>CM051828.1:45755301-51594847 GCA_028451465.1 Erethizon dorsatum | reverse complement strand
TTATCTCTTATACCCCTAATGTGTTATCCATTTCTGTTTCTTGCTAGACCCCCTTCGGTATCATAAAACATTTGAGACTTTTCACGTGGTACTTTATAGTTTCCTAGGCACACCATCTTTATTGTTTCTTGACACTTTCAACATCTCATTCTTCAGCAAGTTTCATTTCATTTGGGTACACAGTTACTGGGAACTTGTCACAGACCAGGCACCATGCTGGGCCCAGAAAATGCCAAAAGGAGACACAGGTGAAACTTAAAAAGGTTTTGACTTTTACACATTTGCCAGATGCTAGTTGGAAAAAATTGGATGATGTGAATATGTATCTATCAAGAGTGATCTCTTTGAAATAGTGGTGATTGGGCAAGTCAGAATATAAGACATGGTCAAAAGTTTGAATGTTCAAAAGGAAAGCAAGGTCACTTCTTGATGCTATAAACAAGTATATATAATGTCGATACTAAGAAAAATCTAGAAACCATAATTTAATAAAAGTTTATAATCACTTAGAAAAGAATTGGTCAGGCTTGGAAGTCAAAATTGTTCTACTAAGAGGAAATCCTTATGCTATGTGCTCACATGGCCTTTTCTTGGCGTATATGTGTGTGAGATATGGGTGTGGCTGGTTTCATACTCCTGAATTCAAGCAATCCTCCTGCCTCAGTCTCCAAAGTAGCTGGACTATCGGCATGCACCATTGTGCCTGGTTTCTTTTCCTCTTTGTAAGGCCACTAATTCTATTGGATCAGTACCCCACCCTTATGACCTCATTCATTCTTAATTATTTCCATAAAGGCTCTGTCTCTACATATAGAGAGTTAGAATTCACATATTGAGTGGGAAAGGAAATTCTGTCCAAAGCAATAATGGCTTTTGGTTTGAAGAGTATCAGACAAAAGTGTTTCTGTGATATCACTATACTAACTGAAGATGTATCTAGAAAATGGTAAATTTAGATGGATGCTAATTTTTTACAACAAAACATATAAATTAAGGATAATTACCAAATTTAAGAAAGGTCCTTAGAGGCATGCCCTAGGTTAATGTTTTATTAATCTCATGGTTATAAATGTAGAAAATATGCTCAGTGAGTGGTCAACACATATACTAGAAGGTTAAAATCAAGATCAAAAGGATCACATAAGGCTAGATTTGTGGGCTCAACTAATGAATTGACATCAAAAAGGATAAATGCGCAGTATTTTATTGACAATAAGAAATATTGTAAAATATTGTAAAAGCTAGGCACAGTAATGCACCTGTAGCTACCTGTAGCTACTTAGAAGGCTGGGGCAGGAAGGTCACTTGAATCCAGAAGTTCCAGACTAGCCTGGGGAACTTAGTGAGACCCTCTCTTAAAAAAAGAGAGAGAAAGATAAAGAAAGGAAAGGAAAGGAAGGAAGGAAGAAAAAGGAAAAGGGAGAGGAGGAGGAAGAAAAGAAAGAAGGAAGGATTATTATAAGAAAAGGGTAAGGATGTAATTTGCTAAACTCAGATTATGTTCTCATAAGTCTATTATTGTGGTTAAGTATGCACTGCACTAATCAGTTTATGTTATGTCCAGTCTGGAAGAGGAGTGCCACTGGTACAGTGGAAAGGACACAGAAAAATAACAGGATGGCTCAGTACCTAGTTCAACTCAACTGCTATTGTTATTCTGGATCTGGCTTGGTCTCTAGAGTGGCGCTATTGGGAGGCGGTACAACCTATAAGACGTGGGCCTAGTAGGAGATGTCAGGTCACTGGAATTGTGTCTTCAAAGGAGAGATTGTGGATCCTCAGGTCCTTCCCCCTCTCTCTCTCTTCCACAGATTTCCATTAGGTGAATGGGCCTCCTCTGCTCTACACTCCTGCCACAGGCCCAAAGCAGTAAGGCCAATTGGTAATGGACTGAAACCCCCAAAACTGTGAACTGAAATAAACCTTTCCTCTTTCTAAGCTTATTCATCTCAGGTATTTGTTATAACAAGAGAAGATGACTAGCACTCTATTCTATGCAGTGCTGGCATTTTCTGGTGATTTAGTTGGGGAACTTCTAATGTAGTCTGATCCATTCATAGACAGAGAGACCCAAGGTCTCAAAACCCCAAAACTTTATTTCTTCTTTGGATGATGTGATGGTTGATCTTGACTGTCAGTTTCATTGGCTTGAGACAGCCTAGGAGATTGGAAAAAACACATTTCTGGGTGCACCTGTGTGAGTCACGGGGGATGTGACCCTGGGACTAAATCTGGTGCCTGGCCTTTTATTCTCTGGCTCTTCCCATACTCTCTGTCTCCTGGATGTCATGAGTTGAGCAGCTATCTTTCACCATGCTCCTTTGCCATGATGTTTCTTCCTTGGTGCCAGTCAACCATAAACTGAAACCTCTGGAATTATGAGCTAAAATAAATCTTTTCTCCATTAAGTTATGTATGCCAAGTATTCTGTTTTAGCAACAAAAAGTTGATTAAAAGTTTTTGTGAGAGTACAGGCATTTGAAAGCTATACTGTACCCACCATTCTTTTTATTTTTTTTAGCTTTGGGTGAAAGATCAAGAAACAGTATTTTAAAAGTCCAAGACACAAAGTCCTCTTATGTTAGCACCAGCACTACTGATATGAATGCATCCATCTGATAGATCATTTGGTGACATATATTCATATCGACCATTCTGTTACTTTTTGGGAAACTAGTTCAGTCAAATAGAATAGTCAGTAGCTTCCAACTATCTCAGCATTGATTGACTTAAACTAAAGTTCATTGTCTTGTCCTTGCTCATCTCTCTTATTTCTGTAACATTTTGCATAAAGTTAGAAAAAGTATCACATGAATGCCAACTAACAGATATATGGGAATATTTCATAAACATTACTCTCCTAGAGCTCCTTTGATTAAATCTTCTTAGAATATATTATATTCTATGTATTTAATTTATTAATTTTCTACTACAATCCAGAAAATAATTAAAGGAGTTAACGTATTTCAGTTATGACTTTTGATAATATTCTAAGCAATAGAGTCAATTTTGCACTAGATTCTTAAATTACATATACTTATTATATACCCACATATTTATCTGTTAATTCTAAATGAAGTTAAAAAATAAAAAAGAGTTCCAGACACCAGGCAAAACACTAAGACCAACTAGGAAAATTTTATAGAGAATGAATAACAATCATTCCCTACAACACAACAGGGAAATGAAACACACAGTTTAGACATAACCACCAAAGAAACAGTACAGAGTGGAGAAGTAGCTTTAGTATACCGACATATCTGAAAAATTAATTTAGGCATAAAATCAAATTTCCTACTTCAGTTCCATTGTAATCGTGCAGTTACTCCAGGGAAATCTTAGAATTCTTCTGGATAATCACTCACAGTGCTCACTGTGATTGGTGGAGCATATAAACCAGGTGAATGAACCAGAAAATACGTTGGCTCTCAGAGTCTCTCCTTTGCATTCAGGAAGTCTTGAATTTGTGCCTTCATAAGTATCTAAGGCTTCTCCAGAGAAACAGAAGAGAGAGAGAGAGAGAGATGCAGAGATAAAGACAGACACAGAGACAGAGAGAAAGGAATTAGCTGATTGCAGCTGATTGCAGAAGCTGACAAATCCAAATCAGAATATGCAGGGCAAGTCTGTAGGCCAAAGGCCCAGGAAACTGTCAACATTGTAGCCTGGAATCTAAAGGCTGTCTGGGGGTAGAAGTTTTCCTTTTTGGGGGACCTTACTCTTTTCTTTTAAAGTCTTCACCTGCTTCAATGAGACCCATCTATATTATGGAAAGCAATCTGCTTTAATCAGTGTCTGCTGAGCGGAGTGTTAATCACATCAAATAAATACCTTCAGAGCAAAAACCCGACTAGTGTTTAATCAAAATTGGGTAGTTATGGCTTAGCCAAATTGATGCATAAAATTACACACCACAAAGTTATAATTTGCTTTCAAAAAGAGAGCTACTAGGTGAATAGGAAGAGGCCTGGTCCTGCAGGTCAGCCTCCACTGGAAATAGAGCCATCTTTCTACTGCCTGGAGAGTCAATGGCTTTGAGAAGGATTTGGGCAGAAGTAAGGCCAGCTTGTTCCTGTTCTGAGCCTGGCCACAGGCTTGTTCTTTCTCCCCTTTTGGGTACAGCTAGAGAAGAGAGAAATAAGGCTGGCCAAGAAGAAACTGGACAGGCAAGGAAGAGAGTGGAAAGGGGCAGGGCATGAGGAGCTACACATTTAATCACATTTTTACCCCAATCAATAGTAAAAGAATGCCCTTGGGTTATAACAACTATTGGTAAGTCCCTTCCTCACACTTCCTGTGCTTTTGGATGTCTTATGTGAGGACACTCCTTTCTTGAACATGGGGCAACTGTCAATATATCACAGCATCAAAGGGTTCTGGGGACTTCTGAATCAAAGTGACTTCTGGATCAATGAGTTCAAGTCTGCCTAATAGGGAGGGAAACTGAGCTCTGCAGACAGAGCTTGTCTACCAGAACTGTGAGGCACATTTCAGCCTCCTGGTTACGTGTCAGGGCTCTTTCTAAGTTGCTGAATGATTTTTACTCACATGGTAGAGCTGAAGGAGTGCATCTGTCCTGAGCTGAGGCTGGACCTGCTTTCCCACACTCAACACCATGAAATAGGTGGCAAATTTGTAGGATCTCTCAATGATCCTGGATAATCTCTTAGTTCCACCCTGATAGTTTCAGTTGTGATGCATACAGCCTGGTGCTTGTTTTCATGGTAATAATGGCATAGGAATATCTTTAAACTTTGATGCACTGAATTCTCATCCATGACAAAAGATAATGGCTTAATTAAATTTAGGTGATGATAAGAAGAGGATGGAAAATGAATGATGAATATAGGAAAGAAATAGAATGCATGAAATGGATTCAAACAGATATCCAGGAAATTAAAAATTCCATTGAAAGCTGGCAAAACTGCTTGAACAAAACTTTCAGACCTTGAAGACAGGATCTCAGCTAGTGATAATGAAAGGACAGATGTCTTGAAAATAACAAAAGAGCAGGAAATAACAATTTAACAGCTGCAAGATGATGCAAAGAAAAATAATATAAGAATAATTGGTGTCAATGAAAAAGCAGGAGCCAACACAAATGACATTAAAAAACTATTTGCAGAAGTAATAGCAGAAAATTTCCCAAGCATGGGAAAAGAACCTGACATACAGGTAAGTGAAGCATATAGAACTCCAATTAGCTATAACCAAAATATATCTTCACCCAGACATATAATAATCAAGATCCCAGAAATTCAGCACAAGAACAGAATATTAAAAGCTGTTGGAGAAAAGAAACAGATCACCTATAAAGAAAAGCCTATCAAAATCACGGCAGACTTCTCAACACAAACCCTCAAGTCAAGAGGGGCTTGGAGTGAAGTATTTCAAGTCCTGAAAGAAAACAACTTCCAGCCCAAATTGATGTACCCTGCAATACTATATTTCATAATTAATGGAGAAATAAGATACTTCCATGACAAAGAACAACTGAAGAAATTCATGACCACCAAACCAACCCTACAAAGAGTACTGAAGGATATTCCAGACAGAGATAAAAATGACCACAATTCCAAGAACAATATCAGAAAGAAACCACCAGGCAGGGCAAGCACTTAAACAGAGGGGAAAAGCAGGGAAACAACAGCAGGAAAATAAAATGACAAAGATAAGCCAATGCACATCAGTTATAACCATCAATGTAAATGGCCTCAATTCACCAATCAAAAGAAACAGATTGGCAGAATGGATCAAGAAACAAGATCCAACAATATGCTTTATACAAAAAACACATTTAACTCAAAAAGAAACTCATAGACTGAAAGTGAAAGGATGGAAAACAATACTCCATGTGATAGAAACCCAGAAAAAAGAAGGGGTAGCTGTTCTGTTTGCAGACAATGTGAACTTCAAACCAAGAATCATCAAAAGAGATAAAGAAGGTCATTCTTATTAGGGGAAAAATTCAAGAGGAAGAGATAACAATCATAAATATATATGCACCAAATACGGAAGCACCCAACTATATAAGACAAATATTAATAGACAGGAAAATCAAATAAGCAAGAACACAATTGTAATGGGGGACCTTAATACCCCATTGTCACAAAAAGAAATATCAACTAGACAAAAAACCAGAAAAGAAATAACAGAACTGAACCAAACCTGTAAATAAATGGACTTAGTAGATGTTTACAAAGTGTTCCACCCAATAACATCAGAATACACATTCTTCTCAGCTGCACATGGGCTGTTCTCTAAAATAGACCATATACTAGCCCATAGAACATGCTTAAGTAAATGTAAAGGAATTGAAATTATCCCATGCATATTATCTGACCATAGTGCAATGAAATTGGAAATTAATGGCAAAGGAAACCATGAAAACTCCACAAACACATGGAAATTAAATAACACACTCCCAGGGCCGGTGAGATGGCTCAGCAGTGTAAGTGCCTGCCTGGCAAGCGCGAGGGCCTGAGTTCGACTTCTGGAACCCACATACGAAAAAGGGGCCGGTGATATCGCTCAGCGGCACAGGCGCCTGCTGGTGTGTGAGGTCCTGAGGTCGACCCCCACTACCCACAAAAAAAAAAAAAAAAACCACACTCCTGAAAAGCCAATGGGTCACAGAAGAAATTAAAAAAGAAATTAAACAATATCTACAATCAAATGAAAACACAAATACAACATAAAGGAACCTGTGGGATGCAATGAAAGCTGGTCCTTAAAAGGAAATCTATAGCAGTGAATTCTCACATCAGGAAAACAGAATGAGCACAAAATAAGCAACCTAATGCTGTACCTCAAGCTTTTAGAAAAAGAAGAGCAAGTCAAGCCTAAAGCCCATACAAGGGAGAAAATTATAAAGATCAGAGCAGAAATTAAAGCAATTGAGACTAAGAAAACAATACAAAGAAGTAATGAATTGCAGAGTTGGTTCTTTGAAAGAATAAATAAAGTTGATTAACCCCTAGCCAACCTTATCAGAAAAAGGAAAGAAAAAACTCAAATTCATGCAATGAAGAATGAAAAGGGTGAAATCACTACAGATCCTGTGGAAATTCAAAGATCATCAACACCTACTTCGAAAATCTTTACTTGCATAGGAAGGAAAACACAGAAGAAATGGAGATTCCTAGAAATGTAAGAATTACCAAAACTGAATCAAGAAGATACAAAAATTCTGAATAACCCAATATCAGTTAATGAAACTGAAAATTTAATTGAAAACTTACCAGCAAAGAAAAGCCCAGGTCCTGATGGATTCATGGCTGAATTCTAAAGAAATTTAGAGAAGATTTAATGCCAATACTCCTCAAACTCTTTAATGAAATTGAAAGGGAAGCAATTCTCCCTAACTCATGCCTGGAGGCAGGTATTACCCTGATACCAAAACCAAAGAAAGATCCAATCAAAAAAGAGAACTACAGGCCAATCTCCCTAATGAACATAGATGCAAAAATCCTCAATAAGATACTAGCAAACAGAATGCAGCAAATCATCAAGAAGATTATACACCATGACCAAGTGGGATTCATACCAGGAATGCAAGGTTGGTTCAATGTATACAAATCAATAAATGTAATACACTATATCAACAGAGCCAAAGACAAAAATCACATGATCATCTCAATAGATGCAGAAAAAGCTGTTGACAAAATCCAACACTCATTCATGATAAAAACTCTACAGAAAATTGGAATGGATGGTCTGTACCTCAATCTGATAAAAGCCATCTATGACAAACCAACAGGCAACATCATACTAAATGGACAAAAACTGAACGCTTTCACTCCAAAATCAGGAACAAGACAAGGATGTCTATTATCACCACTCCTATTTAATATAGTTCTGGAAATATTAGCCAGAGCAATTAGACAAGAGAGAGAAAAAAAGGAATAAGGACAAGAAAGGAAGAAGTTAAATTATCATTATTCACAGATGACATGATACTCTACATAGAAAACCCCAAAACTCCACCAAAAGACTTCTAGATTTACTAAGCAAATTCAGTGGTGTAGCTGGATACAAAGTCAAAACTCAAATATCAATAGCATTCCTGTACACAAAGAACAAACTCACTGAGAGGGAAGTTAGGGAAACAACGCCCTTCATAATAGCATCCAAAAAAATGAAATACTTAGGAATCAATCTAACAAAGGAAGTAAAGGGTCTATGTATTGAAAATTACAGTACTCTGAAAAAGGAGATCGAAGAGGATATCAGAAAATGGAAAGATATCCCTTGCTCATGGATAGGAAGAATGAACATAGTGAAAATGGCCATATTCCCAAAACCATTATACAGAGTTAAAGCAATCCCGATCAAAATACCACTAGCATATCTCACAGATCTAGAGAAAACATTCCTAAAATTCATTTGGAAAAAGGAGAGACCTAGAATAGCAAAGGCAATCCTGGGCAACAAAGGCAAGGCAGGAGCCATCACAATCCATGACTTGAAACTATACTACAAATCTACAGTGATAAAATCAGTACTGGCAAAAGAACAGACCCGAGGGTTAGTGGAACAGATTAGAAGATGCAGACACAACTACCAACACACTCAGCCACCTTATCTTTGACAAAGGGGCCACGCATGTTCACTGGAAAAAAGATAGCCTCTTTAATAAATGGTGCTGGAAAAACTGGCTTTTCACATGCTGAAGACTAAAACTACACCCATGTCTATCACCATGCACTAAAGTCAAAATGTATCAAAGATCTAAATATTAAAACAGAAACACTGAATCTACTAGAGAGAAAGTAGGTAAAAATCTTGAAGACATATGGGAAGGCAGAGAGGTTATGAACAAAATGCAAATGGCATGGGAGGTACTTCAAAGAATCAACAACTGGGATCTCATCTTATTAAAAAGCATTTGCATGACAAAAGAAATCACCAACAGAGTGAAAAGAAAACACACAGAGTGGGAAAAAATTTTAGCCAACTGTCCCTCAGACAAAGGACTTCTAATATAGAACATATAAAGAATTGAAAAAAATCAGGACCCCCAAATTCAAAGACCCAGTCCAAAAATGGGCATCTCAGATGAAGAAATACAAATGGCAAATAAATACATGAAAAAATGTTCAACATCATTGGTCATTGTAGAGATGCAAATTAAAACAACACTGAAATTCCATCTCACCCCAGAAAGAATGGCTATCATCAAGAAATCAACCAATAACAAATGCTGGCGGGGCTGTGGGGAAAAGGAACCCTTCTCACTGTTGGTGGGAGTTCAGACTGGTACAACCACTGTGAAAATCAGTGTGGAGATTCCTCAAAAAACTAGGATTAGAGGTCCCACTCAACCCAGCTATTCCCCTTCTGGGTATTTTCCCAGAAGAATTAAAAACATCATACCACAGTGATGTATGTGCACCCATGTTTATAGCAGCACAATTTATAATAGCTAGATCTTGGAAATAACCCAAATGCCCATCACTGAGGAATGGATAAAAAGGAAATGATATTTGTGTTATTTTTATACAATGGAGTACTACTCAGCTATAAAGAAGGATAAACTCGAGGCTTTTATAGGTAAATGGATGCAACTTGACCATACTCATAAGTGAAATAAATTAAACTCTCATGTATAAACATCATATTGTCTCCATTGTGTAAGAAACTGATGAATATATAAGATCTAAAATGACAGCTAAGATTATATATTACTAACTTCTATTAATTCATTAAAAATAATGGTTTGTACTTATATTGTTTGATCTATTTTTCATGCCTGTATCTTGTAATCTGAGCAACTACTTTGAAGATAAAAATATGCAATATATTAACCATTGTTAATCCCCTATTAGCTTGTTTTGAAACTCTGTATCCTTTATTTTTCCTTTAAAAAAATTAAAAAAAGAAAAAATATAAAGAACTGAAATGTCAAATGTTAAAGAAATAGAATAGGCATATGAATCATTAGAGGATCTGGATAAAGGATGGTCAGAGATGTAGGGGAAATAAGAAGGGAGAAATGCTTAGAGAGTTCTAGAAGGATGGTCAGTCAGCAGAGCTGAATGCTGCAGAAAGCATGAGGAAGATGAAGGTCAGCACTTACTCAGCTTTCAATGAGGCATAGGTGGGGCATGCTACTATATGCTAGGGATAGAGAAAAAGATAATTTATCTCCAGAAAACTCACAATATTTTATGAGATAGATATGAGGAGATAATTTAGGTGCATGAGTTAAATGATCTATTATAACTATATGGTGAAGTAGAAGAGAAGAAGGGGTAGAGAAAGAATGATAAATGTTGGGCCGGTGAGATGGCTCAGTGGCGTAAGCCTGCCTTGCAAGCGCGAGGGCCCGAGTTCGACTCCCGGATCCCACATACGAAAAAGGGGCGGTGATATCGCTCAGCGGCACGGGTGCCTGCTGGCGCGCGAGGTCCTGAGGTCGACCCCCCGGTACCCACAAAAAAAAAAAAAGAATGATAAATGTTCCCCACAGATGGTAATACTGGGCTATGTGTTGATGAGACATTACCTTATAGAAAAGGAGATGTGGACATTATAGATTGATGAACACGAGGAAAGGAGAGGAGGTGTGAAGCTGTGGTGCATGGGAAAGACAGTTAAGCACGGCTCAGGAATATGCATGTATGGAGCTGAAAAACTCAGCAGAGAACAGGATCATAAAGGGTTATGTATATATATTACATAGAATTTGAATTTCATGTGTAGGAAATAGGCACCATTGAAATATTTTTAAGAAGGGATTTGAATAGCTTCCAAATTTAGGAAAATTTCTAAAGGATGGATTAGAGTGAAGGGATAGTTAATGTGAAGATCATTTTGCCCACTGCAAGAGTCTAAATGAGAAAAAACAAGAACAAGAACTGAGTCAATGACAGTAGAATGGAGTGAAAGGATAGACTAAGGATGTCTTTCAGATGTTGTAACAATGTTTTTTTTTTTTTTTTTTTGTGGGTACCGGGGGTCGACCTCAGGACCTCACGCGCCAGCAGGCGCCCGTGCCGCTGAGCGATATCACTGGCCCCTTTTTCGTATGTGGGTTCCGGGAGTCGAACTTGGGCCCTCGCATTGCCAGGCAAGTGCTTAAGCCGCTGAGCCATCTCACCGGCCCGTAACAATGGTTTTAATGACCAATATATTGCAGAAGTTGAAAGAGGTAAAAGTTGTTGAGGTTGACTTCCACATTTTGATTTGGGATCAATGAGAAGAGAGTAAAGGATATGGGCACATCACTGAGTTAGGATGTGTGAAGAAACCAGTAGATTCTGGAAGGATGGACATGATGATACACTAAAACAGGAGGAATAGAGAGAATGAAGAGGAAACTCTGGCAGGGAGAGGAATGTCTTTCTCTGTTTTACTTTGTATTTCCAGCACTTAAGGTAGTTCCTTCCTCATTGAAAATACTCAGTAAATCTTAAATTTAATTGAAAATAAGGGTTTTGTCAGTTTTTAAACACAATTAAGAAGTAGGTTCAATCTTGCCAGAAATATTTCCTTAAAATTTTGTAGCAACTAAAAGAAATCAAGGGTTGCTATGTTATAATCCATTAAGAGTCACTCTAAGAAATAAGAGCACATAAATGCAATTTGCAGATTTAATAGAATGGACATCTGGCTATTATTTTGCCCAGTGTTAGTATTAAATCCACACTGAATAATTTTGTTGATGCTTTTAATAAATGAAGGGTTGGTCCTTTTTCATTGCCTGAATTGCCACTCAGCCCACTTGTGAATAGTTTTGTCTTTCAGTTGATATGTTCAGAGGTTTGCCTTCATTTTAATGTGAAAAATAACTCAATTCTTCACACTCAGACATACTTGTAATTGTTCTTGGAAAAATTTCTAGGTCTGAAGAAAAACCTTCTATGAGGAGCAGATGATCTTAATGAGAGATTTCTATATCCCTGCAAAATTTCTTTGTATGCTCCGTAACAGGGATTTTATCTACAGAGAGTATAAATATGGAATAATAGAAAGATCACGCCAAAAAATCTAGAAGTACCCATATCATCAAATTATATTTACATTTTAGAAACTCTACAGAAGATAGACATATAAAGCAACATCTGCTATAGTGGAGTTAACAGAGGGTTTTTCTGGAAACTTCCTTAGAGTTCCCTGAAATTATTTTGTCTCAGCAAATCTCACCAGACACTACATCAGAAAGACAAGCCTACTCAGTCCTTTCATAACCAACTAAGTGGATTTAGTGAATGTTTCTATTTCTTAGATTGGGTTAATCACAGAATTTACAAATGGATATTAAAACATGGCACTGGGTTTCCAGGCTGTAGAATCAGGCCTAACGGGCCAGGGTAAAGCCTTATCTGGATTCAAGCAGCAAAAAATGGCAGCAATCAGGACTTATGAGACTTGCTCTCTGTTCTGTCAATAGTGAGTTGCTGTGTCAGGCAAGGGATTCATGCTGAATGGATACGATGGCTGGAGAAACTAAGAGAAGCTTATTATGTTTCTTTTGTGTGTCTCTAGTAAGAATCCAGGCCGGCGAGGACAGGAAATAGGCTTCCAATTTAAATGCCCATTGCTGGGTACAGCAAAGGCATGAGGGCAGCTTTATTCTTCCTCAGTATGGTTTGATTAAAACACGTTGATATTACTGGCATGATTAAGGAGATGCATCCATGGGGTGTTCCTTGTGGTGTGGAGACCTGTAGATTGGTTTAGGAAAAAAACTACCAGTAGGGAACAGGAACAAGGCAACATTTTTAAATTTTTTTCTTTACCTCCTCACTGATTTACACTACCTTCTTTTAATTCATGGTAATTCTTTACAATTCCCAAGTCCACCTTTCTGTGTTTGTCCTCCTTATCAACGAAGCCAATCAAGTTGGTTGGAAGCACCAGGCTATGAGTCAAATAACTAATCAGCTCTGGGGGTGGCTTTGGATTGGGTGGGGATTTCATCGATGCTGGACATAAGGAAGGGCATGTGGTGTGTAGATAAACACTTCTGGGTGATAACAGCCTCACAATTAAGTCCATGAATGATCATGAGCAGATGTTTCCCTCTGGCAACTGCTCTTTTCCAGAAGGATACTTGGATTTGACTGTATCCAGGCACAGTTCACTATCACCTTGGCAGTTACCTTGTAGCAAATGGCCACATGTGACCTACCTGCGCTGACAGTAATCCCATCTGGCACCTTTGAGGTTTTTTTTGGTGGATTAGTCTGTCTATAGAAATCCCAACACAAAAACTTGCACACTCACGGGAAACTTCAAAGGAAAGATGCCAATTGCACTTCTCCATCCTAACAGACCGCCTTTCCAGTCTGCCTAGTTCTCGAGTCAGGCACATCATGGACCATTCCCTTTATTCTACAAATGTTCAAATCACTCACCTTATTTATGCAAGATAACAAAAATGGTGGAGGCAACTGATTTTCATCTATTTGCAATCTTTCTACTTTACTTTTTATCACCTGTGACTCCTGGGGCACCCCTTGTTCTTTTATTTTTTTAGTACATGTTTGCAGTACGTGAAGTTTATATTCATCTTGGAGAGTAGATACATGCACATAACATCGCTTGTTTCCTTTTTTAATCCCCTTCCCACTTCCCTCCCTCTGTCACTATATCCCGTTTCCTGATTTTTATTCTTGTTGTTCTTATTCTTAGCTCATATTTAAGACATATAATATTTACATTCATTGTATTTTGTTCCTGTACATGGCATATTTTAATTCTTCTTAGTTCCCCTTCCCCTGCCCCTTTCCCTTCACCCTTGGTCTCCTGGACCTTTTCCCATTTACAAGAGATCTATCCCTCATTTCCTTCTATCCAACCTTTATTTTCCTCTTTACTTTGTGTTATGTGGGGAATACCATATGGTATTTAAACTTGCATATCTGATTTATTCACTCAACATTATACAGAGTCTGCCAAAAAATGTAGACATCAAATTAAAAAAAACTTGTATAATATTTTAATACTAAATTTATTGAGATATGATAAGATTAATATAATTTACCTCTGCCTCTACAATTACAAGAGGTGTTCAGAGTAGTGGCTATTAGCTTCCAGACATTTATTAGTATGGCAAACTGTGGAAGTGGGTATACATTTTTTTGACAGATTTTATATTTTCCAGGTACATCCATTTTCTACAAATGTCTCAAATTTATCCCTCTTTATAGCTGAGTAGTATTCCATTATGTAAAAATACTACATTTTCTTTTTCAGTTCATCTGTTGATGGACATACAGGGTGCTTCCAGGATTTAACTATTATTAATTGTGGTGTTATAAACTTTGGTATTCACGTATTGCTATAAATATGATGCTTTTATCTCTTTGTGGAAGATGTCTAGAAGGGGAATAGCTGGGTCATATGGAATTTCTAGTTTTAGTTCTTTGAGAAATCTCCATACTGATTTCCATAATAGTTGTACTAGTTTATATTCCCACTAACAATGTGGGAGGGCTCTTTTTCAGCACAACCTTGCCAGCATTTATTATTCTTTGACTTCTTGATGATTGCCATTCTTTCTCGTGTAAGATGAAATCTTAGCATTGTTTTAATCTGCATTTATCTAATGGCCAGAGATGTCGAACATTATTTCATGTTTCTTGGCCATTTGTACATCTTTTTCTGAGAAGTTTGTGTTTGTTTTACTTGCCATTTCTTGAATGGGTCTTTTATTTTAGGTGATCTAATTTTTTTTTTTTAGTTCTTTATGTATTTTAGATAGTAGTCCTCTGTCTGACAAATAGCTGGCAAAATTTTTTTCCCATTCTGTAGGTTGTCTCTTCACTCTAGTAATTAATTCCTTTGCTATGCAGAAGCTTGTTTTGTGCAGAAGCTTTTTAATTTGATGCAATCCCTTTTGTTGATTCTCGATGTTATTTCTTGTGTAGTTGGAAGATCCTTGCCTTCACTTATGACTTCAAGTGTTTTACCTATTTTGTCTTCCAGTAGATTCAATGTTTCTGTTTTAATGTTTAGATCTTTGATCCACTTTGATTTTAATTTAGTACATGGTGAGAGATATGGTTTCAGCTTCAATCTTCTGCAAATAGCCAATTTTCCCAGCACCATTTGTTGAATAGGCTATCTTTCCTCCAGTGCATGCTTTTGACTCCTTTGTCAATGAAATAGCTGAATGTGTCTGGGGATGTTTCGGTATCCTCTATTCTGTCCCACTGAGCCACAATTCTGTTTTGTGCCAGTACCCTCCCATTTTTATCACTGTTACTTTGTAGTATAGCTTGAGGTCAGGTATTGTGTTGCCTCCTGCTTTACTCTTGTTACTCAAGATGTCTTTTGATTTTCTGGGTCTTTTTTGGTTCCATGTGAGTTTTAGCACTGTTTTCTCTAGTTCTGTGAAGAATGCTGTTGGTACTTTGGGGTCATGTTGAATTAGTACAACACTTTTGGGAGTATGGTCATTTTGACAATATTGGTTCTGCCTATCCAGGAGCAAGGAACATTTTTCCATTTTCTGACATCCTTTTCAATCTCCTTTATCAGAGTACTATAATTTTCTTTGTAGTGGATTCCTTCCTTGGTTAGGTTAATTCTTAGGTGTTTAATTTTTCTTTATGCTACTGTGAATGGTATTAATTTCATAATTTGTTTTTCATTGAACTCGTTATTGGTGTACACAAATGCTATTGATTTTTGTGTGTTGATTTTGTATCCTGCTAATTGCTTAAATTGGTTAGTAATTCTTAAAGATTTTGGTGGAATTCTTTGTGTCTTCTATGTAGAGTATCATGTCATCTGCAAATAATGATTATTTGAATTCTTCCTTTCCTATATGTATCCATTTTATTTCTTTCTCTTTTCTGATTGCTCTGGCTAATGTTTCAAGTGTTATGGTTTTTTTTCTTTCTTTCTTTTTTTTTGTGGGTACCGGGGGTCAAACTCAGGACCTTGCGTACCTGCCAGCAGGCGCCAGTGCCTCTGAGCGATATCACTGGCCCTTTTTTCGTATGTGGGTACCGGAAGTGAACTCAGGACCTCGCGCTTGCCAGGCAGGCGCTTATGTCGCTGACCTATCTCACTGGCCCCAAGTGTTATGTTGAATAGAAGTTGTGATAGTGGGGAACCTTGTTTTGTTCCTGATTTTAGAGGGAATGTTTTTGTTTTTTTGCCATTTAATATGATAGCGGCTGCTATTTTGTCATAAATAGCTTTTATCAACTTCAGGTATGGTCCTTTTATATCTCTTTTCTTCAGGGTTTTTATCATGAAGGGGTGTTGGATTTTGTCAAATGACTTTTCTGCATCTATTGATAGGACCATGTTGTTTTTGTCCCTGCTTCTGTTTATGTGGTATATTACATTTTTTGATTTGCATATGATGAACAGTCCTTGCAACTCTGGGATGAAACCTACTTGGTCATTATATATGATCTTTTTGATTATAAGTTGCATTCTATTTGCCAATATCTTGTTGAGGATTTTTGCATTTATGTTCATTAAGAAGATTGGCCTATATTTATCTTTTCTAGCTGGGTGTTTAGTTTTGGGATCAGTGATGCTTGCTTCCAAAAATGAGTTTGGAAGCATTCTGTCCCTTTCAATTTCATTGCAGAGTTTGAGGAGTATTGGTGATGTAATGTCCTAAAGGTTTTGTAAAAGTTGGGTCTCCATTTCTTGACCAGTCATGGGATCTGTTGGCCATCCATTGCCCTGACACATTTTAGGTTATAAATATCTTGTGTGTGGAACACAACTGAATGGCACTTGAATTATCATCATGAGAACACACACCCACTTTCTGCTGGCATGTTCCTTATTCTGTCTCTAATTTTAGATAGCTCAGAAAAACAGTTCTGGAGTAGACAGAATTTTGTTAAATTCAACTACTTGAGAGCCATGTAGACTGATTCCCATCAGCTTCAGAAACCTATCATTTCCATCTCATTTATGAAAGACAAGGAATGACAGAGAATCTTTGGATTTTTCTTGTTCTTGAAATGATATGCTCAGTTCCCCCAGGTTTGTAGATTCTTGAGCTTTCTTTGTGACTCCTTTAGTGATGACAGGATTATGACTTAGAATGAGGCTTCTTCCCACCTCCTGTCAAGGATAACCAAACTTCTATGATGAAAATCACAGCATTGGAGAACAGAGTTTCTGTCTGGTGTAGTAAATTTACTACTTGTAGGGAAACTGTTTCCCCTCATTCTCATTTCTTTTTTCCTTTCTCTCTGTCTCTTTGCAATGCTAGAATTGTGAGTGTATTGGGACTGTGATATCACCTTAACTCTAAGTCACAGGATAAAATAAAACATAAATTAGAAATTACTCATGGACCACATAATTCATGTTGAATAGGGATTGCAAAAACAGTTATTTTCAGAATATGGAGTTCTAATGTGATAATAATGCAGTGTGGTTGAAAATCCTGCTGCCAGAAGTCATAGTACTGTGCAAAGATCACTCTCTAAAGCAAGGTTTCCCTACTTCTCAAATCAGTCCCCTATCTGCTTCATTTTCCTTGATGGCAGATAACTTTTTTATTTTATTCCTTAGACAAGGTTTGCCCTGGTTATATTAGAAAGTCTTGGCAGTCTTTCATGAGCTACTATCTTGGCTGTATGCACAATGTATTGAAAAACTCAGACTTGAATTAAGAATGAATGTGAACAATCTTTAGATTTTCTTTTCTGCAATTTATAAATGATGCCTGTCAACTGGATTTAAAAAAATCACTTCTGCTTGTAATGGGTTGCCATTAGAGTTAGTGGAATGCCAGGAGAGTGAACAAGAGAAATTCATGTTTCATTTGGAATTTTTTTGCTCATAGCCCCTTCTATTTTTCTTATTTTTGGTTTATTTTTGAGAGTATGAGTCAAGTGAAATTAAATAGCAAAAGGAAGGTATAGCCAATCAAAATTCTAGGGTCTTTAAACCAGAATTCCAACAATCCTTCAAAAATAGGAACCAAACCTGGCCCCATATCACTAAAAAGTCACTTGAAAATGAGCTGCCTGTGCCTATGCATTGCAGAGAGGTGGAGTAGCCTTGATCCATGAAGTGGCAACATAGCCAGGCATCATGACCTGGGCATTTAGTGTTGGTGAGCATCATGGTCACAGAGGTTCTTTTTCAGCAGTGTGTGCATACAGATATTTTGATCTATGTCTATTTTCATGTAGCACTCATGGTATTGTGTATCTTACAGTGAAATGAAATAGATGGGAATACTTGCAATTCTACTGGCTGATATTCTAGAAATTGTCTTACCATCCCGTGAGATACTTGAGTGCTACACTGGATTTCTGTTGCATTGACTTTTCTACAGAGATCTTTCCCCTGTTTCTACTGGCTTGCTAGTAGACTAGGAGGAACCTGACAGTAGCCTGCCTCCCAGGAATCCACCTGATTTCTGATGACAGATGCTCCTTGGGGATGTGTCCCACAGGCCTAGGTTGGGGAGGAGATGTTCTACAACAGTTCCAGCCTTGACCGAGACTTCTGAGTTATCTCATTAAATCTGTTTCCCATAAAGCGCCAGGTCCTTCAACAACCTTTCTAGCAGTTCAAGACTTACACTCTCCATTTGCAGAATGGTAAATTTAGAAACCCAGATATATGTACGGACAGAGGAGTCTAGAGGCACAGAGTTGAAGGCTTGCTGCAAGTGGCTACTTAATTTTTCCATTTTGGTGTCAGGTTTCATTGCACATCATTTCAAGAGCTATTTCTGAACATATCTCCAATTTTAGAGTCCATTAGTTGCATGGAATCTATGGGTTTAGGGAGATGCAAGTGAGGGGTCTCTACTTCCATTAGAGATTAGTTGCTGTTTATGCCCTTTCTTTAGTATGAGGGGTAAGTACTACAGAAGCAGATGAGTTTAATTCCTATACCACTCTGGTGGGGGTGGGCAGGGAGACTAGAAGTCCTGAAGCATTCTGAATAGCTGGGGGAGGGGCTGACAATCACCTTTGGAACTTGATTTCGCAGCTCATTGGCCAGTCCTACGGTACTGGCCTGTAAGTGTGAGGCAGGGCTTTGCATCTGCAGAGACAGGATCCTGAGGTAACCAAGGTCATGTGTCACCTATTTACCCCTTCAAGTCTTCAAGATAGATGAAGATCCTATGCAGCAAATCCTAAATAATAACTTTTGGTTTCTTGAATTTCATTCACTTAGCTTTGATTTCATCACTAATGCACTATGATTAATAATCTAAAAGGAAGGATTTATGTGCATATAGTGACTTCAAAAGGGAACTTAGTATCTATTATTCTATAGTGTCTTTCTGTTCTTGAACTCACAGGCCTTTGTACATGATAAGAAAGTATACCTGAAAGGTATTTTTTGACTTTTCTGAAGGGATACCTTTCTAACCGATCAGGTCAATCAGAATTCTTACTGCCAAATTGTGAAATTTTGTCCAGTCAGAAGCCCAAGGGAAACCCTCTGGTACAATTCTTTATACAAATTCATACAGAAAAATGAAAGGTCAAATATGAGAGGGATTTCCCTTCCTGATAGTACTCAGCAAAGAATTGAGCTAGAAGCAAATTTCAGTGCATTAGGAAGTAAAGTCCAGGAATACAGAACTAGTCTTTGGACTTCAAACCATCAGTTGGATGATAAGAACTGGGTAATTTTTCTTTTTTCCCTAGTGATGTCTAATGCCATGTTAGATATTTTGAAAAATGGGCAATCTTAAAAAATAAGGAATATATATTGCATATAATATGCAGATATTATATATACAGTTTCTTTTAAAAGTCTTTATTAAAGTAATAGCTAAAAGATTCTGTACTTTGGGAGGAAGAGCTCCGCATACTATGGGCTGGGTATGCCTGTGTCTTCCTTGAGTGCTGCAGGCTGAAGACTGACCGCTGAATGTCTCTCAGCAACTCACTCCTGAGAGAGACCGGCCTTGTTCAACTTGGAGGACATGTTTAACACATCTTTAATTTATTAGTATTTCTTCTTTCCTCATAGAAACTAGAGAGGAGAATAGTACATTATATTAGTTGAGTTTCCTGGGAAACAGGCTCTGGAGATATGTGTGTAAGAATATTGTTAGAGAGTATTTTTGGAATGGCCCCTGACAGGGGCTGGATCTGGGATGTGCCTCCAAAGCCTTCAGTGTTTGGAAGATGATTCGATTATGAGTTCATAGCTGATTTGCCGTTAGGATGTGGGGCCTGGGTGGAGGTGAGATTCAGTATCTCTCTCCCTGGCTCCTCCCTTCTTTCTGCCTCTTGGCCGCCATGATATTAGCAGCTTTCCTTTACCCAAATCTTTCCACCGTGCCATTCCTGCCACGCAGCAAACTGATAATATACTGAAACCTCTAAAAACCGTGAGCCCAAAAATAAACTCTACTTTAAATTGTGGGTGTCAGGTATTGTGTCTCAGCAACAAGAAAGTGACTAACATGGTTCCCCTGGAAGATGAGGGAAAAGGGAAAGAAGAGTAGGATGATCTCCATGAAATCACCAAGGAGGTTGTAACTGGAGCTCTGGGGCTGGGATGGCCTTGCAGATGCAAGGACCATGGGCCTCATTCCAACCAAATGTGTTGATCTCTGGATGTGTGCTGCCTCGGAGACGTGGGTATGACCCGAGGCAAGGCAGCTTTCCGGGTTGACAGAATTCCCAAAGGGTATCCAGGCTGAGAGGCTGCTAGTGCAACTCTCGATAGCTGGGGAATAAGCACTTCTATGCTGAAGGAAGCCTTCTTGAGCTCACATTACGACACACACTAAACATGCCATAAGTGGCTTAGCTTTTATTGTAGGGAAATCCTGGTGCAGCTCTTTCCCCTTGGACTGTTGCTTCCTACTGCTATGGTTTGGATCAAATGTTCTTGTGTTGATGGCTTGGTCTTCAGGGTGGCACTATTGGGAACTGGTGAAACTTTTAGGACTTTAGGCCTCATTGGAGGTCCTTAGGTCATTGGAGGCATGCCCTCAAAGGGACTCGTGAGAACTCACCCTCTGCCTCATTCCCATACCTCCCTGGCTTGTGATGTGAGTGGTTTTGCTCCACCATGTGCTGTAGCTATGATGTGCTTTCTTGCCTGAAGCCCAAAGCAATGGACCACTTGTTCATGGGCTGAAACCTTCAGAACCATGAGCCAAAATAAACCTTTTTATAAGTTCATTATTTCAGTTATCTCTTTACAATGATGGAAAAATGACCAATACACATACAAATATGGTTGGTTAATTTAGGGTTAGAATTCCCGTGTGTGTTTGTGAGTACGTTTGTGTGTGTGTAAGCCATATATCATTTTCTATGTCTATCATCACATCTACATCATCTATACCTGTATCAGTTAGTGTTTTACTAGAGAAACAGATATAATACAAGATATACAAATGAATAAGAAATTACCAGATCAGCTTACAACGGTCACTGACAGAGTTGGATGGGGAAGATTGCAGAGGGTCTCTGTGCACTGGAAACTGAAGGTTTCAGTCCAAGGTCTGGAGTTCATTGCAGTGTCTGTGCAAGTCCGTATCAGGAGGCTGATGGGTCTACACCGGAATGCTGAAGGGTCTGCACCAGAAGGCTGAAGAGTCTATGCCAGAAAGAGGAAGAGTCTACGACGGAAAGCTAAAGGATCCGATGCGGAAGCCCCAGAGTCTGTGCTAGAAGGCTGAGGAGTCTAGGACTGAAGCTGAACAGTCTGCGCTGGAAGCCAGGAGACAGCGTCCAAGCTGAAGGCTAAGACTGGAGCTCCTTTGAGGAACAGCAGTTAAGTTGGTCCTTCCTTATTTCCCCTTTATATCTCCAGGTGAGGAGTTGCCCTAGGGTGGGTCCTCTACACCCAAGGGTGTAGAATTACTGAGCTGATTTAGTTAAGCTTCTAAACGTCTCAATTGGCACAATCAATCAACCATTACAATACCTAAGAGTACTGTGCTGATGTACTCAGGATTTTATGGTACTTTCTGGATGTCCAGAGGCAGACAAAGTGAGGGAAAGAGAAGATACTTTTGAAATAAATGTTTTTAAATGTGTCTGATTTAAAAATCATCTGCTGAGTCTAGGTGTGATTTTTAAGGACTACAGAGTACTTGGACCCTGGCTGCCTGAGTTTCTGCAGTCATAATGACAAAGAGAGCGTGTTCCCTCAGAGGGTAATTTGTGACCACTCGGTGGAGTTTGGACAGTGAAATATGTTCATAGACCAGAGAAACACACGCCTTCCTGGGGAATCTTGGCTCAGAGCCTTGGCACAGAGAACTGCCAAGTTCTAGGGGACTGTTTGCCTGTTCTGTGGAGTGAAAACTGGAGGCCTGAAAGCTCCCATTCTAGGGTGGATGTGAGCTACGATTGCGGTACACATTTCCAAAGGTGATTCATGTATGCAGTGCCCTGAATTTGTACAGTGCTTGACCTGACATTTCATTGTATTCTATAGACTTGTAATCAACCCCTGAGGTATTGGAATTCTTTCAGTCAAGTTTTATGGATTAGGAAATATAGGCTTTTGTGAGGTTAAGCCCATGGACCATGTGGCTCAGAAGTAAATGCGCATACACACTGGTTTGTTCAAGATGGTCCGGTTTCCTCCATTGGTCCAGTGTAATTGTTAGCAGTGTCCTCTTTGCATTTACACAAGTTGATTTGGATGATACACAGTCTTGTCTTTGAGTCCAGTCCTTATGATGCTGAACCCATCTCATAGGCTTTCTCTATTGCCTTGCAAATTGTCTTAGAGAGCTTTAGCTTGTCAAACACATGCGGCCAGTGCAATTTGGAGCCTTTCCTTCTCTACCAAGCAGTGCTGCTGCCTCTGACCATGGTCTGTCCACTGTCTTCTATCTTCCTCTGCACTCTGGCCTGGAGAAACCAGTATTGACTACAGTTGCACTATGAGTTTTGTTCTCAAACATATAAGATCACAAAAATCTGTGCCAAAGAAACATTAAGACAAGGCCATTTTATTTTTTATAATTAAGTTTTCATTACATTAAGAAAGCTCTCTTGCATTCTTATTTTTAATACTTATGGCACTTGGGCCTGCACCTATTTTTATAAAAGAGTTATACTTTCAGGTGAGTAGATCAGCAGTTTAGACTCTGAACAGTCTTCCGCCCTCTGCCCAGTGAGTCGTGTGGTCTTTTCCCAGGACACAGTATTGTGAATACAGCTCCCGTGAATAAAACTCATGCTATAGGGTTCTGGGCACCACTTGGTGGCAGTTGTAGGCATGAGACTTGCATTTTGAGACAGTCTGAACTGTGAGAAAATCATTAGCATCAGATGCATCCTGCACTGAGCAGCCCAGATAGGACAGATCATTATACTCAAGGCCATCGGAACCTCAAAGATTCTGCATCTCTCCAAAAACTGTTATCAAATCTCTTCAATTTGGTAGTTAAAAGCAATGATGGAATATACTTTTAGAAAAAAATATTTGTAATATTAGTTTAATATGATTTACGCTTCAAAACAATTTCATTGGCTCAACATTCAGAAGTCTATTTGTAGCAGGAATTAGGACACCCTCTCTCAGATGTTACCGTAAAGACATCAAGATCACTTTTGTGGTAAGCACCGATTTCTGTTCTTCTTAAAAATGGCATTGCCTTCAACCCCTCCTACTGGTACAGTGTAAACAAAGAAGCTTTCTGGTTAGAATTTAATTTGGAATAATTTGAGTAGTCTTAAAGCTCCATTAATTTCCAAAAACAACCTAAAAGTCACACCATTCAATAGTTTCTTCAGTACGTGGTTGAAGGAGGAAAGAGATTTATTTTCTAAGTGATTCTTTAATGTTCTGTACTTGGATGAGAGAGAGGAGGAAGGACAGAGGTGGGGGAGGAGGGTGGGGGTGAGGCAGAGACATGTAAGCAAGAGTGAGAGTAAGAAGAAGGTGAGGTCTCCTATATGGGGGAACCAACAAAATCTTCTTCTGAGATTTCACTTTTCAAAATACACAGAGAACTAGAAAGCTCCATGTTAAAAACTTAATAAATATACCAAAATCAAAGTCAAAGTCCTGGCTGAGGTTCAGAAATGAAGAAAAATCGTCACTCTTCCCAAAACAATTGTATCATTTTGGTTTTCAAATGATATCTGCACCAGACAGGATTCTCAATTAAATAAATGACTCATGGAAGAAGCCCAAAGCAGTGGAAAAGGAGAAAAGAGGGGTCATTAATGAATGATTTGTCCCCTAAACCTACTTACCTGGGAAGGTTTAAAAGAAGGGAAGTCTCAGGTTAAGATTGCTACAGACATAGTCATTAAGACAGCCTTTCACAGCAGACTTGTTAACCTGAATTACTCAGAGCTGAGACAATCTAAAATGTTTCAGTCACCACCATTTCCCCTTTCGGTTTTAGCAGTTTATGTCTCAGTGTCACCTTTAGGACTATCTGTTTCCTGTTACCTCCCTCTCCTCACAGGGATGCATATGTGGGTTATGTACCAATCTGGTGTGGTCTTTTGGATGACTTCAGCTTCATGGGGCCATTTTGAAGACAACATTTTGGTAGGGCTTTGAAAACTGTAAAACTTGAAGCTCTTAAAATGACTAGATAACATGTAAAATCAACATTTCCACCTAATTCATGAATTGCATTTCTTTTTGTGCCTACTTCATTTTCTCATTCCAACCATTTTGTGGAAATGTATTGAGGGTGGAGTTGTAGAGTACCTGTGTTGGTATATTATTCATTTTCCATTACTATAGCAAAATACCTGAGGATGAGTATGTGGAAAGAAAAGAGTTTCATTTATCCAATAGTTTTGGAGGTCCAAGGGCATGGCACTACCTCTGGTAAGAGTCTCATAGTGGATGGCATCACAATGGTGGAGCACATGCAAGAGGAAACAATCACATTGCCAGACAGGAAGCCAGAACGAGATTCAGGGAGGGCTTCTGTAACAACCCTCTCACAAGAATAAGTGGGGTCCCATGGGAACCACTTGATCCTTCTGAGGGCACATTGCCAATGTCCTAATGATAAGCTCCTAGGCCCTGCTTTTTAAAGGTCCCAACACCCCAACATCACCACCCTGGGAACAAACTTCAAACCAATGAACCTTTGAGAGACAAGCCATATCTGAACCCATGCAGGTAATAATGAAATCTTTTCACTATATTTTCAGTGACTTGTTTTGATCTGAGTGCTTCAGATGATCTTTTCTCAAATGCTTGACTTTGGAACAAGTTAGAGAAAGAAGAATTTGCCTAATAATGTTCCAAACTGTTTGTCAGAGGCTGCACCATCAATTAGTGTGCGTGTCTGTTTTGGCAACCTTCTGCGACATTATTATGAAGATTAGACTTTATTGCATTCAGGATACACATAGCCAGAAGAGTGTTGGAGTCAGAATATAATTTCTTTGAATAGAAAAAATATGAAAAAATTTCCTATTCTTCTTTGGTGTAGCCACAACATATAATAGGGAAAAATGTAATATTGTCACAGAATAAACAGAAAGAAAAAAAGAAAAATCTGATTATCCAAAGTCACAATTTGTCAAAATATTTTGGAGATCTCTGTGTATTTATGAATTACGATCATAGCAATAGCATATGTCTGGGTCATCTGAAATCTCATTAGCTCCTGAAGATGTGGAAAGATCTGCTTCAATTCTCCCTTTCCATATCCTATGGAAATCTAGAACTCTTTCTGTGCTTCCTGTGGACTCTTGGGCAGTGGGGAAGAGAATAGTCTTTATACATCTTTGGCATCTTGTATTTCTGGCCCGTTCAGTATCTGCTGACTTCGGGTAGGTTTTTTGATCTTTTTTTTTTTTTAATGGGGGTACCAGGAAGTCAAACTCAGGACCTCGTGCTTGCCAGCAAGCACTTGTGCCACTGAGCGATATCACTGCCTTTTTTTCCTTTATGTGGGTACCGGGAGTCAAATTCAGGACTTTGCGCTTGCCGGGCAGGCGCTTATGCTGCTGGCCCATCTCACTGGCCCGGTTTTTTGATCTTGTCACTTTATGCAAGTTGCCACTTTACCCATTATGCTGGAACGAGATCTGTAACTGAGCTCCTTCCTGTGACATCTACAAAAGTTACACATATAAATTCTCATGGGTATAAAAGATTTTCATGAAACTGTGGGGGAATAGTAATGGGGGTCGAGAGTTAAAACTTTTAGTATTGGGAGAGATTAACATTTAATATCAAAATGGAAACTATTTCAGATGTAATGTTCCTACACTTAAGTGGTTTTAGGTTATCTGGTATTTGGGATTAAATTGAGAAAATTCAAATTTTGGAATATTTAATAGCTATAAAGTATTCCATTGTATGATTATTACACAACTTATCCACTTGTCTGTGAACACAAATTTGCATTATTTTATGACTTAGCCACTGCACACAATGCTGTGGTGAACATTGTTTTCATTTTCCTTAAACACATGTGTGGCAGTGTCCTTAAAGTATATAACTAATAGCTAACTGTAGCTGTTTCATCTCTTTCAGAGACTTAGACTCTTGTTAGTTGGCTGTTTTCCAATTAGCTCTTCATTTTTTCATTTTTTTTCTCACTCCTTTCTGTATAAAATACTCCTGCCATTCAAAATTATCTCCCTCCATTTTTTCCCCTGAGCAGTTCAGCTCTTTCTAGGACCTTAAACTCAGTTCCTGTTTCATTTTTGCACATGCAATTCCATTATGCCATTCTGCAGAACAAAAAAGCAATCCCCCAAACTTCTTTTAATAGGACACACCTCTTTAGGTATTATGACTGTACAAAGAATTTGATATCTCCATTATTTTTAGAAGACTCCAAAGGATAATCTCCTATATCTCTTTGTCTAAAAGACCATCATATACTTGTGAGATTTTGTCTGGAAGAACAAAATACACTATTAATTCATTCAACACTTATTATACTCATTTTTACCTAGCATTGTTTATGTGGGTACTGCAATGATCATAAAGCTGAGTATACCTAAGGAACTCCCAATCTAGTCAGGGAAATAAACACAGACAGAAATACTTATATTTTCAAGAGTGGAACAGAGTCCTGTGGAAATATTGGGAAAGGAATGTTCAATTTATTGAGACAGAGAGAAGTTTTCAGAAATAAGAAGAAAATAGGAAGAGTAATTATAAGGTGTAAAACCTAATAGTCTAGTATTTTAGCTTTGATAAGGAATTTGGTTGTCCAATTTTAGACTATTACAAAGGAAAATTGAGAAGCAGTAGCAAGTAAGGTAGACTGGTGTCAGATTTTGTGTGGTTGAATAATCAGGCTCAGCTGTTGGAATTTTAATCTGTAAGCAAGATAAGAACCACAAGAGATGCCATTATAGTATAAATTTATGATATTAAGTATTATAAAAAAGAAAACAAGAACTGTCTGTAAACTTGGAGACTACTTACTCACTGTCATGATGGTACATGGAGAATGCAGAGGCATGGGGCAAAGGTTGAGAGAGAGGAATGGGTGGATAATAATTCAGGAAATGTGAGAGCTAATTGGAGTTTAGCATCACCAAACCCAATGGTCCCATCTTTGTGAGGAATGAAGGAAAAAACTGTTCAGGGCATGAAGAACCCTAACTTAGGAAGCTAGGTAAGAGTCAGGATGCCATCCTCCAACAAAGAGCTTGAAGGAGGTTCGAGTATTTATTGGGAAGTCATAAGTTTGTTTCAGGTAACAATGTCAAGTTCTTATGAGGCATGGGGTGGAGTTGTCTGTTGATGGTCACAGAACTATGGGTTAGTATCTAGGAGAGGTTAGATTGAAGAAGGAGGCTTGGAGGAGGGTTTCACCATTGTCAAAAACAGCAAAAGATAAGTTGAAAATTAAGTCATATGAAACTGGCAGTCAGGGATACCTGTGGATATTTTTCAGGAACAAAGTCAATAATGGTGCAGTAGAAAAGACCTTCATTTAGTAATGAAGTTGGTATGGTGGACATTGCTGATTTTATTGCAAATATTGATTCTCCCTGTCTTTCTTAACAGAAGAACACTGGTTGAATTGAGAGGGCAATGAGTAGCAAAGGCTGACTGACTGTGTGAGACCAGCGAGATATAAGTGGAAGTCTGCTGGGGATTTCTGGGAAAGTTTGTGGTTTCCTGACAGGCATTACTCTTTTTATTTTCTCTTTGTTCCTTCTCTTTTTCCTACCTAAAATATTGTAGGAGGAAGCAAAAATTAAGATGAATGCCTACACACACTGAGGATGATGAAAAAGACAACACTGATGAGCACTGTACACTTCTAGCCTATCTACCTTTAGGTTTCTTGTTGTGTAAATCAAACTGTTTGAGAGCTTTTATCAGCTAACCTAGGGATACAATGGATGTGTTTTTATTATTAGAAGCTAATTCTTCAAGTTGGTATCAATCCTCTGCTTTAGCAACAGAGTGTCTTTCCTTCTTTCTTTCTTCTTCTTCTTTTTTTTTTTTCAAGACAGGATCTTACTATGTAGTTCAAGCTGGCCTGGAACTTATGGTGGTCCTCCTGCCTCAGCCTCCTCCCAAGTGCTGGGATTACATGTGTGTGCCACCACACCTGGTCAAGTCTTTGACTCTTTTTTTTTTTTTTTTTGTGGGTACCGGGGGGTCGACCTCAGGACCTCACGCGCCAGCAGGCGCCCGTGCCGCTGAACGATATCACCGGCCCCTTTTTCGTATGTGGGTTCCGGGAGTCGAACTCGGGCCCTCGCACTTGCCGGGCAGGCGCTTAAGCCGCTGAGCCATCTCACCGGCCCAAGTCTTTGACTCTTTAAAGTCAATGGCAAGATCACTGTGACCTCCTCTTACCTAACTTGTCTGTGGACACCAACATAGAATCCATCTAGGGTAGCTATAAAGTACAGATTTTAGGGCAGATTAACTGTACTTTTAATACAGTAAAGTTTGAGGAATGTACCTTTAAACTTAGTGCTCATTTTAAACTTAGTGGCCAGAAAAGTAAGGCTTGGATGTTGATGTGCTCTAGGTTGGTCTTAGATAACATCAGTCTTTGGAAACTTTCAATTATCTATGGGAATGGTACTCTTGAGGGTTACTGATTAAATGTAGGGGAAATAATGGAGGGAGTGAATCTTTTCATCTCCTTCAGCAACATTCCCACAGGTACACATGATATCTTTGGGGAAAACAAAGATAGAAATTGTCCTACAGAGGTAAAGGAGGTAGAGTAGAGGGTACAGGGGTTGGATAACCCCAGTCAAGTTGGATAACTCACGTCATCTGTTTGGAGAAATCAATTGAGTTTCACACCACTATAGAGTTCTTACTGTGTTATCAACTAGAGTTGATGTTATATAGTTCCACCTGTAATTTCCATCTTTAAATAATTTAGCAGGTTTTTTTCTTGCATTACTAGAGGAACTAAACCTAAGGTGACATCTAGCATGCAGTTTACATCAACTCTGAGCAACAAGCAAGTTTTGACTTGTTTATTTGTAGTTTCTCTCTTTGAACTTGTATTTTCTGAAGAGTTACAGTATTTTTTTTTCCACTATAGTATGTTGTCCAAATGGAAATATTGTCCAAAGTAATGACATGAAGATAAAACCAAGATAAAGAGCTGGCATCATTATGTTTGACATATCATATACAGTGCTTACGCTGAAATTGAAATGATGAAATGTAACCTCATGGAAAAATGCAAACACTCAAAGGTTGTATAAAAATATACATAAATCAAATTTGTAAAGCAATTCTAATGCCATTTAAAAAAAAAAAGTGCATTCCCTCTTAGAAGACTCATCAGGTCATTTAGTCCAAAAGATTGTTGGGTGGTAGGAATGATGATTAAAGCATGAGAAATCAGCAAAACAGCTTTACATCTACAAAAATGTGAAAACAAACCTTTAGGCAAAATGCTAAAAATAGGCTCATTTTGGTGAAATGAAGCTGTTTGAATAAATGAAGCTAATAGTTTTTATCTAAACCATCTGTGGTGTGAAATGGGAAGTCATACAGGAAAGTCCTTAGAGACTTCTGATCAGTCTACATTAGGAAGAAGAGGGGGAGGGGAGAAAATGGGCCCTCTTTCCATTTATCTGGGAATTAACAAAGTGATCAGCAAAGGGAAGCTGGAGGCCAGCTTGTGCCGGCTGCAGGCAATCTGGTCCTCCAACTGTGGGTGCTTTGAAGGTGAATGTTCTGAGGATGCAAGATGAAAGTTATTTCAGGAAACTAACAGGTTATATAAAGTAGCAGATTCTCTTTCCTGTTACAAAAGAAGAGAAAAGAAAGAGGGGGAGAAGGAAGAAAGAAAATAGAGAAAGTTCAAAAAAAATAAAAATACAAAAAGAAAGAGAAAAATCTACAATACCCCCGGGGAACTGACGCTGTGAAGGACTGTCGCTTCTGTTATGTTGGTCTGCTGAAACCACAGCGTGAAACCAGGTGCTAAGAATGACCCAGCTCAACAGTAGAACGGCTTTGTAGATATGTGCGTTTTGTAATATTACCCGGAAATAGCAGTTTCATTAAGACATACTGTTCTTCCTTTCTTCTTATGTGAAACTCTTGCTGATACCAGATGTAGGTTTCTGTGTGCTACCTTGATTAAAAAAAAAAAAAAAATGTGTGACAAAATACGCCACAGAATTTCTTACAATTAGTAAATTCTGAGGATTTTCCTTGGGCTGGGGAAACTGGATAGGCCTCTCAAAGATAAACCTAGCAGGATAAAAGTGCAGGCTACTTTTATTTGGGAAAATTTCTACACGTTTAGCATTAGACCAAGAATGTCAGGTTTCTGGTATAATGGATCATGAGCACTGAGGAGTGCTTCCTGGCTTTTTGTGTAACCAGAATGGGACCCTGTCTTATTTCACTGGCTTTATCAGACTCTGTCTTGAAATTAGCATGTCCCTTTACCTTCCATACTCACTTCACTCATCTAAATAATCGAAGAATTACAGGCCAATGGGAGGCAATCAAACCTATAAAGGAATTACGATGAAAATGTCTGTTAAAATGCTGTCTTGCAAGATGATAAGACTACACATGAGCCAGGGAAGAGGGACATGCCTATAATCTCAGCTACTTGGAAGGGTGAAGCAGGAGAATCACAAGTTTGAGGTCAACTTGGGTTACTTAGTAAGACTGTCTCAAAAACGAAAACAAAGGCAAACCAATGAAAGCCACATGGTTTCCCCCCTTACCTACCTTGGATTTTGAAAATTTTAAAAGCAAAGTTCATTTTTCCATGTGCTTTGAGTTCAGCTATGGAACTATTGCACTGATATACACGCTAAGGTGTCCTTGGACCAAGTAAGCGGTGTATCTCTGCACAAGCCAGCGCTTGGCTTCATTTATCAGCATAGGGAGGCCCTTGTGGAGACGGCTCTTTCCCTAGAAAATGGCCATGGGTGCCCTTAAGCCTACAGCCATTTTGGGATCTAAAATACTGTGGAATTTAAGGTCATACATTATTTTTAAAGTGAATTCGGCATTCCAAATTTTCCTCTGTTTATGCCTGGGCTTCAGCAGAACCAGGGTTGGGGGTTTATGCAAACATACATCCTCTCTTCTGTGTCAAGTCACTTCATGTCTGTTCCTAAGGGCTGAATTAGTATTGCATCTCATCCAGCTATAGTATCACCTTCCCTGATGGGGTGTGAAAAGGAGCAGAGAGACAGAATTCTTGGATATCTGTGGTGGGCAGGTATGCACTCCAGGCTGAGAAAAATGGTTCATTTGTCTGTACCTGACTCAAATGTCAAGCATCTGACTGCATCAATAGCAAAGACCTCAAAACAATGTTATATGGAGATCAAATTGTAAAACATCTGCTTGCATTGTTCTTCTAGAAGGCTTAGCTTCTAGGCAAACTCCCACCCCATACACCCCAGAGTATAATGGGGAAGTGCCTGCAGAGAAAAGTTAAGGACAATGTCCTTCTGCATCTGCTGTAGCAGCTTCTTCCAGTCTGATGAAATATGAAAAAGGTCAAGACTAACCTCTCCCCCATCAGTTACACTGGAAAGACTAATGTGACTTTCACCACGACACTGGGCCCTTTGCAGTCTGATGTTTGGTTACATTGGAAGGTTGTCTTTCCATTGCCTTTATGATGCTACTTGGATTTGAAACCATCAGGTCTTATTCCAGCCAAAAACTCAATCTGCCCTTTTCTTTCTTCTTCTTTTTTTTTATTTTTTGTGGGTACTGGGAATCGAACTCAGGACCTCGCGCTTGCCAGGCAGGCGCTTATGCCACTGAGCTATCTCACTGGCCCCTGCCCTTTTCTTTTATCGACTTCAAAACGTTCAAGCCAGTTTCATTCTACAGGTTTCCACTGAATCAAAGCATGAGGGACATGTTTTACAAAGTAGTGGATCCCTTTACAATGTCCCGGCTTCCATGCTAAAGATGAAAGGCCACCACCCAACTTTTCCTTGACATCCCTTTTCAGCGGTAGGGATGGTGCATAGGGCATGTGCCAGGTCTGGGGAAACAAAACATTCATTTTGGAATTCTGATGGTTATAGACCTTCGATTGCCACTTTCTGTCTTTAAAACCTTTTGCCTACAACAGTTGCAAGCTGTGGTTTTTTTTGTCTGTGTGAGGTGACTAACAGCACAACCACTCTCTACATGGGGAATGTATTCATACAGCACCCAAAACACCTACTGGTTTCCTGTGGTGCCTCTTATCAGCTAAGCCGTCAGCCTGAGCTGACATTTCAGCATTTAGAAGCTCCCCACCCCCATCCCCCAAAAAAGTGACAGGAGGAGAAAAAGGCTCATTTGGCAGTAGTTTGCTCTTGCTGTTTGGCCTGGAGAAAGACATTCAAAGTAGTAGAAGATTGTTTAGTAACAGCTGGCGAGCACCAGGGTGTGAGGCTGATTTTCAGATATGACAGCCACTTACAGGAATGCTGCCAGATACAGCTGTTTAAAAGCCTTAATAAACAGCAAGTCAATACTAATCTTTGCCAAATTAATCTTTTCTCTGACAGCCCATCACAGCAATTATGTTTGGGCTTATTGTAAACATATAATTGTCAAACAGGGATGTTCCAGACTTAAAAAAAAAATTCTGTAGTTTGGTTCATAGTCTCTCTTTAGAAATATTTTTTGTTTTCTCTGTTGAATTGCCTTTCCATTTTAAGTTTGGGTCACTTTTTTTTTCTGGCCTCATGTCACTGCGAATAAAATTTCACTTTCGAATTTCTTTGCCGGCGAGCTGTTAATAAAATGTGAAATGATTTGTGCTAGCAGGCTTCTTTCATTAGCTGCATCTTTGACCATGCTGAAATACAAAACATCATTGTTCTCAGGTGTCTCCCATCCTGGAGTAAGAACTCTACATCTTCTCATCTCCTATGGTGCTGTCTGGTGCGGGGTACCAATGACAAGATGTTTGGTTACATCTGAAATGAGAATGCAAAGCTGAATCTCTGTGTACACACTAGGTTGCCAAGTGCATCTAACTTGGCTCTGAATTCTCTCCTCCTCCCCCAGCTCCCAGCCTCCTTCCTTTGGCTGGTCAGTTTAGAAGGATCCTTATTCACTTTCTCTAAGCAACAGTCTTATCTAAGGATTTGGAAACTTTGTTGTTAGAAAAGATTTTCTCACACTGAGAAATGGTGCCAAATGAAAGTATGGAAATCTCCTTTGAGGACAATTTGTTCTGATCCTGCTATCATTTAGGTAGAATTCGGGAAATAAGATCCTTTTCCATGCTTCAGCAAGTCATACTCATACTTGGTAATTACAAAACAAATCAGATTCCTGTTCATCGATATTTTAATTTGGTGTTCCATAAAACTTGCCATCAGAATTTTCTCTTAGGTTCCACCCTCCTACATGTCTCGCACCCTTTTTCCTCCCTTGCTTGTTATTTTCTTGATGTGATGAGTGTGTATTCTTATCTTTTACTTTTGTTACAACTTGAAAAAGTCTTGTTCAATTATGTAGGCCAAAATATGGTATGACTCATTTTTAAATTCTTTTAGTCTTTTGACAACTTTAGGTTTCTTCTTCACCTCTAGTGCTTGCCTATAAGCAAGGATTTAATTATTTTCTATATTCAAAAGCTTCTAAATTAAGAAAACATACAATTCCTGTTGAGGATGAATTGTGATGTTTCGCTGGTTGTTATATCCCTTGCATTTATTGTGCACCTAGGATGAGCTATGACATTTCAAGTTATTTGGAATATGAGGAAATTATTTAATTTCAAGGAGTCAAAAAGAGATTTATACTGTAGGGTGACTCACATGAATTTACCTGCTAAGTAGAAGAGTTACTCAGTATAGTACATATTTAGGGATTAAACTCACAATATCAATTTTCTTCCTTTCTATTATTTCAATGCAAATTACAGCAACAAAGATGACTTTTTCTGTGTTTGTATCCATATTTTAAAATGACAGTTTGAGCAGAACAAGAAAATACAGGTCAAATTCCCATTCAACAGATAAATATTTTGAGAATATCTATACATAACAAAACTTTTCATGTTCTAGACAATAATAACCTATTTATTACAAATGTCCACATAAACAATTTTACTTTAACAAAAAATAAAGGCAGTTACTGAGACTTACTGGAAACTGGGAACTTTAAATATTCTTCAATATGCCATATCTGTCTAGGATGGATTTAAGTGGGGTAATTTGTAAATAAACATAACCAATGATTTCTTCAATATTTTTCCTAGCATTTTGTAAAGTACTTCTAACTCCATTAACAATTATGTCTAAAGGCGTAGTTGAAGCCCCATTGTCCTTAGTTCCCACATCTTTTGGTAGAACACCCTGTGTACCATTTGTGTAGACAAAGGATTCCAATATTTGCAATGTCATATGGTTCAGTCTAATGACCTTCCAAATGAGTGGGGCAACTCTTTTACAAAGATTGAGAAGTCTACGGAAAAAGAAGATCAGTTGTTGATGTACTAATTCTGTATTTTACATTAACATTGACTGCTTTTTTTAGTCATGGCCTTCCAAGGATAGCTCATGTTCCATGGAGAGGGCACTTTTTGTCATAAAGACAACAGATAAAAATAATCAGAAATAAAAGTCATCATTTGGTATGTCCAGAACTGTGATTAATTGGAAGCCATTATTTGAATCATTTTTTTCTTTGTCAACTCATGCTCATTGGGATGGGAACTGGGGTTTTTGATTTTTCTTCCTTGATTTTCTTAGAGATGAAACCTATTCCTACCAACCAACTCCTCCCCCCTTTTTCGGTAGCTATAATTCTGATTTTGGATATGTTGGTGAAGATATTTTATGTCCAATATCATTGTTGAATGTCTCAGAATGACTTTATTCATGGTCCAAGGATCATTTGGAGTATGTTGCAGAGAACGAGGCATGTTCTGCCAACACTCCTCTGAGTAACAGGGTACAAATGGTGTGCTGGCTACCGTGCCCATGCTGGATCCTGCCTTCCTTAAAGATGGTGGATTTAGAGATGGCAACTTTCTTAGGTCATAGTTCATTGTTTAGAGCCTTAGGTTGGTGAAAGAGCATTCTCAGAATGTCAGGAAAGAACATGTGAGATCCTGGCAGCCATTCATAACCCTACTATGCTTAATTACTTCTGTCCTGAGTTTACTTGAGGTACTCACCTGACTAGCCTATTCTTTGGAGAATGATGGATCACCAAATAGAATATGGTCACATATGGTAAGAGTTTTTATTGATGATGTATTTTCTTTTATTTACATTTGTTTTTACTGTATTTAGTATTAAATTTCAACACTCTGTCTACCCTGGTTGTGCACCTGCTCCAGAAAAGCTGTAAACAATACTATGCTTCCCTGTACAAACCGCCTGTTAGAGTTGGAGCTGTTTGTTCTCATCAGGGTAATTACTTTCTCAGTTTAAACTTAAGAGAAAACCTTACTTTATCATAATATAATAAATAAAAGACATTAGCTAATTAGTAGCGCTGGTATAGTTCTAAAATAGTAAACAGACAAACAATAAGCTGTGAATTTAATCACATAAGGTCTCATACAATTTCAAGACAGGAAAACTAGAGCTCCCAGCTACAATCATTTTAATAATCACATTGGATCTTCATTATTTATTAGTTATGACATGCTCAAGTGATTCAACTTTGTACAATGCCTAAAATCATTCGAAAGCAAGCATACCTTTTGTCTTTTTAATTCTGATTGGGTTATATGATGCATATGTTTGCACTGATTTAAGTTGGTAAATTTATTTTGCACATTCCATGAAAGAGATATTAGCCATTCTCTTGATTTCCTACCAGATTAAGTAGATACAATCTCCTATAAGAGACTAACTCGCTAGCTCTTTTTTGGTGTAAAAGCTATGCAAACCCTCAGTAATATTCTCAATGTTTTTGGTCCCTTAGCAAATCTTGAATACCCCAAGAATTCTCTTAAATGACCTGTAAATTCTGGAAAAAGAAGTAGATCATAGAGGCATAAAAAAGACAGAATGTCAGTTTCTATCAATGATCTTCATATCTGTAGTTTTTCCCCTCCCTCTTTTGCTGTCTTTCATTTACTTATCTTTCATTTCTCTATTTTTGGCAGTATGCTTTCCTGTGATTCCACCTGTCCTTTGTTCAATTCTTATATGTTTTCTGGACTTTGTGAATAGCATGCAGCTTGAGGAATTCTGAGTGACTCAACTTTAGCTTTTTGGAGGGAAATTTTCAGAATTGACTAAATCCAGCTGAGAACCAAGAAACAACTCTTTTCAGGTAGAGCGTATGTCTGTTTATTTAGTCTTGGAACTTGTGTGACTTTTGGGGGCAATTCTCTGTTGTATTGTAAGGAATAAGTAAGTTCTTAAATAGAGTAAGTTTTCATTTGCATCAACCAAAGAAATGTAGAAATAAGAATAGGTTATTTTAATTTGCTGCTAAATGAAAAGCAGGTTTGGCTTTTTTCATGAATCACTGTAAAAACTAAATAATAAAGTATTCACATCAAGTGTGAATTTTTTTTTGCCAGCAAAAGTTAAAACATCGAAGAAACCTCTTTCAAATACTAACAAATTTACTTACAAACACCTATATTTATTATTTCATAAATAGGCGCAACAGATTCCATAAAAAAAGATTAAATACAGACACAGTATGAAGAAACAATAACACAGAGCCATATGTAAAGGTTATAATTTAGCTGTTTCCAATCTGTCTCTGCATCTAATAAGATACCAGGTAAGCATTTGGCAGTTTTATACATAAAAGGACTTAAATGACATTTACTAACCATTACACAAAAAAGTGATACAAAAAAGCAATTTTTCTGCAGTACAAAATAAATGTGTTTGCGCTTTCCTTAACACTAGTTTCTTTTTGTCTGATCAATGAGACAAAGCCAATTTGTTTTTAAATTAAAATCATTTGGGGATATTTTTTCAGATATTTTGAAAATATAGAACTATTAGTTGTTTTAAAAATGAAGTAAAAATATGAATGTTTGCCAATTTGACCCCTATTGTGAAATCAATAAACTGGAATGAACCAGTTTGAAATTACAATTTAGCTACAAAAACATTCACATTTTATACTCTAGGAGAGTGTAACATAGATGCTATTTACAAACTTGCTATGACTGCTACATCAAGCCATTTAAAAAGTCTTTAGTAGTTTCATATAAACACCCATTATGAAAACCAATGGAAAATCCAGGACTGTTATCCGAGACATCTACAGGTGCTAAGGCAGTTACTAGCGCGCAGCACTTCACAGCAAAAAACCAACATAAAATCTGAATGGTCCATATATTTCCTTCAGGGAAGAAGAAAAACAATGTCCATAAAGGTTTAAAAAAATAATAAAGAAGCATGATTATTTCTTCCAGAGTGGGTGACCCACAAGCTCAAATGGTCCTAGGTGCTTAGCAACTTGTATTTTCTAATTAATAAAATGGAGACCTGCCTTGACTGTACAAAGCAATCCATGGTGAAAGGACTTCCCTGAATTCCTCAGTGGAAAGAAGAGGTGTTCAGATTTTCAGGTAAGGTACAGTGCTTTGTCCCTCTGCATGCCCCTGTATGGAGAGAAAAGAGACCATCCTTGTTACAAGACAACCTGTGCTGCAGGGGACAAAGGAACACAATGGATTTGAGTTACTTGTTCTAGCTTGAAGGATGGAGTCGTGCACGGATAGTTAATCTACATGTAAAGTGAACAGAGATCTAAATTAATTTAATTTTGGAAGGGCTAGAAGATGGCTCCGAATTTTCTGGAGCAAGGTCTTCTGCCTTCCTGAACATGCAAAAACACACACACTCCAGATCATGTACTATATTTGAAAGCACGATCAACTAGGCTACATTCTATGAGCGCTGTCCACCGCCAGGTGGCGATGGCTAGCCGCTTACCCACTACTACAGTAGTCGTTATCCCAGTCCACGGGCTGAGGGGGAGGATTTCTGCACCCGGAACGCACGTACTCCATTGCTTGGGTGACAACTTGTGCGGCTGTGGATGTAGGATTGATAATAGTCTGATAGTCAGGTTGAAGAGTAAATCCCTGAAAAGGAAAAAAGCAAGTCCACAAGTAAGGATCAAAGTGCCTTTTAAAGAAGTAAAACACCTAAATATTTATCCATTCTTTGTAAACACTCTAGGGGCCTTCTTGCTCCTGACTGTGCAAGGGGAGCCTATCAGAAGGGCCCAGAAAACTCAAAACAAAAGTATAAAAGATATCCTGCAACCTCATTCTTCTTACCTTTCCTTCATTTAACCATGAGTCAGAAAACCTTTAATTATACTTTCGAGCCGATAAACTGAATTGAGAAACAATTTAAAATAGAGAAGCCAACTCAATCAAAACAAAGGGAGAAAAGAGCTTAAACCCCTCAAAGTTTATGTTTTCTATCAAACCTAAGGATACATTAATGGTTAATCCCCAGAATATGCAACAGAATCTTTTTTGAAGGATTCAGGCAGCAGGTGGCTGAGTGTTTTATTAGACTACACCTATTCACACATTGTTCTCAAAACCCTTTTTCTTCATTCAATCACAAAGGGACCATCTGCTTCTTCTTTTATTTGTATTTCTCTCTCAGCTAAAAAATTTCAACCAAAGCTTTTTAACAGTTGTTGGACTAATATAAGGAAAGAGATGCAAAACAACTTGCCATTAAAAAACACAGAGAGGGAAAAGTGTAAGACAGAGCAAATATTTTTTAATTGAAAAGTCTATTAACTGGAAAACAATAATAAGACTTCGGGAAGATTCACTAGTATGGTGAAGTGTTGACTTTTAATACTAGCAAAGCTATTAAAAATTCAAGGACAGAATCTGTGAAGTATAGAGCTATATCTGGTAAACAAAAAGCATTATACACGAAGATTTATTTTTAGCTTATCTGGTGAATTCAAGAGCAGCATAAGCAAGCTTTGCTGGAAGTGACCAAAAAAGCAATTTAATTAATCTTGTGGTTGTCTCTGCAGCAGAGTCCATCCATGATTTTTAACCACTGAGAAATCAAGAGTATTTTTTTTTTTATGCATCATTCTCTACTTATTTGCCCAAAGCTTTTGAAGGCATGATACTGTTTTACTTTTCTTAAACTCTGCAGGGTGATGACAGCATTGGTTTTTAACTAAAGATATTTCCTTAGAGTTTTGTTCATGTCTGGGTGTCCCAGTGTAAAGACTCAAAAGACAACACCTACTATCAAATATCCTCAATTCTCAGTGTTGGCTTCAAGGTATTAATTTATTTTCCAAATGATGAAGACGTCAAGCCGATGTCCATACCTACTCTCACCCAAATAGTGGAGAAAAACAAACTTTGGAATGACTGGAAGTAAATCATTGGATCATTCAGCCAGACTGGCTCACACAGGTGAAGGACTAGATTTCCTATATTAACAACTGTTTTGTGGGAAATAAGCTTGTTGGTGCAGACACTGTAGCTTAACCGTAAATGTTTTCTAAAAAAAAGTTGTAAGTTGGAGATTTAACTGGCCATTTGGGTGTCTGGTCCTTGCTAGGCAGAATTCTTCTTTCTCCAGACCTTCCTAGATTTCCAACATGGAGTCTCACGAGCTTCCCGTGGTCCTGTCATATTGTCTGGCTCTCTGGATTTCCTTCCCTAGCGATGAGCGTGCTGCCAGGCCAAGAGCAGCAGCAGTTCTCGGGGAGCCTTGTGTTCACTCCATTATTAAGCCCCTGTCACGAGGGCTGTTGATTTTTGAGGACCTGAGATTAGTGTTTGAAATACTTACTGGGTATTTTCAGAGCCTAGCCCATAGTAGCGGCTCAATAAATCATGTTTTTCAATAAATAAGGTTTAGTACAGACTATTTGATGCTACTGTTAGAAAGGCACAGAGTGGATACATGTGTAAATGCCAGGGCTTTCCTGTATTTTTAACGTAAAGTTCTTCATATTGGATTTTTATACAACCAACAAAATGTAACCTAAAAACAAATAGTTATGAAAACAAAGAGTAGTTGAAAATATCTTGAGTTAGATGAAGGTATGGAAATATGAAAAAGCAATGTGCTCATGTACACACACACACCCATCACTCCTTTTTTCCATCCAGTGAAAATAGTTCCTGAAGTTGAATGAGACAATATCAGAAAAAACATTAGTTTTTAAGTTATTATACATCAACTTATAAAATCGAAATTATGTGTTACTACAAATTTCAAAGACTGAAAATTCAGCTAACAGTGGATCCTTGAGTTATGGCTGGCCTGACACACGAACAACTTGGGTTTTGATCAGCATTTTAGTTATAACTTATGACCAAAATGTTGAATTATGACATGAATGCCAGCTGCTTGTGCTTCTGGATGATCTCAGCTAGAGATTTAACCCTTAAAGAGTTCTGGAAGGATCATTACAACATCCTTTCCTGCATGGGGTTAATTGAGAAATCCTGGGCCAATGTCTCTCTAGGGACACTGAGATCTGCCTGCACACAGGAGAGAGACTTTGAAAGCTGTGGAGAGGAGCCCGAGCCTTCCATCGACCACGTGAGTCAGAACCAGCCCTTGGGAACGAATTGAGTTCATAAGTCAGGGGTCCACTGAACTTCAATGTCTAAATTAAAGCAACCACTAACACCAAAACAATCAAGGACCAAGAAAAATCCAGACAGAGCTTGAAGTGACATTATTTTACTTTGAAGTGAAAATAAAATATTCTTCTGAATACTATATAGAGAAATGCCTAGGTCAAATTTAGAACTGAGTACATTTTTATTATTGATGTAAATAGGAAACAACAATGATGATATATATTTTTTTGAAAAAATGTTTGCTTAGCCGTCCAATTAAAAAAGACTGAATATTTTGCATTTTAATACTCAGGAGAAAAATCACCAACTGTTTTGTAGCAAGCTTGGAATTTTAAATTTCATTTTCTGGTGCCAGATTGAAATAAAAATAGGAAACATGATAAAGATTAATTTGATGTCAGAAGGGATATTTGCTCTTTAATTAGATTTCTGTAGCCCTAGCAGTTTTGTTGTGCCACCATAGCAAGTCCGAAAAAACCTGCAGCACAGCCAAACAGTGATTCTCATATCCACACTTTCCTGGGAACTAATTTCATTTCCTGCCTGTCTGGAGAGGTATTTTTAACAGGCATCAATGTTTTTGTCTTCACAACTGATTTATTCATCAATCTCAATGTGATTTTTTTAAACCTTTAAATTACACCCAAATCCTAAAGCAGCTGTTTATTACACAAGGAAATTGAAAATCTGTCTGTGTGATATCATACAAAGATTTTTTTCTTAAGGTTATAAAGGAAGTTGACAGATATTAATGATTTTGTTTCTCTTGACCCCATTCAACAATAGTGTGAGCAGAAAAAAAGGACCAAAAAAAGTAGGTCCATGGGTTCAGTGTATAAAATATTCTGGAAAAAATGAAACTATTATTCCTGGTGGGCTAAACAATTATTTTTGTAGGATATGTTCATTTCAAAAGGATAATAACATACTGAAAGTAATAAATATGAGACATTCTTTTAAAAATATAGTAGCCATGAACTTTCTTCTGTCTCCTTTCCCCTCTTTCTCTTCCCTTCTTTTTCATTCCTGTTTGAAGATGGTGACAGTGCCCCCGTACTAGGAAGTGAATAAAGATATGTGGGATGAAGGTGGTTTGGATGATGAATCAGGTCAAATTTTATCCACAACACAGGTCTCCATCTACAGCATAAATCTGACTGATGATGTGAACAACAGCCTGACACACTGTTGTGACTGTAGTAAATTAAGTGACATCTGGGCAGCCTCTTTGATCTTGATTTTAGGATGATCACCTTGCTGGGGCTGCCAGTCTCTGTCTCATGAACATATTCTCAATCAATTAAATTTTTCAAAAACATCGAAGGAACTAAGATTTTACAACCTAATCTAATTCCTTCTAACAGTTTGACACTTACATTACTCACTTGCTCTTTAGTTGTTCTTTACTCAGCAGTTATGTTCCTGGTACAATGAAGGCATTGTTAAGCGCTTTTAGTCAACACAGTCTTTGTAGCTACTTTCTTCCATTTTGAGTTCCTACCAATTTGTGTGCTATTAATAAGAAAATTGAAAGCAGCTTCTACCATCAGAATACTTTTTGAGGTATAGTAATAGAAATGATTTATAGAATGATAAATACTTTGTCCAATGTTGTATATGCCTTTTTTTTCCTACTTAGGTAAGATTCTCCACGCAAACATTAATCTCTTGAATTTTTACATGTGACTTTTTGTAATTTTGAAGTATTTAAAAACTGTTCAGGATCACAGCCAGCTCACCCAAGGTGTTAGCATAAATAGAAAAAGGAGACTTTTCTGAGTGGATAAATTAGAAAATGATCTCCTCTCTGGACGGAGCTTTGGCCCTCAGCTTGGTGAGGGGCCTGTGCCTTTGGGATTCCTTCCTTTGGGAAGAAGCCACCTGAGCTGAAGCACTGTGAACAATACCTGGACCCTGAGCCCGGCAGCACCCTTAGGCAGGGGCCAGTCTACCCAGATGAAGCTGTTGTCCCTCAACCTATTGATTCGTCAGGCAAATGCTACTGATGCATTAAAAAACAGGGGTACTCAGGAGTGTCCCCTTTCTTGTGAGTGATGTCAATAGGAAGGGTGGAGATTTGACCCATGAGTATCACTTGTTCACAAAGGCCACTGTAGACAAAACAGGAAGGTAGAATCTGGCTTTTCCCTGGCTTTCTTCCTTGGTGAATCTTCCCTAATGCTTTGGTGAATTTAGGTAGGAAATCATAGCGTTATCAATATCCCTGGCTTAGAGACCAAGGAAGACTTCAGTAAGGAGGATGAATCCCTTCACCAACCATAAAAATTCTGATTTCAGAACTAACCAGGATTTAACAATCCTCCTATTTCTCCTTAGAAGAAATAGATTTCTAATATGAAGTGTGAGGCAGACTGGACCTGCATGGGGAAAATTAATAATTTATAAGAATGATTGAAAGTGAGAGAGAGTTAGCCTAGTATTTAAGTATCCAAGCTCTGATTTCTGAATAGATCTGGGTTTGAATTCCAGTTCTGACCCTGCTAGTACGTTATTCAACCCTTCCAGCTTCAGTTTTCTCATTCGCAAGATGAAGACAATTTTAGTTCAGGTGTTTCTATGCTCTAACTTTTCTGAGAATTACAGATGAGATAAAATATTATGGTATTGGGCTTATTATTGTCAGCTCTTGGAAGTCCTATCAACAACAACAACAACAATAATAATAATAATAAAACTTGTGCCTACATATATTTATCTTTCTGCCTCCTCTCCCTCTTCCTCTCCCCAGTTCAACTATAGACTCAAATTCCACAGAGGGCTAGATACCAATTCTGTAGATAGGCTATGTTTACATATTTTACCGGAGCTCTGAGGACAAGAGTATTTGAATTATAAAAGTGAGCTGGGCATAATGGCATGCTCCTGTAATCCCAGAACTCTGAGAGGCTAATGCAGGAGAATACAAGTTTGAGGCTGGCCTGGGCTACTTAGTGACTTAGCGAGTCCCTGTCTCAAAATTTAAAACAAAATTTTTTAGAGACCTGAAAATGTAGCTCAGTGCAAAGGCCCCGAGGTTATGTCCCAGCATCACACACACACACACACACACACACAAAGATAGTTTAACTTGCTATCATTTCTAATTTTTACCTTTATTTTCTAAAACAAGTTCTTAGGATTTTTGAATGCTTCATGTTCAGTTGAGTTTATATGGTTTGCTTCTAATTTTCAAATTTTGGAATAGCACCAAAATCCAAAAAGAAAATTTTATTTCAAAGAGAAGTTAAGATTGCCCACAAATGATTTCAATAATCAAGGAGTGGTTAGGAAATCTTCCAAACCTCCCATGTTTTCTACTTTATGGAGAGGTCAGTTATCCTATTTGTTTATGTATTTAAAATTTTCCAGCGCTGGGGATTTAACACAGGTCCTGTTACATGCTAGGCCCTCTATCACTCAATTACACCCCAGGGTCCCCTGAAATATGTTTAAATAAAACTTTGGTTGAGATGTTCAGTTATTTCTATTTTCTGGGTACCATCACACTTGCTTTTGGACCTGATATCACTTCATAGCATTTATTGGAGTTAACAGGTATACCAGTCAAGTCATTCTCATTACCAAACAATATTTAAAAAAATACAGAATTCTCTATCCCAGTGAGATCTGTGGCATCTGAAAATAACCAATATACTTTTTTCAAGAAACAGAAACTGAAAGGGTGATTATAAGGGTGAAGCCAATGGGTATCAAGGGAAGGAAACCAGTAATTGAGAACAGAAGCAGTTTTGTACCGGTGGGATGGTACAATGCTACCCAAACTCACTGTGTGTGAATTATAGTTTCAGAAAGTTGATATCTGTGCACATCATCAAGTCTCTCCCCATTTAAACAGAACAACAGAACACACAGCTCCGCCATATTTTCTTGGATGAACAGATTCCCGCCCTCTCCCTAGCCCTTCAGAAGAGGGGTGCTGTTTCTCAGTCAGGAGCAATGGCACTTACTTGCTGCATGGTCGGCGAGTGTAAGGCAGACTGGACCTGCATGGGGAGCTGGTTCCCAATGGGCTGCTGCATGGTGAGTGGCTGGTGTTGCTGCATGCTGAGATGCTGGTGAAGAGGTGGGCTGATCTGGAGGGGCGGCGGGGGGGAAACAGCCATGTTTGCTATTGAGACAGTCACTGGCATTTGGTTATTCGGCTTGGGTGCTATGTTCCTGGGGAGACTAGGATGCATGGCAGTTAGGTGAGGATTCATTCCTGGTTGTTGGTGATAGTGGGAACTTAGGTACAGAGCTGAGTGGGCCTGGCTGGGTCCGTGGAACACTGACGGCTTTGAATTGATCAGCTGAGGAGGTTGAGATGTCTTAACATCGACAGGTTCACTGTAGCTCTGTTGAAATGAAGGAGAGAAGGGTTAGGAGATGGATCCATGGGGCACTGATTCTACGAGCAAGATGTTCTGAGAGTTTACTTATGAACTGTCATGTGACCCAGCACCCATGGCAAGTTTTGATTCCCTTATCTAAGAGTTCCTCCATTATTGTTTTTGACATAACCTATACAAGGCTGAGTTTAATTCTATCTCTTTTATGAAATCTAAAACAATCTGCAATGACCCTTTTTTGTTCCTCTGCCTACTGCTAAGCTCTAAACTGCTGACTCTAACCATCACCTGAACAAAAAGATGCAGGGTAAGAAGGATACCATCATCGCCCTAATGGGAAACGTAGTATAACTCACTTTCAAAGTAATTCATTTCCGCAGTTCTATCGATTACATGTTTAACTTTTTTATCTTTTTATATTCTGAAAGAGCCTTGGCCTAGTTATCTGCACAAAGCTGGATATTGAAACTACTATGGAAGAAAAATGTTCTAAAATACCTTTCCAAAGTCTTATAAAGTTACATTAATATATCTTCAAAGTAACCATAGAACTCATCTTGAATTTTTTTACATAGAAGTTGGTGATGAATTATTCCCCTTAATGAAGTGGATAAAAATAATCTCTCTTAGAAATTTTAGACTCCATCATAAATTAATATAATTTTGCCCTAATTTTTTCCACACTTTCATAGGGCCACTTCCTAATAACCTTTTAATTGACTTGAAAACTAGACATTTCAATGGAAGCTGAATCAAGAAGTAACTCTGTGGCATTTCCTCTTGGATATGAACCTACCTCCTACTTATGCTGAGAGGAAGAGCCTGATACAACAAATGGAGGGGGAAAAAAATCAGGGGAAAAAAAACACTCACATGCCCTTTTGGAGAAAAAAGTCACTTTGTCAAAACCAGCCCTTGAGGATGCATGGAATCCCCTTTTCTCTAAGGCTATGTTGTGGTTATTCCATTTACAAATCAGAGTGGTTCTTGTTGCTTGGCACTGTGACTGCTGAGGCAAACTGGAGGGTGATTCGTGTTCCTCCTGATTCGGTGCCACCACCCACCGTATGCAACATACATGTGGAGGAACTCAAGCCACTCAGCTTCACTATCACAGTCAACTTACAGCTTACGGATAGTTTTGCAGCGTTTGTCCCCAGTAATGTAAGAGAATGCCAAGAAAATCACAATAAGAAGGATGCTGTACATGTGTGCCAACTCTTGAGATGACGGCAGGCACAGCTGTGCTGGGCAGACCCTTGGCCCCATGCACCGTCTCAATAGTAAGGCCACGTCGGACACTAGGTAAAACACGCCAAACTATGGGAATCTGGGGTCCCGTGAAGTCCTGAATACTTCATGCAGAGCATACAGGCAGGTGGCCCAAAGAGCCCAAGGCCCTGCGCCTCCAAGGGACCTGCTCATGAGGGCATTTCTGGGTCAGTGTCGATGCAGCTTTCTGAGATGGGAACACATCTTTGTCTTCTGTTATGACATTAAAAATACCAAAAGCTGTGCAAAACATTTTAAATAGAGGATATAGGCCAAAGTAATTCAGAAGTTTTTTATTAAATGTTCCTAAAATGTGTTTTCAATTAAACAAAAACTTTATAAATTTTTGTTTTGCTTTCATTTTTAAAATTTTTCTTAATAATTTGAGGTTAATAATTCAAGGAAAAAGTAAAATAGGTTAATTCAGGCTGGGTAAACAGTGACTACTTTTATATCACCATAACATATACTACAATCAATAATAGTGCAACAATAATCCCATAAGTGACAAAAAGAGTATATATTTATTGTGTGTCTGTGTGTAAGTCATCCAGGAAAGCACTTTTGTTGTGTTTTGATTCCTTTGCTTTTAGCTGATTACAGAAGGACTAATTTTTTATTTAATTGTGGGCTGTATCAACTTCATATTGGAAAGAAATTATATTTCATAAAAAACTGATATACGTTGGTACATTTTTGTTTTTTCTTTTAGCTGTTTTTAATCTAAAAATAATAAAAAAATTTACTTTCCTATATGAGCAAAACTATGAAATGCATATAATTATAAAAAATGTTTTCATTTAAAAATTTTGCATACACTTCATTCGTAGATAATGAAGTGACTATTGGCTACCGAAATAACTGTTGAATTCAAAATAAACAATAAATACAATTCTCCTGAGCTCTATTTTTATTTTATTATTATTTTTTTTTGTGGCACTGGGGATTGAACTCAGGGCTTTCCCACTCAGGTACAATCTCAGCCCTTTAAAAATTGTTATTATTTTATAAAATTTTGAGACAGGATTTTGCTAATTTGCTAAATTTCCCAGGCTGGGCTTGAACTTGCAGTCCTCCTGCCTCAGCCTCTCAGAATGCTGGGATTACAGACTTGCGCTACTATGCTGGCGAATTCTACTTTTTATATAATAGTATGTGGTCCATTATATGGATAAAATGATGGATGATAGATAGATAGATAGATAGATGATGGATGAATAGATACAGAGAAAAAGAGAGAGAGAGAGAGAAATGGTGACCTAATTTGAAATATTTTATTGCTAATCTTGTGAAGACCATCTTTGTTCATGAATAATTAAACTCAAAACATTTTCTCTGTCCAGCCACTTGTAATTTCTATTCTCCACACCAAAGATATAAAGACCAGTTCCCTAAACTTATTTTCAAATAGTAGTAAGTTTTAATCACTAGGCCTATTATAAACTAAAATTAAATTGATTCACCAAAATAAAGACCCACACGAGTGAATTTTTAAGATAGCAGAAGGAAGGATTTTAGAGTTACTTTTCTCCTCCTTTCTAAGTTATTGCAAGTGGGATGCCAAATAACATGTTGAGCCGTATTTGTATACATGACACGCACTCCAATATGAGTTCTCTCACTGCATTCTTTTTTTATTTTTTATTTTTTTTGGTACTGGGAATTGAGCTCACGACCTCATGCTTACCAGGCAGGCACTGTGCCGCTGAGCTATATCCCTGGCCCACTGCATTCTCTTTTCACAAAGATGTCTTAAATCATCAAGGAAGAGATCTTTTTTAATGGTAGGGACTTGAATCCCTGTAGGCCATGCACCTGGCACAGTGTAGAGCACATGGTAAGCATATGCATGTTTGGTGGATGACTGAATGACTGTTACGGGGCAGAATGCCATGAAGACACTGTTGCCCTGGCTGGGACCTCTTACTATTCATGCCATTCTACTTTCCAAGGATGAGGAAGATTCTGAAGGCTTGGAACATTGGATTGGTCTTCCTCCCTCTCTTCTCTGCTCTTAGCATGAAACACTCCCTGCCTGAAGCAATGAGAAATTCTAACCCTTAGTGCTGTTGTTTGGTAAGTGCATGGCACTTTATGCCTCTCCACCTCCTGGGTGGATGCCACCAGCAGGGCAGTTTGCTATGTTCTACCCACACTTTGAGAATTTGTGTCTTTATGTAAAGGTCTCTCATTTAGATGAGGAAAAGCATACTTCTAGTTTCACTTCTGATTAATTATTAATCAGAATGATATAATAGGCCATGTATAAATTACAAGAGCTATTTTATTGTTTGGGAAGATAGGTAGAATAAGTTCATTTTCAATAGCTAACAGCCATAAATTCATAATCTGGAATGGAATCTCAAATGGAAACATGAAAAAAATCACAGGTTTAATATACTCTCACTGTCAATTTCTTCCAATTAAACCATGAAAGCAAGGCTACAACTTTGCAAATCAATTATGCTGTATACAAGATCTCCATACCTACCATTAAGAAATTATACCTATTTTTTTATACATGCTAAATAATTTAAATTTGTTTCTACTCTCAAATACACGAACCACTTTAATTTAGTGGTGGACATCTTCTGCTGGTCACATGACAAATGTGATTTTTAGTGTACACTGGAAGTCAACCCTGGAATCCAGCATTTCCAGAGCAGGGAGGCTCTCTGGCAGTAAGTTTCTAAATATGTTCTCCTTCCTATTTACTTTTGGACCACAGGTTCCGAAAGCTATTTTCTACCAACACAAAAGGGAGGGTGGTGGCAGTAGAGACCTTTTGGGTCTTATCAATAGAGACTTCCTTTGACACGCGTAAAATATACAAAGGATACAGGTCTGCACTACTTAAAATACTTCTTATTAACTGAGTTGATGATTGTCCAAGATAATTTCAATCCCATTTACTTTGTATTATGAAGAAATATTGCACAGTGTATAAATGCCCCCATTCTGGCATGATGTGAGCTATAAAAATGAAAGATTGACAAAGTAATTGTTATTTAAAATAGCAAAGTATAAGCATAAGACATAAAACTCAGTGGAAGCAACAATATAGGATTTGCTGAACCAAATCAAATTAATAGTCCAACTAATTTGATTCTTGTTTTCAGCACTGACCAATACTTGATACACTGGAAATTAAACAAAATTTATGCACCTATTTAACTGTGCATGGTTACTTCTGGAAGAAAAAATCTTCCTGGTCCTTGCAGGTGATTAACTTATACCCCGAAGCATGAGATTTTATTATCTTTAAATCATGATCGGGGCTCATAGAGCTGCAAATTTTATGTTAACAGTCATAAAATGATCCATCCTATTTGCAAATTCAGACTCCGTATTTGTCTCAATAGCTCTCCACGGCACAGATTCTGTAAATTTACCTTATTCTGTAAAAAGAAAACATTTTTAAAAACTTGTTTCTAATTCATTCTCCTTACATTGAAACTGATCATTGTTTCTTTTTCCATTGATGGTGGCAGCAGAGAACTTTCTTAATTTAATCAAATATTGTCCTGTTGTATATATTTTTTTAAAAAAGAATTTTCACTGTAATCTAGCCCCTTTGGTTCCCTATTTCATAAACTACTCCTTAATGTGGAAATAAAATCTTCTATTTTATGTGTGACCTTAAAATCATGAATCTGATTGCTTTTACTTAAGAAACCAGAACACAGTCATCCAAATGCTACCTCCTTCCCGGTTGGCATTTCTGAGAAGCTGCACCCTTATTTCAATAATGCTGCTTTTACTTGGGATATTTGGGAACTTCCCTACTGGAATTCTTTTCAGAGCCAGTGGGACACTGTTTTACATATCCTCAGACAACTCTGTTTCTTGTGATGGTGAATTTGAGTTTTGGAAACTGCTCAGTTGAAGCCAAGGCTGTGGGTTCTATCTAGGTGATGTTTGTGGAAAAGAATGAGGTGTGAAAACAATGTAACAAGATTGATTTTCTAGGGTGCCTCATAAACTTTTCCTGACTGCAGTTCTAAAATGGGAGTTTCAAAAAGTCTTTTGAACTCTGGGAGCAATAATAAAGTGAGTTTGTAGCCTCCCAAGGTGGTTACTTTGAATGCAACACTCATTTTGGGAATATAAATTCACGTCTATGTGGTGAAATGAAACTAGTTCCATTGCTTAAAGTCATACATTGTTTTTAGCATAATAATTTAGACCCATGTCTAAGAATTTTTAGTGTACAGAAAAACTATATTTCCTTAAGCTTTATTTACTAGCCCAACCCGGTGTGACCCTCAATAGCGTGCAAAAACTGCCCAAGCCAGGAAGCCCTAGCCTTTATAACGGAATATGTTTCTGGCCTTCTTTTCAGGCTTAATATTTCAATTAAGTAACCTATATGGATAAAAGTATTTTTGTTTATATTTAGGTCATTTCTTATCTTTATAAAAAGATGTAGCTATAAAGCAAAAGTTTTTATTTTTAACATCACTTCTAAGTATTCTTTATATCAAAGTAGTCTTGCAGCCAAATTGAAATACACAAATCTTCTCCTACCCTTTTGCATGCCTACCAATACTGAAAACAAAATTAGAAATACTGATTCCTTATATTTATTAAATGTCTCCTATGTTCAACACCCTAAACTATGCAGTTTACTCTTCAATTTTTTTTTTTTGTGGGTACTGGGGGGTCGACCTCAGGACCTCGCGCGCCAGCAGGCGCCCATGCCGCTGAGCGATATCACCAGCCCCTTTTTCGTATGTGGGTTCTGGGAGTCGAACTCGGGCCCTCGCGCTTGCCTGGCAGGCGCTTAAGCCGCTGAGCCATCTCACCGGCCCTACTCTTCAATTTTTAAGATTTCATTTTATTGTGGTAAGAATACTGAACTGAGATTAAAATTTAAATGTGCAAAAATTCTTGCTGACTGTAGGTATATTTTACAGCAGATCTCTAGAGCTACTTCTTGTTTAGCTAAAATGTTATGTCTGTTGATTAGTAGCCCATTTCTATTCTTCCCAGCTTCTGACAACTATCTTTCTACTATAAAAAACAAACAAACAAACAAAAAAACAGGCCTAAAATTTGAACCCAGGTCCTTCTATCCCAATAGTTGCAGATTTTTCTGCACTCTTAAGACCCTCCCAGTATGGCAGTGGTGGTCCTTTTAGAGATTCTCTAACGTGGTTCCCTTGCTCTCATACAGAAACACTGAGGTTGAAGATACCCTGAATACCTTCTCCAACTCTCACGTACAACCTTTGCTTCTGCTATTAATTTTTTCTAGAAAAAGGAATTGTTTAGTCCAGTAACTGAAGGCTTAGTAAAGCCTCTCGATCAGATTAAAGGCCCTAGTTTGAAATTATTTCTATTTTCATGTTCTACAGTCAGAGAAAATGTACAGCAAGTAATTGCTATCCCATGTCTAATCCCAGTTGTGGGTTTAAGCATCTTTGTCTTTTCTTTGGGGGAGGGTTGAATACATTTGAATCCTCTCTTCTTTGATACTAACTTTTAACCTGTGACGCTTTTGCAAAGACTTTTTTCCTTTCTAATGTCTCCCTTTAAGTTTTAGAGCCTAAAATTGAATATGTCATTCTGGAATCTGCCCAGCGCTGTGTCACACTCCATGTTCCTCTTGGTGCGTCTGGTCATTCTGGCAGGCTGGACCCATGGGTAGCGGACAGTGCTGAGCAGCTCTGTCCCTGGTTCTGTGTGCCCTGATGAAGAACCTACCCAGTGGGAACAGCACTGTGCAGAAGAGAAGATTCTGAATACTCTGCAGGCCCAGGTACCTTCAATGGTCTCTACTCAGCCTCTGGTGGTGGGGTGGTGGGGTGATGACTAAGAGCAGCTTCTGGACCTTGGCCTCCATTAAGCCACGGCAGCTGTCCTCAGCTGTTAATATCAATAGCTGGCATGGAATTTTGTTGGAGATAAGAGGTACTCATTCTAAAGAGAAACTATTTGATAATCATGCAAGGTAGATGAAAGCCTAGAAGCTTTGGCTGAAAACGTTGAGGAGTTTCAGTCCCTCATTCTGCCACTCCCATCCTCTCCTCACCACAGGCCAGCTATTTAATCAGTACCTGGAGTACAGAGCTCAGTGGTGTTGTACAGGCTGGTTGTAATGATGAGCAGAAATCTATATCAGATGCCCAGCAGGGTGTATGGCACAGAGAGGCTGCTCAGTAACAGGATGCCATTTGTGTGTGTGCAATAATTGGGAAAAAAATGCAATATGTTGAGGCTGTGTCAGGATTGTCATTTTGAAGTACAAAGGTAAGAATGTTCATTTACCAGCATTGGGCTTTTTTATTTGGGGTAGATTTCAGTCCTACTCATGCCTAGATCTGGATGATATGGGATATCATATATGTAAACAGATGTGATAACTGAATGGGGCAGGGGATTGCTAATAGTATTACTCAGTTTCATGGGAGAATCCTAGTCACTGCTGTTTCTATTATGTTCTGAAAGACACAGCTAATTTTAGAGTATAGCTTCAAACTTTTCAAGTGTCTTGAAACATTCCATTTGGGTCTGTCCTGTTCTTCCTGTTCTCTCAGCACCTCGCAGTGGGCCTGACACAAAACAGGTGTTATGTAACCTTGCTCTGGAAGCGGAGTGTGACCTAGAGTAGAGGCAGTGGGAAGCAGCAGATTATAATGTGGCCACAAATAAGCAGGATCTCTTGGCCTAGGAACTCAAAGCCTTATACGGTGGAATGAATGCATCAGAAAATAGGTCCCAAAATACATAGCTCTGTAGGAGTAAATCGAAGTCTTCAGCAAGAATGAAGGAAAATGGACATAGTGCTCTGGATAAAACCATTGTTCATGGACCAAAATGACCTTTGAGGAGGTCATGCCATGAATTTGGGACAAAGTGGGGTTTTGGGATACAGGAAAGCACTGTGTTAGGGTTCAAGAGCAGCACGACCCAGCACAAAGACCAAGGAAAGGGTTGAGGGTGTAGCTCAGAAAAAAGATCAAAGGCGATGCAGGCCAATGCCAGCTTTGGTCAGCAGTTACCTGAGATACTTTTCCTCTTCACTGAAATGTTGGTAATCAAGCTTACCTCAAGGGATCAAGAATGAAGATTAAGGGAATTCATGTGAAGTGATCGTTTAATATTATCAGTCCAATCATGCCTTCTCATACTGAAACCCGTTCAGTGGCTTCCTTCATACTGAGGATAAACTTTGATTCTTTTCACTGTCCTGTACAGGCTTTAGGATTGGGATCCTGCCCATCTTTCCTGCTTCAGCTCGGTTCTGGCCACCCTGCTGTCCTTTTAACTCACAGGGCTGTTTTGCCACACCAGCTCTTTGTACTTGCTTTAATTCTGCCTGGCTACCTTTCCCCTCTGGTTCTGTAAACTCCTGCCTTCCAAGGTCACCTCTTCCAAGACATCTCTGCAAACCAGCCTAGCAGATCCTTTGCTCTATGTCCTTAGATTCTCAAAGACCTTGATCATTTATTAGTTTATGTTTTCACTGTTGGTCTCCCCCTTGACTAAAGAAAAAGTTCTTTGCATGTAGGGGACAAATTTGCCTATTCTCTATTACATCCTCTGAGTCTGGCAAAGATCACGTGCCCAGGAATATTTGCCAAAAAATACATTAATAGGTAAACAACAATGAAGAAGAAGAAGAAGAAGAAGAAGAAGAACAACAACAACAACAACAACAATAACAACAACAACAGTAACAGAATAGAACTCGGCTGACACGTAGTAGTTTCCTAGAACTGTAACTATTACATTATGGTACATTTTCTGTTGGCTGTTTTAGGTATTCTTTCTTTCTTTATTTATTTATTTTCTGGGTACTGGGGGTCGACCTCAGGATCTCGCATGCTAGCAGGTGCCCTTGCCGCTGAGCAATATCGCTGGCCCTTTTTTTGTATGTGGGTTCTGGGAATCGAACTTGGGCCCTCGCACTTGCCAGGCAGGCGCTTATGCTGCTGAGCCATCTCACCGGCCCCTAGGTATTCTTTAATAGTGAAATAATTTATAGCAGTAAAAATTATATTGTAGAAAATATTTAAATATGCATGGGTATTATTTGCCTAGTCACAGTTAAAATGGAACAAGAAATAGACTTTTATATATGGCACTATGTGCTGTGGAGGGTAAGTTGGTACATTTTCTGTAGGTGCACAGAAGGTTTGTACAGCACACATCTGCTCATATACAGTACCAGAGGGTCATTTTTCGAACCTGGAGGGAATGATTGTAACTTCCCTCCCATTTGTATAAACATAATAGATAGTTGTACATAAATAGAGATTCAACAGCTCCAGCAAAACTCCTACTGCCAAAGAGAAGAAAAATGTCAGAGTAAGCTGTAAAAAAAGTGCTTGGTTTTTAAATGTAGAAATGGCAATTCACAGCGTTTATACAAATTGCCGTGTACTGCGGGTTGCAGCTCTGAGACTGAATAGTGAGAAAAGTTGCAGCTAAGAACAAATCTGAGGACCTTGTTTTGGAAGTAAAGGCTTAGTCAGTATTATAGCACTCTAGCAATCCACACGTCATTAGAGTACTTGGTATTGGGATTGAAACTTTCTGAATTGATTTTCTCACATGCAAAGATGCTCTGACTTAAACTCTGTTAAAATGTTTAAAAAGAAAGATATCTTGAAGGAGGTAAGGAGAATTCATTTTTGAAAAGTCTTCTTTATATTTTGAACATATTAGTCTGTCACAATGTCAACTTAACTAATGGCTGGATGGATCTGATATTTGGTGGCTTATTTTTTGTTATAATTTTAGGAGCATTCTGTGAATGCTATGCATATAGCAAAATGTGAGATGGTATCAGCAGAAAATATAAATAGCTTCAAAAGGAGTTACATAAATTAGAAAGCATAAGATACAAAGTGAGAGAAAGCAGGATAGTTAGCAAGCTGATGATTAAATCTCAAACAGTAAATTTTCCCACAGCCTTAGAAATGGAACATGCAATTGAATTAGACCAACAGTGTTATATTACAACAGAGTAAATATTTTACTCACTTGTATTTTGCCTTCTGCATTCTTCTCTGCAACAATATATTCAGTATATATTTTCCTTAATAAAGCACTAATTTATATAATTATCTTAGATTTGTTAGAATGGGAAAGGATATTTGTGGATTAAAAAAAGTACTTTTCATGAGCAAATGCAATGGAATCCAGAGCCCAGGGTCAGAATGAGCAAAATCACAGCCAAGTTTGGACGTCAGATGACATGGTGTGAAGTCCTTCTAGACTTGGCCAGGCTTCTCTGTGGTTATTTCCCTGAGTATTTTATACAAGAAAATGCATCTCTAGTAACATGAAACCAAACAGAGCCAACACCTGAGAATTTATAACAGTAAGAACTAGTCCTGAAGATATTCTGAAACACAAAATATTTTAAGGTCAGCTGGGTGTGGCAGTGCACATTTGTAATCGCAGCACTTAGGAGGCTGAGGTGAGGATCTCATGAGTTCAAGGCCAGCCTGGGCTATATAGTGAGTTCAAAGGGGTCTGAACTACATAGTGAGACTCTGTCTCAAAACAAAAAAAAAAAACAAAAAAAAAGCAAAGTCATGTTTTAAGTTTTAAAAAAAATGATGTGTTTTTTCTTTTTTTTTCCTTGCCAGCTGACTTCCTAATGATGATGCAATGGGCAGAGATTAAAATAATTGGTATTTATCTTCTCAGAAAAGGCCGATAAGATGAAGGAGAGGCAATGTAAGAGTTGGGGATGGAGAAATAGAAAGTAGGTTTAGGATTAAGAATGTGCTGTGACAACCCTACAAAACCAATAATCCACAGGTGGATCACATTTTACAAAGGCCAGGAGGATGCTGTTCCAGTCTTTTAGTGATGAACCAGTATTTCCATAACATATAGCTTTGTTTAGGATGTCCTTTTTTTTCAACAAAGGAGACTGCAGAAATGCAGAAGTGATCTTTTATGCTTTTAAATGACTATCAAAGTCTGCACTGAGATGGCCACAATCCGTCAGAATGCTACACAATTGCCTGTTACCTTGGATACAAGGCTGGCTCTGTATGCTGCTAGTTGCTTCAGGTACTCCTTCTTTGCAGCCTCGGTTTTCTTTTTATAGACCTATGACAACAACAAAGAGTCTTAAATTAGAAAGTGCATCTGCTTTTGTTTTCAGAGAAGTAGAAGAGAGAATGATAATTGCATACACATACATATAATTATATAATATAATATATATCTTTTCCGAAGATTGTGTTTTCCTACTGAAACAAATTTGAAAGAAAAATGGCAATAGACTAGACAAGAAGATTAACAATAGCGAAATTTTACATTTTACACAATGCACATGGAAGGCTTTATCTGGGCTACTTTGAGAGTGGAAGTAGTTGGCTTAGGAAGATGCTACTGATGAAGGTTCCCAGGGAAACCACACATGAGCAAGTAAGACATTCATATTTCTATAATGGGCAAATAACTTCACAGTGAAGTCATGGCTTAATACAGACATTCCACACTTAGGACAAAAACAAAGATGAATTCAAAGATGAGATATCATGTTTACTAATCATAATCAAAGGACATATAGTAGAGTTTGTAGGTCCATCACTATTTGAAGATTTCAAGTCTTGAAGTTCTATTCTGACAGACTCAGGAGTCAGGGATAACAGTTAATAACACATTTGGGAGTGGAATGGGGACCCCGAGCCGCTGAGGATTGCATGAGGGCCATGCTGTGTGACCTGTGCAGGTTGTTCTTTTCCAACTAAAACACCAGATGATATAGATCTGTGAACACCTCATTCTGAAAAGGTAAAAATGTTCTAAGATGAATCTCCGTTTACAGAAGCTTTTCATTTTTGAGAGGGAATCATCCTGAAAATAAAAGTAAAATAATCCAAAATTGAGTGAAAGAACTGAAAGATGACTTGCTTGTATGCTAAAGGTCACTCTGCTAAGTTAAACAGAGAGGAGACATTAGACTCAAAAATGAAAGATGAGCAGAGTGAACACACATGGTTGTCTGCTGCCATTAAGCTGATTGTTTCAAGATTTTAGACAAGATGTTTGGCAATCTTTTGAAATCAACCCAAAAGAACAAAATATTTTTCATCATTTACTGTGGAAGTGGAAATGTATTTTCCTTGAAACAAATATTTTAAATTTTCCACATGTTGAATTTTACAGCAGGGCACAAGGCTTGGCTCATATTTTGTAATGCTGAGCTCAAAACCAAACACAGGTCAGTATTGAAAAGTGGCTTCAGAATTAGTCAGAGTAGTTAAATATAAATGATGTCTGAAGACCTAATATCTGCCAGTTGGCAGCAGAGGTAAACGGCTGGTTTCTAGTGATGACTGTGGTTTGCTGAGCCCAGTACTAGACTGTGAAATTCAAGATCAAGAAATATTATTTACTCATGAATATTTTAATTAAAGCAGAACATTGTACTTAAGGTAAGCAAATGACTAACCTTGTCAACAAAATTATAATAGGACTCTATGAAATGAATTTGTTAATTATTCTCCTTTAAGAAGGCTTTCAGCCTTGACTTTTATACTTGGCATCTTGGTACAATAAAAAGGCCAATGAAAATACAGAATCAAGGATTAGCACAGTATTATCATACAAACATTGCACTCTCTTTACTAAGTAGGAAGCTACAGAAACTTTAAAAATTATATTTAGGAGTTTTTGTTCAGTTTTTAGTAAAAAGCCAATAAATCTTTTGATTGGAGTACAAGAATATTCTATCTTATTGAACTAATTATTGGAAGTCAAATTCAGATTCTCTTTTGGAAATTCTCATGTGAAAACAAATTACATGCTACAGCACAGAGAATGCCTTTGAATAGTAAGATCCAGGTCTGTTACACCCCTTTATTCAGAAACATTCAGAAGCACAGACTTCTGTTTTCTCTTGATCGATTTTGTTGTTAAACAGATTTAACTGTATACTTTTCCCTTAAACCTCTTCTCCCAGACACAAAAGTGTTACCTTTCCTGAAATTTGGTGATTCACAAACAGGAGAGAGAGGCAGCTTAACTCCATGAGTTTCAGGAAGAACATGTGCCCTGGGTTTCACTCGGGGTCGATATCGTTACAGAATACCTGACTAGCACGCACAGCTTCCTGTTCTCTACAAATGGCTCCCCATTGGCTATTGATGATTGCCAATGTTGGGATCATCGTATAAGTGCCTAAATACCACTTTAGAAAAGAGTAAACTCATCACGTCACATTACATGGATTGATGAATCCACTCTTTCCTGAATAGCTGCAGATGTTCAGAGGGAGAATTCAAAGGGGGGTAATTTCAGCAGGTATATTTCTGTAATAGTGTTTAAAGTTGAGTAGCCCAGATAAGAATTAAAATGTGGGGTAGCTTCCCTAACAATAATCAGAACCACCACCTTTGAGAACTACCTAATGGCTCCAATATTATATACTGAGTATGTCTTCTTGATGCTATTTTCTAAAATTGAGTGAAATTGCTGTTTGAATTTTGTATTTAGTGAAATTGTCCAAAGACCTCAAATATGAGAGAACAATACTCATATATAAGAATTTCACATATAAAGGAAGTGGGGAAATTCTTACTTTAGAACAGATACTTTAAAATAATCAGTAAAATGTTCCTTAAAAATGTTTAAAACATTTAGTTATGGATAGAGACAGTCCTCTACTTTCAGAAACGCAAGAGGTTGTGGGACTGCATTTGGCAGTGAATAACCACTGCAAAGATCAAGTGCATAAACCTAACCTATGAAGATGGGTCTGATTTACGTCAAAGTTAAATTTGGGAAAGAAACAGTTTCTTTCTCTCTCAGGGAAAGACAAATATTTTAAAGGTATGTGATTCATACAGTAAATATTAGTACTCAGTTGAGCTGCAAAATGGCTTCCAAATGGTCCACAGCTGTTTGAAATAAAGTGCAAAGTTGGCCAGATGAGGATTTTAAAATCATAATACATCATTTATCATTTTCCCCAGCTCATCCAAACACTTTTGAATTCATCCTGTCCTAACTTAGTTATATGCTGTGGTTTGTTATTCCAAGAGAGTGATCATATCACATGCAAGGATTGCATCTCAGTGGCTAAACTAAAACATATATACTGGCTAAACTGAAACATACGTAGATAGATATCAAATAGCAATTCTACAGAATCCAAATCTTGTTTATGTGACCTAGTGAGTCACTGAGTCATTTTTGAAATGCTCCAAATACCAGCATGTACATGTGTTTTTATGGGCTGATAATCCCTAATTAAAATCAGCAGTTCAAGATCAATGAATATGACAAACTTAAACAAAAAAGATTCTTATCCAATTTATCATTTTATTCACTTGCTTTATTTTCCTTCCCCAAATAAACAATCCATCCTACTCATACAGAAAAGCAAAATTTGTGAACACCATTTAATTCCTTCTTCCTTCCTTCTTTTCTGCTTTGCCCCTAATCTCTAGTCATAGATTATTTCTACAGCAGTTACAGTAATAATAAGAAAAAAGTGTAAAATTCTTCCAATTCTGTATTCTATTCAAACTATAAAAATCTTTAAAAAGTCTTTTTCTTTTTGGTTAAACACAAATGTGGGTTTTTTTCTTTACAATTTCCTATTTGTAGAAAAATATTTAACAATACAGTGATGGATAAGCTGGAATAATTTAATCATTATTCCTTGCTATATACTTTAGAAATTTAGGGCTGGTGAGATGGCTCAGCGGCGTAAGCGCCTGCCTTGCAAGCGCGAGGGCCCGAGTTCGACTCCCGGATCCCACATACCAAAAAGGGGCCGGTGATATCGCTCAGCGGCACGGGTGCCTGTTGGCGCGCGAGGTCCTGAGGTCGTCCCCCCGGTACCCACAAAAAAAAAAAAAAAAAAAAACAAAAAAAAAACAGAAATTTAGAATTTGTGGTTTCTTTCAAAGTTATTATTTAGGTCAATTTGAGCAAGTGCCATTTGCATTTTGTAGAGCTTAGTCCTTAAATGTAGTTGAATTTTCATCTTGTGTAACTTACTCAGCATTTCCTTAAGGGTTCCAGAACTTATGGGATTTTATAACATGGCATTCAGAGGACTGAAAACATTATATGATGTAACAAAAGAAATATTTTGCTATTGATTTCCTTTGGGGACCTTCTGATCTAAAGAGTCCAGCAATATTGGCATTACCTATTTTGGGGATGGTAGGAATCAGAAGCAAGTTCTTTGCCTAAAAATGTGGCTATAAAATATATTTGCTGGTTGAGTAAGTGAGTATGACTAGGTAGATATGATGTTCAATAGATCTTAATCAGTAGACAAGTACCTGCTATGTACCACTGTGTTGTGAGTCACTGAAACTATGTGATCAAAGCGGCGCTAAAAATTCTGTGCATCTCTGTGTCAAGACATTATATATTCTCTTTAATTCTTACAATGAGAATGTTGCATTGGTTTTATTATTCTCATTTTACAGATAAGAAAATAGACTAGAGGGCCAGTGAGATGGCTCAGCGGTGTAAGCGCCTGCCTGGCAAGCGCGAGGGCCCGAGTTCGACTCCCGGAACCCACATACGAAAAAGGGGCCGGTGATATCGCTCAGCGGCACAGGCGCCTGCTGGCGCGCGAGGTCCTGAGGTCGACCCCGGTACCCACAAAAAAAAAAAAAAAAAGAAAAGAAAATAGACTAGAATGGGCGGTAATGACTTTACCCAAAATCTTATAGCAAGTATTCTGCAGAACCATGGTCTGAATGCAATCAGTCTGGTGAAAAAATAATCTGCCTTTGTTTTTTCAATGGCTCTTCCTAGTTTTGAGAAGTGCTTTGCAGGAGGCCTATCTCCAACGCACAGTTGAAGGGCCTGGTCTCATATTCACGGCTGAAACCCCAACATGCAGGGCAGTGCTTGGTACATAGTAGGTGCTCAGGAAAGAGTCATGCATTACTTAGTGACAGAGATATCTTCTGAGAAATGTGTCATTAGCTGGTTTTGCCACTGTGTGCATACCATAGAGTGTACTTACACAAACTAAGACAGCTGCAATGTCGTTAGTCAACAGGACTTTGAGACCACCCTCTTATGTATATGTGTTGCATGACTGACAGAAACAGTATTATGCAACACATGATTGTCTTTCTTGAATGTCTATCTCTAGAATTGGATTTCTCCTTTTTTTTTTTTTTTTTTTGTGGGTACCAGGGGTCGACCTCAGGACCTCGCACGCCTGCAGGCGCCCATGCTGCTGAGCGATATCACCGGCCCTTTTTTCGTATGTGGGTTCCGGGAGTTGAACTCGGGCCCTTGCGCTTGCCGGGCAGGCACTTATGCCGCTGAGCCATCTCACCGGTCCTGGATTTCTCCTTTTTATGAATCAGCATTAGCATGAGCGCTAAGGCCGAATTACTAAATTGCATCTTCTGACCTAAAATGTATAGCAATGGGAATAGCTGATTTAATAGGTATACAACCCTCCCCAAACATTTTCACAGATAATACATAAATCACAACAGATTTGAGTGAGTATCATGTTGAGTTATCTCGCCACCAATGTCACAGAAACCTCTATATTAGATAACTGCTGTTACTGGGTCTCACCTTGTGAATATTTATATATGTGTTTTACATTTGTTTATGCCTATGATGACATGCATTAATCACACTAATGTAACAATACTTATGTGTATGTACGTATGTATGTATTTATTTATTTATTTATTGGAACTGGGAATTGAACTCAGGACCCTGCGCCCACCAGGCAGGCACCGTGCCGCTGAGCTATACCCCCGGCCATGTGTATGTATTTAAATGCTTGGATTTTAGAAATAAAATATGCTCACTATTTCATGTTATAATTTTAATTACTCAGTTTTAAATTTATATGAATATAAACTTTGCTTGCATGCTACAGCTTTGAAATGAATTGTTTTATGTATCTTTACATTTGTAAGGAAACGGCCAAGGTAAACACTCATGCAAATGTTACAGTACAACAGGATTTTTGTTAACCTTAAGTATTGTTGACATAAAATCCAAATTTTATCATATGATAAGGGGGGGAGGAACCCAGCGGCATTTATATAGTAGGTGTTTGAGCACCAGTGAGGAGAAAATGATTTGATTCTGTGGGCTCAGAGGATTTGTCAGCTGCCTCATAAGTATAATTCTGGCTCTTCATATCCCTGCTGCTTCTAATTTAGCAGGACAGGCTCATAATTGAAGCAAATTAACTATTTACACTTGCCACTTCTACCAGGGAAGAGGACACAGCAGCAGGAAAGAATGAGTAGAAAATTACATTCTTCCCACTTGTGTCAGATCTGCCCTTATATAAACACATTAGCAGTAATTTCATGAGGCGTCAAACATAGGAATAAATACTGAGAGATAAAATAATGAGGTGTTGCCATTCAGCCGAGCTGCTGTGGCTAATATTCTTGGATTATGAATTATGCATCCTGAAAGAAGGCATATGTTACAGTATTCAAACGATTTCTCTGCAAGTGATATCTGCTCATTAGGCTATGCATCTCGAGGTGGGTCCACCGTCTTCTTCCATGACAGGACTAGCATTTACAAAAATATACTCTCTGGGCTCCCGTGGGTTGTGGTTTCTTCTGAATACACCAAACTTTGAATAGGCTTTCCACTCCATTTTTAGCATAACAGCATGTTTATTTAGCTCTTTGGCTGCAGCTTTAAAGCCATTTAATGTAATGTAAACAAGAACATTTTGTTTGTAATTTGCTAAATGTCTTACAGCCTGGCTGTGTCTCCAATTAGGAACTTAAGGTTCATTTGGTAATTTACATCTGGTTCTGATTTAAGGTGACTTTCCATGGCTAGGAAGGACTCAGGAACCCTTGGTAGCTCTTTGGACCGAACTGTTCTGTTTCTAAGCTGGTTTGGCTCTTTTATTTTGTAGGATTCGATTTGCTGTATATGTCACTGTGGATGCAAGTCCTATACGACAATGACTAGAATCAGAGAATTCAGAAATCACGGAGGTAGACAGGAAATTTAGCTGGAAGCTCATAAAAAAGATGCTGAGGCTTGCTGAAACTCCAAGGAGCCTAAATACAGCGTGTGATATTGTAAACTCATTATTTTTCTTTCTCTGTAGGTTCCAGTCAGTGAAAGATAAGTAGCAAAGACCAACATCACAGCGATACTTGTGTTTTATTCCCCTTTCTCCATCTGGTGCCTTTTAAACAACTTAGTATGCTTCTCAAATGGGCTCTTCATTGTCTTACTAGTCATTAGCATTTAAAATTCCCGGTTGGAACCCCAAACACAATTCTCTTTCCATTCCAGATTCAGCACCATCTTCCAAAGTATTAAAATGGAGAGATCTCTGATATGTGGAGTTTGTTCAGTGGCTTTGGTAGGAATGATTCATAAGGGAGGTTTTGTGTTCCTGGAGGATTTTTATCACATCTTTCAGCTTCCTTTTGATTTCTCTTCCTTGAAAGATTCTTTGTGGAAACCAAAGTACGTACAGTTTCTCACTCACCATGGATTCTAAAAAATAAAGGCCTGCCCTCTGCAGTGGCTTCTTATTCCTGCTTATACTCCACAATGAGAACATGTAATACAAACACACAGCAGCTCTATTAGTCCTGTTGCCCCTGGCTGTCAGGAAAACATTCTATTATAATCTCACTAATAGCTGTTTTTCCTTAAATATTGTAATTTTCTGAGCCCCCAATAAGTCATCAATAATTTTGTCCATTTTTCCCAGTTTGTGTTTATATTTGTAGCTGCTCATAATTGTGGGCCATTATGACAACCGGATTTTCAAACAGTTGTGGCACATGAAATCTCATGCTTTTACTGGAACTAGTTTCCTACACGATGCCTAAAGCATCACATAGCTTTGTTCTGTAACACGTGTTTGGCTAAAGTTTGGAAGTTTGAAAGTCAGCCTCTATTCGGTTCCAGAATATTCCTTTAAAGATACATAGCAGTATGTGTGCTCCCGAATTTGAATATTAAATGAGAATAAAGTACAATTAATTTAAGTTTCAAACAGATATTATAGTGCGTTGGCACAATGAGTCAACATAAAGAGAAAGAACAGGTGGTAAAACAGCATAATAACAATTTGGGCTCTTTTGCTGAAATCCTCTGGATGCCCAAATGTGCATTTGAGGCAGGCATGTTTGCTTTGCTGGCAACTCTTGTAAATGGTTAGGGACAGACCGCCACATCACAGCAGTATGGTGGCCCATCCCATGCAAAATCTTTCACTGGACTCTCCCTTTGCGTGTCCCTGGGGTAGGACTGCATCCTGCATGTGTGTGTGTGTGTGTGTGGTATACTTACTCTCTGTATTAAGCAAGATCATCTGTTATGAGAAAATAATAGGCTAAGCTAAATCCCTGTTAAGTCAGAGGAGCATCAGGCATAGGGACAAACCATCTTGGAATGACCCAAATTGCACCCAATACCTTGTTTTGGTAACTCTCAAAGAAATACTCAAATTTTAAAATATTTAGTTTCATATGAAACATAGGATATTTTTCTAAATAATCTTAGTGTTACTTTTAGCAACTGGATTTTGATTATGAGATTGCATTACAATATACCTAATGACTTTTATAAGTCAACTATTACATACTTTCATCCTTCATTTATAAAATGAATTCTCTCCAAAACACCTCAGCTATTTCCATGGATGCCCCAAAAGTAGACTCACATGAGTTGTTTATTAAATTAGAAATAAAATGCAAAAGAGAAAAGGGAAAATATTTTGTCATCCTATGTATGCAATTAAAATGCCTTGACTATTACATCATAATTGCAATGATATCTACATTAAGAAGGCTCTGCCTCAGTTTTGAACACCAGAATGGGATAAAGGGAGTAGTCTCTCCTTTTAGTATCACAGTTAAGAAGATTGAATCTCATATTCTTTGTGTCTGTAAATACCTTTATGGTCAGACAAAAAGGATGTAGAATGCATTCTTAATATTTCCCCCTTCTATATTAAAATAAAAAGCCTGATGACAATAGGATTGGTGCAAAGACGTGCTGCTTTATATTTACTGATTTGAGGAACTACTTGATTTTTATGAACATTATTTTTTTGCACCATAAATAAGAGACCAGGCACATATTTTTTAATATAGGTAAAGTAAAGGAACTATCCTGAACTCAGGAAAGCCTTTGCAGACCTCTTTTAAAATCAATGGTCTTGAACGCAAGAACTAATTAGGAAAACTGGGCGATTGATAGAGAAGTAAGGTGAGTGTGTTAGTACAGGCTACAAAACTTTTGATAAATAGAAGCTAAGGCAGCGCAGAGGAGCCTTGGAACAACATTCCCAGTTCAGTTGCTGGTCATAGGCAGGGGAGAAGAGCTGAATCTTCAGAGGGGAATCATGTATGCCTTTGAGGAGCAAGAGCCGGTACACATAATCTCTAGGGAGAGGAGTCTTTTTCTGAAATCTTCATCTAGGAAATTATATGTCAAAAGGGAAGAGAGCTTAGAGTATTGAATCTTAGTGCATGTCTGGGAACACACAGGTGGATTTCTAGAGCAGAGGGAGGTATGTTCTCATGTGTGACAGCATGAGTGTGATAGGGAGACATCAAGGTAAATAATTCAGAGAACAGAAACAGGTTGATGTGCACTTAATTTCTCATTCAGGGATGAGCTACCAAGAAGAGACTGCACGATTCTACCCCAGCTGTCCAGCAGTAATGCAGAACCACACCTCCAATTTGGGAGTGTGATAGCAAATAGATCTAAGGTCAGAAACCAGCTCTAAAATCCTGAAACAGCTACATTAGATTTCAACTAGGATCCCATAAATATTGTCAAGATCTGAAATCATGAGATATAATAAAAGGTTTTCCTCCTTTGTTAGTCTCAGGTATTTTTTCACAGGACAGAAAGCTGACTAACACAGGAAGCATTCCTTTAAGCTGGCAATCTTGAAAAGGACATAAGAAAATGTATAGTGATTTCTACTTGTAGAAGACATATTTGACTTACGGGAAAGGGGGCTATGGAGAACTGAATAGGCAGGTTCTATATTTCTGTAGCAAATGTTTTATCACAACTATCATCAATTCATAGGATTTGTAAAGAAAAGAACTGTAAGTTAAATGATGAGTTTTAGTCACATGATTCTGTTACCAGTCATGTGATCTTAGACAAATCATTCAGCATAATGGGGCTTCACCATAAATACAGTACCTAAAACAGTGTCTAGAAAATAAATGCTTAACAAATACCTATTGAGTAAATAAATGAATGAATTTAATTTACTTGGTTCCATTTCATAACCTCTAGTACTTGATAACAATTCCGTGTATACCTGTGAGTACTGAATAGAATAATGAGATCAATAATGCAAAAATGCTTTTAAAACTATAAAGCCTACATGTGGTGGTACATGCCTGTAGTCCCAGCACTCTGGGAGGCTGAGGCTGAGTCCTCTTGCTTCTTAAGACCTTCTGAGCTGCTTAGGCCATTGCTGAGATGTCTCACAGGACCTTTCCTAAGCATAGCTCTCAGTCACACCATGGTTCTCCACAATGGAAGAAAGAAAAGCCAGACATCTGGTCCCATTTAACACAGGCTGGCAATATGGTACAAATATATATGGGAAATCGACATATGCTGGTGCTCATTAAGGAATGGCCAAGAGTAGAAACCCTTAAATTTGAGATCCATTTTGCAAAGAGCAATGAGGGTTTTGATGGTAAAAGGGTAAATGGTAATATCTTCTTCAAAGTAGTTGCTTTGAAGATAACAATACGCAATGTACTTAACCATTGTTACTCTCCTACAATCTTGTTTTGAAATATTGTACCATCTTTTTTTTTTTTTTCTTTAAAAAAAAGGTAAATGGTAAGTGCTGAAGAGAGGTGTGGACAGTTTTCAAAATACTTTTAGGGCTTCTTTATTTTTTTTTTCTTTTTCAGTCTTTATGACCACATTGGGAACATTAAGGAATGGTGTAATCCTGGCTGGGATATGCAAAAGTCCTTCCAAAATAACTATACAATGTTAACTTTGAAACAAAGGGATGAATATGCTATTTGTGGAGAGGTAATAAAGGAATATAAAATTATGTGTACATTTCTTAAATAAGTCTGGTTCGGATGGGGCACATCCAGTCTTGTTTCTAGAATTTGAAGAATTCTCCTGGAGTCATCAGAAGCCATCTCTTTTAAAGTACAAACACAGTATCAAACCGTATTAATTCCCTTTCTAGTTTGAACCCCTTCTTACCTGCTTTTGCTCTTCTCCTAAACCATCCCACATTGAAGCTACAATTTTAGAGACTTCGCCAAAGGTGGCATTTGGATTTTGGCCCTTGATGGCAGCCTGAGTATCACGAAAGAATAACGCGTAGGCAGACACAGGCTTCTGGGGCTCATTAGGGTCCTTCTTCTTCTTCTTTTTGGGAGTTTTTGGTTTTTTCCCCATATCAGAGGCAGGCCGCTTCTCTCCACCATTGGTCTAAAATAAAAATTAAAATAAAATTATAAAGGAACTGAGAAAATTGTGGCCAAGTCCTATGTCCTATTGTTGTTTTCCTTTGAGACTTAGACACATAGACACAACCACACACATCCCACAAACACAGACACTTGGTATTGTTGCTGCTGTTGTTTTCTTAAATATAGCTTCATATTTTGGGCCAGGGATGCAGCTCAGTGTTGGAGTACTTACCTAGCATGCACGAGGCCCTGGGTTTGATCCCAGTACCATAAAATAAATAAGTAAATAAAAAATCCCTCATATTTCATGTAGCCTTTGTGTTTACTCTTCTCCTAGTTCAATTCATATAGCTTTGAGCAATTTGTTGATTCTTTTTATAATACTACCACATAATTAAATATTATCCCTTAACTCTCCTTTTTCTTTTTCACTGTCACTGACAGCAACAAGTTTCTCTGGTTGTAACCCTACTGAACGAGGACTCTAACTTGTCTTCTGGGGAGTTCATCCTTGTCTTTCTAATTCCGATTTTAAAACCACAGAGGCAATACGTCTAATAAGAAATGAAATGATTTTTTACTGTGCACTTAGGGCTATGGAGTGCTGCTGGGAAAACCTAGTGATACCCACGGTCTAGAGGATGATTTGATCTGGACCCTACATCAGGACTTCCAGTGGTACTTTCTGCAAGGATGGGAAACTTCTATGATCTGCACTGTTCAGTAGAGTAGTCACTGGTCCTATAAAGCTAGTGAACATTTGAAATGTGGCTTGAGTGAATAAGGAGCTGAATTTTAGCCTTATTCAAATTTAAACAGCAATTATATGCCTAATAGTTACCAATGGGGAGTACAAGCCTGAAAACTACATTCTAAAGATTGCTAGGACAATTTTTTATTCAGTTAAGAATAGATTCCATTTCTATCTATTGTTCTCAAGTATGAATATTTAGATAATTTAAATTGTTACTTTGATACATTTGTGAAAAAACATACTGAATATGTTTAAGGCACCTAAATCTGAATATTATCTTTGTTATTTTCTAGATGTGATGTTGTTTCATCTTTCTGTCTAAAATGTGGGATTTTGCCCAGGATTTCTGACTAGCTTTAAAATTATATGAATTCAGAGGGATATACAGTTATATGAAGTAACAGGGATATTCTTCACACTATATATGAAGAATCCTTTCCCATGTGCCTTCCCCACCAACATGAGCCATGTGTGCGCTATGTCCAGACAGTGTGGCCACTCTCACAGCAGGTTCTGCACTCTCATCTTGCACTGTGGTGGTGGCTGTCACTTTTTCCTCTCTGCAGATATAATACAATACGTACCTTATTCATGTAATTTGCTTGGTGAGGTGTTTATGTAACGTAACTGCCACCATGGCAGAGGAAGCAATGCCTAGTTAGAGCCCCGTGAACATATCAGAGGATCTAGCCCATGCCTTCCATTTATAGTATGCTTAGCTATGTTATCCTGGTTAAATTAATTGTTCTGGGACCCTGCTTCTTCTACTAAACCAGCTGCAGTGCCATTTTGTGATCACAGAGTTGGTACATGTTTGTATTTTTGTTAACATTTAAAAGGATATTCGGGCTGGTGAGATGGCTCAGCAGCGTAAGCGCCTGCCTGGCAAGTGCGAGGGCCCTAGTTTGACTCCCAGAACCCACATACGTAAAAAGGGCCGGTGATATCGCTCAGCGGCACGGGCGCCTGCTGGCGCGCGAGGTCCTGAGGTCGACCCCCCGTACCCACACACAAAAAAAAGATATTCAAATACTAATTATAATAATGACTTTAAAAATAATTTATTGGCTGGGAAGAAATGACCTTAATATTTGACACCTTCTAATCATTTTGAAAGATATGCCCAAGTACCAAAGGAAAAAAAAATAGGAACAGAGCTAAGTGAATTCTTTGGCTTTTCTTAATTGAGAAATATATTAGAAAGATGATCATTCACAAATTACCTACTGAAGCACATCAAAGAACTCCATGGGGACAGGATGCTCTGCACCAAGTTGACAAGTTAATGTGGAATAACACTAGATCAGTACTTCCCCAGGATGTACATGAGAGGTGATCCTGTGAAATTATTGGCCCCCACATAATTAATTCAGAAGACATGACGAGACTGAACTGATACAGAGCAAACAGGTGGACCAGCTCTAAATTAATCACATAGGCACACATGACCTAGAAAAGTGGCTCTCAAATATGGCTACATGTTGGAATCGCCTGGAAAGCGTCTAATAAGTACACTGATGCCCAGGTATTACTCTCCGCTAAGTAAATTAGATGCCTAGGGGAAAGAGACTGGCCTCAGTCAAACTCTCAACTCTACTCTTCCCATTTGGCATTGAAAATTCTCGAGATACAAAACACACAGACAAGTAAGCTTTCTCTGTTCCTTAAGACTACATATGGTCACATCATTCTTTTGTCCACTACCAACTTTTTTGCCAGTGGTTGTCACTGCTGGCTGGATGCAGCTTTTGCTGCTCAGTTCGGTGTGTTTTTATGTAAGTGTTCTATAACATAATGTCACCAATGCCATATGACTAAATCCAGTGGGCTTTGTAGTTTTGCCCTTACTTGATTTCTCATTGTGAAGACCTCCTCTTCTACCGGTTCCCCAACACCATCTTCTGTGGGTTTTACCATTATTTTTCTGGCCTGGCTGACCGCAAAATCACTTTTTTTTTCTCTTTTGACTCATCCTCCTCCAAATGGCCATTATATGGTAGCACCTCTGATGTGTTTTGTTTTGTTTTGTTAAGTTATGTTTTGTTTTGTTTGCTGCAAATTTCCTTGAGAGTCTGTACTGAGGTAATCTCATAAGTACATACAGTTTCCATTACCATTGGTTGGAGGTCAAATTCATGTTTGCCCTGAGTTTTGCGTGCATAGAAACAGCTGTTTGACACATTTATTTGCAAATCTCAAAGATATCTCAAACTCAAGTTAGGCTCCTGTTATTCACTCATTTACTTTTGTGTATTTCCCTTTATAGCAAATGTCAAACTTGTAAGTATTCAATAACATGTGGTTATTCTTTTTCCACCCCCATGAAGGAAGGTCCAGTTATAGTTTTGTGTACTAGCACTCCTCATGGTTCCTAAAACACAGTAAGTGCTTGGCATTTGTCATAATGGTAATAAAAATAGTAACATAAGTAATAGTATAATTGGAAGAATGAATGAATGAAAGTGCAGATGGTTTCTATTATAGGAAATCAAGCTTCACAAATTTATTTGAGTGCTTGAGGACGATAATGAAATATGCAGTGAAAAAGAAAATATGGATAAAAATTTTAAAGTACTTGACATGTTCTTAGTAATTTATTGCATTACAGAATAGTACTTTTTAATTTTCTTACTTGTATTTTTTATAATTTCCAAATTTTGTGAACATAGCCATTTGTATGTTTATAATCATAAAATAGTTTTTAAAGTGAGAAGAAAGAGTCAACAAGGTGTAGAATGAAAAAATTAAAAATAGTGTGATAAAACAGTACAAACTTTCAGTTATAAGATAAGTAATTTCTGAGGCTCTATCATCTAGCATAGTAACTACAGTTAACAGTACTGTATTGTACACTCGAGATTTGCTAAGGAAGTTGACCTCAAACATTCTCATTAACAACCCTCCTTCAAAAGGAGTGCTCAGATAAACAAGAAAACAAGAAATGGTGGCCAGATGAGGTGGTGGATGTGTTCACTAACTCGATTACAGTTATCATTTCACGATGCACATGTATACCAAAACCCGATGTCGTACACTTCAAATATATACAATTTTATTCGTAAATTATGCTTCAATAAAGCTACAAAAAAGGAGTGATCATGATGTTGGAGGATAAAATTCGTCAACGATTTGGAATATTTAGAAGTAGGGAACCAAGTATAGAGATAAGCGAATGCTTATCCATATGGAATATTGCATAGACTCATTTTAAATCTTAATTAAAATTAATGATCTGACATATTGAAATCTCCATGATTTCAGATTATATCAGTCTTTTTGGAAAATGATCAAATGTCAATCATAGAGATAAATCTCTTATCATGTGATGTAAATGTTCTTATTAAAGGAGTTCACCAAATTATTTAGTTTTTCTCCTCCTTTGTCCAAAATTGTGTCTGAACCACAGATATTCTTGTTTGTTTCCTTATTAAATTGGTATTAAGACAGTTATCCTCTTGTGTTTGACAACAGTGCTCTCCTTTCTAGGAATGACTTGATGAAGCAGGAGAACCTGTTACTGCCAGTAATAAGTTCAAATATTAAATGTATCAAAGCCACAAATTAGCACTTTGATGGGAATATAAGTATAATCTAGGAAACCATGAGCAATTCCATGTAACCAACCCACTTGTTTTCTTTGGAAGATATCTCTCCTTTCCTGGCCATATTTGTAGGATTAGCAGGATGCAGTATTGCTCCATCTCAAATTTTGTTTTCTTGGTTATTTTTGCAGAAGGAAGTATTTCATGACTCCTGCCTCTACATTTTCCAGGCTCAGGAGACCTCACTCATGTGCTATGAGTTGTAACTCTATAGATTCAATTATGTATCTGATGGAGTACCTGAGAGGTACTAACCTACAAAGCTTGGAGGTCACCCCAATTAAGGACAGACTACCACCCCGTCTTACGCATCATCTTTGTGTTGTCATGGCTGAAAGTGAGAGTGCACTCATCTACTTTTAGTCAACAACATACTATGCCTTCCCTTTAAATACATACTCATGTTACCCTTGGTCTGGATGACTGACCAGGCAAGAGAAATGGCCTCTGAGAAGACCAGTCTAAAGGCTAGACATAAAATATTCATCAGTCAAGATTCACTGTCTTTCCTTCAATAATTTAACCAGATCATCAAAGATATATTCTTGGTAATAATATTCTGACCACTCAGGATTGTCCTTGTGGAACTCAACTATAATTTAAGATAATGCCCTAATTTTCACTGAAGACATGTAAGTGGGGAAAAAGCTATGTATGTGTATATGAAAGATCTCTAATTTTATAAAAATAAAATGTGCTTTGGAGATCATTGTTTACTATATTGCTCAACATTCTGTATTAAGACTTACTGCATATGCATAATAGCTTTGCTTTTTAGGATGCAATGTAGTGGGATGAAAATTCATTGTTGTGGTTTGATTTCTTCTGCATCCAAATACTTGAGTAGTGTTCAGTAAAGGCTGTTTTGCTCATGAACACTGGCATTACCCCCCAACATGTGAGCTTTCCCCCCACTTTTCTTGCACAGGAAAGGGTTAGACTCTATGCCATGAAACAGGAATTTGTAAGGCCTACTTTAGACAGGCAGTTTTTTACTTGTGTGAAAAGCCCATTGTCACTGCTCATATGCAAAGCTTCCTTGAAAAAAAAGAACTCCTGCTATAATTTGGATCCACTTACATGACAGTAATGGATTGCATTTTGAAAAATATCTGGCTCTTTTGACCACAAATTATTTGGAATGAACACAGTGATGATGAATATGATTGTGGTAGAAAAATTAGCTAAATGGATTTATAATATGTCTGGGGACCTCACTCTTGGTTATTACCTGGATCCTTATTTCTTGCATTGATGGATGAAAGCTAATAATTTCATATCTTAATTTTCTAAGATCTAACTTCTATTGTCCAGGGCACTGCTGTCTTGTAGAACTTTCTGGAATGATAAGAAATGTTCTTTGCACTGTCCAAAAGGATGGTCATAAACCATATGTAGCTATAGACCAGTGATGGCAAACCTTTTAGAGCTTTCAATGATAACAAACAGCTGGCTGTGGCATGCGTGCCATAGGTTTGCCACCACTGCTATAAACCATTTGAAATGTGCTATAGTGACTAGTTTAACTGAGGAATTGCCAAATTTTAAATTTAATTTTAATTAGTTAAATTTAAATGCAAACAGTGAGAAATGACTAGTGGCTGTTTTATTGGACTATACAAATTGTGTGCTGGACACTGGTCTAGAGCATAGCACTCTAAAATGACTAGAATTCTAAGACTGGAGAGTCAAATTTAATTCCAATGTCATACTCTTTAGAATATAAGAGAAACCATACAATACAAAAATATAAATTTCCTGTGATGACAAACACATTGAAAGTAAGAAGAGAGTTCTATTCATCTCTATGTCCTTCATAGCATTATTAGCAGAATGCCATACAGGCGGTAGCTCACCATATCATTCTGTTCTTGTATTCTACAGCACTGCACTGAGAAAAGGATTAGAATTACAAGGCAAAGAAAATTGGAAATGCATATAAAAACTGTATGAAAATCATAGCAACTTAAAACATGGCTGTGCTGAAGCCCTAATGTAGCCCTGATTACCCAAAGACTTATTTCACATTCAATTAAAGCACTAATGAATAAATAAATGCACACACAAACATAAGAATAGTACTTATAAATATTACACATAAGCTTTATACAGATGCACATGTTTCATGTAACTTAGTTCTAGACGTAGATGTATCTCTTGAATCCCTAGAGGTGTCCTTAGGCTTCTGGTAATTCACTTCCTGTCACATCTTATTCCTTAATTATAGTGATGCATTTAACTTCTTTATCACAAGAAAACAATAATCTTTTACTTTAGAAAAGCCTGTGCTAACAATGTTGCTTAGATAACAATTAAGAATCCAGAGTACAAGACCTTAAGATTATCAAGGAAGGGAAGTACTGGGCGTAGTTCGGTGGTGGAGGCTTGCCTAGAGTGGGCGCCCTGGGTTTGAGCCCCAGAATTGAAAAAAAAAAAAAGAAAAGGAAGGAGAATCACTGATACTGAAATGTCCCTGGAGAAGTTAGAAACGTCTATAAGCATATTTAAAATAAACTGCCGTGGTCCCAAAGCCCTTAATGGAGCTGGGAGAGCTGTTTAATGCACACTATCTTGCAGTAATCGCTGTAGTTTAAAATAGATTTTAATCAAGCACCATCTGCATAATAGGCTGAACAAACAACATAGAACTCCACTTATAACTCTTATCATATAAAGTAAATATTATAAAATCTTCACCATAGAAACAGGGCATTTCACAGCACTTTTTGTGATGGTACTGTTTTTGTAAGTGAAAATTTTGCTGCTTAAATTCATTTTCTTTTTTTTCCCTAAACTGTGCCATCTAAAATCCCCTTATGAGAATAAATTCAAATGAGCATGGAAAGTAAGTCATCTAGTTACTGTGAAATCAGTAAGGCTATAACACTTCTTTCATTTTACAATCGGTTTTATTATTATCATTAATAATAACAGAACATTCAGTGACTCAAAACATCAATTATAGAATAACGCATACGAAGAGCTTGACTTCTGAAATGATTCACAACTGTGGAGTACTGTAACAGTATCAGAGTGTGTAAAGTAGATTTATTTTTAAGGATCCTTGATTTTGCCAAAGAGAGCTGAGTATTATTTTTGGATGTGTTTAGCAAAAGCACTCAGTGGCCTTGTATGAATAGAAAGTTTGGGCTACTGTCCAGAAAAGTTATTTTAAAGTGAGAAAAAAAGGTTGGCTGTAATTGTATACACCTAGTAGTTATATATATCAATTTTATTGGCTCTACTTGATCTCTTCTAAATTTGCCTGAGCAGGGCAGTACCTTTTAGAGAAAACAAGCTGTTGAGGTAGGGTCCTGCTGAATTAAATGTCAGATGGCTGTGCTAAGTCTCACTTCATTTTATTCCATGAATTCATCAAATATGCTCAGTCATCTAGAATATGTCTAGGAACACATGCTCCTTGAAAATATTATCTCCTAGCAAAATTTAAGTACTTGAATGGATTTTGGAAATCATTTGGAATCAGGTATTGGCTGTTTGAATTTTGTCTTTTTTTTTTTTTTTAACTAGTCTGTTAGGTTCAGTCTTAACAAGTGGGATGTTTTTTCTTTTTTAAAAATAGAGGAGGGAGCCAGATGTGGTGGTACTGGGCCAACAACTATATAAAACTGCGGTCCTAGAGGTCTGGGAGACTGAGATGGGAGGATCACAAGTTTGAGCCTAGTCTGGTCTACTTAGTGACTCAGCAAGACCCTTCTCAGAATAAAAAGTAAAAGGGGCTGGGTTGTAGCTCAGAGTGAAGGTCTTGGGTTCAATCCCAGCACTGCCAAAAAATAAACAAAGGAATGAATGAATGAGTAAATAAATAAATGACATCTATTAATTAAATTGCTGGGGTATAAGGAATTCTTTAAAAATATAATACCTATTACATCATGGGAAGTGTTGAACAATAGCATAATATATACAGTTCAATGTGGAGAATACCAAACGTTCAAATCACAATTTTAAATATTCTGTCCCATTGCTAGATAAAGAGACATAACATTTGGTTATACTACTGCATAATTTCACTTAATCTTTCTTTCTTTCTTTCTTTCTTTCTTTCTTTCTTTCTTTCTTTCTTTCTTTCTTTCTTTTTTTGTGGGTACCGGGGGTTGACCTCAGGACCTCGCGCGCCAGAAGGTGCCTGTGCCACTGCGCGATATCACCGGCCCTTTTTTTCCTTTATGTGGATACTGGGAGTTGAACGCAGGACCTCGTGCTTGCCAGGCAGGCGCTTATGCTGCTGAGCCATCTCACCGGCCCTCACTTAATGTTTATAAAAAATTGTCTATCATTTTTTACTTTATTCCGAAAGTCTCCTTGCCCATAGAATAGTGCTAAACATAAACTATTTCTCCAGAGGCTTATTTAGTTGGTCCTCCAGTGCCTTATCCTATTTGCGTTGAGAAGAAACCTGTTTCTGTGCAGTTTCTGTGTAGATGGCACAGCGCATGCACTGACAAACGAACCAGTGAGTAAGAAGTGTTCCGTACATGCACCAACTCCCCACAATGAATGTAATCATTACATACTGCAAACATGTACTATTAAAAAAAGTAACTCTTAAAGGCAAAAACTAGGTGAACGAAGGAACCCAGAGAAGTAAGCAGAGTACTGAATTCTTGAAGATATTGCTGAACCAGCTGGGAGATTGGGCTAAAGGGTGCAGTAGATGGAAGACAAAGCCCATGGCTCATCAAAGGCTGGATGTTTATAGGAGGGCTCTGTTAATGTCAAGATGTTTAAAAATTAGATTCTCAGGGCAAGGGTGGAGCGAAATAATTTTCCTTGTAAGTGTCCTCTCAGGATCCACAAGGACAATTGCTCTGGAATCTTGATAATAAGAAAGGAAAAAGTCTCTTGTGATAATTCACAAACAAAAAACAGTACATGTAAGTATTTGTAGCCTTACATTGGCTGGTCTGAAAAACTTCAAGCCAAGTGTGGTTCAAGATTGTAATGGCCCAAGATATCTGGTGGAAGCAACCACAGATCTTCTTTGGAGAGGAGTTGTGAGGTGAACTATGAATGGAAAATCAACATAAATACACTAATCAGAATGTAATACAGCAGGGGTGGAGGTAGCACAGAAGAAAGAAAAGAGTTGTGGAGGATAAGATGAGATCCTCTCAGAGTTACAAAATGACGAGGGAGCAAGACTAGGAAAGAGGCGTATCTAAAAGAATGGTTTAAAACTTTCCAGGAATGATGAAAGACAGCGATAATGAAATTCAGGCTAAATGTGAAGAAATCCACATGGATCACAGTGAAGCTGCTGGACACCAAAGGCAAGAGAAGGTTTTCATCTCATTCAAAGAGTAAAGGCAGATCACTGCAAAAGAAAGACAAGGAGGCAGTATAATTCTCAAAAGCAACAATGGAAATCAGGATTGGAGGGAATAATACAACATCTTCAAAATTTTGAAAGAGAATAACTGTCAATCTAGAATTCTAAAACCAGCAAAAGTATAATTTAAGGTAAGCATGTTCCCAACAGACCCTAGCAAAAGAACATTTTAAAGCTGTAAAGAAAAACAATTATTGTGTAAAAGAAATATGCAGTCAAATAAATCTGGAGGAAAATAGAACTGCATAAAATAATAAAATAGTGTTTCATGGAGTTTATTAAATTATAGAATTCAATCAAAGTACAATTAAAACAATAGTTGTAAGAACTCTCAATATAAATTAGAAGGAAAGTGCTTAAAGTAACCTAAGGACAGGGGTAAAGACATTGATCAATTTTAGACTTTGCTATGGTTATGTGCCAGAGGAAGATAATAAAAGAAAATGAATACAAAATTTCTAATCTTAAAATCAGAAATAATGGAATGAGATAAAGAAGATCGATCTTAAGAAACATAAGAAAGAAAAAAAGAACTCATTTGTGGTGCAAAAGCATCACACTGAGATGGAAAGATAAACACAGATAATTTAATATTTATGTGAATGTAAATGCAGTAAGTGTCCCATTTCAAAGTAAAAGATCTTCTAACTATGCTATTTACAACAGACACATATGAAACATAAGGATACTTTCAAAAGAAAAACTAAAAGGAAAAGGGAAAAAAAATACTGTTGATTCTTGTTTTGTTTTGTTTTTTTGTGGGTACCGGGGGGTCGACCTCAGGACCTCGCGCGCCAACAGGCACCCGTGCTGCTGAGCAATATCACTGGCCCCTTTTTCGTATGTGGGATCCGGGAGTCGAACTCGGGCCGTCGCGCTTGCAAGGCAGGCGCTTACGCCGCTGAGCCATCTCACCGGCCCAATACTGTTGATTCTTAACCCATAATTTTCTTAAAGGAAAAACTGCCAAAAATATACTTGTAATTTAACAGACACTTTAAGACACTTAAAGTATCTGGCATTATAAGTACTGGATTACAGGCTTAGAACCACAAGCTGCCTAAATTTGTTATTTCTTTGATGCTTTACTGTATGTCTCATTTATGACTTAACGCTGTCAACACAACTTCAGAGCAATCAAAACCATGGGTGGTGTTTATAAGGTGATAATTAATTCTACTGGTGTATTTACAATATATCTTTCTGTCAAAACAGACTTATTTAATTTAATTGTTCAGTTAGATAAATGGGAGTCAGTATGTAATTGCTTAAAGGGAGCACAAAGCGTTAAGAGGGAAGGTTTAAAAGCTGTTTTTCTGGAGTGGAACTCAATATTCCTTTTGGGTTTGCTTGTTAGAGATGATTTAAACAATCTTTTTGACTTAATGCTGTTTCACATTTAGCTGGAGCTGTTGCAATACGCTCCACATAAATCCTATTCATATATAAAGAAAAATTCCAGTTAAATCCTTAACTGTGATAAAATGTTTGTGCAATTTCATCAGAGGATTTTCCTAGCAATTTAATAAATATAAGTTGAATGAAAGGGTAGAAAAATTCTGAATTGAAGAGAAGGTGAAGGACAATGTGCAGACTTGGAATGGGAGAGTGAACTTGAAATAGAAAATAAACTAAATAGGACCTTGTGAATGTTTGTATAGACAAAAAACTCATTTTTCACTTTTGGTGCATTCTTTAGAACTACATCCCTAAGCCTGACAAATCAATAATTCAAGAATCTATCACTACAGAATATGAGTTCTACCATACAATGCTTCCACAACATTAATAAAGGACTATAAATTATTTTGAGATGCAAATATTGGGTGATTAGGTAGGAAACCCACTGTCAAAATTTCACACCAGCCTGGAAGCTTATGACATAAAAATTCATGCCTTAATACGATTATGAAATATGGACAAAAACAGGTTAATAGAAAATGGCAAAATCTGTAAATGTAAATTCTATGAATTTCAGTTTTTTACTCATCTACTCATATAAGCTGAAGAATGTGGAAATTGCTATTGTAATTAAGAACAATCCTGTATAAAATTTACTGTCAGAAGGTGCTACTAATTTTACATTTAACTTCCTGAAATGTCAGCAAAGAATACTGATAAAGATACACTCCAGATGCACAAATTGATCTTTACTGTGAGCAGAACATTAATTTCTTTTTGCCTTACAGTATAGTGCATCATCTCTGTTTAGGAAATTGACTTGAATTACCCATGCATAATCCAACATTTATATCCCTGGCCAAAAGAATTCTCGGTATTCACATTTAGGTCCACATTCTCATTAATTGTTAGGTGCTAATTAGAATAATCTATATTTTTTGAAGAAAATTATTTTGCCCTCTAAATGGTCAGCTGATGTCCAGGCTTTCACTAACCTGATATGTTAATTTTGTGATATCTATTAGTCACCTCCTGCCTTTCCACTTTACTGGTGAGGCGGTCTCACTGACCACAGGGAGAGAAGGTGAAGATGGAGAAAGGGGTATGGGCAATGAGTGCTTGGAGTTCCTCTGGAATTTGTACCTGGTGTTTGTTTTAGTCAGGTTGGGAAGACAGCAACACAGAAATGACTGTCATGAAAGAAGAAGCTCATATTCACACTCCCCAGGATGAGAAGACGTGGCATGCCACACAGGGTCATGTAGGGAAGCACCCCAGTCAATCAGGAGGCAGAAAAATGGCCAGGGCCGAGCATAAACCGAAGTACCCACTGGTGGTTTTGTGGGAAGGGATGGGTGAGTCAGGGGTAGGCACACTGAGTAAGATTTGGGTTGGACAGTTTGAGGAATTTCTGCAGGTTCCTAGTTGTGGGATACTTAGCCCCGGGGTGATGGAGGCAGGAAGAATACTGACTTGGTGTCTCCACAGGTTAGGGTGCAGGCTTTGGGTTGGTTGCTTTGTGTATCAAAGGGACTCCCCGGGGGGTCGTTTGCTTCCTCGAGGGATTGGCTAGCCTTATGATGAGGGGGCAGCCTCTCCAGTTTGCCAAGATTAAGGTTCCAAATGTCAGAACATTAAGAATACAGAAAATAAGAAGATATAATCAATGCTACAACTTTATCTCTGTCATTAGGCTAAACTGTTGTATGAATCACCTTTAAAATTCATTTGGACCTTTAAAAATTAACATAGCTGCTAGAAATTAACCATATATATCAGAATTGCAGTGTTACCTTTGGCAACATGTTGACAGTTTAATGTTCCCAAAACAAAATTCTCATGAAGGTGAAAAGAAAACAGAGTGGCTGACACAAGTGACTATTTATTAGTAAGATTTTTAAGGAAAAAGTAAAGAGGAGAAACATATATTACTCATTTAATAGTTACTATTTTTTTCTCAGTAACTAGGCATAAGACTTCTTTTCACTGGGAGGAATTTGAAAGATAATTAAGGCAATCAAATAATTATTTTCATATTTTTAGATGAAAGCGTGCTTAGTTTTCATGCAGTCACTTAAAAAGTTGCCTCTAATGCTTTAAGAAACTACATTTTGCAGCTGATTTTCCAGTTTAAAGGCATTTAAGACTCATCTTCCCATCCAAATAACTTCTAATGAATGGCACTGATATGACAGACAGACAGAGATAACCACATTGATACGGGGTTAACAAAACGCACAGCATCTCATATCCCTGACCCTTTCTTTTTCGTCAGTAAGAAGTGGTTGCATTTGGGTTTTATCTAACCATAGTGACACACACACACACACACACACACACACACACGAGTTTTCACTGTACCCTGATGGGTTATTGCATATAGATGTTTTTGAATGGGTGTAAATTAGGCTTGATTTTGGAAGTTGAGTCTTACGGGATTTATTCTGCCTTACTCTATGTAGAACATACATTTTGTGAATGCAAATGACTTTTTTTTTTTTTTTTTTAATGTGGGTACCGGGAGTCCACCTCAGGACCTTGCGCTTGTCAGCAGGTGCTTGTGCCGCTGAGCTATCTCACTGGCCCTGCAAATGACTTTTATACTTAGTACAACTGCATTGAAAGGATATATTGGAACTTAAACGTGTAACTAGCCAATCATATAGTTTGTAACTATCCATTCAGTTTGTAATCTTATGCGTCATGAACCCAGTTTATGTTCCTCATCAGTGTTTCTCATAAGGAAGACAAACTTGTACTCCCTACCCTATAGGTCAAGGAAGGTGACAAACACGGGTTTAAAAAATAACCTAGTCATACCTTAGAGGTATCATCGCCTTCATCTTCATGCACTGAACTGGACGGTGAAGGAGTTGCAGACTTGCTCCCAGGGGGTGAGGGGGAGTTGTGGGGCACATTGCTTCCTCCCATATTCAAGCCCAGCTGGGCACTCAGCTGGGACTGGTTGATGGTGGTCAGCTGGCCGTGCTGCATCATCCCTGCCTGCTGCCTGATGTCTGCAGGCTGGCCCCGGGGTCTCAGGGCTGCCATCTGAGGGTGGGAGCTGTATTGAGTTCCTTCTGGGTTCCGGATATCTTGCATCTGCAATAAATAAATACACAAACAAGTAAATTTTTGGAAACATGTTTCTGGCATAAAATTCTGTGGACTCTAGCATGTCCTAATGAGCTATACACACATTAATTTTTACTTGAGTATAATAAGCCTAACAACATGTATTACCTTAAAGTATAACAAAAGATGGGGACAGAAATGTAGTTCTGTGGTAGGGTGTTTTCCTGGCATGCATAAGGCCCTAGTCGACATCACATTGCTCAATACTAATGCATTGTATTTACAATATTTCTGTACTAATGACATGTACAAATATATTTATAATATATATTTACATATCATATCATAGTATATCTACATGATTTCAGTTTCTAAATATTAATGTTTGTTAGTTTGACTAAATTACACAATTATTAGTGATTACAACCATTCACTAAACCCTATTTTCATTCTGATCATTTAAGAAAGGTTTGGGAAGTTAACAAGTGAACTATTGTTTTCAAATCTAACTCTTTATAGGATAGTACTGACCAAAATAATCTCCAAATTACTAGACTCAAATGTTTACAGACTGGTATTAAGCAATTGATTAATTGATTATTGAAATGATTTGGACTGGATGGTCAGATTTGAAAGTAAAGCTCTAAAATTGCAAGATCACCATATTAATCCATTATGCTATCTGGGTCACTGCTTTTTAGACTTAATGAGACTCACTCTTGTAATTCAAGCAATGAATTTTGTCTCGGCAAGGATTAGAATTAAAAGCATTGGAGGATGAAGCGCTTAGCGTTATTGAGAGATCAAATGACTTGTGTAAGAGGAGTATGGTGGATTTCACTTAACATTTCTCCAGTATTTTCAAACTTAAAATAATGGGGACTATTTCATGGTGCTTATCCAGCTCAGTTTTTTCATGAGGGTGCTTAGGAAATTCAGGTAGTTAGAGAATGAGTAAAATGAGAGAGAGAGACAGACAGACAGACAGAGAAAGAGACAGAGAGATAGAGACAGAGAGAGAGAGAAGGAAACTGGTAAAAGAGGGGGCAGCAAAGGAAAATATTGTTAAACTTACGTGTCAGAACTGAAAGATCAAATTCATAATCTTATCTTACTGTTTCATTAAAAAAGTCCCACATAGTGTGAGATGCTTGGTAATTACCTTTTGGCAAATGTAATTGTGACATGGAAATAGTGTGAAGGTTAGGTAACCTAGTCATAGAATTTTTTTGGTATGATAATAAAATTATTCTCTGCAAATGCTCTCCAGTCATTTCACCAATCTAGTAAAATCCATACAAAACTGAAATTGTGGCTGCTCAGGGCCCAGGGCCTGCCCTGTATTCACTCTCTGTAACAGGTTTACCGCCTTCACCTTGTGTCCCTTCCCTCACTCTTGTCCTTGCTCCATCTTCAGGCTGTTCTAGGTGTCCTAGAATTCTGGCTCTTCTTGGAGAAGTTTTGGCTAGATACAAGTTGATAGTTGTATATGTTGCTTTCCTATCCCAAACCAAGATTGTTTTCAATATTTTAAACTGTGTTCCTCTAATCCTTCAAAAGTAGCTCAAATCCCCCTTTCCATGAAGACTCATTAGGCAGTTTTTATTTTCTAATGACATATTTTAGAGCTTTTAGGGTTCTTAGGGACACTCAGCTTATGGAAGGAGGAAACTCAGCAGGGGGAGTATAAAGTAAGATTTCTGAATGTTTTTTGAAAACTATAAATAAAATATAAATGAATGAATGAAAAAGTAAAGTCCAGAAAGGTTAAATAAACCTAAACCAGAGTTGGGGTTAAAATCTGCATCTTCCAATTCCAGTCTTTGTTACTTCTCACTATATTAAGCAGCTGATTCCAAATTTTATGTATCCCATAGAGAGAGTTATAGTCAATTAAAGATTATTAAAATCTTTTTCAAATGTTGTCTACTAAATTCAACCATTGTTTTTGTTTCTAGTCCATTTGTATTGGCTCCATTCACATTTACTAAAAGAGTTTCTATTTCTCCTTAGATGTACACAAAACTTGTACAAATTTGATCTTCCTTATGACGTAGCTTTTGCAGATTTGAAAATTTTGCCATTGACACAGGGTACCATAAAAATCAGGATCCCAGCAATTTGGGAGGCTGAGGCAAGAGGATCGCAAGTTCAAGCCTGGGCAGCAAGACTCCATCTCAAAATACAAAATAGAAAATGGGCTAGGGATGTAGCTCAGTGCAAAGGCCCTGGGTTCAATCCTCAGTATCACCAAAAAAAAAAAAAAAAAAAAAAAAAAAAAAAAAAAAATTGGGACTGCCTTTCTAAAGCACACAGAAGAGGCAGGATACAGTAAGTATTTTTCCAGGCTTGCTCTTAATGCTGTAATGTGCTATTTTTTTTCTTAGATCATTAGCAGGTAGAATATCTTTTACTACCGGCACAGAATAAATGGCAGTCTACGAATGAATGCCATCTTGTGCAGCATGGCCCCTCTCTCCCAACCCGGCATCAAATGAAGCACTCATGTTCACATTTAAACTTACATATTTATAGAATCCACTTCATAGCCTTGTAAATTAAAAGTATCTATCAGCAAAATCATACATTGACTAAATTACCTTTCTAAAACATTTAATACTTGATATCTTAATTCCTCCTTCACATAAATCTCAAGTTACAAAACACGAACAGTCTGCCGCATATCTGCTTTGAGCTCACTTTGTCTCATCCTTTCAGAAATCTCATAATTTTAACATGATGTTATGGAACATGATTTCCAAATCGATTTTCATATAGAGTTTCCAGATTGATGACAACAACAAAGAGTGTTCCTTCCAAAGGCTTAAAGCAATCTCATTTTATAGCACCCTTCTTCCACTGTTTGCAATCTTTTCAGTGGCTTCCTTGTGTTAATTTGTGTTGTGGGTAGATCTCTAAGGACTAAAATCTGCACTCCTGCCCTTGTACTGCAGAGAAAGAGGTGGGTGTGGCTGTGGAGAAGCAAAGAATCGATACAGTGGAGGATGGTGATGTGTTCAGCACTGGACTTTTCTACAGATTCATTATTAATTCAAAGTATTGTATCACCGATGGTGTTAGGTGAGGCAGACAGTAGCTATAACGTCACATCAAAGGACAATTTTCCTGGGGAGCGTGGCAAGCACAAAGGATACTTGCCAAAGATAGAGAGCACCTCCAACTCTTCAGCCCTCAGATGCTTTACAAAGTTGGATCTTCACACCCTTGCTGACATTTCTGACTCTGAAGTATTTCCATTTGACCTTGCCTACATAGAGGCCTCGTTAGCATACTTAATACTTAACATGGGAAAAATTAAAAGAGAGTCTGGTTACTGAAAATAAGAATAATTAGTCATGCATATAAGCCAGTGTTACTGATTACTGGTTTCTTTCTAGAAAGATACTGATTGACTAAAGCTCCCTAATGTCAAACAGAAAATTTGAATTTGCAAGGTATTATTTCCTATTACCTCCAATATTTTAAGTGTAGTGTTAATAATTCATTTAAGTTACACTTTATGGCAATAGTTGTTCTTTCTGATTATTTCTTCCTTCTACAACTTTCCACACTGAAGGATTCCTAACATTTTGTTCTCTGTCACTTTTCTTCCACCCAGCTAAGATTTGCTGTGGACTTACTAATGGGGTGTACACTAAAAGAAAATGTACAGTTCTGGCCCAAACTCAAGGCTTAATTCTTCAACAGTTTGTTAGACATTATTACTTGGACCTCAGTCCTGCTGGAAATGTAAACCAAGTTTTTATTTTCGAATCTTTTTTTCCTACATGACCAATTTGTGTTGATGATACCTACAGCCTCCTTGTCATCTCTAGTCAAAATGTTCCTGTCATTTTTTATTCTTGCTTTTCTATCCAACTCTTGTAAGTTCTATTGAGTCCACTCTAAAATATCACTTTTTTCCACCTGTCACTCAGGCCTTCATTATCTCTTTCCTTCCAATAGCTGCTTACCAAAAAACAACCTTTACACATCTACTCTGAGGACTCTCACAAAATTCATCTTCATGAGCCATGGGCTCAAAACCTTTCCAATGATATCTGGGTACCAAATTAAATCTAAACTCTTCAGCATGATAATAAAGTTTCCAAATAAACCTTCTGCTTTATAACTGTTCTTCATGCATGCTACTGTTCAACCAAACCCAATTAATTGCTTTTCTTTGCCTATGTCTCTCACTCTTGATCATGTGTCTTTCTTGTGCTTGTCTTTCATCACTCAATAACTGTTTGCAGAGCATTTGTAGAGTAGAAGTTTTAAAAGAGGAAAAAACTCATATTTTGCTCAGCAATTTGTGATTGTTCAATACTTTTACTTATTGAGCCTTACAATTCCCCTTTGATATAGCCAGGCGGGTAGCTGTTTCTCACAAGCCTTTGAGGAGAGGAAAGATGAAACACTCTCTAATATCTGCAGTGATGAAGTCTGAAGCAGAAGTGAAATATGCTTATTTTACAAGCATGTGGCTTTTTCTTTTTTTTTTAACCATTTCACAAAGCTATAACTATCTTGGCACATGCAAAAACTCTATATATACTTAAAGTCGAGTTCAAAAGTCAGCTCCTTCACACAGCTCCAAGAACCTTCTTACTCTGAACTGCCAAAGCATTTTCTTTATGGGCTATAGCTTTTAAATTTCTGTCTGATGTAGATGCACATCTTTGACAGTCTTTGCCAAGATCAGCCCATGATAAAGGCATTTTTAATCTCTCCTTAGTTCGATGGCATTCCAAGTACTCAAAAAATATTTGCTGTCAGGTTATAATAGAAGGAATGAATACTATCAGGATAAACTGACTTTAAAATGTTTAATGATTTTTTTCTATGACTTTCATCTAGTGTTAGTTATAAGTTGAAAATATTTGATTAATGTCTGTTTCCATTTGTGGCGGAAACTTTAAGATGTGTCCTCTGACATTTACTAGCCCTTTATCCTGAGGAACAAGCCTCCAAAATTTACCTACCAACCCAAGCAGCTGGCAAAGGTGGCATGTGTAGCCCCCCTTGTAGGTAGGTATGGCCACGTCACCCTGAAATGCAAGTGAAAAGATTTTACAATACTTTTAAGAAGTCTCCTTAAAGGGAAGGGCTCACCTTCCTTTCTTTTCTCATTCTTGCTGTCAAAAATATGGGGCAATGATTAGAGCTTGGGAAAATGTCTTAGACCAAGAGGCAGTGCTCTAAGAATGTTGAAAAATCAAGAAGAACAGCGCTTAAGGGTCTGGTTATCATGGAGCTTGGTCAATCTACTTCCTATGGGAGTCTCGAATAAGACTCTTCACACACTCGTTATCATTTGTGGCTTTATTATATGTAGCTGAATATAATCATAAACAACATACTTTAATAGAGTATAAACTGAAAAAAGCAGGGATAAAATCTATTTTCTTCACTATTTTAGCCCTAGACTCTTATCGCACTTATATTAGCATTTGAAGGTATTCACACATATTTCTTGGGTGAAATGTGTCACATATTCACAAATTCAAAATGTGAACATTGAAGAGATATTTTGGCCTGGTACAAGCAGGATTGACGATGCTAGCTTCATGGAAATAGTAGTTGTAAGATCTTGATCTCTTCTGGGGCCCTCTTTTGCTGAATGCCAGGCTCAAATGTCTCAAAGTAATTTCTTTCTTTTTTTTTCTTTTTTTTTTTTTATGTGGGTACCGGAAGTCGACCTCAGTACCTCGCGCTTGCCAGCAAGCACTTGTGCTGCTGAGCGATATCACCGGCCCTTTTTTCCTTTATGTGGGTTCCGGGAGTCAAACTCAGGACCTCGCGCTTGCCAGGCAGGCGCTTATGCCGCTGAGCTATCTCACCAACCTGAAAGAAATTTCTAATGTATGTATTTATTATTTTGTTTATTTTCAAGGCAAGCGAACTTCATTTTGTCCTGGCTAAAAGTCCTGCATCTCATTAGTACTGTAGTTTTAAATAGCTCTTAATAGTCATCTCTCCATTTGGGAAATTCAGTCCATTTGAAAATTGGTGCCAGGCATAGTGGCGCATGCCTGTAATCCCAGCACTTGGGAGACTGAGGCAGGAGAATCGCCATGAGTTGGAGGCCAGCCTCGGCTACATAGTGAGTTCAAGGTTAGCCATATAGCTGAACTATACGGTGAGACTCTGTCTCAAAAAAAGAGAAGAAAATTGGTGCTAGATTTCATTTTTTTGAAAACTAGATCTGTTTCCTCAGATTTTCTAAATGGCTATTGAGGACCAATATTGTTTTATGTTTATGGGAGTTAAAAATGTCAGTTAAGGGGGCCGGTGAGATGGCTCAGTGGCATAAGCGCCTGCCTAGCAAGTGTGAGGGCCCGAGTTCGACTCCCGGAACCCACATATGAAAAAAGGGCCGGTGATATCACTCAGCGGCACGGGCGCCTGCTGGCGCGTGAGGTCCTGAGGTCGACCCCCGGTACCCACAAAAAAAAAAAAAAAAATGTCAGTTAAAATAGTGGTGGAGTATAATGATGAAGTGGGGGAGATTTCGACTGAGTTTCTTCAAAACCTTTTTCTAATTCTTGAAAACCAAAAGTTTCATTAAAATCAAACATGAAAACAAAACAGATATCCTGTATTCTCCCTTATGACCTGCCTTGTAACCCGGGTGTGATGTATATGTTACATTCTTTCTCATTCTTGCCCATGATCTCTCCTTTAGGGGTGCCGGACTGAAGCTCAAGGCGGAACTTCAGGCACCATATTTGGTATATATGTCAGAATGTGTTTATGCTGTATTTTCCTCAAGACGCAAAAGAAAAGTGTTCATGTTGCTCATCTCAGATTATCATTTTTAAAAATGAGTATCATTTTGGTGTACTTGAAATATTCCCCTCTGTTTCAAAAAAATACCCTTGCAATACTGTTCATTGTATTAATAACTCAGTGGTGTTAAACTTGTAACTTTGAATGGCACAAAACAACCAAAGGCCTGCCTGTCAGTGTTTAAAGCTGGGTGTGTTTCACAGTCCTCGAGCCTGTGCAGTTCTTTTGACTATCAGCATCCTTCTCAGTTCAGCAAGCTAAGCATGAAAGCTATCGTTACCTCTGCCTCTAGCAGACAATCTATATCAAAACAGCTGTACACATAAAACTCTAACGATGTCTTGGCTCTCTTGCTCTGATCCAGCTGTTGGAGTGAACAGCAGTTGGTGAACAGAACACTGGAACAGGGGTAGCCCCGAGGACTTATTTGCTAATGGGGTTCACCAGCTGCTGCTTTCTGTGGTCTATGCAGGCACTGCCTGGAAGTTTGCCAGATGCAGCAGGAGCAAGGGAAGGAGAAGAATCTCTGAAGCCCTTGCTTACCCCTGTCTGTCAGCATTTGACACCTCTCACTGTGGGGAGCTTTCCCCAGGGTGAGGAGGAGACCCTGTGGCTCTGGCTGTGACAAGTACTTGCTCTCTGTCCCTTTTATACACACTATCAAACACATGAGTTCTTGGCATCTAAAGGAAAACTTCTGAGCCTTGCTCAAGGTTGTCCACGCTGCCTTGCATGATTAATTAAAGCAGAAAAGCAAAGCAGTTTCATTTTTTTCTTAGGCATCAAGCACTGTAAGTGTCTATGAGAAGAATATAAATATTGATATTATTTAAGGCCCCAATTTGATTACATATTTTTGCCTGGGATTCAATTAATATGTAAATGTGTACACCAGAACAAATGTGTGGGTAAATTTAATAATCAAATTTTATTTATTATTTTCCTAAAATCATTTCCAAGAGAGAGCTTAATTACTTGTTGTTCAAACAAATTAATTAAATAGTCTTTATGTGATTTCCTTGTGTGATCTATTTATTATTTAGAAATGTGTACTTTTAAGTAAACAACATTTTTGCTATTAGGCTTTGACATGAATACTGGAAATTAATGTCAAAAGAGGGAAAAAATATGGAAAAACACCTATGCATAGCCCAGGCTGTAGTTTTAAAGATTCAGAAAAGTAAGGTTCAAAAGAAAGTAGGTCATTTTTAAGAAAATACATTTTTACCTTCAATATTTTAAGACAGAATAAGTTAATTTCTACTGTAAATTTCTGTAAACAAAATTGCTTTCGAATTTAACATTCTGAATCTTTACTTTTTCTAAAAGACAGCAAGAACCATTAAGTAACAGATTTCTCTGCAGTATGCTGAAGTGGAATATTTGTAGTTTAGGTGGATAAGTAGTTGTTAGAAGGTGATCATAAGAAAGTAAAAACTCTGCAGCACAATTCATTAGATATTTGTCACAGGGACGAACAGCTCTCTTTAGAACCACCACACTTGGGGAAGATTAAAGCCACCTCAAGAAACAAAACACCCTTGCCCACATGAATTTCAATGATACCTGACCTGCATCCTCCTTTAGACCATGGTCCCTTCTCCTCGTGTCCTCTTCCATGAATGGGATCTTGATTACTCAAGGGATTTGACAGACAAACATCACTACGAGATTTAAAAGCAATGGCTAAAATCTCAAGGGCTAAAGACCATTTCATCAATTTTGTTTTCAATCTTCTTCCAGAGATGAGCTAAATATCAGACATTGAAGAGCGGGAAGCACCAGAGGGATAGGGGGACCCCCACTATCGCCCTCGGTGTCATTGCCTGGGCCTGCTTCTCCTCTCCAGAACTCAACTTCTATTTCTGTCACATCCAACCATCCCAGAAAGCAGCATCTCAGTTACTCTAGTGTGTGTATCCACATTCATTTTTATAAACAACTGTGGAAGCGGCCTTCCTCCATTTTATGTGGTTTCTCTTTCTTCCTTTTTTGTGGGAGGTGGTGTGCTTTTGTGGGAATAACCCTGCTCACGACATTAGGCTAATGCATTATGTTATTTTCACTTGTTTTTAAATCTCATTTCCCATCTTTTAAAAATGAGGGTAATTGCTCAACAATAGATACTTATAGAGTGTCTACTGTGTGCCAGGCACTGTTTTAGGTCCTGGATAAACAGCAGTGCCCAAGAAGACCAAAATCTCTCCCCTTATGCTGCTGTTTCTGGGACTGGGTAACAGACAATACAATAAGTAAGCATCATATGGTATTTCCTTCATAGTGATGAACTTTAAAGAGACAAACAGGAGAAAGTATGCTGATTTTATAATACTGCTAGGATTAACTAAAATAAAAAGTATGAAGGAGTTTTCTCAAAAATAAATTTAGCCAGGTGCAGTAATACATGCTTGTAATCCCAGCTACTTGCAGGGCTGAGACAGGAGGATGACAAGTTCAAGACCCGCCTGGGTAACTTAGCAAGATGCTATCTCAAAATAAAATTTAAAAGCACTAGGAATGTGGCTTAATGGTAGAGCACCCCTGGATTTGATTCCTGGTAGAAAATGAACAAACAAACAACCTTATTTTTGTGGTTGTGGCATTTGTTATTATCCTTGACTTTCTTTCCCTGATTAGTTCTAGTTTATGGGAGACATTGACACACTTGTGACCAAAATCTTGCATCTGTGGGGACTTTCCCTGAGATGAGCAGGGAAGTTTATGGTCACAGTGTACAGGGTTTCACTCAGAGAAAGTAAACAGCCTTGATAAAATCTGACCTTATAACCTAGATTTTAATAGCTCCCTGATCAGGCTAATAGGCTAACTGGAAGATACAAGGTTCAAAAATTTTTTATGGTATAAAAGATCTTCCAGTTCAGAGTATAGCACTTTTTCATAAATTCTGTACATATAATTCCACTTTGGGTTATTACTGTGGCCAGGAGGTTATGAGACACGGTGATACCTTTTAACTGCATAGTTGTGAAGATGGCTTTGACCTAGGGGAGCCATCCCATTTCTGATTACATCATGCCAACACTATTTTGTCTCCTGCCATGATTTGCAAACTATCAGTGTCAATATTACCATGCTTGACACACTGTGCCTCCAAAAGAGCTCCTCTGCCCAATACATACAGGGGAAATGTGTAAATGAACAAAGGTCAACGTTCAGTTTTAATTGATGAAAAAGATCTCTCCTAACTCCAATTCATGGCAGGAAAAGATGAATTTATAGATTAAAACCTCAGTCTTATCTAATAGGGTTTGCAGAACAATGTGGCTCATGCTCTCATCTCCAAAACAGTTCCTACAAAATTTTACATCCTCAGCAATAGAAGTGTATGAATCTGCTTTGGGTCTCCCTATGACTGGAATCAATGGATCCCTTGAGTGTTTTCTACTTATACTACAAATCCTGGGCTGTGTTTTCCTCATATGGAAAATCACTTTATATTAACTGTATCCAAACACGCTAATGTTTGTTCCCATTTGCTTCACTTTGATGTGTCCAGAGAAGGACCTAAATAATGGGCCTTCCTTTCAGAATACTTTCAAAGGACTATGTGCATTGAAACAGAACGGATTGGAAGGGCAGATGATAAGAAAATTGGGAAATACTCTGAGACGTGGCCTCTGGGAGTTGTGGTTTACCTAGCAAACTAGCTCCGTGTATTTATAGCAGCACAAGTCAGCCAAAATGGTTCTTCATACTATATTTAAACCTAAGAATTTAACTTGCTTTCTCATACTTTCCACTGGAATGTTAATGGGACACTAGTAAAAATGCAGATGTCAAGTGGAACATTAACTCTTTCACATCAGTTCAGAACAGTGATATTCGAGTTCATTTGAGGCTCGTAAATCATTAGATACACATGACATTCAGCTTCAAAGTACATCTCAAGAAGCAAAATTAAAATCTTATATTCAGCTTGCACCAGATAGCTTCTCCATACAGAATATTTGTGTGCTCCCAACTTATTTGGGACTTGAAGAAAAGCACAATTTTAAATTAGTATTTTATTATGGAAATCATCCAATAATCCTTTTAATGATACATTATAAGACAGAAAAATAGCATGAAACTAAGATAGGAAAAGGCTAGAAATCGTGTCTTATTGAGCACGGTATTAATAACTTGGAAAAATCGGTCTGGGAAAATTGCAATGTCTTTCAGTTCCTTTAAAGTGTCTGACTCTGTAAGTGACCTTAAGCTCCTTTAAAACAATTAAAAGATTCAAATATTTGTCTGCCAAAATTTTATAGCCTGGTAGATAATAGGATGAACACAGTTATATACAGTCTGTATGTTTCTGGGTATACCTAATTTAGTTAATATTAACATTACTCACTCATTTATGCTTTTATATACTTTGAGTCATATAAGGTCAAGGTCTCAAAACTAATCATAAAGACTACTGACTGCTATTCATGCTAATATAATAACCCTTTCTTTAAAACAACCGCCAATAAATTTCATTATAAAAAGTTATTAAAAGGGTTAAAAACCTATTAAATGTCAAAGAATTTGCCTGACTCAAACTTCTAATAAAGAAAAGAGAATAGGCTTTCTTTCTGAATTATTTAAATCTTTACTGGCTGTGCACTGAACCATGAAATTAGAAAAGTGTTATTAGAAGTGTTTTCCGGTTTTCATGAAAGTTGGAGCCCAGAATGTATAAGCCACAGTATTTAACAAGACTAGTTAAAGCAGTAGGTTTTAATCCTAAATACATGGCTTCTACTGATATAAAGGTCATAATTAAAACTCTATCCTGTAACTTGGTGATAATAAAGTTATTATTAAAGAGGCACACATGTTCATCTAGAATACACAAGCTACAACTCTAATTTTAATTTGAACAAAAATCTTCAATTTTTTGTGGGGGGCTTTCTGTGTCCAGTAACATACACTTTCTTAGCCAATAATTATGTTTTAGTAGTAGTGAATTTTAAGATATTAATGTTAAGAATTTAAATTATCCATCATTTAAAAGTTTAAAACCTACAAAATATACACCGCAATTAGATAATTATGGTCTAAAGTGTTAAAAATCATAATCCTATATGATAATAAATCCTGTGTGGCAGGTAGCATAAAATAAATTTGTTATCAATTACTTTAAAAAATAGCAAATATGTCTTTCACATTTAAAATCTATTTCTCCAGCAAACTACACTAACGCAACCAATTTAAACTGTGTGTACCTGACAAGCAGGTTACTGTCCACAGCTCAGCCTCCTTAGCCGCTCATTTACAGTCTTTGGTTATCCCAGTTTTAAGTTTTTAGTAATAATATCTAATACTTATTTCCCCCACTTTACATGTCAATCACAGTGCTTACCTGCACTGCTGTACTGAGCCCTCATAATAACCACTTATACCACTGTAAGCATTTTTTTTTTTTGTGGGTACCAGGGGTCGAACTCAGGACCTCGCGTGCCAACAGGTGCCCGTGCTGCTGAGCGATATCACCAGCCCTTTTCTTTCGTATGTGGGTTCCGGGAGTCGAACTCAGGACCTCGTGCTTGCCAGGCAGGCGCTTAAGCCGCTGAGCTATCTCACCGGCCCCTGTAAGCTTTTAAAATGACCTAAAAGGTGTCTAACCACAGGAGGGGGACAAATACCCATGTGGAGTATCACCTTTGAAGGTGGTCCCATGACATGGAAGCTATCTCAGAATAAAAATTCGAGCTACAGTTAACTCTGAATATTCATGCCAATAACCTGGATACCACAGTTTCAGTAAGATGCCCGACTCTTCTCAGGAAAAAGGGTGCCCTTCCTAATTTAATTTATATTGACTTTAGTATCTTAGGGTGGTTTTTTCTTGTTTGTTTTTATTCTTTTTTGGAAACTTTTCTAGAACGCTTCTGCCCACTTTTCTGTCCTAGTAAACACCTAAATCTAAATGGATTTATATACACATTAATTTTCATGTATCTTGAAGGATTTCAAGAGTGTATTTTTCTCTCAACCACCATTTTGCAGTTTTGTGGCTATGGAACGTGGAACAGACTTGACTTGTCTTCATGCTGATCTCTGGACATGTCCTTTTTATTAAATGTATTTCTGGTTTTTAAAATACCATGTGACAAGAAAAAAGAAATGTAAGCCTATTTCAACCAAGAGAAAATTTTATTTAGTTGGAATTTTAATAGATATTTTAATTTACATGGAATTTTTTAATTAGAAGCAATAGTCACTTTATTATTTTATTATCTTTTTTGTAGCAACTAAAAGGACTCACTACCTGTCACCTTAGATAAAGCCTCATGCCTACGGAGGTTAATTTACATACTGTACTAACAGAACTACTTCAATAGTAAAATCCTGTACTGTAGAAGAGTGTCCTTGCATTTGGTCACACAGAGCTTGCTGAATGAGAAGATGTGCTCCTGAGACAACCATTAAACACTGGTTCAACTGTAAAGTTCAACAGGGTGCAGAGTTCTGGACATTGAAAATTATTTTAAGATTTTGTAGGGCCGGTGAGATAGCTCAGCGGCATAAGCGCCTGCCTGGCAAGCGCGAGGTCCTGAGGTCGACCCCCAGTACCCACAAAAAAAAAAAAAAAAGATTTTGTGTAATTGCTATACTGATAAACCTCAAACATTTCAATGCTATGATGCTATGGAAAAAAAATAGCAGCATTATTTATTATTAAATCTTATTTGCAACAAAGTAACTGATAGGAACTCCTGTTCTACTAGAATTTACTTTTGGATACAAACTTTTATGCTTTTCATTCTTTTCTTTAGTAATGCCATGAGGTAATATTAATGTGGGTTAGTTTTTCCAAAACGAGACCTCTGTCATGAAAAAATGTTAATTGGCTGTTTAGGTCAGGATTAAAATCTTGCTAATTGGCCATGTGTATACTGGTACTTGCAACTCTGTGGTCCCCTTATTCCTTGATAATAAAATAATCTAAATTCCAATGTCAGATCGAGTGGCTTTTAAAAGAATGTTAAAAGTATGTACTACTACAATGTAAGACATTTCTTGCAAGTTATGAAAAATGTACTTTGCTTATGGGTAAAATGTGGTTTAATGATATGGAAATAAGTTCACAGTTCCTCTATATTTACAATTTTGCATCTAAAACATATTCAATACTGCTAGCATAATTATATGACCACAAGATGACAGCTGCAATAAATGGAAAAATTCAGTTACATTGATCAAATGGAAGAAAACAGAGAAACTCATACCATTAAAGTTTAGAGCCTATTATAAGGGAACTAGAAAGAATACCTACCCAGCAGTTTTTAAATTTAAAACCAACTGATCATTTTTCTGTATCTACACTTACTAAAGCTAATAGTATTTTCTTGTAACAGTTTATTTTCTGAAAAACAATAAATGTTCTTGGAAAGGACAAAAGTCAGAACTTTTTGAAAATCTACATTGTATTTTATTTCCTCTTTCATAGGCCAGGGGTACTTTAGTTGAAGGGCCCCCGTCCCCCCCAATTCTCCTTGGTTGCTGACTGTGGGTGACACACACATTTCTTGGGCCTGATTTGGGGTTAAGGGCTGGAGGAACCAAAGAGAAGGCTTTGAGATAAGTTTGTACCTTTCGTTTTCACTTAAGGGTGATATCCTTAGAGAGATTTTCCTTGATAAGCCTACCAAACGGTCCACTCTTCCTGTAACCGGCATCTTTTTCATGGCATAATCACCATCTGCAGTTATTCAGGCTAGGGCCCTGCAAACTTTTACATGCACATGAACTTTCTAGAGATCTTGTTAAAGTGTGTTTTTGATTCAGGAAATCTAGGGAGAGGTGTGGACACTGCATTTATAACAAATTTCAAGGTGATGCCAATGTGGCTAGTATATGATCTCAGGTTTGAACAGCGTGGCACGAGGCAGTGTGTTTCCTGATTATTGGCCATCCCTGACCAGAATCTAAATTCAATACACAGGCTCTTTTAAAGTTTAAATTCCTGAAAATAATAAGTGAATATAACAAATACGTAGGATATAATGTTTTCCTATATATCAGCAGTGAAAAACTGGAATTTGAAAATTAAAAGTACTATTTACAATAGCACTCCAAAAAATGAAATATTAGATATAAGTCTAACAAAAGATGTACAAATCCTATGTACAGAAAGTTACAAAACTTTGATGAAAAACAATTGGGATTTTAAGTGGAGATTTACTCCATGTTCATAGATTGGAAGACTGAACATTGTCAAGATGCCAAGTTCTTCTCAACTTTACAGATTCGATGAAATCCCAGCAAGCTATTACATAGATATTGACAAAAATCATCCCAAAACTTCTATGGAGAGACAAAAGACCTAGAAAAGGCAATATGATCAAAGAACTAAGTTAGAGAAGTCATACTGGTAGACTTCCTAAGTTACTGTAAGGATACAATAATGAAGGCAGAATGTATTGTTGAAAGACACAAATTACTGGAACAGAAGAGAGAATCCAGAAGTAGATCCCAAAATATATCACTCATCTTTCTAAAAGGAGCAAAACAATTCAATGGAAAAAGCCAAGTCTTTTCAATAAAGATTGCAGAAACAATTGGAAATCTTTATGCAAAAAAAAAGCAAAACAGTATCTTTTGGTCAGTATTGGTCAGAGTGCTAATGGTACAGCTACTGTCGAAAACAGATGGACAGTTTCTTACAAAATTAAACACACAATTAGCAACCATGCTCCCAGGGAATTGTATAACTAATTTCATAACATGGTCACATCAAAACTTGCACACAAATATTTCTAGGAGATTTAGTCATGATCACCAAAAAAGTCCTTCATTAAGTGACTGCATATATAAACTATGAGAGATGAACTATCAAGGCATGAAAAGACATGGAGAAAATTTTAATTCATATTGTTAAGTGAAAGAAGTCAGTCAGACAAAGCTACACATTATATGTTCCTAATTATATGACATTCTGAAAAAGGAAAAACTAGAAAAATGGTAATCATTGATTCTAAGAGAGTTGAGGTAGTAAAACAGGTAAACTGAGGGGGATTTTTTTAGGGTGGCGAAACTACTCTGTATGACACTGTAATGGTGACTCAAGGATAGTAGGCATTTAAAACAAATGCAGAGGTTGGGGGAATCCCAGGATAAAATGTTTAATGTGACAAAATGATATTAATTTATTGAAAATACATGAAACAACCTCATTGAAGGGAATGGGATAAAAACTTATTGATCTAAGTAACTGTAGGAAGGAGTGAAATCCATAAGAGTAAAGGTAAAAGGATGGAATATAAGCACTGTACCATAGTTGATAAAGTTGTTTCTTGTGGGGATATGGGTTTATAATTCTGATATTGCTATACAAGTGCCATGGAACAGATTAGTGATGTAAATTGATGGTGATGGTGTGGACCAGATTTTTTTATCTGTGGTGTGAAGTTACAGCAAGGAAAGTAAGGGAAGGAGGCTATGTGGTAATGATAAGAGTTGAAATATATATAGAAGCATTTACCTAAGTCAGTATTAATACATGCATCTCACTGTTCTATCAGCTAAGTGGTCCTTGAAGCCAGGAAAGCCCAGAGCAGTGGACCACCCAGCATCCAGATCTTAATTTCTGATACCATTCTTCAATGAAAGAAACCAGGACTCCTTGAAGAAATGACTTTCTAGGACAGGAGCAGAAAATACACAGGCTGAACCTGGAGCCATTTGTAGTGGTAAAGAGTTAGAAAGTGTTGAAAATATAAAAACAACCAGGGGCCGGTGAGATGGCTCAGCGGCTTAAGCGCCTGCCCGGCAAGCGCGAGGGCCCGAGTTCGACTCCCGGAACCCACAGACGAAAAAGGGGCCAGTGATATCGCTCAGCAGCACGGGCGCCTGCTGGCGCGCGAGGTCCTGAGGTCGACCCCCCGGTACCCACAAAAAAAAAAAAAAAAAAAACAACCAATAACAACACAGGGAGAGATATGGTTGCTGGAGTGATATAAGAAAATTGAAAGAGCTCCCACTGGCCAAATCTGAAACAATTCGAGAAGAAGAGAAGAAAAGGTAATTGTTGAATCATAACTCAAAGTATAAAAATACTCATAAATTCATAATGATAAAAATAAATAATTGAATAAATAATGATGGGACAGACTAGACAAGTCTCCAATGCAGAGGAATTTCTAATATTTTACCTAGACATTGACCTTCGAGAAGCAGAAGCCTAACTCTCCATTCCTTATATGTGGGTGGCACATAATAATTTTTGTTTGTTTGTTTTTTTGAGACAGGGTCTTTCTGTGTAGTCCAGGTTGGCCTTGAGCTCACTATGCAGCCTAGGTTGACCTTGAACTTGTGGAAATCCTCCTACCCTGGCCTCCTAAGTGCTGGGATTACAGGCGTGTGCCACCACGCCCAGATGCACATAATGATTTTTCTCCTAATGATTTTCACATAATGATTTCTAGAGAACAGCATGGAAAGGGAGCAGAAAAAAGAGTAACTTTACCATGGATAAGCCTGACAAACACTATCTCAGGTAGGTGATCAAGGCTAACATTAGCAGTGATAACTCATAGTAATAATAGTAACCTTTGATAAGAAGTGATCAGAGTGGCACTTTCAGGTAATGGACATATTTGACTTTCCCAGTCAAATCATGAGGAAGAATTTGACATATCCCAATAGAGTAATAATCTATAATATCCCTAACCAGAGCTTCTCAAAACTATCAAGATCATCAAAAACAAAATAAGTCTAGAAATTGTCATTATTGGGGGGAGTCTAAGGAGACATGATGAGTAAATGTACTGTTATATCTTGGAGAAAATCCTGGAACAAAAAAGGGACACTAGGGAGAAGCTGAGAGTATCCAAGTGAATTACGACTTTAGATAACAGCAAAATATCAGTATTCGCTTACTAATTGTGACAAATAGCTTAGTAATGTAAGATGTTAAAAACATGAGAAACTAGGTCTGAGGTATTTGTAGACTCACAAAAATTTCACAATAAAACACTTTTCTGAAATAAAATATTTATTTAAAAAAAAAACAGACCTAATTTTACTTTTTGAAATTTGAATGGTAAGCTCAAGAAGAATCACCTATATGAGTTTACAAAATTATTTATATCCCTTGTACTTATTAGTGTGATTGTATTTATCCAAACATTTAAACCGATTAAATCAGAATGTACACAAAAAGATTGTTTCTATATACATTAACTCTGAAAGACTGAATAAAGATATTGCTTTAAAATTTGCTGCTTAATTATCTTCAAGAATCTTCAGCTTCTTGAACCACTGTAAAGGAATTTAATGGGAATTTTTTCATAGACATCATCTTCTGGACATTGTTCACACTGCAAAGACCAAATAGAGATGGAAATGTGGAACCAAACACTAAGACAATGCCTTGGTCCTGCCCCCAAATGACTGGACTCTTATATGCTTAACTGTCTTTCTGACCAAGTAACTACTGTCTCCTGGTCTTCCTGCTATATTCCAAAACTTTTAATTTTGTGTAGAAAGAAGTTATCTGCATGTTATAAATCTCACATACATGACTCAAAGGCTAAGGATGTCAAGCACTGGATTTTTGTCACTTCCCAACTGTTCACCTTGTTGGAATTTGACAGCATATTTCAAAAAAGGAGGAGTTAAACTTCTACTAAACATTGGTGGATTATATTTACCAGAATATCTGACTACTTTTGTTATTTGCTTATGAGAGAGATTCTGTTTAACTCCTAGAGTTTCCATGAATATTGGATATTTCTTTCCCATAATCTGTTTAAAGGCAGAGACAAGAGATTTCCTGAGCAACTTGTCCCTTCTGAGAGAAATATATAACCTGAATGCCAGGAAGCTTTGTTCTCCGTGATGGATGAGCGTCTATTGTTGGCCAGGCATGACAGAAAGCTGGGTCCTATCATTAACCCAGTGGAAGGCAAACAAACTTCCAGTGTTCCTTTTACCTATGGATTCTCCTGTAAGGGGCTCCACTCATCTGTGCCTGACACCTATCCTACCAGATTCGTAAGTCCTGGAAGTGTGTTAACTGGCCAATCTATGCTGTTTTCCTCCCACCCAAACTCTACCCTTTGTTGGATTTTTTAAAACTTTGGTACTACAATTTTAGTAAGTCTAAGTAATTTCTTAGTTTCCACAGAAATACAAGAATGCCTTTTCAAAATGATTAAGTTTTTATTGTTTTGTGGGAAGAAAACCTGTAAGGGATGTTCTGAGTATATGTGGGTAGGCAGTGGAAGGAATATATGTGTTCCCAAGAACATTTTGGCTTCCTAAGATTTCGTGAGCACTAAGGTAACACTGGCTTCTGGATTCGCCCACTTAAGTCATTTCTGAGCCAAGATTCGAAAATCAGAGCCAAGGATGAGAATCATACACCATTTATTCTTCAGCGGTAAATCTATTTGTATTGGACTCAACTCCCAAAGAAGGATGTCTAAAAATCACAATTGACGTTGCAAAAGGAAGGCAAAATTAATTTTAATCCACCTTAATTTTAAATTCAGATACTATGCTACAGAAATATTTCAAAGTAGAAAGCAATGTTACAAAAGGAGGCAAAAACATGTAGGCTGTCCAACACTGAAAGGCTAGGGATTCCTGTCATCATTGAGAGCTTTGTAGCTTGTAAAAAATCTTTATCTTTTTGGCTAGATCTAAATGCTGGAGAGGAGGATTCTACATTTTGTTTGTCCTAGTGAGGGAACATACAGAGATCTTTGAGCGAAATCCACAGTTAATGATGCATTTCAATAATATGTGTTAGTGTTTGGAACTAAGTTCAAGATGTTTCTTACCTATGGAAAGCTTTCCCCAGATATTTCTTTAATTTTTTGTTACAACCAAGGTAATGACTTCTAACATGGTGAGCATATACATACTTTATGGACTCCTTAGTCATGAATTAATCTTCTTCACAGAAACACCTTTAAGTCACTTAAAGACCTGAGGACTCAAGTAATACATGGATTGTCCTTCGAGAGGGGAATGCACTAGTAGATGGTAACTCTTAATAACTATTTATCTTTTCTCTGTGATTAAATGTCCAAGATGATTATGTGGGTTCAGAGTTTTTTTTTTTTTTTTTTTTTTCTTATTTTCAGGGCAGGCTGTACCATAGCCTAGACTGAGAAAAGTGATTCCCTCTTAGAATAGCAAAACATCCTAAAAAGTGGAACATAGTACATCAAAAAGGGTATGATTTACTATTTCCTAGTGGTACACTAGGATAATTTAAGCAAAAATTCTTCTGGCTAAACCTCGTTAATGTTTTTGGTGACATTCCTTGGTAAATGGCATTGTACACAATGAGAGAAAAGGAGTGAGCGTAAGGCTGGCTCATGCCCTGGCAAAAGTTCTGGAAGGGTCGGAAGTACTGACCTGGGTTACAATAGATTCACCACAGCGGCAACCACAAATAGATTTTATGCCTCAGCTTTTGTTCTTTAAAATATTGTATGAGATCAGGTGATTCCTGATCTTCTCCTGTCTGGGGCTGTAGTTCAGCAAACAAGTACTGTGTGAACGCAGAGGAATGAATGAACAGCAGTACGTCAATGTGATCAAGTTGTCATTCTGGCTTAAAAAGGACAGAAATGGCTCCCAAATTCTAGGCTAGTTTTCTTTGTGTACTTAACCCAAAGTATTTAATAAAGCTCCCAAGCATGACTTTCCATGTTAGGTTTTAATATTTCATTAATAAACTAGGTCTAGAAATAGATATTTCAAAACATAAATATTTCCACAAAATACATGTTAATATAAGATCTATTTGTTGGATCATGTATTAAGACCATTAAAATGTGCCTAAATGTGTCATTTACCCTTAAAGGTTCTGGATATCTATAACATGTTTATATTATATATTATTATTTTAGAAATTATAAACATACATCTTATCAGCCTGAATTTTATCAAAAGAATAAGGCTGTTAAGTCAGTGTGATCTTGGGGGGCAAAACAGAATGTGCTACAATTTGTACCTTGGGTAAAAGGCATCTGTAGACATTAATCGATCTGGATCAACATAATTCTCTTTAAGTAGTGGGAGAAAGGGCAACAGCACATATATGAAGCGAGCCACAGTCATTCACGTGAGTCACTGTCGTCCTATTGTGCTTTTGAGGAGAGAAGACATGCATAATTTATGAGGAGGCAGAAAAGACAGGGATCCCAGTTATGTGCGCCAGTAGGTAGCAAAAGGATTTAGGTGTTTTAGGAGAAGAAAAAAAAAAAAGTACTTCAAAGAGTAGAATAAAAAATTTGTTTGAGAAATTTCATTCTACAACAACTCATGGATTACCTACTATTTGCCATGCACTCTGCCAGGTGGAAGGGAATAATGACAATTTTGGACTAGTTCTATATTTTCTCCTAGAAATGCAAGTAAACATGAATGATATACATTTAGACATTCAGAGAATGTTCTGAATTCCAAATCCCTTCAGTATATTATATTTTGAACTTTTAGGACAAGACACATTAATAATTTAGCTTTGAAATGAACTGAAGTGAAATGATGTAGAATTAAAAGCATCACAAACACTGCTAAAATATTTATGAAGACTGTATTTTGACTAAAGGGTTGCATTTACAGGATGATTTATGTCCTGGTCCCCAAGATCTCAGTTCACAAAAGCAACAAAAGCTGGAACTAAATTTCAAAATTGTGTTTTTTATTATGAAAAGATTTTCCATATGGCATCCTTTTTATTAATTACTAGAGTGATGCAATTACATGATTTCCAAATAATTTCTCTATAAACATGAAGATCTGTAAGAGAGACAGCAATGGAACAGAGATGTGCACTGTACTATAATTGCATCAAGCAAGAGCACGCACACACACACACACACACACACACACAAGTGCACATATATTTGGCAGTTCTGGGAGTTGAACTCAAAGCCTTGTTTGTGCTAGGCAAGTGCTGTACCACTGAGATGTACTCTCAACCTCAAGAATATATAAAAGCACAAATGCTGCTAGTTACAGTAATGTGAGGGGGAGTGTGTGGACACACAACACTCCCCCAAATTTCTTAATTTTGCATTGGCACATTTTGGTCATAATGAATGTATTCCCTTCCTCAGTCATATGAAATAGAGAATCAAGAAGCCTTTTGAACAGTGCGCCCACCTTGCCTGCAGTTTGCACACACAGTTAGTGGAATCACAGCACTGCACGTAATCAAATAAAGCTCACACCATCAAAGATACATGTAATCAAGGATCTGAAAGAATGTCTTTTGTGGTAGATTCCGTCTCTTTTAACTTGTACATCACAAAACAGACTCTTCTGGCAGAAAGAAAATATATGTCTGTCATCCAAAACAAACACAAAGTCAGGCAGTGTACTAAAATGTGCAGGCCAGGGCCGGGGATACGGCTCAGCAGCACAGCGCCTGCCTGGCAAGCATAAGGTCCTCAGTTCGATTCCCGTGCTAAAAAAAAAAAAAAAAATTGTGCAGGCCTATTGAACACTTTCCAATCTCAGAAACAGTCTGCTTCATTGCTGAAGTGGAGGAATACCTGGAGAAAGACTATACATTTTTTTTTTTTCCTTTATGTGGGTTCCAGGAGTTGAACTTAGGACCTTGTGCTTGCCAGGCAGGCGCTTATGCCGCTGAGCTATCTCACCGGCCCTATACATTTTTAAAAAGCCTCTCTAATTGATTTTGCCTGTGCTTAGTATTCTGTTCTGATTGTTCAGGGTAATGAGAGGTTGCTTTAGGGGAGCACAATGATAGAATTAAACTCTGAGGGTCAGGTATCCAAAGAATCCCAACAACCATGATGCACATAGGTGTTGGAACTGTGCTCTGAAACTTACCACTAGCAGTACAATGTACTTTCAGATTACCCCACCTTGAGTAACAACAGTTCTTTTACCTTCTTTATAGGAAGGTGGGAAAGGCACTGACTCAAAGTTAGGTAGGTATTGGAGGAAAAGAGTATCTAGAATCTCCCTTGCCTTCCCTAAGTTCAAACCAATATCAAAAGAGCATGGGGTAGCACAGAAAGCCAAGTCCAAGCTACCATCTTTAGAGATTATGCTTCTATAACAGCTTTTCTTAAAAGTCCAAGTGAAATTTTTGGCATGTCTAAGAAATTTTAGAATATGATCTATTATCTTCCTTCTCAGTCATCCTTAATATTAGTGAGGTTGACCTGGTTTTCTTTTTTTAACTTACTCTGAAATAATTTCTTAATCCTTAGGTGAATATAGGGATAAATCATATCATTTGAGAGCAGAGAAATCATCAGTCAAATTCTATTTCACACCAACACCACAACAATGTATTTTTTGCCAAATGTGGTCAGCTTGGTTTGTATTTTATAAGAAATCTATTTTTCTGGACCTTTTTTTTGAGTGTTATAGCATTCTCAGAGCCTTTCTTTAACTTCCAGCTCTCTCATGGATGAAAAGAAAATAAACTTTGGTAAAGGCAATTTTTTTTTTTTTTTTGTGGGTACCAGGGGTCGACCTCATGACCTCGCACACCAGCAGGCGCCCATGCCGCTGAGTGATATCACCGGCCCTTTTTTCGTATGTGGGATCCGGGAGTCGAACTCGGACCCTTGTGCTTGCCAGGCAGGTGCTTACGCCGCTGAGCCATCTCACCCGCCCGTAAAGGCAATTTTTAAAGATTATTAAATTCATTGCCAATAGACAAATCCTCACTTAAGAATAGCGTTTGGGTAAAAGCAACAGAAGGAAAATGAAAATAACCTCATTTCCATTAAGGGCTGCATTCATGTACAAAGGCCTCCAATTAGATTATATAATTAATGATGCTTTGCTATTTGTTACAGAAACTGTACTAGACTGTTGTCATCATAGCTAAGAATTTCTGTGTTTCTATGGTAATTTATTTTGGAGAGTTTTGCCATGATGGTTAAAATGAAATGTCAATTGGTGCATATAATTTAGAAATTACACTCAAGCCTTCCAGAATTTTAAGTAAAAATCAGATGTTCTCCCAACAGAATAAAAATTAATTTTCTCCAAAGGAGCATTACCACATTTCAAGAAAAGCTCCTTAATTTCTATTTAAAGACCAAAAGGAATCACTTAATTTTGTGACTTGGAGACTGTAAGAAGCAACATATTTTTAGTCATAGCTATTACATCAAACAAATACACTTTATTATAAGTGAAAAAAAATGCCCCAAGAGTGCTCAACCATGTAATCTAGCCGTCTAATAAATTCTTTACTGTGGTTGAATAGTCCTTTGGGAAATGCCATATTATGTTGCCTACAAAAATCAAGGAATTGGCTTGCAGCAAGCAAAGCATTTCTTAAAAAGAAAACCAAATGAAATAAAACAAAACCTGGGATTTGTAGCTGACTAAATTGCAAAACAAATGGGACTTTCTTGAATGGATTTTCTGTCACAAATATCTGGAGACACATTTTAATTATTTGGTTACTAAGAATTAAAAATTTACTTTCTATAGTACCACCTACTCATATTATGTCATCTAGGTACCAGGTAACCCATTTCTCACTTACCTACTTCTGTTTCTTAAAAGAAATGTTACTGAATACATGATTATTAGGTTATCTTCAGTGTCTTCTAAAACAGTTCAGCTCTGTTTTGGAACATTCAGAAAGCAAGACTAGTCTTTCAGGAAACTGATTTCTGAAGAAACCCAGAGCAGCTTACACAGCTACTGGTTTCAAACCAAATCATTCCCGGACCAGGAGACTTTTGAAGCAGGTACAGGGATGCTGGGGCTGGCGGGGACACACAGAGTGCTGAGGTCAGAGTTCTGGACAGGCAAAGCCAGGGATGGCACAGAGGGAAGCAATGACTATGAGGAAAAGGTATAAGAAATTAATCTCTTAGAGCCCAAATTCCTAAAATGTAATATGGGGATAATAAAACTCAGGCTTGTCACAGAGATGTAAAAATTAAATACAATCATGTGTAGCTTAACAATGAAGACAGTTTCTCAGACCTGTGGTGCTAGAGATTTTTGTTGTTGTGTGAAACAAGCAAGCACCAGAGAGTACACTTACACAGCCCTGGATGGCTTGGATCAACCACTCAATATGGCCTTTTGATGTAGATAAATACCCAATAAATACCAGATATCTGAGGCTGCTGCTGAAGGTACACTGTTTACGCTTTCATAATAAACTTGGTTTAAGTAGAAAATTGGAAGAGTGATGGAAGGTGTACTATAGTAAACACATACACCAGTAACAGTCATTTATTACCAAGTATTATGTGCTGTACATAATTGTCTGTGCCATACTTTTATGACTGGCAGCACAGTAGGTTTATTTAAAACAATGTCACCACAGACACATAATCCATTGCACAGTAATATCACTAGGTGACGAGAATTTTTGAGCTCCTTCATAATCTTATGGGCCCACCATGATGTATGTGATTCACTGTTGATGGAAATGTTGTTGTGACTGTATGCATGACTGTAGTATCTGCAAAAATACTTGGCATACATTATAATCTTACAAAATATTGGCTACTGTTATTATAGCCATTAGCTGGAGAGCATTTTAATGTACTTACAACTTTATTTTATATCTGGAGGGAATAATCATGAGAATAGATCAGAATGGCAGCAGCTGAGTGTCCATTTAGTAGATCGTGGATGGGTTATTAAATAAGAGGGAAAGCAGGGGTTCTCTTCAGTTTTGCTAGTGTGACTCTAAAATCTAAACATGGCAAAGCAAAGTGCGAAAGTGTTGTGAATATGCCAGGGATGGTGGTGAGGATGAAGAGCTGAAAAAAGTACTTATATATATCCAAGATCATCATTGAATATTATTACAAATATTATTTCTCTGCTATCCAAGTTATTGATGCCTTAAGATAATATTACTTGAGAAGAAACAACTGGATTTATTGGGCACGTAGAAAGGAGAGCCTTACTTTTTATCCATCTGGTTGCATACAGTGAAGACTTCATGAGTAGCTACAATAAAATGTGAGTAATAAATCAGCTGGCCTCTGAAGAAAGCACATCATCAACTGATTAGTTTATTCAACAAATAATTATTGCAGGTGGCATAGAAGAAGACCTTGTGGTGGAGCTGTGAGCAGGGTGGATTATGCTGAGGGGAAGAGGTGGGAAAAAGTGAGCTGTAAAGATTCAGAACAATGGATACCCAGACTCTAGGGTCTCACCACTGACAAAGTGTTTACAAAGTGATGAAAATGACAAACTGCCAACTTTTCATGCCAATAAATGAGTACCTAGGAAATGTGATGACTATCTCAGCATTACCGTTTCATAAGAGAAATAATTTTTTTTTTTGTGGGTACTGGGGGTCGAACTCAGGATCTTGCATGCCAGCAGGCGCCTGTGCCGCTGAGCTTTCGTATGCAGGTATGGGGAGTCGAACTCAGGACCTCACGCTTGTCGGGCAGGCGCTTATGCTGCTGAGCCATCTCACCAGCCCAGAGAAAGAATATTTTGACACCAGTGAAATTAGAATACCATCTCTGAATAAAGCACTGTCTTCTAAAGAAAATAAATTTTGCTTAATGAGAAAAACCCCTCATACAGTTTCCTTATGTTCGCAGGGAAGCAGTAAGAACTTTAGGATTAACCTCGTACCATGCCTGCATGGACACATATGAACCATGATGTGGAGGTCAAGGGCTTACAATACAGTTCAAGGAAAAGGATGTGGACATTAAGCAACAGAACAGGTGCATCTGAAGGTTGCTGCTGTCATTGTCATAGACTTTGGCTATCCGACTTAATCCTTATGGCATCCTGCAAGTTGGATAGGAAAGGTTTCCTCCTCAGAGAAAGAAACCGATACTCAGAGAGTTGCAGTAATTTGCTTGAGGTTCATGTAAGTGTGCAATTGTAACTGAAACTTGCATCTTCTTCCACTACGGTGGTGATTTCCAGATACTATAGTTCACATCTGGTAGAATATGATTTGTAGAGAACATAATTACTTTTATTTTTTTAAAATTTTTAATTTTTGGGGGGGTCAAACAACATAAATTTATTTTCCCACAGTTCTAGAGGCTGGAAATCTGAGATCAAGGTGGCAGCATAGTTCATTTCTTCTGAATCTTCTCTCTTTATCTGACAAACACTGTTTCTCCCCGTCTTCACATAGCCATCCCTTGGCCTGGGTGTTCAAATTCCCTCTTCTTTTTTTTATTTTAAAGAGAAAAAAACAATAAAATCGATGATACAGAATTTCAAAACAAGAAATAGATGGTCTTTACCTCAATCTGATAAAAGCCATCTATGACAAACAAACAGCCAACATCATACTAAATGGACAAAAATGGAAAGCTTTCAATCTAAAATCAGGAACAAGACAAGGATGTCCACTATAACCATTTCTATTCAATATAGTTCTGGAAACATTAGCCAGAGCAATTAGACAAGAGAGAGAAATAAAAGGAATAAGAATAGAAAAGGAAGAAGTTAAATTATCATTATTAGAAGATGACATGATACTCTACATAGAAGGCCCAAAAACTCCACCCAAAGATTTAATAAGCAAATTCAGTAGCATAGCTGGATACAAAGTCAACACTCAAAAATCAATAGCCTTCCTGTACACAAACAACAAACTCACTGAGAGAGCTACAACCTTCACAATAGCATCCAAAAAAATGAAATACTTAGGAATCGATGTCACAAAGGAAGTAAAAGATCTATACATTGGAAATTACAGTACTCTGAAAAAGGAGATAGAAGAGCATATCAGAAAATGGAAAGATATCCCTTGGCTCATGGATAGGAAGAACCAACATTGTGAAAATGGCCATAATTGCTTCTATTTCACAACTATTAGGCCGATTCTAATACCATTAGGATGGCATAAGTATAGAATAAAATGATGGGCCTAACACATATCTCTTGTTTGAAAAATCTCAGTTTCATGAATCTCCTGAAACATTCTGTGCTTTGCTTCATATTGCCTTTACTTCCTTCAGCCATGCAACTAATTTCATATTGGAAAACAATAAGAAAATAAAATTTTAAATGATATTTTGGGGCATTTCTTGGTGGTTCAGATTTCTTCAAAACTTCCTTAGATGTGACTATGATTTCACAGGAGCTCTGGGTAACTTAGGAAAATGTGACAAAACGAGATTCTCAGAGGCTAGCTGGCTCTGGAATTAGATAAATTTGAGGGCACCTGTACTCACACAGTCATACTGATTACACTAGACAATGACGCATTTTCTCTAAAACAATCAGGCAATGTCACTATTTTTGAAAAAAAAATTAAAAAGACAGGTTCAAGTTCAACATAAGGAAGAGCTCTTAACAGACTACTGGGAGTTGGAATGGTCTATTACACAAAGAAGTCAACTTCCATCACCAAGAGTAGTACCGCAAAAGGTTGATAAATATATGATGAAGACGTTGCAGGATGTATTGCTTTATGGGGGTGCTCGCTTCGGCAGCACAGATACTAAAATTGTGTGGGGAAGGACCTAACTGGAGGGTGTCACTATTATCTCAGAGTCTTCCAACTGTCTCATCCAAGCTTTATTTACTGATGGGATCCAGAGTGCACTAGATATATATCCACCTAAATCAGAAAGTACATTTTTTAAAGTACAGGAAACCATATACCACTTGCAAACATTCTTTTCCAAATAAAATCATTAGATAAAGATAAACCATTAGGTTAAAACAAAAATGCTTAAATGAGAGAAAAAGAAGCAGATGGTCACAGGTTAGAACCCACCTGATTTACTTTTTTCATTTTCGTTCCATCTATTTAGTGATCTTCATCACTTTCCCAGCAGAGTCATTAAGTACCTCTGCAGAGCCCAGGTTCAATGTTAGGCCCCGGGGCTGTAACTACAGAGTTTAAAGCTCCCATCTAAAGTTCATATCGCCTGCTCAGCACATGACTATCCAGGCCCTCTGTTGCCGGTCAGCTGTGAATCTGTCAGGAGGTTGTGCCTTAAACCCTCTGGCCTTGGTTTTTCTACCAGTAAAATAAAGGACTACAATTGTAGGATCTATTTTGCTTTTATAGATCAAACACTTTTTAATATCAATTTTATTATTCCATTGTATAGCCCATCAAAAACTTAAAAATATATTTAAAGTGACTGATTTTGCCGTTCTGAGTGTAAATAATGATCAAAATGCTTAGAGCGTTGTATTTTAATGCAAGTTCATATTGCTTCTATTCCTGATCATTTTCTGCATTTACAAATAATCACCTGCTTATAAAACATTTCTCAATGCTTTACTCTTATACTGGAATTAATCACCATGACAGCCTTGTAAAATAAAAAGTATCATTTTAAAAACTAATTTTAATGGGGCCGGTGAGATGGCTCAGCAGTGTACGTGACTGCCTGGCAAGGGGGAGGGCCCGAGTTCGACTCCCGGATCCCACTTACGATAAAAGGGCTGGTGATATTGCTCAGCAGCACGGGCGCCTGCTGGCGCACGAGGTCCTGAGGTCGACCCCCGGTACCCACACACACGCAAAAAAAAACAGTTTTAATTTTTTATCAAAAACATCATATCTGAGAACTTTATTTGGATAATTAGACAAAGTATGGCATATAGGATTTCTGTGAAAATTGTTCATTTGTATAGTTTTTCATAAATTGCCACTAAATACACAGAAATTATGATCATGAGAAACTTCTCAAATTGAAACCTCAAAGAAGACATCTGATTGACTTAAAAATAATTGGTATCTTTCCACTTAATCTACATTAATGTAAACAATAAATCTTCTCTTAAACAAAGATTGTGTAAATCTTCATTTATCTTTTATGACAAGAGAGCAAAGGTTGTAGTTTAATGAATGGAAAGAAGCACCAAGGTCAGGTTTAAAAGCCTCACAGGTCAAATGTCTGACATCACTCAACATTAAAAAAGAAACAAAAAAGCAGATGACCTAGCATGGTAATTTCTTAGTCAAACCACCAGAGTCCAGCTGAAGCTTCAAGAAGAAAGACAACACCATAATTTAGTAACAGAGGCAAGCAATTGCAATGACAATATCCTTCAAGATGTACTCACTAGCATTTTAATAGGTTTGAATTACATAGATTTGAAAATAATTTTGAAGCTTTAAGCTTTGAAAGCTATCAACAGTCCCTGGCATTGATAAAGAGATGAAGAACAGCACATACTTTTATTTTACATATGCATCGATCCCCCCCTCCCCTGCCATGGAAATTCTTTGTCATCTAAAAAGATTATTCATAGATCCAAAGAGCTGATCAGGGTCATTAATAACAATAGTAAACTGATCATCATTCCAATGGGACCTGACAAGTTTCTTTTCAAAGTGGATACTAATGTATTGATGCCTGTGAAGTTCATTACAGCAGTAATAAATCATTAGTCCCTGCGAAATGATTTATAAGTTGGTTGAAATTCATTACAATAGATTGTCAGGGAGCCTCACAGGCATAAGAAGGGTCTTTCTGGTGCCTCTACCCAAATTGTGATAATTTAGCGTGGTTATGCACCACCACCAACAAAACGAGATCTACTATAATTATGCTTATTTTTTGTTTATTTAAAAGCTGAATTTTACAATATCACATCCTTGGTCCTGCATTGAATTACTATGCCTTTACAAAGACTTTAAAAATTCTTTTTTCATCATTTATTCTACACAGGTGCACTGTAGTTCTTGCCTAAATTTCAGTTAGCTATTTCTAGTTGCAATTACTCCCTTAAGATTATTTGCATGTCTGATAATATGCACAGTAAATACATTCCCAAACACTTAACATTCTGTGCTAAAATTGTAATGAAGTGATTCAAACCCGAACATGGGCTGAAATGTTTACTTCTAAACATATGTAACAATGTTTTCATATGAAAATACAGTGTTTTTATAAGAACCGGATATATTTAGAGGTATTATTATTCCTCCAGAAAAAGAATAAGCTAAAGTTACAACAGTATTAACCTTTTTCAGAAAATAAGAAGGATTTTCTGTAAGAGTAAGGGAAGTTCAACATTCCAACTGATGAATGGGTCATAGATGATGCGTGCTTAGTTTGGGTGCAGACAATGGGAAAAATTACATTCCTTATTGTTCCTATATTACATTGGGAAACATGGCAAAATAAGGAATTTCTTGACTACTGGTACTCAGCTTTAAATAAATCACTTAATGTAAAATTTTCTTTGATTACAGTAGTCAGATTGGAATCTACCTTATGCTACTTCTGGCTGAAAAACTGATACAGGTATGCTTATTTCCGAAGTCTTTTTACTGGATGGCTTTAGCTATCTATTAAACCCTACCTTTTACTTTATCAACTTTTTGTCATTATGCTGGTTGTTGAACTTATCCTTACCAAATGATATTGTTTCAATGGGAATAATAATTCATTTTATATTGAAAAGGTTTTACTGTTTTAAGTGGGAGGGGGTGCCATGCCCTGTCAATGCAGACATCACCAAAAATCAATTTTCAGTTCAGATTCACTTATTGGCTGTCCTTGGCTAATGTTTCTGTGATTCACTATTGTGGCTTCACAACAAAGACTGCAGGAGTCCACGGTTAACAAGAGCCATTCTTCCCTGAAGTGCTACAGGTTAGTCTGCTGTGTTTTAATGTAGATTTTTGGAGTTCAATTGCATGTAAAAAAAAAAAAAAAAAAAAAAAAAAAAAAAAAAAAACCCTAATGCTTGTGCTTCAGGCAGGACTGAAAGCCCTATAAAATTTGGCTGTTATTTCATTAATGCACATGCAATATACCCTCAAACATAAAGTTATTCCTAGAGTAGAACCTCATGGGTCTTTTTGGGATATCAAATCATGATACTATCTACAACATATGCTTGAGATTGGAACTTTGAAGATAATTGCATGTTGAAGGTTCAGTGTCTCCACACACTTGTACGCCTGTCACCATTTATTCCTAATGATCACTCAAAGTGCGCTCTATTAAATAATTGCTACAGCAGAGTGTGAAAGGGAACAGGTTCTAGGATATTTCAGGAGACAGCAACCTGCTTACCCGGGTGTGCTCCTGTCTCAATATTCCCAACAAGACTCACACAGTTTTCACTCAGCAGAATGTGGGACTCTCTGATCTGCCACCCCATATGTCTAATACCTAATACTCTCAGGAAAGGACCGGATACTAAGAGCTGCAGTAATAGACATGAGTGCCATAAAGTTTTACCTCAAAGTGAAACTAACTGTAATTATTTCAACAAATTATTTCAATCTATTATTTTCTGCTGTAAACGATGTCAGTTGAAATGGTTGATACCACAGCTGTATCAGAGGGGAAGCTGCATTCCTTCCCTGACGAGACCCAACCAGGGCTAAGTGTGTCTGAAATGCATTTCTTTTAATTTCCTCTTTATAAAATTTGCTTACCTAAGTAAGGCTACAAATTTTCCCATAAACAGAATATTAGCTATATTTTACATGTTCTTATATGACATATTTCATTCTCTTATTTTTGAGAGTCTCCAAACAGAAAACCTAAGAGGAAATATACCACTTATAGTAGCGACGTGAAATATAACTAGTAATAAATAGTAGTAAGTTTAACAAAATATATAGAGGATGTATAATGATAACTTGCTTAAAATACTGCTGATGGAAAAGAGTAAAAAAAATGAAAATATGTACCATGCATTAAAGAAAAGGATTCAACATCAGTAAGATGTCAGTTTTCTGTGGGTTAGTTTATAAATGTGGTGCGACACCAATAAAAGACTACTAGGATTGTTTCTGTTTTGTTTTATAGGTTTAGGCAATTGTCCTAAAACACAAATAAAAAAACAATCAGATATAGCAAAGAACAATAAAAAAGGATAAAGAGAAACACATACTAAAATACCTTCAAGCACTAGAAAAATCAAAACAGTAGAAGATTGGTACAGGAATAGAAAGAACATAAAATGTGGAAAGAGACTCAACTGTACATTTAAATTTACTTATAACAGTGAATCATATAATCCACTGAATCCAAACTAGGGGCTTAAGGAAGGATTGCACAATGCACACCACTGAGCAAATGAAAAAAAATTATATCTATACCTCTCAGTAATAGGCTAAATGCTCCCACATAATACCAGGATAAATTCTAATAGCAACATTATTTCTAAAAACTAAATATAGCATGGTCCTTGATATTATGAAAAAATATCCTTGGACTTTTTTCATCTTTTAGGTTGGCCAAAATTCAAAAGTTTGATAAGGCTAAGGGAAGCAGACAGCCCCCTTATCTAGATAATGACAATGTAAATTAGTGTGACATATACAGAGTACATTTGGCATATCTATTAGAATGAATGACATGGGAGGAAGAGAGGGGAAAGGGGAAAAAAAGGATCAAGATGCCATATATTTATGTACCAGTGGCCCATGATGAATGGATTTATGATGTATCACAAACATATATCAATAAAAACATTAAAAATTGACAATACATATCTACATTTTTAATCCAGAAATTCCACCACTGTACTTGCCCTCATATAAAATAATATACACAGCTCTTCATTGTAGTATTTTTCACAATTATAAACAAACTAAAAACAAAATACCTTTCAATAGAAGATCTGATCATTGAATTGTGAGGAATTCACACAATGGAACACTATGGAACAATAAAAAAGAATGAAGCAGCAGCTGCCAGGTGAAAGTCCTCAAGTGGAACAGAAAAGGAGTGGGGGCCAAGCAGTGCATTAATTTTGTGAAAGAAAATGTGGAGGGTGGGAGGTGAAATAAGAATCTATATGTTCTGCAAGGAAGGAGAAGACGTAAACTCAGTGGTTACCTTGCTTAGCCAGGGGAGTAGAAATGGAAAGATAAAGTGTAAGAAGGAGTAATTTCTGGTTTTGAACTATGTAAATGTATTACTAATTCAAGCAAAAAAATTTTTTTATTTTATGGAAAAAAGATACAACAAAATTTCATAACAAAATAATAGGAGAATAACAATAGTTAATACATTACATGTTGTCATCTTTAAAGTAGTTGCTCAGGGTACAAGATATAGGCATAAAAATTTCTCCAATCGATTAGCACTGACCTTCCTTTTTAATGAACTAAGAGACACTAAGAGACATTTTTTCCCTTTTCCCTACTGTCCTTTCTCCTTTCACACATCCTAGTTCCTTTTTCCATTTAAACAATTTCTTCCCATTTCACAATATCTATTGCACTTTTTTTTTTTTTAATGTGGGTACCTGGAGTCAAGCTCAGGACCTCGCACTTGCCAGCAAGCGCTTGTGCCGCTGAGTGGTATCACCGGCCCTTTTTTCCTTTATGTGGGTACCAGGAGTCGAACTCAGGACCTCGCGCTTGCCAGGCAGGTGCTTATGCCGCTGAGTGATATCACGAGCCCTATTGCACATTTTAGACCTTATTTACTCTTTCAATTTCTCACACAAGGAACACAATAGGACATTTACACGTGTCAGTCTGATTTATTTCACTTATGAGTATGGTCTCAAGTTGCATCCATTTACCTATAAAAGTCTCTAGTTTATCCTTCTTTATAGCTGAGTACTACTCCATTGTATTAAAAAAACACATCTTATTTATCCATTCCACAGTTCATGGGCATTTTGGTTGTTTCCAAGATTTAGCTATTACTAATTGTGCTGCTATAAACATGGGTGCACATATATTGCTGTGGTATGATGTTTTTAACTCTTCTGGGAAGATACCCAGAAGGGGAATACCTGGGTGGAATGGGACTTCTAATCCTAGTTTTTTGAGGAATCTCCACACTGATTTCCACAGTGGTTGTACCAGTCTACACTCCCACAACAGTGGAGAAGGGTTCCTTTTTTTCCCCACGGCCTTGCCAGCATTTGTTATTGGTTGATTTCTTGATGACAGCTATTCTTTCTGGGGTGAGATGGAATCTCAGTGTTGTTTTAATTTGCCTTTCTTGAATGACCAGTGATGTCGAACATTTTTTTCATATATTTATTTGCCATTTGTATTTCTTCATCTGAGAAGTGGGTATTCATCTCAGATGCCCATTTTTGGATTGGGTCTTTGAATTTGGGGGGCCTGATTTTCTTTCAATTCTTTATATGTTCTAGATAGAAGTCCTTTGTCTGAGGGACAATTGGCTAAAATTTTTTCCCAGTTGGTGGGTTGTCCCTTCACTTTGTTGATGATTTCTCTTGCCATGCAAATGCTTTTTAATAAGATGAGATCTCAGTTGTTGATTTTTTGAAGTACTTCCCGTGCAGTCTGGGATTTGTTCATGAACTCTCTACCTACACCTATATCTTCAAGATTTCTACCTACTTTTTCTTCCAGTAGATTTAGTGTTTCTGTTTTAATATTTAGATCCTTGATCAATTTTGACTTTAGTTTGCTGCCTGGTGATAGACATGGATCTAGTTTTAGTCTTCGGCATGTAGAGAGCCAGTTTTTCCAGCACCATTTATTAGTCTATCTTTCTTCCAGTAGACATGTTTGGCCCCTTTGTCAAAGTTAAGGTGGCTGAGTGTGTTTGGAGTTGTGTCTGCATCTTCTAATCTGTTCCACTGATCCTCAGGTCTGTTTTTTGCCAGTACCATACTGATTTTTATCACAGTAGCTTTGTAGTATAATTTCAAGTCAGGATTTGTGATGCCTCCTGCCTTGCCTTTTTTGCCCAGGATAACTTTTGCTATTCTAGGTCTCTTCTGGTTCCAGACAAATTTTAGGAATGTTTCTCTAATTCTGTGAGGTATGCTAATGGTATTTTGATCAGGAATGCATTAAATCTGTATAACAATTTTGGAAGTATGGACATTTTCACTATGTTGGTTCTTCCTATCCATGAGCAAGGGATATTTTTCCATTTCCTGATATCCTCTTCAATCTCCTTCTTCAGAGTACCATAATTTTCAATAATAGACCCTTTACTTCCTTTGTTAGATTGATTCCTAAGTATTTCATTTTTTTTTTTTTTGGATGCTATTGTGAAGTTGCTTCCCTAACTTCTCTCTCAGTGAGTTTGTTGTTTGTGTACAGGAATGCTATTGATTTTTGAGTGTTGACTTTGTATCCAGCTATGCTACTGAATTTTCTTATTAAATCTAGAAGTCTTTTGGTGGAGTTTTTGGGCCTTCTATGAGGAATGAAAAGGGTGAAATCACTACAGATCCTGTGGAAATTCAGAAGATCATCAATACCTACTTTGAAAACCTTTACTCACATAGGATGGAAATACCCATAGGTATCACGTCATCTGCAAATAAGGATAATTTAACTTCTTCCTTTCCTATCCTTATCCCTTTTATTTTTCTCTCTTGTCTAGTTGCTCTGGTTAATATTTCCAGAACTATATTGAATAGGAGTGGTGATAATAGACATCCTTGTTTTGTTCCTGATTTTAGAGTGAAAGTTTTCAGTTTTTGTCCATTTAGTATGATGTTGGCTGTTGGTTTGTCATAGATGGCTTTTATCAGATTGAGGTACAGACCATCTATTCCAATTTCTGTAGGGTTTTTATCACGAATGAGTGTTGGACTTTGTCAAAAGCTTTTCTGCATCTATTAAGGTGATCATGTGATTTTTGTCTTTGGCTCTGTTGATATGGTTTATTACATTTATTGATTTGCATATGTTGAACCATCCCTTCATTCCTGGGATGAACCCCACTTAATCATGGTGTATAATCTTCTTGATGATTTGCTGCATTCTGTTGGCTAGTATCTCATTGAGGATTTTTGCATGTATGTTCATTAGGGAGATTGGCCTGCAGTTCTCTTTTTTGGATCTTTCCCTGGTTAGGTCTTTCTCTGGTTTTGGTATCAGGGTAGTACTTGCCTCCAGGAATGAGTTAGGGGGTATTGCTTCTCTTTCAATTTCATTCAATATTTTGAGGGGTATTGGCATTAAATCTTCTCTAAGTTTATTGTAGAATTCAGCTGTGAATCCATCAGGACATGGGCTTTTCTTTGTTGGTAAGTTTTTAATTACAATTTCAATTTCATTGACTGATATTGGGTTATTCAGAATTTTTATATATTCTTGATTTAGCTTTGGTAATTTGTACATATCTAGGAATCTGTCCATTTTTTCTGTGTTTTCCATCCTATGTGAGTAAAGGTTTTCAAAGTAGGTATTGATGATCTTCTGAATTTCCACAGGATCTGTAGTGATTTCACCCTTTTCATTCCTCATTGCATGAATTTGAGTCTTATTTTCCTTTTTTTGATAAGATTGGCTAAAAGTTTATCAATTTTATTTAGTCTTTCAAAAGAACCAACTCTTCAATTCATCAATTCTTTGTATTGTTTTCTTAGTCTCAATTCAAGCAATAAAATTTTAAAGGGAAAGTTTGATAACAATAAAATGACATTTATATTATGAAAAAAATCTATTATCTATAGATGTCTTTCCCATAGGTGTCTTTGAAGAAGGTCTCATTTCTTAGGATGGAGCTTATTCAATGGAGGCCACGGTCTAAGCAGTAAATTACTGTGACCAAAAGATTTGACCTAGCAAAATTTCAAGGCTCATGTATCTTGTAATCACTTTAATACTGGTAATTTTTTTTTCATCAGTGAAAGGTACATTATTAGGTACTAAGAGTTCAAGACTCCAACTATGACTAAACTGATCTCATCATTATAAAAATAAGGTTTCCTATTAAAAATCTTAAAGGCTATATATGTTATGACATATGACTCACAGTTTTCCAGATGGATATGTATTATTCACAAAGGTTGGGTGTGAACACTGAAAAATATTTTTAAATAATTATGTTGTTGGAAAATCGGGCAAATGGGGTGCAGTCACCCTGTACACTTTACAAAGTACTTTTTTCCATAATTTTGATAAACTTTTTTTGTTCTTATTAACAAGATGTAGTTGATAATACTGTTACTCAATAAGTGAAAGCTTTTATGCACAAACTATGGTTCATATTCCACATTGGTGGGAATTTAAAGAGGAAGGCAATGGGCTATCAGATTGGGAGTGCTTGCAATATAGTAGAGGACATAGGACATTCACCAACAGTGAAAGAGAGAGTGTCATAAAGAACTGGAGAGGGAGAGATGTATGATGTGAGGACACAGAACACATTCACTTGAGAGCATTTTGGACTGAATTGGAAGGGTGCTGTGTTAACCAGCTTTTCTGTCACTGAGGCACAATACCCCACACTCACAACCGTAAGGAGCAGAGTTTTTGGCATTCAGTCCATGGTGAGCTGGCTCCAAGCAAGAAACATCTTCGTGGAAGAGTGTAGTAGAGCAAAGTTTATGGCAACTAGGAAGCAGAGCAGGGGAACAGTGCCAGAGAGGAGTGGGTGAGGGATCATATACAGTACCCAAGACGGAGCCTCTGTGACCCTCCCATACACGCCCAGAAGCTTTGCTAATCTGCTAGGCACTTCTTAATGCAATGAAGTTGACATATCAGGATTAATGGCCACAGTTGTTAAATTTTACTAACCATAGGAAAGGAAACAAGAAAATTCCAAGACAAAATAGGCAGGTAGGCAGAAATGTACAGGAAGTATTCATAAAATGGTGAAGTAATTAATTTTATTGACACTTCTACTGGATATATAAGAAACAACTTGAGAAACACAGAGAAATAAGGCTGTAATCAGACATGGGCAGTAGGCACTGAAGGGATGGTAGGGTGTATGGGCCACTGGATCACACAATTTGAGAGTCCTCACCCTACCTAACGGCAACTCTTCCCACAGATCATATCTCCTACTGAAAGGGCAATGAGGACTTGGAAAAGATTTCTGAGCATTGAAACGATATAATAAAACTAGATTTTAAAAGAATTATTCTGGCAATTTGCATACAAAAATGGAAGGAGAATAAATACTTTAAGATCTGAATATTACTCCAGATAAGAGACAATCGCTGACTTTCTCTTGTCTGTAAGTGGTAAACACCTCCTTCACTGGGGTGCCGTGCTTGGAATGATAAGAAGCAGTCATGTAAAAGACACAGTAGAGAAAGAGAATTTGGAGACCCACAGGCAGAAAATGATGACAGTAAGGTGTTAGGTGTCGGCAACTATGAGAGTAGTAATAACACTGATAAAGTCAGGAGGACCTTGGTGTAGTGAGGAAATCGTAATTTGGGATGCTAGAAGAAAATCCCGAAGAGGGTGTTTTCTAGTCATTTAGACGTTAGGGAATTCAAAGCTGAAAATGAGAGTACTGTAGGAGACGAGGATGTGTCAGTCCCCTGAGGGAGGTAATGGTTAAAACTGTGGCTATAACTGGGATCTTGGGTGGAGTGTTCACATTCAGGATTGCCAGGATCCAGAAAGCTGGAATCATCTCCAGCAAGAAAGGATCTTAGAGATCAGCGTGTTAAACATGCTTATCTCTAAGGCCTTCCCTTCCTCTTCTCTCTACCCTGTATTATACAGGCAAACAAACTGAGGACAACACGTGACAAAAGCAAGACTAATGGTCTCCAGGGATTCAGAGAAGAAGAAGGCCATTTTTGCAGGTTGTGGGAGAAGACGGAAGAGATGGAACAAATACCTGAGAAAATAGCAATGATTAGGAACAATCGTTAGCTGCCTTTGAAGAAAATAAGAGACCTAAACACATTTGTAGGTAGAAGGAAGTTACCTGAAAGTGGGAGACAAGATAATTAAAATAAAGAGAAGTATTATAGGGTCACGTGTACAAGTAGATACAATAATCTAAAGAAAGAGAAAGAAGGAAGGAAACCTTGGGCCGGTGAGATGGCTCAGCGGTGTAAGCACCTGCCTGGCAAGCGCAAGGGCCCGAGTTCGACTCTCGGAACCCACATACGAAAAAGGGGCTGGTGATATCGCTCAGTGGCACGGGCGCCTGCTGGCGCGCGAGGTCCTGAGGTCGACCCCCGGAACCCACAAAAAAAAAAAAAAAAAAGAAAGGAAACCTTTTCTCAGAAGACAAAGGAAAAGAATATAAGAGGACTGATATGATGCATGCTATTATATTCAGCCCTATGTGTATGCAATTAGAGAAAACTGAGGCAAGGAGAGTCGAGAAACTCTACAAAAGGGAGGGGCAGTGTCTCACTTCAAATAGTTGGCCACCTTACCTCCTAAATCATTCCACTGCCCCAAATCATGCCACTGTGCTGCCTGAGTAGAGACAGGAAACAGGTGAAAATACAGAGTAACTTTAGGAAAGCTGAAAGAGTTTTTGTGAGACCACTGTGATCTCCTCATGAAGTAGAAGTTAAGCTGCAATGTGGAATTGAGAAGCTGGGAACAGAGAGATAGGAAACCCTGAACGTGAACATGATTTTAAGTTTAGGAAGCAACTCTGCTTTTTCATGTGAGATTTACCCTATCTACAGACTTTGCCCAGGGTAGGGTCTAAGCTCTGTGTTTCTGGCAAACAGTGCTTCGCGGAAAGTAAGGACTATTAAAGTTTTTATTTACACATGTTGCTTTGCTGCTAATGTCACCCAGTGTCTACTACTTATCTTTCCAAACCATTCTCATTCACAGCATGCTACAGATGAAAGTAGACAATGAGACTGATTCTGTGACAGAAGGACAAACAGGTCCCCATTCCTGGGAGGAAAAATTTTAAAGATCTTAACCTTTCCAACAATTGTAACAATGTACCACTGTTATAATTGCTTTACTCCACTTTCTAAGAATAGAACACTTTGGTTCTTAGCGTTTTTTCATTTTATGGCATGTGTTAGTACAAAAAACAATGGTGAATTCATTTCCAGAAGGTACAAGGTTCTAAGGGAGGTAGATGTGACTGGAAGGTGGCGGTATGTGTGTGTGTGCCTGTGGGGGAGGATAGTGTCAAATCAATAAGGGACATTTTTCTTCTCCATTTAGAATAATATTGCTTTTCCTGGTGACTGTATGTTACATTTTTCTGATGGGTACTATAGTAATTAAATGGAACAAACATAAACTTGTTCTGCCCTGATACTGGGTTGAAATCCAGCCGGACTATAATTGCATGAAGTATGCTACCTATATTGTACTCAGCAGAGGAATGCATGTGGCTTTGGGCTCCCTTAAAAGTATCCCACAGTCACAAGAACTCTGCCTATGCATATTTGAAGTATTTAATGAACTGTAGACAGATAAAATCACATGTACTGATGAAATCTGATTCAGATACAGGTTGGATATGTCATTGTCTTGTCTGAATCCTATGAGATGCTTTTTGGAGAAGTGTTATAGTGAGAATCAACATCCATTGTTTATAGTCCCTTTTTTATACCCCACATTGGTTATGACCTTGGATAAGTCACTTATCATTGATTTACTTAACTATAAGATGGAGCTTTTCATTGCTCAAGAGAATTGGAAGGGCAATTGTGGGGGGTACACATAAAAATACATGATGCAAGCAAGAATAATATAAAGTGTTACAAAACTAGGTAATTACCTTGTCTTAGAAATACCCAGTTGCAGATGAACTTGCTGGTCCAACACCATATGCATGAGGTTAAATAAAAGTAATAAGTGCAAATAAACTCTTTCTATTATGCTACATTATTGGTTTATTTATTTTGTTCCAGTTCCATTTAACCCAGCAATTTATCTGCCTTCTGTGTACACTAATTATGTAAAGTTGTAATTATGCACAGGAATCATGACTTATTCTTCATCTTGTCCCAAATTTTTCTCTCTCTCTCTCTCTCTCTTTCTCTCTCTCTCTCACACATACACACACACATGCACAGATATTGGGAAAAAACTCAAGTCCTTAATTTATTCTCATCTTTGCCTGGTTATAAGAAAAAAATTTTTTTCTTTTCTCCCAAAGGCACTGTTTGCCTTTATCTTCTCAAGTTATTACCCATTCCAAATACTACCCATTTCTGGATGATCCTTGTTTGCAGTGCTACCTGGGAAACCTGCACCATATTGTATAGTGATGATACTTCCAAACTCTTTTCAAGACTGAACATATAATTTATAATTATAGCACAAAACCTCTTTTAGTTCATGTTCCTAAAAAAGTCTAATTTGCTACAAGTTCAGTCAATTATTATCTTTTTTGGGGTGAGATAATTTAGTAGCTATCTAATAAAACAAATCAGCATCCTTTCTTTTTTTGGAATTAATTCCTTAGCTCCCTGTGGTGGATTTTCTTTACCCCATAGATACCAACAAAGTGCTTTATAAGATTAACTTAATTTTATATAGAAGAAAGCACCAAAAGCTTTCAAACACTTCACTTCAAGATAAAACTGAACATTGACCTCACTTTCAGAATTGTCTAAGGTGGAAATGTGAAGGCTACAGGACTTAAAAAAAAAAGAGTGAATTGTAAATGTATGTATTCCAAGCACACCTGCTTGTTGAGTAGGTAAAATGGAGGGCTGCCTAGGCAGCCGATAGGAAGGCATTCCCTTTCTATCTAGTGTTGTACACACTATTATTATGTAAATCAAGAATAAGGATCACTTTCAGCCAAAGAAAACACAAAAAATTCAGAATAAAATGGGTTGCTCTTTAGCTTATTGGAAACTTGATTTGTAAGAATTTATCGTTTGTTTTTAATTATATTGAAAATCTTCCTAAATTGCATTCATGGGTTTTGAAATAATAGTGCAAAGGCCATTGTCGATATTTTTTTGAAAGATGAAAACCTTGTGAAGCTATGAGACCATGAGTCAGACTGGGATTCAGCGAATCTTTGCACACCCTGCCACAGCAATCGGTACCTTACAGACACTGCGTCACTCACTTCCTGCAACAGCTGCGGGGGGACACCTCTACAAACCCATCTTACAGATGAGGCTCTTCGAGGTTAACTGTTACCTGAGCTTAAAAAGATGTTGAGTTGAGCTTAAAAACAGAAGTGTTCTAACTTCACTCCTGGGGCTTATCCCTTTTTAATTTATTTTAAAAGAGTAAGAAAAAAAGCTAAATTAGTATTGATATTGATAGTATTCATTTTGATGTATTTTTCCTTTTCGGCAGTGTTGGGGATCTGAATGATATATCCTTAAAAGAATAACTGACATTAGCTTGCTTGTTAACTATTTGTTTTTTTTTTCCTAATGTGTGTGTGTATATATATATATATATATATATATATATATATATATATATATATTTAACAATTCTGTTTATTTTGGCATTTTGATTATTTGGAGTATTATTAGTTTAATAAAGTTCCTTCTAAGCTAGTCTGGAAAACTTTCAAAAATACTCAGAGAGTCTATTTGAACAAACAAAAAGATTCTAGTTCTTTATGCATGAGATTATAATTGTAAATATATGATATAACATTTATCAATCACCTATTTTATATAAATGTTATATAAAATATAAAAGTTGAGCATAAACCAAACTGTATAGAAGATGAACAATATTTGGAGAGTTGTAAGTCCTATAGTGCACTATTAGTAGCACTGAGTATAAAGCCTAGCAGTTAAAGAATTTGGTTCTTGGTCTCTTTTAAACAAAAATCTGATTTGACTGCACTTTTCCTGACTTGGAGATTACATGAGTCTGCTTCACTCTGTATGTCACACTCAAAGGCTTCTCTTCAGCAACTGTCCTGAGCAAGAAGATGCTGCGATTCCCTTTTTTTTTTTTTGTCTGCATAACATAGAAAATGGTTTTGGTTGGGACTGCTTTGGAAAGATCACTGGAGGGGAAGATTGGGTTTTAATGGTTGCTTTAATTTCTCTGAGCCTTAGTTTCTCTGTCTGCAAAAATGGAGATTACAATACCTACCTCAGAACGATGCTGTGAAAATTAAATGCCATAGTACCACTGTAAAGTTTTCAGAGCCGAGCCTGACCCTTAGTAGGTGACTTGTAAGTTATTTAAGAGTGATCTGAAATACATATAGATTATTTCAAAAGAGATTTGTAGAATACTTAATAAATGTTAGACTTTGTTTCCCCTTTCTTAGCCTCCCCTACAAACACTAGTAAGATTCTAGTGTCTGCTTCCTGTATTTGGTCATGTCAAATACAGGGCAAAAATTCTCCTACAGTGATGTAGGTAACTATTCAGGCCACAGCCCTGTAGATACATGAGTGACAGAGTCCTGGCCACATTAGGATGCAGGTAATTTGGCAAGAAGCGATGTCACTCCCAGTTATGGAAGCAGCTGTGCTGAAGGGCTCTGGTAATACCTGATGCGTGTGAAACTTCTTGAACTGGCCTCAGAATACCATATTACTCTAACTTTTCTTCTCCCTCGTTTTCTTTTTAAATCTTTTTTTTTTTAACCAGTGAGAGGAAATGTCATTTCAGAGTGTTTTTCTATGTACATGCTTAGTACTATTACCCAGCATGGCCCACATGATAACGTGAATAAGAATAGGCAAGATAAGAATAGGCAAGATGCTGATCATTTACTTACTCACTCTTCTGTATCGGACACAAAGAATTGCTGGGATTTATTTTAGCAACATATTCCTGAATTAGGGACAAAACATATATTATATCTCAAACAGCACACAGGCATGTGTGAGAGTTCTTTAGTCTTTTATTTGTCAGATTGTTTCATTTCTTCTCCTTGACTATACTCTGAATGGTTGTAATTCTTAGAATGGTATCTTTGGAGATAAAACATTCCTAACAACTGCATTCACCTTCTAGTATTCACAATTGGTGGTTTGAAAAATCAGTACAATTATACCCTGGATTAGATAATCTTTTCCTAAAGATAGAAATTTCTAGAAGCAAATTTACCTACAAGAAATTGTCCTGCTTTTCTTAAAGTACGACCACCATATCACTAATTATCACTTATGTCTTACTCTTTAAACATGTTTATTTTATTTTAATGGAATATTCAATTTACTTTTCCTACAACATTTTTATCTTGATGGAAAAATTCAGGAATTGGATATAGAATTCCTGGATACTACAGCAGGAATTAACGTGTCAGAAAAATAATATGCTGTGAAGACTGAGTCTTTAGGACACATTCAGGAGGGCATAAGCCATACATCATAGGTGCATGTCAACCATAGGCATGATAGGAACTCATTGTATGAAGAAATATCTCTCCCAAAATCAAACTGCAACATCAACTAAAACTCAGTAATGTGTTCTCTACTTCTTTTTGACCTTATGTTGTTGCTTATTGAAGATTCTGGCTACTGTCAGTGATGGAATATTCATGAGGCTATAGTCATTCCAAGACTAAAATGTTAGATTCTGCCACATTTTCATAGATGGCTGTGGAAGTGGGATTTCATTTAAATAGAAATCTTTAAAAAAAACACATCCTACATACACGAGTCGGTAACAATTGTGGTTGAACCACGAATGTAATCTCCATGAATGATAAAGCCTGTTTGCCCTCTTACCTTGGATATTTCACTCTACATATTTTTTATTCTAGTGGCTTGGCAATCCATCAAAAAACATATTGGATTGCTTCCGATTGTCTCTATGTAGAAAACATTTTTGATTAAAAGTTTTCATATTAAAAGAAAATAGTTATTTTGAGTATAATATTCATTTTCCATGATCACTAGACAATCCAAGATAATCTAATAATAGGGTCCTAAACAAGAGTTGTATCATAACACTTTGAGAATAAATTTGATAAAATCATCAAAATATTTACAGGCACCTTTCTCTATTAAAAGTCCTTTGGCTAGTAAGCACATGGTAAACACATACAGGTTGTATTTCATAATTCTATGCAAATATTAGAAGGAGTTTTCAATTTGGCTCCCTCTGTAGCAAAATAGGATTATTATGAGTTGTAATAGTTTTATGTTCAAGTAGGATTCTGCTGCATCAAACTCTCTCTGGAATTTCAATTTACACTTTTGCAAAATATTGACAGTGACTAATATTTAATTTATTTATATGTTTGATTATTCATATACAGCTTTAAAAAGATGGCTCTTACCTCTCCAAACTGTCTTCTTTTATCTTTAGTCATGCTTGAAATCTATACAGTTTAGTCCCGACAGGTTACAATTAACTTAATATTAATAACACAGCTGTTAAGGCATTAAAGATCAAAGCCAATTTATTCTATGGAATTTCTGGTTTTGAGAAAGCAGCCCATATTTTCTCTGTTTGAAGGAGTTTTGAAGTACCGGCAGAGGACCACATCTTAAGCTTCAGGAGATGTATACTGGGTGCCCAAGAGAAAAGTTTCTGGCATGGGAGTACTGGGGCTCACACCAGTAAGTAGCACAATTATTTTTGCTCATAATTTTGCTAGAGGCCCAGTTGTACTTTTCCTTTCCAATCCAGTTTCTCTTCTCATAGGAAGAGAGTCCTGTGACTCCTTTGCAATGGAAACTGTAGTGGTGGATGCCTGCCAGCACCCTCAGGAGGATTTAGAGGTGTTCAATCCCTTCTGTATCTTTACTGATGGTCCACCCTGACAGCCTATTATCTGCTCCAAGGTTCAATGTTGCAAATTGATTATTTTAATTCAGATTCTATTCCTGTTTATTGAGCATCTACAGTATTACATGCTAAGATTACATGCAGGATTACACATTTAATCTTAAGGTTAACTCACCGAGAGACACAATGTCATTCCCTTTAAGGGAAATTGAGGCTCTGAAAGGTCCAGTGACCTGGCTGAGCAGACACAGGAAAGCCACAGCCTTGACTTGGTCTTGTCACTTCAAATCTAGTGTTCTTTGCAGGAAATTTTCCTTTTTAAATGACATCTCCTGTCCTCCTTATATCAGAGGGTAGTTGTGAAAATCGAATGCAACCATACACATGAAAGTTCTCTGTGAGCTCTACAGAGATGTAAGGCTATGGTAGCATGATCATTTCTCATCTGCCCTGCTTTCACGCTAACTGGTTAACAATAGTACAAACTTCTATTCTTCACCAGGGAAAACCCAGCCTTCCAATAAGCATTGTAGGAAAATATTAATCATCAACATAGGCAGACACCTCCATTTTTCACTTTTTGGCCAGAATCTGGGCTTTAGACATCAGTCCTTTTAAAAGATATAAATTCTATCTCTTTTGATAAGTGCTTTGTGACTCGCTCAAGCAAAAACAGTATCTGAATCTCACACACAATTGTGATAGAAAGCTCAGATGAGAACTTCACGCTGAAAATGAGAAAGCTTGGTCAGTTATGTAATTCCCAAAGAGGGAAAACCCACTATCCTAATTTTAGTTAAGGGGAAGACGCAAGAAAAGCCAAACACGTTTAGTGAAGTGAAGATCTGCAGCTATAGCTGGAAATTTCCAGCCCCAGGGAAAACACGGTCAATGAGTATTGTTGACAGAAAATCACAAGCTTGTTTGACTACGTTGATATGTTTCAAGAAATATACTCCAGTGCCCTTTTTCAGTTGGACTCCAAGATAGTGCCACAATTGTCACTTCAGGAGATGGTCATTTTGTTGCTATCTATATGAATATTTACTCTGTATAAAATTCTTTCCATTTGGAGTGGTCAATAACATTTCCATATGATCCTTCCTCTTAGAACAAATTTGTTCTCATTTACTTCCAGACAAAGAAGTATCTACAGTGCTCCCAACAGAATAAACATTGGCTTAACGTAACTCTTTTTTCAAACCAGGGATTATGTTAGCATAAAAACAAATCATGTTCTGAATTTTCAGAAATAATATATTATATATATAGAATGGCTATTAAAAAGTGATGGCTTGCATGTGGGTAGTGCAACTCCATATACACATGAATAGATGAATATATAGGCACTGCATTTTGCATAGAAAGAAAAAATTGTATATGAAGCTTTCCATATGTATACACAAGGATAATACTGAAATGTAGAAAATGAGTAGCCAAAACAAAATAATAGCTCAGTACATATATCAATTGTTATTAAACTGTTTCTACTTTAAGCTGATTTTAACTATTTTTTTCAATTTTTGGTTGTTTACATTTTCTATAAGCCCAGGCAGGAGGTATGATTTACTTTAAATTGAAAAAATGCTCATACAATATAACAATTTCAGATATGTACTGTTAGTAGTTGCTGACACCATCTATTCATGTCATCTGAGTATATATTTCTTGGGGCAAGTGACCTGCAAAGCAATACAATATGGGCCATAATTTAATCACTGCAAATAAGGAAAGTCTAGGAATGACAGGGAAAAAAATATATATGGACAACACACTATGATAAAATTAAATGAGATAAAATGAAGATAATGTATAACTGCTAAAGTTTCTGTTAATATTTAGACCTTTGTTGAAATGAATTTTTTCAAACACCGAAGTGTAAGATTTTAAGAATTCATTCTTCTTTTGTATTTCATTGTCAATATACAATGTTTCTATAGCTCATGTAACTAGGAAGAATCCAGTATTTTAACCTCATACTTTGATGGCATCAGTAGAATTTTTCAATTCCATCTGCGGCCATTCTTAATTAGAAACCACTAATGGAATAGTTTATCAAATATTTTATTTCTCCCTTCAAAAATCCACACAGGATTGTTTGGTGACTTTGCTTTGAAGAAAGTGTCTTTTATTACTTATTTTAGTACAACACATTAAAATCAAATATCTCCTGTAGCAAAACGATTCAAGTCCCTGGAACTCAAATAATTTTCTAATAAAAAATGCATGAGACAAATAAATGCACTTTATGTTCCACAAGAAAAGGCAGTTTCAACAGGCTAATGCTCAGAGAAATTCATTTTATCAACCAGCCATTTCATTCTTTGGTGCTGTTACAAGCTCCTTCCAGTTGCTAGGCAACCATAATTCATAGTACCTTTTAATGGATACTCTGCTACTGCTGAGAACATTAAGGTGAAGAGAATAAATGCCTTGGGTGAATCTTGAAATCTTTCATTATGCATGTCATTCTATTTCTGTAATGCTATAATGCTGAAATGTTTCTGTGGCAGGAAACTGAGTTGTAGTAATTGCATATTCCACTCATATATGTTTTGTAAGCAGAGCAGCACGTACTTGTCTAAAATGAGTTATTTCAAACATGATTGAAATTGGACTTTTCTACTTCTAAAGGTAGTAAATAAATCTAAAGAAAGAAAGAATAGGTTTAGAGTGAAATGTCTTGAAATTTCCAGGAAGAATGAAGAAATCTTACAGCACAAATCAGAAGTAATCAAGCTGGTTCAAGCTTGATCAGGATGGTTTATAAATATGTGGTATGTACAAATCAAAATGTAAAAATACAACAATAGAGTGAATACACTACAAGCCTTAAAATAACCTGGGCAGACTTCACAAACAGGTGTAGGTATGCTAGAGACATTCATGTGTCCAAGTTTTATTGAATAGAATTGGAATATACAGTGTCACTTGCAAGTTTGTTGTCAAATGGGAAATGTATCGTATATTAATACAATGTTGTATCTATTGTATGGGACACTGTTTTTAAATTCTTAATGTTAGTCTCACACACATACATAATACACATAAATTATGCATATATGTTTATACACAGATTCATCTCATTGTAAAAAATAAATCCAGGGTTTTAACACAGGACAATCTTTATTAGGATGAATGTTCATTTCTGCCTTAATTTACTGTATATATTCCTTGTAATGCAAAACTAATAGTCTTTATCTGTTAGACTCCATGTTTTAGTCTTATTGGATTTACTTATTGGTCGCCACTTTCTGCGCTGAGAAAAAAACAACTATGCCTATACCATCATGCACAAGTGAAAAGTAAACAATCCAATCTATCATGTGCATGTTGCTCCAAACCAAGTTATTAATTATGGAGGTTGGAGGGGAAACCTATAAAAGGACCATTTGGTTCATCCTGACTTACTGAATCGGAATCTCCAAGAATTGGGTGTTCATAGGGGAAACACTCCATTTGGAACTAAAACTCAAGTTGAGAAAGCAATTTCAGATCTGGAGTCTTTTCCAAATCTAGAATTTGAGTACTGGTTTAGTTTTTATTTTGCATCAGGGAACTTTTATTTCAAACATGAACTTTATGCTTTCAGGAAAGACAAGTTAGTTTATCATGTTTTGTCAAAAGGAGGATATAAATCTTCCTGTCCTCTAGTCATCTGTATTATTTAAATTCATTTTTTCTTTCAATAGCTGATTCAATTACATCTACCACTTCACAGTGAAAAGTGGTTCTTTGTTTCTTTCTTACTCCATCCTTATGCTTAAGAAAATGCTGAATCTCCTTTGTAAGTGTGTGAAAATTCAGCAAATTTTTCATGAATGCCTATGAACTCTACTCAGTATCCACTTGCTTAGAAATGCCAGCTCTAGTAGTTCTTGGTGTCACCCCTATTATGAAGCCTTAAAATGACTTTATACTACCCTATGCTCTCTCATTAAGAGCTGGCTGACAGCCCAGCCTGAATTCTGTAAATGAAAGTAGCTGTCCAAAATAAAAATAATAGTTTACCATTTTCTAAAAAGAAGTCTTTGAATGGAGCTTAACCATTTGTGAAAAACATTAACTGAGCAAACAGGGTTTATACAGTCCATTCTAGGTACTGATCACAGAAATTAAGAACTGCAGAATTAAGTCGGAGTGAGACTAGAGACCCTGAGGGAAGACAAGATTTTGTAAGAATTGGTGCTGCTGAAACGCAGTATTAAACAAATGTTCCACGATGAGTGCTGAGGGAATTTACTATTTTACAAATGTGTAGTGGACTCTGTTCTTTTAGATACGGTGTTAAAACTGAGGGTCTTGATCATGGGCCATCATTAAAGATCCATGGTAAATGTACTTCTTGTAGAAGGAGACAGGGTAGTCAGAGCTTTTGGACAAATTCCAACTGTGTAATTACATCCTATCGAAATTCCCTCTGTAGTTTCAACTGGATAAGGTATTTTTCACCTCTAATCCAAAATTCAGGTGTAGTTTTTCTCTGCACTACTAAGCAGCTGCTGTGATTTTACCCCTCAATGGTATTTAGAAGTGGACTCAGATGGGTTTTTCCATAAACTCCAGGAATATTCATCTTTGCTTTCCAAGTTTAATAAGGGATCTTTTTGAATACTAGCTAATATTTACATTACTAAAAGTCTCACTGAATCAGGGGTACATGGTAAATAAAGAATTCTTGAACAGGGAGTGACCTTGAGGATCACATCATCTCGCATTTTCTCTATGCTTTTTTTCAAAGGAGAAGACTGAATTGGTAATGAGTTAACATATATCCAGGGTCTATTATGTGGATTCACAGATATTTAATTAATGGATTGCCCCAACTCACAAGAATGTATAGTAGTAGACTCAGAACTCTCAAACATGGACCCCAGCATAGTAACTAGGGTTCTTGTCGCTGTGTGGCTCTTTTCCGTAAATGTTTCTAATGCAATGGATTCCTTAATTCCTGACTATAAGGTTAGATGAGCAAGGGGTATAAAAATGAACCCCACAAGCAGTACGAAAGTGCATTGAAGCAATTAGGAAAGATTATATATTTAGAGCCTCCTGTGGTGGCACCCACCTGTAATCCTAGCACTTGAGAGGCTGGGCCGGGAGGATCACAAGTTCTAGCCCAGCCTGGGCAACTTAATGATTTAGCAAGATCCTGTCTCAAAAATAATTAAAAAAAGTGGGGAGGTTGATAATGTTGTTCAGTGTGAAAGTACTGGGTTCAAATTCTAGTACAAAAAAAAAAAAGCAAGAAAAACTGGGCCCAGATTGTGTTTTAGAAGAAAGATGCATGTTTGGTTCTAAAAAGAATACTCAAAGACACTGATTTGAAGTTTTGCCAAGAAGCACACTAAAATTCTGGACTTGCAAAATGCTACATAATGGAATATAAATGTACAAAATGCTTTAAAATTATGAAACATGCAATTTTTGATATTTTGATATATTTATATCTGTCTTTTCTGCTCGGCCATATAGTCTGTAATTACAGTCTCTCACTCTCTCTCTCTCTCTGTCCCTCTCTCCCTACATGCACACATATACACATGCACACACCAAGTATGTTAGAAAAAGTATAGTGAATATTTAAATTTAAAAAAAAATTATAGCAAAAGACATATGGCCTTTAATCGACCTCAAAACACCCACCTCTTTCTTGAAACACCTTTATATCAATTCTTGCCATTTGTGAAGAAGTTCTGGAAGCCCTCTTTCATGAGTGTCTTAGTTGCACTGTCTTGGCTGCCTCAATGAGTTTGGGAAAGAGTGAGAAGTCAAACAGATCCAGTCCAGTGAATAAGGTAGATGAGGGCACTCTGTAATGTTTTTAGGAGTCTGTCCTCCTATTGGATGACATTTGGCAGAAGCATCCATTGTAGTTTTGATTGTACCTTGTACAGATACTTAGGAAAGAGAACATCCAGAACTGCTTTACAAAGTGGCAAGAATGATAGGATAAGTGGTTTGAATCGAGGGGGAATAGTTTGAGGAGGATTAATGGCAATTTGTCTTTTATCGTTATACATTTTTAAAATTTAAATGTTCATTGTATGTTTTTATCAGCCCCTGTAGTTGCTTACTGCCTTACATGTTACAAAGAAACAGAGCCTAGTTCCCAATAAGAGGTATAATAAATATTTGCTGTTAGATGATATGGAGTTTTTCCAGCTTACAAAGACAGCACCTCATCATTTATTATTTCTCTATGCTTCCACAATCTATTGGGGATTCAGAATCATTTCCACCTATGGGTGAGATCTGACTGTTTGGAAAACCACATCCACTGGTGTTCTGTGATACAAAATAACCTTTACCACAGCATTCCTGGCAGGCCCAGGGATGATAGCGACAGGGCAACATCACTTTTATTTCTCACTCTTCAATGGCGACAGCAGGGTTATTGATCCCACTGTCCACTTTCCCTTTTCCCACATTGCAGGTGGCTGAGAACATGTTCTGCTCAAATTCAGCAAGCGCACTATGTCCTCAGTATCCCTGACACAGAGTAACGCTCCATAAGCATTTACTAAACGAACCAGTGAAAATAAAACGACTGTGTCTGAATGGAGAAGGGAGCTCACATTGCAGAGGGACTAGAGCAGCGCTGGGTGTCAACACATGTTCTCATTCTTGTTTGTTCAGAACTCTGCTGCGTAACCAGTTGGCTTCCCAATACTGGTGCTTTGTCCCCATCTGTAAAATGGGGAAGGAGTTGAGGAAATGTTCAACAAGGCACTTCACAGCTCTGAAAGAATGGAAAAGCTTGACTTTTAAATCCCTTTTATCCTACAAACGTGGGGAGTGGTGAAAAGCATAATGCAGAAGTCAGGCAGCAAATGAATGGGAAATAAAATGTTTATATTACACAAATATAGATAATTGGTAATAAAACAGTTTGAAATTATTTCGTTTCACTACCCTAGAATGTCAATTATATTCATTAATCAAATGACTACTTTTCTGAACAGTTTTCATCTTGAAAGGTTTCTTTTTGACAAGCAATACTGACCACTTGACACATTCTAATTTGAAAGGTGTCCTTTGGAAAAATCTATTTTTTTTTTTTTTAGTGCTAGGGTTTGAACCCAGGGCATTGTGATGTCAAGCAAGTCCTCTACCATTGAGCTACATCCTCAGGTTGGAAAAATTATTTGATTACAATTTACTAGACAAATTTGCTGTATTTTAAAAATGGAAAATAGGCTGTCATTACCACTGAACTCTGCCTTCTTGGCTGGCTAAGATGTATAAGCAGAAAATTTTTGATCAACATGAGGCAAAGTTCTCCCCTCAGCTTTGCTGAATTTGCTTCTTGTTCTAGAAAGTGATCTCAGTCCCCCCTATATTGTGTGTGGGGACAGATTGTCAGTGATTGCACAGTACAAGTCCACAGTGTGCACCATGCTTTCATTATTCTTTTGTGATGTCAAAATGTAGGACTACAATTTGGATTCCCTTTCCCGTTATGTTCTGTTATCCAATCATCTGATGTTGATCCTATGGCAACATTTAGTCACATTTCTAAATGTTCTTTGGGAAGATCAAGAGACTTATTGTCACAATCATGCCAAAGACTGAGAAAGAACAGGAAAACACCTCGTAATTTCTCCTTGCCAGTATTTTGAAACGATTTTCCTTTTAATTACTGTTAAATTCAATTTCACACCTTTTTATCCTTTGTTTAAGGATGTACTTTTCTAGGAATATAAAATATTAACTGATATTTACACTCTGCAAAAGCTTACTATTAATCTCTCTCTGAAACAAATTTAGCTATAAGTTCAATATTAATTTGAAGTTGATGGGGATGACTATTATATAAACAGAGAAAATGAATTTCCTGTCAAGTAAACACGGTTTTTTCAAATCTCCTACTTGGTCCAGCATGTTCACTGTAAGGGTCACAATAACTCAAGAAGGACATGCAAAACTAATATCTTAGTTGTGCAAAGAAAAAAATAGCTGCTCAACATTATTTATCAAAGAAGAAGAAGAAGAAAAAAAGAGACCCGTCTAGGAGAAGGTCACAGCCAATAACATTTCTGCAAATAGAAAAGGGTTGCTAAAGCATCAGATGTAAATTGCTGTTTGCTGGGGAATTTTAATGGAGTTCTACGTCACATTATAAAATGTTTAATTGTAACCCCATTTTAATAACACCATCTGATTAAATGAAAAGACGCCTTGCTGATCGCAATTACAATCTGTCAAACTGCATATTTATTTACAGTTTGGTTTTCTAAAACCATAAGATAAAAAAAGAAAACTCTATTCAGCTTGTCAGGAAACTATAATTATTGTGTATCCTTCTGTCAGTTTCTGCATAAAACTTTTGGTCCTAAAATGGATCTAATTATATCTACATCAACATTTTTATAAACGCTACAATTTTTTTTCTCCCTCTCAGTGAAATTTTTGTCGTTAACTAGGAAAAACATATTCTCTCTTTAAAAAAGGCATTAGCCAGGCTTGTTTGCTTTCTCTCCTTCAAGATGTTAAAAAATAAAACATCCTTTTCAAAATACAAAAATATTTGCTTATGTCCCTCTCTCTCTTGGCATGAGATTATGAATAAAACCAACAGTTTGGGGATGCTTGGGGAATACTGTCTCTGATTGTCTTGGATATCATGAAATTTCGTCAGTCTTTAACAATGAAAATCTAAGTCATTTTTCATACTCCTACTCTGAGATTCAAGCCCTAGAATTCTACAGACACTGGTTGCATCAAACTGCTAGAACCCACGAGGGAAAAGACTGGTCAACTGGATTGTCTCTCCCTGAGATCCTTCTACCCTAAAACTTGTTGCATTTTCTTTGCCCACTTCCTTTTAAGGCACTCAGTGGCTTCGTTCTTTTGGGGTTGTCCACCTTGCCATAGATCCCACAGAAATGTCCCAAACAGCCAAAATCCATTAAATGACACATGCTTTGCTGCTTGTCCATTGAAGGTCCATTTAGGTGAAAGACTTGCTAATCTGGTCTGTATATTTGTGTAAAGATGTTCATGGCTGGTAATGTTTAATATTTTGCCCATTCTAGGTGTTACAATTTTGGGATTTTAGTTTTAGAAAACAAGAAATTTAGCTCAAAGGAGCACCAGGAATATTGTTTTTAGCTATGAAGGTAGCACACATAATATTTTAGGACCAGGGCTGAATTGAAACTTCTGTCTGAACAACTAGCCCAGCATCAATGGTCTCTAATAGATCATTAGATTATTTCAAGTTGGAGTATTTAATATCAACATAGAATAAAACCAGTGACAACTCCTGCAGGACACAAACTAGATGCTCACAGTTGATCTCATAGAAGTAGAAAGTAGAATATTGTTTATAGAAGCTAAGGAAAATACAGGGGAGGGAGAGATAAGGGCAGATTATTCAGTGAGGGACAAAGTCACAATCAGGCAGGAGAAATAAGTTCTCTTGCATAGTACAGTGACTACTGTTAATGATATTGCATTAAATATTTCAAAATATCTAGGAGAGAAAATTTTAAATGTTGTTGCCACAACTAAATGATAAATGTATAAAGTGATGGATATACTAAGTGCCCTGATTTGGTTATTACACAATATATATGATGATGTATGATCATCATTACAAATGATGTTTAAATTTTTAAAAAATGTGTTATAGACACATTGCCATTAATTCTCCTCAAAATACTGCCCCTCTGTTTAAACACATTTATCCCATTGTTCTTGCCACATTCTGAACCAGTTCTGGAAGTCTTCTTTCCTGAGTGTCTTTAGTTGTGCTCCCATAGCTGCCTGAATTGATTCAAATATTTATGGCCATTTCTATCAAATAAAAACATTATGGTGTGTCTTCATCCACCTCATTCACCAGGCCTGGCACCAGGTGACTTCTGGCTCTTCCCCAAAGTCAAAATGACTATGAAAGGTAAATGTTTTGAATGAATTTAGGACACTGAGGCAGCCATGAGAGTATAATTAAAGATACAAAGGAGAACTTCCAGAAGTGCTTCAGAGAGTGGCAAAAATGATGGGATAAACATGCTCAAATTAAATGGCAGATTAAGGACGATGTGTCTTTTACTCTAAATTTTATTTAGACATTCACCATATTGTTTGATCATACCTTGGATAGGTATCAAAATATCACATTGCACTCCATAAATATGTACAATTATGTGTCAATTTTTTCCTTTTTTTTTTGGTACTGGGAATTGAACTCAGGACTTCGTGCTTTCCAGGCAGGTGCTGTGCTGCTGAGCTGTATCCCTAGCCTTTATGTGCCATTTAAATACCTTTTTTTTTTTTTTTTTTAAAAAGAAAGGTTATATGAAGCAACTAATCTAAATTCAACCCACTGGCTTTCAAATTTGCTAAGAGTCTTCAAATACATGAAAAATTTGACCTTATAAATTGAGATGACAAATCAAGTAAGAGGCAAGTTTATAATCTAAAATTCCTCACCTTAGGATGCACAGGGATAGCATGGTGGAGATAAGGAGCCGTCATTTCCAAACTTTTATGCGTGATACAGCACAGCACTCTCAATCTGGCACAGAGGCCCGTTAGGTGGGACTCTTGCCCACCTGCCTGCCCTCCTTTATCTCATGCACTCTATGCTTTCACACCTCTCATCTCTCAGACATGCTACTCTCATCCCTGTGCTTTTCCCTGATCATGCTGTTCCCCCTGCCTTGAAAGCTTGCTCTTCTTGTGCCAAAGGGGTCACCTTCCTCCAAATATTGAAAAGCTTAGCTTTGAACATCTTTTAAAAGCCTTTCCTGGACACTGCAAGAAGATTCATTATCAACTTCTCCTATGTTCCTCATACAATTTGTCAATGTCTCCTCTAAAGCAATGATCATAATATGTTATATTTGGGGGTCCTATTTGATACTCATTGCATGGGGTATATTATCATTGGAAGGTCAATATCTAGCACCCAGAACACAGAAGACAATATACATTTATTAAATGAATTAATCTGATCATTCTCTCTACCAGTTTATGATGAGAAGTTCTCTGGCCTCAATCTGTCTCTAGGGACAAAAATTACTTCAGACCAATGCAGCCTGCTGAAGGCAAAGGCATTTCTATTTTCTACAATGTATTTGCTTATATAAAGTTGAAAATTGCCTATAGCTTTCTCTCCATTTTCATCATTTGTATCCTGGGATTTCGCATTAACAGGCTGACATTGACTGTCTTCCTTTTTAAGAACTAGTAGGTCTGGGGATTAGTGAGCATTTAGGGAACACAGAAAACATACAGCTTTAAGGATTTTAAAGTATAGCTTTATTGTAAGCATTAGAATAACCTGGATAATTTTGAAAAACTTTAATCTTTGGTCCCCAGGCTGGAACAATTAGGTCAAATGGCTTTGAGGTAGTACCCAGTTCATCATGCCTCCTGAATACCACTTAGGGTTAATAGAAAGATTTTTGCTGCCCAAAATATGGATCCTGGACCAGCAATGAAGGCTTCACCTCTGAGGCCCCACCCTAGACCTGCTGCATCAGCAGCTACATTTTAGCAAGATCTTAATGATCGGCATGAACATCAAAGTTTGAAAAGCACCTAATATGTCTCTTAAATTCTCTTGAATCTCAAGTTTTCAAAACACGCATGGGAGCAGACCATGTTTCTGGCAGGTAATACAGTGAAGGAGCCTCAGAGATCACATTTGCACCCTCTTAAATTGCTCTAATCGCCCAACACATCAGTGCAGTAACGCCCCATTGCTATATTTAATTGGTTGGTGAAATATTTCCCAACTCTCTTTTTTTCTTCAGAGAAGCATTCTCCCTTATAATATATTTTATGGTCTTTTTCCTTTTCAGTGTCAAATTGTACTACCTCTTGGATGTCCTCCAAATTACTTTGGCAATTTATTTCATGATTTAATAAAGGATGACCCATTTCAAACACTTCTTTCCAAAAGTGTGAATGAGGGCTGTTTTAAGTGACTTACTCTGCGTGTGGGACAAGGGTAACTTTTTAATTTAATACCTTGGATCTATACCTGGCAATATCATTATAAATGTCCAGACATGTCAAAGGCAATACTTGGAATGGAATATTGAAATATAATCAGAAATATCCAGTTCTATTTTAAATTTTCTTCTAGTTCTATATTATTCTTTTACATAGTATAAATATATTTGTATGTGTATATATAGATATAGATATATTTAAAGAGTTACTATATTTTAATAATGTCAGCACCAAATTCAGAAACTACATAATTTCATAAAATATTAAATTACAGATAAGCCTTCATTGGTAGTTTTATATTGCTCCGAATTGATTAAATGCTGGCATGGTAACAGAGGTTGATCATTTTGAACTTCAGTGTAAGATCATCGAGTCATCTCTGAGCAGAAAAATGGAAAATATATATAAAACTGAAGTTCAATTACATTTCAGTGTAACTCAAGATTCAGCAAAAATGAAAATGGTGTTTTGGAACCGCACAATGTTTCCTTTTTGAAGTCAACTTAGATTTTATCATAATTTTTTCTAGTTATAGAACTTTATCCTGTTTATCTCTATAAGATCCTACCATAATTTTTCTTGAATTCAATGAGTTCATATTTTCAAATCAAAGAAGTATGATCTACCTTAACTTAGTCCTTTTATGGACTTAAAAATTGAGCTTTAAATAGATGGTTTAGTCTCTCTTAGAAGCATAAGGAAATATGCTAAAGTAACTGAACAAGATTTAATTAATTTTATAGGTTAGGATTAGGTCATACCTTAAACTAAGACCATATCTAATGCTGCCTACGATTCTCTGCATATACTCTTTCAACAGTTACTATTTTTTTTTTAAGGCAAGCTGACCAGATTTTCTTTCTTTCTTTCTTTCTTTTTTTTTTAGCTGGATAGAATTTTCTTGTGTATTACGATGTTATTCTAGAACAGTAGCTCTCAAACTTCAGTGTGCAGCCGAATGGCCTAGAGATCCCGAAAACCAGCATTTCTGGTTCAGTGGGCCTGGAGATGGGACCAAGACTGAAAGTGCAATAAGTCTCCAGGAGGTGCTGGGATTGCCCATCTCAGAGCCGCCCTTTGCTTTGCAGCAGCCTGAGGCACCTGAGAGAACTTAGTTTCCAGACCCAGTGGGCCACAGCATGGAAAACAAGGTTTCTCTTTTTCTACATCACCATGACATTACTGGTGCCAAAAGAATACACCCTACCCTTTGCCTCCATTAGCATGCGGATTATGCTGGCCTTCTTGCCTTCCCAGTGCACTTCAGTCATGGTCTCCTCTTACGGCAGAGCCCTCTACCCATGCACGAAATCCACATGTGACAGGAAAATAAATGTTAAATTATAAACTGTACAACTCCTTAGATTATAAACACTCCATTGTCTTTACTGACTCACAGCTGAAGTTCAAAGTGCCTTGGCTTTGCATTCACCAGGCTCTCAACTGGCTCTCATCCAGTCCTCATCTCTCATTGCAGCCACTGAATCGATGCGTGGTGAGGTTTGGCTCTTTGCTCCCACCTTATGCGCTATTTCTCCTCTTGGTCCATTTAATTGCAATGAAAGTGAAGTGTGCTTGCTTTATTTTCCTTTCTATGTGCCTTCACCTGTATTGTTTTCACTATAGTTTTTGTGAATATGGGAAATCATACTTATTTCAAACCACAGGACTCTGACAGTGTTCATGGGGCATTCTAGCAAGGTGCCTGGCATATAGTGTGCTCTTGACAAATTCTTGTTTTCCATTCTCTCTTCTCTTTTTCATCACCATCTTAGTGCTTTACCTATGGTGTCATGGGAAAGTCATCTTCTCATAATTGCTTCATATTTATTTATTTATTTACGCATCACTTCCTTAGTATGTGTTTCATAAATTTTCATATTTTTTTAAACAGGGGAAGCATCATCCCTTCCTTGAAGCTAGTAGATGTATAATAAAAATGTCACATGTTAGCTATTTTTATTATCAATATAAAAAGCACAGGAGCTCTCACAAAACTATTCAAAAGTGTCAGAAATATTTATTGCTGGATTATTAGATGCTTGCCAAAAAGGAGCAACTTACATTTACTTAAGTTAGAGTTTAGGAATTGCTGGTTTGCACAAAGTTACCTTTCACTTAGCCACTTTTCAAGAATATAAATCATGCCCTGGTTATTGGAACGACAAGGAATGGAGAAAATGAGGTGAAAGTGTGCTCAGTGGAGTGGAGAGAATTGCAGTGGCAGGAGGTCTACCTGGCCTCATTCTTTGGTTGACTAAGCCATAGAAACTGGCTTAAGTGGTGTTTGTCAAAATGGTTACCCAAGGAAAGTGGTGAAGGTCATCGTCCTAAGCATCGTGCTGTCAATACCAATGCCTCCTTCATCCAGAAGCAATGAAGCACAATGGGAAAAACCCATCATATAGGAGGGGTTGGTCTAGTCTTGCCTGTAGTAACTGTATAAACTTAGATAATCCTTAACATCTCCGAGGCTTGGTTTGATTGGGCTATAAAATGAAAGTTTTGCTTAGTGAGCCATGTAATTTCCGCTCAAATCTCTGGTTCTATGATTGTCCCTGAGAGACTAATACTGCAAATCAGTAGAAGTGCATTTGCTTTTACAGGGTCTTTAAGAGAAGGGCTGGGGCAATTTCTAATCACTGCTCATTCCACGCTGACTGAAGTTATCTACCTAGAAGAGTGGTTTTCATTCAGAGGCATTTTTGCTCCACAGAAGACTTGCGACAGTGTTTGGAGATTTTACAGTTGTCATAAACAGAGAGTAATATCTATGTGGTAGAGCCCAGGGCTGTGACTAACATACACCGCGGCAAAAGACAGTATCTCCCTCCCCAGCAATGAACTGTTCAGCCCAAAACGTCAACAATGTCAAAGTTAAGAATACTTGATCCAGATAGCAAGGTAGATAACATCTATATGAGAAGTTACTTCCTTAACATCTATAATAGTTCTAGGAATGGTGAAAAAGCTTCATGTACACTCGTTAGGACTAAGAGTGTGTGTGTGTGTGTTTGTGTGTGTGTGTCTTTATTAGATATACTCCGCCTTGTGAAGAGACAAGGAGTCAAGAAATGAAACAGAATCATGAAGGCCATTCACTGTAGGGTTACATCATGCAGAATGTCAAAAGGAAAATCCAGCTTGGGACTTGAAATGTGCTCATCATATGAAGGGCTAGCTATATTTAATTTTAAATTAAAATTTAAAAATTTTAAAAACATAAAAGTTATTTATGAAATTTTAGTATAGATCTATTGACATTGAGGATAAAGGAAGAATCAAGTCACATAAAATCCCATAAACAACTTCAAATACTCAGTTGATATTCCAAACTATATAGGAAAGATGAGGTGCAAATTTCGCAAACACATCACTAATGCATAAATCCATATGACCATTTCCAAAGCCCAAATTGTTACTAAAAATTAAAGAATGTTTTAACCAAAAAAGAACATTAGAATTCAATTGGTGTTAAGGGCCAGAAAGTTAAAGATCTCATCATGATCGTCTAGGTACACTCTAAATATCTCTAGTAACTCCAAGATGATTGTGAATTGGATTACCCAAAGATCCTTGACTCCTCCACTAGATTCCTACAGGCAGAATGGGATGACAGAAAAGATCTCAAACTCTTTTCTGGCCTTCTCTAGACATTTTGTAAATACTTATGCAAACTAACTGCCAGTCTACCAGACCTCACCAAAACTTACTTAAAAGTTTTATAACTGTTTTTTTTTTTTTTTCAGAAAGGTCATTAGAATACTTTTTAAATGTCTCTAAGATTCTTAAAAATCTCTGAAAAAAGCTATGTTTTCAGTCTTCAAAGCCATTGTACTAGATGTATTTTATCACACTGTTCTTCCAAAGATTGTTGGAATCTCAATCAATTGTGTAGGGTTTCTATTTTATATAATGTTATATTATCTAAACAGTCTCAGATTTTTTCATTGTGAGGGACTATCATCAGATACTTTGAGGTAGGAAGAATTGTTTGTCTTGATCTCTAATTTTTCCTCTCTGCCAGTTACAAAATGCTATAGCCTGACATAATCTAAATCATATGAGCTAGGAATAATAACATTCTTACTTTAGGATCTTTCTAAATGAGGTTATCATGTAAGTATAAATTAACAATGAGCTAATTCATACGACTTACAAGCAATTGCCCTGGTGCCTCAATTATATTTGTATGCTGTCTTGGAACTGTCCTGACTTTATGCTTTACTAATTTTACACCCCCATGATTGAAGTTTAAAAGGAGGGGCAGGAGAGGACTCATGCAGAGTTACAGTGTGTATGTGATACATGTGTATGCCAGATAATCTTGTTTGTCCACTTGACAGGACTGAGAGGCTCCCGGAGAGGTGAGGAGTGTCAGGGTACCATCCTCACAACGCGTTAACTCTTCGATGCGTTCATTGCTGAATGGGCAATTAAGAAGCGGGGCCCAGTTGCAGGGAGTGGGTCATGGGGGTGTGACCTTGGGAACCTAGCCCCCTGGCCCTTTTTAAAGGTTTTTCCTCATCTTTCTGCTTCCCAGATGCTAAGAGATGAGCAGCTTTCTTCCACCATGCCCTTTGTCATGTTTCTACCTTGGAGCCAGCTGCCGGTGGACTGAAAAGTCTGAAACTGTGAGAGCCAAGTAAACGTCTCCAATCTGCCCAATACAGCTTTCCACCTGATTCTGTGGAATTTGTATTGTATGAAGATAGGAAGTGTGAGTGTAAACACAGTCTTTCATTTCTTAAGGACTTCATTAAACTATCATAAATACCACACTCAAAATATATATATATATGTGTGTGTGTGTGTGTCATTCAACAAATATCATAACCATACCATTGTGACATCTCTTCTAGCTGTGTGGGACACAGCAGGGTGAGACATCCTTCCTCTCATGGAGCTTCTGTTCTAGCAATGGGAGGCAAATGCCACCTCATTAAATAAACTACATCATTTCTAAGAGTAACAATGCTCCCACGGGTTAGTATGTACATGCTTTTTCTTATGACGTGTGCTTTACAGTCTATCCCATTCCATAAAACAGAGTGCCATGATGAGCAGTGAGTGGTGGGGCAGGGGCAGAGTGCCACCTTAGACCAGTGTTTCTGAGAAATGATGTTTGAGCTTAGAACTGAAGGCGAAGATCTGAGGTGTGAGTGTTCCCCACAGAGGAAAGAGTGAACACAAAGCTCATGGAAGGAAGTGGGAAATACAGCCAGTGTGGCTGTGGCTTGATTAGGCACAGAATGGTGTGAGACAAGGTCAGAGATCATGGGAGAGCCTGAAAACCATGTTCCAAAAGGCGGAGGTTTTGTTTTTTTTTCTCTTTTATCCTAGGTGTAATGAGAGATGGCCAGTTATGTGTGCTAAAAACTCATATTGACTCTGGGATGAAGAATGGATTGTGGAGGGATGAGAGTTGGGAGAGGAGTCCAGTTAGGATGCCACAACCTTAACCCAAAAGGAAGATGGTGCTTTGGACTATGATGGTTTCAGTGAAGAAAGAGATGATGAAGGCATGTAGTTTGCAGGCAGATGGGTCCAGTCTTGCTCATACAGTGACATTGGAGTTAGGGAGAAAGATGAACCAAGAATGAATCCCAGGTTTCTAAGTTGAGCATCTGGAGTTGAGGGAGATTCATTTCACCTAATATTCTGTGAAACTCCCTCACTCCAAAAACAGCTTCTCCTCTTCTTATCAGTAATCAAACTCTATTTTTGAAATCTTTTGCAAAGACTATCTCCATTAATTAGGAATCCTCACTATTCATGATTCCTCATTGTCTTGGTTACTTTTCTCTTATTGCTGAGACAAAATACCTGACGCCCAAAATTAAAGAAGGGAAGGTTTATTTGGCTCACAGTTTGTGGAGGTTTCAGTCCATACTTGGCTGGCTCCAAGGCAGAGTGGCACATGGCAGAGCGCAACAGTTCATGGTGGCGGAAGGCAGCAAAAACAAGCAAGAGCAAAAGGGAGGAGCGCAAGAGCATGAGAGCGAGCAAGCCTCTTTCCCTCCCTTATATTACATGCAGGCTGCCCGCCCCAGGGTGGGTGTGGCACTCACACCCATAATCCCAGCATTAGACCATGAATCAGTCATAAACTCTAGAAGCCCACCTCCATGACTGCATGAGGCTTTGGGGGGACATCTAGACACGAACCATAACACTCATATCATTTTATAACTCTGATATAGTATTATGCTTTGAATGGTTGCTTGACCTTTTGAATATCTACCTCATTTGTTTTATGAGACACACAAGGGAAGGAACTATTCCCATATTAATTTTTCACGTCCCTACCATCAGCATGCACTGTGTCTCACATATAGTTACTGGGACTTAGTTCCAGTTCCCTCAGGACAGTACCAGCTGTAGTCCCATTACTAGTCATCTGTCTCATTCTCAGATGTAAATAATACACTCCCACCTATACTAGATGTCTAATCTATTCACTCTTGTAAGACTAGATAACCTCTCTCAAAACTGTGTTGGTTCGAATGGTACATTACCATATAGCAATATTAGGTATATATAGTAACAGTTCAGCTCAAATGCTTAACTATTCTGAAACTCAAAATCCTTGTCCATGAATGCAGCACAAAAAGAAAAACAGGATTTCAGTTTTGGAATCTTCCAGATTCCATGAAGCTCTAAGGTGAAATTCTTTGGATAAATAACCCAACCAAAAAGACAAGACCCATATACAGCAGAAATTCAAGTTCTGTCTACAAAGAGGAGATGGTATGAATAATAGCAAGTTGCAGGTATTTGAAGTCCTTTCTGCCTGAAACATCTATTTTAGGTAAATATGCATTTTTGACATTTGGGTAAATTCTATAATTTTCCATGAATATGTAAAAATTCCAAAGGTATAAGGAGAGAGTTCCAAATTGTACAGTATGTACAACAGTTGTCCTCATCTCTATATTTTTATAATAAGCAGAAATAGGGAGAGTTTGAAATAAAACTCTGATAACTATCAGCAATATTATTGTCACACTCATTCAAAGATTCTTAAAGAAAAAATAAGAAAAAAGATTCTTATTCTGTGTTCAAACATGTGTTTGCTTTCTTGTAGACATAAGCCTGATCATTTTATCATTTCAAACATTTTTTGCTTGAGTGGCATCTTCTTCACAACTCACCCTGAGAGCCCTCTGGCCAATATCCTCCCTTCCCCTGCATGGTGCAGCCCTAGGTTCAGGAAGGTGCTTATCCAATAACATGGAATAGGGAGAAGCCACTATTTTATGCATCGTACATTTGTCATCAAAATGCCTGAGGAAATTCTTTTGTGATCCATGATTCAGACTTACATGTGCTTGTCTCTCAATAGGTGTTTGTTATTTTCTCATTAGTAATATATTTTTCTCAACATCTTGATAGATTGCCCAGGAAGAATTAATTCCTAATTCTTGTCTTTTCCTGGCCTCATGGGAAAATGTGTATTATAGTCATTTCTTTTCTGTTTGTTTCTCTTGTATTTATTGGAATAATTCCATATTCTTCATTGTGCTTTTATATGATCATTACAGAATACTATGAGAAACTGTGAGGCATAATTCAGCTCTGCCCCTTCTTTGCTGTAGCATTCTCTCCTTTTGAGAAGCTTTTCCCTAGATTTTACACACAGAAGCCTCTCCTCCACAGCCATGGCCCGTGTCACCGGCCTACTTTGTCACTGCATCTCTCTCACCATTAATGTCAAAGCTCTCAGTGCCAAGTTAGAGGAGAATTTATCTTTAATCCAAACCCCATATTTAGGAATCCTATTTTTAAACTTTAGAAAATTTGAATCTATTACCTTGTTCATTTGATAAAGGCCAAAGTTTTCAGTGGATATGGATAAGAAAGCATTACTTTGCAAATTATATCAATGAAATGTCATTTTCTGTAAATCTTCTCATGAAAATAAATCAATTGAAATAGAGTACATTCAAGAGAAATCAGCATTTACCTATTGTTGATAACTTACTATGTAGAAAAACCTATGACAGTTGCCTTTCTTGTACTTCCTCTTTTAACGCTCATTAAAACAAGGAAGGAAAACACCATGTTCTCCCCATCTCACAGGCAGGGAAACAGCTGGATCCTGTGCCAGCTCCTGTACCTAAAATAGTCCATGTTTCTAATCACCGCAGGATCACTGAAACTCTGGAAACTATGTTACTGAGCTTCCATCACTGTGACAAAGTATCTCAGAATGACTCACCTTCCCTCCACTAGCTCTCACCTCCAACAGAGTCTACCACCTCCAAACAGTACCATACGCTGGGGACCAAGCCTTCAACACCTGGGCCTTTGGGGGCACTTGAATCTATGATGCTATGCTTGGTCTTCAGACCTCCTTGATTTCAGTATTCTACACTGAATATACTCCTGCGCTTTCAACATGTCTGCATTTTAATGATATCTTTTACATTATTTTATGCCCCGAGAAGTGTCTCTATGTCATACTATTTTTAAAGGACTATTTTCCATAGTTTAATACCACCTAACCCTGTGCCGCCATTTTGGTGTGCATTGACTATTCTGAATCAGTAGAGATTATGCCTCCCTTCCCCATAGTTGTACTATATATAAAAGCATTTTGGTTGACTTCAGTACTCTGGTGGTTCCACCCCAGTGAGACCCTGCTGGGGCAGACCCTGTGCAGACCATTCAGTGAATAGGTTGACCTGGAATGTGATAAGTATGAGAATATTTTCATTGGTTGGAATGCTAATGTATTCAAGATGGCAATTACAGAAAGCACCTATGTTCTTAAGTATTAGAAACGCTAATTTTGTATCTTAATCGCCACCATTAAATGGTGATGTAAAAATTTCAGTTCTCATCCCCCCTGTTCTTTTACAGTTAAGTAAATTGGGGCTCAGAGAGATCAAGTGATTTGTCAAAATAATCCAGCCAGAATTCCAAATGCATCTTTTTTCTCATTGAAATATTGGTTCTCTCTTTTCCTTTACTCACTGTCTCATTATTATTTCAGCAATGTAAAAATAATGTGAGTTTACTTTTTTAAAAAGGCAGAATTGTGAATGTTGTCTGGGTTGGCATGGTCACATGGAGCAGCCATGGTGTGAAGTTTATCAGCATTCACTTTAGCACTAGAGGGTCAGGACAAAGGCTCAATTAAAGCTTTCAGTGCACACTTCCCAAGTTCTTACCCAGTGTAGAGCACAGCCTCTGACTCACCAGAAATGCAGAACTGACAAGCAGCCCTCCCTGTCTGGTCTATCTACCAGCTCTCCATGTGTGAGCTGCCTCACTGGGTAAGAAAATAATTACACCACCCACCTCCTGGTGTGATTATAGGGAATAAGGAAGAAATTGTGGTTATACACCTAACCCAGGATCTGGAGTGTTACTTAGCTTTGTTGTCACTGTAACAAATACCTGAGATAAATCAACTTAAGGAGAAAAGGCTTATTTTGGCTCACAGTTTCAAAGGTTTCACCCCATGGTCACTTGGCCTTGCTGTTTTGACCTGCGATGAGGCAGAAGATCATGGTGGAAGCATGTGGCAAAGAAATTTGCTCACTTCACAGCAGCCAGGAAGTAAACAGAAATATAGGAAGGGTAGAGGTATCCCCAATATCCCCTTCAAGGACATACCATTGATGACCTAATTTCCTTCCACTAAATGTTCCATTAACTCCTAGTGCCAGAAGCTCATGGCCAAGCCTTCAACATACGGAACTTTGGTAGACTTTGGAGATCCAAACTATAACACCTGGCTAGAGGAAGTATCCAATACGAGTGAGCATAGGGCCGGTGAGATGGCTCAGCGGTGTAAGCGCCTGCCTGGCAAGCGCGAGGGCCCGAGTTCAACTCCCGGAACCCACATACGAGAAAAGGGCCGGTGATATCGCTCAGCGGCACGGGTGCCTGCTGGCGCGCGAGGTCCTGAGGTCGACCCCCGGTACCCACAAAAAAAAAAAAAAAAAAAGGAAGAGTGAGCATAATTGTTCTAGAACTCCTATGAGGTTGCTTTGGAGTAAGCAAAACTAACCAGATAGACAAAAACATACCTCACATAACACAACAGCTGCTAATCAAAGGCCCCACTCTGGGTCTCCTCACTGGGAGCACAGCCAAGGTCTCGGCAGGCAGACTATCCTTTTCCTGCTAATTCTCAAGCACTATATGCATGCATCAGAATAAAAATGATTCAGATTGCTAGTATTTTTGTCTTTTGATAGTCTTGACAATGTAGTGTTTTTAACAATAACCAGCATCTTAAGAACTGCAGGGAGTTACTTTCTATCATAGCAGTTGTGAGTTTCACACTGTGTGAAGGAAGGTCCTACCTCAACTTGGTAAAACATTAGTTATTTCTGCACTTTAGCAGGGAGTGTGATTAAGTACACAGTGCATATAAAAGATATGAAAAACTCTAATAGTGTAATATGTACTCAGGTTTGGATAATTTTTATTAAAGATAATCAAGATTATGTTAAAAAAGCAAGGCTCCTTAAGTGTTGAAGAATAACGCTTTTCAAATGTAACATGCTTTTAAAAAAATTTCTTGCCTATCAAAACTAGAAATGCTACCCTAACTTCAAAAGAGGAGACTCATGTTTTCTGTCAAACAGTACATCTATTTCCCTGGGGAATTTTTATAGGTCATTAAATTCAGAGAAGTTCAACTATCAATTTTGTGATTATATGTTTAGTGAAATGTTATTTTTTTTTATTTTTGGGTTTTTTTGGGGGTTTTTTTTGAGGCAAGGTTTCACTATGTAGTTCAGGCTGATCTTGAACTTGCTATGTAGCCCAGGCTGGCCTTGAACTTGTGGTGATCCTCCTGGCTCAGCCTCCCGAGTGCTGAAATTATAGGCGTGCCCCACCATGCCCAGCTGAAATATTAAATATGTTTATCAAGTGAAGAAAAAAAACTCTTCCCTAGATGATTATAAAATTTGTGATATTTTAAATTATCTAAAAAAGGAAAGTCAAATCTAATATTTTAATGATTTGAGCAAAGGATCAAAAACTCTGGGGCACTTTGTGTCTTTTTTTCCCAAGCAGTATGAAATGCTGGTGGCAGACAAAAGTGTGTAAGTGGCTAATAACAAATGACAAATATTATCATAGCCCTCTAGGTAATGTCTGTCCACATAAGAAAACCTGGAACTTTCAAACTAGACAAAAAAACTGAAGTGGAAAAATAAAATGCAATACAAACCCAAAACCTGCTCTTAAAACATTCCCATATGCTCTAGATAAGAATCGGTAATGAATAATGAAGGAAGTGGGGTTTTGAAGAAAGACTGGTTCATTGTTCTTCTGAAAGGCATTTTAAACAAATTCTCCCATTAATCCATGAAATGATAAGTTTATAATGCAACACTTTAATGTTAATCTACTTGCAAAAATCAAGCAAATGGCAACTCAATGTTAGAATTATTTTATGATTAAGAAAATCAATTCTCATCATATGGGCAAATCAACACAAAAAGCAATAATGTCCCTTGGTTGTATGAGTAAAACACTGAAAGTTCCAATGGAAACCAATAGGTTCATTCAAACTTTGGATCAGGAATAGTTATGGAGCCCCTACAATGGCCTGTGCATTGCTTCTTATCAGTAATTTCTGCCTGATGGTATACATGATGAAACCAAGTGTTATGGTTTATATTGAGATTGTCTCCCAAAGGCCTTACGCACTCTTGGCAGGGCTTTGGGAAGAGGACTGGACCATGGGATTTCTATAGCTGACTCACCAATTAGAATGTGGGGCCTGGTCAGAAGAGGTGGGTCACTGGGGCATGACCTCCCTAGCTCCTCCCTTTGCTCTCTGCTTCCTGACCACCATGATGTGAGCAGCTTTCCTCTGCCAGACCCTTCCACCATGCTTTCCTGCCTGGGAGCCAGCAGCCTATGTGAGCCAAAATGAACCTCTTTTTCTTTAAGTTGCAAGTGGCAGATATTTTGTCCCAGTGACCAGTAACTAAAACACCAAGGAAGCTCTCAGGGTCTCTTTTCTGTAATCAGCTTAGGAGGCAGAGTAAGAGAGAGCAAGAAACTTCCCCCAGCACACACAGGGTGTGCCCTGAATGATAACGCTCAAGGGTAAAAAATCCAAAGACAGCAGTCCTTGATTCAGGACATGTCTTTGTTGTTATTTAAGAGCACAGAGAGTGAACATTTGGTGGAGCTGAATACGCAAAGAATATGGAGCTCAGTTCCAGAGAGGGCAGTGAAGGACCAGAAACAACAACCACGTACTCAGGCAGGGCTTCCAAGTATATGACTGAGGTCCTGAGCGGGATTGTGCTTATTCCATTCACTCGCTCATTCATTCATTCACTCATTCATTCATTCATTCATTCACTCATTCATTTATTCATTCACTCATTCATTCATTCATTCATTCATTCATCCATTCATTCATTGTTCTGAGAATGGAGTCCAAGGTCTCTACTTACTAAGCACATGACTTACAAGTTAGCTAATTCCCTAGTTCTAGGGTTTTGTTTTTATATACTGTTTATTTCTTTTTCTATCTGCTATTTTTTTTTTTTTTTTTTTTTGTGGGTACCGGGGGGTCGACCTCAGGACCTCGTGCGCCAGCAGGCGCCCGTGCCGCTGAGCGATATCACCGGCCCCTTTTTTGTATGTGGGATCCGGGAGTCGAACTCGGGCCCTCGCGCTTGCCAGGCAGGCGCTTAAGCTGCTGAACCATCTCACCGGCCCATCTATCTCCTATTTTTCTTTTTTCTTTCTTTTTTTTTTTTAAAGTCACCATTATGTTTTTTTTTTTTTTTTTTTGTGGGTACCGGGGGATCGACCTCAGGACCTCGCGCGCCAGCAGGCGCCCGTGCCGCTGAGCGATATCACCGGCCCCTTTTTCGTATGTGGGATCCGGGAGTCGAACTCGGGCCCTTGCGCTTGCCGGGCAGGCGCTTAAGCCGCTGAGCCATCTCACCGGCCCATATCTCCTATTTTTCATCCAGATTGTGTTGCTTTTCCCAAACTTTCCCCTCCACACTCCAGGAAACATTTTGCTAGCAATTTCAAGGTTGCAGTGAATGACTGAAAGTTCATTTCTAGGACCTGAGAATTCTTTCTTATGGGCACACCTAGAATCTGTTTATTCAAAGACAATCACGTGTTTATAACTGTAGTTTCTCTCCTCTCTCTGTTTGCTAAGGACTATTTGACATCCAGAAAAAAAGATTCCTTGAAGAGCAACACCACGATGGCCTTCCCAGATGTTTGCCTTTAGGGCATGAAAGGAGTTACACGAGAACAAGATGAGGAATTGCTGGCTAGAGACCAATGCTGCAAGAGACACACTCTAAATAAGAGTGACCAAGGGCTCAAAATTAAACATTATCAGGAGTCAATAATGCTATAGACACTATCATAAAACATCCAGAAGGAGGCAGAGAATAATTTGAAACATTCAGAAATCAATCCATAATCACAGGCTCTGGAATGCTGCCTTCCATTATGGTTAACATTCCTTAAGATTATAACTTTTGTAAAGGAAGCTAATTTGATTTAAAAGTTGAAAAATAATGACCTTTGAGGAAAGCCAAAAGGAATTGGGGTTATTTGGTCCAGGTAAAACAAAACTTCAGGATTGACTTAATAAATGTCAAATACTTGAAATTAACTGTTCTCCAAGTATTCAAAAGCAGACAAAGTAGGCTGAAATTGCAGTAAGAGATTTTGGTTTAACTTTAATAAGGAACTTCCTGGAAGGAATGTAAATCTTTTATTGCAATTTAACTTAATGTTATAAGGTTAATTAAACACAAACGGGCTACCAAAGAAAGTAGTGGAATGTTGGCTCTTAGAAAACCACATACCTTAAATGTTTTAGGTTTACTCCTGCCTAGACTGAAGAGACTGGATTGAGTAATTTCCAATTTGCTTGTACTGTATCATTAAACTGACTTTATACATTTTTGACTTCTACCTTGCATGAGTGAAGCACACATTAATACGATCTCTAGGACTGAATTAAAAAATACAAGTCTTAGATATGAGTGAATCTGGAGTTCGATTATTGGCATACAAAGGACAAGTGTTATTTTTAAATTGGCTCCTTTCCTGAACACTGTTAAGGAGAACTCTAGTTTGGAATAAAATTTTATTATAGCACTAAAAGATAGCCCTAAATCATTAACATATGAGTCCATGGAACTGTGTATCAATACCACATTCGAAATAGTCTGTTTTGAGGAAAAAAAGGGCCTCATGATTAACTACGAGCAACATTTATGTTTTGCTTTATTAGGAATTTATAAAAAAAGAGTCATTTACTATATATGGTCAAAAATAAGAACAAAAAACTGGCCAGTTTTTCACAGTAATGAAGTGGTTGCAAAGATTGTTCTCATATTCTGCAATATGCAGAAAAGGATAATTTATGAGAAAAAAACAGACTGTAATTGCTATATGTTTGATGAATTACAGCAGAATTCTAAATAGTTATTCTTCATCCTTTTTCTTCTGTCAAAGTAGTAAAATTATTTCTTTTTATTGCCCTTTTCCTATTTTTTTAAACAATAAAACAGTCCTCTGTGACATCCATTCCATTTTAAACTAATGCTTCTATTATTCCATATCTAAATGGGGCCGGCATCATTAGCTCCGTCGTGTCCCAAAAGATCTTTAGCTCTCATCCTGTCACATACTGTATGCATTACATGAAATGAAATACCTCAAGATTTTGAAAATATTTATTTTAAAAACAGCAATCAAATTGTCTGTAATCACATTTTCTGCTTGGCTTTGAAAGCTGCATTATTCAATATGCCAGTGGTCCTTTCCATAATGGCAGCATATTAGAAATTCATGCTGTTCTAATCTGACTTCCTTGATGTAGGGCACTCCCTTTGGGCCTGGAGGAACACTCCTACTTCCGTTTCATGAGTCCTGTATGGCACCTACTGAAGTGATGGTTGTCAAAACAGTTGTACAGTGGCCTTTGAATGCAAAGTGTGCCATGACTGAATGCTAAAAATGACAATAAATTTGAATATATACATTATGCTTGCTTTTGTTGCTTGGAAAAAAAGAAGGCATTTGGGAAATAAACCCCCCAATTTTATTGCCTTTTAGCATCTTTTTTCCATTTTAAACTCCAGAACTGGAAATTTGAAGCATTCAAAGAAATTGAAATCTCCTTTGTTGCTTTTTTCATTGTAAATTTTCTATAATGTGTCATTAGGAACCACACTCTACAAAAAGCCCAGGTTCTAAATGAATCCTTTCTATGAGGCCATTCTAAAACTTTGCACGGTTTTTCTTTGTATGAAAGAGCTTCTGTTGACTGCACAAAGAATACACAAAGAACAAGCAATCGCCACATATAGGCCAGGCAGAGAGGCTTGGATGACTTTATACAAGGTTGCATTTTCCCTTCCATCAATCCATGATTAAACCCAGCAGTGAATGTACCAGAGTGGGAAGAAAAAGAAGAGAGGCACTTGATTTCAGTTTGCAGGAATCAAAGGATTTTTCTTAAGCCATGAATATTTAATACGGGCATTTTCTCCCAAATAGTTTTCCAGTTTTTTTTTTTTAAACATGAAAACCCCATCCATCTATATAAAGCAACATCACTTACTTTTTAATGATGGAATAACATTTTTCCCCTCAAAAGAAATGATCTATTCAGTAAGTTCAAATATCTTCATAGCCGATTAGGCTTTGAGAGGGGACAGTTAGAATAGGGAAGGCCAAAGCAACAGCAAGAAAAGCTAAGTAACTAACATGACAGGTCTAGTAGGAAAGTGGAATGCCCGGGAGGGCATTGTAGAGATCAGCCAGTCTTACAGTTTTCTACCTTTTTAGGGAGAGACTCTTTTGTTCAAGAGAACTTTTATAAGAGATGCAAAACAAATAGACAGAAGAGTAACACTGCTATGCCTGATTCCTGACCTATCCCACCTGAAGCGGGCTAAGCTTCAATCCACTAAGCAAGTCCAGCTCCGCTGATATGGACAGAGTGCCTGACTGGCCCAGAGCTCATAAGCTTACCTAATGCTCTTATTCCCGTGCTTTTCTAACCAGACTCCACTCAGAAAAGTGCAGACAAATGAATTACCCACTATCAAAATAACTCAAGAGAATTTTGAGAAATTGCAACCCTTGCATATTGAGTCATGAATGGCTGTTGAACTTGGACCCAGAGAAAAAGAACTAATTGGCACTTATTCAACAGTATGTACTGATAGAAATTCTACTCTGGTTTATGGTCTGCTCTTGGAATAGAATTTAAGAAAATGGAGTATTTTTTAAAGTGTCAGAAATCTAACTTATTGCTGGATTCTTAACTGACTACTGCATAAGGAGTCCCAAGCAAGGGCAAGAATATGCAAAATTCTGGGAAATTTGGGCACGAAGAACTCTCACTCTGTGTATTCTGCACCCAATGGACATCTACGGTAAATTTCAGAAGGCAGTGTAGGTATCCCACTCTACAGAGTGTTTTTAATCAGAAACTTGTTCTCATTGAATAGAACTAGCACCTAGTGTGTGCCAAGCATTGCGTTAAAGATGTTAACTTCTGTAATACTTATTATACTATGGAATTAAATATTTTATTTTATCATTTTAATTTATTTTTTAAGAGATGGTGTCTCATTATGTTACCTGGGGTGGCCTCAAACTCCCGGGCACAAGCAATAGCCTGCCTCAGTGTGCTGAGTAGCTGGGATTACAGGTGTGTGCCACCACAATCAGCGATACCCATTTTAGAGATAAGAAAACCGAGGCACAGAAAAGTTATACAAGTTGCTCAAAGTCACACAGCAGTTAAGTAGCAGCATCAGGATTTGGACTGAGGCAGTCTGACCCAAAGATGTTGATTTTAATCACAGTGGTATATGAGTACATTCAATAAAAAGCAAAGATCTCATTGGTTAATAACAAGCTTACTTCTGTCTTTTTGGACAGATGTGAAGATTGAGGATTAAAGTATAAATAACTGGAAAAGTCTTCTCTCCCATGAATTTTAACATCTGCAAAAGAGTTATACAGGCTTGTTTCTCCAGCTTTATTTAACTAGCACTCCCATAATACTTCCTATATTGCCACTGGTCTAAGCAATTTTTCAAATTCTTTTAACCCTAGTGAAGTAAGGGTTATTATTCCCATTTTTCCAGATAATAAAGCTTGTGTATTTACTGGCTGAGTCATTCAGTAATCAGTTAGCCATGCTGAACCTCTCCATTTTTTCACTTGTAACACTGGGATGCTAGTACTTCATTCATATACTGATTTTGAATTATGGACTAAATGTTTTTTCATATCTAACATATTAGACATTTGTAAGAAACATTTATAATCGGTAAAACTCTTATCACTCATGTTGCCAGTGGGAGTAAAAAACAAAGTTAAATAGAAGAAAATTTACCTTTAAAATAAAATGTCACTAAAGAATATATATTGTATAATGTGTAACATACTAAACAGTAACATATAACATAATAATAGACACAGGTTATACATTAAAATAACATCTTAAATATGTACAGTATCTAAATAACAGATAAAATAGTTTCATCCCTTTGATCCATTCAAATACTAAAATTCTATAATGTTAAAATACTAACAAGGATATAATTACAATCCTAACAGCAAGAGGATGTTAGAAAATACCATTAGAGATAGTTGATCCTACACATAAATCTGCCCAGTGTGTTTTATTCTCATAGGATTTCATAATTAACAGGAAATTCCTTATGTAGAATCTACAATTGTCAGATTTATTAGTTGTTCCGTCCTGTAAGTGACCTTGAAAAAGACCTCAGAAGAAACACTGTAACTTCTAGGTGGACAGTGTTGATATCTTATTTCTGTATCCTTTACTTTCTTTTCTGTATGAACACTGATAACCCAAACTGTCTGTATGTGTAAATATATTTCAACAATTGGCAGACCAAGACTGGGAGTACAGCTTTGTGGAGGATCACCTGCTTAGTATGCACCAGGTGCAGGGTTTGAGCCTCAGCCCTGCAATAATTATAATAAGGCATGAAAATTGGCAAACTAATCAATTGTTTGATTATGTAAATTTTTTAAATTTATTATTAATGGAAACAAAATTGTACTTATTAATGGAGTACTATAAGATATTTTGATACTTGTACATATCCTGTAATTTTCAATAGTTGATTGTGATCATATTAGACATGAGCAAAGATGCCAGAAAACACTTTTATTAAGTCTTTTTAAGGCAGTACAATGAAGAAATATTATACTCAAAATCTTTTTTCAAAGAAAATAATCCCTTAGTTTTTTTTTTTTTTTTTTTTTGGTGGGTACCGGGGGAACGACCTCAGGACCTCGCGCGCCAGCAGGCGCCCGTGCCGCTGAGCGATATCACCGGCCCCTTTTTCCTATGTGGGTTCCGGGAGTCGAACTCGGGCCCTCGCGCTTGCCGGGCAGGCGCTTAAGCCGCTGAGCCATCTCACCGGCCCTCCCTTAGTGTTTTTAAATTTGTACCATGGAAATATGAAGGACCTTTCACATTTTGATCCATATATGCTTGGGGATAATTGGACATCAGCTTAATGCTTCATCTGTCTATTTTTGTTGCCATCACCCTGGTGTAGTTCCTCAAAACTTCTTACCTAAGTTGGGACACCAGGCTCCTGGGGTCGTCCACACTTCCAATTTCTTACTACTAATGTCTATCCAAGGTCTTAATGCCAGAAGTGTTTCTCTACAATCCTTTTTTCATAATGCTTTTTCCTCGAGTGTCTTGAGTTTTACCAGTGATTTCTCTCAGTCCATCCTTATGAAGTCCACATTACTTTGATTGGTTTTTGAAGCATTTGATCAAATTCCCAATTTAATATACTGAACCTGATTTCTGAAAGCTCTCCAGCATGCCTTTTCTTTCTTCTCTATTTATCCAAGTCACAACCATCCTTCCAGCTCTGACTACAGTACGACTTTTTTCACTAAATTTTATATACAAACTAGATAGATTAGTCTAATTGCTTCCAATTAAGAACTGCTACTAAAGTCATGATCAGTACAAATGAATTCATAGCTTCTTTTGGTCCCTAATTGTTTCACATTTTTCTTAACTTTCATAACTATTAATGTTTTCTCTGTAGTTTCTAATCCCCTAAAGGACAGTAGCCACATCTTAATCAATCAATTATTTGATCCCTTCCAAACACAGGCCAGGCAGAGGGTGTGCCTTGTGTACCTTAGTGGTAGAGTGCTCGCTCAGCTTGTGAAAGGATCTGGGTTCAATCCCCAACACTGTAAAAAATTCATTAATTAATGAATAAAATAAAATTAAATCCTCTACACACAATTTTAGTGAGGATTGCCCTGACTTGCCCATGAACATACTATTTCGATTGAAGCACTAATTCTTCTCAGTTTTGCATACAGAGACACCTCATATATCTATATATACTAGATGAAAGGAGAAAGGGAAATAAAGGAGAGGTAGACATAAGAAAGAAACAAAGAGAGAGGGGTGAAAAGCAACCCAGGAAGTTACAAAAACACAAAATTACAGTGACCTCTCAGTCTTATTTCCACTTTGAAAACCTGTGTTCCAACAAATTGGAGAGTCTAGAAGAAATGGATAGATTCTTAGATAGAAGTGAATTACCAAAACTGAACCAAGAAGATATAAAAACTCCAAATGGTCCAAAAACAACTAATGAAATTGAGGTAGTAATAAAAACCCTACCAATTAAGAAAAACCCAGGGCCCAATGGACTCGCCACTGTTTTATAAGAACTTCAAGAAAGAGCTAGTGCCAATACTTCTCAAACTCTCCTACAAAACTGAAAGGGAATCAACACTGAAAAACTCATTTCTTGATGCTAACATTGCCCTGATACCAAAACCAGACAAGGACTTAACAAAAAAAGAAAACCACAGACCAGTTTCCTTAATAAACACAGATGCAAAAACCCTCAACAAGATACTTTTCAAACAGAAGACAACAAATCAATAAAAAGACCATACACCATGGACAAGTCAACTTCATCCCAGGGACACAAAGATAGTTCAACATTTGTAAATCAATAAATGTTATACATCCCAGAAACTGAGCTATAGATGAAAATCACATGACCACTTGAATAGATGCAAAGAAAGCCTTTGAAAAAAATCCAACGTCCATTCCTGATTAAAAGCCTTGGAGAAAATTGGTACAGAAGACCTTACCTTAAAATCATAAAAGCCACTACCCAAATCCAGTGCTGAAATTATACTAGATGGGGAAAACCTGAAAGCATTCCCACTAAAATCAGGAAAAAGACAAAGTTGTCTACTTTCACCACTCCTCTTCAGTATAGTACTCAAAACCTTAGACAGTGCAATTAGGCAAGAAAAATAAAATGAACTTGAAAAAAAATAAAGAAGTGAAAATAACTTTATTTGCAGATGATGTGGTCATTTCCAAAAAAGATCCCCAGAAGACTCTTCATTGGAAGACTCTTAGAACTAGTAAACTCAGCAAAGTGACCCTATACAAAATAAACACACAAAAATCAATATTGTTTGTACGCAGAAAGAACTCACTGAGAAATCAGAGAAACAGTCCCATTCACAGTAGCTTCAAAAATAATTAAATATCTAGGAATTAACCTACCTAAGGAAGTGAAAGACTTCTATATCTAAAACTATATTGCTTTGAAAAAAGAGACTGAAGAGGACATTAAAAAATGTTTCAAAATATCTGCAAAATAGCCATATGACCAAAAATAGGACATAGATCTAAAAAAGTCTCCCAAAAAAACATTCAGCATTTTTATAGAACTAGGAAAAATAATTCTAAAATTAATGTGGAATCAGAAGATACTCAAAATAATCAAGGCAAACCTGGGCAACAAAAGCAAGGCAAGAGGCATTACAACCCCAGACTTCAAGTTATACTGCAAAGCTACAGCAGTAAAAACAGAACGATGCTGGCACAAAAACCAATCATATGGCTAATGGAATAACAGAGAGAATACAGAAACAATTCCAAGAACCTTCACCCATCTGATTTTTGACAACGGGGCTAAAATTATACACTGTAAAAAAGATATTCTTTTTAACAGAAGGTGCTGTAAAAACCGGTTATCCACACGCAGAAGAATGAATCTTGATCCATATCTCCTATCCTGTAGTACAATCAAATAAAAATGGATCAAAGCCCTACATAAAAACAGAAAAACTAAATCTGGAAGATAGAATAGGTAAAACTCTTTAAGACATAGGCATAGGTAAGGAGTTTCTGAACAGAATCTCATTTGCACAAGAAATAATGTCAAGAATCAACAAATGGGATTATATCAAATTAAAGTTTCTGCACAACAAAGGAAACAACTAGCAGATGAAGAGATAACCTACAGAGTGGGAAAAAATGTTGCCAGCTACTCCTCAGATAGAGGACTAATATTTAGAATATATAAATCAAAAAATTAGACCCTCCAAAATAAAAGACCCAAATCAAAAAATGGGCAAGTGAAATCAATGGATAATTCTCAGAAGAAGAACTACAAATAGCAACAAATATATGAACATGTTTGTTTTTAGAGAAATGCAAAACAAAACAACACTGAGATTTCACCTTACTCCAGTAAGAATGGCAAATATCACAGGGCCAAGAAACAACAAATGCTGGTGAGAGTATGGGGAAATGGCACCCTTCGACATTGTTAGGGGACATAGAATCACTTAGGAATTCAGTACAGAGATTCTTCAAAAAACTAAAAATAGAAATTCCATCTGATCCAGCTATACCTCTCCTGGGTATTGTCCCCAAAAAACTAAAGTCATCATACCACATTGATATAAACACACCCATGTTTATAGCAGCACAACTCACCAATTGCTAAACCATGGAAGTGGTCCATAATCTCATCCACAGATAAATGGATTAAAATATGATATATATACTACTTATATATATATAAGTAGTATATGCAGTACTACTTAGCCATACAGAAGGATAAATTTGAGTCATTTGTTGGAAAATGGATGGATCTTGAAACTATAATACTTAGTGAAATAAGTCAGTCACAGAAGATTAAATATTGCATGATTTTCTAATATGAGAGACACAAAATACAAATAATGTAAAGATCAAAATTAAAGCTCTCTGATAAGAAACAGGAGGTGTACTCTAGACAATGAGAAGGGGATGAGAAGGGAGGGCAAGAGAAGTAAAAGTGATCAAGATTTGATATGGATATGTATCTCAAATGTCCAAGTTTAATATAATCACTATGTGTCACAAACATACTAACACAATTTTAAAAATAAAGCAATTTAAAATTTTATGCCATGGTACATACATGCTGAGGACATACATGCTGTGGAATGACATTCTGCTCCCCTGATGGTTCAAAACAAGAACTAAAGAGGCTCTTTTTGCCTCAGAGGCAATGGTAGACCAAAGATAGCCTCTGTTTCTCCCAATTTAGTAAGATTTCTATTGTAACTTTAGAGTGTATCCAGGGACCCAAGCCTTAAAACAGGAACAAGTTGAAATTCCAAATCTACTTTCCCCAAGATCATGCTGGCTTAAAAAATAAGTCTAATACAGATTAAATGCTACATTTAATATCTTTGGTTAGACCAGTACTGTTCAACGTAGAGGCTAGCAGGCCTAAGTAGCTACTTATGTGTCAAGCACTTTAAATGAAATAAAAAATTTGCCCTTCAATGATGCCACTCAATAGCCAGAGACCGTTGTTACGGGAAAGCACAGGTTACAGAGCAGTTCTGGCATCACACGAAGTCCTGTGGACAAGATGAAGCTTATCCACGTCCTCGCCAACACTGCCAACAGCTGGAGCAGCTTTTTGCTTATTGCATTAAATGCAAGGAACAGCATTGTGAGTGTGCCAAGTAGACGTCGCCTTCCGGAATGTGGTTTGAGAGCTACTGGACAGGCCTCCATTTTGTGAAAAACCCTCTGACTCACCTTCGACAACTAGAACGGCAAGTTAGAGCTTCATGTCTTTAGCTTAGAGGCTAAGCTTTAGACCCAGTTCGAGATTTGTCTCCCCTCTGCCTTGAAAAGTGTTAAAAGTTCCAAGAGAAGCATCATGTTGAGGCAAAAAATACATACTCAAAGTCCTATTTTGACAATAGGTTGGGGGTTAGGAGCATAAAGAAGTTTTATGAGCAGAAGCTCCTGATATGGAGATAAAGAGGCTCGAAGAGGGAAAAGCTAGAAAGTGGCCTGTCCCATCCCAAAAGTGCCAGTGAGGAAACAGGCAGCTGATCTGGAAAGATCCCCAGGAATGCCGGGGAGAGTAAAAGGCCAGTAGGAAGCAGGTCCACTTTATAATGGAAAAAGCCTTTTGGGATTTAAACTCGCATCCCAGTGCCCATTCCCTCCACAAGGAGAGGACAAACTGACACTTTCTACACTGACTGCCTTCTTTCTCTCCTTTACAGGAACAGGGGCCCCATTAAGGCAAGAGTTGGAAACCCGATTGGGGGACGGAACCGGTGTGAAGGCACAGTTCTAATGAGGAAAGGGCATGTGGCTTTTCAAGGCAACTACAATGCAGCACATTTTTCAAACTTACACATTTGGCATGTCTGTGAAAAAGAATCCATGCTTCTTCTATTTTATGAAGTCATAATAAATACTTACATGCCACATCTATGCAGATAGAATGTAGTCTACAAAATGAGGCATTGGTGAGTTCTATAATGCCGCTAGTGCTGCAAATGAGTTTTCCGCTGTGAGTGCTAGATTGTAAGAGTTTCATGCCTCAAAAAAACTACTTTGGGGTTTCTTTCTAGTCTTCTTCTATCTGCCCTATCCCCCTTCTGTTCATGATTACCTGAAAAACCATTTTGTGAAGTCACTCAAGTTAAAGATCTGTGTTCAAATGATTTAGATAAGTGATATTATGCAATGCTTTTTTTAAGAAATGAGGAATAATGTAATATGAACAAGTAATTGTTCGTTGTGATCACAGCAGCACTATTCAGTGAGGGAAATAACCAAAGGATTTGACTTTAAAGTGACTGAATACTGAAAATCAAAGAGCACTGATTAAAAGTCACTGTGAACCTGGGAGGAGAATTTTGTGGCGGCTAGAAACTCTGCCCTAGACCATGTGCTATAGGTATATATGTTTTTCACTCCTTGGAATACAGACAAATTATTAAATATTAAGGTAATATAAAAATCAGAAGGAAAGCATTTATAATAAGCCAGTCTTTCTCAATTATGGAATGCTCATTAAAAATACAGACCTCTTGGACTCTGGGTAGGGCCTGGGAATTTGATTTTTTGCTAGTTTTCTGGGTGACCAACATTTCCACTAAACTTGGCAAGTTTCAACTGTTAAACAATTCAGAGATACAAAATGTCCCATTAGACTGAAACATCTTAACAGAGATAAATTTTGATCACAAGAACTATTCCTCCAAAATAGAGGTAAAAACTGTCTTCTTGCTTTCCTAAGATACAAATTTTTGGAATTTGAGAGTGGAAAATAGTGGGGAAATCAAGACTGACCGCAGTTCCTGTTCAGAAGTGGTGGGGATCTTACTTGTGGGGAGGAATCCTACACAAGAAGGGAGGTGGCATCAATTCGGGTTACTTTTTTTTTTTTTTTTTTTTTTTTTTTTTTTTTTGGTGGGTACCGGGGGGTCGACCTCAGGACCTCGTGCGCCAGCAGGCGCCCGTGCCGCTGAGCGATATCACCGGCCCCTTTTTTTTTCTCGTATGTGGGTTCCGGGAGTTGAACTCGGGCCCTCGCGCTTGCCGGGCAGGCGCTTAAGCCGCTGAGCCATCTCACCGGCCCCGGGTTACTTTTTATACGACAGCTGTTGAGCCAGTGTGTGTGATAGCACATGCAATGTCAACCAGTATTTAGTACATTGGGTTACAAATATGAGTGATTACACAACTAATTTTTGCCTTGACTTAAGTAAAAAGTGGAAAATTGCTTTGCACATTTACAAGATTTATGGAGAATATTTTCCATAGGTAAAAACCTCTTCATAGTTTCAGAATGCTATCATCACAACGTAAAAGTCCTTGCATTAAACTATTCCTTGCCTTTACTTTACGCGTCACTCCCTGCCATGGAAGGGTGAGCAGAAGCTTACCACAGACATGGAGTTAGACAGCAGGGTTCCGTCCTGGCCCAGCATGTTGGAGACGGTTATTTCCGGTAGGTCCATGTTCTGTGGGTGGAACGGTAGCAGGCCATTGTGGTTCATGGGGTGGCACAGAGAGTGGTAGCCGGATTCAACTTCATTCAGGTGCACCAGCGAGTGGTCAGGGAGGGAAGGAGGCGTGATGGGGGGAATGTTAAAGTCTTCACTTTCTAGACTTGGACCAGGGTAGGACTGTGAAAAGACAAGAGTGACATTGTTGCAAGTTATCATCCCCTTGTTTTTCCTCATCAGGAACATGCACACTGCCCTTGGGATATGATTACAAGCAGCATTATGGTTTAGCAAGATGTTTCAAATGTTCAAATTACCCTACTGCCATTTATTTCACTATTATGCATGGAAGAAAATTGCCTCGAAAGTATATCCACTTCTAGTATAAAGACTGCTTCCATTAGGCGGTTTTATTTTTCCAGGAAGCTGAACTCAAACAGATTTCAAAGGTCCCATTAAAATTTTCCAGAGTTTTAATCTAGCTGAATACCTTTTTCATGGGAATTGTAGGGAAGGGAGGCAATTTATAAAATTAATGTTTGATCAAACATGTTTCATAGGGCTCCCTACTGCTTGGATTATGGGATGTAATAAAAATGAATTCCAGAACTCTGGGGCAGTTGCCTTTGGGCTTGAAAAGTTACCTGTTCACAATAAACCAAAGAAAAGATATTAGTAAAGAAATAACTTAAACATGCTGCATATGTGTGAACACACTGAAGGTTTGACATATTTTTCAAATTCCACTAGAAGCTAATTTTATCTCAAAGATTTTATCATCAAAAGTGGAGATTGCTTTCATGATTTCTAGTAACATGTTTGATTTCTTCTAAAAGCTGATAAATACTATTGCAAAAATTTAATTTCACTTCAGTCCATCATGAAATGCAAAATACTACTATTATTATAATACTGATTCTGAATAAAAGTCAAGAGCAAAATAAATACCTGGGCCTTTTGCTTTTACAAATAAGCTTAGATAAAATAGGAAGGGAGGGAGGGAAGAAAGAAGGAAAGATTATATGAAGGCACGCCTGTTTGAAAAAAGAATGTGGCAAATGTTGGAAAATATAAGGAAGAACTGAATAAAGAAACATTGTTACCAATTTGTATCAGTACACAGCTATATTTAGCAGTCCTTTATAAAACAGGTGTCATAATATGAAAGGGAACATTTTGGTCCAGATAATTCTTGCAAGCCTATCTTTCAAAATAAGAGAGCCTTCACAGTGTCTGCGTGCATGGGTAACAAGGACCCCCTTGTCTAACAGCACAGCGCCTGCTGAAGTGTGCGAGATTTGAAATGAGGAGGCAAAGGGTAGGAGCCAAAGAAAGTAGTGCAAGGTATTCATTGGGTGTTCAGCCAATAAGCTTCATGTTCCTGTGTCCAAGTGCCTGGGGTTATTTTTTCCAGATGGCGTCTATTTGTCTAACAGAAAGAAAATCGTCAAGTTGTACATGCTAAATGTTGTACAAGTTTTGATATATTTGTTTAGGTGCTGTCAGAAGACAAGATTAAATGAAGAGCTACTTGGAACATCTGGGATTTAGATTTGGCTATGGGGAGGCATATGCGGGTTAGCATCTGGGGGTGAAGGGTTGATTCATCCCTGCCAATAATTTTTCTTAAATATCTAACATTCTGAAAAAAAAAGTTACCAGCTCTAAAAGTTCAATCATCTGTTACCAAAGTCTTCTGTGAACAGTATATATTTTTTGTCTGAAAATTATATTAGTGTATGTTGAAGTTACAAGTTTGCTCAAATTCTCACATATCTGATATATTTTAGACCCTGAGTCTACAACTCTAAGCCTTTAACTCCTTCTGCAAGTATAAAAGATGCCCAGTGGGGAGGGGAAAGAGAAATCATATTTAATAATGCCTATTTCATATAAAGTACTTTATAGAATCCTTTGACTATGCTGCCTTCATTTAAACCTTACAATAATCCTTTCTATAGTGAGGCTCAGGAGTTAAACAACTTGTTTAGCTTAACATAGCTGGTAAATGACCAACTCAGTACATAGGCAGGAAGGATGGATATATTATGAAAGGTGTTTTTTGGTTGTACTGGGGATTGAACCAAGGGCCTTGGCAACAAGCTACATCCTCAGCCCTCTTTCATTGTTTATTTTGAGACACAGTCTCACTACATCACTAAGTTGCCCAGGCTGGGTTGGAATTTGAGATCCTCCTGCCTCAGCCACTCAGACAGCTGGGATTACAGGCATGTACCACCATGTGAAGAGGTAAGAAGGCATTTTTAAAAATTTTTTCAATTTTAAGGAGAAAAAAGATAAATAAACAATGAAACTGAGTTTCAAAACATGTTAGTAGGACATTTACAACAGTTGATACACTGTGTATTGTTGTCTTCCTGGTAGTTATTCAGAGTACAAGATATAAGCATGATGTCTTGTCCAAACAATATTAGCACAAAACATTCTTTTAAAGGAACTAAGAGAAGCTAGCTGTATAACTATCTTAACTATCTCATGTATATATATATTGTTTTTCTTTTTCTGTTTCTTCCTTTCCTCTTTCCCCCATCACAGTTTGTCTTTTCTTTTGAATAGTTTCTTCCCAATCCACAGTTATCTATTGTACGTTTCTGATCCTATTTACTTGTTCAGTATGATGTTTACACATATAGGTCTGATTTATTTCACTTATGAAATGTCTCAAGTTGCACCCATTTACCTATAAAAGCCTCCAGCTTATCCTTCTTTATGGCTGAGTAGTACTCCACTATATAAAAAAAAAACATGTTTTTTTATCCGTTCCTCTGTTGATGGGCATTTGGTTGTTTCTAAGATTTAGCTACTACAAATTGTGCTGGTATAAACATGGGTGCACCTATATTGCTGTGATACGATGTTTTTAATTCTTCTGGGAAGATACCCAGAAGGAGAATAGCTGGGTCTAATGGGACCTCTAATCCTAGTTTTTTAAGTAATCTCCATACTGATTTCCACAGTGGTTGCACCAGTCTACATTCCCACCAACAGTGGAGAAGAGTTCCTTTATCCCCACAGCCCCACCAGCATTTGTTATCAGTTGATTGTTTGATGATCGCCATTATTTTTGGGGGTGAGATGGAATCTCAGTGTTGTTTTATTTTGCATCTCTCGAATGATCAATGATGTTGAACATTTTTTCATGTATTTATTTGCCATTTGTATCTGACGTGAGTATTCATCTCAGATGCCCATTTTTGGATTGGGTCTTTGAATTTGGGGTTCTGATTTTTTCAATTCTTTATATGTCCTAGATAGAAGTCCTTTGTCTGTGGGACAACCAGCTATAATTTTTTCCCACTCTGTGGTTTGTCTTTTCACTCTGTTGATGATTTCTTTTGTTGTGCAAAAGCTTTTTAATAAGGTGAGATCCCATTTATTGATTCTTTGTACTATTTCCCTTGCAGTCTGGGTTTTGTTCATGAAGCCTCTGCCTACATCTATGTCTTTGAGATTTCTGCCTATTCTTTTTTCTTTTTTTTATGGGTATGGGGGGGTCAAACTCAGGACCTCGTGTGCCAGCAGGCGCCCATGCCACTGAGCAATATCACTGGCCCTTTTTCGTATGTGGGTACCGGGAGTCGAACTCAGTACCTCGCGCTTGCCAGGTAGGCGCTTTTGCTGCTGAGCTATCTCACTGGCCCTCTACCTATTTTCTCTTCCAGTAAATTTAGTGTTTCTATTTTAATATTTAGATCTTTGATCCATTTTGACATTAGTTTAGTGCATGGTGATAGACATGGGTCTAGTTTTAATCTTTGGCATGTAGAGAGCCAGTTTTTCCAGCACCATTTATTAAAGAGGCTATCTTCCAGTGAACATGTTTGGCTCCTTTGTCAAAGATAAGGGGGGGATGTGTGTTTGGGGATGTGTCTGCATCTTCTATTCAGTTCCACTGATCTCCCACCCTATTTTTTTTTGCCAATACCATAATGATTTTATCACAGTAGCTTTGTAGTATAATTTCAGGTCTGGGGATTGTGATGTCCCCTGACTTGCCCTTGTTGCCCAGAATTGCTTTTGCTATTCTAGGTCTTTTCTGGTACCAAATGAATTTTAGGAATGTTTTCTCTAGATCTGTGAGGTATGTTCATGGAATTTTGATTGGGATTGCATTAAATCTGTGTAGCAGTTTTGGAAGTATGGCCATTTTCACTCTGTTGGTTCTTCCTATCCAAGAGCAAGGGATATCTTTCCATTTTCTGATATCCTCTTCAAACTCCTTTTTTAGGGTACTGTAATTTTCACTGTACAGATCTTTTACATCTTTTGTTAGACTGATTCCTAAGTATTTCATTTTTTTGGATGTTATTGTGAAAGGTGTGCTTTCCCTAATTTATCTCTCTGTGAGTTTGTTGCTTGTGTACAGAAATGTTAATTACTTTTGAATTTTGACTCTGTATTCCTCTACACTACTGAATTTGGATATTAAATCTACAAGTGTTTTGGTGGAGTGTTTGGGGTCTTCTATGTAGAGTATCATGTGTTCTGCAAATAATGATGATTTAAGTTCTTCCTTTCCTATCTTTATTTCTTTTTTTTTCTCTTGTCTAATTCTGGCTAATGTTTCCATGAGCAGTACAACTGTTACTATTTTATTAGGTTGGATGACACAAAATTGCTGATACTCACTGTCTCTGTTAAATAAAATTCATAATTTAAGAATTAATGTTAGCATTAGTAAAAGGTTTTTCCTATTATCAAATTCCACCCTAATACCCACCCACCAAAATTCACTACTTTACATGGGCGCAGGAATTCATAATTTGTCTCTGTCAGTATGGCAATTGCTAAATTTTTTGATACATAACTTTTAAGAAGTTAATCAGTGCCTATTTGAAACCTTACTGAATCCAACACAAGTGATGCAAAGAAAGTAGAAAGTTGTTCTTAATTTTAAAATGCCATTATACCTCTGAAAATATTAAGGGATATTCTAACTAGAGTATCTCATGACTTTATATTCTAGAGTTTCTTCAGTTGTTGAATCTTAATTTGTGGTATTTTAGAGGAAGGTTTAATTGGTATCACTTTACATTCAGTGATAACAATTGTGCTGCAATTTAATTAAGCTATATGGTTTATTTTCATGTAATTACACATTAACGTTATTTAATCCATGCAATCATACACCAAAACCACAGAGTCCATAACTTAACTGGTAATGGGTAGTTATGTGGGTCAAGAATTTTAACAATGTAAAGTTACTTAGTTTCTGTTCTTTACATTAGAAATCACGATATGGTTATTTGCCAAGAGCCTATTACAGTGTAATTGATGCTATATAAAGTACTGTGGTAACTGTATAAATGTCAAAATATCCTAGAACTTTAAAATAGTTCAATGCCAAACTAATTACTAATGGTTTTAAATGTGGATATAAATTAGCTAACTTCCTAGCTTTGACTTCTATGACATCTTTTACTTTGATTCTTAAAAATTACATAAAAATGTGTTTATAAAATAGTTATCTTTTATATTATAGACAATTCACAAACTTGGGAGGATATAACAGGACAAGATACAATTTGATACTTTGTTTAATCTCCATGAGCTGCTTGGTTGAATTTGTGTTAAAAGTTTGTTGAGTGAATAAACAAAATACAGTGGACCCTTGACTTATGAACTCGGTTCTTTTGAAATGGCTCATTGTAACTCAAGTTGGTTGTAAGTCAAGACTATTTTTCCCATAAGAAAAAATGGAAATATCCATAATGTGTTCCAAACTTCCCAAAGCACCCCTTAAGTAGCATTTTCATAGTAAAAAATAGTTTTCCTAGTGTATTCACGAAGAAGTTATAAAATGTGCCTAGTTTAAAATGTGCCAGAAACAAGAATTTCATACTGTACTCACCATTCAAGTTGACATCTTTGGCTTGCAGGAAGGGAGGATGAAGTGGAAGGTGGTTACTGTTTGGAAGGAGAGTCCCCTTCCATCAGAACGTCAGGCATCTGGTCTCTGGTGTCCTTTCTCTCCTGGGAGAGTCTGTAGACCACTAGGACCTGCTTCTGGCTCACTAGGTCTCAACCTCTTCAGAACTAAAAACTGGTCTAAGGTTACCTGTTTCTGTCTTTTCTTTAACACTGTTCTGTAATATGACGTGACATTGTCATTAAGCAAGTGAATGCAATGATTGGCCTTTTCTCTCTCTGGGTGAGTCTTTTCTACAAATGTTTGTAGCTCTGCCCATTTTTTCAGGATTTCCTTTATTTCAGAAGAAGAACTTTGCTGCACTGATTGCTGATACTCCCCCTCCTCTTCAGAAAGCTCCTCAGCTGCTCTCTCTGTTGCTCAAACAGAAGTTGCTGAAGTTCCTGTGTAGACAGTTCCTCTGAGTGTCCCTCCACCAGTTCTTCAGCATCACCACTGTCTACCTGCAAGCCTATGGACTCTGTTATAGTGACAGTGTCATCAACCACAGGGTCACTTGAAGGCTCAGGCTCCTCTACACAGCCTTCAAGGTCTCTCCTGTATAATTTTAGGCCACACTGTCTTCCAGGCAGATATCAGTGTCCTTAGAGACACATTGGCCCAAGATTTATCAATTAACCCTACACAGGAAAAGATGTTGTATTGTTCCTTCCAGGACTCTTTAAGGGTTAAATCTGTATCTGAGACCATCTGGAAGCACTTCAGGAACAGATCCTTGGTTCCTAGCTTCATAAAGTTAGCTACAACCTGCTGGTCCATAGCCGGCAGTAGAGAAGTTGTGTTAGGTGGGAGGAACTCAACTGAGAGCCATGGGAATTCTTCAGCCAATTCTTCCAAATCTCCTGGATGAGCAGGAGCATTGTCCATGATGAGAAGAGCCTTGAGTGGTAAACCTTTGTCCTCTAGATATTTCTTAAAAGTAGGACAGAAAGCCTCCCTGATCCACTCAACAAAAAGTACTCTTGTTACTCAGGCTTTTGTGTTAGATCTCCACATGACCCCTAGCCTATTCTTCATGACTTTATATTTTCTGAACACTCTAGGGGTAGAGTGATAAACTAAGAGAGGATTTATCTTAGGTCACCACTCGCATTGGCACATACCAGTAAGTTTAGCTTATCCTTCATAGGCTTGTGGCCTGGCATTTTCTTCTCTTCCTCAGTAATGTATGCTCTCCTGGACATTTTTTTCCAGAAAAGGCCAGTTTCATCATAGCTGAAAACTTGATGAGAGCAAAAGCCATTTCTCTGTGTCATTGTTTTGAAGTGGTATATGTAATTTTCAGCAGCCCTTTTATCATCACTGGCTGCTTCACCATGCCTAGTTATATTACGAACCCCGGTTCTCACTTTAAAATTGTGAAACCACTCTTACCAGCAGGAAATGTTTCACCATTATCACTTGTTGATGGATTATCCTTTATGAGATCTACATTTATAGGCCTAGCTTTTTCACAAATTATAGACTCAGGCTATAACCTTCTATCTGCTTTTCCTTTATCCACATTAATAACAGCCTTTTTACCCTGTCTAACACTGTTGATCGTGACTTACTAATTTGAGTAACACCTTTAGCAACACTAGCTTCCTTATACAAATCTTTTCTCTGTAAGATTGTCAAGATGGTGGATTTCGACATGCTGTACATATTAGCGAGATTGGTTATATGAATGCCACTCTCATATTTCTCCACAATTTCCTTCTTTTTGATTGTGACTGCTTTCTTTACCTTCCCTTCCTTCCTTAGCGTCTTTTCTAGCTTTTTGGGGGCCATTTTGATAGCAGTAATTGTAGCAATTATATAAAGCCCCGACCAAAATCACATCCACAAACATGCACATCTGGGCTCAGACTGATCTTACATACACTTACATATGCTTTTCTGGCATCAGGAGTCTTTGTTTACAACTGCACAAGCAGCCAGCATTCCGGTCATAACTCAAGAGTTTGGTCATTAAACCTAAAATTTTAGTCATAACCCAAGTTGTTCATATATGAGGCTGGTTGTAACTTAGGGGTCCACTGTAATCATTAAATGAATGCATGCATACCACATTTAGTCTTTAATGACATAAGTTTTGTGAATACACCATTTTTGTTCCAGGGATTTCAATAATTTTCTTGTATTCCCAAGAGTCTGCATTGGCCAGTTGACAAGACAATATGTAACATTCATTTCACAGAGTGTCAATAGGTCAAAAATATCTTGGAAGAATCCTGGCTTGTGCAGCATGAAGAAGGCTGCGTAGAGTATTTAGTGTCTCTGTCTGGCTGCTGCTTTGGCTTTAGAAAGTGGCTTGCACTTACCATGCCAGAGTGGCACAGAGATTACTGAGGATTTGTAAAAGAGAATTTGTGGCCCATGGCTTTCAGAAGTTGTTGCAGTCTAATACCCTTGACAGGCAGGACATCAGGGCCCCTTTGGTAAGAGCTGGGGCACTTGAAGCTATGGACCAGCAGAGTTGTGATGCCCACAGTGAGAATGTAAGAGTGCTCTGGTAACAGTCAGGAACATAGGACATGGAGCGGGGGTATGGGGAGGGCACCAACAGAGGAGGCTTATGTTAAAGTCCTCCTGGTGATGCAGGGGACCTGCTGTACTTGCCCACTGATTTTTGGTCTTTTCCTGAGTGACACTTATTGTCCCCCCTCCATGTGGCCTGGAGTTTAAACAATTACTCTTTCTTCAATTTTTTGGGGAACAAAGATCATTTGATCCTCTCTAAGAGGGTCTTCATATACTCTGGAGACCATAGTGCTACATATCTTAGCTTGAGTCAGAGGTCACCAAAGAGTGACTGCTGTGTCTGACGGGGTTCTCTGGGACTGAGGAGCACTGTAGAATCTGGGGCAGGACAGGTATGGACCTTCAAAGGTAGCACAGTCTCCCTCACGACCCTCTAATGTCTCTTGCCCGTCAGTGCGCAGAGGCTGGAATCCAAACTGCAGCCTGAACCTTTCTCCCTCCCTCTTCTTCAACAATTGATGAAACTCAGCAATCACCACTGATACAAATGGAGATGAAGTATTTAATGATGGTGGGGTGAAATTCAGGCCATTAATTTTCATTTCACCTGAATCTATGCTGTAATAACTAAGGGCAAATTGGAAACAAGTGTGTATAGATTTGGTGTAAACCATAGTCAGCCCACATGATCCAAATGGCTTAAAAATTCAGAATTTTATTGCTACTTGACCAAACGCTCCCTGATCTTCAGCTACTCCCTGGCTTACTCCTCACAGGAAAGCCTCATCCTGTTGCTGGTGCTGGAGCACCTATGAGGGCCCCCACCGCGGTGTGGTCACAGTGTGACAGACAGCCCAGGAGCAGGATCCAAGTGCTGCTGAGTGGAGGCTGGGGTGTAGTATCAGCAGGGTCTGCTAATTCTGGAAGAGACGAACTACTCAAGGCTGCAAAGGATTTTCGGAGGCATTAAAGTAGTAATTTTAAAAAAATTAGCATCCTTAAGAGAATATTTTTGTAGTTCTGTATAACAGAGTCAATGGCTGTTGCAAGCGATTTTCTTAAAACCTTAAAAGGTGGTGTGTACACATTTAGCTTATAAAGTGCCACATCTTTCTCTGATGAGGAGATTGATTTTGGACTGGTTAAGCCTATGAATAATGATTCCTTCAGTGACTAATAAGAACAGCCACTGAGACTACTGGAAAGATTTGAGGTCCCGGAATTCAGTAGACAAGGCCTGTATGCAGGTTCTTTAAAACATTTATGACTTTGGATTCTGAAGCAAGTTTCTTTTTCCTGTGAGTCTCACTTTCAGAACTCACTTCATTGGGTTCTTCAGAGCATTAAAAATGAAACTTATGTAAAAAGCTCAATAATATATGTTTTCCAGATAAAAATTTCTTGATAATGTGCAGCTTTATGTATCTATTGTTGCCATTAAATGGATTTGATATATTCAGTGGCTTGGGTCTTGTCTAAGAAAACAAACAACTATAAACTGCATGTTGCTGATGGAGATGTGTTCCTTACAATGATATTCTAAGGGACTTCACTCTATTTTCCATTGATCAAACCTCATAGTGGAGAAAAGTGGACTCTATTCATTCCTAATATATTTAATTGTTCCCCATAAATAGCTGGGATAAAGTTTTGCATTTAATTTTTTTTGTGTGTGTGGGTACTGGGGGTCAACCTTAGGACCTCGTGCGCCAGCAGGCGCCCGTGCCGCTGAGCGATATCACCGGCCCTTTTCTTGTATGTGGGTTCTGGGAGTCGAACTTGGGCCCTTGTGCTTGCCAGGCAGGCCCTTACTCTGCTGAGCTATCTCACCGGCCCTGCCTTTACTTTAATGGAATGAAATTGTGTGTGTAAAACTGAAGAATAAGAATGGAGTGGGGAACAGGGTGCGGGCAAAAGATACATCCTGAAGGTGCTGATAATGACTTAATGTACAGAGGACCAATAGCCACTCCTTGCTGAGGAGCCTGCAACCCAAGGCTGATAAGTTCAGTGTCTATGGACTCAAGTAAAAGGTGAATGAATTTGGGGACCAAACTTTTCTGGTCTAAGTATAGTGAAAAGCTATTACTATTTTCAATCCTTAGAAAGGGAGATTCTTAGCAAGGAGGTAAAATTGCTAATGAAAGGGAATGATTCTGAGACCAGAACCAATAGGCGGGTTAGGAAAGTTATAGGAGACCTTTCAGATGTGCTCTGGGATTGATCTGCTTGGATGCCTTTCCAGCCATCTCACTAAAACCAACATTCTTCCTGCATATCCAACCTTTCCCAGCCCCATTTCAGTAGGAAAGAAAAAAAAACTTCTCATCTAATTTAATTATATACTAACACTCCTTCTTAATCATATTGCCTTACATATTCCATGACATGAGTATCATGTTTACAATATTTTCTCCTTCTGCAAACCACATTTCCTTTGCTACAGCCTGTGCTTACTTTATATTCTACATCATTGCATCTCCAAGTGGAATGCTAATTACACTGCCTTTTCTTTTAAGTGTATAGAATTCATGTTTTCATATTGCCCAGATAGAGTGCAATACATGCTGAACAGGAACACATAATTGAGAGTCTCTTTTGGACTTTGCCTTTTCTTCTTTTCTTAAAATCTAATTCTCTATCTGAGGGGAACTGTATTTATGGATCTCTGTCCACATATTGCAATCATTATGCACAGCATTCCATCTTTTGTGACAAGAAGTCCCATAAGTCAGACGAATTCAAAAGATATCATCTTGTACACATCTTTAAATTATGTGATGGGTTCATGCAATCATGCATACACTAAAATATGGCTATGGTTATAACACTGTAAAATATGTTTTTCATATAGATCTTTATTTGAAAGATAAATAAATACCACTGCCATCAAACATATACAGAATGCCTTAATTTTTAATTTGTAATGTAATTCTTGAAAGTCAGATAGAAAAATGCCAATGTTCAAAGATGTTTCATTCTCTATTATTGCACATTCTTGTTGCAAGATTTGAATAATCAATAGAAAGCAAAATGAACTAAGAAATGTATTAGAAAAAAAATAAACTTCCTCTGTACATTTTCATAAGTTAAGATATAACATTGTAACAGTGACTTCCCCTAAAAATGTTTAAACTGCATCAACATGATTTCTAATTTCTTTTGAGAAGACCTTCAGAGGTAGGTATTTTTCAGATTCCTTTGTCTCTGTATGAAAACAGGGTTGATAGCTCGAGACTGTAATGTATTACTGTGGAAAGCTTTGGTCTGTTACATAAATCATCTTAACACTCAGCAAGAATTGTCCAACAATGCCATTGATGTGCTCAAGCCAATGATCCTGCAAGCAAATTTTTTGTCTTTCCTCACATTTAAGACAACAGCAATAAATCATCTTCATTTAAAAACACACAATGTACTAATTTTTCTAGCAATAGTTATCAAAATAAAATTTTTGGTAGAAAGCATAACATTTATTTTATCAGCATTTATGAATTTTTGTAACCTGTGTTAAATAAAACACAGTGAATGCCCGTTCACTATAGAAGCATTTGTTGTGTTTCTACTATATGTAAGACATCCTGCAATGTGTGATTTGAGATACAAAGAGCTAGAACACACAGTGTGTATAGAGGAGAGAAATAGGAACTGAGGCTCCCAGTAAAAGCAGTATGCTTGAAGTTTCACGCAAAATGATCTCAGAATGTAAATTATTTGAGGTTGGCATGATCAAGGGATTGTTATAAGCAGTCTTACAGTGGTAACAGAACTACAGATGAGGTATTATTGCTGAGATGTGGCAAGTGACTGGAGAGGGCCACAAATAGCCACCAATGGGCCAGTCTAGACAGATGTGCAGGCAGCAGCAAGAAGACTAAACAGCAAGGTTGCTCTTCAACCTCTAAGATAACTACAAGGTTATGACTGGTCCCACCAATCAAAACAAACTAGGGTACTTGGCTCAGCCTAGGCCCCTACTAGGGCTAGGGTACAAGGCTGAAGCTCATTTATACAAAACTAGTATGTAAAGCTTGAATGAGACCAGAAAATAGGGATGACTTGAGCCTGCCCCAGAGAATGTCTGACCTTGGCTCTTCCTGGGAGAGCTTTGAATCCTGAGGTCAGGGGTCACACGTTGAAGCTCTGAGGGTACAGGCAGTACTGAAGGCAAGCACTTGACTCAGACCAGTGGGGATGGGGCAGGATAGCTTCATGCTCCTCTACTGAGGCTGGTGCCAGATTCCCTTCCCCAGGTTTCTAGAAAAGTCCTTAACAGACAGGGGATCCTTCTGCCATAATGCACTAATGATACTGGAATGGGGAAGAGATTTTTTCACCTCAGTATTGCTCGGCGGTCTACAAGAGTTTCTGGAAAACAAAAAAGGTACTCCCTTCAGTCACCACCCACAACCTAGATGAAAGGAGAGAGCTACTTCTGAAACTATCTGGACACTAGTGGTAGGTGATTCCATATTCAGTTTCAAGAGGTACTATTAAAGGATTTAATTTCATTGTTTAGCATACAATCTTATACAAAACGTAATCCATACTTCCTAAAAATTACCTAGATTTTTTTAATACTCACACTGAGTTGATACATTCTGACATCTAGTTTTGTACTTTTGAGCTTTATTTTAGAAATATCCAATGTTAACCATTTTAAAAACATACATGAATAAAATCACTCTTCATCCAACCTCTTAGGAAAAAATAAAACAAAACATTATTGAAATGTATACCTTTCAAGATTCTTTTCAGTGTGTGCTTGCTATTTCATTTTGAGACTTTTTGTTTTTAATAACAAAAAAAAAGATCATAGAGGTCTGATTTTTGAGCTAGAAATTCTACTACAAATCTTAGGTTATCTCATAGTAGATGTCCTTATTTAATTTCTTTAAGCCTCAGTTTCCAAATCTGTGAAATAAGGATGATAAGAGTATCAACTCATTAAGAGTTCATCAGGATTCAATCAGGTAAATGAGATAATGTCTATACTATGGGTAATATACTGGTTTGCAAGAAGCAATCGATAAATGCTACCTGCATTGTTATTGTTGTATTATTATATTACCTGATCACATAAAATGGATCATGAATAATATTCCATGTCAATTAATGTTATCTGTATCTTTGTGTAAATGGCTCCATATTTTATCATTTTACTCATTTCTAGAACTTATTCTATCAGTTTTCTTCTTCAAATATTTAGGCTCTTCAATTTCTCTGTTATGGTTCACTGTGATGAATAACTTTATCCATTTATATCCTGAGAACAACATTCTAGAGGTCTATATTTATGCAAAAATAGAATCATACAATGCTCGAGAGGAGACCTGATAAAATCAACTTAACACAAGTTTTTCTAAAATGTGGAAATATATTAAACCTCAAAGACTGCCTGTGTTTAAAAATAATATATTAAAACCTAATGAATTTTATGCAATTATTAAATGTTTAAAAATATATGCAAGGATGCTATAGGTTTCCCCTCTATTCAATGAGTTCTATAAATACAAGCAAATCCTTTAACTACTTTGGTCCTCAGTTTCCTCATCTGCAAAGTATGTGGCAAGAGTGGTAATAAGCACAGAAAAAACCAATACAAAGGAGGAGGGAGGAGGAATCACTACCCTGAATAAATGAATCAAGGTAGAGTAAATAAGACCTTATAATTGCACAACTTTCATAAATGAACAAGTACTGATTTTATAGCTCACGAATGTTAACTTTTATATATGAATGTGCTGATTTTATAGCTTAAAAAAGTTAAAATATCCATGGTTTCATTTGGTTGAACCCAAAGTTTCTCAGAGTATTCCAACATGTGTAACACATTGCAATTATCTTAATATGGAAAGGAATTGAAGTTAGCATGTCAACATTTTGATCTTAAAAATTCTAAAATAGCACTAACCCTAGCTAAGCAAGCCTGATTTGGGCCCTAGACTGTCCAAGACTAGAATCCTCACTATGAAAATTTAATATCGTATTGATGTTTCCCAAGTCACTCAATCTGTCTAATCCTTGATGAATTGTAAGAATTAAGTGAATCACTGTATGCAAAACATTTGCTGAGTTCATCCCCAGGAATAGGTAGCTCACAACCGACAGCTATTATTATTATTATGAATTTAATTTATTCATGGCATTGGGCTTAGAGATGTGCTAACCTAAACTTCCACCCAAGCAGAAGCTTGCTGCTAAAACTTAGCCATCATTTTGAACTGAAGTCAGAGCATATATAGCTGGTGGATGGAACAAGATGGTGGCTGAGTAAGAACACCATCTTGCAACTGTCTCCCCAAGATGCACTACTTTGAACGACTATTCACACAATAAACTACCCTCACAAGAGCTACTGTGAGAGAACACAGTGTCTGGCTTTAGAGATTAGCTGCTCAGTACGGAAGAGTCCAGGATTCCCTGAAAGTAACTTCTGTACAGAGCTCTGGGCCTGCTCCATCTTGCAAACCTGTTGTCTTCCTCTACCTGTACTTCCTCTAAGGCCACTCTGCTTTGTGACTTCAGAAAATAACTCCCGGAAGGCTTAGCTCTGCTTGAAGAATGGCCTGCTCCTGAAATGCTAGGGAAATGCTGGAAGCTGTTCACTGTTGATCTTCAAATCATGACCAACAGAGTTCTTATGACTTTCAAACCAGGTTATTCTGTTTGAATAATCTCATGCTATGTCTTACTTGTTTGGCTTTGCTAGAACAGGATCAATTACCATAACTGATGACCATCAAAAGGAGGTGTAGAAAGCATTTTCCGAGATAGCCACCACTTAATTTCAAATCATTAGGGTTACAGTTAAATATTTCCACATCCAAACTCTGAAATAATATAGATGAGAAAGAACACAAAAGAAAAAAAATACAAATATAGATTAAAAATTAACTTGAAACCCTCTTTGTTTCAGGGAAGTCTAGCTAGGTCTGCTCCCAAACTGAGGAAATGAACTGCAGAGAAACATGACACTTTTAAAAGGTGTTTGGTGCGCAGGTAAGGCTATGAAGAAGAAAATTTTAGAAGGGACGGGAGTGAATGGAAAAACTTTAGCTTTGCTAAGCCTTGCTGTTCATATACTAAAAAATGGGCAAAATCGCTCCTTCTCGACATATTGACATATTAAAAATTTTAGTGTTTGTTTAGAACAATCTTTAAGTGCCTTGGAAACAGAGTTGGCACAGACAGGGAGCATCATTGAGCATATTACTAGTCTTAACTTGAAATGTCACACTTATGTTTTGGGTATTCTTTAGTGACAGGTTTATTGTAAGTGCCAGAAAAAAACTATACAGCATGTTGTACTTGCAAATTTTACCAGAAAAGAATATTTAGTTCTTCACAGTTTTTCACATGCTAGAGAAAAAAATTCTCAAAATATAATTGTGAACAAGCCAGAGAGCTGTTTTCAAAATGTATCAAGTGCCACTGAGTAGCCCTCAGGCTATGTACCAGAACCACTGCCTCTTCCTTTTGCCTACATGTCTTGGTGTCTATTGACATTATTCCACTGAATCAGCCATGTTTTAAATGGAGCCTGACAGTTCCAGAATTTGTTTTTACCACAAATGCTATTTCATTCAGATCTTTTCATAATTTTTATCACTGAAATACATTCCCCTAATGCTTCAAAAAACATACTATTAGATAGCTGTAGTAAAATTTTTAAGTGTAACAGGCAACAAACATTCATTTTACTGATATAAAAAATGAGTCTTATATTCACAAATCCCACAGCTTGGAAATGTATATGATACACAACATTTAACCTGTCAGCAGCCTCATTAGTGTCAATGAGTAGAAACTGGCAATCAGTAGATGGTGAGCTGTACATGTGTTTATGTTTTAAAATGTTCCTAAAATAGCTCTGCTGGTGAGGTTGGTATAAAACATGTCTACTGGACAAATGAATTTCAGTTTAAATTTTATGATCTGTTTACATTTTTTGAGCAATTCATAGTTCTCATGTAGATGGTCATTTAGCATTAACAGAGTCAATACTGAACTAAAATAATAATAATAAAAATAAAGGCTGGAAGGGAAAGTAATCAAAGTTCAACCACACCAATATATAATGATCAAGAAAATATGCAGGACTCATGTGTGTTTAATGATCATGACCCCAAATATATATTTGTACGGTGCCTGTATTCAGTATCCATACAGCTATTAAGACATTTTTAGAAACTGTAAGAAATATGTGAGCTGTTTCAAGATATAATGCTGAAAAACAGACTTCCATGTAAGAAGCCAATTTAGGAAGAAAACAACATAAACAATAGTAACTTGTGTGCTCAAGTGAAGCATCTTTTTAATTTTGAGTAATGAAGATGTCAAGCCAAATGCTAGAGTAGTTTAACGTAATTAGGTGGCCTATTTTTCCAGGCATCCTTTCATTTCCCATTGAAAACTCAGCTCGTATGCAAGGCAACAAGAGCAATTTTGTCTGTAATGAATACCTCCGGGACTGCACAGAGCAATCATTTGAATGTTACACTGAAGACTGGTTTGAGTAACTAGTCTGGGCTTGTTAAGATGCCAGACTTTGTTGGACTAACTAGATTACTCAAAGCATGGCAGCTTTATCATTTTATTGGGCTAATGGTCAAAAAGTCAAGTTGACTTTACTTCTGAAATTTCTTCAAAAGGAATCAGTCTAAAAGTAATTGGTCTAATTTATAGTTCAAATTTATGTCACAATCATGGAAATTTTATGGTCCACAGTAGAGAGATTTTTTTTCTAAAAATACTCTTAAAAATACTACAGTTTCTAGGCTTTTTGTGTCATACCTCATTTACGCTGTGACCTGGAGAATTTTCTCATTAGAAAAACATGTAATTACCAAATAGAGAGTTAGTGATATGTTTGCAAATTTTAAAACAATTTTAATAGTAGATTTGAGAGAATACTGTACAAGAGAACTTGGAGAGCCTTAGTGGTTCTGCTGCCATTGTATTGCTAATTATAAACAAAAACATGATATTCTTGCAACAGTAATTGCTTCTTGTTTTCCAGCTTATTATCACATTAACTCTGAGTCTTGCCCTTGAAATGATTCTCTCAGGAGGAGAAGTACTGGGGCCTTAAGTTAATGTGTTGAAAGGCACTGACACCCCACACAAGGGGTGCTACTGCGATCAACCAGAAAGTGCTAGATTTGCCAAATGTCTGTGATGCAGGGACAACTATCATTGCAATTAGAGGACTCAGAGAATTAATGCAATAAAGAGGAAGAAAAATAGTTTAATTCATTTACTTGTCTCTCAACAAATAAAGCTGATAACTCTGATCTGTCACATACTATTCCAGGCATGGGATATCCACAGAGAAACAACAGAAGATCCACCTTCATGGGTTCACAATCAGGTGAGTAAGATGAGGACATCTTTGTGGACCCTAGTGTACCACCTGCTACCACCTGCTATGGAGGGACAAGCAGGCATCTTCACACTCAGATATATAGACACAGGTGGGGCCTTGAGGTGTGCACCATTCAGCAACAGTGAGCTGAGTGGAAAGGTGGAAATGAGAAGATGAAACGAGTTCATGAGGAACCGTGAAGCCCAGGACTAAGGCAGTAATTGTATAGATGGAAAAAAGGGGACACATTCAAAAGTTTTGTACAATTGTAGAATCAGTGCTATCTTGCATTAACTAACATTTGAGTGATAAGGGAGAATCCCCATGTGTCCAGCTTGGGTGATTGGGTAGGTGGTGTGCATACTTAAGACTGAAGGCAATATATGCAAAACAAATTTGGGGTGTGAAGAAGTAGGTTGGAGGAGATGAATCACAGTTTAATGAACTGATGTGTTGAATCTGAGCTGTTGTTAGGGGCAGGAGCTTAGTGGAATTGGAAATCAAACCTGAAACTCATTTGAGAGAGCTGCCCTAGATAGATAGATATAGATATAGCTATAGATTAGATATAGATATAGATATAGATATAGATATAGATATAGATATGAGTACATGTATATATTACAACTTTTATAATCAAATGTACTGCAGGAAATGTATGTCAAATGTTTCTTGTAAGATTCCAGAAAAACATAAGCATTACCATATTTTATTATGTTAGCTTCCCATTACTATGACAAAATACCTGAGATCACTAACTTAGGAAAAGTTTATTTTGGTTCATGGTTTTAGAGGTTCTAAATCCTGATTACACAGACCCACTGCTTTTCGGCTCTGGTAGGCCTGTCCAATGGCAAAAGTGTGGAGCATGCGGCAGAGCAAACTGCTCACCTCAAAGGCAAGAATCAAAAGAGAAGAAGGGGGCAGGGTCCCTCAGTCCTCTTCCAGGGCACATGCCCTGTGACCTAAGGACCTGGACTAGGTTCCACTTCCTAAAGTGTCCACACTTCTAAGTAGGGCCACCCTGTGGAGCAAGCCATTAACACATGGACCTTTGTGGGGGGCATTCATGCAAACCATAGTGTTTATCAATGTTATTTTTAACCTTGAGATTTGAGAAACTGGGTAAGAGTCAGAATTCCAGTGGAGGCTGGAGGTGGAGAAAAGCAGAAAGAAAACTGATCAGAAGCTGAGAGTAACCTAAAATATGGCCTCAGGACAGAAATTTGAGTAGCATTTACTGTGATGCTCAGAATTAACAAGAAAAACTCTTGTAAACTTAAAGGGTAAATATTCACAGAAAAAAAAAAGAGGAAGGAAGGAAAGAAAGCATGAAGGTAAGGGGGAATTCAGCAAGCAAACAGGGGAAGGGGTGGAGAAAGAAACAAAACAGAAGAAAATGGTTTAGCACGGTGAAGGCCAAGTTCAGGGAGGAAGTGATTTATTGAAAAACCTGGTTCAATCAAATAACCTAAGCTTCTCCATCACCTGACACCAGAAATCTCTTCTCATTCCCCATCAAGGGATTATTTCTTGTATATAAAAGAGCAGTCCTTCTCTGCACTCTTAGGCAGAGCTGCCCCTGAAGCAGGCAGCCAGAGAGCAGAGTTGCTGTGTCCAGAAACTTGTGCAAAATGGTGCATGTGTGAATGGAAAGTAAAGAATGCATGGTCAGAGGAAGGAGGCAATATTCTGGAAGCTGCCTTAGAAAAGGAAAGAATGAGGAAAAGCAATAGTGTATATACAGAAGTAAAAATTAAATTATCTTGGTGTCATAGAAAGTTCCAATGAAGAGAACCAAACTCCTCTTCTGGTTCCTTTGATGCATTTAATCCAGATAGACATTGATATCCTGGTTAGAATCACATATTTGGAATTATAGAAGGTAGTTTGATGATTCCAGTAGTTAGAGAAAAGGGCTTCAATTGTTTAGGGAGAGAGGGATCCCCAAGCATGTGTATCTGAGTGGACCGCAAAGCTTTTGGTGGAAATCCAGCTCAGGTGGGAAGCTCAGTTCCCTTCAGTCTTGTCATGCTTTCTGGCACAGTAGTGTATATATATTTAAAAAAATAAACTATGCTGTATATATTAAAGACATAAAGCCAGAGGTTATGAAATAATATGGATAGTAAAAGGATTACTTCTGGGAAACAAATTAACATGCCCATTGTCTCACATAGTCACCATTTTGGGTGTGTATGTGTGGCAAGAGCAGCCAAAACCTACTCACTTAGCAAATGCATTAGTGACATTAGTCTTCTGTTGTACATTGGCTCTCTACACTTGTTCATTTAGTGTGTTTGCTTTTTGTACATTTTTAGTCTCTGTATTGCCATCTTAAGCATGACCAGTTAAAATGGAATAAGGAGGAGTCTTGGGGTGTACATGAGACAATTGCCTTTCTCCTCCTCTGGCTTTCCTGTCCTTAGCCCACTCACAGTGTCCCATAAATGACACGGGAAAGATCCTACAAGTTCATGAAATATAAAGCAACATGGTCTCTTTAGACAGGGTTGGGAAATGCACCAAGAAATCCTGCATTGTATGGTTCAACTGCTGTCCAGAGTAAAAAAAAAGTGAAATGGTGTTTAATTTAAAGTACTTGGGCCGGTGAGATGGCTCAGTGGCATAAGCGCCTGCCTCGCAAGCGCGAGGGCCCGAGTTCGACTTCCGGAACCCATATACGAAAAAGGGCCAGTGATATCGCTCAGCGGCACAGGCGCCTGCTGGCACGCGAGATCCTGAGGTCAACCCCCGGTATCCACAAAAAAAAATAAAATAAATTAAAAAAATAAAGTACTGAGTGGCCAGCACAGTTATAGTTATCACAGGGAAAATAGTCAATATTCCAAGAAGGGTGCCACAGTGCAGTGGAAATGTTATGGGTTTTTATTACATACTTGTCAGTCTTATTATAGGACGATATATTCCATTTTAAAGCCACCCATCAATTACAAAGTTATATGCAAAAAAATTTTAAGGATTTGTATACTCTAGCTCAAAAGGTATAGAATGCATGCACAAAACAGGGCCAAAAAGCCTTCTGGGACTGTCTAAAAGAATATCATTAATTTTTACAGTGTATTTTCATTTCTGGAGCAGTTCCAGCATTGGCTTTCTATAAAAATCATTTCAAGTTTAGAATTATGCTATATGCTTGCAGCAGCATCACAGGAACAGTAGTGCACCATATGTTGCTACTTAGCAACTTGGTCTATAAGTCCCAAAGCATGTACTGATTTGAAAATTGAACAGGAATTATAATTGTTGAGTGATACTATGAGGCAAGTTATCTTGGATTACTAAACTATGCAGATGTTTGATGTTATATAGGGAAAAGGAACAAAACTACTTTTCCCCGTGGTATGACTAAAATCTTATTTATGGTTGCCTAAAGGGGTAAATTGATTAAAATTCTCTAAAAGAATATCAGGTAATGAATTCTTCAACACACTATGTTACAGTAAACAAAAAAGTTAAAGTGTAAAGTGTAGCGAGGGCCATTCAACTTTCCTAATTCGTGAAGTTCGTTCTCCTCCAGGGTGTAGATCATCTCACATTACGCTAATTTTTAAAATAGCTCATTCTAAAAAACTTTTCAAATACATATGCTGCACTATCTTAAAAAAAAAATACAGTTTGCTTTTGGCTCACAAACCTGCAATATCTTTAAAGAGCACCAAAGTATTTGGAGCTCTTTATTCCTTCCACATAAATTATCCTTGGTATTTGCAACATGCTTAGCAACTCTTGATCAAAATACTAAGAAAAATAATGTTCATTGTTTGATTTCAGTAAGGGCTTAACATTATCCATTGTAGTTGAATTTAGAAATCTAAGGAGCCGACTTGTTATGATGCATATGTTCTGAATTTCCAATCCTTTATCCCAAACTCTTTAAGAAGTACATAATGATTCTCTGAAAGGGAGCAGCTGCTTTATAACGATAATCATTTATTGAGTTTGTGTTTCTACTGTTTCAAGCAAATTCAATTAGCCCTTACACTTCAAAACCCTAAAGGCACCAAAGAGATGGTACCGGGTTGCTTTAATCTAATAGTAATACTAAACTTGCCAGTACAGTTTTGGGATTGATGGTTAGAAGAAAATTAATAGTAACATTTTTCATTTTTTAATCAAACAGTTCTATTCGAACTACCTATGGATCTTGGAGGCTACTTAACTGAATGAATTTAGTTAAGTATGAATTCCAAATGCAAAGCCTGGCCTTCCAAAGGTATTCTTAGACTGATCAACTCAATTGAATGGAAAGAAAGGTAGTCAGGATCTTTGAACTTTGTGGGGACCTTTTCCACAGAATAATGTCGTGTAGTGTCCAGGATGTCTGCCAGAGAAGTCTGTAGTCATAATGATTTCTAAACAAATGCCAAGTTCATGGAGAAGCAGGCTTGCCTGTTTTGAGTTAAGCACCAGACATTTTGTTCTTGGAGTGTACCCTAACATATACATTATATTTAATTCCTTGACAGCCACCATTAAGAAAAATAGTTTACAACTGCCCTTTTTTGCCCCCTCCTCTTCCAGCTATCAAATCTATCTGGGCAAATTAAATAGGCATTGAAAACTACTACATTAGAGTTCACTATAGTGACTGATAAGTGAAGTTCCAAGGTACTGTGGTTTTAGTGTTTTAGAAAAAAACAGGTATGTGTCCACAAAATGCTCCTGTGAACTCTGCTTCACTCTCATTTATTCACTTACTTATTTTTGCTTACAATGTTCTTATATTTTATGTTTTACTGGCACCCTAGGGCAGTTATAATTTTGCTGTAAATGCCCTCTCTGGATTAAAGGATCTGGTCTTAAGTATCCAAAAATAGCTAGGCAAGCATTTACTTTTATAAATGTAACCATTTACATTCTCATTGCACTTCTGTTGTCACTTCTCATGATTAAATACCTTGTCAAACATTCCCAGGGAAATGGATACAAAGGTGCCCTTGAAAGGTTTTAATCATATCTGCTTTGGGGCCTGAAAACTTCTCTCCCCACATCCTCCCCCAAGAAGATCCTAAAAGCAGCTTTCCAGCGCCCACCATCCATGTGATAGTGGTGATGAACAAAACATCTTGTTGAAAACGGCGCCTAACAGTTGATAATTAAAGCTATTTGTGACATGTGTAGCTTATAATGATTAACTCGTCTACAGTCAGAAGCACAAATAACCTGCACCTGTAAAGACTTTATTTCCTAAAGGTAAAACAACTGTTTAGGAAAGATCATGCTGGCAAAACAGCTGCTTGCCGTTCTGGAGAGGAAACGAGGTAGTATCTTTCAACAAATGCCAACTCCGGTATTTTATCAGCTCCATCTCATTAACTGGAAACAAGGCTTAAATGCTTTGTTTATAAATTATGATTATTCCTGATTGCAGCAGTTACTGATAGTGCTACTCATTTGCAATGCAACTCTTTGAATTTGTTTAATTACAATTTGAAACAAGGCAGAGAAGATTAATTAACCCACCTGGCTGGCTGGCACATAGTCCTGGCTCGGCTCTGCCATGTTCATATACATGCTCTCACCGTCAAACTGCGAATGAAATAATAGTAAACATTCAGCAATCTTCACTGTGTATTTTTCTTTTTTTTTTCTTTCTTTTTTTTCACCATCAAACTGGAAAACAGTAGCCATAAAATATACTGTGGCTGGGAAGATGAAAAATCTGTCATAGCAAGCGAGCCACATCTTTTCTTTGATGTTTCTGTTGTCATTCTTCCTGACCTGGGATGTCAGTGATTTGGAGTAATTAGTGCTCTAGTAATTACAGCAAGCAAGCAAGAAATGAATGGTTTCCTTTCATCTGCAATCTGTTTTAAAACAAAATGGCTCATTTTGCACGCCATGTATACATATTGCAGTTCAGTTGTAATGAAGTATTAAATGAATGGCACCGTTTCTGAAAGAAAAGAAAAATGGAAAATACAAGGAGGCACAGCTCAGTGCATTCTGAGTTTAGCTATCAAAAAAGAAATTCAAAGTTTTCATAATGGACTGAAATTTGCTTCTCCGTCACAGGCTTTGGATTTTAAAAAAATTTAACTTTATGGTAATATTTGAAAAGAGCATGTGCCACTATAACCATGGCTAAGAATGGATACAAGAATAACAATGAATAACAATAACAAACATACAGGTGCAATGATTAAGTTTTCCTTTTTGAAAATTTTCAAAGACACTGAATTAATGTATTACAAATGCATAGAAATTCACCTGCAAATTTGCAAGTTAGGAACAAGAGGCAAGGAGGAAATTCACAGACGCAGCCCAATTGCAGGAGCACCATCAAATTGTCCAAGCCACAACAATAACAACAAAATACTTTTCACAATTTCAGTTTTTGAAAGCAGTAATCACTCCATTCAGACTTAATCCTCCCCTATCTTTAGTCACATGATAAATGGGCAAAGCTTTCCTCTGCACTTACAGGAAGAATTTTTTCCAAGGTAATAAGCAAATGGATAAAAAGCTGAGTCTAAACATATGTTCAATGACTTTTCAGACATGGGAACCTGAAAATATAAAAAATTAGTTTTTTTTCCCCCCCTATACTGAGGACTGAACCTAGAGTCTCCACACTAAGCTACATCCTCAGAAATTTTTATTTTTTATTTTGAGCTAGGTTCTCCCTAAATTACCTAGGCAGGACTCAAATTTGCAACCCTCCTGCCTCATCCTCCCAAAGTACTGGGATTACAGGTGTGTGCTAGAGCACCTGACTGAAAAACAGTTTTCAAAACAGAACAGTTATCCATAGAAGTACAAGTGCACAGTAATGCATATATATTTTATATATCTCCAAAACAACAACACAAAAATTGTTTTAGATCAAAATAGAAAAATGATGTGTTATAGACATCACATTCCATCACCTGTGAGCTGGTAGGCTTAAGTAAAGACACTCAAGATCTATGAAGACCTCTAAACTGTGGTCAGCAGTGGTGGATGCCTTGAATAAACATAGCTGTAAAAGTAAAGAGCTCCCTAAAAACACTGAGACACTCTTTAGATTAAACTGAAATAACAAAAGATTTCCTCACATGTGTCCCTATAAATGTGCAAACAAGTTGTCTAATCAAGAGTAACTCACTTATTGAATGATGTGGTTGTTAATGCAAATCAGAAATTCCATAACTAGAAATGAAGAGCTGGGTATTTTGGGTACCTTGCTGATGGGCTCAGGGGTCTTGTGTCCCAGTGACTGACCCAGGGGTACTGGTCCATTGGTCAGGTGTGCTTTAACCCAAAGACAATCTGGCCCCAATCTATCTGAGTGTTGCTCTTGACAACTCCCAACCTGACAATGAGCACCATCATGCATTTCTCCGCCCCCACTCACTCTTGGAGTACACTAGTTTGTTTGCAAATGTTTTTAATGTTAAGATGCCAAAGAACCATTTAAAATATGGGCAAATTCTTTGACTATAACAAACTAAACAGAAGTAGTGAAGTGAATCAACTACTCCACTGCCTGTGCATATTCTATAAATGTGTTACTTTCTATTTCATCTTCTCTAACTCATTTTCTAAATCTGGTGTCGTTCTCAAGCCAACTAAGGCTTTGAAGTTTTGGTTTTAGTCTTTCCAAAATGTATGCTAATTGAGTACATTCGTGTTACTGCTTTGGCTAAGGGCTTTTTCCTGAGTACCAATACTTCAGAAATACTGAGCTGAGGCTGAAATAGAATTTTACAATAAAAGGTATGTGGCTGTAAACATTGTATATTTTGTTACCCGTGTCTTTACCTGATATGTATTAACTGATTTAATCTTCACAACAAACAAGAGTTTGGAATTATTATTACCTGCATTTTACAAATGAAGATAAAAAGGCACAGAGAACGTAAGCCAGATGCTCAAAGTTACACAGCTTGTGAGCATGGCTTGGCTTCAAACCCAGGCTGACTGGCTTTTTGCACATGCGCTTAGCCACCAGAGCATATCAATATATTCTGAGTCTTAATGAAAATACTGTTAATAAACTATCACAGAAAAGTGATGGTAGTATATGTTGAATATCCTTAATCTGAATATCCAAAATCTAAAATGCTTCAAAATCCAAATCTTTCTTGGTACCAACATGATGCCATGAGTGGAAAATTCAATACCTGACTTCACGTGATGGGTTGCAGTCATTACGCAGGTACACAAAAAGTGCTGTAAAATTATCTTCAAGATATATATATAAGGCAAATATATAAACACAAATGAATTCCTTATGTAGACTTGGATCTCAGCCCCAAGATATCTTACTATATACCCCAAAACATTCCAAAATCTGAAAAAATACAAAATCCAAAACACTTCTATTCTGGACATTTCAGGTAAGGGTTACTTCACCTTGCCAGGAATTTCTCTGGTATTGTGAGACTTTCAAAAACAGAAAAACATACAAACAAGAGAGCCGACAACTTAGTACTTAGCCTGGCAAAATGTCACTGGATGCTTAAAAGACTAAGGCAGTTATGATAGTTAATTTTATGTATCGACTTCCTTGGGCCATGTATTACCCAGGTATTTGGTTAAACGTCATTCTCGGTGATACCTGGAGAGTGTTTTGGATCGGATTAACATTTAACTTGGTAGACTGAGTACAGCAGATGTCCCTTCTGAAGTAGGAGGGCCTCATCTGAAGGCCTGGATTTCTCCTGCCTGACTGTTGAGCTGGGACATCAGTGTTTTCCTGACTTTGGACTCCATTGAATCACTGGCACTTCTTGAGTCTTTGGCTTGCCAGCTCTCAGACTGGAACAACACAATCAGTGCTCCCAACTCTCCAGCTTGCCAACTGCAGAGCTTGGGACTTTTCAGCCTCCATGGGCATGAGAGCTAATTCCTTATAAGAAACCTGTTTGTGTCTCTATGTCTCTTTTCCTAAACATACACACACACACACTCACATACCATCTTGGTTTTGTTCTTCTAGTTAACGCTAATATAGGTGACTTATTACTATTGGGACATTCAGAACTTCTGCAAAAGCAGATGTCTAGAGGGCTTACTATATGGAAACACATTCATTTCCTGCTATCACTTGCTCCCTAGAGAGCTGTGCTGGTTTTGCTGAGTCTTGTTTCCCACTTCCAATGTTTCTGTACCTCACACATGATCCTTGTTGTCCATGATACCTTGTGGAAATGTTTCTTAGGCTCCCAGCTCCCCTCAGTGAGGGCTGGGCTGTCCCATACCCTTGGTACTTCCCTGGGCAGCCTTCTGTTACCAGGCAGCTTTTGTGATTAGGGGGTTAAGTGCACTGTAATATAGGGCACCAGAGGACACAGTGCACATTTTAGTTGTCTTTAGTGCCTCAGAGCTTAGGGTCAGCACATGACAAGTCCTCAGGAAACACTGCTTAATTAACAAAAAACAAATCATACTTGGTTGATTAAACAAATCACCTTCCTAAAGATAGGGGCACCAGTGACTTTACAAGAGAAAGATTCAGCTTTCAGAGAATGTTTTGATAGGGTTTTGTTTTGTTTCTTTTGATTTGATTTGATTTGTTTTGTTTTTACTGATGCTTTAGGTCCAGGCTAAGTGCAGGCTAGGCAGGTGCTATACGACTGAGCTACGCCCTAGCCTTCATGGCTTTCTTTAAGGGGACTGACTCAGTCTTACAATGGATGAAAAACTGGTTGAGAACTGAAGCCTTTAAAGAGAAAAAAAAAGTACAGAAATGGATGTGGAACCATTACTCGAGTGCTATATCCAATTTTGTGAGATTTTTTTTTTTTTTTTGCATAAGACCTTATTTAATGTAAAATACATAGAGCAGTCAGGAATCCTGAAGTTGGGCTCTACCTAAGTGTATGTCTTGTAGAATTATGAGTTATCAAACCAGATTGTGTGTCAGAATTAGCCTCCTTACTCCTTTTGTGGGTGAAGACTTGTCAATGGATAATCTCTGGGCCCAGGGAGAGGCATAAGCAAGATCTTCTCTAGACTCCTCCTTAACAGGCTGTATTTGTCATCTGTGACTTTCATAGCTCTCCCACCACACCCTGTTTAAGAGTAGCAGCCAGGGATCTTAACAGGCTTCCTGTTGACAAACCAATGGTAGAAGGTATCCCATGTCATGGGCCTATGGCCAGTTGTCACTGGAAGTATAATTATAGCTCACAGAGTCTTAGAATTTTGATTTTGGAAAGATCCCTGAAGACATCAATCTGAATCTCTCAGGTCATGATGGAAGAAAGAGACTTTGTTGCACTGTCCATCAGGGAATAGAACTAAGTCTGAATTCTTGGTAGAAAAGGTTTCCTGGATGAGATACTGCTGTATATACTATCACCCATAAAATGTAAGAATCAGACTGACTACAGTTGTTCCTCAATTTACAATGCAGTTATGTCCCAATAAAGTCATCTTCAACTGAAACGACTGTGAGTCACAAACACATTGAATACACGAACTTACCAGACACTGTTGCTCAGCAACACTGCGCCTTGCAGAGTGCTGACTGCTGCCCCACGTGATACATGGCTGCCTGGGACCTTCCAGGCCCAGGGTCATGAGGGAGGGTTAGACTTCATGTGGCCAGCCCAGGTAAAGCTCAAAATTTAAAAGATTAGACTTACAGCTTCTATTGAATGCTTATCACTTTTTACCATTGTACTATAAAAAAATCATTCAGTGGAGCCATCCCCGGCCAGAGAGACTGTGTGTGTGCATGGGGTGTCTGTGCAGTCACAGATCCAAAGGCACAGCGCCTGCATCATGCTCTAATGACCCGGTCCCTCTCTGTGGTTCACGTTCTATGTAATTATTATTAATAATTACTGCAATAAAATTGTTTTATTAAGCATAAGTAACTGCATATCGTTACTCCTTACGTTCATCACAATTACTATTCTTAGAAATCAACCGAATTTAGTTCGGCATTATAACTTTTCAAGATATATCTAAGAATACTATGGCTTTTAATTTCCATGTATTCTCAATTTAAAACCTGAAGCAAAATTTGAAAGAACAAACAGACCGACTTATTTAAATCTAAATGTAAATAGCATCAACCAGGATTAGCCTTTCTGACCAAGTGATTTTATACTCTTTATTGTATTTTTATTTCAAAGCACCAGGGGATGCAATCACATAAAAAGTCATTTATAATCTTCTACTTGAATTTTTCAAAATTGTTTTTAGAGGATATTAACCAAACCCATAATCCCAATGAGCTTTTCAAAACAGGTAGCTATTACTTCTTCTATTGAAAAACTGAAAATGGACAGACAGCACCATTTGTACACAATAAATGATAAGCAAACTTGGGCAATATTAGGCTACCATAACCACTAAAACAAGAGAAATTGAACAATAGAATGTGAAACATAAATCAATCATTGGCACTGGTACCAAAAATGGGATCTTTTTAGGGAAACCATTAGGGGAAAAAAAAAAAAAAAACAGAAAACTGTTGCTGATGGAGAAAACAAAAACCTCATATAATTCATGAAACATTGTATTGCATGTCAAGGGAAAAACTGTATATTTCTAGGTATTTTTTGAAGGAATATTTGATACTTGGGCTTAAAAAAGAGCTAAAGATGGAAATGTTTATAACAGGGGGTTAATTGGAGATTTCTTAGGAGATGTGTTATACTAAGTTATAATCAGAAAGAGTAATGTCCTCAAAAGAAAATTTCTATTTTATATGACTTGGCCCAATATGAGAATACAGTTTCCTACTTTTTGTAGTGGAAGATATAACTTCAATTTGGGCAGCGGAGTCAAAGACTTCTGCTGTTTTATTTAAAGGAAAGCATTTTGAAAGCTAGGCATAATATGAAGGGGGATAATGTGCACACAGACACGGTTATAATGTGGTTCACATGAAAAGTAACATGGATCTAGTAAAAAAAAAAATGGAACAAGGCTAATTTTTTACTTCCCACACATCTTCCCCGTCTTCTTTTGTTCAGGGGGCACAGGAGAGGGAATACTTGTCTACTTAATCTCCCAGTTTCAAGGCTGAAGATGTTGATACAAACTAGTCTTAAGACCCTCTGTCTCCATGTTAGGCCAGGCTGAATGAAACATTCTGACCACAGTGGACCTGGAGAAGTGGCTCATACTGAAAGGAAAAGCCAACAGGCAGAGCCCTGATTGTTAATACCCGAAGAGAAGAAAGTGTAGTTACTCTGCTAGTGCTTTGTATGGATGTATGCGCCTGTCTGGAGGCATGCAGAGTTGAATTGGGAAAGATGAAATCATCTGGGTTGAGCTCTTGTCACTTGAATTTGACTGGGAAACACTGCACTGCAGTAGGAAGAAGAGGAAAATGGCCTAAGCATACTGTGCCTGCGTGGAAGACTGGGCCACAGGGAATGGAGAGAGAACATTAGACTTACAACTTAAAATGTCAGCCCTGCTTTGGAAATGAATTTAGATTCTCATTTTTTGTCCTAGTCATATATTTATACGGTGAAGGCTTGTACATCATATTCCTTTTGTCAACTTTGAAAACTAAAATTTTCAGTAATAAAGCTGTGCCTTTATCCTAAACCTACCTGTGGAAATACTGTCCTACAATATGGCTCAATGGTATGAATCTAAAGAGAGAAACAACCATTTCTCTCTATTGTTAAAGACATGGCTAAAATGCAATATTTTGTTGCTGTTGTTATTATGCTGCTATTGTTGTTCAACAAATGCACTAAATTTATTAATTTGAATGGACATTGTATTCTCTTAAGTTGTCACCTAGTAGGTTCCACATGTAAGAAAATGTCATAATGGTTCAAATCAGTTTTAATATCTTCATTTATAGGCACTTTATAATCCCATTAAGTGTATTAAGACATTTAATTTTTGTCAAAATGTTCAAATACTATTACAGTTATAAACGCTATTTTACAGATAATAAAATTGAAAGTCAAAAGAGTTTATACAAAAGATAGTCTGTTTGGGACCTGAAATCAAAATACTTGGGAAAGAACAATTTGGTGAAGAAAAAAGTAGATCTCCATGTACCAGAAGAGAGCTGACAGGAAAAGTAGAAACTACAGAGAAGCTGGAGAAACTGAGCACAATACTATTGTCAGGATAGTAGAGTCATCGTTATTAATTGGTTTTTACTGTATGCCAATATAGTGGTACCTCAGTTCACAAACTTAATCTGCTCCACGATTCAGTGTAAGATGGCCACATTCATGTTCGTTTGGAGAAGGTGACCGTGGTCGTATTTGTCACCTGATTTGGAGTTTGAGAATGGAAGCAAAATTTTGCCAAACATTTCTGTTAGTGAACTGAATTGTTCATGAAAAGAAGTGCTTTTGAAGCGAGGTATTACTGTATCTGGTTTATCTTTGTGTCACTAACAATACTGTGGCTCATTTCCAGAGAAGTGGAAGAGAATTAATGGAGAAGATCAAATCTTGGGACAGAGGCAAAGCCTGTAGCCACACCAAGAGTGTATCAATGAGTATCAGATACTCACTAAAGAGATCTCCATATAATCAGCAAAGTCTTTACTCTGTAATGGACCCACAGTCCTCAGCTCACACACACACCAAAAAGAAAAAAAAAAAAAAAAAAAAAAAAAAAAAAAAGAAAAAGAAAAGAAAAAGAAATATGAGAAAATAAGGCAACAAAGTATGTCCAAACCCTTCTAACTTCCCCAAAGCTGACCCATGGAGCATTAATGGGAAGAAAATCAAAAGCCAAACATCTGAATTATATGAAGTGATAATCAAGGAAACATAAACCAAAACAAAACATCAATAAGGTGCATAGTGTGTTCAAAGATGGTATAACTACATAATGGACTTATTAAACAAAATGATCAGTGAGCTTATAGAAAACACTAATAAAAAGCTAGCTGAGGTAAACAAATTACTAAAAAATATGAAGATGAGTTTAACCAAGATTTAGAGGGCATAAAAGAACACTAAACAGAAATCCAGGAGATAAAATTCTTTTCGAAGTATAGTGGCACCTTGGTTCATGAACATTTTTGTTCGCAGTTTGGTTCACAAACAGAAGTATTTGACAAAATTTTGTTTTTGTTTGCCAACTCTGCAGCAGGTGACAAACATGACCATGATCATCTTTCCCACACAAACATAAACGTGGCCATCTTTTCCAAAATTGTAAAACAAATTAAGTTTGTGAACCAAGGTATCACTGTACAGACAACAGAAGTGACCGATATCAGGACAGAAAGTTAGAACTAGAAGACAAAGCATCAGCTAGTGTTCATACAACCAGAGATACCTGGAAAACAACAGAACATAGAAAATGGAACTCATACCTGCCAGATGACAAAAAGGAGAGTAACCTAAGATTAATAAGAATTACTGAAAAGTCAAAAGACAGCGTGAATGGCATTAAAAAACCTGTTTACAAAAATAATAGTATAAAACTGTCCAAGTATGGGGAAAGAACTCAACGCACAGATAAGTAGGTCATACAGAAACCCAGATAGCCACAATCACAAAAGAACATCTCTAAGACACATCATCAGAGTCAAAAGCTCAGAAGTCTAACAAAAGGACAGACTCTTAAAGCTGTTTAAAAAAAAAACAATAAATCACTTAAAGGTAAACCCAGAAGAATTACAGCAAACTTCTCCATAAAAACTTTAAAGACAGGGAGAGCATGGAGGGAAATGTTTCATGTGCTAAAAGAAAACAACTTCCAAACCAGACTGACATATCTTGTAAAATTATCTTCCAAAACTTAGGAAGAGGGCCGGTGAGATGGCTCAGCGGCGTAAGCGCCTGCCTTGCAAGCGCGAGGGCCCGAGTTCGACTCCCGGATCCCACATACGAAAAAGGGGCCGGTGATATCGCTCAGCGGCACGGGTGCCTGCTGGCGCGCGAGGTCCTGAGGTCGACCCCCCGGTACCCACCAAAAAAAAAAAAAAAACTTAGGAAGAAATAAGGTCTTTCCATGACAAACAGCACCTTAAGAAAGTCATGAATCGGGCCGGTGAGACGGCTCAGCGGCTTAAGCGCCTGCCTTGCAAGCGCGAAGGCCCGAGTTTGACTCCCGGAACCCACATACGAAAAAGGGGCCGGTGATATCGCTCAGCGGCACGGGTGCCTGTTGGCGCCTGAGGTCCTGAGGTCGTCCCCCCGGTACCCACAAAAAAAAAAAAAAAAAAAAAAAAAAAAAAAAAGAAAGTCATGAACGGGCCAGTGAGACAGCTCAGTGGCATAAGCACTTGCCTGGAAAGTGCAAGGTCCTGAGTTCAACTCCTGGTACCCACATAAAGGAAAAAAAGGGCCGGTGATATTGCTCAGCAGCACAAGTGCCTGCTGGCAAGTGCGAGGTCCTGCGGTTGACTCCCGGTACTCACATAAACAAAACAAAACAAAACAAAACAAAAAACGCAAAACAAAAACAGATAGTCATGACCACCAAACCAGCACTGCGAAAACTTCCCAAGGATATTGTAGAAAGAGACAATGTAGCCAACTATGCCCATAGGTCAAATAGAATGAATACACCTGGCAGGGTGAGAAGTTAAGCAGAATAAAAGGAAATAGGCAAGAGGAAAATAATACGATGACAGGGAAAAATCAATATCTTTCAGTAATAACTTTTAACGTGAATGTTCTCAATCCCCCCGTCAAAAGACACAGGCCAGAAAATTGAATAAAAAAACAAAAAGTAATGGCATGCTACATTTGACAAACACAAACAGAAAAACAGACTAAAAATCAAAGGATGGAAGAAGAAAATATGCCATGCAATGGGAGCTTGAAAACAAGCAACAGTAGCTATCTAGTTTTAGACAAAATGGACTTCAAGATACAACTGATCAGAAGAGGCAAAGGAGGTCACTACAGGTTGGTTAAGAGAATAATTAACCAGGAAGAGATAACAATTCCAAACATCTGTGCACCAAACCCCAGTGAACTCAACTTCACAAAGCAAACTACAGAACATAAAGGATCAGATAAGTATCAACGCAATTATAGTAGGGGACCTCAGTAACCCCCATCACAAACAGATAAATCAACTAGACAAAAAAATCAACAAAGAAGTAACAGAGTTGAACTATACTTCTGAATAAATGGACTTAATAGACATGTACAGAGTACTCCACTCAGTAACATCAGAATACACATTTTCAGCACCCCATAAAACTTTCTACAAAATACACCACATAGTAGCCAATAAAGCATGCTTTAATAAATATGGAAGAAATGAAATTATCTCATGCATCCTACCACATCATAGTGCAATGAAGCTAGAAATCAATGGCAAAAGAACCCACAGAAATTATGCAAACACATTTAAGTTAAACAATACACTCTTGAATAACCAATGGGTCACAGAAGAAATCAAGGGAGAAATTAGACAGTTCCTAGAATCAAACAACACCAGTACAACATACTGGCACCTATGGGATACAATGAAAGAAGTCCTAAGAGAAAAGTTTGTAGCTTTGGATACCAACATCAGAAAAACCGAGTAAGCCTAAATAAATAACCTAAGGCCTAAAGGTCCTAGAAAAACAAGAACAATCCAAATCCAAAGCTAGTACAAAAAAGTAAATTATAAAGATCAGAGCTGAAATTAATAAAATTGAGACTCAAAAGACAATACAAAGAATCAAAAACTGGTTCTATGAAAGAATAAACAAAACAAAAAAACTCTTAGCCAGTCTTACTAAAAAAGGGAAAGAAGAGACCTCGTATAAATGCAATTAGAAATGAAAAAAAACATAAAATCACAGTGGACACCATTGAAATTCAGAAGATTTTTAGTGACTACTTTCAAAACATATCCTCCAATAAATTGGGGAATTCCTGAAGAAATGGATAGATTCCTAGATACATATGAATTACTAAAACTGAACAAAGAAGATAAAAAACCCTGAGTAATCCAATAACAGGCCATGAAATAAAAGCAGTAATAAAATTTTACTAACTAAATAAAGCTCAGGATTCCATGGATTCAACAAGATTCTACAAGAATTCTGGGAAGCTCTAATGCCAATACTCTTCAAACTCTTCAGTGAAATTGACAGGGAGTGAGTAGTGCTAAACTCATTCCTGGAAGTGAGTATTACCTTGATTCCAAACCGTGTAAAGATTCAACTAAAAATGAAAACTACAGGTTAATCTCTTATGAACATAGATGGAAAGATCCTCAGCAAGACACTGGCAAACAGAATGTAACAAATTATTTTAAAATGTCATACATTATGACCAAGTAGGCTTCATCCCAGGGATGCAAGAATGGTTGAACATATGCAAATCAATAAATGTAATACATTATATAAACAGAAGCAAATATAAAAATCACATAATCTCAACATATGCATAACAAACCTTTCATAAAATCTAATATCTGTTCAGAATAAAAAACCCAAGAAAAGGAGGTATAGAAGGACCTTGTTTCAATGTGATAAAAGCCATTTATGACAAATCTACTGTGATGCTATGCTAATCTTATGCCACCTTTGTTCTGCTTTCATTATATTGTTTTTTATTTTATTTTTTATTTTTTATTTTTTTTTTTTTTTGTGGGTACCGGGGGGACGACCTCAGGACCTCGCACGCCAGCAGGCGCCCGTGTCACTGAGCGATATCACCGGCCCCTTTTTCGTATGTGGGATCCGGGAGTCGAACTCGGGCCCTCGCGCTTGCCGGGCAGGCGCTTAAGCCACTGAGCCATCTCACCGGCCCTATATTGTTTTTAATAGTTATAGTTCTATTTTAAATTTCTATGAAAGATAGAAACAAACTTATGAAATCATAAGTAGAATAAACAAGATCTAACAAGATATTCCTATATCATGAAAGCTTTACTCCACTTGAAAGAAAAAACTACAGGTTCCTAAAAAACTTCATCAATTCTAAATTTTCAACAACAAGCAATTTGTTTTTATCATGTATTGTTTGAGTCAGAAAAAAAAATATGTGGATGACAGTTTTACTATAAACCATTCTGGTAACTTCAATGGAAATCAGTTTAACTGAATCAAAATGTTCATAATATACCCACTGTTTTTTTACTTAAAGACATTCCAGAAGTCTCTGCTACCAGAAAATTGAGAGCAAAGATTTCTGATTCCATGTAAGGGTTTTTGTTTTTAAAATGAATTCCCAAGTAATTTCTGAAGTTCTAAAAGGTTAAAGCTGTAAAACTATACCGAGTAGTTTAAACTGAGCACAGTTCCGAATGTATGACTCAGAACATTCCTTTGACTTGCCTCGTTTTACACAAATTTTTCGAAATCCATCTATGAAAGGAACAATTTGAGAAGCACATCAAACTTTCTGGCAATCCTTTCCCAAACTCACTTATTTCCACATCATATCAGTTCTCACCTCATTTACCACAGTACCTAAATCCTATATAGACATGGAATGCAATGTATGAAAGTAATTATTTTGGGGATGGTTGGCTGTTTTATTGCTGGTATTCCTTTTTAAGCACAGAGAACATTTTTCAGTATCTGACATGTAGACAAAAGGTGAGAATATTTTTTGACACGTTTGGTCTGGAAGAGTATGCTCAGTTCTGGAAACCTCAAAATAGGAAAAATGTAACACTAGAAGAAGTTCAGGACAGTGAAGAGAATATGGAAACTGAATGACAGATATAGAAAAATGAATAACACCAGAGATATATTTAGACTAGTTGTTATGAACTGAAAAGACATATAACTTTTAATGAAGACTGAGAAAATATAATTACTGAATAATTTTGAGATTAAAAGTGGTAACAGCGAATAAAAGTACACATAGGAAGGTGTAGGGTTATTAAGATGGATAATCTCACTTCCCTATTATTATTACTCAGACAAATAGCATTTTGACTAAGTATATCAATTCTGTTACAGGAATAGACTTTTGGTAATTAAAATTTCCTAATGGTAAGGCAGGTGTCAAAATGTATTATGATACAGTCAGAGTGAAGCTGACCAATTAGAAATTCAAGAGATTCAGTTCCGAGGCACTCCATTTCCTTTTAGAGATCATCTTTGACATTAATTTGCTCAGATTCCAGAGTGTCTGTTTTCTAAATGAAAACATGATGACATTTTGGAGAACTGCAGGGAAAAAAATCCTTCAAGTCATTTAGTTTGAGTATGGATTTGTCTATCGTGAAAGGAAGCCAAACTCCACCAGCATGTATCATTTTAGGAATTTGAGGAGTCATTCAACCCATTTGTTATATCCAAATGGGCATAGTATTTAGTTTTTTCTTTAAAATCTTCAGATTCTATATGGTTACATCCATTTTTGCCTATTCTCCTTTGATATTTTACCCATGATCTGATGTATTCCTGATGACTCATATACAGCCTAATAAAGAGGGTGACATCATTTTCCACGCATTCACCTAAAGCTTCATGTATGTAATGAGCCCTCGTCACAGCCTGTGTATTGCATACATTTTTTTTCCCCTGGATCACTCATTCCCTCACTCCCATATGACTTCTATTTATATAATTTTTGGTAGCATTCCCCCAAATGCTTCATCCTCCTCTCTGACACTGTCCCTTCCAGTACACGACATATTGCTTGAAACATGTTGGAGTTGAAACTGGAAGTCCGGATGTTTGCTTCCACTTCCTTGCTTCCCCTCAAAGCCTTATGTATTCTACACAGTGAGGGATGCTTGATTCCTTTTGCCTTGCTTTCTGGAGTGGCATCCTATGAAGATTTTTTCGCTTAAAAACGGGAGAAAAAATATTTCCACATGATGTTAAGAGGTATGAGCCACCTAATGTGGTCTTGCTGGTACACTACAATTGAACGATAACCAAAGTACTATCATTCATTCAACCAGTGTTTATTTTCTGGCTACTTATTATATGCCAGGTGCACACACACACACACACTGAGTTATTTAATCCTCACAACAGCCTTGTGAGAAGGCAGTACTCACATCCTTTCACCAAAAGGAAACTGAGTCCTAGGAGGGTAGGGAAAGAGGAAATAAAACAGATCAAGCTGTGATATGTACTGAGTATGTACCCATTCCCCAAGAGGAATGTATCTGTTATATATCACAATCGTATAATAATAGAAAGGAAAAAAAATTAAATACTTTAACATCCTTATCTGTATGTATAATTTTACATTCTCATCTTGTTTTAGATTCCATCCTTGCTTGCTTCTATGCCTTCCCATCATCTCCTCTTCCTGGAATACTTCTCGACCTCTGGCTTCCTGTTCTTTCTCTGCTTAATTGGCAATAATGAGATGATCATATTATCACCCAACTTGGAACACTCCAGTGTGTGAAAGGAGAGGCTATTACTAATTTTGATTGAACAATGGGCATACTCTTGGACTTTCCCAGCGTAGAGGAATCTTCCCACCGGAAGGTAGCCTTTCCTGGCATCAGGGATTATGTCCCTTCTCTGAAGCTATGTAAGTTCTCTTGTTTTTATCAGCTTGGGTCTTACTCTACTGTCCTCAGTTCACAGCCTCTTTCTTACAGTGGGCTATAGGTGTCATGAGGGCAGGTACTGTGCTATTTATCTTTGTAATTCCAGCACTTAGCCTATGGTGCACTTTATTTACCCAATGACATTAAATGCATGGTTAAATAAAATTCAGTGCAATAGTGTGAGAACTAAAAGTATTTCAGATATTGCACCCTTACATTACTCTGCAGCAACATACATTTCTCATATTTTCATTTACAAAACGATTTCTGCCCATGAAAACAACTGACCCTCTGGGCGCATGGGACAAAAGTTCCACACACTAGATCACATGTCACATTTCTATTTCTTTCTGTTCTGCAGGGTCCAAATGTTTGTCAGTCACTTTGGTTTAAGTTATTTGAAAGGAGGTTAATTTTATTAGACTTTAGATAATAACTAAAAACTTCATGATTCTGGTGGTCTGATCCAATGAGCAGATTGTGCCCAATATGTTCCAAATCAAGGTGCTTTGTTTTTCACACCAACATCAAGTTGCTTGTGAACACTCTGCACTGACTTTCTACCAGCGTGTAAATGAAAAGCTAACTGTATCGATGGACAGAGAGCAGCTTTTTTATTTATTTTATTTTAATTATTTATTTTTTTGCCTATCCTTTTGTATGTATGGCAAAATAGGGCGGAAGTAAGCAGAGACACTGCACTGGAGAATTTAAAATACAAAGATCCAAGCAGAAGTATAATCCTGACATTTCCTAGCAGACCGAAAGTTACATTCCTTGGGAATGAGAGTAAAAATTATAAGGTATGCTTGAAAAATACAGTGAATGTTTAAATTTAAAAATGATTACAGTAAATTACACATTGCCACTAATTCCTCCCAAAATACTCCCCCTCACTTCAAACACACCTATCCCCTCGTTTTTGTCACTTTCTGAAGCGGTTGTGGAAATCCTCATTAGTAAGTGTCTGGCTGCACCAATGTTCTGAAATCAATTCAAAACGTTCTTCTTTCGTGATCATTTTGGCTTTGGGTAAGAGTGGAAAGTCACACGGTTTCAGATCAGTGAATAAGATGGATGAGGACGCGTTGTAATGTTTTACAAGCCTGCCTTTCCATTGGATGGCTCTCAGCAGCATAATTCCCTGTACTTTTGATCACACCTCACAGAGACACTCAAGAAAGAGGACTTCCAGAAATGCTTCAGAAAGTGCCATAAATGGTAGATAAATGTGTTTGAATGTGGAGGGGGGATTCAGGAGGACTAATGGCAATGTGTCTTTTACTATAATAAATTTTTAAAAATTTAATATTCACCTTATATTTCGATTACACTGCATATATTTTGTGCAGTTATGTCAGATTCAAGTGAGATATTAAAAAGTATTCACAAATTATAAAGCTCTACATCTATATTTGCTGTGCTACATTCTGGAAGCTATGGTACTTCCCCCTCATGGTAGTTTATTTTACTGTTTCCATCAATAACTGGAAAGACCAATAGGGGAAAGTAGTGGGAAAAGAATCTAACTCAGCATGCCCTAAAGTTACCTGTGAAAAGGTCTTTAATATAGAAAACGACAGGTATACACACTTTTTATCTCTCTCTATATAAATGCAGTCGCACCTTAAATATGAAGTGACAACAGAAAAGTAACAGAAGAGACAAAAGAAAATAACAGCAATATTACCAAACAAGTGACAGATTTGTAGATCATCATTTACATATGCATCCATGTAAGGATATACATATATTCATCTTTTTTAATATGTATGTATTTATGTACTGTGTGTGTACGAATATTTTTCTCTCACAAGTTTTTATTGGCTAATGTTTATGTTAGAGAAACAACTATTTTGACACAGTATTAAAAACTACCACACAAAACTGCCGGAGTTGGCTGAAAATGCGAAGCACTATTGACCTCTTCCCTTACTTCACAGAGAAAGTATAGCTCAGAGCAAACTACAACATATCACGTCCACTAAAATTATATCAAATGAATGTATAGTTGTAATAATTAAGATATCAGACAGTTTGCCGCAAAAAAGCGCAGGGTTAAACTTCAATATGGTAGTGTGATATAGGCTTTTAAAAAAGCATTTTATTTTCCATAGCTTATTAGTTTTATGCATTAAAGTACCCATGAGATAACAGTCACTCATTCTATTTCATTGAACTGTGTAACAGTTTTTGTTGTAGTTCAACAATTGCATAACCTAGCTAGAAACCTAACTGGCTTCAGTCATCTGGGTTCCTTGTACTGCTCATATCAAAGAAATTGCATCATCTCTATCACTCTGTATTCTATTATTCACCTTCTGTAAGAAACAGTGCATTATAAATATCTTTTGCGCATTTCATATTTGCTATGAAAGATTCTGGTATAATATATTTTTATAACCATTAAGTAAATCAGTGTTAGATTAAGTAGTTTGAAAAATCTTTTTGCTTGAAATGCTTTCTGAATGGTTCTGAGCAGAATGTACCTATTTTAAATATATCTAATGAGTCTTGTCTCCAAGAAATCCTTCAAAGCTACTTGAGACATTAAATTTGAACAAATAATTTAAACACATATTGAAGCAAGAATAGGATGGAAACTAAACATTAGAACAGATTAAATTATTTAAAATGGATGATTTTAAAATGAGAACAATGTTGCCTTTTCTTCAGAGCTAATATAACTTTTCTTCAAAAGTTACATTAGAGTGCCTATTCCCCTTTCTACATAATTTAAACAACAAAGCTCTGTGGACACATGACAAGAAATATTCCACATCTAATATTTAAAATCCATATTATATGACATACCACTGCATTCCATTCTCAGGCAATGAACCTGTGTTTGTAACAGTCCATTTCTATTAGTGGTTTCGAAAGCTAATATGGTTTCTCAAAACTGGTTCTTTCCAACCTTTATGTAGAATAGACTGTAAACTGTACTTTTTTGAACAGTGTATTTTCACACAGTCAGATTATTGAAAAGGAAAGAGCTTGTGAACATGCATTTCTAGAAAACCCCGTGAGGCTCCACGCATCTGCTATTTATGCATCCTCTTTAAGTTTTCCGCATTCGCAGCCCCAGAACAATGCCTCCCATCAATGTTTTCTGAGGTGTGAGGCTCGCTTAATGAAAGGTTTCTGTGATGCCAACTGCCTTAACTATAGGGTTTAAGCAGCTCCATTATTTAAATAGTTACTAGCACTTTCTTGGTTCTTTTTCAATTCAAAGTTTTGTTTTGATTTTGTTTTTCCAATTGCTTGGGCAGAGCTTTACTCATGCTTATTTAATAATAGTGTGATGGAGAGACAGTGAAACCCTTAAACTTTATCTTCTGTGGAAGTGGTTCTCAACTAGGGATGATTCTGCCCCACCCAGGGGAGCATATGTGAAATTTGATAATCTCTGGAAGTAATTTTGATTGTCATGATTGATCCGTGTTTCTGGCATCTAGGGGATAGATACCAAAGGCACTCTTGCACATGCTACATTATGCAAGACAGCCCCCAAAGAATGACCCATGAAGCACGTCAGCAGTGCTGCTGCTGAGATGATCTGGTCTATGACTTTGGTTGAATTAAAGTTTTGGTTATTTTCATGACAAACTGTGAGATAAGAGATGAGATCAACTACGAAATGATCCACATAATAAAGAAGGTAACTCAAATTCTAAATCAAACAATAGGTCTTTTTTTAAAATCATTTAGTCTCAGTCTGGAGTCCATGCAATGTGATATAATTACCAAATTCCTCTAGGATCTAAAACATTATTCTAGGTGTATTATCCATGGTGTTCAAAAGAAGAATTTAAAAGCCCTGATGATCTCAGTCTTACAATCCCACTAGTTAAAATAAATGCACGCTGTATTACACAAACTTTGAACTTATAATTATTCTGAGTAAATACAGAATAACAAAATATATTTTTCTTACTATACATAAAAACTGCCACTTGCCATGGTTAGAGCCTAAAAGCTCTAAGAAAAATTAGTAATTTGTTAATTAGGATTCTATTTATCCATTCTTGTGCAAAACTAATTATTTGTTTGCAAGATACTGCATCTTCACTAAAACCATTAGTATTCTGAGTAGATGGCGGCGTTGATTTTATAAATGGAATTGGAATTTCACTAGTGTGTTTCAAGCAGTTCTTAGAACAAGTGAATATTTCCACATAATGTCATCTGCTTAAAAAGGGCAATTCTTGCCAACAGGTACATGAAAAAGTGCTCGACATCACTAAACCTCAGGGAAATGCAAATCAAAGCCACAATGAGATAAGACCTTACTGTAGTTAGAATGGCTATTATCGAAAAGACAAACGATAACAAGTGCAGTCCATGATGTGGGAAAAAAGGAATCCTTGCACGCTGTTAGGATAGTAATTATAGCAAACAATATGGAGGTCCCTCAAAAAATTAAAAATAAATCTACCATATCCAGTAATTCCATTCTTGGGTATATATATGAAAGGAAATGAAATCAGTATGTTGAAGAGGCATCTACTACACTCCCATGTTTATTGCAGCACCATTAACAATAGCCAAGAAATACAATTAACCTAAATGTTCATCAACCAATGAAAAGATAAAGCAAGTGGGATACATATACATGATGAGATACTATCTAGCCATAAAAAAGGATGAAATCCTGTCACTTTCAAAATATGGATGGAATTAGAAATCATTATGTTAAGTGAAGTAAGCCAAGCAAAAAAAGATAAGTACTGCATGATCTTACTCACGTAAAATCTAAAAAAGTTGATCTCATATAAATTGAGGGTAGAAGAGTAATTATTAGATGCTGAGGAGACTGGATAGAAAAAGATTAACAGGCACTAAGTCAGAGTTAGATATGATAAAGAAGTTCTGATGTGCTATTGCACAGGAGGGTGATTATAAATAATGATAATGTGCTGTATATGTTTAATAATCAAGATGAAAGGTTTCTGAATGTTTCTAACTACAAAGAAACAATGACTAGTTCTGGAAATAAATATGTTTAACATGATTATAGCATCATATAATGTACACATGTATAGAAATATCTCATAGCACACTATAAATAAATGTGTACAATTTTATGTATCAGTTAAAAATTTAAAAAGGGAAATTCTTTTCCCAGTTATATACAGCTCATTGTATGTAGTATTTTTCAAGTAATTTTATTAGATATCAGGCAGGCATTACATATTATTTATATGTATATATAAACAAAATTTTATATGTATACACATACTATTAGGTGAACAGACACTTTTAAAACAATATAAAGTTATCTCTTCAATTTTTCTACAGAAGAGAAGTTTAAAATCAAGTTATCTTCTAAAAGAGAAAATAATCTAAAACAAACTTAAGTCCTCAAATTGGAATGTATTTAGCACCTTTTAGGCAGTGTATTTGTCTCTCAGCTGTGATTTAAGGACATAATGAGTGTGGTTTTCTCATCAAAGAAAAGTGTGGCGGCTGGGCGCAGGGAAGTGACTCAGGAATATAAGGAGAGGGTGAGGACTCCAGGGAGTGAGGGGATTCTAGATGACCCCAGGGAATTCACCAAGGAGATGATTCCCAAGTGGATAACTGCAAGTGAGAAAGGGAAGCCTAGGGCCACTTCAATCTGTGTGGAGTAGAGGACAATGCCAGCAAGTTGGAAGTGTCTGGAGAAAAATATTTACATAAATCAGAGATCTGAGAGGAATTGGTCTGACTCCTCTCCCAAGCTTTGAAAAGACAGACATCATATTGCTGGGGCTCGTCTTTCAAACTGGTCAGTATTTTTTCAGTGAAATGCAATTTGCGTGCAGAATATTATAATAATCTTAGAGGACATAAACTATTTAATGATTATAAGTATTTAAACACATTCTTAGTTGAGAACACATATACTAATAGATTTAATTTTTTTAATAGTATATTACTTAGCTTTATAAATTGGTAGACTTTATTTTTATGAGAAATTTAAGTTCACTGCAAAATTGAGCAGAATAGGATTCCTATATATGCCTATCTCCACACCCACCATCTCCCCCATTATCAGCATTTTCTACCAGGGTACTACACTGGTTGTAACCTGTGAGCCTATATTGATCCATCATTCTCATTCCAAGTCCATAGTTTACCTCAGGGTTCACTTTAGGTGTTGTTTATTCTATGTGTTTTGTGACAAATGTGTAGCAACATGCATGCAACTTGTAGTACTATACAGAATAAGAGTTATGCTAGAGGTTCTAAGCATTTTTTTGTTGTTGTTGACATGATTCATGGTAAGAGGATTCTTTTCAGCCAGTACTGCCTATGTCTACTTCCAAAATGTGCAGTTGCTAAAAATAAAGCCTCTGGTATAAATTCCTATGTGTAGCTTCTACCACACTGAGCATTAATTGCACCTTTCTTAAATTAATGTTAGGGAAGGGTTATGGAAAATGATATGCCTATTTAATGCTCTGCTCATTTGACGCGACACCTTTCCATAAATGTCTGTAAGTAGATACAGGATTTTACATGGATTAAAATGTCACTCATTGATTTCAGAAAGCAGTAATACTACAATTATACTTCTTGTGCTGTTCTATATTCAAACTGAATTTCTGGGAACATTTCCAATATCCCCAACAGTCTTTCTAGGTTAGTGACCAAAAATGTTTGGAAGTGACTAAATTTATATCATTTGGACAAAAATTCCTTTTGTGTTTTAGCCTATGTTGATACAGAACAAAGCAGAGTTGAGAATTGGCAATTAGCCTATTAATTTGATGAATGTGGACAGACTTACCAGATATTTTATATTACCAAATTGACTTTTTATTTCAGTGATCTAATTTGTTAACCAGATAACTGCCAACTTCATTCTGTCCTGTATAAAATTATTCATAATTTTTGAATATGTCCAGTATCAGCTACTTAAGGGAAATATATGTAAATATATGGGTATTCTAGCACTACAGATGTACTTTTCACTCTGTATTGATAATATAAAGTGAAACAGTGAAAGAACATAGATAGTCATAATGATTTTTGTCCTCTTTCTCAAATACACAATGCATATGTAAAAAACATACTGTTTAGCATGATGGCCAAGATCTGCTGATGTTGGAGCTGGACTTCAAACCAGCTCCCTTGAGTTAAAATCTTAGCTCTGGCTCTTACTACGTGTGTGACCAAAGCTTCAGTTATTTTTTATCTGCAAAATGAGAAAATAACATTGCCTATCGCATGGATCATTGCAAGAATTAAATGAGTCAGTACATATAAACTGTTTTAATAGAGCTCTGATCACAGGAAACACTCAAAAATGTGTTTATTACCACCATTTAGCTTGACCAAACATACTAAGAATCTTTTTGGGATGATGAAAATGTTCTAAAACTAGTTTTGGAGGATGGTTGCACAACACTAAATTTAACAAAAAATCATTTAATTTTCTATTTAACACATGGGAATTTCATGGTAATAACATGATACCTCAATCAACCTGTTATTAAAAAAAAAAGCCTGCACAGACTTATTTCATCAATAGCCTTTGCCTCCCGAGAGTTAAAATAAGCCCTGAGAAGTTCAGGGACAAAAGAGAGACCAACCATCTGGAAGAGCTAGAGCCTATCCCCTTTCTCATCCCCCACTGTATGATTTATTTCTTAATGCAGGAGCTGGAAAGGATCACACCAGTGGTAAAGCACCTTCAGACAGAAGTTACTAGTAATGATCTGTTTAGCACTAGAAGGTGAACTTTCTAAAAGCCTAAGAATTACTCTTCTGTTTAGGACGTGTCTGAAGCCTACTCTTAAACCTTTTGTTACTGCCCTCCCTGTCCCTATAATCAAGTATAACACCACTACCATGACATCTAGCAGTCCCACCACTGCGTATTCACCTAAAGAAAATGATGTCGGTATCTTGAAGAGACATTTGTGCTCATACGTTTAATGCAGCAATATTCACAATAGCTAAGTAATGGAAACAATCTAAATGTCCATAAACAATAAGGTATATGTATGGAATGTTATCGATGACTGATAAAAGGAAATAAGGTATGTATGGAATACTATTCAGCCTTAAAAAGGTAGAATACTGTAATTTAAGGAAACATGGATGAAACTGGAGGGCATTATGTTAATTGAAATAAGGCAGGGACTGAAGGACAAATACCACATGGCTTCACTTATATGTGGAATCTAAATCTCAGGGAAGCTGAGACCACAGCAGTCATTATCAGAGGCTGGGAGAATAGGGGAGACAGCCATGGGAAAAGTCCATCAACGGCAACTACATTACAGTTAGATGGGAGGAGTTCTGGTGTTGTATTGCACAGTAGGGTGTGCTTTTATCAATGATAGTATACTATGTATTTCAAGACTGCTCCAAGAAAAATGAATTTGAGTGCTTTCACCACAAAGAAATGATAAGTGTTTGAGGATATAAATATTATTACCTGGGTCTGAACATTATACAATGTGTATATGTACAGAATTGTCAGTTGGTACCCCCTAAATGTATACCATTTTTCCGTGTCGATTTTAAAAACTGAGTACCAACTAAAATATTCTAGGTAACACTTTCCTCACTTTCACTAACTCATTGACTGATTAAAAAATAACCCATTGATTTACTTAATTAACAGCATTTTTGTTACTACCCCATGTTCTAGAAATATTCCTAGACAATAGAAGGGGAGAAAAGACTCTGATAGGTAAAGTTTCTTCCCTCAAAGATCTCATAGCTACTCATGTGGCCCACGCCATTTTGATCTGCCCCCCCTTCAAGTTTCCTCACTATTCCCCAATTTTAAATAACCTTAAATCTAATCTGAAGCTGCTTCTCCCTTTCCAATGGAGGTAATACTTTGCACTCCTTCATCTCCTTCAAGAAGCAGAGATTAGATTGGTTCATTCCAAGCATTATTCTATTGCCATTCTCAACTTTCTCATTTGGAGTCTAGCACAACTTCCTATCTCACATTTTTTCCTACCTGTTGTCATATTTCATTTTCTAGACCATCTGCTACTTTCCTTCTCTATTCATTGGCCTTCCTGATTTCCAGTTCTTTGTTGCTGGTCTTTTCAAAAGTAGCCTGGCTTTTTTGTGGTGGTTGCCATTTTAATTAATGACTGCACTTCAACTTCCTGTAGGTACTGGGATTCACATGGCAGAGTTATCATGCAGGAATGACTTATGACCCCTCTGGACAGCAGGTGTAAATTACTTGCTCTCACTACTACTTCCTGTTTTTCCACTTCTTTCATCTTTTAACCACTTTCAAGTCTTCTCTCTGTTTTCCAGTTGACTTTAATCCCTCCATCTCTCTTTACTTTTTGTTCCGTTGATTCTAAGATGTAAACTAGATTTCAGAACTGATCATTTCAAGGACACTTTTCCTATGATCCTGTTTCTTTTCACATCTTTTTTCTCTTTACATGTCTTACCCTTCCCTGTTCCTGAGGAAATTCTACACTCTTGCTTTCTTATCCCAGCTTCAAACCTACAAAATGTTATAATCATGAAGTTAAGTTGCAGTCATGGTTTCCAGACTTATTCTGGCTGTACTTTTATTATTCAACTTTCCCATTGAGTGGCCAGAACATTTTCCTCTTTGCCTATTCCAAACTTTGATATTTGAGTACCCTATCCCTGAGAACCTTCTCAGTCAATGACCTCTACCCATAGCCTTGTTCTACAAGAACAAGATCCCTCAGTCCTCCTCCTCTTCATCTCCAAATTTTTGCTTGAAACCAAATTCTTTCTTTGTTCTTTCCTTTTGGCCTCAGAGATATTTTTCGCCCTTTATAAGAAGAATCTCCCGTTTGCATGCTTAACCATTTTTTCTTTGGTAATTTGCCCAGTTATTTCTTATATTTTATTACTTTCTCCACCTACAAAAGGTCTTAGATTCTTCTTTCTTCTTGTAAACAAAACAAAACCGATACAACCAATAGCTCTTCCCTATACTCAACTACCACTCAAATTTCTAGATTATCTACTTTCTATTATTGCAGAGTTTCTGAAACTTAGTGTGCTTGCTGTGTGCTTTTTCTTACCACTAATTGTCTCGTGACCTCTCACTGCTTACCTTCTGTTTCTCATTCTCTTTCCCTCACTCTGAACTGACAAAAAGCCCCTCTCTTTTGGGTCTCTGTCTTTCCGATCTTCACACTAATCCACTGGACAGCATCTGCTGTACCTCCATTCTTTTTTCCTTACTCTGAGTACTCCTTGAGCAATGGGTTATCACATCCTCTATTCAGGAATGAATTCCCTTCTACAGAAATCCTCTCAAATACTTTTGCAGAAATAATTTCTCTTCCTGGCTCCATATTTTCACTTTTACTTCTTACTAGACATCTTCATCAAAGATGAAGTCAGAGTCACAACTTGACTGTGTCCAGGACTCAATTCCCCTTCCCTTCAACATGGTTCTGCTTTTATTCATGTCACAACTCACACTCTGCAGTCCCTGAAGCTCATCATCTGAGTATATTCTCTTTCCATTGCACACCAAGCCTGTGGATTATACCCCTTAAATATCCACTCTCACTTCTTTATTCTCTATCTATCCGCTTCCTATCACTTGTCAGGATTGTTGCCATCTCCATCTAGGGTGCTAGGAATTGAATCCAGGGCCTTGCACGTGCTACGTATACACCGTATCTCAGAACTACACTTCCAACCCCTCTCAACTTCTCTTTATTTCACATCTTTTTTAAAAATCAGTCCACTGGTTATATAGATTAGTGGATTTAATTTTGGTAGATTCATACATCCTCATAGCATACTTTAAGCATTTTCATACACACCCTAATCACTCCCTTGTCGCACCCAACTTCTCTTAATGCAATGCATACAATATAATTTGGAGGGTAATTTCCTTAAGTTGTAGCTTTAAGCATGGTTCTGACTTCTCATTGCTTTCTATTCGATGAAGCCAGAGACACTGCCAAACTGAGCTTCTCCCTGTGCCCTCTGGTGATCCCCATTGCCCTCTTCTCAGCATTCATTTATGTGGTCCCATTGGCTGGAATGTCTTACTTTATCTCCAAATATCCAGATTCCACCATTTTTCTGCACCCTTCACTGATCTTCAAATTGGGTGATATTTATCCCTCCTCTAATTCGGAAAAGGCTTATCAGTATTTCTCTGACATTGGCATCACTCTTTACCTGAAACATTTGTGCACATGTCTCACTCCAACCAGAAACTTGTAAACTCATCGAGAGCAGAGACTGCAGGACTCATGGCTAGTTCAGTTCCTAGAAATGTCCCACTGTGTAGAGTTCCCACACATGAACTGCAGCAGAGTTACCTGGGGGCTTGTTCAAACCCAGATGACCTGATCACTCTTACCTGTCAGGGATGGAGACTGAAATCTGTGTCTCTAACAAGTTCTCAGCTGATGCTGCTGGCCCAGGAACCACACTTTGAGAATCACTGGCACTGAGCTAAACTTCTAAAGGATATTCATTTTTTGCCTCCTAAATACCATGAAAATTTGAATGAGCAGACAGGCTTTCTGAACCTGAAATTCTTCCTACAAAAAAGTGAAACCATGATACTGCCAAACCTTCATGCATCTTCGATGGTTAAAATCAATCACTGAAAATCTGTAGAACTTTATATAAATAAATGCCAAATGAGTAAAAATAATTAAATCATCCACTTTGGAATGTCAAACCCTTTGGTGACATTTCTGTCAGTGTCTCTTCTTGCTCCAGGGTATGTTTTTGAGTTTATTCTCGAGGGAAAAAAATCCCCTGCCTTTTTCTCTATAAAGGTTTATCTTTTAGAAGCACTGGATAGGCCCAATGCTATGTTTAAGATCAGATGTAGTGAATATATTTCGGAAATTCTACACTTGAATTTGCAAGATGAACAAGAAAACAGTTTGGCCCATGGAAGATCTCCCTTCATTGCAAATCAATGACTTGCCTCATTCTACACATATCCCTGAAATTCATGGCCATTGCTAAGATGAGATGAATTTTCCTCAGGAGAAAAACTTGAGTGCTGATGAAATGGGTGGGCAAGATTAATGATATCTTGATGCAGTATTTTTTAAAACTCAAAATTAGTGCAAAAAAATCCATCATGACAGAGAAAAGTTTCATGACATTGATTTTGGGCATAATTTCTTGGGTATGACACCAAAAACATAGGTAACAAAAGAAAAGTAAATTGAAGTACACTTTCATGCATTAAAAGACACGATGAACAGAATGGGGAAAAATATTGGTAAATCATATATCTATTAAGAGTTTAATATCCAGAGTGTATATAAAAACTCCACAAACTCAACATTTAGCTAACATCCTGATTTTAAAATGGGCTCAGGACTTAATACACTTCTCCGACAAAGATATATAAGGGGCCAAAAGCACATAAAATGAAGTTCAGCATCACTAATCAGTAGGAAAATACAAATGAAAACCACAATGAAATGCCATTTAATGCTTATTAGCATGGATATCATTAAATAAATTTTTTAAAATAACTAACAAGTGTATGTGAGTATGTGGAGAGATTGGAACCCTTGGGCACCGTTGGTGGGAATATAAAATGGCGCAGGTGCTGTGGAAAACAGTATCACAGTTCCTCAATAAATTAAACACGGAATTTGCATATGATTCAGCAGTTGCACCTCTGAGTATATATCCAAAATAATTGAAAGTAAGGTCTGCAATATATACATAAACACACTCAAGGTCATAGCAGCATTATGTACTACAACCTAAAAGTGGAAGCAACGCAGGTGTTCCTGATGGACAAATGGACACACAAATTATGGTATATATTAACAAGGGAATATTATTTAAACTTAAAAGGGAAGAAAATTCTGACACATGCTACAGATGAACCTAGTGGATTTATATTAAGTAAAAGAAGCCAATCACAGAAAGACAAACATTTGTAGAGACTAAAAGGAGTAGGACCACTATCAGGAGCTGGCAGAGAGGGAGTAGGGAGTTATTGTTTGATGGGTATAGTTTCAGTGGTGCAAGGTGAAGCAAGTGTTGACCAATGGTTGGACAAAAATATGAATGCATTTCACACTATGGAATTGTACACTGAAAAAATGGGAAGGGCTGTAAACTTTTTATGTATGTCTTACAACAATTTTTAAAAATAGCTGAAAATATTGGTAATAAGCAAAATATTAAAATGTTAAATAATGACAAAATTTTGACATGCATCTGGTTCTGTGGTAAGAAATCAGGTAGCTGGAAAGGTCTTTCTTCTCCTTGGTTTCATGTGAATTTAGGAATGACATCCTAGTGTGTTGTGAAATGTGCCCTCACTCTTTGGGCTTTACCTGGCATAGTATGTTAGAAGTTTTCAAGAAACCCCTCCAGTTTTAAAACCCGCACTTCTTCATCTTGTGAGAATATGAGCCCTGTAATGATTCATCAATAGTCCTAAATCTTGTGAGGGACAAATCCTCATGTTGATCTACAATTCATGTGCTTTGACTGTTGTTCAGATGTGAATCTTTATAATAAATGGTGCACACTCATCTAGGTGCACTTCAGTAAAAATCCTCACTACTCTTGCTTCAACAAAAGACTTAAGTATTGTCACTTAAATGTACTCCACTTAAATGGAGAAACAGGGCAGATAGGACACTTAAGGAAAGTACTCATGGTTTTGCTAATCAGAGGAGGCATTGTAGAAGAGAAGGGACAACTTCATGGTCTTTAGGGCTGAGTGCTGCAGTTTCAAACATAGGGTCTACTGAAAACCAGCATCCATTGTAGAAATAGAATACCCGTCCCTATCTTCAAAGTCAAGTTCCATTGGCTACAACTGAAACCACGGAAAAGAAAGTGAGATTATAATTTGGTGCTCAGTTCATGCAGTTCAAAATGCTTACAAGCACTGTGTATTGAATAAATCTCCAGAATCAGGAAGAGATTTGAGAAATATTCTTTTCACCTTTTTAAATTTCAGATCAAAGAGCAATCCGAATCATGTATTCTACTTTATCTCTTACTGTTAAACACAGACATTGAAATGTATATCCAAGGCTTCTAGGAATACAGAGTTAAAGCAATGTCATGTATTGTGCTCCAGCAGGTAATTCAGTGTTTTAGGATTAGTCAAGAGATTTATCAAGCAGCCTCCAAGAGAAGAAGAGTTCATGTCCCAGCTCATCAATAATACATAAATAAACTGAACAATTAGGTACAAAGTGGATATCTTGTCAGATGACTTATTAGCCGATAAATGATACACTCTCTGCCTTGAGTACAGAGAGAAAAGACGAATTAGGACAGAAAGAAAAGCTGAGTAAGAAAGAGAAGCTGCCGAAACACTGCCTAATCTTCCTGCAGCCTTTGGGTACCACTTCTGTCCCAGGCTTAAATGTAAGGTGATGAAAAACTAAATTAGAAGCTGCTAATCCAAAACTCATTGTCTTTGTTAAGCAGCCTAGAGCTTAACATCAACATGTTTGAAAAAGTTGTGCACACATCACAGAAGCCAGATTCTCAAGTTGGTACCTCAGACAGAAACGGGGGACAGCTCTGTGAAGACAAAGACCCAAAGGACAGGCAGCCAAACACAGAAACACCAGACACTGCTCCCACAGAGGAACCCTTCATCACCTCGTCCTGGTTTTGGTCAGGACCAAGTTGAATTTGTGTTCATCAGGTTAGTCCATCATTTGTCTCCTCTGTGATATAAATAGCATAAATACCTATTTTAAAGGTGCATTCCAAACTTATGAGACGTGAGACAGTGGAATATGAAAGTAATTGAGGAAATTCTCAATAGAGCCCAAAGAGTTTCTGAGAATTTGAGTAGAAGCTGTGGATGTGGCTGAGTGATAGAGTGCTATGGGCAAAGCCCTGGGTTCCATCCTTAGCATTAGGAAAAAGAGAGAAGAGGAGGGGAAAGGAGAGGAGGGGAAGGGAGGGGAGGGAAAGGGAATGGAGAGGAAGACAGGGGAGGAGATGGGATGGAGAGAAGGGGAAGGGGGAAGGGAACGGAAGAGAAGAGGAGATAAAATCAGCCAGGGTGGGTGTTCAGTTCCAAATCAGTTCTAAGGTCAATAACAGATTTAGAATTACCTTTGATAAGCCTCCAGCTCGATGTGAGATGAACAGAGGGACACTTGAGAAGTTTCTTCAACCAGTAGGACATGAATCAAATCAGCACTAGGGTCACATGACCAGGAGTATAGGAAATGAGGCAGGCTGAGGTGAGTTTGGCTGAAGGCAAGACAAATTCACCTCTCTGAGGTCCTGCACACCCTGGGTGGTTTTCCATCCCCAAGTGTTAATCGAGACTTTCACTAAAGCACTTCCTTATAAAGATACAGAAATTTAGTCTCAAAGAAAAGGCCTTAGCCGAAATTTCAGTACTACTTGAATGAAATGCAAGAACCCTACCTAATCCAGGCCTTCCGAACCCCCATGGCCCAAGCAACTTGATTATCTTAATAACAGCAGGTAACAGGAAAGTTCAGATGAAAACGTAGATAACGAGCGATCTGGAATTCTAAATGATGAACTAACACAGCAATTTCACCCTTGCAAAGATGGAAATAAGGCAACTATAAAAACTCAGAAGAGTGAGCCAAATAAATGCCACCAAAGAAATGCAGGTTTTTGCTAATGAAATAGATGGCCTCGTTTTCTGGATTTTGCTTTTTGTTTTTGTTGTTTTTTGGCATTGCCGAAGATTGAACCAAGGGCCTACCACATGCTAGGCAAGTGCCTTATCACCTTAGTTATAACCCAAGACCAAAACTTAGGTTTTAATTGAATTTATTCATATAAGTTAGAGACTGATAAACTATCACCACAAGCCAAATTTAGTCTGTTGCCTGTTTTTATAAAATCTTATGGAAGCAGCTATGCTTATTCATTTCTGTATCATCCACAGTTGCTTTTGAGCCCCAGTTGCAACTACGGAGTTACTATAGACTATGTGGCCTACACAGCCAAAAATACTATCTGGCTCTTTACAGGACAAGTTTGCCAACTTCTGAGCTAAGCCAAGACGAAACTAGAACAGACTAAAGGTGTTAATAACTAGTCACATTTGTTAATGTTGATGGGCAATTTTCAAACTGTGACTCACAAAACTAAGTCTTTTGGATATTAAGAGTTATTCTGTAAAAATGCATTCAATGGGCCAATACATTTGGGAAAGGCTAGGAACATAGGATAACAGTAATTTTTAAAAGTTTACTACAGGATTTCTTAGTATTCAATGTGGCAACATGCAGTGGGAATCTTTAAGTTGAAGGGAGGGGAACTGGTAGTGTGCACACTTACAGCCAAGCCAATGGTCTCACACTGATCCGTGACTTGACTCTTTACTGTAGCTGAGACCTGATGGAAGAAAGAAAGGAGGGCAGATCTGCCAAGACTGTGCAAAACTCATTTAGTTTTTTGCTTCATCACTCTACTATTTATATGTAAGACGGAATGATCAATTTTGTTCTCCAAGATCCTAGAAGAAATCAGCTCACTGTAGATCGCTCTTGACTTACATAAATCATGCTTGGAGGATGCCGGACTCACTCTCAGTATGCTATGTCAGTTCATGAGTTCCACAAGACAGAAGTCAACTCCTCCCAGACAATTCCTTTGTCCCGAGGCTTTCATCTGTTTTTAATCTGACATGTATTAAACACTTACAAAATTGAGCTCTTTTAAAAGTGTTTTACCTGCCTTAATGCTTATAAGTCTCATTAAGAATCATGAAATTTTACATTTATGAAAAACTGAGGCCAGAAAGAAGTGTCCTGAGAAGCTTAAATCCAGGTGACAGGTCTCAGAGAAGACATCTTGACCCCACTTCCTGTCCCTTCCCACAGTGGTTAAACACAACCTGAAAAATGCGCTGACAAATACATGTTGTGAGGAAGACAAAAAAGGTTTATAATTACACACTCTAAATGATCCTGTTTAGAGACGCTCAAGTGAATTGCTGATTTTAGGACACAATTAATAAAATAATTAAGCATTGGCCTTCAAGCTAAAGAAGAGAATGGCTATTTCTCAAGTACTAAAGGAAGTCTGATTTTCCAAAATGACTGTCCTATTCTGGAAAACTCAACAGTGCCTTTACTGATTGATATGGCTTGGATCTTAAATATCCCCCAAGGCTCATATGTGGAAGGCTTGGTCCCAGGCTGTGATACTATGGGAAGGTGGTGGAACCTTTAGGAGGCGAGGCCTACTACAAAGAAGGAAGATCACTGGGGACCTGCCCTTGAAACGATACTGGGCTACTAGCCCCTTCCTCCCTCTATTTGCTTCCTGACTACCATGAAGTGAAGATTTTGTTCTGTCACCTACCATGATGTACTGCACTCACAGGCCCAAAGGCAATGGAGACATGCAACCATGGACTAAAACTTCTGACACCAGGAGCCAAAATAAATTAGGTTGATTTATCACAAGTATTTTGTCACAGCGACAGAAAGCTAACACACCAAGCCAAACTATATAATAAATTAACAAAAAGTAAATACATAAATTCAAGGGGAAGGGAATATTATTACTCATATAATGAATTTGATCACTTCCGTCCTCAAAATTTTTTATGGACCATAAACGGCTAGTTGAAAAACATACTTTCTCTGGATGCAGTAGCCTGTAATACACCTGTAACCCTAGCTGCTTGGAAGGTTGAACCAGGAAGATTATAAGTTCTAGTCCAGCTTGGGCAACTGAGAAAGACCCTGTATCAGAATAAAATTTAGGGGCCAGTGAGCTAGCTCAGAGGCATAATCACCTGTCTGGCAAGCGCGAGGTCCTGAGTTCGACCCCTGGTACCCACAAAAAAAAAAAAAAAAAAGAATAAAATTTAAAAATAGGGCCAGGGATGTAGCCCAGTGGTACAGCATCCCTGGGTTCAATTCCCAGTGCCACAAATAACTAAATGAATAAATAAATAAAAACAATCTACTTTTAAAAAATCTATGTTCCTTCTTTCACCATGCACTAAATTAAATTCAAAATGGATCAGAGATCTAAATATTAAAACAGAAACATTAAATCTGCTGGAAGGTAGGACAGGTAAGTCCCTTGAAGACATTGGTGTAGGCAAAGACTTTATGAATAAAAACTCAACCACACGGGTACTGTCCCAAAGAATCAATAACTGGGATCTCATCTTATTAAAAAGCTTTTGCAAAGCAAGAGAAACCACCAACAGAGTGAAAAGACAACCCACAACGTGGGAAAAAATGTTTGCCAGCTGTTCCTCAGACAAAGGATTACTATCGAGAACATATAAAGAACTCAAAAAAATCAGACCTCCCAAATTTAAAGACCCACTCCAAAAATGGGCATCTGAGATGAATACACATTTCTCAGATGAAGAAATACTAATGGCAAATAAATATACAAAAAAATGTGCAACATCACTAGTCATTCAAGAGATGCAAATTAAAACAACACTGAGATACCATCTCACTCCAGAAAGAATGGCTACTATAAAGAAATCAACTAATAACAAATGCTGGAGGGGCTGTGGGGAAAAAGGAACCCTTCTTCACTGTTGGTGGGAGTGTCGACTGGTGCAGCCACTGTGGAAGTCAGTGTGGAGATTCCTCAAAAAACTAGGGTTGGAGGTCCCATTTGACCCAGCTATTCCCCTTCTGGGCATCTTCCCAGAAGAATTAAAAACATCGTACCACAGCAATATATGTGCACCCATGTTTATAGCAGCACAATTTGTAATAGCCAGATCTTGGAAACAACCCAAATGCCCATCAACTGAGGAATGGATAAGAAAGATGTGGTATTTTTATACAATGGAGTACTATTCAGCCATAAAGAAGGATAAACTGGAGACTTTTATAGGTAAATGGATGCAACTCGAGAAAATACTCATAAGTGAAATAAACCAGAAGCACATGTGTAAGCATCGTATTATCTCTCTAGTATGAGAAACTGAAAGAGTAAATAAGATCCAAAATGTACAATAGATACGGTGAATCAAAAAGAAACTGGTCAATAAGAAAGAGAGACTGGAATGGGGAAAAGAAAGAAGGGAAAGGGAAAAAAAATGTATATGTATATAAGATGGTTAAGATAGATACACTACCAGTTTTACTTAGTTCATTGAAGAGTAAGGTTTGAGCCAATAATGTTTGGACAATTGAATGCTAATGTCTGGTATCCTGAATAACTAACTTAAAGATAATAATACGTAATCCATTGACCATTGTTACCCTCATATTATGTTGTTTTGAAAATTTGTTCTTTTTTTTGATTTGTTTTGTTTTTTCTTCTCTTTAAAATAAAAAAAAAATCTATGTTCTTTAATAGATGTTTTAAAAAATGTTCAACATGACTCATACTGAAATCAACAGTATTTCAAAGTTGCTCTCTGCCCTGGTAATATGAAACAAATAAGATTTGTGAATTTAAACACTGTTTCAAAGCAACATATGAGAAAATGTTCCATATTTCCCCTCTTTGGTGAAGGAGTTTCATCAGGAGCAATGAATTCATCTTTCAAAAGTTCCCTGTCCGTCACACTGTGATGTTACAAACAGGCACTTGGGGAGATGATGTTTCTCAGGGCTTAAGAGGGGGTTAATGGGCTTCCAGCTGCAGTCAACGTGGGCAGCAAGATCATACAGCCTGACCTCCCTGTCAGTGGCCAGTGTATCAGTGTGCAGATCTCAGCGTGGCAGGGCCAACTGCAAGGATGCTTCCAAGCCCTGTTACACTAGTTGTACCTGGCAGGCCATACTGGCTTTGTGTAAAGATAAAATAAAAAGTCCCCGGGCAACCTCAGGCTATCTGTGTCTCCTGCACATGCTGCTGGCTGTGACTTTGTAGTTTATGTAAAAATAGTTGTTTTCTGAAATGAAATGAAATGAAATGAAAGCAAGTCAAAAGGTAGCAAGCAGAGACTGCAAATGAGAATGAACTAGAAACACAAAAGCCTAAATCTGCAAGAATTCTGATGGGTGAGTTATTGGGTGGTTGATTGACAGCCAGGAACCATGTGATTTTTCCCAGGACTTCTTGGTCAGTCAGTGTACAGAATCTTACAAGTGCAAATATATATCTGTGTTACCAAAAAGGGAAATACTGTAATCTCAAAAAGACTTTCTTCTTTCTAATAATGCCACAAGATGTCTACTTAGCAGTATATAAAATATTCACATTTAAATATTTCAGAATGAAAATTTTCTTTTACAATTGCATGCACAGGGGGCTGGAAGTATAGGTCAGCGGTACAGCATGTGCTTAACATTCATGAGGCCCTGGGTTCAGTTCCCGTCATCTCAAAAAATCATTACCCAACAACAAAAAAAACTAACATTCCCAACATTATATTTTGGTTTGGTAGGAAACTCCTTCCTTCTCATACATGGATTCATGGTCAATTATACTTTGTCAACTTTTTGAAATTACTTTACAGAAGGACATTTTTCTAAGCAAAAATAGTAGTTGTAGAATTAAGCATTACTTATCTCTTTAAAGCCAAATAAATAGAACTTTTATCACTTTAATTGGCTTAAGATTCCCCTCTCCCCCTTGTGCTGGAGACTGAACCCAGAGCTTCATCAGAGGGTCACTGCCTAGCATCTACTATGTTATATGTGTGGCCTGGGAAGTGAGGGACTCACCAGGGCAGACAGCAGGCACTACACCCGCAGGAGCCTGGCAGTCACCTGTCTGGCTTTGATTTTTGAGAGGATGGTGAATGACTTTCTAGCAATGAGGACTTCAAAATGCCTACATGAAAAAGATCTAGAGTCATTGTCTTGGACCTGTCCTTTCACAGCAAACATGCAGCTTTAATGAAGGTTAGATTTCATTTATGGGAGTCAGGTGTGTGTGACCACGAGATGTTGTGACTACCCCTTCTGCAAAGGCTCACTGACACCAGTGGATGTTAGTAGAGCAGATGCTGTAAAGCTTTGCCAGGAGCAGCAGAAGGAGAAATGTGTTGGGTGCACATAGACTGGTTCAAACCCCAGGTTAGGAACCCTTGGAAAAGATCTTACTTATCTATGAGGTGCAGGGACTGCAAAGATTTCTATGGAAAAACACCAAATGCATTTAGGTCAGAGTTTCTTCAGAGAGGGAATGAAAATAGTGGTAACACCCAGAGGTAAGGACAAGATGGGGCTCTGGGGCCAAGAATATTTCATGTCAGTCCTGCCATTCAACTTTCTAGCCTCTGGATGAGGTCAAGTGCAGAAAGGAAGGGAGAGCTCAAATATTTCTTTAAATCTGGGATCACAGCCTTTTACTCTTGAGTCATTAATTTTATCTTTTTATACAGTTTGCATCCTCAGTTTACTAGTAAGAGTAATTTTGGCAAATCTAGCATCTTCTATGATGACCTAAGGGGAAAAGGTATCTTGCCACACTTGGTTGTGAAAACAGAGATGAGCATTTCTTGCCTCGTTGGGTGACTAATTGCCATAAAGTGTGTCTATGCATAGACTTCATGAAATATTCTATGGAAAAAGGTTTCAAAAATAGAAGACATCCTATTGTAACCTAGATCCACAGCATTTTCCTACCAGTATTCTTCAGGGGTTTCTAGAGACCAGAATCAGGGCTAGAACAAGCCAAAAAGCACAGAAGTGGGTAACTGGAAATGTTTTTCTTTCTTTGTCGGCCTGTCCTTTCATAAAGACCCCTGTGGAATTATCATTTCCCGGTAATGCATAGGTGGCTGTCTAGAAAAGTCTGCATTTCTTGAGGAAGTTCAGTGAAGTCATATGAAATAAGATGGACTCAGAAATAATCACTAAGTGTTACAAAGAGGAGAGGGTGGATAAATTCATTCAAATTTACACAGCGAGGGAACTTGCAATAGACACGTACATGACACACATATACACATGCACGTATCCATACATTTTCATTAAGGAAAAAAAATCGGTAAAGTCACATATCTATAATTACACTGTTGCTTTCAAAATCCCAGTGTGGATGTATGTGTGTGTCTTTGTATGTATATGTCTTTCTTTCTTTTTCTTTCTTCCTTTCTTTCTTTCTTTCTTTTCTTTCTTTCTTTCTTTCTTTCTTTCTTTCTTTCTTTCTTTCTTTCTTTCTTTCTTTCTTTCTTTCCTTTTAATTAAGGATTAAATCTCTCTAGGCTTGTTTGGAAAATCTGTTACCCAGAATGCTGAATCTCTGTCCTGGAATGACTGCTGAGTCCCTATTGCTAACCTCTAAGTACACTTAGTAGCAGAATTTCTGTGGTAGAATGTGTTATAGACATAAAAGGACCCAAGTAAAGTAAGGACATAAAATTTTAAATACATATTAAGTCAAACAAAATTTCTAGGGTGTTTTCTAATCTTGCAGAGATAGCCTGAAACTAGGCTGTTTCAGAGGAAGCTGTTAGCCCACTCTCCCCTCTGCATCTGGCTCCCGGGCCTACACCAGTTGCTCTACACCCTAAGGTCATGGGAGAGCTCATGGCTCCTTCTTACTCTCCAGTCACTTCAGTCAATTTCTTTCTTGTGTTCTACCCTCTTCCACTGTCACTGTCCCTTCCAGGTAGCATTTATCCTTAACTTACTGGGTACATCACAGTAGGAGTCAACCAACTGTTTATATGACAGACTGTCTTATTAGGGTGCAAGCTCCTCAGTGGCTGTGAATATTATCTTTATTTCTATATACTTAATAAGCAAAGCTTATTTAAATTTTATAACCTTTTACCACAATATTATCAAAACCAATATCCTCGGCTACTTACTGTATTTAAACCTCACTGAAGCAACCATTGTTTTAATAATAGAGATATAGGTATAAAGATACAGCATTATTACAAATCCCAATTTAGCCCCAATGTGATATTTTTGTATTTCATATGCAAACCCTAACAAATAGCTCCTTAATAGTATATATAGAGGCAGGGTGTTTATTTTCCAAAAACAGAATTTCCATTTTAGTCTCCTGAAGACAAAAATGAGTTTTCTAAATTTTTGCTTATGCACCCCATATTTCTTTTCATTTAATTCTACAGAAAGCAAACCGTAAACCGATAAACAACAATGCCTTTAAAAAACTAAAGATTGCAAAATAACAATCATCTTGTTTCCTTTTAACGTCAACATGAGTGTTATGTATTGAGCTAATACGTGGCGCACACAGCGACTGTTTATCAAGACCTCTCCATCCCTCTGCATAACACAGATGACTGAAAGCGCATGATTTGAACAACAAAGCTAGAAATACACACAAAAGTGACTACCTCCAAAATGGAAAATTAAATGTGTTCATTTTATGTTGTAAAAATATGGTAAATTGGAGGACAGAAGTCAGACTCATCCCTTCGTATACTGGTCATCTTTTCCATCACAAAAAATACACTTCACCATTTTTTTTTTTTACCTCAGTGACTGATATGCTTGCTTGAATGAATCCTTACCAACAGATAAAATATCATTTTGATTACTTTGTGCCAATTCAAAACGAGGTGACTCAGTCAGTAATGAGACAGAGTAAAAAGCAGTTGTTTTTAGTGGGTTTTTCCTGGGGCTGGGAATCATTTTAATTTACTTGTCCCAGATGCCACATTTCATCTCGTTGGTATTCCCTCCTATACTGGGCTTCTCTCCCCTTACTCAATAAATATGGAAATCTATTCCTCGTCCAGTTTGAACATTGTAATTTTTATAGCAGTTTTACTCTTTCTGACAAGCACATTTCAATTCTCCTTTTAGTCCTGGAGAATGTGAAGAAATGCACTTTTTCTAAAAATGCTTGGCAAGTGCAAGACGTACTTAAGGCTTCAAATTTCTATGTGTATTGTTTAATTGGTCTTTAAAGTAAAGCCCTCCTCCTGTTCTCCCCGCACCAGAAAGCAGAGATGGAGGGTGTGGAATGACTGGGCTAGGTCTGGCTGTCCTGAAGACTCTTTCTAAGCTCAATTTTAAGGGTCTTCCTTCCCAGTCTCAGTTTCAAGAGAACATCAAGCCTAGAACAGCATTCTACTTTAGAATTATCAAAGTTTCACTCCTACACATAATTGGATCATAATCATTTTTCTTTTCAGATTCCTCTCTGCAAACAGGAGAGTTTAATAAGGCAAACAAATAGGTAACCAAATAATTTAATAGTGAATGAAAAAATAAATTAGAACAATGCCCTTTCTTATAAATTCATCTTTGTGTCTTTTTCCTGCATTTTTACGATTTTTTAAAAAAAACATTATTGATATTTTTTGTACTAAATTCTACCAGTGCACCCTACTGGAGAGAAACATGACATGAAAAATATTTAGGGAGAAATAAATTTTGTGGGCAAATTATAACCACATTTAATCCCATTAGGTAACTATTTGGTTTTTTTTAATGCGGGTACTGGGAGTTGAACTCAGGACCTCATGCTTGCCAGGCAGGCGCTTGTGCCGCTGAGCCATATCACTGGCCCTAGGTAACTATTTTTGGTCTAACCAAAACAGCAACAATGAAGTAGTCACACCAACTTCCTTTGAAAAGACTATGATCTGTGAATTTCCAGTTATGAGATGTGTGAATTTTCTCGAAATAGGAGAAGCCAGTCACAAGGGACCACTGATGCAGTCCCCATTCCATCCTCTACTGTGCCTGGTCCTTGGAGATTTCTTTCAAACTTATATAACTGTGATGGTTGATCTCCTACCTAACTGTTTTTAGAAATGCACAACTATAGCTGGGTGCAGTGCTGCACACTTGTAATTCCAGCTACTCCAGAGGCTGAGGCAGGAGGATCTCAAGTCTGAGACCAGCCGGTTTAACTTAGTTGAGACCCTTCTGTCTCAAAATAAAACTTAAAAAGGTCTGGGGATGTAGCTCAGACTACATGATAACTCATATTTTCACACTAGCAGCTACAGCCTAACTTTCTAGACTTCTGTTAGCAACTCTTACAAAAAATAGCCACGTAAGACTGCTACCACCGTGCAAAGCACAGCCCATTTCTCCAAATATTCACAGGGAGAAATCTAAACATTACAGGCATCCACGAACATATTTGATAACTGTACCAACTGAAGGGCTGCGGTGAATATGATCTTGGAGATGTGAACAACTCGGTCAGCAAAAGCAAGAGGAAAGCCAGGATTCAAACCAACTACGCAGTTAGGAACTCTGTGGTCCATTTTATGTGACCTTATGCCTGTGGCCTGAGCATTTTTTGTCTGTGGGCTTTGACAGATCTTGGACTTCTGAAGTCTTCTGCTGGGATTTAAGCTTCAAAGTCATGGATCCCCATCTGTCCACCTGAAACAGCCATATGCACCAGCCTGCCACATGCATATGGATTCCTCTGTCCCACTTACAAATCATGATTGCAGATCACTGCTTGATAGCATCTTGCTGGGCATATAAAGTTCTTAAAAATGAAGGTTCAGAGTCACAGCCAAAGATTATCAAACTAATATTTTACCAGTGACTTTTTACACTTGATCCCGCCTGCATAAAATACACATTTAAAATATATGTTTTATTTATAGTAAGATTATAAATTTGAAATTGCTCCCTTCTAGGGTATTAATATTACATAAATGGCCAGACTACACTGTCAATTATATTTTCATCATGTTAATATGAGATTATCAGTGGTAAATATGCAAAAAATATTTAATTGAATGGGAAGAGGATTAATCTTAATGCAATAAAAATATATGATAGGATTTGGAAAACATTATAATTATTAATCAGTAGCAGCCTAAAAGCATATCTGTCCCCAAATAATTAAAAACATATGATAAAACTTTAGTGCCTACAAAGATTCTGTTAAGTGGATAATCAATTAATATAGCCTTTGTATTTTGAATATGACAAGTCCAAATGCTGAACTTGGTCTCAAAGATAGAGCGGTCTAAATGCAAAAAAAAAAAAGTGAGTTTTCTAAATCTTCTGAATCCTTCCAATGCAACACAAGCCAGTATCATCAGTCACTAATTCATTTTATTAATTCAGTTCAATCTGCTTCCTAGACCTACCAAATGTTTTCTTTGGCACCCAGTTTATAATCAAAATGTTTGCTTTGAAATTAAAACATTTGTTTTGGTGACATGAGTTTCCAAGAGCAGCTGAAATTCCCACTAATGAAAAGAAACTGAATTCAAATTGTTACACAGTTTTTGTACTTCTCATTGGTAACCAGACTAGTATTAAGGGGGAAAATGATATTTTTGCTTTTGGGATTATAGATGTGATTGAAAAAATAACAAATTTAAAGACAATCCAAATGGCCAGTTCACTATAAGTGAACCTGATGAAAGAGGTTCAAAAACAAATGAAAGTTCTTTGATTTTTGGAACATTAATAAATAATTTGATAAGGAGATAAGAAATTAGCATACTTTGACTTGAAAATTAACAACTATGACTAGTTGTGGCATAGCCAATCAAAACAGGAAAGAAAGGAAACTAAGAAGTAAATTAAAAGTCTCTGAAAATTTAAGACCAAGGTTGAAAGGATTGTCCAGATAACTGTGGAAATGCTGTAGACCCAGAGGGAGAGGGAGATGGAATTGGTGGCGTTTATGACTCCCTAGGACGTATTTTGATAGGAAATATGAATTAAACAAAAAGAGGCTTGATCAATTTGATGTGAGATACTGGTGCAATGGACATTACGTGAATGAGGACAGATTTGTGGGTTTCAACAGCAAGATATTCTAGAACTATGTGTGACAAAAACAGGCAGAGCAAATCACTGGAAACAACTGTACCCTGTATGTAATGGCATGGTGATATCTATTTTTTAAAAAGAGGAATGGGGAGCTATCAAGTCAGATTCACAATGTGACTCTGGGGGATTTCTAGAGAAAATTAGATTTGTTAAATTGAGTGAGTTGCTATCACATGATGAGTGGAAGAAGAAATAGCCAAGCCATTTTATATGAGCCACATAGAACCTTGTATAATAGACACAAGACCGGCTGGCATGATTTTAAAATTTAAAATGTAAAATTATTTTTCATTAGAATTCTGCAAGTCCAGAAATCAAGGCAGAAATTTGGATATGTAGTCAAAATACTACTAGAGTTTGCTTTTTCTTTTTAACGTGATTTAGTATCTTTTAAAATATCATGTCTTTATAAGGCGAGGCATTTGATCTAAAGAGATCTACTATGTACAGGGTAAAAGAGGGGAATCCTTTAAAGGACATGAAAAGAACAGATGTGTATATTCAGTTCTCACAGATAATAGCTGAGGGGCTTATAAAATAAAGCTAAATCAAATTGATTGGCAGCAAGGGAGAAGTGATATTAAAGAGAAAGTAATACAAAAGGAAAATCGTGTCTATGGTTATACACTCTAGAAATAATAAAGTAATTATAGTGAAGACACTATGGGAATATCCAGCATGTGTAAAGGAGGTGCTAGAGGCTAGATGAATATTATTTAAAGCTCACTGGAAAAAAATGAGCTGGATGCTATAGAAAAATGCAATTAGATATTGTCCTTTCTGATGGATTTATAATTACCCCCAAATTTTTCCTTATAAACTTCTTTTATATCAACCCCACAGTGTAAGAATTTTCTCATTTAGACAGACTCGGTTTGGTTAAAGAATATTTTAATTTCATGACCAATATGTATAATTAACTTGACTCAGATCATTTAGCATTATTGCTATTTAGTAGATAACTTGCTCCAGATCAATATTGACTTGAATCTTAGTACTGCCATATAAAGAAATTGCAAGCTTCTGGTATGTTTGATATCTGTATAGCGATATTACATTAATAATCAGAAAAGTCATACTAAAGAGATCAAAACGACATTGCGGACAGAATTCTCATGAATTCAGAACACTAAGGAAGATACTGAAATAATTCAAGAAATTAAACTCAAACCAGACAATTCAGTTATGAAATTTAAAGATGCTTTCTTATTTAATTGTGTCTATCTTACCACTCGTCTATTCAGAGTCTTTAAACTAGGAAGATACAATGGACTTACAATAGAATTATGATAGCAACCTTAGTATAATCAGTGATTATGGTAGTCTGCACAAGAGAAATCTCTGTGATAATTTCCCAAGTAGAAGTGAGCCTGGTAGTACCTGCAGGAACTAAAGTTACTCTTCATCTGCCTCAATTTATTCACCTCTGATGTGGCATTGGGAACTTTCCCAGGTTATCAGTGCTTAGATGAAGTATCATGGTTATGGTCTTTTGCGTGGAAATCGTGAAGCTGATACATCAAAGAAAGAACAAAAAGCCAGAAGAGGTGGTGCATGTCTGAATTTCAGCTACTTGTAAGGCTGAGGCAGGAGGATCTCAAATTCAAGCCCAGCCTCAGCAACTTAATGAGACCTTGTCTCATATTAAAAAATGAAAAGGATGAGGATATAGCTCAGTAACAAAGTTCCATTTTCAATACTAATTACTCTTCTAATTCAATACTATTTTTGACTTCGTACTATTAAAATATTTGTAGTTCAGTCTCTGAGACAAATCTTCCATTCCCACCCCAAAAAACTGCACTTAGAAAGAGGCAAACATATAATGATGGGAAAAGTGATGTTAGCAACTCACTCCGGTCATCAGTTTGGATCGGATGACAGTGGACAGCACTGAACATAATTGGCTGCATGATATCTTGTATTTTTCTGTTCTATGATCACTTAAGGATGCAAATGACAGAAAACTTGGGTTTTAAAGATAAACCAGAATTTGCAGATAAAATAAAGATCTCTAAAGAGAAGAATCTATTAACACAGCAACACAAATAAGATTAAAAAACACTACTTTCTGGGTAATTTTGGTCAGCTTTTTAGAAATGTTCACTATAGTCAAGAAGCAAAAAATAACTACAAGGTCAGTGAGATGACAAAATGATGCATTTATACTGTTAGTTGCAAAACACAAATAAAACAAATCAAAAGAGACTAGAAGTAAGTGACAAAATACTCACAGGAGAGACATGTCTTATAAATAAGTGGGTGGTGGCAATCTTCCCTTTATCAATGAAAATATCATCAAAATTCTTGACAATGGAAACAAAATATTTTATTTAAAAATGTAGGTGTATATTAAAATGAAACATCAGAATTTCAAAATATCTTCTAAACTTTAATATGAATGTGGTGTCACCGATAAATAAAAATTATAATGATTTTTTATTTTATAAGTAAAAAAAGTAAATGTTCAATGAGATAAATATAATAAAATAATCTTCCTCATCAGAATTAACTGTAAGGAATTCAGAATGTATTCAGAATGAATGCAATACAGTTCAATTTACTGAAAGTAATTTCCTAGTATTCTTAAATTGTTGGAAATGGCTCCTTAAATGAATGAAAAGAGATATATATACCATAGACAGTAATAAATGCAGGCAAAAAATTATATTTCTTTCTATTGAAACTTTAGTTTCATTGACATTTCAGTGTGCTTTCATATGTTGAATTTGAGGCCTTAGAACTAATTATATTTTGATAAATCCAATCTTCAGTTTCATCTTCTTCCAAAAATAAATGGCTTTGATTCATTTTAAATCAACAACAATAAGACCATACTTCAAAATATTTTTTGCACATTTATCTTGTTCATACAAATGGTTACAGTTAGTCAGCAGGGAGCAAAAAATTATTCCAGTCTTACGATATATTTAAAAAACAACTTGCATGCTACTAGTTTCAATGGAACTTGGTGATTTACTTATAAACAAACAAGAATGAAAATGTTTTATTTTTTTTCAGATCTGATTGAAGAAGAAATTGTTACCATGGCTCTTCAACTGTGAAGATTCTTATTGCATCTTACATACTCTGTTCTTACCCGAGTCTCATATGTTCCCAAAGAGCCACCAGCAATGGGATTGTAATGAGTAACCTGAGGAGGAGGGCTCTACAGTCTTCATGGAAGCTGAAATCATGACGATTATGGAAAAGTCCAGCACATGATTTTTTTCAACAACGAAAGGCAGGAATGGAAAAAAAAATGAATAAAATGTTTGGATTTTCAGATGTTAAATGATTGAAACAGTTTCTATTTAAATGCAAATTTGACTTTTTAAAAGATAGGCCTACCAGTAACTGCACCCTAAATGGTAAAATGAAAATCAATTTGAAATATGGGATGAATAAAGTATATGTGGACTTTCTGGGAATAATTTTTTATTATGAAAACTCTGATGTATTTTCCTTTGCTCAATCCATCTTAGGCTTTAGACAGCTATGCCTGGGATGAAACGCAAACATTTTTTAATTTGTTTAAGTACAAATGTTGGTCAGCTCTCTCAAAGCTTCTTTTTTTTTTCAAGTCAGATTTCACAAAATAATGATCAAAAGCCTGATGTATGGAAAATACAAGACCAGAAATAAGAACTCAACTGCAGCATTATAATGACCAATATTCACTACTTGTTTTTTTATGATGTTGAGGAAATCACTTTTAAGAAATGGAAATCACTACATTCTATTGATTCAAGAACAGAATCTTCAGACATAAGTCAGCTGACTTGACACTTTCAAATACATAAAATGTGACACTGCTCTTACAAATGCACTATACAGGCTGTAAATCATCAAAGAGAAAAAGAGTTCAGTGTCATTTTAGCCACTGTAAGCTATGGTTTACAACTGAGAGATAAAAATAGTCATACTGTCTCTATGACATCTAAAACACTTTTCTATTGCAGTATTCCATGTTCTAATTTATCTTTGTGGGTGAACAACACACAATCAATTGTAAATAACTAGTGTAGTTTGATTCCAGTCAACTGCAATTTTCTACAGCTTTATCTTTACCTCCAGTGAGCTGACTTTTAGAAATATTCATGGCACACTATCTCAATTTTTGCGCTTGCTTCAGTATGTCAAGATTTTAGCCATCATTCTAAGGGCTAACATATGGCACAGATCCATATAATAAATTTACATTTCATAAAATAGAGTTTAAAACTTATATGATTATTATGATTAAAAATTTATATTCTACTGGAATACAATGTGTTAATCAACTTAATAAGACAAGAAAGAGCATGGGCTTTTTGTAAGATTCACGGATCTGCCACTTATTACCAATAAAATTTGAACAAAATATTTAATCTCTATGAGAGTAAAGTAAATCATCTGAAAAATGGAATAAAATTCCTATCTTTAATGGGCAGTTTTAAAAGACTGTGAGACAAAAATACCTAATACAGTACTTTGCATAGAGTCTAGAGAACAAAATAAGTAGTGACAATTATCATTAATATTAGCTTATTTATATTATCACTGTTAGTATAATAACATTGAGCACTTTTAGTAGTCATTTACAGCAGTATTTTTCACTTATTCCAGCACTGGAAGAAACTCAACACAGTTCTGTATGCCTGGAATATGAGATTGTATTTTGATTTCATTCTGCAAATAATACTAATATTTAAATATTTTCAGAAATTTATTTCCTGTAATCGTAATACAAAAATATCACTGTAAGTAGTTTTAAAAATTCTCCAATGAAAATGATTACAGCAAATATTATAATGATCAAATGATCTAAATAGATCTAAAAATGACACTAAAATGATCTATAAAGAAGGTAATGCTTGGTATACATTAGTAACAATTAAAAATTGTCATTAATTGAGAAATTGGATCCTATGCATATAATGTTTTGACTTATCACATTGTTCCATTTGTCAAATACTATATTAATTTGGAGAAGTATGAACCATCATAAAATTTACCTAGTTTTCCAGTAGGATTCCCTATCTATTCAGTCAATAATCACCACATTTTGTTTTAATGAGCGTGAAACAATGAGAGAGGACCTGCGAATCAAGTTGGTTTTTGGAATGATAGACTCATTCATTGACAGCCTCCTTGGAATTGTAACTCTGTGTCTTTTATTTTTCTCCACCCTACTGCAGTGAAGCTCAAAGCCCAAACCCCTGGTGGCCACCAGCCCCTTGGCTGAAGCTCAAAGAGAACTGCTGTCCTGGGTGGATTTACAACCATTAGTTTAGTGGTTCTGAGGCATTTTCTTTCCTGAATCCTTTTATGAGTAAAGCAGCACACTCCAGGGTCTGTCCTTGTCAGACCATTATAGGTACAGACTTTGGCTGCCCTCCGTGCCTCAGTTCATCAAATGCGCACACGGCAATTCCGTAAAGCACTCCTCGTCACAGGCTCATGCTTAGGGATCCAGTCTGGATGGATTCCAGTTCATCTAATGTTGGAATAAGCATGGCCATGCATACCACTTTCATTTGTCACAAAACCAATACTGTCTGCACATTCACGCTTTAGATTTTATTTTATCTGTGATTTTACTTAGTAAAAGAAAACATTTTACGTAGAACTCCTAAGCTTCTAGTCTTTGCACATGTACACAGGAACGTGTACTATAAGGTTCCTGAGAAAGAACAAAATAAATAGTTTCAGAAAAAGCAGTGATGCTGTTTCACTAGGTTCCCTCGCTAGCTTTTACAGTAATTCTATGCCCTGATAGATTTATTTCCCCTTTTGAAAAAGTAGCTGATGTACTTTTATGATGAACATTTTCACTGAAGGAAGGAATAGGAGGAAGAGGAGAAAAAGTTATAATTAGATTTATGATGATATGCTTTTCATCCCGTTAATGTCCCTAATTCTATCACAATTGTTAAGGATTGCAAATTTATTACCAAAAAAAAGGGGGGGGGGGCTTTGCACTACTGGGATCAAACCCAGGAGTGATCTACCAAAGGGCTACATCCCCAGCCCTGGGGATTCTCATGCCTCAGACTTCCAAGCAGCTGGGATTACCGGCATTTGCCACAGCACCCAGCCTTTTCTATTCTTAATATTTTTCATGAAGGGACAAATATATATTTCATCTTCTAGTAAAATTCATTAAATATTAACTTAATGTTAAGAACAATGCCAATGAGTTTCTTTTAATCATAACCTTTAACTTTGGCCTTGGGGACACCACTGCCTTTTAATTCCTCAGGTACTAACTTGAAAAGCTAATTGTAACAATTTAACCAAAATTTAGAATAACTAGATCTTTTTGTGTGCAGACCTCCAGCCCATGAATAACTCTTAGAGGAAAGGAAAACACATTGAAATGCAGGTGTTTTACTGGCTCATCCAATACTCATTTCCTAGTTTCTCCCTGAAGCCTGCTTCCTAACTCCTGAACAGATAGATATTTTTCTTTAAATTTTTTTTATTATTTATCTATATATTTATCTGTTGTTCTGCTGGAGATGAAGCTTGGTTCCTCATGCATGCGCGGCCAACACTCTCCTACATAGCCACAGCTCAGCCCTCTTTCTCAAATTCCGTAAATAACAATGTTGAGGGATTGGGGCATAGTCAAATGATAGAACATATGCTTGGTAGGTATGAGACCCTGGATTCAGTCCCTAGCATTGAAATAAAAAAAAGAAAGGAAGGAAGCAAAATAAGGATAATGCTGAACACAGGCATGCACTTAGTACATGATCGGTGGTGGAATGAAGCATGTTGGGACAAGGAAGCCAAATCCTGGGCTGCAAATGCTAAGAGATGTTAAATGTGTCAACTGGTCCTAATAGCAGTGCTAGTCCTGGCCCCTTTTCATCTCCCAGTGCCCACAGAACAAAGCTCTACTTCTCCTGTGTTCTCAGAGCTGTCAAGATCACCACTGCTATGCTGGCAAATATGGGGCCATCATCATTTTTTTTTCGATGACGTAAACTTGTTCATTATACTGTTATTTGATAGTTCAATGAAATTCTGATTTCTTGAAAAAATTCGTTTCACCTACGGATAATATGTCTAAAACTTGGAAGAAAAAAAGAGAGAAAAAGCAGTGTGTGAACTCTGAAGCAGAAGGCTGTGTGTTCAACAGTGTAGGTGGTGCATGGCGGCTGTAAACTAGTTACTGAATTTTAAAAACAGCGCATTAAACAAGTGTAAACAAAGAACGTATGCTCAGAAAAAGTATGAAGGCATCCAAAATGTTCAGTTGAAGATGCAAATCAATGAAAAAGTTTTGAATAACAATATCTGTGTGGTTAAATCTGTTTATTACCAAACCACAATTTTAGTCAGAAGGAATTCTGTTAGGTAATGAACAAGGTAAACTCCTCCAATCTCTCTAGAATAATGTGTGGGGAATATAAAAAAGAAATAAGTACAAGTAGTGGTTGGCATTTTGTGGTAAATCTTATTAATCATTCTGTCCATGTAATTAAATTATATATTGATGTTATTTAAATATTCTCTGAAGATATTAAACAACATAGGTAATAATTCTGATGTCTTCCTTCAACATGGGATAATTCACTTTGGGTAAATTTGTCTAAGATGTTTGGAAAGTTACCAGATATGGCTAGAAAATTTTCTTTCTTGGGAAGACTCTACTTGCATTCATATTTAGCATGACTATTTTTTCCAAACACTTATCTTACTTTGGTACAATTTAAATTTGAATTCATGCTGGTTTCAATATTTGAAATACAGTGTGCTATACATTTTTCATTTTTATAGACTAAAACAATTTTACAATTATCATTTTCTTTCATCAGATGAAACAGCTTTAATTGGATTAAATTAGATTGATTTCCATTTCCCAAAACCGATTGGTAAAAACAGGTAGAATTATCTGTGCATTCATTTGGATGGGAGGATTATACTACATTCAAAGTTGACCATATTCTAAGGCTAATGTAGTTGTAAAAAGAAATATCTTGAAGATATTGTACAAGTTTTAGTCACTACCTGTGTGAAAAGATTATTAACAGATAGAACATAAGTAGGCAACAGTGGGAAGTTCCACTGGACCCGTTTACCTTCCAATAAAAAGGGAAAACCTGCACTCACCCCATCTGTGCCCTGTGGGAAAGGCTGCTGGGCAGCTTATTAGCTCTTATCTGCCAGGCCAGCCCTAACACTAGAAGGGACAGGGGACAAAATAGCAGCTTGTTTAGACTACTATAAGACACATTTCTCTCCCTCACCCTCCCTGAAGGAATCTCTGCTGTAAAGAGCACATGACATTTAATGATCATTCCTAAGTCCTGCAGAGTGCAATGGAATGACCCAGTCCTAGAGAAGTCTTTCAACACTGGGACTTCCTCAATGGCAGCAAAATTTCTTATGGTGGCCATCTTGTGACATTTTCCCATGGAAAACTCACTGGCCAAGCATCCTGTTAGGCTGTAACGATGGGCTCAACATGGCCATCAGTAAGTTAATTTCTTAGCAGAATTTGGCACATTATAAATCAGTGGTTACCCTACTCTAAAGCTATAGAAAATATTTTTTATTAGGGAACAGGAAAGGAGGAGTGAGACCAGGAAGATCTCAGTAGATATACTCCAGCTCTTCCTCTTCCTTCTCTTCTCCTCTCCCTCCTCCTCCTTTTTTTTTTTTTTTTGGTTTGGTTTAAATGTTGCTTCATTTTCTTCTCTTCCTCAAGCTCTTTCTCTGTCCTTCTTTTTTTCTCTCTCCTTCCTTCTTCCTTTCCTTCCTTCCTTTCTTCCTTCTCCCCTTTTACTTCCCTCCATTTCCCCCTCCCTTCTCTCCCTCTCTCCCTCCATTCCTACTTCTATTTAAATCATTGTGAAATCTTGGGCTAGTTACTTAAAATCTGGAAGCCTGAGTTTTCTCACAAATAAAATGAGGATAAAAAGAGTACTTAATTGAAAGTTTATTGCAAATATTAAATGATACAATGAGTAAATGCTTAATAAATTTCTTAACACTCAATAAGCAGTTCATAAATGTTAGCAATGACAATGAGTACTATTATTGCTATATGAAAGACCGTTACAGAAGAATTTAAAAACTGAAAGAGAATGCTGAAGTATCTTAGGTGGGGAGTTGCTGCTGACAAGATAATATTAAAATATTATACGTATAGCCAAGTGCATGACTATGATCCTAGCTGCTCGGGAGGCTGAGACAGGAGAATTGGAAGTTCCCAGGTCAGCCTGGGTGATTCAGTGAGATCCTGTCTCAAAATAAAACACAAAATGAGCTGAGGATATCGCTTGGTGGTAGAGCAGCCCATATATAATTTTTACAGTGAAGAGGCTGTCTGACATTGAAATGTAAAATTTGCAAATGTATCATAATCATGCTGGTTCCTACAATGGTGAGGGGGGTTCTGATGCAACTGTGATGAGCACCGTATCATCTGATCACTTTAGGAAATCAGGAATGCCATTTAATCTTTTTGAATCCTGGTCCTCACAGCCCTGTTCAACAAAACTGCGATAATAATACCTACCATAAGTGTTATTATGAAGATCAACTCTAGGAATGTATTTGACAATGCTTTATAATGAATCAAATGCTATTATGCACATTTGAGATATATTAGAACACAAGTATATTTCTCCCATAGTCACAATGCCTATTAAGAACAAATGGAAGTTAACTGAAAAGCCTGGCAGGCTTTTGACAAAGGATCATTGTACATGTCAATTCCATTAGCCTCTCTGATGCAGTTCAGGTTGCCTGTATGTGTCCCCATTTGCATAGTGACATCACCATCCTAATAGTGGTGATCGAAAGAAAGGATGTTTCATTGCTTTGTGAAATGAGATAAAACGAGAGCCTCTGAAAAAGAAGTTTGCCTGGATAAAGGGGAAAACTCATGGAAAAACAATGCAGCTAACTTCAAACATACTGTATTTTTAGATGGCTTTTACTTGGATCATGGAACATGTCAGCTTGACAATTACATGCAATTTATCCAAAAAAGATAAATACACAGATAGTAATGGGACATTGTTTAACAAAAGCCAAGGCAACAAAGAGACCTAGGATGAGCCTGCCACCAATGGGAGTTTAATCCATCAGAAACTCTCTTGCAGGAAAATCCTGTTTATTTCTATTCCATCTCTCAAGCACAATGAGGAGCTTTTCTGTACAGAAGAATCCCTTCCCCCAAGAAGCAGCCTCACGGGACGGTCTGCTCACAGGATGGTCACAGGAACCACTACATCAGGCTTGCTCTCTCTAACCGAAGAGCTCTAAGTAGGGGCAAGAGGAAGAAGAGAAGGAGTTCTGTTTGCAGGTTTCTTTTTTTTTTTTTTTTAAGAGAATCTAAACTTCCCAGACATTGTTGTCTGGTTTGGCAGAATTTAGCAAATGCTTTTTCCAGTGTCCTAAAACTCTTGACTAATACCTACATTTGTCCATCATATCTTTCTTTCAAACTAAGGTTTAACTTTTGAGCTGCAGGGTAAGTCCCTCTATCACATACAGTCTAGAACTTTTTTTTTTTTTTTTTTTAAAGAGAAGAAAAAACAAAACAAATCAAAAGAAGAACAAATTTTCAAACAAACATAATAGGAGGGTAACAATGGTTAATACATTACGTATTACTATCTTAAGTTAGTTATTCAGGACACCAGACATTAGCATTCAATTGTCCAAACATTATTGGCACAAACCTTACTCTTCAATGAACTAAGTAAAAATGGTAGTGTATCTATCTTAACCATCTTATATATATATATATACAATTTTTTTCCCTTTCCCTTCTTTCTTTTCCCTATTCCAGTCTCTCTTTCCTTTTGACCAGTTTCTTTTTGATTCACCATGTCTATTGTACATTTTGGATCTTATTTACTCTTTCAGTTTCTCATACTAGAGAGATAATACGATGCTTACACATGTGCTTCTGGTTTATTTCACTTATGAGTATTTTCTCGAGTTGCATCCATTTACCTATAAAAGTCTCCAGTTTATCCTTCTTTATGGCTGAATAGTACTCCATTGTATAAAAATACCACATCTTTCTTATCCATTCCTCAGTTGATGGGCATTTGGGTTGTTTCCAAGATCTGGCTATTACAAATTGTGCTGCTATAAACATGGGTGCACATATATCGCTGTGGTACGATGTTTTTAATTCTTCTGGGAAGATGCCCAGAAGGGGAATAGCTGGGTCAAATGGGACCTCCAACCCTAGTTTTCTGAGGAATCTCCACACTGACTTCCACAGTGGCACATACAGTCTAGAACTTTGAGATGACTCTTGCCTCTCTTCTGGTCAGGTTCCTAATTGGTCAGATGGGAATAATAGTAATAATGATAACACAGACCTCTCTTTGGTGTATACTTGAAGATTAAGTGACATTAAATGTAAAAGTTCCCATGCACCTGCTAAGTATACAATGATAATCAGTATATCTCAGTTTCTCTTCATCCGCTCTGTTCAGTGGCCCACACCTCCTCTTGCAAAGAGCCATGATTCAGTGACCTACCTGATACTACTCCTTAAGGGAATTGGTTCTGCACACAATGGGAACATAAATGCCACAGACAGGAATTCATTAAAGGACAAAGTGAAGCATTACATAAATTAAGAGGGAAGGGGTTCAATTCCAACATGGCCTGATCCTGGCTTTGTATGTTTGAATTATTCCTGAGTCAGGCAAGACTACCCCAGTATCATCGCATCTTCCTCTTTCTCCTCCTCACTGTCATTCTTGTATCTTCTCAAAATATAAACGTGGCCAAACTTTTGTCTGTTCAATATTGCTGCAATGAGAATACATAAATGACCTAGAATCTTACTGTAAAGATTAACAATTTAATGGTGCATTAAAAAAGAATTAAAAAAATAATGGTGCATTAATCCAATAACCCATCTGATATTTGGAGCAAACAGCAATTGGAGGATATTTGATTATTGATTTAGAACTGATGTCAAATGACATGTTTGAGAAAGAAAGGGTGACCTTAAGAAATGGACATTTCAGCAGTAAGTTTTGGGCAAAGTTGAGGGGTATGTGAAGGAGGAGCAACTGGGCCATGAATACTCAAGGGATTAGGGTACTGGGGAGCTGGACTGGAGACACTGCCCTCCATGGAAATGGCCAGGGAGGACTTAACCTGTTGCATTGTTTCTCCTGTAGGTGGCAGAGGCCCCATGCCTCAACACCAGAACTCACAGGAAATGACATTTTTAAAAATAAAATAATTAATATTCAGTCTTAAAGACAGTTTTCTCTGTAGAAAAGGCACCCGGGAGTTATATTTAATGGAACCCAAAGTAGGAAATTAATTCATATTAATCCTCATTTTACCTCTTATTAGTAAAATAGCAATCATGATCATAACACTTTTTTTTTTTTTAAAGAATCTTCTTTTCTTTTGCAAATATTTCACTTTATCTTTGACTTCAAAAATGACAAGACTCCCAGTGAGGAAGAAGGGAGCTGTCTCTCACCTTGACTGAGAAGGAAACTGAGATGCACAGGGGAATGACTAGCCCTGGTTTGCTCAGGCAGTCTGCCCTTTCCTACCCACATCTGCTATAGAAGTGAAAAAATACACTAAAATTAACTGAGTCAGGAAACACTGGTGACAAATAAATCAAACCTGTGGTTCAATCCATGATATACAGTTCTTCGAAATATAGCAGCAATTCTAGTCCTGTTGGTGCTTGTAACTTAAAAATATTCCTTCATTTTTACATACTTCTCCATATAACTCTTAGCAGAGCAGCACTTTCTCACTTCTGGGGTTTCCAACAGGCTACTGGGAGAAACCACTCTCACTCTCTGAGACTTGCTATTGTTTGGACATTACATTCTCTGGTCCCGGACATTGCTCTCTTGGTCTGGAGAATCTGACAGAGCTGTAAAAGAACATTCTATTTTGGGTTTTGCTGTATGAGGCTATCATCAAGTATACAATGTATTCCAGCCATAAAGACACAAATGTAAAGTTCCAGATTATGTTAAAGAAATCATTCCACAATTTAAAACTCTGTAACTTTTAAGTATTAATGATCAGATAGTTTCTCCATATGCTCAGTGTATTATGCCCCCCAATTTCCCCCATATGAACTTAATTGTGACTGGGAGCATTTTTTAATTGAATTCAATTTATTTATGCATACTGAGCAAGAAAAATGAAATTGTATTGTTTCTTTCCATTTTGATTAGGAAACTAAGAAGCATTTCACAGAATCCTACATCTCTTTTGAGGAGTAAGTATAACAACAAAGCTCCTTGACTAATCCTGTATGAATCTATTTCTAAAACCCACTATCTCAAGTGACAAGTCCTGTCCAGTACACGTTTTCATTGGGTGGTGGGGGGAGAATACAGTCATTGTTTTAAAAAAGAATAATGTAAAAACAAACCTCAAATCATCTAGTTCATTTAGAGAACACAATTTAGTAATACGTGAAACTTTTACGGATAATATTGAAACAAGACTTTTGTATGGTGGTAAAGTTGACAATATGCTAATGTTTTGTAGGGACTATAAGAAATTAATAAGTGAGGACAGAAATAAGATACTGAGAACAGGAGTAATGCTGTGGCTTTGCCAAAGTGCCTTTAAATGAGAATAGTTTAAAATTGGAATCTCCTTGTAAAATTATCAAAATTCGCTTTCTTTCTCATGTGTGATCATTAACATTTTCCTGTGCTTATTTTCATACTGAGTGTAGAGCTTTTTCATTTTCTTTAAGTCTCTGGAAGGGAAAAGGGACCAAGAGTCTCCTGATATACTGAATATAATAGGTGGCCAGAGCTGGAAAGGCTTCCTACCCTCAGACAAAGCAATCCAAATTCAAGCTACTGTTAACATCCAAACTCGTAAAGAAAGAATAGGCAGAAAAACCTACACGTGGAAACACTGATGGCCTGCTCCAAAGCTTAAATATTTTTGCTGCAAGGACAGCGACAAATAGAGAGCAATGGAGAGTCATCTGGAATACCCCAATTTTATTCCACTACTGTAGTTGCTTTTAGCATTTATTATTATTCATTGGGTACTCCTAGAAGAATGGTGGTATGATTTTCCATAACAGAATGGAATGAGGGAATGGTATTTATAATGCAAAATTTACAAACACGAAGAGAAATTAGTAATACTATAGTTATCAAAGGAAATAGGCCTAATTAAAGAAATAGCTGCTACAAAACCATATGCAACTCAAGGCAGAAAAAGACAATTCAAATTTAATGAATGCCTTTAATATTAATTACAGAATTCTTAACAATACATTGGGACAGCTCTCTTGGAGAATTCAGCTTACTGTTTAACAGTTTCTGACTAATTTTATTAACCTGTACATCTGAGAGGATCAACCCCCTCTGGGTTTAATTAGAAGGAAATTCAATTTAAATCTAAATGTCAACAGTGGTTACTAATTATGGCAGGGCCCTGGATGGGACAGCCAGTCTGTAATCAGGCAGTTCTCTGGTAACAATTAACACTTTCTTTCTGAGTTATGAGTGAGTTAGGATATTTTAAAATAAATACGATCCAGCATGGGACACTGCTAATATCATGAGCCCCTACTGCTAGGTGCAGACATGCAGAAGAGGTTGCCAAATTAAATTACAGAAATTTCTCAAACATATAGCTGAATAATAAGCAGCTACAAAACTAGGTCAGGGTCGAAAAGCTAACGCTGAATTCCCCTCCCCCAACATGCAAAATAAATATACCCACTATCTCTGAATAGAAATCATTCTTTTGTTATGCCCTTTGTCAAGAATACATTATTGCAAAATGATATTTATTTCCACAATCTTCACAGCTGTGAGCACGACTGAATTAATCTTTCTAGAACTGATTTCATTTGCAATTTCATGATTATGATTATAAAATGTAAATTTATTACTTAAAAAGAAAGATTATAAAAGACATAGATAAAAAAGACAGTTCTTTATCTGTTGGTTTGCTTTGCTTGATACTAATGAAATAAATAGCTGACTAACCCTGAAATAAAAACAAACAGTATAAAGATGATTGCAAAAATGTAAAATGAAAGCTAGGAAGACAATAAAAATCTGCTCTTTTAATGTAACACATACAGTGATTATGTGGCTCTAGGAAGTAATAGAATGCAAATTTTTTCATAGTGAGTCTAAGCTTTAATGGTTAGTCATTTGAGATGTTTCTATTGCTATGTTGGCATTAAAGAAAATACAAAAAATACTTGGGTACTACTAATCCCCCCTACTCTCAGTTTTATGCTCTTAAATGATAATCTCTAGAAGGACATTTTCAAACTGTTTAATATGGATGATCTAAATAACAAATTATTTTAAAGAAATCCATATTTATAAGACTTCAATTTTTAGTGGAATTCAGTAACTAAATTGGTCTTCTTTTCTTAAATATATACTGCTTCTTATAATCAATATTTAAGTGCCTACTGTGCACAAAGAGCTATATTGAATGCCAGAGTGTATACAAGAATTTGAAAACAAGTTTTACTGACTTAAATTATTGTGGGTTAAAAATAATAAAGACAATAAAAAAATAATAAAGACAAGTTTATTTTTCAATAAGTAGGGCAAAATGTACCATTTTATGAATGAAATATTTTCATTTATATAGCTGGCTTTTCTCTCAAAATTGAAATGATACATTTCTTGAATATATCAATTAAATTTTCTCAGTTAAAATTATGACTTGTGAATACAAGCAAACACAATTAGTATACATTGTATTAAATATATTCAAGTGACAAATGTCTATTTACAGAAGGACCACTAATGATAACTTTGGCTCAACTAAAAATGAATGTCAATAAATGGTTCTATAAGCACTTATACTCATAATAGATGCAATAGCACCTCTGAATAACTATTAACATGTAAAACTGCTATTTATCATGTCAACCCAATCAATAGAGACCATATTTCTATACTAGGAATGCATTGGTTATCTTTCTGCATTTTCTCAGAGTCACAAAGCAAAAATGCAAGCACTGTCACAAGACATTTATTGTATTCAATTGGATCCAAACTAGCTGCAGAGGAAAAGGCAATTTAAGCTTGTGCAACAAAATAAGCTATGTATATATGAATAAATTATTTTTTACTGCAAGATTCCTTTCCATTTGCTTTACCTGTCTAAGATGCTGAGTTTTCAATAATATGTTTCTACTTAGGACTTTCATAGCTCTACAGAGTGTGAGTTTGATAGAGTTTTGGGTCGTTTTCACAGTCCAAATATTACCTCTCATCTCCTCTAGCATGAGGGTTAATAACTCCTGGCTGAAGATGTCTATGTTGCTTCTTCACTGTTCATAGCCATGAACACTTCCATGAGGATGCAAGGCTTTCCTCCTTGAAGAAGCCAAGTTTCATCTCTGGGAGGCATGATGCTTCCACCAGGGTGCTGCATGAGCCTCTAGCTTACACTATACAATTATTACCTTGTTCTGCAAGTAGGCTCTTAGTGGGCTGTAATAAACATAAGGCTTATCATACCTTCATGTTGTTTAGAAAGTCTATATTAAAATGGGATTTGGAAAGGTCATGTCTATATAAATTGTGCCTTGGTTTCTCTCTCTCTCTCATTCTGTCTCTGGCATCCTTCTTCAGAGAAATTTTCATGAACTTCTTCAGCTTCCTCCAATATCTTTCAAAATGCTACCCCAGGCACTATATCATTTCCCAGAAGGAAACAGCTTAACAAGTATGTCTTGCTGGTTAATTGTAAAGCTTTGAGGTCAGTTTTTAATGTAGTGTTTAATGACTTCCTTGTCCTTTGCTGAGGATGCCTTTGAGATAATTTTCAGAGACCTTCCATTATTAGACACCTGTTAGTGCTAGATCTTTCAGAAGAAAGAAATATGTCCTTTAAAACAAGAAGAAAGAACAGATAAGAACAAGGATGCATGATGAACAATATAATAAGACATGTTTTTCACACCAGTTTTAAATTGTAATTTGCCAGGTAATATTATTTCGAATATTATATTACAAACTCAGAACAGGTGTCTAGAGCTATTTTCCTACACTTTTAAATGTTAACTCTTTCTCCCTGCCTAACTGAAGCTTTAGTTAAGATCTTTTGATAACAAAAAAGGAAGTTGTATAACCACAGCTCAATAATAAGGTGAATGGAAAAACAGTTGGTTTCCGCCTCCCTCAACTGCTTACCTTGATGTGCTCCAACCAACAAGAGAAAGAGAGAGTGTATATTCTCCATTGTACCAACAACCACAGTGATAAACGATAAATATAAAACATTGCTTGTACTTCTCGGTGGCACAAAGCCCTTATTTTTTTTTTAAAGTTTATGAGTGCTCCGTCATTTTATTTGGGACCTTAAGTTTCAGATGAAGACCGAGAGGATTCATAATGTCACTGTTCCATCAAACTATTTCAGCCATTAAAATGGTACTGTTTTAGGAAAATCAACAGTGCTATTTTGTAGCTGATGTCATAGTGTGGCAGTTTCACAGCTGCTTTTCAGAGAAGCAGATTTAGTCCTTATGTGGTCAAGGGAGGGCTCAGGTGAGGAGGAAATATTTGAACTGTGTGTACAAGAGGCAAGAAGGAGTCAGGACAGCTCTATGGGATGGCTCCCCACTTCTGGCCCTGGCTATTAGGCTCAGTGACACAGAGGAGCCCTCATAGTCATTGTAAAGTGAAGAAGATTCTAGAAGAGCTTTTATTAAAGTAGGTTCCACAGCAGGATAGTAGGTTGTGCTCAAATAGGTTTAGTAAGTTGGGACATGTGAGGTTAAACAAAGGTCAATGAGTGTCTTTATTGCAAGCTTGCCCGAGGTCTCTGAGTAATGGCAAATGATTCTAAATCCATATATTCCAAGCGCTTTCTCCACCTCTCACTTTCTAAGGTGTCCTTGCATTGCTTCATCCCTGCTCTGGGATTCTACAACCCAGAAAGAATTGAGGCTTCCTGTGGTCTCTTCAGGTAAGTTCAGCAACTAGAGATCTGAAAGTGTTGAACATTTTTCTTGATTGTAATATTATGTTCATAGTTAATGTTCTTTTTGCTGGAAAAAAATAGTAAATTTGAAAGTACAGCTAATAGTCCCACCAAAACTATCCAGGAGTGAGAAAAGAATAATTATGTTTCTAAAAAAGATACAGATTAGCTTGGTTGGCCTGGATCATTGGTTGATTCTAAAGGATTTAACTTGCCAAAACAGTTCTGTGGACTTCTGAGAGTTCTGTTTATATTGTTAAATATTGTAGTCCAGGTAATTGTTATTGTTTTATTGTATTCGTTTCTTTATATGAGACTTTGTATTTGATAATCTTTATTTTATAAAAGTTTTCTCATATAAGTCATGATTAATATTCTCACTAGGATAACATCATTTGCTTTCTTTAATGTTCAAAATTTAAACACTACATAGTATGTCCCCTAAATTGATAGGTAATTAAATGATCTAGAAAAATTATATACTAGAGATGAATAACCACAGTATTTCTTAGGGTGTTGGTTTTATTTTTTTATTTTTTATGTTTTTTGTGGGTACCAGGGGTCGACCTCAGGACCTTGTGCGCCACCAGGCGCCCGTGCCGCTGAGCGATATCACCAGCCCTTTTTTCGTATGTGGGTTCCGGGAGTTGAACTCAGGCCCTTGCACTTGCCAGGCAGGCGCTTACGCCGCTGAGCCATCTCACTGGCCCAGGGTGTTGGTTTTAAACATGCCTTATTAAATAAGAAATTTGTTACCTTTCAGCACTAAAGCTGGATTATTAACAAATAACTTATTGGAACATAAAAAGCCTCCAAACCTGATCTTATCAAAATAATTACAGAACCTTTTATGTCTCACTAGGAAGAGAGAGAAGGTGCACAGAAAGGTAGCATAATGGAAACAGACAGAAATAGGACAGTCATTCTACTTTTTACACAGTAGACACAAACTACTGTGGAAAGTTAAAGACAATACAAAAATGACTGCCTGGTCAAAAAGTGAAATTTTAATTTGTGTCTCAACACATAACTCTAAGTACAATAAAAATAAGTGGTAATTTAAGTGGGTTTTACTCTTTTCTTTCAATACAGATATATGATGCTTTAGATCAACAGGCTCATAGTATATGTGTGTGTAGGTGTGTATATAACATTTACATTTGATTATATAAAGTGGGATAAAAGCATGCTTGATATGTATGTTTGTCTGCTTTAGTTTCATTGCAGATTATCTTATTCAGTGGGCAGTGTATTTATTTAATATGCCCCACAATCTGGCTATATAACACTTAGAAGTTGACTTGTTATACAAATACTTTTGTCCTTGGCTCTATCTCTGAAATGAATCATATTTCACTCTGCAAGTTTGTTAAATAAAATATACTTACAAAATAACTGATTAGTATATAGTAAGCATTACATTTGTGAAATGAACAAGCAAATAAAGGAATAAAGTCATATCTTGAGTATGCACTGTCATTTTTACAATGGTAGTTTTTGCTCTAGCATGGAAGATAGTACAGGGTTGAGCATCCCTAACCTGAAATTCAAAAATGTAACACACTCCAAAACATGAAAATGCTTAACATTTGACATGACACCACAAGGGGAAAATTACACATCATCAAACTTTGTTTTATGCACATCATTTTCAAAATATTAAAAAAAATTACCTTCAAGCTAGCAGTCTAAGGTATATGCAAAACATAAATGAATTTCACGTTTAGACTTTGGTCCCATGTCCAAGATAACTTATGCATGTGCAAACGTGTGTTTCCAAGTCTGAAAAGCAGCATAGATTTAAAACATTTCTTATCTCAAGAACTTTGCCTATGGGATATTCGACCTGCACCAAGAATTTTATGCAAGTGATTCAAGGGCTAGCCTTTAAGTATGATTACTATACTTTATTTTTTTCATAAAGTAGTATTGGGCTGGGATTCCATTCAGGGTTTTATTTATCAGAAAGGACACATAGTTTTTGTTTTCAATGTGAAAACTGCTGGCCCATGGAGTCACTCAAGGATCTTCACAACTGGATACAACCCCATTTTTCAATCATTTCACTGAGGATAAACCAAACTATTTGTCATTTCCATGATTTCCTGCATCCCTGCTTGGATTCCTCGCTGAGGATGCTTTTCTTTCCTCTCTCTATGTCCAAAACTTACTGTAGTTTCTAGACCCAGCTCAGAGTCAACGCTTCTGCATGCCCAAAGTTATAACGCACAAACATGTGTCAGATGAATACAGAATAGGATTTAAGATATTATTCCTATCAATGTCTTAAAATGTCAAGTGCTTATATGAAAAGGCATCAATTAATTATAGAATCATACATTTTAAGATTTCTTTGTAAATTTCATCTGAAAGTATTACAAGTATATTTCCCACTATAAATATGAATTTTGATAATTATCAAATCTAAAGATGTATCTGTAGGGTACAGACACAGTTCAAATAATAATCATTTCAATGTACAAAGAAAGGTTTTCCTTTAATTAAAAGAGTAGGAAAATGAATGCACCTTGAAACCATAAGTGAAATGAACCAGACACCCAAGCTTATATGACATTGTTTCTCTTACATGAGAAACCCAAATTATAAAAAAAGCAAAATAAAAGATAAGAGGAAGTAGGGAGATAGATCTTTCTCACATGGGAAGGAGATCAAGAGATGGGAGAGGGAGTGGAGAGGGTGAGAAATAAAAGGTGATCAAAAAAGAAATTAAGATCTGTTATGTACATGTAGCAACTCCACACAAGGAATATAAATATTATGTACTGTGAACATGTACAATTTAAAAAAAGAGTTATAAAATTTAATATCTCTAAGTAAACAAAATCTTTCAATAAATTTTAGAAAATGTATTTAAAACTTTCTAACAAAGGAATAATTCTTCCCAATCATTTTATTTAAACTAATAGAAAATCCATCCTATTGCTAAGTGCTCACTAATCTCTTGAGTGTACCAGCTCCAGACTAGGGGAGGTAGGACACGAGGCGAAGGCTGGAGAGAGAAATATAGTATAAGATTCTTTGGTAGCTAATAAATACATGGCTATTGTCCCTGAAAACAGTGCCATCTGTTGTCAAAAAAAAATGTCACTTGTTAAATTTTGCCAGGCAACGGGTTTTCTGTAAGTGAAGAAAGAATATCTGTACTGTTTCTTAACTGAGCAGTTTATCCTCCAGGAAAGAAATATCTTTCCAACAATTGGAAAGATATCCACAACAAAGGCAGATTGATTTTTTCAAATAGCGATCTCAGGTAGCTATCTAAAAGAAGGTGGCTTAAAGTGTAACACCTCTTAATATTTACTATACACTGGTATATAGTATTTTCACTTTCCTTCAAATACATGCAGAAAGTCAAAATCATGAACAAAATTCTGACCATCAAACCTGGGTCAATATTTAAGTTTTCCTACAATTTTACATTAAATTTTATGTGTTAAATGGTACTATACTACTTTGTGTATCCACAGTAGGAGACAAAGGAGGAAAATCAACAATATTATTTAGTCCTTCTGTACATAAGGGATTTTAAAAGTCCTTATATACCATATTATTTTCTGTTAAAAAGTAATTCACGTTTCTGTGAAAGGATCATTACAGAAGCCATTTGTCACTTATCAGCCTCAGAAGTTCCACCATTTTTAATTATGAAATTTTAAGTTGTACCCCATATTAAATGGAAAAGGTGTTTAAGAGCCATCATTATATCAATTCAGATTCTCTAAATTAGACTGAATATTTTAACTATGACTTAGAAACTCTAATCATACAGTGAGCAGAGTTTAGTGAGTTTTGTAATTTTATTGGCATGTTCCTCATCCTTAAACTTACTGATTTTCATTTCTCACCCACAATTATCTCACTAGTGGAGAGGGAAGATCAGTGCAGAAAACCTGACTTATTCAGTGCTAGGGTTTCATATGTACTGTCATCTAAGGCACACGACAACCCTGTGAGGTTGCATCTGTAGACCGCATTTATAAATGAAGGCATGAGGGAGACCAGGTATCTTCCTTTATTTCACTAGGCCAGTAACAGCAAAGTCAGGACTCAAACCCACACACACCCAGCTCTACAACCCTCACTTTTCCCTTGCCATGACACTGCCTCAGGTCCATGCAGATTCTTGGGTAGCGATTGACTGGCTTTCTCTTACATTATTTCTGCTTTTTGAAACACAACACCCGTGTTGAAAACTCATGGTGAGGAGAGGGGTCACCTAAGATGCCCAGGAGGAAGTGAATCATGAACATGAGATCAGTGACAACGACAGATGATCACAAGGTGAGAACCAACTGATGAGCCATCAAGGGTCAGGCATGAATCTAGTAGACCTGAATGGTGCATGCAGTGGCCTTGACATTGGCTTCTTTTGCCTAAAAACCCACTTTCTTGAAATATGAGAGCATAGCACAGCTTGTTATGAGGTTTGGAATTGAGACCTTTGCTACCCTAGTCATAGGCAAAAGGTAAAAAGAAAGAATCTACAAAGAACGCACACACCATTTCCAGGTGGCTGGAAACCAGCTACTATTATGAGCTCAAACTCCTTTCACTGACAGTGACATTTAAATCATGAAAGTCTCAGTGGCAAATGATTTCCTCTCTGCAATTTTTGAAGCTCATACTAATAATGTTCAGCAAACCTGCTCTGAGAGCCAAGCTTGCTGAGAAACAAGGACTCTGAGAAAACTTTTGAGTGTATGGCTACACTTACATATATTGAATACATTTCATACCACTGAGAATAATTTATGAGTCCAGTGTAGTACACAGTTAATGACCTACCTGTGGCTGTCACTACAATAATCCATAATTTTAAGAACAGTCACAGATCCTTTATATTTTCATGAACTGTGAAAGTACTTGAAAAGACTACTTTTATTTTAAAAATATACTAAAGGTATTCTATGACTATGGCTTTCAATATTGAGAATCACATGACAGATAAAAAGTACTTACATGTTTTGTCTAGTCAATCCCCACATTTTACAGCTGGAAAAACCCACTCAGGGAGGTTAAGGGGTTTGTTCAAAGTGCTGCCACCACTCTAGTTATAAAACTCACCCTACTAGCTTTAGTCTATGGCTCTTTCCAGTGTAGTCCAGGATCTTATTATTCTTTTTCCATAGTGAAGAATTTTTGATTATTTTAATAACATGCAATTCCATTGAGATTATTTTCTATTATTAACTACCAACCTAACTTGCTAGCTCTGTAAAATCAAGCAGGTTGATTTTACTTCTCTGAACTTTGTTTTTCTCACCTACATAATTGGGATAACAGTATCAACTCCAACACGTACCACTGACACACCAAATAAATGGGCTGCTGTCCTTCAGTAAAGCATCATGTCCCCAAATGTTTATAGCTCTTCTTTTGGCCAGACTGTAGGCTCAAAAAAGTACATGAAACATGTTTGAACTCACTAAACTACTTACTTCAGTTAAGTTAGGGAGAAATCATAGAAAATAATTCCAGTTTGGGTATATGGAACAAAAGAACTTATAATCTTCATTATAATCAGGAGAATACTTGGGCCGGGGTATGGCTCAGTGGTAGAGCTTTTGCCTACTATAAAAGAAGTTCTAGGTTTGATCCCCAGCACAAAAAAAAAAAAAAAAAAAAAAAAAAAGAGGAAGAAGAAAAAGGCATACTTAAGATCATTAGAAATAATGAAAAGAATAAGCAATATAATGAGGGAAAGAAAAGGAAGATCCCATGGAATATGCTGGCAAACCCCTCTTTGAATCACTGGGTAGAGGTATCTCTCCCCACGTAGTGCATCTCTTAGCATTAGGTCTTTTGGTCTCTTCCAGAAGATCAGACACACACATCTTCTACATAATTTTCCAGTTGCTACCCAGAACGTGACATAGAAGCATTTACCATGGGCTTGTTGACATTAGTAGATTGTCCGGAGGGTTATGTTTCAACTATAGCCCAGGAGTGACAAATATTCTAAAGTATTGGAATGCTTTTGGATAGAAATATTTCTAAAATAAATTATGTAATCACCATTTTATATAAAAAACTTACTTTTAGTTTTCTCTTGGCGAATCGGAACTTTTGATTGGAATACTAATTAGTATAATTTCTCATAGAATGACATTCTCAGGAGCTGCTAAGTACGGGCTTAGTGTTAGAGTAAATTGCCCCAGGCCTTTTAAGCTTCCTACTTCTTAGAAGTGAATATTTTTAAAACAGTTTTTCAGGATCCTCCCTATATGTCAGCTTGTCATGTTTTGGTGGTCAGCTAATAGCCTGACAGTAGAAGCCAGCAGCCCTCTTTATAGTTTGCTGCTACTAAATACAGTGAGCTAAGAAACTTTGCTAGACTGGGTATAGAATGGAGTTTCACATCATCCAAATTATATCTCTTTTGACTGCTACCTTTTAAGAACAACCTTACATGTGCTTCGCTTTACCCAAAAGAAGAAAAAAGAAGTATGAGCTCTAGAAAAATAGTAGTTATTATCATAGAATTTAGAGTTACATGTCCAAAGATTCACTGTTTTAAAAATAAATACGCAAGCAAATTTCAGAGTAGGTCAAACTGGGCAAAGTTTTCAATTAATGGGCTTATTAAAGGTAATATAAAATATATTTAAATATTGACTACTAATAGAAAGCATTAGTAGCCACAGAAATCCTTTTACGATTTAAAGATTTTATAGCTAGATTTCTACCACAAAAGGCTTTAAAGATTCTGAAATGGCACAAAAACAAGGATCATGTTATCTTCATATTTATATATGAATATGTTTATCTTCATATTCTTTGGTATAAAAATATACATTTTTTTGCCATAAAGCAAAAAGTTAAGCAACATGATTTTTAGTGGCTTTTCAGAAAATGTTATAGGTACACGGTATAATAGGTACTTCACTTGGACTGAGAAGATCCAGGTCCCACCCCTGACAGCCCCCAATACTTAGCTTTTGGCAAATCACTCAGCATGTATCTGTGGGACATATTCTAGACAAGATGACCGAAAAGAGTGAAGACTCCTCTCTAGATGACACTTCGTTGTAATATGCATGCATTTGGAAGGTGTATTTTAAAAAAAGAAAGAAAGAAATACAGAAGTGGTATGTTTATTCAAGTTCAATAAATTCGCTACCTACTTATTTAACTTAAGCATGTACTAAATATCCAAGGAGACTAAGGCCCAAACCCTGCCCCCAGAGGTGAATGATTATCCAATCAGGAAGGCAACACTCACACACAAATAAAGCAGCAAAACCTAGATTCCTAGCCAGGCACATAAGACCTTCCTAACACAATCCCAACCAGCTTTCTGGCCTCTTAGCTGCCATTCTAACCCCATAAAAGCTACACTGTAAACATATCAATTTATTCACTCTTGCCAACTAATATCCAATACACTTCCCCTTGTTTCTCTACCTGGTTCACACTGTCCCTCTGCCCTCTTCCCCGGTCTCTCAAGTGGCCTAGTGATCTCCTTCTTCAAGGTCCAGCTCACCTATCATTTTTCTGTCGCCAGGCAGGACTGTTCTTTCATCTACACTTTCATCTATCTTCCCACTCATCCTCAGCACCATTACTGCACTCACCACACTGCAGTGACAGCTTGTGTCTCCAGGAGGACCTTCCCCATTGGGAGCGCCCAGCAAAGGTGGGGACCTTGTCTTCTCCCATTTAACACTAGGTCTAGTGGAGTTTCAGGCATGAAGTAAGCGCTCAAAAAACTGACTGAATAGAATCAAATTGGTTGTGAGAGATGTTCCACAAGAATGACACAGATGTTCAGGAATATGACTCTATCAAGGAAACTTGTTTCCCTAAATTTTATTTAAATTCATTCAGTTGTTTATCCAACAAGCAATATAAGCCCCAAAAGAGTCAATACTGAAATTATATCTGTGTATGCTTTAATGTGTCTTTTTTCTGGTACTCTCCTTCCTTTCCAAAGGGAGCTACTCCCTTTCCTTCTCTTCCCTTTACCCCCCTTCCCGCCCCTCCCTCCCCTTCCTTCCCTTCTCTTTGTGAAATAGGCTGGCACTATGTTGCCCAGGCAGATCTCAAACTCCTCAGCTCAAGCAATTTTCTGTCTTAGCCTCCTAAGTAGCTAGAACTACAGGCGTGCTACCTACTTATTGTGCCTACCCAACTAGGGCAGTCCATGGTTTTATGTCATAGTGATGCCTTATGCAGAGTCTGAGTGCTCCATCTTAAAGGATATGTTTTAGCAACCAGCAAAGTTATAGACTAATGAAAGCCTCAGAGAAATACCTAAGATAAGCAATAGATGAATGAAATCCAGCAAACTATGAATATAAATACCTTACTTTTAAAAACAATAGCAAAAAGGGAGTGGAGATTTTACTGGTCGCTTTATTGGACTACGGTAATTGTCCACATACCTCTCAGCAACACGCTATATGGATTCTGCAAGGACTTTTTTCAATCTGATAAATGAGCTATTTCTCCATAGCAATCTGAGTTTGAATAAGAAAATTATAAGATCTAGAATCCACTATTATTGTCAGTCCCATAAGACTGTAACCCCTGGATACTGAGAAACAAGATTAACAGGACTTGCTATTTGAGTGACATTCAGGTACCTTGTACTAGATAGAGAAATTCTATTATTAAATTCTTAAAGTTTCAGGTTGTGAGAAAGAGACCTTCCACTCAAGTCCCAGTATTTAACAAATCTAAGTTTTCTGCCTCCAGTGCACCAGGAGCAGGAAATATTTAGATGCAAAATTTCCTTGAAAATGAGATAATTTAACACATCTACAGAATTCCTGTAAAACAAAACAAAACTCACAGGAAAGGAATGTCCCTGTGTTGAGAACAGAAGGGGGAGTTCTGGGAGGAGGCCGGAGATGGGAGGCTGACCACTGAGGCTTTAATGAGTCTCAAAAGTGCGCCAGCTAGTTATTATTTGCATCTTGGCACTTTCTTATGGTCTCAATCTGCTAAGAAATAGACTGGGTACAATCCACATAGAAAATGATTCTGGCTTAAGATTCAATGTTCGAGTTATATCCAGATTGTCTAGTCCTATGTCCTGGGATACTATTGGTTAGTAAAACACTGTGTTACAAAGAAGACCCCAAATGTTGTATATACATATCAAATCTCCAGTAGGCAGAAATACTTATCTATCTAAGAGAATTATAGACCATGAAATAATCTATAGAATAGATAGATATAGATAGATATATAGATATAGATATAGAATTCTATATCTATAGAATTATAGACCATGAAATAATCCTTCGATTACACTTCAGATCAAAATCTGTCATCTTTGCAAGTTGCAGACTTTTCTTTTGCAGTTTATTGTCTTTGTTTCTGAACTAGGCACATGAAATGCATTTTTATGTAACATGAAAAAGTTATATTTTTCAATTACTTAAACGTTATTTAAAATATGGAATGTTTTCTCCTCAAAAACCAGCCTTTCCGTATGACAGCACAACTGGTGTGAGTCTAAGTACCTTTCTAAAACATTCTTGATTTGTTGCACAGATTTATATCTTGTCATGTTCCCTCTCATCATTAAGACAATTATGAAGGAATTATTACCTTTGGTCAATCTGATTTTTTATGGACTTCATTGAAATTGTCTCATCACTCACAGTACACTCATGAGATTGGTCCATTGCCCAGAAGTGGGCAAAGGATATTCCTGGTGAACTCCCATTAGCTTCTTGAGGAGTTACTCTTACATATATGATCCTCACCAAGAGATGAATATAAACTGCTTTGTATTTCTACATGGTGTGGTAATAGATCCTGTCTTGTGAGACTGTGACCTGCCGCTCTTTACTCACATGGCTGTTAGCCAGTTAAAGATAGAAGAGCTTCATATTTCCCTGCTATCCCATGTGAATTATTAAGCATTAACTCCCCAACATCAAGTCTTACGACTCTGTGTTCAAAGCAGAAACATCTTTGAAATCTTTCGAAGCATAACTTCATAAATAGATAATATACTACGCATTAGAATTAACCGTGTGGATTGTATCTGTTACTAGGTTTTATTTGTGTAAAAGAGCAATGAAATCTACTTAATAAGAAATTCCTTTTAATACTGCTAATCAAAATATTTTAAAATCTGTTATTAAGACAACAGCAAGTGTTTGACCTAATTATGCCTAATTTATAAGTTTTTCCTTTCAAATATGTTTATAAATATTCTAAGCATATATTTGCAACACTTAACTTAAAACCAATGGCTATACTACAAGTGAAATGTTCTTTGTTCAGAACCGTAATTCAGAAAAAGGTATATTTTACAAAGGCTTGGAAACTATACTTCGTATCCTCTTAGACACAGAAAATAGATTCTGTGAAAATAAACAAACAAACAAACAAAAACAGACATGATATATGCTTCAGGCTATCTTAACAAATGAATGGTATTAGGGAGATCTAATACAAATATTATATATTTATGTATATATAACTTATGAACACTTTTAAAAATAACAACAGAGATGCAATCCCAGAAATGCAAATTAGATCATTTCATTTTAGTCTAATATTCGTCAAAGCAATAAACAGACCTTCTGAAAGAACTTTTCCACACTTAGGTTTTGAACAAGACCAGATTTCATAGCAGGACCACAAACAAAGTCTGCTCGATCATTCAAAGCTACATTAAAAGACAGCTCCTAATCTACCAAAGCTTGTAAACAGATAACTTTAGGAACATTTTACTAACCATAATGTATTTTTTAAAATTTGTTTTTCATCATTACTGCCATTTTTAACTTGATTAGTGAACACCTTAGCAAACCCTGAGGTTCATAAAGTTGTAAAATTGTGAACTGAGCCTTTAGAAAATGTATTTGGTTTTCATCAGCATACAAATAGATAATTGCTTGTTTGGGGGCAGAATGTTTTATAACTAAAGTACTTTACCCTGCAGGGAATCATACTGTCATTTGTTTTTATTTTCAAAATGAAAACAAATGGAACTATAATTCCTGAGGGCAAGAATGACTTTAGTCTATTTCTTTTCCTCCACACTCTCACCTACTCATTTTTAGTTAGATGGAATATAGATATAGTCCCCACCATACCCCCCACCCCCATGACTTTCACTGCTGCAAAATGTATTCACTCGCTGTACAGTAATTAACAGCTCTTGACTGGAAAACTGCCAGCATGTACAACATGACACTCTTCCTTTGAACACTAACAAAGTGCATAAGTAATTTATGTTGGATTAAATATCCCTAACAGGGGCCCTTAAGTAACCCAATCACTTTAAACAGGCTCCACATGCATGCTCCTGTACGGGGAAAATGTCAGACAGTGATAACCCACTAATAGCACAATTCTAACTATATTCCAGCCATTAGCATTTTATGACATCAATCCTCATTAAACCTGGCAAGGAAAAAGATACTAATGTTTCCCAATTTTACAGCCAAGGTGCAAGAGAAATGGAGAAAATGTAGACAGGTGCTGTCTCCCAAAAAGGATTAACATTTTTTAAAATGTGGTAGCAATTTTCTGTTAGTACCTTTGTTTGCATTGAAAGAGAGACAACAAAGAGGTAATGGCTACAAGGACCTCGATGGAATCCAGCCAAGAGTGAAAGAAAAGACTGGTATTTCAGCCATTGTGCTCACTGCTAAAGCACTGTGCCAACTCATCTTCCAACCCATTATATGAAATTTAATTTAACCTGCTATGCAATTAATTCAGATGTTCAGCCTATTTTTCTCATGGCAGAATCCCTCACACAATGCCTTATTTAAATATTAATCAGTCCTCTTTCAATTAGGACTAATTTGCTTCACAGGGTTTCTCTCATCTTCTGATTGCAGGAAAATGGAGGTAACTTGCAACGTTTGAGGATAATTAACATGGTATTTTTATAATACTGATACATCAAATGGGACCTTAATGAACCCCGCTGATTCCATTTAGTAAAGCATGCCTCAAAGTTATAATCAAGAGGAAAGCCATTGCCATCTGTTTAAAATACTAAGGAGCACAATTTAAACACAAAATGCTTATTTCTCTAAACTATTGTAGAGGTCTGCAAGTCATTTTTCTATGCAAACTAAGTGTACAGTATTTTAATTTGAACCTTTTATTGCTCATATACAAAACAGTGACATCTTAGGATGTAGGGGCCCCGTTTAATTAAATGTTGACAACCACAGGAATAAGTAATGTTTGTTAATGTTACTTTTTTTTAAGCAAGCTGCACAGTTGCTGCTAAAGCAACAGTAGTAAGTGGTAGTAATTTATGTTTCTAATGATTCTAATATTTCATAGCCTTTTGTTTAATATTTGGAAAACTTTTCTCTAACAAAAGCCACCAAAGCACTATGAAATGGAAAAAACATAAGTATACGCTGTTCATTTGCTGTTTCTAACGTCACAAAGTAAACAGGTTAACATTTACACATGGCCAGTTGTTCACAAAGTGTTCCATCTGCTCGCAGGCAGGTTGAAGGTCAGTGTTTAAGGCTCTGAGCTGTTCCACAGTTCCTTAGTAACATCGGGGTGACTGGGGCTATTGGCTCCCAAGGTCATTATCAAAGCACTCAACACGCTCCAATGGTAATAAAACATGATTGATAGCAGATTGCTTATTTAAAATGTTTACACTATTGCCACAAGGATTTCCTCTGTTAACTTTTGAAAAGGTAGGCATTACCTATATGCTGAAAAGAAGAAGCAGGAGCTTCCTCTCATTTTCTTTAGAAAGCCACCCCACATGTTGGGTCATTATGTCAGACACACCACAGGTCAGAATTTCATTGTAAAAACAAATCCAAGCTTTTGACATGAAATATCACATTCATATTAATCGCCAGTCAATAGATAGTATTGGGTGTCTAAGAAGTATTTACCATAGGCAAAGAAGGAATTACAGAATTAGGGATAAAAAGACATAAAGGCAATTCACCACTTACAGCCCCCCCCCCAAGAGTGGGAAATCATCCCAGTTAGGCATGATAGAGGAAAAAGAAGAACAAGATGAACTAGATTGGAGAAAGAGGATTAGGCTGTGGCATACTGGGAAATAAAGGTTCTTAGCTAAAATTATGATATTTCATTAGTTTCAGTTAAGAACACATTGAAATTTTGTATTTGTTATGAAGTTGAAAAACTTCTAGGATGACATCTACAAGCTTCTCACCTTGGCATCCGTTGTGATATCTGTCCATACCTCACAGAGACTGAACACAAATCAATCACTTATTAATTTTAATGGGACTCATGGGCTCACCTCACAAATATTCAATTGAACACACACCAGGATCCAGGCACTGTCCAATCACTGAGCATAAATTAGTGAGCAAAAAGAGGTGTGGCCCTGCTCTTGAGGACCTTAGATACCAGTAGGGAGAGTCAGGTGATTCCAAAGGTATACAAATAAATGGGACATCTTCCAGTCATGCAAATTCATGAAGAATGCTATTCTAGGTGTAATGACAGAGAGAATTAATGGCTGTTTTAGACTGGACAGTCAAGGAAGGCCTCTCTGACGAGGGGACATGCAGGTGAGAGACCAGATGATAAAGAACGAGTCTTAAGGAAGTCTGCTAGCCTCAGTGGTTTGGGCTACAACCTTGAGGATGATGGAACAAGTTCGGCTAATGCAAGAAACATGGGAATAAAGTACATGAATAATCCAGCAAGAAATATAAACTGGGATTGAAGAGATGGCCAAGGGCCTTGAGCTCATGAAAAGAAATCAGATTCCCCTCTGAAGAATGATGGGAATAATCTGAGAGATAAATGTGAATCAGTGACCTCATCTGATTGTCTAAATGGAGAAGGTATGGAGGAAATGTTAGAGGAAAATCAAGAAAGCTCATTAAGAAGCTTCTACAGGAAATGTATGAAATGCCTAGACAGGGAATGTCAGAGATGGAGAAACAGATGCTCTAAATATGGTAGGGAAAGACAGAAAGAGAGACGTTAAAAGTGACTTTGAGGATGTTGTATTAAGTAACAGAATATCCCTTCTGAGGTGACGATATGGGAAAAGGGAAGGAAAAAATCTAGAACTCTCTCTCTCCCTCTTTAGTTTTTTAAAGACAGTGTCTTGCTATGTAGTTCAGGATGGTCTTGAACTCACTATGTAATTCAAACTGGGCTAGAATGCATGGTTATCCTCCTGCCTCAGCCTCCTGAGTGCAGAGATTACAGGCATGGGCCAACTAAACCCAGCTAGAATTCTCTTATGATTCCTTTAGGTTTATAAGTGGAGCTGCAGCAGTCAAATCAAATCTCTCTCTCTCTTTTTTTTTTTTTTTGTGGGTACTGGGGGTCGAACTCAGGACCTCGCGCTTGTGAGCAGGCACTTGTGCTGCTGAACAATATCAACGGCCCATTTTTCCTTTGTATGTGGGTACTGGGAGTCGAACTCAGGACCTGGCGCTTGCCAGGCAGGTGCTTATGCCGCTGAGCTATCTCACCAGCCCCAAATCAAATCTCTTAAAAATAATATTCAGTGTTAGTTACTATTTTATTTCATATTTACCATTATATTTATATTAAATGATTTAGTTCATATTTAATACTATTTGTGAAACCACAAACATATATTCTTTTCAGCTTTGGCAGTAGATACTTCTGTGAAGTTTCTGGAAGCGCACCGTGGGCTGGAAGCAGTGGGAACCTTTGCTGATGCAAAGGCCACTGAGTGCATTGCTCTTCCCAGGTCTGTCCCTCTAGATATGGTCACCATTTTCTTTAATAATGACAGCTAAAACTTATGGTTCCTTGGTGAGTGTCAGGTACTGTGCTAAGTGGTTAAGTGATGGTTCACAGAAACCTTATGAGGTACATATTATCCCAATTACAAACTAAGCGAGAAACTGAGGCTGAGAAGACAAGACTCGGATTGATGTCTCTCCTAAGAAACCTATCCTGAGGCACAAGGTGTGGCTTAATAATTTTAGCTAAGAACCTTTATTTCCCAGTATGCCACAAGGTGTGGCTTTAGCCTGCCCCTCTACGTTCTCTAAACATCTCTCTCCCCTTGTGAATCATAGGAGGACATAAAACATGGTCCCCAAGTTCTGTGTCACCCTCTAATGAGATCTTTGAGGGTACAGATCACATATGATTGTCTTTCCATCATCAGACTGTTGTCACTAGAACACAGAAGGTATTCAGTAAAAAAAAAAAAAAAAAAAAAAAAAAAAAAAATTGGCAAAGAACTTGCTTGAAATGAAGTCCTTACTGTGGTTACACGGGGCTGGCTGAAGGAAGAATGCCAAATTGCCGTTGAATGGGTCCATATTTCAGCTAGGGATAATGAGAACTTCCTGTAGATGGAGGAAGTGATAGTCACATAACAACTTGAGCGCATTTAATGCCACTGAAATGTACACTTCATATTGGCTCCAGTGGGTAAGTTTCATGTTATGTGCATTTTAACATAACAATCTTTTGTTTCTTTAAAGACTACTGCCCAGTCACTACTATTGCAAGAAAGGAAAGATGAAGTGGATATCTTACAAAGTCACAAATGTACATGTAATGATTTAGGAGAATCTGTCATGGAGAAAAGTGGTCTTACCCAACTAGGGAATTCATAATGACATATCCAATATCTCCACCATGACAGTGGAAGAAAACTATTTAGAATAGCACCAACACTGAGATGTGTGTAAAGATCGTGCTCAAAGTAGACTATTTCTCCTTGTGAAAGATCTAGTCCACACAGTGTATTTTCTAGCAGAAGAAGAGCAGGATGGAGTCGATCTCGGATCTCAGCAGATCAGTCCCTCTCAGCATAGATTTCTTTAGTAATTTTTCAGCTGCTCCTGCCCTTTCAGACTGAAGTCCTGAGAATCCTCAGGGAAGTGAACTGAAAGAAAATGCCCAGAAGCAAAAATGTGAAAGTAACCAAGATCTTGACTTGTACATCCTATCTATAAAGGGACATTATAGGTGTCTGTCACACCTGCAGTCCCAGACAGACAGAGGCCTAATGCTTGAAAACGCTTCCTGTAATGTCCCCAAGTTCTTCAAGCTCTCCCATCCAATTACTTATCCCTCACAGCTGAGAGATTGTATCTGTCTCACAGTTTAAAGATGGAACAGCTGCCAACAGTCCAAAACGATCATTAATAAGTTAACTGTTACCAGATAAGATTGAAATCTATGCCAGTCCTATTTTAAGTAATCCCTATGATAATTTACTACACAAACTGCTGCCAAAATCCAAACTGTGATGCAAGAGTGAGGAGGTTAGGTTGTGGGTCCACTGCAGCTCAACTGAAGTTAAAGCTAAGACAAGTATCCTTCCCTGTCCTGCCCTGTTTCCACACCCGCATCACCCACAAAGAGTAGCATATGATGTTTAACTTGCATTACAAATGAAACCAGTGCTTTAGACCGCTTCCCATGACCTTAAGAAATACAACCAAGCAGCCTGGGGCTGTGGGAAACTACCAATAAGAGGCCAGACCACTGTTCAGTGCAGAAGAAGACGAGGAAGAGAAATGAAAAAGTTCTCTGCAACATCAATTTAAGCAGATCTAAAGATGAATTTCTAAACCACAGTTCACCTCCACCCCACCAGTTCACCTCCATCCTATTCTGCATTTGGATTTTTAGAGTAAGAGAAGATGTAAGTTAGAAAATGAAAAGGCACTAAGAGTTCAACAAATAGGGAGTTCTTATTACACATCAGATACTTTCACAGGGCTTCCACATATGAATGCATTTTATTCCTCTGAGGCAGGAATGACTATAATCTCCATTTTGTAGATGAATAAATTCAGACACAAAGAAGTTATGGAACAGCTGAAAGTCTCACAAAGGGGAGGGCAGGGAGGAAGGTGACAGGGATCCTAGGGGAGGTTTAATGGAGGAAGGCTTTGATCCTCCTAATTCCTAGGGAAGAAAACAGCAGAGAGAAAAGTATTGCACCCCTCCACCACTCAACACTCAAGCTTCCAATCAGTCAAGCTTACCACTAATACCACCTTCATAGAATACCACAAACTCTTCAGTAGCCTACTCTACTACTGAATAATTACATAATTGCTTGCTTAAATTTTAGTTGAAAAATAATAAATGAATATATTTAAAATGCCACATAGTACTAAAAGATACACAGCAGTGCCGTCTTCTCAATCTTTATGGTTTCAGTTACTCACGGTCAACCACAGTCTAAAAATACTATATAGAAAATTCTAGAAAAAACAACTCATAAGTTTTTAATAACTTTTATTATAGTACATTTTAAAAATTTATTAGTTATTATTGTGAATCTCTTACTGCACTGAATTTATAGATTAAACTTTGCTGTAAGTATTTCTACACAGAAGAAACTGTATATATAGGGTTCAGTAGTAAGGATGGTTTCATACATCAACTGGAGATCTTGTTACTTATCCCATGTGGGTAAGGGGGGACTAATGTATGAAAAAAATATTCTTCTCACCCCTACATTCCAGGAAGGCAACCAGTGCAGACAATTTTTGCATCTGCTTTAGCTCATATTTCTGAATGTTCATTCAACCCACCCATAGCTCCATTGCATGAAAGAATGTTATGGAATGTGCTCTGTAGCCAGCTTTCCTCTTGTTCTGTCCTCTGCAGAAACTAATAGGTTACTACTGTCCCTAAAAATAGGAACCCATATGCTCAGTCTAATAAAACAATAGATTTCTATTGCTAAGCAACATAAATGTACGTAGATGGAAAACTTGAACCAATAACTTACTGTAAGTTATGGTAACTATAATCAAATAGTAATACTCAGATTGTTCAGCTTTTATTCTTACTTTTTATTTGCTTAGGTAAACAAATACAAGACAGGCATTCCATGGCTCACATGTAATCTCTCAGAACCTACAAAGAGCCACTTTTCTTTTATTTATTCATTTACTCAACAAAGCAATCAGTGAAAACTATGGTGTGCTGAGGGTGCTCAGTCTTGAGGATGGAAAGCCTAAAATGGCATGTTAGGAACTGTGGAGTTTTTGGAGATCAGTAATGATAGCAACATTTATGACAAGTAATCATAATAACAATAATGGCGAGGAAACAATGATGATGAAAACAAGGACGCTGAAGCCAGCTACAGCTACAGGGGTTACCTTATGCCCTGCAGTAGGTCCTATTGGAATTGCTTCAGGTCTATGAACTCATTGAGGCACTGTAACATTCTGGGGCAGTATACAGTTTCCATGTTGAGTGTCCCCCCAAATCTCACTATGCCTTAAAAGCTTGGTCCCCAGTTTGACATTATTGCAAAGTAGTGAAAATTTTAAGGAGGAGGGGCAGAGTGAGAAGTCATCAGGTCCCTGGGGACATGGCCTTGAAGAGGACTGTGGGTGAGATCCTGGCTCCTTTGCTTTGTTCTTTTGCTTCCAGGGCAGTAAGTGAGCAATTTTGCTCTAGTACTTGTTCCTACCGTGAAGAGCTGGCCCAAAGTGGTAGGACCAATAGATCAAGGACTGCAGCCTCCAAATCATGAGCTTAAAATAAACCTTTTCTCTTTATGAGTTGATTATGTCAGGTATTTGTTATCATAATGGAGAGCTGACTAACACAGGTGGTTAATATTCTCACTTTGCAGAGGAACAAATGGCCCAGAAGTGAAAACATAGTCACACAGGTCTCCTGGGCCACACAGATGGCCAGAGTTCTAACTGCCCTTCTGGCCTCAGTACTGGCTCAAGTCGTGGCCACTAACCAGCACATGACATTGTGTCCACAAGTTTTATTGAGAATGTTCTGGAAGCTCATAAGAAGAAAAGCCAGTCAGACTTATGAGGAGAAGGAGGAGGGTACTAGAAAAACTTAGGTACTCTTTGAGCTGAACTTTTAAGTATGACTGAGAGTGTTAGGTGAAAGGACTGTGGTTCAGGGTGTTTCAGAAAGTTAACATGGTATCTAAAGGCATCAAGTCCAGACATAGCTGGCTCCCTGTGGAAACTATAGTTTGCCAGAGATGGACTGTCTGTTACATAGCCAGGAGCAGAGAGAGAAGCCCAGAGAGCTGGTCCTCTCACCTAGCCATAGGCCCTTATTCTGCTCAATACAGGGCTACACGCCTATATTTCCCCTGCTTCTTGTTCTGCATTTTGTGGAAAATTGAAATTTGAATTTTTAGTCACTTCAAGACCTTGAGGGTCTAACTGGAGAGTACAGCTTTTGGAAATCTTATACCTGGTGTCCAAACCCTCATCTCTGTGTAACACTGACACTCTTTCCTAAATGATTAAAGAAAACATGATCAGGTAATCAATAAAATTAAGTTACATCACATAATTTGTCCTGCTTTTTCTACGGTTGGTATCAGTATTTATAGGATGAAATTGCTTTGTTCATTATTGATCTTAACTCTGGTAAAATTTATAACTTAGTCTCTATTCACTCTAGGGTATGTGTATGTACATGTGAGTGGCTAAAATTATCAATATTATTTGTCCTGATGAGGTCTATGTTAAATAAATTGCTCTACCAAGCACAGAAAGACACAGACTTTTCTTCAGGTGTGGAAAAGAGGAGGCTGCATTTGATCAGTGCATGCTATATGCATCTTCTGAAATATCACACTGAATCCCATGGATATGTACAATGGGTAAAAATTTAAAACTAAAAGTACTCAAAAATATTTAAAATTAAACAAAAAATTAACAGATTGTAATATTTTGCTTGAGTCAACCTTTAATCTTTTACAAAAGCATAGGCCTTGTGTGTGTGTCCTCCCTCAGTCTACACATGCCCCCTCCTCATGTAGAGGCCTAAAGAACAATGGCCAGCTGGGCTAGGGTTGTAGCGCAGTGATAGAAATGTGTTTAGCATGCCTGAGGTTCAATCCCCAACACACACCCCCAAATTCTAGAATAATAATATCTGGCAGAATTCCTTACACAATTAGAATACTTGTCAAGAGATGCTATTGTGAGCTTATCCTGACTTTTTGCGATAACATCCAATCATTTACTTACCTATCAGAAAGGCCCTACATTGTAGCTTTGTATTAAAAAGTCAAAACACAACTATTAGAAGCTTCAACATTTTCATATTCTTGGTTTGCTTTTCCTTTTATGTCTTGCCCTATTTAATTACATCATTGCATGATTTTTCATACATTATCAAATGATTGTATATTTCTTTTTATTTTTCATGAATGTGTATTTCTTTGTCTATTTTTAAATTATGTCAAAAAAAAAAAACTGCCCCATTTCTCTGCTCTTCCTTTTCTTAAGGTCTTAGTAAAGTTAGAGTCAGATTGTCAGTCTACTCATTCTCATTTTCTACCTGTGAATTATTATAGCCTGTGTATTATACTCATAACTCTGGCCTTAAAATAAACACAGTGAAATAAAACTATGCTTCCCCTTCTTTGACTTTAGAAATTTCATTTTCTACTAAATCTAGTCTTCTTTGGCTACTATTCTAACATGCTCCTTTTCCTTTCTTAAAACATTCACGTTGTATGCTCATCTATTTGTTCTTAATGTTGAATAATTATTGAGTAATTATCTTTGGAACAATTCTGAAGGGCATCTACTGGCTCTAGAACTTTGGAGGTCTCAGGCTACTCTGTGGAAGAATTTCCTAGGAATGGAAGAATTTCCTAGGAATGACACCAATTAAATTCTGAAATAGCCAATCTAAATTGTCTCCTACTTTTTATCTGTTTTAAGCATATACCACAGATTAATTCAGGCAGTTTATTTTAACTGGGACCTTTGAAATATTAAATTTTGGAGGCTGGAGTATATCTCCGTGGTAGAGGGCTTGCCTAACATGCATCAGGGCCTGGGTACCATTCCCAGCGCAGAAGAAAAAAAATCGTTGTCATAAGAGTAGAAAAGTAGATGTCATTTTGCTCTAAAGAAAGGGAACTATGTAAGTTCTTTTTTAATCTATGTCCCTCCGTACATAAGGATGAGGTAAGAGTTTCTCAAATTTCACCCAAATCAAATAAATGTCTCTCCAAGACCAATAGGGCAGAAGACCATTAGCAGTACAAACAAGGTGAAGTGTGGAATTGTTTTTCACAATCAGAAACTTGTTCTTTGCTTATGCTGTTTCTTCCCTTATGTGAAGCTGAGTTTATCAGTGTTTTTCTCAAATACTATCTGAAATTTTCAGGCAATAGTATCATTTCTCAACAACAGTAGCAATTTCAGAGATATTAAAATACTTATTTTCCTTCATTTTGATAAGGCACAAACTGCAAGTGTCCTTAAAAGTTAAGGTTATCATTGGCACCAGTGATGTCATATTAGAATTTAAAAGCTTAGAGAAACCTTTGATTTGTTCAGATTTAACTTCCACCTGTTAGAACCTAAGGAAAATCTTTGTTTAAAGCAAGATGCTATTTGTTATGTCTCCAAGTTTCCTAATTATCAGGGATGCTGGAGATAAGACATATTTGACATTATTTTTCACTTAGTTTTCCTTTTGTTGGTTCCATCTGGAAATCACTGACAAGTTGACTTGGTAAAATGGCAGCCAAAAAGGACAGTATCTTGACTCCCTGGTTCCCCTGAGATCCTGGATCAGCCCAGTATAAGGAAATGTCAGTGGACTTGGGGAAAGTGAGTAATCCTGACACTGTTCCTAACCAGCTTCAGGCCTCAGGCAAAGGCCCTTAGATTCTCTAGGAATTTGTTTTCTTCATCTATCAAATGACAGTTGGGCTAAATGACCTCTGACCTCCCTTCCCCGCTTTAGAATTAAAACAATATTCTCCAAATACACTGAAGTCACTTAAGTTCTGCACTGTGGTAATCCTACATTATGTCAGTTCACATCAATCATAAGGGGACTTACCTAAAAAGTATAAGCAAGCTTGATTAACTGAAGAATGTCAAACTCAACCAACCTTAATCGAATGGAGTTGATATGAATTGCAAGTGCATTGTTCACATACCTTTTATGACTGAAAGGAACAATTATCAAATATTTTCCAAATTGTCTTCTAATGAATCTGAGAGACTGTGTAGTGGAAAGAATCATTGTTTCCTTTTTCCTCACCACAGTTGCTCTGACTTGCTTGTTACTCAACACCATTCTATACTCCCTGGTATGGTGAATGATCAGCGTACTGCTGGAGAACTAAGGATTTCAGGACTTTTGCTTATATCCTTATTATTTCCTTATGTACACTGCATTTCCTTCCTCATTTTCATTAATGTTTCCTTCCTTTTTTAAATTTCTCCTCTCCTTTCATTATCCTTCCCACAGGATAATGTCCTTCCATTGTCCTTTTTTTTTTTTTTTTTTTTTTTCTCATTTCTTTCTTATCATTACTCTAACTGCTTCATCTGGCATCCCACTCATTTTCCCTTCAGGCTAAACACTGAAGAATCTAAAACATTTCTGTAAACCAATAAAAAGGTTTTATTTCTTCCTTCAGAAAAATATTCAGCAAAAATGTATAAAGCCCTTATGTACTTACATCTGGTTTTAGATACAGGAAAAAAAAATTTAAATACTTTTCTTTTAAAAAATGTGTTCTCAGAGAAGAACTAACCTGTTGTTTACTGAATTAACACTTTATAATTAACACTTTATCCTGATTTCATATCCATTAGAGGGAAAATGAAAAAAAGAGTCTGAAAAGAATAATAATTATAATTTTTCTTGCTTAACAGAAATCCGCAGAGAATTTCAATGTAAAAAATAATTCAGTTGGGCCGGTGAGATGGCTCAGCAGCATAAGCGCCTGCCTGGCAAGCGCAAGTGCCCCAGTTCGACTCCTGGAACTCACATACGAAAAAAGGGCCGCTGATATCGCTCAGCGGCACGGGTGCCTGCTGGCGCGTGAGGTCCTGAGGTCGACCCCCAGTACCCACAAAAAAAAAAAAAATCAGTTAAAACTGGACTCTGAAAGGCATGGATTTCTTTCCATCTCAGAAAATTTCAAGTCCAGTTTCAGACCTACTTAAGTTCAAGGGCTCTGAGGGGCACAACAGTCACCTCCCGCCCTGCCAAAGACCTGCATTTTTCAAGCTCAACAAATACTAATTTGAGTGCCAATGGCACTAATCATTAGTTAAATAAACAAACCATTTGAATGTATAGCTGTCAACAGGACCAGACCGCAATCTGCTCACATGGGATCAACCTTGTACCCACCAACTCAAGTTCAGCAGTGCGACTATCCGCAGCTGCAGAATCTCATCAGCCATTCCAGCATAGGCAGGACAGGGGGCACCTGGCTCAAAGTTTAATGGAGTCTGGTAAGAGTATCACAGCAGAACATTTTTTGAAGGCCCTCAGCCTCAGGAAATGCTTCTGCAGCCTGCAGGTCTGGGATGTGACCTGCTGGTTTCCTTGCCTCTTCCTGACCCTCACTGATCCACCCTCCAGGCCCCTCTTGATTGACAAAAGCCAATGAAATATGAGTACAATACATCCAGGCTTCAAAATTTCCACAGGCCCCTCACTACCAGGTGAAGTCAAAACAAGATTTAGCATCGGATGTATGCTTAGTCACTCACTGGTGGTGATACCGTTGGCCACCAGCAGGGGGCACTTCCTAAAACAGACTCAGAGCGTGTGTGTGTGTGTGTGTGTGTGTGTGTGGCATGAAGGCATCTGGTATTATTTGCCTTCTTTTCTTTTTTTTGGTACCGGGAATCGAACTCAGGACCTTGTGCTTGCCAGGCAGGAGCTGTGCCGCTGAGTTACATCCCCAGCCCTTTATTTTCATTTCGTAAGTATTTTCACTTAGTCTTAAGTATTAAATACACATTGTTTCCCTCCCTTTCTATATTTGACCGTTGGACTGATTTCAAATATCTTAAAATGGCACCCCCAGCTCTCACCCTCTGAACCAAATGTGTTGCTCTGGGACCTGAATTTTTCACTCCCCAACCTCAGCCCAGCTTCAGGAACATCAGTGCTTCCAGACCCACCAGGCACCTGTAGGAGTCTATGCCCGGGCATCTAGAATGCCTTTTAACATTTCTCCTCTAGAAAACATACTTGGTATTTGACATTAACCACATATGTCTCTCCCAAAATCCAGGGAGTCACTGCTGCTGTTTGCCTCACAGCCTAGTCATTCATTCATTCGATTCTCACCCACTCACCCACTCACAACAATTCTACCTTGAAGAGAAGTTTGGACTTTGGAACCAGCCAACCTGAATCAAGTGCAGCTTGGCCACTTACTCATGACATAAACACAGGCAAGTCACTTCAGCTCTGTGGCCCGGCTAAGGCTGTAAAATACAGTTAACCCCAGTTTTGCAGTATTTGACATAATGTAGGAAAATAGTAAGTGTGGAAGTTACCAGTCTTAGATTCTTATCTTTATTCTTCTCATTATTATTATATGAGTGAAGTTAGTCCAGTGGATAAAATCAACACTCTCTATCTACTAAGTGATCCACTATCACATTCTATGTAAAATGAGGGGGCATAAACTAATTTTTCTGAGGCCTCTTCTATGTTTAAAATTCTAAAATTTTCTCTTTATTTGTGTACCTATAATACTTAAGAGCTGTTATGTAATTCTTGCATTAATATGTACACAGAATTCCTTCACATATTGCCAAACCAAATGTACTACAGCCAAAAGGATTAAAAAAAAGTCTAAATTCTGTTCAAGTATTAAAAGATTCTGATTACTAATGATAAAAGGACAGGAGCCCAAGAAATTCAATATTTTGTATTTGCAAGTGTTTGCATTATACAATAAGAAGCCTAAAGTATCACCTGCCAAGGATAAGATATTAGTTAACCAAACATCATTTCCTATCACTCTCATCTACATTAACTTTCCTCAAATACGTGATACAAAAGGATAAAGCCATTTCAGAGCTTAGCAAATCAAAGACTTTTAAAGCCAGAGGAAACTTCAGCATTAAGGTAGATATTCTCTGTTTATGTCCCAAGCCACCTTTATACTCTATATTAATCCATAATATGAACAAGGGAAGAACAGTTGAGAATAATTTACTTCTCTATAGGGACTACTTGCATCTTTATTATTATGGAAAAACATAGGCATTGAAAATACCACAACAGGTACTCAATAAATTCACCTCTAGTGATTGTCAAGTCCACAGACCTAGTTCTTACAGACACCTAAATTTACTTCCATGTGCCTGTAACTATTTAGGTCTGTGTTCATAAAGCCACCACAAGGCTGAAGCCATGAATGAGGTGTGACTCTACAGTAATGTGGCTAATTTTTAAGCAAGCACATTACAACTAACCATAGATATTAACTAGTCCTTTTCCAAATACTGAAGTTATCTTAAAAGAATTCTGATGGATTCATCTCTATCTCAGAATCCTGTTTTGAAATTACCTACCTTAATTAATGTATATGTGTGTATGTATATAAAAGCCTTATTTTTTTAGGGGTATTAAATTTGGAGAAACTACCCAGAAAGTCAATCAAACATTTTAGGGCAAGTATAGAAAAACGTTGTGGTATAATCTAGCTTCGTTTTAAATTCTTCCAACTTTGCTGCATGTTTGAATAGTTTTATAAAATTGAACTGTAGAAAAAATTTAGAGCTAAACTTAAATAGGTAATTTGAAGGCAGTAGAGTAACCCTACAAAATAATGTAAGCTAAATAATGAAGCTAATTTTCATATACATTATCATTTATAAATCCCTTTTCTATAGACAGTTACAGAAGAGGTGATTCAAACAATAGTAATATTTTGGAGTTCATTGTGTAGCATTAATGGGGACAGCACTTATTTGGATCTATAAATTATATTCATTATGGAGCATAGAGGTAATTTTATGACTTCCTTCCACTAGCCAGATATGCTAGATCATTGTGATTCCCTGAGTAAATCTATCATCCCTCTACCATAAATTCTACCATAAGTTTGTTTTTTTTTTTCAGTGCTGGGGTTTCTAAAGAACCATGTAGGCAAAAATGGAGATTTGATCAAATATGTGGAACTGATTGACACTGGCATTCATCCCTGAATTCATTTAAATTCTGATTCTAAATACAGTAGAGAAGGACCAAGACTTATGAATGAATACTTCTTGTCTTTGAGTGACACTGAACCCCAAGAGGACCCCTAAACCATAAGTCTTACAGCCACAAAATCTACTCTTCCTTTTTTCTGTTCCTTTTTTCTCTTTTGGAACTTATCAAATACCCTGTATATAGCTATTTCCCTAAGTCAGTTTTGGTATAACACTTAGAAACCACAGAACGATGCTGACAGCTTAGCACCCATTCCATCATACAACTGTGAAATTGGTTCATATTCAGAAAAGTTAGGGTATATCATTAAAAGCTTCAACAGGAAAAATAAAGAAGTCCATTTTAACTTTCACGGTACTCATCAAAAACAAAACAAACAAACAAAAAAACAGGTGGATGACAGCCACCAACACTGTGTGAAGCAAAATCACTGCCAAAACTGTGAATAATTAACAGATTTGAAAATGTAAGTAGCTTAAGCCAATCACACATTTGGCAAAGGTGAAAGTTGACTGTGCTAACTTGCTACTACAAGCCCACTCTTCCTCAAAAACACAATTTCCCACCTGTCCCGGCTGACTATGGAAAGCTGGTTCCCTGTTCCTATTTCCACAAGCTATGCTGGTGCCTCTTAAATCCTGGAGAATATAACAGGCTATTTACAACATTTTATGTTCAAAGCATTTCAGATAGTTTTCTGTAAAAGAAATTTTATGATTTAAAATAAATTATTTCCTAAGATATATATACTCTTTCTTCACCTAGCACAAATGATAAAAAATTATGTTTCTTTTCTTATTGTGTTATTGTAGATCATTTAAAAAAATCTACACCAAGACTTTTTCAAAATTCAACCTGTTTCCTCCTCATATATACACATAGATCCCAATATTTTTGTTAGGAAAATATTCTCGTTAGGAAAAGAATTACATACCAACTCCTTATCCAACCCAAGAAAGCATAAAATGAAGAACCAAGAGATTAATAGTATGAATGAACCACATGTTTTACTGTTTCCAAAAATTCACTTTAAATTTAAGTTTTAGTTGTAGAATGGCAAAAAAAAAAAAAAAAAAAAAAAAAATTAGGCCATGTGGCCATGTAGTGTGTTGCAGTCAGAGTTCGCAAGGGAAACAATACAGGCTGCAATTTATAAGATTATTTTGTAATAGTCACCCAAAGAGTCAAACACAAAAGAGTGCAGGAAATCTGTCCACACACAAAAGACCCAAAGAATCCAGCTGAAGGCCTGGTTCCACAGCATTGTCCTGCATGAGTCCAGCTGAAGACCTAGAGCCCATGGCAATGCCCCCAAGTCCAACTGGAGGTCCAGAGCCCACCACAATGTCTCATGCAAGTCTGTATCAAGGTTCTGCACTGGAAAGGCCCAAAGGTCAGTGGTGGAAGCTAGAAAGTCTGCACCAGCGGGATGAAGGATCTGTGCTAGCAGGCTGAGAGCTTTGCACTGGAGCCAGGAAGCAATGCTCAACGTAAGGACCAGAGCTCCCCTGAAAAGTACCACAGCCATCCTCAGTGACAACGAGGTCCTGAGCTCCTCTGATGATGAGAATAGCCAAGTCCATATCAAGAAAGCCCGTGTGACAAGCTCCTCCAGGAGAACCAACAGCACACACCATCTTCCCCTCCAGTTCTCCTTTTTACGTTGTTGGCAATAATCCTCAAGTGGGCCTTACACACCCAGCACCACGCTGATTCACTTTAGCTGGGTGTTACAAGTTGACCACCAATTGTCAATCTACCACACAGTACATGCTATTTAGTACATACTATAATAGTACATACTATTCCTCTAAGCAAAAATAGTAAACACTCACCTCTGTACGAAATTGTCTTAAGATTATAAAATGATGGGACTGTTATTATTTTCCATGCATTTTTGGGTGAAATTAGGCTCATTTTTTTCTTGTATAATTTCACTCTTTTTGCAACTATTAACTTTTTCTTTGCTATTTTCACACAATTCTCCTTTCTTAAAATTTACTTTGTTAATTACCTGCACATACTTTATATTTTGCTCAGTTATTATTCCAGTGGGTTATATTTGGAAGCAAATGCACTGTCTTTCAAAACATGGAAGAGTTTCACCTTTGATAGTACACATCCCTTCTTTTCTATGTTTATGTGTTGGCGGTAATAAAAGATTTTTCAAAAATACCTCAGAGCTTGATATTTTATTTCTAAATAATTCATAGGCAAGATTTGTAACTGGTGCAAAAATAATTCTGCTGCTGAGATGCAAAGGAATCACTTTTGATGTTTAATAGTCAGAATTCCACTTCCTACTCATGGTTGCTATTTGAATAATGGCGCAGTCTAGACGCATAGCAGTTAAGTCTGCAGTATATCGCAAAGTCAGTAGGAATTCTAGTGTGATTCTGGCCCTTTCAATAGTCACTCCAGTTAAAATGAGCCCCAGTCAGGTGGGAAGCAAAACAGAATGAGTGCTCAAAAACCATTTTAATCAGATTAACAAAATTCTGGGGTCTTGTGCTCCATTCTTTTGCTCCCCCGCTTGGGAAAAAAAACTACTAATCACTTCTGATACAAGGGACTAAGCAATGATTCAGTAAAAGCTGACTTTTCTTAGAACTCAAAACATTTTTTGCTAGCAAAGTACGTGTGGTTATCATGTACTGAGTGCAAAATATTTGAAGGACTTGTTTGCCCTTGACTTCAGAGAGATTTTAGCAGAAAGTTCAAAGCAAATTTCAGGGTTCCTCATGTTGGTGCACCTTGTCCTTCCTTGGCAATTGTGATTCTTGCTGGTGTTTGCATCCAAAGGTGACTGTAATCACCTGCGCTTAAGGGACTCTGTGTACAGTGACTTTAAAGAAACTAACAATTTCCTAAACCTGTGCTGACTAGTGAGTCTTATCTTCCATGTTGCATGATCTTATTCAGTCACCTATTGGACAACAGCAACACACAATATATAACGACATAAATCCCATAGTTACAGAGCCCACTGCATGCTAGGCCATTTTCTACTTGCTAACATACCACACAGAAAATTTTAAATATTCAACTAAGAATGAATAAGGGCACTGTAGAAGTGTTTTTATAGTAAATGAAATATATATATATATATTTTTTTTTTTTTTTAAACTTGATATTCATTATTTATTTCAAGACAACTAAAATCTCCTAGTGTTCAAGCTGCATCAACACTTATGGTCCTGAGGGTCTTATTGGCCAAGATGTAATTTCGGAAAACTAAATAATAACCTCGGTGTTAATGAAACTCAGAATTGCTGAGGGTTCATAATTTACAAACAGGGAGCAATTGAGGCAGTGAAGAAACAAACAGCATCTTCCTGGTGGAAAACGCTCTGAGCCTGAGGTCTCAATAAACTGGATCATCATCCAACAATTAACCTCAGATAAAACTAAGAATAGTATTGCAAATAAAATTCCTAGAAGCCGTCCACAGAACGTCAAAGATAGAAGGGGCTAAGATTCCATCTAAACTAACTCCTTTCAAGACATTCCAGAATGACATTAGAAACAATTTTATTTGAGTCATTATAAAAATAACTAGTGATTTAATGATAAAGTTTTATTCAAAATTTCCATCCTTGCTTTATGAATAAAAAGATGAAATTATTTCTAATAGAAATTTCTTGCAATACAAAAAAATACACACCAAAAATGTAATGATACTCAGAATAGAAGTGAATTCAGTAGTGTATAATTGTTAGTACTCATTAACTATTATAGTTATGTAACTTCAGGTTATAGTCTGAGGTAAATCTTTCTGGAAATCACTTTTCTAAAAATAAACAAAGTATATTCTCCCCTGTTCACAAGATGAGGGCAATCTCAAAGACTCTGATCACAGCTACTCAACACCTCAGAAAAATTTTCAAAACCATGCTGCATTATAAGGCATCCTTGTTGAGCCCAGTGCAAATATCTCTAAAAGGCAGAGCAAGATGGCAGCTGAAGAGGTCCTCCTGCGGCTGTCTCCTCCCATACACACCAAAGCGAACAGCTATTCACGCACTAAAGGACCTTCACATTAAAAAACAAAAACAAAAGACAGGTAAGAGATAGTGCCTGGTTTTAGGAAATATCTTTATTTGCTGACAGGTTTCAGTTCTAAAGATAACTGACCAATTTGTTCCTGGCCATTCTATGGAGCAAGAACCAAAAAGCAGCTGAACTAACGACTGACTAACGACATATTTGAGTGCCTTTAGCAATAACGCCCTGTACGTTCAGGTAACTCCCTGTCTTTACACCCACACACAGTCCCATGCAAGCTGGCCATTTGAAACTGTAGATTATTTCCACTGTTTTAGCCACGAAGACAATGAAATGCCAGGAAGTGAGAAACACAGAACTTAAAAACAAAGCAAAATTTCTGGCCTTCTGAGTCCAAGTTAGTATACCTCCCGCAAAGAGCAGGCCAAGTAAGGAGTTTTCTCTCCTTACTTTTATACTGCGTGAATGGAGCAAGAAAAGACAAAGAGGAAACCTACTGGTGATTGTCCCTAGAGACATTTAAACATTTAAGTAACAACTTCCACTAAAAATTATTTGTATTTCTATCCTGCATTCTATTCATGTTTATAAAAGTAGGTGCAAGAATAACAGAGATGTTAATATATGAAAGATGGTTATTGCAAAGAAATAAAAATGTTGCCATCTATGGTCTAATTTAGTCAAGGATATCATATGCAATTTTAAGGTAGTTGGAAATCTATCCCATGAAATTATTTTTAATGACAGTTTTATCTACCAATTATTATTTGATCAGATAATGAAAATGAAAAAAGAAACAGCTGGTGATTTAAGAGAATATACATACTCAAAGGTATCTTAACTGTATTTAAATCCATAATAAAAATCAGTTTGCTCTTTCAACTTAGGGACCATAAGAACAGTTAATTAATCACTCAACTGCTAACAAATGTGACTCAGACTTCTCTTGACAATTATGTGGTTATCCAGAGAATCAATGGCAATTAAGTTGCTGATCAATAAACTCCCATCTTCAATGGAAAACAAAGAGCCCAAAGTTTTATATCCTGTTCTTCTAAATAAATTAGAGGAAATATACACTTTGATTAGCATACTGGGCTGAAAAGACTTAAAATCCAACATCTTGTTCCACTTTTTAATACAGACTAAATCCAATGTGTTAATTATCATATCTGAACTATGTCAAAGTATTAAGTATTAGACATTAGATTTAGAAAAAAAATTCCTTGACTGAGTCAGATAACCAAAGTAGACCAATAGCTAAGCAATTATTCAGTCTGTGGAAAACAGCAGCGTGGTGGACCAGTCCAGCTCTCTACTTTTCTAATCTATAAATTATTTTAAATCCCTTGTTAAAAAAGATTTCAATAGGATTTCAAACAATGGGTTTTAAACAGTCAGGTAGAAGAGCATTTCTGCTAGCTCCTGATACCTTTATGAACTTCCGAGTTAAACCACTTCTATGGATCACAGAGCGCTTTATAGTTTCCCAAAAGAAAGTGAATCTGTTTGAAATATGAGTATTTAGAAAGTTCACCTCTCTTTTGGAATGTAGTCAAAGAGAGAAGGGTGGAGTGGTGGGGGTTTCTATACTAAGCAGACTTTCAAAATTAAAAGCGCAGAAGTATATGTTCTTGTATTATATAGTCACACTAATAAAAGCAATAAAACATATCCCGGGGAGGCCTGACATGAACAATTTCATAAGCCTGGGATCGATCCCCAGATTCTTTTCAAGTGAGGTTGCTTTACAGTAACCTGCTCCCTTGTGCATCTTCTATCACTGCACTTTACTAAGCCTTGTGCTAAATATAGGAGAGCTTGAGATTTTATGTTTGTGACAATGTATTAAAACTTTTGTAAAGTTTATTATGTAGTCAGAATTAATGTCCGTGCATGAGAAAAGTAGATATAATGTAGCAACAGCTTGAAACCACAGGCAAAATTTTACTCTCTTCTGGGATCTTTTTACTGGGATAGGGCTTATGAAAGTGTTGCATGAACTACATAAGAATACTCAAATATTACAAATGATAAAACAGAGAGTGAGACACCGACATTTCAATATCCAACACTGTGGGGCGTAGCTCAGTGACAGAGCCCTTATTTAGCATGCATGAGGCTCTGGGTTCCACTCCCATTAATGCAAAAAAAATGAACACTTTGAAACTTTAATTTTTTGATCCAGTATTGAAAAATCCATCAGACTAATGAATTAAGTAAAATCAAAATTAGACAATCTTCAGTTTTTCTATTAGAACATTAAAACTAGCTTAATTGATCTCTATTGCAAATTCCAAAGTACAAACATAAAGAAAAGCCTACACTTTCACTTCATCCTAATTCTTAGTACTAATATAAAATACTTGAACGCATTGTAAACATCAAGAATTCCAAGGTGACCTTTTGAATCTTACATTTGCACTGCCTATCATATGGTGTATGGTAAGCGTTTTAACATCTATAACTTTATTTTGACAGCATTGTTCTTCGTTTTTGATATGAAATACCTATAAAAACAAAACTTAAATAGTTTCTGTTACCTTCTGCAGTATTTCAACAACACAGAAATCTTTACATTAATCCTAATAAAGGTGCTAAATCTTTCTTTGCTTTAATGGTCAATTTTTCATCATCAAATATTTATGGGCATCTATAATACAAGAAGCAGCATACTATAAACTGGGTCTACAAAGATTAAGACAAACATACATATGCTTACATGATTTATGACATAAAATTATCTGTCAAATCAGGATGATTTTAAATGACTTCCTGAACACAAGAAGAAAAGCTATGGATAATATATCCTGATCATTTGACACCAGCATATATATCTAATACATGCCATATTATAATCTAGACAATAGCCCTTAGTACTGCTTACTGGTGCATTAAACTAAAAACAAGACAGGTTTAGCTCCCTTTCTGAAGAAACAGATTTCCCAGTACCTGAAATGGATATAATATTTATTTGTTTATTTATTCATGTTTGATTTTTTTTTTTTTTTTGAGACAGGGTCTCATTAGGTAGTTCAGGCTGGCTTGAACTCGTTATGTAACCCTGGCTGGCCTTGATCTTATGGAGATCCTCCTGCTTCAGCCTCCCAAGTGTTGGGATTACAGGCATGCACCACCATGTCCGGCAAGGGTATAATTTCTTTTAGTTAATGTGTACAAAAGCAGTAGGTGTATTTATGAAAATACTAAAAAAAAATAATAATAAGTATGTCTAAAACAGTCTGTAGAAACTTGGGAATTATGTAAGATACCTCAAATAGTTCCAAAGGTTGCAGTATCTTTAGGATACAAATAGAACAGATAAGTGAACAAATAAACACATTTTGCATTTTAGTTTAAAATTGTACCCCTTTGCCTCAACATCATGTTCCTTACTCAACTTAAGATTTAGAAAAAACTCTATTCTTAATTTCAAAAGCGTTTGCAAACAATCTGGGGATCTACTAGATGCTTTAAAGATACCTGCTGGCTGAAACTGAATGCTTAGATTTCTCGTGAAAGTAATAAAATGATGGAGTTGACAGAAGTTGAGTTGAGATTTAATCTTTAACCATTACACCAGATTTCTCTCTGTTGCAAAATTAAATAGAGAAGTTGATCAGCTCCCCCTGAGTCAGCCTAATGAGAACATCCGTACAACCTTAAATTTATTTTCCTTGTCAGCAGGTGTTTTTGCCCAAAATTTTGATTCTCTGATTTGTTTTTCCTTTTGAATCATGATCATGTTAAGACTATGTATAGGAAGGGAAAATAAATCTAAAGAACATTACCTACATAATGTGAAACGTATAAAGAAATCTTCACTTTGGGTGAAATCTGAGTATGTAATGAATCATCTCATAACACTTTCTCCTACCTACTTTTGTATAGAGAGAGGGTGCTATATTTTAAATATGTAAAACAGGAACACCGAGGGATCATTATAACATTACTTTCTATGTATAAATGTTTTCCTACACTCAGACTTACAATCATGCCAAAAATGTGTTCTTACATGTTGACTTGCAATTTAATGAAATCATTTTTCAATGTATTTGCATTTGCAAAGTATACTGTGAAATTGTGGACTGGACTAGATCGGTTTCATCAAATCAAATGCCACACGCGATGTGGAGATAAGTCACATAACTTAGGAATCACACCTTCTCTACTAGTTTTATGGTAACCCACACCTGAGATGGCATAGTATCAGTAATTCGGAGAATTAATTTTCAGGATTAATTAAAGTGTGGATTTTAGGTGACTCTAGTTAAAACAAAAATCCCAACCTGGACACAGCAGTGCCAACCTGAAATCCCACCTACACAAGAGCCTGAGACAGGAGGATCTCGAGTTCCAGGTGGCCAACATGGCACAACCTGTCTTTAAAAAAAAAATCCCAATTTCCTCATTTACCAGGAGACTGTAAAGTCTTCTAGCAATGCCCTTATTTGAACTGAATTTCCGTGTATGCTGTTATGTTTTTATAAGAGGCCACACAGTTTGCCTACATCAAAGCCTTTTCTGCCGTTCACCAGCTGGGCGAGCCAGGCAAGTTGCTTACCATTTCTGTTGCTCATTTTTTTCTAATAATATTAGTTTGGGCATCATTGGGTTGACATAATATCACTTAGAATATCATTACTATACCCAACAAAACTGCTAGAATTAAATCTATTAATATTTGCCAAGTTCTTAGAAACAGGCCTGACATATAGAAGATTTAAAATAAAAATGTTTAAGGATGGGGAGTTTAGCTCAGAGGCAGAGATTTGCTTAACATAGCAAGGCCCTCAATTCAATCATCAGCACCAAAAGACACAAAATTAAAATAAGAACTTTTAGATGTGTTGTATTTTTTATTACCTACATCGGAGCAAAATCTGAGCCTGAATAATGACAAATGTAGTTTTAAATGGTTCAAGACTTAGAAAAGTCTAAATATTTCTTTGAGATCTGAATGACATAAAACTAATGGTGATTATTACTTTCAGAAGATGCCCCTGACACTTCTAGGATGAAGAAAAATCATATTTACTATCAAATCAACCACTGTTTAGGTCAGTAATTAAAATTTTGTTCAAAAGCATTTTGCTTAATGCACAAATGTATACTCTCACTACCTAAACCATTTAGTATTAAAATAAAAACACTATAGCACCCACTATTTGGACCCAAAATTGTAGAAATCCCCTCTCTCTTTCATTCTTTTAATATGGTACAGTGAAAAAATGTTATTGTCCATAAAACAATAAGGACTTCCAATCCCTAGTGAAAAGATCAACAGAACACATGGTTCGTATTTGCCCGCATTCTGCAGCAATCTCTCTGTCCCTCTCATGGTACCGCCTCTACTACTGTATCTCAGCAGATCTGTCTGAGAAATATATTGGTCTGCCTCAACTACAAGAAACATAAAACATAATCTTGACTGTGTTTCATTCCTTTTATAAGACCAATAATTCAGTTGTCTTATATCCAGAAATGTCATCTTTACAACACGTTCTGTTCTGTACTGACATTTTTATGCCATTTTTCTTTAAGTGTCATGTATTTCAAACAGTGGTATAGGAAGAGTTATTGCTCAGAAGTCACTGTTTCCCTGATGGAATCTGGGGAATTCGGATCAATGTGTAAATGGTACTGTGAAGACATGTTGACTCTTTAAAGATTTGGAACTTATTATGGGTCTTGAGCTATTCAATTGCCTAATATATTTTCACTTACAAGAAAAAACAAAATGATTCCCTAATGATGTTTTAACATCACTTTTCTTAGAATTACAATACTTTAAATCCAAGCAATACTGCTGCCTGCTCAATGTAAAGTGAAAACATTCTTCTTCAGTCAGGAAATGTGTAATTTATGTTTTCAGATAGAAAATCATGTGTACTTTTATGAAGCAGTGTTTCCCAACTTTGCATCTGGAGTCTAAGATTAATTTTAATCATGTCAGAAAAACTATCAGAGAATGGTAAAAGAGTGGTTCGTTCAGCAACTTGAACTAATTTAAAAGTTAATCTCCAATTCAATGTTCATGGTTCAATGTGTAAAAATGAAGACCCGAAATGATCTAAGAAAATTCTGTAGCATTTTAAAGCTACATATGCATATTAGCAATTTACTTTAATTATTAATCAAATGCTTACATTATAATACCAATAAATAATTTATGCTATAATTATGTCTATTACAAACAGTTCATGAATAGGCATGAGTGCAGGGGCCATTAGCACATAGGGATCATTCTGATTTTTGTGTACTCTCCTTCCTCTGGCAGAAAGAAAACAAGAAAACATTTTAAACTACATCACAATTTCAAAGATCCATCCAGTATTCTCAAATCTCAGAAATCAGAAACTGTTTTCTTTTATCTTGACAATCTATTTTTACAGTTGTAAGTTCATTGAAAATGGCTTTTGAGATTTGCAACATGTAATTTAAAATTATCAGGATTCAATAGTTAAAAGGGGGAAAAGGTTTGAGGTTTGATATTAAAACTCTGAATGAAACAAATACATTGTTTCAGAAATATGTTTAGCAACATTTCCAGGAACAAAAATTAAAAAAAAAAAAAAAAAAAAAAAAAACATAGTTCTGAGAATTATATTAAAGGCTGGCCTGTTATAACTTGAAAAAGGAAGTTTTCTCACCACAAACCAAATACATTCCTCTAAATGTACACTCATAAATTACAGAAATGTTCTACACCATGTACTACTAGCCACCACAAGCTCATAGACAAAGAGAGGGAGAGAGAAAAGAAGGAAAAAGAGAAGGGAGGGAGGAAGGGAAGAAGAAAGGAAGGGAGGAAGGAAAGAAGGAAGGAAAGAAGGGAGGAAGGATTGATTCATCTAAGGCTTCACTGTAGCAACTTACAGTTTTCCACTACTTTCTCAGACTACGTACACCATGTGCCACAGATCCGAAGTGGTAACTTTGAACTGTACTCCTAGACTTGATTCAAACACTAAGTTTGCTGAGATATCAATGAGGGAGCTGTGCTCAGATCAGCTACAAACAGGCCCCAGGGGGCTAAGCACTGCTATAAACCAATGGGAAGCTACCCCTGGGTCACCAGCAGCATTCGTGGATCCAAGGAAGGGTTTTCACTCCTTCCTCTCTCAAAGGCAGCATTTACTCCTGCTTGAGCTTTTGAATAAAGAACAAGAGCCCAAATGCATGCTGCCACTGCTCTTTAGCCTGTTAGTACTCTTTTTTTTCTTCTCTTTTCTTGTCTTTCCTTCTTCCTTCCCCACAGCTCCCTTACTCTTCTTTGCCTTTTTTTGACTGAACCTAGGGCTTCACACGTGCTAGGAGAGTACTATACCACCGAGCCACACCTCAATCCAGGCTATTAGCATTTTGCCTTCTACAGAGTTCCACGTGACAAGAAAGGCTGCAGCCAGGAGGTGCTGGCCTGGGAGTAAGGATTCCAGCACATCCACACTGGATGGGCATACGTTTAAGCCACAATGGACTGAACTAAAGAAAAAAAGAGATAGAAGCAGATCCCAGTACTTATGGACAATTTAATACATGATGACATGATAAAGGTACCACTGGGGAGCCATTGGAGGAAGAAGTTAGATCCCTGCCTCTCACCTTGATCAAAAGGGGGTCAAATATTTTAAAGTAAAAATGAAGCCATCAGCTGGGTGCGGTGGTACACACCTGTCACCCCAGTAGTCAGGAAGTTTAGGCATGAGACTTGTAAATTGAAGGCTGGCACAGGCAACTTAGAAAGACCCTGTACCAAAATTAAAAAGGCTCAGGAAGTAGCTTAAGATCCTTGGGTTCAGTCAAGAGAGAGAAAAAGGGAGAGAGAGACAGACAGACACACAGAGAGACAGAGACAGACAGAGACAGAGAGAGACAGAGAGAAACAGAGAGAGAGACACTGAGAGAGAAGTAATTTCAAAGTGAGGAAGGCCTTCCTAAGTAAAAGATAAAACTCTCACTCAACATCTACATTTTATTCTCAAACCAACAAATGGGACCTGCATTCCTAGCAGTACTTCCTTACTTTATAGGAATATCTAACTGCCACGTCCTTTCTGGCCCATCCGGCATCCCAAGATACCAGAGCAATACCTGAGTTCCTAACACAAAACTTTAAGTTGCCCTTTAGAAGTCCTGAAATAACTATGTATAGTTATATAGTATCTGCAAAGTGACACTATGATACCAAAGACCATTCATAAACATTTCTCTTGCCAAAGAGATCAGTGAAAGTGAGGAATATTTAAATTTTCTCAGAGGCTTCTCTAACCTAAGGGCCCCAAGAATTGTCTCGACGCCCTAATAACAGAAGCGATAAGATGGGCCCTTAGTAGAATATTTGAGACTAAAACTTCTGTGTGCTTTCTTTGCAATGTCCCTAAGACTAATGCTATGGTGGCACTCAGCTCCAGTCTCTGAGGTGAAATATGGAATCTGTGGACACTGGTATTCTTTCCTGCTTACAAGATGGAATTTTTTTTTTTTTTTTTGTGGGTACCGGGGGGTCGACCTCAGGACCTCGCGCGCCAGCAGGCGCCCGTGCCGCTGAGCGATATCACCGGCCCCTTTTTCGTATGTGGGTTCCGGGAGTCGAACTCGGGCCCTCGCACTTGCCGGGCAGGCGCTTAAGCCACTGAGCCATCTCACCGACCCCTACAAGATGGAATTTGATTTTCCGGAGACCTGAGGAAGAAAATATTTGCTGGCATATGTCATTCACTGTATGGAAGCCATGAACATCAATGCCGAAATTCCTACTCTACGTTCCATTAAGTAGAAAGCCACCTTCCACCTGTTCTGGAAATGTCTGATCAGAAAACCAACTGTGGGTGGGAAGCAATCAGGAAAAGGCAGGAGCAATGAGTGTGTATTGGAAACAAGTTAAATCTCTCCCTTGACCACTTGGAAGAGTTGATAAGGTAACGACAATCCTGGAGAAACTGTAAACTGATGCAAACAATAGCTAACGTACACAAAGCTAGCCCTAGCCTTTACTAATGTAAGGATCTGAAATTTTATCCTTGCAAGAAACAACAAGAAAGATACTTGAAGACACTAACTAGTAAGTTTATATTTAAATAAAAGTATCATTCAGGGGAATGATTTTAAACATAAAATGAAACGTATGCTATAAAACTTCCTATTACTAACAGAATCTTGTTTTAAAACAAAACACATACAAACAGCTAGCATTTACTACATTTCTGACACAACATGGAGCTCATTGCAAATATTGTTTACACAGGAGGAGAGGCCCAGCTCCATAGTCCCCACCCCATAGGTTTATTGTAAGAAGTAAACAGTACATAAAAAATGTTTTGAACAATATTTGGGAAACCAGATGCACTCAATAAATATTGGTTTGTAATATCTCAATTAATCCTCAAACTGCAAAGCTTAGCGACATTAAATACCTTGCCAAAGGGATATTGTAGAACTTCAGCACCTATGCTTGTAACTGCACTCCGCCTACATACAAATAAATAGTATAATCTTCTCTCCTCGCTCTCCCTCTCCATGCAGTATTCATACATAGAACAGTATGCATATGAATGGCATATGTTTATATATTATATATATAAAGGCTGGAAAAATGTACATATGGTAGAATTACTTATTTTTATAGCTTCATTTTCCATATTTTCTACAAGCAATATGTATCCCTTTAATAATCAGCTATTTTCTAAAGATCTTCAGAAAATTTAAGTCATGGAATTTAGAAATTTGAAGGGCCTCTTTACCATCAACATCAGCAGTTTCTATTTTAGTAATGATTATTATAGCAAGTCATTCTTTTCAGTGCTTAAAGCAACCTACTGGATAAAAAGAGTTTGCATGTCACCTTCCAAATGCCCCTCATTCTCCAAGAGTCAGCAGAAGAGCGCTGACTTCGAACATCGCTGGAAAGATGCAGAGGGCGTCCTAGGATCGGACCATGGGCCAATCCTGCTTTATAGGATAAAAAGTCACATTCTGTAGAAGGAAGATTAATATTACTGTCCTGCTTTTTAGTGAGTTCTTTCTTTTTCTATCTGGAAGCTAAAAAACTGAGCCTATCATCTCATTTCAGCAGAGTTCTTCCTGAGTAAGTTCACTGAGAAGGGGCAGAATTTGGGGGAAGGGCTGAAGCAGCACTGGATTTGGAAGGCAGAGCAGCTCAAGATTGATCTATGGTAGCTTCCAGGAAGAGACAAGTCTGGGGAACAGCTCTGTTTTGGAGGGAAAAAATGAAGTTTGTGTAGTTCAGATATGTTCTCAAGATGGCCCAGAGATGGGTGAGCAAACTGTATGAGCAGTTTCTTCAGGAAGCCCAGAATGAGCATGTGGGGCCCCGAGAGGTCGGAAGGAAAGGAGGTCAGACTTGGAGCTTAGCAGGAGCCCCTGTGACTGATGGAAAAGTTGAGCAGGAGGCAATGCTCAGCCACTGGCAGAGGGCGCTTTCATCACTTCGTTTCTCCCTTTTTGTTTTTGGAGAATATAAGTTTGGAAAGAAAACAAGTCCCACATCCATGATCATGTGGTCCCAGTTAGTAGTGCACAAGCTGTAGATCCTGAGTGTGGGACCACAGCTGTTAACCCTCAGATCTCATGCTAGCAATCTCCTATTTGGCCCTTGTGGACTGTCTGCCATAGGTCAGAAAATCTGGCTTCCTGGGCTGCAGAGGAGATGGGCGTGCTGCATGCACCATCACCATTCCTCCTTATAACTCAGTCTGATACCCTCTCACTAGCAAAAGATCCCTACACCAAGGAGCCCTTTGTGTGTTTGTCTGCAATTAACAACAACAACAACAAAAACAGGCTATTTTTAAAAGATGTCTATTAAGAGATCAGTTTCTCTTGAAAAAAGAAATTTGAGAGAGAGAGTTCAGGGTCCCCGCGGGAATACCTGGCTCTGGCCTTTGGTCTTGATCATCAAGCGCACTCTCGTGGCGAACTTCTGATAGAGAACAGGCTGTTCTAGAGCAGAGGAAGCAAAACTGAAAAGGCAAACTTTCTTCTTGGCTTTTATTTTTTGGCAGTACTGAGGACTGAGCTCAGGAAGCACAGAGTATATTCCCAACATTATTTAAAATTTAATTTGAGACAGAGTCACCCTAAATTGCCCAGATGGCTTCAAACAAACATGAAATCCTCCTGCCTCAGCCTCCCAAGTAGCTGAGATTTCAGGCATATGCCACTACGCTCAGGATAAAACCTTCTTTGAGTAGTGAAAATATCTGTCCAGAGAGGACTTAAATTTATCTTGGTACACTTGGGTGGTCCAACGGCTCTCCTATTAGTTTGTAGAGGAGAAGAGGCAGAAGTATTTGAAATAAACAATGATCATGCTTAACTAGGAAGTAAAAAGCAGTTGGCTGTAGTGAAAGCATTATACATTCTCATTCCCCTTCCTTGACATCACCAAAATTAAAATAAAATTTAATTCCTTTCTAAGAGCCCAAGAAAGTGGGGCTATCTTTGATGTTTGACTAAAGATCAGATGCACTCTTAGTAGCTTACCATCCCAGGTATGGGATAAAACAGTTTAACTAAAGGTAAAAAGAAGAAACCTTTTATTGTTTTAAAAAATTGTAACTGGGTGAAAGGAAAAAATGAAAATAAACCTTTTGTAAATGAGGAGGGGAAGAAGCATTGAAGGGAGGAGAGGGGAATTGGGGAAAAAAAAGAATTAAGATATATTCTATACAGGTACAAATTCCCTATGATGAATGTGATCAATTTGTATGACAAATATGTACTAATAAAAAATAAAGTTAAAAAAATAAATAAACTATGTTACTGAGAAATATAGCCTACTTAGTAAAGATACAAAATGGAAAATAAAGAAAAAAGAACTAATAATAAACGTATCTCCTCTGAGCATCAATACTAATATTATTTCCTAACTGTCTATATAGTGGTCTGCTGTTAAATTAGATAACGTGGATTTATATTATTATTCAAAAAAGAATTCCATATCAGAAGGCCCATATTTCAATGCAGAAAGGATTACATTATTTGTCAAGGAAAACACATTACTCTTTGAAAAACAGAAAAGTTGACCTTGGCAAACAGTTAGCGAAATTGTTCCCTACTTGATTTCCCTTACATGAAGTATGCAAGAGAGAACATATTTAGTGCTGCTTTGTGGCATTGTTTCAAAAGAACTCTTTTGTTATTTTGGCTAGAAACGAGTAGGGAATGTCTAGAAAATAGTTCACATAGTTCACAGTAAGGTTGGGAAGTGACTGAATTCTTGTTTCCACCTTTTATGTTATGCAGTAGAACATCTTTTAGAAGGAAAACCACCCAGACCTTCATAGCAAGTATTGTTTTAATGTATGCTTATCTTTTTTCACTGCCCCTTGATCAACCATCATTTTTATTTTTTCATAATCAGAGACAAAAACATTTATTCTTTAACAAAATTATAAAATTATATGACTATTTTTCAGTTTATTAGGATGCTATCATCTCATCTTTTCACTTTCTCTCAGGTGACATACCGCACTTTTTATGATTGATGGGGGTGTACCTCCGAGGTGGGGCACTTGCCTAGCATGCTCAAGAACCTGGTCCCCAGCACTAAAAAAAAGACAACCGAGTGTATTTCTATTCTTTGTCTATGAATTGCCCAAAATTATCTCAGGCGTACTTATCCCATCTCTTCTTTTTGTCCATATCCTTCTGGTTCTAAATTCTATTACCGTTCTTTTTTTTTTTTGGTGGGTACCGGGGGGTCGACCTCAGGACCTCACGCGCCAGCAGGCGCCCGTGCCACTGAACGATATCACCGGCCCCTTTTTCGTATGTGGGTTCCGGGAGTCGAACTCGGGCCCTCGCGCTTGCCGGGCAGGCGCTTAAGCCGCTGAGCCATCTCACCGGCCCTCTATTACCGTTCTTGATAGTATCACTTTATATGATAATAACAGCAAATGCTGTTGAGTACCAGTATCTATCTTGAAGCAGTCTTAGCATGTTATGCCAATCAATTTCTTAGCAACATCATTAATTGGATAGCCCCATTATCTCATATTACACCTGAGGAAACCGGGACTCATTCACCTGGTTTGACAGCAAATTGCCAACTGCATCTGGTTTAGTGTCCTTCATATTTCATACTAATGATGAAAAATCTAACCACTCATAATCAACCACAACTAGCTAGAGAACATCTCTATTGTTGAAGACCTAACTGGAAAATGCAATGGGATTTTTCATGCTGAATGTTCTCTACTGTCACTCTACTCAAAATTTCAACAAAGCTGCATCTTTTTGGATTTTCTGAGAAATGAGTCAGCAAAGATTACAGGAAATTACCAAAAGATTGTACAGTAAAAATGATAAATTGTCAACAATGCAAAATAGAAGATGAAAACAGAGTGCATTTTTCAAAATCACAAGCCAAATCTGTGTTTGAGTGTATATGTCTATATATGTGCATAAAAATATGTCATTACATGACTAGATCAAGAGTTTATGAATAGTAAGCAGTGCTTCAGCTTCTAAATAATCAGTGTGGATCATCGACAATTAATGGAACCAAAGTAGTTGGCACTGATAGAATGATATAGGGCATTTGATAAAAGATCTGATGAACAGCAGTAGCATGAGCTAACTCCACCCCTGTGAATGGAGATGTAGCCTATTATCTCTAAAAGATAACATTCAGAGAGGGTTTAGTAATTACCTGGCATTTCCTTTCTTTGATGGTCTCCTCTTCTGTAATTTCCTCTACCGCAATTTTTAAATAATTTTTTAAAAATGTTTATCAGGTGAAAATCCCCTCTCTTCCCCTACCTCATGGTCTCTTAGTACTAGTGAAACTCCCACCTGGCCTGTGAGATTCTTTTTTTTTTTTTTTTTGTGGGTACCTGGGGTCAACCTTAGGACCTCGCGCGCCAGCAGGCACCCGTGCCACTGAGTGATATCACCGGCCCTTTTTTCGTATGTGGGTTCCAGGAGTCGAACTTGGGCCCTCGCGCTTGCCAGGCAGGCGCTTACGCCGCTGAGCCATCTCACCGGCCCAAATTCTTAACGGTTTTGTAGTTAGTGCCCAACAGATCGAATAAGAGGATAGGAGCTCTTTGAATTAAGCCCATTCCTTTACTCTAGACAGTCTACCACTGAACATGTGCCTGCACAAATCTAGGCAACAAGAAATTTCAAGGATCTGGAATTCTGGCTTTTGGAATGACACATGGAAGAGTAAGGCAGAGCTGGAGGCAAGCTGACACCATGTCTTTCGGTCCTTCACCTGTGCCCAGGGTGGAGGGTCAGAAAGACCATGGCATAGCCAATGAGCACCTCTCTCCTGTCCTTCTGGATGCTTCTCTTCTGCAGGCTCAGATTTTATTTTCTGATTTTATTTTTTACATATAACTTATTTTCATCCAGATTTTGCAAATTCAATATCCCGTTGTGAAGAATATTTTTTTTTTTTCTAAACAAGGAAAAGACCCTAGTATAGTCTTTCTGGATCACCAATGTGTCTCCAAACCCAGAAGAATCAGCCCCAGCACTGACATGATCCTTCTGTAACAGTACCAAAGGTTTTAACACCAGCAAACCTTTTAAAGCCAAAGAATATTTCTCTGTCCAGGACTCAGTGGCACACTCCTTCAGTCCCACCTATTGCCTGGTCCTGAAGAGAGAGAAAGCAAGATTGAGAGCAAGAGTGAGAGCAAGAATGAGAGTGAGAGCAAGAGAAGAAAGAAAAGAGTGAAAGAAAGCAAAGAAAGAGAGAGACAGGCAAAGATAAAGGAAAAGAGGAAATAAAGAGACAAGAAAAGAAAAGAAAGGAAAGAAATAAAGAAAGGAAAGAAAGAAAGAAAGAAAGAAAGAAAGAAAGAAAGAAAAAGAAAGAAAGAAAGAAAGAAAGAAAGAAAGAAAGAAAGAAAGAAAGAAAGAAAGAAAGAGAAAGAAAGAAAAAATTTCTGTAATAGCTATTTACCCTCATCAAAATGTGCTGCCTTCTCAGCTTCCTCTTCCTGGCCCATCTCTCTCTCTCTTTCTCTCTCTGTCTGTCTCTTTCTCAATCTGTCTCTCCCCCCATTCCTCCTTCCCTCCTCCTCTATCACTATCTATTCTCCTGACACTATTTACCACTAAGGAAGGATTATGACACCACGAAGTTTTCTCTGACCTTCTATAAACTTTCATTGAGTTCTTACCAACCTTGCTAGAACTGGGGAATTTAGAATGAATAAGATGAAGATATTCTGCTTTAAGAATTAAAATCAAGAAGATGAAATTTACAAATTGGCAGAAATTTACAAAGCAGTATGACAAATTCTCTAATGGAGTTTGGAATGGGGGACAGGGGTAGAGAGTGGGATAGGGGTGCAAAGGGAGTTCTCAATCCCCCAGAGGTCAGGGGGTCTTTTAGGGAAGCCTTGCTGCAATGTAGACTGGAAGAGTGAATGTAATCCTGCCTGGTGGATTGAACATGTTGGAATAAATTAGTTTTTAGAGCAAAGAACAATAGGATGGTGCAGGGTGGTGGTGACTGAGTGGTGAGTACTCCAAAAGTATAATAATTTCATAAATATGGAACATTTAACTGGATAGTGCAGTCTAGAGGCTGCCTGGGAGGAAAGGAGGAGGCTGTTTCTTTCTAAAGCTTTCATATAAATATGCCTTACCAGAATGGATTTTTGGACCAGGATTATTACCTGCTCTAAGTGGGTAGGTTATTGCAGATTGTCATCCTTCTCACTTAAAAGAAATTCCAGAAGAGGTCATTTTGTTCTATATTTGCTGTTAGTGACAGAGGTTAAAATGACAAAGATTCCTCAATCTTTTACTCCTTATGAGTAAATTCAAGGCCATCCATAGGCTTCGCAACAATTAGATGATATATGACAACCACCTGCAGGAGAGAAAGGATGTACTGTGTGTGTATATGTGTGCTATGTGTGCAAGAGAGTTAAAAGTACAGAATCAAAAGCCAGCTTCTTTCCTGATAATACAGAATAACTTCTCTAGATCTTAATATCTTTAATGAGGAATTAAAAACATATGAGTCTTTCATAGTACTGCATAGTATTCTGTATTCTTATTTTTGCCTGTTTTGAGTAAAAATAAGTTGGCAAAAATCATTTAGGAAAGCCATTTTTTGGTCTGAAAATAAACATTTTTAGTTGATATTAATTTCAGGGCTCTAGCTACTAAAACCAGATGCATTCCTCAGTGAAACTACCTAAAAACTAAGCAGTATGCATTTCTAATTTTGAGCCCAGCCTGGGAAACTGCCCAACTTAGCAACACCCTGTCTCAAAGTGAAAAATAAAAAAAGGGTCAGGGATATAGCTCGTAAGGGCCCTGTGTTCAATCCCCAGTATCCCTCTCCTCCAATTTTTTTTCCCCAATGACTTTAATCAAACATCTTAATTACTCATGCTGTGTATCTGATATGAGCAGAGACAAGGAGGGTTTGCTTGTTAACTGATCTCGTGCAGGTAAATACTGTATTTCAAATGCCATAAGTTAAATGCTAATGTCTTGCTTTTCTGTTTATCCTCTAGCAGTAAAGTCTGCGAATTTATTTTGTTCCAAAAGATCAAATGATGGCCAGACAGTTCTAGCTAACCGTGGATTTCTTCACTAGGGATACAGACTTTCACAGAAAGCAGAGCTTTAGACTAGATTTCAAATATAAAAGAAGTATTCTGGCTTCATGTTTCTAAAAATCATCATTTCAAGTCACACAAATGGAAATGTCTATGACATATTTAAGTAAAGAAAAACATTCCTAAATTTTCTGCTGCAATATGTATGTATGCTCTACATTCCTTGAGGACCAATGCTGTGCTAAATGTACTAGAGAGACAATAAAAGACTGTAAATGACATAAGTTTAAAATCCTTTGGCTAATTCCACTGGGACTATTCAAGTGCTTGGGGTAGAGGGGGAGGTGAGAGCATGGATAGAAAGGAGCCAGATATTAGTGCTGTTGTAATTACTATGTTCCCTATGGTCTGAAATGCTAAAAATGAATATTTCCTCTATTACAAGGGTATAGACCTTTCTCCCTGCAAAGCTATTAGCATATATAATGCACATGTCTGAAAACCATGGGTTCTCTGTCATTCTTGGGAGACCTTTTGGGACCTGGGTTATTGTATAGTCCTGAATTATAGCAAAGAGTAATTTGTAGTTCTCTCATTTTCCAGCATATTTTAAAAAAATCAGTTGAAGCAACTTTAGCCATATTTAATGGCTCAGTCTTTTCCAACAAACTAAAATGTTTGCATTGTCTTTAACTCTGAACAAAATTGCTATGTAATTTGAAAATGAGAAAGCACATTAGCACACTTCCAGTGCCAGTGTCTCTATGAACAAGATGATTTAGTATGTAATTCTAAAAGTCTATTGATACAATACTTGTTTAAAAATAAATAAACAAGCTTCTCAGAAGTCAAAACATATATATTCTTGATCTGCTCACACAATTCTAGGGCATATAAAGTCACAAGAAAATGAACAACATTAATTTTTATCTTTTATACGAATACATTTCTTCCCATATTTCTGAGGTGGAAATTGTACCTTAGCATGGTCTACATTCTTTTCTCTGATTTCAGTTCTTTCATCACAAAAGTAGAAAAAAAAAAAAAAAAAAAAAAAAAAAACCCCAAGAAATGGCACTTCCCTTATTCAGTTTTATTTCAAGCTATGTCAACTTAGCATATTTTAAATAGTCTGTATAATTTTTTTAAAAATGAAAGAACCATTCTAATGTTAATTTGGATCAATCTTCCAAAACATATGATTCTGGGTTTCTAAAAGGGGCCCACTTGAGGGGGCTTTTTCAAAGTGAACAAAAAAAGCACCCTGAGGCTGCCCAATTCACATGTAACCTACTTACATGAAAAGGGAACTGCTTTGGTTAAGAATAACTTCCACAAGCTCAGGTTCAACTAAACGGGCCAGCACATTAGTGAGGAAATGAGACAGCAAATAGTAACTCCTTTCATACTAGTAAAGAATACTGTATTTATTTAAAATAGTTGGCAGAAATGCTCATTTTAATTAAATTACATTTACTGAAATAACATTTTCATAATTACACACACACACACACAATTTTTCCAAAGAGCTAGCAAAATAATAATCACAGCAACTTAAAGTGTGTAAGGGAGAAGAAGGACAATTGTTAGAATAAATGTGACTAATTTGGAACTGCACATTAGTTCAGTGGTTTTCAGTGATTCAAGAAGCCATTATTACCCTCAGTTGCCAAGTAAAGTTAATACAAAATAGATAGCAAGTTTTGTTATGAATGCTTCTTTAGAGGAAGTAACTTAGAACAAGTTTTATGTCTTGTGTTTTTACTACTTGAATATTAGAATCCTGGAATATTATCTTAGATTAGGTTAATCTAATCTAACCTCTTCCTTTTACAAATGAGGAACTGAGGTCCAACAAAGTTAAATGACTGGTTCTTTATCATTTAGTTGGTTAGAAGGACAAGCGCTAGAGCTCAGCGGTTTTCCAGTGCACAGCTCCGTCAGAGTGAAAACACCTATACTTCACAGCAGACAGAAGAAAAAAAGACAAAATAGTGCACGAGCTGTGTGAATTATGGTGGAAACAAAATTCCATTCTGAGCTCAAGTTTAGTTTCTTTCACTGCTGCCTCCCTTCTCCTTAACAGCTCACATGAGAACTAAAGTTCATGATGGAAAGGGAACAAAAATTATCCAATAATTAGGTTAACTGTCACACAAGAACAAAAACCAATAAGGGAATATGCATCCACGATCTGCCAATGAGAGCTTGAGTGAGAGCAAAATTTTCCATGAAAAAAATAACTAAACCCAACGCTGAAAGCTGAATTCCCCCAAGCAGATAAAAGATTGCCAAATCAGTCTAATGTTCAACCTCAGTTATGGAAGGCACACAGGAAAAAAGAAGGAACATTTAAATGAGGAGGGAAAGTATACAAACCACAGGGAAGACAGACCCACCCCTTATTTCTTGGATATTGCTGAATGCTAGTCTTATGGACAGTGAAAAGTATTATATGGCATAGTTATGCCAAATAAAGTTTCCGCCATACAGGAAGGTCTTACAATAGTTTCATACATGTGCTGCTGGATAACTTAATGAACAAATATGTCATGGAAAAAGCCTCAACAAGTAGGAAGTTCACTACACTTGTAAAAAAGGAAAACTACTGAGCTTTCGTTAGCGTCCTCTTCCATCAGGTCACATTAAAGTACAAATGAGCGAGGCAACCACACAGCACTTGCTTGTTCAGAACAGATTCATAACATTAAATGTCCTTGCAATCTAAACTAGTTGCAGCACACAAAAAAATTCAAATAACAAATCCAAGTTAAATCTCATAATATTGACATATTATTTGTGACGACGACTAACACAAAGAGCCTTATCTTTATTAATTATGAATTGCCTGCCTCCCCCTCCACCCAAATTATATGTATTGTAGCACCATTAAATATATTGTGCAAATTCTTTGCCTTGGGAAGCTTCCTCCAGATTGTTTCAGTAAAAATCTATTGCTTTCTCTGCTGTGTATAATGTTAAATTGAACTATAGTATGAAGGCTATTTAAACTCAGAGGATCCAGCTACAGTTAAGAAAAAAAGCAAACAAAAAATCTCCCCAAGAGTCTAATTTGCAAATTAATTTCCTTGTTCACTGTCAGTTACTCTCAGCTTACAAGCTTGAGGGTCAAACTGATTATGAACAAAAGCTTATTATGACTAAAATGGAACAAAACTTAATGTTAATAAAAAATAAGGCGCCACATTTCAGAAGATTGAACCCAAACCAGTAAACACTACAATATTATGCAAACTGTGTTCCACAGAACACTAATGTGCCTGAAGATATTAATAGATGCTGGGGTGGAGGGGCGTTGTTTCGGGAAATACTGAATTATGTACCAAGGTAAACAACTACTTTTCTCTTAATGCCTCTTAATGGCACAGCAAATCCAGAAATGGGGTAGGGGATATGCCATCAGTTGTAAACTCTGAAATAAATTTATAACACGGAGAAACAAATTTCCTATGATCCCCTTCCACTTACAGAAAAAGAAGTGCAAAAGATAAAGCTTAACTAGCATTCCAATTTAAAATGGCCACAACTGGGCCTGGGGTGTAGCTCAGTGGTAGAGCACTTGCCTAGCATGCTGGAAGGCACGGGTTAAATCAGCACCTCAACAAGAAAGACAAAAACTGCAATAATAACAAACACAGCACACAATTGTTTCTACATGTTCCTTCCTGCCCAATGCACTGTGGAAAACAGACATAGTTTCAGTGATCCTTGCTGGTCCAAAGCTACTCTAGGTAAATGGCTTCCTTTATTAAAATAAAACGGAGAGGCTTATCTCCTGTTAATAACTTCATTCTGATTACAACTGTGGCACACATTAAAAAAAAAAGGAAAGAAAAAGATTACATTTGACCTATTAATTTGCATATCTGACACACTCAAGATTTTTTATACCTTTTCCTCTGATGAAAATAGCGTTTTGTTCCTTGGCTTTCCAAGATTAGAAATTCTGTCATTTCATTTCTGATATGAAAAGGTGTAATTATAATAATTATTATATATAAAAGTCAGTTCATGTGATTTGATCAAATAATTTGTGAATATTAGACCTTATATGTGCGACAAAGCACATATATATATTAACCAATGAGTGATGCATAAATATGTGAATTTAATGCTATATTTATCATGCATTTACATAAGATCACATTCTTGTATATTCTGTATTCACACAGGTCTTCCCGAAGTTTTGTTTTGTTTTGTTTTGATTTTTTGTGGTGCTGGGGATTAAACTCAGCTCCCAGTGCGTGTTAGGCAAGTGATTTACCACTGAACTACACTCCCAGCCCTTGAAAATCTTTGAATTTTTATTATGAACTTAATGAAATATGTTCACTAACTCTGAGTGGTGATAATAGTGATTTTTTAAAGCAGAAGAAAAGTAATAATTTTCCAATGCCCAATAATGATCCACTTTTTCTGACAGGCAATAGGGGCCGAGAACAGATATAACATAGTCTTAGTAGCTACACATCCTTGTTGAATTCCAATGGGGCAGGTGGTTTTAATGGGGCAGGAGGTGCAAGAGAAAGAAGAAAAAAAAGAAGAGGGGTAGGAAGAAGCACAAAAAGAGACAGATGAAGAGAAAAAGAAAGAAAAGTGAAGAATAGGAAGAAAAAACAGAAAAAAAAAGGGAAAGAATACAAAGAAACCTTTTATTGAGACTTATTCTATGTATTAGGAATTCTAAGCATCTTACACTTTGTCTTAATTTAATCTTTACTATAACCCTATCTGCCTGGTAAATATTCTCTCCATTTTAAAGATGAGGAACCTAAGGCAGAGATGGGTGAAGTCACTGGCTGCCATTAGGATGTGAGTGTTGGAATGGAACCTCACTCCCAGTCAGGCTGACTGTGCAGCCTGAGTCTGTCACCCCTTCATGACAATCCTCCCTTCTGTCCTAAGGGTGCATTAAGGCACATGACTTACGGGTGAGCCTGGAGGAAGTGTATGCAACTGAGGGGTCACGGTGAAGCAGGAAAGGCTTCCAAAAAGGAGAAGTGCAGGGAGGGTTGGCAGGAGTTAGCCAAGTGAATTAGGTGGGGGGCATCTGAGTCTACGAGACTAGCTTTTGCGAATTCATGGTGGCTTTAAACAGCAGGGTGCATGCAGGTCCAAAGGCAAATGCCAGGGCAGCTCCAAAGAAGTTAGGAGTCAGGATTAGGCCTGTGTGTCTTGAAAAGGAGTTGATGGCAAGAGGGACAGATACTCCAAGGACCCAGTAAAAAGTGGTGAGACTGATTTAAAGGAGAATAGCAGAGAAGAAAGGGTGTAGAGCAGGTAAGACACAAATTTAGTTCATAACCAGAGAGGTGTTAGGGATCCACTGGCTTTAGAAAGTGCTGAAGTGGAAGTGACTCTGATTTCTCTCAGAATGTTGCATTAGGTTACAGGGTAATTCTCCACTGTGAGATTGCAGTAAGAAAACAAGTGGGATTGGGGGGGCAGTTAAGGTGTTATGTATGAAATTCTTGATTTTGAGATGAAGGATATTTAATTACAGATGCCTAAGAAGCAGTTGAATATAGAGGATTAAAAATAAGGAGATTTATAGTTGGGCACACACCTGTAATCCCAGCAATTTGGGAAAATGAGGCAGACAACTGTCAAGTTTGAGGCCAGCCCAGGCTATACAGTGAGATCCCATCTCAAAATAATCATAATATTATAACAATGGGGAGGAGATTTAAAATGTAATTTTAGAGACATCACTGTATAAGCAGTTATTGAAGCCATTTTTTTTGAATCAATCATTCTGGAAAAAAATATATTTACAGAAAGGAGGTAGAAAGATGAGCCATGGGCAATGCCAGCACTTTATGACAATGCCTTTTAACCACACTATTCACAAGCTCTGCATACTCCAACCCCAGAGAGCCCCAAAACAGATCATGATATCCAGCATATTAGAAAGCATAGATTTCTTTACCAAAGAAGGCCATGGAAGAGGAACCTCGGAAGAAACAGCCAGAAAGATACAAAAATAAATTGGAATATATTGTTCACTGAGTCAAATCCTGAGAGGGGACATTTCAAAAAGGAAAGCATCCACTGGACTTGGCAACGTGGAGATGAGTGTTGATTTTTAAGAGTGATAAGGGCCTAACAAACAGTCAGGACAAAGTGAGATTGAAATAGGCAAAGACAACAGAACATGAGCAGGTCAACCCTTCAATGTCTTGTTTGGCAATGAAAGAAGAGAGGACAGAAAGCTCAGAGAAACTCGAGTTTATATACTGTATTTTCAAGAGGGAAGACTTTTTTGCATGCACATATACTGAGACTAGAACACAAAGTCTAGAGATTAAAGATAGAGGAGGGAACATGGCAGTAGGATAAAAGTTCTGAAGGCTGAGGAAAATGGTGAGAAGAGCAGCAGCTGAGTCTCTATCCTGCTCAGAAGTTGGGAAAGATGCCTCCTCTACTAAGATTGGAGAGCACCAAGAAAGGATGAATAGTGGTGAAGACAGGTTTAGATGTTGTGAGTAAAGGACGTATTTGTTCACTTAGTGACCTACCTTTATTTCTCCTGAATTGTTTCAAGGTCACCTTCAGAAAATGATGTGGTAAGTAGGACAGTAAGTTTGAAAAAAGTGAAAATGTGCAATTATCTCTGAGGATAGTAGAGAGGTGGTTGATAGTATCACATAATTGCATCCTAAACAAAAATAATTTTTAAAAAGAAATCCTATAATAGAAAAATTAATCATAGATAAAGCTAGAAATATCTTCCAAGTGAGTAAACACAGTGTGTCTGATTTTTCAGATAAGGATGGCATCTACGCAGGGGCATGGTTAGTAGCTACATTAGAAATTCCAATTAGGCAGTTTTTTGTGTTCCTCATATAATAACAATGAAATCCCACAAAGGGAAGGTTATTGTTATGGTTTGGATATGATATATCACCCAATAGGCTCATTATATTGAAGACTTAATTGCTGATGGGAAGTAACTGGGTCATGAAGGTTCTAACTTCATCAATGGATTGATTCACTGAGGAGATCATAATTTCATGGCATTACTGGAAGTTAATGGAATCAGGAGGTACAGTCTAGTTGATCATGGGGGAATGACCTTGGTTGGGGACTATATCTGATCCCTGGCTCTTTCATTCTCTCTCTCTGCTTCCTGACTGCCATGAGGTGAGCAAGTTTCCTCAGTCACACCCTTCCGCCATGATATTTCTGCTTTGCCACCAGCTTAAACCAATGATGACAGCACCATGGATTGAAACCTCTGAAACTGTGAGTCAAAATAAACCTTGCCTCCTTTATGCTATTTATGTCGGGTATTTTGTCACAGTGATGAAAAAAAGTGACTAACACAATTATCAAAGGTAAGGCAAATTCAGTGTCTGACCCACTGAGATTCCACTTAAAAGGAGAGAGAGAATGATGAAGAGTAGGACAGAGCACTTTGCAGCATCAGGAAAGTCTAAGACTGCCAACACTCAGTGCACATGTAGAAGGACACACTCTCCTGCCTCTTGACACACCACAAACCAAAGCCACCTTCTTAGGTCTTAGGAGGTGAACAAGTTTACATGGCTTCAAATGGCCTACTCTCCCTTCAGTGACCCTTTGCTCCTGGGACATTAATCCTCAGAAACAAAGATGCTGTTTATTAATTGATCATTCAGTTATCAAGTTCCAATGGCAGCTTGCTTTAGTTATGTTTTAATTAAAATAAGTAAAACATTTACAAGTAAAAAGTATGCAGAATTTATAGTGAAATAATTGCAGAAAGATTAAAACTCATTAAATTTGGAATTATAAAATAACCAGATTTTGCATGTGTGTGTGTGGGGGGTGGAGTTACTGGGAGTTGAAGCCAGGACCTTTACAATGAGCTATATTCCCATCCCTTTTTAAACTTTTTTTTTTATTTTTTTTTTATTTTGAGACATGGTCTCACTGAGTCTTTAATTTGTCCAGGCTGAATTCAAACTTGTCCTCCTCTATCCTCAACCTCCCAGGGTGCTGGGATTACAGATGTGTGCCATCATGGTAGACAAAATAGCTAGACTTCTACAGATCTTTTTTGATCACAGTCATGCCCAGAGGTATTAGACTAGGGGGTTAGCACGAAAGGAAAGAGTGAAAAGAAACCTGAACAATCATCAGTGAACTTCATCCAGGTAAGCAGATTTTGATTGGATGTGGTTATGAGTATTTATGGCACAGGCATCAGCTGGATATTGATCTATATCCACTCATTGAGTAGATCAAATTATTCACTCTGTCATAGTCTGATCCAATTGCTCAGAACTTTGTTCTGAGAAGATAAACCTAGATAAATAAGTCATTGAATAGAAATTCAAGTTGTTTAACTGTTCTTTTTTTTAGTTTTTATGTAACTCCTTCATTCAGACTATTATATAATGCTCTTATAATTTTACAAAGTCATCAAAAATAAACATAAATAAATGTAAAGTTAAAATTACGTCAAAGAGATTATTTTTAAAGTTCTTTAAAGACCTGGGCAAGGTCTTATTTTCTCAAATTCTTTCTCTTTCACCAACTTCCCAGAGACCAGTAGATTATACATTATACGTGTTCAGGTAATTGTTTATTGAATTGAAATTCACTGTAAGAACATACTAACCAAAAAAAAAAAAAAAAGATTTCTGCATTTCTGATCAATGTAAGAACTAGTTTGGATTGTATCCCTCCTTTATCATCAAGGCATTTTAACATAGATATTTAAAAACATGCTTGTGCAATAATGTCTCTACATACATTGTCCTGTAGGTTTCTTTTCCTTTCCTAATCACTTAGTTGTATTTCACATTTTACTACTGCTAGACTCCAGTAGATCAACAGTATCACCAAGTGACTTGGGAAAGGCTTCTGCCGAAGAATAAGAGCCCAGGAAGCTTCTTTATTTAGAAGATACTAAAACTAATCAACGTTTCTAGGGAACTGCACAAATGATGTTGATAATCAGCAAGTTACATAATAAAAACTTAAAGAATTGATTGTTTAGCACTTTGCTCTGAACGTAGCCAAATAAGTGCATACCACAGAAATCTGAACCTATGGAGATCTCTGTGGACTGTGATACTATCTTTTCCAGGTACAGTGTCTTGCTTCTAGAAACATGACAAAGCATGTCCGTCATTTGTCACTTATATCATGCTCAATTCTTCCATTATACTTACTACTGACAACCTATAAGAGATGATAGTTATCTCATTTTCATTAAGATTTCCAATTTTTAAAGAAATTTTGCTTGATATTATTAAAAAGTGTTGTGAACTCAATTACTTGTATTTATAATATTGGTAACAGTAATTAAGCTAATCTATAGTAAATACATGACAGCAGTTACTTAAAATGTTTTTATAAAGATTTTTCCCCATTATGGCTCTCTTCTGAAAGTTGTTTTTTTTTTTTTTTTTTTTTGAGACAGGGTCTTACTCTGTAATTCAGACTGGCCTTGAACTCACTATGTAGCCCAGGCTGGTCTCAAACTTGCAGCAATCCTCTTGCTTCAGCCTCCTGAGTGCTGGAATTACAGGCATGTGCCACCAGGCCTGGCTTGAAAGTTTATGTTTAAAAGCAAAGATTAAAAGCAAATCTTCCCCTATGCACACATGTATTCTTTCTTTCTTCTTCCCTACCTTCCTTCATACTCTTTTTTTCTTCTTCCTCTGTTCATCTCCCTTTCTTCCTTCCTTCCCAGTGCTGGTGACTAGACCCAAGGCCTAGCACATGCTAAGCACACCCTCTACTATAAAGTACACCCCCAGACATATGCACTATTTTTTTCCTTTTGTACTAGGGATTAGACCTAGGGTCATACATGTGCTTTACCACTAAGCTATATACCAGGCCTTTTTATATTTTTTACCTTTGAGACAAGGTCTTACGAAGCTGCCCAGGTTGGTCCCCATGCATTCTTTTTAATGGCACCTTTCAACCTGCACAATGTCACACTGGAGTAGAAATTCTAAGATGGGGCTTTAAATACTCACAAGCAACCCATATAACTGATATCTGGGAACAAATAAATCTCTATGCTCTGCTTTTCATCTTAGAAGGAGTTAGAAATATTCCAGGTATCAGCATTATATGAATTTTGAGATTCTGGAACCACGGTAAGGTTTGCATCTTATTAAACATCCTTCATTATGCCATAGAAACCACAGCAAACACATCAAAAATAAAATAAAAACAACGGCAATAACAAATATCTAAAATGTTTTTGGCAAAACCACACTAAACACATTGATTGAAACCAAATAGCTATTGGGGCTTACGTGTGTGTGAGGATATTAGTCATTATATTTAGAGTCCAATTTATTTTAAAGCCAACATATATAGTAGAAGATTATTTTATCTTAGTTTTTCTATTACAGAGTTCTAGTGCTTAACACGTTATTATTGGATAGTATCCCAGAAAATTAAACACAAATTTCTGAGCTACAGAAGAATGTTCATGGTCTCATAAATCTACTTAATGGAAATCAAGGGTCTTCCCTTAGACAGATTTGGAAGACCTGACTTAAATAATATTAAGCGTTACATCTAGAAATGACACAATATAATATGCTCAGTGCTCCCTTTTGCCCTTCAAAATTTACTCCCAAGTTGTGACTGTATATTCCCTACAAGGCCTTTCATCTATGTAAATAATGTAAGCCCAGAATGACTTAGAAATATTATTATGCAAAGATAAAGCATTACTATTGAAAGTTCACAAAATGTTCTCTTATTTTCACACTTTTTTTTTTTAATAAAGCTTGCATTGTGAATACAATAATCTCAGTCCTCCACTTTAATCCATGCCAATAAGGACTGGCGCAGAATGAATAATCTTGGGCAGCCACTTAATTTTGCAATTGTTAATTTCTCCAACAAATCTATCTGCAAACATGCCATATATCCATTCATTAAACAAACATCTATTAAACTTCAACTGAAGGCAGGCAAAGAATTTATGTTCTCTGCTAATACTGGTGCTCAAGTACTTAGATGATGGGTACTTTAGAAATATATGGGTAGGTAAGTCATAAATGTACTTCCTACAAATAAATCCACTTACACCTTAGTGATCCAATAACCATCCAAAAGCCCCAACTCTGAACACATGAAACTTTTGAAGGGCCTTCCAGACCTAAACCATAACATTGGGACCCTGGCTCCCGAAAGGCTCATGTTCATCTCATTATGCAAAATGCATTTAGTCCATTGTAAAAATTGCCAGTGTCTTAACAGTTTCAACATTGCTCTAAAGCTAAGTCCAAGGTCTCCTCTGAGACTCAAGGCAAATCTTAGCTGTGAGCACCTGTAAAAATCAAAAAGAAAGTTAAATACATTGCCAACATATAATGGCAAAAGTGAACATTCCCATTTTAAAAGGGAGGAATATAGGGAAAGAAAGAAACTAAACCAAAGCAAGACTGAAACCCAGAAGGATAAACACTAAATCTTGTATGTGGTGAAATGTGAGCTCCAAAATGCTTAGGCAGCCTTGCCCCTATGGCCTTGCTAGTTACAGACCCACATGGCCTCTCTCTTAGGCTGGCTATGCTCACTATTGCAGCTTTCCTTGGCTAACATTCTGCATTCCTGGCATTTCCAGTTTGCTGGGGTCTCCCTTGCACCCTTGACTTCATTCTCACAGCTTCATGCATCACCCTCTCAGGTGCACATTTCCTGGCCTCCCAGGTCTTCCTTTGAAATCTGGGTGGAAACCACCATAACTCCACAACTCCTGCATTCTGCATACCTGAAAATCCAGCATCCAGGTCCCAATATACCACGACTGCAGTGACCACTGAGTGCCTAGATGGCTGAACTCCAGAAGACATTTCCCTATGTGACCCTGAGCTAGCAAGGTACTGTGGAGCTCTCTTCTCAAAGCAGAGTCTTTCAAGAAAGTTTAACGTTTTCATACCCTTGGGCCTGAGATATCCTAAAGCCACCTTTTTTCTCATCCTAGTGCAAAGTGCTTCGTTTCTTTTTAAAGGTGCTATTGTTTTTATCAGCCACACTCTCCTCAGTCCCAACTTCACACATGTTTCCTTTCTGGCCAAACTGCAAAATTTTCAAATCATTTCAGCTCTGCTTTTTACTCTTGATAGTCACTGTAGCTCTGGCTAAAAGCAGAAGTACTCATGCCATGGCATGATCACTGGGGGACCTTGAAATTTCTTTCACCAGTTTAGTCTACCACCATTAAATTCAGCTTGATGCAAAGTCTTAGAACATGGGTAAAATAAAAACAAGTCCTTTGCCAGAATGTAACATTTATGCCTTCTATTCTATTTTCCAGAAAACAGTCCTTATTCCCTTGAGTCTAGCCTTTATTGTCCACATTACTATCAGCATTCAGGCCTTCTGTACTTTGACAAGAATTGCCCATCAAACTGCTTACAGCATTCTAGAGCTTCTCTAGCTTGCTTCTCTAAATTTTACCAAGCTCCTCCCACAAACTAGTTCCAAAGGCTTCTTACCCTTATGGTCAAGTATAGTCATAGCAATGTCTGGTGCCAGTATTCTGTATTTATTACTTCACTTTCCTGTTAGTAGGACAAAATACCAGCAACCACAATTTACAAGAAGTTTATTTTGGCTGATAGTTTCAGAGGTTCAGTTTATACATGGTTGACTGGCTCCAAGGAAGAAATGGCATGGTGGAAGGGTATGGCAGAGGAATAGCTCTGCTCATGCCATGACTGCCAGGAAGCAGAAAGAGAGAAGAGAGAATCTGGGGATAGGACTATGCCCTTTCAGGCCGTGCCCCCCACTTCATCCAAATAACAATACATTCTAGCAGCACATTCAACTATGAACTCATCAACGGATTAATCCACAGATGGGTATAGCACTCCCATGATCCAATCACCCTTCAAAAGCCCCACTTCTGAATATATGAAACTTTTGGGGCCATTACAGATCTAAAGTGTAAAACCAGATATCAATTTCAATTCCTCACTTTAATCCACAGCAATAGGCACTGCTATAAATAAATAACCCTGGGTGTTGATTTAATTTTTCAGTTGTTACTTTCTCCAACAAATCTGTTGGCAAACATGCCATATATTCACTCTCTGAACAAACATCTATTAAACTGACTGAAGAGAGGCAAAGAACTTGTGTTCTCTGCTTTTATTGCTGCCAAAGAACTTACATGATGAGTGCTTAAAAATATTTGTGTACCTAAGTTGTAAATGTGCTTCCTATATAAACGAAATAAATTTACATTTCTCAGCAAAAAGTTGAATATTTATATAGTAGGGGAAAAAAGCAGGCAAAGACTGAATCATCAGCTGGGCGTGATGGTGCACACTTGTAATCCCAATTACTAGGGAGGCTGAGGCAGGAGAATCACAAATTGAGGCTAACCTGGGCAATTTAGCAAGACCCCGTCCAAAAAATAAAAAGGGCCGGGGATTTAGCTCAGTGGTAGAGCATTTGCCTAGCATGTGCCATGCCCCGGGGTTCAATCCCTAACACTACAAAGAAAAAAGTAAACAATAATTCTTGAATGAATATGTATCAGCCATGCACTTATAAGATATACAGATCAATATAAATTTTTTAAAAATGCTTGGTTGCTTAGAGAAGAACCTGATTGCTGAGATATTACTTAATCACAATGAATGATGAGGTAACAATGAAATATGATGTAAGAATAGCATAATATTAAGTACAAAGGTATAGTGGACTACTTCTGGATATTACAGATAAAGACTAAAGCCAGAGGAAGAAAATCAAGATGAATTGGAATTTTAGCAAAAGATTATAAGGAAGGTGTGGCCCCTCTTCCTGAAAGGAAACAAAAAAATCAAACAAATGGGTGTTGGGTGAGCATTTGAGATGAGAGAGCAGGATGGAAAAGATCGAGGTGTGAGAATGCACGATGCTCAGAGAACAAATGAGATTCTAGCTTCTGGAAACAGAGGGCTAGCGCTAGCTGAAGGCCATGGAAGGTGGAAGGCTCCACGCAAGACAAAACAAGCAGCCACCACAGGAAGGAGAAAATTAAGTTGTGACTCAGAAAGAGGAGGCTACCTGTTAGTCTGCCACCTGTACACAGAGCTAAGGGTGGGGACTGCAGAGAAAGTCTTTTGTGATGAAACAGCCCTGAGATGGTCACCCCGGAAATAGAACTTTGGACAAATCTCAGTAAAAAAAAAATTGATCTTTATTAATAAGATAAAGAACCAGGTTTCAGATATGACTCCCAGAGTTTTACCCTGAAGGTCCAGAAGAAGAAAGATACTAGTGACAAAAATGGGAAAAGGGAAAAATTTGATAAATTTGTTCTTGGACATGTTGGCCTGAAAGCACCTGTGATAGAGTTCAGAATGTGCTACCCTAAAAAATACAATGCTTTGGAGATTTTGGGAGAGGGTACTGTGGATTGAACCCAGGGCTTTCACAATGAGCTACATCCCCAGCCCTTTTTCAGTTTGTATTTTGAGACAGGGTCTTGCTAGATTGCTCAGTTGCTAAATTGTTCAGGCTGGACTCTAACTTTGAGCCTCCCATAGTGTTAGAATTACAGGTGTGCACTATCCTGTCCTTCTGGGTTGAAAATTTTAAAATGAAGGGATCTGAGAGACTGAAGATGGAGTCTGAAGATGGAGGGATGCTGAGAGGGATCTGAACCAACAAGCTATGCTAACTTCCGTTTAGTTTACTGCACTTAGCTCATAAGCTTTTCCCTATTACCTTGTCCCTTGACTCTCCACCCTCCTTCAAAGCTAGCATGAAAACCCTCAGGTTTAACTGTAGCTTCAGGTCTTCATCTCCTTAGGAAGGCACCTGTTTCATGTAAAACTCATATTAAATACATTTGTATGTTTTTCTCTCATTAATCAGTCTTTTGTTACAAGGGCCCCAGCCAAGAATCTAAAAGGACAGAAAGAAATATAATTTTTCTTCCTTTGCTTTTGTAGATGTGAAACTGAAAATGTCTGTTTGTAGTCAGCAGCACAGAGTTGCAGCTACACCTGTGGCAACAGCCTAACAGTTAGGACAAAGAGCAAGAGGAGCAGAAGAAGGCTCATTTCAAAGGGCTTAAACACCAAGGAGTCAGGAGGGGTCCCTGTGAAGGGGAGAGGAGAGGAAGGCTGTAGAACTTTAGTTCAGGAGGACAAAGAGACTCAGACACTGTGAACCCTGTGAGAAGGTTCTGAGGAGAGGGAGCTCCAGTCTACCATGCACATCCAAGTGAATCCAGTAAGGACAAAAGTGGCCTAGCTGGAAGCATTCAGGGGCTGCCTCCAAGACAGCATACTAGAGGGCTGAAGGGAAAGTCTTGCCGCGAAGGACTGATTATAAAAGATTAATGTAACTGGTAATGGTAGTCCACCTCTGTAATCCCAGGACTGTGGGAGGCCAAGGAGGGAGGATGTCAAGTTTGACCCCAGCTTGGGCAAGTTAGTGACTTAGCAAGATCCTGTCTCCATATATATGTGGAGGACCTTTAATGTGAAGGTCCTGGGTTCAAGTCTTAGTATAAAAAAAAAACTGGTAAAACAGGAGTCAAATCAAACATAACTATGATTCATAGGGCTGGGGGGAGTGGTTCAGTGATACAACTGTTTCCCAGTATACAGGAAGCCCCAGCATCCCACAAAAGAAAGAGAGGGAGAGGGGAAAAAATGTGAAATGTGAAATAATTCTGATCCCGAGCATTTGAGATAAGGGATATTGAACCTGTATTATTTCTCATGTTACTAAGATCGATGAATGCAGAGTCAGAACAGGGTAGATCACAACGCCTGCACTCCCTGTGTTCTGCCACAGTTCCAGCACCCGATGTCAGAAAACCCTGCTGACTGCAAAATGCACCTGAGCTCTGGGATAAGCATCTCTAAGAAAGCCTACTTTAATCAGGATGACCACTTTCCCTACATTATTGCCCTGTAATTTAGAGTCTACAGCCATGGGACCATGTGCTCTTTGCTCTGCCAATGAACATTCTATTTCCTAACACTGTCTCATATATTTCATGTCCATTCAGTGTGTCCACCCTCTTCCTCTTAGTATGTCAGGAAATGGTTCATTTGCTCTTGAGAGTACATGGAAATTCAGTGTTTTCTTTAGTTACATTTCATCATGAATTCTCTGTACGAGTAAAGCCATTCACTTCTCATGAGACAAGACCAGGAGAGACACGATGTTTGTTTGATACCCAAGAACTTATGTCCCATTGCTCTGACCCCTGGGTCTCTGAGATCCCTCCTAGAGTTCCCTGAACAATACAGCATATGTGATGCAGAAATGCTGTTATTCTGGTACAGAGATCTACTCCTGCACAAACTCCCCACTGGCGGGAGTCTAAAGGTTCCAGATAGCCTTGATGAAAGACTAAGACTTTTCCAGACTAAGGGGTCTGAACAGCTGACATTTTATTTACATGGTTAATAGAAAATGGAGTTCGATACTTATTGATTCTTGCTTGTTTGCTAAGGGCTATGATGTAGAAAATGTGTATTAAAACAGGAAAATTTATTTATTGGACTCTAAAGAATAGAAGCAATTGAAAGACTGGCAACACTATATATGAAACAATCATTTTTGTCCCTTAATCATAGCAAGACAAATGTTAAACACAGTAAGCTGCAATCTGTTGCTTCCAGGGAAGGCCTTGGCTGCACTCGGGAATGCACGCTCTATGTCAGGGAGAAGGTGAATCAACTTTGGAGGAAAAAAACAAGAAGAAAAAAAGAAAATAGGGCCAAAAGTATTATTCACACCAGCAACTTATTCTACTTGTGCTACATCCCAAGCTTTGGACAAGTACTGTCTCATCGGTCACTTTGAACATTGTGACAGAATGGAAGTGGCAAGCAAGTGGCTGGAGCCACCACTGTCCCTACAGGTCTATAGAAATATCTGCCAGTCCTTCTTTCTGAGAGCCTAGAATAGCAGCTTCTACCTGCTGGTCAGAGCTCATCTGTTGGTCAGTTGAAATCATCAACCTTACCTGCTCTATCTGACAGTACACATGGAGGGTTTTTAATGGGAGGAATTTAGTTGTGTGTAGAAAGGAGTTTGCAAGTTAATTCAGAATCATAGCATAAATAAAGGCATGGCTCCTACATAATACCATAAACAATACACCCCCGTGTGTTTATGCCTTTTAATATTTCTGCGATGGTGAAATGGAAGAGGGGTTCTATGCATCAGTGGTCTCAATGGTTGTTCTAAATTTCACATATTGATTATATGCTCACTGCATCATTCAGTATCTCTGAAAAGTAGCATTTGAAAAAAAGTGAATGTCTGTGCATGATGTCTATGAAAAGTAGAATAAAGCAAGTCTGGAATCATTGATCATGTTACTCGTGAAGCTCTAATAACTGTGACTTGTAAGACACGTTGAAGAACCAGCTTCTTTTGGCATCATGTTCAAAGCGATGGCGAGGTAGTGGATAAAACTGAAACACAGGGTTAACAGGAACCCGATCCTATTTTAAAAAGTCATAGATAACTGACAAGGGGAGCTATTTGGAAAAGTAAAATAAAATACTGCATGGCAGACTTAACAAGGTAAACCTTTAGTGTACCTTTATTAAAAATCATGTATATATATTTTTTCATTTCCCCACAACTCAATTGGATCATCAAATATATATATAAAGGAGAGAAAAGATAAAATTGTTTTAGCTTAAGTCATAATAATCAAAGAGATCTGTTTTAATTTGGTTCTCTGATCTGAATATTTCCAGTTGACTAAAGCAGTGATCTAATTTATTCTGACAATCCGAGAACAGCTTTCTGAAGCTGCAACATCATTTTAGTGCAGTTTCAACCTTATCCTATTCTTGTTAATGCCACACGATGAGGTCCATACATAGCTCAATTTTATTTACTAACATTTTTGAGTTGTTTGACTTGGTTTTAATCCAGATAAGGTTTATATTCTTTTGAAAATTGGAAGAGAATCTCTACTGCATTAGAGACTGCTTTTAAAGAAAATATTCCAGAGAGAATTGGGGAATTGAACTCATGATTCTTCGGTAGGTCAGTTTGGTCATTGAGGACCTAACTGTCCATGAGGTCTTGGCCTTGGGGTCATGAGGTAGATGATTTCCTCCTGTCAAATCCACTTAGGACCTGGAACATGTATTGCTTGCAAACACTATGATTGTGCAGCTATAGCTATCTATCTTAACATATATTTATGGGCATAATTGTATTTAATGTCCATATATTATTTACATTTCTACTTTTCAGACATGCATTAAGCACATATTTTTTAAATACCTTCTAGATGTGGGACAATGCTTATTGCTGAGGAAAATAAACAAGACATGAATTTTGCCCCATTGGAAAAGAAGGCTAATATTCTTACCATGTAACATACTTTAGAATATCTTTGTTACAACCACGATCATTCTCAAGTGTAACATGAAGTTGTGTGATTTTTTGTCAACTAAGTGATAAAATGTCTTTTAAGTTTTCTTTTACTATATCTTCACTCAGGTATTTCCACCAAAGAGGCTATTTCTGGACTTCTGTTGTTGGAGATGGGGGTGGGGAGTGGGGGTGGGCAGAGAAAGCCGACTCCAAGGAAGGACAAGCTTTCCTTTGTACCTCAGTGGACAAGCAACATAGTAACTCCGGAATGAAATTCCAAGTGGAGTTGTCTTAATAGGCTAAAATTAGAAGGAGGAAGGGAGGAGGAAAGAAGGAAAGGGAGCTGGGGGCAGCTTCCAGGACAGGCTGTATAAAAGCACTTCGTAATTCTTCACCTCGGAACCTACATCTCATTATCATATTTATTTAAGCAAAATTTCAAATCCCAATTTAAATGCGAGCTGTCTCTATTTTAAATACTCTTTAGTACTGTACATAATAGGGGGATCTCAACAATCAAATGGTCCTCTCATCAACAATTTAAATGATATTTTAAGAGTTATTCAAATAGGTTTGGTTATTAGACAGGTTTACTGGAAAAACAAAATAAAAATAAATGCTTCAACATTTCAGTTTTTAAATCAGCACTACACGGCAAATTTATGGAGATGAAATATATTTGCAGTAACAGTGCTTTGAAATAAACACTATTAAGAAAGCTTAGCGAATGATTATATTTTATTTCAGTAAAAAAAAAAAGTGAACTCTGCTCTTGTCTTCTGGTTCAGCATCGTGTCTTTCTGTCGCTCCTCCTCCTGTAATAAATATTCTCTTGCCAGTCTTGCTACTGACAATAATGTAGGTGAACTCTGCACCATGTACATCTGTCATTATTAATGACCGTGGGAGAGAGAAACGATAACTCACTCTTTTAGGAACTAAAATGCTGTAGAAATTTCCTTTCACGTCTCTTTGCTGGAGGAATATTTGCAGTAATCCTATCTAAATTCAAGAACAATCTTCAGTGGCAGAACAGAAAAACCCTCACATTTTTAACTTCAATTTAAAAATACTATTACTACAAAAGACACTTGTTGCTATATGAATGTTAATTGCCAACACAATACTATACTAGAATGTTTTAGATATCACAATACACATAATCCTTTTAAATGTTCAAGTTATAAAAAATTTTTATGGTAAGAAACATTACATTAAAGAAATGTACCCACAGGCTTAAATAACTTTCTATATGACTTCACCATAGCATGTTCTTACTGAAACACTTATTCCACTCACTAGGCTTATAAAAAAAAGTATATACTTATTTTAAAATAGGCCTTTCAGGTATTTGTACTTGAATTATGAAAGAAGTCTTAAAATATGTTTTTATTATCAAACTATAAACCAATGCTATAGAGATAAAGAAAAATGTAGAGATAGGTGTTTCTTCAAGAACAAAGATCCCTTATACATGTCTTAGAAAAATGAAAGGATAATTGTTTTCACATTGTGCTGGAAAAGAGCCATATAAGTCTGTATTAGGCACTTTTTAACTGTGGAACAGGTACCATTCTGGTAAAATAAAAATATACCAATCCACACAAACATGTTATTTCAAGCTAATTCTCGAAGCAAACTTCTCTCTATTCTAAACTTTAAGCTACCTACTATTAACATCTTTTACTTCTCCTTACCATTAATGCTGACAAATATTGTCATGAGGATTATTTTGACTTACTAGAAATAAATGTTTCCAGAACATAAAGTTTAAGACTTCAATAGGTTGGGAGGGCTTGTTTAAAGCCACTAAAATGCTCTGCTAAGTCTCTCTTGTCTTCTCACTGGCTCCTTACATTGTTTTACAATTTTACTGACATGTGAAATTCTAGAAATGTCAGGTTTGGGGCAATGCTATTAGTAGCTCTCTTAGGGGAGTGTAAAGGAACATTAGAAAAAATAATTTTGTCTTTCAACAAATTTCTAGAAACAGTAAAAGATCACAAATTTTAAACATTCTCTACAAAAATCCCAAACTAAAATACTATTTAGTTTTAGTGCAAATATAATGCAGACCTTTTATGACGATCCAACAGCTAACATCATATTAAATGGTCAAAAACTGAAAGCTTTCACTCTAAAATCAGTAACAAGACAAAGATGTCCATTATCACCACTCCTATTCAATATAGTTCTGGAAACATCAGCCAGGGCAATTAGACAAGAGAAAGAAATAAAAGGAATAAAGACAGGAAAGGAAGAAGTTACTCTACATAGAAGACCCCAAAAACACCACCAAAAAACTTGTAGATTTAATATCCAAATTCAGTAGTGTAGCGGGATACAAAGTCAGCACTCAAAAATCAATAGCCTTCCTATACACAAACAACAAACTCTGAGAGAGAAATTAAGGAAAGCACACCCTTCACGATAACATCCAAAAAAATGAAACAATTAGGAATCAGTCTAATAAAGGATGTAAAAGATCCATACAGTGAAAATTACAGTACCCTAAAAAAGGAGATCAAAGAGGATATCAGCAAATGGAAAGATATCCCTTGCTCTTGGATAGGAAGAACCAGCATTGTGAAATGGCCCTACTCCCAAAACTGCTATACAGATTTAATGCAATCCCGATCAAAATACCACCAGCATACCTCACAGAACCACACTCATAAGTGAAATAAATCAGACCTACATGTGTAAACATCGTATTGTCTCACTAGTGTAAGAAACTGAATGAGTAAATAAGATCCAAAATGTATAATAGATATTGTGAATTGGGAAGAAACTGTTCTAAAGAAAAGACAAACTGTGATGGGGAAGCGGAAAAGGAAGGAAGGGAAAAAGAAAAAAAATATATTTATACACAAGATTGTTAAGATAGTTATACAGCTAGTTTCTCTTAGTTCATTGAAAAGAAAGGTTTGTGCTAATATTGTTTGGAAGAGATATCATGCCTATATCTTGTACTCTGAATAACTACTAAGAAGATAACAATATGCAATGTAGTAATTACTGTAACCCTCCTACTAACCTGTTTTGAAATTGTTTTATTGTTTTTTCCTTTAAAATAAATATATATATAATGCAATATAAATATAATTGGATGTCAATGAATATTCTGTTGTAGTAACTCTAGAGACTTAGTCTGCTTCAATGCTAAATCATGCAAAATAAGAAGAGAATAATTCAAACAAAGAAATATAAAAAATAGTCAAAAGAAGGCTTTTCATATCTGCTTGAAAAATTTTAGCATCCTCCAGATACTACTCTATAGCACTGATCCAGACAGCCCTTGACTCCTATATTTTAAGGAAAGCAATCCCCTCAACTCACATATGAGGTTGAATGAATGAATAAGCAATAATTAGTAATATTCCAGTACTACAATTTTTAGCTACCAGCAACTAACAGGTGGAGTGAGTTCCTAAATGAGTTTGTCTATATTCATTTTGAAGAAAGAGTGAATCCAGTGAGCATGGTGATGTACACCTATAATCCCAGCACTCTGGGAGGGTAAGGCAGAGGGATCACAAGTTCAAACCCAGATGGGCAATTTAGGGACTTAGTAAGGCCCTTCAAAAAAGGGGTGTGGGGGCTGGTGATGCATCTTGGTGCAAGGCCCTGGGTTCAATTTCCAGTACTGGAGAGGGAGAGGGAGAGAGAGGTATTCACTCAAACACTTTGACTATATGATGTCAAATCACCAATTTGAAATTGTCATTTTCGGTCTTATTTTTTGTTCCAATGTAAATATTTTGAAGGGAGATGACAGGCTTTGTATTGATAGAGGGACTCTTATTCAATTAATACTCTTCCAATTGCAGGAAGGATAGGATGGTATGAGGCTTAGAAGAAAGAAGAAAAGATTTTTTGTTTTTCTTACAAATCTTTCTTCCTCTGAGTCGCCTGTTGCAGGTGTTCAGGGTGAAGAAAACCACCTCACTAAAACCCACTTTGTATACAACTTCGCTTATTCTTGGGGTATAAGGGGAGATATAAGGAGCATATTTTTCCATTCCCTAACTCCATTCCACCCTTCCCTCTCGCCGAAGTCCTTACCCAAATGACAGAACCAAGCCAAAGAGGTATGTTTCTATTTCTCTTTGTCACTGTTTTTGATAAACAGACTTTTGTCGTCAGTATTATAAAGGCCTGTTTTATAAAGCCTATTCTTTAGCCCCACTAAAATTTTAAATCATTAAGACCAAAAAAAGAAGTTACCAATAAAGATCTCAAAGATATAAAATTGTTCCATTCAACAAACTGCTCGGAATCAAATTAACCTGAATCACTTTATCCTTAAAACTGCAAAAACATTGTGATACTAAATATTCAATATTATCAGTCAGGCAAATTGGCCCAGGTCAAATGAACAAATCTAAAAAATGAGATTGCTAAACTTCTCGGCTTGATAGCTCTGTAATAAATAACGTGCTTCTATTCAATCTGTACATTAAGTCTTTTATGTGGCCTTAAGGCACTCTCTGATGGCTATGCCCATTACAATGTAGCCATAGAAACTGACACATTTATTTCTTGGATTAGTGTGCCATTGAAAATATTAATATGATGCAGTAAATGGGGATTTAATCTAATCTACTGATAGTAGGATGAAGTTAGTAAAAGGTTGAGTGCCCTTACAGAGAAAGAAAGATTATTTCTGCAGCAAGACACTTATTATTGGTTACAAAGACCAACTAAACAGCGCATGACATATTATGCACTTCCTACATTTAAACAGATTTTATCATACTCAGCATGCAGGGCTTTCTCAGGGTGACAAATGCTTTGAAAATGAAAAATATACTTTTGAAGATGTTGATACCTAAGCTGAAACACCTCTTATCTATGAGCATAAACAAAAGAGCACACATTTCATAACGTAATTTGTAAAGTGTGGTGCCCAGGGTGAAACTGGCATGCCCAAGACCATTGTCATGAATTTTGTTTTCTTTAACTTGAAGACATTTGATTACGCTTTCAACTTTGCCAATGGTCAAAATAAAATCAGAAGAACTTCATCAAAGAAAGCCAATTTTGTTTCATATGTTTGTAGAAAACCAGCTAGTCAATTTCACCCTTAATTTTGTTAATTTCTAATTTGAAATCGGATTTTGATAAATATTCCTTTAACTGTGAGATAGATCACTCTGACTCTGGTGTCCCCTAGTAATTCATAGGACTCCAGCTCTGTCCCCCTTTTACTTTGTAGCAAACGACATAAATTTCAAAGATATATTCTGACAGATGAAGCATTGTCGAAAACCAAGTATAGCACTTTGTCCTTGAAATGTTAACATGTAATGCCATAAAGTATTCAAATAATAATTTACTCAGTCTTTCAGGGTAATTAATTAAAATGCTCAAGATGTTGGAGAAAATCACCTTGAGCTTATAAAACTGGAGAGCCCCCCTTCCCTCTCTGCGTGCAAGCTGCCCCAGCAGACCTACCACATGCTTTCCCAGTTATGGGGTTTGATTTCAGAAGATAATAAATAGCCAGGATCTAATTTTGCCATGTCACAACCGATTATGTTTCACAAGAAAAGGTGGAGTGCTCACCTACCAGATGAAGGTGAAACATAAAACCACTTTTATTTATGTCATGTGTCCAAATTCAACTCAACCTGGCCCTGGATACAGTGAGCGTGTGGACTTTCACTGTCATGCGAATTTATGTACCTCAGGAAAGTGTCAAATATAAACATAAATTTAATCAAAGGGAAGGGAACCTTTATTGTATAAAAAAAACACATTTTTGACATCTAATATAAATTATTTTAATGTGTGTTTTACTACTTTTCATAAGGTCACAAAGAAAGAATAAGACATTAAACAGATACAGCTTGTGGCTATATCTTAATTCAGGCTATGATTAGTAATCTAATTTAGACCCAGACTTATGTTAAAGATTTTTTTCCCCTTCCAAAGCACATTTCAGCTCACTATGTTAATCAACCACACTATTATACTTTGTATACTTCAGCAGGGATAGGTAATAATGTGAAGGAGAATTTATCACAGGAATGCATATTTCCAATGGGAGCATAATCAGGCCTAAGCTTTAGACCCTCCAAGTGAAATGAAAGACTCTATAGGTATTTTCTGAATGAGTTAAGCCAAAAATATATTTCTAGATCATGAATATAATTGCTCCAGCACTACACTTGGAGTACAAAATCAGAGGCAAAATTTGGACATCATACTTCCTGTTTCGGTTCATGTCAAGAGAATAAAACAGAAGGCTGATAACAATAGCTTAACAAGCCCTGGGTATTACTCAGCCTTTCCCCTTAGTTGGATAGGCTTTGGACAGAATTTTAATGACCAAAAAAATTGCATATTATGAATAAGGATGTCATTTTCAATTAACATGAACAAAGGATCATTCCCATATTTGGCAAATGAGGTAGCTGTGGTGTAAGAAAAGCTGGAGCATTCACAGACAATGCATCACTGCTTATAAATCAAAACAAACTGATGACATTTGGGTAGCCTTGCACAGTGACACGACGGCACTTTTTTTTTGCAGGTACCTATTAGCCATAAGTTATAGCTCATGCTAAGGACTTTTTAACAACTAAAATCAATACTGATTTTGTACTAACAGTTAGTGAAATGTAATACTTAAAACTTAAATGGGCCATAAACTGTGTCAGCATCCAAGTTTACTTAAGATAAAATAAGTATAGACTTAAAAAAAGAATTTATAATAGTATTCATGACCAATTGGAAATCAAAATTTTAATAAAGCTTAACCCCTTTGAACTCACTTTGTAAAAAGCCTGCTAAGAGAGCTTCACATTGGTAGTAAGCCCAGCACACATAGAGTGTAGCGTACACATTTATGACATACCAAATGTGCTTATGATGCACACACACGTATGGTGTACAGAAAGTGTTTAGGGCATAGCACACATGCTTAGGACCTAGTGTATACGTTTAGAGGTGTAGAAAGCTGGGTGTGCTGGCACATTCCTATAATCCTAGCACTCGGGAGGCTGAGGCAGGAGGGCTGCCATAAGTTTGAGGTCAGCCTGGGCTACATAGTAAGTTCAAGGCCAACCTGGACTACAAAGCAAGACCCTGTCTCAAAAAAATGGAGGCGTAGGACATAGCTAGTGTCTTTTAGTCAGTTCCTGTTGTATATTTTCTAACTTGAAGGTCGTGTCTCAAGCTCAGTTGGTTACAGGACCATACTGACCTTTTGGGGCTCTATAATAATCTGAAGGGCACATTTAAGAGTACCTACAGTTCCCTTAAGTAGCACCTATTTTATTTAACAGCAGTGTCAGATAGAAGCGACTTCCCAGAGTCCGGGACAACCCCGGGATTCACTTTATTCCTTGGTGCCCTGTAAGAGTCGCAGGGAAGCAAGACCACGTGACACACTAACGCCCTAAAGACAGTGGCTCCATGGGCTAACACTGCCCTTCACTCTGGGAACTTCCAGCTTTCGACCAGCAGTCTCTGATGATGGCCTATCAGACTGAAGGCCCCCCACCCCATCTAAATATACTGCTGTGGATGTGGCCTGGTACTTTCGGTGGCACTATGGCCAGATACCCACAGTCCTTGCCCTCAGCTGGGTGCTAGTGCTACTTATAAATCCTGTTCCTGCTGTTTGTTAGCTTGTTCATCTCACCATATGCTTTCCAGATCTTCACTTATCTCATCCAACCTGCTAGGCATCTCATGACTCTTAGCCTGTGATTCAACCTTCTAGTTCACAGAGTAACTACAGAGAAGCTTTCTCAAGGCCCATGATGCAAATCAGCCACCTTTTGATAAATCCCCACTGGTTTCCCCCAGTTACAAAGTATCAGTGTCCTTTGTTTACTGAAGGTGGCTCCCTTCCAGCTCCATGGCCCCTAAGCTTATCTGCATCAAGTATGACTCCATCAAATTTCCCTTTTTCTCTACTAGTGGTGTCCCCTAAAATATATTCAAGTCTCTCTGATCCAAAAATAATCACCTCCCCCAACTACCACACAATCTTTTCCCTTAACTTCTCAAGCAAATGTACCGGAAAAACCATCTGTACTACTGGTCTCAACAGCCTCTGTTGTCTCTCATTCCTTAGTCCACCATGGTCTGACTTCAGTACTCAGCCTTTTATTAAAATTCTTTCATCAAGCTGCCAACCATGTCTACATTGGAAAATTTATGGCCATTATCCTGTCTTTATCTTATTATAACTGTTGATGACACATTTTCTGGAATTCTCATGGATTTCATGATCCCATTCTATCCTGGTTCTCTCTGATAGTTACTTTGTATTTCTTTTTAGTGATTTCTTCTACTATTCATCCCCTAAAACCGGGACTACCCCGTGATTCTATTCCTAGCTTATTATTGCTCATTCCCAGTAAGGTTTTCTTGGACAATACAGAAAGATTTGGTTATTATGCTGAGCTCAGTTTTATGTTTAACTCTTCAGGTGCAAAACATTCCTTATCTATAAAATGGGATGTAATGGCACATCGCTCAAGAGGTTTCATAAGAATTAAGTGAGGTAATTCACATAGAGTACTCAGCACAGGATTTCATGCATGCCTAGTACATGGTTATCATGTTGGAAATTATTTTCTTTCTCTATGATGAGTATCCAACCAACCATCCACACCTGATTTTGCTTCCTGAATACATTGCATATCTTTGAATTGACCTCTGACTTGATACCAGTAGATCAATAGCGCCACTCCATTTCCTTTCATCTTCCTTTTTTTTTTGGTACCCGGAATCAAACTCAGGGCCTTGCACTTGCCAGGCAGGTGCTGTGCAGCTGAGCTATATTCCTGGCCCTCATCTTCATTTTGATCAATGGTTTACAAAATTTGCTCCAAGAAGCTTCAGAATTCCTTTTTCTATCTCCTGTTTTGATTAGATTCCAACATAAGATTTGTATTTGAAAAAAATAATTTTGCTGCTGAAAAGCTATCAGCCTGATAGATTGCTAATTGTATTCCTTCTTTCAGTATTGTCCTCACAAACACATTCGATAAACTGAAGCCAGAGTAATCTCTCATAAGTCTACATCTGATACCTCCCCCCTTCTCTGGTTTCTTATAATCAGTAACAAATAAATGCTAAACTCTTTAACAAAATTCATGAGAAACTCATACAGTCCCACCTATTCAATCCTTTCTGACCTAGAAAAAGCAACCTGCAAGCAGTTCCTTAAAGGGTCATGATGATTTACACCTGCAGCTACGCTCATTCTGTCCTTTAACCTGGGAAACACTTCCCACCTTAATCCTGGCTAATTCATCCTAATTCTTCAGTTTCCACTATCCCACCTCATCCTCTTCCAGAGTCTTCTTTTGTGTTCCCTGTTCATTGTTCTAGCAGCCTTCCAAGATTATATATATATAATAATATATATATATGTATATAAAATGTATATATATATTTTTTTTGGGGGGGACAGGGTCTTGCTATGTAGTCCAAGCTGGCTTTGAACTCACTATGTAGCCCAGGCTGGCCTCAAATTTATGGCGATCCTCCTGCCTCAACCTCCTGAGTGCTGGGATTACAGGCATGAGCCACCACTCCCAGCTCCAAGATATATTTCAATGACCATTTTCTGTGTCTTTCTGCTCTACTACACTGTAAGCCTTTCCAGACAGTAACTGTATTCTATTTACCTTTAATTCCTCATACCTACAACAGAATAAATGCACAAGAAATATTTGTTGTTCAGATATAAACTACTGTGTTCTTCAGAAGCAGCAAGGTGTAGTGGGAAAAGTATTAGACTGAATTGGCAAACAGATGGTGAGATAGACACCAAGACTAACAGGGAAGCACTGGCTAGAAGTGTTATCTCAGGTTATATTTGAGATCAGCAAGAAAATGTATCAAGAAAATGTATCAGCATTTTCTCCATGGACCCAGGATGAGGCCACAGTGGGACTTCTAGAGCTGAGACCATGTTCTGTCCTTCTTTTGTGTGCAGGCTCAGAGGTGGGAGCCTCCTTCCAATTCTGGCTTCATCACTTACTGGTTGTGAGCTGTTTATTATGCCTGTGCCTCATCTCTCCATAACAGTGTCTCTCTTAAGAGGTGCTGACAAATGACATTGATGGATGCACCTACACAACTGCAAAGGCCTAGAACAAACTGCATATTATCCTTATTGTCATACCCAAAAGAATGAAGCATAGGTATGTGTTTTGTTACATCTAGACATTGTCTAAGTGCTGATTGTACTACTTTTGTTTGAAATATTTCAGTTGCTAGAAAAGCTTTTGAACCAAAGCTTGTGAATATTGCTACTTCAATAAGCCTGAAAAAATAATTCAATATTTATAGCTATCTCTACACTTTAATTGTGGCAGAATACCCGTCTAGAAAAAGTACTCAAGTCTCTTCTTCCTCTTCTACAGCATAAAGTTTTCTGTTCTGGGTCACTTGCAACTATAACTTTGTATTCATTAGCTTTCCCATTGCTGGACAAAATATCCGATACCTGCAGTTTAAAGGAAGAGAGGTTTTTTTTTGGCTCTTAGTTTTAGAGACTTCAGTCCATGGTCAACTGGCTCTAAGACAAAAAACAGTATGGCAGAGGGCATGGCAGAGGAAAGTTGTTCAATCCATGGCATGCAGGAAGCAGAGAGAGGGAGAGGGGAGGAGCCAGGGCAAGAATACACCCTTCCAATTCACACCTTTCAGTGACACACCACTTCCAACCAGGTCCCAACTCTTTTTTTTTTTTTTTTGTGGGTACCGGGGGGTCGACCTCAGGACCTCGCGCACCAACAGGCACCCGTGCCGCTGAGCGATATCACTGGCCCCTTTTTCATATGTGGGATCCGGGAGTCGAACTCGGGCCCTCGCGCTTGCCGGTGAGATGGCTCAGTGGTGTAAGGTCCCAACTCTTAACATCACATTGAGCTATGAACTCATCAATGGATCAATCTACCAATGAATATAGTGTCCCCATGATCCAATCACCTTCCAGAAGCTCCACTTTTGAACACATGAAATTTTAGGGGGACATTTTAGATCTCAACCATAACAAAACTGTTTGCTTAACCATGTATCCTTGTTTCTATATATGGACATAATTAAACAGAGTTACTTGGTAACTTGAGTATACAGCTACAAGTCCTAATTTTTCCCTAACAATTTACCTTTTGAAAACAGCCCAAGAGTACAATTTTTATTATGTTGGTAAATGCCAATAACATGGATCTCTAAACAAATTATCTTATTTGGGTGTATCTTTTGGCCTATCACATTAAACAGCCTAAATATTCACTTATAACATCAAAATATCAAAAAAGAGATGGTATTTTTAATATATGACAACAAACTAAGGATTTTAAATTACGATTTACTTAAAAATTATAAGCAAAATAAAAATGGAACATGGAATATGATTCAAATTTCACTGAAAAATGAAATGTTTTATAGACTATAAAATCCAATCTATATTAAGTGTATCTCTAATAACAGAAGCACTTATGATTTAACTAAAAAAGAAGTGAAAGATGCATGCTAAACTATTAGGAAATGTTATTTCTGTAGGAGGAATTAGAGAGAAAGTGGTAATGTTTCTACTTTTAATATTTCTGTACAATTTAAAATTATCATTAAATATATTTAAAATATTACCTAATTATAAAATTAAATTAATATGCAGTATAATATGATGTATTATGTATCATTTATGGTAAATACTGCCATAAATTACATAATATAAAAATATTTTGGTAGCATACTATTATAATAGTATAATTATTACATGGTTATTGGGTTTGAAAGACTTATGATAATTAGGAGTCATATTTATTATATTATTATTCTATATGATAGTGATAGGTGCTTTTTGTTGTTGTTGTTGTTTTGGTACCAGGGATCAAACTCACGACCTGTGCTTGCCAGGCAGGCGCTGTGCCACTGAGCTATATCCCCGGCTGAGTTATATCTGGGGCACGATAGGTTTTCAAAGATTTTGTAATTAAAATATTTAAGAAACGCAAACCAATAACTAGCACAAGTCAGTGTAGAAGGACTTTTGAAGTGGTGCGGACTTCACGTTTAACAGGTCTGGCATGCTTTTTCTTTCTTTCTTTCTTTCTCTCTTTTTTTTTTTTTTTTTTTTTTTTTGTGGTACAAGGGATTGAACCCAGAGCTCACAGATGCTAGGCAAGAGCTCTACCACTGAGTTATACCACCAGTCCATTTTTATTTTGAGAAAGCCTCATGATGTAGCCCAGGCTGGCCTTGAAATTGCAATCTTCCTGTCTCAGTCTCCTGAGCACCTGTGATTATAGACATTCACTACCATATCTGTGTTTCTGTAGAATGAGCCATATTTCTTAAAGTTATCTAAGGCCCGTTGGAGGTTTACATTTCCACAGACAACTCTATAAGGGAAACACTTATTTTAGACCCTTTTCATTCTGGTTCCTAAAGAAAGGACACTCAGCCAGGCTCTCTATCTTACTGATGTCATTGTATTTGGTTGTGGCACACAAAGGCCACAACTGCAATGGATCCCAAAATAATAACACAAGTGATGACTTGCAGTAGATACTGTTTTTCAAAATTTACTGACATCTACATTTTTAACAGCACAACCACTATCTTATATCATTATCCAAATGTCTCGTATACCCCATTACTGTATATTCTAAACACCCGAGGGCAAGAACTAAGTCTGATCATATTTGTATGTTCCATGGTCCTGTTAATTTTTGTTGAATTAAGCAATTGAGAGCATTGAAGGGTATAATTTGACCCTGCAACTGCACACGTTTGCTTTGAAAGTCTTTATTTTATTTTCCATAGATACATCAAAGACATATTCTGCCCATATTCTAACACATTAAAAAACAACTCAAGAGTTTTAGCATTCACTTAAAATGGATTTCTTGCATTGTCAGTGTTCAGTTTTTGTGCATTTAGTCCTTGCAGTAATACCTGGCAAGAAAAATCATATTGAAAATAATTAGAGCTGGGTGAGGTGGCACACACCTGTAATCCCAGCACTCAGGAGGCGGAGGCAGGAGGATCGCCATGAGTTCGAGGCCAGCTTGGGCTACATAGTGAGTTCAAGGCCAGCCTGAAGTATATAGCAAGACCTTGTCTCAAAATAATGATAATAATAATAATATTATTATTACTACTAATAATAGTGATAATTAGAAAGAAGCAGATTCTTGGACACTCTTCGAAAACAAGACTTCTGTAAGGTGAAATAAACTAGTGTTTCTTGCACGTTCTCCCTGACCCAGTGACTCGGTTGTTTCAGCAGGCATGTTGCTAATCTCATGGCTGTGAGAATTGAGTAGAACTGAAGGATTGTAGAATAGGTGTGGAAATGTAGTTGTATCCACTCATTCATCTAGCACATCCTTGTCATTTACTAGTAACGTGATTTTAAATAATATACTTAACTACTCTGAACATCAGTTTATTTTGCTGTGAAATGGAGATCCGAATATCTCACTCCCCATCCCACCTCACAGTGTTACCACACACTTCAAATATATGCACAAACGCAGTGAAAACTGTAATAGGCATACCAATTAATGGATAATTGCTTATTATCAAATTACTAATAAAAGTATAAATGGAATGGTAATGTCTTTCACACTGTTATTATCACCTAGTGAAACAGACTAACATGATTTCAAAAATGACTCCAATTAGATTAATTTTTAACACCCACTAGCACTGCCTATAATATTAGTGGCAACTTGAACAACTTTTGCTCAATTTGTAATATGCGGAGAATTACTAACCCATCTTAACCTTTTTGCACCATGACAATTTACTTTTACTAACTCCAACTGAAGGTAAAAGTGATAACCTTATAGACAATGCATTTCTCCAAAATGAAAGACAATTTTTTCTCCCTTCAGTTGAAAATGTACAGTAATGAAACTATTCAATGACATTCAGAAGGTTCTGTAGATTCTTACAAGCAATTCTTAAAACCTTGAGACACATACAAGTTGTAAGTCTATAATTTAGTTAAAAGATAAATACTTAACCCAGAAGTTCACAACAAAGATAATTTGGTTCTTCCTTTACAGACTATAATTATAAGATCATTTTCAGTAATTTTGGAGAAAGCAAAAGGGTGGCCAGGGGCATGGAACCACACAGGAGTACAGCCCTTCTGTAGATTCTTGCAGATTTGTGAACTCCTCTAGGGGCACCTGCAGGTGAGCATGGTCGGGACCGAGATGAAGTCTGTCACAGGTGTACACCACTCATCTCTCTCAGTGAAGGGGCCCCTGTTCTTTCCAAGCATGCACTCAAATGGTGTGTCTTGTAAACAGAAATACAAGACTTCTGAGTTGAAATTTCTTTATCAGGCTTCTCTTGGGGCCTAGAATGTCAGCATATTCTGGTGATCAGTTAATCTGAGGAAGTACATTACAGGTAGGAGGCTATAGGGCAATAGCAGGTGAGATGTACATTTTTGTATGACCAACTGGAGACAATACTATGACTTTCGTTTGGGGTCTCATGGGTGACTGAAGTTACCTGTGGCTCTGTATGCAGGTAGCACTGGATTAGGAAGTCTGCTGGCACCCTCAGGTTGGATGTTCCTGAAGAGATGTCACTCTGGGTGGATTCTGACCACTGGCTGAGATGATAACCTTGCCCAGCTTCTGGCTGCACTGGTGTGATCTTACCAATACTGCCACTGGCTTCCACAGCATGAGTTCCTCTGGCAGGGGATATGCAGCCAGAGTGGGAGCATCCATAGTCAATAAATATTTACTCACTATTTCTGTGCAATATAGTCTGGGAGGGGCTTTACAAAATGATTATCACTTAATCACCTCCACAAACCCTATAAATTACATGCCACCATTATTTCCATTTTGCATATGAGAAACTGAAGCACAGAGAAGTGAAGAAACTCACCCAAAGTTTGACCTGGTGCCTACACTTCTATATGCCTACAATCCTTTCTCTTTGTGCTTGTTTTATGCCAGAGCTGCTGGAAAAAATCCATTTGTTTATCTTAAATAACTTAAAAGTTAACACTAACATGATTTCCACTGTGGCCTTGACAGTGGATAGTTGATAGGATGGTATGGAAAATTTCCAGTGTTCTCTTGAGGAACTGAAAATAAATTAATTTAAAACTTTAGAAATCTGTAAATGTTATGATCTGTGAACATATGATGTCAATATTTTATTTCCATGTGTCAAAACTTAAAGGTATCGTTAGTGCTACTTCAATGACTGGCTGTCAAACCAGTTTGTCAAAACATACTGTTGTTTCTCAATCTTTCGTGGTAGGTCTCTAAATTTTGATCGCAGAGTAACACTTATCTTTGCCTTAACAGAGATAAATTACTGACGGCACTATGTGGTCAAGAGAACACTCAGGGAAATAAGTTGGAAGCAGCCAGCACCAATATGATCTTATTACAGCTAAGGTAAAGGATGTGAGTCACAATGAGCCAAACTCAAAGGAAAAGGACAGAGACTGGAACATCTAACATGTGCCTCATGAGCACCCAAGGGAGGGGGCAGCCAGATTCAACAGTGCAAAGAATCAGCTGGGGAACAGGAAGATTGACCCAGAAGCCAGGGGTAGTGGCATGTGCCTGTAATCCTGGCTAGTGGGGAGGCTGAGGCAGGAGGATCACAACAAGTTCAAGGCCAGCCTTGGCAACTTCGTGAAACCCTGTCTCAAAATAAAATTTAAAAAGGGGACTGGGGATGTACATTAGTGCTGCATGGGCTCCATCCCCAGTATACAATATTGCATTTCGAAAACAGCTGTGGAGGATTCCCTTTTCTGTTTTCTGAAACTTTGTTTTTAAAGCATTGAATTATGAATTCCTTTGAGTATAGTGTCAAAAATTTTAGAATATTCACCTGCACTTGTGAGTGAAAAAGGTTAGGAACAACTGACTGAAAATTGAGCCCTAAGACTGTATTTTCTTTTTTTCTTAATTAAATTTATTTGTACAATTTAGATATACATATTGATCACATTCATCATAGGGAATTTGTACCTGTACATGATATATCTTGGTACCTTTTTTTTTCCCCAATCCCCTCCCTCCCTTCAACCCCTCTTTCCCTCCTTAATTACAAAGCTTTGTTTCCATTTTATCCTTCTTTTCTTATTTTTTTTCCTTCCTTTCTCCCCCGCCCCCGTTCCCCTTTCCTTTTGAACAATGTCTTCCTATTTCACAATATCTATTATCTAAGATTGCATTTCCTGTTTCATGCTATTCCCTCTGGATTTTTAATTTTCCAAGTAATCTTTTTTTTTTAAACTTCCCCAAGTCAGGTGTTCTGCATCCTTGAATCTTGCTGGGGTTTTTGGTAAGAGACAGAGCAGGCTGATGGAAGGCAGGTCCACAGCAAAAGCCTACACACGTTCCTCTTAAAATAGGGCCTTTCAAGTTGCTTGAATCAGAAATGCTAGGATTTGTTATAGCCACATAAAAATAATAATAATGATGATGGTAATAAATCTGCAAGGGGAGCAGGAACCTGATTTAATCGAGACCCCTTGGTCTGGTTGCTTGGTCTGCTTGCTCCTTCAGGCCTTGGCAACTCCCTAGGTCCTTCCCAGCCCTCTGAGACCTTCAGCCACAGCAGCATCACTGACTTCTGATTCCCAAACACCTTCTCTAACTTACGACACACGGCTTTCCCCACTAGGATAATGAGACATTAGAGATGTGTTTCATCATTCACCACTTAATGAATTCCAGTTGTCCTTCAGTCACGAAAGGTCTAGTTATATTTCAATCAAACAAAAAGAAATGAAGTTTTCTGTAGCAATGTAAAGAAGGAACTAGTGAAGAGCATTTTCAGTGTCTGCTCTGAGTTTTGCTCTTTGTTTCTCATCACTGCACTGATGGAATTAGGATGGATGCCATGATGTCTCCCTTTGTGGTATGTAATAAATGACAATGGCATTAGGATTTTAAACTTGGTATCTGTAATAGAGATGACACTGTTGCTTTCAATTAAATAACTTGGCCCACAGCTTGTTTAGCTCTGTAATTTGCGTCTAGGTCCTGGAATTCTATCTCTATTTTTTTTTTCTACCTTACCAAACTACAAACTGGACTATTTAATGAATTGATTTCATTGTCATCTCTAATCAGAAATATGTAAAAAGTTACTTGGAAGACAGATACCAAAAAACTTAGTACCAAATAAATGGTTGTGTTGTTTCAAAAAGCATATTCATACATTTAAGAACTCTGAGAAAAACTGAGGTATGTAATCAATTAAATGCATATTTATGGACATTTGACATTATAGACCTATAGGAATATTCATACCCATAGGGTATTAGCATTTGACTCAAATCTCTAATTTTTCAAGGGGAAAGCAAGAACTCTATATTGGCACTTGACAGCAGGAAATACTTTGAAGTGATTATATCTCAACTATTTCCTATTAATTATTTATTTGAAAATAAAAATACTCTAATAGTATTGACATGGCCTAATATGTAGTTGTTCTTATGTATATACAGTTTGGGGTTAAATGAGAATGGTAAAGAAAAAATTCATCAATGTGGGTAACAGACTGTGCCATACGGCTCCCAAAGTCAACCAAACCTCTTTTTGGAAGACTCTCAAAGACCCTAGGAATTGGCTTTTCTAAAAGGAGAATTTTCTCTTTGTAATGTAAAAGAAAGATTCTTGATTTTATTATTAAATGTAAATGTATTCGATATTTGAATATATGGCATTCTAGTTTTCATTTAAAGATGTAGAGGAGAGTTGTATCTTTTTATACCATAAAATGCAATTATGGTGAATAGAAGAGATTTTGGGCAAATTATTGGAAGTAAAAAATCTTAAACAACCTCTTTCAGAGAAAAGGAACACCAACGCAGGGTGACATCATAGTTCTCAGGCTGTTACAGACACAAATACACACTATTAATATTGCGTTGTTTTCTTTTTTTCCCCTTTGACAAAGATCACAAATAAAGACCCAACATCCTAAAACACACAGGCCTAATTCTGCATGCTGCTATAATGAAGTTCTTTGAATTATTATAAATGCTTGAACATTAAAAATTCATCAGCAAGGAGAGAGAGGTGCTTTCTATTTGTGGTGCTCTGAATTTAAACACAACCTGCTAAGAATGGCTGATTGTCCCGAGGAAGCACTGCTGACAGCCATCAGCAGGTCTGTGCAAATGGTGTAGGGAAAAGGTAATAAGAGCTTCAGGAGTATATTTCAACCCATATAATAAAGTAATTGTGAAAGTGTAATTGCAGTCTGGTTCCATACCATATTAGGGTAAAAAATGAGATGGTAAGAAAACATGAGATTCACAGTATTATTTTATAAGCCATTTCTGCAATGACTCTCTTCCAGAATATATAGAATTTGTCAGAAAAATAATTTTAAAATGAGCAGTGGTGTTTACCTTTTGAAATCCATTATGATGAACCTGAACAAAATGAACAGTGATTACATTACCATTCTGCAAGCATCGTGAACTTAGGAATGGCTTCAAATATAAAAATGGTATTGAATAATGTTAAGCAACCAATTTCACCCCATGAAAGCGTTAAAGGAAAAGTTGAGTATAAACTCCATTGTTTATTTTTGAATGATACCTAGTTCAAATTTCCAAAGATTTAAACATTTGCACGATTAGAATTTCAATTTTTAAAAATTAATCCCTTTGGTGACTTCATAAACAATCACTATTGGCTTAAGTTACCGTCTCCCACAAGCTATCGGTTGCTCTTATGGCAAGACCTGAGAAGGGGTGAGGGACACTGGGTTTGACTCCCAGCCACATTTAGACTACAGGGAAGAAAAGGGAAGAGAAAAGGTAAATGGAGGCATGAACCAGGTACATTCCAAGCTTAAAAGTAATAATATTCATGCCAAATATTAAGGTTGGCAGTCAATTCATCTTCTGTTAGTAGGATTACTTATATCACATCTAAGATTATTACTTCTGAAAGTACACATTTTTTTTCTTTCTTCTATCTCCAGAATTTTAGTACAATTCCTGCCACAAAGTAAGTACTTGGAAAAGACTTAATGAATAAATTAATCAATGACAGACCACATTATATAATGTTCTCAGAAGATTTGAGGGATATAGTAGCTGTCTTAGAATGTGTAAGCACACTTTATGTTCACAGATGAAATTACCTAACAACACATTTTTCAGAAAGCGCTCCATCTTTAAAGGATGAGTGATTATATTTATAAACGTCATGCCACTAAAAGTTAAGTGCAATAACCTCTGCCATGTGCTCTAAAGCCCATAGAAAAATAGGCTCTGGAATCAGATATAAGGAATACACTTCTCTTTGTTATTAGCTTTGCTCCATTTTTGGAGCCCTTTTGAATAAATGTACATAAACTGCAAGTATATACAGTGTGCATTCCCTTGGCCTATCATTTCAAACAAAATTTCAATTTTTTTTGAGACACAATCTCGTGATCATAGTCCAGGCTGGCCTGGAACTTGCTATATTTCCCAGGATATTCTCAAACCCAGGATCCTCATGCCTCAGTCTCCTTACTGCTGGAATTACAGGCGTGGGCAAGCATGCCCAGCAACCTTCAAAATATTTTAAGTATGAGAAAATTACCTTGATTTGGGTAAAGGCAAAATCTAAAAGGGTCATCTGCCTAAAGCGAATGTCTAGAAGAAGAAAATTCTTGTCACCAAGAGGAAATATCCATTATTTACACATGCCTGGCTACTTACAAAGAACTCATTTCAAAATGGATTAAAACTTAAATGAGGCAAAGGGGAAAAAAACCTCAATCAAAAAACCTTGATTTAATGGTATTTTATGGACACAAAGTAGGCTGGCATTTGTTGGGAAGTCTACACATACCTGAAATCCATTGATGCCATCCAGCCTAACTAGACCTGCTGTTTTTCCAAAAGAGTTGGGTCTACCAAAGTGTATCCTATTGATGGAGAGAGAACAGGAGAGAGTGCTGTCCAGGAACCAAAACCATCAAGGCAAGCAAAGATGCAGGTGGGGAGAACTTCAGTGAAAAAGTATCTATGCCTATAATTCAAAGTAATCTTGAAAACAGTGTTCATGGTTTTACAGGTTTATGAATGTCTTTCTACAGTAAAATGGAGGGAGGGAGAAAAGAATCTATATCTTGGCCATCTGTTATGTTACAGGCCCCACTCTGCTCTATTCCTGCTTCTACCCCACCTCAAAACCATCACAATAACTGTTCAATCTTTTATGATCCCTTTCCTTCCTTAGACTTTCCAGATTCCTACCAGATTGGGTTCTATACTGATTCCTAACAACATAATACCACACTTGACTGCCTTTATCTATCACTACTCATCATCAATTTGTGCCAGTAACTAAGGGATTTTCTTTCCCAAATACACACAGGATATTTGACTTCCCTGCTCTTCATCACTGTCTCTCTTCAAAGCTCAGTATCATTCTGCCCATGGCACCAGCAATCACTGGGCCCTAGCTAAATAATCTTCCACGTTAGACTAAGATCAAGTATATTTTGTTAAGGTTTCCTATCAAAGTAGAGAAAAGTCAGGGAAAGAATTTGGTTTAGCAAAATATTCCATTCTCTGTGGGACAGATGACCTCATAAAAGGAACCCCCTCAAGGCTTCTGATGTATTTTTTAATAATAAGGACAAAAGACCATTACATTATCTTATGCTCCTCAAACTCCTATCCCTAGGAGCAAAACAATATGCTAAGGCAGTAAAATAGCAGAATAGCATGAAGCATCTTCCTATAACAAAGAGTTGACAATTCTAAGTGATAAGTATAATATTTACATTGAAACAGACATGGGCATGTTATAGAGTATAATATAAAATTCACATATTTCTTTTTTGTGGTATTGGGGATGGAACAAAGGGTCTCAGCCATGCCAGCAAGCAACTTGGACCACTAAGCTACAGCCCCAGTCCCAAATCCGCGTATTTCTTAAAGATGAAATGGTAGTTTTCTAAGCCCTATGTAGATCACAGAGTCATTTCTGGGTTTCTCCCCAGCCCCTCAAGGCATAAATCGCCTCCTATGCATTAAGGCACTTCGATGGGAAAAAGTATGAAAACTGTGCCAAGCACACACAGGAAGATGGTGAGATATCTTCAAAAGTGTTGATAAGGATTTCTGAATATGTTTGGAAACTTTAATATATTCCCTAAATTTACTGATAATATGTGCTTTTATCATTGAGCAAGAAATTACAATAAAAGTTACTAACATCTTCAGTGGATCTTATACCACAATTAGAACAGTTTAGAAATTAAGTCAGAAGGTGTACTATAAAGACTATGCATCAAACACTAATATTGATGCTAACAGCTGGATTTAACAATCAAAAAAGTACCCATGTAGACAACAAAACTAGTTTTTTAAAAAATTAAGATTTTAACATAACTTACCCTTTTGGGTAAAGTATAAAGCTTCTAAAAGGCATTCATTTTATAATTGGAAAGGTCATCAAAAATAGGTCAATATCCATTTGTCTTAACACGTGATCTCTCTAGAGAAGTCTGCTTTGGTACATTCCTAATACGGACAGGCACTAACCCATCGTCAATAAGCAATGTGGATTCCACTCCAACTTCTCCCAACCCATTGCGCACATGGGCAGCAGTGATGCGCCTCCAACAGCAGAGGCCTGATCTTTTCTCCAGGCTCAGTGTTCCTAACTGTTCCTGGTTCTGTGTCACTTGTTCCAGGGCCCCCTCCTGCTGCACTAGGCCCCAAACCCCACTAGAGGCCTCAATTTCACCCCAGGAACATTTACGCACCACATCCTAACAGCCTTCAGGTCACACCTCCACACATTTCCCCATTTCTTCTTTGTCAGCCTTTCACTAGAGGAAAACTTCGTATGCATGAATAATTAGTGTTGATAAGGCTCTCAGAGGCTCAGATTCTGTCACTCATTTCATTTCCATTATCACTCCTATTGGGAGTGAGTAAGAGCCAAATTTAAATGTTTGATTATAGTTAAATTAATACATAGGACAAAAAGAATGCCTTCATTTCTGGTTCCTGGCTATAATATTCTACATTAACACAAAGAGCTCTATCGTGCTGCTATTGCTGTTTGTTTATTTTTTTGTTTTGTTGATTTTTTTTTTTTTTGCTTTATTTGACTGTGGTTTGGTGCTGTGGATGGGACCTAGGGCTTCAGACATGCTAAGTATGGACTCTACCACTGAGGCACATTCTCAGCCCCTGTCCTTCTTGTTCTAAGTTTCCTCATGTCATTCTGAAAATAAGTGGGAGGTCTAAAAAGTGATTTAAAAAATTGGAAGTAACTTTCCCTTTCCTTGATGCTCAATTGTTGTTTAGTTGAGTTGAGTTGAGTTTTGTTTGGTTTTGTTTTTGAAACAGGGTCTCACTATGTAATGCAGCCTGGCCTGGAACTCCCTTATGTAGCCCAGGCTCACCTCGAACTCATGGCAATCCTCCTGCCTCAGCCTCTGGAGTACTGGGATTACAGGTGTGTGCCACAACACTTCTCGATGCCCAATTTTTAAGGCATCTGAAATACTATCTCTTCCAAGAAGCAAGGGGGATTCCACCCACTTCCATTCATTACTTCTCCCTCTCTATCCCCAGCACTTTGACCACAGATTTTATATCACATCAATTATGCTGCAGCTGCACTATGGTATTTATATTCCTCTCTTGATTACCCACATGGAGGCTGGGTGAGATCTTACTCATTTCCTTGTCTCTCCCTGCCCCCTTCACACTCAAAGAGAGGCTTTGCCTCCAGTTGGTGTTCAGTAAATGCTTTTCATTGCTAAAAATGAATTAAGTGTGCCTATTAACAAAGCCTAAATCTTCTCAACAAGTGCATCCCAAATTTTAAGAAGTCTACTTAGGCTAAAATACATAAATTTCATCCTTGTACTGTACAAATATTTGTATGGGAACTACACTGAAGCTACCTGAAAATAAGAAGTTATGATGGAAACAGTGACACAGCCTTAAGTGAGGCAACCGAAATAGGAACTACTTAAATATTTTTACTGAAAATGTTCTCTGCTTGATAAAGTTCATTACCAGAATATCATCTTTAAGAGTGAAATGCATTCAAATGAACACTTTTTTTTCATTTTGTAAATAGAATTTTTTCCTTGCCTGAGTTCTCAGTAGAAAGTATAGTCTTCCATAACATTAGAAAAATGTCACTCCATACATAAAGCTGAATTTTAAAAACAAAATAAGTTTCTCTTCTTTAGCATTTTAAAGGTACAGTGGTAGTTTTGGATAGCAATTGCCCTATTCTAAGTACCTGATTAAGGCTGATTCATTAGCATGCAATCCAGTGTGCTCTAAAATGTGTGGAGGTAACATTAGAGCCCAGGACAAAGTTAAATTCCCATGGAATGTCCTAAGCTATAAAGTCACCATCCTTTCAACATTATCCTACTTATTATTATGGTTATATTTAAAACCATCCTAGCACTAATCTTTTCTTCACCTATTCAAAATGGCATAAAAAGCAGTTGTGTGCTAAATTTACAACCCAAGTGCTAAACTTTTACATCACATCAAATGAAAAAATATAAAGAGCAATCATTATGATTTTTTTTTTTTTGCATTGATAACTTCTCGATTGGTCTGGTGTTATTGTAGCCAATGTTATCTTACAAAGAAAGTTTTACTCCACTTTAAAAGATCATGTGTACTGAGTTTTAGACATGTCAGTAGAATAAATGGAACATTACCACCACTGCAGCCTGGCAGAGAAATGATAAGCAGGAATAAACTTTGAACTTTTATCAGCCTTTCAGTTTTCTAAGAAATTAACATTCATGTATTAATGTCATTGACAATAAACACTGTATTCTTACTATTTTTACAAAAATTAATGTAAAATATGAACCTTCTATATCTCAGAAATACATCCTTTCTTTTCCACCCCTACCCCTGAAGTCTTTACTATAGATTGCAAGTTATAAAAAAGCAATTGACCTCAGTAAATTTTTCCACTGGCTTATATTTCTTTCTTTCTTTTCAAAGTACCCTTTGGGGAGGGGTGAGAAAGATAAACACTTTGGATAGCAAATGCCATATGAAAAATATGTTCAGGCAGACTTTTCCCAACTTGTAACTGAAAAAAATTTACATCATCCAAGTATAAGTGCAGAGAGTAAAAGAAAGAAATCTCTAAATAGAATTTTGTTCCACTTTCGAGCGCTGAGGCTAAGAGAACACAAGTATTTCACTTCAGAAATGAATAACGAATGACTCCAGTACACATACACCTTTCTCTTTTTGGAAAAACTGCACATAAAAGAGCATTTTTTGGCACGGCTGACCTGCAGAGATATGGAGCTAAGCAGAGTCATGAATTTACTCACTCCGATATGCACACATGATACGCAATTAAAATCTCCATTCACATTCCTGCTGGGTTGTCAATCATGAGGAAAGCCTTTTTGACAACATTCAGTGAAGCGTACCAACTAACTGCTCTGCAGGAACTTAAACAGTAACAGCTTTTCTTACTAGCAAGAAGGATTTTTTTTTTTTTTTCACTAAGATTTTGTTCAGTTTCTAAGAAATCACTATACTCTGAATTTTAGGGTCTTTCATTAAAAATGAGAATGTGTCAAAAAGATTTTGTCTGGCGAGATATGTGATGTCATACCTAGAAAACAAGACTGTAAAACATTCTAACCTTTTCAACTGGGGGAATCTTTAAAACTTTTCTTTCCACTTTAGAACAATGAACAATAATTTCATAAAGCAGTTTGCTGTGAGAAACATGTCATTTCTAACTCAGTCTGAAGTTTTTTCACTCCAGTTTTAAAACTTTTAAAATATAGATTGAGAGTTTAAACTCATATGAAAAGTGACCAGTTTACCAACCAATGAGAAAGTGACTCTATAACCATGAGAAGAATATGTAGCATGTAAGAAATATTGCATGTATCAAACCTTTCAACTTGTGGAGCTCTATAGAAAATATTGTGTTCATAAATTCTTTCCAGATGAATCCAGAAAGTACTCTCTTCATAACTTACTTTCTGTTGAACATCTAATCAAAAACTATGCCCTTCCTAATAGCATATTAGTGTGCTTTAAAGCCATAAATCCATAAAACAGGGCCCAGTAAAATTGAATACAGGATGCTTGCTGATCTGCTGCTGTGTTGAGCAACTAACCTTGGATTACAAAATTGAAACAAGTTAATACTATCAGATATTGAAATATTTGTCTTTTTACTTATCATGCTCTGTAACTGAGAGAGCAGATGCATTCTGACCATTAACAGTCATGACAAATTGCCTTGCTAATGAACGTTACACACTGAAAGTGCCATAACTGATTAAACTACAATTTCCCATTACCAGAAAGGGAGAGAGTTGGGGACTCCAGCAGTGGGTGACTCTGATATTCTGCCAACAGCCCTTCAGGGCACAGTGCAATATTTAGAAAAACACTCTCAATTCCATATGAACATATTCTGAAAGCCTGTGTGTATACAACAGGTTTTTAAAACACATTAGATAAAATAGCTTAGTTGTAGTTGATGAGCCATGAAAAATAGATGTGCCTTAACTATTTGTATCCTTGCAAATATGTGTTAAAAATATTCTCTGATGTGGGTTTTTCTCTCTTTTCTTTTTCCTTACCTTTCCCCGCCCCCAAAACATTGCGTGCGCTTTGCATTTCACATAAAACCTTTCTTTTGTCAGTTCCTTTGTTGGTGCAAAATTGGCAGCAGTTCAAATTCAAAGTACTCCTATTCATTTACTGACCAATGTCATTGTAGTTCACATCAGCCTGAGAGCTAAGCTCTAAAAAACATAAAAGACTTGCTTCACCACTGATGAATAATGTGTACATTTTTACAGAGCTTAAACCTTAATGCTTTCCCTGAAACTAACAATACAGTATATCTTATCATTCCTTTTTCACAGGCAGGCAGCTGCTGAAATGCTTGCCACTTCAAAATATCAATTGCTTGCCAGAGTTGTCCTCAACATACCCTGTCAAACTCATGTATATTGTGCAGTGAAAATGGTGCAGGGCTGAAAGCTAGAAATTGTGTCAAATTCTGCTGTAAGGGTATGATGTGCAAAGAACAATGTATGACAACCGTAGAGACTACAAACAATGGCACTGGAGCCAGGGACTTCATAGATCACAACTGTGCCTGTACATATTTTATTGTAGGCATTATATATTTAAAGCATGACAAATGTACCATTGTACATTATGTGCTGCACATACAGAAGCTCCTCCTACTAGCTTGCCTTTTGCATTTCTCTTGATGGGAACATAGTTGAGTTTTATTTTTTTCTCCTCTGAAAACATTTAAGGTCCCCAAATCATAAAGGACACCACAGACACACACACACACACACACACACACACCACACACAGGGTTATCAGAATGAGTAATAGAAAATAGAAGACAATAATACAAGATGAGAAAATGAGATCTTGTTCACATAACATTTTGGCTTCTCACTAAGGACACAAAAGAAAGGATTATCTTAGATAAACAGTAACTGAGGATATGAAGACAGCTACACTATCGCTATGCCTATAAATTGTTGTCTACCTAATTTTAATGCAGATAAGTACTGACTTATTGATTTGCATGACTTTCCAGCAAAATGGAAATCCCATGTGAATATGTTCTTTGTGTGCAGAAAATATGGCTTAAGAAGCTTTTATTATTATTGCTTTCCTATGCCAAAAGAACAATTAAGAAAATAATATTTCACTTTGTTTCAGGTCTATAAACTAAGGCTGATTAATTCCTCTTTACATTTTAAATAGCCTTTCCCATTTCCCAATTCCCTCTGTGTACTTGAAATGATTCTGGTTACTGAAAAGTTGTTTTGCGACTAAGCATCTCCTAAAATAACGTGTAAAATTGGAAAATAATCTCACTTTGGTACACACCTCCTTAATTATAAAGGGGATCAGGCTATAATAATCCAACACTAATTCAGTCAATAACTGTGGAAATGGAAACATGTTTATGAGAGAAGATTAGTATGAATATATAGTAATCTCTCCTACGACCTAGCTTAGGTTACAAAACCTTTACCACACAAGTAGCTTGGAGTAGAATTAACTGACTAGGGGCTAAGGAAAATGAATAGATATGCTGGTGAGGTGTTAATAAATATTTTGGAAAGAGAATAGTTGGTTTAGGTACTTAGGGGTGCTGACCTTTGCTGTGCTGATTAGTGGGACAATGATGCATTATTAACACACAGCAGCTGTACCTGAACTGCTGCCATGACTATAATAGCCTTTTATAGCCATCAGGGGAGTGAGGTAGGAGGCCTTTATTAACCACTAGACATGATTAGCACATTATGTGAACTTCAGCAGGCAAATTATCTCTTATTGAAATATAATGTTGGTTATAACTAATTGTAAACATGATTTTAAAAACTCGGTGAAAAACTCCGATGTTTTACTACCATTCAGCTCATTACTGGCTGGTAATAGATGAAAACATGTTCCATTGTGGGACACACTTCTAGGGGCTGAATCTCAAAAGGCAGAGTGTGGCACTGAAGTCTGACTTTCAAATTATCTAGAATTACCAGTTCAGTGATATTAGCATGCACACAAACTTTCTCTCCCTAATTAAGTAAAACTGTTCATGAACTGGAAAATCTACTTTGGGATTTTTTTTTCTTCTTTTTTATTTCTTTAAGTAGTTCTTAAAAGATTAGTTTTGCAGTAAATTTTTGAGAGTTACCCTGAAAAATAACAGCATAATTTATTTCAGAAAGCGTAATTTTGGGAGAGGAAAGATTATCCCATTAGCCTTAGTAACTGAACATAACTCTGAGAGTCCATTATGAACAATCTTTTATGCCCTAGCAGAAAGTCATTAACATAAAATAAATCATTAGCTTTGATATTAAGCTTCTACTATCTGCAGGTTTCTGTGATTAATGTTCATGACTGCATCTGCCAAGTGATAAAATATACTTTTTGTTGAAAGGTTATCCTGCCGCTTTATTATTAACATTTCTCTTTATACGATTGCAACTGGCATTTTAGGTGTAGGGGTATTTACCTCCAAAGCAAGAAGTGGCTTTTACAGTGACAGGAAGACACCAATGCATACAACATGTTACCCATCATTTTTAAATTAGCCATTTCACTGAGTGAAAGACAAGGAAAGCAGGCAAAGCACAGATACTCTTTCAAGGTAATTGGACTTTCTTTAGACCCAGTTGGCCCATTTGTTAATTAATCATGCACATTATATTGTGAATTTCTGACCCATATATCAGAGGAAGGTACAGGGAAGTGGCTTGCTTCCCTGAAGTAGGAACTACAAGAGCACACTTCCATCTTTTGCAGTTATTCTCAACTTTTATCTTCTTTCAGTGCAAAATAGGCAATCACCCTCATCAATAGCATCTTTCCCATTATTATCTCCCTCCTTAGATGCATGGACTCTGAATGTGGAAAAGGAAAAAGACCCCTGTGCGGGTTGCTTATCAATATCTAAGGGAGGCAGATCAAAGAGTGTAACTACATGTGCTCCATTTTCCCCACATTCTCCTTTGACCCTGTAGAAATGTTATCTCTCTTACTCCCTTCCTATAAGAATTACTAGTTACAACTTTTGAGAACACTTTTTTTCCACTAGTGTAGCAGAAGTAGAAGAAATAGGCCAAGGTGCAGTATTCTGCTAAGGCCTACCTTTCTTTGAATTTTTGAACATATTTTATCACAAGATTGCAAAATAATCTAGTTCTGTTGACTCCTTAATTTTCATAAGGCTTCCTTGATACAAATGTAAATTATTTTCTCTACTGGATGCATGGACAATTGGGACACAGATGGATTAAAAGTTTTAACATTAGAACTTTTATGAGCCACAGAGCAAAGCTGGGCTTTTCAAGAGAACAGGAAACAGAGCACCATGGAATCACATCCTCTCCTGGGTAGGTTTATTCTGCTCAGGGAGTAAATCAACACAGGTTTAAGGGCACTCAGGTTTTATCTCAAATCTTCAACGGAAAAAAAGAGTCTTTTCTTTTTTTTTTTGTGGGTACCGGGGGTCGACCTCAGGACCTCGCACACCAGGAGGCGCCCGTGCCGCTGAGCGATATCACTGGCCCTTTTTTCGTATGTGGGTTCTGGGAGTTGAACTCAGGACCTCACGCTTGCTAGGCAGGCACTTACGCCACTGAGCTGTCTCACCGGCCCCCAAAGAGTCTTTTCTTGAAAAAGGCCTAGGGCTTTCATCCAAAAGGCCTGATTCTTTAGTTTTATTAGAATATAATAAGTCCAATTACAGCCCTGGCATGCAGAAAGCATCAATTCCTGTGAAATATGGCTACATTTCCTAAAAAGGAGTGGTCACTGGGTACTCCTAGCAGTTGTGATGATTTTCTGCTACTGTGTTGTACACAGTGATGGAGTCTGTCCCTGAGTATAGACTGTCATGTATTCATGGCCAGACACAGATCATGAACCATGACACCTAAATACACCTCGACACATATACACATATAAATATGTTTTCACACATGTGTAAGTACACACACACATGTACGCACACACAATTTCTCTATGCAACTCGTAATAGTAGCATCCAAGGCTTCAAAAGGCATTTCATATAGAAGTTGATGTCATTACTACTATGGATAAGATACAAATAACTTGTAAATCTGTTTGCTAACTCAAAATACATTATCTTTGCTTAGCCACTGGCGAAGCTTCTTATCAACTAACCATGGCCTTTATTTAATTAGGAGTCCTTTCAAAACAGTTTCACCAAAAGCCATGTCTTAACGATAAAGAAAAACAATAAACACTTGGTCAAAGCAGAACCATTTAAAATGGTTCTGTGAAAAGTAGACAAAGAGAAAAGCATGAATAGCACTACTGGTTCCATGGCCTTTGGTACTGTAAGTACATATCAGTGATGAGCTTTTCATGAGTAGAAGGGAAATCTGAAGTTAGTTTTAAACATGAACCTCAGACTTTTCATCAAGTAAGGCACGTTTGCTATCAATCAAACTAAAGAGGTCTGGGAAGCTACTGCGACCTCCCGCCATGAAAAGCAAGGGGTTTCTTTCCCGCATGACCCTCTCTCCTGTGTTTTCTCCTGTACCGCCAACATCCAGGCACAACGCAGTATGATGCTCTCATTTTCAAAATGCACCCTACATATGGGGGAAACATGCTATAAACTAGGAAAAGCTCATTCAGGTTAATGTGAATTCCATGTCTACAGTAGTATGGAAGAATCATGATAATTAACAGTCTGCTGGCACTTCCATTATGAACTACATTTCTAAGCAGTTTGTAACTCAACTGTTTTTAATAAGAAATTGCTCTTTGGGATAGAACTTGGCATAGAGGCCATAAAACAATAACTCTCAAATTTATTAGAGCAGATGTAAGCTCTATCATTTTGGCACACTGGATTCCTAGTGGACAGTCCATTGGACACAAATCACTGTCAACAAAGGGACCCGTGAGGACTGATTCTGAAAAGTATACATTCAAAGGAGAAGACCAATTGAAAATATATTAATAACTCCAAAGTGGAAATAAAGCAAAGAAAAAATGGTATCCTTAAAGTTGGTAAAATTAATGCTTGATGTAAACATTCAGTTTAAATAAATAAAAGAGCATTCATGCATTTTGATACTTCAGATGAAAGCTTCTTGCAGGTAAGAACTATGATTAGGATTGTCAGAACCACTGTATTTAAGAACAATGGTGTGCTACAGTCTTCTTTTCCCCTAAAAATATAAATTTTAAATTTGTGCATTTGGATGAATGCAATATGAATTTTATCTTAAACAAAATGATATTTTTACAATGTAACTTTTAATAATGTTTAATCAATTAATGATAATTACATTTCATTTTTATTCAGACATGAAATAAACATCATAGCTTATGATTTCTGGGAAATTTAAAATTCACATTCAGATAGCTAAAATGTAGGGTGATAATTGATCTAAATTTGACGAGTTCAATAAATTCTGCATGGCCAACTCTTCCTATTTTAATTATCCGTGTATGTTCTGATAACATATAAGCACGCTAGTCCGCTAGTTCTCTGTAAGTGTAATCCGCCTAATTTACTGTATGCCAATTAAAGACCAGAGTCACATTGTTTTGGGGTCTGAAGTTTACTTACTGAGGCTTGCGTCGTGGTGTTCATCTCTAAACTCTACACTGCATAAAATGGAGGCAATGCCGTGGAAGGCAGACTATAATAGCTTAGAAATACCAGCCATGGTTATTTTTCCTCTCAGCACCACATCCAAGTCTTCTTAGTCTATTATTGGATGACTCGTTGTCACTCATTCAGATGGGAGATGGGGAAAGAAGAGCAGTATAATCCACTTAAAAAGTGGATATACGTCTCTGGGCTGATATATTTCAGTTAACGAGAAAATGGAGCCAGGATACTGGAGGAAGAATGGATATGTTGACGTGATGGTGATAATGATGATAGCAAAGAGGAAAAGGGGCAAGGCAGCCCAGACAGCTGCAGTGGTGCATTACGGGGCTGAAAAGGGGAAGGAGAGCTTCGATTAGAAACTCCAGACCTCCTGGGTTCAAATTAAGACTGAAGAGGAGAACAGCAAGGTGAAGGTTGTCCCGGAGTAGAAGAGGTTGGGGAGGACCGTGGAGGCAGAAGGTGAGAGTGCCAGGCACCCAGGGAGACCTGCTGCCGAAGGCTGGCTTCACCCAGGGAACACCAGTCACCGCTATTTGATAATATACCCAAGATCTTTTCAACTTCCTAGTGTCCTAGCAAAGGGTTTGGGAACATTGGAATAAATCAAGCTTCACAGCTAAAGAAGATTCCCCCACCCTAGCTCTCTAGGCTTTCCCTCCGTGAACTGAATCCATCACACATACACATATGCGCAGATGCGCGCGCGCGTGCGCACACCTACACACACACACACACACACACACACACACACACGGATTACCATGAGACATAGCCCATACATCAAAACCAGCAATGAAAACCAGTTTGGTACCCACAAAGTTACTGTTAAACTTGAGAATTTCCATACTTTCCTGTTCTTAATCCCTTTGCAATCACACCATTTAAAAAAACAAAAACAAAACAAAACAAAAACCTACACTATGTCTTCATTAGGTATTTAAATATTACTTTACTTTTTCTATGTAAGTAAAATATCAAAATTTCTCTTAATATTATTACTCAATAATGTTTAAAATATATGGTAAACTTTGAGAACACTAAACCACATATGCTATATTAAAAATAACATCAGATCTCTCCAGAGCTCATAATTATATACTTTTTTGCATAGACATTTATAACTAGAATTTGTGATACTGAATTATTCACATTTGAGGATTTTGATATAACATAGATACATTTGAGGTTTTTGTATAATATTTGACTTAGGGCCCAAACCATATGATTTCTTAGTTTATGTTCTTTCTTGCCTATAAATTCATTTAAAACATATTTAATGACCTCAAAACTTGTGGCAAGTGCTAGCTAATATAGCTGCTAATGGAACTGTAATTATACAAATGAAGTATGAAGTATCAACTATGAACTTCCCAAAGTCCTAGAAGTTATGGAGTTGGACAGAGAACTAACCATGCATGATGCTTTAAATTGCTTATAACCTTCCCCTTCCTCCTGTCCTCCTCCTTCCATCCTACTTCTTTTTCTTACATTAATTAATCAAAATAGGAATAATGACTCCTTCTTAATGTGCTTGCAAATCCTGTATTTCACACGATAAGTTTTGCCATTTTGAAGTACGATACATAATACACTATAAATAGAAAAATAAGATCAAAATATTTGCAGACTGCAATCAATTTTTTCTCAAAAGTTATCACATGTCTAATATTTGCCCTGATATCTTCAAGCACAGTTCATCATAAATGTGTCCTTCCTCCTGCATTTATAAGGAAAGAATATACACTGTCCTTTCTCACCACAATAGAAAAGCCCAATATTCCAAATGTCCATTATTCTTTACTTTGTATACAACTGGTATTAATCATGGGCTTGTGTTTTGGACGTCCTTGTTTCTAAATCCCCCAAAGAAAGACTCAAGACATGATTCCACAAAAGCAACCATTGAGAACAGTAAAGCCCATTATTTCCCCTCCCACTACGGGCCAAAGTCAGCATCCCTATCATTAGCCATTGCATAACATAATTGTATTACTACTCCTCATGTGGGCAGATATTAAGCAATAACCGCACACATCACATCATCGTAAGGATGGAAAAGTGCCACATTTTTTATCCCATTTTAGCATAAAATCAGTGAAAACAATCTTTAGAAATGACACTGCACTAAGAAACTGAAAGGAACTGCTATTACTCTGTAGGTATACACTTAAACTGAGGACTTGACATCTTCAACTAGGAAAAAAATAGGACTATATTTTACTCCCTAACTCCAATTGTGAGCTCATTTAATCCAATCTCTTTTGGTAGCTTTCAGTTCAATTAAGGGATACAATGTTACTTAAAATAGTCTAATTAGATTTAACTCCGCTCTGGTACCCATCTTTCAATGTCTGTGATATAACTATGCTTTCCAGTTGTGAGAAGTGAATAGTGTTCCTTCCAGCCTACATGGCTGACCAGTCTCTAAGCCATACTGCTGTTCAAGGACTGACCTATACAGCATCGTCCCAGCCAGCAGTTCTGGTATTTGTGTAACTAACATACTTGTCATAGCCAGCATCACTTGCACTGGTATCACAATGGGGTACATGAAAATGAAAGCCAGTTTGCATAGTCGGTCTGGTGTGTTCATAACATAATGTGGTCTTACAATACAGCATTGGATTAAACTGTTTCCCAAACTGCCTGCTAGAGAGTTTATGAACTGCAAAATGTAAGTGGTGATTTGGCAACCTATAGAGCAGCAGCACTGGCAAGTGTCAGCGGAGTAAAACAATCACAATGTAGTTTAGGAAAGCTGCAGGAAAAGGATATTCATTTTCTCCATTAGGGTCTCTTCTGACACTGAAAAAATGTCACTGCAGAAACTACACTTACACTAAAGCTCCGAAGGATACTGATTCCTCTGGGATTTAGTACAGTAACTTTAGTGAACTGTTGACAGGTTTAAAATAAAGGTAATTAGTAATTTATGATCTTATCACCCTATTAAAACAAATAACCTGATAAAGTGACTGTTATTTGTAATAAACTACATATTCCTTACACCTCGGAAGAAGACAAGGTTTACTTTGCAGTCCTATCTCTATTGGGAAGTCTGATTCAACTTTTTGTTTGTTTGTTTTAATAAATGTAGATACAGATTTCTTTCTTTACCTCTTCCAAATTCGTTTCTTTCATATTTCTGCAAATCCATTTTAGTCATTACAAAAATGAATGCTACCTTACTAAATTCTAGGTAACTCAAATAGTAGAGCTGGACAGACATTATATACCAATGCTAATCACGACAGAGTAGAAAGCTCAAGTGCCTGGGCTTTGTAGGGCCTTGAAACCTACTCAGTACATTTAATATAATCAGGGATCAGTGACAAATATATTTGATGGACTGCTACACAGGGATGGGCAGGAGCAGGCGTCCCTGGAGAAACATTTCCATGAAGTCTTTTCCTGCTATTAGAAACATGTCTTATGACTTTGCATTTTTAAAAATCCATTATTCCCTGGGTAAGTTAAATAGAAGACTTGCAGCTAGTCTATAGAAAGGGTGGCTAATTTGCATTTAAAAAGAACAGTTTGCTTCTTATACACAGGGTGACTTAAAAGGAACTTCAATGAGCTGGTAAAGAAATACTGAAGACTTTCAAAGTTAATTTATTCAATTCACAGCACAATCCCCTAAAATTATTTAAAGCACTTAATTGGAAAATGATTTAATATATTGAAGTAATTCCTGATTTTCCAAAGCATTTAACTCTTGAATTAAATCTGACCCTACTATGGCAAGAATGGCGAGTGAAATGTGTATCCAAGTCATTACCTTCTTTTTGAAGCCTAAAATCGCTGATAAATTTAATAAGATTTGTCCAGTTTCATTGCCAAAATGGTTCAGATCTTTTGGTTTCAGTAACGATTGTGGAATATGTCTTTAATCACCAAAAGAGAGCTGCCACTTTTTTTTATTAGCAGTGTTCTTGTTATAAGCAAAATAAAAGGTAACAAATACAATACTTGTATTTAAATACAGACCAGACTTCAGACTAAAAGAACTGTTAACAGCAGACAATGAAACTTCATCACACAAACTTCTCTGCCTTTGCCAAAGTTCCCATTACCTTTCAACTTGTCCTTAGCTAAGGGCTCCCAGTGTAAAAGCCTTCTGCCTTGCCCAAGATAGATTTCCCTCTTTTCTAACTTGCTTAAACATCATGGGGACACAGCACGGCCCCTGGAGTGAGGCTTACACTGTACACAGCATCGAGGAGCTTCTCCACGAAGTGATACCTGCGGTTCACTTCACTCACAGCCGTGTGTGTGTGTGCGTGTGTGTGTGTGCGTGCGTCCCAACTGACCAAGATTCTGAACTGCGAGTCGTCTGCGTGGTGGAGACACCAGGAGCTGAGAACGCAGCACGCTAAACAGCTCTGTATCACGTTGAAAAGCTGTTTGGTGATGACTGTCACCAAGCAAATGGGAGTCCCAAGGATGTTTCTCGTGGAATTCACCGAGGGGTCGACGTGCTAGTGCCTGTGGGGGTTGTGAGAATCGGGCGGGTTTATCACCAGCCCACAGCTGGGCGTCTAAAAAGCCCGCCCCGCATTTCAGAGAACCGAATTCTCCCAGCCAACCTTCATCTGGCGGGATTGCTAGACACGTCCAACAAGCCCGGGGCAGGACAGCCGTGCCCTGCTCTGTTCTCGGGGATCCGATACCTGCTAGTTCTAACGCCCTGAGCGTTCCAGAAGCTGGGAGAGTAACCCTTTCCCTAAGTACCTATCTATCTCTGAAGCTCCCCCAGCCGGCGCCCCCAGTCCGAGTCACCAGCCTTGCCCAGGTCCTCAGCGCCTTGGCATAGGGGTCACCCGGCTGGCGGTACAGCCCAACCAGGGACCCAACTTGAGACCGGTGCGGAGTGCAGGAGCTTTGGACTTGAACGCGACGCACTCGTCTGGCTTCCAACAAACTTGTAATTTCCACGCGCACCCCCTCCAAACGGGAGCTGTCCCCCAAATCATGATTCGGCTAGCCCTCTGAGCCCTGGCCTGCCCTCGGGACTCGACTGCACGAAGCGGACTGGAAAACCAAGAGTTGTGGAACAATTTTCACGGGGGGGGGGGCGGGAGCGCGTCCCGGGTCCCTGTACCCCGACTCCCGACTCCGGGCTGCTCCTCTGGCAACTAATCCTGGGCGGGGAAGCTATGCCACAAGCCTCTGCTGCCCAAGAAAGGGAGGGAGGGAGAAAAAGGAACTGGGAAATAAGCTCAATTCTCTTTGCCTCCGCTCCCGGACCCCAGACACACCCCCAAAGTATTTCTTGTTTTTTCCTCTTATATACATATTTTTTTTAACGCCCCCCGGCAAACCTAGGCAGGGATCCTTAGTCTCGAGCAGCAGGAAGGAAAGAATCTGAGCAAATCGTGTCACTTTCCGCACAATCGCGGTGTCTGGCAAGCCCCCGGGCTGCTCCACAATATCTACTACCCCAGCGCACGCTGGGCTGCAGCGGGCTGCTAGCCTGGCGCGCCCGGGGACGGCCTCCACCGAGCCGGCCGGGTCTGCCAAGCCGGCGCCGCCGCCGCCGCCCCCCTCCCGGGATCACGCAGCAAGAACACGGTGGAAACAAAAGCAGAGCGTTCACCTTGTTGCAATAGTAGGGGTCCAGGCAGGGAGAAGGTCCCAGACAGGGAGCGTCGGGCGCAGCGGCGGGCTGGGCTGGAGGTGGATAAAATCTTACGTCCATTTCACTCTCACATCAAGCAACTCCTTTTCTATTCCCTTATTTTTTTTCTTAAAAAAAAAAAAGTATGCAGCAAAACAAGCTTAGGCGGAACGGAGAGAGGTGTCTGGGCTCAGGAGTAAAAGAAACACCTTCCTTCCCTCACATCCGTTTGTGGTTTGTTTAAGAAGAGGAGAAAAAAAAAAAAAAAAAAAAAAAAAAAAAAGAGAGAAAAGAAAAAAAAAAAGGGGGGGAGCGCGCAACTCTCCCCAAGCCGCGGCGCGCACCCGTCAGCGCCGAGCGCGCAGCCTGCTCCGCCGCCGCCTCTCCGCCCCGCCGCCGCCTCTCGGCCGCCGCCGCCGCCGCTGCTGCCGGGCAGGTAACTTCATGCGCTCATTGTCCCCCCGCCCGCACCCCCATCCCCGCCTCCCGCGCCCCTCGCCGGCCGGCACGCGCGCTCGGGCTCTAGGTACTAGACGCTTTATTGGAGACTCTGAGTTGCTCTGGTTTTAGTTTATTTTCTCCACCTTGCAAACCCGGGACTGGGGGGGGCATCGAGAGGGGACAGGACGGGAGGGGGGAGAGCGCCCCAGGCCGGGCGGGGTGTGGAGCGCCGCGGGACAAGCGCTGCTCGGGGCTCCGTGGCTGCAGCTGGGGCCCGGAGGCTGGAGGAGGGCGGGGCAGAGGAAGAGCCGGAAAGTGCAGCCGGGCCGGGGCAAAAGCGACGGGACCCCGGCAAGACTCTGCTGCGTCCAAGCCGCGCTCCTCAGGGGCCGGTGAGACTCACACAAAAGGGCTGCCTAGCCGGAGCCCCGGCGGCGTCCGGGCACCGCGGGGCGCGCGCGGCGAGGGGGCGCTGTGGCGCTCCCTGCCCCGCAGCCCCGCCCCCGGCCCGCTCGGCCCCACCCCGCTCCCACCGCCCCTCGGCGACAGTCCCCACCGCTGCCTCTGCGCCTCCCGCCTCTCTCTCTCCGCAGCTGTCCCAACCGGTCCCGAGGCGACACGCGTGCGGTGGAGGTGACTTTCTGCGCCGCGCGACCCCTCTGCGCGCCGGAGTGGGCCGCTGTCCAAGCGCTCGCCGAGCTGCTGACGGGCTGTGAGAGCGGCCCCGGGTCTCGAGCTCCTGCCCCAGCCCGCTCGGCGCGGTCACTCTTACGCCTCAGGAGCGTGTTCGAAGGCTGGGGCTGCCTTGGGGACTCACAAAGACCACGGGGGTGACGCCAAGGGTAAATAAGGAAACAGTTATCACGATCGGGCTAGAGGGAAAACACTTGAGGTTGTTAGTTGCCCTTTATGGAATTCCTCTATTTTTACAACTTGACGCCTAGTAGTTCTCTTGGCAGCGCAAGACCTGGAACCTGCCTCCCCACTTCTCAGGTTGGCAAATAGAGTATCCATGTCACCAGTGATGTTTTGTCCTTTTGCTTCCCCTAACCTCCAAACTTGCAACTTCATTTATTTTGATGGTTGGGACAGCTAAGGCGCATTTGGCACTGTAACAGCAGACCCGCCCCCTACCCCCCCCCCCCATTTTCCAATGAGAAGTCCAAGTAGTAGTGGGAGATGTTTACCTTCTCAGGAGTGAACAGCCACACACATACAAGAGCCCAAGACCCCGGAAAGGATCCAGGGAGTTCTTAATTTCCGCATTTCTGGCCCCAAGGAAGATATTGAGAACTTCGTGCACTCTACGCACCCTTCAAGTACACGGTGATTGCCAGCTGCTGTGTACTTCTCCCCCAGCTTTGTCTCTTACTTGCGGTAAAGTATATGCAGAAAGATCTGGAAGACAGTATAAGAAATAATAAAGTTAACATTTTGGGACGTCTCCTTTACGCATAATTCCTCTGGGGAACCTTCTGTTATGTATTGCTTTGCAACTCTTACATCCTCTTTTATCTTGAGCCATTGCTTTTCTTCCGGTCATTATTTCTGTAAGTAGCAAAACCTCCAGCTTTCTCCTTACCTTAAAGAGTAACATGATGGAGGTAGGGTTGGGAAGAAGGAGGAAAAAAAAATTCCTCTGCACATTCAGAAACCCTTGGAAACACAAAACAAAAGTAAGGAGTAGAAAATGTGATCTTCCTCCTCATAAGTTCTTTATAATAAAATGTGTAAAATTTTGTGGTTTATAACATCAGCTTTCAAAATTCAACTGTAGATACTAAAATGTGTTTATATGTATCTCTAAATTCAACGACAGTAATAAAACCTTTCAGGTTTAGAGGATATGTATGCTAAGCTTAATTTTCTATCTTCTATCCAACAGTCATTACCAATATGTTACATAGTTCAAAACTTGATTTTTAAAACCTTTCTTAGGACCCATAATTGATTTCTGCTTGACAACCCTGTGAATATGAGGAGGATGAAATAAAATAGTTCAGGACTGGAACGACAATGCTGTCAACCTCTTGACACCTGGGAGATAATGATAGCTCCCCCCTTGGCACATTGTCCCTACGACCTTCCTCCATCTTGATGGAAAACTCAAATGCATGGGGCCTCTGTATCCCTCTGCTTCCTAATCTAAGGCCTGGTTTCTACAATGTAGTGTCCATGTGGTATGTTAGTGTTTTTCACGGTGAGGATATGAGCTGTTGGGAAAAAAAAAAAAAAAAAAAGCAAGCTCTTAACTGCCATCAGTTATGCAACATAAGTAGATCACAGAGGTCATCTCCTCTGTCTCCCAAAATACATTTTTTATAGTGCTCCACCCAGTGCCCATCATATATAGCCATACCACTGAGTAAATCTTAATTAAAAAAATAAAGAGGCATTCTATTACTTTTCAATTTGTGGGACATTCAACTCCATATCCTAAGTTTACTCATTTATTTGTTCATTCCTTATATCTTAGTCAATGAAGACATAAAGAGCTGTAAAAAAGCAAAAAACAAAAAAACAAAACAAAAAACCTCACTGATGTGATATACTGTGCATAAGTTTGAAATATAAAAACAAATTCCTTAAAATGGTTCTTGCTCTAGGTGAGTTTATAGCTGTACTGTCATTTTGTGTTGGTCCTCACAAGGGGACGTTGAGAATCACCCAACCAGGATACCCTCATTTCCTTTGCCTTTTTAGAGATGGAGTTTTGCAGTTTACCTGGGTTTTCTGAACAAGTGTGCATAAATTGTTTTATAATCCAGTTTACGATTTATTCATCTGAACCAGAAAGTTCATATATTTTAATTAGCAAAAAATGTGTGTCCTTGAAAAAATTAAATCCTTACTACTATTGATGTAATAATATCATTACCTATAATTTGCAAGTTGCCTACTATGTCTTAGATCTGATGCTAACTTCAGATCTAATTTAATTTAATTTCTTCATCTCATATAACTTTATAAATTGTGTTGGAAAGCCTAACCAATAATTACAAAGCACACTCAACATTTGATGTCGTTGCCTCAGCACCACCTATGTTCATTTTAATTATAGTTTCATAAATTGTTGTGTTTTCAAATTTCGGTTGTTTTCAATGACCCCATTTCATGTTTACTGATTCTTTATATTATATGGGTAAGTCCTAAATCTTCTAGCATAGTCTCCAAATCATATGGACAGAGTGTGTTACTTTGGGGAGAATGTCCTCTAGACAGCTAATCCTATCTGTGATTTATGAGAATTCTATAAAAATCACTCAACAGAAAATGGTACTTCCCATCACGTATTTTGCGTTACATTTTGGAGTTAGTTTAAACCTCTTCGAGGGTAGAAGCCCACTGTAGAGTAATTATGAGACTGAAATGTCATATGTATGGAGGGACCGGTTTTGAAATACCAGATATTAAAACTGAAATCAAAGCATGCCATATTGAAAAACCAAATTAAGATACATTCTTATGGTGGCCTCTTCTGACTTAAGACAGTATTTCGGTGATAGCTGATGTCACAAGTTCCTTTTAGAAGAAAGTGTCGTTCTTGCCAGGGGTAGTGGTGCACAACTGTAAACCCAGCACTTGAGAGGCTAAGGTAGGATCACGGCAAGTTTAAGGCCAGCCTGTGCTACATAGTGAGTTCGAGTCCGGCCAGAACTACATAGTGAGACCCTGTCTCAAAAAAAAAAAGCCTCATTCTTTTAAAATTTCTTTTGGCACTTCATAGAGGCCAACTTGTGTTATAAGGCATTTTGTTACATATGTGTATTATGTATATTCAGATTTACCTTATTCAGGTTATGGGGGGAAATAGTTTGGTTTGTTTCCTTGAACCTAATCAATACTGATCCTATATAATTTAAAGATTCAAAACACATCATTAAAGGTTTAGATGGGAAATGTTTGCATTTTCTCAGTTTACCTGTTACAATCTACTGTTGTCCAGGATTATTTAACATTTTCAAAAGTAATTTAAATGTAAAATAGAATGATACACAGTAAGTAATATCCTGCAATAGAAGAACATAGAGCATTGAAGTTTATTTCCTGGGGAGACTAGTGAGAAATGACGAGATTGTAAATTTTTCAACCAGAAAATAAAGGATTTCAGAATGATGAGGAAAGTTTGGAGGAAATGACACTGGGCCCACAGATACCTCACATGGTACTAAATGACTCATAAAATGCGGTATTTTTGCATAATATGGGAAGTGTGCCATGCTTGTACATCTCACCATTGAGTGTGGTACAGTACTTTGATCTTCAACAATCTACAACATTTGTGGTATAATAGCTGTAATAGGACTATTCAGCTATTTTACACGGCAATAATCTAGTCCTCCCTCATCTGGATAAACTGTGAGGACAAATCCTTTCAAAATCAGAATTAGTTCCTTGTAGAAGAGTGAGGCTACAATTATCCCTTAAATAGGAGCAGCTGCAACATAGTATTGGCCTGGAGAGTGGCAGCAAAGTGTTTTTCCAATGCAATTAAATGGATTTTTTTTTAATGCAAACTAATATTCTATAAAAAGTCAATTGGAAGGTGAGTAGTTGTGGAATTGCTGTGATGAAAGGAACAATCATTTTGCTTACCTGAGTTAATATTCCTGCCTGAGTAAATTCTATTTTGGTGAAAATGGATAATCAAGGCTCATATTTTTCCTTGAAGTGGGGCCCAAAATGGAACCAGAGTAACACAAAGGAAAGATAATTTTGGTTTATTTGTACATCCTACATCTTATCTTGAAACATATTCAGAGCCATGTTTTGTTATTATTGTTTTTCAAAGAGCTATGATGAGTCAACAGCAATATTTCAATTTAAACAGGAAAGGTATTACTTGGATAGAAAAATAGAAAGATACTTATGCTTGTCAATGTCTACATCCAGAGGGAGGATCTTAGTTTTTTTTCTCCACTAAGATGATTAAAGGACAGGAAAATAAGACCTTTAAGAAAGATTAAAGGACATATCTAAAGAGGGTACCACTGAGAGACAATGTAATGTCTTCAAATCAGGCAGCTATAACCTGACCGATGGGAAGTGATAGGAAACCCTGGAGAATTTTGTCACACCTGAGAAAAATTATCTCCAATGTGAACTTGAATGTGTGGCCAAAGAAGAGATGGGGGCTCTCCATCGGACTGACTTAAAAGTCTCCAAAACCAAAGGAAGTTTGTTAGGTTGTCTGTGCACCCACTGTCACCCTTCTTGAAATATGTCTTCCTTATTTAGGATTGATGGACAGCAGGTTTGAACTTAGCTTGAATCATCCAGTGGGCTTCTGTGCTCATGAATTTTGGATGACATACAGTGAAGCTCATCCAGACAATAAGCCAAAGAATCTCTTGCAGTTCTTTGAAGTCTAAAAGTGCTTTTTTTTAATATTAGGTCTTATGCCTTAATATTTTCAAGGACGTCGGTTACCCCCATGCCAACACAGATACACAAAGTATACATCTGATTTTGCAGGCAAAATTTAAGATGTAACATATAACAAGGAACTAAAATAATGCATTTTTAGAATGTTACTGTTGTAAAAGGATAGCATGAGAGGAATGGCATCTTAGGATGATCTCAATGCCAAAGATTAAAGAAAAGAAATCCTCCAGCCTGGGAATAGTACATGTTAATGTGCAGCCTTCTATTCACTAATTCAAATGCCACATTTTAGGACATCAAGAGATTCTGATTGCTCCCCTTTCATGAAATTTTCCATGCTTTTAGGCAGTAAGATGCTTTGCCCTCCTCCTACTAATCTCCCCCAAGAATAGTTTCTTTTCTTCAGCTAAGAAGATGTAAATGAGTCCTGGAGGTGGGGCTGTCTTGATGAGATTAGTGCCTCCTAAGAACAGACACAGGAATTTTACCATCTCTTAATTCTCAACACATGGAGAGTACTCACCTTTTCCATGTCCATCATATACCTTCCTTCCCTTTCCTTAACAAGAACAACTTTTGGTACTACTTCTCCTTCTAGATACAGTTCTACATCTTTCCATCCTATTGTTACAAAGTTTCTTAAAATAATTCTCTTTTGTCCCACTCATTTATACTGTAGCACACAGCATTCTGGCGTTCTGCTCCTGGGTTATTTGCTATTGAATCTGTTCTAAGACTTCCACTAAGTTCAAGACTGTCAGTTTCACTGACCACTCTCTTTCCTTATCCTTGCTTGAATTTCTTTGATCTTTACAAGTTGGTTCCCCATGAGCAAGTGAAGCTTCTGAGTGAAGAGATCCTACTTCACTTGTCTTGGGGGTTAGCTAGCTGGGGAGCACCTGCGTGACGAAAGCAAACAGGTGGGGAACACAGCACAACAAGCACAGAGAAATGAGAGATGTCGAGGGAATACAAAATCAGAGATCCCAAAGGAAGATTCACTCCAGGAGAGAGTGGTAGACATTCGTTTTCTCCTCATGCAGTTGATAGTCCATTTAACAAATGCTACTTGAGTGTTCACACCTATGCTGGACACAGGGATAGACTCCAAGTCCACAAAAGCTCCAAGTCACCTGCTGTCAAACTTCAACTACAACTACTCATTCTGTACTCACTTTCAAATCTGTGTCCTTTTGATATTTTCAGAATCATAGACTATTTCCAATTGTCTACCAATGATACCTGGCTATATTTCTGCCAGTCCTCAAACTCAGCCTACACCTACCAATTTAAATAAATGCAATATATCTATAAATCATTTCCTCCTGGAATATATATCTCATTTAAAAGTAATGTTTGATAACCTGCTGTGACAGTTAATCATAGTTCTCATCTTGTTTGAACTCTCGTCTGGACAATTGCTGAAGCATCCCATTGTGTGTCTTCCCAGCCAATTCAGATTTACATATCCACTATGTCTATGTATTTTAAGTCAACTAGAGCACACCAGTACCTTGATTAAACACCTCCAACAACTTTCTAATACCCAAATACACCAAACTATTTACTGTCCTGAAAATTTCTTTATGTATTTGCATTGTTTTCATGCATTTGCAGCTAATGTCACCACTGTCTAAGAAGAACTTCCTCACCACCCTGTATTCATACATCATCCCATTATCTTCAGGTTCAAATCAAACCCAGTATTACCCCTCAGCACATAACAGAGGGTGGCACATACACACTCCTTACTTTCCTACTGTAAATTTTTACTTTAGCATAATAGTAGCCAACTATGTGTCTCAGTATCTTTCCCTGAGGGATACAGGAAGCAATCTTTGTGTTTACCCACTTGGTATGATGAAAGGCAAGGTGTGTGCATGTGTGTAAAAGTGTCACATCAGGATTTACATCCATATTATGCTCCATGGAACAGTTTTTGTGTATGTTTCCCTGAGCATCACAGAGGGTATAATACATCCACACCACTGTAGGATTTGTTTTATAAAATGTTTTCTCTTGATTTTCTGATAGAAGTAGTCCAATTCAATACAATGGCACATGAAAAACCAGATTTGCAAGTTTTGGAGGAGTTCAAAAGTGAATCATCAGTTACTCATGCATGGATGATGAAGATGATCCATTATGGTAAAATACATGCTTTCATTACAGAAGAGTGGTGTGGGTGGATGATGATGATGCCTTTGACATTGGTAATGTGAGCCAAAGGGCCTGTGATAGTGAAATGGAGCAAGAATCAACTCATACAGACACAGAGAATGCAGACCTCCTTGATTCAGATGATGAAGAAAACAGCAGTGTGAGTACATATTTGACTAGTTGAAATATTACAAAGTGGTCATACAACCAAAAGGAATGATCCAATGTTAGAACTAAGTCTGAAAATATAGTGAAGGTTTTGGCAGGGGTGAAATGTATTGGACAGAATTCCAGCACTCCCATTCAGTTTTGGAAATTGTAACAGATGAAATGCTACAAGATGCTGTTAAATACACAAATGCTAAGATACAAGTAAAACATTCTATATGCACAAATAGCCATATTAAAAAATGTATTTATTATGACACCTTACTAGCTGAACTGAAAGCGTTCACAGGTCTGCTGTACTTAGCAGGGACTTCTTATGGTAATCACAGGAATGTAAAAGTCTTATGGAAGTGCAGTAGGTCAAAATATGGTGTAAAAATTTATGCCCTTGTAGATGTGAAGATTTATTATGCTTTCAATTTAGAAATTTATCCTGGAACTCAGCCATCCAGCCCTTATTTGTATAGTAAAAATCCAAATGATGTTGTGAACAGATTTGTTGCTTCCATCTTCCAAACTAATTCAGAATGTGATATATGACAGTTGGTTTACTGGTTTTCAATTGATGTTACATTCACTAACAGAGCACAAGTTTACCAGCATAGGAACTGTACACAGGAACAAAACAGAAATTCCAAATGAAATGTTGCAATTACAAAACAGGGAATTGTATAGTACAATCTTTGGATTTCAGAAAGATTTACATTGGTCTCATATGTGGCAATGAAAAAGAAACTGGTACTGCTGATGTCAACATTGCATCACGATGGAAATATTTGTAGGGAAACCTTGACAAAATGGAAACCTGAAATGGAAACCTTTCTCAACAAAACCAAAGGCAGAGTAAATGTTGTTGATAAGTTATGCAGCAACTATGATGTCACCTGAAACACAAAGCATTGGCCAATGGTTGTGGTTTACTTGATCCTAAACGTGTGGCATAAATGGTTTGATAGTTTACAAAGAAAATAACAAGTGCAAAATACCACAGAGAAATTTTCTTAGAGGAGTGGGACTGGAACCCATAAGAGATCATTTACAGCAGAGGAAAAACAAAATGTTTTGGCCCAGGGAACTACACAAAACAATTGACCACACTGGTGAGCTGACAGGTGAACAGGCAGGTGCAGCATCCCAAAGATCTACTATGACAACAGAAAAACCAAAAAGATGTCAACTGTACCCTACAAGAAAGGAGAGGAAAACAAAACATACATGCTACCAGTGTAAGTGATGCTTGTGTATGGAACATGCAATTTTCATGTGTGAAGACTGCCTTGGTGTGATAATTGAAGCAAAGATTATTTTTGTTGTAGAGTTCTATTGGCATTTTCACTGTAATTCATATAGGTTTTTATTTTTGATGCTATCTCTTAGGTTTTGTAAGCAAGTAAACAGCTGATGTGAAAATGTTGATGTCTATTCTAAGCACTCATTGCACACTTGTTATTTTATTGATATCTTATTTCTCTGGTATATGCATGTTGTACAACATAGTAGAAAGCCCCTGACAAAACAGGAAAAGAAGAGAGGTGACAAGAATGTCCTGCCACATAGGAAAGGAAAGATAAGCACATGTGTTGTCAGTGTAAGCGAGACGTGTGCATGGAACATTCAGTTGTCATGTGTGAAGACTGCCTGGGTATGAAAGTTGAAGCAAATGTTACTTCTGTGGTAGACTTTTGTTTGTATTTATAATGTAGCTCACATAGGTTTTTATTTCTGATTTTGTCTCTTAGGTTTTGTAAGCAAGCACACAGCTGGTGTGAAAATGTTGATGTTTACTCTAAGCACTCATTATACATTTAATATTTTATTTTACTGGCATCTTATTTTATTATTTAGGTGTGATAATTGAAGTAAAGAGTTTTTTTTGTTGAGTGCTATTGGTATTTTCATTGTAGTTCACATAAGAATTATTTCTGATGTTATCTTTTAGGTTTTGTAAGCAAGTACACAGCTGATGTGAGAATGTTGATATTCATTCGAAATGTGGAGTACATATTAAGAATTTTAATACTTTACTTTATTGATATTTTATGTTCCTGTTAACCACACGTTGCATAATATAATAAGAACCTCCTGAGAAAATATCATGACCAGCCACATGTCAAGTATCTCCTACAAAAAGGCCAGGAAAGCAAAATACATGTGCTGTCAGTGTAAGCAATTCATGTGTATGGAATGTGCTGTTGTCAGTGAAGACTGCCTTAGGTGTGATAATTGAAATAAAGATTATTTTTTTGTAGACTGCTATTGGTATTTTTATTGTAGTTCATATAGGAATTTATTTTTGTTGTTCTCTTTTAGACTTTGTACACCAAAAGCCAGTTGACGTTGAAAATTTTGATGCTTTTTTACAAACACTCAATAAATATTAAAAGTGCAATACCTTATTTCTATGATTTTTTTCCTGTTAAGCACTCACTGTTTAATATAATAAAACTCATAAAATTAAAATTAATAACTTATCAATAGAAATATTCTAAAGAATCAATTCATGTGGTTATGCTGCTTTATGACAAAAAATGTGTTGGGCTCCAAGTGACTGTATCACAGCCTTGTCATTCTCCTTCCCTCGACACACGCGGTGTGCTCCTTCCTCACCGTGTTGAAATGATTCTTCCTCCATTCAAGATTGTATCTTAAACATCTTTGTTTCCCCAACATCTGGAATAGAAACAAGTACCAAAATAAAAGTTTTGAAAAGGCAAATATTCTCGATGTTGATGTGGCCAGCTTCTATTAGGTGTTATTTGGGAATAGTATTATATATTTTATGGTGAATGGAGTGCTGTAAAAAATATTTAGCCACTTCCTTAGCAGTGGTTTATCTCATTCTTAGAGAAAACCAGAATGAGTTTTTTAATAAAATGATTGAAAAGGTACACTGAATTTCCAATTTGATTATTTCAATTCCTGCAAAAAGGTCTTTCAGAGCGGCTGCTGCTTGGTGAAATGTGATAAAGTTCCAATACATTCTTAAAAATTGTAAATTAATTTATAAATTTCCATTCAAAGTTAAAGCTGCTACTTTCACATATGAAACCTCATAAAATTGCTTTCTATTGATTTAGTATCTTTGCATCTAGCGTTTAAGCTAGTATTTAATCTCTTTCTAGAAGCTTCCAGAGGCATTTGGTACATATAAGGAAATATTGCCCATTTTTACTGCCTTGGAGTGAGGTGTAAACTGCAGACCCAGCTTGTCAAATTCTGACTTTGGTTCTAATCTTATATTTCTCTCAATTTTTGCATTTCTACAGAACTGACCACTGCTCTGACTTTTTCTGGCTTCTGTTGTTCACAGGCAATGTGCTGCCTTCCACATCCTCCTATCATTATTTTCTTCCTTTTCCTCTCAATGGTCATTACTTCTGGAAATGTCTTCTGGTTTGTCCAAGGGATTGTGAGTTTTCTGCCTACCCTCTCCTTCCTTAGAACACTTGTTGGTGATGTTTTAATGGGGCTTCTGCCTTTTCACTTTGCATTACAGATATATCTATATCTATCTATCTATCTATCTATCTATCTATCTATCATCTATCTATCTATCTATCTATCTATCTATCTATCTATCTATCTATCTATTCTTCTATCCCTTCTCAACTAGGTGAAAGTTTTTGGGAAAGTGTTATGTCTAGTTCATCTCTAAGTGCCCAGCACTATTTCTTGGATATAGTTCATCCTCAATAATAATTTTTCAATTGAACTGAGTTAAAATAAATCCAAATAATGCTATCTTCACTATGTATTGATAAAATATTTACAAACAGTTCATAATCACAGTAAGCAGTAGGACCAGGTTTTGAACAAAGGCAGTTCATTGCATTTTGAAACCCTGGTCTTGTTGCCTCAAACAATAGACAAAATTTTTACTGAAAAGCTGTTGGTCCATTCATATAATTTAACTAACATTCTTCTAATAAGATGGAACATCTCCCCCTTGACAGTATGTGAGCAAAACATGTTTATTTCATTCTATTCTATTCTATTCTATTCTATTCTATTCTATTCTATCCTATTCTAATTTACTGTTTTTGAGGCACTGGGGATTGAGCTCAGGGCTATGCATGTTATAGGCAAGTGCTCTATCACCAAGGTACACCCACTGTCCCCACCAATGTTTCTATTCATGATCTTAATTTCAAAGAGTAGGAACAGCTAAGAGCTCTCCTTTAATAAACTTACTAAGACTGGATCGACTGTGGTCTAGGCTAATTCTCCCAGTACCTACAGATACAAATGTGTAGCCATGTAGATAAAATCACACTTACTATCTCCTTGTGGATTGAGTGTCTCCAGTTGGACACTGGATTATTGAGAACTGCTCCATGGCTCAGAGATGGCAAAGGTGTGTTTGAAGACAAGGGTATAGGATTTGGAATAAGCCTAACTTAGAGCTCAGGTGTTTATTCTTGGCCTTTGGGTTTCAACAAACAGTAAGAAGTAAGGAAGTTGTAAACCATCTTATTCTCAGTGTTGAAACTTGAAAATTCAATACAGGAGTCTAAGCAATTACAGTCACTTAATCTATCCCCACATAAAGTAACTACTTGTTCTGATAAGAAGCATTATTTTTACTTATTTTTAGAGGATAAGAAAGAACTGATGGAGGCACTGAGGTAACATTGAACATCCTTCCACATTTTGGGATGCACTTGAATCTATTTTTCATTTGCGGCTGAGCTTTTCTGTTTTAGGGAAGGGGAAGAAAGAACAGAAAGTGGTTCACAGTGTTCTATAATAGCAGTGTCAAAATTCTCCTGAATTGCCTGCGATGTTTTCTTACTTTCAGTTAAGTTTATTTTTGCCATTAGGTATTTCCCGTCCACATGCCTTTCTCCTCTGTCTTGCAGATGGAGAGCTCCCTTTCAGCCAAGCATGCCTCCCTTAAGAATATCTTAGGTAGGTTTTCACTTATCAACCTGTGTACAGGTTTCCTTTGAAAAATATTTTGAGAATTCGAAGTTCTGGCAGGATACAGAGACTAGAAATCAGATTAAGTAACATCATTGCCAAATGATCAGAGAGAAAAAGAAGGATACAGAAATGAAAATTACTGATGTGTTGACCATGGCTCTGAGGCACTTTGTTGCTGCCCTCAGAGGGGTCCAAAGATAAGAACTGAGACGGATTGGAGGAAAGTTGGCCACCTTCTGGTTATGGACCAAGAAGGATCACAGACTCTGTCTCACCAATACAACTTACAGCATGCAAGTTTGTGCTTGTGTTTGGCTGCTTGCAAAGACCAACAGTTCCATGTTTCATTTTTCCAAATAATTAAGTAAACTTGTAAGAATGTATGAAGGAAATTACCCCCATATCCCCACCACGTTGTTTTAAGTGGGACTGTTTAGCTTCTGTCTCCTTACCTTGAAATTACCCCAATGCAAGCAGCAAATTCTGCCAATGGGGTAGAAAAGACTTTCTATACTCTTGGCACTTATGTGTGCTTTCTAGGGGTGAAAAGAGAGCTCAGATTAAGAGTGCAGATTTTGCAACCCCCCATCCTGGGTCTAAATAAAATTCTCCTATTGGCTGACTTTAATGAAAGGAATCTGTCCTTCCTGACCTTGATTTCCTCATCTGTAAGACAAAGATGCTATTAAAAGTTCAACTATACCTTATAATGGTAAGGAGACTCATGAAGGATAGTAATTCTATTTATTGTACACTAAAAGTAGACACTGGCTTTAAGCTCCTTGTATGTATTATCTTAATTTATTTTTTACCACATATGGTAGGCTCTTCACTAACCCCAGTTCACTGGAGAACACAGGACACAGAGAGATACAGAAGTCCTTCTCCATGCTTCCAAAGGTGCTCTGTTCTCCATGACAGCCAAGGTGACTCATGATGCCTTTGGAGCACACAGACACAGGTGCACTCTGCATGCTGAATGCTGTTGAATAGAGAAGCAAGACCCCAGGGAGTCAAGTCAGATTGACTGGCTTTTGGGATCTTTACCCTAGACTGGTGGAGCACACTTCTGTGTATGTTTGGATGGGTCATGGAGGACATGGTCTTTGTGTCTATGTCTGGTCCCTCAACACTCCCTGTCTGGCACTTCCCAGCTGCAGTGAACTGAGCAGCCTTCCTCCATCATGCCCTTCTGCCACAATATTCCTGCCTTGGAGCCAGATGACCATGGACTGAATCCTCCAGGACTGTGAGCCAAATTAAATATCTCCTGGTTTAAATTGTGAGTGTTTGATATTGTATTCCAGCAACAGGAAAGCTAATACAGGCTCTGCCACCTGGCTGAGCCTGCTGTGCTCTGAGCTTTTCCTGAAGCCTGAAGAATGGATCCATTTTCTTTCCTTCTTTTTCTTGCTTAATATTTTGCCCCTCCATCGTACTACCCTGAGGCTGCTACTTAAGACTTTATGGATTGGGACTGGGAGATCTGCTAATAATGTCTTTTTTTTCCCCAGTACTGGGCACTAAAACCAGGGCCTCCTGCATGCTAAGCAAGTACTCTACCAGTGAGCTATATACTCCAGCCCATCTACTCTATCAGATGCTTTCCTGATGTCCTTGACCCAGCCTGAGTGTTTCTTCTTTTATGATATCTTCCATAGGCTGCTCTGTACTAGGCATATGTATACCCTTGTCACTTTATGGAAAGCGACCATAATCTTCTTGAGGACAGGAATTCTGACCTGATTCTGAATTCTCCTGGTATCTTCCGTGGCATTTATCATAACTCTAGCAAATAGAAGTTCATTAAGAAATAGAAACATTCAGAGGCAGGGGCAGGAGGATTATAAGGTTGAGTCTCACCTGGGTAACTTAGTGAGAATGTCTCAATATAAAAAATAAATAAAAAATAAAAACACCTAATGATGTAGCCAGTGGTACACTGCCTTGTGTTCAGTGCCTAGCACTGAAAAAGAAAATCTATAAGTCAAACCATTTGATAAACCAAGTCAAAATACAAATGACACATTAAGAGAAAATTCTTTACTGCTTATATAACAATGTGTCGTGATCGATAACATATTAATAATTCTTTTCAAATTCAAAATAAAAAGGGCAAAAATTATTTTACAAATATGTAGCTAAATGGAACAGTTTACTGAAAGGGAAATAAAAATAAATGAATAGTCAATAACATGTGAAAAAAACCTAACAAGAAAAATTTAGAAAATGTAAATGAAAATCATCCTTACCCAATTTTTGAACATATAACCAAAAACTAAGAACAAAACAAAACAAAACAAGAGAAAAACCAAAAACAATTTTTTCCACCAAAAGAGGGAGTAAAGAGAAACTTATGGAACTAAAGATTAAACCCAGGTCCTTCACACTGAGCTATACACTCAGCCTCTTTAAAAAACATTTCTTATTATGACACATGATTTCTGTAAGTTTCTGTAAGTTGCCCAGGATGGGCTCTGACTTTCAATCCTTGTCTCAGCCTTCTAGAGTACTAAGATTACAGGTGCGTACCAACACTTCCAGCTTTAAAACATATTTCATTTATTTATTTTTAAAACATATTTAATTGTGTCTATTGTGTTAGTCAGCTAAGGCTTCTGAAAGTTCCTCTGAACTTTGTGGCTTAAACAACAGCAGTGTGTTTTCTCACAAGTCTGGAAATAAATTGTGGTATCAAGGTGTTGGCAGGGTGCGTTTCTCTGAGGCCTCTCTCTCTTGCTTGTAGATGGCTACCTTCTATCTTCCCTCTGTATATGAGGTTATCTTGATTTTTATAAGTACATCAGTCATTAGATTAGAACCCATCCTAATGATCTCATTTTAATTTAATTACCCCTTGAAGACCCTGTCTGCAAGTACAGTCACATTCTGAGTACTGGAGTTAGGACTTCAAAATAGGACTTTGGGGAGAACACACTGCAATCCAAAACACAATGATATATAATGCTTATAGATACATAAACAAACAAATCATAAGTAGAAAAACATGGTTTCACAAACAAACTAAGTAAAAACTCGAAATTATCAGCAAAGTTTATTTCTAGGGATTGGATGAGATAGATAGGGAATATCTACTTCCTTATAAAATGTTAAAAGGTCTGGAGTTATGATTTGTTCCCTTTTGAGTTTTCTAGGATTCTCAAATCATCATAATAAAGGTAATAGAAACATCAAGTACAGAAAGCATATCATCTTCAGAGGCACAACTGACCAGATGTTCCTACCCTAGGGCACGTAAGAAAACTGCATTTCAGCCTCCCTTGTAGGTTGACTGAGGATGTTTTACTGAATTGTGGCCAAGGAATAAGCATAGAGGAAAATAAGCCACTTCATGATTTAGCCTCAAAACGTCTCCCATTGTCACTTTTATTCCATGTATCTTTTTTTATCTGCAGTTTATTGCATGCAGAGGATCTAGTGAGGGGACTCTGAGGGCACTCATGAGGTGGCAGATGCTCTTGCTGGAAGGAGCTGAGGTTCTTGAGTTACCTCCTGGATGAGAGCTATTCACAATTGCCTGATCTGTATCTTATTTTCTTGTGTTAAGTAACGTGTTTGAGGGTTATTTCTTTCAGCAACTAGCATTAATTACTATGGCCAACATATCACCAATATTAGTTCTATTCTATTAAATAAATTTAGTTCATTAAACTGCAAAATGTACACACCCTTTGAGTCAGAAATTACCCTTCTAAGAAACAAACTTACACAATTAAAACTATGAGCATACAAAATGTGTGCTCGCAAGGATATAATTACAATAGGAAAAAAAGACAAGTATATTTTCATTGATAAAATGTGACATAAAGCAGGCTCATTGATTTATTAAACCTCTGTAGCCATGAAAAAGAATAATCTAGCTTTACGTACTGACCTGGAAAGATGGTGATTACATAAAGTTATTTATATAAAAAACTTATAGGTAAATTTATAGCATGATTTATTTTCATTAAAGTTATATGTAGAAACTGGGCATGATGATGCACGCCTGTAATCCCAGCACTCGGAAGACAGAGGCAGGAGGATCACCATGAGTTCGAGGATAGCCTGGAGTACATAGTGAGTTCAAGGCCAGCTTGAGCTATATAATGAGACCCTATTTTGAAAAACAATAAATAAATAAAGTTGTATGTATAGATATAAATAATCTTAAAAAAATAGGAAGAACAAATTTATGAAACTTTATTTGAGACATTTTTAGGAGACTTTTTTTTTTTTAGGTCCCAGTTATTTATCTCCTTATCCATGTCCCTTACAAGACAAGGCTGTTTTTTCCTTTAGGAAGTAGAGTCCTTTCTTCTGCTTCTTAAGTCTGGATTGATACTGGAATCTGCTTTGTATATGTGCTGCCTAAGCCAGCACTGGAATCTGCTCCGGATAATAGCAAATGGGGAAACTATACTGGGCTAGACTCAAGAGTAGAACTGAAGAGGCTTAGGACACATCCATATTCTCTCTCTCCCTCTCCCTCTCCCTCTCTCCCTAGTGCCATAAGCATGCGAGTGAGTTCAGGGTAGCATGATGGAATAAATCAGCCACTCTCAGTAAAGCTGAGTACACACACAAACAAACCCATCTGCAGGCAAAAGAGCTGCCTTGCTACCTGCAGCCGCTCCCTCCTGACTCCTGTTTCTCTCTCCATCCTTCTTTCCCTCTCTTCCAGCTTTCTTTACTCTTTCTGTCTTCCGGTAAATATAAAATATCCTTTAAAACTTTCATAAACGACACTTGACTGAGATTGGGAAAAGCATTTCTTAATTCTGGGGACTGATGAAGTGTATGAGTCCTTCATGAAGCCAATTTACCTGGGAAAGTAATGTAAAAATTATCATAACAAAATAAAGTTATTCCCTGAATACAAATTGTTTCTTAGTTAAAAAAATCTACTTTTTCTTACATTAAATTTTATGTGCTTCTATTTTTATGTGGAAGTATGTATATGCAAACATATATATATATTTGATAAACTATTATTATATACTAAATGGAATGTATAATATATTAAATTTATACTTTATATATTATATGAAAAGATATAAATATAAATATAAATATATATATATACATATATATATACATACACATATGTATTTCCCCCCTTTGCCCGCTGGTGCTAGTTCCATAGACGAATGTGATGTGTACATGGGTTTTTAATCTTGCCTGTCTCATATATGTTCAATTGACCTTCTATTGCTAGATAGAAAGGGAACCGAGAGGCATAAAACTATTTGGGGTTTGCAGGTGAGGATGTCACACAATTTCATTGGGATGGCTACAATTCCACATGAACAGCTTTCACTACAATGAGAATTATAATGAAGAGTTATGACAGTGTAGCAGGAAGAAAAATGAATGGCTTTTCCAAGGGATGTACTACATAGATATTTTTTAAGGACAGAGAGGTTGATTTCATATGGATGTGACCAATGGAACTAAGAAATGATGATGGGTTTAGGAGTTATATTTAATTGTAATAGTTCATTATATGCTATCTGAACACTGGATGACAACTAGTTGATCTTTTTCCAAAGACAATGGAAACAAGCAATGGTTTTGAGCATGATTTTAGTACAGAAAATAGCTTAGTGATGAATGGTTTCAAAAACAACTCTGCGGTAGAAGAACAATATTAAAAGTAAACTAGCCAGATTAAAAATCATTTAAAGTCAGATTTCAATATGGTATTTTATTTTTCAATAGAAAGCATGGGCTAACATTAAGGCTCATTCTAATAATTCAAAACAGTGAAATAAGATCTTTCCTTTGGTACCACAGTGTTTGCTGAGCAGAAGCCTTCATTTGCTGCTACATTTCCTTACATCATTACATAATTGTTCCCTTGTATGCCACTTACTCAATGAGTGTTGAAGTGTGCTGGGATGGTGAGCTGATCTCTCTTGTTAACATAACTATGCTTAGAGTAACATTCACAAATATTTTGAATGAGGAAATGAACAAAGTTTCAAACTGGATAATTAAAATCACTTGATATTCTTACAAGGGAATTGGTTAAACATATAGCACACTCAGTTAATGTTCACCTTCCCGAGTAATCAGGAAAAGCACATTAAATCATGGATGAGACATCGCTTCTTACCTATCACACAGTGCAGTGAATTGTAAATTGCTACAACCTTTCTAGAAAGGAATTTGGTAAACTGTATTGAGAGCTCAAAAGAGTTCCTCAGTATAATAACACATCCAAAGAAGTATTCTAAAGACATAATCAGAGATGTAAAGATTGTTTATACATTCTTGTAGTCATAGCACTATATATAATTCTAAAAATATTAAGATTTTTGAAATAATGTCCAAAGATAGAATTGTTAGCTATATTAGCTTGCATTTCTATACTTAAATGCTGTGAAACCAATAATAATCGTATACTTAAAGAACATTTACTTACAAGTGAAAAGGTTCAAGTTAAGTTTTCTGTTCTAGACCTTCTGTGTCATGTGTGCCTGAGTGTGGTATAGCAGAAGACAAAAAGCAATTTATAAAGTACATAAACAATGAGATTTTTAGTGTATAATGGAGAGTCTGTCAAAGAAAAATAATTCCTTAGAGGCTGAAAGCGCATAAAAAGGAGAAATTATGGGGTGAGGAATACAGGAGTTAGTATTTTACTTAGGGGTTGTGTTAAATGGTTTAACTCCTGACTGCTGGGAATAGAGAACTACGAGGCTGAGCTGGGCTAAAAATCAAACCATAGAGCCTTAGTAAGGAGGGAAATTGCTACCAGGCACCACTCACCCTCAACAGTAGGTAGAAAACGATATTCCAGAGAGAGATAGTGGGGATGTGTGTGTCTATCTTCTCTTTCACTTGGTAAAAAGGCAAAAGAAGAATCAGAAAAATCAGAAGACCACAATGACGGAGGAGGAGGAAGAGGAGAAGAAAAAAATTTTAACTTTGCCTACACATACCTGTATGAGGTCTGAGTTTACATTACATGTAAATGATTGTCCAAATTCTGAAGACAGAAATACAGTTGAAGTGTTGCAGTTCAGTCAGACCCTGCAATCCATTTGTCTCCTCTTCACTCCAGAGGTGAAGGGGGGTTTCCCACCCTAGGGACATAAAGATGGTTGAACTCAAGACACTCAGCCCTGGACAGGAGTGTCCTAGGGTACGTTATTATTGACATACTCTCAGCCTTTGGAGGAGACATCTGCTTCATGGGCTTACCTGGGGTTGCCCTTAAAAACTGAGTGAAAAAACTGGTGCGGTGGGAAGCAGTCATTGTAGTATCGAGAGGGTGAGGGGACCCCTGGTTCCCACTGGCAGCAGTTGTGTTTGGCTTGTTTGGATAATGCTGCAGACTGGCAGGAAACAGAAGGCTGCCATTCAGGGACAAGCAGGCATGGTGCTTATTCTCTGTGTTAAGGAGGGTTTTGAAGCCCAGGGGCCACATCTAAGAAATCAGAGTGGGAAAGGGGGTTGCAGTTAGACTACTGAGGCCCTCTGGGTTTCAGGTGTCAAAGCAGCAAATAATATTGAATCTTAATTTCAAGCTTTACAGCATATCCCGAAGGAACTAAAACAAGTCCTCTGGAGAAATGCATTTAAGAACCTGCCTCAAGGAATTCTCATGGCTGGCTATCCAGGAAGCATCTCTAGATGCATGAGAAATCAAGCTCACCAATTGAGTCATGCAGAGCAAAAAATTATAACATCAGAGTTTTACTCAGTAAGGGTTAGTACTATCTGATAAAAATATAAATAAGGACTTCAGGTATAGTTCAATGGTAGAGTGCATGTCTGGCATGCTTAAGGTTTTGGATTTGATTCTCAGCACTGCAAATAAATAAATTAGTTCATTAATTTAACAAAAAATAAAATGAAAAATAATATTTAGTTTTTTTAACAGATGGCATTAAAAGTATGACAAAAGAAGAGAGTACCAGAATTGACCAGAGGGATTTGATTTTAAAAAATAGAGATTCTAGAAATAAAATTAGGGATGGAATGGACTGGTTACACAGTAAATTAAAAACAGTTGTGGAAAGAATTAGCAAACCAGAAGAACTATCTGAATAAAATGAGAGGTTAATAAACTTGTATAACAGAATGAAACACTGATAAATGTCTAATCAGGGTTTCAGAATATAACAGAAAGAATGAGGGAGAGTAAACATTTAACTGTTTATATTCTGGAATATGTGAGGCCTAGGATCAGGAAGCCCAATGAATAAAAAGCCAAAGGGGGAGGGTAAAATTTACGTTTGGAAAAATGAAATGCAGTGAAAGTGTGTAAAACAAGCCAGCATTCCAAGAAATTCATGGGTATGAACCCTTTCAATTATCACAGATGAGGTTAACCGAAGCTTGTGCCTTGATATGCCCAAGGTTGCATAGGTAGGAAATTATAGGACCTTTCAGGCTCCTCTGTTCATGCTCTTAACTACTTCTGATACTGGCTCTTGACAAGAGACTGGAGATGTGTAGACACATCTTAATGAAATGGCAAAATGCCAAAGGCAATGAGATTTTAAAAGCAGTCAGAGACAAAAGACAGATAATTTACAAAGGGAAGGCAAGCAGACAACTGACTTCTTAACCACAGTAGTAACCAAAAGAAAAGTACTTGGAAAAAATAATTTCTGATCCTATATTATCTTTCAAGAGTGAAGGTTAAAAAAAAGATATTTCAGGACAATAAAAATGAAGAGAGTTTATTACTAGTAGGCACACAGCGAAGGAAAATTCATATACTTCAGATGGAGAGAAAATATTCTCAAATGGATCTTGAAATGAAAGAAAGCATTTTCTTGAATTAGAAGAACTAAATGTAGGAAGGGGAAGAAGGCCCAAATACTAAATGAATCTAAAATAAACCCATGATGAAAACTTTCAAAAGATAAAACTATTCATTTAGAGGTGTCATACTCTAACCCAAAAGAGTAGTCAATAAAACAAATTGTGACAAATTACAACATATGAAACATAAGGACACAGAAAGATGAAAGGATGGAAATATATGTACCAGAAGCATCTGAGAGTGCCAGGAAAGCTCTTGTCTGCTCTTGGATGGGTTTCTCACTTTTGGCCTCACTCTGCTGTCTGCCCCACAGATTATTATGGGAATAGTAATCCCATAGTCTCATATGACAATGACGGCCAAGAAGATCCACCACCTGCTTTCTGCAAGCTAGAGAACAAGAGAAGTGCAACACATAATTCAGGTGAAGGCAAAAGGCCTGAGAAAAGTGGGTGGGGGAAGATGGACCACAGTATAAATCCCAGGGTCTGCAGGCCAAGAACAAGGGGCTTGGGTGTTGTAAGATAGGAGATGACAGATGTCCCAGCTCAAGAAGAGAGAGAAAAAATTGGCCCTTCCTCAACCTTTTTGTTCTATTCTGGCCTATACTGGAGGGGAAGATGCCTGCTGTGCTGGTGAGGGTAGATCTTCTGTACTCAGGCACAGACTCAAATGCTAGGATCTTCTAGAGTCACCCACCCAGGTCATCCTAGAAATAATGTTTTACCAGGTATCTGGGCATCTCTAAGCCCATTCAAGTTGACACACTAAATTAGCTATCACAAATGATACATTAATGAAGTACCACAACTATTCATTCAAATCATTTTGAAACTAATTGAAATCTTGAAATTTTGTTCTCTGCCTAAATTTCTGTAAATGTTCCATTGACTCTTGAAAGCAAATGTAATACTTCCAGAGTAAAAAATTCAATACCGATATAAATTATAAGGCCAAGTCCTATATATGCATTGGTTACCTCTTTGGTCTGACAAATACTAAAAAATATATGTTAAAGTTGCCCACAAAATTCATTTTCAGTTTCTTTTTGTAAGACAAGAATCTTTAAATACTGTGAGGCTATGTTACTGAGTATGTATTATATCTTATAAATAACTATTATATGTTCTTTGATGTTTCCATACCCCTCTTTGCTTTAGTTCTTATAGCCATGAGTTACAATCTGTCTGGAAATAATAATATCAATACTTCTCTTATGTTTACATATACCTTATGCTTTTTATAACATTTATATGGGCATATCCCTGATAGGCATCATACACTAATTTTTTGTTTTTAAATAAAGATATTACAGCCAAATTTGGATCTTATACAATCTTGCCTCACGAGATTCAGGACAACATAATTATTTTCAACTAGATTGTTTTATAATGCATAAGATTTTCTTCCAAAAACATTTTTGATGCTTACTTTCAATTTTACAACTATTTACATAAAAATCATTAAGATTTAATTCTTTATTTAACTTATTTCAAGGTTCACTGCCAGTCTATTATTCCAAAGACCTGTTTGAGATTTTCATTCTGATTATCACATGGAGCACCAATTCAAGTTTTTGTTTGTTTTTCAAAATTGTCTTGTCAATTGCACATATTTTGAACATTTACTCATCTGATAAATATTTTTCTTACTTTAATTTATAACAGACAGGTACTTAAAATTATTAGCTTCAATCTGCTTGTTGAAAATTCTATGAACATTAATCTATGTTTTCAAAGCATTTAGTGTTGCTGTAGTAAAAAATACGAGTACAATTTTGTCCTTTTGCTTTAACAAATGCTAAATCTATTTTTAATCCTTGAAATTAAAATAAAGAAGTTATCTTGTTAAGCCCAACATGAGGAAGACTTTAAATTAAATTTGCCTGAAAATTTGTGATTATAACTTTATTTTAGTCTGGAATATTTTCTTCAATTAGATCTTTAATTATAGTTTCTAAACCTATTGTTATAGTTTGCTTTCCTGCTGTTTTAATTTGCTTTTTAAGTGCAACTATATCTCTTTCATATCCTCATTTTAACTTTTTTAGATTGTCACTTCATCTCATCTCCCTCCCTTTTCCCAGACTCAAAGAGATTCACAATTTAATCATCACATACTGAAGGAGGCAGCCCAGGACTTGCACTCAAGGGGGTGGTGTACATAGCTTCTAGCCTTATTGTCAAATCTGTTCAACCAAGGAAAGTATTCTATATACTATAATAAATACTGTAAAAAGCTTCCCTTGGAAGCAGTAAGTTAGAAATCATTTTTTTTATTATTGCTATCATCTCTCTCTCTGTCTCTCTCTCTCTCTCTCATCTATATAATGTGTTATGGGCTGTCAAAGAGGAAACACATAATTTTGCCTAAGAAAATGAAGATTATCATTTGGCACTATATTTGAATTAAAATTTAAAGCTCAGAAACTTTGGCAATGTGGATAAATTTGAAAGGAGAGGTGGGGAAGGTCTTTACCCTATTTCAGTGCAGACTTGATTTGAACAATTCAAGTTTTTCCTCTTCTATGTGTATGATTACTTTCAACTTTATTCTTCTGGAAGGACTCAACGTTCACATTCAATATGGACAAAAATGTGTGTTCCTAGTACCAGCCTCAGAAGAGGAAATGTGCAGTAGCTGTACTACTCATTTCACTTATTAATCAAATACATATTGAGGAACTACCATGTCTCAGTTACCAGGAACGCAGCAATGAAGAAGAGAGACAAAGTCCCTTCCATACAAGGCCTGCATTTCAGTTAGAGGCATTCAGTAATCCAGTAACAATGACATACAATATTTTCAGATAATGACAAAAAAAGAAAATAGGATCTGATAATGTGATATGAAAGGGGGCATGAATTTTATTAATATGGTCAACAAAACTCTGTGAGAACAGATGATATTTGAACTTAGATTTAGGTAACACAGAGAAGCCAACCAGTTAGGATCTGAGAGATCAAAGAAAAGAGCATGAGTTGGGAGTAATACAAGCAAGGTTACAGAAAAGCGAGGAAGCTGTGCACTGAGCAAGCACAGCCAGACCTCCTGGCTGGTTAGGAGTGTACAGCAGTTCCTTATTCTGTTTCATTTTCTGTTTTGTCAGTTACCTCTGGTAAAAACCAATCCAAAGGTCCAGTAATAAATAAGTCAGAAATTTTCAGTTTCTTATAATTTTTAATTTTCATGCCACTTTGACATTTCTTATCATTTTTAAGTTTCTTATAATTTTTAATTTTCATGTACTTATCCCCTGTGTGCCCCCAGGATGTGAATCGTCCCTTTGTCTAGTATATCCACCTTGTGTATGCTACCTGCCTTGAGTCAGTTGAGAGAGAGATCACACACATATTACTTTTATAATAGTATATTGTTTGTAATCATTCTATTTTACTATTATTTATTGTTTTAACATCCTACTATTCCTAACTTATAAATTAAACTTGTAGGCTTGTATGTATAGGAAAAAAATAGGATGTATGAAATTTGGCACTATCCCCAGTTTCAGGCATCCACTGGAGGTCTTAGCGTGTATATATAGACTATTATTGTTGGATAAGTTGGTTAGGTGGACAACTTCCAGAACTCCCAGAACTTTGTATGACAGGTAGGAAGCAAACCTGGATACCGCATCATGGGCCCTGTCCTTCAGGGGCTGCTGAGAGTAGAACAAGTATCTTTTTTTGTGTGTCTGAGTACCGGGGGTCGACCTTAGGACCTCGCGCGCCAGCAGGCGCCCGTGCTGCTGAGCGATATCACCGACCCTTTTTTCATATGTGGGTACAGGAAGTCAAACTCAGGACCTCGCACTTGCCAGGCAGGCACTTATGCCACTGAGCCATCTCACCGGCCCAAGAACAAGTATCTTTAGTGGCCCAGTCAAACAAGTCTGGGAGACTCTGAAGGGGCAGCTGCAGTTGAGACAAAAGGGTGGCACCTGTTAGTTTACAGCTACTCAGAGGGAAAGAAGACACCAAGCAGCTTTTACACTCCAGTTGTGTACATCTACCAAAGAGATAAATTCTAAGCAGATATTCAGTAGGGTCCAGCCAGGGTCAGATTGGAATTAAAGCCCTTTGTAAGCTTTATCCCCTGATACGGTTTTCCCTGGATAGTATATCAACAGCCTTCCCACTCCAGAATATATGCTGTAGAAGGTGATAATTTGCTTCATTCATAGCTGTGCCCAGTGCCTAGAATAGTACCTGATGCAATATTTTGACAAATAAATAATATACATCAAGTTAATGAATAAAAGAAAAATAAAGCAAGGATCTCTGAATTTTCCAACTACTAATGTGCACTGGGAAACCAATAGTTAATCATTTTTGAAATGAAGATCCTTCCTTAATGTAACTACATGGTTCCAGATTGCCAATAAGTGTATAAAACACAGCCAAATGTTCTTTTCTATTCAGTCAGATCTCATCAGTGTCAGATGAAGACAAAAACCTCATTGTTGAGACATTTTTCAAGAAAAATTTTCTTTTACTGATAGTGGGAATCTGAAAATAAGAATCTAGTCAACCTCAAAGTTTTTGTGTGTGTGAGTGTGTGTGTATGTGTTAAAAATATATCAGTCTAAGTTTTGCTTCAGTGCTTTATTAAGTAAAACTTCCAACTGAGGAAGTAATTTTTTCCCCATGAAGCCTGATTGAATTAAGAAATGTAAGGAAAGCACTTAAAATATAATAAGAATGTCATTTGGTAGTTTATTAAGCTTTTAGTTTTGATATGCAGCCAAGAAAAATTATTCTCTATCTTTGTGAAGGAAGGAGTGAAACTGACAGAATTTGTGATGCATGAAAAAGTCCGTGTCATGCTTTGGGGAAGGCCAGTAACTTCATCAGTCTCTAGTTCTTTTAGGAGGTAAACGATGATCATTTTTAAGAGTTGCCGTAAATACACAGCTCTCTGTTGACTTAATATAGGCCAGCATGTGTCGTAGAAGGAAGTAGAGTCAGGGGTACATAAGATTTCCTCTCTTGATCTAAAAGACAAAGAGTTGCCTGTTTAGCTACTAAGAAACACATATGTTATTGTTTAGAAGGATTATGTTTGTAGATTTTTAGCATTTTTCCCTTTAGCCAGATAACTTACAAAATCATGTGATGTCAAAAACAAAAAGATTTCATTCATGACCATCATTTAAAAGGTTGATAGCATTATCTTCAGCACGACTAATATTAACTGAGTCTAATTAGAAAACCATGTATTTCTTTACACATTTCAAGTTATATTTACTTTTTCTTTTTGTATATATATACAGATAGCCATGGCATACAAGTGAACATCAAACAGATCTTATTTGAAAATTATAATCTTAAAACTAACTTTTGAATATGAAAAGTACTTAATGATTGTGATGCCAGAGTTTTAAAGTGCTAAGAATTGAAATGAGAACCAAACCAACTGTGAAAAAGCAGATGTTTTGAAAAATGTGTAAACTTAGTTGTGTATCTGGGTGCATGCCTATAATCCCAGCACTCTGGGAGCCTGCGGTAAGAGGACCACAAGTTAAAGACCAGCATGGACAATTTAACAACTTATCGAGACCCTGTCTGAAATGGGGGAGGGATAAGGTGGGGATGCAACTCAGGGCAAAAGCCCTGGTGCAATCCCCAGCATCACAAAAGGTATAAACTTAGTGAAAACAAAAAAGGAACCTAGATTTCCTGCTATAATTGCTATAGAAGTGAAATGTTCTTTCAAGCATTATAGAATCTTTTCTAATAATAAATGTGGTAACTATCACATTGCTTCTCTTTTGGCACTGTATCAATATGAATCATAATGAAGTCAAGAAAAGATATAATAACTGCAGACAGGAAAAATGAAAACACATTGTTAACAAATCCATACTGAGAAAGAATTTTAATGGTGGAATTGTTATTCTAAATTTTAATGGTGGACTAAAATATTATCACCTGTATTATCACCTGTATTTCAGTCTGTGTCATTCTATTTCCATGGCTAGATGCCTCATCCAAGCCACTGTCACCTCTTTTGTCATAGCCTCCTAACTCATCTCTTTCCCATCACTGTCTCATGCCATTCACTCCTAACTAGCAACTACAATGATCTTGAAATATGGCTCAGAATAAAGCCACTTTCCTGCCTAAGACTCCCTGCTAATATCCCCTTACAAGAGAGACAGACTCAGAATCCCTGAGCCTGGCCTAGAAGATCTCATCTGTTGTGGCCTTTGCTGACCTTTCTTCCCATCTATGATGGCCCTCACTGCTCTCTCTAGTCTTCATACATATCAGACTCTTCCATTCCTCAGAGCCTTTACAGTAGCTGTTACCTTTGCTTACACAGCTCTCCACCCACATCTGCTCAGGGATGCCTTTCTCACTGTTAAGCCCTTAGCTAAACACCACAGAAGTTTCCCTATTTACTCCACCCAGGTGACTACATAGTCATTTGACCATAGCAGCCTCCCATATTTTCATCACAGCAATATTGCTAACTTCTTTTAGTTCTTCTTAACCTGTTTATTTGTTTACCATGTGACACACACATAAGAGACAAGCTCCATTTGTATAAGGACAAAGTGTTCCCTTACCAATCTTAATGGCTGCAAGGTCTGTAGTGATGTCCTGTATTTCACTCTTGATACTGAGATTTGTGTCTTCTCTGTTTTTAGCTGGTTAAGTCTTGCTAAAGATTTTGATTTTGATTGATATTTTGGAAGAACCAACTTTTTGTTTCATTGATTTACTATATTCCCATATTCAATTTTGCTGATAGTGTTTTTATCTGTACCAGTTCTTTCCTTCTGCTTGATTTGTGTTTATTTGCTCTTCTTTTTCTTGTTTCTTAGTAGGAACATAGGTTACTGATTCAAGAATATTTTACTCTATCCAATTGCAAATATTTGCTCTGATAAAATTGCCTTTCAGCACTAAGTTGCATCCCATGTTTGAAAAACCTTTTTATCTTCATTCTAGCCTATACATTTAAAAATTTCATTTGAGACTTCTTTGTGCATGGAATATTTGAAAGTGTGACTTCAGTTCCCATATGATTAGAAAATTTCCTGTTGTCTTTCTAGCTATTGATTTCTAGTTCCTTTCCACTACAATCTAGAACATATTCTATATGATTTCAATTTATTTAAATTTATTGAGGTTCATTTTATGACACAGGATATGTTCTTTCTTGAATATTCCATAGGCTCTTGGAAAAAATGTGTATTTTGTTTGCTCTTGTTGGGTGGAGTATTTTATGTGTTGCAATTTGAAAGTATTGGTCAATTGTATTGATCAGATCTTCTCTATCTACATTGGCTTACATCTTAGTAGTTCTGTCACTAGCTCAGAGTAGAATGAGAAGTCCCCAAGTATAACTGTAGATTTGTCCATTGTTTCTTTCAGTTGTATTCATTTTTGCTTCATGTATTTTGAGGGTCTGTTGTTTAGTGTATGCATATTTAATATAAATTTTTCTGATAGATTAATCTTTTTTTTCATTGTGCAATATTCTCATGTATCTGGTAATTTTTTTTGTTCTGAAGTTTAATTTAGTCTATATTAGTTTAAGCACCCTTCCTTTTTTGGTGACAGATTTATTGAGATATAATTCACATGTCATATAGTTTACTCACTTAAAATGTACAATTTGGTACTTTGTGGTATATTCATAGTGTTATGAAACCTTGACCACAATCAATATTGGAACATTCTCATCACCCCAAAAGCAAAGCCCACACCTTTTAGCTATCAGCTTTTTGCTTTCTATTCTGAACCTCCTTATCCCACTCCAGTCCAGTGAACCAGTAATATATTTCTTCGCTGTATGAATTTGTCCTTTAGACATTTATCATTCCATATAATGGAATAATAAAAAATATGGCCTTTTTAACTAGTTTCCATCACTGAGCATAATTTTCTCAATATTTATCCATATGGTAGCATAGTATCAATGTTTCGTTAATTTTTATAGCTGGATGATATTCCATTTATGGATATACCATATTTTGTTTATGGATGTTTGTGTTGTTTCTACCTTTTGGGTATTATAAAGAATGTTGCTGTGAACATTCACATGTAAGTTTTAGTGAATTTCTTTTTTTTTTTGTGGGTACCGGGGGTCAACCTTAGGACCTCATGCACCAGTAGGCGCCCATGCCACTGAGCGATATCACCGGCCCATTTTTCGCATGTGGGTTCCGGAAGTCGAACTCAGGACCTCGTGCTTGCCAGGCAGGTGCTTATGCCTCTGAGCCATCTCACCAGCCCCGTGAATTTCTTTTTAAATTTATCTTGGATATATGCCTAAGAGTAGGATTGCTGTGCCAAAGGGTAATCCTATAGTTAACGTTTTGTATTTGATTTCTCAATATCCTTGCCAAGAGGTGTGTTATGGCTTGTATCTAGATGGCCCCCAAAGTCTCATGTGGTCATAGGTGGGAAGTTTTGAAGGTGGCTGGGTTAGGGTTTGTGAATGTGAATTAAGGAAGTGATGCTGAGATTAATGGTGTGGATAATGAAAGCCCCATACTGTATATGGGTGTCACCAATCAATAGGCTTGTAGCGTGATTCAATATAAAGGGACAGAAAGAAGGCAGACTTGTTGCTCGTGCTTGCTTCTCACTGCCTTCTGCCTGCCTTGGCATGGACTGTTTCTCCCCTGTGATGACCCTCCGTCATGTTGCCCTGCCTTGGAGCCAGCCAACTATGGGCTGAAACTTCTGCAAACTGTGAACCTTTCCTCCTTTAACTTGTGGGTGTCGGGTATTTTGTTCCAGCAATGAGAAAACTAATTAAGACAACATGTCTAAATATTTATTCTAGCCACACTAATGAATATAAGGTTATATATCACTGTGGCTTGACTTGCATTTTCCTAGTAACTAATGATTTTGAGCATCTTTTCATGGGTTTATTGACCATTCCTATTTTTTGGTGAAATTTCTATTCCAGTCATATTCTCATTTTTACATTGGGTTATTTATATCTTTTGTAGTTGATTTGTAAGTACTTTTTACATAATCTACAAATACCTTGACAGATATATAATTAGCAAATATTTATTATATTCTGTGTCTTATCTTTTCACTTTCTTGATATTCTCCTTCAAAGTGCAAACATCTTCTATTTAGAGGAAGTCCAACTTACCTATTTTTCTATTGTTGCATGTATTCTTAGTTCTTGGACAACTGGATACCCACATGTAAACAATAAACTTGGACATTCTACTTGACACTATAACCAAAGTTTAATTCAACACGTGTCAAAGACTTAACATAAGAGCTAACATTAGAAAACTTCCAGAAGAAAACATAGCATAAGTCTTTGTGACTGGATTTAGCTCATCTTTTTCTTACTGCATTTGGATTTCTCTTTTGGTTTTCTCTTGTAGCATTTCAAGAGATTATAGTTGTATTTAGCAGGGAGGAACAGTGACACACTGTTTGATGTCACCTTGTCCAGACTGAAAGTACACCCTAATAAATACCTTTAAAGTGATCTAATGTAGCTCATCCAATCTTTGGGTTAGTCCGCATAAGCAGCCTGGTGGGATCATTTCCAGTGGATTTCTCTGCCTTAATGTCATACTTTAGGATTCAATCCATCCCGTTTACCTTCTGCTTACTAGACTTTATTTTGGATCGTGAAGGGGGGTTGTGAGTTGTCAGGGAGCCTGTTATCTCTTACCTTCTACTCTGGTTAAGTTTCTTTTGCTTTGTTAGAACAGTGGGAAAGTTGGAAGAGTGATGGGAGCTTCACAGTGAGATTTAGGATTTGCCAAGTGCTGTGGCTCTTTTCAGATATACTCATTACTATTGCTAGGATATCACACTTCCCCACTCAATGTATTGCTTCCAAGAAAGGAGGGTAGGCAGAACTCATTAGCTGAAATTCTGCCAGGGTATGATTTCTTTATTTGGAATGCAGAAGTCTTATAATGCTGGTAATTATTCTTTTTATTTGATTTGACTGAAAAGGATGAGTTGGGGGATGTTCTGCATGTAAAGCCTTATCGTTGTTTTGTATTATATGCAGATTATTTCTGTTTTCAAAGTAGACATTTTGTGTTACATGGTCTTGTGCTTTGCTTTGGAAAGTGGTGTTCCAGTGCAAGATAAAACATTTATTCTCTTGAACAGTATACAGAGCCTTTTGGAATACAGCTTGAATAATTCTCTCCACATTTTTTTTCTATTTCTTTGTACACACCCTACTTTTAACAACTGGTCGTTTGTATCACTCTCTTCTTCAGCTTGAATTTTTTAATGTCCTACTTCTTGTCTCTGTATCATCCGTCTGCACATCTTTATACAGTTTTCAGAAATGATCCTCTGAACATTTTTATTTTAATTCACTTCATAATAACTATAACTACGTGTAACTATAACACTTTAGAATGTTTTCAGTGAACCTTTAGTCCTGAATGAATTTTCGAATCCAAATCATTAATTTTACTAACAGTAGGATATTGTGTTATGCTACAGAGTCATCTTAATGTAGGAGCTACAGCAAACTTATCAAATATTGGAACAATATTCCACATTAATTAGTTATCTGAATTCTAGTATATGAACTAAGCAGAGAAATTTAGGTCTAGTATGAAGACATAAAATTGTGTATATTTAATGAGAAACAAGATACACAGTCACCAAATCCAATACTTGTTTACAAACACACAAACAGTTCATCTATATTTCTTAGTCTTCTAGGATTCAGGTAAGGCCATGTGAATAGTTCTAACAAATGGAATTTAAGTATATTGAAATGTATCATTTCTAGACTGAAGTGAATAAAAGCAATTGTGCTGCTCCGTATTTCATATCCTCCCTTGCCTTGGTTTTCCGTAGCCACCTTCCAGCTGCCAAAGACCTTTAACCTGTGTGGAAAAGATGGTGGAGACACAACATGACACAAATGAGGGTAGTGCCGAAATGCGCTATTATTTTCAGTTGTTAGGAGACTGTGACTAATGCCTGTTTTATTATTTATTCAAATACTTCCGTGATTATCTTTCTGTGCATATAATCTAAGATTTTAAAGAATGCTGACTTTCAGTTCCCTCAACTTTTTATAAACTCTACATTAAATAAAGCCATATATATTTATTTATTCATAATTCTATGTTCGATTAGCCCCCAAATTTCAGGCAGGAAGAATGCATTTTCTCAGAAGTTCTTGCTTTTTAAATAGTACAGAAAATGTCCTTAAGATCTATTTGTGTTCATTAATTTTACCCTGACTTTTTTGCAGATGCCAAAAGATGCCTGGAGACAAATGTTCATATTACATCTTGGATCTTTTAGGAAAGTTTTATACCTCAGCTCCAGATCAAATTTCTAAGCTAGGATTTTATTTAGTTTTTAGAACATTTCTAGGTTCACAGCAAAATTGGGAGGAAGGTATAAAATTATCCCATATTCTCTCTCATGACACATGGATCATATCTCCATTAACAAAATTCACATTTGTTACTATTGATGAATGTAGATTGACATCTCATCACCCAAAGTTCGTTAGGGTTCTTTCTTCATGTTGCACAGTCTATGAGTTTGAATAATGTATATGATGTGTGTAGTCATTATAGTGTCATACAGATTACTTTCATTACACTCTGCACTCTGCTTATTCAGCCCCACCTGTCTCCAAATGCCAGAAAACACTGACACACTTTTATAGTTTTCCCTTTTTCAAAATTTCATCTAGTTGGAATTGTATATAATGTGGCCTTTTTATATTAATCTCTTTCTCTTAGTAATAGGTAGTTTTGTTTCCTCCATTTCTTTTATTGCTTAATAGTTCATTTATTTTTAATACTGAATACTATTCCTTTGTCTGGATGTACCACAGTTTATTCATTCACCTTGTCAAGGACATGTTGGTTACTTTCATTTTTTGACAATTTTCAACAAAAGTGTTATAAACATCCAGGAGAAGAGTTTAGATAGGGAACTCATTAGCTGAAATTCTCCCAACCTATGATTTATTTATATAGAATGCAAAGATATTATAATACTGGTGATTATTCTTCATATGTGAATTTGACTAAAAAAATGACATGGGGCTTTTCTGCATATAGAGACATTGTGTTATCTATAGAATAGCACTATTAAGTTTTTGTGTGGACATAATTTTCAACTTCTTTTGATAAATATCAAGGAGTACAGTTGCTGGATCATATCATAAGAGAATATTATATTTTATAAGAAACTCCTAAACTGCCTTCCAAAGTGGCAGTATTAATTTTGCATTCCTTCCAGCAGTGAATGAGAATCTCTGTTGATCTATATCCTCACCAGCCTTTGATATTGTTAGTGTTCAAGATTTTGGCCATTCTAATAGGTTATGTGGTCATATGTCATTGTTGTTTTAATAAATATGTTACTTCTGACATGTGATGTAAAGCATCTTTTTACCTGTTTATCAGTCATCTGTGCATCTTCTTTTGTGAGTTGTCTGTTAAGGTCTATGCTCATTTTTTGATCAAGATTATCTGTTTATGGTTGAGTCTTAAATATTTTTTATATATTTTACATAACAGTCTTCCTTCAGATATGTCTTTTGTAAATATATTCTCCTTGTCTGTGGCTTTTTTCAAATTCTCTTTTCCAGAGCAGAAAATTTTACTTTAATGAAGTCCAACTTAACATTTCTCTCTTTCATGGATTATGCCTTTGGTGTCACCACCAATTTAAGGTCATCTAGCTTTTCTCCTATTGTGTTTTAGAAGTTTTAAAGCTTTTTATATTTCACTTGGATCTGTGACCCAGTTTCAGTTAATTTTTGTAAAGGGTGTAAGGTTAGGCCTGTGCATGTCTAGCTGTGCTCCATTGTATTGCTTTGCTTCTTAATTGATAACTAGTTGATTATATTCACATGGATCTATTTCTGGGCTTTCTATTCTGTTCCATTCTTCTATTTGTCTATCTTTTTTTGAAAATACTAGTTTTCATTGCTATATTTTAATAGGAAGCCTTAAAGCTGAAGTCCCAGTCCTTTGTTCTCCTTTAATGTTTTTTAGCTAATTTTGCTCTTTCAACATCTGAAAGACATATCTGGAAACCAAGAGTCATGTGCCATTTTAATCCTTTAGGAAATTCTTGTGCACTAGATCTTCCCATGAAGCCACATTTGTCAAGTTTACCAAAGACCTCCACTTTGCTAGATTCAATGCTCTGTCCTCTCTCCTTCAAGTTCATCCTTTTCATCAGTATACTTTCTTCAAGTGACTTTGAAGACATCATCTTTGTGTGACTTGGCCTTCTTCCCTCATTCTATTCTTGTGTCTCCACAGTCTATTCTCAATGCTAGACAATTTCTTATCAAATTTGATTTAATCATGTTAACTTCTCTCCTAAATAATGAGAATTTTTGCCCATTTAGTCATAATCAATACCAAAGTCCTTAGGATGGCCTAGGTTCTTCTATTTTCAGAGCACTGTTTACATATTTGGCTTGATTTCTTATTTTCCTTCCTGGTTTTCTTTTTCTTACTCTGTTCCAGCCACTCTGCTTTTTTTGCTTCTCTTTGGACATAATAAGTTTTCTCAGCCTATGCGCTAGCTCCTCCCTTTGGGAGGAATGCTTGTCCAAGTTACCAAACTCCCTTAACTTCAAGTTCTAACTCAAATGTTAACTTTCTAAAGAGGCATATTCTGACTGCATCATTTAAAATTATATCTATTTTTCCTATTTCAGCTTTCCCAGTTCCTCACCCTGCTCTGTATAATTTTGCCTTGGACTTATAATTTGTAATACATTGTATACATTACTCATGTGTTCTGTTTATTTTTTATTAAAAGCCATCATTCCTAGCTCTGCTAGAATATACATTCCATCAGGAAAGAAATTTTAGTCTTTTGTTCACTGATGAATTCATGAGCCAAGGACAGTGTCTTGCACATTATACATTTTCAATATATATTTATTGAAAAAGTAAATAAATGATTCCTCCCCCTTAGAAAGTCAAAACCATCAATGATACTAGAAATGATAGTTTGTAGTTGTCATGAAATAGTGACTTTGATTTGTTTTTATGAAAAAGAAATCATCTAACAGATGATGGGAATATTCAAAAAACACTAAATATGCAGACTGACAATAAATGTGTAAACACTCAGCATTTTTAATCTGCATCAGAGGAGCTTTCCCAATAGCAGAAGGTCCTTGATGCTAAGGCATAAATGAAAGCCAGCACTTCAACCTAATTAGATTTTGCAATGCAGAATATGAACAAATCAAGGCTTTGTGACTATTTTCAATGGCTATTAAAATACACTATTCATATTAATATCATAAATCATACTTGGAATGTATTTTTGATTTGCTTTATTAGCCCTGTGGTTTCATTAATGTAGCTTTTAAATTATTATCTCAAATTTGCTTATCCATGTAGCTTCTAAGCTAATATTTCTTAAAATGTGTTCCAAGAAATGTTAACAAGCATGTCATGAAAATGTTAGCTTTAAGTTCAGGTAAGTTTGGGAGATACCAGATTATACAGATTTCTTTACTACATTATACATATGGATTTGAATTTCCATGAAAGAAATTTGATGGACAGCATTTCCCAAATGTATTTGATCCCAGAAATTTTTAATCAAGGACAATCTCAAATTTTGGGAAATAATGCACAAGTAAATACATGACCCAACATCAGATTTGTAATATTTGTACTTGTTATCATTCATTTCTTCACAAGCAATTACTCAGTAACATTATTTTGAAAGATATCAGACATATGAATTGAAAGGTTTGGAAGACATACATAGGCTGGGGAGAAAGATAAACACATATAACACACTGATACAGAGTTTTGGGCATAGTAATAGCCAAAATCTGTAGGAAAGATACTGAGCACAGAAGGAATAGAAGCTGCAGAAAGAATGGAGAGAGGTTTGAAAAGATATACTATAACTAATGCTTCATTGGCCTAATATGTGCCCAGAATGCATATTTGGAGCAAGAATGGAAAATCCTGGAGGCCTCAAAGTTTATGTTCCATAGAACTTGAATAAGAATTGGGGCTCCTGTCCTACTGCTCACATCCACTTCTTCAAACTATATTTGTACTAAATTTCTCAAGGATAAGCAACATGCACATTTCATACAGTATGGTTGACCTTTTTTTCTGAACAAAAGAGCAATTTGCCTCAGGAAATTTGATTCTTTTGACATTTGTTATTCTTTACCATTGCAATCCAGTGTTCATTCTCAGATTCCAAAGTACCCCTGATTAACAACACATGTGTGACATCATTGAAAAAGCATAATGTATGTGTCTAGAAACATTGCTTAAAGACAGTAATACAAAAAAGAGAGTTTTCCATTTGGGGGAAAGATGTCAACAAATCCTCAGCAGATACTGGTTGCATTTATTGGAGGAAAAAGAATAGATTTTTGCAAAGTCTATTTTGTTTCAACATTGAATGATTCTATATTTTGGGTTATTAGACTGCACTATCCTGAATTATCTGGGAGCATAGGAAATGATCATCTACCTTTGAAGAGATCATTAAATGGGCTACAAATAATTACATATGTATATATGATTACACATACATGTATCCATTTGTTATTTAAACTGTTCAAACTAACTAATACTATTTCTTTGGATTATAAATTTTAAATCAGGTTGCTAGAAATTTATGGAGAAAGAATATTTAAGAACGGCATGTATTTTGAAGGCAGGCTGTATTCTGACCATCGTTTATCATGTTATCTAGCAGTTAATTTATATGGTTTGGAGGATACCTACCTAGCTTGGTATCTATTGTTGGATGAATATACTCAGCACTTGAAGGTCCATGTTGCTGAAGAGTGCAGTCAATTGGTGTCTTTTCCACACTGGGCATTGGTTTTCACAGGAGCTTATGCAGTATCTGACCATGCAAATGAAAGGAGTGTTTTTCCAGCCCAGTAACTCTTGCTGGCTTGTAAATATTCATCTTGTTTTTAAGGGAGGGAGCAGAGCCTATAACATGATAGTCCCAGCTTAGTTCATTGCTTCTGCCACCTGCCTTCGGGCTTAATGCTGGAAATAAGAAGCATGCAATTAAGTGAGGAGATGAAAATAAATGACATTGTTCATTGCACATTATAAAGTGGCTGGCAGAAAGAATGCTGGTTGTTGAGAACTAGTGACCCCATGGAAAATGCACCCCTACTGGAGAAGATGCTTGGACTGAGACAGGGACCTGAGACTTCTCTGTCACCTAACATACCTATTCTTGCTGTAATACACCTTTATTTCCTTTCTGACTTAAAAAGATATAAAAGAAAAAGATGTTTTAAATAAACAAGTACAATACATTGTAGGTACAGCTCTATAAATGCCCAGGGCATTCCTTCTTTAATGATTTGTAGAGCCAATAATTTAATTTGAGGACAAGGGAATACAGTCATAGTGACATACTTTGGCTGATTTTTTGGAAGGTAACTTCTAGAATAAGTAATAACTTAAGTGAATAATCCTTTTCAAACAATCATTTGGAAATTGTTATGTAAAACAACAAATACTTTAAAGTTTAACTAACTTTGAAAATTGCTTCTTTAAAATGCTTAAGTAAGCTTCTTTGGGTTCACTTTGTAATATTTTAGTTATGTTAAGTGAACATAAAATATAGGCACCAGCAGATGGATACTTCCTGCTGTGGTGGTGAACCTATGGCATGCATGTTATTATTATTATTTTTTAAGACAAAAGATGTTAATGTATGAGTTGCTTTTTCTAAACTAAAACCTCAGTATTCACATTTAATTGCAGTGTTGGCACTTTGCGATAAATATGTAGATTTTGGGTTGCACTTTGCACACTCAGCTCTAAAAGGTTTTCTACCACTGCTCTATTGTGTTCTACAGTTAGGGTATTCTTCAACTTTCTGATGGAGAGTTGAGAGTAAGACATGATTTGCTGTTTGTCATAGAGCTTGGGAGAGAGCACATCTCAGCTGGGGAAGAATCTCAGACGCCTGCTATTTCATACTGAGATTTAATCTAGTTAATAAAGGCATTTTTTAGATGTGTATATCATTTCAAGAGGAGAATAGCCTTACAAATCATTCTACCATACAGATTTAGTACATGCTGCAGAGAAATTGCAGGACAATTTATTATATGTTATATTTTAAAAATATCAACAGGGTTGGGAAATTTGTGTACCATTTAAGAAACTGAGGAGTGATTTTCGTAAGGAAAGCCCATCACTGATATTTGATAAAACTTAGGTTATGGAGAGTGGAGATTATAGATCTTTTCATTTAGCCGAAATGTGCCCCAAAGCAGGTAGAGTAACAGAAACCTCTGGCCAGCGGTCCAAAGACGTTCTGCCTTGGAAAACTGCTGTGCTAAAACTGAGGATAATGAAAGATGAAGGACTCAGTAGCAAATTGATACTTGAATTTTTTAACATTTCTCATAATTTTGCTATTGGTAATTTGCAACACTAATATTTACAAGTTAGCAACAAAGCTTGCATACTAGTAAATTGCTAATGGCAACATTCCTAATATCCGTAGTAACTTAATAACGTTTCTGTTTAAACCCATTTCTTTATCCCGATTCAAGTTTTGATGTCATATTGCTCGGCAAGTAGGGAACAAATGATAAACATGAGTAATAGATGCTATGATGGCCTAGTAAGTGCTAGCTGGAACCACTTTATCTGGGAAGGCGGCTGAAAGATGGCTCTCAGCTGTAGCTCCTCTTAGTTGCTTCACTGGAGTTGGTGTACAAGAACCTGACCTCTCACAACCAGGGATTTATAAGGAACACAAGTGGAAAATTGGTGACATGGAGTTCTGGGAAAGAGGTATACATATAGATAGCTCCAAATAGTCAAGGAGTGATATCTATATCATGTGTGACACTTAACTAATGGCAACTTTGGCAAAGTAAGACTTTAATAATGAGGCAGATAATATGGCTTATTCTGTGGCTATTGGTCAGCTTTTTCTGTGGTCATCCCTATCACTTTCCCCTGGGGTCATGAAGATAGTGGCTGTGGTGGCAGTGATGGAAATTATAGATTGGACCAGTAACATGAACACCATCTTGGCAAGGCTAACTATGGTCACTGCCCACTCTGCCAGCAGTAGAGACCAACTCCGAGTCCTCAGCATGGCATAATTCTCTGGGGTGATGAACCCGAGACCTTGGAGCAGATTTATTACAAGTGACCCCTTCCATCATGGAATGGGGCAGCATTTTGTTCTTGGAATGGATTCTTACTCTGGATATGGATTTGCTTTCCCTTCTTGCAGTGTTTCTGTAAAATCCACTAATTATGAACGTACAAAATGTCTTATCCACTGTTATTATATTCCACACATTATTGTTTCCCACCAAGGAACTTACTCGTAGCAAATGAAGTGGAAAAATGGGTCTGTGCTTATTGTATTCACTGGTCTAACCAAGTTTTTCCCCATCCTGAAAGACCAGATTGATAGATTGGTGAAGGGCTTAAAATCAATTATGGCATCATTTAGGTGGTAAAGGCTTGAGGGGCTAAGGATGGGTTCCCCATGAAGTGTATGTATTCTGTATCAGGATCCAATACATGGTGCTATATCTCCCATATAAAGTAATCATGGGTCTAAGAATTGAGAGATAGGAATGGACACATATAACTCTTGGTATTCACTAGCAGAAGTTCTGCTTTCTATCCCTGCTACATAAGGCTCTGTTTGGGAAAAATGCTTCCACAAGGGATGCAGCAATTATTCAGTTGAACTGGAAGTCAATACTGCCACTCAATTTAGAGGGATTTGTGAAATTCCAAATTTTTTTTCTTCCTTGGATGCAAAATTATCTTCCATCTCCTTGAACTCTGACAAATATGTTTGTCTTCTAGAACCTTACTTATATTCAGAGAGAGAGAGACAGAGGAGGGGCACTCTTAGTTGATTGTTAAGAGAAAGATTGCTGTTATTTATCTAATTCATAGCAGGAACAATATGCTTGGCAGGAAAAGCCCAGGTCTTCAGCCAGATGAACAGTTGCGTTCAAATTCCGGTTCTTTGCTTTACCAGATCACTTAATTTCTTTGAGCTTTAGTTTTCTTGTCTGTCAAACGGGGATGATGATGCCTGTTAGGAGTGTGAAATATTTCAATAAAGCAAAGCATATCAAGGACTCAGCAAAGTGCTCAATTGGACACCAGGAAGAATGGTTTCAATTTATGCTTGTTGTCTTGAAATAATTATTCATAGTTAGCTTAATTAGTACTCATAACTATATTAGTGATTATACTAATTATTAATTGCACTCCCTTTCAATGTCAGAAATTTGAATGATGAAGTATATGTTCACTGAAACAATCATTATCTAATGTTAGTTCACACTCTATTTTCTTGTTGCTATTGGTCAAGAAGATTGTCATGACATGGAATTTAGAAATTGTTCTACCTCTGTCTGGTGAACTGATGTTTTAGGTGGTAACTGCAACTCCTAATTGTATGGTGAGTATAAAAAGCATAGGCGTTGAAATCTGTCCAGGGAAGAAAGTGCAAATTGATTATCTCATTCCAGATGTTGACTCTATTCAAGGAGATGCATTATGGTGAAGGTTTTTGCATTCCTAATTCATATATGGAAGCCCTAATCTCTAATCTCTAATGATAGGATTAATGGTTTTATAGAAGAGGACGAGAAAAGAGACTGTATGAGCAGAGTGAGAAAAACTACTGTCTGCAAGCCAGGATTCAGCCATGTAACCATTTTAATCAAGAACTTCTAGCCTCCAGTACTAAGAGGTTGAGATGTAAGTGTTGGTTTGTTTGTTTTTTTAAAAACCACCTCATCTATAGAATTTTGTTATAGAAGCTTGTACTTACTAAAACAGGATGATAAAAGAGATGACTTGATTACCAGGAAAAGAAAGAATTCTTGAAGAAAACTTAAAATGAATCAAATATAATCCACCATTTAAACATTAGGATGTGAAAAGTTTAAATACAATGCAGAAAATTACCATGGTCACATATTTAAAGCACTTGTTCTGTGATACTTCTGTTGCACACAAAATGTCTTGCTGGGTAGGGGGTTCAAGGGTTTGATCAGGATGCTCCCTGGAGGTTGGGAGGCAGCTCATGGTCCCACTCACAGCCTCTGAGCACATCTTGCTTATCCTTTCTTCGCTAGACACTTTGGAGAAGGATGATCTGTCAGGCTATTTATAGAAGCCATTAGCATGATGAGTGATTTCTACAGATAACTGATGGCTCTTTAAAAATATGGCCTTAAGAAGAGAAAGAAAGTTGTAGGGTGTCGTTTCCAAATAGCAGATTGCTATATTTGGGTGGTCTGAGGATTGTGACAAATGTCAAGGACTGCACACCGCATGAAAGAAGCTTATTATGGCTGAGCACACAGAATGCCACATTCAAGGTTGAGTGGCTGATTTTGTTGCAAACAATAATTTTCACATTATGCAATTGAAAATTTTAATTAGCCATGGATTCTTCTATGGATAACATTTCCATTCCTCTTTATAACACTGTAAATATAAGTTAAGTCAGATTTTGCTTCAATAGTCTAAAAACTCAAAATAACATTGTGACATTGATTGTTCCTCCTCAAATGTTAAATTTGAAAATTCATGTTTCAGAAGAATTAATGGTCCAATCCTGTGGTCATTCTGCATTTCTAAATCTCATTAAAGTTAATGAATTCTGAATAAAGAGAGCCTTTTCAATTTGACTGAAATTTCACTGTTTAATAAAATGAGGTCCAGTAAAACATGTAAGTCTGTTGGTGATGTACATTTTTGAAATGGCAGCTGGATTCATACACAAGATTTTAATTGTTGGGATCATGACATTAGCAGCATGAGAGACAAAATAAAAAAGATCCATTTAGTGTACTTGGTTTATCTACTTAGACTCAATATATGTCATATTCAGGGGCTGTGAAAATACAGTAAATTGACAAAAACACTGGAATTCCTCAAAATGTTGCATTATTAGAGTTGATGCCAAGAAAGATTTTGGAAATATATATATAACTAGAGCATTGCAAGGGAAACATACAATGGAATTTTATATAGTAACTGCAATGCTTCAGATGGACTGTTAACATTTTTGACCCATTTAACTTTTGCATTTCTTTCCTCTAATGAGTAATGTTCAACCATTTTCTACTTAGTGTATATACTTTCTCTTTGACTCTATATCTTCCCAAATCTATGTTTTGGAGAGTCTCTGTGGATTAGTATATTTTCCTCTGAGTTTCTATAACTCAAATATTGCTATAACTTTCTTGTATTCTCAAAGCTTCAGGTATCCAGAACTTTGTTTGATTCTTTAGTCTTTCCCTATGCAGGCTCTCCTAAATATATGTTACTTAAAACAGAAGAAATGCTTATCCAACCTTCTGATTTATTTGTTAACATCTACATTTTGCATCCAGGAACACTAAGGTACAGAGAAAATGAGTGTCTTTTTAAAGGTCACTCTCAGCCCTCAGTGGTAAGTGTATATTTTTCAGATTCCTTCCAGCAATAGAGTTCTATGATTTTGTTACCATTTGGTGAGCTGGTTTCTGTCTTGTCATACTTGTGTGAACCTAGAAATTGCAATCATCTTTTTTTCTTTAAAAAATGCTTTACATTATTATAAAGTAGGAATGTTAGAATTATGAAGCAGAATAATGTGATTAAAAAACTAGTAATTATTTTCTTTTTTGCCTAAACTTTTTTTTTTTTTTTTTTGTGGGTACCGGGGGGTCGACCTCAGGACCTCGCGTGCCAACAGGCACCCGTGCCGCTGAGCGATATCACCGGCCCCTTTTTCGTATGTGGGATCCGGGAGTCGAACTCGGGCCCTCGCGCTTGCAAGGCAGGCACTTATGCCGCTGAGCCATCTCACCGGCCCTAAACTTTTTTATTATAAAGGAAAATCTACTAATTGGTAGCCCTACAAACACCAGGAAACCAAACAATCGTTTGTTCTTAAAGGCCATGATGGTTTAATACTAAATTTATTTTTTATTATTTTATTTTATTTTTGTGGGTACCGGAGGTCAAACTCAGGACCTCGCGCGTCAGCAGGCGCCCATGCCGCTGAGCGATATCGCCAGCCCTTTTTTCATATGTGTGTACCGGGAGTCGAACTCAGGACCTCGCGCTTGCCAGGCAGGTCCTTATGCCGCTGAGCTATCTCACCGGCCCTAATACTAAATTTAACAAACTCAAAAAAGTGAATTTTGCACAATTCCAAAAAAGCAGTTAAAATTTATAAGGCAATTCAGCTACATTGGTATGTGACTTCAGATTTTTTTTTATAAGAAACAAAATCAAGCTAAATGAAAGACAGAAAATTCAAGCGGTGTGATGGTCATTAAGGCAAGTTTCTAAGACTGATAGAAATGAAGAGAGAAAATAATTAAAGCTCTAAAATTTCAGAAATTCTTCTTTCGCAAGTATCTTATAAAATATTACTATAGCTGTAAAAATATGGTTTGCTATTTATATTTTTCAGTTCATATCCCCATTCTAAGATTCCTATGAAAGAGATCTGCTGCATATCACAAAGTTTTAAGATTGCTCAAAAAATATCCTTTATCCAGCATCTTAGTCAAGGGGAAGCTTCCCAAGTCCCTGTTGAACTCACTGGCATGTAGAATCTTTCTTACCTAGAATTCCTAATGTGGAACCTAGAGTTAGGATCAAACTGCATTGTGCTTGGTCCTAAGATCAAAGCAAGTCTCCCTTGTATATAAGCTTTCAGCTTTGTTGAGTCAGATTCTGCACTCTTTTGATAAAGAGTGAATTTCATAACACTCTTGACTGCTCAAGAAAATAAGTACAGTCCAATATATTATACTCTTCATAAATAAAAAAAGAGCCTCACTGCAATTTTCTCCACAGATATATACCTTGAATTAAATTGTATGTTTTGATCAAAGTATACATTATCTAGTCTCAAAAATCTTAGTGAAAATACCATGACACAGATAAAGTTTTTTTAAGGTATGAAGTTAGATTTACAGTGCATCTAAGGAATTCAGTCTATCAGTCTTTAACATATTTTTATCTACATGTGTTCCAAAGATTGGAAATAGTTAAAAACAATACCTATCCTCAAGTAGTTTACATTCTGATGAGAGCTAGTCTGATAAATACCATTAGATGTATTTATTGGAGCAGATATATGTTGGGCAGGAAATTATTAATATATAAATAGATCTAGCCATTTTCTGTCCTTGTCTACTAAAGAGAATTCTGGCTCTTTCTACTTCAGTCTCTTTTTGTCCTAAGTAGGGACCTTCTTGCCAAATGACTGCATTTCTGAGTGAAGAAAAGAGAACAGAGGATAAGAAAATGCATATGAGGAAGAAGATGAAAGAGGCTACTTTGGGAAGGAAAATTATGGGGCAAACATTTATGGTTTATAAGGATAATATATGAGTTATAGGGAGAGAGGGTATTTTTATAAACATTGTTGGAGCAACTGTGAGTCTCCTTAAGGTGTTTGAGAAGACAAAAATGCTGATTTATTTTCAAAGTTTTGGGGATGCATTACTCTCTTAACCACTGTACCACTTTGGAACTGAATCATACAAGTCATAATTAATCCTTTATAGTAGTTATTGGAGGATATGAAGGACACATCATAGAGTGTAACTGCACCCAAAAAGAGTAGTATATTGAACCGTGCTGAAGGCTCTGAAAACTTCATAGATGCAGGAATGAGTCAGATGAGCCCTGGGGATGAATAGAAGCTAGTCACACAAAGGAAAGAGAGATCATTCTTCATTCTGGTAAAGAACAGTGATCAAAAGGAGCAAGAGAAGGCCAAACAACCCCAGAGATATGGGGTGAGGAGGATATAAAGGGAAAGAATATTTATATTGAGAGACTTTAGCAGGATTCTCAGTTTTTATATACTTAAATGTAAAGTTTTCGCACAATAAAAATTGCAGAAAATAAACATAGGTGCATATATTTGGATTTTGCCTTATTGCTTCTGTATGGATGAAAGGGCTAAAGAACACATGTATAGCTTATTTTAACAAGTATTTCTAGAATACTTTCAAGAAATTTGCAGCAACTCATATCCTGACCATCAAAATCCAAGGGAATATTTTAATTGGCCTGATGGGTCAGACCCATGAGGAGCCACTGCTGTGACAGATGGGTATTTGGGGGACACACATCTACCAGGGGCCACAATATCACCTTCGTTCATTGTGTATCCTCAGGTCAGGGAGAGTGGCAGGCACAGACCATGTACGTGTCATGCATAGTACTGAATGAATGAGGAGAGAACTGAGTGTCAACGTGGAAACTGGCACTTGGACAGACCTGTTGTGGAAAATGTAAAAATGTTTACAAGGTGATTTCATGAAACTTTTAGACCAGTTAAATGAAGCAGATGAGAGTAAAGGAGGAACAGAGGAAATTTTGAACACTTTACTTATGAATTAAGTACTTACTTTTATCTTTTTAAATTAAACATGATCTATGTATAGAGAAGGACATCTATAAATGTATGTCACATGGATTTCCGCAAACTAAAGGCAGACACATAACTAGCAATCGGATCAGGTATGGATGACCTCTACTCAACTGATTTCTAAAGTAGAGACTAGAAATGTAAATGGAATGAATTATATAACTAAAATCTCATTCATGGACTGTTGCATTCATTGATTCTTATTGTTGAATGCCACTGATTGTTGCCCATGTGCTCTGAATGCCCCACAGTGTATTCATCATTCTAATTCTGATAGATATTTGATTAACTTCAAATAGTACTTTAGTAGTATTCTAATGTATCTGCTATGAATTTTTGCTGTTTTTCTTTTGATGACCAAATGTGGACATTTTTGTTGGGTATAAACCATAGAATGGAATTGCTGGGTCATAGGACATTCATGTATTTAGTTTTAATAGATACTGACAATGACTTTTCTATAGTTGGACCAATTTACTCTTCCACTAAGAGTGAGGAGAATTTCTATTTACTCCACACTCTCACTGATACTTAGTGTAATCTATTTCATCTTGTAAGTATATCTTAGTATTTTAGTTTCTGGTTTTAGAATTTTCCTGAGACTAATCGTGCTTTTATGTTTATTTGCTATTTGAATATCTTCTGTTTTGTGTGTCTATTGAAACTTTTGTCCTTTTTTCTACCAAGTTGTGATTCTTTTTCTTAGCAATTCTTGCAACATAAAAATTACATTCTACATATGAACTCCTTTACCATATAGTGAATATTATCTCTCATTTTAAAATTAATTTTTTAATTTCTTATTAGTGACCTAATAAAAACAGATCCTCAGTTTTTTTTTTTTTTTTTTGTGGTAACGGGGGGTCAACCTCAGGACCTCGCGCGCCAACAGGCACCCGTGCCACTGAGCGATATCACCGGCCCCTTTTTCGTATGTGGGATCTGGGAGTTGAACTCGGGCCCTCGCGCTTGCAAGGCAGGCGCTTACACCGCTGAGCCATCTCACTGGCCCAGATCCTCAGTTTTAATATAGTCTAGTTTAGTGCTCTCATGTCTCTTTAAATATATATATATATATATATATATATATATATATATATATAAAATCTTAACCATTTAAAAATGTACAGTTTGCTAATTTTATATATCTGAAAGTCTCCGCTCATTGAACAACTTACTTCCTCATCTCCCATCTCCCAGCTTCTGATATAATCACTGTTCTACTTTTTTCTATGAAACGAATTACTTCACATACCTCATATGTGTGGAATGGTACATTATTTGCCTACTTGTGACTGCCTTATTTCACTTATCATACCATGTCCAAGGTTCATCCATGTAGGAGCATGTGACAAAATTTCTTTCCTTTCTAAGGCTGGGTAAGATTCCATTGTATATCTAGATCACAGTTTGCTTACTCATTCATTCAGAGAGGGAAATGTGAATTTCTGTCACTTCTTTACTATGATTTGGGCTTCTATGAACGTGAATTTGCAAATATCTCTTCAAGGCTCTGCTGTTTCTTTTTGGATATAGACCCAGAAATGGAATTGCTGGACCACATGGTAGTTCTATTTTAAAACTTTTGAGAAACCTCCCTACTTTTTCCATAAGGGTTGTTGTATTTTACAGTCCCACCAATGGTGCCCAAGAGTTCCAATTTCTTTGCACCTTTGCCAACAGTTCTTATTTTCTATTTTTTTGACAGTAGCCATACTAATATGTGTGAGGCAATAACTCTCTGTGGTTTTAATTTGTAGTTTCTGATGATGGTTGATGTTCAACATCTTTTTATGTACTAGTTTCCCTTTGCATATCTTTAAAAAGATATCCTTACTACAAATCACAAGATATTCTATTAGATTATCTTCTAAAATCTTTTATTTTATTTTATTATTGTTTGCTTTTAATATTTATATCTTCAATCAATTTGGAAATGACTTTTATTTATGGCGTTAGGTTGGGATCAGGTTATCTGTATCTTTTATGTATATGTATATTTGTATCTTATATGTATATGTTATGTATATAATTCTAGATACAGTTTCATTATACTATTTATGTATCTCTTGTCTTTTCTTATATATAATGAATCCACACAATAACTTGTCTCCTTGCAAAGCAGTCACCTTTTTCAAAAATTAGGTGTTTGTTTAATTTTGGGTCTGCTTCTGTGCTCTATTTTTCTCTATTCTGCACAGTTTGTCTACGTGGGCCAATAATACATGGTTTAATTAATATAGATTTATAATAATTCTCAATATTTTGTTGTGTAATGTATAATTATCATTCATTTTCTGCAAGACTGCCATGGATAATTTTGACCCCTTGCATTTCCATATGAGTTTCCATACCTTATGTCTCCTCACCATAAATCTGATATTTCAATAAGATTTCACTGAATCTGTAGCTTAATTGGGAAAGAATGTCATCTTTACAATTTTGACCTTTCCAACCTGTGAAAATGATACAGTCATGGTTTTTAGAGGTTTCTAATATCTTTCTGTGATATTTTATACATATTATTGTGAACATCTTGTACATCTTTATTTAGATTTGTCCTTAAGTGATGATTTTGATGCCATTATAAATAATATTGTTTTAAAACATTCACTTTTTTCTTTTTCAATGACATGTGAAAGCACAATTGTTTTCTGTTGACTTTGTATCCAAAAACTTAGCTTATTAGCTTACATATTAATTCTAATAGTATGTCTGTAGATTCATGTAGATTTTCCTCATATACCATCATGCTGTCTTAAATAAAGACAGTTAAATTATATTTTTAATTTAGTATAATCTATAACAAATAAAAATGTTTCATTTCTTGCTTCATTACAGTAACAAGCTCTCGGGTAAACTGTTGAATAGAAGCAGTTATAGGGGTGGTCATAGTTTCTTTCCCAATCTCAGAGACTTTTCAAGATATCATCACTCAATAGACTATTTGCTGTATGTTATTTTGATAGACTAAAGTTATTTTCTTTCTCTAGTTTGCTAAGGTTCTTTAATGAGTAAATGTTGAATTTTTGAAGTGTTTTTTTCTTATAACTAATGATTTTTTTCAATTGTATTTCTTGACTTTAAAATATTTTATTTAGCTATTAACTCTACTGCATATAGTATAGTTATTAAAGATCAGATATAACCAGACTATTAAGAAGGTAATCCATTTCCTAACCAAACAAAGTTGTATGTCCTTCTGCCAGGATGATTTCAGCTCTATTCTTTGGTCTCAGCCCATGTATTTACGGGCTAGGAAATGTATTAAGAATCCTATCATTACTAGATGCATAGATATATAGAATTAACAAATGTATCTATAATCCAAGGTGGACCTAGGAAAGCTGAGCACCTCTAGAACTTTAGCTTTATCTTCAATAACTCACCTCTATGCTTAATCTAGATATGGCTAGTTCTTGATCTCTATCTCTATCTCTACCTCTATCTCTATCTATCTCCTTACCCACACCCACACCCATACCCATACCCATGCCCATACCTATCTATATCTATATCTATCATCTATATCTATCTATATGTATCTATCTATATATCTAGGCCTGGCCTCTGAAAATGTATTCCAGACTATTTGACTATGCCTCATCATGTGCTTTGTTCTTGCTAAATCCTAATTCAGATATGAAGTGCATCATTGTCCTATTCATTTCTAAATTGGCAAGGTCTCCCGCATGGCTAAATCAGCATCCTTTAGATGACTGGCTTTGACCTCTGATGGATTAGAGCCTTTGTAAATAATGCAGTCATCTATCGTATCCATAGGGGGTTGGTTCCAAGACCTCCAGCATTTGAGGAGTGAGTACAATCAAAGAACTAATAAGAACCATGGAAAAAAAAACATAATCCTTTAATCATAAACTTTTTATAGTTTTGATCTTGGCAAAAGATGATTATTGGTAGATATTGTGGAAGTTTAAGCAAGAAAAAAAAATGCTGTGAACTGGATTTCATACAGCCTGGTTCCAAAATGCTAAAATTTTTGAATATATGAACAGCAAAACAGTCTAGTTTTACTACAGCAACTACAAATATTGTTACATGGTAAATAAATAATTACAGAAATTACTTTGGTACTTCTTTTTGCAATTCTACTCATGGTACAACAAGCAGTTTATCAATTTTTAAAAGTGGCAAAGTAAATATGTCATTCAATTGGAAGTAGATATTGGCACCTATTGGATCCATGTTAGTGTTTATAATAGATTTTTTTTTTAATGTGGGTACTGGGGGTTGACCTCAGGACCTCGTGCTTTCCAGCAAGTGCTTGTGCCACTGAGTGATATCACTGGCCCTTTTTTTCTTTATGTGGGTACTGGGAGTCGAACTCAGGACCTCGCGCTTGCCAGGCAGGTGCTTATGCCGCTGAGACATCTCACCGGCCCTATAATAGTTCTTAAAAGTAGAAAACTTAGTAAAATAAAAGATCAAATGTAGTGTTACATTCTGGAGGAAGAATTGTGCCACAGGGAAATGAACACTTAGTTTGGTATAGAAGCTGGCATCGTGTCTCATCCCCGAGTCTGGCTTTCGTATGTCTTCCCTGTGGACTCACACATCAGTAAAAGATTGAGCTGTCTGCAGAAACAAACTTAATAGTCACTATAATATTTGTGATATTTTATAAATAAATTGTTTTAGCTTTCTCATTGCTGAGACACAATACTTGATACCTACAACTTGAAAGAGAAGTTTAATTTGGTTCATGTTCTCAGAGGATTCAGCCCATGATCAGCTGGCTCCAAGGCGGGGACATCATGGCCATAGGAAAGGCAGAACAAAGATTCTTAGCTCATAACAGCTAGGAAGCAGAGCAGGGGAGAAGCAACAAGAGGAATGGGTTAGGGCTCAGACATACAACCCAAGGCCATATCTCCAAGATTCCCACAGATGCAACCAAAAATGTGCCACACTAATCTCCTCAGTGGATCCCAAAGCCAATTAAGTTGACCCACCACATCCCACTTGTGAAGTTATCACCCAAATACATCTCTTTAAACCAACATCGTGGGCCAGTGAGATAGCTCAGCGGAGTAAGCGCCTGCCTGGCAAGCGCGAGGGCCCGAGTTCGACTCCCAGAACCCACATACAAAAAAAGGGCCAGTGATATCGCTCAGCGGCACGGGTACCTGCTGGCACGTGAGGTCCTGAGTTCGACCCCTGGTACCCCCCCCAAAAAAATAAATAAATAAAATGAAAAGTAAACCAACATCTTCTTAATCTTCAAAGACAATAGCAAGTTCATAATTCCACCTAACATAATACAACTATCCCATGTACAACTGTAAATGCAATAATCCATTTACCCAGGTTCCAAAATTTCAAGCATTTTTAAAAGTTCAAGGCAAAGTCTCTTTTGAAATGCAAAACAAGCACTTAGATGCAAATCTCTGTAAAAATAAAAAACAAGTTTTGTGTCCCCAAGATGCTGTGGCACAGGCAATTATTCCCATTTCAAAATAGAGAAACAGGGGGTTAATAAAGAATTGAATCAATGCAAAACTGAAATGGAGCAGAGCAACAGCACATCCTGTCTGGCATCCAGGGCACTTGGTGGAAAAATGTGAGTTCCAAAAAGTTTGGGTGGCCCCATCCCTCTGGCCTTGATGGTTGTAGCTCACACAGCCTCTCTCGGCTGGCTTTACTCTCAGCCTGTAGCTTTCCTTAGCAGCTGTTCTAAGTTCCTGGCATCGTAACTTTCTAGTGTCTCCGCTGCACCTTTGGCTCCACGCTCTTAGATTCACTCTTACCCTCTCATAGGTTCTTTGCCTTGTCTCACTGGCTTTCCTTTGAAATCTGGGTTCAAGCCTCCATGAACCCACAATTCTTGCTTTCTGCATACCAGTAAAACCAGCATCATGTGGATGACACCAAGTTCTACTGTCACAAGAGCAATATCCCAGCCACGTGGGAACATGGCTGCAGTGGCTTCTGAGCACCTGCATGGCTGAGTACAGTGAAATGAAAACTGGAGAACCAGTTCCCTAAGAGGCTTTTATCGAGCAGGCATCCCAGGGAATGCCTTCTCAAATGAAATGCTGACAACTTAGCACACTGGACCCTGTAATTGGGGGAGTCTTTCTTATTCCTAAGATGCCCTCAAGGCATTTTTCTTCTTATCTGGATATAAATTATTATTATTATTTTTAATGGCACTGTTCTCTGCAACAGCCATACTTTCTTTGGCCCCAACATTACACATAATTCCTTCTGGTTGAAAATTTAAGTTTTTCAAATTTTCCTGCTCTGTCTTTTGCCTCCAATTCTTACTGTAAATCTGGCTAAAATCAGCCAACAGTACCCATGCTACATACTGAATGTTGGGCTGCCTTTGAATGTCCTTCAGGAGATGAATTAATCTACTACCCTTGAATCTTTGACTTCTGCAAAGTCTCAGTACAAATGTAGACAAATTTTCTGCCACAGTGTAACATATATGTCTCTAGTCCACTGCTAATAGAGTCTTTGTTCCTACCTACAACCTTGTGAGCCTAGTCTTTGCTCTCTGCATTACTATCAATATTGTAGTTTTCAGAGCTCCAACCAGAATCACCCACCAAGCTGTTTGGGCACACTAGGACTTCACTACCCCAAAAATACCTCTGCAAACTCCTCCTGCAAATCAGTTCCAAAGGCTTCTATACTACATGCTGAAGTACAACCACTAAACCACCCCACTTCAGGTACCAATTTTCTGTATAAGTAAGCATTTTTATGTTGAGAAATAATACCTGATACTTACAATTTTTTTTTTCATAGCGGGAATTGAACCCATAACCTTGCACTTGGCAGGCAGGCACTGTGCCACTGAGCTATATCCTGGTCCCTGATACCTACAATTTAAAGGGAGAGAGATTTAATTTGGCTCGGGTTCTCAGGGGCATTCAGTCCATGGCTTGGTGGCTCCAAGGATGAAATATCTTTGTGGAAGTGTGTGGTGGAGAAAAGATACTTAATTTGTGGTAGCCAGGAATCAGAGCAGGGGGCATCTCCAGAGAGCAAGTTCAGAGGGACAGATATAGACTTCTAGGCTATAACTACTAAAACCCACCCAGAAAGACCAAGAAGTGTGCTACCACAGTCCTCAGCACAGATCCCCAGTTGACAACTTACCAGCCACATAAATACTCCTTGATTAACTACATGTTGTCTTGTCTTTATTTACAAACTTCTTTACAATTAATCAAACTCGATGAAAACAGTGACTAGTGCTAAAAGGAGGACATTTCTTTCTTCTTCAGCATGGGTATCAAGAACCATTATGAGGTGACAAAATGCTCTGGGATCCTCTATAGGAACCAAGATCAATGGAAGGGAACTCAGTTATGGGGCACTGGTGAAGAAAGTGCATGTAGATATCAGTGAGTTGTCACTGAAGACATCACCTCATCCACTGGTGGATGAAACATGGCAGGTGCTAGGAAGTTTTGAAGCATTCATGATATACTGCTTAGAAGGTGGCAGAGACATGTTTATGTTATGTTTAGGTTATGGGAGGGAAAAAATAAAAGGCACAATAAAATTAGTTAAAAATATTAATTTAGCCAGGTGCAGTGGTACATGTCTGCAGTTTGAAATATTCAGGAGACTAAAAAACTAAAATATACAATGTCTAAATGGATTTAATAGTAGACTGAAAAGATGACAGATAACTTTGTGAAGAAATGAAGGATATTAGCCTCAATTTCCTCTGTAAATCTCTGCAAACCTCAGGACAATTATAAAGAACTCACGTGACGTACTGTAATAAAACTGTTTAGATATGAGGATGGGGAGAGGGAAAGGCAGAGACAGAGACAACCAAAGGCACATGGCTACTTTAAAAGTAGAAAGAGAAAAATGATACTGCTTTCAAAGAAGAAAATTTCAATAGAAACGTGGAAATTTTCAATAGAAATGTGGAAGCCAGGATACAAGGAAATATCATGACTATTATGTTTAATGTTCTGGAAAAAAAAAAGAATTGTTAACTTAGAATTTTAAAATCAACAAAAATATTCTTTGAAAGTAAAAGTAAGGGGCCGGTGAGATGGCTCAGCGGCGTAAGCGCCTGCCTTGCAAGCGCGAGGGCCCGAGTTCGACTCCCGGAACCCACATACGAAAAAAGGGGCCGGTGATATCGCTCAGCGGCACGGGTGCCTGTTGGCGCGCGAGGTCCTGAGGTCGACCCCCCGGTACCCACAAAAAAAAAAAAAAGAAAGTAAAAGTAAAATAAAATTGTTTTTAGAAAAATAAAATATAACAGAAGTTTTTGCTAAGAAAAAGAAGCAAAACTGTACTGAAGAAAGTAATTCAGAATTTTTTAATTAATGCAATTAAAATATGTTTAGTTAAAATAATAATAATTTAAATAAGCATATATGCTTATATGAGAATCATCATAAATACAAGAAACAACATGCTTAAGTGTAAAAGGATGGAAATTCCATGATAACCCTAACAAAAGAAATGCATACTATTTTTATTCTAATATCAAAACATATTTTCATGTAGAAATCATTTTTAGGGATAAAAGGGACAGTTCATAAAGAATTTCTCATCAAGAATGTATAGCATTTTGAAATCAATATGTGCTCAATGACAAAAAAAAGAGCTGATAAATTAGAAAACAGTGGCCAAACCCATAAACATAGTGAGAGTGCTTATCACTCAACATTCTCAGTAGCTCATAGAACAGGGAGATAAAAAGATATAAATGGACAGAAAACTTAATTAACAAATTTAATTGAATTGAATTACATAGAACATTGATTTCACCATCAACAAAATACATATTTTTCAACCATATAAGGAACATTTACCAAAGTTAATCATATGCTGCATCATAAAGAACCCTCAAATATTTCAAAAAATTGCTTTCACACATAGCATGCACTCTGCCAATAGTGTAAGCTAGAAATTAGTGAGAGAAGATAAATAGAAAATCACTATTAGCAATTATGCAGCTAAAGGCTAAGTAACACACAAGTCAAACAAGAAATCACAGGAAAATTAGAAAATATTTTTAACTGAATAATAATAAAGGGATCACATAGTAACACTTGCAGAATCCAGCTAAATTTCTTGGATTAAAGTTTATAGCATTCATGGGCCGGTGAGATAGCTCAGAGGCATAAGAGCCTGCCTGGCAAGCGCGAGGTCCTGAGTTCGACTCCCAGTACCCACATATGAAAAAAGGGCTGGTGATATCGCTCAGCGGCACGGGTGCCTGCTGCCGCGTGAGGTCCTGAGTTCGACCCCTGGTACCCACAAAAGAAAAAAAAAATGTTTATAGCATTCTTGTATGTACTGAGAAAGAAAAAGCATGGAATCTTTTTAAAAATTGAAAAATCAGGGCTGGTGAGATGGCTCAGCGGTGTAAGCGCCTGCCTTGCAAGCGCGAGGGCCCGAGTTAGACTCCCGGAACCCACATATGAAAAAGGGGCAGGTGATATCGCTCAGCGGCATGGGTGCCTGTTGGCACGCGAGGTCCTGAGGTCGACCCCCCCGGTACCCACACACAAAAAAAAAAAAATTGAAAAATCAACCTTTGAAGATTCTATTGAATAAAAAGGAGAGTTAAAGAAAGTATAAAGGAGAAAATAACTTTTAAAATAAGAGGAAAATAATCGATGAAGTTGAGAAGCTAAAATATAATATGAAAGAAAAACAATGCCAAAGTTGATTCTTTGAAAATACTAACAAAAGTTGATAAGTGTTGTTTTATGTTTATTTAAACACATATATTGTCATTGCCCAAATGTAAGTAATAAAAATAGGTGCAGTATAGTATAATACAATTTAAATGATATTTATGTGCAATATATATATCACAGATAAAGTTCACCTGGATCCTTAGATTTACATCATCCAACATTGATGTTCAAAAATTTTATATATTTTTATATATTATTTATATTTTTAATTTTGGATTTTTGTTAATCACATATGAGCTTATTGAAAACAAACATGATTGCCTTTTTCATTTCTGTCCAGCATCTAAAATAGAATTGGGAACTAAATAATAACTTCATTTTTTTTTTGAGACAGGGTCTTACTATGTAGTTCAAGCTGTCTTTGAGCTCACTATGTAGCCCAGGCTGGCCTCGAACTCACGGCCATCTTCCTGCCTCAGCCTCCCAAGTGCTGGGATTATAGGCGTACACCACCATGCCCGATTTTAGTAACAAAATAATAACTTAAATATTTACTGAAAGAATACTTGAGCTTTCCTTTAATTGTAGGTCAGGTTATTCAAGAAGAAAAAATTAAACTCCTCCTTCTAAAAAATAAGAACCAGCTAACATTAAAGAAAACAGTATTACCAGGTCAAAATGTAAAAGAAATATAACTGAAAGGAAAGACAACCAAACACTGAATTTCCTTTTGTACTGAAGAATTTGCTGATGTCTGAAAATTTAGGCTGGAGCCTGGTAACCTCATCAGGTGAGAGAGATGGAAGACAAGACTCAGTGGCCACCCAGAAAGAGGAGTTTAACAGAAAAACCTGTGTACACTAAGCAGAATTATCAAATTGTTAAATGCTTACAATAAAAGATAAACAAAAAGTAAATCCATGCATCACCTAGCCCAGTGAATCAGCACTGAGCAGAGTATGGTAAAAAAAAAGTCTCAAAATAAAAAAATAGCTGGAGATACAGCTCAATGGCAGAGCACCCCTGGGTTTAATCCCCAGTACTATAAACAAATGAACAAACAAACAAACTATGAATTCAATCAGCATTCACATTATTTGGATGATCCAGGCAAACTCCAGATAAACTCCTGCATCTGGATGATCCAGAAATTAGATAAAAGTGTCTTCAGCACAGTCATAGAAACAAATAATAATCTTCTATAAACAAGGATACTTCCATTCTAGTCTTCAAGGAATTCTTTCTCCACAAGTAATGTTTCAAGAATGACCCAAATAATAAGCTGTCACCAAAACACATACAAAGAAGCAAAGCCCTATAAAACAAGATCAGCAGAAATAATGATAGAACTATTCACACAAACATTAGCTATTAGAATTTTCAGAACATGTTATTAAATGATTATGCTTAGTCTTTTGGATAAAAATAGATACATTTAACAGTATCCACAAGAAACTGAAAAAGATGAAAATTGGCACTTTCTAAAAGAAACAACAAAAAAGGAAATTTCTCGTAATGAAAAATATTACCAGCCAAAATTAGAAACTACTAGCATTTCACACAGAGTTGAAGGAAGAATTAATGGACTGGAGTATAGATCATAAAAATCAACCAGAATGCATTGAGAGGGGATGAAAAAGAGGTAAAGACACTAAGAACATAGACTGAGAAAGAATACTATACTTCTGCTTTTACTTTTTATCCTAGGAGAATTTTAGATGTAATAAAAATGTAATACAGGGTTCCAACATACCCCATACTCAGTTTTTCCTGTTGTTAGAATTGCATTGTGGACTGTATGTAGATGTCCCCCCAAAGCCTCATGCACTCATAGGTGTGGCTTTTTAAGGGGGAAGCTGGATGTAAGGTGTGTGATACTGGGATTAATGGTGTGTGGAACTGGATTAGTCCACTGACTGGTTTAGCTTTGTTCTGGACGTGGATAACAGGAAGGCCCACCCTGGTGTGGGTGGCACCATCCAAAACCCTGGATGTAGCCTGGCTTGGAATAAGAAGGAAACGAGGCTTCTTGCTTGCTTCTGCTGCCTCCTACCTCCTCTGGCATGGACTGTTTCTCCTCTGCCTTGCCCCTCTGCCACGGCAGTCTGCCTTGGAGCCAGCTGACTAGGGAATGAAACTTCTACAAACTGTGAGTGAAATAAACCTTTCCCCTTAACTTGTGGGTGTCAGGTTCTTGCAAAAGAAAAGTAATTAAGACAAATTGTATATTAATAAGGAGCATTTGTTTTCATTAATGATCCAGTATTGATACATTGTTATTAACAAAAGTCAATATATAATTCAGATTTCCTTAGTTTTTACCTAATGTCTTTTACTTCCACGATTGCATCCAGCACACCACATTCTATTAAGTAATTATGCCTTTTTAGGCTGCTTTTGGCTGTGACAATTTTTCAGACTTTTCTTATTTTTAATGACTTGGATGATTTTGAAGAGTTCTGTTAAGACATTTTGTAGATTGTCCCTCTATGGGAGTATGTCTGATGTTGTTTCTAATGTTAGACTAACATTGTGATTTTGGGAAGGAACACCACAGAGGTGAAGGCCATTGGTCATGCCCAACACAGCATATCATTGTTGATGTTGGCCTTTATGAAGTTTAAGAAAGTGTTTATCAGGTTTTTCTACTGCAAAGCTGTTTTTTTTTTTTTTTTTTTTTTTTTTTGCCTCATTGTCCATATTAAACACCTTGAAAAGGAAGTCCTGGGCGCAGCTTGTGTGCAAGCAGTGGGAAGTTATGCTATACTGCCTGAAGATGCAGTATCTGTGTACATCATTTGGATCTCTTCTACATGGAAGACTTGATTCCACTGTCTTTATGTTTGGGATTTTAATTCAATACTACTTTATCTTCTTCTTCATTTTTTTTTTTTTTTTTTTTTGTGGGTACCCGGGGGTTGACCTCAGGACCTCGCACGCCAGCAGGCGCCCGTGCCGCTGAGCGATATCACTGGCCCTTTTTTCATATGTGGGTTCCGGGAGTTGAACTCAGGCCCTCGTGCTTGCCAGGCAGGGGTTTATGCCGCTGAGCCATCTCATCGGCCCCTTCTTTTTTTTTTTTTCAAAAATTTTCTACTGGTAAACCTTACTATTGGTTCCTATGTTTCCGACATTTCTTCATTATCGCAGATTTTAAAGTTTTAGTTCTTTTTTAGTATTTTTTTTTCCTAGTAGCATAAGATTGTCAAAAGCCTGAAATAAAAAGTGGGTGTTTTGCCAATAAACCCACCTTAACTGCTGTAACCTGATCGTCTTGAAACTACTTAACACGGGCTCCTTCAACACTGCCTTTCATGATGACTGCGCTGGCTACTCGATCTTTGCTGAACTCGGAATCAGTTCAGCAACATTTACACACAGTTTTATGGGGTTTTGATTGGAACTACATGTAGATCAATGTTGGAAGTGACAGTTCAACAATACTGAGTCTTCCACTCCCCGAACATAGAATGTCTTCCACATAATGTACTTTTTTTTTTTTTTTAATGTGGGTACCAGGAGTTGACCTTAGGACCTTGCGCTTGCCAGCAAGCGCTTGTGCCACTGAGTGATATCACTGGCCCTTTTTTTCCTTTATGTGAGTACCAGGAGTTGAACTCAGGACCTCGTGCTTGCTGGACAGGCACTTATGCCGCTGAGCTATCTCACCGGCCCCACATAATGTACTTTTCACTGCAGTTCTATACAGAGAAGGTGGAAGTGGTGGGGGTAGTGAGGGGAGACAAAGATTAAGTTTAATATTTTTAAGAGGTGTGGGATGCAACTTCTAAGTAATTGATGGAAAACACTGATCTAAAGATTCTTATACTAACAGTATTCTTATACTTACATCCTAACAGGATGTAAGATGTGAGAGAGAGAGAGATAAAGAGAGAGAGAGGATTCCAGAAATATTACAGTAAATTTACTAAACAACAAAGCCATAAAAATTTATTAAACAGTCTGACAATAAGAGTAGCGACAGTTAAACTAATAAGTAATATTTCTAAAAGCATCAATAAAATCCATGAGCAGAATAAAATCTTAAATGTAACAAAAGAATACTAGGGGGCCGGTGATATAGTTCAGCAGCATAAGCTCCTGCCTGGCAAGCGTGAGGTCCTGAGTTTGACTCCTGATACCCGCACATTAAAAAAAAAAAAAAAAAAAAAAAAAAAAAAAAGAATACTAAACTCATTTTCTCATGAAATAAACTAAGAATTGCCGTATGAGGGTTGCACGTCTTTCTGTGGTGCTCTTCAAAACCACAATCTTCGTGTCTCCGGTTCTCTAACGTTGATGAAAGACAGATCAGAGAGAAAAGGTGGTTACGTAGCTTCAAGTTTTTCATCTTTGCTTCACCTAAAGCAACTAGCACAACATTTTTCACATGGTAAGCAAAAAATAATATATAAATACAATTTACTCAATATCACTAGGATTAAAAACATATTACTCAAAGTGGATAAGGTATAATCCCAGGTACTCCGAAGACTGAGGCTGGAGTCACAAGCTCAAAGAATCACAAGTTCAAAGCCAGCCTGGGCAATTTAGGAAGACCCTGTCTCAAAATAAAAATAAATAAATAAATAAAAATGACTGGTGATGTAGCTCAGTGTTCTGTGGACTCAATCCTCAATCTGGAAAAAAAAATCATTATTTACTCAATAAGTTCCTGCTTAGAAAACATTTATTAAGCAACCACTATGTGCCAGACTGTTAACCTTTTAAAGGATTTTATTTATGAAATTTAGATGTTAGGGAGCATCACATCCCGTAAAGGGGGAAAAACGATAACATTGGTCAAGAATGAACTTTTGGTGAAGACAGAGAATGTTGCAAATTTTGCCATTTACTGGAAATAATAGCAAAAATGTGCCATATAAATATGAAATATTAATAATAAGGGAAATTGAGTGCAGGGTATTTGGGAACTTTTTCTACTATCTTCTTAAGTTTTTTTTTTTTAATTTAAACCTGTCCTAAAGTTTAAAGACTATTAAAAAATGATTATCAATGATGAATTTATACTTAGGCAACGTTAAGACTCTGGAGTCCCTTTCATATTTAAAAATTAAACCACAGTTAAAATGAATTTGCTAGCCGGGTGTGGTGGCATGCACCTGTAATCCTAGCACTTGGGAGGCTGAGGCAGGAGGATTGCCATGAATTCGAGGCCAGCCTGGGCTATGTAAGTGAGCTCAAGCCCAGCCTGCACTACATAGCAAGACCCTGCCTCAAACAAACAAACAACAATAAAAAAAATTTGCTTCGCAATATTAAAAATTAGGTAGGAAAAAGCAATGTGGAGATATATCTGGTTTTCTAGTAGTGCTAAAGATAATAATTTGATTGAGTTACTTTTATAAATCATAAATCATTGAAAAGTAAAATAAAGATTTGAGGAGCAAGAGAGTTGTTTACTATTTAGGACTATATTTATCCTACCATTCTATTCCATTTATAGAAAAATCAGAAGTATTAAAAACAAAGCCCTTTTCTACCCAGTCAATTGCTTTCTAAATTACATGAGTTATTATTTAAAATGGACTTAATCTTTTATCATCCATTTGAGATATTACCGTTCATTTGAGACTGCAGGAGTTATCACATATCTAAAGTGACATTTTTATCTTCAATAAATTCTAATTCAGTTCATACATTAACTGGAGAAACACAATTTTAGTGCACTTAATCAAAATGCTTTATGGATTCTTCATTCCAAACTAGTAATAATGTGCTACTTTAACAAAAATAATAATTAAAGTATTCATTTTAATAACCATAAGGAGGCTGTTCTCTTTAGTCTCTTTAAGGGGAAGCTGTCAGATGGACCAGTCTGGCTTAGCCATTCATAATTCCCAAATATGTCATCATCTTTTAATGATTTAATTATTTTCCTACTTTTCTTTGTGCTTAAGTATTTCTCTACAGGTATCATTTGGCAATTTGATTTAAAATAATTCATAAATAACTGTCTTATAACTCATAAAAATACTTTTATTGTCACACCCATAAAAATATCATTTTTTTCTAACCCAACATTCATTTGCTTTTTTTGTTGTTGTTTTTTTTTTTTTTGTGGGTACCGGGGAGTCAACCTCAGGACCTCGTGCGCCAGCAGGCGCTTACACTGCTGAGCCATCTCACCGGTCCTCATTTGGTTTTAAGATAACTGACAAACTTGTGAGTAGTTATAATTGGTGTATTACACTATACCATGAATTGCTGGAAAGATGTCAGCAATTGTAAATGCTACTTGCACAATGGTATATTCTGAACTTTTTGTGAAATAAAGTATCATATTTGATACATTCATATAAGACTTTATATTCAGTTGATATATAAGATTTAGTTCCATTTTATAGTGTATTTTTGGTTTAAACACTTACAATTAATATTCCATCATCTCAGATTTATAAACTTCTGAGCACCATTGACTGTGAGTTTAATGAGCTTATATTATGATTTATCTTTTTTTTTATACGTGGGTATCAACAGTCGAACTCAGGACCTCGCGCTTGCCAGGCAAGCGCTTATGCCACTGAGCTACATCACTGGCCCACGATTTATCATCTTAATCTAATCTTCTGTGTAAGTTTTCTATATCCTTAACTCTCTGACCACTTAGTCATTAATAGATTTTTTTGTCTCTAAACTAACATGCTCCTTTGATTAAAATTTTAAGTATTTATTTCAACATCTACAGTTTATGCTTATATTAGTCTTAAAAATATTTGCACACACAGTTCATCTAAAACTCCTAAAAGTTTGTTTTATTCTTCCTATATTCTTTATAATTTACTATTTCTATATTCTTTTGAATAATTCACTCAGTGAATTAAAACCAGATATTTAACGCTTATCCTCACCATTAGTGCAACACTTCCAGTCCTTTAAGAAATCTATGAGCCATCTTTAATCAGGATAAATCATTATAATTTTGAACTTGTAAAATGTTTTCTTTAATTTTTCCCTAATATTTTAGTTTGGTGCATAAATCATGTAAGGGTTCGATGTTAGTGCATGAACGTCTTGCTAGCTTTTTTTCTTTAAGTCACATTAATGATATACATCCATTTTAACTCTAAATATCTTTTTGACTATTAATACAATTTAGGGATACAAATTTGACTTCAAAAGGAACAAGTCTTAAATAATTTAGTCATACCTTAAGGCGATTCTTTCTAGAGTTTTCACAGAGGATTTCAGGTTACACTGATGGAATATTTACCTTTAAAACACATTTTGAATGTCTCTGTCCAGAGTCATAAGCTTGATTTTGACAAATACTAGTTCTTAAATGAAGTAATTTTAGTGTTCTCGTCTAACCACTTCCAATTTTTTAATCTCTTAGGATGACTGGGCCCAATAATCTTTTAAAATTTAAATACAGGTTTTAGCTACTCTCCATTGCATTAATCACTCACTTGAAGTATTTTAACAAGTAAGAAAATAAATCAGTATAAAGTGGAATATACTATAATCTTGCTACAGAGTTAACAGAAACAGGGTTGCGATTTGGAGAAAGTCCACACAGAGCCACATTTGCTTATTTAAAGAGAAATTGGAATATGGGGGGAAAGCACATGAGGTAAGAGGAAGAATGATGAAAGCAAAATATGGTTTTCATTTCTTTTTTGTTTTATAGCATTTTATAAAACACTCATTGGATAAAGTATGATATTCTAACATAGACAATACTATACCCCATCGAATTCACATAAACATGTTATTTATAAGTAGTATGTGTGTACCGACACGCAATAAGATGGAAGCAACCTATTCCTTCTAAGTCTGCTCACTCTCTGTAACTGCTTTTTTGCTATCTGTGCTTGCCCGACCCATGAATATGATAGAGATTAAGAAAGAAACATGTTTATAAAACCATTTTCAATCTTAAAAAAGATTTAAGTTATATTTTTTAGAATGAACATCTTTTCCCTAAGCAGATAACAATGATATCATAAATTCTACTCACATTATATAAACCAAGGAGGTTTGGAGATGAAATTCACATTTTTATCTTGATGAGAAATCATAGTAAAATGTTAACTGAATTATCTCTAAATCTGCATCTGATGTTTAGTGATGGTTTATAAGCTAAATAAATTTTTCTAGCTCACTTACTTCTGCACACAGTAAAAATAGAATTCCAGCCGGTGATAAAAGTCGAAATTAGAGAATGAGAAAAAGCAAGAAACCCTATGTATGATTAGTTGCCTGCTTGGGGATTTCTGAAAGAACAAATTTATGGAGTTAATGTAATGAGCTAGTCTGAGATCTCTTCCAAGAACATCAGCTTGTCTAATTAGATTTTTGGACAATTTGCCAACCATAAATAAGTTACAGGAAAAGTTTCTAGTTTTTATGAGCAATATATTTTCCTAATCACTCCATTTCACTAAATTTGGCCTTTTCTCAAATCTCTCATTTATTCTTGCATATTTGTAACTGGTGGTTACTCCTTTATTGGTGATGGAATCATCTTATTTCCAAATAAATTGCCTGTTGACCACCACCTTCAGAGAAACTAATTCCTTTCTGTGGTTCTGAATTCAGCATATATTGTCCTTTTCGGCTTTATAGTAGTCAGTAAAATCTAATTATGTGGGTCTTTTTAATGACTCAAATTTCCATAAAATCTAAGAACCTATGTTTGCATTAATGGTTAACAATCAATCAAAGATGTAACAGAAAATGAGTGAATATTGTGTAACTTAACCTTACACCTTATTTAACTCAGCTTATAACATTCTTACAATTTAATTATACTTTGTAGAATTCCAATATGCTTCCCAAATGGCAAAGGAGTAAGCATGTGGTGAGCTACGAACTCAAATTTGTCATTTTATTTTGACACTAAGGACATAAAATATAAGTTATGATGGAAATGACCAATTGCTTATGTAGCTCTGGTTAAGATTTGGCTTTTATAGCCCTACTTTTGTTGCTAAAGTCATTTTAAACTGCGTACATTTGAAAAAAAGAAAAATAGCCCTTCAATTTATCTCAATCCTGATAGGTGGCATCCAGCTCGGAGTTGTTGGATTTTCTATTCGTTTATTTCCAGACAATGGACAAAATCACTGTGAGTTAATTTGCTTTCTTAAACACGAAGTGATAGAAATAGGGTGATAAGCATCTTTAAAAGGCAGTTGCGCCACACCACAAGCCTCTCTGCCAGCCACGCCGCGCGGCCCACCCTGCTGCGGGAAGGGGAGTGCTGCTGGCGTGAAACCAGAAGGCTCGGAACACCCGGCCCGGCAGGCTCCAGGATGCCCATCTCAGCTCCAGACAGCTTGAAATAAAACCGGAAAACAGCGATCCGTATTTTAATGTATTAGTCTTAGAGACAAAACTAATGCGGGGGCGCTGCACAGATTATAACTGGCAAGTGGCAGTTACGCCTTGAGTGTTGGTCATCACCATGGGAGGAAAGGAGGCTTCCAGCATAGAATCACAGAAAGTAATCACAATAATGTTTGTTTATTTTGTTCTTTTTTCTATACTGTGGAAGTGAGGGGTAACTTGAGCAAATTAACTTCTTCTTTCTCCTCTTGCTTTTTTTTTTTTTTTTTTTGTGGGTACCAGGGGTCGAACTCAGGACCTCGCGCTTGCCAAGCAGGCGCTTTTGCTGCTGAGCAATCTCACCAGCCCTATTCTTCCTCTCTTTCTTTCACCTATTTTTCTGTTTTCTTTGAGTTAGGCTTACAATAAAATGTAAATAGACAATGTAATTACTCATTGGAAGGAAATAAAAAAAAGGAGAGGTTGCTTAGCTGAAATCTAAACCCTGTTTTCTTTGCCTCTCCCCTGAAGGCCGTTTCTATGTATGGCTGCGTTGTCTTCTTGGTATTGTTAAATGACACAAGTCAGTGCTGTTCATCAGTTTACCCCCACTTTATGATCTGGTCTCTGCCTCACTCTCTTGGTGCATTAATAGTCCCCTGAAATCCTATCACTTTGCTGTAGGATTGATGTAAGTCTCCAGCAATTAACATAATTACAAGCCTGATTATCTTCTAATTACATTATGAGTATTTGGTTATTCACCGCACAAATTAGAGAAAATTAAAGAGGAGCAAGATCCTGTGGTGTGGGCGGTGAGCTTTCTAAACAGTTATGAGCATTGGAATACAAAGTAATAACCAAAGTGAAGGCCACTTCGGATTGCTATTGGTTAACAGTTGATAAACAGCAGTTTGGTGACATTGCTTGTTTTTAAAAATGTCTTTCTCATCTTTTCTTTTTCTCCTTTTTTAATTTTTAAATTTTTGTTTAATAGCAGATGGAATTCTTTCTGAATCTTTTATCAATTCTCTCCAAAATATCAACAAGCATAAAGGTTGTGACAAGTCCACATTGGTCTGTGTTGGTTCATGTAATAAGAACTGTGAAGAATAAAGAAATAAACAAATGAAACATCCTCTGCCAGGCATGGAATTCATAATTAAAAACCAATAATTTGTAAATCAATAATAACAACTCCCAGATATAATTCATTATTGTAAAAAAAATGAGACTTAAATGAGATTAAACTCTGAAGAGTTCAGTCTTTATAGATTGTGCTACAATATCAGATTTAGAAGACTAAACGTCTCTTTAAGTAGATGGCAATGCAAGACTGAATGACTTTTTTGGAACAAATGAGTCAAAGTCTGTCCTCCCGATTCCACTGTGTCAGTCTCTCATTTTAATTCTTGTGACTACCCCTATGCTTGACCCTCTAGAAACAAACACTCCTCTTAATATCATGACCTAACTTGATAATATAAAACAAAACTAAACACAAAAAACATTTTTTCTTTTTTTTTGGTTCTTCATTGTACATTTGGGACCAGTTGACATTTTCAAAGGAAACAACATGAAATGTTCAGGGAAAACAAAATGAAAATAATTAGAGAAGGAATAAACAACATAAATACAGTCAAGTTCCCAAAAAATCGATTCCTGAGTCTACAGGAATTCCCCTTTCCAAGTCCTGTTCAGGACCTCCTTTAGCCTTGGCTCCTTGCCGAGGGTATGTAACATATGGTTTCCTGCACCGGGGACACGTTACTTTGAATATTTCAAATTTTTTTCATGTTAAGAATTGCATTCAGATTTCCCTACCCTTATTATGCTGTGGCAATGAGAAAATAAAGCTATCTCCATGGCTGTTTTATTTGGCGGCAATGGATGATAAAAACAACAGCCTGGAGCTGTGCACCTGGGCAAATCCACGTTGCGACCTTTGTTGCAGATGACCTTATATGGTCAGAAATAAAATCACCAGAAACTCTGTCCCCAAGTAGCTTTCATTCAGGAATCTCTAACTTTTTCTAAAACAAAGCCTGGAAGGGTGGTATTAGGAATGTGCTAGAAAGGACTTTTGCTAGTAGCAGATCCATATTGACAGCTGAAATCCCATTGCCAAGAGAAAATCTGATCCATGGAAGAAAGCAAGGCAGAGGCGAAGTTGACACGATCAGTGACCTAGTGAAAGAAACCAAACGATCATTCTCAGTGTGCTTCTGAAAAAGTTTAACTCAAATAAAACCTTTAACTGGCTTGGTAATACACTGTAACTGCTCCATAAATTGTTCCTCTTTTTGAATTAATGATATCCTCCACTCCGAATTGCCATAGCACTTTGCTCCTCCTTTCATTCAATCAAGAAGTATTTAGGGAGCCCCTAGTGTGTGTCTGACAGTGACCAAGCCAGAAGCAGTCCTGCCCTCCTAAGCTTGTGTGCAAGCGAGAGACACTCACAGAGCTGTGATTGCTAATGTAGAAGAAGTACAGGTGCTATGGGAGGCCATAGGAAGGGGGCAATATTGGAAAGATTATCACTTTAGTAAGAAAGAGCAAGTCAGGCAGGCTGGTAGGGGTGGGACAAGGTTCACGGAGACACAAGTGTGCCAGTGGGAAAAAGACCAGAGAACAGAATGTGAGAACACAAAAAGGCAGGTGACTATGATCAATTTAGGAACAAAATAACGTGCTACGGCTGACTGGAACTAAGTGTGAAGGAGGCAGTGGTTTTTAAACTTAGGTAACAGTTACAATTAGTTCATCAAAATTGCAGTTGTTTCTTTAATGTGTGGCCTAGACTCTAACCTCTGTGAGTGTAGGCACGGTTTCTATGTCAGTCAGCATTAAATCCTCTACACAAAACAGCACCTGGACATACTGAGTACTCAGTAAATACTGATAGAATGAGATTGAACTGAGATGAACGCAGGGTCTAAACAGGATGCAGAGCACAAAGTGAATAAGAATCCACACAAAGAAATTGAGCATTATCCTAAGTGTGATGGCAAGCTACCTGAATGATTCAAAACATAAAATGAGTATGGGCCCATTTGAATTTTGGAAATATGATTTCTTAATTCACTTAATAAATAGTGGTTGGGTTCCAGGCAATGCGGTAGCATCTGGACCTCAACTTCCATATGGCTTAGAGACCACTGGGAGTATAAATGCAACAACTGCTGTGAAGGAAGGAAAAGTCCTGCCAGATAATAGACAAAGGAACCTAACTAGAGGACTGGGTCAAGAGAGTTTTTCCTAGCTTGGCATTGTGGTCCCATCATTCAGGAGGCTGAGGCAGGAGTACGCTTGAGTTCAGCTTGTGCAGCATTTAGAGAGATCCTGTGTCTTAAATACAAAGATTTTCGAGGCAGCAACGCTTGAGGTGAGTTGGGGAATGTGATATGTAAATGATGTACACGAGGTAGGGATGAAGAGTAGAGGGGTGTGTGGAGAACATTCCAGACTGTGGGAATGTGGCTGAAAGGAACAAGGAGTATGCAAGGGACTGAGTAGAGCCTGGTGTGGTGAAGGAGAGGGTGAGAACACAGGAAGTAGGCAGCAGGTCATTCATGGCCTTGAAGCCATGAAACGGATTCTGTTTTATCACCTTACAGCAGTGGAACAATGTAATCAGAACTTCTGAAACTATGACGAGCTGCATGTAGATTACAAGACTGGGGTAGGGAGAAAGGGTGGGTGTGGAATGGCTAGTTAGAGACTGTTAGAGATTCCAAGTGAATTGGGCTACATATTGGCTTAGGCTAGTGGCTATGGAGAGTGAGAGATGTGGGTAGATTCATGAGATACTTCATGGGTAGCATCTGCAGGACTTGGTAGTGGATACTGAGAGTATCATGATAGAGGAAGCAGTGACAAAGATGACTCCTAAATTTCTGGCTTGTAACTCAAAAGGCAAAAATGGAAGCTCATGGTTCAGCCTCCTGTATGTTGACCTTAAGAAGATTGGGTGTGGGGGGGAGAAATCCATGCAGAAATTCAGAAACTGATTGAATTGTTAGGGCTGGATTATTTAGAAGTTTAGATTAAAGGGAAAAATTTAAGAAAGATTGTCTAATAAGACATATTCCCAGCTACTTAGGAGGCTGAGGCAGGAGGATCATGAGTTCAAGGTCAGCTTTGGCAATTTAGAGAGACACTGTCTTAAAGTAAAATGTGGAAAAGGCTTGGAATATAGCTCAGTGTAAAGGCACTGGCTTCAAATTCCAATACAACGGCAACAAAAAAGACTTATTGGCTTATAGATCCTGAGTTGAAGAGGTATCTACGAAGATATAATCCATCTGGAATAGAGAAAAAAGCAAGGACAGATTACAGAAGCTTAATATTCAGTAGCTCAGTGGAAGAAGATGAGCACACAAGAAAGAAAAAGGAGAGTGGTCAAATTTTTTTTCAGAAGGATTTGAGTAGGAGGAATTCTGAAGCTGGATTAGGTAAAGATTAAGAACAGGAAGCAAAGTCTGGCCCTCTGTTCAGTAAACCCAGGGAGATACAAGGGTGACTTGAACTGAAGTAATGACCTTGGGAATTACAAAAATAATAATACCAGAGACTCTCAGTAAATAGAGTAGTCAAGGCTTGGTGATGGAATGTATGTGGGAGCTTAGGGAAAGGCAGGGATTAAAAAGATCTCAAATCGGTTGTTTGGTAAATTAGTCGAAACAGGAAGGAGGAATATAGGAATGGTACAAAATTTGGATTCATTTTAGAATTTAACAGAAAGGATTTGCTTAACAATTTGTCAAGAAGAGTTTCAGTGAAGTAGTAGGAACATTAATTTGATTCAAGTGGGTTAATGTCCTAACTTGTGTAGCAGTTATTTAAACACATTTTCTTATTGTTCCCTCTTGATGTTAAGTCCTACAAAGCAGGAAACATATGGGGCAAGATAACACAATAGAAAGAGGAAGGAAAAGAACATGAGCTAGCAATTCACACCCAAGGGGAAATAATTAATAATAATTAAAATGAAATCTAACTAACAACAAAGAGGTTCAAGTTAAATCAGTGATGTTCTATTTCTAGCAGAAATATTTTTTAAAAATGCGAAGATGTTGAAGCTTGTACATTCATATTCTACACTAAAACTTATATTTCAAACTCCACTTTTAATGCCATGGGGCAGAAAACAGATGTTCATAATAATAGTACGTATAAGATACATGACATAAATATGATATTTCCTAAATACCCAGAAATAATAAAATGTACATCAACATCTTCTAGACTATGATGCAGTCATTTGAAATAAAAATAGGCAAATTATTCACAAGTTTAATTATTGTCTCAAATGAAGGATGATAAAAGCAAACAAATGAATTTCACTCAATGGTTACAAAAATTATATTGTACAGGGTAGAATCTTCCTACTTTTGAGTTATACCTTGGTCACCCTGGGTGGGCCTGAGTTTCCTGGCTATTAGTAAGGAATGAGATTCATCTATCTCTAGGGCAGATTCATTTCTGTAATACCAGTTGTCAACATTTACCATTCTAAGTTTCCTCGCAGACAGCCATGATGCCTGAATAGTAGCAACAGCATGAATATACAGCCCCATGAATCAGAATCAACAGTGGTTTGCCTCTAAATCAGTGGACGTTATTATGCCTTATATCCCATGGCCAGGACATACACATGAAGAAAAGGAGGGGTTGGGGTCCCACAATCCCCTTCTAGAGCACACCATCAGTGTCCAGAAGATACCCCCCCACAACTCAGTCCCATCACTTTAAGGTCCAGCACTTCCTAATAGTGTCAAGCTAGAGACCAAGCCTTAATAAGTGGACCTTTGAGGAATATTCCAGATCCAAACTACAATAGAAGTTACTCCTCCTTTTTTTCCCATTGACTTCTTTTGTAAAATATAGGTTTGTAAAGAATGGCAATAAGAAGGGGAGAGACTTCTCTCCGTGATTATCAAAATGAGTCATGTAGGATTCAACTATTCCAAAGTCTTTAACTCTACCTTGGTCATTATAACAACTGTGGCCTCAACTCCTCTCTTTCTTGCATCAAAAATAAAATAAACATCTCTAAGTTCTTCTAGGTCCATTCCTACTTTCTGTCTCTTACTTGATAGGGTTTTACTGATCACTAATTTTTCCTAAATTTTACTAGCAATGTATTTTCTTTCAACTATCTAACTTTGAAACACTTTTCTACTTTTGTACATAGATAATTTATCTGAATATTTCTTCTGACTCAATAATGGTCACTCTTCAGATATGAAGTTTAAAAGATAAATTTTTAAAAAATTATTTTAGGAAGTTAGTGGGTAGAAGTTGTTTTTGTTCTATTTTGTTTAAATTTTATTGTTGTACTAAAATATAAATTCAGAAAAATTAACAAAAATATCTTGAGTGGGAGTTTTAAGACCTCTGACAACAGCATAGAGCTATGAGGGCATAATATATATATGTATATATATATACATATATATGTATATATATGTATATATATTCTGAAAATGAAAATGGCACACCATCTCAAAAAAGAACCATACTATTATTTTGAAAATCTTACATGTTTTAGAGCACCAGGAATGGGCCTGGTACCTTGGGTAAAGTAGATATTAAATTCTTATTTATAGAACAAACTAATTGTTTAATTAACATCTGGATTTATGCAGCCAAAAAGTTCTATACTTTCATATGCCCTTTAAAAACATTTATTATAAAATGAAACTTACGATTTCTGGGAAAATAAAAGTAACAGATTTTTCCATTGTAGGTGAAATGACTAAGCTCTGATGCTAAGGATATAAAGACAAAAGACCGTGTTTATTAGTTTTCCAGGGGAAGTGGTTTTATTTTATAATGTTTAGTGGAAGATGTACCATGAGGTTACCCATTTAGCTTAATGTTCTTTTGTTGGGGGGCTGGGTATGGAATCCAGGACCTTACGTATGCGAGGTAAGCACTCTTCCAGCGAGCCACGCAATCGGCCCAGCCTAACATTTTTTCATAGACCATTTTTTGGAGGAGTTCTAGGTTCACTAGAAAATTGAATCATGGGTTCAAAGATTTTCCACATCCGTCCACTCCCTTAGGCTCAGCCTACGCCAGTATCTGCACTGCAACTACAGTGGTACCTTTGTTACAACTGAGGAGCCAATACTGTTAAATTAGTATCAACTAGAGTGGGAAGTTTACATCATCATTCACTCTTGATGTTGCATATTCCATGGGTTTGGTAAATGTATTGTTTGCTACTTAAATATTTTATGGAGTGGCTTCGCTGTCCCAAACTCTTCTGTGCTCCGCTTACTCATCTTCTCTCCCTAATTACCCCTGGCAACTGCCGCCATTAGCCTCATTTTTACAATAGTAACACAAGTGCTTCAGAAGTTTTGAAATGCTTTTTTAAACTTTATGCTTTGGGTTACAGAAATTTCATTCTGGTTGCCTCTCTCCTTTTTAAAATAGTACCTGAAAAAAAAAAAAAAACTTTTGCAAATATTCACTTATCATTTGAAAGTACTATTTTCTGTCTGAAGTAAAAACCTACAAACACTAGAGCAGGAAAGTTCATTAACAAATAAAATTTAAATATTATTGATCAGATCATCCATTGAAAAAATATGAATAGGCCAAGTTCTATGGATATCTTGATCAAAACAGGTAAAGCCCAGACTGTCTTGTTACCTGCATTCTACCAATACCGCCATGGTTCTGGAGTAGGTGGATAGCTATTTCTGGCTCTTGGTCCTGCTTTTGTGTCTATCCATTAGAAAATAAAAGAGTGCTAAATATAAAATTCAAAAACTGTACCTTCAACTGATGTCACAATGAAAAGAGGGCTAATTTTATTTTTTCCTTAAAGTACTATCTGTATCTCCCTAGTAGAAATTTTGAAGTTAGGTAATGATAAAAGCAGAAAGAGAGAGAGAGAGAGAGAGAGAGAGGGAGAGAGAGAGAAGATTTTTCTTTATTGCAGTCACCGTGTCAATTGTAATTTTAAAAATGTTATATATGGAGTACAGGTTAAATGTTTCACACATGTATATTTATTATAGACTATAAAATATGTACCATTGCCGATGTTCAAAACATATTTTAGCACTGATATTGGCAGGAAATGTGGTAAATTTTGTAAGAGAAACCAAAAATTATGACATATTATTATTTTCAAATATGAAACTGTTCGAGGTTTCAGCAGTAGATACACAAACACAAATTAGAAGTAAATTTGCTCATCCCTCTTACACTTCATTTCATTCTTTGAGCAAAGATGTATCTGATGCCCACCATGTGTCAAGTCTACTACTCATTTTAGGAGATGTCTTGTTGAATAAGACATACTCCACACCTTCCAAGAGAACTGCCTAGCGCTCAAAGGCAGCAAGTAAACAGGAGATTACAGGGTAGCCAGAGAGCAATATGCATGCTAAATAGGTATTTTCTGTATATTCCCCTCCAATCACCACATCAATGGTTAAATTCCCCTATGTTCTTCTGAATACGATGTTGGAAATTATTATGATAATCTGACAGTAATTCTTAATTCCACTATAGCTGACTGAAGCTAAAGCAAATAGATGTTATCAACATCATTGATTTAGTAACTTCAAGTCTCAACATGAAAGAAGATGTCTGGGAGAATACGAGAATACTGGTGAAGGGAGGTTTTGAGTAGAGAATGAAACAGCAAAAAACTGCATTTAATTAACATGCGTCAGAAGTTGTGACTACACTGATTATTTTCAAGCAAATGTCAATTTTTGAAAAACCAGTTTGTCTGTGAGTTGTTATTTCAAGTAAAAATTAGCCTTATGTGAAAAAAGGAGTTAGTTACACTCATTGTTTGTTGAACCAACAACAAAAATGGTTTCTTTTACAGGCAACCATAAATGCTTCAATACACAGAGGAGAGCATTCGGGAGATTGAGGCAGAGGATTGCTGTGAGTTCAAGGCCAGCCTGAGCTACATAGTGAGTTCAAAACCAGCCCGAACTACGTAGAGGACCCTGTCTCACAAACGAACAATAATATACACAACTGTAAACTCATCATTTTATTGTGCAGAATATAAAAAGGCATACACCCATGAACTGAGTTGTAAAAATAGCTATTTTTACTGCTTAATCAAGGGTTTTCTTAAGTGAAACTGGCATTTTTTTTTTGTTTCCTCTGCAAATACATGGTACTAAAGAATATAGTGATTTCTAGTACAACTTGGTGGCAATGTCTTGAATTGTACTAAAGTTCCGGAACTTTTAACCACAATTACTTTGGTACCAGTAATGCAGCTGTCAGTAAAGTGAAAATGATAAATGGCCCCTTCGTGAGTCCAGCCTACACTTTACAGACCACTGCATGAAGATACTTCATCTCATTTACCCCTTCTCATTCTTGTTGCCTCACATTCTACCCCCTTTTCTAATTCCTCTTTATTCATTATTTCCTAGACCCACAAAATGCAGTTAACGATTCTTCTCACTTTCTCTTGTAACATGTTGTACAATGTGAGAGGTAGCAAAAGTAATTATGAGATGCTATGATTTTCAAATCTAACAATGATCAAAGTAGCAACACTAATTAGAAGTAAACTTACTAGTTTCTTTCACCCTCACTTCATTCTCTTCTGTTAGCACAGAAGAGTCAAATGCTCTGTATTTATGATGCCTGATACTAATTTTAGATGTCATGCATAACTGGCCCTTATTAAGTAAACCATCAGATTTTATGATGTGAAATATACTGTAAAGTGGATGAAAAGATAATCTACAGACTGTGAGAAAATACTTGTTAACCACTTATATATATAAGGACTAGTATCTAGAATAGCTAAAGAATTTTTAAAATTCAGCAGTTAGAAACAATAAAGAAATACAAATAAAATGAGCTAAAAACATGAATAGACTTTTCACTGACAAGGATGTACAGCTGGCAGATAAGTGCATGAAAAGCTGTTCACTTCATTAGCCTTGGGAAAGTGCAAATTAAAACCACAGTGATGCATACTTATCAGAATGACTGAAGTAAGAAGTAGTGGCAAGACCAGATGACAGAGAGCATGCAAACCAAATCATTGACATATCGTTGTGAGACTGTGAAAATGATACAATCATTCTGGAAAAAAGTTTGGCAGTATTTTTTTTTTTTTTTACAAATATAACATATAATTTTCCAAACTCTAACAATTGCACTCTCATGCATTTGTACCAGAGAAAGTGAATATTATATTCAATCCAATATGTCCATAGAAGCTTCTTCTTAATAAATTCAAAATGCAAACAACCCAAATGCTTTTTAAACAGTCTTTGCTGTCTCTGTGTCATGAAATATTACTTAGCAATAAAAAGGAATGAACTATTGGTACTCATAAGAACTTGAATGAATCTTCAACATATTCTTTTAAGTGAGAAAAAGTCTATCCCCAAAAGTTACATTTGTAATTCCAGTTATTCGACAGTCTTGAAATATCAAAAATACAAAGATGGAGAATACATTACTGGTTGCCAAGGATTAGGGAAGAAGGCAGAAGGTGGATGTCACTATAAAATGATAACAGAAGGAATGCTTGGAGTAGAATAGAGAATAGAGGGCTGGTGAGATGGCTCAGCAGCATAAGCGCCTGCCTGGCAAGCGCAAGGTCCTGAGTTCAACTCTCAGAACCCACATAAAGGAAAAAAAGGGGCCGGAGATATCGCTCAGCGGCACAAGTGCCTGCTGGCAAGCATGAGGTCCTGAGGTCGGCTCCCAGTACCCACATTAAAAAAAAAAGAGAGAAGAGACTGTTCTATATCTTTACTGTAACGATAGACACAATAAAATTGCACAGAGCCAAACACATGCACACACACTTGCATGCACATACATCCACACCTACACACACACGTGCATGAACATATGAACACACACATGAAATAAGAATAAGATAGCAGGATTTTACCAAAGTCAATTTTCTGATTTTGATACTGTGCTCTATTTCACAAGATGTAACCACTGGGGAAAACTGAGTGAAATGGTACACAGCATCTTTGTTTACTGTATGCTAAAGCAGCATATGAATAAACAACTATCTAAAAAAAATTAAAAACACAATAAGCAAAATTTCAGGATACAATATCAAAACACAAAAATTAGTTTTGTTTCTATAAGTTGTGTTTCTAGCAATAACTAATCTGACAAGAAAATTAAGAAAACAGTGCCACTTATAACTCCTTTAAAAAGAATAGAATGCTTAGGAATAAACTTAACAGTGATATGAAAAACTTATGCACTATAAATTTTAAAGCAATGCTGAAAGAAAATAAACATCAGTAAATGGAAATACATTCCAGGTACATGGATTTGAACAATTAATATTTTTAAAATGTCCATTCTACTCAAAGCAATCTAAAGATTTAGTGCAATCCCTATCAAAATCCCAATTACACTTGGAAAAATCCAACCTAAAATTCATGTGAAATCTCAAAGAATTCCAGATATCCAAAACAATCTTGAAAAAAATAAAACAACAAGGTTAAAGGAATCACATTTCCTTATTTCAAAACCTACTACAAAGTTACAGTAATCTAAACAGTATAGTACTGACATAAAGACAAACACATAGACCAACAGAATAGAATAACAAGCCCTGAATTAACCCCTTACATCTACTGCTAAGTAATTTTTATGTAGATGCCAAAACCATTTAAAGAAAAATAGTCTATTCAGCAGATGGTGCTGGAATTTTGAACATCTGCAGGTAAAAGAATAAAACTAGATTCACATAATGTGTTCAAAAAGTTAACTCAAAATGTATCAAAGATCTAAACAAAAGAGCTAAGATCATAAAATCTTGGAAAAAAGAAGAAACACTTAATGAAATTATATTTGGCAATTATTTCTTGGATATGACACTAAAGGTACAAGCAGTAAAAGAAAAGCAGATAAATTAGCTTTCATTAAATTAAAACATTTTTGTGTGAAAGGACACTATCAATAGAGCAAAAAGATGATAAAGAAATGTATGGAAACAGTTGCCAGTCATATATATGATAAAGAATAAATTTCCAGAATATATAAAGAACAAGTACTCATATAGATTAAGAATAACACATACAAAAAAACAATTAAAAATGGACAAAATAATTAAATAAGTATTTCTCCAAAGATTATGTAAACATAGGTAGTAAAAAAATGAAAAGATGCTCACATCATTGATCATTAGGGAAATGTAAATAAAAACTACAATGAAATATGACCTCACACCTATCAGTATGGTTATTTTAAACAAGCATGCAGAAGATAACAGTGTTAAAAGGATGTGGAGAATTTTAAATCCTTGTCAATTGTAGGTGGAAATATAAAATGGCATAACTATTGTGAAAAACAGTATCATGATTTTTGAAAATATTAAGTATAAAATTGCCATATGATTCTGCAATTTCTTTTCTGGGTATATACTCAAAAGTATTGAAAGCACAGACTCCAACAGATATTTGTACACTGCACGCCCATGTTCATAGTAGCTATATTCCAAGTAAGCTTCACACATGAACAAATGGATAAACCAAATCTCATGTGTGCATGCAGTGGAATATTACTGAGCCTTCATTAGAAAGGAAATTCTGATATATATATTACAACCTGGAGGAACCTTGACAAGATACTAAGTGGACACAAGAGGAAAAATATTGTATGCTTCCAGTTATAAGAGAGACCTAAAGTATTCAAACTGATAAAGACAAGCAGTAGAATGCGATTAGCAAGGACCAGGGGGAAGCAAGAATAGAGACGTATTGTTATGGTAAAGAGTTTCAGTCTGGGAAGATGAGAAAGTTCTGCAAAAGAATCCTGGTGATGGTTGCATAACATTACATATGTACTCAGTGTCCTTGACCTGCACATTTAACAGTGATCTAAATGGTAAATGCACTGCTTATTGTACCATAATACAAATTACAGTTTAAAAGACACATTAAATAATAACAAAAAAACACAGGTAGGTATAATACTGTGAATAAATTACAAATAACGAGAAAACTATTCTTTTTAAACTGTGCCTTTGGTTAGCCCTGCACAGATATGCATAATGTGGGTGGTTTATGGCCTTTATACAATTTACCTTCAGATTCTTACCATTTGGTCATAAAGTCTTGTAATTTGGTTCTTAAGCATTACTTAGGGCCGAATACTTAAGTAGGAACTAAAGGAATAATTGTGAAATGAATCATGAATGAAAACACAAGCAGTCATATTATGCTTTCAGTAATTCTAGAGTTGGGACAGACCTCCCTTGAGATGTGATCCTTCCAGACTAAAGGTGAAAGCAAATAAAGTATTGCTTCTAGCTTCATTACCTTATTAAGGAAGGTTGACTCTGTGCATAGCTAGCAGGAAGAATAATTTATTTCTCTGTCATTTTATTTATTCACCCTCAAAATGTTAATATAAAGTGTTACTTGTTATTTATTTAGCTTTTATAAGACATCTAGCCTATCACAGGAAATATATCTTGTTAGGAAACCAATTCTCTTTTCTTCTTTTGATAGTAAATATATCAGAGTTATTTATAACAAAACTTTTAAACACATAAAATTTCTAAGAAAAAGTTTAAAAAACTGTAAAGAAAATCATTCAGTTTGCAATGTGACATCAATTCAGTCAACTAATTATAATAAAATGAAAAGCAAAAGTCCCCTTGATGCTTTTGATAATGACTATGTATGCAAATTTCTTGTGGTTTTCAAAATAACATCAATTATGCTGAGTAAATTTGCTTCTTACATAGATAAATTCAGATTCAACTCTGTAAAATCTTTTAACTATGTTAACTTTAATAGTTAAGTTATAGTTATAACCAAAACAGAATGACATTTATGATAGAAAAAAGAAGCCTGCAATTTTTACAATTGATTTGTTCTATATAAACTGAGTGAACCTGTAAGCTACCAGGCATGTAATCCTAATAACTAAGGAGAAATCTTTAGAATTCAGTAAATGTCTTTGTCCCATGAGAAGGGAAAGCTATAAGAGAGACTATCACAACGTTCTTTAGTCTTATTAATTACACAATTAGACCAAAGTGAAAGGAATTCCAGAAAATAATTACAGGCCTCCTTTGTACCTCTTTCCAAACAATCTTGATTGAGTATTACCCTTAGATAAGTTGGAAATACAGCTATCTGAAATATGTGTTACTAATATAGTAGTTATCCTACTATTGCTCTCTTTTAAAATTCTTTTCTCTATTTCTATTTTTAAACATTTTTTCCCTCTACCTACATTATAGCAACTTATAGAATATAAAGATATTACCAGTGTAGATTTCTAGCATTTGTTTTATATTTCACACTACAGTTTTAGCAACAGACTTTTCCCTCAAAGGACCTAAACAGTCCTAGAATTTGTAAAAAATATATCCAAATCAATCTTCAGCAAAAAGAACACAACAAGAAGTATTACTAAATACACTACAAAGCTGTTATAGTCAAAACAGCACGGTATTGACACAAAAGCATGCACATAGACCAATTGAACAGAATAGAGTCTACAAGAGAAATATTTGCAACTGCTCAAAAGGAAAGAACAACTGGGATGGGGGAAATGAGAAAAGAAAGAAGGGAAAAGAATATATATATATACGCAAGATAGATAAGATAATTATACTACTAATTTCTATTAGTTCATCAAAATGTTTGTGCTTACAATGTTTGATCAGTTTTTCATTGCCTAAATCTTGTAATCTGAGAACTACTTTTAAGATAACAATATGCAATATATTAACCATTGTTAATCTCCTATCATCTTGTTTTGAAATTCTGTATAATTGTTTTTATTATTTTTTCTTTTTAAAATAAAAAAAGGGAAAATAAAAAGAAAAAAGAAAGAGAGAGAGAAAAAAGAAAAATATTTGCAAATTATACATCTGGCAAGGGGTTAATTTCCAAACTACACAAGGAATTTAAACAATTCAATAACAAAGATGCAGATAATGTAAGTTTTAAATGAGGAATAGAACTTTCAGACATTTCCAAAAGAAGATATAGAAGTGACCAACAGATATATGCAAAAATTATCAACTCACTAATAAGCAGGGAAATGAAAATCAATATGGCATCTCTAGTTGAATAGGTGTTATCAAGAAGACAAATGATAGCAAATGTTGGCCAGAATGTGGAAACTAAGGAACACTTGCATACTAATATAAGTTAGTCCAGCCAATATAGATAACAGCATGGAGATTCCACAACAAGTTAAAAATAGATCTACCATATCACCCAGCAGTTCCACACTACTGGGTATATAACAAAGGAAAGTGAATTCAGTGTGTCAAATGTCTGCATATCCATGTTTATTTCAGCACTATTCACAGTAGTCGAAAGACAGAAAAAATGGCCATCAACTGATAAATGGATAAAGAAATGTGGTACTCACATACATGTACACACACACACACACAAGATAAAATTATGCTATTTGCAACAACATGGATCAAACTGGAGGTCATTACATTAAGTGAAAAAAAGCCCAGCATGAAAAGACAAATATTGCATGATCTCATTTATTTGTTTAAACTACAAACCTTGATCTCACAAAATTGAGAGTAGAGTAGTGATCACCAGAATCTAGAAACGGAGAGGGAAGGGAAGGGAAGTGTGAAGAAAGGTTGGTCAGTGGGAACTAAGTTATAAGTAGGTAAGAGAAATATGTTCTGTTGTTCTGTTGCACAGTAGGGCAATTCTAAATAGCTAGAAGTTCCCCAAGCCCTGTCCATTCAGGTTTTTGCAGAGGTCTCACCCACAAGTGTGATTGATTAAATTATTGGCCATTGATGATCAAATTAACTTTCAGACTCTCTCCTTTCCCTGAGGTTTGGGAGTCAGGGCTTATAGCTCCAGCTTTCATATCCTGTGACCAGCTGTCACCCTAAGCTACCTAGGGGCTGCCAGCCATTAGCTATCTCATTAGCATACAGAACCATGCTGTTACTTTTTGAAAAAGACTTTTTTTTCCTTTGAGACAGCACCCTTTTATGCTTCTTAGGTTGGCTTTGGACCCATCATCCTCCTGCCTCAGCCTCCCAAGTAGCAGCAATTACAAATGTATGCTACTGTACCAAACTCACATTATAATTTTGAAGAATCTAAGTATTTTATGAGTAATGTGCTATTAAATGAGGAAAGAAATTGTATTAGTCATGTTGCCATCACTGGAACAAAATATCCAACACCAACTACTTAAAGGAAGAGAAACTTATTTTAGTTCACAATTTCATTGGGTTCAGTCCATGGTAGGCAGGCAGGCTCCAAAGCAGAAATGGCATGGTGAAAGAACATGGTGGAGCAAAGCTATTTACTGTACCTCATGGTGACCAGAAAGCAAAAAAAGAAGGGCGGAGCCAGGGATCAGAATATGCCCTTCCAGATCACCCTCACAATGACCTACCCTTCTGAACAGGCCCCACTTTCAAGCACACGAGACTTTTGGGGGACATTTTAAATCTAAACCATAATAAACACCAAATATATTTTTCACAGTATCATAACCCCCCTATAAATGATCCTCTGTTCTCTTCCTGGATTCAGACAAGTCCACACCTAGTACGTGATATCTATATTTGCACTGGCTCCTAAAATCTCCTCATGATTGACTTTTGCATCTTGTTCAGGTCTTCGTGATCAGATTTGCGTGATGCCCATTCAAACTACAGTGGCTCTGTGCTCAGTACATACAATGTTACCATCTTTCATTATTTTCATAGCAGCCATTGTGTTATCAATGATCTATTTTTTATATCCATACTTGTTGACTCATGCAAGCTCTACGAGGAGGAAATTCTTGGCTCCTTTTATTAATCCTCTGCCCCTAGCACCTTAAATAAAGGTGAAATGAAAATTCAGTGTACGTAAGTATATGGATGAGACTTAAATACACTGGAGGCATCGTACTTAAAATGTCAAATATGATAACAGGAATACAGAAGAAACAAAGATGAAAAAGGTGTTTTTAGAGTAGGCTGAGATTAAACAGGCAGAATTTAAGATGAAAATATTTTGAAATATTAGCTTTTATAGATGAAGGGTGGAAATTGTTTATTCTCAACAAAAGGAAGCTTTTAATAATTTCCCGTTACAAATCCCATGCTATTATTTTCGCAGTAAAATGGTACAAGGTAGAGAAGCAGGTGGTCTTAATTCCATCTGTAATAAATCTCAACTATTAACCATTTGATGAAGCGGGGAATCTATGTGGTATTGACTGCTCTTACCGACAATAGATTTCATTTTTAATCTTCTCTGAAAATGTAGTCAGCTCTGTCCTTGCTCTTAAGGGTCATTCAAAAGGCTGCATGATAAAGGTACAGCTTCTGTTCTGAGCAACAACAACAATTGGGTGAGTCCTGACTCACCGTTGTCCGGGCAAGCAATCAAGCCACTGCCATTACTTTTCCCATATGCAGGCGATGAAAGGTGAAGAGAAACAAACATATTTCTGCTAGAGCACAAAGTTCCAAACTTTTCCCTAAGCTTTTCTCTTAAGGGTCTGAGTCATAAGGCCTGTTCAAGTTCTCTTGATCATTTTCTCCCATAGGTAGCAGATGAGAGAAAGACAAGGATCTCCAGAAGTTCAAAATGCAGGAACAAATAACTTTAATGAAAAGAACAGCAGGCTGAGGAAATGAATTGAACTAGTATTTGAAGTCCTCCTGCATGTCTTGCTCTAAATAGAAAATAGAACAGGGCATGTATCATTTCCCTAAAAGGAGTACAATTTTATCCTAGAGTGACAAACTGATATTCTTAGAAAACAGCAATGTGCCAAATTGATAACATGTATAAAATTGTTAATAATTTACATATTTTCTGATCAACCATTCTATATCTGCTTGCAAAATCCCTTCATTTTCCTAAAATACTGAAAAGAGAGTATCCCCCTTATTCTTTTCTGCAGACACCCAGGTTACCCACATGGGTGCTCTTCTTTTTTTAAGATTAAGGTCTTAGATAGAAAGAGAAGTGTGACTGTTTCTTTCTTTCCTACTGTCATCCACATTTCAAATTTTGCTTCTGCAAGAACAAATGTAAATCTTACTTTTTAAAAATAATATTTCATTACCCATAGGCATTGAGTTAATTCTTATAATAGAAATTATTTAAACAGTGGGTCAAATTTGTAGTAGGCAGATATTTAAAGATGTCAAATTTTCCCTAAATTTAATAAACATTCACCTTCTGCTAATTAAAATATGAAGGTAAGTCATTAAATATAATCATATTTTTAACACTGTACACTACCATAAACTTTATGATGGACTAAGTTTTTACTGAAAACGTCACATTTTTCTAATTAGTATAGTACTAAAATCACAAGTTCTATTCCCCATGTAGATAATTAACACCATATTCTTCAATGACTCTCAAACTTTTTATGCAACAATGCCTTTTGAAATCATGCTTCCACAAGCATATAATATCATCATATGCACAAAAAACAATTTCAATAACATAAAATATAGCAATGCCTCAGTTCACCAATGCTTCTGTTTGCAAACAGAAATGTTTGGCAAATTTTGCTTCCATTTGTGAGCTCCACATAGGCTGAGAAACACAACCATGGCCATCTTCCTCACATTAACATGAATGTGGCCATCTTTCCCAGAATCACAGAATGAATTAAGTTTGTGAACTGAGGTACCACTATATTATTGTGTTTTTTATGCTGATTTTTCAAGATAACAGTATATCATTAATACTTTAATAAATAATTCTGTTTTTCTTTTATAGTCTGTCACTTATGGGTAAGTGCAGTCACCTGCTACAATGTACAATCACAAATTTTAAGTAAAATTTGTGACAAAAATTTAAAAACATATATGAAATAAATCTATTATTGAGAGTTCATTATTTACACCACACACACACACACACACACACACAAACACACTACTATGCATGTTTTTACATTTTTGTACATTAGAGAACAGACAAAATGGAACTCTGATATCCGAGAAGAAGGAAAGAAAAAGAAATGTGATGGGCCTTGATTTTTCTTGGAGACACATTCCCATTCATGGTGCAGTGAGTGGAATTCCAAATAGAGGAGAGAGAAATCAGAATGTAGGGAAGCTGACACAGCTAGCATTTGTTGGTCAGAATTCCAGAGTCATACACCACATTGAAAAAGAAACTAGAAAATGTTGACAGTTCCCTCAAGTATTTTTTTTTTCTTTTTCTTTTTTTTCAAGTATTTTCTTAATTCAAAAATTTGCACACATAAAGTGAAAGTACATGAAGCTTGGTGAAGAAGTACCAGGGAGCTAAATGGAATAATCACAACAGATTACACAAGGTAGAGAGATATTAAAGCTCTACTGGAATAGAGCTGAGTGATGAGCTCTTTTTGATCACCCAGGGAATTCAGTAAAGACCCAAAAGTGGTCTCACCTTAATATTAGGGTAAATAATGTTTAGGTTAAGGCCTACACTAAAGCTAATCTAACAAAGTTTTAAAAGTAGTTTCCTGAGGATCAAGCTTATTGCAAGTGATAAAGCCTACAAAAACAAGCATACAAAATCCATTACTAAGGAATATACCAACATTACACACCATCCAACTAGAAATTACTAGCTATGTCAAGAAATAGGAGGCTTATTTGTGACTAAGAGAATAATCTGCCACGTGAAATAGGCCCAGAAGTGACAAAGATGAGGGACTTGGCAGAAAAGAACTTTAAAAGCAAGGTTTAAAGAAAAGCATTAACATGGTAAAATGAGCTAGGGAAGGTATTTAAGGTATCAAATAGAATTAGAGATGAGAAATACTAAAATAAATATACTAGATGGAATGTACAGCATAGTAGATATTACAAAAAAGATAAAAGAAATCGGAGAAAGTCATAGGTACTACTTAAAATGAAGGCTATAAGAAACAAAACATATAGGGCCGGTGAGATGGCTCAGCGGCGTAAGCGCCTGCCTTGCAAGCACGAGGGCCCGAGTTCGACTCCCGGATCCCACATACGGAAAAGGGGCCGGTGATATCGCTCAGCGGCACGGGTGCCTGTTGGCGCGTGAGGTCCTGAGGTCGACCCCCCGGTACCCACAAAAAAAAAAAAAAAAAAGAAACAAAACATAGTAAAATGAGATCCTCAAGTGATCTATGGAACAACATCAAGTGGTCTAATATATTTGGTGTTTAAGTTCCAAAAAAGGATGAGTATGCAAAGAAAAATTGGAAGAAATAATTGCAAATAATCTCCAAATATCCAACACCTTGTAAGATTTTTACAATTTACTACACAGGAGTGATAAGGACTAAGAGTTAAAGACAACTGGAAAAAATAAACATGTGCAAAGAATGATAAAAGACTTCTTACAGAGATTTTATAAGCCAGATTGTGAAATCATTCAAATGGCATCCATCTTGAAAGGGTACAAGCTCAAAAACTAACTTGCCAATTTAATTTTACACCAAATAAACATTTGCTTCTGAGTGTGAAAGTGAGATAAAGACTTATGCAGAGAGATGAAAGTTAACAAATTCATGATCATTAGATCTGAACTATAAGATGTGTAAAATTTTGATATCAAGCTGAAGTTATCAGATATGCATGTGAATCTGCACAAAGAATTAAGGGCAGTAGCAATTATAACTACGTGTGTGAATGTAAAAGACCTGTTTCTGAAATTCTAAATTTTTTAAAAAGTAATTATTTAATCCCCAAATAGTAAAAATTTATTGTGAGGTTTATAAAATACATATGTGATAGTCTTCATTGTCAACTTGATTGATTTGACAATTAGTAAAGCATACATCTGAGTGGAGCCTGGGGGATGACCTTGGGGACCACATCTGGACTCTGGCTTCTTTCTCTGTGGCACCCTTCTCCTTTCTGCTTTCCTGATGCCATGAATTGAGTGGTTTACTTCCTCCATGCCCTTTTGCCAGGATGTTTATGCCTTGAAACCAGTTGACCGTGGATTGAAATCTCAGAAAACATGAGCCAAAATATACCACTTCTCCTATTTGTTTTGTATGTCAGGTATTTTGTACCAACAGTGGAAAACTAATACAAGGTAGAAGTAAAACATATGTCAAAACCAGTACAAAATGTATGACAATTAGCACAAAGAACATGGGAGAGGGAATGGAAGCATGTTTTTAGGTTCTTATACTTTATATGAAATATAATATTTAAATGTTGACTAAATTAAGTTGAAGATGGATGTTGTAAATCCTATGGCCACCACAAATAAACACATACACACAGAAATAAAATGAACAATGATCTATATGTAATAAACCAATCATGGAGATAAAATAAGATAAAAGTAAATACTCAAACCAAAAAAAGGAAAAACAAAACAAAACAAAACAAAAACAGAGAATAAGTATGACAAATAGGAGAAAAAGAACAAGGAGGTAGACTTAAATCAGTAATTATTAATAATTATATAAATAAAATTCTAACAGAGAGAGGCCAAATAGAAAATCAAGAACAAATATATGCTTTATAAAAAATCCATTTAAATATATAAAAATAGTAGATTAAAAAATAAAAGGTGAAAAGTATGTATTATGACAAACTTAAAAGGAAATTGGGGAAGATATCATATATAAATTATACTTAAGAACAAAGAATATTGAGAGAGATTTCATAGCAAAAAAAGGGATCAAGTAATCAATAAAGTATAAATACATTAAATGTGTATGTACCTAATAATAAAATACCTGAAGCAAATACTAACAGTTGTTAGAGACGTGGTTAAGCTGACAATTACAGTTAGAAAATTTACCACTATTTTCTCCATAATTATTGAACAGATAGAGTATCAGTAAGAATATAGAAGACTTGAGTCACGCTATGAAGGAACTTCATCTATTTTACATATATAGAACATTCCAGTATGCAATAGAGAAGGAACATATAAACATTCACGGGTAGACCATATTCTGGGCCATAAAACTAGTCTAAATTAATTTTAAAATACTGAAATAAAGGTATATATTAAGACCATAAATATAATTTAAATGGAAACCAATAATGTGTGTGTGTGTATATATATATATATATATATATATATACATATATAATATATGTATATATATGTATATATATGCAAAATCCTCAATTATTTGAGAATTGAACAACACATTTCTAAATAACCCATGCATCAAAGTAGAAATTAGAGTGGAGTTCAAACATTTTCAACTAATTAAGAATAAAATAAAAAATATTCTAATTTGTAGAATGCTGCTAAACATATTTAGTGTGAAATTCATAGCTTTAAAGACATTAGAAAAGAAATAAGTCTGCAAATAACTCATACAGGCTTCCACCTTAAGAGTCTAGAGAGGGATCACATTGAACCTACAGTAAGTAGAAAGATTGGAATATTAATTATAAGAGCTGAAAAAAATGAAAGAATAGAACAAACGAAGAAAATCAATGAAGCCAAAGGTTGTTTTCCACATGGATCAGGAAGGCAACCCCAAATCCAAACTTTGGTGAAATATTAGGTTGTTTGAAATATGCAAAATTGGGGAGATATTGTGATCTGTTTTTTTGAAATATCATTAAGAATAATCTAATATTCATTAAAATAGATTCTATCACCTGTAGGTAATTTTCATAGATCTTTGTTAAAAACAGTTTCAAAATATCACTCAGAAAACTGCAAACAAAAATATAAGACTCTGGTTTTACTGAAATATATCTTTTATCTACATAATGAAATATATTTGACATTCTAATCTGTGATATCTGGAAGACTAAGGAGATGACCCATATGTTTCTAATACTGGAATTTGAGGACTTTATATATTTACAAACTGACAAATGAATTGATACATGAAGTAGGAATCTGAGTATTTAGACACTGCATGTTCATTAAGATTAATAAATTAGGTAGAAATTTGCAAAGTGACTGTAACTCTGTCCGGATTATTTCAATTTTTCAACCTCCGCACTTTCAAGTGCGAATAAGATTTGTGGAGCCAAATTTTATAGGTAAAGGGATATCTATAGTGATGCTCTCATTCTTCCTAATTTACCTTATTTTCCTTTTTCATCAAATATTCAACAATTTATACCTACTAGTTCTCTTGTGGTTTTCAAAATATCACTTTGGTTTGTGGCCCTTTCTTTTACCTGGATTAGGGCATTGAAATTTCTGTTGTTGACTTCCCATTCTTCCCTCTATTTATCCCTCTTTTCTTTTTGCACAAGCAAACAAATATGCAAATATGCAAAACACTGTAAAAGAAAATATTAACTAGAAAACAATTTAGGGCCAAAAAGAGACTTTATCTCAAGGAGCACTTTAGAAAACAAGGAGGTGCAGTCTTTGGTAGAAAATTGTGCTCTCAAGGAACAAAAAGAGAGGTAGGTCTTATAAAGAGAAATCTCTCACCCAAGTTCCCATTGCCGTCCATTATACAAATAAGGAATGCGAACCATTGGTCAGGTGCTGGTACATAAAGAGCCTGTTTGTCATTGGTAGTTGAAACAGGAACATAGCCTGAAAGGGGCCATAAAGTTGAGATAGTGGTTTTTCCAGGAACAGGAAGCATATGTGTGACTCCCAGTTAGCAAATAACTACTGGAGTCCATTTTGAATTTAGGCTCAATTAGCCATGTGGACCTTTCTTGGAAATTCAGCTTTTCTTAAAAAATAGAACTGATGGTTAACAATATACATTGTAGACTGGTCATCCAATTGACCATGACTTCTAGTGATTTTTTAGAAATGTATATAAACAGATGTCTTTAATGTGTTTAAAAATTTAAAGATATTTTCCTTTTTCATAGTACAAATGGCTTCACAATTTAGAAAGATACTAGATTTTGGACATTTGGAAAATATTCAATATTGTTTTTGTCTGTCAGAAAACATTTTCACATAGTGTTATAGTCTTCAATATTTTCAAACAGCATAAAGTGAACTGTGGAGTATTTATGAGAAAATTAAGCACCCCTAGATGGATGTTATTAAGAAATACGAAGAAGACATCAAAACTAGAGGTATTGTTAAAAAGTACTCTCTTGTGGAATAAAAACTGGTACACATCACAGACTTAGTAAGAGACTTATACTAGCTAAAAGTCAAAATTTTTAGTTCTTCTTAATTAAAAAAATTCTACTTGTAATTTGCAGGATCTAATATGCATTTCATATGTGGGCCAATGTCCTCTCATTTTTTTCTTTGAGAAATTCTTCACTATTATTTTGTATGAATTCTTACTTATGGACTTCAGAAATGTTCTCCTTTGTTTATTAAGAAGCTTTGTAGAATTTTTGTAAAGCTTCACTAACTTTATAATTTATTTTAAGAATAGTTAGCAAATACTATATTTTCTGTTCAGCAGAAATTATACATCTTAAATATGTTGTGGATTACTTCATAATGTCACTTTTATTCCTGAAATTTATTCCCTATTTTAGAATTTTTTTATTAGCATGAGCTGTAGTTTTTGATTTCTTATACATATTTGAACCAAGTATGTAGAAATTAAAGAATACATTGAATTTTGTTTACTTAACTGAAACACAGTTGCATTAAATTAATTTCCCAACCCACAGGGACTAAAATGGAATATACACCCTGCTTTAATGCTCTATTTTTTCATTATTGTAACTACTTTTGATATGCACTTGTGGCATATATAAATTACTATAGTAGTTTCTTATTTTACACAATTTGGTGTCCTATTTTTTTCCTGATAAATAGCATTATGAAAAGTAGAAACCCTTTTAGTTGTTGTTTTCAAATTTGTTGAGAATATCTGAATTTTAATACTGAATTTTTGGTTTAAAATAGATTTTCCTTTTTTAAGGAGAAAGTCCTTCTAGTCTCATTAATTTTTTTAAAAGTTTTGAGTTGATTTTGAAGTTATAAAATGTTGTTAGATGTAGAATGTTGTTAGATTTTTCATGCCATTCATAATTTTTTAATAGTTTTCTTAATAATGTACATTCTTAAATTCCTAAATGGCAACTTTCCTTATCATAGTATGGCATAGCATTTGATTAAAAGCAATTTGATGAGAAACAAATTTGTCACAATAAAATTTTCATAAAAATAAAATTGACCTAAAAATAAATAATCCCCACTATTATTGGTTTAATCAGGATTCCTCACTAATATCAGTGGTCAATTCTGAATCAATTTCAGTGAATTATTATTATTTAAAAATTACATTGATTCGACATGAGGTGATAAAATATTTAGTATTTGATAAAAAGAAAGTGTTGATAAATTAATAGAAAGAGTTCTAAAAGAGAAGTCAGAATTAAATTTGAAAATATGTAAGAAATCATAAGCCATACAATAACATAGCTTATTAAATGTTGTCTTTTCATACATTTGAATGCTATTTTCTCGATGCAGAAAAAAGGAGGCAGTCAAAAGAGACAAAAAAAGAACAACCATCATAGAATCCATTCTGAATCCATTAATTTATTTCGTGTATTTCCCAGATCTATTTCTTTCCAACAACATGCAGACATTTAAAAAAAGTTACAAAAGTGAAATGAATATTGTATATATGATATTTTATACATATTTTTGTATTGCAATGTGTGATTTATCTAAGATCGTTATTAATGTTTATACACAAGTCCACTCATATATTCTACTCAATTTTACCAGGTTAGTTAGTAAATCTCCTACTGTTGGGGATTCATATTACTTCTAACTTTTCATTATTATATACAGCACAAAGCAAAGTAATTTTTAAAATTGTGTGTAAATAAAAATTCAATGCATTTTAACTGAAAAAATAAAACCTCCCAAAACTTAAAAAAGGGAAGAATAAAGACTCAAAATAAGTTTTAAAAATTTCCCTGTTGTGATAGTTTACCAGGTGCAAGAGTTACTTTGAAACACTTGTTAAAACCAAGTAGATTTGAACATATCGCCTCTGACTTTAAATATGGGTAAGAGATGTAGTTTCTTGGGAGGGTAATTTGCCTAGCATTTACAAGGCACCCTGGGTTTGAGTCCCAGTACTGCTCCCCCCAAATTGAATTTTTGCTCCTAGATTTCTCTGTAATGTTAGTAATTTTAGCAGACATATCCTACTTTGTTATTTTTGTCAAACTTACAATTCACATTTACTGAGTAAATAAAAAATATTCCCACTATTTTTTGAAATATTATACCTATAGTGATAGTCTGTTCTGTAATACTTACACTAGTAAACCTCTTAATATTTAGTATGTTTAGATAGTCATTTTTAATAAATATCACAATTTCATCTCTGTGTATTTGCTCATGTCAACTTGTAAGAACTGTTATACTTTTAAAACTTTTTGTAGAAATTCAGCTATTTGAATAAAGTATGAGCAATATAAAATAATATTTTAAAATATTATTTCTTTCAGTATTCTTCATTTAATTTTGTAATTTTTCTATTATTAAACTTCGTAAAAATTTTAAGTTTTGTTTATTGATTTACTGGAAATACAAACTTTTAGATTGTCATCTATTATTTTTATACTGTCTAAATCATTTTACCCTCATGCCAAACATTAGTATTTCTAGAAATAATGCTATCCATCCACTACAGATTCTGGGAATTTTTTATGATACTCCACTGGTCAATTCAAATTTCTAAATTTTAAAGATATCTTACTCTGGACAACTTCACAAACACATTGACAAATGAAAGAACGAAGAGCATACAAGTAGCATACACAGGAAGTCTTGTTTTCTGAAAAAAAATTAATCAAATCTATATTATGCAGAAATATATTTCTAAAACTTCTTCCCACTTTGTTTCATATAATCAGATGTATAGTGTTTTCATCCATACAAATTTCTAAATATTCCATAATAGTGGTTTTATATTTTTCTCTAACATAATTACTATGGGGAAATATGTTTATGAATTTTGTTTTCTGACATGATAAGTATTTAATTTTATTGTGTGGAATCTTGAGAAGATAATCCATACAATTTTTGGTGTTTTAAGTTTATTTATTTTTCATATTTGGCGTAGTCCAGTGTCAATATCTGTATGTTTTCTGTGGACACTTCACAGCTGGGATAGCGTGGGAGGAGATAATGGTTTTTAAGTACCTACACATAAATTGCTTTCAATATTGTATAATTCCCATAACAACCCAGTAAGGTAAGTTTTTATTTTTTCCGGTGGACAAATAGATTTAAAATTAATTGCCCACATCTTCAGTACAGGCAGTGCTGGAAATCAGAACTGGGTGCATGTGGTGTCAAAGCCCATTGCCCTTTTCCTAAATAACAGTGCCTTTCAAGGCGATGTGATTCATATTAGGGTTGCACAGAGCTTGATATATATCTAAATGTATTTACATATACATAAATGTATTTATATACATTTATTTTATTATGCATTTCTTTGCAGTACTTACTGAAATTTTAATGGGGGCTTAACCGGGATAATTGGATGCTGTAATTTAATAGTGGATTTTTAGAAATGTGCATTCCCTAGGCAATGAATTTCATCTAGCTAACTCTTCCTGACTGTCAGCTTCCAAACTCTTATTTGAACTCTGGACTTGAACTTCATCATGTTTTTTGTTTGCTTTGGTGCTAGGGATTGAAATCATGCCCTTGATCATGCTAAGCATATGCTCTACCAATGAGCTACAGTGCCAGCCCCTGAAGATATGTATTTTAATAACTCATTAAATATCTCATTGTACTGAATTGATTATTAAAGATGATTAATAAGTGTTCACTGCAGAGTATTTGGAAAATAAAAACATGAAAAATACAATAAAATAATCTCTAGGTCCACAAGTTGAGAAAACATTAATATTTTTATGAGTTTTCTTTCTGTTTATTTGTCATTTTATATGCACACACATATATTTTATTTATCAATTTGGACAAAGCAAATTATTCTGGTTTGAACTCACTTTTCTTCCTTAACAATATAATGTGAATATTTTCATGTTATGAAATATTATCCAACAAAGTGATTTTGATTAGCCCCATTGTGTTGTGTTATGCATAAGTATTATAGTGGAACAATTCCTTGTTTTGGCTACTTGATGCTTATTATAATTATGTGCAAATTTTATACAAGTCAAGGAATGTACATTGGTATAAATTGCAAATTGCTCCTAGTGATATAACGAATGAAATTACTTGAAATTCATTGGGCAGACTGGTCTTGGAATTGAACAGCTAAAAGGCAACAGTGGAGAAATGTGCCTCCTATCTGTGACAATATCACATTCAACAATTTCTGTTATTAGTACATTCCATTTCAGACTAAATTTCATCATGAACTAGCTCTCTCACATTACCCTAAACTTTTCCACAAAACTTGCATAGTTTAATTAATCTTTCTATCAGATAGTTTAATACTGCCAATATTTTCCTGTGCTGATGGTAATAGATATGAGAATTAGGGTCACCCTCTAGCTAACAATCTTCTAAGGACAGATGAACTTGGAAAACACATTTTAAATGGGCTTAAATTCTGCAGCATAAATCTTGATGAGAGGAGACATTGCTAATGCTTTTTCTGTTCTTGGCATCCCCAGAATTTCCTCCTCCACTTTCTTGAATCTGTTATCTGTACATTGTGCTTTCCTGTAAATGGTTTGTGAAGTAAAGAGAACATTTACTTCCCATTTGACTATTTTATAATAGCATCTAAATAGGAAAGTTGTGAGAAAATGTTCACATATAATGTGAAGCTATTGAATTTTTTCATAAAGGCGAGAAAAAGGAAAGAAAAATCTCATTTCATCTAATGCATTTCACAGATTGCCATAAACCAGGACTTTTTATCATTGGAAAGAAAATGCTGCTTTTCTTCAATAGGAAACAAACATATTTGCATCAGAAGAGAATGGAGAATCTGTAAATACAAGGGTAACTTTTCCTTGTTGCTATGCAGACTGAGCAGTCAACCCTTGGAGACATCTGGGGAATATTTTCACACAAAAACTGAGAATATAATCATTTATTCATTAAATTCTATGATTTACTTCCCATACATAAGTAAGCACACTTAAAAAAATACCCAAATCCCAAAGACTTCAGGTCTTGTCGGATAACTTCATCATCTATCTCGATGACCCTTTTATAACTCTAGCTCCCAGCTCCCTGTTTGCAGAACTTCTTTATCTGGATGGCATTAGCCAATGCCAGCCACTTCATCGATTTCTTCATCTCTTTGACTTATTACAACTCTAGTATCAGGGATACAGAAACCTCTCTCAGATCCTTTAATATCTTCCATTCTTTTCTAGGGAAACAATTCCTTACGTCCATTGTGCCACCTAATGCTGGAGTAGTTCTGCATTTCTACTTTCATTGTAAGTTTCATGGGTATTATGGCTCCCTTTCCCACCTGAACTTGTTGACTGATTTATCTTTTCTGATTTCCTGTCATTCTAGCCTTCTATTACCTTAATTAATTTAATATCAATGAATAGCTAGATTTCCGTTCCACTGTTACTCTTATTACATCTGCACCATCAAGAGTTGATGAAATTATGTTGTTGAGCAAATCTGCTACACACCCATGCTAGTTAGCCTCTTTGGGCATCTCACTACTGCTAAAAATTTTTTTCCAAACAATTTCTGAAAACCCCTTTGGTATCTACACTGAATGCAGCAATCTTTTTGAGCTCGTTTCAAGTTATCACCTTCACTCCAGTTTCCTAGTTCTGAAGAGATACCCTTCTAAATCAGGACACAGTGGTTCTCTACAGTGAGTGCTGCTATGCTGCCCTTTTGCACCATTATTACACTTGCTTCCTTCTCCTTTATATATGTTTGGGAAAGGGTTCTTGTTGCAGGGGCTTTTAGAAGTTAGTAAGTCACAGAACCATTCAAAGAACTTAAAAAAGGGAGGTTTCCTGCATTTACCTTAAGAAAAGTGTTTAGGAAGGTTTGTAGCATGGCCAGGAATCTGAAATTACATGTGTATTCCAGTGGTTCTGCAGTGGAGCCACTGGGTCACTCTGAGAAACCCAAAAGTCTAAGGCTCCCTTTTACTTGGCCTTTGAATTTTGTTCATCCCACTAGAATTGCTTTTACAAGACTTGGTACCCAGTGAAATTTGAATTTCAGATAAAGGGTGAATACTGTTTTACCATAACTATGTCCTAAATGTTGCAAAAGCTATCTTTATGCTAAGATATTTGTTTGTTATGGATCTGAAATTGAAATCTATTGGGCATCCTGCAGTTCCATTCCTTAAACCTGGAACCCTGCTCGTTACCTGTACTTGTATGGCTGCATTACACCATTCCTTTTTTGCTGCTGCTGACTGTTAGTAAATAGCTCCTTCCCATCTGCCTCCAAAGGTCCTATGGCTGCAGTTTTCCTCTGTGCTCTGGACCACACTGATCTCCAACTTTGCTTCCTACCAGCATTCTCTTCATATTTTTCCATGTTTCATTGAACTTTTATGACTCAGCATTATCTTGAATTTGGCCTTCCATGTGGATCGACCTCCTTTCTCATACCCTAAATTTCTACTTGTAGGTACTCAATCAGTGTTTCTGAACGATTTTACAAATGTAACGCCACCTTTTGGAATAGGCCTTTTATGATCTCATCTGGTCATTGTTCCTTTCCTGGCCTTGTGTTATAAATATTTACGTATATACTTACTACCTCCCAATTCTTATTTTTCTCTTGGAAGGATCAAGCCTCATTGATTCATGTATGGAAGTCACTGTGTAACAGCATATAGATCCTCTACAACAAAAATACCCAGAAAGTCACCATGTTATGCTAACATGCCTTGTGTAGGTCACAGGTATGCTGAGAAATGGATTTCCACCAGTCTGACAAGGATCTTCCCACTACCCGTAACCCATTTCCCACAGTATGCCATCCAAATGTATTTTCTACATGGTGCTATGTTGTGGTAAAAATAAAGAATCTCTAATTTCTCAGTCCCAATTAAATACATGGGCAGATAATTGTTATTTACCAATATTAATGTTGAGTGAGTTGCTTAACTTCATGGTCAGTTTTCTTGAAGGATTGTTCCAAGCTTGAATTGATAATATTCATGAAAACCTTTTGCTTTGTTTCATTAACATGACAATGATATCTTGCAAGAGTCTGTGACAGAGATTGTGGGTGATCTAGAAATTAGGCCCTATGTCCTTAAAGAGATGTCAGTATAGTTGAAGAGAAACACACACACACACACACACACACACACACACACACACACACACAGAACTACCAGAACCATGTATGATAATTGCTAAAGGCCTTCTACAGAGACAAAGTGCTATAAGATTACGGTGTCAGGTTGTTCAGAGTTGGCTGACCTAGAAGGTGCGTAGGAGATGGGTCTTAAAACATGTCTAAAGGTCCTATAGGTAATAAAGGGCCTGAATAAACCAATTCTAAAGAATTATTTGACTGCAAAAAAGGAAACCAGGATACACACTCTTTTGTACTTTCCAGGCTAGAATAATCAGCAAGTGGCAACTTTAATATTTGATTTACTTGAAGATTTTGATACTTAAATTGAAAATACTTTTAATGACAATTCCTTCCCCATTTTAGAAAAACAAGAAACACATCCATAAATAAACTTTTCTTTGTTGTTCTCTATTCTAGGTGGAGTTTTGCTACTTTCATTGCTTTTATTTACTGCAGTCTTTCTTTTTTCTCTTTCTTCTTACTCCCTTCTCTCCTTTGTTTACGATCAGAATGACTCTAGATGAAGAAGGGAGATCACTAGCTATCAGACTTCTCACTGCAGGGGCAGGTGGCCCCTCTGTGATCTTTGTCAGCTGCTGTTTTTGATCAGCCATCATAAAGAAAATGATGAAAAGGGGAAAGTGAGACTGTGGGCGCAGTCTGTAAAACCACTCCACAAAGTCTGACTCCATGACCTCCAGCCGATGGACTCCTTTTCTCTCAGTACTTAGGATTTAAAACTAAGAAGAGTGCGCTGAAGAACTGGGAAGTAGTACCTGCCTTTTAAAATTTCCTAAATGGGTCTCATCAGCAGCAGCTTTAATGTGATGCTGAGAATACATTTCCTTTTAAGAAGCATTTGCTATACTGGCTACTTTGACTTGTGGTTTATCTTAAAATAAGTCAACTTTACTGATATCTTAAAAAAACACTTTAGTGTTACAGAATTAGCTCTCATCTCCAACCTGAGTACACATCATTTGCTTCCTGTAAATTACTATAAAAGCTCAAAACCATTTAGAACATGGAGCACTTGATTCTTTCCAGGCACAATCAATGGAATGACATTTTTCCTTCATGTGGTAGATACCATTCTGATTTTGTTCTCTCTGCAATAAATACATAATCTTTAGTACATATAGTTGTATTGATACAAATATTACATTACTGAAAACAGTATTTTAGTGGTAAGGACATATATTTGTTATCCTTTTTGGGGGGACAAATATTATTACTAGGCAATTGGTTTAGATGGAAAATTTTCAATGGAGTCCTTGATAAAGCAAAGAATCCTGTGGTCTGGGATTGTTGATCAGAGGTTTTTATGACTTTATTGCTTGGAAGAAAAAAAAAAGTTGCCTCTAGCTTTTTCTCTGAATTTCAACTGTTTTTCACTGAACTTCCCTTAGTGACCTCTCAACTCTTTTCAGCAGTCTCATGAAGTCATAATCCTTCCCATGTTTTCAGCATGCTCTTCCCATTGTCCCAAAGTGACTCTCCATAGGAGGATACGATATGTTGACTGACTTCAGGATGCACTCAGAACTCTGTTTCTTGAGACTTCATTTTTGTATCTTCATCAAAATGTATCCATCCTTTATTTGAATCTGATTTGCTTAAGGCTGTGCTAATTAATAATGAGTTAGTTAAATAGACAAACCCATTAGGATAATGTGTTAGCGCTACTTTTCTCTCTTAGACAATGTTCAGTTAAAATAACTGTATTAAATGATAGTCTTTATAAAATGACATCAGTAAGATGAGTTTTAGACCATGTGCAAGTCTATGGGGAAAATATTGTCATTCATAATGTTTGTTTCATTAGTTGATTAGATCATTCTTTTGACATTTCATACACTTTGGCATTACATAAATAACATGGTGTAGCCACACTTTTCAGGGGAGCTGAGGCTGGTGCAATCATGAATGCAATTCAGCAATCCTGGGAGGAACAATGTGATCAGAATGGGCTGACTTGGTCAGTAAAATACAGAGTATAAATCCACAGATTTTAAAGTATTAACAAGCTAGGTTCAACTAGATAGCTCAACTTAGACAACTGTTATAACTTTTGTTGGCTAAAAGGAAAAAGAAAAGAAATGCAATTATCTTATTTGGTTTTGCTATTATTGGTAAAAAAAACAAACAAACAAACAAAAAAACAAATAGGAAAGCTTACAGACCATGTCTCAGGATCTTTTCCTAGAGCTTGGATTTTTGATGGCATAAATCTGGTAATCCTTGTGTACAGTGCGAGGCCCACTCGGCCCCAGAGTCCCAGCACCTCTTCCTGTGACCACAGAGCACAAGGGATGGTCCTCTTGTGCTGGCTTCCTGATTGGTTCTCTGATTCTTAGAGGAAAAGCAGAGTGTAGTCAGTCCAATTCCAATCACTGTGGCCCTTATCAACACCCTCCCCTGGAAGGATCGAATCTGCCCTTCACACTCACAATGCTATAGTTTGCAGCTTTGCTCCAAACTAATTCAATCGTATCTTTGGCTAAAATTGGGAGTCAAAGTTTGCATGACCCAGCAGAATGACCATGCAAGTTCAGTATCAACCTAGACAGTTCCTGAGGTGGTCATACCATGATGGACGGATAGTTTATTTACGTATCATTTCAGTTTTGGAAGATAGTCTTAGAATTGAGTTAGCTTGAGCCGAGCTCATCCTCCTCCTTTTTGAGGGGCTAGGGAGGGGAGACGTGCCAGCGGCGAACTTCCTGAGGCTTGTAGCCCTCTTGGGTACCTGTTACGCATCAGGCGATGTCTACAGCTTCAGACAAATAGGATTGAGATTGACTAAGGGACACAGAAAATACAGTGGCACAGTACCAAAGAATCAAGGACTGGGCCAAACAGGTAGCAACTTCGCATACCCAACGAATTGAAGAGGTAGGATCTGGCAGAAAGCTCAAAACCTAAAAGCAAGCTCCACTTGGAAGATACTGCAGAGAAGTAGTCATCTTCTAAAGATCTTAAACACTAGCAATAAAGTAACCTACTATAGGTAATTTGCAAACATCACCCCAGGAATTAAAGAAAGAAAAAATGAGACGACACTTAAACAAGATGCAACCACACACATCCAATTCACCAAAGGCAAACCTAGGAAGCAACGAGGTGGGACAATCCGAAAGCCACCCACCTGGCCTATCTGAAGTGGTAACAACAAAGCAACTGAATGAGGTTCTGGAAAAAATTAAAACAGAAATAATCTCACAGATAACTGCAGAGATAATGTCTACAATGAAGACCATGCTTAAGAACACTATAGCTGATACAGACAAAAAAATAGATGAACTTAAGAAAACTATAGAAACCATGAATGCTCAGCATAGGAAAGAAATGGAATCCATAAGGCAGATTCAAGCAGATATCCAAGAGATAAAAAATTCCATTGAAAGTATTTGTAGCAGAATAAGCCAATGCGAGGACAGGATCTCAGATATAGAAGACAGGCTTGCAATTAGTGATCATGAAATGGAAAAATTCTTAAAAATAGCAAGGGACCATGAAAAATCAATTCAGCAGCTGCTAGATGACTCAAAGATAAACAACTTAAGAATAATTGGAATAAATGAAAAAGCAGGAGATAGCATCAACGACATTAAAACCTTGTTCAAAGACATAATCAGGGAGAACTTTCCTGGAAGAGAAAAGGAATTTGACACCCCTATAAGTGAAGCTTTTAGAACACCAACTAGACATGATCAAAAAAAAACTTCAGCCAGACATATTATAGTCAAGATCCCAGAAATTCAACAGAAGGGCAGAATCTTAAAAGCTGTTAGGGAGAAGAGACAAATCACCTATGAAGGAAAACCCATCAGAATCACAGCTGACTTTTCAGCACAAACCCTCAATTCAAGAAGAGCTTGGAATGATGTATTGCAAGCTCTAAAGGAAAATAATTTTCAGCCCAGATTGATGTACCCTGCAAAACTATCTTTCAAAATTGATGGAGAAATAAAATACTTTCATGACAAAGAACATCTGAGAAAATTTATGACCACCAAACCAGCACTCCAAAACGTTCTGAAGGACATTCTAGAAAGAGATAGGAACCCCAACAGAAGGAATCCACCAGGCAGGGCAAATAATTAAATAGCCGGAAAGCAGAAAAACAAAGAGTGGGAACCAACAACAGGAAAATATCATGACAAGTCAATACATATCAGTTTTAACCATCAATGTTAACGGTCTCAATTCACCAATCAAAAGGCACAGACTGGCGAAATGGATCAAGAAGCAAGATCCAACAATATGCTGTATACAAGAAACACATTTAATTCAGAAAGAAATTCATAGACTGAAAGTCAAAGGATGGAAAACAATACTCCATGCCACAGGAACCCAGAAAAAAGCAGGGGTAGCTATTCTTTTTGCAGACAAAGTGAACTTCAAGCCAAGAAGGATTCAGAGAGATAAAGACGGTCATTACATCCTTGTAAAGGGAACAATCCAAGAGGAAGAGATAACGATCATAAATATATATGCATCAAATACCAATGCACCCAGCTATATAAAACAAGTACTAAAGGACATGAAAAATCAAATAAGCACTAATACAATTATATTGGGAGATCTCAATACTCCACTGTCACAAAAAGATAGATCAACTGGACAGAAAATCAATAATGAAATAGTAGAACTGAACCAAACTTTTGAACAAATGGACTTAGTAGATGTCTACAGAGTGTTCCATCCCACAACATCAGAATACACATTTTTCTCAGCTGCACATGGGACGTTCTCCAAAATAGACCACATACTAGCTCATAAAACCTGCTTAAGTAAATGCAAAGGAATTGAAATTATCCCATGCATATTATCAGACCATAGTGCAATGAAATTGGAAATCAATGGCAAAAGATCCCACAAAAACTCCCTAAACACATGGAAATTAAACAGCATCCTCCTGAACAACCAATGGGTCACAGATGAAATTAAAGAAGAAATTAGACACTTTCTACAACTGAATGATAATGACAGTACAACATACCGGAACTTATGGGATACAATGAAAGCAGTCCTAAGAGGGAAATTTATAGCATTAAACACTTATATCAGGAAAATAGAGCAAGCGCAAATAAACAACTTAAGGGTGAACCTCGAGCTTCTAGAAAAAGAAGAGCAGGTTAAGCCAAAAGCCCGTACAAGGGAGGAAATTATAAAGATCAGAGCAGAAATTAACGTATTGGAGAATAAAAAAACAATACAAAGAATCAATGAAGCAAAAAGTTGGTTCTTTGAAAGAATAAATAAGATTGACAAACCCTTATCCAACCTTATTAAAAAAAGAAAAGAAAAGACTCAAATCCATGCAATTGAAAATGAAAAGGGTGATATCACGACAGACCCTGCAGAAATCCAGAAGATCATCTATACCTATTTTGAAAATTTATATTCTACTAAGATGGAAAATGCAGAAGAAATGGACAGATTCCTAGATTCGTATGAATTACCAAAGCTGAATCAAGAAGATTTAAAAATCCTAAATAAACCAATATCAGCCAATGAAATTGAAGATGTAATTAAAAACCTCCCAACAAAGAAAAGTCCAGGCCCTGATGGATTCACTGCCGAATTCTACAAGAAATTTAGAGAAGACCTAACGCCCCTACTTCTCAAACTTTTCAATGAAATTGAAAGGGAAGCAATACTCCCAAATTCATTCCTGGAAGCAAGCATTACCCTGATACCAAAACCAGAGAAGGACCCAACTAAGAAAGAGAACTACAGGCCAATCTCCCTAATGAACATAGATGCAAAAATCCTTAATAAGATACTGGCAAACAGAATCCAACAAATCATCAAGAAGATTATACACCATGACCAAGTTGGATTCATCCCTGGGATGCAGGGATGGTTCAACATACGTAAATCAATAAATGTAATACAGCATATTAACAGAACCAAAGACAAAAATCACATGATCATCTCAATAGATGCAGAAAAAGCTTTTGACAAAGTCCAGCACCTTTTCATGATAAAAACCCTACAGAAAATTGGAATAGAGGGTCTTTATCTCAATCTGGTAAAAGCTATCTATGACAAACCAACAGCCAATATTATACTAAATGGCCAAAAACTGAAAGCCTTCCCTCTAAAATCAGGAACAAGACAAGGATGTCCACTGTCCCCACTCTTATTCAACATAGTTCTGGAAACTTTAGCCAGAGCGATTAGACAAGAGAAAGAAATAAAAGGAATAATGATTGGAAAGGAAGAAGTTAAATTATCATTATTTGCAGATGACATGATACTCTACACAGAAGACCCCAAAAACTCCACTAAAAAACTGCTAGATTTAATAAGCAAATTCAGTAGTGTAGCTGGATACAAAGTCAATACTCAAAAGTCAATAGCCTTCCTGTACACAAATAACAAACTTACTGAAAGAGAAATTAGGGAAACAATACCTTTCACAATAACATCCAAAAAAATGAAATACCTAGGAATCAACCTCACGAAGGATGTAAAAGACCTCTATACTGAAAACTACAGTACTCTGAAAAAGGAGATTGAAGAGGATATCAGAAAATGGAAAGATATCCCTTGCTCCTGGATAGGAAGAACCAATATAGTGAAAATGGCCATACTTCCAAAATTGTTATACAGATTTAATGCAATTCCAATCAAAATTCCAACAGCATATCTCACAGAATTAGAGAAAACAATCCTAAAATTCATTTGGAATCAGAAGAGACCTAGAATAGCAAAGGCAATTCTGGGCAACAAAGGCAAGGCAGGGGGCATCACTATCCCCGACTTGAAATTATACTATAAAGCTACTGTGATAAAAACAGTGTGGTACTGGCAAAAAAACAGACCTGAAGATCAATGGAACAGATTAGAAGATGCTGAAACAACCCCAGACATACTAAGCCACCTTATCTTTGACAAAGGTGCCAAACACATTCGCTGGAAGAAAGATAGCCTCTTTAATAAATGGTGCTGGAAAAACTGGCTCTACACATGCCGAAGATTAAAACTAGATCCATATCTTTCACCATGCACTAAACTAAATTCAAAATGGATCAGAGATCTAAATATTAAAACAGAAACATTAAATCTGCTGGAAGGTAGGATAGGTAAAACCCTTGGAGACATTGGTGTAGGCAAAGACTTTATGAATAAAAACTCAACCGCACGGGAACTATCCCAAAGAATCAATAACTGGGATCTCATCTTATTAAAAAGCTTTTGCACAGCAAGAGAAACCACCAACAGAGTGAAGAGACAACCCACAATGTGGGAAAAAATGTTTGCCAGCTGTTCCTCAGACAAAGGATTACTATCGAGAACATATAAAGAACTCAAAAAAATCAGACCTCCCAAATTTAAAGACCCACTCCAAAAATGGGCATCTGAGATGAATACACATTTCTCAGATGAAGAAATACTAATGGCAAATAAATATACAAAAAAATGTGCAACATCACTAGTCATTCGAGAGATGCAAATTAAAACAACACTGAGATACCATCTCACCCCAGAAAGAATGGCTACTATTAAGAAATCAACTAATAACAAATGCTGGAGGGGCTGTGGGGAAAAAGGAACCCTTCTTCACTGTTGGTGGGAGTGTCGACTGGTACAGCCACTGTGGAAGTCAGTGTGGAGATTCCTCAGAAAACTAGGGTTGGAGGTCCCATTTGACCCAGCTATTCCCCTTCTGGGCATCTTCCCAGAAGAATTAAAAACATCGTACCACAGCGATATATGTGCACCCATGTTTATAGCAGCACAATTTGTAATAGCCAGATCTTGGAAACAACCCAAATGCCCATCAACTGAGGAATGGATAAGAAAGATGTGGTATTTTTATACAATGGAGTACTATTCAGCCATAAAGAAGGATAAACTGGAGACTTTTATAGGTAAATGGATGCAACTCGAGAAAATACTCATAAGTGAAATAAACCAGAAGCACATGTGTAAGCATCGTATTATCTCTCTAGTATGAGAAACTGAAAGAGTAAATAAGATCCAAAATGTACAATAGATATGGTGAATCAAAAAGAAACTGGTCAAAAGGAAAGAGAGACTGGAATAGGGAAAAGAAAGAAGGGAAAGGGAAAAAAATTGTATATATATATATATATATAAGATGGTTAAGATAGATACACTACCATTTTTACTTAGTTCATTGAAGAGTAAGGTTTGTGCCAATAATGTTTGGACAATTGAATGCTAATGTCTGGTGTCCTGAATAACTAACTTAAAGATAGTAATACGTAATGTATTAACCATTGTTACCCTCCTATTATGTTTGTTTGAAAATTTGTTCTTCTTTTGATTTGTTTTGTTTTTTCTTCTCTTTAAAATAAAATAAAAAAAAAAAAAAAAAAAAAGAATTGAGTTAGCTTTGTTCCCAGCATGCATGTATAAATAGTAGACACAAAATATGTTAGTTAGATTTCCATTGCTGTGACAAAACACCCAAGAAAAATAACTTAAAGAAGAATAGATTTACTTGGACTCATGGTTTCAGAGATTTCAGTTCATGGTCCATTGTATCAATTGTTTTTAGGCTTCTGGCAAGGTAGAAACATTGTGGTGGAAGGGCATGGCAGAGGAAAGCTACTCACCGCATGACTACCAGGAAACAGTGGGAAAGCAAAAGAGTCATGGAGAAAGGGGCTGGGGTAGGTATGATCAAAGTTCATACCCCTGTAAGCCATTCCCTTTAGTTAAGCTCACTTACTAAATTTCCATTACCTTCCAAGAATGCCATAAAATTACAATATCATTAGTGCATGACTCATGTGAAGTTAGAACTTTTGTGATCCAGTCATCTTTCAAAAGCCCATCTCTGATACATGAAAATTTGGGGGACATTTTAGATATAAACCATAGCACAAAATATTAGTTTTTTTATATTCACAACTAAAATTTCTCTTAAAAGAGGAAAGTTTCTATTAAAATATTGATTGGTAATTTTAAATATTGAAAGAGAAAGTTTAGAGGCTGGATGTATGGGCAAGGAGAGACAAAGACATGCATTCTTTTTCAAAAGAAATGAGTATATGGGTAGATAATTTTTAGAGAAGGTGAAAGTAGAGAGTTTGGAAACATTGCTGGAAACTGAGTTCTAACAAAAAGGTGATTCGACAAATTTTTGATGGCAAGGAATGAAAACGTGGATTTTAAGAATAGAGATGTCTAACATCTTATTTTAAAAATTTTACTATGATGTTCAAAATATTGAGAATAAAATTTAGAGCAGTTCAATAATTTGAAAGAGAGTTTAGTCACTTTATTTTAAATATTCTTAGAAAATCTACAATTTAACATCGGGATTGCTTGTTTCCTTCTTCTTGTTTTCTCTTCTCAGTCTGTTTTTGTTGGCATTTCAAAGTATGCCATACTTACCAAAAATGCCTACTAGTGTGAGGTATTGTGCTGTCCTCAAATGGATTTTTCATAGAAAGGCATTTCCTGTTTCTCACTTCTACTGAGGAACCAGGGCTCTGTGAAGCACATTTTGGAATCTACTGAACTGAATTTGTTCTGAGTTCTTTTCTAGATTAAAAATACCCTGGTCTTATGGCAGATAAATGCTCTCTTTGATAACTCATCCAAAAGAATTGTCATAATCTTTTAGGGTGTCTTTCAATTTCATATTTTTGATATGATAATGTTAGCACATCCAACGCCATTTTCCTCCAAACCTAAGATTGCATTGTTGTTCCCCAACTTCACTGGTACATCTCTAAGCCAAGTCTACTGTGCTGCAAAACTGAACATGTAAAGACCATTTATGGCATGCCAGTATCCAGAGTATCCTCCCCGCATCTCTACATAATGAGCATTATCATGCTTACTCTCTTACAAATGAGCCAGAGAGCCACAAGAGGTAAAATTATTTGTTGCAGGCCACATGGCTTATGCATGAAGAAGTCAGGATCCCAAGAGTCTCCAGATTCTGATCTCATTCCCCCATACAACAGAGCCTTGCCATAGTCTCCTTCCTGGTTTCTCTCTTTCTTCTCTTACCTGCCAGCTTTTATTTATCCACACAGTGTCCAGAAAGGTTTTCTAAGAATGTAAATGAGATCTTGTTGTCTCCCTGCTTAAAATCAGCCAGTGACTTTCTATGCATATAGAATGAAACTGTGTGTATTCTGTACTGTGGCCTGAAAAGCTTCCCAGTATTCTTTAGCCATCTCAGTCTCTTCATATCGTAATATAAACTTCATGGGAACAGGGATTTTACTGGTCTTGTCTATTGCTGTTTCACCAGCACGTTGACAATACCTATCATATAGCAGTGTTGACAAAGTAAAGGCTTTGATATGTAGAGCATTCAGACTGAAGCTTGACAGATGGGAAGGGGAAACTCTTGCTTATTATGAGCCATCTTTTTGCACTGATTCTTCTGAAAATGCTGAACTCCAGCATACCAAGATAAGTCTTGTAGTTTCCAGATTTGTTAAGTCTTAGGTATTTACTTCTGTTTCAGAACTCTATTTACATTAGACTCAAAAATATATTCTGCCAAAGTCTTTGTTTATATTTATACTATTCAAAACTGCACAGAAATCTTATTATTGGTGTGTGGAAAGGTGGACTACTCTCATTTTAATCTTACCAACTAAGCACTTTACAAATGCAAGCACTAATATTTTCTTGGGAAAAAAGCTCTGGTTACTTATTTTTTCTACTATCACCACACAATCAGAATGTTCTGAAGAGTTTGATCTTCCTACATATTGACTGCTTCATATTGCAGTTATGATTTTTCTTTTTAAAAACCTTTTCCTACCTCATTTGGTGGATCTCTTTATATATCATGAATATTTGAAGTAAATGTTTTATTTTGCCAACATAAAAAATAATACTGATTGCTAAATCTCTATACTACTCAAAGAAATATGCAGACTGAATGCAATCTCTATCAAAATTCCAGTAGCATTTTTCACAAAAATAGAAAAATCAGTTCTAAAATTTGTTTGGTACTACAAAAAATTTCATGAATTTCCGAAGGAAATTTGAAGGGCTGAAGGTGTACCTAGTGGTATAGTACTTACTTAGCATGTGTGAGGTCCTGCTTTTAAGTCTTTAAACATTTTTTTGAGAAAAAGGTATCATATGTCTTGATTTCAAATTATATTACAAAGCTGTAGTTATCAAAATAGCATGTTACTAATGTAAAAACAGGCACATAGACCAATGGAATAGAGAGCACAGAAATAAAACCTGAACACAAAATCAACTCATATTTGACAAGGGTACCAAGAAGACATAATAGGGAAAGGTCAATCTTTTCAATAAATGGTGCTGGGAAAACTGAATATTCACATGCAAAAGAATGAATTTACTACTTTGTCTTGAACAGAGCACAAAAATAATCTCAAAAAGGGTAAAACACCTAACTGTAAGACCCGAAATCAAAACTCCTGAAAGAAAGCACAGGAGCAAATCTTGGCATTGGCTTTTGTAAGGAATTTAAAAAAAATATTACACCAAAACTCAAGCTTCTAAAGCAAAAGTAAATAGTTATGACTAAATCAAGTTAGCAAAGGAAACAACAAAAAATGAAAAGGCAGCTTATGCATGAGAGATAATATTTGCCAGCTATATGTTTGATAAGTGATTACCATTTAAAAACCTAAAAAGAACCCACACAATTCAATAGCTGAAAACTAAATAACCCAGTTGAGAAATAGCCAAAATGTCCTGAATAAACATTTCTCCAAATACATAAAATAACCAACAGTTATAGGAAAATGTGTTCAGCATCATTAATCATGATGGAAAATATAAATCAAAACCACAATGAGTATTACTTCACGCTTGTGGCTATAATAAAAAAGAATAGAAATGACAAGTGGAGAAGTTTTAGAGAAAAAGAAAAGTCTTATACACTATTGGTGGGAATATAGATTTATGAAGATATTGTGGAAAAGTAGTAAGGAAGTTCCTAATGAAATTCAAAATAAGGCTACCACATGACCCAGAAATCCCTCTCTTGGGTATATATCCAGAGGATGTGAGGTCAACAACTTGTAAAGACATCTGCACTCCTATGTGAATTCTAGCATCATTCACAACAGAAGTGTCTGTCTATTGATGGATAAATAAAGAAATTATGATATATACATATATAATCACACAAACTTACATGTATGCATGTGTATATATACATAGTGGAATATATATTCCTGTATATTATTCCTATATGTAGGAATACTATTCAGCAATAAAGTAGGACATCCTGTCATTTAAAATAGTATCGATGAAAATGAATAATGATTAGGAATCATTATTCCTAACATTGTGGCTGTGGGGTGAAAAAGAAGCAGATATAGACCACAAGATGCAAAGTTTTAAAAATTTAGGGTGAATAAGCCTAGAGATTGCATGTACAAAATGTGACTATCATTAATAATATTGTATTAGGGATTTGAATGAAAGAGTAGGTTTTATGTGCTCTTGCCACCAAAAAAAGAAAAAAAAGGAAGAGTATAATGAGTATAACTAACCTGAGGGGGCAGATACGTTAATTTTCTTGCATAAAATTTCACTGTGTATAAGTATATGTAAATACCATGTGTACACCTGAAATATATCCAATGAAAAGAAATATAAATCTCAGCAACAGATGGAACTGTCACGTCAACCAAAATTTTTTTTTTTTTTTGTGGGTACTGGGGGTTGAACTCACAACCTCGCGCCCCAGCAGGTGCCCATGCCGCTGAGTGATATCGCTGGCCCTTTTTTCATATGTGGGTACCGGGAGTTGAACTCAGGACCTTGCGCTTGCTGGGCAGGAGCTTATGCCACTGAGCCATCTCACCAGCCCAACCAAATTTTTACATGTTTTATTTCATTAAAAAATTTATTCACAGATCTTAAATAGATAATACAAGATTCTGTGTATTTGTATATGAAGTCTATTCCCTGTTGGTTTTCTGATGTGGCTTTTCCTGCTTTGACCCCCAATTCCTTTATTTTCTCCCTATAATAGGGAATAGTTCTCAGCCAATGGCAAAGATTCAGGAATTAAGATATATCAGGGAATTCTTTGAGTCTTTACCAATGTACCTTCTTTAAACTTCTTTGGATTAGTCATATTTTGCTGATTATAAAATTATACCATAATTTAGTGGTCTAAAACAACAATTATTTATGATTTGTTGTGGTGCACTGGGGTATCTTGATGGGTTCTTTTCTGGCTTTCTTTGACTCACGTAACTGCATTTAACTGCAAGTCTGGGTGGCAGGAAGGATCAAAATGGCATTATCCACCTGCAGGGCAGTTGGTTCAGACTCTTGGCTAGAGCACCCGGTCTTCCTCCAGAGAGCGTCTCATCCTCTAGCCAGCTAGAGCACTTTACTTACACGATGATCTCAAGGAAAAAGCCGAAGTTGCAGAATCTCTGAAGACCTAATTTTAAAAGGAGCATTGTATCATTTCGTTTGCAGTCTATCGATGAAAACAAACCACGATATTAGTCTGAATTCCAGGGTAAGGAAAAGTTAGATTTCATTTCTCCAGAAGACAGACAAAAATCATATTGCAAAAAGTCAGCAAACTGGAATATGAGGAATATGTGGCCATATATGATATTTTACTACATTCATTAACTTTTATTTTTGGGCCAAAAAGTTCCTTTCTATTGTATTTATAAGAATTGACACCAAAGTCTGAGTTTCATAGATTTGGTAAAACTGAACTATTTTGGTTCATCGTTTCTAAGTAATGAAAATCCAGGTATATCTTGATCTGACAGCCTGTAATGTCTTAAATCTCTACTCTCAACTTTGTACAGTATCTGTGACCAGTGCTGTCATATTTGCCTACCAGTTTGACAAGAGTGTGGTCTTGGGTTATCTCAGTCCCAGCAACCAAAAATTTACTTTTTCTTTTTTCTATCTTTTATAGTGCAAGGAATTGAATTTAGAGCCTGTTCCATGCTAGGCAAATGTTCTACCACTTTGCCTAAAGTAGTAAAAGAAAATTTTATTCAAACTATAATATGCTATGAAAAGTAAGTTATTAGCTAGCATGAAAACTCTGAACATAGGGTAGGGGCAGGTATAGCTTAACAAAGAGGCTTAATCATATCACCAAGAAAATAATTTACTTTTGCTTTTCAGGGCTTCTGTGCTTTATTCTCAGGTTGGCTTCATTCATGTTTCCTAGATTAATGTCTGACTTTCTGAGAGGCAGAAATTCAGATCTCCAGCAGGAGACATCTTGATTCAGAGTTCTCATTAAAAATGGAAGTACATCCTGTGTTACTGGAAATGTAGGAACTACATTATCAAAAAGGTCACAGTTACAAATCTGATATATAGATTTAATGCAATCCCAATTAAAATACCAACAGTGTTCTTCACAGAAGTAGAAAAAAACAAATCTAAAATTCATAGGAAATCAGAAGAGATCCAGCATAGCAAAAACAGTTCTGGCTAACAAGGGCAAAGAAGGAAGCATCATGATTGGATTTCAAGTTATATTACAAAGATATAGTGATTAAAAATGGCATGGTACTGGCACAGAAGCAAAGTGGATCAGTGGAACAAGGGACACAGAAACAATCCCAGACATATTCAGCCTGATCTTTGACAAAGGGACCAAAACATACTCTGGAGGAAAGATAGCATCTTTGATACATGATACTGGGAAAACTGTATATACACATGCAGACGATTGAAGATAGACTCATATCTCTCACCATGTATTAAAATGAACCAAAGATCTAAATATTAAAATGGAAACAATCTGCTGGAAGATAAAATAGGTAAAATGCTTGAAGTCATAGGTATATGCAAGGACTTTCTGAACACAACCCAAATTACACAAGAAATAATATCAAGAATCGACAAATGGAATTAGGTCAAATGAAAAAGCTCCTGCAGGGCAAAGAATACAACCAACAATGTGGAGGAAAAAAACTACAGAATGGGAGAAAAATTTTGCCAGTTATAACTTGGACAGATGACTAATACCTAGAATATAAAATGATCTAAAAAAAATAAGACCTCCCAAAATAAAAGACTCAATCAAAAAATGGGCAAATGAAATAAAGAGACACTTACTAGAAGTGCAATGGCCCATAAATACATTAAGAATTTTCAATATTGCTGGCCACTAGAGAAATGCAAATTAACGTAACACTGGCTGCACAATTCATAATAGCTAAATCTTGGAAGCTGACTATATGTCCATCTACAGATTAAAGGATAAAGAAAAGGTGGTATTTACACACAATAGATTATTACTTTGCCATAAAGAAGACTAAGCGTGAGTCATTTGTAGGAAAATGGATGCACCTTGAGACCATGTTAAGTGAAGAAATAGTTGTCACACAAGCTTAAATATCATGTGATTTCTTTTATGTGAGAAACCCCCAAAATAAATAAAGAGCAAAATAAAAAATAGATAATTGGAAGTAGGGAGAGAGTTCTCTCTGAGCTGAGAAGGGGACCAAGAAATGATATAATGTATAGGGAGTATCATGTACGTGTACCAAATACCCACAGTGGAGTAGTAATTATATACTGCAAACATAGTAATTAAAATATGTAATGTGGTCCTGTGTTATGACAGCTGCTCTTATAAGGCTTTTTGCCGAAAAACCTCTTCTCAGAAAGCTTCCCAGCTCATTTATTTCTCACTTTCTTTATGCCAGTGCTCAGAGGAGTTTTATTCAGTGAAATGCGGTATTGGTTATGCTGACATGTAACTGCAGTATATCACCATTTATTGAGGGCTTCTTCAATTTCTCACCAATCTTTTGAGGTTTTAACTTTTGAGGTTTTAATTGCACCTTTTGTGCAGTTTACCATTAACTATTTCATACTTTTGATGCAATATTCAAGGGTTGTCAATATTCATTGCTTCCTATTGACATAATATCTATTGATGTAGAGAACACATTTGAGAAAATCCAATGTCAATTCCTTATAAAAGTTAGCATAATAAAAATAGAAATTTCTCATTGTCATAAACTGCTTTGATTGAACACCTAAAACTGACAGTGCAATTAATAGCAGAAGAATGAATTCTCCTTAACATTAGAAACTAGATTATTCAACGATGTGTGTGTGTGTGTGTGTGTGTGTGTGTGTGTGTGTGTAGCCAGTAGAGGAAGGCAATGAAAAGAAATAAAATGAATCCAGACTGGAAAGGAAGAAGCAAAACTGTCTTTACTCATAAATCACATGGTAGTTTGTTTAGGAAACCCAGTGAAATCTACTTAAAAAACACCTAAACCTAACAAGTGAGTTGAGGAAGTTTGCAAAATATAAGCTCAGAATATAAAAACCAATTGTATTAGTACCAAAGACATGCAAGGACTTGTTACTAAAAGCTGTAAAACACTGGTGAGAAATTCTATAGACAAAGTGCAAATACAATGAACAATTGACAAATAAAATAAAAAATACACATTAATATCGCATTAATATGTGAAAAAATGATAAATCTGTACTATGCTGAGATTAATAAAAACCTCATCAGTATGCACATATCAGCTTTTAGATATATCTTTGGACCTATTGTGCTAAAATTTTGTTTAGGATATTTGTATTTACGTTTGTGAAGAATTTTGGCCTTTATTCTTCTTTTCTTAAAAGATTTTTGTATGGTTTTGGTAATACTGGGATCTTAAAATGAACAGGGAATTATTCCTTCCTTTTCAATTTTCTGGAAGAATTTGGGTATAATTGGTTTTATTCCTTATTTAAAGCTTTTGCAGAATTTACTAGTCAATCCATTTGGACTAGAATATTCTTTGTCAGATGGTTTTTAAGAGCAAATGGAATTTCTTCAATAGAAATAGGTCTAGTCAGGTTATCTATTTCTTCTTCAGTGAGGTTTAATAGTTTGTATCTTTCAAGGAATTTTTCAACTTCATCTAAATTGTCAAATTAATTAGAAAAAATTATTCTTAATACTAACCTGTATTGATGATGCTTCTTTTATTCTTTTTGTTGGTAATTTTTGCCTTCTGTTTTTGTCTTTTTAATCCAGATAATGAGCATCACGTTTATTAATCTCAGAAAAGGAGGTTTTTGTTTCATTGACTTTCTCTACCATTTTTCAGTTTTCTTATTGTATTAATTTTTGTTTTTATCTTTATTATTTTCTTTATTTGGCTTACTTTAATGTATTCTTCTTTTTCAAATTTCTTAAGGTAGAAATTGAAGTCAATGAGTTGAGAATTTTTTTTTTCTATTTTTATTCATAAGTATTTAATGTTAGTCATTTACCATAGTACTGCTTTAGCAATATTGCACAGATTTTGAAATTTTGTGTTTTCACTTCATCCAGGTCAAAATACTTTTTCTTTTGATGTTTTTTCTTTGATGTAAGGGTTATTTATAAATATAAGTTTGCAAATATTTGGGGATTTCTCTCTGTTAGTGATTTGCAATTTAATTCAACAGTGGTTAGGGAAAATACTTCCACCTTTTAAAATATAATTATTGTTTTTGCAATATCTACTCAGCTATTAATCTCATCTAATGTATTTTCCATTCCAGACATTGGAATTTTCATCTCTAAAAATTCAATTTAGTTCTCTTTTTTTTTTTTAATCTTTTGTGTCTCTATTTAATGTTCTGAGCTTTGGAATCCAATTACATTAACTGTTTCAATGTACCTGTTTGTCAATTGTAACATTTATGTCACTTTTAACTGTTTTTAAGTAATATTTCTTTTCATTGCATGTTATGCTTCTACTTGTTCACATGCATAGTAAGTTTTCATTGTATACAAGACACTGTGAGTTATATTATTTTGAGAGTTGAAACTTTTAGAGTATTTTTATGCTTCTCAGCTGATGTTGTATTACTTAGAAATACAATCATGCATGGCTTTAGCATAGGGATATGTTCTGAAACATGCATTATTAGGCTATTTCAACTTTGTGTGAATGTCATAGAGTATACTCACACAAACGCAAATGGCTAAAGTATCACTAGGTGATGCAATCTTATAGGACCACTGTTGTATACGCAATCTGTCGTTGACAGATACATGGACACATCCTCATCGGGCACACAACTAGTTTGCTCCTTCAGGGCTTGCCTTTAGGATTATGTGAGCACAGGGTAGTGCTTAGACAAGGGGTAATTATTTTCAACCACTCTTTTTTTCTTAACTACTTCCTTTGTGCTTTACCCTATGTTTCACAAATTATTAGTTTTTGTAATGTAGTTGGTGTGAACCAGTATTATTTCCTGTGTTATATGAGTGCTGCTGTGGACAGTTTCCTCTAATCCTTTCAACTGGTTCTTTTCCTAGCATCAGGTAATTTTATCATATGTACACACTGATCAGGACTCAAAAGGAAACTGAGTCCTGATCAGTGTGTATATATATATATATATATATATATATATATATATATATATATATATTATCCATATATGTATTACTCCATATTCAGGAGAAATATCTGGAGTTTTCTTTCTGCAGTGTCTCCCTGACCTGTAATTTGTGTTGAAACTCTAACAGATGTAATTTCCCTGGGCTTCATCTCTGTCTGTTCCACACAGGGAATCCACTGGATTTCATCTGGGTTATTCTTTCCTGTGCTGTTGCCTGGGAATTCTCTTAAGAAAGGTGCAGATGTTCTATGCCTTAAAAATGCTGTATCATATACTTTGCTCAGTTTTTAATTGTTTCAGGTAGAAGTACATATCTGATTCATTTTATTCTATTTTGGTTGAAAACAAAAGTCTTTATTTATTGTTTACTACAACGTTTTACTTGTTTTATTTCATTAGGGTCAGAAAACCCAGTAAGTCATGGTTTTTATATTTTCTAAGACTTCCTTCTTGCCCCAGCTACTATATAGTTAATTTTTGAGTTAAATGTCTATGAATATATTTACAAAGAAGTTATGTTATTCACTTTCAGTGCTTTAGGTTTCTTAATAAAGATACAGAGCTTGGCAACTTTCTTGATGTAATAAAATCAAGAATAGCATGTATTTATAAAAATCAAATGGTACAGAAAATAATGAAATGAGAAGTAAAAGTTTTCTTTCATTGCTTTACTATATAACCAGGCCCTTTTCCAAAGCTAGATATTATTACTTTTTTCAGAGTTTTATGTATTTTCTAGAAAATATCTTTTAATCCGATTGTATTACCTTTATTTACATGGTTTGATTAGAAGAGTATGTCAACAGTTTTCTTTTACGCATATAAATAGATAGATAGGAATGTGACATATTCTATATTCATTGTTAATCATTTATTAAATTCAGTTGGGAATTGATTAATTATCAGATTGAGAATTTTCTCATCGCTTTCACAATGTTGAATAGATCTAGATCTTGTATTTGTGTTAAAATTAGGTATAACCAAAACATTTTGGAAATAAGTTCAAGGGATATAGGTTTGGTTTTAGGTTCCCATAAATGTACTCTGGATCTATGCATAAATAATTTTAGTCTTTCTGAGTCTCAGTTTTCTCATCTCTCATTACATTAAAATTAATTAGGTTATGTGTAAATTAATTTCAGTTATGAAGTTTGGTGTGCATACTTAAGTCCCTTCTTTAGGGGATTACTAGTACACAGAAGTGCTTTGCTAGCAGCCTGGCCTATCGCTGGTAGGTAATAGTGAGAAGACTGCCTGGTCCTCTTTATTTTCCTCTTCTATTTGTATATTTAACATTATCTTTGGTGATGTCGCATATGTTATTGCAGAGAAACTTCTTAAGAGAAATGAAAGAAAATGCCAGCAACAGAGTTTGTGCTCTGGTCTCATTACTCAGCCATGCCTTTTATAGTAAGTTATGATATATTTGACCATCATCCTATGAAAAGCATATATTGCATTGCATTTTTGTATTAAAATGTTAATTTATTAAATAGAAACATTTTTCTTTTTAATTGAAACATAAAAATTGTATATATTTATGGAGTACCAAGTGATATTTCAATGCTTGTAAATTTTTTTTTTTTTTTTTTTTTTAGAGACAGGGTCTCAATTTTGTAGTTCAGGCTGGCCTGGAACTGACTATGCAGCTGAGGCTTGTCTCTAATTTATGGTGAACCTCCTATTTCAGCCTCTAAAGTGCTGGGATTACAGGTGTGGGCCATCATGCTCAGCATCAATACATGTAAATATTTCATAATGTTCCAATCAAGGTATACATATCTACTCTTCAAACGTTTACCATTTCTTTGTGGCTAAAACATTCAATATCCTTTCTTTTAGCTTTTTATGAAATATATAATATATTTTGTTATCTATAGTCACTTTACTCTGCAACATAACACCAAGTACTTAAGCTATACTTCTACTTTGATAACTCCATTTTAAGATTTCCTTATTTAATTTTTAATAAATTATGGGCATAAAAAAATATGAGTGCTCTGTTCCTCTCCTAACTTGTGAGTCTCTGGAGCATATTTGTCACAAGTATTAAAGCCAATTTTTGATATTTCAATTAAAGAGCAGAGACTGGCTCTCACAGTCATGCCAGCTGAGGCTATGTTTTACATTTGTTTTCTTTCTCCTTATATGCACATACATGTATGGCAGGCTGAGATAATGAAACTCTATTCAATTTAAGCTGCCTGCCATTAGACATACGAACAAAACCACCTCTATATAATTTACCTCATTTAATGGCATTTACATGGGTAGATGTATTTTGATTTGCTTTTGTGTAGTAAATACTGTGCTTTCTGGGCCAAAAACACTTTACAGTCAAAATTAGAGACTGTAAGCACAGCTGATTTTTCATAGTATTTTGGGCAGCTGCAGAATTCAGATGACCATCCACCACAAATTACTGACTTTCTATCTTTATTTTTTATTTTAAAGAGATAAAAAAAAACAATAAAACACAGTTTCAAAACAGGTTAGTAGGAGAGTTACAATAATTACTGCATTGCATATTGTTGTCTTTATAGTAGTTATTCAGAGTACAAGATATAGGCATGATGTCTTGCCCAAAAACTATTGGCACAAACTTTTCTTTTCAACTAACTGAGAGAAACTATCTGTATAACTATCTTAACTATCTTGTGTATAAGTACATATTTTTTTCTTTTTCCCTTCCTTCCTTTCCCCTTTCCCCTTTCCCCCATCACAGTTTGTCTTTTCTTTTGAACAGTTTCTTCCCGGTTCACAATATCTATTGTACCTTTTGGACCTTATTTACTTGTTCAGATTCTCACGCTAGTGAGACAATACAATGTTTACACACATGGGTCTGATTTATTTCACTTATGAGTATGGTCTCGAGTTGCATCCATTTACCTATAAAAGCCTCAAGTTTACCTTCCTTTGGGGCTGAGTAGTACTCCATTATATATGGAAACCACATCTTTTTTATCCATTCCTTGGCTGATGGTCATCTGGGTTGTTTCCAAGATTTAGCTATTACACTGTGTTGCTATAAACATGGATGCACATGTATCTCTGTGGTATGATATTTTTAATTCTCCTGGGAAGATACCAAGAAGGGGAATAGCTGGATTGAATGGGATCTCTAATCCTAGTTTTTTGAGGAATCTGCACACTGATTTAAAAAATGGTTGTACCAGTCTACATTCCCACCAACAGTAGAGAAGTGTTCCTTTTTCCCCACAGCCACACCAGCATTTGTTATTGGTTGATTTTTTGATGATAGCCATTCTTTCTGGGGTGAGATGGAATCTCAGTGCTGTTTTAATTTGCATCTCTAGAATGACCAATGATGTTGAACATTTTTTCATGTATTTATTTGCCATTTGTATTTATTTTTGAACTGGGTCTTTGAATTTGGGGGTCCTGATTTTGTCAATTCTTTATGTGCTTTAGATAGAAGTCCTTCATCTGAGGGACAGTTTGCTATAATTCTTTCCCACTCTGTGGGTTGTCTTTTCACTATATTGGTGATTTCTTTTGATGTGCAAAAGCTTTTTTAATAAGGTGAGATCCCATTTGTTGATTCTTTGTAGCATTTCCCGTGCAGTCTGAGTTTCGTTCATGAAGTCTCTGCCTACACTTAGGCCTTCGAGATTTCTGCCTATTTTCTGTTCCAGTAAATCTAGTGTTTCTACTTTAATATGTAGATCTTTGATACAGTTTGACTTTAGTTTAGTGCATGGTGATAGACATGTTTCTAGTTTTAGTCATTGGCATGTAGACAGCCAGGTTTTCCAGCACCATTTATTAAAGGGGCTATCTTTCTTCCAGTGAACATGTTTGGCTCCTTTGTCAAAGATAAGGCGGCTGAGTGTGTTTGGGGGTGCATCTGCATCTTCTAGTCTGTTCCACTGATCCTCAGGCGTTTTTTTTTTTTGCCAATATCATGCTGATTTTATCACAGTAGCTTTGTAGTATAATTTCGGGTCTGGTATTGTGATGCCCCCTGACTTGCCTTTGTTGCCCAGAATTGCTTTTGCTGTTCTAGGTCCCTTCTAGTTCCAAATGAATTTTAGGAATGTTTTCTCTAGATCTGTGAGGTATGCTAATGGTATTTTGATCAGGATTGCATTAAATCTGTATAACAGTTTTGGGAGTAGGGTGGTTTTCACTGTGTTGGTTCTTCCTATCCATGAACAAAGGATATCTTTCCATTTTCTGATACTCTCTTGGATCTCCTTTTTTAGAGTACTATAATTTTCACTGTACAGATCTTTTACACCCTTTGTTAGATTGATTCATAAGTATTTCATTTTTTTAGATGCTATTATGAAGGGTGTGCTTTCCCCAATTTCTCTCTCTGTGCATTTGTTGCTTGTGTATAGGAATGCTATTGATTTTTGAGTGTTGACTTTGTATCCCACTGCACTACTGAATTTGGATATTAAATCTACAAGTTTTTAGGTGGAGTTTTTGGGGTCTTCTATGTAGAATATCATGTCTTCTGCAAATAATGATAATTTAACTTCTTCCTTTCCTATCCTTATTCCTTTTATTTCTTTCTCTTGTCTAATTGCTCTGGCTCATGTTTCCAGAAATATATTGAATAGGAGTGGTGATAATGGACACCCTTGTCTTGCTCCTGATTTTAGAGTGAAAGCTTTCATTTTTTGACCATTTAATATGATGTTAGCTTGTGACTTTCTATCTTAAGTCTAACTTGATATTTAAAAAATTTTCCCTTTCCTTTGCATAAAATAAATATGAAAACAAAACAATAGTGAGTAGAATACTATCTAATGGAAAAAAACTTGCATTAAGAAAATACATAAAATATTTTGAGATTAATTTAAGTCAATACTTATCCATGAATTATTTGATTAGAGTTCATCTTTTATAATGTCAGCAGAAATTGTCATTCATTCTGAAATATTGTGTAACACTAGAGGTTTTTCTGTTGTTACAAAAACGGGATATAAGAGATAAACATATTTTGATTAGGATTTAATAGAAGGAAATTAAAGTTTTGTTTAAATTGCCATGGGAGGGGAAGTGTAGCTCAATAGTAGAGTACTTGCCTAGCACATGTGAAGCATTGGGCTGCATTTCTAACACTACGAAAAACTGAAAATAAAAATAAAAATAGATAATTTTGCATGAGAGAAGATTTAAATCTGTGATGAAAAATGATTCTAAATTTAAGTATGATCCTTGAAATGAGTTTCTGAATTCTTCCAGGTGTTCCATTTTATTTATTAGTACATGTCTGCAGTACCTAGGGTGGCATTCATCCCGGGGCAGTTGGCGTACGTACATAACGTATCTTAATTCTTTTTCATCCCTTTACCTTCCCCTGTGTCCCCTCCCTCCATCTCTTAGTCCCCTTCTGTTTTGCAAGTGTATCAGCTTCTTAAAGACACCTAGCTTATTTTATACTTTTAACAATTCCATAATGAAATTATTAGTCCCATTCTACAGTCAAATGCAACAGGGCTTACAGGACAAGTTGGACATCTTGAAAGGGGAAAGGGCTTCCTGGATGCCATATGGAGACACTTACTCCCTTGGGAGTTAGTCCTCTTGATATGCAGCCCATTCGCTGCCCAACAACAACCGCAGCGAGAGACTGGGGCTCACTTGGTCATGACCATGAGCTTACTCCTGACTGATGGGCCATCCTGCAGACTCAGTGTTGCCTGTGGCCTCACCTCCCTTGTATGTTCTCCCTGGGAAAAGGTGCAAGTTGAGCTCTGTTCTTCTTCCTTGTAAGTCTCCTTTTTCCATGTTCTGTTCAAATTATCTTCTTTGTGCATGTGGAGTTGAATGCTGGAGTCACACTCACCCAAATTTGCAGATGTTTTCTCCCCACAATATCCTATTCCATCCCAGGCCCACTGATGGCATGGCCCAATTGGTATTGTCTTTCTCAGCATTTCAAGGAACTAGTATACTTTAGAAAAACAGATCTTGAGGTCAAAGAAATGTGGAAACATTTAAATGAAGGTTAATGGGGTCAGAGTCCTCCATGTGATAATCTGCATTATTACTTTCTGAGGGAGAAAGTTAATGTGTGAGATACTCCCAGATATATTTACCACTCCTAGTTGGGTGTTTCTTTTTTAATATGGCTTTTCAAAATAGGGATTTGTTTCTGTGTGAGGTACTTTGAATATTTTTGGCTTACCTCAAAGGAGTGGTAGGAATTTTCTAAGCCTTTGGCCAGTGAGTAGGAAGATACTTGGGAAGATTTCCCCCTTGCAGTATTTGTTATAACAAATAGTAATTGGAAATGTCTTTTCCTCAGACTGACCCTACTTGTGATACTTCCTCAGTATCAGATTGGGCAGCCTTTTTCCAGAGAACATCCCAGAGCAGACGTCATATGTGAGAGTCCTTGAATAAGACTTGGGATGAGTAAGAACAAGTATCTGGAGCAGAAAAATGGAGCCGAATCCATGGAAAATATTCAAAACGCAGGTGTGCATACTGTGACCACTGATTAGAGCAAGTGAGTGTTCCTTTTCTTCTGGAAAGGCTTCATGGAAAAGGTGAGCTCTGAGCTCAATTTTATAGGTGAGGTGCATTTGGTAAAAGCATTCTAAGTCCTCTGGGTGAGACAAAGAATGAGTGAGTGTAGAAATGATTAGTCACATCATGGAGACAGTAAAAAAAAATTTGATTTCTCCTTCCTCTATGTCCAGGCATGTCTAATCAAGCTTATTCACCTTTCTGGAAGAAGAGTGAAAGGAATGGGGAAAAAATAGGACACCAATATGTCATAAATCTTTTCTCATAATTCACTTGATATACATCCATGAAAATTTACCTCTAAATAGACATATTCAGACTTTTAGAAATATTGGTTGAACAACCACAGTAGAAAAAGTGAACACTATTAGATTCACAATTGAGTTCTATGAAGTTAATGAAATGATGGCTAGGAACAATAGTCCAATGAGAACAAGCCTTATGGATAGCCAAAAGGAAGATGTTTTTCACCATAGTCAAGGGAAAGGGGAGTAACAGAATCTGGTGAAGAAATAGGAACTTTCATTTTTTTGTTCTTCCATTTGCTCTCTGGCAGGATTCTAATATTCTACACAAGGGCAAGCTGGCCTGTTAAAAACATGAATGGATCACTTGCTGTCCCTTGTTCAAAGCCCTCTGATGGTTTCCTTCGGCCCGCAGAGTGTTCCCCTTCCTTCTCACCTTACACGACAGCGCACCTCCACTGAATTTCCCCCTTAAGCCTTCGTACATACATTGTTATTCTCTGGCTCCTACCTTCCTCTTTTGCCATCAGGGGTTGGCAACCCCCCCCCTTGGAGATGGTCTGGGTTTTTTTTTTATTTTGGTAATGCCAGTGAACTAAGTGAGAATTGTTTTTATGTTTTTAAAGGATTGTATGCAATACATAGTAAACATTAAATGTGGTCTCAAAATTCCACATATTTTTTATTATTCTTATTGTTGGAAAAGTTTGCCAAGTCTTGATCTATATCAGGTTTCTCCATCAGTGCTTTCTAGTTTTTATTCTTTATAGTACCCCAGGTTGCAATTATTAGAGTTTTTAATTGTTGGTGGTCTGCTTTTCTTCCCACCTCACAAGCACAGGGGCTATCTTTGCTGGGTGACTTTCATTTGTCTTGCCCTGAGTGTTAAATACACACTTCCAGCTTACTTCCTGGTTCAGTTTCCCACATACCCTTTTATGGTTGGTGCTTCCTGCTCATGTCACAAGAGGTTAATTATCATTCTTGGGTTTGCCCTGAGTAATTAGCTACATTTCCGTTCTCCCTCCATCCCCCACCCCTCTCAACTGTGGATTGGACCCAGGGCTTTCTGCATTAATTTAATTTTGAAATGGAATTTCACTGAGTTGACCAAGGGGGCCTCAAACTTAGAATCCTCTTGCCCCAGTCTCCAGAGTAGCTGAGATCGTAGGTGTGAGCCACCCTGCCCAGCTAGCCACATGCACTTTCTACATCAAAAAACCCAGCCCAGTTGTGGGAATGACTTACACTTCAGCACCTGTGAATTCAGCTGAAAAGAGGACCCTTTGCTCCTGGGGTTGTGCATCATGGACACCAGTTGTGAGTTCCATAACCCCAGCAGGATTTCTGTGGCAATCCCTGAAGCTGGCCTCTGAGGCGTTATGCTTTTAACATTTCATAGGTGGACTGCAGGCCATGCTCATGTTTATCTGGCACTGATGATCTTCTGGTTGAATCCTCTGTCACTGAAACCTTCTAAAAAGGGACATTTGTGAAATTTTAAAAATTGGATTACTGTTGATAATTGTCTTTCCATAATGATGGAAAGTCCATCTTAATAATTCTCTGAAATGTAATTCACAGATGATATCTGCCTAAGCATACATTATAAAAGTCAGATTTGTTCAACAGAAACTATTAATTTGTTATTTTCCCTGAGCAAAGGTGACTGCACATTTCCTTAAATATTTACAAATGTAGGTGAGTGAGCAGCAGAATAGGGTAAAATTAAAGCCAAGTAGGACACATGTTTTTAAAGAAAGAGTTTCATTGACTTTGTTGCTGCATGAGTAATAATGCAGTACAAAAATGTGATATGTTCCAACTGTGCTTCTCATATTTGCTGATTGAAAAGGGACAGTTCCATTTTCTGCAGTGCAAAACCAAGTCATTCTTATTAAAAGGTCACAGGAAACTGAGGAGAAATGTCAGGCGCACAGACTGACCTATTCAGAATATAATCAAGCTTGCTTTAAAAAGACAACATCTACATTATGAAGGGGAGAGATCTGATTGTATTCTCTGTGCCTTGGTAATGCAGTTAGTGCAGATAAGACCTTGAGACAATCTTGCCCTTCAGAAAATGAGTGTTTGTGGTGGCTGTGGGTGAATCAGAGGGAACCTCATGATATAATGTGGCTAAGATCATCTCTTCAGCCAGTTTCCTTTTGAATTATTGAGCTTACCATTTATTTATAAGATGCACACTTTAACTTCCAAGATAACTCTTCTTCACTTTAATTTCTCCTTAAGTTAATTAAATTCATAAAGGGTTGATGGGAATGGTCCCCTGGATCCAGTGGCAGATTGACAGCTGTACAGCTCCCGTTCTCTCTTTGCCCAGAGGTACCATTTTTGCAGTGCCTCTTCTGATAGTCTCCCATTCCATTTGAAGGGACCAGCTGTAAAGGCAAGGTGGTTATTCAGTTTTCATGCCAATTCATCACTGGCATCTCTCCAGATTTCTAGTACTTAGGGTTTGATTTTCCTGGCTGCATCTTTCCTTGGTGTGCACAGAGCTCCCATTGACTCCATTATGATAAGCAGAATGATGACAAACTTCAATGGTAACAGAAGTGCTCTTCCCTTCCATGGGAATTCTGCATGTAAGGATAGACATGGTCCAGTAAAACTAGCTTATCTCATATCAAATAAGTAAACATGATAGTATCTGGAATGCCAAGTTAGTGTCATGTAACATATGTCTAACAGAATGTGAAGACTAGGGATTCCACTCATGTGGTTTCCAAATTACCATTTCATGGTCCATACACTTGATTTCTTCAATCCTCTTGGTAGAAATCTTCAGTTGGTTCTACACGCTGCAGCTATTGCAGCAGATATGTACATTTTTTTCTTGTGAATACGGATCACAAAGAAGACTCACTGAAGCTATTCATTATAGGATTTTTAATATTTGTCTTTTCTGTCTTGGTTCAAATAAGCATGGCCAATGATCTGGTGTATATGTCCTCCTAAGCTGGCCATGTAGCAAACCAACTCACGTGGATGGTGTTGCCAGTTTAAATATTCAGGGTTCTAACAGACTAATTTGTTTAGTCATGCATAACCATTTGAGTCAAAAGTTTTAGTTTGAATTGTGATCAGAAAACACAATGTTTAAAATTAAAAATTTTTGCAGTAAAAAAGCACATTGTCATTAATTCCCTTGAAAATACTTCCTTTGCTTGGAACACATTTACCTTCCTTCTTGCCACATTCTAAATTAGTTCTAGAAGTCCTTTTAAATGGAGTCTTTCGATATGCTGTTTCGGCTGCCTTCATGTCCTGAATCCATCCAAAATATTTACCTTACATTGTCATTTTGACTTTGGGAAAGAGCCAGGTCCAGTAAATTAGGTGGGTGAGGATACGTCATCAACTTTTCATGACTCGGCCTTTCCCTTGGATGGCACTTGGCAGCAGCATTCATACCTTTTAAAGACACTGAAGAAAGAACTGTTCAGGAAGTGGCAAGAATAACGGCATAAGTGTATTCCAAATGAGGGGGAGTCCTGTGAGGGGTATTAATGGCAATATGTCTTTTATTGTAATAAATTTAAAAAATTTAAACATTCACTGTATATATTGGTCACACCTCATATATATTTCTTTTGTTTGAGACAGGGTCTCACCATGTAGTTCAGGCGGGCCTTAAATTCGCTACGTAGCCTAGGCTGGCCTCAAACTTGCAGCAATCCTCCTGCCTCAGCCTCCTGAGTGCTGGGATTACAGGCATGTACCACCACACACTGTATTTCTATTTTTTGTTGGTTGCTTACAAATAATATTTTATTAAAAGAGAAACATGGCCTTTGCTAAAAGTGCCAATTTATTGCATTTAAGATGCAAAAAACCAAATTGGAATATGTTATAAAGTAATACAAGAACTCAGGTATGATAGAATACACCTTACACTAATGATGAAATCTTGTTATTTAAATCTCAGTTCAATCTACTTTCTCACATGACTGGAGTAAGCTTGCCTTCCCCATGTCTTTCTTGGCTGAGAGGAAGTCTTCCAGTTAGTATTTATAATCAATGGCTATTCATTCATTCAGAACTCTTTTTCTGTTAAAGACTTTTGTTTTTTAAATTTATTTTCATCTCTCCTCTAACAAAAGAAACCTGAGAACTTTCAGTGTACAGCCATTAAGGGGAAAGCCCTTTTTGCCTCTGTTTCTTCACTTTTGACCTTTTTGTTATCTTTTTTCTTATCACGTGTTTTTTTAAACAGCTAGCTTCTATATCTCCTTTAAAAATTTTTTTTCGCATAAGTAAGTATTCTTTTTTGTTGTTTTTTGTGTTTTGTTTTGTTTTGTTTTGCTTCATTTTGTTTTGTTGAGACAGGGTCTTCCTATGTTATGAGGCTGGCCTTGAACTCACTATGTAGCCCAGGCTGGCCTGAAACTCTTGATTATTCTCCTGCCTCAGACTCCCAAGTGCTGGGATTCTAGGCGTGTGCCACCATGCCTGCCTTCCAGCTAAGTATATTTAATTTTTATCTTCCTCTGTTTGGTAAACTGATTAATCCAAATGCCACTGGAATATTTATTAACCGCCTAGAATTTTCTAGATGCTTTGTAGCTTGGCTTTGGCACAGACTACATTTTTAGAATAAGCTATTTTTACTTTTCTAGTATTTAGTTTCTGAACACATATGTGAATAGGTTTTAACAATGCATTTTTTTCCTCAAGAAATAAAAAGTGATTTCTTTACAAAATTATTGTGTGTCCTAGATTCAAAGCCTCCATTAAAAAGAAAAACTATAAATAAAGAAGTGACTTATAAACAGATGTTTTCCATTTTTTTTATATACTTTGTAAGCTACAATTAAATAGAATCAAAATATTGCTGAGTAAATAGAAATATAACTTGGAGATTTGAGGTTTTAAAGAGAATATTGCCATAATTTTCTCAGGTACATATAAGACAAACTTTTTTTCTGATTTACTTGACCTATTTTTCAAGAAAATTTCATTTACAAAGCTAACAAGAAAAAACACTGGGAGACATATGGTCCTTTCTCTATATCTTAAAATGAAATACACTGAAAAAGATGGAAGAAGAATGAAAATGTCTTGCCACATCGAATAAATAACACTTTTATTTTGGAGGGTACAATTCTTTATGTGATTTCAAAGCACTATCACAATTATTTTGTTAGGGTCTACATTACCAGTAGACTATCTATCCTGTATTAGTATTATTAGTATTATTCTGTTGCTATTTTATGCGACCATGAACCTATTTTGACTACAGTCATTTTTAATTTGTTTTTAAATCAGAGAGTGTGATTTCAAAGAGGTCTCCAACTTTTTACTTTTTGCTTAAGGTGGTTTGGACTAATATCCTTTACAAGTGCACCCCAGGACAAGGAGAGAATTCCTCCAGGTGCTTTGTAGAGGCACTGCCAGCTCTCCTTGTTGCACCTGTCTTCATAGGATGGTCTAGCATCTAGCAAGAGAATTAGGATCATCTGTGGCCTTGATTCTAAGGATGGTGAATCTGTTTGGTGAGTAGAATTTAAGATTGGGTTTTCATTATAAGATGAAGAAAATTTGCTGCTTGAAAAATAAATAGCCAGGTCAGGCTGGGCTACATAGGGACATCTCCCATCTCAAAATAATCCCAGTATTTGGGAGGCAGAAGCAGGAGGATCCCTAGTTTGAGGCTAGTTTTGGTTACCTAAAGAGGTTAAGGTCAACCTGGCCTACAAAGTGAGTCTGTCTCAAAAACCAGATGAATGAATTAATAAAATAAATAAATGGATAAATAAATATTACTGAGCAGAAATTTAATATTATTAGATTTCAGTCAATGTGGGAGAATTGATCTTATAAAAATTATGGTATGTGCCTAGTGTCTAGGAATGTTCTCAGTAGAGTAACCACTCCAAGATTACTTAACAAATGAGTAAATATTAAGATAGAAAAGTCCTTTCTTCCCGCCCTCTGCCTGGTAGACATTTGTCAAGTCACTGGGTTTATGACTTCACTAAGGCTATTGGTTGCAGTCCTTTCCTTCTTGCCATAGATACATAAGCAAAACTGAGTCCTTCCAGTGTTCAATGCTTAGGAAATGTGCTTTAGAGACCCTTTCCTGGAGAACAGAATTAATTTCTTCTTATTAAAAATAATTTTTTTTGCAAGGCTGGGAATTCAACCTAGATTCTCTTGTATGCTGGGCCAGAGCTCTACCATTGAGCTATATTCAGCCCAGAGCATAGAATTTGAAAAGTAATATTCCACATACCACTAGAAAGACTTTCAAGTAAAATTAAACAGTCCCTCTCTGTGATGCTGATTCATCTGCTCTGAAAGCAGGAATTTCTTCACCTTCTGTAGAGAGTAAGGGAGTGAAACAATACTGAGAAATAAAATCTGCCCCCAAAGTCCATAGCTTTATATTTCATACATAAGACAAGGGTGAAACAGTGATGGCAACTCTTTGGAAAGGAAGCTATTTTTGTGAAACTCATCGTGTGTGCTTATGTCTGCAGAGAAAGAAATGTCTTTGCATTTCTTACACAGTGTTCCTTTTAATATTTTATAGTATTTAGTTACAATAAAAATAGATATTCAACATTAATGGAAGTCAGTAGGAATTCTGTTTATAAGAGTCTATTAATAAACCACTTGTGAGGTTAGGGAATAGAAATGTGTTGAGTGGAAACATAGCAATTAAGTGCCTTCAATGTGACCACATAGTTAAATTGGGATTAAGAAGCAGAACAGTAAAAAAATTCATAATGTCTTTCTTGTGTATCTGGAAATAACTTGATACATAGAGTACAACATATCTGACAGTAATAAATTTATTTATACTGTATTATTTGAATCTCAAATGGCATCTCACTATAATGATAGTCCTTGGAATTTATGCTCTGGGAATATTTCAGAGATGAATGTGTAAAAATATTATTTTAACTTCACTATGTCTGGCCTCAAGTCTATGTTTTAATTTGATCATCTGAATTCTTATTTTTTGCACATTTTCCAGTTCCAATTTACCTTTCTTCAATTACGGCACTGCAACTATGTGAAATAGTACAGACAGATGCACCAGAATTTGTTTTATTCCAATAGCTTATAAGATGATAACCACCATTCGTTAGTCTTTTAGGCTCCAAAGTTACCAGAATTACTTCTGATATCAAAAGTATGCATCCCTTCTAGGAAGTTCCCACTTTTTTTCAATCTAACATCTCTACTGAGGAATTGAAGTACTTAGTATTTGTTGGCTGGTGGTACTGTGCCTCACAATAAGAGTGGTTTCACACTGGGGAAATTACAAAGGCCTTTGATCAAGTAAAATGGTTCATTGAGTAGCCTGGGAAATTTACAAATCTGCTATCTGGTAGGAGGTGCAGGGGAAGTATATAAATCTTATCAAAACCCATCTTTCACCATGCCCATGATCTATCCCGCAGTACCCAAGGCGGTGACTGGATCCAGCATGCCCTGCAGGTGTGGAAGTCCAGGGATGCTGAAGTACCTTATAGAAAATGGCATAGTATTTGCATATGGCCTACACACATTCTACTCTACACTTGAAATCATTTCTAGATTATATATCAAAAATAGGACAATGTAAATGCTATGTCAATAGCTGTTTAGTGTATCTTTTTGGGAATAATTACAAGATAAAAAAGGGTCTGTGTGTGTTCAACATAGGCACATTTTTTTCTCTGAATATTTTTAGCCCACAGTTGTTGAACCCATGGCTGAAGAACCTGCAGAAACTGAAGGCTGACTCTGTATGCATAGTCCGAGTCTCCTTATAGACTAAATAAGCTCATTGGCCATGTTATCTTGTCCCTTTGCAGGTTGAGAAGTGTGGTTTCAGAAGTTTAAGTAATTTGCATGATTAGGTCACAAGGCTGAGATTTGAAAATTTGCATCCAGTTCTGTCTTTTTGTCACTCACATTTAACCTATGTGTGGGCCACATGCGTTGGACATCGTAGAGTGAAGCTGAGTCTTGATTCTTAAAACCAACAATTACTGGTCAGTAGAAAACAGGCCAGCACGATCGCTCTCTATACACATAGCAACAGAGATAACACATTCCTGGTCAACTGCCATCACAATCCATTATTTGGGAGATGAAACAGAAAGACTCCAAAGTCACTGCTCTTCCTTTCCTTGGTGTGTGACTAGGATTGACTATAAATGAAGTTCTTTGAACCAAATTTTAGATATTAAAGTATAGTTCTCAGGGGGTCAGAGATTGTTTATATGAGAGTCAGTGGGTCCTAAATGTAAGTTTTAAATATGTTGTGCCTCTATTTCAGTAAATATCTAAATGGGTATTATGGGTCATCTACAAGTATACTACAAATGTAGAGAACTGCTTTGATCTGAATACTTCTGCTTTTGATTACATTAGTTTCAAGAGATTAACCTAATGTAAAGATGGTACATTTTTATGTTTTTGGAGTTGAGTATTGAACTTAGGCCTAGAGTCTGTCAATGCTAAGCATATGCTCTACTATTGAACTACCCTCTTGGATAAACTTTTAATAAGCATTGTTTTAGAATAGCTTTGGATTTACATAAAAATTGCAAATATAATACAGAATGTTCCCATGTACCCTACACCCAGTCCTCCCCTCCACTTTTTTTTTTTTTTTTTTTTGTGGTATTAAGGATGTGGTATTAGCACTGAACTACAGTCCCACCCTCCTTTCCTTCCTTCCTTTTTTCTTTTTTAAATTTTAAGACAGGTTTTCACTAAATTGCTATATTACCCAGGCTAGGCTTGAACTTGCAATCTTCCTGACTCAGCCTTCCAGAGTGCCGGGATTATAGGTGTGAGCCACCAGACCCATGTGGTCCCTATTGTTACTAACAGCTTACAATAGGATGATACACATGTTGCTATTAATGGAATAATACTGATACATCATTAAGTCCATAATTTATTTAGATTTTCTTATTTTTTACCTAATATTTTTCTCTTCCAGTTCCTACAACACAATTATTTTTAATTCTTATTTCTACTTAGGTTTTTCTTGGGTATGACATTTTTCATATTTTTCTTGTTTTTGATGAACTTAAAAGTCTTGAGGAGTATTGGATAGATGTTCTGTAGAATGTCCCTCCACTGGTATTTGCCTGGTGTTTTTCCTATAAAATGCCATTTCAGTCTAATTTTGAATGTATATATTGAAAATGTTCAACATAACACTCTCAAACACACATACCTGCAGTGACATGATTACCATAGGTAAGCAAAATGACGTGCCCTTCATCTTCTATAGTTGTCTCTTTGTATATGTACAGTAACAGCACCAAACATATCCTCTGTTAGTAAATTTTCAGCATACAGTAGCATTAGCTGTAGTCCTCATGCTGCATGCTACATCTCTAGACTAATCCGTCTAACAAAATGCAATTTTTCACCCTTTGGCTTACTTCTCATTCTCTCCTTTTCCCACCCATGGAATTCACTGGATTTTTTCTGTTTCTATATATTCAGCTTTTATTTTTTTTTTTATAAAAAAGGATTCTGTATATAAGTTGGGTCATGAGATCATGCAGTATTTTGCTTTCTGCGTTTGGCTGGTTTCACTAGCATATCCTATCAAGGGCGCTTACAGTCAGTGTGACTGATCACCAGTCACTGTTGATGTGATCATGCTCACCTGTGCTCAGGTGGTGTTTGCCAGATTGCTCTGCTATAACATTTCTCCTTTTTCCCCCTTTTCAGACTGTGCTCTTTGGAAATAAGTCACTGTGTTTAGTCCCCACTTAAGGAGTGGTGAGATACGATCCACTTTCTTCAGGGCAGAGAATCCACACAAATTGTTTAGAAATCTATTCCTCATCCTCCATTTATCTATTCAATTAATTATATTAATATGCATGCATGAATATTTATTTTCTAGTTTGCATTATAATGCAATATTACTCTATTTTGTTCTGACTTTGGCTATCAGGAGCTCTTTCAGTTGGTATGTGTGATATTCCTTCGATATACCTCCAGCATGTTGGGTTTTGTTTGTTTTGAAGAACTTGCTTACTTTCTGGCACTGTGGGATGACCCAGGCTCATCTTGTATATTTTCTCTCTCAGTTCAAGAGGCACCCATTTTTCTAAGAAGTCATTTTATTAAGGAATGATGTTAGAAACCAATCAAGATCAAAGTTCCTTGTATATTCCTTGCTTTTGAGGCCACTCAGCCAACAAGGCAAGGAAATATATGTGACATAAAAACTGGTGAATAGACTATATCTATAAATATACAGTCTTCTGTGTCTATATGAAGCTGCCATGATCTCATATTGTCTTTAACTTTTTGTTTGTTTGTTTTTGGTGCTGGGGATTGAACCCAGTGCTCTAAGGACATGATTTACCATTGAGCTACACCTCTAGCCCTTGATGTCTTCAATTTTAACCTAATACCACTTGGATCATTCTAGCCTTCCCATGCCTGTCTGTAAACTCCCACTCTAACAGTGAGAAAGCTGGCTTTGCCCGTTGCCATTCATTTACTTAATTATTCAGTTCAACATGTCTAGCTGCAAATCCATCATACATGTCTTCGAATTGTTCTCTGCAGTTATATTCTCTATAAATTCTCCCTTTAGAGAAGAAAGAAAAAAGCTTACTGGTAAGTTGATTGATATTGATTCGTTTGTATGTATGTGCATAAATATAAATTTGTATTGTTGTTCGATGGCAATGTAAAACTTCTGAAATCAAAGCCTTACAATGATTAGACCCAGATTTCTACCTTCAAATTTCTGAAGAGCAGTCTTGTTTTAATAGTATATGTTGTTAGTACCTACCCATACTAAACCATTTGCAGTGTCAGGCACTGCTGGTTTTGGATTCTTTTATGTCCATTTTTGGGATTCTTACTCTCTCATTATGATGATCCCCTTGACCAGGACCCTTGTATGTGCATCCTGTTTCTAAAGGTGGTTGCTCTGCCATCTGTCAGTTAATTTCCATATGTTGAAGTTGATTAGACCAATAGAGACCACCCTTTCCAATAACTTGAGGATTTAATATGGGAATTTAAAAAGCAAAGCATTCTGAAATATCAATGGTTTGATTTCAAATGGTGACGTAATAGGAACAGATATTTCAGATGAGCAAGTCCTATTCAGTGCTTCTTAACTTATGACCACTTATATATCAGTCCAAATGATGGTGCCTTTCTGTACATTCACACCATTTATTTTCTTATTTTTAAATAGGAATTAGAAAGTCATTTTGGGAACTAGAACCTCATTTTAAACACATGTAAGATTTGGGTATTTTTATTCATGTTAGAATTTAGTCTGAAAAACAACCACTTGACCTTGTTCAATAAGCAATTCAACAAGCAAAGCGCCATGTTGTCAGAATCTTAATTAGAGTGATGTTATGGGGCACAATCACAAAGCAACATGAGTAATTACATAAAACAATCACCAGCGCCCCAAGTGCTAATAGTACCTGAGATACAGCATGCGAAGAATATAATGACAATTTTTCTAGATTAATCTGTCTTCTTCTGTAAAACTGCTTTATTAAAAATAATTATTGTAATGAAACATCGCATAGATATTTTGCTTTTCATATTCTATATTATGAAATAACATAAACAAAATAATTCTTGTGTATACTGTGGAATACTCATTGCTTCAGGAAGAAATGAGCAAAATAAATGATATGAAAATTAAGTTAGAAGCAGACATTATCAGTGGAATATTTAAGAAAATCACTGCAGAAAATCTGAGACTTTTCACAAATGGAAAATATCTCTATACTTAAAAATATTAAAATAAGTGTTCTGAAAGAACTGGATTACAACAAGCCTGGATTCAAGCATGCTGCTACCAAAGTTAGTGCAACTAAGAAGTTAGTGGAAATTCAAATAAAATTTTTAAAGGAAACTACTACTTGGAAAAGATGGAAACAATATTGCAAACATATTTTGTAAAAATACTAATGTGGTAGCTACTACTCGTTTCAAAATGATGCTCCTAGGATCATATGTCTGGGTTTTAAGTGAGGAACTTCAATCCACCTAGGCTTTCTTAGTCAAAGAGAGATGCTTGGAAAGTTTCAGTTTAGCCAACTTTCCACCCAGCCCAGGTGAGAGCCTATTGTACAGGTTTAGTTCTCACAGGTTTTCTTTTGACAGGTAACTATTTCTGGTATTTACTGAATAAAGCACAGCCTGGGGCGTATCCGTTCTAATAAGTGTGTGTGCGCGCACGCACACACACACACACACACACACAGACTGAACTTAAGAGTAGTCTTAAAAGGAGGAAAAAATTGATGGGGAAAATTATCAGAGAAAAGTAATATTCTTCCTGAAGGAAGGGTCGCAAAGTGATGCTAAGTAGAGTGTTTTTAAAAAAAATTAAAAAAAATTTTTTTTAAATTTTGCAGTTTCCTCTTGTTCTGCTTTTTGGTGACCTAATTCCCAGTTATGAAAACCTCATATCCTCAATCTTCCTTTTTTTTTTTTTTTTAAAAAACAAGCTAACTTGATTTGGTTATTTTGTGTGTGTGTGTAGAAGAATAAGACACAATATTCAGGGCTTGTGGCAGAATAACAGATTTGATAAGACCTAAATAATTGTCTGTCTTGAACAAGGCAATTGAGTAACACAAAGGCCCAACACTCCAAACAAAAAAAGACAGCAAGTCCTTGTAATAATGATGACAATAGATACTACTCCTCTCACAGGCACTTACTCTGTTCTTGGCCCTCTTCTACTGAATTTAACAACTGTCATTGCATCGAATCTGTTACATAACTTAATGACATTTACTGATATATCCATGAATTCATTCATTCATTTATCTAGTAGTTATGAAATGCCTAGGCACTGTCTGAAAATTCATCATTAAAATTGTAGCCCTTAAATAAGGCTAACTGTATACTATATGAAGGGAAAATAGTTTGGTGTAATACATTTGATGAAAGATTTCAGAGACAGACACTAATTTCCTCCTAAATGCTGTATACCTATGAACAGTTATAGGGCTCTTGTTGGTTTCTTTAAAGTACAAATTGAAGCTCTCAACGTATATTTCAGAAGAGATATATAGTTATTTGAGACAATTTAGAAAATTCAAAGGCAGAGAAAAACTACCCCATACTTATTAAATATTTTTGTTCCTGTTGAACAGTAAGTTTGTATTAATATGGTCTGATGAAACTTGATAATAGTAGCAAAAGAAACAGAAAGTAAGTTCTGCTATGGCTTGAATGTGTATCCCAAATTTTGTGTTGTAAAATTAATCACTAGTGCAACAGTGTTGGGAGGTAAGGCATAATAGGTGATTAGAGCATGCAGGGTCTGCCCTCATGAATGGATTCATGACATTATTTTTGGAGTGGGCAAGTTATTGGAAGAGTGAGTTTGTTATATAATTGAGTCCACAGCCCCAGTCCCCATACATCACCTACCCACTGTGTGCTTCCTCCTTGCTCTCTCCCTCTCTTGCCCTTCTGCCTCTACCATTTGGTGATACAGCATGAAGTTGCTCCTCAGATTCCAGCACCATGCTTTTGGACTTCCTGGCCTCCAGAGCTGTATCAGTTAGGGGTCACTAGAGAGACAGATATAATATACAGTAATATAATATAATATAGTATAATATAATATAATATAATATAATATACAAAGGATTTACAAAGTAGGCTTACAGTGGCCACCTGCAGAGTCAGGGATGGAAGAATGCAAAATGCCCATCTGTACACTAGAAAGCTGAAGGATCCAGTTGAAGTTTGCAGAGCTGGATGCTCACCGCAGTGCCCCGTGGGAGTCCCTGTTGGAAAGCTGAAAGGTCTGTGTTAGAAGATTGACCTGTATGCGCTGGAAGCCTGAAGAAACTGGAGATAGACATCCAAGGCAATGGCAAACACTGGAGCTCCTCTGAAGAAGCAAAAGGGGAGACTTCTTTCCCTTTTTATTCTATCCATGCTACAGCCTATTGGTTGGTGCCATGTACATCCAGGGTGGTTTTTCCCTCTTCAGTTTGCAGCTTACAAGTCAATACTGTAGACACAACCAAAACTGTGCTCTACTAATCTGCTAGGCATTTCTTAATCCATTCCAGTTGACCCTACAATTAACTATCATAAGAATTGTGAACCAAATAAATTTCTATTCATTATAAATTACCCATAACAATAGAAAACTGAAGTGAGCCCCACACTGAGTTTCTTCTCAAGTGGAAATTCTATGTACACAGTAAAATGGACATAAAATAAGCCTGTTGATGTTCCTGGTTCTGGAAGTTTTGTCAAGGAAAAATAAAGAATAAACAAAAATTTAAGAGCATATTCATTTCTCTATCTGAGTACATTAGCCCAATTGAAATATGAAGAGTTTATTAACCATTGCCTATAAAGGCAACAGTTGGGTGTTTCTGTGGGAGGAAATGCAACATAATTTTTACTACTTGTCTTTGACAACTCAGTACGTTCAGAGAAATGTGCAGCCTATCTCATTTGTGTTATTTTCACTATGGAGTGTAGTATTTCTTAACTCTCTACTTAAGAAATGAATATCAGAATTTTAGCATTCTGATTTTCTGTAATTCTGTCTCAATCTCAGTATGAATATCATTCAAAGCAGATGCTAATTGTAAACAGACATAAAATCAAGTTTATAGTTAATAGACAATGATTAGTCAAAATTATTGAGAAGATGAAAGTTTCAGTGTATATATGCTCCATCTCTTAGAGAGCTTAGAAAATGACTTAGATTATTGCAAATCTTCTATTATTATTTTAAAACCTGAATACAGTTTTCAAGAAGAAAATGCGCAAGGCTTTTCAAGAAGGGAGAAAAGTCAGTGGTAGAAATAGAAGAGTTGTTAAAAATCTAGCTAATTATTTTTAAAAGTATAACTATCTAGGAATCATGAGAAATTAAAAATTTAACCGATTCTTTATACAATATAGTTTTTTTCTGATCAAGTAATATACCTGCTAGATAAGGGAAAACAGTTTTTATTCCTGGATATTTAAGAAGCATACTTTGTACCTTCATTTGTGTATAAAACTAAGGTAAGTAAACACTGTTAAATAGAATCTTTGGTTATGTTGCATGGAAAGAAAGGAGGAAATGGAATAAAATACTGTCCAAAGAAACTTGATTCTACCATTGTCCTAAAGAAAGGTTCAACTTCATATTGAAAACATTTGGGTTTTAATAATAGGATGGTCTTTATGTAACTGTGGTTTCATTTTTGCTTGGATAATTGGAGGATAAAAAGATACTATGATATCACGCGCATTCCTTATGTTACTCATTAGACTACAACCAAGATTCCAAACACAACTACTTTGAGTCAAGATTTCAACTCACTGTAAGTTATGGTTTCTTAGTGTCTCAACTACAAAGCTCACCTGTGTTGCCAGCACTCATACAGCATGCAGCAATAAATCTCAAGACAGACCAGTTGTCTGTAGACATAAAATTTCTACTAGTTCATATGAGTTGACTTATGATGCACTAAGGAACTGCTTTGACAATATTTTCTCTGATCTTGAAATAAGCTGGAAGGACATGATAAAGGCATAAGTTATGTGTTCAATTTAAGAACTATTATCTATCAACTTTACATGGTTTTCCTAACCTCTTGGAAGTCCTAATGTATGCATTACTTAAAAGTGGACAATTCCAGCATTTAAACCACAGGTAGAGCAGTAATCGGTTGAAATTAAACTTGAGTTAGATTATAAATTAATGCCCCTTAGAGTATTGTTATTGTGTATGGGTGTGATTTAAGGAATTTTGGAGGGTAGGCAAATTTCTTTTGCTTTTGGGTGTAACACTAGATAGATTTCCAAGATCAATAATAAATGTAGGAACACATAAATTAAAAATACAGACAACCTTGCAAATATCAGATCTGGTTTTTTTCTAAATAATATGTTTTGCATTTGAGTTACTTCTTTCTCCATATTTGAATCAGGATGAAGGTGATGATCTGTATGTTTCTGACTGTCATAAACTATCTCAGCCTGGGATACACAGATGTGCTCCAAAGCTTGTTCCTGTTGGGTACTCCTTATTTTCTAAAAATGTTCCCTACAGGAGTTCCTTGTTATGTCCTATTTTGACCTTGAAAACTTGTTTGTTCCTTCCTTTTTTAACCTTGTCCTCCTCATTCTGTCATAAATTCGCAACACTCCAATAGTTAAATCTCATCTCATGCCCCAATTTTCCCTGATCTGCAGACAGACTCCTTTTGCAATACTTGGCAAAAATACAATTTGAAATAATTCTCCTAATATTGTGGGACTATCTATTGATTAATCAATTGCTTCTCTCCTCTCTCTCTCTCCCTCTCTCTCTTTCTCTTTGTATAATTATAGTTTGAAATGCATTGAACCATGTAGGAATAAGTCATATTTTAAAACTCAAATTTTAGTTCTGTATTTTAAAGATCTTTAAAATCAACAGCTGAACTGAATCTGACACCAGTCTCAACAGAGTCAGAATGGTAACATCAGGTATCAGTTTTGCACCTGTTGTAATACAGTTTTTATAAGAATATCATGAGGTGGAAATGTTCATCCCTTTCTTTTTGAATCTGAAGAAGTAGGGTTCAGAGATGTTACTTAAATTCCCCAGTGGGCAGAGCTCCTCCTGTACATAGAAAGATCTTACTATTTATACATTTGTAAAATATCACGACCTAGACTTATGCAGTGCAGAACCTCTGCAACCATACATGGAAGCCTCACAGGGCTGTATCTCAGGAATTTTCTTTATGCTCCAACCTCTTTTTAGTATATTGCTTTCTGGAAGAAATGTGGAATGGACTTCCCGTTATGGAAGTGGCAGAACATAAAGTCTAACTGTGTATCGATGCGATCAGTGTGTGGCATGGAAGGTAAGCCACCCACTGGTCAGCCCCTGTCCTCTTGCTGCCTCTGTAAATGGAATTTCTAACCACCTCTCCAGGCTTGCTATCTCACCCTTAGCAACTCCATCTCTCTTGAGTCTCATTTTGCTAATTATAGCTGAGGGCTAATAAAGCCCATCCAACTCTAGACTTTAACAATGCTATTTATTGGCTCTCTGACCACGTGTAAGTGATGTATCTTCTCTAAGCCTCAGTGTCTTCTGTGTAAAATGAAAATTAAAGTGATATATAATTTTATGGAAATATTAAATGAGACAATACATGTGCAGATATGAATATAAAACTTGCAACGCAGTAAACTCAATAAATGTTTCTGCCTCTCTTCTCTCCGTCCCTCTTCTTACCTCCACTTCTTCCTTCTCCTCCTCCTTCTTACATGCCAACATATATGCATTTTAAATATAGCCCTTCTCTCTTGACAACCAATTTTTGTAGTCTATTATTGTAACAAAAGTGTGAGATTTCAGGCTGGTTTCAGGAGCTGAGGAGGCACCTGAGAAGAATAATAGAAAAGTCATGTGAAATCTTGTTTTCTGGCAACATCAAACCACACAAGTCCTGCCTGCTGATGTCATGGACTGAAGACTTAAAAATGGAGAACTTTACATAGGTTTTGTATTTTTCACGAAGAGTGTATTTGATATCACTTTACTCCATATCGGGAAATTTGGAGAAAGAAGTAGGCATGGAGACTTTTCTAGTGATCATAGTGCCCTTAGCTACTTCCCCTCTTGGATTCTTTCCTCTCAGCTTTCTACAACTGGGAGCACTGGCCTTCACTCCCTCCTTACTCCCTCCCTTCTCTCTATTCCCTCCTTCTCTTTCCTCCCTCTACCTCTCCCCTTCTTCCTCGCTTGTCTTCCTTCTCCCTTCCCTGCTTTCTCCTTTCGCATCTCATCCTTTCTCTTTTCCTTTGTAACACATCTAACACTAAAATATTTTCTGTAACTTATGCTTCCTAACTTAAGCCTTGCATACATTTCTGAGTAATAGTCGATACATGTCTAGGCTTGAATTCTATGAATATTATATAGACTAATAAATCCAGCAAAGAACACATTTAAAAAATAAATTTCTTTATAAAAATACTGCATACACTAAAAGTGCCAGGGTATTTTTTTCCTTTCCTCAAGCACCTGCTAATGAGATTTATTGATGTATAAACTTAATAAGTTGCTAATTGGGTAATCATCGATTGACGGAAATGTGTTCTTACAAGTCATATTATCAGTTGACTGAGAGGTAAAAGTAGAACAGGCTTAGTTTTCAACTTACTTTATAGCATTACCTTAAAATTGTAAAGCGTTAATCTTATCACACTACACATGGCTGAATTTATAAAAGATAAAATTACAAACGAGTAATGCACAGTTACTTGTTACATATTCTTCCCATTACAGCTGACAGGTTCATTAATCATACAGTGTATTTTACTATTAGAAGCTATAAAGGAGATCACATCTCTAGTAATTTTTCTTCTTCTCTTTCATTCGATAAGTGTGTTGTTTCAGTGTGCAGATAAAATATAGTGTCAGTCACCAATAGTCTCAAGAGATTTTCATTTTTCCAGTAACAATATCCTTGCTGATTTGCAATGTAAGAAGTCCTTAGCTCATGCATCATTTCCCTATAATTTGACCATCAGATCAAGTAAAATGTCTGTGTGCACCTATCTGCAGAGGCAGTCACCCAGAAGTGAGTGCTGAGCGAGAGGAATAATGTTTTCTGGGAGAGCAGTATTGCTTACTGGGTGTTGAAGGCATTAACGATGAACACCTCTACTCCTTTATGCACAATGTAACATTGATTCATAATTAAGGTTCATGTAAATTACACGGGAAGCTAACAGATTTCATAAGCTGTTCTGAGGAGAGGTGGCAAATTTTACAGTTTGTCACAGATTGCCAATGAAATACTTGAAAGCATACATGAAATATAAGACTATTTGCCAATAAATAAGGGAGACTACAATATTTCCTTTCACAGAGTGTGGTGAAAAAAGTCTGAAAAGGTTACATTCCTACTTAGAAAACAAAGGTGGTTTTTATTTTCTAGTCTAGATCAAAATCCTGAAAAGAGATATCATCAATCCACACAGCAAAAACAGATGGGTGCATTTTAATTTTATAATTAGCCAAGAAAATGGAAATGTGTCTTTTTAAAATGCCCTGTGGACTTAAAAAGGGGAGAAGTCAACCATGAAAATTCTTCTGTGTTTCTTGGTGTTTTCATTTTTGATTTCAAAAAGTATAACTTATAAATAAAATTCTTAGGATTTCTTAGTTTTGGTGATTTGTGTGACACTGATGTACTGTAATTTATACAAGAACTACTTCAGTGTATGTTTTTTAGTGGTTCTTGCCAACCTAAGTGTTCTAAATATAAACTGAAGAAATTCAGTCTGGCACAAAACAGCTGATGAAGTATTCTGGGCTTGCATTCCACTATTTTCCCATAAGACCTTCTATGAGAAGCAGGGAATGTAAAGAGTTCTTGATTAAAGTGCAAAAATGCACATAGTCCAGTTGCTTGCAGACTCAATTTAAAGGCAAGCATGAGTGGCCTCTCAGCTCCATCACAGGGTCCTGCTTTCCTAACAGGGATGTAGCCTCCTCCTCCTCCTCCTTCCAGGGGTAAGAGCTAGTTCTCCTTATTATAACTCTCACATAGGTACAATTTTGTCATGGATGCATAGCAGGATTTCTGCAAAGGCTACACTGGTAAAGGTATTTATGCAGCCCCTGCCTATAAGTCACTTAAACTGCATTTTCACAACACAGGGGAGAAACTAGCAATCGTCTGGTAAATTTGAGTGGTGTAAATAGTGAGTTTCCTATTGTTCCTCCCATGTGCTTTTTTTCCCTTCAGTTTGCATGGATAATTGCCCAGGTTCTGTACTCGCCTTTGTATAGGTATCATGCTTTATATTTGAGGCAGGATTCTGATCTTTTTTAGATTTACTAAGGACGTGGGTTCCTATTCCAAGATACCTGATGGAATAGCTTGAGGGAGGACCTTGCTCTTGAAATAGAGCTCTACAGCTAGATCCAAAAGATAAGTTCTTATACCCTAGACACTTTGTTTCTTTTCCTTCTTTCCTTTTACATGCAGAGTATTGTTCAGTCATCTCTGTGTGTATTTTGTCAGAGCACTTGATTGTGCAAGAGAAGTATCACTAGAAATGGTCATCAGACCAAGAAAGAATTTCTTTCTTTCTTTTTTTTTTTTTGTGGGTACCGGGGGGTCAACCTCAGGACCTCGTGTGCCAACAGGAACCCGTGCCGCTGAGCGATATCACCGGCCCCTTTTTCGTACGTGGGTTCCAGGAGTCGAACTCGGGCCGTCGCGCTTGCATGGCAGGCACTTACGCCGCTGAGCCATCTCACCGGCCCCCAAGAAAGAATTTCTAAGTGCAAAAGCATACTGGATTTTCCCACATGTTTGTGCTCATCGTGTTGAAACTTCCATGTGAAGGTGCAGTTTCACTTGGCTGGGTCAGACAAGCCAGTCCATGGTAATTCGTCAAAGCTTCCCTGGGATGGATGAGCAAATAGAACATTAGGGAAACACTTAGGCATTCTTGCTTCTATTCCTAGAAGAGTTTAATGGAAGTTTACTTCTAGGGTTATTCTTTCCTGCTTCAGATTCTCAGGCATTTAAACCCAGGCAAGAGCAGCATCTCTTCAAGCACTCGATTGGAGCATTTTCCTTGTACTTTCCTTCTGAGGCCCGAGATAAGAAATAGAGTGTTTCCTCAGCGCCATCTAGGCAAGGTTCCCCCAGCCTGTGGCAGACCTGTGGGGCTCCTGACTGAGATTTTCACCTTCCAGGAGGTCTTTGACCCTCCATGCCCGTGTCTGCCTTGTGCATAGAGGGTGGTTGGTCCTGCGTGTCTGGGCCTTGATTCCTAGGATCACAGGAGATTCGGCTGCCAGTGTGGGCCAGATAGGCTCATTTTAAGGGACTTTGAAGTAAATGGGATACAGGTGGGATTCTGAGCTCTGACCTGAGCTTCAACTGTATTTGTAAACAGTGAAATGACTGTAAAACCTGAGGGCAGCCCCAGTGAGTAGAGCAGAGGCGAGGCTCTGCACCAAGCACTGACAGCCCTCTGGGTGGCTGCCTTCTCCCAAGGCCTTCCAAATCCAGCTCCCATGGATGCTTCAGTTCATCTGCTGCTTTCGTCCCCAGTGGATGTGGCAATGTTGTGTGCTCCTGGTGCATCTTCAGCTGTGCCTGAGGGGGTCCTTGCTTTTCTCACTGGGCTGTTGTTCTGAACCTGTTTCCTGCTGCAATAAACACCAAAAACTTCCCATCTCAGGGACATAGTGATTTTGGCCTGGAGTGTTCAAAAGAAGATGTGGTTGGAAGATGTGTTGCTCTAAGTTGATGCTGTAAAATTCCAAAAGGTAAATTTGACACAAGCAGAAAATTAATTGGCATTCACAGTTTGCTCATGCTCTGGACAGGACTTGTATTTGTGGTCACTATCTAGGAGTCACATAACAACCTGTGGGAGCGTCCTTGGAAGCCAAGTTGTCCTGGGCAGTTTGATGATACACAGTTCATGAACAGTGGTGTAAGCAGCAGTAAACAAATGGTGTTACGGAATTGGGAAGGTATGAAGATAATATTATTTCACATGGGTCCATAACATTTGCAATGTAATTTTTTTTTTAATATGTGGGTACCGGGAGTCGAACTCAGGACCTCATGCTTGCTAGGCAGGCGCTTATGCTGCTGAGCTATCTCACCTGCCCTGCAATGTATGTTTTAAATCAAATTTTCTTGTCTCTTTTTGTGGTGAAATATGCTATCCAAGGACTCTACACTGAGCTATGTCCTAACCCCATATTGAAATTTCTGTAGAGACAAGGTCTCCACAAACAAATATTTCACAGAGCCCCATATGCTTCAGAGTAGCCCTGTTTCAGGTAATGTACATCTAGGATCTAGAAATGTTGAAAGAAAAAGGGGTGAACTGTGATGTTATTTTGCTCTTCTTATTTCGGTTTTACTTGCTATTGATAGGCAAGATTAGGGCACTTGATTTTCATTAGTATGATCCTCCCACCAGCTTCAGGGTTATTAAGTCTATTCTTGAATAATATTCTTTAAAAGTATAAAGATTTATTACTCTGTTACCTCCTATTTTGCCAAGTATGGTAATAATTTAACAAGGAACAATGCCAGATACACAGTGGCTGGTCAATACATTTATTTGGAAGTGATAAAACCATGTGCCATATGTATCTAGACAAATAGAAGACAGCTGAGGGTGTTAATTTTAGTTTCCATTTTGCCAAGTCACCAATGGTGATGAGAAGATATTCACCTCTCCCTGACATAAGCATATTTCAATATATCCCACAGGGATATGTACATGTAAGACAAATACACACACACACACACACACACACTTGCTTGGGAGACAAAAGGAAAAAGCAAGGAGGGCTGGTTTAAATTTAGAGACTTCAAAGTTTTGACACTCAAAATACTTTATTGCAAGGAGAAATATCTTCTGTGTATTGAATGTCAAAGTTTGTTACCATAGATCCAGTATGTGGATGTGGAATGATCTAGAAACATCAGCAACATTGACCATATGTTTTGGATACCGAGAGATGGAAATTTCCTTCCTGACTTTGGTAATCTTATCCCCTGGACCTTATCCCCCTGTCTTTATCTCATCTCCCAGAGGCTTTGCTTCAAACTAGGTGCTTTCTCATTATGTATTATACAGCGTTCTCTGTCATGGCTATGTTCACACCATTTTTCACACTTTGAATAATCTCTGAACTAGATGTTTTCCATTTTCCCCTCTAGTTCTACTTCATCTTCCTGTTTGTGCCCTGCTAGGCTGACCATCAAAACTGCCATTACTGAGCTCCCTGCTTTTAGCTTCTGGTTGAGTTGGGCGAATGAAAGAGACCAGTGGGAGATGAGAGGGCATGAGGAGAGCTTGGGTGCTCAGTGTCTTGGTCCCCTCCCTGCATTTCCATCTCGAAGGCCAGAACTTCTGTCTCATGCTTGATAGTTAGCATTAATTCCCCTTCTAATAACTGCTCCTAGCTCTGTCTTCGAGTCTGTGTGTGCCCGCAACTTCCCACTAATGCCAGACCTGTTGGTTAGGCTTAACCCTTCAAGGCTAGATGAACACTACTTTCCTTACATTCTCCTAATCACTTTTTGGGATGTGTTTTTCCACTTGGGCCTGGGGTCCCACTGGTACAAGTTCCTTTTACCTCCTCTGAGTTTTCAAAATACAAATGGTTTCTAGCTTTTATAAACATTACCAGGCCTGAATTAGGCTCAGATGCCCATGTAAATCTGTGTGTTTTGTCCATTTAAAAAATAAATCTCATCTTCAGAGCATGCTGAGTATCATTGATTAAATGTTAGAATTTGGTTTGGCACATAGTAAAAAATGCTCAACTGTTTGTTTAAACAAGATAGAAATTCCTTTCTCTCAGTAAGGAAGTTGAAATGTGGATGCCAGAGAAGTGATGGAGTACCCATCCCCAGGAAGGCACTGGAAAGCCAAGTTCTTTCCTTTCATTACTCAGTCCACCTGAGGATGTCCAAGATAACTCATGAATTTTTAGGCATTGGATCTTCTCAGGGCAGAAGAATGGAAAGCTGGCTTGTCCCTTCTCCCAAAATTTAGTCCCAGGGCTACAGTTAGATACAAGGGAAGCTGGGAAATGCAGTTTTATGTATGGCTGTCAGTATGTTTAACTAAAACCCTGAGTTATAGTGTAAAAATAGGACAGATGAATATTGGGAGACAGTACTCTTAGAATATTGCCAACCATTTTCTCCCTGACTGTGTATATCAAATAAAGAAACTGATGCCAGTGAGTCATCTAGTTACTATTTCTTATTTGTTTAAAATGGACTTCAACAATTCTTGGGGCCAGGGATTTAGCTTAGTGGCACAGCACCTGCCTAGCAAGCGTGAGGTCCTGAGTTTGATTCCTGGTAATGAAAAAAACCAAAAAATCAATTCTTCTTCACTAACTCCTCCTCTTTCCAACATTATTCTTTCTTAACTCTCTGCAAAATGATTTTTATGCTAGCAGTTTACTTAATCTACTTATATATCTAGCTCCTCCCTCATTATAAAATCCAGTGTCTTTTTTTCCTGTTCTTCTCCTTAATTTTGTCACAGTGAATACTGAGTCATTATCAAACCCTCCCTTGAACGCTCTTCTTGCTTGGCTTCTGACATAAAAAGGGTTTGCGTTTGTCCACTACCTCTTGGGGCAGACTTTTCTTTTTCTATGATGGCTCCTCCTTCTTTTTCACCCACTGATTTGCCATTTCCTAAGTTTTAAGATTCCACTTACTTCCAGTTTCATTCTTTGACTTGACTTAATGATAGGATATCATCTTAGTTCAGCTATAATTTTCAGCATCTTAAACCTTGGACCAATCCCTGATCTTATGTCTCTAAACTACTGATAAGTAATTTCTCTACCATTTGAACGTGATACCTGAAGCCACCATGTTCTTTCTTCACAAACAATTATCATCTACAATTCCATTTGTCAACACTACCACATTTTCTTAATCTCCTAGACACATAACGTTTTAACCATCTTTTACTGCATCCTTTTCTTTGATATATCACTGCATTTAATGGATTCTTCTTTAAAATTTATTTTGGTTCCATCTTTTCCTATCTTGGTTAGCACCACATAGTAAACACTATAAAACTGTTTTTGCTGGTCTCCTTCAGAGCAGTGTGTGTGTGTGTGTGTGTGCATGTGTGTGAGTTCTTTAAATATAATAATAATAACAACATTTATTAACATATACTATATTTCAGATACTATTCCACGTAGTTTATGCGTATTAACCTGTTTAATTCTCACAAAGACCTGAGGAGGCTGTACTATTCTTAGTAATATTTTTTGGATGAGGAAATAGAGGCACCAAGTAGTCAGTAACTTGCCCAAACTCAGACCTAGCAAGTGAAAAAGCAGGGATTCAAACCAGGCAGTCTAACTTCAGAGTCTGAACTCTGAAACTTTTTGCTATTTCAGCTCTTCTCTTGCTGCTTGGTTACTAGATCATGGTGTACTGAAGCCTGCAGTCTGCCTGTGACTCCAAACATTCGTCAGCCCCTTTTTTTGGCCTGCCACCATCCAACCCCATCCAATACTCCAGCTCCACTTGTCAGTGTAGTCGAACGCACATTGTGTAGTATACTGCTTACTTCATCTTCCTAGTTCTCGAAGTTTTCTTTCTCAAGCTACAATGTACTCGTGTTGTCCTGGAATGATGCTTTCTTGCTCTCTTGCCTTGGCAATCTCCCAGCTTGCCCCCAGCGACCATATGTCCATGATTGTCACTTTCCTGATTAATCCTTAGGGTGGCAGGCTTTCAAAGTAAGAGGGATCATATGAGCAAAGATTTCCACTTTGCTACTTATCCTTACCATTTTTTAAGTCACAGCTCAAATATAATCAACTGTTTGGAGCAATCATTGATACTAATCTTAAAACGTAGAAGCTTAGGGCAAGAATGGTCAAAGCTCTTCCTTTACTACCAAGGAAACTGTGGTACATTGTATTTAAATAATTGATTATATCTTATAGTATAAAATTAAGAGACAGAGCAAAAATTTGATTTTCTATCTCCCCCTGCCAAACTGCTGTATTGATGTCTCTCAAGGGTTGCCTGGAAGTGCGGTCAGAGTCAGACCTTGGATTGGGCCCTTCCTCCTCTAGCTGATTTATTCACTGTTTCCATGGGGCTTCTTTGTCAAGTTTCATTTGAACAATCGCTTCTGTGGCTGAGACAGTTTTGAAACCTAGTATTTGACACCAGGAATTGGCAAACCACAGTCTGTCATCCAGTTATGACTCTCTACCTGTTTGTGTCTGGCTCACAGAATGGTTTTACATTTTTAAATGATTAAAATCAATCATAAGAAAGTAGCCTGTTTTATGACATGTAGTAGTTATATGAAATTTGAATTTTGGTGTACATAAATAAAGCTTTATTAGAATATGCTGGATGAATTTGTTTACATCTTATCGGTGGCTGCTTTTAATTATAGACTTGAATCATTACAACAGAGACCACATGGCCTTTGAGAGTCTAAAATATTTTCTAAGTGCTCGTATGCTGAAAGAGCTGTCCCTCCGTTGTTACACCATGTTCACAGAAACTTGTCTTATTCAGCTCTTTTTTCTCTCAACATTTTAATTTTATCATACATCTTACCTTCTTTGTGTGTGTGTGTGTGTCTATTATCATTCAAAGCTTTAAAAATTGTTCCATGTATTCTGCTTTTGTCTTTTCTACCATACTGCAAAGCTCCATGAAAACATGAATGAGAACTTATACAACAATTTGTATCCTCCTTCTCGCTTATAGCAATAGCTCCTAATACGAATTGATTGCACAACATTTATTCATGAAGTTAGTTAAATTTGTTATATTAGTATCTTCCTGATTCATGAATATCGTATTAGTTTGCCAGACTAGGCATCTTAAACAGTACAAATGCATTTTCCCACAGTTCTAGAAGGTAGAAATTCAAGATCAAGATGGGGACAGGATTGGTGTTTCCTGAGGGCTCTCTCCTTGGCTGGCAAATGGCCACATTTTTGTGTGCCCTTATATCCTCACTGTCTCTTTCTCTATTTAGAAGAGCACTAAACACATTAGACTAGATTCCCAGCCCTATGTCCTAATTTAATGTTACTTATCTCTTTAAGACCCTGTCTCTAAATATAGTCGCACTGAGGGTTGAGACTTCAGAATATGAATTTTTGGGAACACAATTCATTTATAACAGACATGAGGGATAATGTTTTAGAATGTTCTCTATTAATCATATTGTAATATACAAGAGTACAAATAAGAGGGTAAGAAGGCATATTGCAATGCTCTTACTATCAGATTTATCAATAATATTTTGACATTTAGTACTCAGCTGTATTACTAGTATTGATGTTAATGATGTTGGGGCTAGTTGACCGACTGCATTTATTTTTCTCATTTCTCATCTTGAGAAGGTGAGGGCATTATGTCTCTCCAGAAAAACTACATAAAAAGGACAAAATGTAGAAGTAGATACTTTGAAGGAAAAAAGCTTTGTAAGGTATTAGAGCATTTTCAATACTTTCTACCATCATTTTAATATTTTTCTCTAACCTTGGATGGGAACTGACATAAAGGATATAGAAAAAAATAATTAGCCAGGCACACTGTCATAGCCAAGCAGATTCTCTGTGTTGTTGAAGCTTCGCTCTAATGGGATAATGCTTTGAGGCTGTTATTAATCACCAGTGAATACATCTGCAACTGGTCTCCTGGGCTGTATCAGGTATAGTTATTATTTTTTCTAAATACAAATGTTCCATGTAAAGGAGAAATTTGGTCTCTGAGTTTGTATGGAAAATTTAGAAATTATATAATTTCATAAAGGATAATTACTTAAAATTTTGAGGTGTAGAAAAAATAGAATTATTTTTAAACTTGAAAGTGAAAAAATTGGCCTAACCTAAAGAGCATATGGAAGAACACATTTGGGAACTGCATACTGCTAAAAGAAAAAAGAATCTCCAGTCTCAGTTTTTTTCCCACCACTGTTATGCCAATTCCAGTTCCAAATACATTATTCTCACCACAAAAATATCTGCAAGTGTGGCTATTTCAACCCAAATCACACCAGGGATAAATACCATTGCCAACTTTGACTTCCTCTGTTCTAGATCTCTTCTGTCATCACAGCGGGTGGCATGAAGTGGTGGTAGTGAGGGTGGAGATGGGAGTAGAGGTGTGTGTGTGTGTGTGTGTGTGTGGTATTTGTATTGTGAAGGGATACGTTCACTCTGAAAGAAAGCATGAAGAGCTGAGCAGTGCTTTTGAAGGTATCAAATAATGGTTTGATTAGATTCTTAAAAGGCAGTCAATTGGATTAGGAAGATTTTGTAGTGAAACAGAAATAAGTATGTTTTTGGATAGAGCAAGCAGACTTGGATTCCAGTTCCTTTTCTGTTTGTGACCAGAGGTGACCTCGGGGAAACTGGCTAACTTCTCTGGTTATCTAATCTGTACCTATAGGGGAATTTTTTCTACTAAAAGAGCATATTCTTTGACTTATTTTGAAGCAACTTTATACTCACAAAAAGTTGCAAAAATATGAAAAATAGTCCAAAAATAACACAGAACTATTAACGCAAATAGAGCATTTGGAGGGGTAGATGGTTCCATACAGTTATAGTTTTATCACAGGCTCAGTTTTGAATAACCGCCAGCTAATTGGAAAACCCAACTGCCCCATGAAGACTTAGAAACACCTAATGGTGGCTTTGAATGCGAGGAACTGCATTAATCACAATATTCACCTAGATTTCAAGTGGGTGAATGACTTTATGGGTCTCCCACCTCCAGGAATCCAAACTATGATAATTACTTGGGGTGTTTCTCATTATAAAATATTTTATTACAACATCCAGAGGCGATTAAAATCAAGTCTTTTTGGAAATGACAGATGCCTTTGTTAAAAGTTACTCAGCAAACTCTCAATATCCTGTACTATACAAACTCTAAAGCTCAGAGATAGGTTCTGTTATAACTAGGGGATCACATTAACCCTAATCTCTTCGCTTTGTCCAGTATGCATCTTCTTTTGGATATTGGGTATGGCCATATCTGTGGATATATGGGCTACCTTTTTAGAGTTAGGGCCAGTGTTTTCTATGTCATATTCTTAATCTTTGGTGACCCAAGCTAATCTTTCCACACCAAAGTTACTTCTCTCTTGAATTAATTTGTTCTTTCACATATGTTTACTGGGTATCTACTTTGTGATGAGTCTGTGAGGTACCACTGATATGGAATTTTGTCCTGCCCTCGTGAAGCTTGAACCCAATAGGGGAGTGGAAGAGACAAGTGGATAGGCAATCATTATCCAAAAAGGTATGTGTTAGGGGTGCACAGAGTGCTTTTGATCACTAGGAAGGGTATGTGTCTTAAACCTCTGAAGGGTGCAGAAAATTTCCCCAATTATGTAATATTTGGACTAAGTTCTAATCCCCCCCCCCAAATTTATCCAGGCCACAAAGAAGGGAAAACTAGTCAGAGCCACAGAATGAAAACTGAGGCACAAGTGAAAATGGATGCAATTGGAATGGGCCACGGCAAAAGCTTAGTTGTATAGGAAAGTGGGAGCATGTCATGTAGGGCCCTGGTTACGAGTTTGATATGAGGGATGCCACATCTGCATTGGCTGCAGCGAGTCTCGCAGTTCTTGCTCCTGAAATGACATAGACAGAGCCTTCATGAATAGAATCAGGACACCTTTCCCATATCATTCATACCATGGTCTGTCAGTACAGTGGGACCCAGCCCTTTATCATGTTATCCAGGGAAGTTCACCCAGCACATGGTAGGGCCTCTGATTCTAGAATGAGCCTCTCCTTGCTGTGGTAATGTAACTTTTAGCCTTGTTTCCTTTCTGCTTTGGCTTTTTCCTTAAAGGAATCCTCCAAAATTGAGTTTGTGTTTGTACAAACTGTTCATTTATGTTTTATTAAAATGAGGTTTTATGTTCTTCTTTTTGCTTTTTTAAAACACAAATTCAAGCACAGAAAAGCCTTATGCTAGTTTACCTTTTCATTTAATGAAGAAAAATTGCTAGGAGTAAGACTTCTTATGGTATGAATATTAAAATATTCACGTGGGATGTTCAAAATATAATGCAAGAAAGAGTAGACTGCTTTAAAAGAGAAGATGTGTTTCTAGAGGAACAAGAAAATGATGGACTAAAACGGCTCTCAAGAGACAGATTTTATAATGTCTAAAGGATATTAACTCTGACACCAGTCAACTACAATAAATGATTAATTTTATTATAGCCTTTGAAAAGAACCCCACACCCCCAGGTGATTACATAACAGCTAGGAGATTTAACCTGATCTCTCTGTAGTACAGATTTTTCTTGTTTCTTGTCTGTCTAGGTAAGGATATAACTTTGACCTTCTTTAAGGAAATCTTTTATAGAATACTGTTAACACTACCCTGAAGTTCCTATCTCACAGTAGTTTTGAGGCAAGTACATGAATTAAATGCTACTAGTAAAGTCCTATTTTTGCCCTTAAAACAAAGGTCTCAAAAACATATTTACATACTCTAGCTTGTTAATAATTGTTCTATTTAGCAACTCTCTATTGCTGTGCCCATTATGGGGAAAAACAAATTTGGCATTTTATACAAAAGACCATCAAAAGACCAAATATTGGCCCATACCATGAATTTATCAAACCAAATATTTTCTACTTGCTCTAGAGAGTACTGCATGCTAGATTCAGTCAGTACTTGTTTGAATTGCATACTCAGGGTGAGAAATTTCTCAATCTTCTGCTAACAAAGCCTCCCCAGAGGACCACATGATTTCCCTTGTTACTAACAACCTCTCTAAATCTTCTTCCTCACTGTCCTCCAGACATTCCATTGAGAAAACAAGTATTAAGAAACCAGTGAAGCAAATGGCCAACCAAACAAAAAACAAATCCTAAAATTTTGACGCAATGCACAGGCATTCAACTTCTGGTTGGCTACCTAAGGCAGAAGTTTGAGCTCTCATTCATTTATTGGCTTGTTCAAGAAAAATTTACTGAACTCATACTAAATGCAAGAAATTAACACAGTCATATCTGCAATGAATTCAGTAAGCTTTTTCAAAACTTCAGTTTATGATTTTAAAAAATATAGCTTAAATATGTTTTGAAGTAAAAATATTTTGAGGTCTGAGTGTTCCACTTTCAAAATATCTCATAATTAGATGATTTACTCACTAACAAGTGATACCTATATATTAAAAGGAAAGGTAAAGAGTTTCTAGTACCTTTGATTGTTCAAAGCAGTGTGGCTCATCCAGGCCTCAGACTCTAAGGTAGAGCCTGCATCAGCCATTTGGAGGGATGACCAGCTTTGACTATCACATCAATTAAAATAATCAAAGCAATAGCTTTGATTATTCTGCCATTACCAGTCTATTTGGAATGCCAACAATTTTAGACCAATTATTTTTTTTTCTGGATTAATTCAACCTCAGCTTAATTGGCAAATGCTTTATTTTTATCTATATTTTGAAATTAAAAAATCAACTCCCAAGCAAATCAGAAGCATTTTATTGTTTGGTAAACTTAGTACATGTCATGTGACTAATTTCTTTTGAGAGAAATGCATGCTACTGCAGGTGAGAAATGGAAATCAAATGATTATGATTCATCTGTGGCTGGTATTTTCCTACTGTTGTATTCACTTAAATTAATTCATTAATTAAAAAAGAAATTGTTGAAGTTTCCTGAAAATAACTATAGCTGTTGTCCTGTAGAGCTACATATTTCCAAGTTACAGATTAGAAGAGGAATAGGTTGTTTGTACTAGCTTCCATTCTAGTACAATTGTTGTTATGAGAATGGATTCATGTTGTGCCATTTTCTGTTTCTTTGCCATTTTTTGTTACAAGAACAAGATATGACAATCTCAATGGCTAGTGTTATCTATGAAAGGCAGTAAACTATTCTGTTTTAACCTTTTATGCAGTCTCGTTTTGATTGACTAGCTATTCTACCTCTTTATCCTAAGTTACCAATGCTGTTAAAAGAAAAGCAGAGAGATGGGGGCCCAACCAAATGAGAGGACATTAAAAAGGTCAGAGGAAGATACTTTGGTGCTGGCTTTCACAGCAAGGATGAAACATCTTTTAAAGAGAAAAAAAACTTATTCTTGTGACAAAGATTGCAATAAGAATAGAAAATGTCAGATCAAGAATCTATTCATGGGATGATAATTGTGATGGGCATGAAAATAGTGCACACTTTATCCTTTCTTTTTATAATCACAGTAAAGTAACTTCATGTGGTGCTGATTGGGAGCTGAACTTGAGGATTCTGAAACTGGGGTAGAAAATCAAAAGGAATAGTGAGGCATAATGTAAGAAGAATCTACATTTAAGTGACCACCCAAGGTATCCGCCTGTATCAATTACAGAAACGTGGGTGGCTTTAACTGAAGGTCTGGTAAAATTGGTCCGCAGATTAACCGCACAGGGTTAAACAAGAATTGTTATTTCCGTATTTACATTGCTTTTGAAATATCAAACTGTGAACCTCTCTTTATTATGTAGATCATACAATGTGTTTCTAAATACATTTAAACTAGCAAGTATGTCATTAAAAATACAACATACATGCAGAGACTTAATTGTTTTATTTTCCAGTGACTACAAATGACAAATCACCCCCAAATTTCTGAGTTCCTCCTTGCACAAAATTCTAAGTGGAAATATTTAGTGTACTCAAATACTGTTGAGTCAAACTTAATTATTTTAAAAAACTAGTAGTATTTTGAATTAAGCCTTTTCTTAAAGTGAATTTGACTGACTTAATTCAATATATATGACAGTTAAAATATAACTAAAATAATAACACAATTAGAAAATCAAGTAATATCTTCAGGCTACAATACATTTACTGAGGAACTCAACCAGGTAATAAAAAGAAAGGCTTTCTCTTAGCTCTATATCTTGGTAATTCATGTATTTAAATATTTAATGTGCACCTAATACTTGCAACCAGAGTTATGGCCCTGGGATTTGCAAGTCCATTCCTGCAAGTGATTCTTTGCCAAGGAATTGCAAAGTTTGAAAAACAAAACAAAAAGACATGACAACAAAAAGATTCATATACATTTTACTTTATGATTTTTAAATGAGTTCTATATATTCTGATACTATTTATCTACATTCATGTACATATAATAGGTTGTTGATCTGGTATGTTTTTCCATTCTTATTGCAAACTTTGTCACAAAAATATATCCTCTTTAGAGGAGTAATCAAGAGCAGACTGTGGCTTTTGGTTTGAAAAGACAAAGATTTAAGATTTTTAAAAAATGATTGTAAATGAATATTTTGATCAGAGAACAGCTGACTTATCATTCACAAGCTAAGACCATGTGATTTTTTTTATCCCAAGGAATTTGGGGTTCCTTTTTCATTTATGGAAGCTCCTCAAACTCCAGGCTGCACCTTAGATTTAAACAGAAACATTAGCTCCAAAATAGTTGTCCATATGCTCTATTGGTATTTACATTGCATGATATTATATAACAAATGTAGCAAAGCCTATAAAGTTCTGGAATGCACAGACTTGGGGGTAAAAAAAAAAAAGTAAAGTTCAGTTCAGACTCCTACACTCATTGTACTTTTAAGTTTGCTCTCATGGTAAGACTAAAGGAGAAAGTTCTTCATGTAGAGTTTAGACAATAGCACCTTGATGTCTTATTCACATCCAGAATAGTATCTACAATCTAGTGGATTCTCTATAAATATTTCATGAGTACATAAGTTAATGGTTGTGTTAATAAGACACTTGTGATCACTTAGTCTCCAAAGGCTGCAGCACCCTACATGCTTGAATATGGCAACAGAGCTCCAGTTACTCCAGAAAACTTTCACGGACGACTCCTATGAAGCACTTTTGCTTTAGTGAAGCACTTTTCATCATGTCTTTTTCAGAGGGGGTTAAACACAATTCACCCTAAGGAAGTGGCAGTAGTGGCTGTAATTTTGAAAGCAGGAATTCATGGCAGACTTCTGCATGTGGTTTGGATTTAGGATGCTTGGAAGAGGTTTTTTTCCATCCATGGCTATCCATCTCCCTCAGAATGACTGCAATATTCTACAAAAGAAGCAGAGAACTCAGGTCATAAGTCTTTCAAAATGCAAGCGTCCCTGGGATGGTTAACACCCAACACTCTAATAACCTGTAACATCTTGAGTACAATCAAAACGTTTTTCAACTACATGAAAGAGATTTTGATCTGATCTGGAATTATTATGTCCTCGGTGTAACTCATTTATCAGGCCCTGTGTTGTAAACACGCTTCAAAGGAGGGGGAAGGTCCCTGTGGTTGAAGAGCCCTGTCTATGAGGGTGAAAATGGAGACATTGCTGGTGTTGAGATACACTTCAGAGTCACCATGTGGAGAACAGCCGCCATAGAAGTACCTTGTTAGAGGTGCTCCAATGAGTGCAAGGACTTTTTTTGTTTTATGAATCTTTTATCTTTGATTCGGTGTCAGTATATTTTGAAAAACACAATTTTTAATTTTGATTTGTGTCATTTTTGCCTGGACTGAACATCTACCTGAAGCACCATCCCACCCATCAGTATTCATAGCTCCCTGAAAAACAAAACCCCAAGAATTTGATTATGGATTCTTCATTTCTTCTCTAACAAGCCTAGTCTCCATTGTCGACTACTAATTCAGATGTGCTCAAAAATATGAAAATCAAATGGGCGCTATGATTCATCATCTTAATTCTTTCTATTCTGTAAGAGGGAAACATTTTTCTCTCTTGCCTTATTAACTGTTGAAAAGACCATTTATATTCTTAATGTATGTCCTGAACGCATGTCATTTTTGTCTTTGTCATTTAGAAACCATGATTCACAAAACATGGTTGAGTACTTTGTCCTGTCTAGGAGGAGAGTGCTGTTAAGGTGGCCCTTGGTTTGATGTAAAAGCAAAAGTGTCCAGAAAAGCTTCAGAGCCAGCAAAACATTTTTAAATAACATAAAAGAAATTTTGACATGATCAGAAATTCTTTGGCTAATGGGAGGGCAAATCACATTAGTTCCTTAAAAGCCAGTGTGAATGATTAGAGAACATCTATTTCTCTAGGAGATGACCATGTGTTTTTAACAACTTGTCTAATTTAATACAAGTATTTAAGCCAGCTTTCATTTTTCCCCAGCCTTGCGGATTGCCCTTGAAATATGATGTCAAGAAATCTGTTTTTTCACAAAGCATTTTTTGCACAATAATTCTTGTTTCTAAAGAATCTCAATTTTATTATAAAAATGTAGAGTCACTTTCTATAGACTTAACCCTATATAAGCAAAAACTAATGACAAATTTTAAAACTGTAAAAATAAAGACCAGATTAAGTATAATCATGGGAAAGTGACTCTGCTTGACGGCAGACATGCACCTTTATTTTGTAGACATGATTTTGAGAAAGTTGGAACTAGATATAAATTAATGGGCCTGCTATACCTTTTTAGACTGGGGAGATATTAATTATAAACTTTTCCAAAGAAAGAAACAAAGATAGATTTTGTTACCTATCTCCTGCTTCAACCGAGGAGAAGAATTGGTCTAGTTATCATTTGGCTACAGGCTGACTGGGGTGATATGCTTGTATTTTCCAGTCTTGCATTGTTAGGAAGCACAAACATTTGATAATGAAGCTAGGTGTAAATGTAGAAATGTATGTAACAAAATCTATGATCATTGCCCATTCAGCCACTGATTATAAATGGTCAATGATGTGGAAATATTTATTTTTTAAGAAAAGCAATTTAAATTTTTAAAAAATTTATTGTTATAATGTTCTTTTTTGTATCAAACTCAAAACTATCTCTTTATAATTTCTAACCCTTACACTGGGTTCTCTTTTCTGAAACATCATTAAATAAATTGGAAATTCATATGGAGATTATTCATGTATATGGCAAGATAATGATTTTCCATACCAAATATTCCAAGTGTTTTCAGCCTTTTTTATATATATAATAATTGAAAGACTCAAATTTTGTTATTCTTTGGATGCCCTCTGGATTACATGTCTTTCACAAGTATGCTGGCCAGAACTAAAATATCTATTTAAATGCCATCTAAATGATCAAGAATGTAATGGGTATTTTACTTCATTTACTCTGCAAACTTTACTTTTTATAATATAGCCCAGAACATCTTGTTCTTTTCAGTGATAGTCAAGTAAACAACAATCTAATATTTTCCATTGAGAACTACTGACAAAATCAGTCCCTCTCCCTTCTGCACTAGTACAAGCACTTGAAGGAGAAATAATTATATCAAAGATGCTGTTAATATTTCTTTCGTCTTTTTTTTTTTTTTTTTTTTTGAGACAGGGTTTCACTATGCAGTTCAGGCTGGCCTCGAACGCACTTTGTAGTCCAGGTTGGCCTTGAACTCAAAGCAATCCTCCTACCTCCGCCTCCCGAGTGCACCACCACACCCTGCTTAATATTTTAATAGGGTGATAAAATAATAGTATTTGAAAAATAACTTTAGAAGTCATCTAGTATAAGCCTTAAATTCTACAAAGGAGAAATTTGAAAGCCCAGAGGAAATGAGTGCATTGGCCAAAGAACACGCAACAGATCACTGAAAGAGAGTGCTACCTTCAGTCTTTAGAGTTGCTCAGGAGTATTATTTAATAACTCCCTAACCATGGTAGGAAAGATACAGGCTCCTGAGCACTGATACAGCAACTGATTGCAGCTACAAGGTAGTTTTAATAATTGTTATCTTCGAAGTAATTTACGTAAGCTACATCCAGCTAGAGATTTGAGTGGCAAAAGGCAAGGTGGCATTTCTTTAAGATAAAAGCGTAGAATATTTTCTGTCTTCTAAGTACTCAGTCCTTGGCTGCTTTAGGGTCTCAAGGATTATGCTAGTCTACCTTTGTCTGTTTTTCTCTTTTCACATATTTCACATGGCAAAAGGAGAGAGTAGCAGAAAAAAAGATGCAGTAGAACGAGGAACAGGAAACCACAGAGAGAAACTGTTTCTTTATCTCACTCCCTGGCAGTTATTCCTCTTCGAGCAGTGAGAAAGGAGGGAGGCTCATGCCTGTCAGATAAGCAGCAAAAGGGGTTTTGATGATGTGGCAATGTGAAAGTTGAGTACAAACTGCTGCATGTTTAGAATTCATGTTCGGGAAAAAAGATTTCAGGATTAATGAGAAAGGCATAGAATTGTGCTCCAAGTTAGTTTCTATTAGTGGGAGGCAGAAAGCCACAACACACTTGGTTGCAAGCCAGTCTGGATAAATCTGTGGAACTGAGGATGCTCAGATTCTGATTCTATAGCTGTGTAGAGGCTCCAGATTTTTTAAAATACTTCCCAAGATAGCATGTTACAGATAGGCTTATAAGCACTGAGAAGAAGGTAATGAGCTTAAACTGGGTATGCAGTTGGTCTGCTTAATTGAATCTAAACTGATCTCTTACTAAATGTATGTTCTTAATTATCCCCTTGTTAGAGTTTGGACCTTGAATGCTCCCCAAAGGCCCATATGTTGAAATCTTGGTCTTCAGACTGTAGTGCTCTTGGGAGGTGGTGAAACTTTTAGGAAGTGAGGCCTAGTAGAAAAGAAAGTTGGTTCATGGCTAGCCTACCCTTGAAGGGGGTATGGGATGTCTCTTCCTGGTTACCATAATGTGAGCAGCTTTGCTCTACCACATGCTTCCTGCAATAATGTTCTGCCTCATTGCAATGGCAAACAGAAACACCAAAATGACACCCAGGATTTGGAGGCAGATTTACTTAAATTGATGGGCACTGATTGGGATCATTCCCAAAATATCAAGTCCCAATCTCTGGTGGTTTAGAGCTTATGTGGGATAAGCAAGTAGGAAGTACAGAGGCAGAATGACTTGTCGGTTGGGGATTGGTTCTTACAATATGCATCATAATGACCAGCTATGCATCACAGTGACCAGCCATTTCTAAGAAACAAAACTAACAGGAACTGGAACTGGAACTATTACCTGGGCAACTAACAAGCTGAAGTATACTAGCTTGGGGAGGGGGGTGGCATCTTCTGTTACATCATCACAGGCCCAAAAGGACAGATACCAATGACCATGGACTGAAACTTCTAAAATCATGAATCAGAATAAATCTTTCTTCCTTTAAGATGTTTATTTTAGGTAGTTTGTCACAGTGGCAGAAAGTGGTTTATCACATTCCTCTAAGATCCGTTTTATCTATAAAATGAGAATAATATTGGGAATAACATTATTATTGTTTGGTGTGGGAACTTAGGGTCTCAAATATCTAAAACCATGCTGTACCACTGAGCTACATCCCCAACTCCCTGAATACTGTTATTATCAACCAGCTTTATGGTTTTTGGGAAGATTAAAAAAATTTTTTCTTATGAAGTACTTAATACTTCATACAGATACAGTAAGCATCTGTAATGGTTGATACATTGTGTCAACTTGAGAAGTTTAACTAAGTGACTCAGCAGGGATCCAGGGTCTTCACTTTGTAAACATCCTCATCCATTGCAAGAAGAGAGAAGGGAGATGGTGTGAGTGCTACCCCCACCCTAGGGGGTGGCAGTCTGCTTAAAATATAAGGGAGGAAAAGAGGCTTGCTCTCCCCCTTTTTGCTCTTACTTCTTCTGCTGTCTTCTGCCACCTTGAACTGTTGCCCTTCACCATGCCACCCTGCCTTGGAGGGAGCTGATTATGGACTAAAACCTGTGAGCTAAATAAACTTTCATTCCTTAATTTTGGGTGTCAGGTATTTTGTCTCAGCTATTACAGAAAAGTAACTAAGACAGCATCCTATGCCTATATGCACCCTGGTTATTTCTTTAGAATAGAAAGAAGTTTCTTTAAAATGTTACCTTCATAAATATAATAGTTTTAGATAATATGATAAATACATATTTTAAATATATTGTTTAAACTAGAATGTGGGCAACCTAAATGTGAATTGCCTGAAGGGGGTGGAAGTTATGTGCCGGCAAACAAAATATCAAAGGAATAGAATGGGGTGAGGAGTACTCTTGTTGCTAAACAAGATTCTAGGATATTGATATTGAATAAGGGGAAAGATCAAGCATTCCATGTTAATACACATTGAATATCTATTGTGCCTCATTAATTATTTTATTTAACTTGCAGAACCAATTGAAAATATTTTATACATTAAAAATATGCATCCACAGAATTGAGTAAGGATCCTGGCACGTACTAGATGCTTAGATGATGTACTTGCTTCATGTGCACATCTATTGTGAGGAAAGGAGGGATAGGAACAGTGGGAGAGGAAGTATGGAGGGGGAAAGAGAGAGATTAGCAGGAAGGGAAAGAGCCCCTACACCAGTGATGGCAAACCTTTTAGATACAAAAACAGCTCGCTATGACACGTGTGCTGTGGGTTCACCACCACTGCGAGACCAAAGCAGAAATGGGAAGGAAGTCATTGAAAGTGTTTTGGAGTTTCTAAGTGTCTATTCCTACACATTAAAGAGCAATTTTGGCTTAATTTCCTTGTTATACATTGACTAAAAATCTTGAATTAAAATATGCTCCACTCTGTTGGCAGTAGTAATAAAAACAAAATAATGATATAATACTATGTTATATAATGACACACTAAATGTGTCTATATTTTAAATGATTCAGTGAAGTAAAATTGAAAAGTGAGATGTCTGGCCAATGATTGGTGTTCTGAAATGTAGGTTCTTTTTGTTGTTGCAGGTGCACCCTCTTACAGTTTTAACAAAATGTCACTTACATGCCAAAGTCTTCAAATAGCCCCATTAGATCATAATTTTGAAAACTTAGTTTCTTTTTTCCCAACAAAAGCTTAAGAACTTTACTTAAAATGAGATGATTACTTACTTTCACAGAAGAATATAAACAAAATTAATTTCTTGGGGATCTGGATTTAATTTGGAAGGTGTACTGGTTTTGAAATTTATATTGAAATATGGAAAAATCTAAGTTATGTTTGTTATTATTCTTCAAGGAAAAAATTAGTCATGATCTTTAATGATTTTAGTCACCTTTTGATATCCATATATGTCTTCCACTCAAGTTTTGGTCATTTATATGTGTTGCTGTTTTGATTCATTTGACATTTCACATACATGTAATTGACATTTTAAAGTTCAGTTCAGCAGGATAAGTTACTTTTTCCCCTGTGCTCCTTGGACATTCTGCCCTGCCTAAGACCTCTATACCAGGAGACCAGCGATGAATTGTCAACTGTTGAATATTCTACACTCAGCTTTCCCAGATGACAGAATAGATGGCTTTATTGAACCAGACTGTGTATCACAAATGAGACCCAAGCATGTCTTTCTTTTCTTATCAGGCTTTCCTTGTACAGTACAGACACTAAGGCAAGAAGCAACCCAAACTTGCGAACTCTGTACCAACCCCGTTCTTCTGAATCGCTTCCTGTTACAGTAACTTCTGTCTATTTCTTATCAATGATAAGCAAACATTTCATTCTTTTTGTGAAATGCTGCTGTCATTGGAACCATTACCTCTTTGCTCCATCATCAACATTTGATAAGCAAATCTCTCCTGCATGAGTTGCATTGCAAAATGAAACCAACACAGACTCTGAGGCTGTGTTCACGCACCTGCAGACGACCCATTCCAATACATTTTCTGTGGTCCCAGAACAGAGATATTAAAATGGTAGATGGCTGGACAGAGGGGCTGCTATCTCTGAAGATGTGCACAGCAGAAGGCATTCTCTAGTTCCACAGTTGTGTACAGAAACGGCCTTTCTCCAAAGGTACCTGTTGCCTCCTCTCTTCCCTTATTTTTTCCATCTCAGAAGATGCTTCTCACAAGAAAGCATTTTGAGGCCCTTCAGACACAACCATCATTCCTTTTTCCACGTTCTTCACTGTTCATCAGAGTCTGCTTGATGTCCAACTTTGACGTGCTTGTCTTGTGGGCTGACCTTGGGAACAAGCTCAGAGTAGTTGTAAGGAATAAAAGATCTGCCAAGGCCAAGTTTCTCTCCTGCTGCTCCTGCTCCCTGTTGTCCACGGTGCACTACATCTGCTGTCTTCTACTAAGGGAATGGATGAAACGCTCCCATCTTTTCTTCCTGGCTGGATTCTAAAACAAACATTAGGTTGTAAGACTTGTTTGTATATCATTTACACAAAACAGAGGAGCATAATAGGAAACTACTTAGAAGGAAGAAAGTGAGTACAGAAATTGAAGATATTTTCCCAAGTTTTTATGGTCTGCCTGGGTAGACCTGGGTAATAGTTTCTGACGAGCTTTGTGTTTTCTTTTTCTGTTCCTTTTAACCCGCCATTCCTCCCCTTTCTCTCCCTTCTTTCTCTTCCTCTTTCCCTTCCTTTCTCTATTCTCTTCCTCCTCTCTCCTCTTTTTGTTCCTCTCTTTCTTTCTCTTTCTCTCTTTTCTTCTCCCTCCTCTCCATTCCCCTTCCCTCCATTATCCTCTCCCCTCCCCTCCCTCCTTCCCCCAACTGATACGCAGATTCCTGCTGTCCCCCTTGTCCTGATGTGTGCACCTCATTAAAGTTCTCTGTCTTCTGTTAAGGGTTGCTTCCTTTATTTATTTTTGTTGTTGTTGTTGTTTGTTTGTTGGTTTTTTCAGTACTGTGAATTGAACCTAGGGAGTATTGATTTACATCCCCGTGCTCCTTTTTAAATTTTTACGTTGATACAGGATCTCCCTAAGTTGTCCAAGCTGGTCTCGAACTTGCTATCCCGCTGCCTAAGAGTCCTGAGTAGCCGGGATTACAGATGTGTACAACTATACCTGACACCTTCGTACCTTCCTTAGAACTTTTTTCCATGAGGGAAACTATTGCAGAACCAGTACCAAACTGAAAGGAAGATGCTCCACACCAAGGAGTTGGAAAGCAACTTTTTATTACGCTAGCAGGCTGGTGGGATCCAGTTTCAAATCACCAGCCCAGAGTCAGCTTTGTGTAGTTTATACAGGTTTTGTGAGTGGGAGGTACAAAGGCTTGCAAGCATGGTGGGTTCTTATTAGGTTACATTAATTATAGCTTGTTGCCCTGTTGCTGGGCAGAAAGTCCTTGATATATGTTAGAAAAATAGGATATATAATTTTAGGTGGGAAAATATAGTCAGTGCAGCTGGAGGGGTTCAGATTGACCTGAGTCAGGCCGTTCTAAGAAAAGCAGCTGTGTGCAATACGTGGCCGGCTAGGGCTCAAGGCTGTCTGGGTTTTGTGGTCTGGCTACATGGTGGGCTACATGAGTGCTTCTTGTCCTAATATAATATCAGGCTCCTAGTCAGCTTTAAAATTTCTGTCACAAAACTATAGTTGAGAAGTAACATCTATTTACGTATCTACTGTTCTCAAAGGTTAAATTTTATATTTGAACCTCCCATATTGGCCTCATATTCTTTCCTAGGTCAAATGAATTTGTTAATTAATTAATTTATTTATTAGCATCCAAGACATTTTAAAGATAAATAAGATATGGTCCTTCATACTTGTTTAACTTGCCTTCTATTGGGGAGAGTACTAGGTTCAAAATAATGTAAAAATTCATTATAAATTCCCAGAACAAGTTGTGTTGGGTGAAATTTGTGCAAAGGCGATTCAGTGGCTATAGGAGTCTTTTCAATAAATGATAGTGGAACAATTGGATATTCATTTGCAATAACATGATCTCTCTGACTCATGCTTTTTTCCACATATAAAGAGTAATTCAAAATGCATCATAGACCAATATGTAAAATATAAAACTATACGATTTATTGTAAATAAACACGAGAGCCTCATTAGTCACTAGGGAAATACAAATTAAAACCACGGGAGGTGTCGCTTCATACCAGCTAGAATAGCTAAAATAAAAAAGATAGTAAAAAGTGTTAGCATGGATGTGGCAGAATTAAAACTCACACATTGTTGGTAGGAATATAAAATTGTGCAGCTACTGGCAAAACATTTAGATATCATATTTTTTAAAAAGGTGAATAAAGCATATAGTTATCAAAAAACCCAGCCATTCTACTTCCTGGTATTTACCCAGGAAAAATGAAAGAACACACTGCAGAGTCTTGCGTGTATAGTACCTTTATTTTAAGAAATCCAAACAGGCAATAGCCCCAATCCACCAATCCCAGCTTGGCTGTGGGGAAGGACACCCTCTCCCCACCTCATAGCTTCCTTCCTGAGACTGAAGATTGGCACGCAGACCATTGGTACATTTAGATTTTTATTGTTAACCACAGTGGAGAATTTACCAAGTATAACAAGAATAAAAATCATGAGAGTGATAATAGTTACCAAACACTACAAAATATTATGTGACATTCTCCACTTGTATTATCTGGTATCTGGATGCAAATCAGTTTCTCCCATCTATCTTTATTACTGAGAATGAATCTCACAGAAACTTCTCTTGCTCAGTGTTCTTTCCTACCCTCCTTAAACTAAGAAAGACTCAAGGAAATTGACTTAATCCAGGCCCCAATCTCACCTTGCCTTGACTAAGCTAATTAGACCATTAAGCACCTTTCAACTGGATGACAAGATTTTAAGTATTCTGCTATATTACTGTATACTTTGGGATGTATAACTACAGAGGCTACAAAGTATTTGGGTATGCTATAAATTTAACAACCTCTCCTACTACTGGATATTTAAATTCATTCCAGTTATTTAGAAGTGGAATTTTTTAGTCAAGTAGTATATAGCTTTAAAATATGCTGTAGAAGCACTGTTCACGAAAGTTGCATAAGTTTAAGAGTGTTTCTGGCTTCCTTCTCTGGCTTTATCATGCTTCCAGGTGTGAATATAGCAACCATTCTAGACCAGTAAGTGAGCAGAACATCCACAGGGTAGAAAGTAAGGGACACATTAAGAAGAATTTTTATTCGTACATCTCAAAGGTCTCATTATGTAGTGGTTATTTTTTCATTTTGGAAAATGTTGCAAACAATATGAAAGATTCTTGTATGATGTTCACCAGCTTCTTCAAATGTTAACATTAGTGCAGGTCTCCAGGCCAAGAAATTAGTACTGATATAATGCTGTGAGCTCGTGGAAGTACCGTATTTTAATGTTTCAAATTGTCCCACATTGTCCCCTTTCTCTTTTTATTAAGGACCTGATATGATACCACACTGTATTTAGTCTTAATGTTATTTTTCTCCAATCTGGCAGAGCTTCAAGCTCCTTGCCTTTCATGATGTTGGCATTTTTTATTTATTTCTTTAATTTTTTAATATTTTGGTGCTGGAGATTGAATCCAGGGCCTCAATTATGCTAAGCGCGTAGTCCACCACTGAGCTGTACTCCCATTCCCTCTAGAAGTTTTATAATCAGATGGGCCATATATTTTTCAGAATGATCCTTAATTTGAGCTTGTGTGATGTTTTGTCATGCTTATAATCGAAGTATGCATTTTTAGCAGAAATTCTGCAGAAGCGATATTTCCTACTTGTCAATCCAGCATACCAAAAGTCACATGACTTGGGGGTGCTCATTAGTGTGAATACTAATGTTGATCACTTTTCAAAGGTTGTGTCTGCTAGGGTTTCTCCACTGTAAACATATTCTTTTACACTTAGTAATAGATATGTATCTTTGTAATAGATATGTACCTTTTGAGGAGATACTTTGGACTCTCCTTTTAAAATTTCAACTTTTTGTGTGCTTTATTATCTCTATACTGTGTTGATAAAATGTTGTGTACAACTTACAAATAACTTATCAGTGGACATATTGTAGGGCAGATGCTTAAATAACTTTTACTGATCCATTTACCTGATCGTAGATGTTTTTGAAAGAACTGTTCTAGACCAAACATGTTCTGTCCTTACCCTTTAAACATGTCTTCCATTACTTCTCGCAAAAAACGTTCTGCTGTGGCTGACTCAACCCTGGTATAATTTTCTCCTTATGCACATTTTATACTGTGTAGTAAAACTATAAATATTTGCCACAGCCAGTTGCTTTGCTAGTTTTTAAAGTATTTGTTTTCCCCAAGGTTTCAGTGCCAGGAATCCCTATCTAGAGTTTAAGGTAGTCAAAGACAGGATCCTATCTGTTATATTGGTTACTAACCTAAGCCTTCTGTTTTTGATTTATTTCTATATATTTCATAACGTGAACATAATGCCTTACACATAACAGCCTCTCAATTAGCCTTTGTTTATTGATTGTGTGAGAGGATAAACAGCTGGTACAATGTTTGTATAGTAAGAAAATGCAATTAATCTGGGTCAGTGACTGTCACAGACAGTTTTGGGTGGCTAACTATGACAGTCTTTCCAACTTCTTTCTAGCCAACTTTCAGTTAGTGTTGGGCACATGATAGTTCTAGCTACTATAAGAAGAGGGAATTTGATATGTAGTACTGGGACAAGCTTCTGTTCTTATCCAGGCATGGAAATTTTGCCTTTTTCATCCTCACTACATCTGGTATAGCAGTAATAGCTGAGATGCAGCAGCTTTCTTATGACCATGAAGGAGAAAACAAGAAAAAAGTAGTGACATTGGTGAGATTTGCATGTTGGCAGGCAGTTTCCACTAATTGTGAAAATAGAAGAAAATTGACTGGCAGAAACCAGTCTCACCTACATCTTTAAACTGAAGAAGCAAATTGAAGAATGACCTACTTTTGAACATCTTAGTATGTAAGAGAAATCTACACTGTTGTAAACTTTTCTTGTAGATGGATTTCCTCCTGCTTGTTCAGCTATCCTGCCTAAAACCCTGGTAGACCAGAGAATCAAAATTTGCTCTTTGGTTGATTCAGAAGAACTTCATGGAAAACAGAGTTTCATGATCATTTTATAACAGGAGAAATGACCTGGGACTAGAATGAGAAGCAATAAAAAACTTCCACAGAGATGGTACTGCTTTGGATGTGGTCTCTAGGTGGAGGTGGAGTAAATAAAATAAAGCAAGCTCATTTCTGGGCTATGCTGATGGAGGGATGTTAGATATCCAGGAGGGGGCAAATGCACATCACCATGCTCGTTTTGAGAGCTGGCTGCAGGGACCATGAAATTTGAGCACTGGGTAAATATGGGGCAGCATCCAGAATAGAGACAGTGTGCATGCAGGGAAAACCACGGAGATCACACACATGTCTGTCGATGCAGGCCAGGTAGAGAATTCAGGGCATGTGGGGTAAAGGGCCAGGGTTCAAATCTCCCTTCAGCCATATTGGAGCTGAGCAACTGGCCAGTTCATATGCTTCCCAAAGCTTAGCTGCCTCCCTGTGTGACGATTTTAGGTGAGGTTTTATTACCTGTTGGGTGGTATGTACTTCAAAAGAAATCTGAAACAATACTCTAGTGGGAAATAGCAGAAAGTAGTCAACAAAACGTTTGTCAGTATCAAATTGCAGTCTGACCTGAGGGCAATTTTATACTACACATCCTGCATTAATGTGGAAGACAATTGTTTAAAATGTATTTTCCATTTGACTGTGGCTCACCCAGCAGAAGGGATGATTTTGAATATTAGCAGTAGACCTCCTCTTAGAAGGTCTCTTGTGAGCTTGAGTTTCAGTGGTGCCAAACAAAAACCTCTGGCTTTCTGCTCAGTTTCAGAGGCAATGGCAGGAAAGTTCAGTGCAAATTGTCTTAGCACTTTCAACTGCTTAGATGTCTACAAGCCAATAGTAGTTGATGAATTTTCCATTTTGGACTTTTCACTTCTTTTAATTTCACCTCTTTTAATTGGGAACCTTCTATAAAATGCTATTTTGGGTTCCAGTGCATTCACCAGTAGGGGTTACTACTCAAAGCCAAACTCATTCAGAACAGCACTAAAAATACTCTTGGTTTCTGCCAGTCAATTTTCTTCTATTTTCACAATTAGTGGAAACTGCCTGCCAACATGAAAATCTCACCCAAGGGCTGATGGAAATTTGAGAATGTGCTAAGCTGTGTAAGGTTTAAGAGCAACATTATTCATTCACTATGTGAAATATTTAAACAAATGTAAATCAAAAAAAGGATGAAATCTCATTATAAGAAATGAATGGTTGTTTTCCACTCTTTCTACAATACGGTCCTGATACCCATTTACATACCATTTGTAATATTAATATTATCGTAGTGAAATAAATCACATCCTTCACTTTTACATTTTTAATTACATTTTACTGCATTTGTTCTTTTGTTTATAGTTAACTAATAAAATATTTATTACATCTTACATATATGATGGTGTTTCTGTATTTTAATCAGATTTTATGCATAATCTTTTCTCCCTCTTTCAGTATCTTTTTTATGACCCTACACACCACAGAATGTTGTTTTGTGGAAAACCTCATTATTTTTTAATGCATGGCTATTTATTAATGTATTGTGTATATAACACACTATGCATTTCTTTGAATTGATGAATACATTTACATCCACTTGAGAATAAAAATTCCCTGAAGGGCCAATCTCACATTTCTCTCGCTGTGCTGCCAGAAGCCTATACTGATTGTTTTTCTTGTTTTGTTGAAAGAAGAAAGTGAAAAGGAGAGAAAAAAGACAAGAGGGAATAAAAGAGAGATACAATGAACAGTATTTTTTAATTTCATTTTTCTGGGGAACCTTTCTCCTAAGGTAAAAATTTAATGCCTCATTTCGAAATGGAATTTTCAGAGCATGCAAATTAATTTACCTTTTGCAAAATCTTACATTTGATATGCATTTTGTGTGGAGCACTTGACCCACTGTTCCTCCATTATTTTCCATTGTGTTTGTTGAATCACTCTCCTCACCGCTTTACAGTATCACACTTTAAGGATTAGGCATTAATTGAATGTCGAGTGAAGAACGCTGTTAACTACGATAGTGGGTGCAACTGAACATAATTTTACTGCTATAAAAAAACAAGACATTTTATCCTTTAAAACTCTAACACTAACCATGAGTGTAACTCCCCACAATTCACAGATCTGTATAATCAGCAGACTAGGTTAGGAAGAAAGAAAACCTCTCTCGTAGGAATATGAAGCTGGAGACAGCTGCCCAGTGAATTCATCCACTATTTGCACTACTTGAGCAGTATTCTTGTGCTTGATGGGGGTGGGGAGCTGTTTCCTGGCAAGGCATCACACTAGGGATGCATGGCAGTTTTGTAGGGACATTTATTTGGGATCTTTCTAAAATAGCGCAGAACACTATTTAGCATAAATGGTGAGGAAGACCTGGAGCCTGAGCTGGGTTTAGATGGAGACAGGTGGAAGGCGGGGGGGGGCGCATTCCTGAAAGTAGGATTTTTTTCCTCTTCCATTCAGTACATGCTGGAGAAAGAAAACATGATATGGAGAAAAAAGCAACCTCTGTTATTTTGCCCTCCTACCACCTTACACAGCAGCTCCTGACATTATCAATTAACAGCAAATTCACAGAATTATTGAAAATATTTCTACAGTGACTCCCTATATATTAAATGCTTCTTTATTTCCAAGAAATGAATTCAATTTTCATAGGGCATCAAGAGGATACTGAGCTGGAAATTTATGGTGACCTCTCATTTTAATAAGTAAATGTGTCCATGGTGACTATGCATTCAGCAAAGCAAATATGAAATGTTTCCTAAGGCAGGTTATCTACAAGGAGCATCACTATTTAGTTACAGAGAGATACAGGGTGTGTTCTTCAAGTATCACCCTCTTTTAAATCACCAAGCTTTCATGCCTGTTTGTCCCTGTGGGCTGGATGCAGGACTCCTCTGGCAATTAGGGGCACACCAGCTAGTGTGGGAGAGTGTAGGGGCATTTGGGATCCATAGCTTTCAAGGCATTCCGCTGGCAGAGATACTTTTAGAAATCTCAGGTAACACACTTGGCACCTTTCTGCTCTCTAGAGTTCACACTTTGGGAATATAGTGATTTTTTAAAATATAAGGGAGAACAAAATATTCAAAATGATAAATACCTACAATTTTCTCAAAGAATCTAGCAGTAAGGCTGTGGATTAAATCATCATTTGCTGTTCAGAGTTACTTGTTCTCAGGTCCTGTTTACTATACTATGCCAAAACAGGAATAGTACAGATAAAGGCTGTGCAAATGTTAACTACCAGAAACAATTCCAGGACTTTACCTAAACACTATCCACATCCCCATCTCTTATTCCTTCGTTCTTTCCCTTTGCCCTCTACCTAGCCTTATCAATATGCTCATTCTCCTACAAAAAAGGCACCTTGACTCAGCTTCTGATGTCTCTTCTTTTCTTTCATGGTACCTCTCAAAGTTTTTGAAGATAAGGTTAAGCCCTCATTTTCACCTACCCTTCACTTCTGTTCACTTCATGGGCCTTAAGCACTTAGTTCAGCAACAGAAGAGATTAAATGGCAATTTCCTTCCTGTGTCTTTGTTCTCTTCTGTACTGCAGACATTATAAGTTTTACTTTATGGTGGGAAATTCTTACTATCATGCATACTCATTTCCCACATTGGCTGCCCACCTTCTTCACATCATCTCCTGTTAGGTCCTGGACTTGCAGGTCACTCACACCTCTCCCTCTGTGTATCAGAAATGGCATCTGTCATGGAAGTCTTTCTCTGCCTCCAGCTTGAAGTAAAGACCTTACAGTACACTTGCTTTCCTTGGAAGGCACTTTTATGAAGGTACACTGATTTGTCTTTTGTTTAATGCCTTTTTTCAGGAGCTACTTTTCTTTATTGCTGTTCACTATTGGGAAACTTGCCTAAATTTGCCTGGCCACCCATTCAACTGTACTCCATGCAGATGATACACTGCTTGGCACATAGTCACTGCTGCATAGCAGGTAGCCATTAATGGATTAAAGGATTATCTATCATCTATCTATCTATCTATCTATCTATCTATCTATCTATCTATCATCTATCTATCTATCCATCATTTATCTATCTTCCATCTATCTACCATCTATCTACTTCTATCTGGTTGTCATTCATATTTCAGAATTAATGTTTTGTTTCTTTTATTTTTCTCTGGGCCTAGTGCCGGATCTGTCAAAACTTTGCTATCTCTCGGGTAGCAAGTCCATGTGGCTGCCAGAGTCAGATGCTTAGTTAAAAATTAGAGTTTGTATAAACTAAATATTTTCCAGCTTAATAATTTACTATGATTCATCTCACTACTTCCACTCAAAAATATTCAATACCAAGCATATACTTCTACATTCTTCAAAATCAGATTCCTAATACCTTCCCAAGCTCTGCATCCACAGGACACAGACATGCAGTGACCCTCTGACCTGTAGTTGCAATACCTTTGTGTATCTACTTACACTTTTTTTGTTTTTGTTTTTGTTTTTGTTTTCTTTGTGGGGGTCAACCTACACTTCCTAGCTCATCATTTTCAATCACTCTTTGATGTGCTTTTAGATTCCACTTCCTCTGTAGGTCTTTTTCCTTACCTCTCAGCTGTGATAACATCTTTGTAGACTTCTATTTAGTATGTATTGACTATGTTTTCAGGTCAGTGATACGTAATTGGTGTAATGAACAGACAGGAATCACCATGCAGGCACGACCAGCCCCTTTAGGCTGGCTACGTTCTCTGTGCTCTGATGGATTCAAGTCATTCGAGTCTTTCCAATTATTAATAAACTCAGTAACACCTACTTCAAACTTTCTAATGTAATGCATTCTGGTATGTGAGTGTTCTTAATAGAGATGTTGGGACTGCTTCTAAGTGCCTCCAAACAGGCAGATAGCAATTCAATCAAATGTGTTATTTGTCATCGCATAGAATTAATTCATTCTGTATTCAATTCATTAAGTGGATTTTTGTGTTTAGAAATCATCTAGAACCTAACTAGGACTCACCTAGCTGCTGCAAATGAGAAGAACATATTTTTAATCAGCAAAGAGAATAATGGCATTGTTCTAAGGAATCTGATTCTAAAGTGAAACTCGACTGTTAGAGCTACTTGTTTCAAGTTCCCAGTGTCATTCATTTATACCTGCAGCCAATCCTGTTCTTTGCCTCTCAGTGAACCATCAACCATGTTTTACAAATGGATTTTATAACACTGTTGTAACCTAAGATCTTTGCTGCTATGGAGACAGTTTTTGCAATGGGTAAGTTTTATTTGATGATGTATGTTTTCCCTATTTTTCTAAACATATGAAAGCAGAATTTATGGTATTTTTTGGTAAAACCTTTGTAGGCAGACTAAAAACAAATAATTTGATGAACTAGTTTTTCTCACAATGAAAGGGAAGCTTTATGAATCTCTTCTTTGTGGGATATGCCAAAACATGAAGCTCACATAACTTATACTCCTGTACTTTTATGTAATCACCATTGATTGCTATGCTTGACAACATCAATTTTACTGATTTGGGGAAGGGGTCATATAGACTAAGATTGGCATTTATTCAGAAGTATGCCTTGTTCTTTCCTGTCTGATTGCTGTTGTTTTAGAGGGATTTACTACTACCAATGGGCCAAAGTTCCAGAATTTCTAACTCTTTTAGACTTTATTCACCAGCTCATGCATTTAGCAACATGAGAGGAGAAAGAACACCAAGCTTCAAAACTGTCATAAGTAATCAAGAAATATGGAAAATAATAACAAAGTTCATTCATTTTATTTCTAGTAATTTTATTTTTTAGGATATGCTAAATTAGATGTAATCTTTAAAATATGCTTTGAATAATATATGTAAAGGGTGACTTAATTAGGACATGATTTCATTCATGACGAAGATTGAAAACAGAAGTTTGTATAGCAGAAATGAATTATTAACTATTTTTACTCTTAGACCTTAAAATTCTTTAATTATTTTTCCATAGCTGTCTATCAAATAAATGAACATACCAGCCCTAGTTGGAAAGAGGCAATACTGTTAGTCTACTCACATCTTAAGTTGGCAAATTCTATGAACTGAGCAAAAGATCATTTCTCTCTCTTGTAAATTCTGTGCTCTTATGAAAGAAATCACACAAATAGCCAAGCACAGAGAACTTTCTCCATCTGTTCTGAAGTCTAGAAACTTTGGGGTGAGCTATGTGTAAGTACACAGGCAATTTCCTGTCATGTTAACTTGATTTTTCTATGGATCACATAAATGAAAGACCTGTAAAATACAGTTGGAGGGGGCTACAGAGTAATTCAGTGATACTTGGGTTTGATCCCAGAGTCACACACACACACATACACACACACACACACACACACACACCTATATGCACAAACACACACAAATGCATTTGTAGTACACATTCTTTGTACTTGTTAACTTTGTGACATTCATTTATTTTGTACTTGTTCAAATTCCTGTAGCTTTAAAAATATGTACTAACTAAACTTAATATCTATTATTAATAATATAGCACATGCATAAATATCTATTCTAAAAATATATATTTTAAACTCTATTATATACAATTATATTTAAAAAAACAAAATATGCTCTTATACATAACATTATACACATACTAATATAATATGTAATTAAATTTTAAAATACATAAATTGTATATTTTAATACTAAATTAAAAGCAAAATTATAAAGTTTAACTTAAATGAAGTTTAAAATACATAACTGATATTAAGTATTTAAACAAATATGGAACAAAATTATTATTACACATAAACATAAATAAAAACTTCATTTTTATGGTTGATTCTGAAGGAAAAATAAAAATAAAAATTCAGGACTTCAAATAAATCAGTAAAATGTATGAAACATAAATATAGATCTATCAGTATATACCTATACATGCAAACACGAACAAAAAATCGTGGGCAATCAATGGAATGAAGACTCATTCATCTATGGACTTTCCGACATGTTTCCTTAGCACATCCCTTCCCTCCGCCCCCAGTCACACTGGACTCCAGCTGTTGCTCAACTACAGCAAGCATTGTCCTGCCTTAGGTCCTTTGCAATTGCTTGGGTCATTTTCCCCTAGACACTTGTGCACCTCACTTCCTTCAGATCTCTGTTCAGATATCACCTAATTTATTAGACAGGTCTTCCTTAGTCACCCTACATGAAATAACAAGCCTCATCCTCTCTCTTTTAGCATGTTATCACCCTGTTTGATTGCAGCATTTTTCATCATCTGCTACTTATTTATTAATTACCCATCATTCATTTAGATTCACTAGAATATAAGTCACATGAAGGTAGGGACTTTGTTTCTCTTGTCTCTGCTCTACTCCTAGAGAATAAAATAGCACATAATAAATGTTCAATTGAAATCAATTGAACCAATCAGTAGTGCACCACTGATAAATCATTTCTTAAGAAACAGAACTCGGGCTGGTGATATAGCTCAGCGGCATAAGTGCCTGCCTGACAAGCACGAGATTCTGAGTTCAACTCCTGGTACCCGCATATTAAAAAAAGAAAAAAAACAAAGAAAGAAGCAGAAGTGAAATATGATTACCTGCCCATAATCACACTCTACAATCAAGCATTACATTCTTCAAAGAAGCTTTCCAAGCTCCTGTAATCTCTTCAAGGTTCAATTCCTTCTCCATGGTTCCATTTCTTGTCAATGCCTTGTACATGCTTGAAACGATTACTCCTTCTGATAAAGCAAAAGACAATTATTAACATTATGACATGCTGGAGAGTGATGGAGAAATGAGGAGACATGTGTGATTTGTGCGGAGGCTGGCTCAGCCTTATCACCTCATTTCCACTGTGTCTATCCCAATTCCTGGTAGGCATGAAGAGCTGAATCAGCTCTACCAGCTGAAATGAATGGGGAGCCCCCAGGAGGTGACAGGGGGCTCAGTCCAGTGACTTCTTTTTGTTCCCACCTGTTTCAGACATCTTAGGGATTTCTTCAGGTCAAAAGAAAAACACTAATTTTACTCCTATGCCACTACAATTTTGAATTTAGTGAGGTTAAATTAAAGGGCATTATGATTGTACTGCATTACTTCTAACGTGCAGGAACTAGCTCACAGAAACTGTAGTAAAAATTAATATTTAAATGGAAAGATTTCTGAATTTTTTGATAATTTTCTTAAATCACCAAACTTCAAAGGCACTTTTGGGGAGTACTCTCGTTAATTATAACAAGGGTATTAAGAAAGCCATGTTGCAAATTCTTGTCCTCTTTAGAAATAAGCTACTTTATATTTCTAAGGAAATATTAAATATATATTTTATGTTTAATAGGAACTTGTTAGTTGGATCCCTATAAATACCCAATCAACAGATATTACAATAAGATATGCTGTCAGATGTGTTTATAAATTACAAGTATTATCTTAAAATAGTCTTATAATATTTTTTCTAAAGCTTATGAATGACTTGGAATGTTTTAATTTTCCAGCATATATATTAAATAGTCAGATAGGCAAGCATATTATTAAATTCAGATTTATATTTCTATAAAACTATAGAGCAAATATCAAATATACAGCAAAATAAATGTATATTCTACAGCTTACATAGTCTGGTCAAATATTTATAAATCTCACCTAATAAAAATAGCTTGTTGCAGTCCTTTTTTTTTTTTTTTGTCTTCATAACTATTTCCAGAGGCAATAGTTGAAAGATTTTTAAGAAACATTTTCTTTGGACCTGGTTACCTAAGAGGAGTCAATGACAGGAGGAGCTTCATTGCCTGGAAGAAGGAAATACCAATAATAGAGATCATGACTTCAGGAGAAAGAATTTACTTTGTGTACAATATGTGAAGTTTTTGTAGATGTACCTTGACTGTGATATTCAAGTAAGATATCCAGGTGGAGGAATCTAGAGTTGAGTTAGAAGTGGAATAAAACTAAGTGAGAAAGATTTCTGATTCCCCCATTTAGAAGCGTAACTTTGAAGAAGAGTTTGGAGAGTAAAAGAAGGGCTAAAGGTAGAACATTTTAGAATCTTAAACTGCATTCCCCTTGATTTCTAATTTATTGTTTAAATGGGCTCATATTATGTAATTTGATTAGAAAATAATTAGTTCAGATAGACATGTAAAATATAGAAAAAATTTTTTTTTTGTGGGTACCGGGGGGTCGACCTCAGGACCTCACGCGCCAGCAGGCGCCCGTGCCGCTGAGCGATATCACCGGCCCCTTTTTTCGTATGTGGGTTCCGGGAGTCGAACTCGGGCCCTCGCGCTTGCCGGGCAGGCGCTTAAGCCACTGAGCCATCTCACCGGCCCAGAAATTTTTAAAAGTAACAATTGTCTACTTCAAGTGTATGGCATAAGTTAATGATTAACATAATCCATCAATTACCAATTACTTAAATATGAAGGGAAGCAGGCATTATTGTAAGTAATTACTCGCTTTGGAAATGTTTCCTACATTCTGACTCTCAACCGTGTACACACCAGCCAATTTATTTCTTCCTTCCAGAGAGTGCATTTAATCAGTGTTTACAACATGTAGACCACTAGAGATTTAGTATGAAATGGGAGATTAAATTTTGAAATTTGTTTCAATAAACAGATGAAGGTTTAATCACTTTGTTGACTTTTAATGTTGATTTAATGGGAAGATATTTGGGGATCAGATGTTAAGACAAATACAAAAATGAGCCTGAGATATATGCTTCTAGGCAAAGTAAGGAAATATTTACATCTACTTTGCAGGGCTCTTCATAATGACTTCCTTTCTAGTTTGGAACCATATTTTACCTGTACAAGAAATTACAGTATCATAAAATAAAAATAATTGCACCTCAGTGATAGTGAGTCCTACATTTCAGGGGTAGAGAGTATAAAAAATGCTATAGTTCAGGCTTCTTCAGATTTCTGAAGCATTCTGTTTGTCTACCTGAGGATAACTGGAGGCTTCCTCCAGCTTCTTCAAGGGCCTCTGCCCTGAGTCCCTCCCTCAGTTTTGTGTATGCAATCAATGATTGACTTTTTCTAGGATGAGCCACTCAGTAACTCAGAGTCAAGGAGAAACTGGGAGATTTGGGCTATGTATTCTGTGGAAGATCCTCATGTTCATTTTCACTGGATTTGAGTGAGGAAATATAAGCAACAAAAGTCTTTGAATCTGTGCCTCTGAAGGGAGAGCTTTCTGAAAAAGAAGCAATTATGCACGAAGGATACATGGAGGAAAACTGGAACCAGATAACAATATTCGGGCCTTTGTCATGTTGCCCTGAAGTTAGTCCTGCATTTGATTTTTTTTTTCAGTTACAGTACTTAGTTCTTATTGTATACCTTAAAATCAATTCAGGGAGAATTCTTGTCAATAGTCTCAGTAATAGGATGGTTTCATGTTGGCGATTTGGGATTTTGTTTTTTTTTTCTTTTTTTAAAGAAATTTTTTGAGCACAAAATCAAAGATTAAAGTCACTTTTTAATAGTACCTAGTCCAAGTTATGACCCTGCCTTGTTCAAATCTGAATTTTCCCACAGCTCCAGGTTAGATTTGATGCTGCTGTACCCAAATAGACTTTTATATCTCTAAGTTTAATATTTTGCTTGAGGACTGCATATAGCAGTACTAAAATGCAGTTATGGTCTGGTGTAGTCTGAGTAGAAACTACATCATGCTATGTAATGCAGAATGGCCCAGTGCCTGGACATTTTTGTGACATATGTGGGGACATCTGCCAACAAGAGTATGCCTGGCTGAGCCACTATGATTTCTCAGAAATGATACAGCCAGAGTTCCCTTCCTATTTTTTCCTTTTTGTCAAAGATGAAGAGTTAAATGTAGACTCTATTCAAAACCCAAGATTCTTCACCCCTATTTTAAGGCCCATGTGACAGTACCTCTCCCACCTAGTATTGTACAAACCCTTTGTGAGTGTGACACCTCTGAATTTCAATATGTGTCCAAGATGATAATTATAACAACGCATTATATTTAGACAAAATTTTACAAAACATGGGCATGCCTAAAATCACTCACTGTAAGTAGATACCCATGCCCTTAATTTATAGATGGGGCTACTGAAACTCAGAAAAGTTGAAGCTAGAAGACAAGTCTTGTAACATCAAGCCCAGGCTCCTGCCATTATTACCAGTATGGCTTTCAGCACTAAGGCGATGAGTTAGTGCAACCAATATTCCATCTCCAGACCCAAGGACCAACTCTGCCTTCCCCGCATGGGAGTGCCACAGGGAGTGATCACAGCCTGTTTTCATGCCACTCTATGTCTTTCCTTTCTTTTGATCCTGTCCTTATCACATCTTCCCCAGTACAAGAAAGTATGGACAGCTATGGCCAAGAGCTTGTGTGCATGCATGTCCACACACTTGCACACACATGCGTGTGATCACACACACACACAGATACACACAGCCTCTCATTTCCTCGCTGCCTTTGGAGTAGCTCTGTTTGTATATTGTCTCTCTGACTGGGACTTGCAAAGACCCTCTATTAGTGCAAAGGATATTGTAATGTTTTGCCAAAGAAAAAGCCAAATCTTTGCAAAGACTCTTCTTCCTTTCGGTTTAAAGAAAATGAAAGAGTAGTTGGCTGCTTAAACATATTAGAGACTGTTATTAGCTAATAAAATATGTCCATGTTTACTGATATTTGGGATAATATGTTGTGCCATCGCAAATATTTTGTAGTAATTCCAGGCTGCCAAGAAAGGAAAATCTCAAATATTATTTTTAGTGTGATTTTTAAGCTGTGTGAAATTAGCTCCTTTTGGACTCTAATTAGAACAAGACAGTGTTGGGTCTTTTCCAAAAGCCATGCACTGATGCACCTCCTGTGTCCTGCTTCCTGTACCCTGCAAGGCCAGTTAGGATGCCTGTGATCCAGTAATAGTGGAAAGAGGTCTTTAGAAATTATTTCTATTTGCTCTGCTGCTTGAGGATGGAATTAGAAACGAATTTTGATCCCTTCATACGGGGAAAGTGCAAAAGAACTAGCCTGGCTTTTCTTCCTGTTTGTTTTGAACTCTAAAACGCAACATTTCCCGAGGAGTGTAGCACCTTCAATGCACACAGAGATATTTGACATTCTCATTTGTCATTTTATGGAATCTCTACACTTCTGTTCTAGGAGATTTTAAAGATCTTCAAAATTCTATATATTTTAAACAATTTTCTAAAGAACATGTTCTGGGCCGGTGAGATGGCTCAGTGGCGCAAGTGCCTGCTCGGCAAGCGCAAGGCTCTGAGTTCGACTCCCAGTACCCACATAAAGGAAAAAAAAAGGCCAGTGATATCACTCAGTGGCACAAGCACCTGCTGGCAAGCGTGAGGTCCTGAGTTTGACTCCCAGTACCCACATAAAAAATAAATAAAGAAAGAAAGAACATGTTCTCTACAAAATGGTGAGAATATTAGAGGAGAAACTTCTTCGACTTCCTTTGCGTGAAGACATTTAATTTTCTAAGGGAAGTTTGATGATGGTTAACTAGAGCAAGGGAGGGTTTATGCAAGACTGTGGGCCTCTCCTTATGGCTCAAAATATGCCTTTTCTGTAGTGCTTGAACGTCTTGTGTTTTATTGTTGTTTGATTATACACCATCAAAATTTAATGGAAATAAGAAGCATATAAAGATACATGTGAATGTGCTTATGACCTTAAGTAGTATGTTACATGTTTCTGCTGAAGTAGATACTCTAAAACTAAAATTTGTTTGCTAGCTATTCACGGATATTTTTCTATACTAAATATGCCTTGTCATCCACGATTTTAAGAAAATATTTACTTATATAAAACTTATTGCCCAGGGGTAGTGACAAACACATGTAAATTATTCTGAAGAATTCTTTCAAAATCTCCATGGCTAAAAGTTGGAAAAGAAAAAATAAAACACAAGAAATGAAACAAAATCAAGCAAAACAAACAAACAAAAAAAGAAAACCAAAAACACAACACAACAATTTTGCTCTTGCTTGTCATTCACCAGCATCTAACTGGAATGAATAAATTATTTTTGAGGATTAGAAAAAAAAGTGACTTGTGTTTCTCTCCTCTCCACTTTTTTTGAAAGAAAACGTGACATATTGAACTCACTTCCTTTACCTCAGCCATTTTTTAAATGAATTACGGATGTATATGTTCTTCTCAGCATTTTCTCAAAGTCCAGTTCTGAATCCAACTTGACAGTTTCCTCTTAACATTCTATAAGCACCTCAGACTTGTTTCCTTCCCAGATAATCTTTTAAAATACTTTTTCCTCAACTTTTTTACTAGTATATCCGTCCAGCACATAATGATTACATCCCTCATGAGGAGTTTGTTACATGTACATAACACATCTTAATTCATTTTTCATCCCCTTCCCCTCTCTTCCCTTCCTCCTCCCTCCCTCTCTTGGTCCCCTTCACATTTACGAAAGATCTACCTCCCTATTTCCTATTATCTATCTTTTTTCTCTTTATTTATATTTCGGGTTTCTCACATAAGAGAAATGATGAAATATTTAAGTGTGTGTGTTTGATTTATTTCACTTTATATTATGCTCTCATTTTTCTATAAATGACTCAAATTTATCCTAGATAATCTCCTGCAGCTGACCTTTAGCCAGCGACAGGTGCCTCAATTGCCTAATTCACCAAACAGGGCCATGAGCTGTCCTTGATTCCTAAATTTCTCTCATGGCCTTTCTCTAACCACTTAGTGCCACATTTTTGAAAAATACTGTTAGTCCACGCTCTTCTGACATTCGTCTTAGCTACAGTCTTCATCCCTTTTCTGAATCCAGTGATAATGAATCTTGAACATTTTTGCCCATTTTTACTAGCTTAACTGTGGCCATGGAAGGAATGCCATCAGACGTGAAAGGAGAGCAGAAATGAAGAGAAGTAAACGTTCTTCTCTGAGATACTTCTGCCGCATGGATCCCAGGAGTCCTGGGGGGACAACTCAGACAGTGCCCAAGGCCCTGAGTCTTCCCCAGGTGGTGGCAGAAGACATACAGGGCTGTGAGCTCCTCACTCCTCTCCGTCAGAGTGAGAGACAGGGAGGATCTTTGCTCCAAAGGTTCAGGGGGTGCAGTATTTAATTTAGTTGGAAATGTAAGGCAATTTTGCTACATTTGGAAAAGCATGACTCTGCACCTTCCATTTACTCAAGATTTCGTGTGCTTCCACTAATTTATAAGAGAATATGTCAGGAGCAAAATGATACCAAAAGCAAAATGGTTTAAATCCCAGTTTTTTCATACAGTGCATAGTAGTGAAAGTGTAATTAAAATGTGATTTATGTGGAGTCAATATTTTTAAGTCTCTTGAAATCTAACTCATGAGACTCATTACCACTTCTAATGTTAATATGTTAAGAATTGTCTATTTTCTTGTTTTAGTTACTTTTTCATTGCTGAGACAAAATACCCAACACTCAAAGTTAACAGAGGAAAGGTTTATTTTGTCTCACAGTTTGTGAGGTTTTAGTCCATAGTCGGCTGGCCTCCAGGCAGGGCGGCATGGTACAGGGACATGGAAGAGGAGAAACAGTCTATGGCAAAGCAGGACAGGCAGAATTACAATTCCTAGTTTATTGTCTCTTTTAAGAGTGATGTAACAGGTATCATCTAACAATGCTGGGTTCTGAACCTTTAATTCATACTCAAGCTCTTTTCCCATCTCCCATTCTGTGGTTAATTCATCACCTGCAAGATGAAGACACAGTATTAATGGCATGGTTTCCTCCAAGCTCCTAGTCATTATTAGATTGAATTTTATATAACGTAACCATGGGGCCGGTGAGATAGCTCAGCAGCATAAGCGCCTGCCTGGCAAGCACGATGTCCTGAGGTCGACTCCCGGTACCCACAAAAAAAAAATAAAAAATAAAAAAAACAGACTTGCTCTATTGATTTGTTCTTTAATAATAAATACGTTTTATTGTACATAGTTAACTTATACAATATGATGTTATAGGACACATATAAAGAGTTTGATAGTGAAGTAAATTGATGTATTAATCATCTCACATATTTACTATCTTTTCTTATTCTAAAGCGGGTACTGTCTACTCATTTAGAAAAATCCTAAATACCATGTGCTATTATTAATTTTAGTCATCACGTTATAACATATTTCTAGACTGCTTCCTGCCACATATCTGCTGCTTTGCGTCCTTTGCCATCCTTTCCCCATTCCACTCCCTTCCCTTGCTCCTAGTAACCTATGTTTTATCCTCCATCTCTTTTACATTTCACTTTTTTAAAATCATTCCACATATTAGTAAGAATGTGCAGCATTTTTCTTTATCTGGGTTATTTCACTTTGCATAATGAGCTCCAAGTCCGTTTATGATATGACAAATGGGAAAGTTGTTTTTTAAGGCCGAATAATACTCCACTGAATATCCAGACCTCACTTCCTTTATTAGTTTGTTCATCAGTGGACACATAGTTTACAGATCTTAGCTAGTGTGAATATTGCTGCGATGAACATGGTGATGCACTTAGACTTATGAGCTTTTTCTTTTCAAAACATGCAACTCCTTTTCAATATTTATGTATGGAGTGTTCTGCATATAAGTTTAATGCATTTAACAGTCCCTATAGTGCTGGGTATTTTAGGGGAAAGAAAGAAAAAAGAAGAAAGAGAGAAAGAAAGAAAGAAGACAGAAAGAAGAAAGAAAGAAGAAAGAAAGAAAGAAAAGAAAGAAAGAAAAGAAAGAAAGAGAAAGAAAGAAAGAAAGAGAAAGAAAGAAAGAAAGAAAGAAAGAAAGAAAGAAAGAAAGAAAGAAAGAAAGAAAGAAAGAAAGAAAGAAAATAGAAAGGGTGGTCATGGTACAGACCTGCTGGATGTCAAACTAACACCTAAAATCTCTCCATTTTCTCTCCTCCCTCCTACCTGTACAGTTTAAGGTGCTTTCTATACATTTCCAAATCATTTTGACAATTTCTGCTTAATTTATCTTTCTTCAACTTTTACTCTTTTTCTAATTCATTGCCACCTTTCTATCAAAGTGATTCCCTTCCCCCCTTCTACTTCTTACTTTTCCTTTTCTCCTCCCCTTTCTTTTTCTCCACCTCCTCTTCTCCCTCAGCTCCCCTTTCTTCTCCCTTCTATTTCTCCTCCTCCTTTTTGTTTCTTTTTCTAACACTACTAGGGATTGAACCCAGGACCTTTGCACTGAGCTATATTCTCAGCCCTTCTTAATATATTTTTTTAAAATTTGAGACAGGGTCTTGCTGAATTGGCCTCAGTCTTCCTAATTTTTTTTTTTTTTTTTTTTTTTTTTGTAAATTGAGGCTGGGTGGCTAAATTGGCCGGGATGAGCCACATTTTTGATCCTCCTGTCTCAGCCTCCTAGAGTGCTGGGATTATGGATATGTGCAACCACACTTAGCACAAAGTAATTATTTCTACTGAAAATTCCATATTTATCTCTGGATCATGCTTTCAGTGGTATAGGATCAAATCCCTCTCCTTAGCAGGAGTTGGGTGACCTTTTATGAAAGAAACTTCCTTGTATCTACAATCCCTGGAGTCCCTCTTTCCATTCACCCCTGTGTATCTTGGATGTCTTTTGGTCTATTTGTCTCTAAAAGGACCCTAACCTCACATCCATGCCATGAACTCTGCTGCATCTTCTTTGGACCAACTTGTCCCGTTTTGTCTGCCTTATGAAATCCTCTGGATGCCATTCACTGTCATTTCTACTTGCGTGGCTTTCCCCCAAAGTCCTATCACTATGCCTTTCTTGTTCTTATAGGCTCTGTTTACATACTGCTACCCTAAGTATTTAAATACCTATCTCATAGAAGGACAATGTTTTATTAATTGTGTTATACCTAGCATCTATCAAAATGTCTGGAAAATAACAGAGCTAAACAAAAAAAAATTTATTCATTTAATGAGTGAATGAGTGAATCAGGGAGAGCTTTACTTTGCACAACTTGATTACCAGAAAATCTGAAAGGAATTGAAAAGTGGAAGAGAGACAGGTATATACAATTCTTCAGGGTTTGTGTGTGTGTGTGTGTGTGTGTGTGTGTGTGTGTACTGCTAAAAATTTGATAGTACTCATGAAAAACAGATTAAAATCAACACCATGCAAGCAAAACCATTTTACTGTACTTGTCCCCACTATCCCACCATCATATCTTCCATGTCCCTGGTCATTCTAACATGGCCCATTTGACTTCTTGTGTCTCTGGATCACATTCTATTCACTCCCATGAACAAGCTTCTGCTTTCTTTTAGCCTTGTATCTTTGTTTTATTCTGTTACGACTTTTGCCACTTTACTCAGTCTGATACCTCCAACCCAACATTGATCCGGATTGAATGGGAAAGATATAGCCTTTGGTGGGTACTGTACTCCAATTGAGATCCAAGGCAATTGAATTTAATTTGGATTTAGGATGCTACTGCATTTTTTTAATGTACAAGTAGATTTGTGTTCCTTCAAATGCACTATAATGTGTTTTGCTGTTTTTTAATTTGCAAGATTAAATTTTTCAGAGGCTATTTTATCCAGGGGCTTGCCTAAAATTCTGGTAATTGATTCTAGATGAAGAATGAGCCTAGAAATGTCTTTGTGTCTTGAGTTGTGAGATTTCACATAAATGTGGATAAATTAAATGAAATTTAGTAAAAAATCACTCAGTTATATGTTTCAATTAAGTTTTATTCCAACAGCAAGGCATAAAAATACTGTTTTTAACTGGTAACTTTAAAATATGTAAATGGTGCACAGTTTAGAGCAGTATTTTAATATACATCTCTAGTATTATCTGAAAGTTCATCATGAAAATCAACAAAATTTTGTAGTTCATTCTAATTGTATTTAATCATATTTCTAGCTGTAGGACTAAATAAATAAAATTATGTTGTAAAGTTTCTTAATGGTAATAAAATGTGTTACCATCTATGGGGCATTTGCTCTGTATGTAGCTGGCACATCATTTACATCATTTGATTTTAACTTCACAGTAATTGCTGAGGTGGGCATTTTCTTTGCCGTGCTCATTAGAACACACACCCACAGAGGTAAGGCTAACATCTCCAGGGTGAATAGCTGTCAAAGGGAAGGGAAGACACTTGGCTCCAGAGCTATATGACTCAGAAGTCTATGCCCATAAGTGCTGGCCTTAGCTGCCTGCCACCCACCCACATCCATGACCTCCTTACATAGAGGCTGAAGTGTTCCAAGGTAAACTATCAGCTCTCCTGCTCTGGGGCTTTGCTGCATCTCAGCATCACTGTCCTTTGTAGGTCATTTCATGTATGCAGTTTGGAGGTGGACAGGTGTAGAGACAAAAGCTATTTTGTCTTTTTAATGTTGCAGGTATGAACTCAACATTTTATTACCCTTCTAATGAGCAGAGAGGAAGTGAAATTATATCTGAGGCTTGTCTGTAGGTAGTTGGTCCCACACTTTGCCAGAGAGAAGAATTACCAGTTAAAATGCATATTGCAAGGCATGGTCACTGCAAATGTGTTTTAGTAAGGTTGGGTTTGGGCCCGTGTGTATTTGTAGCAATCACTAAGAACATGATTCTGATGTAGGTGGTACAAGATGTGAGGGTGACCTGCCTGCTACATCTGTCACCCCATTGATCGCCAGGGTTGATTCAGCTGAACTGGCTGCCTAGGCGAGTGCCCCTTCCTCCTTCATGGCTCCATGTGCATCTCTCCCAAAGTGGCACACTGGGTCAAAGAGGAGGACCACCCCCGATAGAGGAGGACCGTTTCCTCTGTCAAGGGTATATGAGTAGCTGTGCTTCCTTGCTAGAACCTCCATACAAGCTCTCTGATGCAGATGGTGCATTGAACAGTCTTTGATAAACACGGCTTATGTTTCAGAACAACATTGTTCTCACAGAAATGTAATAATGTGGGTCATGAATAGGTTGTTTGAAATTTTGTAGTACTCATATTTAAGAAGTAAAAACAAACAGATAAAAGTGCCTATAAAGGGCTGGTGAGATGGCTCAGTGGCGTAAGCGCCTGCCTTGCAAGCGCGAGGGCCCGAGTTCGACTCCCGGAACCCACATACGAAAAAGGGGCCGGTGATATCGCTCAGTGGCACGGGTGCCTGTTGGCGCACGAGGTCCTGAGGTCGACCCCCCGGAACCCACAAAAAAAAAAAAAGTGCCTATAAAAACATATAGTAATGCATTCAAATATTATTAAGTTGGGATAAAATAGGAAATACTGAGTTTTTAAAAAATATTTTCGTAGTTTCTTTGTAGTTTTTTGCACACAGGGCACTTTGCAATTTGTTCCAGCTGCCTTCCTAGTGCTCACTAGCCATGATACTGGTGGCTGCCATAAAGCACAGTGCAAGTTTCAAACTAGAGAGTGAATCATAGTTGAGATTTGGTTTCCACGGCAAATCACAACTGAAAGCCAGATGAGTCACCAAGCATGTCTTCAGATTTCTTGCTGCCTCAGGCAAATCACCCAGGCTGGAGCTGGGCATGAATCAAGCCCTTTAGAATCTAGAGGAGCCTTCCTGGAGAGGAGGGATGGTCAGCAAGAAGGAAGCAGGGGAGTTTCAGGTAAAGTGAGGTGAATCTTTCCTTCTGGAGGCCAAGCCCAGGGCCCAGCACACATCATCTGGCATCCTCCTACTGGGGTGGGGAGCGTGAGGTGGGGGCATGTGTTCAGGATAGCTGTGCTAGATCAATTTTGTTTTCTGTACAATGAGAGTATCAGAAAAGATCATCTTTACAGCCTTCTGATCACTAAAATTAGATGGTTTGGTAGCTGGGAAGATCATGCCATGTTTACACCACAGAATGATATCTTTTTCTGGAAAAAGTTTCTATCTATCTGAGTCCTGTCTGATTCTGGCCTTTTAGAATAGCACATTAACATGCAGTATCATTTGCTGAGATACACAGAATCCAAGTTTAGTATCCTTACCTAATTCTAAATGTAAAGATCAAATCTCTTTTTTAAAAGGGAATTTTAAGTGGCACTGGAACAGCTTTGATACCAATATATGTGGCTGGTTATTCACAAACTGTATGAAGGTATGGCTTTTTAGCTGCATGAAAATGACTCTTGTGCTATGCATTTCACTTACAAGGAAAGTTCAAAATTACCAATATGTAAAAACCAACAGAACATCCTGCAGTTTGTGCTGGATTAAAACTTTGAATTTCAAATTAGGTGATAGCTCAGATGGCTTAGGGTTACTGGCCTATGTAGTTTTATAGAACAACACACCCTAATTGGTCAAATATCTATCTTATAGGTACATACAGATCCAGATATACATGTAGATAATCCATCAATCATTATAATGAGCTTTGATTTAACAAGACTACACCAGGTATATTGGCCAAAGTGAAGTGAATTAATGCTAGAAGATACGGTATTCACAAAATAGTAGAAGAAATAAAACACAAAGAATTTTTAAAAAGCATATTTGCCAAGGTTGGTTACATGGCACAATAAATACAGGAAGGATTTAGCACAGGGAGAAGTTATTCTGGGATCAATTATCTGGATTAGGATTCTTTAAGCCAGTGGAACTTGAATTGGGCTTTGTGGCTGAGTTTAAGATTTCTATGTTACAACTGTAATGCACTGTATACTCCAGTAAAGTCTATATCAATAATTGGGCAGAACTGCTGAGGAAACAGCAGCATACGCTGTTGCTGTGCTAGAATATTTCCTTTTTAGCACGTGGTGACTGCTGGTTGGAAGAAGGACTTTCTCTGTTCTAGCTCTGATGAGCCTGGACGCTAGACCCAAGGCTCAGAATAGCCCATGGAGGCTTCTCCACACCCAAAAGGGGATGAGTGAGTGCTCTTCTCTATGTGAAGGAAGGATGTGGGCTAGCGTGTTCTGCACTGGGTGTGATAGTGGAAGGAAGGAGAGGGGAAAGTATAGATTAGAAACTCAAGTTCCACTTTTTGATACAAATGCAAGTTTATATATGGTAATGTTAATCTTCATGAGTATTTGGCTGCACCTTCTTGATTTTATTTTATACAAATTTTACTAATTTATTGGCAATAATAATGATAAGTAGAATTTAGTGATGTTCTAAAGCCCATTATATTGGGGTTTTGCACAGTGGTTCTGAGAACAATAGTTATTAACTTTGTGACGTTGTTTTGAAATAAAGCTCCTAGAATCTACAGTTCTCACGTGGTTTGCTGGGAATCCCTCAACTCCCACAGATGTATCCAAGATGTTGTTCTTTATTTATACAAATATTCTTTTAGGTCCAATTAATGAATATGGACAGAAGGTTGCATATGCGTGTGCTTTGAGAGGCAGACATAACTCTGTCTTTAGAATGTATCCTTGCTGTCTCTGCCATGATGTCTGCTATCACCTAATTATTTGCCTCCTCTTCCTCTCCCTCTAGCTCTTCCTCCTCCTGTTCTTTCATTTCCTCCTCTGCCTCCTTTTCTTACCAGACCTTGAAAATACCTGTTAAAAGTAAATATTTTCTGTGTGTAATACTATACATGAGCATTGAAACATAAGCATATACTTCAAATACAGTAAGATTTACATTAATTATGTAGTCAGGCCTAGAAAGCATGAAATTTAGGCAAAAAGGGTGAATTTTGCAGGAAAGGTAGTTATCTATAGGAGTCAAAAGTATAGGATATTTTGGGAGAGAAGCTGCTGGTGGGGAGAGGGAGTAACTAAGTGAAGCTGAGGGTACAGATGTTGAGTACGGGAGTTAGACAGTGGTGATGTGTTAGTAGTTGTATCTAAAAGGAGGAAAAATATGCAAGGAGTTAAAATGGCAGAAAGACAAATGTTGCTTAAGGTCAAATATCATTTATCACTTACAGTGTTTGTCTTCTTGCCAAGAGATAGGGAAAAGAGTTTTATAACTTATTTATTTATTATATCTTCTAAAAAGAAAAGAATTTGGGGAATTTCAGAATATTCATATATTTTTGAAAAGGAAGAATGAAAGTAAAAGAAAAATAAAAGAAGAATGATAAGAGAAAGGCTAAAGGTAGAAAGTACATAGAAAAGAGTGCTGGAAAACCCTACAAGGTTAAAAATTGGTCAGTTAATTCTTTTATGATTTTCCTGGTGGTAACAAAGACAAAGGGAGTAAGATCACTTATACTAGAAGAGAGACGATTTTCCAGTGGAGTCTCACAAATTTTTTTCCCATGAAATCTTATAAAGTGAATGTTAAATTAAATAACAGCAAGTAAGTAAAATCTAAGGGTTTAGTATCCAGAATATATAGGAAACACTTATGACTAGACAATATAAGTTCAAATAAACCAATTGAAAATGGGGAAAGGACTTGAATGGATACTTCTCCAAAATGATTAAAAATGGGTAATAAACATAGGAAAAGATGATGAATATTGTTAGATATTAGGGAAATATTTATCAAAACTACAATGAAATATAATTTCATACTCATTAGGATGATTACAATTTCAAAATTGAAAAATAGATATTGGTCATGATGTTGATTTGAAGACTGATGATAGAAATGTAAAATTGTAGTCATTCTATCACTTCTCAAAAATCTGAACACATCCTGGCACTGAGTCTCAATGCATAAATAAGAAAATCATTATGATTTCAATATTATATAAAATAGAGTAGTGGTTTTTAAACTATGTGTAAGATAAAACATATCAGAATAATTTAGAATTTGTTCAAATTCTCATGTTTAACTTTCTAACCTTTCATTCTTCCAGGTAAGAAACACTGACATAGAACTTAAATATTGGTTTGTCTTTAAAACATTTAAAATGGTTGGGGATATAGCTCAGAGGCATAAGTGCCTGAAGCGCAGGGTCCTGAGTTTGATTTCTGGTACAAAAAATAACAAATTAAATAAATAAACAAATAAAACATTTAAAACAGTGTACAAAAATATTAACGTACTCATAAGATGTCTAATTTTGAACATTGTAATTTCTTTATGATCTTTTCATATAAGATAAATGAATGATATGCTAATTTGCCTTGTAAAATCTTACATCAGGTCATTAAATTTTAGTCAGTATAACATGTCAAAAATAAAGATTAAGATTTAAAGATTTCTTGAGCTTTCTTTTTAACAATAGCTGCTTACTAACACTGTTGCCTTTTGGGAACAATTACAGTTTGTAAGAATGAAATTACTGAATAGGAAAGGCTATTTTATAAATGTTCATAATCAGTGACTTATAGGTTTATATTAAAACTTAATTGTATCATAAAGCAAAGGATCTTCTTTGGATTGAAATAGTATGTTGATTGTAACTGTCAATTTTAGTTGATTGAGAAATGCCTGAGCAATTAGTGAAGCATACTTCTAGATGGATGTGTAACAGTGTTTCTAGAAATTTTGACATGTGAAATAGCAAACTAAAGGGGAAGACCATGAATGTGCCATGAATGTGATGGGACCAGGCTGGGATCCCAGATGTAATAAAATTCTCTCTCTCCCCCGTCCCCCATGGCTATGAAATAAGCAGCTTTACTCCATCCTGCCCTTGTACTTAATTCTCTGCCTCACCACAGGCCCAGAAACAATGAAACAAGCCAACCATAGACTGACCCCTCTGAAACCATGAGCCAATATAAATCTTTCTTCCTTTAGGTTGATTTTCCCAGGTATTTTACCACAGCAACAAAACTGCTAACACATTGTACATGTAAATTTAATTATAAAAGTGCATAAAATTAAATATTATATCATTGAAGACAGAGTAGGAGACTGTCAGCTTGCTATATTACTATCACTTTTTCATGTATGTCCCAAATCATCTTTGTGCATTCATAACCTCTATAAAAATGATTTGAAAATCATTGTTCTAAGAGACTCAAAGGTAGTTTTAAATAAGGTACTAGGAGAGAAAGAGACAAAGGGCATATTTACACGTTTACATTGGGTTGAATAATAAGACAATGCTTTGCTTTTCCTCACCTTGTTGTTAACATTTAATCTGCCATGGCACAATTTGTCCTCACTGACCTCTATGAACACATTAAACAGTAAGTTCTTCAGAACTTTCCAAAAGGGGAAGTATTCATTAAATTCACATGCCTACAGTTGTCAAGCTTGATCACCCATCAAAACTGTTTAGGATACTTGTGAAAACTAAAGACCCCAGGATATTGTACCAAGGAACTATGCTTTGTTAAGTCTAAAGCAATTTCAATGCAGCTAGGTCTGCATTGAAAAGGGACTGAATACCTTTGAGATCATTCTTTCAGTCTATTGCCTTTTTTGTTCTCAGGTTCAAAGTGCAAAGGATGACTAATTCAATTTGAAAACTATATCATGTTCTTCTTAACACTTTTCTATGGAAATTAATCAAAAATATAATACTAATGATCAGTTTTGGAACAATTGTTTGTAAAAAGACCTATTTGGACCTTGTGTAAAATATTGATCTCAAAAACTAGATTTGTTTTTTTTCAAGATGTCAACCATAATTCTTTACTATGTGATACACATTTTAAGTGTTTGAGTTGATTTTTTCTGTGCCTCTTTGATTATGAAAAAGCAGAACTTTGATTATGAAGCATGTGAAGTTTATCAGGATATAAAAATAAAAAGATAAAAAGGTCATGAAGATGTGAGTAGATAATGATCTACTTAAGGTCCTTGGTTAATTCAAAGCATTTCAGTGAGACCTTCTCTAGTCTTCCTGTTAACACTGTACACTCTTTTTCCACAATACTGCTGGATTGTCTTGCCTCATTTACTTTTCCTCCAACTTTCATCAACATCTGATACGCTATATACTACATCTGACATGCTATATTCAACTTTAATTGGCTTCCTCAAAAACTGTAATAAAAGCTCTATGTGAGCAGGGATTGTTGATGGAGCTCCCTGAGAAGCACTCTCATGAGGACAGTCATTTCCCCTTGGGATTTGGGGGTGGAAATCAGCCAGCAGTAGGACCAGGCAGACTGTCCAAATTCTTATGTGGGACAGATTGAAGAAAGGAGGCTTCTTAACATTTGAGGGGAGGTGCTAAGTGTGTTAGAATGGAGATAATCCTCTTTTCACCTGGGCCCCTCCAAGGAAAGCAAACCAAGTGACTCATGAACAAAATAACCTAAAATTGGGGAACTCATTAGTGAAGCCTCAACACTTGGTATAGACCTGATCTTCCAGGTTAAAACTCTCCTTCCCAATACTAGCATACTCTTGCCTCTTGTCATGTTTTCATACATGTGGTTGTTTCTGTAAAATTTTATTGGGACCAATAAAGTTCACCTCCTTCTGCTTAGGTGGCAACACTCTATCACAGGTAACTCATGAAGGTGCATCTGATCATGGCATTTGCAGTGCAGAAGTACAGTTTATCTAATTGAAACAATCCTGTAAGCAATTCTCATGCTTGTTTATTCTTGTCAACTTCCTTGCATGATAGTTTCTAAAGAAACTTCCCGAAAGATAGATTCTGTTAGCTCACTGAGAAGGCAAGACTGGCTACAAAGTTCCAGGGCCCAGTGAAAAAGGAAATGAAGAACTTCTGTTCAAAGTCATTAAGCAGTTCAAAATGGCAGACACAGAGTACTAATCCAGGTTGGGTCCTTCTAAACAGGGAGCCTTGTGTAATTGGACACCCAGGTGGCTCACATGCTCACAATGCCGCCCCTGCTGGGAGATGAGGGAGTCAGATCAAGGGCAGCTTTTTAAGAAAAATCACAAGATGATTCTTAAAGAAGAGAAATTTCCAAGGCAGAAGAGACAGAAAATATGAAGACAGAGACATGGAGAAGCAAGTTGTGAGATTCTTATTAATGAGTGATAGAGGAACAGGCCAGTATGGGTATGGTGCTATATCCAGAGAGCAAAAGTTTTAAGCACAAGGGAGAATATGTTCATCTACATCTGAGAAGCATAAGTGGGAATTATGTGGAGAACACAGCTTGGGTTGAAAGGGATGAGCCTGCAGATAATAAGGGGACATTCCACATGTTAACGTAGTGGAGTAGGCTGAACAATGACATCTACTTTTCAAGTCCTAACTCCAGAACCTGTAAATGTTAACTTATGCATTAGTTTGCTAGGGCTGCTATAACAAATGATCGTAAACTAGGTGGCATACACAACAGAACTTTATTGTTTTATAGTTTGGAGGCAAGAGATTTGAGTTCAAAGTGTCATCAAGGCTGATTCCTTGTGAGGGCCGTGGGGAAACGATCTGTTCTAGGGCTCCCTCCTTGGTTTGTTGGTGACCATCTTCCCTGGGCGCCTTCACATTCTCTTCCTTCTGTGTATATACTTATGTCCGAAATCCTTGTTTTCTAAGGACACCAGTCGAATTGGATTAGATCCCACCCTAATAACTTCACTTTAATTTGATTACCTCTGCAAAGACTCTATTTTTAGAAAAGGTTGCATTCTAAAATCCTGGGGGTTAGGACTTAAACATATGAATCACAGAAAGACCCAATCCAACCTATTACAACTTACATGGCAGATGTGATTCAATTAAGGATCAGAAGTGGGGAGATTATCCAAGTGAGCCCTACATCCAATCAGAATTGTCCTTGTAAAAGAGAAAGCAGAAAGAGGTTTGAGAAAGGAGAAAGCCATGTGACTACAGAGGCAGAAATTAGAGTGATGCAGCCACATGCTGAGGAATGCCTGTAATCTCTAGAAACTGAAATAAGCAAATCCCTAATGAGAGCTTGATCTTGACCCAGTGAGATTAGCTTTGGATTTCTGGCTTCCAGAATTCTAAAATAGTAAATGTATGCTGTTTTAAGCCACTGAACATTTGAAGGTTTGTTATATTGTCCATAGGAAATAAAGAGAGGCAGTGTTTAATTAAGAAAGAATGATGGAATAATCCAAGCCTCAAAAAGAAGGAAAGAATTAGACATTTATGAGGGAGGGACATCACAGAGTGCACTTGATACTGGTTATGGGATATGGGAGGAAAACCTCTCTTGGATGGCTACTTGCTTTCCATTTTGAGGATCTGCTATTCTTACACACAGGACATGATAGGAAGAGAAACTGATTTGGCAAATTCAATCAGGTTTGGGTTTGGGGCTGGCAGTGTTTGATGTTCCCATGGATATTCAGGTGAGGTGTCTGTTTGTATTCTTGAACAAAATGCTAAAAGGTTAAATTTTAGATTCATTATGGAGTATTTACATCATTAATATCCCTCTTTCAACTTCTGATCTTTCTAAAAATTCCTATTTTAACCAACCAGTCAGTCAGTCAGTCAGTCAATCAGTCTCTCTCTCTCCCTCTCACGTATGGAAAGCCACTCAGGTGCTTGATTCTTTGCATTTAAAATTCCAATTTGCACAGGCAGTGCTAGCTTCTGTCTGTTAGTTTGGGGTCCGTGAGATTGGCCTCCCCTTTTACTCCAAATGTGAACAGTGTGGGTACACCTCAACCTCTGATGGGGCTGCTTCCTGAAAAACCCATGTAAGTTGAAGTTATCATGAATCAGAAAACTGACTTACTGACTATCCCAGTGCAGCTACACAACCCAGTGTAGAAGGTCAGCTGTTTCCCTCATGATTACATGACTGACTGGGTGGGGTGGCTGACTGCTGCTGTCCAGCATTCCTAGAAAGGATCATACCACATATCTATCTGGGGAAAAGATTTGAATTCAAAACTTGAAGCATGGTCTTTACTGAATGCATATCAATTTTACACCATTGTAAAGATGAAACTTTTTAAGTTGACCTGCCTTTAATTGTGACTGTCTGTTGTAGCAGCATATCATGTGGTCATCTCCATGCAGAGCGTCATGTCATGTCTTGCACTTCTCAGCTTAGGGCAACGAAGTGGAGTAGGAGTAAGGGTCTGGCTACGAGTGTTTCTTTCTTTATTTATTTTAATTTAGTATTCCTAGTACGGGAAAGGAGAGAAAGTCTATGCATGGCGGTTAAGTATTAAGCCCCAGTGTACTGTAACCTGAAAAAGCCAGGGATGGGCAAGTAAAGGCAATTAGGTACATAGTAAGGCTATAGAAAGAAAGAAAAATAAATAAATAAATGGAGAAATTGTTTTTAGAAGCTGGCTAGAACGATCATGGGAATGGAAGATTCTGGGCTTTCTTTCCTTTAGGCTTGCTGAAATCTTTTTTCATTTTCTAAATATTTGCAATTGTCTTGTCAATGTTCACTTCTCCATTCATGGACACTCAGCGTTTACTTGCAAATGAGCCTGCTCTGCTGCCTTCCATGTACGGCATGCTGGAGTTTTCATTTTCCACTTCCCGCCATGGGCAGCACACCTGAATGAACTCAGGAATGCTTCAAAATGCTGATGGTAGCAGATGAAGCATGGACTTGGAGGATGTCTCCATGTCATTACCCTGTCAGTCAGATGTGACACTGTGGAATATTGGTCCCCAGGATGTTGGCTTTATTCTCTAACTGTATGTCCTGGTATCAAACTTGACAGTTATTTGGCCACTGGGGAGTATTGGTGTGACCTGGTGCTGGGAACATTATACTGCATGGAGTGACATTTACCTCTGAACATCACGGGCGTGTGTTTCAAGTTCCTAACAAATGAACTCTGATAGAAAGTTTCTTGTATCACATTAGCCACATGTGCTAAGTGAACTTGAATATATAGAATACCAGCCACTACTAGTCAATTCATGAAGCTCATCTAATTGCTGTAAGTTGTAAAATATTGTTATTCCCATTACACAGAAGCAGAAACAGGATGAAGGGTGAGTTGGCTTTCCAATTTTTTTTTTTTTTAATATGCGGGTACCAGGAATCAAACTCAGGACCTCACGCTTGCCAGGCAGGTGCTTATGCCCCTGAGCTATATCATCGGCCCTGGCTTTCTGATTTTACAAGGCAGAGGCAAGAGAAAGGAAAGGATTTAGACACTAGATCCTGTTCTCATTTTATTTTATTATACTAAAAGGTGAAACATAAGTATCCACACCAGTGAAATTACCTGACCTGAGGAATTTATATATATACATACTCAAGAACTGCCCTACAATCAGACAGACTAGTGGTCTCATGGCTTGTGTTGATTTTCTGTGACTAATATTTGTAGAAATGCAATTCTACCCAAATTTGCAATACCCAGGGTTGGTAAAGTCAGGTTTCCACTTGTTTAGATGCTATCTAGTGGCTAAAATCCCTGTGGGATTCAGTTGCTGCATCTTCCCTCTCCAAATGCTTTCTCAATCTTTCATACTCTCAGAGAGAATGAAAACATTAACTTATTTGAATGATAATTTGTGTTTAAAGTTAAGTTGAAGTTTGAGGCCCAGTACAGAGTACCACACCGCCCTACAGCGATGAGACTTTATTGCTCTATTACAAGCATTCCTGCTGTCGAATCCTATCCCCTTTCAGAGCTTAAAGCAAGTAATGCAATGTGCTTTGTCAACTATGGTATATGCTAAAATCATGGATGTGGAGACATGAAGAATTTTAGTCTCACTGTCTTTATGATGTTAATGATTCTCTGGACAAAACCTCATCATTTTTTATAAAATTATAAATTCATAACCTGTAAAACCCAGAAAGGCTTCGCACCAGCCCAACACTGACTGATTATAGTGAATTCTGTTTGTACTCTAACAGGCCGACGTGAAAACAAAAACAAAAACAAAAACAAAAACAAAACACTTCAAAAATTCTTTGACCCTGCTTTTTGCCATCTGAATGGTCATGGTTGAGTGGAAAATCAATGAAGTGCTGTGAGAATTGCACCTCAGTGCTGCCAACAAGCCACACAAAAATCCAACTTTTCACATGAGATGAAGATTGCCTTTGCTTCATTTACTCTCTTAAGACACATTAAAATCAAAGTTATCACCCCATTTGCCCATCTGTCAATGCTCCCTACACAGTAAGTGGGTAGACTTTGTTCCTGCGTCACCAGAAAAGGAGGATGTTTTGTTGTTGTAATAAATGGTTTTAGGCTTAAGAGACAGAAATAAATCAATGTTATTTATAAAGTTGGGATGAAGATGTTAGATGCAGTTTTCTAAACTACAGAGAATTATATATGGATGAGCTGCATTAAATAAAGCATAGCATTAGAAGCTTACAAAAATAAATGATAAAGATTAAATAAGTTAATGTATAGTCTTTCTTTGGAATCATTTTTTGCTTTCACAAAATGCACACAACCATCCTCTGCTCATTAAATTGCAAATTTCATGTTTGAATATGATATGGTAAATACCGACTCCTATTTTCCCTCTGAAAGTTCAAATTCCAAAGTTTTGTTTAGAGTATGCCAAACATCTGAAAACCTAGTTGCTGAAGGTTCCCAGACAACCGTTCTCCTGTTTATTAACAATGCACTGCCTTTTAACAATGGCTTGTATTTTTAGATTGAACATACTGAATCCAGTTAGCTGACCCTGAACTCAGTTAAGCACAAGTGCTCGCTCTGCAGGTGGCGATTAATAGAACTTGTGTGGCCAAAGTCTTCGGAGCTGTCCCAGGGAACAGGGCGCCTTGGACTTTGCTGACAGTCACACAGAGGCTCTTGTTCTTCTCAAGACCAAACTCCAAAGCTACTTCCTTGGTTTGCCATTTGCGGTAGATTAAGCCCTTTGCCTGTGTTGATGGATTTTACCAGCATAATGGGTTCTCTGGGGTGAGCAACTGTTTAATAACTAGCCAGTCACAGATTTTTCTAAACATGGTTTATACAGAGATTTGTGATTTAATCTGTTGGAAAAGCAGGCAAAAATCAAGAACTAATAAAATGTGTAATACTGGAAAAAACTAATATCAAATCCAATCAAAATGCTTTCCTCTCAAAAAGGACACTTTTTATTTTCAAGACTCAATTTGCTTTGATGAAAATCTCATTTGTTCTAACAATATTGCCATGTTCCTGGGCAAAAGTGAAATAGGAATAACAGTAGTAAATACTGTTTTAATAGTAGTACTGGTTATTTGGTATTTAAGTTTAGGCAATATAGTATTACTTCTTATCTTTAGAGAGTCATATGGCCACTTAGATATCAAACACTCAGAGAAATCCTACAATAAAGTACTATCATCAGTTTTTCAATTCCGTTGTTTCCAAAACTATTTGAATGCAGAAGTCTTATTTCCCTTAACATTTATTTATGTTTTACACAAAATTTTTGATGAAATTTGGAAAGGGCAGACAATACCAACTAGGATAAATTTTCTAGAGATCTTTACAAATTTCTTATGACTTTCAACAAAAAACAAATGAACAAAAAAACACATAATACACAGTAAACCCAAACTTAAACTATGGCTAATAATAAACTTAAACTTCAGCTAATAATATTATATTACTATCATTTCATCAACTCCAAAAAATGTACCATGGTAATACAAAATGTTAATAATAGGGAAAAGTGAGAGAAGTGAGGAAAAATATGGTAATTCTGTACTTTCTGCTTTTTTTCTTTGATAAATTTAAAACAGCTTTAAAGAATAAAATCTGTATATAAAAAAGAATGTCCCTACAATTCATAAGTGTTATTTTTTTTGCCCTCACCCATTGTTTTCTAAGGAGAAAGCTGTGTTGGTACATTTATTTCTGATAACATGTAGTAGCAAGAACCTGACAGTAACTCAAATGTCTGCCAATAGTAAATAGAAAGGTAAATTTTGGCATGTGTACCAGATAGACTGTGCTTCAGAGTTCAAAAGTATGAACTAACTTTATGTACCACAGCATGGAATATCTCAAAGATAGAATGTTAAGTCAACATATGGAAAATAATAGATTTATATATAGCACATTATTTAAATAAATTATAAAATAATTTTGATACTATAAATATGTTAAATAACTAATGTCACATACATTTTGTGTGAGTAAGATAGATATACCTAAAAATCTTATGGAAGGTAGATTTAAAAGACAAATATTAAATATGTATAACAGAGCTGAGTGCTTCTAATGGGAGGAGAATGAGCTAGTAGACAAAGAGAATGATGGGAAAGTATAAAATAAAGCAAAATACAAAACAAAGCATCGTAACACAACAAAAGAAAAGGAGGCAAAAATCAAGAAAAAAAAGAAACAAAATAAAATAAAAGTAAAAATAAAATGGGGCTGTTCTTGCTTTAATAATGATAATTTGACATGATTCAATTCTGAGCACTTGAAGACCAAAAGAAATAAACAAAGTAAAACCTAAAGGCAGCAGGTTGTTCTGAGTTATTTGGTCCATGTTCCACAGGATGAAAACGAGTTTCATTTACTGGGTCCAGCTCTAGAATTCCCTGTCTTTGTGTCTCCCTCCCTAAAAGATGTTGGCCAAATTGGTGGTGACTCAACCCTTCCATGTGGGAATTAGAAAGGCCAGACATTCTTACAGTTTTAAGAATCATGCTGACTTCCAATCTAGTCTGTAGAAATTGAGCAAAGCCAGTCACAAATTCCTGCCCCTTTCTTGCACACGAGTTCTGGTTGTAAATGCTGGAAAATTACTTGCATAGATAAGCCTCCTCTGCTGGCCTGTTCTCTCTGGGGCAAGCAACGGGGCCAATCTTTTTCTTTCCTCACTTTATATTTGTTCATCTGTATGTGTATCTTATCTCTCCATCCTCATCGCTATCCTCATCTCTCTCTCTATCTACATTCACACCCATATCCATAGTCCTATCTCTGTCTATCCATGCACCTCCTGGAATAGAGTCTAATACAGCAATTACTCTGAAAGTTCAGAATTTTTATTTGCTTGTTTCTTATTTAAGTAAACAAGCTCCTGTTATGTATGATTTTATATCACAGGATATTCAATGTAGAAAAATATACAGTTTCTTGTGTGCTCAAGAAACAATTATTTGTATATGTATCTAACTATCATTCCCTATAGGAAACAGACCAAGGAAAACAAAAATAACAAGATGTATATATTTTTCAGCTTCCCTGGTACAAAATATCTGACACCCACAATTTAAAAGAGGAGAGGTTTATCTTGGCTCATGTTTTCACAAGTTTTAGTTTCTGATTGGCTGGATCCCTGATAGAAACATGATGGTGAATGGCACATACGGCAAAACTGCTCGCTTTTTGGCAGCTGGGAAGCAAAGACAGGGAAGAGTCAGGGAGGAAGAAATCAGAAAACAGAATCCCCAAGGTCATAGCTCTGTGACCCACTTCCTCTGACGAGGCCCCACCCCTAAAAGGCCGTTCAGCTCTGAGCTCATCAGTGGGTTGCTGAGGTTAATGACTTCACAGTCCATCACCTCTCCAGGAGTTTCTTTTACTTTTTCTTTCTTTTCCTTTTTATTGATACACTTAGATATACATAATGATAACATTCATCATAGAGAATTTGTACCTGTACATGATACATCTTGCTTTCTCTTTTTTTCCCCACTCCCTTCCCCTCCCTTCTACCCTCTTCCCCTCCTTAATTACAAAAGGTTTGTTTCTATTTTTCCCTTCTATTTTTTTTCTTGTCCCTTCCTTCCTTTCTCCTTCCCCCTACTCATGTTCCCCTTCCCATTGGAATATTTTCATTTTTTTATTTTAAAGAGAAAAAATAAAAATAAAACAGAATTTCAAAACATGTTAGTAGGAGAGTTACAATAATTAATATGTTGCATGTTGTTTTCTTCATAGTAGTTATTCAGAGTACAAGATATAGGCATGATAACTTGTCCAAAAAATATTAGCACAAACCTTTCTTTTCAATGAATTAAGAGAAACTAGCTGTATAACTACCTTAACTATCTTGTATACAATTTTTTTTCTTTTTCTTTTTCTTCCTTTCCCATTTCCCCCATCACAGTTTGTCTTTTCTTTTGAACGGTTTCTTCCCAATTCACAATATCTATTGTACATTTTGAATGTTATTTACTCATTCAGTTTTTCACACTAGTGAGACAATGTGATGTTTACACATGTGGGTCTGATTTATTTCGCTTATGAGTATGGTCTCGAGTTGCATCCAGTTTATCCTTCTTCATGGCTGAGTAGTACTCCGTTACTTAAAAAAAACTACATCTTTTTTGTCCATTCCTCAGTTGATAGGTATTTAGGTTGTTTCCAAGATTTAGCTATTAAAAATTGTGCTGCTATAAGCTTGGTTGCATGTATATCACATGCTATGATGTTTTTAATTCTTCTGGGAAGATACCCACAAAGGGAATAGCTGGTTTGAATGGGACCTCTAAACCTAATTTTTAAAGGAATCTCCACACTGATTTCCACAGTGGTTGCACCAGTCTACACTCCAGGAGTTTCTTAATCTAGTCAAGTTGACAATCAAGATTTACCGGCACAGTGGGGAAGTTACAGATACTGAAAAATCACAGATGATTTTTTGTAAGATATTTTCTAATTTTTTACTTCATTGTTGAGATGGCAACTAAGATCTTCATTGGCCTTTTTTTTTTTTTTGCATTATCTCGAGGATGAATCTCAAGTATTTTCTTTACTTGTTTCTTTATCAAACGTTTCCATGCTAGATGAAATTTACACAAATCCTTAGAAGTAAATGTCTGGAACCCCAGTACAAGACCACCTTCATTTGCAATTGAAATCATATTGTGTTTTCCTGACTTCTACTGTCATCTAAGTAAAACTGTTCACCAAATTTTTCTCAATTCACAATTATATTGAGTCATCTAATCCTCCATTGTACCTAACAGGTTCTGTCTTTAAACCTCTCCCAGTTAATGTTCTGGGGTTTTTCTAAAATGCTATTATAACACGAGGGGGATATTTCTTTTTCTCATATAATTTTTCTTCAGAGCTTAATATGATGGTCAGGCTTTCCATATTCCCATCTGAAAGTAAAAAAAAACAAAAAACAAAAAACAACTAATTTTTGTAGGATATTTTTATTCAGACCCACTTTTGCTTTTTTAAATTATTGAAGGGTCTGTCTGATGGATAATGAAAGGTCATGGCACTGATAGCTTTGCAGTCCTTTATTTAGATAACTAAGGGTCAACTTTTCTATTTGTACCCCTATTATGTGTACGTTTGTATGTACATGCAGGGTTTACTGGGGATGTGTCCTGACATAAAGCTAGTAATATTAAAAATACTCAGAGAACTCTCTGCACCATTGCCGATTGACTTTGTTTTGCTTTGTTTTTTATTTTTTGCATCTTAATAGATACAGTTCGAAAGGATGTTAGTTGTCAGAGTTTGCTGCTTGCAAATATCCATACAATGCCTGATGTCATGTGATTTTCACTTAACATTTCTTTGAGTCCTGTAGCTTTGCTGGTGCCTAAATTAGCTTCCCATTTGCAGATGATTGAGGTCTGTTCCCCAGACTCATGATGGCCCAGGGACCACCAAACTCTGGGTTTGGCAATCTACAGAAAACCTTTCTTTACAGAAGGTACTAAACTAAAATCAATCTTGATCAAAGATCTAAAAGTTAAAACAGAAACACTTAATCTGCAGGAAGATAAAATAGGTACAAGTCTTGAAGACAGGTATAGGGAAAGACTTTCTGAACAAAAACCCCATGGCAGGGGAAATAATACTTAGAATCAACAAATGGAATCATATCAAATTAAAAAGCTTTTATACAGCAAACAAAACAATCAGCAGAATGAGGAGACATTCTGCAGAATCGGAAAAATTTTTGCCAGCTATTCCATGGACAGAGTACTAACATCAAGCATATATAAATAACTCAAAAAATTTAAATCTCTCAAAAGACCTAGTCCAAAAATGGGCAACCAAAATGAATAGATAACTTTTCAAAAGAAGGAGTACAAAGGGCCATTAAATAGATGAAAAAATGCTCATCATTGCTGGCTATCAGAGAAATGTGAATTCAAACTACAGTGAAATACCATCTTACCCCAGAAAAAACTGCTATCATCAAAAAAATCTAATAATAAATGCTGGCAAAGATGTGAGGATAAAGGAATTCTACCACATTGTTGATAAGAATGTAAACTATCATAACCGCTATGGTAATTATTGGAGATATTTTTAAAAATAACTAAACATAGGGCTGGTGAGATTGCTCAGCGGCATAAGCGCCTGCCTGGCAAGCGCGAGGTCCTGAGTTCAACTCCCGGAACCCACATACGAAAAAAGGGCCGGTGATATTGCTCAGCGGCACGGGCTCCTGCTGGTGCGCGAGGTCCTGAGGTCGACCCCCGGGACCCACACACACACAAAAAACCCCAAAACTAAAGATATAAATTCCATTTGACTTAGTTATCCCCCTCCAATATTGGAAACAGCGTAAATGTCCATCAACAGATGAAGGGATAAAGAAAATGTGGTATTTATACACAATGGAATACTTTCCTGCCATAATGAAGGATAAACCTGAGGCATTCATAGTTAAAAGAATGCAACTTGAGAACATAATGTTAAGTGTAATAAGTCAGACACACAAACTTAATATTGCATGGTTTCTCTTATAAGAGATGAAAATTCATATATATATATATATATATATATATATATATACATGTGTGCAGTATACAGTACAGAGTCTGCCAAAAAATGTATACATCAGGAAAGGAAAAACTTGTCTAAATATTTTAATACTAAATTCATTGAGACATCATGAGATTCATATAAGTTACATTTGGCTTCTCTAATTACAAGAGGTGCTCAAAGTGATGGCTATTAGCTTCCAGATATTTATTAGCAAGGCAAACTGCTGAAGTGTTTATACATTTTTTGACAGACTCTCTCTATTATCTATCTATCTATCAATCATCTATCTATTATCTATCTAGCTATCATTTATGACAGTAAATAGGAAGTAGGGAGAAGCTCAAATCCTTCCCCAAATTATATATTCAGGCGTCTTTAAAAATATTTCAATATATATGCTAAGTTGTTTCATTTATACTAATGGTTTATCTTAGTTCATTGTAAACAAAGTTTGTGTAATTACCTGTTTGTTTCTTTTTTGTAAGAATCTTTTTGTTTTATGTCTTGTACTGAGTAACTTCTTTGAAGATGATACACAGTGTAATAATTTTTGTTATTCTCTTATTATTTGGTTATGAAAATTTGTTTCATTTTTTCATAAAAAAGAAAAAACTATTAAGCTTATAGTTAAATAAATGATATTAAATATGTAAAAAAAGAAGGTACTATCTGGAAACCCTGGCTGTCCATTGTAGTGTGACCATGGGCCTGTGAGTGGCTGGTACGTGGACCATCCAGATCATTATTTCTGTGATCATCACTGATGAGGATGTTCAGTGGCATTGAATCCCAGCTCTCCTGGTTTGGGCCTGAGTCCTTCTGCCTAATTCCTCAGGGATTTGAACTCTATTTCTGCATGAGGTTGAGCCACTGGGCCAGGTTTCACTGTTCTTTTCCATTCACTGGCATATTGGCACTGACTTACCTAACTGGAATTCACCTACCTTCCTGATGTGTTTTTTATCCTAGGTGATTCTCCAGTCCTGCTAGGATCCCATTTAGTTTATTGGATTTACTTATCTATTCCCAAGCCTGTGTTGGTTTAGATACTGAGATTTTATATGTTCAGATATATTATGTATTGTTATATATTATAAATAAATACAGGATAAATTCTAATCTAATCTAATCTAATTCTAGTGCCAGTTAATTCAAATTAAGTTTTGAGCAAAAACTTATATTACTTATATTATATTACAGCCTTGACAATAAGTAATAAGTAATATGAATATATAAAATCTTTATTTGTATAAAAATTTTAATATTTGTATACATATATATATACATATACACAGCTCACACATAATTTTGCTGATATGTTAAGAAGGAAAACCTCCACCATAAAAAACATTATGATCTTGTACATTTATTTTCTCATCATCCCCTGTCCGTTATTTGCAATTAGAAGAATAGTGTATTAGCAATTTTTATTCTTTCATTTTCAGGCCACAAAAATACACAGCATTAAAAGATGAGTATAAATTATATCACTGGATCATGAAATCACAGGAGTTTGTTTTAACTGAATGGCCATATGAATAATCTGCAATCTGGATCATATACTTGACATATATCATGGTAATGCAGTAGGGTGGTATTGTCCCACAAAGTCTAACATGATCTTGTAGCAGCTACTCTGAAATAGGCAGTAAAATCTCCTGTCATTACTGTAGCATACAGGTGCATCTTGAAATAAAAATGACTTCTAGTTTTCTGGACTGAGGGTCTATATATGTGTGTGGAAGAGATAGTTAATATTAAGTACAATCCTGGGTGCATGTTTGCTGTTTGAAGTCCTTAGAATATTAGAAACAGAAGAATCATGAAAAAGCATTAGGCTGGAACATATATTTTGAAGATTTTAGTGCATTTTGGAAGTGAATGCATGTATTCCTAGGCTTTGGATCAGAAAGCTAACGGAAGTTCTTTCCAAGGTTAAAGGGATAATGTGAGGAAAAGATCCAGCTGTTCTTTGCATCTGTTGGAAACACATATCAGAACAAAAGCAAAAGCAGCTGAGACTGGTTGGGTCATTAATGCCTTTCACACAGGCAGAGTGGAAAGAGAGATAGCCACCCTCAAACACTCATGAATTGAGGAGTACCTTTCATTTCACCAATTTTGCTCCTGAGAAGTTACATTAAAATAATGAAAACCATGTCAGGTTGGTGAGATTTGAATTGAGTGTGCACATTTGTTAGCTCTGCTGGTTTGCATGGGTATTTTTGTTGATGAAATGAAGTGCTCCATAATATCAAGTCATTATTTCATGCCACTTGTATTAATGCTCTGAAGGGAATGGCAAATTATATTATAGTGTTCTTATAGTTGATTAACATAGAACTGGTTGTGAGCCACTTATTAAAATATTGGGATTTGTTAATGGAGAAAAGTAAAGATTATTTACATATTTTTTTCATAGATTTATAATCCAATGTATCTTTTCCAAACAGACCAGAGTGGGTGAAAAATAAAGAAATGCAAAGAGTAAAAACAAAGAAAGCTGGTGTGATCCCATGATTTTCCATGGAGCAATTTCTTTTTAAAAAGTTCATTTATTTTTTAACTGACAGATAATGATTGTACATCTTATGGAGCATAGCGTGATGATTTGGTACATTTATGATAATATATGTGTAATGATCAACTTAGGATATTTAGGTTACCCATCACCTCAAATAATTATTATTTCTTTGGGATGAGAACATTCAAAATTATTTATTCTAGGTATTTTGAATTAAATGACACAAAATTGTTAACTACAATTACCCTCTGTGTAATAGAACACCAGAATTTATTTCCCCTCTCTGTGACTCTGTTCCTGTTTACCAATCTCTCCAACCACCTTCTCCTCATCCTTCTTGGCCTCTGGTGACTACTATTCTCCTCTCTCTCCTCAGCCATGTGTATCTAGGAAATCTTTTAGAAAAATCATTCAAGGAAAGGATGAAGATTAAGGGAAGAACCTGGGAAAAATAAAAGTGAAAGATTGGAGAAATTGCCAATAAAACTTTTTAAAAAGACAAGATTTTTTTCTTGTCTCCTTTATGCTACACAGGAGCCCAAATAGTGAACTGAGTGCTCCAGAACTTACTCTCCACCCTGCTCTGGAGAAGGCTGATTGAGGAAGTTTCCACAATGAACCAAACCATTCATTCCTCTGGCCATTAACGTTACCTTCTACAGTTTCACTCCATCTCTTAAAAAAAGCATGCAATAAATTTATAACATGGAGAGAAAACTATAAGTAGAAATTTGTTCAGGAAGATCAAATATCCTTAGAGGCATCCAGTGCTACGTACTGGGATATAACCAACTGCATTTTACCTTCATTTTAAATCTTCAGACCTGAGTGAATCATTAGCGGCTACCTCAAAGGGAGCGGCAATTAAGTGTTGAAAAGGACTTTAACCTTGCTTTGCTTTATTCATTATTTTCTTCTTTGGCTAATTTATTTAAATTTTTTTTGACAAAGAAATACTATTTCTATTATATTACTCTATATACTTTGCTGATTTTATGAGTAGTTATTAAGAATATTATTTTTTAAATTAGCCATAAAGTGATATATTTGATCTAGCTAACTACTCATCAGAACTGAAGATATCACACCCTTGACCATATAATAATTTAAAAATTACTGATGAAGAAAGAAAGCTTTGTTTTAGTTCATGGTTTCAGCCTGTGTTCACTTGGTTTCATTGCTTCTGGGGTTGTAGAGAAGCATCACGACAGGGAGTATGTCCTGAAGCAGAGTTGCTCAGCTGATGGCTGCCCTGGAGTGAAGGGTGAGAGACTTATAGAGAGGAAAGGGCCAGTGACCAGATGTAGTCCCCAAGGTCACACCCATGATCCACTCATTGCCCCTAGACCAGTGGTGGAGAACCTATGGCACACGTGTTATTTGTTTTTCTTTGAGACAAAAGATGGCAATGTATGAGCTGTTTTTTCCTAAACTAAAATCTCTGTATTCAGGTTTAATTACAGTGTTGGCATTTTGTGATAAATAAGTGGGTTTTGGGTTGCAGTTTGGACACTCATCGATAAAAGGTTCACCATCACTGACTCTAGGCCGTACTTCTGTTTCTATCACTTCACTATAGCACCATCGCATTATAATCGTAAGGACGGATTAGGCCACTGGTGCAATTAGAACCCTGGTGAACCAGTTGCTTCAAAATCCCAACAGCTGGCACCCAAGGCCTAAATACAATGAAACATTCGGGGAACATTTTAGATAACAACCAGAACAAATCATCTGTTAAATCTTTTCTATCTTATTTTTTGGTAAGTCTAGTAAAAGAGAAAAGAGCAGTGATATCTTCCCTTAGTTATTTTGTCTTATTGATGATACATTAACATTACATGGCCAGAACATAGCAATTTATCACTGAACTCATTGTCTGTTTTTTTCTAAAAAATGATCTTGACAATCTAATTTTTCTCTTTTCCTTCATTTTTGGAGACATCACTATTTTTGCAGTAATATATATTCAAAATTTCTGAGAACTCACATTTTTTGCAATGTTTCTTTTCAAGATTTAGTTAAAGAAATACCCCTTCTGTGGACTTCTGCACACCCCCCAGGGAGGCTGGACTTCCGGTACAGCTTGGTCTTCATGCAGGTCTGTCTCTCTTGCTTCCCAAATGTTAGTGTCTCCATCAGCTACCTCAAATCCTTGGGAGCTGGAGATCTAAGCCAACTCTAAGAAATTCAAAATCAGTATGTTTGCCCCCAAATGTACTCTTTTCTTTTCAAAAAGGAAAAAGCTCTTATGGTATTATGATGCTTGGCAGTTTTGGGATCTAACTAAAATGGACTGCTCACCTTCTCCCTTATTCAGTCTCTGCTCAGCCTCTCGAACATTCATCCCCAGGGCCTAAATCTGTACTTGCTGTGAAGGTCATGCTCACCGACCACTGAAGAGATGAAAAAGAAAAAGTGACTCCCATTGAGGAGGGAGATATTTCAGGAAAATATGTTAACATCAACCCAACTCAATCCTAGTTGTTCTATTGTTATTGACAGATTATAAAGTATTTATGAGTGACCTAAACTCAGTAAGAAATAATTCAATTGAATTCTATGAATTCTACTTAACGGAGAAGATAAGTTCATAATAATTTCAGATGAACAATATTGTACATTTGTGGTACGTAAGCTGTTAACTTGGTTGTCTGGGAATGCAGATTACTAGAATGATTCTATGCAGGTTGTAGACAACTGAAGCTTATTATACTAAAATTCCATTAGGTTGAATAATTATTTTGGTAATATAGAAAGGATTCTGTTGATGAAAATAAGTAACAAAACTTAACCCATATAGGTGCTTTTAGTTTTAAAAGTCTTTAAGTCTACTAAAAAATAAAATGTATACAAAAAGTTATATCTGATAAGCTTTTTTTCTTTCTTGTTGAATCATTTTTTCATGGTACTTCTGTAGTGCTTCAGTACACACCTCACAAAATATGTAAATGCATGCCATTATCACAGTCAATGATATTAAGAGTAATTCAAAACTACCATGTAATACTCAGCCAATATTTAAATTTCAGCAGTTGTTCTCAGAGTACTTTTTATAGTCATTTTTTAAAAAAGACAGAACCATTTAAGAATAATGTGCTACCATTATTTCTTGGCCACTTAAATTTCTTTTATGCATAAATAATCCATTGACTCTCTGAAGGATGGGAACGACTGTTTTATAGAATGTTTCACTTTTGACTGATCTTATGTCTTCCTCATGTTTTTATCTTTTTGTTTTCATTTTTCCCCTGTATTTCTCATAATCTGAAAGTTAGATCTAAGGACTTGATTAAATTAATGTTAAGCATTTTTGGCAGGAATAGTCACAGGCGGAGCTGTGTAATCCATGTTGCTTTGCATCAGTAGCTACAGAATGTTTGGTTGGGCTTCAGATAATTCCTGATCAACAGGCAAGTTCATGTTGCTTGCACAGGAGGACAACTGCTCTGGTAATTCTACAGCGAGCAAATTTTAAAAGTACCATTTGCCAAAAATAATTCTTCCATTGTCTCTGTCATAATTTCTGGAATGTTGACAGTGTTAACCTTGGGATTATACTGAGCCATGGGAAGACTTTGATAGAGCTTATTTATAGAAACAACTTTCTGCCATTTACTTTTTATCTTGAGCCATTTTATTGGATTATATAGCTATTGATAGAGCAGTGTAATTGAGAGAAAACAGCAGACAGCATACCAGCCTTAATGGAAAGGAAAATATATAACAATGGGAATTAGAAAGGCTAGTTGGTAGTTGTTACTAGAGTTTCTTAATTATTTTACAATTGGACAGGAAGTTGGTGTAACAAGGAAGTTGATTTTGGGGTGGGAGTGAACAATGAGGGGGGAATAGAAAAATATTTTAAAAATGGTCGAGTGGCTAGGGATGGCTCAGTGGTAGAACATGTGCTTAGCATGCCTGGATTCAATCCCTGGCACAATCAATCAATCAACCAATCACGATTCTTATCAACTCAATAAGTACATTTCAGCCTCAAACTCCTAGTGTGTAACCTTAATACTAAGTGCTCTGTAAACAGCTGCCCCACCTCCATCAGCCCAGCATGAAAAGTACCATGGCAGTGTTCCCTTTAATCTTTCTTTCTGAGTTTACAAATGAAAACATGAATTAAGAACAGTAAAGAGGGGCCGGTGAGATGGCTCAGCGGCTTAAGCACCTGCCCGGCAAGCGCGAGGGCCCGAGTTCGACTCCCGGAACCCACATACGAAAAAGGGGCCCGTGATATCGCTCAGCGGCACGGGCTCCTGCTGGCGCGCGAGGTCCTGAGGTCGACCCCCCGGTACCCACCAAAAAAAAAAAAAAAAAAAAAACAGTAAAGAGAAAGTACTAACCGCCATGATATGCTACTCATACTTTTTGACTTTTTATGACCCAAACATAATGCTCTTTAAGTTTTTTTACTTATTCATCATCATCTTCCAGCAATTTGTTAGTCCTAGTCATTTGTGAACATCAGAGCCTAGAAATGGCCTCACCACTAGGACAGTCTTGGTAGACAGAGTTGTTGCATGATGGAGTTAATGAATCACTGGGAAGCAGGCTAGAATCATTATTTTGTATCTAACAACTTTGCATTGTTAAGCTTATTAACTGTTTTTGTTGGAGTTTATCAAGTGATGATGTACAGATCAAAAGTAAGAATCAAGTTTCTCAAAGCCAATACCTTCCATATCCAAGAAAGTACGTACCTTTCCCACTTGCCTTGCAATATCACTTGAGTTATTTTAGGTGTATTTTCTGCAGGGATACATTTTGAAAATAGGGAAGGAACAAGAATTTAAACTCATCTTTTTTCTCCCATGATGTTTTGCTCCTCCGGTAACAGTACATATACCAAATTGGAGGGATTGTTGGCATATACAGAAACTCACAGCAACAATTTTTCTATTTGTTAGATGAAATGCAAGTACACTTAGAAAATAGTCTTTCTGTATTTCTCTCATGAGAAAATAGTGAATGAGTAAAGAATCAGGAGTTATGGATGTTGACCTTTGAAACTCTCCCCAAAGCTGCCCGACTACTGATGGAATGACATGAGAAGTCATTTCACTTATAATGAGATACCAAGCAGGCTTGTCTTCTTTTAAAAGTTGGCATTTAAAAATACATTTACTTCTATTATGTACTGGCCTAACCTGCACAGGCTATTGCATATGACATATTACCTGAGCAGATGTTTTAGACAACATGCTGGCAGCAATGCAAGTCAAGAATAAAGTTCATAGTTTTGTTTCTTCAATCTCAGAGTCACACAATTGAGAAACCTTTTTTTTTTTTAAATCTGGCAATTTACTGCAAATGTTATGTAAACTGCCTATTAATTTTATGCCTACCGTGCAACAGAACACTTTAACGTGAACAAATGAGGGGAAGTAAACATCTAGATTATTTTCTTCTGTAGAACATCTCACCTTACTCACCTTAGCAAAATCTTTTGTAGCAAATTTGCCTCTGACCTGGTCGGGGGAGAGGCACGCTGCAGGGACATGCAGATATTTAAGGACTTACATTTCGTGATACTAAAGCAGGGGAAAGGGGAAAATTGGGAAGAAAGACAAAATGATAGCAATTTTTGTAACTGCATTGTTTTGAGCAGTTAATCAGTTTATTCCTGGGTTATAGAAGTGCGGGACTGTAAAAGGCGTATTCTAAGGAAACAATTGCATTTATTTTACTCCCATGACCTCTACTGCAATTTATATTATGAACTCAAAATAAGCCTGTTTAATATTTCATGAAAATGTATGAAGTATAAACATGCTGTATTATGTTACATAATGCATTTGCAAGTTCATATTCAAATGCGGGAGATTTCTGTATTCATGAAGGAATGACCTTCATACCCCTGTGGAAGATCACCAGTTTATACAATCCTATGACATTTTTATTTTATTTATGTGCTGAATGAAAATACGACATTCATACCATCATCTTTAACAAATGTATGTATTTTCAATCGGAGAGGGCACAAATCCATCTCTGTTTTCAGTAGGTTGCTGGCACAAGCATTTGCCCCTCATGACTTAGCAATGCCACCTCCCATTGTGTCTAGGCCGAGAATTTGTAAGTCTGAAACTTGCCTTTCCTTATCCAAATTTGTAAAATAATCATTTGAAAAGTGAAAAAAGTACCATGGTTTTCAGGCAATATAATAAAAAAGAAATGTTTCTACATGGCACAGAAGTGAAAGTTTGGAGAACAAAAGAGAAATTAATTAATACCCAATCAAATGATAAAACACTGCCATCATCACAATGGAATCACAATGTTTGAGCCATTTTTGAGACTCCCATGGAAAATTCACCAAAAGAAAAGGTGTTCATTTGGCACCATGACATCTCCTCCCTCAAGCGTCTCTGAGCAACTTTTTAGTTCCGAATTCCTAGCCAATAGAAGGCTTTAAAGATGTGAATTGACTGCTTTTTTTCAGGTGATAGGACAAAAGTTGCTACTTTGGATTAAAAAATACTTGGTCCTAGATTATGAACTGAAAAAAAAGCAATGTTTTAAAATTGCTTAGAAGTTCTGACTCTGTACGTAGTAGAACCTAGAGTCTCACACTTAAGGACTAATTTTTAAAAATATTTTATTTTTAAATTATTTTTAAAAATGAAAATCTGGCTATATGATAGTTCCCATAAATGGTAATATTAATAAAATGGTATTTTAACCTCAATCTGTTGTTGTCTTTTGTTCACAAATGTAAAAGATATTTGTTTCACTATTCACTGACCAAGAAGAGAAGTCAGATGATTCTACTCCTGCTAGTAAAGTTCAATAGAGATTACTGATACAACTAACGTACGTTTTGTTTTCTACATTAGTAGCAGAAATCAGAGAGAAAAATGGAGCAAGTTTCATTCCATACAGTACATGTTAGGTCACTGTGGAAGACTAAATGCAGTTGCAGTTTGAGCAAGCAAATAATAAAGAGTTTCCCAACACCATTGTCATTCTACCCTCTTGTGTTTTCTGGTACTTCTCAACTGAGATGATGAACAAGCTATTTTATATTATTGACAGGGGAGGAACGTTAATACTGTTGGTTCTGATTATGACAAAAGAGGGAATAATTCATTCCCATATGGCAAGTTCTTTATCAGTAGTATTTTTTCTCATTCTTCATTATATTAGAAGCAACTACAGAAATAAATTACATATTTGCTATTTGTAATTATACAAATTTAATAAAAATAAAATAAGAATCTGAATTCATTGCTCATCTTATTTAGTAACTGATACAATGGACGCACCTTGGAACAATGATGTTAAATGAAATAAATCAGACATACAAGGTTAAATATCACATAGTTTCTTTTATACAAGAAACTCAAAGTATAAATAATTTAAAGAGCAAGGTAAAAGATAGATAATTGAAAATGGAGATAGATCTTTTGCAAATGGGAAAGGGACCAAGAGGTAAAAGGAGAGAGGACTGAGGGGATTGGTAGGGGAAGTAAAAAGAATTAAGATCAGGGGGAATTCAACATGGTTAAATAGAGGAGGAGCCTCATTCAGAGCTACTCAGAGAAATTCAATTAAAACACAAGTAAATGGAAGAAAGAGGAGGGCCATACACCCTGAAACTAAAATCAGTCTGACATGAGAGACCAATAGATTAAACAAAACATAAATAAAGGTCTTAATAAAATGGCTGGTCAGCCCCCCGGCTGCCAGCGGGTCCCCAGATTGGGACGACAGCCTGCTGTACTTGGAATCTTAAAAGAAGAGAAAAAAAAGGATATACGAAAATAGTGTGGCTAAATAAAACCATACAGGATAGAAGCCATACAGGATATCGGGTCCCCTGCCTCTTCTACCTTCCTTCAAACACAAGACGCTACAGCCCAGCAGTAAATTCTGCCCACACGAACTGCTCCCTCCTTGACAATCAGCCGGTTTTCCCTTTTTTCTCTTTTCTTTTCCATTTCTTTTTTCTTTTCTTGCTGTTCCTTTCATGCACAAGAGCGCTAACTGGAACTGCCAGGAACAAGATTAAAGACTACAGGGGTGCAAAGTAAATGGAACAGCTAACCCCTCCCCCATGACCTGTGGTAGAGAGGTGCAGGGTATTAAACAGCCCTGCACCTTGGGACTGTGCAGCCCTGGGCTGTCCCCATGCTGCAGGGGAAGGAGCAGGAAGGCACCCCACAGCACCCCTATCTCGCCCAAGGAAGTTACAGACTACAGCAGAGGCAGGTGATAGTGGCAGTGGAACTTGTAAAGCAATGAATGGAAAGCTAGAACCCACCTCAGGAGAGGAGTAAGAATTGGGACTGAGCAACCTTGGATTGCAACAGCAGGAGTAGAGGACCAGACCATATCACAGCAGCCCACCCCACCCTGCAACAAATGACCTGAGAGGACAGAGACTCACCAGAGGAAGAGGAACACAGAGAGCTGAGCAAGGACCAGGAGGAGCCAAAGGTGCACAGGACAGGGAACAGCCCCCTGTCTCTGTCTGAAAACAGCACAGCAACTGGGAGAGAGACTCCACCGCCAAGAGAAACAGGGTAAGGAAAGGGAGGCCCCTAAGGGACATACAGAAAATACTGGCTGAAGACTTTGGCCCCAGGCCCCCACATCTGGAGGCCAAGATCAGCCTCAAATCCAGCACAAACTCTACTGCAGGCTTGGCAATGTTATCCAGTAGTTTTGGACTCTAGGTGGACACCAGAGGAATTTTGTTTTTCTATATTTAATTTTATTTTTCTTCTTCCTTTTTTTTTTTTTCTGGTTTGTGGTTTATTTCCCATTCCTTTTCCTTTTTTTTTTTCTTTTACCTACATCTTTGTTCTAATCTATTCATCTTCATTCTTCCTTTTCTCAATTAATCTCTTTAGACTTAATCATATTCTCATATGAGTGAATAGTCTTTCTGATTTTTCTGGTCAGCTTTAATAATCCCTTGCTTACTCTTTCATTCTTTCTCTTCTGCTCTCTTCTCTAGTTTCTCAAAGCTTGTGTGATCATCCTTCATCCTCCAGTCTGGCTTCTACTTTACTTCTTTTCAGTTATCTCTGTTCTATCCACTATTTTTCTTAAATTTCCCCACCACAGGGTAAAACCACTCTACCAAGGGAAACACTTTGCGTACAAGCTCCCAATTTATTATCAGTTTTGTTATATAACTGTAGATTTTGCTTCTATGGTTAAAGGTACAAAATTAATAGATACCACAGATTATCAGTTTCTAAACTGTGCTTGATGCTATTGTCAGTGCTAATTATACTACTTTAGCTAGGTTGTCATATCTGTTTTAAGCAGTTGTTCTCACTTCTATAACAATACTGGGAAGTTCTGGGGTAATAACCTCACCATACCCTACTACCAAAGGACTGGGAACTGAGCCAAACAGATACCAACATCTCACTCTTAATTAATTGGAAAGGTAGGATCTTGGGACAGACACAAACCAAGAACCTCCTACACACAGAAGACATTCTGAAGAACAAACCTTGCCTAGAGAGGCCTTGATACTAGTGATAAATCTACCTACTACAAACACAAGGATCAACACAGAGAACAAAATAAAAACTTTTGAAATAGAAAATGACAAGACACAGAAGCAAAATGCAACCTCAGACCTCCAGCCCACACAGAACAAGTCCAGGAGACAATGAGATAGAGGAAGGTGGAAGACACACACCTGACATTTCTGAAATGATAGCAACAGAAGTAAAGAAATAAGTCCATGAGGCTATAGAGGAAATCAGATCAGAAATAATCTCTCAGGTAAAGAAAGAAATGTTAATATTTATAAAGGAATTACTCAGCAAATCTAGAGTATATATATATATAAAAGATGATGATAGGAAGAGGATGGAAACCATGAATGATCAATATAGGAAAGAAATAGAATGCATGAAATGGATGCAAATAGACATCAAGGAAATAAAAATTCCACTGAAAGCTAGCAAAACCTCTTGAATGAAACTGAAGACAGACTTTCAGACCTTGAAGACAGGATCTTGGCTAGCGACTATGAAAGGAAAGATCTCTTGAAAACAACACAAGAATAGGAAATAATGATTCAACAGCTGCAAGATGATGTTAAGAAAAATAATATAAGAATAATTGGTGTCAATGAAAAAGTAGGAGTCAACACAAATGACATAAAAAAAATTTGCAGAAGTAATAGCAGAAAATTTCCCAAACATGGGAAAAGAATCTGACACACAGAGAAGTGAAGCATATAGAACTCCAATTAGCTATAACCAAAATATATCTACACCCAGACATAATAATCAAGATCCCAGAAATTGAGCACGAATACAGAATATTAAAAGTTGTTAGAGAAAAGAAACAGATCACCTATAAGGAAAGCCCATCAGAATCATGGCAGAATTCTCAACACAAACTCTCAAGTCAAGAAGAACTTGGAGTAAAGTATTTCAAGTCCTGAAAGAAAACAACTTCCAACCCAGATTGATGTACCCTGCAAAACTATCTTTCAAAATGAATGGAGAAATAAGATACTTCCATGACAAAGAACAACTGAAGAAACTCATGACCACCAAACTAACACTACAAAGGGTACTGAAAGATATTCTAGAGAGAGACAAAAATGACCACAATTCCAAGAACAACAGAAAGAAACCATCAAGCTGGCAAGCAATTAAACAGAGGGGAAAAGTAGGGAACCAACAGCAGAAAAATAACCTGACACAGATAACTCAAAACATATCAGTTATAACCATAAATGTAAGTGGCCTCAATTCACCTATCAAAAGAAACAGACTGGCAGAATGGATCAAAAAGCAAGACCCAACAATGTGCTGTATACAAGAAACACATTTAACTCAAAAAGAAATTCATAGACTAAAAGTCAAAGGATGCAAAACAATACTCCATGCAACAGGAACCCAGAAAAAAGCAGGGGCAGCTGTTCTGTCTATAGATAATGTGAACTTCAAACCAAGAATGATCAAAAGAGATAGAGAATGTCACTATATACTTGTTAGGGGAAAATTTCAAGAGGAAGAGATAGCAATCATAAATATATAGGTACCAAATATGGGAGCACCCAACTATATAAGACAAATATTAATAGACATGAAAAATCAAATAAGCAATAACACAGTTGTGTCGGGGGACCTAAATACTTCATTGTCACAAAGAGATAGATCAACTAGACAAAAAATCAGCAAAGAAATATCAGAACTGAAACAAACCTGTGAACAAATGGACTTAGTAGATATTTACAGAGTGTTCCACCCAACAACATCAGAACACACATTCTTCTCAGGTGCACATGGGATGTTCTCTAAAATAAACCATATACTAGCCCATAGAACATGCTTAAGTAAATGCAAAGCAATTGAAATTATCTTATGCGTATTATCTGACCATAGAGCAATGAAGTTGGAAATTAATGGCAAAATAAACTGCAAAAACTCCATAAACACATGGAAATCAAATAACACTCTCTTGAACAACCAATGGGTCACAAGTGAAATTAGAGAAGAAATTAAACAATATCTACAATCAAATGAAAATGCAAATACAACTCATCAGAGCATGTGAGACACAGTGAAAGCAGTCCTAAAAGGAAAATTTATAGTAGTGAATTCTCACCTCAGGAAAACAGAATGAGCACAAATAAAAAACCTAATGCCGCACCGCAAACTTCTCAAAAAAGAAGAGCAAGTCAAGCCCAAAGCCCATAAAAGGGAGAAAATTATCAAGATCAGAGCAGAAATTAACACAATTGAGACTAAGAAAACAATGCAAAGAATTAATGAAACAAAGAGTTGGTTTTTTGAAAGAATAAATAAAATTGATAAACCCCTAGCCAACCTTATCAAAAAAAAAAAAGGAAAGAAAAACTCAAATTCATGCAATAAGGAATGAAAAGGGTGAAATCACTACAGATCTATGGAAATTCCCAAGATCATCAATACCTACTTTGAAAATCTTTATTCGCATAGTATGGAAACAAAGAAGAAATGGACAGGGGCTGGTGAGATAGCTCAGCAGCATAAGTACCTGCCCAGCAAGTGTGAGGTCCTGAGTTCGACCCCCAGTACCCACAAAAAAAAAAAAAAGACAGACTTCTTGAAACATATGAATTATCAAAGCTGAATACAGAAGATATAAAAATTCCGAATAACCCAATATCAGTTAATGAAACTGAAAACATAATTAAAAACTTACCAACAGAAAAAAAGCCCGGGTCTTGATGAATTCACTGCTAAATTCTACAAGAAATTTAGAGAAGATTTAGTGCAAATACTCCTCAAACTCTTTAGTGAAATTGAAAGGGAAGCAATTCTCCCTAACTCATTCCTGGAGGCAAGTATTATCTTGATACCAAAACCAGAGAAAGTCCCAACAAAGAAAAGAAAACTACAGGCCAATCTCCCTAATGAACATAGATGCAAAAATCCTCAATAAGACACTAGCACACAGAATGCAGTCAATCATCAAGAAGATTATACACCATGACCAAGTGAAATTCATCCCAGGAACACAGGGTTTGTTCAACACACACAAATCAATAAATTTAATACACTATATCTACAGAGCCAAAGACAAAAATCTCATGATCATCACAATCACATGATGCGGAAAAAACTTTTGATAAAGTCCAGCACTCATTCATGATAAAAACCCTACAGAAAATGAGAATAGATTGCCTGTACCTCAATCTGATAAAAGCCATCTATGACAAACCAACAGCCAACATCATACTAAATGGACAAAAACTAAAAGCTTTCACTCTAAAATCAGGACCAAGACAAGGATGTCCATTATCACCACTGCTATTCAATATAGTTTTAAAAACATTCACTAGAGCAATTAGACAAGAGAGAGAAAAAAAGGAATAAGGATAGGAAAGGAAGAAGTTAAATTATCATTATTCACAGATAACATGATACTCTACATAGAAGACCTCAAAAACGCCACCAAAAGACTCTAGATTTAATAAGGAAATTCAGTAGTGTAGCTGGATACAAAGTCAACACTCAAAAATCAATAGCATTCCTGAGAATTTCTCTCTGAGAGAGAAATTAGGGAAACCACACCCTTAACAATAGCATCCAAAGAAATGAAGTACTTAGGAATCAATCTAAGGATGTAAAATATCTGTACATTGAAAATTACAGTACTCTGTAAAAGAAGATCAAAGAAGATATCAGAAAATGGAAAGATATACCATGCTCATGGACACGAAGAACCAACATTGTGAAAATGGCCTTATTCCCAAAACTGTTTTACAGATTTAATGCAATCCCAATCAAAATACCACAAGCATACCTCACAGATATAGAGAAACCATTCCTAAATTCATCTGGAACCAGAAGAGACCTAGAATAGCAAAAGCAATGCTGGGCAAAAAAGGCAAGGCAGGAGGCATCACAATCCCTGATTTGAAACTATACTACAAAGCTACTGTGATCAAATCAGCATGGTACTGGCAAAAAAACAGACCTGAGGATCAGTGGAACAGATTAGAAGATGTAGACACAACTACAAACACACTCAGCCACCTTATCTTTGACAAAGGGGCCAAACATGTTCACTGAAAGAAAGATAGCCTCTTTAATAAATGGTGCTGGAAAAACTGTCTTTCCACATGCTGAAGACTAAAACTAGACTCATGTCTATCACCATGCACTAAACTAAAGTCAAAATGGGTCAAACATCTAAATATTAAAACAGAAACACTCCATCTACTGGAAGAGAAAGTAGGTAGAAATCTTGAAGACATAGGGGTAGGCATAGTGTTCATGAACAAAACCCAAACTGCACGGGAAGTACTTCAAAGAATCAACAGCTGGGATCTCATCTTATTAAAAAGTTCTTGCACATCAAAAGAAATCAGCCACAGAGTGAAAAGAAAACCCACAGAGTGGTAAAAAATTTTATCCAAGTGTCCTTCAGATGAAGGACTTCTATCTAGATCATATAAAGAGTTGATAAAAATCAGGCTTCCCAAATTTAAAGACCCAATCAAAAAATGGGTATCTGAGATGAATACGCACTTCTCAGATGAAGAAATACAAATAGCAAGTAAATATATTAACAAATGTTCAACATCATTGGTCATTCAAGAAATGCAAATTAAAACAGCACTGAGATTCCATTTCACCCCAGAAAGAATGTCTATCTTCAAGAAATCAACCAATAACAAATGCTGGTGGGGCTGTAAGGAAAAAGGAACTCTTCTCCACTGTTGGTGGAAGTGTAGACTGGTACAACCATTTTGCAAGTCAGTGTGCAGATTCCTCAAAAAGCTAGGATTAGAGGTCCTATTTGACCCAGCTATTTCCCTTTTAGGTATTTTCCCAGAAGAATTAAAATCATTATACCACAGTGATGTATGAGCACCCATGTCTATAGCAACATGATTTATATCTTGGAAACAACGAAAATGCCCATCAACTGAGGAATGGATAAAAAGTATGTGCTATTTTTATACAATGGAGTATTACTCAGCTATAAAGAAGGATAAACTAGAGGCTTTTATAGGTAAATGGATGCAACTTGAGATCATACTCATAAGTGAAATAAATCAAACTCACATGTATAAACATCATATTCTCTCCCTAGTGTATCAACCTGAAAGAATAAATAAGATCCAAAATATACAATAGGTATTGTGAAAGGGAAAGCAATTCCTCAAAAGGAACAAACAACTGGGATGGGGGAAAGGAGAAAAGACAGAAGGGAAAAGACAGAAGAGAAATCATATATCTATATCTATATCTATATCTGTATCTATATCTATATATGATAGCTAAGATAATTGTACTACTGATTTCTATTAGTTCATTGAAAAGAATGGTTTGTGCTTATATTGTTTGATCAGTTTTTCATGCCTATATCTTATAATCTGAGCAACTACTTTCAAGATAACAATATGCAATATATTAACCATTGTTAATCCCCTATTAGCTTGTTTTCAAACTCTGTACCATTTTTTTGTTTTTTCTCTTAAAAAAATGAATTAAGGGCCGGTGAGATGGCTCAGCGGTTTAAGCGCCTGCCTTGCAAGCGTGAGGGCCCGAGTTTGACTCCCGGAACCCACATACAAAAAAGGGGCCGGTGATATCGCTCAGCGGCACGGGCGCCTGCTGGCGCGCGAGGTCCTGAGGTCGACCCCCCGGTACCCACAAAAAAAAAATGAATTAAGATATATTAATCACATGTACCAACTCCACAAAATGAATGTAGTCATTACATACTGCAAACAGGTACTAATAAAAATTTAAAACTTAAGAAAATAAAACATCGATATCCATGAAGGTTATATCACTATCACAGTGTTTATAATCAAACAAGAATCCTTCAGTTATATTTTAAATAATTATTTTATTTTATACATGTGTTTAACTACCAGGCTTTGGTGAATAATTCTGTAGAGCTGTTCCTCTTAAAATGCAACAGTCTTTGGGATAATGCTTAACAGCCCTTCCCCAAGCCTTCTCAAAGAGTCACTTCTCATTTATTGCATAAATCTTTTTATTTAACACTTTTAATGCTCTCTGATCACATATGCCCTCACTGCTCTCTCCTGTTTTACTACTGTGTATTATGTATGAATTGATATATAGCAACCTTTAATTGTTCTCATGCCTTTGCTAACCTATGAGATAATAAACCTGAAGCTGTAACAGAGCCTGATTCATTGTGGGTGGCTGATCATCAATTGGGGCTGTTCTGACTTGGAATTGAGTGTAATACATGTCTGCCTAGAAAACTGCCAAGTCTCTCTTACAGCTCCTTCTGAAATATGATGATGATAAAGTTACCAGGGTCATAAGTTTCAGAAACTTTGTAGACTTCAAAGACTTTTCATGGCTATTCCCTGCCCTGATCCCCATGACAATCTTGTAAGATACATAGGACAATTATCAACATCTCTCGGAAAAGTTAACTGATACACATTGGCCCATATTCATGTGGCCCGGAATCCAACTACCTTGTTACACTCAAGAAACCACTGTTGACTGCAAGCAACTTAAATGAGACAATGAAAGTACTAAAGGAAATGGGCCTGTTAAGAGTCTGAACCAGGCTTTCTGTGTCTCTGGTCCTCTGAATCTGTTATGCGTGGTTATTTTCTATTTTCTCTCCCTTTGGAGCTTTTCTCATCTTTAATGGACTTTGCCTGAATGTAGCCACGTGTGCCCTGATTCTTTAGTCCCCCACAGTTTGGCACCCAACAGAGACTAATTGCAGTCTCTGTTCCAATTCACAGTTCTCACACTTAAGATTCTCAATATCCACCTCTTCCCTCCTACTTCCACACTCATATCAGAGACACCATCAGTCCTGTCAACTGTAGGCAGGGATTCCAAGTCTTTGAGCTGGGTGGTAGGTTGTGGAAACATATCTTCTAGAATATGGTGTGGGAGGGTAGGCCATGGAAGCCAGGGAGATATTATTAAGAAACTACAGAGCATCAAATCATAGAGTTTCAAGTGAAGGTTGCTCTGTATCTCTCCTTAGGGATACTGGAAGTTATATCTAGTCTTTAAAAGGAGACGAAGTTTGTTAATTTTTAAAAATTGGTGGTTGACCAACTTCAGGTAAATTATTTCTTTTTTTTTAAATTAAAATACAAGCAAAATTAAGTGCAAAAATATATTTTTAAAGATTTTCATGAGATAGTTCTCTCACTAAATTATTCCTCAGGAAATTGGTTTAGTGTAGTGAAAATATTCCACAGTAAACTCAATATGATTGTCTGAGAGAAGTGTTATTTTATTGAGTGGTTATAATGCACTCTGGAGGAATAAGCATGATTTAAGTACAATTAATCTAACTAAAGGCATTTTACAGCAGTACAGCAGATGAAGTCTACTCAAATATTAGAGCTCTTCTCTAATATATGTGTTCATATATATATATATATATATATATATATATTACATATTTACATATACAAAATCATTCTCTCTCTCTCTTCATATTTTTCCCTTTATGTTTTCAATAAAGTTTGGATGTCATGATATGAAAATAAATTTAAAAAGAAAAACAATTCAACAACGCTAAGTAATAACAATGAAAAAGAGTTTTTAACACCTGTGGAGTGGCCACAGGAAGCTTAAGCCAGATAGACTGCCTCTGGAGACAAGAACAGGAGAGGGAAGAGAGTAGTGAGCTCCTTTCTCCAAGCCCTAAGGAATTCAGGAGATGATGGCCTCATCCCTAAATGTGTTCAGAAGTTGTCCTCTCCTTGGGAACTGACTGTATATGACGACCAGTTTGCTTGAATGATGAAGGGAAAAAAAAATCATTGGAACTTTTTAACAAATGCAAATTTCATTGCTCCTTATATGTTAGGCTATAGAGGATGCTTTACAATAATTTAGCTTATTAGCCGGGTACATGGAGTACACTTGTATTCCCAGCTACATGGGAGTCTGTGGTAAGATTGAGCCTAGGAGTTTGAGATTAGTCTGGGCAACACAAAAAATCCTGTCTAAAAAAACTAGATTATTGTTTATTAACCTGTAATCCTACTCACTGACACTAATGTGTTGGAGTTAACTTGCTGTATACAAGGGTCTTAGAAATCATACACTGAGGTTAAACTCTCAAATTTAATTATTCATCACAAGAAAGCCTAAATTCTTTCCTCAAAACATTATATCTCCATTGTTTCCACATCACAGTTTAATGACAACTACAACAACAAACAATTTAAGGTCATTACTTAGCTTTCTGATAAAAGGTAAGAAAACCCACAATAATGGATTATAACCCATTTTTCAGTAACAGAGAATAGGTTGACAAAAAATCAGTAAAGATAAAGAAGTTTGAAGAACAGAGCTAACATTTACATAAATGACATGTGTGGAACATTACACATAACAAATGCAAAATATATATATATATTTCAAGTACATGCGCAACATTTATAAAAATTGACCGTATAGTAGGCAATGAAATAGGTTTCAGTTCATATTCAAGTACTTCATTCATATGTAGTATGGCATATCAAAGTGTGATATGCAGTTAAAGCTATTTTCAGGAAAATATATGATATTGAACTAATTTTGCAAAATAAGTATTAGTATATGTTTGCAATGCGTAATAAATTCTCTCATAGTGGGGAATTGGTACATACACATATCATGTTGTGATCCATTTTTCCTTTCCTTGTCCTCCTTCCTGTCTGTCCCTCTTCCCAGAACTCCTTCATCTCCACAAAGTCTGTATCCCTGTTTCTATCAGAGAAAAAGATAGGATATAATCATTGTTAGTTATTTTTAAAAGTTAGAACAGCAAATTAAATCTCAGTAGAGTTGAAGGAAGGAAATAAAAAAGTGGTTCACCTATGTTGTATAGCACTGACCTCAGAAGGCTATTCATTCCATATTTGGGTAGAAATTATTATTAGGTTTTCTATTTCAATCTCTACGTGCAAGTAGTTTTCCTTCATTGATCTCTCTAGGACTACTCCCCTTCTTTCCCACCATACATCAAAATATATGAATATTGCCACATATTCCCTCACCCTTACTCAGGCCATACAACCATAGTTCTTTCTGCTGTCTTTAGGTATTGATTGCTAGCCTTTAGAATCTTGATTACTCCCTTTAAAATACAGATAACAGAGTTTCCTTACAGCTTAATTAGCAACTTTCATGTAGTTTGTCATTTTACGAATATCATAAATACATCCCTGTAAGATTTATCTAAATTTTCATTTACAAACTGAGTCTATTGATGTCAGGCCAATAAATTCATAAGTGATAAGAATATGTGATATAATTGATAATGATTCATGAGATCAAAAGAGTTTTCACTGCGTGAAACAACAAACCCATATTCCTCTGAAACCCACATTCCACTGAAATGAACAGTGAATTTGCTAAAAGCGTAATTTCTTCTCATAACATTAAACAATGGGTATGGATACATGGAGACACAATGAAGTGATTTTCAAGCGTATGGAAATGGCATTGTGATCACTTCAAGAAGGGCACTGATTGTCAAAATCAAAGATATAAAAAAAGTGGGGAAGCTGCAGGAATTGATAAACAATACATTAAATCCTTGTTCCCTACCCTTTGTCACTTAGTGCAGTTTGAACTGTGACCAGGGAGAAATTAGGTAATAATGAGTAATAATCAAGAGATTCAAAATGACAATGTTTTCCATAAAATATATCATGTCATGCAAAATCTAATATAACAAATGAAGTCCAAATACTGTAAAGCAATATAGGAACATTATCATTCTTCTGACAGCCAATTTACTTACATTAATAGAACCTAAATTTTCATTCAGTATTTGGCAGTCATTTGTACTCTCATAGTGAGTTGAGATCAGTTGAAATCCCTATATTTTCATCACTGCTAAACTAGATAATTCACAAACTGTATTATACAATCAGTTTAATCAAACCAGAATGTAAGATGTTTTTATTCACTACTCAAACACCCATCTCTATAATTAACCCACATTCCCAAACCTAGAAATAATTTGGAACCTTGGGTTCATCTTCCTATATGTTGGCTATCCATTCTCATTTAATAATTTTTGCCAATTGATAAGCCACATTCTCTAGGCAATGTTTAATAGAGTGACACAGCAATAGTATTTTTTATTGTGTAATGGGGAACCACTTTTCAGTGCCAACTTCAAACATGAAGAAATCCCTTCTGCCAAAAAAGATTTTGAAACCACCTCCTCCATTAACACAGCACACAGAGCCTGGAGATAGTGGTGAAGATAATACAGAAGATGGCAAGCATAGGAAGTCTGCACTCAGACAAAGTGCCACACCCTGACAGGGATTCCCATTATCTGGTGAAGCCAGCATCCAGCATCATGGAGAGCATATTGCAGATAAGAAAGCTTTTGACAGAAATCCACTCTGATACAGATGCAGTCCTGAGAGACAAGAAGCATGTGAGTAAAGTCTTAAAGTCAAGTAGTCATGGATCTCGAACTAAGAGTAAACATTGCATGGGATCAGCTTGGGGTCTGTCTTGTGAGGTACACATTTTTGGCTCCCTAACACACCAGCTCCTCCTGAAGCATTCAGGCCCTTCAGGAAGAATGGGGACTCCACATCAGTTGAGGGTTCATTCTGTAGATCTTCTATTCTGTTGCATGAATGTAAAAAATTATAGAGTTTCTTATTAAAAACATTTAAAAAAAAACCCTGTTTTTTGCTAGTAGCATTACCTAGTTATCACAACCAAAATTCTGATACTCAGCTGGGGAAAAAGCAGACAAGCAGCAGCTTTCACAGCGTGATTTTTACTAAGGTGTATTTCTGCCTTAGCATTTTCTGTTTCACTCTAACTGGAGTCTTCATATTTTTTAAATAAATAGACCTGTGCTGGCTTTTAGTAAGCACCTCTCTGTCCTAAGTGATCACATCATCTTATTAAGTGATCACATCAATTTCTTCTAATATTTACAAATTTTTTATTTAACTCTATTTTTGTATTGATCAATTGATTGCACTGAGCTACATGTCCAGGGCTTTTTCTTTTTATTTTACGATATATTCTCTCTAAATCACCAAGTTGTTTATTCTAGACTCGAATTTGGGATTCTCCTGCTTCAGGCTCCCAGGGATTATAGGCCTGTGCCACCATACCCTACTATTTTTAATGAATAAAATCTAGATGCTACCTTCCCTCCTTCATTGAAATTCAAGAAATATTTCCTCATTGTCAGTACCCTGCCGTGTCTTCTATTCCCCATATAGTCTCAAAATTTTGAGGAGCAATTTTATAATCTCACTTGAATTTCTATGATACATTAGATATTAGCTCTTCTAGACAGTAGAGTTAATTTAAAGCAAATAGTTTAGCTAATTTCATATAGCCTTTATATGCAACTACCTTAGTTTTAGTCTATTCCCGAATATTCCTTATGTCTTTACATTTTCTTTCCCTCCCTTCCTTCTTTTTCTTTCTTTCTTCTTTTCTTTCTTTTTTTCTTTCTCTCTTTCTTTCCTTTCTCTTTCTCTTTCAAATCATCCAATGTTTACCACCATCCTCAATATGTAAAAGACTTTCAATAAATACCTAATAGTTTGTCTTGTCATTCATATTACAAAAGCTGCTGTCTTGGAGATGTTGGAGAAATGTCAGATATCTTTGGCTTGTCATCTCACCATCTGTTCTTCACTTGAGATTCTTTTTTGAAATTTTGCCTAGGCACATAGATGATTCACTTTCTTTCTCATAGTGTTGATGACATTTTCCCAAGTGTTAAACCTCATGCTTGTGGTTAATCAATTCTTGGATCATATCATCATTCCAGCTTGATGAGTTTTTTGTAGAATCCATGTGCCTTTGGAGACTATGGGCTGTGGTCTTCAGAGTATTTCAAAAACTTCTGACAAAGGCTTCATGTGAGGAATTAGAATTTTCCAGGTTTTCAATTGGAGCAAGAGGGGTTTCTCAATCAGAGCACTTGCTTTTCATCTTTCACTAAACTAACCGTTATCAGCGCCTCTTTAATACTTAACTCTTTTTCAAGGATTTATGAGGCTTTGGAGAAAAGTAGACTAATTTTATGTAGAACCAAGAGAAAGCCAAAATTCTCAACAAGCTTTCATCAACACGTCATTCATTCTGAAAATTCTGATGAATGGAAAACTCTAGCACACATTTAATGCCATCTGAATGAAATAATTAAATGCAGGAGTTGGAAGGGAACTTAGAAATAATTTAGCACATCCCCTTCATTTCACTTGCAGGAAAGAATGAGACCCAGAGGGACTAAGTGAGATGCCCAAAGTAGTTCTCTAAGTAGGCTGTCAAATGAGAACTAGAAGGTGACACTTTTGACAGCAGTCCTCAGCAGACCTCCTCCAGTGGGACGCTACCATTCATTGAGGCTTTGCTTAACAAGACGGTTTGTGAGAGTTGAAAAGACACAGGATAAAATAGTACTGAATGAACCCAATGAGAGGCTTCAGGCTACAACATGGACTTTCATAAGTGAAATACCTCCTGGGTTCAGGAAGGAATTTTTCCATATTTCTTGTAAGTGATGAAACCAGAGGTATGGTGGAGTTTGCTGGAGATGGTGATTGATGGGGTTGATGATGACTGGGATGGAAAGAGTGGAAATTGGTGAAGCTAGGCAGGAAAAACATGACATAGCTCTGAGTGGTTAGAGTAGAGGTTAGCACATTTATTTTTCTGTCAATACAAAAATGTAATTTCATTTTTCAAATGTGATGACTTTATAGCCAGGGAATAAAAATTAACTTGTTGTTTCTTTTGTGTAATTGCCTGCATTTCTCAAAGGACAACTAATTGTAGACAGCATCTCTTGATCCCAGATTGAATCAAATAAAGTTTCTTCTCTTGGTGCTGCCCATAGTTTTGTGTTCGTACATGGCAGGTGTATGTCTGGGCAACAGTTCTTTCTGTAGCTTTACATGTAGTTACATGTAAAATAATTTTTGAATATTTGAAAACAATTTTTTTCTTATTTAGCTCTGCTTTTGAAAGCTCATGTCCAGAAAAGTGATGGCCTGGATGTTGAATTATGCAGTATTGAATCATTTCTATTTGGCTTTATTTTTGTATAGTTTTGTTAGATTGTACACCTTTTGAATCTATGTTACACATCATACCTATAATTCATTTTTTTCTCTAACAACTAAGAAATATGCCCTCCTGTTTTGTGTACCTTACATTGCACAAGCACAGGGCCTCTGCTGGAACAGCATGCAGAAACTTTCAGAAGCTTAGTTCTTTCTCGAACATGCATAACAAGGCAGCAGCTCTCAAAGGCTATGCTTTGAAAAAGAAACATTACTTTTAATGAAAAGAACTCCACGTTTACCATCCATTACAAAAATGCAGGCACACAGGGCTTGGAGCAAAAAGAGGACAGAATAAACCAGCATTGTGTCGAATCATAAAAATGTTAAGAGTACAAAAGACACAAAGGATGCTATATTGAAGGAGGATATAAGGTCACAGTGGAGGGAAAAAAGTGAACTACAGTGATAAGAGGGGTGCAGTGTAATTGTGTGTGTACCTGAGAGCAGGCACCACAGAGGCCTAAAACTCAGAATCAGTAACAATCGGCTCTTAAAGAAGAGCACTAATACTTCAGAGTGTCTCCCACTGGATGTCAGAAGATCAGAGGGATGTAAAGGAAGTAAATTTGTAACAATGAATATCTTCTGAATAATCATATATGCTGTGTTATAAAAGGAAAAGGAATAGTTTCTTAACCTAGAAAATACATAGTTTGGGAATAGAATGAACAAATTCAAGAGAAAATACTTTTTTAAAAAATTGTCGAAAAGGGAAAAAAAAATATTATCTCTTTATTCTAGTGGTTATATGTAGCTCTTCCTTGTAACATTTTGTACAGCAAGGAGCACTTTTCTTCTTTTTGAAATTATTCAACCCATGTTAAGTACTTTAATTGTTGATTTATATATGTTTTTGTTAGGAACCATGTTACAACCACAGTGCTATATAGTTAGATAAACTCAGGTTAATGCAGGTGGTAGGTTTTGCCTTTTTTCCTTTTTTTTTTCCACAGAAATTTGAACAAGTTCCTCTGCAGATAGTTGAGGGTTGATATAATCCAGAGCCGTGCGTGTATGCTGAGGTTCAGTTGTAATCAATTCCTAGCTCCTCATGAAGTTTGCAATTTAGTGACAGAAGCAGGGAACAAATAAGAAATGTGTGATATTTAGGGTAAGGTTTTCTGGGGTTAATGTAAGAACCCCTCATTCTAGTGGCGTTTGCATTATTCAATGCTTACCCACTCCCTGTTTTGAGAGACTATTTGCGTATGTCCCCTCCTAGCCAAATTGAGTCCGCACTGAGTTTTCTTCTCAGTTCCTCAGAGAAGCTCTTTCACTGGGTTACGCATTCGCACTGTTTCTGTGCCTTCCCAGGCGGTTGAGAGGTGAGTGACTTAGGTCTTCCAACGACTGTAGTTACAGAACTTGCTCAGAATCTCCTCAACGCATGGTAAATTCCTGCCTGAATTTGAGGTGAAGAAAAACTGCTCTGTAGATGAACCTGCCAGTTCTCTCTTGTGGTAAAAGAAGTGTGTAACCAGATTCACTTTACTTGCTACTTGTCTTGACAGGAATCATAAGGCTTACTGCCTTACCAAGTATTCTGATCTGCTCAGTTCAGGTGTCTGTGAAACACTTCTTCCTTCTGCTTTCTTCAGATGGTATCTATTCTACTTTATTCTGAGATATATGTACATACATTAGCAGGATACAATGATATAATTATGTACAGTCAAGTTCAACTGTGAATCCCTTTTTGACCAAGGAATATTCCTGAAGACATTCTTCTTTTTGTGTAGGGATGGCATATACTTACTGTATTTATCAGGGTTTGTTATCTAACTATTCCTTCTTTTGCAGCATCCATTTTTCTCTTTTTGATAATTTTTGCATGCACACATGTTCTAACATCTCCTATATTATTACAAACAAAACATTTATTTCACCAACTAATGAACACCTAATGAACATCCTCTAATGAACATCTCATCTTTCTGTATCTTTAAAGAAAAATGCCATCATTTCACAATTTCTTCTCAGTCTGCTCCAGCTGGGTTTCCGTGTTTACCAGTCAATGCAGACTGCTCTTGTTCAGGGTCCCCCACCCTTGGATGCCAATCCCAGAGTCAGTTTCTCCTCTTCTCCTACTTGACCACTCAGTAGCACATGACAGCTGATAACTCCCTCTTTTCCAAAATACTTTCTTTGCTTTACTTTGCTGACACCAAATTTTGTTGTGTTTCCTTCTATCTATGACCATTTCATATACTTTATTTATTTATTTATTTATTTTGATACTGGAGATTGAACCCACAGCCTTGCATATACTAGGCAAGTGCTCTGCTCCTGGATATATCTCCAGCCTAAAACCTTTATATTTTTTTGAGTCTTGGTGATACTGAACTGGACTCCTTTTAGGAATGGTTTCTACATTCTTTCAGTCTTGAGCAAAGAGCTAGTCAAGACAAGCATAAACAGTAGCAAAGTTCTACATCTATTAAAGGTAGGAATAGAAACAGGCTATGTGGAGCAAGTTTGGGCCAAGTAAATGTAAGAAGAAAGGCAGATTCTACACTGTGAGAGTGGACTACTGTGAAAGAACACAGTAGCCAAGAGCTCAACGTGGACTGTTTCTTTCACGTCATCCACTCTTCAGGCTGACTTCAGCGCTGTGCCACCCTATCAAAGTCCTGTAGGGAGTTCTTGTGAGGAGGCCACATGCAGAACTTTGGGAGCTATTCTGCGGCTGTGTCCTGGGATTTGTAATGAACAAGCCATCCCTACTTCCTCAGCAGCTTCGCATGCCCTAGTCTCCTGCCTCACTGTGGGTTGAATTCAGGGTCTCACTCATGCTTGGCAAGTACTCTATCATCGAGTTGCATCCTCAGCCTTTGATTTCTTACTTAAAGTAAGCTTTATTGAAGTATAATCCGTGAATATAAACTTAACATTGTCTTTTAAGTGTCCAGTTTGATAATTTTGACAAACACAAAATGTCCTGAAACCTTTGTCAAAAAATCAGGTTGTAGAATATTTACATCTGTCTGAAAGTTTCCTTCCTACCTCTTGGCAATCGATCCTCCTAGCTTGTCCAGCCCCTGAGAACCACAGACCTGATTTTTTTTCCCTATAATTCTGCCTTTCCAGAATGTCTTATCAGTGGATTATATAATAAAATGTAGTTTCATGTATCTGACTTTCTTCACTTAGCATAATGCTTTTGAGAGTCATCCATGTTGTCGCATGCCTCAGTAGTTTATTATTATTTATTGCTGAGAAAAACAGTCTACTGTGTGGATTTGCCACCATTTTTTAATCCATTTACCAACAGAAGGACATTTGGGCTGTAACCAGTTCAGGTGATTATGAATAAATTTGTTATCACATTCACATACAGTGAGGATGGGTATTTTCATTTCTCTTGGACAAATTTCTGAGGATAGTTTTTTTTGGGGGGAACCGGGAATTGAACTCAGGACCTCGAGCTTGCCAGGCAGGCTCCTTGCCGCTGAGCTATACCCCCAGCTGTGAGGATAGTCTTCTGAAGAACAGTTTTAAATTGTGCTCACTTTAGTTCAGTGGGTCTATCTCTTACGTTTTGTGTGGTAGTCTATTAGGAAATCTTTGCCTGAGACACCGTCGTACTGATTTTCTCACATACTTTCTTATGGAAACTTAAAATTGATTTATGATCCTTTTCAAGTGAAATTTTATATCCAATGTGAGGTAAGTTTTGGGATTTTGTTTCTCTCCCTTCCTTCCTTCTTTCCTTCCTTCCTTGTTCTTTTCTTTTTCTCCCTTCCTTTAACTCCCCTTCTTCCTCTTTTCCTCTCTTCCCTCTCCTTCCCTTCCCTTCCTTACTCTTTCCTTCTGTCCATACTCTCTTTCTTCCTTTCTTCTTTGCTTTCTTCTGCCTGTTTTCCTTTTTCAGTGGCATAAAGATTCTCCTGTCTTCCTTTACCCTGAGTGCATATACCTTATCAAAATTCCCCGTCCTCTGTCACTACTTTGTTCTCTTGTATTTTCTTTAAGACTTTTTGATGAAAGAAAATATAGTTGAGAGGGAAGAAGCACTTACTTATTACTGACTCTAGAAGTTAAGTTTCCTATCTGAAATGTTTATACTGTCTTCATACCTACTATTCTCTTTTTGGTCTAGCTTATTTATTTTTTTATTTATTTGTTCATTTGCACTGTAAAAATATGTATATATTATTAGGTTCATTTCCAAGAACATCAAATTTCCATGATTTTGAAAAGGAAATGGTAACTTTATAATTTCATTTTAAATTCTAATTTTAATAAACAGAAATCTGGGCTGGTGAGATGCCTCAGTGGCATAAGCACCTGCCTGGCAAGCTTGAGGGCCCGAGTTTGACTCCTGGAACCCACATACAATAAAAGGGCCGGTGATATCACTCAGTGGCACGGGCACCTGCTGGCACGCAAGGTCCTGAGGTTGACCCCTGGTACCCACAAAAAAAAAAATAAATAAAAAAAAATAAATAAATAAACAGAAATCTTTTCATTGTTAATTTATAGAAATATAGAAGATGTGTTACATTGATATGGATTCTTGTAGCTAAACTGAATTATTTATCTAGTATCATTTTAGTATGTTCTTTGACTACATCTAATAATCATGTAGTTTGTAAGTTAAAGACAATATTTTTCTTCAGCTCAAATATTTAAGTCACTCTCTCCCTCTCTCACTCTCTCCTGTCTCTTTTGTTTTTCTCTTACTTTATTTGGACTAGATAAGAAACTCTAGTAGGACTGTTAAATAGAAATAGTGACAATAGATTCCTTGCATTATTCCCAAGCAGAAGAGAAAAATAGTACTTCACCATTTTGTATGATATTAACTGTCACTCATAGATTTCTTTTGACAGGAGAAAAACTTCTATTCTATTACAGAGATTTAAAAAAATCATAAATGAATGTTAATTGGTTAAAATTTTTCTGCAACTGTTGAAATACATCATATGATTTTTCACTTTCAGCCCATTGTATGGATAATTATACTTATTTATTTCCAGAAGTCGAACATATTTTCATTACTGGGACAACCCTCAAGTGCTTATATTGTATATGTGTGTATATTACCAGAATAAATTTATTAATATTTTGTTCAGGTATTTTACATTTATGTACAGCAGTTACATTGTGGAGTAGTTTTCCTTTTCAAATACAGTAAGTTCCAACTTATGAACAAGTTTTGTTCCAGGAGAACATTCGTAAGTTGGATTTATTCCTAAGTGTGACAAAAATGAATCCTATAAACATTTGACACAAATATACAATGCAAAGCATGACACCCCCACAAAAAATACAGTAAGTCCTTGACTGTATTGTACTACTGTACACTATTGCACTGTGCAGTAAGCACAAAACATCACAACTGTGACAGTGCCTTGCAGACACATGAGCTACTTTCATGATTCGTTTGCATCTACGAATGTGAGTAATGTGAGGTCTGTTCATATCTTTGAAAGTTCACAACTTGAATGTTCCTAAGTTGGGGACCTACTGTAATGTCTATCAGTTTGGGACATTTGGGGAACATCTTTTGGTTACTAACTTCTAGTATAATTACATGATGGTCAAAGATTATGCCTCATATGATTTAATCACTATTTAAATTATTATTGTTTTATGGTGCTGTGCATGGTCTGCTTTGACTGTATTTACATAGAATTGAAAAGAATGTATATTCTGTTGGTATACAATAAATCGATCTATATGTGTCAGTGAAGTCACATTGATTGATTTTTGTTCTTGTTCAGCTTATGCCTACTTTCTGCATAATTATTGCATTGCTTACTGAAAGAGAATCAAAACCTCCAATTACAACTAGGTTTTGTCTATTTCCTCTTCACTTTTATTAGTTTGTTGCATGTATTTTTAAGGTCTTGTTAGGTGAACACATATTTAGGATTATTTTCGTTCTTCTAACTTAATACTTCCATTATATCATTTTAAGAATTATTCTTGATCTATAATTCTCTATTCAGAAAAGAATGTTGGGGGCTGGTGAGATGGCTCAGCGGCGTAAACGCCTGCCTGGCGAGCGCGAGGGCCTGAGTTTGACTCCCGGAACCCACATACGAAAAAAAGGCCGGTGATATCGCTCAGCGGCACGGGTGCCTGCCGGCGTGCGAAGTCCTGAGGTCGACCCCCGGTACCCACAAAAAAAAAAAAAAAAAAAGAATGTTGTCATCATCCATTTGATTGCCTAAATCAGAAAACCTGAAGTAAATCTATTGCTTATCATTACAATTTCTACTTCATGTACAGATGAAGCAGAGGTATGTTAGTGTAGTTAAGTGATTGAAGGAGGGACAGTGGAATTAGCCTAAAGAAAATGTACAAATTTAAATTTTCAACCTTGAGCAATTATTCAGCCTCTTTAGATATCAGCAAGGTCAGATGTCAAACAGGAATAATAATAGTACTGTGGTAGCTCAATTCATGAACTTAATTTGTTCCGTGATTCTGGCTGTGATTCTGGTCAATTCTGGTGTTCCACGAATTGGTCGCAAATAGAATCGAATTTCCCCATAAAGTTCAATGTAAATGAGGTTAATCTATTTTGACTCCTGCAAATGTGGTTGTGAACTGATTTTGGTAGAGAATGTAATCAAATTTTTCATAAGGTTCAGTGTAAATGAGGTTAATCTGTTCTGAACTGTATATATTTATAATCACAAAAATGTGAAACAAAGTACAGTGCAGTGCTGTATGAAGAGAGAGAACAATAATCTTGCTTGAAGCAACTTCTGCCATGGAGGACAGGCAGGTAAATGGGGAGGAGGTTACTGTTTGGAGGGAGAGTTCCCCTCCTTAAGGACGTGGGGTGATCTCCTTCAGGGTTTTCCTCTTTTCTTTGTATATTAGCTGCAGGGTCAATTTTGATGAAAAATCTGTATACCGTCAGTTGTTTTTTCCTGTGCCACATAACCTTCCAGAAATGAGGATCACATTATTGTCCATCAGATTCAACACTCTGTTCATCACAGTTGTGTTGGGGTGTTGCTTCTCAAAGAATTCCTGGCACTCATTCCATTTTTCCATAATGGGTTTTATCATGTTGCTGCGAACATCCTCCCTCTCTTCCTTTTCCTCAGTGGAATGCTCCTCAACAAGCGCCTTCTGCTGCTCACTTGGGAGTTTTGCAAGTTCTTCATCATCAGCTCCTCCTTATGGTCCTCAACAAGCTCCTTTATGTCTGCACTACTGATGTCCAGACCCATACTCTTACCCATGGACACAACGTCCTCCACTATCTGTGCATCAGACCTTTCAAAGTCATGTTGAGTTATACATTCTGGCAGCAGTTTCCTCCAGGCTGAATTTAAGGTCTGGTGCACAGCATCTTCCCAGGCTTTATCAGTGAGGTTGATGCAGTGGAAGATATTGAAATTTTTCTTTAAGAGCTCTTTCCGAGTCAAGGACGTCTCTTCAGTGACATAAAGTACCTGGTGAAGAATGCCTTTGTGTACAGCTTCTTGAAGTTGCAAATCACTTGCTGGCCCATGTGCTGCAGAAGAGGTGTCATGTTGCAGAGAAGGAACTTGACCTTTATGAAGTCATACCCAGCATCCATATCATCCACTAAAGCTGGAGGGTGTGCCAAGGCATTGTCTATCAGAAGAAGGCACCTTTCAGGCAGTTTGTTGTCAGAAAGTTATTTCTTAATGGTGACTGTGAACACCTCGTGCAACCAGTCCATGAACAGTTGTCTTCTGACATGAGCTTTCACGTTAGGCCCTGCACATGACAGGCAGTCTGGACTTGTTCACATTCTGTTCCTTGAAGGCATGAAGGGTCTGGGAATGGTACACCAGTAGTGGCTTAATCTTCATGTCAACACTTGCATTCGCTCACAGGAAAAGAGTCAATCTGTCCTTCATAGGCTTGTGCCCTGGCAATGCTTTTCCCTCCTGTGTGATATAGATGCTGTTCCACGTCTCATTCCAGAAGAGCCCTGTTTCATTGCAGTTGAACATTTGTTGAGCGATGTATCCTTCTGCCTCCATGAAGTCTGCGAATTCTTTCTTGTAGGCTTCTGCAGTGGCCTTTCAGAACTGGAAGCCTCACTGTGTCTTATTTTTCTGTTGATGCCACGTCTCTTGGGGAATTTATCAAACCACCCTCTACTGGCTTTAAATTTGATACTTGCTGCACTTGCAGAGGGATTTTCTTGCAGAAAATCACTGTGAAATTTCTTGGCTTTTTCACAGATCATAACTTCACTAAAGCCATCACCTACTAGCTGTTTCTCATTCAACCACACTAACAAAAGACTTTCCACTACTTCCAGCACTTCTGTCCACTTTTTGGTTAACATCGTTGATCCTCCTGCCACATCAGCTCCTTTGATGGCATTTTTATTCTTCAGAATCATCGGATTGTGGAGTTCACCATCTTGTACCTCGAGATCAGATCAGTCACATGAATAATATGCTAATGATTTTCTACAGTTTCCTTCTTCATTTCAATGGCTTTTTTTTAAATCTTCTTCTTACCATTCTTACTCTGCACTTTCTTGTTACCTTCATTATGTTCTGCATATTCTTATTACCTTTATTACCGCTCTGCACCTTGTTTTTACCACTATACTTGCTCTGCACTTTCTTTGGAACCATGCTGGATTGAATAATACTGTACAGTACTCTATGTGCTAAAAAGCACACAAAAAGCTTCACAAGTGTACAAAGGTCTGTCTGTGACTGCAATCTCCACTACAGCAAGCCACAACTACGTGTCAGAGCAGGGAAAATAGCTGCGTTTGTGTTCCTGTGGGAAAATGGCCATGGTCATTTTCATCACCCGATGTGCTCACAAATGGAGGCAAATTTTTGCAGAATGCTGTTGTTTGCAAACTGAACTGTTCACGAACAGAAGTGTTTGTGAATCAGGTATTCCTGTACTCACCTCATAGGGTCATCATAAGTGAGATAAGGTATAACACGGATAATCTCAGCATAGAAACTGCTATATACTAAGTATTCAACAAATAATTGTTAACAATATTTTTATTACTATAAATACATCCTCTAGCTATGCCTTTCAAAATTTAGTGGCTTGAGAGCTATTATTTCCATTTTATAAGGAAATTGAAAGTTCATGAGATACTAAATAATTTGGCTTCTATTATATAACTACTAAGTTCAAACTGAATCTTATCCATTTCCAAAGTCAAGACTTTAGCTGTGATTTTTAAATTTAAAATTTTGCTCTTAAAAAAAATAAATGGCTATATTTGGGTGGTAAAACTAAGGTACAATCAATTATAGGACTATTATTATCGGAGTGAAGGAAATATTTGTGCTTTTTAACTGACACATAGCTTCTCCAAATAGTGAATTTTATAAGACATTTCTCATGGTGGACCTTTGGGAATACTAAAATTTTCAGTAGATACTGTTCTCAACATCATCTTTACAGAAAGTATAATAATGAATTTCATATACATATTCCTATATTATAGGTGGAAAGTATGTAATATTCAGTCATGCACTGGTTAATTCCCATGTGAAAAGGAATGAAGTGTTAGTTCAGCTCTAATCCTTACTGGCCCCCAAAGCAACCCCATATGTAGAACAATTGTGTGATTTAATAGTTCAAAAGCATCAAGGAATCTGAGTGCATTTTTCAGTATAGACAGCTCAAGTAGTTTGCTTCCATGGAAGTATTTTATTTCTCAAGTTGTCTTCTACTGTTCCTAACATTAGATTCCCTTTTTACTTCATCTCTCTTCAGTTATATCCTACTTTATAGTAGAGTTATTTACCCATAATTATCTGGAATTATGAAATTACCTTGAAGGGACAAGATGCTTCTCTTAGGAGGATGAAATTATTCTGTTTTGGGTTTTTCAATGTGCTCTTAGCTTCACTGAGTTCATTTTTTTCTCTTTTAATTGCTATAGCTCCAGCAGAGCCACATTTGTTTTTACTTTGAGATTTTCCATCTAGCAAGAGATTTCTTTAGTTGGCTCAGTAAATATCTGTATCTCTTCTATGGCACTCTGTAAAACACATGCTATTTGATTCGCTTTAACCTCATTCAAATTAATTGATCCAAATTCTGGTCTTCCAGTGGTCTGATTTTTTTTAACAAACAGGAATCAAGATTTCTAAAAGGAGACAGTGTGAATAATCTTCAGTTACATTTCCCTTTATTCCAATTCTTTTTTGGCTTTGATAGGGGTTAGACTAAACTGACTTAAAATATTAACTGCTTTGATGTTGAGAAAATGCAGTCATATGGCCTCAAGGAAGAAAATCTATAGCAATAAAATCCAGCATGATACAACAAGAAATCAAAGGGAAAACAGAAATTCAGGGGTGAATTTAAAGTTGTGAGTTACTAAAATGTTGTTAGATTATAATTTGTTAATATGTAAAGCACTTAAACATCCCTCAATTACTTTTGAACTTTGTTTCTCCATATTAAAATAATATTCTGGTTCCAAAAATAAAGCTATGAAGATAATCTGGCAATTGTTCATGATGTTGGCTTAGACAAGACCAGATTTTTTTTCCCAACAAGTGTTTTTACAAAGGCTCACTGGCTTCCAATATAGTCTCGCTGTGAAACTGTTTCATGAACCACTTTGCTGAGCCAGATTACCAACAGAATCTATTTCCTGTGAACATCATGGCTAGGACAGCTCCTTATAAGACAATCTTCCAGCTAAATGCTCCAAATCACCACTTAATTGCTCTAGCCTAATGCAACTGGCTTATGCAATTTCTAGATACCAAATTAGAAGAAAATAGTGAACATAACTGTGAATTATACAGTGGATTCCAAGCCATTTATATAGCTAGTCAAATATCGGATATGTTTAGAACTAACCCAAATGTACCCGACTTGATAAAAATCATATCCTCAGAACAATACCTTTTTTCTCTTTAAGTAATGAGTATGGTAATTAATAAATCTAAATTATAAAGTAATTATTTTAATTGCTAAAGTACTTGGATACTTCTAATGAAATCTGCTTTTAGTCAATTTACTTTGTATAACATAATGTATTTCATGAAGGGAAAACACCTGTGTTATCAGTTATAAAAGAAATATACATGCAGATCTAAATAGACATAATTGGTTGTAGATTACTTGTAGCCAAATGATTATATGAGTCTTGAAAGGATGATATCATAAAAATAGTATCTTTAGACTAATTCAAATTGTCTTTAAGTATTGCATCCAGACTTGGGAATGAATTCAAAACTGCCTTATTCAATAACAATATAATGATATAGCTTTAAGGAAATTGAACAAATACAGATTTTTGAATTACAATAGGCCACTCATGCAGAATAATTCATTGACAATACTGGATTCCAATTGGGGACTGATTTAATACTGATGTTAATGAAGTGCCAAGAAGAAAGTGAGTCATAGGGTGAAATTCCTTTGCAGCAATTTCCAGAGGAGGTTTTTTTTTCTGTGTGTGATAGAACATTCTTAGAAATTTAAATTGGAACAATTCCTTTTGGGTGGGAGGATTTGATTGAAAAGTGAGAGGGGAAAAGATGAAGAGAAATAAGGGTGAGCAAGGGAGAAAACTTATTATCTTTCTTTGTGAAATAAAAATTTGCTCATTTGGTATAAAATGAAATTGACTCAATATAATAAATGAACTAAATGTAATGAAATGAACCCAACCTTGTACACTTTCCAAGCTGAACAAAATGCAAACAATGGAAATAATAGAGTGAGGTATTTCATAAATTTATTTAGTTTTAGTAATCTTGGGCTCCTTTGATATGATCCTTGAAAAATACTATATCTAGTGCAACATCTTTGATATATCATGGAACTTGAATAAGTAAAATAACAAAAAAATTTATAACTGCAGTTAAGGATATTATTGCCAAAAGATAATAACAGTAAAACATCATCTAAAGGAATTTAACTAATCCAATTGTTTTAATTTTATTGTCATCTCTATTTTAGGTAACAGTCTGTAAAATTATATATGTGATGTTTTGGCTACTTAGGACACAACACTGATTTATTTGAAAAGGTTGCCAACTTGTTCCAACTGTACACTATTTCCCAATTTTCTAACCATAGGACATTTGTAGAAAAGTTAAAGTTCCCAAACAGAAGGCTGGATGGTTTGATCAGGAACCACTTTTACATACTACAGAAAATGTCAAGCTTTCTTACTAAAAATTATAGCTGCCAAAGACAAGAAAGGTATAGGGGTTACTTTTCACCTTCTTAGTCCAATATAAAAATTGATTATGGAACATATTTCTCCTTGCTCATTTCTTTAAGATGTGCCTTTTTGTGCCTATATGAGGATTTAAGATTGTCAACTTGTCTCAAGGATATGAAGAATAGAACTTTTTAATTAATCTTTTGAAAATAAAAATGCTTCTTCTATTTCTATAAAATTTTGTCAGGGCTAACCCCATTCATGCATACTTTTATTTCTGCCATATTATCATGTATAAATTATCGCTTTACTAATGAGGCTTCTCTGGTGTGAAATCTTCAACAGCTCTACATTGCCTGTCAAACAAAGGTTAGACATATTAAATTGGCAAACTAAATCCTCCAAAATCTGTTCCTTTGCCTCAATTTGCCACTAATTTTCTACCTAGAAATGGCACTCTGGCTAGACTTGTTTGTTCCCATATAAAATAAAAACACCCTTTGATTTCTTCCCTTGCTCATGTTGTATAAATTATTCTGGTCTTCTACAGAGATTCCATCTGGTTCTTCATGTCTAAACCAAATGTCACCTCTTCCATGGAGCCCTTCCTAACTTCCCAGTAACAATTACTTTCTTCTCTGAAACCTTGTAACCATATTTATAATTCTCAATTTCTAGCAATCAATATGATGTATTTTTCTCTAAACTCATAATAATTATGTGTGGACCCGAATTATCCTGTGGATCTGAAACACTGCCATAGGAAAGAAGGGAATGGACCAGCCCGCATGCCTGGGATAAAAGAGCGACTCTGCAAACTTTTAGCACTACAAGTTTGAGTGTTTTTCTTAAATACCCTGAGTTTAATTTCTCCATTTCCAAGAATGAGATATCAATTTTTCTAACATGAAAGAGTTGTTACATCCAAACCACATACAATAGTAACTTGCATGTAGTTCAGGGCTATCCAAGTGTTTACTATTTTATTATCTTATACCTTTCTTAGCCAAAATTGTTGAATTCCCAGAGTCAAGGGCAATAAATTATTCTTCTGTGTAAACAACATTATCTCAAATAGTGTTTGCCGACTAAATGCATGAATCTCAAATGCTAAAAAGAGTTCTTTAGATTTAAATTTTCTATGGTGTCTTATTTCCTATAAAGCTGCCAATAGTTAAAGTTGTTTGATTGGTTTTTGCTTATTTAGTCATCCACAAAATATTTACTGAGCACTAGTCATATACAAAATACTGAAGTAGAACCAGCGAGAGGCAAATTGAATACCCTTTGTTCTGAAATATGCCATGAAAGGAGAAAATATAGCATTATCTAAAGAATGCATAATTTTGACACAGAATGACCCACATTTTGATTTTAGTTCTGCAATGTATAAGATATGATCTGGAGCATAATTTAAGCACATAGTTCCCACATCCTCAAAATAGTACCTTAATAATATTGTATCATAATTTACAATACTGACCAAATAATATCATGTGCTTTAAAAATAGCTTAATATATTGTGTGGCACAAAATAGCCACTCAATAAAACACTAGATTTCTTTTTCAAATAAAATACAAAGAGATTTAAAAAAAATAACAATAAGTTAGCTAGATTTTTTAATTAAGTTTATTGGTATAATTTAGATATACATACTGACCATATTCATCATAGGAAACTTGTATCTGTACATGATATATCTTAGTACCTATTTTTTTTCCCATTCCCCTCTGCTCTATTCGACCCCTCTTCCCCTCCTTATTTACAAAGCATAGTTTCTATTTTATCCTTTTTTTCTCATTCTCTGCCCCCCACCCCATTCCCCTATCCTTTTGAACAATTTCTTTCTATTTCACAATATCTGTTATACTTTTTGGTTCTTATTTACACTTTCAGTTTCTCACACCAGAGAGACAATGAGATATTTGCACATATGTGTCTGATTTATTTCACTTAAGAATATAGTCTCAAGGTCCATCCATTCAGCTATAAAAGTCTCAAGTTTATCCTTCTTTATGGCACAGTAGTACTCCATTATATTAAAAAAAAACCCACATCTTTTTTATCTATTCATCAGTTGATGGACATTTGGGTCATTTCCAAGATTTAACTACCACAACGGTGCTGTTATAAACATGGTGTGCATATATTGCTATGGTATGATGCTTTCAGTTCTTTTAGGAAGATACCAAGAAGGGGAATAGCTAGGTCAAATGGGAAATCTAGTCCTAGTTTTTTGAGGAATCTCCACAAGAGCGAAATCATGATTATTTGCAGATGATGTGATACTATACATAGAAGACCCCCAAAAGACTTCTAGATTTAATAACCAGATTTAGTCATGTAGCTGGATACAAAGTCAACACTCAAAAATCAAGAACATTCCTGTATGTAAATAACAAACTCACTGAGAGAGAAATTAGGGAAACTATGACTTTTATAATAGCACGGAAAAAAAATGAAATACTTAGGAATCAATCTAACAAAGGAAGTAAAGGATCTCTACATTGAAAACTACAGTACTCTGAAAAGGGAATTCGAAGAGGATATCAGAAAATGGAAAGTTAGCCCTTGCTCATGGATAGGAAGAACCAACATAGTAAAAAAGGCCATACTGCCAAAATTGTTATACAGATTTAATGCAGTCGTAATCAAAATATCACTGACATACCTCACAGAACTAGAGAAAACATTCCTAAAATTCATTTGAACCAGAAGACACCTAGAATACAAAACAAAAACAATTCTGGGCAACAAAGGCAAGGCGGGGAGTATCAGAATCCCTGACTTGAAATTATACTACAAATGTACTATGTTAAAAACAGCATAGTACTGGCAAGAAACCAGACCTGAGGATCAATGGAACAAATTAGAAGATGCAGAAACAACTCCAAACACACTCAGCTACCTTATCTTTGACAAAGGGGCCAAATATGTTCACTGGAAGAAAGATAGCCTCTTTAACAAATGGTGCTGGAAAAACTGTCTTTCCACATGCTGAAGACTAAAATTAGACCCATGTCTATCACCATGCACTAAACTAAAATCAAAATGGATCAAATATCTAAAGATTAAAACAGAAATATTAAATCTGCTGGAAAAGAGAACAGGTAGAACTCTTGAAGATGTAGATATAGGCAAAGACTTCATGAACAAAACCCCAGTGGCATGGGAAATACTACAAAGAATCAACTGAGGTCTCATCTTATTAAAAAGCTTTCACACAGCAAAAGAAATCACCAACGGAATGAAGAGACAACCCACAGTTGGAAATAATCTTAGCCTGTTGTTCCTCAGACAAAGGACTAATATCTAGAACATATAAAGAACTGAAAAAAATCAGACCCCCCAAATTTAAAGACCCAATACAAAAATGTGCATCTGAAATGAATTGATACTTCTCAAAAGAAGAAATACAAATGGCAAATAGATATATGAAAAAATGTTCAACATCTTGATCATTTGAGAGATGCAAATTAGAACAACACTGAGATTTCATCTCATTCCTGAAAGAATGGCTATTATCAAGAAATCAACCAATAACAAATGCTGGCAGGGCTGTGGGGGGAAAGGAACCCTTCTTCACAGTTGGTGGGAGCATGGACTGGTATAAACACTGTGGAAATGTGTGGAGATTCATCAAAAAACTGGGACTAGAGGTTAACTAGATATTAAAATGAATTGTTAAGGTTTATGTGAAGCATTCTATTGTATGTTCATTTTTTCACTCATTCAAAGACAGTGTTTGGTTTCTATTAAGTATGAAATACGTATGTGGATACTATAGAGGAACAAAAACAAAGATGTATGGGTCCTACTTCTAAATACTTTAAAACACAATGGTTTAAGCATATTTAGAAATAATTACTGTGAATGTTATATATGTGTACTTAGAGAAACTCAAATGGCATGCTCTGGTGTTCCTGAGGAGTGACAGCACATTTGTGTCTTAAATATTTTTGAAGGTTTTATGACCTATGATGCAAACTGACATTAAAGGCAGGTAAGATTTTGACGGGTTGGGTTGGAAGTTGTATATTTCAGTTAGAAAAGATAGCAGGCATGAGAAGCCATATTATATGTTTGGAGAAGAATGAAAAGTCAGATTTTATTAGAGTAGAGGCTACATTTAGGAAATTCACATAAGATATGTCTAGAATGGAAGTTGGGGTTAGATTATGGGTTGAGAGGGCTAGAGATAGTCAGGAATCTTGCACTGAATTTTATGAAGAAAAGGGAATCACTGAAGGTATCTGAAGAGGGAAGTAATATAATCAGAGCCATAGTTTCAGAGATATAAACAGATAGATTGGATTTTAGGGAGAAGTCTCTGGGGATATATATGTATATATATTAGATTATTTAGATAGAAATAAATTCTAAATTAGGGTAATAACTTTGGATTATAGAAAAAAATCAAGTAGAAAAGATGCATTGCTATCAAATTACCTGAAGGATAAATAAAGGTATAAAAAAGGCAAAGTGGAGAATAGAACTAGGCTTTTTTCCCAAATTTATAGATTGGGAATGTATATTATTGGGCACTGATATCTTGACCGCTAATCTTTACTGTACTGACTAGATCAAGATAGATTTTATTTTCATGCGGCTAAGTAACTGGTCCAGAATTTATACAGCTAATTAACAGAGGAACTAGAATTTGTACCAAGTGCATTGGACTTGAGCCCAAAATCTTTTCATCATGCAAGCTAGGTCACAGTTGAAGGGTTAGCAATCAAATAATTCTCATGTGAAAATAGCAGTATGCATATTGAGAGTTTCTTTCATCATTGCATAGACTTTGAAATCATAGCAAACTTTTAGATTTGGATTATTTGAGTAATAAAACCACAATTCATTATTTTGATAATAGTCTACATTAAAACAAATTTTTATTTTAAAACAAAATATCTCACAATGATAAACAATAGCCACTAATATGATCATAAGGAAGCAAATATACCTAAAAATGCAAAAGAAAATGGAATGGCTGAGAAGAAACCAATGTATTTTGGAGGATGGAAAACTAATGGAGAATTCAGAATGATATGGCAGGGCCAATAAACTTTAAGCCTTCTGGAGAGTCTACAACTGAGTCTATATTCGCTGTAAAAACCTTGGAACTTGGTTTTGGAGCACAGAAATGGTAATTACAATAGAAGGTAAAATGTGGTATAGGAATTAAAACTGGCTCTGTTGGGAATTTGAAAGCAGAATAAGCAATTTTATATGCTTTTAAAATTATGTACTTAACTAAATTATCAATAGGAGTATGAGAGTAGACTTTGATACATTGGTAGGATCCAGAAAATTTACCCTCTACAAATCTTTTTGTGGTTACTTAAAATTAAAAGTACTCTAAATAAAATGGTGGATGAAACAGAGAAAGCTGTAAGATTCAGGAAACAGTGACATAGAAGATCTACAGGTAAAAAGCTTGGTTGCCAAAAAAAACTGAGGCAAGACGAGACAATCTCTAGTCCAGATTATAGCAGGAAGTTGAAGAACTCTGGATGAGAGGTGCTGATATTTACAAGGATTTCAATATCAATATTATAGATGAGGAGAGTCTTTTCGGTTTTTCCATCACAAAAATTGTTTGGTTGAAACTATTACTTGAATGATTTGTAGGAAAAATGGATGCACCTTGAGATCATAATGTTAAGTAAAATAAATAAGACACAAACTTATTTTTAAAGGGCTAGGAGAGTCTTATTTTTAAAGGGTAAGGACTACAACAAAAAGTGTTCAATGGAGTTAGGTAAAGAATAATGAAAAAAATAGAAGAAACCTATGATGCAATAATATGATTAGTATAGGCAAAGGAAGATGAATATTGGAGAAATCTTGGTGGTAGGCGTGGGGGAGGAAGACTGAGAATAGAACCTAGGGGCCGGTGAGATGGCTCAGCAGCATAAGCGCCTGCCTGGCAAGCGCGAGGGCCCGAGTTCGACTCCCGGATCCCACATACGAAAAAGGGGCCGGTGATATCGCTCAGTGGCACGGGCGCCTGCTGGCGCGCGAGGTCCTGAGGTCGACCCCCCCGGTACCCACAAAAAAAAAAAAAAATTATGTAGAAAATTGCCATCTTTTTCTAGAATTTCACTCTAGTGTAGTGATGGCGAACCTCTTGGTGACCAAGGGCCAAACTGCAACCCCAAACACACTTACTTATAGCAAAGTGCCAACATACAATTAAAACTGAATATTGAGGTTTTAGTTTAGGAAAAAAAACTCACATATTAATATCTTTTATCTTACAAGAAAAACACAGTAACATGCATGCCATAGGTTTGCCACCACTGTTTTAGTGTAACATAACTCTAGGTTTTTTCTTCTACTAAATAAAGGAATCTGCACTACTGTTGGGCCCTTTCAGTCTAAAACATATGGTCTTTTCATGAGGCTGAAATTTCTTCAAGTAACTTGGAGAATGTTCTATACCAGAAATGTTTCCCCTTAAGAAGGATAATTTCTGACTCTATTTTTAAAAGTTGGGACAAGTTTGATCTGTACATCTTTATAATCTTCACTATAATTAAAACTTGGTGCCTAAGAAAGCTCAAAAAGTGCATGTTTGGGGCTAAGTTTTGTTTCCTCCATTACTCAAAACTTTCAGAGTTTCTTTCAAGAGGAATTTTTGCTATAAATTCTTCAAAATCCCATATGCTTGATATACATTTAATATTCTTTTATCTATACATCCCATTGTTAGAATGAAGAATTTTAAAGTGTAATTTGCAATACTGTACTTACTATAGTACATTAATTTTTCTGAAAAGCATTGCTTTTGAAATTTCCAGTACAAAATATAAAAGAACCTCAAATCTAAATCTATGCATGTGTACCTCCAAAATCAGAATAAGACTTGAGGAATGTAGTTATCTCCTTTTTCCCTCTAGGACATGAAGCCTATCATTGGTTTCATAATCAACTAGAACCTGGTTATTAGATTAAAAATATACATAATAGTGCTTAGAATAATAAGATGCATATAAAAATCTCATTTCTAGAGGAAAGTATCCATATTTAATCAATGACACTTCATTATGGAGGGCATAGTTCTTGACAAACAAGTATATGTGGTAACAGACTTACATCTTTGTTATCCAACCTCAATAAATAACTTTAGCACTCAATTGGCACCTAATTAACAAATAATTACAGCCTCAAAGAATATAAATTTACATTTTTTGCCTTAGTTAACTCAGTGCCTTTTGTTTAATGCTTTGCTCTTAGCAGCCTTCTACATAGGAATTTTACTACAATTGTTCCTGTTGCCAAGTGAAATGTCAGGAAGCTAAGAATTATTAGAGCATTCTAATTGAAATTTGAAAACTAATTAGAATGTGTGTTCCTATTTAGGAGCTACTGAACTAAAAAATCTGAAGCAAAAATAAATCACTATATTTATACCATAACTGTCATATATTCTTAAAATTAAATCTAAACGTGAGACTTTTGATTTACAGCATAACCAAAAATATATACTAAAGCACTTTAACTTCTTCAAAAAGTTGTGAAGATATTTTCGAAACTAAATAGAAATAAAATCTGCTTTTCCTAGGATAAACTAACAAGTGAAATAGCAAGTAGTAGAATTTTAACAACATTATATGGAAAATATGGCAACACTGGCCAATATCAGCAGTTTCATTCACAAGAATTGCATGGGATTAAACTTTTGCAAAGAAAAACTTGGCAGGCTAAGTTGTCAAACTCTTTCCAGAATTCAACTGACAAAACACACACACACACATGCACACACACACACACGCACACACACACACAGTCAAAAAAATTCTGATATCCCCAAGCCTCCAATTACAAATATACATGAGCCAAAATGTACTATTTGAAGATCTGTAATTATCTGAATATATGTTAAAAACATACTTCAAGAAGACAGCAGTGCTTATATTTTACAACACAGTTATCCCTGTGGTTTGGTCATGTTATAGATGCTGGACACTTGAGTAACAGAAAAAAAATTCCCATAGACATGAGAGATTACTGTATTCTTTTTACACATAATGTTCAAGTCACTTTGAAAAGAATTGAGCCTCTCCTCTCAAGCCATAGTCACTCTTCATCCACTGGAAAAGCCACAGGTTGTACAGTCCTTGGGTACTTTCTCTGTCCAAGTTGTACACATCATTCATTCAACTCGGGAAGGCAATATTTATTGCATGTTTTCTCTACTATGGAGACTATTCAGTGTTTCATACCGCCAGAAATCCCTGAGCTTTTAGAGGCTACATTCTAGTGGGAATTGGAAGGGAGGTATCTGAAAAATAAAACTCAGTTACATCAAACCTCAGCTTTCCAACCTGGCATGCCAGCTATTTAGCCATACACCCACTAAGTAAATGCCAGAAATTACAGATATAGTGGGGCTCTCTAGGTGGGAAGATGGACAATAAAATAAAAGTGAAGATAATTTGATAAAAGAAGGCCCTTCCTTGCTCTAGAAATGGTACCATCCCAGAGATCTTGCCTGATACATGTGAAGGGCAAAGTTGGCCTGGCTATGGCTCGTGAAGGAGACCTGGGGACACAGCCACATGGAGTAGCCTGCACTTCTAGTACAAAATGTTTGCTTTCTGGTCACAACAGGGTGCCTGGATGGTGAACAGACCTCAGCACAGAAGCTGGAAGGGTAACAGGATGTCCAGAGGGTGGAGAAATTGCACAGGCTGAGGAAGGCACAGTGATAGAAGGAAGTAAATAATCTCCATCCAGCTAATGGCAAGTCCAGGGTCCCAGGGATGGGAGGACAGTGAAGAACCAGGTGGATCGTCAAGACTGACATCAGGCAGAGGGGGCCCTGCAACTGTCACATCAACACTGGCCAGTGAGACCCTTGAGTTTGTATCCCTACACTCTAACCTGCCTAGCACAACTGGCAGAGAGGAGAAAGAAGGGAAAGTCTTGTTGGGTGAGGAAAGTGAGAAATTAATTATACATCCATCCCTGAGTACTGGCCTCAAAACTATAGAAAAACCAAACTCAACGTAGATGTAGGGGTGTGTGTGTGTGTGTGTGTGTGTGTGTGTGTGTGTGTGTACAGATTTCAAAGTTAAATGAAGCTCTAAGGTTTGACATATTGGAGGCACTGGTATTTTAACTTCTGACCAAAACCTTGATTTTTTAAAACTTGAAATGTGTTTTTTCCATATCCTGGCTATATATCCACTCCCAGCCCGTAATGAATTTTCTGACTTTATTCCCAATACAAACTAGCAGTCAGATTATTTTAGTACACAAATTTCTCCAGGAAAGTAACACAGCATAATGCCAAATGATGTTCCATTGGCCTGAAATGGAGATTGTGCCTTCCCAAAAACCCATTATCTACACCAGCAGCATCTGGTTACTGACATCTGTGTGTGCACGTGGTTAGGAGCTGAACTGCTGACACATTAACTTAGTGTGTTTTCATGACTGATACTGAACACTTGAACAAAGTTGATCATGCGTTAGACTATAGCAATCTTAAAAATGACCATGTGAGCCATGCTACAAGATTAAGTTTCTGTCAGTTTGTGTGTGTAGATGTAGCCAAAAGCTTGTTCGTAAAGCTCAAAATAGACCCTGGTGCATTTTCAAATAAGAGATCTTATCTGCAAACATTTTAATAAGTATCTTGACTTTAGATTAATAAGGTACTTACACAAATTAAAGGGACAGTGTGAAACCAAAACAAATAATGTAATCTTTTCAAAGCTGTCTTCTTGCCCATGAGACATCTGTGTGAGCACCCTGTTAGCTGTTACATAGAACCTCACAAGGGGAATCGGGAAATAGCACTTGGACAGAACTGCCAAGAAAGTTTACTCACAGATTCCTGCATCCCCTGGCACAGCACTGCGTGACTTTGAGCTGACCTTGAAATTTATGGTCTGGCACAAATAGTTGTTAAACTGGGAACAGCTTGTGCAATGTCTTCCTAGCAAACAGTACCCAGCAATTTGTTAGCCGTGGAAGAGAAAAAAAATATCCAATTTAGTTTTAATTCTGGATGGGAGAATGGACTGTGATTTTAAGAAGTCATCACAAACTTGAATGCCAGTACTCAGGGAAAAGGACAATGTTTGCCATATTTTAAGTGTACCTAATTTGGAGACTGTTGAATTGAGCTATGAACAGCTGGTAAGCATAAAAGTAGTACACTAACCTTCACCAGGTATCTTGCTGTAAATTTATGAATTGATTGCTTTTTACTTAGCTCTGTGGAGCAAAAGGAAGTAAACTTACGCTTATCTTTTACCTGAATAAGACACCACACCCTCTTAATGGCAGCATATCTGAGCTTCAGAGCAGTTTACACCCTCATTACACAAAGACTCATAAAATTTAAATTGGACCAAAGGTAACACAAGTTAATATTTATCTCCTGAGTTCCTTAAAAATGTCTAGATTATTTTACAGTTCAGTGTTTGGTTAATATGGATTTTTCCATAGTATCTCATAATGTATATGAAAATTGGGCATACTACTTGGCTTTGCATTACTGTAATGAAATAGTTGAGGCCATTAACTTATAAAGAGAAAAAGTTTATTCAGCTTGCACTTCTATAGGTTTCAGACCACGACTGAGTAGTCCAATTGCTTTGAGCTTCTGATGAGGGCTCTGGATAGCAATTATGAAGAAGCACGTATCAAAGCAATCTGTTCATATTATGAACTAGGAAAAAGAGAGAGAGGGCCAGGAGAGCTCCACATCTCTTTTGAGGATAAATCTTCAAGGTCTTTAGGACCTCTCACTAGGCCTCAACTCCCCCAAATTACACCACCTTTCCTATCACCACTCTGGGGACCAAGCCTTTAAGATATGGGCCTTTGGAGGACACTCATGCAAACTATAGCATTTGGTAAGTAAATGATCAGTATTATAAACAGTAAAGAAGCCCTAAGTTTGTGTGTATGACATGAATGTCACTGATCTATCTTAAAAAAATATGAGTGGATTATTAACCACACATGAGAAGGATCTGCCAGCAGAAATTTTCTCACAGTCCCTGTATAGGGATCATACTGGGTCATTGTTGACACAGTCTAAGTGACTTATTGCCTGCAGTGTATATTCAACTCAAGGGCAAGCCACCTAGTTTAATGGTGTAGTCGAACAAACTGAGTTCCCTCTTTTTAACATTCTAGCTGTAACTGAAGAATGATTTCCACAAGTGAAACCTGAGAGAAGTATAGACTAACCAAGAGTCATGTCAGTACAGAAAGTAGTAAAGTAATTTAATGGCAGAAATTTAGGGAAGAGATCCATGAATTCAGGCTATATTGGTTTTTAGAGCCACTTTAGTTCTGCTAATTACTTGGACCTCCAACTTCCTTTTTGTCAGGCTTTTTTCTCTGGATTATAAAAGATATTTCTAAAAGATCTTGGAGGAATTAGTGGCAGAGAATATCCAACAGAAAAGAGGCTAGAAAGGTGAGGAAAAATATTTTGGTTTTTGTCATTTTCATTTTTTATGGAACTTCAGTTCTTTACAAAGGAAGTTTGAAGTTGATCTGCTTAAGCATTTCCAAAACCTCTGTCAATTTGTTTAGTTTCCCTAGAATCAGGCTATGAGTTACAAAACAGATCACAGAACACACCTCCCTAGATTCAGCAACTCCTGGATGGTTTTAGGACTAATTTATTAAGAAAGTTCTCAATTCTAATGTGAAGCACAAGTCATATTTGGGACACTATTGCCAAGTGTCCCATTTTGCAGATAAGAAGGCTGAAGTACAGTGTCTTTGACTGTTTAGCCCTAAACTACACAACGAACATATGGAAGAACATAAGCGAAACTAATTTTTCCTTGTTCCAAGTGCTTTCTCAATCATTTTTCTGACAGATATTTGTAATCCTTATTGGTGGAACAGGCTTTACTAATTCTGAAGGACTAGTGGATTGGAGCTTTATTATACAATGAATATATTCTTCTACTATTACCTCAGCTGTTATCAAAGTGGAAACTACATGAAAAATGCCAGGAAATGTACATACTTGAAAAAATGCTACTAATAATTTATCGGTGCCCTCAGTTGAGTTTGTTTATGATAGTAGAAATAGAGAAAATATGAAAGGAATTTCATATTACATGTCCCATGAATATTAGAGCTTTCGTTGAAAAAGGAATTGCAGATTAAAAAGTTTGAGAACAGAATATCACCAAATAAATTTAAAATTTTTAAAATAAATTTTATTTTATGATCAGACCAAAATAAAGTTAAACAACTTTTTAAAAAACTATAGTAACACACAATGGGCATATACTTTATATAAGCATCTTCTTAGTTTCTCTTTCAAGCTATTTCAATAACTATTTTAACACAAGAATATTTTACTTTTTAAAAGAGCTGGCCATCATAGTTGTTTCACCTATATACCATACTGAATTTTTTCCTTCAAATCTTTTGGTTTGTTTTGCTACATTTTCTTCTGTCAGCCAGTTTTAAACAATTCTGTCGAGACAACCCGGTCTCTAGTTTCCATACAATTTTGGTGTAAGTGTGTTGAAGCATAGAAAATAATGCAAGTTTAAATATCATTATAAAAGTTTACTATTGGCACAGGTTGAAGCAAGTGCACTGATGTGTTTGTTCAAAGTCTTTGTTGCTTTGCTCATCCAAGAATTTTTGCATATTTGTTTGAAAGAGTTGCAAATAAAGTTAATGGAAACAAATAGTGCGATGAAGTAAAAGCATATCAAGTATAAATGCTCACTTTTTCTAGGAAAGGAAAATTAGTAGTCCCATTCCGTATTTTCCAAGAAAAGTGCACTCTTTCCCACTTTCCCACAAAGATTAGATACGGAAAAGAATGTTTATATATTCTTTCCATCCCACTTGTTTCTTCTTGGACAGCAAAGGAGTCTGATTGGTTAGCACTTGGTAATTTTCTAGACAAAAATTTGGAGTGGATAAGTCATTGCATTAAAAGAAAATGAATATATGTTACTTCTTAGTTGAACACAACCATTCTTACTGTAGTAATTTGTATCCTAGATGATGTGAGACAAAATGAAGTAACTACTGCTTTCTAAAGTTCGAGGAGGACTGAACTCTTCCCTGCTAAGGGCCAAACCACAGAATGCTTCAATAGAGTTGGATGAACAACTGAAGTCAGTACATTCTGGCCTCCAACACCTCTCAGCAGCAAGTACCCTATTAACCAATCAGAATGGATTTGCATTTTGGATCTCTAGGTAGCCAGCGAACATCCTATAAAAACAACTTTTTGTGGCAATTCCTCCTGAAAAGTGTTTAAATATAAATGTGTAACAAAAATGAAGTCAATTTTCACAACCAGCCAGTGAGATAGATGCTATTGTTACCTCTGCTTTACAGATAAATAACTGAGTCAGGGCAACTGTTTCAAGATTTCAGAGTTAGAGGATTGAAAACAAGATTTAAAACCCCAGCAGTTTGGACTTATGCAAAGACATTATGAAGACCTCGGTGAACTTTCTCCCCAAAAAAGACAGAAATTAAATTTCTCAAAATTAGTAAAGACAATGATTCACAATCTGTAAAAATTGATCCCTGGATCTGAAGACAAATTAGGAGAAACTTATTCATCAAAATTGATCAACCTCTGTGAAACCAGAGAGAAACACATCACTGATTTCAGGTGCATCTGTACCTCTCCCTCGGTGTCATGGAACAGCTATTCCAGGCAGCTCTAAAGATGTCCTAAGCAATGTGTAAATGTGATCCAAATTCCAGCTCCAGCTCTGCTTGGAAGGTCCAAGCAGGACATCTGGAGAAGAATGCAGTCCCTAATTCCCCTGTAGATACGTGTGTATTTGCAGCCGTGAACATTCATAGGTCTCACCTCGCCAAGCTCTGTGCCATGAAGATCTGTTCCAGGCTGTGCCATTCTTTCCAGTTCCTGCGTAGTAGTACTGAGGTTCTGCCCATAGGATGACTGAGCAAGCCTGAAAAAACAGCAGCATATTGCCCCGCTATATTTGACCATTTAAGTAGATCCACTGGTGATTCTGGCATTTAGATAAATTTTACATCAATCATGCTTGGATTGAACCGGCTTCTTTATATTATGCCCGGTGTCACTCAGTCTACAAGTATTCCTTTGAAATTACTCTCTGTGGGCTAATCTGCTTGTTAAAATCATGAAGGAAGATCACATTTATTGATTTCTTATCCTTAATTTATACATTCTTTATTTTAATGTCAAATCATCATTAAAGCTTTCAGAATAAGACAAATGAAGTAATTATATATTAACTTACACAAGTAGGCAAGAGCTTTATAAAATGATACAAGAAGGGGAAACACTTATTAGGCTAAAGGTATACAGTTTTCTTTCAACATAAAAGCAGTATTTAAACTAAAAACGTGATTTTGTCGAATGGTAGAGAATGAACAGACCTCTAGGGTATAATTTAAGTTTTATTTAGTCAATAACATAATCATTGTGGTATTGGGAAGGAATTACATGCTTGTTATTGGATGCGTATTTTATTTATGGCCATAAGTTATGTCAGTCAGGTCCAGAAAATTTCCCCAACTACTTGTAAAAGTAGATAAATTGACAGTTATAAACTTTTTCATGATGTCACAATTAATAGTCTTTTAAATAGTAATGAAAATCTCATATTACTAAAATATTTATCAAATATTCTTTGAAATTCTTAATGTATTGATGTCATGTTAAGGAATCAACACTGATGTAGAACTTATAGCCCAGTTTATTGAAGTATAAAGTATTACAATTCTGAAGTCACTTTTTGCTTAATGGACCTTTATAATTACATATGGTCATAAGTAAGATGTGGTGTAGATGAGTTAGGATTGTCCTGAATGGCATCAGAAAGGACATATGGCCTTCAGGTTATCTGGGCATTATAGAAACAATTTTCAGACAGATGTTGGTTAGCAAAATCTGAAAAGTAGATATATAGACAGAGAATAATGGTGTGTAGAGGAGTCAGAGATATGTGGAGTGGGCATTGGAAACTAGGAGACACTCAATTCTCAATTTAAAATATTTGCAAAAGTAACTGAGATATTGGAAAATAGTTTGACACTTTTTAAGAAAGTTAAATGCAGTTACTTTCTATGGCTCAGCAGTTTTTTCCTCAAGAGAACTGGAAAGAAAAGTTTCATTAAAAACACTAGTGCAAAGGAGAAGAGCTTTTTGGGAGATGCCAGAGTACAAAATACCAGGAGTCTTTCTCCTACCTACCTGACAACAATGGCACTGGCAGAAGATATCTGATGTGACTATTTTTGGAACTCGATTCTATTAAAGGCTTGCAAAGACCGGGGAAAACATGGGATGATATTTTACATTTAATCTCAGTCATTTTCAGCAATTAGCACAACCACAGCCACCATGGTATACAACTTTGTACATGATTTTTCACAACCTACACCCAGATTTTTGTAGCCAAGGGGCAAAAATTACCCTGTCTTTCAAATATGAGTACCTATGATCAGATCATTGCTGTTTCTGATCACAGACACACAAAGAGATGAAGAGTCATTTTTGTTACTTCTTTCACCATTGAGGCATGGACATCCCATCCTGGCTGAATTGACTTCCAGGTGATTTAAAGAGCCAGGACCCATTCACCTTTCATTTCCTCTTTTTCCCTTTTGAAAGCCAGACATTAAAGAATAGGATATTCAAAAGCAACTGCATGCACAAAGAAAAGTAGAAAGTGACTGCATGGCTAGGGAAAGTTGTAGGCTCAGAAAAGAACAGAGAAATCACTAAGTTTATACCACAGGCTGGTCTTTGGGACAAAGGTAGCCTACATCAACAGTAAAAGGGAAAACAAAAAAAGAATATCAGTAATAGAAAACAGCAAACCCTGGGCAAGGGGAAGACTCTTATTTCCTGAAGCACCACTTTATTAGATTCAATGGTCCAGTTTTGAATAACAACAAGAAAACCATAAGGGATGCAAAGAAGCAGGGAAATATAGCCCATTTAAAGGGATGATAGGAAGTTTCTGAAAAGACTGTTGCAGATCTGTTAGATAAAGTTAAGACAACTATCATAAAGATATTCAACGAGCTAAAGGAAGATGGGGATAAATCACAGAAGCAATGAATGAACAAAATGGGAATATCAGTGAAAAGATGAAAAACTGGGAAAAAGGAAAATTCTGGAATTGGAAAGCATAATTGCTGAAATGACAGACTCATTAAAGAATTCAAAGGCAAATTTGAACAAGCAGTATAAAGAATTTAATGATAGGACAACAGAAATGATCTGTGGAACAGAAAGAAAATAGACTAAAGAAAGAGAATAGACTCTGAGGGACCTGTGCGACACCATGAAGTGAAATAATAGCTGCCTTGTGGGAATTACAGTTGGAGAAGAGAGGAAGAAAGAAGCAGAGAGAACATTTGAAGAAATAATTACCAAAACTTCTCAAATTTGATGAAAGACATGAATGTAAACATCAAAGAAGCTCAATAAACTAAATTTAAAGAAACACACACCAAGACAAATCATCATCACACTTTTTAAAGGCAGAGACAAAGAATCCTGAAAGCAGTGAAAAATTCATTGCAGAAATGATCTTCAATATGATTGTTAGTAGATGTCTAATTAAAAATAATCTGAGGCCAGAAGGTACTGATTCAATATATTTAAAATGCTAAAAGAAAAAAAAAAGAAAGAAAAGAATAAGAAATGATGAACCAGGGGGCCGGTGAGATGGCTCAGCGGCTTAAGCGCCTGCCCAGCAAGCGCGAGGGCCCGAGTTTGACTCCCGGATCCCACATACGAAAAAGGAGCCGGTGATATCGCTCAGCGGCACGGGTGCCTGCTGGCGCGCAAGGTCCTGAGGTCGACACCCCACAAAAAAAAAAAAAAAAAGAAAAAGAAATGATGAACCTAAAATCTTATATCCAGAAAAACTTCCCTCCAAATGTGAGGGAGAAATTAACATATTCTCAGGTAAGCAAAAACTGAGGGGATTTTTTACCACTAGGTCTGGCGTGCTGCTCATGGGAGTCCTACAGGATGAAATGAAGGACTCTACAGACAGTAACGTGAAGCCAGATAAAGAAACAGAGATCTCAATAAAAGTAAATATATGCATGATTATAAAGCTAGTATTATTGTTAACAAGAGCTAATACATGATTTTCTACATGATTTGAGACACAGATGCAATTTTAAAAATAATTACTAATCAAAAAGCTCATATTACTGTAACTTTAACATCACATTTTATTTTCTGCAAATTTCAAGAAATCATTACATTTCAAAGAGTTGGTTTATGTTTTTGAACATATAATCTATAAGAATATGTTTTGTGATATAGTCAGCCAAAAGAAGTACAGGTAGAACTGTTAAAGATAGTGAGGTTTTTATGATATTGAAGTTAAACTGGTATAAATTCAAGTTGGGTGATACAATTACAGGATTTTAAATGCAATCTCACTGTAACAACCAAAAAAAGCACTAGCCACAATGGGATGAAGTTAGCAATATATACTAGAAATAAAAGTGGATAATTTATAAAATTATTGAAATTAAACATACAATTTCACAAATAATATTGGGAAAACTGATAATTCATATGAAAACAAAAATGGGAACTTTATTACTACATATATAAAATAAAGTCTAAATAGGATATGAATAAATATAATACATTGAATCATAAACATACTAGAAAAAAGTAGGAGAATGATTTTATAATTTCAGGAAAAAGGGATCTCTTTAATAACACGACACAAATGGAAGATCAGAAATAAAATGTTGATATGGTTGGCCATACATTAGAAGTTTGTGTGTCAATATCTGCGATAAAAACAAACAAACAAAAAAAAACCCTTAAAAACAAAGTTAGAGAAAACAATGAAAAAATATTTTCTGCTTATATAAAATATATACAGAACATATAAGAATCACTTAGGAAAACATGCAACATTATAAAGGGCAAAATATGAGATGAATATCAATAAGAGTAAATTTTCTAATGAAAATTAGAAGCATAAATTGTTCTCCTACACTGAGGAAATTCTCTCCTAATGAGGGGAAAACAAAATAAAATTACAAATTATTATATTCCATTTTAGCAAGAAATGAAATTTTAGCAAAAACTTCTCCAATTTGCTATGCATTACATAATTCCCTATAACGAAATAAGCTGCCATTTCACTTCCATAAAAGTGTTCAGCACTCAACAGTGCAGTCCGCCTTCACTTCATATTATTTCTCATAATAAATTACAGGTTTATTCATGTAATTATTTGTTCAGCATCTCTCTCCTGCCTAAATAATAAAATCCAAAAAGTCAGAACCTCCGCTTTGTTTTCCAGTCACTAACACCGAAGACAGTACTTGGCTAGCATATAGAAAAAATAAACACTGGCTGGATGAATAAGTAATGGACAAAAGATTGCATGAATACAGATAGACACATGCAAATAACAGCATGTGATGTTTACGTCTCACCAGATTCATGAGTTTTACTCTCAGATTCTCCATTAAAGGTTTTCAAATTCGTTGCCTTCCTAGAAGATTTCCTTGACTAAATAGATGTCTTTTACACATGAATAAAAGACCAATAATCTATTTTGTTGAGAATATTTTTCCTAACTTTGTCATGATCCAGTTATTTAAAATAATACTAACCCACAATGTCATTTATTAAACAAGTACTATTTTTGGTATTATTTTAAGATTCCTAAAACAAGTTACTGTTACCTCTGCCTAATCTGTAGCTGTTAGGAAGTATTTTCTCAATTTCACAGATAAGATTACCTCTCCACAATCATCAATGCAAATGTGGTTTGTGTCCAGATTGCCCAATATCTCTTCCATCTGTTACAAGGCTTTCCAACACACACATAAATTTGGATCCTATACGAGATAGTAGAACCAATCCTGAATGCCGAATTTTATTTTTATTTATAGAACATATTTTGTTAGTATTTGTAATTCACCCAGCACTCCTGACAGAGCAGGTGGTAATGGGTACGACATTATCTTAGAGGCTATGAAGGGGTCTACATACCCAGTGTACATTGATTCTGGCAATGTTTCAAACTTTCCAGTTGCATGTTTATAGCCATAACAACAGGTGGTAGAGAATAAATATGCGTGACTATAGCATGTATATCGGGCCTCACTCATCCTCATCTCTTGTTTAAGTACTGCCGAGGCAGCCAATTTCTGTACAGCTACTGACCTGCTTTTCACAGATATTATTGTTTAGATTCTCGCATGCTTCCTACTCTGGGCTTTCTCTGGCACCATCTTATGTCAAACTTATGGGATCCTTCTGCATACTTAAGCTTAATCAGAAAAATGAGTGTAATATTGATTTTTATTTTTCCTTTGGCTTTGGTCTTTTCTTTGGAAATAGACACAACTTTCTTATTTGCACATTCTCAGATTTTGCTTATTACTTAATTTTTATTATATTTTATTTTAGGTACTGAGGATTCAACCCAGAGCTTCATGCAACCCAGAGCTTCTAGGCAAGCACTAGATTATTAGTCCCATACACAGAGTAATAGAGATAATTAGATAATTTTATGGAGAATAACGAAGTTCAAGATTCTCACCACTACAATAAACTTACCTGCCTAAATGCCTCCACAAGGAAGTGTGAAACTCACCCCTAGGTGATGAAAAACCATCAAATGTCTTTCAAAAGTAGAGTAACTTGTTAGCAGCCACATTCAATTTTTCAACCTGCAGGTGATGTTGAATTTGTGTTTATTTCATGACATTTCCTGGTCCTAGTATGACTTAATTTGAAGCTAGGGGTGGGTCTTCTGTTTTTCTTTCATTTCTGATGCTACTGTACATAATATAAAATCTAATGTTGATATCCAATTTCAAGGTACTGTAAACATTTAGATAGTGATTACAGTTTACTTTAGCTAAGTGTCCCATTTTGCTCATATGGTTGTACAATTTTTGTCCTTTGTTAGCTATGTTCACATTTAAAAAAATTAAATTTACCATGCAGAGATTCTCTTCATATAATATTTAATTGGTTACCTTGTAGAGAGTGCTTAGCAATCACCACTAGTAATAAAATTACAGTTTTGTGATCATAATGATTTATCAATGTATAATGGTTACTTTCCACATTTAGTTTGGTACCTAAAATTTAGAGGCCAAATCATACTAGGTACTTCAATAAGAAAACATTATTCTATCATAATTTTAAAATAGATCCTTTCGTTTTCTGAGACTTAAGAGCTAGGATGCTAAGCCTGGTATGCTAAATATTGTATTCTGTACTCCATTTAGACTTTGATTTAGATTTAAAATTCAAAATCACTTCCATCATTTCTGTCCTTGTGAGTGTGTGCCTGTGGGGATATTAAAATAGAGAAAGAGCTACTTGGAGAGATGAAATGATTGAATTTGATGCCTAAGGCCAGAAACCTCATTTTGCTTATGTTAATATGTAGAACTTTCTGCACTCCAACCCATGGCCAGTAAATGCTTTTTCTTGATTTTGTGAAATTCAGAACTGCCCATTCTGGTTGAGAACCTTATTTCTTTTGTTGCAAATTCTGCTAACAACCAATCCCAATCTAGGTTCCATTAACATAGCCCAATTATAAACCAATTACACATGATTATACATATTCAAAACCTATATGTTGCTTTTTTATTATTCCTCTTTTTTTTTTTTCCCCAGTATGGGGAATTGAAACCAGGGCATTGCACGTGTGTGCTCTTTGTTTTTTTTTAATACTACTTCACTTAAGATTGAAGATTGAAGCTTTTCTAATAGTAGGTAAGTGAGTAATTAGCACAAAGATAGAAAGTAGATAAAATCATAGGACCTACAAGATATTTTCAAAGAAGAATTTTAATAAATACCTAGGAGAATATAATCTGTTGCAAAGTACAAATACCCTCAGTATTCTACCAGGCAGAGCCTCATTAGGAAGGAAGTATTTGTCTCCATTAACTTTAAACTGGTTAATTCATCAATTTTCAAGACATATTTATTCTACACCAACTTCTTGGTATTCTAAAATGAAAAGTAAAGTGTCTCAGACCTAACAAGAGCTCACAGCACAAGGTGAGATGGGAAGAGCATGAAGTATACAAATCTATGTTCATAATTCAAAGTAGTGAGTGCAGTACTGAATACACGTACAAAGTACTATAATAATATAGAGGACAGAAAGAATTCTCAGATCAATTATATTTTTTTCCAAGGTAGAGTACATTATTTGAGTTACTTCTTGGACTAGCAGAGGAGTCCACTGGCATAGAATTAGGATCAGGGCATCACAGGCAGAAGGAGAGCAGTGTCTGTTAGGCTAAGACGCCTAGCAGAATATTTCATGTTTAGTGATAGACAGCAAGGGAGGATGGAGACCCAAGCAGAGGGCTGGAGTGGCGAGAGGGATTGGGTTACTACAGACACATGAAGCACATATGTATTATGTTGGACTTTGTATATTGTGCAAAGTATTTGGGCTTGCAAACATAAATGATGAGACGATGTAGAAAACAACTGGTGAGGAGTGTAACATTGAGGCAATTGCTTAGCTAAAATAAGTTTGTACTAAAATTCTGAGAGTGGTGATGCAGTGATGTTAGCAGCACCTGGGTGGCCTGACTGAAGAGGAGGGAGGTACCAGATGTGTGCCTGGAATCCTGCTGATGGTTATGTAATGATGCTATCAGTTACGACATGGAATGAGAGAGAAGGCAAACTCAGGGACAAATGAGTGTGGTTTAAAAAATTACATAAAAAAAATCAAGATATATCATGCACAGGTATAAATTCCCTATGATGAATGTGATCATTATATATACCTAGAATGTACCAGTAAACTTAATTAATTGAAAAATTACATTTGTTCCTTGTAAAATCCATTGATACACATAAAATTATGTAAAGTAATAAATATAAAAATGCATTATTTGTTCTGTAGCGAGAAATGACGTAATATATACAATAATAATCCAATTAAAATAGGGTAAGAGATAGTGTCATAGAGCAGTAACATTTCCAGATGTCACTGCAATTAAGTTAATGTAAATCTGATATAGATTCTGATAGGTTAAGGTGTAGAACAACCAATAAAGAAATAACTTTATGAAAATTAATAAAAGAATTACAATGTTTCCCTAGACAATATTCACTGAGAGAAAAATATATAGTGAGTGAGAAGAAAAATAGAAATGTGACAAATAGAATAAAAAGTAAAATGAAAGATGTAAATGCAATAATATTTTGATAACATTAACTGTAAATAGATTAAACAATCCAACCCAAAGTAGAGTTAGACCAGATGAAAAACAAGAGCTAACTATGTGCTCTGTACAGTAGCACTGCTTTAGATTTAAAGATACAGTGACATCGGAAGCAAAATTATAGACAAAGATATATCATGTGAACTTTAACCATAAGATAGCTGGAGCAGCTACACTAATGTCAGATGGGGTAGACCTTAAGGTAAAAATGATACTAGTGAGAAAGAGAGGCATTTTATACTGATGAAGAGTTATTCTGTTTATTGGAAGAGACCACAGTTTTAATCATAAAAAACATTAATTAATTTAATAGAAATGAAATAGTAAAAATAACATTGTTTGACCCCCAAAAGAATTAACCTAGAAATAAAAAACATCAGTATATCTGGAAAATACCCATTATTTAGACATTAAGCAACAGGCTGATAAATAACCATGGTATACAAAAGAAATCTCAAGGCAAATTTGAAAATATTTTTATTCAGTATGACAATCTGTCTCATGAAAAGACATGAACGTTAAATACATATTGCTAAGTGAAAGAAGACAGGAAGACAAGATTTGAAAGCAACGTATTTTGAAGCTCGACACACACATAGTTGGAGGTATAACTTAGTGATAGAGCACATGCCTAGCATGCATTCATGCATGAGGCCCTGGGTTTGATATCCTCAGTACCAGGGAAAACTAAACAAAACAAAACAATTCCAAAATCAAGAACCAAGGTACCAAAGTACACACACACACAGTCACACGTACAGAGAGAGAGAACCAGAGAGAGGTTAAAGAGAAGTTAAAGGGGCACATCAGGGCTCTTTATGGCCAAAGCTACAACAATTTGAGTAATAAAATTAAAGTATTATCAGAGCATATCTCAACGTATGAAATAAATAACATGATTTCATACTTGTATAAAACATGGTTGAAGTAATTAATAAATGAGGGAAAAGAGATGAATCTCTGATACCTAAGAATTACAAATAAATTATGCAGGTACTCCCACCTACGTGTGGGGAGTGTAACCACTTCATTCCAAAGAGTCCACTCTGGAAAGCGCGGGAAGAAGGAACCTTAGAGATTACCCACAGCACACCTACCATTGGGCAAGGAGTCCAGTCACACTGGTAGTGTGTCCACTTGCTATGATATGGAAAAAATGGCATTTTACTTTTGTGATCTTCCTCCCCAAAACCTGTAGCCCTAAACTAATCATAAAAATAAAAGCAGACAAGGGCCGGTGAGATGGTTCAGCGGCGTAAGCACCTGCCCGGCAAGTGCAAGGGCCCGAGTTCGACTCCCGGAACCCACATACGAAAAAAGGGCTGGTGATATCGCTCAGCGGCACAGATGCCTGCTGGTGCGCGAGGTCCTGAGGTCGACCCCCGGTACCCACAAAAAATAAAATAAATAAATAAATAAATAAATAAATAAAAGCAGACAAATTCGAGCACCGGGGCTTTCTACAATATGCCTGACCAGTGCCATTCAAATTGTCAATATCATCAAAGAACAAGGAGGTTCTGAGTCATTATCACAGCTAAAAAGAGCCTATGAAACCACAACAACTAAACACAAACACAGTGTCCTGAGAGGGATTCTGAAATGAAAAGGTTAACTAGGTAAAAATAAAGGAAATTTTATTAAAATATGGTCTTTAGTTCATAACATATAAGTATGGGTTTATTACTTGTTATAAAAATACCATACAAATGTAAAATGCTAAAATAATGGAGAAAATTGTGGAGTTGGTTAATGAAGAGCTATATAGACGCTCTCTATACTATCTGTTCAATTTTTTTATAAATCTAAAACTTTTAGAATGAAAGTCTATCATTAGAAATTATAGGCCTCATTAGTGTAGAAAAAGGAACCCTTAATAAATTTTATACATCAAATCCAGTAATACCTAAAAATGATAGTACATCATGGCCCAGTGGAATTTACCCAAAGAATTCCTAGTTGGTTTTACACTGACAAATGTAATTCAGTACATTAAAAACAATAAACATCATATGATCACTTCACTATATATAGAAAAAGCATTTTTCCAACTTCCATGTACATTCATATTGAAAATTCTTGATCTAGTTATAGAAAGGAAATTCCTCAAACTGATGAGGGACATTTATGAAAAACCTTCAGCTTACGTTATACTTCTTTAGTCCCAAGATCAGAAACAAGTCAAAGATGTCTACTCTCACTTCACCATTTTAGTAAATGTCTTGGCCTTTATAATAGTGCTAGAGAAAAATAAAAAGACATAGACTTCGAAGGATACAGAATTTAACTTTATTTGCAAAAATCATCATCTATAGATATTTTTCAATAATCTAGCACAGAAAAATCAAAACTAGTAAATCTCTATGATAACTCAGGATACAAGATTAATATATTAATATAAATTGTATTTTATATAAAAACATTTGGAAATTGAAATTAAAAATGACTATGCATAATAGCATCCAAATGAAATATTTAAAAGCAAAAGAATAGATCTGAAAGAAATTATACATATGACAATATATATATGTATATTAATATACAGTAAAATATTGGGTTGTAACTTTTCTATGTGTTCTGCAAGATGAACAAATATTTCTAATAAATTCTAATTTGATAAATGAGTGATGTCTTGCAATATTAGTAATATGTGACTCTGAACATCAAATAGTCACAACTGAGCCAGTAATTCTTCTCCCCGCCTCTCCTCTCTTGCTGGAGGATTGTGGATGATGGTCTCCCAACATCAAGAGGTTATGGAGGAGACCTCATCTGCAGAGGAGCAGAAAAAGGTGGGGAAATTCCTCACTTCAAATGAGATTAGAGAGATGTGTAAAATGTGGGAAACTCCAAAACTTTGTAGAAAATCAGCACCCGAATAAGACTGTAGCAGTGCTAGTGATGAATCTGTTTAACAACAGATTCACATTTCTGTTTAACTATGCAATGTCACATTTATGCAAAATGAGGTGCCATAAGGTAGTTTCCTTGTTAAAGTTGCATGAAAAGAAAAAGATTCCATTGAGCCAATAGTTAGCAGTGATCCTGTTGTGATAATGAAAGTCACCCTACACAATAAACCTCTCTTTTGTCTCCCTCACACCAGCCACAAAGGTTTTCAATGCTAAGTACAGGTTAATTTGTTTATTTTTCTTTACATTTTTAATTTGCTTTATTATTTTGCATTATGTTAGAGTATTATAATCATGTTTATATGGATATTTTGGGGTTGTGGAATGAATCATCTGAATTTCCATTATTTCTAATGGGAAAATTTGCTTTGATATACAAGTGCTTTGGATTATAAGCAAGTTTCCAGGATAAAATTATGCTCACAAACCAAGGTTTTACTGTATGTTAAAAAACCTCTACCATGAAAGTTATAAACTATTGCTGAGAGTTAATAAAGGTGACATGGATAAATGGAAATATATGCCTTACCATGAATTGATGAACTCAATATTATTAAGTTGTCAATATGCAGTGATATGTTGTATATTGGTTTCATCTATCATCTATCTATCTATCTATCTATCTATCTATCTATCTATCTATCATCTATCTGTCATCTATCTATGGCAATACCAATTAAAATCCTACACGTTTTTCTTAAGAAGCTGACAAAGTATTTCTAAAATTTATGTGAGAATAAAATATCCATACAATAGCTAACATAACTTTAAAAAATTTATAGAGTTCAAACAACCTGACTTTAATACTCATGATTAAACTACAGTAGTCAACAGCATACGGTATTGCCATCATGTTAAACAAATAGACTAAGGGAACAGAATAAAACGTTAATAAACTTATATATGGCAAATTTATATAGAAGAATAAACTTCTCAGCAAATGTGTATAATAACTGATATCCATCTGCAAAGGAAGAAATGAAGCTCAACTGTTTCTTCATATACAAAAATGAACTCAATGTAGCATAGATTTAAATGTCACAGCTGAAACTATACTTCTAAAAGTAAATGTAGGAGAATTATTTAATGATTTCTTGGATTAAGCAAAGATTAAATAGGACGCAATAAGAAAAATCATAAAATCATAAGATAAATGAAAAATTATAAAATAAAACAAATAGTAAATCAAATTTTATCATAATCTAGGCCTTTTCACTTGAAAAGATACTATGAAAAGATCTCACTGTGAAAATGAAAATAAGCCATGTTCAGGAAGAAAATCATTTCAAAACATATTGATAAAAAATTCATTTTTATAATATATATAAAATGCAAAAAACTCAATAAAAAGAAGACAACTTTATTAACAGCAATGAAAAATTGGAAAAGCAGTTTGAACCTACACTTTTGTGGAAAGATATATAAATGGCAAAGAAGCCATTTATTAACAATTATGAGAATGCAATTAAAAACCACAATGAGATATCTGTGTGCCTATTAGAATGACAAAAATGCTTTCTTGAACTAAAACAATAGAGTAAACAAAGAAACAAACAACAACAGCCCTCGCAAACATAACAACAAGTGACGGCCATGATTATGAAGCATGAAACTTTTATTATATTGTTGGTGAAAATGCAAAATGGCATAGCCACTATGTCAAGCATTTTGACAGTTTCTTACAAGGTTAAGTATGTATTTATTGTAGCAATTCTGCTCAAAGATATTTACTCAAGAAAATTGAAAATGTGTATCCACACAAAGACCTATAAATAAATATTCACAGCAGCTTTATTCAGAATAGCCAAAAAACAAGCAAAAACTTAGTTATTCACCAACTGGTTACAAAAAAAGCCACATCCACAAATGGGAAAATTATGCATACATAAAAAGGTAAAACTGATATGCTCAAAAACATGAATGAATATCTAAAGCATTATGCTATATGAAAAAAAAAAACAAATGCATGTGGGCCTAATATTTGGTTCTACTTTGGAGCATTATGGAAAGGAAGATTATAAAGACAATAAGATCAGTAGTTGGTTAGTGTTGGCAAGGGGACCAAGTGCAAAGGGGGATAAGGGGAGTTTCTACAGTGATAGCAACATGCTATATCCTGATTATGGTGGTAGGCATTTGTCAAAACACATTGAAGACTACAGTAAAAGTAAATCTTATTGAATGTAGATTTCATCTCAATAAACTTGATTTAAAATTAATTTAGGATAAATTTTTATGAAATTCTTTTGTGCCTATATCATAGCAATACTTATACACAACTCCCAAAAGTTTTTGACTTTGTACACATTTGCTGTAGTCATCCTCAATAAAAGATTATAGAAAAATTTTAATTAAAGGTGACTGACACGAACCATTTATTGTTAGATAAATACAGTTAAAACATAAAGTACATATTTTTCACTTCACTTTCTATGTATTTATTCAAATAATGAATGAGGAACTTATTTCACATTTTCAAACAATTGGAACTTATTAGCAGGTATATAAGTAGAATACGAGGATTTAGGTCAAGGAATCTAAGTTTTATAGGATTTTTGAACTAGGATTTTCATTATCCTAGTCCGGAGTTTTCATTTTGTAGGTATTTTAGTCACTATGTCATCACTGAGACACAATATCTGACACCAAGAATTAAAAGGTGGAGAAGTTTATTTGGGCTCACAGTATTTTGAGATTTCAGTTCACAGTTGACTGGGTTCAAGGCAGAGATGGTGTAGTGGAAGTATCTGGAGGAGGAAAGCTGCTCACACCATGATGCTCAGGAAGCAGAGACCAAAGGGAGGAGACCAGGTGAGAGAGACACCCTTCTAGGTTGTGCTCCCAGCGGTCCACATCCTCTGCCCAGGCCCTGCCTATTAACAGCACATTTAGCAGTGAACCCTTTAATCAATTAATCCACTCATTAATATAGTGCTTCCATGATTCAATCACTTTCATAGTCCCACCTCTGCACACATGAGCCTTCTGGGGAACACTGCACATCTAAACCGTAGAGTAGGAACATAAAACCCAGATAGTTAAGAATTGAGTCCATTCATATTACTACTTAAGTAGTTCAAGGACCCAGTACTGAGTAGTTCTTGTTTGGCAAATTCTTCTTGTATTTTTTCATCAAACAGGAGTACTTTTGTCAAAAATTGCAGTGGACTCTCTCCTGCCCCTACCTATTCATTCATTCACTCATTTATAATTGATGTGAAATCATATGACATAAAATTAACCATTTCTCACTTTTAAATCTTTTTTATTGGAATAACTTCTACCAACAATGAATTTGTTGTGGCTCTGTGATCATTAATTGTGATATGTCAACTGGTACACAGTGTGACTTATGAAAAATCCACTATTCTTTTTAAAGATCTTCTTGAGTTTTCTAATTTTTAGAAGTTAATGTCTGGGGAACAAGTATGGGAATGGATTTTATTTATTTATTTGTTTATTTACTTATTTTTTGGTACCAGGAATCGAACTCATGACCTCGTGCTTGCCAGGCAGGTGCTGAGCTTTATCCCCTGCCTGGGAATGGATTTTAATGCTGTGGGATAATGTTAGAAGAAATATAAATCTGGGTCATGTTTCTTGGTATGAGTCCATTAAGTAGAGCATTGGATTTAATGTAACAGCTCATGGAGTGGAGTTTAAAAAGGTTCTAATAGTTTATTTCGTTGGTTGGCTGAAATATGGATCAAAAGATGGCCTACTTTGAGTGAGCTAGAGATGTTTGATATTCCTTGGTTTATTACTAATGAGCACATTCAAAGGTTCATGAGAATGGGAATGCTGGAATAGATTTGCTGCAGAACCTAAGCCTCTATACTGTGAAGGTCCAGAAAATGTACCCTTCACCAGGACCTTAAACAGATTTGTAAGGGGAGCACTAGGATTCTTGATCATTCCTGCATTGTTCTCTCAATGCCAGATCTTCTGGTGGAGACCTCAGTCACTCAACTGGGAAACTGAAGTGTGATAGGTATAGGAGGATCCTGGAGTGGCAGGGTTCAAGAGGCAGCACTCAGCCACCAAAGGCAAGCTAACATAGTTACTGTAATGGACCGCAGAAGCAGAGCAATAATTGGAATGTTCTGATACATGTCGACCTATGGCATTGGCTAATCAGTCATAGTGTTTTCAGAAGTGAAATAGATAGGATGTTTCTTATATTTTTACTGAATTTATATAAGCAGAAAAATTTAGGGCAAATGTACAAAAATATACCTCAAATCATAGAAAGAAAGACTCGGGATTCCTCAACTAATTTTCAAACTTGAGCCAGTTTACAGACCCAGAAACTCTTAAATGAAGAAATGTCTGATTCCCCTTCGAGAAGGGCCTTATGCATTACCAAAAAAAATCATACTGCCAGTGTTTTGCTCGTCTTTTTGCAAAGGGACTTATAGCCTTTTACCAGGATAACTTCACATTGGGAGAAAGAAAATGATCAGATATTTCAGGGACTACTGGACATTGATTTTGAACTAAGACTGATTCCAAGAGATTCAAGAAATAACTGTGGGGCCCGTGAGATAGCTCAGTGGCATAAGTGCCTGCCTGACAAGTGCGAGGTCCTGAGTTCGACTCCCAGTACCCACACACACACACACAAAAGAAATAACTGTGCCCCTCTGGTAAGAATAGATGCATAGGAGGTAATGGGAACAATGGAGTTTTAGCTAAAGTTCAACTCACAGTGGGTTCAGTAGATCACTGAATCTGTCCTGTGGTCATTTCCCCAGTTCCAGAATGAAAAATTGCGATAGATATATTTAGTACTTGTCAGAATTCCTGTATTGGTTCCCTAACCTTTAGTGTGAGGGCTATTAAGGTGAGAAGTGCCAAATGCAAGCTATTAGAGTTGGCTCTACCTGGGGAAATAGTTAATCAAAGATAATATTGCATCCCTGGGGTGATTGCAGGTATTAGTGACACCATGAAGGACTTGAAAGATGCAGAGTAGGTGGTCCCCAAGACATCCCCATTGAACTTTCTTATTTGGCCTGTGCAGAAAGTGGATGGAACTTGGAGAATAACAGTGGATTGCCTTAAGCTTAATCAAGCGTAATACAATTATAGCTGCTGTAACAGATGCGATTTCCTTGCTTGAGCAGATTACCATATGTCCTGGTACCTAATATTCAGCTATTGATTTGGCAAATGACTTTTCCTCCATACCTATTTATAAAGCCCAGCAAAAGCAATTTACTTTCAGTTGGCACGGCCAGCAGTACACTTTACTTTCCTAACTCAGGTGTATATCAGTTTTCCAGCCCTCTGTTACAATTTAGTTCCCAGGGATCTTGATCAATCTTTTTCTTCAACAAGGTATTTGATATGGTTTGTGTCTGGATGTCCCCCCAAAGCCTCATGCAATCATGGGGGCGGGCTTCTAGAGCTTGTGATTGATTCAGGGTCCACTGCTGGGATTATGGATGTAAGTGCTACACCCACCCTGGGGCGGGTAGCTGCATGCAGTATAAGGAAGGGAAAGAGGCTTGCTCCTCCCTTTTTGCTCTTGTTGCTTTTGCTGTCTTCCACCGCCATGAGCCCTTGCTCCTCTGCCACACCACGCTGCCTTGAAGCCAGCTGATTATGGACTGAAACCTCCACATACTGTGAGCTAAATATACCTTTCCTTCCTTAATTTTGGGTGTTGAGTATTTTGTCTCAGAATGAGAAAAAAGTAACCAAGAGAGTATTACATTGGTCCATTACATTGAGGATATTATGCTGATTGGACCAGTAAGCAAGAGGTGGAAACCACTCTGGACTTGTTGGTAAAACATTTGCATGTCAGACAATGAGAAATAAAATGCTAAATGCAGAGGCCTTTATCAAAATGAAATGTCTGTGAGTAGGATGGTGTGGGTCATGCCATTGCCTTTGGACATTGGTCTACGGTATCTTCAGCCTTCCAACACAGTCACACCAGTGACTCTACAGTGAGCTTCTAGACATTTGACTGCTACTGAATCCACTTGCTCTACAGCATGCAAAAGGTCAGTTTGGATTCTGCTGCTGATCTGTATATGGCCCTTGTGAGTCTTCCGCCTCTGATCTCTAATCTTGGAAACCTACCCAATTATTCTCCTAGTTTAACTATATTTATATTTTATATTGATTCTGTTCTGCTGGAGAACCCTAACTAATACATGGTCTTTTCTAGGTACAGTTGAGAAGTGGATGAAGGTTTCTTTGACCTTCCAGAATGCCTACTAAATATCCACTTCTATGGTTGCCTTCTTGTCTTGAGACTTTCAGAACAGAATTCTGTTGCCCAAAACAAGGCTGTCTTCCTATTGTTCCTTTTGGAAAGTCTTTCACAGCCAATATTCCACCCATACCATTGGGATGCTCTTACTTCCTCTTGAAAACATTTCTCTAATATCTCAACTTTTTCATGTGATTTAACTTCTAGAATAACGCATACATACTAGTGTAAAGATACAAAACACGCTACAGAAAATGGCTTCCGATTCCTATTTCCTTAGGTACCCTATTTTCTATAAAGCCATAATTACATTTTAGTACTGGTAAGAGATTAAAATTCTGTAGGTCTTTGGAAACTCCAAAATGATGTTTTACACTATGCATTCAGGAGGTAGGGCCTATGTATAGGCTGAACATTTTTATTTTGCCATGACTTCTTAGCGTCAATGGATTTAGAAATAAGAGTTAAAGTTCACTGTGGGGACCTTTCTCTATACTCTCCTAAGTGGGATGTTCTTGTTTTCTTCCCCAGGAATTGAAGTAACCAAGTTTTGTTGTGAAGACAAGGGCAAGTGGCTAACAATGGACTATGCCTGCCAACCGAATTGGATCTGGGGAAATGAGTGTGTGACTTGTTGAAATGTTGGGAGCAGAGAACTAAATTATTTTATGTTAGGAGAACAGGTCAGGAGGGAGTCCATACTCATTACTCTAGTGGAAATCTGGACCTTACTTTAGGAAAGTTGAAAATTCACCACAAGGGGAAAAAAGTGTATATCTTTCTAATCTTTACTTCCATGTCATTCTCATTTGTTCTAACTCACAATGAGCTATCAAATTTTGTGGCAAGCTATAAACTTGTTGAGTCATTAGCCTGCCTGGTTAATGGAGGAAAACTAAATTCCTGTTCCTGCACAATGACACTTATTCATTGTAGACATTTGCACCACTGGGAAACGATAAAACCTCATCCTTCATAATGAAGTTCTGGGCTGACAAAGAGGAGAATATAGTGTTGTGGGACAACTATGAATATAAAACAAGCTTAATAAAGAAATAGTGACAAATTATATTATGCAAAATGTAATGCAATAAAAATGTTACTAACTTGTTGGAAATGTCATAAATAATCTAAATAATTTTTGACTGTCAAAGCCTTGAAAAATATACTCCTTTAAAAATGAGGTGAAGAAAAAAATGTCAATTTAATTGCCATCATATTTTGATAAGCTTGGAAATTCTTGTATTTGGCTTATTTGCTAAATTTAGGTATTTGTTCATAATGAAATGAAGGGAGGTGCACAATTAACCAGTTCCACTGTGTTACTGTTGATCTGGCAGGAAAACTGTCAGTATTCTATGCTATAAGTTTTCTGTTTTGGTTTTAGTTCAGTATTCACATGATGTTGCAATCCATTAGATAAATATATCTTTACTAAGTAGGTAAAGTTCCATATTTTTTTTTTATTTTTTAAAGAGAAGAAAAAAAACAAAACAAATCAAAAGAAGAACAAATTTTCAAAACAACATAATAGGAGGGTAACAATGGTTAATACATTACGTATTACTATCTTTAAGTTAGTTATTCAGGACACCAGACATTAGCATTCAATTGTCCAGACATTATTGGCACAAACCTTACTCTTCAATGAACTAAGTAAAAATGGTAGTGTATCTATCTTAACCATCTTATATATATATATACAATTTTTTTCCCTTTCCCTTCTTTCTTTTCCCTATTCCAGTCTCTCTTTCCTTTTGACCAGTTTCTTTTTGATTCACCATATCTATTGTACATTTTGGATCTTATTTACTCTTTCAGTTTCTCATACTAGAGAGACAATACGATGCTTACACATGTGCTTCTGGTTTATTTCACTTATGAGTATTTTCTCGAGTTGCATCCATTTACCTATAAAAGTCTCCAGTTTATCCTTCTTTATGGCTGAATAGTACTCCATTGTATAAAAATACCACATCTTTCTTATCCATTCCTCAGTTGATGGGCATTTGGGTTGTTTCCAAGATCTGGCTATTACAAATTGTGCTGCTATAAACATGGGTGCACATATATCGCTGTGGTACGATGTTTTTAATTCTTCTGGGAAGATGCCCAGAAGGGGAATAGCTGGGTCAAATGGGACCTCCAACCCTAGTTTTCTGAGGAATCTCCACACTGACTTCCACAGTGGCTGTACCAGTCGACACTCCCACCAACAGTGAAGAAGGGTTCCTTTTTCCCCACAGCCCCTCCAGCATTTGTTATTAGTTGATTTCTTAATAGTAGCCATTCTTTCTGGGGTGAGATGGTATCTCAGTGTTGTTTTAATTTGCATCTCTTGAATGACTAGTGATGTTGCACATTTTTTTGTATATTTATTTGCCATTAGTATTTCTTCATCTGAGAAATGTGTATTCATCTCAGATGCCCATTTTTGGAGTGGGTCTTTAAATTTGGGAGGTCTGATTTTTTTGAGTTCTTTATGTTCTCGATAGTAATCCTTTGTCTGAGGAACAGCTGGCAAACATTTTTTCCCACATTGTGGGTTGTCTCTTCACTCTGTTGGTGGTTTCTCTTGCTGTGCAAAAGCTTTTTAATAAGATGAGATCCCAGTTATTGATTCTTTGGGATAGTTCCTGTGCGGTTGAGTTTTTATTCATAAAGTCTTTGCCTACACCAATGTCTCCAAGGGTTTTACCTATCCTACCTTCCAGCAGATTTAATGTTTCTGTTTTAATATTTAGATCTCTGATCCATTTTGAATTTAGTTTAGTGCATGGTGAAAGATATGGATCTAGTTTTAATCTTCGGCATGTGTAGAGCCAGTTTTTCCAGCACCATTTATTAAAGAGGCTATCTTTCTTCCAGCGAATGTGTTTGGCACCTTTGTCAAAGATAAGGTGGCTTAGTATGTCTGGGGTTGTTTCAGCATCTTCTAATCTGTTCCATTGATCTTCAGGTCTGTTTTTTTGCCAGTACCACACTGTTTTTATCACAGTAGCTTTATAGTATAATTTCAAGTCGGGGATTGTGATGCCCCCTGCCTTGCCTTTGTTGCCCAGAATTGCCTTTGCTATTCTAGGTCTCTTCTGATTCCAAATGAATTTTAGGATTGTTTTCTCTAATTCTGTGAGATATGCTGTTGGAATTTTGATTGGAATTGCATTAAATCTGTATAACAATTTTGGAAGTATGGCCATTTTCACTATATTGGTTCTTCCTATCCAGGAGCAAGGGATATCTTTCCATTTTCTGATATCCTCTTCAATCTCCTTTTTCATAGTACTGTAGTTTTCAGTATAGAGGTCTTTTACATCCTTCGTGAGGAGGATTCCTAGGTATTTCATTTTTTTGGATGTTATTGTGAAAGGTATTGTTTCCCTAATTTCTCTTTCAGTAAGTTTGTTATTTGTGTACAGGAAGGCTATTGACTTTTGAGTATTGACTTTGTATCCAGCTACACTACTGAATTTGCTTATTAAATCTAGCAGTTTTTTAGTGGAGTTTTTGGGATCTTCTGTGTAGAGTATCATGTCATCTGCAAATAATGATAATTTAACTTCTTCCTTTCCAATCATTATTCCTTTTATTTCTTTCTCTTGTCTAATCGCTCTGGCTAAAGTTTCCAGAACTATGTTGAATAAGAGTGGGGACAGTGGACATCCTTGTCTTGTTCCTGATTTTAGAGGGAAGGCTTTCAGTTTTTGGCCATTTAGTATAATATTGGCTGTTGGTTTGTCATAGATAGCTTTTACCAGATTGAGATAAAGACCCTCTATTCCAATTTTCTGTAGGGTTTTTATCATGAAAAGGTGCTGGACTTTGTCAAAAGCTTTTTCTGCATCTATTGAGATGATCATGTGATTTTTGTCTTTGGTTCTGTTAATATGCTGTATTACATTTATTGATTTACGTATGTTGAACCATCCCTGCATCCCTGGGATGAATCCAACTTGGTCATGGTGTATAATCTTCTTGATGATTTGTTGGATTCTGTTTGCCAGTATCTTATTAAGGATTTTTGCATCTATGTTCATTAGGGAGATTGGCCTGTAGTTCTCTTTCTTAGTTGGGTCCTTCTCTGGTTTTGGTATCAGGGTAATGCTTGCTTCCAGGAATGAATTTGGGAGTATTGCTTCCCTTTCAATTTCATTGAAAAGTTTGAGAAGTAGGGGCATTAGGTCTTCTCTAAATTTCTTGTAGAATTCGGCAGTGAATCCATCAGGGCCTGGACTTTTCTTTGTTGGGAGGTTTTTAATTACATCTTCAATTTCATTGGTTGATATTGGTTTATTTAGGATTTTTAAATCTTCTTGATTTAGCTTTGGTAATTCATACGAATCTAGGAATATGTCCATTTCTTCTGCATTTTCCATCTTAGTAGAATATAAATTTTCAAAATAGGTATAGATGATCTTCTGGATTTCTGCAGGGTCCGTCGTGATATCACCCTTTTCATTTTCAATTGCATGGATTTGAGTCTTTTCTTTTCTTTTTTTAATAAGGTTGGATAAGGGTTTGTCAATCTTATTTATTCTTTCAAAGAACCAACTTTTTGCTTCATTGATTCTTTGTATTGTTTTTTTATTCTCCAATACGTTAATTTCTGCTCTGATCTTTATAATTTCCTCCCTTGTACGGGCTTTTGGCTTAACCTGCTCTTCTTTTTCTAGAAGCTCGAGGTTCACCCTTAAGTTGTTTATTTGCGCTTGCTCTATTTTCCTGATATAAGTATTTAATGCTATAAATTTCCCCTTAGGACTGCTTTCATTGTATCCCATAAGTTCCGGTATGTTGTACTGTCATTATCATTCAGTTGTAGAAAGTGACTAATTTCTTCTTTAATTTCATCTGTGACCCATTGGTTGTTCAGGAGGATGCTGTTTAATTTCCATGTGTTTAGGGAGTTTTTGTGGGATCTTTTGCCATTGATTTCCAATTTCATTGCACTATGGTCTGATAATATGCATGGGATAATTTCAATTCCTTTGCATTTACTTAAACAGGTTTTATGAGCTAGTATGTGGTCTATTTTGGAGAACGTCCCATGTGCAGCTGAGAAAAATGTGTATTCTGATGTTGTGGGATGGAACACTCTGTAGACATCTACTAAGTCCATTTGTTCAAAAGTTTGGTTCAGTTCTACTATTTCATTATTGATTTTCTGTCCAGTTGATCTATCTTTTTCTGACAGTGGAGTATTGAGATCTCCCAATATAATTGTATTAGTGCTTATTTGATTTTTCATGTCCTTTAGTACTTGTTTTATATAGCTGGGTGCATTGGTATTTGACGCATATATATTTATGATCGTTATCTCTTCCTCTTGGATTGTTCCCTTTACAAGGATGTAATGACCGTCTTTATCTCTCTGAATCCTTCTTGGCTTGAAGTTCACTTTGTCTGCAAAAAGAATAGCTACCCCTGCTTTTTTCTGGGTTCCTGTGGCATGGAGTATTGTTTTCCATCCTTTGACTTTCAGTCTATGAATTTCTTTCTGAATTAAATGTGTTTCTTGTATACAGCATATTGTTGGATCTTGCTTCTTGATCCATTTCGCCAGTCTGTGCCTTTTGATTGGTGAATTGAGACCATTAACATTGATGGTTAAAACTGATATGTATTGACTTGTCATGATATTTTCCTGTTGTTGGTTCCCACTCTTTGTTTTTCTGCTTTCCGGCTATTTAATTATTTGCCCTGTCTGGTGGATTCCTTCTGTTGGGGTTCCTATCTCTTTCTAGAATGTCCTTCAGAACGTTTTGGAGTGCTGGTTTGGTGGTCATAAATTTTCTCAGATGTTCTTTGTCATGAAAGTATTTTATTTCTCCATCAATTTTGAAAGATAGTTTTGCAGGGTACATCAATCTGGGCTGAAAATTATTTTCCTTTAGAGCTTGCAATACATCATTCCAAGCTCTTCTTGAATTGAGGGTTTGTGCTGAAAAGTCAGCTGTGATTCTGATGGGTTTTCCTTCATAAGTGATTTGTCTCTTCTCCCTAACGGCTTTTAAGATTCTGCCCTTCTGTTGAATTTCTGGGATCTTGATTATAATATGTCTGGCTGAAGTTTTTTTTTGATCATGTCTAGTTGGTGTTCTAAAAGCTTCACTTATAGGGGTGTCAAATTCCTTTTCTCTTCCAGGAAAGTTCTCCCTGATTATGTCTTTGAACAAGGTTTTAATGTCATTGATGCTATCTCCTGCTTTTTCATTTATTCCAATTATTCTTAAGTTGTTTATCTTTGAGTCATCTAGCAGCTGCTGAATTGATTTTTCATGGTCCCTTGCTATTTTTAAGAATTTTTCCATTTCATGATCACTAATTGCAAGCCTGTCTTCTATATCTGAGATCCTGTCCTCGCATTGGCTTATTCTGCTACAAATACTTTCAATGGAATTTTTTATCTCTTGGGTATCTGCTTGAATCTGCCTTATGGATTCCATTTCTTTCCTATGCTGAGCATTCATGGTTTCTATAGTTTTCTTAAGTTCATCTATTTTTTTGTCTGTATCAGCTATAGTGTCCTTAAGCATGGTCTTCATTGTAGACATTATCTCTGCAGTTATCTGTGAGATTATTTCTGTTTTAATTTTTTCCAGAACCTCATTCAGTTGCTTTGTTGTTACCACTTCAGATAGGCCAGGTGGGTGGCTTTCGGATTGTCCCACCTCGTTGCTCCCTAGGTTTGCCTTTGGTGAATTGGATGTGTGGGGTTGCATCTTGTTTAAGTGTCGTCTCATTTTTTCTTTCTTTAATTCCTGGGGTGATGTTTGCAAATTACCTATAGTAGGTTACTTTATTGCTAGTGTTTAAGATCTTTAGAAGATGACTACTTCTCTGCAGTATCTTCCAAGTGGAGCTTGCTTTTAGGTTTTGAGCTTTCTGCCAGATCCTACCTCTTCAATTTGTTGGGTATGCGAAGTTGCTACCTGTTTGGCCCAGTCCTTGATTCTTTGGTAGTGTGCCACTGTATTTTCTGTGTCCCTTAGTCAATCTCAATCATGAAATATCAGGAAGGAAAGATGTTTAGAACAATTATTTCACATTTGGCTATAATGTTAACTAAAGCATCAAACAGAGCCTAGAAAATGACAGACTGAGCTAACCAGTTATTTACCACTTTTAGCTGTATAGAGTTGCGGTTATATAACAAAATCTAAAACACACCAGAAAAATTATATGCAGTATACAAGTCCTGTGTATGTCAATTTTTCCCCTGAGGAGTTTAAATTTAAAATGAGTTAAGGAGGAAATAGAGTATTGGGAGAAGAGGAAGGAATTAGATGTAAGGTTAGAGGACCAAGAGGGATCCCACTAAAATTGGGACACTAGTGCAGAGGACAGGTGGTAGAAAGAGAAGGAAGGGATAAAAGGAAGAACAGATCACAACCACAATCAGAAAGAAGTTAGAGGCGCTGTTTACACTCATATAAAAAACCAGAGAGAATAATGAAGGAAAGAGCAAATACACATACAGAAACAAAAACGAAGATAAAAACAATAAAACAGACAGATCAAAAATAAAACCCCACCAAAAAACCAAACAAAACAAAACAAAAACAAAAAAACCCTTCGCCAGAACAAAAAACGAATCAGTGAGAAAAAAAAAATAATAAAAAATAAAAATAAAAATAAAAATAAAAAAAATAAAAAGAATCAGTTCCAGGTGTTGACTCTGCTGTAGGCAGTTACCCTGTGGTGAGAGAGTCCTGTTCTGTGCAGGTCCGTCCCAGTAAGCCAGGAGCGCCCTCTGGTGGGCGGTGAGCAGATGCGCGTACTTTCAGGCAGAGACCAGTCTAGCTCGCCTCCGCTCTCAGCGCCCTTTCACGATCCCTGGGCCTGGGAGGCTCAGCGCGCTGTCTGGAGCGCGGGTTCCCTGCACTGGTTCCCGCCGCTCTGGTTTTTCACCACGCCCCCCACAATGGCGCCGGGCCAGTCACTCTCTGGCGCGGGACAGGTGTGGCTGAGAGTCCAGTCTCGTTCGCCTGCTGACCTCAACACACTTTCATGGGCCTGAGAGGCCCTGTGCTGCCCTGTCCGGAGCACAAGTTCCCAGAGCAGTTTTCGAGCCGCTCTGAGTTTCGCCACACCCCCCACAATGGTGCCCGGCCGGTCGCTCTCTGGCGCGGGGCAGCTGTGGCTGAGAGACACTCACCGCCGGTCTGCGCCGTTCTCCACCGCTCCCCTGCCCCACCGCTGTCTCAGAATCCTCCGTGGGGGCTCCCTGGGCACCAGCTGCCACCGTGTGTCTGTAGAATTGAGCTTCCGCGGTGCTGCAACTCCCGGGATAGTAGAAGGTGCACGCGCGCGGTCTGCTCCTTCTTTCCTTCTTCTTTGTTGGAAGTCACCCATCACTGGTGCCGGGGGTCCCAGATTGCGCTTCAGAACTTCTCTGGGTTTCGGGGAGGCATCCCCCACCCTCCTGCGCTTTCCGGGTCGCTATATTCCCATGTTCCAATGGTAACTTTTAGAGAGAGTTTTACTGCCTGCTTCTTACTCATCCGCCATCTTGAGGTCCTCTGAAAGTTCCATATTTTGTATTTGAACTCTGAGGAAAAATGATTCTGAAATTTATAAAATATTATTAATCTTAAGGAGTACCTTTTGGAAAACCATTGCCAGCTCTTCCCAATCAATATGACTGAGACTCTGGCTTAGAGTTGCAAGGCTTAATGCTAGAAGGTAATTATGCAGTGTGATCATGAAATACAGTGAGTGTTTACTTTTTACAAAATATTTTCTTACAGTAAAAGATACATTGCCATTAATCTCCCTCAAAATACTCCCTTTTCCATCAATCACACTTACCCATCCTTCGTGCCATTTCCTGAAGCATCTTTTTGTGGTTACCTTGATACTCTGAATTAGTTCAAAATCTTTACAATAATTTCTGTCAAATAAAAACATTATGATGTGCACTAATCCATCTTATTCACTGGATCTGGCACCATGAGACTTCTGACTCTTCCTCAAAGTCAAAATGACCGTGAAAAGGAGAGATTTTGAATCCATTCATGACATCAAGACCGCACAGTTAAAGACACTAATGAAAGAGGACTTCCAGTTCTGCTTCGGAAAGTGGTAGGAAAGTGAGGGGAAGTTTTTTGAGGGAGATTAATGGCAATGTATCTTTTAATGGAGTAAACAGTGTTTATTTTTAATTTAAGCATTCCCTGTCCTTTTGATAACATCTCATATTTCACTCCTCGTTGAGTATTTCAACAGAATTTTGTACTTTTTTTCACTATTTGATACCTTACAAGTTTATTTATTCTGATTTTACTTAGAATATCTTAGCCATGCAACCATTACTCATAGGTCTCTTTTCTTCTCCTTCTGTGTTCTGAAGACTTATCCAGTGCCTAAATGAACAGCTCAGGAGTTCAGGGAGAATGTCAGAATCTATGATACTTTGAAAAGCATTTTCATTTTGCTATTGGATTATCAGGAAGGGAAATATTATGCAACCCAAATTCCTGCTCAGATCTGCTGAGGATAGGATCCCCTACTTTTAGCAAAGCTAGAATGACCATCCAACCTGTCATTTCAAGCTAACTATAATACAAACTATGGGGTGAAGAAGCAAGGATTCAATATCTGACTTGTTATATCTTTCTTCACCCACGGGATTGCAATTTTAGTATGTTTTGTAATTAAACTCTCAACTTACCTAGGAGCTGTTCCTTTGCAGGGTATGGTTGAGAGTCGAGCTCAGACGTTGTGAGTATTCCATGGCCAAGGATCCATTGCTCATCCTTAAGCAATTTCTTTCCTACCGAGTCTTCTCAACATTGCCTTACTTGCAAGTGCCACCATACTATTGGAGTTGACATGTAGGATAAGATGCAATCAAGTTATCATTTGGTCCTAGAGGGTAGATTGTAATCTCAAGTCACATATGAATGTTTAGTTCCCTGTGAAACGCTGGGTTAGCGTTGATATGTATACAATCAGTACCATCATGCACCCCATAATGATGTTTTGGTAAATGGCAACCTACATATACAGTGGTGTTTCTGTAAGTTTGTATTACCTGCAACATCATATCCATCTTAGTTGGTGAAAGTATATTCTGGTATCTGCACACAAATCACTTAATAACACATTTTTCAGAACTCTCCCCATTGTTAAGTGACACATAGGTCTGTGTATGTATACACATGACTAAATCTATATGATCTAATTAAATATATGATATGTATGATCTAATGGGATATGCAGATATACCTTATTTTGATTTTTTTTAAAGTTGATATGTATTCACAAAGAACAATTAAATTTTCTTGTTGTATTTCCCACATTTGACTTAGTTCTCCTAAAATGTTTCTAGAATTATTTTTCATATTTCCATGCAATATTTATGGAGCATTCTGAAGGACAGCTTCATCTTTATGCCATTACAGTCATAAAACTCAAAAAGAGTATTAGGTCAACTTGTTATTAAATATAATTGACACATTGTTTTCTAGACCCTATGATTATTATTCAGCTATGTATAGAATGTGAAGAATTAAATTTAAAACTTCTGTTTTGCAAGAGATACTGTTAAAAGAATGAATAGACAAGCTGAAGACTGGGAGAAAATATTTACAAAACACATATCAGAAAAAGCACTTGTATATCTAAAGTATGCAAAGTATTTTTAAAGCTCAACAATAAGAAAACATATCCTATTCTAAAATGGGCAACAGAGCTGAACAGACAGCAAAGGAGGAATATGTGCACTTAACAAATAAACATATGAAAAATGCTAAATATAATTTTTCATTAGGGAATTGCAAATTAAAAGAATGAGGTACCAATGCACATGTATTAGAAAGGATAGTATCCAAAATACCAACAAACCAAATTCTGGCAAGAATGTGGAACAACAGGAACTCTTATTCTTTGTGGATGAGAATGCAAATGGTACAGCCACTTTGGAAGGGAGTTTGGCAGTATCTTGTGAAGCTAAACATAGTCTTAGAATACGATTCAGCAATTGCAGCCTAGGTATTTACCCAAATGTGTTGAAAATTTATGTCTACACAAAGGCCTACGCAGGAATATTTATAGGAGCTTTATTCATAGTCGCCAGAATGTGGAAGCAATCAAGATGTCCTTCAATAGGTGATCACATAAACAAATGGTGCTACATCTATAAAAGGGGTATTTCTGAGTTCTAAAAAGAAATGAGTTATCAAATCACCAAAGACATGGAGGAACCTTTAAATATGTATTACTAAGAGCAAGAAACTAATCTGAAAAATGCTATCTGCCATCTGATTTTAACAAAGTAATATTACAGAAAAGGCAAAATGATAGAGACAGTGAAAGGATCAATGGTTTCCAGGGTTTGGGGAAAGCAAAAGGGGAAATAATAGATGCAGCTCAGGGGATATTTTTGGGGCAGTTAAATTGTTCTGTAAACACTATAATGGTAGCTACATGGCATGATGCATTTGTTAAAACCAATAGAACTGTACAAAACAAAGACTACACCCAAATGTAAACCATGGATTTCAGTTAATAAGAATGTACAATATTGGCTTATCAATTGTAGTAATGTACTATACTAAGGCATGAGGTATATATTCCCAGAAATTGTTGGCAGGTGCATGGAAAGTCTGTACTTCCTACTCAGTTTTTCTGTAAACCTAAAACTACTGTAAAATAAATCTATTAACAAGAATCCAAAATAATTATTACATTAATTTTTTTGTTGTTGTTTTTGCTGTGCTAGGAATTTAACCCAGTGCCTTTATACTGATCTACATCCTCAGTCCTTGATTTTTTTATTTTTATTTACCCTGTGAATTTTGACTTATTTTTGAGTTATAAATTCATATGCACAAGCCATGTATTTTCAGTGTTCCTCAATACTGTTTATGTATGTATCAGGTATTCTAGGCTCTAACTACTTTAATTACTTGTAGTTTCACACATGTACTACACAACCGTGATGATCTAACTTAGATACACAAAATACCTATAAAGAATACCCAATCAGAACATATCCAGCAACTGTAACTGACTTTACCCTTTAGCTTCTTAGCAGATTGAGAGTTGTCCTCACTGATTCATGTAAAGGGATATACGATCATGAGTGAGTGATTAGAAATCACATAGTGCGGCCAGGTGCCCTGGGTAGCTGCCCTCCCAGCAAAAGTTGAGATGGTGGTAGCTTTTACTGCTGCTTCAGGTACAAAGGTTGACTCTGCAGGAGTGTGTGAAAGTTCTAATTCCATGTGTTATGGAATATGTGGTATAAATCATTGCTTGTTGGATAACAATAGCTAATTGTCTTGACTACTTTTCTCTTGTTGCTGACACAAAATACCTGGCATCCAAAGTTAAAGGGGGAAAGGTTTATTTAGCTCACAGTTTGTAGAGGTTTCAGTCCATAATTGGCTGGTTCCAAGGCAGGGTGACTTGGCAGAGGGGGAACGCAAAAACAAACCAGTTTATGGCGAGTAGAAGACAGCAAAAGCAAGCAAAGAAATGAGAAGACAAGCCTCTTTCTGTCTCTTATATTGCATCCAGGCTCCAGGGACTAGGGCAGTGCCAAACCTATCAGTGGACTGATTTAGTAATCACCCACCCTTAATTCTAGCACCCTTAATCCTAGCATTGCACCATGAATCAGTTGCACACTCTGTATTCAGGAATCTCTGAAAAAGCCCCATCTATGAGTATGTGAGGCTTTGGGGGGACATCCAGACTAATATTAACACTAATATTAACACTAATATTAGGGTACCTACTATAAATCAGGTACTGACAGAGGTTTTGGAATGTATAAACCATTTAATCTTCACAACAGTTCCCTGTGGAAGTTGCTTTTATTATGTCCATTTCAGGGATGGCAAAACTAAGCTAAGTAAGTTGGCCCAACATTTTAATGAAGGAAAGAATACCAGTTCTGAACTTGGTCAGATGGATGGTAGCATATGTACTCACCTATTGCTCTTCTAAATAGTAACAAGCTTGGACCCAAATGGTAAAACTGATCTGAGAAATACACAGTCTGAGATTGTCTTTTCACTTTGCACTTTAAATGTTCAGACACTTGGTTTAGCGTCTCTAACTGTCTCTGTGTACAAACCCAATGTGAGTAATACTTCCTTCACCGTATTCCTGAAAGAAAAAGAGATCACACGATTTTGCTGAGAAAAGCCAGCAAGATTACCAGGTAATTAGACAAATATGTGGGAATCACAATTACAAAGAATAAAAATGGAACTGTGTATTTATTGGTTAAAGCTATCATTTCTGGTTAATACTTTTAAAAATGATTCATAACGAATTTTAGTTTCTGAAGTTCATTCTTTGCATTTGAAGTGCATTCTTTGCTATATATTCTGAAGTTTTTTCAGATTGCTGGTTATATATCAGACAATCATATCTGGCAGAGACCTTTTCATAAGACTGAAGAGATTGAAATTCTTTTTCTTGATAAATTGAAAGAAACTGAAAAACAATTGGGAACAAATACTGCAACTGTTTTATTGTCAAAAGTTCCCAGAATTCTAAATGTAATCTTTTCGCCGCTCTTGCAGCATACAAAACGTGCATTGAAAAGTGAAGAAGGGGCCATTATAAAAAAAAAGATTAAAGATCTTATGAAATCAAAGAATGACAGAGTCTTTATGGAATTATATTCACTTTCTAGTCTTAAAATATGTAATGAGGTAAAGTAATACAAAGCAAATTCTTGAAATTTACTTGAATTGAGGTATAAGCATTTTAAATGGCAAGAAAAAATGCAGAACTATAAAGATATCATGTTATTTTACAGAAGATGGCCATTAACATAAATTTTAGAACTTATGATCATATACTATTAAGAATAAATTTGGGACAAAGGAAGATAGGAATTTCTCTCTTCTTTTAAGGGTGAAGGGATGAGAACATTTTAAATGTTAAAGAAAAAGTGTGTAGAATGTTAAATGAGACAAAAGTGAGATTAAAAGCAAGTTTACAGGTGAGAATAGACAACCTAATACATAGTTTCACTCATGTATATACAGAGACTATTTATATATATATAAAATAAATAGATATATATGTATGTAACTCTATATAACTTTATAAGTGCTATTTCTCCATCTACAAAACATCCATCCTATTCTTGAATACTTTTCTTATTAAATTAATTATTCTTAGTGTTATCAGTGTAAGAAATTATCTTAATATAGTTAATACAATGTGTACTCATAATGAGTAATATAGAAAGTTACCTAGGGCAAGACAGGAAAGTTGCTTTAAGCATTGTTATAACCTACAAAGAAGGAGAGTGCTTATTATTTGGCTCCTAAGTTGAGGTTCGGAATAAGAAGGAAATATTTATTTCACTCTACATTCAGAAACTAACATTCTAAAAATATATGGAATTTGACGCACATGACTTATTAGTGGTAGAACCGAATCCACTGTAAGTGTAGACAGACTTTGCTTGGTATAATCCTGAGAACAAATTGGAAAAGAAAACAAGAAGAAAGAAACTGGATAAAATACGTTAAATGAGTCCAAAAGTGTAACAGTGCTTGTACTGATAGAACTATACATATATACTGAACAACCACATTTCTTAGAAGCTTGCTGTCACTTATAAAATTATGTGGAATTATATATATCCATTTGTTTTCATATATATATATTTTTTTTTCTGTTAATACATGAGTGAAACTAAAGAAGTACGTATAAACATGGGAAAGTATGAATCATAACTGGAAAAAGGTTAAACATAATTAGCAGCCTATGTTAAATTTATACTATATTGGTTCACTATCCAGATTCTGATTACTTCAAAATGTTTTCCCACTGAGTAGTGTGATCCATTTTACTCATGCAAAACTAAAAACTGGAAAGCCTGAGACTTGGCCCAATTTACATGGCCACTGATTGAAATTTTCCTGGTCGACTGAATTATAGTCAAAATTCAATGCTGGCAGTTGCCCCTGTTCTCTCTCCCTGGGGGCATATCAGTTGTGTAAAGGGTTTTTGAGCCATTACTGAGCCTACCACAACTTACTACAGCTCTAAGTTCTTGATAATGGTCAAGGTTTTAGTTTAAGAGATGTCAGGACCTCGTGCCTTCCTCAACCTGACTATTTGGAACTTTCACACAGCATAATAAATTGTTAGAATCTGGAGCCATTACCATTTGAATGGTGACAGCACCTTCATGCAAAGTACATGGGCAGCAAAGCTTCTGCAAGTGCAATGAGGATTCAAGGATGCCAGGAGAAAGCAGAGCTGAGCCTGGTTCAGGGGGTCAGCTTCTGGTTTCATTACCTGCAGCTTTAAGCTACTTCTCAAATCTTCCTTCAGGGAGGACTGGATAGAGTCAGGTCTGTGCTGTACCAAGCAATGAGGTTCATTTAACTATTAAATACATGGACTGGAATGTCATGTAGTGCAAATATCATCTGAATGGGGTGAATTGCTAAAAAGAAGCAAGTTATTTTGTGAGACAAACACTGACAAATAAACTACCTCTGTTTTGCTTTGTTTGTTTGTTTTTACAAACAATTTACAAACAAAACTTTTGCATCACATGATGCCCTGGACTGTGTATTATTATTTTTACCTGTTTAAAACACTAAGGGACTGACTGCATATTTTTACCTGTTTTGACATGAATGCCGGGTTTTCTGCACAGTTCTCAGGGAGATTGTAAAGGATGAAAATCCATCCTGCGTGACAAGGTGTCTTATAAAATGATTATTGAAACAACTCTCTGACTGCTGATAATATTTACAGTCTATTCCATATTAAAACAAAACAAAACAAAACAAAACAGGAAAGGGAAGTGCTAGCAATTTTTGCTGTGGTTTCAGGACCTCCGGCATTTTGGAATACCTAAGTTGACTGTCACCTTTATTTTTTTTCTCTTCCAAAATGTATTCTCAGTGGGTTCTGTTGTGACATGTGCAATATCACCTTAATCTCTACATCACCACTTCTAGCATGAAAACCTTGCTCTTTAAAGAGAAATAACTGCATTGTTATTGGAAACAATATTACTTAGCTCAGAAAACTGAGCCTCATGAACCTGCCCTGTTTTATCAACTTTAGAGAAAAATCAGATATTGGTCATTCTGATTTGGAGTAAGATTGTTTGGGTAGAGAAAGAAGATTTCAAGACATGCCAGTGAAAAATGTGCTTATTGTCAATATTCTGTTGTAATTCAGAATAAGTTCTACTAAGAAAAATATAAAACATCATAGCTTCATATAGTTTAATGAAATATTATAAATAATCTAAATATTCTGATGTGAAATACAGCTATCTTCATATCATGAAGTAAACTGGAAGGCATACATTAAGTAAATGAGCACAAAAACAGAACCAGGGGGATGCTTTGTGTTCTCATGCTTCTATACAATATGCAATATATAATAGATTCTTATTGCATCTTTACTTATTTACGGTGCTGGGGATTGAACCCAGGGCCTCCCGCATGCTAGGCTAGTGATCTACCACTCATCACTGTACACCTCCAAATGCACATTAAATCTTTATCTAGTGCTTGAAAACATTGTACTCTTCACCACCACATCTTTGCACATGCTAATTCATCTCTTTGGGGACCGCTTTCCTGATCCTCCAGAGTTTCCATATGACAGACTTCTATATAATGCTTAGAGGCATTCATCCACAAATTCTTCTCTAAGTCCATTCCCTTTTGCAATCTTTTCCATATTACCTCTAGAATGTGCAAGTTTATACTACCGGACTTTGGCAGATTATTTTTTCTCATTACTAGGTATTGAACCCAAGGCCTTTGCACTGAGCTAAAACACCAACCCTGCTATTTTTAAAATTTAAAATTTTGAGACAGGGTCTTTCTAGTTCACTAAGCTGCCTGGGGTAGGCTCGAACTTGTGACCCTCTTGTCCCAGTCTCCTAGAGTGGTAGATTGCAGTGTGCGTTCCTTAGCATTCTGTGAGGTCCTAGAGAACACAGGATGCCACATTGTTTTCTGAGTGCCTGGTCCCGTGGTATATGACACGATGAGGGGACTCAGTATCTCTTGTTTCATTCTAGGACCACTAGGAATCAGTAAATGTTCTATATTTAATCACAGACCACAGAATATGCTGACAAATCATTTGATGTTGTAGCTATTTGTGTTGACATAAAACATGATAGGAAGTGGTCAATTTTTTCTAGGCATCAAAAAAAAAAAAAACAACAGGAACTATCTATCTCCTATTTTGCTTGTTTTTCTCAAATAAAAAGAGAAAATTGCTCATGGATTCACATATGGTAACTAATGCAGGCCACCAAGGTTTTCTGTGTAAGTGGATTCTGCAAATAAACTAAATTCCACAGTTAGTCATCCAGAAAAGTAGGCTTTCTCCAGAAGTCTAGAGTTCATTGTGTTTTTGTTAGTACTGGGGCTTAAACCTTGGATATTGGGCTTAGTAACATTTCCAGCCCTTTCAATTTGGTTTTTCTTTTTTTGAGACAGGGTCTTGGTAAGTCGATTAGTTGTGAAGCCTGGGTTGCAATTTGTGATCCTCCTGCCTCAGCCACACAGAGATCTGGGATTGCAGGCATGATTTCCCCTTATTTCAGTAAGAAACAATTTTCTCTGAAACTTCTAATCCTTTTGAATTTGTCAAAATAAATTATTTTGATGTTATGAAAATTGAAATGTTCTCCCTAGTCCAATAGTGAATCTATGCTGCATGAAATAATTTATTAATGTATCACATTCACACTTCATAATATATTCGTATTTGTCAATAGGATGTTTAATCATATTAATGCTTATCTATCCAATCTGTGTTTGTAGTGAAACTGAAATGAGAAATACAGTCACAAACAATGATCTCACGCAATGCTATTAGTATAATGATTTTGATTATTATATTATATTATTTATCATTCATTGTGCTCTGGATATTCTGATGAAGGTTAATGTATAATATTACACAGAAATAGAAGAATTTTAGCTAACATTCTAATCTCATCATTCTCCAGTATTGACGCTCCCAGAAATTAACATTGATTTTGATAATACATCGACAGAAGAAAAATAATAAGTCTATGTCAAACTCAGCAGTAATGATAGGGAAAGAAACAAGAATCATCTTCCTCTATGCTGTACCCTGTACCCTGTCTACTCTATTTAATTTTGCTCTCAAGGCCAGACTCAGGTTTTGTAGGATCTTAAATTTTTTAAGTTTTGGGATTATCCATAGTACTTTTGATCTGAAATACCCTCTAAAGGCCCACAAATTAAAGGCTCAGTTCCCATGGCAGAGCCACAGAGAGGCTGTGGAATATGTAAGAGATAGGGTCTAGAGGGAAGAAGTTAGGTCACTGGGGCATATGCTTGAAGGGGCTACAGGAACTCCAGCACTTTTCTTTCTCTCTTTGCCTCCAGGCTACCATGTTGTGAGCAGTTTGTTCTGTCACACTTCTGCCAGTATATACTGCTTCACCACAGGCCCAAAAGCAATGGTTCAACCCACCATGGGCTAAAATCTGCAAAACTATAAACCAAAACAAACCTTTCAATATATATATATTTTTTAATGCAGGTACCGGGAGTCGACCTCAGGACCTCGTGCTTGCCAGCAGGTGCTTGTGCTGCTGAGCGGTATCACCGGCCCTTTTTTTCCTTTATGTGGGTACCGGGAGTTGAACTAAGGACCGCGTGCTTGCTGGGCAGGCGCTTATGCCGCTGAGCTATCTCACCGGCCCCTCAACTTTTTAAAGTTGATTATCTAATGTCTTTTGTTACAGTCATGCAAATCTAATACAGGAACCTTATTCAAGAACAAGAACACTGTCAACTAGGGCTTCCATAACAAAGTGCCATAGATTTGGTGGTTTACAGTTCTGAAATTTATTTCTTCACAATCCTGGAGACTGCAAGTCCAAGACGTAAATGGCATCAGAGTTGGTCTCTAGTGAGTCCTCTCTTTCCAGCTTGAACACATCATTTTTTCTCTGTGTCCTCATCTGTTCTTTCAGAAACAAAGAGAGATCTCTAGTGTCTCCTCCTCTTCTTGTGAGGACATGAGTCCTAGCAGATCAGAACATTGTCCTTATGGCCTCATTTCAACTTAATCCCTTCTCTAAAAATTCTACCTCAAAAAAGTACATTGGTGGTTACAATTTGAACATGTGACACGTGTTTTGGTGGGGTCTCCCCCAAGTCGAATCCATAGTAAAAACAAATTCATGAACACAAAAGTAAGTACAAAAGTGACTATTTCAAATAAGATAATAAATCACAATGAATTTCTGGCAATTCAGTTCCTTTTTTCTGAGATCTCTTGAGGCCATTTACTAGGAATTCTTATTTAGAAATTCTGCCTGAGTGCAGTGTGTCTTCTTCTTATCTGGAAACTCCACACATGCAGCAGCTAGAAAGGCTTGGGCATATGGGAGTGGCAAATTTCCAACCACGAGCTTCCTGTTAAATCCTTCTCTATTGTTAAAGACAAACTTGAGAGAAAAGAAATAAAACTTAAGGAAAAAGATTCAGAGAAAGCAGGATTGGAGGTTTTTATCTGTGATTTAGCATGGTCATGCTCCACATAACATTTGGGTCAATGATAGACCACTCAGTGCAGGTGCCATAAGATAGTGACAGAGCTGAACCAGGCCTATTGTCTAATTTTGCAGCTGTCATTACTTTAGCACAGCATGATGGTGATGCAGGTGTCAAGAAACCTACTGAGATGCCAGTTATGTAAAAGTGCAGCACACACAATTATGTACAATGCATAGTATTTGACGACGATAAACAACTGTTACTGGCTTACTTATTTATTATGCTATAATTTTTGCCATTATTTTAGAGTGTATTCTTGTACTTATAAAAAGTTTACTGTAAAAGAGTAACTGTGTTATGCTGGTAGCAAACTCTTATAGCTTGTGGTTACTGTGTCTTTTGTTTGTATCATTGCTTTTGTGCTTGATTTAATCACATGTTGTTCTCTGTATCATGGTCCTAGTTCCTATGATATCTATATCTATATATATATATGATATCTATATATGATATCTATATCTATATATATTGAGAGAAAGAGAAAGAAAGAGGAAGAGAAAGAGAGAGAGAGAGAGAAAGAGGGAGAAAGGAGGGAGAATACTTTTGTGGTGGGCCCTGATGTAGATTTCTGTGAGTATATTCTATGGTATTTGCACAATGATGGAAACTTAACAACTCATTTCTCAAACTGTGTCCCTGTCTCTAAGTGCTCGGTGACTGTGATAATTTCTTTAACTCCTTCTACTTATCACATACATTCTGATACTGACCCTCAGTAGAGACTGAAAAGGGTCAACAATATTTACTTTCATGTTTTCACTAATAAAGAGATTTGTGGTTAAGTTAGTTGGTACAAGACTAGTGTTTTATTTTTATTCAGTTTTATGTGTGACCAAATATTCATAATCAGTGCCAGAACTCGCCATGCCAGCTGGAATTTTTTTCCATGATGCCAGACACTTATTAGAAGTGGCTTATTAAAACTGGGACACTCCTGAAGGAATTGGCCCATGGGAAGGGTTTTATGAGTCAAAATAATGAATTGTTTCACCATGCTGGATATTTCACATACCTCTACTTTTCCTATGATTATTATATGCTCTTCGTATATTTGTTACCAAATCATGTATGAAGGAGCTAGTAAACTATTTCACTTACAATTTGTTATAAATTTATTTTATTTTTAACTAAGTTGACCAGTGATTTGACTGACACGATCAAAATGTTCAATTGGTTTGCTGTTCAGACTTAATATTTGGTTTTATGCAATACAAGTTCTTTTTAGAGTAAGAGACAGAAATCCAACTCTAGCTGGTTTAAGCAAAATGAAGAGTACACTGGCTTTTGGAATTAGAGGTTGGACTGAAGCACACCCAGACGTTTCTCCTACCATCTAGGAAAAAGAAGCAGGTAAACATTAGGGCATATACTTTACCAAAACCGAAAAGAAATGCTGAGCCTCTTATTTCCAACGGTCTCTGAACATCTCTTGAAAAAATAATTGTTGAAAAATTACTGAGATATCAGATCTTATCAGCTCAGCTGAGAGGTGGAAGAAAAAGAGAGAAAGAGATCTGATTACTTCTATATTTTAAAAAACAAACCCTGTGTTAAAAAATGTAGCCTAATTTAAAATATGTGCTACTTGTGCACAAATTCATTATGATATTAACGAGGATACTAAGATTGTACCATTTTTCATGGCATGTCAAGTCTTCATGAAACAAATATATATAAGTTTGTAGCTGGGCTGTGTGTGGCAGTATTATGGAGAGAGTATGATAAATCATAAAAAATTAGCGAGGATGTTGGAGAATATCATACAATTGATTGCCATAATTTTTCATTATTATCATATTTCACCTTTCCTTTTCAGTTGAAGTCACTTTTCCAGTATTGTCTTTCCTCTATACCTGTGGGTTCTGCATGACTGGATCCAACCCAACCAAAAATCCAAGGGAAAAAACTACATCTCTATGTAAAGATTTTTTCCCCTGTATTTTCCCTAAATAATGTGGTAGAACTAGTTTTCCATAAAATTTGTATTGTGTTAGGTACTATAAATCATCTAGTGGTGATTTCAGCTGTACAGGAGGATGAGGTTATATACAATACTTTGCCACGTACCTGAGGAACTTGAGCCCCCACAGGACTTGGTATCTGAAGAGGATCATGGAAGCTATCCACCTTAGGTCTTGAGGGATGACAATATTTTTTTTAATATGACTTCAGGCAAATATATTTCAGATTCAAAACATATTTTCAAACATGCTTAATTAAGATCCCAGTTAAAAAATATTTTTAAAGGCCCAAAACTTTTACATGGAGGGTAGAGTCATTAATATTACATTCGTTAAAATGATGTTGCAACTTTCAAGTTATCTTAACCCATTCTATAAACTCTTCTCTCTTAGCTATACTGTTTTCAGGTTATTGTTTGTATCAATTTTCTTATTCACTTAATAAATAAAAGAAAAAGTGATTGGATGGATGGAGTTTAGATGTTGGAGTTTGGATGTTGAATATCCCTGAAAGGCCATGTGTTAAAGACTTGGCCCGCAGCTTGGTGCTACTAGTAGGCAGTGGGACCTTTAAGAGGTGGGGCCTGGAGGGAGGTATTCAGGTCATTGGAAGTATGACTCTGAAGAAGACTGTGGGATCCCAGTCCCTTTTTGTTCTCTTTTGATTCTTGCCCTTGAAGGGAGTGGTTTTGCACCAACATATTCTCTTACCATAATGCATTTTTTACCATGGTCCCAAAGCAGTGGAAGCAATCAATCATGGATTGGAACTTCCACTGTAAACCAACTTTTCTCTTTATTATTTAATTATATCAGGTATTTAGTTATAGCAATGGAAAGCTGAGTACCAAGGTATATAGTAGTCTTCTCTTCCCCTACTAAAAAGAAAAGCTTCTATACGATTTTCTTATTATTGTATCTTTTGAGTCTTAGAGGGAAAGAGTGTTAATTTAATATAAAATCTTATGCAATTTGAAATAAATTCAATTTTAGTATGGTTTTGGACACAACATTTACAAAATGTATGGATAATCTCTAAATAAATAAAGGCAAATCAGCAATGCCTTTATCTGGTAGATTGCACATATTTCTCATGAAATTTACTTAGACTTTTATTTTTAACATATGTTAGATTTAACTGGGTATAACTAATTATGCCAATTTGGAAATTACTTTTAATTTATATAATATATTCCAGAACCTCATAGAAAGATTATAGGTCACTTGAGAACTGGAAGAGCCTATCTTCCTAAAGAAAACACATACTGCCTTTCAGGGATGAAAATTCAGCCACAATTGACCTGCTCACTATTTCTTTCCGTCCCTCCCTCCCTTTCTTTGTTTCTTTCATTTTTTTCCTTCTTTTCTCCTTCCTTTCTTCCTTCTCTTCCTTTTTTCCTTTCTTGTTTCACTTTCTTTTTTCCTCTTTCTGTTTCCTTTTGAAGAAATTTATTTATGTATATTAATATTAATTGATGATGAAGGTTACTTTGGGAATTTGGTATATGCATTAAAAATGTCTTAATCAATTTCAATCTCATTATCCTCCTCTCCCTTTCATTTATCCTCCTGCTTGTCCTTTTCCTATTTCCAGAAGTCCATCTCCTGATTTTCTGTCCCTCCCCTTTATTATTTATTGATGCATATATGTTTTAGCTTTCTTATATAAGAGAAATAGTATAATATTTAACTTCCTGAGTCTGGCTAATTTTACTTAACTACCTTTGTCAAATGGTTTCCTTCTTTCTTTTTTCTTCCTTCCTTCCTTCCTTCCTTCCTTCCTTCCTTCCTTCCTTCCTTTCTTTCTTCTTTCTTTCTTCCTCTTTCTCTTCTTTCTTTTTCTTTCCCTTCCTGCCTGCCCTCCTTCCTTCTTTCCTTCCTTCCTTCCTTCTTTCCCATTCTCTTTCTAGAATACTTTTAAAAACCACTGTGGCTGAATTGAGGCACAAATGGTGGGAAAATGGAATTTGACATTAGTTATACCAAGAGAATTGAGCTGGTTTTCTTTGAGACAGTGTTTCGCTATGTAGTTCAGACTGGCTTTGAACTCATTATGTAGCCCAGGCTGGCCTCAAACTCACAGCAAGTGCTGGGATTACAGACATGCAACCACCATGCCTGGCTGTAATTGAAGCTCTTAAAAAATTTTTAAACCTTTATCAATCTGTTAGGGTTGACCTAACAGACCTATACAACAAAGTAAAACACCCCTTGTTTAATAATTTAGAAAGTAAGAGCCATATATACATATATGTTATATATACATATGTTATATGTATATATATATATATACATATACATATTTCTGAGCAAGGCAATTATTTGAAAGATAGAGAAATAATCCTTGAAATTTATTCTTGATTTTATGTAGCATGGGGGTGATAGTAGGTGCTTGGTTGGTGAAAATAAATTATTTTAGTAAAAAAATGTGATTCTACCAAGAGAAAACCACTTATATATTTTTAGAAAATCTCATGCTCATGCCATTGAAGTATAAATTAGGGATTCTATAAATGTCAAAAATGGTAAGAAGTCAACATGATAGATATAACCCTTGCTAGGGATGGACGAGATACTCAGTCTATAGTATAGTGATTGATTCTCATCTGGAAGGTAAGGAACAGTTTACAATTTATAAAGTTAGTTCTTGGTAAATTGGCATATCTAACATTATGGTATCACCAGGTGTGCCTTTTAGAAAATTTCACACAGACATTATAATATAAGGGATATTAGATATTTCAAAGAAATTTTGCCCATTTTTATTTCCTCTGACTCATTCTGTTAATTTAATATTCTTCACTTAGCATTTCAAGGTGTTTAATAATGAAATTCATTCAAAGCTATGAATTTTCCTCTCAACAGGTTTTATCTAAATTCTGTAAATTTGACCCCTAATCCTTATAATAATTACTTTTTTGGGTAATGATAATTTTGATTATTCACTCAAAAATTAAGACTCCTACGTGTTAATATTCTGCTTTTCTTTCTGGAAATTGGACTTATTTTCCATATGGTTAGATTTGTTTTGTGTTTTAAACTTAAATGTTAATTTTAGTTTTAGTATTTGTTCTCAGAAACATTTAGTAACATTCATTTTGCATTTATTGAGATGGCATTTGTAGCATAATACTATGGCTTCTATTTTCTTTCAAATCTAGGAGAACTAAAATTTACCCTTCATAACTCAGATTCAATTTTCTGAAGAATCATTTATGTTCATATCTTCTAGAGTGATTATCAGTTTCCTTAGTTTCCATTCCATCCTTCATGTCTTACACCTCCCTTTTCAATCTGACACTACTATTTCGAAAGTCTATATTTTGTATCTATGAAGGATCAATACTTTAACATTTCCTCCTGGACTGCGTAGCCTATCGTTTTCAAAAGTATCACGTTTATAAGTATTCTAGATATTGCTTCCTGTCTCTTGTTTTACAAAATTTATTTATAAACATCACATTGCCTTTTCTTCTCTGTTCAACCTAAAACAAGTTAAAACCAGAAAAGCATTAAAATTCGTAATTGTATTGATCCACCATGTGTTCACTTATTTGATACCAGGTCTACAACTAGATGTCAGGTTGACATGGAGAGTTCCTGGTCCAGTTCCCAGTTTGTGGTGGGATTTTACCTAAGGCTCCTCAGTTCTAATACATTAACATTTATTTCTAATCACAGTTCATTTGGAACAGCTAATGTTATTATCCTCCAAATAATAGTACTAAGACTTTTATTTTCTAATGACTTGCCTGTAGAGATTATTTCTCATAGAATACATTGATCATGACTGGTCATCTTCCTTTCTGTTTAATTATTTCTATACAATTGGCAATGTCTTCATAGATATAGCAAAATGAGAGGTTAAGATGCAGAAGAAACAAAAAGTGAGGGAAGAAGTATTTGTTTTCCATTCTATACTTGAGAAGAAAAAGGGCTTGTTACTCATTTTTGTAAGTGATAAAATCATAAACTCCCTTATTAGAGAAATAAAGGTATTCAAATGAGAAAAAGGTATGAGAATATATAAATAATTGACTCTTTTCCCCTGGTATCTGAGATATGACATAAATGACAATTAAAGGTTTCTCTTCATCAATTCACTTTCATGTATATTGTTATTAATGTCAGCTCTTCATAGATTCTGGTATTATGTCTTGGAAAAGTCTAATATTCTGGTTGAAAGTCCTACTTATTCTTGGGGACTTCAATGAGGAGTTATGAGAAATTCTAATAGCACTGGTGTAGGGACATTCTACTCATCAGATGCTGTTCTGAGCTTTAAATCCATATGCCTGGAAGAAAAAGTTAATAAACAAGGAATAAAATAAAATTAAATGCTCAAATTCAGATTTCTTCTATTAAATACTGGCATAACTATGACAGCAATCAACCAGTTGATACCTCGGTTTCCTCACTGAGAATATAGCAAAGTTAGAGTTCATAATCCCTAATTTACAATATGACTAAACTAAATGATTTTAAGCTTTTAAAAAATAGATAATGTGCCAGGGATATAGCAAGGTTCTCAGTTCGATTCCCTTCGCCAAAAAAAAAAAATAGATAATGTGTTATAGAGTCACATTTCCTAGACATAGGCAAAACCGACAATAAAAAGATGTTGGTCTTGTTGCTCAATGGGACCAGCCTACCAGCCAGGCAGAGGAGTTCACAGCTCCTTAGCCCAATGAGTCAGCAGAGAAATGGGCATGCTATGAATCATTCAATTTTTAAGTCTCTAGGGCTCCTTGCTATGGACATCTCTCTCTCTCCTCTCTCCTCTCTCTCTCTCTCTCTCTGTATATATATATATATATATATATATATATATATATATATATTCTGTGCTTTTAAAAGAAGATACTTTTAACTCATTTACTTGTCTGTTTTTATGACATACGTACTGGGTACAGCATGTTTCTATCAAAATCCTGGTATCTTTTATGTTAGTGGCCATCCATGCTGATGGTATCCAATAGATAATTAATATGTTTCTACAATGTCTTCGTTTATCTTGGAAAGGTAAAGAACTAGGTATTAGTGTAATGCTGGAGACAAAATAATTTTCTTGTACCCTTTGATGGAAAACACCAACAATGTGGCTTTCAAAATTATTACATTTGAGGTTTCATATAATTTATATTTATAGAAGGCCATATTAAGGAAACACATTTTTGCAAACAAATCTCTACTAATTAAAAATAATTTGAATGTTTAAACACATTCAGTTTTATGCCCATTTTCCATCTGATATACAATTACTATAGTTCTCTCTGGCTCAGATCAAGGCTGAGAGCAAGCTTTTAGCAAATAGCTTTTGAAGTCCTGTGAAAGTCGACACCATTAGCTTTTTCTGTTATGAGTTTTAGAGAGCAAGTATCATTTCAAATCTGAAGTATTTTTATTGTGAATAACAACTTTCCAAGAAATTCAGGTATGTTTTATTAGGTTTTTTCATTAAGAACATCGAGGTAAGTGAGTCACTATGTTCTCCAGATTTCAATCAGGTGCAAATTTTCTATTTGCCTGAAATACATAGAATATATCTATTTTAAGACAACAAAAAAGTGATGTAGAAGAATGTATTTTCTAAATCTATTTTGGTAATAATTATGGAAATCTTGGAAGGAAAAAGGATGCAAGCCACTAAATTACTGAACTTGTGTTTAACTAGAAATTATAGACAAGGATTACAAGGTAAAAAGTCTAATTCAGCCTGGTTTAGAAGGTTGCAGATCAAAAATTCAACTTTTTAAAGACAGCTGTATCTGTTTGCTCAAGACAGCATTCTCACATTTTTCATGGCAAGAAGCAATCTCAGTATTGGCCTAGCCCAGTATTGGCCTAGTTCTTTGTATTGATAGCTCTCCTACATACTTGGGCAGGAGCAGTTTCCTCCGTCTGAACAGGGCTTACGAAGAAAAAATTACTGGTGTTTTCTAAAAACGAGACTTATATACAGTTAACGAGCCATATTATGTTCAAAATGTGCTGATTTCCCATCCCATGTCTAAAAGTCATTAGCAGTCAGGTCAATAAGAAATTGACAACATGAACAAGTAGCAAGTTTTAAAATTATTTGGAAAAATGTATCTGCGTTAACCAAACTATTTAATTCATACAGTACGAAGCACTCTTTTAAATATTCAAACTGAACTTTCTTTAAAGTTCAAAGTTCTTGTGTTGGAACACTGGAGGAAAAGTACCTCTTGGGAACTGTAAATGGTAGGTGGAACCTCCAGTGACCATGTTTTCATTAGTTCTTTCTGATCACTTTATCCAATTATATGACCCGATATTTCTTTTTATCATAATCTTTGCTTCTTTGGTGTGGTACTTTATGATAATATGGAGCTCACTACAGAGGCTAATTATTGAGCATTGACTGTATACCAAATATTTAGCCCTTTCTGTACCTTATGCAATCCTCATGATGCATAGAAGCAAGCGCATTAACATTTTTCCATTGTCAGGTGAGACAATAGTTTCTATGCTACATCGTGGTATAAATACTATGTGTTAATAAAAATAACATGAAATACTAAAAAATAACCACCATTCTAAAAATACTGAAGTCAAACTTCTTAAAATGTTTGACTTCATTATGTAAGGCCAAATGTCTAATTAGACTTTAAGAACAAGGTACTATTCATGTTTTCAGGCAAAACTTAAAAATCAGCCTCTCGTGTAATCAAAACCTACCTAGTCTCTCTTTTCATATTACTTTGTAACTAGAGAGAGTGCTTAGCAAATATTTTGTACATAAGTGTCACCTGTTATTGTCTATCTTTAAGATAAACCTTGGCTTAGTCATTTCCCTAAAAGTTCTGAGTATAATGGCTAGGTTTTTGAAATGACTTAAATAACTATTTTGAATTCCAAATGACCTTGTAGTTTTGACGACAGTCAAAATCAAAGAAATATAGGGTATTCAGAGCATGCTTACCTCTCACTCTTATTTCATCTTCTTTATTAACATTGAACATGAGCCAAAACCATCAAAATGAATGGCAAGTGACATGGGAAACCTCACACTATAATTGTAAATTTATTGGCCTCTACAAAATATACTATTTTGGATTTAAATTTCTTTCTAATAGAAAATTTATTCCACATTTTAACATGCTCAGAACACTGCCATTTTACACACACACACACACACACACACACACACAATCTCCATTTCACCTCTTATATTCTCTTCAGCTACTCTTTTGCTTACCCCTTGCTATCTTCCAGAAAAAGATTTATGTTTACTGTCATCAATTACTCATCTCCAATTTAATACACATCCCATTCCACACTTCCACTCACATGATTCCAATAAAATGGACCTCATCAAGGTCACTGGAGTTCTTTATGAATCCATATTCCATAGATAAAGCAAATGACCATTGTACCTGAGGTCTCAGCAGAATCTCATCCTGCTGATTATTCCCTCTTTCAGGAAACTCTGTTCTTGGTTTCTTTTCTTTCTAATTCTCCCATGGCTTCTTCTATATACCCTGTTGCAAGCTCATTCACTTTTATCTCATATTTAAATATCAGGTATCTTAAAGCTCAGTCTTCTATCTTCCCTTTTGTCACAATATGTTCTGAAGATATCGACAATTTAAAGTCACTTAAAATTCCCATCTCTATGTTATTGTTTCTGGCACACATTAAACTCTACAAGTGTTTAGTGTAAATTCTACGTTTTGACCTACATACACATCTGTGAAAACTTCAATAAAGTCAAAAGAGTGAATGTGTCCAACACCACATTTACTTCCCATGCCACATTTCAATCTCTTGCATCTCTTCTTATCCCTTCCAGCCAACCCCTGATAAGCTCTGTCACTATAGATTAGTTTTTACTTTTACATTTAAGAGTTTTATATAAACAGACACATACAGCAAGTATTATTTTTTATCTATCTTACTTATTTTTGAAGTTCAATGTTGCATAACATTCTTTTGCATTGCTGAATAGTATTCTGTTGCATGGATATACTAAAAGTGGTTCATGCATTTTCTGATGATGGACTTTGGATTCCTGAATATTAAAAATTTTTTGTGTTGACAAGAGTTTTATGTTATTTTGGGGTAACTACCTATGGATAAAGTATTTGGATCACTTAGTAGGAATACTTTTGAGTTTTTCTTATTTCACATTTTCCAAAACTCTCAAACTGTTTTCCTAAGTGCCCATTTTACAGTGCTGTCATGAGTATGTGAGAGTTCTAGTTGCTTTATATTCTCATTAGCTCCTGGTGTGGTCAGTCTTTTTATTTAGATGTTGTTAACAGTGTGCATCATATTATGGTTTTAATTTGCATTTATCTGAAAACTATAGATTGTGAACATCTTTTTCTATGCTTATTTGCTATCATTTTTCTAGGTGAAGTTTTAGTTTGGACTTTTAAAATATTTATAAAAATTAGATTGTGTGTTTTCCTCAACTTTTTTATTTTAATATCCTGGATACATGGAAGGGAATTTTCCATGAAGTGGGTGGAGAATGGCTTTGTGGGTTGTGTCCCCTTTTCAAAGAAGCTCTCCAGTGATGTTTGTTTCCTACTCATTTTACTAGGGTTTACTTGTAAGTTTACTGAAACTGTGACTGAGCCAAGTGCTCAGATAAGGAAAGAGATGGGAATGGAAGTGGTAAGTAAAATAATGGGCAACACACCTGCAGAATAAAAAGTGTTGGATTATGACCCACCAGATGCAGCTTAACTGTCACTTTTCACTTACTGACAGCAGTTGATATAAGTCTGCAAGCAACCGATTTATTATAGTTTCTGTGCAGTAAAAGTTCTTTGCTAATGTTAATCTGTGTTTGCCACCATCTCTAGCATCACTGCCTCAGCTCCACCTGAGATTGTAGGGCACTAGATTCTCATGAGTAGTGAATAACCTAGGCCACTCACATGTGCAGTTTACAGTAGGGTTTGTGTTCCTATGAACCTAATGCTTCTACTGTTCTGACAGGAGGCAGACCTCAGGCATAATGGAGTGAGGGGGAGAGGCTATAAATGCAGATAAAATTTGCTTCACTAGCTTATCTGTTGTTTACCTCATGATGCTCTGCCCAGTACTTCACAGGTCACAGACAGATACTGGTCCATGGCCCAGCAGTTGAGGACCTCTTGTATAGGGTACAAATTGAAGTTCTTTTTATTTCCACACAAATATCCAATTGTTACAGTGTATTTATTGAAAAAAGTCACCTTTCTTCGCTGATATGCCTTTGGAATTTTGTTTAAATTAGTTGACCACCTTTGTGTGGATCTATTAATTTTGAATTTTTAAATTTTACTTCTTTTTTTTTTATGTGGGTACCGGGAGTCGAACTCAGGACCTTGTGCTTGCCCGGCAGGCGCTTATGCTGCTGAGCTATCTCACTGGCCCATAATTTTACTTTTTGATACATTTATCAGTCTTGAAACTAATGCCATACTGTTTGATTACTGTTTTATAACAAGACTTAAAATAAGGTAACATAAGCTTTCCAAATTTTTTCTTTTATAAAGTCTTTCACTCTGTTACATCATTGGCATTTTTCTATGAATATTAGAACCACCTTGCAATTTATTCACAAAAGTCTACTGGCACTTTTATTGAGGTTTCCTTGAATCTGTATCAGTTTGGAGAGTACTGATCTTAACATTGCATTTTCCAATAAATGAACAAGATACATATTTCAACATTGCTTAGGTATTACTTAATTTCTCTGAGAAATATTTTATTGTTGCCCATGCATATAAATCTTACCAATTTTTTTCAAAAATATCCCTACATAATTTATTGTTGTTGCTGTTATGAGTGATATTATTATTTCATTTCAATTTCCAAATGTTCATTGCTAATACATAGAAATTTATTTCTGTATATTCATCATGTATCCTTCAACCTTAATAATTTCACAAGATTTCTTTCTAGATTCTGTTACATTTTATAAATAGGAAAACATGGAGACATTGAATAAATTAGTTTTACTTCCATTCTTATAACTTGCCTATCTCTTATTTATTTTCTTTAATATATTGAACCAGCTATATCCTCAAGTACTACGTTGAATAAAAGGGGTAAAAAAGGAAATCTTTGTCTTATTCTTAGGGAGGAAAGCTTCAGTCTTTCACTATAAAAATATAATATCATTTGTAGTGTGGTTATAATGGCTTTTAGAAATTTGAGAGTTCTCATTTTTGCCACTGTGCTATTCCTTATTTACCATATGTTTTCTTTTCCTGTATCTACTGTACACTTTTAAGTTTTTTCTTTGTATTCATTAACTTTTTAATGTTAAACCAACCATTCCTAGGATAAATTATACTTAGTTATTATGTATTATCATTTTATATATGATTGATTTCCATATCTAAAATTTTACATAAAATATTTGTATTTATATTTATATTTGATAGGGGTCTGCAGTTTTCTTCTCTTAGAATGTCATTGTGTAATTTTTATCAGAGTAATGGCTACATAAAATGAGATGCCAAATATTCTCATCTTGAGCAGAATATTTGTATGGTTGTTTCTTTTTTAAATGATTGCTAGAAGTCACAAGTGAAACTAGCAGAGCTCAGAATTTCCTTAATGGGTAGGTTCAATTATAACAGCAATGTATTTTACAGAGGGATTTTCATATTATTTTTATTTATTTATTTTTTTTAATGTGGGTAACGGGAGTCGACCTCAGGACCTCATGCTTGCTGGGCAAGCACTTGTACTACTGAGCGATATCACTGGCCCTTTTTTTCCTATATGCGGGTACCGGGAGTCGAACTCAGGACCTTGAGCTTGCCGGTGAGGCGCTTATGCCGCTGAGCTATCTCACCGGCCCATGTTATCTTTTCTTGAGGGGGCTTGTAAGTTTAAATCTTGCAAAGAACTTCTCCATTTTATCTATTGCATCAAGCTGTTCATAATATCTTTCTCTAACTGTTAATACTGATGTATACATCAACTGCCTTGGATTAAATAACACCTAGCAGATTAGTAGAGCATACTTCACGTGTGTCAGTGAGGGTCATGAAGTATCGCTTTGGATACTACATATGGATCCTCTCCTGTTCCTCTTTGGAACTGTCCTGCTCTGCTTTCTGGCTATCATGAACTGAGCAGCTTGCTTCACCATGCTGTTTCATTGTGATGCTCCTGCCTTGGAGATATCAGACCATGGCCTGAATTCCTTGAAACCATGAGCCAAATTAAACCTCTTTTTCTTTAAATTGTGGGTGTTAGTATTATTTCCAGTTACCAAAAAGTTGACTAATAAAGAAAATAGGTACCCAGAAGAGGGCCTTTGCTCTCTATACCTGAACACTTGGTTTAGAAGCTTTTGCTACTGGTTCGCTGTAAGAATTGGAAAGGTTTAGAGATGGAGGCTGCAGAAGACCTACAATACAAAGCATGACTCGTACAGAGCTCAGAAACCAGAATGTTGATAGAAATGCAGATAATATAAGCCAGGTTCAGGAGGATTCAGTTAGGAACAAGGATTCCACTGGCTTTTGCCTAGAGGGCATGTGTGTTACATTTCTGCCAGAAAATTTGACTACATTTTACCCATGTCCTGAGACTTTGCAGGAGACTAAGATTAAGGGCAGTGGACTAATTTATGTGGCAGAGGAAATTTCAAGACAGCCCAACATTCATGCTGTGACCCGAGTACTGTTGGCTGCTTTTGGCTAGATTTATAGTGACAAATCAGAGCAAAACTCAGAGTAAAAAGCTTTTTAAAACTTAAATTGTGGCCCAGAAGAAACCATGTGTAAAGTTGGGGTCAAAGGAGGTTTGGCTGCTAGAGAGATTAGCGCCATTAAAAATGAATCCAGTACTTTGTACAGCGACAAGAAAAAAATGCCTTGAGAGCATCTCAGGAATCAGAAAGACTCCATGAATTGCAGGCTTAAGTGTGCAAATGCATGAAATTTTCATTTGAGAAGAGTTCCCTGGAACACCTTCTCATGAAGGCTCTCCTAGGGAATTGTTTTCCTGGGATTCACTTCACCATGTTCAGCCATCCAGGTACTCCGAGGCTGCTGCAGCCATGCTCCAAAGGGACTTAGCTACAACCTCTGCTGACAACAGATTTTAGTGTTGTTCACATGGTGCTGGTTTTACTGCGATGAAGCATATCAAAGTTGTGGTGTCTGCAAGGCTTCCACCTATATTTCAAAGGAAGGCCTGGCAGGCTAGGGCAAGGAGCCCCTGAAAGGGCAGCATATGAAGCCAAAGTGCAGTCGAGATGCTAGGAGCTTGGAGATGGCAGGACGGTGCACTATCACCTGAGTATGGCTGTGAACTATGAGTGCAACTTGTTGTGTTGTCTACAATAGGCAAGGCCCTAAGAGCAGTGCTACCCAAGCCTTTGAAAACTCACATTTTAACCACTATGTGCCCCAGATGCTGGACACAGAGCTACAGGACTTATTGATTGCTCTGCTGGGTTTTGGTATTGCTTTGATCTGATTCTTTTCTACTCCCTATTCTTCCCTTTTGCAATGGGAATGTTTAAGCTGCCCCATTGTGTCTTGGGATAATATAGCTTTTTCTTTCATTTTTACAGAGGTTCACAGGTAAGAGATTGCTTTGAGTCTCAAAATAGATTTGGACTTTGGAAAAGTGCTGGAATTGTTGAGACTTTGGGGAAGGGATTATAGCTTTTTCAGTTGTATTTGGGAGAGTTTTATCATGTTAGGCAGAATTATGAACTTATAATTTTACCTAGAGATTAATTATGGTTTAAGGTGTAAAACCTTAACCATAATGTTGGGTGTAAGGTACACAAAGGGTGGATTATAACCAGTAGTCCTGATATGTGAACTTCATTGTATTAAGAAATGCCTAACCGATTAATACAGCACAGTTCTGGGTGTCTTGGTGGGTCATGAGGTCATGGCCTTGGGTACTATATAGTTTCCTTCCCAGGCCTCTCTGTGACACTGTTCTTCTGTTCTGCTTTCTTGTTACCACGAATTGAGCAGCTTTACTCCATCGTGCCCTTCCACCATTACATTTTTGCCCTCATACCATCAGGCCATAGACTGAATTCCTCAAACCTGTAAGCAAATTAAGCCTGTCTTCCTTTAAGTCGTGGGTGTTGAGTACTGTGTCCTGCAACATGAAAGCTGGATAACACACCTTATTATTATCATTACTGTCTGGAGAGTCTGTAAAAATATCTCCCATTTTATCCCATGATATTCTTAATTTGTATCCATACTCTGTTTTTCATGATCAACCTGGTTAGAACTGTGACAATATAAATCTCAAAGACCTAAATTTTCTTTCATTTATTTTTTTCTGCTGTTTTTCTTTTATATTTCAGTAATTTATAATTAGATGCTTTAAAGTTTTGTATATTTTACATTTATTTTGGTATTTGGATTTACTTTTTACCAAATGCAAACAAAGCTTCTTGATTTAAAATTTTTCTTCATTTTGAGTACAAGCATTCAGAACTTTAAATTTTCCTAATCACCATTTCAGGAGCATCTAACAAATTTTGACAAATTATGTCTTTTCTTTTTTTAATTCAGCCAGATTATTTTCTGATTTCTACTTCAATTTATTTTTTGACCCATGAGTTATTATTTAGTTTCCATGTTTTGGGGAAACTTCTAACAATTTTCCTTTCTTTGATTTTTATTATTTACATTGTAATCAAAAGTATAATTTACAGAAATTGAATTCTCTTAAATTTACTGATACCTGTGTTACGGCCCGGTTTAAATGTTTTGTACACACATACTTGAAAAATTTGTGTATTCTGCTACTTTAAGTAATTCAAAAATCTCTACTGTTTAATCAGAGTATTTAGTCCATTTACATTTAATATCACTATTAACACATTTAATTCCATCATCTTCTCCTTGGTTTTCTATTTTCTCATATCTTCTTTATTGTCTTTTCTTTTTTCCCCACTTGCTTTAGATAAATTGAGTAATTTTATGATTCCATTTAATCCCTTTTGTTGGCTTACTAGCTTTTAAAATTTTTGTAACTGCTTTAAGTTTTAGAGTATACAACTTTAACTCAATTCATTCTATTTTCAAGTGTTATCATACCATTTGACATACACAACATTACTGCAGTATACTCACATTTCTTTGTTGGTCTTTTATGCTATTTTATTCACTCTACACATAAATACGTTACAAGCCCCACAATACATTTTCTTTTGTTTAAAGAGCCTATTATCATTTAGAAAAACTAAATAATAACATTCAGTAGGGCCATAACATTTGTACAGGGCTAATGATCCTATAATACTGAATCAGAATTGTTGTGTGGACAGATGGTTTTTTAATTCCCACTCTGTGACTCTTCGATAAAATTGGTAAAGAAGGAGATGTTATAATACTAAAAATGTCATTTTAGAAGGAAAGCAGTTGCCAGGAAGTCTAACAAATTAACTGAGAATAGTGAATATTCTTAATTGTATTTACTACACAATGATTCTATACTTACTGACTTATTAATTCAAATGAAAAACTACTTAGTTGCTGAGATTCTTTCTCTTTAGTGTTTCTCCTTTAATTTGTTTGCAGTCAGCTCTTAAAATGGATAAGATGACAATACTGAGATAGTAACTTTTAAAAGGAGACCAAAATACTAAATGTATTCCACTATTTTGGATAAAAATAGAATCTTTCATCAGTTGTTTTATGTATATTTAGGAAAGAAGTTTGAGTGAAAGCTTTTTACCGTTGGGAAGAGATTTTTAACTATTTTATTTACTTACCCTTATATAGATAAAACATCACAATTTTTTACATTTCATGTTAGCCCCTGCGTAAAGGACCTTTGATACTTAGTTGATGTACTATAAGAGCAGAAAACTTCAGATTAAATATGCTCTCTTTGTCTTTTTTCTTTTGAAAGTAAATTAATAATACTGATGGGTCCTGTAAGCAAGAAACTGAAGTAAGAGCTTTGATGTCCATCAGAGCCTGTCCTTCACTAGCTGCTCAGTCACTCATCAGCGGCCCTTCGGTCCTGCATTCCACCCTGGCCGTGACAGAGCAGAGCTGCTCTTCTGCTGTGTCCAGAATCACAGACACAGAGCTTTGCACTAAGTAGGTATTCAACGACTGTTGGTTTGGTATAACTGAAATATTGCTTGGGACGGAGAAATATTGTATGATAAATGGGTAGATTTTTCAAGGTCTGGGTAAAGAAAGGCTTTGGTTTAGTTTGTACAGCAATTCCAGGCAGAGTGCTCATTCTACTCTGCTAGTGCTGATGGTGGCCTTGATCTATCCTGACATCCCTAGAAGTCATGGGGCCATCTTTGGATCTGTGGTGGTTTAGATAAATGGCCACACAGTTTTCAGTACTCTTTCCACAGACAGGTGGTATCTACCTCTTTTCTCCTTAAAGTTTGTCACACTTGTGACTCATTGGGACAACAGATTTCAGTGGAAGTGAGGCTGAATGATTTTTTAAACTGGGTCAGAAAGAATGATTTTTGAAAACGGGTCAGAAAGAATGACACATTTTCCTAATTGTTCTCTGGTACACTCACTCTTGGAGCCCTGAACTGCGAAGTAAGGAGTCTAAATACTTTGTGGCCACCATGCTGTGAAGAAGTGCAGGCCAAATGGTCAAAACTGTGCATTGCCATTTGCAATAGAGGTCTTAGCTGAAATCAGCATGAAAGACTGTTCAGAATATTGCCAAAGCCAGGCATCCTTAGCCACTGTGGCTTCCAAGTTGGGTGCTTCACAGAACACAGAAAAACAGTCTCCAGTCCGCCCTGTTTGAAATCCTGACCCACAATATCTAGAAGCAATATAAAATAGCTGTTTAAAACTAAGAATGTTTGGAGTACTTTGTTATGCCTTAACAGTAACTGGAACAGTCTTTTATTAATCCTTTTCCTGAGTTTGGAGACTAGCCTAATGCTCTCAACAAAAGCTGGGATTGTGCCATTCACAGGATTATTTGGATAATAACCACCTGTCTAGCTCACTCTCAAACATTAATACATTAGGATTTTCCAAGTAGGAAACCTCTAAAATAAGTGAGTTCATTGATATCAGAACATACCAACACAAGTCATTCTTTCAGTGATTAGAAAATGGGTCAATTACATCTATTTTGACACTTCAATTTTAACCTAATAATTTATGGTTTAACAGTTTCCATGATGTATTTTAACTTATTTCTGGAAGAAGGCTTTGACTGTGATATATGAAAGTCAGTGAAAAAGAGCACTAATGTGTGTGTCTTCTCAAGTGAATAAGAACTGATGATATTTGATGACCATCAAGTTCAATTACCCCATGGACAACACCAACTGTAAGACTCATAGTCCTAGCAAAACCTGCAGGTCATTTCAGGTTTCGTCTTTACACGCCAGGTTGTTCTGCTAAGCGATGCCCTCATTACCTATGAATGGGCAAGTTTTCTGTGTACCAAGTAAATCTGAGAGAATTTATTGGTTAGGGTTCTCTGGATGAACAGAATCAGTAGAATATATACATATTAGATTTGCTTACAGGATCAGAGACAGAATGCTGTGGTCGTCCAATGCTAGAGAGCCAAAGGATCCAGTAGCTGCTCAGTCCAAGAAGCAGGAAGCCTGCAAACCAGAATAGCAAGCAGTCACTAGTAAGTCCATGCCAAAAGGCTGAAGAAACTGGAGTTTGATGGCCTCAGGTGATAGCAGCAGGAAAAGACACACCCACTCATGTAGAATAGTTTTTTGTGCAGGCCAACTTCATTCTTCTTCATCTTTTCATTCCACATGGGCTGAAAGCCTATTGGATGGTACCATCCACAGTCAGAGTGAATCTGCCTCTGCCCTTCATGGCAGTCATTTCTGGAAACACAGGCATGCTCAGAAATGTGCTTTACTAATCTAGGCATCTCTTAATTTAAGTTAAATTGACAATCGAGATTAACCATCACAGCATTTATTTAAATTTTGGTGCTTAGTGTTAGCCCCATTTTAATTTCAATATGCAGCAGATATTGAGTGTTGTCTAAATGTCAGGTATGTTCAGAATTTTACTATGATAAATACTTCTTCAATGTTGAAAGTATTATTAGCCTTCTGTAACTATAATAAAGTACCTGAGATAATCAACTTCTAAATAGAAAAATGTTCGCTTTGAATTATAGGTCTGGAGGTTTCAGTCCACAATGATTGATGGACCCCATTGCTTTGCATCTATAGCAAGGCAACACGACACGATGCGAGTGTGTGGAGGAGCAAAATCACTTACGTTATAAATTAGGGATCAAAAGCAGCAGAAGAAGGAGATGTTACCTACATTTTTCTTCAAGGGCACGCTAGCAGGCACTTGAAGACTTCTTGCCAGGTGCTACCTGTTGAGGTTTCCACCATTTCCCAATAAACCCACCCTAGAGACCAAGCCTTTATCACATGGGCCTTTGGTCAAAGCTACTGCAGAAGTTTAGCTATTATTCCAAGTTCTCTATGTATTACTCGATGAAAGAGTATATGAAGGTATTATAAATAGACCCAGGTCTAGGAGTTACTGGGATTGGTCCTTTCCTCTAAATAGTAGAGTATTAGAGTTGAAAGCTATAGTTTAATCTGGGTACAGTTAGAAAGTCTAGAAATTTTAAAGTAGTACTCTAAACAAATTATCTCTTTCTTTTATTAGTTGCCCAAAATTACACTGAAAGAAGAAAAAATATGTGGGATTTGATCCCAGTTTTCTGATTTGTAAAATTAACCTATTTTTTATAAGGTTTTATTCTTTTAAATACAACTCTAAATTTGTTTTAATAAAATTTATCCAAATAGTTTCTCTCTACAAAGAGGTAAAAGTCACCATGGAAGAATCATAACATAAATATAGGTAAAAATTCGATAAATTCTGAGAATCTTGGAAGATCTGATGATTAGGTTTATTATTCAAAGAGATCTACTTGGAAGATAGATTAAAAATCAGGGTATATTAAATTTTGGGGATAGTTGCTAGAGGATAATTCAAATGTCAGGAGACTGTTTTCTTAAACTTGAAGCCCTATAAATCATGGAAGGATAAAATAGAGCTCTGAATCCTAGAAAACATTTATAAGTTACTTTGGACTTAGAAGACATCAAATGCACTTAATAAAGTGGTAGGTATGACAAATAGATATATTTGATTCCTGTGCTGAAATTGAGTGCTTTCCAAAAGCCAAGAAGTATTTCTTTTAAAAGCTAAAGTAAAACTCTGGACACAATGAATATTGTGTTTATTTGGGAATATTAGCAAGACCAAAGTAATAAATGTCTATCAATAATCTGGAAAAAATTTTTGGTTATGTCCTATGTATAATAGTTACTGAATTAATGAATAAAAGAAGGCATTCTATTGGAGTCTCTATAAACTGCATGCAACATTCAAAAGACACTGTCATTTCTTTTAGTTTAGAAAAATAATTTGCTATTTTAACTGCTTTGAGGTGACATCAGTTTGAAGTAATCTGACTTCCTCCTTTATATTTTGCTTTTATGTCATGAAAGTTATAAAGAGGATTTACTGTCTTTTATTATTAAAACTCCGGCTTTGATTCTGGCCATTGTATTTCCTAATTATACTGGGAGGAAGTCTTCTTATCAAGGTAGCTTACTTATGAATAATGTTCTTTGTGCTGCTTCTGTGTTGGACAAGTTAGATTGCTTCTGACATCAGGCAATAGTAAATTAGCTTCAAATCTGGCTGTGTTCTAGAAGACTAAAAGATTTATTTTGTCAACATTCTTGCATTCAGATGAAAACAATTTCCTTTAAGTTTGATTTGCTTTTTACCTGAGGTGTATGGAAGTTCTATAATTCCAAATCCTTTTATGCTTTCCATTAATTAAAGGAGGTAAACCACTCTTTACCTCAAGTTGTAAAATTTATTTTATTTAGCATTCTGTTTCACTTTATTTAAAATTATACTGATTAATTTTGTCCTTTTATGATAAATTATACTTGTCTAGGAAGTCTAAAGATGATAGGTGCAAAAGTAAGTTCTAGAGCTAATTTGAAAAGATTTAAGTGAAAAGCATCAGATTCCAAAATAAGAGATACGAAATACAAATGTAGAAAGAAAAATAAAAAATTATGGCTCTTATAGAGGAAGATAATTTTGATGAAGTGTGATTCATGCCATTATGCAACTCATTAAGAGCTTTTCATAGCATGACTGGTATTTTTTGAAAGAACACATGTAGAGAATAAAATCTTCTTCTGTGGAGTATGGATGTACTAGGATTTATTTTAAATTGAGATTCTCCAAAAGGCTGATTTTCAAGAGTAGAAAATAGAATAGTACCTACCAGAGGCTGGGAAGGGAGATAGACTTGTTAATGGGTATAGAGGTACAGTAGGCCATGAGTAATAATTTTTAATATTTTATAACATGGTGGGGTAACTATGATTGACAATAATCAAATATTTCAAAATAGCTAGTAGAAAAGATTTGGAATGTTTCTAACACAGGTAAATGCTAAATATCTGATGGCTATACCAATTACCCTGTTATGACTATTAAATATTGTATATTTGAACTGTCACTCTATATCCCATGTGTATAATTTCTATATATCAATTAAAATAAAATTTAAATGTATTTAAAAATTGAACTTCTTAAAATCCTAAATGCTAGCTGAAAACATGAGATAATATTTTTCTTGAAAATACACTAATTATGGACAAGGGGATTATTGAGGTTAGATAGTCACTTAGAAGAATAATTGAAGAATAATTCCCTTATTTTTAGTGGATTCATTTTTGTAATCAGTTGGAAATTTACCTGTGTGCAATAAGTTCTGATGCTAAATTTGTTTTTATACACTTAATTAAGAGAATCATGGTAATCATTGCTAATATATCAAGGAGGATTTTGGCTCATGTTAGGGAGAAAACTACCAACCTTAGCTCACTTTAAATAACAATGAAATTATGTTGACTTTGTTTCTAAGTACATCTCTTCTGTTTCATGCCTTAATGTTCCCCAACACAAGTGTAGTACTTGAATTTCTCAGAATTTCTTCTTGGTTGCATACTCAGTACATGGTTACTTAGTGGAGCACAACTGGTTCCAGGTAAAACAAAATTATGTATGCATTTCTGTAAAGAACACCTTAAAAGACAAAATATCTGCATTGAAAAAGATACTGAATTTGACTACTTTATAAAAGGAGATGTGTTCCTTCAGTTTAAAAGATGTCGTTCTGCCAAACTGCACGGTTTGTTCTTATTAATTTCACAGCTAAACTATGTATCTCCATGGATTCCAACCCACATTATGTGCGTGTGTTCTGTCAGTGTCGGCATTAGTTCCTGGCACAGAGTTAGTAGTTCATTGATGTGTAGCAGACAGGACCGAGGAGTGACTCAGGTGAAAGAGAAGGAATGTACCTTAAAATGTGGGATAGAATAGGAATGGTAGACCAAGTGGAAGCCAGAGAACAAGAAGGCCTATAGCTGGAGACAAGGTAAAAATAATTGTGGGCAAATACAGTCCAAAGAAGTATCAATCCAGAAGACCATGCCAGGATACAGCTTCTGAAATGGAGAGTAGATTGAAATGGAGTATGGGCCAGTGGGCCAAGTTGTTCGAGGCATTCATCTGATGGATGGGAGGTTGGAGAGAATGACAACCACTGTGGTTTTGATCCTCAATGTCACCCAAAGTCCATTTAATAAAGCCTTGGTTGCAAGGCTGTGATGTTATTGGAATGTATATATGTATCTATCTATCTATCTATCTATCTATCTATCTATCTATCTATGATCCGCTACACACAGAATAGGTCATCCTACTCACTTGATAATTAAGTCCTTTTCTGCCAAGATTACCTTTGGTGAGCATTTACAGGGGACACAAATATCTTTACATCCTTTGCTCATATGGTGAGGTCTATCCACATACCTATTCCCCAAATGTCTTTGTCAGCAATTTTCCACTCATCTTCCTTTCAAGTCCCTGACCATCTGGCCAGATCACCGGTTATAGCCCATGAATCAGGATATAGATGTACAGGAGGGGCAGCAAGAACATGAAACTCATAAATCGGACCAGAGAGGAAGCAATGTGGGCAAGACTTGGAATCCAGCAGTCTCTCAAAGCTGGGAACATGATTCTTGTTTAACCTCTTAAAGGAGACTATAATTTTTTAAAATCCAGATTCAGTATTATTTACTTATTTAAACCACTTACTATGTTCATAGTTGTACCTTCTTCCTAAGAAAGTTTTTTGTCTCATTTTTAAGGAATGTGTGAAGAAGTGTTGAGACTGTTTATTATTATTGTTTTGCATAAAGGGTTTGTCCTACTTCCTTTCAGTAGACTCTGACAGCTTGCATAGGTCCATGACATCATTTTGGGTAGTTTCTTCTACTTTTGTTCTTTACAGTTTCAAGGTTGGATACATCACCTTCCAATAACCACAAAAATGGCAGAATTTTTGGTATTTTTTAGTTAAAACATTTGGTCATTTTTAAACAGATCAATTTTCTTTTATTATTTAACCTGAAACTAAAATTACTTTAATGTAATGTTAATTCTTATCACAGTTCATAAAACACTGAGAGGAAAAGATATCAGGTAGCTAGCCAAGCATGAAACAGAGTTTGTTATAAATATCAAAGATGAATTCATCATAATTCAGTAGGTTCCAAACATAAAATATCCTTGTTCTCTGAAGTGTACATAAGTTGCTGAATCCTGTTACATATGTACTAGAACAGAATAGAAGCAAACTAAGTTTTGAAAATCTTGCCAGCTTTTCATTCCAGTTATCAAGAGCTAAATGTTATCATTATTGCTTAAAACAACATCAACAAAGAATAATGTCCTAAGTACGGATGCAGTTTTATGGTGATCTTATGGAGATTTTATTTATATATAATATTGTTTATAACATATATACATATATATCACATATATATGACTGTAACAGACAGTTACATTTATATGTATGTTACACATATAATGTCTTCTGGGAACTGATGGATATAAAAGTCTACATTTATTCCGTACATTGATTATATCACCTTTATCACTAACTCGAGAAATCAGTGCTGCTATTTCTGAACAAAAAATAGAAAATAACCTGAAATTGCTTAGGTTGCAATTAAGAGTTTTATTTTTATCAGAGCTTTGCAAATAGCTCCAAGAGGAAATTTACAGATTAATAAAGCATAATTTTGTTTTATGTGGACAAACTCCAGTTAGAAAAATTAAAAGCCATTATGTAAAACCATGAATATTAAACCAAAAGCAAGAAATAATTTGCTGTCAAAGAAAAATTAAGTTCTATTTGTAAAGAGTATGAGCTTGCCACTGTCTGTCAATATACTAGCTACCAAATCCCAGACAGAACAAATGACTTGTTTAAAATCGCCAGAATGTGAAATTTTTACTGTTGCACTTCCAATAAACTATGTCATGAGTAAGCTACCCTGCTATTCATTGTTTAAACATGTGGTTCTCTCTGAGTTTGTGTTTTCAGTAACATTCTATGTTAAAATTGGAAAAAAATTGCTTTACTGCAAGGAGTGTTTATAAAGTGTCCGCCACAAGTAATTGGTATAATTAACATATTTATTAGCAATCTAGAGCTGAAAAATCTAATGATTTGAAATTTCCCCTAAATTATTAATGACCCTGGAGTTAAAATGGGGTTACATCTTGACAAACCCATGGAAAGTCAAAAATGCATTTAACATACCTAGTCCGCCGAATGTCACAGTGTAGCAGTACACGGCGGTGTATCATTGCTTCCCTATTGTGATGGTACGCTCAGAGCTGGAGATTGCTGCCATCACCCAGCCTTGTAAGAGAGTATCACACCACATATCACGACCCTTGAGAAGAAACAAAATTCCAAATCTCCAGTAAGGATCCTACTGAATGCAATCACTTCAATACATCATAAAGTGGAAAAATCAGGTTAACCCATCGTAAACTGGGGCCACTGTGTATGAATCAAACTTGTTATTTTCCAAATGTGTAAATTAACTGGGGCCTAGGTTTCTGTCAGAGGAGAATCTGAAAACCTTGGAACTAGCCAAAGAATCCATGAAACTAGTCTTTTTATTTTGTTTTATTTTTTAACGTTTAGTTTTGTTTTTCATAAGCAGGGAGGCAGAGATAGAATTGAGGATAAGACAAATGCGCAGGCTCTGAGTACACATTCACTTTTACTTTCGGTCTATCCTGTGGGAAATGTACGTTGAGTATACTCTTTAATAAGGTTCGGGGAGAGCGGTTGTCACATGCAGCCTCAAAATGAGTGAAAATTTTGTGTGGCTCACACTTGCCTCCATTACTGATTATCTAAAATGACTGGATGCAAAAGAAAATACATATCCCTCTTATTGCTTCTTCTTCCCTAAAATGTCAACTTTATTGATATGACTCTCCTAATATGTAATTAACCAGAATAAGGACAGAAAGATATATATTTATAGGTTTTAGAATATGTTTTTTAAAGAATACAAACATAATTTAATAAGATAACCTCTATGTTTGACATTAAATACTGTATTATGCTTGGCCAAGAAAGTTATTACTTCATTTAGAATTAGTTTAGGTAGCTTACTTGCACCTTAGGATTGAGTGCTTAGGATAACCAATACTTAAGTAGGAGATTCTTGAACCAATTCAACTTTATATTTTAATTGCTATTTCTACCATAACATTGGGAATACTTGCAGCTGTATCTTCTGGATGAAAAGTGATCAAGTTTATGTAAAAGTTTATTACAGTTCTTTAGTGTCATACAATGGTCTTTAGATATGAATCTGCATTGCCAGAGAGAAAAGACAGAAGACAAATTTTTACCTTCTAATACTTAAGTGGCCTGGTGGTAGAATAAGTAGGACAAAACCATTCACATAATTTCAAGTTCTTTTATTTAAATATCCAAAATATGGTCACTAAATTTCCTTTAGATTGAAGAACATTCACAGTGCTCATAGGTTTAACACAAGTTTTGAAAATTATGGAGAAAATACACATTTAACTTCTTTTTTATCATTTATTATGTCAGAAATTTCATGCTTTATTATTCAATATCAGATTTTTACTGAATATTTTATAGCTACATTTACCTCAGATTGCTTCATTATCGTTTTAAAAGTAGAAGTATAAAAGACTCAGAAATCTGAAAATTTTCATCAAAAGTAAAATATAGACTTTTTGTACTTGTTAGCTGTTTGTCTTAGAAAGCAAATATCCCCTGTATCTGTCACTTTTCTGCCACTATGACAAAATACAGTGTATAAACAACTTAAGAGGAAGAAAATTTTATTTTGGCTTGTGATTTCAGAGGTATCAATCCATGGTTGTTTGGCCTTGTTGCCTTTGCCTGTGGTGGAGCAGAACATTATGGCAGAGTTTGTGGTGGAGCAGAGCTGCTCATCTCATGGTAGACAGGAAGCAAAAGAGAAAGTTAAAGAAGGGGTTCCCATTTCTCTTTCAAGAGCATGCTCTCAGCGACACAACCTCTCTCCACTAGGCCCCAATTTTTAAAGCTTCCACCAGTTATCAACAGCACCGTCACCTGGGGACCAACTGTTCAACACATGAGCTCTTGGGGAGCATGCGATATCCAAAACACAACATCCCATATATTGTGACTAGGCCAGTATAAAAACAGTCTTGTTCTTCCTATCTTTTATCTGAATCTCTCCCTCTGAAGTTAAAATAACAAATGTGGGTGTGGATTTTATTCACTACTGAACAGTTTACATATTTTCTAATTACTGATTATTTTTTTTTGCTTTTTAATATGAGGGTATATTTTTCCACCAAAGAAAACCAAAAATGAAAATCAAGCAATTAAACAGAAAATTTCTCAAACTTTAAAAAGATTATAACTTAAGAAATTTCATCAAGGAAAAGTTCACTTGAAACTACCTGTTGAAAGTGCCTGTCATATTTCCAAGACAAATCAAAACAATGGCTGTGCTAGGCAGCCCCTAGAATGGCATTAACGATGTCCACCTCATGGTATTCATGTCTTTATTTTGGGTACTAGAGCTAGAGTGTGTCTTCCAATGAATAGAGTACAACTTTCATCTTGTTTTGTTATCTGTCTCTTTGAATGTCTCTCTCTTTCCATACTCCATTTCCAAGTGTAGAGAAACAGATTTCTATTTTATGCTTAGTCCTTGTACAAGTTATTTCTTCAAGGAACTGATGTCTACTCACTAGACTGTGAACAAATGATATATGCCAGTATTCATATAAACGAGCTGAACCTAGACATTCTGAGTCTAACAGTATCTTATTAATAGGAAAATGAGATGAAGTCTATTGATTTCATATCAAAGAAGGACATCAAAGAATATTTTCTTCTCAATAGCCTTTCGTAGGAATCAACCAGTGAATTCACTTTGAACACAGCAATAAGCAAAATATTATCTTGATTTAATCATTACACAATTCATATATGCATTAAAATATCACAATGCACTCAATGAATATGTAAAGTTACTATGTGTCAATTAAATATTTAAACCAATTATATGAAGAATTTTGGCTTACACAAGTAGGTTTGGGCTTAATTCTCAGTTGTCAAAACTAAGAAACAAAAATACAAATGAAATCAATTGGACAAGTTCTAAAAAATGGAGAAATGATTTTCCAACCAAACTAGAAAAAATTGATGACTCATGGGACATTGAGTATAGTGCTCAGGAGGATCTTATCTCAGCAATAGAAAAAAATGATCTCAAGACTGAGACTTGCCTGTTCCCACCTGACAATTCTTCCTATGAAGCCCTAATAGTATCAAATTATTTCCATATAACTTAGTGCTATCCAATAAAAAAGAATACTTATAAAAATATATCTTGCATTGGTTAAAGTAGAATTCACAAATATAATCATTCAATCAAAGATAACCAGGCCTATAGAGAAGCAGGAAAATACAACCTACCATAAAGAGAGAAGTTGGTCACCTGAAACCAGTTTGGAATAGACATCGGTGTTAGAATTACCAGGAAAGGACATTAAAATGGTTATTATAACAGTATTTCATGGGTTAAACATTTAAGAAGAAACATAAAAGATATTTAAAGAGCTTTAAAATTAAACCTCCAAACAAGAAAACTATAATGCATGAGAAAGAAATATGCTAGTTACTATTAAGAGTATATTAGATATTGTAGGAGAAAAACTTAATAGATTAGAAAACATACAATAAGGTATTCCAAAATAAAGTACAAACAATGAAGTAAAATAAATGAGTGATCAGTGGCCTGTAAAATATCTTCAAGTATTCTAATGTAGATATAATTTGGAACTCACAGAGGGAGAAAAAAACATTTTAAAGAAATAACATCCAAAATTTTCTATCTTTCATGAAAAATGTAAAGCCACTGATAAAAGATTAATTAACCCTCAAGCACAGGAAAAATGAAGAATATTAAAACTAAGATACTTATAAAACATGGTCAAATGCAATAGTAAATAGTAAAGCAATAGTAAATATTACAACTATACAGAGAAAGGAATATTCAATATGAAATAACAAAGAATGATAGCATATTTCTCATTAAAAACAATGCAAGTGAGAAGATATTGGAGAAATAACTTTAAAGTAGCAAATTATTAGCCTAGAATTATATAAGGATAAAAAAATATCTTTCAAAAAGGAAAGTGAAATTCTGTGTTTTCCAGACTTATGAAGTTAAAAGTATTCTCATTACTGGAACTATAGAAAATGTAGAAAGGAGTCCTGTGAAAAAAGGAGTATGATTCCAGATAGAAATATGGATCTACAGAAAGGAATAAAAAAATCAAGCATGGTAATAATATAAAAGTATGGTCTTATTTAAAACTCTTTAAAAGATAACTGACTATTTAAATGGAAATAACAATAATGTATGGGTATTTTAACACATATAAAAGTAAAATTTACAACACAAAATTCAGGAGGGAAGTAATACAAATGAATTATTGTTAAAGTCTAATAGTATAAGTAAAATGACATAATATTACTTAAACATTATTAAAAAGTTGAAGATGCTTATAAAGAATCTTAAAGCACCCACCAAGATAATAAAACAATTATTTTTTGCTAATAAGCCAAGAAAGAAAATAAAATGGTATTTGTGTTGGTTAATTTCTTGTGTCAACTAAGGTATAGTACTTAGATCAAATGTTAGTCTACTTGTTTCTGTAAAGTATTGTTAGATTAACATTTAAATCAGTAGACAGTAAAATTAGTTGCCATCCACAATGTTAGCTGGTCTCATCTAATTAGTTGGAAGTCTTAATAGGAAAAACAAAACAAAACAACAGACCTCCCTAAGGAACAGACAATTCTATTAGAAGGTTTCCTTCAGATTTGAACTGGGACCTGAAGTCTTTCTTGTGTCTCCAGCCTGCCTTGGACCCTGTAGATTTTGGATGTATTAGCCTCTATGATTGCATGAACCAATTCTCATTCTCATTCTCTCTCTGTCTCTCTCTGTCTCTCTGTCTATCTGTCTGTTTCTCTCTCTCTCTCTCTCTCTATCCATGTATGCATACATATACACAAACGCATCTTATTAGCTTTATTTCTCTGGAGGACCTTAATATAGGATCATAAAACATATTCAATTACTTCAAAAGAATGGTATAAAAGAGTGAAATAAAGAAAAAAAATCAAACAGGGAATAAAGAATGGATGGTAAAAATAGATAAAAGAGCTTATTAATAATCACATTAAATACAAATTATTGAAATACACCCATTAAAAGACAGAATTTACAAATTGGATTCTAAAAAGTAAGATCTGACGCTACTATATCTACAAGAAGCACACATTAATAATGAAGACACAGTTAGAAGTAAAGCACATGGAAACATAGTAAAGCACATGCAAAAATCTTCAATAAGATTTTTGAAATCAAGCCGGAGATATAGTTCAGAGGCACAGCACCTGCCTGGCAAGTGCGAGGTTGTGAGTTCTATTCCTGAAAAAAAAGAAAAAAAAGAAAGATTTTTGAAATCAGAGTTCAACAACTCATTGAAAAGATAATACATCATGACTAAATCAGTTGTATCCCAGTGATGCAAGGATGTTTCTACATATACAAATCAATGAATGTAATAAACCACCTAAGTAGAATAAAGAATAAAAATCACAGAATCATCTCAATAGATGCAGAAAAAGCTTTTGACAAAACCCTTTCATGCTAAAAACCCTAACTAAATAGGTATGGAAAGATCTTACTTCTAACTGATAAAAGCCAAATATGATAAACCCATACCTAACATCATACTAAACAGAAAAAAACTAAAAGGATTTCCTCTAAAAATTGGAATGCGTCCAGAGTGTCCACTCTCACCTCGACTATTCAATATAGCACTCAAAATTTTAGGCAGACCAATCAGGCAAGAGAAAGAAATAAACAGGATATAAATAGGAAAGGGAGAAGTCACACCATCCTTATTTGGAGATGGTATGATGCTTGCACAAGAGACCCCAAAAAGCTCTACTGATCGACTTTTAGATCTAATAAATTCAGCAAGGTGGCAGGATAAAAAGTAATCCAAAAATTCAATATTATTCTTGTACACCAATAATGAATTCACTGGGAAAGAAATCAGGAAAACAATTCCACTCACAATAGCTTCTAAAAATTAAATACCTAGGAATCAACCTAACCAAGAAAGTAAAAGGCCTCTATAATAAACATCACAGAACTCTGCAGGAAGAAATTGAAGAAGATGTTAAAAAATGGAAAGACATCCCTTGTTCTTGGATCAGAAGAACTAATATAATGAAAAAAGCAATATTACCAATAATGATCTATACATTTAATATAATCCCTATTAAGACCAACAATATTCTTCAGAGAACTAGAATAAATAATCCCACAATTTAGGTGCAATTTGGAAAGACCTAGGCAAAGCAGTCTTAAGCAAGAAGAGCAAAGCTGGAGGCATCACAATACAATTTCATGTCATACCACAAAGCTACGGTTTAGGCACAAAAATAGACCTATAGGCCAATGGAATAGAACAGAAAATGCAGAGACAAACCCATGCTCATATAGTCATCTGATATTTGACAAAGGGGCCAAAATATAATTTGAAGAAAAGACAGCCTTTTCAACAGGTGGTGCTGGGAAAACTAGATTTTCACTTGCAGACAATTGAAACTAGATTTTCACCTCACCCTGTACTAATATGAAATCAAAATGGATTGATGACTGAGATTTAAAAACAGAAACTTTGAAACTGCTGAAAAGTTTCATCAATAGAACTTCAACAGTACAGGAAATAATATCAATAGTCAACAAAAGGGGTTACATCAAATTAAAAAGCACAGCACAGCCAAGAAAATGGCAACTAGAGCAAAGAGCCAAGCTACAGAGTGGGAGAAAAGTTCTATCAGCTATGTGTCAGCTAGAGGGCTAATATCTAGGATACATAAAGAACTAAAACAAATGAACCAGCCCAAATTTGGCTAATAAATGAAATAGACATTTCTTAAAAGAATTACAAATGGCCAATAAGTGTATGAAAATAATGTTTAATATTTTCAGACATTAGGAACTGCAAATAAAAATGTAGATTTCACGTCACTCTAGTCAGCATGTCCGTCATCAAGAAGAACAGCAACGAAGCAGTGAATGCTGGGGAAGATATTGGGAAAAGGGAATCCTCCTATGTCATCAGTGAGGATGTAAACTAGTGCAACTACTACCGGTATCAGTATGTTTAATCCTCAAGAAAACTAAAAATAAAAACACCACTGACCCAGTTATACCTCTCCTAGTTATTCTGTTATAATATTTATACATGCATACCCATCTTTACGGCGGTGAAACTCACAATAGCTAAGTCCTGGCAACAATCTAGATGCCCATCAACAGATGACTATACAAAGAAAATGTAGTGTATATAAATACTGACATAAAATTTAGTCATAAAGAAAAGTGAAATTATGTCATTTGCCAGAAAATGGATGGAAATCAAGACCATCAGGCTAAGCAAAATAAGCAAGACTCAGAAAGTTAAATATATATTCTCTCTTTTTTTTAGAAACCTGAAATATAAATAAATAAGAAGATAAAAGAGAGGTGATAGAAAATAAGAAGGTAGACTCGTGGAGATAGGGAAGGGAATCGGGGGAGAGGGGAGGAAAGGCAGAAGGGGGCAAAGGGATTGAAAATTATCAAGATATGTTGCATGTATGTAGCAGTTCCCCAAAATGAACACCACTATTATAATAAACATATAGTTAAAAAAAGAAAAATCTAACAAAGAATGTTTCAAGGGATAAAGAAGGTATTACTGTAAAGAAAAAAGATGTTATTTATACAGTGAATAACAGATTAGAAATGTATGAAGCAAGTGCTGATAGAAAGTAAGAAGAAATAGAGGAAGCCAAAATTATAGCAGAAATATTTCTGGAAATATCCCAGTTACTATATGGAAACAGCACAGTTCTACATAATAGATGCATCAAACTAGAAAATCAAAGGTACATTAAAATATTTTAATAAAATAATAAAACCAAGGTAAATTTAAATCAGTGTTTTTGGAAAAATTGAACACACTAAATCTAAATGCCTATTAGAAAGGAAAAGCATGTGAAATCCTTTGTTTCTACTTTAAGAAAGTAGAACATAAAGGTAATTAACCCTAATAAGTAAAATAAACAAATAATAAAGATCAGATTCATCAGTGGAATAGAACACAAAAACATCAAAGAAAATCAATGGCATCAAAAGCTAATTGGTTAAGAATATCTCTAAAAATAATAAATTTCTAGTTAGATCAGTCAGAGAAAAGAAAAGGAGACAGAAATTATAAACATCAGAAAAAAGAGGCACTATACCTTTTAGAAATAGTGTAAAGATAGCATAGAAATTATATGAAAAACAAAACCAACAAATTCAATGCTTAGTTGAAATAAACAAGTTCCTTGAGAGACATAAAAGCCACACAAGAAGGAATATATAAACTTAATAGCCTACAAAAGACCTAGAGAAATATTTAATGAAAGATATATAAATCCTTTATAATGAAAACAGTAAAACTGAGTAACATGTCAGAAAGCAGTGCCGTCCTTAGGCTCAGTGTGAGTGGCCCATTTTGAGCTGAAAAAAATTAACCAACTATAAAGAAATTTACCTACAAGAGAAGCCCCAGCCAACATAAAACTACTTTCTGTAATAATTTCATTAGAAGTTTAAGTAAAGGTATAAATCCTTTTGCCTAGACAGCTTACAATAATATAACTAATATTTTTGAGGCCGTAGTCCATGCCAGGTACAATGCAAATGTTTTGTTGTAGGCCTAGGATTCAATTATTCCTCTTATTTTGGAAATTAGATAAAAGAGTGTTCAGATGGTTAAGCTAAATCTTCCTAAAAAAAAGAACCTGGATTTTCAGTCAAGTCATAAGATAATGATGATCATGAAAAGAAAAATCAGCTTAGGGTATCATCACATTATGTTTGTTACCTTACAGAATCCTCACAATACCTCCTGAGGTACTTACTACTTTTAACTTTATTTTACAGATGAAAATAAAGAAACACAGGATTTAAGAATCTTCCCCAAATTCACCTGTGTTTACCTCTTGTTATACTAGGAACACTTGAGGGAAAATGGTCTACTTGGACCAGACTTTTCTAGTGGATTTAAAGATAGAATACTTCTATAACAAGATAATGAATTGTTTAAAGTATATATCTTTTTATACAAATGTTACGGTAATTGTTTTTAAACAAATATTTAGACAAAAATAAATGTGACCCAACTAAAGCAGTAAGTTATATACACACTACTAGACCTAAGACATAGGAATTATTTGAAGAAGAAATATTATAACATAGGCAGAAAAGTAGCTTAATTGTTTATGGTTATATTTTTTCATAAGGATGGAAAAGAAAAAAAATACTTTTATTGATAATGTGTGATGGTAGGTATTGTGTTTATATCAAGACCAGAAACAAGCTTTAAGATTGTTACCTTAACTTTACAAACACAGAAACTGAAATTAAAAATGAGGAATTTCTGTTTTTGCAGATGACAAGGTAGTTGGTACAGGCTGGATTTGAATTTGGGTTTGACAGTTAGTTTTTAGATTTCTATGATACTGCACTACTTTACAAAATATTTTGTTCCATAATTTAAGTTTCCTTCCTAAATGAATAGTTCATTCATGCTAACTTATAAAAAATGATGGACTGTTTTTTTTTTTTTTTCTGGGTACTGGGGGTCGACCTCAGGACCTTGTGCGCCAGCAGGCGCTTGTGCCGCTGAGCGATATCACTGGCCCCTTTTTCGTATGTGGGTTCTGGGAGTCGAACTCGGGCCCTCGCGCTTGCCGGGCAGGCGCTTATGCCGCTGAGCCATCTCACCAGCCCAATAGACTGTTTTTAAAGCAAAGATATAAACATACTATAGTCACTCAAGGCTTTGCAGTTCTTAATTAATCATGAATCAAAGCATTATACGAATAATTTGAGTACTGCGGCACTTTCCCAGAAAACTCTGATAGATTCGTTTAAACCAATTAAGCCAAAATTATACAGAGCAAATAAAAAGTACAAGTATAATGCATTACATGCTTTTTTACATTGGCTTTATAGCTGATGTTGTTTGAATTGTTTATGCTTAATAAATTCTTAAATGAAACATATAACATGAATAAAAAGGGCATTTATTAATTTCTGGGGAAATATCCTAACTCATGTGCACAAAGTTAGGAGATCACAATTGCTTGGGGTTTTTAAGCTTAATTTTGCCATCCTTGGACATCTCCAAGGATTAAAGGTAGAAAAAGATCTGATTACCAAGAACCAGGAAAGTGGAAAACCAAAATCTAGAGGAACATCCCAAGCTTGGGAACTTGCTAATCTAACAGAGATGGAAACATCACTGTGATCATTTGACAGAAATCAAAGTGGTATTAAGTATGGATCAAGATAAAATGTAAGATGTCCTCAGGGTTCATTGTTTTGGACACAAAATTCCTCTTCAAAAATCTCTTTGCTGACACATTGGTTGCTATTTTCCATAGGTCCTACGAACCTTTACCTAAGCAGGAAATTCAGTCTGGCTAGTCTCCCTTCATTGTAAAATTAGCCATGTTTATTATTCATCTTTTCAGTTAAGATAGTAAAAGCATATCTATTTAATGGTAAATAAATAGGTTCTTATGAAGGCATTTTACATGCTATTTTCCAATAGCAGTAACTGAGAGCATAGTCTTAGGGTGAATGAAAAAGAAATAAAGCAAGGAGACTTCTTCCTTTTCTGTTTTTGGTATACATATCAGATCACTTTATTCTCTCCAACAGTTAAAACTACAAGATAGATTAAGGAAAAATTATGCTGTAATATGTTCAATCACAAAGATATCTTGGAAGGTATTAAAAAATGAATTACTAAATTGAGAACAACAAATGTTAATTACAGTAAATAATTTTAGTCTTGACTAGTGTAAGCATACTAGCTAAAATAATGTTTGGATAATTTAAGAAGGTATTTAAACATATTCTAAAATGTTCTAATTTATTTAGAAAATTTATGTATTTGTACATTTGTGCTCAATTTTAAAGATGGTTTTAAGATGATATTCTAAACTCAGAATACATAATCAGTATTGCTGTGTGTAATGGTAGCTGGTAGCTGGAGTTGTTTTCCCTCTGAGCATTCTTCAAAGAAACTTTAATATATGTATCATTACATTTTTTACATTTACTTTAGAAATCTTCACTGAGTGTTACATTTTCTTGGTGACTTCCAACACTTTATTTTCTCAAGTGATTCTATAACTTTAGAAAGGACACAATCCAATCTCTTGTAAAATGGCCTTTGTTATAAAAAATGTCCTCATTTCCTTCTCTAGAAAAGACACACTAAAAATAAACCTAGCTTTTTTGTTCCTTTCCTATCCTCTTTACCAACTCTTTTCTTTCTCTTGGTGATTGGAAACCAAATAGGAAATTTGCTTTCATGGCTTGAAAATTGTTTTTTTTTTTTTTTTTTTTTTTATATAGCACTATCTCTACACATGACTTTTTTTCCATTTTAAAAATTAAACATTTGATTTTCAATTTTGTAAATTTTTCTAAGCTTAGCCATTTTCTCAGATTCTCAGTCAAAAGATTAAAAATTAATTGACTGCACTAAGCAGAATATTTTACATTTTCAGCAATAAATTACAGTGGTTACTATTAAATGTGGCAAGTACTGTATTTGGTGGTTCATCTGACACCCACTACAACTGCCATTCTCTCTTGCCTGTCTTTGTGGTAGGGGCTGAGAAATTAAATCCTAAAATCTTAAGTCTCCTTTTGAGGCATTGGGAATACAAAATGAATAAAGAAACAATGCAGGTGAGGGATGAATTCATGGAACGGCCACTAAAAGAGTGGTAAATGTGACAGAGATGTGTGCATAAGGGCATGGCAGAGCGCATACAGATATTAATTGCATACCATTCATTTCAAGACTCTACATAGCCTCTGGAAGTAATGTTGACACATACAATGGATCAGTCAGCTTTCTGTTGCTGGGATAAATACCTGACACATAAAACTTAAAGGAGAAAAGGTTTATTTTGGCTCACAGTTGCAGAGGTTACCTTCCTTGGTTATAAGGCAGAAATATTATGGTGGAAGGGTATGGTGGGGGAAAGCTGCTCACGTCATGGCAATCAGGAACAGAGAGAAATGGAAAGGATCAGAGAGAAAGGGTCTAGGGACCAGATACAGTCCTTGTGGTCATGCTTTGGTCATCCATCCAGACACATCCAACAGTGTTTTTTGCTAGTATTTTAGGCATCTCTCAAGCCAACCAAATTAACAATCAAAATTAACAGTCCAACACAATAAGTTAACAGCCTGTGCCAAGTGCAAACCATGTCATGACAGTCTGGAATTTGCTCTGAAAAGAAAGTAGGTATCTAATTCTAAAATGACATCAGAACTTATTTCTTTATTATTTTTTTTGTGGGTACCAGGGATCGACCTCAGGACCTCGTGCACCAGCAGGCGCCCATGCCGCTGAGCGATATCACCGGCCCTTTTTTCATATGTGGGTACCGGGAGTCAAACTCAGGACCTCGCGCTTGCCAGGCAGGCGCTTATGCCACTGAGCCATCTCACTGGCCCCAGAACTTATTAAAGAACAAAAAAACACACTCAGCATCTCTCTTCCATTATTATTTCTCTTAAATTTTCTGTCAACAGGTCTTTGGTGTCATCTTGAGTTTACTTTTCCTTTCCTTGCATCCAAGCTGACACCGAGTCCTGTTCTTCATTAGTACTGCATTGCATTTTTCTCTTTTCATTTATTTTTACCACTGAAACTGCAGCATTAGACAAGGATCATCACCCATTTCCCTACTGTTAAAATGAGTTCTTGTTGCTTTCTTGGATTTTAGTCTTTTCTTCCAGACCAACTGTGATCTTTAATTGTGATATGTCGACTTGACTTGAATAAGAATAACCTAGAAGATTGGTAAATTTTGAGTGTCTGTGGATGATCGACATATAGACCGGCAAACTGAAGGGGGAAATACCCACCCCAGATGTGCGTGGCATTAAGCAATAGACTTGTAACTTGGACACAATATAAAGGGAAGATGAAGGCAGTGTTCCTCTTTATCAGAGGTGTTCCAGTCTTTGCCGCTGCCTTAGGATATTGGTCCCCAGTCTCTTTAGCCTTCCAACACAGACTCCAGCTTTCCCAAATAAACTTTACCTGTGATAACAGTAGGCTTCCAGGCCTTCAAACTTGGACTGTTACTGGATCCTCTGGCTCTCCAGCATGCAGATGGTCATTTTGGACTCTTCCACCTCTGATTCCACAGGACTCTTCCTCTTCTGTTTCTGTAAGCCTACCTAACAAATCCTTCATCTAGTAGTACATGCATTTTATATTGATTCTGTTCCTCTAGTGATCCCTAACTAATATACCAAGTCTGTCCTATTTTGTGAATACCTTTTCCGATAAAACATTAAACCTTAAAATGTTCTGTGTTACACTGGATCATTATTCCCAATTCGTCACTCCTTCCGTGTTGGCTGCAGAAATCTGCAGTGACTGATTATGGGGTGTGGCTTATTTTTTCAACACAATTTGGAAAAAGTGAGGGTTTATCAGCCAGTTCAAGCTGAGATCTTCAGTGGCATCACATTTCCCCTTGCAGTCCTGCGCTCCTGAGATCAAAGAATAGCATGCTTCTCTAACTACTACGACTTTGGGCTGACTCCCCAAATGATGACAGGTATAACACACCTGAATTTAGGCTAAAAACCTGCAGTCCAGCCTGCCCAAGCCAAGCTTACTCAAGGTCCACAGGAACAACCTACCAGCAGAATCATGAACATTAAAATCAATGTTCACTCTTGCAAGCCACTAAGATTTAGAGGTTGTTTGTTACAGAAATACTGATTCATAGATTGCCTGCTTAGCAATGTTTAAATTCCTGGGCTTGTCCTTGAAGTCATGGTCTCTCCTCACGTCCTTTCCTAGTTTCAATCTTGCTGCTGCATGAACAGTAGGCAATTGGGCCACTCTCTTTCTCACCAATAGGCATTCACAGTCCTGCTTGTGGCACAGTCTCTGTATTAAACTGTATCTCCTTAAGAGCTGAACTTGTAAATCTCCAAAAAGTCTGTTCACTGAACATAAATTGATGCTTTGAGCTTTAGGCTGTGTCATTCACCCAATCTCTGTCCAAATTCTATTGCATTTCTGGTACACACTTCTACTGCTATGGAACTTTTATGATCAAAGGTGCAAGTATGGGTTGGAAGAGATTCTATGATATTGTGAGCAACTTGGGCTTGACTGGTCCCATTCCTTACCATATGAGGGCTTTCAGCAAGTTAGCTATTCTTTATGAGCCTCCATTCTTTAGTATTAATTAGGGATTAAAGTCTCCACCTTAAAGGAAACTTATATGGAATAAATATGATAGTTTATGTTAAGCTCTAAGCATAAACCCATTCTAGTATGTTGAATACTAGGAGCTAGATGATAAAATAAAGAACAGTCTTTATAACTTTAAAAACCTCCATCATTTACTACAAAGTATTTTCTACCCCACTGCCCTAATTTATGGTATGTAATAGGTATTAAAATTCTTTTAATGATGATGGCAATAATAAACATCCTTATCTGTACCCAATCTATTCATACTCAAAACATTGTATCATATATTACCGTAATAAAGATCCACTGTTCAGCTGGGTGTGGTGGCATATGCCTGTAATTCCAGCACTTGGGAGGCTGAGGCAGGAAGATCTCCACAAGTTCAAGACCAGTTTGGGCTACACAGTGAGTTCAAAGCTAGCCTGAACTACATAGCGAGACCCTGTCTTAAAAAAAAAATTGTTCAGAGCAAAAACATTAATTCAATTATTCAACAATATTTATAAGATTGTTTTAGGGTTGGGAAAACACAATGAACAGTAATATCAGATTTCTTGCCCTCATGAATTTTACCATTTAGTAAAGGAGAAACAGTGAATTTAGAAGTATATGGTATAATGTCATGGCATAATGACTGTTATTAAGAAAAATTTAAAACAGTAGAGTGGAGGTTACAGAATGATAGAAACAAGTACTTGCTTTAGATTAGGTAGTTAAAGGGCTCTGAGAGAATAAGTACTGAAGTGAGTGAGGGCTGGGATTATAAAACGTGGGAGAAGAATCTCGAGATAGAGAACAGAGGAAGGGAAAGGGCCAAGAAATCAGGAAGAGCAGTGTGGCTAGAGTGGTAATAGAAGGAGAAATGTGAGAAGATGAGATCAGAGAAGAGAATGTGGTGGGATGATGAGGAACCTTGTGGATCTTTCTAAGGATTTTTAAATTTATTTTGTGTTTGATGGCGTGATGCTGGAGAGTTTCGAATGGGAGAATGTTTTCATCTTATGTCTATTTAGGAAGATCCATCTGGCTGTTGTCCAGAGTGTTAGTGGCAGGTAGGGTCAAGAGTAAAGAGAAGTTAGGAAGGTGTTGTAGGAGCCAAACTGAGAGATATGGTAGCTTAGACTGTGAAGGTAACTGTAGAAATGTAAAAGCAGTGATAAAATTGAGTGGATGAGGGTTAGGGAGAGAGTCCAGCCATCTAGGGTTTGACCCTCTGGAGCCATATGAATGATAGTAAGAAAATAACAGAGAAAAAGTAATTTTGGGAGGATTAAGATAAAAATATTTATTTTTCGATAGCATGAAATATCTATGAGAAATATAGAGGCTCATGTCAAATATGAATATGGAGTTCAAGGAAAAGTCTTGGCTTAAAGTATAATTTTGAAGTCATCAATATACAGAACATGGATGAAGAAAATTATGCATAACTGAACATTGAGCGGTCCAAAATTTAGAAGTCATAAATAAAAAGAGAAGCCAGAAAATTAGGACAGGAAGAAGGAGGCATCAAAATAAACAGAAAACCAGGAGAACATGGTGTTCTGGAAGATAAGTGGATAAAGTATTGCAAGAAGAAAATACCAATTAACTATATCAAATGTTGTTGACAAAATGAGAGACATAAGAATTGGTCATTGGATTTGGAAAATCTACAATTTTTTATTACCTTAGCAATGGTTTCAGTGGTGTGGTAGGGAGGAAAACAAAGAACTGCTAAAGAGAGAAGGTGAAGATAGCTGAGAACACAGCAAAAATAGAGAACTTTCAAAGAGTTTTCCTCACAATGGAAGCAGCCAAAAGGACCTATAGTGAATGGGGATGTGTGAGTTCCAATTAGTTTTGTTTTTTAAGGCTGGAGACATCCGTGCAATTGAAAATGATTCAACAGCAAGGGATATATGCAGCAGTAAGCTGGAATGGACTGTAGATGTAAAGCAGGGGTGATTAGGTAGAAGTAGATGGGTTACATTTATTCTTGAAAGAGAGATAAGAAATAATGGCAGAAGCACAGTCCTCAAGGAGGTCAGAAGGATCCCACGCACAAGTGCAGAGGTTTGCTTAGATGAGATCAAGACAGAGTACTCATGGAGAGCAGATGGAAGGTTAATGCAGAGACACTGGAAGTTTTGGTGTCATTTAGGCCTCTTTTAATTACATGTTTCCTCAGTGTAAAAAAAAAGATAATGAATAAGGAAGACGTGGAACCAGGGGTGTGAAGAGAAAGAACATATTAAGAAAGGGGCATTTGACAAAAGGAGAATGAATCAATTGATCAGATACCAACAGTCTACTGAAAGAAAGCACTGAGGACTCACTGGATCCCTGTGGTCAAAAGTGAAAAGAAAACTAGGGTGTGTGATTGTGTATTTTTACCTAGCAATGTTTTAAAGAAGAGAAGTGCACCAGAATTGCAGGAAATTTGAAGGTGATTACCAAGTTAGACTGCCATTTAAGCTGAAGGAGGAAGAAAGTGAGGAATTAGGAAGTGGCTTGTGGAAATGTAGATGTAAGTCTTGATAGAGCAAAAAAATATGGAGGTGGGATAATGAGCTGGAAATATAGAATCTGGGAATCTGAGAATGAAATGAATGCTTTAACAATTTGAGAGTGATAACGCTAATAGGAAAAATAATGTCTATATTTGTGAGTGGGCAGCTATGGTGGTGAAGTGTAAAATTATCATTAGGCATGATGATATCTAGGAAATCTAAGGTTGAAATACCAGCTGTGCTGTCTAGGATTGGAAGTGGACCAGAAAGATGCCTCTGGTGAGATTCGCTGCAGAGAGGTTTGCTGTATTGCTTTTCTTTAAGCAACATTGTTCCACTGACATTTTCTTTCCTCCTTTTCTCCCTCCCCCACCCTCTCCCTCCAATTCTTTCTTTTCTCCCTTCTTTTCTTCTCCACCCTCTCCTCCTCCTCATCTTCTTTTCAATCTCCTTCTTCTTCCACCTCTTCTTCTCCTCTGTCCTTTCTTCTTCTTTCTTCCTTCTCTTTCTCCTTTTTTCAGATTTTAAGGATATATTAGGTTTTTGTGCCCTCCGGAATTATACTTTGATGGCTGTATATTACATCAATCATTGTAACAATCTAATATTTTTCTATTTAATTACTTAGACAAGAGCTTAGTAATCTTTAAAAAGCTAGATGCCAGGGCTAGGCTGTAACTCAATAGTATAACACTTCCGTAGCATGCGCCAGACCCTAAATTTGATCCCCATCACCTCTAAATAAAACAAAATACCAGCTGTCAGCTTTGAATGGTGGGGCAGATCAGAAGTCAGGAGCAAGTTTCTGGAACCTGGTGGCCTCCTCAGGTCCAGCTCCAGCAGTTATAGCTGTGAGACTTCAGGAAATCACTTCATTTCTATGGGCCCCAGAATCTATATGAACAATGATAATAGTGGTATATTTTCCATGTAGAATTTTTGTTGTTGTCCTAACAGTACACATTATTTTATTATATATTTTATATTATGTAAAAACTATTGAATCCATACTTAGAGTGTAATATATATACACACTAGGTATATATTAATCTATGTAAAGGTCTAGAGAAGTATATATCTATAAACTGTTGTATATGTATGTAGAAGGTGGTATGTATACATACTGCATGTTTATATATGTGTATCTATGTTTTCTATACATTTCTACATACATGTATGTATACAGACATACAGATAGATAAATACAATAGATAGATCAATAGATAGATAGTAGGCAGATAGACAAACATATGGGTTCTGTTTTTTTAATGCTGTATGAAATCTAGCATAACCCAGAGTAAAAGAAAAAATAAATACTGTTCAAAAAGTCTTTCCTAAGTATTCTATTAATTTTGCCAATTAAAACTCCTTAAAAGAAGAAAAAGATCTTTTAAGAAGATTAGTTTAGTAGACATTCAGGCCTGTTTTTGTTTTGTTGTGTGTGTGTGTGTATTAACTTTGTGGTAAAGTTTCATTTGATTACAAACAATGAAAATAAGTCTGACTCACTTAAATCAGAAGACGGTTACTGATGAGGTATCTTGATGGGAAGACAAGCACAGTTTATGGGTGACAGGAATATGCTCATAAAAGAGTATGGGTTTATGATTAAAATGAAGCTGTTTGTACATAAGCTTTACTTAAGGTTCAAAGTTGGCCAAAATAGCATCTGGTTGACCTAGATTAGTACACAACTTGTAGCTAATTATAAGAGGAGTTGAGAATGAAGAACCACCCAGAAAGAAGTTACTACCACTTCTGAGGCTTTCCCACTGGAATGGATTTAATAATTCCACCCAGACTACCAAATAAAATGAATAAATATTTGCTGTAATGGAAATCAGGGTATTGTGAGGGAGGGAGAATTTTGGGGCAACAGAAATGAGCATCAAATAGTGTGCCAAGATATACCAGCCTATGAGGGAGAAAAGGCAGCATCTTCAGGACATGATGAGTGTGTGGGAACCTCAAGGCACATCTCTGCTCTCATATCTTCCAGCTCTGTCACCTGAGTGTGCCACTGCACCACACCCTAAAGCCTGAATGAGGCCTTTTCCCAAACACGAATGAGGTCATTATAATCTGCAGATTGCCTGGATATCTTGGTTCCTTATACACCATAAGTATTTCAGGTCCAAGATCTTAGGTTGTAGAATTGTGTTGTTTTTAGCCTGTCCTCGTTGCTGTAGCAGATGATGCACTGTTGTATGTGTTTTCATTGCACTCCTCTTATAACTTGTGAATTCATTATTGTTGTCTTCCACATGTGTACTAATGCCATTTCATGGTAACATGAAATTCTTCAGGAAAAACAATATTGCTTCAGAGTAAGTATTAAAGTTTACCTATGCAATGTAATACATGAGTAAATTTCTGCTGTCCCCAATCTTCCCCCTTTCAGGTTTGGTGGGCTCTGGTGACAAAATAGTTTTTTAATTCTTCACATTTATGCTTTTAGGTAATTGTTAAAAATAAAACATACATGGCAAACAATTAATACCATCATTGAGAAGGGAAGCATTTTTCTGATTTCTATTTTTTATTTTTATTTTTATTTTTATTTATTCATTTATTTATTTATTTTTGTGGGTACCGGGGGTCGACCTCAGGCCCTCTTGCACCAGCAGGCCCCCATGCCGCTGAGCGATATCACTGGCCCCTTTTTTCGTATGTGGGTTCCGGGAGTCGAACTCAGGCCCTCGCGCTTGCCAGGCAGGCGCTTATGCCGCTGAGCCATCTCACCGGCCTGATTTCTATTTTTTAGTGCATTGTAAACATCAAGATCCATCAAGTTAAATGTATGGACATTTAATGGAAAGACTAATTTAGCCTACTGTCAATAGTTACCTCTATTTTATTTTCACACCTTAGAGCACTGAAAGTCTATTGAAAAAGGTAAAATGAAAGCTAAACATTTTATTGAAATTATTTTGTCATTTTATGATGACACTTGGTGTTATTGTTTTATATACACGTTGGCTCCCTCATCCCTAATTACAATTTATCTCCAGGATGACACAACCGTATATTACACATCTTTAACCTTTAAGATCTAGCAGAGGATAATTTTAAAAAAAAAGTATTTCTAATTAATTTTACATTTACATAAAATTGGCTAAAAATGAATCAATAGGGCAAAGAATGCCCATTTACCTTTTACCCAAATGCAACTTTCACCCAGTATGCTGTTAATAATTTACACTATTTGCCTCATTATGTGTGTGCCTGTATTTTGTTTTCAAATCATTTGAAAGTAAATCTCGTACAAGGCCCTTTACCCTTAAAAACTTCAATGTATATTACTTGAAAATAGGGATTTTTTTCTTACATAATCATAGCAACATTACCCTTTTGATAGAATGCTTTTAAATAATCCCATTGTTTGTATCTATTGTTTTACCTATTGACCCAATCCTGTGTTGATATGTATTTTTTCCTTATAGAATTAGTTATTATATTTAGATACTATTTCTTTTAGTTCCCTTTAATGTTAAACATTTCTATTATCTTTTTCATATTAAAATTTTTTGAAGAATAGTCTCTTTGTTTTAAATAAAGCATTCTTCATTTTACTTTTTCTGCTGTTTTCTCATGATCATGGCTAGCATAATATATTGTTGGTGGTATGCCCTTCCCAGGTCATCCTGCCTAGAAACACGTGACATCCATCTGCCCTCTCTGCTGATGCTGTTTTGTTCATCCGTCAATATGTTGTTCAATTTCTCTACTGTACATTTACCAATCAGAAATCAGGAAATAGGTGCTTCATGACTATGCAAATATCCTGCTCCTCGTGTTAATTTCCTACTAGATCCATTATCCATTTATAATTCTTCCTTGATCTGAATTTTTTACTATGATGGTTGAAAAATCATGAGTTTCCAACTGAAAATTAGCTCCATATTCAACATCTGAATCTGTGCTCCCCATCATTTACTCATCAATCATTTATTATTGGTGTGTACTAACAGGCTTATTTCTTCCATTGGTTTAAAATTCTTTACTGTTCTGATTTACTGTGATGTTCTAATTATCCTGTACTTGGCCAGTGGGAGCCCCTTCTGCCTGGCTCCCAGGTCTTTGTGATATGCTCCGTATTATTTTTAAGAACTTTCTTACTTTCTGACATCAAAAGGTGTTTCGTGCCCCAACCATGAATCACCCATTGGTCTCTAAATCCTGGGATCCTTTTAGCAGGGCTAGTATTAGAAACCAAGGCTTGTATGCTAGATGTAGTCAATGTTTTTGTATATATAATTCATCAGTAATATTTTTGATCATCGTGATGTTAATTATGGTTAGTGCATCTATATTTAACCACTTGTTCACATATAAATGATTTCACTTGAAGATGTTCTATACGCACTAATTTTCATATGAGCTTGAACACCAATTTTCATTCAGTTAAAATTTTAAAAAATGTGTTGAAAGAACCATGACTTCTATGAACCTATTTTGTCCCAAATCATAAGGTATCTAACCACAAGCAGCCTTATTGATAATGTATTCACAAATGGGCCTTTTGTGGTCAAGCTTTGCTGTCTCCTGTGGGTTTCTTTCAAAGTGAGCTCTGTGCTTGGTTTGGCTGATGTGGACATTGAAGCCTGAAGTAGAGGAAAATGGGCTAATTTTTAAAGCTGATCCTTGTTTGAGAGCAGTGAGTCATTCTGGATCTGAGTTACACAGGGCCATAGAAACATACAGCCTTTCCTTCTCTTTACTACATTTAAACTTTCGTCTTAGGCATCTTTTTTCCCCCATTTCTTGGCATAGTCAAAAAGCACTAGGAGTCTTGCTGGAATAAAATCTTGTGGGTAGATGTTCTGAAGAAAGTTCCAGTATAGGTCCAGCTTTCTTTTCTTCTGCAGCTGAGAAAAAAGAGACAAGACTGAAATGTTTTATCTATAACCCTGTCTGAATAACATCACACATAAAGACAGATCAATTTGTACAATTCTATCTTTGAATTAGAAGTTTCTTTCTTTTCATTTTAACTGTTCTTTCTCAACAACGCTATAAAATTATCCAGAACATAAGAACAGTTCTTGGTTCTATTATTAGTTGTATTAATTGTATAAATTATTTGCCTAGACTTTCATAGAACCTATTATTTTTCTTTTTGAATTAAAAAAATTTGCATCTCCATTTCCATAAAATTTTCCAGGCAATGATAAAGTATTGAGAGATTAGTGAAAGCTCCTTGTAGCATATAACTCTGGAAATAAGGAGGTTTACATTTTTAACTATTACTTTTATAACTGCCTTTCTAGTGTTGTATATTCTAGTAACAACCCAATATATTCTTTGTCATTTTTTGGTATCATTAACAATTTCTTAAGCAAGTTTCATTCATTTTATTTTACAGTAACTAAGTAGTTAAGATTAAAATATATTTAAATCTTTTTTGTATAGATATACATTTATTGCTAGCATCTATCTCCCTACACATTTACCTATAATTATTTTCATCACTGGATGACAATAATAACATCTTTAAAGTTTGTTAAGATTGTAAAATGACAAGAGAAAAGGAAAAATTAAACTTGGCTTAAGCAATTACAGAATCCAAAAATGACTGGGAAACACAGTTTTCTTATATTTACTAATGCTCAGATTTAAATGTTTATAGAAATCAAAGTAATCCAGCTCCATTTTTCTGCCCAATTAGTATTTTAATACAGAGACATTTCAAAATCTATCTTCTGTGCCCCTTTTACATCATTGAGGAGCCACCAATTTAAGGAGCCATCATTTCTAGGCATAGTAATTTCTAGAAAATCTCAGAATTATTGAACCAAATTATTATTATTACTACAGCTTACTATTACTAAATCAAAACTGTCAACTTATATTATCTTAGACACCAATATTTTAACCTGTCTGCATTACAAAGACACAGAGCTTAACTTTTAGAGCTACTTAAGCCTAGGAATAGGAATAGGATTATTGCATATTCATTCCATTCTATATCTATCATTATAGGCAAAGATTCCTCTATTGACATATGTTGACCTTAAAATCTCTTATGTATTTTGGATAAATAAAAATTTTCCCATGCCATCATTTTCCAGTCAACTTTATGCATTTAATAACATTTAAATTCTCCTCATGGGGATGTCCTCTATCACCACTGTTCAACACAGTACTTAAAACATTATTGAGAATAATTAGGCAAGAGAAAGAAGTAAAAGGCATATGTTTAAGAGAGGAGGAGGTCAAATTATCATTATCTGCATATGACATGATTCTCTACCTAAAATATCAAAAAAAAAATCTACCAAAAGTTTCTTAATAACCAAATTCGGTAACATAGCAGGATATAAAAATCAACACACAAAAATCAGTAGCATTCCTATACCTTAATAATGGACCTACTGAGAAAGAAATTAGGAAAACAATAACATTCACATAGCACCAAGAAAATTTAAAAACAGCAATTAACCTAAGGAAGAGAAAGACGTCTAAAATGAAAATCCCAGTACTCTCAAAAAAGAAATAGAAGAAGACATCAGAAAATAGGAAGATATCCCATTTTCCTGGAAAGGCAGAACCAATATATTCAAAAGGACCATACGTCCAAAACTGACACAAATTTAGCAAGATCTCAATCAAAATTCCAACATGATTTTTCATAGAACTTGAAAAATCAACCCTAAGATTCTCAGAGAACCAGAAGAGACTCAGAATAGCAAAAGCAATCTTAGGTAAAAAGAACATAAAGTAGGCATCACAATGTTGGACTTGAAGTTACATTACAAAACTACTGGGATAAAAGCAGCATGGTACTGGCACAAAAACAGGCAGGAGGATGGATGGAACAGAATACAGGATGCAGAAACAACTACTTGTATATTCAAATATATGGTCTTTGACAAAAGAGTCAAAACACACTGGAGGAAAGATAGCTTCTTTTGTAAATGGTGTTGGGAAAACTGGTTATCCACATGGAGAAGATTGAATCTAGCATATCTCTCACCATGTACTAAACCAAAATAAAAATGGATCAAAGAACTAAATGTTAAACCAGAAACACTTAAGTTGCTGGAGGACAACATAGGTAAAACTCTTGAATCCACTAGTGTAGACAAAGACAATCTGAACAGAACCCTAGTTGCACAAAAAATAGTTTCAAGAATCAACAAATGGGATCATATTAAATTAAGAAGCTTCTGCACAACAAAAGAAACAGCCAGCAGAGTGAATGAGCAACCTAAGAAATAAAAGAGAATTAGGGGGAATGACTCATCAGACAGAGGACTCATCTAAAATATATAAAGAATAAAAAAAATAGACACCCCTCAAAAAATAAAAGACTCAGTGAAAAAATGGGCAAGTAAAATGAATAGATACGTCACAGAAGGAATACAAATGGCTAATAAATATATAAAGAAATGCTCATCTCCAGCCATTAGAAAAATGCAAATTAAACAACACTGAGATTACATTTTACCCCAGAAAAAATGGCCATCATCAAGAAATCAAATAGTAATAAATGCTGGAGAGGCTGTGGGGTAAAAGGAACTCTTCTCCACTGTTCACAGGAATGTAAACTAGTACAGTCACTATGAAAGTCAGTATGGAGATACCTCAGAAAACTAAAAATTGAAATTACATTTGACTCACCTTTTCCTCTGCTACATATCTTCCCGAAAGAATTAAAGACACCATATTGCAAAGATACATGCATATCTATGTTTATAGTAGCATAATTCATAATAGTTTAATCTTAGATGTAGTCCATATGTCCAGCAAAAGATAAATGGATAAAGAAAATGTTGTATTTAAATACTGTGGAGTACTTAATACTCTGTCATAAAGGATAGACTTGTGTGATTTGTAGAAAAATGAATGCACCTTGAAACCATAATGTTAAGTGAAATAAATCAGACACACAAGTTTAAACACTGAATTGTTTCTCTTACATGAGAGACCCAGAAAAAATAAATAACAAAATAAAAGATAGATAATAGGAAGTAGAGATTTAGATCATTCTCAGAGGGGAAGGGAAATGAGATGGAGGGAGAGGAAAGGAAAGGAAGGGATAAGAGATGAAAAACAGGAATTAAGCTGTGTTATGAACAAGTACCAACTCCATACAAGAATTGTAAACATTATGTACTACACATATGTACCAATCAATTCTCCTTATGGGGCATATTTTATCATTCTAGCTGATTAAAATACTTATATGCCTTCATTTGTACATTCAGTGTAGTAGCCATTTTTCCTATATTTTACACTGCTAACAAATTTCAGAGGCTTAGAACACTTTCTCACTTGGTTTCCATGACACACATTCGTTTGAACTGGCTTTGGATTCTCTTCCTTAGTCATCTTGTAGAATCTTTCTTTGTCCACTTTGCTGTTACCTCTCAGGGTCTCACACTACACCTTCCTTTATTCTTGATCTACGCATGCTATGTAGTTGACTCTATTAATTTCCCTACAGAACCGCTTAATCTATAATCCATAGAGGGGTTTCATAAACATTGTCATGATTATTTGTTTCCATAACATCCATGAGTTTTTTTTTTTCTAATGTGGAACTTTCTATGTAGTTCAAGCTAACCTTGATCTTACTACATATCTCAGGTTGACCTTGAACACGTGAGCCTCCTGCCTCAGCCTACCAAGTGCTGAGGTTACAGGAGTGTTGCATCACATACATCAGGTTCTTAAAAGGAAACATTAATAAAAGAGATTTACCTAGATAGTGTTGATGTACTAATATTATATATATGCATATATATAATATATATGTACTACATCATTGTACTCTCTTTCCTTATCACCTATAACTCTTAATTCTTCATATATTTTCTAAAATCCAAACCTGCTATCTTTCCCATGTTTCAGCTTAGTGAGTAACATGAATATTATGTCAGAAACCTAAAAGTTCAACATGATTCCTCCACTTTTTCATTCTTCCTGTGCAATAGAGCCCTGATTTCTATCAACACTACCATGTAAACGTCGCACAGATCCTCCTTCTCTGCATTACCATTTCGAGTGCCACCAATATCTTCTGCCATTGTGACAGCTTGGCATAAGGTGGACTTCCTCCCTCCAATCTGTTCTCCAGCCTAAGAAATCATGCTTCAAACAAAACTGATTATGTTGGACTCTAGCACTAAAATTCTATATTTGCTTCCATTATGCAGAGCATAAAATATAGGCAGTACCTTTGCAATTGCACCGTTCTTTGTGTTCATTCTCCTTGGGCTTGTCACATTACACTCCCACAGTCTCAGCCTGTGTTCTAGTCAGAGAACACTTCTAGATCTTCTTAAGGACCCTGACCTTGCTTCTAGAAACTTGGCAGGTACTTTTCCTCCCATCTGCAACATTGGATTTTTTTTTCTTCCTTATTTATTTATTTCCATTACTTAGGCAAGACATCAATCTCACCAAATAAAATCATATGCCTGATGACTGCAGACTAGATAAAAACCCTTGGCCGTGCACCCCTGTGTTCTCTGTACTTTCTCTGTAATAACACCCCTTGTCCAGAAGCTGCACATCAGTGCCTGTCGCCATAATTACCCAGCACATCCCTCACTCCAAATAAGCACATAGTTACGTAAGATCATTGTGTTTGCTGTGCACAGTTTCAAGACAAACCTCATAGCCACAGCTTTCACCAGATTACTGACACTAAACTTGTCCTATAAGGAAATGTTGGCGCAGCCACTGATATTTCCGGTGATTTATTTAAAGCTATTTATCTTCTGCTTCTGTCAGGATGCAAATGTTACAGTAGTAAGAACTGAGCCTCTCTTGTCCACTGTTTTATCCCTAACAAAAGCTTGGCACAGTGCTCAATCAATATTATCTGATTCATGAATTTTCTGAGTGTATCTATGACCTCTACAATTTCAAACAAGAGTGGGCTAATGATAAGAGTTTATAGTGAGAAAACAGAGATTGCCCTCTAGTTAATATCCATTAACCAACCTCACAGGGTAATGCAATTGAACAAGCTACAAATTCTAATTGTAGAGCTTTTCTCCTTTGTGACACATCTATCATTAGACATAGGGTCAGATGCCACATGTACTCTGTTCCTTGTCTATAGCAGCTATCCCTCCTAAACATTCAACTTCTTAGTCTTTTTTGGATAGGTACAAAATTATAGTTACATACAGAAATAATTTTTTTTTTTATATGTGGTACCGGGAGTCAAACTCAGGACCTCACGCTTGCCAGGCAGGCGCTTATGCCCCTGAGCTATATCACCAGCCCAAGAGATAAATTTTGATATTCTCTTGCATACTGTGGTGACTACAGGCAGCAATGCTGTATTATATATTTTAAAATAACTAGAAAAGAGGATTTTAAATGTTTTTACCACAAAGAAATGATAAGTGTTTGAGGTGACAGACATGCAAAATACCCTGACTTAATTGTTAAACATTGTATATATGCTTTGAAATGTCACATTTTACTCCATAAATATGTGCAATTATTATGTGCCAACCAAATATAAATTAAGAAATAAAAATGTAAAAGTTCAGATTATAAAATAGAGCATCATTCACATCCTGAGAAGTTCATGCACTATTTAAGGAAATATGTACATAAGGAAAATCCTCCCTCAGCCGCACAAAGGCCATATAGAGATATGGGGGAAGTCATTTGCAAAAACACAGAAAATAACATCAGCTCTGGAGCTGGCCTGACATATTCTATTCCAAGAACCTAATCTGGTTCCTACTAATTACTAATCTACTTGCCATAAACTCATATCTCCACTGATTAACCATTAGCACTAGAATGTTGTCTTAACTCTATAACAACATGCAACTCTGAAAAACAAAAGAAGAAAAGGTTTGTGGAAGGAAACTTCTGAAACTTTTTGAAACCAGGATAACATTTATTCTTCTCTAACATCCCTTTAATGATTACTGATGGTAGGCAAGGGCTCTCAACTACAAGTTCTCTCAGCATCTTAGAACAATTCATCCAGGGCTAGAAAATTGGATTCATTTTGAGTACCTGGGTGCTCTTTTACAATCTCTTCACTTATCTTTCAGTTTCAATTCCCCATACCCAATATATTTTCCACTCTTTCCAGTCTGAAGATCATTCTATTTGACAGGGAAGACAGAAGTAAAATAGGAAATTCCTATTTCCTCTCTTTCTTGTTTTCTAACTTTATACCAACTGCTCCTAATCAATAGGATTACTTAGTTTTTTCCTTTGCTCAAGACACAACTAAAAACATTTTCTTATCCTCAGGTTCTTTTGAAATTCAGTCTTTATGATACAATCCTCATACTTTTGTTAGATAACGAAGGTTCTCATATTTACAATTCCTTGGTTGCTACTTTTGTCTTGAGCAGACATCTTCTCAAACAATATAATGTTCATTACGTGCATTTGGAGGTACTGGGAAGTCATTCTGTGGTCATATTGTACCCTAGATGTTTCACTAAGGTGCCGTATAAATAGATGATTCCCCTCCAGGTGACATGCTAATAGGGGATACTACTCAAACTCTTCCTCTGGTTTGAAGGATATCCCTCTTTTCAGAAGTCTTTCACTTTTTCATCAATCACACAGTTGTCTTCTCCAGAAAAAGAACTGTGACTGGTATATCTATTCTGCAATAGTTTTTCCTATACACATATAAGCAAATACATACATACATGCCTTATATTATTTGTATACAAATGCTAGTGTATTAGTCTGCTAGGGCTGCCATAACAAAACATCACAGACTAGATGGCTTAAACAATAGACATTTATTTTCCAACAGTTCTTGAAGGTTAGAAGTCCAAGGTCAAGATGTTGCCATACTTACTGTTTTTGTGGCCTCTCTCCTTGACTTTCTGATGACCACCTTCACAACACATCCTCATATAGTTATCCTTAGTTTACAGTATTGTCTGTTCTAATTTCCTCTTTTCATAGGAACAACAGTCATATTGGATTAGGGTCTACTTAAATGACTTCATTTTTCCTTACTTACCTCTTTAATGGTCCTATCTCATGATACACTTACATTCTGAATCACTGAAGTTAAGACTTCAACACATCAAGTTTTGGGGAGACATCATTTACCGCATAACAAGTAGTTTATCAAAAACACAGTTTACATTGCGTTTTTTTTTTTTTCCTTTAAAAATAGAGCCAGGTGTGGAAGGCTAGCACTGTGGTAGGCTGAGGCAGGATGATCACAGCCAGGGCAATTTAGAGAATTAGTAAGACTGTGTATCAAAACAATTAAAAAAAGAAAAAGGCTTGGAGATGTAGTTCAGTATGAAGATCCTGGGTTCAATCTTTCCCTCTCTCATGCCTTCCCTTCCCGACCTCTGTCCCAGTCTTTGATCTCTTCAAATACATAAAGTTCTGCCACTTCTACTTCTGAAAGTACCACTTCCATAATATGAGTGATCTTATGAAGTTAAAAGAAAATACTGTGAATGCTGCTGCCCAGGGCCATCAAAAGGAAAGACAGGCTCATAAAAATATTAAAGTGATCCACCTTATTCACCAAATCTGACATGTATATCATCCCCAAAGTCAAAATGACCATCAAAGGTAAATGGTCTGAATCGATTCATGACATCAAGGCATTCAGACTTAAAGATATTCATGAAATAACGACTTCAAGAACTGTTCAGAAAGCAGCCAAAAAGACAAGATAAATGCGCTGAAAGCAAGGGGGAGAATTTTGAGATGGATTAATGACAATGCATCTTTCAATGTAATAAAACTATAAAGAAAATATAACATTCACCATATTTTGAGCACACCATATGTATTTTCTGTGAACTGCCTTTTCATTTACTTAACAAATTTTATAATTATTGAAGAATTTCTCAATAGTTGGTGTAAATGTTTATGTGTTAAAGCAATTAACACTTGTGTTGTAAGTTGCAAATATCTCCAGTTTGGCCCTTGTCTTTTGGATTTATTTTTTTCTTCAAGCAGAAATATTAAAGTTTAGTATAGTTCAATTAATCAGTATATTATTATGGACTTCTGGAAGTTTGCAGCACATTTAGATATCTTTCATCCTTGTGACATTATCAAAGACCCCTGCATGGGTTTTTTGTTTGTTTGTTTGTTTTGGTTTGGTTTTCCCTTACCATTTTTTATTTGTCTGGAATTTATTGTGTGAGATAGGTATACAGATTAACTGCTAAGTAACTAACATATTGATGTAGTTTAATTTATTAAACCATATTTTCTTACTTATATTGAAATGCTGAATCAGATTACAAAATCTTTATGGATTTAGATAAATTTTTAGATGTTCTGTTCTAGTTTGTTAGAAGCAGGACCATTTTATTTTCATGTTGGTTAGCTTTATAATGTTATTTAATAATTTGGAAATATAGTTTTATGCATTCCTATGCATTATCTTCTTTCTAGAATTATTATGTATATTTTGCCAAAAAATTAATAAGATCAATATTTGAAGAACTGTCCTCATTATGTTGTTGGGTTTTTGCATTTGAGAAAATGCCAGAACTTGGGTGGGGACAGAGCTCAGTGGAGAACACAGGCTTTACATGAGTGAAGGCTTTGGCTCAATCCTCAGAACCACAAAAAGAAAAAAAGAAAAGAAAGAATATAGTAAAACTTTCCATTTGTTGAAATCTTCTTTTATGTATTTCAGCCTTTTAAAGTTTTCTTCTTACGCATGGTTCTCATTTCTTATTAAGATTACCTTCAGTACTTCAGCTTTTTTGTTGCTTCTATCAATGTTTTTTTCTCTCATTGTATTTTATAAGTTATTGTTATTTGCACGAAGTAGACATTAAGGAGTATTGGGTATATTTTATTATAGTTCTTAAAGCACTGTGATATTTTCTGTGATGTGTGTACATATATATATATTCATATGCAGAGAAATTTCATCTTACTTTTATGCTGTAGAATTTAGCATAATGATGCATCAATGGAGAGATTTTAAAATGATACTTACAATGCTTTTCTACCTAGTTATGCTTTAGAATAAACTGAGATTTCACATTTAAAATGATGGTTTTATTACAAAAATATGTTATTTTTGATAATATGTCTACTATTTAAACCCCATGATCAAACTGTTGTTGTTTTAAAATAAAGCATTTCATTGATGTATTATTGTTGCTGGTTTGCTTCGGAGTAAGATCATAAATAAATATGAAAAAAGAAACCATGAAATCTTAAAAATGACAGGATAATGGAGTCCTTTAATACCTTTGGCTAAAATAAGAAAACTAGAACATCAGCAGAAGAAATTGTCATTTCCTTGTAAAATTCATCATGAAAGAAGATTATTTTATTTTATATTTACATAAAAGTTTAAATATTTCTAACAGTGTCCCTAAAATGTTATTTATTTGAGAACGGTAACCTTATAAAAAGGGAATTTCTTCCCAGAGCTCATTCATTGACTGGGGTTTTCTCTATGTGGACATGTGTGTACAGTTTCCCATTCTGGGACTTGTAATGGTGATTATTATGTATTAGGAGAATAAACAGGTTGAATAAATGAGGACTTTCCCCCTAAGGAGATCATAAGCTATATGAGACTAACTAATCATAGTAGAAATTCTGGTGGCAAATAACCAAATAACTACGTATCACACTAATAGCTTTCACTGCCTCATTAGTTAGTATCTCTTACTGTATTAGTATTTATATTGTTATTCCTTTTTCACTTGAAAGCAGTATAGTTCACACAGACTTGTCTTCTAGTTTCTTGTACTTGTTACTCCTTTCTGAACAACTCACTCTCAGTTCATTGTAGAAGAACCATTCATCACACCGTGCCTCTATGTTTTTGTTTGTTTGTTTGCTCATTGCTGCCTTCCCCCTCCATCAGCTCCCCGTACCTAGAATAGTTACAGACACACAGTGACAAATTCATATTTGTTTAAATACTTCAGCTTTAACTGACTTAATTAATTAATTAAAAGAAATAGTCACCTGCGGTGCTTTTGTGTAGCATTCTGGGAAAACAAAAACAAAAGTGAATAATATAACAATAATCTCTTGGGGTATCTAAATCTTTTTTTCCTAAATTATTTCTACCTTCATAAAATGTATGACGTTTGCAATCTGAGTGTTAATGATTATGAGGAAACAAAACCTCCAGAGACTCACAAAGATAAATATCTTCACATTTCCTGCTGACATATTCACTACAACCATAAAATCAATTAGTATTTCTACCTTAAAACAATTGTTGTGTTATGAGCTGACGAACAATTTTATGCACCAAAGTTTTAAGGGACCAAGCTTCCACAATAGCGTGCTGGCTTTAAAGTTAGCCTTACATCTCTGCTTCTTCTCCCCTTAAGGTAAGTTCCAATTTTTTTCTTTTCCCCTTAAGATAAATTCCAAGTGAAAAATTGAAAGGCAAACAGACAGCAGTTTTAAAATGTCAGTAGTTTTCAGCAGTCAGACAAAGAGAAAAGAAACTGGGGATTCAAGGACCAGTGCGTAAATAAATACCCAGAATTCTAGTTGATTCTATGAAAGGTGACCAGACAGTGAGAGCAGAGGGTCTCTGCAACCCTCAAAGACACTAACGCCTTATTTTTACTACTTACCACCTGAACAGTAAAGTCTCTTTGGAGAAAGATGGTGCCATTTGATCTTCCCACAGTGTCAGGACGAAGTGATTGAAAATAAAGAGAATAAATGAACAAGAAATCCTGACTGATTGACACATGATCCAGATATTAGAAATAGCAGAAACAGACTTAAATGTAACAGCTTTGTCGATGATAGTTCTCTAGTAAAGTGCTATAACTTACCATCTGAATTGTACCAGAAAACTAAGATTAATTTTGGAAAGATCAAATATGCATTTTAGAAATGAAAAATCCAATAACTGAAATTAAGAATGCACTAAATGGTTTAAATAGCAGAATAGACTTGAGCACTGTGATTTGGAAGATAAATCAATAGAAAATGTCAAGAAAAAAACAGTGAAGTGGACAAATGAAAAATACAGAAAAGAAAATCACAACCAGATAGAATAAAACCTAATGAACATATAATTGGAATTATAAATATAGAGGAAAAAGAATGGTGTATCAGCAATAAATAAAGAAATAATGGTTGAGAACTTTCCAAAATTGGACAAAGATATCAAGCTACAGATTCAAAAAGTTCTATGAAACCCAAGCAGAATAAAGAAAAAAATGTACCAAACACAAAAACCAAACACAAAGAGCCAGTACAAAAACATTCAGAGGAAAAGTCATTTCATAAAAGGAGCAAAAATAAGATTGCCACCTAACATTTCAAACAAAGGATGAAAACCAGAAGGACATAAAATGTGATCTAAAAATGGTGAATGAAAGTAACTCCCAGTCTAGAAATCTATACACATGCAGAATTTTGTTAAAAAAAAAAACATAAATATTTTCATGAAAATTAACTGAGAAAAGTTTTTGTCCCCTGATCAGCTCTTATTTACACAGGAGGAAAATTATATAAAAGTAGGGAAATGCATGAAAGAATACAAATTAATAAAATAAATTGAATAAGTTGACAAATTTAAATAAATACTACTTGTATGAAACAATAATACTAATGCCTTAAGGAACATAAGCGTATGGGGCCGGTGAGATGGCTCAGCGGCTTAAGCGCCTGCCCGGCAAGCGCGAGGGCCCGAGTTCGACTCCTGGAACCCACATACGAAAATGGGGCCGGTGATATCGCTCAGCGGCACGGGCACCTGCTGGTGCACGAGGTCCTGAGGTCGACCCCCCGGTACCCACAAAAAAAATAAAAATAAAAATAAAAAAAGGAACATAAGTGTACATGGCAGGCATTGTTAATATCCTCTTTGAGAGGCCCTAGCCCCATCTAATTTTGCATGCAGGTGCAGATAGCTCCCCCACGCTAACAGACTTCCCATCTCCAGTGGTCTCGTCTCTTCTTTGCCTGAAGTTTGTCTCCAGCATCAGTGAGGCAAAGTTTGGCTGTACACAAGTCTGCCCAGAATTTCAGGGAGGTAATGCCCTGGAAAATCTTTAATGGGAAGCAAATGGAAATTGGTAGATAAATTCCCTGTTTTCCTGACCATCAGTGGAAACATTTGGTGATGTGTTTTGTAGAGCTGGCCTGTGTCAGGCTTCTAGTGTTGTGTAACAAATTACTATAAATTTGGTGGTTTAAGAAAAAAGACATTTATTTTTTCTGTAAGGTAGATGCCAGCTTGTCCGTGTCCCCTGAAATGTGCTTGGGAAGAACCCTTCCTTGTGTCTCCAGTTTCTGGTGCCTTTAGATGTTCTGGTTTGTGGCTCTGTAATTCCAGTCTCTGCCTTTATCTTCACACGGTCTTCTCCTCCTCGGTGTCCTTTTTATCCTGTCTCTTAAAGGATTTGCCATTGGATTGAAGGTCCACTGTAATCCAGTATGTTCTTCTCATCTCAATTCTTAAACTAATAACTATAAACATCTTTTTCCAAATATAGTCACAGTAACAGGGTCCTGGGGCACTTATGCATCTTTTTGGGTGTCATTTAATCCACCACAGCCTCCAACCTGTTCCTTGATCATTAAGATACACTATTGGATTTTCTGCTTTCTCCACTTGATCACCTTCTATCTTGGATTACTTTCAAAACAAACTGTCGGGAACTCTAATTCTGATCTCAGTATCCATTTTAAAAAAAGACAAAATAAGGCATACAGATGAAATAAAGTGCATAAAACAATAGCACAAAGTCTGAGAATCTAAATATTTTAAAATATTCAGATATTTTTCATTATCTGGTAGGGAATAAAGATATCAATTTATAGTAATTATAAAACATACAGAATGAGGGCTGGAGATATAACTCCAGAGAACTTGCTTACAATGGATAAGGCCCTGGGTTCAGTCCAAAGTACTGTAAAATAAAGTCAAGAACGAATGTTCTGATTTCTAGAGTAATCACTAAAATATGAAATAAAAAAATGCATAACCAAGGCTTTACATAGAAGAAAAATGGAATAAAATATTCTTGATTTTTCTAAAATAAGACAAAAGGAAACAACTGATAAGGAAAATGAGAAATCATATTATACCAAATATAAATATAATTAACTCTCTACTTAAAAGGAGATACTGTTATAGGTGTTACAAAGATAATTATATGCTGCTTACTAGATATGCAACTTTAAAAAATGTACCAAGCTAACACTTAAGTAAGCTAGGATAACTATCCTAAGACTACAAAGTACATGGTTAGACTAACTTTGTCACTAGAGATGAAAAGAGTCAATGATATCAATCCACCAAGAACAGTAATTTTCAATTGTTGCACAGCTAATAATATCATACTACAATATTTAAGCCCCAAACTGACTGAACTAAAGGAAAATGTAGAAATCCACATTATAGAAAGACTAACTCATCTCGCTCAATGACTTACCAAGTAAACATATCAAAACATCACCAACGATGTAGATCTGAGTATGTTTTCTAACTCATACCCCACTGACACATTGAGAACTTTAACTGAGGAGTATCCTTTTGTTCACAAGCAAATGGGGAAACTGTCAAAATTGGTCACATGGTGTACCATAAAGTGCAAAACTTTTAGAAACCACATGAACCCTTTGTAACTTACAAGTAATAAAAGATATCAAAGCAGAATACAGAATTTTTTTTGAAAGGAAAGACTACAAAATATTATATGGGAGGCAACTAAAGCCTTTCTTAAAGACAAGCATATAAGCCTAAATGAATCTATTGGAATAATGGCTAAAAATGAAGAAGCTAAACATCCATTGCAAGAAGTTAGAAAAAGAAAAAGCAACAATAACAAAAAGTGGAAGAATTTAAAAAATAATACTAGCAGAGATTGATACACAAAAAGCAAAAGTATAATAGAGTAACACAACAAAAAAAAAGGCAAGATTGATCTGGAAAAACAATGAAATTTTTCCTTTATACTCTATAAGACATTTCTCATTTCTGGATTGAAATAACTGGTAACATTTCAAAAATAAATATACCACATATATGTACCAAGAAATAGTACAGTTTCTATTTTACCAAGCAAGACCACTAGGATAAAAGTTGATTACCATGCTTAATCATCATACATTTTATAAAAGAAATATTTTATATAGCACATCCAAAATAGGAAGGGTATATTCTGAAAGTAAAGAACAGCCATTTAAAAAAAATTTACACCATTTTCCATTTTTTCTGATTTTATTACAAATTAGGAAAATAAACTTTGTCACAAGCCATCAGTATTTTGCAAATACTACTTATACTACTGACACTCTTTCCACTGAAAACTACTGGCTCTGCTGAGGGTGCATCTCAGTGGCAGTCAGCTTGCCTATTCTGTACAAGGCCCTAAGTTCAGTCTTCAGTAACACACACACACACACACACGCGCGCGAGCACACACACGCGCACACAATCACACACAATTAGTTCATTAGACTTTTAATATTTTGCAATAATGTAAGTGATTGTAATATTCAAAGTGAATAGTAGATACACAATACAGTACTGATTCTATTTTGTCCAGTTTCCACACAATTTTGACTCCTAAAATGAATTCTTAACAACTCTTCTGCCTGGAGTTTTTGAGATTTCGGGGCCAGATTGTGAGTCTTTTAGCTAGAATTCAAAGAAAGCAATTGTACCAATTCTTGCTTTCAGGTATAAACCAATACTTCATCACAGTTGACTCTAAATATTCTTTCCCCTTACTTCCTCTCTATTCTTCTGCCAATATCAAAATTGCAGTGCTTTCCAAAGGTACAGGATTTTTATATATTTCTCCTAAAATCCTTATTTCCTTAGCATTTTTATACTTATTTATACATAGAGTCTAAACATTTTAACATGTGTTTTTACACAAATAGAATAATAGAATCACATCGTGATGGTTCAGTCTGAATTAACTGAACAAGCTCCTTCATGAGACACTTCTAAGTAAGAACGAATCTGACCATTACCTGTGCTATGAGTTGAATGTTTTTCCTACAAAAGTCATGTGATACTTAATCCCTAATTCATGTTGAGAGATCATACCTTTGGGAGTGCTCCTCATGAGTGGATCAATTCATTCACAGATAATGGGTTCACGGGTTATGGAGAGTGGGTTAGTTATCATAAGAGTAAGTCAGTTGTCAAAGCCAATTCAGCTATCTTATGAGCTCCCAGCCATCTCATACCCTCCTCCATTTGAAAACTGCAGAGAATCCCCACGAACAAGAAGGCCTTCACCAAATGTGGCCCCTTGGCCTTAGACTTCCCAGCCTTTGGAATCATACAAAATAAGTTTATTTTATTTATAAGTTACCCAGGCTCTAGTGTTTTGTTATGGCAACAGAAAATGGACTAAGATAAAATATTTGTGTGTTTATCCTTTTAAGAAATTACCTTACAAAGCAGTTACCTTAGCCATTTCTTTTGAAATGTCTAAATGTTTGTTTTTAACTACCAAAACACAAAATAGGTTAGATTTAAATCCTCTATCAGAATCAGAAGTTTACCTAAAGATGGAGGCGCATTCCAGAGATGACATTTTCTAGAAAGTATAACCTGCCTTTCTTTCTTTTTTTTTTATGTGGGTACCAGGAGTCGAACTCAGGGCATTGTGCTTGCCAGGCAGGCACTTATGCTGCCGAGCCATCTCACCAGTCCTAACCTGCCTTTCTAACTGCAGTATTTAAGCAAGAGCACTGTCACCCATCTTAATCAGGAGAAAATATTTTCATGATTATTCTAGTTACTTGTCATTCAACTGCCGAGGTTTAATAAACTTTCCTGAAAAATAAAGTGCTTCATTCTGTGATTTGTGATGTGGTTTGAAGTCCCTGTTGTATCATGAGTGGTGTTTAAACAGTCCAAATTAAAATGTAAGCACTTGAGAACTGGATTAAATTATGTATCACTAGTTTCTCTTCTTCAAAGTTTCAAACTCATGTTGTCTTTGAAATTGAGTATTAAATTGCCACTGGTGGCACTGAGCCTTTCTTATCTTCTATCAATTTATATGGGTATCCAGTGAATTTTTAAAAAATCACACTTTTCAAATTTATTTTGTGAAGAAGTGGCAGAGCTTTGTTCTGAATTGAAAGCAAGCTTTTTTCTTTTCTTTTCCTAAATAAGCGTTCTACTTGGGAATGAGAAAGATAAGCAAATTACATTTATTGGCCATTATTCTGATTTTGCATGGCAACAGGATATTTGTGTAACTTTAACTCATTAAATTATTTAACTATCCATGTGAGACAGGTATTTTCTCAAGTTTTATAGATCATAAAACACCATAATTTCCTTTTGATGTCTTTTTGTGTGTGTGTGTGTGGGTACCGGGGTTCGACCTCAGGACCTCGCGCGCCAGCAGGTGCCCGTGCCGCTGAGGGATATCACCGGCCCTTTTTTCGTATGTAGGTTCTGGGAGTCGAACTCAGGCCTTCGCACTTGTCAGGCAGGTGCTTATGCCACTGAGCCATCTCACCGGCTCTTCCTTTTGATGTCTTAAAGCCTCTCTGATCCAACATTTTTTGCAAATGTTGTAGGAGGTGGAGGATGAGTTGGACATGTATTATTGGATCTTTCAGTGTCCCATTTTTAAAAAAGACATAGTCTTAGTTCCATGATATTATTATATTCCCCATCCTTCTCAAGAACTGACCATATTTCTGGGTGCTCTAAAATGCTTTCCCTAATGAATATGTGAATGCTACTTGTACTAATACACTGATGAGAATCAAGTATTGCAGGGCCCAGGAATGCACGTGTGGCTTAATTTCAGACTCCTAGAATGCTCAGGAGGCCCTGCAAGTGAGCTCAGGCTCCAACTGAGATAGCGAGTGATGAGCCAGACCTCCACTGTCCTCAGTATTCAGACGTCCACCAGTTTGCTTATTCTCTCATATCTGCATCTCAGTTTACTAAGCATTTTACACTGAATTAATTAAAATATGTCACTATCATCATCTATGTACTCTTTCAAACCAAATGATTCCCTAAAACATTAGAATAGCTGTTATAATAATGTCAAATAAAAATTTATTGAACAAATATTAAAGCTTTTAAAGTCTCATCTCATGACCCTTTCTCTTTCTTTCTTTTTCTTCTCTTTCTTTCTTTCTTTCTTTCTTTCTTTCTTTCTTTCTTTCTTTCTTTCTTTCTTTCCTTTTCTTTCTTTCTTTCTTCCTTCCTTTCTTCCTTTCTTCCTTCCTTTCTTCCTTTCTTCTTTCTCTCTCTTTATTTACTTCTTTCAGTACTGAGGTTTGAACCCAGGGCCTTTGCACTGAGAAAATTGACTTATAAAGAAAAGGTTTGTTTTGGCTCACAGTTTTGTAAATTTTAGTTCCCATTGTTTTTGGGCCTGTGGTGAGGCAGCACATCATCACGGGAGCATGTGGCAGAGAAAAACCACCCACTTCATGGAGAAGGAGTGAAAGAGAGAAAGAAGAATGGACTGTGCTCTCATTACCCCCTTCAAGCACATGACTCAAGGACTGAAAATCTCCCACCAGGCCCCACCTCTTAAATATTCCACCAGCTCCCAACAGTACCATCTTCAGAACCAAATCTTTAACACATGGCCCTTAGAAATAGTCAAGATTGGGGCCGGTGAGATGGCTCAGCGGCGTAAGCGCCTGCCTTGCAAGCGCGAGGGCCCGAGTTCGACTCCCGGATCCCACATACGAAAAAGGGGCCGGTGATATCGCTCAGTGGCACGGGTGCCTGTTGGCGCGCGAGGTCCTGAGGTCGACCCCCCGGTACCCACAAAAAAAAAAAAAAAAAAAAAAAAGAAATAGTCAAGATCTAAACTGTGGCATATAAGCCAAAGTGAAGGCCTCAGAAATAAAAGTTTCTCTTTGAAATTCTTCTGCCTTCCTGTCTCATCCCACATTTTCCTCAAGGACGGCCACAGAAACTTCTATTCCTCTTTTGCAAGAGAGATCATAGAAACCAGAATCCTTTTCCTTAAAGTGAGCCACAAAATCAGAAAGTATTAATCCAAATTTCTCCCATCTTTCTGTAGAAGGGTTATCTATCAAAAAATTCTCTGACTTTCCTTGTTGCATTGTAGATCATAAGCTGCCAGTTTCAGAAGAGATCCATCCCATACATAGAAGTTAATGCCAAGAAGAATTAAAATATATTGTCTTTTCTTAACTTGCCCCTTAGGTCTATTATTCTGAGATCACATCCTTTGTGTACAATTACATTTCTACAGTGCAGCCCATGTTTCATTGGGCCAAAGCATAAAAATGAACAATTCACACTGGACTTTGGTTCTTCAATGCAAAGATTCTAGTGTCACATAAAACATGATCAAATACATTTGTTAGCTTCATTTTTTTTTTACCTGTTTTGTGTTAGAGGAGTTTCAGTTATGACCTTTATGATGGGCAAGAAGGGATCATCCCTTTTACTGCTTCTGCATATGTTTCTATCATCTTTTTCATACCCTTATTTTTACCTCTTTATTTTTGTCCCTAAGGGTTGTGCTATCCAGTTGATAATGACCATCCTTGGGCCAAAGCCTCCCAAAAGTGGTGTCATCCATCCTTTCTGGAGTGTTTAGCCTTCGAGCTTCCCAACATTGGCTCTTTGCCTTAGATTACACGTAATGGTACTAAGCTGGTGCTGATTCCTTGGATGTCTATGTTTGCACACTGTGCAGATAAGGGCAGAGTTAACTTGGGAGGTGTATTCCAGTGGAAGGATGCAGTTGAAGGTCTGTTTGTTCCCAGTCTGTTTACCATGAAAGAATAGTCATGAAGGATGAAGGAAATCATGCCTTTGACGCAGAAATTGTATAAGAGAAATGTGAAGTTGTGGGGTGAGAACCAGAGAGCATTTTCTGACTCCCTGATGCACAAAAACGACTGGCACCCAGGGATGAGTGTCTTCCTGGGACCACAGTGCTGGAATGAAGATGAGCAGCCTCCAGCCCTGGGTTAAACAGGGCCTCTTCATTTCTAATGACGAGTGTGATATCTAGCTATGTCCCTTGTGGTGTCAATGAATGGAGTGTTTGACCATATTGGGAAGACTGAATTACAGGACTGGGATTTTTTCATAACTCAGCCATTCAGTGACTAGGTTTTTGATTTGACCACAAATAAATTTGGGAAGACTTAGAGATCTCTCTTTTTTTCTTAACAAAATGTCAAGATTTTGGTATTTGGAAAAATTGCTATGTGCTGTGTTTTAGAGTCATTCTTACTTTTTTTCTTCCTTTCACTTTTAAAAAAAATTTACAAAATGGATTCACTTTTATATCATTAGTTTTCCTTGGCCAGTATGGACAAAGTTACTGTGAGCTGATGTTTCACAAAAGATCCTGTTAATGTTGCAGAATGTTAAAGGTTTTCTTTTTAAAAAAAAATAGATGAATTAAGAACTGGATTTTTACAAACATTTAAAAAGTATATAGGGTATTAAGTTTTAAGAGACTCTGCTGAAAGCATTTTATATTCAACCTTCCTTCTGTCCCTCCATTCCTCCCTCCCTTCCCCTCGTGCTATCTGTGTATCTCCCCACCCCCCTCTTCAACTGCACATGCAGCTTCTTGCAGAATCTGGGACGTTCAGTTCTTCTGAACTGTTGTTTTTTCATTATTTGGTTTCTGTATTTTTTCATGTCCAAGGTACTTTCACTTTTTGAAACCTCAAGGAAAAAGAAATGTTGTCAGTATCAATAAATCTGCATCCAGAGAGAGTCACTTCCTATCAAGGGTTCAGAAGTGTTTCATGGTTTTCCGATCTGCTGTCCCTGCTAATCAGCGCTGATGTTTCACATATGCGCACGGTACAATGCCAAGTTCCAAACCAGCTCTGTGCTGCTTTCCATTTTAGGAACGAAAACCTGGATTCTTTATTTCAAGTGGTATAAAGTCACGTTGTTTAGCTGAGATCTGTGAAAAGCAGAGTGGTTTGAACAAGGTGAGAGGAGGCTGAGTAGGAAGATGGCTGTATTCTGTGGGAAAGGAGAGAGCAGTTTCATTTCTTGCTATAAATTAAGTACCCTAGTTTGACCCTCCCCAGTAAAATGATAACCAATTAATACATTAGTAGTCAGGGATTGTGCAGTCTGGTTTTAGAAAATGGAAAGAAGGATTTAATTCAATTTAAATATTCTTGCGGGATTTATTTTTTCTTCCTGTGTAGCCAAAACTGAGTGTTTGTGTAGCAATGAGTATTATTCAGAGACTGGGAATCAAACGTGGTAAATGTTGTAATGTTCCTTTAACTCTTAGACAAGAAGTGCTAAAGTATTAATTGTCTGACATAACAGTTAAGTGAAGTAATACAAAGTAGTGATGATCCCATTTTCTTTAAATTTTATTTCTCCCAGTTCAATGCTTAATACCATTTATCTTTTATTGTTCAAAGTCCATCTATACCTTGTGGCTTATGCTATGTATACAATGTAGCCATTCATTCAAACAGCAGATGACACATTCTGTAGTCACGGCTCCAGGCTTTTAAAAAGTATTTTAGTCCAACTCACATAAATTATTGTTATCTAATAATATATAATTTTCCAAATCCCAGCTTTTAGGATACTTTAAAGTCAAAGCAAAAGCTACGCATATTCAATAACAAATGTATGTATACAGAAGCAATAATGATAATCTTACTGCTTAATAATGATTATTGAACTGGAATTTATCTTCAGTGGTCACACCACAAGTGGTTTGGAATGATTCAAAGTGGAATAAGAATTGCACTTGGGCCAAATAGGAAATGAAATAAAATTGCTCATATTTATACATATATATATACATATGTATATACATGTATTCTAAATATTTGGGAGGTGAAAGTAAGCCTGATACTCTTGAGACAATGGATATGGTTAAATATGATTAAGCATGATTCTTTTAATTCTTACAAATGTGGAGCTTGATGAAGACTGGTTTCTGTGGAGTCGCACTGATTTAATTTGGGCATACTGTAATTTACTGGGCTGGAGTAGAAACAGTAATTTGTGAGGCCATCATAAGCTCATTAGAATCACACTGGGAACACTTAATGGTATACAACCCACAGCTTTCTGTATCCATTTCATAGTGATCCCCTCTCGCTTTGCCTGCTGCTTACTACTCCTTGCTGTTGATAGCATAGTTGTTTTCAAACACACCCCAGAAAATGAGAGGTATTTTTTAAAACAAGATTTAAGTCACCAAGAAACACATAAAACCAACATTTCAGGGGTGTGTGGCATGCTGCTAGGATTAAAAACTTCTCGTGTATTGTTAATCATGGTAAGATTGGTTAGCTGTTCAGTAGTGCAACTAATCAGAAGCTCAAACATCCTACACAATAGAACAGAAATAATTACTCTCCCTGAGCTGCTATTGTTTCTTGTCTCAGCCTTTCCCGGGCTAATAAAAGGTTTAATTTTAAATTGTGCAAAGGAGATGTCAGCATTACAAAGAAATACAATGTTCAGCTGCTTTGCTCACCATCAGGTAAAACACATAAGAAATTAGACCTTAATAGACTACAGGTAAGTGAAGCCTAAACAAACCTGACTTAGTCCTCCCTCCCCCAGGCGCACTTTTCTCTTTACCGCTCCTTGATATGACCACATGAAACAAGCCTGGATTCCAGCATCCTCACCTTTCAGATGAGAACATTCTGATAAGGTGTGAGAGCTCTGGTTATGAGACATACGTTTCTGTGTGCATGATATCATTTATGCACAGTGGGCGATTTAGTTCAACCGAGGACCATTTATTCTGGTGCTTCACAGGAAGAATGGGGGGGGAGGGGGAGCAGAGGAGAGAAAAGGCTTAAAGGCTTCCTCCATTCAGATGTGTTCATCTGTTTTCACTTTTATTATCTTCAAAATACTAAGGTAAAATTTCAGTCCAAAACTTGTTTCTGAAGCTTCAGTTTGCTGAAAAGAAAATACTGCTGTGTGAATATATGGAGAGGATCAGTTCTAACAAAAGATTCTGAGTTATAGATTTTGCAACTCAACAGATTTCAAACAATTGGTAAAAAGAAAAAATCAGTAATGCAAATTTATGCATTAGCTAATGGTATTTATCACATGGTATATCCTAAATAATAAAATTGTGATGGGAATTTTGGTACATTTGATCATTTTTTGTTTATTCTTTCATCTACTTGCTGCTTCCTTTATTAACTGTTTTGGTAGCTTCAAATGCCACTAATAACACATCTCTTTTCCTGGAAGACTTACAATCTCTTTTTATTATTTATTTATTTATTTATTTTTTATGTGGGTACTGTGAGTCGACCTCAGGACCTTGCGCTTGCCAGCAAACACTTGTGCCACTGAGCTATCTCACCGGCCCCCACAACCTATTTTTAAAGTCAGCCACAATACTGTAAAATTACTGGTTAAAAAACATTCCATGCCATACCATGTAAAGAGTCTGTAAGTTAGACTCCACTCCAGGGACTTGGACTTTGTGTCCATTTCGGTGAAGTCACTTGCCTGCTCAGGCTCATTCTCACAGCCTGGCTGGGTGGTTGTAACAGTGACAGAAGATAAATACTCTGTGCCTAAGTTCTGGTCCACTTCACAGTAAGTGTTCAACAAATTGTAGCTCCATAAAGGATGAAGAAATAATTTTCTCTCTACCCTTCATAGTTCTTTGTTGGAATGGACTTCTACACAAAAGACAGGTTAATAAGAGAAAAACAGATTTCATAGTACATCTACCTCAATGCACATGAGAAATACCCAGAGAACTAAGAGGCAGCTTTGAATGGAGGCTTAAATACCACTGTTCACTGAAACAAAGGAAAGAGGTTATAGAGAAGCCCAGACATGGGTTGGTGGCCAGGCAATCATTTAAGTTGGTGTCTTTGTCCATTGATAAAGAGTGTAATTATTTAGTCTTCCTTTTCCTGATGCTGGAAGAGAAACACCCTTACAAATGGAGAGTTCCTGTACCGATGTACATTTTTCTTAAAAAAAAAAAAAAATGTAACTTCAGTCCTTATTTGCAAAATTTATTCTGGGTCTGTAGTTTCTCAAAATAATCAGATCAAAAAATAATCCTTATACCAAGGAAGTATATTTTAGGGTGGAATATTCTGGTCTCCTAGAGTCAGTTTTGGGGGGGGGGTGTGTCCTAGTCTATGCTCCGACAATCAAAATAGTTAATAGACCAGGACATGCATTGTATTATATCTTATATTTTTCTTTCCTCTTCCAGTTAATTTAAAAAAAAGTTTATTAGTACATACTTGCAGTACATGATATTTATATTTATGTTAAGGAGTAGATATGTGTACTCAACATGTCATGATTCTGCAATTAATTATTATACTGCATCAGAATTATTTTTTCTAAATCATAGCTTTGTTAGTGTGACTTTCCTACTAAATGTCATTTGTCAATAGCCATGGTTTTCAAATATTTCTTAATAAATCTTTAAAAACTCTTTATGAAAAGTGAGTTAAAAAGCACTACTTTGGTATTATAAACTTAATTGAAAAGCTTAAATTTATAAAACTATACTCATTAAGAAGCAAGAACACAAGAACGATAAAACTCTTTAATATAGTAATTTTAATGTTTTCTATGATAAAGTTCAATGGACAGGAATGATAGTGAATTGTTTCATCAGTCTCAGCAAGGAAGTAATTTTGAACTTCTGGTTGTACAGAATAAAGAAAATATTGATTTACAAAGATAAATGTGCATGAAGAGTAATATGTCATTTTTACCTGCCAGTTTACAATTTCATGATATAAGCAATTTAACAGGTCTGGAAATATGAGAGGAACAGTGGTAAATTTTGTTAACTTTTCAACAGTTCAACTTTTTCTGTATTTTGGTAGGAATCACCAACTGAGTCTCGGCCAATTTCCAACCTTATGTTCAGTAGATGAAAATTGTTATAGTTTACACGGTATCAAAATTTATTCTGACTTAAATTGTCACAGGACCCTTTACCCATTCTAGTTTCTCATATGTTATTACTTTTAATATTTTTTGTTTGTTAGAGTAATTTAATTTCTCCCTCTGCCCTTCACCCCTACACTTGCCCTCAGAACGCTCCAGCTGTGAGAGGTGATACGCTTACTGATTTTGAAACATTGGAACGTGGTTGTGCTTCTGTGAGCTAGGAAGTAAGGCAGGTACTTTTATAGACAAACTCCTAAACTTGCAGGTGGTGGGTTGTGGCTGACCCTTTTAATATGTGTTCAAAATTGTTCTTTCTTTTTGTTTCAGCTAAGACCCTTTGGAGAAACTTACAGGGACTAGGCAAGGTCAGCAAGTCACTCTGAGTCATTCTTTTAGATGACCTAGAGTAACGTTTGCTCATTATAATACTGTATTCTATGCCCATGAGTGTTCGTGTCTACCATCTTTCCTTTTAGAATAGGTGATTCATGACCCTGAATTGATCATACTCAGGATTGTGCCCACCCATCCATGTGCTTTCTTCGATGAATATGCATGGATTTTTGAAATAAAAGCCCCTGATTGTTTTGTAGGGGGAGAATACTGCTTTGCAGATTAACTCCCATGTTCTCCTTCCCTGCTGCCACTAATAAATCTCTCACCACCCCCCTTATCTCCGGCAGCTTATGGGGTTTGCACTCGCCAAGTAGTGAATTCATTGCATTCTGTCATACTTATTCTCCACATATTTATAAATGTTTCACTAGGCACAAAATTGTAAGGACACTGTCCCTTTCTTCCAACCGTATCTTCTAATTTCCAGAGTTGCACATGAGAAATCTGGTAGCAGTCTAATGTTTTCCCTTTATTGGTCTTCTTCTTTCTTCAGAAATTTGTTAAGATTTTCCCTTTATTTAGGAGTTTAGTATTCTGCTGGACTATGTCTAAGTCAGCATCTTTCTGCTGAAATCTGCCCTGACACATAGTAAGCTTCTTCTACTTGGAAGTTCAAGTTTGTACCCAGGTCTTTAAGATTGGGCCCTGTGTCCCCAGCCCCTGTTTGTCCAGCAGGGTTTGTTGAGCACTTCCTTATTATCTGGCATGTCAAGGTACTTCAGGCTTATCTTTTAGGTTTGTAGCCTAGTCCTCCACTTAGGTGCTATTCCAATGACTCCTGCTTTCTGTAATAGGAAAATGGTATTCAAAACCAATATTTAGGCATAGGTTGTGCCTGTGACTATAAAAATGTGATTGCTTTTAGACCTGTGTAGTGAACAGAGTTATGAAGTACCTACTGACTGCGTGCACACAATATTTGTAATCGCTTCTACATTCTTTTATCTGCATTTATATTACGCTAAATATGATTTTATACAGACATCTCTGTTTCTCATGCAGAACCACCTGGACCACTGCAACATTTCCCCTCAAATTCCCTCTTCAACAGTGACGAGCATCTATCCACCATCCATTTTTTATTTGTTCAGGCCCAGTACCCTTGTTCAAATATTTTATAATTTTAACTCATATCACAGAAAAATATTTTCCAATTATTCATTATAATTTTTTCAAAAGAGGACTATTTAACATCCTTTTAAAACAATTTTATTGTTCAAATGCTTCAGTATGTTTGTTAGCTTATGATAACAATATTCTGCTTTATCTAATGAAAGAATATTTTGTTGGCAGAAAATAGTGCCTAGCTTTTATTTCGTTTGAAATATTCATGTCTGTTATGCAAGGCAACCAATAATATTCAGACTTGTTGAAATTCTGTACATCATCATAACAACCACACATAATTTAAGGTTTGTAATTTAAAGACCATGCTTTAATAAAATGAACTGGTTATATGACATTAACCAATGGTGCTTTGGGAGATAGCTTCTACTTCTTATTATCAGCTAAAAGTAGAACCCACTTGTGTAAATTTAGAAAATAATGGGATTTTAAAAAAAAAATTCCTTTTTCCCATCCTATCACCTGTGATATAGACAATAAATTCATTTGATGACCACGGAATGACAAGGTGGTTTCTTGGTAATTCTTCAATTCTAGCTAACATGGTCACTTATAAAATTTGGAATTTAAGAGCTATTTTATATTATTGGATTGCAATTATATATCCAAAATATTTTCTGTTTACTAAATCATCATTACATTTGGGTGTGGGGGCACACGCCTGTAATCCCAGCACTCGGGAGGCTGAGGCAGGAGGATCACCGAGAGTTTGAGGCCATCCTGGACTACATAGTGAACTCAAGGCCAGCCTGAACTACACAGCGAGACCCTGTCTCAAAAAAATTAATTATATATCAATTTATTTTGTTATTGCTATGTAAATAAACATCATCAATCTTTAACAAGCAAGATCTGAGGAATTTCAAGACAAGTCATATAGTATGGTTACTTCTCTAATTAAATATGTGTCAAGCATCCCACAGAATAATAAGCCTGTGTGAAAACATCACATAAAACAAGAGCAATGGATGTTCCTATCTTGACTGAATTAGCAGATTGCACTTTCTAGGAGCTGACTCATATAACATTTTTGCAATTTAAGTAGCCAAAAGTTTAATAAGCTACTTCCTGATAGTGTAGCTTTTTTTTTTTTTTTTTTTTTTTTTTTGTGGGTACCGGGGGGACGACCTCAGGACCTCGCGCACCAACAGGCACCCGTGCCGCTGAGCGATATCACCGGCCCCTTTTTCGTATGTGGGTTCCGGGAGTCGAACTCGGGCCTTCGCGCTTGCAAGGCAGGCGCTTAAGCCGCTGAGCCATCTCACCGGCCCGATAGTGTAGCTTTTATAACACAATACTCCAAGTTATTTGAGTATCACAAAATTTAAAATTAAATCATGTTTTAATAACATCAAGCTTTTCAGTCAGAAGTTAAAAGCTCTATGTTTGAATCTACTGTGTATATTAAAATGATGTTATCACTCAACAAAAGCCATAGAAGGTCTTTTTCAAAATTCACATCATAATGTGTGGTGGAGTTGCCTTCATTTTATTGCATATATAATCATGAAGAACAAGTAAATAGGACCACTATATATGTATTTTTACTGCGAATGATTTTGCATAAAGGCAGAGCAAACTGATTTTATTTTGTGTTGTCATTGTGGCCAACATTTGTTGAAATAAGCACAAATGTGTATTTAGCCAGAAGGAGGGAAGGTGAAGCTGGATTTCCTAATTCTGCTCTTTTCTCAACTGCCAAGATTCCATGTATTGGGGTGGCATTTCCTGAACCTCATCAGTAGCTTTGTCTTCCTATTCTTTATAACTTTATATGCAATATATTGTTTTCATTCTCTCTCTCTCTTTCTCTTTTTTCTTTCTTTTTGTCTTCTTGGAAAACATTTGGTAAGCAGTCAAATTTTGATAGCAAACTTTGATTTGTCTGTTCTTTTAGAAACTATTTCAATTTACGAGATAACTCAATTTTCCAATTTTAAGCACAAATGTATATTTAGTATTAAGGGTAATTATTTCGCATCACAGAAAATAAAAGTGTATAATTTATTAAGACAAAACTTATGCAAAATAAAGTCATATCCTACCATAGGTTCTAAAAAGAGCTTTCATATGGTTTAGAAATTTCTGATATTGAATAGACATGCAAAGGATAAAATGTTTTAAAAAATGACCTGTACAACACTACAGACTTTCCAACTGATGTTTTTTTTTCGGTAGAAATTTCAATAATAGCACAGAAAGAGCCAAATCTATACCTCATTATGTGATAATCTGGTTGTAGTTACTATATTGATGATCCCAGGAAGTTAAAATTTAGTAGATTTATGTTTATGTAATATTTTATCTCAAATTTTAAAAACTTTAAAATGAAATTCATATGTATCTTAATAAAGTGTATGAGAACTTCAACATCCTCCACAGAACTCCAAGAATTTGTGATACGTATTTTGTTTCTGCCTTGGTTTTTGCAGGGCTAAGGATTGAATCCAAGGCTTTGTGCATGCCGAGCAAGTGCTCTGCGATTGAGGTGCACCCTGCAAGCCCATATTTTGAAAGTTACTTACAGAACTAGATCCAAATTCCTCATCCACTCACTCTTCAAGCTCGTTTTTATTATGACACCTGCCAGAGTCAGTCTCATTTGCAATGTAAGAGGCCTTTCAGTCATGGCATTTTCTTGGATTCTCCATTTTATTTCCACTTGTATAAGGTAGAGGAAAATGAGTATGTTTCCTTCCCATTTTAGTTTCATAGTTGAGGCTCCTATAACAAGGTAGATTAACACAAAATAGGACAAAGGGATCTAATGGCAGTAAACCAGCGGGGAATTATGAAGTCCTCTTTGTTCAGAACCTTCTCTGATTCCTTGTATCTTCAGAGGTAAGGATACTTCTTTCCTTTGATTAAGGAGGGGGAACCACTCAAGACAGGGTCTTATGACCAGCTTAAGTAAAAGATCAGAAAACCTTCATAGGACTTTTGTCCTGCTTCAGGGGCCAGGAGGTAAGGTGAAGCTGGATTTCCTAATTCTGCTGTTTTCTCAACTGTCAAGATTCCATGTATTGGGGTGGCATTTCCTGAACCTCGTCAGTAGCCTTGTCCTCCTATTCTTTATAACTTTATATGCAATATATTGTTTTCTTTCTCTCTCCCTCTCTCTCTCTCTCTTTTTTTTTTTTTGTCTTCTTGGTAAACATTTCATAAGCCGTGAAATGGTTTCACTCTCAGTTCTCCCTGAGGACTATCTGCTTCATTGCCTTGCTCCCATATTCTCTCTCTTCCTGTGCCCAGACAGGAGCAAATCTTGGCTTCTCGCAACACTCAGGGAGTGCAAGGGACATGCCTGGCACTCCAGTCCTTCTCCAGCTTCTTTCCAGCAAGGCCTGTCTGACTAACATATATAGTGCTACCATAGATTGTGCTACATTTTAGTAGTGGGTGCATTAGAAAATGGTGCATATCTCTACCTCCCTGCTCTTCCTGCTTCCCTTCCTGCTTCTCTTCCTCCTCCTCCTCCTTCTCCTCTTTCTCCTCCTTCTCCTCTTCCTCCTCCTCCTCTTTCCCTCTTTTTCCTCCCCTCCTGCTCTTGGCCCTCCTCTTCCTTCTTCCTCCTCTTTTTTTTCCTCCTCCTCCTCCTTCCTTCTCCTTCTCCTCTTCCTCTTTCTGCATCTTCTTCCTTTTGTTTTTTTTGAGACAAATTCTCACTATATAGTCCAAGCTGACTTTAAACTTGCTATGTAGCCTAGGCTGGCCTTGAACTCCCATCTTGCTGCCTTAGCCTCCCACTGCTAGGACTACAAACATCCACCACATCTGGCTTTTCCACTCTTCTTTATGGTGCTGCCCCAGGTCTGTAAATTTGGCCTATGGGGCCAGTCATTTATATACAGGCCATACTTTGCTCTGAAGTGGTCAAAATTGATAATGAGGGTGACTCAAACAGTGGTTGCTTACTGTAATATAATTTACAGAAGTCCCTACATCTTTGGGGTAGGACTTGTTCAGATTAATAAAATAGTACCTTTAATGTATATGCTATGAACCAAAAGTCTTAAGGAAGATTGAGTAATAGGATCAAGGCATATCAAAAGCTATCATTTATCATGGTGTGTTTTGCACCAACTGGTTTAATTTCTAGAAGGCAGAACGTGTATCTGGTATAATTTGGATTTTATATATCCTCAATAAAACCATATACTGGGCCAGTGAGATGGCTAAGCGGTTATAAGTGCCTGCCTGGCAAACACGAGCTCCCGAGTTCGACTCCCGGTACCCACAAAAAAATAAATAAATAAAACCATATACTAAAGGTTTGTTACCAGACTGGTGGTATTGGGAATTGGTGGCAACTTTAGGAGGTGGGAGGAAATTAGGTCATTGGGGGAAGGGCTTTGTAGGGGATATTGGGAACCTGGTCCTTCCCTCCCTCTCTTTTTCTTCCTGCCTACCATGAGGTGAGCAGCTTTGCTCTACCACAAGCTCCTTAGTAGAATGATCTTCCTCACCATGTACCCAGGCATGGGGCCCAGCCAACCATGGCCTGATATCTCCTTTTATTTGTTTATCTCAGATATTTTTTCACAGTGACAGAAAGCAGACTAACACAGTATCTTTGAGCCAGTGGTGACAGGCACAGGGGCGGAGAGATAAGGCATGTTCTAAGAGTTTGTTTAGTAAGAGTATTGTTCAAAATGGTCCTTATGGAGACTAAGATGGTGCCCTGTAGGAAGGGGGAAAATAGGAAGAGAGGAAGAGAGGGAGAGAGAGAGAGACAGACAGACAGACAGACAGACAGAGGGACAGAGACAGACAGACAGAATGAATAGATGGAGCACAAGTAGTAACTAATGTTAATAGCTGGAATCCCAGACCTACACTAACCAATTTGAATACCAATATTGATCCTTTACTATTTTCTTTTTTTTTTTTTTTTTTTGTGGGTACCGGGGGGTCGACCTCAGGACCTCGCGCGCCAACAGGCACCCGTGCCACTGAGCGATATCACCGGCCCCTTTTTCGTATGTGGGATCCGGGAGTCGAACTCGGGCCCTCGCGCTTGCAAGGCAGGCGCTTACGCCGCTGAGCCATCTCACCGGCCCGATCCTTTACTATTTTAACTACCTTGAGAAAGTTATTTTCCATGTCTTGGTTTCTTCTTCAATAAAATGGGAACAATTATAGAATTTACTACATTTTTAATGGGATTAAATTAGTCAATATTTATAATGCCATTCAGCCAGGCAACAGCTCCTAATAAGAAACATATAGATGTGTATTCAACCAATCACTTAATAGAGTAATTAGAGAAAGACTAAAGTAGAACTGATGATTTGAATCTACATGACATTAGAATGGAAGATTGGAAGAATGTTGTTGAATGGGGAAGAAAATTTTCATTAATTTTTGGACTTTTTAAATTAATGAATTCTGATTTTGAATTCATGAAGCTTACATAGTTATATTAGCCTCAGAAACGTTGCCCTTCCAAATATCAGTTTAGGGTTTTATTTAAAATTTAAGACACTCCAGGAGGATCAATACACAATGCCTATCCATCTGGGTCCCCTCTGCGTTCTTTTTCTGTAACAGAATCATTATAGAAAAATGTGATCTTAATGCCATATTTTTTATGAAGAAACTTTTTGAGCAATAACATTGAAAGATTTCAAAAAATAGTATAAAATTTCATGTCTAAAAGAATAATTACAATTAATACAGATATAAATCTATGTGGTTACTCTACTTCCTGAGCACTCAACAGGTAAATCTAGTAACTGTGATTTCAGATAAATAAGGTTAAAAACTTAATGGGATTTTTGTTGCCCTTAAGTCAGAGCACATTTGATGCTGCTATTTCTTCCATGAATTGTAAAACAGGTCCTGAGATGGTGAGTTACAGAAAGGCACCGATTCCTCCTCACTGAGGCTGCTTGCAAAGCTGAGCTGGGCTGAGCAGCAGCTTCCCTTCCCGCATGTGAAGGCCATGTGTAGAGTAATAGATACCAACCACACACAGAGACTCTGCTAAGCCTGTATCCAATGAGAGGTGGAATTGTTTGTGACTAATACTGCATAGCTTGGAGATAACAGTCAACGTAATTTGGATCTGCTATTAGATAAGAGGTGTTACTTTGATTTATTAGGAAAAAATACAGAACTTATAAAGTTTAAAACCATTTTGGGGTGTTCTCAATATATCTAACATAGCAGTGAGGTCCTGAATTTGAAATCAAATATATAGTAAATCAGAGCTCAAAGGTTTATTTCCTACTTAAAAAAAAAAAAAAAACAAAAAACCTATTCCTCATTTTAACAACTATGAAGATCAAGTAAGGTAACACAGGCAAAAGCACTCTAAAGTGCTTTAAAAACCGTTAGTTTTTAAAATTTAAGTATGTAGTGTTAATGATTTATGGCTTATTATTTTGAATCAATATATAATAGTAATAGTAACAAGTGTAATATATCATACTTAACAAGAAAATAAGTGATTCAATGTCATCTTTGGTTTTTTAAAGTGATATTATAATATAAGCCTAATTATTTATTAACTTTCAAGAACCATGGTGCTGTAGATCATATTGAGAACTCTAGTTTTAAAATATATGATTTCCCCATGCATCAATAATTATCAACTTGATTTATGGACTTAATTCTCAATGTTTCCATTTACCTGAAAGTAAAAATGGCATTCTAATTCATTTGTGTCCCTCTCGTCACAACAATAACTGTCAATACTTTGTGTTTTCATTTTGAAAGTTATATGATGTTGCTCTGAAAGTGAATTTTAACAAAGGTTACTCTGTACACATGTAATTATATTGAGAGAATTTTCTCCATCTCTTTTATAGTATAGGCTTACCATAATTTTCTGCCTAAGCTAATGGAAAAAGGGGCTTAATTAACCTTAAGTTCTCTGATTTTTGGCTACTATATAAATTCAGTACCAGCTGTATGTGGAATTCTGAACAAAGCCAAATACTCTCCATTTGTCTGAGAATACATATTGACATAAATTATTTGCACATTTCAATTCATTCAATGAGTAGTTTTCAGTCTGTCATTTTTGTTTCACAATAACATGTACCCATTTATATTCAGCCTAATATAATCTTTCCAGGTTATGTCCATAAGAGTTCATAGTGTGAACTTTATATGCAACATAGTTCGACAAATATTTCACACCAGAAGTAAATTGTAAGCATGTAAAATTTTTGTGAACTGAGCTGTAAAATCTCAGAAGGAATACTTTCTATCCAAGTTGACAGCTGATAGCTGATCTGAAAATAATGCATTTTCCTTCAAATGTTGGTTTCCTGTCACTTTGCATTGCACTGATACAAACAGCTTTACAAGAGGAAAATTACTATGTAAAATAAAATATTTCTTTTATAAATACAGTAACTAAAAAACAAAACCAAAAAAAAAAAAATCAAAGGTATTCCCCTGCTTTAATATCTTGAAATGCTGCCGCCCTCTAGGAGTGTCATAATCTGTGTGTAAAATGTTGTGATAATCTCTTAACAATTTTCCACAAATTTAATGCCTTAAAACAATAACAGGGGGCTGGTGAGATGGCTCAGTGGCAAAAGTGCCTGCCTGGGGCCGGTGAGATGGCTCAGCGGCTTAAGCGCCTGCCCGGCAAGCGCGAGGGCCCGAGTTCGACTCCCGGAACCCACATACGAAAAAGGGGCCGGTGATATCGCTCAGCGGCACGGGCGCCTGCTGGCGCGCGAGGTCCTGAGGTCGACCCCCCCGGTACCCACAAAAAAAAAAAAAGTGCCTGCCTGGCAAGCGCGAGGGCCTGAGTTCGACTCCCGGTACCCACATATGAAAAAAGGGGCTGGTGATATCGCTCAGCGGCACAGGCGCCTGCTGGCCTGTGAGGTCCTGAGGTCGACACCCAGTACCCACAAAAAAAAAAAAAAAAAAAGAGGTTTATCTTGCGGGTCTGGAGATCCAAAGTCAAATATGGGTGTAACTGGGCTAAAACTAACGTGTCGCTAGAGCTGCATTCTTTTTCTTGAAGTTCTAGGGTGGTGAGGTATTTTAAAAATGTTCTTTTTCGCTGGTTTCTGGCACAGAGCTCCTAAAATGCTTGAAGAAATCTCCACAGGAGAGCACATCTTTAATGACTGACTGACTCTCAGCTGAGGTCTCCTAGCTTCAGAATGGGAACTGGTCACTAGATAAACCAAGCTTTGATTAGAAGTGTTAAGACTTTCAGCACCAACTTGTCTGGGAAGAGCAACTAGGAATTGTGTTTGATCATCAGTGTTCAATGAATTTCTCAGTCATGGGCATGAAATTAATTTCCCATAAAAACTCCAAGCGATGGGGTTCCGTTTGCTTCTGGATTGGTGAACATGAAGATGCTGCAAGGGTGGTGTACTAAAAAATGACATGGAGGTGCTACATAGTACCCTCCCTCACTTTTCCTTAGTCATCATGGCCATTTAGCTTTTTTGAGTAGTGTCTTTTATAATAAATCATTAATATTATTTGAAGCAATTAACCAAATTTTTTAAGTCCTTCCTGTATGTCACTGAATAAGGGGAAAGAAGCATGTGAATGAGTCCTGGAAACCCTCAAATTTGTAGTGGGCCAGTAAAAATGTGGAATACAAACACCCGAATTGCAGCTGGCCTCTGACATGGGGATAGCCTCGTGATACTGACTATAGACTGTGGGGTCCCCACTAATCTGGGAATTGGTATCAGAATTCAGTTGAGTGGTTAGACACTCACTGGTGTCAGAGAGTTGAAGAATTAGTGTTGGAAGTGACATCATGTATTTGATGTTGGGTGTCTTGGTTACTTTTGTTGCTGAGACAAACACCCAACACCCAGAGTTAAAGGAGGAAAGGTTGATTTAGCTCACAGTTCGTAGAGGTGTCAGTTCATAAATGCCTGACTCCAAGGAATGGTGTCATGACAGAGGGGCATTGCAGAGAAGAAATAGTTCATGAATTACAAAAGGCAGCAAAAGCAGCAAAGTAGCAAGGAAGCAAGTGACTAGCAGCAAGTGACAAGCAGCGACAATAGCAGCCCTCTTTCTGTCCATTATATTCTATCTAGGCAGGTAGAATACCCTAAGGTTGCATATCACTCACATTCAGGGTAGGGCACCCTTAATTCTAGCATTGCACCATGAATCAATCCCAGAATTATATCCTCTGAAAAGCTAAACCTATAGCCACGTGAGGCTTTCAGAGGACATCTAAATACAAAGAGGGAGATAGAGGAGTCAGTATCAGAGCAATGGGATGTGAGACAGATTCAACCAGTTACTGCTGGTCATGAGACAGTGAAAGTAGGAGGCCTCTAAAAACAGCAAAAAGCAAGAAGGTGGATTTTCCCTAAACAGATTTTCCACTATGTTATGGCTTGTATCTAGATGTATGCCCAAAGGTATTGGTGTCATAGATGGGGCTTGTCAGGGGTGGCTGGACCTAGGGTGTGTGATACTGGAATTGATTCATGGTGAGATGCTAGGATTAAGAGTGCTCCACCCTGGGTGTGAGTGCTACCCACCCTAAAAGTGGGTAGCCTTGATAGGATATAAGGGATGGAAATTGGGCTGCTGCTGTTGATTGTTGCTGTCCTCACTTGCTTCTTGCTACTCTTGCTGCCTTCTGCCTGACATGAACTGTTTCTCCTCTGTGATATGCCTTTGCCATGCCTCCCTGCCTTGGAGCCAGCTGATTATGGACTGAAGCCTCTACAAACTGTGAGCTAAAGTAAACCTTTCTTCCTTTAACTTTAGGTGCTGGGTATTTTGTCTCAGCAATGAGAAAAGTAAGTAAGAATTTGGTACTGAGAGTGGGGTGGTTGCTATAACTGTACCTGATCATGTGGTTCAGGAGCCCTTGGAACTGGCTTTTGGAAAGAGTTTGAGAAGAAGCAGCCCTGGAATGCCTTAAGCTATACTTGATGGGTGATTCTGGTCAGAGCTCAGAAGACCATAACGCTGATAGAAATCCTGGCAGAAAAGATCAGTCTCAGGAGGTTTCTGCTGTAAGAACTTCATCACTGTTGGACTCCAGATGTTATGCCTTGGCAGAAAGTTTGCATTTTGCTCATGTCCAGAGACTTTGCCTGAGACTAAGATTAAGGATGGTAGACTAATTAATCTTGCAGGAGAAATTTCAAGGCAGTCTAATGTTGAGGTCATGGCATAGCTACTGTTGGGGGCTTTTAGCCAGATTTATGTTGATAATCAAGAGCAAAGAGCCCAGCAGAATGATTTAAAATGTTGTGAGTTTGGCCAGAAAGGAAGCTCCAGTAAAGCTGTGGACTGCAAAGATAGAGCAGAGCAGAACTTGGTTGTTGAAAAGGAATAGGACAATGGAAAAGATGGCCTGAACACATCACAAGAAACAGCAGGATTATAGCCTTTGCAGCCTTAAGGTTTCAAAAGTGAAAGAACTTGCTTTGAAAAGAGAGGTTCAGAGCACCATGTACCAGAATGGCAGAGCCTAGAGAATTTGTTTTTCAGGATTGGGTTCAGAATGTTCAGCAATCCAGGCACTCAACCCCTACAACCAAGAGAGAAGGAAGCCTGGCTACTGCTCCAGTTGGTGGCAGACCTTGGTATCATCCACGTGGTGCTAGTTTTAGGTGTATGCAGAATGCAGGAGTTGTGGGGTTAGGAAGGCTTCCACCCAGATTTCAGAAGAAGACCTGGGACACCAGGCAGTGTGCTTCTGAGAGAGCAGTTTGTGGAGCTTTGAATGTGAAGCCAAAGTGCAGTGGAGGTACCAGAAGTTTGGAGAAGCCAAAAATGTGGATCATCCAAGGAAAGCTTCAAGGAGTGAACAAAGCTGGCCAAAGAGGGAAGCCATTGGAGCTACAACCGTCAGCAGTGCCACTGGGACAGGACCACCCAAGCCCTTTGGAGTTGACATCTTGCCACAGATTGCGGCAAATGCTGGACATGGAACTATGGGACTTAACGTTTGCCCTGCTGGATTTTGGACTTGCTTTGGTTCCAATCTTTTCTATCCCCCTATTTGTACCTTTTGGAATAGTAATGTTTATCTTGTGCCATTGTATTTGGAAGTGTTTAACTTTCTTTTCTTTTGTACAGGGGCTCACAGCTAAGAGTTTGCCTTAAATCTCAGAGGAGACTTTTGACTTGGACTTTTCAGCAATGCTAAAACTGTTAGGACTTCAGCAACTCTTAGAGGTGGACTAAATCCCTTTTGCCTAAAAGATATGGATGAGTCTTTGGAGGTCAGGGGTGGAATGTTATGGTTTGTATATAGATGTCCCTCCAAAGCCTCATGTGGTCATAGGTAGGGCTTTTCAGAGGTGGCTGGATCTAGAGTGTGTGATACTGGGATCAAGGATGTGATGCTGGGATTGACTCATGGTGCAATCCTAGGATTTAGTGCTACCACCCTAAAGGTGGGCAGCCTGGATAGAATATAATGGGTAGAAAGAGAGCTGCTGCTATCGCTGCTCTTGTCACTTGCTGCTACTTGCATTTGCTGCCTTCCGCTGCCATGAACTGCTTCTCCTCTGTGATGCCCTTCTACCCTGCCACACTGCCTTACAGCCAACCGATTATGGTCTGAAACCACTATAAACTGTGAGCCAAAATGAAACGTTCATCTTTTAACTTTGGGTGTTGAATATTTTGTCTAAGCAATGAGAAAAGTAACTAAGACACAAGGTAATCCAGACTAGTTTTATTTAAGGGTCAATTGATTAACTACCGTAATTTTATTTGTAATTCCCTCTTGCCATATAAGATAATAACTACACATTTAGGGGAATTAGAATGTGAATATTTGGGGGATTCACTATTCTGGCTTTCACAAATAGGGAATATATTCTGTTATATAAGAAATAATGTGTTTACTTGGGAATCTAGCTTTTTTATGTATTATACAAATTCAAGATTCTACAAATTATATTGCAGTACTAGAATTTTGATATATCAAAGAGTACTCTAGTATGTGAAAAAAACCACCAGCTAAGCCTTCAGAAGACATGGCTTCTAGTGCTTGTCTGTGTGGCTGTGTTGGACTTGACTGATCATTTCAAAACTTTGAATTTCCTCATCAATGGAAAGGATAACGTCACTAATAATTCAAAAAGTTGTTGACAGAATGAAGTGAAATAATGTAGGTGAAAATATACCGGAAATTACATTGTGCTGTTCCAACATTGTGTTATATAAAAAAGCTATTGACTTAAGCTCAGCAAAGTTGTAAAACACAGTTAACAGTTATTATAACACATATCAGTCCTGTTTTAACTGTAGGACTGAAACATTGTGGGTCCATTCCTCAAAATAATCCCCCATATTTACTATATATTCCCCATACTCCACTCTCTTGCTACCATCCTTCCCCAACCAAATTTGAAACATAAAGAAAGAAAAATTTGGAAAGGAGTAGAGGCATGAAAATAAGGAGCAGTTTACAGAACTGCTACTTAAGATTTTTTCCCCACTGGGAAGAATTATGTTCAAGAAGGTTAAATCTTACCGCAAAGAATGGTGACAGAATAAAAAAGAAGCTTAAGGATAAGAGATTGAATTTAGACCTCAGAAATAACTTCCAAAAATGAAAGTCACTAACAATTAAAATGGGATGTTAAAAGAAGTTTTATATCTTCCTGATTTAGAAGTCTTTGAAAAAAATGAAAATGGAAGTATTCTTACTTGCTACTAAGAAAATTAAATATCTCTGACTTCATTTCAAAATTAGCAAAAGTGAGTCTTTACTGATGTAACATTTTCAGTACCAAAGGACACTTTATTATTTTCTAGAATGATTTTGGATCTTCTCAGAGTATTATATGTCTTCAAATAAAATTTAAAACCTATTTGTCAGACAGACATACAGATAGATTGAGACCCTCTTGGTTCTTCTCTGCAGAAACCTGATGGGTACAATTCAGTCTCATGAAGGAACAACGAAGCTATGTACTTTCACGTGTTTGTGTTCCAGAGCTCGTGTGCATGCCTCCTTAAGATGCATAGCCAGCATAGGTTTTCTGAGTATTCATACTTTTAAATTTACACACTGCTTTCAAAAGTGTTTTTTGAAAATCTAGTTTCTTTTCTCAAGATTTTATTTGTGAGTTTAATCTAGACTGTGTGAACAAATCATGATTTAACTCTTTTAAGTAACCTTAACCTCTTTGTGATTTGAATTAGAATTATACTGATTTAAAAGAAGTATATGGGACAAGTAAATCTTTTCTATGTTGAGATTACAAACTAATAATATGGTCTAGTGGGAGTCTCTTTAATTCCTTCAATAACATTTCCATTTTGCTCCATAAAGTTCTTATATATCTATAGGATTATTCCTCAATGGGATATAGATTTTATTGGTATTATGAGTAATGTTTTGCTTTTCTTCATTCACCCAAAATACCATATACACAATAAAATACATACAAAATATGAATCGAAAGTTTAACACATGCATAAAGTAAAAGTGAAAGTCAAGGAGAAAAAACCTACCAATACCCTGCTCATGTCCCTTCTGCAAAATCTCTCCTAATATGCTTAAAGTAGCCTCTATAGGTGTAGAAAGGAGGGATAGAGAAAGGACAGTTAACAAGTACAGAGGTTCAGTTAGGTAGGAAAAATGACTTTTGATGTTCTATAGCACAGTAAGATAACTATGTTTCAGATCTATTAATTGAATATTTCAAAATAACTCCTAGAGAGAATTTTGAACATTCCCAACACTGAGGAATGAAAAAGGCCTAAAGTGATAGATATACCAAATATCCTGTTCTAATCATTACACATTGTATACATATATTGAAATATCACATTGACCTCATAAATATATGCAAATACTGTGTCCATTAAAATAAAAAAACATATTAAAATTCCTACATACTCAAGCTTATTTTTATCCTAACTTTTGCCATAATCACTTCTATACCTTATTGTTTTACTATATAATTAGATGCATGTAAAAGTAGACTGTAGATTTGTTTGCTTTTGAATTTTATATTAATAGATTAATATAACCTTCTTTGGTGTCTTGTTCCTTCACTCAAAATTATGTTTGTGAGATTCAACCATGATGCATGAAAATATCACAATTTATTGCTTATTTCACTGGACCCATGTCATGCCTAGTTCTATGTGTCAACTTGGCTAAGCTATTTAACCTAATCTTAAATTGATTTTTCACATAAATGTTACTCCTCTGGCATTTTGTAAATGTGGCTAACAGCTACATTTACTTGACTTTATGCGAAGGATATTACTTTTTATTGATAATATGGGTAGGTCTATTCCAATCAGAGAGATGGATGAGAGAGAGAGAGAGAGAGAGAGAGAGAGATGATAGGTGAACTCTATTGGTTCTATTTCTTTACAGAATTCTGAGTGATACAATGAAGCAATGGACTTTCCTACCTATGTGTTCTGGAACACATGTTCACATCTACTGAGGATAACTCTGTAAGGTATTTTTCTGAATGTATATACTTGCAAATTTATTAGTGGACACACACTAATTTAAAACGTACTATACATTGCATCAGCAGTGTATAAGATTTTCATCAGTACTTTGTTTTGCCAGGTATTTCCACTTTAACTTGATAAGTGTTCAATATCTTGTTGTATTTTTCATTTATATTCCCCTGCATAATATTCATCTACTTTTCATGTCCTTATTGGCCATTTAGATATCCACTTTTGTGATAGTTTCTTTAACTTTTTATTAGATTACCTATTTTATGTGAAAGTTTTATGTACTGATTTTAACCTTTTATTTCAAATGTGTTCTTTTTGCTGTTACCGTCTTTGTACTGCTTTGCTGTATTTCATTAAAAGAAAATTTTCTCATCCATAAATTTAATGATATTGTTAGGAGCTAGAGATATAGCTCAGTGGCACAGCACCTGCCTGGCAAGCATAAGGTCCTGAGTTCAATTCCTGGTACCAAAAAAAAAAAAAAATATATATATATATATATATATATATATATATATATATATATATGTGTGTGTGTATAATAACATTGTATTTTATTGCTATTACTATATATGTCTTTTTAGGAAATCAATTTATTCCTCAAGATCTCAAATATAAATTCTATAATAACTTCTGTGGTAGTCAGTGTTTACAAGTGAAAAGACTTAATACAGGACACATAATTTATAGGATTATTTTATCATTTTCATCCAAAGAGTCAAATGCAAAAGAGTGCGGGCAATCTGTCCACACACCCCAAAGAATCCAGCTGAGGGTCTGGATCTCAAGGCAATGTCCTGTATGAGTCCAGCTGAAGACCTAGAGCCCATGACAATGCCACTCATGAGCCCAACTGGAGGCTTAGAGCCCATGATAATGTCTCACGCAAGTCTGTTTCACAGATCTGCCCTGGGAAGGGCCAAATGTCAGTGGTGGAAGCTAGAAAGTCTGCACCAGTGGGACAAATGATCTGTGCCAGCAGGCTGAGGGATCTGCACTGGAGCCAGGAAGTGATGCTCAAGGTAGGGACCAGAGCTCCCCTAAAAAGAACCACAACCATCCTCAGCAACAGTGAGAACCATCCGACAATGAGAACAGCTGAGTTCATATTAGCAAAACCAGCGTGACGAGCTTCTTCAGGAGAATAGACCACACACACCATCTTCCTCTCCAGGTCTCCTTTAATGCTGTTGGCAACAATCCTCAGGTGGTCCCGCCACACTCAGCACCACTCTGGTTCAATTCACCTGGGAGTTACATGTTGACCATTAGTTAATCCACCACAATTTCTACAATCTTTATAATTTTTTATTTCACGGTTAGGTTTTAATTACCAGTAATTATTTTATATGTAATGAAATATAGAACCAATTTTGTTTTTTTCCAAATGCCATTTGATTGCTAGTACTGTTTATTGAAATGACCATACTCTCCATTGCTCTACTGTGCCTCTCCGTCATACATCAAAGTTTCACAAGTATGTGCATCTGTTTCTTTATTGTATATTATTTTCACATGTCGTATTTCTTTATCCCTGCTTCAGTTCCAAAAACTAAATGACTATATTTTGTATGTCAGGATATCTTGACACTAAGCCCTGATTTGATTTTCTCTAAGAGTGTTTTAATATTTTTTGCATGTTGATATAAAAAATGCACTTTATTAAGTTCCACAATGAAAACAAAAATGATAGCATTGAATATAAAAATAAATTTGTGGGGGTCGGTGAGATAGCTCAGCAGCATAAGTGCCTGCCTGGCAAGCGCAAGGTCCTGAGTTCGACTCCCGGTACACACATACGAAAAAAGGGCCGGTGATATCGCTCAGCAGCACAGGCACCTGCTGGCGCACGAGGTCCTGAGGTCAACCCCTGGTACCCACAAAAAATAAATAAATAAATAAATAAATAAATAAATAAATAAATAAAATAAAATAAAATAAATTTGTGGAAAAGTGGTGTCTTCTTAATACTTTACTCTTATATCTATGAATATGACATATATCTCCATTTATTTTTAAAATGTTTTAGTGAAGTTTTATATTTTCTCAATAGTTTGCATTTCTTCCAGATTTATTCACATGTAATATTTTGATGCTACTATAAAGAATATTGCATCAGTTTGATTTTGTATAGTTACTGTATAAAGAAATAAAATTGAATTCTTCAATCTCTCATTAGTTGTGATACTATTCTTTTTAATTTTTTGCTTTTTTTCTAAGTTTTTGGGACAGTAGTACAAAAACCTTTGAATATAAGTGTAATATTTTATAATTTCATCTATTAATTCTGTCTAAAGTTATGAGATTCAAACAAAAAAACTAATATAGTAAATAGACAAGGAACTCACATATCAGCAGCAAAAAAAAAAAAAAAAACCAAAAAAGCAATGCTCTAATTTAAAAGAGGGCAAAGGACCTGAGTAGACAAGGAAGGCCTAAATGGTTAACAAGTACATAAAAAAATGCTCAATGTAATTGGTCATCAGGGAAATGCAAATCAAATTCATAATCAGATATCACCTCGTGAGTGTTAGGATGGGTGGCTCAAAAAAGACGAGATAATTCTTGCATCCATATTTATAAATCAATAAATATTATCATTGTATACAGTTAAATCATCTTATAGGGAATTATATTTTGTATGTCATTTTACAAATACTATTTCCTATGAATACTATGTTTTCCTTTTTATTTAATTGACAAAAAATTATGTATATATTTATAACATACAATGTGATGTTTTGATATATGTATAGGAAATAATTAAATCAAGATAATTCATATAATTAATAAATCATTCTAAAGCAATTTTAAGGACAGAACACAGGTATACAAAGTCAATCACTGGAAGAAATAGGATTAGCAGTAACTGTAAACTATAAAATAAGCAAAAGGGTTGAAAAAGCTATGAGAGACAAGGTTAGAAGCAAGTGAGAAGACAACATCCTTAGCCTCAGAACTCGGTTGGAGTTGAAAATACAGATGCTTCCAAGGCCAGTCCATCCTATGATACCGAACCCAAATTTATTGCTTGCCACAGAAATGAGGTGGAATTGCTGACACTAGGAAATGCTTCTTTACAACAAATTTTAGTTCGTTACATGAGGAAGGAAGATGGATATATGGGAGATCCAACATAAATACATTTTCTGGACGCACCAACTTTTGTGACATGGGGTGTGATGGTTGATTGATCATGTCAATTTGAGTAAGAAATGCTCAACTAGATAGGCTTAGCATAGTTCTGGGTGTGGAAGACCCACTCTAGAGAAGATTATCCCCAGAAATAGTATAAAAGGGAAATGAAGAATGAAGGATTGCTTCTGTTTCTTTCAAGGAGCTCCAGTGTTTGCCTTCACCTTGGACATGGTCTCCTGTCTTCCAGCGCAGTCCCTTCAGCCTCCAGCATGGACCCTCTGGGCTCCTGATATGGACTCCCATGGGACAGTGCAGTGAGCTCCAGGCCATCAAGTGGATCCTTGGTTCTTCAGTCCACAGATGCACGTTTTGCACTCTTCCATGCCCGATTCTGTGGGTGGCCACTCTAAGCCAATCTTGTAAATTCTTATGTATTAGTATATCTTGTATTAAATCTGTTTCTCTGGTAAGCACTGACTGATACGTGAGGGTAAAAGGAGAATTTGTCATGTGCACAATTCTACCTTTTGTCTGTGGTGGATGGAAAAAAGGAAAAGTGTAAAGAATTCACAGCTCTTACATCTTACAGTAATTTGCCACCAACCTGGAATTCAGGGACAGACATTTTTCCAGAGATGCTTATAAATAGGTGGTCCAGAAATAACGCTTCTTCAGAGATAAGGAGTCAACAGCACAGGGCATATTGAAATGAGAAGGCAAACTAAATAGTAACAAGAAAAATGTCACAAAAGAGAACAAAATTATGAAACTAACATTTTCAATAAATTTCAAAAAAAAAACAAAATAAATTTTAAAAACTTTATGAATCAACTTCCTCAATGAGGTAAAAAAAATAAAATTGACAAGACATCAAAGAAAAATGGTGGAACTAAAAACTGGAAAAAATAGTGGAATAAGAACTCCCACACCAGGTGGGACAAGTCAGGAAATATGATAAGAAAAATTAAAAACAAAGAAATACATAACATACAAATCATTAAATACATAGGGTCATAGAGAATAAGAAATTAGTATGAAAATTTAACTGAATTGGAGATACAATGTCAGAAACAATCAGAATACACACCTCTGAACTATAGAAACAAAGCTCAGATCTATCTTAAAGTATAAAATTGAAGAATATGGATGATACATTTAGGTGACTTTTTTTTATTCCTGGAGTATAAACCTAGGGCCTTGGCACATGCTAAGCATGCACTGTACCACTGAGCTATAGTAACTGCAGCCTAAAAATAAAATTTTACAGAAAAAATTTCTGGGTATCAAACATTTAAAATATAACTTTGAGCATTTAAGCAAAAGTAATGAGTCATTTACAAGGAAAATATATGTATAAATTCTCACAGAAACATACTAAAGAAAAATCTACACCATCTTCACAAAAGAGTAACCAAAGTATTTTATACCAAATGAAATTGTAGCATAAGTGTAAAACTAATATACATTTTTAAATAGTTATAAGCTATGGAAATGTAGTTTCGTGGTTCTTAGAAAATCTGCTAGAGGACAACCATCAGCCAAATTAAAGTTGATTGAAAAACTGCAAGAATATGTTTGGCAGTGTATAGCAATTCTTTTTAAATGCAGAAGAAAGACTAAAACAAAAGGGGAGAGTGTGATGGCAAAACAGGACATAGCTATCTTAAATTTAGACTTGCAGGGAAAAATGTAAAGAACAAAAGGGAGGAGGGAAAATGGAAAAGAAAAGAGGAGATTGTCTATGTATAAAAATTTCCTCATTTTCATAGTTTCAGGTAAAAAATACAAAGTAAAATGGACAAATCAAGTATTAGTTGTAATTATGCTTAGCAATACAACTGTGATGCTAAGATTTTTAAAAATCAAGCTTAATGGCTCCAGTGTCTTATGCATAAGTTTCCATCAGGGACCCATTGTGCAATATACATTGAAACTTTGGAACAATGAACAAACAGATTGAAACAGGAGGCAAACAAAGGCACTGTGGGATGGTGTCAGTATAAAGTTGAACCCCAAATAGAACATTAGCTGGAACCAGAGAAGGTCTTTAAAAAGTTATATAAGGGATATTTGATCTTTTAAAGAAACAAAATAAAACATTATAATTGAGATCAAATTTATATGTTATATAGATAAATATGTATCGATGGCCTAAAATACACATATTAAATGCTTTTAGATTGTTTTCTAAAGCCATATAAGTTAAATATGATATAAAAAACAAAATAATTCAAAAACAATTGAAAATTAAAGATAGATAATGATAACAAATTCAACTAAAAAAAGCAAGAGTTAGAATATCAGTGTTGGGGCCGGTGAGATGGCTCAGAGGCATAAGCGCCTGCCTGGTAAGCGCAAGGGCCGGAGTTCGACTCCCGGAACCCACATACGAGAAAAGGGCCAGTGATATCGCTCAGCGGCACGGGCACCTGCTGGCGCGTGAGGTCCTGAGGTCAACCCCCGGTACCCACCAAAAAAAAAAAAAAAAAAAGGAATATCAATGTCATATATTTGAGTTAAATGCAAAATTCAAAAGAATGGAATATTATAGCAATAAAATGTAGAATTTTCAATGAAGATATAAAAATTATAAATGTTTTCTCACCTAATAATTTAATAACAATATTAATAAAGTAGAAATTACAAGAGATTCAGGGATAAATAAGTAGATACACACTAAAGTGGAACATTTTAAAATATTCACTATTTCATATTATGATACATCATGTGGACAAAAATATAACTAAAAACAAAAGAAAATAATAGCATAATTATGGAGACAAAAGCAGATCTGTTGGAAATATCTCTCTCACTGACAATTGTCCCAAAATAGTTATTAATATGAAATCCTTGTAGCTTGTAAATGGTGTTCTACTTGAAAAAAGAGTCTTTGTTGATGCAATTAAGGATCTTGGGGTGAAGAAATCATCCTGGATTATTCAAGGAGGCCCTAAACTCAATGATGAATGTTCTCATAACAGAAAGGTAGAGAGATCTGATAACAACGGAAAAGAACAGAATGCCCACAGGCGAGGAGGAGGCAGGGTAAAGGTGAACAGAGACTGGGCTGCCAGGTCTACAGACCAAGGAACAACAAAGATTGATGGTGCCTGTGAGAGTATAAATTTCCTTTGCTTTAGTCCATCGTATTTGTGGTAGTTTGTTATAGCAATGACTTTGGAAACTTTAAAATTAGAACATCATATATAGCAAATTTTACACACACCTTTTTTATGAAAATAGAACATTGTTTTGATTAACAAGAAAATTTGGGCAAATAATAATGTCAAGAAAGTAAATAAATAATGGTTCATAATTATGTCAGAATATTAACTTTCTTCTAATAAGAGTAATAAATGATATTATATGACATAATGTTTTGCATCTTTGATCAATAAGAATGGTGTTATTGTGTCTTCCTCCTACTCTCTACCTTCCTCAACATCTCTCCACATATGTGGAGAATGACCTTAACATACATCACCTGGCTTCCTCACCAGCTGCCTTCAGCCACTACCAGTATGAACAGGAGACTAGAAATTGAGAGTGTGAGGGGTGTTTAACTCATCCTCACTTTTTTACTGCATTAATTCTATAACAGATGTTCTGTTCTAAGATTTAGGGTGAGACGGTTGATCCTTGTCTATGTCTTTCTCTATTGAGGGGTTCTCAGAAGCATATTCCCTTTGAAAGAATAGAAGCCATATCTATCAAAACAAAAGGAGATAAAAGAGTAAGAAACTAGAACAACTGCACAAGAGCTGTGAGAAAATATAAAGTAATCTAATGTACAGTATGCATAGTTGGAATTTCACAAAAATAAAGGAATGGGCAAAAGATATACTTGAAAAGAAGATGGTTAAGAAATTTGCAGGTTAATGACAGACAAAAACCACAGATTCAAGAATAAGAAAGGAGCTAGTAGTGTAGCTTAGTGGTAAAGCACTTGCTTAACATTGTACAACCTTGGATTCAATCAATCCCCAGCACACCAAATACCTAACTACCTACCTAACTACCTACATACATACATGAATAAATAGAATTTTACAGAAACAACCCGTGATAAAAAAAACCACCAAAAAAAATTTTTTTACCCCCCAGAGATACAGCATCAAAATGAAATTGCTAACGTAACATTAAAAGGCTACCCTTGAATGAAAATGGGGATTATTTTCAATCACTTTAAATGATCACATACTGACCAATTTCAGTTTTGGATTAGATGAGAACTCATTCCCATTTAGGTTTCTTTAATCTAAGACAGATATAGTGTGTAGAATGAATTAATGGACTACTTAAATACTTAGGAAAGTAAAAATGGCAGAGATCTTGTGATGAAGGGGAACAGAACTAGAAAACCATTTTTATTTTCTTAAGTTAAAAAAAAAAACAAAAACAAAACAGACACAATTCAAATCAGGATAAAAGATTCCCTAGAGGAACATGGACCCAACAGCATGGAACAAATCTCCATTCCCCAATGTTTTTTTCTTTCTGTCTTCCCTGTTCAGCACTGGATATGGGGGCAGGCAGGAACAGAAACATGCAGCAGAGAAGAATAGAACTGGTAGAGGATGACAAGTGAGCAGGGAATTAGGATAGGGAATTATACACAAGTGCAAAGTTCACATAAAATTTTGTGAACTTTACGCTCCTCTCTGAATGGCCAGTATGTGAATCCTACTCCAAACAGTAAACCAAAGACTTGACAAAAATAAGGGATAAACCATCACCCAACACTCACTGACCACTGAAGGGTATATGCTTGGAAAAGATCCAAATAAAACTTCTTTTTGAATATGGAGCTGACATAGAAACAACTACCCAATTAACCTAGAACTCAGCTAGGTTAATTGCCTGCTAAAACCAAAATACACATATCAACAACTTCCATGTAGCATTTAAGCAAGACCCCAAGTTTCACAATTGTATTAAAAAATGCTCAGGATAGGATATCAACAAAGTGCAGAGTAGATAGATCCAAGGGCCTGTCTCTCCACAGAAACAATAAAAAGAAGCAGAAACTGTCAAAAGTCACTTTACCAGAAGTCAAGTAGTCAATCAAAGGTTTATAACAACCAATTAAATGATGAATCAAAATAAGAGGCAATTTAAAAATAGCAGAAGAGTTACATGTTGCTTTTACTTGCCCTTGCTTGACTCTGAGATGGTCTAGCAGATGGTGGTTGGGTTCCCTTTGCCAGGCCCTGGTTCTACCTTCTGGAGGGAACTCTACAGACAACATTGAGAAATTACTGCATGTGTCTGTCCTTTCCTGTGTAAGAATTACTTGAAGAAGTGACACAAGATGCTCACTTCAATTCTACCTAACGTGGCACTCAACACAGGGCAGAAAAGCAGAGGTCATTGCTTAGAAACATTGGTGAATGAAAAAACTTCAGCTACACCTGAGGCAAAATGTTATGGTTGAGAAATACAGAAGGCCAGCTAAGGGTGAGAGGAAATGCTGTGGAGAAAGTTCCTTTGGGGAATTCAGGCATCCAAAAGTTCAGTGTATACAGGAAAATTTAGAAGATCACACACAGGAACCAAGCAGTATGCATGTGCCGACAGACCAAAGAAGATGCTACACCTGCCCCTCTGCAAGGAAGGGAAGACTAAGCTGGAAATAGAATGGCTGGGCTAAGAGTTGAAGCAGTACCCCACTCAGAGCCAATCTGCAAAGACAGGGAGAGGCGTCTATTTTGTTTTGTTTTGTTTTGTTTTGTTTTGTTTGTAACATTCGAGCTTCTAACGTTCAGGGAAATTTCTGTCAAAACAATAGCTGACAACAAGCAATGGGAGAAAATAATTCAGTGTCCACATGCAACTAGGAAATGAGTTTTTGAAAAACACTTTGGAAGTGTAGCTAAACAAACAACTGCAGGCTTCACGATTGAGAACATCAAACCCTGGGCAGTGGAGAGAATCCGATTTACACTTACTAGATTATAATATTCAGATTTCTACTTTTCTACAGGAAAACTACATTCAAAGAAAGCTACAGTTATTAAAAGTGTAGTTTTGAATGGGGTTATTTGAACAATGCACCAGAATAGAGAGTTCTTAACTAGAGCTAAAAATTATCATTTGATTTCTTACAAGGATGTAGTTTGTATAAAATCAGTATTTTCAACAAATGGGGTTGAAACAATTGGATATGCAAAAAAGTTAATCCTAACCTAAATGTCACAAATGAATCCTAACCTAAACTCAGAAGTTAACTTTCCTGGACCTGGTGGCATACGCCTGCAATCCTTGCACTCAGTAGCTGAGGCAGGAGGACTGCTGAGAGTTTGAGGCCAGCCTGTGCTACACAGTGAGTTCGAGGCCAGCCTGCACTACAAAGTGAGACCCTGTTGCAAAACACAACAACAACAAACTCACAAAAGTTAAACTAGAGAATTTATTTTTGAAAAAAAATGAAGGGAGAAACTGTTTACTTGGTTCACTAAAGAGTTCTTAGAAATGGTGTTTTAACATTTGAACTTAATCAAAATTAAACACTTGTTCTGAGAATGATACAGAAAAATAAATGAAAAGAAAAACACATGGGAAGAAATACTTGACAATTTCTTATTAGGAAAAAGACCCCCTATCCAGAATATATAAAAGTTCTCAAAACTCTACAACAGGAAAACAAAAATTCTCAAAACTGGACAAATTCTTGAATACTCATTTGACTGAAAGAAATTCAAGCAAAGGCAAACAAGCCCATTAAAAGATATTTTGATCATAAGACCTTATGACATTACAAATTAAAATCACCATAGGACATGACCAAAATAAAAGCATTCAAAAATCTCAATTTTTTTTAGTAAGTATATGGAACAACTGGACCTCTCCTACATTTCTGATGGAAATGTAAGAGTACAGACATTTTATAAAACAGTCTAGAAGTTTCTTAGAAAAATAAATGCACAGTAATTATATGGCTCAGCAATTGTACTCTTAATCATTTACCCTAAGGAGATAAATATTTAATAACACAAACACCTTTATATAACTATGCATATCTTGTCCTTTCATAGTCACTAATAACTGGATGGCTGACATATTTTTTAGTGAACCAATGAATAAATGAATAGTGATGAATATCAGTATAAAGTGATAATATTCCTACAGACAAATGAAAAGTTGCAAACTCTCAAGGTATGCAACAATTGGGTGAAACTCAGTCATTTTTCTAAGTGATAGAAGCCCATGTTAGAAGATTACATAATATATAGTTCTATTTATACTACATTTTTGAAAAGCTAAAACTGAAGGAATGAAAAACAGATCAGTGGTTTCCAGGAGTATGGAAGGAGGATGCAACTGCAGAAGAATACTATGAGACACTTTATTTGGTGTTAATGGCACAGTTCTAATTATTTTCCTGGTACATAAATCTATAGTACATGTTCTTAATGTCATGAAATACATATTTATAACATTTTTATTTTTAATTTTTAATAAAAAATTTATTTTATTTTTAATAAAAATAAAATCAAAAATAATAATTGAAAGTCCCAAAGCAAAAAATGTTTAGCAGTATACTGTGGGAATTATAACATACGTAGAAGTAAAATATATGACAATAATACAAAATGAATGGGTTCTGCCCAGGATGTTGATGTTAGGGAGATTGTATTTGAGAACAGGGAGTATATGGGAAAATCTCTGTACTTTCTGTTCTCTTCTATTGTGAACCTGAAACTGCTCTAAATATTTTTGGCTCATTAAAACTCTGAATTTTAATTTAAGAAAAATGAGTGGAAAGGAGAAATGGAAGTTCGCTCTTCACACTATATGTTAAGTGCTAAAATGCTATTTGAAGTTACACCAAGATAGACAATATAATAGGTTATAAAACAAATCTCAAAACAATGAAAATCACACAAAATACATATTCTGACAACATAAATCTAAAATATCTAGAAAATTCCCTAATATTTACAGACTCAAAAAAAAAATGATACATAGAAATCTCCAATATGTGGAAATTAAACTACACATTTCTAAATAACCTATAGTCTTAAAAAAAGACAATGTAAGTTAAATATATTATTAACTCAATAAAAATGAAAATATATAATATAATTTTTAAGGATTTAGCTAACACAGTGACTAGCATATATAGAAGTAGTGCTTATATTAGAAAAGTGAAATTGCCTGAAATAAATTATTTATGCTTCTATTTTTCAAAAACTAAAAAAGCAAATTAAAAACAAAGCAAATATCAAAAAATCAACGAATAACAAGTGTTGGAGGGGCCGTGGGGTAAAAGGAACACTTCTCCACTGTTCGTGGGAGTGCATACTGGTGCAACCACTATGGAAATCAGTATGGTGATTCCTCAAAAAGCTAGGATTTGAGGTCCCATTCAACCCAGCTATTCCCCTTCTGGATATCTTACCAGAAGAATTAAAATCATACCACAGCAGTATATGTGCACCCATGTTTATAGCAGCACAATTTGTAATAGATAAATCTTGGAAACAACCCAAATGCCTGTCAACTGAGGAATGCATAAAAAAGATGTGGTATTTTTATTAAATGGAGTATTACTCAGCCGTAAAGAATGATAAACTTGAAACTTTTATAGGTAAATGGATGCAACTTGACACCATACTTGTAAGTGAAATAAGTCAGATTTACTTGTGTAAACATCGTATTGTCTCCCTGGTATGAGAAATTGAGAGAGTAAATAAGGTCTAAAACGTACACTAGGTATTGTGAAATGGGAAGAAATTGTTCAAAAGGAAAAAGGATCTAGGATGGGAGAAATGGGAAATGACGGAAGGGAAAAGGGAAAAAAAATGCAAGTCAGTTATACTATTAGTGACTCTTAGCTCATTGAAATGGAAGGTTTGTGCTAATATCGATTAGAGAAATTTTAATGCGCATATCTTATACTCTGAATAACTTCTTTGAAGATAACAATATGCAATGAATTAACTATTATTATTCTATTATTTCGTTTTGCCTTTTTTCATAAAATTAAAAAAATTAAAAAAAAAAGGCCAAAACAAACCACCCAGAAAATAAGGGAAATAATGAATAAAGTTGGAAACAAAACTAACAGATAAAATCAAGAAAACTAAGAGTCAGTCCTTTGAAAAGACAATATAATTGATTATTATATTTGTAACAAGAAAAAAGGATATGATTTTGGAGCCTCAAGTCATAAAAAGCAAAATAATATAGTGTCTACAAAAATAAGTTAGGCAAAGGAAAAGAACAAATGTCTTTAAATAAGGTAACTGCCAGCCTGATTCAAGATAAGACAGATAACCTGAATTGCCCAATGTCTAATGACAAAACTGAATTTATAGCTAAAATAATGAAATTTTTAAGCACAAATAGCTCAATATGTGAATTTAATCAAATGTTTAAGGAAAAAAATAAAATAACAGTTCTATAAATCTCTTCCAGAAATTAAAAGGGGGCAGTATGTCCAAACTTAGTATTTCCAAGCAGCGTTACGTTAACATTCAAATTGGCATTGATTCTCTGGTGTGAGAAACCAAAAGTGTAGATGACTAAAATGTATAACAGATATTTGGAAATGGGAAGAAAATGTTCAAATGGGAAGGGGAACAAGGGAGAGGGAATGGGGAAAGGAAGGAAGGAAGAAGAGAAAAAAGAATAGAAGGAAAAAATAGAAACAAAGCTTTTGTAAATAAGGAGGGGAAGAGGGGTTGAAGGGAGAAGAGGAGGTTGGGGAAAAAGAAAAATCAAGATATATCATGTACAGGTAAAAATTCCCTATGATGAATGTTATCATTATGTATATATAAAATGTACCAATAAAATTAATTTAAAAACAAAACAAAGAAATCTACTGCATTTATTGAAACAAAATATATATGTGTAAATATATATTTCTTTTTTAGATTTTTAACCTAGTGATTTAGAGTGAATATATTTTAGTTGAAACAACTTTACCTCTCTGAGATGGAACCTATTTAGTTATGAGGCATGACTAAGATAAAGTAAATACTGAAATTACTAATTTCAATATAAGTTGGAAAGCTATGAATATGCAATGAGGGCATAAAAATTTACTTTTAAAATCTTAACCTTAAAATTTCTCAGGTAAAAATCAGAGTGTAAAATACACACATAGAAATATGCTCAGTGTCAGTTTGTTCAGCAGCAACATTTTAAAGGTGTATTCATTGCTTCTCCACGGTATGACAAAAGACTTTTAGAGATGTGCTCCTGACACTGTTAGAGAGAGTGACATTCTATTTTTGTTTGTTTCCTGCTTTTAGTACCTATGAATTTTAATGGTAGATCTGTCAAACAGATGATAAGATAGATTTTTATCCAGCATACCTTTTCAAAGTATGTAATTTTTCCTCACATGTGATCTGAGGCTGTGCATCTCTTTGATTTACAATAGCAAGCTATATGGCAGGCTGGATTAAAGCAAGCTCACTCACTGTTCAGACTGGAAATAGGTCAAGAAGCGAGCCTTTGGTGGGTTACTGACCATTTGGTAAATTTGCTCCAAATTGACAAGTAATGGCCAGCTTTCCTGAATGGTTTTCTTAGAGCTGCTCATGGTGTCATAGGGTTACACCTCAGACACACTCACATATTTGGGTATAAGACTCATTTATGCACTTAACTTCTGTCAGTATGTTTGTTAAATCAGTGGTTACCAATGTATGATTGTGGACCTCAGTGAAGGGGAGGACGTCACAGTTTTACCACAAGAGTTCTAAATATGTACGCGTGCAGGAATCACTGTCTAATGACTTGCTTCGATGTGTCTGACTAAAAATGTGACAAATACCTAAAAAGTATAAAATCTTAAATATTACCTAAGTCACAACAATTTTTATCATATATTTTCCTTAGTCATAATTATCAACAATGCAATTTCATTACTGTAATGGTGAGGAAAATATTTGCTTTACAAAGAGTTAATCTTATGTAAGTTCAGAACCACCAATGCAGGCATTATAAATCATAATAGGCATAATCATATTATTTCAACTAGTTGCTGTTTTATAGCATAATAAGTGTACAACATCTTCAAAGAATATTAATGCTAGTGTTAGTATACTCAAACTCTTTTAAAAGATATATATTGAAATTTTATTGGATTTCACTTTAGATTACTATTCAACAGAAAATAGGGCAAACAATATAATCAGCTCCAATGTAATTAGCTCTAAAGGCATCAGAAACCAGTCCCCATCAAAAAGTGAGTTACTGTTCTCTGCTATTGCACAGTACCACACCAAAGAGCTCCCCCGCCATTACCCCCTGGTTTCTTCACTCTTGCTTCATTGTCTCTCACTTTGTATTTCATGCCAGTTACTGAATTACAATTGTAAATCCCTCACCTTAATACACATTTCAGTAGCGTTTGCTATTATTTGCTGGAATACGTGTGACCCATTTAGAGCCTGTTAGGAGATTACTGTCTGAAAAATATTTCCTGATTAATATGGACACTTCAGATTTGTCAAAGAAAAATGACTCTACTTGAATGCAAACAATTGATCACATCATCATCAAGCTGACTTTTCTGAACAGATGTCTTTCTCGTTAGTCTTTCTGACAGCACTTCATAACCAACTGGACAGACAGCGCTTCTGATATGTTGGGTGCAGTGGTTTCTGAGGTGTTACGAGTAATGCCTTCCTTGCTCTACTTCATTGGTATAAAGTCAGCAGTTGAGATCACAGAATATCACCACCACAAAAGAAGAATCTTCTGTTAGGAATTAATATGGTAGAATAACCTCTATGAAAAAATAAATGTGTTTATATTTTCTTAGTTGCAGACTTACTACAAAAAGATAGTTTTCTGTTGAGGGGCTTTGCATTCCAGCAGAGTGAGCTTTACTGAAATTGTCTTAGTTCTGAAGACACATTGAATATCTTCAGGGTCTGACACCTGTTTTCAGTGTCAGGATAGTAATGGGAAGTGGTGCAGGCTTGGGGACACCACATGCAAAATACAGACCAGTGAAACCTCAATATGGTTCTGCTCATTGTGAATGGGGGCTCTAGATTTCATATGAAATATACACATTATTAAATGCAATCAATTTTACAGTACTGTATGGGTCACCACGTCACAAAGCACATCAGTGAGCTAGATCTGCCTTGTTGACTACGATGTTTAGCAGTTGGCTAAATGCCAATCAGAGGATTAAGCTGTATATTCTGAGGGATGTGATGGGGAGACTATAGATTTTGAAAGAAGAAAAAGAAAAGAAGTGTTTTCACTGAGAGTGAGAACAGGGCACGTTGAATTTCCCAGGTAGAAGAAAGCTAGTATCATCACTGACATCAGAAAGTAGAAGTTAACATGCCTTTCATGGGACATAGAATCATATTCCTGCTCCATGTATTGGATGCTATAGGTGCTTTGGAAGCCCTGAAGGTCACTGCTTTCTGTGAGCATTAAAATATTGCCTGCTTGATGGTAAGCTAAGGGCAGCAGTGACCAATGAAGACCAAAAGAGCCTATCTTGGACGGGGAAACAAGCTCCTTCTCATTTTTCCAGGTTTTGTATGATGCAGTGGAGAGGGAGAATTCCAATAATTACTGAGCCTGAAGTTTTTATGCATCCAAGGTAGTTCAGGGTCTCAGCAATATTGAATGAAATCAGAATATTGTAAAGGACATGCCGTGCTATTATAGTAAATAAAATTTTTAAATTGTCCGCATGTGAAATATGAGTTCACACTAACAGAACAAGGAGAATGAATCATTCAAAGAAGAATTAAGGTGTCTGTAGTTTATTTCTAATTTCCTTCGAACTAAAAATCTCTGGATCATGTGTCATTGGACTATGATGGTAGGTTCCTGTTCAGTCCTTCTCTACAATACTTTACCTGGTGTAATGCTTACAAGTACAGGGCTAGAGTTAGCAGCCTGGATGTGATTCCATCCTGGCCACTCTGTTACTTGTGAATTTAGGCGAGTTGCTTAGCTTCAGCCAAAAGAGAATAACAGTAGTACCAAGAGCACTCAGTGCTAGCCATGGTATTCGGCATTGCAGCACAGACCCAGCATTTAATAAAGTTTAGTGTTCTCAAGTTCATTATTATCATTAATTCATTCACCATCATTAACTCAATCACTATGAGTCATGCTTTAAGCATTTATTCTCTATACAATTACAAATTTCTAGTATTTTCTTGCTTCTATTCCAATTCTTTGGTATCTTCTTTCTTCTCTTGGTATCTTCTTTATTCTTTGGTATCTTCTTTGCTAAAGCAATGTCCCCAAAATATAGTTGCAACTATTTTCTGTCTTTTTATCATTCTTTTTCCTGGCACTGGGGATTGAACTCGGGGTCTTCACACTGAGCTATAAGCACCCTACCTTTTAATTTTGGGGCAGGGTGTTGCTAAGTCACCAAGTTGCCTAAGCTGGGCTGAAACCTGTGATCTTCCTGCTTCACCCTCTAGGAATGCTGGAATTACAGATGTATACTACCATGCCCAGTTATTTTCTATCTTAAAGAACTTAACACTCACACAACATAAAAACTCTAGCTGAAAATGGAACTCTGGGCATTTTGTACTCTTGACAGCAATAGAGTAAAAAGAGATTGGATTAAGTATGGGTTGTACCATATGACCCAGGCTTTGGATATCTTACATACTATGTTTTCTAGTAATAAAAGTCTCAAGATTTGAGACATGATGGAGCATCAAGCCATTGTGTAGATGGTTTAGAAAATCTGAAGCTAGATCATATTGCTGTGTTGGGTTGATGGTAGTCATGATTTTACAGGTTTAAACTATCTCCAAATTCCTCAAGATGCATACTGTGAACATGTACAGTTTTTTTGAATGTCAAGCATATCTCAATAAATTGATTTAAGGAAAAATATTATGTCAAATACAATAAAAACAAAAAAATTTAAGTAATGTTTACAGATACTTTCGCATAATAGAAATTTTTATATAAGTGAAATGATTGAAATATATTTACTTTGAAATTTTAAAAATTTCTTAAACCAAACAAGAAATTTCAGAATACCCATTATGTAAATATGAGTAAATAGAATACTGTTTTTAAAAGCATAGAATAGAGTAAAAGTATGACATAAGGAATAATATGATTTAAAATACTTGTATTCATAGAGAAAAGAGAAGAAAAACTAATAAAACAGATAAGATCTTTGCAATCTCTATAAAGAGAAAGAGAGAGCAAAAATAAAACAAACTCAAAATGAGAAAGGAGATACAGTGCAGAGCATTAGAGATGAATACAGATATTTCATTGGCAGAAATTTGAAAAACTAGAGAAACCCCATGTTTGCCTGCCAACATACCGTCAAAGTATCAAGCTGATGTTAGAACAAGAGGAAAATTTCACTAGATGAATTGCGGAAGTTAGAAAGATGATTAAGGTTAGCATGAAAATAGACGTGTGTACAAATGGCTTTACAGATTGTTTTAACCTACCTTTAAAGAACAAATAATTCAAAAATTATTGAAATCACAGGTGGAAAACAGACCTGAACAGAAAAACCAATATGGTATTATAGATCAATCTCCATTGTTACTAAAGTTATAAAAATGTGAATTATCACTTACCAAATGGAATCTTGCAATGCACTGCAAGAATAATATGCTAAAAGCAAGCAATTTTTATCTTAAGGAATGCAGGTACTATGATAACAGGAAATCTATGTAAAAAGTTAAATCACTAAATCAAAAGAAAAAGCAAAGAGATTTTGAAAATATATTTATTATATTCTATAGCCATTGCTAATAAATTTTTATTAAAAGTAAAGGAACTACCTAAATATATTAAAAATACCAAAAATTAAACACAGATTCTTAAAAGAGTGACACTGTAAAACATCAACTAAAATTGGGAACTATGAAGAATTCCTATTATGATATTATTAATTATTGTCTGAAGCTTTAGAAATGAAATATACTAAAATATAAATAAATGACACAAATATTTGAAAAGAAGGGATAGCTTTCTTTTTTCCTGTTATAACTCCCAGAAAAAACAAAAATCTCTGGAAAAAAAATAGAATACTTAAGAAAAGTTTGCAATGTGAAAAAATAATAAATATCCCAAATTAATAGCTTTTCTATATTTTAGCAGTAGACTCCTAGAAATGAAATTGGAACATTTTATAATAAAAAAAATAATCTTTTTGGGCCAGTGAGATGGTTCAGTGGCGTAAGTGCCTGTCTGGCAAGTGCGAGGGCCCGAGTTTGACTCCCGGAACCCACATACAAAAAAAGGGGCCAGTGATACCACTCAGTGGCATGGGCACCTGCTGGCGCGCGAGGTCCTGAGGTCGGCCCCCGGTACCCACAAAAAAAAAAAGAAAATAATCTTTTTATAATGTCAAGAAAAAATATTTCATGAGAAAATAGCATATCTGCAGAGAAAAAGTACTCTGACTATTTGAAGGACATAAAGCAAATCTGAATTTAAAAGAACAAAATACATATTGAATGGGAAAATATAGTATCATATAAATAAAATATTCTCATAATTATATATAAGTTAAGTGCAGTTCCAATGAGCAATTCAAAAGACTCATTTGAAAATGCATAAATTTCACAGTGGTTAACACATTTTTAAAAGTTAATAAATTATGAAGATTAAAACACTGAAATGAGTTTTGCTTACCAGGTGTCACAACAAATCATATATCCATCAAAACAATGTGATAATAGTGTGGGAACAGATAAATATAAAAATAAAGAATTCGGAAATAAATTGTTAACATAAGAAACATACATGTGGAAATGGGAAAAGGATGAATTCTCATAACTTGTTCCTTGAATAAATGATAATTGAATAATATCATACAGTCCATACAAAATAATTTCAAACACATGAAAAACAATTCTACAAAATGATATAATAAAAATAGATCTTCTTGCAGAAAATCTAATGCCCTCTATGTACAATCAAGGAATACTAGATACTTTATACACAGAACTACAGAATGAAACAATTACCTGTATCTATACAATGAATACACAAAAACTTATAATATAAAATTTTATATAACAAAAATGATAATATAAGCAGCACGCAGTAACCCCAGCACTCTGGGAGGTTAAGGCAACAGGATCACAAGTTCAATTCTAGCCTTTCTTTTTTTTTTTGTGGGTACCGGGGGTCGACCTCAGGACCTTGGGCGCCAGTAGGTGCCCGTGCTGCTGAGCAATATCACCGGCCCCTTTCTCGTATGTGGGTTCCGGGAGTCGAACTCGGGTCCTCGCACTTGCCAGGCAGGTGCTTATGCCGCTGAGCCATCTCACTGGCCCTCAATTCTAGCCTTGAATGAGTTAGTGAGATCCTGTCTCAAAAAAAAAAAAAAAAATGGCTGGGGGACATAGCATCGTGTCAGAGCCCAGGCTTCATTCCCTGGTATGGCAAGAAAAAAAAAAAAAAGTAGAATTTTAATTTGCCTTAGACACAAAAGGGCTAAATTTAATATGAACAATGAGCTAAGACCCTGAATGAACAAAGACAATGGGTCAATTGTCATCTGAACTGATACTCAATATTTACAAAGGAACAATCAATCAGATTAGAAAAATTAGAAATTGCAAAATGATCGATAACTAGTGATATTGTCAGGAAAAAGTTAATCATATACAACACAGCAAGAGATGTAAAGAATTACAGATTTCCTATTAAAACTTAAATTATTTAGACATCAACTCAGAAATTTTTCTCCTTTGAGTTTATTTTACAGAAAGATAAGAACCAAACACATAAAAAGATACTTTCTTCAGCTTTTCTTGTAATTGCCAAAAATTTGAACTACCAGTGAAAGAACTGTGAATGAATTTATGTATAGCCACAACAATAGAGAGTCTTTACTCTCCTTTCCCCTGAAAAAAGGTGAGAAAGGATAAGGGGATAAGAAAAGCTTATATAATTTTTTTTGTGCTTGCTTCAACAGCACATATACTAAAAATTATCTAATCACTCTAAAACAATTGAACATATAAATATATTTCTATATGATTAAATAAATATGTACCTTAATAAAAGGGCTCATGAGGAGGAGATAGAAATTATGGTACAGATGTAAAAGAAAGAATCATCTTCCAAAAAAAGCAAAACAAGAACAAGCTGTTTATTACAGTATCTGCACACTACACACCTCTAGAAGGACCATTCCTACCCAACACAATGGAGATGGTCTTTCTTACTTATATCAATCTCTGTGTACTTGTATGCACATGTACAATGCAAAATAAAAACAAATAGTCAAATTTCTCCCATGATTGAGGATTCCAACTGACCTTTATTTTTTTCTTTATATAATGTAAAGAATATATAATACGATTCTTTTAGAGGAGTGGCGAGTATTTCTATCCGAAGCAAAACAAAAACAAAATCAGTGTGATACCATAGTGGAGCCCTTTGCCCTGATGATAATAGAAGTTAAAAACTAGGATAGGAAGTACAAGACACAGGCAAAGCTTTTAATTAAGAAAGAAGAAAGAAGGCAAAGAAACTAGCTTGAGGAGAAGAGTTAAAGGAATTGCTGCACCAGTGGAGAAAATCAGGCTGTGCCCTTAACAAAGGAAAAGGGTTGATCTTTCTTGGAGTTGCTTGGGCAGGCTAGGGTCTGATGGATCGTTGATCAGTTCTGGAGAAGTCCATATCACTTGAGGGTTCCCATGATTGCTCCTGCTTAAGGGGGTATCTCATGGAGTAATCTGTCTTCAGAGATTCTCCTGGAATCCAAGGGGACTACAGGTTTAGGTCAGTGCCTGGAGACATTGGGGCACCACCCCATAGGGGGCTGGAAAAAAGTGTTATAAAAGCTGGCAGTTGAATGTCCCTGCAAATCTTGAAAATATCTTCATTATTTTCAGTATCCTCAGTCTTGAGGGGGAAGAGACATGTTAAGTAAATTTAGGGTCAATCACCAGTTTTTACACAGACTCAGTGTGTAACATACCTAAGTGAAGATTTGAGCAGGAATCTGACCCAAAGTTTAAGGTGATAGAGTCATGAGGTACAATATGAAGACAGAAATACCACACTTTATCCTGCTTTTAGTTACACACTGAGCATCACCAGGTCCAAGTGAAGAGTCAGTGTTTTTTAGTAAAAGCAGTTTTTAAGTCCCTATCTTAAGCACAACTTTTATTGGGGAAAGAGGAAGAAATAGCAGCTACTAAAGTTACATACCCAAATTTATCCCATTCCTCTTTCAGCTACCCATGCGCTCTCAGTCCCACTTCAGGATGCACTTACTTTTCCCTTTCTGAAGTTCTAAATTGCATCACCTTTCACTCACTCTTTTGGGGGTCACTCACCTGAAAACTAGTTTTGTCTTCCTAGATGGTTGTTGGCACTCTTGGGTATTCTACATCCAGGATGACAAGTTCCCTGCTCATAACCCATATGTGGAAACCTATAGATCAATCATAAACAAATATGAAAAGATAATGTAATTGGCCTCTAATGTAGTTTTGCAGTTTTGGAGCTACCGATCTAAATAATGAAGAGAAAATAATGATTATCATTTCTGTTTACAGAAAATATGCGATTTTAAGTTAACCTCTAGTGTTCGGAACCATAATACTATCAAGATGTATGACTCACAGTGCTGTGGCAAACAAAAAACCCATCATTAAATCTAAAGTGAGTAGTACCAGGCAATCGAGTAATGTGAAGAATTTATTTTCTTGGCTCTTTTTGTTGTTGTTTTATAGCACATTTGTGACCACTTTTATTGTTCAAAATGTCTTCTATGAGACATTATTTTAAATAAATTGATTGTAATGTGGTTATTTAAGTTATCTAGCCATTAGATTAATTTTAAGATTTTGCACAGGGAACACTATTTTAGCAAAATTAAATAGAGAAAATTGTGGCAAAACATGAAGCAACAATTTATTTTGACAAACAAAAAGCATATAACTACTCTCTAATTACTAAGCTTCGAGGTATTTACAGCTAAATTAAAATCATCATTAGCTGTTAAGTGTGTTTGCTTTGATTAGTTCCTCTTTTATGGGGTTTTAGGCAGGAGTAATTTTGTGGTATTGTTATTAATGAATTTAATGTTAAGTGAAAAACCTTTAGTTATTTGACAGACATCAACTCCAGAATTGTTAGTTCAAATTTTGTCAAAAATCACAGGGCTCTTTCCTAGTATTACCAGTTATTGAAAGCAATTAATTATATTCATAAGAAGAGGTATCTTCAAAGCTAGTATAATGGGAAAAAAGGAAAATACCAGTCATCATCCCATAATCACTATACCTTATTAATACTGTTACAATGTAGAAAAGCACAGACTTTGAACACAGTCCTCTTCAAAGCCATATTTTACCACCTTGGCAATTTAGGCCAGTAACTCAGCCAACCTAGTGTCAATGTTTTTTAAACTACAAAAATGAGGATATTAAGATCATTCACAAAGGACAGATTTAAGGTTTAAGTAAAATAGTAAGTTTTAAATAGCACAGCGTCTGATGCATCCCTGCCATGACTTAATTTCTCTTCCTTTTCCTTTTACATGATTTAGAATGACCAAAGATATTAGAAAACTAATTCTAAGCATCTATACAAAGGTAAACTAAGGTATTTAGCATATTCATGTTATTTTTGCACTAGAACCTTAGAAATAATGTGGTGTAGGGGAGCGTCTTATTTTTAATAGATACTAACAGAAAAAAAGTGTATTTTCAGTAATTTTACATCTATGAGAAGGTGGGTCTTTTTTAAATCATCAATTTGTAATTTTTAAGGGCAATTGAAAATATAGAAACCTCTACAATGTCCGTTTGATCTGCCACCAAAACCCAATGATTAAAAGTTATTTGTTTCATGGATCCTGACATTAAGGGGTACATGGAGGTCCTTGGTTGAACTAGAAAGAACACAAAGAGGAAAGGGTAGTAGACAGCCAAGGCTGCATCACTGTGTTTATATGGCTCAAAAACCATCAAGGTGCCTCATCATACTTTGAAGAGGTAGTGTCTATGGCTCTTATTTGTCAAGAGTAATAAGAATGTTGGTATAGTGGACATTTATGATTTTTTTATTTTTTAATTTATTTTTTATTAATTAAGTCTATTGGTACATTTTAGATATACAAAATGATCCCATTCATTACAGGGAATTTGTACCTGTACATGATACAACTTGATTCTTTCTTTTTCCCATTCCCCTACCCTCCTCTCTTATTTACAAAAGCTCTGTTTCCACTTTTTCTTTCATTTCTCATCACTTTTTTCTTTTCACTTCCTTCTTTCCCCCCATCCCTAGTTTCCCTTCCCCTTTAAACATTTTCTTCCTATTTCACAATATCTATTATATATTTTGGTCCAATTCTTACTAAAAATATTTTAAGTATGAATGATTAAGTCCCAACAATTTTGAAGTCATAGTGGAACCATGAGAAGAAATTTTGGCCTTATGACATCCTTTCTTTTGGAGTCACCTAGTTTCTCTTCAAACTGTGACATTTTTAATACAAAAATAGGGATAATTATACCTACTTTCCATAGTTTGAATCAAAGGAAAACATAACAGAGAATAACACAAGTTGCGTTAACAGTCATGTTTACCTACTTATTGGTGAAAGAATTACATGATCACAAAATGACCAGAAAGGTATTATAGGTAGAAATAAGTCTCAATACTTCATCATGAAAGATGAATTGCTTTTTCTATTTAAAGTAATCTAGACATGAAAGGTTACTGCAAGTTCCATAGGACCAGCACTTGTTTGCAAACTGGCCAAGGTAAAATTAATGACAGATGGGAATCATTTTATAACCCTATTGCCATTCACTCTGAGAAGATAGCACTGCCTTTCAGATGAGAACTGTTGGGAATTCCTCCCCAACAAAATCCCCACACAGATTCTACATTAAGCTGATATTCATAAGATTCTTTTTTACGTTCTCCTTTTGTTTACAAGAGCACAGCATTTAAGATTTGTAGGAACACACAAACTGGTGTGAATGTGGAAGTGTGGTTGTGTAAAACTGTGTTATTGGGAAGATATAGTTGATGGAGTTCATTCACAAGCTGCCTGTGACCACCAGAGAGTTTACTCTCATATAATTAAGAGTAATACTTGAGAAATCTCAAAGTATTAAATATTTGAACCACAAAAGCAATTCCAATAAAACAAAAATGTAGTTTGGACTAGACGGCAGCAGACCTACAATAACAGTTATTTTTCTTCCAGGAATGTTTAATAATAGTGGTTTCTAAAAAGTTGTAAGTGTATGGTTATATGTAAACAACATTGAGATTATCCACCATTTAATTAGGAAATCCAGTATTTGCTTTAATCTAAGCCATCACCAGAGCACACGAGTCAGGGTCAGCCCAGTTTTCTCACACAGATTCATTAATATATGGTATTCGCCTATTTCCATGATGGAGCATAATACTGAACACAGCAGAAAGGAACCAAATCAAAATGGCTCAATAGCAGTCTGGTAAACAAAAGATACCAACAGCGCTTGGATCTACTGCTTGAGAGGAAGCAGTTTGCTTCTCTGCTCCGCAATACAGGGATGCAACAAGGCAGCCTCAGTCAACCGTTAGGTTCACATGCAGCCCCAAAACAGCCTACAAGTTGCAAACTGGTTACACTAACAAATGCTCAGTTCATATTTATGCACACTTACCCTATTCACACTATAAAAACTTGTTTTGCCATAGAAATGACTGTATTGACTTTTCTCAGTTAATATTTATGTGTACAATTTGCAGAACCAAGAAAATGAAATCTAGGTATCCTAGAACCTTTTCTTATAATTGCCTTGCAAAAGTTCTTTTTCCTTTAAGTCCTTTAATTGATGGTATTGCACTTGCTACAGTTTTCTTTTAAAACTTTAAAAATGAAGTAATACATCAAAAAGGGTCAAGTATATTTATCTATAGATTAACAAAGTTACATGACAATTTTAAAACCCAGAGCTTTCTTTTCTCAGTAAATTATTTGTAATATTGTGCTGGATGATTATCAGTATATGAAAATTTTTAACATTTTAATCAACTATAAAACATGCTGGATTTTATCAATTACAATTTTTTTTTAAAGAAAATTTTAAAAATGGTACAAGATTTCCAAACAAGGGCCAGTGAGATGGCTCAGCGGCATAAGCGCCTGCCTGGCCAAGTGCAAGGTCCTGAGGTCGACTCTTGGTGCCCACATTAACAAAAAAAAAAAAAAAAAAAATTCCCAACAAGATTGCAGGAAAACAATGGTTAGTGCACTGCATATTGTTATCTTCAATGTAATTGCTGAGGTTATAAGATATAGGCATGAAAAATTGATCAAACAATATAGGCACTAACTTTTCAATGAACAAATAGCAATTAGTAGTAAACTGTCTTAACTATCATGTGCATATATATATATTTTTTTTAATTTTTCCTTTTCCCTTCCTTCTTTTCTCCTTTCCCCCATCCCATCTTCTCTTTCTTTTTGAACAGTTTCTTCCCATTTTACAATATCTATTGTACATTTTGAATCTTACTCTTTCAGCTTCTTGCACTATTCTTAATTGATATATCATAAGAGGTTTTGATTTTCTAATACCTCAAGATAGTACTACACTATCTAACAGTATAAAGTGAGAGAAAACGTACTGTAATTTCCTAATTCATTTCTTCTTTCAAACTTAGCATAGAATCACTACCAACAAGTTTTTCTTAGTCACAATAGAAGGACATGAGGACCAGGTCTCCTTTGTTAATTGTTCTAAGTAGTCACTCAACAAGTAAAGAATGAGCAGAAGTGAGATTTTGTATTGTGGTGATAGTGTATTTTCTAGATATAAAATAAACATTACAATAATACTGTAAATGGTATTACAATAAATGGTACTATATTTTTATGCTATGTAGTTATCTTGCATATCTAAATAGTTTTAGTACTCTTCATTTTGTCTCAGAGTTTTTAAACTCCAGAAGGAAGTTTTGTTCTCAAAATTGATGAATATAAAATTGCTTAGCAGTATGGTATAATGCAGAATTAGCCATGTTGACAACATATGCTAGTTGCTATATATATATATATATATATATATATATATATATACATATACATATATATACACATATATGAAAATTTAGAAATAATTTTAGATCAGTTGAAATTATATAAAATGTAAAACTGCAATGCGTTCTATAATTAAACTGTATTTGCTGAAATAATGAGATTTAGTCATGGTCAAATGACTATGTTTTCATTTAATTGGCATAAGAATCAAGATTCAGTGAGTAATTTTTATAATTAGAATGGTTTTACTAATGCAGTTTTCTGTATTTCTATTTTTTACCAATACCAATTATCATGACAAAACACCATTAATCTTTAAGTAAAAATTTGCACAGATTGAGATATGCCTCGTTTAACTGTAATATTCCATATCCTTAAGAAATAATTTGCAAGGCTTGTATAATGGAAATAGGTAACTTTGAATTTCAATGCATCACCTTTATCTTTCCAACAATTCAATGAAGTTTGCGTTATTATTATCAACATTATTTTAGAGATGAGCTATCTGTGATTAAGAGAGGCTAAGTCAATTTTCAGTTTTATCAACAAGTGTTAGAGCTGGGATTTAAATCGCACTGCCCTTTTTAGGTATAAGATCTACCAATTAAAATTCTTATGCCTCACCTTATTTATTTATTTCACTTGGTCTTTTGATATGGTTAAAAATAGATAATAATAATAATAGAAAAATAATATAACAGCCACCAAACTTTATCATTTACTCCTATTTCACAATCAAGAACATTTGAATGCAGGTTGGGTTTTTGTTGTTTCCTTTTTGGAGATAGAATATAATAGATAGAGCTAAATTGATCAGCTACAAGAGTACACGGTGTGAGGCTGCTCATCTCTTGCTTTCTTTCCTCACAGCTACACTTCCCTCCCAGCTTCTTAGACCTTTATTCCTGGACTACATCAACAGACTCACGCACAATCTTCCTTGCTCCAGTCTGTCTTTGATCAAGTCTACAGTTTATACAACTGCTATGATAATATTCTCCAAACATTGCATTCCTCCTGTCAACTTCCTTTTCAGTATTATACAGAACCTTATTATCTATGCTATCGAACACTTAGCATGCAAAGCTCCATGTCACTAAGGTTTTTTTAAAACCCTTCTTCCCATATGTCCCAGTGTCACCTTCCATCTTACAGCTTTCCATGGCTTCATTACGTTTTGTGGCTGTGGTTATAGTTTTGACCAAATCCTGCTCTTAACTTTCTTGCCAAATTTACCACGAATATGCCTCTTCTAGGAGCTATTGTATACTTCCTTACATTGCTTCTCTTCTGAGTATAGCCTGAATAGTCACGGATTTAGTTTATGAAAAGTACCATTTAACATTTTTCTTGCTTACGTCTCAGTTCAAGGTGGTGACCTGAGAACATTCTTCTGGCTTTTAAAAAATATCACTGAAATGAAAAGGAAGGTGTACAACAGTGAGTAACTCCACAATAGGCAGAAAATAGGACTGATGGTCAACAGTGGACTCAGGTTATTAATATAATTTTGGAAGACAAGAAGCAGATACATCTGGTGACACATAAAGCAAAACAGAAATACCCCAAAGCCAAAATAAACAGAGAATCTGTTTTAAAAGTTATATCTGGGGCAATTTTCCCTGGGGCTCCAGAAGGAACCTCTACACACTCAGCAGCTCTTCAAAAGGGGTACATACTACCCATCAAGGGGAAACAGTGGTGTAACTTTTTGACAACGTCCATGATGTGTCAGCCACACCAAAGGCCCATAGATACACCACGACTATGAGCTTGAGGTTTTCAGTAGGAGAAAAAAATGACAAGACTGTCCTCTTAAAATATGTGAGCTAATGTGCCCTTAAGGAGCTTGGATTCTAGTTACTTTAATCTGCCCGAGTAAAGGCCTCTTTATGCTGATTTGAGATGTCTCAGTTTGCTGTATATCATAAAGGCTGCCAATTGATATATATTCACCCACACATCCAAAAAGTCAAAGATTTTGTAGCCATAAAATATTTAACAGACTTTTAGGAGCAACAGAAAATCATAGAATGAAAATGTTCTTGGAAATCAAAACCAGGGCTATTAGGAATTAAAAATGTCATTTTGGAAGTGATCAGAGATATGAATGAAGCGATCTCCTAAATTTTAGACACAAAACTGAGTGCTGTGATGCAAAAGTTCAGTGAAAATGGAAATGAGAAAGGTATAGAAGAAATGAGATAAAGGCCTTTAGATTAAAAGTTAGGAGGATAGCTAGAGCATTTTAAAAAATCTATTCCTGGGAGTATTTTTTATGAAATTTCAGATTTCCAAGAATAAAAAAGAAGATTCCAAAAGTTTCTTATAAGGAAAATAATGGAACAAAATTTTCATACAGAAGGATACTTGAAAGAGCAGCAAGTGTCTCCTTAGCCACACTAGATGCTGGAAGCTAACGGATAGCTTCCATGGAGCAAGGCGACTCTGCTGTGCGGCCCTCACCTGAACTCCCAATCTCAGTCGTTCACGTAACATATGAGACTTAATCTGAGGCTAATATTTGTTAAATTGACCAAAGGCTATGAAGATCAATGAGAAATCCCTTCAACTAGATGTAACCCTTTGGCTACTGTATTATAGTGATGTATTTGCTAAAATTTGGAATATCCCTCCGTTCTACACTACTGATTTCTATCATACTTACAATACGTTAAAAATTTAGCATGCATTTCAAGAATTTTCCTGTTCTCCACATAGAGCTCAATGGAAATTCTTTTCTTTTTTCATAATATTTTTATGGTATAATTCCAATGCCATATATTAACCCATTTCAAATATAGGTCTAACGATTACCACAGTCAATTTCAGAACATTTTCATATCCTCAAAAAGAAACCCCATGTAACTGGGCTAACAGTTTCTATTCCCTAAGCCAGGAGTGATGAACCTATGGCACATGTGCCACAGTGGACTGTTTGTATCACTGAAATCTCTAAAAGATTGCCATAACTATGCCTACGCAAACACTTACTTACTTTTTTTCTCATAGATTTTCTTATTTTTGGCTTCCACATGAATGGGATTATAGAATATGTGGACTCTTGTTGTTAATTTTATTTAGCATAATTTTTGCAGGGTTTATCCAAGTGACAGCATATACTAGTACTCCCTTCCTTTTTATGGCCACATAATATTCCATTGTGTGCATATGATATTTTTTCTAATCTATCCATCAGGTGAACCTGTAAATTGTAATTGGCTAATATTAATAATGCTATTACAAACATTCATATACAAGGTTTAATGTGGAAATATTTTTCATTTATTTGAGTATATACCTAGCAGTAGAATGTTTAGGTCACATGGTAATTGTTTGAGGAACCGCTAGACTTCTTTCCAAACCAGTCGCACCATATTACATCTCTAGCAGCAGTTAATATATAAGTGTTCCTATTTCTCCTCATGCTTGGCAACACTTATTACCTGACTTTTTGATTCTAGCCATTCCAGTGGATGTAAAGGACTATCTCACTGTGGGTTTGACTTGTATTTCCATGATTACTAATTATATTGAATATCTTTTCATGTGTTTATTTTTCATGTATACATCTTTCTTGGAGAAATAACTACTTTAATCTCTTGGCCATTTTTCTTTTTTTTTTTCACTGAATCTAATTAGTTTATTTTCACATTGGCCATTTTTAATTGGGTTATTTATCTCTGTGTTATGGAGTTGTAAGAACTTCTATATTCAGACCTGATATCATTGGATGGTCATTATCCCACCAAAAACAGTACTCAATACTGGGGATTTTTTCTTTGCAATGCTTTTATTCTACATCTTTAACCTTTAATTAATTGTATGTATGCCTGCAAAGTCTAATATTCTCTCAGTCTATTTCATAAAAATTTCTGTAAAACTTTGATATTCATAAAGGCAGTATTCTGTGACTATCTTGAATTGACAAGTTCCTGTATGCAGAAGTATTTAATTCTTTTGATCCTTTCTCAAATCACATCAGCACAGAATCTCAAATCAACATGGAACACTACATTTGTGGAACACGTCAACACAGAAGTTAACCACTTGTCAATGAGTTGTTATTCATCATTAGACTAGATCACTGACATTGGTTGAATGATCACTGACGTTTTTCTTACTTGCTTTTAAAAGTGTATGTAGAACATATAAGTTGGACTCATGCATGTAGTATATCTGGTTAATTTGAATAATGAATTATCAAAATCTCTTCTTGTGGACATTGTCATGAGATTCTTGAACATTTGAGTGGTATTTCCACCAGATCATTGGCTGATATTTATTTTTGTGATCACTTTTTATGACATCAACAAGAACATCAGTTACTTTATATACACATGTTGAAGATTATAGAATCAAGAAGATACACAGAGGTGTGGATCCTGAGTGTTTCGGTTTCCTCTGACAGTCACTCTTCCCCATCAGGTAAAGTGCACCTGCCCAGCAGTCTTATGAAGCATGCAATTTAAATTCTTTAATTGGCAAAATTACTCATCTTTTCATGTCATGGGCCCTTGAATTTGCTCTAAAATAGTCAAAATCATAGATGTTAAAACTATTCACTCTCAAGATCACCTGCCTAAAAATCTAGACTAGTGAGCACTAACAGAGCCTTACTGCCCATCATTCAGAGAGCTGTAGTAAGCAAAGGTGTTCCAGGGGAGAATGATCTGGATGATGAGGGCATCAGGGTCAAGGGAAATAGTTAGAGGATCCGAAACAAGAAGATCCAAAGGAAGTTAAAAACTCTTCAAATAGCAAGAGTAATTCCATATGGAAAAATGGTTTTAGCTTATTAGAGTCACCAGAGAGGGTAGAACTAGGATAGGCGGATAAAACTTTTTGAGAGTTTAGTTCACAGAAGTACTTTCCAGGAATTAAAACTGCACATTCTTGGAATAGGATGTCATGGTAGGTCATGAGTTCTATCAGCCCACTTGTATTCAAGGGAAGGTTGCTCAGTCCCTTCATCAGGTAATGGCAATAGTGCGAGGGGTGTGACAAGAGATATCCTTCCAGGCTTTTCTCATACCGCAGATGCTATTCTAAATTCACACATCCTATAAAACATTTAGGACTTAATTTAGTAATTACCAGAAGGCTGAATGTTATTCTTCGGTAATGACATCAAAATTTCACTGTAGAAAGAAATATTAGAATTTATAATCTAATCTTCTGGCCCTTTCCGACTTTAGGATGTTATTGGCAAGAGGAGAATGGGGCAGTTCTGCTATTTGTCATTCCAGAGAAACAAAATTGAGCTGTAATTTTCTTAAAGTGTTCTTGCAAAATATAATTTTCTCATGATGTTCGGCATATAATTAAATTGATTTTTACAAACTATACAGTATATGTTAGCAGTATCAACAAATGAAATGGTGCTGTAGTCTGACATTTAGCCTTGCATGCAAATAAACACACATTTCAAACTTCCAGGCTGTTCTGAAATATGATAAATATAATTTGTAAAGATCAACTTATAAAAGTATTAAAATTTTTATGCTAATTATGTTTTTATGCATAAGATAATGACTCATATTTCTTACCTTGTAAAGATACAGATTATTACGATACTCTCAGATATTAAAAGGCAAGTCAATTGCTTTAGAGTGCTAGTATATATAGAATAAATAATTTGAAAATAATACTTATTTTTAAAAAGGTTTCCCTTAGAAAGTTATGATTGTGCCCATAAAAGCAGACAATAGGCATCGTATTAGCAATTTTAAGAATGTATACATCCTATTTCCAGAAAACTGTTCTCTCACTAGTTGGTCTAAAGTCCTGTGTTACACATGGTATAGAAGAGAGGAAAGAACGTGAAGTTTTATCTTGAGATCCATGGGGCAATCCATAGGTAACTGTGGCCACTCAGAGGACATACATCTTTGTGCTTCAGTTTCCTAAACTAACATAGGTATATGTACACTGTGATAGTTACAACAACCTTACATTGCAACAGCCATTATATTCACATATGACATAATACAATCTTAGGGAAATGCTAAGATTTATTATTACTATTATTATATTGAAAAAATTATGGAATGGGATTTGATTGGTTTTATCAGCTGCACAAGCTCAGGGCCAGCACAGTTCAGCAAGATATTTAAGATCTTAGAGATAAATCATACTGCTTTTTCTTTTTTTTTAAGGTTGTTAATAGAATTGCTTGAAAATGAATTTTGATAAAACATTTTTAACAATAGCTTAACTGCTTGGTGTCAGTTCTTGAAAATTAAAGTCAACATAGAGAGAAGTAAAATGTTTCCAAATCTGTTATTCTTTTAGAAATTCAGTGAATCTTTCGCTTACAACCCTGATATTACTCCTCAACTCTAATATACAAGAAATAAGGCTGGGGATGTAGCTCAGTGGCACAAGCGCCTGCCTATCAAGCCCAAAGTCCTGAGTTCAATTCCTGGTACCAAAAAAAAAAAAAAGTAGAGGAAAAAGAAATAGTACTACATTATTTTGTGATACTTTACTTTTGCTAATAAAGAAAATTATTAGTGTACAAAACTTCTGTTTTTATGGATGCACTATACAAGGTTATAGAGTTCTTATTCGCAAGTCTTCTAAAATGTTATGATGAAAAATACAAACTTATAATTCTCTTTAGTTCTCTGCTGGAAGTAGTTAAGAGCTGCCATTTTTTCTTTAACTTAGGAATTAGCTAATCCAAGTAGTTTTGTTCAAATTAAATTCATTCTTTTATTTTTTCTTTTATATGTTTCATTTTCTTTATAATTCATATGTACCAAGTAGAGTAATTCCTCTTCTGTTTTGTTTTCTTTAGCTTTCCTTTTAAGGATTCATCTTACAGATATATTCTGTTGTTCGTGGGGTTTTTTCTTTTTTTTCTTTTTTGATACCAGAGACTGAACCCAGGATCTTTGCATTGAGCTACCTTTTCACCCCTTTTTAACTTATTTTTAAATTTTGAGACAAGGTCTTGTTAAGTCACCAAGTTGCCAAGATGGGCTTGAACTTGTGATCTTCCTGCCTCATCATCCCAGCGTGGTGAGAATGCAAGTGTGCACCACCAAGCCTGGTTGTGTAATGTTAGTCCCTACTACATCATCAGGGTCTCATAAGGAAAAAGGTTAGTTATATTTCAACAAACTAAGATACCACCTTTGGCAGCTTTTCATGCTAGGCACGGCTTATAGTTCCACTACTTTTGGTTATTTGGGATGTATATTCTTGACCCAACAGCCACTTGGATGATAGAGTTCACACAACATAGTGCATGCCAACTTGTGCCTGCATGTTCCCCAAAGACCACAATGGACGTGCAGGCATGTGAGATGCCTATGTTGCCTAGATCCCAATTAGCTGAAACTTCAAACCCTCTTTTATTCAGTTTCCTTTCCTCTTCGCTGTCACATTTTTCCTACAAATACTTACCAGTGCACTCCACATATTAAATACTTCTGAAATAAGCTGTGTAGACTATTTGATTTTAATAATTTATTACTGTCAATATTTATAGGACATTCAAATCACTTTGATATTCTTTAATGCCAGCACCCTCACTGGAATTAGTATAACTTTTCTGTAATTTTCACTAAATCCTTTGATACACTTCCACATGGATATTTCTAACATTCTCCCTCTGCTTTCCACCAAATCTGAGTCAAACACATGTACTTTTCCCTTCTGTCCAGTCTCTGAAATCTCCCTCTGCACCTATCCTTACTGTTTCTTATATCCTTTGAATTTCCCTCCATTAATTATTCTCATGCTACTTCTATTTCTTTTTTCAAATGGCTCCTGACCTTTGATGTGATTCTATCCTATTTTTGTCTCTCTTCTTCATGTAGGAAAACTTACTAAAGCCTAATATTATTGTAGATTTGTTTCCTCTTTCTTGTCATACAAAATTCACAATAATGTTAGTTCAGTATCCATTTATTTTATGAAATCCAGTCTTTTCCTCCAACTTCTTATACTATGTGGCCTCTACAGCATGTGTCACTGACTGCTTGTCTTTCACTCTTCTCTATTCACTTCCTCCCTCCCTCAAGTTAGTTTTTCACAGCCCAGTGATTGTTTGTCATCCTCCATTCGTCACTGGAATGCAGTTATTCTCCAGTGTTCTACTCTCACCCTTGTCCCAGGTCACACTAAAGCTTCCCTCTAGTTGATTTCCTTTGCTTCTACTAGCCGGTCTATAATAACAACTGAAAAATCTTATGTCCAGGCAGAACCTAAGTGAAATCCAAACCTAAATGCCCCAGGCTTTATTAGACAGTTCCACTTGGATTTCTTATGTAGAAGAAAAATTTAAAATTTCTTTTTTTTTTTTTTTTTTTTTTTTTTTTTTGTGGGTACCGGGGGGACGACCTCAGGACCTCGCGCACCAACAGGCACCCGTGCCGCTGAGCGATATCACCGGCCCCTTTTTCGTATGTGGGTTCCGGGAGTCGAACTCGGGCCTTCGCGCTTGCAAGGCAGGCGCTTAAGCCGCTGAGCCGTCTCACCGGCCCTAAAATTTCTTATATAAAATAAATATTAATAAAGTTCATCCCCATGTCCTAGATATGTCTCTTTCAGATTTCATCAGTTTATTAGACATTTAAGTGAAATTCATAAATTCATAAATTCATAATTTATATTTCCACAAAACTAACTGTATTTTCTCTTTATTCTCGCCAGAGCAAGATATTTACTATGGGAAATAAATTTTAGAGTTCTTCCATTTTGAAATCATAAATTCAAGAAAATGTCAATCACGTCAAAGAGAAAAAGAAAAGTGAGATGACAGATGGTACCTTTTGGATATCTTTCCTCAAATGAAAGAATTAGAAAATAATCTTATAAGGTAATACAAATGTCATAAGAATTAAAAAATACAATTGACACCAACTTTATCAAATTTATCATGTAATATGTAAATTTTGTATTCTTTTGCAAGGTATAAGGAATTCAAATGTTAATTGTCAGGACTTAAAAAAATTGAAAAACAAAATAGAAAACTTATCTGAACTAATAAGAGACATTAATGAGGCTATTCAGAAAGAAGAAAACTAATAAAAAGATTTGTATATTTATATAGATATATCTAAACATGCTCATTTTTTAATTTCAAAGATCAAGATATTTTTAGTGTACAAAGAAAAAAAATCAGGAAATTTTAAAGAAAAAATGGCAGCTATAACAATTACTTCTTTTTTTTTTTTTTTTTGTGGGTACCGGGGGTTGAACTCAGGATTTTGCACGCCAGCAGGTGCCTGTGCCGCTGAGCGATATCACCAGCGTTTTTATCGTAAGTGCGTTCTGGGAGTCGAACTCGGGACCTCGCGCTTACCAGGCAGACGCTTATGCCACTGAGCTATCTCACCGGCCCTCAATTACTTTTTACAATATGTGTAGGTCAATAATGGTATGGTAATTACTAACACTATTAAGAAAATAGCAAACATTTATCAGTTACTTATTTTGTTTCCAGAAACATGCTATATATTTATAGACATTATTTCATTAAATCTTTGAAGCAACTATAATGCCCAGACATTATCATTAGTCACATTCTACAAGTGAATAAACCAAGACATAGAGAGGTTAATATGCTTGCTTATTGCTTCAAAACTAGTAATTAGAAGAGTGGAGACTCAAAATTTTTTATTTTCAAATAGGAACGCCAAACATCATACCATGATTTTAAAGGTGTCGTGTATAAATCATCTGAATAAGAACTATACACATTCCTATTAGGGTCTGCATTTTAAGAAAATTTGAATCCATTTTAACAAAATAATCTTCGTGATCCTTTCATTATGTAATTCAGCACTTCTACATGCTGTAGCTGCCTACATGTTGTAGTATTATACATCATGCTATATTCCAATTCATGAAAAGAATCATAATCCAAGCATTGCTATCAGTGTGTAAAGTCATAGTGAAGACAGTATAGAAGATCTCAGTTTAAAGACACAGAAAGTGAATGAACTAAAGTGCTTTGTACTTAATAACTTACTCTGGCCCCCAGAAAGATGAATCAAAAAAAGAACTCAAAGTTGAAGACTTAATTCTTAGAAAGTTTGGTAGCTAGCATGGTAGGCTTGGCTTATCTCCAGTCTTCTCATCTGTAGAACAGGACAAATAAGAGTTGTCATGATATTTATGTAAGATTATTTATAATATGCTTTATAGATTTCAGGGCAATCTAAAAATGAAAGCTTAGTTTACAATCTTATCTTTCAAAATATAAGAGAAGATGCTACAAAAGAATCAAAATTTCAAAGATATGGTTCCTTGAGGGAAGAGTTATCTTTGGAAAGGGAGCACTCAGTGTAGGGATCCAGAGTAAGAATCAACGTTGACCTTTAGAGAGGAAGGTTTGTCCTGAATTGAGCAATTGTTACTCAAGTTTCTGTCAAAATATATGTCTTGAGAAAAAGAAGGGTTGAATGTTAACTTTGTAAGGGGTCTCGTGGAGTCCCGGGTGAAGTAACCTCACGGAGAATCCCTCTAAAAGCTCCCTCCTGATTTCACAGAAGATAGTTTCACGGCTACACACCATGAGGATTGTGTGTGTCTGTGGCCTGGAGGTGGCTACACACAGAAGCAGCCGCAGGAAATGTTGACAGTATCCCAGAGTCTGTCTTTGAAGAGCAGCTAGCAGGGATGAAGAGTAGATTACAGATTCCAGAAAATATGCTGGATACTGCCTGGGGACTTCCTAAGTGGAGGTCAAGGTCTCACTGTTATACAGGTAGGGGTTAATGAGCTCGCAAATTAGGATATTAATATTAATGGAGCATCCTCAGTACCCACAGGCTAATGAGGTCTGGGGTCGTTTGGGTTATATTAACATCAAACAAAGTGGAATTTTAGGCCAAAAGCATTTACCAGGATAAAGAGAGCAATTTTACTGATTAAAGAAGATAAAATCTGTAGTTATTGCTGGAGATGAATAACATAATATCAAAATACATAAAGCTAAACACTACCATAAATAAAAGAAGAAACTGCAAAACCACAATAGAAATGCTTCTTAGGTTTTGACAAATGAAGGAAAACAATTTAAATCAGGAATCTGAATAATATAATTGAGATTATATATATAAGGTGTACACAAATATATGTATATGTTGATGTATGTGTACATGCACATATGTGTACATGTACACATATAAATACTAAATTGCTCTTCCTTTTAGAACACATTGGTATTTAAAAATTTCTTAACCATATTTGTATAAAGAGTATCAGAATGTAACAGTAGTAAGAAGAGTATTATTAAAATGATTAGAGAAGCTTATGTGCTCATAGGAAAAAGTCCTTAAAGCTTTTTAAAAGTGTTTAGATAATTAAGAAAGAAAATATTTAGTCAATTTCGTATGTTGTAAAGATAACTATAAATGAATAAAATATTGAAAGATAATCAGCAGCACTAAAATATTATTTAGAACAAATTGAGGAAAAAACTAATGACAAAATTCTGAGATATATTATTTGACAACAACAAGAAACTAAACAGATAAGTTAAACATGTCATTGAGAGATAAAGAAAACAGAGAAATAGAAAAACTGAATTAATAGTTCAGAGAAGTACTTTAATTCTCAGATAAGTATATAAAACTATCTTAATAAATGAGAAAGTCTTCAAGAAATGGGTGATTTCATATTAGAGTGTATTATTTCAATTCTCCTAAGGAATCACTAAGATTAAGAATGTTTCAGAATATTACTATGTTTTTACATAAAAATCTTGTCATAGGACTTTAGAAATGCTGAACAGAAGCTGCATTATGAATTCTCCAATGTTTTCTAGTGTGAGTATAGAAGTGACTAAATAAAAGTATAAATATTTATGATTTCTATTTATTTTTCACTATTATAGCTTTCAGTACAGTGTTAAGATAAGTAAAAGAGAATGCCATTTATTAAAATATGTACAAAATTTAAAATAGAAAATTGAACTCATTATTTTAAAAATGATTAATAGTAAGTTATGATTAAATTTGGTTTATGATAAATCAGTGAGACATTATATTAAGCCTACTAGTAATTAATAATTTTATGTAGTAAACTCATTATAATTATTTAATATATTAAATAAAAATTTAAATCAATAATCTAGTATAGAATTAAATCTAGATATCATCCATTAAGCTCAGAGCATCATAAAATTTTTTTATGTACAGACTTTAAAATAATTCAAAAATAGTATCACAGCAGTAAAATGTGAAAATATATGAATTAAAAGCATGAGAAGCCAAAAAATTGGAAGAAAATATATGTGACTAGGCTCTTCCAAGCAAACACAGAGTTAACATTCAGAAAAAAACAAGTTTATTTTTTAAAAAATAGACAAAAGTTGTGAACAAACAACTCACAAAAGAAATGGAAAAATTCATCAGACTATGTAAAGATGTTCAGCCTAACTTGATCAAATATGATAGTTATATTTTAATTTAATTCTGTTAGTGTGAAAATTTCAGTACAAAGCAAATCTTAAAATGGGAGTTTGGATACAATCTCTTCTATAGCATGGTAATCTCACTTTGATAAGTTTATTCTGAGGTAAAAATCATGAATATTATAAGCAAAAATTTGTCATGATTGCCATAATTATTTAGTAACTACTTAATAACATGCAGTGAGGTCTCACGTATCACCAAAAAGATTGGAGTCAGTTTTGTGGGCCACAGTTTTGTTTTGTTTTTTTTTTTGTGGGTACCGGGGGTCGACCTCAGGACCTCGCGTACCATCAGGCACCCATGCCACTGAGTGGTATCACCGGCCCTTTTTCGTATGCAGGTTCCGGGAGTCCAACTCGAGCCCTCGGGCTTGCCAGACAGGCGCTTACACCGCTGAGCCATCTCACTGTGGGCCACAGTTTTTAATCTTCAGTCTCATTTAACCATTCCTTACTATTTCTGCAGAGTACAAGTCTGAAGTGGTTTTCCCATCCATTTTCAAAAGCAAATGATGCTTTCGCCCCATTTAATTGGTGGGATTGTCAGGAGGCACGATTCACGGATTCAGTGTTGGTGTCTCATGTTCATGTGGAGTAGAGCAGTATTGTTCACAACATGACAGACAACATTATTGTAATTACAGTGTACTGGACATTGCATGAATTTTCAATCTGAACAACCCTACAAGGTAAGAATTATTTTTTTACTTTGTTTCAAAGATGGGGAAATTAAGATATAGACGAGTCAGTAATGGGCAGTATCACCAGAGGCCAAAGCACATCTGGAGGCCACTACACTGCAGCTCCTACAGCACTGGTAAATGCTGTCACTGTTCACGTACAATTTATCAAAACAGCAAATTTCCCCTGTGTTAATGCAACTAAAGCCATTCTAAACCTAGAACTCACAGGAAAACTCTTTATACATGTTCTTCTAATTGATTTTCCATATAGAATCCCAACACATGCAATTTTGTGACGTACGGAGACCCCTCCCCAAAGTCCTGTGGATATAACTCAGTGTGAAGGTCCTCAGTTCAGTCATCAGTACCACCAAGGCAAACAAACCGAAAGAATGAGGAAAATGAGGAGGAAAGGCATTCTATGAAGATCGAGCAGAGAAAACCAAATTGAGTGTCAGAGAGAAATCCGAGGATGGTAGTGTGGAAGAAAAAAGAGAAGGTCCTCTCTGGGTTGACACCCCAGAGAGAAGTGTTGTGAGAAACTCTGGAGAACTGTTGAAAACAATTTCATTATTCCCAGGTTTTTAAGAGAAAAAAATAAGGAAGTATTATGTTTTCTAGTTTTCTCCTCTTACACTTCAGGCCTCCATAAACGTTTTCACTACTCATAGGTTACAGAGGAGAAGAATGAGTCTTTTCATAGTTCTTGAACATAAGAGGATTTGGACTGACTTCTGGGAATTAAACTTTAAATCATCATAAAATGGATGAGGAAATAGATACACATTTATCATAAACCAACTTTGCCAAGCCAGCAAAATTTTGCAGACACATAACACAGAATGTATTTCTTAGTCCATGAGCTCTATAAAATGATCTTCAGAGGAAAACTAAAACCTCCTGTGCCCACATTTTGGGGATTCATGGGACACTTTAGTATACTAAAGGCTCTGAGGAGTCTGATAGGATTAACACGTTTGATTGAGTGTTTTCTACACTTACTTGATAATATTTCTACTTTGAGGGCTGGAAAACCTAATAATGTAGGCTTTCAAAAGAAGAGCTTGCAGAGGTTGGATAACATTAATACACTAAAGTAAATGGACTCTTCTCTATATGTTGCAATATTGTGGGATTAACATGAGTCATGGAATTAGCTGTATAGTAATCAATGATCTTAGTTCCACCATTTATGAGCTCTTCGACTCAGCAAGTTCTTTGATGATGGTGAGTTTGCTTTTACTAACCTGTAAATTGGGATTATAGCATCATTTGTGGCTTTGTGAAGTACCATACTTAAACTAAAGTCATGACTGCCCTATAAGCCAAATATAAGCTATTTTTTGTGAAATAATTTTGTGGTATCTGGCATGTTATTTTTAGACTCTATCTAATGACTCGTCAGAGTTGAGCTGTTCTCTTTGTGCATGTGTGTAAGGAAGGGAGTGCTGTCTGTGCCAGTTTTTTTTTTTTTTTTTCTTTCTTTTTTGAAGTAATGGAGATCATCCCAGGACTTTGAGTGCATGTTGGGCAAGCAGTCTACAACTGAATTACATCCCCTACTCTTTACCAGGTTTTTATGATTTTTTTCTTTCATACCAGTGTTCCCCAAACCTGTATTTTTGTCTCATGTGTATCAGGGACTCTACGCAAGGCTCGATTCCAATCTCTCCATTGTAATGGATGCTATGATAGGGAAGGGGGCTGAGGTTTTCACTGAGGCTGTTCATTTATTTTGTGCTTATTATTTTAATTTTGACCTGCACACAGAGGCCACCTTCAAGTTTTAAGAATTCAGCACTCTTCTCTCTCTTGTTTTACTGCTACTTCCTTGGAACTGTTTTTTTGTTTTTTTGTTTTTGTGTTTTACAGGGAGGATAACTTTTAGGTACATAAAACCATATTAGCTTGATTCATTATTTTTTTTTCACTTGAAAAGTAGTACAAGATGGTAGACGAGGCAAATTAACAAATATAAACATTTAGAGAACAGTAGAGCAAGATCGCATAACTTTTAATGCAGCTTTTCATCTCTTCTTCCATTACTGTAATGGAAATTCCTGTAGAGACATTAGTTTAGTTTATTTAGATTATGTCATTTAAGAGTTTGAAGATAGTTCTAGTTTCACTTAAATTTAGAGCAGTGTTTATAAAACTTCTTTGGGTCTTAAAGAAACAGCTGATGCATTTCCAGGACAGTCAATTTGGAATGAAAGACAGGCCAGGCTCCTTACACCATTTAAGAAGATGATTCTCCCCTTGGGCAGACTTACTAGAAAAGACAGTCAGGTTGGTGGCTTAAGAAAAATAAAAAAGGCTCTAATAAACAAAAATATAGTTGTTTTTCTAGAGCACAGGGTACGTCTAAAGCATATAATTGATTTAACCCCCTTAAATCCTCTTTGAAAGTATAAGCAAATGTTCTTAACCATCTTCTGGTAGAAAGTAAATTTCTTTTTAAGAGTAAGTTTGTTCTTTTGTGAAAGAAGAACTTTTCAAGTCCCGAGGATACCATTGAGCAAATTATTGTAGCAGTTTCCTTAGTGATACCCCAGGGCCCAGAAAGATTTAATGAGCCTTCAAAAGTGCCAAAGTTACTTTTAGGGAGCAACTTATAACTGGGGGAATTTAGCTAAACACGCTGGAAAGTTTCTTTGAATAGTTTTGTGGATCAAGGCCAGATTTTAAATAGGGAAAAAGACTTCTCCATGAAATGATCTTTATTTGATCCTATCAGATAGAATTACTAACCATATTATAATGCATGTCACATATAATTTACAAGGGGTGATCAAAATACATGGGGAAATTTTTAAAATTTATTACTGTAAAAGACACATAGCCATTAATCCTCTTCAAAACCCTTCTCCCTCTTAGGACACACTTATCCCATCATTTTTGTCACTTTCTAAAGCAGTTCTGGATGTCCTCTTTCCTGAGTGTCTTTATAACATGTGAAAAAAAAATACAGATAATGCTGCTGCTAAGTGTCAAGCAAGGGAAAGGCAAGCTTGAAAAATAATTAAGGTGTGTCATCATCCACCTTATTCACTGGATCTTCTACAGTGCAACTTCTAGATCTTTCCCAAAGTCAAATGACCAAGAAAGGTAAACTTTTTGAATGATTGAAGACATTAAGGCAACCACAGCAGCACAACTTATTTAGTCACACAGTATTTGTCAATTACACCCTCTGTATCATACATGTAGCAAAATGCTTTTGAACTGCTAATCGTATCTATTTATTCTGCTATTGCAGCATCATTAAAATAATAAACATCTTCTTTACAGAGTTTGAGTGATGATTTGGGGATCTAATTATGTTAGTTTATAAGTTTTTAAATCAGAACACAGAAGTTTGAGTCATGCTGTTCATACACTAATATGGTTTGGTTTTGAGAATTACATAGTATATCATGTCAATTACTATTGACAGCATCATCTTCAAGATCTTTCTACTTCTGTCTTTCTACTGCCTGCATACCATACTTTTGGAACCTTCAGTTAATCCAAGCATCGATATGCATATTTCTCTGTCTGCACTGCGGGGCTTTGTTATACAAAATCACACAAGCTAGAAGACTGTTACCACTAAAAATTCATAATTTCCAATCGCATATGAATCTTTAACAATTGCTTTTTAAATATTCTTTGTAACCATGTCACATGACTGAAAAGAAAAAGAGAAAGAAAACAATTCTAATTTATGATGCTTTCTTCTATTGCCTTCACCAGCCCATCTCGCTCTTTCTTGGGAGAATTTACGTTCTTCTTCAGTAAGAAAATAGGAGCCTCAGGTGCAAAGTATCTCCAGTGAATGACCTCTTCACCCACAGTGGAATCATTTACCTTCTAAATGGATACAAGAAGAAATTTTCTTGCTCTTTTCAAGGTTTTATTTTTCCATTGGTGGCCTGAATCTAATCGCCTCCTAACTCTTTGAACCACTTCTTCAATTATTTGTTCTCCAAGGGCTTTCTCCCATTTAAATGCCATTCAATCAATGATTCAATTATTAATTTCACCTATCATGATAACTTCTCTGAAACAACTTCAGATAACCCATAAACATATGATTTCATCCTTCTGGAATATGGCTGCTCTCACCTCCATGTACATGACTTCACATATAACTGTCACCCTTTCTAACAAACCATCTCTGACTATTCTTTCTCTTCTCAAGTCAGTTTAGGGCTTCCTCTTTTTATGCACTATAATACTAGTAGATGATATTATTATAGAACATAATCAAGCTGCATTGTAATTGTTACTGTGTCCATTTCCAACATCTAGACAGTGAACACACTGAAGACAAATATTACTATTTCCTAACCCTATTTCTGACACATAGTCATAATTCTATGATGTCTGTTGAGTGGATGAATCAAAAAAATCCAGATTGGGGAATGCAACATTCTTGCTCAGCACTGGAAACAGCAATTCCCATTCCCTACCATTACTCCTTGCATCCTAAACATACTACCTCCCTGTGTAATGAGCACATGTTTTCTGTAAGAGAACCATTTCATAAGCTTACACTCTCTGAGAGCATGGTTTTCTCCACATATGTTAATTTCAAGCTTATTTTCCATTAATGACAAAAATCTAACTTATTTAGAATTTTAATTAGCATGTCAAATACTTGGAGGATTTATAGTTACCAAGTGAAATTGGTTCTTTAATATGAATTCAAAGCAATTTCTTCAGCATTTCAAACACTAATACTTCTCAGGCCTTAATATGCAATAAGATTACCCAGGATTTTATTAAAATACAGATTCTGATTAAATTCCGCATCCTAAGTCTGGGTTGGTTAGGAGATTTTGCTTTTCTTACATATGTTCAAATGGTGCCAAGTTGTTGGACTAGGGAATGCACTGATTAACAATGCCGCAAATGTTTATCATCTTATGCTGCAAAATATCCAATTTTTATTCTATAATTTAAATCATTTAATGGCTGTTCAGGGAATGATATGATGTATGAGTGATGATTATATAAACTTAAACATTAATTAATTATTTAGTTAATAGCTCTCTCCTTTTCTGATAAATTAATATTTATCATGAGTTAGAAAAGTTTGGTAAAGGACATGAAAGGTAATCTTTTCTGTTGTTGTTTTAATACTAAAAGCAATTTCAAACTATGAAAGATTAGTCTGTAGTGATTTATGACTCATGACTTGAAGCAGTATAGTACAACTTTAAGAAGAGTAGAATCATGTCATAAAACCCAGAACAAGGTCTTAGTCTGTATTTTCCGGCCTGAGTTAAAATGTAAAGCATGACTGTAGAGGTGCTTATCTTACTGGGCATGATGCATGAGCACCTATTTGAAGGAGCCTGGAGCAAGGGGAAGAAAGAAGTATGGAAGCAAGTGCAAGCACATCACCAGCACCTTTCAGAACTGCCACATTGGACCAGATGGAAGGCGACCTTGGTAGTAAGCAATATAGCAGCCCTGCAGTAATCAGGTGGGTTCTGTAAGTGTGGCTAAGTGAAATGGGGCAGATTTTGAATAGCAGTATCCACAATTCTAGAAGACAATAGTTTTCAGAGAAGATTGCACATAACCATCCAGGCTATCTTTGAAGTACTGATCACCGGAGCCTCCCTCTTTGATTTACATATCTAGTCTGTGGCAGGTCTTAGGCGTAAGTAGTTTTACATCTCCAAAGAACCACCATGTTAAGAACTCCCACAATAAAATTCTTATTTTATAACCTTGGCAGAACATCCTCCTCCATAGCTGGATCTTTAATTCTGACTTGCACGTTTAGATTAATCTCTTTCTCCAGGATGGTGGTTTGCAGACTTCAGTGGACATCAGACTTACCTAGAAGGCTTATTAAAACATACATTGCTGGTGCCTCATCTGGCATTTCCCAATTGTGTGGGTCTGAGTTGGGGGCTGTGTATACATTTCTAACCAGTTTCCAGGCAGTGTTAATGATGTTGGTCTGAGAAGCACAGGTTGAAGATTTAGGACAAGATTTGGGTTTGAATCTTAATCTCAATATGAAACCCACCTCTGTGTTATTTTCAAATCCTAACAATGCAAAAGTCATTTATGGAAGCTTTATTGCCATGACTTAGGTCCTCCTCTTGTGTGTCTGCTTAAATGTCTGCTTTACTACTATTTCCTGATTGACTCCTATCTTGGAAGTCCCATTATGGCACTTTCTGATTTAGCATCAGAAAACATGAATTTCTCAAAGATGCTAAGCACTGAGTTAAGATTAGAAACCATTTAGAAAGTATCTCTTGTTCCATTATTGAGAATGAGTTGGAGAAGAGGAGTGGGGAGGTGAGAATGTAGACCAGAAAGTGCAATGCTATTAGGATGGAAGGGAGGAAAACTTCATGAAGTACCACGTAAATCGTTTGACACATTTTATTGACTGATGATTGCATGCCAAATTGAGGAATAAGAATCAAGGTTATCACTATCTAAAATTTATCTATAATCACGATTTACAGCTTATCAATATAACAACCTAAAACTTACTATGACTGGTTATGGCTCAGTATGATATATGTGAAAGAATGAAAGTGAGAGGTGTTCGTTACAGGGTTAACATAGTGAGTAGTGTTGAGTGAATGAAGTGTCTGTGTGATCCTGTCCCACTTTTATCTTTTTATAAAGGAACAGCCAGAAGCACAGATGGTTATCTCAGATTCCTCAGTGTTTTTTCACCAGGCAATGTTGTCATGTTATAGTAAGTTAGATTTCTTGGGGGAAGTGCATTAATTCTTCCATGACATGAAGAAGCTTCTATGTAGCTGAGATTAGAAACCTATCAGACCTCGGAGGAAGAAAGCTCAGAGTTTCAGCAGTGCACACAAGAACTCTACAAGCGTTTTCCAGGACGATGTGATTTCTCAGTCTCAGCAATCCCTCATAGCGGAATTTCAGTTGGTCTTGTTCTCCTTCTTGGAAATGAACCCACTAAAATGGCAAATATGCTTAGTGAGCCAAAAAAATTGAATTTGAATTTTACATCTTTGATTTTTTTTAATTGCTGAAGGACTTGTATTTAAATTTGAGATTGGCATTAAATTAACAGAATGAACTAATCAAGTCCCCTGGTTCACCAGTCAGAGAATGCTAGGAAATGAATATTACAACTAAGTTTTTTTTTTTTTTTGTGGGTACTGGGGGGTCGACCTCAGGACCTCACGCGCCAGCAGGTGCCCGTGCCGCTGAGCGATATCACCGGCCCCTTTTTTGTATGTGGGTTCTGGGAGTCGAACTCGGGCCTTCGCGCTTGCAAGGCAGGCGCTTAAACCGCTGAGCCATCTCACCGGCCCTACAACTAAGTTTTTACATGACATGGATCACTACAATTTCCTTTGCATTTTCCGGCTAGAAAAATAATACAGAACCAATAACAACCAAAGATGAGGTGTCATGGAAAACAGGAGCTATGAAGTAAAGTATATAAAGTTTTATGGAGCTGCCTTATTGTTTGTATAACTCAGAAGAGGCAATCTGATCTGGTGTTCCCAAAATTCCTTAAAATATTCATCTAGAAAACAGAAGATACATTCTGGCATCTTGAAATACTTGCTGTCTTATAACACTACATCTCCTCCAAACTGTGATCCGGGATAAACTTCTTGAGAGCAAAAGGAATAGCAGTTGGTGGAAAAATAACAAGATAAAATGTACAAGACAGAAATATCCACTGTAAAATCCCAGATGTACAGAGTGATTTGTAACTTCAGCAGTCATTGTTAAATATTGTTTTAATTTTTCCTACAGTTATAAATTGCTGGATATTGTAAAAATATTCTTTACAAATAGCAAAATTGTTTCTGAGTTTTAAGCACATGCTAAGTTATGGAATACTGAAAGGAAAAGAACAATTTCACACAGGAGCTTCCAGTTTTCCTGTGCTTAACTGAAACTATTTTAAAGATAATGTCATAAAACTTGTAAATTCAGACATCAATCTAGACAATATATAGCTTTAAAGCCAATTCTTTGCTAATTTAAAATGTTATTTGGGATGCTATCAGAGATATATCCAACTTACAGAGAAACCTCACTGTTATAACTCTAAACTTTTATAGAAAAATCTAAAACAAGTTCAATATCTCTAGTTTGAAATCCAAAATCCAAAATTCCTCAAAATCTGAAAATTTTGAGCACCAACATGATCCACAAGTGGGAAATTCCACAGTTCAAGTTATGTGATAGTCTCCAGACACAATGCAAGCATACTAAAAATATTGTACAAAATTATCTTCAGGCTGTGTGTGTATGCTGAAAATGAAAACATACATGAATTTGTGTTTAGACTTGAGATATTTCATTTTGTCTATGAAAATACTACAAAATCCAAAAAGAAAAAAAAAATCTCAAGTCCAAAACCCTTTTGTCCTAAGCATTTCAGATATGGGATACTGAACTGAAAAATGAGCTTCAAATTATTTTACCTGGAGTAGATTAAAAGTCTGTTTAGCTTTTTTCTATGTGGAGAATGTGCAAACAAAAATGGAGAATGAGCTAAAAGTGGAATAAGAAAATTGGTGGCCATCACAGTTTTGTTGCCACAAGGGCAAAATAAGCATAAAGACCATACAGTAAGCCTTTGCATTACAGCAGGACTGGACATTTGTATTTTGCAATTTCAAGACAGCAAAATATTGCTTTGGAGCTGAATGTGTAAGCTCTGACACTGTAGTTGAGAATCATAAAATGAGTTAACACAAACGTGGTCATTCCTTCTCACCTTTTAGATAAACTGATTGATAATGCTCTCCAGCAAAGAGGTTTTAAGTAAACCTCAGGACATTAATTAGAGCCTTGTCAAAATATAGACTTAGACCTGGACCTACCCAGGAGGGTGTGTGATGTGGTAAGTGTGGAACTCCTCAAGACAAAGGATAAAGGCAGCTGAAGATGGGATGAAATCAGGATACAGATACACACTGACAATTGGAAGAAAGGCTGGACATTCAAGATTTTTCTGAAGAAATTATGGATGTAAAATAATAATAATGGTTCATCAGAAAACTTAAATGTTTGGTATAGGAAAGTATAAAATAGGCCATCATAAAAAAAAAGAATGAAACTCTGTCATATTGTCAACATGGGCCAAACTGGAGGACATTATATTAAGTGAAATAGACCAAACACAGAAAGATAAGTACTGCATGTTCTCAGTCATTTGTGGAAACTAAAAAATTGACTTCATAGAAAAAAAAAATAGTGGCTTCTAGAGACCAGGGAGAGAGGCAAGAAAGGAATGGAAGGAGGCCAGATAATATGCATCAAATAACAGGTATCAAAATACTTCTCTAGGAAGAATTATTTCTAGTGTTACGTTTAATAATAAGAAGGTTATAGTTTATAACAATTTAGTGTATATATATTTAAAGGACTTAAACAGAAGAGTTTGAAGTCTCTTCAGCCAAAGAAATGACAAATATTTAAAAAATAGAAATGCTAATTATCCCGATTTAATTATTACCTGCTGTATTCTAAAATATGTATCATTATTATGTGTCAATTAAAAAGAAATAAAATCATATAAAATTTAAAGGTTATGAAAACTGAAAACAAAAGAGCACACTATTACTGGGCTTGCAGGTTTCCATTAACATGAACCATGTCTTATGCACTAGTGTGAACTGGTCTATGGTATATTACTCAGTCTAACTTTTAATTGGATGCATGTCAAATTATCCAGTTACCCACTCTTAGCATTTTTGGTTTAGACTACCAGGAAATACAGCTAGTCCTCACATTCTTCAGCACAATTCATTTTTTTACAAGAGAACTGTACTAATTCTTCCACAGCTGAAGGTCACTTGAGTTGCATTTCTGCTGCGTATTTTTATTACCAGGCTTCATATCATTTCATAGGCCCACTAGGACTGAGCTTTATGAACTCCACAGCATACACTATAATCTGTAAAATTAGACAAGAAGGTGCCAGTTGACATGCAATAATAAGTACAATATTATTATGACTAGTTAGTTCCACATTTATAAAATCATGCTTCAACTTACATAATACTTTCTCATATCTCATCTCTTTCAAACTTTATGAAAAAAGTCTTATAGTATGAACGATGTATTGATTATCTTATCTTCAATGATGATATTGAATTTCTTTGAGTTTCAGTGGTTCATGCTAACTAATGATACAATTCAAACTAGAACCAATGCAGTAAGAAATTGAATGTGAAAGATGTTTTCAAGAAAACATGTATTCAACATACACATGTATAAATTTGGATTCTCTAGATTATTTTTGGTGACTGTATACGTGTTAGGACACAAGGGTTTTACACTTCAGTTATCCAGCTGCCTTGATTTCGTGTAATGGATCTGCATGAGGTTGGCATACGCATGAGACCTTGTGCCTCTATAGAATGCAGTATTTTCTAGGCATTTTTATATAATCAATCATAAATGAAGTCAACTGTAAACCTAAAACTCTTAGCAGAGAATAATTTAAGAAAAAAATAAAATAATTTGTCCTTTTGTACACAATATTCTGTGGTATTAAAACCAGACACTTGCTGTTAAGAAACAAGTATTACATCCTGGGACAGCACATTCTCTTCAGATTAGAGACAAAGAGCCTTCTCTTAAGGAAGGAATAAAAGCTAACTTGACTTTGAGCCCTAGTGAGAATTCTTTGGAGGATTTAAGCATGCCTTGATTTTAGGTCAGCCTGTAACGCGCCCTTCCCTGGTCTTTGGTATTTCCCTCATTATTGTTTTAATGACTAAGTATCTGAGTGTATATTTTAAGTCCCTCAATTCTCTTTTGGGAATAGTTTACTATGAGTTCTTGTTTTTAATAGATGAAATAAATAGCTAGAGGTCTAACATTATTTGGCCACACAGTTAAAAAATATAGCATTTGTCACTATTAGGAAGATAAAGAATAAAGTAACTACTAAAAGGTTACATGAACAGGGTCACTTGAACAATTAGAATTTTTTAAGCTAAACTTGAGGAACATTATTTTTCTCCAAGTATATGATAAAGTTAATGAAAAAGTCACCACTCCTGGTAATAAACTCACTGATAACTATTTGATAGAGGGACCTGTTCCATGAGACTGTAATTTAATGACTGGGCAGTTTATTTTATTTTTTTTCTTAAAATATGCTAATGGAGTTTTTCAGCAGTAGTGTTGGGATCATATTTAATGTAAGGTCATATACACTTTTAGTCTTGTTAACTACTTTAACTTATACTTTAAATTGCTAAGTAATCATAATTTGATAAACAGTTTCCTAAAGAGTTTTTGTGTAGTGAGCAACACATTGCAAGATGTCTAATCCACAATGCGCTCTAGTGGAAGAGATGATAAAAACCTTCCTTTCCTCATATATCTGCCTCCACACCCTAGCAACTAGACCAAAGGGCAGATTTCCTAGCACCTCTTTGTGGCCTTCGCAGTTGGAGGGAAGAAGAGGGCTGCTGCCAGACAGGACAGCCTTATCAGATTCGGCTGACATTTACTCTGTCACAGGCACAAGTATACCTTATAACATGTGGGAGCTTTCCTGGTACCTGTTCATACCAGGAAATTGATGTGATATGAAACTCCTATTTCTGATTCCATAGACCTCCATAGACATCAGGTGTTCACACCCATTTAAAACAAATAATTAAAGCACAGGACTGTTAAATAGCAGACCATCAATAAATGGGGATAATAAACACTTTGGGAATTCTAAAGCCTCTTGCTTTGTCTTTCAACACTAAGATAATAGCTACTATTATGTCTATGGCATAGCCCTCAATTTCATTAATGCAGTTTTTCTATACATTAATCTGACCAGATCTAATGTATTCTCAGTAGAAAATATTGGTGTGGGACAAATGGATGGATTAAAAAAGGAAGGTTTATCATTGAAAATTCTTCTTATAACTTTTATACTTTTGAGTAAAACTGCCAGTGAACTCACAATTGTACATATCTTTGAAACTATTCTGTGCTTTCTGTTTGCTGTACATAAGCAGGGCCCACTGCTTTAAAGTCTGATTCAGTTTTCTGCAGTCTATTCATGAATACTCTACATGACTGCAATAAATTATAAAGCCTCCAGATTCAAGTGAATGCATGCATTTTTAGATACCTTTTCCTACAGACAAAACTCAGAGTAGATCTGTACAGCAGTATATTCTCTGTCATGTGTCTCCATTAAAAGCGAAAGGACAGCTCGTGTAAGACGTGAGAATGTATGTAATGACTGGCACAACCCTCTTATTTTATCAAATGATACACTTTACATGCTGCCTATGTACTTTATATACCAGGTAGTTTTGTGTATTTCCACATATTTTCTCACCAAACTATTCATATGCACAATGTTTCTTTCTGAGCCCATACCATTGACATCTCCTGTCTTGGGTTATATCTTCAAAACTTGTTGTCTTAAAATGTTACCATAATATACTTCTGGCCATACATGTGAAATGCTTTCCAAAACTACTGAAGAAGAAAATGTGGTTTTAATTTTCTACAACTATTTATCTTTTAGTTGTGCAAAGTATTTCCTGTGGGTAGTTGATACTCATATCCAGGTGAAGGTTGCCAGTGTTGTGTCAAAAATAAACTTTAAGAAGGCCCTCCAAAAGTAATGTTTGGAAACTGTTCCTTTGACCTTCAGTGACAAAGCTTATGCCTTGCAAATTGATTAATTCAGATACAATATCAAATCATTTTTCATACAATTTTTTAATGTTTGTTAAGTGCCGAAGCAGTATGTAAACAGAGTATTTGGCATTTTTATTAGGCTGCGGAATTCAGTCATTTCCTTTGCAACAACATCTCATAAACTATTTTGACAGTCTAATAAACTATAAAAAGCTGTGGTAAAAACTGGCTCCGAATGTTATAACCGTACAAAATGGAAAGAGCAAGAGAAAACATCTATCACCAGGATTATTATCACTGTTGCTATGGCAACCTGGTTGCAATGGCAATATCTCCACGGTTCTGCTGTTTGTTATCATCTTTCTTGATTTTACATCATTGAAATTGTAGTAATTACACTGTGCCTGATGAAAAATGCATGCTGTCATGGCAACTAAGTCAAATATTCTTAATCATTTCACCTCTTCAATCTAAAATGTAATTGTTTGTCAGTAAAATAGGTTACACAGAAGGCATCCATGGACTTATGATTGCCTTAAGTGTTTTGCGAAAAATAGTGCTTTTAGTCTCAAGACCCTAAGCTAAACTAATAGCCTGAGATGGTAAACAATGACTTATTATAAGTAAGCAGTATTAATTGTAGAGTTTCTTCTCCAATGTGGTAAAATTATAAACCATGCTGACTTTAATATAGTACTTACAATCGAAGACAGAAGGGAATATTTTCAGTTGTCCTCACATCTTCAGTAAATTATTTGAATCAGATGTTATGTTCATTTTGGTGTATGCTACTTGTATGAGTCAATGTCTTCTGATGAATATATTTTAGAATGTTTCTTTCTCCTTGTATATAATTAAGTCACAAAATCATCTTTTCAAATATGAAGAAATAAAGTCTATTAATACAGCATAAAATGCCTTTTCAAATGGAGTAGTTGGGTGGTTACAAGCCTATTTGCTATTCTTCAAATTAATATGTTTTGTGTAATGTTTCTACTTGTATTATTATCATTATCTTTTGGCTGCATCTACCTATATATCTGAGTAATATGTGCATCCTATCAGAACAGAATAAAACAATCAATATGTAAATTTCTGCTATAAATGTTAAATTTATCTTCTTGAGTGAGGTTCATAAATAAACTATCAAATTTCATTAATAACAAGAAATTATAGTACATATTTTTTATAGTTATTTAAGAGTTCTATTTTCTCAGAAAATAAAATGAAATGAAAATCTTGCTTGAGTAGGAAGAGAAAATTGCATCAAAACTCTTTTGTTTTGAAAACAGAATTTGTATAGCCCTGCTTATATTTTTCTTATGTTTGATTTTTGATGTAATGATGCTATAAATGAGAGTAGCAAAATAAGTTATTTTATGCTTTTTCAAGAATTTGTTAGTATTATTATCTTTATTCATATGTTTGGCTGTATATACTTTACATTTAGAAACACAGGATAAGCTAAATGTTACATCCTTTAGGTTTCAGACTCATAAGAAAATTGTATATTTGTATTTCAAACATAGCTAACCATAATTTCTTCTTCTTTGTACCTGTATTTCTTCTTTTTGTGAGCATGTCATTACTTTTCCATGAGAAACGGGCACAAGCTAACTGTAATATGATTAATCTATTTCTGTTAAAGGCAGAAGATGTCTTTGCTATTGGAAAGCTTAGATTTTATCAACCCAGGGAGGGGCAGGGAAATGAAATGCAAGTATGTATTTTCAGAGCGTGAGTACCAATGCATTTATAATGTTGATAGTAATTTGATTGTAAGGGGGACTGTTTGCTTCATCTTTAATGGATTTAATCATAAAATTGCTTTAAAACTTACTCACTGCTTCTGCAAGAAAACAAAATACTGTACAGATAAAATAAATATACAGCCCTGAAATAGAAAAAAGATCTGGTATTATTCATAATTTAGCGAAAAGTGAAATCTTTTAATAAAAATATCGGAAAAGCACATTAAAGGAAAGAAGGAAACATGTTACTCCTACCTACTGTATAAAGGTTTAAAAGATTACACAATCAGTGATTTAATATTATGTTGTATGGTATAGCTAGAAAATAAGCAGTATGCAGTTACAAATTTTATGGCTGTAAAATAAGTTATCTTCAAAGCTCTTGAAATTGTTTAGAAAATACAAATTAATAAAGGCATAATACAAATAATTATATTCATCTAAGAGATATCAAAACTACAAGGTAAATATCTAAGAGGCTAACCTTTCTTTGAAACTCCTAGTAATGATAATGATTTTAAATACCATAACCAATTCTCCAAAACAATTGCCTTCATCAAGAATATGTCTATGTGTGCGTGGGTGGTGTCACTAAAACATCAGCTAAAGTTACAGTCACAGCCCTTGTCCTCACTTCCCCCTCCCTCAGAAGGAAAAAAAATACAAAACAAGTTCATGGTTCTATATTAACTGTAGGCTATTTTCTCGTTTTCCTTAAGAATGAGTCTATCTTGGTTACTAGTTAATTCTTTATTTTCTAAAGTTCCTGTGAGAAATTCACTGGCTTGTCTCATCCTTGTTTGGACCACATTTTCCCTTTGTCCCTGAGCTGGTGGCTGCCCTGCCTCTGAGCAGGTGGAGTCTGTACCCTCCCCTTGGTCCTCCTGGCTTGGGCTGAGATGGGTGGAAACAAGATGGCTAGGCAGGTGAGAACAAGCAAGATGGCAGAAATATGACTCCTCAGCAGGAGATAGAACATTTATGTCTAAATCAGATCCTTGCACAAATGAAGACCAGGCACTCTTTTAGGCACTTAGGGTTTTGTTTGCATTAGAGAAGAATCTCCAAGTCCCTGCTTTTATGGGTCTTTTGTTCCTTTGCACAAGAGTTAGGCATCATTCTTTACTAGCAGGTACAGTTCTCTATCCACCTTGTAATAGTGGGGGCCAACTCAGTGAAAATAAACAAAGTGACACTGTGTGAATAAACAAAATCACCAATGAAATGGTGTAGGAATACAAGTGATCACTATTATTTAATCTAATTTCTATTCTCTGTCAGGAAAATTTTTCCATTCTTCTCACTGTCAGTTGAGAGCTCAGGGAATTCAAATTAATTTAAAGATTAGATTGAGTAAAATATAATTAAGAAGGTAAATGTTCTGGGGTGGGAAAGGGCAACAGAAAATGTGTTCCAGACATAAATATAAATGATGCTGTTGTTATCTGCTATTTTTACATTATTTGTGTCACTCTTCCCTTTCCTCAGCATGAATACACTGAAGCTGACTGAAGTTACATAAGAAATCAAACTGTATGAATGGCAACAATAAGATATTAGAATATTAAGAGGAAATTTCAAAGACATCCCCACATAGGTGAAATCTAAAAATATAAGTTGAATATGGTTTTCAGTACTGTGTTAAACAGAAATATTTTCCTGAAAAATTATTTTCTGAAAATAGAAATACACCTTAAATGTACGCTATTACTCAGGACTTGAGCATTTTCTAATTATTTCTTTAAAACACACAAATGCAACAACGTCATACAAGATGGAATTTGTAGGAACTAAATAATTTTATCTTTTGTCCAACTGGTGAAATGTGTGTATTTTAACAGTTTTTAATGTGATGATAAATTTCAGGGTTTTTTTTTTTTTTTTTTTGTCAGGCAGAAATTTCGGATACCTAGAGAAAAGCCACAAAGATGAAGTTCTCTATAAATTCCAAGATGTTCCTTAAGAATTCTGATTGATCCATCTTTTTAATGATTTTCCCCTCTTTGAAACAGACTATTAAACTAGTCATAATTAAAGAACAAAATATTGGAAAGAGTTTTATGTCTGGAAATCAGATTACTCAAATTTTTATGGAATCTTTCCATAAAGTTAGAGAAACTTGGGGCAAAAGCACATTGCCTTTGTGAATCATAAGTTAAGTATTAAATATTTCTTATACCCTCCAAGGCAAAAGTACTATTAAGGTATTGAAAATCTTAGCAACCTTTCTGTGCCATACTTAAACTTCATTGATGGAGCTTTTAGGTCAGCATGAAACTTTCAGATTCTCTAATGTGAATTTTATTTCATCATATAAACTTCTTAGAACTGCCCGAAGGCTAAGACTAATTATACTTCTAATAAATGACAAGGTTTTTAAATATATAGACTCAGTCCAGCATTTAAACTAAGAATGTTTGAAAAGGCAAAATCTCATTTTTTAATTTACTTTTATACTCTCTTTAGATATTGCAATGTCCAGGTTTAAAAAAAAATTTGTAGGGCTGGGGATATAGCTCAGCAGCGTAGTGCCTGCCTGGCAAGCTGGAGCCCCTGAGTTCAATTCCTGATACCAAAAAAGAAAAAAGAGAAAAAGAAAGTTTGTAACCTGAAAATTATAATTTTTTAGAAGTTTCCTTATTTTTTATGTAAAGATTTCTAAATCCGAAGTCAAATCTGTATTAGTAGATTTAGTATTGTTCCTAGTCAATTTTCATGTTTTGCCATTAAAAGGAGCTAAAATTGCTAGGTTACTTAAGTCAATGAGACACAGAAACAATGGTTTCACTTGAGAAAGGAATTGACCAAATGAAGGGATCAGTTTTTATGGAATCACATTGCACATTCTAATAAATAGGTTAATATCTTATATATGAATCCTCATAACAAGTCAGGAAAGGACTTTAAAATAAAAGCTAGAAACTAAGAGAACTAAATCCATGTTAACCATCTAGTACTACATCTTTACTTAGAAGAATATTAAAATATTAGTGAGTTTCTTATTGTCAGTAGCTAAATTAAAGTCAAGAGTTGCAAATTTCTGGCGCAAAGGGAGGACAGAGAAAAAATGTAATCCAAAGCATTTTCTTGAAAGACAAAACAAAATGTCATTTCTTTGATACATAAAATTTGTTTCTTTAAAACAAAATAGAAGTGTTATGTCAGTTCATGAGCTTGATTCTCTCCACAATTCTGGTCACAAACTGAGTTGGATGAGAACCAACTCAAATTCAATGGGTAGGTTTAATGTTGACCTTATGGGGAAATTTGTTTTGGTTCTCATCCAGGTCAGTTTGCAACCAGAATTGTGGAGAGAGCTGCATTTGTGAACTGAGGCACCACTGCTATTTCTATTGGGTTTACACTTTGAATCCTACTCACACCAGAATCAATGAAAACTTATTGTGGATCAGTGATCTAAGATATAGGAAAATGAGTTTTTGGATTATGCCCAGTCTAACTGCTAAAACACAGAAACTGAGTTTCATGGTCATCTTGAGTGTCAACATGGGATTTTCAGAGTAAAACCAAGGAATGGACAAGGGAGCAATAGTGCTCTTGGAAGATAATGTTTTGCTAAACACTAAGGGAAATGTTGGTATACCATATTGCCTTCTCTATCCATTTTAAAATATATATTGAAAATATTGCATCAATCAAGAGAAATTCTCAGTTTTAAAAGACTAGCTATATCACCCAAACTACTTCAGGAATTAGTTGCCAGATTCCAGACAGCACCAGCTTTGAGTACAAGTGGTCTGAGAGCTCCATTTCTCTCCACCCCACCTTTGGGTGTCAGCTTTGCCTGGTGGCTAAATGGCTGCCAGTTTCAGTCTCATTTCATATCAGTTTCAACCTCAATAGGAAAAAGTGATCCCTTAATAGAAACTAAAAAGAAAAAAATAGCCTGAAATTCATCTTGTGTGTCATTTTTCTTGAAATTCATCTTGTGTGTCACTCTTACATGTGTGTCACTCTCAATTACAAAGGTGAGAGGAATATTTTCTATTCCAAGTTAAACTGGATTATGTCTTCTACTTCTGAGTTATGGGCCACATAGCTCCACCTGAACATGAACCTCAATATAAGCCTCATAGGAAATGTGAACCCCTAAACTGAAGTCAGAGTAAGTGACTAGAAGAAGGAGAATGCGTGTGGGTGATGCTCAACCCAGAGCTGCACCATTGTGAATGTATTATCTTCAATTTCACAGAACTATTACATTTGCTATACTGATTTTTCAATTCCTTGTTTTCTGCAGCACATGGGATCTTCACTCAGTAAAACACTTACTCCTGCTTCCTGACTGCATTCTATGAATGGTGCAATTATGTGTTTAGGTACCATAATCTGAGGTTTAATCCAGCAAGTTAACTGTAACACAACAGGGCCTAATAGTAATTCCAGTGGAGGGAAAGGTAACATGGCTGGCAGCCCTCAGGTGCCTATGCTTCTCAAAGGCAGTAATAATAGAAAGGCTGTGGGTAGCTTCAAATTACTTTTTCCTTCTAATTGGCAATTAGCTCTAATTAACTTTTAATTAATATTCAATGTTTTCTTTAACAAATGGAACCCTGATGAGATCACATCTGTTAATACCACTCAGTTTCTATTTTGGTACTTTACAATTTTCCATTATGACTGCAGCAAGTGCAACTTCAGACAGAAAAGTGATCACCTTTTAGCTAGGATGAAAATATGGCCTGATTTAAAGTCATAGTGCTTTAAAGGTAATTTGGGCAAAAACTAAGATCTATAAAATTGGATTTTATTTTACAGTTTTAAGAGATAGTATAAGGAATTAGAAGTTACATCTTCTTTTTTGTGGCTTCCAAAATTCTTTTCAACAATTGCGAACTATACAAAAATGTCTCCTTTTACTGTGTAGATACACAGAACATAATGAAGAGCATAAAGCAAAGAAAGATGCATAAAGATCTCTCCATCCACTTGTTTCAGAGGAGAACATGAAATCCAGAAAGAAATTGGGCTTGTCTGTGCAGTTCTATACAACTAATATTAAAAGGAATGAAACTAGACAATTCTGCAGATATTTTATAGAAAGTTGAACTTCTCAAGAAGAAAGATCTACTCTACTTCATTTTCATATCTTTGGTTTTCTTGGTTTCCCAAATTCTGTTGCTTTTAGACTATTGACATCACCCAAATTTTTTATGTTTTTTTTTTTGTTTTTTTTTCATACTTTAGCTTCTTTAGTCCAGCTAATGCTTTACATTGTGCTTTGGATAATCTTTCTTAATTATCCTATTTTGTTTGTTTGTTTATTTATTAGTAATCTTTTAGTAAATATTATGGATGCATGTCCTTTCAGATTATCTCAATTTTATCTTTGCTGCTTGAGATAATTTTCCAATATGCTTCTGGAGTTGCTCAGTATTAAATAAAATAGAAACTATTGTTCATCATGATGGAGGGGTTAACCAGAATAAGTGGAGTCCATCAAGTAATTTCTCAATTTCAGCAGAAGTCAGAGTAGACAAACCACAGATGCTTCCAGCTAATTTTTGGTCTGAACATCCAGTTTCATTTTCCTTGATGAAAGGCCAAAATTCAAAAGTTTGTTTTAGAAAAGCAAAATTAAAGTAGACTGACTATTTATAATGTTGGCTGCAGAACTGTGGATTAGAGACTAGCTTATTTAAAAGATATTTCAGTCCTTATAAAGTAATAATTCAGATGGCTATATTTGGGTCAATGGATTGTCATTATTTCCTCTCTGTTTGAAAATGAAAAATAATTTGCCAAACCCCAAATTCCCTTTTGCTCATTGATCTTCTATTGCTACGATACTTTAAAAATGTGAATAAAGTTTTTATTTAGCAAACGAACCATAATTATAATAAACACATGAAATCTTATGACTTAACAAAAGAAATGTATTATGGGAATTAAATCTTCCTTCCTGAGTACATGTTTTTAGAACAGTACCTTATGTGAGAGGATGTTATGTGCTATGAGAGACTCCTCATTGAGCTAAGATACTTGATAAGTACACATAAGACTGGTAATATACTTGCTTGAACTTTATTAAACATTGGTATTGTAGAATGTTTTTGATATGGAACTTAGGAGGAAATGACAGATATGTGACCATGAATGTATCACTTCCAGATTCTAATATTGTCATTAACTTAATTCTTCCAAGCACTTAGTTTCAGTTTAAATTCTGCTTCCTGATTTTCTGTGTCTGTGGAGTCTGAACGAGGATGCTTCTGACATAGTAGTTTTGTGCTCGCTTTGGCAGCACATATACTAGAAGCTAACACAGTAGGTTAAAATTTCCAAGGTGCATTTGAAAGAAGCTTTTTTAAAGCATCATCCCATTACAAATTAGTACACATCTATTACTGTTCATAGCTAGTTATACACTGATTCTTTTTGAGTTTCTCATGCAGAGAACATAGGCATAATTATATAGTATTTTAAGAGGACTTTATAATACACACAGCTTTTATAAGTACACTGAAAATACAAAAATCAATTCTTGTGAAATCTGTACAGCAGAAAATGTTTATATGTTGTATATCGTCATTGAAAATGTTGAAATGCTCAGTACTATTAAGTGAGTGCTAAAACCAATCAGCTAGGGAATGAAACATTTTTTTTAGCTGCTTAAACTAAATACAATCTAATAATTTTAGAGAAATTTAAAAATCAAAGTGTACCATTGAAAGAAAATTTAATAATTAATTGAAAAATTAAAAATAAACATAAAAATTAAATATTTTACGTAAAATAAAAAGAAATTTCAAAAGCCAAAAGAAAATATGTGCAGTTCTTTTTACAATCTCACTTCTGGAGTTTTTCAGAGGGAAATCTCAAATAGAAATAAAAACTGTATGCATAAAAACTGTATGCATATCTACAGCAGAGAAATTTACAACAGCAACAGCAGGAAAATGGTCCAAACATCCAAGAACATGGAATGCTTTCATGAATTATAGCATATAATTTCAGCAGATTATTGTGTACTTCATAAATTCTTATTCAAAATTATGCATACCTATGTTATTATGTATTTAGAGGTTTAAGGGTGATTAGAAATAATTCATGAGAATGAAAACATGAGAAATTTTATCAAAAAATATTGATTAATTTTTTCTATTCTTAAAGTATCCTATTATTATATAGTCTTTGAAACCTAAGAATACTAATATTGCATGCCTGTAATAGCAACTACTTAGTAGGCTGACGCAGGAGGATCTTATAATTGAGGCCTAAAATTGTGAAATTTAGTGACTTTGTCTCAAAATTTAAAAAATATATATATAAAGGCTGGAGAAAGAGTTCAGCATATAGCACTTGCCTAGGATGCATGAACTCCTGGTTCATTCCCCAGAAATGAAAGAAACAAAAAAAAAAGGATAGTATTGAAAAACCAATTTTACTGAAAAACTTCAACATGAAGTAATATCAGTGTTATATAGCAATTATAGAAATAATTAAATTTAAAATTATCTAATTAAAATTAGATATTTCTAAAGTTCATTTGGAAAGTAGTTGCTTAAACTGTGTGTGCATTTTAATAATATTTTAATATTAAAAATATTGTATATTTTTATGACAATAGGAGAAACACTATTGTAACATGAACTGTAACTGACATTAAAGAAAAGATTCTTTTTACCCTAAAACATAAGTAATTTAATTTACCAGACACCTCACCAAAAAAGATGTACAGATGGTGAATTAACATGTGAAAAGATGCTCTACATTGTGTTATCAGGGAAATGCAAATTACAACAACAATGAGATAAGGCTGCACATCTATCAGAATGGCCAAAATCCAGAATACTGATAACACCAAATGCTGGTGAAGATATGGAGCAACAATAACTTTCATTCGTTGCTGATGAGAATGCAGATTGGAAGACCACATTGGAAGACAGTTTGGCAGTTTCTTAGACAACTAGAATACTCTTACCATATGATCTATCAATGGTAGTCTTTGGTGTTTACTCAAAGGAGTTAAAAACATGTGCACATGTCTTCACAAAAAATCTGCACACAAACGTTAATAGCAGCTTTTTTCATAATTGTCAAACTTGGAAACAAGCTGGATGTCCTTCTGGAGGTGAACAGATAAACTGGTACATTCAGACAATGGAGTACAAGTGCAAAAAATTGAGCTATAGGGCCGGTGAGATGGATCAGCGCCATACACACCTGCCTGGCAAGCTCTAGGGCCCAAGTTTGACTCCCAGAACCCACATACGAAAAAGGGGCCAGTGATATCGCTCAGCGGCACTGGCACCTGTTGGCGCACAAGGTCCTGAGGTCGACCCCCGGTACCCACAAAAAAAAAAATTGAGCTATAAAGCCATGAAAAGACATGCATGGAACTTAAATGCATATTGCTAAGTGAAAGAAACCAATCTGAAAATGCTAAATCCCATATGATTCCAAATTTAGGACATTCTGGAAAAGATAGTGAAAGGATCGGTGATTGTGAGGAGTTAGGGAAGAAAGGGGGAGGGTTGTTGAACAGGTGGAATACAAGGGATTTCTAGGGCCCTGAAACTACTCTGTATGATACTATAGTGGCGGATAGCTGTCATCATACATTTGTCCAAATCTATTGCATAGAAAATAGCAAGAGTGGGCCCTAATGCAAATTATCGATTTTAGATAATAATGATGTCTCAAGATAGGTTCATTAACTGTAACAAATGGACCACTCTACTAAAGATGTTGATTTTGGGGAGTCTATGCATATGAGGGGGCAGGGATATTTGGGAAATATTTGTACCTTCCAATTGATTTTGCTGCTTATATAAAATTCTCAAAAACTTAGTCTATAAAAATTGGAGAATATAACTTAATAGTATTGAATGGAAAATGCTATGGTAAAATGACAACTGTGAAGGAAAGATTTTAATATCTCCAAAGGTTAAAATTTTCTCTTTAAATGTTTATTTTCTCTTTGTAAAGTATTAATTTACTGTTTACTAATACAAATATATACCTAAGAGGTTATTTTAAAATTCAGGATAATCATACCTAAGGACTTTTTGGAGTATAGTTTATGACTATTTTGAAGGTTAAAAGTTACCATGATTATTCCTATATTCCAGGTTGATTGCTTCTTGGATCAGCCAGTCTTATGTTTGGATTTAGCAGAAGATCTATCTTTATTTGAAGGAAATGTTGAATTGGTCATTTTTTTGTTTATTCCAGGAATTGCTCTTCTCCCTTGGAGATCATACCAAGAGCAGATATCTATGACAAGGCACAGTTAGGGATCATGTACCTTGTTGCTATTTTCTACAGCTTTTTCCAGTGAAACTTTCTTTCATATACAATTTCCAGTTTATTTTATGTGACCAGGAACATTGGGATTAATGTTAATCTTTTCAGGAACAACTCTATTTTGTAATTGACTGAAAACAGCACTGCACGTTCTATATCTTGGATTTGTTCCTGTTTTGTTAGGCGAATGCAGATGAACACAAAGTAATGTTCACAAACTGGTTTGATCTCTTGTGCTCTAATATAACATGGTCTTTAAAACCAGGATTCCCCTTCTCAGTTGGCCACTGAGTGAAAAATAAGACATCTCTTTTAAATTAGACTGATTAAGAAAAAAACATTCTTTCAAACCTTACAAGGAAAATAGATACATGAGTTTTAAGGTTCCCTTGGCAACACAATAAGGAATTATATTTTGTTCATTAAACACACTGTGTCATTCTGCAATGTTAATTATAAGGGTATAGAAATGGATTTTAAAAGGTGTAGATACAGTGTGACTTGGTAAACTACTCGCAATTCTTCTCGTAGAGAAGAATGTAATGATCAGTAATTTCCAAAATTATTAAAAAATACATGTGAGACCCTGGGTTTGATCCCCAGCACCCCCGCCACACACACACTTGATTTCTAAAATACATGATTGTCAGTAAATGGGTTTAGGTACAGATTTCTATTATTGATTGTTAATTTGGTGATTCTTTTTTTCACACTAAACTCATGATTTTCTGCATTTCATAGGCATGCATGCGGTTACAACAGGTAAAGACATTTGAAATTGCAAAAACACAAGCTCAGAAATAAAAGTGAATTTATCAGCATACTTGTGGGCCAAGTTTATACTCCCTAATCACATTACTGTCCTCTTTGATAAGATAAAATAAAATACAAAACAAAACCAATAAAATAAAACAAAGCAATCTCCATGTAAAACTAAAAATGTTAGAGAATATACTTCAAAACTGTGTTTTTCTTCATAGTTTTGAATCATTTGCAGCAAAAATCAGTGCAGAAACAAGAAATGGAAAAGTATACAATTACCTCAGTACCTTCTCTTTATCAGAACTTCTTTCAGAGAGGCATTGTAACTAGTAGTCCCACATCTTTGTGCCAGCAGGCTACTAATTGTGGAAATACTCTATCCCTTTATCTTTCATATAAGAGCACCTTCTCTTTTTTTCTGCTTCAAAATAAAATATCTGGGCCGGTGAGATGGCTCAGCGGTGTAAGCGCCTGCCTTGCAAGCGCGATGACCCGAGTTCGACTCCCGGAACCCACATATGAAAAAGGGGCCGGTGGTATCGCTCAGCGGCACGGGTGCCTGTTGGCGCGCGAGGTCCTGAGGTCGACCCCCCGGCACTCACAAAAAAAAATAAAATAAAATAAAATATCTGCTCTGTTTATCATTGCTTGATTTACATAACAAGAGAAGACAAAGTCAAACTGTAAAAGTCAGAAAAAGAAAAAAAATGTAAGACTTTTTCTTTGGGGATTTGCCTGTTACCTTATCCTCTATTTTTAAATTTATGAAAATAACATTAGTGTGTCCATTCAATGCCTGATCCACAATGCAGTAGATCACGCTTTCAGGAACTTCCCTGTTGGCTTTAAATTAACATTTGTCTATACTTGACTCCTTACCCAAACCTTCTATGTGTGAACTAATCCTGGTGTGGCTGATGAAGCCTGAATAGAAAATTTAAGGACTACATTCCGTGGTTCTATCAAGTGTCATCTTCACCAATTTTTGGAAACATTACAGGCCTCATGAGCATGAACAAGGTGCTTCAAATGATCTCCACAGTCTACTTTGGGATCAGGATACCAGTTGTGCAGAACAGAACAAATTACAGTTTATTATGGGAAAAATGGTCTGCTAGGTCTTTCACCAGACTGTTTTGACCCTCTACTCTGGCGTTTGGATCCCCGCATAGCCTTGGGCTCCACTAAGGTAAATGGTCAAAGCAAAAGCTCAGTATCCTCCTAGCAAGCTCTAAGTGGCCACTAGAGGGTTTGCCTGGACCCCCGTATAAATCAATATTATCTTGCCTGAGTTACTGTGACAACAGAAAGAAAACAAGCTATCATTACTCTACTATGGAATATTCCTTTTGTGTGTATGTGTAAATTATAAATATTACTTTTTCTCCCCACCTTCAGTTTTTAAAATGTGGTTTCACATTTCATTTAATGCTAAATGGTTCATTACATAGAGTAGCAACTCAGTTCTCTTATTACGGTGTTATCTTTCACTTTGTCAAAATATGTCTACTTGATAAGAAATCTGACAGAAGTTGCTTATGATGGGATCACTAACAGCCATCAGTTTCTCGCTAGCAAATGAAACTGTAACCATGGTGACAGCCTTTTTTTGCCAGAATGAAAATGAGACAGCACTCCGCTGCAGCCATTAGCAGAATACACAAATGTCCCTCAAGGCAAACATCTAAAGCAAATGGACTGCAAAGGAAGGAGCACTAATTTCTATTTATTTAGGATTTGTAAACCTAGCAGAGCAAGATATTAACAAAGGAACAAACAAAGAAAGTTTAAAAAATCCCCGCTGTTTGTGTTTTCCTTTTGGTTTATGAAACTCCTTGTTTCAAATCTACAATACTGGGGCCTGATTTTCCTACTCTAGCATTCAATAATGCCAACAATATGCCTTTGACTCTATTCCTGGATATTTCATGGGTCTGCAATCCCCCCTTGCATAAGGGAGGAAAGAGAACTTAATCAAGTAGAAAAAATACTTTAAATGATAAGGAGTTTCTCCTCTTTTTTAAAAAAATATGCATTTTTAGGAAAAACTATCAAAAATGAAATACAAGATGTCCTTTTTCATATACTTTAATTTTCAAAGAGGTATGTTCATTCTGATAAGGTGCATAGAAGCTGATAATAAGTCTATTCTAACACTATCGGCAATCAGCCACAGACAGTCAAAGACCTTTCAAGTGTCAGCCTCCTCTCACTGTCTTCTTACGCACCATTAGACCCATCTCTCTAGGAACTACTTAGTGCATGCAGATATCCTTCTGACAGACATGGGTTAGGCGAATTTTCTTTTTCCAACTATAAGAAACGTTTTAACTCTCTTACATCTAAAACAAAATATTAGTCTAAAATAATTTCTCAGATTCTGCCTATCTTTCTTTCCCGTTCTAAGAACTTTTCCCCCACCCTCTTTTCTTCTTTCTCAAATTATTCCACTAATTTATGAGAAATAATAGTTTTCAATATTCAATTTATTAAACTTACTGATTCAGCTTATTTGCTGCAAATGTTTATTTAATTTTTAATTTAGACTTTCATCAAAAGATAGAATTATTTCAGTGGTGTGCTTCAGTTTGAGAAGCTTTCTAAAGGTCTATTTATGTATACAATTGTTCCGGGATTCCTGCCACCACCCCAGAAAGGTGTGAAAGCATCAGGTTCAGGTCATGACATTTGCACAGTATCTTATTCAGAATGTCTGATTTAGTAGATTTTGAAGTCCACTAGACGAGTCAATCTAAAAATTTGTGACTATATTCATATAACGAGCCTAAAAAATTGTCTTTCAGCTACAACTGTATATTATCTGGATACGCATTGCAGGGATGTGTTTTTCTGTATTTCCGGTTGTGTGTTTGGGTGGATGTCAGTAAATTGTACATTTAGTTTTTCTTGCCAACATTCAACATTTTCTTCAAGAAACTGTGGATTGAATCTGAGTTGTTTGGGGCATTGAAACTTGCCCCTGACTATATATTCACCAACTCATTCTTTTGTTCTTCCAAACATCTAAGAGCCATCAAAACACCTGTAAAACTGACTGAAGCAACAGGAAAGTGGGTGTAAGCATTGCTTTTGAATCTGGGGATCAAGTTTAGATTATGATGTTTCCTTCTCATAGTCATCCTTCACTCTTTTCTGAACCTGAGGTCTTTTTGGTGAAAAGGCAAAAAAGTATTTTAACTTATAAAGTAAGCTAATTCATATGTCTAGATTGCAAATGATTTTGGGAACTATTTGCATAAAACATTTGTCTCTTAATTCACCAAATACATCACAATTGCTTCATTTTTGTAAGAGAGTGTAGATTCCAGTATATGATATATGGCAAAGTGGTGAGCAGCAGAGAAAGAGCCTTCCAAGACTGGGTGTGTGACACTGGAATATAGCAAGGTGAGGAGGAGAAGAGGGAGGGAGGTGGGTCCCTGGGACCCAGGAAGGATCTGAAGTGAGAATTGAAGGGGTTACAGAAGAGAGAGTCTTCAACAAAGAAGGAAGAGGTGGCAGGCAGCACTTTGGCCCTGAGCCTGGAGTCACTGCATGGTAGGGGCAGCTCGAATCTGCAGAAGCAAGGTGACTACTGGAGACCTCAGAAGCCTCCATGGAGAAACACAGCAGTGGAACAGAGCAGTGGATGCAGCACACTGCCGTGGCTGGTGAATTATTTGGGTATTGATGTCCCCCAGGAGAGGGCGATTGTCCAGGAGCTATCTTGGAGTAGGGCCAACTGAGCTCAGAACTCAGAGCAACTGAGTTGGCTCCATGTAGCAGCTCCCAGCGTCAGAGCAAGGGACCTGAATTTAAGTTGGCAGGAAGTCAGAAAGCCGAGTACAAGCGGAGGGTGCGCACAGACTGCTGCAGACTAAATGGGTTTGGTTCCAGCCTCATGGCGAGAAACTAGCCTGAACTTCAGTGGAACTAAAAGTGCAGGCTCACTGGGATTATCCAATACCCTGCTGTAAAGCTATAGCTGGCTTGTTGGGACTAATCAACTCAGATCTGGACTCTGTCTGCCCATGTTGTGTAACAATGGCGGCAGAGACACACCTTGAAGTGAACTTTTTTCCTTATTATCTTTATTCTTTCTTTCTCTCTTTTCTTGCTTTTTTATGTTTGTTTGTTTACTTTTTTATTTTTAAGAGAAAAAAACAAAAAAACAAAGATATAGAATTTCAAAACAAGATAATAAGAAATTAACAATGGTTAATATATTGCATATTGTTCTCTTCGAAGTAGTTGCTCAGATTACAAGATACAGGCATGCAGAATTGATCAAACAATGTAAGCACAAACCATTCTTTTCAATAAACCAAAAGAAATTAGTAGTATAATTATCTTAGCTATCTTGTGTATATATATATTTTTTTCTTTTCCCTTCCTTCCTTTCCCCATCCCAGTAGTTCTTTCCTTTTGAGCAGTTTCTTTCCCTTTCACAATATCTATTGTAGATCTTGGATCTTATTTGCTTTATCAGTTGCTTACACTAGGGGGACAATATGATGTTTATACATAAGAGTTTGAGTTATTTCACTTATGAGTATGGTCTTGAGTTGCCTACATTTATCTATAAAAGCCTCAAGTTTATCCTTCTTTATACCTGAGTAGTACTCCATTATATAATAATACCACTCTTTTTTTTTTGTGGGTACCGGGGGTCGAACTCAGGATATCATGCGTCAGCAAGTGCCTGTGCTGCTGAACAATATCACCGGCCCTTTTTTCATATGTGGGTACCAGAAGTCGAACTCAGGACCTCGTGCTTGCCAGGTGGGCACTTATGCTGCTGAGCTATTCCACAGGCCCACCACATCTTTTTTATCCATTCCTTGGTTGATGGCCATTTGGGTTGTTTCCAAGATTTATCTATTACAAATTGTGCTGCTATAAACAAGGGTGCACAACTGTCACTGTGGTGTGATATTTTTAATTCTGGGAAGATACCCAAAAGGGGAATAGCTGGGTCAAATGGGATCTCTAATCCCAGTTTTTTAAGGAATCTCTATACTGATTTCCACAGAGGTTTTACCACTCTACAATCCCACCAATAGTGGAGAAGGGTTAATTTTCCCCACCGCCCTGCCAACATTTGTTATTGGTTGATTTCTTGAAGATACCCATTCTTTCTGGGGTGAGATGGAATCTCAGTGTTGTTTTAATTTGAATCTCTCAAATGACCAATGATATTGAACATTTTTTCATATATTTATTCGGCATTTGTATTTCATCTGAGAAGTGTGTATTCATCTCAGGTGCCCATTTTTGGATTGAGTCTTTGAATTTGGTAGAGGCCTGATATTTTTCAGTTCTTTATATGTTCTAGACAGAAGTTCTTTGTGTGAGGTGCAGTTGGCTAAAATTTTTTCCCACTCTGTGGGTTTTCTTTTCACTCTATTGGTGATTTCTTTTGCAGTGAAAAAAATTTTTAATAAGATGAGATCCCATTTGTTGATGCTTTGAAGTATTTCCTGTGCAGTTTGATTTTTCTTCATGAAATCTCTGCCTAACCCTATGTCTTCAAGATTTCTACCTATTTTCTCTTCCAGTTGATTTAGTGTTTCTGCTTCAATATTTAGATCTTTGATCCATTTTGACTTTAGTTTACTGCATGGTGATAGACATGGGTGAGTTTTAGTCTATGACCTCTGGAAAGCCAGTATTTTCAGTACCATTTATTAAACAGGCTATCATTCTTCCAGTGAACATGTTTGGCTCCTTTATCAAAGATGAGGTGGCTGAGTGTTTTTTAGTGGTACCTACATCTTCTAATCTGTTCCACTGATCCTCAGGTCTGTTTTTTGCCAGTTCCTTGCTGATTTTATCACAGTAGCTTTGTAGTATAGTTTCAAGTCAGGGATTGTAATGCCTCCTGTCTTGCCTTTGTTGCCCAGGATTGCCTTTGCTATTCTAGGTCTCTTCTCATTCAAGATGACTTTAGGAATGTTTTCTCTAGATCTGTGAGGTTTGCTAGTGGCATTTTGATTGGGAATGCATTAAATCTCTATAGCAGTTTTGGGAGTAGGGCCATTTTCACAATGTTGGTTCTTCCTATCCATGAGCAAGGGATATCTTTCTATTTTCTGATATCCTCTTTGATCTCCTTTTTCAGAGTACTGTAATTTTCAATACATAGATCATTTACTTCCTTTGTTAGATTGATTCCTAAGTATTTCATTTTTGGATGCTATTGTGAACGGTGTGATTTCCCTAATTTCTATCTCAGTGAGTTTGTTGTTTGTGTACAGGAATATTATTGATTTTTGAGTATTGATTTTGTATCCAGCTACACTACTGAATTTGCTTATTAAATTTACAAGTCTTTTGGTGGAGTTTTTGGGGTCTTCTATGTAGAGTATCATGGCATCTGCAAACAATGATAATTTAACTTTTTCCTTTCCTATCCTTATTCCTTTTGCTTCTCTCTCTTGTCTAATTGCTCTGGTGAATGTTTTCAGAACTATATTGCATAGGAGTGGTGATAGTGGACATCCTTGTCTTGTTCCTGATTTTAGAGTGAAAGCTTTTAGTTTTGTCCATTTAGTATGATGTTGGCTGTTTGTTTGTCATAGATGGCTTTTGTCAGCTTGAGAGAAAGATCATATATTCCATTTTTTTGTAGGACTTTTATCATGAATGGACATTGAACTTTTTCAAATGTTTTTTCAGCATCTATTGAGATGATGATATGGTATTTGCCCTTGACTATGTTAATGTGGTGTGTTACATTTATTGATTTGCATATGTTGAGCCATCCTTGCAGTCCTGGGTTGAATCCCACTTGGTCATGGTGTATAATCTCCTTGATGATTTGCTGCATTCTGTTTGCCAGTATTGTATTGAGGATTTTTGCATCTAGGTTCATTAGGGAGATTGGCCTGTATTTCTCATTTTTGGTTGGGACTTTCACTGGTTTTGGTAGCAGAGTAATACTTGCATCCAGGAATGAGTTAGAGAGAATTGCTTCTCTGTCAATTTTGTTAATGTATTTGAGGAATTTTGGCACTAAATCTTCTCTAAATTTCTTATAGAATTCAGCAGTGAATCCATTCGTACCTGGGCTTTTCTTTGTTGGTAAGTTTTTAATTATGTTTTCAATTTCATTAACTGATATTGGGTTATTCAGAATTTTCATATCTTTTGGATTCAGCTTTGGTAATTCATACATTTCTAGGAATCTCTCCACTTCTTCTATGTTTCCATCCTATGTGAGTAAAGAATTTCAAAGTAGGTATTGATGATCTATGAATTTCCACAGGATCTGTAGTGATTTCACCCTTTTCAGTCCTCATTGCATGAATCTGAGTTTTTTCTTTCCTTTTTTGATAAGGTTGGCTGGGGGTTTATCAATTTTATTTATTCTTTCAAAGAACCAACTCTTTGTTTCATTAATTCTTTGCATTGTTTTCTTCATCTCAATTGCATTAATTTCTGCTCTGATCTTTATAATTTCATCCCTTGTATGGTCTTTGGGCTTGACTTGCTCTTCTTTTTCTAGAAGCTTGAGTTGCAGCATTAGGTTGTTTATTTGTGCTCATTCTGTTTTCCCAAAGTGAGAATTCACTGCTATAAATTTCCCTCTTAGGACTGCTTTCATTGTGTCCCACAGGTTCCAGTAAGTTGTATTTGCATTTTCATTTGATTGTGGATATTGTTTAATTTCTTCTTTAATTCATCTGTGACCCATAGGTTGTTCAAGAGGGTGTTATTTAATTTCCATGTGTTTCGGCAGTTTTGGGGGTTTCTTTTGCAAACAATTTCCAATTTCATTGCACTATGGTCAGATAATATGCATGGCATAATTTCAGTTCCTTTGCATTTACTTAAGCATGTTCTGTGGGCTAGTATATGGTCTTTTTAGAGAACATCCCATGTGCAGCTGAGAAGAATGTATATTCTGATGTTGTTGGGTGGAACACTCTGTAAACATCTACTAAGTCCATTTGTTCACAGGTTTGGTTCAGTTCTGTTATGTCTTTTCTGATTTTTTGTCTAGTTGATCTATCTCTTTGTGACAATGAGGTATTAAGGTCCCTGTTACAATTGTGTTATTGCTTATTTGATTTTCCATGTCTATTAATATTTGTCTTATATAGTTTTGTGCTCCCATATTTATTGCATATATATTTTTGAATGCTATCTCTTCCTCTTGAATTTTTCCCCTAACAAGTATGTAGTGACCTTCTTTATCTTTTTTGATCATTCTTGGTTTGAAGTTCACGTTGTCTGTGAACAGAATAGCTACCCTGCTTTTTTCTGGGTTCCTGTTGCATGGAGTATTATTTTCCATCCTTTGACTTTTAGTTTATGAATTTATTTTTGAGTAAAATGTGTTTCTTGTACAGAGCACATTGTTGGATCTTGTTTTCTGACCCATTCTGCCAGTCAGTCTCTTTTGATTTGTGAATTGAGGCCATTTACATTGATGGTTATAACTGATATGTATTGATTTATCTTTGTCATGTTATTTTCCTGCTGTTGGTTCCCTAATTTTTATCTCTGTTTAATTGCTTACCTGCTTGATGGTTTCTTTCTGTTGCTGTTCTTGGAATTGTGGTCATTTTTGTCTCTGTCCAGAATATCTTTCAGTACCCTTTGTAATGTTAACTTGGTGGTGATGGATTTCTTCAGTTTTTCTTTGTCATGTTATTTCTCCATTAATTTTGAAAGTTAGTTTTACAGGGTACATCAATCTGGGTTGGAAGTTGTTTTCTTTCAAGACTTGAAATACGTCACTCCAAACTTTTCTTGACTTGAGGGTTTGTGTTGAGAAGTCTGCCATGATTCTGATGGGCTTTCCTTTATAGGTGATCTGTTTCTTTTCTCTAACAGCTTTGAATATTCTTTTCTTGTGCTGAATTTTTGGGATCTTGATTATTATATGTGTGAGTGTAGATTTACTTTGGTTATGGCTAGCTGGAGTTCTATATGTCTCAATTATCTGTATGTCAGATTCTTTTCCCATGCTTGGGAATTTTTCTGCTATTACTTCTGCAAATAGTTTTTTACATCATTTGTGTTGACTCTTGCTTTTTCATTGGCACCAATTATTCTTATATTATTTTTCTTAGCATCGTCTTGGAGCTGTTGAACTGCTATTTCCTGATCTTTTGTTATTTTCAAGAGATCTTTCCTTTCACGATCACTATCTGTGATCCTGTCTTCAAGATCTGAAAGTCTGTCTTCAGTTTCATTGAAGCAGTTTTGCCAGCTTTCAATGGAAGTTTTAATTTCTGGGATATCTGTTTGAATACATTTCATACATTGTATTTCTTTCCTATATTGATTATTCATTTTCCATCCTCTTCCTATCATCTATATTTTTTTTACCTATCTCTACTCTAGATTTGTTGAGCAATTCCTTTATAATGTTGACATTTCTTTTTTTACCTGAGAGATTATTTCTGATTTGCTTTCCTCTGTAGCCTCATGGATTTTTTCTTTACTTTCATTGCTATCATTACAGAAATTTCAGGTGTGTGTCTTCCAATTTCTTCTACGTTGATGTCTCCTGGACTTGTTCTGGGTGGGCTGGGCGTCTGAGATTGCATTTTCCTTCTTCATCTTGTCAGTTTCTCTTTTAAATTTTTTTTTGTGATGATCCTTGTGAGTTTTTGTAGTAGGCAGTTATATAGCTAATATCAAGGACTTTCTAGGAACTGTGTTCTTCAGGGATGACTTCTGTGTATAGGAGACCCTTGGCGTGTGCGTCACAAGATCCTGCCTTCCCAATTAATTAAGAGTGGGGTGTTGGTATCTGTTTGGCTCAGTCCCCAGTCCTTTGGTGTAGTGCTATAGTGAGGTTATTACCCCAGAGCTTCCCAGTATTGTTACAGAAGGGAAAGCAACTGATTACAACAAATATACATCCTAGCTAAAGTAGTAAAATTAACAATAAAAATAGCATTAAGCACAATTTAGAAACTGAAAAACTGTTATATTTCCAAAAGGTTGTACATACTAGCAATAAAACTACTCACCATAGGCAATTTACAAGCATCAACCTAGGAATTAAACAAACAAAGAAAAAAACAGAAAATGAAAAGACATTTAAGGAAGATGCAATCCAGACTTCCCGCTCACCAAAAGCAGACCCAGGGGGCAATGAGGTGGAACAATCTGAAAGACATCCACCTGGACTCTCTGAAGTGGCAACACTGTATGTAACAAAGCAAATGAATGAGGCTCTAGAAAAAAACCAAATCAGAAATAATTTCTCAGATAACTACAGAGATGGTGGCCAAAATAAAAGACATGCTTAGTGACTCCAGAGCAGATACAGATTTAAAAAATAAAGGATCTTAGGAAAATAATGGAAACCACAAGCACAGAACTTAAGAAAGAAATGGAATCCACAAAACAGATTCAAATAGATATCCAGGAGATTAAAAATACGATTGAAAGTATATGCAGCAGAATGAGCCAATGTGAGACCAGAATCTTAGATATAGAAGACGTGATTGCAGCTAGTGATCATGAAAAGAAAGATTTCTTAAAAATAGCAAGGGACCATTAGAAATCAACCCAGTAGCTCCTAGATGATGCAAAGAATAAAATAAGGTTGGTTGGAGTCAATCAAAAAGGAGGATATGACACAAATGACATACAAACCTGTTCACAGAAGTCGTGGCAGAAAAATTCCCAAGCAAGGAAAAAGAATTTGACATACAGATAAGTAAGACACATAGAACTCCAATTAGCATGATCAAAAAAATCTACACTGAGGCATATTAATAGTCAAGATTCCAGAAATTCAACATAAGAGCAGAATATTAAAAATGCTGTTAGAGAAAAGAAATGAATCACCTATAAAGGAAAGCACATTAGAATCACAGTAGTTTTCTCAACAAAAGCCTAATTGCTTGATAGCAAAGGAGAGCTTAGAGTGAAGTATTTCAAGCCCTAAAAGAAAACAACTTCCAATCCAGGTTGATGTACCCCACAAAACTATCTTTCAAAATTGATTGAGAAATAAGATACTTCCATGACAAAGAACACCTGAAGAAATTCATGACCATCAAACCAGCACTCTAAAATGTTTTGAAGGATATTCTAGAAAGAGATAACAAAGACTACAACTCCATGAACCCCAACAAAAGGAATCCATCAGGCAAGGCAAGTAATTAAACAGAGAGTTACAAAAAAGGGAACGAACAACAGTAAAATAACATGACAAAGATAAGTCAATGCATATCAGTTATAACCATTAATGTTAATGGTCTCAATTCACCAATCAAAAGAAACAGACTGGCAGAATGGATCAAGAAGCAAGATCCAAAAATATGCTATGTACAAGAAACGCACTTAATTCAAAAAGAAATTTGTAGATGGAGAGTCAAATGATGGAAAACTATACTCCATGTGACATGGACCCAGAAAAAAAGCAGAGGTAGCTGTTCTACTTAGAGACAAAGTGTATGTCAAGCCAAGACGGATCAAGACAGACAAAGAAGGTGGTTACATACTTCTGTAGGGAACAACCCAAGAGGAAGAGAGGAAGAGATAACAATCATATATATATATATGATTGTATATATATATATATATATATATATATATATATATATATATATACCAAATACCAGTGCACGCAACTACATGAAATAAATATTAACAGATGTGAAAAATCAAATAAGCATTAGTACAACTGTAATGGGGGACTTCAATCCCCCATTGCCATAACAGATCAACTAGACAAAAATTTAACAATGAAATATTAGAATGGAACCAAACTTTTGAACAAATAGATGTAGGAGATGTCTACAGAGTGTTCCACCCCAGAGTATCAGAATACACATTCTTCTCAGAAGCACATAGATTGTTCTTCAAAATAGACCATATACTAGCTCATTGAACATGCTTATGTAAATGCAAAGGAATTGAAGTTATCCCATGCATATTATCGGGCCATAGTGCAATGCAACTGGAAATCAATGGCAAAAGAAACCATGAGAACTTCATAAATGCATGGAAATTAAATAACACCCTCCTGAGCAACCAATGAACCACACGTGAAATTAAAGAAGAAATTAGTTTCTACAGTTAAACAATAATGCTAATATAACATACCAGAACTTATGGGACACAATGAAAACCATCCTACAAGGGAAATTTATAGTGGTGAATTCCCAGATCAGGAAAACAGAGTGAACTCACATAAACAACTCCACACTGAAACTCAAGCTTTTCAAAAAAGAAAAGCAAGTCAAAAGCAAAGCTTCTATGATGGAGGAAATTATGAAAATCAGAGCAGAAATTAATGCAATGGAGACTAAGAAAACAATACAAAGAATCAGTGAATTGAAGAATCAATTCATTTGAAAGAGTAAATAAAACTGACAACACTTTAGTGAACCTTATCATATAAAAGGAAAGAATATGGGCCGGTGAGATGGCTCGGTGACGTACGCACCTGCCTGGCAAGCGCGAGGGCCTGAGTTCGACTCCCGGAACCCACATACGAAAAAAGGGCCAGTGATATCGCTCAGCAGCACGGGCGCCTGCTGGCGCGAGAGGTCCTGAGGTCGACCCCTGGTACCCACAGGAAAAAAAAAAAAGGGAAGAATAAACTCAAAAGTATGCTATCAGGATTGAAAAGGGTGAAATCACAACAGATCCTAAAGGAATCCTGAAGATCATCAGTACCTACTTCATGAACCTGTATTCTAATAAAACGGAAAATGCAGAAGAAATAGACAGATTCCTAGAAACATATGAATTATCAAAGCTGAATCAAGAAGATATAAAGACTCTAAATAACTCAATCAGTCAATGAAATTGAAGATGTAGTTAAAAACCTACCAACAAAGAAAAGCCCATGTCCAAATGGATTCACTGCCGAATTCTACAAAAAATTTAGACACTTAGTGCTGCTATTTCTTGAACTCCTAATGAAACTGAAGGGAAGTATCACTACCAAATTCATTCCTGGAAGCAAGCATTACCCTGACCCCAAAACCAAAGAAGGATACAATCAAAAAAGAGACCTACAGGCCAATCTCCCTAATGAACATAGATGCATATGTCCTCAGTGCAATACTGGCAAACATAATGCAGCAAATCATCAAGAAAATTACACACCATGACCATGTAGAGTTCATTCCAGGTATGCAGGGATGGTTCTACATACACAAATCAATAAATGTAATACACCATATTAACATAGTCAAGGACAGACACCATATCATCATCTCAATAGATGCTGAAAAAACATTTGAAAAAGTTCAATGTCCATTCATGATATAAGTCCTACAAAAAATTGGAATATGTGATCTTTATCTCAAGCTGATAAAAGCCATCTATGACAAACCAACAACCAACATCATACTAAATGGACAAAACTAAAAGCTTTCACACTAAGATCAGGAACAAGACAAGGATGTCCACTGTCACCTCTCCTATTTAATATAGTTCTGGAAACAGAGCAATTAGACAAGAAAAGAAACAAATGGAAAAAGTATAGGAAAGGAAGAAATTAAACTCTCATTATTTTTGGATAACATGATACTCTATATAAAATCCCACAAACTCTACCAAAAGACTTCTAGACTAAATAACCAATTTTGGTAGCGTAGCTGAATAAAAAGTCAACACTCAAAAATCAATAACCTTTTTGTACATGAATAACAAACTCACTGAGAGAGAAATTAGGGAAACAACACCTTTCACATTAGCATCCCAAAAAATGAAATACCTAGCAATCAATCTAATGAAGAAAGTAAAAGAACTCTATATTGAAAACAAGAGTACTCTGAAAAAGATGAAAGAGGATATCAGAAAATGGAAAGATATCCATTGTTCTTGGGTAGGAAGAACAAATATAGTTAAAATAGCCATACTCCCAAAATCGTTATACAGATTTAACCCAATCCATATCCAAATTCCAATAGCATATCTCACAGAATTAGAGAAAACAATCCTAAAATTCATTTGGAACCAGAAGAGACCTAGAACAGCAAAGATAATTCTGGGCAACAAAGGCAAAGCAGGGCCATCACAATCCCTGACTTCAAATTATACTACAAACTACTGTGATAAAATCAGCATGGTACTGACAAAAAGAAACCTGAGGATCAGTGGAATACATTAGACAGTGCAGAAACAACTCTGGGCATACTTAGCCAGTTATCTTTGATAAAAGAGACACACATGATCACTGGAAGAAAGATAGCCTCTTTAATAAATGGTGCTGGAAATACTGGCTTTCCGAATGCTGAAGATTAAAACCAGACCCACATCTTTCACCATGCACCAAACTAAAATTGAAATGGATCAAAGATCTAAATATTAAAACAGAAACACTAAATTTTTTGCAAGACAGAATAGGTAGAACTCTTGATGACACTGGTGTAAGCAAAGACTTTATGAACAAAACCCTATTTGCACAGGAAATATCACAAAGAATCAGCATCTGGGGTCTTGTCTTATTAAAAAGCTTTTCCACAGTAAGAGAAACCACCAAGAGAGTGAAGAGACAACCCATAGTGTGATAAAATTTCTGCCTGCTGTTCTTCAGACAAAGGACTAATATCTAGAACATGTAAAGAACTGAAAAAAATCAGATCCTCTGAATTTAAAGACCCAATCCAAAAATGGGCATCTGAAATGAATAGACATTTCTCAGATGAAGAAGTATAAACAGCAAATAAGTACATGAAAAATGTTCAGTTTCACTGCTCATTCGAGTGATGCAAATTAAAACAACGCTGAGATTCCATCTCACTACAGAAAGAATGGCTATTATCAAGAAGTCATCCAGTAACAAAAACTGATGGGGCTGTGGGGAAAAAGGAATCCTCCACTGTTGGTGGGAGTGTAGACAAGTGCGACCACCATGGAAATTAGTGTGGAGGTTCCTCACAAAACTAGGACTAGAGGTCCCATTGAACCCAGCTATTCCCCTTCTTGTTATCTTCCCAAAAAAATTAAAAACACCATACAACAGTGATATATGCGTAATCATATTTATAGTGACACAGTTTGCAATAGTTAAATCTTGGAAGTCGCCCAAATGTCCATCAATCAATGAATGGATAAGAAGATGTGGTAGGAGTACTACCAAATTATGCAAATGAGTACTACTTGGCCATAAAGAAGAATAATCTTGAGACACTTCTAAGTAAATGAATGCATCTTGAGAACATACTCTTAAATGAAATAAATCAGACAAACATGTGTAGATACCACATAGTTTCTCTGGTGTGAGAAAATGAAAGTGTAAATAAGGACCAAATGTATAACAGGTATTGTGAAATAGGAACGAAGTGTTCATATAGGAAGGGTAACTGAGGGGGAGAACAGAAGGAAGGGAAAAGAAAAAAATGAGAAAAGAAGGAAGCAATGGAAACAAAGCTTTTGTAAATTTTGAGGGGAGATGGGTTGAAGGGATGGTAGCAGAAAGGGGGAAAAAAAGAATGGAGTTATATCATGTACAGGTACAAATTCCCTACATGTATGTGATGATTATGTATACCATTTTATGTACCAATAAACTTAGTTAAACAATATATATGCCCACAGTGACATAATAATAATATCAGTCAATATTTTTCAGGTGTTTTTCAAGTGCCAAGCACTGTGAAGTGGTAGAAGAAACACTTAGGAACCGACAGCAATATTCCAGAAGAGGAATAATAAGATCTGCCCTTGGATAATGGCAGTGGGGACAGAAAAGTTGAGCTAGAGGCTAGAAATATCTGAAGAGTTAGAATAAAGGTACTTTATAGGTAAGGGAGAAGAAAAACTTAGATTTATCTCTGAAATTTGGGTATTGCCTAATCAAACTAAAATATGATTTATCATGTATAACTAAGTCCAGGAGTGTCTCATATGGTGCAAAGTGCTCAGGCCTGTGTTTGAACCATGACTAGCTATGCAGTGAGGCAAAGCAAATACTTTCAGCTTCCTCGCATGTTAAATCATGAATATAGCAGTCCTGGTATTTAGTGAACATATCATAAATACAAGCTAATATCATTTGTTTAGGTTTGACAATTTTTTAAATGTACTTTTTGCACTTTTCAGAGTTGTCCTTTTGTTAATTTAAAATTGCCTAATTATCTGTCCTCCAAATGATGTGATAAGGCTAAGATGGGGGCGGTGTGAAAAAAGAATTACAATGTTTTATGCACATGTAGCAATTCCCCACAATGAATGTAATCATTATGTACTGCAAACATAAAACTTATAAAATTAAATATGAGCTGGGTGAGGTGGTACACTTTTGTGATTTAAAAAAAAGGTATTAAGAACTTTGACTACAGTGTTTGTCAATAGTGCTTTGTCATCCACCCAGATCTCAGCAGAACTGCGCAGTTCTGAAGCAAGTCCCTGGGAACTAGGGTCAAACCATTCTTCCCCACTTCCCAGTCTTACAGACCCACTGGCCCACATTTTATGAGTTGTGGTCAAAATATACCATCAATTTTTAAAATAAAAAAGCTTTATTGTAAAAGACACATTGCCATTAATCCCCCTCACCTCGAACACATTTATCCTATTGTTTTTCTATATTTTGAAGTAGTACTGGAAGTCCATTTTCTTCAGTATCTGTATGAAGTGTGATAAAAAATTTAGTCAGTGCTACTGCTGAATGCTATCCAATAGAAAGGCAGACTAACAAAAACATTATGACGTATCTTCATTCATCTTATTCAGTGGATCTGGCACCATGCAACTTCTGGCTCTTTCCCAAGGTCAAAATGACCATGAAACATAAGTGTTTTAAATCCATTTAGAATATAGAGGCAGCCATGAGAGCATAACTAAAGACACTCATGAAAGAGGACCATCAGAATGGTTTCAGAAAGTAGCAAGAATGATGGGATAATTGTTCTCAAAGCAAGGAGAAGTAGTTTGAAGGAGATTAATGGCATTGTCTTTCACTCCATTTTTAAAATTTAAACATGTACCATATTTTTCAATCACTCTTTGTATATCACCACTGTCCACATTGAATCAAAGGAATTAAGAGCAGAAAAGTGTTTAATACATGTCTAACAGACCACGCCAGGCTTTCACTAGTTTGTAAAACTCTCTTATAGACAAACACAGGGAGGTTCAGAATGAGGAACACAGAAAATGGCACTGTCACTGATCCTCCTTATTCTATTTTCTAAATGGGGGGCTGACCATTAAGTCTTTGTAGCACCTCAGCCAAATGACGTGAACTTAAGCCATTCTGGGAGCCTATCCAGGGTTGGGTTCATTCTGTGAGCATTTGTAGCTGTGCAGTCTGAATCAATCCGTGCGCAAGATAAAGTTTCAAGTAAATATATTTGTTCCTTACTATTCCAAGGATTACACTGTGACCATTAATAAAGATATGTCAACTTGAATGGATTAACAAATGCCTGGCCAATTAGTTAATCACAGATCTGATGTTTCTGTGGAGAGTCACATGTAGACCAGCAAACTGGAAGGGGAAGATCCATGTTACATGTGGGTGATATCAACCAATAGGCTTGCAGACATCAGGCTTGCATGTACCTTCAGACATCAGTCTCCATGTTGCTGTTTCTCCAGCATTCCATAACAGGTTTGCATTGACAACCCTCCAGTGAGTCCAGGTCTTGGACTTTTGACTAGTGCTGTGTACTTGATGCCTCTTCTTCTGTGGCTTCCATCCTCTTGGACTGAACAATTACTGGATCCTCTAGTTCTTCAGAGTGCAGACAACTAATGTGGACTCTCTTGCCTCTAATACCATAAGCCTACATAATAAATCCTCTTGTACAATCACACAGAATCAGTATTTTCTCTTCATTGTGTTTTTTTAGAGCATCCCAACTAATACATACATTAAATTACCTGTTGTTCACTTGAATTCACCACTAGATAAACCCAGAGCCTCAAATTCATTCCAAGATAAAGCTGTCTTGTCAGGATGAAGAAGAGGTGGTCTTGCAGGCTGCCATTCAATGTTTTTTTATTGTAGCTTGAGGGCCACTTTTGAAGGGATTCTGCAATAGTTGACTTTGTAAGGAACGTCAATAAACATTAAAATGATTCACCTGATTCCAAAGTTCTTAATGAATGTCGATGAACTCTTTGAGTATAGCATATAGTGTTCCTTCCATTTGTTACTGTTCTGGTGCAGGAAACTTCTAGAACATCACTGCCTGTAGAGTTTTGCCTCCCAGACTTATGTTAAGTTCTGAAGTCAGAATTTTTTTCTCTAGTGCTTTCCAATTCTCCATCATGTAACTTTCCTGTTTTTAACAATCCTGCCTGCGTGAACTACTCTTTCATGATACTATTTGAAAACCCAATAATCTGAGAACACGTAAGTATAAATAATATTTCATAGATTTATAGAAAAGGCTTGCTCTCCCAAAAGCCACTAAAAGGAGAGAAATATTCTCTAATGATGTTATGGTTTGTGCCATTATTAAAAGGGCTTAGAGTAAATGAAATGTCTGAGTGTCCAAAAATAACTGTCCCTTCTTTTAGACCATAATGCTGGTCTGACAGTGTGCATGCTGGAACCTCTCGGCTTGACCTGATGTGCACAGAGAATACCTAAGGCAAATACCTCAACTAATTCAGTCGGTGGGCACTTGCTGATGCTTACTGTACTAAATTGACTAGCCATGCAAAAAACAGGATTAACTGTCCAATTAAGAACTGAAGCATTTTTTTTGACAATTGAGCCTGCCTATACAAGGAAGTTATTAAAAAAATAAGCCATTAAATTCAAAGTAGACAGTAGTTTACTTGGGGACTTCCTTCTTCATCAAATCATATTTCAACCCATTTAAAAGTAATACCAAACTTTGAGCTTTCAAAATAAATGAAGGCTCCTCAAGAAATCCCTAAAACCCATAAAAGTCAGAGCCAAGTGAATGTTATTTCAGGCTGGTATTTATCCCAAGGGTAAAGTATTATAGAAAGCATGTGAAAATATATGTTTCAATCCATATCATATTTATTAAAATACTTTTTAGAATTTTAACACTTTTCTTGGCAACTTAGACATTCATCTTTCAAACAAATTAAGTTGCAAATGTACAAAAACAATGTATATTTTACATATCTTATTAATGAATATTCTCTTTTAACACATTTCTTCTTTATAATTATCAACTTTTTTTGAATTGCACAAGAGCCTTTACCTCTGTACATTGGTTCACCAGTGGTGAATATTAACAACGAGAATTTTAATGATCTCAGTTAAGACTAAGTGAGCCAAGGTTTTCAGGAAGTTGAGAATGAGACAGACCTTAGAACTTTATGTTATTGTAATATGTTAAATTGTAATATATTAAATTGTTCTTTAGTCATAGGGAAGATGGGAAACTTAAACTTTTATGATGAAATTTCAGCCTCTTTTCTTATTTTTGTTTCCAACACACTGCTTGCATGATTATAGCAAAGACTCCTCCCCTATATTAATTCAGATCTGCTTGGTTCTATATTTGGGCATTTTTTCACTGGTGCCCAAAGAAACCCCCTCAACTTGGATCTGAAAAATAGCCTCCTCTTCTCAACACTACTAATTTTAATACATAAGTCAGAAAAATGCATTCTTTCAAAACATTTTATAATTAAGGGGAAAAAGAGACCTCTACTACCCAATCTTCCATTCACGAATGTCAATATTGTTTTCCAAATATGTCCAGTTAATCTGAGCACAAAACATTTTATTTGGACTTACAGCCAATGCAGTATTTCCTTTTAATTATATAAGTCATATTGAGGACACTACTGAATAGAATCCATGAAATGCTTCATATAATAAATGACAGTTTACATTTTGTTTGCAATCCCATATATCTAGCCATTCAATATGAAAAGGTTTGGTAGACCAGAATTAACTAGTTGGCAAACTTTTTGATTACTGTAACTGAATTCATGTCTAACTTTTAATCACTATCTAGGCAGCTATCTGAGTGTGTTATCTATTCAAGTGCTTCAAATCAAGACTCTTGTATGTAGTCTGTTTCACACAACCATGGAACAACTCTTCTAAGAGAAGAACCAGTGAAAAGAGACCTGTGACAGAGGCTAGCTCTTGTCATGAACCTTATGAATTGTTTAGATATATATTAAAGAGTTGCATCAATCCCATATCAGCTTTCAAATGTTCCTATTTCCCAGCTGTGGGTCTGGTCATTCACTGTGTTTTATTTCTTTGCCTGACATGTATTAGTTTCTATAAAGCAGCCGCCTCCTTGATACCGTGGAAATTTTTATCAGAGGAGCATTACAGATCTAGATGGGTGAATTTCAGGAACAAAACAAAGCATGAATTAAAAAATTTTTAATTTAGGTTCACTTTTTCACTGGACTCTGAGAATGGTAGACTCCTGCAGCAGCCTTCAGAATAGAAGACTGAAAGTTATATGGTGGGAGCATGCTGCCTTCTCACATGGGCACTGGAAATAAATTTAAAAAAAATTTTTTTGAACCAGGAATTGAACTCAGAACCTCGTGCTTGCCAGGCAGTCGCCGTGCGGCTGAGCTATACCCCCAGCCCCTGAAATCTGTAAAATTTAATTCAGTGATAAAAACAATAAAATGACTAACTAGTGAAGGCACTAGTAATGTCACAGCATAACTCTGCTTGTGTACAAACTTCACTGCTTTTGATCTTTGGAGATTTTTCTGTAATTCCAGTATTTTCCATTTATATTCATGTTTTTTAGAGATCCAAGGTGATCCCATTGTTACTGAGCATACAAACTCTATTTTGGTAAAGTCGTTATACCCAGCTCTCAGAATAGCTATCATCAATAGTGATAGTAGAGAGATAATGGAGAACACTACAGTATATAAGGCCCTCTGTGAAAAAGGCCAAAGGAATGATGGAAATACATTGAGCATAGGGCTCAGTAAAAAAGAGACAAACTTCTTCTGCGGGTTAAAAGAGTTTGGCATTTTAAAAGGAATATGTAATGCTTTAGTAAGAAGAGAAAGAAAAGTTATACCATTCAAGGCAGAGATACGAGAATAAGCAAAGACATGACAGAGGAAGCTCAGGGGTAAGAATCTTGGAAACAGCTAAATGGAGCAGAGAGTTTTTACAGTAAACAAAAACTGGAATCTCAACTTTGAGTTCTTTGGATGTCTTTTTAACATCTTCAGACATCATTTACAAATTAGATATCAAGTCATCTTCCTTGGAGAATTCATGTGAAGATTAATTCAAACAATAGAATACTTATATAAATACTTACATAAATATAAATATAAATGTAAATACTTATATAAATACCCATAAATTATAGCAATCCATTAAAGGATTTTTACATAAGGCAATGACAAAATTTGGGCAAACGTTTTATTATCCTAAGCACAATTTTTTCTTGAAAAGTGAAAAGAGGAAAAATTATATTTTTTTCAATGATGAACTTCTTAGAAAAAATAAATAATATAGGGATTAGTATATTTATGATTAACCCATATAATAAATAGTTTCTCACAGATTATGCCCACAAAAACTTAAGAGCTGAAACTTCAATGATATTATTAAAGGTGAACTTTGATTTCATAGTAATAAGTGCTTACAGTGAGAAAGACCATGGTAAGAACTGTGTACTTTATTCAGTTACATAATAAATGAGAAAGGGAGATGATTCTGTCATAAAGGAGTCATAAAATTAGACTTTAGAATTTGAATCCATATTTAGGAGTACTTGGCTTAATCCACTATTTTCCAATAAGGAGATCAAGGAGCAAGCACATTAAGACAACCCATTCTGCCACTCTGAAGAACAGTGATGCCCATGAGAAATTGTCTTTGGTCCATGGAATAAGAAAAAAATTTAATGGTGTGAGATTTTCTGAAACTAAATTTATTTATCTAAATTTTAACATTATTATTTTATGTTTAATAAGTGTTCATATTACAAACTATTCCTTACAGTGAAGGAAATGATAGGTATTTTTACTATCCTTTTTGAGCAACATACAAAATAATCACTTTTGTCACCATATTACTTTAAAAAAAATTTTAACATTTCATGAAACCAAGCACCTAGGAGATACTGAGTCAAGAAACATGAGAAAAGCATTTTCTAGACTGAGTAGTGACAAGATGCAGTGATAACACAGGTTTCTAGTTCATTTCTCATGCTACTCCAATAGAGTCCAGTGTGATTTCTTTTCAGAACCTCATGGCAGGACCCAGGAAAATAAGTCCCATTTTCCTGTGTTCTCTCCTCATCATGTTTTAGGTATTCTGTTTCTGAACAAAATTTTTCCAAATGAAGGAGGATTAAAAAAAAAACTCATTTAAGAACTTTATATTCATCTATTCCTACCTGTTAGCCATTTTTGAATGCTTTGTATAGTGAATAAATAATATAATGATAAACAAAAAATTACAGTTTTTGTTACATTTTATTGATTTCTTTACTTGCAATTGACCTAAGCTGTAAGACCTAGACTTTTTGGCCAAATTTATATATATATATATATATATATATATATATATATATATATATACACATACATATATATATATATATATATATATATATCTCACTTCCCCCCCCAAATTTCTAATATAAATATAAATAAATATGTTTGGTGTGAACTTTACTATCTTAGTTAATTTTTTAAATATGGAATATGCTTTTTATGAATAAATACAGGTGTGAGTAGAAAACATGATGTGTCTTTACGTATTTTTTTTAAAAAATCTTGATAATAAAGGAAACATTGCCATTAATCCTACTCAAAATACTTTCCTTAATCCAACAGACTTATCACATTATTTTGCCAATTTCTGAAGCAATTGCAGAAGTCCTCTTTCATGAGTGCTTTAGTTTTGCTGTCCTGACTACCTTAATGTCCTGTATCAAATGAAAACATTTACATTTAATCTTCATTTTGACTTTAGGAAGGTCCAGAAGTTGCACTGTGCCAGGTGCAATGAATAAGGCAGATGAGAACACATCATAATATTTTTACGAGGTTGCCTTGTCATTGGATGGCACTTAGCAGCAGCATTCACTGAGTTTTTTGATAATTCTTAAAGATTCTTAGGAAACAGCACTTCCTGAACTGCTTCAGAAAGTAGCAAGAATGATGGGATAAATGTGTAGACATGAAGGGGAATATTTTGAGGGGGTTTAATAGGAGTATATCATTTACTATTATACATTTTTAAATTTAAAAATGTGCTGTATTTTTGATCACCTCTTGTATAATGTGATACAAGTGAATAAATGTGATACAATTAATGTGATAACTGGCTATTTCTTTCTCAAGCCTAAAGTCCATTTTTGTAATGTAACTGAGTCACACCACGCTAGGTTCTGCTCATAGGTTAAAGACGAGCATTGTTCATAGGACCAAGACATGGGAAATGTCATCCATCCAGGGCCCAAACATAGATTATAATATCAAAAGTATATGGGGCCGGTGAGATGGCTCAGCGGCGTAAACGCCTGCCCGGCAGGCGCAAGAGCCCGAGTTCGACTCCTGGAACCCACATACGAGAAAAGGGCCGGTGATATCGCTCAGCGGCACGGGCGCCTGCTGGCACGTGAGGTCCTGAGGTCAACCCCCGGTACCCACACACACACACCAAAAAAAAAAAAAAAAAAAAAAAATATATATATATATATATATCAAAAGTATAAAATTTAAGTCCCTTATGAGCATGAAGGAAGGGCAGTGACTGTCACCATGTTCCCAGGTATTCCATCCTCCAAACCAATCCTGTTTGTTTTAAAGACGTGAATCACTCTCCTAAACATTTTTGGGAGCATGCTGTCTGGGTGCCTTTCTCGCCTCTTTGTCAATGCCTCCTACAAGGTCTGATGACCTCCTGCTCTTTGGTGTCCCATAGCAGAGCCTGCAGGGTAACTCTAAATTCTACAATGTATCCTATGCTCAATAATTACTTGTCTTCCTCCAACAACAAATTCTCCAAATTTAGTTTATTTCAAAAAAGTATAAAAGAAGCTTAATCTAAAAATACCTTTACTGTTCTATGAATAACTAGTATGGTATTCATGTTTAAATACATAGTCATGCCTTGGTATGTATGGGAGAGTGGTTCCAAGATCTTGAAGGATACCAAAATCTCCAGAAGCTTAAGTCCCTAAAATAAAATGGCATGGTGTTTGTATATAACCTACAAACATTCTTCAACAAACTGTAAGTCATCTCTAAATTACTTGAAGTATAGTACCTAAAACAATGCAAATATTACATAAATAATTGTTATACTTGTTGTTCTGAGAATGACAAGAAAAGAAAGCCAGTATATCTTGTACTTTATTTCAAATGTTTTTGACCTGTAACTGTTTGCATCTGTGGATGTGGAAGCTGTGGATATGGACACCTGACTATACTTACTTCCACGATACACACTATATCAGGACACAAAACAAAAGTGAATAAAATATTTCAGTCAGTGTATGGGAAAATACTTTCAAGCAAGAGCATCAAATGGAATGTCTTCAGGGTCACTCTTTTAATAATTCCTGTTTCTCAGGGGGTCTTCCTTCCTTCTTCCTCTGAAACTGCATACTCTTGACAGCCCCAAATTTTAATTCTGTTTGTACACTGGCTCTCATGACAATCATAGATACTCACAGCCTCAGGGATCCCTATAGGAATTTGGAAATGGCTTAGCTGAGATGCTGGATTCTTTTAAGTTCATGCTATTTGTAAGGCAAGGGCTAACAGGACTGGGAATGTAGCTCAACATTAGAGCATTTGGCTACCATGTGCTAGCCTCTCAGTTCAGCTTGCAACAATGCAAGCAACAACCATAAACTTGGTCTTAGAATTGTAAGATGTAAGTAATTTCTTTTACTATCTTAGGTTAATTTTCTTATCTATAATAAAAGAGGGGCCACGTGTTCCTTGAAGGACTGACAGTAGCATGATGAAGCATAGATGATGGTAGTAAGGTATCTGAAATACCATAGGCATTTTTCAAATGTTAGGGCCATTTGATTCCTGGGCCTTATTCTTTTCACTGTGGAACCATCCATGGGATTTCATATGCGCAACTGCAGTAAATGATTGTATTGCTCTTATTAATTTTTCTTCCTACACTTACCCATGAAGGAAATAAGTATTATGAAAATATTTTAGAAAATTTTAGTACAACAGATATTTCATATAATGTTTTCTTGTATTATTTTTACATTTGGCTAGACATTACTATCATGGTTAATTAATTAAGGGTTCAGTTTTCTTAAAATATCCTGACCTAATTGTGTGTGTGTGTGCATTTTGCAACATTTGAAATAATTTTTACAACTTTAATTGGACCTTCGTTGTTCCTGTCAGAGGATCAAGTTGAAAGGGGTCTAACACGGAAATAATGAAATAAAGTTTGGAGAAATGGTAGTTTTTTGAGATCTATTCACTGAACTCTGATTTCTTTCCACACTTCAGATGACATTCCTATTGACTCCGAAAGATGTTAGTGGGTAGTAGGGCTCTGTGGAGATTAAAGAGGTATAAGAATCTTAGAGATTTTAAATGCATATCTGGGCTGCTGGAAAATATGTAATAGTACTTTACTAAAATGGTTTTTAAATCAAGGCATGGAGGTCATCAAAATTACAAAACACACATTGCTCTCTTTCAAAGACCTCCTTTTACTGCCAGCTAAATGCCTCTGGATAGGTCTTTATGTACCAGGAACTTTTTGCTGTTTAATAGTTCATTTGCATTAAGAGCTAAGGACAGAATTACTAGTTATATTGCATTACTTGGAGAAAAATTCTCTACAGTTGTATTTTCCAATAATTTTCTCATCACTACAGTTAGAATACCAAACTAATCCCAATACAGTATTATTTTGCCTTTTTTTTTTTTTCATTTTTCTGAGAAAATTTCTCAATCTTAGCAAAATTGACAGAGAATCCTATAACCTTAGGGGATACTGTACTCTTAACATCTTAAGATATGTCTCCGGACCAAGTCTTTCATTCATCATCTTTCTACTTATAAAAAGAAATAGCTTACTGTATGTCTCATAGAGAATGACATGTATAATAAATCTTTAAAATGTAAAATTTAGAAATCACCATGTCAATTATGCCAAAGCAATCTTGGAGCTCCTTAACTGCTCATGGAATGTGGTTGGAGACTTCAGGTATGGAGGATTTCTGTCTCTATGTTCTACATGTTGCTCCATATGTCCCTTACAATCTCTTCTCGGTAAGTTTTCAGCCCTTTTCAGCCAGATTTGGCTCTGCTGCTGCATATGCAGCAGAGCTGGGGAATAGATCTAGGATACAGAGGAAAAGGAGACATAACAATGGATTCCACAGAAATAAAAAGGATCATATGAGAATACTATGAACGAATTTCCAACAAATTGGAAAATAGGAGAAACGGCTAAATTCTTAGACACTCAACTTACCAAGCCTGAATCAGGAAGAAATAGGAAGATATAGTTGTTTCCATTTCTCCTGTAACTTTATATACTACCAATAGAGTGCTTTCTGCTTTTCTTACCTCTAACGACATAAATATACCACTTGATTGCCTTAACCTCAGTGGGATCCTAGTATTAGGAAAACATGAAAATTTATTATTAAGTAACCTACAAAATCTTTTTGAAAATTAAAAAAATGGTTAATTACAGGATAATGAATTATATGAGTATATGACTTTAGATAAAAAATTTAACTTCATCAAATGTTAAACAGCCCTTCAAAGTTTATATTGAACAGGTACCAGTGACCACTGAGTCAAATTTTTTGAGATTCTCGAATGTGTCTTTATTTTTATATTGTGATGTTTAAATAGATGGAACTGTTTATAGTTAAGGCAGGCTTTAAATAAAAAAATACCTTTAACACAGATAAAATAAATCTGCATATATGGGAAGAAAGTACTTTCATATTCATGTATTTCAAAGGAAAATTGAGAGGATTGACTCACTTTCCTGAAGTGTAAAAAAAGTATCAAGTTGCACCATGAAATCAAGCCCACACTCATGCCTTACAAGTTCCAGGTCACCAAGGGACAACTTAGTTGAAAATTTTTAGTCATAATACAATTCTTTCTGTAACAATTTCAAGAAGTACTCTGTGCTAATGTGTTACTTGGGGTTGTACAAACATTTCTGACCATATTCCCTACAAATATCAGAGGTTGGTTTTATAGGAAGACATTAGAGTGGGACTCCCAAGAACCTGGAAATGAGGAAAAATTGGTTGGCTCTCTGAGAATTACACATGGATGGGTCCTCACCTAATATATTAGCAGAAATACACAAAATTAACACTAGCACTTGATATTTGCTATCAAGAAGGAGAGAAGTGAATCTTTAATAAAACAAGAATCAGACAAACACAAATTGGCAATGTCCAAATGAATCCATTCTGGAGAGAATACCCTGAAAGTCTGATCTTAATGCACTGTGAAAGCAGTTGTATTAGACTGATGTTTCATAGTTTAGCATACAACCAAGCACCATGGAGGAGATGTAGAAACAGATATCTGGGCCCCACCATCAGAGTTCCTGATTCAGTGGGTATGGGGTGTGCCTTGAGAATTTATATTTTTAACAATTTCCCAGGGGATACTGAATGATGTTTCTGATTCTAGACCTACACTCTCAGAATCATTGTTAAGCCAGCAGAAATTTCTGAACTTAAATGAAATTGGTGTTACTCAACTCATTCATTCCTGTTCTCCACAAATCTGAAGAACATACCTTGCCCAAGAGTAATTAAGTAGTGTAGACAAGCCAAGGTATGACTTTACTCTGCATCATGTTTAGCATCAAGCTGGTTATTTGGTTTTCTGGATTTACACATCAGTTGCTTTGAGGAGGGCATCTTTAGATTTTATTGGGTCAAGTTAACACAATTTTAAGGGAACACTCTATTAAAAAAGGAATATAATTTTTTTTTGAGACAGGGTTTCACTATGTAGTTCAGGCTGGCCTTGAACTCACTGTGTAGCCCAGGCTGTCCTCAAACTCACAGTGATCCTCCTGCCTCAGCCTCCTGGGTGCTAGGATTACAGGCATGTGCCACCACGCCCAGCTCAAGGAATACAATTTTTTTAGTAAATTTGTAGGTATGGAGATGAGTATCTAGAAAACAAGCCACAACTAATAATAAATGAAAAGAAAAAAGAAAAAAGCTTATAAGTACCACAAGCATCGTGACATCCAGAAAATAATCATTCTAGCTTCTGTAGCTGTATAATTATTTTTTCTACTAACCACATAGTAGCTGGGTGTCATAGCACACACTCAGGTAATGATACAGCTCATGTCTTCTTTCCCCAAATGCAGCATTCCCCATATACTGAACCACTCCAATGCCACTCCAATGTTACTGGGAAGGTTTATATTGTGAGAGACAATAGATTTAATTAATTGCAAGTAAACTGTGGGATCTTGTGAACCCATGATTAGACTTATACAGGTTTAGAAGGTCTATGTCATTTGGGGACCCAGAAGTTTGAGCTTATATGATTCCCAGAAAACCTATCAGAAGAAAGAGAAGAAAGTTTAAAATCTTATCAGATCTACAATCCCAAGTGTTTACAGTGGTTGAGTTTGCAAAGCTGAGGTTTAGAGTTTGACCAGCATAGATTCAGCAAGATTAACATTATCAGTAGCATACCCTACATCAAAACCACAACATGACTAAATCCATAGAAATGCCACCAGCTTTTGACATTCTGTAACTAGGACATGTTCCAAATTTCCCCTTCTTTTCTACATCTGACTTCTTCTCTGGATGTGTGTGAAAATGTGGTAAGAAGGAACATGAAGCCACCAAGGATGGTAAGATTCTCAAAATGGTCTTCATAGCAGTAAGTAGTTCAGAAGGAAGGAAGGTGGTGGAGTTGGATCACATGGCTCTGGGTGTTTATTCTGTTGATAGTTGGCTATGTTAATCTCTCTGTACTTGAGTTTATTCAGCTGTAAAACTGGAATAATAATAGTACCTCCTTGCTGAATTAATATATACAAATATGTACAATAGTGTCTGGCCCAGTAACTACTCAATAAAAGTTAGCCATTATTATTCAGAAAATAAAAGGCATTTAAAATGTGATTTCCAAAGCTGCAGCAGAGAAGATTTTTGGATTTATTTCTACTCTCTCTCTTAGCACTAAAATTAGCATCTTTCCGAGTCCAGTTCCTGGGTAACTGCTGTTGCTATTCTAGGCCATCTGTGATCTTCAGTGGCACCAAGTTTGGCGTTTCCAAACCATGGCTAGATCCCGTCACAACTTCTAGTGATCTGTTGTCTGTTTATTTGCAGAATTGGTCATAATTTAGTGCTTTTTGTATAAATTGTCTACATTATTTCTGAAAACTCTGCAGTTGTCTACTGGGGCGCCAGCTTTTGGATGGGTGTTATAACACTACATTTTCTCTTCATTACAAGTCCTAAAAATAGGGTGCAACTGACTAACGTTTTCAGCCTTCACAGCAAGATTTGGTTTGTCAGAAAATGGTGTGGGAGTAGTTCTCATATGCACTGAAGGTGCAAAGTGCAAAACAAAAATAACTCAACAAGAGTTTAACAGCCTTTCTTTACGTACGTTATTTACAAAGGCCACAATCTGGAGTTTCAGGCAAAGCCTTGGGAAGCTTGGGAGACCCTTCTGGAAGAGGAAATAATGCCAATACAGATTACACAAAAGGGAATATGGAATGAGGAAAGACATGGTTTAATTTATTATCTCTGTCCTCTTCATCAGTACTGTATTCACTTCTGTTCAAGCATCAATAGGACTTCAAGTTTAAACTTGGAAGGATACTTCAGCAATGTAATTCAATAAGACATACGGAGAGAACTCTAAAGCGCTGCAGCTAAACTGCTGTATGTACAGTTTTCCCTGTCCTCTCCAGTGGGTGATTAGTTTTCTTTCAGTTGTTTTATTTTCTTATATAAAACAAACCATCTTGTATTAATGCATCTTTTTTTTTTTTTGTGGGTACCGGGGGGGTCGACCTCAGGACCTCGCGTGCCAGCAGGCGCCCGTGCCGCTGAGCGATATCACCGGCCCCTTTTTTCGTATGTGGGTTCCGGGAGTTGAACTCGGGCCCTCACGCTTGCCGGGCAGGCGCTTAAGCTGCTGAGCCATCTCACCGGCCCGTATTAATACATCTTAAGTTCATTTTCTGTGGCTTCATAATGTTTAATAACAAATATTTTGCAAATATTTAGACACTTCAGAATTACTATTCTTACCATTCAATAGAAAACCTAAATATAAGCATGAAGCAGGAGAAAAAGTTTTTTCTTTAATGTGACTTCAATTAAAAAAAAAGCTATAATATTTGATGCATCTTTATTCTGACTCTAGCAAACATCATATTCATGATGAAGCTAAAATTCTCAGATGAATATTATTAAATCATTTCACCACCCTTTTTTGCCTTTATTGTGTTAGCCTTTCTATTACTAACTTAGAAGAAAATTCTAGTACATTGCATGGCATTGGGGATGAATTCTTTATTTTCATACCAATGAAATATTGTCACAAACACCTTTCTTAGGCTAAAGAAGATTTAGAATAGCTTTGCTTTATCACAACTTGCACTGTGCTTTTGGAGTTAATAGACTCACACAAATGAAATAACCAAAGAGATTTTCTTCTTTGCATTTTTTTTGAGGTACTTTCTCATCAAAAGTTTTTCAGTTTTACAGTATGGAAAACTTTCTCTTTGTACTTAAAACTCAGAAGGCAAGAAAAGCACACACTATTTTATGTGAGAAGCAAAGAAGATGATGGATTAAAACAGATGTAGAATGTTTGCTGTTATATAAGACTATTAGGGACCCTGCTTGTTCTGGTTTTTGTAATTTGTCCATGTCCTACTTTATATAACTCAATTCATTGTGAGCTGAACATGAAATAAGCAAATACAGTATTCCATATTTCACTTTGTCAGCAAATTAAAAAAGTGGAGAACAAACACAATAGTCATCATGGTTCTTAAATAAAGAAGGAAGCATTTTTCAAGTTTCAGGGACTGGTGAAAAATGGAAGGTTAAGAGATTTTTTTAAGCAATGAGCAGATGTTTTTGTTACTGTTGATGGACAAGCTTATCCATTTACTTCAATTAATAACAAGAGTGAGCACATCAATACGTAAGCTTGATTTTTTTCCAATTTGACAGGTAATAGTGGGGCTGGGAAAATGTCACAACAGTTTAGTCCTGCCTCACTGGCTTAACTAGTTCAGTTACAATGGGAATGCGTCTTGCTAAGATTCCTTACTATTCATAATAACGCTGCATCTGTCAACTCACAGAGGGCTCAAAATCTGTGACAATTAATGGTTTAAAATCAAATCCTTTCATGGGTTATTCATTTAGGCATTAAGTAAAATCAAGTTGAAATATTTATGAACAATATGAAAATGTGGAAACTTTCTTTAGGAAACTGTTTTTTCATATTGAATCATGAATGAAACCAACTATATTTGACCAAAAAAAAAAAAAAAAAGCCCATTTCGTCAAACAGCCTAACAACTAACCCTTTTCCATATTCTCAAAGATCCTTTCTAAAATCTAACAGATATTGGCAAAGAAACTTGAGTGATTTTTAAAAGTTCATGATTTCATGAATGTGAACAGGTGAGAGCGAATTAAGCCTTCAGCAGAATTGACAATGGATATCAAAATACAATAATAGCAGTAAATCGCTTCAGTGCCAACTACCCAATAAATACATGCTTTCCCTTTAAACAGTAAAGCTTGGCTGATTAATAACCATATGGAAGGGGAGAGGGAAACTGGCAGTGTTTTAGAGATAAAAACAAGAGCCTATTTATATTATTCCAGTGCCAAAGGAGTTAGTGGAGGCACCGGCTTCCAAGGTTCCATGGAGATTAGGAAGGGGCTCCAAGGATACAGGGCATATGCATGAATGAATTGTACCCCCTTCAGAGCAGGAACAGCATTCTTTACATATCGTCATATCTGCAGCTTCTAGCACAACCCTTGTCATACACAAGGAACTTAATCATTGTTTCCTAACTACATTCTTCCAGACATCTCTGCACAATCTAGCTAATTAAACATCTCCAAGAAAGGATGCATAAAATGTAAAGTAGGCAGGGAACATGGAGGGCAGCTTTACTTAGCTTGCCCTGAAACTTAGTTTCTCACCACTGTTAAGTCCCCACTTCATTCTGTGTGTTACCACCTCTGTGAGGCCCTCTTTGACACTCAGAACACCCTAAAAAGGAACACACATTCTCTCCTATCTTTTGCCTTAGTGGTCCACAATAACTTAGTATAGCACTTATTGTTTTGTGTTTCAAAAATTCTGTTTGATTCCACAACCATACTTAAGATCTATAGACTCTTTTCCTATTTTTTGGAATCACCTGACTCTAGAAACCAGCACATCTCTAGCACTAAGTAAATGCATAATAAATATTTGATTGCATGTTGATGTCAAGCCCAAATTCCCTGGACAATTCTATTATAGTGGAGGTAAATTTTAGTTACAAGGAAATAGGAAAAAATAGAGTAAAAACAACTGTTATGGTTTAAATGGAGTCCTCTTCACACTTAGGAAGTAAAAGCAACTAAGGGTTTGAGTTGTAGCCCTCAGTCCCTAAGGATGTGACCTTATATGAAGATGAGGTCTTTATAGGGGGAATCAAATTAAAGCCAGGCATTAAGGTGCTCCCTAATCCCTTACGACTTGTGTCTTAAAGAAAGGAAAATAAGAACACAGGCACATACAGAAGGAAGACAAACTCAGGGAGAAGATGACTAGCTGGGACAAATCCTTCCCTCACAGCCTTTAGCAGGAACAAGACCTGACAACACTATGGTCTCAGACTTCATGTCTCCAGAATTATAAGACAATATATTTCCACTGTTTAAACTATATTGTTATAACAGTCCTAGCAAACTAATACAAGTATCTAGGTCCCTTTGCCTATTGAAAAGAAAAGTTAAAAAGAAAGTTGTGTGAAAGGGCATTGCAGCAGTTGTCAGAGAAGGTAGATAATGTAAGGACTCATATATGACTTCTACAGAATATCATATACATACAAAATCTTGCATTGTTCTCTGCTGCAGAAAACATTATCTTTATGCTATTACTATTCTGCACTTGCTTAGTGTTCAAATGGTTTTTGTACTATGAAAATGGATCTTTAAGTAGGAATGGAGAATTACATTTGCTATAATCAGTCAGCCTATTCTGAAAAATAGATTATTAAAAATACCTTCATTTGATTACCTAGGTGAAAATTTAAATGGAAAATAATGATTCTAAATGCAATATAAGTATTGATAATGTAATGAGAAGACCTGTATTCATTCTTAACATTAATATATTTTTAAGTTTTATTAACACCTACCATAATACAGGTTTGATATATTAAACATGATTTGCTTAGGCTTATCAATGCAATGACTATAGGTTAAATTAAATGAACTGCTATTTTTAGAAATAAAAATAGAGACAAAGAAACAAAGAAAAGTATGTTTACTGAGATAGTATATGAGGTAGGGTGAGAGAAATAAAGTGCATCAAAATGCTTATATGAAAACTATTCATTTAAAAGAATACACCTGAAAAGATAGTACACCCAAGAAGGTAAGATAGGTTATATGTTGCTGTTTGATTGATTACGCAGTTCTATTTTTAAAGGTTTTAATTTTATTTCAGGCTCAAGAGTGTTTGAATTTCCTTTCTTTTCAACAAAAAAATAAGTCCCATTCTATGGGTAAAAAAAAACATAAGAGTAAGAAAATATAGAGCAGCCATTAGGGTCACAGAAGAATACATGGCTTTTAATAAGCTCATACAAACCTGCATTAATAAATGAAAAGAATCATGAGTATCCAGATTGTATTTCACTGAAATAGAAATTTCTGAAATGTAAGCCCTGGTCTGCATTACAAACTGAAAACCCAATGTGCCAATGTGAGCTTTTCAATCATTCATTACAGCTGTTGTTAAAGCCAGAGAAGCAATAGCTCAACAAACATAAAATATGAAATTAGAAGTCCTTGAGGAAGATTTTTCAAAAGGTTATAGCAGAGACTTAAGTGTAAAATGTTTAAAACATTTATTTGATTAAAATGTAAAATCATAAAGTATTATGTAATCTAGCTTTTTGGCTCCAAAAATACATTTTCATTAATTCAGCAAATCCTTGTTGTTCACTAAATTGTTTTGGTACATGTATGGTCATACACTGTTTGCATATAGAAGCAAACATACTGCATAAACTCTTATTTGATTCTGAAATGAATGCAAATTCCTATTTTCAATTTCTTAAAGTACATATGCTTTTCCTTAAATATAACAACTGCTTCAAAATACTTGGTTATATTTCAGAAGTCAACCTATGTCTAGTTTCAATCAATAGAAAATGATTCCTGTTTCCCATAACTTTATTTTGAGTAAGAGAGAACAGAATAAAAAAGATAATTAGGGGTATGCAGAGTCTTTCATTAAAAATTACTTTTAAGACATTGTCAAACATGCCTCTAGTAATTTTGGTTGTCTAAGCTTCCATGTCTGCAAAAAGGATAAGCATACTACTCTGCAATGATGATAGGTTAAGCAAATGACAGTTATGGAAACTGAATAGACAGAAACTTAGAGAAATAGCTCAATGAAATTCCATTATTTTTCTTCTTTTGTTGCATTTACCTTTCAAATCACCTCTGCATCCCATCAAGTCAAACACTGCCACTCTACTCCTATAGCCTATAGCCAGATGGATGAAGATATATCGCATGTCCATGTAGACAGGAGTGTCAAGCATTAGGTGGGCTCTCCATACTGCTAGGAAATCTTTTTAGAAGTCCTTTATCAGCTACGTTGACTTCTCTCCTACTGGTTTTCTAAGACTCTGCTTCTCTTCTCAAGACTACCCTTTCTTCTGTTCCCTTCACTCTCAGATAACCTGAACTCTACTTCCAAAAGAAATATCAAGATCTTCAGGGGAAATGTTTGAATTGCTTTCCCAATACTTACAAATAAATGTACATCTGTATGCATTTGTCCTCTGAACTGAAGTTCCTGAAAGCCAATTTGCTTCTAGTTCAATTATTTGCTAGGACCTAAAGATTCAGGAAAATTGCTATACACCTGGTTACAGCTTATAACAGTAAAATAATACAGACTAAAATCAGCACAACAAAAAGCCGATAGGGCAAAGTCCAGGACATAGCAGACACAGGTTTCCAGGTATCCCTTCCAGTGGGGTTACATAGGGATGCTTCTAATCCTACCAGCAACAATGCATGAAAACTCATGCAAAATACTGCCGACAAAGGAAGCTCACCTGAGCCTTTTTATCTAGAGTTTTAAGTGGAGAGTCAGTCACATAGGCATGCAGGGCCATGTGATTGACTTCAACTACTCAGACTCCAGCCCCTCAACTCCCAGAGCAAAGTCAGACGTTATCCCTGACTCACACGGTCAGGCTAAACTTATCTGTTCAAATGGGTACAGCATGGCCCAATGGATGAGGCATATAGAAACACTCTCATTGGGCAGAGAAGGATCTTAGAAGTTATCTCTCATGAGCTGGATGAGGGCCAGTCCTGAGGACAAGTCTGTCTTCAGAATGTGCAGGGTTGGAGGAACTCAGGCCTGCAGAGTTAAATCTTCCCTGTCCACGCTTCTCTCTTCTTTCCATCCCTTGGTTGTCACTTCTCTCTTCAAGTTTAAAATTTCTTCCTGAACTTGCAATCCTAATCTCTTCTTCTTACTCATATACTTCTTTCTATAAGTCATTGTTCTACTCATTCAATCTCCCTATTAAGTTGAGCTTCCAACTGTGATAGCAGCAAAGCTACCTAGTGAGGCATCATTAGACAGGGCTAAGTACCACTTCTAAGCCTCTTATGTTACTGGAGCCTCATGAGGAGACAAGTCTGTATCCCTAATTGACATTTCACGTCCTTCATCCACTCTGGTGATAGAATAATGGACCCCAGATATATCCACACATAATTATCACCCCTTGGAATATGTTACTTTCTATTAAAAAGTTCATAATGCAAATATAATCCAGGTGGAAGATGCTGAAATGGTATAGTCATCCTACATTATCCAGCTTATGTTAATCTAATCCCATGGGACCTTAAAAGCAGAGAATCTTTTTCATTTACAAAGGGCAAAGGAGATGGCACCATGAGATGGGCCCAGCTTTCCATTGCTTGTTCTGAAGATGAAGGAAGAATATTGTGAGCTAAGAAAAGTGGGAAACCTCTTGTAGCTTGAAAAGGCAAGAAAGTATTTCCCACCCTAATGCATCTGGAAAGAAATGCAGCCTTGCTGACCAGTGACTTTATCCCAGTGAGAATGTAAAAGTTTTGACCTATAGAACTGCAAGATAATGCATTTGTGTTGATTTTAGCCACTGAGTTTGTAGCAACTCAGTAAAACAGTCCTAAAGAACTAATCTATCTCTTGCAATGGCAGAAAAGATGGAAGTAATCTCCATTCAGATAAAACATGGCCTCACTGTCACTGAAAAGGGAGCAACAAGCCCAAGGAGGAAATTAGATTTCCATCCTGCCATTTGCAGGGAGACAGCTAGGATTAGTGTCCCAAGGTGGTTCCAACAGGGCCCACTGGGAAGCTGAACATATGCATCCCACTGCCCCTTTATGCAAAACTCAGTAGTGGGCTGATACAAACAAAAAGAAGATTAAATAGAATCCAGAGTCTCATCACATAATATCCAGAATATTCAGGACACAGATAATGTTCCCTCAAAGCTTAGAGAAACATCAACTCAGATGACAGCAAGTTTCTTATATGAAATCACGAAAGGCAAAAGGAAGAGGCACATTAGGACTATAGAAAAGAGAACTGTCCACCATAATTTGTACATCTAGTGAATATTCCTCAGGAAAGAAGGAGAAGTAAAGACATTTCCAGACAAAGGGAAATGAAGATAATTTGTTCTCAGCAAATCTACCCTTGGATAAGATACAAAGGAAATTCTCTAAATAGAAAGCAAATAAAAACAAAAGAAAGGCTGGATTTCCAGAAAGGAAAACAAAGACAAAACCTTTCCAAAACTGGAAAAATAGGGGTAAATAAAATGGACTGTCCTCTTTCTAAATCACATTTGATTATTGAAACAAAAATTATAACACTCTGCTGTGACAATGTATGCAGAAGATAATTATGTTTAGATAATTATGTTCTACATGCATGAGGGTAAAGGTACTAAGTTCCCTACACTTAGTACCTACACTTAGAAAATAAGTTCCCTACACTTCACTCAAATGGGTAAAACACTGATAATAATACTGTAGTTTGAAAAATTATGTATGTACCTTGTAATACTTGGAACGATCCCTAAGAAGACTAAACAAAGCAATATGTTTAAAAACGCCATAAGGAAATCAAGACAGAATTACTAAAAATATTAATAATATTAATATGCTCATTAATATTAATAACATAGGAAAAAAGTAAATACAAGACAGAAGGGATAAGAAAGCAAATAATGAAATAGCAGACTTAAGCCTCAACATATAAATAATTATTTTAGATGTAAATGGTCTAAATATGTTATGTAAAAGAGATAAGTAGATTTTTTAAAAATTTCAATGATGTATTGTCTGCAAAATAATCATTTCAAGTACAACATGGAGAGTTTAAAAGTAAAAAATAGAAAAACATATCATACAAACCTTAATCTTAAAAAAGCAGGAATATACATAACATAATCATAAAAGGATCAGTCTTCCAGAGAGACAAAAAAATCCCAAAATACAGAACCTCAAATTATATAAGGAAGAATTGAGAGGAATGAAAAGAACACAAATGCAAAATTATGCTTAGGGGCATCAACACCCCTCTCTCAATACCAGATAGAATAAGTAGACAGAATATAAGCAAAGATCTAAATGATATGAACAAAATAATCAACTAACAAGGCCTAATTGACATATATAGAATATTCCACTTAATGTCAGCAGAAAAAAAAATTTTAATGCCTCCACAAAACATTTATCAAGATAGATCATATACTGAGGCATAAAACAAATCTTAATAAATAAAAAAGAATCAATATTGTAGAGAGTATATTCTCTGTCCATCATCAAATCATACTATAAACTAATAATAGAACAACAAAAAAATTTCCAAATAATTGAAAATTAATTTTAAAATAATCTAGGCTCAAAGAGGTTTCAAGAAAATTTTAAAGTAATTTCAATTGAATGAAAATAAAAGTAAAAAAATTAAAATATGTGTTCCACTGCTAAAGCAAGGATGAGAAAAATCGTATAGCATTTAATGTTTATTTAGGCAGGAAAGGTCTCAAAACAAAATTGCCACTTTCCTCCTCAAGAAAATAGAAAACATAGAACACACACAAAAAAAGGGCAAGCAGAAGGAAAGAAATAAGGACATAAATCAATGAAATTAAAAATAGAATGTAATCACTTCTCAGCCTTTTGGCTAACATCAAGTGTAAAAATAGAATGAATAGAGAATATTGATGAAACAAAAAAATCTGTTTCTTAAAAAATCAATGAAATTGACAAACTTCTAGCAAGCTTGACAAAGAAAGCGTGGCATACCAATGTAAGAAAAAAACAGAGGATAACACTACAGATCTTTCAGCCATTGAAAGGTTAATAACAGAATGTGATGAATAACTTTATACTCATAAATTCAACAATTTAGAAAAAACGAAGTTCTTAAAAAGGACGACCTGTAAAAACTCAGCCAAGATGACATATACAATCTAGCCTTATAAGCATTCTTAAATTTCCTTTTATGATGAAAAGCTGTCAAAAAGAAATCCCCAAGTCTAGATAATTTCCCTGGAGTATTTTATAAGCTGTTGAAGGCATTAACATCAATTTTACAATACTTCCATAAAATAAACAGAAAGGCACACTCTCCCAGTCTTTTTATAGGACTATTATTATGTATATACCCAAATCAGACAAAAATAAAACTACAGATCAATATCTCTCAAGAATTTAGAAACAAAACTTAACACAGTTTAGAAAATTAAATCTATCAATATATAAAATAATTATATGTCATGACTAAATGAGATTTATTTCAGATGTATGGGCTAGTTCGGTATTTAAGTGTCAATCAATATAATTCACTGTATCAACAGATTAAGGAGTTAAAAATTACATTATCATATCAATTGACACAGAAAAAGCACTTGACAAAAATCTGACTCCCTATTCATAATTTTAAAATTATCAAACAACTTTCAACAAACCATTAATAAAGTGAAACTCCCTAACTAGATTTTTAAAAAGTATTTACAAAATACCTACAGCTAGCCTCATATTTGGGGAAAGGTTAATTTCTGTATAATTGATAATATATTCAATAAACTACTGAAAGTTAAAACCAAGGTAATAAGAAAATAAACACCACCGAAAGATAATCAGATTAGAAAAGTTAGTTAAAAAGTCCCTGATTGTAATTGACATATTCTTTATAGAAGAAAATCTCAAGGAGTCTACCAAAAAGCCTCTCATAAAACTAATAACCATAAAACTAATATCCAGTAAGGTTAAAGGATACAAAATTAATATATACTGTAAATGTCTGTCACTGTTCTCTGTACAATCACTCCCTGATAAAGTTGTTAACTAGTTCCCTCTCTAAATTTACCTATATTTTGTTTTGTTTTGTTTTTATGTGGGTACCGGGAGTTGAACTCAGGACCTCGCTCTTGCCAGCAGGCACCTATGCCACTGAGCTATCTCACCAGCCCTTACCTATATGGTAAATTCAAATTCTATTGAAATTTCAGCATAGTTTGGGGTAGATATATACAAGTTTATTTTAAAATTTATGTGAAAAATTATTAGTATTAGAAAACAGGGACACTGAAAACAATAAAATGAGAGAAATCATTCTATCTAGTGTTAAGGCTGACTGTATGATGATCAAGACAATTTGACATTTGAATGGAAACAGATACATAGATTCATGTACCCGGATAGAGAACCCAGAAATAGTCCTCAATAAATATGCCTGACTCACTTCTGACAAAGGTGCAAAAGCGTTCAGTGGAGAAAAACTGATCTCCAAGGAACAGTGCTAGAGTAATTGGATGTTTAATGTCCCCCCAAAATGAATATTGACCTATATTTTAAATCTTTTAAAATATTAAAACATGTACATATACCAACTTCCCACAATGAATGTAAATGTTACGTACTGCACACATATACTAATGAACTAAAATAAAATGAATAAAAATGAACATAAAAAAATTAACACAAAATGCATCACAGACTTCAATGTTAAAATGTGAAACTGTAACACTTTAGAAAAAAAAATAGCACATCTTTGTTATGGAGGGATAAACAAAGAATTCTTAGGTGTGGACCAAAATTAAGATTCATAAAAGAAATATTTGATAAACTGGATTTCATAAATATTAACATTGCTTTGGAAATAGCCTGATAGAATGAAAAAGCAAGCTACACACTGGGACATAATATTCACAAACCATCTATCCCACAAAGGATTAGCATTTAGAATATATAAAGAACTTAATAGTAAAAAAATTATAAAATGGGCAAAAATCATGAACATAGATTTACTAAAGTGAGCACAGAGATGTCATATGAACCTGTAAAAAGATGTCCAACATCATCTTCCACTAGAGAAATGCAAATCAAAGTGCAAGTCGATCTGCATAGTTAAAACAAAAAATAGCCACTCAATTAAATGCTGGGAAAGAAGAGAAGCTAGATCACTCAACTATTGTTAACAGGAGCATAAAACGTTACAGGCATTCTGCAAAACAGTCAGTGGTTTCTTGTAAAACTAAACATTTTCTACCATATGACCCACTAATTTTATTCTTGGGCATTTATCCCAAAGAAAACCACTCTCTTCTCCGTGACTTTCATTTTGCCAAAGTCAGACTCATACCAGAACTTAGCCTACTGGGCTCTCTGCTTCACTGATGTTCATTCCTAAAGAAAACTTTCTTACCTTTTGATTTTTTTATGATTAAATTTTCTTTTACTTTGTGTACTCCTTTTAATGCACTTTTTCTTTTACTTGCCTCTTCAAATCTTAGCATTCCATGAGTTCCATCCTCTTTGCCCTAATATTCATAGTCTCTACATGACTTGAGGTTGACTGTGCTGTGCCTACCCTCCTGGCTTCATCTACTATTTCCAGGCTGATGCTTCTTGAATTTCTCCTTGTCATGAATCTGTAGAGCTGCCTGTCAGACATTTCCCCTTAGCTTTTCCTCTATACCTCACTCTATGGCTTGCATCTAGATGTCCCCCCAAAGCCTCATGCTATCATAGATGGAGTTTTTCAGGTGTGGCTGAATCTAGAGTTTGTGATTGATTCATGGTGGAATACTAGGATTAAGGGCATGTGATTACTAAATTAGTTCACTGATTGTCTTGGCATAGTTCTGGGTGTGGATAACGGGAAGGCCCACCCTAGGTGTGAGTGCTACACACCCTAACGGCATGTAGCCTGGATAGAATATAAGGGACAGAAAGAGGGCTGCTATCATAGCTTGCTACTTGCTGCTTTGGCTGCCTCCTGCCTTCCAACTTCCACCATCCACCCCATGATCTGTTTTTTCTCCTCTGTAATATCCCTCTGCCATGCCACCCTGCCTTGGAGCCAGCCAATTATGGAATGAAACCTCTAAAATGAACCAAAATAAACATTTCCTCTTTAACACTGGGTGCTGGGTATTTTGTCCCAGAAAAGAGAAAAGTAACTAAGACAGTCACCTAGTAGTATCCTCTTTGATAGAGTCCAACATCTGATGTTCTCTTAAATCCAGTCATTTCTGGCCCAATGAAGTTTCTTCATAGAAGCCACTCCTCCATTTTTTCTACCATGCTTTAGGTATGTTATATTTCTCTGGGTCTCTGGATTCCATACTTTCCTTTCATTTACCACAGCTACTGCCATTTTTCCAGCTCTCAGCTGTTCATCGGATGGATCATTCAATAATCCCTTACAAAAAGCCACTCTGAAGCAAATTTGGTTTTCTGAGTTGTCTTCCATCTGCAACCAATGGTTACACAAAAACACAAATTTTATCACATTAAACAATTCTATAGTTTTATATTATTTCCAGATAAATTTCTTGTCTCTTCACTCCTTATCTAAACCCCACTATAATCTATCTCTTGCTGTCTTGCCTAATTTCTACTCCCAGTATTTGTTCCCTCCCTATACTTGAGTAATACAGAGATTTACTACATCATTTTTACCTACAAACTTTTATGTTCTTTTTTCTCCTTATTCTATAATAATTTCATTATTCATTTAGGAACTTCAATTTGTTCTGCAGTACAGTTCAGATATCATTTTTCTAAAGAATCTTCCTTGTCTATTAGATATTCTTCTATGTTTCTAGTACCCTGTTGTATCTGATCTTCTAGTTTAATATAATAAACTGTTATTACCATTATGTTTATCTGGATTCACCCCCCCCACACACACACACAATCGTGCACACACACACACACAATCGTGCACACACACACACACTCACATGTATATATACAGAGAAAGAGAGAATTTTATCTATTTGAAAATCTGTAACTTTTTGTTTCTCGATGAATGAAAGCTAAATATAGCACATCACATGATTTTTCAAAAAAAAAATTAGCAGTATTTGGAAGAAATAAGGAAGAACTTTACCTTAAAGTTTGCTCTGCATACATGTTTTGATTTGTTTGTTGTAAATTTAAGACAAGTATCTTATTATACTAACCAGACTGGCCTAAAACATGCAATTTTTTAAATGTTTTCTTCCTCTTTTTTACAGATCTCACTTATGTAAACTGAAAGTTAAGCATGTTATTTTTGCAAAAGTTTTTTGCATTTGAATGATTTTCCCCATATAATTAGTTATGAATTCATGTTTTATCATATCCACTAAAGCATATAAGGGAAAAAATGTCAATTATCTAGGAAATACTAATGTTTTATCTTACTAATAAATTTCGATACAAGAGAAATATATACATTCACACATATATCTCAGAAAATGTTGCTAATTACTGAAACTATATAAAGATAAAAATAAATTTGTAGTGAATGTGCATAAAGAAGAAAAATATTTTCATGTTTATTGTAAGAAATTATCCATATTCTGATATCTTCATTAAATAAGATTATTATTTCTAAGAATATTATTTATTTTGAATAAACATATCTGTGCTTCATTTGCTGGCATACATGAGGCAAGTTATTTTGGTATATTAGAGTTAAATAAAAATCTTAATTCTAATGTTTATATAATTGCAATAATAACATGACAAACAAAGTGTATGTGGAAAAGCAAAAGAAAATAAATTGAAACCTAGACAAATTTTGTATAGTCTTACCCAAGGTTATGCAATAATACAAATATATATTAGTGCCAAAGCAGAGTGGAAATAAACTAAGGATGTGGGGTAATAAAAACCAACTCAATTTCACAGGGCTTATATCATACCGAGTCAAATCAGATTCGTTCACTTCACCAGACTTCTTAATGCTAAATAATAGTTTTAAGAATGTAAAAGGCAAAGAAATTTAACATTTAGTCATGCATTTAATTTCCTACTCATGAGTATAATGTCTGTCATTTGCAAGGTAAGTAAGAAGTGAAAAAACAGATAAGAAAAGAAATAGAAAAAAATTGAGAAACATGTTTCTATATAAAAAGATTGAATTTACAGGAAATGAGTATAAGAATGAGTGAGAAGCCCTGAAAAAAATGCTTAATTATGGAGCCCTGCTGAAGTTGCTATGGTTCTGGATAGTCAAATGCTTGTTAACGAGTAATAGTGCTGCTGATCCTTAGTTTCTTTTTCTCTTTTTTCTGGCTTTCTCTAGACCTATGTAATGCACATTATTGAGACCACCACTGTGATTCATTAAATACTTAGTACATTAATAGATACAGGTTATGCAAATGTCAACTGACTGCGGGTTTTTTGTAGTTTGCCATTGTAGTTTAACCTTCATTTATCATTATTAAAAGTTACTTTAATATACTTTTGAAAATTATATTTTGCTGTATGGACACCTGAGTTTCTGTTACAGCTGTTTTGGAAGAATGTATTTGGATTCAGTGAATAATGGCAGAGTGACTAGTGGTAGGGAAAATCAGAGTTATTGCACTTACAAGTAGGTTCACATTTCTTTTCTTCCTCAAATTCTCCATCCTATAGTTTTAGATGACTTAAGAAGAGAAAAGCAAAAAAAGAAAAGCTCGTGTATCTGTAACCAAATAGGGGATGGGCACAGGCCAGTAATCAATGAATTGTCAAGTTCTTAAAATGAGGGAATAGTAAAATCTTTTCCTTTGAAGGCATTTAAAAATAAAAAAGATTGTCATTGGTTTTAAATAGGTAAGGTTTGAGTGCAAGAACATAAATTAAACAGTTACCTTCTCTTCACTATTGAGTTATACAAAGGGTGATAAAAATACAGTGAATATTTAAATTTAAAAATTTATTACAGTAAAAGACACATTCCTATTTATCTTCTTTAGAATATTCCTCACTTTGACCACCTTTATCTTATCATTCTTGCTAGTTTCTGCAGCAGTTCTGGAAGTCTTCTTTCATGTCTTCATAAAGTGTGAACAAAAACACAGTGCAAGCTGCTTCAAAGTTCTATCCAACACAAAGACAGGCTTATAAAAACATGGTGCAGTTTGTGCCCGCATCCACCTTACTTGCCAGATATTTTGGTTGTATCTTGATGCCCCCCAAAGCCTCAGGGGGTCATAGGTGGGGCTTTGCAGAGGTGGCTGAATCTAGGCTGTATGATGCTGGGATTAAGGGTGTATGATTAATAAATTAGTTCACTAATTGGTTTGGCATAGTTCTGCATAGGATTAAGGGTACCCCAACCTGGTTCTAAGTGCTACCCATCCTAAGGGCATATAACTTTGATAAAATATACAGTGCAGAAAGAGCCCTGGGATGATCACTTTTCACTTGTAGTTTGCTGCCTTCTGCCTACTACCTGCCATGAACTGTTGCCCCTCTGCCATGCCACCCTGACTTGGAGCCAGCCAGTGAACTGAAACCACTACAAACTGAAAGCTAAATAAACCTTTCATCCTTTAACTTCGGGTGCCATGTATTTTGTCTCAGCAATGAGAAAAGTAACAAAGAAACTAGGTGTAGCACTCTGTAACTCTTCCCCAAACTCGAAATGATTGTGAAAGGTAAACGTTTTGAATCAATTCAAGACATTAAAGCAGGCACAGCAGCATAAATAAAGGCGTTCAAGAAAGAGGACTTCCAGAACTGCTTCAGAAAATGGTAAGAAAAATATTCCAAGAGTGTTTGAAGTGAGAAGGAATATTTTGAGGGGGATTAACAGCACTGTGTCTTTTATTTTAATAAATTAAATAAATAAGCAGACACCCTTTTTTATTATACTTCACAGTTTAGGCCAAGGATTCAACTACCCTGAGGGTACCTAATATCTCAACCCGAAAGAAAAAGAAAAAAAAAAAAAAAAAGAAAGAAAGAAAGAAAGGAAGGAAGGAAGGAAGGAAGGAAGGAAGAAAGAAACCAGGACCAGATGATCTTACAGAGGAATATTTCATAGAATATATAATCCAAATGATAATAAAATTATACAAGAATATAGGAAAAAGGAAAACTTTCACATCCCTTATGTGGAGAAAGTATAATATGGATTTAAAAACTTAGTAAATATTGCATGAAAAGGATGACTATACACCAAATGTAGTCATGATTAGTAAAGTAAAAATTAATGTATAATATCAACAAGGAGCAGGATGAAATATAACCATGTGAAATTTATTCCAAAAATACAAAGATGATTATATGAGAAAATCAGTAACAAAATTCACTATATTAAATGCTTTAAGTTTTCTTAGAGTAATAGCTAATACCTGGGCTGGAGAAAGAAACTACAAAGTGAAATAAAACAGAAAATTGTCAACAATTTACAGGGAAATGTCAAAAAGGTATGGGAGATGGCTTGTTAGAATTTCCACTGGCCAAAATTGTAAGAATATAAACAGAAAATAATAATGAAAGTGATGTAATGAAACATACTGAATAAAAATGAATCTATGAGATCATAGTGATGTTCATAGAATATGTATTTGGGTAGTAAGAGAGGGGATAAATGTTTTCTACACTGAATACTGATAAATAATAAATACAAAAGGAATTATGATTTTGCAATGCTCAATTTAATTAGCTTAAAATAATAGCACTATTTTGATGTAACCCTCAGTAGATCACCTATTTCTTATAAAAGGAAAAGTGTATCATTACAGTGGAAAAATCTAGCATTTATCATCTTAAACAGGCCTCAAATTTAACATCAACAATAATGGAAAAACAAATACCGGGTTTTGCCAAGAAGTACGTATCATTGCCTATGTAGGATTTTTGGTATAGCCTTTTTAGCTCCAAATGGCTCTAGATAGATGGAAAATGAAAGAAGAATGAAATAAGCAGCTTCGAAATAGCCTTCCCTCAAGGATTGAACTGAACTTCTCTTCAAAGGAAAATCAGTTCAAAATGAGAACATACGATTGATGTAAGAATTGGAAACTTGCATGGAGCCAGTGTGACTCAGAATGTCTCAGTAGTATAGCATTGGAGCTGCTTGGTGGGTAGATTAATGCTTGGCTGCTGTAAGAGCTGACATTGCCACCTTGCGTGGACTTAGACTCATCTGACACTTGCATTTTCACTCTTCTCTGTCATCTGCTGAGTCTTTTAAACAAAGAATAAAATCTGAATCTTCCTGCTGCCATAGAATGGAAGCAGTCCTCTGCCGACATGGATGGTTTAGGAAGACTGTTATAAAGTTTAATTGAGGTATTGTACATAAAGTGCTGAGGATAGCACTTGAAACATAGAAGCTAAGAAAAAAAATTCTCTTCCTAGTAACCGATTGTATCTTTTTACAAATATTTTATCTCATTTCTAAAGAATTATCCTGCTTTTTTTTCTAAGATTACTCCTGGAAGAATTGAGTAAATGAAAGTGTCTCTTTGGAGGAGGAGTCAGCCACTTCAGAAAGAGAAACTTCTTATTAAGGTGTTGGTGGAATTATCCTACAGCTTACTGTGTGTATAACTTCATCTCTCTAGTTCCTGTTCTTTTCCTGCTCCATGAATAGTTAAAAGAAATACAGAAGGCCCCAATGAGAAAAGACCGTATGTGTTTTTGTTGAATCGGTTCCTGTGACTTTCTCTCCTGTGTCCCCATGGTGTTTTGTGTATAATCTAACTACAGTGTTTATTCCCACTTCACTGTCATGACCTGTTTACATGCTGGCCTTTGTGACCTGTGAGTTTCTCGAGTTCAGGAAGCATTCCCTATTTGTTCTGTTTTTGTTTTCTTTTCCCAGAATCTAGTGTGAGAGCTACCCCTGGAGTAGGTACTCAAAAACTGTCCCTAGACAATATAGCATTTTCCTTTTCTCTTCCCAGTTTCTGACTGTCTTCTTTCTCTTCTTTAGATCTATTTAGGTCTTCACTGTCTTATGAGGTCATTGTTATTAAATATAGATCTATCTTTAACATGATTTTTTAAAAATTTCAATATCCTATGACCTTTTTAGAAGAAATTGTTCAAAATACAGCTGCTTTATATTTACCAAGTTCTACCACCTTTAAAATTGTACTGTTGTGGGCCGGTGAGATGGCTCAGTGGCGTAAGTGCCTGCCTGGCAAGCGCAAGGGCCCAAGTTCGACTCCCGGAACCAACATATGAAAAAAGGGCCGGTGATATCGCTCAGTGGCACGGGCATCTGCTGGCGCACGAGGCCCTGAGGTCGACTCCTGGTACCCACAAAAAAAAAATTGTACTGTTGCACACAAAAGGTCTTGTTATTAAAGACTGATGATCTTTGTCAGGAGAGACCATAAATCATATCTTTCTAGATCTACGATAATTAGTAAGTTACAAGATAAAGCACAAAAGTGGTGCTCAAGGCTTAGCCAACAACATTTGAATTTTAATTTTGAAGAAATAATAATGTCTCATGATTTCTGAATGTTCATCTGAATGCTTTAACATTTCTTTGGTTGCTTTGGAAATCTGTCTGTATATCCTCAAAGGGTCAGTTGCACGTGACCCATTAGAGGAAACTGTGTGTCTCTCACAGAGGGTTGAGTTTGAGAGTTAGAATTATTTCTCAGGACATAGATACAATGTACATTTATTTTTTGTATCTGTGAATCTCATGATTGAAATATATCAGTTGAACTGATATTCTGTCACCTTTATTCTCATACAAAATTATGCAGACTTGATTTTCTGTCTTTAGGGGAAGTTAGAAAATGCTAAATTTAAGTCAATTTTCTCTTGAATCTTTTTCAAGTTAAATTTTTATAGCATTGATTTTTCTTTTTCTTTTAAAACTAAGACATGGAGAACATATAGATACTAGCAAGCTTTACAAAGAGTTTCTATAATATTTGCTTTCAAAAACATTTATAGTTGCTTTAACAAAAAGAGACATTTGGACAATTACAATTCTTCTAAAATGCCCTACTTTTTCTCTGTCATCCCTTACAATGTATATCATTTTTATAGACCAAAGATTGATGCTCAGAAAGATTTAAAATGTTCAGAAAAGCAGAGAACACAAACCAAAAATCCATTTCTATGAAACAAATAGTTTTAATTGCTGAACTAAACATTTTTTATAACAACATGTATAAATTTTTACATATCTGAGACATACTCTTGAAAGCATCTTTGAACAGCTTGTAAGGAGTCAAAGCTCAATTATTTTCATATTTTTGCAAATAGAACAAATTCTCTGTACGTATGACATAATCACTGATCATCACTCACGCTAATTTAGCAATTAGAGTAATCTAGTTAGATACTTCCAGTTATGTAACTCTAAAAATTCAGAGCAGGGGCAAACCTAAAATTGTGATTACAGTGTACAAGAAAGAGATGGTGCTATAGCCTCACCAGTAAGTTATGTTCAGGAAGCACTTACACAATGAAAATAAATATTTTTAAAAAGTCAATAAAGATGATATATTACTTTACTTTTTCCATGCATTTAAAAGTTTTTTGCTCTATGTGTTTAGTTATCCTAGGGGTCATTTTCCACATTTCCACATATTGTTATGAAATTTTATACCCAATATAAGATATATAATAAGTCATATTAATTTTACCATATGTTGGTGGATGAAGTATTGTTATTTATTTATTTTTTTTTTTTTTGTGGGTACCGGGGGGACGACCTCAGGACCTCACGCGCCAACAGGCACCCGTGCCGCTGAGCGATATCACCGGCCCCTTTTTCGTATGTGGGTTCCGGGAGTCGAACTCGGGCCTTCGCGCTTGCAAGGCAGGCGCTTAAGCCGCTGAGCCGTCTCACCGGCCCCTGAAGTATTGTTATTGTCTAGCCAATTCATTCTAAAAAGAAACTGTCTATATTTTAAAGCAAGAGAAGTCCAGTTGGCAAGAGTACATTATTAAAATCTTCCTTTAATATCCTTGCCTTCAGAAGCTCTGCTATCTATTGTATCAGCTGGTTAAAAAGCCATGACACATTCTCTCTAGGAAGGTAACGGTCTACGTGAGGAAAATTTTCTATAAACAGTAGTAAGAGTTACATTTGCGTAAATCTTCCCTATTGGCAAGACTGAAGCAGCATCGTAGGGCTTGATGCTATTATCATCTCAGGCTCTGAAAAGTTGACTTGCAGAGAAGGCATCGTGGTCTAAGTTAAATATTAAAATGCTCGCGTTTCCTGGTACAAAAAGAGAAAAGGAAATGGCTAAGGAGTCCAACACATTGGCTTGTGTTTGCTTAGTAGGAGACCTATCTTCAGATAGCTTGGTGACATGAGAAAGGTTGGCACATGCAGTCAAGGCCAGGTTTCCCCATCAGTGGACCTCAGCTCTCAAAAATCATCAAATCTCAAGTCATCAAAACTCTAAATCTCAAAATTATCATAAGGCCTCTGCAAATCTGAAGGTGAACCATTGTTTGTACCTGAATTAATGATACGTATTTCTAGATACATGTGCATGGTGTACTGAGGGGTTAAGAATCAACCTTATGTATAATACTAATGTATAATATTCACAGAATCTCTTAGGTTTCTGTATATCTCTTAGGTATAATATTCAGAGAATCTCTTAGGTTTTGTATATTTCTAGAAATACATGTACTTTCATGTGAATGTACACCAATGTTTTGATGTGAAAGAGTAGTCCTCATATTCATAAAGGTTAGAAATTCATGATCCACTCTGTTCCCTAAAACAAAATTTCCATATATAAAAATAGGAAATCTGATATGAAACAACTAAAACTAGTTAGATATGCTGGAGATAGGTGCGAAGTACTACTTTTTAAACAGTTTTCCATCCACTTAAAAAATTGATATTGAAAGGAAACACATTTTTTAAATTTCAGTCTAAGATTTTCACTGGGATATTATAAAGTGAAAAATCTAATCTCAGATTACTTGCAGTTCTTTGTGTTACTTGGGCTATGAAGAGAGACAACTCCTATGTAGAGAAATGCCTGATGGGCCTTTTAGCTAAAACTGTTAAATCTCTGGCTAGGGTAGATGAGTAATTACTATGATAAAGGCAATAAAATAATATTTGGAGCAATAAAATAATTGGGCAGTAAAATAATATATTTTATTACATATTTATTACATTATTATATTATATTAATATTGTTATATTGTATTAATATAATATATGATAATATTACTATTATAATATTATTATATAAATATGATAGTCTATTATTATATTCTGTATTTATTGGGCAATAAAGTAATATAATATTTTTGGAGGTTTCCAGCTTCTAAGAGGTGAGAAAAGTGTCAGGGTAGAGAAGCAATCCTCAGTTATGTTTGAATGATTGAGTCCTGAGAGTTTAATAAAAGCTTAGTAAGAGAATGAGTTTTTAAGAAAAGTGATGTCAAATACTCAAGTAAAAATGGTTTCCTTTTTTGGTCTAGAATAATCTCTTTTTATTTTCAAACAGAGTAAGAATCTACATCATAAAACATTGTGTCAGTAGTGTTTTGGGGAACAAAAAGGAAGGAAACATGTCTACTCTTGGAAAAATATATGGGACCTTAAACATAATTGTTGCAAGAGGTGAAACAACAAATGGTATAGATAATTGCTCAAGAAGTAAAAATTGAGAATGAAAGATGATAGCAGAATACCACCTTCAAAGAATTTAGAAATGTGCTGCCTTTCCTCAAGGACAGGCAATTGAAACTCAAGCATTTGGTTTAGATTTTAATGTAAAGTTAGACTCAGATTGCCAAAAACTGAAGACCTGTAAGTTAGGAACTCATTATTCATTTGTTCCAACACTTGCATTACATAGCCAGGTGTGGTGGCGCATGCCTGTAATTCCCAGCACTCAGGATTGCTGTGAGTTCAAGGCCAGCCTGGGCTACAGAATAAGTTAAGGAGTTAAGGCCAGACTGAATTACACAGTGAAGCCCTGTCTCAAAAAACTTGCATTACATATTGGGAAAAGAGTGTGTCTGTATGGGCTTGAGGAGCAACAGCCACGGCGAGATGAATGGGTGGAGGGACAAAGTAGACCAGGTAGAATAAAATGTTTGAGGTTCAGAGAAAGTTTTATGCCATCCAAGGGTGAAGAAAGGGCTTAGATTATGTGTTACTGTTCTGTTACTGTACCACAATACTTGAAATAATCAATTTAAAAAAAGAAAAGCTTATTTTGGCTCACAGTTTTTGAGGTTTCAGTCCATGGCTGGTTGGTCCCATTGTTTTTGAGCCTATCACAAGGCAGCATATAATTAAATGGAGTGTGGTGGAGCAAAGCCATTCATTTCATGATCCAGTGCAAAAAGGAGGAGAGAAACTAGGGTTCCATTATAACTTTGAGGAAAATGCCTCAATTACAGGAAGACTTTCTACTATGTTAAACTGCTTAAAGTTCCTACACTTCCAAATGGTGCCAGGCTAAGGACTAATCCTTTATCACATGGGCATTAGGGGATATTAAGATACAAACTACAGTGGAATGTTCTACAATACAAAGATTCCTAATAAGCAAGTCACTTTGGTCAAATATTCTTGCTGTTCTCTATACCAAAGGACAAGAGTACACAAAAAACAGTAATAACTTACAAATGGTTTTTATTCATTCTTATTATAATCAAATGTTTGTTCTAGCAATCTCAAATTAAAATGTGACCTGTACTTTTTAAATGAAAATTTAAATGAGTACTTCTTGATTATAAATAAACAAAATTTAAACAAATATGTATTTGTATTTTGACAAATAGTTATATTTGTGGGAAATTATTTTTTTATTCAAAAGAATAAATGAACAAGTGTGTAAACCTACCAAATTATATGACAATTATAAATGGGACTGGAATTTTAAAAACAGTATAACATGGAATCGATTAATACAAATTAGGAAATGAGTATGCAGAACCTAAATCAAGGTGTAAATTTTAAAGGACTAGGAGCATTTGTTAAAAAGCATCTTTCAACATGGGGCACGTTTTTATCACTACTATAGTGGATCAATATAGATATAGAGACATTATGATCAAAAATGTGCTATTCTTATCCAAAAACTCTTGACTGCATCTAGTACTTAAAGCTTAGTGCTAATTTCAGAAGATTTTTAAAAGTTTTGCAAAGATGCATTTGACAGCATCAACCACTTAGATTTGCAGGGAATGCTCAGATGCATGTAATGTTCTAACAAAAATGGAAACCCTCCACTTCTGATCACATCTCTGTCCCCTTCTCCATGCCACTGCAGCTCTGAGCCAAAAGAGGTATATTCCTTCAAGTTCCTGTGCCACTGCCATGTCTTTATGCATGCCTGCTCTAAACCTCTTAAATACAGATGAACACAAAATACAGGCATATTTCTCATTATGCAAGCAGACTCCCACATACAAATTCTAAAGGAAAGCACAAAACAGCTGCATTCCACTTTTTTTTTGGCATGAATAGGGCCTTTAATATCAATACTGAAATGGAAGTGATTAGTACTATTTACTGAATTTAAAGCACCTTAGGATGTTCAGCCAGACAGTTTATTTGATTGGCTGAACATGCGGACACCTCATTTTGGAAAAAATATATTGGCACAGGCAAAGAAACAGCTATCTGGCTGGTTCACTGACATTTTCAGAGGATTTGAGCTGGTACTTCTGCTTTTAAAATGATACTCTTATAAAGAATAACATGCTCTTTCTAGCATTATGTGGTTGTCTTTATCTAAGAACACTTCTGAACTCTAAAATTAGGAGTATTGAGTATGATCATTTAGACTTGGCTCAGCTTACAAAAAGCTTTTATTCATGATGCTTTAAGGAATAGTTCCCAATTCAGAAATGATCCATTTAGGTGGTAGAACATTGACAGGATACAGATTGTGTGTCTACCTGTGTTTAATATACCAATCTGATTCAATGCTGACATTAAAGGCTTGCTGATAAATTATTTGATTTAGAAGATGTATTCACTCATTTTATTTCTTCTTTCTTTCTACTACATATGTATTTAACATTTCTGTCTATAGTGCTCTTACCTGGTTTCCAGCAGTCTAAAGAAAATGAGATGAGAGAAATGTTCCCAAAACCTAGTATTTGAAGGATACTATCGTAATGCAAGTCATATTTTTTTAAGTACAGAGCTCAAAATAAGATGCACCATTTGGTTCTTGAATCTCCCCAAAGGCCCGTGTGTGAAATCCTTGGTCTTCATGTGGTCCTATTGGAACCTTTGAAAGATGAGACCTTGTGAAGGCCATTAGATCACTGAGGTTATGCTTTTGGAGTGGATTGCAGTACCCAGGTTTCTTCCTCATTCTGTTTTCCTCCCTGGCTTGTGATGTAACTGGGTTGTGACGTAAGTGCCACATGTTCCTGCTATGGCTGCCTTATCACAGGCTGAAAATCAATGGGATCCATTTATCATGGGCTGGAACTATTATTTTTCCTTTAGAATTTCAGATATATGATACCATAGTATTTATTGGTATAAGAAACATCATTCAGTCTAAATGTGAGAATTTACAGATAATCATGCTTTTTTATGATACCTTAAAATTAAATAAAATATGCTCTCAGATTATAATGAAATCAAATTACAATGACAACAGAAAGAGATTTTGTAAATTCCCAAGTATGTGGAATTTAGGCATGGTACTACTAAGTAGCCAATGGAGCAAAGAAAAAATTAATATACCCTTTCAGATCAGTCAAAAGAAAAGCACAGCAAAACTGACAATATATTGTTAAGACAGTACTGTGTTAGCTTTCTGTCACTGTGACAAAATACCTACAATAAGCAGCTTAAAGGAAGTCATAAGCCAAAATAAATATTCCCTCTTTTAAGCTGCTTATAGTGAAAAACGTGAAACAGATCTCAAACTCACAACTAATCATGCACCTTGAGAAATGAGAAAATTAAAAGTAAACCTAAAACAAACAGAACAAAAGAATTATAGTCACAACAGAAAAAAATAAAATGTAGAATTCAAAAAGAATAAAAATAGTGCAACAAAAATTGATTATCTGAAAAGATCAATTATATTGACAAAGATTTAGCAACTGATCAAGAGAAAAGAGAGGACTCAAATTACTAAAGTGAGGAATGAAAGAGGGAAAAATGCCACCAACATTACAGAAATGAGGCAGGATAAAAGTATATTATGAATGATTGTATCTCAACTAATTATTTAACATAGTTTAAACAGTCAACTTCCTAGATAAACACAAACTATTTATACAGAATCAAGAAATGTAAAAACAAATTTGTGCAAGAAATATTGAGATTGATTTAGTAGTGAAAGAGGCTTCACAATGAAAAGTCCATGAGCATATGGCTTCATTGGTAAATTTTACCAAATGTTTACCCTCATATCAAAGCCAGGACAAAGACATCACAAGAACAGTAAACTATAGATCAATAACCTTATAAATAAAAATACAAAATGTGTCAATACAACAAACAGAACACAGCAAAATATAAAAAGGATTATACATGTTGACCAAGTGGGTTTGCTTTGGGATTGCAAGGATTTCCTATCCATGAATCAACTAATGTAATATGTCAATGGAGTAAAAAAATCAAAATTACATGATGCAAGAAAGGCGCTTGACATAGTCCAACATACTTTCATGATTAAAAGCACACAATCTGATAAAGTGCATCTATAAAAACCATAACTAATACAGTTTTGGTGAAAAACTAAAAAATTCTCCCTGAATTCAGGAATAATAAAAGAAGTCTAGACTCTCCAGTTTCATTCACTATGGCACTAGAAATCCGTAGGGACAGGAAGTAGATTAGTTGTTTCCAGAGGATGAAGGAACAGAGAATGGAGAATGCTACAAATGGATTAGGGTTATTTTTAGATGGTGAGATATTATAGAATTAAATAGCAGTGATGTTACGAACTTTGTTAAAATACTAAAGCCACTGAATTATGTACTTTAAAAGACTGAATTTCATGTTCTGTAAATTATAGCTTAATTAAATAAATAATGAATAAATGCAACAAAAATTTAAAAATTAAAAAATCATTTGCTATTTTAAAAAAGCACAATTAGCAGAATACTTTTGAATTTTTTTTTTTTGTGGGTGCTGGGGGTCGACCTCAGGACCTCGTGCACCAGCAGGCGCCCGTGCCGCTGAGCAATATCACCGGCCCTTTTTTCGTATGTGGGCTCCGGGAGTCAAACTCAGGCCCTCGCGCTTGCCAGGCAGGCGCTTATGCCGCTCAGCCATCTCACCGGCCCCTATTTAACTTTTAAATAGCTTACTTTTTGTATTGTGAGAAAACAGTAGATTAAAATCACATGCTAAAACCTTAAGATGAGAGAGCAAGGATGGGTCGGTTTACCTTGGGAAACTATGCTATCTTTGCTGCGCACCTGCATAACTAAAGATTTTGCTATAAAGTTCTATAATGTATATATTAATCCTGCTTCCAAATTAGCACATAAAAAGCAGAAATTTATCAAACACAAGGCAGGAAAGAATAAGAAAAATGCTGAGTAAATCATCCAGAAAGATATAATAAAATATTTTAATATATGATAGCAAGCCCAATAAATCTGAAAAGCTTAAATTCATCAATAAAAGACAAAGAATTAAAGACTTTTAACATAACATTTTGTAAAACATAAATCACATGAAAATTCAGAAAAGTGATTAGAAATAAGTCAGGACCATGGAACTCAAAGCAAAGTTAGTAAGCAATGAGTTTCAGATACCGTAGAAATTAAGGCTAAGGTGTGAATTTAAATCAAGAAAGAAATAGCAAAATAATCCATAGTATGATCCAAAATATAAAAGAAGAATTTTACATAATTTGCAATCTAGATTTAAAGCATACAAATAAAATTAATTATAGTGAGAAACTTACAAAATTCACTATTATTTGAGATTTTTTGCATACATTTGTCAAACTCACTAGCAGATGGAGCAGAAAGAATAGTAAATATATAGCTTTGTGAAGCTCAATTTACATGTTCATCTAATGTAAAAATGTTAGCATAAGAAAGGACTTCATATATAAGCCAAAGAAATAAAATCTACCAAAAATAGAGAAACAATTTTATTCTACTAAAGTTAAAAGCAAAACATGCACATAACATAAAGCATATTACACAATAAATATGTATGATTTAGTGAGGAAATATAGCACTTAAGCTTATTTATATACACTTATTAAAGTATGTACTTATATGATGATATATTTGTTTATATGTTTGGACATGTAAAGACAGAAACAGAAAACAGAAACACAAAGATATTAAAAATTAAAAATTATTTCAAAATATGAAAAGACTCTGAAATGCACTAAAATTAGGGAAATATGAATTAAAAATCAACTTATTATTTCCTCTTTCATTCACAAACATTTTAAATATGGTATCACTATATTTAAAAATGTACCACATAATGGAACAATGGAAACTCATACCCTGATGTTGGGAGTATAAACTGCTACAGTAAGTCATTTACTGGCTCTCTTCCATTTGTCTTCCTTATTGGTTTTCCTCTATTCTTTCCCCCGTTCTCAGTTGAAAGGCAGAGCTAAGGATTCCATCATCAGCCTTCCTTGAGTATTTACTTCTGGTTTGATTCAGCCAGTGGACAGAACAGCCAGGAGACCAGGGGACAGACTGAGAGAAGGAACTGAGTATTCTTACTTTCCATGTGGGACATCACATAACAGGTGATATTTGTATCTAGGATTCTAATGTAACTAGTTGGGAGAAAAATTAGGAAAATTTTATATCCTGATGCCCTGCTGTCCTACTCAAAAAATACACCACACAGAAGTTCTCAATATATACCCTAGAAACTAGCACAGGAATGTTTACAGTAATTTTGAAAAAAAAAATGAGAAGAAACTCCCAAAATGTTCATCAACATGATTATAGATAAATATATGGACAAATGCATTTGTAAATAAATAAATTGGGATGCCATTACACAATGAAATACCATATGGTATGAAAATAAATGTATAGGTGTCAATATCAGTACATTTTAAAAGCACAGGTTTTGATTAAAAAAAAAATAAAACATGTTGCAGACTGTCAGTTCTAGTCCATCGCATAAACACAATTTTGGTCAAGCCTGTTATGCTCTCAATGAAAAAAAAATTAAAAATATTGAAAATCAACAAATCTTCTTAGATCCATCAGAGAATTTTGATCATGGAGAAAAGTGCGAACCCCAAGGCTGAAAAGATAGAATTATATGGAAAACAGTTTATCAGAGCAGAAAGTGGCCACTGGAGCCAGTACTGAGGTGACAAAATAAACCACAGATGATGACTGACTGAAGGCTCAGTGTGAAAAGGCATTGAGAGTTAACCATCCCAGGAAAGCCCTGCCACAGGAGAGTCACCATGCAATTTCAGAACATTACCTCAAGGAGTTCCAGGTTCTTGAAAACTGAATAAGAATCCCCCTGGGCTTCAAACAGAAAGAAAGGAAAATATTAAAAAAATGGTTGCTTCTCCAAAAAAAAATTAAATATGACCAAATGACTCTGTTTAACTTAGTAAATTCTTGTTGTTGAGGAAATATATACCATCAGAACCTTACCAATGTGTAGAAAAAGAAAATACCAGGGGCCTGGTGAGATAGCTCAGCGGTGTAAGCGCCTGCCTGGCAAGCGTGAGGGCCCGAGTTTGACTCCCGGAACCCACATACGAAAAAAGAGCCGGTGATATTGCTCAGCAGCACGGGCGCCTGCTGGCACACAAGGTCCTGAGGTCGACCCCTGGTACCCACAAAAAAAAAAAAAGAAAAGAAAATACCAAACTCCAACACTGCCTAGCATTCTGGTCTACCTGAGGAGCAAGAAAAGAAGAATCCCTCATAAAGTTCACAGCCCGGGACCACAGACTCACTAAAAGCTGCAAGCTAATCATAGGACTATAGAAAGATATCCCTCACCCCACACCTTTTCACCACATAAATAGAGTTCCTAAGTAATAAGAGAGTGTGACAAATGAAAGAATTGTGTGTCCGATCACATTTACATCTCTAGGGAGAACCAAGGACAACAGGGGAGACAAACAAGGACACTAAAGGAAACTGAGCCTCTGACACAGCTGGTGCAAAGAGTAGCCACACTAGGGCCGGTGAGACGGCTCAGCGGCTTAAGCGCCTGCCTTGCAAGCGCGAAGGCCCGAGTTCGACTCCCGGATCCCACATACGAAAAAGGGGCCGGTGATATCGCTCAGCGGCACGGGTGCCTGTTGGCGCGCGAGGTCCTGAGGTCGTCCCCCCGGTACCCACAAAAAAAAAAAAAAAAAAAAAAAAAAAAGAGTAGCCACACTAATTTCTATCCAGATACATATAACACCTCACATTAAGGGGCTATATATCACAGTTAATTTTACTCAGCACATCATGTCTACTTCCCAGCAATGAAAAGCAAATAAAAAGACAGCAACGGAAAGATGGTTTGAAGAGACAGAGGAAATATCGGACCCAGATTCATACATGGCAGATATTTGGTGATTATCAGACCAAGCATTTAAAACAACTACAATTAAAATACTAAGAGTTCTAAAGGAAAAAGTAGCCAACATCCAAGGAAAGATCAAACATAATCAGAGAGAAGAAAATCTGAGAAAGAATCACAGAAAATGCTAGCAATTGAAAATATTGTAAACTAAATGTTGTCTGTGATGGGCTCATCAGTAATATGAATAGGCCAGGAAAATAATCAGTGAGCTTGAAGAAATATCAGTGGGAAACTTCCAAAATTTAAATATGTAAAGAAAAAATAATATTTAAAATAAGAGTTTCCAAGAACCATGGAACAATAGCAAAAATATAGAGATAGATAGATGACAGATAGATAGATAGATAGATAGATAGATAGATAGATAGATAGATAGATAGACAGACAGACAGACAGATAGGTAGATAGACAAGTGGTAGAGAAAATAAGGTACGTGATTCAGTTTTGACTTTATCACCATAAAAGACACATAGCCACTAATCCCCATCAAAATACTTCCCCTTATTTCAAATATTCTCAGCCCATCATTCTTGCCTATTTCTGAAACAGTTCTGAAAGGCTTTCCTGTCTTCACAAGGTATGATAAAAAAAAATTCAGTGAAAGGCACTGCTGAGTGTCATCCAATGAAGTCAAAAAGATGAATAAATACCAGAAAAATTTACTTGCAGGTATATGACATTGAACTGCAGGTAATAAATAAAAAAAGAATATAAAACAAACTTCACTTTGTTATAGAGTTATAATGATAAAAATTACATAAAATTTTTCTTTAGAACCAATACAAAAGAGAACAGAGGACAGTGAAATTATATATTTAAAAGAAAAACCAAACAAAACCAAGTCACCAACCTAGATTTTCGTAACTAGTAAAATTTTTCTTCACAAATGAAGGAGAAATAAAGACTTTCTTAGGCAACAAAAATGTTGTGCAGGAAATCTGTCATCAAAAGAAAAGTTCTTCAGAGAGAAGAAAATTATATAGCTCAGAAACTCAGAATAAAACAAAGAAAGGAAGAGGACTATAGAAAAAATGAGTAGAGGTAAAAAAGTTTATTTTTCATATTCTTAGTTCATCTATGATAACAATGGATGTAAAATAATAATAGTAACACTGCTTTCAATAACTATGGCTTCCTGATAGGTGAAACAAATGGCAACAAAGTTACATTGGCTGGGAGGGATTGAGAATACTCTGTTATGAGGCATTTGCAATATCTTCGAGAAAACAGTATACTTGGATAAATGAATGTCTATTGCAAACTCTACGGAAACTACTAAAAAGTTTTTAAATAAAATATAATTGATATAGTGGTGAAAGAGACAAAATAGTATAACAAAATGATCAAAAACTAGAGAAGTCAAAGAAAGAGTGGAAAATTTTAACAAGTGTGTAGGTGAGAGTTATGAATAAAAAATAACAAATATGATATATATTAATACACCTATACCCATAATTACTTTAAAAGTTAGTGGCCTAAAAATACATATTAAAAGACAGAGAGTGTTATAGTCTATTAAAAACACTATTTATGCATTGTCAGTTAGAAATCCACTTTAAATATAAACATGAAGCAATTAAAAGGGAAGGGATGGAGAAAAATATCCTAACCAAATTGTCAAAAGAAAGTTGAAATAGCCATAATTTCAGAAAAAGATGACTTAAAAGCAAGAAAAATTGTAAGGAATAAAAAAGGGCATGTATTCATGTTTATGAAGGGATCAGGTCTTCAAAACTACATTAACTACATTAACAGTTAACTACATTAACAGTTAACTACATTAACAGTCTCTAATGTGTTAGTGCCTAACAATACAGCTCAAAATGCATAATGCAAGACCTGATAGAATAGAAGTAGAAAATCCACAATGATAGTTGCAGACTTTAACAAACCTTTATTAGTTATTGACAGATAGAGCAGGTAGCAAAGCAGCCATGATGAGACAATACATCCATCAGGCTGGATAATTTGACATTTATAGAATACTTCATCCAGCACCAACAAAACACAATATGCCTCAAGCTCACAGAGCATTCGTCAGGATAGATTTCAGTCTGGGCCATAAAATAGATCTTATCCAATTTAAAATAGTAGAAATTATGGAATGTATGCTCTCAGATCACAGTGGAGTTAAAGAGGAAATCAATAACAGAAGGACAATTTGGAAAATTCTAAAATGCTTGGAGAATAAACAACACACTTCCAAATAACAAGTAGCTTGAAAAAGTCACAAGAGAAATTTTGAAATATTTCAAATTAAGTTAAAATGAAAATACTATTTATCAAAATTTCTGAAATCATTGCTTAGAAGGAATTTTCTAACAATGAATTCATTTACTAATGAAGAAAAAAAGCTTAATTAATAAGCTAAGTTCCCCTTAGGAATACAAAAAGAAGAGAAAATTCATTTTAAATTAAGCAGAGGAAAAATTAGAGCACAACACAATGAAAATGAAAATAGGAAATTAATAGAGAAATCCAATGAAATGTAATGCACTGTTCTTTTTCAAAGAACAATGAAATTGATAAGTCACTAGTCAGGATAAGAAAAAGAAAACAGAAATTACTAGTAACAAAAATGAAAGAAAATTTATCTTTACTGATTCCATGAATATTAAAAGGACAATTCAGATACATTGTTAAAATATTTTTCTGTCCACGTATTTGATAACCTAGATGAAATATACCTATTCCTTGAAAGACAAAATCTGTCAAATAATAATCAGTCTGAATAGGTCTATATTTATTGGAAAATTTTAATCAATAATCAATAATCTTACAAAATGCACAGTACCAGGTCTCGATGAGTTCAATGGTGAATTATACCACACATTTCAGGAAGACAGATAAGTTCTTTATAATCATCTGGTAAAATAGAAGCAGGGGAAATTATGAGGTCATACAGATTAACCTAATATCTACGACAGCAATGACACTACAATAAAGGAAAATTACATACCAATATATGTACAATAAAATATTTTGAAGTTGAATTCAATAATATGTAAAAATTATACCATAAGGCATTAGATTTATTCTAAGTGTAGTATTAATTCAAAAAGTAATTGATGTAAACCATTATATCGATAGGTTAAAGATTTATAGATGGAGAAAAAGATTTGAACAAATTCAAAACTCACTCATTATTTAAAAATCAACAATGATTACAAAAACCAGGAGAATCTCAGCAAATGAGAAACTGAGCAAAACTTCCTGAACTTATCACAGACCATAAAAAGCTACAGTTAGCATTGCACTTAATTGTAAAAAACTAGATGTTTTCTGGTTAACATCAGCAGGAAGAAAAGAATCCTCTTTCTCACTAGTATTATTCAACAGTATAATGAAAAGACTAGGTAATGCAATAAGACAGGAAAGGAAGAAAGAAGAGGAGAATAGGAAGGAGGAGGAGGAAGAAGAAACTGCCTTTGTTAGTGGATGACACAAATTTCCACACAAAAAGTCCCAAGGAATTAACAACAATAACAAACTCCAGTGACTAACGAATAATTATAGCAGTTATGGGATACAAGTTTAATCCATAGAACTCAACTGCTTTCCTCTATACCATCAACAGACAATTGGAATTTGGAATTTAACACCTCCTATCATTTATATCATCCCTCCAAATTGAAATACCTAGCTATAAATCTAAATTATACACAGGACTGATATGATAAAAAATGCAAAATTGTATGAATGAAATAAAGAATATTTAAAATAGAGCTTCATGGAGGACAATACTATCAAGATATTAGTCTTTTCGAATTTATTTATAGATTCAACACAATTTCACTGAAAGTCCGAGTAAGTTATGGTGTAGATATTGAAAAATTGATGCTAAAGTTCATACTAAGAAACAAAAAATTACAGCCAAAGTAATCAATGAATATTGAAGAAGGATAAAGTCAAAGGACTAGCCCTACCTGACTTCAAGACTTGCTATAAAACTACCAAAATCATGACAGCGTCAAACTCATGAAACAGTAGACAAATAGATAAGTATAACAGAATAATGAACCTAGAAATAGACCCAAATACATACATTCATACTTTGTTAATCTTTGACAAAGGTGCAAAGGTGATTCAATGGATAAAGAACAGTCTTTTCAAAAATTCCTTTTGGAACAACTGGACTTCCACATGCAAAAGAAAGATCCAGGAACATACATGATGCTTTTCACAAAAATTGGCTCTATTGGTCTCATAGAACTAAATTTCAAATTTAAAACTATAAACTAAAGGATAACATAGGAAAAAAATCAAAGTGAATTTGAATTTGGAAATGAGTATTATAGATAGAATAACAAATAAAGCATTATCCATGACAGAAAAAAAAATGATCAGTTGAATCTCATTAAAATTATTCAGCAATAAAAAGAAATGAGATAACAACCCACCAAAAGGCATGGAAAAGCCTGAAATGTGTAACACTAAGTGAAAGAAACCAATTTTGAAAAGTTACTTTCTATATGATTCCAACTACATGACATTCTGGAAAAGGCAAAGCTGTGGAGAACATGAAAAGATCAGTGGTTCCCAGACATTCAGGGAAGGGAGCACTGAGCAAAAGGAATCTTTTAGGGCAGTGAAACTACTCTGTATAGTAGAAACCTATAAATTAAAACAGTTTTTCAACTTTGGAACAGCAACAATGGTCACAAATGATACATCAGTTGTAACAACTTTATCACATAATACAAAACATCAATAAAGAAAAATTATCGAGGATAGAGGGTAAGAGGGTATATCAGAACTCTACTTCTCACTTAATTTTTCTATAAATTTAAACTCTTCTAAAAATAGTCTATTAAGTTTTTTAAGGGGAAAAAGCAAGCTGAAAATGTTCAGTACCATATATGTATATATTTACAAAAAGTTCTATACATTTTGTGAATACATGATTACATAGGTAAACTATGAAAAGATATATGGTAACTTCATTACTTAGAATGTTTAAGTATTATGAAATAGAAATGAGGAATACATAGGGAACACCAGCTGTTTTTGGTGATTTTAATTCTTAAAAAGGCACATGGATTAAACTTGACATTAAATACTTTAGTGCTTATCAATCTTCATTCTCTTTTTTATACTTAATAATTTCGTTATGGGAGAGTTAAAAATTTTTATTCCCTTTTAAATGTGATGATCAACAGTATCAATTCACTGGAAATATCTTGTTGAAATTGTAATTGGTTTTCTAATATTTTTGAGGATGGTAAAATAAAATTACCTTAGTCATTAACTAAAATAAGTTTTTTCTAAATGCACTGGAAATGATATCTAAAATAATATTTTTTGAATCCAAGGAATGAACAGAAAAGTGCTCATGGAATAAATGAAAACTTATTAGCTAAATTTCCCTTGAAATTATACTGTAGAATGTTACTCCGTTCATTAAATATCTACCAAGTTCATAGATAAGAAAGATTCAATTTTTCTAAGGAAAGCCTTACCTTCTTTTTAAAGGACTAAGTCCATATTTCCTTCTAATTCCAAGTCACATAAACTTCTGAGAATTTTTATATAAATTTTTGCTTACAAAAATTTATTTTTTTCTCTTTACAGAGACAGTCTATTTACCCTGTAATATTTAGTTTAGTATATCAGCATAGATCTTAATGCATTTGAAAAGTTACAGTGTTTTAGCAAAAATGACAAGGATGAAATAAATGGTATATTCATATGTGATTATTTCTACATGTGTCTAAATCAACCTAAATACCAACAAACACAGTAGTATAAAACAAAATTAACATTTTTATGATAATAAAATTTTTTTATGGTTAAGGAATGTACTGAACTAAATAAAACCCACAAATATAGGACACAACAATTTTTTTTTTGCTTAGGGAAAGTACACAGATTAAAAATGGATTACAAGGGCTGGTGATATGACTCAGTGGCATAAGTGCCTGTCTGGCAAGCATGAGGTCCTGAGTTCGACTTCCGGTACTCACATTAAAAAAATAGATTACAATTCTGAAGAAAATATTATCATTTAACCTATATAATCCATGTCTGTTCAGTTCAATTCCTTAACATAATTAGTCTTAAAAATCTGATATAAATAAAATATGGAAATTACATGTTTATTTCACATTAAACTGGGTGAAACCATTGGCTATGGATTCTGATCATTGCTTCTTAGATACACTTATTACAAAGAAAAGTTACAGTTGCATAATGTGAAAATTTATAGGCAGAATATAATAGTCAAAAGGTATAAAAGCTATAGATCAGAACACATAGCACATTTACAGATAAAATCATTCTATTTTCAGTTGTGCGATGATGTTTACTGTAGTATAATGAATAAAATTCTAAAATATGCAAATTCTTCCCATGAATTCACTTCTAAATGAAAATACAACAGAACAAGTAAGGGAAATGTTCTAAGAAAATAGGGATTCTTCTTACCAGTTCTTGAAACAATCCATCCTCAGGCCTGTACAGTCTATTTCAAAACCAAATTTTGGCCTCTGCTCATGTTGGAGCATAGAATTCTCCATCTACATAATTTACCAGAAAAGAAGATAACTACAAATGATATTCAAGATATTGCTTTTCTTAATAACTTTATGTACTTATGGGCAATATCTCACTGGTGTATCTTTCTTCAGATTCTCCCAAACCACCATGTTGTGACAGATGTCCGCTTCCTCCTTTTGTAATAATAACCTTCACATGATAGAGGGGAAAGAGGAAGACGGCTGTATATCAAAAGACACCACATCTTCCGTGTCAGACAGGGAAATAAATTTAAACTGGACAATTGAATTATCCTATTTCCCTGGTCTCGGTCGTGAGTTGGAGATGGGCATGTGGGCCAAGCAAGATCAGTCATGGTGCCCTTTTGAGAATTTGTACAGAAACTAGAAACAAGATCTAAATTATAATCTACATGCCATCAAGGACTAATAATACTCACTGTATTTAGACTTAAATATTTACCTTGCTTCATAATAATTATAAATTATAAAAATCACCCATTTCTAATTTGAAATCAATATTAAAATATTTTTTAATATCTACTTAAAGAAAAAAACCTAGTAGTGCTAATTCCATCTCATGCCATTTCACCATTCTTTGCCATTGATCAATTTCAAAACTATTTTCTGGCTAAACAGAACTAAATAGGATAAAGCAGGAGATTGATGATGGATCGCTGAACCATTATCTTTTACACACTTATTTAAATTTAATATTACTATCTGCTGGAAACTCAGAATCACAAAAAGGAAATTATTACTATCCATCCTTGTTTCATAGCTACATACCCATAATGTAATTCTCAATGCATAGACCCTTAAACTCTCAAATTATACAGTTTAGGGGCATGGAGACTGTCCTTAGAATAAACAGTTTTAGTTGAGAGGCCAAAGAGTAAATTGCCCTAGAAAATGCACAAACTTCTTAAAAGTCCCAGAAAGAAAATTTAGCTCTGAGAATTAAGCAATATCCTGGATGCTCTTTGTGGACAGAGATTGCTAGTCTTTGATAGATCATTAGTATAATGTCTGCCTAATGAAAACGTGTGGAGCAAGATTGCTAACTAGGGTTTCTTTAATTACCAATTGCCAGATGTTTTTATGTATATTGTACATGTTTGCTGTATGTAATGATTGTATTCATCATGCGACATTATACATAACTTCCCCTTGTACTCCCTTCCCTTCCCCTCCATCTGTAGTTCCCCAATTGCCAGATTTTAAAATGAAAATTCAAGGTAGGTGTACGTGTGTGCATGTGTGGTATTGACATTACTTATGTTTACCAAGTCATTTGTTATAATAATATTTATGATTTGAAATAGTTGTGTCTTTATGATTCTAATAAAGACGGCAATTAATTTGTCTCCATATTCAAGCTATGAATTGACTAGGAGTTATACTAGTACTGTACCTCCAAACACAAAGACAGAAATTGTATACAAATGATAATATGGAGTCAGCACTGAAATTCATGATTTGACGACTATTTAACAAACAGGATCTGTTCTGAGACTATGTAACTAATTCCTAGATTTGGCATGGGTGGAACATATGATGTTAGTAATCTAAATACTAAGACACCACAGCAGTAATCCTGTGGAGCAAAAGGTGAAGATAAAGGAGGAAGACAGTTGCTTGCACCCTCGCTAAGTGTCTCCTATAGGATGACAGTGCAAAGATACATGAAAAAATAGGTCAAGTATTTTGGAGTACAATACAAAGTATAAGCCTACCAAAATACTTTAGTCTCTTTCTTACCACTGCAATTGGTCTTAGTACTTCAGATTCCCCATAAATCTAGTTTCCTCCCAATAATGTAATTTTTTCAAACCCATTGGTTCAGTGTGTTTACTGGAGGGGCATAATACTACTGGCAATGTAGAAGTAATAAATAAAATATTATAGCATTTCCATTTGAAAGATAAGTACATAATAACACTGTATGATGTTATGAATTTCCATTCTGGAAGCCAAAGTAAAACTAAGTGAGGTGTTCTTCTTTAATTTGTTACCTCTTGAAATAATTTCATTATTATGGACATCAATAGAGGTTATTTGATGACTAACTACTTCTGTCTGAAGGCTGGTACAGGGTTAAGTAATCTGGACCATTTTAACATTGCATTGTAGTGAAAATTATATATTAATTTGTCATACATATTATATACATGAAACTATACAGAAACTTACATGAGCATTTATTTAAGTATGCATGTCCATAAATATATGTGATCCAACACACATATTTTGACAATCATTACAAACACATAAAAATCCAAGACATTTAAGTAAATAATATCCAATGTTTGTTAAAAGGCAAATTTTATATCCACAATCCAAATTAGTCTCAAATTCATCTTTGAGGAATCAAAATGTAGAAGAAAATAGGGTAGAGATTCTTTTTCAAAATCCCATTAAGAATTGTCAAATTCTAAAGTGTTAAACTGAGTTTAAAGATATATAGTTAAATTATGCATATGGAAGTGTTTGCTTTACAAAGACCTCATATGCTTGTATGTTATATTTCCAAAGAGCGTACAACGGCATTGTTATATAATTTAATTGCTATTTTTGACATCATATCTTCTGTCTTTGTGATATCCTTACTTCACTTTGAGGTCTCTAAAAATGACTTCAGTCCCTCTTAGCATCAATAACATTTTTGCACACATTTCTATTACTTTAACCGTAAGTGCTATCTCTCAAAAATTTTAGTTTAATTTCCTGTTCTTTTAATAGCTGTGGAATAAATACTTATATTGCCTTTTCCAATCCACCAGACTCCTCCCATTTTGACCTGGTCAAAATAAAAAAAGATAAGACAATGAGAGATAGAACCAATTTATTAGATCTTTCCTACATTTCAAAGTTGTCTGTGTGGATTTTTTTCCTTTTATATTCTTATATTCTATCTGTAAATAATCACTGAAAAGCAACTTGCTTTTACTTGGTAGATATATCAGTATATGTCCTCTACCTTTCCTCAGCGTTAAGTCAATTGTTTCATTTTTTAACATAATTTAGATTATGAAGATTTCTATTTTACCGACATCCCGAAAAACATCACATTGATCTACCTACTGATAATACAATTGTACATGTTAATCAGAAAGTAGCATGCAGTAAGTACCATTAAAATTTTTTCAAATATGATTCTCACAGAAAATGGAAAATTTAGTATGAAAAATTGCAGTAGTCTATCACTGGACACCTGAAATAAGCATGGTAGGATATTCTTTTTAAAGAGAAATGCTGCATTGTTTCATCTTATATCTCCTTCCATAGATTTTAGAGGAAACATATATACCACATTCAAGTTCATACTCTCACTTATTTACCAAGTTTTGGGTGGTATCTTGAGAAAACCAGTAAGCACCCCAGCCTAAGCTACAATACAAACTACTCTGGCACTTCGGTCCTCTGACTCTCGGGTACTTGGTATATAAGAGCAAAAAGGGATGTGGAATCAAGTCTTTAGTGAGATCTAATAGGAATCATAGGACAGACAAGTAAGGATTTGGAATAAATCCATACCCTTTCTCTTCTTTGATGGAGAAACACCTCCGTCAAAGCCCAGTTTTCCACTGGACATTTTTTTTAGCTTATTTAAGTTTATTGGTACAATTTAGGTTTACATAATGATCACATTAATTATAGGGAATTTGTACCTGTACATGATATATCTTGATTCCTCTTTTTTTCCCCATTCTCATCACCTCCTTTCAAACCCCTTCCCCTCCCTGTTCACAAAGCTCTGTTTTCATTTTATCCTTCTTTTTTCATTTTTCTATCTCCCTTCCTTTCTTTCCCACTCCCCTCTCCCTAGTTCCCTTTTCCTTTTGAATAGTTTCTTCCTATTTCACAATATCATTGTACATTTTTGTTCTTATTTACATTTTCAGTTCCTCACACCAGAGAGATAACGCAATATTTATACATATGTGTCAGATTTCTCACTTGTTATTATGGTCTCAAGGTCCGTCCATTTAGCTATAAATGTCTCAATTTTATCTTTCTTTATGACTGAGAAATACTCCATTATATATAGAAAAATCTTTTTTTATTCATTCATTAGTTGATGAGCATTTGGGTTGCTTCCAAGATTTAGCTATTACAAATTGTGCTGCTATAAAAATGGGTGTGCATGTATCACTGTGGTACAATGTTTTTAATTCTTCCATGAAGATACCCAGAAGGGGAATAGCTGGGTCAAATGGGACCTCTAATCCTAGTTTTTTGAGGACTCTCCTTACTGATTTCCACCAGTCTACACTCCCACCAACAGTGGAGGAGGGTTCCTTTTTTCCTCACAGCCCCACCGGCATTTGTTATTAGTTGTTTTCTTGACAATAGCCATTCTTTCTGGAATGAGATGGAATCTCAGTGTTATTTAAGTTTGCATCTCTCAAATGACCAGTGATGTTGAACATTTTTTCAACCATTGTACTTCTATTTATTTGCCATTTGAACTTCTTCTGAGAAGTGTCTATTCATCTCAGATGCCCATTTTTGGACTGGGTCTTTGAATTTGGAGGGTCTGATTTTTTTCAGTTCTTTATATGTTCTAGATATTAGTCTTTTGTCTGAAGAACAGCTTGCATAAATTTTTTCCACTCCGTGGGTTGTCTTTTCACTCTGTTGGTGATTTCTTTTCCACTAGGCTTTTCAAAATATTGAACCTATGACTACGGCACAAGTGAACTTCACACTGTGAAATAAATTTTCCTGGGCACATGGTATAATCAAGAAGTATGGAAGAGAAAGGTCCAAATAATTTGAATGAGAAGTGGTTCAGAACCTCTAGTATATCATGTTGAATTTCCTCATCATCCTCAATCTATATCAGTATATTGCGGATAATTCCAACTGTATCTTCTCAGTCATTGACACTTTATTTTTCTGTTTTTCCCATAGGGATAAAATCGATATAAAATCAAACATAGAAATGGAAAATCTCTTGTATTTGACTAGGAAAAATGCACTGTTTAGAATTGTACCTTACTATATTTAAGATATGCTATATTTCTGAATTTGACATCAGAATGGATGGTCCTTGTTTCTGAAATGCAATAATGTGAATTATGCATTGGTTTGTGGATCACAAAAAAAATCTGAAGCTGTTTTATTTTGCTTGTTTTTCATTAGTGCTTTGTTACACAAATATATTTTTATACCTGTGTACATATTCTTAAACTGCTTCATTGATTCCAATTAATCTCGTGTCTCAGATATACTTTCTTTTATCTTTCGTTATGTGAAAAATTTTCTTCCTCTGAAAAGATAGCATATGATCCCTGTTGGAACATTTTTTTCTTTTCTCTGTAACACATTTTAAATCTGTTAAGGCTTTGGTGTAAAATTTGGAATGGAATCTGTCTTCTCCTGGGTGTAAAGGAAAGCTTGCATGGACCTATGTACAAGGGGTGTTATTCCTACTTTTCAGATCACTGATATAGAGTAATGAGAATTTTTCTTGTTCAAATGACATGTAAGAGAAATGTGACAATCACTTACATGTCTTCTCTCAATACCTGTTATTCTAAAAATAGAGATGAATGTGATTCAAGGGATACAGTTTAATTTTGTTCTTTTTATATCTGATTGTTTATCTGATGATAATCCACTGTGGGGATCAAATGGTTTAATGTTCTTTCTTCTTTCTTTGTTTCAGTTTTTATTTTTTATTAGTGTGTGTTTTCTGTATGTGTTTACGTTTCTTGTGGGCATTTGGCACATAAACACCACACATCTCATTTCTTTTTTCATCTCCTTTCCCTGCCTTTCTTCTCCCCTCCCTCCATCTCTTATAAAGAGCAAACTACAAGAAATAGTAGGAAGTAGGGAGATACATCTTTTTTGAATTAGAAGGGGATGTCTCCTTCTTAATTATCAAAACTATTTTTCCAATTAAGGCCTACAATAACTCAAATTTTATAGTAAACCTCATAGGAGAGTTTTTGTATTTTAACACAGATTGTAGCTAGGTGGGTGAGGCTTTAGGTATGACATTTAAAAATACCATCCGTATCCCAAAGCAATGTTAGGTGTATTGTAAATTTCCAATATCTCAGTAAATTCTTATATATGAGAAATATTCTATTTTCCTCAGGGGGAAATATTCCTTTATTTCAGGGAAATAATCAGGAACGGAATGGAGATACATAGTATTGCATTCATCTTGAAGATATCTTTCAACCACAGAACAATTTAATGAGGAATGATATTCATTGTATTTAACAAGAGTGTGACTATGGATAACTATTATCTAAAATAGTAACCTAGTAATTTTCACATTGACAATATACCTTTCCCATACTTAAAAGAATAACTTTTTAAAACTTCTACAGTTACTTAGAAATCAGTTTGATAATATTTCAGCAAACATTTGATTGCATTTTATAAATTAGGCATTCTAGCTTGAGAGTAGATAGCTTACAGAATAGCAAACTAGAAGCCAGGAGAATGTAAAATGTAAAAATTAATGTTAAATGCAAGACAGTTTTGGTAACAGAAATATAACACTGAATGCAGGTCAGATTAATTTGAAGTAGAAATTGTAGGTCATGATTATGTTAGGATTGGTTACAGGAAAGTGAAATCAAACGCAATTTTGAATAAACAAGAATTTGTTGGCCGGTGAGATGGCTCAGCGGCTTAAGCGCCTGCCTGGCAAGCGCGAGGGCCCGAGTTCGACTGCCGGATCCCACATACAAAAAAGGGGCCGGTGATATCGCTCAGTGGCACGGGTGCCTGTTGGCGCGCGAGGTCCTGAGGTCGACCCCCCGGTACCCACAAAAAAAAAAAAAAAAAAAGAATTTGTTAAGGCGATACTATGGCAAAACAACATTCTACTTAAGGAAAAACATATGCAAAAGGACCCAAAATGTGCAGTGGTTTAGTGTGCTTAAGAAAAAACAGTTTACTGTTATAGCATAGAATTCAGAGATGTTGAGCAGATCAATAAGCTATTTTCCTGAAAGAGTTAAAGACATCATATTACAGTGATACATGCATACCCATGTTACAGCAGCACAATTCAAAATAGCTAAATCTCGGAAGTGGCCTTGATGTCCATCAACAAATGAATGGATAAAGAAAATGTGGTGTTTATGTACAACGGTGTACTACTTTGCCATAAAGGACTCATTTGAGTCATTTGTAGGAAAATGGATGCAATTTCAGACCATAATGTTAAGTGAAATAAATGGGACACACACGCTTAAATATCACATGGTTTCCCTTATACGAGCAACTCAAATTATAAATAAAGAGCAAAGCAAAAGACAGATGAAAGGAAGTAGGGAGATAGATTTTTTGCAAATTGAATGGAGACCAAGAGCTAGTGGGAGGGGAAGGGGATAATAAAAGAATTAACATGTGTTATGTACATGTAGCAACTCCCCTTGAGGAATCTGATCATTATGAACTGTAAACATGTACAAATAAAATTGAAATAATTGAAAAAATTGTCCATCAATCCATCTATCTAACTATCCTTTCATCATTATATTAAGTGTCATGAGAGTAAGCTTATACTTTGTTCTCAAATCTAAGGAGATTTTCTTTTTTTCTGTCAGCACTGGTCACTATGTGTCTTTTTGATTAACAGAAAAGATGGGAGAAAGGAAGATCAATTATGAATCTCCTGAAAGCCTAATACTGAGTTACAAAATAGTTAAATTACTAAACTGTAAAACAAAATACCTTATATATTACTGTCAATTACCTTATGTATATGTCGGATTATATCATACTATTTTACTGTGGTATACCTAGGTAATATATACTCTCTTTACCACATGTATTATAGACTCTAAATAACATGCTATATACCATATGTATGACATCCAGTGTATAATATTTATTCCAATTGCTATAAAACATATTTTATATTCAATTTTCTGTGTAATATATCATATTATATTAAAGTACCATACATTATAGAATGTATTGTGACCTAAAAGTTATATATATGTGATGCATGCAGAAAGGTATATCTGGAAACCCTTTTTTTTCAATAAAATAATCAAAGATATTTCATTTGTAGATTTTAAAAAAATATTCCTTACACTTAAATTATGAGTATATTTCCAATAAACATGTGTTATGTCTATAAAAAGTAATTTCTTAAATATAAAGTCTAGTATACTAATCTAGTTAAAGATTTTGAGGATCCTAAAGTCATGCTAGTGAAGGTGGAGGGTGTACATATAGTTTAATAGGTATTTTGGAGGCAAAATTAAAATGCTTGATGTGTTTTGAAATATGAGCACTAGGAAACTAAGAGTTTGGGTAAACTTCCAAGGTTTCTTCTTTGGGTGAATAGATTACAATGAATTCAGGACAAAGCAGGTGGCGTTCAGGCAGATGGAACAGCAGATGGGGGAGAAGGATGAATTTGCATGATCAGGAAACATGTACTGAGAAGATACCCAACTGAGTATGTAGCCTTGAAGGTCAGAGGAGAGTTTGAAATTAGAAATATAATTTTGGGGAACCATCAAAATACATTAATTTGTATGATTTTTAACAATAATTCTACAGTATATATTCTATTATTCTATGTATTCTATTGCTTCAGTTGTTGTATTAAGTTTAGTAATTTTAAAAGGTTATGGACTAAATTATATGCCCCTAAAATTTATTTCTGAAGCCTAACCCCTAACATGAATCTATTTTGTCATGGGAAGACTGAGCTAAATAATATGCTAGGATATATGTAAAAAATAATATTACTTCCCTTTGATATACTGTGAGTCTTTTCAACACATGGGCTTAAATCTTCACTTATTCTCTAAAAGCAAAGACAGAGACCAAGTGATTACCTAACATGGCCAGCAGTAAGAAGTTGAGTGAAGATCCTAATCCAAACAATAGGACTCCATCATTGACCAGAACTCTTCCCTTAGCCCAGCAAATAGGGTGATCAACAGTGGAAGGGAGGACAGCCTGGAAATTGCCATTAGAACACACAGAAGCTTCTACATGGTTAAATTTACTTAAGTAAAAAGGACAACTACAAGCTTCAAATTTTAAACACATATATAAATTATGTGTGTGTGTGTGTGTGTGTGTGTGTGTGTGTGTGTATAAAGGCTATAGTGTTCCTTGGCAAAAAAAAAAAGACCATATAAAAATAAATGCTTAATTGAGACCATAAGTATGAAAAAGATAATCTGAAAGAGGCTAAAGAATGAGATGAAAACTCAGTAGATATATGAGCTGCATCTAATTCAATAGATATGTAAGGAATGGACAGACAAAAAAGAGAAGATGAAAAAGAGGAATAGAATTTGGGGAGGGCTTGTAAGAAGTGAAAATCTTTCTAGGGAGAAAAAGGGAAATTCTTTGTTCCTTTGCCTACCAAATAAATTGGGCAAACACACAAGTATATATTGGTGAATTTCTCTTTGCTTTGGCTTTGAGTAGATTTACATGATTTTAATCCCATTCTGATTCAATTGTGCTGCTGCCAGAAGATGAAATAAGGGAAGAATAAATTATATTGGATAAATGTAAGTTATCAGTGTGATATGGAAGATCTCTGTAACAACTCTGGCTTTATGACACCAGACAGTAAGAGAAGAACTGTATTGCGCTATTTATGTGGATATTGTGTTTCTCCACTGGCCTTTTTTACATTGCAAGTACAGTAGTTTTCACTTCTCCAAACTGGGAATAGTTCCAGAGGAATGCATCTGGATAACATTTGCCCATTACCCTCCCTAGAAAAGAATTAGTCAGCAAGAGCCCTATTCATAAAAACAAATTCCATCCATTTCTGCTCGAATGTCACATCTTTATGTGGAAAGTGTGGAGTAAGTCCTTTTTTTACTCTACATAAAGAATGTTTTTCTATGATTAATGGATCCCCCTCCCTCCCCAGTATGTAAGCACACACCTCCTGATAATATACCTGAGGGAGCTCAAAGGCTGCAGACATGGGAAAAGGGATTGGATGGGATGTTTCTGCACTGAATTGAATCCTTTCTGAAAATGGGTAATGTGGAAGGATACAGATTTCAAGATAAATTAACGTTTTTTAAGCCATTGAAAAAAATAAAACAGGATATTTTGAACACTCAAATGCAAAAACTTATATTTCTAAATCAGTTTGGCCTTTTAAGAATTGCCAATTTTTATTAAGAACCTGTAGTTACTAGGTCGCAGGCTATCGGTCTGGTGTTTTACATCAGAGAATCCTAATTCCCTGAAGTAAAGAGTTAATTTTAATAGAGTAATATAGTTTTAATCAGCCCATAAGTTTGATAAATTGGGTTGATTGGAATCACATCATTAGACAGTGAATTTTGGCAGATTTTTAATAGTCACCAAGGGTGCCAGAGATTTATCGCCTATGCAGTTTATTATTTTCTATTGGTTGAATGATCATTTTAATGTCCTGTGACATACAGTATACCTTACCTACTGTGCAATTTGCTCAATGACAAAAGATTTTAACATACTACAAGTCCAGATCATTATATTTCATCTAAAGGACAATATATGCTAAGATATTAGGCTTTATTTCAGGCTCTTCAGGAAAATGAGGTATCTTATTGGAGATATTTAATCCCATTCTAACTACTGTTCTAAAGCCATGCATAAAGAAAGCTCATAATGAAGTGAATATCACTGACCAGAAGATTGCATTGCCTTTAGAAAAATTGGAATTAACAAAGACAACAACAGCAACAAAACAAAACACATGACAAGAGTAACATCTTAGGCTGTTCATGTTGTCAGTGCCATGCTTGTTATACATACATAACTGATTCTTTAGACAATTTTACATACCTTCAATAAACACAAATATTCATGTACCAGAAACAGAAGCGAATAAATTTTACTTGTCCACTCATCCATTTATGATTTATTCCATCAAGTACTCTGTGTTTATGTGTGTGTATATACATATATATCTATGTATATGTATATATATATATGTATGTGTATATATATATATATACATGTACGTACATATATATATTCTAAAAAAATTTAGAGCAAAGTCTCATCATATTTTATTTCTCATGATTATAGTGTGATAGAGTGGGGTTCTGATCTTGGAAAGATGACTAAAAAAGTGGGTCATCTCTGCAAGGTACCTGTGAATACCTATCAGATACTGACTACTGGAATGGAAATAGGGCATTCTACAGGGAATGGACACAACATCTCTATAAAAATCCAACTATTGGGGCCGGTGAGATGGCTCAGCGTCGTAAGCGCCTGTCTTGCAAGTGCGAGGGCCCTAGTTCGACTCCCGGATCCCACATACGAAAAAGGGGCCGGTGATATAGCTCAGCGGCACGGGTGCCTGTTGGCGCACGAGGTCCTGAGGTCGACCCCCGGTACCCACAAAAAAAAAAAAAAAAATCCAACTATTAATCTGGCTGTAATACCAGTATGAAGATCTTATATAAAAGATAGATTCCGGGATTAAATGAGATCCTAAATGTGAAAGTATCTTGATAAAAATATAAAATAAGAATCATGTCATTTCTATCTGTCAGATACCTTAATAATCACTGTTTGCATCATTTAATTTATCCTCACAATAATTTCATGAGTCAGGTTACATTCTCCCCAGTTTTAAGTCAAAATATTGAGGGTTTAAAAGGTTAAGTAACTTTTGTAAGAACACATGATTATCAGCATGACATCCAGGATGCAATATTAGCTCTGTCTGACACTATGCCAGAAATATTTAGACCACATTATTTTACTTCAAGAGTGACCAAAAGACCATCAAATTTCAAATGTATTTTTTCTACTTATGGTGTCCTGTTGATGCTCAAAAAGTTTCAGATTTTGGAGCATCTTGTATATTAGACTTTTGGATTTGGGATACTTAACCTCTCTGATAGTCTTTATCATTCTTCCTAGGCCTTAGAGCCTCCCATGGACCAAGGACACGGTGTTTTATTACAGTCTCAAAGGACGTACCAAAAGGTTCTCTGCTAATGCCTAACAGAATAATAAGTACTTTCTTTTCTGCATGAGAGCTAAGTAAGGAATTCACTGCTACCATTACTTTTATAAAATTTAAGGCATTTGCACAAATAAATACGATTTAACAAAAACAAAAATCTAACTTTCTGTCAATCTCTATTAAACAAGGCAACTGGCATTTTGATTTCAAAATGTCTTGTGAAGATGGCTCATTGGCTACATAAATATAGATGCACATATCTGGAATTCAAATATCTGATTTCAAATAACCAGTCATAGGCCAAAAATGTTGGCGAGATCACTCACAGATGTTTCACAGAAATGGAAAGAAGAGAGGTCAACATACTGTAAATACATGTAGTTGCCTGATGTTTCTCTGGTCAATTTCCTCCTCAGCAGAATACATTTAGTGTAATAAATGTTTCATCTGGGAAGCTTTCCAGATTCATCATTAAAATAAAGAAGTAAGCACAGTTTTTCTTAGTGTATCTATTTTCCATCACAGTATCAGTCACAACTCAGACACATACTGAAATGTGTCGGTGAGTACAAAAGGGTCAGAAGAGAAATGAGAATGTAAAAGAAAGAGAAATAAAAAATAAGAGAGAGGTATGGATTTTACAGGGAAAAGTCCTCACTTGTGGAATAAATTTAAGCTCTATGCCTCCTTGTCATCAGCCAGATGATGGCACAATATATAGGGAATAATTTTTTTTCTTCTAATGCGCTTTTTTCTTTGGCGTAGGCCCAAGTGATCTTTGTTTTCTAAATTTCTGTATCTGTGGACTGTTCTACATTGTTTTGTTAGCTATTTTTTATCAGAGTTTAAAGTCATTCAAAACAGGAAATGTTTTATAGTCTATGGGTTTCTCATTGTCTTAGTCTGGTCAGAAAGTTAGAACAAAATACCATAGACTAGGTGGCATAAACATCAGAAATTTATTTTCTCTCAGTTTGGATGCTAGAAATCCGTGACTAGAGACCACTGTGCTGGATTCTGAGAGGTTGCTTCCTGCTTGTGAGTGGCCACCTTCTCACCCTGTGCTCACATGATCTTCTCTACATGAGTTTGAGAGACAGAAATCTTTCTGGTGTCTCTTAAGAGTGCACTAAACCCTAAATGTCCCAAAGTATCATTTTATGAACACTTTTATGTCTCTTTGTACATTTATGTGTGCCTAATTGAATTTAGTTGTATGAAAGCTCTTAAAATGGACAAATGATTTTAAATAATCCCAAGTTAAGTCAGGAAAATAAAAATTATTCTTAGTATTTTAAGCAGAAATGTACTTAATTCAGGAAAATACCCTAAGAAGGGATGAAAGAGCAATACCAAGGGAAAACCTACTAGCTTTTAGCTACTGAAGCAGACAATCAGGAGGTTGTTATTATCCTCAAAAAATAAAGAAATGAACAAGGTCGCAGTCACCACTACCCCCAATACCCTGAGATGAAGACAATGGTAAGAGGATAGCATTTGTTCAGGCCTTGTCATGACTTTCAGTCCAAGTCTAAGGCAAGGCCAAACACTACTCAGGAGAAGAAGGAACGGCTTGGAGCATACTTCCCTCTTCAAGTCTTTTTCTTTTGAACAGCTAGCTTGTCCTTCCTTCCTTCCTTCCCACCTTCCTTCCTTTCTTTCTTTCTTTCTTTCTTTCTTTCTTTCTTTCTTTCTTTCTTTCTTTCTTTCTTTCTTTCTTTCTTTCTTTTTCTTTTCTTTCTTTCTTTCTTCTTCTTTCTTTCTTTCTTTCTTCCTTTGTTTGTTTGTTTCTTTCTTTCTTTCTTTCTATCTTTTCTTTTTTTTTTGGCAGAACCTAAACTGTATCCAAAACCTTGCCAGCAAAGGAGACTAGCAAACTTTTATAGATTTTCCAGTACAAGCGAAATCCCACAAGAGACTGAAACAGTTGCTGAGTGTACACCTGTAAGTTCCAGCCAGTCCAGAAGGAAATATGAATGATGCCAGCATCGTAAAATAAAATGGTAGGGTTTTTGCAATACTCATGATATGAACTTTGCCAGAAATATTAAGATTGTATTTATAAGATAATATATATTGTCATAATACTTTTTTTTTGAGACATGGACTCACTATGTCGCCCAGGCTGGCCTCAAATTCACAGCAATCCTTCTGCCTCAGCCTCCCAAGTGCTAGGATTACAGGCATGCACCACCATGCCCAGCTGTATTGTTGCCATAATTTAGATCTGGAATGTCACCCAAAAATCCATATGCTAAAAGTTTGGCCTCCAGCCATGACACTACTGGGAGATGGTGCAAATGTTGAGGTAGCACTCAGTGGGAGGTCTTTAGATCATTGTGGGGAGAGGGGCTTAAAGGGGATCATGAGACCCTGGCCTGTTCCTTTTTTCTTTTTGAAACCTGGCTATGAAGTGAGTGGTTTTATTCCTCTGCGCACTCCTCCCATGGTGCGCTATCTCCAACCAGAAGCTTAAAAGCAATGGTCTACCCCATCATGAACTGGAACCTCCAAACCTGTGGGCCAAAATCAACTTTTTGTCCTTTAAGTTGATTATTTCAGGTGTTTGTTACAGTCACAGAAAGTCGACTAACATATAATATTTTGACATATGATAAAATTATTTTATTTCAATTAGATTACAAATTATGAAAAATTTTGTTTTAAATATGGATTTATAGTCATTATTATTACAATTTTCACATTTGGTTGTACATTGAGATTGTACAATATTGGAAATATACTGTGATTTAGAAGACATTTATCACTTTGCACGCAGAACAAGAAAGCAAAGATTCAAAAGGCTTGGAAAAGGATGTAGTTTCAAACACCCTATTTAAGCAATGCAAGCATTGATCTAGTGCTTTGCAAAACTTGGTTTAACTTGATAAATATTTGGAAGCCTCTGGTGAAGTTTTTAAATAGATAATACAAAAGAGAAAAGGCTACATTCAATGGGGAAATAAATGCTATTTCTGATGTGGGAAAGTATTTTTAATAATAAATAGAATATGGCAAGAAATGAAACACATTTTTAGCCAGGAAATACTCTTGGATGATATATAAAGTACATTGCCAAATATTTGAAAAAGTAAATATAAAATATTAGTCTACAGGTAGATAATAGGACAGATGTTTCCAGCATAAATCATATTTTCTAAAATTTGTGTCAATAATGAAATACTTATAGCATTATTACTGAATGTTACTAAAAAAAAGAGGTCCTTGAAAAGATATAGTTCAACAACTAAAATTTTCATTAATGAAATAATATTTAAAGGAGAAAAATATGTACCCTCCAATGGAGTAACTGCTCCGATGAAAATAAACATGGAAACATTATTTAAATTTTCTAGAACAAGTATAAAGAGATATTACTATAAGTGAAATTATCCAATGTGTTTAAAGAGAATTATTGCAGCATGCTCTAGAAGGATCAATGCACTTAATAAAATCCAGAGCTTTCAAGTATGAAGTACTTTTAAATCTATTAGATTGGGGATGGCCATTACTACATTTAAAACTAAAGAGATGTTTTCCAGTTCTATCATGGCAAAAGTGTTTTTTCTGTTTTTACATAAACAAGCTTTCAAATTCTGTCAACGTGGTTGGTAGTGATATATGGATATAAAATAGCAAATATATAATTTAAAGCTAAGCACACTTCATTGAGTCTTTCAAAATAAAATATTTTAGCAATGTGTAAGAAAATACCAGTTTTTCAAAGGAAACAAATGCTATAGAAAAATATTTTGAAATCAATTTGTGTAATAATTCTACCACTATGATACTTATCACCAAAAACAATATGTGAGAACTATAAATATCAATATATTCTTAGAAAACTTAGAATTTTGTGGCTTATTTTTAAACATTCAAAATAAAAAACTTCATAGGATTTATATCAAGAATTCTTGGGCTGGTGAGATAGCTCAGTGGCATAAGTGCCTGCCTGGAAAACATGAGGTCCTGAGTTCAACTGCCAGTACCCTCATAAAGGAAAAAAAAAGGCTGGTGGTATCAGTCAGCGGCACAAGAACCTGCTGGCAAGCGCGAGGTCCCAAGTTCGACTCCTGGTACCCACATTAAAAACAAAAAAACAAAAAAACAAAAAAAAAACACAAAGAACTGTTTTTAACAAAGATGAGAAAAATCTAAGGAACTTTTTAAAGAAAAAAATGCCTTGATATTTAAAAGCAAATAGCATGGCTTGATAAGTAAAAGCAATGATATTTTTCCATTTTTATCTTTTTTTAAAAGCATTTTATAATTTTAATAGGATAAAATAAACCGAATTTAGAATCAGACCTTTAAATCCCAGAATTACAAACATTTGATAGTTTAAAACATTATTGATCATATTAATCATACTCAGCCTGAGCTACATCATGCTTTCAAGACCAGTCTGAACTACACATGAGACCCTGTCTCAACCCCCACAAAAAACCCATATTAATCATACTACTTAATAGTATTTGGAATAAAAATAGTTCCTGAATTAAAACAAAATTATTATGTTATTTTTTACTTACTTTTATTTCATCTTTTAAAATTTCTGTACTGTGCGTTTTTTAATGTGAAATTACATAATAAATTGCAGTAGTGTATTGGTTATCTCCTGCTGCAGAACAAATCATCCCAAACTTTAGTAATTTCAATCAGCAAATACTTATTTTTCGGTTTCTGTGGATGAGCAATGAAGTACACTTTAGCTGGGTGATTCTGGCTCAGGGAGTCTCATGAAGGGGCACTCAAGCTGATTATGGGGACTTCAGTGTTCTCAAGAACTGACATGAGCCCAAAGCTCATGCCAAGCTCCCTCAGGTGGATTTTGGTAGGTTTCCTTTTTTCATGGTAGAATAAGGATCTTGGCTGCTTGTCATGCTACATGTTTTGGGGTTTTAATTGGGCTATTTACATGTTCTCAGACTAGAGTAAAAGAGAGTTTCCCAAGATAGAAGCCACAGGTTTTTTTGCACCATAATCTCAGAATGGCATCTTACCATTTTTGCCAAATTCATTAGAAGGCCATCATTAGGTACAACCTAGGCTCAGGAGCAATGGAATCTCACACTGATGTGAATCTCACAACAGGGAGGACAAATGAGGGTCACGAAAGAGGTCACCTAATAAAATATTGCACGTATGCAACTTGTAAGTATATAAATATAGAAATATGTAGTTGTAGAAAGTTTCTGTTGGTAATGGTGAGGAAGTTTTGGTGAAGTTTTGAATTGTCTGCTTAAAATGGTGAAAGTGGTGAATTTTATGTTATCTGTATTTAACACAATAAAATATGTACATTTTTATACCAAATTAACATTCAAATTTTTCAAAAATAATATAAAAAGGAGTAGGGTTAAAAATATTATTTTTTAAAATGATAAAATGTTAAGTGATTAGGGCTTAAATATTTGGGATTAATGAACAACATTTTAGATGAAATCTACACTTCTTTATCATTTGTCATAAAGTGAAGAATGCAGAGGGGTGCTGGTCAGATTAAAAGCTGGGATGAAGCATTCGTTTTACTCTCCCTGAGGTATTGTCTGAATCCCATATTTAAGAGGCTAATGAGTTTTAGCAAGTGATTCTAACATAGGTATTCAAACTGAATTCAATATCACTTATTCATCACCCCTCTTCCAAGGCAAACATGTACTTTTCTTGTAATTTTCTTCTGAATAACAGACTTGTAATGAAAGTTTTCCTCCAAAATGGGAATCTCAGAGCCATTCTTCACTGTTCATTCTCAGTGTCCTTTTGGCTGTCTGTATTTGCATGTCTTGCCTTCTGAATATCTTTCAATTCCATGCCTTCATTTCCACTCCAGACACAAATGGCCTAGCATAGCCTCTCATTTTATTCCACAGGGTTATACAAAGTATTATGATTTCCACGTCTCTAATTTGTCTCCCTAACAGAGTTATTTTTCTATTCTTATATATGATCTTGTTTGCTTATTTCTCAAGTTCCTTTATTATTACATTCCTTGTTTCTTCAGATCTTTGTGGACAAATACTAAGCATTTTGTATACCATATAAAACCTTTAATGATTCTGAGCCTGCCTCTTCCCAGACTCATCACATCCCAATTCAACCTTCCAATGAAACATATTACATATCTTCTCCCCGCCTCAGGTTTTTCCCTTTAAAGATAAATTAGGAATATATCTCATTACATGATTTGCATGTTGTCTATTTTTAATTGCTATAATGAAATATGTGAGGCAGGCTAACTTTACAAAGTAAAGATATTTATGTAGCTCATAATTCTAGAGATTCAAGGATATGGACATCAGCTTGGCTCTGGTGAGGACCTCAATGGTGGATGACAGTAGAACATACAGGAGGGACAAATCACATCTCAAAAGAGGAAGCCATGGAGAGATCCAAGGGTCAGGCTCAGGCTTTTAGAAAAACTCACTTTTAAGAGAACTCATTTGAGGAAACCAGCATTTTCTTCTGTGGACACTGCCTCCAGTGACCTCAGAAACACCCATTAGTCCACATCTTCTAAAGGATCCATCAAGTCCCATATTGTCACACTGACAGCACATGAACTTTGGGGGAACACACTTAAACCAAATGGTAGCATTGAGTACATGTATGTGTCTACTTTTTCTACCTGTCTAATACTTCTTGAAAGCCTTATCTTTGAGCCTCAGGAGTTAGATGCGCACTAATTTTTGACACATAGTTATTGTCAAGGATCATTGTTTAATTTGTAGAAAAAAGTGAATGAATTATGAAATAAAAGAGATATGAAGGCCGGTGAGATGGCTCAGCATCATAAGCGCCTGCCTGGCAAGCGTGAGGGCCCAAATTCAACTCCCAGAACCCACGTACAAAAAAATGGCTGGTGATATCGCTCAGCGGCACGGGCGCCTGCTGGTGCATGAGGTCCTGAGGTCGACCCCCGGTACCCACAAAAAAAAAAAGAGAGATATGAGCATCATGTGAATCTTGTATTAAATGATTTTGAGGTCACTGACTTTAATCCTGTATATTCTATAACTATTCTCATTTTATTTTTAATGACAATGTGTGAGAAAGAATTGGATCAATACTGTATGGGAAAGCATAATGGAAATGATGTAGGGAAATGTATTCTATTATTTTGTCATTATTATTACTTTTTGGTCCAGCTTTACTCTCTTTTATTTGTAAATCATTTTAATATTTATTTTCTTTTGAGTTTCATGACATTGTTTTCAGGTGGATACATCACAGACTTTCTTCTTGTGGTAGATCAAACTTTGCTTCTTCCATTCTTGGATGAATCATTTGAAGACTAAAGATGATTACATGAATTCAAAGTACTATCGTTGTTGTACAATTTAAAATTTCCTCAAATCTGCATCCTCATTTAATTGAGCCTTGCTTCTCAAGTAGAATTCATGGAAAGACTAATTTGTGATATCCTCCTTCTTATTAAATTACTTAAGAGTTAAATTATGGAGTAGATATTTTATGAATACTATATCGTACAAATGTTTTACTATCCTAAATAATATCCAAATATCTAAATTTATTCATTATTAATGAGTACTTGATTTTGTTTATAGGGTTTTATTTTATTTAAAAATTAAAAATGATCATCCATAGTATTGGCTGCAACTTTTTGTTTCTCATTCCATATTTTTCTTGAAGTGAGTTTTTGGGATTAATGAGTAATGCAGTATTTCATTTAAGAGTCTTTATGCAGATATTACTTCTATGAATGAATAAATTTAAGCAGATACTCAGTGTCATTGTGAATTCCGTGCATATGGTTCATTTATAGCCCTTCGTTTGAAGGATCTTTCTGCCTATTATGGCAAATATTTGACACAAGTCTTTAAATAAAATAATGTTTCATCTATGCATTTAAATGTCTTAGTTTATTCCATAAATATATAGTTATTATGCAATAATCAAAAAATTTTAAATGTTTAAGTCCATGAGCATGTTAATTACACTAATTTGATCATTATATACTCTATACATATTCAAATTATCACAATACCCAATAAATTTGTATAATTAAAGCATTAATTTCCTTAAAAATATATGTAATATACTATAATCCTACCAAAAAGGTTAAAATAAGTAAATTAGGCCTAACAAAACAATGAAAATGTTTTTCATTTTCTCTAGTGCTTAATTTCTTAATAAATATTCCTAAGTAATTATTTTGTCAAATTCAATCATTGCAAAACCAGATAACCCCAGGTGTATAATCTATACTTAGGTGGTGATTTTCTCCCCTTCAATGTAATGCAAATGAAAAAGGCCAGATTTATGGAATTGGAAATTGAATTTCTGAGTTTATTCATAACTCAACCAATAGCTCTGCGTGAACCCTAATGTTATCAGGTTAAAGTGTCATGGCCTGGAATTGAAAGAGCAGGATAGTGAAACAAACAAGCTCATGGAGTAGAATTTTTTAGTTTCTAGAGCTTTTCCCATAGATCACAGAAAGAGCTGGCAGTGGTGAGGAGGAAGTAATGAGAAAGTAGTTTAATGAGGAGCCAAGCTATAGACCTTACTCGACTAGGAGATGGATTATGATTCACTTTCAAATCTGCCCCTGGGCACAAGAAAAGCCAAGGAGCTCTAGGAAACCTGCCAAGAACCACAGGTTGGCCAGTGCAAGTGTTCAGAAAGAGAGGTCTCCCATACACATCACATCCTAGGTAGAAAGCTACATGGAACCTAGAGAGCTGGGGATTGGCAGAGAGCTCCTGTATTCCTTGCTGAAGTTATAAAACCAAAACTTCTTTTTGCCTCCTGCCTACCATCTTCTGATTTTCCTTAGAAATCATGTAGAAAGGCCTTCAATTGTTCAGAAAGCCTTCAATTGTTCAGAAATCTGAAAAACAAAGCTCGGATTTCTAGCTAACTTATAAACTAGACTGTGCATTCTAAAGAGAAGCAGCCTTTTTATTTAAAGAGTTCAAAGATTTTTCCAAATCTGAGAATCATGATAAAAGATTGCTATTTCCCCACCCTATAATCTATTGAACCTTTATGTCTAAGAACAGTTCTTTTCACTGGAGAGCATGTTTACAGATTAGTTTGTAATATTATAAAGCATCAGAAACAGAAATAAATGGAGCATCCCTGAACTGATTAGATTAGCCTGAGCTCTTTCCACATGCGATTGGGGATGATCTAATTGGCTGTGCAGTAAGTAAGTTAGCCTGAGTGTTTGAATATAATGCATGTATGTTTACAATACTAAAGCACATTAGAAATAGTTTCATTTACTCTCTTTCTCTTGGTATTAGTCCTATTGCAGAAAGCTTTTCACAGTGCTCCCAGTGACAAGAGGGTGCACTTGGGATGTCACCACAGCCTCCTAAGGATTTTCCTTTATCTATATCAGCAACTCTCTTCGGGTGCCATTTTAAGAAAAGAAGTATGTTTACTGAGTCTGTCTTCACCTGAACTGTTTTCTGTGATTGGTCTCCCCCATGAGGGGAACAGCACATGCCCTCAACAGTGGATTCAATTGTGTTGAAAACTATATTATACTCTGTTACTGAATCTTCCTTTCTTTCTGAAATATAAAATGTTGAGACACTCGTATGAAAGAGATTCAGAGTTCTGGGAAAAAGAGCATTTTATTTTCAGTAGTCATTTCAAGATACTGTTTCTAGCATTAAATTCTGTAATTTTATAGTCTCTATAGAATATATAGTCATATAGTACACATGTTGCTAGAATAAGAAATAACATAATTACTTGAATGTTGCATTAATTAATGGGACAATTTTCTAAGATTTTATATTCTCAGGTTTGTTTATAGAAATAAGTAACAAGATGGCTCAATAGACAATTTGAATCACGAAACCACTACTTCTTATCACTTAATAATTTTTTATATTCATGGATTTAACAAAGCAAAAGAAATGCCTGGAATTAAGTTGACAGTACATAAAGACATCATGTAATTATAACAAAGACTGAAGAGAAATCAGTGATGTGTATTAAACACTGTAATATACCTAAGGGCTTGAGTCACTTTTGTTTTTCATCCAAAATCTAATAGCAGTATATTTCACTCGCCATTCAGTTTCTATTCATTCAGTAACCACTTGCAGAGTAGCTTCTTCATGCTGAATACATATTTAGCCACCCATAGTCTTCAGCAAGAGCATGGCATTAGTAGTCAGGTAAGTCTGATACCTGCACTAATACTTGACATCTTTGCCTTTCAGCGCTCACTAACATCATTTTATGAGACTAGATCGGTCACCATTTTTATCACACATAAACACAATTAGGTTTCAATCCATTCCACAAAAACTGTACGAAGGAGTACACAGGAGGCGATATAAGAAATGAAATACTCTCTTCGCATACTGTTTTATTGCAATTTTTAAAAGGAGGTGGGTTTGAAATGTTGCAAGATTTTGTTGATTTGCAGCTGTGTTTACAGGAAGAAAATTAGGTCAGTAACCACACTACTGTTCTCTTCTAGAAATTTGAATTCTGGAAGTACTGTATTCCTTTTTGGTGCACATAGACTTCTTATCTAATTTAATTCTAGTATGTTATGGAGTCCCATAGAGAAGAAACACCCTAACCAAGATCAAGTGGTTCAGTTTGATTTAGATAAATGTACCTGCATGGATAGAATTGTTTCTCCTTAAAAGTTCATGTGTTGAAGCTCTAATGCCACATGTAAATGCATCTGACATTGGGGCCCCAAGAAGGTAATTGAGGTTAAATGACATCATAAGGGCAGGGACCTAATCTGACAGAATTGGCATATTTATCAGAAGAGAAAGAGAAACCAGAGCTTGAGCTCTGTCTGCACCCACTTGTGGAGGAAATGTGATGAGAAGATACACAGAGAAGGCAGCTGTCGGCACACTAGGAAGAAGCCTCACCAGAAACCAACCTTGCTGCCACCTTGATCTTGGGCTTCCGGTCCCCAGACCTGTGAAGAAATACTTTTCTGGTGTTTATGCTACTCTGGCTGTAGGATTGTTATGCTACCCCTAGTAGAATAATATATTATCCCAGGGTCTTTGGTGTTGAAAAGCCCTGAAGGAGACAAACACAACAATCCACAAGTGGAAGGAGGTGAACAAGAAAGTCCAACCAATGCTACCTGGTGAGTGTATGAGATCAGGTTCTCTGGGAAGCAAACTGCAAGACAGAATTGAATTTACATAAGATGCAATCGGGGAAAACCTGTGAGTGATAAAGGGGAGAGGGAGCAAAGGTAGACAGGCAGAGTCTTCAAAGTCTGACAATCTGTGTAAAGAGAAAGGGACTGAAGAAGGACTGGGCAAGAGACGTTGCAGACTGCCAGCATCTGTCCAAGATGCTCTGCGGCAAAGCACACGACAAAGACCACTGATGAAGGGTCATGCATTGGGACTTAATGCCTGGGCACTAGGACCTCAAGTGCACTCGTTCATCAGTAGGGAACAGCACAGAACAAACGTGTTCTTAGTGTGAATATTGACATAGATCTGAAGACCAAGATGCTGGAATCTCCTGCCACCTGGTTTCCTCCCAGGAGCTTCTCTAGAAGAGTAGTTGACAGCCCACTTCCAGGGTCCAAGAGGAACCAAGACTCAAACAAACATCCTATTTAGTACTACTGTGGTGCAAGTGCTGGAAACTTACCCCTGTGTGACAGTGTTGAGTGAGGCCTAGCTAGCATGGTGGCACATGCCTGTAATCCCAGGCTTCCAGGAAGCTGAGGAAGAAGGATAGCAAATTTGAACCCAGCCTGGGCAACTTTGTGAATTAGCGAGTCTGTCTCAAAATAAAAAAAAATAAAAAAAAATGAAAAAGGCCTGAGGGTATAGCTCAGTGCAAAGGCCCTGGTTTCAGTCCCCCATACTGAATAAAAAAAAAAAAATGAGGCCTGGAAGAAGGTGATTAGGTGATGAGGGCACTGACCTGGGAAGGCATTAATGTGTCTCAGTATTGTATGTGATCACTTCTGCCTGCACACCCATTATTGCAATGCCTTCTACCCTAAGACCCTCACCAGACGCCAGAGCTATGCTCTTAAACCTCTACAAATGTGGGCTAAATAACCTTCTTTCCCTTACAAAGTATCCAGCCTCAGGAATTGTGTTATACCAACACAAAACTGAATAACAAAAATTCATTACAAAATTTTAAGGCCAAGGAATGAAGTAAAATTACACAAAGCGTTGTAAGTCTGAATGTAGGTAACCAGCTGCATAGCATATGCATTAGGTGTGTGATATTTCTTGTCATCTGAAAGTTAATAATTTTGGCTTTTTCTCTGCTTATTGTGATAATAGGAAAATGCAAATAATGTGATTCATTCTGCCATGTTGATAATTATGAGTATACTTATTTATTTGCAAATAAAGTGATGACACATCTCTTAGGATGTGTCTGATTAAGAAATCTGGCCTGCAAAGTTATCAAACTGTCATATGTGACTTTAATGACCTAGAAGTTGAGTGTCCTGATTATGTTTACCTGATTCCAACAGTTGGATCACAGTCCTCCCAGTCTGTAAAATAGACTAAGACAGGAAGCATAGTTAGCAGAGTTTGCTGCCTTAATAGGCATAAAATTAGACCTAAAAACATCAGAAAGAGTTCGGAGCACCAATTCAGCACCAGTCTTCTAGAAATTCAAACATTCTGTGGCTACCCAACGTCCCAGCACCTGGGTAAGTGGAATAAAATGCGTTGGTGAAAAGTGTTAAGTGCTAAACTACAAGTTGGGTCTGTGTTGGAGAAGGCCTCTCTATGGAACAAAGTTCCCCACTCCTTAGCTAAAGTAACTTCTACAAAGGACCTTCTTTCTTTTTGATTCTGGAGTCTTCTCTGAGAGAGGCAGAATGGAGCACCCTCAGAACGAATAAAGTTGTTCTCTTCACAAAGAATTTTCCTTATTTGCAAACAGACAAAACCTCTCACCTCCCTAAAGACAGACTGTCATATCAAGGTGCATGGACAACTCCCAGCTTAGTAGATTTAATCACAGCCTGTGTAGCCTCAACATAGGTGATGGTATTCTTTTGTTCGTGCCTCAGTATCCCCCCAGCAGGATGGGGCTTCCACTGACTCAGCCCATTATAACCTCCACCACTCTAGATCAATTCTAGATAGACTGAGATTATGATAACCATTACTACTAAGAGTAAAGAGAAATGAAAATGTATGGGCCCTGAGTATTATGTTATTTCTGTATTTGTGAACAGATTATTAAAAACACTTCCACTTATGGATGACCTTAAAGATCCTTATTTACTACTATCAAAGAAGATTCGAGGTGGATTAAAATATTTTGGCTGGAAGGATGCTATAGTTTAAATATGTCCTCAGAGTTCAGGTGTTGGAAATTTAATATTCAAATTCATTTGTTGATGCTATTTGAAGATGGGGCCTTTTGGAGGTATTAGGGTTAGGTGAGGTTCTGAGAGTTGGGCCCACATGATGAAAATAATGTCTTTTTAAGAAGAGGAAGAAAGATCCGAGTTTGCACACTCTTGTGCACTCTCACTATGGGGTTCCCTCTGGTTTTATTATAAGGCATCAAGAAATCCTCAGAAAATGCTAGCATCTTTACATTAGACTTCCTAGCCTCTAGAATCATGAACAGAATAAATTTCTATTGTTCATAAACTTCCCAGCCTGAGGTATTCTCTTATAGCTCTATGGCAACAGAATATGGACTAAGGCATAGCTGATGGAGAATGAGAAGTTTTCAAGGAATGTTGGCCCCACCAGCATCTTTCAACCCCTTACTGCCAATACTTAACAGGGGAAGTAAATTCTCTGGGAGTGACTTAAGGTATATAGACTGGCCAAGGGGATATATGTTGTTTAAACATGCTATGAGCTTAGAATATGCTGACTATGCTTATCTGCAAAATTTAAATGGAATGCCATGACTCAGAAGTGTTGAAAATACCATAACAAAAAAGTTTTACTAAGGCCTCTACTTTCTAAGTAGTACTGGAGTACTTGTTTAAAGTTCTATGCCAGCAAAAAGAATAATAAACATATTTTATTTTATGCATCAGACTAATTAATATGCTCATTACTAAGAGAAAAAAGAACACAACAAGCGGTCACTATATCCAAAGTCATTTCCTTATTAGGATGGAGCAATAGTTTATAGGCAAAGAAAAAAAAGGGGTAATGTGGGTGGTGAGAACACTCAAATATGACTGACCTGATAGCATGTCTTGCAAATTTTATGCGTTTCAGAAGCTCAGCTTATACTTCGCTTACATGAAATATTTTGTTCTTATAACAGAAATGCATTTATCTGGGCTTTTGTTGTTTAAATAATGAACAATAGCTCATCCTTTGGGAACCATCCTTCAAAAACTATTTAATTACATAATTGAAGAAAGAATATCACCACTAAGTGATTTTGTTTTGTTTTATGTTTGTATTGAAAATAAGGGCACAGGCCGGTGAGATGGCTCAGCGGCTTAAATGCCTGACTTGCAAGCGCAACAGCCCGAGTTCGACTCCCGGATCCCACATACGAAAAAGGGGCCGGTGATATCGCTCAGCGGCACGGGTGCCTGTTGGTGCGCGAGGTCCTGAGGTCGACCCCCCGGTATCCACAAAAAAAAAAAAAAAAATGAAAATAAGGGCACAACTATTCCTGGGCATTTGAGCCTCTGGCTAAACAGTGCTCTTTATACAAATCTGATGCTAAAAACTAGCTTTCAAACTTACACATACTCATATCTCTCAGTGTCTAATTATTTTTATTAACATTAGCACTTCTAAGACATTACTGCAATATATTGTATTTTAAACAATATAAGAGTTTTATAGTTGACATTGGACAATTTTTGTTTCTTTTGTGAATCAAAATAAATGACAATAGCTTACTTCATGTTAGCAGGAAAGAGGGCTAGAGTAAGCAGACTGGCTCTTATCTGGATCTGCATTAACTGAAAAAATAGATTTTTTTTCAGCTGAAAAATTAGGCAGGAAGGGCAGTATTTCATAGGAATGCTTTGCAAGTGAAGTACAGGTTTGAAACTATTCACATATGGCTAGACATATAATAGCAAGAATTAATTTCCTACTCCTTAATTCCCCTTGCACATGGAACTGTCAGGGAGAACCTGGATGTGTTCACACTGACAGTCTATACATCCCAACAATGGGAGCAATATTGGTCATTGCTTCTTGATGTTTCACGTGCATCCTTTCTTAGCACCCATCCTCCAATTTTATTTTATTTTATTTAACCAAGCATCATTAATTCTTTCTAAGGAAAGAATCTATTTGGGAAAAGATATACCATCAAATGGGCATATACCAGCATAGCTAAAGAAAAAAATCACCCCAGAAATCCAGGTGGAAGGGCAGAGGCTCTAAGGAGCCAATTAGTTCTTTTAGAAAGATCCACACAGGCACAGACCTGGGCCCCACCAGGCCTCACGGTAAAATGTGAGCCAACCCCTCCACACACTTTGGGCCTTCACAGTTTCATATTCATTGCAAACTCCTTTTGAGGATTGAGCTCATTTTTTTTTTCAGAGATTTGTTGCTTCTAGGAATGAGATGAGACATTCAAACTCATTTCCCTAGAGGTACAAAACAAATTTGAAACTAGCAGAGAAAGAGTGAAAGAACAATAATTTCACCAGCTGGCTCTCCCACAATAATCTAACATCATATGGGAAGTTGTAATATGCTGTGTGATTACTTCCTCTCTTTTATTTGTTTGTTTTCCCTCTCTATTTCTGGCTTATCTTTCTTCATTTTGTGAAAAACAATATAAATATATAATGTTTTCAAGTTGAAAAGGAGTTTGCTCGAATCTGCTGAGTTATTTTCATTTCTGAATACTTCACACATAAAGTTATAATTTTCATTTCCCCCAAGTAATAGGTGAAGGAAGAATAACCAGAAAGTCAGGTACATAATGTCTATAACAAAGAATTATTTTACTGGAATCCTTCAAGCTCTTGGTTATTAGTTTACTAGTTTTCTGTGACATTGAGCTCTTTTCAGACTGAAATTTGCTCATATTTTATCAGGAACATTATGGTATTTCAGCTAGAGTTTAATCTTCTCAAAATATATTTCTCTATCCCAAATTCAGTGAGAAATGAATGCATATAGTATAATTGTCTAATTTGCAATAAGTATATTAATGAAATGCAAATTATTCTATATCTCCGTAAACATTTATCTTGAATGTGTGATCCTTATGTTACATATTTCTTGGGTTTCTGAAGAAATTTTGCATATTCTTTGCCATGTGTAGTGTGAATTACTTAGGAATATACAAACAATGTTTTAGTGAATTTTTTCTGTAGGATATTTTGTCTATAAAATGAATTATAGTGGTAGGAATCTGAACATTGTTTCCAAACTATATAGGAATTCAACACATAGTTTTATTTATTTCTATCCAGCGCACTTTGATCCCTAAAAAATGACCTTGCCCCAGCCCATTGTGTTCATACTAATTCATTCACTCAGTATCATGCTAACATGTGTCTACCCCCCATTACAGTAGGTTCTAGTTTCACAATGGCAAACGCAAATGTCCCATGCTCATCTCCAAGGATCCTATGGCTTAGGCAGGAACTTAGATATTGTGAAAAGAAATTCCAATACACAAGAAATATAAGTTTTTCATAACAATTTCTATTTTGAGTCCACATTTGTATTAGCCTAGATTCTCCAGGGAAACAGACCCAATAGAACATATAATTATGACAGCGAAGTTATTAGATCAATTCACATGATTACAGAGGTTAAGAAGTCCCACAATGGCGACCTGCAGACTAAAGAGCCAGGCAAACTGATAGTTGCTCAGTCAGAACAGGAAATTGACGACTTCAGAATGAGAGAGAGGCCAAAGATGCAGTTCCACCCAGACACAAAGTCCTGAATGTCCCCTTGAGAACCATTAGTGCAAGTTCTCATTTGAAGGCTGAAGGCCTCCTGCTGGGGTTCAGAGTTACATTTTTTAATAATTAATTTTATTGGAAGATTTTAGATATGTATAATGATAATATTCATCATATGGACTTTAGTACCTGTAAATGATATATTTTGATTCATCTTTTTTCCCTTTTCCCTTGCCTCCCTTCAACCCCTTTTCCTCTCCTTATTTATAAAATCTTTGTCATTTTATCATTCTATTCTCTTTTTTTCCTTTTCCCTTATATGCTTCCCCCTCTCTAGTTCCCCTTCCCATCTGAACATTTTCTTGCTATTTCACAGTATCTATTATATATTTTGGTTCTTATTTACATTTTTGGTTTCTCACACTAGAGAAACCATGTGATATTTGAACATGCATGTACAATTTATTTCACTTAACAGCATGGTCTCAAGGTGCATTCATTTACCTACAAATGTCTCAAGTTTATCCTTCATCATGGCAGAGTACTACTCCATTGTATAAAAAAAAAAAAACACGTCTTTTTTATCCATTCATTGGTTGATGGACATTTGGGCTGTTTCCAAGATTTAGCTATTACAAAGTGTGCTGATATAAATGTAGGTGTGCATACATTGCTGTAGCATGAAGCTTTTACACATTCTAGATATTAGTCCTTTGAGAAGGAGCTGGCAATTTTTTTTCCCACTCTGAGGGTTGAATCTTCACCTTGTTGTTTGTTTCTTTTGCTGTGCAGAAGCTTTGTAATAAGATGAGATCCCAGTTGTTGATTCTTTGTGATATTTCCTGTGCAATTGGGGTTTCATTTGTAAAGTCTTTACCTACATCTATGTCTTTAAGAGTTCTACCTATTCTATCTTCCAGCAGATTTAGTGCTTCTGTTTAAATATTTAGATCTCGGATGCATTTCAATTTTAGTTTAGTGCATGGTGAGGGACATGGGTTTAATTTTAGTCTTTGGCATGTGGAAAGGCAGTTTTTTCAGCACCATTTATGAAAGAGCCTATTTTTTTCCCAGTGAAGGTGTTTGGCCCCTTTGTCAAAGATAAGGTGGTTGAGTGTGTTTGCAGTTGTTTTTGCATCTTCTAGTATGTTCCATTGATCCTCAGGTCTGCTATTTTGCCAGTATCCATGCTGTTTTTATCACAGTAGCTTTGTAGTATAATTTCAAGTCAGGGATTGTGATGCCCCCTGCCTTGCCTTTCCTGTCCAGAATTGCTTTTGCTATTCTAGGTCTCTTCTGGTTCCAAATGAATTTTAGTATTATTTTCTCTAGTTCTGTGAGGTATCCTAATGGTATTTTGACTGGGATTGCATTAAATATGTATAACAATTTTGAGAGTATGGCCATTTTTACTACATTGATTCTTCCTACCCAAGAACATGGGATATCTTTCCATTTTCTGATATCCTCTTAGATTTCACTTTTCAGAGTACTGTAGTTTTCAATGTAAATGCCTTTTACTTCTTTCATTAGATGATTCCTAAGTATTTCTTTCTTTCTTTTTTTATTTGTTATTTTTTGATGCTATTGTGTGGTTTCTCTAATTTCTCTCTCAGTGAGTTTGTTATTTGCGTATAGGAATGCTGTTGATTTTTGTGTGTTGGCTTTGTTTCTGGCTATGAATACTACTGAATTTGGGAATTAAATATAGAAGTTTTTTGATTGAGCTTTTGGGATCTTCTATGTAGAATATTATGTCATCTGCAAATGATGATAATTTAACTTCTTCCTTTCCTATCCTTATATCTTTTATTTATTTCAAGCTCTTACACAACTGGATCAAAAAAGGCAAAGAAAAGACTCAAATCCATGCAATTAGGAATGAAAAGTGTGAAATCACAATGAATTATGCAGAAATCCAGAAGATCATTAATACCTACTTTTGACAATCTACATTCTAATAAGATAGAAAGTGAGAGAAATGGACAGATTTCTAGATACATATGAATTACCAAAGCTGAATCAAGAAGATATAAAAATTCTAAATAAACTAATATCAATCAATGAATTTGAAGATTTAATTAAAAGCCTACCAACAAAGAAAAGCCCAGGTCCTGCTGGATTCACTGCTGAATTCTACCAGAAATTGAGATAAGATCTAATGCTGCTACTCATCAAACTCTTTAATGAAAGTGAAAGGGAAGCCACTTTCCCAAACTTGCAATTGAGAATGTATTATGGATGAAGATAACACAAACTAGGCTGGTAGTAGAGGGGTTGGAAAGAAGTTTCCATTATAGGCAATGGAATCAGTGGGATTTTGTAGTTGATTGGATTTCTGTGGTAAGAAAAGCAGAGGTATCCAGAAATATGAATTTTCTCATAATAAAGCTATAAATCATGTAGATGTTGAAAGTATCCTTATATGATTGTGACTAACCAGAAAAGAATCACTGGTAAAGAAACCATATTTTTGACTATATTCATTTTTCAATAACTCCCATATTTCCTGCTGGTTTAAGATCAACCATCATGGGCTGGTGATGTAGCTCAGCAGCATAAGTGCCTGCCTGGCAAGTGCAAGCTCCTGAGTTCGACTCCCAGTACCTGCATATTAAAAAAAAAAAGAAAAAAAAATCAACCATCGTCACTTGGATCAGTGTCAAATGTACACTGGGAGATTTCTAATCTTACAGAGATGGATGTTTACATCAGGAATATATCAGTTAAGATATTTACAGCTGTAACATAAAGTTAATAAGTTTTTACTAACATTAAAATGTTGTCCCTTACCTCAGTAGTACATTTGTTAGAGTTGCAATAAGAAAAGAATTGTACAGTCAAATACAGATAATTGAAGAAGTGTTTATTTATATGAGGATGATTTACCAAATGTGGCTGGAGTATAGAAGAGCAACAAGAGTAATATAGTCATTCAGGGTTAGAAAAAAGAGATTTTACCACTCATAAGTCCAAAGAAACAAGAGAAGGGGCCCGATACTGAGACTCACAAGAAGAGAGGCATTCAGAAGAGGCCATTTTGAGTGAAGCAATCCCTGCAGTGTAGGGAATTAGCCAGCAACATACAACTGCACAGGGAGAAAACCCGAAAAATTACACATCTTGATTTCATTCTCTTGTTTCTCTTTGATTTCCTCCCAGGGTTCCTAACTGGTTGAACTCAACAAGAGGACCCAGGATACAGCACCTTCTTTATGTAATCATGTAGTTCAGACATGTATAGGGACAGGTAGAGGAAAGAGTAAGTCTGGAGTGACAAACAGCAATTATCTGGCAGGATTGCAAGTAGGAATATTATCTGCATTCATAATCTATGTCAAAATGAAACATGTGTGTGAATAATATTTAGATTTTCAGACACTATGAATACAAGTGGCTAGAATAAAGACAGAAACATTTTACTTCCAAAGAGATTATTACTAAGTGCTCATCAAAATCTCATTAAATATTTTAATATTTTTATTAGTACATGTTTATAATACATGATTAATACATTCATCATAGGGAGTTGATATATATATATTTTTTTCTTAATCCTTTTTACTTCCTTTACCCTCCCCCTCACTCCATCCCTAGATTCCCTCCCATTTTTAATCAATCTTTCCTGCTAAAGATAATAACCCATATTTGTTCTTAGTCATAACTAATTTGGTGTGGGAGAAGAGAACTATATTAGGATTCATTATTGTTGAAGGTAAGCAAAATTGAAATCTTAAGCAATTGTACTGCTTAGCCACTACTTAAAATTATAATTGATTTACTGAATTGTACTTTCACAGAACAGAATGGTAATTTCTAATAATGAAAGGAAATAATATCAACAAAAATTTTCTTAATTTGATTTGAGTTTTGCAAAGCATTTTATACATAGCGGACAGAGTGTCATCTCAGTTCACTATAGAATACAAAAAGTGCTGGCATATCCAGAACCAGTCCCAAGGGTCTGCTAAGGCCCTATTCATACAGAAACGGAGTTGCTGCCTGAATAAGAATGTGATCTGGAAAGAGAGCCAAAAAATAAAATTTCATCCACGATAAAGCCAGTGATTCTCAAATATGGCTTAGTGTCTGTTGGTCCATTTTGTTAATTAGCTTTCTTTCCCTATAACAAGTGTCTGAACTAATCATCTTATTTAGAGAACAGATTTATTTTGACTCATAGTTTGAAGATTTCAGTCCATAATGGGTTGAGCTGAGCCTGTGGTGGCTCCTCATTATCAGAGTGCACAGTGGGACAAAACCTCATGGCCATAAATCAAGAGAGAGGAAGAGGAAGGAAACAGAGTCCCATTATGTCCCTCAAACGTACACCACCAATGACCTAAAGAATACACATGAAGCCTCAGATCTAAAAGGTTGCACCATTTCCCAATAGTACCACCATAGGAAGCAAGTCTTCATAGCTTTACTACTTGTACCTCTCAGGAACACTTATCTAAACCATTACATCCGTGCTGCTCTTTGACCAAAACTAAAGAGATTCATGCCTGAGAGATAAAGCAGAAAATTTTATTTACAAGCAATGAAATTTTCAGCCATGAAATGCTGAAAATGTAGTTACTTTTACCCAAAATCAAAATGAACTCTGAGGGAAGTAATTATACTACAATGATCAGGATACTAATTTTGACACAGCTTCTTGGTATCATGTACAACAGAGTTGAAGGGATACTGGTTTAATTTGTGGCAACAGGTATGTTCTCATCAATTAAGTATAAATAATATATCTATATTTGGCACAAACATAAGGACTCTCATCAATAAGCACCCATAATCTTAAGAAAATATTGACAGTCTTCAGCAATTACCATAGTGGTGTCCTTCGCAGGTCCTGGCAATATGGCAGCTTCTTTGGACCTCAGTAATAGCAGAAGACTTCAGGATAAGTTGGAATAGTAGACAATTTAAATATACAAAGTTGTATTGAAATTCCAACAGACCAGGTGAGGGCAAAGCAAGGAAAATATAATTTTACCTGATAATATATACATAAAATGGAAAAGAAACAAGGATTAGAGGCTATGCAGTTGAATAATGGATTTAGGAATTGAGAATTCATAATACAAAATAGATTAGAAAATTATCTCCCTGTTATCCCTTAGAAATCTTGTACCTGGTTTAATTTGGTCCTTTAATAAGTAGTATTAACTTTTGACCAGTTTCGCAATTTGCTTCTCAATATTACAGTTACCTTTTCCCCTCAAATTTCAATGTTTATGTTTTACATATAATTATATGTAAAATAATTACATATTTTAGTACTGTATAGCTTTCTACACATTTGGTTTTATCATAATCTTTTAATTATTAAAAAATAAGCAATGCTACTAGTAATGTGAAACAACATATTTAAATTTATTATTGATTTTCACTTATTTATTTACTTGTTAACTGCTATTTGAAAAGCAATATGTTAGAGTTTTAAATTTCTTGATTTTAAGTGAGTTTATATTTCTGTAACTAAAGAGTGAAAAGAAGATGGGAAAAACGGGAAGGGAGAGATCCAATATTCTCTACAGGGAGAATTGAACATTTTCTTTAAATAATATCATGAATAATATGATTTAATATGCTACTTATCATTGATTTAGCTTTTTAAAAGGTATTGTTGATTTGATTTTTATAGTATCTCAAATAATATTTAATTTCTTCATTGCTTTTGCTTTTACAGTTATAAAAATTTGTGTCCAAAGTAGGGGATGACTAACAATATATATTTGAAATAAGTTGTCTATAAAAAAGTAAAATAACTCTATTCCACAATATAAATATGTTAGTTACTTTTACTTACCTCTGATGACACTACAGGTCTTATGACACCTTTCATTGTAAATAAATACCACCTCTAAGGAAAAAAACATAAACTGAAGTTACTAACATTTTTCCTGTGGTAATATTTCCAGCAACTCATTTTTCTCATGTAAATCCTATGCTTTTAGGTTAGAAATTTATAATATAGAGGGATGATAAAAATAATCACAGCCATAAGATTTTATCTCTATATACCATGTTTATACTCAGATTCTAATATTTGGGACAAACTTGTTAGGATAATTCCAGAAAAGACAAAATTTACTTTAAGCTATAAATGCAAAAAAGCAAATATTCATACTTATTGTATATCCTTTAAATATGCTTTTCTCTTCAAAACTTTTACATACACAATCACAATTAAATGAATTTATGTAATGGAGATAATATAAATAAGTGCAGACTTGTGTTCTTGGTTATGATATAAAACCTAAACTCCATATCTTCTGTGATATTTTACAACAGATTTAATACCCTATACTTATGCCAGGTTTTGGAGACTAGATATGTGATTTATTGAATAAAAAATTTCAGTCTGTTACTCATTATTAGTATAAATGTACTGATAGTGAATCCTGAGGAAAACACAAAGAAAATATTAAAATCAATTTAATAGGATTCTTTATTCAGCATGAAAAAATACTGATGCTTGATATAGATATTTTTATAAAACAATTTAAAGTAAGTTTTAACATTCTGAAATGACTATATTTATTTTGCATAAGAAATGGTCAATAAGTTCATTGAATAAGATATTAATCTTCATATTTTTTTGTTTTACTAAGGATAATTTCAAACCCCAAAGATTTTAGTCTGTTAGTAATAAGTAGATATAAATATTAATATGTGTGATGCAATGATGTGAGGTTATCACACATGAGTCATAACAGTCTCAGATGAATTGACCCAATCTTATTTTTACCATGAATGGAAAAGTATTTTTATACAAATAAATCAGAATTTTTTACATGTCGTAATTCTTGAGGAGATATTTTCATACTTGACAACTAATAAGTGATCTGTGCCCAGTAGGATGAAACGAAAGTAATTTGGGTAAAATCTAATGCTCTAAAATATGGAAATAAGCCATTTGTTTAGGCTGTTTTCTTCATTTTGGTAGGAAATAGTACAAGGCCAAACATAACAATGATAACAACAACTAACTAAAGAGAAAAATGATCTAGTCCCGATGATGCCATATTACACTTTTCAAAGATTTGTTCTGCCAGAACTGATTAAAAACTGTCATCTTCTTGTATGACAGATCATTGGTAGCAAATTTATTCCTTTAATCATTATATCCTGATCCTAAAACACTTCTCATTAAAATTACCTAAGATTTTTCTGCTTTTCTAATAATTATTACAAAGTCATTTTACTTTTTTAGACTATTAGAAGAAATATTTATTCATTTACCAGTAAAATATTATTCTTTCAGTTCCATCTTAATGTGGTGCTTTGGAATAAAAACTAAGATTTAAGGCAACTATGTAAGATGAAAATTCCAGGTCCCACGGATATGCATCATTTCCCAACTTAGAAGACCTGTTTAATTCAGGAATCTGATGTGGTGAGCATCACTCCCTAACACTGCAATCCATCTCAACTTCTCCAAAAGTAACTTTCAAAAAGCTCTGGTTCAGTAACTCCTTTGATTTAGCATCAAATTAACTGCTGATAATTCTGCTCTAAATTCAGGCATCACAATCAGTAACTAGATACCTATACAAATACCCCATATCCGAAACTTCTCTAAACCTGATTCCTAATGATCCGTCAACTAACATGGCTAAAGCTTGATAAATAGGTGTGCCCTATCTTTCTCTTGGAGATGGTGGGGCAGCACAGTAAACAATGAAAAATGCTGCAAAATATACCCTTGCAGAGTAATATTTTATTCATCATTAGCCAAATATATTTACCAGACCATCATGGCACATTTCCTAACTTCTTCAAACAAACTAATCCAAGTGCTGGATCATTGTCGGGTTAGTTGCATAATTACAAACTACAAAGTTCACCCAAGGTTTTGGTTCATTCTGTGTGATCAATAAAGCAGGAAAGTGAACTTTCAAGTGAATTGTATGTACTTCTAGTAGCAGTCCAATTTGGGAACATAGACTTATACCTCCTTAACTGTACCCTGGCTGCCACACTGGGGCAGCTACAAACTCTCATCTGGTTGAGTACCACTTTGAAGTTCACATAGTTAATTGACACATTAATTACTACAATGGCCTACATTTTCTTTCATTATCCTCTTCTGATTGCTATTTTCATTGAAAAATATATTGCATTTCAATTCAGTCAAATATGTGCAAATATTTATGAAGCAGAGTATTTATGAAACATACTTGTGCCAGATATTCTGCTAGCTTCTGGAGGAAATGAAACCAAATAAAACAAAGACAATAGTATTGCATGGACAACAGAATTTTAGGTAATGAAATCTAAATTCCAAAACATTTTCTTTATTTAATGGCTTTAGGGAAAACCATTGAGTTTGTTGCTGATTAACAATACTCAAGAACTAAATGAAAGGAGGAAATATTTCTTTTTATGGTGTCCTGGTTCCCAAACTATTTTTCTAGCTATTTATAGGATATCCATTCCTCTTTTGATGATAACCATATTTGAAACTTAACTGATTGTCTGCTCCATTGAACTCCTCGAACCTTCCCCCTTCTGTAGTTCAATCTTGATTAGTTATCCTACCACTTTCTTAGGCCTAACCGGAAAATTTGAACATTTCATTGTGTTTCACCTGGGTCATATCTACCAAATTCAATCCATTGCCAACTTTTACTACTTCTAAACCAGCATTGTATCTTGGGCCCAATTTCTTTCTCCTTCATTGTTCCACTACCATACTTAATTTTTTTGGCTCAATCCAGAGAGTCAGTTTTACTCCAGGCTTATGAATAGATTTGACCCTGTTGTCTTTTATTCTTTCTGGCCCTTCCTTCTTCTATCTGGCTACTATATTGCATTTATATCTGCTATCCTAAAGTGAAGTATATAATACTTATAGCAAAACTGATTAAATTTGGGCCTGGGATATAGCTCAGTGGCAGAGTGCCGGCCTGGCAAGAGCAAGGTTGTGAGTTAGATTCCTAGTACCAAAAAATAAAAAATAAAATAAAAAATTGAATTTGTTGTCTGCCCTATGTAGTGTTGAACTCCTAAGAAAGAAAAATTTACAATCTGATTCCAAGATAGCATCCAACTACATTTTTCTACCAATAAAACCAACAAATGACATTTCTTTAAATATCTGTTTCATCATATTGGTATTCCTAAATATTTTTCTTTTTTTTTCACTGGAAGACATCCCTGACCTGCTTTCTATTTAATGAGCTTATCTTTATCATTAAATTTCTAGTTCATATGGTTCTGACTTTGTAAATTTTTCCCTTGTGAATCATAGCAGTAATAAAACATTTCTTTTCTGTACCACATTCTTTTTTCATCCTATCACAATTTCTCCACACTGCATTTGTGGAAGATCTGTCTTCCTTTTAAGATTCTAAATATCAAAGATTAGAAACTACTGATATTATATTTCTGAATCACAAGAGATAATTGTTGTTCAAGAAACATTTAACTAAAGTATTTATAATTGAGTAAATTAAACTTATAATTTAAATACTAATAACTGCCTGTAACACTTCATGAATTGGCAACAAAAAATATCAATAAAGACCTTATAGAATTATTATCTATTACATCTGAAAAAGAGCAGGAAACTATATGTACATGGCTCCTCTTTTATATAGTGTTATTGTGTATTCAAACATAATTTGTTGTTGAAAACAAAAAAACTAGAGAGAAGAGAGAGAGGGAAAGAATGTAGGGAAAGAATAAAATAATAGAGGGAACAGGAAACAGAGTGGGATTACGGGCAGTATAAAGAGATGAGATAGTAGTGTCAGGTAACATAGCCATGAAGTGAACATAACATTTACTTTTGCTCCTTCCTGAACTCCAGCAAAGGAATAGAGAGAAAATATATTTTAAAAATGTAGTCAATTTTCAATTTATGTTCTGACATGTATGTAAAAAATTTTGAAATTGTCACTCCCATTCTAAACAGTGAAAATTACAAAAATAAATAGTCTGAGCAAACTAAAAATTAACACTGCTGGATTCATCAAAGAACTAAATTCATGGCAAATTAAGAAATTTAAAGATAGGAAATACAGGGAATCCCAGCATACCAGAAGCAGAAGTCCCAGAGTAAATGCCCTGGATTTCAGATAGTACCAATAGGAACACTAAAATTAAACAGACAAATTACTAAACATTCAGTGCTAATGATTTGTAGTTAAAAACTTTGAGACCCCAGTCTTGGGATGGGAGCACACTGGATATATTTTACTTCCAGGAGTCTCAACAAATTCTGAAGATGAAGGAATTGTGTAAAATACCTTGCACTTCAAGTTGGGAGAATGAGAAGTTTGTTATCCTAATAAACCAGCCCTCAAGAGAAAATATTGCAGGGGAGTCTGAATGACTTTATTTCTCCAAAACTTAATCAGTCTGGGAGAGGGGAAATGATCACGTGCAACCCCTTCTACTCTTCCAGCCTGACCTCAGGCGGAAAAGAGTGCAGAAGTCACACACCATGAAAGTGACATCCCAAGGTCACACGTACACTAAAAGTTTGAGACATAATCAAGGGACTGCAAAATACTTCCCTCGCCCGCACAACTTATCACAACATCAATTGAATTTCTGTGTAATAGCAGGACACTACAAATGAAAGAACCACAATCCTCAGTCTCTTTTTATAAAGGAGTCTCCAGGGAAACCCAAATACAACAAGGGAGACAGAAACAAGGACACAGGAGGAAGATTTACCCCCCGATACCTATAGATACAGCAATCAATAAATACGGGCAAGCTCATAGCTAAAGCCTCACGCTAAAAGCCTACTTGCCTCAATTTTACTCTCTACACTATGTCTACTTTTCACTAAAATTTGCATGCATACAAAAGAAAAAAACCTATAAAAGAAAACCAAGCATCGGAACCACTTTAAGACCTGGAAGATATTTTAAAATTATAAGATTGGAAATTTCAAGTAACTGATTAATATGCTGAGCACCCTATGGGGAAAAGTAGACAACACACAAAAAGAGATTAATGAGAGACACCAATTCTAAGAATAAAAGGAAATGCTATGAACCCAAACATTATAATAAAAATTAAAACTTCCTTTAATAGGCTAACCATTAGACTATACATGCAGAAGGAAGACCAATGAGCTTGAAAATACATTAATAGAAACTCTCCAAACTGGAAAGCAAAGAGAAAAAGCATGAAAGAAATGAATATAATGCCCATGGGTAATTTAAAAAGGTATAAGTAATTACAAAAGGTATAGTATAAATGGTATAGAATATCAAGAGGAGAAGAAAGAGAAAAAGAACAGAAGCACTATTTTAGATAGCAACTGATAATTTTTCAAAGTTAACATAGACACCAAACTATAGCTCTAAGAAACTTTAACAGATAAATACCAAGGTAGGTAAATACCCAAGCTAAATCAACTAATGAAACAAAATGCTACCTAGGCATGTATTTAACCTGCAAAAAAAAAGCTTTCTCTTTAGAAGCCATATAAGTAAGTAGAAAGTACAGTGAAAGGCGTAATGTATTCAGAGTAAAGAAATACCAACCTGAAATTTTAAAATTATCCTTCAAATGTAAAGGATACAGAAATCATGGGTGTCTTTATGTGATGCAATGTGAAACTCACAGTACCAAATATGAAGTATTTGTGACAAGAGTTGAACTTGTACTTTCATCAGGCCTCTGAAGTCAGACTATAGGAAATATACAGGGTAAAGAATGCCCTTACACCACAAAGGGGGAAAAACCAAAAGCATAAATGCAGAATGCGTGGCCAGTAAGATAGCTCTGCAGCATAAGTGCCGACCTGACAAGCGCAAGGTCCTGAGTTTAACTCCCGGTGTCCACACACAAAAAAAGGACCAGTGATATTGCTCAGCAGCATGGGCGCCTGCTGGCACGTGAGGTCCTGAGGTCGACCCCTGGTACCCACAAAAAAAAAAGATGCAGAATGTGGCATAGATTATATGACAATTGAGCTGATATGATGTTCAGCTCTGTGTGTCAACTTGGTTAATCTTTAACCTCTAGCACAACAAACACAAATCCAGGTGGAATTGTGCAGACATTTTTTGGATATGACTACATAGTATAGTGAGTTGACTTTAGTAATGTATATCATCTTATGTAACCTAGATAGGACTGATTAAATCAATTGAAAAGCCTTTTAGCAGAAATGAGTTTTCCATGGAATTAGACTTGTATTGTCAATTTTTGCAATTAAGGCAATTATTTGCAAAAATAAGAGTGAAGGAGAAATGAAGACTTTCTCAGCTAAATAAGGATAGGGATAAAATGGAATAATAGAAAATAATTAAAATCAGGCCAGGCATAGAAAAAGTTCAAGCAAAAATAAAAGAAAATGGACAGTGAATATAAAAGTGGTGCAAGTACGGTAGATATTAATTGCACTATATTTATAATCTCTTTAAATATTAATAATATAAATATACCAATTAAAGAATAGATTTTCAGAATACACACACCCACATAAGATCCAATTCTGTAGTGTTTACATGAAATCCACTTTATTATTTTTTTTGTTTCCACTCTTGCTATTTTTTTTTATTTTAAAGAGAAGAAAAAACAAAACAAATCAAAAGAAGAACAAATTTTCAAAACAACATAATAGGAGGGTAACAATGGTTAATACATTATGTATTACTATCTTTAAGTTAGTTATACAGGATAACAGACATTAGCATTCAATTGTCCAAACATTATTGGCACAAACCTTACTCTTCAATGAACTAAGTAAAATTGGTAGTGTATCTATCTTAACCATCTTATATATATATACGATTTTTTTCCCTTTCCCTTCTTTCTTTTCCCTATTCCAGTCTCTCTTTCCTTTTGACTAGTTTCTTTTTGATTCATCATGTCTATTCCACATTTTAGATATTATTTACTCTTTCAGTTTCTCATACTAGAGAGACAATACGATGCTTACACTTGTGCTTCCGGTTTATTTCACTTAAGAGTATTTTCTCGAGTTGCATACATTTACCTATAAAAGTCTCCAGTTTATCCTTCTTTATGGCTGAATAGTACTCCATTGTATAAAAATACCACATCTTTCTTATCCATTCCTCAGTTGATGGGCATTTGGGTTGTTTCCAAGATCTGGCTATTACAAATTGTGCTGCTATAAACATGGGTGCACATATATCGCTGTGGTACGATGTTTTTAGTTCTTCTGGGAAAATGCCCAGAAGGGGAATAACTGGGTCAAATGGGACCCCCAACCCTAGTTTTTTGAGGAATCTCCACACTGACTTCCACAGTGGCTGTACCAGTCGACACTCCCACCAACAGTGAAGAAGGGTTCCTTTTTCCCCACAGCCCCTCCAGCATTTGTTATTAGTTGATTTCTTTATAGTAGCCATTCTTTCTGGGGTGAGATGATATCTCAGTGTTGTTTTAATTTGCATCTCTTGAATGACTAGTGATGTTGCACATTTTTTTGTATATTTATTTGCCATTAGTATTTCTTCATCTGAGAAATGTGTATTCATCTCAGATGCCCATTTTTGGAGTGGGTCTTTAAATTTGCGAGATCTGATTTTTTTGAGTTCTTTATATGTTCTCGATAGTAATCCTTTGTCTGAGGAACAGCTGGCAAACATTTTTTCCCACATTGTGGGTTGTCTCTTCACTCTGTTGGTGGTTTCTCTTGCTGTGCAAAAGCTTTTTAATAAGATGAGATCCCAGTTATTGATTCTTTGGGATAGTTTCCGTGCAGTTGAGTTTTTATTCATAAAGTCTTTGCCTACACCAATGTCTTCAAGGTTTTTACCTATCCTACCTTCCAGCAGATTTAATGTTTCTGTTTTAATATTTAGATCTCTGATCCATTTTGAATTTAGTTTAGTGCACGGTGAAAGATATGGGTCTAGTTTTAATCTTCGGCATGTGTAGAGCCAGTTTTTCCAGCACCATTTATTAAAGAGGCTATCTTTCTTCCAGCGAATGTGTTTGGCACCTTTGTCAAAGATAAGGTGGCTTAGTATGTCTGGGGTTGTTTCAGCATTTTCTAATCTGTTCCATTGATCTTCAGGTCTGTTTTTTTGCCAGTACCACACTGTTTTTTATCACAGTAGCTTTATAGAATAATTTCAAGTCGGGGATTGTGATGCCCCCTGCCTTGCCTTTGTTGCCCAGAATTGCCTTTGCTATTCTAGGTCTCTTCTGATTCCAAATGAATTTTAGGATTGTTTTCTCTAATTCTGTGGGATATGCTGTTGGAATTTTGGTTGGAATTGCATTAAATCTGTATAACAATTTTGGAAGTATGGCCATTTTCACTATATTGGTTCTTCCTATCCAGGAGCAAGGGATATCTTTCCATTTTCTGATATCCTTTTCAATCTCCTTTTTCAGAGTACTGTAGTTTTCAGTGTACAGGTCTTTTACATCCTTTGTGAGGTTGATTCCTAGGTATTTCATTTTTTTGGATGTTATTGTGAAAGGTATTGTTTCCCTAATTTCTCTTTCAGTAAGTTTGCTATTTGTGTACAGGAAGGCTATTGACTTTTGAGTATTGACTTTGTATCCAGCTACACTACTGAATTTGCTTATTAAATCTAGCAGTTTTTTAGTGGAGTTTTTGGGTTCTTTTACGTAGAGTATCATGTCATCTGCAAATAATGATAATTTAACTTCTTCCTTTCCAATCATTATTCCTTTTATTTCCTTCTCTTGTCTATTTGCTCTGGCTAAAGTTTCCAGAACTATGTTGAATAAGAGGGGACAGTGGACATCCTTGTCTTGTTCCTGATTTTAGAGGGAAGGCTTTCAGTTTTTGGCCATTTAGTATGATATTGGCTGTTGGTTTGTCATAGATAGCTTTTACCAGATTGAGATAAAGACCCTCTATTCCAATTTTTGTAGGGTTTTTATCATGAAAAGATGCTGGACTTGTCAAAAGCTTTTTCTGCATCTATTGAGATGATCATGTAATTTTTGTCTTTGGTTCTGTTAATATGGTGTATTACATTGATTGATTTACGTATGTTGAAACATCCCTGCATCCCAGGGATGAATCCAACTTGGTCATGGTGTATAATCTTCTTGATGATTTGTTGGATTCTGTTTGCCAGTATCTTATTAAGGATTTTTGCATCTATGTTCATTAGGGAGATTGGCCTGTAGTTCTCTTTCTTAATTGGGTCCTTCTCTGGTTTTGATATCAGGGTAATGCTTGCTTCCAGGAATGAATTTGGGAGTATTGCTTCCCTTTCAATTTCATTAAAAAGTTTGAGAAGTAGTGGTGTTAGGTCTTCTCTAAATTTCCTGTAGAATTCGGCAGTGAATCCATCAGGGCCTGGGCTTTTCTTTGTTGGGAGGTTTTTAATTACATCTACAATTTCATTGGTTGATATTGGTTTATTTAGGATTTTTAAATCTTCTTGATTCAGCTTTGGTAATTCATACAAATCTAGGAATCTGTCCATTTCTTCTGCATTTTCCATCTTAGTAGAATATAAATTTTCAAAATAGGTATAGATGATCTTCTGGATTTCTGCAGGGTCCGTCGTGATATCACCCTTTTCATTTTCGATTGCATGGATTTGAGTCTTTTCTTTTCTTTTTTTAATAAGGTTGGATAAGGGTTTGTCAATCTTATTTATTCTTTCAAAGAACCAACTTTTTGCTTCATTGATTCTTTGTATTGATTTTTTAGCCTCCAATACGTTAATTTCTGCTCTGATATTTATAATTTCCTCCCTTGTACGGGCTTTTGGCTTAACCTGCTCTTCTTTTTCTAGAAGCTCGAGGTTCACCCTTAAGTTGTTTATTTGTGCTTGCTCTATTTTCCTGATATAAGTATTTAATGCTATAAATTTCCCTCTTAGGACTGCTTTCATTGTATCCCATAAGTTCCGGTATATTGTACTGTCATTATCATTCAGTTGTAGAAAGTGTCTAATTTCTTCTTTAATTTCATCTGTGACCCATTGGTTGTTCAGGAGGGTGCTGTTTAATTTCCATGTGTTTAGGGAGTTTTTGTGACATCTTTTGCCATTGATTTCCAATTTCATTGCACTATGGTCTGATAATATGCATAGGATAATTTCAATTCCTTTGCATTTACTTAAGCAGGTTTTATGAGCTAGTATGTGGCCTATTTTGGAGAACGTCCCATGTGCAGCTGAGAAGAATGTGTATTCTGATGTGGGGTGGAACACTCTGTAGACATCTACTAAGTCCATTTGTTCAAAAGTTTGGTTCAGTTCTACTATTTCATTATTGATTTTCTGTCTAGTTGATCTGTCTTTTTGTGACAGTGGAGTATTGAGATCTCCCAATATAATTGTATTAGTGCTTATTTGATTTTTCATGTCCTTTAGTACTTGTTTTATATAGCTGGATGCACTGGTATTTGACGCATATATATTTATGATCGTTATCTCTTCCTCTTGGATTGTTCCCTTTACAAGGATGTAATGACCATCTTTATCTCTCTGAATCCTTCTTGGCTTGAAGTTCACTTTGTCTGCAAAAAGAATAGCTACCCCTGCTTTTTTCTGGGTTCCTGTGGCATGGAGTATTGTTTTTCATCCTTTGACTTTCAGTCTATGAATTTCTTTCTGAATTAAATGTGTTTCTTGTATACAGCATACTGTTGGATCTTGCTTCTTGATCCATTTCGCCAGTCTGTGCCTTTTGATTGGTGAATTGAGACCGTTAACATTGATGGTTAAAACTGATATGTATTGACTTATACTTGTCATGATATTTTCCTGTTGTTGGTTCCCACTCTTTGTTTTTCCCCTTTCCTGCTATTTAATTATCTGCCCTGCCTGGTGGATTCCTTCTGTTGGGGTTCCTATCTCTTTCTAGAATGTCCTTCAGAACATTTTGGAGTGCTGGTTTGGTGGTCATAAATTTCCTCAGATGTTCTTTGTCATGAAAGTATTTTATTTCTCCATCAATTTTGAAAGATAGTTTTGCAGGGTACATCAATCTGGTTTGAAAATTATTTTCCTTTAGAGCTTGAAATACGTCATTTCAAGCTCTTCCTGAATTGAGGGTTTGTGCTGAAAAGTCAGCTGTGATTCTGATGGGTTTTCCTTTATAGGTGATTTTTCTCGTCTCCCTAACAGCTTTTAAGATTCTGCCCTTCTGTTGAATTTCTGGGATCTTGACTATAATATGTCTGGCTGAAGTTTTTTTTTTGATCATGTCTAGTTGGTGTTCTAAAAGCTTCACTTATAGGGGGGTCAAATTCTTTTTCTCTTCCAGGAAAGTTCTCCCTGATTATGTCTTTGAACAAGGTTTTAATGCCATTGATGCTATCTCCTGCTTTTTCATTTATTCCAATTATTCTTAAGTTGTTTATCTTTGAGTCATCTAGCAGCTGCTGAATTGATTTTTCATGGTCCCTTGCTGTTTTTAAGAATTCTTCCTTTTCATGATCACTAATTGCAAGCCTGTCTTCTATATCTGAGATCCTGTCCACACATTGGCTTAATCTGCTACAAATACTTTCAATGGAATTTTTGTTTTCTTGGATATCTGCTTGAATCTACCTTATGGATTCCATTTCTTTCCTATGCTGAGCATTCATGGTTTCTATAGTTTTCTTAAGCTCATCTATTTTTCTGTCTGTATCAGCTATAGTGTCCTTAAGCATGGTCTTCATTGTGGACATTATCTCTGCAGTTATCTGTGAGATTATTTCTGTTTTAATTTTTTCCAGAGCCTCATTCAGTTGCTTTGTTGTTACCACTTCAGATAGGCCAGGTGGGTGGCTTTCAGATTGTCCCACCTCGTTGCCCCCTAGGTTTGCCTTTGGTGAATTGGATGTGTGGGGTTGCATCTTGTTTAAGTGTCATCTCATTTTTTCTTTCTTTAATTCCTGGGGTGATGTTTGCAAATTACCTATGGCAGGTTACTTTTTTTTTTTTTTTTTTTTTTTTTAAAGAGAAGAAAAAACAAAACAAATCAAAAGAAGAACAAATTTTCAAACAAACATAATAGGAGGGTAACAATGGTTAATACATTACGTATTACTATCTTTAAGTTAGTTATTCAGGACACCAGACATTAGCATTCAATTGTCCAAACATTATTGGCACAAACCTTACTCTTCAATGAACTAAGTAAAAATGGTAGTGTATCTATCTTAACCATCTTATATATATATATATACAATTTTTTTCCCTTTCCCTTCTTTCTTTTCCCTATTCCAGTCTCTCTTTCCTTTTGACCAGTTTCTTTTTGATTCACCATGTCTATTGTACCTTTTGGATCTTATTTACTCTTTCAGTTTCTCATACTAGAGAGATAATACGATGCTTACACATGTGCTTCTGGTTTATTTCACTTATGAGTATTTTCTCGAGTTGCATCCATTTACCTATAAAAGTCTCCAGTTTATCCTTCTTTATGGCTGAATAGTACTCCATTGTATAAAAGTACCACATCTTTCTTATGCATTCCTCAGTTGATGGGCATTTGGGTTGTTTCCAAGATCTGGCTATTACAAATTGTGCTGCTATAAACATGGGTGCACATATATCGCTGTGGTACGATGTTTTTAATTCTTCTGGGAAGATGCCCAGAAGGGGAATAGCTGGGTCAAATGGGACCTCCAACCCTAGTTTTCTGAGGAATCTCCACACTGACTTCCACAGTGGCTGTACCAGTCGACACTCCCACCAACAGTGAAGAAGGGTTCCTTTTTCCCCACAGCCCCTCCAGCATTTGTTATTAGTTGATTTCTTTATAGTAGCCATTCTTTCTGGGGTGAGATGGTATCTCAGTGTTGTTTTAATTTGCATCTCTCGAATGACTAGTGATGTTGCACATTTTTTTGTATATTTATTTGCCATTAGTATTTCTTCATCTGAGAAATGTGTATTCATCTCAGATGCCCATTTTTGGAGTGGGTCTTTAAATTTGGGAGGTCTGATTTTTTTGAGTTCTTTATATGTTCTCGATAGTAATCCTTTGTCTGAGGAACAGCTGGTAAACATTTTTTCCCACATTGTGGGTTGTCTCTTCACTCTGTTGGTGGTTTCTCTTGCTGTGCAAAAGCTTTTTAATAAGATGAGATCCCAGTTATTGATTCTTTGGGATAGTTCCCGTGCGGTTGAGTTTTTATTCATAAAGTCTTTGCCTACACCAATGTCTCCAAGGGTTTTACCTATCCTACCTTCCAGCAGATTTAATGTTTCTGTTTTAATATTTAGATCTCTGATCCATTTTGAATTTAGTTTAGTGCATGGTGAAAGATATGGATCTAGTTTTAATCTTCGGCATGTGTAGAGCCAGTTTTTCCAGCACCATTTATTAAAGAGGCTATCTTTCTTCCAGCGAATGTGTTTGGCACCTTTGTCAAAGATAAGGTGGCTTAGTATGTCTGGGGTTGTTTCAGCATCTTCTAATCTGTTCCATTGATCTTCAGGTCTGTTTTTTTGCCAGTACCACACTGTTTTTATCACAGTAGCTTTATAGTATAATTTCAAGTCGGGGATAGTGATGCCCCCTATGGCAGGTTACTTTATTGCTAGTGTTTAAGATCTTTAGAAGATGACTACTTCTCTGCAGTATCTTCCAAGTGGAGCTTGCTTTTGGGTTTTGAGCTTTCTGCCAGATCCTACCTCTTCAATTCGTTGGATATGCGAAGTTGCTACCTGTTTGGCCCAGTCCTTGATTCTTTGGTACTGTGCCACTGTATTTCCTGTGTCCCTTAGTCAATCTCAATCACAAAATATCAGGAAGGAAAGATGTTTAGAACAATTATTTCACATTTGGCTATAATGGTAACTAAAGCTTCAAACACAGTCTAGAAAATGACAGACTGAGCTAACCAGTTATTTACCACTTTTAGCTGTATAGAGTAGAGTTGCGGTTATATAACAAAATCTAAAACACATCAGAAAAATTATATGCAGTATACAAGTCCTATGTATGACAATTTTTCCCTCAGGAGTTTAAATTTAAAATGAGTTAAGGAGGGCCGGTGAGATGGCTCAGTGGTGTACGTGCCTGCCTGGCAAGCGCAAGGGCCCGAGTTCGACTCCCAGAACCCACATATGAAAAAAGGGCGGTGATATCGCTCAGTGGCACGGGCACCTGCTGGTGCACGAGGTCCTGAGGTTGACCCCCCGGTACCCACAAAAAAAAAAATAAATAAATAAAAATAAAATGAGTTAAGGAGGAAATAGAGTATTGGGAGAATAGAAAGGAATTAGATGTAAGGTTAGAGGACCAAGAGGGATCTCACTAACATTGGGACACTGGTGCAGAGGACTGGTGGTAAAAAGAGAAGGAAGGGATAAAAGGAAGAACAGATCACAACCACAATCACAAAGAAGTTAGAGGCGCTGTTTACACTCACATAAAAAACCAGAGAGAATAATGAAGGAAAGAGCAAATACACATACAGAAACAAAAATGAATATAAAAACAATAAAATAGACAAAACGAAAATAAAACCCTACCAAAAAAACAAAACAAAAAAAAATAAAATAAAATAAAAAACCCTTCGCCAGAACAAAAAACAAATGAGAGAGAAAAAAATAAAAATAAAAATAAAAAAATAAAAAAATAAAAAGAATCAGTTCCAGGTGTTGACTCTGCTGTAGGCAGGCACAGTGTGGTGACAGAGTCTTGTTCCATGCAGGTCGGTCCCAGTAAGCCAGGAGCGGCCCTCTGGCAGGGCAGTGAGCAGAGCCGCGTACTTTCAGGCAGAGACCAGTCTAGCTCGCCTGCCGCTCTCAGCACCCTTTCACTATCCCTGGGCCTGAGAGGCGCGGCGCGCTGTCTGGAGCGCGGGTTCCCTGAACTGTTTTCCCGCTGCTCTGATTTTCACCACGCCCCCCACAATGGCGCCCGGCCAGTCACTCTCTGGCGCGGGACAGGTGTGGCTGAGAGACCAGTCTCCTTGGCCTGCTGCCCTCAGCACAATTTCGTGGGCCTGGGAGGCCCCGCGCTGCCCTGTCCGGAGCACGAGTGTCCAGCACTGTTTTTCTCTTTTTTTTCTTTTTTTTTTTTTGTGGGTACTGGGGGGTCCACCTCAGGACCTCGCATGCCAGCAGGCACCTGTGCCGCTGAGCAATATCACCGGCCCAGTGCTGTTTTTCTTTCGCGTCGCTCTGAGTTTTGCCGCACCCCCCACAATGGCGCCCAGCCGGTCGCTCTCTGGCGCGGGACAGCTGTGGCTGAGAGACACTCACCCCCGGCCAGTGCAGTTCTCCGCCGCTCCCCCACCCCGCCGCTGTCTCGGGATCCTCCGTGGGGGCTCCCTGGGCGCCAGCTGTCATCTTGTGTCCGCAGAATTGAGCTTCTGTCGCGCTGCGATTCCTGGGATGGTAGAAGGTGCGTGCGCACGGTCTGCTCCTTCTTCTTTGTTGGAAAGTACCCTTCACTGGTGCTGGGGGTCCCAGATTGCGCTTCAGAACTTTTCTGGGTTCCGGGGAGGCATCTCCCCCCTCCTGCGCTTTCCCGGTCGCTATATTCCTGTGTTCCAATGGTAACTTTTAGAGAGAGTTTCGCTGCCTGCTTCTTACTCATCCGCCATCTTTTTCTGCCTCTGAAATCCACTTTAAATATAAAGACAGAAAGATTAAATACAAAGAAACTGAAAAAAGATTTATCATGTATATAAACTTAAAAAGCAGGGGAATTTGTAATGATTTAAGACAAGCTTGACTTTAGGAAAAAAGGAAAATTATGAAGTGTAAAACAGGCATGAAATAATAGTCAATCACTAAGAAAACTCAATAACACATAATGAATATATACTTAACAAGTGTCAAAATATGTGAAAGATTTAAGAAAAATAGATAAATCCACAACTATAATCGGAGATTTTAATACCTATCAGAAATGGACAGATCCAGCAAACAAACAAAAAAATCAATAGGGCTATAGTTGAACAGAGTAGCATTATCAGTCTATCAGATCTAGTTGAAATTTCTAGACTGTTACATGCCACAAAAGCATAATGTGTATTCTTCTTAAGCTTACTTGGAAAAAAAGTTCAGGAAGATAGGCCACATTTTGGGCATAAACATACCTTAATACATTAAGATAATATAAATCATAGAAAGTATGCTCTGAGGCCTCAAAGGCACTAAATTGGAAGTAAACAATTGAAAGATAACTAAACAATCTTCAAATATTTGGAGATCAAGTAATATTTTTCAAAATAAATGGGTCAAAGATAAGTCTCAAGAGGAATTTAGAAATATTTTGATTCATACGTAAGTAAAACTACATTTTGTGGAATAAACAAAAGCAGTGCATAAAGGAGAAGTTTTAGTATTAAGTATATAAGTTAGAAAAGAAGAAAGATAAAAAATCAGTAAGCTAAGTTTCTGCAGTAGGAATCTGAAAAAGAAGAGTAAATTAAACACAAAATAAGCAGGAGAAAACATAATGAGGATTAGAGCTGAAATCAACTAAATTGAAATTAAGAAATTAATAGCAAAAAATCAACAGAACTGAGTTTGTTGTTTAAAGAGACCAATAAAATTGACAAGTCACTTGCCAGGCTAATTAAACAAAAAGACAGAAGACACAAATTACTAAAGTAAATAAGAGCCATTACTATATACCCTATGGACTTTGTAAGAGTCATATTGAAATATTATTAGTAATTTTAGGATCACAAATATGATAAGATGAAATGGAATAATACTGCTTTGTAAGACACAAACTATTGACATTCCCATAAAAGAAGAAATAGATCATCAGAATAGGCATATATAGAATTATATTCTATGACAAATCATGATATTTTTGCCTTTCCTTTTCCTCCAATTATAACTCATTAATAGCTTATACCTAGGAGGACTGTGTTATGATTTATACCTAAATGTTCCTCCCCCCCATAGCCTCATGCACTCAAAAGTGGGGCTTTTTGAAGGTGATAGTCATTAGTGGATTATTCCACTGATGAGTTTATAGCTAAAAGTGATATTGCAAGGTAAAGCATGGTCAAGGAGGTGGGTCACTGGATGTGTGGCCTGGAAGGGTAAATCTCCTTCTCTCCTCCCTTGATGTCTCTCTCTGATTCCTGCCTGCCATGCCATGAGCTGTTCCTCCTCTGCCACATCACTCTGCCTTGGAGCCAACCATCTACAAAGTGTAAGACAAAATAAACCTTTCCTCCTTAGAGTTGTGGGTGTCAGATTATTGTGTCTCCACAATGAAAAAGTAACAAAGACAGTGGACTTTAGGATTGGGTGAATGATGAATAGAAAAATAATCTAAAATGAAAACAACTCTACTCATTGCCTCAGGAAAGTGAAAATTCCATAGGAAAAGGAAAATAATCATATACATAACATATTCTTCAGCTGAGACTATCTTTATATAGGCCTAATGACATAAAAACTAAATATTGAATGAACCAACATTTATATATTTTACAAATAATGTGTTATGTGATTATATATTATGTTTTCATATAGAGGAGAGGTAAAGGGGAAAGGAGAGAATAAGAGTTGGGAAATATTGTATATAGTCATAAGAATGAAAGGGGAAATTTCATGTTTTCTATAACAGAAGATACCTAAATAATATTATATTGAAAATCAAATATTTCATATAAGCAAAATATGCATCGCACTCAGAGACATGGAGTTTAATAACAAAACTCTAAAGCCATATAAATTTATTTAAAAGCAAACTTACATTTATTAATTTCTTCCTGGCGATGTATTGTTTTAAGTACTCTGAATGTACACCTGAATGAACTTAAAATTTTAGGAAGGCTTATTAGTTCTTTTTGTATAAGCAATATAACAAGATTTATATTTATCTAGAGTGCTGCAAACTATTTCAGCTCTGGAAAGAATTAAATTTATATCTGTAAGTCAAAAGGACATTTTGAATAATAGGAGTGGTGTTTCCCAAGTCTTCTGATGAAATAACAGTGCTTGTTTCTACTATTACACGTATGTTTTCTTGTTCTTTTTTGAGGAACAGATGAAAGCAAGAACCCAGGTGTATGTGCTACTATGATACTTATGAAGAAATTGATTTTTTCTTTTCTATAGGAATGACAATAAAATTAAAAGCGTATGTATTGCTCTTGAGTTCCTGAAATAAAATAGCCCACTTTATTAAAAGGTTTTGGTGAAATCCAATTATATGAAAACATTGAATTGAGTAAAATGTCATTTACTTTCAATAGCCAAAATAAGGAAAACTAAATGCACATTCATGGTATGTAGGAAATTCTGTATCCTTTTCATTTTTTCTCACTTACAATAATTTAAGAGTCATGGATTCTACCTTCTTCATGGTAGTAGACTCATCTAAAGAAACATTTCTAATCAAGAGAAAAAATTTTGGACAATTCTTAACCTTTAGCTAACCAAGTGTTTAGTTCTAAACCTGACCAAGTCTAATCACAGTGAAATTAAAGATCACCAATTCATTATGAAGTTGTTTCCCCCGTTGTTTCTCTCCTTTTCACATCCTAAGTTCTACATTCTTTGCTCCCTTCTCTAGTCTGAAATGCCTCTGCTTTATTTACCACCAGTAACTGTTACTGAGCTCTCAGGCTGTCTTTAAAATGTCACTGATTTGTCGACTCTTAGAGTATATTTACTTCCTGAATTAATTTTTACATAACTAGATTTCCTAGAGACTCATTTCTCTTCAAAAGAAATAATTTCTTACTTCATGAGATGAATTAAAAGTGTTTTCTCTTAAAATAACATATTTCCCAAGTCATTTGTCTACTATTCGTCAATAAAAAATGGTACAAAAGAAGTTAATAATACTCCCTGAAATTCTATTATCACCTATGTTTGATAATTTTTCAGAAGATATGGAAAACATCTGAGCTAAAGTGCTGTTTGATCCAAGTCAAATTAGCTTGTGTCAAATGAGTAAAGAAACTCAGCAGACTTTTTTTAAACACCTTATATTAAGTTTGGATTAAAACTGAAATTGGATTTCAACAAGGAAATTTCCATACATTAAATTACTTCCCAATGACTGAAACGGGATTATAAACTGTTTTTACTGAAATTTTATGGCTTCCTATAATGTAATTTTGATGTACTTATGAGCCATTACAAATCAAGCCATAACAAAGCTTGGTTACATTCATTTTTTATTATTCATTTATTTTCAAACTTATCTGCACTATAATTTCATATAATTTGGAAAATTCTCCCCAGGCATTTTTCATAAATAGTCCTTTTATTCATAAAAACAGGAAAGCAAATTGATTTCTGGTTTTAAAAATCTTACTCGGTGTTTCTGTTTTCCCATCAAAATGTAAAAGGCTTATAGGGAACTGTTTCCTCCTGCATTTGAAACTCAACATTCCTCCCAAAATAATGCATTTTTATCTTAAAATAATCTTAGTTCCATTAGCCCATCTAGGCCTTCATATGTGGCTAAAATAGTGAAAGAAATATTTCAGGAATTAAAGAATAGACATCTTTGTCTTCCATGGGATATTGTAGAAGACTGGAAAACTGCATCAGATTCAGTTGTAAAGAGATGCTTGGGTTAATTTTTATTTGTATATAGTTTTGAAGCTCTTCTGTAAGAAGCACAAAAGATTCCACAAACTGTCAATTTGTATCCATTGATACTGAAAAATTTTAATGATGTTAGATATACCTTTTAGAAGACAGGAAATAATACTTCATTTCTCCACTTCTCATTCTTCTTAATTCATATTTGATTCACCACATATTTGTACAATTATTATTACTTTTTGTGAGCTAAAGCTACACAGACTTACATAAGTTCTAGCTCCCTTTTGTGTGAAGTTAATTCTAATCAATCCACAGGTTGACTTAACATAATTTTAGATGCAACTTTAAAATATACAATGAAAAATTGATAGCATTTTGCCTGTGCTTATATCTCTTATATGTATTTAATTAAAAAGTTAAATATAAACAGAACTAAAAAATCAATGTGCTCCAAATTTAAAACATTAAAATAGTGGATGATTTTCATTGCTGAATATTCACCATCTGTTAGGTTTAGGAACAGAAGAACAGAGTTTAATTTTATATGTCTGATGCTTTTTTCTTTTACTGTCATCTTGATTCTTTTGTATTTTAGCCCAATGGGCATAATGAATTGCAATTATTTAACAATAATTAACAATGATCCAATTTTAAGCGTTGATCAGCTACTTTAGGGCTAATAAATTTAATACTGTATGAAGCTACAATTGTAAAATTTTTTAAAGTATTACTGACCTAAAATTAGCTCATTGGATATTTATTACTATTCTTATATTTAGTAAGGTGAATGTTAGATTTAATAAAAATATTAGAGTTTGGCTCTGGAATGCCTCCCAAAGACCTATGTGTTCAAGTTTGCTCCCCAGTGTGGTGCTTCTGGGAAGCAGTAGAAGCTGTGAGACATAGAGCCTAGTGGAAGGTGGTGGGTCATTGCGGATGGGTCTTTAACAGGGACTGTTATACTCTGGTCTTTTCCTCTCAGTACAGTTAAAAATAATGGAGCTGACGGAGTCATTCCCTTCCACCCATTTAATTCTAAACAGCACACTGTGGCCAGTCCTCCTTCCATTGTTCTAAGAGGGTAGAAAATCACATAATAATTCAGGATATCTCTGATGCTCTAGGCACACGCACGTTGGATCTTCTAGCCCGATCTTCAGTCACCTTCACCCTACTCCAACCTTACTAAGGGTTTGTAAATATGTACTAGAAGTCATGCATGTAATTAAAATCGAGTGAATTCTGGACAAGTATGCATGTTGACAGCCCCTGAAGTGAATCAACACCTTATCAATCATTTCTGTAAATCATACATAGAGATTCAGGGGAGGCACATGGCCTGAGGTGCATATCCTTTAAATTCTGAAAGCTTCTTACAGAAGACGTGCGTCTGCTATACTGTTACCCCGACACCACTTTTCTCTCTATGCCAGGACTTTCCATGAGCACCATTTCCCATGATCTTCAATAAATCTGGTTGTTTTTCTCTTGCCATTTGGATTGTATGTTTTCAATTCTTTGCTTGTTGTACAAAAAAGCCTGAAATCTATCTGCTAAATTCACCATGCAGTATCTCTCTCTCTCTGCCTTTCTCTCTCGCATTGTCATCATAAGGTAAACAGTTTGCCACACATTGCTGCCATGATGTGCTGCCTGGCCACTGGTCCAGAAGCAGCAGGACCAAATGACTATAGACTGGTACCTTCAAATCTGTGAGTCACAAACAACCCTTTTCTCTTTATGAATTGATTTATCTCAGATGTTAATTACAGTAACAGAAAGTTGGCTAACACACAAAGGGAGCAGCTATTCAAGAAATCTATTTGAAATGTGAATACAGTGTTTACCCTGCTTTGCATTTGTCATTTTGTATTTATCATGTGACAGTTAAACCCTTCTATAACTTCCCCTGCTTTCAGCTTTAAAGAACACTAAGATATCCCATTGTTTTTCTTGGGTATATGCAAGATGGTGACATTGATACCAGGAGAGATATTGAAGCATATATCACTATTCCATTATGAAGTTGTCTTTTAAGTATTCAGGATTTATGTATAATCACTTTACTATAATAAAATATATTAAAAGTCTTTTTAAAATCAAGATCTTCAGAATACATAAGTCTTATTGTCTTAGAAATGCAGATTGTTCCCTCAAATATCCTTCTGAAGAAAGATAAAAAGATAGAGGAAGCAGAAGAGATGTTGGCATTACGCATGAGCAAGAAACCTTTTCCAGGAAAGATGGAAGTGTAAATAGGCCACAGTGAGTGAAAATAAAATAAAATTCAAAGTATTGAAGGCAGCTAGGCATTTTTCTAGTTGGGCTGGTGCTTGATTATCCCAAGTATGTTTGCATCTAAACCATATTTCATGTATTCAGGCTTACAAATAAGATCACTCGATAGTAACATCTCAATAAGGTGTAAATGAATATTTGATTGGGTGTTAAATTGATGTTTGACTTATATCTTTTAATGTGGCTGAGAAAGGGTAATAGGCAGAAAAATGCGTCTTTTTAAAATTTTACTTGCATTCATAATTGAGAAGTGAACACAAATGAAGATAAAGTTGAAATTAAGACAATTCAGCTTAGTAGCTCTGAATGGAAATTATGGGACCAGACAAATATGTATCACAGTTTTTAATTGATCAGCTTTGCTCTGCTATTGCATATTGTTTTAGAGAAATGTCTAGAATCTGTTGAAGCTTAAAACATTTAATCTTATCCAACCTTTCCTGAATGAGACCCAATATATGTGGCTTGAAAGAAAATAGTCTGTACAGTCATAAAGAAAACACATATACATCTATATTTTATGTACATCTGTGTATGCATATACAAAGACAAGGCAAGTTGCTCTGCACATATCAACTGGAAAAATGGAGCATATCAGTAATACAGACAAAAGAATCTTAGGAAGACTGTGAAATGAGATGACTGCCAGTCTATGACTAGATGCCTTAATGGGAAAGGCAAGAAAGAATGGCTCTGCTACATATTTCTAACCTCTATTGAAACCATTTTTCTCTTCTTTCTTAATGCCAAAGACTTCTTTCATAAATATAAAGAAGCAAATTTTTCCATACAAAAACATTTATATATAATGTGATTATATATGTAGAATACACTTATCTATGTATAGCTGTGTAGAAATCCAACTTGTGCCTTCGATTTAAACTCTCGATTAAGATAATTTCAATTTATAATCTGTGAGGACTGCTATTCTGAAGCTGTCAGATTTTTAAAAATGAATATTCCTTCCATACTTCTTTCCAGTTTGCACCTTCATTTGCTTTTTCCTTCCTATAAGCCTGACAATCAATCCTAACTGTCCCACTAATAAGCATCTACTTTAAAACTGTCAATCTATTTGAAAATTTTTGACTTTTTGCTGGTTAAATTTAAATTAAGTACGGCGGGGTCTTCTAAACTCAAATCATATAAATACCTGACTAAATTTAATATAACTGCATCTACCACAAACTGTCAACACTTCAGTCAATGTTAAGCAAGACATGCATGTGTTTCTAGTCTATGCACATTCTATCTTTCGCTCTAAAGCTTTCAAAAACCTCTAGGGACCAACGATTGAAAAGAAAGATAACTAAAAAAAACCCAACTATATAAGAATGTGATTTTTGAAATTAAAAAAACTAAGAAAATGATTGACTTATTTTCTAGAAAGTAGGTTTTGGAAATGAAACAGATGACTACATAATGAAGACTAAATTTATCCCTGGATTATCAGACTAATTCCCAAAATAACTGCAGATAGAGGATAAGAAAGAACAAATCCCCTAAACCAGTCCTCAGATACACTTTTTTTTCCAGGAATAAGCAAGAATTTTTAGTTTTTATACATAAAAAGTAGCTAATCACAGATGACATTATATTACATGTACCAGTCTGGTATAATCTAAAAATTAAATATGAGCTGTGTTTTCTTAAAGGGTAACATAGTCACATTATTGAGAAATGAGAGAATGCTGTAGGAGAGAATGCTTATTGAATACTTAATAGATTTTGGGACAAGGAACTCAAACTGTACTAACCAATATAAAAAACATGATTCAGCAGAAGAGTCTAATTTCATTAACAAATAACTCGGCCATCAAATATATAAATGTGGCAATGTTTGAGGGATCTGGATTTAAGAGGGCAGACTAATCACATTCAACATCAGTATTCTCACCTCTTGCACTAGTCTAATAAAAATATATATAGCATAGCTCAAAACTGAGATAAATACTTAGTGCTTCAGAGCAAGGGATATATCTGGAAGAGATAATAAAACTATATTTGAGTATGCTTCACAATAGGTTCTGCACAGTTGGGCACTTTTAATGCTGCCATACTGTACTGCCACATGAGGATATTGCTAGGTTGAACATGACCAGCAATGATAGACTATGTGAGCAAAAGGAACTCCACAGACATAAGCAGAGTTATCAGCTATAGTAACTGATTCAGAAAAGGCAGACAGAGATTCATTTCCACCCCCTATTCCCAAAGTCAAGCATTAAGTAATGACTGTCTTACTCTGAGCAGAAATATTTACAGTAGGAATTTGGGGAAGAGAAACGAAGCAGTGATCTCATTGTGCAGTATTTTTCATCTAATATGCTCACCCACAACAATGTAACCTTTCAACCTATGAGTGATTTCCAGCCTCTCATAACCTGACTATCCATGTAGAGTCTGTAGGGTCAAAGATGATCAAATGAAAACTGGAATATAAAATAAAAAATCATGAAACACTTAAGTCCTAACAATATGAAATATCACTGGCAATAAATGTGAATAAATAACATGAACATTTTAAACTAACCCAAAACATAGACACATTTAATTTGGACTGCTAATACACCCACCTAACTCATGATTACTAGAAATATATCCAAAATCAGGTAGAAAAAATGAAAATAATGGGGTGAATTTAGGTTATATATGATGGAGAACAGATGCATAATTTATCTATGATCTATCCCTAATATCCCTCAAAAATAGTAAAGAATACAGTAACAACAGACAAATACAAATAGATAATGGCACTGACAAATTTTAAGAGTGAAAACAGAGTTTAGAAAAATTAAAAATAATGAGTAACAAATGCCTGTAAAAGATAATTCTAATAAGAAACAAACTAAGTAATACTGCATAGACCCAAAAATGTTCAGGAATTGGAGGAATTTTAATTATGTAAAGCATAGCTAAAAACCAGAGAATAGAAAATTGAATACAGAAAAATCTCAGACATCTGCCAAAAATGAACATTTTTCACAATTGATAAAATGCACCAAAAACCTAGGTGAAGTCCAAATGGAACAAATATTTTTTCCTTCGGGAGAAATTTATTTCCTTCTTCAGTATCTGAAGCAAAATCACTGAATCAATGGGACCTTTGATTCACAGAGGCTTCCCTAAATTCACAGTGCATGGGTAATTTGGGTAGACTAAAATTCCAGTGGTATCCAGTGAGTTTAAATGTTCTTTAGGAATTGAGGTTTAGGAAATAAAGCAATAAAAATTCTGATACTCTGGCTACTGCTATGGCTGTGAGCAAAAATCTTTCATCTCTGAATCAGAGATGAAATTTGTCTTCTTTTCAGCATTCATGTAACTATGACAGACAAACTTAGCTTGTAAGAAGAGAAAAATGTGACGTCTTTCACATTTTTTGATAACTACTGTCAAACATTATAGACTTGAAGGCAAGAAACATTACTAGAGGTGATGATATAAAGAGACATTTTATAAAGAATTTATCCTCATGGGAAGATATCCCAATCCTAAATCTCCATGCACCCAAAAATAAAACTTCAAAATATATGAAGCAAAAATTATCAAAAAAAAGCATCAATAATAGTGACAGATTTTAAAACACTTATCTCAAAAATTAGTAAAGAATAAAGAAAATCATTGCAGGTATAAAAGATCTGACAAACACAGATTGTGATGCCTTTCACTTTGATCTTTTTACCCAAGATTGGCTTTCTTATTATGAGTGTATCCTGGTTCCATATGAATTTGAGGATTATTTTCAAATAAAGAGTGGTGTTGGTATTCTGACTAGGAGTGTGTTAAATCTCTGTATCAGTTTTGGAAGTATGGTCATTTTGATTCATTGGTTCTTCCTATCCAAGAACTGGGGATATCTTTCTGTTTTCTGATGTCCTCTACAATTTCCTTTTTCAGAGTACTGTGGTTTTCACTATAAAGATCTTTTACCTCCCTGGTTAGGTTAATTCCTAAGTATTTAATTTTTCTTGTTATAGTTAAAGTTTTTTTTTTCCTCAATAGGTTCATTGTTAGTGTACAGGAATTCTATGATTTTTGTTTGTTAATTTTGTGTCCTACTACATTGCTGAATTTGGTTGTTATTTCTAGGCATCTTTTGGGGGAATTTTGGGGGTACTGGGTGTAGAAGATCATGTCATCTATGGATAATAATTTGACTTCTTCCTTTCTTATAAGTATCTCTTTCATTTCTTTTTCTTGCCTGATTGCACTGGCTAATATTTTGGGTACTATATATAACAGAAGTGGTGAAAGTGTACATCTTTGTCTTCTTTCTGATTTTACATATAAATCTTTCAGCTTCTCCCCATTTAATATGTCACTGGCATTTGGTTTGTCATAAATGGATTTTATGATAATGAAGTAAGGTCATTTTATACCTAATTTTCTTCAGTGTTTTTCATTATAAATGGGTGCTGAATTTTATCAACAGATTTTTCTGTGACTATATAATCATGGGTTTTTGTCTTTGCATATGTTATGTGATGTATTACATTTAATTTCTTTTTATTTTAAACAGAAAAAGTAAAAATAATAATAAAACAGAGTTTCAAAACAGGCTAGTAGGAGAGTAAAATAATTAATCCATTGTGTATTATTATATTCATCGTAGGTGTTCAGAGTACAAGATACAGGTATGAAATACTGCCCAAAAATATTAGCACAAAACTTTCTTTACAGGGCCGGTGAGATAGCAGAGTGGCATAAGCGCCTACCTGACAAGCGCAAGGTCCTGAGTTTGCCTCCCGGAACCCACATACGAAAAAAGGGCCAGTGATATCGCTCAGCAGCAAGGGCACCTGCTGGCGCACGAGGTCCTGAGGTTGACACCCGGTACAAAAAAAAAAAAAAAAAAAAAAAAAACTTTCTTTATAATGAACTCAGAGAAATTAGCTGTGTAACTATCTTAACTATCTTGTGTATATATGTATTTTTTTCCTTTTCCTTTCCCCTTTCTCCCGTCACAGTTTTTCTTTTCTTTTCTTTTGAACAGATTCTTCCCTATTTAAAATATCTATTGTACATTTTGGATCTAATTTACTCTTTCACATTCTCACACTAATGAGACAATATGATGTTTACATATGGGTCTGATTTATTTCACTTATGAGTATGGTCTCGAGTTGCATCCATTTACCTATAAAGGTCTCAAGTTTATTCTTTATGGCAGAGTAGTACTCCACTGTATAAAAACAACTCATCTTTTTTTATGCATTCCTCAGTTGATAGGCATTTAGGTAGTTTCCAAGATTTAGCTATTACAAATTGTGCTGCTATAAACATGGGCACAAATATATTACTGTGGTATGATGTTTTTAATTCTTCTGGGAAAATACCCAAAAGGGGAACAGCTGTGTCGAATGGAACCTCTAATCCTAGTTTTTTTTTCAGGAATCTCCACACTGATTTCGACAGTGGTTGTACCAGTCTACACTCCCACCAACACTGAAGAAGGGTTTCTTTTTCCCCACAATCCTACCAGCATTTATTATTGGTTGATTTCCTGATGATAGTCATCCTTTCTGGAGTGAGATGGAATCTCAATGTTGTTTTAATTTGTGTCTCTCAAATGACCATGATGTTGAACACTTTTTCATATGTTTACTTGTCATTTCTACCTCTTCATCTGAGAAGTGACTATTTATTTCAGATGCCCATTTTTGGATTGGGTCTTTGAATTTTGGGGGCCTGATTTTATTCAATTCTTTATATGTTCTAGATATAAGACCTTTGTTTGAAGGACAACTGGCTATAATTTTTTCCAACTCTGTGGGTTGTCTTTTCACTTTGTTGGTGATTTCTTTTGTTGTACAGAAATTTTTAATAAGGTGAGATCCCATTTGTTTATTCTTTGTAGTATTTCCCATGTGGTCTAGGTTTTGTTCATGAAGTCTCTGCCTACACCTATATCTTCAAGATTTCTACCTATTTTTTCTTCAAGTAGATTTAGTGTTTCATTTTAATATTTAAATCTTTGATCCATTTTGACTTTAGTTTAATGCATCGTGATAGATATGCGTCTAGTTTTACTCTTTGACATGTGGAAAGCCAGTTTTTCCAGCACCATTTATTAAAGAGACCATCTTTCTTCCAGTGATCATATTTGGCTCCTTTGTCAAAGCTAAGGTGGTTTAGTGTGTTTAGAGTTGTGTCTGCATCTTCTACTCTGTTCCACTGATCTTCAGGTCTGTTTTCTTGCCAATAACATGTTGATTTTATCAGAGTAGTTTTGTAGTATAGTTTCAAGTCAGGGAGTGTGATGCCCCCTGACTTACTTTTGTTGTCCAGAATTGCTTTTGCTATTCTAGGTCTCTTCTAGTTCCAAATGAACTTTAGGAATTCTGTGAGGTATGTTAATGGTATTTTTATTGGGATTGCATTAAATCTGTGTAACAGCTTTGGGAGTATAGCCATTTTCACTATGTTGGTTCTTCCTATCTATAAGCAAGGTATATCTTTCCATTTTCTGATATCTTCTTTGATCTCCTTATTTGGAGTATTGTAGTTTTCAATGTATAGATCTTTTACTTCTTTTGTTAGATTGATTCCTCCATATTTTATTTTTTTGGATGCTATTGTAAAGGGTGTGATATCCCTAATTTCTCTCTGTGTGAGTTTGTTCTTTCTGTACAGGAATGCTATTGAATTTTGAGTGTCGACTTTGTATCCAGCTATACTACTGAATCTGCTTATTAAATCTACAAGTCTTTTGGTGAAGATTTTGAGGTCTTCTATGTATTGTACCATGTCATCTGCAAATAATGATAATTTAACTTCTTCCTTTCCTGTCCTTATTCCTTGTATTTCTTTCTTTCTGTGCTCTAATTGCTCTGGCTAATGTTTCTAGAACTACATTGAATAGGAGAGGTGATGCTGGACATCCTTGTCTTGTTCCTGATTTTAGAATGAAAGCTTTCTGTTTTTGACCATTTAGTATGATGTTAGCTATTGGTTTGTCATAGATGGCTTTTATCAGATTAAAAACACTCTATTCTGATTTTCTGTGGGGTTTTTATCATGAATGGGTGTTGGACTTTGTCAAATGCCTTTTCTGCATCTATTGAGATGATCATGTGATTTTTTCTTTGTTTTTATTAATATGGTGCATTACATTTATTGCTTTGTGTATGTTGAACCATCCATGCAGCCTTAGGATGAATTCTACTTGGTCATGGTGTATAATCTTCTTGATGATTTGCTGCATTCTGTTTGTCAGTATCTTATTGAGTATTTTTGCATCTCTGTTCACTAAGGAGATTGGCCTGTAGTTTCCTTTTTTGGTTGGGTTCTTCTCTGGTGTTGGAATCAGGGTAATAATTGCCTCCAGAAATGATTTTAGAATTATTGCCTCCCTTTCAATTTCTTTAAAGAGTTTCAGCATTAGTGGCATTAGTTCTTCTCTAAATTTCTTGTAGAATTCAATAGTGAATCCATCAGGGCCTGGGTTTTTCTTTGTTGATAAATTTTTAATTAGATTTTCAATTTCATTGGTTGATATCAGGTTATTTAGAATTTTTATATCTTCTTGATTTAGTTTTGGCAATTTGATTGTGTCTAGGAATCTGTCCATTTTGTCTGTGTTTCCCATCTTATTAGAATATAGGTTCTCGAGTAGGTTTCGATGACCTTCTGAATTTCTGTAAGATCTGTTGTGATTTCCCCCTTTTCTTTCCTAATTGCTTGAATTTGTATTTTTTCTTTCCTCTTTTTGATGAGGTTGGCTAATGGTTTATCAATTTTATTAATTCTTTCAGAGAACCAACTTTTCAATTCACTGATTCTTTGTATTATTTTCTTAGTCTCAATTGCATTAATTTTGGCTCTTATCTTTATAATTTCCTCCCTCTTCTGAGCTTTGGGTTTTATTTGTTCTTCTTTTTCTAGAAGTTTGTAGTTCAACATTAGGTTGTTTATTTGATCTCATTCTGTTTTCCTCATATGAGTTTGTCACTATAAATTTCCCTTTTAGGACTGCTTTCATTGCATACCTTAAGTTTTGGTATGTTGTACTGGCATTATCTTTTAATTGTATATACTGTTTAATTTTGTCTTTAATTTGCTCTGTGAACCACTGGTTGTTCAGAAGTGTGTTGTTTAATTTCCATGTGTTTATGTAGTTTTTGCGATTTCTTTTCTCATCAATTTCCAGTTTCACTGCCCTATGGTCAGATAGTATGTATTGAATGATTTCAATTCCTCTACATTTACTTAAACATGTTCTGTGGGCTAATATGTGTCTCTTATGGAGAACGTCCCATGTGCAGCTGAAAAGAATGTGTATTCTGATGTTCTGGGGTGGAACACTCTGCAGACATCTACCAAGTCCATTTGTTCACAGGCTTGGTTTAATTCTGATATTTCTTTGCAGATTTTTTGTCTAGTTGATCCACTTATTCATGAAAGTGAGGTATTAAGGTTCCCCACTACAATTGTATTAGTGCTTATATGGTTTTTCATGTCTGTTAATATTTGTTTTATTTTGTTGGGTGTAGCAGTGTTTGGTGCATATATATTTGTGATTGTTATCTCCTCTTCTTGGACTTTTCCCTTAACAAATATGTAGTGACATTCCTTGTCTCTTTTGATGAGTTTTGGCTTAAAGTTTACATTATCTGCAAATAGAATAGCTACCCCTGTTTTCTCTGGGTTCTTGTGGCATGGAGAATTATTTTCCATCCTTTGACTTTTAGTCTATGAATTTCTTTTTGGGTCAAATGTGTTTCTTGAATGCAGCATATTGTTGGATCTTGTTTCTTGATCCATTCTGCCAGTCTGTTTCTTTTGATTGGTGAGTTGAGACCATTCACATTGATGGTTATAACTGACATGTACTGGCTCATCTTTTTCATGTTATTTTCCTGTTGTTGGTTCCCTGTCTTTGTCCTCTGTTTAATTGCTTGCCCTGCTTGGCAGCTTCTTTCTATTGGTGTTCATGTGTTTGTGGTCTTCATTATCTCTTTATAATATATCCTTCAGAGAATTTTGTAGAGCTGGTTTGGTGGTGGTGAATTTCTTCAGTTGTTTTTTTGTCATGAAGTATCTTAGTTCTTCATTGTTTTTAAAATATAGTTTTGCAGGGTACATCAATCTGGGTGGAAGATTTTTCAGTTTTAGGGCTTGAAGTACATCACTCCAGGCTCTCCTTGATTTGAGAATTGTGCTGAGAAGTCTGCTGTGATTTTGATGGGCTTTCCTTTATAGGTGATTTGTTTCTATTCTCTAGCTCCTTTTAATATTTTGTTCTTGTGTTGAATTTCTGGAATCTTGATTATTTTATGTCTTGGTGTAGATTTATTTTGGGCATGGCTATTTGGAGTTCTATGCACTTCATTTATTTGTATGTCAAATTCTTTATCCATGTTTGGGGAGTTTTCTGCCATTATTTCCATGAAGAGGTTTTTAATGGCTTTTGTACTATCTCCAACTTTCTGACTCCAATCAATCTTATGTTGTTCTTCTTTGCTTCATTTTGTAGCTGTTGGATTGATTTTTCATTACCCCTTGCTACTTTTAAGATATTTTTCTTTTCCTGGTTGCTAGTCACATTTCTGTTTCCTACGTCTAATATTCTATCCTTGCCTTCATTCAGTCTGTTGCATATACTTTCATTGGAGTTTTTAATCTCCTGGATTTCTGTTTAGATCTGTTTCATTGATTCCATTTCTTGTCTATATTGGGCATTCATGGTTTCCATCATTTTCCTAAACTGCTCTATTTTTTTTATCTGTGTCTGCTTTAATGTCTTTCATTTTGATTGTCATTTCTTTTTTCACCTTAGATATTATTTTTCGTATGGCCTCTTCCATTTGTTTTTTTACTTCTGCTGCTATCATTTCAGAAAGTTCCAGTGATTGGTTTCTGGTTTCCTCTATCTCTTTGTGCTCTGGACTTGTCCCGGTTGGGATGGGCATTTGGGGTTGCATTTTGCCTCTTCCTCTTGTCATTTTCCATTTTTTATTTTATTTTGTTTTCTGTGTTGATGCTTGTAGATTCCTTGTGATAGATAGTTTTATCCCTGGTTTCTAGGTTTTCCTAGGAGATGTCTGTTCCTTAGGTTGTCTTCCAGATGTAGGTGGTTTTGGTCTTTATGTCTATCCCAAGGACCTACTTTCCTAATATACTAAGAATGTGGATTTGCTATCAGACTCAAGGCCCGTTCCTTTGGTGCTGGACTATGGTGATGGTTATGACTCCTTATAATCGCAGTGTTGTCATACAGGGGAGAAAAACTGATTATAACAGGTATGGCATCCTGATTAAAGTAGTACAGTTAGCAATAAAAATAGACTCAAGCACAGCCTGACTCCTGACAAACTGTGATAACTATTAGCTTGATTTCTTTAATCATAGGAGCAAGTTCTATAATTAGATTCTATAATACAATCCAACTTATACCGGGAACTTGTATGCAACATTTTTCCACTTAGTACAGTGATTTTACCCTCTTTTAGAGGAGCTCAAGAGGGGTAAGATGTAGGGTGGAGAGGTGGATGTGGTTAAATATAATATGAGCAAGTTTGGTGTGCATAGCATGATCATCCAAATTTTGTGTAATTGTAGGATACAAGAGGGAGGGATTGGAAGGGAAAGCCTAGGAGTATTGAAGTAAACCAGAAAAAGAAGAGACAATGTTTACTCACATGAAAGTCTCATAAAATCAAGTGAGCTAGTTGGTGAAAGAGAGGAAGGGTATGAGTAGAATAATACAAAGAGAAAGTTTAGAGATCTAAATTGTTAATGAGAGAGAAAAGAAAGTAGAAAAGAGAAAGAAAAGAAAGAAAAAGGAGAAGAGAAAGAAAGAAAAAACAGGAAACAAAAATAACCACACTCATGGAAAAAACAACAAACCTACAGAAAGAAAAACAAAACAGGGCAAAACAGAACAGAGAGTAAAAAAGAAAAGAAAAAGGAAAGGAAAAAAAAACAATAACAAAAATCAACAACAACAACTACCCCCCCAAAAAAAAAACACTAACCCAGCTGACTACTAAGAGGAAAACTCATCAGACAGAAAAGTAAAAGTAGTAAAATTCCCCTAGTGTCTACAGTTCTGTGGTAGGTCCAATTCTGATCACAAAATGTGTACTTTCTCCAAGATTTTAGGTGGATTTGTGCTGGGTTTGGGTCTGATCTTTGTCTCCGTATTTGGGAGATGGTATTAGTTGTCTGTGGTTGGAGTTTTCTCCAGTCATTTAAAAAAGAAAAAAGCAGAAAAAAAAAAAAAAAAAAAGGAAAAAGCAAAGAAAAGAAAATGGGGCAACCCTACTCACCCACTTCTATTCCATGTGTCTTGGTCCCCAAGCACAGAACTGGTTCACCTAACTTACCACCTGCTGGTTCATTTTGTTACTGTTGCTTCAAACTTTTCTGTACCATTACTCCCTCCTGTCCATCGTGTTCACTCTAGCTGCAGCCCTACTGTGTCACTGGCGTTTCCACTGGTTTCCGGTCCCTCAGTCCTGTCAATGGCAGAGTGGGAGCCAGATTTGGACCCTCTTCTGCCAGTCACTGCAGCTCCAGGTCAATGTACATTTTATAAATTCGCACATGTTGAAACATTCTTGCATCCCTTGGATGACGCCTACTTGGTCATGGCGCATGATCTTTTTGATGATTTGCTGCATTCCATTCCCCCATATCTTATTAAAGATTTTTGTTCACTAAGGAGATTGCCCTATGCTTGTGTGTGTTTTTTTTTTTGTTTTTTTTTTTGTTTGTTTGTTTTTGTTTTTTCAGTTGGGTCTTTGTCTGGTTTGGGGATCAGAGTGATACCAGCTTCTAGAATCAGTTCGGAAGCACTCCTCTCCTTTCAGATGCATTTCAGAATTTGAGGAGTATTGGTGTTATAACCTCCTGAAAGATATTGTAGAATTTAGCAGTGAAGGACTCAGGTCCTGTACTTTTCTTAGCTTCGGTTTTCTATTACTGCCTCAGTTTCATTGCTTGTCATTGGATTGTTCAGAATTTTTGTCTTCTTGCTTTCATTTTGTTATTTTTGTTTCTAGGAATCTATTTCTTCAGTATTTTCCAATTTGTTGGATTCCAATTTTTCATACTAGTTACTAAATATCTTCTGCAATTTGGCAGTGCTCATTGTGATTCTGATTTTTTCATTTCAATTGCATTGATCTGAGTGTTTTTTCTCATTCTTTTGGTAAGTTTGGGTAACTGTTTATCTATCTTATTCTTTTGGAGAAGATTTTTTTTAATCTCAATTTTATCAATTTCCACTCTAATCTTTATGATTTCTGCCCTTAAACAAGGTTTGGATCTGAATTGTTTTTCATAACTCTTGAGATTCATGATTAGGCTATTTAGTTGATCTCACTGTGCTTTGTGAGCATCAACTGCAATAAGCTTCCCTCTTAGGAGTGATTTCATTGTGTCCCATGGGTTCTCCTGTGTTGTACCAGCATTGTGGATTGATTCCAGAAATTGTTTAATTTCTTCCCTAATTCATCCTGTGGCCCATTGGTTTTTTAGGACTGTGTTACTAATTTTCCAATTTTTTATAGATTTCCTGGGTTTTCTTTTGTGGTTGATTTCTTGTTTCAATGCACAATGGTTTGATAATATACATGGGTTCATTTTGATTCTTTTGTAATTATTTAAGCAAGCTTTGTAGAGTAGTACATGGTCTATTTTGGAGACAGTTACGTGTGCTGTTGAGAAAAAATGTATTATGTGGTAGTAGGGTAAAACACTCTGTAGATATCTATTAAGTCCATTTTTTCAAAGGTGTGGTTCAACTCATATATTTCTTTGTTGATTATTTTACTCAGCTGATAAGTTTTGGTGAAAGTGAGGAATTTAAGTCACGCATTATGATTGTGTTGGCATTTACTTGCTATTTTATGTACAGTAGTATTTGTTTCATGAAGTTAGGTGCTCCAATATTTGTTGCATACATATTCACAATTGTTAACTTACCTGTTGAATTGTTCCCTTAACTAGTATGTAGTGATCTTCTTTGCCTCTTCTGATCAGTTTTAGTTTGAAGTTTACTTTGACTGATAGTAAAATTGGTAACCCTGCTTGCTTTTGGTAAATGAAATATTGTTTTCTACCATTTGATATTTAGTCTATGAATTTCTTTTTAGATTAGATGAATTTTTTAAATACAACAGACTGTTGGATTCTATTATCTAGTCTGCCAATATATGTCTTTTAATTGGGAATTTGGTCTGTTTACATTGAAAGTTATTACCAAAATGAATTGATTTATTCCTGTCATTTTGGGTTTTTTTCTGTTGATGACTCCTTTATCTATCCTTTTTTCTTAACCATTTGCCTTATTTGTTGTACTCCGTCCTTTGAATTTTTTGATCTCTTAGCTTCATTATCTCATTTCAGGATATTGTTGAGTATTTTTGGAGTGCTGGTTTGATTTTGTGTGTATCTCTTAAGGTGTTCTTTGTCATAGAATGTTTTTATCTTTCTATCTTTTTCAAAAGAAAGTTTTGCAGGATATATTAGTTTGGTTTGGAATTTGTTTGTGTCTAGGGCTTGACATGCTTCACCTTAGGATCTTCTGGCCTTTAAAGTTTGTGTTGAGGAGTCTGCCATAATCTTAATGGGTTTATCTTTATACATTAATTTTTACTTTTCTCTGACAACTTTAAGATTTTGTCTTTTTGTTGAACATCTGGGATTTTTATTAAGATGTGTCATAGGGAGCTTCTTTTTTAATCATATTTCGTGATTTGTAAATCTTATTAACTTGTATGTTGAAATCTTTCCTCATATTTGGAAAGTTTTCTCTTATAATTTCTGTAAACAGATATTTATGCCATGTTTGTTGTCTTCTCATTTTTCTCTAACTCCACTTAGCCTTACATTAGTCTTCTTAGTGTTGTCTATTAGCTCATAGATGAATTTTTCTTGTTCTCTCAAAAATTTAATTTTAAATTAAATTTGACATAATTTACCATTTTGTCCTCAGTTTCAAAAATACTGTCTTCACAATGGTCATGTTTACAATGTATGAGTTTTATGTCTCCAGTGTTTCTTTCTGACACCTTTTTGTAGAGTCCATATCTTCAGTCAATTTGCCATTCCTGTTTCAAAGTGTTTTGGACATTGTTTCCAAATTTTTATTGATTTTTCCCATACATACATTTGTCATTTTATATGTTAGTTCCATTGTTTTTCTGTGTTATATACTCACTGAACTCATGAAGTTTCTTTACCTTTTTCTTAAACAATTCCTACGGCTCTGCTACCTGGTGCCTGCTGTCCTCTATATCAGTGTCCCATGGATGTACCTTGGGAGAGTTTGGAGATCTTAGGGACATTATGCTACCTTGTTTTTATATATATATAATATATATTATTTTATATAATGTATTACTTTATATAATGTATATATATTTGTGATGGGGGTTAAGATCAAGTAGGGTGAGCAGAGATTGTACTTGATATGAATTTCTTTTGAGTGAGATTTCTGTTTTCCCGTGATGTGTATATGGCTTTCTTTGAGCAGAGATAGTGTTCCCCATTTCAGCTATTCAATTTAAGTGGTTTGGACTTGATTACTGTGTTGTGAGAGAATTATTACTGATTATAACAGCATCAACAAATTTGATCATACATTACTTAATGTATTAAATCTCACATTTATACTTCCACTCTTTACCATTACCCTTTACAGTCTATACTGTACTTTTATTAGCAGTTATTCAGTCATCTCTGATGTGGAAAAAAGTAAAGGAAGAGATCAAGGGATAGGTGAAAGAAAGATGTAAGTCAGTAAGAGGAGAAGTGGACAGGAGAAATAATAAATAGAACTCAGAAAGCAGTAAGCACAGAGAACTAAAACAAAGTTCCTTCATCCCATGATACTGGACTATGTTGCCTCCCTCTCTTCCTATTTCTTGCCACTGGGTATAGAGAGTTATAGCTACCACGAGATTTTGCATATAGGGTATTTAGCCCAACTGTCAAGTGAGTGCTATAATTTCCACCCCAGCATGTGTACCACCAGCACACAGGAGTGCTGTGAAGGGTAAGACCAATGTTCTTCCCAGTTGTGTTGGGGGTCTTACTATCTATGGCTCATTGCAGGGTGTATTAAGCACCTGCCTTTGGCTAGAAGGCCTCGAAAGAGGAGGAGGCCTCCTAGAGCAACCCCTCCAGGCATGGAGTCCTATGTATTACTTCTTCTTCATGGGGAACTTTGCTGAGACGAACAAGGGTGCAGAGTAGTTGGAACCAATTGTGGCCCCAGCCATATTCTTAATGGTGTTCATTGTCATGGCATTCATTGCATTTGGGAGAAGTGCCATGTGTATGGCCTCATGGTACCACATTTAAGGAAGATTAGGTGGCCCTGGTGACCAAGAAGATGCTCCACCTGGTCAGCCACATCCAGAACTTCTCTGCCAAGTAGAACTCTAGTGAAAGAAGTATGAGCCCAATGCCATGGATCTCTCACTTCATTTTAACTCAGTATGTTTACTGAAAACCCCTTAGGTCACATAGCACCAACGCTAACATATGATCTATTTATGTGAAAAAAGAAAAGAAATGTTTAAAATGTTTAATTGACCTACATTAAAACTAAGAACTTCTGTTCATCAAAAAACATTATTACTAGTAAAAAAGCAACCACCTAACATTATTACAATTTTTATGGAATCATAAAGCCAAGACTTTCAACAGAGAAGGGCAAGAAGGATTGTACTCTATAAAGGACAAAAAATTTAAAACCCTAGTTTTTTCACCCCAGATCATGCATACATAAGAATGTACTCTGTATCTCAATTCAGTCAGTAAGGGATACATATTTAATCAAGAGTTGCTTAAAGATGGAGAAGAAAATGATCATAAATCCTTCCTCATACCGGTAATTTACAATATAGGTTCTAAATATGTTAACATTCCAAATAGAATGTAAAAAAAATAAAAACTGTGAACATATCAAAGGAAAACTATGAGCATATGCTTTTAATCATAAAATTTTTCAAAGACATAAAGGAATAAATTGTTAAATACATAAGTCGTAGGCTTACATTACACACAAAGAATTGGTGTTCAGAATACATAAGAAACTTCTACAGATCAGTAAGATTCAAAAATTTATTGACATAACAAAACAACTACATAAGCAATTCATGCAAAATAGAAAGGACTCACAAAACCCTGAAAACACGATATACTTCAATAATGAACAAGGAAATTAAAATTAGAACAAAATATCCAATACCATTTTAAATTGTCTACATTAAAAAAAAATTGCAGGCTGATTATATCAAGCACTGATGAGATCGTCAAGCACTGAGATTGTCAGCCAAGAATCTTGTACACTGCTATGAAAGTAAAGTGTAAATAGATATGAGCATAAGTCATTAGGCAGCTTTGAGAGAATCTGGAATCACCTAATAATGCACTGCACAGTACAAGGATTACCCAACATAAATATGTTCACTTTTACTTGGACAATATTATTATGGCATTGCTTGTACTAAGAGGAGAGGTGAGAGAAGGTGGGAGGAGGTTGGGGAAAATGTGGAAAAGTTGAAGGGAGGAAGACAAGGAGAAAGAAAAATCGTCGGTGCCCACTAATTGAGTAAGAGTTAGTACAATTCAATACACTGTAGTATACTATATAAAATCACACAGTTGTTGTTAAGGTCTGTAATATACATAGACATTAGCTTTCTTGAGATTTCTGTGTATTTGTACTGTAGAAGTAGATCACCCAGCATGACTAGCTCTTCAAGTAAAGGGTAAAAAAAGCAAGTTGAAGAAAATATTCCTTCATTTCATTTTAAAATACAAATAAGAAATGAGAAAAAATATGTAATAAAAATTTTCCCTCTATACACAAATATTTTCCGTAAATTCACTGAAAAAATATTCAAATGAAAAGCTGTAAGAAAATTAGTAATTATCTTCCAGAAATTTGGAGGAAATCAACTTTTGACAGGGGTCATTAGAGAACTAAGTGGACATCTATGATGTTCTTCTCGCCAGCACCTACTCTTTCTTCTAACTGTGCATAGTGTCACTTCAGGAGAGGCCTTTTCTGTCAACCAAAATGCTTAGTTGGAACTGAACACCCTACACAAGATCAAAGCAAGTAAATAAGGCCCAAGGCAGTGAATGTTTTCCAGTTCTATGGAAACAGTGATTGGCTCAAGACTATATCAGAACTAATAAAACTCAACTCCAGAAACTTTGTAAAAGCTGTTATAAAATACGGGAGTAGGAAAAAGCCAGTTAAAGCCATTGAAGCCATGTGCAATTTTAAAGAGAGAGAGCCTGAGAAACAGGCAGCATTGTGCTGGTACCATGATGTGTTCAAAGGGAGAAAAGGGTCCCTTCTCCATGGGCACCACCGGAGATAATCAGTAAACTCCCACGGCCACTATGTCCAGTGGGGTAACTCTTCAGTCATTTGACACAAACAGTTTTCTTCAATAAATTTCGTTAGGCTTATCCTTTATTTTATAATTTCTACTGTAAAACATATTTATATATTTATGAAAAACAGATATGTTAAATGAAATAAAATGAATCAAAAAATTTTGAATGTACTTTTAATTGATAAAATGTGTATACTTTAATATGTTTTGAAATAGGTATACATTAAAAAATGACCAAATTGGGGCCAGCAAGATGGCTCAGTGGCATAAGCGCCTGCCTGGCAAGCATAAGGTCCTGAGTTGGACTCCCAGTATCAACATACGAAAAAAGGGCCGGTGATATCACTCAGCGGCACAGGTGCCTGCTGGTGCACAAGGTCCTGAGTTTGACCCCGAGTACCCACAAAAAAAAAAATGACCAAATCGAGTTAATTAACAAATTTATTAACTCACACACTATTTTAATGATGAAAATGCTCAAAATCTATAGTAGCAATATTCAAGAGTGGAATATATGAAGTAGTCACTGTGCTGTACTACTAAACTAAAGGATTTCTAAGGTACACTCATTCTTTTGAGTGTAATGTGTTTATTTGAGATTGTATTTGAAAAAATAAAACATTTTAGATAGAGTCATAACTCAGTATAATGTGCTTCCCCATATGCATTAGGCCCCTAGGTTTGATCCCCAGTACCGCTTCAATTTTTTAAAATTATGTATATATAAATATTATATACATATAATTAAAAAGTAAAATTGTAAGTGGAATCAAACAAAATCCTTAGCCTGATTAAAAAACTGAAATGTTGGGCCGGTGAGATAGCTCAGCAGCATAAGTGCCTGCCTGGCAAGCACAAGGTCCTGAGTTCGACTCCTGGAACCCACATAAAGGAAAAAAAGGGCCAGTGTTATTGTTCAGCAGCACAAGCGCTTGCTGGCAAGCGTGAGGTCCTGAGATCGACTCCTGGTACTCACACAAAAAAAGAAAAAAAAATCTGAAATGTTGCAGTCACTCTCCAAACTCCTAAATTATTGCTAATGGAAAATGGACTCCTTTATTTAAAATGTTGCTGTCTAAAATGACATGAGCAGAATAAAAATTTTAGGTACAAAGATAAACCTATTTCTTGTAACTGCTGTGCTTGTCTAAAAAAGAACTGTAGCTTAGAATAGGGCCTTTAAAATGGAGGCTCCTTTTTTCTCTTCTTTTTCACTGTGTGCTTTACATTCTGATCTCCCTTTCTTAGTAGTCCAGAAATTCAAGCACACCATCCACTCACTTCCTCATCATGGGCCTCTGCTCCCCTTGCTTTTTTTTTTTTATATGTGGGTACTGGGAGTCAAACTCAGGACCTCACACTTGCCAGGCAGGCACTTATGCCTCTGGGCTATATCACGGGCCCTACCCTTGCTTTTTACCTAGATCGTTGTAAGGACAGTGGTGGCTTACAGTGAGAGCCTGACAGCCTCATCCAGCTCAGCTTCAGACTTGCTGACTCTACCAATGTGAACACCAGTTTATTGCAAAATGAGCCTAGTTCAGGTCAGGGGCAGTTCTTACGTATAGTACTTGGCCAGTAGACAATCACTGTCTGTGCTAACTTTCAGTTCCTAGATACCAATCTGACTTAACAAGTTACATAAAAATATCTAATTTATATCCTTTTTGTGCATTATTTCCATGGCAACTCAGTCCCCCAATTATTTTTTGTTAAATGATTCCTTTGCTTACAATGCCAGATTTGAATAACCTAAATAAACAGGTGGTCTGTATGTCACACACTGGCAAGCCATAATTTTAACTATGAATCAGTCTCAGAGCAATACCCAGCATGAGGCAGATCATAGGTTCCCTTAGCAAAGGACTTGTTTTGTTATGTTAGACCTCCTTGAAAAACTATGTTATGACTAAACTGAATTGTAAGTTTAAAAAGATAAAACAAGTAAAAATGGCATATGAATACACTTTTATCCCCACACACTCCAAAGATGCGAAGTTGACATAGCACCCACCACTAGTCATTCCTATTTCCTCTATTTCTTCATTTTATTGTTGTCCCCCAGAATTTAGTGTTGTGTTCTTTTCCTCATTTACATTTTCCTACCTATTCCAATTGCTTTTAACTCGTGACCCTATGATGTATGCCTCTTTCAAAATAGAAAGTTTTATTTTATATGTATTTTTTATTTTACAATGATATATTGCTTTCAACTTGTGCTTACGCTTCAGTTATTATGGCTCTACTCATGTAATTTTACTCCTACTGCTTCTGCTTATCACAGTATTCCATTCAGTGCACTCACCACATTTCACCGATCTGTTCTTTCAGGAGTGAATCTGATGAAGGTCTCATTGCTATCGCAAATCCTGCTACAATGAGTATCTTCACATGTATCTATTTGTCACATTTGTGTGAATAGATTACAAAATTCAACAAATATGTATTAAACACCTAATAAGTGTCATACACTGATCAAGGCATGTAAGCAAAAGAAACAAAATGCCCTGGCCTCCACAAGTTTATTTTCTAGTAGATTTTCTCTAAAGAATACATTCAGAAACTGCTCTATTTTATGGCATACTCATTCTTAATTTCTTTAAATATTGTCAGAATTCTCTCTGAAATAACTGCACCCAGTTAAACATCCACTCACAGCACGTGAGTATACTTGTTCATCAGACTCAAAAGTTATCAATTCAGGTAATTATACAATTCTGTAATATTTGACAACCTAATAAAATAAAATGCTACCAGAAATAGCATTTAAATGCTATAATGTGTATATAGAAATAAATTTCTATATATACTAGATAGTTAAGTGTTTCTACATGTATCTCTAGCTTATGTAGCCTTACCCTTGTCATAACTGCCTATTCATAATTATTTTAAACTTTCTTGCTGTTTCTTTTTCTTAATTTTTTTTAGCATTTAAAAGTAGTTTTAAGCAAAAAATATAAGAGAAACTGAAAAAAATAAAAAAACAAAAACGTATAGCAGAGTGAATCCAAAACAAGATGGGAAATAAATAATAGATAAATTGCCAGACTCAATGAAAGAGAGAAACAGGACCACAGTAAAACCCCAAAGATATGATATTTTTAAAAATTCATTTCTTGGAGAAAAGTGCATAAAATAGGCAAAACTTCGGCAAGATATAACAGAACAGAAAGAAGACAAAACCGTAGAAACTTTAATATAAAAGTTGCTTTAAAGAAAAAATTAAAATTGTGATTTAAAACAAGACAATTCTGGCTCAGATGACTTCAGAGGTAAATTCCAAAAAGCTTTTAATAATAAGATTTAAGTTGTTACTTAAAATATTTAGAAACAAATTTGGTGAGGCTTATACAATTGGTGAGCTTATACTCTTTGATTTGGCAAGGATTATACAATTTTTTTTAAATAAAGTAAGGTCAGTGTATTAAAAAGAATATATAGGTTTGAAAAAAAAAAGAATTAATTCCACTTTGGAAAGATTAACAGCTGTGGGAATTGCTTTCCTTACAGACTACAAAACTAACCAATGTTTACAAAAACAGAGCAGAATGAAAATAGAAAAGCAAGACCTATGGCTGATCATCCTTTCTTCTAGCAGGTAGTTTCTAGTCTGGAGCCTAGAGAATGAGCATCCAACAGAGCGCTGCAACTTGCCTGAACAGACCAGCTCAGGCCGGCACTGGAGCCCCAAATCTGTGGAATAGGGAAATTGAAGAGAGCAGTTTACACAGGGAAATTGTAGTGCAGATCCACAGAGTCCATTTGAGACTTGGGGTAAAGTAATGCTCTGTATATACAAAAGATCTTGATACAACCCCTAGAAAGCCATTTCCAAGGCTTTACACAAACCTGCTATTAGCCTTACTGGAGAGATCACATTAAGTATTAGACATTAAATTGTGTTCTCAGAAAGGTCTTACTTCAGTAATGGAGCTAATTAAACTAAAAGAACTATTGCTTGGACAACATTGCCAGAATATCACATGCAGTGTGACTAAATCAATGAAATCCAGGTAACTTAAAAATGCATTTCAGAACAAAGCTTCATGTTCTTTAAAGGATTACAGAAATGTCGAAGATGAACAATAATCTAGAATACAATTTTTAAAAGTTACCAGACATACAAAAATGCCATGTAATATGTTCCATACCTGGGTTAATAATGAAAACAAACTCAGAAATATGAGAAATGATGGATTTAACAAAAAAGGCAGCGATATTGTTGTTATAAATGTGTTCTATATGTTTAGGAAAATGCAAATATGATGCAAAGAGAAAAAGAAACATGAAAAACACAAAAAATTATTTCTAAAAGTGAAAAATAATATCTAAAATTAAGCATTAAAATGTTAAATACTACAAAAGAAAATAAGTGGATTAGAAAAAAAGGGAGTAAAATTTATAAAAATGAAGCACAAAGTGAGGAAAGCAAAATAAAAATCATAAGTGATCTGTAAAAAAAAATCAGTAGTTAAACATGATATAGGTAGACCTAGAATGAGAAATAGAAATAATAGGAAAATTTTATTTTCAAGAAATAGTGGCAGAAATATCTTTCCATTTAATGAAAGCTGTAAAACCACAGATCCAAGAAGCTCAACAAACACAAAACACAATAAAAAGCAATTAACTGGGGTCTTGTTCTGGACAAAGAAAATAAAAATGTGAAAGTCAGAATTATCCTGTCTGAATTAAACAATGTGGCTTGACTTTAAAAAGATAAAGTATGTGAATCACATCTTTTATCATTTTTCCTTACTTCCTTGAATAAATTGTAATCCACCCTATGTAAACTTTAAACTAGAAACATAACTTTCACTCAACATTAGAAAATTAATGCAATCCTCAATTTTAATACAAAAAATAATTAAAAATCCTATAGATACAGGGGGAAATTGACAAATTTATTGCATGTTTATGAAAAAATAAAAATGGAAACAAAAATCTTCAAAACAAACTAGAAGAGGAAGAGAATTTTTTTAACCTAATAAAATTTCTATTAAAAGAATTCAGTTAATATCATCTTAGTAGTAAGTGGCTGTTTTTTCCATAGACTCATAAAACAAGCAAAGATGACTACACATACCATTTCTATATCACATGATACTTGTGGTACTTCCCATTTTTACTAAGGATTAAAAAGAAATAAAAGGAAAAATACGCAAAGGAAAAAGTAAAAATGTATTTACATACAACATGATCACAAAAGTAGGAAATATTTAGGAATTTACCAAAAATAACTATTATTACTTTATCTGAGTTTATGAAATTTTCAGGATACAATATGAATTAAAATAAAATATGACATAATAAGTAATAATGAAAATATGAAATATACAGAGATAAACTATGTATATTTAAATCTATAAAAGATAGAAGTTAAAGAATATTTAAATAAATGGAGATATGATTTGATATCACATTAAATACAAAAAAATCACTCAAAATGAATCATATACTTAAATGGAAAACCAAAGCACTGTAAATCTTCTATAATTAAAAATAGGAGCAAATCATTACAATATGTTAGGTTAATATTTTTCTGAATAAGACACAAAAAGTATTAAACAGATAAATGTTGATGTATTGGGCTCTATCAAAAGTGAAAATATATTTTTTTTTTTGGTGGGTACCGGGGGTTCGACTCAGGACCTCGTGCGCCAGCAGGCGCCCGTGCCGCTGAGCGATATCACCGGCCCCTTTTTCATATGTGGGTTCCGGGAGTCGAACTCGGGCCCTCGTGCTTGCCGGGCAGGCACTTAAGCCACTGAGCCATCTCACCGGCCCGAAAATATTTTCTATTTACAATACTATGAAGAAAACAAAAAAACAGACTGGGAGTCTGCAATTGGTATTCAGAATGTAAAACGAACTCATCACTTGAAAGAAGACACAAATTACTAATAACCACAAAAGATACTCAATACCAGTACTTATCAGGAGAATGCATATGAAAAATATAAGAAACAATACTGCATTTTAAAATAATACATCATAATATAGCTCAGATGTTAATTTCTATATATGATACAATCAAGATATGAATGACAAGTCTAAGAGAACAGAATTCCTTAACTTACCAAAGGATACCTGTAAAAGTTTTCACCAAGTATCGTGTTTCACCAGACCAACACACACACACACAAATACAAACTTGGATTTTATTTCCCTTAAAAGAAAAATCCAGATGAGTTTCATGAATTCTTTTAAGGTAGGGAACTAGAAGATTGTGTTTTTAAGACAGAGAGCTAGTTGAGAATGTTCAGGCTTTTTGAATTAGTTCAGCATTGTAGTGTTTGCATCCTGCACAATGTATTTGGGAAAGAAAATTGCTAAGAGGTATGAAGAAAAAAGACTAAAATATCCAGGTTAGAAAAATATTTGAGCATGTTGGTAAAAACCCCAACAGCCAAGCTACTATAACCTGCTATGCCTAATCTGCCTATAGTCTAATAAAATCCATTTATTTCTTGCATTTAGCAAAAACAATTCCAGGATTAGTGGAATGCTGGTAAACAAGATGGAAAAAAGAGTCATGTTTTGCTGGATTCCCTCCGAGGGGTTGGGAGGATGGTCTAAGGAAAGCAATCAAGTCTGGATTGGTTGCTGCTTGCAAAGAAGGATTTGATGCAGGGATTAACTAGAGGTTGGCTGTCTTGAAGGGAAGTGGGTAACTAAGCAATTGATGCTTTCTGTAACTAATGAATCTAGCAAAGCAGGTCTGGAGCATCACTGAGGAGAAAGCAATAATCACTCAAAGTGGGGTTTTTATGGCATTTTACAACTGCATCTCGACCGTAGGAGATACAATGTTGTTAACTTTGCAGCTTAATTTATCTGTGTCTGTGCTCCAGCTCTGATTAATGGCAGTGCTCTTTTGTTCTTTTTCAGTCAGCACTGGTTTTCCTTCACTCTTTAGTCCTACAGTTTTTGGTTTCACAACCAAAAAGACATCAGCAAGGTGACCAGATACAAGATTGCCTTACAAATTCATTTGTCTCAATTCTACTAAAAATAAGAAGAAATGAAATTTAGGAAGTAAGATATAAATTAAATATCAAGAAAAATGCAGAATAAACAAAATGTTAAACTTTACCTAATAACACAGAACATATAAGTAAGTGAGGTAAAAATAATCTTTGATTGAGATAATTCAATATTACGAAGATATCAATTCCTACCACATCCTCACAAAATTAACTCTCAAATTCATATTGGTTCATATGAGATTTTTGGGAAAACTTGAAGATACTAACTTTAATTTTAATATGGAAAAATATCCACAAATATCAAAGGTATCTTTTTGAAAAGAAAACATACAATAAAATTGAGAAATATCCTACTATAATACCTATAAAGCTTACAAAAAAATCATGGCAGAAAAATAATGTGATATAGGTAGAAATATAGGCCAATTAATCACAGAACAACAAAAATAAAAAACCCCAAATATAGACCTACCTATTCATGGAAATTTAGTAAAGGAGATGACGCTGCAAAACACAGGAAAAGGAGGGGTTGTTTGCCAACAGTTTCAGAGAAATATGGATTATGATACAAAGAGTAGTCAAGTTAAAATTCAATCAAATATTTAGAGATTAATGACAAGACTATAAAGTTACAAGAAGAAACGTAGAATTTGTCTTTTCATAAAAGGAAGAATTTACTTTTTAATAAGACAAAAATATCAGCCCATCAAATTCAAAGGCTGTTCTTCATAAACTATCGATGAGACTAAAGATATGCTACCAAAATAAGATATCTCTGGATATTAAAAATTTTAAGCTGAGGAATTTTGAGAAATAGTAGGTGCAAGAACAATTTCCTGACCTTCCATGAAGCAGATCAGATACTTGTGTGAGAGATGCCCTCTCTAGACCCTGTGGAAATTTTCCACTTTATAGCCAAATTCAGAGATACCAAGAGGAATTTTAGTGAACAGGTCTCACTAAGTTTCCCCCAGTCTCACTAATTCAATGATTCATACCCTTTGTCCTATCACATTTTTTCAAAACGTTTTATTCTTCATCAAACCTAGTGAAAAAAGAAAACACTCAGATTTACATGTTTATTAAAGTGTTACTAATAATTATTATTCATAAGGTATTTTATTAATATTCATAATTTATCATTCATAAAGCCTTTTCCTTAGGAAGGCTACCATGTCACATAATACTCATATTAAATAAATTTGTATGATTTTCTCATTAGTCTATCTTTTATTACAGAGGTATATTTTCTTCCCTATACATAAACAGAGTAAACATATGGGCAAAGTTTTTTACTTTATGGGAAGACTCCAAAAGCATATAAAATAATTTATATCAATACAAATATATGATTATTCACACACATTTAGATTAATGTGATTAATATAAAGTAACAAACTCAATAAATTAATATTTGGAAAAGGACTGATGTGCATTTATCATTGGCAAAACTTTATTTGCATATTTCAAAATACCTGAATATCTTTCCTCTAGGAATAGGGGATATGCTTATTATGTATGGATAATACAAAATATTTTATATCCAGGAATCTGCTCAAAAAATGTATATATGAAATAAAAGACATTTGAAATCAAGAGATTAAAATAGAGGTAATTGAAAATTGAAGAGCAATTTGAGTTGCATGTCATAATGTTTATATCATTTCTGAGATTAAATTGGTAAATTAAAAAGAGCAATAAATGTTCCAGTTGATGTTAATCGAGTATTCCTGGCATCATACTGTTATTTAGACCAATGTGACTTCTAAAACTTAGACTGTTATAGGTGTATTTTGTAGATCTTCTATTCTTGGAAGCTAGTAACTCCTCATTACTGAAAAATACTAGGAAGCAATTAAATATAGAAATCAAAAGCTGAATATGTATGAGAGCTTAACCTTAGCATTGTAAGAAAAAAATGTATTTTTTCATTGATTTCTGTTTGATAGAAGGCTATGATTACAATTATTTCAAGAAAAAAAGACAAATCAAATATTTAAACATTTTGCAACTTTCAGCTACACTGGCAAGGATGCTTTTGTCTTTTGTCATGTTCTTAGCTTAAAGCATCCTGTGTCTTTCTACAGAAATTTTGACAGCTGATATTTTCTTCTTTTTACTCTACTTCAACTGCTAATTGCATATTTACAGTCCTTCAATCAAGAGGAAAAGAGAAACAAATTTGAAAATTTTTCTGTCTGAAAATAGAACTATGCAGTATAAGGAAACATCTACTCATTAAATATAGAGAACTTCATGGCATCAATAATAAGTGTTATAAAGGGCACAAAGGTATTATTAATTCTGAAGGAATGCAGGACTGGAAAAACAATAAGTCATTTTGACAGTTGCAATGAAGACTATTACCAAATGTTATGTTTACTTGACTAGGTTCAATTTATAAAACGAGACCTATAAAAAATCTGCAGTTTAATCAATTGAGATGTGCTATTATAAACAACTGCTAATGGACTGAGGCTTTGCTTCCCTTCCTAATGATTGAATTGTGACTGTGTTTTTTAAAATTAGGGTAATTACTAATGTGGGCAGTTTATGTGCATTTTTAAAAGAAACTTAAATCAAGGAATAAAAACTGTAAAACAGATTTAATGAAAATATAATTTTTTAAAGTTAAATTAAGCTAAAGATGCAAGTCTATTTAAGAACTGTGTGTGATTACCTTTTCAGGGAGAATTCAAGGAGGTATTTTTTTATCATGCAAATTAAGGAACAATAGTGGATTTAAATCCCCCAGCCACAATAATTGATTGAATTTCTCTCTATATGTCATATGAAAATTCATTCAGAAACCTAGAAAATAGAATTTTATGTGTATTGAATTCTGTATTTTAAAAGACATATATTTGAAGGATTTGATTATCTAAAGAACCAAGGAGTTTAGATGATAGATAGGACTACAGTTAATATAGGAAGTGATTTTAATTTTTAGTTTTCTACTTGGTTTTGACCAACTCATATGGAAAATAGGTTTCAGTGACATCTCTGGCTTTTTAACATGTAAATCATTCCTGCATTCATTCTACAGATATATGTTTGTGTAATAATATGTCATCCTTTAGAACTTGTGTAAACTGTAAGGGTCAAGATTGCACTGAAAATACAAATGATTTACAGTCCTATGCTTTTTCTTAGGAAATATTTTATAATTTTACATGGGCATCAGCCATTTATGTGTGTGTGTGTGTGTGTGTGTGTGTGTGTATAGGTATGTAAGTTTGTATGCATGTGTATTTTTATGTGAATGTAGTATAAATAACCAATCTGAAAATGGGAAGAGGACTCAGCAGTATTCTGGAAATGTAGTAAAGAGACTCAAGTATTGTTTCTGGAACTTTGTGAATTTTAACATATCCACATAAACAAATACACCAACCAGAACAAATGAGTTACAAATTAAAAGGCCTTGGGAAACATTTTAAAAACCAAACTTAATGACCAGGAATTCCCTATAACCAAATCTATAAAAAAGTGAAGACAGCTATGCACTAATAGTTACAATGCCTGCCTGCTATAATGTCTGTACAGAAGAAAGCAGAAATTACAGTAAGGCTTCTGATGGGTCTGAGATCATAACAGAAAACCCCAAAATGACAATTTTCCCCAGACACAGCAAGTCTTCCAGAACGGCAGAAAGTAAGAGCTTTGGTCAAGTTGTTGTAGGGTAGATGGAAATAGCTCATATGAATCTGAATAGCACAGAGAAACCAGACTCACAAAACTCTGGAACACACCAGCAGTGCTGCTGTATAGGTCGAAGACAGAAGCAGAAAAGGCATGTCTGAGAATGGAGTCAAAATTGAACAGGATGGGGCCAGTGAGATGGCTCAGCGGCATAAGCGCCTGCCTTGCAAGCGTGAGGGACCGAGTTCGACTCCCGGATCCCACATATGAAAAAGGGGCCGGTGATATCACTCAGTGGCACGGGTGCCTGTTGGCGCACGAGGTCCTGAGGTCGACCCCCCGGTACCCACAAAAACAAATTGAACAGGATGATGTAATGTATTAACCATTGTTACCCTCCTGTTATGTTGTTTTGAAATTTTGTTCTGTCTTTTTTACTCTCTTTTTTTTTTCTGTGGGTACCGGTGGTCGACCTCAGGACCTCATGCGCCAGCAAGCACCAGTGCCACTGAGCAATATCACTGGCCCATTTTTTTCTTATGTGGGTTCCGGGAGTCGAACTCGGGCCCTTGTGCTTGCCAGGCAGGCACTTACGCCACTGAGCCTTCTCACCGGCCCTCTTTTTTTCTCTTTAAAATAAAAATTAAAAAATAAATAAATAAAATAAAATAAAAAATCAAAAAAATTGAACAGGATGTAGGGAAATAGAAATGAAGGACAAAATCAATATAAAAGTGGGGGAAAAAAACAGCTAGCAAATATCTGAAAGCAAGTACCTAAATTTTTCTAACATTTGTAAAATACAAGGGAACTTGCCAATGTTAAAAAATAATCTATTTAGGGAATAGGTAAATTGCTCATACATAAAATTCCAATATTAGTATAACTTGTCATTGTTTGAGTGTGAGTTGTGTATACTGAATTCCTTTTAAAGAATGTAATCTGGGAAAGGCAGAAAAAACTTATCTTTACCATGTAGTATCTTGCCCAACACTATCTTATCCAGGTGACCAAGTTCAGCATCATCAGTGTAAGCCACAATTACAGCATGTACCCTTGGTACGATGTGACAAGAATGGCCCTTTGCCTCTATGATCTTACTTCCCAAATACCATTACCCAGAGTAAACATGAGAAAAACACAAGACCCCATTGATGGAAATTCTACAAATATTTTATCTGTAGACCTCAAAACTGTCAAAGTAATCAAAAGCAAGAAGAGTGTGAGAAATTCCCACAGTAAAGAAGAACCTAAGGGACACAATGATTAAACGTAATGCGGTAATGTAGCAGAAGATGCCCTCCTCAGCCAGTATACTTCCTTTTGTTAGATGCCCAGTTAACATTTCCAGTTACAGTTCCTGTTATTTTTCTTTCTTAGAAATGGCTGGTCACTGTCAAGCATAGCTGGTCACTACCATGCATACTGCATAAACCAATCCCCAGTTGACAAGCCATCCTACTGCTGTACTTCCTGCTTGCTTATCTCATATAAGCCCTAGACCACCAAAGATCAGGGCCTGATATTCTGGGAATGATCCCAATCAGTGCCTGTTGACATAAATAAATCTGCCTACAAATCCTGGGTATCGTTTCAGTGTTTCTGCATGCTGTTGCCTTTGATGCATCAGCCAGGAAGACTGACCATGCTGACCTCTTTGGTCACTGGTCATGGCCTTCATGGACAGAGCAAGGACGTGTGCAGATCCCGATGGGAAGGAGCACCCTGGAGATTTCTTGAGTCCTCTCAGAGGTCTGGAGGAGGATTCTTAGCTCCCTGCTGAGCAGCTTACATCTGACCCAAAAGGGAGGAGGATGCAGCCTCTCTGTCTGTCTGTCTGCTTACCTGCCTGCCTGCCTGATTCTGGTAAGACACCCTGGGGCACCCCTGCTCAGCTCAAGCACAAGGGGAGTCTGATCAACTCTCATTAGTCAGAACCACCCTCAAGGGAAAAGGGTTGGAATGTTTAACCACTGAATGTCTGTTGAATGAATGTGTGAGTGGAACAGACAGTGTAAACCATAGGCTGCTCCATCTGTGCACCAAGACTGGGAAGCACTGGTTGCAGGGGCTGACTGGGCCCTCACCTGTTGTTCTGTGGCAATCAACATATGGTATGACAGAGGCCTCACACCCTCCTTAGCTAAGTCCATGTGAGGGATACAGCCAGGTGGGCATCTGAATGGTCTCTCTCTGAGGGGCACCCATCCTTTGTCTGTTGTACCATTGTTCAAGGGTACACAGCACACACATAGCAAGTCAGAGATGGGAATTAATTAGTCAAAACCCACAGTCCCTGACTGCAAGAAAAAGGGCTTTTATGGAGTCCAAAGTGAAACCAAACCATTCCCTGCATTCCAAGGAAAAGAAAAGAAAAAGAGTCCCATTCTTCCTGAGAATTCTGCCTTAGTACCCTCGTCAGCTGCCACAGGTGCTGCCAACACCTATAGCTTCACTCCCCACTCCCAACTCATCTACTTTCAGCCAATTGAGCTGGTTCCAGCTAGCCATTGCCTGCATTCAGCCACAGAGGCCCTCCCCCCAAACATTCTGCTTCATGACTACACATATCCAGGTCAGATGGCATCATCTAATGCCCACCCGAGATGACTATCTTCAATTCCTTCTAAGTTCCAAATTTTGACTGAGGAAAAAATGGACTGTCAGCCCTGATGAATGAGTTGCCATGGCCTTTCCCAAAGGTCACCCCACCTAGCAAGCGCTTCTCAATATGTCAAATGTTACTACTGTTACCCAGAAGCCTGAAATAAGGACTATGGACACTAAAAATAAATGCCCTCTCTGTCTGTTAGACACAAATAAACCTGACTACCCGGACCCACCTCTCCTTGCCATGTTGGGCCTGAATGGATAGGACAGCCTGAGCTCTATCAAATTGGGCCCCTGAGAGCTCTTGGTCATTGAAAAGTTGGGGGCAAACCTGTGACTCTTCCGGTAGACAATGGAACAGAACTCTCTGCCTTCAAATTTTTCCTCTGTCAAAAAGTTACCATCAACAGGGTAACTGGGACACTTACCTTCACCCCTTCTACCAGGCCCAAACTTGCAGCCTGGAAGGACAACTCACCAAACACGAGCTCCTGTATAAGCCAGTCTCCATACCACTTCTGGGAAGTTAGAAGCAATCTCTTTAAGTTAGAAAAAATTATCTCCTTTGCAACAAGCTAGTCAGCTTCCCTCTCATTTAACCCTGCACTTTCAACTTTGACTGTTCCCCAAGGAAAGATGATGCCTGCATCAGCCTGAGACAGATAACTGCAATCCCGAAGTTCTGAAAACTCTCCCCTCAGAGGTAGGGGCTAAAGACTCAACTCCAAGCCTGGCCATCAACCATGCCACCTAACCAAAACCGCCTTTGCTATCCTATGTCATGGGAAGCACAAAGAGGCATCCAGCCACACATCAGCCTGATAGACTGTTAATCAACTTGGGCAAGATCTCTATGCCATCAACAACACAGCCATCACCTTGCATTCTGCAGTTCCCAACCTATACACACTTTTTGGACTGTTACTCATTTGCCACAGTGCTTGGGAACTCTCCCACTATTTTTAGGGAGGCCCTAGCAAGAGACTTGGCTCTGGGACAGCCTGTTTCTCTGTCCCATCCAGCTCTGTCACCATCCCCAAGAAGGGAAATAAATGAGGTTTCAAAACTGCAAAATATCTATAGACTGTCAAACTACTAAAGTACACCTCTCCTTCCTGTAAAGCCAGTTCAAGATCTCCCAGCTGCCAATGCTGCCTTGATTATCCTTCATACATTGCCTCAGTCTTCTTCCACCCACAGCCTCCTGGATCACCTGCCTGGACCTAAAGAATGCCTTCTTCTGCCTTCAGTTGGCTCCTGTCAGCCAGTCCTTCTAAACCGTAAATTGGAAAGACCCCAGTTCTGGACTCGAAAGTCAGCTGACCTGTACTAAACCTCCCAAAGGTTCAAAACCTTGTTTATCCTGTTTGGAAAAGCTCTCACATCTGACCTCACTAGTTTCCCAACACAAAATATTACTACACTTCTGATTAATGACACCCAAGCTGCCTGCTTGAAAGACACAAAAGCTCTGCTACAATATCTGGCAGAACCTGGTTACAAGAAAAAAACAAACTGCAAATTTCTTGGAGCTGCTGGCTTCTATAGAATCTGGATCCTTGAGTTCACAAAAGCAATAATGCTTATTCAAACTGCTAGCCCCTGGGAGGGCCCAGTGGCCTATCTGAGCAAATACCTGTATCCAGTCACTAAGGGCTGCCTCTCCCCTTTGCTTTCATACTCTAATAGACACTGTCCTTCTGATCGGGAAAGCTGACAAGCTCACCTTAGTCTGAGACCTACCTGTCCAGGTGCCACATGCTGTACTGGACCTAAAAATAAACCCCCTGACAAGTGCAGAGTACATCCTGTTTACAGATGGAAGTAACTCTGTTAGGAATGAAGTCCAACAGGCTAGATATGCTGTGGTCACCTTGGACAAAACTTTTTTGGCCAAAACTCTTTGGCAGGGATGATCCACACAGCAAACTGCTTTCTGCTGCTGTTTGAAAACCTGCCACCAATGACACTAAACTTGTGCTCAAGACGATCCAGTCCAGAGGCTTAAGCCCCCTCCAGGGATCTTACTGAAACATCAACCGCAGCCACCAGACCTGACCCAACATATGGTCTGCAAGCTCAAGCCACTGAGTTGGCACCCATACCCCTGCAGCCATCTCAGGCTTCAGTATCTGTGTCACTGACCCCAACTTCCCATTCCCTATCTGCACTGAGAAGACAAGAGAAGTTTATAGGATCCTGCTATGAAAAACCATCCCTAGAGATGGCCTACCCTTGACCATTTGTAGTGACAATATACCTGCAACAATGGGCCTGCATTTGTAGTAGAGATAACTAAATAAAAACTATATACAGCATACAGGCCACAAGCTCTAAAAAGTTGAGAAAATGAAACATAACCCTATAGACAGCTTGTAACCAGCTCCGTGAAGTTTAGCTAAAAGACCAGCTATACTTGTAGACACTCCTGCATTTATATATAACTCAGATGCATTTTAATAGCTCTTAAAATTTCAGAAATCCAGCCTTAGATCTGCTGGAGAGTTTACCTGGATGACTTCTCTGAAGCTCTCTCTAAAGGGACAGTGCACTCAAAGCCCTGCTCTGGTCACTCTGGACACTGATCAGTCCACACATGGCTGAAGCCTGTGGACACTTTCACAGGATTGTTACAGAATGGATGGGCCTCAATCATGTCTCTTCCTAAAAACCCTATAATGAAGGAAACAAACCACAAACTCCTGGTGGGAATTTTTAGTCTTGGGGACCTCGGCTAGGGCCCATCCTAGGACCACTGACAGCCCCAATGTTACTGCTTCTAGTTGGGCCTGTCTCAAAAGATCACATATAACATGCCCAACAAAGATTTGCCACAGAAATCTAAACTAAAGAGGGGGGAAATGTAGCAGAAGATACGCCCCCTTCAGCTAGTATACTTCAGTTTGTTAGGTGCCCAGGTAATAGTTCCAGTTACAGTTCCTGTCACTTTTATTTCTTAGACTTGCCTGGTCACTGTGATGCATAGCTAGTCACTATGATGTATATTGTAAGAAACAATCCCCAATTGACAAGCCATTCTGCCTGTGTACTTCCTGCTTGCTTATCCCATATAATCCCTAGACCACCAGAGATCAGGATCTGACATTTTAAGGGACAATTGATTCCCTGTCAGTGTCTGTCCAACATTAAATAAATCTGCCTCCAAATCCTGGGAGTCATTTCAGTGTTTCTGCTTGCTATTGCAGTATCATGGATGGAGTCCTGGAACAATTAAATGACATTGGATAGAAATTAAAGTGATTTGAATAAAGGGTGGACTTTAGTTAAAGATAAGTTATCAGTATTAGCTCAGTAATTATGAAAAGTGTACCAAACTAACTTTAATGTTAATAATGTTATAATGTTAATAATGTTACAATGTTAATAATATTAACATATAAAATGTTAATTATTTAACATATCAAATGTTAATAATAGGAAAAACTGAGTGGAGTATACATGGGAATTCTCTGTACCAGTGTTACAAAGTTTCTGTAAAAATAAATGTACTCTAAAAACATATTTTTTAAATTTTCTAAACCAATACTCATTTCAAAATTTCACAAAAAATAAATTCCAATGACAAGAAGCAATAGAAATATTTGAGGTCAGATTAATATAAGAGCAAGGAAAATGAGGGCCAGAATACATACCTTCATACTGACAGTTAATGAAAGAACTCCAGAAAAATAGGCTAAATAATGAAAATGAAAATAGTAATATACTGTTTCAAAGAAGCAAAAAAAAAAAAAACTAAGAAAATTATACATAATATGAAACATAATAGGAATAAAAATTCAGATATTGGGTAAAAAAATTTAAAGAGAGCTGAAAATGTAAAAAATGAATATCGCTTAAGAAGTTAAGACTAGGTTAAAAGTAATACAAGAAAAATAAACATAATTGTTAATATCATGAGTGTAATAGAGGCAAAAAGGAGAAAAGTCCAGAATAAAAACAAGTATAAACATCTAGCTGAATGCTGAATCAAGAAAATACAACTGTAAAAGGGCAGGAAAGTTTTGTGTCTCACCTGCTCCCTAGTTCTGCAGTGCTCTTGAAAACAGTGGTTTGCATTCTCAGAATAAGACGGATCCCGATCCTAGAAGGAACTGGGCAGGCTTTACTAAGTACTGTAATTTTGTCTGTCCTCACTTACCAGAGACTACATGCTGAAGTGCAGGAGTGATGCAAAGTGGTTGTCTTTGATTCACCTAACTCTGAACTCACCTAGAGCAGAAAACCAGTAGGTAACCTTTTGAAATATTAGAAGCTAAATAAACCACTCTTAGCTATTTGGGCAAAAGATTATAATTGAGGCACATGATAGAGTGCCAAAACCTGGAAGGAAGAGCTGGGTATAAAGTACATGTTGGAGGAACTAGAGCATTGAAATCACTTGTGTATACTGAGGAATTTAGAACACAATGTCCACAGGAAAGATACTCAGAAAACAGTAGAAAAAACTCCTAAGCTTTTACCTCTGGCTGATTTCTAGGCTCACACCTAAAATGAAGTTTAAGGCAAAGTTGCAAGCAGCCTGGCTCAGTATTTAACTAGTGCCCACAAAACAGAGCCAATCTTCAAAGACTGAAAAAGGATTTATTTTGGGGGGGCTGGGGTTTGCCCTCATCTCTTTCCCTCTTCTCATATTCAGGCTTCAGATACCACACATGAAAAGGAATATAGAATTTTACAAAGTAAAATATTTACAAAAATCTTCAAGTGAACAAGCAGCTACAGCTACAACTAAAAATTTTAGAAGAACCCTAAGCATAGCACAAAAAAATTTTTTTGATAATCATATTGTAACATTCAAAAGGCCCAGTTGTCAACCACAAATGTGAAGAAACAAGAAACTATGGCATTTTGTTTAAGAAATTAACAGAAATTGTCTCCAAGGGAGCACACACTTAGTAAACAGAGACTTGAAAACATTAATTGTTTTAGATATACTCAAAGAGGTAAAGGAAACCATAGATAAATAACTGAGGAAATCCAAAGATGATGTATGAACAAACTGAGAATATCAATAAAGGAATAGCTATTACAAGAAGGTCAGAAATTGTAAAGCTAAAAATTGTAATAACTGAAATAAGAAACTCACTAGAGGTTTTAAATAGCAGATTTGAGCACTCAGAAGGAAGAATCAGCAAACGTAAAGGAGGGTCAATTGAAATTATTCCATTTAAGGATCATAGAGGAAAAAGCTGAAATGCAAATGAACAGAACCTAAGGGAACTGTGGAACATCATCAAGAATACCAACGTATGCATTCTGGAAATTCCAGGAGAAATGGGAAAGAGAAAGGGACAGATAAAATATTTGAAGAAATAATGCAAATTTGGTAAGGACATAGCTTCTAGAATTCAGAAAATTCAAAAGATAATCAGAAACATAATTTATTTGTTGTGGATCTAGTTGGTCAATGGAGTGATACAACTCAATATATTCAGAAGATTTCTCTGTTATGACTTTTAGAGTTTCAACAGTACACTAATCCTAGAGTTAAAGGATTGATGATCCATCTACTTGTGAACCAAAAGTCTTGAGACAGTTAAGAAAATTTCTCATATTCTATTCATCTACTAAAATCCTTTCCATTTTTCAGGAAAATCTGCTTAGTTTATAAACTCAGGTAGGTTGAGGAGACATTGATATTTTTCAAGATCTGAGAACTGCTTTATTAATTCATATTATAGGCCTTCATTAACCTTTTGTAAAGGGAAGAAGGCATCAGACAATGAGCTTTCTTGAATTACTATGTCATAACACTCTAAGATCAGAAATGTGTAAAAAAGTGAAAGCAAACTGAAATGTTCAGATTAGTAGTGGTCATCATCCTATTTCACTGACCACAGAACTGTACTGGGAACCCTTCCCCTTCTAATTTACCCTTTAAGGATATATATAAAAGCTGGAGGTATAATTTTTAAACCAGGATTATGAGCAGTTCTGGAAGCAATATATAGAATATTTCAAGAAAATGTTTAGTTACAAATTGAAATTCAATGAATTCTTGGTAATTATTGAAGCATTTCCTCAGTTCAGTTAAAAAGTATAATTGAACTTTGTTTTTATGAAATTTATAAGAGGTCAAATTTATTGAGAAATCAATTTCAACAGTTCTAATAATTATAACTGTGGTGTTAAAAAGAAGAAAATGTAACTACTTGTCTTGTGCAGAAACAAAAAGCTAATCATTCACTTATCAAACATCCATTCATTCATTGCATACATTTCGATAGACCCTAAACTAGGCATGTTGGATTCAGATGTGGCAAAGTTATTTCCAAACTACCCTCATCTATAAATACTAGAGTTACTTAGATGTTCTAAACCAGAACTAATTGTACATAGAAACTTACTGAAATTTTTACTGTAATTTGCATGTATTTTGTGTATGTGTGTGTCCATTAATAAATTTGGGGAAAGGAGAAAATAAATCATCCCTCTTATCAGATTCTTAAAAACCATTAATAGTTCACATGGGGTTTTCCAAGATTCCTTCTCACTTTAGTATTCTAAGTTAAATAATTTCAAATATAATAGCCAAATACTCAATATCATAGTCAGTATTCCACTATCTTCTCCTCTTCAATTTAAAATTAGTCTAAGATACTGGATAATATTCAAGTTTTACCTTAATCCAAAAGGACAGAATGGATTCATTTGAATTGTGAAAGTGTCATTGATTGATATGATATATTAACTTATCCATTTTAAAAGGACTGGAAGAGATGTTTCTTGGTGTTTCCATGTACATGAAATATTAAAATAAGACAAGTCTTCAAGGTAATGCTGAGCATGGAGTTATTATGCATCTTTTATATTTGAATTAATAAACATATATGTTTAAATGCATATGGGCATGTGTGTATAAATATATGAGTGCATTTTGCAATGTAAAAATTTCAGCCTAAAAATATACAGGAAAGGAAAATTTGCAATTCAAAGAAGACCACACTATGTCAAGAAAATCAAAATTTGTAGGGTTATCTCCCTGGAAAGCAAGGGTAAAAAAGGAAAGATAATTGCATTGCAATTCAAGTTCCAAAGCACGAGACTCTAGCTAGAAAATCACAGCCATCATCTGTATGAATAAAAATTTGCTATTGCTGAGATTGTGATTAAAAAAATAAAGTAATAACAGAGAGAATATTGAAACTGACAGTCCAAATGCAGGGAAAAGTTAACTGATTCTTCTAACCTCTTAGGAGATAGCATCAAGGTTGAAAATGTGTTCCTTTGGTTACTTTTCCCAGAAAAAATAGGAAAAGGAGAGATTCTGAGGGAATATAACTTTAAGGAAATCATGGAAATAAGCACTGGCCTATGTCTCTTGGGTCTAAAACCAATCAACTCTGGCTTAATAGGAAACAGGCTTTAGAAAAAATGTAATATTCTATTTTTTTCTGCCATGAGAAATCTGTATTTTTGCTATAACAAATGTTTTATTATTTTAATCTAATAAGAGTCATTCTAAAAGAGGTGCCTAAAAAAGAAAGGGTGTGATTCTGGTATATATGTCCATATCAAACCACCAATACCCAATTCACTGCGATTTAAACTATCAGAATTCAGGAAACATAATCTTGAAAATGTAAAGTACATTTATGATGAAACAAAAGATTTGATATTGCTTCCTAATCTTCCTTTCTTTGGCTTGTATGCCATAGGTAAGATTGAGTGTCAGAATCTGACAATACATGTGCCAAGGACTTTACAGATCCACAAAGATATTAGGAAGAATGAGATGTTGACACATAGGAACACCACTGCCATGTTTTAAGTAGATTAAAATAAAGAGTACAATACAGGTGGTGTTTAAATCAATCTGCATTTTGCTAACTCATTGTGTGTAGCAGGACAAAGTGCTCACATTTTCTTAGTCTTTCTTTCTTATTCTGTAGCACGATGGTATGTAAACTATATACTCTCTCTTGTGCACTATGTTTTCCCAGATTATCTTTTCAGTTTGTAAGAACCCACCAGGCACAATACGTGTAAAAATGTACCGTTCTGTGTCTCATTCCAGACTTAACATTAAACTCTTTAGGTAAGGATTAGAATAAAGCCTGAGAGTCTGCTTTTTAATAAAACCCTTAGGTAATTTTCACAGACACCAAAGATGAGACCTAGGAACAGAGAATAACATCTTCTACCTCCTTTATATACACTTTTAGTGAGACTATTATTTCTCAAAAGTGAAGACAAGCGATTGGAAGTGTAGCACTAGTTTAAATGAATTTTCCCCACACTTAAATTCTATTTATGCAGTTCCACAGACTCAGTTCCTCTGAATGTGTTATGTTCTCTTTAATAATATATATATTGTTATCTAATGTTCATCAAAGAAAGAGTATATTTCATTTCGGAGCTGTTGACCATTACAGCAATGGATGGATGCTCTTCAGGGACACATTTGGTCTTGAAGATGTGAACTGTTTTATCAAAATGCCTTAATGGTTCAAGGGAAACATAATCTTGGTAGAGGCATTTATCAGCCTACTAACTCTTCAATCATATTTAATTGTGGTAAACACAAAAAAGATTTTATATTCTTTGAATATCTTCTTTCCATAGATAGATGTTCCTTCAAGCCAGTGGTTGTTTCTTTATTCCATAATCACTATTGGATCAACAAACATTTGATGTTGTGTTTCATTAGTGAATCTCATTTTTATTTTATAGTGTTCAAAAGTCATTGTTAAATTTTGGCTGAGTTGGTCAACACTATTTTAAATATTGCTATATTTCCAAATATCTAGCAATACCCAATATCTAGTAGTATACAATCAGTAGGTATCCACTATTTACCCCTTTCTTCTATCCTTAAAATCATGTGTCTATAACAGGTGGCATGGTACATGACTTCCAGCCTCCCAGCACAGCAGGATGATTGCAAGTTTGACCCCAGCCTTGGCAAATAAGTAACTTAGTGAGATCTGTTTCAAAATTTAAAAAAAAAATCTTAAAAGGATATGTATATATCTCAGAGCAAAGGCCCTAGTTTCAATCCCAGTGCTGAGAAAAATGTTTAACCCTTCCTAACTCTCATTAGATCATTGTAAGCATGCTTCATAACTAATTTTGCCAATCTCAATTTTTAATATTACAGAATAAGTCTTGCTAAAGTACTTCTTTGTTTAACTCTCTTCATTGGTATTGACACTCAAAATATATTTTTCCTTTTCAATAGTACAAAACCAATAATCAGGTCCAAACATACTTCCCTAGTTACTTATGAGAATTTGATCTCTATAAAGTAAGGTGTGGGCTCTGTGGCTAACCAAGGAAATGTACTGTAGGGAAGATTGGTGAGCTTTGGTGCAAACAGTGGTTGAAGCTTGAGAAAGTTAGTGTGGCCTGGAGGAAGGAGCCCCAAACCAGAGATTTACCTCTTTCCTGTCATCTTACACCCAGCTTTGTGCTTGTTGAAAAGTTCCTGAACCACTTGGTCCTTAAATGTAGGTACATATGCCAGATCCTAATCTCAAGTGGATTGTTAATAAGAAAAAAATTGATACTGTCATTTAAAATATACTTCATAGCAACAAGATATTGAATTTAGCATATTTAGAGTCTTCAAAATAGGACATCTTGAAATTACCAAAGCTTTGGTAATTTTGCTGGCATTTATCTCAATGACTCAGCAGGCTGAAAGAGGCTCAAGAACTTGTTGCATTTTCCTTGCCTGTGTGTGATTATTGGTATGCATTTTTAACTTATTACATTGTAATAATTGTAATTTTACACATACTTATAAGAAATAATATAGAGACATCATATATACCTTTCAGGCATATTCTCCAATGACAATATATTGCATAATGTATTACATCAGCAGAAAGAGAAAATTGTGCTGCTATAAACATGGGTATGCATGTATCACTATAATGAGCTGTTTTTATATCTTTTATGAAGATACCTAGAAGGGGAATAGCTAGTTCAAATGGAATTTCTAGTTTTAGTTTTGTGAGGAATCTCCATACTGATTTCTATAGTTATGTTACTAGTTTACATTCCTACCAACAACACATAATGGAGTAATACTCTGCTATAAGGAAGGATAAACTTGAGCCATTGGAGGAAAATGAATACACCTTGAGACCATAATGATAAATGAAATAAATCAGAAAAACAATTTTAAATATCACATGGTTTCTCTTATATGAAAAGCCCAAAATATAGATAAAAAGAAAAATAAAAGATAGATAATAGGAAGTAAGAAGATAGATCTTTCTCAAATGGGAAGGAGATCAAGAAATGGAGGGGAGTAGAAAGGGATGAAAAAAAGAATTAAGATGTGTTATGTATGTGTACCAACTCCCCACAAGGAATGTAAACATTATGTACTGCAAACATGTACTGATAAAAATAAGAAAAAGAGGAAATTAACAGTTGATCTTATTTAGATCCATGCACATTATTTAGACTTCACCAGTGTTACATGTATCCCTGTGCATTTAGTTGTATGCAATTTTCAATGTAGATTTGTAAAGACCAGCATCACAGTCAAGATAGCACAGAGTTCTATCACCTCAAGGATCCAATCTGTTGCTCTTTTATAACTGCATCTACTTCTTGTACAACCTCCCCCATCGACATTCCTAATTCCTGTTAAATCCTGATGTATTTTCCATATTTATCATATTGACATTCAAGAATGCTATACAAAATGGACATTCCCATCAAAAAATACTCACCTGAAAATTCATCCAAATAGTATGATGCATCAATACTTTGTTCTTTTTTATTGATGAATAGTAATCCATGATATGTGTGTACTAATGTTTGTATGCGTTCCTTGTTTGGGGTTTTTATGGATAAAGATACTGGAAACATTCATTGGCAGGTTTGTGTGTAAGCATTACTTTCCATTTCTCTGGCTTGCATGTCCAAGATTAAAAAGTGATAGGTCATATGATTTTACATATATATAGTGTTTTAGAAAACAACTAAACTAACTATTTTTTAGAGTGGCTTTGTCATTTTTACATTCCTAAGCAGGAATGTGTCTTTTTCTGCATCTAGTATTGTCACTATTTTCTACATTATCCATTCTGATAGGTATGCAGTAATATCCAACTGTGGTCTTAATTTGCATTTCCCCATGGTTAACATATATGTATATCTTTTCATGTACTTGTCCTCTGTCTCCCCTGTTTGGCATGTCTGCTTGTGTTTTTTCTTATTTTGTAATTGGATGATTTGCATTTTTTATTTGATTTTGCTTTACTATTAAGGTATGGGCATTCTTTTATGTCCCACATTCCAGTCTTTTATTGACCATGTCATTTGCAATATTTTCTTCCAGTATGTAGCTTGACTTTTCATGCTTTTAACCAGGCCTTTCACAGAGCCAAAATGTCCATTTGGTAGCCCATTTAATTATTTTTTTCCTTTTGTACAGCAACATTCTTGGGGTCAACAACAACAAAAATAAAAGACATAAAATCGGGGGAAAAGTGAATGAAAACTGCTCCTATTTACAGATTACATGACTGTCTGCATAAAATAAATCACAAGGAATGAAGAACAACCAAATTCTCCTTAATAGAGGAATTTAACAAGACCATAAGATACAAGATCAGCATACAGAAATTAATTATATTTCTATATATTACCAAAGAATATGCAAACATTGAAATGGAATAAAAAGTAAAATAATATATAAACACAAAAAGTAATCTATTTAGAACAAAATGCACAGGATATATATGTTGAATATTATGAAACATTAATGTAAGAACTCAAAGATGATTGGTGCTATATTCATGTATAAGAAGATTCAGCATAGTAAAGTTGACAAATTGATATATTCCTATCAACTGATAAAATTCTTATCAAAATACCTAAATGTATTATGTAGATAGAAATAAAAATATTCTATAATTTATGTAGAAGGACAAAAAGTTGGAATAGCTAAAACAATTTTGAAGCTTATTAAGGCTCACTGTATCACCACAGTAATTACAAATATAGTGTCAATTGAGTGATTGACATACAGATTAATCAAATAGAATAATAATCCAGAAATAGACATCTATACATTGATCATTTTTTTATGAAGGCACAAGTAAATTCAACAAAGGAAAGGGAACATGGTGCTGAAGATATTGAACATTTAGATTAAAACATATAGAACATTAGATATGAAACTAAATTACATTTAGATAAGAAATAACAGATTCTGTAGGAAAAAACAGCAGAATTTTCTGTTAGATAATATGGTTCTCATGATAATTTTGAAATCCCCTCTGCCAATCTCTGCCTTTTAATCAGTGAATTTAGGCCATTTACATTTAAATTATTGCTATGTTTTAACTTCAGTATGTCATATTAGTATTTTTATACTATTCATGTTATCTGTCATTTTTTGCTTCTCTGTCATCTCTTACCTACACATAGGTTATTTGAACAATCTTAGAATTTCACCTTCTTCTATTTATAATATTTCTGAGTATATCATTCTGTATAGTTTACTTCCTGGCTGCTTTAGATATTGTAATATTCATATGTAACTGAGTATAGCCCATTGATACATACATATCAGCATTAAAATGAAGTATTAAAATTTTACTACTGTTTTAATCCCTTTATCTTTTCCACATTTTGAATGTAACTGTCTCCATTTTTTTATATACACTGACCACCAGAATAGATACTGTAATTGTTCTTAAATTATGAGACATGATTGGAGGAAAGACAGCTTCTTTAACAAATGGTGCTTGGTGAACTGGCTATACACATGCAGAAGATTGAATCTAGACCCATATATCTCACCATTTACTAAATTAAAATCAAAATGGGTCAAATATCTAAATGTTAAAACAGAAACAATTATCTGATGCAAGATAAAATAGGTAAAATTTTTAAAGACATAGGAATAGGAAGGACTTTATGAACAGAACACTACTTGCACAAGAAATAGCACCAAAAATCAACAAATGAGATTATATCAAATTAAAAAGCTTCTACACAGCAAAAGAAACAGCCAACAGAGTAAAGAGATAATCTACAGAATGGGAAAATTTTTTTTAGTTATTCCTCTGACAGAGGACTAATATCTAGAACATATAAAGTCTCCAAAACAATAATAAAAGACACAGTCAAAAATGGGTAACTGAAACGAATAGACACTTCTCAGGAACAGGAGAACAAATGGCCAATAAATACATGAAAAAAAATGTTCTACATCTCTGGCCATTAGAGAAATACAAACTAAAACAACACTGAAATGGAACTGAGATTAAAAGGATGGTATAAAGAATCAGTGAACTGAATAGTTGGTTCTTTGAAAGATTAAATAAAACAGGCAAACCCTTAGGTAATCTTACCAAAATAAGGAAAAAAATATACTCATATCCATGCAATTAGAAATGGAAAAGGTGAAATCACAATGCTGCTGAAATCCAGATTGTCAGTAGCTACTTTGAGAACCTGTACTCTAATAAAATGGAAAATTCAGAGAAAGTGGAGAAATTCCTAGATACGTGTGAACTACCAAAGGTGAAACAAGAAGATATAAAAATCCAGAGTAAACCAATATCAGCTAATGAAATTGAAAAAGTAATTTAAAAACTACCAACTAAGAAAAGCCCAGGTCCCAACGGATTCACTACAGAATGTTATAAGTATTTTAGAGAAGATCTAATGCCAATACTCCTCAAACTCATTAATTCAAAGGGAAGTAGTACTCCCAAAGTCATTCCTGGAAGCAATGTTTCCACGTGTTTGCATAGTTTATGTTGTTTCTTTTGCCATTGATTTCTAATTTTATTGCACCATGATCTGATAATATGCATAGGATAACTTTGATTCTTTTTCATTTACTTAAGTATGCTTCATTGCTTAGTATGTGCTGTATTTTGAAGAAAGTCCCATGTGCTGCTGAGAAGAAGGTATATTCTGTTCTTTTTTTTTTTTTTTTTTGTGGGTACCAGGGGTCGACCTCAGGACCTCACACGCCAGCAGTCACCCGTGCCGCTGAGCGATATCACTGGCCCCTTTTTTCGTATGTGGGTTCCAGGAGTCAAACTCAGGCCCTTGCGCTTGCCAGGCAGGCGCTTACACCGCTGAGCCATCTCACCGGCCCTATATTCTGTTCATGTTGGATGGAACACTGTAGATATATATTAAGTCCATTTGGTTCAACTCTGATGTTTTTGGTTGATTTATTTATTTAATTTTTTGGTCTAGTTGATCTGTCCATTTGTGACAGGGGGTATTGAGGTTCCCTGTTACTATCGTATTGGTATTTATCTGATATTTGTGTCCATTAGTGTTTGTTTTATGAAGTGGGTGCACTGGTATTTGGTGTGTATATGTTTATAATTGTTAACTCTTCCAGTTAAGCTGTTTTAACTAATACATAATGAATTTCTTTTCTCTTCTGATCAGTCATAGCTTGAAGTACACTTTCTCTGAAATTAGGATAGAAACTCCTGCTTTTTTCTGGGTTCACATTGCACGGAATATTGTTTTCCTTCCAATGATTTTTAATCTGTGAGTATTGTTTTGAATTAAATGTTTCTTGTGTGCTGTAGATTGTTGGATTTTCTCTCTTGATCCATGCTGCCAATCTGTGCCTATTGATTGGAGAATTGAGACCATTCCCATTGAGAGTTATTACTGAGAGGTATTGACTTATTACTGTCATTGTATTATTTTCCCGTGATTGATTTCCTGATTTTTTCCCCTTTTCCATAGCTGCTTGTATTGCCTGATATATTCATTCTTTTTCACTTTACTGACATTGTTGGATTCATTGTCTTATTCCAGAATAACCTTGAGAATTTTTTGTCATGCTGGTTTGGTGGTCATGAATTTCTTGATTTGCTCCTTGTCATGGAAATACCTTATTTCTCCAGCAACTTTAAAGGAAAGTTTTGCAGGATACATAAATCAGGGTTGGAAGGTGTTACATTTTAGGGCTTGAAAATTTCACTCCAAGCCCTCCTGTTTTGTGTAGAATGGTCTGCTGTGATTCTAATGGGTTTACCTTTGTATGTGATTTGTTGCTTTGTCTGACAGCTTTTAAGATTTTGTCCCTGTGGTAGACTTCTGGAATTTTGAGTACAATGTGCGGTAGAGAGGTTCTTTCTGGTCATGGTTATTTGGTGTTCTATATGCCTCACTTGTCTGTATACTTATTTTTTCCCTATATTTTGGAATTTTTTGCCATTATTTCTGTGAACAGAATTTTTTATGCCATTTCTGTCATCTTCTGATTTTTTCACTTATTCCAACTATTCTTAGATTAGTCTTCTTTGTGTCATCTAGCCATTGTTGGATCAATTTTTCATTTTCTCTTCCTATTTTTAAGGTTTCTGTGAATAGTTGGTCTTTAAAGGCATCATTGTCTTCTAGTTCTGAAATTCTGTTTTCACATTGGTCTGTTTTGCTGCCCATACTTTCAGTGTGATTTTCAATCTCCTGGATTTCTGATTGAGATATTTTCATACACTTTAATTCCTTGGTGACCTGGTCATTCATGTTTTGTATCATGGTGTTTAGTCCATCTAGCTTTCCGTTAGTGTCTTCTGAGAGCTTTTGCATCTTTTAATGCAAGCTTCCATTATATGTTTAGTTACTCTAATACTGATGAGTATCACTTTGAGCTGTTATTGTACCTCCTCTGCTATGCTTTCAAGTAATTCAAGTGTGTAGATTATACCATTCTGCACCTTGGTGGCCCTGGATTGGCTTTGGGAGAGTTGGGAAATCTGGGAGGATTTTTTTTGCCTTTTCTTCCCATGTTTCTATTTTTTGTTCATTTGTTTGTTTTGTCTTGCGCTGAGGTTTGTGAATGGTTAATATAAGGAATTTGTTGCCAGTATAGTGGTATCTTTACTTGCTTTTCAGTAATGTACTTTGGACACGGCTAACTTAATCTTTTGCCAAAGCCCCAAGAAACAACCACTTTGGTTATTGTTGGAAAGGAGGATGCAGTGCAGTTAGTTCAGCAACCAGGTTCTCTGGGAATGTACTCTAGTATTTTTAATGTCTCAAGGACCATCTGAGTGTTGGCTTCCAGAAAAATAGTGACAATTATGTGACCCTGTTAATATCAAGTGAAACAGCAACAGTAGTATTGCCTTAGACAAATTGTATATTAGTTATGTACAACCCTTATTCTTAGAGAAGAAACCACCAATTATGATGTAAACACTAAGGCAACCCAGGTATTGACTTACAGTTAATCTATACTAAATGTAACAGCTGTATCTCTCCTAATGGTAGAAAAGAATCCAACACTGATTTTACAGAGTTAATTATTAAAAGATTAACACAACTTTATTGTTATATTACTAAAGATTTAGGGTTTGGGAATGGGGTGATGCAAAAGGAAAACTTTGAAACTTTAAACTCTGTGATATGAGGGCTGGTGATATAGCCCAGCGGCATAAGCGCCTGCCTGGCAAGTGCAAGGTCCTGAGTTCGACTCCCAGTACCCGTATATAATAATAAAATAAAATAAAATGTACTCTATGATATGAGAAGGAGGAGAAAGAAGTGGTGCAAAGATCTTATTGAGGAGTGGAAAGATGTCTACAGAATTGGGTAAAGGTAGCACAAGAAACCGCAAGAATTAGAAGATAAAAGAAAAGGAGGGCAAAAAAGAAACTATACAGAGAGTAAAAATAAGAGAGAAGTAATTAAGAGAAGAAAATTTTAAAGGAGAAGAGGAAAATATAGAGAAATAAAGAAGAAAAAGGGAATGTAAGCAAGGCTGAAGAACAAAGGAAGATCACCTAAGCCTTGGGAAACTGGTGAAGAAGACAGCAGAGAAGGAAATAAGATATCTTTAACTCTTTGGGGAAGATACAAGGGTATTATCTGAGTTAAATGGAATTTCTAACAAATTTTTTGAGGAATCTACACACTGATTTCCATAGTGGTTTTACTAGTTTACATTCCCACGAACAGTCCAGAAGAGTTCCTTTTTCCCTGTAAGCTCTCCAAAATTTGTTATTGTTTGATTCCTTGATGATAGCCATTTTTTTCTGAGGTAGGATGGCATCTCAATGTTGTTTAAATTTGCATTTCTCTAGTGGCCAGTGATTTTGAGCATTTCTTCATGTATTTATTTTTACTTCATCTTTTGTGAAGTATCTATACATTTCACTTGCTCATTTTTGATTAAGTGTTTTATTTTAGGGGGTCTGATTTATTTGAGTTCTTTATATATTCTAAATATGATTCTTCTTTCTGAGGGATGGTCGGTAAAATTATTTTCCCATTCTGTAGGCTGCCTTTTCACTCTGTCAGTTATTTATTTTCTTATGCATAAGCTTTTAAATTTGTCTGATTCCATTTGTTGATTCTCAGAGCTCTTTTTTGTGCAACTGGTGTTCTGTTCAGAAAGTCTTCGGCTACACTTACGACTTCAAGAGTTGTACGCAATCTTTATATTTTTATTTGCCATCTATGTATTCACTTTGTTAAAATATCTGTTCATGTCTTGAATTTTTCTAATTGGTTTTTTAGGTGTTGTTATTTTCGATTTTTTGGTTTTGGCTGAATTTTGTGTAATAGGAGACCTTTGTAATGAATGTGGTTGGCAAATATTTCCCTCCAGCTTGTAGTTTATCTTTTTATCTTCTTCATATAGTTTCTTACTCAGCAATTAATAAAATTTATTAATACATACACACTTTGATGTATCTTTAGGGAAGTATGTTAAATAAAAAAAAAATGTTTCCATCTTCACATGAATCTTCACATGTCCTCGGTAGCATTTTCACTGCCTCACTGCTGTATCTCCTTTTTCACATATGAACACCAGATATTTAGGGACCACCCCAAATCTAGAATGATCTCATGATGATATTCATTACTTAATTATACCTACAAATATTTTATTTCAAATAAGGTAACATACATAGATACTGGTTGTGAGGATTTGGACACATCTTGTCAGAAGATACTATTCAGTTCATTATAATATAATGGCACCTAGTCAAATATTTTACCATGTCTTCATTATTTCTCTTCCTGTAGCCCTCTCTCCCTCATTTTACCCTCTCCCCTTTAAATGGGTATAAACCATTTACAAATTAATTGCAGCCACAATGCCTGTTTACTTCTAATTATATATGCATGCATTTCTTGGAAACAAAAACAAGCTATATCACCACTAATATAATCAAACTCAAGAAATAAGATATATAAATCCAGTACAGTCAGAAAAAACGGAGCTGAGGAAGTCACTCCCTTCTACCCATTTAATTTAAACAACACCCTACAGACATTCTTCTTCCCATTGTCCTAAAAGAGGTAGTGAATTACTTAACAAAAATCCTGGTAATCTCTGACAACCTAGCCAAGAACATATGCATGTTGGATCTTCTAGCCTAACATTCAGTCACCTTCCCCCTATTGTAACTTTATTAAGAATTCATGAACAAACACTACATCTCGTACATGTAATTAAGATCAGAGTGAATTCTGGGATAAACGAGTGTTGAGACGCCCTGAGATGACTTAACACCATGTCAACCATTCCTGTCAATCAGACCTAGAGATTCAGGGAAGTCACCTGAGCGGAGATTCATTCCCTTTAAATTTTGAAAGCCTGATTTTTCTGGAGGCTGATGCTGCCTGCTGTGCCCTGTGTGCAGTGCTTTTGCTTCCCTGTCACCCCAGCAGCACTTCTCTGATCTTGCTGTATTTTTGTCAGCATGGACTCTCAGAGAACAACTTCCCATGATCTTCAATAAATGTAGCTCCTTTCCGTTTGCTGTCAAGTTTGCACTTACAATCCATTGCCAGTAGTACACAAAAGCCTGGATTATACCTGCTAAATTCATCATGCTATAACAAATCCATGTTCTAATTTCACCAATTGATCAATAACATCTTTTGAAATAATCTTGTTTTTTGTCTTCATATAGGGTCAAATGCAAAGTCATGCTTTATGTTAGTTTTCTATTTCTTTACTTTCATGAAATCTGGAACAATTTCTCAGTGTCTTTTTAAAATTTCATGATATTGGTATTATTTATGTATTTTGAATCTGTTTTATTAAATGAATATAGGGTTAGAATATTCTATTGTCTCAAATATTAAATCATAGGTAATGTAGGTAGTATCTAGCCCTAATAGTCCTGTCTTAAAGATGATTTTTTCTAAAATTACTATATCTACCTCAGCTTTCTTTTGTCTACTATTTGCTAACACATTCTTTTCTATTCTTTTACATTTAACATTTTTATGTCTTTTGCTTTCAGTGTGTCCATTGCACCTGTTGTTAAAAATTTATCAACTTTAGCAGGAACAGCATTGTTTCTGTACATAAACACTATTTGTTAGATTTTAAAATATCTTTGCCATTACATTTGCTAACAATTTAATTCAATGTAGACTATTCTACAACCACTTTCTCTCCTCTTAAAATACTTGCTTTAAGGGAAAAAGTGTTAATGATTATGGTATTGAGTTTGTGCGGTTAAATAAAGATTCCTATCAAATTGAGTGGGTCGTAGCAGTGAAAACATAACCTTTGGGCCAGACAGATTAGATTCAGATTTTTGACTGTGCCCCTAACTAGCTGTGTGATCTTGAAGTGTATCCTTATCTTTATGAATCGGTCCCTATGTCAGTGGTCAAGAATAAAATAGGACAGCACTTATCTTTGCCACAGAGTAAAAAGTCACTGTCTAATTTCTGTTTTTATGATTTACTATTTATTGTTATTATTAATATTACTATATGTCTCTTGCAAGTTTTATCTTGCAATTTTTGGATAAAATGTGTTAAATTTTTTTAGATCTAAATCAAAAGTAGTAAGAATTAATAACCAAATCATTGATTGTTTCTGGGATTGCTACATAAAATAATATTACTAAAACAATATTACTAAATTAAAATTAATTTTAATGTAAATAATGTCTTTTAACCACTGTGGGGACAAAGTACTAGCCTTTCACATGAAATAGTCAGTAGCTGAAAAGTAAACACTAGACCCTATTCACGACTAAGAGGAATTATTTTTTGTCAACATAAGCTTGTCTCCATTTTAACTAAGACCTTGTACCTTCTCTATAGTCACTAGAGCCTAACAATACAAAATACCATTTAAATTTCACATTCTTGGCATTCCAGAGTATAAATTCAGACTACAACAGCGTTTACCTAATATAACCTATAATCAATGTATAATGTCTTACTTAAGCTGACAGTTACCTTTTATAACAGCATTAATGAAAATTTAAATTTATAATTTTGCTAATTATTATTTTCTACAGAAGATATTAGCCGTAGCACGTGTGACCTGCTCTATGTATAGACTAATACAATTGATACCATGTAACTTGTGCATTTCATTGCAAACATATGTAAACGTATAAGCACATATCTCAGAAATGATAGGGGAAATTTTTGCATGTTCAAATAACCATGATTGTTCTACATGTGAGTTTAGGAAGTCAGCTTTCTTTCAGAGTGCTTTGTAAGATAAGTATTTGTCTTTAAACAGTAGAATCTCTGCAAGAGGGGTACCCAGGCCAGGAGAAACACATGACCACAGAGATTTAATGAGAGAACTACACAGTCCCAGCTCTCTTCCTCTGTCACTACACGGCTGCATAATCCAGGTATGCAGGGTACATTTCTAGGATCCAAGTAGATACCAAAATCTGTGGATCACTGTAGTCTTTTATGTAAAGTGGCATACTATGTTCATATCTTCTGAATATTTTAATAATCTCTAGATTACACATAATACTTAATACAATATAAATTCTCTATAAATAATTGTTACCCTATCCTGCTCAACGAATGACAAGAAAATGTCCATATGTATTCAATATGAATGCCATTTTTTTGTCAAATATTTTCAATCTGTAATTGGTTGAAACCCCATTTATGGAATCCATAGACATGGAGGGCCAAATGTATTTAAACTTGCTTTTCTTTTATTTATTTTTGGGAGGTTAGGTATATAAGTAGAGAGGTACATTTGCATTACTCATCTTTGCCAGGAAAGTAGATTTAAAAGTGAGTGAAATATAGGCTTGTAGGAACTCAAATGCATTTCCTAGTAGTTAAGAACTTGGATTTCGGAGTAGTACCCTTTGCGGTCACATCTCAGGCTTCCCACTTTCAGCCTGTGGGATCCTGAGGAAGTAGCTCTGCCTAAGTATCCCTTCCTTCATCACCATGATGGAAATGACAGTAATAGTTTTGTCTTGGCCAATCTTAAGAATTGTGTCTAGGGCCCGTGAGATAGCTCAGTGGAATAAGTGCCTGCCTGGCAAGCAAGAGGTCCTGAGTTTGACTCCTGGTACCCACATACCAGAAAAAGGCCAGTGATATCGCTCAGTGGCACGGGCGCCTGCTGATGCATGAGGTCCTGAGTTCAACTCCTGGTACCCACAAAAAAAAAAAAAAGAATAGTGTCTACTTCAGAATACTTCTGTGAGGATTCTGTAGCATTTATTGAGGAATTAACCTTATTTGTATAGGTGCTTGGCCTGTATTTAACACTGAACAAGTAAGTAGTCATTAATATATGTTTTAAAATGTTTAAAAATCCAATGTTATATCTCTTTGCCAGAGAAATTCAGTGTAAAATTATGTCTTCTTGATCGTTTTAACATCTAAAGAGTGGTAGCAAAGAAGGAGTGTCATACCTGCTCTGGCACACTCCTTTGGGGGCTGCCAAATTCCAGAGTTGCAAATGTGGTTGACCCATTCTGTTGCTGTGCAGTATATTTCAGGGAATAAAGTCACAGGAAACTAATGCATAAACCAAGACACTGACTTATTCATTTACGCCAGAACATATGCACTGCCTGAAGTAGATTACGGATATTGATTGGCACTGTGCTCCTTCAAATTATTGGAACATAAAAATTGTGAGATCCAAAGTTACTTTATGAACATATGTATTAATTACAGGCTCAAGAAAAGTTTATTCAAATCATTCTGCTTCACTATACAGTGAACTTCTCTAAGGACTGCACTATTCATCTCTTCCAAATAGCGCCTCTCCTTGGACACTGCTTAATAAATACCAGTAGCTCTAGGTCCAGGGAAAGTCTCCCTTATACAACAACAAATTCCAGCCCATATCACCTTCAATCTCCCCATTATTAATCTGACAGTTTTTCAAATGAGTTTCAAGACAGTTATCTTGTCCTCAATATACCATTTTCATAACCACAGAAAGAGTTTCTGTTGCTCCCCTCTGAAAGTTCATTTTGCCTTTTGTAATGTTGTTGTGTTTGTGGTAACTGTACACACACACACACATGCACACACGCATCATATATATAACTTGACTTTTCCTGATGACTAAGGGTTTAGAGAATATTTTCATGTGCTTATTGTCTACTTGTATATAATCTTCAGAAAATGCCTATTAGGATTCCTTGACCATTTTGTACATACATTTTTACAGTCTTAATTTTTATAGGTTATATATTCATAGAAAAATTCAGTGGCATTCACAGAGATTTTCCGTGTCCCCTGCCTCACAGGTGCACCGTTTTCCCCATTGTCAACATCTCACACAGGACTAATACATCATTACAACCAGTAAACCTACATTAGCTCATCATCAGCCCCAAAAGTCTATAATTTTACCCATCTTAAAATTAGGTTCTCTCCTTCTTATTAAGCTATAAAACTTTTAAAATGTACTCTGTTTGTAAGTTCCTTGACAGATACATGATTTGGAAACATTTTAATCAATTCTGTGGGTTGTATTTTCACTTTCTGGATGATATTCTTTGAAAGTAAAAGTGTTTTTAATTTGGTAAAGTACAAATTTTTTTGGTTCTTTTGTGTATTTGATGTAATATCTATGAATCCTTTGCCATGTCCATAGCTACAAAGATATCCCCATATATTTTATTCTATAATCTTCATGGCTTTAGTGCTACAGTTAGGTCCTTGATTCATTTAATGTTGCCTTTTGTGTGTTGTGTTTTTAAAAGCCCAACTTCATTTATTTGCATGTTGCTGTCCAGTTGTTGCACCACTGTTTGTTGAAAAAACTATTGCTTCTTCATTGAATGGACTTGGCACCTTTATGGAAAATCTGCTGAACAGAAATTCCTGATTTTATTTATAGATGCTCAATTTGATTGCATTGCCTGACTTTTTCCCATAATATACTGTTTTGATTACCATTGTTTTGCAGTGAATTTTGAAATTAGGAAGTGTGAGACTTTATACTTTTATCTTTCTTTTTCCAGATTCTTTTGGATACTCTGGGCAATTTGCAATTGCATATGAATTTGAGTCTTTTTTTACTGCAAAGAATAAAATGGGTTTCTAATAATGGTTATATTTAATTTGTAGGTAAACTGGCAGATTGTGGCTATAGTAAAACTTCTTCTGACCCTGAAACACTGGAATTTTTTCCACTTACTTAGATCTAGCTTAGTTTTGTGAGAAAATATTTTGTAGTTTTTAAAGTGTGAGTTTGTACTTTATTAGTAATTCTAATTTTGATGCTATTTTAATGGAATTATTTTCATTATGTTTTAAATTGTGCATTATAAGTGTACAGATATACAGTGAAAAATTTTATATGCATCATATCCTTCAATCTTGTTGAACTCGTGTATTAGTTCTAAGTTTGTTTTAAAGGATGAGTTGGAATTTTTTAGATATAAATATCACCTGTGCGTACAAATAGTTTTATTTCTTTCTTTCCAATCTGAATAATTTTTATTATTCTTGCTAATGTCCTGCCTAGAATCTCACACACTATGTTGAAATGAGAGTGAATCGCACTTTGTTCCTGATTTTAAAGGAAAAGCTACCTGTCTTTCAGCAAATATATTAATTGTGTTTTTTTAATAAATATTCCTTGTTAGGGTGTTGAAGTTACTTTTTATTCTTAAGTTTTTGAGTGGGTTTGTGGTGAAATGGCATTAAATTTTTTCAATGCTTTTGCTGTCAATTGATATAATCATATCATTGTTTGTTTTTATTCTACTTATATATTACATCAATTACTTTTCAAATGTTAAACCAAACTTCCATTCCTGGAATAAATCCCACTTGTCAAGTTGAATAATTCTTTTCATATGATTTAATTGTGTTTTATTGATTTTCGCATCCATTTTCATAGGAGATATTGATTATAGTTCTCTTGTATTAACTTTGTGTTGCCATCAGGACATTAGCTTCATAAAATAAGTAGGAAAATTTACCCTCTTCCTCTATTTTTTGAAAGGATTTATGAAGAAGGAGGCGTTAAATCCTCTTTAAATATTTGGTAGAATTCTGTGGAGGAGCCATCTGGTCCTGAGATTTTCTTTGAGGGTGTTTTTCTCATTACTACATCAAACTCTTTACTATAAAAATAAATCTACTCACATTATTTATTTCTTCTTAAGTTAGTTTTGGTAGTTTGTATCTTTTTAGAAACTTCTCCATTTCATCTAAAGTATTGTATCAGTTCGGGCTCACTAGATGAACAGATTTAATATAAACATATTAAATACAAACAGATTTGATATAAACATATATAACATAAACATAGATGATATACAGAGGATTTACAAAGTATGCTTACAGTGGCCACCTGCAGAGTCAGGGGTGGAAGAATGCAGAATGGCCGTCTGTGTGCTGCAGAGCTGGAGGATCCAGCTGAAAGTCAAAGGCCTGCCGCTCACCGCACAATCTGCTGCAAATCTGTATCAGAAAACAGAGATGTCTACTTTGGCAGGCTGGAGAATCTGCACTGGAAGCCTGAAGAAAGTGGAGACAAACATTCAAAGGTGACGATGAATACCAGAATTCATCCCAAAAAGCAAAAGGGCAGACTTCCTTCTTCTTTCCCGTCTTATTTCTTCCAGGCTACAAGCCTACTTGTTGATGTCACCCACATTTAGGGTGGGTCTTCTCTCTTCAGTTTGCAGCCTACATGGCAAACATCCACTGACACCCCCAGAACTGTGCTTTACTAATCCACTAGGCATTTCTTAATCCATTCAATTTGATGTCACAATTATCACAAGTATCTAATTTATCTGCATACAACTTTTTATAGTATTCTTTATATTATTCTAGTGTTTTATAATAAGTCTCCTCTCCTCTCTTCTCTCCTTCTCCCCTTCTCTCTGTCCTTCTCTTTCTCTCTCTCCTCTCTTTGAGACAGGGTCTCACTATGTAACCCAGGCTTGCCTCATACTCACAGTGATCCTTCTGCCTCAGTTGACCTCAAACTCACAGTGACCCTTCTGCCTCAGCCTCCCAAGTGCTGGGATTATACACATGCATCATTACTCCTGGCTCCCTTTCCTTTTCTCTTCATTCTTATCGATCTAACTAAAATTTTTCAATTTCATAGACCTTTTCAAAAACTCATCTTTTCATTTCATTGATTTTTTTCTATCATTTTCTATTCTCTACTTCAATTCATCTCCCTAATCTTATTTCCTTCCTTTTATTTTAGGTTAAATTTATTCTCTTTTTTTTCAGTATCTTAAGGGGGAAATATAAGGTTATTAATCTTTTTATCTTACTTCTTTTCTAGTACAGGCATTTACAGATATAAATTCCACTGTAAAAACTGCTTTGGCTTTGTCTCCTAAGTTTTGGTATGTTGTCTCTTCATGTGCTTTTTTTCCTCTTTTCATCTCTTGTGTAGTTGTTCTATTTTTGAAAACAAGGTCTCAAACTCTGACTTTTATTGTTCAGTTGTTTACTTCATCTTTTATTTTTGTCACGTTTTGCTTCTGTTATTTTGGTGTTGTCTTATTAACAGCATAATGTTTATAATGTAAAATATAAAAATGTGCCTCCTATAACTTTCTCCTATTTTGTTGTATTGTTCTTTTACATGTTCCATCTATTAATATTACAAATTTAGTAATTGTAACAATAGTTAAGAATTACTGATATAATTATTAATTTACCATCTGTAGTCATTTTATTAGCCAAACACGGCTTTACTTCTACCCACCTCCTTTGTGTTTTATCGGCAGCCATATTACAAATTACTACAATTGTGTGTTGTACATCAGCCTAACAATGCATTATGTATACTTTTTTATACAATTGCTTTTTAAATTATTTTAAAAAATGAGGAAAAACACATTTATGCTATTGTTTATAATCACACAATTACTAGTGCTCTTTGCTTCTTCAAGTAGATTCAAGTTACAATTTGTCATTTAAGCCTGAAAAACTTCTCTCAGTATTTCTTATAATATCTTCTTATAACAAATTCTTTCAGTTTTTATTTATCTGGTAATGTCTTCATTTTACCCTAACTTTTTAAAACACAGTTTTTCTGGATATAGGAATCTTGTTTTATGGTTTTTATCTCTGAATATTTTATATCTATCATTCTACTGAGCAGTCAGCTTATTATTTTATTAAGTTTCCTTGTACAAAAAAAGTTCTTTTTCTCTTAGCATTTTCAGGTTTTTTCTCCTTTGCTTTGACTTTCAGTACTTTGCTAAGATGTGTCTGTGAATTTCTTTATGATAACTCCAGTTTCCTGAATATGTTTGTTAGTGTTTTCCAGTCAGCCCTGTGATCATGAGGGGAAACACAGTGTACAGTGCAGGGTGTTGCTAAGCTGTGATGCAAAATAGATTAGGTGTAGTAATTGCATTTTTGGTTTACAATGGGTTGGTAGGGAAATAAGTCATCAGTTAAAGAGCATCTGTATCTTCAGTGGCTATTTTTAGGTCTTTTATGTTAAATTCTGCATCCGGTTACTCTCATGGGCTGTTTCTGCTCCCTACTTTTATTTGTAGTGTCACACTTTCTCGTTTCTTTGCATGTCTCAAATATTTGTTAGAAACTGGGCATTTTTGACAATACTGCATCTCTGAGTGCTGGTTCCTCTTTACCCTACCAACTTGTTATTGTTACTCGCTTGGTTGCTTAGTGACTTGTTGGATTATTTTAGTAGCCTATTTCCCTTTCCATAATATAAAGCTGATGATGTTGCTTCTAAAGGAGGCTCAGCTTTGGGCCTACCCACATTCACTCTACAATGACAATGACTTTTAGCAGGGCCCCATCTTCCCATTCCCTCACCATGCCTGGCTACTAATCTCTACTAAATTGCAGGCCAGTTGCTTTATTGTTTCAACGGTGCCCTACAGCATACAGAATCCAACCTAACTTGGGCTCACTAGAAGGAACATTCACCTAGCTCCATCTGATTTCTGATCTCAACTCTCCACTCAGCTCTGTGCTGGAAACTAACCACCCTGCCCTTTAGTCCATACCTTGAATGTCTTTCCAGTTGTTCCCTACCACAGCCCCCACTGTTTATAAGAATACTGTTAAGGTTGACCTTCTCCATTCTCTGTGCCAAATGGTGTCAGTTCCTTTGAAAATAGTTTTGGTGGTGTCTGCTTTGCAACCTGCTTCTCACCCTAGGTAAAAATTCTGAGCCAGAACTTTGCAGGTGGATTTGGGAATAATAGCAAGCTTTCTTTTGAGTGGAAAGCCCGCTGGAGAATCTGAGTACTCAGTGAGAGAGGATGAGCACCACCAGCGTAAGGTCTTCTGGGCTTCTTCTTCTAACAAGAAACCATTGTCATATGAGCCAAGGCAGGGACAATCAAAAACTGAGTAGTCTCTGCAACCTCCTGCCCAAAATAAGGTCTATGTTTAATAAATGGAGGCTGGGCAGAGGATGGGAGCCTTACTTCCTACTTGCACTTGCCCAGAACTTAGCCTCAGGTACACGTAATTAGCGGCAAGACAAGAAATGCTGACATCCTGCTCCTCCCGAAAGAATGCTCTCCCACTTGGACCTGAAGCAAGAGGAGCCCTGTGTCCCAGGTCTTGACTGTCTGAAGTGCAGTTTCCACTTTCTGAGCGGGGTGAAGCGAGGAAGGGAGTGGACTTGGTTAAAATACCTCAGGCTCTTTCTTTTCCTACAAGTTTTATAGATTTTTCTTAAATAGATATTTCTTCACTTTTATGCTGTGAATGCCATTTCAAGTGGTTTTAAATGATTATTGGTGTTTTTAAAATACTTTACCCCAGTTTCAATAGGGAACAGGTCCACAGAGCTCTTCATCACAGTAAGTCCATTCTCCTCATTCTCCTTTACATTACTTTTCTTTTTCTAATTTATATTTAGTTGACACACGAAAACTATATATATATACATATATATGTATATATATGGGTTATCCAATAATATTTCAGTATTTGTTGACTTCATAGAAGTTGATAGCAGTGGTTTCTAGGGTCTGGAGAGAGGAGGGAGAAATATTTATCAATAAGTACTAAGTTACAGAGAGATAGGAGAAATGAACTCGAGTTTTATTGCACACTAAGTTGACTATACAAGCATTACATTTCATCTTTTCAAATTATTAGTACAGCTTCCCTATCCAAAGTAAAACAAATGATTTCAAAGAAATTAAACATCTAAATCGGGAATCCATGTAGGTTATGTGGAAATTACTTTGCATTTTTAAATAAAAGAACAGAATATAAGTAGTGATTTTTAAATATGATATAACAGGTACTGTGTTTCCTTGAAAATGTTCTTATTGCTTCTTTTCTACATTGGTGTACTGCCCAACATGCTTCAGTTGCCAACAATATTTAAAAAATGAGATGGAGTAAAACTAAAGAAACAGTGTAAAACATCACCCATGTGGATATTGGCCTTTTATTAAATGATGTATTTCCTATGGGATAAGGAGAAAGTAGTGAATACTCTAAAAGAAACAATTAGAACAAATCAAAAATGTATCAGAGGATAAAATTTAATTTTTCAAGTAAATTATATGTCATTATAATATAATTACAATTACTGACATTAAACTTATGGACATATTTTCATGGAAGATCAAATATAAGAACCTTATCAAAATTTCACAGTGAAATTTGACAGATGATGTCCTCTGGATATTAAGTCTTTAGCCTAATGATAAAATTGTCCTCTGTATCCATGCTTTCTGTTGAATAATCAATACAGTTTTCAGCTTGAAATAACCCACATGGAAATGCACCTTAAACAGAGTATAAACTTTTCCATTGGAGCACCAAGGAGTGAGAAATGAGACACCAGGAGGTTAAGCGATTTTCCTATTTTTCTCATGGTAAATTGGCTCCAAGTAATTTCAAATCAGTTTTCTTTTAAAAGAAAGAAATCACAAATAAATGAGAGTGTTCAGGATACCTAGGGTCAGGGTGAGGATTTCTCTGAAAAGTTGAGGGGAACAAGGAATGAGAATGGAAGAGGTGGGTCAAACATTTTAGATGACCCTGTGAATATTTTAAAGTCCTGAAAATTTTCCTGAGATTAGAATTTTTGTCCAAAATACATTTAATTTACAGCTAAAATAATGTAACTTGGGTGTCTGCTTTTCTCTCTCACTACATTTTATTCACCACTTGCAAAGCACTGTGAGTAATTTTGCTCAGATGTTTTGCTAAAACTTTTGGCTGTCACTCAATTCCAAAACTATAAGAATTGACATTTTATGAAATGATCCCCTGAAACAGCTGAGGTTTAAGCTGAGGTTTTAACATAGGCAGATACAAGCTCTAGTTTCATAATGAAACTCAAGCAGCTCAGTTTAGTCCAAGTTTCACATAAGCATGAAACTTAAAGACTACTGAAAACAATCACTAAACTTGGGACATCAAACCTAAAGGCAAAATCTTACTTTACTATCACAGCTATTTTAATAGCATGATTTTATTCTTACCATTGAAATCCAGATATCAGGAATGATCTGTGAAATTTCCCAGTCTGTCAGAGCCAAATTCTCCATGATCAGAATCATGTTTTTGTCCACATCCAGACTATAATTACACAGAATTCCAACCATTCAGCAAACAATAATGAATGCCTATCATGTGCTAGACACTGAGATATGCTCAAAGCACACAATGCTAGGTAAAAAGATATTTTCTTCAAAGAGTCAAAAGTAGAAAAAACATCATACAGTGTGACAAGTGTTACACTTTTAGAATGACATGAGAATTAAGGGGGTACATATGAATCACACAGACTACAGGAGAGTTTGTGAAGAGGAAATGTTTTCCAAGAAGTGACACTGAATACATTTCAATAAACCATGGAGATGTAGGCAGAAGCAAGAAAATGGACCTGGTCAAATATTTCAGTAGTTCAGGCAGAAGTTTCAAGAAGTATGAAGACAGGAAAAAAATTAGAACTTCAGAATTCCAAGTAGGTAGGAATGTAAAACAGGAGCAAGGGGAGCAATGACAGCAGAGCTACTAGAAGTGGAGATTGCCTGGTTTGTGGAAGGTCTTGTGTTTTGAAAAGTTGAAATCCTACTTGGAAGTCTTAAAGAAAAATAATACAGAGATGATCAGAGGGGTAACATAGTCCCATTGGATTTACTAAAGATCCCTTTGATGCAATGTGGAAGTCCAGGGACGGTTGGGAGGTTAGTACAGAAAGAGCAATGTAGTGCAAAGGAGAAGGACAAAACACAGGTGAAAGAGAAGATATCAAGGCAGTAGATTTCAGGACATGGCATATGATTGGGTGAGGAGCAGAAAATGAATCAGGGATGATATTAGTTTTGGCTCCTGAAAGAGGATGAAAGAGGATATAAAAGGCAGAGAAAATTGGAAAATTACATTCATATGAATCCTGAATGGTTTGATTCACTTGTGAAACATTAAGTGTAAATACCTACTTGGCATACAGATGTATGGTTCTAGAACACTGAAAAAGATTTTAGCTACATACTCAGAAGTCAGAAGAATACCTCACATGGGACACCATCCAACAATACCTCCAGGCCAATGCTCAACTTAGCAAGCATAGACCAAGAAGAGAAAAAAATCAGGCTGTAAAAGTCAAAGATATTTAATGGACACATGACCAAGTAGGAGACACAAGCAAAAGCATTCCCTGTTTTCTCCCACTATGCATGCACTAAAAAGAAAGAGCCAGAGAGTTAGATGAAAAAACAGGAATAATCAGCATAATGGAAACAGAAGAAAGCTTTCCAAAGGAAGTGGAGAAAGTGTTTCATTCATCCCTTTCTTTAACCATGCATTTATTGCACACCTGGAAAGGGCCAACACATTCCAATAGTGATGGTAGAAGGGGCCCGGGATTAAAAAAAAGTCTTGTGCTCATCATACCCTGGAATATGCTTGACGTGAGTCTCCTGGAGCATAGCTAGTTGGTGGGAAGTAAGGCTCTGTGTATTTACTTGCCTCCTTCAAGTCAAAAAGAACCTTCACAGACCAATTTCAGAGCATTTTAAAAGTTGTTTGACACTTACTCAATACAACCTCCAAATTTATGAATAATGAGTTGAGCTAGATCCCTGAACTCGTTAATAGGTCACTTATTTTATGAGAACTTGAGTTTTTATTCAAGGTTCATTAGCCTAAAAATGTCATAAAAAATATCATTATAGAAGTCCTGCAGGTCACTTTCACCTGAAAAGTGAATATGATAGTATATCACTATTTTTAACTTCAGTGAAGTGCAAAATCTTAAAGAAATCAATATAAAAAAATGAAAAAGGAATGTAGAGTAGACTTTGTTACCCTCATTTTTGCTTAAGTATTTAATTCTCTGGGAATTCATTCAACTTTTATATTAAAATACAAATGATTGACTTTGATTTAAAATAATTTGCTAATCTTTAAGGGATACAAATACCAGACTCTGTAGGGATTAAGACTAATTTCTCCATGCATACTCTACCCTGTAGACCAACAATAGACCTCTATAATACTTACTGTTCATGCAGTTGTTTTGATCCTATTTTTGTGTATTTATTAGTATAATATTAACGATGATTTAAAGAATATATTCTTTAGTATTTTGTCTCTTTCTTTAACCCTTCCCCCATTCAGCTGCCCAAACCAAAACTTAGGGATGAGATTGTTTTATCCTCCTGAGATATATTTGTTTTACACATGAAAACAATTGGGCGAAGATTCATAGTAGCATTTCAGAACACCTTTCCGGTTGTACCCTCCAGAAGTATGGTTTCAATTTTGCTCTTGAAATACGAGTCGGACAATGTTGCCAACAGATATTTTCCCCTGTCATAACATTTCACTTATTTGTAGTCTGGAGACAGTTTATAGGTTGCATCTTTCTCCTGGTCTTATTGAAATAGTATCTTCTTGCTATTTGAATTCATTTTTCATTAGGAGAGGTGAAGTTGGATCCTGTGTCCTATAAACAGAATCACCTGGCCTAAAGGTATCATCAGGGCCGAGTCCTACCCTGTCCTTTGTATTGATGGTAATGATCAGCCGTCCTGTGCCACTCAGAAAAGTGAAGACACCAAAGACTTAGGTTCCCTCTGATGGTCCTTAATGATCTACCCACCCCTCCCCACCCTCCTACAACCAAGCAGTGAAGCAGGTAACCACCTGAAGCATAGGTTTGATGGACTGTAACTTAATTTCTATCTTTTCTCTATTTCATAACAGCTAGGTAAGGTCACAGGTCTGGGGTTAAAAATCCCATTGGGCATTTTTCATTCCTTGAAATGGAGCAATTAGGAATCACATACAGTACTCTCAACTTTAGTGTGCTGGATCTAATGAAATTTTATCAAGGAATTTAAGCAGTTCTCTAAAGTTAAACATTTTGCCAGTATTAATATATTTTCTTAAGCAAAATGAGTAAAGCCAAAATGCTAAGACGTTATACTGGGTTTATTAGTAAACCAATTATTTTTTAGTGCTATCCTCACCAAAGTAAACATTTCAATTAAGATTCATCACTTTGAGCAGAAAAAGTATTGTCTTGTTTTCAAAAACGTCTATTATTTCAAGACAAAATTAGATTATTCATCATTTTCTCTTTCAATACATATAAATATGAAGAAAAACAAAGCAAATAAATTTAAATATGAAGTACAAATTAAACAAAAAATCTGACATATTTTGTAAGAAAATCTAGTCAAGGTAATATCAAGGGAAGGAGAAAGAACAATAAAAGAATCTTTTTTATAGCATATGGTATTTTGTAGTCAAAGATTATTATATTAGAAGTACATCATCAAGTTTTGACCTCAGGAGCACAACAGCCACAAAGTGAACTTACCTAGTTTAAAGAAGGCAGTGAAAAATTATGAGACTGTCAAACCTACCTTCTTTTTAAATAAAAAGAACATACATAAGAAATGTAGTATTTTTTTTTGTGTGTGTGTACCAGGGGTCGAACTCAGGACCTCGTGCGCCAGCAGGTGCCCATGCTGCTGAGCGATATCACTGGCCCTTTTTTCATATGTGGGTACCGGGAGTCAAGCTCAGGACCTAGCGCTTGCCAGGCAGGCACTTATGCCGCTGACCCACCTCACCAGCCCTGGAATGTAGTATTTGAACAAGTCAGATTTCACTTTTGTAAGTACTGTAGGGTCTTAGTGACTGGAAGGTTATTATTAAACATTTGCTAAGCTTTTCTATGGAACTCTCTTTGCTTAGAATATTAGTTTCCTTGAAAAAGTAACATGTCACGTGTAGAACTACACATTTATCGAAATTGAGGATGTGCATTTATGCATACAGGAGGAAAGGACTGAGAATAGGAAGGCGAGGGAAGAATGTGGTATCTATTACAAGTTCCTTCCAGCTCTGTGCCTAAAATAACGTAAGAGGAATCATCAGCAAAGTACAGATAGCAATAATCTTCTGGAAAAAAAAAAAAGAGAAAGAAACCAAGGGTAAAATGAACTGAATGAAAATGAAAATAACTTGATATAGAAAAAAGTAGACACATTAAAATCAAGAGTAAAAATAATCAAATTGATGCCCCAGGTGCAATGAAGGTAGAAAAATATTTTAGAGCTCTGAGCAACGTTTGAGAGCTGAATTAAACAAGCTAAATTAATCTTTGAGCAATTTTCTTACTGGGGAAGACTGAATTCATTTTTTTCACCTTAGTGAATTTATTAATCTCCCCATGGGCAAAAAAGTCATTTACATTTTTTAAGTACAGAAAAATCTGTGGGTTGTCAAAGCAGCTTTATAAGATATGAGACATTATTACAAGTGAGTGAACAATTGGGTTTTAAACTCCTTTAAGTCTATACTTGTGTGTGATTTCAGAAATCCTTAATACAAATATCAATATTCATAACATTGGTTTCCTTAACAAAGTAAACAGAACAGGAAAGGTCAAGTAAAATTTTAAAAAGTGCTTCACTTATTATTAAATAAAATACAAATAGGTAATACATTGTACAAAATGTGGATTAATTCATTTTGTGAGGAAGCAGAAAGAATCCCAGATTATTTCACCATTATTAGCCAATTCATATCATTTCTGTTTTACCAAAAGCTACCTATTTAATATTCTCTACATGAGCATGTGTACATGTTCACACCACACACATACACATACACACTTGCATTTAAATGCAGTTTAAATGCAGTTAGCATTTAAAATGAGTTTCTATTTACCTCAGAAATAAATAATTATACAGTGTCTGTGTTAGTCAAGTTAGTCTATTAGTTCAGGCTCCATCAAGTGATGGGATACATGCTTTAAATATAGAAATTTTCACTCTATTCAAATCCTGAATTTAGTGGAAGTAGTGTTTCCAAATTTCCAACAGATATCAGCCTTCCAAATTTTGAAACAAGAAATTGGAAGGCCTGGAAATTATTACGAATTTCTGAAATCTTAGTTAATGCTATGATCAAAATATTGACATTCCTCAAAGATTCATGAATTGGAATCTAATACCAATGTGATAGTATCAAGAAATGGGGACTTGAAGAGAAGCAATTAAGCCATAAGGAATCTGACATCTAAAAGAAGTCAGAGGGAGCTGCCATGTTGGGGTTTTTTTGTTTGTTTATTTGTCAATTATGAATGCTTTTTGAGAATTTTTTTAAATTTTGTTTTAAAGAGAACAAAATAGAAGAAAATTTCAAAACAAGTTAATAGGAGAGTAACAATGGCTGTATATTGTTACCTTTAAATTAGTTACTCAGAGTACAAGATATCGGCATTCCATTGTCCAAACAATATTAGCACAAACCTTTCTTTGTACTAATGAACTAAAAGAAATTAGTAGTGTAACTATCTTAACTATCTTTTATATATATATTTTTTCTCTTCCTTCTTTTCTCCATTCCCCCATCCCAGTTTACCTTCCCTTTTGAACAGTTTTTCCCATTTTACAATATCTATTGTACATTTTGGATCTTATTTACTCTTTCAGCTTCTCACACTAGGGAGACAATATGATGTTTACACGTGTCTGTCTGGTTTATTTCACTTACGAGTATGGTCTCAAGTTGCATCCATTTACCTACAAAAGTCTCCAGTTTATCCTCCTTTATGGCTGAGTAGTACTCCATTGTATAAAAAGACCACATCATTTTTATCCATTCCTTGGTTGATGGGCATTTGGGTTGTTTCCAAGATCTAACTACTACAAATTGTGCTGCTATAAACATGGGTGCACATATATTGCTGTGATATGATGTTTTTAATTCTTCTGGGAAGATACCCAGAAGGGGAATAGCTGAGTCAAATGGGACCTCCAATCCTAGTGTTTTGAGGAATCTCCACACTGATTTCCACAGTGGTTGCACCAGTCTACATGCCACCAACAGTGAGGAAGGGTTCCTTTTTCCCCACAGCCCCTCCAGCATTTGTTACTGGTTGATTTTTTTTTTTTTTTTTTTTTTTTTTTTGGTGGGTACCGGGGATCGACCTCAGGACCTTGCGCGCCAGCGGGCGCCTGTGTCGCTGAGCGATATCACCGGCCCTTTTTTCATATATGGGTTCCGGGAGTCGAACTCAGGTCCTCACGCTTGCCAGGCAGGCGCTTACGCCACTGAGCCATCTCACCGGCCCTGATTTCTTGATAATAGTGTCTTTCTGAGGTGAGATAGAATCTCAGTGTTGTTTTAATTTCCATCTCTCGAATGACCAGTAATGTTGAATGCCATATGGTTTATAACATGCAAAGCCACAGTAAGATGGTGATATCTTCAAAGGAGAGACAAAGAACTCACCAGACACCAAATCTGCTGGTACCTTGATATTGAACTGATTTTGAACCCTCGGAACTGTGAGCAATACATTTCCACAGTTCATAATTTGCCCAGTCTAAAATATTTTGATGTAGTAGCGCAAACAGAAAAGACAATCCTAAGATACCTGAAGTGCTTTCCATTCTCTGTCCTCATTATTACAGGTATATTATTAAAAGCACTTAGTAAATAAGGAATGTTAAGTGACATTAATGAGAACTTCCACAAATATCATTAGGTAGAATTTGAATCACAGTACATTAAGATTCCTATTATTATAGGCATCTAATTAGACAAAATTAATATACAGTCAGAGAGGGACTGGGCTCTTAAGGAATTCAGTGAAAAATAAAGACACCAGAATTGTGGCTGAAGGCACACCTGAAGAAAGCTAGACCTCAAGATAGAGATGCAATGGCCATACCTACATGCCTCCTTAAAGTTATAAACAGTAACTTAAAATTATTCTATAATTAGCACCACTTGGTCCAGTGAGTCCAGATAGGTATCAGTCACCCAAGTGGGTCATCAGAGCATCCAAACCCATCCCTTCCTAAAAATGCCTTTGTTCTTTCCATGTACCCTTGCTATATGACTCATTTCCCTATTGGATCAATATTAGCTAGCAGCTACATTTACAATCTTACAGGTTGATTGTAGTTTGACCCATGTTGTACCCACATTGTGACTTTACTGTACAAATTACCCCTGACAAAGGGCCTCAGTGGCAGTCCAATTTCAGGACCCCTCCTGTTTCTCAAGAGCTATCGCTCAATACACCTTGCTTAATCTTAATCTCTGCGGTCTCTTAAAATTCAGTCTTCAATTTCAGGGGACACAAACTCAGCACATCTAACACCTACCAGGTTGGGAGTTATAGTTCTCCTATATCACTATCAAAAGCTTGCATTAACTTTGCTGAATTGAGGACATATTTTGCTTCTAAAACTTGTTATTTCTTGGTATGCCAATAAAAAGATCTTTACAAAATATTTGTAAAGACTTATTAATATTTGTTTTATTTTTCACAAGGACTTATCATTAGCCAGATAGGTCCACAAACACATAATTATAACATAGCCCTAGATACAAGTAAAGCTGACAGACACACCAAAATCACTTACCTCCTTCTGACTCCTGTGCTGATTCCTGGGTATGTTGACCTTAACCTTTTACTCCAGAGGACCTACATTTCTTGTTCCTGCATTAGATGTCACTTGGGTAGATTCCTTCCACACAGTAACATCTCTATGTAGGTTAAGACTTAATTCTGAAGTCAAAACTGTAATTCTTTCTCCCAGTTCCCAGTTTTTTTAAGTTTTCCTTAACATTCAGATTTTGACAAACAAGTTTTCCAAAATATGCTGGTCAAGAATTCCCACACAGAAACATTAGCTAGAGGTGTGCGTATGTATCTGTGTATTGAGTGTATCTAATACAGGTTAAATATTCCTTCATAGTGTCTTCTCCACTAAGCATAGTGATATATAGCCAACATGACACATATGTAAAATTTCTCCACTACCAATTCTATTTCATGAAATACCATTTGAGTAGTTTGTGTTACGTAAGACAGAAGAATCTCTAACTTATTATTTAGAGAAAATAGATGAAAGGACAGATAGATGGATGAATAGATGGATGGATGGATGGATGGATGGATGGATGGATCCATGCATGCATGCATGAATAGAAAGATGGAGTAAAAAAGATGGAAATCTTTCCAAAATTTATAGGGCTATATCTCTGTTTCAATTTTTGAAGTGTTGTCCACCTTCCATTATCCATAATTTCCACATGTGCCGATTCAAGCAACTGTGGATTGAAATTATTCTCTCCAAATTCTGTCTGTATTGAAAATATAGACTTTTTTATGTTTTTATTCTCTAAATAATACAGTAAAACAATGTTTGCATATCATTTACACTGTATCAGGTACTATAAGAAATCTAGTGATGTTTTCAAGTGTATAGGAAGATATGTGTAGGTTATATGCAAATATTATGCCATTTTATATAGAGACTCAAGCATCCACAGATTTTGGTATCTGAAAAGGGTCCTGGAACTAATCCCTCACAGATACTGAGGGGCCAGAAGCATATTGATAAGGTTAGGTGAGTTACAAAAGTTTCTTATGCATTTTGGCTAGTAGAACTTACAAAAAATTAAGAAAAACTATTTAGATTTAGATTTATTTTTAGGGGAAAAATGCAATTCCTCTTCTAAGTTGGTAAAACCAAAGGTTTGGCATATATGCTTAACTCCCCCTTCTGTGGTAATGTTCATTAATGTAACAAATCACAAACACTGGAGTGCAGAGAAATCACCCAGTAACTTTGAGTGTATGCTTTCAAATGCTATTACTGAGTATGGTCAATATCCCACTGAGGTTGTTAGTAGTCTAAAATGGATTTTTGATTCTTTTTTTGGATTAAAATGGATTGTTTAGAGCCTTTTTTCCTACAGCATTTCTTAGAATTCATTTTAAGTGAAGCCTTCATACCACTGATACTTTACTTGATGTGTCATTTTCCTGATAACTTCCCCAGTTTCATCTTACTTCAGCTGGCCCCTTCCATGGTATTTATTATTCAGTAAAAGTTATAAAATTTGTAATGTTGTCCATGTTATGATGTAGTTTCTCATCAAGGTTCTTACTAAAACATTAAAGAAGCCTGCCTGCACCATATTTTACCATTTGCATTCACAAAGGTATTCAAGCCTCACTGTCATTTGAACCTACAAACCACCCTGCCATGTACACCAAATTCCTCTCTTTACCTAGCTACCTTCTCAAATCTTTTTGCAACTCCTGTAACAATTTCAATGTGGAAATTTACAAAAGCTTTCAAAGTACATTATGTTCACTGCTTCCCTTTTATTAACATGATGATTTGAACTTCTTAGATCAATAGTCATTGGAGTTATGATTATTTCCCTTTCCATGAGTCACACTACTCCAACAATAACATTTTGCTTGATTTTTTCCTTATTATGAATTCCTAATCTAACTTCAACAGCAATGTCACTGCTGATCTTACAAAAGATCCTCAAATTTTTGGAAGAAAAAATCAAAATCTTACTTTTTGGAAATATTCTTTTAATATACAGAAGATAAGTTAAAGTATTAAAACTGTAGGTTGAAAACAAACTTCACCCACAGGTCAAATCTGACCTATACAATAAATACTAGGTTAAGGACTCTATGAATGTAGTGTCTGTTTACATATCAGGAGCCATCTAATATTCCCCAAAAGAACAAAGCATCAGAAAGCCAGGTGAGGAAAAGGCAGAGGCCAGTACATTCCAACAAAGGAGGTGACCATACACTTTCACTACATAAGAAATACAGCGGACCTTCCAGACCCAGTGTCCTTGGTAATTGTGGAAGGTTTGTGTAAACCACTTTAGCACAGTTGTTTCTGTTTAATTCATTTTGTGTATGGAAAGGCAACAACTATAGTGACAATGACAACTTTGTTTAAATTTAAACATTACGATGAAATCAGTTACATTTAAATGCCTCTTCCCATTTTGGAGGTGACATGTAAAAGATAGGAAGATGGAAGCACACACACACAAAAAAAAGCCACAATTTTGATTTCACTTTTCCTATCAGCTGATAACTGATGCTCATTTTCAAAATAAGTACTCATCTACAAACTAAAATGCAACCTTTTCTCTTGCCCTTGATTGTCCATATTTCAATGATAATACTTCTGCAGTGTAAGCTCAAGAAATACATAATAAAATGTATCCACTGTTGTGGGCAGATGGATGAGAAGATTAACTCAAATGTAAACCACATGCTTGCAAGAACTTAAATTGCAGAAGGTGAATATTCTTTAAAAAAAATTCTTGGCTCGAATTCTGGTGGCAGCCCTTACGGAGATAGAATTCCCTTTGAGAGATCCAGATGTGTTGACTCTGACCAGACTGGGTAAGGATAGCTTCTCAAATAAGATTAAGTGTTAAGCTCTATAAGGAGTTTACGTAGAGTGCTAGTAATTTCCTCTCAGATATTCTTCACATAACAGCATTAGTTGAGCTCTGTGCAATAAGGTATGTCTACATTGCCAAAGTGGGTAATCTCTAAGATCAATGCATACTTCAAATTTGAGGAAAACTTAAGAAGGAAAAAGATGACTTAGATCACCATTCATAATGGATCTACTGTAATATCATGGTGAGTCAGCAATTTTCTGGTGGGAGGCGGCAGATCTATCCGTTTCTAATGGAGCGACAGAAACTGGTGGAAGGGGAAGATGGGTCGTGTGTTATTATGGGCTGAAATCCATATGGTGAAGTGTTAACCCCCATAGCTCAGAGTGTGGCTATGGAGATAAGACATCTAAAGAGGTAATTAAGTTAAACTGAGGCTATTAAGGTGTGCTTTAATGTATTCTGACTAATATCTACAAAAGGAGAGGAAATCTGGACACCTAAGGAAGCACCAGGCTTACATACACAGAGAAGAAAGGCTATGTGAGGACAAAGTGAGAAAATGGTCATTGATAAGCTAACAGAGATGTCACAGAGAAACGAGTATTTCTGACACCTACCTTTAGACCTCTGCCCTCCAGTACTGGACAAAAAGAGATTTCTATTATTTAAGTCGCCAACACCATAGTATTTTGTGTGGTAGCCCCAGCAAACTAATACATATATATTTAACATTTAGGATGTAAGGCAGCAACCTTGTCTGGGCCTGTATATGGATGTGGATAAAAATGCATTACTCTTTAAAGAAAAGCACGAACCTCTGACAGAAACAGTTATTGAATCCTACAAAAGATGCAATCGTGTATTCTGTAAGAGGAGCCGTCTGTTTTTAAGATCATTGATGGTCAGGTTTTAGAATTTGGAAGCAGGGTGGTTAAGGTTAGTGATGTTTTCAACCCAAGTACTATTAGAACAGTCCGATTTGTATTTCCCAAGGAGAAAAGCAATAGCTATGCCAAAACCTGAAGGAGTGAAAGAACCACAGGAAATGAAGCTTCAGAGCACTCAAAGAAGGGAAAGGTTTTTGACTTTTCACTTTTCTCACGTAGAAGACAGATGTCTGCCAACAGTTAAAAATAAATATAAAAGTCTCCAGTTTATCCTTCTTTATGGCTGAATAGTACTCCATTGTATAAAAATACCACATCTTTCTTATCCATTCCTCAGTTGATGGGCATTTGGGTTGTTTCCAAGATCTGGCTATTACAAATTGTGCTGCTATAAACATGGGTGCACATATATCGCTGTGGTACGATGTTTTTAATTCTTCTGGGAAGATGCCCAGAAGGGGAATAGCTGGGTCAAATGGGACCTCCAACCCTAGTTTTCTGAGAAATCTCTACACTGACTTCCACAGTGGCTGTACCAGTCGACACTCCCACCAACAGTGAAGAAGGGTTCCTTTTTCCCCACAGCCCCTCGGATGCAACTCGAGAAAATACTCATAAGTGAAATAAACCAGAAGCACATGTGTAAGCATCGTATTATCTCTCTAGTATGAGAAACTGAAAGAGTAAATAAGATCCAAAATGTACAATAGATATAGTGAATCAAAAAGAAACTGGTCAAAAGGAAAGAGAGACTGGAATAGGGAAAAGAAAGAAGGGAAAGGGAAAAAAAATTGTATATATATATATATAAGATGGTTAAGACAGATACACTACCATTTTTATTTAGTTCATTGAAGAGTAAGGTTTGTGCCAATAATGTTTGGACAATTGAATGCTAATGTCTGGTGTCCTGAATAACTAACTTAAAGATAGTAATACGTAATGTATTAACCATTGTTACCCTCCTATTATGTTGTTTTGAAAATTTGTTCTTCTTTTGATTTGTTTTGTTTTTTCTTCTCTTTAAAATAAAAAAAAAATTAAAAAAAAAATAAATAAATATAAAGAAAAGAAAAGAAGCATATTTTAAAACAGGTGCATTGTGACTAGTGCTACAGTAACATATGCATGAAAATAATCCTTGCACAAATAAAGGAGATTTACAAAATGATCAGAAGAAACTGTCCTTGCTCTTTGGTTCATTTCCAAGAAGTGAGCAGACTGTATTTTGTAAAATGTTTAGGAAAATAGGTGGTTAAAGCATACTTTCACTAATAATTTTAATAGGAAATGTAAGTGATAATTTCTGAATTTTATCAGTATTAGCAATTTTAGAATACATCAGGCAAAGGGATCTCACTATTGGGGAGCACTGTATTACTCACTTTTCTGTAGCACCCTATTTCTTCAGAAGAATAAATGACAGGAACTGATAGTTGAAAGACATATTTTCAACATTTTTATCAACTCAGTTACAGCATAACTTATATTTAAAAGTTGAATTAATTTTAAGTGAGGAATGTGATGAGTTTGATACATGTTAACACCACAATAATAGATACAAAACAATCCTATTATTCCAGAAAGTTCCTTTGCATATCTTCCCAGTCAATCCTACCTATAATTGCCCACAATTAACCACTGATGTGCTTTTTCCATGTTTATGGATTAGATTTGTCATTTCTAAATTCTCATGTAAACAAAATCACACAATATGTCCTTTTTGTCTTACTTTTTAGTTTTCCATTATGTTCCTGAGATCCACCCGTGTAGCCACATGTGTTAGCAGTTTGTTTCTTTCCTTTGCTGGGTCATATCATATTGTGTCAATATCACTGCAATTTATCCATTCACAGGCTAATGAACATAGTCTGTTTACAATTTTAGTTATCACAAACAAAGCTACTATAAACATTCACATGCAAGTTATGTGGACATATATTTTCACATCTCTTAAGTAAATATCTAAAAGTGGAATTGCTAGACCAAATATTGATAAGTGTATGGTTAACATTGTAAGAAACTGCCAGTTTTCCAAAGTATATTATTTTACATTCTCTCAGAAATACGTAAAAGCTCCAAGGCCAAGGTATTTTATTAATAATGTTTTTAGTTTCAGCCATTCTAGTGGGTGAGTAATAGTACCCAATTCTGATTTGGATTTGCATTTCCATGATGACTAATGATGTACGTTTTCATGTTTGTACTGCCCATTTATGGATCTGTTTTTTTTGGAAGCAACTGTTCAAATTTTTTGCCCTATGTAATTGAGTTATTTCCTACTCACTATTGAATTCTATGAGTTATGGCTGCAAGTCCTTGCTTAATAATATGTGCTACAGAGATTTTCTTACATTCTATGACTTGCCTTTTCATTTTCTTAATGAAATCTTTCAGAAAGCACATTGTAAAAAAATTCATGAATTCCAATTGACCTATTATTTTTCTTTAATGGCCATTCTTTTATTACTTATAAAATCTTTCCCTAATCTAAAATTCAGAAAGTTCCTTTCCTATATTTTCCTTTAGAAGCTTCATTATTTCGAACCCTATATTTAGGCCCATAATTCATTTGAGGTTAATTTCAACATATGGCATGATATAGGAGTGAATGTTCTTTTCTTTCTTCTTCTAATATTACTTATTTGAATGTACATTCATCACCTGTTGAATGCAATGATATTTTTGGCTGTTGTTCTTATATGTGTGGTAAATTTCTGGACTCTACTCTCTTCTGCAGATTTATGTGTCTAGCCTTGTGCTGATACCAGACTGTCATGGTTACTACCTCTTTATAATAATGAAATACACATTTAACCACTGATACTTTAATAATCTTAAAGAGTAGTTCAGAAGAAACCGATGGACTATAATTAATATTTAAAACTATTACTCAAGAAATCTCTTTGAAAATAAAAGGAGACCTAAATCTACATATTAAACATTGGAGAAAACTGATATATACTGAAAAATCTATTAGAATTTAAAAATAAGAAAAAATCTTTAGGTTGCCATAAAAAGAGTCTGTCAGAAGAGGAAGAAAATTTTGTAGAAAAATATTTCTGTTCAATAGCCACATAGAAAGCATGACCAGGATTTTATTCAAATTTTGCAAAACAAAGTAAAAACCAACAAATATTAGATCTATCAGAGCTATTGTTATTTACAAAGAGTAATCAATCTCATTGATTACTTCTTGATATACATATTAGAGCAAAATTTAGGGGAACATTTTCAGAAATTTGAGAATGAACTTGATACCACAGATTTTATATTATTCTTCTAATAGGTTATAGAAAGTAGTTATAAACTTGCAGGATCTTAGATAATACCCTATTCATCAAATCTTTACTAATAAATTCATTAAAGGATGCCATTTGTCCAACCAAGTGATTAGTGAAAATGAGGTTGTGTCAAAATTAAATATTTTGTTATGATTATCTAATTGCTAGGCACCATTTTTGAGAGGATTATTCATTCTCTATTCAATTGCTTTTACATCTTTGTCAGAAATTATCTGGCTATACTCATGTGGGTTTGTTCCTGGGTTTTTCTTCGGTGCTATTCTATGTGTGTATACATATGTCTGTGTTTGTTTATATAAACACATATGTGTATACATAGAGAATGCATGAGTGCATATGAATTCAATTTCCTTAATAGTTACTGGGATATTCAAATTATCTATTTCTTTTGACTGAGGTGGAGTAGTTTGTAATTTTCGAAGGAATAAGTCCATTTCTTCTTAATTGTTAAATGGGTGCCTGTAAAGTCACTTAGCGTATCCTCTGATCCTTTTGATGTGCCAGGAGATACAGGTCTTTTGTGAATCTCGGGTATGAGCAGGGTTTCTCTACCACAGTCTAGGGCAGGGATAGGGAGAGCTGCCTTGTTGTTATCAAGTGGAGCTGAAAGTCCTGTTCCCTATAAGGGCCCTGTGGGCAGCTGAAAGGGCAGGGTTTTTTGTTTCTGCTCGGAAAAAGTGAAAATTCAGTCCCCCTGTATGTCCTTCACTCACACTGTGAAGAGTTGGCCTCACTGCCTCCAAGTTGTGGTAAAAATGAGGTGAGTTCCTCATCTTCACCAACTCCATGAGTGTAGGGGGCCTCACTACTACCCAGCACATCCTCTTGCCCATTTAGCCTTTGGCAATCATGACAAGGGGTTGGGGCCCCTTCCTACAGCCTCCTGAGTGTGGATATCCAGGCTACTTACTCTATCTTTGCTGTTAGGGACAAAGTTTGTCCGCAGTATTTTTCTATGGTGGTTGGCTAGATTTGAGTGTCATTATCTCAAAGCCGTCTTGTTAGGTAGCCCCTTGCCTAGTCCTTTAGCTATATAAAGCAGGTTTATCTTAAGAATTTTATTCCTGTCTGTACCTATTGTCCATATTGAATTGCTGGCTTCTCCAGGCTGCAATATGGGATGTATGAATTGGAATAAAAAGTCAGAGCACACACTTCTCTTCATCCCTGGAGCCCTAGGCTTCCTATCCAGCCTACTTTCTTCTTTCCACCAGTTAGAGTCTTTGTATATTTGTTTGTTTTACATATAATATTCAAGGATTTTTTAGTTGTGTTTAGTAAGAAGAATATGGTAAGCATGTTTACCCCATCTGTCACCCTCAGTGTCCAACTCTTAAAGCAACTGTTCTCACTAAAAGACTAATAGTCTTAATCAAGTTTATTTTCTCAGGACACATTTCTTCATTTGCTGCAATCAAACACAATTTAATTAATTCAATGCTCATAGATAGTTTTCCTTTCTTGGCTAATACATGAGCTACAAGGAAATTACTCTAATTTGAGCCTCATTTTAATTATTTTTTAAGTAAATTTTACTCTGATGAAATAGTTATTTTAAGATTGCTAATTTTTCTGGAGGTTTTTCTGTGAGTGGAAATATTATGAGTTCTTAGCCAAATAATGTAATATGTCAACATTGTATTATTTCAGAGCAACTACCATGCCTCTACATAATAAACAGTACTTTGCTATCTCATTTGATAACAAAATAACCCATACTCCTCTAAGATTTAAAACACAACATTCAAAACTTACTTTTCTTGTTTTGACATAGTATGTACTAATAATAACAATAATAAGCAAATGTTATGACACAGTACGAGACATGCTTTTCACAATGCTGTTGAGTTATATCTGCTTGCTTTGATTTGCAGTAAGTAAAGGAGCAATGGGAAACAATAAAAGTGCAGCATATAATCCTGGTCACAAATATTAAGCCCTGCTCTTGTAGTACAAAAGAACCTATAGAACATCTGGTCAACTGAGCATAGCTGGGTTGCAATAATACAAACACATATACTGGAATCCTAAACAAGAAAGAAGCTAAACATGGAGGAGTAACTGCTGTATGATTCCATGTATATGTAATTCATGAATAGGCAAAAGTAATCAGTAAAAACAAAAACTGTAAGAGTAGTTTCCTCGAGGAGGGGGAACAGAGGAAAATGAATTGATTAGAACAGTATGTGGGGCCGGTGAGATGGCTCAGCGGCGTAAGCACCTGCCCGGCAAGCACGAGGGCCCAAGTTCGACTCCCGGAACCCACAAACGAAAAAAGAGCCGGTGATATCGCTCAGCGGCATGGGCGCCTGCTGGCACACAAGGTCCTGAGGTTGACCCCCGGTACCCACAAAAAAAAAAAAAGAACAGTATGTGATGGGACATTTTGGATAACAAATATTTTGTATATTGATTGGGGTGCTGGCTTCATGAGTGCATGCATTTATCAAAACATTAAACTGTACATACACTTAGATCTTTGCAACTTATTACATGTAATTATACTTCAGTGAAACTTAGGAAAATTGCAAAGCATATTAAGACCAATGGGACAACTTGTTTGTAGACTGTGTATTACATAAGTATTGAAAGAATATTAATTTTGTGAACTGGATACTTGTACAGTGATCTTATAACAGTATATTCTTGTTCTTACATGTTATGTCTGAAGTATTTAGGAGTAAAGGATAATGCCTCAGAGTATGTGTGTGTGTGTGTTTGAACAGAGAGCAACAAATACATATGATAAAAATTTTCAAAATTTTAAAAACTGGCAAATTTTGGGAAAATTAGAGCACACTTATTTTATGGTCTCGGTAACTTTTCTATACGTATGAAATTTTTCAAATTAAATGCTAAGAACAAACATAGATGCCAAATTAAATTTCATAGGAAAAAGTAGATTTAAGGCAATCATGAGTTGAGTAACTCTCTTAAAAACTTATATTTGCTCATCCTGGTGAAAGATTGCAATATGTCCTTGAGAAGTGGAATTGACTTATCTATATATTCTCCTAGTAAGAAATCTAAAGGTAATAAGAAATTTATCATCATTAACCGTGACCAAAACACAGTCACCAATAAATGCAGTAGCCATAAGTATAGTGAAGTAGATATGTTTGTTTTTCCCTTAGACTATAATTTTCTAATATACTAGAGTTTTATAATTAACACAAAGGTAGTTTTAAAGTGCAATTTTGTCATTAAATAAAACTTTAATATTACAAAATGAGCACAGTCTTAAAGAATATCTGTTACTAAATGTTAGAAAAAATACAAAAGTCTCTGAAACTGGATTTATGCCACATCGCAAGTCAATAATGTCTTCTGTTTTTACTTTGAACTTTACTAGTAACTTCTTTAAGGTAGGGAAAATGTTTAATAAGCAAATACACCTCCCCTGTTTTCATTTCCAAGAAGTGATCATATTATCTATATAGTTCAGTTTGTTGTTAATCATATACATCGATTTCTTCGTTGTCACACTAATCTGTTATTCATATCTTAGAATGTGACATTTTCATTTTGTGTTGGTCCTCCAGGTCTACAGTATACTTCTTAAGATCATAGACCATACACTACATATTTATGTCTCTCCCAGTGATTTTCAAACAATGGAACTTTAAAAATGATTTGCTGATTGATTAGAAATTATAACTGCATCTTTATGACTTTGTGGTATATTTGTGAGACAAGAGCTCCATTTTTATAAAGATATCATGCTACATTTTAAGAATTGATTTTCATCAAAGTATTTCATTATCAATGTATGAAGCTATAAAAAAGAAACCAATTTTTATGTTACTAAATTGTTTATTTAATAAATAACACTAGAAGAAATGATAAAAGAATTATATTAATTGGGAAAGATGCTATCACAAGGTAGGGTGCAATATCATACTTTCTTTAAAACAAAACTAAAAAGTTAACAAAAAAAGAAAATCCTTATGGTAAAGTCTACAATGTACTACAATAAAACTCCATTCTCAAGAGTCTATGTTTGAGATTAAAATATGAAAGCAGTTAAAATATATTATTGCTAGAGTTAGAAATACAGAATATACTCCACAAGAGAGGACATGAGGAAGTCCTTTACAGGCTACACAAATTCTAGTAAGGCCACACAAAGATTGATCTAACTCTTGAAGAATTTTATTCTGTAATTAGATATTCAGCTTTATGTTGACACTTGTCTTACACTATTAGCTAATACACTGTAGCTGGTTTTTCAGGCTGACACTGATTATATTTATTAGTTTTATTAGTGTATGGGACATAAGCATCAATGATAAAAATAGCCATGAAAATAGAAAGCTCAGACTTACTACACCAATTAATAAAGTAACTCATCTGTTAAAGCTTTACGATTCAGCTATCCTGCATTTCCTTCTGTTTCTTTATGCTCATATGACCAAACTAATTAACATCTAAAAGTATAGTAGAAATTATGTTGGAAATTATACACACAGTAAAAATATTTCATCAATGGTATCTAATCTCTTAATATAAATTCTTCAGCAAGACTGTCCAGAAGAATATGAGTTAAAAATGAGTCCTAGAGTCAGGAGTGTGCTTGGACCTGCCCTTAGGGAAATCAATTGGTAAGATGTGGTCAATGCGGCTCTCACAGCTGCGATTTACTCCAATTCAGATCACGACTGACAACCTTCTGACTTTTGCCCAAATGCCATACAATGAGCTTTCAGGGTCTCCCTCAGGGTCAAGCTAATTATTTGCCTCTCTTTTCTCCCAACAAGCCTCAATCAATGTCTCCTGCTGCTTCTGAGACATCATTTCTCACTCAGGATGCAGTGTGTGTACTGCCCAGTGAAGACCAATCTAAGGTAATGTTCCTGGGCCTGACTGTGGGAAGAAGACAGGATATTGGCCTTAGGTGGGCCAAAGAACTGAATCTGAAGATCATTTACTAGTAAAGAGAAATGATGTGCAGGATGAGATATAAAATTGGTCACCTTTCTCAAATATCAAGTTTGGAACTCCAGAAATAGATGGAATTCTTGGATTGCCTATGACTATCTCATAGTGATTCAATAGTCCTGTGATAACCAGCAACATGAATAGATTACGTGACTTTAAATGCATAGCAAAATGTCTTTGTATAGAGACCATTACTCTCCTAGCAAGCTTCCTGTAGGAGTCAGGCTGCAATGAAGTAGGACTTTAAGTGAGAGGTCTCCCCCTGCCTCACTGGCTCTCACTCAGGCCCAGGGGAGCTGGGCAAGCGTGCTGCCATCAGAAGTGGGAAGAAAGAGAAGCTGGAGGATATCCTGCGGGCAAGTGAGGACTTCAAAAGGAAGGATCCACATCCAAGTTGGAGACAGAACACAGGACACGGGAAGGCATGGGTACTGTGCTAGTGAAGCATGAGGACTGCAGTCAACAGTGCATAGACTCTGCCACTTGGTGGTTGAGACTTCAGGCGCATTTCTTAGTCTCCTGGAACTTCCCTTTCCTTATTTGTAAAGTGAGGATTAGATGCTATTTGAATGTTGCATGGAGCATTCATTAAAGTTTGTGTGAGGGATAAAGGACATCCATGAGAATAGAATGCCTACAATGTAGTAGATATTCTAAAACTGCCAGCATGATTATTAAGACATTATTAGAAGGAGATTGAAGTCAGGGGCAACTAAAGTCATTACCAGGAAGGGAACACCATATATTCCATAGTAAATGGATAGGAAAGTTCATGTACAGGAATTAGATGAACCCAGTGTTTGGAAAAATAGAAGTGGATGACATACTGGGTATATTATCAACAAGATGGGACTTCCCTCCCTCTAGTTTGATAGCTGGCATGAGATTTGGTCCCAATGGAAAACTTAATAAATGTAAAGCCCTAAACAATTATACTATACTATGCAATCTAATGAAAAGATCAAAATTCTCAGTCATATGAAACCACACAGCATAACTATGTTTAACAACATTCTTTCTCCGTCATATGGGAGAATCTATTTCCAGGGTAATGCAATACAGCAAGCTCTGGAATGTAAATACAAAGGGAACTGAAAGGAGAATAATTCAATAGTGAAAAATAAATTCGCCTTTTAAATTTTTTTCACTAAATACTGATTTATTTCACAGGATGAACAGGAAATAAATTCTTTCTGGTTTAAGACACTATTATTTATTTTTTAAGAAATAAATTTGATCTAAAGAGTAAAACTAATAGGATAATTCATTCTCTCTTTTAAGACCAATGGTAAATGCAAGTCCTCAAATTAATACTACACTTAAAAATTATAAAGTACTTTTTTCTTACTATATAAAAATAAAAGCCTTTAATTTATTGGCTCTTAGATTTCTCTCACTTCTTTCTTAGCTGTGTTTTATAGTAGCCTTCTTCAATGGGTTTATGCTTTTGTAAAATAAGCTGTACTTATTTTTCTATTTGTTCTAACTTGTCAGGAAGTATTTATGTATCAGTTCTGGAAGTTCTTTGAACTCTGCAATTCACATGTGATTTAAGTCATTATATTATTCTTAACTTTTAACTACTGGTGACATTAGGGGAATTTAGTAATCCTATAGTCTTATTATTTTATAGATGTAATTTGGTTTCTTACTGGTTTATAGTTTTAGTCTTGGCTACTCCATATTAAAAGAAGACAAATTGATTATTTCAAACTGTGTATATAACAGCATTGTCTTAGTCACTTTCCTCATTGTGGGAAAAATATACCCAACATAGACAACTTAAAGGATGAGTGGCTTATTTTAGCTCATGTCTTTAGTCCATAGTTGACCAGCTCTAAGGTAGGAAGGCACTGTGAAAAGTCTGGTGGAAGAAAGCTGTTCGTGTCATGGCAGCCAGAAAGAACAGCAACCAAAAGGAAAGTGTTGGCAAGGAAAATTCCAGGTCATTACCCCAGTGACACCTCCTGATCAGACAGCTCATCCTAACAGTAAGTTAGCCATACCACTCCCATTCTCCAATCATCATCCAAAATCCCCACCTATGAGACCACGAGCTGCTTGTACTTTTCAAATGATGATAGTATCTAATATCATCCCTAGAATGTCATAGGCATTCAGTATTATTATATTGTGTTTTAAAGTGAAGAACTTGATGAATTTGGATTTGAACTTAGGGATTCTCCCTTCAAAGTCTATATGCTAATGCCATATGCTATCTTGTGTGTATGTCTATGTATTTATTTATCTATATATCACTATATATGGAATTTTGTTAATGTGTAAGTGTCTGTGAGGAAATCAGAGAATTCCACAAAAAAAGTGGTGATTTAAATTCAACCGATTCTTGGACCTTTCATATAACTTTTAAAAGCTTAATGCTTCATATTTATTTCAACCTGTTTGCTACTCCATAAACTAGAGAAATGAGCAATATATTTAAAACACTGAACAATAACATTAATGCATGCCTATTACAGAAAACAAGTTGTACAGAATTATACAGTATAAGATCCAAAGTTTCAGACTTCTGGTTTCCTCCTTGACATGAAAATAGCATGAAAGTGGTTATTCCTGTCATTACAGTAAAAACCAGGACAAACTAAGAATCAATGTCCTTTCACAGACTTACAGGGAAGTGAAGTAGCAAGAAAAAAACATTATCCCAAATTATGGAGAAAGAAGTGATTCCAGCCTGGTGTGGTGGTGCACACTTGTAATCCCAGCACTCAGGAGGCTAAGACAAGAGGACTAGCGAGAGTTCAAGGCCAGCCTGAACTACATAGGGAGACCCTGTCTCAAGAAAAAAAAAAAGAGAGAGAGAGAGAAGGTGGAGGAGGAGAAGAAAAAGAAGAAGGAGGAGGAGGTGAAGGAAGAAGAGGAGGAGGAGGAGAACAAAGAGGAGGAGAAGAAGGAGGAAGAGAATAAAAAGAAGAAGTACTGATTCCAAGCAGTCACCCCTGAGACCTCCGAACCTAAAGTAGAAGCCACTAGAGCTGTAATCTGGTAGGAACACTTGGATGGTGTTTTTTCCTGGAGATTTTTTTTTTGTGTGTGTGGGTACCGGGGGTCAAACTCAGGACCTTGCGCACCAGCAGGCACCCATGCTGCTGAGCGATATCAACGGCCCTTTTTTCGTATGTGGGTACCAAGAGTCGAACTCAGGACCTTGCGCTTGCCAGGAGAAAGCAAGAAACTCCTGGAGGTTGCAGTCTGTTATGGGCTTTCCTTTCAGAAATTCTACTAGATTCTCACAGTGAAGAGCAATATGGAAGAGCAGAAAACCCTTCAAATTCTCCCTCAGTGAGATGTCAACATCAACAGCAATGTGATAAATTGTGTTGATAGCGTGTACCTTTGATATGATGCGATGACAATGATATGTAACTTCTAAGATCTTCCTTCCAGAAAACCACCACCCAGTCTAAATATGAAAAAAAAAATAACACAAATCCTAAATGATAGACATTCTACAAAATATCTGACTAGGACTCCTCTGAATTGTCAAGGTCACCAAATACAAGAGAAGCCTGGGAAATTGTTAGAGCCAGGGGGAGCCTAAGGCGACTTGACAACTGATTGTATTGTAGTATTCTGGATAGGATTTTGGAAAAGAAAAAGGATGTCAGGTAAAAATTGGAAAATCTATAGAATTCAGTTAATAAAACTATTAATCTTAAAAAATGTGTTAATCTTGATCTATTAATTCTGACAAACATACTATTCTAGGGTAAAATGTTAAGAACAGTGGAAACTAGGAGCAGGGGACTCACTGTCCTTGCTTCACAATTTTTCTGTAAATCTAAGACTATTTTTTTTTTTTTTTTGTGGGTACCGGGGGTCGACTTCAGGACCTCGCACGCCAGCAGGCGCCTGTGCCGCTGAGCGATATCACCGGCCCTTTTTTCGTATGTGGGTTCACGGGAGTCAAACTCAGGCCCTTGCGCTTGCCAGGCAGGCACTTACGCCGTTGAGCCATCTCACCGCCCCCTAAGACTATTTTAAAATTAAAAGTTTAAATAAAAAAGTAAAGTTTATGCACAGATTATAGGTAGCTATTTTCACCTTTCCTCCCAGATATAATTCTCTAAATTTCTTTGTTCAAGTCATCGAACATTATAGTTAGATATTTCTCAATGTCATCTTCAAAACAGAGTTATACTTTTTAGAAACATACACTGATGATAGAGAAATCATAATTTTATTTCATTGTCTTCAATCCAGGAGGATTCCCAATCCTACTTCTTATTACAACAGATGACAAAAGTGGTTTTTAAAATTTGAATTTGCAAATTATTTTTATGTGTGTAATCTTTTTTTTTTTTTATATGGGTACCGGGAGTCAACCTCAGGACCTCGTGCTTGCCTGGCAGGCGCTTATGCCGCTGAGCCATCTCACTGGCCCAGTGTGTGTAATCTTATAATATAATCCAGTGGAACGGGCACAGCAGATATTTACATCACTCTTAAGGCAGGAATTAAGAAAATGGTGACTAAGATTAAGAGATCCAGTGTCTTACTCAGGGGAATGTGACATATCAATGACAACACTGGAACTGTGATTTGTTTTGGTTCTTCATCTGTCACCTTTATTCCTGTCTCACTTGGCTTTCCTCATACACTCAATTTATAGCATTTAAAACAACCATACTATAACAAGCACAGAAAGTATTCCACTGCATGAAGATCAGAGATGCAAAAATCTTGTTGAAGGAATTTCATCACTAGAAAAATAACTTTAAATAGAAGTGTTCAAGTCCCAGAATGTCTGACTGCATCCAGCCTCTGGAAATGGATTACGCTCTCTTTTGTCATGCACGCCTATAGCAACTTTTCCCTATCAACAGGCTAGAAATCAAGACAAAATATTTTCCTAAGGGGCCGGTGAGATGGCTCAGCGGCGTAAGCGCCTGCCTTGCAAGCGCGAGGGCCCGAGTTCGACTCCCGGATCCCACATACAAAAAAGGGGCCGGTGATATCGCTCAGCGGCACGGGTGCTTGTTGGCGCGTGAGGTCCTGAGGTCGACCCCCGGTACCCACAAAAAAAAAAAAAAAAAAAAAAAATTTTCCTAAGGAATCAAAGTTGGAGTCAGGAACACTAAAAAGGGCCAAAGTCATCAAACATGGGGAGAATATGAAATTCAATCCTGAGATTCCAATTGGCAGCTGCCATGTCTGTTTTCACCACGATTGAGATTTCTTCAAATACTTGAGACTTGGGTATTTTGTGGCCTTGTGTGAGTTCTGTGTCCTTTCATCATTGTTTCAGTCAAAAGTTACAGAGACAGAGACGGTCTTCATTTTAGAATATCTTAAACTGTGCCAAACAACTTCAGCTGTGAATGGACACAATACAGACAAGGAATAATAAATAAACTATTATATTTCTGGGTGGTAGAAGTGGTTCCAGCTGTTGGTCTAATTCTATCTATGTAGAAAACTGCTTTCAGCAAACTCGAGCTAAATTGCTTGACTAGCTTGAATGAGATTTTATTTGAGAGCTTACAAAATGTGGTTCATAACAATTAGGTCAGAAGTGTAACAAAGTAAATGGGAAGAAAGATGTGTTTTTTTAAAGAATTTACACTGAACTGAAGAAGAAAGTATATGTATTAAAATTTAATATCAACTAAAACTAGAAATTCACAGGTACTAAATTTAATTGGATAAGCTTACTCAAAACAATTTATTTCTGTTAATTGTGAAATTTTTGTATTTTAAAATGGTTAATGCTTAATTTATTTATTTTTTCCTATTTACAGAACCGCCATTCCTGGGGATTATAATATATCAACAACATTAATACAATTCAAGATGTCCTTAGACTTATGAAATGGGGTTGATCCCTTTCATCAATCAGGTCAACCTCCGTTAAACGTCTGAGCTTTACAGTATATCCTGAAAGAAGACAGATTAGAATTTTGTCAAAATTAAAGAATCAAAGAATACAAATAGGAGGTCAGAAGATTTTAGTTTTAAAGGACATCAGGATGTTATAATCCATTAACTTCATCTTACAGATGAGGACTTTAAATACCAACTTGGTAAACCAAATTGCATCACTTCATATAGGTAATTATAAAAAGCTGGTCCTTGAATGCAGGTCTCCTGCAATAACTAGTCACTCTCATGGCTATTACAGCATACTTCTCTCCATGAATGGCCTTCCACAGAAGCCCAGTTCCACCCGCTTAACACATCAGTTGAGATATCTCGAAGTTTCCTTTATAAAAGGGCAGCATCAGATTCAGCTAGCTATTTGGTAAAATGCAAATCCCTGGGACCAATTCCAGACCTCCTAAATCAGAAGCTGAGGAAATGCACTTTTAAAGGGCCACCAGCTGATTCTTCAGTATTCCGTTTGTGAAAAATTACATTAAATCACTGTTTATCCATCTTGTCTGATTATAACTCAGTGGAGGGCTTACAAAGTACAAAATTTAAAAACTGCGTAGAAGAAACATGCAAGTGTATATGTGAACATACACCAATAAATGCAGGTTTTTAAATGGCAGAAATAAAATAATGTCTATAGTTAATGAACCAATGTCATTTTTTCTGGTTTTAAGATTGTTCTATAGCTATGTAAGGTGTACTATTTAGAGAAACCCAATGAAAAATACACAAAATTCTGCATAAATGGCCAGGCCCTCACTGAGAAATTCTGATTCAGCAAATCAAAAGTAAACACAGGAAGTACTTGTTTTTGTGTGTATAGTGTTTGTATGTGTGCTATGAGTGCATGTATGTTCGTGTGTATGTGTTTGTCCACATATCTGTTAACAAGTACCCAAATAATTCTTCATACTAATACATCAGAACTTAGTTTCACTGAAATCTCTCCATATTATCAGATATCCAATATCTCCTATGAGAATCTTTTAAAGCACATTTCCCCCAAGAGGCTTTGTTTAAAAATCTTCATGAAATGTAATAAGTACTTATAGATGAAAAGGATTTTCAACAAAGATTTGTACCCTATAACAAGGGTAGACTTCCAAATCATTATTGCATAGGTTGAGGGATAGGTGGAAAAAATGTTGAAGATGTCAGCTATTATCTGGCTTAAGAAGGGTGAAAAACAGCCAGGCATAGTGGTGAATGCCCAAAATCCCATAACTGTGCAAGGCTGAAGGAGGGAGATTGCCAAGTTCGAGCCCAGCTAGGGCAATTTGATGACTTAATAACTTAATGAGACCCTATTTCAAAATTTAAAAAAAAGAAACATATAAAAATGGATTAGAAATGTACTTCAGTGTGAAGGCTTAGAGTTTATTCCTCTGTACAACAAATGAAAAGAAAAAGAAAAAAAAGGTAAAAACTAACATTGAGTCTCTTAAAGTAATATAACACTACACAGAATATATCTTTTCACTACTGGATATTTTGAGATGAAAGGACATTTGTCAACTTAAAAATAATAGTGAAGCCCACCAAATTATTAAAGTACTAAGACATAACAGTGAACTAATACCAGTACTTGATACATTCTAGGTACACCTTTTAATTAAATGATGAGACAATGAGATACTAGCGAAATTTTTAATCATAACTTACATATTAAGGTCCAAGGTAAATGCAAATCCATGGGACCAGCCCCACACAAAATTAATAGAAAAATTAAAGAATTTGGAATTTCCATGAGAGGTTATCTAGTCCTTTCATATTTTTCCTTCATCCCAAGACTAACCTATTTTTAATTGCAAATTCTGTTTCCAATGTACAGAGCATTTTGGAACTGAGGATTATTATGAACTAAAAACATACAGCCACCAAATCAATCAGTCACCACTGCAGAAATTGAAGGGCAATATAATGCAAATCAGCATTTTAAAATCTTCAGCCTATTGTTTCAAAATGCTATTAGTTATTTGACTAATAGATGTAATTTCTCAAGACCATTTCTGCTGCCAAAACAGCAGCCCATCCAGAGGGATGGCATTTGTGATTGCCACCAGGGAGTAGCTCCTTCTGCTGCTCTGGAATGAACAGGAGCCATAAGAACATACACAAATCTATTCCCACCCAGATCAGCCTAGAAATATCTCAGGTGCTTTTGTGAGCTTTGCTATTTTTACCTGTGTCAAATAAGAATGTTGACACTTCTTTTCATTGACAGAGGATTAGGATCAGAGCTTCTAAGGGTATGAAACACAGATTGTATTTTCCAAGGGCAATCTCTGCACCAATAACAAAGAGTATTTCACTTCTCAAAGTCTTTACTTTTCTTTAACTCACTATCTCATACGAAAGATTCACCCCCAGTAACTCCTTTGAACAAGCATAATACAGATAATCTACACCTCTTATACAACATTTAACATTGTGTAATAGTTTCATACACATACATATTATCTGTCTTGTTTTACTGTGAGTTCCTTGAGGGAAAATGTTTCATTTTTTTCTTATGTCACAATGCCTAAAACATGGCAAATAAATTTTTGGTTAATTGAATATATTTCCATTCATTGTTAGACTCTGATATCAATTGTACCACCAAAATCAAAATTATCATTGTCTAATAATAGCACATATAGTATGATCATATTTTCTTCTAAAATATTTTGGTAACTATTTTAACATTTTAATCTCTCCTATTATGTCTTACATTTATACATGTTTATATATCTATATACATTTTATAAATGTATGTTTATATATACTTATATATATAATTTCTATTTATTTATAATTATATATAAGTACTTATATATTATAAACTCATCATTTTATTATATTATAGATTTGTTCTTTTATTGGTAGCATTTGGTACTTTCTCTAACACGTAGAAGGCAATCAATAAGTATATTTGAATTAATAACTAATTTAAATGACAATAACAAGAACCGAAGGAATGATTAACATTTTCATTTACTCAGAGTTCAATCAAGTTTGAACTTTTAGGTAGAGTAATCTCCTTTATCTGTGGTTTCAGTTACCCATGATCAACCATGGCCTGACAATATTAATGGAAAATTACAGAAGTAAACAATTCACAAGTTTTAAATTTCATGCCATTCTGAACAACATGACTAAATCTTGTACTATCTTGCTCCATCCCAACACGAATTATCCCTTTGCCCAGTGTATCCACATTGCATAAGCTACCTGTCATTTAATTGCCATCTCAGTGAGCAGGTAAACTGTTACAGTATGATAGCGCCTTTGTCCAAATAACCTATACTTACAAAATAGCCTAACACAATACCACAGTGCTTCTGTCATTCATCTTACTTTTTACCTCATCATGTAAGTGTTGGTTCAGCTTATAAAATCACAGGAATGATGTGTGCAATAAAGTAAGTTATTTTGAGAAAGACAACTTTCACATAAATTTCAAAACACACTGCTATAAAATATTTTATTGTTGCAGGTAAGAGGGGACTGTATTTTCTAGAATGAAAAAAGGAGTAATACTCTTTGTGCTTAACTTTTATTTATTCTATTTCTTGTGCTATCAATGCATTTAGGTGGTAACATTAAAAATTCTCATATATATTAATAATAAGCCATTTTTTCACTTGTTTTTATGCAAATCACTTCATACTCTAAGGTTCAGAGGCTTCCTTTTTTTTTTGTGGGTACTGGGGGTCGACCTCAGGATCCCGCGCACCAGCAGGCTCCCATGCCGCTGAGCAATATCACCATCCCTTTTATCGTATGTGGGTACCAGGGGTCGAACTCAGGCCCCCGCGCCTGCCAGGCAGGCTTTTACGCCGCTGAGCCATCTCATCAGCCCTCAAATGCTTTCCAGATTCAAAGTGAACAAATTTTATAGTTGATATAATTTTTCTACGAAACTATATTTTTTGTTATAATGAATTATGTTTATAAATGCTAATAATTTCAGTCAGTGAAAGAAACTATATCCTTTGAGTAATCAAATTCCTGTTATAATTTTATTACCTTTGGAAATCATGTCTGCCAGTTCCCAAATTTAAGCTTGGCAGTGAAATATTTTGAAAATATTTTATATGAATAGGAGTCTAATTTCAGAATGACTTTTCAGGCTAAGATTTCATCAAAAAAAACATTCATGATAAGCTGGAGAAGTGATCCAATGGATGGAAAAGTAAATGCCAGAATTGGTTTCCATTTCAAATTTTATTATTTATATATATATATTTTGTCTTTTTGAGACAGGGCTTTGCTATGCCGTTCAGGCTGGCCTTGAACTCCCTTTGTAGCCCAGGCTGTCCTTTAACTTGCAGCGATCCTCCTGCCTCAGCTAACAAATAAAAGACAATGCTTAGTAAAGTGCTTAAAATCTCACAGCTATGTGATTACAACTTTTATTGACAACTGTAATAATCAGTTAAGAAGAGTAAAATTTCCCTATAAGTTGCAGTCAATATGTAAAAATAAAAGAATAATTTTTGAGTTCCAGAAACTACACCGATTTCTTGCTAGTGTATGCTGTGCACTTCATTTTTCCATATCTATGGCTTGACCAATAAAATTTTTTCTGGGATAATATGAGACTGCTCAGGGAGTTTACACTCTGCTCAATCCCCAGCTGACTGGACTTACCTAAATGAATAAAATCTAAGCACACAGAATCAATCAAATAGTACCTCATCAGCAGTTGTTTTTTGCTACTTGAAGTATTTGATGTATACAAAGCACAATTTGGGTATCCTCCAAAGTACAGTGTGGCAAAGTTTTAAAAAGAGTCCTTACTACACTTAGACAAATTGCTCTCTACAGTCTCCCCAATGCCAAATGAAATGAACATAAATTGTTTAAATATGAAGAAATTAAACAACAAATGTTTTGAAGAATAAATATATAATTTAACCTGTCTGAAAGGATCTTAGACTAAATTGTTTGGAATTTGTGGCTCTATATTCTGGAAAATCTACGTTGAAAAAAATCATTATAGAAATAATGGAAGAAATCAAAGTTTGCAATTCCTTAGAATATAAGGAAATAGCCATTTTATTCTGTCTTACGGCACTACAGAAGACAGGGTAGGAAGCACATACAATTAGATGGTGTCAAGTGGTGAAATGAAGTCTGACCTCCTCTTCCTTTAGTAGACCAATTTTTAGACTAGTGAAGTTGCCTTCATTCAGTCTCAGTATCATCATATACAAAAAGGAGACAATGGGTTACATGGTCATGAAGTCCTGTTTGAATTCTATCTAATATTCCATGACAAGTATAAATCGTCAAGGAACATTGTATTCAGTCTTCATAGACTAATGAAAAGATCGAGTTGAGGAATTTTCCATTATGTTAGAAAGACTCAGCATGGCTAAAGAAATCAACTGCCTTTGATTATTTTTCCCTGAGAAACAATAAAGCTGTTATACTCTCAGGCTTCTTCGCCCATGCAGTGAAACGTGGAATAAAGGAACACAGCCAGTAATCTTCAAAGAACTGAGATCTGACAAAGATTCTTTCCTTGAGCAAACTCCAGCCAGGCTCCTCTGAGCCCTCTTCTTCACTAGGCCTCAACCTTGGCCTGTAAAGACTCAAACAAACACTAACATAGTTTCTCATAGCTCAAGGCCACATCCCTAGGAGGACCCTAGTATCCTTCAAGATGCCTGCCTGAGAAAACTCAAGGCTGCCAAAAGAATTTTCTGTTATTTCTAGGCAACATCCGAAGATAGGCCTGTCTCTCAGTCTCTGTGGGATCCTAACATTGATAAGGGTCAGTTAGCAAAGCCAGATGGCTTTCACAAGCACCAACCCCCTTGCCCACTCTTTTTGTAAGGTTTTACTTCCAAGACTCCGCTGTTCCCCAACTGCTCCTCTCCGAACTCCTTTATCCTCCTTTTCAAACATCCTGTCTCCTCTATACAAATCAAAGCTGACTCAGTACATGCTGGACCCTCCTCCATATTGCAATAATATACTATTGATTAAAACCTGTTTTTATCACTTTAATTAGGTCTGCCTTTGTTTATCCTTGACAGATCTTGAGGATGATCTCACACAGAGGTTTTTATTGTGCTCAGTATAATTATGGAGACCATACTTACTTCTTTAGGGTAAACCGTTTTCACAAACATCATAGTAGAGTCCCAGGAAAAGTACACAGGACTTGAAGACATACTTCCTTCTCACCATTTCCCTTTATAAATTATTTCAAGCTTATTAATACTTTGTATGGCTATAGCCAGTGTTTCTCCAAACCTAAGAAACAAGTAAAAATGGCTCCCTGCAGATGCTACTTCTCTGAGTTATGAAAAGGATATCACAAAAGAAGATTTGTCACATTCCCACTTAAGGGAGCTCTGGCTATGCTGGGGTAAAAGCAGCATTGGTCAGACAGATTTAAATCTAGTGGCTTTCAGCATGAAAGCCAAAGGACTTGACTGGAATATCCATCAGGATAAAGAGGTAAAACCAATAACGTTTCTTGGTAAATTGCCATGAGCCCAGCACTGTCTTACAAAGTTTACATATATATCTTGTCATTAATCTTTGGACGTCTTTAAAGAGGAAACTAACACTAACCCTACTTTGCGGGTTTTAAAAACAATCCTGAAATAGAGATCTTAAATACCTTGGAAAAGACTGCATCCTGTTAAACAATAATGAGGGGCCTGGATTTGAGTCTGAGGCTCTCTGACTCCAAGGCATTTCTTTGTGACCACCTTATCCTGTGATTATTTCTCTGTCCTCTACGCAACTGTAGACTTTATTCCTTCCATTGTTTCCACAATTTTTTTTTTCTGGTATAGATTTTCTCTACCAGGAATTACAGTCTCAAATCACTAGCAGTAGAGTCTGAGAACATTTCAGACGGTTCAAATTCCTGTTTTTTTCTTTGAAACACTAATTTCTTAGTTTCCTCCAATTGTAAGTGATTAATTGCCGTTACCATTGAAGAATTGAAATAGAGTGATTTATCTAATGCTATGAAGAAAGGGCAGTCATTGGGGAAGGTAAAGAGGACAGACACAGTGAGACAAAGGGGAAAGTCTGAATAGAAAGAAAGGAGCAGGGACAAAGAGAAGAGGGGCACAGCACAATGTGAGTCACCGCTGGAGGCCCTGAAAGCTGAAGCTGGGACATCAGTGGCTGTGATGAGGGGGTCGGTTTATCTTTACACCCTAAGATAGAAACATTAATTACTCTGATTTGATCAGTGAAGAGGCATACATGCATTGAAATGTTGCACTGTACTGCATAAATATGTACAATTATTGTGTTAATCAAAAATTTTTAAAATGTTTCAGGAGAGGGAAATGCTAACTCCCTTGATATGATCATTACACCTTGTAAACATGTATCAAATTATTGCAATCTGCTCCATTAAGATGTACAATCACAGTAATAATTAATGAAAGAAATAATGCATCCAAAATACCTCACACAGTAACCTAAAGTTATTACAACGTTTCTATTTTATACATTGTTAATTATTATTTGCTATATGTGTACATAAATATGTACATTCTATTAACCAAATATTACTGTCTTAGTTACTTTTCTCTCCTTGCTGAGATAAAATACCCGACACCCAAAATTAAGGAAGGAAAGGTTTATTTAGCTCACAGTTTGTGGAGGTTTCAGTCCATAATCAGTTGGCTCCAAGACAGGGTGGCATGGCATAGAGGCAACAGTTCATGGTTGCAGAAGACAGCAAAAGCAGCAAGGGCAAAAAAGGGAGGGAAAGCAAGCCTCTTTTCCTCCCTTATATTGTAAGCAGGCTACCCTGCCCCACAAGGTGGGTGTAGCACTCGCACCATCTCTGTGCCCTCCTCTTGCACAGGCTGAGGATGTTTGCCAAGTGAGGCCCCTGGCCCCCTGCTGAGTCACTTAGTTAAACTTCTAAACTTCTCAAGTTGACACAATGAACAATATCCTAGAGCAGTAAGGGCATGTCCTCTACACTCCAGGATGTAGAACTGCTGGGTTATTTAGTTAAGCTTTTAGACTTCTCAAGTTGACACAATGTATCAACCATAACAATTACATAATAACTTTGTTAGGGGATCTATAAATTCATGTGGGAAATGAGGGGAGACATGAGTTAGGGACTTTCTTATGAAACTATTATATGAGTGAGTATAAAACAGAAAAATAGAGTATAAGCCAACTCCAGGATCTTCTGCTTAACAGATATCCCGGAAAGTGTGGAATGCATAATTAGTACGAGAATGCAATTTATTCAGCTAGTGACCTGATAATCTGGTAGAAGCATGTACTATTGTTATAGTTGCTGAATGTGAACATTAAGTACTATAAATAAGGCTACACAGTTAGTTCAATTTTGGTTTTTGCACTACTACCAATACATTAACCTCCACAGTGCCCACTTAATCTGCTTAGTTGGCAACAGTTACCTGTAACTCCATTCATATCATCCAAGTCCTGCCCAGATATTTCCTGAAGCTCCTGAAATAGATTATAGCCTAAGGATGTGTAAAGATGGGCTTCTTTACTGGGGACAAGTATACACTCTTCTTTATGCTATTCATTTCGATTGCTGCATTGAGTTTCACCGGCAAAAAATGGGTTAAAGTGACTTTTTTCTGCTAAGCCAATTTTTCTTCATATGCTCAGCAGTGCAGCAAAAGTTAATTCATTCTAAAGCACATGGATTTCCAGCAACATTGTCAATATTATAATGTTCCTTTGCAGCTCCGACCTAGCTAGTTTATTAGATGAAGGGGAAATACAGATGGGCTGACAAGCAAGGTTGCATTTTGTTGTAGTGGAAAAAGCCACTAAAGAGCTCTTCTGAATCATTTTATTTATTCCAACATATAGTCTTCCGTTAAAGTTCAGAAGTTAATGCTTTTTTCTTTGCCTGCCCCCTTCCTATTAGCTGAGCTATTTATAAATCTTTAAAATAAGAACATTCTTCCATATTAAAATAGGCAATAAAAAAAAGCCTACCAATTATTCTTGTTTTGACTTCAGTGAAATCTCTTTTAAAAAAAAATAGTTAAATATGATTTCTATCCCTTCCCACCAATATAGTTTTGTACAAGGCAGAGAAAATGTCTGCTGTTTCCTACAACAGGAAATGAATCATCCTTATAATTTTTGAACGATTGATTGATGAGAAAACACCAAAAGGGCATCTATTGTGGTCTAGGCTTTCTGCATTAAAACAAGCTCAGCCAGTATCTCCATAGGTGAAGGATAAGTAGCCATGTACTGGGTGTCAGGCAATTTGTAGTAGCCTGACTGTCATCTTCGTTGCCTCTAGCTAAGCAGTGGGAAAGAACCCTCAGGAACTTGTGTAGAGGAGGAAAAATCATCTCAACCTGATAAACTACCAGAAACTTGTAGCTGATTAGCTTAACATTTTTTTTTTATTGGTGATACTTTGAAAACACAAGTCCCTGGGCTTTACTCAACACTGCATTAAATAAGGTAATAATGACATCACCCTAAAATACTTTACATATTTTACTTGGTGTTATATCATTGATCTGACCAACCCTTCTTCTAGCTAGAATTCCAATAGCATAGCAAATTAATGTTCCTTCTCAGAATCATGTCAGATATCAGTCTTTTTGTACGGGAAATGTCCCCCTTTTCTTTCACCTTCTTTAAAATCCAGCAGATTGGGAGTCATCCACTGAAATCTGTCTCCCTGCTTTTGTAAAACTGTTTAGACATTCTTCTGATTGCTCTAAAAAGAAAGAAGATAAAGGACTTTGTTTGTATAGAGGGGTCCCCTATACAGACAAAACTAAATAATTATATACTTCTCAATAAATTAGCAGTGTTAATTGATAGCTGTAAGTAGTTGTACTTTGGAGTCCACTGGGCCTTTCCCTATATGTAGCATAGCAGAAAAATATGATGCATTCAATGCATTTAATGTTTTTGACACACTTGAGGTCATGAAGGATACTATAGTACTTTATATATGTCTCTTGCTCTCAGTATGCTTATAGTCTAGAAAATTGCCATTAATTAGAATTAACTATGCACTAAGTTTAGTGCTCAGTAACTTTAAACATTATTTTGTTATGTTTCACATTTTCACAGATGAGAAAATGGCCATGTAACTTAAAAAAGGGCTGGTGATATCGCTCAGTGGCATGGGCACGCAAGGTCCTGAGGTCGACCCCTGGTACCCACAAAAAAAAAATGAAAAATAATAAAATCGGGGCCGGTGAGATGGCTCAGCGGTGTAAGCGCCTGCTTGGCAAGTGCAAGGGCCTGAGTTCGACTCCCGGAACCCACATACAAGAAAAGGGCCGGTGATATCGTTCAGCGGCATGGGCGCCTGCTGGCACGCGAGGTCCTGAGGTCGACCCCCAGTACCCACACAAAAAAAATAATAAAATAAAATTGTTGTTCCAGCTGGGCATGGTGGTGCATGCCTGTAATCCCAGCACTCGAGAGGCTGAGGCAGGAGGATTGCCATGAGTTTGAGGCCAGTCAGAGCTACAAAGTAAGTTCAAGGCCAGCCTGAACAGCATAGTGAAACCCTGTCTCAAAAAGACAAAAAAAAAAAAAAAAAAAAAAAAAAAAATTGTTCCATTATCAGTATGATACATATTTTGGATTATTTTCTCAAAACAAGCTTCTAGGAAAGATTATTGATGTGTGTTTGACATCCAGAACTTCCCCCTTGGGCCTCAGATATTATCTATGATAAGAAAAAGACCAGAGAATTGGCTGAGGTAGATCCAGTTCTAGTCATTCTCAGAGGGAAGCTAAACACAAAGGATGGATTAATCCTGATTTTGTTTGATGTTTGAATCTTTGATTTTATTCACTTACACTGATGTAAATGAGCTTAGATGACCATAGCATAGATGATGTGCTTACTTATTTGTTTCTGTTGTTGTTGTCATCATCATTAGCAATTATCATGCTTTTCTAGTACCAAAAGTAGAAGGAAAGAAATAATAATAGTATCTTTGGCTGATTCAAGAAATGGAACCATCTCATGAAAAAGGGAAATGTACCATAGCCCCAGATAAGTAATATATATAATATATATATTATATATATAATATAATATAATATAATATATATAATACAATATATAATATATATAATATATATATATAATTTTGTACTTTTAGTAGCAAATTATAAGACAGGTATGGGTTTGGTTGTTTATCTTTTTGGTTTTTTAAGTACTCTGTTATGGACCTATCAAGTATATGGAGGAGGCCTCATGTGATGTAAAGTATATGGACTTCCAAGTGGGGAAGGCCCAGATAAAATCCTATCTCTACCACTTACTAATTTTGAGAATTTGGATAAGATACTGAATGACTTTGAGCTTTTTTCTTAGTATGTAAACAGATCTAAACCTTATACGGTTTTTCAGGTATTAAATGACTTAATAAATATAAATTGCTTCCTATGTAGTAAGGATGTTTTCTTTCTACTATATAAAGGCCTGATACTGTCCTTTCAAGACAGAGAATATTAGGATTTTACACAGAAATATATGTTCTAGACAAAGCCTGAAATAGAAAAAAAAAAAAAAGACAATAACAAGCAAATGTAAAGGAGAAGTGCAAGAAAACAAAAAAGAATTAAAAAAAAAACAGAAGAAGAAGTGGAAGTTACTTCTAAGCTCCGATGAAACCTGACTCAATTCTGGGGTATTTACAATAGTGATGACTAAGCCTTTTAATATATGCCATACAGAGCCAAGATGCACATACACCAACATTTAATTTAGAAAGCAGGGAAAGGCTACGATCTGCATAGGCATATACTGAGTTATCTCAAGAAAATTTACTTTCACAGATGAAATTGGAATAAATCTATTTTAATGAAGGCTTCAATTGTCCTTTCCTAGATTAAACCATACGCATTTTAGGGAATTTTGATGTGTTTCGTTTTAAAACATCTTTAAAATCTATGTAAGGCAACTCCCTAAGATATCACACACTTTCTGAGCTCCCACAAGTGAAGTGTGATTTAAATTAGTCCTCAAGCTGTTCAAATAAGGAGCTGTGGCTGATAGTATCACAATTTGAAGAGAAGATATACGTATTTTAAAAGTTACTTATATCTTAGAGATAAGCATGGCAAAATGGACTAAAAAGTGAAATCAGAATGAATAGTTTAGATTAACCAGTGAACTCCTCTAATCCTGAGGGCAAGTCAAGATTACTGGGAAGATAAATATTTCTTGCTAAATCAGATGGTTGCTGCCAGAAGCCTTTCTGAAAGTGATCCTTAAGAAAATAGTGTTATTTTTGTGCATAACACCTTCTAAGACTGGGGCATGCTGCTTGATTTGAATTAATTTCTAACCGGCCCTACAACCATTGCCACCTCCCTCTCCCCTCTACATTTCGCCGTAACTTCATAATCAGAATATTCAATGACAGCATCCTCAGCTTGTAGTGCTTTTCCTAAAGTGCTTGCATCTAGGAAATAGTTGCTGCTACTTGCATTTAACCAACAGAGAAATTGTATGGTGGATGGATCCTTCTGACTTGGGCATCAGGTCACTTAGCTCTAGCTGTGCTGCTAACCTTCAGAGGTGGGTCACGGCTTCACCAGCCCTCATCTCAGAGACAAGGGGTTACCTAGCTCATCTCCAAGGTTCTTTCCTGCTCAGTCATCCTGTGATTCTATAATGTACTAGCTAAGTGTTTTGCCTAATCACACAATTACCCATTGGTCCTCTTGAACTGGAAATGGATGATCACTTGTCAGGGGCATTGCACAGGGGTTTTGTGAATTAACAGGAGGTCAGATTATAACCTACGAAGTCCCTTCTGACTCTGATTCTGATCTGGCTCCTGGGTCTTTTGACTCCTGGCCCAATGCCCTACCCATCAAGAGGACATTACCTCCTCCTGCTGGAAGCAGCCAATTTCTAATTCATTAAGAGAGATTGCAAGCATTTAAAGCAGGCTGTGTGAGTGAATGATAGACATAAACCATTACCAACTTGTCCTCATACTAAAATAATTACATACAGAATTCTTTTCATCCCATTGTAGAATAATCGTGCCATGAGAAATAAGAGAAAGCAGAGGCATCATTTTGGTGCCCCCAAGTGGGCATCTATGATGGCTGCAGTTATGTTACACAATAAGGCGTTAAGGGGCCTCCTGCTGTCACTTGAATGGGACCTTTGGGTCACTTGCACTGTTCATGACTGTCTTCTTTCTACAAGGTCTTGCAGAGATTTTCAGTTTCAGCATAGACAGCCTGAAGTTATTTAAAAGAAGAGACCATTGTAAATAGCTTTAGGAACCTGCGTTATTTTCAAAGAACCCAATTGTCTTGGATATGTTCTCCTAAGGCCAAACTGACCTGGGAGGTAGACCCTCAGATAGCTGAGTCTATTGGAATTGAGGATCCTAGAGCTATGCAGTTCCCCTTACACTCAAGATAATGAGAAAACAAAATAATTATCTCTGGAAGAGTTAAGTTCTAATCCAACACTGCATTCTACAAGTAGACATTCTGGACTAGAGTTATCTGACAAAACTATGGCTTCATTCTCCTAACAGATGTATTAACATTTGAGAATGTTAATTGTATATCCAGAAGCTCTGATAGCATTTTGTCACAATAGCCAATGACCAGAAATAGCACCTTATGATAGATTCCCTGGGTTTTATTTTTAGAATAAGACATGCCATTCCATGCATTTTTCCAGTGACAGTCTTATTATATACATTTGAACTAGTACCCGTTAAATGCTATTAGTATTACTTACTCTGGACAAGTTTCTTAACTTCATTATTTCTTAACATCATACCTTTTCCAACATTTGGATATTTTATATTAATACCTTCTAAGATTTTTTATAAGGACTAAGTGGAATGACATAAATAAATCATAAAATACAGAGTAAAAATTTACAATGGACAAAGAAATATTTAATTTAAGTCAATTATATGCCATGAGCATCTGCTATATGAAAGACAATTTGTTGGATAAATAGTCCAGTCGTCCAAGAGATTACTACAGAGAATAGGCAAGTACAAACTCAGGTCCTATGTGACAGGTACATAAATGTCCCTAAAAAGGTAACTGAAGATACAACAAGAAAACTGATACTACAAGAGGAACTTAACAGTTCCCATAAAAATATCCCAAAATATATCCCCAGGTAGTATACACTTAAATGATAAACTAACAGTTCAGATAATTTGTGTTGTAGAACTTCGGAAGACACAGATCTGAATTGAAATATTCTGGGAAGATTTGATGGAAATAAATGAATTTAAAATGAAAGGAGAAAAGGGGGTAAAATAATTTTATGCAAAATTTCTAAGTTGGAGAAACATATAAGCAACCATAACCTGAAAAATTGGGAGACTTACTGGAAGAACAATGAATTTTGCTGAATTAAAATATTGGGAACTATAAATAACCAGAGATGTTAGTTGAAAGGAAAGTATGAGCCATGAGTCAGAAGCCAAAATTTAGGCTTTGATTTCTTATTATACTAGGTTCACAATCCAAGTGTTTATTCTGTAGGCCAGGGATGAACAAAGTTATCACACATTGTAGATCTATCTCCATTTTCTTCTTCTCAGACTTATGAAAGCTCTCATTAAGCAATTGTCAAATTCTCTCATAGGACTTCAGGAGCCTTCTTAAATCATTACTGTAGAGAGCGATCACCAGTCAGTTGGTTTGTCTCAAATGACAAGACCAGCTTGCCACTCCTTCAATTGTCTAAACAATGAAAATGGGAAGACATTGTAAGGCAGGGCGAGAAATCAGTTGGAGAGGATCCTAGTTGGGAAGATGGCAGATACTGTATTTAGTGATTTATCATACCATCTAGAGGTGAGATGATAGGGGCTTTTTACTTAGTTCAATCAACAAAAATTCACTGAGTGTCTGTTGTGTGCTAAGTTATATGTTATAGTCTGGGAACCAATAGGAAGGAAGATAATGAAAATAAATAGACTAATCGAAATCTTGTGCTTGAGCATTTGGAAAGATCATGACACGATAAGCAAAAGCAGGAGTTCAGGGGTAAACTAGAGCTAGAGAGAAGATAAGTTCAAGCTGTGTTGGAAGGAAATAGGTTTTGGGGGTCAGCACTACAAAGAGAAAATCTAATCAGTAAGATTTAGTTATAAAAGAGCACGCACTAACAGCAAAACAATACAGACCCCTTGTAGGAGTGAGAAAATTGTTGGTTATAAAACTAAAAAAAGAGCAAGAAACAGGTTAATGTAGAATGCTAACTATTAAAATAAGCAAGGTTCAAAAAGAAAGTTGTGGCCAACCATGGACACAGGATATTGTAATGGTATTTAAATGAATTTGTCTATTAGTAAATCATTAGTGACATGAAAAAAATTTTAACAGAAGAAAAATTTTATCTTGCAGAGCTATAAGGAAAAAAACAAGACCAGAAAGATGAGAGGAAATGGGTACAGTAGCACATCTAAGTATCTGACAATAAAGAAAACAAGGAATGAGATGTTAGCCAAAGGAAACATCCAAGCATAGAGGATGTCTGAAGAAGAAGGGGAAGTACCCAGCGCAGAAAAGATTGGTGATTATGGGGAGAGAGAATGGATGACGGAGCCCAGTCCTGAGATGAAAGTAGAAGGTAAGATTAAAAGTGTCTGTGGGAAGCTGATAAATCATGAAACAGGAATCACCTTTTGTACAAAATGAGAAACAAAGATTTGGGCATAGAAATAGTTAAAAATGTAAATAGGAACAAAGAGGAGGAAATATTCAAAGACTTCCAATATTCTTTAAAAATAGAAAATGTAATAGTTTTCAAAAGAAAAGAATGGAGTAGAATGCAACAGAGCATTAGATTTGAGAAGAGAATGTGTGGGCAAAACAGAATAGAAAGTTATTCTTATATTTTTACTAAATATTTTTTGTGTGCTTATCATGTGTCAAAAAGACTGCTAGGTGGTGAAGATCTGTTAAGAAATGGAACTGACATTGTTTCTGCCCTAAAAAATCATATGTTCTAGAAAGGAAGGTAGATTTTACAAAAAAAAAAAAAAAAAATCCTGTTACAAATAAAATAGTTCAAAGTCATCATACGTACCACAGAAATAAGGAGAGATCAAGTCACATAGGTCTTTTGTATATTGTGGCAAAAGTTTGGCTATTACTCTAAGTTCCGAGAAGCTATTCAAGGATTATGTCATTTCATTTTAAATAAAAATGAGCGAATTCACATTTTAAGGAACTTTTTCAGTGTGGATAATGAATTAGAGAGAAGCAACAGTAGAAACAGGAGCATTGTTGGGAATCTCCAGGTGAAAAAAACAGGGGCCTGGACTTGGACTGTGGCCATGAAGATGGAGAAAACAGGTAACTTGATACTTTTCTGGAAAGAAGGTGCCTAAGTCCTTCGGAAGGATTCAGTGTAGTGAAAGGGGTAGATTTCAAGCCTAACACCAAGGGGGGCTGGTGCCATTCCTTGGGAGAGGGGGCTTGACAGACCAGGGGAGAGCTGGGAAAAGACGAGATGTCTGAGACAGACAAATAAAGATATCAAACAAGCAGTTTAGTAAGAAAGGAGGGGCTCAGAAAGTAAAAGACATAAATTAGGAGCAAGTTTTTATAAATGAATAGAAAAAAAAAAAAGAATAGAAGGGAGAACTGCCTGAATTTCCTCTGCTGGATGTTTGGTGTAGCAAGTAAAAGTATGCAGTAAATAAGACCTGAACCCAAATTACCTGAAAGAGAATCCAGCTTTTAGCACTCAACTGCCTCATCAAAAGTAAGTAAATAAATAAATAAATAAACAAACAACTAAATAAATAAATAGGGCTGGAAGGAGGAGAAAAAAGAAGGGAACTCAAATGTGTTACATACATGGTAACAATCTCCCACAGTGAATGTAATCATTATGTACTGCAAATATGTATTAATAAAAGTCAAAAAAATCAGTCATTCAATCAATCCTAGTACCTACCTCATAGAGTTATGAGCATTGGAATTGCTGTGTGCAAAATACTTAGAATAGTGTGTGGCTTATGTGAGAAGTATAATCATGTTGCTATACTTATTTTTATTATCTGGAGATTAAGGAACAAAAGAAGAGATCACAAAGAAGACTGAATATCCTGGAGACTGAGTGAGGATGACTGAAGTCAGACTTAACAGGCTGTCTGTGGCAGTGATTGCTGCAATGGATACGTAGACGTCACAAAGATATTCCTGGTAATTGCAGAGTTGTGTCCTATCTGGATCTTAAGAAATGTAAATACTGACTGTTTCAAGTGCTGAGGAAAATTCCTATTAATTTATCACACACTGATTGATCATCTCTAGTGGGCCAGCCACTTGATTGAGACCCAGGGAATAAAGACACTCAGAAGACCCCTGCTTGGGATACATTTACAGTCTAATGAGGCAGATAGAGCAGATATAGGTCCTTGGAGTCTTCTTCTCTATGCCTAGACACAAATTAATAGTGAGCATGTGATAGGACTCCCTAATTTAGCTTTGTATAAAAGGAAGAAACACAAGAATAATAGAAGTAAAGATTACAAAAACTAACTACAGAATTCCCCAAAAGTTTCCTGCAAAACTAGAGCAGCTCTTTTAACAAAGAACTAATAAAAGCAAAATTCCAACACTTAAAAAAAGGAAATTTTCCATATCCTGTGGTTACAAATTTTTATTTAAGATTTTACTCCTACTATATATCCAACTACAATGGCTTTATTCTGGCTATTATATCCAATCCCAATACCCCAAGGTGTTTTTCACACTATAAAGCATCTTCTTGCATTATTAGAGTAAATTAGTTAGCAAAACAATGAGATATTAGTCCAGTAAAGGTCACATCATGTTGATTACAAGAAGCCAATAAAACGGAATTCTTGACTTTAATAGTTGAATGTCACAGAGGGAAAATAGACAGCTTTACATTTCCCTTTGTAATGGAAGGACTTTTTGTTCCCAAATTATATTCCTCGAAGTGCCACTCTTGTATTTTTCCCAAGAAAACTGAACTGGAGTGGTCCTTGGAGAGGCTGCCTGATGGGAGGAGGAAGATCAGATAGTTTGTCCCAAGGAAAACCTACTGTCTGCTCCCTTATCGCAAAAACCTTAGCACTTATTTATTTAAATATTTGCTTAAGGATTTTGATGGACATGAACTTCCTTTCTTCTTTCAGTTAGTGGTAAAAACAACCAGGCAGAGGAAAATAATCCACTTGGCTAACATCAAAAACACGGGGAAATCAGGGACCAGGGTTGGATCATTGGATTCCCAAGCCATGGTCAAGCATGAGTTAAACTGCCTGTGGCACCTAATCAAAGAAAATTTTGCTCTGAATTTAGATTTCTCCAGCCATAGTAAAAACTAAAGAATTTACATTTTCTGTTCTGTCTTAGACTCTGTTCATGAACATCATCATTAAAATCACAATTAACTAGAGCCTTCTTGGTATGAGGCTAAGTCTGAAGGTTCAGGTATAATGTTTCAGGAAACTTCCCACAACAACCGTCTAAAGTAAATATTAATATTACCCACATTTTTGATATCTGACGACTGAGGCAAAGTTTCACATAAAGTCACACAGTCAGTAAGGAGTAGAAAGAACATTTGAACCCTCAAAATTTGGCACTGGAGGGCCAGTGCTTTTAAACACTTCATATTTTGCCTCTCTGTGTACTTACATGTTGTCTCCCTCTTTGTGTGTGCGCGTATGTGTGTGGACACCGCGTTCACCTCTCTAAGCTTACACAAAAATAAATAAATAAACAAATAAATACATGTCATCAAAATTCCCTGAAGACTGATAGAAAATGCATAGTTATGAATATGACACATGACTATGCTATAAGTGCAAAGACAGGGAGACTGAAAGCAGTTTTCCAGAGTCAGCAAACATGGTAGCCAGACTCTGAGCCTCGGGAGGAAAAAGGCACAGTACGTGGAGATGGCACTTCATGTGGTGACAGAGTGATGAAGTCGGACTGCCTGACTTAGACCTGGCTCTACCACACTTGCTGTCCGAACTCGGGTAGGTGATTTAACCTTTCTGAGCCTCATTTGCTCCATCTATAAAAGGAAAACTTAATAACACTTACATTTATCTTATTGTTATCTTGCGAGGATTCAGTTATTTAACTGAAATTAAAAAAACTTAGAAAGGTGTTTGGCATCTGAGAAACCATTAAGAGTAGGTTAGCTATCATAATTACCCTTCCTAGCATTAGAAGCACAGACAGCAATGCTCATCACACTGGCTGTTCTGTTCAGTGGGTTAGGTGTGAGGCTGTCCCAATCTAACACCTCAGTCTTTGGGATGGAGGAGGTGGAGAAAGTCCCATTCCTTCCAGAACCCTCACCTGTGCTTAGCCATTTGTATTTACTAAAGATAAAAGTGTAGAGGGCAAAATTTGCTAAAAAGCTGTAGGCACTTTTCTCAGCTCGATTTCAACATCTCCATTTTCTCTCAATTACTCTCAGTTTGGAACAGAAATGTTAAATTATATCAGATGCCTATTATAACCTTTCAAGTCACTTATTCCAATAGTATTATCAAATCCCATCATTTGTGTGGAGGGGAGTGGCTGTATGAATGGGCGGGTAGAAAGGATGGAGAAAAGACACAAAAATGAACTTGATTTTGCTTCACTGAGCCCTCAGTCTTATCTATGGCTTATAATTTGTGTGGGATGATGTGAATTTTGTCCATTACAAGGGGTTGAGTAGGTTGGAATTGGATGAAGACATATTGAACTGTCATATTATGAACATCCGCCATGCAAATCATTCTCAAGCATTAGAGAAGATTTTACACACCAAAGAGTGGTCCCCTGCTACGTGCATAATGTCACCCGTAAGAAACCATGAAATAACCTATGGAACACAAAGTTCAAGAACTTTGTGGAAATTCAGACATTGAAAGTAACTCCTCAGTATACAACTCTGGGAAGACTTTGTGCAACAACCTGAATTTAAGCATTGTCCTGAAGAATGGATAAGATTTGGATATACAAAGAGAGGAGGAAAAGGGATATGTGACTTCTGGAGACCTGATGGTACCTCACAACTAGGGCAGGCATGCAACATATCTTCCAAACCAAGTCACTTTAAGAAGAGGGCCTATTAATAATTAGCAACCAGAGCAACACATACATGTTGGAACTGCCTGGGCAGAGTAATCTACTTAGAAGACAAGCTAGTGGTAAAGAAAGAAACCTTTGCTTTACCCATGAGAAAACTAAGGCATGCATATGTTGCAAGGCTCATAAGAGATATGGACAACACCAGAATGAGACCCATTTCAACAAGTTTGAGAAGTACACTGCAAGGTACGGGAGCTAATTTCAGTTCATCATTACCAAGTTAAAATGATAGGCAATTCGCTTATTCATTTGGGGAGACATTTTCTCATCTGTAAAAGGAATATGTAGGAAAATGTGATCTTCAAAATCTTATGTAGCTCAGATGCCCTTACTTTTTTTTCAAAATAGCCAGACACTTATCAAACCATTTCCCCCATCTCTGCATTGGCTGACATTTTTCCTCAGCCTTCTCATCTTTTAGTAACCAATACAAGTTTTTCCTTTGTAGTGAAACAAGCGCACTCCTGAAGAAAAACTCACATTCTTCAAAATTACACACTAAAAATAAATATTAGGGTGGGGGGGCACTCTCAAACCTATGCAATTTTATAACCAAAGCACAGATAAAAGCAAATCAGAAAAAGACATATTGAATTTCTAATTTAAAGAAATATTACAACATTACAATAATAATAATATTACAATATTATTAAGTCTTTACTTTTAAATAAAGGTTTTGACTGATAGAAGGGAGCAGGGAGAGGAGCTGAAGTGAAAAGTTCCTGTATCAGAAAACCCATACAACCATGTACTTCCAAATAGAGCACATGGTTGAACTGAGCAAAAAAAAAAAAAAATGTTCCAAAGATATTGTGAGCACTGGGTGCTCCTGCCCTGCATGCTAAATATTGCTGGGCTGTATATTTGGAGATTGGCTGGTATTACTTGATAATGCAAATCATTCAAGTCCTGCAAAAGAATTACTTATAAAACACTGTTTCTCCATTATAACAACAATGATTCTTTTATTTACTGACTAGGAGCAAATTTCCATTAGAGAAACACGCATAGCAGTAGGAAATTTATCTGCTCTGTTTTACTTATCTTGGCACACTAATGTTGAATTCGTTCATTCATTCATTCATTCATTCATTCATTCATTTGTACATTCCATGTGTACCACATAACTGCAAAGTGTTTTGCTGAGGCTCAGGGAAAACAAAAACATAAATCTAAATGATAATAGATTGCTATTTGTTCCAAAGCTTGATCACCATTTTTAGTAATGAATTCTCTGGTCAGAATATGTAGCAATCAGATAGACTGAGATCATTTTGTGTTGGACAAAGGAGCGGTTATCTGGACTCTCCCTGCCACATATGTAATATTCTGAAGTGGGCTGAGGTACCTTTTTCCCCTTTTCTTGTTAAAGTCGTTCTCTGAGAAACTGATTTGTTTTGTGCTGTTTTCCATTCACATCACGATCCAATCAAACCACAGAATATAGGAAAGATCAAAGTAGTGCAGTCTAGTCATCTACAGTAATTCATAGAATATATGAGGCATTAAAATTTTCATTCCTCATTCTTATAAGAAAGGCTATAAAGGTAACCGAAAATGATGCAGAATATGAATTCATTCCTGAGACAATGATTGTAGCAAGAATAGGAAAAGGCATAAACCAACAGACCCTTTTTTTGCCTGAGTCTTAAACCCCTTTTGAAAAACAGTTCTTGCCTGTGTCATTCACACTTTTACTTTTATCCTTGATTTCTTCAGCTCTTCTCCTATCTAAATGGTACATGAAAAAAATATCCCAGAAAACTTTTTGAGTATTGGCCCCCTGTATTTTCATCCAAAACAATCTTACAAGCATTCCCATAAACACAAGAAAAAAATTCAAGATTGTGCCTAGCAGGTATAGAAGTAATTGACTGAAAAATTAAAACCTTACCAAGACAGCAAGCAGGAGGGGTAAGATGTTAGTTTTCAGCATACCATATATGTGATTTCCTCTCTGCTGTATTTACTTGTTTATTAACCATCTTTATTCTAGAACATCTTTTTTAAATTCCACATTTTTTGTTTAATAAACTAAGAATGAAATTATTAATTCACAGAAAATAAAATAGAATTTTTACTCACTTTCAGAATTTCAGCCAGAAAAGGGTAGGACACAAACATTATAGAAAGAGACAAATGTGCAAAATTACATATCTGAACCAATGACCAGGGTAATATGATCAAGAAATCCAAGCTCAAAAAAATTTTTAAATCCTTTTTCTCCCTTTCTATTAATATACTCTCTTTCCACTGACTAGGGAATTCAGGGAGAAAATATGTATGGCCATGTCATAACATTAACTACATGAATTTCCAAAAGAAAAAAAAAAGTTAGTTCATGAGCTTTTATTTTGAATTGAAAAGGTTGAAATTGAAGGAAGGCTGCTCCTCCCTACATGACATACTCTGGAACCTATGGTGCAGGAGCACCCCAGCCCACATGGCGGATGCTGTGGGTCTGAAGAGAAGGACAAACTCAGGGACTTTAGAAAATAGCAGGACCACTGTGCCCTGAGAACCCGAGGGCTGCAATTACAATTGTACAGTTGGCGAACTTAGTATTTTTCCATCTAATTTGTTTTCTGTGGTTTTCCTCCTATAATCGTGGCTTCTCAGGGTATCCATGAGAGTCCCAGATCCTGTGCAGGTGAAACCTGTAGCAGTACCCAGCCCGATGTTTGCAAAATGGTGCCATGGGGTGGGCATGGATCCATATGAGAAGGATCTGGGCTCATATTCCTTCCCTACCACTGACTAATGGATGAATTTGGACATATTACTCTTATGTCTCCAAGCCACAGTCCTTCCCCTATGAAATGATACTAATAAAACTAACAGTCTTTTAAAATCAAGATTGGATAACATACATAAAATACCAGACACAAGTTGGTTCAGACTGAAATGACTTTGGGTTCAAACACTGACTCTATCACTTACCTATTGCTAAGAAATGGAGAGAAAAAAATGGCAGAGTTGTGATCAGCCACAAAATTCAGACTCTCTAAATTTCAGAGTCCAGATACCTGGAAAATAACAATTTGGTGAAGAGAAAAAAGGAGTAGATTTCTGGGAATCTAGAAGGAACTGAAAGGAATATTAGAAGCTAAAGATAAGTTAGAGATAGGCACACAATGCAGAGTAAATAAATGAAGCATTTTAGAAGCTTACCTGGCTCCTGAAAAGGGGAAGCTACCTCTACAGAAGCAAGGTAAATGCCCAAGGCTGGCAGCCTGGAGAGAAATGGCAGACCAGGCTTGTGGCCCAAGCCCCAGAAGAAACCCATGGCTGTTGTGAACTGCAAAAGCAGTGCAGTGGTTTTCTCTGAGGCAACCCTTTTCACACAGCCAGCAATAGCAGGAAAGAGAATCCAGTGTGGTGCCTGACATATCACTATGGTGTGGTAGAGAATCCAGTATGGTGCCTGACATATTCTCAGGGAGTTCATAATCAGGCATCATTTTGATTACTTAAGTCTAACACTCAGAACAACTGAAAAGCAATCTCACTTCAGGGGTCCCAGTGTAACCCTCTCATAGTGACTGGGTGAGAGACAGCCAGGGGAGACTATCACAGACAGAGAGCGGGCTAGACAAAGAACTTCTGAGAAGTTTGAACTCAGGCCAGGCAGGACATGGGCCCTGCCTTCCATGGTGAGAAGCCAAGCCAGGGTTGTGTTGTGTGCAGAAATGGCTGGGTCTGAAAATCTGGCCTTAAGTACTTGAACCCTTGCCCTGCGACCTACATCCAGCACCAATCTGAGGTCTGATTGCCCTCCCCAACTACCAAAGTGAGCAAGGACCTGCCTCACCTTGGACACTTGCCACAACCTGGGGTAAATAGGGGGACCTTTGGAACACAGGGCTACTTCATCAACCCAAGATATATAAAGCTAGGTAGACAAAACCACAACTTGCTGGATTCCACAACTGGGGATCTTGGAATGAAACCATCAAAAATACAAAGAAAATTTTATTCTTTGTATTTTTACTATTTTTTTTTCTTTCTTCTTCACTGGTTTATGGGTGTTTTAGAAATATTCCTTTCTCCTTATTCCTTTTCATCCTTTTTTATTTTTCTTTTTTCCTTTTAATTTTCTACTGTTATTTTTTCTTTTTTTATTTTCAATATTTTTTCTTTATTTTCTCTTTCGCTTTATCTTTTTTTGTTTGTTCTTTTCTGTTACCTTAATCTAATTCTATACATATCCTGCTACTCTTTAATATGGTCCTTTGTATTACTTTTCTCTTTTCCTTCTCATTTCCCTTTGTTTAACTTTTCAATATTTCCTTCCTTCATTTTCCCATTCCCAACCCCCTATACCTTTACTAGTATAACATTCAACTTTATTAATCTTTAGATAGCTAACTACATGTTTATTACTGTTCAATTCTTTTTTTTTTTTTTTTTTTTTTTTTTTTTTGTGGGTACCAGGGGGACGACCTCAGGACCTCGCGCGCCAACAGGCACCCGTGCCACTGAGCGATATCACCGGCCCCTTTTTCGTATGTGGGTTCCGGGAGTCGAACTCGGGCCCTCGCGCCTGCAAGGCAGGCGCTTACGCCGCTGAGCCATCTCACCGGCCCTACTGTTCAATTCTTTTCTATTGTTAGTGGAGGTATAGTTGTAACATTTAGTAGATATTCACTGAATGTCAATGTTTTGTTTGTCTTGGTACCTATACTATAATTACAGGTATGTTCTCTATGCCTAAGGGTGGTACATTATTGGTTCTTATGGTTTGCCAATATCTAGATTGTCTTGGACTACATTATCATTGCTGCTATTACCAGGGTTGCAGATTGATTTATATCAATATCTTTCTCTTTATGCCAGTATCCAGACTGCCTTTCTGTCATTAACAATACTTCTGTCCCTTCCCAGAGAACTGGATATTGGGCCAATTACACTGTATGTGCCCTTCCCAAAATAAAAGAGGTTGTTGGTTCTTGGGATGGAGGCAAAGCACTATAGTTAGCCATATCCAGAATACATCACTGAATAGCAGACACTAACTAAAGAGATCTTTATACTAGCAGTAATGTCTTTCTAGTATAAGCTCATACAAACTTCAGCGCAAAACAAAATAAATAAACCAATACAACAAGAGAATCATTAAAAGACAAGGCAATAAAATGCCTCACAAAATTCCCAACTCACACAAAACTAATGCAAATGTCATTGATGGGGAGGATGCCAAAAGCTCCCAGCTGAATTATTCAAAAGGATAACAGAGGAGATTAAAAAACAGATCAATAAGGTGCTTGGTAGGCTCAAAGAAGAAATAATTAAACAGATAATAGATGTAATAAACAAAATGACTAGGGCACATCCTGCAGATACTAATAATAAACTAGCTGAGCTAAACAAGATGATGCAAAACATGAATGACCAGTTTAGCAAAGAATTATTGTCCACCAAAGGGTTCTAAGCAGAAATCCAAAAGATGAAAAGTTTTACTGAAAGTACAAGCAGCAGAAACAAGCAATGCGAAGACAGAGTGTCAGAATTAGAAGATAGGGCTACTGTAGAGACCAGTTATTTAGCAATACCTTAAAAGCAACAAAAGAACATGAAAAATTGATCCAACAGCTCCAAGATGACTCAAGGAACACTAATCGAAGGTTAACCTGAATTAGTGAAAAATCAGAAGACAGCACAAAAGGCATAAAAACTGTTTACAGAAATAATAGCAAAAAGGTTTCCAAATATAGAGAAAGTATTAAATATACAGACTAGTAAGGCATATAGAACCCCAAATAGCCACAACTGAAAAAGAACAATGCCACAGAACACCATAGTGAAAATCCCAGAAATCCAACACAGGGGCAGAATCTTAAAAACTGTTAGAGAAAAGCAATGAATCTCTTATAAAGGTAATTCATTAGAATTACAGCAAACTTCCCATCTCAATTGATGCAGAAAAAGCCTTTGACAAAATCCAACATCCATTCACAATAAAAATCCTGAAGGAAATAGGTACTGTATAGAAGAACCTTATCTCAATCTCGTAAAAGTCATTTATGAGGAACCAAAGACCAACATCATATTAAATGGGAGAAGGTGAAATGTTACTGTCTAAAATCAGGAAGAAGACAAGGATGACCACTATCACCATTTCTGTTCAATATAGTTCTCAAAACATTAGCCAGGGCTGGTGAGATAGCTCAGCAGCATAAGCGCCTGCCTGGCAAGCGCGAGGTCCTGAGTTCGACTCCCACTACCAACAAAAAAAAAAAAAAAAAAAGAAACATTAGCCAGAGCAATCAGGCAAGAGAAAGAAATAAAAAGGATATTTGTAGGAAAAGAAGAAGTCAAATTATCATTTGTAGATGACATGATCCTCAACATAGAAGACCCAAAAAGTTCCACCAAGGGATTTTTAGAATTAATAACCAAATTTAGCAGCATAACAAGATGCAAAATCAACACATAAAAATCAACAGTATTCCTGCACACAAGTAATAAGTTCACTGAGAAAGAAATTAGGGAAACAATATCATTCACTTCAGCATCAATATAAATTAAATATTTAGGAATTAACATCAACAAGGAAGTAAAAGACCTCTGCAATGAAAACTATACTCTGAAAATGGAAATGATGAGGAAATCAGACAAATGGAAAGATATTCCCTATTCCTGGACAGGCAGAATCAATATTGTCAAAATGAATAAACTTCCAAAATTGGTATATATATATATATATTTAATTCAATCATAATCAAAATGTGAATCCATCATAGAGCTAGAAAAACAATCCCAAAATTCACATGAAACCAGAGGAGATCTAGAATAGCAAAAGGCAATCCTGGGTAACAAGAGCAAAGCAGAATGCTTCACGGTCACAGACTTCAAGTTATACTGCAGAGCTACAGTGATAAAAACAGCATGACATAAGCAAAAACAGATATGTGGATCAATGAAACAGAGTAGAGGATGCAGAAACAACTCCAGCTGACTTACCTTCAGCTGACTCATCTTTGATAAAAGTGCCAAAAAGTTATGCTGGTGGAAAGATAGCCTCTTTAACAAATGGTGTTGTGAAAACTGGGTATCCACATGCAGAAGACTGAATCTAGACCCATATTTCTCACCATGTACTAAGATAGACCAAAAGATTTAAATGTTAAAACAGATACACTTAATCTGCTGTAAAATAAAATAGATAAACTGTTAAAGACGTTGGCACAGGCAAGCACTTTCAGAGTAGAATCCAATTGAACAAGAAATAATAAAATGGTACCTCACTTTTTGAAATTAATTCTTACCATGATTTTGGTCACAAACTGAGTTGGACAAGAACTGAATCAAATTCAAAGGTTAGGTTCAATGTTGACATGGTGGGTAAATTTGATTTGATTATTGTCCAATTCCATTTGTGAACAGAATTGTGGTAAGAATTAAGTTCGTGAACTGAGGTGCCACTGTACCAAAAATCAACAAATGGGATCATATCAAATTAAAAAGTTTCTGCACACCAAAGGAAACAATGTACAGAGTGAAGAGACAACCTACAGAATGGGAAAAAATTTTGCCAGCTATTCCTTGAAAAGAAGACTAATAATCTAGAATATATAAAACCTTAGAACCCCCCAAAAAATAAAAGACCCAGTAAAAAATGGGCAACTGAAATGAACAGACACTTCTCAGAGGAAGAAATACAGATAGCCAACAAATACATGAAAAAATGTTTAACATCTCCAGCCATCAAAGAAATACAAATCAAAGCAACATTGAGATTCTATCCTACTCCAAAAAGAATGGCTATCATCAAGAAATCAAATAAATGCTGGCAAGGCTGAAGAAAAAATGAACCTTTTTACATTGCTGGCGGTAATGTAAACTAGTACAACCATTATGACAATCAGTAGGGAGATTCCTCAGAAAAACTAAAACTAGAAATTCCACTCAACCCAGGTATTCCCCTTCTAGGTATCTTCCTGAAAGCATTAAAGATACAATATTACAGTAATATATGCACACCCATGTTTATAGAAGCACAATTCACAATAAATTTTGGAATCAGCCTACATGTCCATCAATAAATAAATGGATTTAGAAAACCTGGTATTTATACACAGTGAAGTACTACTCTTCCATAAAGAAGAATAAATTTGAGTCATTTGTAAGAAAGGGGATTCACCTCGAGACAATAATGTTTTGTGAAATAAACCAGATGCACAAGCTTAAATATGGCATGGTTTCTCTTACATGAGATATCCAAAATATAAATAAAGAGCAAAATAAAATACGGATGATAGGAAAGAGGGAGGCAGATCTCTTGAAGATGGGAAGGAGATCAACAGATAGAGGAAGGGGGAAAGGAGGAGAGAAGGAAGAGGGTTTAAAAAGAAGAAGTAACATGTTTTGTGTACACATACCAACTCCTCACAGGGAATGTTAACATTATGTGCTACAACTTTACACTAATAAAAAATATATATAAATTGAAAAGAAAAAAAAAGAAAAATAGCCAGAGATTGCTTCATTTCTTGTTATCTCAGCTGTGAATGGAATGTAATAAAAACACTTACCTGATTGGGTTAGCAATGAGGTTTCATCGTTTGTTTATAAAGTGCTTTGAAGAGTACCTAGCACATAATGATCATTTCATGTTACTTACCCAATATTTTGAGGTTCTGACCCTCGGCTATTTTCAATAATAGATGGTGCTAAGATAGAATAGTCCTTTCCAATAAGTAGGCCACATGTTAGTAACTGAAGGAAAAAATTTCCTGCAGTGCAGCAGAGATTTGATATAGATACAAAGGAGAAATATGACTATGAAGATTTGAAGCAATTTGTGTTATTGTTGGAGGTAATGACAATACTAAAGAAGAAATGGAAAAGAAAATATGGCTCTGGAAATGGAATTGGTTGGTGAAATTTATTGGAGGAATTGAAAGAAAAATGGAAAGTTTTAGAGAAACTAGTACAACAAGAAATCTAATAAAGTTGTTGCTATAGATCAAGCACTCAGTGAGATTTAAATTCAGTTAACAAACATTTAGAGAAAAATTACTCCGCACTCAATTATACCAACACTGAGCTGGTGTAATACAAAACACTGACATATCAAGAGGGTGGGGGCAGTGGTGGAGATTTGCCCCAGCAAGGAAATGTACATCTTTACTGACATCATTTAGAATTGCCAGGGCATGCCAATAGTAAACAGTTGGCCAGCATTCTATTACTGCTATTAATTTTATTACTTCCCTACAGATAATTTACCCAGAATCCGATACAGACTGTTCACTGTCTCCCCTTGCATATCCACTGACAACAGCTGAGAACTCCAAGGATCATGCAGGGCACTAAGAAACCATTTAGGTGGAATACTCATAGTCAGAAGTGTCACATAGGAACCTACGAACCATCCCTTCTATGAATCTTCACAGTAAATTGTAGTTATATAAATATTTAGATGTGCAAAGTAAGATTACTTGGAAATAGAAACTAAAACCAAAACTAGAAACTACAGGTAAATTTTTATCTTACCTAATGTTGAACAGTTCACTTTAAATACTAACAAGATTGTCAGAATTAGCAAATAAGAAGACATCATGAGCAGTTAAATTGGAATTTCAGGTAAACAATGAAAATAATTTTATTATAATTATATCCCAAATATAATATAGAGATACTTATACTAAAATTATTTTGATATGAAATTCAAGTTTGATAGAATATGCTGTATTTTGTCTGGTAAACTTACCAAAATATGGCAAAATCCATATAATGGAAGTTTTATTTAACCAGTCTCCATTGGGCTTCTCCCATGTGTCCAGAACAGTGTCAAGCACTGGAGCACAGGAAGCTTAAGTTTCTATGCTTTTAATTTGCTCCAGTTTCCTGTCCCAGGGCTACAGGAACCTATCTGCTTTTGTATAAATTTTACAAGATATTTTGGCTGTAGATAGTTCAGACCTCTATTTCTGACCCGTCTGATTTTCATTCCATAACACTCTTCCTATATGGTGATGCAGTAGCTACATGTATTTTTGTAATTCTTCTGCGGGGAACTTAGCTGGGAATACTCTTAATTTGTGTTAACTGGATTATAATTTTGTAGTTTGTCGTCACTTTCGAGTTTAGTTACATTATCATTAGCCATCTTGATGTGGCTATTAATTCCCGGAACACTTCATATCATTGAGCTCATTCATCTTGCCAGAGTTTGTCTCATGATCTGAAAGTGTCGGTGGCTCTCCGCACTGGAAATATATGTGTAGAGCAGGAAAAGAAAGGAGATGGAGGTAGAGGAAGACCTTACAGGCAAAGCTTGTGTAATATTGTGAATATTGTGGATTTTATAAAAGTCGGACAACTAGAGTATTCTGAAAAAGAAAGATGAACTGACATAATTTAAAAGAATTATTTTAGCTGCCAGGTTGTATAGAGGCAAGGGCAGAAAGATAATTTAGGAAACAACTGATTCATCCAAGAGATGCTAGAATTTTGTCAGGCTGGTAAAAAGTGCTTTTACCTGGGATTCCTTTTGCAGCCAATGAGAAGATTTAATAAATGAGGTAATATAAGGATCGAGTTGTCGTTTACTACGATAAGAAAGACTGCTGGAGAAGCCAGCTTTGAAGAGAGATCAAACCCATTGAGTTTGAGAAGTTATTTGTATATCTCACGAAAAAATATCAAGGTGAACAGTTAACTTTGTGAGCTTGGAATTCAGAGAAGAGGTCTAAGTTGGATATATAGATGTTTAAACCAATGAAAACTACAGGAGATCACCAAAGGAGCAAAAGTGGGTAGAGAAAAACATCCAAGGACTCAGCCTGGGGACCTTCAGGTCTAAGAGGTTGGAGAGATGATGTGGAAACTACATGGAAAACTGACAAGGAACTCTCAGGATGTGAGCAGAAAAGCCATGAGATATCTTGTCCTGGAAGCGTAGTAAAGAAACTGTGAGTAAGAGCACATGAACTCGGCTGGATGATGCTGACAATCGAGATAAAGTCTGACCTTTGAATTTGGCAAAAGGCGATCCATTGTTGATCTTCATAAAAGCAGTATTTATGAATCTGGGAGATAAAAGGCCTAGTTTAGTTGATTTCGAATGAGAGTAGGAGAAAACAAAGACGAATTTAGACAACTCGTAGAGTTAACAGTGTAATTACTCGTGAAATTTGATAGAAAAGTGGTGTGAGGAGAATCAATCTTTTTTTGCATAAATGACATGTCAAAATGTTCAAATAGTAATGGCAATTAACCAGTAGTGAGAGGAACATCTATAGGGAAGAAATACTTTACTAAATAAAAATTTAACTATGACTACATATTGGAAATTTATTTATTGAGTAGTTAGTATAAAGCAGAGTGCTAGGCACTTTGCAGAACGACTTTATTACATTTGCTTTTTTTTTGTATTAGTTTCTCTAAAAATTTCCATTTTTCTTTCAACTCCTCCAATGTGTTTCACCAACCAATTCCATTTCCAGAGCCATATTTGATTTTCTGTTTCCTTCTTCAGGATTGTCATTATCTTTGACAAAACACAAATTGCGTCAAATCTTCATAGATTTTGGCTGGGTCCTTGCAAATTTCTCTGGAGGGCCTTATTTGAAACAAACAAAATAACGACGACAACAACAACAAAACACCTAAGGACAGTTAACTATCACTTAAAGGGGCAGCAGGCTCTCCCCACCTCCCACAAGCACCTGTTATTGCTCCTCGAAGTATCTGTGTACCTGCTAATAACACCTTCTCTTCTCTGCTTTTCCAGATAGTATAATTTCCAAATCCAAGGCATTACATTTAAATACATGAATAGGAATACATTATAATTTTAGGATATTTCCCAGCAGAATATAAGATAAATATAAGTTTTAGTGAAACCTTAACCTTCAGTTAGCTATTCATTATATTCCACAAACATAGGTAATATTTGTAAACCAAGAAAAAAACCATGTAACATTCTAATATGAAATTCACCCTGAAAATAAACACTAACCCCTTGGAGAAGAAACTGCATACACCTTCTCTGCTTTTGTTTTTTCCTACAAACAGTTATCATTTCTCAAGAGTAATAATGAATTTTTTCTGTCAATCATTAGTGCTGTGGAATGATAAGCATATTGGTTTCTATACATTTTTGGATAATATGTTTAGCTCTGATTTGCACAAATTACACAAGCTTGTAGAGTCATTCCATTTTCTTTTCCCAGTAAAATGTAGCTTCATTTATGTCATCTCTGACATTGGCAATCATATTTTCAATAGAATTTTGAACCACATTATTTTGATTTCAATGCACAACCAGCAATATAACCATTCTGGCTGCATTATAATCTTCTTAACTTTAATTATTATTCCTTAGAATACTGACTTCCTAGTTTATGGGCTTTAAAATATATTCCTATTTTCTATTCTGAAGCAGTTCCTTTTCGTTGAGAAAGGAAAGGGCACTTACATATATGTCATTCTTTTGAAACTGTACTTTGTCATTTCAATAGTCATTGTATCTAACCCATTAGGTATTGGAATATGATATTGTGTGATCATAAAAGAAACAGAATTTTAGGAATCCACAGAGCTGAATATAAATCAGCAAGTAGGTTGAATTTAGAATCAAATGTTAGAAACTGTAGGAACTCTGAAAAAGTGCTCTCATTTTGTTACATTTGGATGCTATGGAAATATTCAGATCTATTTGGGGCTTCTTCATATAAAGGAGATATGAATCACTCCATGATGTCCAAGTATTTTGAGTTAATAAGTAATCATTATGCTCTTATAACAATCTTATGCCAAACCAGATATGGCAAACAGGCTTACACTGGAATGCCAGTTTTCATGCCTTGGTGGGGCCTGACTGGGAATTTGTATGGCAGATTCTGTCAGCAGCAAGAAAGAGCTCCATGCACAACAGTAAGGTCTGCAAGGGATGTAGAGGAGGAGGATGGCAGCCCACGTGCTAGTCCCCTGGGACGAGATAGCACCCAGAGTCATGACAGTTCAGCTCAAACATGTGCTCTGTCCCTAAATTCCTCACAATCACTTGCTCTGAATTTCATTTTCTTTCCTCTTTAACAACAGCTATTTTTTGAAGTTGTTATAAAATATAAGTTAATAAATATTTGATTTAGTTTTTATGCCAAACACCTAATAAATGTTTGAATGTGAGTTTATGTTTACATGTAAAAAGAGACTGGATGATTTAGCAAAAACACATGCACAAAGCACCACAGTAATTATAACATTAAGAAAGAGTGATTTTTTTGCAGTGGTGAGCATCGAACTAAAGGTTTTACCCAGTTTTAAACACATTCTATAGAAGTCTTTAAAATATCTACAGACCTTTGTCTGCTCCACTGAGGAAGTAGGGAGAGGGAGCATGGGACTCTGTAGAATTAGAGATTCTTTGTTAATTTTCATATATACACAAACAACTACCACACACTATCAACAAATACTATGTAGTGTTAGATACCAAAGAAGTTAACATTATGCTACCTCAAAATATGCCAAATTGGTATATTGGTTCTTTCAAGCTAAAATCACTGGAGGACTTATAACTTCAGAAAGAGATATCTGACATGACTTTCCCTCCATGCAGAAGGAATAAATATCCTGTCAAGGAAGATAAGTGAACACCTTGAAGTAGCCTGTATTTTCCACTGGCTTTTATATCCTTCCCATACATCTCTTAATATCAACCCTAGAATGTACTACCCTAGCCCAAATATTCAATTCCTATTACTCCTCAAAAAATGTATTATTTGTTTAAAAGGTATTTAAGCCTCATGCTTTGATCATTTCTTTAGACTTCACTCTCTTGTAAAGATCCCCATGTACATGTAAAAATAATAAAACTTGTGTGCTTTTCTCTTATCAATCAGCTCTTTATTTTTTTTATTTTTATTTTTGGTGGGTATCGGGGGGTCGACCTCAGGACCTCGCGCGCCAGTGGGTGCCCGTGCCGCTGAGCGATATCACCGGCCCTTTTTTCGTATGTGGGATCTAGGAGTCGAACTCGGGCCCTCGCGCTTGCCAGGCAGGCGCTTAGGCCACTGAGCCATCTCACCGGCCCCAATCAGCTCTTTATTAACACGGTTCTTAGATCCAACCAAAGAGCACACATAAGACCTAAGGGAGGAGGGGTAGAAGAGATCTACCCCTCCCCATAATACCATAATTGTTAGACGTTTTATTTTTTTACTGTAAGTACAAACATACACATACACAAATATCCACACTGTACAGATGAAGAAATTGAGGCTTAATGGTTCAATAACTTACCTGAGTTGTCGGTTACTGCCATAATAGCAAAATCAGCACTTAAACCTAAGTCTGCCTTCTCCAGAGCCTAAACTTTAAACTACCATGTAAATGATTCAGCAGTCACACAAATCCTCAGGTGCAAGTGCATATGTGACAGGTGACATTTCAAGGAACATTTCTTAAGAACTTTGCATCCAGGAAAGGTAACTCTGGAGGAAGGGTTCTATATTCATGGAGTTTGGCTCATCAGATGCTCCTGTAACTTCTGCAGGATCCAGAAGACCTGGATTGCTGGGGCCGTGTTCCTGATGACTAATCAATACTACTTCTGTTCCAGGCTACTTACCTCTTTTAACATCACACTGGGTGCATGAGTAAAGAGTACTTCTTTCCTAGGACTCAAGTGTACCTAAATACATGTTGTTTGTGATGACTCTTCCATTAACTTGACCCCAGAAATGGTCCACTCATTTCTACCTTAGTTTTTCTCCTTAACCCAAAAGAGTTACTTTATGTTCACACAATTCTCCATTTTTTTTTTAGTTTATCATTTTCTCTTCTCTTTTCTTTTCCTTTAGAAAAATAGTTTTCTTTCCGAATATATAAATTATACATCGTTACTTAAAATTATATATTCTACATTCTTCATGAATATTTGTCTGTAGCTTTAATCAAGGTAGCGTTACCAGATGACACAACATGAAAGTCTTTAAGGCTTCTGAAACGTTTTGCCAAATTGCTCTCTAGAAATGCTGGGTTTATTGCTTTGCTATGAGCCATGCCTATGACCACTGGTTTTGCTGTACCCACATCAGCATCACATTCAAATTTAAAAGATATTCTTTCTAATTTGATGAATAGAAACATCAACTTTTTTCTATTTGCATTAATTTGAATCACATATGCATATGAGTATTTTTGCATATTTATTTTCATATTTATCTTATTTTGTTCATGACTCATCTAATTTTCAAAATCAGAATTAGTTTGTCTTACTTATTCATGACACCTTTACATTCAAGGTCATTAACAGTAAATATAATTTATAAATATTTTAATATAAAAATGTAAAATATAAATACTTTAAGTATACAAACATAAATATAGGCATATCTTGATTTGAAAACATCAGTCAAAAGCAAATGTAGGCAACCCACCTAATTTATCAAGCATCATACCTTGGCAAAATAATACACAAAAAGATAAAGTGTTTTGGGATCTTATGGCTTACTGGAAGCTGTGGCTTGCTGTCCCTGCCCAGCCCCAGCAAAAGACTGTACCACATATCACTAAACTGGGAAAATATCAAAATTTGAAATACAGTTTCTACTGAATGTGTATCAGTTTTGCCCTATCGTAATGTCAAAAAATCTGAGTTGAACCATGTAAATCAAGGACAAGAGCTATACATGGTTGATGAAGAACCCACTATCAAAGTAGTAAATAGAAATTTGAGTCAGGGAAGGGATGGCAGGCACTTAAAGGTACTCCGGAGAGATGGCTAAATTGAGGTTAACTGGCACTGATTACTGCAGGAAATTTTAAGAAGCTTTGTCACTCTTTAGGACAGAGGGACTCAGAATACATACCACTCCTTTTAGTCATTCATTGAAGGCTTCTGGAGGAGAACGGTTATTACTTCTCTGGCACTTTACTGCCTGAACAAAGTGACCCCTCTACCAAAGAGATGCAGATAAAGGCAGTTGGAATGATGCTTGTATTTATTCAAATGGTCAGCCCGAGGGACAAGGACCATCAATTTGTGGCTTGCTTGTTTTCTTCGTGTGTTGCTTGTGTTAAATTTCTATACTTTCCAGGGATTGCAGGCATCTCTCTCTCTCCATTATATAACATTCATTCTCTGTGCTTGTGCTTCTGTCTTTTCCTATATTAAATTTAGATATTATTTATCTCTTGGTCAATCTTTTTCTACTCTCTAATTAGAATAACACATATGTTTGAGTGTTCACCATGTGCTGGTGAGAGTTACATAGTTTACATAGATTGTTTCATTTTGTCAATAGTTCCCTGACAAAATTACTGTTTTCATCTCCAATTTCCACCTGGGTAAACTGAGACTTGGAGATCAAATAAGCTTTAGAACCATCATCAGACCCAACAATCTACTCTTAGGTCTTACTCTTCACCAGTGCTCCAGGCATCTTTCCTAATATGGGGTAGTATCCTCCCCTGTCTTCACCCCTGATTCTCTGATGCACCAATATATGTAAATATATATAGATATAGGTATAGATGTAGATATATAGATATAGATTCATATATACACATATATGTGCCTATAGATACCTACAGACATATATGAGCACACATATACATACTTACAAAGCTTTGAGGTCTCTTTTATCCTCTGATTCTCTGCCTCTTTTCCTTGTCACTCTTTAACCTTCAATGAACTGAATTACTGCCAATTTCTTCCCTTTCTGTTGTTTTATGAGGATTGCAACACCCAAACTAGCAAACAGATGAGGTACCTTGATAACACAGAGGTGGTATAAGAAGAAAAAAGTCTGTGTACAATTGCACATACAAGGCAGAAATAGAACTAAGGACTGAGGAGCCAGGGGAGAGGCATCAGGAAGTAGCTGGGATATATTCCCCACTTTGAGAGGGACAGGGTAACCTTCACCTAGGGGAAAGGGTGCAGAATATTCCTACTATCCAGTGAGTAGGATGCCCTATGTTGAGTGTAGTTTCATACTTTAATCTATTGTTAGTCCATTTTACCGTATGACTTCAAAGACTCTAGCAACAGTCAACCTTGTATTTTGACATTGTGGGTTGACATTTCTTTACTCTTTGTCTTCATTTCTTCATAAGTATTTTACTGGGAAGTTTGAATGGCGCAGAACAAAGAGGTGAACCAGATACCATTTTAAGCGGTTAGCCCATATTTTAATTTGACACTTAAAATAAAATATTTTGAATACCTAAGTGATTTTCCAGTTCTCTAGCTTATTTTTTTTTGTTGAATTTTTATTGAGTCATTGTTGGTTGAATTTTTACATATCTTTTCTTATTATTGAAATCATATTAATACACTATAAAATAGATTATCAAAAATGTAGACTCATATTTCAACACTTCATAATTAGATATATATTTTTCCATATTTTTGCTTTTAAAACTTTAATAAGATGCCATTAGTAATTATTGTTATTTAATTCATACCTAATATCCTTTCTTACCTAAATTAAAACCTTATTGGAGACATTTATTCAAACTGTAAATGTTTTTTCTAACGAGTTACCAATTCATTTCCCCACACAGCATGTTCTAATTTGTGCTTGCAGTGGTTTCTAGAAGCATATGGAGACCAACTGTGGTTAAGTTTAGGGATCTTCTGTACAAAACATGGTAATTGCTTTTGTTTTGCTGGTTGCTTTCTAAGACAGTTTCAAACATTTTCAATGTTTTCTTTATGCACGAGGTCCTTAATTGCACATCCCCCTCCATGTAGGCAGATGAATTTTATGTGGAACTTACTGAGTAGGGTGGGTTAATCTGTCCAGAGGTTCTATGGTCTTTAAGAAACATCAACCACTGGCTCATAATTGACAAACAGTTCCCAGCTATCAGACATCATCTGATTTGCTATTTCCATAGTGTTATAAACACAAAACCAGAAGAGACATAGAGGTAAGAAGCCTTTTGCAACATAAAAGAGAAAGCAAGATTGGCATATCCTTTGCTTGTGTTTTTTTGGGGGGGTGGAAGGGCAGCAAAAGATACAATAATACAGGCATCTTCCTGAGTGATTAAAGCAGTGAAGTGTATTCTTTGGTTCATAAATAATGCTCTATTACTTTTCTTCAAAGACAAGTAAACCTTGACAGACTGACCTTTTCTAGGGCAAGAGTTGTTTCTGTGCCATAAATTATACTGTAAACGAGTGGAAATGCTACTGAGAAATGTGTGACAAAATAAGATTAAAGATTACTACACACAAAAGATTGTTGTTTTATTAATGGATTCCTGTCAATGAAAAATCCTTAGTGCTCTTCTAGATCCTGAGATCACGTCAAGCTAAAAATTCAGAGGGCATTTCCTAAGAGGTAGCTAAATGTGTCAAAATAACCATATTCTGTTTAGGTTTTTTTTTTTCTTTCTCCTGAATTATATTTGCTTCTAAAACAAATTTAGTTATTGTCAAAAAAGCTTGTACAATGCACAGTCATTTGCTTGCAGAGACCGGCTTTGATCACTCAGTTGGCTGGCTTTGGTGTTATGTATGCAGTTGTCGTGAGATTAGAGGGAAACACTTTGCAGAACAGAAGCTCAGCCTGCTATCTTCATCACTGTGTTTTGCATCACCAAGAGGAACAAGCATATGGTAATTCTCAAACCATTAATTTATTTGGTGAACACTCAATCTGACAGAGTCATCCATGTCACTGAAGAAAAGAAAAATAATCACATGGTGACTTACATTGTAAAAATGGCACTGAATTTTTCTTATGCTACACTTGTTTCCAATCTTATTGATTAGTAAAGAACAATTTGAAATTGTTGAAACTAAAATACCATTTGAAATACAATGAAGGATTTCAGTCTGCTTAGATTAAATAACAGATCATGAGATTATGAGGATTCAAGGGCTTTGTGAGCATCTACACCCTGCCTGAATAACATATATTATTCTTTTTCATGTTTTCATTACTGCATTTTATGTTGTTGTTGTTATTATCCCTGGCCAATTTTTCATTAAAATAAAAACTATGTGTTTAAAGTATTTCTCCACGGTCCCTTTGGAGATGTGATTGCAATCTTAAATTTATCAAAAAAATTATCAAAGCATAGATACCATGGTGACAAAGGAAAAAGTAAAGGAAAAAATACACAATATATCAGAAAATATATTTTGAATGATAAATCATAATACTAAATCCATTCAAGTTTTAGAGCCCTTTATTGTATGGTAGTAGTAAATATATAATGGAGCAAAATAGAAATAGAAACAAAACATCATACTATAGAATTTAATTAAAGTTTTCAAAACTTTCCTTGGAATTTGATCTAGCGTTGTTCACTTAAATAATAACAACTCTCCTTGTTAGATAGAACATATGCTCAACATGGCATGTTGCTATAAATCACTCCTTGTCAGAGAGAAGAATAGATACACTGGCTCTGCACTGCTTTGCCATTATTTATAACAGGAAACAGGGTATCAGCATTACCTTCATTATAATCAGAACAGAAATGTATGCCTTAATATGCGCACACACACACACACCCTGTTTTAAAGATAGCTGTCAAGAAGCCAAAAGATGAAACAATGAGATTAATGTTGCAATAAGCATCTATCTACTTATCAGACAACATAAAATTCTGGTTCGTGCACACAGAGCAATAAGAGGAGTTGAGCATCTATTTTTCATTGTTTTCATTGTATAAAGCAAAAAGATTTTTTTTAAATTCTCAAATAGAACTTAACTACTCTCTCCTGTATGTGTCCCGTTCACCTTGATTGTGAACTATTTGAGGAGAGATCCAACTATTTAAATTTTCTATTGGTCTTAGAACAAATCAAAATACATATTAAATCATACTATTTTTAAGAATATACCCCAATTTCCTTCTTCTTAGGCAGAAAAAATTAACTATTCCTTTTTACTGGGAGTTTGAAAGCCTCTGGATGATTGCGTACTGCGCCCATGTCCTTCTGATTCTTCTAGAGTGTACAACAGGTTATGTTCTTCTTTAGCCAGCAAGATCTTAGGTAAGGTAGAAGTGAACAGCATATGTTAAGAATCTGCAGAAGCAAATACAGTTTTAGAAAATATCCACCATCTAAGAACCAGAACAATAGTGGCGATTCCAAATGCAGACATCAAGCTTTTGGCCATCCCAAATCTAGGTACTTGTGTTGAATGTCAGAAAACTTTTTCCATAACAGCTGGATATGGAAATATACCTTATGTCTCTCATGTTAAGAAAACCTTGCTCATTGTCTCTTTCTCATCAGAATGTGCACAAGCTGCTTATTTATCAGTTAATTGAGTAAGCATTGTCCAGGTGTTTTCCCTGAACTCACTAGTGGGCCTCACAGTCCTATCAATACTGCCAGGCCATCAGAGTCACACCCTGAAGTGATTCTTTTGCTTCTATCTAAGGAAGCTAATCCCTCCTGCAATTATAAAAATTTTTGAGTGAGTAGAAAATTATTCCCGCTTCCAAAGTCTCAGATTTTAAATTCCAAATTTGGCACAATTGGACTTAAAGTTCTAATCTCATGAAGAGAGAATTATTTTAAAGTGTAAAAACTGTATTTTAATATGATTCCATACAGATGTTAACACATGAGTATCTATCTCCTAGAATCTGCAATTATACAGCTGAATTCATTCCAGGTTCCTGAAATAACATTCTAAAGGAATGCCGCAGAATGCTTCGTATTACTCTAAGAAAAGGTAAAAAGCTACATAAAAACAATTTATATCTGCTTAAACATTGATACACATCAATATGATCATAACAAGAACTTCCTACATTTTCATCTTAGGAAAAACTAATACAGCACTAATATAAATATTGAACACATCTAAGCAAAATTCAGATTGAACTTGGCCACTTAACCATAAGGTTCGCCAGTATTTTAAGAATAATGAGGAAATCTAAATAGCCAGATCTTTCCACATTTTGGTCAAGAGTGAGTTTTGTAAAAAAACAAAACAAACAAACAACAAAAAAAAAACAGCTGAAATCTACCATAAATGCTGTTTTTCTTTGTCAAGTTAGTGTTGTTATGTTTGTTTCTAATGCATATATTTTAGATTTACTACATAACATAGTTCATTATAAGAAAAGCTATAGATAACTAAATAGCAACAAAAACCCATGATATAAGGGTCTCAAAGGGAGAGGGTTCCAGCCTTAGCCCACCAGATCTAAAAACTAAAGCCTTAAATATAGTGGAAAAATGCAGAATAGCTTAATTTGATGTGTGGAAATACTTTCTAAGTAAGAGATATAATTCAGTAGCTGTAGAAAATTATATCAGCAAAATTAAGCATTGAAATTTAAAATTCAACACCATCAAGAAAGTTAAAATAGAGACTACAGTCAGAAATGTAATATGAAAACAATTTTTCCTATATTTTTTAAAACTTCAAATTAATTAGGCCATAATCCCAAAGAAATAATGAAATGATATGAATGCATGAAGAACATGATAATGGTGATAAATTATATGATAGGCAGGAAAATTAATAGAGACATTTATCCCCATCAAGTATGTAAGAATGTAGAATTTTAACAGGGAGTGGGTTAAAAAAACATTTGGCAAACTCAGTTACAGTTGATGGGAGAGAGCACAGTACTGACTTGAGCCCCTGGATGAACAATAAAAGTATTCATCCAGATTTACAAAAACTCTGAGTAATTAGGCCCAGAAACTGAATTAAAAAAACAGCTAAATGAAGAATCCAAAGTCATACAAATTTTATCAGGTAGAGCCTGGGGTTGCATTTGGCCTTCTGATTTGTGTAATTCCAGATTTCCAGGCTCCTTCTTTAATTTAATAAGCATTTTTAAAATTTATTTAATAGGTACTTTTAATAAGTACTTTTAAAAATTTATTTCTTTACTTATGCTAGCTATTAAAATTGAAGACTTTTTGATAAAATATTACAATTTTTGTAAAATATTACAACCTGTCACCACAATTTTTTGAAATTTTATTAATACTGTGATGTCAAGTACTAGTTTTTTCATCTAGAATAAAAGAGCTTAGATTAAATAAATGCCCTTTAAATGGCTCCTGACATCTCTAAACTTTACTGATTCAATTATTTTATGAAAGTGCTTCCTCTGTGAAAGTGTGCGCATGAGTGTGTGTGTGTGTCCCTCATGTTCTCTTTCAAGCTCAATGGGGACTATTCTGATTTGTAAGATCAAAATTTAGAAATGTCTTACTCAGAGTCCTCATTTTATTCTATTCTGGTTAGTGAAAATTCATTTTATATTTCATATTCATAAAAATCTAAATGTCCTGGATTCATTACTGAAATACATTTTTAGAAATCCATTTTATTATCATACAATGCCATAATTTCATTATATCATGTTAAATATGAAGCATATATTTTTAAAAATGAAAAGCCTACTACTTTAAGGAATTACTATACCAAGGATATGTTCATCTTTACAACGAGATCAAAAAAGATCTCCTAAAGAAAAGGTCTTCATTTGAAAATATTTGCATAAGATTACACTTAAAAATAAGTAATGCTCTGTGGAAATTTAGAGCTTCACACCAGAAGAGTCTTTGGACCTTTACATTCTTTCTGGGTTGTGAATTGAATATTTTTACATTCCTCTTATATTTTGGCCCTTTGGAGATTATAATAAGAAAATCACAATCAAGTAAATATTGATTTACATTTTTGGTAGGACCAGTAGTTTTTCTCTTTCCTATGCAAATGGATTTTTACACTAAGATTGTTGCCAGCTTAAGATGAATCTGTCCTTGTTGGCATATTCATATTAATTGTGTAATAATTAATATTTTTCTATGCTGTTCATCTGTTTCTGCAAACAAATATTAATACGAAAAATGGCAGAGTAAGTAACCATGGTCCCTAAACATACATGCTCCATTTTTTAAAGGATAGGGACAGTTTTGACAAGTTGAACACATGTTGATTAAGCATGTTCTTTCCTAAAGGCCACAAAAATATAGTTTGGGTTTCTAAGGTTTGCAAATGCCTGGAATTCTTGTAGGAGAAACATGGAAAACCACGTTGGGTCCCAGAATGAGTCAAACTAGTACTTGTAGGACTGAGGGTGATTTCTTCTCTTTATCCCACTGGGTGCATAGCTGTACCTTACTTTCAAGTATGAATTTTGTGGTACCTATTAGTGTCAATCCTAGGCCACCAAGGGCTCCTCTTCTAAGCAAAGTATGAATTCAAAATTATTTCTTCCTAGATTCAGTGACAGCTTCTGTCCTGGATGAACTTCTTCCACCTCTCAACCTCCTACTTGGACCTCCCTTCCTCATGTCAAGACTCCCATCTCCACAGCTCCTGCTTGTTATTTCTGACCTTTTCTGGTTTTCAACGCATAATAGTTCTACAGTTGGCTCTCAGGCATCAAATAAAAATAACAAAGATTGTTCTTTTTGTCTGTTTTCTTAATTAGGTTTTAATATTTTGATTCATAGAATTAAGGATTATTGGTTGATGAACATTTTCAACATTTTAGTCAGTAAATAAGTACTGAATACAAATCAATACTTGTTTAAACCACAAATTAATGGTAATCTGTTACAGAAACACTAAGAAACTAATACATTTGTTGAATATTTATTAGCTTTCCAACCGTTGAGTTTTGCCCTAGCTAAAATTTAAATACTGAATTTGATTTTTTGCATGCCTTTATGTATAAAGATATGCTAAGATATTTGCAGATTAACTGATTATAAAAGGTACAGTATGTACATTTGAGTGGCTTTATTAATAATCAATAAACTCATAAAGGCATCCACTAAGGCACCCAACTTTGGAGACTGTCGACAGACTTAACAGAAATGAGAGCAAGGGCTGCAGCAATATGCACTATGGCACCACCTAAGCATGTGAAATGGTTTTCTTTTCCACAGAAATGATCCTGTCATCTTGGTAATTACATTCTGCATTATAAGAGATTGGTTTGCTTAATTAATAGATGTTTGATATCTGCTGGAAACTTACATGTCACCTCTTTGGGAGTGGGCAGTGAAGCAAACAAGAATCCTTCAAAATTGGGTTTTAGGGGTACACAAAACAAAATAATCAATTTGATACACTATGTAGTACAATGACAAATATGTAGTATGTGTTTTAAAGTATTTGTGAAATTAATACATCAATACTAGTGAGGTTTTCATTTGTTTCTTCTTACCTTTTTTTTCTTATTATTTAGAAACTCTTGACCACATATATCACTAAAACAAGACTTTGGCTGCTATCCCCACTCCTGAGATAATGTAATCTGAGATACACATCTCGAGGTCCTGCTCTACCAGGAACATAGACAAATGATCTTTTCAAAAACCTACAAAGAAATGACCAGTAAATGAAATTATTTTAACTTAGTATTTATTTGGGAACCACTTTTCATCTACAAGTTTGTTTCTTCAGAAGTCTGTCCTTGCAGAAGTCATGGAGGCTTTCCTAGCAAAGGCTGTGCTATGCTGGATCTTTAGCACTGAGTTGGAAAAGCCAAGTGGAAAGGCTGAGGAGAACACTCCAGGCAAAAATATGGAGCAATGGCATTGCTGTGGGCTAAACAATTACAGATATCCAAAGTGCTGTTGGATATAGAAACCTCTAGCTCAGGTGAGAAATCTGGTAAAGAATTAGGCTTAAGAGTCATCAACATATATGCAGGTGGTATTTGAAGGTATAGAGTTAAATGATGCCACCTAGGGAAGCAAACTGGACCAGTTTTAAAAAATAAATTTGAAGTAGCTGATGTGGGGAATTGGAAATGAAGATGATATTTAGAAGTTAGTACAATGATTTGATTGGCGAAGTGTTCATTTTTTGTTTTGTTTTGTTTTTCTTACCTCTAACCTATATGTTTCAGGACAAAAAATAAGCTCCTTCTTTCAGGTAATACTAAATTTGGTTGATTCAAACCACTGACTAGTTTACTTGGTGGTAAACATATTTAAGAGATTCAGAATTCTGAGCTGGGCAGGGTGGCCCATGCCTGTAATCCCAGCACTCAGGAGTCTGAGGATCACTGGGAATTTGAGACCACTTTGGGCTATATAGCGAGTCCAAAGCCAGCCTGAGCTACATAGTTTGTCTCAAAAAACTTAAAAAAAAAAAAAAAAAAAGCACAAGAAAACAAAAAACAAAATTCTGTTGAATTTTCTACCTTTTAATCTATTGATTTGATGATATAAATGAAACAATATTTCCCAGTTATTGGTCTTTATTTTATTAATTCTATTTTTAATACTATAAAATCATCTTCATATCTGGAGTATCTCTAAATACCCCAGTTTTTTTACTTTTACAATTCTGAATGTAACCACATGTTGAAGTGAGCTAAAAACACAATTTTATTTATACAAAGTATACAATTTTTTTTTTGTGGGTACCGGGGGGTCGACCTCAGGACCTCACGCGCCAGCAGGCGCCCGTGCCACTGAGCGATATCACCGGCCCCTTTTTCGTATGTGGGCTCCGGGAGTCGAACTCGGGCCCTCGCGCTTGCCAGGCAGGCGCTTAAGCCGCTGAGCCATCTCACCGGCCCACAATTTTAAATATTTTATTAATAAATTCTAATTTTTAAATTTTTATAAGTATGTGTTTGCAGTGCATAATGATTACATTTATCATGGGAAGTTGGTACAAGTACATAACACAACTTAATTCTTTCTTCATCTCCTACCCCTCCCCTCCCTACTGCTCCTTCTAGCTCTTGGTCCCTTTCCCATTTACAAGAACTATCTACATTTATTTCTAATTCTTTTTCTCATCCCCTTTCTCTCCCTTTTCTCCCCTCTCCCTCCAAATCTTGTTCCCTTTCCCATTTGAAAAATATCTCTACTTCCTATTATATATCTTTTAATAGGCCCTTTATATTTTGGGTTTCTCATATAAGAGAAATGTGCAATATTTAAGTTTGTTTGACATTTCAGTGTTATCATCCCACAAATCCTCCTCCTTATCTTAGTAACTGAAATTTGCAGCCATATATTTTGTTCCGTTGAGTAGTTAGGAAGATTTACCACTAGCAATGTTCCACATCTTCACCCCAATCAATAGATACATTTGTTGCTAAGGCTAAGGAAACATTTGCTCATATTATCTTTAAAGAGGATTATGCTTACATATTTTCCTATAATTATATCTTTGATTGTGTTGTCTAAAATTGACAACTTTGTTTTACAATTGGGTTAGTTAAGGTTAATTAAGGTGAACCTAAGATAAATAGAATCTATACAAGTTAGTGGAAATTTCATCTGATTCCAGCAGTAACAAACCATCTTTCTAAGAACAAAGAAGTTGTATTATACATGGCAAGAACGATTTTCAATCTTTTGTTCATGTCATCTCATGGCCAGGTGGCCTAATTTCTAAGTTGTTTTAGCTAACTTTGTTATGCTAAATAGCTGGAGTGATTATAAATTAAATAATCAGGAGACTAGCTGTATGCACAGAAAACTCAATTTTTGACTTTCATAGGGTAAGTCTGAATTTAAGAATTAGAAGTGTAAGTTGAAAAATGTAGTTCCTATGAGTCACCCTTTGAAGTTTCTAATGTCCTTAATTCTATAAAAAGGCCATATTTCAAAAATATATAAAAGCAAAGAAAGTCAAAGTAAAGTCCTTCTTGTTCCTCATTCTAAAGTAACTCTCCTTTAGAAAATTCCAAAATACATTTTTTCATTACCTTAAACAATCAGGTCATTCTTAACATCTCTAAGGAAAAGAACAAATAGGTCTTTTGGAAAATACTAGGTCAATACTCTTTTCATAGCTAAATAAGAACAAATTAAATGCATTGGCTAGTTTCTAATTTGATGAACTGGGCAGAAAATGTATTTTTTTTTTGTGGGTACCGGGGGGTTGACCTCAGGAACCCTTGCGCCAGCAGGCGCCCGTGCCGCTGAGTGATATCACCGGCCCCTTTTTCGTATGTGGGTTCCAGGAGTCGAACTCAGGCCCTCGCGCTTGCCGGGCAGGCGCTCAAGCCGCTGAGCCATCTCACCGGCCCCCAGAAAATGTATTTAAAAGGATAATTTTGTCTTTATATATTTTCTAGTAATACATAATTACAAATATTAGAAATATTTGTCATAAAAAATGAGCCCAACATGATACTATAAACCAATTCTTAGTCTTTTCTTCTACAATGAATGAACTGCAAGAATGTGATCATGAAAACTCTACCATGAAGAAAAAGTAAACATAGCAAAGCTATGGTCAACAGTAAGAAATGAATTCATTCAATTAAAAAATATTAGAGCATCTATTCAAAAATCTACCCAAAGTTGCAAGATATAAATGTAAACAGGTTGATACAACAACAGGTAAGGTACAATACAGAATCATGTTGAATATGATGAAAAATAGAATAATATAATGAGCAGAACTGAGTGAAGGTTGTGAGAGAAGATGACCTGGTGGATGAATGAGTGGGATTTTATCACACAACTCCTCCAAGTTCTAGGAAGAGGGTGAAAAAGCACTAAAGTCTGGATCAAAGGGCCCAACTCTAACATTAGTTCAGACAAACTCAAGGTTCTGTTAAACACTTTAATTCTGTTTCCCAGGAAGTACTGATTCAATAAATGCAGGGTGTCCTCAAGAATCTGATGGTGTAAGTTCTCCGGATGATGTGATGTGAAGTCTGGTGGGCCGCTCGTGCAGTGAAGTGAGTCAGAATGGAAATGGCCTGTGAAAATGTTGAGAAGATGTCCTAGGCCTGGCTTGTGAGAAACCTTCTTCTGAAAGACAGTCTAAGCAGGTTTTCTCAACCTTTAATGTGCCTATTCATCCCCTTCTAGTAAAGGAGTAAGGAACAGAAGGCCCCGGATTTCGCATTTCTAACCAGTACCCTCCTTATGATGATGTTGCTGGCCTGTGAAGCACACTTTGCAGCTCTAGTTTGAGGAATTGACAAGTGTCTTAGTTACTTTTCTCTCCTTGCTGAGACAGAATACTTGACACTTGAGGTTAAAGGAGGAAAGGTTTATTAAACCCACAGTTTGTAGAGGTTTCAGGCCATAATCAGGTAGCTGTAAGGCAGAGTTGCACGTGGCAAAAGGACAACAATTCATGCAGGAGAATAAACCAAAAACAAGAGCAAAAGAGGGAAAGAAGCCTTTTTCTGCCTCTTTTATTTCATCCAGACTGCTGGGATTAGGGTGGTGCCAATCCAATCAGTGGACTGATCCAACAATCATCCACCCTTAATCCCAGCACCCTTAATCCCAGTATTGAACCATGAATCAATTACAAACTATAGATTCAGCTACCTTTGAAAAAGCCCAATCTAAAAGTGCATTAGGCTTTGGAGGGACATCTAGACACAAACCATAACAAGTAAAAGGGTACATAAGATAAAAAATGAAGAACATGAGGGTAGAAAGATAGAAAGAACCCTCTTCTGATTTCCAGGTTAATGGATTGATACTGCTAAATGTTTAAAACTTACAATATTCACTGATAGTCAAAAGAGACTTAAAAACTTTTTTAACTCCACAAATTAAATGTCTGTTAAATAGAGAGACAATATAATGCAGTGGCAAAAAGAATAGATTCTGAAGTCAGACTGGTTGACATCAAATTCTACCTTAATGTTCTACTAGCTATGATAGTGTAGCCAAAAAATAAAACTCTTTGCATAACATTTCTTTATTTGTAAAAATAGAGATAGTAATGAGTTCTCTGGAGGATGGGCAGATTACTACTTAACATATGGAAGGCATTTACAACAGAGCTTGGTATGAGTCAAGCAATATAACAACATCTGGCACTTTATTATCTTTGTTTTCACAGATATCAATAGGAGGTCATATTGAAAACTGAAAACAGAAGTTTTCTCTTTTTTAACTTTTTAAGAACAGCTTAATTGAGGTATAATTCAGTTATTCTCACAACCCTTTTGGCTCTGTGGTAACTCTTGTTTCCAGTCTTGTTCCTTTTCCTTGCAATTTGGTGACCATCCCATTTATTCCTCATCTATCTGTATATCTAGGACCACCATATTTAAAAATATTATACATTTACCCCGTATAATGGTTAAGCTTAATTTTCAATGTGATGAGTTTGGAAGTCACCTAGGATATTGGAAAAGCACACTTATGGGTCTGTTGGATGGATTCTGGAGGCATGACCTTGAGTTTACATCTGGTCTCTGGCCACTTCCTTTCTGATGCTATTACTCTGCTCTGCTTCCCATCAGCCATGAGTTGAGCAGTTTTCTTTCACCAAGCCCTTCTGCCATAAAGTTTCTGCCTTGGATCCAGCTAACTCTGAAGTCATAAGCCAAATAAACCTATTCTTCTTTAACTTGTAGGTTTCAGGTACTTTTTCTCATAAAAACAGGACAACTGAACAGTCCATGCAGCTCATGCCTTAGTCTCCCATTTTTAGGTTACTGCTATAATGTAATCTTGTGTAATCTATGCAACTCTATTCCTCCCAACATTTGATCACAACCATTCTTAAAAAGGTCAGTGAACTTAACAGTTAACTGAGTAAGTTCAATGAATTTTTTCTTTGGATAAATCTATTTTTTGCAGTGTTAATCATCTATTCCTCAAAATTTGACAGCTCTCTCAAATTACTGTGAAAGAATTTCAAATACAGATCAGATGCACAAACATTATTAAAATTGCTAGAAGAAGAGCCAAAGCCTCTGTAAACTGCGCTTCAGTTGGATAGCTAAAGAGAAGTTAGATAAGTCTTGTAGATATACCAGATGAAATTAACAAAGCCCAGCAATAGGAAGAGTCTGCTAACTATGAAATGAAGTAAGGAAATCAGTTTGAGAGAAGAAAACGGTTATCTGATATTGGGAAATTAGAAGAGATAAGCCTGATAGATAGTACTGTCAGATGTGAAGACTTTGTACTGTGTCAACTTGACAAGACTGCAACTATGCTTCACAGAATCTCTGCCATTATAGTTTTAGGTTAGAGTTTACCAAAACAAAATTTTTCTTGATAAGTTTGGAAGAAGGAAATGAGTCAGCAGTTGCTGCCTTCTAGTAGTCCTTAAAGGTGGGAGGCGGTGTGAATCCTTACTCTCCTCAACTCTACATCCAGCTCCTTTCCTCACCTGTCAGCTCTGCTAACAGACATGCCAGACCCTGCACACCCACACACCCACACACACACACACACACACCTGAGGGAGAGCCTTCCACTGACCTCTCCCACTGGTCTCCTGCGAGGTTCACTCCCGCAGGCAGGAGAGCCTCAGAGGGACCCTGTCATGCTCAGCTCTGCCTTCATACCTTCACTTCCCCAGCCTTCTTGTCCAATTTTTTTAGGTCTTATTCCTATAATAATAGCTTATTTGGGGTGGTTCTTCTTCGTGGATTCATACCAACTGCCACCAGATTTTAGGACTCAGCCTGGACCTCATAGAAAATAATTGAACATTAAACATTTTTAAGCAGAAAATGACATGATAAAAGAATTATTCAGAGAGCTACTCTGACAGTGGTTTCATCCTGATTTCATGCCAGATTGGGACTTTTAACCGTTGAAAGCAGGGGTAGGACCAGATTGGCTACTCTTGTAAGTCAAGAGGGAGATAGAAATAAAGAAATGATCCTCACTTCTTCAAAGCACTTATTCTGGTGTTTTTCCTCACAACATCTTCATGGTGCAATACAGTCCTGGCACACAGTAGAAACTTATCAGAAGTTTACAAAATTGAGAATAATTATATCCATAAAAGATATGTTGTACTTTTCATTCATTAACGTAAGCTAAAACAAATTCTTCCTGATTTTCATTGAAACATAGCTACATAAGAATATTTAAGTTGGTGGCTTGACTTTCTGTATTATATTTTCAAAGCCTAGAATAGTGTCTCATACATATTAGGGTGTGAAAAAAGCTTCATTGAATGAATAAATTAATGGCTGTAATCAATGAGCATCACAAACACTTACTTAAATAGATAAAAGGGTATGTTCATTAAATTAAATTGTTCAAAAGAAAGTTTCCAATATCAGAGTGCTATAAAACTTCATAAACATCTCCAAATACATAATATACCAGTTAAACTTAGAAATTCAGAGGGCAGAATCCTATAGAAAATAATTTAATGGAAAAGTTTATGCTATTCATCTAAGAAAAAGTATTTGTTCAATATATTTCTGTCATGGGATTCTTTATTGTTGTTGCTTTTTTTTTCCTGGAAAAGAAATGATCTTGAGTGGTTTTTTTCCACCATTCAGGAAAATCATTTTTGGCTATAAATATTAATGGGCTTAGTAATAAATTACACACTTGAATGGCATTCTATTTTTAAAACTAAAATATTAAAAACCTTATTTGAAATGCACAGAGAAATCATGTAATTTAAATCACCTAAGACTTGGAAATGGACTGCAAACACCTGCTTACAAAGAAGTATAATTCTTAAAATATGTATTTTGGTAATAGGCCAACATATTCCACAAAATCATCTAAAAAGAACGTGGGTAGGTCCTCTGGTCTAGTATATTTTTTGTCAGATAAGCAAACTCCTTTTATTTGCTTCCTAAGGCTGTTCTTTAAAATTAATAACATAAGCAGTGAAGTCAGAATTGGTAGACTAATTTTTTTGACTATTAAAGTAGGATTTTCTTCTCTCTGAAAATGAATTTACTCAGGATGTTATAAGCCAAGAGTGTAATCTCCTCAAAAGTAAATCCTACAGATTGGCCACATGAAATATATACTCAAAAGCGTGTCTCAAAAATCATATTTCTTCCTTTGGCAAATTTGAAATGAATAATTTAAGTCTGATAATTTATTTCTCAATTGTATAATAGATGAATTCCACAGATTAATTCTATCTGATCATTTTAGAGATAGAAATAATAAATTTATTCAGGAATCAATCATTATCATTATACCTTCAATCAATATTTATTATGACTAGGGCATAAAATACTGTCCTTGTGGTCAATAATTTTGACCCAAATTCCTCAATTCTAATGAGTTACAAAAGTACTCACTTCACATGTATTTTGTTTCAAGAAGCATATGTAGTAGTAAGTTAGTCTTCCTTTCGGTAATATGAAATAGGCTTTAAATTTGCCTACATCTCAATAACCAGTTTACTTTTAAGTACTTCTCCATTAAGAAGACTCTTCATTGCACACCAAATAAAACTTGGTTTCTTTAGCTTGATACCAACTAATTTTGTCCAAATCATCTTTTTCAGGCTACTTCTCATTTTTCTCGTTCATTACACTACATGCCATCCACACCAGAGGTTTTAGTATTGGTGAAGAAACCTCAGTTCTAAGCTATCAGTGTGAGTGAGCATATGAAGGGGATACCTGGAATATTTTTCTTTCCCACCATTCACTTCTCCGCCTCTTGAAGGGCATGCTAACTACAGCTTTCATTTTTACAAAATGTTGTCATCGCTCACTGGCCTGTCAACCTAACTTCATGGCTTGTACCCCTTTTCATAATCGTGCATTGGAGTTTCTTACATCTATCTGTCAGGGTGTGAGATTTTGATAAAGAGGGATCTTCTTTTATTCATATTTATATTTATTAAATAAAGAAATACTCCTACTGGCAGTTATGAGTGCAATTGAATCTAATTGAACTGACTTGAAAAGGGGAGCCAGCAGAGTGGTGCCACCGAAAGGAAGACTAATTTACAACTACTTACGCTCCTTGAAACAAACTACATGTGAAGTGAGTACTTTTGTAACTAATTAGAACTGAGGAATTTGGGTCAAAATTATTGACCACAAGGACAGTATATTATGCCATAGTCATAATAAATATTGATTGAAGGTATAATGATAATGATTGATTCCTGAATAAATTTATTATCTCTATCTCTAAAATGATCAGCAGCCACATAGGAATGTGGCTTTAAATCAAGTGTTCCCATGCAACCACAAATCAATGAGCATGTTTCTCACTACTAAATTCTGCGATCTCTATTAGTCACTGTAGAGAGTATATAGAAAAGGAAACACCTTCCAAAATCCTCAAAATAATGACTCAAATACGAAGGAAAGGTAGAGAGAACTAAGTCTCACCAAACAATACCATTTAATCTTCGAACCAACAATTCAAAGAGAACATAGCATTTAGAAATGAGAAAACTTGAGGTCCAAAGTATACACAACTGTGTAGCAAAAATTGCTAGTCATATGTTTCAGGTCCCTAAGTTTTGTTCTCAACCATCTATACTTGTCTTCAGTCTCACAGCAAGTCTTGCTATTCACACTGTTTAAAAATGCCATTCCCGGGGCTGGTGAGATGGCTCAGCGGCATAAACGCCTGCCCAGCAAGCACGAGGGCACGAATTTGACTCCCGGAACCCACATACGAAAAAAGGGCTGGTGATATCGCTCAGCGGCACGGGCGCCTCCTGGCGCGCAAGGTCCTGAGTTCGACCCCTGGTACCCACCAAAAAAAAAAAAAAAAAAATGCCATTCCCATTTTTATCAATAAAAAAATACATATTCACACCAGAATGGTCAGAGATAACCAAGTAACATATTTTCAGGTGTATTCTCTAAGAATAAATAAACAAGTGTATTTTTCTCTCTATAATTATAACATGCCATAATATTTTTCACTTTCTGTATGTCTCCAACATTCATATAAAATACACAAGTTTTTATGCTATATAATATTCCATTTACATGTATAAAATAGCCTTACTTAATCCTATAAATCTTGTACCATTAGACATTTAGATTGTTTTCTACCTTTTACTACTGTAATAAAATTTTGGTAAAGTATCCTTGTGCATAAATCGCTGATTGTTAATTTCGGAATTGAACTCTTATAGAAGGAAGAATGAGGGATAGAGGAAGTATTTTGTGTCCAGTTTTACACTTTTGAGAAGTAATGGACCCTAAACTTCAATGTAAACCATCTAATTGAGGATTTCTCAATTTCAATCACTTTTAACATTTTAGGCCAGGTAACTCTTCACTGTAGGGAAATGCCCTGCACGTAGTAAGCTATCAAGCAGCAACCTGTACCTCAATTCCTTTTTACCAGTAACAATTCTCACCTGCTCACTCAGTGCAATAATGAAAGTCACCAGATATTATTAAATGTCCAGTGTTGTTAGGAGTGGCATTGGATAATAACCGCCCTCCCACATACTAACCCCATGTGAAAGCCACTGAGCTAATGTAATAGACTCCAGCCCACCACCTGCATGTACATTTATACTGACCTGGTTTGGCAAAAAAGAAAATATCCGCATATAACCATATTTTATTTCCAAAAACTGGTTCACTATTTTGCATTGCTCAAATATAACATTGCTCAAATTCAAGGAAATATAACAAGCATTTCTCAACATCAAAACAATATCCAAAAAGTATAAAGAAAACAAATACTGGTTTTATGCCAAGCATGACAAAGCTGAATGTATAAAAGAAAGTCTTTTAATAGCCTACAGTATAAGACTCTTCACAGTAACCAGTTGAAAAATGAAGATAAAGCTTTGAATAGAGACAGATTGATATGTAAAGAAAAAGAAGGAGTAGAGGTTAATGAATTATTTCTAAATCAATATAATGTAATAAAATTCTCTCTTCTGTGAAAATGGGAAATTTGCATTTATGCCCAATGAAATATAGATGAACAGTGATTGTGCTTATTACACCTGTCACAGTGAAAAAAATCAGGGCACATTATCTACTAGTTACATTTCTTCAAAACTGATTAACCTTAATACATTTTTCCCTTCACTGATCTTATGGAGTTTACTGAACATAGCATGTCTTGATTAAAACTGCCCACATCTTAATTCAAGTCATTCTTTTCTCTAACTTGTATATCTTTGATCATTTCTTTAAATTAACTGTTTAACTAATGGTAGTAATAATATTTTTGGGTCATGATATAATTAAGAATCCAAATAGAGTGTCCCTCAAATTGAAATTTTCAAGAAAATGAAAAGAACATATTAAAATAACATTTCTTTTGCCTATTTATAACTATTTAGGATGGAAATTCTTTGAAGGTAAAATAGAAGACTTTATGAATAAACAGGAATTTTCCTTTTATTCAAATGTGCTATGTGCTTACAATTTACAGATACTCCCTCCTGCTTTCTCTAACCTATGTGTTTTTCAAGTTTTGTTATTTGGTATACAGCCATTCAATCAATATTTTGTTGTTGTTGACTGGTGTGTTTTTATTTGCCTACCAATCAACCAAATTCCTCTAAAAGGTGATCTGATTTTATCATTCAGTTACCCATTTGTAAGACCATACTTTACGAAGAAAATTGACTGCTATTGTCTCTTTATTTAAGTTAGATCTATGCCTGTTGTGACCAAGCCTGAAGTAACTGAAATATTTATGGTTTCTTTTTTCAACACAAATTCATGTGGTAATATGAAGAGTAAAGAGAATGGGGCCATAAGTATTTCAAGCGCCACCAGGAAGACAGCAAATCTTCCAATCAGGTGAGTTCACTAGAATAGGGAGCTCTAAGCACATCGTTTTTTTCCAAATGGAGAAATTTGATTATTAAACACAGAACATATTTTCTCAATTAAAATTTGCAAAAAAATTTTGCATCAAAACTATTTGTAGCTTCTTAATAACTTCTGCTATCAAACTACTACTTATATTTTTATTTACTAATCTCTTAGGACTAGTTTTTTACAACATTTTCACAGAATAAACTCATTTCCTATTTGTGCATATGTTAAGAATACAATCATATATGTATGGTTTAGACCTAAAATATCCCCTGAATCTTATGTGTCTGGAAGTTGAATGGATCACGAGGCACTATACTGATCAGTAGACTCATCCCACTGGTGAATTTAGGAGGTGAATGTGCTGTTAGGAAGTGGGGCCAAGTCAGAGGTGGGTCATTGGAGGGGTGACCTACAAAGACATATTCCTATCCCCAGCTTCGGATTTCACTCTCTACTTCCTGGCTGTCATGGATTGAACATCTTTCCTGAATTATGCCCATTCCCCATGCCATAATAAACCTCTCCTCCTTTAATTTGTGATTGTCAGATATTCTGTCAGAGTGACAGAAATGTGACCAAAACAGAAATTGTTAGGAGGAGTGGGTTTGTTGCTGTGACTACACATGACCACCTAGTTCAGAAACTTTTTGGAACTGGTTTCCAAGAAGCATTTGGAAAGGTTTTGAGATGCTTGCTAGAGAAGACTTAGAATGCTGTAAGAAGAGTAAGCAGAGATTGATGAGAGATTCTGGTCAGAGTTGAGAAGACCAAACTGTTGATAAGAATATGGGCAGTATAGGCCAGGCATAGGAGGTCTCAGATGGGAACAGATTCCATTAGCAGTTGAATAAGAGGTCATGTATGCTATGACCTGGTAGAATCTTTGTCTTCATTTTGCTCATGTCCTGAGATTTTTGTTGGATATTGAAATTAAGAGTAGTGGACTAATCAATCTGGCGGAGGATATTTCAAAGCTCAGGTTGTGGCATGGGTATTACTGGATCCTTTCAGCCAGATCTACATTGAAAATCAGCAGTGAAATTCAGATGTGAAAGTGTGCAGTCTCATCAGAGAGAAAGTGTCTGCCAAGTTGAAGCCATGAATAGCAAATATGCTCAAAAATGATCAGCATTAAAAGAAAGCAAAGTACTTTGTGTTATAACAGTAGGAAAGATGGCTTAAAGGCATCTCAGGAATATGAACACCTTTCACAAGAACAAGGGTGCATAAAACTAAAAAGATTTGTCTTAGTTACTTTTCTCATTGCTGAGACAAAATACCTTACACCCAAAGTTAAAGGAAGAAAGGTTTATTTAGCTCAAGGTGATAAAGGTTTTCAGTCCATAATTGGCTGACTGTAAGGTAGGGTGGCTTGGTAGAAGGGTATCCTAGAGGAGAAACAGTTCATGGCAGCAGAAAACAGCCAAAGCAAGCCAGCAAATGGGGAGACAAACTTCTTTCTGTCCCTTATATTGCATCCAGTCTATGGGGATTAGGGTGGTGCCAATCCAATCAGTGGCTAATCCAGCAATCACCCACCTTTAATCCCAGCACCTTAATCCCAGCATTACACTGCCAATCAATCACACATTCTAGATTAAGCCACTTCTGAAAAAAAAACTTATGACCACATGAGGCTTTGGGGGGATATCTAGGCACAAATCATACCAGCTTTCATTTGAGTAAAGAAGCCATGGTCCACTGCTTGAGAAGGACCACCTAGAGAATTGGTTCCCCAGAAATCATTGTACATTATCCACAGCCATTCAGGCCTCTTCATCCATGATCCAAGGATATGCACAAAAGTAGGGGACTGTAACTACAAATATGTGGAGGTTCTGCACTGTTATGAGCTACCATGAGACTGACATAACATCAAAATTCAACAACTACTGGATTTGACAAGTTTTGAAGCTGAACAGTATTGAGGTATGACTGTAATATAAAAATAAAGCCACCTCCTGGTTATTTCAGTTTACAATGGTTGACTTGTTATTTGACTTGTATCCATCTGGTCTTTGGCATCTTGAACCACACACACAATCACTATGACCCTCCACCCCATACACACACATAAACCCACCTTGGTCCCAAGATGTATACTACTCTGCTATGGTTTTCTCAAAAGGAGACATAGGGTATGATATAAGCTTAGGAGAAATCAAAATTTATTATATTGAAACAAGATTGAAACAAAGTGTTTTGTTTGATGAGCAAATAATAACTTGTCCTTATTAGGTCTCATTGGGCTTGTTGCATATAATGTAACTGAGTAAACACAATGTATAATTTTTTAAAGAAAATTACTCCTGCCAAGTGTCTTTCAATACATAATAAAAAAAATACTAGATTAATGCACACACACACACACACACACAAACACACACAATTAACCAGGCTTTAAACTATGCAAAATATTCCTATTTTTACAGCACACCGAAGTAGGCAAACCTGAGTTCTTAAAATACTTTTAAAGTTCCTTTAATTAATTTAAAGCGGAGACTGTAAGGAGGAATGCATATTATAAATTGATAAATGCTTCTTTTTCTTATAAGAGATATTCCAGAAATTCTAGTAGGAATAAATAAGAATAAGCACAAATCTAGTTGTTTTTAGAACCTGCTGAGATTTAGTTCCTCTGCAGCAGACCCAAGAAAAGTGTGAGACAGAATAAATGTCCTATTTTCTTTCTTGTGCCTGGAGATTACTTTAGTTGAATGAGTGATTTCATCATTCTCTCATACTATTTGTATTTCTAGGACAATTGCCAATGACACATTTTTCTCAACTATTCCAAGGCATCAATTCAAACTTTGTTTACACAAAAATAGCCAGGAAAAATAATAACCTCCAATATTGTCCCATTCTTTCTCTTTGGTCACTGCTACCCAGCAGGAGGTGTAAAGATTTTTTTTCCTGGCAATTAACACAAAATTACAATGATCTATCATTTTTGTTATTTTTTATCAGTTTTATTTGTATGTGTGTGGTACACAATGCTCACATTCCTTGCGGAGAGTTGGTACATGTAGGCAAGTGATATCACATCCATCAAGGAAATATCTGAGAGACAAACACACAGATTACTGAAGGCGGGGTCTCAAGGTCAGCCTCAACAATACACCAGAAACATTTACAGACAGCTGAAAGTGTTTATAATTTGTCAGTAGTCTTTTAGAGCACTCTTGAGTAGACAGCTTGCATATTTGTAATAGGGAGTGGCCAATACAAGTTTTGATGCAAAGAAATGGGCTTCAAATAGATTATATAAAAGAGAACACATTTGTCTCAAGGCGAGATCAGTGGCAAATACCTTCCTTGGTACTCTTCCCACTAGAGGGGTTAATACACCTCTGTTATTTAATACAAGATTACCTAAAAATAAAACTTATGTTTGTTTGTAGAAGGAAATATAGTGTAGAGTTTGAAAAAAAGTTGATCTTTGAATTTTTAGTGGAAGATTTATCAACTGAGATAAATTGCAGAATCTTACCAAATTTCTAAACTGATATCCGTCCAGTTTTCCAACTGGTTTTGAGGATGTTGGTATGTTTCTTACATGAAAATGATGATCCTTACGTACAGAAACATTGAATATAAATTAAAATAAAACTTAAAAATCAGGACAAAAATATCATTCTCCTTCCAGAAAGTAGTAAAAAACACAGACAATTCAACAGTATAGACATTAGAAGTGAAGTGAATGATCCTTTTTGGTCTGAAAGAAAGAGGGAATCTATGCATTAGATCCTCAAGGAAGAAAAGAGCAAGTATTACTTGGAAGAAAAGAGCAAGTATTAATGCTGTCATACAATTTTAAAATAGCACCAGATTAAAAAAAAAAAACCACCAGGTACTTTTCATGCTTATTTTTTCCATGAATAAAAGTTGTCTCAGCTCTGGTAAGGCAGATAGGATGATTTCAGAAACCACATCCTCGTTACTCAGAACCAGATTCCATCTTTCAGTATTTCAGTATTATTAGTTCAGTCCCCAATTTCTTCCCTTGAAACCACTGCATGTGTTCTCGGTGGTCCAGTGACCACTGTTGATGTTAATCAGTCCCCTCATTTTCATAACCAGTGATGTTTACCATGAAGTAGGTCAGGCAAAGAAGGGAAAATTATAGCCGAGGAGTGGGCCAATGTCTGCTAAAAATATTAAATACATACACAGACATTTGACTTTTTTATTTAAAACTTGGCTATTCACTTAGAGTTTGAAATAATCATCTGATTTTCCTGTTCTAATTTTTTAATGATACATTTTCACCACTGGCGATCACTTGTCCCATTTTCATACTTTTATACCAGCTCACAACCATAGAAACAAACACTTGTTGCACTCACTCCTGTCTGTGAAGTGACTTACTTGTTTTGAAGTAGGAGAGAGCCTGTGATACATTAGACACAATAATCACTTCTTGAAAACAAGCCCATTTTCCCTCTCCCTCTTCTGCTCCCCTTAAACATGGGATGCTCACTCATTTATCTTTCACTTGTCAGAGAGGCACAGAGAGTCAGAACTTTTCTGTAGCTTCTCCATCTGGATTCTAAAGTGGCATTTGTTAACTCATGATCCATAAATAGATTCTCTTTTACCTAGTTTAGTTTTACTGCTGTATCTGTTTCCTATTGCCACATCACAAAGCACCCCAAAACTTGGTACCTGAAAACACTATCAACATTTTTGATCTCTTACAGTTTCTGTGATTAAAAAAGTATGACAGGGCCCAGTGAGATCAGCTCAGCTCTATGATATCTGGAGCCTCAGCTGGAACTTGACAGCTGTGGCTTTGAAATAACTGAAAATGTGTTTACTCATGGGTCTTGGATTGCTGCAGGTTGAAGCATTCACCAGGGTGTTGACTGAGATATCTTCATATAACTGTCTATGTAGCCTGGCTTCCTTATAGCTTGGAGATAGAGAAAGATTGTGGGGAGGGGTAAGCAGATATTAAACCTTTTATTACATAGCCTCAGAAGGCACATAGCATCATTTCCACCACGCTCCATTGCCGCGTCCCGCGCAGCTCTCAAAGTTCCCAGGGGGAAAGAAGGCGAGAGGATGGAGAAATAAATAAAAGAGACAAAAAGCTGAGGTCAGGTGGAGCCCTCTCTCCTGATGGGAGGAAAGGAACTGCTCAACCAAGGCAGTGCATTTATTTATACATTTAGCAAGTTGGTGTCATGTGACACCCCTTTTCGTAGCAATCCATTGCTCCGATTGCCTTGGGACTAAATGTTCTCTGGGCTGAAACATCTTGTTTACGTAGCCCACCTTGGCCCACCTGCTCTTTCTTGCTTCCTTGTTGCTCTTTGTTCTCTGTCTGGCCCATCTGGCCAATCTGGCAGGGGAGGTGGAGCAGGAGCACACCTATGATCAATTTCCAGCTTCAGCCACTCCTCACACTCCATTGGTCAGAACAATCTCAGGTAGAGGAGATATGGCCCACTTTTCAGTGGGGCTAGTGTCTGCCACATCATAAGAAGAATATGTAGGATGGAATAGATATATTGACAGAAGCATCTTTAGAAAATCCAACCTGTCATCACTAATAGTAAATTGATATAGTGTGCTGAACTTCAGTTGACTTCTGGAAGAAGAGTAAATTAAGTTCCCCAATTTATAACTATTTTCAATAATTTTTTCAGTTTCATAAGCAAATGGTTTATCTATATACTGAGTAATATGCTAGGAAGTGTTACAAAAATAGTTGTCTATACTAATATAAGATACAGACTTTGCCTTCACAGATCCAATAATTGTCAGTGTCTTACATTTTCACAGGGATTATGATCAATTATGGCTGTTTTGCACATGAGTAAACTCAACATAGGAAGAGTTCAAGAACTTTTCAGAGAAACTTACACGTAATGAAAACAAGACTCATATTATACAGAAGATTTACATAGAGTTCTGGATAGTCTATTTGAATCTTTTCTCACCTTTTTTATTCTCTCCCATTAGACATCAGAAATATGAGCTAATTAGCGTAATTTTATTAAGCAAACACATTAGTTCAATACAGCTACTATAATCTTGTGTTTAATACTCCTCATCACATCCTCTATTCCCCATATTTAAAAGAAATAAAGAAAAGAAGAAAACTGACTAGAATAACTAAAAGAAGAAACTACCAAATTAGAAAAGGCCAATAAAGAGAGCCAAGTCTGGTAATTTAGTACCAAAACTGAGATTTTCTCTGCCCTTGGTTGGAACTATGTAAAAGAAAAAACTAGGATAATGTCACATCCGTTGGCATTTTGTAGACACATTTTAAACAAAAGCAGATTTTTTTCTGATGTATAGATTAAGAAAGCTTAGAGACTAAACAGAAAAGATAAAGACTTGACAATATAAATGAAAAAATATCTAATATTTGTCTCGAGCTTATTAATTTTCTAAAACTACCATAACAAAGTACCATAGACTGGTTGGCTTAAACAACCTAAAGTCTTTGTCTCATAGCCCTGAAGGCTAGAAGTCCAAAATTAAGGTGTTGACAGGGTTGGTTTCTCTAAATCATCTATCCTTGGCTTATAAGTGATCCTCTTCTGAGTTTTCACATTGTCTTCCCTCAGTGTTTCTCTTTCTCTTCATGTAGAATACTATTTATAAGAACTTCTCAGATGAAGAAGTAGAAACAGCAAATAAATATATGGAAAACTGCCAGGTGTGGTGGTGCATGCCTATAATCCCAGCACTTGGAAGGCGGAGGCAGGAGGATCACTGTGAGTTAAAGGCCAGCCTGGGCTACATAGCAAACTCAAGGCCAGCCTGAACTACTACCCTGTCTCAAAAAAATAATATGAAAAACTGTTCAACATCACTGGTCATTCGAGAGAGGCAAATTAAAACAACACTGAGATTCCATCTCACTCCAGAAAGATAGACTATTATCAAGAAATCAACAAATAACAAAGGCTGGCAGGGATGTGGGAAAAAAGAAACACTTCTCCTCTGTTTGTGGGAGTGTAGACTGGTACACTAGGACATTAGGTCCCATTTGACCCAGCTATTCCTTTTCTTGGTATCTTCCCAAAAGAATTAAAAGCATCGTACCATAGTGATATATGCACACCTATATTTACAGCAACACAGTTTGTAATAGCTAAATCTTGGAATAACCCAAATACCCATCAATTGATGAATGGATAAAAAAGATGTGGGTTTTTTTATACAATGGAGTACTACTCAGCCATAAAGAAGGATAAACTTGAGATATTTATCACTAGATGGATGGACCTTGAGACCATACTCTTAAATGAAATAAATCAGATGAATGTGTAAATATCACATTGTCTCTCTGGTTTAAGAAACTGAAAGTGTAAATAAGAGCCAAATGTATAAGAGATATTGTGAAATAGGAAAAAATTGTTTAAAGGAAAGGGAACTACGGATGGGACAGGGGAAACAGAAGGGAAAAAATGAGAAAAGAAGGATAAAATGGAAACAAATCTTTGTAAATAAGGAGGGGAAGAGGGGTTAAAGCGAGAGGTGAATGGGAAAAAGAGAAGAATCAAGATATATCATGTACAGGTACAAATTCCTTACAATGAATGTGATCATTATATATCTAAATGGTAACAATAAACTTAAGAAAAAGAACAGTAGCCACATTAGAGCCCACACTATTGACCTCACCTTAACCAGTTGTACTACAATGTTCCTATTGACAAAGATCACGGATTAAGGTACTGGATTAGGACTTCAAAATATGGGGGAGGGCACAATTCAACCTATAATATAATTTTATCAAATCTACTTCATAAAAAGAAGCAGAGAAGACCTAATAATAACATATAAGGTATATGGTTATTGAGCTATATATTAATCGGGATGAGCTGCCAAACAAAAGCAGAAGCCAAGCCACGGTAATCCTTTGAGGTATTTGGTTGAGTGTGTAAAAGCGAATGATATAAGTACTTTCATAGTGCGACAAGAGCCAACATAAAGCATTTTTTTCTATTACTTTTTAGCTCTTCTACAGACCACAATCTATTTACTTCACTTGTCCTGTAACACTCTATATGTTTGGGTCTCTATAGAAGGGCAGCTTCTTTAGTGAAAGTTATTCATTAGTGGTCTTGCTGCCAAATGTGCAGGAAAACCTAGGAATTTATGAATAAATAAGGACAAACTTTCAGATCCTTTGCCAAATGAATTCAAAAAATATTCTGAAAGCATTCAGAGGAAGAAAAATAAATTTGATTCAAGACTAATACCATGGCAATGGACTCAATATCAATTCAGATATGACTTTTAAATTGTTAAAAAAGTGACTTTAAAATTGATCTAGATGTTATATACTTTAAATATATTCATATTTTATTAGTAAAGTCTCTTTTCACTACAAAAATAAAAGAAAAATTGTGCCTTACTATCTTACTCCTTTAGTTCATACAAATACATTCAAGGTTAGAAGTGCCTAAATACATTAAATTTGAACAGCCCTATATCTCATTGAAAGATAATAGTCAATCTTTCTGGAGTGAGATGGAATCTCAGTGTTGTTTTAATTTGCCTCTCTCGAATGACCAGTGATGTTGAACAGTTTTTCGTATTATTTTTTTGAGACAGGGTAGTAGTTCAGGCTGGCCTTGAGTTTGCTATGTAGCCCAGGCTGGCCTTTAACTCACAGTGATCCTCCTGCCTCTGCCTTCCAAGTGTCTTATTATGAATAATTTTTAAAATATGAAAAATTGGATAAAACAATAAATTTCCAAATACAGTTATCACAAGATCAGTAATTATCAAGAATTTGCACTTTGTCTATTCTGCTCTCCTGCTCTCCTATAAACATGCACATTACTCTAATTCAAGTTCCAGCCATCACTTCTGAGGATATTTCTAAAAACTTTAAGTATCTTTTTACAGTTTTCAGTGCTGTTATTAAACCTCACAAGATAATAATTTTTCTATAGCATCTAATACATACTCCAATTTCCTAGATTGTTTTGAGTATGTTTATTGTTGCTTTGTTTGAATCAGGATCTAAATAAGATCCTTATGGCATAGTCATTTGCTGCATTCAATAACACATTTAAAAAAACTGAAATAATGACTTTCATGAGTGAGTTCCTGTGGTTTACCTGAGGTGTTCTCCTTATTTTTCCTCCTTAGAGAACTTTCCCATTTATATTTGGGATCCAAAATATCTCCCAGAAGAATCATGGTGTTGAAGGTTCAGTTGAGGATGGGGTTTGGGAAGTGATTGGATCATAACGGCTGTAATTTAGTGATTAATCTACCGATAAGGTCACAATTTGATGATTTCTTGGAAAGTGAAGGAAACAGGAAGTGGGGTCTTGGCAAAGAAAGCTGGTCGTGGGGGTCTCCAGCCCCTTCTTTCTGGCTCTTTTCCTCTGCATGCTTCCCAGATGCCATGAAGAAAGTGCCTTTCCTCTACCATGCTCTTCTTTCATGATACTCTACCTCACCTTATGCCCGCAGCAATGGAACCAGGCTACCATGGACTAAAACCATGATCCAAAATAAATATTTGCTTCTTTTAAATTGTTTATGTCAGATATTTTGTCACAGTGATAGAAAGGTGACTAACACACCCACCCAGAACAGTACCCTCACTATACCTCCTTTCAGTTTTGAGAATTTAGCCGTTACTGTCAATCTGCTGTAATAAATGAGTTCATAGCATTTATCATATTATCATGTTTGGTCACATGTGTACTGAATGCAGAGTAAAAAAGGCTCTCTTTTCAAAGGATTAAATCTGCATGTAAACTAGTACAGACATTTTTCAACTTACAGTAAGGATACATCCCAATAAACCTATTGTACATTGGAAATACTGTAAATTGCCAATGAATTTAATACACTTACCCTATGACACATCATAGCTCATCAACACAGTGCACTGTATGGTATCAGTTGTTCACCATAATGACAGCCAACTGGGAGCTGCGTTTCACTGCTGCTCCCTGGCCTCTACAGAAAGGATCACAGCGCCACATATCACTATCTTGGGAAAAGATGAAAATTCAAAATTCATGTTCTACTGATTATATATTATTTTGTACTACCCTAAAGTTAAAATATCATAAATCGAAAAGATTTGGAACTGTACATACAATTATAGCAACACACACACCACCAGAATTCTAAAATGGTCCCCAAGATTTTCACTTCCCAGTATGCATATTTTGTGTAATGCCCTCTGCTTAAGTGTAGATGGAGCCTTGGAACCTGTGCATACGAAAAGATAGTCATTCCATGTAAGTCATTGTTATGGCTTACATCTAGATGTCCCCCTAAATCCTCATGGGCTCATAGGTGGGGCTTTTCAGAGGTGGCTGGATCTAGGATGTGTGAACTTGGATTAGGAGTGTGTGACAAATAAATTAGTCTGCCACTTGTACAATTATGCTATGGAGAGGGCTGGAAGTTAGATGCATCCTTGCTTCCCTGGAAGAGAGCACACAATCACATTGTGAGCTGCCTGAGAGAAAAAATTGTGACAGCCTTTCATAGCTGGGAGTTGTGTCTGCCTAATAGCAGCACAAAAATAGGCACCTCCTGACTATATGCACAAGTAACTGAATTTCCTGGTGACAAACTGAAGAGCACTTCAGTTCCAGATGAGAACCTCAGTATAGCTACCTCTTTGATGCCACGCAACATCCTGAGCCCAAGATCCAACTTGTCTGACTCCTGACCTACAAAAGCCATAAAATAATAAATACATACTGTGTTAAGAAGCAAAGTTTGTGATAATTTGATGTTCAGCAACAGAAAAGTAATACTCTAAGCATATTTATATATTGTATCTGTATATATTTGCACGTAAGAATAACATGTCAGCACGATTGGGTTCAATAGATAATTATAGCATAATTGTGACAAATAATGTAATGAACATGATTAAAGAGAGGACAGTGAAGTACATCTTTGGACACCCAAACAATAATTCTTCTCCCTTCTTCCTTGCTAACAAAGGCCTGATTTTGTTCAACATGTGGCTGTGTCCTGCAGGGAAAAATGCAGAAGCCTCCGCGGGTGGCTTCACCTTGGTCTGAGTCAACCATGATGGCCTCACTCCCACAAGTGTAAGCGTGTGATGTAACTCTCAACACTGAGACAGGAGGGGAATTCCAGTGAAAATTCTCACTGTGAAACAGTCACATACAGGAGCAAACCTTCCTTTTTATTTCTGTAGTTTGCCTAGGTGTGGTGACTGCAATTGCATCTGCTGTACTGGGTTAAGAGAGCCAATATAAGAAAACAGTACAAAATGCTGAACACAGCAGAACAGAAAAAGAAAGAATGAAACTGTGACCTTGATGATGTCATTCCGCCTTAATTAAAAAAACATAAAGTCACCCTACCATAAGACCTTTTGTTGTTTGCATTAATAAATAATAAATTAAGCTATTTTAGCTGTGTTTTCTGTTATTTGCTGCCAAAGGCATTCTAAGTTAAGCTTTTGTGCAGAAATGTGTACCGTGTGTGGAGAAAGAGCACCTACTTGATTAGAGCTTATTATCAAGAGGTTAAAGTTGTCAAAACACTCCTTTCCTCTTGACCCATATCAGACCCAACCTAAGCAACATGAAGCTGATATTTGACTAGAGTGAAGGAATTGTAATATTTAACCCCTATTAAAGGTCAGATCATGACTGATGCTCTCATACATATTTCTCACCAATTTCCAATTAATACCCTTTCAGTGTAGACAAACTGCCACAGTGTCAGTCAAAATCTATGGTTCATCACAAAATATCCTCTCTTCTCTGAAGAATCATTCCTCTGCTACCAGTAATTGAAATCTGATTCTCTCCTACAGACAGCATTTCCCTTTCTCCCTTCTCAAGCTCCTCACAAATAACACTGGATGGGGAGTAGCTGTCTAGTTTGACCTCTTCCGTGCACCCTGCTTACAAATCCATGAGATTGCATCTCCCACTACTGTTTTTCCTGTTTCCTACCAACTTCTAGATTTCTTCTTCTCATGGCTCACTATCATGCCAAAACTCCCCTGTCTTAGTTGGTCATTTCAGTATGCACATAGGCAATTCTTCAGTTCTCTAACTCTCTGTGTTTGAACTCTTTTTCAGTTTATCCTCCTCCTCATTTCAGTGACTTCCTTTCATGGACATACTTCAGCCCTTATCAATAACCCCTCCACAAACCCTATCTAATGAATCTCTATCCCTGAGTTCTACCTCTTTCCAGCTCACTTTTAGCACTCCCATGTCAACAATCTTTTTATTCCATTGGGAATTTCAATCCATTAATCACATAACTTTTCACTCTCTCACACAAGCATGATCTCTTCTCTCCTTACCTGGATTAAATCCCATAGGGAATCATTTTAATCACTCTCTGTTACAGATGCTCAGTTTTCTTGATCTTTAGCATTTCTTGAACTTATTTGACAACACCACACACCTAGACAATATCGATCATCTCAGTTTTTTGTACACATATAACAAAAGAAAATAACAAAAAGAAAGCCCAAACATAATACTTGGTACCACCTTGAATTAATGACCTTAAATCACAAATGTGCTTTTAATAATACCCAGGAAAACATAGTACAATATTATAGTTCTATAGTACTACACTATAGTTAATTGGCCCATCTATTCTCCCACTGGGTTAATTGACTCTTTTACAATTTCCTCACTCCTCAAAACTCCCACATTTCCTCTTGCATCCTCATACACAGTTAATGATTTTGTTTCTTAACCAAGATAATTGAATCAGTAATTTATTGCTGGTGAAGAGAGATTAGATCATGCTCCCATTAGGAACAAACCATGCATGCTGGAAAAATGTGGATGAAATATTTTTGAATATATATATATATATATATATATATATATATATATATATTTGGGTTTGAATGATAAGTATTAGCCACACCATAAGTGTAGGGACAACTCAGAAATTGATTAACATTTGCATGATTTCAATTCCTGAAATTGAATTAGATGATTTGCATTGATAGTGTCCCTAGATCTCTTCAAGAAGCAAGCATATATATCACTGAATTAAGATGTCATCTTCAATAACATTTAAAATATTTTACTTACAATACAACCATTTAATTAAAAATGCTTAAAAGACATAGTATTTGAGCCAGGGATATAGCTCAGTGGCACAGCACCTGCCTGGAAAGTGTGAGGTCATGAGTTTGATTCCTAGTATCAAAAAAAAAAAAGACATAGATTTATATGAATAAAAGAAGAAAAGAAACAGAATGAAATCCATGGATAGTAAACCTACAAATCAGGAATAAGACATTAAATAACCATACTGAACATATTTAAGAAAATAAATGATAAGAGTGAGAATTTCAACAGAATTTTAAAAACAGCACAAGAAAATATTAAGCCTGAAAAATACGATGTTCAAAATTGAAAGTTATTTAATTTAACAGCAGATTAAACAGATTTCAAAGGATTATTGAACTAGGAAGCAGGCATAAAAAATATCTTGAGAAAAAAAATCATCGAATATACATGTATGAAAAATAGAGAAGAAAGGGGAAAATCAGAAACAGATGGTATATAACACACATATAATTTGTTTTCCAGAAGAAAAAAAACAGAATACAATCAACAGATAGTAAACCTACAAATCAGGAATAAGACATTAAATAACTATGCTGAACATATTTAAGAAAATAAATGATAAAGTAGCAAAATAAAGTAGCAGTAGTATTTGAAAAGATACTGGTTGAGAATTTTCTAAAATTAATTAATATTATGAAGCACAAGTTGAAGCACTGTGAAGCACAAGCAGGACACAATTCTGGATTTTTATACAATGGAGTACTACTCTGCCGTAAATAAGGATAAGTTTGAGACAATCCTAGGTAAATGGGTGCACCTTGAGACCATGCTCTTCAGCGAAATAAATCAGACACACGTGTGTAAATGCCACATTGTTTCTCTAGTGTGAGAAATTAAAAGTGTAAATAAGAACCAAAATGTATATTAGGTATTGTGAAATAGGAAGAAAATGTTCAAAAGGGGATGGGAAAAATGGGGGGGAGGAAAGAAGGGAAAAGTAAAAACAAAGTGAGAAAAGGAGAAAAATGGAAACAAAGCTTTTGTTAATGGGGAGAGAAAGGGGGGTTGAAGGAAAGATAGGGGAATGGGAAAAAAATCAAGTTGTATCATGTACAGGTACAAATTCCCTGTGATGAATGTGATCATTATGTATATCTAAAATGTATCAACAAAATCTGATTAAATAAAGTAAAATCAAAAAAAAGCACTGAATATTAAAAAAAGAACATCATTCTAAAATATTGAAACCAAAAATAGAGAAAATACTAAGAAACAAAAAGATATGAATCTGAAAGGACCAGGAAGTGGACTCCAGGAGATTTTTCAACACAAGGTGAAGAAACAGCCTTAATGTATTCAAAGCAGAGAAAGAAAATAACTACCAATCCAGAATGCTATGCCCAAAGAACAGCTTACTGAAAAGTGAAGACAGAACAAAGATATTTTTTGACAAACAAGAATTGCAGAAAATTAAGCTGTAGCCAGCACCTAATAAAGGAAATACTAAAAAGTGTTTTTAGGCAGAAAAATAAAACAAGATCAATGGGAATGATGAGCAATAAAGAATAAGATCTGAATAAATACTTCTAAAACATTACACAATATCTATTACACATACAACCCAGGAAGGGAATAAAAAAGTGTTTTAAAGCTCATGCATTGTCTGGGAAGAAAATGAAAGAGCTAAGTCCTCTTATATGCCAAGGATACATAATGTAATTTTATGAAAACCACTAAAAGAGAAGTTAAAGATTATGGAATTGCCAAATTAACAGAGGGTCAAAATAAAAATAATTCAAAAGAAGATAATAAGAAGAGAAAAAGGGAATATTCAATAGTCGAATAGAAACAGGATAGTGAATATAAATCCCAATGTATTAGTAATTTACATCAAAATGTTTTTATTTCTTTAAATATATTTTCTTCAAGCCCAGCCATATGTTTCCAAAAAATGCAATTATAATGTATAAGTATAGAAAAATTAGCAAAAATCTCTGGAGTGATTATAGATTTATTTATTTTTATGCTATTCTGTCAATTTTTATTTTATTTTATTTTATGTATAGGTGCACATATATAGATTTTATAGGATTATTGTAAGCTGATTATTATTATATCAGCTTTCTAATTTCAAAACACATATCAAATAAAGAAATAGAACAGTATTTTAACTAACACAAAATCGCTTTGACCTAAAAACATATGTAAATCACTACAACAAATAACTATAGAATATTTTTAAATATTTTCTTTATGAATAAATTTAGATTTGTAGAAAAGTTGCCTGAGTCTGTTAGGGCTGGCCTGACATTTAACGTGGAACCAAAGCCCAGAGCCCCTGGAGTCAACCCAGCACTGGGGTTGATCTGCAGCCTGGGATCCTTGAGGTCAGCCTGGCACTAGAGTGGACCTGAAGACCAGGTCTGCCAAGCAGGCCGGGAAACTAGGTTGCAAGGTTCTACCTACCACTGGGTTGGGCCTAAAAGCTCAGTCCATCGGTACTGGTTTGGATTCTGAGGCTATGGGGGTCTCTCTGGTGCCGAGTTTTACTGGGGTAGGCCAAGTCCTGGGGTTTGAATTTCTTCAAGTTTGCTCACTTTCCTCTCCTTTCCCGATGCAGAGTGTATTTCTCTCCATGCCCTGCTTCTTGGGGGCCATGGAGTGATGATGCAGGTAATGTAAAACTGTCCTTCCTACACTCTTCACTGTACCATTTCTTATTTCTGCACTACACCCAGGTTTTATAAGCTCTACTTGGGTTTCTTAACTCTTATGTAAAGGTTTGTTTTTTTTTTTTTTTTTTTTTGTGGGTACCTAGGGGTCTACCTCAGGACCTCGCGCGCCAGCAGGCGCCCATGCTGCTGAGCGATATCACCGGCCCCTTTTTCGTATGTGGGTTACGGGAGTCGAACTCGGGCCCTCGCGCTTGCCAGGCAGGCCCTTACGCCGCTGAGCCATCTCACCGGCCCATGTAAAGGTATTTTTGTGTGTGGATGATTATTTAAATTGATATTTCTGAAGGGAACAAGTATTGGAAAGTTTTGTTCCATTAACTTTATAATATTGAAAAAAATCTTAACAAATTACAGAGAATCAAAATCACATACAGTATATTTTCTAATTTTAGGACATGCACAGTATAAGTAAATAATAGGAAAATTATGGTAAGTTTTAAATTAAGAATTATAGGGCCGGTGAGATGGCTCAGCGGCTTAAGCACCTGCCCAGCAAGCGCGAGGGCCCAAGTTAGACTCCCAGAACCCACATACGAAAAAGGGGCCGGTGATATTGCTCAGCAGCATGGGCACCTGCTGGTGCGCAAGGTCCTGAGGTCGACCCCCCGGTACCCACAAAAAATAAAGAAAGGAAGGAAGGAAGGAAGGAAGGAAGGAAGGAAGAAAGAAAGAAAGAAAGAAAGAAAGAAAGAAAGAAAGAAAGAAAGAAAGAAAGAAAGAAAGAAAGAATTATATTTCTAGAGGCAACCTTTGAATAAAAGAAGAAATCACAATGAAAACTAGAAAATATTTTATCTAAATTATAATAAAAATGCAATTTTTTAACTGCAGGCTGCAGGAAAGCCATGCTTAGAGACAAGTTATGTATACAGCACATTAGAAAGAAGAAAGACCAATATCAAGTTAGTAGCCAATATGAGATGCTAAAAATAAATTAGCAAATAAATTAAAATAAGAAAGAAATCCAGAACAAAATAAAATTGAGAACCAGAGCCAGTGATATGGCTCAGTGGCATAAGCGCCTGCCTGGCAAGCATGAGGTCCTGAGTTTAACTCCCGGTACCCACATAAAGGAAAAGAAGGGCTGGTGATATTGCTCAGAGGCACAAGCGCCTGCTGGCAAGCGCGAGGTCCTGAGTTCGGCTCCCGGTAGCCACATAAAATAAATGAATAAAAAATTAAATAATTAAATAAAATTGAGAACCAAAAAAAAAAAAAAAAACAAAACTCAAAGTTTGCTCTCTGAAAAGATTAATGAAATTGCTGATTCCCTGGTGAGACTGGTCAAAAAAATTTTAAAAAGCAATATATAATAGGAATAGTAAAACAGTGATATTACAGAGTCTATAAGATTTAAGATCACAAGAGAATAAAATAAATAATTGCATGACTAAATTTGAAAGTGTTGATGAATTGTACAAATTCTTAGTTATCTAGAAGAAATGGGAATATATTGAAAATATGGATATTCCTACAACTATCAATGAAATTGAATTTAAGGTGAAAAACTCAAGGAGAATCTCAAGACTAGATGCGAAACTTTCCAGTCTCAAGTATTCCATTACAGCAAAAGAAAATGGACTAAGACAGATGCCAATTTTTTCCCAAATTAGAACATAAATGTAATTTAATCCACACCAAAATCTTACATATTTTTGAAATTTAAAAGCTACTTTCAAAATGTATAACTAAATGCAAAGGGCTATGTGCCATAGTCTAAAACTGATTATGATATAATATTAATGGTGACCGTGTGTATTGATGAAGAAATGTACACACCAGTAAAGTAGAATATAGACCAAGAAACCTATTCAGTCATGTGCAGACCTTCATTTTGTGACTAATGTGATACTTCAGAGATGTGGGGGGAAAATGTTATTTCAGTAAGGGATGCTAAGATACTGAATTTCCTTATGCAAAATTAGTTTTGACCCTATCATACACTGTCCTCAATTCCAGGTCAGTTATAGACCTAAATGTGAGCAATCATTAGTGCAGCTTCTAGAAGATAAAATAAAAAATAAAAAAATAAAAAATAACAAACAAAAAAAAACCTCTTTAATAAGAGTTCAGGAAAATTTTCTTATAGTATACAGAAAATAAGAAATTTACATGCAAAAATTGACAAATAGGATCATATTAAAATTAAACTCCTCAGTTCCTCAAAAGTACCATTAATAGTGTTAAAGGCAAATGACAGAAAATGAGATGTTTGCAGGATATGCAACCAGCCAAGGGCTCAAGTCCAAATCATATAAAGAAAGCAGTTTCAGAAATAGCCTAATTGGAAAATGGGCAAGAAATTTGAGAAGATACTTTACGGAAAAACATATCCAAACAGCCAGAATACATATGAATGGTGTTCAAATTCTTCAATTACTAGAGAAATATAAAATAAAATCTGCACTCATTAGAAAGTTTAAAAATCATAAGATAATTACAAATGTGGAGAGAATCTAGGAGTATGAGAATATTCATATACAGCCAATGGAAATTCAAGTGATACAAAAAAAAATGATAAAAATTTACATTATCTTGCAAAATTTAATATATGCATACCCATTGACCCAGCAATCCATTTCTAGGTATTTATTCAACAAAAATGCCTCCCCCCCCCGACTTGTACAGAACAATTTATAGCAGGCTAAAATCTCAAAACTGGAAATAATCCAAATGCCCATCAACTGTAGAATGGAAAATTAAATTGTATAATCTTATAATGGAATACTCTATGGAAATAAAAATAAATATAACAGTTATGTGCAAAAAAGTGAATGAACTTCACAAATAAAATGCAAACATTAGATATTTAATAATTATTTATTTACAGTTAGAACTAAACTGTGGTGTTATAGATCAGGGTAGCGGTTATTTTGGAGGCGGGGAAAGTGCTCCAAGATTATTAAGGAAACTGTAAGGAGTTCCTGGGGTGCCTACAATACTCTATTGTCTAAGATGGTGGCTGCACTTTTTTATGATGACAGTTTGTCAAACAGTATGTTGATATTTGGAGTACTTTCATGTGCTTGTTTGATTCTTGGTTTATTTATTTATTTATTTATTTATTTATTTATTTATTTTACTAGAGATTGAATGCAGGTCCTTGTCACCTTGTCACTAAGGTACATTACTCAGCCCTTTTTAATTTTTGAAAACGATTCTAAGTCACTAAATTGCTCAGGTTGGGCTCGAGTTTCGGATTCTAAGCCTTAGCCTCTCTGAGTGGTAGAACTATAGGCTTATGCCACCATGCCTAGTTGATATGTATTTGCTGTAGTTTCCTGATGGTTATTCTTAACAGTAAAAATCTTTTTAAGATAGACAGCAATCAGAAGAGAATATTCAGACTTCCCACCACCATCTCAAACTCCTTACCAGTGACTACCTGTATAGTCTGTCTTTCCTCCGAATACTATTGTTAAAGCCAGACTCTCAGCCAGAGAACTGGATTTCATATCTTTCTATTTCCCCAAAGACTCACTCTAAGAATTCTTTTCTGTATCCCCTCACATCATTGTTTCCTTCTCTGATGAAGCATTTTCACTAACAACATCAAAATAAAAGCGCTTTATTGTATCAGATGCATTAAATTGACTAAGTTCTCTCACCCACTAATACCCTATTTTTCGTACTACTTTTGCAATACAATTTCTACAAAAAGTTACATATACTTTCTTTCCTCTGACACTCTCTTAGAAGTCCTCCCAACTAGGCTTTTTCCTCATCACTCTACAAGACTATTCTCTTGTTAAGGCAACTAATAACCTCCCTGTTGACCTTCCAATAACCTTCGTCTTCACCTTGTTTGACTCATCCGAAGCACTAGATGAAACGAATCCTGCACATTCTTTCTTCCATTGGCTTCCAGAGTGCCTCATTCTCAGGTGACCCTTTCACATCACAAGGGATTTCCCTCCTTAGTTTCTTTCTCTAATTTCTAGAACGTTTGATGTTAACACTGAATCTCGGTGTATTGTCCACATACGCACCCTCTCCTGATGACTTCATCCAATCTCATGGCTTCAAATACCCTCTCTCAGATTATATCTCAACCCACACCAATCTTCTGAACTCCAGTCATCAATATTACTTCTACTTTACATCTTAGCTTGAACACATTTTCAATTTAATATTTCCAAAACAAAACTTTTGGTTTTCTCTTCCATACTGTTCCACTGACTTTCCCCTATCTCCAAGCCAACTTTGTCCCTCCCATTACTCATAACAAAAATCCTAGCACCATCTTCGATTTCTCTCTAAAGCTCCACACTTAATCCACAGAAAATCCTATTAAGCTTACTTTTGAAAAGTCACCTAGAGCCTGACTAATTTATTCCATCTCTCTCTCTCTCTGTCTCAGTCTGTCTGTCTGTCTCTCTTTCTCTCTCTCTCCCCCCCAACATCTCTCCTTTCTCTCTTTCACCCTCCCTCTCTTTCCACATCTGCCCAAGCCACCAGAATTTCTCCCCTGGTTTCTTAGTACCCTCCTAAAAAACCTCCTTTTTCTATTTGCCTTCTTCAAACTACTAAGTGGCAGCCTGAATGATATTTCTAAATTGTTTGTCAGATTAGGTCAAAAAATAAGTTTAAAATTTTTCAATGGTCTCTTGTCTCACTTAGAACAAAACTAAAGGCCCTAAGTGTTCATGAGCTGCCTCCTTTCCTTTTCTCTCTGCACCCTGGAGCTCCCCCCACCCCTCCTCTCCTGTGGTGGCTCCTGGCTCTTGCTCTCAGCTGCCTTGCATCAACACTCCAGGCCTATTGAATTTACTGTTCTTTCCGCATGAAATGCAAATTTCCAGATATCAGGGATTATTTTCCTCACTTCAGTCACTGCCCATATTTAATCTTAAGGAGACTCTAAGCTTTTTATTTCAAATTGGAACCTCCTTTCTACCTCACATTCCTGATTGCTGTTTTGTACTGTTTATTTTCATAGCACTTCTTACCTTTAAGATACTAAATATTCATAGTTTTTGCAATGCATTGTCTAATTCCTTCCCATTATAATGTAAGGATATAGGACAATAACTTTTGTCTGATTTCTTGTTGACATATTCCAAATAGCTTGTACATAATAGGTACTCAATAAACCCTTGTGAGTAAATGTAAAACTTTTTACATGGTTTTTAATAAGTCCAAGGATGAGAAAGGCCACTGGAAAATTACAAGCATGAATATTTTCTCAAAACAAAAAGGTGAGAAAAATAAAATTGATATTGATTTTTAAGAAAGATGGAAATGAACCAAGTATGACCATGTTCAGAGAAATGAAAAGATCTATTAGTTTGAATCTGGAGAATAAATCATTTTATTTTCCACAGAAAAATATTACTTCAGACATGCTTAATGGGAGGAGATAAAGAAACAGTTGAAATTTTGAGGAGAGAAAAAAAAAAGAAAATAGAACATTACACAGTCATGTGGCACTCAGTAAGCAGGAACAGAGAAATTAGATGGCTACTTCAGGGAAATGCCCATCATCCTTCACTGTACAAAGAAAGGAAGGTGTGGGTTCCAAAGGCAGAGTACAGCTACACCTATGATGTTCTCACTGTTTAGAGCTATGTGATGCATGGTGAGCCCATTTGTAAATATCATTTTTCTTAACTACAGAATGTGAAATTTTATGTAAAATTGTAAATCAAAATATTTCTTTAGAACTGTTCACATATAAATACAGGCTACTTTTTTTTTTTTAAGTTTTCTCTCTTACACTAATTTATAAATAAACAACAGGAAACAAATGAGCATCCTACAATCACAGAAGTCTCAGACCTCAGGCAGGCTGAAGTCATCTCCTAAAGTGGACTCACCTTAGGGCAGTTTTAATTTACCAAACAAGAATTTCCCAGTGACTGACTTTCTTGAAGTCTTTATCTAAGATCTCTGTCACCAAAGGTCTATTTTATCTAAATAAGTTGGCATAGGAAATGCTATTATTGAGAAAATCAAAGAGAAATCAATGCCCTCTATGAAAAGATATATTAGTTATATGAAATTTTCAAATTCTTTTGGACAAAGAAAATAGTCTTCTGCTATAACATTTAACAGAATATTAACACAGTCTTTCCAGGAAATTTACAAAACAGACTTAGATATATCCATTCAGTCATTTAATTATATTCTGTACATTAATTTATTCTCTATTTGTGATGAAGACAAAAATAAAAGCTTACCAACAAGTTAACAATTTATTTCTGAGATTAATAAGTGTATTAATATGGTACGTTAAAAATAAATAGGGAATAATTTATAATTGAAGAAGAGTAGTATAATTCAATTCAAGTTACAGAAAGGATTGGGTCAACCTGTAACGAATAAAAAAATATTTACAAAAAATGGAGACAGAAAGGAAAAACAGCTAGGAGAAATAAAAAAGAACCAAAGTATATATGGAGAGCATGACATACCAAGAACATCCCTGTTGGTGTTTGAAGTTGATGTGAAGGTGGGGTTCAAGTTGGAGGAGACTTGTTTGTGGAAGAGAATAAGTACAGCTAGAAAGACATGGACCCAGTTTTGAAATGATTTGTTTGCCAAGCAAAGTAATTTAGTAACCCACTGACAGAATTCAAGTATGAGAATGTCATGATTTGATTTGCAGTTAATATCCCAATGGGTGGTAGTAAAGTCCTGGGAAAAGCGAATTGCAGGAGAAAAAGAGCCTGATAGCAGGTAGAGCATTCATGAGGTTATTACGTTAATCAAGACAAGAAGAGATGAAGAAATGAATTAAAACAGTAATTTATAAGTATGGAGAGATGAGACTGTGTTCCAGATAAAATATAGGAAGTCTCTCAACAAGAACTGGTGGCCAAACGAAGAAGGAGAATGGCATTTACTCTGATTCCAGTTTCCTGGATGTGGTGGTATCATTAATAAAATAAAAGAAAGAGTAGGTTTGCAAAGGAAGATACGGAGTCTGCTTTTCCCACGTTGATTTTGATGTGTGTGCAGCATAACCAAAAGAGAATGATCAGCCATATAATTTTTTTTTTTTGTGGGTACCGGGGGGTCGACCTCAGGACCTCGGGCGCCAACAGGCACCCGTGCCGCTGAGCAATATCACCGGCCCCTTTTTCGTATGTGGGATCTGGGAGTCGAACTCGGGCCCTCGCGCTTGCAAGGCAGGCGCTTACGCTGCTGAGCCATCTCACCGGCCCGCAGCCATATAATTTTGAAGTTAAGAAATCTCATCTCGGTAGTGGATTTAAATTTTGGAGCCATCAAGTTTTAGAAAGGTTATTGATGGTGAATATATAGAATGAGGAACATAAACAACCAAAGATTGTATTCTAGGAAACACTAATGATGAATGGCCATCAATGAACGTAAGCCATCAAAGGATACTGAAAACAAGACACTGGAATACAGAAGAAACATGGAAGTCAGAGGAGGGGAAATCTCAAAGTAAGAGAGAATGGTTTATAAGGTCAAATATTGTGACTGGTTTTGTTAGATAGGTGTAGAACGGTGTGTGCATTACTTAGTGATTGAACAGTTAATGGTTACTTTGGTGAGAGTAGTTTTTATAGAACAGTAAGAGAAGAATGAGGTGCACTGGGTGAAGAGGTTATGTTATGAGGCTGACACGAATGTTCATCATTTGAAGAAGTTTGCCTTCAAATGGAAGGAGAGAGACACGGTGGCTAGTGGGACAGATGTAATTTTAAAAAGCTGTCTTGAAATGCTTAATAATATATTAACGTGGTGGGTGAAGCAGATAGAAAAAGGATTGGTGTCACTAATAGATAAATTAAATGACAGCAAGGTTACCAGAAGATATGAAGAGATGGGTTCCAGAGCATAGAAGAAAGTGTTAGTTTGGATATGAACAAACTGAAAGCTCAAGTATGTGCCTCTTACAAAGGAGATACTCTACTTAATCATTGAAAGAGAAGATAAAATGAAAAATAAATGGAGGACAATAGACAATCCCAACATCTCCATCTAGTCTCTTTAAAAATATGAAGCAAAATAACTATTTCATGGACACAACAAAGTGAAACTGCAGATGTAAAACATCAGAATGTCTCCCAACTGAACAGTTCAGATTCCTACACTCCAGATTCTGATGAGTAGCAGGTCTTATTCTTATTATTAGAGCTACCCACTAGTTTTCAGTTTGTTAGTTTTAATTATTTCCAAGAGCACCTCTTTGCATTTTTACTAGGAGAAGTTCTGTAGCTCACATCCTTGAACAAAAGCAACAACAGAAGGAAGGGAAAAGAAAATAAAAAATAAAAATTAAAACAATGATGAAAGAAGAATAAAATGGAAGTAAAGCTTTGTAAATAAGGAGGGGAAGAAGGGTTGAAAGGAGGGGAGGAGATTGGGGAAAAAAGAGGAATTAAAATATACCTATATATTAGATACAAATTCTCTATGATGAATATGATCATTACGTATATCTAAATTGTGCCAATAAACTTAATAAAAATAAGTAACAACAGAAAGGTAATGATACAGTTAAGGTGCACCCCAGAGAAAAGAAAGAGTAAGTAAAATCATTGATTACCCTTATTGTCACTCTTGGGGGCACATAAAATGAAAAATATACATCTTTCCTGAAAACTGGCAATTGCCTCTGTTCCCATTCTCACAGGTATTTCCTATGGTTAATAGCCGAGTAAGGGTGAGGTCAAGAATAGTATGGGGCTTTTTCCCACCCCCCAAAAGAATAAGGCTACTGAGCCTTCCCAGACCAGTAGTAGAGATTCTTAAGGTCCAGATTTGCTCTTCTTTCTTTAGGAGGTTCTTTGTAAGTGAATGGTTGTCCTATTTACTTTTAAATACACACATATGTATGTACATTTTAGCGCATATTTCCTCTCCTCAGAGTCTAAAAAAAACCTTTCCCTCCTAAATGGTCTTGAAAATGTGTGTGTGTGTGTGTGTGTGTATATATATATATATATATAGTCAATATATAATTGACAATATATATAATATATATATATAATGTATATATTGATAAGACCATTTAGGAAGGAAAGGTTTTATATATATATAATATAATATATATATATACATATATATATATTCCATGTCAAATTATATACATATCACATATTTTCACATATTATAATCATTTCCCAGCTCTATAATGTTGCAAGATAAAGAACCACCCAAACATATTCTTTAAAAGGCATCTTTTTCAAATGCAAATTAAGTGGTGCTATCATGACTAATCACTGCAATATATACTTGTCTATCTACAGCTTGTATATATTTAATTTTCTGACTCACTGCTGCCATTACTTTCCTTTTTTATCTGTGTTCTGATAAAACATTTTTAGCCTCTAAATTTTGTATTATCAATATGATCTGCTTTTTGTCCCAAAGAGTCCCTTTTCTTATTCCTCCAGCAATTTGTTTGCCTACTGAAATCAAAAATCCCAAAAGATACAGAACTGATTCAGTTAAAAACAAGGCATAGGGTTTTAAAACTTTAACTCCTCCTTTCCTTCTTCCTTTCCATACTGTGTTTCTTCATTTCTTCCATCAGCTACCATGTATCTCACTGTTGACTCGGGATCATGCCAGTCACCAGGGCAGATATGAAGAGTGGTGGGAGGCTGCCCCACCCCTGGAAACACCACAGTGGAGAGAAGCAAGAGAGACAGAATGCAGGTGAGGCACTGGGAGTATAATGGGAAGGAAGGGAGGGAGTGACTTTGTGGAAAAGAAGGAAGACTCCACAGGGGACAGTTACTTGGGTTGGATCTTGAAAAATGACTACAATACCACAAGATAAAAAGTCAAAACATACATATATATTTATGGTAGCATTATGCAAAATAGCCAAAATTGGAAAAAAAACAAATGCTTATTAGTTAATAAAAGGATAAATATAATTGTAGCATAACCACATAGTGAAATACTACTCAACCATAAAAATGAATGAATTACACGATATGTTAGGATAAAACTTGAAACTATAATGTTAAATGGAAGGTGCTAGTCACAAAAGACCATATATTTTATGAATCAACTTATATGAAATGACCAGAACTGACAAATTTACAAAAATAGAAAGTAGATTCATGGTTACTTAAGGCTGGGCAGTGACTGCTAGAGTGAGTACATTTATTTCTAGGGGAAGAAAATATTCTGTAATTATATCATGCTAATATTTATACATTCCTAAGAATTTACTAAAAATATTCCATTGTATATCTTACATAAGTGAATTATATAGTATGTAACTTAAGTCTCAGTATAGTCATTTAAAAGCAAAAAACAGAAGAAAGCATATTTTTTAAAATGAACAGTCTAATCTCCAATCTGATGGCATAAAGAAGTCAAAGAAATTTCCTGCTGGCTGAAGAAGAGGGTGCAAGTGGAGAGGTGAGTGAGCAGGAGTGTGCTATTGGCCTCACCACTGAGACTGTGAAATCATAGGCAATGTAGAGACATCACATATTATATTGGTCAGCTTCCTTGTTGCTGGGGCAAAATCCCAACACCCACAATGTAAGGGAGGAAATGGTTTATTTGGCTGATGGTTTCAGAGGATTCAGTCCATGGTCAGCTGGCTCCAAAACATGAACATCATGCAAGAAGGGTATAATGGAGCAAAGCTGCTCACTTTGTGGTGGCCAAGAAGTAGAGCACCAGAGAAAAATGTCCACGAGGAAGGGGTCAGGAACAAGATAGAATACACAAAGTCCCACATAGAATACACAAAGTCCCACATATCACTTTGTGATATATACAAAGTGTGCTTTACTACTCCCATAGGTACTCTCAAGCCATTCAATTTGACAATACAGTTTAACTGTCACACTAATGTTTCAACCACTGCACCCTAATGTTTCAACTTATTGTTGAATATTTGTTGTTGAATATTTAGAAAGGAGATCATTCAAAGTGGAAAATATTTAGAGATTTTTTTCTGAATATTCTTCCAAAAGCAGTCCTCGTCCAAAATCGTCCTGTGCCTGCAACAAGGATCAGTATCTTCTGTGTTAACTGCTGTATCTCTAGCATACACAAAATCATACTTTGCACCTGGGGAACACTCAATGAGCACAGCTATCCATTGGTATCTGTAGGAAGATTGATTCCAGGACCTGCAGGGATACCAGAATCCATGGATACTCAAGTTCCTTATATTTAAAATTAGATAGTATTTTCATATAAACAAGCACATCCTCCTATATACTTTAAATCACTTTAAAATTACTCATAATTCCTAGTACAATGTAAATAACATGTAATTATTTGTTATAATGTATTGGGTATGGAATAATGACAATTTTTAAAAGCCTGTACACATTTAGTATGGACACAACTATTGTACACCTAGCTGTTTTTGATCCACAGTTGCTTGAATCTCAGGAAGTGGAACCCATGGGTATTCCTATGTAATGAATAATTTAATGAGGCTATGTATGTATAATAATATTTGTGCATATATAGAAATTGCTTTAATATACAGGCTTTTATTCTACTTAGAGAAAATCCACACAAGACTCTCATTAACACATCTTATACTGTTGTGTGGACACATTATCTATAAACTAACAATAATGAAGAAACTGGCTTTCTTTACTGTGCCAAAGTCAATGTGCAGCTCTCATCCTCTGACCTGACTATATTTGTCCTTTCAGAATAATAAAAGCAAGCATGCTTACGAAGAGAGGGAAGCCCATTAAGGGAGAAATTGTATTTTCATAACCAAGAACAGAATTTCCTTCTGGAAGTGCAAGTGCAAATGCATGAGGTTGTAGCTGATTTGAGTTTGTGGGAATTACAATTTGAAGTCTCTAGAATCTTCAAGGAGCTAGATGAAATTTCTGATTTTTAAAACCACAGGCCAAAGTTTCGATCCTGACTCCCAGCTGCCTCTTCCTCACAACAGATTTTCCATTGAAATTTTCCCCAGTTAGCTAAGGCCCAATTGTAACATACTTGGGGTGGGGTGGATATGCATTTCACATTCTATGAGTTTATTTCTTTTTTTTTTTTTTTTTTTTTGTGGGTTCCGGGGGTCGACCTCAGGACCTCGCGCGCCAACAGGCCCCCGTGCCGCTGAGCGATATCACCGGCCCCTTTTCCGTATGTGGGATCCGGGAGTCGAACTCGGGCCCTCGCGCTTGCAAGGCAGGCGCTTATGCCGCTGAGCCATCTCACCGGCCCTATGAGTTTATTTCTGTAGTCACTTCTTGTTTATGTGGACAAAGACTGACAAATCAGAAGTAAATGACCAAGAATACATTTTATTAATTTCAAGAGAATATGTGTATTTTATTTAGAGAATTTTCTCATCAATTCAACACTACCAATAGGAAATACCACAGTGTCTCAGTACATAAAGTAATGCTAACCATAAACAATTAGATGTGTAGCTATTTAAAATACAATAATAGAAAGGAGCTCATAATTCCTTCCTCTCTAAACTTTTCACCTCCTGTATTCTTGGTCTCAGATAATTTGATTCACTATTTCTTATTTTTCTCTGATCCTACGCTATAGATATCATTAACTCTGTTTTCCTCAGAATCAGTGTTCCTTAATATATCAGAAGGTGTAATGAATAACTGAGAAGTGCTGATTTCATGAAACCACGAAATCTAAAATGGTTCTTCCTTGCAATAATTCTCTGAGACTTTCACTTTATAAATGGGACACAATAAGATTATAATACTACAAAGTGTTTCCCAATCTTATTTGGCCTAAAAATCCTCATCTTCCCTCAGATCACCCTATGCTATATTAGATTTACATGAAAAACATTTTGGAAGACAGAGTCTTAAAATTGTTAGTCCTTTTATTATTATTCTACAGTTACATAAATGAGTCCTTACAATGGCATTACTTGAAGCAGAACCAGTGAAGCCAAATTAGATCCCAAAGGCTGGGGTTATAGCTCAGTGACACAAGTGCCTGCCTGGTGAGCAGAAGGCCCTGAGTTCGATTCCCAGTACCAAAGGAAAAAAATTAGATCCCAAATCATAGTGAATCTTATGGTGGAGTTAGAAAAATATGAAAAGCTTTTCTTTAACCTGGTTACATTTTAATTTGTGTCCTATGTAGAATTCTATGATCATGGAGAAATACACTGCAATCTTCTGATAGCTAAATGATTTATTGTGATAAGAAATGCCTGCAGAAGAAGCTCCCATTTTATTATAATTTATATAGAATGATAAATTAGTATTGGATACTATAATAAGGTGTCCAATAAAGTTTTAAATGATAAAGAAATTTACAGATTATTTGGAAGATGAGTAGTGTAACTAGCTCCATACCTTACAGTGTTTCAAATGGGAAGTTAAACTGACTGTTGAAGTCAGTGGATATCTACTAAATTTTCAAAATATTTTCATCCTATGATATGCAAGGTCCTTTGTTAGACACAGTAGCTCACTTCTGGTGAACTTCTATTTAGCCCAAATCCTGGGACCTGTCACACTACCACTTCAATTCGATGTGACAGTTTCTCTGTGAGGTATACTCTCAATGGCTATATCTGTTCTAGTGGAGGCAATTCATTGCTACTACCCCAGGATCACAACTGTGCTTGTTTTAACTTGATTCTGCACAATGCCTGTTCACAAGGAGAAATCAGGCTGCAATGGAATAGCAGGAAAAGATTGTAATATTCACCTATTTACTGTTGTATACTAAGATATATAATTGTATACTAAGATACGTATTTTACTGAGAAAATTAAAATATGAATCCAAGAGTATTTGGAAGTTCGATCACATTAAAATGAATGTGATAGCGTTTTGTTTTGTTTTGTTTTGTTTTTTTCTCTTTACCCAAGTATTGTGCTATTTTGTGGTAGATAACCTGTAGAGAAATCCTTGGGAACTCTTTGGAAACCTGGATTCTGAACATTCTGACTTAGATCTAACAATTAAATGAACGATAGCTGAAAGTCCAATGGCAAGCAGAAACACTGCAATGACACCCTGGATTTGGAGGCAGATTTATTTGCATAGATGGCATTGATTGGGATTATTCTCAGAGTATCAAGCCCTGATCTCTGGTGGTCTAGGACTTATATAAGATAAGCAAGCAGGAAGTACAGAGGCAGAATAGCTTGTCAATTGGGGACTGGTTTATACACTGTGCATCATAGTGACCAGCTATGCATCACAGTGACCCACCAGTTCTTAGAAACAAAAACAACCGGAACTGGAGCAGGAACTATTACCTGGGCAACTAAGAAACTGAAGTATACTGGCTGGAGAGGGGGCACTTTCTGTTACATTTCCCCCCTCTTTTAGTTTCCCTGACAAATCTTGGCTGGGCATATTACATGTGATCTTCTGAGACAAGGTCCAACTAGAAGCAGTAACATTAGGGTTGTCAGTGATGCTAGGATGGGTCCTAGCCAAACTGCCCAAGATTGTCTTATTACAGAGTTTTTCCCCAAGTTGTTTTTAGGAAGAGACATAATTCAGGCCTGTCTGTTCCATAACATTACTCTGGCAAGGGGATGAGGGAGTTAATCTGATCTAGGAGAGTATCCAATGTGTCTTGGACATTCATCAAATCTTGGTTAAGTGTTTGATTGTTCTATTCTCTTGAGGCAACTGTCCATAGAGTTTAAGGCAGAAAAGCACAGGTAGCAAGGGGCGGGGAAGCAAGGACTGAGGTAAGCAGAACCCAGGTCATTTAACAAAAACCACAGCTAGCAGAGGTCAGTGAAGCAGGGACTGGGGTAAGCAGGCTGAAAAGACACAAAAATCAAGGGGAATAGGTATGGAGCAGTCCCGTGCATGATGTCCCCAGGCTTCAGCCATTCATGGACTGGTCAGCATCCAGAGTGACCACAGCAGGGCTTTGAGTGCATTGTCTGTCTAAAGTGAGCTTCAGAGGAGCTGTCCAGGTAAATTTTCCAGTGCACCTAAGACTGAATTTCTGAAACTTGTACAGGTAGTTAATATGTACCTGGGTTATATGTGTGTGCAGGAATGTCTACAGCTATAGCTGGTCTTTTAATGGTTACTAGCTGTTTCTGTAGGATTATGTTTTATTTCTGTGTAACATATCTACATATCTTTAAATGGGTAGAGTCCACTACAATGCATGAGGTCAAGGCCAGTGACATGGACGCTGAAGCTTGAGCTGGTGGCAGGAGTACAGGTGTCAGTGCTGTGGCTTGAGCTTGCAGAAGAAATGGTGGGGGCAGGTCTGGCTCTGATCTTCTGGGAATACCAGGTAGAGATTTTCTGGCCAGGGTTGATGTTTCAGTCAATTGGATCCCTGGAGGGGGCTTAGGCCTCTGGACCAGACTATTTTGCATCGTTGGTGGCAGGTTTCCAAACAGCATCAGCAAGCATTTTGTTGTGCAGATCAACCCTGCAGGAGAGTTTTGGCCAAAATAGTTTTGTCCAAGGTGACCACAGCATATCTAGCCTGTCGGACTTGATTCCTAACAGCTACTTCCATCTGTAAGCAGGGTGTACTCAGCATCTGTCAGGAGGGTCCATTTTTTAGAACAGTTCATCCCAGTACAGCATGTGGCACCTGGACAGTTATGTCTCAGTCTAAGGTGAGCTTGTTGATCAGGACGGTGGCTGTTAGAGCATGGAGGCAAAGCGGGAATGCAGCCCTTAGTGACCAAATCCAAGTATTTGGCACAGATAGGCCACTGGGCACTCCCAGGGGCTGACAGTCTGAGTAAGCATCATTGGTTTGTGAACTCACCAGATTTTATAGGAGCCAGCAGCTCTAAGAAATTCTCAGAGTTTCTTTCTTGTAACCAGTTTCTGCCAGATATTGTAGCAGAGCTTTTATGCCTTTCTAGCAGGCAGCTTGGGTGTCATCAATCAGAAGTGCAGTGAAGAGGAAACAAGTTTTTGAACCTCTGAGAGGTTGAGACCAGGTCAGTTGGCTTTTGAGTCCAGAATGAGGTCTTTGCAAAGAGGGACTGGCTGACAGGAGCCAACCAAATGCAGAAGGAGGCATTTTTTCGGTCCAGGCAGGTATGCCATGAGGCTGTGGGTGGCAGAATACTGAGGCAACATATACAGAGGGCAATCAAGGTGGCATTGGCAGCTCAGACATCTTGCATTGGATTTATAGGCAGGAGAGGTGTATTTCAGCAGTTTGACAGTCTATAAATATTTTCCAGTTTTGAAGCCATTTCTCTCGTGGTATGGGATACTGTTTGATGTAGGTGAGGGTTGCCCCAGGATGGAGTTTACAGTGACAGAGTTGTGGAGCTGGAAGGGACAGAGAAACAGACTGTCTCAGAGTAGCCAAATCTGTTGTCAGAGCCTCCCTGAAAATAGTAGGAGAATTATCAACCCCTTGTGGCAATTGAGTAACAGTCCAAAAAGGGTGCATGGGTTGGAAACTGTAGAATATAAGGTGATGGCTGTGTTGTTGATGGCACAGAGATCTTGCCCAAGGTGATTAACAGTCTATTAGGCTAATGTGTGGCTGGATGCCTGTTTGTGTTTTCTGTGACATCTGACATCAACAGGGCTCACAGTGAGGCAGTATGGTTGATGGCCAGGCCCAGAGGCGAGTCTTTAGTTTATATCTCTGCAAGGAGAGTTTTCAGAATTTCAGGATTGTGGTTATCTGTCTCAGGCTGATGCAGGTGTCATCTTTCTCTCAGGAAACAAAGTTGTAAGTGCAGGGGCCGGTGAGATGGCTCAGTGGCTTAAGCACCTGCCCAGCAAGCGCGAGGGCCCTAGTTCAACTCCCAGAACCCACATACGAAGAAGAGGCCAGTGATATCGCTCAGTGGCATGGGCGCCTGCTGGGGCGTGAGATCCTGAGGTCGACCCCCCGGTACCCACAAAAAAAAAAAGTTGTAAGTGCAGGGTTAAATTAGAGGGAGGCTGACTGCTTTGGTGTGAAGGAGATGGCCTCCCAGGCTGTAAGTTTGTGCCTGGCAGAAGGGGCGAGAGGCAAGAGTCTTAGTAGCCCTGGTGATGGTAACTTCTTGACAGAGGGAACTTTTGAAGGCAGAGAGTTCTGTTCCATTGTCTACCAGGATATTCACAGGCTTGCCCCTGACTTTTGCAATGACTGTGGACTCTCTGGGGCCCAATTTGATAGAGCTTGGTCTGTCCTATCTATTCAGGCCTGACAGGGTGCAACTCATTTGTCAGGGCTGACAGTCCAATTTTTCCTCAGTCAAAATGTGGAACTCAGAAGGAATTGTTGACAGTCATCTCAGGTGGGCATTCGATGACTCCATCTGACCAGGATAGGCATGTAAGCAGAAGGTTCTGGAGGGAGGACCTCTGTAGCTGAATGCAGGCAATGGCTAGCTGGAACCAGTTCAATTGGTTGGAAGTAGAGGACTCAGGAGCTGGGAGTGAAACTATAAATGTTGGCAGCAACTGGGCAGCCAACAAGGGTGCTAAGGTGGAATTCTCAGGAAGAATGGGCCTTTTTTTCCCTTTTTTTTTTTCTTGAAGATGTAGGGAGTGATTTGGTTTCAGTTTTAACTCCACAAAAGCCCCTTTTCCTGCAGTCAGGGACTGTGGGTTTTGACTACTTTGTTCCGATTCTATCTCCCTACAGTGTATGTGTGTACCCTTGAACGATGGTGCAACAGACAAAAGGTGGGTGCCCCTCGGAGAGAGACCATTCAGATGCCTGCCTGGCCGCACCCCTCATGGGGACTTAGGCACGACTTAGCTAAGTAAGGTTCAAGGCCTCCATTATGCCATATGTTGATCACCACAGAGCCGCAGGTGAGGGCCCAATCAGCCACTGCAACCAGTGCTTCCCAGTCTTGGTGCACAGATGGAGCAGCCTATTGCTTATGCTGTCCATTCCACTCACATAATCATTCAGCAGACACTCAGAGGTTAAATATTCCAACTTCCCTTCCCTCGAGGGTGGCCTTAACTAACAAGAGTTGATCAAGCTCTTCTTCTGCTTGAACTGAGCCGGACTGACAGACTGACTAACTGGGGTGTCCCCAGGGGTCTTACCAGAATCAGGCAGAGAGATAGACAGACAGACAGACAGACAGTCCATGTCCTCCCTTTTGGGGCCGATGTGAGCCGCTTGAGAGAGGAGCCAGGAATCCTCCTCCAGCCCTCCGAGGGGACTCAAGAAATCTTGAGGGCATGCCTTCCCCCTGGGACATGGAGAGGTCCTCGCTCCATCCCTGAGGGCCATAACTGGCAACCAAAGAGGTCAGCATGGTCAGTCTTCCCAGCCGGCACACCAGATGCAACGGCAAGCAGAAACACCGAAATGACACCCAGGATTTGGAGGCAGATTTATTTACATCAACAGGCACTGATCGGGATCATTCCCAGATTATGAGGCCCTGATCTGTGCTGGTCTAGGGCTTACATAAGATAAGCAAGCAGGAAGTACAGAGGCAGAATGGCTTGTCAATTGGGGATTGGTTTATACAATAGGCATCATAGTGACCAGCTATGCATCACAGTGACCAGCCATTTCTAAGAGACAGGAGCAACCAGAACTGGAACAGGGCTATTACCTGGGCAACTAAGAAACTGAAGTATACTGGCTGGGGGGGGGGGCATTTTCTGTTACAAAATAAACAAACATGCAATTCTTGGTTGAAAGCTGGTCAGTTTTAGTCCATAGCTATACATTGTATTTTTATAGAACCATGTGTTCTAATGTTCTGAAAAGTTAAGCATTTATTCATATTTTATATACAGAATAATTTTATCTCTTAATAGTTTTCTTAATATGTATGATCTCCTCTATGTCTTATAAACTTAAATTGGTCTGTCTACTTTATGCATGTATAATTTATAATAAAATGCACATTTATTTTAAAGGTACAATTAGTGAGTTTTGATACATGTACACATTTGTTTTAACTACTATCCACTCGAAATGTAAGTTTTCTTGACAGATATTCAAGAAACTTTCCAAGAGCTTCCCTCTCCAGACCTATTAGGCCTGATTCAAAATACCAGACTAGTGGGTCTAGCCAAAACTCATGACACAGATTTCCATCTGTATTTGAGGGTGTGTTCAAGAAGCTCAGATGTTAAAAAGCCTTCCTACTCAAAAGTTTGAGAACCACACAGATAGACTGAGGTTCCCTCCCTTCCTCATTGTACCAATTGAAAACTTACAATGTAACTTAGAATTTAATACTGAAAGCAAAATATATCCTGAAATAATTATTACCTGATAGAAAAATCTATACATTGGCAATGAAAATTTGGTGGGCAGAATAGAGGTTTCTATCACTCCAGAAAATGTCCTGCCCTATGGCTCCTTTTCAGTTAATCTCCCCCCACCCCATGCTGCAAGCAACCAGAAAAATCTGATTTTAATAAATGCAAGTTATTATGGTTTGTTTTAGTATTTTGTATTAATAGAATAATACTATAAATTTATTCTTTTTTTACATGTAAAAAAATACCCATTATCCCACCTCTGTGCTTAAAATCACAACATGAAAACTGTGAAATATATATACATTTGACTGTTTTTTTCTTTCAGACTTATTTCCTGAGGATCTAGTCCATTTGCTGCAAATGCCTTATTTGGAAAATATCATCTACCAAATTTAATATATCGTCCAGAGTTATTTATAGATTGTAAAACATCTAACCCTCCTTTCCAAAATTTGATTGAAATTTCCACCTCTTAGTCAGAAGAAATATTTATAGAAAGTATTTGCAATATGTCTAAATATGTAGTACTGCTGTGTTTTTTATTTCAATTTTAATAGGGTTTTTAGTATGACTTACTCCCAAATGCCCTTAAGAACAATCACACCATTCCCCTGTCTATACATTTGTAATAATTCCTTTTTCAAACTTTAAAATTTTTTCCTCTGACTCATCTTATTAAATTATTTTTCACACTCTTTTTTTTTTTTTTTGTCTTTTTGGGTTTTTTCACAGTTGTACCACTGGAAACTTAATGTTTTTCTTAAAATAGAAGATTCTGAAGCACACTTCCCACCATCAATTCTGATACACACCTCAGCAGTTTGCCTGCATCTGCAAATAAGGACAAAGTTGTATATGAAGAAGAAAGTGGAAAAAAGAAGGAAGAAAATGATGCTTATTGCAGTGTGGTTAGAATCTCCCAGCTCTGTTTTAGAACTAGATGGGGGGGCATACACAAACAGCAAAGTAAACATGACTGTCAACAGTACCATCCAAATCATTCCCATATGGCTAATGTGTGTCAACAAAGCAATCCCTGTTTAAGCAAAGCAACATAAAATTACAGAAAGATGCTGCCAAAATCTGGCTGAACACAATCCACCCCCACACTTCAGGAAATAGATTCTCTGAACACATGAAAGATAAAGAATGGGAGCTCTGGCCCCAGTGCTGTGCTTGGGAGCAAAGACCATACCTGAGGCCAAAACTTGAATGGTTCGGGGTCAATCTATCCATTTCAGAGGTGTGCTTCACTCTGGAGACAGACAAAAAGTGTACCAGAAAGGTAAATAACAATAATTATTAGGGTGGTAATTACCATACACAACCAACTATTTTTCCTATTCTGGACACTATATAGGCAGCTGTACAAATAAGTTTCAATAAAAAAATTAATAGATTGATAAACTAAGGCTCAGAAAAATTATTTTACTTGCCCATGATCACTTGGTTAGCAGATGGTTGAGTTGAGTTCAACTTTTTTCATCCCTTCTTTCAAACCAATTACCACATGTGAGTGTTTATCATATGCCAAGCACAGTACTAGGCCCTTTAAAGACAGTAAACCACTAACTACTCACCGAAGTAGATACTATCATCTGCACTTCACACAGGAGGAAAAGGAAGTCTAAAGAGGTGAAATAATGATTGTCAAATGGCTAGCAATGGCAGAACAAGGACTAAAGCCCAAGCAAGATTAACTGACTACAAAGCCAAGTTCATTCAGAAAAGTCCATTGTTTTCCATGCTTATGGTTCCAGTTACCTGGGAATTTCTTGCCAAGTAGAAAGTGAGCCCATTCTTAAAAGGCAGGATGAATAACTATGTTATAATCTTCACCTATATTGTGCTATAAATTTATAGATAAATTTTATTTAGAACTTTGTGACTGCATGATTTAGGTTCCACAAGGAAGGGAAAATGACAAGAAAGTTTTCTGATCTAAACTACAAGCATCTGTTGCTATGTTTAAAAGCAGAACAATTATATGCATGTAGGAACATTATGTTCCTAATGAACTGTCTTTAGGCAACGTCAAATATTCTCCAATGATGAGCACAGCTGGGAAAACAAAGTTTGTCTTCTTCAAAATACAAAATTTTGAATTCAAAGTTTTCATGACTTTGAAAGGAAAAAGAAAGTCATTCTCATTAATGAACACAATGACTATTTTTAAATACTCAAGTATAGATTATTCTGCTAACATCAAATTTTCATGAATCAGTTAATACTAGCCACTTTATGAATGTTGAACTGGATTCAGAAAATATAACAATTTTATATCTAGAATTTCAGAGGTGTGTAACTAACTAATAAGAAAGGTAACTCAAGAACAATAATTTGAGCCTAATTCTATAAATCTAGGTCCCTTGATGACATTGCTTTCACCAAAATAAAATGTTAGATACACATACAATTTCCTTAATAATATCCATGCTGAAGTGAACTGTGAAAAGAAAAGCAACTGACCCTGCTGAGAATTTGCACTTGTTCTGCATTTCTCTGCATATGTTCAGAATCACGGTCCCGAGCAGGGTTCACGTTCCCGTGTGATTTTCGGCAAGCCACCTTAGCTCACATTATCAGAAACAGATGACAAAGGGCTAAAAATATTTCTAAATAATGCGAAACCAGCAAAAGCCCAGCTGAAAACCCGCTGACTCGTACAGATTGGTAAATCCTGCTGACAAATGCTAAAATAGACTAACCTTTGAATCAACTGTCTTGTAATGCTGTTTCATCAGAATCAAGACTTTTGCCCCAAATAGATGGACAGAACGACAAACCTTAGAAATTATTGGAGAAGCTGATGGACACAGTGTTCACATCAGTCAAACTCAAGCTCCTTCCATCTTCCAAGCACTCAAGGATGGAATGAGATACTGTAGAATAACCACCTATGTTTTGAACAATAATTTTTCAGGTTAGAATCTTAATTATTTTAACATTGATCTTCAATGAATTATTCTTTTATTTTTACATGAGAACTTAAGAGAAAGAAAGGCATTGAATCAAGTGGATATCTTCTGAAACTTTTGACCCTGTTGTAAAAAATATTCATCTCCAGAACCAGCTTTGTGCTTTTGCTCCATATAACAGTGCTCCACGGAAGACTGAGAAGGTCCATCTCTGACCTTTGCTCAGCAGGTACCGAGAGATGGGAAGACAGAGCTGACCACACATAGACAACAAATACTATTGGAAGATACCAGATCAGAACTGTGGTTGTACTAACTGACTAGGCAAAACAATAGACTAGGTCCAGAACAAGTAACATGAAGTGACAGCTCCACTGAGAACTGCAGGAAGAAAAAGAGAAAAAAGTCACTTATACCTCTTAGTAATTTCTCCAGCTGACAAGCTGGATTCCATTCTATAGCTGACACTTTGTAGAATAAAATCTCTACTTTCTGCTACTAATAATGATACCTGCAAGAAAGAAGCACAAAATCTCCCACCTTATCAAGCCACAAATCTGAAACTGTCATAAAAAGTGCTGAGCCAATAATATTTATTCTGGGTATTTCCAACAGTAATCTCTTATGACAGTAGACACAACTTTATAAGAAAAAAACTACTTATATAAAAATTTTAAACATCATCATAGACTTGTTTTTTTTTAAATAAGCTTTTAATCTTATCTAAGACAATTTTTGACCCTTCTGAGATTTATGTATTATTTACTTGGGTGATGTCTCATGTTCTCCAGCAGATTTTCAGATTTTCTCTCTGACCTTATCCAAGGGACAATAAAGTTGTCTAATATTTACCATAGTTTCATAGTTATATTAATTCAATTTTATATATTTATTTTATTTTTTGATGCTGTTATTTTTTTTCTTCAAATTGTCAGGCTTTACTTTGTCCCACACAGTTGTTGCCAATGTTCTTTTCTTTTCTTTTTTTCTTTCCTTTTCTTTTTTCTTTTCAACTATTCAGCAACTGAAGTGTTCACTTTGCATGAAATGAGGGTCCTATGGATGAAACAGACCCTAGGTTTCCCTCTACATAAGACTAAATTTCCCAAGCAAGCAAAGTGTTTTCCTATCAAATTTAACCTGAAGGGATTTTAAGTCCTCTCTTGTTCTATTGAAGCTTAGGTAATGATTTTGTGTTAGATGACAAAGCCAAAATCATTCTTGTTTAAAACTGAATATTCTTTTTTAAATTTTTTATTACCACACATTTACAATACATGCAGTTTACAATCATCTTGAGGAGCAGATACATGTACATAATACAACTTGGTTCTTTTTTTAATCCCTTTCCCTCCCACCTCACTCCCTCCTCCTCTAAATCTTCTTTTCCCATTTTCATTCTTGTTGATATTATTAATGAATCTTCTTGTATTAAGAAAAAGCTGTTATTCCTGATTCTGTGTTATGTCATAACCTGCCTCTATCCAGTTGGCTGAAACTTTTGACATAACAGTCAAAAAATAAATTAAAAAATAATAAAGAGGAGTCTTCTATTTAGAATGAGTTAGAAGTTGGGGAACAAAATCTTACTTTTACCCAGTTGGATACCTGAGATTCAGTAGGTGTTTGAAAATGAAAAGAAAGTAATATATCAAACACATGAAGCTTTGCTCAATATTCTACAATCAGTGCAATACCAAAAAGGTTAAAGAAATGAAGCACTGCCATGCTTAATCTGCATGGTACAAAGCTGGTAGCAGTGCACAGTAGGTATGACAGCTAGGCCCTAAGCCGAGATAATATCTAAGCTGCCTTGGCTGTACTGTGTATTTGCTGCGTGACTCTGAGCAAGCTACTTAATCTCTCTGAGCTTCAACAGTTATACCCATAAAGTAGGATAGCTATTGCCACCTTATGGGTTTATTGTAAGGGATAAGTGAAATAATGCTCATAAAATTCTGGCACATCGTATGTGTCTGATAAATGCATTGCTGTTGTTGTTCTCCTTCCATGTAAGCCAAATGTATTTATCATGAGCTGAAGTAAACAGAAAGTGATTGCTATGGATGAGAAACTTTACCTCGTAACCCTTTGCTTCCTCTCCCTTGTGCTCTAGCACCTTGCTCTGCCACTTCCACCACAGCAGGCACCCACTTCAGGTCTCTAGGTTGGCTCTTCCTCTTCCAGGACATACTTCCCTAGACACCCCAGACACAGCACCTCTCATCAGCCTTGGCCGAAAATCTACACTCTCGATGAGGACCACCCTGTATAAAACTGACCCTGTTCACACCCCAGTCCTCCCTGCCAGATACCCCTGATCATTCCTACCTGCCTCTGGGTTTGTTTTTTTCCTCCACATCACCACATTCTTAATTCACTTGTACATTAATTTATTAATTCTTTCATTCACTAATTCTTGAGGCTTACTCTTTATTGTCAGCCTTCCCTTCTACATTAATGTAAGTGCTAATAGGTGGGAAATTTGTGTATCTTGCTTATCCATGTATCCCAAGTGCTTTGAACAGCACATTGTATGTGTTTAATAAATAATATTTTCTATTTTATACTTTGCTAGTTTTAGTCTTGTCTTCCATAACTCCACATAATCTCAGAAAGACCAAATAGAAGACAAGACTAAGACTAGATGTCTCACTTAACTACTACATACATGATTTTTAATATTTTCCTAAGCTTTTTCAAGTTTAAGGGATCATTTTAGACTCATGAGTAAGTTCCAAAACTAGAATAGATTCCCTGTATACCTACCCTACACACAGCTTCCCCTAATGATAACACTTATATAACCATGGTATATCTATCATAACTAGGAAATTGAAGTTCAGCAAATACTTTTTAACAAATGAATAGTTGTAAAGCACCAAAACATCTATGAAGTTTACGGTCCTGTCTTCTTATCAGTTGACCCAGAATAGACAGTGACATGAACAGAATGTCCTAAAACTACTTCACTTCCTCCGTGTTTTCTTTCATATTCTGTCATCTAGAAAATCCTGTCTGTGATTTAAAAAAAGTCTATTGAAAAGCTTGGATTGGTAGATTTGCAAAAGATTTTCCCACCAAACTCTCTAGAAGACCCTTGAAAACTCGCCTTGTCAACCCTTGTAAGAATACCCTGTGAATGCCTACTAAATCACCAGCTGAAAAGAAATGCCTCTTCATGTCTAAAAAAGCTAGATAAGGCACACAGAGAACATATAACATTATTCTTAATGAGAAGCTCGTTTTGTCTCTAACATTTAAATGTTTATTCAGTGCCCTGGGAAATGGTTCTAGAATGCCAAGGTGTTGACAAACTGCGAAGGACTGTGCTAAACATCCTCATTAGCTTAAACTTAGATAAAGTAACTCACAAAGCAGCCCCCACACTTCACAGTTTGTCAGCAGGGGATCTGTGTACTACAGCTATAATTTTTCCCAGCCCACAGCAAAAGCAGCTGGGAAGAAACAAATGTGTGATGGCATTTGATCTGTGACTAAATTAAGCCTGATGGTACAGCTGGGACTTTAGCAAGACATTCGGTATTTGCAGGAGCTGGGACTCCTCTTCTGTGAACATCTAAGAGTCTAATAATCAAGCTTGATCTGTTCTACCATTCCACTCTCCTGCTAGTTAGCTCCTCTATTTTGCATGACCTCTAGTGGGCTTTTTGTCTGTAAATCAGTGAATGTTTTGATAGTCACTAATTCAACTCACATTTAGACACAAATTGTCAAAGAGATTTACATGCTCTAGTTTACTCCATTCCCACCACAACCCTGAAAACCATTACTGTATCATTTAATATATGAAAAAGCAGAAGTTCAAAGACCTTAAGAAACTTGCCTTGATAAATACTTCTGGCAAGTATCGTAGTACCGAAATTCAGACCATGTGACTCTGAAGTTGTCCACCTTTTTATGATCTGCTTTTATTATGCTTCATTTCAAGAAAAATGAAAGTTATTGTGAAGTTCCTTTCTTTTCAAACAATTTAATGAAATCAAATACATTTCATAAGTTGATGTATATGGGGTAAGAGTGCATCATGACTGAAACTAAGCCAAATTAATGGATCCTTGATGCCATCGATTTGTCATTGTGCCATAATGAGACGGTAGATGGGAAATACAGAGACTTTTGTCTTTTCTTCAGTGAAAGATAGGGGGTTTGGAATGAGAAGTAGGCTCTGAATTTGAAGGCCTGCCTCACTGAGACATTGTGATAATCGAATGGCAGATTATGCAATAGGAAATTGTGTCATGTGACCAAGAAAAGGTATCTTTCTGTGTCTAGCATATGTGACACAGACCATGGTCATTTTACATAAATTTGTGACCCTCAAGGTGGGGAGGGTATTTGGAGGCAGTTGTTGGGAAAAAAAAAAGAAGCATTTTCTTATTTTCTGCAATTATTTTAATCATAATTATCTATTCTGAATTTCGAATGTCACAAAAACAGACCATGAAATTTACACATACTTTATTAAATAAGGGCATAAAATGATTTAATTTGTGTGCCACTTTTGATATTTGTTAAACAGGAAAAATAATCCGACCTGTAAGAACTGAGTAAGACAAATGTTAACACACTTAGGACATTACCTGGTGTATAGTAATTACTGAAAAAAATTAGTTATTGTAGTTATTTTTAGTATTGTGTTATTGTTATTATTGTGTTATTGTCATTATTAATGATATTTTTTAAGTCTTGATAACCTTTGATAAACATCTGGGCCTCAGTTTCTCACTCATCTACAATGAGCACAAAATTTAAAGTCCCTTCCAGATACTGACTTCTAAGCTTTAAAACTCTCAATGTTTAAATATTTTAAATTTGGGCCAGTGAGCTAGCTCAGCGGCATAAGCACCTGCCTGGCAAGCACGAGGTCCTGAGTTCAATCCCCGGTACCCACAAAAAAAAAAAATTTAAATTCACCCAACATTGTGTGAGGATTTTAGGGTTCTAATTTTTTTTGATATAGCTTGTATATTTACATTAAAATATTATGTGTGTATTCGTATCTAAAGTGTATGTGTTATCCAATGGAAAACTCTGAGCCAATTAAAACTTATTTTTTAAAAGTTCTAAAGCAAAAAATGCTAACCTTTAAAATGTTAAAAGATACTTATTTTGCTTCAAACTGATAACACATTAAATTCAAGATAAATTAAAGTCATTTCAGAGAAATTTAAGTAAGCATGTTCTCACCAATATTTATTGCCTTCCATATTTTGAAGTGCTAACTTGTTATGATTCTATAAAGTAAATAACACTAAATTTAACCCATATCCCAATGTGTTGATATAACAATGTAACGTTGCATGATCACACTTTTCTCTTGTACTTAAAATATGATGTTTTCAGATTATCTATTTTCAAATAGTTCCTAAATAATAGTTTGCTTTGGACGATTGATTATAGGAATTTTGCACACACAGTACCTCTGAAGCATGACATTTTAAATCATATACTCCTTTCATGTATAAAACAAATTTCATATCATTGCACAATTTAGCATTTAAAGATGGAACAAAATATTTACATGGATTCTACTGGTACCTCTGCAACTCAAAAACTATGATCAAATCTTAGTAATGTCATACATGCATGGCTATCATAGGTAATTAACAATAGGGAGAAAAAATTTTGACCTTGCATAAGGGCATATGCATGGGAATCTAAACCCAGTGATAGAGGGTGGTGTTTATAGCAGGGTGTTCCCTTTTATGTGCCTTTTCAGAGACTTCTGTGAGAATGCATTCCATGAGCTCCTTACTATAGGACGGCAAGCACCATCTTGTGTTCTTATCTCCCTGCCCACTGGCCTTCTCAGTCACTTTCTTCACTTTCTTTGTCCAACTTCTCTGGAAACCTAGTAGTGATCCCCAAGGCCCAGTCCTTTTTTAGTTCTTGTATCAGTTAGTGCTTATTAGAGAAACAGATTTAATGCAAGATATATAAATATATAAGAATTTACAAGATTGGCTTAAGATGGCAACCCACAAAGTCAGGTGTGGAAGAGTGCAAAAGGACTGTCTATGCTTTGGAGATCCGAAGGATCCAGTCAAATATCAGAGGCCTGGATCTCATGTGAGTCCCATGTGAGTCTGTATGCGGAGTACAAAGGGTCTGTGCTGGAAACCAGGAGATGACATCCAAAGTGAAGGTGAAGACTGGAGCTTCTCCAAAGAAACAGAGATGAGCCTTCCTTCTTCATTTCCCTTTTATTCCATTCAGGCTACAAGCCCATTTGTTGGTGCCACTCACACCCAGGGTGGGTCTTCTGTCTTCAGCCACACCCAGAACTATATGGATCAATTAGTTGGGTGTTTCTTATTTAAATTGATACAATCACTTAAGTATCACAGTTCTAAACATTTTCTGGGTTTTCTCAACCACTCTCTTCGCTTCTGCTACCAACTTAGAGTTGTGGATTCCAAAGCCATATCCCTTGTCTGTACATCCATCATGAACGGCAGATCTATACAGCCAATGACCTAGTAGACACCTCAATTCAGATACCCACAGGTAAGCCAAGTTCCACCCGCCAACACAAGTTCAATGTTTTGCCTTTCAAACTCCATATTGTTATTGTATACTCCCTCTCAATTAACAACACTAAATTCCTTGGTAGTATTTCCTCAGGTGTATAATTTAATAAGCTGAATTTAGTATTCTGTAAACCTTATTAACCTGTGAAGTAGGAATTAATAAAGCATCACTGAAAAACTAAGCAAATCAATAATCTGATGAATAAAGTAGATGATATCTACAGAGAACCAAGCAAATCTAAATGAACTGAGCAGTACTGATGTGAATAAACTCAAAGGACCAAAAAGATGTCTGGAAGATAAGTAAGCAGAGATCCATAAAAAGCAATGGAAATGCAACTCATATAAAATTAAATATTTAATATTACCAAATTACTTTCTATATAACAGAGAAACAGGATATAATTTTTAAAATAGTTGGCACATTTACTATAACATTTACAATACTGGCATAAAAACAAAACAAAACAAAAAAAAGTATGTGTTTTATAAAACCCAACTCTAATGATACATGTAATATCCTTAAATGTGAAATACAGTACTCAATAATTTGCCCCTGGCAGATATTCAGAAAAAACTACTTAGGACATTCTTTGGCACTAAAAATTTACCTCAGAAGCAATGGTAGGGAAAATTAGTGGTTATTTATACATGCAAGTGTAGCTTGCCTATGAAATATGTTAATAATTCTAGACATTTTTAATATGAAAATTACAAAATGAAGGAACAAAGGAGGGTGCTTAGGTGCATTGTCTTAGTTTAAAAAAGATATTCTGACAAAGTAAACTTTGAGGAGAAATATACTTTACTCTGTAAACTAGCAATATATGAATAACATTGTAAAAGCAGTTTTGCTTTGCCATGTATTCCCCACTATAATGTGCTGTCAAAGGCCCAAAGCAACAGAACCAACCAATCACCAGCTACAACTCTGAAAATTTGTGAGCCAAAAGCAACCTTTTATCTTCATAAGGTTATTACCGCAGGCATTTGTTATAGTGACAGAAAGCTGACTAACACATACAGTTGAAGTTCTTCAGAGGCTTAAAAAAATATTAAGTGTAAAAACTTCCTAAAACTAAAATGAGAACTGCTGCACAAATATATTGCTAAGCTATGTACAAACTCCTATAAACTAATAAAAAAGAAGAAAAATAATTCATTATTTAGAAAGCATAAAATGGTAAAAAAAAATCTCTTTATCTCAAAAATAAAATAATAAGTAGAAAACAAAATGGCAAAAAGAAATCCAAATATATCAATAATAAAATAAATGTAAAAGGGTTAAATCAGTCTACCAAATTTTTTACAAAAATAAAATACAGAAAAATTTAAAATGAGGGCAAATAATTACCTATAGAACATCCAGTTAGATAAAATACAGTTTAAGTAAAAAGCCATAAGGAACAATTTATATTAAGAAATGGAAAACAAATAAAAGAGAAAATAACAGAATGACAGGGATAAATTGAAATCACAAAACTAATTTCCCTCCAAGTAAGTCACTATACTATACTAATTCTTCAAGGAATCAAAACACCTGAAATACACAAAATGTTGCAGAACAGAAATAAAAGAAAAGAAGGAATAAAAGTAAAATATTTGTGAATCTCATCCAAGAGTATATTAAAATACAAGTACCTATGACCAAGTAGCATACATCCCAGGAATTTAATCATATCTTAACATCAGGTAATTTAGAATGCTAGTTAAGGGAATGGAACAGAAAGACCAAAAAATAGTGTACACAAACTTGAAACATCATATCACTGAAATAGTGGAGATAGTTTATTCAAAAACTGGGACAAATAGTTTTCCTATGCAGCATTACGGAAGTAGATCTTGATTTCACATCAAGTACATTTTAAAACTCAAAAACAAATTAAATATGAAAATATTTGCATAATTACATTTGTAAATTCCTTTTATGGTAAAGGATACCATCATAGTAAAGCTCAAAAATGTTTTGCATGAATTGATGTTTGCAGAAAAACATTTATTAAATAAATATATACATATTTTTATAACAAAATTCTGCCTTCATTTTTATAATATATGTAAGTATATTAAAGCAGATATTATGGACACAAATCTACTCTTAATTCTAGATTCCAAAGAAAAGAGAGATAGTGCTGAAAGGAAATTTTAGCTTTATATTTAATGAAATACATGAACATTAGAAAAAGAAGTGAATAAGACAGTACAACATACCGGAACTTATAGGACACAATGAAAGCAGTCCTAAGAGGGAAATTTATAGCAGTAAATACCCATATCAGGAAAACAAAGCAAGTGCAAATAAGCAACTTAATGGTGAACCTCAAACTTCTAGAAAAAGAAGAGCAGGCTAAGCCAAAAGCTCATACAAGGGAGGAAATTATAAAGATTAGAGCAGAAATTAATGCATCGAAGACTAAAAAGCAGTACAAAGAATCAATGAATCAGAGTTGGTTCTTTGAAAGATTAAATAAAATTGACAAACCCTTATCCAACCTTATTAAAACAAGGAAAAAAAAGACTCAAATCTATGCAATTAGGAATGAAAAGGGTGAAATCACAACAGACCCTGCAGAAATCCAGAAGATAATCTATATCTACTTTGAAAATTGTATTCTAATAAGATGGAAAATGCAGAAGAAATGGACAGATTCCTAGATACAAATGAATTACCAAAGCTCAATCAAGAAGATATAAAAATCCTAAATAAACCAATATCAATCAATGAAATCAAAGATGTAATTAAAAACCTCCCAACAAAGAAAAACCCAGGCCCTGATGGATTCACTGCCGAATTCTACAAGAAATTTACAGAAGACCTAACACCACTACTTCTCAAACTCTTTAATGAAATTGAAAGGGAAGCAATACTCCCAAATTCATTCCTGGAAGCAAGCATTACCCTAGTACCAAAATCAGAGAAGGATCCAACCAAGAAAGAGAACTACAGGCCAATCTCCCTAATGAACATTGATGCAAAAATCCTCAATAAGATACTGGCAAACAGAATGCAGCAAATCATCAAGAAGATTATACACCATGACCAAGTTGGATTCATCCCAGGGATGCAGGGATGGTTCAACATATGTAAATCAATAAATGTAATACACTGTATTAGTAGAGCCAAGGACAAAAATCGTATGATCATCTCAAAAGATGCATAAAAAGCTAATGAAGTCCACCACCCATTCATGATATAAACCCTATAGAAAACTGGAACAGATGGTCTTTATCTCAATCTGATAAAAGCCATCTATGACAAACCAACAGCCAATATCATACTAAATGGACAAAAACTGAAAGCTTTCTCTCTAAAATCAGGAACACAAGGATGCCCACTGTCTCCACTCTTATTAAACATGGTCTTGGAAACTTTAGCCAGAGCAATTAGACAAGAGCAAGAAATAAAAGGAATAATGAGAGGAAAGGAAGTTAAATTATCATTAGTTGCAGATGACATGATACTCTACATAGAAGACTCCAAAAACTCCACTAAGAAACTGCTAGATTTAATAAGCAAATTCAGTAGCATAGCTGGATACAAAGTCAACACTCAAAAATCAATAGCCTTCCTGTACATGAATAACAAACTCACAGAGGAGAAATTAGGGTAACAACACCTTTCATAATAGCATGCAAAAAAATGAAATACCTAGGAATAAACCTAACAAAGGATGTAAAAGACCTCTACATTCAAAACTACAGTACTCTGAAAAAGGAGATTGAAGAGGATATCAGAAAATGGAAAGATATCCCTTGCTCTTGGGTAGAAAGAACTAACATAGTAAAAATGTCCATACTTCCAAATTGTTATACAGATTTAATGCAATTCTGATCAAAATTCCAGCAACATATCTCACAGAATTAGAGAAAACAATCCTAAAATTCATTTGGAACCAGAAGAGACCTATAATAACAAAGGCAATTCTGGGCAACAAAGACAAGGCAAGGGGCATCACAATCCCTGACTGGAAATTGTACTATAAAGCTGCTGTGATAAAAACAGCATGATACTGGCAAAGAAACAGACTCGAAGGTCAACGGAACACATTAGAAGATGTAGAAACAATTCCAGACATACTAAGCCACCTTATCTTTAACAAAGGTGCTAAACACATTCACTGGAAGAAAGATAGCCTCTTTAATAAATGGTGCTGGAAAAACTGGCTCTGCACATGCTGAAGATTAAAATTAGACCCATATCTTTCACCATGCACTAAGCTAAATTCAAAATGGATCAAAGATCTAAATATTAACACAGAAACATTAAATCTTCTGGAAGATAGATTGGTAAAACTCTTGAAGACACTGGTGTAGGCAAAGACTTAATGAATAAAACCCCAATGGCACTGGAACTATCACAAAGAATCAACAACTGGGACCTCATCTTATTAAAAAGCTTTTGCACAGCAAGAGAAACCACCAACAGAGTGAAGAGACAACCCACAACATGGGAAAAATGTTTTCCAGCAGTTCCTCAGAAAAAAGATTCCTATCAAGAATACATAAAGAACCCCCCAAAAAATCAGACCTCCTAAATTTGAAGACCCAATCCAAAAATGGGCATCTGAGATGAATACACACTTCTCAGATGAAGAAATACAAACAGCAAATAAATATATGAAAAAAATGTCAACATCACTGGTCATTCGAGAGATGCAAATTAAAACAACACTGAGATTCCATCTCACCCCAGAAATTATGGCTATTACCAAGAAATCAACCAATAACAAATGCTGGAGGGGCTATGGGGAAAAAAGAACCCTTCTCCACTGTTGGTGGGAGTGTAGACTGGTGCAACCACTGTGGAAATCAGTGTAGAGATTCCTCAAAAAACTAGAATTGGAGGTCCCATTTGACCCAGCTATTCCCCTTCTGGGTATCTTCCCAGACGAATTAAAAACATAGTACCACAGTGATATATGTGCACCCATGTTTATAGCAGCACAATTTGTAATAGCCAGATCTTGGAAACAACCCAAATGCTCATCAACTGAGGAATGGATAAAAAATATGTGATATTTTTATACAATGGAGTAAGTACTACTCAGCCATAAAGAAGGATGAACTGGAGACTTTTATAGGTAAATGGATGCAACTCGAGAAAATACTCATAAGTGAAATAAACCAGACACACATGTGTAAACATCACATTGTCTTCCTAGTGTGAGAAACTGAAACAGTAAATAAGATCCAAAATGTACAATAGATATTGTGAAAAGGAAATCAACTGCTCAAAGCAAAGAACAACTGGGATGAAGGAAATGAGAAAGAAAGCAAGGGAAAAGAAAAGAAAAATATATGTATATATATAAAAGATAGTTAAGATAGATATACCACTAATTTCTCTTAGTCCATTGAAAACAAAGGTTTGTGCTGACGTTGTTTGGATAATTGAATGCTGATATCTTATACTCTTAGTAATTAATTTAAAGATAACAGGAGAGACCTCAAGATGGCGGATGAGTAAGAAGCAGGCAGCAAAACTCTCTCTAAAAGTTACCATTGGAACACGGGAATATAGCGACCCAGAAAGCGCAGGAGGGGGGGAGATGCCTCCCCGAAACCCAGAAAAGTTCTGAAGCGCAATCTGGGACCCCCGGCACCAGTGACGGGTGACTTCCAACAAAGAAGAAGGAAAGAAGGAGCAGACCGCGCGCGTGCACCTTCTAATATCCCGGGAGTTGGAGCGCCGGCGGAGGCTCAATTCTACGGACCCACGGTGGCAGCTGGCGCCCAGGGAGCCCCCACGGAGGATCCTGAGACAGCGGCGGGGCAGGGGAGCGGCGGAGAATGGCGCAGACCGGCGGTGAGTGTCTCCCAGCCACAGCTGCCCCGCGCCAGAGAGCGACCGGCCGGGCGCCATTGTGGGGGGTGTGGCGAAACTCAGAGCGGCTCGGAAACTGCTCTGGGAACTTGTGCTCCGGACAGGGCAGCATGGGGCCTCACAATTGAGCCCACGAAAGTGTGCTGAGGTCAGCAGGCGAACGGGACTGGACTCTCAGCCACACCTGTCCCGCGCCAGAGAGCGACTGGCCCGGCGCCATTGTGGGGGGCGTGGCGAAAAACCAGAGCGGCGGGAACCAGTGCAGGGAACCCGCGCTCCGGACAGCACGCTGAGCCTCTCAGGCCCAGGGATCGTGAAAGGGCGGCGAGAGCGGAGGCGAGCTAGACTGGTCTCTGCCTGAAAGTACGCGCCTCTGCTCACCACCCGCCAGAGGGCGCTCCTGGCTTACTGGGACGGACCTGCACAGAACAGGACTTTGTCACAAGGTACCTGCCTACAACAGAGTCAACACCTGGAACTGATTCTTTTTATATTTTTTATTTTTATTTTTATTTTTTATTTTTATTTTTATTTTTATTTTTTTTCTCACTGATTTGTTTTTTTGTTCTGGCGAAGGGTTTTTTTGTTTTTGTTTTGTTTTGTTTTGTTTTTTGGTGGGGTTTTATTTTTGATCTGTCTGTTTTATTGTTTTTATCTTTGTTTTTGTTTCTGTATGTGTATTTGCTCTTTCCTTCATTATTCTCTCTGGTTTTTTATATGAGTGTAAACAGCGCCTCTAACTTCTTTGTGATTGTGGTTGTGATCTGTTCTTCCTTTTATCCCTTCCTTCTCTTTTTACCACCTGTCCTCTGCACTAGTGTCCCAATTTTAGTGGGATCCCTCTTGGTCCTCTAACCTTACATCTAATTCCTTCCTCTTCTCCCAATACTCTATTTCCTCCTTAACTCATCTTAAATTTAAACTCCTCAAGGAAAAATTGACATACATAGGACTTGTATACTGCATATAATTTTTCTGGTGTGTTTTAGATTTTGTTATATAACCGCAACTCTATACAGCTAAAAGTGGTAAATAACTGGTTAGCTCAGTCTGTCATTTTTTAGGCTGTGTTTGATGCTTTAGTTAACATTATAGCCAAATGTGAAATAATTGTTCTAAACATCTTTCCTTCCTGATATTTCATGATTGAGATTGACTAAGGGACACAGAAAATACAGTGGCACAGTACCAAAGAATCAAGGACTGGGCCAAACAGGTAGCAACTTCGCATACCCAACGAATTGAAGAGGTAGGATCTGGCAGAAAGCTCAAAACCTAAAAGCAAGCTCCACTTGGAAGATACTGCAGAGAAGTAGTCATCTTCTAAAGATCTTAAACACTAGCAATAAAGTAACCTACTATAGGTAATTTGCAAACATCACCCCAGGAATTAAAGAAAGAAAAAATGAGACGACACTTAAACAAGATGCAACCACACACATCCAATTCACCAAAGGCAAACCTAGGGAGCAATGAGGTGGGACAATCCGAAAGCCACCCACCTGGCCTATCTGAAGTGGTAACAACAAAGCAACTGAATGAGGTTCTGGAAAAAATTAAAACAGAAATAATCTCACAGATAACTGCAGAGATAATGTCTACAATGAAGACCATGCTTAAGGACACTATAGCTGATACAGACAAAAAAATAGATGAACTTAAGAAAACTATAGAAACCATGAATGCTCAGCATAGGAAAGAAATGGAATCTATAAGGCAGATTCAAGCAGATATCCAAGAGATAAAAAATTCCATTGAAAGTATTTGTAGCAGAATAAGCCAATGCGAGGACAGGATCTCAGATATAGAAGACAGGCTTGCAATTAGTGATCATGAAATGGAAAAATTCTTAAAAATAGCAAGGGACCATGAAAAATCAATTCAACAGCTGCTAGATGACTCAAAGATAAACAACTTAAGAATAATTGGAATAAATGAAAAAGCAGGAGATAGCATCAACGACATTAAAACCTTGTTCAAAGACATAATCAGGGAGAACTTTCCTGGAAGAGAAAAGGAATTTGACACCCCTATAAGTGAAGCTTTTAGAACACCAACTAGACATGATCAAAAAAAAACTTCAGCCAGACATATTATAGTCAAGATCCCAGAAATTCAACAGAAGGGCAGAATCTTAAAAGCTGTTAGGGAGAAGAGACAATCACCTATGAAGGAAAACCCATCAGAATCACAGCTGACTTTTCAGCACAAACCCTCAATTCAAGAAGAGCTTGGAATGATGTATTGCAAGCTCTAAAGGAAAATAATTTTCAGCCCAGATTGATGTACCCTGCAAAACTATCTTTCAAAATTGATGGAGAAATAAAATACTTTCATGACAAAGAACATCTGAGAAAATTTATGACCACCAAACCAGCACTCCAAAACGTTCTGAAGGACATTCTAGAAAGAGATAGGAACCCCAACAGAAGGAATCCACCAGGCAGGGCAAATAATTAAATAGCCGGAAAGTGGAAAAACAAAGAGTGGGAACCAACAACAGGAAATTATCATGACAAGTCAATACATATCAGTTTTAACCATCAATGTTAACGGTCTCAATTCACCAATCAAAAGGCACAGACTGGCGAAATGGATCAAGAAGCAAGATCCAACAATATGCTGTATACAAGAAACACATTTAATTCAGAAAGAAATTCATAGACTGAAAGTCAAAGGATGGAAAACAATACTCCATGCCACAGGAACCCAGAAAAAAGCAGGGGTAGCTATTCTTTTTGCAGACAAAGTGAACTTCAAGCCAAGAAGGATTCAGAGAGATAAAGACGGTCATTACATCCTTGTAAAGGGAACAATCCAAGAGGAAGAGATAACGATCATAAATATATATGCGTCAAATACCAATGCACCCAGCTATATAAAACAAGTACTAAAGGACATGAAAAATCAAATAAGCACTAATACAATTATATTGGGAGATCTCAATACTCCACTGTCACAAAAAGATAGATCAACTGGACAGAAAATCAATAATGAAATAGTAGAACTGAACCAAACTTTTGAACAAATGGACTTAGTAGATGTCTACAGAGTGTTCCATCCCACAACATCAGAATACACATTTTTCTCAGCTGCACATGGGACGTTCTCCAAAATAGACCACATACTAGCTCATAAAACCTGCTTAAGTAAATGCAAAGGAATTGAAATTATCCCATGCATATTATCAGACCATAGTGCAATGAAATTGGAAATCAATGGCAAAAGATCCCACAAAAACTCCCTAAACACATGGAAATTAAACAGCATCCTCCTGAACAACCAATGGGTCACAGATGAAATTAAAGAAGAAATTAGTCACTTTCTACAACTGAATGATAATGACAGTACAACATACCGGAACTTATGGGATACAATGAAAGCAGTCCTAAGAGGGAAATTTATAGCATTAAACACTTACATCAGGAAAATAGAGCAAGCGCAAATAAACAACTTAAGGGTGAACCTCGAGCTTCTAGAAAAAGAAGAGCAGGTTAAGCCAAAAGCCCGTACAAGGGAGGAAATTATAAAGATCAGAGCAGAAATTAACGTATTGGAGAATAAAAAAACAATACAAAGAATCAATGAAGCAAAAAGTTGGTTCTTTGAAAGAATAAATAAGATTGACAAACCCTTATCCAACCTTATTAAAAAAAGAAAAGAAAAGACTCAAATCCATGCAATTGAAAATGAAAAGGGTGATATCACGACAGACCCTGCAGAAATCCAGAAGATCATCTATACCTATTTTGAAAATTTATATTCTACTAAGATGGAAAATGCAGAAGAAATGGACAGATTCCTAGATTCGTATGAATTACCAAAGCTGAATCAAGAAGATTTAAAAATCCTAAATAAACCAATATCAGCCAATGAAATTGAAGATGTAATTAAAAACCTCCCAACAAAGAAAAGCCCAGGCCCTGATGGATTCACTGCCGAATTCTACAAGAAATTTAGAGAAGACCTAACGCCCCTACTTCTCAAACTTTTCAATGAAATTGAAAGGGAAGCAATACTCCCAAATTCATTCCTGGAAGCAAGCATTACCCTGATACCAAAACCAGAGAAGGACCCAACTAAGAAAGAGAACTACAGGCCAATCTCCCTAATGAACATAGATGCAAAAATCCTTAATAAGATACTGGCAAACAGAATCCAACAAATCATCAAGAAGATTATACACCATGACCAAGTTGGATTCATCCCAGGGATGCAGGGATGGTTCAACATACGTAAATCAATAAATGTAATACAGCATATTAACAGAACCAAAGACAAAAATCACATGATCATCTCAATAGATGCAGAAAAAGCTTTTGACAAAGTCCAGCACCTTTTCATGATAAAAACCCTACAGAAAATTGGAATAGAGGGTCTTTATCTCAATCTGGTAAAAGCTATCTATGACAAACCAACAGCCAATATTATACTAAATGGCCAAAAACTGAAAGCCTTCCCTCTAAAATCAGGAACAAGACAAGGATGTCCACTGTCCCCACTCTTATTCAACATAGTTCTGGAAACTTTAGCCAGAGCGATTAGACAAGAGAAAGAAATAAAAGGAATAATGATTGGAAAGGAAGAAGTTAAATTATCATTATTTGCAGATGACATGATACTCTACACAGAAGACCCCAAAAACTCCACTAAAAAACTGCTAGATTTAATAAGCAAATTCAGTAGTGTAGCTGGATACAAAGTCAATACTCAAAAGTCAATAGCCTTCCTGTACACAAATAACAAACTTACTGAAAGAGAAATTAGGGAAACAATACCTTTCACAATAACATCCAAAAAAATGAAATACCTAGGAATCAACCTCACGAAGGATGTAAAAGACCTCTATACTGAAAACTACAGTACTCTGAAAAAGGAGATTGAAGAGGATATCAGAAAATGGAAAGATATCCCTTGCTCCTGGATAGGAAGAACCAATATAGTGAAAATGGCCATACTTCCAAAATTGTTATACAGATTTAATGCAATTCCAATCAAAATTCCAACAGCATATCTCACAGAATTAGAGAAAACAATCCTAAAATTCATTTGGAATCAGAAGAGACCTAGAATAGCAAAGGCAATTCTGGGCAACAAAGGCAAGGCAGGGGGCATCACTATCCCCGACTTGAAATTATACTATAAAGCTACTGTGATAAAAACAGTGTGGTACTGGCAAAAAAACAGACCTGAAGATCAATGGAACAGATTAGAAGATGCTGAAACAACCCCAGACATACTAAGCCACCTTATCTTTGACAAAGGTGCCAAACACATTCGCTGGAAGAAAGATAGCCTCTTTAATAAATGGTGCTGGAAAAACTGGCTCTACACATGCCAAAGATTAAAACTAGATCCATATCTTTCACCATGCACTAAACTAAATTCAAAATGGATCAGAGATCTAAATATTAAAACAGAAACATTAAATCTGCTGGAAGGTAGGATAGGTAAAACCCTTGGAGACATTGGTGTAGGCAAAGACTTTATGAATAAAAACTCAACCGCACGGGAACTATCCCAAAGAATCAATAACTGGGATCTCATCTTATTAAAAAGCTTTTGCACAGCAAGAGAAACCACCAACAGAGTGAAGAGACAACCCACAATGTGGGAAAAAATGTTTGCCAGCTGTTCCTCAGACAAAGGACTACTATCGAGAACATATAAAGAACTCAAAAAAATCAGACCTCCCAAATTTAAAGACCCACTCCAAAAATGGGCATCTGAGATGAATACACATTTCTCAGATGAAGAAATACTAATGGCAAACAAATATACAAAAAAATGTGCAACATCACTAGTCATTCGAGAGATGCAAATTAAAACAACACTGAGATACCATCTCACCCCAGAAAGAATGGCTACTATTAAGAAATCAACTAATAACAAATGCTGGAGGGGCTGTGGGGAAAAAGGAACCCTTCTTCACTGTTGGTGGGAGTGTCGACTGGTACAGCCACTGTGGAAGTCAGTGTGGAGATTCCTCAGAAAACTAGGGTTGGAGGTCCCATTTGACCCAGCTATTCCCCTTCTGGGCATCTTCCCAGAAGAATTAAAAACATCGTACCACAGCGATATATGTGCACCCATGTTTATAGCAGCACAATTTGTAATAGCCAGATCTTGGAAACAACCCAAATGCCCATCAACTGAGGAATGGATAAGAAAGATGTGGTATTTTTATACAATGGAGTACTATTCAGCCATAAAGAAGGATAAACTGGAGACTTTTATAGGTAAATGGATGCAACTCGAGAAAATACTCATAAGTGAAATAAACCAGAAGCACATGTGTAAGCATCGTATTATCTCTCTGGTATGAGAAACTGAAAGAGTAAATAAGATCCAAAATGTACAATAGACATGGTGAATCAAAAAGAAACTGGTCAAAAGGAAAGAGAGACTGGAATAGGGAAAAGAAAGAAGGGAAAGGGAAAAAAATTGTGTATATATATATATATAAGATGGTTAAGATAGATACACTACCATTTTTACTTAGTTCATTGAAGAGTAAGGTTTGTGACAATAATGTTTGGACAATTGAATGCTAATGTCTGGTGTCCTGAATAACTAACTTAAAGATAGTAATACGTAATGTATTAACCATTGTTACCCTCCTATTATGTTTGTTTGAAAATTTGTTCTTCTTTTGATTTGTTTTGTTTTTTCTTCTCTTTAAAATAAAAAAAAAAAGATTATAAAAAATAAAAAGAACAGATTAATGACAAAAAAAAAATAAATAAATAAAAATAAATAAAGATAACAGTATGGAATGTATTAACCTTTGTTAATACAACTCCTATTATGTTGTTTTGAAATTTTGTTCTTTTTTCTTTAAAATAAAAATTAAAAAAAAAAAAAGAAAAAGAAAAAAAGTGAAGACCAAAAAAGCATTCTGAATGTTTACAACACAATCCCCAATAGTTAGAATCTGCCAGATTCTGTCTGATGGGAAGGGTCGCATAGCCTACACAGCCCAATTCTGGTTCCTAGAAATGTCTTTCTCTTTCAGAGATTACTTCCACCACCAACCTGCTATCCTGGACTTGTGGGGAGGAACATTGCTTTACACTGGCTCAAACAAGTAAGCAATGTTATTTTCTTGATTATTTGCAAAATAACTTTTATAACTCATAGAAGATTTTAGTCATTTTGGAGATAGAAAAGGGAAAATAAACCCATTACCATGACAAAGCAACCTGGCTTAGATCTCAGATGCCATCAGATTCCCACCCACCAGACTGCCTGCTCACTCTGTGCTTTCTCAGAAGTGTTACTGCCACAAAATAATCCAACTTTCCACTATTGCATTAATCCTATTCTCTTTCATTTTTCAAGATCTCTCTCTCTTTTTCTGTCTGTCTCCTTTCTGTTGTCAATATCTCTTCTACTAAGAAATAATTATCTTTATCATAAAAACAAAAGTTTATATTTCTTATTTTAAAAACAAAAAAATCAAAAACATGTCTTGATCACATATCGCCTCCAGCTACTGTCTACTTCTCCAGATAACTTCAGAACTACCTAAAGTCAGTGCATTTACCTCTGAAACAAGCATCTGCTCCTCAACTTGTTCATCCCTTCTGGTCTATACTTGAACTTCAATGCCTTTAGCTCACTGAGATTGCTCTGAATGAGATCACCAACCTAAACACTCAAACCTTGCCTGTGACTTTAAATATCTATGCACAAATGTTGACTCTCTAGCCTGGAATACCCAGCTCAAGTATCTATCTACTTCACTGCCATCATCACACCATTCCCCAAATATACAGGTTTCCCTTGTGTCCGAGAAAGGCACTGACAACAACTCAGGGTCACCTTTGATTCCCTTTTTCAATTCTTCATTAGTAGCTCACTTATCAACAACCTGTACTTTACCCTATCCCTCAAAACACATTCCAAATGAGTTTGCCTGTCGCTGTTCACAGCCATAGCCTCCTCGAGGCACTAGAAGTCCCTTTCCTCGGTCTGTTGTCGTTGCCTCACAACCTCTCACAGTAATCAAGTGGGCTTTCAATTCTAAATCAGATCTTTTCTTCTCTGCCAAAATCCTCCACAGACTTTTCAGTTTTATTTAAAAGTCTAAGAAACCTAAACTCAGTACAGTAGCTTCTGTGATTTTATACAGACTGACCCCCGCACCAGCTCTGATTCCACCTCCCACCACTGAGTCCCTCACCAACCATAAAAATCAGAACTTTCTTCTCTTCCTGAAACTAGCAAGTCTGTTCTCTGCCCTTTAGTTTATTCTTTCTACTTGTTCTTTTTTCTGTTTGTTGTCTATCTTTCTCTCTAAAATATAAGCTCCTTGAGATCAATACCTAGTCTAGTATATTCACCACTGCGCTTCCAGTAACACAAAGAGTGCTTGGCATATAGTAGCATCTAAATAAATATTTTTAGTAACAGTACACCTTGTTCCCTCAAGATTCCACAGAAAGCCCTACTGTGTCAGAAATCCAAGATTAAAAGAAGTAATATCCCCAAACCATCTTCATTTTAACTTCTCACTTCCTTACTTTTGTATTTGCAACACTTTCTGTGTCTTTCAAAGGAGAAGTTCCCTAATTTGTTTCTGAGTTTTAAAATGTATTTGATGTGAAATCAACATCTACTTTTGTAATATTGCATAGGAAAACTAATTGTCTCAGTTTTTGAATAAATCATCTCCACTATTTCAATGATATCATGTTACAAGTTCGTACATACAGAGGGAACTATACCCTTACCTATGAGAACTATAGCTCGCACTCCCCATGCATAGGCCTCATGTGCACAGGAGTCAGCCTTGCAGTGCGGTTTGCCATATGGGGTGATGCTGAATTCCTGATGGGTGGCAACACATACTCCTTCAACATGTTTCACACATCCATAAGTAAATCTGGTTTGTCAGTCATCTTCCCAGCACTATGACAAAATACCTAAGATAAATGACTTATTATAAGAAGGGATTTACTTCAGTGGTTTCAGGTCACAGTTGCTTTGCCACGTGGTGGTACAGGAAATCATGGTGAGAGCACTATGGAGAAGGTCTATTCACCTCCTGAAGGGAAGAAGAAAAAAGGGAGAGGAGAGGTCTGGGGTCCTAATATCCCCTTCAAAGTCATACTCTCAGTGTCCTGGATTCCTTCCACTAAGTACCACCTCATAAAGGTTTTGGCACTTCCCAGGGGCACTACAGGCTGGCAACCAAGTCTTTAATATGAGGGCCTTTGGGAAAAATTTCAAATCCAAACTCTAGCGTTTGGAGAATCAGAACCAGATTTGTGGTGTTATTTCTTTTTCACTAGGAAATGGAGTGAATTGTGTTTTGGTTTCTGTTTTGTTTTCTACTTGATGCAAATTATCTCCAAATAAGTCCCTATTGAATAAAAATCAGGATCACGCTAGAAAGTACATTGATTTCAAACTGACCTATAAGTATTACTAACATAAGCTTACCCACCTGCGACTATTAACTGTGACCTCTTTACCTGTGGGCCAAATGTTATCCAAAAACAAACAAACAGAACAAAATTGGGCAGCCAGCCTACCCAGTCTGTTTGGACAAAGCTCAAGGCATCCTGCAATCAAGAAGCACTGAACTTTAGCTTTTTCCTTTCTATTATGAAAAAGAAATACAGCATCACTTTTCCAGTTAATTATCTCTTCTATTCTTTTCTAGTGGAATGAGAATTTCATGTGCTTTATAATACAAAGCTTAAGCTCAGTAAAAGCAGAGAGCTTGAGGAATTCTTAACAGCATGGGGTTTTTTGAACAGTTAATACCATTTTCATCCTAGTAAAATTCTAACTCTGTCAAACAAGGAAAGGGGCATATGCCAAGAAATACATATCATACCACTTTCACTTTTATGATTTTGGAAACCATTAAATAACTGGAAAAAAGATGTAAAATGTAGCCAAGCAAGAGAGAAAAGGGGACTCTGTCTTTAGGGAGAAAAATAAAACCCAATCATTCTGAATGCATTGCTTTAGTCATCTGGTTTCATTCTATTAATGACCTTTAACATCTGCAAAAATATTGTGAAAAGCTAATTTTGTTTGTACTGAGGGGGTGCAGAACAGTTTCTGGCTGTCACTCTAGGATGTGCTATAAAATAAAATTGTCATTCTGGGAGTCTGACAAAAACCTACTGTACAGATCTAGTTTATTTACAACATCCAGGAATGAAAAGAAAACAGAATTTTGCAACATGCCAACACACGAAAAATGAATTGCACTTACACATTCATGTGTATTTGTGTCAGCAATACCACATACAGATAGCACTTAAGATTAAAGATTTTTAAATAATATTTCATGGCATTCAACAAAAATTCTTACCAACAAAACTATTTCTCAATAAATGTTATGCTGCTAAAATGTGAGAAAGCACAGTGCATTTTGATTTACTTCAAGAGCTGTTTAGAAAAGAGAAATGGCTTCGTTTCCTCATTTTGACAAGCCTTATGTTTCCATTAATTAAATCAGAATCTTTGGAAAAGAGGTAATCTCATCAAGGTTAATGTATTGGCTTCACATCCTTAGAGAACAAGGACAAAAATATACCAAGTAGCCATCGAGAAGAGTAAATGCAGTTACAGAGGCCTTGTCCATAATGTTCATTCATTCTCAATTGTGCTATCCAATTTTGTGAATAATTTGTGGGCTCTGCCATGGAATCTTTAGGTTCAAATTTGTGGTCCTGAAGAACGTCGGAGTTTCACGGTTCAGGAGTTTGATGAGCACCGTATGCCCAGCTCAAAGAGGATAGAATATTGAGTCCAAATAGTGTCCTCCTGGAAGAGATTTTGTAGCCATTTAACCAAGGTTCCCAACCAATAATTAAGTCCTCTTGACAACATGCTGCCATGAAGCCAAGCTCTGATGCATGGCCACATCTAATGAAAAAGAACTCACTGCCTTCTAAAGCAGCTTGCTATTTTGAGAAAATCTGACTGTTAGAAAGTTTTCGAACTTAGAACTGAAACATCTTTTCTTGATGGTTCCCCTTGAGACCACAGAGAATTTACTTCTGCATCACCTCGTTTGGAATATTTGAAGAGAAGTAAAATGTGTGTGGTTCATTATTACATGGCCTGTGGCATAACTTAAGATCTATCATTATCAGAGTTTTCAGTTATTTATAATCAGCTAGCAAAAATGGAGGGGAGGACAGAGACAGAGAAAACATACATTTGTACAGACACCCAGAATGTGATCAGAGCACAAAAAATTATTATTATTCTTTTGTCCAGATATTAATATTTTAGTAACGAACAGCGTCATTTGGCATATACCTCACAATGCTCACCAGTTTAGGCAAAACTGCTAAGCTTTTCACCATAGTTCTACCAAGATCTACCATTCCAATCTACAAGGATAGTTTTAAGGACCCTGGTTGCTCAGAACATCACATGACGTGTTCTATTGTTGATCTTACTCAATTTAACCTCTAATTAAAATTTGTTGTATCTTGGACAGGACTGCAGGGGGAGATAGATTTTCTGGCCATTCCATAATCTGCCTGACCTAACATACTGTCAAAACCACCCAAATGATGGGAGAGAAAGCCAGACCTTCTCATTTGGACTTGCATAAGAGTTTTACACTCTTGTCTTTAGTCAGTTTTACTTTGGCCTCCTAACTGTAATTGCGGTGGAGGAAATTTCAGACTTGCACTAAGCAGTGCCAAATAAATCCCTGATAAAATAGGATTCGCTATACAGCTGGGGAGAGACAGTGGTCTATAAAGAGTCCTCAAGTCAGTTGACATCCTTTTGAGATGAATAAAGTTTTATTTTAACCTTCGCTTTCTGGTTGCTGATTCTCACTCCACTCAGTTATGACCCAACTCTTTCGCACCAGCACAATGAATGGACTTCAGAGTGATGTATTTTTTTTTCATCTCCAAATATGTACAGGTCTACAATAGGCCAGCTATCATTTTTTGATTCCATGTAGACTACAATGCCCTAAAGTTTTGTTGTCATAGCAACCATGACAAAGTTTCCAAAGCAAACTCCAGAAAAATCCCTATATTCAGACTCTATCCAACATGGCATGGGGGTTAAAATCCAAGGAAATTTAAGTTACTAATACTGTTACCTGTTTAGAATTAAGGCTAGTACCCCTCAAATTTTAACAACCTGAATTATAACATCATTTAAAAGAAAATCACAAGTATCTTCCATAAATTGTGATTTTTTTTATTTTTTTAGCTTAGTTTTGTTAGAGGCAAGTCTTGGTTTAAATTCTAAAGAGATACTCAGAAGTAGCAATCATACCTTCCTTTTCACTTTGCTGAAGACTAATTTTAGAAGAGCTGAGAAAAATTCAGCTCATTGTTCATATCTTTTCTCCTATCGCATAGTATTCTGAGCATCTGTGCCACATTATTGCAGAATAAAGAAACCAAAAAGGTAATCTGCAGAGAAAGGAAGAAAAAGCACAGATTTTAATCTTAATTTACTTTATTTCCTTTCTTCAGAGACTATCTTTTACTTATCATTAACTTCTTTCCTCTCCCACAGGCATGGAAATGATTCATTTTCTTTCCCTTTTATTTTCTACCTTCCACAGTTTGCACAGAAGGGTGTCTGCGTGACCCTGGAGGATACTGTCTCCCGGGGAACTCAATCAAACCTCTTCACTCTCCCCTCTGTTGCCTAATGTTTTTCAAGATGTTTAAAACTTTTTCATCTTTTCTTGTTAATTAAGAAACTGAGATTCAGTAAGTTTTAGTTACATACCCAAGAAACAAAACTACTTGCCTGAGCAGCTTGAGGAAAGGAAACGAGTCGAAGGTAAACTGCAAAAATTCTAAGCAAGGAAGAGGACAGAGAAGGCTGTAGGAATGAAGAAAAAGACTCTGATTGCAGAAAATACCTCAGGGTCCTCATGCATTCATGCAACAAGATGGCAGGCACTGTCCCGTTTGCTGCAGGAGAAGGAAGGAAAAAGTGAGGAAGCTATGACTGTTACGACTGAGGGTGTGGGAAGTGGGCTGACTCCAGCAGCCAGCAAGAATGACATAGATGCTATTTGATAAGGTAATTTAGCAATATATATTTTTGAAATAGCAGATATAATTTTACTGTTTTTTAATTATACTGATACAACACATGAATTATTTACATTGAAAAGGAACAAAACTAAAAATGCTTATAGTCTCACCACCTAAAGATAATAATTTTTAAATTTTGGCATATATTCTTGTAGGACTCCTCATATAAATTTACATAGCTCTTATATTATATAAATATATGTGTGCTTCTATTGAATTCTGGACTGTGTCCCCTAAAATGATGGCTTAAGAACTTTGTACATTAGCAAAAATACTTTATAATCATTATTTTTAAAATTATATAATTGTCCATATGTGGTTTATATTGTAATGTTATTAAACCACATGCCAAACATCAAAGAAATGATTTCTACTAATTTTTGTACTTTGTAAATAATGCTGCAGAAAACAACTTTGATTTATTTCTTTAAAATATACTCAACAAATAAAGTTAATATTTCTAGGACATAAAAAATTGTACCAGCCAGGCATAGTGGCACATGCCTAAAATCCCAGCATGCAGGAGGCTGAGGCAGGATGATCACCACAAGTTTGAGGCCAGTATGGGCTACACAGTTAGTTCAAGAACAGCCAAAACTACATAGCAAGATCCTGTCTCAAACAAAACAAAACAAAAATTGTACCAAAAGTGTGAGTACCAATTTATATTTCACGTCATTCTTTTTGTTTTCCTGAAGCTGAGGTGTGATAGAATGAGGATTAGAACCACATACCCAACTAAATCTTTCTGGGGTCTTCTAAGGTCTGCACCTCCTCATACTCTCTACCATCAATCAATTTGGTTCCTGCCTAATGTTTTTCTCAATAAACTCCCTGAAAGAATAAAAGCACTCCCAGTGCTTCACCTTTTAGGGACTTTGTAAACATCATGTGAAAGTTCCTTCAAGCTTGGCTGAGTTAGGTGACTTTTCTGGTGAGAACTAATGAGATTTCTGATATGCCAGCCACTGTATTATTTTAGGCCAATTTAGTCTTTCTACAGTAAAACCTTAGATTGCAAATAACCTGTTATATGAGTGTTCCACAAGACAAGCAAACATTTCTAACAAATTTTAACTTGTTAAATGAGCGAAATCTTGCAATACAAGTACTATATGATGCCAACAGTCACGTGATCACACCTGAGCCGGTGGTTCTTCTCTCCTCTCTCCCCCTCTTTCTTTCTATTTCTCTCTCTCTCTTTTCCTCCCAATTTCTCTCTCTCTCTCTATCTCTATCTCTATCTCTATCTCTATCTCTATCTCACTCACTTTCTCACTGCAGAATTACGGGTGATCATCTCCCAAGAGTAAGAGGTTACAGAGGAGATCCGGTCTGCAGAGGAGGAAGAGAAAAAGGCGAGGAATCTCTCACGTCAAAGGACATTAGGAGATGTGTAAAATGTGGGAAACAGTGCAAAATTTCAAACAAAAACACCACCCAAATAAGGCTGCAGCAGTGGTAGCAATGAATCTGTGTAATGACACTGTACTGTCACATTTCCATAAAATCCTCCAAAGGAGGCAAAAGCAAGTGTCATTGGATGGGTTCCTTGTAAATCTGCATGAAAAGAAAAAGATTCCTTGAGCCAATAGATAGCAGTGATCCATTTGTGATACTGAAAGTTGTCCTACACAATAATCCTCCTCTCTCTTGTCTCCCTCACACAAGCCGTGAAGGTTTTCAAAAGTAACTCCAGGTTAATTTGTTTATTTTTCTTTATATTTTGTATTTTTGTTATTATTTTGTACACTAGTATAGTATTGTAATCATTTTGTATGGATATTTTTCGGCTGTGGAACAAATCTGCGGAACAAATAATAATTCCATTACTTCTTTTTTTTTTAATGTGTGTACCAGGTGTTGAACTCAGGACCTCGCGCTTGCCAGTAAGCGCTTATGCCACTAAGTGATATCACCGGCCCTTTTTTCCTTTTTATGTGGGTACCAGGAGTCAAACTCAGGACGTCACGCTTGCCAGGCAGGCGCCTATGTCACAGAGCTATCTCACCGGCCCTCCATTATTTCTTGTGGGGAAATTTCTTTGATATACAAGTGCTTTGGATTACAAGCACGTTTCCAGAACAAATTATGTTCACAAACCAAGGTTTTACTGTATTTCTAGTGTTTATCCTCAATCCATTTTCCCTGATGATTTGCTCTAACAACTCAGACTTCTTGATAAGGATGTATCTTCTGTAAGAAACCTGCACCTAATAAAATAAAACTGATGTTATAGAATAAATTGAGTCCCCTGAAAATTCATACTTTGAAGCTTTAACCCCTACATTTGGAGATAGAGTCACTGAGAAAGTAGTTAAGGTTAAGTGGGATCATAACCATGGCACTATAATCCAGTAGCACTCGTGTCTTTATAAGAAGAGGAGACATTAGGAGTGGCAGAAAGAGGAAACATGATGTGTGTACACAGCAAAGAGGCAGTGATCTAGAAGCCAAGAAGAGAGGTCTCAGAAGAAATCTAACATGCCAACACTTTGCTCTGGGAAACCCAGCCTCCAGAACTGTGAGAGAATGTTTCTGTTGTTTAAACTACCCAGTCTTTGGTATTCTATTATGGCAACCCAAGCAGAGTAAGAACAGATGAGTATAGCAGGCTCTGTTCTCAAGGGATCTAAAACACAGTAATATGAAAAATGTATAATCCACTTAGCCTCAAACTTCATAAACTCAGAGCACACGGCATTAAGACAGCAATACTTTTCCAGATGAACGTCTTCCTGCAGACCACACAATCGCAGCCTACTTTACATCCCATCTAATTAAGTAAATTCCCAGGTTCTGCTGTGGGATCAAAAATGTGCCAGGAAATCAGGTTCTTCCAGACACCAAGTAGTCAGCTTCCCGTCTGTGCCCTAGTCTGGCCACATGAATTCCACTGCATTTTCTAAAATCTGTCAAGGGCAAAGTATAGAAAGTATAGGCTAGCTAGCACCAAGGAACCTGGGTGTCAGAGCTAACTGTGGCCTTTTCTTCTTCTTATGGAAACCTGTTGGCATGGAGAGTCTCTTTGGTCTGCCTGTGCAATGAATGGATTTGGGAGTGACACAGTTTGGTCTATGGCACAGTTTTCATTTTATTAAATGCACTCCCACTATAGGAATGCATCTTTATTAATAAGTCTGAACTGTTATTGGCTACCGTCAGGGGAAATGGGATAGGCTGAACACTGGAAGCATAAAGATTAAATTGGTCTAAAATAATAGACACTCCAATAAGATAGACAGGAAAATATTCTCAACCTGAAGCAAAAGACTCCAGCATATGCACAAAATAAGGCTAACATCTGCCTTCAGTTTATTTCAGAGATTTCCCTGACATGATACTCTCATTTTTCTAAACTCTTCAGTGGAACCCATTTAGACAAAGTCTAATCAAACCCTGATCATCTAGGCTAAAGAATGACTTGAGAAAAGCCCAATGAACTCTACCTAACGTTTCCTCTTTCACAACATTTACCTCCTTGACTTTCACCCGTACCTCACAAGTGAATTCCTTTCCATGAATCTCTTAGAATCCTCACATCCTCATTCAAATATGCCTGAGGTGCTGGCCCTACATTTTGCTAAAATAGTCTGGTCATGTCTGTCTCATGAGGTACACATCTGGACTCCTGCCTTCACTGTGAGAGGACATCCACTGTACAAAATATACATGCATAAGAAAAATCTGTGCAATTCAGAAATGCAATACATATGTAGTAAAAATGAAGGCTAATTTTTGTGCATTTATTGTATACCCTGACTTGAATTTTCATGTGCATTTGATCCTTCAATCCTCACAACCTCTCTAGATGAAAGGTGCTATGATTGCTCTGATCTACAAAGGGAAGAAGTGAAGTTTAGATGTGCTATAAAATTCATCCAAAACCAATCTGGGCTGAAAATTATTTTCCTTTAGAGCTTGCAATACATCATTCCAAGCTCTTCTTGAATTGAGGGTTTGTGCTGAAAAGTCAGCTGTGATTCTGATGGGTTTTCCTTCATAGGTGATTTGTCTCTTCTCCCTAACAGCTTTTAAGATTCTGCCCTTCTGTTGAATTTCTGGGATCTTGACTATAATATGTCTGGCTGAAGTTTTTTTTTGATCATGTCTAGTTGGTGTTCTAAAAGCTTCACTTATAGGGGTGTCAAATTCCTTTTCTCTTCCAGGAAAGTTCTCCCTGATTATGTCTTTGAACAAGGTTTTAATGTCGTTGATGCTATCTCCTGCTTTTTCATTTATTCCAATTATTCTTAAGTTGTTTATCTTTGAGTCATCTAGCAGCTGCTGAATTGATTTTTCATGGTCCCTTGCTATTTTTAAGAATTTTTCCATTTCATGATCACTAATTGCAAGCCTGTCTTCTATATCTGAGATCCTGTCCTCGCATTGGCTTATTCTGCTACAAATACTTTCAATGGAATTTTTTATCTCTTGGGTATCTGCTTGAATCTGCCTTATGGATTCCATTTCTTTCCTATGCTGAGCATTCATGGTTTCTATAGTTTTCTTAAGTTCATCTATTTTTTTGTCTGTATCAACTATAGTGTCCTTAAGCATGGTCTTCATTGTAGACATTATCTCTGCAGTTATCTGTGAGATTATTTCTGTTTTAATTTTTTCCAGAACCTCATTCAGTTGCTTTGGGAGGTCCCATTTGACCCAGCTATTCCCCTTCTGGGCATCTTCCCAGAAGAATTAAAAACATCGTACCACAGCGATATATGTGCACCCATGTTTATAGCAGCACAATTTGTAATAGCCAGATCTTGGAAACAACCCAAATGCCCATCAACTGAGGAATGGATAAGAAAGATGTGGTATTTTTATACAATGGAGTACTATTCAGCCATAAAGAAGGATAAACTGGAGACTTTTATAGGTAAATGGATGCAACTCGAGAAAATACTCATAAGTGAAATAAACCAGAAGCACATGTGTAAGCATCGTATTATCTCTCTAGTATGAGAAACTGAAAGAGTAAATAAGATCCAAAATGTACAATAGATATGGTGAATCAAAAAGAAACTGGTCAAAAGGAAAGAGAGACTGGAATAGGGAAAAGAAAGAAGGGAAAGGGAAAAAAATTGTATATATATATATAAGATGGTTAAGATAGATACACTACCATTTTTACTTAGTTCATTGAAGAGTAAGGTTTGTGCCAATAATGTTTGGACAATTGAATGCTAATGTCTGGTGTCCTGAATAACTAACTTAAAGACAGTAATACGTAATGTATTAACCATTGTTACCCTCCTATTATGTTGTTTTGAAAATTTGTTCTTCTTTTGATTTGTTTTGTTTTTTTCTTCTCTTTAAAATTAAAAAAAAAAAGAGAATGGTACAAATAATAAAATTCATAATAATGAATGAAAAAAAAAAAAAAAAAAAATTCATCCAAAACCAACCTGGTGACCCCAAAGGCCATACTGTTAACCTACATGGGTTAAAGAAGTGTTACTGTGAGAATTTCAGAGAAACAAGGAATTTGTATTTCTCAGGCCAGTGGTCTGTTTAGGAGCTACAATTGAAAATGGCTCTTGAAAGAAAGGGTGAGTAAAGTTATGCAGACTTAGAGAAGATTCTAATTATAATCTTAAAGAATGAGTTTTCTATGAATTGGTAAAATATCCGAGACTGTAAAATTTTGTGAAGAAGTTGAGACAGCCATGTTACAATGATCCCTGCATGAAAGGAGCTAACTCAGAAGGTGAAAAACAGAAAGTGTCCTCAGCTAGCAGACTGGAAGTTTGAAGCTTTCCTACAGGTAATGAGAAGGATGAAATAAAAGCATGTTTCACCATGGAAGTTGTCTCCAATGATTTGCCAAGAACAAACATTCTCTAATTCAGAGAAACCTAGAAAACTCCCCTAAGTGGGGTTACACAAGCCCAATATTTTAGCTGAGTGGGTGGAACACAGATCACTTGTCATCCCTATAGAACAGTGGTGGCAAACCTATGGCACGTTGCCACAGCGGGCTACTTGTTATCACTGCAAGCTTTAAAAGGTTCACCATCACTGCTATACACCATGCTTTTGCTTTAGAGGTATAGATGTGACACAAGAGAATCTGTTTTATAAGGATCTGTTTCAGGTTTCATGCACCTGTTGCCTTCAAGTGATATAAGAGATATGTGTCTGTGTACTCACGCATGTCTGTTTGTCTATATGTTTTTATGTATGCATTATTTATTTATGTACATGCATATGTGATTAAATTACATTGATAGCATGGTTAAAAGATTATAAGAACCACATAGATTAATTATTGAAAAATGTATCTCTCACCTTGGAAATCTATGACTGAGGTAGGGAACGACAAGCAACATAAGACACCAGTTAACCTTTATATCTAGCTCTGCATTCCAAAAGAGAAAAAGGCTGCTTGACACATTCATCGCACAGCTTCAATTACTTTAAGAAGATAATCAGCTCAACATTATAAGGACGACGTTGAATGTGTGTTGATTTCTCTTTGGTATTGATTGCTGTGCTTTGACATATTATTATTATTATACACCAAGGCGCCACCTGGCATCATTGTCTATCCTAACAATTCACACATCACGTGATTGTCTTTTTTGCAGTTTCTCTTCTTTGTATATAGTTGCCACTGTACATGCCTACAACTTCAGACATCGCCTACTGTCAGTTTCTATTTTAAAGTACTACTTAGTGAAAACTACACAGTTTGATGTGGAAATTTCCCTAAAACTCAATGGCGGATTTGTCTAGAATACACTTACTCAAGCATCATTTCGTGTTTAGCTAACACTTCAGCTCTTTAGAAGGTAAAGGTCTAAATAGAAGCAGTAGGTGACCCTGACACACATGTGAGCAACCAAAACACATGTATGTGTTTACCGAATAACAATAACAGTGAGAATCGTTACTGTCTGCTTCCAGAAAGAGGCATCTGTGCACACAGGGCACTTGTTTCTGACTACTCTCCAATGCACCTGGCAACGTGTGGCCTCAGATTATCAAAAACAGTTTCTTCCCTGTACTTGGGCACCTGAGGTCCAAACACCCCTCTGGTAGCTCCACCATTTGCACTGCTCCTGAAGAGAGCTCTCTACAAACTTTAGTTACTGTTGCAAGCAGTGTTCTTCAAGCAAAAAAAAAAAAAAAAAAAAATGTCCCAACCCATTCCGTGACCTGGATGTGTGAGTACAAGAGCATGTAAGTCGTCTTTCTCTGCAGACCACACTTTGTAAAAAGAGCAACGTGTGGACTGTTCACAGTCTGTTGGTCTCAAGAACTCTTATCAGCTTTTTCCTGCCCCAGCCCCGAGTGTCTGAAGGTTTTATAAATTTTCATGTGTCTCTTTGTTTGTTTGTTTGTTTGTTTGTTTGTTTGTTTTACCATGAGCCAATCCCCTCAGTGGCCTAGAGGTCCCTCACACCAGCCTTCACCTAGCATCTGGGATTCATTTGCACCTTCTCAACAACTATCTGATGTGCTTGGGGCTGAGCTTCTGGAGAGCACTGAGAGCACAGGTCTTTCACCTCCTGCCCAACATCTCAGTGCCAACGTGGAGCAAACGTACACAGTGCTTCTAGTGGCTTCCTGGGACAGCACAGCCATCCTGCCCTGGCTGAGTATCCAGACCCCATGCTGCCTGTGTAAGGAACAACTTACCCAGTTAGCTCCTGAGCCTGCCTCAGAGAGCACTATCACTTCAGCAGATGGCAGGCGCTCTCATATGAATATGAGTTGGTCTTCAGAATTTCTCAATCTTAGAGAATATGGCCATACCCTCTCCTGAGACAATCTAGAGCCTGCCCTCTCTGGAGATGTGATTTAACTTCAAGTTTGAAGGGAGATTCAGTTCAACAACAGAATCTACAGACAAGTGTTGCATCTCAAGACATAACACTATGTTATCTAAGCTGGGACAAATGCAGTCATTGTCAGTGTATTTAATCTAAAATGGAGATACTTAAGAAAGAAATACTGAGTACAATTAATCTTTCTACTGGCTACCACCAATGTGATGAGACCAAATGACCGCTCTAAAAGAGGAAGTTGGCTATGGTAATTTTTTGAAGAACCTCTATACTGTTTTCCATAATGGTTGCATTACTTTACATTTTCATTAACAGTGTATAAGAGTTCCTCTGTCTCCATATCTTTGCCAGAATTTATCAATTTTTGGTGTTTCGATAATAGCCATTCTAATTGGGCCAAAATGATGTTTCATTGTAGTTTTGTTTGTATTTCCCTTTTGATTAATGATGTTGGAAAGCTAGTTTTAAAAAAAGTTTCACACTATGCATCCTTTCCAAAACACAAACACACACACATACCACTGATACACAAGTGTTTCATTTCTCTTGAGAAGTGGCCAGGACAATACAATCTAGAATTTCAAAGGGACTAGCACTCTCATTTCAAGGCTGTATGTTGGTCAAGTAGTGAACCAACTTTTATTTTTCTGTAAAAGTTGTTTTGGGATCTTGAATTCTTATAGTTCTTATCATATTGCTTCTCTCAGATTCCACAGGAGTTGACGTTTTAGTATTCATGCCACTTATTTTCCCCTGCATAACTCCCAAGCTTCCAAACAATATATAACTATAGGACAACCAGTGAGAGGAGGAGAATTTTCATACAAAGCTCCACCTTGAGCCACAGATCATAAGGCACCCTGAACTCTTGATGTCCATTGTGATTGAAATGATTGCAATATCCAGGCACCTGAAACCTGGACTATAGCTGAATTGCAAAAAAAATAATGAAAAGGGTGCTGCAGCAGACTTTCCCTCTCCTGTCTTATTTCTTTAAAATACATCACCCTTTTCTTTTTTATAGAAGTAGAGCTTTGGGTTTTCCTACAGCTCTGACCCAGATTCAGCTTGCCCCTTTCCATCAAATTCCCAAGGGATTGGGCAGAAAGTCACTGAGGTGAGCACTGGGAGTTTGTCCTGGGTGGGCCGCATGTAGAGCCATCAGTGCAGGCAGCTACAGAGCAGGTGCCAGGGAGACCGGAAAACAGATCTTAATATTTCTTCCCCTAGAACTTGTTTTCAGATACTAAGTCATTTATTATCTGGTTGATTTATACTTTTTAGATTGTTGCAAACAAAATCAAGTTCATGTTTCATCATTGCCTTCTCTTTTGTCAACCTCATTTCTACAGCACCAATATACAGAGTTGTTTGGCAGGAAGGTAGACATCAGCTGACCTGGGGACAAGCAGCCTGGGGACTACATGAAAAGCAAGGAAGATGTGATTTGTTCTCTTTTACCATCATTTCTTAATCATCAGATGTACATAAAATTCAAATAACCTTATTATACTTTCAAGCTATAGCCCAAGCAAATGTAAAATCCTCTGAGCACACTAGTAAGGTCCAGGGTCATACAAAGTCCAGGCCACGTGTGAGAGTTTAAAAAAGAACCTCAAGGTCTCAAAACAAATTCAACAGAAACATTCTACATAGGCAGTAAATAGCCTATGTAAATAGAAAATTTCTTCCCTCTGAAGTTGGTCAAAAATAATATTTAAGAAAACTAGTTTCCTTGTAAAAGAACAATGACCTTGGAGGAAGGAAATTATAGTCCTTGAAGACCATTTAATCCTATAAATATAACCTGAGCCTTAATTTCAGGCCACTGCCATCTTGGCATTTGCCCATTTTCACACTTGAGGGGTACTCCTTTCTTCCTTCTTTCATTTTTTTTCTTTCTTTCTTGACCTCTATCACTTTATGAATCAATCATTTAGCAATAAACTACCTGTACTCTGTACAGCTGTATACATGTCTCATTTGAATCTTTCATCAAAGACACAAAGAACTGAGGAGCATCACCGAGTTCCTGGATCCTAGGACCAGCTTCCTGGTGATAGTTAAGCTGCTCTGCTCCCATGTTTAAGTATTCATAAAATTAGTCTTGAAAGACTGATTTGTCTTCTCTTTTGACTACCCACCTCCACATTTCCCCCAGAATCAAGAGACAGGTTTTTTTTCCTGGTTATGCCTCTTATTAGCTGTCTGAGCTGTGCAAATCACATATTGTCTCTGAGTTTCAGTTTTCACATGAGAAAAATGAAGGGAATAATGTCCACTGCAAAGAGCTATTAAGGAATTAAGTAAAATGTTTCAAAGTGCAAGTATTTCAATGAATGGTTTAAAGAGTGTGTATGCTTCCCACAACTGCAGCTATTTCCTAAAATAGATAGGCATCCTCTTTCTTGTCCTACTTCAAAATGCCCCTAATCAATCATATCTTACATATCTACAGCATCTATCTTTGCTCCTCAGTAAATGTGCTACCTATGAATATGCAGAATAGGAATGGGAACCAAGAAATTTGTCCCATGTTCAGATTTTTTTAAAATTCCCCACTTAATTTTAGAAGAAAGTCTCTTCCTGGAATCAAAATTAGCATAAGCAGTCACTGTGGCTTACACTTCGGTCCTGTGGTAGAGATTTGAGTACCATTTAACTAGCATAATCCTGCTCTTAGATTAGTAATGATGATGTTCAAAGATGTAGAAAATTAGAATTCATATTATTAGAGCCCAAAATATTGAAGAGTAATATTGTGATTGTGCTTTGTCAAATGAAAGAATGCATTTTGGAGAGTAAAGAGTCAAGTCCCTCCCCTGCCTGAGCTATCACGCTGTCCTTCCTTCTCGCTGCTGTGAGCTTCTCATAATGTAAAACATTTCTTCATTTCCAGCAGATAATACTTTCAGTGAAAAGGTAATTTTTGAAGTCTATTACTTGCATTCTTAGTGAAGAGCACAATGTAGCATTTTGTTCTAATATGCCATTGAAGTTGTTTGAGTAGGTACACCACGGAATCAATACAAAATGTTGAAATGGTTTCCATTAACTATGCACATTTGCACTGCTTCCGTTAATGGCCATGTTTTTGTTCTTTTCCTTCATCTTTGCATCTATAAGATGAAATGATTCAGCTGATGTAACTGAAAAGTACGTTGAAAAGGTAGAGAGGAAATTACAAAAGCATCAAGCCACAATTCCACCCACATACTTTATTTTATAATGAAGCTTAATAATGATAGAAACTGTCAATGGATTTAAACATCAGTCATTTCAGCAATTGTAGTTAATGTGAATATCTCATATGGAGTAATGTTTTATAAAAACATGGCAGGGACTATGTATTATATTGAACTGAAATGTCATAATGAAATCTTAACTAGGTGCTATTATAGTAATACATATTATGTTAAGAGAAATTTACTTCAACCCGAAAAGATAAAATAAGTACTGTGTTTCAACAACGTAAGTTTAGATAAAATCATTTTACTTAGAAGAAAGTTTTCTTTCTATGTTTTCTAGACTTGTCATGAACATATATATGTGTATGTGTGTATATATACATATAGCCATTACTTATTATAATGTGTTGTGCTGATGTATTACTTATAATAGCTGTTGTGCTGATGTATTTTGGTGGTAAAAATACAACAAAAAAATCACTATTTATTTTTCTTTGACATAAAATTATCTCTAGAAGAAAATATGTGGTTCTTATACAGTATAGGTTTTTGAGCCCAAAAAGTTTTGAGATGCTCTCTTAATCTATCTGGAGGAAGAAAGCATATTCCCAGTGGCAAAACTTCAGATCTAACCCTCCATGATCTCTCTTCTAACCAGGTCAACCCCATGAGAGGATCAGGAAGACTGGCCCAGGTGGGCACATTCGCTGGGTCATTCAGTACAGCGGTCTTTGCTCTGCTTCCTGATAATGTGGGTCCTGCTGATGTCTGCACAAGAGGGCTGGCAACATCAGAGGAGATCAACGCCTGGAGATGCTGTCACTTTCCACTGAGTACCTACTTTCCACCCTACTCACAGCAGCCTCTGCCCACATCAAAAGATTTAGCAAATCAGTGAGAGTGCTGAGGACCTTGTTACAGTTTCACGCTCACTCGGTGAAGGTAGAAGGAGGAAGCTCATTCTCCCTTCTGAGTATCATGTCCCCTCTTCCTTCGCATAGTAGAAAGGATGAGAAGGAAGGTAACCAGCTTTCCAAAGCACAGAACTTTCCTAGAGTCCACAGCATTCCCAAGAACTATCAGAAGCTAAGAGCAACCGACCAAGGCAATGGTTCTTGTGCTGTGTGCACACTTGAGTAAGTCTCATCACTTTGTCCTCATGAAGTGCTTTTCTTGTTAGTTTTGGTTCCCTAGAGTTCTTTGTGTTTATATGTGCATTTTCATGTTTTAGTAGTGTTGCAAATGCTATTAGATAAATGCACCAGATTCCATGAGACAGCCAGAACATTTAGACGTGCCACCAGATGGCAGTGCTATACCATTCATGCATAAACAAGAAAGGAAATGGGCTCAAGGGACTATGGATGAGTACTACTCACTATCCTAGCCCCTGAAATTAAATATCATTTTCATTATACATTCAATGCCAATACAGCTATAAAAGGATCCATATCTGTGGCAACAGAATTATTTCATTTAACTAGTGCTGTGCAGCAAACCACCCATCAAAACTTAACTGTTTTAAAAAAAAAATGATTTATTATACATCACAATTCCATGATCTTGATTATACTCAGCTAGGATAGTCTTTCTAATGGAACTCCTGACACACAGATTGAAGCAGAAATCTCTCCTACAGCAGTTTCCAACTAGGACTGTGGCTGAGGCTAGAATTTCCAATAGGCTCCCATACTCCTGGGCTTCTCCTATGTGGCCTTTCATTACTCAAATCTAGCACAAGTTTCAATACAGAATAGCATCTAAATTCCAAAAGACAGTTTTTCCCCGAGGAGAAGCCCATAGTTCAAGTGTATCTAAAGCCTCTACTGGAATCATACCTGCTAATTTTTAATTGTCCTACATACCTGATGGGAGAGGGACTTTCAGTGAGCATAAATACTAGGAAGTGGGGACAGCAATTGGACTATCCATTACACATCCATTGAAAGATCCACATCTCCGCAAGCACCAAGTCAGAAAACTCTCCAATTGCGGTTTACATTAGAAATATTATAAACCTGTATCTTCTTTTCTCAGTAAATCATAAGCAAGACAAATGGTACTGACACAACATGGAAAATGTCAGAAAAATACACAATGTGGTTGCGCCACAGAGCACTCTTTTATGCATGGAAGAACATAGCCCCAGACTCTGGCTTTAGGGTTGTGGAATCTAAATCTTAACTTTTTAAGGGTGCCCATGACTGAGCACAGTAAAAGGGAAAACTACAGATAAACTTACTAAGAACAACTTCATAACCAGATGTAAATTCTCTAGTTTACAAAGACAAACCTACCTGGTGTATGAATGGAAGTTACTTGTAAACACAATTCTTATAAATAAATCCTCCAAGAAAAACAAATTATAAAGGGCAAGGTTTCTTTATGAGCACACATTTGGAGTAAGGGAAGCCGGATATTTTCAAGGGTTATTTCCATTAAGGCTGATGAATCGTACTTCTCTGTTCTACAAACATCTCTATTTTAAGAAGTGACTCAGTTCCGTTCAATTACAGCAATATTGCTTCTTAATAAGACAAGAAAAACACTGATATAACATGATTTTCTCTAGCAAAGATTATAAACAATAAAGAGCAAAAATCAAAACTTTTCCTCAACATTTTGTGTTGCATCAAACCAAAAATTTTTTTAATGAAAGATAATATTCACGCTCACAATGCATGACCCAGAAAACATTGTGGACACACAATGTTGATTCAGTAATGAGTGTACTTCCATTTTAAAGCTGATAATCCCCATGGCTAACAGATTGCTATAGCCAAATGACACTTTTGTAGTTCAGTTAACATCTGCCAAAGATTGAACCTAAGAACAGTATCCACCAACAATTTTAAATTTACTTCCGAGCATCAACATTAAAACTAAACAAGAGGGCCGGTGAGATGGCTCAGCAGCTTAAGCGCCTGCCCGGCAAGTGCAAGGGCCCGAGTTCGACTCCCGGAACCCACATACGAAAAAGGGGCCGGTGATATCGCTCAGCGGCACAGGCGCCTGCTGGCGCACGAGGTCCTGAGGTCGACCCCCCGGTACCCACAAAAAAAAAAAAAAAAAAAAACTAAACAAGACCTTGTGTCTTCTAAGGCAGTTTATTAAATTCATTTACATATAAAATTTATACATTCTGACAATATAACTGATATACACTGCCATTATTCCTGACCTTTCAGTGAATTATAAATAAAATGAAGAAGGCACATTTACTGAAACTCTTCTGCAAGTTTTTTTTAATTGGGTATTAATATAACAATTCATAATTGGAGAAAGGGAATATGACACTTATACTGACAGTATTCTTTATGAAAAGAATTACAGCCTTATCTTACAGCCTAATCTTTCAGAATTTACCTTTTTATGAGAAGAAAGCCATTTTTCTAAGATTGTTTTTCCTCTCATAGAAAATAGCTTTCGGGCCGGTGAGATGGCTCAGCGGCGTACGCGCCTGCCTGGCAAACGCGAGGGCCCGAGTTCGACTCCCGGAACCCACATATGAAAAAAGGGCCGGTGATATCGCTCAGTGGCACGGGTGCCTGCTGGCACGCAAGGTCCTGAGGTCAACCCCCAGTACCCACAAAAAAAAAAAAAGAAAATAGCTTTCATCGTACTATATACCAAGGTTAATTGTTTCATTAATGAGGATGGAAAAATATTCTACCAATTGACCAATTGGAGTAATTATTTATCATACATAAAAGAGATTTTGTATCCATACCAAAATGCTACTTCTGCAAAACATTGCTACAAAAACTTTCTCAAGAAATGTATTTATTTGAGCATTTATTGAATGTTAATGTTCAATACAGAAAGAGCCAGAAAGTGGCTCCACAATTGGAATCACATCAACAGTTAGAAACCCAGTTCTTGAATTTACTAATCACAAGATAGTATAACTCACATCAATAGCTTGTCATCACCTCAACTCAGACTGTTGGGTTGGAATTGATTAATAATGCTCATGACATTCTCTGAGAAATTCTAAGGAGTCCTCAGAGCTAACTAACCAAGAAGCCACAGAGCCAAGAGGGAATAAGGTAGGCTTGAGACTCCCCAACTCCTTTCAAGACAAAATTTTTTTTGTGTATTTTATGTAATGATTTCTCCTTAAGACATTATCAGTTTTGCTAAAGAACAGTAAATGTCGAGCATAAGGTAAGTGTTCAGCAAGCTTTTTTTTTCTCTGTCTTCTCTCTTCGCCCTTCCTCAAATCTAGTAGGACTTGACAAACTCTCCAAATTTCTATCAACTTTAATATTTTGCACTTAGTTGTACAATCCTCAGACCTTGAGTTCCCCCTGAGCTCTTCTTTATCTTTCCCATCCAATAGCCAGCCTCTGTCCCACTGGGGATCTTCCATGTCTTCAAAGTCACCCCTTTTCTCCATTTCCCCTTAGCATTGTGTACCAGTATTTGTTGCAAATCCAGTAACAGCTTTAGATCAACAAAATAAGATTTTTATCTTATTTTAACTTTGCAGCTCACCTCTGTGCTGTCCTCCTCAGCAATACTTTCAGTGATGTATACCACATGGACTTGCAAGAATACTTAGGTGCAATCTCTGATGTTAGGTGATTTTTTAAAAATCTAAAATCATGCTTACTTCTGCTGGGAGCCTAACTTTTGTATGGGACCTAAAAGGTGTTAAATAGCTAGATAGATGACCAAAAGTTATGGTTGATACTATGTGTTCAAATGTTCAAAGCATACCTTAGAACATTTTGAGAAGAATTTTCTAAGGTACTTCCCTCAGGAGATAAGGGAGGGAAAGAGGGAGGAAGGAAAGAAGGAAGTCGAATTGCCAAAAAGTTTGAAAACCCTATGAAATGCATTACATCTTTTGAGCCTAAAAATGGATATTAGCATATTAAAGTTTCTGATACTGCAATTAAGAAATGGGCTCAACTTTTTTAAAATTGCTATTCCACAAATATATTTAAAAACTAAAACCTTTTTTCTTTTTCTTTTTATCTTTAACAAAGGTACTAAAATCCTGCAGAATTTGTGTTCCTAAAAAGTTTGATAAATGCTTCCTCCATGGGCACTACAGTAGACACGAATATTCAGTGCAACAAAGAATTATTCCTATGTGATACTATTTATAAGTGTCTGGCAGATTAGGTCCAAATTCTATCATTCAAAGTCCTTTACTATTCAGTTATTTCCTCCCTTATAATGGTGAAAGCACTGGTTACATTCAGGAGTTCAAATCCTACCTCTGCCAATTACTAGCCATGGGATCCTGGGCAAGTTGCTCACTTTCTCTGCCTCAGTTTTCCAATTTATGAAACAGACAATAACAGTGCATGTATTTTCCGGGCGTAGGACACAGGTTCATTTTTGGGCATTAACACAGATCTACCAAATCTTATGCTCTGGAAGACTCCTTGCAGCTTACTCTCCCCAGATGATTCTCTTGTAAGACCAGTTAGCAAGAAATGTTGGGCTAGAGGGACTAGAGGACATTGAACACCTAAGACAACAGCACTGCTACTTCCACGTATTTCTAGGGGAAGTGTGCAGAATCTAAGGACACTTGCTATGTCTGCACCCAAATCACAGAAGTATGACTTTTGTAAAAGTGAAAGGAAGCAAATTTTAGCTCAATATGAAGGACTTTCCAACAACCATGACTATGCAGACTTTATGGAGACTTCTTTGAGAAATAGATGTCTGTCCTCATGCCTAGGCTTATTTACTACATTGGAGCCCTTTCCAGGATATTCGAGGGGTGTTCAAGCTTTGATATTCTTAAACTACATGACTTCTAAGTTTCCCTTTCAACCTGAGCCGTTATTGTTGTGGACACTGTAACACACGCTGGAGCAGACATTTACCATGTGTTTTGCTTCACCTTCACTCTTAATGCATGTATTTAAGGAATAGTGCTTGTCAAAGATACTGGTATTTGATGTGCTCATTGCAAGATAACTTCAAATATTCTCAATCAGGATACTGATTCACATGTACTAAAAAGGCTCGGAAAGTGTAAGCACGCTTTAAAAAACACACACACACAGGAAGCTAACTCCCAGCAGACAGAAGCTACCAGGATACTATGGAATAAAACTGAGTTTTCACCAGAGGTCCATTAGTGACCGTCCCTCAAACACCTAGACCACAGTCACAGAGTTCTGTAATTAGTCCTTGAATCCTGAAGGTTTGTTTTTTTTTTTTCATGGCTACTGCTGTGAGTCACATAAAACATCACCTTGTTTCTTAGGCCAGAAGTTTACTCCATCAGGACTCCATAAGCACAACCTAAAAAGGCATAAAATCCAAACTGTTTCCATGCCGTTGTAGCAAGTATTTTTTTTTTAAACCTACATACATTTATAATATAGATTTGTGAAATGATGAAAATATAATTATCCTTTATAATTCCTGTTGTAGTCAGGGTTTTTAATGGAATAGATTTAATATATGACATATAATTTATGAGATTATTTTATAATATTCACCCAAAAAATCAAAGCAGAAGAGTGCAAGAGATCTGTCTGCACGCTGGAGATCCGAAGAATCCAGCCACGGCCTAGGTGCCACAGCAGTGTCCCCTGTGGGCCCGCATCACCGCGATGGAAGGCTGAAGGGTCTGCGCTGGAAAGCCCAGGGGCAGTAATGAAGCCTAGAGAGTCTGTATAAGAGCCAGGAGATGACACCCAGGTGAAGGCGAAGACCAGAGCTCCTCCGAAGAGAGCAGCAGCCAAAGCTCAGCAGCCTCTGCTCCTCCCAGGGTAGGAGGTGGGCGAGAGGTGAGATGCTATTTGGAGCCTCTGGCAGCCCCCATAGGTGAATTGCAGAGGAGGCCCCAGGATTCTGGAGTGAGGCCCTTCCAAGGAAAATCAGCAGCCAATCCTCTGCTTCTCTTCTCCTTTTATTCCTGTTCTGACAACAATCCTCAGATGAGTCTTCTACCCCCAGAACCACGCTGACTCAGTTCAGCTGGGCTTTCCCACTTCAATTTACTATTAGTTAATCCACCATAGTTCTCTTTCAGAATTGGAAACTTATTTATAAAGAATGGTTCTGTAATAATGCAATGCCTCCTTCATAAATCTTTCCCCTATATGGCAGTCTGTAACATATCTGATGAGAAATGTGTTTACTCTTTCAGGATTAAAAATAGAAAAACACAATAGAATAAGTGCATTGGCAAGTTCAGGTGGCCACTTAGTTTATAATAGAATCAGGAAATGAAAGTGCCCCATGGTGCAGTGAAAATTGTACAAGAACCTGTTTTTAGCTAACACAAGCAAAACATGTTAGTAAGTTTCCTCAGTTGTCAGCATTTAAAAGAAATTAATTGTATACATCTTTTCAATCAGCTAAATATTTATTCAAATCTTCAGCTTGTTATTTCTTCATTAACAAGGTTTCCCCTGCTGCTCAGCAGAACATGTGAGGAACTTTACAAATGTCAGAAGCACTCAAGTTGAATCAACCAGGGGAAGTGCTAAAAAGGCTCATAATCAAGTGGAACTACAATAGTGGCACATTTCAAGCTGGGAAATAATAGATCAATATAGAAAGCTCTTTCCCATGGGATAATACTGCTATTTGTTCTTATTTTGTGATTTGTTTTTACTCATCAAATCACAAGTACAATGCATTTCTGTGTTAACCTTCAATTTGTAAATGATCGTTTGTATTCTAATCCTCAGAACACTGCAAAAAGAAAAGAGGGTGCAATTTTGAAAGAAAAGCTGTCTTGTGAACAAAGGACAGCAAAATAAAGTAACTAAAGTATTTTAGGGAAAAAATTAGTGCTTTAGGAACTTCTGGTTAGCATATGAAAATCTCATCCTAGTAAGTAAATCAAGCTGGGGGATGCAGGATTTATGAAACAAATACAACAAGGGTCCTTTTTATTAAAAAAAAAAAAACTTTTTAAAATCTTCAATTTAATCTGGCATCAGGAAAGTCTAACCTGCGCATTTGCTTCTTTAAGAAAACACTTATTGTCTCAAAGTCACAAATGTTTTACATTTAATTTTCTGGTTTGATAAGTATCTGAGTTTGGTAAGGGCCTTTGTCCAGACACTGGTATGATCAAAATTTTTCACATTAACTTCTTTTACACAGCACCATTGTTCAATGAGAAAATGTGTCTTAATCAATTTACCTTTTAAACCAGATCCCTTACATCACTTTAGATCTAATTTACAGTCCAATTCCCAAATATTAAAACTAAATCTTGGGCCCATGGATGTAGTTCAGCAGCACAGCTCCTGCCTGGCAAGTGCAAAGCCCTGAGTTCAATTTCTGGTACCAAAAAAAAAAAAAAATATCTTGTTCATAAACGTGGAATAAGCTTATAAAGACTATTTCTTAATAAAATACAATGATATGACATTAAGTGGAACTTTAAAAATCTTTCCAAATTCACAAAGAAAATACTTCAGTGGATAAGTAAATGAAGACAACAAAACTTTCATAGTGACTGTGTACATCTTTCTTGGTTGAGAAAATTCTGTATATATGCTTTTTTTTCTTTCCAAATACTAACAGACATTTTTATATTAGAAAGGTGTCATTTAAAAATATGCATATGACCCACCATGGGAAGGAAGAAGTAGCTGGTTACACCAGTGCTCTTTCCTGTTAACTGATAATAGTGATTATTGCGTGAAAACTTCGACAGTCTTCCACAGGATCCCAGGCAAGAGTGTGAGTGGTAGACTTGGAAAACCCAAAACTCAATGCTTCAGTGTTTTAGTGCCTCGCGAGACTTTAAGTACACAGAGAAGAAAGAAAAGAATCAGCAAGTAGAAATTACTGTTGACTTCCTGGTGGGTGCCACATTCACTCCTGGCCTCTCCAGGAGCTCCACGGTCCCGGGTGTCAGCAGAGCACACTTGCCTTACTTCTAGGGAGAGCTTAGCACTGTGCAAAAGAACAAGTTGTGGAAGGAAATGAAATGAGATCAGGTTTTCATTGCTCCTCACACTGCACCTGAAGACGCTGCTAATCCCACAGGTTTGAACACACCAAGCCAGTTATCAAGACTCTCGATGAGGTTGTCCTCTGCACTGAGGGAAGGGAACTGTGAGTAGGGGAAATGTGGTTCAGAATGAAAAGAGGAAAAAGGTAAAATAAGAAGCAGAGGTTAGTTACTCTGTATTATAAAAATTGATTTATGTACTAAACCTGAAGTGTTAACACAAATTATGAGTAAAATGATTCCAAAGTCATCTTCTAAGAATGAGGCTATATCATGGCTGTAGGGGCAATCAGATAATGCTTAGATTAACAGCAATTTTTCATATGCATACAAACTTCACTCCAGGCTATCCCATAGGAAAGGTTACCAGGAACGTGTTTTCTGCCTGATATTACTGAGGAAAGCAAAAATGCTTTCCTGGACCCCAGTGTCCCTATACTTCTGCCTTCATAAGACATTGTGATCGGCTATGTAAAAGCTGGTTTCTTTTGTCAAATTAGTTCTTCAAGGTGGCTGAGAGTTTACTTTTTACTTTGTATGGAAATTCTACAGCGAGCCTAATAGTACAGAATGGAGTCCGGAATCATTTGTAATACTCAACCGCAACATATATTTTATTTTATGCCTCCTTCAAAATAAGTCTTTTCTAAATATATTTTTGAAGACTGACGGAACATAAAAGGGAACTATTAAGGAGAACCGCGGGGTGTCTTTGATGGGAAGAACTGATTATCCCTGATGGCCTCCAACTTTTGAATTCCTAGAAAAGCAAATCACGAATATTTCAACGAGCCTAGCATGCAGATAAATTTTATGCCACATTGCCCTTTTACCCTTTCCTCCTCTTTCCTCTCCCCTGCCTTCCTGAGCTTTTCTGATATGGTACATCTCTGCCAATGTTTTCTTGGAAGCTTTCTTAAATCATCTGAATCAACATCATATCAGACTTATTAGCGTGTTTTTAAAAGGTAAGCCCTCTGTCCCAGGGCAGCCTTCTAATTAGAACGCACCATGTTTATTTGTACACTTTTTGCATTGCATTAATAGGATGCTCTGGGAAAAGCTCTGTGCTTTCAAAACACATGGCATTTCAGGGAGGTCCTCAGCTATACCACCAAACAAATTTGAATCTTACCCTTCGTTCAGGTTTTGGTCTGTGACCTTTCACCCAGATTCCATGAATAGGACATTGTCCTCACAGGGCAGAGGCTCAATAACTGGACATTTTCTGGGTCCCTGAATTTGCACAATGAAATATCAACTCCAATCTGTGAGCACAATGCTCCAGTGACTGCCAGGAATGGCTGCAATATTGATGCTTTTCAATGTAGATCACATCATTCACCAAGCAGAACTCAACAAAATGATACTATAGTTAACAAGTTTTATAACACAAAATTACTTTAAAACATGGAACTAATCAGAGGGAAGCCTGTTTATGCATGTCAGCACCACATTTAATTGTCAATAAATAGACAAAGATTTGCTCCACCTATTGTCATGTATATCAAGTAAGTCATTAATCTAAACTAATGAAGCTTAAGATATATGACAGACAGTTTTTAAAGAACTCCTTCTTAATGATATGTTTGGTTTTCATTTCAATGCCAAGACAGCCCTTTATCAAGAAAGCAGCACATCATGGTCCCAACACCCTGGAATCTACAGCACTACTTTTTGTTGCTAGTTCACAACAAGCAGCGTTAGTACTTACATATTCATGTCTTTTCGGAGATGAAAAGCATCAGTTAGACATGAATACAGGTTGGAGGGGGGTAGGGGAGACAATGCCATCCATCTAAGGCTCCTGCTCTGTTGTGGGGTTTCCCTTCAGATTTTTAAGCTCACCTGGAAAGAAAATGGAGACTAAATCCATCCTAATTCATGCACACATCCATTTTGAAAAACATGAGTGGATAGGTATCATAAACACAATGAGTCTTAATCACTAAATTACCTCCTGAATCTCTAAGGAATGCAAATCCAGGATGCCAAGCTGAAAACAAATAGCTACTAGACAACAAAAGCAAGTATTATACGATTATTTCAATGTTCACATTAATCCTCAAGCATTGATGGTTTCCAAGATAAAGTAATTATTTCTATTCTGCTTCTGTTTTGGAGGAGAATAATGTGGACAATTAACATCTGTCAAACTGTAATGATTCCTATACCTGATGACACGACAGATGGAGAATAGTTGACCCTTTGGGCCAACACCACCAAAAGATTTTGTAGTAGGCAATAAAGACCAAATAAAAGACTCCATCGTGTCGTAGTTTTATTTACTTAAATATAGGGAAACCTGCATAAATGGAACAAGATCAGAAGAGGACACAATATGCCTATGTGTAGCACAGGGGAAAAGGCTCTTACATATGGCCAGGGATCTTTACGGTCTTGTTCATCAACGTATATTCAGCCCCTTCCACGGGCCCTGCTTCATGGTGGGAATATGGTGGTTTTTGGCTAATTTATGAAAGAAACTATGATATGAGAACAGAAAGATTTTTTAAAAGTTTCCTAGAAACACCTTGCTCTCCCCTCCCTTCCTATTCTACTGCTTCCTCTCTTAAGAACAGGAAATACGTCCTCCACTGCCAAGTGCTTTCTCTTCTTCATGGTCATGCAGGAAAATCCCTTAAGATATCATGAGTCCATTCCTTCTGGACCTCTCTACTTGCTCAAACCGATGTGAAATTTGTCTTCAAGATATTCGTAGATTATGAGCCACATGGGAATGTGGATCCCTGTGAGGCTCACAGACACACACCTCACTAACTGGAAAACCTTGTAAGCAACACTTCAGAGCTATGTGAACGAAGTGCCCCATGCTGCAGGGGGACAGAGGGAGTTGCCCGTGAATGAAAATCATCTGGGCACATGTCATATAAACCAGGCCCTGAACAATGACTCGACTTTTGACTGTTGCATAGTTCATATTCCAGGAGGAAGGGTGGAGTGATCGAACTAACAGAGCATGGTAGAGCACCAAGTATTCAAAGAGCAGCAAGTTGCTCCAGTGAGTCTAAATGTGGGGTATTATGAAATGAGACCCAAAACAGGTAGGTCATCAAGACAGAGTCTAATTTGTAATCATAATTATAACAATTATTAACTTTTACTGAGCACTTATTATGTTAGGCATGAATATTAACTTCTCACAGTAAGCTTTCTTTTCTGAGCGAGGAAACTGAGACATCCAGGACTATGTGACTTGTCCAAAGTCCCAAGACTACCTGTATACCTGGGCTCAAGAGCACATTTCTCAGAGTCCGGGGCCCAGGCTCTTCATCAACATTTCTTCACAAACGTGGAGAAGAGGCTGAGTGATTACAAGCTCCAGATGCTATTCACACAACTTCTTCAGGCCTCTATAAACCTTCTCTCAGGCCTGTATGAAGGGAAAGGAGAGAATATTGAGAAGGGAGAGAAAACTAAGGAAGAGCTCATTTTTTCCCCTCACTTTTAGGTATTGATGAGGAAAATAAAGCAACAGGCAACAAAATTGGCTGTTGAAAACAGGCTTGGCTTCAAGGAAGTGTCATTTTCACACTGTTTACAGAACAACCATGAATTTCCCAGAGTACCAAAGGCACATGTGGTGCTCTTTATGAAACTAGAATCTTAAGACTGGAAGTGGTAACAAAAATACAATTGGTGTGTTCTGTACCCACAGATACAATCAATAGTGGATCAAAAATATTTCAAAAAGTATCCATAAGATAGTAATACAATAATAAAAATGCAAGTTAAAACTAACATAACAACTACTTACTAATAGATAATATTGTATTATAAATAATTTACAGATGATTTAAAGTACAAAGGAGGATATGTCTAGGTTATATACAAATACTACACTCTTTTATATTAGTAACTTGAGCATCCATTCATGTTGGTATCTAGGGATGGGAGATCCTGGAACCAATCTCCTTAAGATACTGAAAGAAGACTCTATTAAAAATATCTATTATCCCAAAACCCTATAGTTCAGGCTTGTGCCACATACATCCTAGACCGACAGAAAATTTCTCATTTCTCAAAACTCTAGGGGGCCGGTGAGATGGCTCAGCGGTTTAAGCGCCTGCCTTGCAAGCGCGAGGGCCCGAGTTCGACTCCCGGAACCCACATACAAAAAAGGGGCCGGTGATATCGCTCAGCGGCACGGGCGCCTGCTGGCACGCGAGGTCCTGAGGTCGACCCCCCGGTACCCACAAAAAAAAAAAAAAAAAAAAAACTCTAGTAAAAATATCCTATGTGCTTTCTCAATCATCTATTTCAAGTCTTCTCAAGTTTTGTGATCAAGAGGGAATTCCTAATGTGTAAGCCTCAATAACAAGTATGAAATTTATTGTCCTTCACGATTGAAGAACAGTGTTTCTGATCAATAAAGCACTGTATTTGGAAGACAGTTTCTGTGTATATAGAAATCTAGTTATAATTACACTGTTTAAGTTATATTGCATTAAATTACTGCAGATCAAGTTTTCTTAGCTTTAGCACTATTAACATCTAGGCTGTCCTGTGCATTGTACAATGTTTAGCAGCACTCATGGGGAACCCTGTATTTGTGACAACCAAAATGTGTCTGTAAACATTGCTAAGTATCCCCTAGGGGTGTAATCACGTGTAGTTGAGTTTCCCTGTTCTAAACATTCATATTTAATGAACATAGTTTACTACTGTTTTGGTGACTCAAAAGCCATATTAGAATCCAGTTGTAACCTAGGGTGGACACTCATGGTGGGAACAGAGGCAGTTTAGTATTATAATTAATAGATCCTCTGATAACAGAGCTAACAATAAAAATAACAAACAGTAGATATTAAGCCTATGAGATCGCAATAACCACTTATGAAGAAAACATTCATTTACAACATCTAGCAATTGAAAAATCTCAAGTTCAGAAATGCAAAATGATTTGTCTAATGACATATTAGGAAGAGTTCAGTGGAGCTGGGTGAAAGTTCTGGGCTCCCCACTTGAGGTGCTGCAGATCCTATTTTTCTGTTTCAACAACATTAGGGGTTTTTTTACCTGTGTTTCCTTAGCAGTTACATAAACCACCTGATGATAACCCCAGTAATGTTGTCTTAAATTGTTTTTTCAGTTTTTTCATTGGTTTGTATCATATTTATAATGCCAGAATTTCATTAGACATAAGATAGCAATTCAAACCTCAAGATGAACTCTGTGGTTCTGTGAAGAAGGTAAAGAAAATCCAGGTGTCAAGAGTCAGTCATGATAAGAAGTCCTTGAACTTCCTTGGGCAATGGATGGTGTCAGTAACACACAGACTAAGATAGAAAATGTATTAGATTATAACTTAGCAGAGATATCACAACATTGCTGTAGACTTTAAAATGGAAAGTGCCACATTCTTCATTATCTTCTTTCATCTCACATCTATATGATGCAGTCCAAATCTATTCCTCTTGTCCTAACTAGGTGTCTTAGAAACAGCTATTTCCAGATCTCTGTATTATAGATCACTTTTGAGATAGCTGAAGTCCTGAGTTTGTAATTTTCACAGGTCAAGTATTAACTATGATCCAAGTAAATGTATGCTCAAGACTGAATTGTGCCCCCTCATATATGTTGAAACTCTACCCCTAATGTGATAGGGATATCTAGAGATGGAACATTAGGAAGGTAAGAGTCTCATATACGGTCAGGCAGGTGGGAACCTCATAATAGTTTGTTTACTTTCTGTACACCAAGTAGGGACACAGCAAGAAGGTGGCTATTAGCATGCCAAAAAGAAGGGTCTCACCAGAGCTCAGCCATACTCAACCTGATCTTGGATTTCCAACCTCAAGAACTATGAGGAAATTCATTGTTGTTGTTTACATGCAGTCTGTGTACTTTGTTATGGAGCCTCAGCTGACTATGATAGTGTCAGTTTCCAAAACCACAAGAAGAGTCAGGTGTCAAGCGTACTTATATGTGCACAGGCAGGGGTCCCCTGGGAATCTTTTCATCTGTCACCTTACCATAAAGAGAAGCCTTTCCACCATGTAGCTCTTCTAAACACTCTGCTGCTTTTATTCCTCAAAACTAACTTCCAGGTAATCAACTTCCTAGCACTTTTCTCCCAAGAGATAATAACCCAAGAAATAAAAATAGCTTCATCACTCGGTCTTTAAGAAAATTAGCTCCAAACAGAATGTCCTTCCTCTAGAACCAGTCAAAACCAGGGTCATCGGGGACAGTTGCTATTAAAGAGGGCCAGTGTCGCTAATACTCACAGAGTTTCTCTTGGTTGTGAAAGCTGAGTTGCCTTTATACCCACCTAAATGCTCCTTTTCAGAAGTCACTAACAACCCTTACACTGGCTGGCCTCTACTAACGTCTCCCAACTACAGCTGGTGAGGTGTAGGAAACTGGGGGGAAGTCTTAGCCACCAGGTCCTCTCTGCACCCATACTTTCAGGACCTTCCCATCACAGCTGTACATCAGGATTGCTCCCACAAGTACCTAAGAGCTCCTCATCTTTCCTGGTCAAGACAAAAGCTAAACCCTTAGCTCTTAACTCTCATTATAGTACATTAGCATTTTTATATCACTTACTCCATGCCAGCCATACTAAGTACTCTCCATGTATTAACTTACTAAATACAACCATATTGCCCTGTAAGTTTCTCTATAATGCTTTTGCAACAGGGGGGAAGTCAGGTGTTTTAATTTTCACTACTTGCTTACAGTATGTGTTCAAGCAGAGATTCCAGCCCAGAGTCTGGTCCCAGAGTCTACAATAAGGGGAATCGAGTCACTTGTTTTCCAGTCTTGTTAAGAAAAACCTTAGTACTATGGGGTTTTCATCCCCTTCACTAGGAAATACAGTACATTATAATCTTTATCCAAAAAACTGGAAGACAGAAGAATATCACTCCATAGGTATGCCCCTGAAATTCCCAAGATGGTGGAGAAGAGCCCATTTCAAAAGCTGCCTATTTCTTGCCCTCAGAAGCAGCAGATCAAATCCAGATTACTGAAACCTCAGATTACCTCAGTGCATTCAGTCAGTGTGCACCAATGCTAAGACATATAAATGTAACTGTTTCTTCTGGAAAAGGAAAACAGTCTCACTTATTAGGTCTGCATTAGTAAATAAATCTTTGCTTCTTTCTTTTTTTCAAGAAAAAACATATCCTATGAACTGTGGATTATGTTTGTTTCAGATTCTGAAAGGATCGATGTTGTATCTGGTGAGCTCCAACCCTTGAGACAGTTTATATTACTTCATCTTTATAATAAACTTCTCTGAAGTTAGTTTCATTATCATTTTTAAATTAGTAACTGGACTATAAAGGGCTTCAAATTTGTCCCAGATTCCCTCCCCTGGTGACAGCAGGTTTTGACTGCCTAAATTACCCTCTCACCCACTGCATGCAACCTCCTTGTATACCGGCTGGAGAAAACAGAGCTGTCTTCACAGCAGGGCTTAAATTCTGTGAGTAAGAGAATCACTTGATTTTAACCATGCAGCAGAGTGACTAGCAGTATGTAAGCAATTAACATTTGTTAAATGAGATACATTGATGAATATTGAGAGCATAAATTTAGTCTTACTTGGGACATTCAGGGCTCCAAACTTGACTGCTAAATTAGAATCAGTCTGTTTCTTACTAGGTAACTCCAAGTGGATCACTGAATATCTGCACCTCAGGGGTTTCTTTATCTGTAAAATTATTATTATATAATAGCACATATCTAATAGAGTCAGTGTGAGGATTAAATGAGTTATTTTACGCAAACTGCTGATAATAGTAATATGGTATATTAGAAACTACCTGTTTTATTGATGTCTCATTTAATTTTCTAATTTTATTTGAGTTGCTTAAATATCTAAGCATCATATATGTGGAATAATATATACATGAAATCATATGTATGATCTTTTTATAAGTTTGGCTAAGGATTTCTCTATTTTGTTTATTCTTTCTAAGAACCAACTCTTTGATTAATTGATTCTTTGTAATTTTTGTAGTCTCCATTTCAATAATTTCTGCTCTGATCTTTCTGATATTCCTCCTTGTACTAATTTTGAGCCTGGCCTGCTTTTGTTCTTCTAGTTTCTCGAGGTGCATCATTTACTTAATCTTACTCTGTTTTTCTAATGTACACATTCACAGCAATAAACTACCCTCTTAGGACTGCTTTCATTGTGTCTCATAAGCTCTGGTATGTTGTACCAGCATCAGCTTTTGATTCTAGGAACTAATTTCTTCCTTGATTTCTTCTGTGACCTGTTGATTATTCAAGTATGTGTTATTTAATCTCTAGGTGTTTTCAAAATTTCTTTGGTTTCTATTGCATTGATTTTCAGTTTCAATGCACTATTATCTCAATATATATATGATAATTTTAATTCTTTTTTATTTATTTAAACAAGCTTTATGGGCCAGTATGTGGTCTATTTCGGAGAAAATTCTGTGTGCTGCTGAGAAGACTCTATAGTCTATTGTTGTGGGGCAGACACTTTGTAGGTATCTATTAAGTCCATTTGCTCAAAGGTGTAGTTAAATTCTGATATTTCTTTGTTGACTTTTTTGTCTAGGTGATCTATTTGTGGAAATGGGGCACTGAGGTCCTCCATTCTTACTGTACTAATGTTTTTCAGATTATTTATTTCCAGTGGTGTTTGTTTTATGAAGTTGAGGGGATGAGTATTCAGTGCATATATATTTATACTGTTATCTCTTCTTGTTCAGTTGTTCCTTTAACTAATATGTAGTGGCCTTTTTTGCCTCTTCTGATTGGTTTTGGAATGAAGTCCTTCTTATGTAAAAAACAGAGTAAGTGCTCCTTCTTGCTTTCGAATACTCATTGCATGGAATATTGTTTTCTATCCTTCAATATTTTAATCTATGAATTTCTTTTTAAATTAAATATGCATCTTATATGTAGCGTACCATTGGGTAGTGTTTTTTTTATCTAATTTGCCAATCTGTTTCTTTTGATTGGAGAATTGAGAGGTATTACAGAAAGATATTGACCTGTTCCTGTCATTGCTTTATTTTTGTATTGTTGATTCCTTTATCATTCCAATTCATTTAACTGCTCACCCTGCTTAATATATTCATTCCATGAGAATTTTTGGTATTATTAGTTTCACTATTTGCTAGGATAACCTTGAGAAATTTTTGGAGTGCTAGTTTGTTAGTTATGCATTTTATAAGGTGTTCTTTGTTATGCAATAGTCCTTATTTCAACATCAATTTTGAGAGTTAGTTTTGTAGGACACATTATTCTGGGGTGAAAGTTCTTTCTTTTGAGGGCTTGAAGCACTTCACTCCAAGTTCTCTTGGCCTTTACAGTTTGTGTTAAGAAGTCAGCTGTAATCCTTATTGGTTTGCTTTTGTAAGTGATTTGTTGCTTTTCTCTAACAGCTTTTAAGATACTGTTCTTTAGTTGGACTTCTGGGATTTTGATTGTGATGTGTCCTGGAGAAATTCTTCTCTGGTCTTGGCTATTTGGGGTTCTATATGCCTCACTTACCTGTGTGTTGGATTCTTTCCCCATACTTAGAAAATTTTCAGTTATGATTTGTGTAAACAGCATTTTTTTCCATATGTGCTGCCTTCTGACTTTTCTCCAACTCCAATTAGTTTTAAATTAGTGTTTTTTGCATCATCTAGCAGCTGCTGGATCAGTTTTCCTTGCTGTCTTGTTTTTAAGGTATCTCTGAGCATACAATCATGTACATCAGACCTACCTTCTAGCCCTGATACTTTGGCCACTCATTGGTCCCTGATGTTGCCCATGCTTTTACTAGAATTCTTTATCTCCTGTATTTCTGTTTGTCGTCTTTCATGGACTTTGCTAACTCTTTACTGAACTGGTCACTCACGTTTTGAATCATTTTGGTTAGCTCCACTAATTGTTTATTTTTATCTTCTTTAAGCTTTAAGCTCACTGATCAATTTGTTTCTTAAGTACATTATCTGTTTAGTTACATCTTTGAGTTCACTATGTTTCCTTGTTTCTTCTTTGGTCATTTCATACAATTTAGTAACTCGGTGTCTGATATTTTCTGCATTGATTACCTTTGGGTCTGCTTTGCAAAAGGAATTTTGAGTGACATTTTGTTGCTCTCTTTCCCCTGCCTCTATTTTTGGGAGGGTTTAGGATCAACTAAAATGAAGACTCTGTGGATAGTATGGGTATCCCTTTGGTGTCTGTTTTTATTTATTTATTTTTTCTTTTTTTGGCTCCTTGATATTATTTACTTCTTCTACTTTCTTAGTTTAATAAAATTGGACCTAGTCATTGTGTTGCTGATCACTCATGCTCCTGTAGCCCCCATCACAATCCTATCAATGCTCAGATCAGTTCTCTAATCCATTGGTGTGTTCATTTTCAAATTCTCAAGTGCCCACCAGTGTTTTCTCACACACTTCTTCTCAGCTTCCAGTTTCTCCAAAGCCCTGGCTTGTGAGTACCTCCCTTGCAGTGAGCCTTTCTGGGGAGGAGTTTACAGTGATTTGTGAGCCTATGCCAACATCCAGGCCACTGCTAAAGTGCTGGCTCCCTCCCTCAAGGAGCCCCACCCTCTCTGAGTGGACTTGTACCCTAGGCCTGGGATGTAAAGGGTGCCACAATCCAGGAGTGGTCTAACTTCCCTTTCCAAACCACCCTGACACCAAATTTTTTCCAGTTATTTTCTCTGCATTTATGCTCCCATATCTGGCTATCTCTATAGCTCCTGCCTTGAGTAACTGCGCCTGCTTTTCTTATGTGCAAGGTTCAGAGTCTAATCCCTTGCTGCTGCCCCTAGGTGGCCATGATGACCTCCCATAAACAAGTAATCAGACTTGGGCCATGTCCCAATTTACTTGAGATACGCTTTATTTGTATGTGTTGCCTGCTTGTCATTGAGTGCTTACATTAATACTTTCTTTCTCTCTCAAAAGGGCCCAGGTTCAATGATAAATTATATTGTCACACTTTTCATCATATGCTGCCTAATATAATGCAATATAATTACATGAGATCATTTATATGGTATTCTTGCCCAAAAATTTTAACCCAATTTAGTCAGGAGGGACCAATCAGACAAGTCCAAATTATGGGACATCTTGTAAGATAATTAAGTGATGTGGGCTCTCTTTAAAAATGTTAGTATTATCAAATAAAAAGTCTTCAAGTGTGCTAATGATTTTATAAGTTGGAGAATATCCTTATTTCTTGGAAGATAGATGTATATTTAGACAGAATATGGTTGAGACTTTTTATCTAATCTGATTATTTCTGTCTTTAAATTGGATTGTTTGAAACATTGTATTCCTTCTTATTATCAATATATTTACATATAACTCTATCATCTCACTTTGAGTTTTCTATGTGATCCCCTCCAATTCATTGCTCTTATTCCTGTTTTCCTACTTGCTTTTTGAAGAACTGAGTAATTTTTTTTCCTGTTTCCTTTCACCCCTTATCTTGGCTTAAGGGCTATGTGCCTTTATGTGTGTCTTATAGGTTGCTCTACAGTTTACATTATGCATATTTAACTTATCATAGGATACCTTCAAATGATAGTACACTACTTCATTTGTAATGTATACTTCTACCTCTCACATCCTTTGTCTCATTGCTATTTCACAATAAATTATTATTTCTAATTCAAATATAAAAGCACATTTTAAAGAAATAAAAAATTAGAGAAAAATATCCATTATAACTTCCTACATAGTCACCATTTCTGGTGGCCTTTATTTCTTTATAAAACTGTTTCCATTTAGTATCATTTTCCTTTGTCTGGAGAAGATTTTTAGCATTTCTTATAGTCCAAGATGGTTGGCAAGAAATTTTCTCAGCTACAGTTTTATTTAAATAAAGATGGTTTTGGGTGATATTTTTTAAGAATACAGAATTCACTGTGATAGTTCTCCCATCCTTAAAGATGTTATTGTCTTTGGCTTGAAAATTTCTGATAAAAAGTCTGTAATGATTTTTATCTCTGTTCCTATACACAGTGATCCTTGATGTGGGACAATTATCCCCCCAAGAGACATTGACAACATTGTCATGGGGCCAGTTGTTGCTGTCAGCTAGTGAATAGGGGCTAAAGATGCTGCTAGACATCCTACAATAACAGGGCAGTTCTCACACCAAAAAATTGTCCAGCCAAATTTTCTATGGTGCCGAAGTTTAGAAACTGCTCTGTAGGGGGCCAGTGAGATGGCTCAGCGGCTTAAGCGCCTGCCCGGCAAGCGCGAGGGCCTGAGTTCGACTCCCGAAACCCACATACGAAAAAGGGGCCGGTGATATCGCTCAGCGGCACGGGTGCCTGCTGGCGCGCGAGGTGCTGAGGTCGACCCCCCGGTACCCACAAAAAAAAAAAAGAAACTGCTCTGTATAAAGTTTGTGTATTTTAGTCAGGTTGATTTTAATATTTTTGTCTTTATTATTTATTTTCAGCTATTTGATTATGATGGTTCTTGGTGCATTTTGTGTTAGTGTGTGTATGTTTGGGAATTGTTGAGCTTTTGGATTTATCCATTTATATTTCACATCAAATTTTTTAACAAATGTGCCTATTAAATCTTTAAATATTTGTTCTACCCACCATCTGTTCATCTCTCTTTTCTCTCTCAAGAACTCCAACTACATGCCCATTAAACCACTTGATATTATTCCATGGGTGCCTGAGACTTTACCTATTTTCTACTCATTTTTTTCAGTGTTTCTCTCTCCCTCTCCCTCTCCCTCTCCCTCTCTCCCTTTCTCTCTCTTTCTCTCTCTCCCTGTCTTTCTCTCTCTCTCCTCTGTCTCTAAAGTATTTACAAATAAAATGCTGATGGCTGTAACTTACTTTGAAATGGTTTACCATAAAAAGCCACAGAGTTTAAAGGAAAAAGGAAAATGTGGTGATAAAAGTGACAAAATGTCACTTTGTAAATTTGTAAATCTAGGTTAGGAATGTAAAAGTCTATTTTGTGGGGTTTTATTATTCAACTCTTTTCAAAAGCTTTAAATTTTGCCAAATAAAATATTGTGAAAAAAATAGTATTAGGCTATCGGCCTCTATCATATCTCCTGAAATTCTCCCCAAAATATTTTAAATTAATTTTAGTAGCTCTACACAGAGAAAAATATATAAAAACTTAAGTATTTCATTAGTGAAATAACACCACCTCAACTGCCAGAAGCAAGACATTTTAACACAAAAAGATATTTTGCATCTAAGTTGCTGCTTATCCTCTGGTAAAAGTCCAAGTCCATATCAACTAGAAAACTCTGCAGCCTTGTCTCCATTTTGTAAATGTGGGATGGAAGTGGAATCCAGATGTCTGAGGTTTTTCTCTTTCTCATCATTCATCTTCTGACTGTATTCAGAGAATACAGTGCCCAGATAAACAGAGAACAGCAATGAGGGAGATTTGTTAGACAGACTTGCCTTTAAATTTCATAAAATTAAAACATTTATAAGTAAAATCTTAAAGATTTTTAAATGGGGTGTATTGGTTAAGCTTAACAGTGCCAGCTTGATTGGCTTTGGGATCCACTCAGAGGACTGGTGGGGCACATTTCTGGCTGTGTCTGGGTGGGTGGTGGAAGGATGGCCTTGGGATCTATGTCTGGGTCTTTGCCCTGTCCTCTCTGGCAGTATTCCTGTGCCCTGTTTCCTGGCTGCCATGAACAAAGCCTCTTTGCTCTGCTATACCTTTTCACTATGTTTCTTCCTTGGAAGTGTATCCCACTGTGGACCAAATCCCCTTAATCCTTTAAATTGTATGTATTTAGTACTGTGTCCAGCAGTGCGTAAAGTGACTAATACTTGTGAGTAGCAGTCCATGATGAAAAAAAAGGAAGTTTTAATTGTCTCATTGCTTCTGCATGCAAGAAAACACTGATATCAAGAGTAATAAACAGAAGAAGTGGCAAAAAAAACTCATCTTTATACAACACAGATGATAAAAGGAAAATTACTAAACCTAAACATTCTTGATTTCAGTCATTTAGCAGGATGCTCAGTTACAAATATGAGAAGAGAGTTCATCCTGCTGTCAAGAAGATTGACAGAAGCCAAGATACATGGAATAAATTGCTTCACATTTTGATACATACATGTAAGACAAATCGACAAATACCTACAAAAAATTAAACCACAACAAGGAAAAGAAAATGTCATTTGGTTCAGAGAATTGAGTAATATTTGAAAAACAAGTTATCATAGGAACCAGAAGTAAATTCTTTCCTTAAGATATGATGTCATCAGTAAACTATATCATCTCTATAAAGAATTCAGAAAAAGAAACTGCAGAAAGCCATAAGAGTGATGTGATTGGAAAACAGGATGAGGTTAAAATATTAAGATTTGAAAAGAAAGCATCATAGGATCAGATAAAGATGGATTTATAGGGCATTATATCATTAAGCTTTAATCCACATAGTAAGTTGTTTAAAAGAAAACCAAACTGGATGTGGTGGTGCACACTTGTATTCCCAGCTACTCGGAAGTCTGAGGCAGGAGAATTGCAAGTTCAAGCCCAGCCTAAGTAACATGGTAACTTAATGAGACTTCACCTCTAAATAAATACAAATAAATAAATAAATAAAAAGCCAGGGATATAGCTCAGTCAGAAGGCTCTCTGTTCAAACCTTAGCACAATAAAAAATAAATATAAAAAGCCAAGTTAGTCATACAGATGACAAACCTCAGAAGTGTTTCAAAAATATAGATAAGGAAAAAATGAGATATTGTAGAATAAAAAATAATAGATCTTGAGGAAAATAATTACGACAATTGAAAAAGAAGTAGTAAACAGAACTGAAAATAAAATAAGACCTAACAAAACAGATCAAAGAGTTTTCACTACGTTCAAGAGAAAATTACAGCAAGAAATGTACACCTTAATGTAACCTCAGAAAATATTTGAATTCCAAAAGTAGAAACAGTCCTACAAGCATTCTTTCAGAGGGGGAAGAGTTTGCCTAAATCCATGAGTTTTTCACATACCAAATTTTCAAAAATTTTATTTTTCCTTGTTGAAGACATAAACCTTGGTGAGAGACAGATAAAGAATCAAGCACCAGCTTTGTCATTTTTAAACTGAGTGGCATGACCAGACTATTTAATGTCTCCATGCCTTGACTTCATCTGAAAGAGAGTAGTAAGAATAGTTACAATTACATAAGGTTGCTGGAAGGATTACATGAGGTACTTAGGTCAAAGGATAACACCTTTGTATAGTAAGTGTATAGTAAGCACTCCATAAATGGCAATAAATATTCTACTTATTCCTGGTGAGCTTGTGGTGAACCAGCCTCTCATACACTGCTAGTTCAGTGCATCATGATCCTCAATGTCTTTGAATCCTTACAACTAGTTCCTTTAAAATCTCTGCATAGGAAATAATAGAAAACAAAGGAAGATGTAAGGATGGTCATCAAAGGATCTTTTATTTTTATTTATGATTATACTTAAAATGCATAAAATAAAAACTGCTTCAAGTATAAAAACTGTCATCTTTTCTGTGAAATTTTCTTTTATACCTAAAACTCCTCATGCTTTCCCCTTTCCTATATGCTCAGTGGTATCCCTATTCTAAAGTTGCCAATTAAAATACATAAAAGCAAATAAAATAAATTTGCTTGCTTTCTTAATATCTACCCCTCCACAGTATAGGTTGAGAATCTACTCTGACCTCGGACTTGTCCAGGGTGATCCTGGGATTGATTCATGATGGGATATTAGGATTAAGACTGCCCCACCCCAGGCGTGAGTGCTAGCCACCCTAAGGGTTTGCAGCCTGAATAGTATGTAAGGAACAGAAAGAGTATTGCTGTTTGTCGCTTGTCGCTTCTTGCTTGTAGCTTGCTGATTGCTGCCTTGTTGCCTTCTGCCTACCATGAATCATTTCTCCTTTGTGATGTCCCTCTGCCCTGCTACCCTGCCTTGGAGCCAGCCAACTATGAACTGAAACCTCTATTAACTGGGAGCTAAATAAACCTTTCCTCCTTTAACTTTGGGTGTCAGGTATTTTGTTTCAGCAACAAGAAAAATAACTAAAATAATATTTATTATAGAAGTTTATAATAGCAAAAAAGGGAACAATATCATTACCAAAGATTGATTTTTTAAATATATATTTGCATAGGAAAATAACAAAAAGTAAATATTGTCAATTTTTTAACAGTAATTATTTCTGGATGGTGAGATAGTAAGTAGCAATTTTTCTCTTAGTCGTTCTTTTCTGGATATTCTAAATTTTTTTACACAAACATGCATTACTTTAATAAGCTAAAATGTTATTAAAATCTTTACATAAATATTGAATTTTTTTCAATATACACATTAAGGTTTATAGGAAAATCAGTAAGAATTTTTAAAAGTCTCATCAGAATGACAGGTTTGTCAAGGGATCAAAGTTATAAATAGATAAGAATAACCTCTGATGTTCAGTTACACAATGTCTAGTGTTCAATGACCATCCTTAACATTAATGTAAATGTCTAATTCAAAGTAATAGTAAAGTCTATTTCAAAATAGGTAGGAAAGGGGATTTTAAATGTTTCACAACAAAGAAATGATGAATGCTTGAGGTGATAAATATGCCAATAATCTTGACCTGATCATCGTGCACTACATACATGAATTGAAGTACCACATTGTGTAGCATAAATATGCACAACTATTTTAGTCAATTAAAAAATTTTAAAGGCTCATAAGTACATTTGTGCACTATTTCAACCTCCTTAGAGTGCCTTCATTCTCCTGCACTAAATAAGGATAGACTATCACTCAAATTATATCTAAAATTTTAAATGCAATTTTGTTTTTCAGGAAATAAGCACTATCAACCCCAACCCACTACTGTACTATATTCATCTGTTAATTCTCTTTTTTATGAGACCCCAATGTGTCAAAAATTCCAGTAACAAAAATCATAAGTTCCCTCGTTTAATATGCTAGTATTTGACTAGAAAATCTGAGCTGGTCTAACACATTCAAGAGGATTTTTTGAAGATCCTGAGTGCTAATGCTGCCCCATTGACAATATGAGGGTTCTTTCTTCAAATAAAAATAACTGGGTTTTCATTCTGCTCTGAACAACAGAATAGCATTTAAATATAAAAAGCTACTAGCGAATTAGTATTGTTCAGCTGTTTGAATACGACTATTTAAAGATATTCTGTCCTTTAGTCCTGTATGGACTACAACAAAAAGAAAAGAAGAAGCAAATATTACTACTGCATCTCAATTCTATTCTTGATACATAGAATTTAAAACTATTTTTTAAATCATTTTTGGTTTATCTGGCAATGTATTCCCTTCACCTTTTTATCCCACCTTCCACGAAATATGATAACAAAAAGAAACTTCTTTATTTTTATAGAAACATTTACATACAATCTTGAAGTAAGCAAGAAGGCCACAAAGTCTATTTCCACTAGTGCAAGAAACAAAGAAGTGCTTTCAACCTAGAAATGTCAGGCATCATTACTTCCTGGATAGTAAGAAGTACTACATCTGTTGATGTCAAAGATGGCAATATGTCCATCTCCATATGAGCATTGATAACTGTGGGCTGCTTCAACAGCTGCTACCAGACCAGACAGGAACTGTTTTCATAAACGGCCAACATAAAAACTAGCTCAAGATAAAGTAAAAGTTGAACATTTTTGCAACAAACATAATCTAAGCTGACCTTTAAAACTTCACTAGTGAACTTGCCTTACATGAGAACATTTTGCAAAGAGCTATTGAAAAGTAGAGATGATCTCATTTTCACTATTGTGACACTGCGTCACTGTGGGTTTCATTATAGGTGTGTGCGCGTGTGTGTGTGTGTGATATTTTGTTTCTGCATAACGACAAATAAATGTGGAACAATAAAAATGCTCACATACAGATCTAAATCTTTTTAGTTGTCAGAGCAGGAAATTCTCTTTCTAAAGATAAAGCTGTATACAATGAAAACTAGCAATATAGAAATACACAAAAATTCAAACCTTATTTTTTAGCTGCCTTCCATGCAGCCTATTTGTTTGTAATGTCAGCTGCTACACATTATTAATTACATCTCATTGAAAAATCGCTTTTTAAGGCATCATTCATAAACAAAAATAAGCTACTTAATTATTGGGCTCAACCTGAGAAGATAAACTTTAGGTTTTTCAAGATTTCTGAGCATGGAAAGCAATGTACACCCTCTGGCTATCAGAGACACAACATAATAAAGACCAAGGCTTGTCCCTTTCTCATTCTTGATCTCAGCCCAAAGGACAGCTCCAACTACCAAAAAGAACATGAGGAAGTTTAAACCTCAAGGACAGGCAGAACCAGAGGTGGTTCAACTCTCTGCTTCTTTCATGGTAGATCACCTCTTTGTCTCCTGTGCAGTCTTGTCTCTCCCATACAGGACACAGAGCTTCCTATAACTACTGGTCTCCAAGAAAGACTACTAAGCTTTTATTAGCTCTAAGTAAAAAGAAAAAAAATTGGAGGAAGACTCTGACCTAGGTTCCTATCTGTTCATATATGCCTATTCTCAAACCAAGACCTGTGGCTGTGGAACTGGGTACTATGGCTGTCCTAACTTGAAATAATTACAGACTCCTCACTTAATCACTAGGCCAGTAAGAAAACATCCTGTAACCACACGGTAGCATTCACTGCATACTGTGGTAGAGAACTGAGGGAAGGGGCACCTTCCTAATGAGAAGGCCGGTGCTTTTAACAGAGGCTGGAAGAGCTCTCGCAAACCTAATCACATATTTAAGTCAAATACACTCCTCCCAATTTTAACTCACCAAAATAAATGTTCATACAGTATGCTGAATTATAGATCCTTCCAATTAGTCAGGTTTTAAAAATAAGTAAAGAAATTGAAAAATATCTAAAATTCATTGAACACAAATTAGTCTCACCAAGGCAACACTTAAAGGGCCTGTTTTCATACAGTGCAGTTTAAACTGAGTCAGATCATAATTATCTGGTCTAGAAGTATATAAATCTCATATCTTCTTTGCTCTGTAATCTTATTTATTACGATTTTCTTTTTTATCAATCTGTTTCAACAAGTATCTTTTCACAGTTACCTTGAAAATGTAAAAATCATAGTTGTATTAGAAACTCTACATGGTATTTCATAGATATTACTAATAAATGTGTTTGTTTTGAAAAAAGTATACGCCTATCATTTCAGGGACATTTACTCTCATTCATTGTAAACACATTTGATGAATGTAATTGCCACCATGACCATGAGTCATATCATGAAAAGATTGCTTATAGCTGTGAAATGTGTTGCCTTCATCTATGGAGTATTCATTTTAAATATATTCTAGACTCTGAAAATTCTTGCAATGTGGTTGGCACAAAGCAGTTAGTAGCTCTTATTGTTTTGCAGGTGAAGAACATGGTAGAAAAAAATAAGTGCTTATAAAAAGGAAAAAATGGAATGATGGTTAATTTTGTGTCACCTGATAAAACATTAATTCTGGTTGTGTCTTCAAGAGGGTCTTCAGGAGGATTGGCATCTGAATCAGTGGGCTGAACAAAGCAGATGGTCTTCCCCAGTGAGGGTGGGCAACAGCCAATCTGTTGAAGGCTAAATACAGTAAAGTGAAAAGGAAGAGAAAACTCTTCTTCCCTCTCCCTCCCTCCTCCCTCCCTCAACACTCACTTCTCCCTTGCTGACTGACCATTCGAGTTAACACATTATATTCTCCTGCTCTTAGATTGAAACTTACCCCGTCAGAGCTCTGGTTCTGAAAACTGCAGACTTGGATTGGAATTCACACCACTGCCTTTCCTTGTGTCTCCAGCTTGCAGATGGCTTATCATGGAACTTCTCAGCCTCCACAATTCTTTGTAATAAATATCATTATTTTATTTTATTTCTCACACACATGCATGCACATATGCACATACAGGTTCTGCTGCTCTGGAAGATCCTAATATACGTGGTATTAATTGGTGCATTGTTAAATATGGGAATGAATTAATTTTATGTTTAAGAGTTTGAACAGTCCTTAACCAGTAAGATTCAGAACTAGCAAGTGTTGGTCCAATGCTTTTCTAAAAACAAATGGAAGGAAATGCAGGGAAGCCAGATTTTACTTTATATCTTGTTTTTTGTTTGCTTACTGTATCAAGGGAGTTTTTAAATTATTGTTTTGAATAGCAAGTGCTCATTTGCACACATCTCTAACCTTAATTTTATGATTTTCTCAGGGATGAGTGGAGTAGTTAGGAACATCTCTAAACACAGGAGTGGAAACCTCCTTTCTAACATTAAAAGAAAACTTCCTCTCCATTACAATTCTCTCTCAAGATCAAGGTCATGTGAGAAAATCAGCAGGTGTGATTCTTCCTCACTGGTCAACTTACTTTGTTTTTCTATTTTTATGCTCTCCTGAGCACGGTGTAATTAACTTCCATAATGGTTCTAAAACTACTATGTAAATATATTTAACAACCTCCTATCCATATTGACAGAGAGGAAATAAGACTAACAAACTGGCTCCAGAAAAAGCACGAAAATGAACGGGTATTGGTAGAAAGATCAATCTACTGCATTACAAATTCCAAGTCAGCTTAGACCACCTCCTTCAGCCTTTCCAAACAATGATGACTATGACAAAAGAACATGTCCAGAGGGATTTTTTTTTTTTTTTTTTTTGTGGGTACCGGGGGGACGACCTCAGGACCTCGCGCACCAACAGGCACCCGTGCCGCTGAGCGATATCACCGGCCCCTTTTTCGTATGTGGGTTCCGGGAGTTGAACTCGGGCCTTCGCGCTTGCAAGGCAGGCGCTTAAGCCGCTGAGCCGTCTCACCGGCCCCCAGAGGGATTTCTTACATTCTATAAAGTTCATGATACAATGTGGCATTGCCTCAATCCTTTATACTCCTATTGAAAGTAGAAGGAAGATAAGACCAAACCAAACCTTTGGTTTAATCAGCAAGCATTTATTAAACACATTCTATGTGCCAGAAATGACCTAAGCCTTTCAAGAAAACTTTTTCAAAACCCTCCAATAGCTTCCCATATCACTCAAAGCAAAGGTTGAAGACCTTACAAGGATCCTGAAAGATTCTCCATGATCTTTTCTCCATCCTTCACTCCACTCCAGCCACAATTATGTTCTTTCCATTTCTCCAATACATCTTGCTTGCTTCTTCCTCAGAGCTTGCATGGTTCACTCCACCTGGGAGTTCTCACCCCAGGGAACTGTGTAGCTGAGCCTCTCCCTCCTCGTCGTCTTTCTCCAAGTATCACTTTCTCAATTAAGTCTTCTCAAACCATATTTCCAAAGTCACAGCCCCTCCATGCACTTCCTTATTATTTTCCACTTTATTTTTTTCTCATAGTATTTACCATTCTTCTACATAGTATATATTTTACTAGTTATCTCTATCATTAGACAAACTTGAAGCAAGTGGGGATTCTTTGTTTCATTCACTGTTAGCTTACAAAACGGCACCTTGTATACAACAGTCGTTCAAAAAATATTTTTATTTAATTGACTAATACATTTTTGTCTCATAACAAATTCTAGGGAGTTGGTATTACTTGTTACTTCTACTGACCAAAAGACAATCAGAGACTATTTTGCCTAAATTTCCAGAATTAATAAATGGCAAAGTTACTTGTTATCTACAGTTTGTAGCTGAGGACCTAATCCTCCCTGTCAAAGACACTTTGGAAGCCCAGTGCAGAATGAAGGTGGAATGGAGTAAAGAAAGGTATTAAAATGAAGATTGGGAGAAACAGCCATGCCCTACAAAGCAGGTGAGGCAGTGGGGGCATGTGTCACGTGGTAAGATGCCTCGTATATGAGGCCTCTGAATTAGACACAGGTCCTACACTTTTTGAATAAGAGGCTACAAAATATTTTCTCTTTCTATGTTATAAATTTAAAATATTTTTAAATTACAAATATGCTCTTTTCTAGATTATAAAATAGCTACAGAAACCTAGGATTGCTCCTACAGAAATGAAACTGCTTTTCATCCTATCTACCTTGTACAGTAGGAGCCACACTGTGGTATGAAACAAATGCTTCTTTGAGTGGCATTACTTTCTTGACTTTACCCAATAAATCTGTTTTAAGAATCAGGTTTTAATCTCTTATTGTGTATTTAATACTCCATGGAGGAGCTCTCCACTCAAACATGTGCACTAGCTTTTTTGAGTAAGTAATTTTACTTGGTTTAGCGGAACTAACTTGCTTTTACAAGTCTCTAAATATTTCTTCCTGGTTTGTGTTTTTTAGACTCTTTGAGTAAAGACTCTTATTTACAAGGGGCAGAATTACAATCTAATTAGCTTAAGCAAAAGATACATTTACTAAATTCATGGAAATGGAACAAAAAAGAGGCCTAAGTACACTAGACCTCAGGTATATCTGGAAATGGATTTGTAGCCTCTCCAAGCTCTGTATTTCTGATCTGTACTTCTCTTAATCTGAGTATGTTTTCCTCTGTGACCAGCTTCTTCTATGTAGTTGTTGAAAACATGGATACCAGCTTCCATATCTTGTATCTTACAGCTGTGTTCCCACTGGAGACTCTAACTCTTTCTCCTGCTTCAACTTGCAAAACTCTCAGGGAAAGATTCTGATTGGCTGGTTCGAAAGCCCATTCCTGGATCCCAGTTTTCCATGGCCAATAAGAGTCAGCAATAAAGTGACCACTCCTTCCAAACTTTATGGTTGGAGCGTACGAAGGAAAATTTCCTAGAAGAAGGGGTGGTGCTATGACCACAGACCTGGGAGAGGAAAGCAAGTCAAGGGGGGAGCTGGTGATGGAACAACTGCTTTTCCCACTCAGGCCCATTTTCAGGGTCCATCATGTAGCATGAATCCTCTCTTGTGAAGCATTTCCTCCACACTTCTTTCAGTTCACTAAAATACCTGTTTCACTCCATTAAGGCCATTATTACAAAATATCATAAACCCAGTAATTTACAAACAGCAGAAACCAATTGCTCACAATTCTGAAGTCAAGAAGTCTGAGATGGAGTTGCCAGCAAAATTGATGTCTGGTAAAGATTCCATTTATAAATTAAAGACAGTACCTTCACATGACCAAAGAGGTCCAAAGAACTTTCTCAAGCCACTTTTATAGGTGTCCCCCCTCAAAACTAATCATCCCCTATAGGTCATGCCTCCTAATACTGTCACATTGAGAATTGTTTCAAAATAGAAATCTTAAGGGAAAGCAATCAGATCATAGCACTACCTTTCCATTAAAGTACCCAAAAACGGTGTTGTCAGAGCCCAAGACATAGCATCTTAACCCCCAATAATGTAAGGGAGTTACTGTGAAGACTTCCAATAGCTGATATTTACTATCTCAATTTCATGGAGGGAAGGGAGAGAGAAAGGAGGGGAAGGGGATGTAAAAAGAATTAAGATCTATTATGTACATGTACCAACTCCCCACAATGAATGTAACCATTATGTACTATAAACATGTACTAACAAAAATAAAAATTAGAGACAAAATATCTCAATTTTATTTCAGTATTGTAATTCATTTTGCCAATCCTCACCAAAAGGTGACTAGAAGGTAGTACATATGATTAGGTCTAATGTATTTATTGAAACAATGTTTTCATGTAGTTATTTTACAGGGATGTCTATATATAATATTCATTTATGATCTGTGCCCCTCTACATACATGAAAACAGAGCCAGTGCATTTTATATCTCACAGAGGATGCCAGTGCCTTTGGGTATGGGTTCATTGCTCTGCTACAAATGTGGTAGTTTAATCATCACTGGCACATCTTTGGAAATTCATGAAATTGTAGTAATTGGCCCTCACTTTAAAATCACCTTCCTTTATGACTTGTGTGGATAATGTTTGATCTAGAAAAATTGAAAGTACATGCAAAATTGTATCTATTATTTGCCATAAATAAATTACATTCACATACACAACACAAAATCTCTCTCTCTCTCTGTCTCTCTCTATCTCTTTATCTCTCTCTCTATCACACACACGTACCCCTCTGTGCTTCACAGTAACTGAATTAAGGAATTTCAGATTAGTTTGGAAGAAAATCACTTTCTAAACAGAAGCTTTGAGAACATTTTGCTGATTAAAAATAAGTCTATGAACATGCCCAGCTTCTGATAAAGCTATCAGTGATTCTATTCAACATTATGATTCACCTCATCTCAGTGCATATGAGAAAACTCAGAGTCCAACAATAACTACAGATTAATAGAAGATGGCATAACACACCAACAGAAAAATTGCACTTGCTGTACTACAAATGACTACTCTTCCAAATACACTAACTTTCCAAATAGAGTAAAGGCCATGGAACAAAGGAAGGAAAATCCCATCTGTTAATCAATACCCAAAGAATGAATTCCATTTCCATCTCAACAACAGAAATGCCTCCATTAAAAGGAGACATAGCCACAGTGCCAGACATTGGTAAGCTCATCATTGTGCACCAGTGTTTCTTGTCTGTAGCTCATTAACCTCCGGATGTGACACACTTGCTAGGAGCCATACAAAAGAAAGTCTGACACAGTTCCCACACCATGGGCTTCCAATCAAGACGAAACAGTGAGTATTCAGTGAAACAAAAAGATTTTTAAAGAGGCTAAAAGAAATGGTGCAGGGAGAAGAGAAATTCAAAAGGGAAATCTAAGCCATGGAGGGAAAGGCGATTGAAATTTGGATTCCTTTTCAAGATTAAGTTCATCATCCAATATTAGAAAAGACCTCAAATGCTTCAAGAAATATAATATTCCAGCAGAGCAGAAGGAAGGAGGGAAATAAAAGAAAATGCAAATCTCTTCAGGTCAGGGGCAGTGGTTTACTCCTTTTTGTATTCTCTACTGTCCCCAATAGAAGAGAAGGAACACAAAACACACAGGAGGTTCTCAGTGAAAGCATGAATGAACTTATTCTTTAAGGCATCATTGCTTAAATATGTTCATGAAGCGCACCATGCCAATTAGATGCTCTGTACCCAATGGGCTTGTGATCAAGTCGGTTTATCAGGACTGTGCAGTGTCATTTACAAGATGTGTCAGGCCAAAAGTACATTAAAGGATCAGAGAAGTCCAACTGCGCAGCAAACTTCTGCATTTATTAGTCCTACTTTTCTCAGCTCATACAAGCTCATAATATTTCTAATTTTTATTTGTTTATTTGCTTTTATGTCATGCTAAGTTTTTTTTTTTTTAATATGCGGGTACCGAGAGTCAAACTCAGGACCTCATGCTTGCCAGGCAGGCACTTACGCCGCTGAGCTATATCACCGGCCCTGTGCTAAGTTTTTTAACACAAGCAGCCTAAGACTCTTTTCTAATGTACACACTTTGGAAAACACTTTCTTCAAAACCAGGGCACAGAACTATAAAAATTGTTTTTAAAAAGACTCTTAGCTCCAAGAGGTTAAAACTGTCTTATTGACTTACTGGTTTTATCTCCAGAGCCAAAAAAAAATGGGCAGACATATAAAATCATCAGTAAATATTTGAGGAAGGAATTAATGGAAGGAGGATTCCTGGAGAAAAGGTTAGAAAAATTTGGTTAACCTCATGGATCCTGGTTCTGTTAGCCAAAACAAGAGAGATCATTAATTTAATCTTTGACGGGTTGAGGTTGAGGCAGTTAAAAATTCAGATGGAAATTTCTAGCTGGATGGATGGTATTCAAATCAAATTCAAAATCTGGGCTGGAGTAATGTTTTAGGAGTTATCAATGGAGAATTAGTATCTGTCTTAGTCAATGCAGGCTGCTATAACAAATACATCATAGAATGAGGGGGTTAAACAACATACATTTATTTCTTACAGTTCTTGAGACTAGAAGTCCAACATTAGGGCATCAATATAATTGGGTCCTGGTGAGAATCTACTTCCCACTTCTTCATAGATTTCCATCTTCTCCCTATGTCCTCACATGATGGAAGGAACAAAGGAACTCTCTGGCATCCCTTTTATATAAGGTCATTTATCCCATTCATAAAGTTTGGGACTTCATAACCTAACCACCTTCCAAAACTTCCTCTAAATACCATAACACTGAAGATTAGTTCTCGACATATGAATTTGGAGTGATGCAAATACTCAGTCTCTGGAAGAGTCTACAGGTTTGGAATAAGGGAAGTCACCCAGAAGTAAAGCCAGATGAATCAAAGACACGCCTGAAGAAAACTTTTAGTTTTAGTTGATATTGAATGATTCCCATAAATAACACCAATGAGAGTAGAGTTCTGCCTTCCCTTACCTACCAGTCAACAGCACATGTTCAAAGATCTTATCTCATTAATTCTCACATCAACTTTGTACTCTATATCATTATCTCTAGAGGGAAAAACTAAAAATAAATAATTTTCCTATACACATGGGCACAACTTGTGGTCTTTCTCATAATGAATCAATAGTTACCCACTGAACATTAATAACCTGTGGAATCAAAGATATACAAGACATAGCCACCTTCAAATGCTGTCTCCTTGGAAGTACTGACAAACCGACTTGAAGATAAGGCAGAGGAGATATTGCTTACCACAATAAGGCAGAAGTGACTTTTGATGTGCTCTTAGTAGCATATTGCAGATGACAGATAAAGTTGAGATGTTTATGATGTTTTGACATCTAGATTTTAAGATATATCTTTCAATGTAGTGTTAGGGCAGAAGAGAGGCATACACTCACAGGAGACCGAGAATCGAGAAACAAGCAAGTTTATTGGAGAAGCTGGCAGCCAGCAGGTCACTCACAGGAGTGGAGTCTGCTGACCCCAAGCCTTTGCTTCACAGTTCCTTAAAGACATATCTGGGGGGTTTACCATAGAGACCACATCTTTACTACATCATTTCCTTGGAATGTCACAGGATCCCTCTTAAAACATCTGGTCTGTTTGTCACCCAGGATGTAGGCAATGGTCAGCCTGACCATTGTTTGCTGTAACTGTTTTTTTCTCCCTTTATGGGTTTTATGGTTAACTGGGAAGGGGTCTGAGGGGTGAGTTTATCTACGGGTTAGTGCCTTAATATCTAACAGTGCCTTAATATCTTGGGGAGTGAGTGCATCCAGGGATTAAGTGAAGACAAACTGGAGTCTAAAAAAGAAAATGGAGTCACTTTAGCCATATCAGTAGGAGTTTGACTTGGATGAGCTAAAGGTCATCAGGTAATAGCTTAGGATTGGTGAACAATTGCTTTAATACACAAGTGAAAAATTCTTAGGGAACAGTTATTTGAAGCTGCCTATACTGTGATGTTCATTGAGAGGGACTGTTGAAGAAAGTTCATGGTATTAAAAAATAAAATTTGCTTTATCTTCCTGGGCAAGAGTCTCCTAGAATAGTTTACTAGTCATGTTGATGAAAACAAAGCAACAGTAAAATTAGTTAAGAAAACTAAATAGTAAAATTATGTTCTACAGGCAGCAAGCTCAATGGTTATGGATGGTTTTAGTTCTTAAAATGAAATATTTGTGGTGTAAACAACAAATATTTTGGAGGGATCCAGACTGATGTTTGGGAAAACATCTCCCAAATTTGACCTTTATGAGCTTGACCAAGTTACTTAAACTCTCTGATACCACTCTACAGTATAATTTCATTTAAGATGCAACCCATCAGAACCTAAGAAAAAAAAATAAAGAAAACAAGGTGTATTTTGAGACAAAAGTAGAATACAAAAGTAAATAAAATCACGTACAAGAAAATGTGAAAAAGAAAAATATCATTATCAAAAAGTTAAAAATTTCCTTGGAACAACCCCCCCCAAAAAAACCTTGTCATATTTTGGAAATAGGAAAAAACAATTTAAAAAGCAGTTATGCACTATCTCACAGCCCTATCACCAGATCAGAATGGAAAGCAACTAGAAACAGAACTTTAGAAAATCATGAGAAATACTGAAGAGCTAGATACAGAAGTTCACTGTATTGACTTTGGCAAAGCTCACATGACAATAAAGTTATTAAAATTGAAACTGAAGGGCCGGGGATGTAGCTCAGTGGTACACAACCTGCCTGGCAAGTTCAAGGTCATGAGTGCGAATCCAAGCTCCAAAAAAAAAAAATTGAAACTGAAATTGAAAGTGAAATAGTGCAGGCACCAAGAACCAGAAAAACACTACAGAAACTAGGGACTGAAATTTTTCCCTAGAGGTGGTAAAATTGAAAGCTAACATTGTAATGAAAATGAAGAGATATTAGGAGATATATCAAAGAATGGTATTTTTTAATTTTTTGGTACATATACATAACATACTTTAATTACCTCCCCCTTATTCCCCTTTTATTTTCCCAGCATTGGGTTCATTTATTTATCTTATAAAACCTTATAAAGTTAATTATCATACATACAGTTTGAAGATCAGACTAATAGGCCAAAGAACATATAAAACATGTAAGACAATTGTACTAAGACAAGGTACACTTTTAGATACATTGTCCATGCTTGATTACAATATCTTTTTTCCTTCTCTTTTTTCCTATTGTCTGTCTTTTATTTCATACTTTATATACACTGAGTTTTTCATATATGAGAAACTATGCAATATCAAAGCTTGTGTGTCTGAGTTCCTTCACTTAACATTATGGTTTCAAGGTGCATCCATTTTTCTACAAATAACTCAAGTTTATCCTTCTTTATGGCAGTGTAGTACTCTGTTATGAATATAAATACCACAACTTTTTATCCATTGATCTGTTGATGGACATATAGGCTGTTCCCAAGCTTTAGCTATTATGAATTGTGCTGTTATAAACATGGGCATGCATTCATCACTGTAGTGTGTTGTCTTTAACACTCTTGAGAAGATACCTAGAAGGGGAATAGCTGAGTCAAATGGAATTTCTACTTTAATGGAAATAAGTATAGAGATTCCTCTTTTTAAAAATTTTAAAGAACATTTAATATAATAAAAATATTAATTTCTTGGAAAGAGAGATTTCTAGGATAATACATCTTTTTCATAGCAATCAAGTTGTTATTTAGATTGAGGAATAAAAGATGAAGGTTTGAAATATCAATCTGAGAAGTTGTTTTGATAATTAAGTAAAGTTTCAAATGACTCGAGAAATCAACTTGCTTCATACACTGAGCTTTATAAAAAAATTGCAATCATTTTCTTTCCATGGAATTAGCCTTGTCCAAGCCCAGTCTATAATGGTAGAATTGCTCCCCACCCATGTAATCTGATGCAAAGAAATATCAACACATAGCCCTACTAGCCTTCTGACATCTAATTTTCCCATACTCATTGGCCTGCAATTATTTCCTGAAGGATCACTCCATGAACTCATTGATTAATGACTTTATGGGGCCATCTGAGATCCTATATATGTTAACTCTAGGATAACAGCTGTATATGCAAACTGAGGAATAGTCAAAGCAAAGTACATTATCTCAGTGTGTGATTCCTCTCTTCTAGGTGTTTCACAATATGAATGATTTATGTTTGGAAATAAAACCTCCCTTCTTCTCTGCCCTTCTTACATAACTCATCTCCCATACTCTAGTAGTCTCTTTATTCCAGATTACTATGCCACACTCGATCATCTCGCCTTAAATCTCTGACACAGAACACGCTTCAGAGATCTAGATTTTTAAATTCACCATGGTCGGCTTCTAATGCAATGTGATTCCAGACTTTTCTATCCACACAAATTTGCAGAAGGCAGTTTGACTACAACTACTATAGCATCAGACAATGATGATGTTTTACAGTTCTCCTGGAGAGGTGATTTGCAAGAATTCTATCACTGTTATTTAGAAGGCATAGTCTTCACAGTGATTTTACAAATGTACTACTTTACTAGGCCCACATAAAAATTGTTCAAACGTCCAACTCATCACGCTAACAGCAGGGAACACAATAAAGATTTTAGACATCTCTATAAACACACTTGAAAGCTCTGGTCACCTCTTAGGATGCCATTATAATACATTTGCTTCTACATAAGAATCACCTAAGAATTGGTTGTGGCAAATCAAATTAGTAACATATTAGATAGACCTTGCATATTCAATAGACCTTAATTAGGGCAATGTGAGAATATTTAAAATAGCCATTTCTCCAGTTAACATATTAAATTAAATACAGATGCAAGAATATGTTATGCACACACACACACACATGAAGTCATAAATGTGCCAAGAGAAACAATTTTCTTGTCAATTGAACATAAAGAATCCACCCTGAAAATTATATCTATAAAAAGTAAAATTGTATCTGATATAGATAGCATAAGTGAAATTCTGTGAATTGCCTTGTAAATTGCACACATAGAAAAATGAAATGGAAAGGCATAGGATTATTTCCTAGCAAGCTAACTGTACAAAACATCAGGAATAAATGAAGATAGGAAGAAATCTAGTAAAAAAACAGTACAATAAAGCTATACAAAAATAGCTTCAGGTAAATAAGTAACATGATGACAAAATTGAATTCTGTTAAGAAAAAGTTTCTCCTAAATTTGCAGCAAGTAGCAAATGTAAACAGATGCAGAAGAAAGTTGAAATCCAAGTGAATAAATCCAGATCTTTGAGAAAGGTAGGTAATCTAATTTTCAATATAAAAAGTATTTAATATTTATTGACTTGTCCCAATTTTAGATATTTGGGAATAGAAAATGAGATATCTTTTTAATGTACAGATTACCAATTCTCAAGGGCCTTATCCACATGGAAGTATTTAACTCTTTGGAAAAAGAGTTAGATTTACTTATTGTCACCTTTATTTCTAACTTATTCTGAAACTGTTCTCTTCTACATTGAATAGATATTTCTAGACAAAATCTATTCAATGTTATCAGGTCAGCATTCCAAATGTCGCATTTTTAATATGTTTTATAGTTCATAGCAAATCAGTATGTACTGGCCAACAACATGGCAATCAGTATTTTTGATGAAAGTCTAGGAAATGGGCCTGGTACCGCTATATGTTCAGCTACCATGTACAGGACATGACAATAGAAATAAAGTTTTCAATTTACTTAACACTCCACAAAACATATTACATAACCCTTCCTTCTTAATGCAAAAACTAACATGTGATAAGTGGGTTATACTTCCAAGATTAAGGAAATTGTTTTTAATTGCAAGTTTTGTGATTTGATATACCTTGGTATTCTCTGCACTGAGCTGTAAGTCAACAAAAGGTATAAAACTTAAAAACAAACAGGAAAGTTGTCAATGTGAAAAAAATAGCTACTTGCTCTGATACTTCACAGAAGGGAGATATGTATAAAATTGTCTGCACTCCTTTTACTAGTGAAAGCAACCAATTAGAAGAAAAAATAAACTAAGAAAAAATTTGAATTGTTATTTTCATTCACATCCACTAGGGTGAAGGCCCATTAGGTAAATGGAATATTGTTTTTCTCTGCCTCTGGAAATAGCTTCCCAGGAACCAACAGAGAAAGACAGGCCCACAGAGCAGTTGATGGGTTGTACAGTTCATAGAAAATGATACCTCAGCACAGAAGGTGGCTTCTCAGGCTTTCTGGATTTCACAGAGAAAGGAACCAAAAGCAACAAATGAGAATGACCTTACAGAATGAGCAGGATTTTAGAGGCTGAAAAACTACTTCCACTATTCACTAAAGGGATGCTGGAGCAATAGCCAATTCAGATAGGAAACAATTCATCCAAGCAAGATGAAAACAAATGAGGAAGCAATGCACGTTAAGGTCATTTTTATAATAGACTCATAGTGTATGTGAGAAAATTTATACCTTTGTGAGAAGCAGCAAAGAAATTCTTTCTGTAAGTGAATAAGAGATATTGAGAGAAGCGTGACCAATGGCTCTAGCAGGAGAAAAATAACACGCAACTAGATCGGATGCAACAATGCATGAAAGCATTTATTACAGTCACATGGAGCCTAGTGGATAATTAGCAAATGTTAATTCTCTCCACACCAGGATAAAAGATATAATTGAAATTGACACAATCTTAAGGACAGTTTTTTGACGCTTTCTAATTTGTTCTCATTGTTCTATTCATCTTAATCATACTTTTAAAACAAATTCCTGGAAGAAATATATGTTTCCCTCGTAACTTTTCTACAATTCTATTTGTACCAGATTAAGACCTATTGCCAATTATGATGAAGAAATTCTAGAAAATAAGCCAATGCTATACAGATATCACTGAAGATGATACATGCTAAATGAGACTCTAGATTATTATGGATGTAACACTCTGAAAATGATCAGGCATTTGCTTATTCATTCATTTATTCAACACGATACATTTATTGCCTACTCATGGCTGGCTAGTAGAAAACGAAAAGTAGGAACATGGAGCACATAATGAGATAATATATGCAAAATTCTTTGAAAAGCACAAAATGCCATAGAAATGCCAAAGTTGATGAGGATGGTGATGCAATCATAGCCTATTGGGGGAAAGGCAACACAGTCACTTTAAATAAAGGAAAATCATGTCTGTCTATTAACTACAGAAAAGGGATCATTTATTATCATAATTTATTTAAATTTTCAAATAACAAGTAAAACATCCTGTAGAAAGTCTATCTTTCCATTTCAAATAAGTTAACATAGCCTTATGGGAAATTATTTGTTTGAATTAGAAATAGGTTGAAAAGAAGATATCTTGGTATCAAGAAGTATTAATTAGAATCATATCGTTGAACTGTTTTATGAATCCCTCGAAAGTGACTTTGGACTGAAGTCTTCCTGTTTGTAGACAATATTCAACTTCCAGGCACCTGAATAACAAGCTGGCTAGCATCAATTAAAACTCAGGAGGCTCTGGCACAAAGATGGACAAACAAGTTTAATTATCATGAATAAAAGAGACAACCTCATGGAACAATGGTTTCGAGAGGGTGGGTGCGTGTGGGAAAACAGAAAGGACCCATAGGACATTATTGCCATTGCTCATCTGCACATGAATTTGGTGTTGCTATTTATACTGTTCTTTCTTCTGTTGAGTTATAAACATGGTTTTGACAGATTTTGTCAAAATGTTTTGAAATGTGTTAAGTTTGTCATTGAAATAAGAGGTTATTCTGAATATAGAAAGATAGGGAGAAATACTTGGGTTGGCATTAATAAAGTAAATATTTGTCATTACAGAAATCAGTGCAACTATGTATTTTCTTTGAAAGCAAAAAATACATTTTTCAACATACGAAGAAGAGGTACAAATGGCTGGATAGCATATGTCTTGTTACTGAATAATGTGCAAGGAAATAGCTTATCATACATCACATAATGTGACTGAAGCAGGAAACACTGTCAACACTTTCAAATATGAGAAAGAAGGTTAGTGCAAAAATAGACCGAAGAGGCCTACTTTTGCATTACATAGGCTTATTCAAAAAGATTTCAAGTCAATGTTTAATTGGCAGCTCTTTTCCCTCTTGTAAGAAAATAATGGTGCTCGTTACAATCTTTAGGTTATTAGAACCAATAAAATACAGACAAGGAATATTTGGAGGTGGGGAAACAACATGTGCAAAGTATTGCATATGTGCAGAGTGAAGTAAAAGGGAGGTGGGCAGAAGCTACAGGGGATGAGCCAACAAAAATAGATATTTTGCCATGGAAGGTTACATACAAATTGTGATTTTGTTCAAAGATCCAAAGTATAAAAAAGTTAAAGGGCAAAATAAAAGATAGATAATAGTAAACAGGAAGATGGATATTTTGCAAATAGGAAGAGGACCAAGGGATAGAGGCAGGGGGAGAAGGTGGAGAAGGAGGAAACCACAAAATAATAAGATGTGTTACGTACATGTACCAACTCCCCAAGATGAATGTAATTATTATGTACTGCAAGCATGTAGAAATAAAAATTAAAATTAAAAAGAGCCATGGAAAGACATGAGATATTTTCAACAAGAATGGGGTTGGGGGTTGAGGTATGGAAGAACAGATATGCAGAAAGCACTCTCTGGTTTTATTAGGGAGAAATGGTCCCAAGTTGGTCCTGAGCAAATGGGCCACATACTGGATAGAAGCTAGACATGGTGCTTCAAGCCACAGATATGGTAGTGCATTAGTAACGTTCCTGTCACCAGTATAAACACCCAACTCCTGAAATTTAAAGGAGGAGGAGGCGGGGTTTATTTTGGCTCATGGTTTCAGTTCATGGTCAGCTGGCTCTCAAGCAGAAAAGGTATGGAAGAGGGGCATGGTAGAGTAAAAGTGCTCAACCAAAGGCAACCAGGAAAGAGAGAAAGAGAGATAGTTCAGAGAGAGAGAGGAAGAGAGAGAGAGACAGAGGGACCTCAGAGAGAGAGAGAAAGGTACCTGAGAGAGAGAGAGAGAGAGCTCAGATAGAGAGAGAAAGAAAGCCACAAGAATATGGTCTTCCAAGTCATGCTCACAGGGACCCACCTCCACCTCCAGCCAGACCTCACCTCCAATTGCACACTTAACTACTGAGCTTATCGATGGATGAATCAATTAATGAGTAGCACCCCCATAATCAAATCACCTTCAAAATAAAGGAGATCTAAATCATAACAAGTAGCTAGGATTTGGGAGGTGACAAACAGAAGAGGAGTAGATATTATCTAGTGATATTTAAAAATATTCTACTGAGTAGATGTAATACAGTAGCTCTTGCATTGCTCAGCCACAATACCTGACTCTCACAATTTAAATGAGGAGAGGTTTACTTTTGGTTTATAATTCAGAAGTTTTAGTCCATGGTTTTGGGCTCCAAGGCAGAAACATTACAGTGGAAGGGTGTGGTGCAGCTAAACTGCACTTCATGATAGAATGAATTAGAAAGAGCTCCATAGAAGAAAGAGCTGGGAACAAGATATAGTCCCCAAGGTCACACCCCCATGACCCACCCAGACATACCCAGGAGGGTTCCTTACTGCTAAGTTTTTTTCTTTTAATCTGGGACATTAACAATCATTATTAATAGCTGCATTTCATTTTCAAAAATTCTGTTTTGCCCAGTCGAGGCACTGGAGCTAGACCAGTCAATCTCCTTCCTTGAGAAGCTGATTAAGTCCATATCCCCAACCACGTCTCTCCTCATGTTTTCAAATTCTGTGCCACTATACACCTGCCCTAGTCACCCCAAAGCCAGGTATCACAAAACCAGGAAGAGCCCTGATGACCAAAGCCTGCTGAAAAGACTCGAAGTAGCTAATCACAAACCTGCTTGCCCTGCCTCACCTGTACCTTCCCATAGAAACCACACTAATAGCTGCTGCCACATTTCCCCTCATTTCTCCCTCTGCCCAACACTCATGCCCCTTATGGGACTTTGAGGGGTGTCCCATGCTGCATCCTCCCTAGGGGACCAAAAGTATAATAAAACTATAAATCTCATTCTTGTTTGCCTCTCTTGGTCTGTATCTGGCCTCAGCACAACTCACCTAAGGTAATGCGATAAAACAGTGTAGCCCCATGAAATCTAAAAGGCAGATCTGCATATAATCAAGTCTCAATCAGATCATTAGATGATTGAGAAGGAAAAAGAGTAGAATCTAAACGTCGCTGAAACATTTAGCTGCTCACATAAAACTTAATAAACTCACAAAGAAGAGAACCTGAAAAGTTATTTCTTTTTATATCAAATTTACAGACAAGTAGCAAAATTGTTTGATCTAATTTTTATTTCATTTTATTTCTCTGGCCCATCATCTGGCAGAGATGCTAAAGAACAATGAACAATTACGTGTTCAAAAAGCAAGCCAAGAAGAAAGGAAGGATAAAAGGCCTGTTTAATCTTAAAATTAGATAAGTACTATTTGAATAATTGTGCTTGGACTAGAATAATAGGAAAGCTCGTGTTGATAAAATACCCTTGACAAATGTTTGCTTGAGTGAATAAAAGAATGGGATTCCTTAATTGCAAAATGTCATTAAATTAATATTAATTATAGGAGAAATGCTCATAATACATGACTCAAAAGTATATTATATTCAAGAAAATAACTGATGCTGGCAAAAAATTTAAAAAAGAAAATGCAACATGTCTTTTGATATGTATTCAACTTTTAAGAGACCTAAGGTTGTATCAAAGCTTAGCCCAGTTGTCTTTATAAATCTACACATGCATGTTTCCATATTTTGATCAATGTTGCACACATTCAGTTTGGGACCTGCTATGTTTTGGTCATATTTTTCCCCTATGGTTCATGTGTTGGGGGCTTGGCCATCAGTGGTTCAGTGTTAGGGCAGGGTCTAATGGAAGGTCATTAGGTCATTGAGTGAACTGCCCTTTGTTAAAGTCATTCTCACAGAACTCTAACTTGTTCTCATGACAGCAAGTTGTCACAAGAGTCCTTGGATGCCTCTTGACCTTCCTCTGTGTATGATGACAACTACCAAGGCTTTACCAGAAACTAAACCCACAAGGCTATCTAATTTTGACTTTCAGCTTCCAAAACTCTGAGTTAAATAGTTCTCCTTTCTTTATAAAGCAACCTGGTCTCACTTATTTAATATAGTAACAGAAAATGCACTTATACAAGACCTAATTTTCCACTTGATCATATTGCAAAGTCTGAGCTTTTTTTTACAGTATAAACCCAACAAAAGCACGTGGAACATGCAGCCCATATTTCTAAATCTATTTACAATTCTAAGTAATTCTGGTTTGTTCAAAAGAGTTTCTCCTGTTGACATGGATCCAACTGGGGATTAAGATATTATGACATGTACACTTTTAACAGATAAAAGTGGAAAGAGACCAGAGTTCAATAAGAATGTCAGGATGCACTGCACACTACTCTTTAAGATGATTTTTTTTCTCATCTATGGGAAGCTATCTGTAATGTACAATGCAAGAGAGATATAATTTAAGGTTTTGAACTACAGTGTCTGTGCAAGAAAGAAAATAAAGTTTAAAATTAAGGCCCCATGCTTTGAAAGGATCTTAAAAATGGCACAATTAGCGAAATTTCTTTTTATAAAATTCTGGTCGCTATTGGTACCAAGAGCACTTGTGTAGGAAGCACTCATGATCTTAGCCATATCTCATCATAAAAGTTAAGATTATACAATCCTGATAGCTGATATTATAGATGTCCATCTCTGGCTCACTCAGTTGAACAAATTATACTGTTAATAAGAGCCACATAACAAGATTTATTTTTAAGTCATTTGGCTGGGCTTTGCTCTTGTCACAGACTCCACTACCATTCTATAAAGTCATGCCTTTGGTCATAAGCAAGTGGCTTAAGAGTATAGATAACAACTTTATGAACCCGTTATAAAAGCAGCTCAAAATTCATGCCCACAAATAAATGATGGCATCATCTAACACAGGAAAATCTTCCTACCCAATGTTTCTTCTCTTTTAGCTAAAACTCCAGAATTCCTACTTATACTTCAAAGCATTGTAGGATTTGGGGTTTAATGTTACTTTCCATGAGTAGCCTATAACTCCATGGAAGTAAATCTCTTTACTATATGTCCAGGGCTAAGCAAGTTCCAAGGATTAAACAGAAATTCAATAACTATCTATTGAATGAATGAATGATAATAGTTTTTTGGTGAATGAGGACATCATTATCTAAGCCCTTTTCTCTGTGAGTCATTTCTTCTTGGTTGTTTTGGGGAGGATCATTTTTAACATTCATCATCGCCAGAAAAGACCACTTGCCCCTGATTTTGCCAGGCTGATTTCACACCATTATATCCACTCATCACTCACTCCCCTCAAACTTGCCAGTTCTGCCTTGATGGTGGGAGTACATCTCCCTATAACTCCTTTCTCTGAAACTCACCGCCACTCCATTTTCTTCACCTGCTTACTTTTAATTTATTCTTCACAGCACATATGAAATGTTCCCTCCTTGGAAAAGCCTTCTTGTATAGTCTAAGGCCTCTTCCAGTGGCTTTCATACTATGTTGGGCATATTTTTATCACTCATCAAACATTACTTACCTAAGTTTATTTTCAAGTATAATTTTTACTACTTGAGATCTAGAGATCTAACTTAACCCCCACAGGAATACTTGGAAGCCTCTGAGCAATATGGAAATAGCTCTGAATAGAAGTTTGTAAAAATGTTTGCAAGTGTGTTTTCATGGTCTATTGATAGCAAATTATAAACCACAGACTGTAACACAGCATAAAATTTAAACCATTGAATAAAACCGCGTCTATTTTCTAATAGCATTTTACTTTATTTGTGAAGAAATAACACCAAAGTCATTATATTGACATTAACAGAGCCCATCAGGCACAGTCAAGCTCACTGAGGTTCAGTAGGTATCAAGACCACCTGTCAATAACTATCAATAATCACAATTTTACTTCACTGGATAAAAACCTTAATAGTCTTTTTCATGTCTCCAAAAATTACATCATATTAACAATAATACCATACAAAGCTGGCATGTTCCCAAGTTAATTCTCAAGTGACATTTTGTTTCCTTAATAAAGCTACACAAATATTGTTATAGTTTACATCTAGATGTCCCTCTCAAGCCTCATGCAATGATAGGCAGAGCCTTTAGAAGGTGACTAAATTATAAGGCTTTATGGCATTAGGAGATAGAGTTTGGTTGGAAGAGGTGGTTCACTTACTGACGTGACCTGGAAGGGTGTGTCTTTCCTACTGGCTCCTCTGAGTCACTCTGCTTCCTGGATGTCATGAGGTGAGCAGCTTTCCTCTACCCAGGCCCTTCCACCATGCCTCTCTGCCTTGGAGCTGCACAACTGGGACTGGAATACAAACTGAGCCAAAAATAAGTCTTTCCCCCTTTAATTTGTGGTGTCAGGTACTGTGTTTCACTGACAAGAAAGTGACTAAGACAAATTTTGGTACTAAAAGTGGGGTCATTGCTGTGACTGCCTGGCCACGTAGTTTAGAAGCCTTTGGAACTGGTTGACAGGAGGCATTTAGAAAGGTTTAGAGAGGCAAGGTGAAGAAACATTTCTAGAACACTGTAGGCCAAATTTGGTGGGACATTCTGGTTGGAACTCAGAAGAGAAGAATGCTGATAAAAAGACAGGTGGGAATGAACTTGCTTCAGTTGAGAACAAAAACTCCATTGGCAATCAGACTCCAGTGCTTTCTGTTATGCTCTGGAAGAAAATCTGTCTACATTTTGCTAATGCCTTGAGACTTTTCAGGAGACTGCAATTAAGGGTGATAAGGTAATTAATTTGGTTGAGGAAATTTCAAGGCAACCCAATTTTAAGGCTGTGGCATGGGACTTTTAGCCAAATTCATACTGAAAAATCAAGAGCAAACAGCCCATTTTAAAAATTTTCAGTTTTGCCACAAAGAAAGTTCCTACAAGGATAGAACAGAGGAGACCTTAATTGCTGCAAAAATTAGCATTAAATACAAGCCAAATACTTTACAACAAGACAATGGAAAATATGATTTGAGGGCATCATAAGATCCTGAAAGACTCCACCCTTCTCTGGCTCAGAGTTGCAAAAGTGAAAGACTTTGCTTTAAGAAGAGAGTCCCAGGACACCTTGTTCAACAAGAGAGACCTAGGAAATTGGTTCCCTGGGATTAGGTTCATAGTGCTCAGTTTCCAGGAACTAAGAGGCCTCTCAATCCACAATTCAGGCACCTGGCTACCTTTTGAGCTAGTGACAGACCTTTGCATTATCCACATGGTCCTGATTTTATAGGCATAGAGAATGTAAGAGTGACAGGGTCATAGAGGCTTTCACCCAGATTTCAGAAGGCCTGGGAGGTCAGGCAGTTTGACCCTGAGAGGGAAGAATGTGAACCTGTGAGAGCAAAGTTGAAAGTGAAGTGGAGACCCCTGAAAGTTGGAGAAGGTAGAGACATGAGCCAGCTGAGGAAAGCCACAAGAAGTGAGCAAAACCAGCCCAAGAGAAAAGCAATAAGAGCTGCAACCTCAGGCAATGGCCTTTGGAGTTTGCCTCTCACCACAGCTTACCCCAGGTGCTGCACATGGAGCTATAGGATTTAATATTTGCCTTACTGAGTTTCAGTCTTGCTCTGGTCCCATTGCTTTCTATCCTTCTCTTCCTCCATTTTGGAATAGGAATATTTATCTTGTGCCATTGTATATCGGTAGTTCTTAACTTTCTGACTTTTACAGTTGTTCACACTTAAGATTAAGTCTCAGAGAAGACTTCAGACTTTGGCTTTTCAGCAATATCTGAACTGTTAAAACTTTGGCAACTCTTAGGGATAGTCTAAATGCATTCTGCATAAAGAGATGTGCATAAGTCTTTTAGAGGCCAAAGGTAGAACGCTATGGTTTATATCTAGATGCCCCTTAAAGCCTCAGGCAATCTAAAGTGGAGGTTTTCGAAGGTGATTAGATTATGAGGGCATTATGGCTCACTTGCTGTTAAGAAGTAGGATCTGGTCAGAATAGGTGGGTCACAGTGGACATGACCTAGAAGTGTTTATCTACCTTCCCATCTCTGCCTTTGATTCTTTCTACTTTCTGGATGCCATGAGGTGAGCATTTTCCACCCAGGCCCTTCTACCATGCCATTCTGCCTTGGAGCTGGCTGACTAGGGACTGAAACCTCTACAAGCTATGAGCCAAAATAAACCTTTCTTCCTTTAAATTGTGGGTATGGGGGATGACATATTAATGAGAAGAAAATGAATTAAGACAGGAATGATCTGGAGTAATCACTTCCATAGTTTTCAAAAAAAAAAAAAAACCTGAAGAATAAAGCTCATATTTCTGATTACTAGACCAATTACTATTATTTGTGTACAAGAAAAGATAAGGTTATCAGCAAAAATTTTACATGCAAGAGTGTATTCTTTATTTCTTTTCCAAAATACTTGTACTATAGATCTATCTAAAAGAAGGGGTTGCTGCAACAGCTCAAATGTGTTATTAGTAAAGACAGAATTGTAGTTATCCTGCAAGATGTTGCAGGGAAGCTTTCATCTTAGGGGCCTCCTGGGTGGTTTAGGTTAAAATCTTTAGTGTAATAGGATTCCACACTGACAGGAAATGGAGATATGTTTCACGGAGCATGAGTAACAGCTCAGTTCAGGCTAAAACCATCCCATTACCCTTGCTTAGAATTTTTCCCAACAAGGATGGTCCCATTATTTCTGGCCTTCCTGCCATTTACAAAAACTAGGAAATCAGAAACTTCATAACAAGTCACAAACCAAAAAAAAAAAAAAAAAAAAAAAAAAGAAGAAGTGATAATAATATTTATCCCTAACTAAAGTAAAAAAAAAAAAAGAGAAATGATAATAATAATAATCTCTAGCTAAAGTATAGCAAGCAGCAACGAAGTGGTTAAAATAGTGAAATAAAAGTAGAATACAATAAAAAATAATTCTTGCTTATGGTAATTTTTAAAATAGTTAAAAAAGATTTTCAAGTTGTTTTTAGACTTAAAGATTAATTCAAAAATAAATACAACCAAATATGAAAATAAGCAGACAGTGTTACCTAGATCAACATCTCTTCTTCCTTCAGTATGGACCTGTAGAGCCTTGATTTTTCTACCCACGTTGTTCTTCCCTCCCACCCAGATGAAAGAGTATATTTACCAGCCCACTGTGTAACTAGTTTCAGCCAAGTAACCATGTTATGACCAACAAGAACTTCTGGAAGGCTGATTAAAATGGTTAATCTGCTAGGAGAGGCCCATTTTTAACCTAAACTTATTCTTTTTCCACACGTGCAAGTGGCATGAAAAGGACACAGCACACTGCGTGAGAAAGATTAGACTCTGACCTTAGGAACGATGTGGCTGCCTTACCTGCCCTCGAAGACGGCCCGCAGGTCTTTTATATGAGGAAGAAGTCAGCTCAGTTGCTGTCTTCTTCCAGCCACTGTTATTTGTGATTTTCTCTTTCATGACCCAGAACTTAATCCTAACTACAACAGATAGAAATTGAAATTGTATGTAGTTAGTAAATATAGCTGAAAATGAGCAAAAACCTAAAACTATAAAAACAAGTTGTCTTAATATGATGAACACAAGCAGCTATTAAGATGAAGAAAATAATACAATGACAAAATAAATCATAGGGTACAAAAATTAATAAATGTAAAATAAAATGTTATACAAACTAGCAAGACTAACAATGTTTAACAAAAGGCAGTAGTTTAAGGCAAATAAACTGGCTAAACTACTAAAACCTATCTGAATATCCAACAAATATCACGTTTCCACTGAAAAGCTTCTTTTAAAATTCTCCATTAATTGAGGTTTGCACACAGATAACTTCAAACCAAAAACTTATTCTGTAATTTCATAACTAGGAAAAAGGCTTTTTCCCTTTCAGAGCAAAGCCATGGAAATATCTATAAGGTAAATGGATGTGGTCATAAACACAAATACTTCAACCAAGAATATGTGGCTATTTAAAAACTCACATTTCTAAACAACAGCAGTAGGATGAATTCCAGACACATATTGGGAATTGATATTACATTTTCTTTCATGGTTGCTAATTGTTAATAACTTTAATGTTTTAATATAGAAACAATACCTGAGTCAGGTATGGTGGCACACACAATCCCACCACTCTGGGAAACTGAGGCAGGATGATTACAAGTTCAAGCCCTGTCTGGGAAACTTAGTGACTTATTAAGGCACAGTCTTTAAATTAAAAATAAAATAAAAGTAAGAAGTGGTGGAATGTAGCTCAGTGTGAAGACTCTGGTTCAATACATAATGCCACAAAAAAAAAAAAAAAAAAAAGAAAAAGGAAAAAATGAAGGAAGAAAGAAGGAAGGAGAATATGTTTTAGCTTAAGCAATTCAAATATCAGTTGTCCTTTTTTAGAAGAAAATTAATTGTGCGGATATAGCTTGTTTTGAAGTTTGGGGGCTTCAGAAAAATATTAAATAAAATGTAGCCTTTAGCATGACTTCTCTTTCCATTTTGAAGATTATAGATTCCAATACTTTAAACAAAACTGACTTTTCATCAGATGATAAGAAGCCTGTGATTTCTGAACTGGGCACCTGCTAACCATATCTGAGAGTGCAGAGTCCCTCATTCTGCAGGGCCAGCTTTCTTCTCTTTGCCTCTGGAGATGTGATGGGCAGTATTAACAAAACGTCAGGCTTCTAAAACGTGTCATTTTTTTCTAAATGTCTCAGAGATACAATACAAAGAAAAAGATAACACTAAATTTTACTGATTAGCCTATTTCAAATCAAGATGATCATTTGTAGAAAAATGCACAATCATTTCTGTATAATGACTCTCTTGTTTAAGATTATCATAGCAATTTTCCCAACAGTTCATTATTAAATATGCACATCCATGCCAGTGGTTGGAAAGAAAAATGTAAGTCTTAATGTAAGATCTCTTACCCATCCTCCAAACTCATACTTCAGCCCTTAACTGACATAATATTGATGCTGAAGGTTTACTTACGTTCTTAAGAGAAAAATAAAACCACTAAATGCAATAAAAATTTTCATTCAAACTACTCAAGGCTTAATCCTGAGTGTTGTAGAAAACCACTGCATCTTCCTCTTCATAGGACAAGCTCAGCCTGCCTCACCCAGACCCCGTGGGGGCTACAGTTGTTTGTACAAATCTGATCCCAAAGAATTAAGCCATAGTGACTTGGAAAAGTGACCACCTTCTGCAGATACATCTGCATAGATAGAAGCCGAGAACCCAGCCAGGGGGCCTGCATGTTAATACTGAATGACAGGACAAGGTTAAGGCACCACAAGTAGCATAAACCTGTAGCAGTGAGTGGAGTCAAAGCTTTGTGAATTGGAAGTCAAAGTAGTATAATCCCTAAATTAGTGGAAAGAAATGAACCAGAAGCAATCAGAATGCTCTGTGTGCAAAGAACAGAGTGATTTTTGAACAATTTTTCTCACTGTTGCTTAGTTTTTTCTCTTACCTTAAGATCACTGCTATGAGCAAGATAGTGAGGACTCATGAAATTCTCAAAGCTCTAGACACATCTGTCTGTAAGCTGCCCTTATTCAGTTCATGAAACCACCAAAAATTGGGCTTTAATTTAGAAGAATAAAAGTAGCTTTTTATCTAAAACAAAATCAAATTCTGTTAGAAACAGAATAAGTTCAAGAGATCAATTGTTTATACTGACTATAGTTCATAAAAATAATTTTTCTACCTGAAAATTAATGCAACAGTAGATTTTATGTGTTCTCACCAGAAAAAGTGAATAGTATATAAGATAAGGAACATATTACTTAGTTTGATTTAGATAATTCACAGGGTATATATATGTTAAAACATCATCTTATACTCTGTAAATATATTTCAACTTTTAATTATCATTTAATAAAAATAAACATGATCTAATGAAGTTACAATCTGATAGGTATACAAGTGGAATGAAACTTTGGAGAACTGAGAGAAAATCCTACCCCATAAGTTTCTGCCTTCTCTCAGTGAGGAACATGGAAATTACCTAAGACCTTTTGCTGTGTAATAAACCTCCCCAAAACTTGGTAGCAAAACACCAAGGATTTATGATTTCACCTGGTTCCTCAGAGGCCTGGGTGAATCTCATCCATCCTGCTGGGCAGCTGTTTCCCCTGCTCAGAAACCTTCCAAGTCTAAGCAGGGCTTCCAGCTTCCTCTGCATGCTTCTAGTACAGCAATTATCCACCTGTTCAGCAACTACTGCAGAGAAAGGGGCTTTTGTTTTGATGAAATATTTTCACTTTTTGAAGAGTAAAACAAATAATATATATTCACCACCCATGCATCTACCACTCACTAATACAGTTGAAATCTGAGTACATCGCCCTCATCCCATCTCCTACCTTGAGTCTGTTATTTCCTTTGCCAGGTGTGTACTTGTATTTTAGCTTCATTTGTATATATTATTTAATCAGGCAGTTTTATGTGTTTGTAATTTTTTGTATGCTGCATGTACATTTTTGTGCCCTACTCTTGTTTACTGAGCCTTTGGTTTCCACATTAATCCATGTTGTAACACCATCATTTGTTTAAATTGCCATTTCCTGTATTACTATGCCACAATGTATTTCTTCTGCTGATGGATAGTTCAATTGTTTTCAGTATTTCACTCTTCCAGTATTGAAATGACCTTGTATTTTATTGTTTGAATACACTTGTATGAGAAGTGCTCTGGGCTGTATACTAAATTACAGAGCATGTGCATGGTCATATTATCAGATACACTGGTACCTCGGTTCACAAATGCTTTTGTTTGGTTCACAAACAGAAGTGTTTAGCAAAGTTTTGCTTTTGTTTGTAAACTTTGCATCAGGTGACAAACACAACACCAGCCAACTTTCCCATAGAAACATGAACAAGGCCATCTTTTTCAGAATCATGGAATGAATTAAGTTCTTGAACTGAGGCACCACTGTATTACCGAGTGCATGCTGTTGATGTATGGGACTCTCCATTGCTTCATACACTGGCCGGTGCTTTGTGCTACAGACTTAATACTTGCTTTCAAACATATTGATATGAAATTGTAATTCATGTTTATTTTAGTTTTCCTTTCTATAAGAAATGTTGAGTGCTCGCTTCAGCAGCACATACCCTATAAGAAATGTTGAAATTCAGCAATGTTTCACACATTTGTTGAACAATTGAATTTCTTATTCTGTGAGTAACCTGTTTCTGTCCCTTGCCAACTTTTTCATGGAGCTGTTCTACTTTTTTGCTTACTGGTTTAAGGGAATCCTTTATATTTCCTAGATCATAACACATAAGATAATGCATTTTGTGCATATCCTTGGGCAATTTCTGGCTTTTCTTTTCTTCCTTTTCTTTTTTGGGGGGGATTTGTTTTGAGGAACTTAAATTTTTATGTAGTAAATTTATCAATATTTTCACGTATAATTTTTATTTCTGTTTTATTAACTTGAGCATCTTTCGATGCAAGTTTAGCTGAATATATAATTCTAATCTGATCTTTATTTTCTCTATGCTTTAACACTATTTCATTTTTTGTGTGTTTCCTTTAACATTTTTTGGAGGGGGTATTTTTTTATTTTTACATATGTGACAAGATTTTACACCAAGAATATTCAGTTAAATAGTACAAGTTTACTTTCATGAGGAATTTTTTTAAAATTTCCACTAGAAAAACCCACTTCTTCCTGTGACCTACAATCAGAAAAGAAAGACTGCTTCACCTCAGTCTAAACAAAGACCTGGAAGCTAAGGTTGAAGAGGAACCAGAGGAAAAGCTGGAAGACACAGCAGATGACACAGAGCAAGAGGACGACCCAGAGCAAGAGCAGGACATGGAGCAAGAGAAAAACGAAGAAGTGAATGCAGGCGCTGACTGACAACAAAGAAGAGGAGACTGCGAAGAAATCTACAGCTGAAAAAGACGAATTGTAAATTACACTCTGACATTGGCTCCTGTGGGGAGAAGGAATGTGAAACTAAGTCACTTCTTTTGGGAGAGACTTTCTTTGGATGCTCCCACCCTCCCACCACTGCACTGTAAAATGTTGGGATTGTGGGCCTTTATCACTTTTTAGAACTCACATATAAGTTTGAGTTTCTTTTAGTTTTTCCTTTGCTTTTAAATTTTTTCTTTGTCTTTGTGTTAAACAATTTTACTAGGATTTGACCATGTGTGAATTTGGTCAAATCTTGCTTGAGACTCATTAGGTTTCTTAAATGTGAAAGATCTATGATGTTCAGAAATTTATGAAAAATTCATGCCTTAAATACTGCTTCCTCCAATTCTCAGCAATCTCTCTGGAACTTCCGTTAATTATATTTTAAAATTTTTATGCTTTCTATCATATTTCTATATATCTTAGGGAATGTGCTTTAGGGAAAGACCTAGAAGTTTCTTATAAAACTAAATGAACATCTACTCTATGACCCAGCACTTCTATTCCTACAGATTTACACAAAAGAAATAAAAATTTTTATCCAAAACAGAATTATACAAGAACATTCATAAAAGCTTTATTCAAAATATCCCAAATTTGAAAACAACTCAATGTCCATTAACAGGCAAGTAGGAAAATGAATTTTGGCATTTTCAAATAATATAGATATGTCCTACCAACATTATTGAGTAAAAGGAATCTGCATTAGAAAGTACATGACTTAAAGCTGCATTTACGCAATTCTTTTAAAAATAGGCAGAATTAACCTACAAGAAAAAACACAGGACAGTGGTAAACTCTAAGAGTGGTGTTGAAGATGGAGGTATGACTGACTGAGGAGTACAAAGTAAAGGAAATATTCTATATTTTGATTAAGGTTTGCATTATAAGGGTGCATATATTTGTTGAACCATGCCAAATGATGCACTTACCTCCAGTATGTGTAAATTTTCCTCAAATAAGAAACCATAAGTAAATACTATGATTTATAGTATACTAAATGTTATGTACAAAAATTGATATAATTAATGTACTTTGCAAAATAATAAAATGGATTCTGTATTCTGAATTGTTTAGGTATGAAGAATACTCATATCTGCAACTCCATTTGAACCATCAAAAATAAGATAAATGACATATGTTTTAAAGCTAATGAAACAAAATGTTAACAGTAGTACAAGTTTAAGTATTCCGCATGAAATTCAACTTTTCTCTGTGCTTAACAATTCTCTCAATAAAATAAGAAAAACTTATTTTACATCATTTTATTCTTTTCTTATGCCTTGATTGATATCTTTTATATCTGCAATTATTTTGAAAAAATTTTTCGTGTTTCTATCTGAATTATCACCTTAATGTGCTTGCTTCGGCAGTACATATACTGAGTTATTGCCTTAAGTTCCTAAGTTCTGAGTTCAATTGTTTTCTAGGTCTGATGACTCTCACGGTGAATTGCTTTCTTGTGGCTTAGATTGTATATCATAAACTCACATTTTTTATTAAGTATGATTGACAAATAAAATTATATTTAAGGTTACAACATCATGTTTTGAGATATATATGCATTGTGAAATTAGTACTACAATCAAACTAATTAACGTACTCATCACCTCACATACATATAGCAATTTTCAATTTCCTCTACTTAGAAACATTTTATAGTATCACAAGTAAACTATGTTCTTAAACAAAAAGAAAAAGGTGCTCAGCATCTCACTCTGAGACAGATTAAAACAGTTAAGTGAACACTATTTTAGAAAGTCTTGATCTCTCTATACATTAATGCATTTTTGAAAATAAAAAATTGGCAATGTCATGTATACTACAAACTCACATTTAGATGAACTGGGTTGATTATATTTTCTGCAGGTGGATATTCATTTTTTTCAACTTTGCTTCCAAGGTTATTTTTAGCTCAAAACAATTTTAAAGGCTCTTTTAAATGTTAAATCTTAACACAGGATCTTCAAGATCAAGCAGATAGTATAACTTCTCTCACATCTTGGTTATACTAGGCTTTCTTACCATACACCTCCATTCCCAGTCCAAGAAAAGCTTTCATCTTCCCGTGTAGCAGCTGATTACTTTCCTGATCTACATTTAGAGATGAAATCATCACATCAGGTAACCAAGAATTCCAAATTTGGGTTGGAGTTTCATCCTAATACTGTGATTCATCTCTTCTCTATTAATGGCCCTAAAATCCAGAGTCTTGATTAGCAAAAGACAGAACCTGCTGAACAACGAAGAGCTTTCAGCTGTTCATTACCCTCCATTTGGTCTCTATGGATTAACACAATTCTACAAACTCCACAATTCTAGTCTTTGGTGACAAGAAAATGTTTATGCTTTTAAGGCTTTATACTGGCATAAATTGTAGTCACCCGTTGTTTGTATACATGTTGGTTATCACTAGTGTCTGGTCTTAGACCATAACTGACTTATGTCATCAATAGCTTACATAACACTTCCTATATGGCATATAATTAACACTTATTGAACTCACGATTTTGATTGTGAATTGAAAATATATTCAGAAAATGTAAATTTAATGTTACTAATAACAACTGATTTTTAAATTTAAGATCTTATTTAGGTCTCACACTAAATTGTGGGTTAGGTAATGCTAGTCTATTTTGTAGACTACACAGTACAACTTAATCGAGTAAAATAAATTTTCCAAACTCAGACATCTGACAAACAGTTGATTTGAGTTTCAAAGAGAGGGCTCTTTGATTCTAGAGTCTACACTACTATATAAATTATTAGAATGAACTAAAAACAGAAGAACTTAATAAATGAATAACTAAAATATAAGTTAATACAATTATTAAAATATCCATGAAAGGGTGCTATCAAAGATGGTATTTTCCAACTTTCTAGTAACAAATGACTCCTATAAAATGTAAATTGTTCTTCTGTACATTTAGATGTGCAAAAATATTTCCAGCAAATATCCTAGACTCAGAAAAAAATATGTGTATTGTACAAGACCTCACACGATGGGCTGATACTAGTATGTTTAGAATAAAGTAAAACCTTATGCCTAATAACAACACCGAGGAGATAATATCAAATACAGGGGGAAATAATATATATAAGACATTAATCAAAAAGTTATTTATAGGGCCGGTGAGATGGCTCAGCGGCGTAAGCACCTGCCTGGCAAGCACGAGGGCCCGAGTTCAACTCCCGGATCCCACATACGAGAAAAGGGGCCGGTGATATCGCTCAGTGGCATGGGCGCCTGCTGGCGTGTGAGGTCCTGAGGTCGACCCCCCGGTACCCACAAAAAAAAAAAAAGTTACTTATAGTAACCAAAAGAAAAAATAAAAAGGGCTCAAATATTCAGCAACAGGGTCATGGTTACAAAAAATTGTCTTACATCCATTCAATAGACTGTTATGCAGGTATAACAAGAAGACAAAGTAAAAATAAAGAAGCATTTGAAAATTTTTGTTGAGTTGAAAAATAGCAAGATAATACAGACAGTATTTTTAATTGGCAATAAATATGTGGAAAAATGCTGAAAAAGTTATATGCAAGTACTATTAATAGTTTGGGACTTATTAAAGAGATTATGAATGTTATTTTTGGGCCAAGTTTATGTGTTCTTCAATTTTTTTAATGAAACTTTCACTGTTCTTGAAATAATACTTTAGAAATTTACATACATAGACGCATACCGTTTAACACTTTTGTCAGTGATGGACCGTATGTGTAAGAGTGGTTCTATACAGCAATAACGAAGCTTAAAGGCTCTTACTGTTCAGTCTTTTACTGACCTTTTCTATGTTTATACACATAACACTTCCTCCCGCATTACAATGTCCGGCCGTACCCAGTACAACAGTGTGCGGTGAGTGTGGTGGCCTAGGAACAGCAGGTTACATCGTATAACCTAAGCGCGTACACAGTAGGCTATGCTATCTAGTTTGCATAAGTACACTCTATGCTGTTCCTACAATAAAATCACCTAAAAACAGATTTTTCAGAACAATTCTTAATGCACTACATGGTCTGTGACTGTATTTATATATGTATACACTGTTCTCAGAGGTTCCAGTTTCTATTAAAATTAAGATGAGCCACAACATGTCAGAAACATCCTTTGTCAACTTTATTATCAACTATTTGCCGTCTGCAATTCTGTGCTACGAAGAACCAGGGATCCCTGCATCCAGCTCCGGCTTTTTCTCTTACTCACTTTGTCCTTCTTTTGAAGAGGCTCACTTGGCCTCTGATCTTCCCCTGTTGAAAGCCTACACATTGTTTTTGGTCCATATCAAGTGTTAACATCCTTGTAAAGCATTTCTCGATTCTCTCACCTGATCCTGATCACCTGAATTTTACTTACTTTTAACCTTGGTAGAACCACTGTGCTACAAAGAAAATGAGACCCAGGTCAAAGCTGACCTTGAAGCAAATGGAATTCTTCAAAGTCACTGGTTTTTTAGTTGTTTGTTTGTTTGGTTTTTGGTTGTTTGTTTTCTTTCTTTCTTTTCTTTCTTTCTTTCTTTCTTTCTTTCTTTCTTTCTTTCTTTCTTTCTTTCTTTTTTGTTTGGTTGGAGTTTACTTTTCTCTGGAGCTCAGTAAATCTCTGCCTTTTTCACAATCTTTACAAGTCAACTGTTTTTTAATAATAGGGACTAATTCATTGCATAATTTTTGTAAGTCTTCATTTACAATTTAGCTTTTCAATTCATTTCTGTTGTTGCTGAACGTCCATCTCCATTAGTTTTACAGTTCCATTTTAGATTTCATCAGAGCTCTGAAAATACCCTCCATTGCCCATATCATCCATTGTGAGATACAAACATTGATGGAGCATGGATCGCATTATCTTGTGATGGTCGAGTGACTTGTCTGCACCCTCCTCCAAACTTCAGATCTGGAATTTTCTCATTCACTAATAGATTCCCAGAATACACACAAGAAAACTGAACACACAATTATAGAATGATGAAAACAGCTGAGTTCAGATTGGTTGGCGTAATTGATGCTTCACAGAGTCCGATTCGCAGGAGCACAGGTTTGCAAGTGACATGAAAGAGTCATTGTTGCTACAAATATCTTATATGGAATAATTTTTACTTAAAAATACTGACAATATCCATTTAATAAATGGTTTAAATGAAATGTCTCCCAAGTACAACTTCTGACCTTGAAATTCACATTTACATTTAATGTATGGTTTTATGAACTGTTCCTGATTGAAGTAAACACAAAACGAGAACATTCGTACATAGCACAGTTGGGTGCTTTGCTTTCTCCATTTCCTTAAGGAGGGTGTTTATATGGTTCACCTCATGAGGCCAAAGGTGTTTTTGCAGAATGTATGTATATATGTGAGGAAAGCTCCGTGGGGGCAGTAGAGTTGGTCCTATGGTGGGTAAAGCTGTCACTGTGTCTTGTCTAACTTAACTCCTACACCCACTTCTCAACTCCTCACCCATACCACCTTCCCCATTTTTATTACTTTTTCTTTTATTATTGAGCACAGAGATGTGTATTAGTGCTTAGCACATGGTGACTTACACTAGGAGATACTCTGCATGTGTCAAATTGAGTTATAAGTAAACTAAACTAGATATGGATTACTAATAAAGTCTAATCCTTAGCAAAGCAAAGCTCTTAAATTTAGGGATATACTAAAACAATGAATAAAGCGTGTGCACTAAAATTTTAAAAAGAATAATTTAAAACGTGTTTTTGTATATTCATCTCAGACATCACACAGATGATGACTTTTTTAAAAGTATACAATTTTAAAGAACAGCTTTGGTGAAAGAATTTACATCTGTTTCTCTTGCTTTTTTCCCCCCTCTTTCTTTTTGATCGTGTTTACTGTATTGACAAAGATACTCATGAGTACCAAATTGTCCAGGAAAACTGCCTTCCAAAAGTTGGTAAGAGTAAAAGCATCTACTTCTCTAAAAAGCCACACTGCATGAGATTAAAAGTGGTTTTAGATATCCTAGAAAATCTAGTTCCCCCAACACAATCAGTTCATCAGCCTAATCCATATTCAGGATTTTCAAAAACTGTAGCTTTGAGTTTCTCAGGCAACTACAAGTCTGCAATGTACTTTGTGCAATGAAATAAAACATATTTTTAACATTTGGCCAAGACTTAAATCCTCAAGAGCCAAGATTTCAGAGCAAATATTTCCACATTAATTGAAAATTTTATTGTCAAATGTATTTCATGGTTTATTCATGTAGAGTAGTGCTTCTTGTCTTCCCCCATTCATTCCAATGATTTCACAGAGAAGCCAGAGGCTATTTTCAAAATTGGGGAAACAATTAAAACAGGGTACAAAAATAAAATAAAATAAAATCAGGGTGACATTGTTTTTCTCACATGCAAAGTAATGATTTCTTCCTTTATGCTGAATGTCTTCTCCACTGAGTGATTTTGCTGATAATAGTATCTCTCCTGCATAGCTTGCAGGATAGTTAGGAAGACACACAAAGAGGTAATGCATGTAATGTGAATCTGCCAAACAAACTGTAAAGAATTTTATAAATGTTACAGATTGTTATCATCATTATTTATCCAAAATAACACTCAAGTGTCAAGGTCTCCTGGAGCCCACTTGAGGATATTAATTTTTAAATGCATTTAAAGAGAAGAGAACAAGAGACCAGCCTCTATTAAGCTATGTTTCTGAGGTAAGACAACCTGTGTTCAGTTCTGATCTCACCTGTTACTATCTGTTTAATCGTGTGTAATTTATTCAACTAATCTAAGATCTAGTATGTTTAATTCATAAAATAGGGAACATAAATTACTTTAATCAGATTGCTATATTAGTAAGTTAGATAATTTAGATGAAGTGATAGATATAGAGTACATAATCACGTGTTAGTTATTATTTCACTGGAGTGCAAGTAGCACAAAAGAGAAACCAATATTTTTTCATGCATGCATTCATTCATTCTTTGAACAAATGCTTTTATCAACATCAAGTGTACAGCAATGAAGACAGACGACGTCCCTGCTAAGTAGACAATGAACAAGTAATTTCAGTAACTTTGGGGAGGGGCAAGTAGTGCAAAGAATCTGAGAGGGATTAATCACATGGAGCTATAGTCATGCAAGCTGGAAGAAGGTTCTTTAGAAGCCTATCTACAAGGATGACTTTTGACCTAACACTAGAAGGATGGAAAGGTGCAGGGAGCATGTGCCAACCATGCAAAGATTTGAGGCAAGAGCAGTTTGAACAAAAACAATAACAGTTGTAATACGCCTAGAACAAAAACTAGCTTATTGCATTCAGAAGATGAGAGGGTCCCCAGGGTTTCTTACACATGAGGAATGAGGAGGAATCCTGCAATGTGAAGGTAAGAAACAGAAGGGCCACATGACATGGGCATAGTTGGCCATACTGTAAAATAGCTTATGTTCCAAATGCATTGTAACTTTGAATCCCATAGCACCTTTCAGTCTGGAAGATATTAGATATACAGTAAATATTTTTCAATAACTTAATATGCACAAAGTATTTAAAAAATAACTACATCTAGAAAGCACTTAGGATACTTAAATATTCTGGAACTCCCAACAGATGCTTTCTGTCAAGGAAAAATCAGAAATTAGTCATGCGTTCCACTCTTAAACAGTGGTCTCTCTCTATTTGGCAGTGACCCCTAATAGCAACATCTCTCTATGGTACAAACATACAGTTGAATCTTCCTCAGTTATCACAAAGACTGCTAAAAAATAACTATACATTTTGTACAGACAAATTAAAAAGGTTATGAAAAAATAACACTTATATGTGCCTGTCCCTCCCCTGTGTATCTTAAGAGGAAATGCCAGAAAATCAAAAGGCAGTTTCAGTACACAATATGAAAAAATTATTATATGACTAAAGTTCTCAATTCTACTTCCCCCATTCTATCTCTTAACGACAAACACTTTGAGGAAACTATGTCAATTCCAATATTTCAAGGAATGGCTGACACTTAGTGCTCAAACTACATGTTGAGTGAAAGAATGAATATCTAACCAGGGTTTGAAAAAAATTAATTGAAATGCTACCCAATGTCCACACCTCAGGTAATCATCAGTCTTTCAGGATTTATTAATGAACTATGAAGTAATCACTGAAGTGTATGGTCTGTGAAGGCATCTATGATGTCTCTTTTAAATGGAAGATGATTTTACTAGATGGCAAGATGGTTTTGACTTACAGTAGACCTTATGGCACACAAATGAACTGAATGTACATCCAAAAAATACCCATTTCTCTCTCAAAATATAATACGTAATTATTATCTTTAATATATAGTATTACATTAAATAGAAATGTTTAGTATATTAGGTTATTGTAATAAATATTATTCAGTTATGTATGCATGGACTTAATCTTATTTTTATATTATTAGTATAATTGAAAATCAATTATGCAAATATTATTAAAGTAATTTAAAGGAGACACAACTACTATAACACAATACTTTTTGAGTTTTAGGAAAGTAGTTATTTTGTCATTAGTTTTATTTTTTATTGATATAGTCTTTACAGGGAGACTAGAGTAGGTACAGGAACGAGGAAGAGAACAAAGGAGATATTTTTAGAAGAGTTTTAGCATAGTGTTCCTTAGAAAATAATAGATCTTCAGCCTCACTTTGTGTTTGAACTGTACAGACAGTTATTTTGTAGGACGTCCCTCAATTTGAGATAGATAGACCAGGAAGTGTGTCTATCACCAAAATCACACTAATCAAATTCTAATCTGTGGTCAAAAATCAACCTCTAATTCTTTCTGATATCCATACCCAAGACCACATCTGTCCTGAGATAAAAGACGAAGAGTGGTTCTGTTTTAGCAGTTTCTAAAATGTGAGTTTATTCTACAATTATTTTGACAAGTGTGCTTCAGGGAAAATTGGGAGTGTTGGAAATGGGTCCAAAATTGTTTAACCAATAACAGTGATCTAATCGGCAGGCCATATTCAAATACAAGCCTATAATTATTGATGCTTGTGGTGATTTTCAAAGGAAAGAAATTTATGCTTCTATAAATTTCTTGTTAGTTTTTACTTTGCCATACTCTAAACTTGCAGAAAAGTTGCTGGTACTTTACTACCCTTTACTACCTTGGTTGACAAAGTGCTTATATTTTAGCTCATTTGCTTTAGCAGTGTGTGTACATATGAATGTAGTATAAAATATACATATATATATACATATTTTTCAGACTGACCTGAGAATAAGTATTTAAACTTAAATATTCTAGTAACAAGAATATTTTCTTATGTGACTATAGCACAGTTATGAAAGTTACGATCTTTAGAACTAGTGTAATCTAATTGGCAGTCCACGGTCAAACTCCATTACTGACTCTAGTACTTTATCCATTGTCCATGATCATGCATTGCATTTAGTTGTCGTATCTCTTTACCTTTGTTAATCTGAAATAGCTCTTTGGTCTTGCTTTAGGATTACTGCCTTTGATATTTTTGAAATGTCCAAGCAGTTATTTTTAGAATGGGTTTACTATTTGGGGGTTGCAGTTTGAGTACTGTTCTAAGACCCCAGTTTCCTGGCAAGTACTGCCCTGTCAGCTTACTTATGCATTTGAGATGCCCAACATCAGATTATTGCTTTAATTTAATAACTCTTTCATGAGTGCTGTGGTTAAATCATTTATATTATCTTGACCCAATGCTTTAAAACCCTTTATAACACACTCTGACTGTATTAGTTTACTACATAGGCTATGCTGTTATGGTGAAAAGACCAAAAAGTAACTCAAACAGAACTTTATTTCTCTCCTCTGTACAGGCCAGAGGAAAGTGTTCCCCAGCAAACATTTCTGCTCTGTGGAGAACGGTTAAAGGCACATGGGTTCTATCTCTGGGTGTAGAGTACATCCTGATTTTGCAATAGCCCAAACACTGCTAAAGGCCAAAGATGTGTACACACATTCCTCTTTAGAAATACAAACTGGAGATTTGGCAGTATCACTTTTGTTTATACCCATTGGCCAGAACTCAGTCACATGGAACACACCATCCTGTAAGAGAAACTAGGAGATGGCTTCAGTGGGTGGCCACAACATATCCTGTAGCCCGATTACCAGAGACAAGGAAAACGGTAATTGTGGACGTCTCACAGTTTCTGACCCAGAAGCCAGCAACACGTTGCTGTATGCTGTCACATAAGGAGTGCAGCAGGGAAAGGCAGGACGTGTTGGGAAAGAACAGTTTCAGGAATGTGCTAGTCACCTTCCATCACTATAACAAATGCCTGAGATAATCAGCTATTACCATTTTAGCTTCAAGTTTTAGAATTTCTTGTCCATGCTCAGTTGGGCCTTTTGCTTTGGGAGTGGCAGCACACCATGGCAGGTGCACATGGCAGGGCAAAGTCCTGCCAGAAAGCAAAAGCAAGTGAGTGAAAGGCTGGAGTCCCACAGTCCCCTCTGATGGCATGTCTGCAGTTATCCATGGGCCTCCCACCAGCCCCTCTTCTGAAAGATTCTACCTTTCCCCCTTGCGCTACTCTGGGGACCAAGCCTCTAACACGTAGACTTTTGGGGCACATTTAAAATCCAATTATAGTAATGGGAAGCCTAATTCATCAGAAAGGAAGCCTGCCTAGGCAATATATCCCTAAATAGGAAAATACAAAGAGAATTGATAAGATATGAAGTTTCTGAAGATCTATTAGATGCCTGCAAAGAGTTCAATTAGGTATACTTCAGTAGTGCTTATTTCTTACCAAGAATAGTCCTTTGCATGACATATGGAAGTAATACAGAATACGGAATCACTGATAAGGATCCTGCTCCATGTCTGATGCTTCATGTTTCTCCCTACTCTGATCTTACTTGTACCTTTTCCTGGAATGTCCTTCTCACCACCAGTACTGCCCAGCTGGCAAGTACCAACTCATCTTTTATCTTGCATTGAAATCTCACCTCCTCTGAAGGAGCACTCTTGACTCTTGGGATACAGGGAGCACTCTCAGACAGCTTATCTTGCCACACTCAAGTGCCCACTGGTGTCACATGTTTCACTATTATGCTCTGAGTTTCCTGTGGGGACAGCTGCATCTTACTATTTACTTAATAGACTTCATGCCTTTTGATTCAGAAGTACAAGCCCATGTTACACACTTTTCTAACATATCAGACAGTGACAGCGAGAGGACATCTAGGAGGCCAAAGGATCACAAGAAGACCACGATATTCGGATGTGAAGCTTGAGAATAATCAATGCCTGAAGGGAAGGAACCAATGAAGACGGAGTCACTGTGTTGGAGAAAAAATGAAAGAATAGGCTCAAGTTTAAAAAAAAGTGGTAATAGAAATACTAATGGAGGGCTTATTAAAGAAGAATGTCTAGAATAAGGCTGAAGGAAGATGTAGTAGAAGTAACAGAGAAATGCTAGAGTGGAAAAAGAAAAACTGAAGCTCTTTGTTGTGTGTACATATATGTATCACGATGGCATTTACCAAGTTCCTTTGAAATTTATACATGTTTATGTTCAAAATTAGATTCTGAATTTGACTTTCTACCAAAATACATTTAAACAAGGTGAAGTCTATCCTTAATTTGTGGCTCAAATTCTCTTTATCATAACATTTTTTTTTTTGGAAACTTGACCTTCACATACAGTACCAGTAAAATGCAGCAGCCCTGTCAGAAACTAAAATAATTTTAGGATACAAATTAAAGAGGAATGTGAGGGGAAAGTTTTGATAAATACAGTTGTTCTTATAAATAATAATGAGGTTAGGACATATTTTCCCAAATTCTTTTGCACAGAAGAGGGAGGGAGAGAGAGAGAGAGAAGTCTCCTCTGTCCCTCTTTCTTATATGGGCTCTTTGGCTGGACATAGGAACCCAATTCATACGAGAACAAAGTAACAAGAAAAAAGCATAAATTTTTATTAAATTGACATGTATATGGCAATCTTCACAAAAGAGATGAAGTGCAAAGAAATGACCATAGCATGATGCTTTTATGCTTATAGACAAAGAACTATTAGTTTGTGAATAATCAGCAGAACAAGTGGATATCTGGATTAGTGTAATAAACTCTAAAGATGTTACTAAGAGATCTATAGATTAGATATACATATAGATGATATAGATAGACAAAGAGGACATAAAAGCTACTGGAAGACAGAGTTACTGTGAAGAGTTTGTTTATTCACCTTCACTGCACTCCCAGTGACCAGTCTTTGTGATCAAGACTATTTTGTAGCCTTGGAATGGAAGACAGCCCTCCCAAAAGAACCTTCATGGCTCGCTCCATGCAGGAAAATATAGACCAAATGACCTTCTCCGAAGTTATGCTCCTTTAACTGATTACAGGATGAAATAGTCAATATACCAAGTTGACATATTTTGAGATGGCACTTCCTTAACTGTCACTGTGTAAAAATTTTTTTAGAAAACTATGTTGTTCAATAATAGTAGTTACTGAAGCCATGGTCCAGCTTGGCTGCCAGGCTCACACCAGATAGAGGGAAGACTTCTCTGCCCTCTCATTCTTCCATCTAGCCCCTCCATTCACTTCCATGCAGGGCCCTGGCATTGGCACACGCTCTTCTGAAATTCTTGAGGACTGAAGCTAGCCACTCCCATGTGAACCCAATGCACTCTATTTTACCTTGGGCTTTCCCAAGGGTCCCAGTAAGCCAAGACTTACTATTGTTCTTTCAATAAAAATCAACCTATTTTGAGTCACTGAGTGCTGTGGTTTGTGTCTAGATGTCTCCCCAAAGCCTCATGTGGGCATAGGGCTTTCTCGGGGGTGGCTTTTTCTAGAGTGTGTGATTGATTGGTGGTGCAATGGTGGGATTAAGTGTGCTGGGATTAAGGGCGTGAGTGTTACACCCACCCTAGGGTGGGTAGCCTGCATACAATATAGGGACAGAAAGAGTTTTGTCTCCTGCTTGTTGCTTTTGCTGTCTTCCACCACCATGAACAGTTGCCCCTCTGCCATGTGCCACCCTGCCTTGGAGCCAGCTGTATGGACTGAAACCTCTACAAACTGTGAGCTAAATGAACCTTTCCCCCTTTAACTTTGGGCATTGGTATTTTGCCTCAGCAAAGAGAAAAAAGTAACTAAGACACTGAAGTCTAGATGATACCATTGGTGATTCTGGTCAGGTGTTGTCTAGGAAGCAGACCAGAAGTGTCTCTCTTGGGACTGTCTTTTCAAATAATTCAGATGGATCCTTGAAAATTTCTGAAGATGAGAATTTATGCTCCCTTCCTGACCCAACAGAGTGACTCTAAGTGTGGCCTTCCATTTTTCCAACTAAGTAAAAAATAAAAATTATGAAATCATGATAGCTGATATTTGTACTGAATGACTATTACAAGCCAGGCATTGGCTACTCAATTTACATTAATCATTTCTTGTCATTTTCATGATAATCTTATGAGCTAATACATATTCTCATCTTATTGAGAATCTTAGTTGGCCTGCATTCACATAATAAGGATGATCAGCAGATGGGAACAAGTGTGGTGGCAGAACTCCAGATCCTCTATCATGTCTTGCCTCCCAACACTGATATGGAGGAAGGGACTTGAAGTTCCCCTCCAGTACTACAGGACTGCAACACGATCCTGACCTGTTCTCAAAGTCTACCATCCTGCTGCTTCTATGTCTGTGAAGGTCCTTATGCCAATTCTTTTTGTTATAAGAATTGCAACTGTTACTAAGGCTTACAAAAATTATTTCACTGTTTTACTATGAGAACCTTATAAAAATAAGTAAGAGCCTAGTAAAAATAAATATATTACAGCATCATTCACTAATAGCCAACATGTTAAAGTAACCTAAATATCCATTGACAGATGAGTGGATAGAGAATATGCAAAATATATACACAGTGAAATAATATTATAAAGAAGAAATCTTGCAAGATGTGACAAAATGGATGAATTTTGAGGATTACCCTAAGTGAAACAAGCCTTTCACAGAAAAAAAAATACTACATGATACCACATATATGAGGTGTCTAAAAGAGTCAAATTCATAGAAACAGAGTAGAATTAATAGTGTTTGTCAAGGAATGGTTGAAGAAGGAGAAATGGGAATTGCCAACAAACGGATATAAAATTTCAGTTATATAAAAGAAGTAGTTTTTACTGTCTAATGTTTTACCAATAGTTAGCAACACTGGGTTGCACAGCGAAAACTCCATTAAGAGGGTAAATTTCCATGTTACATGTACTTATCACAATGAAAAATAAATAAATAACATACACCTTTTTAATAAAAGCAAAAAAGTCCTTAAAAATATGTGTGATATGGGCCAGTGAGATAGTTCAGCGGCATAAGTGCCTGCCTGGCAAGCGCAAGGTCTTGAGTTCGACTCCCAGGACCCACATAAAAGGAAAAAAAGGGCCGGTGATATCGCTCAGCGGCACAAGTGCTTGCTGGCAAGCGCGAGGTCCTGAGGTCGACTCCCGGTACCCACATTAAAAAAAAAAGAAAAAAAATATGTGTGATAGTAAAACACATGCCCTTAAGTGTAAAAACTATTTTTGTGCTTTTCATACACACATGAATGATTGAACTTTAATGACATACTGCAGTTACTCATTTTAATATATATTACATATTCTCAAGTGTTCTTGCAGCATGCAAAAAATATATAATTTATATAATGAGGGCCAGGGATATAGCTCTGAAGCACAGCACTTGCTGGGCAAGCATGAGGTCCTGAGTTAGATTACTGGTACCAAAAAAAAAAATATATATATATATATATGTATATGTATATATAATAAGGTAAACTGATAGGGAAAAGGTTGCTTTTCAAATTAAATGTATATCCTTTAGGGCTTACATGATTCGACCTCTAGTAGTTTCTGACACTTGACATTTGGTAAGAGATCTTGCTATAATACATCAGTTTTTAAAACTCATGGTAACCATAGGTGCTTTTGCTATCTTTCGGATAGTATTTTAGAGTTTATTTTTCAGATAAATATAAAGTATATTTCTATAGCCTTCCTCTTCCCTATCTAAGAAACACTAACTAAAACTGTCTTCTAAAAAAAAGACAATTTTTTTCTCACCATAAAAATCAGAATATATATATATTCTCCATTAACCAAAATGGCTATTTTCCCAATACCTGAAAAGAATTGTACTGTAGGTAGCCTTGCTATCTTTTCTACCAACCATGCAGTCAAGAACTGAATCTGACCGATTTCTTAGAAATACCTCTGCTTGTCATATTATGGTAATAACTCCAGAACAGGTAGGCCAAATGCCTCTGACTTTTCTGAACACATAGCTGATTCCATGTTCTCTTTTTTTTTTTTTTTTTCCATTCTATGTTGACATTGAGATTTTCTGCATCCTCAGAGTAGTGATGCTACCTTTGTGGGAAGGACTGTTTCAGGCAACGTGAATTTTTCTGACAAAAACTGTGCCTACACCGTCCTCTGGTGGTGATAGTGGGAATTATCAGTTTCCACACAGCTACAGCTTCCTTGTCCCACCCCATTCTCCAAAGCAGGCCTTTCCCAGGCATCACGTCTAACACAGAAACAGGCTACTTCGAAGACGTTACAACTCCCCCCGCATATTTCAGTCATCCGCTGTGGAAGTTCCTGTCTCACCACATGACTTGCTTACCTCGTTTGATTAAAGCTGTCTGACTGTGACAGTTTGAGGTTCACAAATTACAAAGGGAAATTTCCTCTCCTAATGACTTGTGGTCTTTCATGCTTTGCTTCAAAAATACAAACCATGCAGAAAGATTTACTCATTTTTTTGTTTGTTTTTTCTACCAGTGACTTATACAAATCGGTGAACAATCACTGTCTTTCTGGGATTGGGGGCCTAAGGTGTCAATTATGAATTAATGAAGCTTCCGTGGCAATGAAAACCTGTGAATTACGTGTGAGGCAGTGTTCATTTACACTAGTGAGAAGAGCCCTTGAAAGCATCATACCTCCTGATAAGGTCACATATTCTTTGTATTTTATTACACATCACAGAATGAATTAAATCTAATGAGGCTTGCTCCTGTTGCTAATTTCTTTAATGATTTTGATTAATGTAAAGTTTAAAGGAGGAGGCATATGACTATCTGTTGAATGTTATGCTAATGACTGTATTTTATAGGTTACCTGGCTCCCACAGATATTCTCATACACAGGAATTATTACTTTGCAAATATTTCCCTTATAAATTCTTTAAGATGTAAAGAAGGTAAATATGAACATACTTTCCATATTCATGGACTAGAACATTAAACTTAAGGCAATAATTGGTTGAAAATAAAATATTAGGATAAAAGTTGAAGTATTCTTTGCCTACTGGGAACAAAGCACATAGCTGACAGCACAGCCCTCCCCACTACTTACTTTTTTACTGTTTGGGGACATTTTTTATTGCAAGAAAACAAAAGCCTAATTCTGCTAGATGAAGGATAAAGGATTTTTAAAATCTTGCAAAGCTCCAAAGTCCAGAGGGAAGACTGAAGAATACAGCTTGGAAGAGTCAAGGTAGAACAGCTCCCAAGAGTTCTCTTGGTTCATCTTTGCCATGACCAAGCTGATGACAGCGAGATCAGAGGAAAGAGACCCCAGGGGTCCCTCTGACTCCCACAAGCAGAGCAGCTATCCAAGTTTACCACGTCACCCACACTGGGTACAGCAAAGGAGAAACATTTCTATAAAGAGAAAATTGGGCATAGAAGGGGTCATGCATCCTGAGTAAGCAGAACAAATGGCAACTGCCCATCCCCCAAACCATTGGCACCTGCCTCACCATGCGCCTCCTCACCAAGTCTTGGACATGGAGCACTGTGATCTATGGATTATGCAGTGTGATTTAAGAACTTTGTGCGCATATTTTAAATATGCTGACTTTTCTGATTTTAGACTTTTAAAATTTTAATTTTTTAAATCCTAAAATGGTATAAATCTTCTGAGAAGCAGATGAACAATTTCTTTCACTGAGGCTTGTTTTATAATTCAGCGTGTCAAACAGAAGTGGGTTCTACAGAGATGATTTGTTTCTGGCTTGGCAATCACGATCAAGTCAGTGGTCACAGCTGGCACATGGGCTCACTGGTTTGATCATGTGGCTGGAGTACTATTCAAACAGAAAGTTGAACCTGAAAACTGGGAGGGTCCTGGGTCCCAGGCTAGAGGAACGCAATTCCTAGAAAGACTCCCACCCACTAGAAAGCCTGAGAACACACCAGAACAAAGTCTAGGGACTGAGCACACACAGAGAGGTGAGAAGCATGTACTTCAAACATCAGTACTGAGATCAAAGACAGGTCTCTGGAGCTACCCCAGTCCTGTGGTTAGGAGTTGACTTTCATTACACTTCCCAATGTGACCTACAGGACTGCGCAGAGCTGAGCTTACACAAGGAAATTCCTCAGATTAGTAGCTAAAAAGTGCTATATTTACAAAGTAAAAATTGCCCTGTCTTTAGACTGCTCCTAATGACAAGTGACATATAAAATAGTATTACTCTCTTGCTCTCACTAGGTAGGTGTGTGGCACAGATTAACAAAGTCAGAAAATAATAAAACAACCACAGTCTCTCTTCAATTTTGTTCTCAAGCCCTCCCCTCAAAGAATAGGGAAAGAATTTTTAGTTCATCAAGAGGTTATAGGGAAGAGATCTCTTAATTTTCTATCTAGTAAGAGGCACAAAGTAGAAATCAATACCTGCTCACTTGTTATCACTAGGTAAGAATTAATTCTTCACATATTTTATGTATTGCCTTTATTGTTTTATCTAAGTAAGCATAAATAATACTTATAAGTCACTAAATATTTAATCTAAACATTGCCTAATGAATATTACCCATGTTCAGAAAAAGATACTCCTCAAGGTTGGAGAGAAATCACTGTATAAATCTAAAGCAAGCTGAGGGGAGAAGTTTGTCTTAGAATATGCTAGGGTGGTCTGGGCGTGATGGTGCACATCAGTAATCCCAGCACTCAAGAGGCTGAGGCAGGAGGATCATGACGAGTTTGAGGCGAGCCTTGGCTATATAGTGAGTTCAAGACCAGCCTGAACTAACTCTGTCTCAAAAAAAAAAAAAGGCTACAGTGGAAAATATTAAGAAATAATCAGAATATTAATTGCTGGAAGGTAGAAACTGTTTGTTGTTTCTACTGTTGTTTGTCATAAATTGTTGCCAGGCCTTAAAAGTACATAAATAAATAACAAAGGCAATACTTTGTTTCAGTCTAATTAGCTAAGTGTTTTCCCAATTCAAATCACAAAATATTTGTGTCACTAATCTAAATAGGATGTAGAGAGGAATTTACATGACTCCTGTCCTCAGAGAGGTTATAATCTAGTACTACACAGATTTAAGAATAAGACCAAGTGTAACACTGCCAATAACCACAAAATATGAAAGGACCAAATAAAAGAAAATCTGTATCGAATATGATATCTTCAGAAACATGGAACAACTTCTCACAGACATTTTTATAAGACATTTCCAACAAAGAATTTCATTTATTCATTGTTATTTCCCCTAAGATATTGTAAATAAAATAGTATCCTTTATTCTAGTGGACCTCGAACTTCAGTTTGCATATGTACAGCTAACATGATAGCAAAAATGAGGTGACCTCTCCAATTCTAAGCATCTGATTCAGTGGTCTCCATGTTAACATGTATTTAAGCAGATTTTGATGTGAGTCATTAGTTCATACCTTGAGAACTACCATCTAGACACTGATATTGTTAAATGTCCTTCAAAAGTTTTACCCATTTAAGATTGCTGAAGTGAGGTGCTAAGGGTTTGGGTTTGAAAAAGTTTTATTAAATACTTTATAAAGATACTACTCTTCCCTCAAAGTTAGTACTATGTGCTAACTTTGGCACAAATGCACTGACTTTGCCTATACTTTACGTTAGGTAAAAATGCATTTTTCCAGAGCTAATGAAGAATTCTAAGTTTAGAAATTTATACACTTTAAGGTACCATTTCCTCACAAAATATTCTTTAGGAAAAAGTAGACATAGTTAACATAACAAGATTTGAGAGACAGACATAGATATTTTCACTTCTTTGCATTGCAAATTGTATGTGTTACCTCATTACTGCATCAAAAAGTTACCAGTTTTCTTAATAAACCCAGGTTGCCTATATCTCAGTTTATTTGATTGTGGAATTCTGAACATACTATGAAAACAAGTTTCTAGAGTTAATGACCTAAAAATTATCATTAACTGAAGTACAAGTATTTATTTCAATTAAAGAATGTCACAATATTTAGTTTACATCTCATAGCTACCACCATAAATCTAATCAATGGTATAATTTATACTGAAGAAGCAATTTGAATAATTTAATGCACTGCATTTAATGATGGTCATTAAATGTAACTGGAAGTTTACATTATTGTAAATGTAATATAATATATGTGCTGTATCATTGTTTATTCTGTTTACCTCCTGTTATGTTACATATTATGATGTACTATTAATGAACACACTATAGAAAGTCATCCCTTTCATATCAAATAGGCTCAGGGAAAGTTTATCCAGTTCAAACACCTGGTGAAAAATCCATCTTTCATAATAAACTCATGAAAACAACAAACTTTATAAATATGTAGCATACAATTACTTGAGGTTATTAAATAAACTCAGTCATCTGTTTTACGGTTTCTCCTTTGTGCTGATCATCTCTTGTTAGAGCATCATTCAGTTTGTACAGATGAAAAGCAGAAGCAGATATATGAGTCCAATTCTATTATTCACATCACAGCTCTTCCTGCAAACGTTCCCTTCTTCATGTGATGAAGGTTAACATCATCATGAGTCATGATGAGAGCACGTCCCTGCTATAGATTGGATCTGGAATATCCCCCAAAGGCTTATGTGTTAAAGGTTTGGTCATTAGTTTGGTGCTATTAGCACATGGTGAAATCTTTAAGATATGGGGCCTAATGGAAGATGTTGGGTCATTAGAGGACTATCCTTGAAGGGGATGGTGGGACCCCAGTCCTTTCTGTCTGTTTCATTCTCGCCATGAATAGGTCCATGAATGGGTCCATTCAGTTCACATGAATGGGTTTCCTCTACCACGAGCTTCCACCATGAAGGCCCAGAAGAAACAGGGCTAATCTCATCAGTTGGAATCTACAAAAGGGTGATCAAAAAAAACTTTACTCTTTTTGAGTTGATTATCTAAAGTGTTTTGTTACAGTAATGGAAAGCTGTCTAATATAATACTCTTGAAATAATATGGTGATAATGGTACTTTGATGATCTTCTCCAAACCACAAAGCCAGTCAAGCCATGAGAAAAAATCAGACAAACCCAGACTGAGGGACATTCTACAAAATACTTGACCAGAATGCCTCAGAACAGTTAAAGTCATTAAAAATAAGAATAAACTGCCTTCCAGCTTTCATCTGAAATCTCCTCCAGAAGAGAAGGTTTAGTTATACCTAGAATAACAAATGGTTTGGTAGGAAGAAATTGTGGTGAAAGTAAATTTGCAGAGCTAAATTATCCAGAAGATTTGTCACATACTATGTTGTTACGTGAGTCTAAAAGCACATTTATTTTATGTTTAACACAGAAAATTTAGATACATAGTTGCTCTGTATCATTTGATAAAGCAATAACTAAATGCCTACTGTGTGTGAGATACTTTACTAGATACTGTGGAGTACAAAAGTTAACTATTATATGAGCAAGTGGGACAGGTGTATGTTTGGACTTGCAGATATTCCAGTAGTTATACTGGTTTTTGGTTTTGCTTTGTCTGAAAGTCTCCTGTGTTATTCAGAAAGAAAGTCTCAGAAAATCCATAGAATTTTATTTTAGATGCATGGCACCAATGAATGAGGAATATGACAGCATCAAAAATAATATTGAAGGAAATAAAAAGGTTGGCTCATCCAGACTTGTGATCTGCATTGCTGAGCTACCCCCCAGCTTGCTGAGATTTAGTGTAAGGTGCAGTTACAAATGTCCTAACAAATATCTCAGGCATTAGTACCACCATAGAAACACAGGATGACACAGTTGTTGGAGACGTTAGACAACAGTAAAGTAGCTATTGTAATTGTGCTCAGAGAAATGTAATATTTTGTAGTGGCCAAAAAGACAGAGAATTCGGGAGAGAAATAAAAACTCTGAAGAAGAACCAAATGCACATTTTACAACTGAAAAATATAGAACCAAAACTAAAAACTATTTTGGATAAGTTAAATAGCTGACTAAAACAATAAAAATTGTTGCTTTGCTCAATCTGGAGAAGAGAAAGAAAAAGGATGTTTGTTTAAATGATGAGAGCTTTAGAATATGAGAGACAATTTCAAAAGTTCCATCACATGAGTAAATGGAATTCCAGAAGGAGAGGAGAGTAAGATAATAGTGGAGAAAAAGTTGAAGATTTAATGACAAAATTGTCAAATTTGGTGGAATTTATATACTTATAGGTTTATAGATTCAACAATCTCAACAGTCTGTAAACAGGATAAACATAAAGAAATGGATACCTAAACACAAACTTGTAAAATACAAAGATAAATGTGATGAAAATAATCAGAGAAAAATGGGCCATTACAAACTAACCACGATTTGGACTAATGTATATTTCTTATGGGATGCCATGAAGGATAAAAGCCTGGGAATATGTGGATAATATTGAACAAAAGAAAAATTTTTAAGAAGCTGTCAACTCAGAAGTTTATATTTAATCAAAATAATATTCAAGAATGAGGTGCATTTAAAACATACTCTTGTCTGTCACAAAGAAACAAACAAAAAATAAAAAATTAGACATACTCTTATAAAGAAAAATTGAAAGAACCTGCACCACGAGTGCTGCACTACAAAATGTGCTAAAAGAAATTCTTTCAGGGGAAGAGAAACCATACTAAGAAGGATTCAGATAGTTAGGAATTGAAAAGACCATTGAACATGGAAAAATATCTAAATGTACATAAAATCTGTTTCTTGTATTTACTGTTTAAAGCATGATTGCTGTGTTGCTGTGGAATACTAAGAACCTGATACCTATACAAAATATAACATAGAGAGCCACAGAGGTAAATGGACAGATGTGGGGTAAAGTTCTATATGTTTTATAACAAGTGGTAAAATATTGAAATGTGAGGAGTTAATGATGAATATTTTAATTCTTATAATGATAATTAAAAATATTACAAGATATAGCTAAAAATCCAATTGATAAATTAACAAATTCCAAAACTTACTCAACTATTCAAAAACAGGGCAAGAAGGTTGAAACAAAGGAAGAAAAACAGAAACAATGGATTTGAAACAAGTCTGATTGTATCAGTAACTACATTAATTTTCAGTGGAATAAACATTCCAATTAATAGAGACTATAAGAATGGATAATAAATCAAGACTCAACTATATCTTATCTATAAGAGATGCACTTTAATATAAAGATGCACATAGGTTGTAAAAAGATATGCTATGTGCACAGTTATTATTAAACTGCTGTAATGATCATAAAACAGACTTTAAAAGAAGTAAAATTATCAAAGACTTAAAAGGTTATGTCATAATGATAACAGGAACAATTCATCAGACAGAACTAATGATCATAAAAGTATATGTACCTCAAAACTTCAAAATGTATTTAACAGAAATTAAGAGACACAGGGAAGAAACGGTTAATTCCATAAGTATCATTTTGTATACACAAGGTGGATCTCAATTTATTTATAGAACCCTATAGCTAAAAAGTACATAATACAGGGCCGGTGAGATGGCTCAGCGGTGTAAGCGCCTGCCCGGCAAGCGCGAGGGCCCGAGTTCGACTCCCAGAACCCACATACGAAAAAAGGGCCGATGATATCGCTCAGCGGCATGGGCGCCTGCTGGCGCGCGAGGTCCTGAGGTCGACCCCCCGGTACCCACAAAAAAAAAAAAAAGTACATAATACATACTCTTAACTTAATACATATTAACTTATAAATCAATGGAACAGGAAACAGCCCAAAAATAGGCCTATATACTACTAATGTAGGTCAATGCAAAAGTGTCAGGGTAATTCAATGGAAAAAAAAAATATCCTCCATATATGGTGGCAAAGTAAATGAATATACCAATTTTAAGGATGGTTGTGAAAAATTAATATCCACTCTTACAGTATATCAGGGACAGATTTTTTATAAAATAATCATAGATCTAAATGCAAAATTAAAACTATAAAGTTATTATAATTCCATAATACAACACAATAAAATAATTACCAAAATATCTCAACAAATACTTCACAAAATAATATGCATAGATGGCCAATAAACATGAAAAGATGCTCAGTATCTTACTTGGAAGACAAACTATTGATCAGATTTGAAGGTAGTTTAGATGTGTAGATGTATCCTCAAGAATTGCTCAGAAAGAAGACTGTCCAAAAGAGAAAGTAAACCAAAAGAAAGAAAACATGGCTTTTAGGACACAGGGGATCCAATATAGTAACGTATGAAGGTAGATAGGGTCTAACATGACCAGCAAAGAATGAAGTCAAACAAATGTAAGCACAGGAGAAGATTTCTGAAGACTCTTCCTGAAGAAGATGAAAATAAAAGTTCGTTATAGGTGAAAATTAGGATTTTGATAACTTATGACAAACTTGAGGTTGAATATGAATAAGTAGTAAGCGAACAAAACAAAATATAATCATTCTCTCTAAGTGATTCAGGGACAGAAGGCAGAAATTTTCATTGCATAGTAAGGATTAGCAAGTTATTACAATATAAGGCTTTGGTGCCATTAACTTCCATGTACTGAAAACATGGGATGTTTTTGTAAATAAAATTACAAAGTGTGATCAAAACATATGGTATGTTGTAGTCAGAGTTTACAAGAGAAAAGATTTAATACAGGACACAAATTTATAGGATTATTTTATAATATTCACCCAAAATATCAAATTCAGAGCAACACAAGAAATCTGTCCACCCACTAGAGACCCAAAGAATCCAGCTGGGGGCCTGGATCCCATGGCAATGTCCTGCACGAGTCCAGCCGAAGGCCTAGAGCCCAGGACAATGTCCAATGCAAGTCTGTTTCAAGGATCTGCACTGGGAAGGCCCAAAGGTCAGCGGTGCAAGCTAGGAAGTCTACGCCAGTGGGATGAAGGATCCGTGCCAGCAGGCTGAGGGATCTGCACTGGAGCCAGGAAGCGACGCTCAAGGTAAGGACCAGAGCTCCCCTGAAGAGAACCACAGCCATCCTCAGTGACAGTGTGGACCCGAGCTCCTCCGATGATGATAACAGCCAAGTTCATATCAGGAAAACCAGCATGACAAGCTTCTCCAGGAAAATCAACACACCACCTTCCCTCCAGTTTTCTTTTTGTGCTGTTGGCGACAATCCTCAAGTGGATCTTCCACACCCAGAACCACACTGATTCAGTTCAGCTGGGTGTTACAAGTTGACCATTAGTCAATCCACCACATGGTAGATGTTTAAGATTTTTAAAAGTATAGTAAAAGACACATGGACACCAATCACCCTCAAAATGCTCCCCCTTGCTTCAAACACCATTATCATTCTTACCACTTTCTGAAGCACTTCTGAATCTACTCTTTCATGATTATCTTTAGTTGGACTGTTCATGGCTGCCTCCATGTCTTGAACTGATTGAAAATGTTTACCTTTCATTGTTATTTTGACTTTGGGGAAGAGCCAGAAGTTACTTGGTGCCAGATCCAGTGAATGAGGTGGAGGAAGACACACTGTAAAGTTTTTATTTGACAGAAATTATTGTAAATATGTTTAATTGATTCAGAATATTCAGGCAATCACAAAAAGACACTCATGAAAGTGAACATCCAGAACTGTTTAACAAAGTGGCAAGAATGATGAAATACATATGTTCATATCAACAGGGAGTATCTTCAGGGGGATCAGTGGCAATGTGTCCTTTTACTGTAGTAAAAATTTTTAAATAAACATTTTTTTAACCATTCCTGTACAATAAAATAAAATTACTGTAGGAGGATGAGATAAGATTTTTTTGGGAGGTGCCAAGAAGAAGTAATGGAGCTCTAAATCCTTATCTTTTAAAGAGGAGTAATTAATAGGAATTGCCAAAACTTTTTAAAGGAAACGTCTACATATATATACAGTTATAGAGGTAATTTCCAAATGAAGTAAAGTGGAAGTTGCCTCAGAAGTGGACATGCAGTGATGCATGAGATTAGTATTACCAGGTACTTACATGGCTGTTTTAGTACTAAAAACCAAAGTGATTGATATAAAACTGATTAGGCAATAAAAAATCTGGGATCATAATGTGAGCTTTAGAATAGTTCTGTACCCTCATTTTAAAGATTAAAATTATTTAATTTAATGTTTTTAAAATACATAGGTGAAAAGTATTAGTATACTGTCATTAATGTATGGTGTATGTAATGTACGGTGTATGATGTATGTACTGTCATTAGTGTACAGTGTATGAATGTATGGTGTATGTAAATGAAGTCATTGAGATTGTTACTATGTCTACTTTGTGTTTTAAAGGGTGACATTCAGTGGTGGAAGATAAATGACAGAAGTTGAAAGATTTAATTAAAATAGATCCAGCTTCTCTTACTGCTTTCTGACTAGTTTTAGCTAAATATTAAAAATGCAAATAATAATTTATCTGTGCTGAATATATAGGACACCTTAGCTATTAATTCATGTGGAATATACTATGCCATGTTCTTTTATATGTATGGTGATATAATTAAATGTTAAAGAAAAACAAAGTCTGAAAACATGTCAAAATCAAGAAGAGGATGCTAGGGAGACTTGATGAATAAATGTAACTTGGTATCGTAAATGGAACTCCTGGAACCAAAAAAGGATGCTTGGGAAAATTAACAAACTGTGAGTAAAATGTGGATTTTAGTTAATAATAATGTATCACTATAGGCTCATTGGTGTGACAAATGTTCCATAGAAATGTAAAAAGTGAACAATAGAAGAGACAAGGGGAGGATTGCGTGGGAAGTCTCTGTATTACCTCTACAACGTTTCTGTAAATTGAACATTAGTCTAAAAAATGATTATTTCAAGCTGAATGAAAAACTGATACTATCAAGAGATAATCTGGGGCCGGTGATATAGCTCAGTGGCATAAGTACCTGCCTGGCAAGTGAGAGGTCCTGAGTTCGACTCCCGGTACCCGCACACACACACACAAAAAAGATAATCTGGGAGGAAATATTTGCAACACAATAATTGACAAATAATTAGTATGAAGAATATAGCCTCCAAACTGATTTTAAAGAAGGCAAAACTAGAAAAGTAGGGAAAGCAACCCCACAGGCTAAATCATAAACAAGGATCTGATGAACGTGGAATTGTATTAAGCCTCAGTAGTGTTCAAGGAAACATAGTTAGAATGGCCACATTTTATCCACAATGTTGGCAAATGTGAGTTGACTACGCTGAAGTAGAAACTGGAGAAACTTCACAGCTATGCATTGCTGAGAGCTGTGAATTATTACAACCTCTTCAGAAAGCAATTTGACAGTATATATTCAGATTATAAATACACATACTGTTAGACCCAGAAATTCTGATTATTTACCTTGTATCTATCAGGAAGCAGGTATAAAACCCCATCCAATATTGCATTGTTTATTATGGAAAAAACTTTAAAATCCTGCATTTATTCATAAATAAGGCAATTATTACAAAATTTAACTATGATAATATATATACTGACATGTGATGTATGGGATATTATAGTTTAAAAATTACACAGATTTATATGAGCTACTATGGATGGATAGCCAAGATTTTGCTAAGAGAAAAGCAAGCTATAGAATAATAAGTTTATGTGACAGTTTAAAAAAATAAAGAGAAAAACTGGGAACAAAAATATAATATAAATATATGAAAATATTTGAAATAAGATAAATAAATGTAAATATATTTAAGTAGTTAAATGGGGTTATTTACATGAATTTGCATATTTGCATATAATATAGAGAGCAATGTGGACATGCACACCACCTTGATAGTAAGTAGGTGATGAATCTTGGGAGTGGGAAGGTGGGACAAGCATTCTTCTTCAGGAGGATCTCACTGAAATGTGCTGATAAAAGTTCAGCAACCGGCTCACTCTTCATATGTCTGCTGATTCCCACATAGTAAATACACCCACGGTGGATGATTTCATAGCTTAAGTAATTCCCAAAATTTTAACAACTGTCTCTTCCAAGTCTATACAAGCCAGCTCCAGTACTTCATTGGCTCCAGTCTTACCTTTTATAAAATATTTATGTAGTTAGAAATTCCTTTAAAATTTAAAAAATACTCTATCTCAATGATCCAGAGACAGAAAATTCCTAAATTGTATTAAAACTTGTAAAGGTCACAAAGTGCTCCTGATGTCATTTAAAATTTCTATGTGAACAATTGCAGTTCTAGGGCATTAGGATGGTAGGCATCTTTCTGACCATAGGTGGAAATGAACTTAAACAAATGTCTACTTTGTAATTGAATTTTGCAATCCAGCTAAATGAAGTGCGAGATAATGAAGAATGTTGTATTAGTTTTCTGTTCATGCTGCAACAAATTACCATGAATATAATATCTTAACTCCAAACATATTTATTGTCTTGCAGTTTTGTAACTTACAGCTCTAAGGTGGGTCCCACAAAAACAAATAAATAAGTTAATAAATAATAAATAAAGTGGGTCTCACTGGCCTAAAATCAAGGTGTCAGGAGACCTACATCCCTTTCTGGAAGCCCTAGAGGAAAATATACTCCCTTACCTTTTCCAGCTTCAAGAAGATGCCCACATTCCTCGGCTGTGGCTTCTTCCTCCATGCTCACAGCGCGGATGGTAAACGGAGCACACATGACCTTCTGCATCTATGGTATGCTGGAGTTCTCGAGCCTATGAAGTGCTAAAACCTGTACACCCCCTGCTTGTTAATTATTCTCTGACAGTATAGTGAAGAAATATTTTGCCCATACACGAACACCAAAGATATTACTATGACATCAACAATGGACCCTACGAAGACAAAAAATTATAAAACAAATGTTTAACAGCACTAAAAGGGGAGTCAGTGCCACATTTATAAAAGAATTGAGGACAAGATAAAATGAAAGGTTTCCAAATTCTTTCAGTACCAACATAACAAATATACATTCACTTTTATACATAATAGGATTCAGGAAACCTAATCAAGTAAAAACAAAGATTAATGTTATTCCTTCCATATAGGAAAGAAATTTGTCCCTTTAATGACATTATATTGTGATTTACCTCATTGATATAAACACCATGATAAAATACAAGCATATTCATTAGTATCTTCTATACATAATTTAATCCTATGATAATTTGGTTACACGTTCAAAGACTTTCCTGTTCGTGAGCTAGTTTGTCGAGAGGACCAAATCAGAAAGCCAGGAGCTGGGTCTCTCAGGCTTTTGAGACTCGGAAGTGTACCCAACACCAGGGCTAAATAACAGTAGACTATGATACTGCAGTGAGAAAGTACTGCTCTGTTCTGCCAACAAAAAAAAATACAACTTTAAAAAGCCTAAATTAGTTTCTATCCAAAGTGGGCCAAATTACAGAGTTGGTTTTTGTTTTTGTTTTGGTTTTGGTTTTGGTTTGGTTTGGTTTGGTTTATGAATGAAAGAAGAATCCATTTCTTCATCGACTACCTCCTTTTTGTTTTGTTTTGTTTCAAGAGCGTGTCTGTGAGGAGAAAGTTTATGATGCAGTAAACAAGTATAGGGTAGAAAAGGAGATAATAGATTCAAAATAATTTTAATTCCCTCATGTGTATATATTGTGCTCTTGTATCTAAAGTTTGGGTATGATTTTATCCCCTGTGGAAAGAGAAATATATCTGGTGATTCAGTTTTAAAGAGATAATATTTATTCCTGTGTTTCAAAAGAAATACATTTTGAGTAAGCTGATATATATGTTACTCATTTGAGAAATGTTGCAATTCCAATTCTCAAAACATTGGGAAAAAATAGCATAATTCAAAGCTTCATTTTCCCCAGAGGAGCAATGTTATAATCAGATAACTGTAAAATGCTCATGGTTAGATGTAATAAAGCTAAAGAAAAAGAATAAAATAGGATGATAATCTGGCAAGAAACTGGAGAAGAAAAGAGAAATTCTTATGAGTTACTGCAATTCGGTTTTACTTTTTGTTGGAATGAATATTGAATTCAAGGAGACACAATAACCACAAACTCTTAGAAAGGGTAATGAATTTCATGCTTTATTATTAATAAATTTAAATTCTTTCAAAGTAACTTTTAAAACTTATTGGGCCGTTGATATAGCTCAGCGGCATAAGCGCCTGCCTGGCAAGTGCGAGGTCCTAAGTTCGACTCCTGGTACCCGCATATTAAAAAAAAAAAAAAAAAAAAAAACCTTATTGCTTTTATCTGTAGCATTCTGTGGGATCAGGAGCCAACTATGGGAGAGATTCTCTCAGGGACCACATTACTATGGTCAGAATCTCTGATTCTGTAAGATGCTATCAACAGAATCTGGAAAAATTACAGGGTAATATCTATATAACTGTGTTTGTGAAAAAGTATTATTACTGCTTGTGTTAGTTACTTTTCTCTGAGACAAAATACCCAATGCCCAAAATTAAGGAAGGAAAGGTTTATTTAGCTCACAGTTTGGAGGTTTCAGTCCATAATCAGCTGGCTCCAAGGCCGGGTGGTGTGGCACAGGGGCAACAGTTCAAGGTGACAGTAGACAGCAAAAGCAACAAGAGCAAAACAGGGGGAGAGCAAGCCTCTTTTCCCCCCTTATATTATATGTAGGGCAGGTGTAGCAATCACACCATCTCTGTGCCCTCCTCTTGCACAGGCTCAGGACATTTACAAAGTGAGGACCCTGGCCCCCTGCTGAGTCACTTAGTTAAACTTCTAAACTTCTCAAGTGGACACAATGAACAACATCCTAGAGAAGGTAAGGGCATGTCCTCTACACCCCAATATGTAGAACTCTGAGTTACTCAGTTAAGCTTCTAGACTTCTCAAATTGACACAATGTATCAACCATTACAGTGCTACATTAGTGACACTCATAACTATCATCTAAGATAATAGGAACAAATAGATATCATTTATGGAAATTTATTTTTAAAATAATAAACATGGTTTATAAACTCAGCTATATAGAAACATTTATTAATTAATGAAAAACTCTAAAATTCATGTAACTTGGGATATTTGAAAGTTTTTTAAATGTTTTCAGTATACAACAAGGAGCTTAAAAGGAAACTAAAACATTAATTAAGTCATTTTAATCAAATATTCAGTAATATAAATGCCTTCTCCAGAGTTAGCTGTCAGATCGTTAGCTTCCACAAATCAGGAGATTTAATGCTATGAATAGATAGAAGAATAGTAACTTGAATGGAATGATTGAGCCCAGTTGCAAATAAAAACTTGATTGCTGCTATAAAACAGAGGCAAAGAGGACTCCGTCTAGAATCTGAGGGACCCTTGAACATGTCTGTATTAGTCATCTTTTTCTTACTACAAGGGAATACCTGGGGGAATTAATCTATGGAAGGAAAGATTTCCTTAGCTCACCATTGATAGGTTCAAATGCAAGATCAGGGAGCTTGTTGGTTTGGCCTCTGTGAGGGAAGCGTATGGCAATGACAGACGCACGTGTCAGAATGAGTGACATCATGAGCCAGGAAACACCTGAAGAGAAGACAGGCAGGGTCACATAATCCCCTGCAGGACACAAATGCAAAGACTTGAGAACTTCCCTCTAGGCCCCACCTCTTAAAGGTCCACAGCTTATCCCAGTACTGCAACCCGAGGACCAAGCCTTTACAGGGACCTTCGAGGGACAGTCATACAAGCTATAGCAGTGCCAGTTAGTATTTCCATGCCCACTAGTGAAATCATTTTAAAATCGTAACAAAAAGCGGAATGGCTGTGTTACCAGATCAATCCAGGGGAAAAGCTTTAGATTACTTCCCCGAGTAGAGAACCTACAGTAGTTGAGGTTCTGACTCCTAGCAAGGGAAACACAAGATGGGCAGTTGAAGAAGGAAGATCCAGACATCAACTACAACCTTGTGCTCAATTACAGAAATGATGACTGCAGGAGCTTTGCATATTTCCATTTTGTTACATATATATGCATGTTTGTATACCACAGCCACATTTTTCTACCTTCATTTCATATACCAGTTATTAGACTTTAATTTTAAATTTAACGCATGAGGTTACAAACTTTTTGGTGGATCTGTGACTGAATTTGAGTAGGACTGAACGTAGTCAGCAATGGATACAATGACTATTGGGACCATGTGTTTTTCCTTTTGGGGGAAGGTGTGAGAACTTTTACTTTTCAGATGGGTGTATCTTGGGTGCAGACACAAAGTTGGTTTGGTGCTCTACAGAAGTTCAGCTGTGTGTAGCAGAGTGCATTTAGGAGTTGAGTAGCCAATAAATGGACTGTGCCAATTTTCAGTTTATTAACTCCCAGCTTTAAATTCATACTTTACCTATGGTCCAGAAAAACCGATCCTGGCTCCTTAATTATTTTTTACTTTGCCAGATGGTTATAAGTTTTGTCAAAACAGATTCCTGGAGAGATGCTGCAGGAGGGACGGGCATTCGTCCAGATCCTGCTGTGCTCACGTGGCACGCAGGGGCAGCACATGGCACTTCTCATGCCCAGCTCTTCAAGCACACTAGCCAGCAGCACTTCATGACGGCCACTGCCCCTCAGAGTGAAACAGCTCCCCTGGATCAGCTTTCCCTGTTCTACAGAGTATGGAATTCCAGCAAGCTCCAGAACATGTATTTCCAGCGAGTTCCGCCACCCTGGCACCACCCTGGCTGCTTCGCCATCAGTGAGTCACAGCTGCACCCACTCTAGGGAGGGCAAGACCTTCGCCCCAGAAGGATCCCTTTCTTGAGGGCCTCATCCCAACCCTAACTGCTTCTTCCAGATGCTGTTTCTGGGTTTTTTAAAGTTCTTATTTCTTACTGGTCAAGCTCTTGTTACTCAGTCTTTCCATTATACTCAGTAATTCCTGACATTAAACTTTTCTGTTCAAATTATTGTGCAGTTTCTTTCTTCTAATTGGACCTTGCCTGAAATACTTTTATTTTTCTTGGGGTTTGTTGACATTTTTGGATCATAAAATATTTTTCTGGACCTCCTATTGCTTCCCCTCTTATTCTAAGACTTCAATTAAATATATTAGACTGCTTATTACTGAACCAAATTCACAGAGATTTTGTTCATTTTTTAAGTTTTTAACTAGCACATAATAATTGTACAAATTCATGGGGTAAAATCGGATGCTTTGATACATGTATACATTGTATAATAATCAAATCAGGGTGATTAGTGTATCTATCACCTTAAACACTCATCATTTATTTATGGTAAAACATTCAAAATCTTCTCTCTGGCTGTTTTGAAATATACATTATTGTTAACTATAGTCACCCGGCTGTGCAATAGAGAACCAGAACTTTTACTATCTATAGGGATCATTTGTATTGCTTTATTCTGAGGTCATCACTCTTCTCTTCTGCAGTGTCTAACCTACAACCAATTTCATTTAGTAAATTTTGTGAATGTTGTAGATATCACTTTCTCAATGTTTCATGATTCTTTATCATGTTGGCCATTTTTCTCCTTATTTTCATGTTTTATTTTATAACCTTGAGTATTCTTAATTGTTGTTTTAAGATCTTTGTCTCCTAATTCCTTCATCTCTGTCATTTCTGGTTCTCTTTATACTGATTGATTTTCATCTTGATTATTGGAAATATTTTCTGCCTCTTTGTAAGCAGAGTGATTTTTTATGATTTATTGGCTATGGTGAATTTTATGTCACTGAGTGATGAATTTTGCTGCTTTCCTTTAATGAGCCTTTTACTTGCACATCGTATTGACCCTCTCAAGGCTTGCTGTTAAGCTTTGTTATGGTAAGTCTAAAGCAGACTTCACTGTAGGGATATTTTTGTCATCTGAGGTATGATGCTTCCAAGAACTCTAAAGCACAAGATGTCTTTCATCAGGCTAGTGGGAATGTGCACAGTCCCTAATGCTCTGTGAGCTCTGGGAATTGTTGGGCTTTCTAGCACTTCTTCCCCTGGCTTATGAAAGATCATGCCTCACATGGACAGTTGATAATTTTGCTAAAGACCCAAAGAGGATCATCTGCAGATCTCTGAAGCTCTCTATCAATTCTATTTCAGTTTCTCCTCTCTGGTATTCTGCCCACAAATTGTGACTGCTTATACCTTCCCAAACTATAACCTCTGTCTCCTCCAGCCAGCAACCCTGAGCTCCATTTGGGTTCTTTCTGCCCTGCAGCCTGCAGACTGCCTCTCAGCAGTACACTGGGGCAATTGGAGGGCCCACCCCACTGTTTCCCTTTGCTCAGCAACCACAATCCATTTTCCTAGGTTTTATCGAAAGAAAGAAATCCCCAAGGCATTTCATCTGTCATGTACAGAAGTAGTCCTACAATGCCTATGTTTCCATGTTTCATTGTAACTAATAGTGCAAATATTCTTTATGTTTAAACCAATTTAAATAACATACATCATAGGTATTTATTTCCAACATAAAATAATAGCCACAAATGATATTTTCCAACTAGCAAAGCATATCTAAAAGAATTATTAGTAGTGCCAGTGTATTCTTTGGAGTGAAGTCTATTTTCTTTAATATTCTGTAATATTTGTTCATTCACCCAGCCACTGCCTTTCTAAATAGCACTAATTTTTATGAAACTTCAACCAATACATTTGCTACTTGTTGGGTTCTTAAAGGAAAAGAAGCTGGAAAAAAGGAAACTAATGTTTTCTGGTGAAATGTGAGGACTAACTTCTGGATTTCATTTGCATAATAATAGCCAACAGGACTGATAGGATAGAGGGCTATTTGTCCAAAGTCACAGAGGTGAGAGGTCACAGTAATTCTGACTGCAAGTTCAAACTCCGACAACCACAACACGGTATTTACCAACTACCCTATTCATTTCAACGACAGCACATACAACATGTGTGGGAAAGTGGAGTATTCATTTTCACTGCTTCAATTGCTACATTGCTCCAGCTTTCATAGCCATACAGTGGAGACAGCACTGACTCAGAGAAGGTGACATGCATTTAAATACCGTCCTGTCACTGATTCAATCAGTGTGGGCTCATACAAGCCTCAGTTTCTTCTTCACATTCCAGATATTAAATACTATAGTCAAATTTTAAAGTTCTGTATATGTAAAAATATAAATACCTTGTATATTGCGTCTAAGAGTTTTTAATCCAATCAAATTCTATGACAAAATCTGTGAGCGTTCAAGGCTTCCTCCTTCCCTCCTGAATCACTTGTTTCTATTACCCCTTTTGCTCGTTCAAATATTTGCTTAAATACCTGGATACCATCATAAAATATTCAATGATGAGATCTGACACATCATGAAATGAATGTATATTGTATTCAGATGTCTGCTGTCCCCACTTAAGAAATAATTAGGAAGTTTCTGTGATAGTTTGGGTGGTCAGGGTTTAAAGATTAGCAATTTCTGTTTCCAAATGACAATACATTACTTGTCATTTCTTGAATCGAAGTCATTCATATCAGCCGGATAGTTGGCATCTTAAAGAATAGACCTTCTCTGTGATTTTTTTTCCATCAGATTTGTTTTAGCTATTTCTGAGGAAAGTGTCAAGGGAAAGTAATATGTATGTGCATCCTCTGAGTAAGCAGACTAGTTCAGGCATTAATGGAATGAGAGTTGTCCAAGTAGACCAAGGAGGAGGCCCCCAAGAAAGGATGGGGGTAATTGAACACAGAGTAAAAAAAAGAAATATTGACAAAACAAAACAATATCTTTAGTGCAGAAAAATTGAAGAGAATTTTTTCAAAAATTTAACCTTATCACAAGAGGAATCATAACATTTTAACCTTGTACCATAATCTTCCCTGCATTATGAAATTTTTAAGTCTACATATATTAGAAAATTCTCATACAGGTAAAAGATAACAACATTTTTTAATATAAGTAATCTAAATGACCATAAAGTAAAGAATAAATAAACAAAAAATAGCCATAAAATAGGATACTTCATATATAGATATCGAAAATAATGTTGGGTGAAGAAAAGATAAAGTAATGTGATAGTTGGATAATACATGAGTGAATAAAAATACATCAAGCAATAATATGTAGCACATATATATGCACTTAAATGAACTCTAAAGCTACACACTATTGACAAGATTTGCCTCTGAAAATGGATTAGGAGAAGATGTAATGGTAACAGCAATAAAAGTGGACTTTGCCTTCTGGTAAGTTTCACTTCTTAAACAAACAGGGTGAGCAAATATTACATTTCATTTTCTTTTATAATTAATTCCTGGTAGTAGGAAAACAGATGTTTTTTAACTTATCATTTTAACTTTCTCTAAGTTTTAAATTTATAAAACTTATTGGAGTTGAGTAAATGTGACTATATACGACCCACCCGTCAAGCTGATTTCAGTATGTTACTAGGAGTAGAGGTGAGGCTATTACATTTTGAGATATATGTATAACAAAACTGATATACTGAAAAGTACACTGCGACCACCCAAAGAGAGCCTCATCTAAGGGGATAAAAAAGAAAACATTTTTAAAAAGATATTTCAGTGGCTCAGGACAGATGTACTTACATAACTACATGCCTCAACAGGACTTTAAGGAAAAAAAGGCCAAGAGAAAGCAATAACCATTTTTTTCAGCCTTTTTTTCAGCATTAACCAATGGAAATTTTGGACATAAAAAACAGTATATCTTACTTGATGGGAAAAAAGTGGTGGGAAAGAGAAAAGGAAGCAAAAGCTTAAAAAGAGGTAAAAATATTAGAGCAAAGTAAACACAGAAAATATCTTTTTAAAGTAGTCATAACTTTTTGGAGATCTCCTTTTGCATATCCTCTTACAATAGTATTTTTTGAGACAGTCTTGCTTAAGTCAATAAATTGTCCAGAATGGGCTTGAACTTGCAAGCTTCCTACCTCAGCCTCCCAAAGTACTGGGAATATAGATGTGCACCACCATGTCCTTCACCTTATAACAATTTTTTTTTTGTGGGTACCGGGGGGTCGACCTCAGGACCTCGCGCTCCAGCAGGCGCCCGTGCCGCTGAGCGATATCACCGGCCTTTTTTTCGTATGTGGGATCCGGGAGTCAAACTCGGGCCCTCGCGCTTGCCGGGCAGGCACTTAAGCCGCTGAGCCATCTCATCGGCCCCACCTTCTAACAATTTTATGGACAATAATTTTATGGCTATCAGGTTGTGGCCCCAATAATCTAAAGAGAGATTTTATACTTTTGATATGAGATGATTAGAACACATAAAAAATAATTACAGAAATGTATAGCATAAGTTCAGTAAAGTCTTTTGTAGACTTAAAAATGGATCAAGAAAGCTTATTTTCCATATTCTAAAAATAGCAGGCTGGGATTCACATTAATCTGTTTCATTCCAAAGCTTGCATTCTCCCACTTAACATACACATTGAATACTGTATTTTGTGTACAATACTAGAATAAGTAAAGCACAATTAAAGGCAAACTCAACCCAAGCCCTGTCTTAGCTCTCTCATCATTGAGTCACAATACCCACTATGTGCAGTTTAAAGGAAGAGAGGTTTAATCTGTTCATGGTTTCAGTACATGACCAGCTGGCTCCAAAGCAGAGATATCATAGCAGAAGTATGTAGAGGAGCAAAACTGCTTAGTTCATGGTGGCCAGGAAGAAGGGCAGGGTAACAGCGCCAGAAACGAACAGGTGAGGCACCATACACAGTACCCAAGTCCACTCTTCATGACCCACCCAGACACACCCAGAAACACGCTCTACTAATCTACTGGGAGTTTCTTAATCCAGTGAAGTTGACATATCAGGATTAATGGCCATAATCCCTAAAGTGAAGTCTAAAAGTTTTGCTAAATTACTTGATGTGTTACACTGGTAGATGACTATTTTTCATTATTCCAAGCAAGATTCTTCCTGGAATATGAAGGTGAGCAAATACACACACGCACACACATGCACACACACATACATGCAAAGTCATGCCTCAGTATCCAGGAGAGACTGATTCCTAGATCTCCATTGGATACTAAATCTGATGATGCTCAAGTCCCTTATATAAAATAACATGTTATTTGCATTTAACGTGTGCACATCTTCCTGTATACTTTAAATCATTTCTAGATTACTTGTAATAACTGATATAATGTAAATACCTTATAAATAGTTGTTATGTAGTATTGTTTAGGAAATAGTGACAAGAAAGAAAACCTTACATGTTCAGTACTGATACAATTTTTCTCAAATATTTTCAATCTACATTAGATTGAATCAACAGATATAGAACCTGTGGAGCTGTCTGTATGTCCCTCTTTTTTCAAACTTAATGAAAAGACAAATTAGGAAATATGCAGTTCAAATGTATATGCATATAACTAAAGAAAAGAATTCAATAACCTGGTTCTTAATCTCCTAGTATTCCATACCTGAAACATAAAGCAGCTAAGCAATCAAAACAGCATTTTTTATATTTCCCCCAAAATAAACACTCTTCCCAAATCCATGTGGAGTATGTTTCTGTGTGGTCTTGCATCTACATTGAAATGTAAGCACCATGGGAGCTGAAGGCCATCATCCATATGTACAGCGGTTTCTCCATCCCTAAACAATGACTGATACAAGTATTTGTTGATAGGATACTGGTGGCTTTGGGTTTTTTTTTTTCCTTTCTGTTGGTGTAAATTATAATTCACTTGAAATAATGATTTCTTAGAGCAGAAAACCAAGAACCACTGTAAGAACTGACAACTTTCCCAGAGCACAGGAGACATTAAACAGAACACTCACTCTCCTATATTCTTACCTCAAGGTCTTGGGACCATTCCCAACCCTTCACTTACGCTTCATGCGGCACATGGAAGGTAACATGTGCATTTCACTTCCACCTCCAGGTGTCAATCAATAATCAAAACAAAAGGTGAAAGAGAAAAAAATTGATTCTATATAATTAGATGTCCAGGATGGATGCAGGTACATTTAGATGCGATGACTCAAACATGTTATCAGAGCTCTCTTGTAGACTTCCTTCTCTGTGGGTTGAAATTTAGTCTTAGGTAAGCTCAGATCCAAAATCTCTATGTGTCAATAACATCCTTAGAGTTTATGATTCTGGAGCGCAGCCCACTAACTCCTTTCTTCTAGAAGTTCCAGCAAACTTCCCAGATTGGCCTGGTTTGGGGCGTGTGTCCATCTCAAAGTAATCACTGTGGCCATTAGAGTTGAGTATCAAGATTGCTCTGCCTAAATCATACTATGGAGGAAGCAACATATTAACCTCCTTTTTAGGTAGGAAAGAAATAGTTTCTAAAAGAAAATTGTTGGCAGACTAAATGCGAAAGATGTCCATGACTCCAAGCTCAGAAAACTAAGTTCCACACACAAACTTCTATATCTAGTAGGAGGGAATGACCACTTGAATTCATAGAATACTAATACTGCAATCTAATAAACTTGAGCTCATGTTCTAACCCCAAAACCCATGTTCTTTCCACTACACGTATATGTAGCCTCCCTATTTTTTAGAGCAAAATGCTGAACCTGCTCCAAAATTTTCAAAGTGAATAGTATTCATCATGTACATTTTTGATACAGAAATTTGAAATATAAAATGGCAATCAAAATACTCCTCTTTTGTGAGCTACTTTCTGTTACTCTTAGTGGTAAGGATTTGGTAACTAATCCTGCTAATATTTTGAAAATAAAGCATTTTCAGTGCATTCAACCCACCAACATCAGAGGCAGTTTAGCTCAATAAGAATGATAGAATATGATTCTTCGAAAGATGAGGAACAGGACCATTACGCTGTTGTTATTTTTCTCTGTGCCTTTCATCTATTCTGTTTCATCTTTCCTTTTCTCAGATCTTATCCTAGAAGATCTCTTTATTTAAATTAGTTAGAAAATGGCTAGTATATATACAATATTTTTAAAAATCTGTTCCGTCTTTTGAAAACTAAAATGATTTTTACTTCCCTTTCAAAGTGAAAAGAGAGAGAGAGAGAGAAATGTGAAAAGTATCAAGCATAGATGGAACTATTTGCATTTATGCTCTGACACTAAGATATTTTTCTACTATCAACAAATGAAGAGCTTTATTTTAAATGTTGGCAGATTCTGCCTGGGCTCCATTATTGCGTCCTTGTTCACTGCAAAAAGAAAAGAGGGACAAATCTGCTTTCTTTGTGATCTAGGATTCCTGGGGAAAGATTGAGGCATCCTTTCTGGCTCTGAGGTAAATATGTGACTTTCATTAGCATTAATGGAAGTGCTCCCAGATGAAAGAACAGACTCCATGTTTTTAAATGCTTTAGTGACAATTCACACAAAGCTGGAAAAAGTCTTTTTGTTTTATGCAGCTCTGCTCACTGTGGCACTACTAGGATTAGAAATCACAGTAGGCTGTCCTTTTAAGACAGTTCATCCATCCAGTCACTTCAGAATGCTTGCAGAAAAAGATGTCATGGAAAAGCAGCGTATGCACCAGGCAGGTTTATTACTCCAACATGAAGGGAGAAGGTTTTCAGGCAACTGTTGTTGCACACTTTCTTGCAAGAAAAAAAAAAAGTCTGCTAATTTAAGAAATAGCTCTCTCTTTTCTTAGAGATCTTAAGAAAAGATCTCTCTTTTCTTTAGTAGTTTCAAAGTAAAAGAAAAATAATAGTACTGCTCTTGTGTTTTCAAAGACTGAAGAAAATCTACTGAAATATGTGGACACAACAAACTAATCATGATAATTTTCTCTCCTATATTTAACACATAAGCAGAATTGCTCTCTTTTTTGTGTAACATCTACATAAGAAAAATAACTTCACATTTGAGTAAAAATTGTAGAACAGGAAGAAAACTAATGGTTCTTTAAAAAGATCCAATGAATCATAAAAGCCAGTCTTTCAAAGTCATGTTTGTGTGCATTGCTAAAGATATGGAGAGAATAAATGACTGGAATTAAATCTGAAGACAAATCCCCCTCAAAATGAGAAACAATACCCTAGTTTACATTAAATGAAAAAAAATCACTCATATGGCATAAAATGAATAGAATAATTCAACTTTTCCAAAGGAATACAAATATTCAAAAAAGTTGCCACCTAAAAAGTAAAAGAAAAAGAGCATTGAGAGAGTGGTGGGGATATGGGTCAGGACAGGGCACCATGTGAGTTTGTCAGCTCTCATGGGTTTGCTCTGAGTTTCAAAAGAGTGACTGCCCCTCAGCCCATGGGTGGTTCTTGTTTTCCAGCATACCTGAGCCTTGCTGCTCAACCACTGGCTACTCCCATGTCTCCATGGATAAGCAGATGAACACTCGCACCCACCTTGTTGCCTCTGCCTTGTAGATTACCCCTTTCTAAAGACAGTTGAGATTTGTTTTACACTACGTGGATGAGCCTCTGTGGGCCTAGAGAAAATGGGAGACCTACAGATTACAGGAGGCTCAGGAAAAGCTGAGGGGGGCCCTGGGTGTGTCCCAGCTGACCCACGCATCCTCTTAGCGAACACTTTTAGAAACTAGGAACAAGGTCAGGAGCCAATAAGACAACTGCATATCCGTTAGGTTTTATCAAGAAGACCCTCCCATCCTGAGTGTATGGCCCAGAACAAGTGTGTTGTCTATGAGCTGAAAAGAAACAGGTGGTGTAGGTTTAGGGCAATATTAAAGGCCAGGAAGCTGTCGGATGTTTTCCAGATTACAAATATTCTTCACATGAAACCACAGATTTAGCAGTGATTACTGAGAAAGGATGGGGACATACACGCACACATATTTTTAAAAGATAATTAAGTTTGTATTTAGTTGTTACTGTGCATGTGCGTGTGTGTGTGTGTGTGTGTGTGTGTGTGTGTGTCTTAGTTACTTTTCTCATTGCTGAGACAAAATAAACAACAACAAAAGTTAAAGGAGGAAAGTTTTATTGTATGTAGCTCACAGTTTGTAGAGGCTTCGGTTCATAATTGGCTGGCTCCAAGGCCAAGTAGCATGGCAGAGGGACGTCATAGAGGAGAAACATTTCATGGCAGGCAGAAGGCAGCAAAGCAGCGAAGCAGCAAAGCAGCAAGCAGCAAGTTACAAGCAGTGACAACAGCAGCCCTCTTTCTTCCCTTATGTTTTATGCTGGCTACGTGCCGTTATAGTGGGTAGCATTCACACCCAGGTTGGAGCACCTTTAATCCAAACATTGCGCCATGAATCAATCCCAGCATCACACATTCTATATCCAGCCACCTCTGAAAAGCCCCACTTATGACCACATGAGGCCTTTAGGGGACATTTAAACACAAGCCATAACTCTCTCTCTGTGTGTGTGTGTGTATGTGTGTGTGTGGTAATAAGTTCAGAATCTTTTATCTCATTAGAAAATCTGTTAGGCAACTATCATGTTTAAGGGAACAATATGATGTGAGAACTGTCAAAAAACTGAAAACAGTCCTTACTTTTGAGGTGCTTAAATTCTACCTAGGAAGAATGGACATGGACACAAAGTATTTAAAATAAGTGTGGGTGAAGGAGATTGAGATTTTAGATTTCTTGGAGCCTGGGGAGTAATGTATAACATTAGCAAATAATTTTCCTTATAAATAAAGCTGAGGGCCAGCAGCTTCCTTATATCTGGACTCGTCTACCTGTTAGATGAGTTACTCATGAAGAAAAGAGCTTGGGATGAGAAGGCAGTTTCAGACACCAGTTCTCAGGCCAGGAGAGAGAGTAGGTCCCTCTCAGCCCTTGTTTCCTTCTGTATTTGCTTCTTGGCCCTGATCTCTCTACCTGCACACACCTCTGGGAGACGAGAATGACTAATCTAGTGTCTCCCCATTCCAGTCCCCCCTGAATAGTGACTAGGGCCAATCTCCAGAAAACATCAGACCCATGTTCCAACCTCTTCCAGGTTTTGTTACTGCCTCTGTGGTGGTAGGGGTCTTATTTATCTTCTAATATCTTCAGTGTCTCTTACAGTAGCAGCTACTTAGGTACTCAATTATTAACTTATAAAATACTAAATTGGGCCGGTGAGATGGCTCAGCGGTGTAAGCGCCTGCCTGGCAAGTGTGAGGGCCCAAGTTCGACTCCCGGAACCCACATATGAAAAAGGGGCCGGTGATATCGCTCAGCGGCACGGGTGCCTACTGGCGCGCGAGGTCCTGAGGTCGACCCCCGGTACCCACAAAAAAAAAAATAATAAAATAAAATGCTAAATCCATTATCTCTATAAATAAAGGTACAATGTTACTATTTAACTCTTAAGATAGTCTGATTCCTCCCTTCACCTTTATTGCATTCTTTCTCCACTCTTGCATATAGTTAGATTCAGCTAATATGGTCCATTCACCGACTGTATCAGGGATCTCGTTTCCCTCTCACATCTTCTCTCCTGCTGGTCTACACACCTGGATCTTTTCTCTTCACCTGCTTCTTCGACTTCCCTCTAACTTTTAAGTTGTGTGCCATCTCTTCCACAAATACCTCCCTGATCAATTTAAGATTATTTTTTCTTTTTTAACACATAGTATGCACCATCCATATAGCTTTTACAAGCCACTCTGGATTATACTTAGATGTGCTTAGAACAGGATTGAGTTTTTTGTTTTTGTTTTGTTTTGTTTGTTTTTTGTAGCACCAACACAGTAATTGACACACAGCAAAAACTCAGTGAGCATTTCTTGAATAAATAACAGAATTGTACCTTGTACTCCACCTTGCCAAGAAAATGTCAGAACATTAGCAGTCACATTTAATTTACAGAAATAGAGGAGGAAGAAAAGAATTGGGGAGGGCAAGAAAAGTCCAATTACTGCACTTGATTTTGCTAACCTTTCTATGCTATTCACAGCCATCCTCTACGTACTTTCCTATTGTCAAACAGCCCCTTCAGTGGTAGATATGGATACTTCTTCATCTAAACAAAATTTGCACTGGTATACGCATTATATTAAACATAACAACTACCTATATGATAAGCACTAAGTAAAATCACCATATGCTTTTCTGACCCCAAGCAGTATGCAAACCCAATTTTATTCTATTTTTTAAAGTGAGCTTGGTATTCAGTGGGGAAAATCTCAGTGAGCAATAACACCTATCTCCTATCATTTAGGAACTGCTGTTGTGAGACTGTTCTTCACAAATCTCTGCATTTTTTTTTAAAAAGACAATATACTGATCATATACATCCATGGCATATTTATGAAGTATTTCTAATGGTAGAAATTGAAAGGTATATAACAACGCAATGCTACATAAATTTTGTTGGACCTGACTGAAGTATACAAATAAATGGAAGATAGTCCAATTATAATACTATAAATGAAGTTCATGGTATAAACTTTGTAAAAGAACATAGGCAGCAGTCCAACAGGGTAGGATCAATTAGGAATACTGAGGAAAAAAATCAAAGGAACTATTGTTAATCCACACCTATATTGTAGATCATTTCCCACGAACCAACATCCTGTCCAAGAAGGGACTTAGCCATTGTGTCAGTGAATGAGTTTTAGTCCCTGAGTGACCCTTAAGACTTTTTGTCACTTAATTCTGTACTCAGTGTGCTGCTGCAAAGAGCCCTGCCCATTTCCTAACTATGCGACTCAATCATTTAGTAATTGTTGGTTTTTTTAAGCTATGAAAGCACCTTGCCTAAAACCCAGTTAAAACAAAACTATTAAAATTTTGATACACTAGAGCTAGTTCAAATTCAGTAGACTTTGGCTCACATAGATCAAAGAACCATCTACTTTATCTGCTTCAGATTCTCTTGGTAGAATGTTTTCATTTGGAAACTTGAGGGAGCTTTGTTAGTGTTGTATCTTTGTTTAGCGGCTTAAAAGCAACTGAAAGATCTACCTTTATTGGACTTTAAGAAGTATTTTGCACACACCAAGAGGGAGTAAACAGTCCATGAATTGCACTTGTTTGCCTTTCCAACTCTGCCATTAAGGAAAAGTTCGATTATCAGTGTAGATGGGTAGTTGAGGAGCTTACTTTATCTTACTCACCTGGCCTAAGAGATGCTCATTAATGTGGGCAGTAAACAGATCACACGTGAGGTCCAATGCTGCCTCTCAGTTGGAAGCAAAATCTGTGTTGATCCTTGGCAAGCATGTGAAGTCATTGGTGACAACAGTTCCTTTACCTTCAGTGCTTTCTCTCCTACTGAAGTGTCTCTTGAAAAATTTTTTCTATTTCTAGTTAATATTATAAAAAAAAAAAAAACTAGGAATTCTTTTTTTTTTTTTTGTGGGTACCGGGGGGTCGACCTCAGGACTTCTCACACCAGCAGGCACCCATGCCGCTAAGCGATATCACCGGCCCTTTTTTCGTATGTGGGTACCGGGAGTTGAACTCAGGACCTTGAACTTGCCCTGCAGGTGCTTATGCCGCTGAGCCATCTCACTGGCCCAAGGAATTCTTAACCTCAAAATTATATTGATCATACAAACTAGGAATTAACTGCTTAAAAAATTTGCCCAACTTTCTCATATTCCATGGTACTACATTAGAAATTTGGTGTGTTGTGAGAGAACATGGGAGACTAATCCAGTCATATCCAAGCAGAAAACAACTGCAACAAGAGAGATGACAAGTGTGCCATGTATCATTACAAGATGTACAATGTTGACAGAACCAGGGAGAAAGAAGCCACCATAGAGAACACTGATACGATCTACAGGACAAAGAGAGGCAGACAGCCGCATTCATTAACAGGCCAATGAGGCATCATCCCCTCACGGAACATCACGGAAGAAAGAAACCTTCAGCAGAAATCCATTGGAAAAGATGTATCACTGCATTTTGAGGAAAGAAGCAGCAAAGTAAAATCTAAGAATTATCTGTGATGAAGAAAAACTGGTCACACCTCATTTTTTTCAATGAGGCACTTGTACCAATACGTATCATTGATATATTCCAGTAGAAGTGTGTGGATAACATTGTAAGGAAAATTAGGTTTCCTGGATGTCTGTTTATATGCATGCCATCTTGGGGTTAAGTTTATGGAGTTAGCATTTGAAAATCATTAATAATAAAATACTAATTAATCAGGCCGGTGAGATGGCTCAGCGGCTTAAGCGCCTGCCCGGCAGGTGCAAGGGCCTGAGTTCGACTCCCGGAACCCACATACGAAAAAGGGGCCGGTGATATCGCTCAGCGGCACAGGCGCCTGCTGGCGCGCGAGGTCCTGAGGTCGAACCCCGGTACCCACAAAAAAAAAAAAAATACTAATTAATCACTTTTGGTTAATTAGTTAAGACAGAAATAAAATGGAAAAATAAATTTTCAGAGTAATTAATGCGATAAATTCATGACTGATACTGTTATGCCAACTTCATTTTAATTTTAAAAAGCATTCTTTTAAACTATTAAAAATCATAACCCTAACCTTCAATCATAATGTTGATATTTGATACAGATTTTTGAAAACTTTGCTTACTCAAGTGAAAATTTCAAAAAGGAACCAATAGCTTGACATTTTAAGTAGCATACTATCTTAAATGACACAGTTCAGGATGGCAATGTGAGTAGCTCAGGACACCTGCTCCCAGAAAAATAACCAAAACTGGTGGCATTTATTAAATACATGCATGTGTGTATATCTGGAAATTGTCTTCTGGGCATACAATGAATGCAGAAACATTTATTACAGAAAAACTACTAAATCTCAGTAGGAACAGTGAAAGTATTTGATCTGAAGTTTGAGACACATATACACTCCTTTTATTTCTTTACTCCAGCTTAGCATGATTAAACCTCCACTTTTGGAGTTGGGGTATGATCTAGAAGATGTGGCTGCCTCTTCCCTCAGCTGTCCGTCAAGGGATACTAAAAAAGTAGGAGGGACTAAGTCTCTCCAAACAGTGGCCAAGGAGTCACGGGCCCCTTCCTTTACCTCACCCCCACTAACAGAGCAGGGTTCTATGTCAGGCAGAGCAGGCTGAGAATATTGCTGTTTGCACCACTCTGATTCGCTCATATGCTCTTCCACAAGGGAAGGGCAAATCACAAAGTCCAGAGGCTACTAGTCCAACCATGGCTTTTCAAGGAGGAGTGCCATTCCATGAAAAGCAGGCCGCTATACCCAGTCAGAGCTCCAGAACTTGGGCTCAAATATTTTGCCAAAAAGCAATCCATGATAACAAAGAACTGACTTTGTTGGTGTGGAAGTTCTAACCTAAGAGTGCTTGAGAAAACAGTGATGCTTTTTGTGGCAAATAATTAAGAGGAGGCTGTTAGCTTTATTAGAGCAACAAGTGAAACTGCAGGTTAGCTTGTTTACCAGAGAGAAGGAGGGAAAGCAACAATTAGGAAGAGCAAACATTAAAGACAGGCCTCAAAATGTCCTATCAGGGCTCAAATATGATTGAAACAGACAAAGAGCCATTTATGCCACAAAATATTTCCAGAAACAATACAGCAACCGGCCAGCAGCTGGCAGGGCCTACAGATGTGATAGCTATGGAAGCAAGCAGCTTAGCAGAGAAACCAAGAAGAGTTAGAAAAAGCCCTATTAAATCACTATCATCCCAGGGTGACTGTCCACATGCCCAGGCATATTTTCTCTAAGGAACCACATCAGAGGCTTTGCATTACAGAAATAATAGGCTTGATTAAAATAGTACAGCCAAGTCATTGTACAGATAAACAAGCAAACAACTACAAAAAGAAGCCCCAGAAGATAAAGAAGAGATAAGGTAAAAATAAATACTGAACTTCAGAGAAATGTTGAACCCCATTAAGTACATTAATATATGCATAATAAGAAAACCAGAAAAAGAGGAGAAAGAAGCAGAAAGTATTCAAAAAATAATGGCCCAAATTTTTCCAATTTGATGAAAAATATTAATCTGTATATCCAAGAAGTTCAAAAAACTCCTAGTATAAATACAGATTCATTATAGTAAGAATACTTGAGGAAAAGGAAAATTCTAACATCAGCAAAAAAAAAAAAAAGACTTGTCATGTAGAAGGGAATTCTATAAAGTTTAATATCTGGCATGTGATCAGAAATAATGAAGGCCAGAAAGCAGTGGAATGTCATATACAAAAAGAAAGAGCTTTTAACCAAGAGTCTTAAATTCAGCAAGACTATGTTTCACAACTAAAAGTGAAATAGACATTTCATATAACAAAAACAAAGAGGATTTGTTGCTAGCAGACCTGCCTTAAAAAAATACGAAAGGAAGATCTTCCTGAAGCCATGTGATCCTATACACTAATCTGAGTCCACACCAAAAGTGCACTGATAAACATAATTACATAACTGTGAATGGGTATAAATCCACATTCTTATTTAAAAAGCAATTGCATAGAACAGTATTATATAATTGTACTGGTGGGTGTACAGCATACACAAATGTGGCATTTTTAACAATAACAGCACAATGGAGGTTAAATGAGAACAAAGGAGTTCTGGAGTGAGAAAATGATACCAGATGGTAACTTGAATCCATTAAAACAGAAATGGTAAATAAGAAGGTCACTATAAGAAAAATCTATGACTATATACTTACTGTTTCTTTGCTTAGCTTCTTCAATATACATACAACTATAGATAATAGTCATAATTATGTATTGTTAGGTATGTTATACATATATGTATATGGACAGAGAGAGATAATATGTATAACAATAACAGCGCAAAAGGAGAAGAAAGGATAGGGTCATTTAGGAGTAACTAAATAGCACATTTAATCAAGTTAGTACAAATCTGAGGTAGATTCTGATAAATGAGCATGGAGGAATCCCTCATGGCTGGCTAGAGATAGGGGTGTGCAAGGGAAGGTCTGAGGACAGCCACCTGATAATGCAGGTATTCTGAAACAGGGGAGGCAAATATACTCAGGTAACATAGAATCAACATGAAAGGGAAATTAGCTAGATTGAATCCAATACCAGAGTGATTGAGAAAGGGAAGCGGGACCGCCACTGGCCCACAGTATCATTTACTGTGCAAACACACCACCTTGAGAGTGGTTCTAACATCTCAAGGGAAGGATCCAGTTCTGCAGAGACCAGAATCATAGGGTAGACTCCCACACGCTGTCCTTCCCACTGGAAAGGGAAACCCAGTGTGGGAGATAACTGCAGATAGGGCTCGAGGGAGCCAGAGACTGCCAGCAGTGAAACACAGGGGAGAAAAGGAGTAGCAGAAACACTAGAATAGGCAACCCCACTGCCCCACCCTCCTAAACACTGAGGAGCTCTATGTGCTTGTAACATCCTGCCCACTGCACTACTCCAAAAGAATGGCTATCAAGAAGTCAAATAGTAACAAATTTTGGGAAGACAGCAGGGGGAAAAGGAGCCCTTCTACATTGTTGGTGGAGATGTAAACTAGTACAACCACTGTGAATATTAGTATGGAGATTCCTCAAAAAACTAAAAATAGGCATCCCATTAGACCCAGCTATTTCCCTTCTTGGTATCTTCCCCAAAGTGTTAAAAGTGTATCACTTTTACACAGTGAAACATGCTTACCCATGTTATTATCAGCACAACTCATAATAGCTAAATCTTGGAAGGGCCTATATGCCCATCAAGAGATGACTGGAAAAAGAAAATGTGTTATTTATATAGAATAGAGTACTACTCAGCCAGAAAAAAGGATAAATTTGAATCATTTGTAGGAAAATGGATGCAATTTGAGACCATAATATTAAGTGAATTAAATCAGATGCACAAACTTAAATATCACATTGTTTCTCTTATAGAAGAAAACCAAGTGTAAATAATTCAAGTAAAAAATAAGGGATGAATAACAGGAATCAGAGAGATACCTCATTTGCAAATGGGAAAGGGATCTAGAGATGGAGAGAGGTGGAGAGAAAGGAGGGAAGAGGCAAGTAGAAAGAATTAAGATGTCTTATGTACATGTACTCCCCACAATAAAAGTAACTGCTAAGTACTACAAACATGAACTAATAAAATATTTAACAATTCACATACATATAGTAAGCCATAGTGCAGCCACTAAGAAAAACCCAAAAAAGTGTAAATTATCATGAATGCATTTGAAATAGTACACTAGAAAAATTCACTTAATGTAAAAAAAAAGCAATAAAAGGAGGAACAGAAGAATGGCAATAAGAAAAAGACACAAAGAAAACAGAAAGTTAAATGACAAATACAAATACAACTGTCAACAATAATATCAAATGTTAATGGATTAAGTGACCCAGTCAAAAGCAAAGGTATTGTAAGCCTGAATTAAAAACAAAGCAAAACAAGATACAACTATAAGCTATTTATGGAAATATACTTTAGATTCAAAATATAAATAAATTCAATACAAAACAATGGCAAAGGATACAGCTTGTGAACAGCAACTATAAGAAAGCTGGAATAGCTATACTAATATCTGACAAATTAAATAAATACAAATAAATGGTGAAAATGTTACCAGAGATATGAGAGTCATTTTAAAATGATAAAAAGATAATTTAAAGAGAAAACATTTATAAAAGTACATACACTTAATAAGAAACCCCTCAAATGCATAAACACCTGATATTGAAAGTAGAAATAGACAATTTGACAATAATAGAGACGTTGACTTCCTACTTTCAAAAATAAGAAGAAATAGGCCAAATGTCATCAAGGAAATAGAAGACTGGAACCACACTATAAAACAGCTAGACCTAACAGGCATCTATAGAACACAACATCCAAAAACAACAGAATACTCCATAACTGCACGTAGAACATTCTTCAGGACAAACTATGTGCTAAGCTATTAAAGACAGGCCACAACAAGTTTAAAATTATTGAGATTATATGAAATATGTTCTCTGGTCACAATGAAGGAATATTTAAATTACAAAAATTTGAGAATTTGTACACACTACTTAATAACCATTGGATCAAAAAGAGATCATGAGCTAAATTAGAAAATACTTAGACATGAATGAAAATGAAAATAGCATTCTAAAGCTAACAAAAACACACTAGGGAAAACTAACAATAAAATTTTGGTTATTTAGAAAGGTCAACAAAATTGGTAAGCCTTTATTTAGCTAGACTGACCAACTCAAAAAAAAAAAAATAGGCGCAAATTATCTTAACTGAAAAACCTTCTATAACATTACCTTATACATCATCATGTATATTACCATAAACTATATGCACTTGTAAGTATGCAAGCTATGTGGAAAGACAACACAGTTTTGTAAACAAAACCCACCCTAAATTAAATTTCAAGAGTTGGGAAATTTGTCATCTATCCCTAGTTAATTCCCTCCTCCACTTTTGCTCTAGAAGGCTCCTTCCCCGATTTCAGGGCCCCTTGCCCATGACATAGCTCTTACTTTTCCTCGTCATCCAATTATCCAAACAAAATAGATTTGAGATCAATTATTTACACATTTGTTGATGGAAAAATTACCCCTTCAAGTTCATTCCAACAAATGCATGCTATAAAATGTATTCTGAATCTGTGGTACCCACCTGTGACATGAAAAGATCTTCCTTTTTTTTCCATATTAAAGAACATGAAACCTCCATGCAATCTCACCAATGGACACCATAATCTGAGTCAAGCAGTTTGTTTCAGAAAATAAATTTGATCCTTTCCCCCAAAATGGAGGATGAAATATGAGTAAACGAGGTACCACCCTGGAAGTGACTGTATTAGTTTTTGTTGTGTTTGTCTATTTTGTACTTCACGGGGAGATGGTGGCTGTCTGCAGTGGAACTCAATGAGAGTCCCTTACTGCTCAGGAGCAGCCCTGTCAGGAGTGGAGAGGGAGACACTTGTTGACTGTACTGTCCCAAGCCCAGAGCACAGTGTCTACCTTAGGAGTGCTGGGAGTGCCTTCTGAATGGTCACGCAAGAAAGGCTTCAGATCTAGTCTTTTGATGAGGCTACTCCTACAATCCGGATATGCACATGCGTGAGAACGCTACTAGTCTGTGGGATGTAAACTTTCAGATCACAATTTTTCTAACCCTACTTTGCCATTTTTTCATTGGTGAAAACTACAAACTACAAAAAGGAAGCATCCAGGGCTTCTGTCCGCCCTCAGAGGCTCTGCCCACTGCTCTCCTCCTCTGGCCCAGGGCTATGGGGACAATCCCAACCCTCTGCACACAGCACTTTTCTCACTGCCACAGCTCTAGTCCTTGTCTTCTCGCTTAGGACTCCACAACACACTTTCTTTGCTTCCATTTTCAGGAATAGCTGATGTAATTATTATTTATATTAATGTTCCCATTAATACAGGTTCTACCCAATAAATCTAAAACCTCTAAACACATACTTATTCCACCTATCTTCAACTTGGCTCCTTCGCATCGCAAAATCCCTCCAAACTGAGACTATGCTATCAAAATCATCAGTTTTACAACAACGATTATACCAACAAATAATATTTATTAAGTACTTGCTTTGTGCCAGGCACTCTACCACTTTACATAAATTATCTCATTCTGCAACTAAATATATCTTTTTATTTGCTAGGAGCATTTAAAATGAATTCAGATAAGGACATTGTTGGTCATCACTGAAAGAAATTTTTAACATACCAAAGAAGTGTCATCTATAGAATAAAATATTTTAAAGTCTTACAAAGTGTAGAACACTAAATTCACATAGGATACTATTAAACTTATATTTCTATTTGTGGAAAATAAAGCTATTCCTGGTATGTTGTATCTATCTTCTTTTTATCCTATTTATTTCTTATACTTTTCTCATATTTTTAGAACCCACAGCTTCAGATGTGTCAAATAAATATATTAGATTCATACATTCAATTAAATCCTTTAAGAAATACAGAAAGTGAGTGCTATGTTTTTGCATTAACTCCCAATATGTGTTCCATGGAAAACCAGGCTGACATTAATTTTGGTATGGGTACAGAAAAATAACAAGAGACATGATTTTTACTAATCTTTCACACTACATTTTAAGCTCTAGGCTGTTCTTGATCAAAACCTTATTTTATTATCAAGAATTACACTAGACTCCGAATGAATAAATTTTCTGTTTGAGGCATGAAATGAGTAACTACTAACACTGGGAATGTATTTTACCTATCAATATTAATACATGATATATATTCATATTAATAACCACTCCGAAAACTTGTTTCGTTTCTTCTACACATAATCAATAAAAGTATGTGCAAAAATATGAATGCTAGCAACAGTGATGTGGATATATAATACGGGATTTCTTCTAAATGTGCAGTCATCTCTAATAGTTCATTACACCATGTGTACAGGCAGCTGTCATAGATATCCATCAAAGCTGGATTAGATGAACAATGTGGGCTGTGTGGATGATCCATAGCTGCAGCTCAAGATCTTCCACTGCTCGTCCAACAGCACCACAAAACCATTGTCTTCCTCCTTTAGGCAAAATAGAATGAATCAGTTATGTTATTGAAATTCATCCACAGCAGACTGAAAGCCATTTTACATTTCACTGTACATAGTAAAAGGTAAACATTTCATGACATGAAATGGAAATTATATAAACATCTTCATGCTCAAGATTGTTAACTCTACAATTTTTTCACAAAGTCTACCATAACTGTATCTTTATGACAGAATCAACTAGTGCAAAATGTCACAGAAACAAATATTTTGAACCAAGATAAATTAATGTTTGAACAATTCTATAACCAAAAAAATTTGCATATCCTCTCTAGTAAATACAAGATAAAGCTTTAAATTACTATCACTAGTTTCCTGTGCAATAATCACAGATGGATAGTAACTCAAGAGCAAAAAAAACACTTCTTTCTGGTCCCTAAGTCACTTTACAATTCTATTAAATATGTGCTTAAATAATAAATATAGAATATTACACAAGATAACAGCACTCTCTGACATAATGAGTCACATGCATCCCATTTAAGAAAAGGATATCAGCTAAGATTTTAATTCAACAACATCTACTTGTGTCGCCAGCAACAAGACTGGGAGAAGTGGACACACTTGGACAGATGCCTAATGTAAACTGGTGTGATGTTTTAGACATAAATATTTATTAAAATTTAGGATGCAGATACTTTTTGATCTGGAATTGTACTTCTAAAAACTTATAACAGATACAACCAGCCAATCATACAAATATTTAATTAATAAGGATATTCATTGCAACAGAAAAATGGAAAAAATAATAAAATAGAAAAAAACTAAAAATATATTAAAATAAAATTTTATTTCATGAACTTAGGATAAAGCCTCTAGACCAGCTATTTCCAAGTGATTTATTAAAAATTGTCTTTAATAAATTCCAATACAATGAAATACTTTAGAATTATCCATACAGAGTACGGATATTTATCTGTGCATGTGTTTGTATATACGCACATACATTTAAATGTATATTTATGTGTATGTGTATATATATATATATGTCTGAAACAATTTGTTAAAAAATATTCATAATGCGATGGTATTTCCAAACTACACTTCAAAGAAGATTTCCAAACTACATTTCATTTAAGTCATAACTAAATCTTTTAAAAATTTAAAAATTTATTTGTATATTTTAAAATGACAAAATTTTATGTATTTATCATGTATAACATGATGATTTGAAATACACAAACACTGGAATGGCTAAATCAATCTAAATAACGTATGCATTACCTCACATGGTTTTCCTTTTGTGGTAAGAATACATTCTATTCCCTTGCATTTTTTTAAGAATACAATATATTATTTTGAACTATATTCTATAGATCTCTTGAACTCATCCCTTCTAACTTAAATTTTGTAACTGTTGACCAACATTTCCCTAATTCCCTCTTCCATCAAACCTTTAAGATTGAGCCTCAAAGATGATTTCACAGGCAAAATAGGATGTTGTTTATATACATATTTTGACAGTTATATGCCCACAAGTTACAATTAAAGTGACATGAAACTGAATTATAAAATCACAACATTTCAGAGCTAAAAGGAGCCTGAAGTCACAATGCACGAATTTTGTGCAAAAGGAAACAATTCTGAATCAAGTATTTCCCAAAATATGTTCCTCATAACATCAGAAGTTGGTTGAAAAAAATTAATCCATGTTCAAAAAAATTGTGAAGACTGGTAAAACAGACTTCTGTAATTAAATGCTATCTCAGAGTCTCTAATATGCTAATGTGAACTGTAAATCTCCAAAAGGAGGATACTCATACCGAGGATTCCCCAAACATATATAGACAGTCTTAGATTCAGGAGTCACTTCAGTAGGCCAGAAATCATTTGGGAGCTGCTGGTCTAAAGGTCTTATATTAAGTTCATGAAATAAAATTTCATTTTAAGAATACAGCCAATCTTCTAAAAATTAAACTACTGTGGTCCAAAATATCAAGTAAAAGATGGGCGGGTAAATATACACTCACTCTAATCATATGAGATCAGGTCTTCATCCAAATCTGAATAATTCTAGTACTTAGCATACATTCGCAATGCAACAGAAACATAATCATCAGTGCCCTGTTCATATTTTATGCTTAAAGATCTGATGTAGATTGATTGTTCTCAGTAAATTCCAAATGCATTCTAATTTACCTGGGTATTTAATCTGCTGGTGAACTGGGTACTGACTCTGGTAAAAGCTCCCTCACAGAGGAAGCTAGAACAATATCCTAGGATTACTGAGTGTTCCTCCTTAATAATTTTTTAGGCAAAGAAAGGGACACTATCAATGCTAAGGCTCTTTGAAATGATCTTTATGTTAGCTTTTCCCCAAAAATTTACAGTTGATCTTGTTTACTGCAGATACCAGATTAACTGAAAAAAAAAAATGTTTTAACTGTACATAATATGGGGTATGGTTTGGAACATAAGAAACCCAAATTCAAATCTCAGATCTCCCACCAAATTGCTGTAAGATTTTAAGGCAACTTATTTGCCCTTCCGAGCCTCAGATTGCAGCACCTACACTTCAGGGAGTGAGTGAGAATGTAACACGACAGCAGACACAATATGCTGAGCACAGGGCGTCCCCAGCACACAACTGAGCTGCTAGCAATGATTTCAGCTGATTTTAAAGACATCTCACCAGCTGAAAATTAAAATGCAATACTCATATTCCAATATAAATGTGCAGTAGAGCTCATTAGTTTTCATGGCAGTGTCTAAAATTTACTTTTCAGTGCTTCAGAGACAGTTTTCATGGGGGGAAGCATACTTGGTCTTATCTGCACCGTTATCCCAAGATTCAGCACAATATCTGACCTCGAGCAAAAATTTCAAGGAGCTACGGGTCTGTATGTGTGCACATGAAGAGAAAAACGAGATAGAATGATATTAGCCAGTACTGCTATTTTATTTTAATTTGTATCAATATTATACACACACAGTACAAAAGCTCTAAAATTTTTGTTTTGAAAACTATCTGTCCCTTGTCCCACATGGCACCGATCACCTACTCAACTCTTTTCTGTGATTATTTTATCAACATCATAGAGCTATGTGGCATGGTGGTATGGCTATTTTTCATTTGTTTTAGGATAATGTATCAGTTTTCCCTATGGAGATTAAAGATTTGACCTTTCGTCCTGTTAGCATCACACACACACACACACACACACACACACAAAATATCTTTCCCATCACCCCACCCTCCAAATATAGTTAAATAGTAATGTTGGATCATTATTCAGTTTGCATTTTTGTAATGATATTACTTAGAACTGATCTGTATGTATTCACTTAATTCTTCTTTCCTGCACAATGTTTTGCTTTCTCTGGGATGAATAAGCATTTTGACCTTTTCCACCTTAGTGTATCATATACTCACAATAATTCAATTCAAAACTACCTACCAATTGCTTGACTCTTCTTGCAAACAGACAGTGCATCGTATCACTGAAGGAAGTTTGTTTGGAAGCTTCTCCACAGCTCCCATCTGGACTGAATGCTCTCTATACCTAGGATCTCTTCCCTCTGTCTCCCTGGGCATTCTCCTTGCCCTTCTATTTGTTGGACCTCCTGTTTCCTGGGTCTCCCATCTTTTTTCTCAGTTGTTTCTATCACTTTGGTAAAACACATGTAGTAGCTTCCTGAGAAATAAATTTTGATAAACTTGGTGCTGAAAAATACTATTCTACCTACACATATTTTGGAAGTTTGACTAGGCAAGGAATTCTCTAGGTGGATTGCAATTTTTCCTTCAGAATTCTGAACATCATACTGAGTTCTGTCTTCTGTGTTGCTGCTGAGACATTCCAGGTTCTCTTATTTTTATCTATTTTTTTCTCCTCTCTATAATTTCTTGGTCAGTGTTCTGAAACGTTATAATGATGGTACCTTGGTGTGGGTGTGTATTCAGGTCTACTGTGCTGAAAAGGTCCTTTCAGCCTCTACATTTATACCCGTGAGTTCTGAAAAAATGTTTTGAATTTTTTGTGTATTTTGGTTTTTTTGGGGGGGGAGGACTGGGAATCAAACTCAGGACCTCACACCTGCCAGGCAGGTGCTGTGCCACTGGGCTCTATCCCCAGCACCTGAATTATTTAAATGGCGGTTCTTCTCCTTTATCTCCTCTGGTTTTTTCCCTAGTTTCCTTATTATTTGGGTAATGAGCCACCTTGATTAGTCCTCTAATGTTCTTATCTTAATCTCTCCTATTTTCCATGTTTTATTTTGCTGTACTCAGAAATTTCTTCATTTCTGCTGTAAAATCCTTTATTTTGCTACCATGTCTTCAATTATCCAAAAGTTCTTGATTTCTGAATATTTATTTTCTTAAAAGCACCCTGTTCTTGTTTCATGGTTGCCATTTCTTTGAATGGCAGTTGTTTTATTTTTTTATTTTAAAAAGAAAAAAGATAAACAATGAAATCGAGTTTCAAAACAGGTTAGTAGGACACTTACAACAGTTGATACATTGTGTATTGCAGTCTTCATAGTAGTTATTCAGAGTACAAGATGTAGGCATGATATCTTGTCTAAACAATATTAATACAAAACATTCTTAAGGAACTAAGAGAAGCTAGTTATATAACTACCTTAATATCTTGTGTATACATATATGTTTTTTCTTTTTCCCTTTCTACCTTTCCCCTTTCCCCATCACAGTTTGTCTTTTCTTTTGAACAGTTTCTTCCCAATTCACAATATCTATAGTACATTTCAGATCCTACTTACATGTTCAGTTTCTTACACTAGTGAGACAATACCGTTTTTACACATATGGGACTGATTTGTTTCACTTATGGGTATGGTCTTGAGCTGCATCCATTTACCTACAAAAGTCTCCAGTTTATCCTACTTTATGGCTGAGTAGTACTCCATTACATTAAAAAAAATCTTTTTTATCCATTCCTCAGTTGATGGGCATTTGGGTTGTTTCCAAGATTTAGCTATTACAAATTGTGCTGCTATAAACATGGGTGCACATATGTCCCCATGGTATGATGTTTTTAATTCTTCTGGGAAAATACCAAGGGGAATAGCTGGGTCAAATGGAAACACTAATCCTAGTTTTTTGAGGAATCTCTACACTGATTTCCACAGTGGTTGTACCAGTCTACACGCCACCAATGGTGGAGAAGAGTTCCTTTTTCCCCACAGCCCCACCAGCATTTGTTATTGGTTGATTTCTTGTTGATAGCCATTCTTTCTGGGGTGAGATGGAATCTCAGTGTTGTTTTAATTTGCATTTCTCAAATGACCAATGAACATTTTTCATATATTTATTTGCCATTTGTATTTCTTCATCTGAGAAGTGCATATTTGTCTCAGATGCCCATTTTTGGAGCAGAAATTAATGCCACAGAGACTAAGAAAACAATACAAGGAGTCAATGAATTGAGAAGTTGGATCTTTGAGAGAATAAATAAAATTGATAAACCATTAGCCAATGTCATCGAACAGAAGAAAGAAAAAACACAAACTCAAGCAATTAGGAATGAAAAGGGGGAAATTGCAACAGATCCCACAGAAATCCAGATCATCAATACCTACTATGAGAACATATATTCTAGTAATATGGAAAACACAGAGGAAATGGACAGATTCCTAGACACACTCGAATTGCCAAAACTGAATCAGGAAGATAAAAATTCTAAATAAACCAATATCAGCCAATGAAATTGAAAATGTAATTAAAAAATTACCAACAACAAAAAGACCAGGCCCTGACAGATTCACTGTTGAATTCTATAAGAAATTTAGAGAAGAACTAATGCCACTAATGCTGAACCTCTTTAAAGAAATTGATAGGGAAGCAGTACTTCCAAAGTCCTTCCTGGAAGCAAGTATTACCCTGATTACAGAACCAGAGAAGAACCCAACCAAGAAAGAAAACTACACACCAATATCCCTAATGAACATGGATGCAAAAATCCTTAGTAAGATACTGGGAAACAGAATGCAACAAATTATCAAAATTATACATCATGACCAAGTAGGATTCATCCCAGGGATACAGGGATGGTTCAACATATGCAAATCAATAAATGTAATACATCATATTAACAGAAAGACAAAAATCACATGTTTATCTCAATATATGCACAAAAAGCATTTGACAAAGTCCAACACCCATTCATGATAAAAACCCTACAGAAAATTGGAATAGACGGTCTTTACCTCAATCTAATAAAAGCCATCTATGACAAACCAACAGGTACTGTTGTACTAAATGGTCAAAAACTGAAAGCTTTCACTCTAAAATTAGGAACAAGACAAGGATGTCCATTATCACCACTCCTATTCAATATAGTTCAGGAAACATTAGCCAGAGCACTTAGACAAGAGAAAAAATAAAAGGAATAAGGATAGGAAAGGAAGAAGTTAAGTTATCATTATTTGCAGATGGCATGATACTTTACATGGAAGACCCCAAAAACTCCACCAAAAAAACTTGTAGATTTAATATCCAAATTCAGTAGTGTAGTAGGATACAAAGTCAACACTCCAAAGTCAATAGCATTCCTGTACACAAGCAACAAACTCACAGAGAGAGAAATTAGGGAAACCACACCCTTCACGATAATTTCCAAAAAATGAAATGCTTAGGAATCAATCTAACAAAGGATGTAAAAGATTTGTACAGTGAAAATTACAGCACCCTAAAAAGGGAGATTGAAGAGGATATCAGAAAATGGAAAGATATCCCTTGCTCTTGGATAAGAAGAACTAACATAGTCAAAATGGCCATACTCCCAAAACTGCTATACAGATTTAATGCAATCCCAATCGAAATACCATTAACATACTTCACAGATCCAGAGAAAACATTCCTCAAATTCATTTAGAGCTAGAAAAGACCTAGAATAGCAAAAGCAATTCTGAGCAATAAAGGCAAGTCAGGGGCATCACAATCCCAGATCTGAAATTATACCATAAAGCTACTGTGATAAAATCAACATGGTATTGGCAAAAAAACAGGCCTGAGGATCAGTGGAACAGAACAAAAGATGCAGACACATCCCCAAACACTCAGCCACCTTATCTTTGACAAAGAGGCCAAACATGTTCACTGGAAGAAAGATAGCCTCTTTAATAAATGGTGTTGGAAAAACTGGCTCTCCACATACTGAAGACTAAAACTAGACCCATGTCTATCACCATGCACTAAACTAAAGTCAAAATGGATCAAAGATCTAAATATTAAAACAGAGATAATAAATCTACTGGAAGACAAAGTAGGTAGAAATTTTGAAGACATAGGGGTGGCCAGAGAGTTCATGAATAAAACCCAAACTGCACAGGAAGTACTTCAAAGAATCTACAACTGGGATCTCATCTTATTAAAAAGTTTTTGCACATCAAAAGAAATCACCAACAGAGTGAAAAGACAACCCACAGAGTGGGAAAAAATTTTAGCCAACTGTTCCTCAGACAAAGGACTTCTATCTAGAACATATAAAGAAATGAAAAAAATCAGACCCCCCAAATTCAAAGACCCAATCCAAAAATGGTTTTTTGTTTTCTTTCTTTTTTTTTTTTTTTTTTTTTTCCCCTCTTCCAGCTAAGCATTTATTTCTTTGAACTTGTTTTTTCTCTTTTGGGCTCCTTCATGTTAGGGATTTCCCCAAAGATCCTTAACTGCTCATATCTGAGAGTGAAGAACAGTGGCTGGAGTAAAGCAAAAGAGGAAGCTGAGGGCACAGAGGAGACCCCTCTGTCACAACCTCAGCACAGGGTGAGTCAGTAGGACTGCTGCAGTAGAGAAGTCCTTGAGGTGGTCAGATCCTTCACTGAAGACCCTTCCAGCCTTTCGTCTGCAGAGTGGGGGCCTTTCTTCCAGTGTACTTACTGTAGGCCTTGTGGAGATGAAGAGAACATGAGTTCTGATGATATTACTTATTCAGCCTTTTTTTTTTTTTATGTGTGTGTGAGCTATTCTGAGCCTGTAGAGTTTCTGAGTCTATATTCCCTAGTAAAGAGATTCTTTTCATCCTCTCAGGAGGACATGCATCTCTAGGCACCCACAGCCCCCACAAGTGGATTTTAAGATGTAACTGCCTCTCAAACAGCTATCTACCACTACCGATGACAGCCTTTCAATCTAACATCCAGATATATCTGTTACAATTCCTGGAACTTTGAGAGATCCTATCACAGAAACAGGCTTGTTCCTCACATCTGCCGCTTCAATTAGCACACGACCATCTGCATCCAACTTCCAACATATTATTACTCTTGTCTCCCCTCTTGTTTTTTTTTATCCTTTTGGCTTTGTACAATTAAAATCTCTTTCCTGTTATTTTAATGTGCTTTTGGTGAAAACAAAATTGTTTATGTTCAACTGGTTATTGCTTGCAACAGAAGTTCTTTTTATGCATTATATGTATTTTCTAAATTTTCTCCAAAAACTTTATTATCTGATAACTAGAATATATACCTATTAGGTAAAACAAGCTAAAGAATGACACTTTGGAGCTGGGATGTAGCTTAGTAAAAGAGGACCTTGCTAGCATGCATGAGGCCCTGGGTTCAATCTCCAACAGAGAGAAAGAGAGTGAAAAAGAAAGTGTCGGGGAGAGGGAGAAAGGATGGACACTGAATAAACAAAGGTAATCAGGCTACATCCTCCAAATACTCATTTATCTAATTCTAAACAGGACAACTTAAAAATAAGGTGAAATATTCTATTATACAATGATCATTGTTCATAATGATGACCTTGAAATATGGCTGCATGCTAAGAAGTCTTCTAAATTATCAGTTATTTCAATAAATTATAACAGATGTTATCATTCATATTACTATTTTGAACCTAAGTTACTTTTTATGAAGAGACCCTAGGGAATAAGTGCAAATCAAATACCTATTTGGGAATTTCCTGAAAAGCTACTAAAAATAAAAAAAGCACGTGTGTGCATACATCCTACTCCTCAGGAGTGCTGCCAGTCACAGGCTGAGGTGACGAGCCCTGAGTGTGGCCCAGCTATCTGATAACCCATGAAAGCATGTCCCCTTAAGTACAGTAGTTCAGCATCAACTCTGCAAAGGAAACACCTTTTAGGACATATGCTAGAGATGGGGACTCTTTCACAGTGCTCTCTTCCTCTTGATCTAGCAGTCACCTCTCTGCAGCAGTTTGCACAGACTGCTGACTTAGTCCCAATACTAAGCTGGAGGTCCTTTGTGGAGAGTCTCTGCTTAGCTATAGACAAAACAGAAGGTTACAAGTAGGTGCCCTTCTGCTATAAGCAACTGCATATAGCCATCTTCTTTTCCAATATGCCCATTAGTAGCACATCACATCATCAAGAAGGAAAATAAAGAAAGGAGAAAGAGAAAGGAAGAGTCGGTAGTGTCAAATGCTTCTGAAGATTCAAAGAAAAGAGTGGGATACAAACCCAAGCATATCAGAAATAAGAAAAAGACACCAGATATCACAGTTATTAATTTATCATTATTCTGGAAGTATTCAGTGGTGCAATGAAACAAGAAGTATTAGAATTATAAAGGTTATAAAAATGTCATTATAGATGTGATCATGGTCTATCTAGAAAACTCAAAATAAGCAATTAAAATCTACTGAAAACATTTGTAGAAAGGCCAGGATTAATCTAATAATTTTCTCAATAAAGAAGTATTAATCAATTGAAAAAATACAATGGAAAAGATACTATGAAACATCAATAATGGCAACACAATAATAATAGTTATTGCTTAAATTTAATGAATGCTAACCCTCTGCTTAGCACTATGCTGTGCATCTTCACATCTCCAGAAAGTTGTGACTCTTAGTATCTCCTGTTCAGAGATGAAGAAATTAAGGCTGAAATAATACCAACAGTTTGCCCAAATTGGGGAGCAGCAAGAGGAAGTGACTTGTTCCTTGTTCCAGCCATACCCTGGGCTGATTCTTAAGCCCAAACGTGTCACATGGAATAAATCTATGAGAAGAGAGAACTACAAAATGTATGAAGGACATAAAAAACCCAGCAAACAAAGATTAATTGCATCATTCCTTCACAAAAGATTCAACATTATAATCACATCAATTCCCTTAAATTATATGCAATATAAATGACAAATTTTAATAGGATTTTCTGTGTTTATATTTTTTCCATCATTCTCTTTTTCTTACCCTCTCTTTTGTTCTTTGTTTCTATCCTTTGGGTAGAATAATTCTGTAATTTATCTTGAATAATTACACATGTGAAAATAGCCAGGAAAATTCTGCAGAAAAGATTAATATGGACCCTTGTCCTTCCAAGCACTAAAATATATACCGGTACTAATGCACAAATGCTGTAGTCAATGCTCATAAAGGGACAAATTGAGGGAACAGAACAGGGGCTTCAGGAATAGAATCAAGCATCCAGACTTTGTGTAACTTAGTCATCTATAATCAGGTTGGCAGTGATGAAAAGATTCAAAATACTCAACGTTGGTGAAACAGAAAAGTATAATTTGACACGTGTATTGGTATTAGAAACTGATAGGACTTTGGGGGACAGCAATGTGTATTATAATAAACCTCTGACCTGATAATTTCATTCTTAGGAATACTTAATGGATCCAAAGCTACCCCACGCTGTGCTCAGGACTCCATGTGTGCACACCGGAACTCACAGTGATGGTGACAGCGGTCACTGAGCAGAGGTGTCAGGAATATGTGCACCTGTTTCACTTTGTTGTGTACTAAATTTCTACCATGAGTGGTTATTACATTTGGAATCATGGGAACAACAAGCAAGAAAAGAAATCAAGGGTGACTTTTCCCACAGCAATTTCATCAATACATCCCAACAAACTGAGAAGGAGATGAGAAAGAAGGGAGAGGTATAATGAATAGCTGACAGAAAATGGCAAAAATACTTTCTTATAAAATATTCAATCAATGGTACAAATACAAATTGGCACAACCGTATTAGTTACCAAAAATTGAAAGCATGTATATTCTTTCTTTCCCAAAAAGTTTATTCCCAGGAGTTTATCTAAAAGAGATAAGGAGGTAAAGAAATACAAGAACATTCATTTTCTGACCTTTGCTATTGTTAAATATGTTGTAGTGAAGAAAGTGCAGCCTTGAGTTCAGCCTCCCTGCGACCGAATCTTTGTTTTGCACTGAATCAACTGTGACCTTGAGAAATTTACTCAGCCCTCTCAGCTTCAGTTTATCTCTAAAATTAAAACAAAAGCATGTGCCTCAAAGAACTCTTGTAAGGATTAAAGGACATAAAATATACCTTAGGGTCTGGGACATAAAAAAAGCATTGCTTTTTTGCTTGCCATCACTCACTGTCTACACAAACTTTGACCCTATCTCTAGGATAAACTATATCATTTGGTAATTTCTACATTATTCTACATGAAAATATTCTAAAACACTAGATTTAGTGATTAGGGTTATTCAGAATAAACCTATGTGACACCCTGACACTTTCTCAATCTCGATTAGCACTAAACTAATTTACAAAACTGTTTTATATACTGAGCAGAGGTGAGCCACATGTTTCTTCCTTCTTCCCTAATCCCCGATGTGTTGTAAAGGTGATCGAGTATCTAATTACTACTTAATTGAATGCACATATTATACATTTTTCACTAGCTCATGCTTAATGCTTTTAGTCCAGAAATCAAAATCAATAAAATTAAGTTGAATTGGGATTTGGGCAACTATTATAAAGAGAGAGAGTTTGTATTATGTCTAATTATAAGTAAATGTGGGTTTTAGTCTTATCTCCTATGGGAATATTTCAGGTATAAGAATGTGCCATAAATGACTAATTCCAATGATTAATAACATTGCTATTCTTATTTACAATCTTTTATTCCTCATTACAGTGATTTTATTGCTGGGACCCACTAAATATAATCATTCTCAACAGAAAAGTTAGCATCAGAGAATCACTGGTTGTACTAAAATCAAAATGAACCTATCATATCTGCAAAAAAATTATATGAGTTTCTCTGCAGCATAAAGATTGTAGAAATAGTTATATGCCATTAGGAGAAAGAAAAATCTTGGAATATTTGTAGTACAACCAACTATATTCATCAAAAATATTTGTCTACAGAAAATAAGAATATTAAACAAAATGGCATTCTAACACTGAGTAAAAGAGTGTCTAATAAGGGCTCTTTTTTATCCCTTTTGTATTATGTAGAAGTAGATATTCTCAGACAACAAAAGTTTATTTGCATGGGGGTGACCACCTGGAATAATTTATTTGATGACATCTTCAGGCAAAACACTACACTAAAGAACTTCTCGGACTCAATCCAACACTATGTTTCTAACCCTTCGAAAATATTTTCTGTAGACAAGCCCTAAAGATCTTTAAGAGTTCCTCATGAGACCTATAAAAGAATGAACAATAAGAATCTAGACCAATTAGAGCAATAAGAATTCAGAAATTTTAAAGGGGTTTGTTTTTAAAGGCACTATAATAGAAAATGTACCTATCCAAAAGAGTATGGTTTTGTTTGTTTGTTTTTGGTACCAGGAATCGAATTCATTATCTTGTACTTGCCAGGCAGGCACTGTGCTGCTGAGCTAACTCCCCGGCCTGGTTTTGTTCTTTTACTAATTTATTTTGAGGAGTTTTCTAATGGCAAATCTCTTGATTAGAAAAGCTTCTGTATTACCTATGAAATATTTCAGATTCTGTCTATAGCATGGGCAATTATCTAGATTATTTTAGCCTGGTATGTTGTCAAAACAAGCTTTAACTAGAATGTTTAAAATTGAAGTAGCCCAAAAAATGAAGCAGACCTATAACTAACTTATACAAAAATATCTCAAAAATACTTAAATGGAAAAAAATCTGGTATATTTATGTTAAAAAATATTTTAAAACTTCACTTGCCTGTGTGAGGATACGTCCATGTCTACCTTTTATTCTCTAACCTACTACTATGGCCTGAATGTTTGTGTGCCCCAAAATTTTCTATGTGGAAATTCTAATCCCTAGGATTAGGAAGTAAGGCTTCTGGGAGGGATTAGATCATGAAGATAGAGCCCTCATGATTTGGGATCGGTGCCCTTATAAAAGCGAGCCCGAACCCTAGACACCTAGCCCCTCCCCCACGTGAGGACGCAGTGAGAAGGCACCATGCAAGGAACCAAGAAGCGGGCCTTCACCAGACACTACATCTGCCAGCACCCATCTTGAAGTAACTTCCCAGTCTTCAAAACTGTGAGAAATCTATTTCTGAGGTTTAGAAGCTACCCAGCCTATGGTATTTTATTAGAGAAGCCCAAGTAGATTATACTTAACCCTTTCTCTTCTTCAGAAGAGGGCTGCCACCCCTAGTGAAGGAGTCTTGGTAAATTTCTCCACCCTATCATACAAGAATCCTTTCCTCACCCTCACACCATTTCATTTCTAGTCTGAGATTTCACATTCTCTAGGTTTTTCTGTATGTAAACAATTTGCTATATACTGTGCAAGTACCTGGACTGTAACTTATACATAAATGAGATGAAAATATTAACGAGGTAGACCAGGGGGCTTCAGTTATTTGGTCGTGTTTCTGTATTTCCTTGGTAGCTGCTAATACCTGGCTACATGTCACTAGATCTAATGGCACATCAATTTTATAAAGACTGTTTGCAAAGAACTGCACACTTAACAGCTGAGACATTCAAATGAGATGCCAATAATACTACCTTACCATGTAGATGGCAATAATACCCACCCCCACCAATGGCAGATATTGTCAATCAGTCACATCACTTTCCCACTGTGCTTCCATGTGGATTCAGATTCCTCCACAATCTTGAGAAAGCTGATACCAATCAGAGGTGCCATACAAGTTTGAGTGAGGTGTGTCCTCATTTCTTTTATTTTTATAGCTCTTTCTTGAACAAACTTATATCGAAGATGCGCAACAGTCTCAATGAGTTGATGTCAATTTCATGGGTTGTGGTGGTGGAAATGGACACACAAGGTAGCTTTGGAAGCTATGTGCAGAAGTGGATGACAGATCGGAAATGCAGGGTGAGGTAAAGGTGTCCTGCATGACTCAAATTCTGAAGTAAACTACGTTGAGTGTAGATGCCTTTGACATATTCAAAAGCAAAATTTTACAGACAGTTAGCTGTTAGACTCGACTATAACTGAATGATCTAGGATCTAGTCTAGAAATATAAATGATGGAGTCCTGCATAGTTAGTAGTGACTGAAGATGTGTGAGTGACTCACATGAAGAGACAAGAGGCCTCAAAGACTGACCCCTCAGGGCTGCAATATTAAGTGGCCTCCTAAAATGATATTTGTGCAGCCTACAGAGCATACGCAGATAGACTAAAGAGAAAAAGACTTTATGAACAAAACTCGAACACACAGGAAATATCACAAAGAATCAACAACTGGGATTTCACCTTACTAAAAAGCTTTTCACAGCAAAAGAAACCACCAAAGTGCAAAGAGACAACCCACAGTGTGGGAAAAAAATTTTGCCAGCTGCTCCTCAGACAAAGGACTAATATCTAGAATATATAAAGAACTCAAAAAAATCAGACCCCCCCAAATTTAAAGATCCCATTCAAAACTAAGCATCTGAGATGAATATGCACTTCTCAGATGAAGTAGAAATGGCAAATAAACATATGACAAAATGTTCAACATCACTGCTCATAGAGAGATACAAATTAAAACAATAGTGAGATTCCATCTCACTCCAGAAAGAATGGCTATGATCAAGAAATCAACCAATAACAAATGCTGGTGGGGCTGTGGAGAAAAAGGAACACTTCTCCACTTTTGGTGGGAGTGTAGGCTGCTGGAACCACTGTGGAAATCAGTGTGGAGATTTCTCATAAAACTAAAACTAGAGGTTCCACTTGACACAGCTATTCCCCTTCTTGGTATCTTCCCAGAAGAATTAAAAGCATCACACCACAGCAATATATGCACACCCATGTTTATATTGGCACAGTCTGTAATAGCTAAATCTTGGAAACAGCCCAAATGCCCACATACCGATGAATGGAAAGAAGATGTGGGTTTTTTATACAACGGAGTATCCTGCCATAAAGAAGGATAAGCTTGAGACATTTCTAGGTAAATGGATGCACCTTGAGACCATACCCTTAAGTGAAATAAATTGGACATATGTGTTTAAATACCACATTGTTTTTCTGGTGTGAGAAACTGAAAGTGTAAATAAGAACCAAAATGTACAATAGATATTGGGAAATGGGAAGAAAATGTTCAAATGAGAAGGGAGCAAGGAAGGTGGGGAAGGGACAAGAAAGAAAAAGAATAGAAGGAAAAAATGAAAACAAAGATTTTGTAAATAAGGAGGAGAAAGGGATTAAAGGGAGGGGAGGGGAATGGGAAAAGAAGAAGCAAGATATACCATGTACAGGAACAAATTCCCTATGGTGATTGTTATCATTATATATATCTAAAATCTACCAATAAAATTTTTAAAACACAAAAACAAAAGCAAATTTAAAAAAGAAAGATCAAAGGAAATTCTATGACACAGACAGTAAAAAATAAAATGAGTAAAATGAGGTAAGAAGAAGGTTGGTGTCACAGATTGCTTAAGTAACATGAGGTCTGAAACTGTCCCTAGAAATTTACTGCTCTTAAAAAGTATACCATTTTTGGGCAAGGAAAAAAAATATGCTCACTTTGTCATGCCATTAAATAATAACAAAATCTATACAATATAGAGTCACACTGAAATTCACAATCTCCAAATAATTCGACATTAAATAAAAAGCTCACAAAAGAAAATAAGTACTTTGACTTCATTAATATGTATTTACTATTCATCAGCTACAAGAGTAGGTCTAAGTTGGTCAGGTAGGTTGACTTCATTATTTCCTAACCTGGAAATTTGAAATTTCATGTTGGACTGTAACAAAACAATAAGCACTTTCTTGAAAGCTGATTAGACAGGAAAAGCATTGAAATACGCATTTATTTCCAGGGACATTAATTTTAAGTGATCAATTTTAACAGTTGAAGGCAGTTAAATTTTCTGAACCTCAGTTTCTTTATTGGAAAGATTTTTGAAAAGCAATGCCCATCCTTAAGAGTTGTTCTGAGGTGAAATGAGACAGGGTAAACCACCCAGCATAGGACTCACACATTCCCACCATTAAAAACAAATTCTTATTACTAGTGGAACATTTTCATGGAGGATGGTTAGTCTTTAACTAAAGTGTAAAATAATCATAAATCTTTTGATATGCTCTTACTTCACACCGTGTCCAAAGTAACTGACCTAGGTCTCAGGACACATCCCAGATCTGCCCTTCCTCCTGATGGCATACAAAAAGGCAGGAATATTTGTGGGCTCAAGTCCCCATACTTGGTAGCTCCGTCCATACCCACCCCTCTTTCAGGTCTTCCAAAATCACAATGGATGCTTTGGATTACCACAAATTTACCACCTTTGATATTCTTCATCTTTGTACTACTTTCTGGTTAAACAAATTTGTACAGTGCTGTATCAGATTAACTCAGACCCTGGTATATCAAAGATTATCAGTTTTGAATGTGGAAAACGTGCTTACTGCATTGTTTTACAAACTAATCTGACTCTAGCATGTGGAAAGTTATAGTCTAGTGCAGTAACTAGAACTAACACTTATTGTCATGGACATTATTAAAAAACCAAAAATAGTTAAGAACTAAACTAACATGGTACTAAATTCAGAAAGTACAGAGAACAAGATCAGTAAAGCCAGTTTACTTGGGAAAGAATTCATAGAGGTAAAATCTGTCCTTCAAATAACAGCAGCATTTAAATGTTGAAAAAACACAGAAAACATGGTGGGGGCAATCTAAAAAAGCAAACAGCTAAGCAAATCCTGTCTACCCAATAATTGTCAAAATACTACAAATAAGAGAAGCAAAATAGGAAAATGATATGTTTAAAAACGGAAAGATGAAAGTCAGATAAAACTTTACTGAAAGAGAGAAAATGGTAATTTCCCTTACTCTTGCCATTCTAATACAACTATTAACAGCAAAAGCTTCGTTTAATCTTTTATAGTCCAATATGAAATATTTATATTTGCCTAATATCCTACTTTTTAATAGTCAGTTCCTTAATCCTGTATTTTAATCTTATTGAGTTAGATTTCTAGATAATTCTCTTGAGTTTTTCTAACTGTAAAAATTATTAATCTAAGTATAAATCCTATTTTGATTCTATTTTTCTCCTACTTTTAAAGAATTAATTGTAATGAAAGGCTGATATAAAAGGTTCTTTTTGATATTATTGCTTCTATATTATCCCGTTTTAAGAGTAGAGAAAAAAATTAATTAATTACCTAAAAAGGGTTATGTGCTTAAACTCCCAATTAAAGTATATGTTATTTTCAATGATTTCTACACTGTCTTTCAGCATTTTTGGTAATTTCCTCAAATCAGCTCTTTAGCTTTATCTTTTCCAGTTCGAGACCTATGAAGAAAACCTCATCCATAAGGAAGCATTCATTTCATTTTCCTCCTCATTTACCTGCTGCTTATTCTCTCTCATTTTTCTTTTCCATGATAAAGTTAATAGAGACATAAGGAAGTATATTCATCATAAAAGCTCAGCAGTGAAAGGCACCTTGGGAGGTCTGCTAAAAAATGTCCCTGTCCAGGCAGGTTCCCACCTAAATCAACCAGGAATTTGAAGTATTTAATGCCATAGTATTTCTCACTCAGATTTAATTCATCTACCTATTGAAAAAAGTCTTCCTTATAGCCTCTAGTTCTCTCCTATGCAATCCAAATCCCTTTTGCTGGTACTTAAAAGCCATTCTTTATTTCAACATATGCCTTTTGAACAACCATAAGGTAAAAGGCATAATATGGTAGAACATGTTTAGATGACATAAACTGGTCACAGAGGGTTTTTTATGGAAAATATATTCCTTATGGTTAAAATTATGAAATTTACTATATTTAATGTGTCAGAATATATTAATGTTCAACACACATTGATCCATGACTGCAAAATGTTCTCTTTTCTTCTTCCAAAGCATGATTTTGTTTGAATTTATTGGATGAATAGAAAACTAAATCATTTGGCAATCTTTATTCTTGATAAATTAACATTTCTAAGACATGAAAAGGAAAAGGGACATATTTTATTTTATTTTTTTATTTTTTTTTTTTTTGTGGGTACCGGGGGGACGACCTCAGGACCTCACACGCCAGCAGGCGCCCGTGTCACTGAGCGAAATCACCGGCCCCTTTTTCGTATGTGGGATCCGGGAGTCGAACTCGGGCCCTCGCGCTTGCCGGGCAGGCGCTTAAGCCACTGAGCCATCTCACCGGCCCATGGGACATATTTTAAAACAAGAATTATTTTCCTTGTTCAGTAATCCTGAAGAAACCCTAGGTAGCTTTGTTATTTCTCATTCTTGGGCTAATAATAATTTTTATATCACATAATCAAAACAATAGTTCAAGCTTGGTGTTTTCACATTTTACTGAAAGTATTTTGTGATCCTTCAGGAAATCCATTCTATTCTGCAGAAATTCTATATGATATAGTAAATAGAAAACAGACGTATCTTTAGAACTTTCAATTTTCATCCTAATGCTGTCAATTGTGTTAAATGACTACAGTGAGGAGAATCCAGGTTCCACTGTCTGAAAATATGGCTCTAAGCTTTTCATTCATTCTGGAAGGATAATAGCTTTTACCTACTTGGTCATTCAGCATTACATTCTCATTTTCTCCACACAGTCCCCTCCTTTTCCATAATGCCTTAGTCTTCTCTAACTTATATCTCTTTTAGGTTGTAAAAGAAAATACATGAAATTGATGCTAGCTGTAGCTTTATATAAAGCTAAGGGAAAAACTGGTATTAATTGCAAAAGTAAATGGAGGGAAAAGTTTAATACAGTAAAGGATGACTTCAAAGACCCAAAAGAAAAATGAGGGCAATTTCAACAAAGGGACTATTCAGAGACATTTGCTGAATAACCCTTTTTCATATTCCTTCTTCCTTTCCTCTGGGCTTTTGGGGATTTTCCCCCTCCTAATATATTTAGGGCAAACTTATTTTTCCAGTTTTAAGGGGGGAAAAGATAACTATTTAGACAGCTTTGTGGCACTGACTTTTACAGAAAATAATTATAATTCATTATAGTTACTGTAAACTTGTGCACAGTCTAACAATATTTGAGTCATAGGTGAAAACATTCTTGAATAGTCAGAATAACCTTTAAAATAGGCTGATACTTAATGAAATCAATAGAGAAATAATCATTTACTCAATATTATGATACCAAAAGTAATATGTAAAGCTTGGTCTTGTTATTTGTTATTATTAAGATTTTGTTTTTCTGCATCTTACAAAATTCTATAGATTAAGGCTCACTTAATAGCAATTGACTCCAAGAAATCTAAACTACCACTGCTGAACTAAAGAATTCCCAGCACCTTAGTAAATTATACAATAATTCTTTAAACAAGTTCAAAGCCATAGTTCATATTTTTAAATGATAATACAGTCTCAGATTATTGATGGGAATAATAAATCTTGGTTATCAAAGCTCTCCAGATATCCAGACATGTCATGCAAAAAAAAAAAAAAAGAAAGCTATCATTTAAGACCAAAAACTAAAGTTATTTCAGTAAAAGATAGCTAAAATAAGTCTGACTTATTTTAAACATTTTTTAGAGAACAACTACCATGAAAATATTTTTTCCCTTTTTAGTTCCAGGAGCTTAAATGAAACATTCATGCATTAAATTCAAAGTCTGGCTGTCGAATCACTTCACTTTAATAAAAATTTGAATTACCTGCCTTAGGGCATTATTAAATATCAAATAAAAAGCACACATCCATAAGTCTGATTTCCCAATATCATTTTTATGTAGAACCATGACTAAATTTGTATTACACATTTCAAGATAAAAGGATAAAAAATGTATTCATAAAAGGATGGAATCAGAATTGGAGTTACCTTAGAAAGAATTCCTGCATCATTCTTTAAAATTTGGGGGAAAAATTACCCCCTCTAAGCAATCTAAACCACAAAGAGAAGTACATAAATCCATCCTTTTTTTTAAAAATCCATACTTTTTTTTAAGTACATATTATTATTCTACCAGATAATGAAGTATCAAAATACGCACACTCTCAAACATTTAAGTCTCCATGTGTGTGTGTGTGTGTGTGTGTGTGTGTGTGTGACAGAGATTAAAATAGTGGTTATTTAGGTAGACAGAGGCAACTCTGGTCTAGGGCCAGACATGGATGAAACATTAAAATCATTTAGAATTAATGATACAGAGCGAATACAAACCCTAGACTGGGGAAATTCACAAGTTCACTTTCACCAAGCCTCTTCACACTTCCCTGCTGCCCTCTTACCAGGCCCCTCCTATGGCCCTTCTTCCCCTTCTTCATTGAAAAATAAAAGCCAGTCATGAACACACTCAGTCTATAAACCACCACTTCCTTCTTCCTTCCTGTTCCAGCACAGAAAGTGTCTGTTCTCTTAACAAAGTCAGTTTCCATGTGTGCTCAGGATCTCATCCCCTTGAAATTTTTGAGAATTCACTGGTAAGATCAGCTACTCCGAAAGATGGTCTCTCTCCAGCTGCATGCTCTTTTCCCACTACACATAGGCAAGTTCTGGTATTCCTTTTCTTTCAAAGAAAAATAAAACAGGCTTCCTCCATCCCACACTCCCTCAGGCTGCAGCCCTCAACCAAATTATCAAATGTGGCCAGGACATGGTATCTCGAGACTTCCTTCTAGTCACTTTCAGCCTGATGCAATGTGTCCTTCACTATTGTCCTGCCTGGACCCCTCATGTGGGGACCTTCTCTGACCTCTACCCACATATGGTTAAGAGAAAGGGCTCTGCCACTCCAGCAACATGAATGAGATTTGCAGCTTTGCTGCTCAAGAACAGCATTACTTGGGCAATGACCTTCTGCGTGTCCTGGTTAACTTCTCTGCAAAGTCTCAGGTTAGATTTTATGAACACTGAATGAGGTTATTCCATCATTCTAATGGTAAACCCATATATATCATACACATATACACATACATAAACATATACATATATTCAGTCTCTATGCTAAATACTTCCATATTTCATCCCAGATTCTTTTGTGACTGAGAGATGTCTCTCTGTCTCTGTCTCTCTCTCTCTCTCTCTCTCTCTCCATGTCTTCCAACTCAGTTTTTTATCTTTCCATCCCCAATAAGGTCTATCCTTAGTTTTCAAAGGTGTTGTATCCATGGTTTCTTAAGCCCCAGACCCCAACTGTTATCATTGAAGGCATTTCCATCTTCTTTTACCCTTTTCCAATTGCAGGTGCCCCCTGCATTTTTCATTTCCTTCCATCTCTACTGGCTTTATACTATGGTCTGAGCCTTTGTAGCTTTCAGAGTACTCATTATCTTCCTACTCCCACCTTAGCCCACTGTAATGCAATCCATTCATTTCCCAGCTAGGATGAGCTATTTAAAAAAAAAAGACACGAGATCAGGTCACTCTGCTAAGTAAAAGTCTTTATAGGTTTATAATACATCAATAACAAAACAGATGTCTTAATGTGGTTGACAAGGCCTTCTAATTTCGGAGACTTGCTACTTCTCCCCTTTGATTTCTGTACTGCAGATTAATGGAGCTTTCATTCAGATACCTCAGGGCATCAAATTCTTACCTTCACAAGGAGCACTTCCTCAGGCCTTTGCATAAAGATATTCCTTCTATCTGAAAGCTCCTTCCACACACTGCTCTTCTTCTTCTCATTAGTGAAATTACAATCTACAATTGTATATTTTTGAGTGTTTATTTTTCCACTGTAAGACTCCCTACCCCAGACCCTCAGCTCTGTATACCCAGAATGGTGCTCAATAATGACTTTTGATTTATATCATTTTAGATCTTTAGCTCATGTGCTGGAAGGTCTAGTCTAAAGCACTCCTGAATTGTCTCCCTTTTCAGCCACATATTAATTAGTGAAATTTTCTTCTCATTTCTACTAAAAGTGAATTTGGCTGACCCTCATTGTCTCCAAAGTTAGGCGGAGGAAGAGATGAACTGTACCAGCTAATGAAGAAAATAAGAATGAAGAATGGGATGCAACTGGCTGATGTATAATTTGCATAGTTCTAAGAAACTTCTAATTTGCCTAAAGACATGCAAGCCACAACAAGTGATATGATGAGTTCACAGTAAAACAAAAAGACTTTAACTCTTCAGATCTTTGGAATATGATAGGAAAATAAATATGCAAAAAGCTAAGTGGAAGAAAGAATATGCAATAAATGGCATAACTAAAGAGACAACTGGAGGATCTATGCTGAGAAGGTACTTGAGCTGAGCCACAGGGCAGCCAAGATTTCAACAGGCAAAAGGCAGCATGGGCAGTACGGGGAAGCAAAGTACACTCAGAAGATAAAAGACAGTTTGGCTACAATATTGTACGGTAATAACAGGCAAGAAAAGTAAATTGGAAAGCACATGGTCAAAATGATCACCTTTTAAAATTCCCAAGTCTACTGTCTAGTTCATGAGACTGTGATCTCCTTGTGGCTGGAGTCTTCTATCTGTAACTCCTTGGTCCACAGTGCCACTCACATAGTACGGGAGTCCACTGTCTCAACAATCCACCAAATAGTCGAAGCTCTGTCCTGCTTCCCCAGGCACCATTCAACAGACGCTATCTTCTTACAGCAAGCAGTGCTTTTCTGGAGTGCACCCTGCCCTATGCATGCTTACACAACTTATATGGAAAAGTAACAACTGAGTACATAGTCTTCTTTGTATAGTTGATCTTTTCTATGTTTGCAATGTTTTATTTTGTTAGCTCCTGAAGAATCAAGACTCTATATATTGAATTCAACATATTGAACTCTACAGATTATGTTTCAATCAATAAAATAATGTAGCCTCTTCAGATAATTAGTGAGTGCTACTTCATCCATCAAATAAAAAGCATTTCCATAGGACAAGTATTTCAATTCATGCCAGATCAGCCCTACTTCCCCTATAAACAAGATAATCAGATCTGCATTAGACAAGAGGTTCAACATGGAGGCTCACACACTCTTCTAGCCTCTTCCTTTGTGCCACACTGTCATCAGAAGGTGACTGCAGCAGCTGGAAGGGGCGACATGGTAAATTACTAAAGAGGTCCTTGCACATCCCTGTTTCTCTGATTCATGTCCCTTTGCTTATGAAATCCAATATTAAAGCAAAACTTAGACTTAAAGAGTGCTCAAGTGGGAAAATATAAGAAACAGATTTTTTTAAACATTACACAAAGTTAAAATAACCACCTGACTTGTGATTCATGGGATTTATGAATGTGTCATAAGATTTATTAAAACAAACCACACTTATTTTATTAGGAAATTAGCAGTTTGACCATCAGAGTAGCACTGGGATGGTCAATTTAGGTAACTGTGTACCTCATTTCCCTTACTTAATCTATACATACCCCAGTGAAGGTGGGCTTGTTTCTGCTCTCTGTGGCTACTGAAATGCAGCTCTAATGACTCTGTCACTCAGGGGCTGAGTGGGCCGGAAATTGTCTCCCAGTATCCCATCACAGCCTTCCACGAGTTCTGCCCCTTTAACATGTGTCCTCAGCCTTCGAAATTCTTCTATCTGAAAATAAAAGCAGAACAAAATAGATTAAGTATTTACCAAATAGTAAAAACACTGGAGTTTTATAAATGACTTAACATATGCATAAATTACAATGATATAAGAAAGAAAATTTAAATTAAGCTTCAAAAAGAGAAAAACAGATTTAATTCTTCCAGACCTGAGTGAGACATCAGACAGGACACTTTAAGAGAAGACAACAGAATTAGAGAACAAGGTATCCCGACCATTTCAAGAGCCATAGGAATCTACTGGATTTGCTAATGTGAAAATGATTCATACATCTCAGAAAAGTTTTTGTGCTCTTCTATGACACAAAAATACAGAGTGAACAGATCCTGTGGCTTCTCACTATATACATGAAGAGGTTTCTAGAGTCCTGACAAACTTTCACATCAGCTGCACTCAAGTTTCACTGACTTCCCAGAGAAAACTGAGCCTCTTCAGAACCTGTAGGCTGCTGGACATGACTTGAGTACTTAATCAATAAGCAAAAAATGTCATGAGCATTCTTCAGACTCAGTCCAACTTATTAGTCAACTTACCTACAGGAATCATGATCTGTTATTTCATTAAAATGCTATACAGTCACAAGAAATACCCATTCTTCATTCTTTACACAGAAGGGGGAAGCTGAGGCCAGGGAGGTACAGAGAATCTCCAAATTAGCAGGTTGACAATTCTAAGGCCACCTGCTCATGGGCAAACTCCACAGCCACTTCTTTAGAAATTCTAGTCAAATCAGTACAAGCTGTGTGCTGTATATATCATAGGGTACCGAGCAAAAGTGATTTAAACATAATTAATCCACCAAAAGTTCACTGTCCATATAGCAACAGATTATATCTATAAAGGACCTTAATACAACATAGCTGAAGAATTCTGCTCTTCATAAAGTAAAAAAATAAACACAGTAAGTTAACTAATTCAGGGGTTCTAATGAAAGTCTAGACTTTAAGGGGGGTCATGAAACCCTTAAATGGAAAGCAAAATTGAGTATGTGCTTTTTCCTAAGGCAAGCACCCTGATTCCAAAAGAGTTAAACACTACAAAATTCGAATTTAATCCATTTACATGATGTCATGACAAAAGAGCTGAGGAAAAATTAAATGGTTTGCTAGATTAGAAGCCAGGTTACAAAGCTGACTTCTTTTCTTTTTCTATGACTCCAAATACTGATTGATTTCCCTAAATGTGGTAAATCTGACACAGTTGGGACTGTCCTATTTGTTTTTTAATAATCCTACATGCTGCATTTATATAGCACTGCAAGTTAGATACCAATGAAATGTTTAATCTACAAATGCCTTTTCACTAGACCTTCCTAGTGGAGACTATGGGCAGCAATTATTGCTTGCAACAGCTGGAAAATATCTAGAACTGAGGATTCATGAGAATTCCTTGTTATTATACACTTTCACCTTGAAGTGTTCCCTACGTGTGGGGTGGAGACCAAGCATCCTATGCTATTTCAAAAGGAACATGATGGTGAAAGCATGAGTGTTGTATTCATGCCAGTTTTTGTCCTGGTTCTGCATCTCAGACCCAAAGGACTAAATGACATTTCTTTAGACCTCAGTTTCCATGTGTGTGAAACAGAAATGCTGTTAAAAATATTCACAGGGATGGTGTAAAAAGTGAGCAAATTCATGAAAATCATTCCGTATAGTTTCAAGCACATAGGAAGTGTTCAATAAATACTAGCCTCTAATCACACAACTTCCTTTGATATCAAACCTTTAGCATTTGAGATAAATACTTAGCTGCAATTGCTAATGCACTAATTCAAAGAGAAAGTTTAAAGCCATCTCCCCAGCATTCATCTTACATATAACCACATATCATACCTGCAGTCAGACTATGAATCAGAGCAGAGGCAGGGTCACTGATGAACAGTTGGACAAGAAACTTAACTTTCTAAACATACTTTTAGAACTACTCCATTTTTATTGACTTTGAAGCTTATTTTATTAAAGCTAAGTTAATTTTATATTTATGCATTCTAAACTGAAGATATATCCTGCAAGCCCCAGGTCTTGGCCTGAAGCACACAGAAAATAAGCTTTGTAAGAGAGGATGTGAACCAACAGCCAGCCTCAAATCACTGAGCTCACTGAGAAAACTATTTCACAAGTAACGTTTTCCTCTGATCACAGCAACACTTTGAAGACTTCAAACACCAACAGAGATGGAGGAGAAAATGTATATTCCTGAAATGCCAATATTTCTGAAGTAATCACCCCTCAAAACCCTTTCACTTCAAATGGTTTCAAGCACATACTGAATGAGTCCACACTGAAACAGGAGACTGTGATGAATGGACAGGGTCATATTCGGGGTGAAAGTCTTCAAAAGATTCAAATTTCAGGACATTACAGACACCTTCATTATTACATCCATCTTAACACATGATTTCATAGATTTTTAAGGTTACTCTTCTTAAATATAGTATTTGTTTTGAACCAATTTAAGAGAAAATGAGGGAGAGAGAGAGACAGAGAGAGAGAGAGAGAAATTGGACAGAGATCCACACTCCAGGGTACAGTCCTCATCTTCTGAAGGTATTGAGTTAAATAGCCCCTGTTCTCTAAGTTAGAGATGCCCAATTGGTCTAAGATATTTATTTATTCAATCTTTACTCACAAATCAGATTATTCACTAAAATTCAGTTTTTAAATTGCTCACTTTATGAGTGTGTCCAAAGGGCTAATTTCCAGGGCTTACAATTTGCTTAAAATTAACTTAATAGGAGTTCCCAAATTCTTATAACCATCTTCTAATACACTTATTTGGACTATATATCATATGTCATCATGTTAAGAAAAATATAAAACAGAAAAGTCAGTGTCACCTATTTATTCATCTGTCTGTGGACATTTAGGTGTTTCCATGTGTTCGCTGCAATGAACACGGGAGGGCGGATCTCTCTTCAAAATACTGATTTCAATTCCTGTGGCTCTATACCCAGAAATGGAAATAAGCCAAATACAGAAAGACAAATACTGTTTGATCTCATTTATATTCTGAAATATTCAAATTCACAGAAGCAGTAGTTGCTAGGAGCTGGGGGGTGGGAATGAGAAGGAGATACATGTACAGTTTCAGTTTTGCAAGATAAACAAGGTCTAGAGGTACACTACACAGCATAGTACCCATAGCTAATGATACTATATTGTCTATTTAAAAATGCTAAGGAGATAGCAAAATATTGGTAATAATAAGTAAGGAAGAAAGCTTTGGAAGGTGATAGACTTATGGCCTTGATGGTGGCAATGTTTTCACAGGTGTACACTGTACTTACCGCACAAAATTCCACAAGTACATAAAAGCAACATGTTTTGAAAGGAGTCTCCCAGGAGGGAAACCCCTCCCTTTGAGTTCCCATACAAGAGTACTGAGTAATGTGGCTAATACAAACTGAGACACGCTGAGGTGCAGAACACACACTGAGAGCCACAGGCTTAGGAACGTAAGAATGTGAAAATCTCATCAATGATTTTTATACTGACTACATGTTAAAAATGACAGTATTTTGGATAAACTGGGTAAAATACACTATTTGGATAAATGTTATCTATTTCTTTTGACTTCTGTATTATGAATTCTAGAAAATTTAACTTCACATATGCAGCTTACATGATGTTTGCATTGGACTGGTCTAGTGTCGCTTTTCACAGTCATCTTTAAACCTCAACATTCTGGGATTACAGCACAGATCTAAATTATGGTGGGGATGAACAAAAGGAGGTGGGAAACAGTAAGTAGTTCTCAAAGTGCGCCCCAGAATAGAAATGAAGGTTGCCAGCTGCTACTCCACACCCACTGAGTCAGCATCTCCAGTGGGAGAGCCCAGCAATCTAGGTTCTAACATCAGACCCACCAGGGGGTCTCCAGGGGATTCTGATGCACACTCACATTTACTCTATCTTAATCTATCTTGTGTTGCCATAACAGAATACTGAGACTTCGTAATTTATAAAGAACAGAAGTCCATTTCCTCACAGTTCTGGATTCTGGGGTTTTGAAGAGTGAGGGGCTGGTATCTGGCATGCAACTTCACATAGCAGAAGGCGGAGAGTACACAAGAAAGTCAGCTGTATGTTGGAAACCTTTTTTATAAGGGCCTTGATCCCATTAACCAACAAAAAGCCTCACACCCTAACTACCTCTTCAAGATGCCATCTCTTAGTACCAACATGTTGGCAATGCCTGGATTTTGGAAAAAACATGTTCAAACCATGGCAATGGACATAGATGAAAATCTACAATAGACATTTCAAATCATGTGAAATAATTTTCAAATATGACCATGCTGTGTCTCTATGGCAACCTAGTCTTTAGAACAATAGCTCCTTCAATCCCAAATGGAGCAGAGAGAGCCTTTAGAAATGTTCTGCGGTTCTGGGTGATAAGACTTCTGTTATGGCTTGCATCTAGATGTCCCTGCAAAGCCTCATATACTCACAGGTGGGGCTTTTGGGAGATGATTGGATTATGGGGGAATGAGAGTCACCAGTGGATTAGTCCACTGATCAGTTTACAGCTAAATGTGATGTTGGGAGGTGAAGCCTGGTTGGAGGAGGTGGGTCACAGGGGCATGGCCTGGAAGGATATATCTCTCCCTTTCCCTCCTTGATCACTCTCTGCTTCTTGCTGTCATCCCATGAGCTGTTTCTCCTCTGCCATGCACCTTTGCCGTGCTGCCCTGCCTTGGAGCCAGCTGACCATGGTCTGAACCCTCTACAACTGTGGGCCAAAATAAACTTTTCCTCCTTTAAATTGTTGATGTCCAGCAATCTGTTTCAGTGTTGAGAAAGCAATTCAGATAACTTCCTTGGCTCTCAGTTCTGGAGATGTAGCTCAGTGGTAGAGCACATGCTTAACATGCACAAAGCCCTGGGTTTGTTCCCCAGCACCAAAAAAAAAGAAGAGGGAGGAGGAGGAAGAGGAGGAGGAAGAGGGGAAGAGGAAAAAAAAGGAAGAGGAAGAAAAGGAGAAGAGGAAGGGGAAGAAGGAGGAGGAGGGGGAGGAGGGGAAGAAGAGAAAGAAGAAGAGGAAGAAGAAAATAAGAAGAAGAAGGGAAGAGGAAGACAACAACAATGACTACAGCAATGACACATTACTAGATTCTCAGATCCCAGGCCAACCACACACCATGCTAACTCAGACTGTCAGGTCTAGGAAAAGTCACACTTTTCAACCCATAAGAATATGGAATGGGGAGGGGATGAGGAGAAGGCAAGACTGAGAAGGGAAAATTTTAACCAGTTATCAAGGTTCTAAAACACATATACCCACAGATGGAAAAATAATAAACACATTGATACTCTCATTTCACTGGTGTCACTTTAAGTTGAAAGAGAAAGAAAAACCAGAGACAGTTAATATGAACATGTAGATAAACTAAGAAATTAAAACAGATAAGCAGAAAGGAAATACAGAAAAAGACCGGGGGGGGGGAAGTACAAATGATCATTTCATCTCTGTGTATGTATGTATACACGTATTGGTTCAGATGCCATTGTATCATAACGTGTTCTATAAATTTCTAAGATTAATATTTGTTCACATTTTAATGAGTGTGAAATTAAAATATGTCTTTAAATTTCTGTTGTTAGACTTGATGAAGCTTGGTATTTTTCTTGTTCTTAGGAAGTCTTATTTTCAAGCAACAAAGAAAACTTTTATTGCTGGCTTCCTAGCACTTTGACCACTATTTATTTTAAAGTTATTTAATGGTTACAGAGCATTTAAAAAGAAAATTGCTCTCATTCAAATCTATGCAATCATCTTTTTCACCCTAGCATATGGTATCCTAACCTGGAATAATATGAAAATTTCAACTAAGCAAGGGTTTCCAGTCCCATATTCTAGAGTTCTCAGCATTCAGGAGAATGTAAAGGCTCTGCCATGGATTTAACTGTCAACACTGCACTGCCACAGAACTCTTACTACTCCTTGAATCCAAGCCTCTGTACATTCAATAAGAAAGAATTATAATTAGAGCATTTTCTTCAATGTCGCTAGTGCTGACACTCATTCTGTGGTAAATGATGCATTTCAAGAGCCCAACTGCTTCCATAATAATCCAGCAGCATGATTACATCTGTTACTCCTATGACATAGAAGAAAACAATTTTTTCTTAAATTCAATCCAAAGTTTTGTATTTTCTCAGTTTATTCAGCTATGTGGAGACTCCATTTGCCATTCACTATTCCTTTAGTTATTTTATGTATCAATCCCCTCTTCCCCCTCTTCTTCCTACCTGTAAGTGGAATAATATGAGGCTTCTTGATTTTTCTTGCTATAGAAAGATTCTAGCATCATATCCTCTCCCTTTGGTTCCTATCATTTTTATTAGTACCTATCTTTTTACCACCCTCTCTGGACCTCTTCTATTTTTGTTTAGCTTTCTCTGAAACTGTATGAACAGCACCAAGTGAAGCTTTCAGGTCAAAAGCAGGCTGATTTATAATCTCCTAAGGTCATAATTTTTTTCTAAATCACTCTAAACTGCATTTTGATATACACGAACATGTGCTCTTGTGTGTGCATGTGTCCATATTTAACACTGCTGCCCTATGAAAAGATGTTGCAGTGGTGCTGTGTGCTAATGACACCTAAATCACTTTTTGAAAGATTACAGCTAATTGGAAAGTCATCCCTTTTCAAGGGCAGTGGAGATTTTTCCTTCTAATACACATTACTTTAGCTTTGGCTTTCCTTAAGGAAGATATTGTTTATCTCCCAACAGTCAAGAAATGTGACTTAGTGAGTTGGCATTAAACTTGGGTCCTGGCTCCCAGAAGAAGAATACAAAGCTAGGTTCCCTTTGAAGCCAGAGAGTCTCAAAGGTGTAATGGTTTACCTCTGAATCTTAGCATAATACACCAGCCAACATGGTAGCAAAATATTATATCACATCTACAGGACATCAGAGAACATTCTCCATAGACTTCAACATTAACATTGCCACTACCACACTGACAAGGAATTCCTTGTGGAATTCTAGGTGGATCAGAGAATTTGTGTGACTCAATAAGGTTACACCTAACTGACTTTCAATGAATTGAAAAAATTCTTTGTGGTTACAGAGAGAAATTTTATTTTTTACTAAAAGATTTGATCTACTTCTAGAGACGTACCCCTTGATAAAGTAATGCTGACAAATATTACCTCTGACACTCAGCTCTTCTACATCATTTTCGAGTCTAAGAGCTGTCCTTGTTGTTAAATCCAATTCATGCTTTTCATTCTTTAACTGAATGTGTGTGAAAATCTGATACTCATGATCCCTTTATTCTCTCCTTCTTGAAACTCGTCTCTCCTTCAGTATCAAGATGCTCCATCCACTTTTTAACTTCCCCACTTCTTGAGCCATTACACCTGGATAGCTGTCACTCCCATTTTCAAGATCACTTCTCTCCCTGAAGCATCTCCTCCTCTATACTTACAGCTTCCCCCACCACCTATATACCATATCCTTTTTGGATGTCTACAGCCATGAACATGTATCTTCTCTGATTCCCTATCATGCTGAAGAGTGACACTTAAAATACCCAAGTCACATCTAGGGAGTAACATGGAGGTCTCCGCTCCCTGAAATCCTGCCTGTGTTAGCAGCTACTAAGTTCTGCTTCTACTTCCTTATTATTTCTAAAGTCACTCTCTTTTCTTCATTTCACTGACTCAGCCTTACCTCAGACTCATATCTTCATACTGCTGCTACAGAGAGGTCTTTCAAGTTGAAACCTAGTCTTGTGTCTCTCCTCCAATGACTCCAATGATTCTTTGCCATCTTTGGGAGAAAGCCCACCCTCCACAGCACAGCCCAGCACCAGGTCCAGCGACAAAAGTCAGACTCCTGTTCCCTTCTCCATCCTCGTCTCTTATGACAAGCATTTCACACTAACTATGTGCATTCTTCAAACACACTCTGCTTTCTCTGGCCTCTGTGACTCTGTAGATGCTTTTCCTTGCTCGCAACATCACTATTTCCCAAATCAAGCCACACTGGTAACCATTACTAGCTGATCCACTCATGAAGTTAAAATACATGACCGTTAACTTCTTGAATGCACACTGCATTCCTGTGCATGGAACAGAAGAAATATTCAGAAGTCCAGTTAAAATACAATTGCCAGCTTCCCCTGCAGGTAGGTGTGGTCATATGACAAGTTGTAGCCAAAAAAAAATAAACAGAAGTGCGGTTCACCATTTCTAGGACTGGCACTTGAAAAATCCCTCTTGAAATCATTCACTCTCTTCATCTTCCTCCTGGGTGCATACCCCTTCAGAGGGTAACATTCAAAGGAAGGCACTGAAAACAGAAGAGTTTCTCTCAACCTGATTCCCTGAATAACTGCAGGGAAAGCTCTTGCTGTGAATCAGAAACGTGTGTTGGATTCTGTGTCAGTATCGAACAGCTAGTACAAGCCACTGAAAGTCTGAGGTTTATCTGTTGTAGCAGTTGCCATCTTTGCTGTTAAATCCCAAGTCTAGACATCATCAGTCAAGCCCCTATTCTTAATATCAGGTTCAAATTTCTGACTTCTTCATTCTTTTTCACCAAATTTCTAACATTTTGTAGAAATTACTCCCTGAATCTCACAGTCTGGTTGGTTTTCTTCTAGATGTGTTTCTAGGCCACCTTACTTATCATGATTACAATTATCTTTATATGGCATCTTCCTTCCCAACTCTATAGTAGAGATTTTGAGAGTAAAGACTGTGTTTTAGTATTTGTATCCTCTGTGCACAGTTGGCAGTCAGGAATAGTTTCTTAAAAGAACAAACAGACTGGGCCGGTGAGATGGCTCAGTGGCATAAGCGCCTGCCTTGCAAGCGCGAGGGCCCGAGTTCGACTCCCGGATCCTACATACGGAAAAGGGGCCGGTGATATCGCTCAGCGACACAGGTGCCTGTTGGCGCGCGAGGTCCTGAGGTCGACCCCCTGGTACCCACAAAAAAAAAAAAAAAAAAAAAAAAAGAACAAACAGACTAATGAATAAAGGAATTAGAATTTGTCATACTAGAAATGTGAAGGCCCAAAGGTGATATGATAAAAGTTCATGAAATAATGAAAGACATGCAGTGGAGAAGCTGAATGGGAAACTTTTAAAATTAATCCCTAGAAAATCAGAAATAAAAAGAAAATGTTAAATGTTGAAAGATGGATTTTAAAGATTTTAAAGACAAACAAGAAGGCTTGGGCCGGTGAGATGGCTCAGCGGCTTAAGCGCCTGCCCGGCAAGCGCGAGGGCCCGAGTTCGACTCCCGGAACCCACATACGAAAAAGGGGCTGGTGATATCGCTCAGTGGCACGGGCGCGCAGGTGCCCGAGGTCCAGAGGTCGACCCCCCCGGTACCCACAAAAAAAAAAAAAAAAAAAAGAAGGCTTGACTGAGAAGTTAGTAAATTTGAACTCCTTAAATTTAAGAAATGATGGGAAATATTTTAAAAATTATAAAACTAAAGTTTTTCTCTGAATATGTCTCTTTGACAGATTCCTGAAGGATAGCAGACATTTAAAGTATCTCTTTTATAATAATACGAAAATCATTTAGTGGGGGGGTATGTGAGTCTGAGGATCAAACCTAGGACCTTGTACATTCAAGAAAGGTGCTCTACCACTAAGCCACATCTCCAGCCCCTTCAAAAGCATTGTTTCATAAATGTGTTATAATGATGTTGCCTCATGTTCTACCCACTAACATTCAGTGGCCATTGACTTGGGTGCTCCAACCTTATATGTATTAGCATTTATCATGTTCGTTCCTTTGTTTAGGATTTTTTTTTTTTTTGAGACAACAGTGTCTTGCTATGTTGCCCAGACTGGTACATATTGAATGCCTAGGCTCAATTAATCCTCCCACTTCAGTCTCACAAATAACTGGAACTACAAGCCAACAGCACCACACCAGCTTGCCTTAGCATTTAGAGCACCTATGCAGAGTCCAAACCCACAGGTTGTTGGCCACAGTAAAGTCAAAGAACAATCCAAAACCTTCCAGGGCATTCTTTCTAGCTCCATTGCCCATTCACACTGCATTCCTGTGCATGGAACAGAAGAAATATTCAGAAGTCCAGGTGTGACTTATAGAAATATCAGTGTTCTCACTTTACTTCTAGACCTTTTTCTTTCCCACACCTGGGAAAACTCACATAAAGGAATAACTTCAATCAAAAAGTTTGGTTGTTTCAGTGACTTCTATTTACTCTATCACAACTAACTTTTAAACTACATATCATAAATGAGCACTGGGTCTTGTTCATCCTTGACCTTTCCATTGCTTTCACTGGCTCGAGACATTTAACTTTCATTTGAAATAGTATGACTGATCTAAAGGGAGCTAAAACAGAAAACAGACATTTTCCTCCTACAGAAACAGTATCTAACCTTTAACTCAGAACTTCACTCTGAAAGATTTAAAAGAGCATACTCACCTGTAGCTGGGATATAGTTAAAGGGTATCGGAATAATATCCAGGTAACACCTTCGCTGCAAGGTGGGATAGTAAGCGAGCCTTCGTAGACCCAGTAATCTCTCAGCAGAGGGTCTGTGCAACCACAAGGACATGTCATGAAAAGGCAAGTTAATTAGCAGTAATCTGGGAAACTCCAGCAATTTTCAAAATTACAGACTGTACAAAGGACACTTCTCAGAAGGATATCATTTGTAAGTTAGAGCTTCACTTATGTATTCTCAAACTAACCATCATGGAAAAAAATTTATGAAAAATATGATGAATCTTCTACTTCTAGTGATTTCTGTCAATGGGTTACTATGCAAGTCTATGAAGCTTAATTAATTTATGAAGAATATATTCATCTTTGTGTTTTGTGTTTTTATTAGAGGACTTACCTCACTAATTAATGCCTTATATTTATTGAACTACTTGCCAGGTACTGTTTTGAGTATTATACATTAATTCATTTAATCTTCATAACAAACTAATGAAATAGAGACTATTACTAGCTTCATTTTTTTTAATGTGGGTACCAGGAGTTGACCTCAGGACCTTGCACTTGCTAGGCAGGCACTTATGGCACTGAGCTATCTCACCAGCCCACTAGCTTCATTTTATAGATGAGGAAAATGAATCACATAGAAAGTTAGCAACCTGCCTAAGGCCACTCAGAGAATAACACACAGAGCCAGGATTTGAACCCATAGAGTTTGGCTTCAAAGAATATATATATGTATATATACACACATACATTGTTGAAGAGAGGGTCTTGTTATGTAGTTCAGGCTGGCCTTGAACTGACTGTAGCCCAGGCTGGCCTTGAAGCCATGGCAATTCTCTTGATTTAGCCTCTCCAGTGCTAAGACTACAAGCATGTGCCACCACACATGGCTAAAGCTTTTGGTTGTAGCTCCCTCTTTATTGCTGCTTTGGCAGCAAAATATTAAAATCATAATGTGATAAGAGAAAATAAATTATTCTTATGAAATCATTTAGCTCTGTGCTAGAGGAATTCATCATTAAATACGATGGGTAAATGATTTTGCATATGACAGAAATTGCTTGATTTAAAAGCAATTATATACAGAAAGGATAATACACAGTGTATCAGCCTATTTGTTTTTGTTTGAAGCACTATGAAACAGCACATAATTTAGGCAGAGAAATGTGAAGACAAAAATTTTATATAAAACTACCTTGAACTCCAAGTTACAATGCAAGCATTTTATACATAATTATTACTTGTCATAATCACAATTAGAGTAGTACCCAAGCAATAATATTCTATAAATTCTTATAAAATTGTATATAAAGTTTATTTCACACTGGAGAGTAATAAGAAATTCACTAATCAACCTTAGATGTGTATCAAGGTTATTTTATTATGCTGGTATTTTACAAAGAGCAATTTTTATAGATGACAATCCTAAAAAAGGTATTTGTGAATTAATGGAACTAGTGACAAAGTGTTTCTTTATTGCAAACAAAAAGTTTACTCCAGTATTTAGAATAATCTGAAACTGATACTTGCTACAGAGAATGTAAATTATAAAGAAACTTCACTAATTATATATTCTGAGGAAAACAGTATGGTTATACCCATAGTTAAAAATCAATCAGATTAATGCTTACCTGGTAATAAAGTGTTAGGATTAAAGCAGGGTATTGTTTTGGACTTCCCCTGAAAAAGAAAAAAAATTGACTCCATGTTAATGTAAAATTTATAAATTTTTAAGCAATTTCTAGCACTAAATATCTAGACTGAAATCTTTTTTGGAATGGCCTTATAGCTGTATCATTCTGTCTTCTCATTAGAGCAAAATTGCTTGGTTCCCACAATTACTACTTTAAGTATGGCTATTTTCTTCCTATTGTAATTCAATTTCCCCTATAATTTCCAGAGTGGAATTTATGATTGATGTCATCTCTCCTCAAAAATTATCTCTCAATAATTTTTCTACTTGTAGCACATTCATACCCAAGACTTGGGGTGAATGGTTGGTGTAACACCCTTAAATCCTGACTCAGGGCAGTCTTATGAAATGATTTCCTCTCACCTGCCTAGATCTCAGCTCTTACCTCTTTAGCTTTATAACCTGGCTCCCAATTTGTCATTTTGTGCCATTGGATGTAGTAATTCATCATTAGTATCTACTCTGGGTACTCTTCTCATCCAGAAAAGAAGATCAGAAACTCAGATATGAATGTTCCATAGAGGACCTAGCCATGGGAGGTTCTGCTTATAAGAGCTTAGCTTCTCAGCGATGATGGACCACATCATTGCAGAATCGCATTGATCTAAATCACCTTCTTTAGGATGTTATCTTATGAATTATGAATTATCTTGTCCTATTATTATTGTTATTATTATTAAACATAAATACTTTGGTTTACAAAATTGAATTGGTTTAGTTTACACAACTCTGCTACAATAAGTGAGCCAGAAAGATTAACTCTGCAGGCCTAGGCTGGTCAAAACAACTATATTCCAAATATGATCTGTTTTCAAGAACAGCCCTTGGCTGGATCTCAGAAGATAGCTCCTGAAAACCACTGGAATATTCTGCCCCGTGTTTTCTATCCCTGAGGCCTTGGGCCATGCTATATTTTTGATGAACTCCTGATGTTGTTTGCCTATCCTTGAGCTATGACGTACCAGTTGGACGAGGCAGATCTATCCTGACAGTGATTTATGGATGCCCAGTCCTGATGGGGTGTGGAGGAGGGGGCTGAAATGTGAGGAGCTGAGGCAGTTAGGCAGGTACAACACACTTGCATGAATGATCTCTGATAAAATTTCCACACATCAAAGCTTGGGTGAGCTTCCCTGGTTGGTAACATTTCAGAGGCACTGTGAAACATCACTGATGGGGGCACTGGGCCATCCCCATGACACCTCTCTGCAACTGGAAGCTTTCTCCAGGTTGCCCCTAGAATCAGTCCCACACATCTGTCCCTTTTGCTGATTTTTGATCTGCAACCTTGGACTGTGATAAACTATAACCATAGCGTGGTAGCTTTTCTGAGTCCTGTGGGTTCTTCTAGAGAATTATCAAGTCTGAAGGTGATCTCAAGGACCTCTTACAAAATCTGTTTCTATTTTCCTTTAAATAATGACTTACCTTATACTGAATATCCTGGAGGATCTCAGTCACAGCCTTCAGTCCAACATGTTCCTTCCCTATCTGAAATATATAAAGCATCAACCACAAACAGCATTTTTTTAATGCTTAGCTTTTACTCAAAATATCCACCAGAACCAAAGCTCCAGACCACCTGAACGTATTTCTTGGGGAATTAAATGACCTTTCTGGTGATAGCCAGGTCAACATCTATGGAGGTAAAGTTGTAAAAGTTACTACAATAAAGTATTAGCTATGACACCCAAGAATCTATTCTAAAACAATCTTGCCACTTACAGAGATTACTCACCATACCTTATATAACGTACCAAAACATAAAAGACTGCTGTATCAAAATGTCAAGGATATTTTTAATTAAAACTACTCAATACATGTCCAAAATGCAGTTTTACCTTTGGCATTTATAAATTGTTGTTATAAATACTGTTAAGTTGAAATTTTTTATTAACTCAAAATGTTGGTATGTTGATTTCACATGTTAAAGTTACCAAAATCAAGGTATTTCTCAATTACCACCGGTAATAATTCTTTTTTTAATTAAGTTTATTGGTACATCTTAGGTATACATAATGATCACATTCATCATAGGGAATTTGTACGTGTACATGATATAACTTCATTTTGCCCCATCCCCCTACCCTCCCTTCAATCCCTCTTCTCCTTATTTACAAAAGCTTTCTTTCCATTTTTTTCCTTCTTTTCTCATCTTTTTCTTTTCCTTTCCTTCTTTTCCCCCTCCCTAGTTTCCCCTCCCATTTGAACATTTTCTTCCTATTTCACAGTATCTATTATACATTTTGGTATCACTGGTAATCTATAGCTATTTTTTTATTCTTAAATAAATAAGAATATGGTAGGATAGGAAGTGACAGAAAGACAACATGAAGGGAGTGTACTGATCTAAGAGTAAGTAGGCAATACCATGCCAAACGTTGTAGGTCACTCAAGAGAACCGATCCATCTCAAATAGAATGGAAAACCATTAAGGGATTATAAGCCAAAATATATGCACATATGCTTTTCATAGCCTATTTTTTTTATGTGGGTACCGGGGGTCAACCTCAGGACCTCGTGCTTGCCAGCAAGCGCTTGTGCCGCTGAGAGATATCACCAGCCCTTTTTTTCCTTTATGTGGGTTCTGGGAGTCAAACTCAGGACCTTATGCTTGCCAGGCAGGCGCTTATGCAGCTGAGCTGTCTCACCGGCCCAGCCTTCTATTTTAAAATATTACATTTTTTAGAGTACGAAATTCTGCAAAGAAACTTGAGACTTGAAAAATTTTTCTGATCTTTGCATTCTTGAGTTTTAAATTTTAACTACCATCCAATTCCCACTTTTCAATCAACTCTCAGTGGTCCTTGGCAGTGGAGAAGGGTAAAAGCATCTATTATTTAAGATAAATAATTACTATTGCTCTTAGATTTTTCTCTCCCACATATGAGAGGCTAGAGCAACTGTCAACATGCACACATTCTCCAATTTTCTCAATTTTATACAACTGTGAAATACGCAAGGGAAAAGAAAAAGATAGGAAACAATATAATATAGGCCAATCAATTCAATATAATCAGGACTTTTGCATTTTCTAAATGTTTTCATTCCTGAGATAGGCTTTAAAGCAAAAAATTAATCTTCTGAAGTTAAAAAAAAAAAAAAACTATTACAGATGTACCCATGTGAGAATACAAGCCTGGATCCCAGGCAGAAGCCTTTGCCTGAACTTCAGGAGAAATGAAATCTCCTTACTTTAGTGGTTTAACCAAAAGGTAACATTTGGATGCCTGAAAGTCTAGTTGTGGTCTATTTCCATTTCACACGCCAGCTGTCAGACTATATTCTCTAGAAAGAGTCCACATCTGAACACTGTAAGGCCACATCGCACAGTGGTTTAGGAACAAACTCCCTACATTAGATTGCCTGGATTCTAATCTTGGATTCTCACCCTAACTCTGCCCCTTTTTACTGGGTGATCTTGGGCAAGTTTACTTAAACATGATGTTCTTACTCATCTAGACAATAGGGAGAATAAAGTGATAGGGTTGAAGATAGATTAAATAAAACAGAACTCAGAACAGTGCATGTGTCACTTTTCTTTCCTTCTTTGCCACATTTTTATTTGAAGAGGTTAGAACTATCAAAACCCAAGCATAGATGATAGTCTCCACACCCAACTGCTGAAATCCTGCAACAGTTAAGGTAAAGACATAAACTGGTACCAAGAATCTACCAGGATGATGAAGCCAACTGATTTCTTACCTCTTACCTCTGTTATCTTTCACCACTACCAAAAATGCAAATCACTCTGGTCAGCTTTCCTGGAATTTCAGCCCTGTTCCATCTGTATTTTTTCACTTCTAACTCACTCTTGCCTTATTTTCCTCTGTGCTGCCAAGACAAAGAATGACCTCACGTACTTCACTAGCTCTCCCACCACCTTCTGGTCTATGTTAGGCCCTGCAGGTCTGTCCCAGGCCACATCTCTCTCAGTCCCATCCAGTAGACACCAGCTAGTCTCCAGGGGAGAATGAAAGATGTAGTCATGTTCAGCTATCACCTTTAATCTGATACTCTGGCCCACATGCACAAAGCTGTCCTCTGAGTGGGCTCTCCCCCTCTGATGCCATCATGACTTTCTTGTCTCTTACTAACCCTCTAGTCACTTACTCCTAGATATCACCCCCTACTGTCATCTTGGAGGGTTTAAGCATCTTTGTAGATGAGCTGTCCCATTCCTGGCTTAAATCTCTTCATCTCTCAGTCCATGGCTTTTAGCTCCATTCCTCCTCCACAAGCGAATCCTGTGACCACACCCTCCCTGCATTTGCTTTCATTCTGAAAACTTCAACTCCAAAAGACCATTCTCTCTGACCATACTTTCTCATTATGCAGCTCTCTCCTGCTTTTTTCTCTTTTTTCTTTTACCAATCATCAGGAACCAAAGCTCTCAGGCCCCTCTTGGCTTTGTCCCCTTACCACTCCTGGCTAGACTGAAGGACATCACTCCCACCACTCTGGAATCTTCTTTCTGCTTACCCTCCTAAATCATCTGCACTGTGATGGATTAACATAATGATTTGCTAGAATGTTCTACTCCTCTCTGGAACAATCCATCGATCACTGTACTGTACAATCTGGGACATCCAGCCTCCAGGGGATCTGCCTCACCAACTGCCGTGTCTATGATCATCATCCCTTCCTGACTACTTCAAAACCCAACCCCACATCCACATTTTCCTTGTTTTGTAAATGTATGTCTCAGGGGTATGAAGGTCATCTGATGTGAACTCCCCTAATTTCCTGCCTTTCTCCACTTTGTGCCCACCTTTGCTGCTGGCCCCCTATTTCAGAGCAAGGGCAGAGCTCTCCTCTACAAGTTAGTCCAGCTACATAAGCTCTGTATCTCATGCCTTCGCATTTTCTCTGGGACTTCTCTATATTAGCTATCCCTTCTCTTTTCAAGATTTTTAAACTCTGCTTACACTAGCCCTTCTCGCGCAGATTAAAAACACAAGATCTCAAATCTCAAAATCACCACTGGTTCCTGCCACTTTTGTCATTCCTCCCTGTAGTCAAATTTCTGGGAAGATCAGTCCACACCTGGCCCCCAACTTCCTCTCTCTGGCTCAAGGGCAGCCCTTGGGGTGGGTTTCAGCCCCTCTCGTCTCTGCTTCGTCTAACACTTTATTTTTTAAAATTTTGTTCTCACGGTTTCTGTGATATATTACCGTCTCCTGATAAAAGCATCTTCACCTAAATAACCTGAAGTTTTTCCTCATAGCAAACATAGAGAAAATGCCTGTCGGAACACATCCTATTCCTGGAAGCACCGACACTAGGTCCAAGGCTGAGCTCTTAGTCCAGGGTTCTAAGTGTCCAGGTCATCTGTTACATATGAAGAATCAGTAAGTGGAAACACTAAGTTATATCTCATTTGATCTACAAATATTTATTTTCAATTCCAAAGATGAAACTAACTTGTTTTGTTCCCTTCTATATAAGCTATTTCTTTATTTTTATTTTATTCTTATTCTTTAATATTGAAACATTGCCTCCCACCACCTCAACTTCTCCAATTTGATCATCTGTTAACTTTTTCAGGTTAGAAGTCATCTTCAAAAAATGGGGCCGGTGAGATGGCTCAGCGGCATAAGTGCCTGCCCGGCAAGCGTGAGGTCCTGAGTTCCACTCCCTGTACCCACATACAAAAAAAGGGCCGGTGATATCGCTCAGCGGCATGGGCACCTACTGGTGCACAAGGTCCTGAGGTTGACCCCCGGTACCCACAAAAAATAAATAAATAAAAATAAAATAAAATAATTATTTCTTCAAAGGTTTGTGCTAATATTGTTTGAACAATTGAATACTGATATCTTGTACCCTGAGTAACTAATTTAACAATACATAATGTATTAACCATTGTTATCGGTTATGTTGTTTTGAAATTTTGTTCTATTTTTTTCTCTTTAAAATAAAAAAGAATTATTTCAATAGACTAAGGATGATCAAAATGTACAATTAAAAACATTTGCATCAATATTTTGATTCCATTCTACTTTTTTAAGGCAATTATAACAGAAGAAATGTAGGGCCATGTCCATGAAAAAGACACGAAATAAATAGTGAGAAGATTCCTTTTAAAATGTTAAGGATTTGCTTTTAAATACTATAGCATGTGCCATATTTTCTAGACTCTGGTTTTAAAATATTTAAGAGGCTAAAACCAGATGGCTACTTTCACATATCAATAAACACCCTATTGGTGTAGATACAGTTTTGTAATTAATAACATTCTCAATATAAATGCTACAAAGAGCATATCTAAAAGGGCCTAGTGCCCAACTCTTCTTGAAAAATTTACAAAAGACCACTGGGCTAACATTACTGTTCTAATCCAAGGTCATTCAGGAGATCACCAGACACCATACGGAGACGGAGTTCTGGATTTTAGTCTTGAATGCTAATATTAAAATGCTGTTATCTACAAACAATTACTTGACCTCTCTTAATCTCACCTTCTCTTATATAAAACTGCAGGGCAGAGATGGGGGGATAAAATTTCCAGGGTATCTTTCAGCTCTAAATCTTTTACTACATCAAGTAGATGATAAGACAAAGTTTTAAAGATTCATCTTAAGAATGGAATGGAATTTTTACCTTCATAAGCATATAGTCTATTTTTGTATGTTCAACTAAATTTATATAATATCCTTTGCCCACCACCAAGCTTGAATCTAAATTTTGCATTGGTTAAATCTACCATGGTCTTTGACAGTCTTTTTTTAATCAGTGTTTTCTATAAGGCATTTCAAAACTTCTTTGAATGAAAATTATTAACAACAAAGAACTAAAGTCATCCCCTACATGATTATATCATTGATTTTTCTTAGATTTTGTAGTAAGCAAGAGTCTAAAACTATTTTCTGAAATTCTTTTTTATAAATACAATGAACTCTGCCTTCAGGAGACATTTTCTAAATCATTTCTTCAAAGACGCTGAATGACACTCAAGCAAATTTCTTTTTTTTTTTTTTTTTTTTTTTTTTGGTGGGTACCGGGGGTCGAACTCAGGACCTCGTGAGCCAGGAGGCACCCATGCCACTGAGTGATATCACCGGCCCTTTTCTCGTATGTGGGTTCCGGGAGTTGAACTCGGGCCCTCGCGCTTGCCAGGCAGGCGCTTATGCTGCTGAGCCATCTCACCAGCCCGCAAATTTCTAATAAGTAAATAAACCATTTTCTACTAACAAGGCTGAACCTTCATGAACTATAAAGATCAAGTTGTCTATTTTTAAATTACCAGTGATCTCTGCATATATGTATAATTTCACCACTAAGTAATAAAATTGAGAGAACTAAAAAAGTATTTTACAAAATGACTTAGAAATAAGCGTCTCTAAACAATTCCACAATCATAGCACAGCATTTACCTGTACGAACAAGGCAATGATGGCGATGCCATGTGGCTTTCCCACAGCCTCATCAATGCTACCAAACAGGGTGGAGTTCCAGTGGATCAGGTGGAGCTGGTGGGAACAACACACAGATCACATGACTTAATGCACCACTCTTCCAAGAAACAAAGACATATCACTATCTTCTTTCAATCTATATGGTTCATATGCAACAAAAGAATTAGAAGCACACATAGACTACTGCCTTAATAGGAGTTCTCTGTAGGATTTTCTTGATTATTTCTAAAAGAAAGCAATGGATCCCTGCCTCCTGAGTTTGGATGTGGGGGCCTCACAGATTTCATACTGATTCACCTGTCTTTCACTAAATGCCATTCCCTCCAGACCTCAATGGGACCATCCACAGCCAGGTCTGGACACAAACACTAGAACTCATTACCAAAGTACTAGTGCCTGCATAAACAAATTCTGCATCATCTGTTATGTCCAACAGGAAATGTAAAAAGCCAGTCTCAAAGCCTGATAAATTATTTCGACTCTCTAAAAATATCCAGATATCATACCATTAAAAATGCTCCATTTTTAAAGCCAGAGGAAAATAATGAATGCTGATGTAAATCTCTAAAATAAGACCATTTCCTGCACTACAGATAAAAGTTTATCTGTGAAGAAATGACAAACAATGCACAGAGGAGTCCCTAACTCCTACTCTCATAAAGTTTTGCAGCTTTCAAGTTTATCTAGAATATGCACTTGCTCCTATAGCACTGATAAATACAAAAAGCCAAATTCAGTTCCTTCATTAACAATCAAATGGCTGCTGAGGTTCTTAGTATGACAGTAGCTGGTTAAAACGTTCTGCCTACAATGCTATCTTCCTGATTATAGCTTTTAATCAAGTTAAAATTCTTACCACCTTAAAATATTGCCCCACTTTTAAAAATTGCTTTCTAACCCAACAGAACAGACAAAATTCAATCACTTGGTATTTTAGGATCTATACTAAAATATTTTTTTAATTATCATCCAGACTTTTAAAAACTTCATTTTTTTCCCACTGAATCCAAGTAGAACTTGAGATTATAAAACTGACCACTAGAGGGAGGTAATAAAGTCAAGAATATAAATATAACCTCAGACAAGAATGTATCCAAGGACAGGCTGTAAAATATTCCTGTGCACTGTATCCAACCAGTAAATTTTAACTGTCAAGGCACCGCCTTTAAGAAAACAATGTTCTATAATCTCTCAATTAATAATAATAGACAACCTCATTGTAATCATTCCTTCTCTGGCCAAAGCACTATCACAGAAGTCCTAGTGGTACAGATAAAAACACTACTTTTGTAAATCAACAAAAAAGGTCAAAGCCCAAGGTTGACTATTTTTACTCAAAAAATCACAAAAGTCAAACTTACATTTCTCTTACTTCTCACAGAAATATTATGAGACACTTTTTTCAAAATTAAAAATTAACAAACAAAGCACAGGTTTTTTCCCCACTCCTCGCAATTCTGCATCATTTGCACCTCCTCTTCAAAAACTGCTCCACATATTTTTGTGTTTTAAAAAACCTGAAGCCTGGACTCCTTAAGTGTGTGTTCGCATGGCGACATATGCATGACTCACAGAGTGCAGTGTGGGAAGGAGGTAGACTTTGTATTAGAGAAACCTAAAACACATCCCTGATCCAGGTCAACACCAACAGTAATTCGTCAGGTTGATAGGAGGTATCCTTGACATGAGATCACAAGGGTTCTCTACCTCTGCGTTCCTCTTAATAACCTACAAATACAATCTAACCTTGGAAAAAAATTGACAAATCTCAATGAGGGTATTCTACAAAATACCTTGCCCACTACTCTTCAAAACTGATGAGGTCATCGGGAACAAGGAAAGCCCAAAAAGATGGGCTTCTTGTCACAGACAAGAAGCACCTAAGGAAACAGAGACACTAATAGTAATGTGGTATCATGGATGAGATCCTGAAACATAAGAAGGACATTAGATAAAAATAAAGGTTATATGAATAAAGTATAGATTTAATAATGTATCATAATGGCCCATTCATTGTAACAAATGTACTTTGTTAATGCAAGATGTTAATAGGAAAACTTGGGTATGGAATCTATGGGAATTTTCTGTGCTGTCTTCACAAATTTTCTGTAAACCTAAAGTTCCACTAAAAGTAGTTAATTTTTAAAAAGAAGAGAAAGGAAAAAAAATTATTTTAATGCTGGCACTTCAGCCAACCCAAGCTAAACGGATGACAGAAGCCTCGTTGGTCTGTGCAGCCCCCACATGTCTAGCACAATAATTCAAAACCGAAGCAGCAAGAGAACCTCTACCTCAGGCTGTTCCTGCATCTGAGATCCTGATAATCACCCAAGACGCTCTCAGGCCCAGGGAGGGGAGATTCTCCCTCACAGTCAACAAGTGACCCATACGTTTAAGATAAAGCTCCACCCTGGTACTGAAAAGCTCTCTTCTCTTGAAGATGCTCAAACGAAACCTCTGGAAAACGGTTAATATGAGTACCAGACAGATTTCCAACACATTCTGGAAACTGGCAAACCTGTCAGCTGTCACATAGTAGCAACCCAGATGCCTGATCCGCAGGCACGAAACAGTCAGCATTCTGTTGCTTCTCAGCTTTAGCTCACTCTGCTCCCCATGCTCTTTCCTGTTTCATCTGGATTAATTTTCAAGGACCACCATAATGATGTGTCACAGACTGTGTGAATTAGACAACAAGAATTTATTTTCTCACAGTTCTGGAGGCTGGAAGTCTTCGATCAAGGTGTTAACAGGGTCAGTGTCATCAGAGGCCTCTTTCCTTGGATTGCAGATGGCTGTTCTCCTTTGTCTTCACATGGTCTCCCTTCTGTAGGCATCTATGTTCTAATCTCTTTTCTTATGAGAACTCCAGTGATACTGGATTAGGGCCTGCCCAGATGAACCCTTTTCCATGTAATTACCTCTAAAAAGATGCTATCTCCAAATATACTTGTATTCTGATACAACAGGGGTTAGGACTTCAACACATGAATTTGTGGAGGACACAATCTAGTTCACATGCAACTTTACTTTTGTTTTATTTATTTTTTTGTGTTGCTGGAAACTGAGCTCAGGGCCCTGCATATACCAGACAAGGGCTCCACCTCTAAGCAGCATGTCTAGCCCCACATTCAGATCATAACACTATATATCTGCAAGGATCCAGCTTAAGTGGGTTGCAGCCATTTTGAGTTGTAGCTGCCATGACTTCCCCTGAATAACCCTGGCCTGTTCCCCCACATAGTTTCCCAGAATACTATCAATAAACAAAACCATTAGAGTGGTATGTGGAGCTTTATGACTAGATCCTGGCACTGACAGCATCAGAAATGTGCCTAGCATCTTTGATACTAGCTTAAGGTAAAACCAGGAACATTCCAGCTCAATGATATCACTTTTGTCCTGACAACTATATAAGCCCCCTTCCTCTGACCAAAGTCACAGGATCCACCAGTCTTTCTGCCATCCTTTAGCATGATTCTACCTATAAATCTCCATTGAAGATTATACTCTCTATAATCCTGGATCTGTCTGCCTCTTTCTTCAGTATCAAGTCTCTTCCACCTATAACAGTCAAGTTCTTCTACCAGATTTTCCCAGAATATCACCTTTTCTTATCTCCCAACCATACTAAAGTTTGTTTGGATCTCAAAATAGTTTAATTGGGCCGGTGAGATGGCTCAGTGACATAAGTGCCTGCCTGGCAAGCATGAGGTCCTGAGTTCGACTCCCGGTACCCACAAAAAAAAAATAGTTTAATTATTCAAATCTGCTCCTCTTCTCCCACAGCGCCTTCTTCATACCTATAATTTTATCACATTTTGCTTTATATTAGTGTTGTTTCTGTCTCATAAAACAAAGCCATAGAGGTAGGAAAATTATCAGCACACATGAGGAATTAAGTTTGTGAGTAGCTAGAAAATATTTAAGTCTGGCAATTCCAAGACATGAGGCTCCAAAAGTGGAGGGGTCAAACTGCACAGAGCTTTAAATTCTGTCATAACTCTGCCTTGGAAAACACTAAAGCAATATATTACTGCAGTGAGTATGATTACCTGTGCCGCCCAGAACCAAATAAACTACCCCATAACAGGGTTTTTTCTTCAAAGGTCCTTTTGACAATACTGGGGGTGGACTGGAGGCTGGGGTAAGTGAGGCAGTTGACATAGAAGCTCCAGCTGACAAATTGTTACAGGGACAAGTGATGATTAATTTTATGTATCAACTTCTATAGAATAAAGAACTCAGTTCTTTGATCCAACACCAATCTACATGTTGCTCTGAAGGTATTTTTAGATGTAGTTAGCATTTAAATCAATAGACTTTGAGTAAAAACCAATTACCTCCAAAATGTAAGTGAACCTTGCCCAATCAGCTGAAAGGCTGAAGAGCAAAGGTTGACAGCCCTCAAAGGAGAAGGGATTCTGTCTCCACAGTGTAAGGTGAAGATTCACCTGTGCTTACAATCTTCAAATTCAAATTATAACATCAATTTCTGTACCAATTTCTAGCAGCCTGCTCTGTAGATTTTGGACTTGCCAGGTCGCACAATCACATGAACCAAGTTCTTCTATGTAAATCCCAATGCTTCCCCTCTCTCTCTTTCTTCATATCCCTTTCCATCTGCCTCTCCCTCTCCCTCGGCCTGCTTTTCTGGGAGAATCTTGACTTAAGAGAAGTTGTGTAAATAAAACAGTATGGAGGTTTAAATGGAGGTTTAAATATGAAGAAAACTAGTAGTAATGGGAATAAAAAGAAAGGACCCTAACTAAGTGATAACATTTGGTACATATTAAGACTAATCATTTCAATTTTTCTATGCTTCGCAAAATGCAAAATAATACAGTAGTTCCCCTTTATCAATGGTTTTGCTTTCCATAGTTAAAATTGTTTGCAGTGAAAATACTAAGTGGATAATTACAGAAATAAGAAATTCATAAGTTGTAAATAATTTTATCATGGTATGTTATAACTATTCTCTTTTATTATTAAAAATTGTTGCAAATGTCTTACTGTGCCTAATTTATAAATTAAAGTGTATATGTATAAGAAAAATATATAGTACATATAGGATTTCGTATTATCCATGGTTTCAGGCACCTACTGGAGGTCTTGGAAAGTGCCCTCTCTGACAAGGGGGGACTACCACTACCGTGAACACAGTGACGCAGGAACATAATTTATCTAAAGTACACATAATAAGGATATCTGCTGTGAAGTTTGTTTTAATGTAGGTTGTTAAACAAAGATTCTTGGAGACAAATATGTTGGAATAAAAAAGCATACAATACTAGGGATACGGTTTGCAAAACAATGAAGCAGTCTGCTGAGTGCAAGAAGGTGAAGCAGTCTCTCCCAGTCATCTTTCAAACTGGCTCATGAGAGGGCCGGGTAAATGGCTGCTATCAGCAGAGCAGCGTCCAAAGACTCACTTCAAAGCCTGGTAGTACAGAAATGCTCTGGGGCATGTCTCCTCTATGGCGAGTGCAGAACAGAGAGGCTGCACCTCGACAGATCAATTCTTAGAAGCAGTGTGCTCTCAGAGAAGAGCTCTGAGCTGAGAATCACAGGTCTGAGATTCTTATTTCAGTTCTTCAGCACTAGCTGGGTGAACTTCACAAGTCCCTAACTCTTTTCAGCATCAGTCTTTCTGCATCATAAGCAGAGCTGTATCTTACAAGCTTGGCTTATTGGTGCCTTTCTCTATCTTTCCACATTACTCTCTTTATTTCTATATTGTGGTCACATTTTGATGTCATTAGGTTTCTTATCTATAGCCACCAAAGGCAAACAGGCAGGAGGATGAAACTGGAGGATGAAGAGCAGCTTGTCAGTTCATTATGAAGCAGTATAAAAGCTGATTGTTATCACTAAGGAGTCCAAAGGCTGCGTGGCATACTGTATGTGCTGCCTAGACTCATTCCCTCAGTTCCTTGTGCATAGCCCCCTAACTCCTTCAGAGGCCACTGAATTAAAGAGGCCCCCAGACAGGACTCAGCCTCGCCAAGGCCATCAGGAGCCTGAACCTTCCTTACCTTGTAACACATCATACAGCAGGTGGTAGAAAGGCTGTCTTAGGTGGTTTGAACCAAAATTCCTACTACAACCAAGAACAGTGGTTGAAAACATGTAAGTAAGAACTTCTCAACTTAGGCAATCAGGAGTCTCCACACTCCCTTCAGTGGTTCTCCCTCAAAAGGCGCAAGATTTTAGCTTCCCCCTAACATGAGCATGTCAGAATAGAAGAAAGTGGTTTTTTTCTCTCTAACAATTAAACCCACTCTTCCTCACTCCTTCCCACTCCTCTCCCCACCTTCACAACCCCGAGGCCAGGAAGGAATCCTTTCAAAGAAGAAATCCTTTCTCTGGCAACATGATGACCATCATAACTTCCTACTGAAAACTCAAGACCATGGGATATCAACTGCAAAGCATCCTTTTACAGTTTTAGAGAAAATATTTGGCTGAGATTTTGCCACAGGGCTCACAAATTCAAATTTCCTGCAACTGATTGCACAGCTTTACCATTAGTACCCAGAAAACGTTAATCTTAATATACTTAACTCACAGCAACAGATAAATTTGCCCAAAATTATGAAACTGTGACAAGCCATAGCCTATAATCATTTATTTGTCAATGAGAAAAGTAAGTTTGAAGATTTCATGGCAGCTTAACAGAAAGCTATCTTCAAGATAAATGAGGTTTATTATTAACTAAATAACGTGACAGCATTAAAGTACAAAAAAATGAATCATGAGGAATGGAAGAAGTAGTAAAAACTGAAAAGGCAATTATGATTCACAAATTTTTCTCCCTAGCCCTGTACACTTATACGAGTTTGCAAAGTCTCCTATCCACAAATGCTTCATGACATTTCCTTTCAAATGTCTTCTTGTCAACTCAAGCTAAGTACTTCTAGAACTGACATCAACTTCCTTCAAAGGTGCCCTGTCACTAATTGCTGATAGAACCCCCAACCTCCCTGGCTTGGGACCATGGACGTTTTATCTCCAACTCACCAAAGCCAACTGCTCCCTAGTCATCTAAATTACAAGGCCCAATTCAACTCTCTTGATCCCATCTTTCACCACATTTCTTCTGTTCAAAGATCTCCTGGTTAGGGCCAGTGAGATGGCTCAGCGGCGTAAGCGCCTGCCTGGCAAGCACGAGGTCCTGAGTTCAACTCCCGGAACCCACATACGAAAAAGGGGCCGGTGATATCGCTCAGCGGCACGAGCGTCTGCTGGTGCACGAGGTCCTGAGGTCGACCCCCGGTACCCACAAAAAAAAAAAAAAAAAGATCTCCTAGTTTTTTTAATTACCTAACTATATTAGGCTTTCATTTCTCTATCTCTATCCTTCCCCACCTAACTTTACCCCAAGTGCTCAAGTAAGAGTGACCCTGACTCCCTGCAAAAGCCTTCCCATTACATTTATGTTCCACTCACCTGCAATGCCTTTCCCCACACTATCTCAACACCTATGCAATCCTACCTATCCTCTGAGGCTGTAACAGACATCTGATGGAGAGACAGACAGAAGAAGAAGACTGAAGAGTGAAGACAAATGGTGAGAGATAAGGAGGGGTGTGAAAAAAAGGTAGAGAGAGAGATGTCAAGTTTCAGTCAATAAATACAAAGGATAAGGAAGAGAAAAAAAGGACAACTGTGATTTCCAGCAATAGCTCATCAAAAGTAAAATGAGTTCAGTTTTAAATAGGAGTTTACGCCTACACCAGAACAGCTGAACTGATGTCCCATTTAAAAGAGATGCAGAACTAGATCTACCTTGAGAAGGAGCTAGAGGTGAAGTCTGCAGATAACCCTGGAGGAAGGCAGCCTTACCGCATCAGTCCACCTTGGATCATGTCTTGACAGATGTTGACGGAGGGCTGAGGACTAGAATGAGGAACCAGGTATTATTGACTATGCGGGAGGAAACTCAGAACATTACAGAATGCTGTTAGGACAAATACGAAGGCTCTCTAGCAGAAAATGTGGTCATCAATAGTGTGAAGGCTACAATAGAAACAAAGCTGAAGTGGCTGTGGAGAAGCAAAGGAAGAGAAAAAGACTGCATGGCACTACTTCTAAGACTACAGACAAGGCAGATTTAATGCAAAGAAAGGCAAAAGGCAGCATATAAAGGCATTTGGGATAAAACTGGGGCAAGGCCACTCATCCTAGAAGGTGGTGATATTCTCAACACACAGAAATCAGAAGGTAGCTGACGTGAGTACTAAGTGACTAAAAAAAAGATAATGAGTATGCCTGAGTTTATGCAAAGTTCACTCTGACTTTTAATATTCTTTCCATATATTTAATAGTCCAAAGTAAAACCTGAAAAAAATCACAGGCTGCTATCAATTTTGATAAATCATAAGCATTTTAGGCAACCTATGAACTCAGGTTTAAATGAAACTAAAAACCATTTTTCTCACAATCTATAACTCATTAGAATCTTTCTTCTGAGCTAAGCCACTGAGTAGAGGGGATTCACAAAGGAAAAGGAGTCATCAAGACCAGGTCCTGGTTTCTGTGTCCTGATTTTGCTAATTTGCTTTTCTCAGTCCCAAAGTAATTCACCTTAGGAGAGTGGCAGCTGGTCTTCAGCAGATTTGAAGCCAACTATCTCACTCACTCATGCTCTACCATGCCCCAAATATGCGTTCTCTAACCACTTGACAAGAACTATAAAATTACTGAGGTTTTCTTTTTGTTTTTGCTTTCTTTTGTTTATGGCATTGGAGACTGAACACAGGGACACACACATGGTAGGCATGTATAGCTATTAATTTTTTAAAAAATCTCAATTATCCTTATGATAATGGAGATTGAATGAAAGACGATAACTAAACATTTGAATAAAAAAAGAAATCAGAAATGAAATGTGTCGAGTAATAAATTGGAGCATTAAATAACTGGAAGATAGCTAACAAAGAAAGCTGCATTTCTCTCCAGATTCTCTCTTAATTATACGAAGCAGCCCATTCATCTGCAGATAAACCAAGATTTAGTGTATATTATCCTCAGGTGCTACTGCACTTTAAGATGCCATTGTTAATATATTATGCGGCTGTTATTTAGAGAAGGACATTCAAGGTGCAGACAGATATAATGGTGACAAAGTGCTGTAGAGCACAGAATGGAAAATGAATTATTTGAAATTCTGTCTCTAGTTGTCACTTGTTCTGTTTGCCTGAACTTAATTATGTATCATCTTATATAGGTAAAAGAGAAACAGGAGAATGTGTCAGTGTGATTCAAAACAACTTCATCCATTAATACATTAATTCCAAAAGATATCTGCAGTGTCCTTATGGTTCAGAATCTTTAATTTAAAAGGCACTGATTCTGTGTATTTTATAAAAAGATTTTCTTTGAAAACAGAATGACTTCTTTGAATGCTGATTAATTTCCTTTTGTTTAATATCATTGCCTTCTTAGGGATAGGGCATCCTAAGAATAGGGGGCTCTTCTCCAAAGAAAGCTTCACTTACGAAATTCTCTGCAAGATTCAAAAGCCTTGTTGGAGCAGTCATGTGGATCAAGGAAAGGAAAGGCTGCATCACTTTCAAATAATTTGTATTTAATGTAAAGTCAGAAACAATTAAAACTGGATCTTCAACACTGGTTTCTTGTTTTTCCAGGAAATACCCTATATCTTTCTTTAAAAAAAAAAAATCTGACTTGCGGATTATGGCTACAACTAAATTGATATAATTCAAATTCTTTACACTTCATTATTTATGAAATGAAGGCAAAGTACAGAGGCCATTGAAGGATCTTGGTGTTGTAAAAATATAAGCCATTTATAGGTTAGATCTGTTCACTTCATACAGTGAATCAGTGAACGTCTGCAGTACCTCCTTCCCACACCTGAATGACAGCCACGTTGACAAAAGAGACCTGAAATAGTGGCAGCATTCCTCTAAACATTTATAGGCCGGGCCGGTGAGATGGCTCAGCGGCTTAAGCGCCTGCCCAGCAAGCGCAAGGGCCCGAGTTCGACTCCCGGAACCCACATACAAAAAAGGGGCTGGTGATATCGCTCAGTGGCACGGACGCCTGCTGGCGCGTGAGGTCCTGAGGTCGACCCCCCGGTACCCACAAAAAAAAAAAATTTATAGGCCATAAAAAGTATCAGGGGTTTTGCAACACTGGAAGTACAAAGAATCAAATCATTTCATGAAAAGATCCAAAGTGTAGGTAAATAAAAATGTGAACTATGTAGCCCAATGGAAGAAAAACATGAGTGAGAAGAGTTAGTGTACAATACAAATGATGGAAGATGCTGTGGGTATTTGTATGAATTTAATGAGCACTGAGGTTATATTCTCTGTGAGGTAATCTTCTTTACAAATATTACTTCATTCAATCCTCATTAGCATCTTTAAAATGGCAGAGTCTATGGCCATCATTACTATGGTTAATCCTCTCTGAAAATCATGTTGAAATTTGGTTGCCATTGTACTGGTTGTTAGGAAACAGGTCCTCTTGCTCTCCCAAGACTGGATTAGTAACTGTAATAGGGTACTTTTCTCTCATTGCTGAGACTAAATATCCCATGCCCAAAAGTAAGGAAGGAAAGGTTTACTTAGCTCACAGTTTGTGGAGGTTTCATTCCATAATCAGTTGGCTCTAAGGCAGGGTGGCATGGCAGAGGAGCACCAGTTCATGGCGGCAGAAGACAGCAAAAGCAACAAGAGCAAAGGGGTGGGCAGCAATCCTCTTTTCCTCCCTTATATTGTATGCAGGCTACCCACCCTAGGGCAGGTACAGCACTCACACCATCTCCATGCCCTCCTTTTGCATAGGCTGAGGATGTTTACAAAGAGAGGACCCTGGCCTCCTGCTGAGTCACTTAGTTAAGCTTCTAAACTTCTCAAGTTGACACAACGAATCAACCATCATAACATCCTGGAGCTTAAACAGCATGCTAGGGCATGTCCTCTGCACCCTTGGATGTAGAACTGCTGAGTTACTTAGTTAAGCTTCTAAACTTCTCAAGTTGACACAATGTATCAGCAATTACATAGGCATTATTAGAAAGCAAGGCCGCCCCTTGTGTTTTGCCTCTTCACACATCTCCTTGCCTTTCTGATTTCTGCCCCATTATAACACAGCACAAAGCACTTACTAAATGCCAAACATTTGCCAGTGCCACGTTCTTAGACTCCCAAGCCTAAAGAATTATGAGCTTAATAAACCTCTATTCTTTGAAAGTTGCCCTGTTGAAGCAATAGAAAATAGACTCTAACAATCAACATACACCTTTAAAAAGGAGGAAATAGAAGCACAGAAGACAAAGTAAACTCCCCAGGGTCACACAGCAAACAATGTCACAGCCAGAACTTGGAAATAGGTAGAGTAGCTCTGCCCCCCCTCTATGCCACCTTATTCCAAAGCAGGACAGTGGAGGAAGACTGAGTTGGGTGGAATTCACAGAGTGAATGTTCACACCAAATGTGAATGAATAACCTAGGTCTCTGTAGAGACAATACACATCAGGATAAGAAATGGAGAGTGTGCAACCCAAGAAACACTAGTGATCTTGGAAGACTCTGCCAAACACCAGTAGCATGTCTGAAGTAAATGAACACTCTTGCTACTAGTCCCTGAAAAAGCTACCTGAGCTCTCTGAATCTCAGGCATAAAAGAGACCATATTAGCCATCAAGTAATATCATTGCAAGGACAGGAAATTCTCTGGGAAGCACTGGACTATAAAGTGTAAGTGATGCTTGCTACTGCCAAGTTAGAGTGGGGAGAGGCAAGAAGTAATAACAGAAGAGTAGCCAGGGTTGTGTCATCCAGAGCTCTGTCCTTGAAAACAAAGGTGCATTCACTTATCTTCATTTGAGTGTTTTCTCATGACACTGTCTAAACTTATTTATTTTCTTAAAATTTAAAGAAAACTAATGATGTTTTCTACTGTAAAAAGCCAAGCCACCTCCACCAGGCACTGCTTCCAGAATGCAGGAACTGGATGAGCCATGAAAACTGTGAATGGAGCTGCCTCCATGTGTGTCAAGTCCAAAATTTACCAAACACAGTGCCAGCTGGAATCACCATTAAACCAACCCCAAAAGCCCAGAGTTAGACTCCTGAGCATCAATTATATTCGAACACCAAGGTCACTTGCCTCTCAGATAAAATAATGCCATAAGAAGGATCTTTCTGCTTCCTGTCAGAACCTCCTGCCAAACATCTGCCCTTGCTCCATTCTTCCTTTCCCCACTTAAAGAGTTTTTGGCCCATCAGTTTTTGTGTCTTCTGAGCCTCTGACCTCGTATCTCCCTCTCTATGAGCTCCTTCTCAGCACCAATTAAACATCGTAGACTTTTCTCATCCTGAATAAAGAAATATTTCTGTGACTTAACATACCCTCTTACTACTTTCTCTTCTCCTACTACTTTCTCTTTCTCTACTCTTTCTATTCTCTTCAAGGCAACTTTTTCAACCCCATCACCACCTTCATAATGCTCATTTCCTCCAGAATCCCCTGCAATAGTCTCTCATCTCTTTTTTAGTGAAACTGCTCACCACAGTCAACGGGGACCTTTTTCCTGCTATAGCACACAGTTCTGGCCTTGAACCATGCAGCATCTGCTATCCCCACCCCTACTTCTTGTACCACCTTTTCCTGAGGGCTCCAAGACACCTTCTCTGGTCTCCTCCTTATTAGGGTCTTCTGTGGACTCCCTTCTCCTGAACCCCCTCAAACAATGGTTCTGTCCAGTTCCATCCTCCAATCTCTTTCTTCCTTTCTCGCTGAGCATATTCTTAGGTGATCTTATCCATTCCCATGTCTTCAATTGTCACCTAGATGCTCATGATTCTATAACCAAAACTCTTAACTAAAACATCTGCCTGAGGCCAGATCCCTTTGCTAAACTGCCTAGTGAGGAATCTCTGGTAGGATATTTTAAAGTTAGCATTGCACAACTGAGCTCACCCTCTCCTTCACTTCACAGATCCAATAACAGAGCCCAGGAATTTTTTCCATCACCTTTTTCTCTTACAAAAAGCCAAGAGTTATGTCTGCCATTTCTACATCCATAAAAAATCTTCCAAATTCATCCCTTTCACTTATTCCCATCGCCAACTCCTTAGTTTAGATATCCATAACCTAGACTTACTACCTAGTCTCTTAGCCAGCATCCATGTCTCCAAAGATGACTTCCCAAGTACACTCTCTCTCTCTCAGTTACACACTGCAAATGTGCTCATTAGAGGCTCTTAACAGCCTTCAGTGTACAGGCTGAACTCCTTAACACAAAAAAAAAAAACCTACAAAAATATTTCTACAGACTTTAAGTGTGGCAAACTTAGCTGACTTTATATTAACTGTTTCAGTTTGCTGACAGTAACAATTATAATAAAAAGCTCTTTTTAGTAACAAAAGGCATATAAAGTAATTTTAATTGGACTTAAAAATCTATCATTTCACTTCTCTGTGAAATACCACTATCGGTTTTAACACTCCAAGTTCATGTACCCCATAATTGCCTAATAACCTAAGTTTTGGAAACGATATTTTTGAACCCATTTATAATAGTCAAAATCTTACAATTACAATAAAATTCATTGATCTGAAAATGTTGAGAAAAAACATTTCAATTCTCTTGGCACCTGAAAAACTACTTGTGTGTTAACACAGCATACTCAAAGGTTTTCACTTTTTGAACTGCAACTATCTGGAGCAAAAATTAGAACAATTTTATTTGAAATATAAGGCACAAACTGTAGAGAAAAGAAAATGATAACTGATCTAAGTCTCAGCTTTTCTTAAGTAATCTTGAGCACTTACTTTATACCTCTTGACCTGATTATAGTGCTGAAAAATAGACATAATGATATCTACCTCCCAGGGATTACATAAAATATGGCATATGGCTGGCACATAGATGATCTTCATAAGCATCAAAGCTGTTCCCACCATCCCCTGGAGATTGCAGCAAAATGGTCTTTCATTAATTAAACTCATGGCATAAAACAATGCAAGAGATACAAAACTTTCTACAAAAACACAAACCTCCTGAATCTTCAAAATATTGTAAGAGGAGTGAACTTTGAGGCTACACAAATAAATGTATACAGAGCAATATATGTAACAGAATTTGACTTAAAACATTCCTGTGGCATGGAAGAATTTTTCTTTCTCTAACACTACATGAAACAGAGGAAGTCTGTCCTAAAGTGAAAGACAAAAGGCTCTGTAAAAATATATTCCTATGCTTTCCCACGAAGTATTTCCTTATTTATATAAGTTCTGTAATTTACTTTAAAATCATAACAAACTGATCTAACTCACTTGTTGCTCAAGAGTTACACAAAGAACCATTCTTCAGCGAACCCACCATAAACCACATCACAGGAATTTCTAGTGCTAGTTAAAAGGGACTGCACCTCCCCGAGATTTGGGGAAGACGCTCCTGCTCCTACTGCACTTCAAGCAACCCAACACTAATAGAATTATTTTAAAGGACATCCTAGGAAACTGGATTTTAACACACTGGTGACCTAAAATACAGACTTCCACTCCTTTCAATGCTATGAGAAGCTAACTTATCACTTTCTTGAATAAGGTAGAACTTGTACCAAAACAGCTTGGGTAAAACAAAAAGGCCAACCAGAAACAGGAAAGGCATCAGTGGGTGTGAACCAGAAAATGCACAACAATCCGGATAGGAAATTTTACCTGTGTTTATGTGGCAATACACTTCAGTTTTGTACAGTTCATACTGCTAGATGGGAAGAAAACTTCTTTAAAACAAGACAATTGTGTCTTGTACATAATCCAAAATGAATGATCAACAGTGAAAGTGTTTTAAATGTTCAGAGGGCAGATATGGGAGCAGCAGTCAGGAAAAGTAGTCTGCATCTGCTCCTGCCAGCCCCTGGGTCTGGTGTTTCAGAGCCGACTGAAGCCCTGACTTCACTTCTGCAGACTCCCCTGGTCTGCACAGTCACGGTCGTCTGACTAGTACATATGCTGTATAAATTAATGACTCCATCATCTTAGCCATCCAAACCTTTCTCATAAAATTTACATAAATTGGGGGCAGGGAGGTTGAAACAGGGTCTTGCTATGTAGTTCAGGCTGGCCTTGAACTCATGGTGATCCTCCACCTCTCAGCCTCTTGAGTGCTGGGATTACAGGCATGTGCCACCACACCTGGCACACATAAATTTAAATAACAGAAACAAAATTACAGTTGTATACCACATACACTATGACAATCACCAATGGGGCTGTGGTCCCATAAGATTTTAACAGCGCTGAAAATGTCCCATCATCTAGTGACATCATAGCCATAATATTACTACCCATTCCTCATGAATTTGTGCTGGTATTGGTATAAACAAACCCACTGTGCTGCCAGTCATATGAAAGTATAGCACACACAATTATTTACAGTACATTCTTGATAATGATAATAAACAGTGATGGCTGATTTACATGTTTACTATACTATACTTTTATTGTTAGAATATTTTACCAGTTTTTTTTAACTTTAATGTAAATCAGTGTGCCTTGTTCTCCCAGCAGCAGCCTGACACATCTCATGTTCAACAAGTCTTTTGACTTCATGCAAAGGCCAGGTCCAGTGACTGACTGAGACCATCCAGGCTTCTGAAAGGACATTCTATGATGATCACACAATAACAGTGTCTCAGTTACTTTTCTCATTACTGAGACAAAATACCCAACACCCAAAGTTAAAAGAGGACAAGTTTACTGTAGCTTACAGTTTGTAGAGGTTTTAGTTCATAGTTGGTTGACTCCAAGGCACGGTGGCACAGGGCAGAAGAGAAACAGTTCACGATAGGCAGAAGGCAGAAGGCAGCAAACAGTGAAGTAGCAAAGCAGCAAGCATCAATGACAGCTCTTTTTCTGTCTCTTATATTCCATTCAGGCTACCCGCCCTTAGGGCAGGTAGCACTCACACCCAGAGTGGAGCACCCTTAATCCCAGCATCACACATTCTAGATCCAGACACCTCCAAAAGCTCTATTTATGACTGCATGAGGCTTTGGGGAGACATCTAGATACAAACTATACCAAACAGAATGGCATGCCAATGCATTTCTGTGAATGTGTCTCCAACATTAAGCAACACATAACTACATTGCTTTCTAAAAATTTTATTACAGATTGCATATTTGTTTTAGACAAATGAAATATATCAATGAGCAAATCTACATTTTGACATGTATATATGCCCACTGGGATGGGTGCTATAGCAAAGCAAGGACACTCCCTACTCTACAGTAATGTAAGTCAAATGATAATAATTCTGCTATCTAAAACTATGATAAAGATATACAGTTATTTTATCTTTGCTTTTACATAGACAGTATTAAATAACATGCCATTAAACCTTTAACAAGAATGAAAGCTTAATAAAAACATTATTTCTGTGGAAAAATGGTAACCATTACACAGTGACGACCTCTGGGCATATTTTCAACAAGGCATGATGAGGAAGATAACAGTGAAGATACAAATACTGTCCAAATGCAGATAATCAATTTATAATGGCAAGCTTAGGATAATATAATGTTACAAAAATGCAGATTAAAATGAGAAAAATATAACTACTATAGAAAATATAGCTTAAGCATTTACTCTATTGTGCTACCCTAAAACTAAAAGGTCAGGTAGCTTTCAAAATAATTCTGGAAGAGATATCTAGTAGAGTAAAAATAAAATACACAGTTTGCAGATATGTATTGTATTAGTCACTTTCCCACTGGTGAGACGAAATATCCAACGCCTGCAATTTAAAGGAGAGGTTTATTTTGGCTCAGAGTTTCAGAGGTTTTAGTCCATGATCGGCTGGCTCCAAGGCAGAAACGGGCTGGTGGAAGGGTGTGATGGAGGAAAGCTGCTCATCATGTGGCAGTCAAAAAGCCAAAAGAGGGGGGAAAAACTCAGGAAAAGAATGCACCCTTCTAGGTCACTCCTCCAGGGCCCCACCTCTTCCAACCAGACCCCACCTCCTAAGAGCACATTTAGCTACTGAACTCATCAATGGATGAATCCAATGATAGCATCCCCATGATCCAATCAACTTCCAAACACATGAGACTGTGGGGGACATTTTGGATCTAAAGCATAACATGTACCTAACTGCTTTAAATGGATGTTCCTTCTCCCAGCGCACAGTTGACTTCTACCCACTCCTCACTCCCCACCTCTATCCTTCATGCGAACAGTATCCCAATTTATACTTATATATCAGAGGCACAAGTGTTTACAGAATGCTAGACCCCTCCTCAACCCCATAGAGTGAATCCTGACAAACCAAAACAGTTACAACTGCCTTACGTCCTTTGAAATGACTGAGAAAACTGCAAAGTTAGAGATTCTGGCTAAAGATACTGTAATCTCAGCACTCTGGGAGGCCAAGGCAGGAGGATCACAAGTTCAACTCCACCCTGAGCAACATAGTGACTAGCAAGACCTGCTTCAAAATCACAAATAAAAAAGTGAGGGGTGGAAGAGAAGGGATGTAGCTCAGCGCAAAGGCCCTGGGTGCAAACCCTAGTACCACAAAAAAAAAAAAAAAGAAAGAAAAGAAAAAAAGATAAGGGGAATTCTCCTTGGGGTTGCGGGTAAGAAGATTTCTGGGAAAATGTTTCTTCTTAAAAAGAGATTCATAAAACTGAAAGTAAGTAATGTGGGTGATATAACTACTTGATTATTCAACAGTATACACTAGAACTGACTGCACCTATCCTATACCCTAGGTTCTAGTTATAGGTATATGTTCACCAAAAGGCCAGAATACCCAGAGAAGGTCTATTTTATTAGTCTGGGCCAGAGTGCAATCTAAGTGTTTGTCAACAGCAGAATGCATATCATGCACATGCACTGTGGAAAATGAACATACTAGAACGCTACACATGAAACCAATGAAATAATATGCACCACAATGCAGATGAAACTCTTAACATAATGTTAAAAGAAAAAAGCCCAGATACAAAATAGAACATACTATATGAATTATTTTATATGAAATCTTAAAACTTCTCTATGACTCTAGAAGTTGAGATTGTGGTTGACCTTGGAGCAGCCAGGGGTATTGGATCTATTTTGTCTACTAACCTGAATGTTGGTTACAGAAGCAGGTTCACTTTGAGAAAATGCAATGAATTTTAAACTTTTGATTTGGGCACATTTTTGTACTTTATCTGTAAAAATTTTACTTTAAATATAAAGGCAGGGGGCCTTCCAGAAAGAGGGTGAAGTGGTGAGCAGCACAGAAAGAGCCTTTCTGAGATTTGGTGTCCAGACACTGGAATGTAACAACATAAGGAAGAGAAGAAGGAGGGAAGTGGGTCCCTGACACTCAGGAATGATCTGAAGTGAGAATTGAAGCCCACAGGGAGAGCAAAGAGAGAAACTTCAACAAGGAAGAAGGAGGTGGCAGGCGGCACTTTCTGCCTGAGCCCAAACTCACTGCGTGGGAGAGTCAGCTAGAACATGCAAATGCACGATGACTACTGGCGACCCCAGAGGTCTCCACAGAGAAATGCACCAGTGCAATGGAGCAGTGGACGCAGTGAGCTGCAGTGGCTGGTGAGTTCCCACAGGACAGAGCTGGGAGCCATCTTGGAGAGGGGCTAACTGAGCTCAGAACTCAGAACTACTGGCTCCATCTAGCGGCTCCCAGCTGAGTTCAAACTGGCAGGAGGCACACGGATGGCTTCAGGCTGCACTGGTCTGGTTCCAGCCTCACAGCCAGAAATCAGCCTGAACACCAGTGGAAATAAAGGTGCAGTTTCACTGGGATTATCCACTACCCCACCATCAAGCTACTGCTGGCTTGCTGGGATTAGTCAACATGGTTCTGGACTCTGTCTGCCCACGTTGTTTACCAGTGACAGCAAAGACATACCTCGAAGTAGGCATTTTTTTTTTCCTTTTTTCTCTCTCTCTTTTCTTGTTTTGTTTTGTTTTGTTTTTTCTTGTTTGTTATTGTCTTTATATGAGTGTGAACATAGTTTCTAGTTTTTGTGTTCTTGTCGTTCTGTTCTTTTTGGGGGTGGGTACCGGGAGTCAAACTCAGGACCTCGCGCTTGCCAGCAGATGCTTGCACCTCTGAGCGATATCACTGGCTCTTTTTTTCCTTTATGTGGGTACTGGGAGTCAAACTCTGGACCTCGCACTTGCCAGGCAGGTGCTTGTGCCACTGAGCCATATCACCGGCCCATTTTTTTTTAAACATTTTTTTTTTTATATGCGGGTACCAGGAGTCAAACTCAGAACCTTGCGCTTGCCAGGCAGGCACTTATGCCACTGAGCTATATCACCAGCCCTGTTGTTCTGTTCTTGTTTTTATTTCTTCTTTCTCTCTTTCCCTCCTGTCTTCCTCACCAGTTTCCCAAAGTTTGTATGGTCCTCCTTTGTCCTCCAGACTTGCTTCTAATCTCTTCCTCTTCTATTTCTCTATTTTTTTCCCATAACTCCTTTTAAATTTTATCCCCTGAGAGTAAAATTGCCATTTGGAGGGCTTATTTACTGCATATAATTTTCTGGTTTGTTTTAGATTTTGTTATATAACCATAAATCTAGTTCATACAGTTAAAGATGGCAAATTAGTACTTACCTCAGTTTGTCATTTTCTAGGCTGTGTTTGATACTATTGTCATTGCTGATTGTACCACTTTAGCCAAAATTACATAATTTTTCTAACCAGTTGTTCTTCCTAGTATACCAAGACTGAGATTCCTAAGGGTCATAAAATATACTATAGGCCAGTGCCAAAGAACTAGGGGCTAGGCCAAGTAGGCAGCAACTTCTCATCCCCAGTAAATTAAAGAGGTAGGATCTTACAACAGACTCAAAACCCAAAAATAAAGGCAAGGGAGGGGAGGGGAATGCGGAAGAAAAGAAGAATCAAGATGTATCACAAATTCCTTATGATGTTATCATCATGCATATCTAAAATGTATCAACAAAATTAATTTAAAAAAATAAAGGCAGTGCCAAAAACACAACCAATAACAAAAAAAAATATAATCAAGACTTTATCAAAATTTTAAAAATCATATTTCAAACAACAGTATCAAGAACATGAAAAGGTAACCCACGGAATGAGTGAAATATTCTCAAACCATATGTCTTACAAAGTATTGGTATCTGGAATAAAGAATTCTTACAACTCAATAACAAGACAAATAATCCAATTTCTTTTTTCGGTGCTGGGGATTAAACTCAGGGTCTCCCATGTGCCATGTGAGCACTCTACCACTAAGCTACATCCCTAGCCCAATCCAACTTTTTAAATGGACAAAGGTTTTGAATAGAAGAATATATGAATGGCCAATAAATATGTAGAAGAATGTTCAGCATAATTAATCATTAGGGAAATGCAAATTAAAATAGTTACATCAATTCATACCTACTAGAATAGCTATAATCAAAAAGACAATGTATTGGCTAAAATGTAGAAAAACTGGAATCCTTATAAACTGCTGATGAAATTTTACAATGGCACAATCACTTTGGAGAGCAGATAAGCAATTTCTAAATTGTTAAGCATAGGGTTACCACGTAACCAGTAATTTCACTACCAGCTATATACCCAAGAAAAATGAAAATATGTCCACACAAAAACTTGTACACAATATTCACAGTTAAAATATTCCTAAGAGCCAAAAAGTAGAAAGAAACTAAATATCCCACAACTGATGAATGGATCAATAACACACAGCACATCCCTACAACAGAATACTCCCCAATAATAAAAAGGACTCAAGTATTGGTACATGTTACAATGTATTGTTACATGGGTAAATGAACCATAAAAACTTTATGCTAACTGAAAAAATGCAGTCAGAAAAGACCACACAATGCATGATTCCATTTATACAAATTGTCTAGAACAGGCAAATCTACAGAGACAAAGGATGACTAGCAGTTTCCTAGTGCTTGGAGAAGAGGAGATAGAGATTCACTGTTTCTTTCTGAGGTAATGAAAGAGTTCTAAAATTAATGAGAAACTAACATTGTAAACATACTAAAACCATTAACTTGTAGGCCTTAAGTAGGTGAATTTTATGGTATGTAAATTGTATCTCTTTTAAAATGCAAGAAAATAAAGTCCCTCTTCCCACAACCTTTATCCATCAATTTGTCATGATCTGATGATAAGAAGTAATGCAGCGTCTTGTAAACACACAAAAAGCCAAAACACTGAAAAGGCTTAGCAGAAAAACAGAAACTGGCCTCTGGAAATACAAGTGAGCAGCTGAATTAACTAGCTGTGGAAAAGCCCTTTAAGAGTTCTGATAGGGTAGCAGGAAACATTTCTACTATTTTCTAATTGTGTCTTCTATTGCTTACCTGGAACCAACACACTCCTACAAGAGATGTAAAATGTTGATCAAAAGCAAAGATACTTACATCAAATCTTTTAGATGTTGGCATAGCACAAAATAAACAATATAAAAAATTTTTCATTGCAATCTAAATGTATATTTCTGATAGATAAAATGTAGTATTTGTTGAAAATAAATTTGTATTTAATAGTAAACACAAAAATTGAGCTTTTCAGTCTGTTAGAGTTTTTCACAAACATTCTAAAACATGTTTCCGATATCATTTTATAACATCCAAAAAATAAAGATATGAAGAATACAAACCAAATATCAGAGACCATAAAATATATTATCAACTAAGGTGATTTTGAGAGTATAAATCTAATATGAAATCTCTTACACTTGCATAATATTTCCCAAAAATCAAGCAGCAAATTTTATTAGTAGGAGTTTATTATTGGGAGTTGCTTAATAAATTTCAAGAATGGATTGACTGGGGTTGGGGATATAGCTCAGTAGTACAGAGTCTGCCTGGTAAGCGCAAGGTCCTGAGTTCAATTCCCAGTACCCCCCAAAAAAAGAATGGATTGACTACTGATGTGGATGAGGACAATATATTCTACTGTTATAACTATAATCTTACTGTGAGAACTAAGGGCATTAAATAGCCATTACCTAGGCTCAGGAATATAATTACCCTTTGGCAAAGTACTGTATGATAAGGCTTACTCAGTAACATTACATATTACTGTGATACTGGTAAGAATTGGTGTTGGGATATCAAATTAAAACTAGAATCTGTTACCCATAATATTAGATAAAGAAAAGATGTGTGTTCTTATAGTAACTCCTCTATCTAAGCCAGATTTAACCAGATAAATAAGTTAATATTAACTGCTGCAATAAATCCCAGCCTCTGACCTCTCTTATGACTTACAGCTCTACAGTCCAGCCCATTTCTAGGTGTTTCCACAGTATGGATGGCAACTATCAATTTCAAAACATCTGAAATTATGTAGTACAATTTTCCACCAAAGCAGTCCCCCTTTCTGGCATTGCTTAAGCATTCCATGGTCCTTCCAGTTAGCATGGTTCAAAGCTTAGGCAAAAGCTCCTCTTTCCCCCTGATCTGCAAACACACTACAAAAGTTTCTGATAAGCTCTGAAGGTCCTGTTCTCTCCACATTGCTTCTCAAACTCCCTTCTTTTTCTTTGTCAAGGCCATCATCCTCTTTAAGGTCATCAGAACAATCGCACCTGACTTTTACGAATGACTTCTTAAAAGGCATCACCTCTTCTGATGAAGGAAGTGGATTGCATTTCACTAGAAGGAAACTTACAAGAGAAGTGATTTTGACTTTTTTTTCACTGATGTGTTCCCAGTACCTAAAATTGCCTAGAACATACATAGCTGGTGGTCAGTAACTAAGTATTTAGTTAATATATGAAATATATACATAGTAGATGCTCAATAAATATTTAGTTAATATGTGAAAAAGACATAACTCTAAAGTGTTAAATAATGATACCTAGTGGCTCTTTTTCAAACACCACATACATATTACACACCTGACTAGAGCACAGGTTCTCAATGGAAACCTGACATTGAAAAGCTCCCATTCTTTGCCCTTGATCTGCCATTTCTAAATTTGTACCTAACTACTTATATTCTAGATGCCCTAATGTCCAGCTAGAATAGACTCCTATGAATAGCTACATTTATGCTTATACATATATAGCATATGTAAATAACAATATTACTATATGTAACACATATAGTTATATTTATATCATATGCTATTAAATTACTATAAAAGTTAGGGAGAAAATCAAATTAGAGAAAGGAAACACAGACTCCAAGCAAATTTAGGAAAGTTAAGGTTTGCCTCACTGATTACATGACAGTTGCATAAAAACCCAAAGCCACGGAAGGAGCCAGCCACACGGCTATCTGGGGAAAACATTCAGACAGAGGAGACGGTCGAACCACAGTCTTCCAGGCAGGACAAGAGCATTTCTGTCTTTTTGCAACCTCGGCAGCTGGAGCTTTACCATCTATTCTTTCACCAACTTGTTTATATCTACTTATAGCCCACTATAAGCCAAAATTAAACAAAACCTCCAAATAAAAAAATTCCTAGAATTATTAGGAATTTACCTCTGAGTTTAATTACATAAAAGTCTCAATCAATCTCCACTTCAAAATGACTATGTTTGACCCTGACGGTGCCTCCAGTTCTCTCTGCCTTCCCATGTAACTTAACAACACACAGTACTCCCAAGCCTCGCACTCAAAATCTCAATTTATGCTTACTGGGTATCATTTTGCAAACAGTTTATAGTACTTGGTCAGCCCAATTTTACCCCTACTATCTTTTCCCAGCCAGCTCCAAAAGAAAGGTTGGGTGAGAAAAGGAAAGTCATATACCATTTTTTCTGATCTTTATGGCATGTAGAACTCTACTTATTCAGTGAGAAACACAGTTTAAATACCTCTAAAATCAGACCCCAGCAACAAAGTATAATTCTTCTTATAATGAAGGATCGAATTTAACTGAAATCAAGAAGCAAAAGTCTAATCATCCAAAAGCTTCTTATAGTTCATCCCAGATCAGTAATGCCACTAAAACAAATTCTAATAATCTAAAATAAAATTCTGTATTGTTTGTCACAAGCCAGTTTTCACACCAAACTCCAAAACAAGTCTCCATTAAATTATATATATATATATATATATATATATATATATATATATATATATGTAAACATATAAAATCTATGCAATTTGATGCATCTTCATTTGTTGCTTTCACTGTCAATATTCTTTATCTTAATTTCTACCATTCTAAAATGTATAAAAATACAAAAAAAGCTATGAGAGCCCCCAGACCCGTACAGGATATAGATCTCTATGTTGAAAAATATTAGAGCAATGGGAAGGGTATGACAAAGAAAGAGAGAATATAGAAAAAGCAACCAACAATAGCAAGCTGCGGCAATTTTAGGCAGTGTGTATATCAAGACAAAGCCCCTCGAAAAACACCACCAGATTAAAGAGGCTCTGCTAGATGTTGCCTTGGAAACCCTAGCAGAAGTACATATTACCCTGTAAAGATTGATAAAGTATGACCACTGGACTAAATAAGGGAATAAAAATTCCAAAGCTGACTTTTCCCTTAACAATACAAATCAACTCCAATTAGCAATAAATAAAAACTAAAATCTAGCAATCTTTAGTTTAATTCACCCTCTGTTGGACAGACAGAGATTAGCAGTGTTCTGATTAAGACTCAAATTGCATAAGGCTTAGTATACCATCAAACATTTTTATCCCTTCACCTTGCCTACAGCTAAGGGCATCTTTATAAACTTATCAAAAAGCTATGACCCTGATTCCTATTGTTCTTTACATAATTTGAAAGTGGATGGAACTAAGAGTAATATGCATAGTGACAGGGTAAACTGACACTACTGTTACAATAGTACTGACTCTAATTTATCAGCTCCTCCCTCCCCCACTGTGGCACCTCACTTTCTGATTCTCTTTCTTTTCTATTATAGGTTAAGCATCCCTAATCCAAGAATCTGAAATCCAAAGTCTTCCAAAATCCAAAACTCTTTGAGCACCAACATGACACCACACATGGAAAATTTCATGCCATGAAACTTCATTTCACGCATAATATTATTAAAAGTACTGTATAAAATTACCTGCAGGCTATGAGTATAAAGTGTATATAAAACATAAATGAATCTCCTGTTTAGACTTGTATCCCATTGCCAAGATACCTCCTTATATATGTATATGCAAAATGATAAACTCCCAAACTGATCTACTTCTGGTCCCAAGCACTTTATATGAAGGATATTCACCTGTAAAGATGGTACCACCATTCTTCCAACAATTTTATTTCAGTCTATTTAATAATTCAAGTTCCATTTCTCAGCACCCTTGTGGCCTTACTTAATCACTCACCCAGCCTATCCATTTGTACTCTACCATATCTTTCACATCTACTTCTTTTTTTATGCTTCTTTTTTTCCCATTCCCATTTCACCACTCTACACCAGTCTTTGACAATCTGTCTACTTAAAAGTACTAGTGATTCACAGTGGCTTCAAGAAAATACAGTGTAAATCTCAGACTACAGCAAGCCCTCCTCATACTAACTCTAGAACATTTCAATGCCTTTTTCTACACAAAGTGAGGAGCCTAGAATTTCTGCCCTGGCTCCTACTACTCTGCCAGCCTGGAATGGACTCCCTATTTATCCTGTGAACTCCTGCTCCATCATCCAGGCCCAGCACTAAAATTCATTCCTTGGGCCGGTGAGACGGCTCAGCGGCATAAGCGCCTGCCTTGCAAGCGCGAAGGCCCGAGTTCGACTCCCGGATCCCACATACGAAAAAGGGGCCGGTGATATCGCTCAGAGGCACGGGTGCCTGTTGGTGCGCGAGGTCCTGAGGTCGTCCCCCCGGTACCCACAAAAAAAAAAAAAAATAAATAAATAAAATTCATTCCTTTCTAGTTTCCCATAAGCCTGGCAGAAACCCATGATTCCATGATCTGCATTCCTCTTTATATCCCCTCCCTAAAATATTTTCCAGACAAATAGCCTTTTTTCCCAGTGCTGGGGAACCCAAGGCTTTGGGTATGTTAGGTAAGCAATCTACCACAGAGCTTCATCCCCAGCCCTTTTCAATTTCACTTGGAGACAGTCTCTAAATTGCCCAGGCCATCCTCCTGCCTCAAACTCCTGTGTAGCTAGGATTGCAGTCATGAACATAATAGCCACTTTTTACAATAGGCCTGCCACCCTGCAGAGAATGTGTACTTCCTTGAGTCCTAGATTCTCATTTACTGGCATACTCTCAGCATCAAGCGCAGCAGTAAATACACAGTAGGTGCTTCCAAAGTGTGTTCTGAATTGATTTACACTGTCTTTTAATGCTTCAGTCCTTATCTTTTCACACACATCTTGTACTGTACTTCCACCTCTCTGAAGCAGACTTTAAAGTCATTAAAAACAAGTATTTTCTTATATTTTCATATTTCTCATAGGGTATGGCTTTAAAAACAGACACTAAAACATTTGTTAATTGAATGGTATATAGCTCTCCATCATTGTCACCCCCTACTAGACTCAAAATTCAGTAACACTTTTCTTTGCGCTTGCTCATAGGGAAATCGGCTTCTGGAAAAGAAAGAACTATAAAGGAAGCAGCCCAATGGATCTCAGCTGAGGAAGGTAACAGCTCATCGCAAATGCTATGACTTTAATTCTATTAGGAGTCGGGCAGTTGCTGTTCATAGGACCTCTTAATACGGTTGAGCTCTAGATCAGTGAGAAAACAGTTAAACGACGTAAGTCAGGGCTGGTAAGTTCCTTAGGAACAATGCCCACTGATAAAAATCTGTAATATTTGTTCTCCATAACAAGGTGGATAAGTGATATTTGTTTTTAAAATCATTGCAAAGTATTTCCAGTACTGTATAACCCAAATTCAGGAGAGGATTAGTGATTTAAATCCTGTACCAGGGTCACAACTGTTGAAAATGGAATCATCCATTAAGTATCCTTAGTTATTTTCCATGGCTTAAACAATGATAGGCAGAGATGGTGAATTGGACCAGAAACCCACCTAACAAATTATAAAGAAAGAAAAAAAATAAATAAAACTTCACCTGGGATGATTGAAAATCCCTGCACACCTTACCCCATCCTACCTCCAAATCCTTTTAGAAAGTGGAAAACTGTATGACAATCTGAGGTACAAGAAGGGATGTGCATGGTCCCAGATGGGTAAAATGAACCAATCGCAGTAAAAGGAAACGAGATTTCCTTTACTGATTCCCAGGGCTGATTGTCTTCTTGCTAGTATTTAGTGTCACAGAGCTTTAAAGGGTAAGTGGAGAATTAAAGTGTCCTGTTAACAGGAAATGTCTCTTCCCTATTCCCAGTTTCTATAAAGAGATATTTTCCCTAAACAAAGCTGGTCTTTCTACTCCTTGAACTAACTCCTCCTTCTTTTTCTTTTATTTTTAACTGTGAAATCTGACCCACTCTTAGGAAACTGACTAAAGAATCTTCTCTGGGCTTCATTCCCTCGTCTTTGTCTATCACCTATGACTATGTGTGCCCATCTGCCTAAGGCCAGGCAGACCCCCCTCCTCTCTTGCACTGAGCTATGTGTCCAGAGATGTTCCAGTCACGAAAGAGATGACGTTTTTGCACTCCACCTAATGATTCTAATAATTCTTTATATCCTAATTTTTTCAGAATTCAGGCTGGGAACAAGGGACTTTCCAATGGTTCTCCTCAGAGAACTCACCAATGTATATTCCTAAGGAATACTCACAGGCAATACATTAACTTTATATATTGCCCAAATAAATTGCTTCCACTGAATAAGCTCTATTATCCAGAAGTTTATATGATTATCTGAGCTTAGAGAATTTATTTGCCTTTGGGGCCACAAGTGAAGGTATTAATGGAAAAAAAAAAAAATGGTCTACTCATCACTTGCCAGGTCTTAGAATAAATGCCTTCCTTCTTTAGCTGATGTTTATATTCAACTGTTTAAAATCCTTTTTAAAATTTCTTCTTTATCCATTCTTTTTGAGGCTTCCAAACAAAAAACAAAATAAAACTCTATTACCCTGTTACACCATTTACATTCAATACCTCCATGTATGTCCTTAAAATGTTTTTAGAAGGCACTTCAAGCAGTGTGAGGTGGCACAGGCCTACACCTCCAGCTACTCGAGAAACTTAGGCAGAAGAATTGTAAGTTGAAGGACAGCCTGGGCAATTTAGCAAGACTCTGTCTCAAAATTAAAAATTAAAAAAAAAGAGCTGGGGATGTAGTTCAGTGCAAAGACCCTGGTTTCAATCACTACTACCAAAATATTTTTAAAAAAAGAAAAAAGAAAGAGAAAAAAAAAGAAGAAACAGAACAAGAAGGCATTCAAGTGAATACCAGATTTTAACAACATTTTCTACTACTATATAGAAAATTTAATGTATGATGTTCCCAATATTACATTATTTAATTTTTATATTTCAGAAAGGTAGGGGCAATTTTAACAACTTTATGTAGTAATGAATTGCAGTTAAACAACTATACAGAGGTCAGATAGTAAATGTCATGGTGAACTGCAATCAGAATGTAGCTTTGACTCATAATTTACATCACTGGAGCAGGCTGCCGTCTAACCATGTCCCCAGAAAAGTCCATCATCTCATCCAAGAACATAGGGTATGCTGTTCTTAGGATTCTGTAAGGAACTTTTGTTGTGGGGAGCTCTATAAAGCTAAAATTTTAAAATGTATTCAAGCACATCAAAGCATTAACAAAAACACAACTATCTTGCAAACATCCCTGCACCAATTTTTCCCCCACAGTCGTGGTAATTGAATCCAGGGCCTTGTGCACTTCAGGCAGTGCTCTCTACCATGGATCCACACCTCCCAGTCCTTAAGTGGTCCTTCTTAACCACTAAAAACAAAAATAAAAATTGGCTATGATTTCACAGTTAAACAATTGCTTATCCTTTGATTCATTTAAAAGGTTTATACTCTTAGTCAATTAATATTCTCTAAGCAATATTTACTTCATTTTCACTAAAAAATAAGCTGTTCATTCTAATTCATATGCATGCATAATCATAATAAAAAAGACATCAGGGAAAAATGACTGAGAAATTCATATTGGACTTATAAAACAGAATATATCTAACTAAAAGGGGAAGAGAAGTTTTAACAAGAAACAATATTTCATACTTTTTTCTCCATTCACACATTCTGCATCTCTTATTTGTAGCAACAAAAAAAAAGATTTTGACTCCCCTTTCACAAAATTTTCACTAAACTTTTATTATCACAACCAAAAACTCCCCTGGGATATTTCCCCATCTCTTCCTAATCATACAAAATACACAAGGGTTGACTCTACAAACCTTTGAGCTAAGTTCTCTCCCTTTACATAGACATGAATATCTAGGTCAGAACAGGTTGGCTAGTTCACCCAATGGCAGAATCCGGACTAAAATCCAGTTTTGGAACTTCCTGCCACACTGTTCTTATGGAGGCAACAGCAATTGTCCTGTGTTTTCTAGCAGCTTTCCAAAACCAACACCTCTCTTAACTCTACTTCGTCACAACCACTTTCCTACCCCGTGTCCCTCATTGGTCCTGTGTTAAATTACTGAAATTAATTTAGCCAACAACAATTTATAACCGAGTTTTACCTAGCACAATGCCTTTCATATACTAGTTGATAAATACTTTGTGTGGTTCACAATCATTTGTATCTCAAATGATACACAGTATCTGCGTTCTAACAAATGTCTTCGTATCTTCCTCTTACTATCTTCTAGTGGCCAGAATTTGTGTACTGCACAGATTAGAAGGAATGTGATGTGACAATTTAGGTAAAAAGGACACAATTTACATACACTGCCTTTGGACCCCTCCATTGTAGAAAAGCTCTTAAATTGTCTATTGCACTCACTGCTCTCTCCCTAGCACTTAGTCAAGGTAGGTTCTCATGACATACTTCCTATTGGATGGATGGGTGGATGGATGGACAGACAGACTGGCAAAAGGATGAACAATGGATATGAGTTATTTAGACTTTTGGTTATAAAATCTACCTAAATCAGTTTATTTTCTAAAGACATAATGAGAGGTGATCTACTTTACTATAGAACTGAGACCCCTTAGAATCCTATTTAAAATAGCTTCAATCTTCAACAAATGTACAACTACCCATATATTAATTACATATATTATACTCATTTACAGCAACTAATTTTTAATTTTTCTACAAGTTTGTTTTATATCATAGCTATAATACAAAAATATTTCATTCAAATTTTGTTTGCCAAAATAATTTTTTCTATATCTTCAAACAATGAGAGAAATGATCTGCTGTAAGAAATACTTGCAAATATAAAATCAAAAGCAGCTCCAAAGTGACCATACAAAGGTCAAGTTGTCCTTACACACTTCTCTGAGTGGGAATGGCTGATCGCTCCATCATGTGGTGCAGCTAAAAGAACATTTCTGTTTGTTCGACATCATAATTTATTTTCTATTCAGTAAACTGTTTGGTTTCTGCACAAAATCCATTTTAATAAATGAAAGAATAAACATGCCGAATCAAAGCGAGAACTATGTTCTTACAGAATAAAAGTGCAAGTATTCATTAGAATTCAGGAAACAGAAATGTGTTTGTTTGTTTTTTTTCTTTTCCAAAATCTGAGGAGTTTTTGCAATTATGACCACTGAAGGGCCACAGAACAAGCTTCTAACTCCTTCATCTGTTTATCCCTGAAGCCCAATCTTCTAGCCCTGCAGAAGATTCCAGGGTACCAAATAAGAATAATCATAATAATTTTAGATTTAGAGGCAAGATGTTCCTCTTTCTGGCGAAAGTAATAAAAGTGTACTGAGAAGCTGAATGTTAAATTGCAAGTCATTTGTTTTAGCATCAGCCATACTTCCTCTGAATCACAACCTTTCTTCTTTCCCCCAAAAGCAACTTCAGTCCAAAGTATTAGCTGTGGACAAATAAAATCTCAACACCTCCCCACAAAAAATCTCAAACTAGAGTTGATATTTCTAGTAAGAATTGCTTTGGACAGTGAAAAAAAAGCTCTCCTTTGGCAGAAGTTGGTTCTCAGGCTCTTTCTGATGGATGTGACCCTGAGCTAAAGGTCTTTCTCTCCAGATCTGGGCAGGAACCTTCATAAAGTTAGCAGGATTTGGTGATTCGCTAAGATCTCCCTCAGTTCTCCAGGAGCACAAGAGCCCCACTTTGGTGAAACCAGCCCCTGCACCTTCACAAAGCCACTCTGCTTGTTGGCTTCCCAGCCACATCACTACCCTCCTATGTGAGGCCAAGCCACAGACAACCTCTGCGTCTGGGATGCCTACAGACAGACCAGCCTGCGGTGGTGTAGGGGAGGACACAAAGCTCACTGTGTTGTCTGTATCCATTGAACCATTAGCAAAAAGAGCCAAGTAGAGGGTAATTTGCCCTTACGTGAAATATTTAATTAAGCAATCTACACTCTTCTTAATACAGACCACATATAGTTTCCTACAAGCTGCTCCACAGTGCTTGACTTTTTGGACCATCAGATTTCTCCTGTATTAGATAGGCATCTGGACTAAGTAACCTAAAAAATTCCTTTTAAATCCAAAATACTTAAACTATATATCTTACAGGTCTAATTCTCATCACATTCTGTCTCATAAAGTCCTCCTACTATACTTCCTTGGAAAGTCGATGCAACTATCTCTTTTAGAACAGATACCCAAGCCTGACGCTCCACATGAGATGTTCCTGTAAGTAAAATAACTTGAAAAGATCCTAATTTCACTACTGACCAGGAAAATTCTTCCTGGGATCCCTCAGAGCAGTAAAATCCATGAATAAGAATAAATGTGCCTTTTCCAGGTAAATAATGCAAAGGACCTGGAAGGCAGCAACCCTAAAAATCAGGTCATTTTTACCAAAAGAACCCTTCATGGCAGGTACTCCCTTTGAGAAAAGAAAAAAATACAGAATTTCTGAAAACCTGGTACACTTTTGGAGGGAGTGCTGAGGAGGAAGGGAGCAAATGTAAAATATAGGATTACTACTATATAATGAGATATGGTCCTCATAATATTTTTGTTGGCCTATTTTGAAACCAAGACCTGGACTTCTCACAATTAAAGGATCCTGGTCTGCACAGTGAACTTTTTTTTCTATTTACCTAATGTACTCAACTTCCCATAAACAGCTGGTATGTGGCTCACTTATCACTGAGCCCTTCCCGAGTACACAGCACAACGGCAGCTCTTTAAGCACAATATAAGTAAAGATAAGGGTTTTCCCTACAACAAAGCTGGACCTCTTGCTGGGCTATTCACTTTTAAGTCACAACCTTTGAACCAGAGAGCAAGAGAATCACTCACCACACGTTATTTCTGGTAGTCTGTGGACAGAATCAGTGCTCATCCCTGGCAAACCATGTATCAGTAGTGTAATGAGAAAAGCAGAACTAATGTCATGAGTTTTTAAGAAGCTTCACCTATTCAATTTATGGACCTGTGGTTTATTCTGAGACCATACCCTTCCTACATTTGGCTACTAAAGATCCTCTCTTTATCAAATGATGAGGACAGGAGAGAGAGTGAGGGGGAGAGATTCTTGAGAAAAATTTAAATTGGGCCTTGTTTTTGGTATCCACTCACTTTTTTAAATTGTAGTGATTCAACACATAAAGCTAAATGTCTAGGAAATGATCCCTCCTAGAATTATGCAAGTTGCTCTTCTTGCATAAAGATTGATCATATTTACCAAGAATTAACCAAGAATTACACCAACCACAATTAGGTTTCTTTAAAACAGCAAAAAAATGATGGTATCTATAGACAAATTACAGAAAACGACCTTTTTGAACCTATTCAAAAGCTCTAGACGTATAATAAAAAATTTGTGTGAACACAATAAGTAATTCCAGTAAAATGGTGGATGCGCATAGCAGACCAGTGTTAGTAAAATGGCCAACCTGGTACAGCATCCAAGTTGGACTACACAAGCTAAGACATCTAATAATGTTCAAAGAAAAGAAAAAGCTTCTACTACTACCAGAAGAACAAACATACAAAATCAATTTTAGCTGATCTCAAACTTGCCTTTAATGGACAACCTCCTACTCATGCTAATGTCTTGATTACAACAATGCAAAACACTTGCAAATTAAATAAAATAATTCCAGCTGGTTACCACAACCCAGACATTTGTAAGAATATATTTAATACATATACACCCATCCTACTGTCAGGTGACAGGGAAACGCAGCGCAATTATTATTTCTTGTTAAAGGCACTGTCATCTAAATGTAAACCTGGGGTATTCATGACAGAATTCAGGTTTACAGGGTGAAAACCTGGTGAGAAGTGTCCAATGGCTATGGAAGCATGTTCATATCTGAAAACTAAAAATCTCAAGAAGGGGCCAGTGAGATGGCTCAGCGGCGTAAGCGCCTGCCTGGCAAGCGCGAGGGCCCGAGTTCGACTCCCGGAACCCACATACGAAAAGGGGGTCGGTGATATTGCTCAGCGGCACGGGCGCCCGCTGGTGCGCGAGGTCCCGAGGTCGACCCCCATACCCACAAAAAAAAAAAAAAAAAAAAAAACTCAAGAAGGAAAAACATAAAAAGTGCTTTATCCATCTTGCCTAGTGAAAGAGCAATGGCTGAAATTGTTAGAAATTACAAATTGTGTTAGCCTTTTTTTTTTTTTTTTTTTGTGGGTACCGGGGGGTCAACCTCAGGACCTCGCGCGCCAGCAGGCGCCCGTGCCGCTGAGCGATATCACCGGCCCCTTTTTCGTATGTTGGTTCTGGGAATCGAACTCGGGCCCTCGCACTTGCCAGGCAGGCGCTTAAGCCGCTGAGCCATCTCACCGGCCCTGTGTTAGCTTTTGAAGCAGCACTGGTGTTGACTCCCAGTAGTATAAAAAATATATTCAGGATTGTTACTAGTAGTAATAATTTTTAAAAGTCAAGGGGAATTCGTATGAATTACCAAAGCTGAATCAAGAAGATTTAAAAATCCTAAATAAACCAATATCAGCCAATGAAATTGAAGATGTAATTAAAAACCTCCCAACAAAGAAAAGCCCAGGCCCTGATGGATTCACTGCCGAATTCTACAAGAAATTTAGAGAAGACCTAACGCCCCTACTTCTCAAACTTTTCAATGAAATTGAAAGGGAAGCAATACTCCCAAATTCATTCCTGGAAGCAAGCATTACCCTGATACCAAAACCAGAGAAGGACCCAACTAAGAAAGAGAACTACAGGCCAATCTCCCTAATGAACATAGATGCAAAAATCCTTAATAAGATACTGGCAAACAGAATCCAACAAATCATCAAGAAGATTATACACCATGACCAAGTTGGATTCATCCCAGGGATGCAGGGATGGTTCAACATACGTAAATCAATAAATGTAATACAGCATATTAACAGAACCAAAGACAAAAATCACATGATCATCTCAATAGATGCAGAAAAAGCTTTTGACAAAGTCCAGCACCTTTTCATGATAAAAACCCTACAGAAAATTGGAATAGAGGGTCTTTATCTCAATCTGGTAAAAGCTATCTATGACAAACCAACAGCCAATATTATACTAAATGGCCAAAAACTGAAAGCCTTCCCTCTAAAATCAGGAACAAGACAAGGATGTCCACTGTCCCCACTCTTATTCAACATAGTTCTGGAAACTTTAGCCAGAGCGATTAGACAAGAGAAAGAAATAAAAGGAATAATGATTGGAAAGGAAGAAGTTAAATTATCATTATTTGCAGATGACATGATACTCTACACAGAAGACCCCAAAAACTCTACTAAAAAACTGCTAGATTTAATAACCAAATTCAGTAGTGTAGCTGGATACAAAGTCAATACTCAAAAGTCAATAGCCTTCCTGTACACAAATAACAAACTTACTGAAAGAGAAATTAGGGAAACAATACCTTTCACAATAACATCCAAAAAAATGAAATACCTAGGAATCAACCTCACGAAGGATGTAAAAGACCTCTATACTGAAAACTACAGTACTCTGAAAAAGGAGATTGAAGAGGATATCAGAAAATGGAAAGATATCCCTTGCTCCTGGATAGGAAGAACCAATATAGTGAAAATGGCCATACTTCCAAAATTGTTATACAGATTTAATGCAATTCCAATCAAAATTCCAACAGCATATCTCACAGAATTAGAGAAAACAATCCTAAAATTCATTTGGAATCAGAAGAGACCTAGAATAGCAAAGGCAATTCTGGGCAACAAAGGCAAGGCAGGGGGTATCACTATCCCCGACTTGAAATTATACTATAAAGCTACTGTGATAAAAACAGTGTGGTACTGGCAAAAAAACAGACCTGAAGATCAATGGAACAGATTAGAAGATGCTGAAACAACCCCAGACATACTAAGCCACCTTATCTTTGACAAAGGTGCCAAACACATTCGCTGGAAGAAAGATAGCCTCTTTAATAAATGGTGCTGGAAAAACTGGCTCTACACATGCCGAAGATTAAAACTAGATCCATATCTTTCACCATGCACTAAACTAAATTCAAAATGGATCAGAGATCTAAATATTAAAACAGAAACATTAAATCTGCTGGAAGGTAGGATAGGTAAAACCCTTGGAGACATTGGTGTAGGCAAAGACTTTATGAATAAAAACTCAACCGCACGGGAACTATCCCAAAGAATCAATAACTGGGATCTCATCTTATTAAAAAGCTTTTGCACAGCAAGAGAAACCACCAACAGAGTGAAGAGACAACCCACAATGTGGGAAAAAATGTTTGCCAGCTGTTCCTCAGACAAAGGATTACTATCGAGAACATATAAAGAACTCAAAAAAATCAGACCTCCCAAATTTAAAGACCCACTCCAAAAATGGGCATCTGAGATGAATACACATTTCTCAGATGAAGAAATACTAATGGCAAATAAATATACAAAAAAATGTGCAACATCACTAGTCATTCGAGAGATGCAAATTAAAACAACACTGAGATACCATCTCACCCCAGAAAGAATGGCTACTATTAAGAAATCAACTAATAACAAATGCTGGAGGGGCTGTGGGGAAAAAGGAACCCTTCTTCACTGTTGGTGGGAGTGTCGACTGGTACAGCCACTGTGGAAGTCAGTGTGGAGATTCCTCAGAAAACTAGGGTTGGAGGTCCCATTTGACCCAGCTATTCCCCTTCTGGGCATCTTCCCAGAAGAATTAAAAACATCGTACCACAGCGATATATGTGCACCCATGTTTATAGCAGCACAATTTGTAATAGCCAGATCTTGGAAACAACCCAAATGCCCATCAACTGAGGAATGGATAAGAAAGATGTGGTATTTTTATACAATGGAGTACTATTCAGCCATAAAGAAGGATAAACTGGAGACTTTTATAGGTAAATGGATGCAACTCGAGAAAATACTCATAAGTGAAATAAACCAGAAGCACATGTGTAAGCATCGTATTATCTCTCTAGTATGAGAAACTGAAAGAGTAAATAAGATCCAAAATGTACAATAGACATGGTGAATCAAAAAGAAACTGGTCAAAAGGAAAGAGAGACTGGAATAGGGAAAAGAAAGAAGGGAAAGGGAAAAAAAATTGTATATATATATATATATATATATATATATATAAGATGGTTAAGATAGATACACTACCATTTTTACTTAGTTCATTGAAGAGTAAGGTTTGTGCCAATAATGTTTGGACAATTGAATGCTAAAGTCTGGTGTCCTGAATAACTAACTTAATGATAGTAATACGTAATGTATTAACCATTGTTACCCTCCTATTATGTTTGTTTGAAAATTTGTTCTTCTTTTGATTTGTTTTGTTTTTTCTTCTCTTTAAAATAAAAAAAAAAAAAAAAAAGTCAAGGGGAGACAGGTGGATAGATTGCTGTGAAAAGTCATCCTCAGTGTTACAGTTAACATGGTAAAATATTTGTTTTTAGTATTTGTTTAACAAACCAGCCATTTATTTTTAAATGAAATCAATAAAAAGGAAACAGGAGCACAGATATGTGACTTTAAAATTAAAGTTAGTCTTGAAATATAAATAAAATATGGACAGTGTACTCAGAAAAAAAATCTTAAAGAAGTGTTCAAAAGGGTACCAGGTCCCCTCACACTCCACTGTCCTGTTGGCCACATTCTTGTGTAAGGTGTTCCTTGGTGACTGTTCAGGACCAGGGTACCAGAAGTAAGTTACTGTACCAGAAGTAAGCAACTGCATTTGCCAACTCGTCACTGCTCCTGGAACCTTCTGCCCCATAAAGTCCCTTTCTCCTCTATGTAGCCACGCCCCAAAAGCCATCTCAAAACCCAGCTCAGTATTCACAGCCTCTGTCTTTTTAACCTGCTTTGCAGCCATCTCCCTCTGATTTTACACAACCACACATTTGCACACACAATGGGATAGAGCCGCAAGTAACCATCAGATGACTGATATGAGTATTTTTTCTAGTATTTCATCAAAGATAATCTGGGATAACAAAGAATATAAATATTAATCATTACCTATTTTAGAAAAATTATAGTCAGTAATTCCATTATCCTAAATATAAGGATTTCTGCAGGAATAAACCCTCAGATCCAGAATTTAATCTTCACTCAAAACAATCTATTACTTGTGCTTAATGTACCAGAGCTGTTAAAACACCATCAAGTGTCCAGACCAGTCTGAACATTTGATCCAGAAATGCTAAATACACAACAAAGAACACAGATCACTGAGTCCCCTCATCTAATTAATCTTCTCGAGACTGGAAACTCTGTCATGAACAAAATCACTGAATCCCCACCCGGAAGTTCTTGCTTACCCATAGTGCCCACCTCTCTAAAACACATGGCCACTAAAGTCTGCCTCTGAGGACTGACCGGGACAAAATAATGAAATGGCCTTTCAATCCAAAGAAGAGGGCCAGGCTTGTCCCTCCGGTGCTCTGCCCCCACGACCCAGCAGTTTCACTAGTTTCAAACTGTTCTGCTTTGTTCTGTCTTTCCTCTTCCATGTGTTTTGGTGTGAATTTCTCTTTCTCGGGTTAGCTGGACCCAGCGCGGTAGCCGGTACTGTTTCAAAGCTGTGGAAATGAACGTCTCATGGCAATGAGAAAACGGACTTGTGAAAGAGGACACATGAAAACGCACCTCGTTAAGGACTGTAAGCAGATGTCTTCTCTTACCTTTGTCAGGCCTCATGCTCTTCAACAGGCCACACTCTGGTCTGGTTGCTTTTTGTTTCCTCTCTCCGTAAAACATTTCACATTTCGTTTTTTTGTTTTTTTGTTTTTTTTTATGTGGGTACTGGGAGTCTAACTCAGGACCTCACGCTTGCCAGCAGTAGCTTGTGCCACTGAGCGATATCACCGGCCCTTTTTTCGTATGTGGGTACCCAGAGTCTAACTCAGGACTTCGAGCTTGCCAGGCAGGTGCTTATGCCGCTGAGCCATCTCACCGGCCCTCACATTTTGGTTTTAAGAAATTTTTTTTTTTTTTTTTTGTACTGGGGATTAAACCCAGGGTACTCTGCCACTATGCTGCATCTCTAGACTTTTGTTATGTTTTTAAATTTTGAGACAGTGTCTAAATTGCTCAGATGGAACTTGAACTTTCAGTCCTCCTGCCTCAGCCTCCTAAATACCTGAGATTGTACGCATGCATCACCACACTCAGTTTAAAGCCTTTTTTTTCTTTCCTCTTTTTTAAAATATTTTTTTTAATTTTTATTTTATTAGTACATGTTTGCAGTTCATGCAGTTTACAATCTATCCTGGAGAGCGGTTACATGTACATACCACAGCTTGTTTCTTTTTAATCCCCTTTCCCTTCCCTCCCTCCTTCCCCTCCTTCCTCCTCCAATTCCTCTATCCCATTTTCATTCTTGTTATTATTAATATAGCTCATGTTATGGCATATAATGTTTACATTATTGAGGGTATTAGTCCCTGTATATGGCACGTATTTATTCTACTTATTTCCCCTTCCCCTCACCCCTCACTCTTTTCCCCTTGGACCACTTCTCTATTGCAAGAGATCCATCCCCTTGTCCCCTTCTATCCATCCTTATTATTCTCTTTGTTTGACTTTGCCTCACTCATATGAGAGATACCATACAGTATTTAAACTTGGGTGTCTGGTTTATTTCACTTAATATTATATTTTTCAGGTACATCCATTTTCCTACAAATGTCTCAAATTTGTCATTCTTTATAGCAGAGTAGTATTCCATTATATATAGATAACACACAATGGAGTAGATATCCTGAGCATCCAAAGGAATTTTTAAATTATAATTGAAGTAATCCTGCAAAACATTCATATCTAATCTTTAAAATGCATACCATAGATCATTTATATAAAAGTATATAGTAGAGGGCCGGTGAGATGGCTCAGCGGCGTAAGCACCTGCCTTGCAAGTGCGAGGGCCCGAGTTCGACTCCCGGATCCCACATACGAAAAAGGGGCCGGTGATATCGCTCAGCGGCCTGGGCGCCTGCTGGCGCGTGAGGTCCTGAGGTCGAACCCCTGGTACCCACAAAAAAAAAAAAAAAAAAAAAAAAAAAAAAAAAAAGTATATAGTAGTGATTTCCAGTCACCGAGGTGGTAATGCTAGACATGGTATCTAGCCATGAGCATTTTCATATTTAATATTAAGCATATTATAAATAATGGAGAAAGAAGATTGACATTCCAGCAGTCTCTAAAATACACTTTTATTAATTATTTGAATTGTTATTAATCTGTCATGTTTACCAAGCACAAAAGTCAGAAAAATCTACTCATTGTTGTCCATATGAATCTAGATGAAGATAAAATATTGGGCTGATATGATTAAGAATTAAGGCCTCAAAAACGGATTAGATCACCCAAAGGACAAGGAAGAAAGAAAGGACGGGAAGGAGAAAGGAGGGAAAGAAAAGAGGTGGAGGAAGAAAAACATACTCTTACAGTTTAGCTCCCCAGTGTCCCCCAAGAGCCTCATGGGCTCAGAGGTGGGGCTTCTGGAAGGTGATGGAATTATGGGGAGTGCTACAGTTGAATTGCTGTTAGAAGATGGCACCCCCTAGAGCAAGTCATTCAGAGAGCAAGTCCTGGAAGGGTGTTTCTCCTTCCCTGGCTTTCTTTCACTGCTTCCTGGCCACCATGATGTGAGCAGCTTTCCTCTGCCCTGGCCCCACTTTCATGCCATTTCTGCTTGTAGCTGGCCAACTGTGGACTGAAAACGTGAGCCAAAATAAGCCTCTCCTTTAAGTTCTCAGGGTCAGGTAGTTTGTCCCAGCAACGAAGAAAGTAACTAAGACATCTTACGTGGCACTGAAGGGCTACTTCTTGAGGAGAACTGAGGATCTTTATGGAAAGTACTATAAATAAGGCCTGGACCAACACAGACACCCCCTTCAACCTCATCAACATGGATTGTTTGTCTGTGATGTGCCTATCAGTGGGTTAGATGATGGAAGTCCACAGTCAGCAAGACAGAAAGCATGATATGTGCCAGTCCATAGGATCAGCATGGCAGCAACCTATCAAGTACACCAGGAAGACAGAGAAGGAGAAATGAATTCTGCCTATGGAAGGAACTCAGAAAAAGTCCCACAAGAAGATATGAGTTTTCAACTGGATATTGAAGAAAGAGAGGAAGGCAAGTGGGAAAAGGAATACTTCAGACTAAGAAGGTAAATGGGAAAAGGAATACTTCAGACAAAAGAATTACTATCTACAAATCCTCCTCTCACCGATAGCTTGGAGTGAATAAAACCAATCTACAAATTTTAAATGAGCTAAACTAGATGTTTAATTACTGTTGCACTTTCTCCAACATCTGTTTGCTTCCAGCTCATCACCTACTCAGTATCTACAAAAGTGACCACCAAACCTGCATAAGCAGCACAATGCTCCCAACAGTAATAATACTAAGATGAAATTTAAGAGAACAGATCACTGCTACAGCCAATCGCTCACCTCCACACTCCAACCCCAATAAAATAGGTGGAAAGCTTCGTTTGCTGGCCCAAGTATACATTTTACTCAGCACTTTTTAATCTTAGTGTAAATTGAAAAACTTGAAAAGCTATGCATCTGCTTTTAAGCTCTACCATTTTGAGTAAATCGCTGAACACTTAACAGAACAAGATTTTTTTATGAGATGATCGTTATTCTTACCTCCATGGGAAAAGCTTTGAAATTAACCGTGTGTTCAGAACCACGCTGGTTTTCTCTCCCCCAGTGAAATCTGACTTCATACAGTTCAAATTCATGCCCTTGAGGCAATGGTCCTCCTGAAAGAACTGAAAAACAAAATAAATTTTATTGAATTATATCACATATTTATCAGCACAGCAATATAAACACTAGAGAGTTTCTTTTTTGTTGTATTTGTTTGACTCTTTGGCCAAAAAGTTCCCATGAGCTCTACGGAGTACATAGCCAAAATGAGAAATACATCACAACTATAAGGTATGGTTTTAATATGTATCCAACAGTATAAGCAGACTTTAATTTAGAGAATAAGTGTAGGCTTAAAGCACCCAAGAAGAGAATTAGTATTAAGTCAATCAGCAATGAAATTACACTTAAAAATCAAATGATCATTTAGCATCACATGCAAAGCAAACAAAATAAAGTTGGGATAAAACATTAGCAAAACTCAAAATATTAATGTCAAGGCCTGTGGGGCCCTGTCCCTTTTTCTCATTTATGATGTAATCCAGAACTTTGTTCCAAGTAAGAGTGCACTAAAGGATGATGAAAAATACAATTACACAAGAACCTGTCTTGAAGTATTAAAGTACTTTCTTCAGCTAAACATTCTCCAATAGTATATGTAACTTGAAATAAGGCAAGCAGCCAATTTCAGCACAAATATAATCTGTTTAAGTCTGAGTATCTTTCCTCTAGTGACTCCCAGTTCTAAACAGTATCAACTAAGAATTTTAGGTTGTTTTGATCAAAGAGCTAACAAACTTGCCACCACCACCATCCTACAAGTGGGATCTTTGAAACGCATTCCTATTCACACTCGGGGTTGGACTGAAGGAGTAACACGGCCCAGACCTCTCCCCTGAGAATTTCATCCTTCATCCTCTGATTCAGTGGGAAAGCAGGCAAACTGATGTAGTTCATGTTTGTTTGGTTGGTTTTTAATCCAATAATTTATTCCAAACAGAAATTAAGTCTGCTTACTTCAACATACACACAATATAGTCTGAATGTGTAAAGGAACAAGAAGAACAAAGGGAAACAAAGAAAGAAGCAAAATAAAGTTCATGAAGTCCTTGCTAAAGGTGACTTAAAAAGTTTGTTCTTAGCTTTCTAGAAGCTTAAACAAACAAAAAAAAAAGCATCTGTAAGAGTAAGTGATTTTAATTTTTCAAGTGGATAAATCTCATACTGAAAGGAAAGGGAGGTGAGAGGCATGGCCATGAGCATGAGACTGTCTTACAGGATTTTAGTGCTCATCTTCATCCTTGGTCTGATTTAGGTCACACAACAAACCCACAGGGTCAGTGTTATTATTGTCATGAACAAAGGAGAACGGTGGGTTGAGAGGGTTAAGTGTGATTTGCCCCAGTTACCCAGTTAACAAACCCAAGCCACTGCCCGGAACTGGAGTCTTCTGACCTATGTTCTAGGGGTGAGATAGAGATGGAGAAGCCCAGATTTCATTATCTGTAAACGTGACCTAAAATACAGTGGATTCTCTATGCCCAGACTTCTAAACTGCAATTTCTCCTTTAAGAACTACATGTCATCCTATTTTTCAGACAATAAAAAAATCTAAATACATGGATCAACAAGGTTTACAGATACTCAGAATTGTAGTGCAGGCTCACACCATCTTCCTCTTCAAAAAGCAGCCACACTGTGGATTTAAGAATACATAAGATGTTCTATTTCAAGTTGGTGCCACAGTTTCCAAATAACCTCATCACTCCCTCTGTTCCCTTGGCTGTTCAAACTTGGGCTTAGGAAAAACCCGGAAGGAGACAGACTGTCTACCCACTGCATACTCCACCTCCCCGAACAAAAAAAGGCAGAGATATATATTCTTCTAAGTCTCACATCACTATCCAGCCTGCATTATGAGGAGAAAACACACTCCTCGTCAGGTACAGCAAAGACCTGACCTGATGCTTCCCTGACGCATCAGAAGGTGAGTTTTGTAACTCTAATTTTTAAGAATGTGATAAAAATGCATTAGAGGACACTCAGCTCCACACTGCTAAGGAAAAAGGAAGAGGAACAACATGATATGAAGCACATGTGAAATGGAAAAGAAGATTTTAAAAACCTTCATTCAGAAGCCCTTAATCTCATATACTCAGAACACACGCACACTTTCTGGAACTGTTACCTAGAAGTCTACCGATACTACTTTATAGAAATGGATAATACAGCTGGTCTTGACAGGGATTTCAGGGGACCAAAAAGAGATGCAGATTACGAAAATATATTCCTAACATGACCAGTGCCCAGTATTTCTTTATAGGTCTTCATCTTAAAACTTGGAGCTAGAGTTTATATTTTAAACATCCTGGAAATTCAAACTCCACAGATCCATGTCTTGATAGAAAGTCCGAACCCGAAGGGGGTCCAGTGACCATCTACTACATTATACTGGGTGCTATATGAAATATTTAGGATACACTGATTTTGACAAAACAGAGAAAATTCCCGACCTTGTGTCTTTACTTTCTTTTGGGTTGAAAAGTAAATTCACCCATTTATGAAGATCAAATATTGCTGAGTGATATTTGGTATCTACATGTCAGGGTCATTAGCTCTAGTGTCATTATGTTCAATTACATTACAGTGAAACGACAAACTTTCATGGTTCTTATAGTCTATAGGTTGAAGTGGACACAGAGAAGGGAAGCATCTTGCCCAGACCTCGTTATCCATGGTGAGGTGACAAAAAGGAGGCTTTCGGTCACGAAATCAGGCCCTGAGCACTTTTCATTTTATTGCAGAAAAATAATCCAAAATTAATCTACACTAAACCCATGTGAGTATACAAAGCCATAAAAAATGACAAGTACTGAATTCAGAGTTTTATGATGTGCCAGATAAAAGTATTACCTGTTCATGCCAAGAGTGACTGTGTTTATGGACTAAAAATAGATTACAGCTCAGTTTTATCCATTTGGCAACATCCTCTTAATCTCCCTTTTTACAGCTTATATTTTTATAAGGAAACCAGTCATACAAAAGGAGTACACTTTTCCTACATTAATGAATATCAAGTTTATCTGAGTGGTATTTGGTCACTACATAACAGATTTATTAGTTGTGATAACATTAGGTTCAATAAAATTACAACAAAACAACATAAAACTTGTACCGATTATATTCTGGATTCCTTAGAATAACAAACTTGTAAAATAATATACAATAAACTGGTGTCATTGCTATCGCCTACATTTTTTAAAATGCACTTTATTAAGCACATTCATTATTCCATTTTGAGACACAAAAAGAGCTCCCAGAAGAAACTTCTGCAAAATTTGAGAATCCCATAAAGACTTGATGTATGTACATTTACCTAAATCTATCTAAGCGTCTCTGATTCTTTGCTGAAAACAAATTTACAAAATAATTCAAAGCCTGCTGCTCACACATTTTGAGATCAACTCCATGCCTGGCCTTGTGCTGACCTCTGAGTATATAAAGTGAAAGGATCCAGTCTCAGAGCTGGTCAGGCATTCTCAGTTCAAGTACAATGCAAGCAGTAAAGTGTGCAGACAGCAGGAAGGCACCAGCAAAGGCAAGTCAAAACAAATGGGGATCACAACGTCAGGTAACGCTTTGTGAGAAGTTGACAGCTAAACTGAGTCTTGAAGAGTAAGCTAAGAAAGAGGCAAAGTACACTTAAAGTAGAGAGAAGAGTGTAAGAAAGCCTTAGCAATAGTACAATACCATAGCACTACGAGAGTGTTCTAATCATAGAATCACAAGTTACCGATCGCCAAAGGCAGGTTCACACACAGGCATTAGACTTGCAGCCTAGGAGGTGGATTTTACCATGCAGAGCTATTGATTGCTTTTGTGCAGGGGACTAACATGAATGTATTTGCATTTTTAAATGCTACTTTAGTGCTCCATGCCACCACAATAGCAAAGGGTCAGCCTCACCAGTAAGGAAGCTGTTTCATAACGAAGGCAAAAATGATGACACCAAGAGACAGAGCCTACTGTCACACCTCTAACACGGAGGAAGAGACACCAATGGGTTCTTGACACATCCCCTAAAGGATCCAAATGCCCAAATTCTGTATTCTTCTAATAAGTTTAAAGATTTTATAACCTCGGGTTAACTTTTAAGGAATCACAAATGCATTTGTACAACATCGCTAAAGAAGCATTAGTTTTTGACATTTGAAGTCTTAAAAGTAAAAACCAATAATTTTGCTCTCTCTGGTTTTACACATGGTTTTATTTCATATAAAGAATATTATGTTCAGCCCTTGGAGAAAGGTTCATGTGAGTCTTGGGTGAGGATCTTCTGCGTTTCTCTGGAATCAAAAATATCCAAAAACCATGGGTCACCCATATATGCTTTGAGATATGCTTTCAATTAGGTTTTTCTGGACATCCTGCAGTTACCCTAAAAAATTGAACATATTGCAGAACAGATCTATGACCAATGGTGGCAGACTCTACATATCACTATAACTTATAGTACCCTAGAAAAAAACCTTTTGAGTTTCTGGCTACACTATTCAGTATAGTCCTTGTGATTCTGAATGCACGGGTGCTGTACTGTGTTTGGGACCATCGATGGAGTCTACAATTCAAAACTCAAATATTTTCTTTGCAGAAAATCTTTTCCAATATTTTCATGATATCTAAAGAGGTCACCTTGTGATTGCAAAGGTCCAAGTGATCCAAAGCCAAATATCTGCAAGAAGAGAACACAGTTTGAAAGGAGACCAAATCCTCACCACTAATTCACCAGATTTCTGTAAAAGCCATAGTTATGTGCCAACAGGTCATGTCCGGTTAGTTGATAATCTACAGAAGCCTACATATTACAGGTACTGTGGACTTAGTCACATAGACTAGTAAGAGCACTAACCTTCTTTAAGATTTGGTTTCTGAGTGATTTTGGATTTCTACATGACAACCCTAAGGGCCACAGATTTTTCTGATGATTAATAAGCATTTATTATTTTGACTATTTTCTTCATTTAAATGAATTTATTATTCCTGTCAAAACCATGTACTTACCAATAAACTATTTGCTACTCAAAAAGGAAATATTATATATATATATATATATATATACATATCTTCAACTCTTAAAGGTAGACATCACAACGATAACATGAAGAAAAGGCCATTCACGCTGAAGAAAGTGAAGCAGACTGAAGCAGCTGTCTAGGTAATTCAACTTGCCCAAGGTTAGCTAACAATAAATAATATAATCATGAGGAAATTCAATCTTTACACTTCATATAAATAAAAACTACAAAACCTCCTCAGTGAAAATATGTCAAGATATTTCTGACAACTTCATCTTTAAACCAGCAAAACTGCGGAGAAGCATTGCAAAAAGTCATTATTTGGGGCAGGAAAAGCATAATTAATAATAATCACCTAGCCTAAAATTAGTATTGAGAATTATAAAAGACCCAGAAGTAATATTTTTCTATTAGTTTCTATACTAAGGGCACATATGACTCATCCTGATTAGCAATTTCTGCCATATTGATGGTCCATTAAAAATGTTATTACGCTTAATATACTGTTCAGTTAGATGGAATAATATGCTATTTTACAGCCTTAGGCAGCCTCACAGTTTTTCCCTACCTATGGATCAAACCACTTGGGCTGGAATCTATACAGCAGTAACCTTTATTCACACTTTTACTTTTGTCATTTTAGTTACCCATGTTCAACCACAATCCGAAAATACTGAATAGAAAATTCCAGATTGAAGAGGGACCACATTCACATATCTTTTATTATAGTACATTGTTACAACTGTTATACTTTACTGTGACTTGTTGTTAATCTCTTACTGTGCCTAAAATTTATAAATTAAACTTTATCACAGTGATGTACATATAGGGAAAAACAGTATATAGGGAGTTCAATACAATCCATGGTTTCAGGCATCCACTGGGGGTCTTGGAATGTATTCCCTTGCCAATAAGTAAAGACTAGTGTATCTATATTTTTATTTTCAGGCTACTCTATAAATATTGCAATTTTAATTTGTCTGTGTACCTTAAGTGTTAAGATTCCTTCATACGATGATTCCTCTGCCCTACCGAGACATTAAATGATATATGTGGCAGCCTTAATAAATTTCTCCACACTCAAGAAGACAACAGAATGAGTAGTGTGGCTAGCTCACCCTCTAATGCAGTGCTTGGTTCAATTCCATATGAGAAGGGACTAGGTTACCTTGAAATACGCCAGAACAGAGGTACGGGAGTGGAGACAAGACCCAAAAGGTGGTCCAGTCACAGGGGCTCCACCCTGCCCATCTCTCTTAATTATTCCCTCCTCCTCCTTGCTCCACAAGGCTATTTACTGGGATTCCACCTCAGAAATTTCTGTGTCACTGCTCTTTTTCCACTGAAATGCTTATGGCTACCATCTTTGGGAGTAGAGTTTCTTGCACTAACCTTCAAATTGCCCTCCAATTTCTCTCAGATCTCATCACATTCAGTGCTGCCAGGATAATTTTCCTAAAGCAACATGAAAATTATGACTTTATCCTACAGGAAAAGGGGGGTTTATACTCTTTAGACTCTGGTGGGTCACTCATGAATATGCTCCAACATATCCTCTCCATCATATTTCCCACTAACCCGTTTTATCAGGAATGACTCTTCTCTTCCAAAGGCATTAAAAGATTTGCCTTCCCTCATACCATCTCTAGATTTTCCCAGGTGATGATTTTTTTAATGCTGTCCTCTCTTCCCACCATATCCATATACTGCTCACCTTTTGAATATACTTCCTCCACAAACAAAGTTATTCCCTAATAACTTCCACCAAAAATAATCTCTGTATACCTACCTTCTATGACCTTACATTATCATCTCCCGGAGGCCAGGCTTTAGATGTGACTCATATTAACCTTATCTAAAGCATGTAATTCCATTCATAAAGTAAAGCAAAAACTGCCAGATTCACTATCAAGCCGCTCAGGGAAGAACTGTATACAGCGGTAATGCTTACCCTCTGTGCCCTGCAAGCCAAAGGAAACCAATGCATGTGCATATTTGGGACACAGGTGCACATCTCCAGCTTCTCTTGACACATTAAACATCTGCTAATTAGGCATGCTCTCTCAGACTGCTGATTTTCCACAGCCTTCACCAGGCTCTATTGCCTCCCAGTGCTGCAGATGAAGTGGACATCAGTAGCTATTTATAATCTTTTGCTCTCCTGGCTGGTCTCATTTATAGTATCTGCTTGGCTCTCAGAGACTAGTGAGTTTATAACTCCTGCACTAAATACGCTTTAAGTAAATGCTGAGGAGTGAAGGACTACCACATGAGTTGAAAATATGTGTGAAAGGAAAAAAATGACAACTGCATGATATGCTGATAGTAGTCAGGATTTCAAAGGATGTTGTGTGGAATTATGATTGTATTTGTTCTATGTGAGTCCAGAGTCCTCAAGTAGAAACAATGGGATAGATGACAGAGCTCTCTGACTTTTGGAATTGCTCAAATACAAAATGAATTTCCTCAGTGGGGAATCAATTTCCTTCCCTGGGCTGTTCAAGCCAAGGCTGTCAAACCACTTGCCAGAGAATCTGAGGTGGGAGACTGGACTAGCCACACTCTTGGAATCCATTTTACTCAGGGAGTCTATGTCTGCAGACACTTTGCTAAACTACTTGCCGTCTTACTGGAAAGTGAAACACTGAACAAGGTAGTACACAGTCTGTATGAGTGTACTGCTCATGGTGTACATGCAGGATTTGAGGAGAAGAGGGCTGAGGAGGAAACCTTGAGAAATCTCATTATTTAAGAAGCATGAAGCATGAAGAACTGGCAAAGAAAAGGCAATAAGAATTTAAAAAGAAATTTATGTATGTGTCACCGAGACCAATAGGAGAGGGTTCCATTTCAAATGCAGCAAAGTTAAGGTACTGTAAGGATGTTAAAGTGTCCACAGGATTTGGTGGACAAGAAGATCACCAATGACCTTAGCCTGAAAAGTTTCAACCAAGTTGCAGGGTAGTAGGATGGGGGAAGCGGGTCCATACTTATGAAACACCTCAAATTCAAATTAAGCCACTATCTCCAGATGCAATTGTATATAAGAACTGTATCATTAGAATTATGTTCAAAGTTTTAGTTTGTTAAGTATAAGCATTTAAATTATACTACAATTGTTGTAACCCTTTTGAGTAAGTCTTTATGAATGTGTGTGTTTCTGTGTATGTGTGTGTGGGAGAGGGAGAGAGAGACAGAGACACAGAGAGAGACAGAGAGAGACAGAAAGAGAAAGAGAAAAGAAACAGGTAGCCCAGACCATTGACAGCCTCAGGGAGACCTGAGGTTTCAGCAGGATGGTGGATATAAAGTCAGCTTTAATTTCAAAAGAAAAAATCTCCCTCCTATTGTATGAGTTTTTATTTTAAAAGATGGCATGCTGGGAGCACCTCCAGTTAGAGAAAGAGGATTACACACCAGTGTTCATTTTCTCTCCCTGCTCAATCCTCACTAAGTAAAAAGGGCAAGATTTGGAAGAGAAAAATAAACAAGAATGGAGATAACAGAAGCAGAGAAATGTCACAAAAACTGGGGGAGATAAGTGGACAAAGAGTAGGAAGTGGCTATAGGAAGAGGAAGGCCACAAGAGGCAGGCGATTCCTACCATAGAACCCAGATGCTATGTTTGAATGTCCATGTCTGCTCCAAAAAGCATTCTCAAACTTAATCCCAAATGCAACAGAGATGGAGCCTTTAGGAAATGACTAGGTCACGAGGATTCCTCTCTTGCAAATAGGATTAGTGCCTTACAAAAGGGTTTGAGGGAGACTGTTGGGTCTTTTTGTGGCTTTGCCATGCGAGGACCCAGCAACAAAGTACCACCTATGGAAAAAAGAGCAGGTTTCACCAGATACTGAACCTTCTGGCACTTTGATTTTGTCTTTCACAGCCTTCAAAACAGTGAGAAATAAATTTCTATCATATAAAGTACCCAGTCTGAGATGTTACAGCAGCCAAATGGAGTAAGACATGAGGATAGACTCAGGAGATACAGCATTAGATATTCCTGGATGTAGAGGTACAGAACAAGAAGCTGCAAACAGGAAAATGGATTCAAAATCCTTAAAAGAAGATCTTTTAAATCTTTAAACCTCCCAGCCCCATTCCCCATAGCTAGGCAGCTTCCTTTTACTTCCCTGGCACAAGACATAAGAAATGTGAACACACCAATGGTGGTGTTCTCCATCTGTGGCCGACAGCCAGAATGCAGGCAACTAGGTGCAAGCCAAGCCCCAAGCCCAAAACAAAAATACAGACAAAAGTTAGGCAGATTTATATGACCTACAAAGATGCCTCCCACCAAGGCCAGATCCCTATGTAATCACATTACTATGAGGTCTACCCTCAATCCCCACCCGTATCCACTGTTGAGCCATTCTTAAGTAGGAACGAAGAGTAAAATTTACTAGACACTTGAGGAGAATCTCCAAAATGAAACAGAGGGACCAAAACAAGTAGAAGAAGGACAACAGATATATGAAGGGAAATGTAAAAGAAGCAGTGCAAGCAAAAATGAAGAAGGAGCTCAATTCTCACATTCTCCATACTGCATGCTCTACTTTATATTTTTTTAAATTCAGAGAATCAGCATAACTTTTTTAGAAATTAAAAATATGAGACCAAAAATTCTAAGTTCAATTGAAAAACTGAAAGATATAAATTGAGGAAATCTACTAGAAAGCTGAAGAGAGCCAAAGAGAAAGTAGGTGTAAATGAGATAGGCAAAAGACAAAAGAAACAATAAAAGAAATAATGAGCAAATTTATCTGTGCCCAGCATAGAGTTAAAAAATCATACTAAAGCATATGGCTATAAATTTTTAAAACTACAGAAGTGCAAAATTGTAAAACTTTCTAGAGAGAAAAAAGAAAAAAGGACACATAAAGGTTGAAAAGCAGATGGCACGAGATCTTTCCACTACAAGACTGGAAGCCAGAAAGCAATGCAGCAATGATATCAAACATCAAATGATACCAAAAAAATACTTCCAACACTGACCATTTTCCCAGGCAAATCCAACCAAGCATGCGGCATACTGAGACCCTTACAGACACACAAGGCATCCTAACATTTGCCCCTCACTGCCCTTTTTCTCAGGAAGTTCCTGGAAGATGATCTATAGGAGGAAAGAAAGCAAGAAACTCCCCAAAATGACAGACCTACTCCAAAAGAGGATGACACAGCATTTAGGAAAGATGGGCTCCAACAAGGGAGATAAACAAAGAGACTTCACAGGGATAAGGCCCAGGGAGGGGCAGGTGATGGCTGTAGAGAAGGCCTGGAGAGCATGCATTCCAGGGAGGGAACAGCAGCCTTCAGGAAATAGAAGAAAGGACAAGAGACAGGGCTAGACTATCTGATGCCTTTGAATACCCTGAGAGAGGATCTGTCATCTGTCAGAGAAAAAATAAGCTGTGATAGATAAATTTAAAAATAAATAAAAATGCATTAACTCTAGGAAAAGAAATATTGTTCAATAAAGGACATAGAATACAGTCTTGGGAAGAAATTACAATTACACAGTCATGATAATGAAAACGCCAAGTGTTAATTTAAATAAAAATGTAATTTAAGCACGATGGTGGGGACAAACCACAAATGGGAGTATAGTAAGAGAACCAACCTCATCTCCCATAGTAGAGTGTTCACCAATATCTTCAATATCAAAGTGAAATATCATAAGGATGTTATTAAGAAATGTGAGGGTGACTGCAAGAGAAACAGCTGAAAAGGTTCAAAGCAGTTGTCACTAGAGGCAGCAAGAAGTGTGGTAATATTCAACTATTTAAATTATGTTTATATGGTATTTTGATAGGGATGGAAATTTATAAAAATGAATGACAGGATAATCAGGGCTTATAGACTATTCCTTTGAAAAGCTTACATATTCTGGAAAAAAAGAATAAACTACTCATTTAGTTGTTTTTTTTTTTTTTTAAGTTTTCAGGTCCACTGAAAGAGAAGAAATCATTACACTGACAGTAATAGGGCACCTAAAAGAGGAAGGTGGTCTCCCAGAAGGTAGAGAAGCAATGCATCAAAACCAAGCTGAGACAGAAACACACAGAGGCCTTGGTGGGGCAGGGAGAAGGGGCAGAGAAAAGGAGGTGAAGAAGAAACATACCTGAAGCTAGAAAGTAGGGATATTGCTTTATAGTCTCTATTTTAGGATAAATTAAAGGGATCAGAGAAAATTGTGAATGTTTGTGAAGGTACCAGAAGACAATTATAAACCTAATTTGACAAAGTAAATTTGATCTTCAATCAGGACTGGACACACACTGTTTCAGTGGGGTATTTATTTGTACTTAGTCTTGCTCTATGCTCCCCATATTACTTTACAACATTTCCGTATCATATTTACACTTGAACTTTAAAGAACTGAAGAACTGCATTTTCACAACACTGTGAATCCTCAAAAACTATCTTACCCATTTGTTTGTTTGTTTGTTTGTTTGTTTGTTTGTTTTTGTGGGTACCAGGGGTCGAACTCAGGACCTCGCGCACCAGCAGGCGCCCATGCCGCTGAGCAATATCACCTGCCCTTTTTTTGTATGTGGGTACCGGGAGTCGAACTCAGGACCTCGCGCTTGCCAGGCAGGCGCATATGCCCCTGAGCTATCTCACCAATCCTATCTTACCCATTTGTATACAGCCAACACTCATTTTTGTTGTACAGATGTATAAATAAACATTTACTTCTCGTGGTGCAAAGGGACACACCATTCAGGTTATAGACACATCGACCTGTCGTATCACACATATCATACCTTAAAATGTACTTTAATGCCAGGACAGTCATCAGTGAATAATTTTACATTGCACATAAAAATTATACCTCAAAATAATTACAATGTCCAATCACAGATAAACTCCCCTAAAAATTCTGATTTAAGTTCAAATCTGATGTAAATGTTACAACTAAGCACACATGAAATCCAGAGTTAGAACAACAAGGAGGACTTCATGAATTCCTGGCTATCTCATGGATTCTAAATTAAAAGACAGAAACTCATGATAAATAAAAAATCCATAACTGGAAATCAATACCTACCTTGACTAATAATAGACCTAGAGATTTTATGATCTGAAATATCAAATTTATCAATTTAGAATTAATTTGAGCATAGTCTGTTTATCAAGCACATCCTAATATTTCAACATACTATAACTTTGCATTGTTTCCTTTTTAACTGATTTTTCTTCCCATTTTTTATTATTATATATTTACAATACATTATAAACACATTTATCATGTGGTGTTGGTACATATACATATCTCATCTATATCGTTTTTACTTCCTCACATGAGGGAAAAATAGTTATTACTATGAAAAGCATGATATTAATATGACTTTTTAAAAATATTTGCTTTCTTCTCCCCTACATTGAAGCTAACATTCAATTTCCCTGGAAATTATCCTTTTTCACAAAATAGTTCAGATCCATCTCAAACAGGTTCAAAGGGAAAGGTGGAGTTAAAAATAAAGGCAAAAATTTTACTTGCCATTTAAATCTTTGGCTGCTTAAAAGATTTTTTTAATTGCATTAGTTAAAATTCTTGTCATATTAATATAGTAGAGAAAATTAATTTGAAAAGTCTATCTTGGATGTGAGACTACATCAATAAATCCTAATACCTGGTTTCAAAAAGTAGTAAAACAGAATTACAATTATCTAAATGAATTCAGCTAATCAACAATTTAGAACCAAATGCAGACCAGTTACACCCTCCTATATTTTTCCTCATATTTCACAAGGGGCAAGTTGATCAATCTAAGGTGGTTCCAGTAATATCAAAGAACAGTTAGCTGAGATCTTCATAATGTCATCTTTTTATTCTTTCCAAATGGTTTTAGAAAATAATTCTCCAAAAATGCCTTTTACGACATACAAAGATGTCCTGAAAATATAGCTGTTAGTTGTACCTTACAATTCATACAAATTAAATCAATGTTCATCAACTTTATTATGACTTCTAGCACATAAATGTGTTCTACAATACCTGATTTTGATTTCAGGATAACCTGAATGGTATGTCCATCGTTGGTGACCTCACAGTCCCGGCAGACCACATAATTTGGAGAGAGGCGGACATCTAGCAGTGAGGGGTCGTATCTAGCTTCTCTTGAGTTTAGGTTAATGGGAGACTGGTACTCTCCGTTAGCATCAGGAAACACCAACCCCCATTCAACACCTAAGGACAAAATGAAAAAAATTAAGAACGGGTTTCCAAAAGAAGTTACAGTAAAATTTAATATGCAAAACCTAGTTCAAACAATTTTGCAGTCCTTAAAATCTTTTTTTTTTGTGGGTACCGGGGGGTCGACCTCAGGACCTTGCACCTGAGTAGGTGCCCGTGCTGCTGAGCGATATCAACCAACCCCTTTTTCGTATGTGGGATCTGGGAGTCGAACTCGGGCTCTCGCGCTTCCCGGGTAGGCGCTTAAGCCGCTGAGCCATCTCACCGGCCTAGTCCTTGACATCTTGAAGAGAGATTTAACTGTCATTATTATACAGATGAAACATGGTGAATACGTGTGAATTTTTAAGTTCATTATGTGAATGATCTAATAATATTACTGCTACTTACACCGTACTAGACTAATGAAATATTCCACTCCCTTGTATTTGCCCATTACATTTGTAGATGTAATGATTTATGGCTCTAGGAAACTGAGGTCATCTTAAAGTGATTAGGAAAAAACGCCACAAAAATTTCCTCTGCTCATTAGTTCAGTTATGTTCAGGATTTAGGAAACAGCTGTAACTTCCCACATGCTTGGTGAGAGCCAAAAACTCTAATGCTAGTAACACCTATCAGAAATGTAAATACACTTAAGTGTGCACATGTACACATACTACATATACATGTGCCCATTCCTAACTGTTATAATTGAAATTATACAGTTTCTGTTTATTTCAGTGTACGTAGTAAACAACAGCATTAATGGTTGGCCATTGGGAGACCTATGTCTTCAGGGATAAAGAGAGGAAGCAAAGTTTCATTTTAGAACTCAACCCTTTCTTGCCAAGCCCACTGATGCAGTTTGAAATTAAAGACATGTTTTAGAAAGAGCTGAGCGTTGCTAGCATCCTTCATGAAAACTAGTTTCACGAACCACGTCTTGTCCCAGCGTTAGTGGCCTGTACCGCTCGCTCTCTGCCGCTCTTCCCGGCACCGCCGGGGCTGGACCGCTCGCCGGTCCCGAACCCGGGCGGCGGCACACGCGGGGGACGGGCGGCCTCCCTGGAGCGAGGAAAGTGACAGAGACCCCCGCGGGGAGCCGGGCGCGAAGGCGGCGCTCGGAACCGGGACAGTCGCAGCGCGCAGAGCCCCGCGCTGGGCGGGACGCGGACGCGCCGTCCTGGGACCCCAGGCGCGGTCGACACGCGGCCCGTTACCTTCCTCGTAGCCCCACTCCACGCCCTCCTCCTCTTCCTCCTCATCCTCCTCCTTCTCGGGGAAGGCGACGGTGTCCTCGATGAAGCTCAGGTCAGCCATGGGGAGGCCGTGGCGGTCCCTGCGCCGTCACCGGCGGTGCCTGCGCCTCTGCGGGACCAGCGCGCCGCGCCCCGGGGGCCGGAGACGCGCGAGGCGAAGGCGTGGAGGAGCGAGCGCGCCCCGAGGCCGTGGCAGCCGGTGCCCCGCTTTCCACGACCCGCGGGCAGCGCGTCCGGGGACCTGGCGCGGGGAGGCAGCGGCGCCCGGCGAATTATAAACCCGGTCGGGGCGTGACTGGCACGCGAGGACCCGCCCCCTTCGCTCGAGGCCCGGGAACCTGGGAAAGGACCGCGAGAACCGGAGCAGCGCAGGTACCCCAGGCCCTCCCGCGAGGTCGCCCACCGCCCTGGCAACCTCCAACTCCGGCTGTTCCCGCCTGGGCTCCGCGCGTCCCTTCCAGAACCCCGAGAGTCACCCGAGGTCAGCCCCAGGACCCACACCCAGCCTAGGCCGGGGACTCTTGTCCCTTATTTATTTTCACCCCAACTCCAAGAAATAGGAAAAAGAAAGAGAAGATAGGTCGCGATGTGTAGGAGAAAAAGGGGGGAAGGTGTAAGCAGATCCTATAACAAAATTAAGGATTTTCCAAGCAGTATCTTTTCATTATTCAGTGTTTACTTTGTATTTCTTCCTTGCAGCGCAGTGGAAAGGAGTATGAAAATTTTTCCAAGAAACTTGTACAGTAGTTCCTAAAAACGTTTAAGGAAAATAAATTGCTTTAATGTGGAGAAGTAGACATTTTGGGAAATTTTTGCATAAACTATTATTTCAAAGGCAAAGGTAGTGAAAAGTATTAAGGAAACGGTGTTTGGTTCTAGTTTCAGTCTGGGGTGCTGCTACGGCTCACCTTGCTGTGTACACAGCTCCCAATCGCCTAGTAAAATTGTGTAAATAATGAAACACACATTGCATAACAATCAGGAACTTTCCCAATCCAAAGAGGTCATACTGTCATTTCTCATAAACACGCTTCCCAATCCCGTGTTCAGCCCCCTGTTCCAAGGCCTTTTAAAGGGCCTATTCAATAAGCCCTAAGCTCCTTTATTCTACATATTTAAAAGATGTATTTGCATAATAAGCTCAGATTCCTGTCTTAAATACACTTTATTTTTTATATGCTGTGTGCACACACCAAAATGTCTGTTAGCAGTTTCACTAGCCCGTTTTTCCTAAATCATGCCGTCCTTATGAATGCTTAATCCCTTAAATAAGGATGCAGATGAATAGCTTGAGAATTTTTAGGTTCTGTGCTCCTCTCTTGCGCTGCCTGCTTAGCACCCTTACTTTCTTAAAAAGCCGTATCAATTCCCTATGATGAATGCGATCATTGTATGTACCTAAATTGTACCAATAAACTTAATTAAATTAAAAAATAAATAAAAGTACTAGTGAAAAACCAGAAAAATAAATAAATAAAATAAAATAAAAAAGCCACATCACAGCCACAGACTTTTCTGGGAACTGGATTGGAGCTGAATGAGGGGGAAAAAACGCAAGTCAATTAATTCCACCACTTTCTGAAAAGTTTAGTAAATAAGTGAAAACTACTAGCCAACTTTAGCTTTGAAGGTAACCCTCCGTTTTCAAGCACTTGTTGATTTGTCTTTCCCCTTAACACAATGAGGCTAAAGCTGGCCACACCATTCAGAGGGCCAGGCTGGTCTGAGGGACTAAATTGATTCTTCATTCACTGCCTTGTGGGACTTCTTTAGTGGACATGACATCTTTGTGTGTACCTTACTGTGCCTGAGATTGGCAGAAGTCTACCAGAAGCCATAGCTATTAAAACTAGTCAGCACTACCAAAAGTATTAACCGCTTGCCACTGACATTCTCCTTAAAGGAACATTTCATTTCTTTTTCCTTACTTGAAAACTTGTTTGCAGCATTGAATTGGTTTTGATTTTCGTTTGGAAGTGTGCTCACAAATTCATTACACACCTCAACTAATGAAACACAAAGGTGAATGGAGTATCTCAGTAATAGATCAGTTTGCCACTCTGAGCTCAAAAGCAATATTCATTCCCTTTGGTCCCCAAATGTGCATACATGTGACATTGTAGCCATCGTGTGACCGCCAATTGCACTTAAAAAAATTACCACGTGGACATCGAGATGTTTACCGAACCAGAAGACAACAAAATCACCACAGCAAAAAAACTGAATTTTCTGTAAATAAATGGAGTACTACATTTACAAAAGGTAGGATGAAAGCTTGAATAATTTGTATTGGATTTTGCAGCTAATAGACAGTTTTCTATGCAACTAACAATACATTGCCATTCAAAAATGCAGTTGCCTACTAGACAAACGTATGTTGGCCCATATTCTTCTTGGATTTTTCAACATAATTTGTTTAATGTAAGTACTGTAAGCAATTTGAGGGTGCACTGCCCACCCCCATATGAGCCATTCCATTCCACATGCAAACATTCATTTAACATTTTTAATTGCTTTGAGACTTTGTGCTGCAGATTGCTGCTAATTAACAGCACCTTAAGACCTTCTCTCCTCAGTTCCCTGTGCTATATTACCATCAAAGATGGAATTTCTATTTCTAGTTTTTATAACGGTCTGTCACCATAAAACCTAAACACACCAATCAAAGATATAGGACATTTCTTTGATTTACAAAATAGAACAAGCATATCTAAATCTAAATTCAGTGAATCTAAAAATATTCATGCTCTCTATTATGAACATAACTATTTCACATAGCCCTTTATATGATTTTAATTCTTTTCAACCTAATGTTTTATTTAATCCTTTAATTATCTTCATATTGCTCATTTTCACTGTTTGCATAACTAAGGTCGAATCACATCATTACAGCGATTTCTTAAACTAAGACCTATATAATTAATTAGCATTTATTACTAAGAGAATATGAATAGAAATGCCTAAAAGGGACAAACTAATCTAGATGTCAGATGAATAGAGGCAGGAAGCATGCCTCACAGCACCTTGCACCTACCCAACCCTCTCCTTCCAATTTCTTTTCGCCATTTGGCTACTTAACCCAGAAGTGTCCTTAGTGTATTGGTGAGTTTGGACCCTAGATCATCACAAACAATTATTACCTTTCACCACCTGCATGCACCTCGTGCTCTAGGAACCCATCGAGGGCATAGCTAAAGCTTCGAGCATCAGATGCTTTCTGTCCAGATTGCAATTCATGAACTTCAACAAGGAATGGTTGTGTTCCTTCCAGAGCACTCCTCTGCACTAGGTTCTATGGAAGATTCCAACAGGAACAAAACACTATTTCTGCCCTCAAGGAATTCACAGTTCTCTGGGTAGGAGGGAGAGAGTAAATAATTAACTGCAGTGCAAGGTGATATGAAATACGTCAAATAGAAATGCAGATCCACTACATCTAAGAAAGATGTGATTCATACTGATGAGAAAAAGCCAGAAAACTTTCTTGGACAGAACATCTGAGGTAAATTTAAAACAGGTAAATAGGATTTCTATGGACAATAAATGAGCAAAGACCATCCCAAGCAGGAATACTGATGCTAGATCATAGAAGTGCTTATTGTGATCCTTGTTCCCCTTTAAACACGTTCTGTGACCAGCCGGGACCAATACTGACACATCAGAAGTCTATTGTGCCTAATAGACGTCGGTCCAAAGTAAGACACTCTTCTGGGTGTTTAGCTCATTAGTCTGATTTATGTTTTTGGCAGGAAGGTCATCAAAGTTTTCCTCAAAGCAGCCATTTTTGTTTCTGAAGGTTTCAAGTTTTGTTAATAAGTTTCGATTCTTCCTTTCAAGTTTCTTTCTTAAACAGCTTGAGGATCTTACATTTCACAGGTTGAGGATGTGGCTGAGTGGTGGAATTCTTGCCTTGCATGCTCAAGGCCCTAGGTTTGATCCTCAGCACCACAAAAAACAAACACTCTTATGTTTCACCTGATTACAGTTACATTTATAAGCCTCCTCCTTTTTTACCTCTTTTTGATCTTTCATCTTCAGAACCACCAGCTTCTAGTCTTAGGAGTTTGTAGCTGTAGTACATTGTATTGTTTTTTTTTTTTTTTTTTTGTGGGTACCAGGGGGTCGACCTCAGGACCTTGGGTGCCTGCGCGCCCGTGCCGCTGAGCGATATCACCGGCCCCTTTTTTCGTATGTGGGTTCCGGGAGTCGAACTCGGGCCCTCGCGCTTGCCGCGCAGGCGCTTAAGCCGCTGAGCCATCTCACCGGCCCCACATTGTATTGTTGTTGCTAACATTTGCTGCCCCTTCACTGCTTGGCCATATAACCCGCTTTGGCCAACTAGGAGTGGCAGTGCTACTTTCTTTAGAAAAAAGCTTTAGGGAATTATTATATGGTTCCACCATCATTTTTGTTTCTCTGCCCTCCAAATCTACCTATTCCAGGATGATGAAGGCACTGCTTCTTCATCCTGGAGCCATTGAATGAATATGACAAAAGATCAGAACTACAACCAGCTAGAAGTTGTCATGCAATGTCAGTGAGATATAAACATTTTTTACAAACCACTGAGATTTGGGGGTCATTTAGCAGCATAACCTCGTGAAAGCTGACCGTTACAGTAGCCCATCAGATAAAAGTGAGTTTGAGAGTAATTTTTACTCAATTTTTTTTGTATTTGTCTTTCTATTCAAAATATAAACATTTGTCTCTGGCCTGTAAAGAAACTAAACAGTGTAAAGCAATGTACAGTACTTCTGTTCAACTTGCAAAATTTCTTAGAAGCCCTGGCCCTAACTAGGGTTCTCCCAACTTTATAACATAGTGAGGAAACCTCCATGCTTAGAAAATCTTCACTTCTTCTAAGAAGACATACACCACAGCTCTCTTTACTTTTCTGAGACAACACCAGTTATATCTGGGGTCCTTACCACTTCAGGACCAAAATAACTTGTCCTGAAGTTGGGATGATTGAGATCATCATACTGTTCACCCCTAAGCCGACTATTATAACAAGAAAAAAAAAAAATCTCCTCTCAAAAACCTGCCAAGATGGTTAAAGTACATCTTATCTGTGGCTCCATAATACCCTGTACAAATTTCTAGCCCTGAACTTAAGATTGTATTTTAAATACATATTTTCTGACTTTCCCTTCCAATAACCAGTGAACTCTACAAGACTAATGGTTCACATACATCTTTTATTCCTTTATGTAACATAGGATAGCCACTTGGGGGTTAGTTTCCTTATGCCACCAGCCATATGGCAATAAAAGCTATGGTCACTAAGATGGAAGTCTGCAGGATGCACTAGGACCTCAGAGAAAGGAGTGATCCAGTTTACATGGCAACCAGTGTGACAACAGGAACTTCATAAAGAAGTGACAAGTGAGCTATCTTGAAAGCTAAGTAAGCGTCCCTTTGCCCACAGAAGGGGAAACAGGGGAGCTAAGAAAAACATTCCAATCCAAAAGAAAAAGAAACAAAAGCTCAATACAGAAGTCTGTGTTGGTGTATTTTTTAAAGATTTATTTTCTTCTTTCTATGGCATTATTACAAGGGTAAAATGACATTTAAATAGTTTATGTTTTAGTGATGTTTTTAAAAATATATGTTTCAATCTCATGGCATGAGATAAAATACAAACTAGATGATGTGCTTAAGGAAGTGTACATGGTTTACAGAACTGCAATACTACAAATGTACTAATACTGAGACTTTTTTTTATTTTAAGAGATGACATGGTCATATTAGAATGGCCCCTGGACTACAGCCATATTTCAGTTCCCACAGCAACCAGAATACCTCCCTCTGCCCTGCAGATGTAGCCATGCCTGTTAAGCAAGATAGCAAACCAAATTACAAAGAAATAGTAACTTGAGCAATGTGGTCACCTCCGAAGACAGCTGCCATAATTCTCTTCCAGTAGCACATACCGATCTTCTCCCCTTAGTCAGGGTTCTTTTCTGATTTGTTTTGTGCAATAGACTGTGATAGAGGGACCCTCTGCCAGATTCAGGCAAAGCCTTTAAGAGACTGGCCAATTATTTTTGCTGTCAGAAACCAGTGTTCACTTAAGAAATCCTACTACACTGAGGCCTCCATGCTATGAGAAAGCCCAGGGCAGCCACATGGGGAGAAAAGACATGTGGGAGCACGTGGAGGCACAGCCTCCTGCATAAAACCCTCTTGGCCCTCCCAGCACAGCTTAACCACCAAGTGGATACAGCCAAGGGAAGGACCCCAGCTTGCAGTGCAGAAAGAAGCTCTCCTGAGTTCTGCCCAAGTTCCCAGACCACAGAATCATGAGATATAATAAATTGGTGTTTTAAGCCACTACGTTTTGATTTATTATGCAGCATAGATAACTGAATCAATCACTTAGTATGTACTGGATACCAGGCCAAGCACTTTCGCCCTTCATTCTTATAAGATGCTCAATAATAGCATCCCATATTCAGACAAGATAATGAGGCCTCAGATCTCTCATTACTACAGACAAAGGTAGTGGGTGATCTGAGGTCTGTCTTACTCCAGAACCTATGCTCTGAACCCCCCAATCTTGAGCTCTAAGCCTTTAAAGTGGAGATCTCAACCCATGCACTCTGACTCCACCACCAGGAGTATACAGATCATAGATGCATCACTGGGAACCAACCAGCAACTCAAAGCACATTCCTGCCCTGCTGCGTCCTCCCCCTGGGTGGACCAGCCTATGTGTGGGACCAGTGTGGGCAGCTGTGATTGCAGACATCCAAAAGGAAAAAGTAAAAACAAACTGCAGAAAGCACAACAGAGCTTTTTATGAAATAATAGAATCTTTTCTCTGGTTCTTTCCTTTAACAATTTCTTGTTACAGAAATATTGGGAAATATTGAGAGTTACCAAGTATCTTCTCACCTCACCCTAATTTCTCCTATTATTAGTATTAATCTGATATATTTGTTATTATTCATTGGCCATTATTGGCACATTATTATTAACTAAAACCTATAGCTTCACTGGGGCCACTGTTCATGTGGGACCATCTATCTATAACTTTAAGACTCTGTTCAGGTGCAGACATGGGAACCAGTGCTTGGAACCCCCTCCCCTAGTTGAAGATATTTACTCCCAAACCAGCTACCCTCTGCTAGCAGCCCTCAGTCTGTCTTTGCGTGCTCCTGGTCATCTGGCCCTTTTTACAGCTGAAGAAACTGAAAGTCAAAGAATTCAGTGCTTTGCCTGTGGTCACAGAGCTAACAAAGGGAGGGCTTAAGACTTGAATGCCTCTCTGACCAGCTGTAAAGGGAGAGCTCACTCTATACCCTCCTGACTCTTCCCTCAGAGTCAGGTGTTAATCACCATTCTACAAAAAGCCCATTCAAAGTGTCATTAGTTATTCTTCCACTCATATTTGCTACCAACTCTCAATGGGGTGTGAATTTGAGTGCCTGTTTAGCAATTTAAAATGCTACTTCTTAAAAAAGGAAAGCATTCAAGATGTTTTATGTTCAATATTTCTATTTCATAAAGAGCTTGTATAATGAGAAAGAACCAGGGACACTAATGAAATACGAAGCACTAAACATTTCGAACACTAATGGAGCAGAGCATGTTTACATTATGATTGGAACTCCTTGATTAGACTTCAGTAGGTATTATTTTTAGCATAATTATCAGTGATGGTAGAGAAAAGGCAGTCTGGTGCTGAGCACATACTAAGCAAAAAACAAAATGGACTACACTACTTTCAACTGGACCTCAATTTTTTGTTTTGTTTTTTGCAGTACTTGGGATTGAAACCAGGGCCTTCACACTGAGTTGTATCTCCAGCCCTTTTTCATGTTTTATTTTTGAGACAGGCTCTTGCTAAAACACTAAATTGGTCAGGCTGGACTGAAACTTGCAATCCTCCTGCCTCAGCCTCACAGGGTGCTGGGCTTGCAGACATGTACCACCGCACCTGACTGAACCTCAATCCTTTAAGGGACAGTAACATAAAACATGATAACTTGATATTCTCCATCTTGACAGAGAAGATCCAGGAAAATAAACTAAAACCACAATGTAAAAGGTTTAAGTAAAAGTAAAACACAATAATTCTCACATATTGAGAATTATTTAAAGTGAACCTCTTCAAAATAAACCCAACTTCAAAAGTCTGGTGTGAACACTTTAAGTGCATTATTATCACTATCATAATATAATACACTGAAAGGTCATATAGTGTGATAGCTTTACTGCTTAATAAATTTGGATCTTGATCAAGTTACTTAACCTTTCTGTGTGATCATCAATAAAAGGAGGGCAGTAAGTGCATCAAATCAAAGGGGCCGTCGAGAAGATTAAACACGTTAATATAGATAAGCACTTGAACTAGAACAGTCAGATCTACCAAATGTTTTGAAAATGCAAATTTTCTCCAATGAAATTAATATATTAATGAACAATTTGAGCACAGTAAGACCTCCATTTTATTATTATATGTCTGCGATACATAATAAATACATCTGTCATGGGGAATTGGTACATGCTACCTTCATCTGTGGGAAACATGAATGGGAAACACATGAAAAACTGTACCCACCTGAACTATATGAAATACCCAGTACACACACATGCGTTTATCTCCGATGCCTGCCGAGTACCTCAGTGCACCTTGTGCTATAAACTGCTCCAGTCTTCCTCTGGCCGTGCAACTCTCCGTCAGATTTCAGGCAGCCCTCTTCTCGCCTCTTCACAGCAACCTCTCCGAGACAGCCCTCCACAAGAAGCACAAAGTCTTTTCCAAGGTAAAATGCCATACTAATTTCAATATTCATGTATTTTTTAACAATTGAATGTGTCAGAAAGCTGTTATTTTGTTAGATGTGTGTGTTTTAATATGTCACTGATGAGATTTTTTTAGAGTGCTATGCCCTTAAATCCTGTAAGCCCTGTAGTATTAATTGCCAATTTTGGATAACACAGTGGGTTGTAGAAATGTATGTGTTACGTTATGGCAAAACTGACTGTACCTGACATGTAATAAGCATTCATATAATGTAATTATTATTTTTCCAGTCATTATAAAAAATTACCAATATACGTGACCAGTGTATATTCTTAGATCATTTTGTATTTGAGTCAATTTGATTATTATCAGTTTGAATATTTTTTCATGTTATTATTATTACTGTATTCATATTCAAAAATATCTTTATGATTCACAAACTTGTGAGATTGCTAAAAGTGTATGAAACAACACAAGAACCATCCTTCACTTCAGCATTTCAAATGCATTGAATGCTCTGGTAACTTGACCTCATCGCTTTAAGACCACAGGAAAATAGGACCTGCTGGTAGTGTAGGTAACTCTTGGTACTTAACATCAAGATAGTTTGGCTTTAGAAGCCCACAGGTATTCGGGCTAGTTATCCATAAGTCTTCTTTAATCATAGTCACAGAAATAAGAGGCTAGGGCCGGTGAGATGGCTCAGCGGCTTAAGCGCCTGCCCGGCAAGTGCGAGGGCCCGAGTTCGACTCCCGGAACCCACATACAAAAAAGGGGCCGGTGATATCGCTCAGCGGCACGGGTGCCTGCTGGCACGCGAGGTCCTGAGGTCGACCCCCTGGTACCCACAAAAAAAAAAAAAAAAAGAAAAGAAATAAGAGGCTAATGTTTACGTTTCAGATGTGAGGGAGGCAATCAGCAGGTTTATGGAAGAGCTGTTATCGTGGAAAGAAAGGAGGAAGATCTTTTAAAATGGAAGCTGTCTGTACATTCTGGGACATAGTCATGAGATACAAATATAATCATGAAAATGGGAACATTCTGAGAAATGCATCATTAGATAATTTTGTTGGTAGATAACATAAAGTATGCTTACACAGACTAACATGGCTAGCGTCAGCGAGTAATATAATCTATGAAATCACCATCATATATGTAGTCTGTCATTAATCAAACTGTTGCTAGGCAGTACATGAATGTCCCCAAGTCCTCGGATCCTTCTGGGCAGTCCATCAGTACAGCAGCTACACTTCTCCACATATATTTTGTTGACTTGAATGTGATCATTCATTCACTAACCCATCCATTTATCCAGACAATATTTACTGATTACTCTAGATGACATTGTCCTGAGGCTTAGGATACCATGATGAATAGGATTAGTCTTTGTCCTCAAAGAGGTTACAACTTGTAAAAGTGTGCGTAGGCTCAGAATGCCTCAAAACAAGACTTCGAGTAACATGCACTAGAAATAATGGTGTGACCATTGAAAAATTCCCAGGGCTGAGGAGCTTTGGGGTTCCACACAGAGCCAACAACAAAGACAGCCTGTGGTACAGAAACTCTGTGAATCAAAAGACAACTTCATGTACATTCCTCTGGAAAAAGCCACACATACACCTTGCTTTATCTACACTCACCCACTATGACATTAGCTTCTATTTGAAAGGCATATATGAGATTAGAAAAATATCCACTCACAATTACAAAACAGATAAAAGCTAAAACAGATGAGGGTCTTCAAAACTTGTGAACAATAATATAAATGTAAACTATCTTCCTAATTATTATTGATAAATTACATGTCTAAAACTAAATTCATTGCCAACTTACCCTACTTTCTGTCATCACCCAAATTTTCTTACGTTACTCGTCACACACAAAGAAGCTACTATTCATCCAGTGTAGAAAGCTCAGGATAAATCAACTGTACTATTTTCTCTCTCACAACCCCAGTGTTCCTCTCTAATTCAACCCTGATGGTTCCATTAGCCACCTTAACCTCTGCCTTCATTTTTATACTCACATAGTTAAAACCTGTCAGCTCTCTGCATGATGTGTCTACCTCCATTGTCCCTCTCTTTCCTGTTTAAAAATCCTTACTAAGGGGCCGGGAATATAGTTTAGCGGCACAGTGCCTGCCTGGCAAGCGCAAGGTCCTGAGTTCGATTCCCAGTACCAAAAAAAAAAAGTGCTTACTGCCTTCCTAATGTATACATATATAAAATCAACCCCCCTTTAATATGGAATACAGAGCCTTAAAAAGCTAGCCAAATCTTGTCATCTAGCCTCATTAAACTCTTATAATTAACCTAAAACTCAACTACACAAAATTTTTCATTAAATGCAAAATATCCAGGATTCTTTTCATTGCCATATGCCCTTTTTGTATACTGTTCCTTCTCTGGCACATTCCCTATTCCTGAGTGATGGGAATGAGGGGATGATGGGGGAATAAGTGAAGAAAGACTCAACTTCACTGAGAGTGGATATGTCTCTTCCTCTGGGCTAAGAACTGACTGAAAGCCTATTTTTTTTTTTAATGTGGGTACCTCTCACTTGCCAGCAGGCACTTGTGCTGCTGACGACATCACCGGCCCTTTTTTTCCTTTATGTGGGTACCAGGAGTCGAACTCAGGACCTCGCGCGTGCCAGGCAGGCGCTTATGGTGCTGAGCTATCTCACCAGCACTGAAAACCTATTTTATCTATCTTTGCAAGATCCAGTAGATTCTCCACCTGTAGAGGATACTCAATAAATTTATAATCTAATGAATTTAAGTCACCCTGTCTACAGAGCTGCAGAACAGAGCATTGAGAGAGAATCAAAGGTTCACAACCCCAAAAAATCAGAGTATCCTGGGAGGATCCCTTGGATAATGTTCTGCTTCCCATTGGAAAAACACTCAAGAATTTCTTTTGCCTATGTCAAGCATCTTTCATGACTTTTTTTGGCAGAAGAGATTTTTAAGATCCCTTAATTTTAAAAGCAAGACTCAAAATAGTCATGTGGCTTACCCAAGTTTATACCCCAGGTTAACGGAAAGGCAAGACTAGAATCATGTTTCAATTCTCTTTGATGCTTGACTTTTGCCTGCTTCCCATAGAACCCTTGAGCATTTCTTTTCAGATAGAAATTCCCAACCTAGGTTTCTGGCAAAGTTCTCTTTTCTAATGGATGCTGTTAGGTTTCTAAGTTTCATTTTCACAATACACTTTCATGGGTACTCTTAGTAGGGGCTCCTTGAGAGTGCGCTTGTAATTAGTGGAGTTATGGTAAGTATTCATTACTCAATGGAAAATGCAAACACTTTCTGTAATGACTGTAGTAGTTTTATCATCTGATTTTCTAACAGTCTCATATTCTACTAACATCTACAAAACAGTGTTTGTCCTGCAATAAAGAAGAATCTTCTAGTCTAGACTAATCCTTAATATCATCACAAATAAACAAAATTAAGTGATCTTAGTATATTATTTCTTTCCAAAAATATCCTAGTTCATTTTGTGACCCAGAAAAGAAATTCTCATGACAAAACTGACTTAGGCAAAAAGGCCTTGAGAAAGTCTTATGAAAACTTAAATACTATTATAAATTATCAAAATCATTCTGCAAATTCAACAGAGATATGGAAAAGCCCATCCTTTTGGATCTTAGTCAGACAATTTGAAAGCAGAGACTCTAGTCTTGTAAAATGCTAAAGCAAATCAATTCAATCTTCAGGAAAAAAAATTTTTAATGAATTAGCAGTTATTTTAAGTCATAGGAGAGGATGAAAACCAAGAACCATAATTTTAGATGGCTCTCCCAAGTGATGTCAATATATAACAGAGCTAAGGATCACTTGGCCAGAGCCAACCTCAACTAAACCATCTCAAAAATGTCTCCAATTTCTCCAGGGACACCACAAAATTCTAAAGGTAAAAAATGATATTAAACCTATAAATGATATTAAACCTATAAATCCATAGATATGGAAAGATCACACTTCACACCAAAGGAGGGAAAGGGATTAGGGCAGAAGCACTGGTGAGCACTAAGTCTGAGTTAAAAGCCATTGGGCTTCTTATTCATTTACCACAAGAATTCTATGATAAACATATTATCTCCTTCTTAGAGATGAGGAAACTGAGGCTTAGAGAGTTTATGTGACTTTCCAACATGGCACAAACAAGATGTGGTGAAATTAGAAAATGCACAAGATCTGCTAGTTTCAATGATGATATTACTTCCATTACTCCAATTATACCTTTTTGTGGCTCCAAGACATGGACAATTAATAAATAACTGCTTGGCTAAAGGTGTAGCTCAGTGGTAGAGCACTTGCCTAGCATGTAAAAAGCTCTGGGTTCTATCTTCAGCACACACAAGAAAAGAACATTAAAAATAAATGGCTGCTGATTAATGGTTGACAAGCTAAAATCTGTTTTTGTAAAAGGGAATATGACATTCAAAATGTATTAAAGCACGATTGATATAAAGAGTATGAAGATGCTAGTATATTGCAAGATGTGCTCAAAACATATGGTGAATGTCTGAATAAAAATTTAGAATATTATTGCAGTGAAAGACATTTTCATTAATTGCCCTCGCAATACTCCCTCTCACCTTTAACACACTTATTCTATCTTTCATCCCACTTGTGAAGTAGTTCTGGAAGTCCTCTTTAGTGAATGTCTTTTTCTAGCTGCCTTGATGCTCTGATTTGATTCAAAATATTTACAGCAATTTCTATCAAATAAAAACATTATGCTGTGTCCTAATCCACTTTATTCATCTGATCTGGCACCACACAACTTCTAACTCTTCCCCAAAGTAAAAATGACCACAAAAGGTAAATGTTTTGAAAGGATTCAGGACATCCAGGCAGCCACAACAGTGTGACTAAAAGCACAAGACTTTCACAAAGTGGCAAGAATAATGGGCTAAGTACGTTCAAAGTGAGGGGGAGTATCTCGAGGGGAATTAATGGCACTGTGTCTTACTGTAATAATTCTTTTAATTTAAACATGCACCATACTTTATGATCACACTACATAGATCTCATTGTTTCTTACCCTGTCTACAACTGCCTACTAACTAGTCTCCCTGTAGTTCTCTCACTTTTTAAAGTCCTGTATTCTCAAAACTCCCATGTTCTGTACATAGGATCTATGCTAACTGGCTTGAACCTACCTCTTCTATAACTCCACTAACAAATAATTGCTGGTCTCAGATAGGCTATGTCATTTTTTATTTTGTGTATTGCACATGGGATTTTTACAGCCAAAAGACAGAATACCTGTCACTCCCCTTTCTGTTCCTCCCTTCTGCAGCCTACCTTAGCCCCTCGTGGCCTGCAAAACTCTGCTCAAAATATTTCTTCCCATGAAGCCTTCCCCAATTATCAGTTTGCAAGGCACTTTCTATTCTTAAAGCATTTACATCATAATCACTGCTGACATTTTGAATATAAGCTCCTGAAAGATAGTGATTACATTTTATTCATCCTTACATCTCTAAGACTGAATAAGAATCATTCTAGTAAGAGTCATAATAGGCACTCAATAAATTCTTATTGACTAATTCATATAACCAGATTTTAATCTGGTTTTAAAAATGATCTGTAATAAATGTTTTAGAAACTCTATAACTGGATTCTCTAAAATGAATTCTGGGTCTGCTGAGAGTTGCTTAGAAAGCTTTTAAGAAAAAAAAAACTGAAATATATTGTTTCATATGCTATATATTTTGAAGTCCAAAGTCCCTTTCTTAAATGGGATATCTAGGCTAGGATAGACCTGAATTCATTCTTTTTATGGAAAGCATAATCACAAAAAAAATTTTAATTTACATTTTTGTTTTGTTTTGTTTTGGTTTTTTTATGTGGGTACCGGGAGTTGACCTCAGGACCTTGCACTTGCCAGGCAGGCACTTATGCTGTTGAGCTATGTCACTGGCCCTAAATTTACATTTTGAAATGTTCCATATGTTACTTTTTAAACCACAGATTCTTGTCCCCTTGGGAATTTTTCCAACTTGAATAACCTTTCCCTTTATAACAGGAGCCTGATGAGGACCTTGTGGTACTGATTCATATGCATATCCAAGCCCTTCTGTACTTGGAGTTGATGGAAAACTTGTGCCTTTGTGATAACTGTGAGAAAATGATCTCTGCTGTGTTCCAGAACATCTTACAAAGAAGAAACTTTTGTTTCTTGGTTACATGAGTGTAAAGATCTGTCTTTCTTTGCGTCTACTGAAGAGAAACTTTTGTCTTTTTGGCTACCAAGAATATTCAGGCCTGACTCCTTTTCCAATAAACTGAAATGCAATCCTGCCTACCCCCACCTTTTTAATAAGGGCTTTTGTGCTAACAGATGATTTATATGGGGCTAAACCAAAATAATCTGTGTAAAAAAGTGTATGTTTTGAGTCTGTAAGTTGAAAATAAATTCCTTATGACCATCAATGGGTATATCCAATGGATAAACACCAACACATAAGACCCTAACTAAAGTTCCTAAGGTATGTTTGTCAATGTGTTAGCTTTCTTTTGCTGTGACAAAATAACTTATAAATAGCTTATAAAGAAGAAAGATTTAGTTTAGCTCATGGTTTCAGAGGTTTCAGTCCATAGTTTCTTGGCTTCATTGCTTTGGGTCATTGGTGAGGCAGAACATCATGGAGAAAAACATATGGTAGAGCAAACATCATGGTGGCTTTGGAAGCAAAAAGAAACAGAGGGAGGTAAGGACCATGATTCCAGTATCCCCTTCAAGGGTATTCCTCTAGTGACCTCACTTTCTTCCACTAGACTATAACTTCTAACATTTCTACCATCTCCCAGTAGCACTACAGGTAGGGACCAAGCCTTTAACATGTGAGACTCTGGGGGACACTTCAGATCCAAACTACAACATTCCACCTCTGACTCCCCAAAGACAACCTCACAATACAAAATGCATATGGTCCATCTCCAAAAGTCCCCATAGTTTTAACAGTTCCAGCACTGCTGAAAAGTCCAAGTTCAACATCTCCTCTGAGACTCAAGGCAAAGACTTAACTGTGAACCCCTGTAAAAAGATTACATATTTCCAACGTACAATGGCAACTTACATATTTCCAACATATAATGGCACGGGGTAAACATTCCCATTCCAAAGGGGAAAAAAAGGAAAATAACAAGAGAGAATCAGAACCAAGGAAGACTGAAACCCAAAAAACAAACATTAAATCTGGTAACTTTCTGACTAGCATCCAGGGCATATTATAGGAGAATGTGGGCCCCAAACAGTTTGGACAGCCCTATGCCTATGGCCTTGCTGGCTGCTTTCTGCTGCCATAACAAATACCTGAGGTAAATCAACTAAAAAGGAAGAGGAATTTATTTTGGCTCACAGTGCCAGAGATTTCAGTCCATGATTATTTGGTCCTATTGCTTTGGGCCTGTGGTAACACAGCACATCACAGTAAGAGTGTATTGCAAAAGAAGCCTGGTTACCCCACAGCAACCAGGAAGCAAAGAAAAATAGTAAGAGGCTGAAGTCCCAGTATCCTGTCAAGGGTGTATTTGTCAGGACCTCTGAAGCTGGGACACAATACCCAAAACCCACATTTGAAAGGAGGAAAGGTTTAATTTGGGTTATAGTTTAGCAGGATTCAGGCCATGGTTATCTATCTCCATGACAGAAACATCATGGCAAAACACTTTAGTTTATGGTGGCTGGGAGCAGAGCAGGGGAACAGTGCCAGCGAGAAAAGAGACCAGGGACCATATATAGTACCTAAGGTCATACCTCTGTGACCCACACAGACACATGCAAATGTGTGCTTTGCTAATCTGCTAAGAATTTCTTTATCCAATCAAGTTGACATATTATAGTTCACACTCACAGAGGGCATGCCCCCAGTGGTGTAATTCCTTCCAGTAGTTTCTACCTCCTAAAGGTTTCATCGCCATCCAACAGTGCCTTCCAATAGTGCCAAAACATGGGCCTTTGGAGGACATTTAAGATCTAAACTATAGCACAAGGCAATGTCTAAACACATTGTACATGGGAAAAAATGAGTTGTCTGTACATTAGATATAGATATGCTGCCAAATCCTGGAATAATAAATTTAAGAAAACTCCTTTTGGTGATTAAATATATTTTGGGGAGAAAATGAAACATTCTATTCTATGCAGTTAAAAATCTTCAAAAATATGATATAGTGTGACAAATTTATAGTTTCAGGAAAGATTTAGATAAATCTATAGATTCAGAAGCTGACAGATATGTTACAAAAGGAAAACATAAGGATATTTGTATCTCTGGGGTTTAACACACAGGGAAATTATGTCTCTTTACAAGAATCTTAAATTCCACCTTTGATTTATTCTTACATTAATGTGCATATATGCTCAGTAATATTGTATAAGTACCTCAGTTGAGCATTAAATGTAAATAAAATATTACATACATATTATATTTTAGTGTATTACTAATACACCCTTGAAAGGGTATTAGGACCCCAGTCCCTTCCTATTATTCTTTGCTTCCTGGTTGCTGTGAGGTGAGCAGGCTTCCTTTGCCACACATTCTTACCATGATGTACTACGTCACCATAGGCCCAAGAATGAGATGATGATAGAAGAAACATTCAACAAAGACTGAGAAAGGCAGGATCGTTTGAAGTTAACCCAGAAAAATCTCAATTTTGAAGACCATCATTTCATAAAAATAAGTGACAAATGCCCAAAACTGTATATCCATTGTATAGAGAAGCGTTTCTCCGCTCATGTGTAAATACCTCAGGTTTGTCTGAATCAGTGATCTTTAAATTATGGTTCCTGGACCAGCAGTATCAACATCTACTGAGAAAAGGTGAGAAATGCAAATTACTGGGCTCCACCTCAGACTCACGGGATCAGTTGCTGAGTCCAGTTTAATAAGCCCTGTAAGTTAAGGTTTGAGAACAAGATCTGTGATGTCCAGTAAGATAGTCACCAGTAGCCACGTGTCATTATGGGGCATTTGAAAGGTGGCTAGTCCAAACTGAGACATGCTGTTAAGTGTAAGATACACAGTAAATTTCAGAAACTTAGTACTGTCAAAAGACAAAATTACAACAAACTTAAAGATCTTAATTGGCTTTATTTGTGACTCTAGAATTGCACATTTTATTCCATAAAATTGAATAAGTGTTACAATGAGCCAAGAGAGGCTGGGTTTATAAACAGAAAAAATGGCTAAGGAAGGCAGAAACAAAAAACAAAGACTGCATTGGTTGTCTCAAAGTGAGGTGAGGACAGTTAAACAAAACAGTAGAATTTTAACCAATTGGTTAACATCAGGTAACTTTAGTTTTTTTTTTTTTTAAGGCTTAAAAGAGAAGGAACTTCATTATCATGCCAATTAAAACTAGCCTGCCTGAGAAATTTGGCTGTTACCTCTCCTGATTTCTCAGAAGGTTAGACAGACAGTTTAGTTTCAGCTTGGTGATATGGAACGTTGGCACGGCTCCATTTTTAGTTTTAGTTAGCCTTTAGAGTCCAGTATAGGAGTTTAGTCCTAACCAGTGGTCTCCTGTCATTTTTGCTTAACACAACTAAAAAAGAATGTACAACATTTCGTTGTTTTTGTGCTGATTACAAGTTTTAAAAAATGACTTGGATATATTGAGCTAGGCAAGATATATTAAAATCAACTTAATCTGTTTCTTTTCACTTCTTTAATCTGCCTACAAGAATTTAGTTATATAAGTAAAGCTACATGATTTTATGAGCAAAGTTCAAAAGTTGTATATGCTGCATTATATTTCTATAATGTCAACAAGGTCCTAGTCCAAACTTCTTAAAAATGTGAAAATTCCCATGACAAAATTCCTGAAGAAAATTATATAACTTCTCCATGAATCTTTTCAAAAATAGCAAAACCATGAATCAGCATTTTCATTTTTGAACAAGTCTTTCACATATTAAAATCTGCTTTGCTGTAACACACACACACACACACACACACACACACACACTGGCTCCTTTAACCTGGTTCTGCTGTCTACAACTGCAAAGAATAAGCATAACTCTTTGCATCAGGACAATTCTTCAATATTTTGTAATTTGCATTACCGTCATCAATGCGTTTTGCCTTTGGTAGGCTGAAAATAAGCCCAGTCGTATAACAGATGTCCACACAACACATGGTTTCAAGAATTGCTTTCCTGATTATTTTCTGCTGAACCCTCTCCTTTCAGTAATATCCCTCAAGGAAGAAAAATGGTCCAAGAATTGAGCATGAGCCCAAGTTACCCCAGGTGTCTTTTCAGTATGTGCAGAGATTGTCAGCAGCCCCTTTGCCTCAGTTTCTCCATCTGTCAGATATGGATATTAACAGTATTTAATTTAGATATGATTATGGAAATAATATGTTTGAAGATATTAGTGCACTTTCCAGCACACCCTCACTGCTTAGAAACATAACATTTATAACATTTGTCATTTTTGTATTGTAATGACTTTTTAACAGAAATAATAAAATTTCTGTATTTACAGAATTATACAACCATCATTATAATTTAAGTTTATAATCTTCGTATCAACTAAGAAAGAAACCTTATACTCTTTAACAGCCACTCCCACTTCCCCTGCACTGGGGACCCTCCACCTCCCGGACAATACTGAGTAGAAATGGTGAAAGTGGTCATCATTAACTTGTTTTCAGCTTAAGGGAACAGCATCCAGTAAGATTTTATCTGATTTTTTTTGTATATTCCTTTTATCAGTTTGAGGAAGTTCCCCTCTATTCTTAATTTGCTGATTGTTTTTTTTTTGTTTTTTTTTTTGTGGGTACCGGGGGGACGACCTCAGGACCTCGCGCGCCAACAGGCGCCCGTGTCGCTGAGCGATATCACCGGCCCCTTTTTCGTATGTGGGTTCCGGGAGTCGAACTCGGGCCTTCGCGCTTGCAAGGCAGGCGCTTACGCTGCTGAGCCATCTCACCGGCCCCTGCTGATTGTTTTTTAATCATGAAATGGTGGTAGGTTATTTTTGAAATATTTTTCTGTACGTATTAGATGACACAAAGACATAGTGTTTGTCTTTTTATTTCTGTAATGTAATATGATACATTACATTAATTGATTTTATGATATTAAATTAACCTTGCACTTCTGGAATAAATTCTACTTTCTCATAATATATAGTCATTTTTATACGTTTCTGGGGCTGTTATAAGTAGGTGCCAATATCTAGGTGCATAACACAGGCTGCAACGTGTCCAGAGGAACGACAGCTCAGGGAAGTCACGTCCTGCTCTTAGGGAAGAATGCAGGGGCCACGTTAACTTACGGCAAAATCTCTGCCCTGTTGTCTTGTAGAAATCTGCCGTCTTGCATTCTCAAGACCACTAGGTACTACTTTCAAACATGATATGGATAATATAAAGAAATATTTAGTGAACTGAGAAGGATACATACTAACATGCATGTGTTCTCGTTAAGTATTGATGATTGTGATAAAATGATATTATAGAAGAAGAAAGACTTTCTCTCCATGCTTCTAAGTTTAATAGCTGAGTTCATGAGATAAGCTGACAGCAGACAAATTTAAAAAGTAAATACCCCAAAACATGGCAAGATTTGAGAGCCTATGTATCTTATTTGTTATGACTTGCATCTAGAGGTTCTCCCCAGAAAGCCTCATGCAGTCATAGGTGGGGCTTTTTAGAGGTGGCTGGATCTAGAGTGTGTGATGCTGGGATTGATTCACAGTGCAATGCTAGGATCAAAGGCACTAGGATTAAGGGTGTCAGTGCTACCCACCCTAAGTAGCCTGGATAAGATAAAAGGGGCAGAAAGACACTGTTAAGGTCCTTTGTTGCTTTTGCTACCTTCTATGAGCCATGAACTATTTCTCCTCTGCAATGCCTGTCTGCCATCCATGCTGCTTTGGATCCAGCCACTTATGGACTGAAACCTCTATAAACTGTGAGCTAAATAACCCTTTCCCTCCTTAAGTTTGGGTGTCGAGTATTTTGTCTCAGCAATGTTTTGGAGTATTCACTTTTTGTCTTTGGAGAGCTCATAGATGTAATGATAAACACTGAGTGGGTATGCCTCTTTCCTATTAATTTGTCTGCTGTCAACTTATCTCATGAACTCAGCTATTAAACTTAGAAGCATGGAAAGACAATAACTAAGACATGATCAATAGGGGAAACACAGGGAGATATAAACTCTTAGGGAAAATATGTGATTTTTAGGAAAAAATGAATGAGCCCTTAGAAAAACAAATGGGAGAAAACAATAATGTATGATAAAAGTTTTCTATTGTGTGGTATCTACTCTTAGTGTCCTCTCCTATAATAGGAGTTTATCGCTGGTTAGTAAAAGTTCCTGGAAGGGTTTGAAGACAATTGAGGGATATTTTTTTTTTTAACAATCTGTCTTTAAGCAGATGAGGAAATTCAGAGAAAGCTTCTCCCTGTGCTTGCTGTTTTTTTAAGTGCCTTCTGCTCAAAATAATCAATATCAAAAAGTGGCACATTTGGGGATGGCATATCCTGGTCTCTGACAATGCGAAGAGAAAAATGCATAAGAAAAAAAAAGATCTGGGCCTTAAGATTAGGAAATTATGATAAATCAAATTTCTATTAATTCCTTTTACATGTACTTGTTGATCTCCTACTGTGTCTTATGCTGGAAGGATACCAAAGTACTAAGATGTCATCCTTGTTCCCGAAGGTCATAGTCTAATTTGGAAGGCAGAGGGATAAACAAATAATTACACTGCAGGGTAAATAAGCACAGGGCAGAGCTATGGCTCAGAGGCAGCCTGGAAGCAAGTTTAGTAGCAGTGTATTTGCTTCATAAAGAAATTCTAGAACATTTTGATTATGTTTCATTGAGCTTCAGAAAGATGTATTTAACCAGCCATTAATATGGCATTTAATTGCTATGTGTCAGCCACTGTTCTAAGCATTCTACAATTATTAATCAAATTAATCCAATGAGATAGTATTGTTATCATCCCCATTTTACAGATTAGAAAACTGAGTCTCTAAGAGGTTAAAAAAGTATTATTCAGAAAACAGGATCTAAAATAGGCTTTCTGGTTTCAGGTTCATGCTTTTACTGCTGTGGACGCTGCCATAAGAGCTTGAGTTTTAACCAAATATTTTTCTAGGAATGTGTTTCTTGAACTACGTTATGCATACGGATCCCTGGGGATTTTGTGTGGTGGTCCAGGGACCACATTCTTGAGTTTCAAGTCTGGTATGGACTGTAGTTCTTACTTTGTGTTTAAATACAATGTACTCATTCACAGATTTTTTTTTCCTCACTCCACGTCTTCTTCTGTGCTTGTGGGGAAACCATGTAGATTTCACATTCTCATCACCACCATGAGTACCCATGACTCCAAGCCATAACCTCCACATCTGCATATTTCTGTGCTGTGTGAATGGAAAAAGCAGACTGAGGGGAGGATTGTCCAGGACAAGGGAAAGCAGCTGGCAGGAAGTTGAGGGATTGAGGACAGATCAGGGAAGCAAGAAGAAAGAAGGAATTCTGGGAACAGATACACCCAAATCTCTTAAGAAACTCTACATCCTCTTCTTGGTCCCAAAACAGATATTCCATGAAAACTACATGTGTCTTAGTCCACTGAAAACTACTGTTATTAGTAATATTTATGAGGTCAGTGGGAATGTCTATCAGTCATCACTGGTATAGGCATCTCCCCCATTCGGAATACTGATTCTCCCTTAACTCACAGAGTGGCTTCTTCACAATGCTTCATTTGTTTTACAGATTATGGTTCTTTGAAAATTCGAGAAACAATTCTACAGTGTCCTCATCTTGCCTTTTAACTAGGCAGTTTCTCTTTTTCTGGAGTAATGCAAGATTTATCCAGTTATTAAATCCAAAACTTCTAAAGGTTTTGCAAAGAGAAGTCATTTCTTTTGAGGACTCTATGGAGCACGCTCTCTAAGAACCCAGTATATGCTGGTGAATTATTTCACAATTCATGGAAAATTCCAAAAATTTAAATCAAAGAATATACTCCAAGCTCAAAAAAACATTTTGCTATTTTAAAGGATTGCTTTATATTTGTGCAAAATGCTTTGTGATAATAGTAGCTAAGATTTTCAGAGTGTTCACTCAGAGGCAATCATCATGCTAAGCACTTTGCACATATTAACTTCCTCATGCCTGAGCACCTGCAAAACCATGGATCCCTGATTTTTTGACCCTATAAAACACCTGATCATTTCTAGTCCTCTAAGTAGGAATACGTGTTCTTGACTCCCAGTTACGGTTTTTATTATCTTCCAATTTTTGGATGTGTAAATGGAAGCACAGAGAGGTGAAGCAAATTGCCAACCATCACACAGCTGGTAAACTTGAACATCAGAGTGTGAACCAGGAAATTGGGATCCAGAGCCAGCTCTCAACCATTACGTTTTGCTGCCTCTCAAGAGTGAACTGTGTCATGTAGCCAGAAAATAACCCTTATCAAAAGTAGAAAATATGACCTCATTGCTTTAAATACAACAAAAGTAAAACAGAGTCATCCAAAGGTTTTACTAGTCAATAGCAGAAAATGAGCACATTTTCTTGTCAAGCCCAGTAAGATTAAAGCAGCACATCCTGGTCACAGCCTCTGTCCTGACTGAAGAGGACTGGGAGCAAGGCTGGGGTCTGAACCAGAAAACTGAATGAGGTATCCCATGGCTGAGGAGCATCTCCATGGGAACTGGAAGCAAGTCGTTTTGAGGGTCTAATGAGAGTCAGCTGTTAAGCCATAGGAATTGGAGAGTGTGTTGTCAGCTTTCCATTACTATGACAAAATATGTGAGATAATCAACATATAAGAAGAAAAGGTTTATTTTGAATTACTGTTTCTGACATTTCAGTGCATAGCTGCTTGAATCCATTGCTTTGGGGCCTGTGGCAAGCAAGAACATGATGGTAGGTGGCACTGGTAATGTAAACTGCTCATCTCATGGTGGTCTGGAAATAGAGAGAAGGGCTCTGGGGTTCTGATACCCCCTCCAAAGGCATACCCCCAGTGACCTAATTTCCTTTCACCAGGTCCTACCTTGTAAAGATTCTACCGCCTTCCAACAGTGACACTTTGGGAACCAAGGCTTCAAAATATGGAGCTTCAGGGGACATTCTAGGTTCAGACTCTTAACAGAAAGTTTAGTCAATGAATTAATGTGCCAGGATAAAACCTGCATATAAATCCTCTCTCAATCTCTCTCTCTCTCTCTCTTTCCTAACAAACTCATTTGAGTTCCTGCCTCTTGCCATGCTAGTAAACAACAGCCTGGGTGAGGGAAAAGTCTTGTCCAATCCTAAAATCATGATTCTTGAAACAAACTACCTTACTACCTTCTCTATATACCTAAACTACAATAAATCCATCAATCATATTATACCAATATGCAAAAAAGATACAGTAACATTTTCTTCCTCCAAGTACCACCTCTTATTCAAGTTCTCTGCAAATCCTCAGTGATTTTCCTTCCTGGTTGTACATGTGTGACCCTTCAGAGCCTCCAAACTGGTGTCCTATTGTTAGGTATACTACCAATATTTGTGATGCCTGTGGATTTGGGGTAGCCATTAACCATGAACCGGATGCTTTTAGAGTGAAGGGACGCCCATTCCAATTCTGCCTGGAGAACAGTGAAACCAGGATGTAAGGTCATCATCTTCCTTGGCCAAGTCCATCTTTAAGGATTCCCTATTTCTTTCTTTCCCCCTCACCCTCCATCTCATTTCTGTCCTTTTCTTCCCTCATTTACCCTCTATGTTCTCTCCACTTCCTTTCAGAAGTGAGCTGAAGACAGAGCAACCTGCTGAAGATGCTCCCTGCATGGTACCCTGTGCTTCTCTCCCTATCTTGGGTGTTTTTATCTGGCTTCTTCAGAATGAGGAGCAGTACCCACCCTGCTCCCTTGTAGGACTTTGTTGTCAAGATCTGCTCTGTCTTTCCCTTCTCCTGTTTACCTGTCACTTTTGCCACCACAGGAGGTGAATATCCTCCTCCCCACACCAGTCTGAGTGTGTGTGTGTATATGTGGTGTGTACATATGTGTGAACCTGTGCATGTGCCTCTGTGGTCTATGTGTGTATGTGGTATGTGCCTATGTCTATGTGTGACTGTGTAATATATGCATATGTGCATGTCTGTGTGTGGAATGTATATGTGCACATATGCATATGTATGCCTGCGTATATATGTGTATGTATTGTGTGGTACGTGCATTTCTATGGTATGTGTGTATGCGTGTCTCACTGCATGGTATGTGCATGTGCGTGTGTCTATGTCTGTGTGTCTCTGTGTGTATGGAATGTCCCCAGCCCCAGAGTATCAGAAATTGGAAAGGGCTTAGAGTCATACTATCATATTGATGCACTGCCTTTTATTTTAGAAAGCATGTCTTAAGCATCTTGTGTGTAGAATATGTTCTGGTTTAATGATTATCACTTTGTGGTATTTATTTTAGTAAAGTATTTAGAAGTTTATAACACTTCGTTAAAAATGTCATGTACTATGATGTTTTCCCCCTAACTCAGAGGATGGAAACTTTGTTTTTAAATTGAATATCAAGATAAGGGATCATTGACATTTCTTACCCAATATATCCAAGTCTTGTCCCTCTCTAGAAAAACAGATTTTTATAATCTTTCAACTACCACAGACAGACATTAGCCAGATTGTTTTTAAATAGGTGGAATTAAGGAAACTACATCCATCAACTGGGTTATTCGTTAAAATAACGCTGCTTCCTCATTAAAATAATGCTGTTTTCCATTTATTTTTATTCTCCCATCTTTTCAAGTAAATGTCGTTTAGCTTATTCTCAGAAAGCATGAAAAGAAGACTATTCCCTTAAACTAAAAATGAAATTTCTCATTATCTTAATAGCAATAATTTCTAGATCCTAAACACAGGAGCAATCCACATGGAAAGCAGCTGTTATGGTTTTCTAATGATCTGGAGAAACCATATGTCTTTCTAACTGTTTAGTTGTTCAGGACAGATGAGCACAAAAATGAATTTTCTCCTTTTCTTCAACTCATCCAAATTGAATTGGCAACAAATATGAAATCCATTTTTCAGAGCTATTACAGAATACACGTACAGTATTATCAAATGTAGTCTAGACCGCTATTAGTTTTGCAGGAAAGAAATTTTCCTATCATATGGTTCTTATCAAGAAAATTAAATAGAAGGATTGATAATCAGTGGCTAATATTCTAATATTCTCTCACAAGCTAGCTTTTAAATGGGTCACGTTCTCCATTTCATTGGAAACTGAAAATAGATGTTATATCAGTAATGTTTGTGAAAAATAGCACATTATCTGGAGCTGACTGGGGAGGGGGTGATCTATTTCTTTGTAAATTAAGCCTCTACCAGAGCCATCAAGTAAGTTTTTAAGTCTGATAAGGGTTTTATAGCTCATCTATTCCAAGCACCTCAGTTTTGATCTGAAAAAGCAACATCCAGAAACACTAAAGGGCCAAAATAAAATAACTATTTAGTATCAGAGTTACGAGTTCAACAGTTAAAATTCTGTTTCAAGTTATACACTTCATGGCATTTTTCTCTGAATAAAGTTAGAGTGCAGAACAGAGTATCCTTAATTCTTTTTGTAATTAATCTCCTTTAAGATATTATAGGTTTTACCTTTAGTGAGTCTCAGTGAAAATGAAAGTCAATGAATTGAAACAGAGAAAAGCAAACCAGAGAAAAATTTGTCCCCCCAAATTCTGCCCCACTTTCAGGAAAACTGGCCTGGACATGGCAGTGTCCTAGAGCAGTGCCCTGACCTAAGAATAGGCTCGGGGTGTCTTCCCCACTCCCACAGAGGACCCAACAGGGTGGACTCAGTGGCAGCAGTGACCTCAGCTGTGACCATTTCAGTCTGCTCAAAGTAGGCTGAAGATGTAAAGAGACAAGAAGAGGTTTGAAGAGCCTGTCCTTTTTGGGCTCAAAGGGGCTGATATTCATCTCATTGACTGCCTCCCCAGATCTGGGGAACCATCAAGACCAGTGAGTCAAAAGCCAGCCTGTAAGAGTGACTTTGAACAAGGTCAGATTCTCCAGTGCCAGATTGTCTTTGACCTCCAGGCCACTCACCATGTCCTAAATATATCACTGGTTGTATTTCATGTGTTCCAGGCTTGAGGAGGGCTGAAAGGGAAAGTGTTGTGTCCAGAATGCATTAAATCAAGTTCCCATTTAGAACCATCTTTTTCCTGTCTCCTGCTTGCTGCTAAGAGCCATTTTGAAAAACAAGAAAATGAACAGCTGGAAGGCTAAGCAGTTAGGGCTTTCTCTCTCTCTCTGTCTCTCTCTGTCTCTCTCCATCTCTCTCTCTCTCTCTCTCTCTCTCTCTCTGCACCTGTTCTCCTACATCTCAGCTCAAGGACATACAGGGAGACTCAGGGCCTGCTAAATTAGTAACTAGTGGCAGTCCCTTGATAAATTAAAAAGAAATGAATTAATATCATTGCTCTGTGAGGAGAGGCCGGAAGCACCTCTGTGGCAGAGTTAACTTAGGATGACCCAGTTATGATTATAATGAAGGACTGAATAGGATGACATTCCCCCCAGAATTCTTAAAATTAGAAGATTGTAGAGTAGTGGTAACCCACATATAAACAAGAACTAACGTTTATCGAGCACTAGCTCTCTGTCAGACACTGTGCTAAGCTATTTACAAACATGATCTCATTTAGCCTCGATTATTATCTTCATTTTAAATATTGTGAAACAGAAGCTTGGAGAGGTGAAGTAACTTAGCAGATGTCACACAGCTGGGAAACAGCAGAATCAGGTTTTGAATCTATGCCGTCTGCACTCAGAACCCACTTTTAACTGCTATTTTAGAACTAGGATAAGAAAGACATTTATCAAGATATGCTATGGTCAAGGGCTTATAATATTCACAGGATCATTTCAAGACCAGGTCAAAAGATGTTATAATGGCCTTAACAGCCCAAAGGCTTTCTTCATCTTTTGGCTCACAGAAATGGGCTGAGACTCAGAAAGATAAGAAAACAAGAAAGGTTTCACAAGAAGGGTGATATTATCAGGGGGATTACAAGAGAAAGATGCAAGTATAATACTCTGTGTTTTATCATTATCGGAGATAGCCTCAAGTAAATTTCTCCTTCCCCCAAATGACCCAAATTCCAAGTAGGTAAGTCAAACCAAATAAATTCACACAACCAGCTCTCACTGCTTTATATCCTCATTGTTCTGGTCTTAGAAAATGCAAAGTGTGATTAAGAAGGAATTGGAAAAGGGAAGTCTGTGAGTTATCCCTTCCAGAATTCAAAACATGTGCATGGAAATGCCCGTTTGGATTTCTGACTTCTCACTAGAGTGAACAAGTACAGATCTTTGGCTTCTAAGAAAGTTATGAAGAAATGAGGCAGCTAGGAAAATTGTAGACACATATTAGGAACAAGTAGCAGCCTTATATTAAAATGAATCAAATTTTAACTGAGAAAAAATCGCCCATTTTATTTAAGTGAAAAGGCCTATTTTTGAGAAAGGTAAGTTTTTCCCTCTATTCGTGTCACTTGTGTGGTTGTTTAATCTTGGGTTTGCACATCTGAGAAGTCCTAAGATTTAGGGTCATTTCAAGTAAACAGGTTTTAAACGCAGGTAACAGGGGTTCACTGTATTGGAGAATGTGGAACTCACCACACACATGCCATTCATTTGAAACACTGCAACTTCCCCTTTCCTCTGCAGAACAACTCTTTAGTTTGTGTAGCAGTATTTGGACTAAAACATTTTGCCAGCACTTGTACCAAATCTGACAGTTTTATTACAAATTATAAAATTAGAAAACCACAGGTATAGACTTGACAGGTTTCTAACTTATTTAGTTTAACATTTGATCATTTTCAGTTTGCTGCAGTCCCTTCTTGTTGCATGTTGAGGAACAGAAGTATAGAAATAGAAACATGCAGGGTTAAAGGCACTTTCCAGTGATCCTTTGTCAAAGGAAAGTTTCAGCTTTGGAAATATATCCTGCATACCTTCCTTTAATCGTGCATTGTGGCTTTCACTGATTTAAGATACCACTGGTCTATAAAAGTTCAATCTCTGCTCTATAAACCAACTGATAATCTTCTCTAGAGCATTTCTTTTTTTTTTTTTTTTTAATATACGGGTACCGGGAGTCAAACTCAGGACCTCGCGCTTATCAGGCAGGCGCTTATGCCGCTGAGCTATATCACTGGCCCCTCTAGACCATTTCTTAAGTCATTAATAACAGTGCCTGAGCTATGCTTCAGAGAAACTGAACTGGACTCAGTCAACATCAACAATAATAGTGTCGTATTTCTAAAAGCACGTGACAGATTGAAAATATTCATTAGATCTGGGTATGATGTGGTACATGCCCGTAAAATCCCAGGACTCAGGAGGCTGAGACAGGATGATCTCTACAAGTTCAAGGCTGGCCTGAACTACATAGAAAGATCCTATTTCACAAAATATATATATATAGTTTGATTTAAATGAAAAACATTAATTTTAACATTAAAATTGTATAGAGATAAAGCAACAACAAATGTATTTTGTAAATGGATTTTGTAAATCTATTCTTTGGGTCAAGCACTCTTCAAATGATTGGAGTGCTGGATACAATGGCTCTTAAGATACTTCTAGATCAACTACCTCTCCCAGTTTATAGTCTGGTTGGGAACTAGTAGGCAAGGATGAGGAAGAAGAAATTTAGCCCACAGTGGTAGGAGTCCTTGTTAACTATTGCCTTCTTGGAACTTGGGGGATATTACATTAAGTGAAAAAAGCCAGCAACAGAAAACTACTGCATGACCTCAATTATATGCAAAATCAAGAAACATGGAATTTATAGAAGCAGAGAGTAGAATGGTGGTTACCAGAGGTTAGAGGGTGAAGAAATGGAGAGATGTTGGTCAAAGGGTACAAAGTTCCAGTTATAAGATTGTGTTAGAGTTTAGTCATTGTAATAAATATCTGAGATAGTCAGCTTATAAGGAGAAAAGGTTTATTTTCACTTATTCCAGAAATTTTAGTCCACAGTTACTTGGTCTTGTTGCTTTGGGCCTGGGATGGAGCATATGGCAGAGGAGGCCTGTTAAACTCCTGTCTTGAAAAAAGAGAAAAAGAAAGAGGAAGTAAAAAGAGGGAAGAGGAGGGAGCAGGATTTCAGGAGCCCCTTCAAGAGCACACTTACAATGACCTTTCTCCCAGGAGGTCGCACCTCCTAAAGATCCCACCACTTACCAGTGATGCCACAAGCTTGGGACTAGATCTTCAGCAGAGGGACCTCTGGGAGTTATTTAAGATCAAAATCATAGCAAAGTTCTAGAGACCTAATGCGCAGTGTGATGAATACAGTTAATAAAAATACATCATATACATGAAATTTGCTAAGAAAGCAGTATTCTTACACACACACACACACACACACATAGACATAGGTAAGGTAATGGATATGTTAACTAGCTTGATCATGGTAATCATAATACACACAAATATCCAAACATGTTGTGCCCATTAAATAGATATGGATTTTATTTGTCCAAAAAAACATTAATTAAATTTGTGGGGAAAAGGTGGGGAGTCATCCAGGAAGCAGAGGCTGGGTGCATTGTAGAGAAAAGGCAAACTCCCACAATAGAGAGAAGTCCAGAGAGAAGAGGTAGTCCCTCCTTAGCTTGCAGTCTGGAGGAGGGGATACATAGGTGTTAACAGGCTTTGTTAACACAGCCAGTTGTGATGAGTTCTGTGCTACGGGTGAACCTAGCAAAGAGAGACTGACCACAGTTGTGGGGATCAGAGGTTTCTTCAAAGAAATATTTAGGGCCGGTGAGATAGCTCAGCGGCATAAGCGCCTGCCTGGCAAGCGCGAGGTCCTGATTTCGACTCCCCGAAACCACATAAAGGAAAAAAAGGGCCTGTGATATCACTCAGCGGCACAAGTGCCTGCTGGCAAGCTCAAGGTCCTGAGGTCAACTCCCGGTACCCACATTAAAAAAAAAAAAAAAAGAAGTGATATTTAAAATAGATCTTAAAGATCTGGTAGGAAGGCAGGAATGACAAAGGAAGATTTCTAGCAGAGCTGCAGCTTAGAAGCAGGGAATACTTAGGAAACAGCAGGCAGCTTGATTAGAAAGCAAAAAGCATGCTGAGAAATGCAGTTGATAAGGCACAATTTTCAAAAGAGTATGAGATGGAACCCTGGGACACATAATACTAAATCTTTCCTAAAGCAAGATGGTCTTTCTTTGAGACATATAGTTCAGGCTGGCCTCGAACTCACTGTGTAACACAGGCAGGCCTCAAACTCCTAGCGATCCTCCTGCTTCAGCCTCCTAAGTGCTGGGATTACAGGCATATGCCATCACATTTGACAAGGTAGATGTTCCTAATGTGACTTAGCTCAATTCTAAATGATTAATTTGAGAAAATTTTACTATTGATTTTTGTTCCCAAAATTAAAGGTCTCCCAAAGGTACATTTAGTATCTGGAAAATGCCAGAGGCAATTCCTCTTCTCTTCCATGTTCTGTTTGCCAGAATGGTGTATTAGCATTCAGAGAGTCCCAGTGTTCTACTCTAGTTTCCTGGGCTAAAGGAAGGTAGACTGTTCTTCCTCCATTACTTACAATATTACAAGACGGTTGTTTTCTATCACAGGAAATGGAGAGGCCTTTTTCACATGGAGCCATACCACACTCCAGAGGTCTATGTAAGATGTTCTCTCTCTTGGGCAATCATACAGGGACTTAAGTGACTTGTGTTACCTTAATAAAGTTCGAAATACAAGACAGGGTGAAGATTTACAAATCTTAATACCCCAAACCAAGTTTATGACAAGTAAGTGGGCTTTATCTGGATCTGAGACTCTACCTTATCCCTTAACTAGTTCAAGGATTGCTTTACCCATTGAAATTACTCCGCTGCCAAGAATAGATTTGTCCAGAGCTAGACTTTTATATATTCATCACCTTGACAGGTTGCAGACATTGAAAATATATGTTCTTATGTTTCCCCAGCTATGGTTTTTTAAACAACCAATGGCTTCTGTGTGAAATAACTCTTTTTTTCTCTCAAAAACATTGGTCTTTTAAAAGTACATCCTGTAAGATTGTAATCCATTTTTATGAGATATCGTAAAGTGGTAAGAGGTCATATTAATACTTTTTAAGTTTTTCTACAATAATTGAGTTACATCTGATTTTTAAAATGGAGGATATGAAATTTTAAAGAGCATCAGCTTCTCACCCAAAGCATTTTCCATGAGCCCTTCGCTCTTTATTTTTCTTATTCAAGATTTCTTTGATGCTTTTGGAACTATTAAAACTGGCCTCTTTGATCAATGTCAACTTATGACCTATCTAAAGATAATCAAAAACATTTCAAGTTAAATCATATTTCTACTGAGACTAAAACTAAATTTGTGCAGCTCAACAAGTGAAAAGTTTTCCTTAAGTACTCTGAGTACTGTCATAATATTTGCAAAATGAATAATCTTTCAGCTTGTTAAAGAATTTATTCTAATAGCGAATCTGAGGCCAAATCTCCTTTGTACGATCTGTAAGGATCTCTCCAATATAACTTCAGAAATTAAATAATAAGTAATAATAAATTTATTTATTACAGTCACAGTGTCTAGAGAGAGTGCACGTCCCACCTTGCAAAAGGCCAGATGGGAGGAGTTGCAGGCAATCATCTCAACCCAGCAGGAAGGGAGCTGAGAGGGTCAGAGCCATGGGCAAGCATCTTTATTGGGGTCCCAGTGGAGGACACAAGCAAAAGTCATGAGGGGATTTTGCTGATGCATTTGGATGTCACTAGGTCACAGTCAGAGGAGGGCAAGAAGCAGAACTTGTGGCAAGAACCAGCCTTATCACACTAGTGCAGCTGCTCTCTGGGGTGAGGTGCTCACAGCATATGTGGGGGGATGTTGAGGCATCAGGAAAATATTACCGTTTTTAAAACTTGCAATTCAGTTTCCTGTGGTATAAACTGGGGCCAGTAATGGAGCAGGTGTGTGGTAGAGTATGAGGACTGGAAGTGCACCAGGTTGGAGATACATCTAGAACATCTCCAGCATGATGTTCTGCCTCACCACAAGCCCAAAAGCAATAGGCCCAAACCTCCGTGGAATTCCCTCTCAGATGAAAGTTTAGGTGGTGACAGTAGAAGTAAATGGGAGTGCATGTTTTTGGACACCTGTGGAAGTACCAGGGCCACTACATCATGGGTTCATCATGTCAGTACTCAGGCAATGCTACAGTTTGTTCCTACAAAAACTCATGTTAAACTATGATTCCCAACATAATAGTATTGAGAACTGGTGAGGCCTTTAGGAGGGTAGATAAGTCTTGGAGGCTCTACCCTTATAAAGGGACTGATGTATTTCTGGTAAGAGTAGGTTAGTTATTTAGACTGTGCATTGTTATAAAGTGAGTCCAGATTCCCCGACTTTTTCTCTTGCTTCTCTCTTGCCATGTGATCTCTTCCACTCACGTCCACTTGCCCGTTTACTTGAAGCTGAGCAGATGTCAGCACTATGTTCTTAGACCTTGAGAACTATGAGCTAAGTACACCTCTTTCCTTCATAAAATACCTTGGGAATTTTGCTGTAGTAGCACAAAATGGACTAAGATGAGTGATTAATGGTAGAAACTGGCTGATGTCAACTGGCTGTGTCATTTTGTCTTAGTGCCTCTTCTTGGGATACTGTCTCATGCGTGTAAACAGGTGGTACATGGATCTTCACATCCAAGCCCATTCTGTGGTACAGTTTGGATTTTAGATGTCCCCCAAAAGCCAATGCGTTAAGAGCTTATCCCCCAAAGTAGTGCTCTTGGTGGCAGTGGAACCTTTCAGAGGTGAGAGTCTAATGGGAGGTCTTCAGGTCATTGGGGTGCGCCTGTGAAGGAGGAAATGGAACCCCAGCCCCTTCCTCTCCCTCTCTTTCTCTTCATGGTTATGAGGTGAGCAGCTTTGCTCCATCACACTCTCCAGCATGATGTGCTGCCTCACCACAGGCCCAAAAGCAATAGGGCCAAACCTCCAAAACTTGTAGCCAAAATAAACCTTTCTTTTTTTTTAATTGAGAAAAGCCTTCAATGCCAGTGCAGGAGGCCTGCAGTAGAGTGCAAGAGACCCTCACCTTTTCTCTTTACAAATTGATTGTGTGGGGTATTTGTCATAGTGACAAAAAGCTTACTAACACACTTCATATGTCCTTCTGCATGCATCTATGTTCTTCCAGTCTTTTTCTTTCTAGGCCACTGACCAGCCAGCCAAGCTTTCCACTACTTTCCATGATTCTCATTATTTTTTAACCGTGTGCTATTTCTCCTTCATTATGAAGTAGGTAACCAAAAGTACTGCTTAAATCTTAGCCAATTAGAAAGATATTTTAACCACAGTCTTTCAAGGCAACCTTTGAATAAAGCCATTCATTCATCCATTTGGTTTGCACACACATACCGAGCCCACTTTCTGCAGTACAAGCTTGGGCTTTTTCTACCTTCTGTAGGATCCTTATAGCACTGTCATCATAAGCAAAAGAAGAACTCCAGGATAGTTATGGGTGCCTGGGCTCTGCATGGATTGCCGGCTTGTTCCATTTGCTTCTGCCCACTGGTGCTGTTCAACTTCTGGTAGATCACTGCTAGGTCAACCTGACCTCATGGCTTACTGGGTGTACGTAGCCAATAATGGACAGATCCAGCTACATGGTCACTTGGCTCTTCCGTGCTCAGTCATTGTGTCTCTACTAAAAGCTGCAATCCACTGAGAGATGTTGTTCAAAAGTCATATACCTCTACATTGCCAATAAAAGTGCACTGCTCCAAAGTTCCAGGGGCTTGCTTTGTGATTGTGCCTGGGACTTGCCACAAATCCACACAGCACCTTTTCCCATTGATCTTTCCAATACTTGCTACAAAGACTTTTCTTACTCTGGCCTCATTGAAAGTTTGCAGGTAGTCTTTTGCGCCACACAGTACTGGAGCTGTAACAGTATTCCCAGCTGTGGAATACACTGCTTCCAAATCCAAAGAGGTCAAACAGTGCTTGTACCTTTGTGGTAGAAAGGGCAGAATACAATACTTTGGAGAATATATGTTGGCATTTCCCTCACCACTTAACCCCTAAAATATTTACACATCTGTCAATCACTCAGTCTACCATGTCCCCCAAAGTACCTGCAGAATTTCTCTATATCGCATTGCAGGACTGGGAAATTCTTTCAGGCAAAATCCACAAATTCTTGTATTTCCTCCATTCCAATGGTGATGAGACTGTAGAGAATATAAGAATACATTTGAAAACTTATAGAAATGCAAATTTTTAGACTCTGTGTCTTAGTTACTTTTCTCATTGCTGAGACAAAGTACCCAGCACCTGAAGTTAAAGGGGGGAAGGTTTCTTTAGCTCACAGTTTGTAGAAGTTTCAGTCTGTAATTGGCTGATTCCAAGGCAGGTTGGCATGGCAGACAGGCATCACAGAGGAGAAACAGTTCATGGCAGACAGAAAGTAGCAAAGCAAGCAATGGACAAGACAAGTCTCTTTCTGTCCCTTATATTGTATCCAGGCTACCAGGACTAGGGTGGTGCCAAGCCAATCAGTGGACTGATTTAGTAATCATCCACCCTTAATCCTAGCACTCTTAATCCTAGCATTGTACCATGAATCAATCACACACTCTAGATCCAGACACTTCTGAAAAAGCCCCACCTATGACTGCATGAGGCTTTGAGGGGACATCTAGATACAAGCCATAACACCTTTCAATAGAGATTCTGATTGTAAATGTCTAGCCCCAGAAATTTGCATTTTGTGAAATCACCCCTGGTGATTCTGATGAACTTTGAGAAGCTCTGCTTTATGCCTTTGGACACGTTCACTACACCTAGATGTCTCCTCTGCCCACCTAAGTATCTCCTACTCATTCCTTAAGACTCATCAGCAAATGCTGCCTCTTGTGCCAAGCTTTCTCCACCTCTTCCCAGGCTGGTGTTAGTCCATTATAATGTCACAGTAATTCTCAGAGCAATTAAATGAAGACTTGTCTCTCCTCAACACTGAAAGCTCCTTCAGCTCAGAGCTTTTCAGTCGTCTGTTTTTCATCCTTAGCAGTTATCTAAATGCCATGAGTTTTGTAGGTATTCACTATACACTTGTGAACTGATGGGTCATAAATGCTGGTTAATATAAGCCTGAGAATCATAACTGTGAATTGGTTCAGATCTACATTATAAAAATTTTATATAACAACATTCCTTTCATTTCTCACTAAATGACAGTGTATGCTTTCTCCAGAAATTTCATCACATATTTTCTCTAATCCCTTTATGGAGCTACAAGATAAGGTTTTAATCCCTGAAGAACCGGCATTTGATCAGCACTTAAAGTTTTGTTTTTGTTTTTTCTTAAACACAGCATGGCTTTTTCCCTGGACATTTCAAAGAAATTTTCCTATTAAGTTTCCCTCTATTTCAATGGGTAACCTCTTTTGCTAATTAATTATTAATTTACCTGACCACTCCCATTCTTTAACGCTACAGGTTCAGTCTACTGCTTTCTAATATACCACAGCGTGACTGAGAGGTATAATTCACCTTCGCTACTTGAAATCTCACAAAGGTGAATTTACTTCAACCCAAACAAGGACAAAGTTACCATCTTCATTGTCATCATTACTGATGTTCCTGGTGTTAGTTAAAGCCCTTTCTAAATGCTACGACCCATTTTAGAAAATAGCACAATGCCAACATATCAATAGAACTCCCTAAGATGACAACTATCAGTATTTGGAGAGAATGAATCAAAGAAATTAAAACATCATAGCAACAGTTGGTGAAACATGAGAAATTAAGTGAATTCTTCAGAAAGGGCCTAAGAAACTAGAAACTTCTGACCAGAATCATGGTCTTATTGTGTGACATTTATTATCTTACCTGAATTTTAGCTACGAAACTATCAAGTTAAACTCATCAAAATATAGAAAGCACATCCTCTCTTGTGGCACTGAGTTATTTCCTATGTAGACCAAGACAAAACAAAACAAAACAAAACAAAACAAAAAAAATACTTTGTCTGCAGGAAGAGAAGCTCCTGATACATTAACCTACAATAAACTTATTAAAAATGAGTAGCAAATAGAATGATAACATAAGGAGCCTTTTATGGCTTGTAAGTAGATGTCCCCCCAAACCCTCACACAGTCATAGGTGGGGGTTTTCAGAGGTGGCTGGATCTAGAGTGTGTGATGCTGGGATTAAGGGTGTGTGATTACTAAATCAGTCCACTGATTGCTTTGGCACTGCCCTAATCCCAGTAGCCCAGATAGAATATAAAAGTGGCAGAAAGAAGTTGCTAAGGTCCCTCGCTTGCTCTCACTTGCCTGCTTGTTGTGGACTATTTCTCCTCTGCCATCCCACCCAGCCTTGGAGCCAGCTGACTATGGACTGAAACTTTTACAAACTGTTAAGCAAAAAAATCTTTCCCCCTTTAACTTTGGGTGTCAGGTATTTTGTCTCAGAAACAAGAAAAGTGACTAATACAGAATTTGATACAAGAGAAGTGGGTTCATTGCTGTGACTGTACCTAACCATAGGGTTCAGGAGCCTTTGGAACCGGCTTGTGGGAAGAGTTCGGAAAGATTTGGAGATGCCAGCTGAAAGAGCAGCCCTGGAAAGCCTTAGGCTGTACTGGATGGGAGATTCTGGTCAGAGCTCAGAAGACCAGAAGGCTGCTAGAAATGCTGCTGGTGTAGACCAGGTTCAGGAGGTTTCTGCTGGGAAGGATTGCATTGGATGTTGGACTCCAGGTGACATGTGTTACGGCTTAGCAGAAAGTTTGTCTGCATTTCGCTCACATCCAGAGACTTTGCCTGAGACTGAGATTTGAGACAGTGGCCTAATTAATCTTGCAGAAGAAATTTCAAGGCATGGTTACTGTTGAGGCATGGTTACTGTTGAGGAAAACTGTAAGGATCAGCCCAGGAGAGAAGCTGTGGGTGCTGGAACCACCAGAAGTGCCATGGGGTGGACCCACCCAACCCTTTGGAGTTCACATATTGCTGCACATTGCATAGGATACTGAACATGGAACTACAGGAATTAATGTTTGCCCTGCTGGATTTTGGACTTGCTTTATTCACATTCCTTTCTATCCCACTCTTTTTACCTTTTAGAATGGAAAGGTTTATCTTGCATCACTGAATGTTGGAAGTGTTTAACTTTCTTTTCATTTATACAGGGGCACAGCTAAATTTGCCTTAAATCTCAGAGGAGACTTTGGACTTGGGCTTTTCAGCAAAGCTGAAACTGTCAAGACTTTGGCAACTCTTGGAGATGGACTAAATGCCTTTTGCATAAAGGGATGTGCATGAGTCTTTGGAGGGCCAGAGGTGTAATGTTATGACTTGTGATTAGACGTCCTCCCAAAGCCTCATGTGCTCATAGATAGGGCTTTTTCAGAGGTGGCTGGATCTAGCATGTATGATTAACTCATGGTGTATGATAGGATTAATAGTACTAGGACTAAGAGTGTGAGAGCTACCCACCCTAAGGGCGGGTGGCCTGGATACAATATAAGGGATAGAAAGAGGCTTGCTGTAGTTACTTGTAGTTGGCCACTTGCTTGCTTTTGCTGTCTTCTGCCTGTTTGAACTGTTTCTCCTCTGCGATGTCCCTCTGCCATGCTCACCTGCCTTGGATCCAGCCTACTATAGACTGAAATCTCTACAAACTGTGAGTCAAATAAACCTTTCCTCCTTTAACTTTGGGTGTCAGGTATTTTGCCCCAGTTACAAGAAAAGTAACTAAGACAGAGCCTTTTGTTCACAATATATACTGGTAGCTCTTCTGAAAGAACAAATAATTTATTTTGAATTATTTTTGAGAGTTTCCTCATCTAAATAAAATTAAGGACAAAACACATGAAATGCTCCCTGGCAGACTCAAATGTATGCTGTGTACTACCAAAAGGATAAAGTACAATTTTACTTTTAATACAAAAACATAAAATAATTATAAAAATATGTACAATGAAATCACACTAGAAAAAGTCCTGTATATTTGTGTACAGTTCATCAATCTTTCTTTGTATTTTAGAGTAGACATTTGTACAAAAAAAAAATCAAATCTAAAAAATAACAAGCACTGGAGTATACATGCAGGACCAGATGCATTTATCTTACTTATCACTTCTAAAATCATATATAGAGACCCAGGACAGCCAGCCCCATGCATGAGGGTGCACACATGCCTTTGGTGTGTGGAGTAATCAGCAAGACCAGCAATGTCGAAGTGTCTGAAGCAGCAGTGAGGAGCCAGCAGCTGGGCTCTGGAGAACACCAACAGAAGACCAGTCCCAGCCCCCACATCCAGAGGCCAAGATTAACTCCAAACCCAGCACATTTCTGGGATCTAACATGGACATTATCACAGAACTGTAAATGCCAGAGGTATTTTACTACTTTTATTCTCCATTGTTTGTCTGACTGGCTATGCCTTTCCTGTCTGATGTTGTCTTCTTTTGCTTTGTATTTTGTGGTTATTTTTGTTTTTGTGCTTTTTTTCTCCTCTCTTTATCTGGTCTCTCTTTTTTTTTCTTTCTTTTCTTCTTTTCTTTATTGGTCTACTTCTCTTTCTTCCTTCTTTTTTTCACTGTTTAGGTTTCTTACCTTTCTTTCTCATATTCTTCTATTGATCCTCTTCCTCTCTTTCTTCAACTACTTCTTGAATTTTAAACTTCAAGTGACTAAACATTGTCTTCCCCTTCTGATTACTCTTTCACATTCTATTTCACTTTCCCTCCTGTGTCCTCCAGTTTCCCAAAACTCAGGTGATCATCCTTTGACCTCCAACCTTGACTCTACTGTATTTGACCTTATTCATCACTTTATCCTGTCCCCCACCTGTCTCAACAACTCCACCCCAAGCAGAAGGGTAAAATGACTCCACTAAGGGAAAAAATCACTGCATACAAGTTCATGGTATATGTTTGATTTTGTTATATAACTTTAGAGTTTGCTCCTGTGGTTTGAGGTAGCAGGTTAATGGTTACCATAGTTTGTCAGTAATTAAGCTGTACTTGAAACTATTGTTATTACCAACTGTACTACTTTAGTCAGGATGTCACACATATTATAATCAGTTTCTCTCCCCTGTATGACAACGCTGTGATTGTATGGGGTCATAATCACCACCACTGCCCAGTACCAAATGTACTGAGAAAAATAGTAACTTTCCATCCTTTACAAATTGGGAAGGGTGGTTCTTGGGATAGCTGTAAGAACCACCTACACCTAGAGGACATCACTGAAGAACAGACATCTCCTAGGGACGCCTCAATACTAGTGATAAAGCTATCTATCATAAGAAATAGGCAAGCATCAACATAGAAAACAAAAAAATAAAAAAGAGAAAACAGAAAATGACAAGATGAGCCAGATATAAAAAAAAAAGAAAAAAGAAAAAAGAAAGGAAATGACAAGACACAGAAGCCAAATGCAACCCCACACACCCAGCCCACCCAGGACAAGGCAAGAATTCAATGAGATAGATGAAATTGGAAGTCAAACACTGGAACTTTCTGAGATGATAGCAACAGAAGTAAAAAAAAATAAGTGGAAAAAGCTATACAGAAAATAATCACTGAGGTACAAAAAGAAATGATTTCCAAAATCAATGGTATTAGAGAAGACAGATAAAAGAAAGAATAGATGAGCTTAGAAAAATGATGGAAACAAAAAATGTCCAACATAGGAAAGAAATAGAATCCATGAAACAGATCCAAATAGAAGATTTAATGCCAATACTCCTCAAACTCTTTAGTGAAATTGAAAGTGGAGCATTACTCCCTAACTCATACCTGGAGGCAAGTATTACCCTGATACCAAAACCAGAGAAAGACACAATCAAACAAGAGAACTATAGGCCAATCTCCCTAATGAACATAGATGGAGAAATCCTCAATAAAATACTAGCAAACAGAATGCAGCAAATCTGTATTATACACCATGACCAAGTCGGACTCATCCCAAGAATACAGGGATGGTTCAATATATACAAATCAATAAATTTACTACACCATGTCAACAGAGCCAGACAAAAATCACGTGATCATCCCAATAGATGCAGAAAAAGCTTTTGATAAAGTCCAACACTCATTCATGATAAAAACCCTACAGAAAATAGGAATAGATGGTCTTTACCTCAATCTGATAAAAGCCATCTATGACAAACCAACAGCCAACATCATACTAAACAGACAAAAACTGAAAGCTTTCACTCTAAAATCAGGAACAAGGGGGCCGGTGACATGGCTCAGCGGCGTAAGCGCCTCCCTGGCAAGCGCGAGGGCCTGAGTTCGAATCCTGGAACCCGCATATGAGAAAAGGGCCGGTGATATCACTCAGCGGCATGGGCACCTGCTGGCATGCGAGGTTCTGAGGTCGACCCCCAGTATCCAAAAAAAATAAAGACAAGGATGTCCACTATCACAACTCCTATTCAATATAGTTCTGAAAACATTAGCCAGAGCAGTTGGATGAGAGAAATAAATTGAATGAGGATAGGAAAGGAAGAAGTTAAATTATCATTATTGGCAGATGACAGGATACTCTACATAGAAGATCCCAAAAACCCCACCAAAAGATTTCTAGAATTCATAACCAAATTCAATAGCATAGCTGGATACAAAGTCAACACTCAAAAGTCAATAGCCTTCCTGTACACAAACAACAAACTCACTGAGAGAGAAATTAGGGAAACCACACCATTTACAATAGCATCCAAAAAAAATAAAATGACTAGGAATCAATCCAGTGAAGGAAGTAAAAGATCTATACATTGAAAATTATAGTATATGAAAAAGGAGCTTGAAGAGGATATCAGAAAATGGAAAGATATCCCTTGCTCATGGATAGGAAGGACCAACATAGTGAAAATGGCCATACTCCCAAAATTGTTATAAAGATTTAATGCAATCCTGATCAACATACCATTAGCATACCTCACAGAACTAAAGAAAACATTCCTAAAATTCTTTTGGAACCAGAAGAGACCTAGAATAGCAAAAGCAATGCTGGGCAACAAAGGCAAGGCAGGAGTCATCACAATCCCTGACTTGAAATTATACCACAAAGCTACTGTGATAAAATCAGCATGGTACTGGCAAAAAAGCAGACCTGAGGATCAGTGGAACAGATTAGAAGGTGCAGACACAACTACAAACACACTCAGCCACCTTATCTTTGACAAAGGGGTCAAATGTGTTCACTGGAAGAAAGGTAGCCTCTTTAATAAATGGTGCTGGAAAAACTGGCTGTCTACATGCCGAAGACTAAAACTAGACCCATGTTTATCACCATACACTAAAGTAAAGTCAAAATGGATCAAAGATCTAAATATTAAAACAGAAAAACTAAATCTACTGGCAGAGAAAGTAGGTAGAAATCTTGAAGGCATAGGTGTAGGCAGAGACTTCATGAACAAAACCCAAACTGCGTGGAAAGTACTTCAAAGAATCAACAACTGGGATCTCATCTTATTAAGAAGATTTTGCACCTCGATAGAAATCACCAACAGAGTGAAAAGACAACCCACAGAGTGGGAAAAAATTTTAGCCAACTATCCCTCAGACAAAGGACTTACATCTAAAAAATATAAAGAATTGAAAAAAGTCAGAACGCCCCCCCACCAAATTCAAAGACCCATTCCAAAAATGGGCATCTGAGATGAATATGTACCTCTCAGATGAAGTACTACAAACAGGTAATAAATACATTAAAAAACATTCAACATCACTGGTCATTCGAGAGGCGCAAATTAAAACAACACTGAGATTCCATATCACCCCAGAAAAAATGGCTGTCATCAAGAAATCAACCAATAACAATGCTGGAGGGCCTGTGGGGAAAAAGGAACACTTCTCCACTGTTGGTTGGAGTGTATACTGTTGCAACCACTGTGGAAATCAGTGTGGAGATTCCTCAAAAGCTAGGATAGAGGTCCCATTTGACCCAGCTATTCCCCTTCTGTGTATCTTTCCAGAAGAATTAAAAACATCACACCACAGTGATATATGTGCACCCATTTTGATAGCAACACAATTTGTAATAGCTAAATATTTGAAACAACCCAAATTCCCATCAGCCAAGGAATGGATAAAAAAGATGTGATATTTTCATACAATGGAGTACTACTCAGCGATGAAGAAGGATAAACTTGAGACTTTCATAGGTAAATGAATGCAACTTGAGACCAAATTATTTCATAAGTGAACTAAATCAGACTTGAATGCATAAACATCATATAGTCTCCCTAGTTTGAGAAGCTGAAGGAGTAAATAAGATCCAAAATGTACAATAAATATTGGTAAATAGGAAGTAGCTAAGCCCACTCAACCACTTCTCCCATGGTGTGAGTGTGAAATGAATTAGATCCAGTGCAGCACTACCCGTGGTTTATTTGTCAGATCAAAAATTTATTTTGGGGTCTGAACAAATCAGATACCATAGAGCAAATAAAATCATATATAGATACATAAATATATATAAATTTAAGTACACATATTTTTCTAGTTAAGAGAAAGATGACTTAAGAAAACTTTTCAGTATAATCAAGCATAAAGTTCCTAAAATGTACCATGAAGAATTTTTTAACAACAGAAGAACACAGTTGGAGATTTTAATAGTTATCAAATCTTATAGCTTCTAAATTCTGCTCCTGCAATACTAAGGAAAGCAATCAGATATACAAAATTACAAATGAAAAAGGAATTAATCTTCCGCCAACCACCTGGCTGTTTTTACACTGACAATTTTTCAGATTAATCAACAATCCCTTTGGCCAAATAAAAACAGCTGAATTACGGACATATATTCTATTCTTTATTCTGACATTTCCCATGTGCCTTTTAACCACCAAAATAAGCATCTCTCTAAACATACATATTACAATGGCATAGAAGCCCACAATGAGAACTAATTGTTAAGAATGTTCTTTTTCTTGTGGTCCTGCTTTAAAATTACAATATGCCTAGGAGGGATCACCCACCATATTGCCATCTTGCTGAAAATTAATCAGATTCTTCTTTGTGACCAGATTGCAAGAGAGGAAGTGGCAACAACAGAAAGTGAAGAAAGTGTGCAGGAAGAGGAAGTATGTTCATCAAAGACAAACAGTCTACTGCTTAATTTTGCCAACCCTGACAATCAATATTTAAATTCCTTGTTAATGCATAAAATTTATCACAAGCACAATTTCAAGAGTAAATACCATTTGTTGCCACTGCCACTACTCATAAAACAAAAGGAAGATCACATTCTTGTCCTTCTGACAAATTTGGGCATGCATATGCCAAAAACATCCACAACACAAATTTCTTGAGTGAAGAGAAGGATTATTATTGCTCTCTGGTATCTGATTTGTTCAGACCCCAAAATAAAATTTTGATCTGACAAATAAACCATGTGTAATGCTGTACTGGATCTAATTCATTTCATACTCACACCATGGGAGAAGTGGTTGAATGGGCTTAGCTACTTGTTTTTTATTTTTATTTTTAAATTATTTTACTTTTAATTACATTTGATCCAGCTATTTCTCTTGTAGGTATCTTCTTGAAAGAGTTAAAGACATCGAACTACAGTGATTCATGCATACCTGTCTTAATAGCAGCACAATTTACATAGCTAAACCTTGGAAGCAGCTTATGTTCTTCATGATAGCAGTTCTTTCTGGAGTAACATAGATCTCTGTATTGTTTTAACTTGCATTTTTCTAATGGCCAGAAATTTTGAAGGCTTTTTCGTGTATTTATTGGCCATGTGTACTTCCTCTGAGAAATGTCTATGCACGTCGGTTGCCTGTTGTTTGATTGGGTCTTTTATTTGGGGGGCTCCAATGTTTTTTAGTTCATTATATATTCTAGCTACTAGTCCTCTGTCTGGAAGTACCTGGCAAAAAAATTTTCCCTCTCTTTAGGTTGTCTCTGTGTGTTTTATCTTCACCCTGTTAGTTGTTTCCCTTCCTGTGCAGAAGCTTTTTAAGTTGATATGATCCCATTTGTTGATTCTTGGTTATTTCTTGAGCAGTTGGATTCTGTTCATAAAATATTTGCCTACACTTTTATCTTCAAGAGTTTTATCTATTTTATCTTCCATCAGACTAAGAGTTTCTATTTTTGTTTTGTTTTGTTTGTTTATTTGTTTGTTTTTGGTGGGTACCAGGGATCGAACTCAGGACCTCACGTGCCAGCAGGCACCCCTGCTGCTGAGCGATACCACCGGCCCTTTTTCGTATGTGGGTTCCGGGAGTCGAACTCAGGACCTCTCACTTGCCAGGCAGGCGCTTATGCCGCTGAGCTATCTCAGCGGCCTATATTTCTGTTTTAATATTTAGTTCTTTGATCTATTTTGATTTTAGTTTAGTTCATGTTGAGAGAAAAGGGTCCAGATTCAATCTTCTACATGAGGATAGCCAGGTTTCCCAGCACCATTTGCTAAAGAGGCTATTTTCCTCCAATGCATTGACATGTTTTTTGCCCCTTTATCAAAGATCAGATGACTTGATGTGTCTCGAGTTGTTTCTGTGACCTCTATTCTCTTCAATTGGTCCACTTGTCTGTTTATGTGCCAGTACCATGATGTTTCTATCACTGCAGATCTGTAATATGACTTGAAATCTGGGCCTGTGATGCCTCCTGCTTTGTTCTCGTTGCCTGGCTTTGCTTTTGCTCTTCTGGTTACATATGAATTTTAGGATTTCTTTCTCTAGTTCTTTGAGGAATGCTGTTGGTATTTTGATTAGGAAAGCATTAAATTTCTCATCAGGTGTGGTGGCCCACTCCTATAATTCCAGCACTTAGGAGGCTAAGGAAGGAGGATTGATGCAAGTTCAAAACTAGCCTGGGCTACACAGTGAGTTCAAGGCAGGCTCACATACATAGCAAGAATCTGTCTCCAAAAAAAAGGATTGCATTAAATCTACATATCAGTTTTGCAAATATGGCCATTTTGACACTATTAGTTCTGCTTATCAAGGAACAAGGGATATCTCCATTTTCTGATGTCCTCTTCAATCTCCTTTTTCAGAGTACTGTAGCTTTTGTTGTAGAGGTCTTTCACTTCCTTGGTTAGCTTCATGCCTAAGTATTTAATTTTTCTTGATGCTATTGTGAATGGTATCATTTTTCTGATTTCTTTCTCAGTGGGTTCATTATTAGTGTTCAGGAACTCTGCTGATTTTTGTGTGTTGATTTGGTATCCTACTGAATTTGTATACTAATTCTTGAAATCTTGGTGGAATTTTTTGGATATTCTCTGTAGAGGATCAATAATTTGACTTCTTCCTTTTCTATATGCATCCCTTTTATTTATCTCTCATGCCTCATTGCTCTGGCTAATGTTTTGAGTACTGCATTGAACAGGAGTAGTATCAGTGGACATCTTTATCTTGTTTCTGACTTTATAGGGAAGTTTTCAGCTTTTTTTCATTTAATATGGTGTTAGCAGTTGGTTTGTCAAAAATTACTTTTAACACATTGAGGTAAGGTCTTCTATACCTATTTTCTTCAGAATTTTATCTTGACTTGATTTTGAATTTTGTCAAAAGCTTTTTCTGCAATGATTGAGATGATCATGTGATTTTTGTCCTTGCTTTTATTTATGTGGTATATTACATTTATTGATTTGCATATGTTGAACTATCCTTGCATCCTTGAAAGGAAGCCTACTTGGTCATGATATGTAATCTTTTTGATAATTTGTTGCATTGCTTTTGCCAGTATCTTGTTGAGGATTTTGGTGTTTATGTTCATTAAAGAGATTGGCCTGTAGTTCTTTTTCAGTTGGGTCCTTGTCTGGTTTTGAAATCAGGGTAATGCCAGCTTCCAGGAATGGCTTTGAGTGTATTCCTTCATTTTAAATTTCATTAAAAAGTTTGAGGAGTATTGGTGCTATATCCTTCCTGAAGTTCTTGGAATATATTTCTGTCGGCTTTTCTCTGCCTATCTACTATACCACTAATGTGCTTACTGGCATTCAGTATACTCATTTAAAAAGTAAAATATGTTGGATCCTAACCAATTGTGCACTGCATCTGAATCTAAGTTCTTCAAAAGTCTAAAATATGTACATATTTTTTGATCTACCGATTTCATACTTAGTAATTTTTCCAAAGAAAATAATCAAAGATCTCTTCAATGGTTTTGTGCTATAAGGATTCCTACTATGGAGTCATTGTATAATTTCAAAAGCAAGTAAACTATATGAAATTATTAAATAATTTGTGATGAAGCTATACTCTAGAATAGTTTACTCTCATTTTAAAAGTATTAACTATATCTAGAAAATTAGGAAAATTTTCATGTACTAAAACAATAAGTAAAAAGGCTTAGAATGCAACATCATGTACTCTATCAAGCATAGGAGAGAAAAAACTAAAAGAGCACATTCACATGGTCAGAGAAATTACATGTGAGTGATAGAACTAAAAACCATGTTTCATAGTTGTCTCTGTTCTTTCATATTTATCAAATAGTCTAAAATGAATGTGTATTGATTTTGTATTCAGAAAATAGTAATTTTTAAAACATGAAGTAAATGTGAATGTAGCTGTCATTCGTTGGAGTCTCAGATCTGTGGGAACAAAGGCTTACAAATTAAGGCATGTGTGCACACTGCCTTTGTGTTAGCAGAAATACACGCTGCTAATAACATGGTTATATTGTTAACAGTTTGCAAATGCTTCAATGACTTTAAGTGATTGAAAACAGATACATTTTTCCAGGAAGTTGTAGGTGAATGTTTAATGTAAATACTTATGGGTGGCAGAAGCAGAGAGCCAGGGAATAAGTTGTAGGCCAAGGAATAAAATGTAAACAATAACAGGGATTTTTGTGAGGGCACTGTGCTCAGAATTCTTTGAAATAAGAACAAGGTTGACAATTCCTCTGACACTACACAAGGACCAGTGTTTCCTCTGCCCCCACCAGAGCAATGTCCACGTCTTCCAGAACTGTAGACACTCCTGCACTGTACAGTTGACCAGGTGAGTAGGTCCTGGGCAGCCAAGAAATCCAAATGTCTGTCCATTAGAGCCTGCTCCAATTCCTAGACTCCAGTGGCATCTAGGGAAGGAGAATTTCCAAACTTTCAGTGCAAGAAATGCTTGTCAGAATTCAAATGACAGACATAGAATATAAAAATAACAGAAGACTATGCTATGGAAAGGAGCAAGAGGACAAGTTTATATTAGGTGTTTGGAAGCAACAGAGCCTCAAGGTCATTAAACTGAGAGGAGTAGATCCAATTTAGATACAGAAAGCCTTAGTCACATGATCTGAGTCCTCAGCTTTCCATCTGCAAAATAAAGATACATGCTGATTCTTATTATTCATAATAGTCATATTCCACGGTTGCTGGAAATTCTGAATTAGTAAAGAATACTTGCTCTTAGGAAAAGTACAGGGTTAGGTTCCTGAAAGCTTTTGGTCTCAAAACTTGGTCAACAAATCAACACATAACCTTGTTTTATGTACATTGGTGTTTAAAGACACCATATTTCATGTACGTTATTGATTTATCCATATTGACCTCATAGCCACAAGCACTATTACTCTTTCCTGCACAAAGCTTACCTGACACATATATTTTCTCCATAAGGCACATCATAGCCTACTGCATTTAGGAACACTAGACAGCACTTCAGCACTAACAGCCATTTTAAATGACAAAATCACCAACATAAAGCATAAAAATGTGAGAACATGGCACTAAATAGATTGCAGTTAGAACACATGAACTTCAGGTAACAAATTTTTCACTGCTCTGCAATGTCTGCAAAAGTTGAAAAACTACCACCAGTATTGATTTGAAGATTACAAATAAACGTTAGTACTTAGGTAAATTTTTAAATTCAGAAGCCGTGAATAGTATAGGATTTACTGTAATAATAATACCTACATCAACAAGTTATTAGGGAGAAAAATAAAATAATTTGTGTCAAGCATTTACAAAGTATTTGGTATATTTGTACCAAATATGTGCTGAATGAGTATCTGTTTTTGCAAAATATTTGAAGTCCTATTAAGCTGTCAAGTACATAACTATGTATATTCCAATGGACTGTAAAGAGAAACTTCTAGAAAAAGGACTACAAAAGCAATCTAATAATAAAATTACCTGATAAACATGTACAATTTTTGGTCATAACATGTTTCATTTTAACTTGCAAAAACACATAAAATGAAGTGACCTATATGTTTTCCACAGCTAGCTAGTTGAGTTAAAATTTAAGACCTCTAAGAGACCTGGAAGTAGATGGGGAAGGAGGAACAAATTAATTGTTTTGTGATAAAAACCACCTCTCTGCTCCAATCCTAAACAGATACAATTAATCCTTATGCAGAAGTCAATAGCGTTATTTCCTCAATAAAATATTAATAAGATTCAGTAAAAGGTGTGTTGGTGTAATTTTGTAACTTAAAGAACCACTTTGGTTGGCATTTATTTTTACCTTGTTATTATAGTAAACACAAGGGATCATCATTATTTGGCCTAGAATTTCCTTGCTAGAAAGTAAATATTTGATGATTATGTAAGGAGTTATAAACACAGTTTCCAGAGATTTTTCTAGGAGGAAGTTTACCTGCCTACATATGCAAGGTGGTCATTTTCTTCTACTTCATCCTTCGCAATTCTGCATAATGTTTGAACCCTTTTTTCTTCAGGGTTTAGCATTCAAAATTTTGCTTTATTTACTTATTTTTTTAGCTATGTAAACTACTTATAATGCTCTCTCTGTAGTATCTATCACAAACTCATAACTGTCTCAACTCTCAAACTCACTCCTCTTGCATCTCTGGTTTCCATTATAGGAAACTGCTCTCACAGTTGCCCAGGATTATAACACCAGGTTAACCGTCTTCTCCTTGCCCTTCATTGCTATATGGCAAACTCATCCTGTTACTACATCCATTGCACTTAATTTAGTTGAGCTCTTCATTTCGTATAGCCTGAACCAAGACAGTAGCTTTGCAACCTTCTGTTCACCACGTCCTCCCAAAAACCATCAGACTCATGGCTACTGAAATCATTTTTATAAAATAAAACTTTTATTTTCACACTTCTGCTACGAATTCTCCAATAGCTTTCTACTGCCCAGAGAATAAAGGGCTGACTTTTCTCCATTCCGCAGTGAGACCCTTCAGCGAGCTGTGACCGATCCTCCCGTATAACTATGTCTCTCACAGTTGCCTTTCATAGAGCCTGGGCCAAGCCAAAACCACCTCTTGCAGCATTTTGTTTTCACATCCAAAAATCCTGACTTGTCCCTCTCCTGCTACATTCCTTCTGCCTACATTCACCTTTTCCCTAATTCTTGGATACTCCACTGCTAACATTCCGATATCATTTCAACTCCGATACCACTTCCTGTCCAAACCTTCCCTAAGTGTGGCTCCCCCAGTCCACCCTCCGCCCGAGATCCCCGAACACCCTCCTACCTGTACGCATAGTCTCACTTTGTCACGATATAGGTACTTGAGCAGGATAACATTTACCAGGGAGAATAGAGATTTTTGTTTACATCATGGATGGGAAATGGGAAGTGAAACATTACAAAGGAATGATATCTGAGGTGTGTAGATACCAAATGCACCCCCAGGAGTTCTGGGGAAGAAAAGCAAGAGGGCTTTTTCCTGGGTAATCACCTTCCTGCCTCTTTTCTCTTCAGGGAAACCCTTTCTGCAAGGAAATAGCAGAACAATGCCTTCGCTATTTTAAAAAAGCATCTTTTTTGACCCATAGGAGAGCAATAAAGTTAGGTAAAATGAAAGACTACATTTTGAATCCAAAAACGTCACAGTTAGCAAACTGCAGCATTTCTGAAGAAATGGTTCATGGATGAGTTCACAAAGACCATCTCCATTCCAGGGGGAATCATCAGATGCTACAAGATGGAGACCTGGAATGCCCCAGGCCAAGGTGCTCCTGTACATATGGAAGAACCAAAACCAAATGGCTCCCTGAGGGGCAACACAGTCTTTAGAAAAGGGCAAGAAGGAGAAAGGATTTCAGTAGAGAGCAATCTGATGCAAGGTGCTTTTCCATTTTTGGTTAATGGCTTCAGGAAAGACTCATGTTCAGAAATAGAGCAAATTATAAAACGGAAAATTTTTTAATGTGCCAATTACTTAGGTTGCAGAAATTAATTCTTCACTTTGTTCTAAGCTATTTCTTAGATTTAGATATAAAGAAAGAGATTTATAGACAACCGCAATAGTAATGGTCATTAGTTTTGGGTAGTAGAATGCCTGTGTGTTTATTTTTGTCTATCTATAGTTTTCTTTTTTTTTTTTTTTTTTTTCCTGTAACAATAATGTTAGCTTTTAGAAGAGTGGCTCTCAACCTTGGCTGCACACTTTAAGCACATTGGAACCTTTCTTATAAATGTCAAGGACTTACCCCCAGGGATTCTGCTTAGTCATAGCAGGGCCCCTAGCACCAACATTTTTAAAGTTCCTCTAGTGAGCAAGCTGGATTGAGGACCTTGTCCTAGGGTGATTTTCCTCCACATCTTACCTCCTTTATCTTAAAAAGGAAGATTACTCAGGTTCTAGAGATGGAGAGAAAAGAGTTTAAATGAACAAAAAAAGAGCAAATGCACTCATGACCCCATCCCTCTGGCTGGAAGGCTGGGTGTTTTTCTCGTTGAAGTGCAGGTTACAAGACTTGTATGTGTGCAATGGTGCAAGTCACGCAGGGCAAGCCTCCATCTGCCTGGGTTCTAGGGCAAAGTGAGCAGCCTCAGGGAGGCAGTGCCCCCAGAAGAGCTCAGCCCAGCTTGCTGCTGGCTGCATTAGTATTTGGAGCTATGGACCCAGCTGAAGAAAAGTGTGTGTTTACAATTTGATATGCCCTCTATTACTGGGGTTAAATCTCTCAGGAACTAGAAATTGTCCCCTGCTGTTTTAAAATTAAAGGTCCAAATACTTTAATAAAATCTAAAGAGTTATCTGAGATTCTTGTTCACCCCCAAATTTTTAGTCACCAAAAACTGTTTAAAATAAGTGGACTATAAACACGGAGTTGGAAATTGTCCTATACTCAAAATATGCAGTGAATGTTTCTGACCTGTATGTAGATGGCTTATATGACTTCTTTCTATCATTTACACCCACCAAACTGTATGTTTCCCACTACATAATATTTTAGAAGTCTTCTAGATCTTTCCTAATGTGCAACAATAGAAATGGGAGTAATATTATCATTTATTAGGCATTAGTATGCATTAGATGCTGTCTTACATTCTTTCCATATATAATTTCATCTACTCTTACAATGGCTTTGTGAAGTAGATGTTATTATCTTCATTTTGAAGATGAAAATGCAAGAATCTAAGTAAATTGCCTAAGGTTAAAAGCTAGTAACATAACCAGACCTATATAACTATAGGAAATAAATATCAATATTACTTATAATTATAGTCATTGAACTATCTACATTAGATTAAATTAATGAATAGCCCTCCTTATATTGGAGTCATAACCTATAGAAAAAAAATAGAAGGTAAACCCAAGATTTCCTAAGAAATCAAAAGTCCAAGAATACTAGCAAAAATTATTTTATCTTTTGTGGTAAAGAAAACTGAGACTCAAAAAGAAAAAGTAACATTTTCCAATATCACACAGGTAATTTATGTCAGATAATATATAAATTTTAAGTTTCCCAACAACCTTATGAGATGAATATTAATATCCCCACTATAGAAACTCCAGAAAAAATGAACAAAGTAGTCCATAGTCACATAGCTATTAATGTGAGAGTTGGAATTTAAATCTACGATTATCTGACTAATATTTGAAATATTAATTGCTATTCTATCATGGCTTATAAATAGTCACTGAGAGAACAGGTACTAGAATCGGGGAAAAATAACTTTAATATAAAACCAGGTTTTGTATGCATAAAAGTTGGAGCATTTAGAAAACGGCATTTCTTATCCTTGCACCAGATCATGCACAGTGGCTTTGTGGCCTTGTGAGGTCACTCTAAGGGACACCAAAGGCAACTCGCCTTACAAGATGTCCCTGCGATGAATGAAGTAGAAAGATGAGGAGGAAACTCATTGCTCAATAGATTTTATCATTGGCTTCCTGAAACGAAGATAAAAGTTTAAAGTAGTAAACCCATTAAATGGAGCAGGCAGACTTCACCTCACTGCTTGAAGGAGCCCCAGCCCTTCACCCTCCCTTTGCATCTAGGAGTAAAGGAGTCAGGAAGGAAAAGATATCACTCTTGCTGCTATGGTTGATACCTGATATTGTTATTTTGCTTGTTTTTCTCATTATTTTTAAAACATCTACGTGATGAAAAAAGTGCTGATTAACTACAGACAATGTATAAAACATGTTCTTCATCAGTTGCTGCTTTTAAAATGTAGCTCCTATCTTAAATGAGGTATTGATAAAATTTTTTGGAGATTAATATGAATGCATTTGAAAAGCATATATCAAAGTAAGCAAGTTTATAGTCAATCCTTAAATTTCTGAATTCCAACAATGAACAATTTCGATGTGAATTCAAAAGAAGTTTGCAATGTTGAGAGAAAAACACGTGACCATGCAGGGAAGCCTTAACAACCTGGTTCCAAAAGAATTTACCTCTTTTTGACACAAAGTTAAATAAGGAATCAATCAAATTCTATCACTTAGCAGACTGAAAAAAAATGGACTTTAGCTAGGCATGGTGGCACGCATCCATAATCCCAGCAATTGGGAGGCTGAAGCAGGAAGTTCACTTCGAGTTCAAGACCATCCTGGCCTGTGTAAGTTAGTTCATCCTGAACTACATAAGGGAGACCCTGTCCCTCCTAAAAATTGGACTTTATAATTTTTCCCTTTTCCAGAGAGATTGAACATGGCTGAATAGAGGAGGAGCCACATTGGAGCTACTCAGAGAAAATCAACTAAAAATGCAGGTAATTGGAAGAAAGAAAGGGATATACATCCTGGTGCCAAAATCAATCTCAAATAAGAGACTTGTAACTCAAACAGAGCATAGACATAGGACTTTATAAAACAGCAAAGCAGCCCACAGGGCTGCCTATGGGTCTGCTGCCTCTGTGTGGAACAGAAAGCACCATTTAGGGAAGTTCACAAAAAACTGATGGACTGCAATGTCATGGCATACTCAAACCACACAGGATAGATTTGGGATAGAAGGCCACTCACCTCTTTCGCCTTCCTCCAAACAGAGGATGCTGTGGCTTGGCAGCAAATTCCACAGGCACACACAGGACCAAGTGAGAAGGAAGCTGCTCCCTGCCTGATGGGCTGCTAGTTTTTTTGTCCTTCACCATAGCAGCTAAATGAAACTTCTAGCAACAACACAACTAGGGACCACAGTGGCAGTGATGAAGGTAGTGAGTGGAACAGCACAACCCCTCCTGCACTGCCACTGGTGGCGCGAGAGAGGTGACATAGACATGGGATTTAACTGGCCTTGGCCCATGGCAGGGCAACAAGTGGGAAGTCAGCACTCCTCCTGTGAGAGAGGAGATGGAAGTGGGACCCAAGCAACCTTGGGCTGTCTCTGCAGTGGCAGCAGGGCAGTGAGTCAGCAGACAGCTCTCCCACTGCCCTGCAACGAGTGGCACCAGAGGAGACATTCCAGCTGGAGTGGAACAGAGGAGGCTGTGCAAGAACCAGGAGGGGCCAACTATATGCAGGGCTGGGAGCAGCCTCAGGCTGCCTCTGTCTGAAGGTGCCACAGCAACTGGGAGAGCAACACAGACACAAAGAGGGTAAGGCGACGTGGCCGGGCTGCCAAAGGACATCCAGAAAGCTGATTGCTGAAGACTGGCCACAGCCCCCACATCTAGAGGCCAAGATCAGCCCTGCATCCAGCACTAACCATGCAGCAGACTTGGCGGGGTTACCCAGCAGTTTGGGGCTCTGATTTGGACACTTCCACAGGGCTGTGGATGCCAGAGGAATTGGGGGGGGGGTGTTGTGGTTTTATTTTTGCTTTTGTTTTTGTTTTCTTTTGCTACTTTTTTCTTTGTTTCATTTTCCTTTTTCTCTCTGGCTTTTGTTTTGGGGGGTTGTTTAATTTATTACTTTTATGGTTTGTTTTGTTATGTTCATCTTTTTTCTCTATTTCTTCAATTGTATTTCTTGATTTTTTGATATTTTCATGTGAGTGAACACTGTCTCTAGTCTTGCTGGTTTGCTTCAGTATTCTTTCACTTTCTCCTTCATTCCTTCCCTCTTGTTCTCTTCTCCAGTTTCCCAAGGTTTGGGTGGTCATCCTATGTCCTTCAGTCTTGCTTCTACTATATTTCTCTTCAATTATCTGTTTTGTCTCCTACTCCTCTTAAATTTTGCCCTCCCCCCCCACACACACAAGGTAAAATCACTCAACTAAGGGGAAACCCACTGCATACAAGTTCCTGGTTTATGTTGCATTTTGTTATATAACAATAGATATTGCTTTCTCTATGGTTAAAGGTACCAAATTAATAGTTATCACAGTTTGGCAGTTTCTAGGCTGTGCTTGATGCTATTATTATTGCTAATTGCACTACTTTAGCCAGGATGTCATACCTGTTGTAATCAGTTGTTCTCTCTTATATGACAACACTGTGATTGTCTGGGGTCATAACCCTCACCATAGTCTAGTACCAGAGAACTGGATGCTGAGCCAAATAGATACCATCTCATCCCTAATAAATTGGGAAGGTAGGATCTTGGGACAAACACAAAGACCAAGAGCCGGCTATGCCTAGAAGACATCTGTGAGGAATAAACATTTCCTAGGGAAGCCTCGATACTAGTGATAAAATGATCTACCATAAGAAATTTATAAGCATCAACACAGAAAACAAACTAAAATAAAAAACAGAAAATGACAATACACAGAAGCAAAATGCAACCTCAGACCTCCAGCCCACCCTGGACAAGTCCAGGGGACAGTAAGATAGAGGAAACCAGAAGCCACCCACCTGAATTTGCTGAAATATAATCAGCAGACATAAAAAAAAAAATTAATGAGGCTATAGAAAAAAATCAGATCAGAAATAAATTCTCAGGTTAAAAAAAGAGATGATGTTCAAAATGAAGAACTTGCTTAGTGAATCTAGAGTAGACACAGCTTTTAAAAAAATAGAAGAGCTTAGGAAAATGATGGAAACTACGAATGCCCATCATAGGAAAGAAATGGAATCCATAAAATGGATTCAAACAGATATCCAGGAGATTAAAAATTCCGTCAAAGTATACACAGCCAATCAAACCAAGGTGAAGACAGAATATCAGATCTAGAAGGATTGAGGTTAGCAAGCACAAAAAGAAAGATTTTTTAAAAAAATATCAAGGGCTCATGAGAAATCAATCCAACAGCTGCAGGATGAGGCAAAGAAGAACAACATAAGATTGATTGGAGTCAATGAGAAAGCAGGAGACACCACAAATGCCATAGAAAACCTGTTCATAGAAGTAATGGCAGAAAACTTCCCAAGCATGGAAAAAGAAACTGACATACAAATAAGAAAGGCATATAGAACTCCAATTAGCTGTGACCAAAATAAATCTACACCAAGGATATAATAATCAAGATTGCAGAAATTCAGCACAAGAAGAGAACATTAAAAGCTGTTAGAGAAAAGAAACACATCACCTACAAAGGAAAGCCCATCAGAATCACAGCAGACTTCTCAACACTGGCCCTTAAATCAAGGAGAGGTTGGAGTGAAGTATTTCAAATCTTGAAAGGAAACAGCTTCCAACCCAGATTGATGTACCCCACAAAACTATCTTTCAAAATGGATGGAGAAATAAAATACTTCCATGGCAAAGAACAACTGAAGAAATTCATGACCACCAAACCATCTCTATAATTTTCCCTTTTCCTTCTAAAATTTACTGTTTTTATATGCAAAGATTTTTTTTAAAAATTCTAGAATTTTTTAAACCATTATAGTATATAGTAAAACTGAAAACTTTAAGTAGATGTGTTTGCCACACTCAGTTACTGATTTTTATATCTATTTATCCTCAGTCATTGCTCTGAATTAAAACATTACATCCCACTTTGCTATACTGCAAAATCTCCAGGATACAAGGGTAGAAAAATAGGAAAACTTGTTGCTGATTCAGAGTCCTTTTTGAAAAATGATATTAAGACTGAATCATTTGATAAGTAGAAATGAAATATAATAATTTTCATACCTGTAAGATATGATATACCTCTGAAAATAAAAGTATAACTAACTTGAATATTGAGTTAACTGAAAAATATTACAGGGAGCTATTTCAGTTCTCTATTTCCCTATCTCACAGCTAAAATCAATAGACCTTTGATATAGTAATCATCCTTTATCTATGGTCTTACTTCCTGAAGTTTCAGTTACCCACCATCAACCTGCATGGTCATATCTAGATAATTCTTCTTTTGACGGATCATCAGAACTATGCACATGGCCTCTGTCATTCATCATTCAACTCACTTCCTCCCATCATGCAGCCATTGCATCCTCTCCATATCATAACAAGAAAAGGAGGGAGTATGGTACAACAAAATGTTGAGAGAGAGAGAGAGAGAAACCATAATATCATTCACTATGGTAAATTATAATTATTCAAGCTATTACTAATTATCACACATCTCTTACTGTGCTCAATTTATAAATTAAATTTTATCATAGTTATCTATGTATGGGAAAAAACATAGTATATATAATGCTTGATACTTAGCACAATTTCAGGCCTTCACTGGGGGTCTTGGAATATAATCCCTACAGACAAAGAGAAATTATTGTACTAAGTACAGAAAAGAAAAAAAAATGAGTTATAGATGTGGGTAACTGGACAACAAGACAAAAAAAAAAAAATTTCACCTCCTCTAATCTCTTATCATTCATTCTCAAATGAAAGAATGTCATGGCCTGAGGCTTCCTCTTCAGCATAGATATGGCTAAAAATACATGCAATGTTTTGATTGTTCTCTATTTTTAGTTGGCATTAAGGGTGGTGTTATTTGCTGAGTTTCTTCTTTGGGAGAGTTTTAGCGTCTAACTTAATCTCAGAACCATGGCAAGTCAGATCCTTGAAAAAGAAGTTTCACCTCCAGGTCTCCACTATAAATCTTCTCACAGTATTTTCTCCCACCCCAGCTCCCCTACAGATTCCAGGCCCCCATCCTTTTCAGCAAGGCAAGTCTACTTTCTACAGGTCTTTGTTCCCTCTGGCAGAAACGCTTCCTGTATACTTAGGCAATAGTGCAAATTCAAATATTTATCTAACTAGTGCAGAATTATCTCTAATCCATTATACATTGTAAACCAAAGCACATTTGCTTGTTGTTTCTCTTTTTCCTTTGTAAGGAGAAAAATTGAACAATGCTGTAAGAAAGCTCTATACCCAGTGTGACGTTTGTCACATCTTTTCTTCCAGTTCCTAAGCTTGACAATTATTATTAATATTATAATGTAACTATTCATAGAATTTTTGTATCTACTTATCTACAACATCTGCAAGGTATGTAATGATCTTGTTATGTTCTAGATATGAGGTGTTCCCCAAAAAACCTCAAGTGTTTGGAAAGTGATAGGATCATGAGAGTGCTATACTCATCAGTGGATAATCCCACTGATGGTTTTATAGCTGATTTGCTATAAGAAGGTGCAGCCTGGTAAGAGACAGGCCACTGGGGAAGTAAGAGTGCATCTATATCTTTCTCTCCTTCTTTCCATCTCTGACATCTGGCTGCCATGACATGAGCAGCTCTCCTCTAACAGACACGTCCATCACGCCATTTGTGCCTTGGAGCCTACCAACCATGGACTGAAACTTTTAAAACTCTGAACAAAAATAAATCTCTATTCCTTTAAGTTACGGATGTCAGGTGTTGTGTCTCAGTGAGGAGAAAATGACTAGGACAGATCTCACATCTCCAAAGTATTTTGCATTTAGAACACTGTATAAGGTGTCCACTAGGTTTTGTTAATCTCAAGGCCAGGTATTGGCAGTCACTGTATTTTGTTAACTGATTTATTTTTACAATCCTAAAGATTGAACCCAGGGCCTTGTGCATGCTAAGCAAGCAGTTTGCCACTGAGTTATGTCCATTTCCTCCACTATATTTACTTCTTATTGATATTACTATACTAACATAAGCAGTGAGATATAAAAAGCAAAATTATTTCTATTATCCCCAATGGAAGGGAAAATATGAAGGTTTTCAGTACCATAATAAAAAAACTGTATAGTCCTCATATATAAGGACTATTCCTTTAATTTACCTCTAAGATTTGTGTCAAAGGTAAATATAACACACTAATTTGAGACTTCTATGATCACAATAGTTGGCTATTGAAAGTAATGTGAGTTGAACTGAGAGATGAATTTCAAAACCAAATGTGTTAAGGGAATGTGGGAATACATAAGTGATGCCATTTGTCACTAATGCATTTTCACGGGGGGGGGGGGGGGAATCAAGGACCTGATAATTTCCAAATCACACTGGGATGTTAAGAGATTTCTCAATTTGATTCAGTATGAATATGACTTTTTGTACTCTTGATTTCCTAAATGAAATTGAATACCACATTCTTCTCACTGTTGTTTCTTGAGAAAATCATTTCTAACTATCTTTTCCATTTGCAAACTTTATGTGTTAAAACACCAAATGTCAAAAGAACTGCAAGAAATCAAGACCAGCATTGTTCTCAGTTCACCCCTCATTTCCTCTTTCTTCCTGTCTCCTCCCTGACTCATTTACTTCTCTTTTTCTTTCAGCTGCCATATTCTAGTCAGTCATGAAGAAATAGTACATTTTAGGTTTAATTTGTTTCCATGTACTAATCCTATTTCTGAAAATTGAATAACTCAGTGAATGGAAATGAACCACAACCTGAACAAGAAATATATCCAAAACAAGTAAAATAAGTGACTAAAATTATAGAATTGATTTAATAATTTTCTTTTGTTATTTATTCTTGAGAAGAAAATTAATACACCTTTATGTGTCATGTTCATCTGTTTGTAAAATAAATTGTATTTTGTGAGCATCTATTTTCAAAAGTTATAATAAATGGAATCATGTGCCCAGTATTTTCTATTTACAATGCATATAGGTTGAATCTTAAAAATATCCACTGAGACAGGCATTAGTTTTCCATTAAAAAGATGTGCAGACTGAGGTTACGGAGATCATGATTATGCCAGAGCCATGTGATTGGGTAGGTTATCCAGAGCTGAAACCCCCTTCTTTAGGTTATATGTGCCAGGTTCTTTTTAGTACACTACACTATTTCTAATGGGTGGTTAATAACCCAGTCTGCTCATGTTATTGCGGGATCAGTATCTACTTTTAAACTTCTGAAGATATGGATAAATGCATGGAAGAAGAGAAAACGTAGGTTATGCAGTTTGGGCTTCCATTAAAAAAAAAATTGATTGGGTGGTTTAAGAAACAGAAGTTCACTATCTCGTGGTTCTGGAAGATAGAATGTCCAAGACTTCCACCCACCAGGATTGATCTTCCAGTGAGGGTTCTCTTCATAGGTTGTAGATAACTGCTTTCTTGATGTGTCCTCACTTGGTAGAAAGAAAGAGAACACTCGTCTTTTTTCTCCTTCTTATAAGGACACTAAACCCATCATGGAGACCTTACTTTCATGACTTTATCTAAATAAACCTAATTACATCCCAAAACTTACCTCTAAATAGCATCACGTGGAGAGTTAGTGGTTCAGCATATGAATTGGAGGGGAGAAAACTGTCATTCCGTAAGAGTAGGTTTAATGTAATGTATCTGTATACTAAATTAGAAACCAAAATAATTACTAAACTTATAGGATTTTAAGGTGAACTCAGAAATCATCTGGCCCAATTGCTCTCTTTAGAAAAGACAAATGAGGTAGAATCTTAAGTGATTTTTCCTCCTATAGTCAATTTATTATTTGTATTTACTTCCATCCTATTTTCCTGCTTCAAGTTATAGCTAAACTAATAGCTATACATACTGCCTTAGTACATGTTAATTGGTAATTTGGAGAAACAGAAGGTTTACTTTGCAGCAGTGCACTTGCAACAGACCATGGCCACCGCTGAGAGTCAGGCTCATGCTCCAGGCTATTTGTATAGTCTTCCTGTCTCCTTCCTTCCCTCCCTTCTCCAAGGCCTCAGCTCATCTCCTATCTAGTTGATTCTGCCACTGGGACATCTGTATTGGTTTGCTTTCTATGATATGCAAAACATGGCCTACAGTTTCAGAGATTTCAGCTCATCATCAGCTGATTCCAAGGCAGAAACATCATTGTGAAAGGGTGTGGTACAGCAAAATTGCTTACCTCATAGCAGCCAGAAAGCAGAGAGAGCAGGAAGAGCCAGAGGACAACGGGCTAGGGACAGGATATGCCATTTAGAGGCAGACTCCTAGCAATCTTCCTGCAGCTCAGGCCCTCCTCCTAATGAGCCCATTCGATGATAAAGCCATTGATTGGATCAGCACACTACTGATCCAATAATTTCTCTAGGGCCCATCTCTAAATATTGCTGCATTAGGTATCAAGCCCTCAAAACAGGAGTCTTAGGGGACACCTCATATTTAAACTATAAAACACTAGGCATAATGACTCACTCCTGTAATCCTAGCACTCTAGGAGGATGAGGCAGGAGGATCACAAATTCAAGCCCAGCCTGAGCAACTTAGCAATTTAGTGAGAGTCTGTCTTAAAATAAAAATGTTTTAAAGGTCTAGGGCTAAAGCTTAGTGTAAAGGCACTTGTTTCAAACCCAGCACCACAAAAGAAAAAATAAAAAGTAAATATAGAACAACTTTGGTGTCTTTTGTCTTGCTGCCTTCAGCTAAACCAGGCCCTCTTTCCACATGATTGCAGTTCAGTTTCCTACCAGTCTTCATTTAATTTCATGTAAAAACATTTTTTGAGGGCCAGTGAGATGGCTCAGTGGCGTACATGCCTGCCTGGTAAGCGCAAGGGCCCGAGTTCAACTCCTGGAACCCACATATGAAAAAAGGACCAGTGATATCACTCAGCAGCACAGGTGCCTGCTGGTGTGTGAGGTCCTGAGGTCAACCCCTGGTACCCACAGAAAAAAAAAAAAAACATTTTTTGAGACTGAAGTAAATATGACTAGATTCCAATATGAAAATAAAACCAATCAGAAATAATTTCTCAGAAACTAAAGAAAAGATGAGCAAAATGAAGGACATAGTTAGTGAATCTAGAGCAGATACAGATTTTAAAAAGTAGAGGAGCTTAGGGAAATGATGAAAACCATGAATGCTCAACATAGGAAAGAACTAGATCATTGAACAGATTCAAATATCCAGGAGATTAAAAAATCTATTGAAAGTATATGCTGCAGAATCAACCAATGTGAGGACAGAATATCAGATGGAGAAAAAAGATTTGCAGTTAGTGATCATCAAAGGAAAGACTTCTTAAAAATACCAAGGGATGGAGAAAAATGAATCCAATAGCTACTAGATAATACAAAGAAGAATAACATAAGGTTGATCAGAATCAATGAAAAATCAGGACATAGCACAAAGGAAATAAAAAATCTGTTAACAAAAGTAATGGGAGAAAAGTTCCAAGCATGGAAAAATAATTCTACAAACAGATAAAAGAGGCATGTAGAACCCCAATTAGCAATGACCAAAATAAACCTACGCCAAGGCATGTAATAGTCAAATTCCAGAACTTCAACACAAGAACAAAATAGTAAAAGGAATTAGACAAAAGAAATAAATCACCTGTAAAGGAAAGCTCATAAGAATCACAGCACGCTTCTCCACACAGACCCTTAAGTCAAGGAGAGCTCGGGGTGAAATATTCCAGCCCTAAAATAAAATAACCTCCTACCCAGATTGATGTACCCTGCAAAAATGTCTTTCAAAATCAATAGAGAAAAAAGATACTTCCATGATAAAGAACACCTAAAGAAATGCATGACCACCAAACCAGCACTCCAAAAAGTTCTGAAAGATATTCTAGAAAAGTACAATTCCATAAATCTCAATTAAATGAATCTACCAGGTAAGGCAAGCAATTAGAGAGAGGGAAAAGAAAGGCAATCCACAACAATATAACAATATGATAAGGACAAATCAATACATATCAATTATAACCATCAATGTAAATGGTCTCAATTCACCAATCAAAAGAAACAGATTGGCACAATGGATCAGGAAAAAGATCCAAGAACTTCTGGGAAGATGGAAGAGTGGTGAGCAACAGAGAAAGAGCCTCTTCAAGATTTGGTGTCCAGACACTGGAATATAGCAATGTGAGGAAGAGAAGAAGTAGGAAAGTGGGTTCCTAGGACCCAGGAAGAATATGAAGTGAGAATTGAAAACCACTGGGAGGGGAAAGAGAGACTTCAGTGAAGAAGAAGGAGGTGGCAGGCAGCACTTTCTCCCTGAAACCAGACTCACTGCATAGGAAGGGAAGCTTGAAATTGCAGAGGCACAGTGACTACTGGTGACCTCAGAGGCCTCCATGCAGAAATGTGCCAGTCAAACAGAGCAGTGGATGCAGCAGACTAGAGTGGCTGGCGAGTTATTTGGGTTCAGATATCCCCCAGGAGAGGATGATTTGCTAGTAACCATCTTGGAGAGGAGCCAACTGATCTCAGAACTCAGGACACCTGCAGGCTGGCTCTATCTAGGGCTTTAGTGTCAATGTGGGGCTGCCAAGGTCAAGCCAGCAGCAGGCACACAGGGTGTTACAGGCTGATCAAATTGGGTCCTAGCCTCACAGGCAGAAACCAGCCTGAACTTCAGTGGAAGTAAAGATGCAGAGTTGCTGAGATTATTTACTATCCCACCATAAAGCTACAGCTGTCTTGCTGGGATTAACCAACTCAGATCTGGACTCTGTCTGCCCAAGTTGTCTACTACTGACAGCAGAGACATACCTAGAAGTGAACTTTTTTCACTTATTTTCTTCCTTTTTTCTTTTTTTTCTTTCTTTCTTTATTTTTGCTTTGTTTTATATTTTCTTGATTATTTGTTCTTCTTATACGAGTATGAACATGGTTTCCAGTTTTGTTGTTGTTCTGCTCCATTACTGTTTTGATTCAACCTTCTCTCTTTCCCACCTGTATTCCTCACCAGTTTCCAAAAGTTTGCATAATCATCCTCTGTCCTCCAGCCCTGCTTCTAATCTCTTTGTCCTCTTCTATTTCTCTATTTCCCCCTAACCTCTTTTAAATTTTATCCTCTGAGGGTAAAATTGACATATTAAGAGCTTATTTACTGTATATACTTTTCTGGTTTGTTTTAGATTTTGTTATATAACCACAAATCTAATTCATATGGTTAAAAGTGGCAAATTAACACTTACCACAGTTTGTCATTTTCTAGGCTCTGTTTGATGGAATTGTTATTGTGGATTGTACTACTTTAGTTAAGGTGACATAATCGTTCTAATCAGGTATTCTTCCTGGTATATGAAGACTGAAATTGACTAAGGATCATAAACAATACTATAGGCCAGTGCCAAAGAACTAGGGGATGGGCCAAGTAGGCAGCAACTTCTCATCCCCAATAAACTGAAGAGGTAGGATCTTGCAACAGACTCAAAACCCAAAAGCCAGCTACACTTGGAAGCACCTCTAAGAAGTAGTCATTTCCTAAGGGTGCTAATACTAGCAATAAAGCTAATCACCACAGGCAATTTACAAGCATCAACCCAGGAATTAAACTAAAGTAGAAGAAGAAAAGAAGAAAAGGAGAAGGAGAAGAAGGAGGAGGAGAAGAAGAAGAAGAAGGGAAGAAGAAAAGAAAGAAAACAAGAAGACACTTAATCAACATGAAACCCCAGAATTCCAGCTCAAAAAAGACAAAACCAGAGGTCAATGATGTGGAACACTCCAAAAGCCACTCACCTAGACTCTCTAAAGTGGTAACAGTTGAAGTTACAAAGCAGATGAATGAGGCTCTAGAAAAAATCGACTCCCAGTACCCACATAAAAAAAAAAAAAGGGCTGGTGATATAGCTCAGTGGCATAAGCACCTGCCTGGCAAGCATGAGGTCCTGAGTTCAACTCCCAGTACCCACATATAAAAAAAAAATCAAACCAGAAATAATTTATCAGATAACTACAGAAAGACCATTATAAAAGACATACTTAGTGTTCTAGAGCAGATACAGACTAAGAAAATGGAGGATCTTAGGAAAATGATGGAAACCATGAATGTCCAACATAGGAAAGAAATAGAATCCATGAAACAGATTCAAACAGATAGCCAAGGGATTAAAAATTCCATTGAAAGTATACACAGTAGAATAAGCCAATGAGAGGACAGAATATCAGATCTAGAAGACACAATTAGGGTTAGCAATCATGGAAAGAAAGATTTCTTAAAAATAGCAAGGGACCATGGGAAATCAATCCAGCTGCTGCTAGGTGATGCAAAGAAGAATAACAAGATTGATCAGAGTCAATGAGAAAGCAGGAGACAGTGCAAATGACATGAAAAAACCGGCTCACAAAGTTATGGCAAAAAACTTCCCAAACATGAAAAAAGAATTTGACATACAGATAATTGAGGCACTTATCCCAATTGGCCATAATAATAAAAAAAAAAAACTACACCAAGGCATATAATAGTCGAGATTCCCAAACTTCAACACAACAACAGAATATTAAAAGCTGTTAGAGAAAAGAAATAAATCACCTATAAAGAAAAGCCCATCATAATCACAGCAGACTTCTCAACACAAATTCCTAAGTCAAGGAGAGCTCGAAGTATTTCAAGCCCTAAAAGAAAACAACCTCCAACCCAGATTGATGTACCCCACAAAACAATCTTTCAAAATTGATGGAGAAATAAGATACTTCCATGACAAAGAGCACCTGAAGAAATTCATGATCTTCAGCAAACCAGCACTCCAAAATATTCTGAAGGATATTCTAGAAAGACATAATGAGGACGTCAACTCCATGAAAGGCAACAGAAGGAATTCTCCAGGCCAGGCAAGCAGTTAAATAAAGGGAGGAAAGAGAGAACCAAGAACAGGAAAATAACATGACAAGGATAAGTCAATACATATCAGTTATAACCATCAATGTTAATGGTATCAGTTCACCAATCAAAAGAAAAAGACTGGCAGAATGGATCAAGAGGCAAGATCCAATAATGTTATGTATACAAAAACATATTTAATTCAAAAACAAATTCATAGACTGAAAGTCAAAGGATGGAAAACAATACTCCATGCAACAGGACCTAGAAAAGCACAGGGGTAGCTGTTCTATTTGCAGAAAAAGTAGATTTCAAGCCAAGACTGATTAAGAGAGACTAAGAAGGTCAATACATCCTTGAAAAGGGAACAATCCAAGAGGAAGAGATAACAATTGTAAATATATATGCACCAATTACCAGTGCACCTAACTATATAAAACAAATATTAATGGATAAGAAATTTTTTAAAAACTAATAAAATTGTAGTGGGGGACCTCAATACACCACTGTCACAAATAGATCAACTAGGCAAAATTGAACAATGAAAGATTATCACTGAACCTAACTTTTGAACAAATGGACTTAATGGATGTCTACAAAGTGTTTCGCCCTACAAAATCACATACATATTCTTCTCAGCTGGACATGGGATGTTCCCCAAAATAGACCACATACTAGCTCATAGAACATGCTTAGGTAAATGTGAAGGAACTGAAATTATCCCATGCATATTATCAGACCATAGTGAAGTGAAATTGGAAATCAATGGCAAAAGAAACCACAATAACTGCGTAAAATATGGAAATTAAATAACATCTTCCTGAACAATCAATGGATCACAGATTAAATTAAATAAGAAATTAGACAGTTTCTATAACTAAACAATAATGCCAATACGACATATTGGAATTTATGGAATGCAATGAAAGCAGTCCTATGAGGGAAATTTATAGTGCTGAATAGCCATACCAGGAAAACAGAGCAAGCTCAAATACACAATCTAAGGTTGCACCTCAAGCATCTACAAAAAGAAGAGCAAGTCAAGCCCAAAACTCATATGAAGGAGGAAATTATAAAGATCAGAGCAGAAATTAATGCAATGGAGACTAACAAAACAATATAAAAAAAAAAATCAGTGAATTGAAGAGTTGATTATCTGAAAGATTAAATAAAATCAACAAACCCATAGCCAAACCTTATCAAAAAAAAAAGGAAAGAAAAGATTCAAATCTAAATAATTAGGAATGAAAAGGTTGAAATCACAATGGATCCTGCAGAAATCCAGATCATCTGTACCTACTTTGAGAACTTGTATTCTTTATTTCAATACAAGTTCTCTTATGATGGAAAATGCAGAAGAAATGGACAGATTCCTAGATACATGTGAATTAACAAAGCTGAATCAAGAAGATATAAAAATCCTAAATAAACCAATATCAATCGATGAAATTGAAGATGTAATTTAAAACCTACCAACAAAGAAAATCTCCAGCCCTGAAGGAATCATTGCTGAATTCTACAAAAATTTAGAGAGGACTTAATGCCACTATTTCTCAAATTCTTTAATAAAACTGAAAGGGAAACAATACTCCCAAATTCATTCCTGGAAGCAAGCATTACCCTGATATCAAAACCAGAGAAGGACCAAACCAAAAAAGAGAACTACAGGTCAATCTCCCTAATGAATATAGATGTAAAAATCTTTAATAAAATACTAGCAAACAGAATGCAGCAAATCATCAAGATCTTACAGCATGACCAAGTAGAATTCATCCTAGGGATGCAGAGATGGTTCAACATATGTAAATCAATAAATATATTGTATTAACAGAGTCAAGGACAAAAAACATATGATCATCTGAATAGATGCAAAAAAAAGCATTTGACAAAGTCCAACACCCATTCATGATAAAAATCCTACAGAAAATAGGAATAGAAAGGCTCTAACTCAACCTGATAAAAGCCATATATGGCAAGCCAACAGCCAACATCATACTAAACTGACAAAAACTGAAAGCTTTCACTCTAAAATCAGGATCATGACAAGGATGTTCACTGTCACCGCTCTTATTCAATATAGTTCTTGAAACATTAGCCAGAGCAATTAGACAAGAGAAAGAAATAAAAGGAATAAGGATAGGAAAGGAAGAAGTTAAATTATCATTTTTAGCAGATGACATGACAATACTACATAGAAGACCCCAAACACTCCACCAAAAGACTTCTAGATTTAATAAGCAAATTCAGTATTGTAGCTGCATACAAAGTCAACACTCAAAAATCAATAGCCTTCCTGTACATGAATAAGAAACTCACTGAGAGAGAAACTAGGGAAACAACACCTTTCACAATAGCATCCAAAAAAAGAAATACTTAGGAATCAATTTAATGAAGGAAGTAAAAGACCTTTACATGGAAAACTACAGTACTTTGAAAAAGGATATCAAGAGTGTATCAGAAAATGGAATGATATCCCTTGTTCTTGGATAGGAAGAATCAATATGGTGAAAATGGCTATACTTCTAAAATTGTTATGCAGATTTAATGCTATCCCAGTCAAAATTTCAACAACATATCTCACAGAATTAGAGAAAACTATCTTAAAATTATGCAATTTGGAACTAGAAGAGACCTAGAATAGCAAAGACAATTCTGAGCAACAAAGGTAAGGCAAGAGGCATCACAATCATGGACTTGAAATTACACTAAAAAGCTACTGTGATAAAAACATCTTGGTACAGGCAAAAAAACAGACCTGAGGATCAACGGAACAAAATAGAAGATGCAGAAACAACTCCAGAAACACTAAGTCACCATACCTTTGACAAAGGAGCCAAACACATTCACTAGAAGAAAGCCTCTTTAAAAGATGGTGCTGGAAAAACTGGCTTTCCACATGCCAAAGATTGAAACTAGACCCCTATCTTCCATCATGCACTAAACTCAATTCAAAATGGTTCAAAGATCTAAATATTAAAAAAGAACCATTAAATCTGCTTGAAGACAGAATAGGTAGAACTCTTGAAGACACTGGTGTAAACAAAGACTTTATGAACAAAACCCCAGTCACAAGGGAACTATCACAAAGAATCAACAACTGAGATATCATCTTGTTAAAAAGCTTTTGCATAGCAAGAGAAACCACCAACAAAGTGAAGAAACAACACACAGAGTAGGAAAACATTTTGTCAGCTGTTCATCAGACAATGGACTAATATCTAGAATAAAGAACTAAAAAAATCAGCCCCCCCCAAATTTAAAGATCCAATCAAAATATGGGCATCTGAAATGAATAGACACTTCTCAGATGAAGAAGTAGAAATGGCAAATAAATATACCAAAAAATGTGCAACATCACTGGTTTTTCAAGAGATGCAAATTAAAACAATGCTGAGACTCTATCTCGCACCAGTAAGAATTTTTTTTATCAAGAAATCAAATGCTGGTGGGGCTGTAGGAGGAAAGGAACTTTTCTCAACTGTGGTGTGAGTCTAGAGTGGTCCATCACTATGGAAATCAGTGTGGAGATTCCTCAAAAACTAAAACTATAAGTCCCATTTGACTCACCTATTCCCCTCCTTGGTATCATCCCAAAAGACTTAAAAGCATCATACCACAAATGGTGGCCACTTATGCAGTTGTAAACAAAACATGCAATGCTAGAGAAGTATATGTAAATGTACATGTCAGTCTGAACCCAGATGTGTTTGTCTGTGTTTGTGATTTTGGTCAGTGCTTTATATAATCACTATGATTACTGTTGTGAAAATGGCCCCAAAAAAGCTAGAAAAGAAGCTAAGGAAGGAAGGGAAGGTAAAGAAAGCAATCACAATAGAAAATAAGAAGGAAATTGTGGAGAAATAAGAGAGTGGCATTTGCGTGACAGATCTCACTAATATGTACAACATATAGAAATCCACCATCTCAACAATCTTATAGGGAAAAGATTTGCATAAGGAAGCTAGTGCTGCTAAAAGTGTTACTCAAATTAGTAAGTCATGATCAACAGTGTTGGATGAGGTAGAAAGGCTATCAATAGTGTGGATGAACGAAAGGCAGATGGCAGGTTATAGTTTATCTGAGTCTATAATTTGTGACAAAGCTAGGACTATAAATGTAAATCTCAAATAATAATCCATCTAAATTTGATTTTGGGGGCCGGTGAGATAGCTCAGCAGCATAAGCGCCTGCCTGGCAAGCACGAGGTCCTGAGTTTGACCCGCGGTACCCATAAAAATAAATAAATTAATTAATTAATTAAAATTTGATTTTTGCTTTGGGTGGGCTTCTCTTGGGGATGGATTTTGGAATTTAAACCATGTCTCAGCTGTGAAAATCTGGCACAAGATAGAGTGGTAAAAAATTTTTTCTAAGTGACAGTGCCATAGTTTGGACAGTATCTTTCAATGATTTAATAGCCTGTGAGTCCAAGTGTATGATCACTATTTGCTAGGGAGTGAGGTCCTAGGCTGGTTTCAATTTCTCCCACAAACCTAAATTTTTTATATCAGTCCCTCTAAGGAAAACATATTTCAGAACACCTTTCTCTGCAGAAGATCTTGAGGAGGAATTTGCACTATTACACTGGAAAATTGTTACCAATAACCTTTTTTGGCAGCTTAGTAGGAAAGTTTGTTTTAAACATGGTAGTACTGGAAATTTTATGACAAGACTTTTACCTAGCACTTAAATATGTATAAATGTACATAAAGACAAACTAGTAAGCATGACCTGCAGAAATGGTTAGAAATTTTATTGTGTTCTTGGCTTTGAAAGTAGCAAGTGACCAGAATCTGCATGGCAACAGGCTTTAAAAAGATACTGTCTCAACTGTGGTGTTAGCACCAGCCAGCTCTCTGTACCTTTGCTAGCTTGTAGTTTTCTAAGACTGAGTAAACTTCTTATTTTTAGAAAGTGGAGGTCTGGCTTGTAACTTTCCTTGTACTTAATTGGATAAAAGTCTTTTCCACAAACCACCACCTCTTTTGTGAACTTTGTTAGTCATCTTTTATTTGGTAAATTATGAACTGGTGTAAATTTGTACAGTTCATGTATATTGATTGTGGCAAAGTTGTACAGATTTCTATATTTTGGATGAGAAATTTTTCTTCTCTCTATAATAAATTGCTTCTTATCTTGGCATTCAAAAAATAATAATAATCTATCAGTAGTGATAATGGTGAAATATTTCATCCTATTAAGGGTGGTTTCAAATTTTTAAAGTGAGAACTGGGGTTCATAGCATAACCAGGCATGGTCAAGCAGCCAGTGCTGATAAAAGGGCTGCTGAAAATTACATACACCACTTCAAAATGATGACACAAAGAAATGGGTTTTGCTCTCATCAAGTTTTCAATTGTGATGTAACCAGCCTCTTCTGGAATAAAATGCCCAGGAGAACATACATTACTGAGGAAGAGAAGAAAATTCTAGGCCACAAGCCTATGAAGGATAGGCTAAGCATATTGCTATGTGCCAATGTGAGTGGTGACCTCAAGATAAAGCCTCTCTTGGTTTATCACTGAGACCACTAGAGTGTTGAGAAAATATAAAGTCATGAAGAATAGGATCATGTGGAGATCTAACACAAAGGCCTGGGTAACAAGAGTACTTTTTCTTGAGTGGATCAGGGAGGCTTTCTGTCTCACTGTTAAGAAATATCTAGAGGATGAAGGTTTACCACTCAAGGCTCTCCTCATCATGGACAATGTTCCTGCTCACCCACAAGACTTGGAAGAAGAATTGGCTGAAGAATTCCCATGGCTCTCAGTTGAGTTCCTCCCACCTAATACAACTCCTCTACTGCATCTTATGGACCAGTAGGTTATAGCCAACTTTAAGAAGCTATAATCAAGGAACTGTTCCTGAAGTGCTTCCAGATGGTCTCAGATACAGATTTAACCCTTAAAGAGTCCTGGAAGGAACATTGCAACATCCTTTCCTGTGTAGGGTTAATTAAGAAATCCTGAGCCAATGTCTCTCTAAGGACACTGAGATCTGCCTTGAAGAAAATGTGGCCTAGGGCCGGTGAGATGGCTCAGCGGCTTAAGCGCCTGCGCGGCAAGCGCGAGGGCCCGAGTTCGACTCCCGGATCCCACATACGAAAAAGGGGCCGGTGATATCGCTCAGCGGCACGGGCGCCTGCTGGCGCGCGAGGTCCTGAGGTCGACCCCCCGGTACCCACAAAAAAAAAAAAAAAAAAAAAGAAAATGTGGCCTAAAATTATACAGGAGAGAGACCTTGAAGGCTGTGTAGAGGAGCCTGAGCCTTCAAGTGACCCTGTGGTTGATGACACTGTCACTATAACAGAGTCCATAGGCTTGCAGGTAGACAGTGGTGATGCTGAGGAACTGGTGGAGGGACACTCGGAGGAACTGTCTACACAGGAACTTCAGCAACTTCTGGCTGAGCAACAGAGAGTGCAGCTGAGGAGCTTTCTGAAGAGGAGGGGGAGTATCAGCAATCAGTGCAGCAAAGTTCTTCTTCTGAAATAAAGGAAATCCTGAAAAAATGGACAGAGCTACAAACATTTGTAGAGAAGATTCACCCAAAAGAAAAAAAAATCATTGCATTCACTTGCTTAATGACAATGGCATGTCATACTACAGAACAGTGTTAAAGAAAAGACAGAAACAGGTAACCTTAGACAAGTTTTTAGTTCTGAAAAGATTGAGACCTAGTGAGCTAGAAGCAGGTCCTACAGACTCTCTCAACTAAAGAAAGGACACCAGGGAGGCAGATTTCTGATGTTCTTATGAGAGGGACTCTCCTTCCAAACAATAACGACCCTCCATTTCATTCTCCCTTCCTGCAAGCCAAAGATGTCAACTTGAATGAGGAGTATAGTATGAAATTGTTGTTTCTGGTAAACTAGGCACATTTTATAACTTCTTGGTGAATACGCTAGGAAAACTATTGGTGTTTTTGGTAAATTATTCACATTATACAAACCTTTTTATTATGAAAAGTTTGGTTAAGGGGTGCTTTGGGAAGTTCAGGACACATTATGGGCATTTCCATTATTTCTTACGGGAAAAATAGTTTGACCTACAACTAACTTGAGCTACAACAAGCCTTGGCAAGCAAATTGAGTTTGTAAGTCAAGGATCCACTGTAATTAACCAAAGACTTGCAACACAGGTAATGTTTATTCAAGAAATGGCTGAATCTTAGTGAGTAAAGCAAGCTTGATCATTTATCTTAATCTATCCCCATATCTCCCTCTCCAGGCACATAGTATCCTCGAAAACTAAAACTGATGATTACAGTGAAAACCAACAGTCTGACAGCCACTGGAAGGAGCAGAAATGGATTAGATCTCCTCCAAAGCCCCATTGTCTGGTAACTGTCATTACTTGACTTATTCAGTGCTTCCATGGAAGACACTACTCACAATTCTTTTTTTATTTGACCTGATTTATAGCTGGCCCCATGTAAAAAGCCTTTTCCTGGGCTGGTGTTATGGCTCATTAGTAGAGTGCCTGCCTAGCATGCACAAGGCTATGAAGTCAATCCCCAGCCCTGAAGGAGGAATAAAACTTTTCCTCACAATATTTGTACAGAGTTACAGCTGCCTAAGGTGGTAGATAACACTTGAGATGAACAATAAGCTAACAAAAAAGCTTTTAAAAAGAAAATCTGAGGAATAAGGTGTCTATACAGCCTTTGATAAATCTGACACAATCCTGGGTACTTTGAAGGTGATGCACATGTCCAAATTGTGTGTACACCCAGGAAAAATCTAATAAAGTGCTAACTTCTCCCATTTGGCTGACCTGCAGCCTCTGTGTAAGCAGGAAATGAAGGCTAAGGAGGAGTCATCAGCTGCCTAGAGAGTAGTGAGGCTTATCCCAAGCCACAGAATGCCTTGGTACAAACTGGGAGACTTAATGGTTTCAGTCACTTAAGAAAATCTCTGTTCAATCATTAGCTCACCATTAAGCTAACTGAGAACTAAGACTTTAATTAATGACCACATATTAGGTTAACTAGAGTTCACAAAATTAGTTCAGAAAAGTCGCTGTACAAATGTAGCAATGACAACACTTAAAGAGGGAGGAGAATCTTATTTCCAAAGTTGCTGGATTGCATTACTTTAAAGTAATATAAAATTACTATCCTGTGACAAAGAAACAAGAAAGGATGCCCCATATGCAGGGAGAAAAGCAGTTAATAAAACTGTGCCTAGGAAGCCCAGATGTGAAACTTACTGGATGAAGATTTTTAATTTGCAACTTTAAATGTATTCAAAGAACTACAGAAAACCATGCCCAAACAACTAAAGGAAAGAGTAAGAATGATGTCTCACTGAATGGAAAATATAAATAGAGATTAAATTCATTTTTTAAAAAGAGAACCAAATACATGGGACCAGTGAGATGGCTCAGCGGTGTAAGCGCCTACCTGGCAAGCATGAGGGCCCGAGTTTGACTCTCAGAACCCACATACGAAGAAAGGGCCGTGATATCGCTCAGCGGCACGGGCGCCTGCTGGCGCACGAGGTCCTGAGGTCAACCCCCGGTACCCACAAATAAAAAAAAAAGAGAACCAAATACGAATTTTGGAGTTCAATTATAAAGAATAATTGATTAGGGAGGCTTGAACAAGAAGAAATAATTGTGGACTTGAACATAAGCCAACTAATATTAACCAGTCTGAGGAACAGAAAGGAAAGGAAATTTTTTTAAATAGAGCTTCAATGCCCTAAAAGCATACCAACACATACAAAATGGGGATCCCCAAAGAAAAGAAGAAAGAGAGTTAAAAGTAATATTTGAAGAAATAGTTGTAAACTCAAATTTGATTTTAAAAATGTCACTACATATCAAATAAACTCAAAGAACTCCAACTAGAATAAAAATAATACTGAAAGAAATTAATACTTTTAGAGATTTAGTGCTTGATTTTATTACTATGTGTACTAAGAAATTCTTATTTGCAATTGGGTTATTAATTTTTTGGCTTTATTATCTCATTCATGAGAATAAATTATATTTTTATAGTATATAGAGATAGGGAAATGATGTAAATGGATAGATTTGTCTAATGTCTAAAATCTAAATTGAGGGTAGAAAGACATGCAGAAAAGAACAAAAAGTATTACTAATCTTCTAAAATTAAGGACATAAAGTAAACATGAAAGAAGAGAAAATGAAAGCATAATCATACATACATATGACATAGTTAAATATTTAGGCTAAGTCTGGACTCACATAAGAAGTGTGTGTGTGTGTGTGTGTGTGTGTGTGTGTGTGTGTACAGAAGGTTGAACTCAGGACCTTGTACGTGGTAAGCACATGGTCTACCACTGAGCTACATGCCATCCCTCTAGTAGAAAAATTTTTTAATATATTAATAAATTAATGGACTGTATCTCATTTATTTAGCACTATTGCTATCAAGATTATGGTTGTGAACCAGAAGTTCAACATTTTGCTTAAAGTGTTAGAAATGTTTTTATTAGGATTCTTAGGTGCAATGCTAATAAGTTTTTTTAAAAACACAAAATTGGGGATGTATATATTGCCCTGGAAATTTGCTATTCTGAATGAATTTTATAAATCTAATATAGTTCAAGGTCTTAAATAAGAGGGGAAGGGAGGGAAAAGGAAAAGACAGTTTAAATCAATAAGAATATTTTCAGAGCAAGAGAAATAATTTAGTACAGTCTAAAACTTTTATTTGTCACAAAAATTTCATGAACTTTAAGCCCTAGGTACTATCCAGTAAAAATAAGCAGTAACTTTACATTAGTAGGCATTCTAGTAAGAGCTCAACGTATCTAGGTATCTGGCTTTTCTTTCCAGACTTAAAATTCTGATTTTGTCCATCAGATTTCAAATGCATAGCCTAGAGCATTTGCAAAACCAAGCTATGAATGTTGTCACTGGGATTTCCCCATAATTTTCAACTTATTAGACCTTGTGTCTTTTTCTTCATTGTCAGTGAAGAAAAAGTGGTTTAACTGTAGGCATCTCAGTTGTCTCATTACTGCAATGGTCACTCCGTGATCCTGTATTTTGCTACTTATTTCTCAGTGAATGTTACTCACCAACAAGTAAATTTCCATTCCATCATTGGACACTGGCAACTATAACCATTTGCTGAAGGAAATTCTCATTATGTATTTGTAGCAGATGACAAATTTCTCAGAACTATTCCCATGAGTCTTAGAAATGGCTTTGCAACAGTGAAACAAAGATTCATATCTAAAAATTTCTAAAAATTAGACAATGATTTGTCAACATAGCAATGGTTTATTTGACTTACATATTTTCCATGAATCCTACAATTTGTTATATATTAACAACTGGTTTTTGTTCACCAAGATTTTGCAAAAGTCCTTAAAGGGTTAGCTCTACATTAGATGGAAATTTATATCATAATTCCATTTTAATTAACCTAAAAGAATATATATTTCTTTTGAATTTCTCTTGCAATTGAAGTCTTCTTCTATACTGATTCACCATGCAGTTCTATATGCCAAAGAAATGAAATAATACAACAGTCAAGGACTTCAAAGGTGATTTTCTCCAACTCCCTTATCTGAAAGGCAATTGAGAAGTACTCAGAGAAACTAAGTGTTCAATCGTGGTGACAAAAGACCTGCAATCTTTGCTGCTATACTACACAGAGAGACTTGCAAATCTTTTTAAGGGTAATGTGTTTTATGCACAAACAACAGCAGTGGTAACAGTGCTCTGTATATTCTTGACAGAATGCAAGATCATCTTCTACTTGAGGAGGCTAGCCTCCTCACAATGAGTACTCTAGGGGAGGACAGAGATGAAACCAACTGATTACAGACGTCACAATTAGATCACTCTCATCCAGAGCCAGATTGTGAATAGCCTCGCTTTTAAATAAAACTTTGACACATGTCCATGTGAGGAGAAATAAAGTACTTTCCTGCCCAGAGACCCTCAAGTTTCCATTCAGCCCTGCACTAATTGAGACCACTTCCTGTACCAGGGTATAAAAATAGAGTTGAGATGCAATTTTATCAAGCCATTTAAGAAATTTCAATAAGACCTTTTCTTCTCCAGGCTTAACCACACAAAAATATGCCATAGATGTTTTCAAAACTCATCTGAGAATTTAAAAGGAAAGGAAAGGAATGAAAGGACAGAACAGAAACACAAATATAATAGAGACCAGGCAGATGGGAAGTAGAAAATTTAATCAAATAAGTTGCAGTTCAGTTTGTGTCATGGCAATTAGTTAAAACAATTTATTTACGAAGTGATGGAACTTGTTTTTACTAAATTGATGAAAGCAGACTACTCCTTGTTGTGTCATACAGACATAATGTATTAGGAAAACAAATTCATTATTTAAACAAAAGAGACATTTATTTAGCAAATACATGCTCAGTTAACATTTATTGAATGCTTCATATTACCAATCACTCTGCAACACCCTCTCATGTTTGGGGTCTTATTTAATCCTCAGAATCATTTAAATGGAATGAAGGTGTATTTGGAAACCCCTGAGTTGTTGTTTTTTAAATCATCAATAGAAAATAATTTCTATTTACTGTGCAAATCTTGCTAATTACTAGAAAAGGTGTAAAAAATTAGAGGTAGGCAGGGGATCAAATATAAAACATTTATACATGGAATAGCATACACGTTTGCATGGCCTATTTATTGCTATACAAGAAATTATGGTGATGGGCAACCAGCTCAGGAAGAATGCAGGACACAGTAACCAGCCCTTTTCTCTCAAGTTTTTTCTTTTCTTTTTCTTCTCTTTTTCTTCTCTTTTTCTTCTTCTTCTTCTTTTTCTTCCTTTTCTTTCTTTCTTTCCCTCCTGATTTCTTTTTTTCTCTCTTTTCTACACAGCTGGGGAAAACTCCAGCCACAGGAAACTAATCCCATCCCCCAAACTCAGAGAACAAGTTCAGATAATTTCTCAAATACTGCTTCATTCTGTCTTTTCTGCCCCCTTCTCTAGTTTCCTAAACCTTGTGTGATCATTCTTTGTCCTCCAGCCTTGCTTCTACTTCCTTTCCAGTTATCTTTGTTTTATACACTATCTTCCCTAAATTTCCCCACCATGGGGTAAAACTACTGTACCAAGAGGAAACACTTTGCATACAAACTCCTAATTTAAGATCAGTTTTGTTATATAACTATAGACTCTACTCCTATGGTCTAAAGTACAAAATGAATAGTTACCACAGTTTGTCAGTTTCCAAATTGTGCTTGATGATATTGTTATTGATAATTTTCCTACTTTAGGATGACATATCTGTTGTAATCAGTTGTTCTCCCTTCTGTAACAATACTGGGAAGCTCTGGGGTAATAACCTCACCACAGCCCTACACCAAAGGACTGATGACTGAGCCAAACAGATACCAACATCCCACGCTTAATTAATTGGGAAGTTAGAATCTTGGGACAGACACAAACCAAAAATCTCCTACACACAGAAGATATCCCTGAAGAACAGACTTTTCTTAGAAAGCCCTTGATACTAGTGATATAGCTACTACTACACAAACTCACAAGGATCATCACAGAAAATAAATTTTTAAAAATAGGAAATGAAAAGATGAAGAAGCAAAATGCAATCTCAGACCTCCAGCCCACCCAGAAAAAGTCCAGGATACATCGACATAGAAGAAACTGGAACACACCTGAAATTTCTGAAATGATAGCAACTGAAGTAAAGAAACAAATCCATGAAGCTATAGAAGAAACCAAATCAGAAATAATCTCTCAGGTAAAAAAAAGGAAATGTCAACATTTATAAAGGAATTGCTCAGCAAATCTAGAGTAGAGATAGATTAAAAAAAAAAATAGGGCCAGTGAGATAGCCCAGCGGCATAAGTGCCTGCTTGGCAGGCACAAGGTCCTGAGTTCGACTCCCAGTACCCATATACAAAGAAAAAGGGGCCAGTGATATCACTCAGCAGCACAAGTTCCTGCTGGCAAGCACAAGGTCCTGAGTTCGACCCCTGGTATCCACATAAAAAAAAATAATAGATGATGATAGGAAGAGGACAGAAACTGTGAATGATCAATATAGGAAAGAAACACAGTGCATGAAACAGATTCAAACAGATATCCAGGAAATTAAAAATTCATTGAAAGCTGGCAAAACTGCTTGAACAAAACTGAAGGCAGACATTAGACCTTGAAGACAGGATTGTGGCTAGTGATCCTGAAAGGAAAGATCTCCTAAAAATAACAAAAATCAGGAAATAAAAATTCAACAGCTGCAAGACAATGCAAAGAAAAATAATATAAGAATAATTGGTGTCAATGAAAAAGCAGGCATCAACACAAATGACATAAAAAAATATTTGCAGAGGGCCGGTGAGATGGCTCAGCGGCTTAAGCGCCTGCCCGGCAAGCGCGAGGGCCCGAGTTCGACTCCCGGAACCCACATACGAAAAAGGGGCCGGTGATATCACTCAGCGGCACGGGCGCCTGCTGGCGCGCGAGGTCCTGAGGTCGACCCCCCGGTACCCACAAAAAAAAAAAAAAATATTTGCAGAAGTAATAGCAGGAAATTTCCCAAGCATAGAAAAAGAATCTGACATACAGATAACTGAGGCATATAGAACTCCAATTAGCCACACCCAAAATAAATCTACACCAAGACATATAATAATCATGATTCCAGAAATTCAGCACAAGAACAGAATATTAAAAGCTGTTAGAGAAAAGAAATAGATCATCTATAAAGGAAAGCCTATCAGAATCAGGGCAGACTTCTCAACACAAACCCTCAAGTCAAGAGGGGCTTGGAATGAAGTATTTCAAGTCCTGAAAGAAAACAACTTCCAACCCAGATTGATGTACCCTGCAAAACTATCTTTCAAAATTAATGGAGAAATAAGATACTTCCATGACAAAGAACAAATGAAGAAATTCATGCCACCAAACCAACCCTACACAGAGTACTGAAAGATATAGTAGACAGAGATAAAAATGACCACAATTCCAAGAACAACAACAGAAAGAAACAACCAGGCAGGGCAAGCAATTAAACAGAGGGGAAAAGCAGGGAACCAACACCAAGAAAATAACATGACAAAGATAAGCCAATACATATCAGTTATAACCATCAATGTAAATGCCCTCAATTCACCTGTCAAAAGAAACAGACTGACAGAATGGATCAAGAAAAAAGATCCAACAATATGCCGTATACAAGAAACATATTTAACTCAAAAAGAAATTCGCAGACTGAAAGTCAAAGGATGGAAAACAATCTTCCATGCAACAGGAACCCAGAAAAAAAGCAGGGATAGCTATCCTGTTTGCAGACAATGTAAACTTCAAACCAAGGATGATCAAAAGAGATTAAAAAAAAAGTCACTACATACTTGTTAGGAGAAAACTTCAAGAGGAAGAGATAACAATCATAAATATGTATGCACCAATACAGGAGCACTCAACTATATAAGACAATTATTAATAAACATGAAAAACCAAATAAGCAATAATACAATTATAATGGGAGAACTTCATACCCCATTGTCACAAAGAGATAGATCAACTAGACAAAAAATCTGAAAAGAAATATCAGAACTGAACCAAACCTGCGAACAAATGGACTTAGTAGATGTTTTCAGAGTGTTCCACCCAACATCATCAGAATACATATTCTTCTCAGTTGCACACAGGACATTCTCTAAAATAGCCCATATACTAACCCATAGAACATGCTTAGGTATATACAAAGGAATTGAAATTATCCCATGCATAGTATCGGACCATAGTGCAATAAAATTGGAAATTAATGACAAAACAAACTGCAAAAGCTCCATAAACACATGGATATTAAATAACACCCTGCTGAACAACCAATGGGTCACAGATGAAATTAAAGAAGAAATTAAACAATATCTACAATAAAACAAAAATGCAAATACAACCTACCAAAACCTGTGGAATGCAATGAAAGCAGTCCCAAGAGGGAAATTTATAGCACCGAATTCTTACATCAGGAAAACAGAATGAGCACAAATAAACCACCTAATGTTACACCTCAAGCTTCTAGGAAAAGAAGAGCAAGACAAGCCTGTAAAAAGCTGTTTAAACTAACCAATGCTATCTGCTTCTGTAACCGCGCTTACAAAGACCCCTCCTCCCTTTGTTCTATAGACATATAAGCCCTGCACAGACAAACCTCGGGGCCCACTGTTCCTGCATGTTCAGTGAGCCCCACGCATGCTTGGATAATAAAACCCCTTGCCCTTTGCATGAGAAAAAAAAAAAAAAAAAAAAAAAAAAAAAAAGACAAGCCCAAATCCCATACAAGGAGGAAATTATAAAGATCAGAGCAGAAATTAACACAGTGTAGACTAAGAAAACTACACAAAGAACTAATGAGTCACAGAGTGGTTCTTTGAAAGAAGAAATAAAATTGATAAACCCTTAGCCACCCTTATCAAAAAAAAGGAAAGGAAAGACTCAAATTCATGCACTGAGGAATGAAAAGGGTGTAATCACTACAGATACTGTGGAAATTCAGAAGATCATCAGTACCTTCTTTGAAAATCTTTACTCTCATAGGATGGAACACACAGAAGAAATGGTGAGATTCCTAGATATGTATGAATAACCAAAGCTCAATCAAGAAGATATAAAAATTCTGAATAACCCAATATCAGTTAATAAAATTGAATATGTAATTAAAATTTACCAACAAAGAAAAGCCCAGGTCCTGATGGATTCACTGCTGAATTCTATAAGAAATTTAGAGAAGATTTAATGCCAATACTCCTCAAACTCTTTAATGAAATTGAAAGGGAAGCAATTCTCCATAACTCATTCCTGAAGGCAAGTATTACTCTGATACCAAAACCAGAGAAAGACCCAACCAAAAAAGGGAACTACAGGCCAATCTCCTTAATGAATATAGATGCAAAAATCCTCAATAAAATACTACCAAACAGAAAGCAGCATATCATCAAGATTATACAACATCAACAACTGGAATTCATCGTAGGAATGCAGGTATCGTTCAACATATGCAAATCAATAAGCATAATACACCATATCAATAGAGCCTAAGATGAAAATCACATGATCATCCCAATAGATGCAGAAAAAGATTTTGACAGAGTCCAACACTCATTCATGATAAAAAAAAAAACCCTACAGAAAATTGGAATAGGTGGTCTTTACCTCAATCTGACAAAAGCCATCTATGACAAACCAACAGCCAACATCATACTAAATGGACAAAACCTGAAAGCTTTCACTCTGAAATCAGGAACAAGACAAGGATGTCCACTATCACTACTCCTATTCAATATAGTTCTGAAAACATTAGGCAGAGCAATTGGATGAGAGAAATAAATTGAATGGGGATAGGAAAGGAAGAGTTAAATTATCATTATTGGCAGATGACAGGACACTCTACATAGAAGACCCCAAAAACCCCACCAAAAAGATTTCTAGAATTCATAACCAAATTCAGTAACACAATTGGATACAAAGTCAACACTCAAATGTCAATAGCCTTCCTGTACACAAACAACAAACTCACTGAGAGAGAAATTAGGGAAAACACACCCTTCATAATAGCATCCAAAAAAAATAAAATGACTAGGAATCAATCCAGTGAAGGAAGTAAAAGATCTATACATTGAAAATTATAGTATATGAAAAAGGAGCTTGAAGAGGATATCAGAAAATGGAAAGATATCCCTTGCTCATGGATAGGAAGAACCAACATACTTAAAATGGCCATACTCCCAAAATTGTTACAAAGATTTAATGCAATCCTGATCAAAATACCATTAGCATACCTCACAGAACTAGAGAAAACATTCCTAAAATTCTTCTGGAACCAGAAGAGACCTAGAATAGCTAAAGCAATTCTGGGCAACAAAGACAAGGCAGGAGGCATCACAATCCCTGACTTGAAATTATACCACAAAGCTACTGTGATAAAATCAGCATGGTACTGGCAAAAAAACAGACCTGAGGATCAGTGGAACAGATTAGAAGCTGCAGACACAACTACAAACACACTCAGCCACCTTATCTTTGACAAAGGGGTCAAATGTGTTCACTGGAAGAAAGATAGCCTCTTTAATAAATGGTGCTGGAAAAACTGGCTGCCTACATGCCGAAAACTAAAATTATACCCATGTCTATCTCCATGCACTAAACTGAAGTTGAAATGGATCAAAGATCTAAATATTAAAACAGAAAAACTAAATCTACTGGAAGAGAAAGTAGGTAGAAATCTTGAAGACATAGGTGTAGGCAGAGACTTCGTGAACAAAACCCAAACTGCATGGGAAATACTCCAAACAATCAACAACTGGGATCTCATCTTATTAAGAAGATTTTGCACCTCAAAAGAAATCACCAACAGAGTGAAAAGACAACCCACAGAGTGGGAAAAAATTTTAGCCAACTGTCCCTCAGGCCAACCACTTCTATCTAAAACATACAAAGAACTGAAAAAGATCAACCCCCCCCTAATTTAAAGACCCAATCCAAAAATGGGCATCTGAGATGAATACACACTTCTCAGATGAAGAAATACAGATAGCAAATAAATATATGAAAAAATGTTCAACATCATTGGTCATTCAAGAGATGCAAATTAAAACAGCACTGAGATTCCATCTCACCCCAGAAAGAATGGCTGTCATCAAGAAATCAACCAAGTAATACACCATATTAACAGAACCAAAGACAAAAATCACATGATCATCTCAATAGATGCAGAAAAAGCTTTTGACAAAGTCCAGCACCTTTTCATGATAAAAACCCTACAGAAAATTGGAATAGAGGGTCTTTATCTCAATCTGGTAAAAGCTATCTATGACAAACCAACAGCCAATATTATACTAAATGGCCAAAAACTGAAAGCCTTCCCTCTAAATTCAGGAACAAGACAAGGATGTCCACTGTCCCCACTCTTATTCAACATAGTTCTGGAAACTTTAGCCAGAGCAATTAGACAAGAGAAAGAAATAAAAGGAATAATGATTGGAAAGGAAGAAGTTAAATTATCATTATTTGCAGATGACATGATACTCTACACAGAAGACCCCAAAAACTCCACTAAAAAACTGCTAGATTTAATAACCAAATTCAGTAGTGTAGCTGGATACAAAGTCAATACTCAAAAGTCAATAGCCTTCCTGTACACAAATAACAAACTTACTGAAAGAGAAATTAGGGAAACAATACCTTTCACAATAACATCCAAAAAAATGAAATACCTAGGAATCAACCTCACAAAGGATGTAAAAGACCTCTATACTGAAAACTACAGTACTCTGAAAAAGGAGATTGAAGAGGATATCAGAAAATGGAAAGATATCCCTTGCTCCTGGATAGGAAGAACCAATATAGTGAAAATGGCCATACTTCCAAAATTGTTATACAGATTTAATGCAATTCCAATCAAAATTCCAACAGCATATCTCACAGAATTAGAGAAAACAATCCTAAAATTCATTTGGAATCAGAAGAGACCTAGAATAGCAAAGGCAATTCTGGGCAACAAAGGCAAGGCAGGGGGCATCACAATCCCCGACTTGAAATTATACTATAAAGCTACTGTGATAAAAACAGTGTGGTACTGGCAAAAAAACAGACCTGAAGATCAATGGAACAGATTAGAAGATGCTGAAACAACCCCAGACATACTAAGCCACCTTATCTTTGACAAAGGTGCCAAACACATTCGCTGGAAGAAAGATAGCCTCTTTAATAAATGGTGCTGGAAAAACTGGCTCTACACATGCCGAAGATTAAAACTAGATCCATATCTTTCACCATGCACTAAACTAAATTCAAAATGGATCAGAGATCTAAATATTAAAACAGAAACATTAAATCTGCTGGAAGGTAGGATAGGTAAAACCCTTGAAGACATTGGTGTAGGCAAAGACTTTATGAATAAAAACTCAACCGCACGGGAACTATCCCAAAGAATCAATAACTGGGATCTCATCTTATTAAAAAGCTTTTGCACAGCAAGAGAAACCACCAACAGAGTGAAGAGACAACCCACAATGTGGGAAAAAATGTCTGCCAGCTGTTCCTCAGACAAAGGATTACTATCGAGAACATATAAAGAACTCAAAAAAATCAGACCTCCCAAATTTAAAGACCCACTCCAAAAATGGGCATCTGAGATGAATACACATTTCTCAGATGAAGAAATACTAATGGCAAATAAATATACAAAAAAATGTGCAACATCGCTGGTCATTCGAGAGATGCAAATTAAAACAACACTGAGATACCATCTCATCCCAGAAAGAATGGCTACTATAAAGAAATCAACTAATAACAAATGCTGGAGGGGCTGTGGGGAAAAAGGAACCCTTCTCCACTGTTCGTGGGAGTGTTGACTGGTACAGCCACTGTGGAAGTCAGTGTGGAGATTCCTCAGAAAACTAGGGTTGGAGGTCCCATTTGACCCAGCTATTCCCCTTCTGGGCATCTTCCCAGAAGAATTAAAAACATCGTACCACAGCGATATATGTGCACCCATGTTTATAGCAGCACAATTTGTAATAGCCAGATCTTGGAAACAACCCAAATGCCCATCAACTGAGGAATGGATAAGAAAGATGTGGTATTTTTATACAATGGAGTACTATTCAGCCATAAAGAAGGATAAACTGGAGACTTTTATAGGTAAATGGATGCAACTCGAGAAAATACTCATAAGTGAAATAAACCAGATGCACATGTGTAAGCATCGTATTGTCTCTCTAGTATGAGAAACTGAAAGAGTAAATAAGATCCAAAATGTACAATAGACATGGTGAATCAAAAAGAAACTGGTCAAAAGGAAAGAGAGACTGGAATAGGGAAAAGAAAGAAGGGAAAGGGAAAAAAATTGTATATATATATATAAGAGGGTTAAGATAGATACACTACCAATTTTACTTAGTTCATTGAAGAGTAAGGTTTGTGCCAATAATGTTTGGACAATTGAATGTTAATGTCTGGTATCCTGAATAACTAACTTAAAGATAGTAATACGTAATGTATTAACCATAGTTACCCTCCTATTATGTTGTTTCGAAAATTTGTTCTTCTTTTGATTTGTTTTGTTTTTTCTTCTCTTTAAAATAAAAAAAAAAAAGAAATCAAACAATAACAAATGCCAGAGGGGCTGTAGGGAAAAGGAACCCTTCTCCACTGTTGGTGGGAGTGTACACTGGTGCAACCACTGTGGAAATCAGTGTGGAGATTCCTCAAAAAACTAGGATAGAGGTCCCATTCGACCCAGCTATTCCCCTTCTGGGTATCTTCCCAGAAGAATTAAAAACATCATACCACAACAATATATATGCACTCATGTTTATAGCAGCACAATTTGTAATAGCTAAATCTTGGAAACAACCCAAATGCCCATCAACTGAGGAATGGATAAAAAAGATGTGGTCTTTTCATACAATGGAGTACTACTCCGCTATAAAGAAGGATAAACTCGAGGCTTTTATAGGTAAATGGACACAACTAGAGACCATATTCATAAGTGAAATAAATCTAACTTGTATGTGTAAACATCATATTGTCTCCCTAGTGTAAGAAACTGAAAGAATAACTAAGATGTAAAATCTGAAATAGATATTGTGAAAGGGAAAGAAACTGCTCAAAAGGAAAGAACAACTGGGATGGGGAAAAGAAAGAAGGGAAAAGATAAATATATATACACAAGATAGTAAGATAATTATACTACTAATTTCTTTTAGTTCATTGAAAAGAATGGTTTGTGCTTACATTGTTTGATCAATTCTGCATGCCTGTATTTGTAATCTAAGCAACTACTTTGAAGATAACGATATACAATATATTAACAATTGTTAATTTCCTATTATCTTGTTTTGAAATTCTGTATCATTTTTTATTGTTTTTTCTCATTAAATAAAAAAAACCATAAAACTTAGTAATTTAATAATCTTTTATTATCTTTCACAGTATCTTTGGATCAGGAAAACAGACAGGGCACAGTGGGAGACCTCATCACTCTTCCACCATTACTGGGCCCTGGGTTGGAAGTCAGAAAGGCTGGGGCTGGAGTCATCTGAGGTGCAGACACGTATGTTGCTAGCTATTGGCTGCCATCTAACAGAGGCCTGGGTTTCCTTGCAATACAGTGGCTAGGTACCAAGGGTAAGCATCATGGGAGAGAAAAGGCAAAAAAGAGGCTCCTTTCTGAAACCTAGACTCCTAGTCTCAGCAGTTACATAGGATCCCCTCTACCATCCCTCACTGGAGCAGTCAAAAGTCACAAGGCCCTGCCCTTAATCAGAAGAGACCCTTACCACCATCTCCCTCATAATTTGATGGAGGAAGTGTTCATTACATTGCTAGAAGAGCATGCAGGCAAGGATAAATATATAGGTGAATGCAGAATACAGTCTATTACAGTCTTACTCTGGTGCAGAATTCATCATGAGCTCTTGGCTTAGTCAACGTGTGAGACATGTCTCATGTCAGGACTCTAAAGGTGCTCAGAGAACAGAAGTGTCACTCCCGACTGGAGACCAAGGTGGGCTTCATAGGAGGTTTTATTTTGGAGAAAATTTTCCATTCATTTACTCACTGGGTGCCTACCTGATGTGGGGATGGTAGCATGCTAAGCAAAGCATGTAGGAGAAAATTCTACTTGCAAAGGCACAAGGCTGAGGGTGATCACATAAGAAGGCTCAGGGCTTCGTCTAGTGGAAATCACTCACTAGTTCTCTCAGTTCTTTCTTCCCACAGCAATATTTCTCCCGGTTGCTAGAAGCCAGCAGTGCTGCACAAATTCAGGATCATCTTTTCTTAGATTCTTTCTTTTTTTTTTTTTTTTTGTGGGTACCATGCCTGGCAAGCGTGAGGTCCTGAGTTCAACTCCCGGTAGGTACCCACATACGAGAAAAGGGCCAGTGATATCGCTCAGCGGCACGGGCACCTGCTGGCGTGCAAGGTCCTGAGTTCAACCCCCAGTACCCACAAAAAAAAAAAAAAGAAACCTAATTTATTAGCTACAAATATTAAAGTTTTTAACATATATAAAAGCAAATTCTTTTCTAATTTCCACTTTTGTGCTTTATTTTATTCTTTCACAGTCTTTGCTTATTCCTCCCTATGTAATTCTACCTGAAATGATGATTAAAAGTTTTTGCTTGTTTATAAGGAAGTTCATGGAAAAATCTAAATGACATTTATAGTAGTTGATGATTGGGCCAAAGAAACTAGGAAGTCAAAAGCATGATTTTTATTTTGTAATACTATCAATTATTCTGTCTCTGAACAAGTGAAACTTATTTTTAATAGCTCCAAGCCTTATATTTTATTACAGAACAATTTCTTAACATAATATATGCCTCAGGGGCCGGTGAGATGGCTCAGCGGCTTAAGCGCCTGCCCGGCAAGTGCGAGAGCCCAAGTTCGACTCCCGGAACCCACATACGTAAAAGGGGCCGGTGATATCGCTCAGCGGCACAGGCACCTACTGGCACGCGATGTCCTGAGGTCGACCCCCCGGTACCCACAAAAAAAAAAAAATATATATATATATATATATGCCTCAGATTTATACGTCAGTATTTAAGAAAAGAAGTGTTCACTATTTTAAGTCCATACACATGATTTAAGGAATCAATGCAAATTCCATGACTAATCTGATAATGAAAGATTGACTATGATGCAACTATAATTTCTTTCCTAATATACAATTAGCTAATAACTACGCTTATCTTTTTTTCTTTTTTTTTTTTTGTGGGTACCGGGGGTCAACCTCAGGACCTCGTGTGCCAGCAGGTGCCTGTGCCGCTGAGCGATATCACCAGCCATTTTTTTGTATGTGGGCACCAGGAGTCGAACTCAGGACCTTGCACTTGCTAGGCAGGGACTTATGCCACTGAGCCATCTCATCAGCCCAACTAAGCTTATCTTGAAATCATCAGATGAATTTACAATTAAGAATTTAGCAAATTTTTTACTAATAAACTATCAAGCCTAGTTTGTTATTTTAAAACAAAGTGATTTCAAGGGGATAAGAATTTCATTGTGTACAATGAAATCTCTATGTTGGAGAATTTTATTAACACAGAGATGGAATGATCCAAAACTCCCATTTGTCCCTTCTGAATCTCACTAGAATTAGCTCAGACTTAAAGTTCAATACAATAAAAATTTAGATAAACTAGCTCACCAAGTTTAAGTAGATTCAGACAGCTCCCCACTATGAGACAATTCCTAAGACGGTCTATCTGTTATCACCACTCTGCTTCAGAAGCGGTATTTTGCAATTCACATCAAGACTTACAAGTACTAAATGAATTCTAGGTGTGGTCTAAGAAACTCAACAAGGCCACTTACTTATTCACATGGTAATCTCTGGGGCAAAACCATACTATCAGCAGTATGAAAGGATCTGCTGTGAAACTTGTTGATAAGAACCCCAAAATATAAGCAGTGGAGATAAACCACCAGCAGTGACAAGGCCCACTTGGTACCCACTTTCATGTGGGAGAAAGTTGAAAGAGAAAAATGGGACATCTACATGCTGATCCAAAATCACCAGCAGTAACTTATTATAGCAACAAGGCCAGCTGGGGATCCTGCAAACTGATGCACAGGTGAGAGCACAGAGGCTGCGGAAGTTCAGCAGGTGCTGAAATGGTTTTGGTCCTAGGAATTCTCAAAATGCAGTCCTGAGCTCACTTCTATAGCAAACCCCTCTGGCTTTGTCTGCTTGGACAGCCAAAACAAAATACTTAATAGACTTGGTGGCTTAAACAGCAGACTTGTATTTGTCATGGTTCTGGATGCTGAGAAGTTTCAGATCAAGGTTTCAGAAAACCCAGTTCTCAGGCCAGGCATGATGCCTATAATTTCTGCATTCAGGAGGCTGAGGCAAGGAGATCATCACAAGTGCAAGGCCAGCCTGGCCTACATAGTGAGTTCAAGGCCAGCCTGAACTACATAGTGAGAACTTGTCTCAAAAAAAAAAAAAAAAAAGAGAGAGAGAGATAGAAAGAAAGAAAGAAAGAAAGAAAGAAAGAAAGAAAGAAAGAAAAAAAGAAAGAAAGAAAGAAAAGAAAGAAAGAAAGAAAGAAAGAAAGAAAGAAAGAAAGAAAGAAAGAAAGAAAGAAAGAAAGAAAGAAAGAAAGAAAATCCAGTGTCTAGCAAAGGCCCTCCTCTTCACATGCAGATGGTCAACTTCTCAATGTGTGCTCACAGGGCAGGTAGAGGAAAAGCTTTGTTGTTTCTTCTTCTTTTGTAAGGATATCACTTCTCTTGGATTAAGGCTTGTGGAGAGTTAATTTTATGTGTCAACTTGCCCGGGCCATGATGTCCAGGTGGCTGACAAAACATGTCTGGCTATGTCTGTGTGGATGCTTCCAGAAGAAATTAACATTTGAATCGGGATGAAGATGTCCATCATCTGATCCTCGGAAGGCTTCATAGAACAAAAACGTGGAGGAAGGTTGAATTCTCTTTCTGCTTCACTGCATGAGCTGGGATATCAATCTTGTCTTTTGTGCTTCTGGTTCTCAGACCTTCAGACTTGGACTGGAATCTACAATATCAGATCTCTGGCACTTCGGCCTTCAAGTTATGCCACTAGCTCTCCTAGGTCTCCAGGTTGCAGAAGAAGGTTGCAGAAGATTGTGGGGCTTCTCAGCTTCCATAATTACATGAGGCAATGCCTTATTTTATATATACATATATATATCATATCATATCATATCATACTATAGATAGATAGATAGATAGATAGATAGATAGATAGATAGATAGATAGATAGATATAGTCCCGTGCATGTGGGGAGGGTCCTATTAGGTCTAACACAAGGCTCCAACCTTATATTCTCATTTAACCTTAATCACACCTTTAAAGACTTTATCCTTTGATGTATTCACAGACAGCTAAGGTTTCAACAGATGAATTTATAGAGGGCATAATTTAGTCCATAGCACTCTAAGGAAAAATTGATGACAGTAAAATCTAAGTTCAGCAAAGAAAAGAACAAATATGTGGACAAAGAAAAGAATAAATATACATGGGGATGGACAAAAAGGGAGACAGAGCTCAGAAAGCAGGCCATATATTTTAACCAATTTATTAAAAAATGAAGATGAAGACACACATACCAAAACATGTGGAATGTAGTCAAAGCAGGGTTAGAGGAAATTTTGAGCTGCAATTGCCTACATTTAAAAAGAAGACATCTTAAATCAACAACATAAACTTCTATTTAAGATGCTGGAAAAAAAGAAAAACAAATCAAACAAAGCAAGCAGAAGAAAATGAATAATAAGAGTTAGTATAGAAATTAACAAAGTAGAGAATAGGAAAACAATAAAGAAAATCAACAAAACCAAATGTCAGTTGTTTGAAAAGACTGACAAAATTGACAAATCTTTAGCTGGATTGAATGAGGAAAAAAAAGATTCAAGTTACTAAAAGTATGAAGGAAGGATGAGCATTACTGCCAACATTACAGAAAATAAAAGTAATCATAAGGGAATACTATGAACACAGTATACCAACAAATGAGATAACTTAGATGAAGTGGACACATTCCAAGAAAGACACAAAGTACCAAATTGGACTCAAAAGAAATACAATATCTGAATATAAATAAATATACTGAATTTGTATCATAAAGTTTGCCACACAAAAATGTCCAAGACCAGACCGTTTCACAGATAAATTCTACCAAACGTATTAAGAAGAACTGATACCAATTCTTTACGAACTGTCCCAAAAAATATGAGAATGAAGCACACTTCCCGGCTTACTTTTACATATCATATACCAATAAGGGACTTGTTTCTTGAATACATAAAAACTTTTAACTCCATAATAAAAAGATAACTTACAATGGCAAAGAACCTGAATAGCCATTTCCTCAAAGAAGATATATAAATGATGAATGCACACATAAAAAGATGCCCAATATCACCATCAAAAAGTGCAACTCAAAGCCAAAACATGATAGCATTTTATCTACTATGTAAGTACCATTTTTTTGTGTGTGGGTACCAGGGGTCGACCTCAGGACCTCGTGTGCCAGCAGGCGCCCGTGCCACTGAGTGATATCACCGGCCCTTTTTTCGTATGTGGGTTCCGGGAGTTGAACTCAGGCCCTAGCGCTTGCCAGGCAGGCGTGTACGCCGCTGAGCCATCTCACCGGCCCTTAAATACCGTTCTTGATATACCTCCAAAGAAACAGAAACACTGCTACCTGAAAACCTGTACACAAATGCTCATAGCAAGGGTTGGGATATAGCTCGGTGGCAGAGTACTTCCCTAGCTTGCGAAAGACCCTCTGTTCAACTCTCTGCACTGAAAACAAATGTGCATAGCAGTGATCTTCATAATAGCAAAAAGAGAATGATCCAGTATTCATCAACAAATGAGTACACAAATAAAATAGAATATTATTTATAATACAAATGAACTAGTACTACTAGTTCCAGTAGTACTGGTTCCAAGCAGAATTAACCCAGTTTATTAAAGGGCAAAAACAACAAATTGCTGAAAGAAAAAAAAAATCTCTACAAATAATGTTTCAAGACAATCTTTGAAATGTGAATGCTAGCTAGAATATTGATGTTATTAAAAAATTGCTGTCTTTTTAAAGGATGTGACACTGAAAGAGAAAAATGTGAATTGGAGGGGATAGGCTTGTATTAGAATAACAGCCCCTCACACTGCTCTTGACCTAACCCCCGAATCTATGTTTGTTATATTGGATGGCCACAGGGAATTAAGAGTATGGATGGAAGTAAGGGTGCTAATCAATTGCTCCTCAGAAAGGGAGATTATCCTGAATGATTTCAATGGATCCTCATGTAATCACAGGTAAATTATGAGTGGGAGAGTGAGAAAGGGGAGTCAGAGAAGGAAAAGAAGCAGAGACCACAGTAATGTGACTTCTTGTATAGAAGAGGAAGCCTCCAAGCTGGGCACACCTGTAATCCCAGCACTTGGGAGGCTGAGGCAGGAAGATTGTTGTGAGTTCAAGGCCAGCCTGAACTACATAGTGAGACCCTGTCTCAAAAAAAAAAAATTGAAGAACAAGAAGAGGGAGCCTCCAGCCAGGGGATGTGAGCAGCCTCCAGAAACTGGCAAAGGCAAGGAAATGCATTCTCTCCTGGAGCCCCTGGCTGGCCCCTTCAGGCTAATCCAGTGAGACTTATTTTGGACTTCTGACCTTAAAAGCTGTAAAATAATAAATTGGAGATATTTAAGTGACTAAATTTGTAGCAATTTGCCATCCCAGCAGCAGAAAACCACAACAGAACCCAAGGGGCAAAGAAAGAATTGGGAAGGTTTGACAAAGAAAGCTAAATCTTGGGAACCTCAATATTTTAACTCACACAATCTCTATAAATTTTTAACTCTACTGCACAACCTCATTTTCACATCTTTCTTCACCTGAAAGATATCCTGGAAGTCAAGAACTGAGCCTCACTAATGTTTGTATCCTCAAAGCTTTATTGTAGTACTTTGCATTTCAATAAATGCTTGTGGGGGGAGAGAAGGAAGGAATTAAAAGGATCCAGAATATAAACTTAGATATTTCACAAACTCTTTAGAATTCAATTCCAAGAACTCACATACATTACCTTCTTGCATTACCTAAATGTAATAAATTCATTTTTGTATAGATTAGCCTTTTTTATACGTACACACATACCCATGCTAGAAAGTTAACAGACCAGATGGGATTATGGAGACAATGTATAAATTATCTAATATTACTAACATGATTATATCTTCCAGTGATGTCTCAATACGCTGAGTGACATATTTTAAGATAAATAGAAATACGTTGGGGAGAAAAACGAAGCATAGAGCACAATGAAATCTTAGCAGCAATTATACACCAGAGACTCAAGGAAGTTAAGAATTGTTACCAGATTTGGACATTTGCCTGCCATATAAAAACTAAAGACAAGACAAATAATTTTATGACATATGCTTCAACATGTTGAACTATACTCAAAAATATATCTTATGAGGTTTGACAACTGTAAAAAATTCACAATACACACTTGCTGCCAGAATAATAGCCTCTCTGCTCTCTCTCTCTCTCTCTCTCTCTCTCTCTCTCTCTCTCTCTGTGTCTCTATCTCTCTCTGTATCTCTCTGTCTCTCTCTCTGTGTGTCTCACTCTATCTGTGCCACTCTCTGTCTCTCTCTCTATCTGTGTCACTCTGTGTCTCTCTCTCTGTGTCTATGTCTCTCTGTCTCTCTGTCCCTTTGTCTCTCTGTCTCTCTGTCTGTCTCTCTCTGTCTCTGTCTCTGTCTCTCTCTCTCTCTCTTTCTCTTCTTTCTGTCTCTCTCTCTCCCTCCCTCACTCCCTCCCCCCCATTTTGAACTGTATCCAGGTCATGTCTGACTCAAGACCAGTGAAACAACAGTCTTAACACAGAAAACAGAGCAGCAACTAAGTAAATAAGAAAATGACTTGCAGCCTGGCAGTGTGTTCAGGGCAAGGTACTACAGGTGACCTTCTGACTCAAAGAAGTTAAGTCAGAGCCAGAAATCACTTCATATTCCAAGTACAATAATGAATGAGTGAGAACTGTAGCCAGTAACTAAGCTTCTTGAACAGTTGCTTCATGGTCACATGCACTTCTCCATGTAGAGTATGATAATTTTTTGGGCCAAGGTGGAAAGCTTGAAGGTCTGACTAACCAATAGACAAAAACAACTCCGAAGAGTTCAGTTGGAGAAGCACCTTCATACAGTTTCCCAGACTCAAGGAATTTTAAAATGGGGCTGCATTTGGAGAAAAGCAGGGAGCAAAGAGATAGACAGGGAAGAAATGAGTATGGCCAAAGAAGGAGCAGAAACATCTACTTGATCAGTTCTGTAAGCTGGGATTCCATGTAAGATTTCTTTTGAAGGGCCGGTGAGATGGCTCAGCAGCTTAAGCGCCTGCCTGGCAAGCGCGAGGGCCCGAGTTCAACTCCCGGAACCCACATACGAAAAAGGGGCCGGTGATATCGCGCAGTGGCACGGGCACCTGCTGGCGCGTGAGGTCCTGAGGTCGACCCCCCGGTACCCACAAAAAAAAAAAAAAAAGATTTCTTTTGAAGAAATTGATTTAAAAAGAGAGAAGTCCCTAAATCACTGACTTAAAAAATGGATAGAAGCACTAAAATATTTTCAGTATAAGGAAGTTAAGGAAGCAAAATCAGTTGATTTACTTCCATTCTTTCTGAAGTAAAGAATGCAAAGAGTTGTACCTACTGCTTATTAGAACACTTCATTATCTTCACCATCCAGCAAACACATAGATCACACAAACACAGAATGCCATGATTCCTACAGTATATTTGGGATTCTGATTTACATAACTCTTATGCACCAGAAACAGCAAGATGTCATCTTGGTAGTTTTCTATGAATGTTAATGAGTGGAAATGCTGTTTGACAAGCTAAGATCTTCTTGACTAGTTTTGCTCCATGTAGAAACTAACTCAGTTTCTCCTGGTCACAAACAAACCAAACTCTGTTCCCGTGTCAACTCTGGCTTTCTGTATGGTTCACGCCTGCTGCATAATTGTTAAACAAAATTTACAGGAGGCCTTTGTTTTGGACTAGACTCCTGCCCTGGGCCCCAACAAACCAGACTGAAAATCAGAATGAAGTTGCCCATCCAACGCTCCACCCCACCAAACCAAAACTAAGCTGTTTGGCTTTTCGAGAAATCAGAGGAAATGAGCACTAACAGCCAAGTTTTCCAAAAAGGCTATTTTCCATCAGTATAACAATGGCATTCCCTCTGCTTCAATCCTACACACACATAAAAAGTAGCTTGGTGATAGCTACTGTTTACTTTTCTACTGTTCTCTTTCCCTGACCACATCTTACAAGGAAAGTAAATTTGAAATGACCAATCTTCTTTTTTTTTTTTTTTTTTTTTTTTTTTTTTGTGGGTACCGGGGGGACGACCTCAGGACCTCGCGCGCCAACAGGCACCCGTGCCACTGAGCGATATCACCGGCCCCTTTTTCGTATGTGGGTTCCGGGAGTCGAACTCCGGCCTTCGCGCTTGCAAGGCAGGCGCTTAAGCCGCTGAGCCATCTCACCGGCCCCCAATCTTCTTTTTATGTTCTTTGTTTCTGCTTTTTTTAACTCTTCTCTGTCCATAAAACCAACCTCTTCTGGGCAGATCTGATATACTTACTGTATATTATGAAATGAGGTTCGCCCAATTCTAGAATTCCAAAACAAAGCCAATAGAGATCTTTAAATTGTTATCATTTTGTCCTTAATAGACTTATTTTAATCTAAAACCTATGTGTCCTAATTTGAGCCTCAGACGTGTCCTGGAATCCATGTCAATGTTTTCCCCCCTCCATAATCACGTGCTTGATTCTCCCATGAATGCTCTTTTTCATTTCCCCAGACATGCACCACAGTGCCCACTCTTACAATTTATAGACCATGTTCTATTAACCCTTGCATCTTCTGTTCTGCTTTGACTCAACCTAATTTCCAAACCCAGCAACCTACACAAATCCAAAAAAGACTGTCATCACACTGAAAATGTTAGGCACCAATAGAATTTTTCTGAAGATATCACAGAAGAAATGAAAGAGAAAAGCCAAATCCCACACTTCAAAATACACTACTTCCAAAAAATCATCATTAAGCAAATCTGTCTTTAAAGTTCAGTCCACCCCAGCAGAACTCTGACAAGGGTAGCTTTTTCGGTCATTTCCCTACTCAGGGCCCAACTTAGTGACTGCTATTTTCTTTTTCCTGGCTTTATTCCCCCAACCTCAAATGCCTCCCACTTTATTGTATATTAGGCAAAGTCAGACTTACCATATCTCTATCTTCAAGCATAATCTCCATGCTGCTTCATAAACAAAGGGCCCTCTTTTGCCTGGGATCAAACTTCCCTTCCCCTGACAATCTGTGGTGACTACAAATTATAAACTATCTATTAAAGTCAGCCAAGGGTTAGTATATGGCTTTGAATTCCAATATTATATCTTGAAGGACTTGATATGAATACGAATGCATCTAAATCCCATGTAATAGTAAATATAACTATAATGAGTTTGTATGATAGCAAATTTATAAATGTATTCTTATTAAAGATGAAGTTGTTACAAGTAACTGCAGAGAATTCCTGGAAAATTCCAACCATAAAAAGACATGTTAATTGTGCAGTTAACAGAGGAATTTTAAAGACAATATGTTACTAATATCCCACTGATGTTTTTTCTTCAAGTTACACTAAAAGATTTCCATTACTGGGCCGGTGAGATGGCTCAGCGGCTTAAGCGCCTGCCTTGCAAGCGCGAGGGCCCGAGTTCGACTCCCGGAACCCACATACGAAAAAGGGGCCGGTGATATCGCTCAGCGGCACGGGTGCCTGTTGGCGTGCGAGGTCCTGAGGTCGACCCCCTGGTACCCACAAAAAAAAAAAAAGATTTCCATTACTTACACCATAATAACTCATCAGAATTATGTCACTGTCACAATCAAAGAACTGAAAGAAGATCAAAAGACTTGAATGACTTAATACACTCCTTTACCTTCAGGCAGACTGACACTTGAATGGCCCAGATACCAACTGCTTTTTTAGGACATCCCAAGGATGAGATCCTACACTGTCTCCCAGAGTCTTATAGAGGTATTCAGTTAGCTCTCTGGCCATCTGCATAAATTTTCTGGTGACCTCTTATAGAGGAGGCCTGGCACATTGGAGAACCCAGCAATGTTAACAACCCATGCTCAAATACAGAAAAGGAAATACCCAGCCTTTGAATGCTCTGGACCCCATCTTATGAGAATGGTTAACGTCATCAGAGACTTAGGTATCAAAACAGTAAAAATAAAAGCATAAATATTACCATGGTCTGAGTGTTTATGCCCCACAAAATTTATATATTGAAATCCTAACCTCCAAGGTGATGATATTAGGAAGAGGAGTTACTGGGAGAGGTGACTAAGTCATGAAAATTTTGCCATTATGGATTATAATGGCAAATTATAAAATAGATCCAAGGGAGCTTCTTCATCCCTTTTACCATGTAAGATGCAGTTGGAAGGTACTATTTCAGAAACTAGGCCCCCACTGACACCAAATCTTCCATTACCTGAATCTTGGATTCCCCTATTCCAGAATTGTTAGAGATAAATTTCTGTTGTTTATAAGACATTCAGTTTATGGTATTTTGTTTCAGAAATCCACAGACTAAGATAAGAACTAAAACTAATGTTAATTTAATAATTTTTTCTGCAAAGGAGAACTACATGAGTGGTCAGAACAGTAAGTGAAATAATAACTGGGAAAAAACTTTTATGATGTCTGGTGATAAGAATATCTGGCAGACCTATTAACCTCTGCCCATTGTTCTCCAAAGTTGAAATTAAAATAATGTTCCAAATCCTTTACATGGCATCTGGGACTCATCTACAAGTGATTACAGATAAACAGATTCCTTTTCTTAAAAGTTAGACTTCTGGCACTCCCTATGGAATAGCTACATGCACTAGACAACAGATTGCAATCATCGTGAGGACTCACCACAGCTTACATATCTAACAGGAAAAATAATTTGGCAAATTGATTTTTTAAAAGAAATGAAAACCACATATTGAGAAAGTTGTAGCCAGTGTATTTTGGCAACAACAGCCCTCAGATGCAGGGCCATAAGCACATTTCAACCCCTTGAGGGTTTTGGAAGATGAAGCTGCATGTCATTTTGATTGATGGCTCAAATGGGTCCACAGAGATGGGTTTATGTGCCTGAAGTTAAGGCTTCAAAGTGAAATGCAAGTTTCCTACCAAGAGGACTCACTGTAAATCTCAAGGAATTATTTGGGGGAAAAAATCCGTGTTTGGACATGGAACCTGGACAGAATTCAAGGAGTAGTCTACATCCCTGGAGTGAAAGAGAGCAGCAGAGGCGAAGAGTAATGTGACCCCACATCTCCATGAGGCCCCAGGAGCCCTGGGCAGTCTTCCGGAAACCCCTGGCAAGTGTGCTAGGTAATAGAACTAAGTACATGATTTGGGGAGGGATTCCATGCATAGGGGCACAGCAGACAGTGACTTCAGGGGCCCACCCAGGGACCCAGGAAGGTGGCAGCAGCTGTATGCCCACCTCTGCTCCACAGGCAGGGAGGTCTGGGTCTGGAGTTCCTACAGAGGTGGCCAATTATCAGGGACACCACTGAGAAACATCCTCCCATGTTCACGGTAGATAAAGGAAAAGCCCTCATGAGAAGAAATGCAACCAGGATTGGCAGGTGGCCCTCGGCACAGGCGTTGAAAGAAGTCCTATGATGCAGCTAATGCTGGTGTTTGTGAGGGGTCTGAACATGTTCTGCAGGAGGGAAAAAATAGCTATGAGATCTGAGAAAAGGTTAAAGAAGAGAGAAGAATGTAAAGGAGGGGGCCGGTGAGATGGCTCAGCGGCATAAGCGCCTGCCTTGCAAGCGCGAGGGCCCGAGTTCGACTCCCGGAACCCACATACGAAAAAGGGGCCGGTGATATCGCTCAGCGGCACGGGCGCCTGCTGGCGCACGAGGTCCTGAGGTCGTCCCCCCGGTACCCACCAAAAAAAAAAAAAAAAAAAAAAAAAGAATGTAAAGGAGGAAGAGAAGAAGATAGAGAGTAGAGCTAATTGTCATTAAAGCCAAGGTTATAGAATTGTTGGTAGAAATAAGAAGTCAAAATTGAAGACTACCTTTGCTAGTATAGCCCTTATAACTACATCAGTCCTAGAGTAGTGTTTTATTCATAGTAACAAAAGCCCTATCCTCCATGCTCAGGGTATTTCTCCTTTCTCCCAGTGTCAGGCTGCCTCTTAGCTCCTCCTCACTAGGCTTTACATCCCAAACCAGGACACTTTCCTCTTTAAGAAACTTCTTACAGTTTGCATCTTAAATTTCCTCCAAGAACTCCTGTGTTGAAGGCTTGATCCCCAGTGCAACAGTGTCCAGAGGCGGGGCTTTTGGAAAGTAGTTGGGTCATGGAGGCTCTAACCCCATGAATGGGTTAGCCATCTATGATGGGCTATTGGAAGTTTGTGGATACTTTAGGAGTTATCTTTTTAAAGGGTATATTTGTCCCTCATTCATATTCATTCATTCTCTCTTTTCCTTCTCACCTTTCTCTTTCTGTCCCTCTCCTGGTACCATGAGATGAGCAGCTTAACTCTGCCACATACTCCCCACCATGATGTTCTGCCTTCTCACAGGCCCAGAAACAAAAGAGCCATAGACTGAAACTTCTAAAACTCTGAGACAAAATAAATCTTTCCTCCTTTAAGTTGATTTTCACAGGTATTATTTTTGTCACAGTGATAAAAAGCTAACACATTTTGTTTCATATTCTGTCACACAAAAATCAGCCTAATAGGCCACTTCCACACATCATTGATAGCAAAATCTCACTGTGTTATCCTGATCCCCATCTTTAACAAAAGATTTCTGAAAATACAAAACATTCACTCTCAGAGATAAGTTTAAGTTGTGGCATATCAGTTTCTGTGGCAAGTTAGTGAAGACAGAGTTTCTTTAAAATCTGTCATGAAATTAATACTCTATTTGTATATTAATATATGTTTCCTTAGACCAGCCTAATTTGGGATTTAATGCAGAGTTTTTCAGACAGTAATTATGTATAAAGTAGCTTCCCCCCTCTTTATTCATGGCGGATATATTCCAAATCCCCCAGTGGATGCCTGAAACTATAAATAGCACTAAGCCCTTATAGGTAGGTAACATATACAGGACAGAAATGCTGGACAAAGAGATGATTCACACCCTCAGTTGGACCCATAGTTGACCACAGATAACTGAACCATCAGAAAAGGAAACTGTGGAAAGGACTTCTGGGAAGATGGTGGAGCAGTAAACAGCAGCAAATTAGCCTCTCCAAGATTCAGAATCTAGACACTGGAATATAACAACTTGGGTAAGAAAAGAAGGAAGGAAGTAGATCCCCAGGACTCAGAAAGGATCTGAAGGGAGAATTGGAGCCCACAGGGAAAGTGAAGAGACAGATCTCAACACAGGAAAAAGGAGGTGATAAATAGAACTTTCTCCCTGACTTCTGGCTCCGGGGATGAGAGAGGATGCTCAAATACATAGAGACACAGTGAGGGCAGGTGACTCCAGAGGCCTCCAGGGAGAAATGCACCAGTGAAACAGAGCGGTGTCTGCTGTAAACAACAGCTGGTGAGTGACTCCAGTCAAGGTGTCCTCTGCAGAGTGTTGACAAGATGCCAGTTTAGGGAGGGGCCAACTGAACCCAGGACTTGCAGCAGCCAGCTCCTAGTGGCTGGGTGAGGCACAGCCACAGGAAACATCCAGGGTCAGGGACCCAGAGTCAGGCCAGCAAGATACCCAGAGTGCTGTAGGCTGAACAACTCAGGCCCCAACTCCACAACCAAAGGCCAGGATCAGCCTGAACTTCTATGGAGTTGAAAGTACCAGAATCAGCATCTTGCCCTATTCCTACTGAAGGCTTTCTGGGTTTATCCAGCACCCTATCCTAATCCTACTGCAGGCTTGCTGGGATCATCCAGCACAGATCTGGGCTCTGTCTGCCTCCTTTGTCCATCAGTGACAGTGGAGCACACCTTGAATTGTACACTACCACAAAACTGCAGACCCCAAAACATACCACAGGCTTGAAATCACAGAGAAATCTCTTTTTATTTTCTTTTTTTCTTTGTTTTTTCTTTATTCTTGATTGTTTATTTTTGTTTTTTATGAGTGTGAACTTTTTATTAGTTTTTTTGTTTTGTTTACTTCTTGTTTTATTCTTCTTTCTTTCCTTTCTGTCTTCTTTACCAAGTTCCCAAAGCTTGGGTAATCTTTCTTTGTCCTTCAGTCTTGCTTCTACTCTCTCTTCTTTTTTTTTTTTCTGGGTACTGGGGATCGAACTCAGGATCTCGCATGCCAGCAGGCACCCATGCTGCTGAGCAATATCACCAGCCCTTTTTTCGTATGTGGGTACCAGGAGTCGAATTCAGGACCTCACACTTGCCAGGCAGGCATCGATGCAGAAAACAAGTTTTTTAAAAATAGAAAATGAGAAGACATAGAAGAAAGATGCAACCCCAAACCTCCAGGTTGCTCAAGGCAAATCCAGGGGGCATTGAGGTGGAAGAAATCAAAAGCCACCCAACTGAATTTTCTGCAATGATATCAGTGAAAGTAACAAAGCAATGAATGAGTCTCTAGAAAAAAACAAATCAGAAATAATTTTACAAATAACTACAGAGGTGATGATCATAATGAAAGACATGGTTAGTGAATTTAGAGTAGATACAGAAAAAAACAGACGAGTTTAGAAAAGTGATAGAAACCATGAATGCCCAACATAGGAAAGAACTAGATTCCATCAAACAGATTCAAACAGATATCCAGGAGATTAAAATTTCTATTGAAAGTATATGCAACAGAATCAACCTGCTCACAGAAGTAATGGCAGAAAACTTCCCAAACATGGAAAAAGAATTTGACATACAGAAAACTGAGGCATACAGAACTCCATTAGCCATGATCAGAAAAAAGCTACACCAAAGCATAGAATAAGCAAGATTCCAGACATTTGACACAAGAACAGATACTAAAAGCTGTTAGAGAAAAGAAACAAATCACCTGTAAAGGAAAGCTTCTCAGTACAAACCCTGAGTCAAGGAGAACTTGGAGTGAAATATTTCAAGCCTAAAAAGTGAACAACCTCCAAGCCAGATTGATGTACCATGCAAAATTATCTTTCACAATTGATGGAGAAATAAGATAGTTCCATGATGAACACTTGCTATCATCCTGCATCTGTCACTCAATCATTCCTCTGCTCCCATTCCCTTTGGGGAGGACCACAGTCCACTTCCTGCCAAGCTATGGAAGCACCTAGCCACTGCCACAAATGCTGGAGTCACCTTCTCCCACTAGGATTGTATTCTGTGGATATTTTAATTGGCTGTAACTGCTCCCCCCAAGTGTAATTAGTTCTGTGCCGTTTATCTGTACCTTACCTAGTTCCAAAAAATGTACAATTTTTACAAACATATACAATGAAACTAGATTACAAGGAGGAAGTATATATATAGAAACAATGTTAGAAAAATAAAAATGAAGCAACAGATGAAAATAGTACATACAATGCATGCCATAAAATCATGCAGTTTCTTGAGATGGCCTGACTATTTGTCTCTTAGCTGTCTAGCAGCCATTACAAGAAGGAAATTATAAACAAAATGTATTTTATACCCAGTATTTAAAATCTAAGAGAAATGTCTCCTATAGCTAGATCCTTATAAGGAAGTTTGTTTTTAATTTAATAGCCTTTATCTTCACCAGTATTCTTGTTCTAAAAAAAAGAATATTCATAAGGTTTTTTGTAATATTTCTTCAAAATGTATCTATGGTATGTGATATAAACTGAGTTCGTAATTTCATTGTAGAAGGACAAAAACGATGTGGTTTAAGTTTGAGGCAGAAATGAAAGTGAGAGTATCTAGAAAATGGTCTACATATCTTCCAGGCACATCCTCATAAATTTTACCTCAGAGTGCTTGAAATCATAGTAACCTACTTGACAAGTACTTAGAAGCACAAGTATTCTGTGATACCATTTAAATACCTATTCATATGCTGCCTTCATCAGCTGAGCAAAGAGTAAGGTTAACAGATTCTTAAAACTAAAAAGGTCATGTACAGAATAGAAGGCACCAAGACCTTTGCACTGAAATGGGCTGAGACTACAGGGGACACAGACAAGAAATTCTGCTCCAATATGAAGAAAAATTGAGCAGTTATGTCTCAAAGCTCTGTTACTCAGAACATGGAAACAATAATTCTTGATCAGAAAGTTACTTATCAAAATCTTAGAAAAATAACAACAAACCCCTTATTGAGTCAGGCATTGTGGTGCCTACCTGTAGTCCCAGCACTTGGGAGGCTGAGGCAGTAGGACCAGAGTTTGAGACCATCTTGAACTGCATGGTGAGACCCTGTCTCAAAAGAACAACACTTACTGAACATCCTACTTTCAGCAGTGAAACACCTATTGAATCTCTAAGGTCATTGGCTGAATAGGCTTCAAAATAATTGACTTGATTTACCTGCTTTATTGAGCTGTTAACTATCAGACAGTTGTAGGTTGGGGAGTCTATAAAAATTGAGGGGAGCCAGGTGTGGTGGCACACACCTGTAATCCCAGCACCTGAGGGACTGAGGCAGGAGGATCGTTGCAAGTTCAAGGGCTGGACTTTACAGCAAGTTCAAGGACAGCCTGAACGACATAGTGAGACCCTGTCTCAAAAAAAAAATGAGGGTTTTGTTTGTTTCTTTGTTTGTTTCTGAAGTCTTTCTTTCTGGAAACATTTTTAAAAGAAAGGCTATTCATCAAAGAAAGTCACTATGTGCATAAAACTAAAACATGTGATCTGCATATTGAAAAATGCTCATATTTATACTCAAGATGCAGGTTGGGAATTTGTTTGAATCTTTTTCAACTTAAGTATATCCAACTGAAAAATAAGCATATTGTTTCTAGCTGAATTTTCGAAAAAATATACAACCCTTATATACCCAACAAAAACTCAGTACTTTTTAGAAACAGAACACCAGAAATCTGAATGTAAAAATTCGATTTTAAAAAACAATAAAATAAAGTCTACTAAAAGGTGCTAATCAGATATCTTGGTTTGACTTTGAGTTCAAGATGACAGAAAAATAGACTCAGGATAAAGGAATTAGAGACTATTTATTTATAACAGTTTCACTAGACAGGAATAATTCTTTGGTGACAAACTCAGATCCATGTAAATCTGCAGTTAGACAACCCCCACCCCAATTTCATGAAAGTAGTGGCCCAAAGTCAGACTGGACATGGGCCCCTGGTAGAGGGAGGAGCTGCTAACTTTTAATCTATTAATTGCTAAACTGGAGACAAGTTCTATCAAGTTGTCATTTAGCCCTATTTCACCATCAGTCCGTCTTTACTAGTACAAAGCAGAGAAATGCCTATTTGTTTAAAAAAGTCTTAAATACAATATCCTAAGAGGTTGCAAAATGGAAAAGACAAGGTCTTTCCAACTGTGTTCCATAATGAAAACATGTTCATATCAATTCTGGTGCCAAATTTCTATTCACCCCATACAGTCCTACCATTATCTCAATGTCATTTATTACAAGGTAATTAAAGCCAGACATTTTAGATTGTGAAATTTGTTTCCATAACAGATTATTTCAACATCTTTTATGGTTTATAACATAAAAGGAGGAAATCACATAATTTAGTCCAAGCACTATAGATATAATCTTACTCCTGCCAGTAAAGACATTGAAGAAAGAAAAAATTTTATGCTCATTCTCTATACCCTAGAAGGGAACACATTTCAAAAACAATCCAGAACAAAGCCATGAAAATGGTTCCAAAAACCATTGAAGACACAATGACAACATAGAAAATAGTATTATTCCTTAGAACACCATAGAGTTGTGAACATCAAATTAATAGTTTAATATTACTAGTCTAAAATGTGTATTGTGAGATGAAAATAATCTGGGATGAAAATATGAATGAAATCTGGAAAGGTAATTAACACTTGATATTTTGCAGAGTCATTTTAGATTAAGATATTAAAGAATTACACCTTCCAACTCATATACCACAGTTAAGAATCCATGACTGTGACAGAGACAGACCAACATCAGCCATCACTGCCAGAGCTCAGATTGATGTGTGATGACCCTGGCTCTAATACTTCCTCCTCTGGTATCCCCATGTTGAAGGAATAAATGTTGGAGGAGCAGAATACCTTTCAACTAGATAGAACACTGTGTTAGTATGAGAATTAAGGGAACTTGATCCTGACATGACCCTATCAAATCCCAAACCTCATTTTGCTGATAGAGATTGGAGAAAAAAGCAAAAATTTGAATCTACACTTGTGTGCCAGTAAAAATTCCATCACAAGTTTTATGGAGAGAACACCTGACATTTGGGCATATACAGGGAACGTGGCTGAAACTCTAAGCAGAAGTTTGTAGGGTTATGCTTACTTCCTGCAGGTGTAAGCAATAAAAAAAGCCAAGTGAAAAGTCTCTGTTAGAAAACCCTTTGTTCTATCAGCAGCCTATCTCTTCCTGGGCTAACCCACTTAGTAAGTGGGAATGTACAACAAAATTACCTGGAGCAAGTGAAGTCTTAAAAGCTGAAGTCCAATATTTCCATAAAGACTCTAGTGTTAGTGATTGTGCAAAAGATAGTCTTCAAACTGGGGTTACAGTCATGAACTTCATGAATCATTTTGTAAACTCAATCATATTCCTCTTAATAGGATCATAGGTCCTGTTTTTAAAATGTTTAAGAATGTTTTTAAAACTTTCCATTTTGCAATATTAGGTAGCTCAAGAGAAATAACAAGTTTACTTTTGTACAAATTGATCTTATAGTACTTTTGGGTCCTGAAATCCATGTCAGAGTTGAATATATAACTTTACAGGTGAAACCTATTAAAATCTCTCACTATTAGCATTATTCCTAAGAATTAACTATGACAAAAATAGTTACCAGAGTTTATTATGAAAACATTCATTTAAAATCTAGTAAAACTTTCTGGGCAGCTATCATGTGTTGGGCCCTGAGATTTGATGTGGAGCCCCCACCTTCAAGCCTTAGGGACTGGTCTAGAGAAAACACTGATCATGTTCAGTGGCAATGACAAGACCAGTTGCTGCTTCTTGTACTTAACACAATCCTGTCTTATGAACGAAGGTCAGAAAACATACACAGTTAAATAGGGATGTCTTAGAAAACATTTTCAAAAATAGATTTAACATGATTCTGCAAATAATAAAATAGGATATTGAGAGTAAAATGTTGAATCTGAAGTTTTCTAGGAGAATGATACAAATTTGGCCTTAATTCCCTTGCCCACTCCTGTTACCAACTAATATTAGACAAGATGCAGCAATTGAGATGAGTAAGGGCACTTTACGAAGTAGGCACGGGAAACTTCAGAAGTCCTTTGCTCAGGTGAAAACATAGGAGCAAGAGTTAGGTGTTTCTGACTCCTAGAACATGAAAGTTGTTAAGAAAAAATTCATTTGAAATTGAATAAACAGCAAAGAGTGCTATTACTCTGAACATATAACATGGAACTTTTTTGTTTTCACTAATTGCTCTTACCTGGTTCCCCAGAAAAGGGGTTCCCAAATACCCCAGGAGAGAGCCCCAAGTGATACTGTTCTAGAAGGAACTTGAGAACTGTCCCATGGCCCTGACAATAGAATGCCAGCTCGTGCTTCTTTCCACCATTTTAAAGATAAGAAAGCTGAGACACAAGCCTTTGGCAGCCAGACTGACACCAGAACCCCAACACCCAGGACAGGCTGGGCCCCCGGCATGTGGGCACACACACACATTTGGCGGGCAAATGACCAGAACCCAGAGACCCAGGAGAGCCGGCCCAAGGTGCATGGAGCAATCAGGGAGACCAGCAACGTGCAAGTATCTGAAGCAGCAGTGAGGAGCCAGCAGCTAGGCTCTGGAGAACTCCACCAACAGAAGACCAGTCCCAGCCCCCACATCCAGAGGCCAAGATCAGCTCCATACCCAGCATAGTTCCCATGGCAACCATGGCTGGAGTACAGAATACATTTCTGGGATCTGACATGGACACTGTCACAGAACTGTAAACACCAGAGGTATTTTACTACTTTTACTCTCCCTTGTTTGTCTGATTGGCAACCCCTTTCCTGTCTAGTTGGAATTCGCCTTGTTTTGTCTTGTAATTTGTGGTTATTTTTGTTTGGGGTTTTGTTTTTGTTTTTGTTTTTGTTTTTCCTCTCCTCTCCTTCTTGGTCTACTTTTTTCTTTTCATCTATTCTTTTCCATTCTCCTTCTCTTTCTTCCTTTTTTTCATTGTTTAGACTTCTTATCTCTCTTTTTCATTTTCTTCTATTGATCCTCTTTCTCTCCTTCCTCAACTACTTTTTGAATTCAAACTTTCAAGTGAGCAAACACTGTCTATTCCCTACCTGATTACTCCTTTGCATTCTATTTCATTCTTTCCCTTCTGTGTCCTCCAGTTTCCCAAAACTAGGGCAATCATCCTTTGACCTCCAGCCTTGACTCTACTATATTTGATCACATTCATCACTTTATACTGTAACCTACCCATCTTAACCCCCTCACCCCCAGCAGAAGGGTAAAATCACTCCACTAAGGGGAAAATCACTGCATACAAGTACATGATACATGTTTGATTTTGTTATATAACTTTAGAGTTTGCTCCTGTGGTTGGAGGTAGCAAGTTAATGGTTACCATAGTTTGTCAGTAGTTAAGCTGTACTTAAAATTATTGTTATTACTAACTGTACTACTTTAGCCAGGATGTCACACATGTTATAATCAGTTTTTCTCCCCTGTATGATAAAGCTGTAATTGTATGGAGTCATAATCACACCATAGCCCAGTATCAAATGTGCTGAGCCAAATAGTAACCTTGCATCCTTTACAAATTGGGAAGGGTGGTTCTTGGGATAGCTGTAAGAACCACCTACACCTAGAGGACATTGTTGAAGAATAGACATCTCCTAGGGAAGCCTCAATACTAGTGATAAAGCTATCTATCATAAGAAATTGGCAAGCATCAACATAGAAAACAAAATAAAATAAAAAAAGAAAACAGAAAATGACAAGACACAGAAGGAAAATGCAACCCCAGACCCCCAGCACACTCAGGACAAGCCCAGATCTCAATGAGATAGATGAAATTGGAAGTCAAACACTGGAACTTTCTGAAATAGCAACAGAAGTGAAAAAATAAGTGCAAAATACAGAAAATAATCACTGAGGCACAAAAAGAAATGATGCTTAAAATCAATGATATTAGAGAAGACAGATAAAAGAATAGATGAGCTTAGAAAAATGATGAAAACACAAAATGCACAACATGGGAAAGAAAGAGCCCATGAAACAGATCCAAATGGAAATCCAAGAGATTAAAACTCCATTGAAAGTATACACAACAGATTGAACGAAGGAAAGGATAGAACTTCAGACTTTCAAGACAGAATTGCAGCTAGTGAACATGAAGAGAAAGATATCTTAAAAATAGCAAGAGACCATGAAAAATCAATCCAACAGCTACAAGATGATGTAAAGAAGAATAACATAAGATTGATTGGGGTCAATGAGAAGGCTGAAGATAGCACTAATGCCATAAAAAACCTCTTCACAGAAATAATGTCAGAAAGCTTCCCAAGCATGCATAAAGAATTTGACATACAAATAAATGAAGCATATAGAACTCCAAACAGCCATGACCAAAATAAAACTACACCAAGTCATATAAAAATCAAGATTCCAGAAATTCAGCATAAGAACAGAATATTAAAAGCTGTTGGAAAAAAGAAATATATCACCTATAAAGGAAGCCCATCAGAATCACAGCAGACTTCTCAACATGAACCCCCAAGTCAACAGGAGATTGGAATTAAGTATTTCAAATCCTGAAAGAAAACAACTTCCAACCCAGATTGATGTAACCTGCAAAACCGTCTTTCAAAATTAATGGAGAAATAAGATATTTCCATGACAAAGAACAAAGGAAGAAATTCATGGCCACCAAACTGACCCTACATAGAGTACTGAAAGATATTATAGACAGAGACAAAAATGACCACAATTCCAAGAACAACAACAGAAAGAAATCACCAGGCAAAACAAGCAATTAAACAGAGGGGAAAAGCAGGGGCCAACAGCAGGAAATATCATGACAAAGATAAGCCAATACATATCAGTTATAGCCATCAATGTAAATGCCCTCAGTTCACCTATAATAAGAAACAGACTGGCAGAATGGATCAAGAAAAAAGATCCAACAATATGCTGTATACAAGAAACACATTTAACTCAAAAAGAAATTCACAGACTGAAAGTCTGTCCCATCAAAGGATGGAAAACAATCTTCCAAGCAACAGGAACCCAGAAAAAAGCAGGGATAGCTATCCTGTTTGCAGACAATGTGAACTTTAAATCAAGAATGATCAAAAGAGATAAAGAAGGTCACTACATACTTGTTAGGGGAAAAGTTCAAGAGGAAGAGATAACAATCATAAATATGTATGCACCAATACAGGAGCACCCAACTATATAAGACAATTATTAATAAACATGAAAAACCAAATAAGCAATAATACAATTATAATGGGAGAACTTCATACCCCATTGTCACAAAGAGATAGACCAACTAGACAAAAAATCAGAAAAGAAATATCAGAATTGAATCAATCTTGTGAATAAATGGACTTAGTAGATGTTTTCACAGTGTTCCACCCAACATTATCAGAATACATATTCTTCTCAGTTGCACACAGGACATTCTCTAAAATAGACCAAATAGTAGCCCACAGAATATGCTTAAGTAAATGCAAAGGAATTGAAATTATCCCATGCATATTATCGGACCATAGTGCAATGAAATTGGAAATTAATGGCAAAAGAAACCACAAAAAACTCCATAAACGCATGGAAATTAAATAACACCCTCCTGAACAACCAATGGGTCACAGATGAAATTAAGGAAGAAATTAAACAATATCTACAACTAAATGAGAATGCAGATACAACATACCAGAACTGATGGGACACAATGAGAGCAGTCCTAGGAGGGAAATCTATAGCAGCGAATTCTCACATCAGGAAAACAGAATGAGCACAAATAAATAACCTAATGTTGCCCATCAAGGATCTAGAAAAAGAAGAGCAAGAGAAGCCCAAAACCCATACAAAGGAGGAAATTATAAAGATCAGAGCAGAAATTAATGCATTTGAGACTAAGAAAACAACACAAAGAATTAATGAATCAAAGAGTTGGTTCTTTGAAAGATTAAATAAAATTGATAAACGCGGGCCGGAGAGATGGCTCAGCGGCTTAAGTGCCTGCCCGGCAAGCGCAAGGGCCCGAGTTCGACTCCTGGAACTCACATATGAAAAAAAGGGGCCGGTGATATCACTCAGCGGCACAGGCGCCTCCTGGCGTGCGAGGTCCTGAGGTCGACCCCCCGGTACCCACAAAAAAAAAAAATTGATAAACGCTTAGCCAACCTTATCAAAAAAAGGTAAGAAAAGACTCAAATTCATGCACTGAGGAATGAAAAGGTTGAAACCGCTATAGATCCTGTGGAAATTCAGAAGATCATCAATACCTACTTCGAAAATCTTTACTCGCAGAGGATGGAAAACACAAAAGAAATGGAGAGAATCTTAGATATGTATGAATTACCAAAGCTGAATCAAGAAGACATAAAAATTATGAATAGCCCAATATCAGTTAATGAGATTGAAATGTAATTAAAACCTTACCAACAAAGAAAAGCCCAGGTTCTGATGGATTCACAGCTGAATTCTACAAGAAATTTAGAGAAGATTTAATGCCAATACTCCTCAAATGCTATAATGAAATTCAAAGGAAAGCAATACTCCCTAACTTATTCCTGGAGGCAAGAATTACCCTGATATAAAACCAGAGAAAGACCCAACCAAAAAACAGAACTACAGGCCAATCTCCCTAATGAACACAGATGCAAAAATTCTCAGTAATATACTAACAAACAGAATACAGAAAATCATCGAAATGATTATACAGTATGACCAACTGGGATTCTTCCTAGGAATGCAGGGATGGTTCAACATACACAAATCAATAAATGTAATACACCATGTCAACAGAGCCAAAGGCAAAAATCACATGATAATCTCAATAGATGCAGAAAAAGCTTTTGACAGAGTCCAACACTCATTCATGATAAAAACCCTACAGAAAATTGGAATAGATGGTCTTTACTTCAATCTGATAAAAGCCATCTATGACAAACCAGCAACCAACATCATACTAAATGGACAAAAACTGAAAGCTTTCAATCTAAAATCAGGAACAAGACAAGTTGTCCACTATCACTCTTATTCAATATAGTTCTGCAAACATTAGCTAGACCAGTTAGACAGGAGAGAGAAATAAGGGGAATCTAGAGAGAGGAAAGAAAAAGTTAAATTATCATTATTGGCAGATGACAGGATACTCTACATAGAAGACCCCAAAAACCCCATCAAAAGATTTCTAGAATTAATAACCAAATTCAGTAGCATAGCTGGATACAAAGTCAACACTCGAAAGTCAATAGCATTCCTGTACACAAACAACAAATTCACTGAGAGAGAAATTAGGGAAACCACACCCTTTACAATAGCATCCAGAGAAATGAAATACTTAAGAATCAATCTAACAAAGGAAATAAAAGATCTATACACTGAAAACTATAGTACTCTGAAAAAGGAGATTGAAGAGGATATCAAAGGGGCCTAAAATAACAAAGCAATTCTGGGAAACAAAGGCAAGGCAAGAGGCCTCAGAATCCCTGACTTGAAATTATACCACAAAGCTACTGTGATAAAATCAGCATGGTACTGGCAAAAAAACAGACCTGAGGATCAGTGGAATAGATTAGAAGGTGCAGACACAACTACAAACACACTCAGCCACCTTATCTTTGACAAAGGGGCCAAATGTGTTCACTGGAAGAAAGATAGCCTCTTTAATAAATGGTGCTGGAAAAACTGGCTGTCTACATGCCGAAGACTAAAACTACACCCATCTCTATCTCCATGCACTAAACTGAAGTTGAAGTGGATCAAAGATCTAAATATTAAAACAGAAAAACTAAATCTACTGGCAGAGAAAGTAGGTAGAAATCTTGAAGACATAGGTGTAGGCAGAGACTTCGTGAACAAAACCCAAACTGCATGGGAAATACTTCAAAGAATCAATAACTGGGATCTCATCTTATTAAGAAGCTTTTGCACCTCAATAGAAATCACCAACAGAGTGAAAAGGCAACCCACAGAGTGGGAAAAAATTTTAGCCAACTGTCCCTCAGGCCAAGCACTTCTATCTAGAACATATAAAGAATTGAAAAAAATCAGACCCCCCCCTAATTTAAAGACCCAATCCAAAAATGGGCATCTGAGATGAATACACACTTCTCAGATGAAGAAATACAGATAGCAAATAAATATATGAAAAAATGTTCAACATCATTGGTCATTCAAGAGATGCAAATTAAAACAACACTGAGATTCCATCTCACCCCAGAAAGAATGGCTGTCATCAAGAATTCAACCAATAACAAATGCTGGAGGGGCTGTGGGGAAAAGAAACCCTTCTCCACTTTTGGTGGGAGTGTACACTGGTGCAACCACTGTGGAAATCAGTGTGGAGATTCCTCAAAAAACTAGGATAGAGGTCCCATTTGACCCAGCTATTCCCCTTCTGGGTATTTTCCCAGAAGAATTAAAAACATCATACCACAGCGATATATGTGCACCAATGTTTGCAGCAGCACAATTTGTAATAGCTAGATCTTGGAAACAAGCCAGATACCCACCAACCGAGGAATGGATAAAAATGATGTGGTATTTTTATATAATGGATTACTACTCAGCTATAAAGAAGGATAAACTTGAGACTTTTATAGGTAAATGGATGCAACTTGAGACCATACTCATAAATGAAATAAATCAATCTCACATGTGTAAACATCGTATTGTAAGAAGCTGAAAGAGTAAGTAGGATCTAGAATGTACAATAGATATTGGGAAATGGGAAGAAAATGTTCAAAAGGAAAGAGAAACTGGGATGGGGGAAAGAGGAAAAGAAGGAAGGGAAAAGGAAAATGAAATATATATATATATATATATATATATATATATATACATACATATATACACACATACAAGATGGTTAAGATAGCTACACTACTAATTTCTGTAAGTCCACTGAAAAGAAAGTTTTGTGCTTACATCGTTTGATCAATTTTTCATGCTTATAGCTTGTAATCTGGGCAACTACTCTGAAGATAACAATAAGCAATGTACTAACCATTGTTGTTTTCCTACTATCTTTTTTTGAAATTTTGTATCATTATTTTTATTGTTTTTTTCTCTTTAAAATTAAAAAAAAAAAAAGAAAGCTGAGTCTTAGGACCCAAAAATACTCAGGCTGTTGGAGCCAGTCTCGTGATTTAAACCAGATCTTTCTATTTGACCCCAACGCTTGAGCTCTTTCTATTCTGCTGCAGGCCTCTGTAAGCAATGGTAGCCTGTGCAACTGTAACTAATCACTGCATGCACCAGTGCTGACAAAAATGTTCCTCTCAGACTCCCTTCTTTCTCTTTCACTCACAGCTCTAGCATTTCTCCAGAGCTGTGAGGCTGGAACCTCACTTCGTTATTCGTCTCAGCCGAGTCCCGTGCCTTCTTTCTTGATTTACACCCTTGTTTAGCTGGACCATGTCCTCCAAGTAGCTACTTAAGAAACTGTGTGTAACAAGAAAACTTTCTACTTATATATCTGATAATGTGTTTACCCTCTCTTGTGATTGAGCACTTCACTGAGTATAAGATGTGAGATTAAAAATAATTTTGCCTCATAACCTTGAAAGTATATTCCATTATTTACTAAGAGGAAGTTCAAAAAATAGGCTGACTTTTTGAAATTCTACAGTAGTAAGTTGAGATGAATCTGTTCTCTATTCATTGCTCTGGTTAACTAGTGTCACTCAGCTCTGGGAAGTCCTCTTTATTCCTCGAATCATTGCCTCTCATCCATTTTTTTCTGCTCTGTCTTCTGAAATTCCTAATAGTAAGATGTTGACTAAGTCGTTTTTGTCTTTTAATGTTTAGGTAATAATTTCTCAGCAATTACTTTGCCCTAAGACTCCAATTCTTCCACTGATTTTTTTTCTGGTAACTGTATTTTTAATTTCCAAGAGCTCCTTCTGATTATTCCTTTTTTGTAGCAAACATACTCTTGCTTTATGAGTGGAGAAAATTATTGAATATCTCTGAAAAAACTAACCAGAATTTCTTATAATTTCTTTTGTTTCATGAATTATATGTTTGCCAGGTCAGGGGTGCAGCTCAGTGGTGGAATGCTTATCTAGCATGCATGAGGCCCTGGATTGGACCCCAGGCATGGCAAATAAAAACAATGATGAAAAGAATTACAAGTTTCCTTTGGGCTCTTTTTTTTAGTTGTACTTCTTGATCTTTTCTTTCACATTGAAGTTTTTTCTCAAATGCCTTGTTTCCTTTGATGATCTGTCTGTATTTTAAGAATCAGTTAGGCAAGAACTACTTGGAAGTCCCTGTACTTGAGTAGAGCTTATTAACTGGAAGACTTCGCTCAAGGTGAATGGATAGAGAGATGGTCTTGACCTAGAGCTCTACAGAATGCCAGAACTGCTTTGGGCAAGAAATGTTCATTCCTATCACCCTAGTTCTCCCCAGTTTTTTCAGTCCATCTGTAATATCAGATGAGTTTGTTTGTTTGGTTGGTTGGTCAGTTGGTTGGTTGGTTGGTTGGTTGGTTTACAGGTAAATTCCTGACCATCAGATGTTTTCAATGCAATCTGGAGCTTCATAACAGATTTTTTTTATAAGATTTTCAAACTAAGGGGTCTTAGTTCCAAGAATCATTTTTGCCCTTCGTTAAAATTGGTTTATCTGAGTCCCAACCTTCCCCAGAGTTCCACGTATTCTAGGATGTTGTTTCCTTTTTCTTAGAATCCTTCATCCACTTTCTATCTTTGAGAAATTTTTTATAGAGTTCCTTTGCTGATGATCAACTCTTGCTGTATTAATCAACTTTCCCTTGCTGGACACAATACCCAACACTCACGACTTAGTAGAGGAAAGGTTTAATTTAGCTCACAGTTTGGGGGAATTCAGTCTGTACTCAGCTGGCTCCAAGGTAGGAACATCAGGGCATAAGGGCATGGCAAAGCACAGCTGCTTAGTTCAGGATGGCTTAAAAACAAAGCAGGTAAACTACAGCAGAAAGGAACACAGGAGAGACCATATATAGTACCCAAGGCAGATCCCCTTCATCCATCCAGACACATCCAGAAGTGTGTTCTGCTAATCTGCTAGGCATTTCTTAATCCAATGAAGCTGATATATTGATCACACTTGCTCTTTTTAATTTTATGATTAATTCCTTTCTTAGACTTTCATAGTAATGTTAATAGGAATTTTAAAAGGAGACAAGTGGTTTGAGCATGATCAGTCATTCATCTTAAACCAAAGCACCATGATTTCTTTTAAGAAAGATGTGTGTCCTATTTGTCTTGAACATCATGCAGTAAATCTCATTTCACTTATTCCATCTCAGAAAGTATAAATTTGGAACATGGTACAACACTGAAAACATGAAAAATACAAAAGAAACTTCCTAAATAAATGTGCAGAAGAGTAAGGATCACCAGGGACACTGATGGGTGACCAGAACACAGCATCAGAAAGACAAGAATAGGGGTACAGAAATTCTGCTCAGGAGATTGATTTTTTTCATTTTAGTTAATTTATTTGTTTGCTACATAAATATTGATTATTTCATATTCCTTAGTATAAACTGACACACACATACAAACATACATATACAACCATATACATGTTCACCCTGTAAGAGATCACAGCCTAAAAAAAGTCAGGATGTCCATCTTTGTATCAATAGATGATAAAGAACAGTCCCAGCCTCGGAAGAAAATCTTAAATAATTCATTAATCACTGAGTGGCTATTATGTGTTCCCACAGCTGTGAGATATTAGACAAGGTTCCTGCCAAAAGAATTTACCAGCTGGCAGTGAAAGAAAATCATATATTCCATAAAAGACCTAAAACTTTTCCACCATTCAATAACTTCGTGACCTTGGATAAGTCACTGTACCTCTCTAAGACATGATTTTCTTTTGTAAGATGCATATAACAACACAGTAGGCGCTCCCTGAACTAACCCTTCACTGAACAACTCCCAGAGTGACTAGCACCACTGATTCTCCCTTACACATACTGACTGCTGGTCACCCACACTGAAACACACAACTTACAGCCCCCTTACAAGGACAAGACCACTTAACCAAGTAGTATGCCTACCAAGATACAATTGGGTATTTTTAAATATGCAAATTTTACTTATTTTAATTATAAAACAAACATTTTACACATTTGAAAATATGAAGGAAAAATGTCAAAGACAAGTCTTTTAAAAATATTGTTGAATTAGTTGTTGGTGACATAATTGGAAAAACTGTTATGGGAAAAGTTATAATCTAAAAGGATTCTAAACTCAAATTGTTTTGCAGGTTTTATGTCCCAGATATTTTGGAAATCATAAGGCATTTCTGGTGTAGTTTATGCAAAAAAAAAAGAAGATGGAATGGTAAGAAATAGACTCAATGAAAGAAAAGCTCTTGGCCTTACACCAAGTAGCTAGCAAATATAGTGTTACATATTTGGAATTTAAACTTTATAGAGTGGTATTATGGGTTAATTAAATATGTAAAGCATTCATCACAGTATCTTACATATAGTCTTAAATGGTAGGCATAAATGGTAGGTATTCCATAAATGGTAGGCATTATTGTTGCTCATTAAAGAGATTTGCCATTTTATTTATGTGTGATTTATCAGAGGCCCTTATGTATCTTATAATTTGAAGGAAGAGGGAAACATTGATCAAATTAACATACATCACACAAATTCACAACCACAAGGTCTGAGAAGGGCACTGAAGGAGAAGTACAGTAGGCAATGACAACACATACCAGGGAACGTGAGCTATGCTGAGGGTCACTAGGAAATGTCCTTCGAACTGTGTTCTGTAACAGAATACAGAGTTAACCAAGCAAGGAGAGGTCAGGGTTGAAACAACAAGCTCAAATATGCTGCAGCAGGAAAGGTTGCGTATGAACATTGGAACCTCCCATAATTACTCAGCAATCACATGCTGGTTAGGGCTATTTTGTAAAAACCATGAGTACAGTAGGCTTCTTGCCAGACACTATCAAATACTCTTTATCCTTCTGACCAAAAAATAGATTTAAGTCTTAGCTATTCTTCTTCCAATCATAACTGTTAAATCTGAAAAGGCAAAGGAGAAAAGACAAAGTTATTTGTATCTTGGATGTTAAAATATGAGTCCTAATGTATCTATTTCATCCCAGGGTAGGAAGAAGTCTGTGGTATTTAATTGTGGTTTTGTGGTTTTCAGAGTGGAAAAATATCTATTTTTACCAACTTCTTAATGTATGTAAATGTAGCCTCATCTGTAATCTTCCACAATGGAATAATACTTATGGCTCCCATTTATTTCTTTCCATTAGCTGTTTTAGCAGTTGGTTTTCTACTGTTATTTTATTCTAGTAATTAACATATTGTCTTGGCAGCCTGGAGCTACAGTGCTAAGGCTGCAAATGTTTATATCAAACAAATACAGGGACATTTTAAAAATAAAGCACACTACATTCTTTCTTTTCAGGTTCACTCCAAATCACAAATAAGAATTTGGAGGGTTATATACCCTTGACCAAAGAAAAGTCTTTACCATCAACAATAATGTGCTTAAGCCATTTACCCGTTAAGATCATATGCCTCGGGCCAGTGAGATGGCTCAGCGGCGTAAGGGCCTGCCTGGCAAGCGCGAGGGCCTGAGTTCGACTCCCAGAACCCACATACGAAGTAAGGGCCGGTGATATCGCTCAGCGGCATAGGCACCCGCTGGCACGTGAGGTCCTGAGGTCGACCCCCGGTACCCACAAAAAAAATAAAATAAAATAAAAAAAGATCATATGCCTCATCAGACATTTTTTTCTCAGAACGCGTCCAGCGAGATAAATGTGTATATGCACTTATTTGAGCAGATGAGGAGGTCTAAAATCATATGACCCTGAAAAGTACATTTACCAGAGTTCTCTGCTATCAAATCCCAGCAGAAGGTGTTGTGTGGTCAATAAATCCTTTGATCTTAATTGAGACTAAATTCCTAAGCAAATTAGACTTCAGGATTCACAAAATCCACCCTGGATAACAAATCTTAAATTCATAATCATCCTAATTAAGGACCAATGAATTAAATTGAGTATTTAGAGGCCAATTTTTTAAAATAAAGAACATTTATACAGTGTGGTGCTGCCAAGGATTTTTTTCGTTGTGCAGATCTCTTTTTTACAATGCTGCACAAGTAAACCAGCCAAACCTTGTAGCCCATTCCAGAACTATACTGGGAGCACCAGCATGAATTAATAGTAGGTCTGAATTGGACAAGAATTTATAAATAGCACTCCCTTAATTGCTACCAAGAATTTGTAAAAACACTATGGCTACCCAGCATGGCCCAGAAAAAAAAATGATGACATTTAATGCAAAAGTTGAAGCCCACATAACCAATTGAACACTGTTGAGAGTTCAGGTGGTCTGGATTCTCATCTCAGTTTTGCTGTTTATTCTATATGGGCTTGTGTAAATCAGTTGACTTTTTTATTCCTCTAGTTTCTCGTTTTTTAAATGAAGGAGATATGCTAATTATGTCTTTTCTCACTCCATAATGCTAACTTTACATCTCTAAATCATTTCTAGTAACATGTGGTCTCCACATAAATTGATCCTGCTAAATTGATTCTAACATAACTTTAAAGTTTACCTGCTTAAGTAGGTTAAATATCCCCACATTAGAAGCTCCGAATTATGTTCTCCCTATTAATTTTATCATAAATAGCACAAAAGTAAGTTGCAACCCAGTTTCACCTACAGTATCATAAAATCTAAATTAGTTGAATTTAACTTGGTGCAGTGCAAGTATGTGTTAGATTAAGACCTAATGTCAATTAATTTGCATGTTTTGTCCTGGGTCATTGTCTCTTTCTCTACACCATCTGCCCAGAAAATTGTAAATTTCCTAAACTCCTTCAGATAATAAAGAGCCCTAAAAGTCTAATTATAAATAATTTCTCTCTTAAGCTCCAAACTTACATTTAATAAGAGTAGTTGCCATTCACTGAGTGTTCTCACAAATCTGGTGCTGAGCAGTCATTTTAACACTGTCTGTGTATTTATGACACTCCTGCAAGATAAATATTGTTATCTCCATCATATAGATGAGGAAATGAAGTCTAAGAGAGGTCAAGTTGCTGACCAAAACCACAGAGTTGGCCATTGTCAAAGTCATGATTCTAATCTGGGTCTTGCTGGCTCAGAAATGAAGGCTCTTTCTACTATTCCACAAGAGTGAATAAAATACCTAGAAATGCAAGATATTAAATTATGATGTCTGTCCTTCATCAAAGTTTTCTTCTTGGTATGGAAAAGGGCAGGTTGGAGGAAAGACACTGGTCTAGTGAGGACAAGGAGTAGAATCTGAGGTGGAGTAGTATCTGAGGTGGAGTAGAGGCAGGCTGGAGTCTGGGGAGGGAACAGGCCAGGACTGACAACACTGGCTTCTCCAAAACCAGATGGAGTGGTCAAAGCATTTCAAGAGACATGAAGAGTAAAGTCTATCATAACTTTCAGAGTTTAGGTGGAATATTCTGGACATAAATTTAAGAATAGTTTACAAGGAAGTAAAGAGGTTGAGGTAGGAAGGTCATCAAGGAAACTATTCTCCTGCCTCAGAGAAGATGAGATTCAGACCTGAACTTGGACAATGAGAGAAAGAGGAAAATTAAAAGGATTGAAAATTTGGCACACAGTTAAATTAGGGAAGCAGTTAACAGTGAAATCATGCTGACCCCATAGCAAATCTGATTTGCCATTGTCTTGCCCCTATATACATTGATTTTACAAAGCTAACCACCTCCTGGAGAAAATCACTGCTCTGAATTGTCCTGATATTTACCAGATCCAAAATCTGCAAAACTAGAATATCTGGATTTTACTGAGTTACTGACATATAGATCTTTTCTCTGTTTTCACGAGGAGATGGAGTCCACAGTATATGATCCCCTACATTGAAAGTCTGTCTCTTCATACTAGCAGTAGAAAAGAAATAGGATCATTGAGGAACACAGTAAATACCCAGCTGCAGGACATTCTTGGAGTGTACTACTGCATATAAAACCTCATAAAAGAGAGGTTTGTCTCTGTGCAAATGATGGAATGACCTAGGTTAGTGTGAGTTCAAATGTGTCTAACTCCGGAGCCTGATCTCAGCTTCCAGATTCACCTCCACATGCATGTGCCAGATGTAACTCAAACTCCAAATTTCTCATCATCTCTACTCACTACCCCACTCCAAGCAAGCCCTACCTCTCACCTGGACTCTTACAGTCATCTCCTATTGGCCTCCCTATGTGTACCTTGACCACTACTCCCAGACCATTCTCAATACAGAAACCTCAAAAGCTTTTAAAACCTAAGTTGGATCATCTCACTTGTCTGCTCAAAACTACCCAGTGGCTCCATGTTCAAACCCCTCCTAATAGTAGTAAGACTATGCATTCCCCACCAGCTCATGGTCACTGATTGCCACCTCTTTCCTCTACCATCTCTGTTGTGCTCTAGCCTCCTCCTTTGTCCCTACATCCAGCCAGGCCCACTGTAACAACCTTTGCCTTGGCTTGTCCCCTACAAGAACACTCTTCCTCCAGCATCTGAGACTCACTGTCTACCTCCTTCTGGGTCTTGTTCAAATGTCTCTGCAGTGAATCGTACCTTGGGCCACCTTACTGAAAACTGCAAAGCTCCCTCCTTCCCCACCTCACACACACATGCCCTCCTCAACACAATTATGCTGCCTTTTCTCCAAAGCATCATCATACTGTAAGACACAGATATGAATTAAATTATGTCCCTCCAAAAGATGTTAAAGTCCTAACCCCCAGTACCTGAGAATGTGATCTTACTTGGAAAAAGAGTCTTTGCAAATGATTGAGTTTTAATAGGAGGCCATTAAATGTAGGTCCTAATTCAATATGACTAGTGTCATGAAAAGAGAAAATTTGGACCCAGACACAAACACACACACACAAAGTTAAACAACATGTGCAGATGAAGGCAAAGCTCAGGCAATGCCTCTACAAATCAAGGAACTCCAAAGATTGCCAACAAACCACCAAAAGCTAACCACCAAAAGCTATGGGAGAGGGACAGAACAGTTTTTCACTACCTTCAGAAGAAACCAATCCAGCCGACACCTTGATCTTGGACTTCTAGTCTTCAGAACTATGAGACAATAAATTTGGGCTGTCTAAACCACCTAGTTTGTGGCACTTGGTTATGGCAGTCCTGGCAAAATAAAACACATGCTATATAATTTTCCTGGGTTTTTTTTATATTGATCTGTCTTCAGCTCACCCCACCCCACCCAATGCCCCTGAAGGGGAGCATCGGCAGAAGTGTATTTGTTCGTTTTTGCTACAATATCTCCAGCAGTAAATATTTGTTAGATGAATTAACAATTGTGTCTCCATTCATACTTTTTCTCTCTCCCCTCCTCAAGACAAAGTTCTTTCAACTTTCACCCTAGATACCCTGAACTTTTGTACTTTCTTAAATTTGTTAATGTTTCTTCTGCCCACCTGCCCTTCTCTACTTATTAACATCTCATTGCCATTTAACACACCTCCATGCTATCCCTTCAGGGATAAATCCCCTTCCTTCCCCCTCTCCTGTTTTCTTATTCATGTGGTCATGCCTCCCTGACTGTAAATAGTAACCTACTTGAGTTCGGGAACCGTATCCTATTCATCTTTATATCCCAGAATCTGGCCCAGTGTCTGGCACACCGGAGGTGCTCAGTAAATGTTTGCTAGATTGAATTAAATCTGTATCCTGCAGCTTTTGCTCTTGCTGCCCTTCTCTAGACTGCTAGCCACAGCAGGATACAAGAGGATTAGAAAGGACTTTGCAGAGCAGAACTCAGATTAGAGCATTGGAGCGCTACAGGGCTGCGCCTCTTTGCAGATTCTTTGTCTCCATGCAGTCTCGTGAGAGTTTCTTAAATTGGAACAGTCAGCGATGTTGTATTCAAACCACTCAGCTAAGCCCTAGGACACATTTGCCAGAATTCACACCAACATAAACAGCTCAATCAAAGGAGAAGGTGTGTGAATCCTCCTTTTTATAAAATAGAGCAAGTATCCTACTGGGAAAAAAAAAAAAAAAAGAACAATCCTTCAAGTCAGTAGTTCCCAGGTTGCTGGTTTTGATTCCACCGGATGGTCCTGTTTGCCTTTCTGTTCTAGTTCTTTCCAGTGGGTGGGGAGCAGCCAAGTGTTTCCATGCATCTTTGCAGAAAGGATGCATCTGAGCCAGCTCCATAAATGAAGGGTGTGTTTAGTGTGGGCAACTCTCATTTTGCCTATTGGAACACACACATGGGTGTGTTCGGAAAAGGCTAGAATAGGCCCAATTTCTGGAAATTCTAACTTGGTGGAACTAAAATATTAAACATATCTTTTAAGGAATTACTACTGGTTCCTAGCAGACTCTTTGTCCTTCTCTGCTTCCTAATACTCATTAAACCCTCAGTCTTGCAGATTTTACTAAAACAAGGGAAATACAGAAAACACTATGTAACATTATTTATGTCCTCCCTCCCTATCCATCCCATCCTGGTTAGGTTAGCTGCAAATTTATAAGAATTAGTGATTTCATTTACTCTAACTGCATACATTTGATTATCACCTGTTGAAATGTTCAGTTAGATGTGTTCCTGTCTTACTTTTCTCATTGCTGGGACAAAAATACCTGACACCCACAAGTTGAGGAAGGAAAAGTTTATTCTAGCTTACAGTTTGTAGAGGTTTCAGTGCATAGTTGGCTGGCTCCAAGGCAGGGCAGCATGCCAGAGGGGCACGGCAGAGAAGAAACAGTTCATGGTGTGGTAGGGCAGGCAGAAGGCAGCAAGCAGCATCAGAAGCAACAGAAGCAACAAGCAGCCAGCCTGACTTTCCCTTTTATGCCAGGCTACTGGCCTTTTGGGTGTTGTCACTCACAACTATGCTAATTCCAATAGTGGACTAATTTAGTACCACACACCCGTAATCCCAGTATCACACTTTTAATCTACATTCACACACCCTAATGCAGTCACCTTTGAAACTCCCCACCTTATGACTGCATGAGCTTTGGGGGGATAGCGAGGTTCAAGCCATAACAGTTCCTAGGGGTCATTCAGTCACAGGCATGGACTGGATGGCTGCTCAGTGCCAAAGACTATGCTCTTCTCAAGTTTATCAAAAAAGGTGCACGTTTTTGACATTATGGCATAAAATTGATGAAATAATAACTTACTACACACCTACATTATTGCAACATGATATACTTTGTGATTATGATTAAAGAACTGCATTCAAATTTTTAATAATTCCATTCAGCCCTACCCTTGGTCCCCTCAAATTCATTATGAGAGAAATTTTCATCATCCTTGGTACATTGACCCACAATACCTTGAGCAATCATCATCATCATCATCATCATCATCATCACCATCTCAGTAAATGGGCCTTCATCCAGGGAGACTGGTGGCTCTCAACATTTCAGTGGTCATAGTCACCTTTCAGATGAGATCAGGCGTATTCGTGTTGTATTGCCATAGACAGCCAGCTTTCAAGTGAAATAAAGCCAGGCTATGACTCTCAGAAAAGCTTCAAGCTTCACATGGTACACACCCTATTTTACCTATGATTTTAGGAGGTATAAAAAGTTAATAACCTCCAAAGCAGAGTCAGCAAAAGACAGAGAGCAAATATTTTAGGCTTTGTGGGTCAAGAGGCAAAATAATGGGTATTATGTAGGTACTTACATAGCAAGAGGGAAAACAAGTTCCCACAGATTTTAATTGAAAAAATTTAAGATACACTAATAACTGAGTATGACTCAAAAGAGAGGGTTAGAGGTCTACAAGTGACATTAATGGAATTTGGAGAAAAGAAGAACATTCCACTTCATTGTGATTCAAAATTAATATTCTTGGGGCTGGGGATATAGCTCAGTAGCACAGTGCCTGCCTGGCAAGTGCTAGGTCCTGAGTTCGATTCCTGGTTCAAAAAAAATAATATTCTTTATCATCCAATAGATTACAGATTTTTACTGGTAGAAACTATTCTTAGCTTGAGGGCTTTAGCACAGGTAGTGGACTGAATTTGGCCCAAGGGCTATAATTTGCTCACCTCTGCTCTTAAGAGCTCTAGACTGGGTCTTCACTGGCTTTGGGAGGGCCTGTTGGGGCTGCCTGTGCAGGGCTGGCCACAACTAGATGCTGTCCATGATTCTCGACATGGGTGGCAGAAATTAAGCCTGCAACACAGCTGCTCCAGAGCCAACAAGAATTTCTGGTATAATGTTCTTGCAGCAGGGCTGGCTGAAAGGCTGCTGAATTGGGGCCACATTCTTACTGTTTGGAGCTACAATGAGGAACACTCCGTATACTAAATTCTATTAACCTACATCCCATGACCCCAATAAAACCTCAATAATCAGCAGGAATAATGATGCATATGAAAAGAAATCCTTTGCCTGGTGTTTGAAAACTGAAACGTAAAAAAACCCACATCAACAGGTAAAGCTTTTTAATGAATAAAGTTGTTTTCTTAATCTGTAGTTATCATGCAATCAATACTCATTTCCGGAAATTAAAAAAAATACCATTTTGCAAATTTAAAAGAGCTTAGAATAAATTACAATAAACTAATCAAGAGGCAATGTTTGGCAAAAACAATTATGTGGAAATTTTAGTCTTGTCTTCCCACAGTTCATCACTCTCTCCTTAAAGCATCCCATAGAACAGTCAATCACAAGAGAAATGTAATTCTATATGACGTTTTTAGGTCTATAATATGAAAAACTTAAGCCACTGAGAAGAGCCATAAATGCATTTCATTGTCGCTTAGAACCCACCATTTCATTTCAGTAATGGTTAAATAAATAAATAAATGCAACCCTCGACTCAATGAGCTTCACAAATTGAGTGGCAAACTGATGCAAGTTCTCCACCTAGTGGATAGTTTTGAAAATGTTTGATAAAATAAAAATGTGACCGTTCTCTGTGACAGAGACAGAGCCAGAGAGATGCAAAAAAAAAGACTGAGAATAATGGTAGGTGTTCTATGTATTAATCAGTGATGTCATAGCATATTTTCCATCTTCTTTGCTATTTTTCCTCCTCCTGTCTGTCTCTATCTTCCTGACTTAGGTCAGGTTGCCTAGGAAGGATAGGAGGTAGATACCTGCATGCAGGATACCTGTGAGGAGTGAGATACAGCATGGAGCAGGGAGTTTTAACTCTGACTTGATCCTATGTGACCCACACGCTGCAGGTGGCTATGCAGAGGGGTTGAGCCATGTTGGAGCTCACCGCTGGTTTCTGGTGGACACTCAGGGCTCAAGAGGCTTGGTGAGCAGGAGCCTATCCATGACCTCTAATCCTTCACACAGCTGCTCCATCCACAGGAGCAGTTGCCAGCTCTGGGGTGGTCAGTGACAAGCCAGCTGGCTTTTACCATGTGAGTCAGCCTCTCTTCTTGTATGTTTGATGTCTTATGCATGGTGGATGTCCCCTGGTATGTCAGGAACAAAGACCCTCACAACTAGTGCCCATCTACCTGTGTCAGCCCCAGACCTGCTTGTCCTTGATGGTCCCAGCTTTCTTTTTATAAGCCTCTGACCAAGCAACTGCTTCTGCTTGTGAATCTGTGTGTCATTCTCCTTCCGTGCCAAGTAGAGGATTAGCTGCACCACCCAACACACTGAAACATGGGGTTCCCCTCACCTATATTCAGGGACACGCTTGGTGGGACTGGAACATGGCAGCAGTCCCTTGCTACCTTGCATCCTATTCCAAGCAAACCTGTCCATGAACTAAGTATGGTACTTCCTCCTCCTTAGTGGTGGTTATGGGGACCACTGCCCCCAGGCAGGTAGCCCCAGGCGTGAATGAGGGGAAGAAATAGTACCCGCATGTGATGAATGGGTGTACTTGCGAAATCCCACCTTTTGAACAGCAAAGTGTTCTAGTACTAAAACCCTAACAGGGGCAATGAAAAGTGGGGAGAATATGAATAGGAAAAACAGGAGAATGATAAGAAATGATCAAGAAGAAGAAACAGCTGCCCTGGAGGTGGCATCTGGAGCACATCTGGATAAAGGAAAAGGAAAAAGTCCACAACTCTCCTCACCTTCACGAATCACACTCTGACTCTCCACCTGCCTCTTCTCCTTCTCAGACTGCTCTCGTTCCTCATATCCTGGATTCTAAACATTAGAATGGAAGCATTGAAGAGTGGGCACAGAAAAGGTACATCCACATCCCAGCCCTGGGAATTGATGATTATGCCCTCACTTAGGAAGGGAGTCTTTGTAGACTTAATTAAATTATGGATCTTGAGATAACATCATCTCAGCTACTATAATCTGGATCTGGATTCCCCCAAAGTTCTATGTCTTATAGGTTTGGTCCCAGCTTGGTGCTTTTGGAAGGGTGCGAATCATTCTAATTCTTAGAATTCAGGATATGGGGGTGAATCCCAGTTCCCAGACCAGTTCTCTTTTCTCTCCTCCCTTGGTGATGTCACCCAGTCATATGACATGAAGCATCTTTTCCATGCCTGTAAGTCTCAAATTTACAAATCTAGCCCAGACCGCCCATGCCCAACAGACTTGTACACCCAGCTGTCTACTCACCACCTAGACCTGGAAGACCAGTGGGCTTTGGGCAACTGAGTTGTTCACAACTAAGCCTCTGCCTTTTTTGTCTTCTGCATCCCAGTAAATGACAATTTTATCTTTTCCAGTGACTCAGAACAAACGTGCGGAGTCATGCTTGACTCCTCTATTCCTCTCACCCCCACATATGATGCATAAGCATATTCCATCTCTCATCCATAAGTAAATTCCTCCAGCAGTATCTTTAAGACACATCCAGAATCTGACCACTCCTCACCACTTCTGCAGCAACCACTGCAGTTCCAGCCACAGTGTGCTCCTGTGTTCTTATCACATCTGAACAGATCTCCTTGCCCCTGCTTTTGCCCCTCCTGTCCTCCACACAGCAGCCAGCATCTTGCTATTAAATAGAAGTTAACCTATATCATTTCTCTGCTCATCACCCTCCATGGACTCCCAGCCAACTCAAGGCAGAAACCTGTGTCATCACCTGGGCTGACAATGCTGCACCCAACCTGGCCCCTTCATTCTTGAACAACACAGGCAAGGCCTTCTCATCGACGCTTCCTGCTCCTACATGCTCTGTCCCAGAAGACCAAAGTTCCCTCCCTCACCTCTTTGAGGTCTCTATTCAAAGGTCACTTGTGTTAGTTACTTTTCTCATTGCTGAGACAGAATACCCAAAACACAAAGTTAAAGGAGAAAAGTTTTATTTAGCACAGGTTTCGGTCCATAATCAGCTGGCTCCAAGGCAGGGTGGCACATGGCAGATGGACAAATATTCATGGTGGTGGAAGACAGCAAAAGCAACAATGAGGGGAAAGAGAGAGAGAGAGAGAAGCTTCTTTCTGTCCCTTATGTTGTATTCAGTCTACCCGGATTAGGACGGTACCAGTTCAATCAGTGGACTGATCTGGCAATCACCCACCCTTAATCCCAGCACCCTTAATCCCAGCATTGCACTATGAGTCAATCACACACTCTAGATTCAGCCACATCTGAAAAACCCTATGACCAGATAAGGCACTGGCGGGACATCTAGACACAAACATCACTTTTTCAGAAAGACCTTCCCTTTAACGTATAATTCAAAATTGGGGGAAAAAGGGATTCTGGATGTGTCTTAAACATATGGATGGAGGAATTTATGAATCAGAGAGGGAAAAAGTGGTCCTACTTATTAGCCCCTGTAGTGGGGTTGAATAGTGAGCCCAGAAAAGACACACCTGCATTCCAGCCCTGGGAATTGATGACTTTGCCCTCACTTGGGAAGAGAGTCTATGTAGATTTAATTAAGTTATGGATCTTGAGATGACAGCATCTCAGCTGGTATAATCTGGATCTGGAACTTTCCCCCAAATTGTATGTGTTATAGACTTTGTCCCAGCTTGGTGCTACAGGGAGCATGTGAGAACCTCAAAAGTGAAAGGTCTTCAGGCCACTGGGTGTAGGTCCTGGTAGGGGATTATGGGACCACGTCCTCTTCCTTTTGCTCTCTTTCATTTCCTGGCTAGAAAGTAAGCAGTTTTGCTTTGTCATGCTTTCCCTCAGTGCCACAGGCCCAGAAAACATCAGAGTCAACCAATCAACGTGCACTGAAACCTCTGAAATGGTGTCTTAGTCACTTTCTTTTCACTGGCACTTAATACCCAGCACCAACAAATAAGGAGATGCGATTCATTTTGGCTGACAGTTCAGAAGTTTCAGTCCATGTTTGGCAGGCTCAAACAGAAACTGCATGGCAGAAGGGAGTGGGCAGAGGAAAGCTGCTCACATCATGGCATCCAGGAAGCAGAGAGAGAGAAGGAGCCAGGGAGTGAGCTATGCCTGTCCAAGTCATGCCCCTCAGTGACCTGCACCACCACCCCTTGCCAGACTCTACTGCCTAACAGCAAGTTAGCCATGGTCCCTCACGGTCCAATCACCTTCCATAAGCCCCACCTCCGAGCTTGTGAGGTGCTGAGGAGCCATCTAGAAATAAACATAGCAAGCAGTGAGCCAAAATACTTTTTCTCTTTATAAATTAATTATCTCAAGTTTTTATTACAATGACAGAAAGCCAGCTAACACATTGGCTTACCCAGGTGGGCCCTAAATCCAAAGACAGGTCTCTATATAAGAGACTAAGAGAGGAAGACACAGAAACCCATGTGAGCAGGAAATCACGCAAAGATGGCCATGTATAGATATGACTATCCAACATAAAATTTACCAACATGTTTATTGACTTTTTAACCTGCTAATTTAAGCTAAAGAAAGCAGAGGGTTTTTTATATTAGCTTACTGGTATATTCCCAGAATCTAGAACAGAATTTACAGCATATTCAAGTGTTCAATAAATAAGTATTTATTGATTAAGAAAACAGATGAATAAGTCAATGAGTGGTAAGTCCCCAAGTATTATGTCTAAGTGCATAGGAGACTGATGGATATATTAATAAAAACAAGGATGAAAAGCATAGAGTTAAGATGAGGGTAGCTTCCTAAGTTCAATTTGGGACTTGCCCCATTTGAGGTGACATAAAAAGATGCCTATTCTTTCACTGATTTAGAATTTACTTCCCCAGCCATCTTCAAAAGAATTTTGAAGATGTATACTATTACTTTAATAAGATAATTACCACAACTTTGAAAGACAAAAAACAAAAAAGAGACAGTAATTGGAGATACAGAGGTGATGATTATATGAAATGTCGGTGCTGAAGATACACTAATTAATTTTAAATACGACCCCCTCAAAATCCTATCTTAGCCAGCCTTTCTTGTATCTGGCATTTTATTAAACTAACTCCAAATTAATTTGTTGATTTATTCCATCTCCCAGACTTCATTTCTACGTAAAGTACTGAGGCAATCCTAGTAAAAAAGGAAAGCAGCCCAGATAAAAAATTATATAAAGGACAAGGGAAGAGCAACAGGTCTAAAAATCATCAGCAGATCTACAAGAGAAGATAAAATTGTGGAGTTTCTGCCAGCACCGGCCTCCGAGCACAGTTCCTCCCTAAAGAGCTGCCCAGCACCTGAACACCGCAGGAGAATGGAGGTTCTGAGGAGCCAGCACACGCTTGAGGTCACACAGCATCATGTGCAGGGTCAGTGCAGACATCACTCAGTATCCATGAGGGACTCATCCCATGACGCCCTGGGTACCAAACTCCATGGATGCTCAAGTCCCTTATTTAAATGTCCTATTTGCATATAACCTAATCACATCATCTCATATACTTTAAATCACCTCTAGATGACTTAAAATACCTAATGAAATATAAATGCCAAGTTGTTATACTGTATTGTTTAGAGAATAATAATAAGAAAAATGTCTGTACATGTTCAGTACAAATGCAATTTTTAAAAATATTTTTATCTGATGTTGGTTAAATCTTTAATATGGAGAGCCATCTCCATACTCTTCCAACACTTGTCTACCTTATTTCCCTCTCTTTTTCTCAGCCTTATCTAATAATGCACTTCCATTAGTGAGGATGTGTTCCAAAGTAATTTTGCCATGTTATCAATTCTCCCTTCGCTTGTTGAAAAAAAAATGTAATCACAATAGTTCATAGATCTCAAAGATTGAATAGGTCTCACTTGTCTGCACATTTAAAAATTTTATGACCTTTTTCCAATGGTAGAGGGTCAGTGAGAAAGATATATATTGAGTCCGTTTGCTTTGTTTACTTTGCTCGATTGGTAGAACCTCGATGATATCCTTGCAGAAGACAAGGGGCCAGGCTGTAACACTACAGAGAAGGGATGTGTGGTCATACAGGAAGCGCCGTCCGTTAGCTGGGCTCAAATGAGCCCATATTCTTTGTGGCCACCAGAGGGCGGTATCACCAGGCAGCCTCCAACTGAGCTCCATCGTTGTTTTTCAGTCGTGTTAATATTATGCAATGATGGGGTTTCTTTTGATAAGTTGGCTCATGCATTTAACATATCTGAATCAATTTCCAGCCTAATACCTTCCCATTTCCTCCTGTCCAGGGTATTTTTTAATACAACAAATTTGGGAAAGTCCTCATAAAAATCTAAGAAAATATTAACTTCATGGATGAAACATCATTTGGTATTGATTTTGAGAACATCAAGTGATGATATAAATGAAAAACTTTATATATTTTTTAAATAAAAGACAGATAATAGGAAAAAAAGAGAGCAAGGGGGAAAATGTATTGTAATCCAGCACAGTCAATGTATCTAAAGGAGTACCTTGACTTAGTACAATCATCTTACATGTTTTTGTTATGGGTTCAAACTCATAATAGAAAGCCAGGCAGCCAATCTAGAATTTTGATGAGCCTTTTATTAAGCTGGCCAGCTGACTGACCTGTGCACTCCACACAGGGAGATCGCAGATCAGCCCCGAGCCTCTACAGCACACAGAATTTAAAGCAAAAATCACATCCTGATTGGAACACAAAGTAACTGTTTTGGCTATTGTTACATGGTTTCACCTGTTTGGTCGCATACTGTTAACCATTTTGGCTACAGTTACATAGTTTCACCTGTTTTAGCTACAGTCACATAGTTTCACTGTTTTAGCTACGGTTACATAGTTTCACTGTTTTAGCTACGGTTACATAGTTGCAGAAAGGTACATAGCAATGGCAAACAAGCAGCACAGCAACTTGAATCATTTTGGTAAGTAATTTAGTTAAATTTTCTGGTGGTATTATTTATTGCCTAGGGACTTTATAATCATGGGGGCCATCACAGTTTTATATGTTCTTTGGCCTACTAGTCTTGTCTTTAAGGTAATTAACTTTATAAGATCTTACAAATAAATGACTTTGATGATGAAAAAATAAAGGGGGGTGGAAGGAAGGGGAAAAAGAATTGAAATGTGTTATGTACATGTACCAATTCCCTACAGTGAATGTAATCATTATGTACTGAAAACATGTAAAAAGTCAAAGAAGTAATGATATAAAACACATTTCCCGGCAATACCTCACATATTCTTTATGCATCAACACTGTGACATATAATAAGACCATTTTTAAACTTTTGAGTTCATTTAATTCCAAAATTAAAACAAGACTGGAAAACTAGAATCACTCTTAATTATTGTATTTTTCACCATGAATGTTAGGTTACCCTTCCGTATTTCACATAGCTTGAATAACTGCAGTTATTAATATCTCCTTTCTGGCAGAAATGTTTTGCTTTATTTAAATAAAATGCCTAGGACCTATCATGGAAAAGAAACAGTTTCCGAAGTCTAAAAGCAATTACAGCTAAAAATAGTCAAAGCTGACAGCTACTGCACCTCAGTCTTGGAAAGAAGCCTTCCTTTATAACACACAAAGCCACAGACAGGATGAGAGAGAGAATCCCTCGGGATCAAAATGTTGGAGTACCTTTCCATACAAAAAGGGAATTTAATTTTATTTGGTTTTGGAGGAGAATATAGTTTATATATTGTATATTTCTATTTAATCTGACTTAAACCATATTTTTAAATAGATGGTAATAGTATTATTTTATGTGTTCCCTATATACACAAGTCAGAATTTAAGTATCTTTCCTATTAAACATACTTTTATTCACTGGCTATAAAACAATGAATTAACAAGTCAAGATATTATTGAACAGGGATTGTATGCAAAGCATTGAGAAATATTTTTTTCTGCCCTCCCGGTACTAGCCCTGGGGCTGCCCATCTTGGGAATAATCAGGACCTAGGAAAGCTTGAATCTCTTCCTTCAGCCCATGTGGTGAAGCACATGCATTCACATAGTGACATTAGAAGGTGACAATTAATGCATTATCTCTTCAAGGCCACTTATATTGTTTACAATTAGTGGTTTCTAACTGGAAGAGAGATATCAATATTGGGGCTGTCGATAGGCATAGAGAAGATATTCATGAGCGAGGTATCTCTAGTGCTTGCTGGAGGTTTTCCTGACAAGAGAATCAGTACTAGTCACCCTGACAGCTGGGCATCCCAAGCTAATCTGAGAAGAGGGCAACCAATGAGGTGTCTAAATTTCATTCTGGCTCAACTGTTGTTTTTGAGCAGAGAATTAAAATGATCTATAATCAATTTCCAGGTGGTCATTAGTTGCTTAATCTTAGATTTGTGCCATTGGACAAGCTTTAAATTTCCATAATACCCAATTTCTTCATTTATAAAGTGGGGAACATATTGGCAGAGGTTTTGTTCAGCCTTCAAAGTACGGATGTTAAGATTCTAGCGCAGAACATGAAACATACTGAGCACTTGATAAATGGTAGTTATTATCATTTCATGAGTTGAGTTGAGACTAATTAGCTCTGGAGTCATAAGATCTCTGACTAGAAAGGACCCTCACAGTCTCCCAGTCCAACCATGTCTCTCTAGCACCAGCCAGGCAATCGTGTCTGCGCAGGGCACCTTCCAAGATATTCAACATTTGACATAAAACACTCCCATCAGGATCATTGCCAATGAAAGAGAGAAGGAGGGAAAGTGGTGTGAAGGCACATTTTCCAAAATGAGTTGTATGTATGAAAATACGACCTGATTTTTCTTGCATGAGTGGATTTCTGTGCACAGAAATGTTGCAAGTATCCTACTGGAACAGAAGGAAACTCCAACCTAAGGTGATACTTTCTGAAAGGCACTTTGAAAACAACCCCCCTCCCAAATCTCTTATAAGCCACAGCTGTTAAAATCCAGAGGTACCCAGTTAGGTAGTGGAGATTTCTTTCCAACATAACTAACAAGTGAGAGGCTGCTCTGAAAACCTCGGCATGTACCACTTAAGCCTGGGAGCTGCACAATGACACTCAGCCGGTGCCTGGCACTGGCGGAGATGATCATTGAAGCACCGAAGGTTACGCCAGAAATCACAACATCGCCACCTGCATTCTGGCTGGGAATCGTGAGCCTGCCAGGAAGAGTCAATGCAACCCTGGCACATCCGTTCCCAGTGCTGGCGGCTGGAGGACACCCTCAGACATCAGCTCCGCCTCCCACCTGCAACTCGACCTTGTTTCCTGAGTCACCGCCCTCCCTGGGCCTCAGTGGGTTCACTTGCCAAGTGGTGACAATCACGAGCACCTGTCTTCCTCACTGGATTATTAAGGGCTTTAATGAATTTCATTTCATAAAATGCTTTCATATCCTTGACAGAACATTGCTACCCAGTGTAAGGAAAAGACAATTACCAATATTGACCTCAGAGCCAAAAGAGAAATACTTTTTCAGGCTTTTGTACTAAAAAGGTGGTGGTATCTCACGTTTATATAATGCTTTCCATTAATGTATAAAAAATGTTTAAGTTCACAGTTTTGAGATATGAATTTATTGTTACCCTTGCTCTCTCTGAAAGGCAGTGTGCTTCAGTGTCTCTGGTTACAGTAGAGAATTGCTCTAATGATCCTATGTACAGATGGCCAGAGCTGGCCTCTGATTCTCAGCGCGTTAGACAGTCCTCCCTTTCACCAACAGACTTCTCATTGTAAGGCAGCCTGGGTCTCAGCTGATGTCAAAAGCTCCATTCTATCCTGGATGGATTGTTCTCATAAATGATGCCCACACACATTCTGCTGCAGATAGGGGCAGACCCAGCTCTGCAGATGTCACTGCCACTGCCACTGTCACTTTTCCCCATCACACAAACTTGGGTCTCTCTCCAGAGATTTGCACAAAGCTCAATTCAGAGTTCCCCTGTGACTGATGCACACTTGGCCTGCAGATGGACAGAGAAGGAGAAAAAGGCGTCCCACTGTTTCCCCACACTTGCCTAGGAAAGCTTGGGAATTCCTGGCTTCTTTGCTGGCTTCAACTCTGGCTGAAAAACAAATCAAAAAATTGCCAATGGTTCCATTCAGTCCATGAAACTGGGTTATTGCAACTCTGTGAGTGAAACTATCAATGCACAAAAGTCAGGAAATCCATGATTGGCATTCCCACACCCCACCAAGGCTTTCCACACATAGGTGACCCTTGTCCCTTCCTGAGCACTGAACTAAATCATTGGCAAAGAGCAGAGCCACAGGGGAAACCATCCTATGTCAGCCTCGAGAAATTAAGCCAAGGGGAAAATTACCTCTGCAGTCAGCACGATTTAGACTCTTAAAAAATATTCATTTATTTTTAAATCAACTTTTTAACGAGGTATCACATAATTACTGAAAAGTACACAAATGGTCAGGGAGGAGTTCAGTGAATTTTTACAACATGGATACACTTCTATAATCAATTCCCAGTCAAGAAATTGAGCATTGCCAGCGCCAAGAAGGCTTCATGGTGCCACTTCCCAGTCCCTAATATGACAGTAAAACCTGACCATAAAAATGAACAAAAGGATGTGATGTAAATGGACACTAAGACTCTGGAGGAGATAAGTGCACCTTATGTGAAAATACTTCCTGGAGTCGAGACCGGCTCCATGGGGCCAACTGGCCAGTGCTGCTGCTGTGAGACTTTACAGCCAGCACAACAGTACAAAGGATGTGGGTGCTCTGGAAGATTCCACAGAGGTGGATGGGTCCGCCCTTTCCTCCAGGCAGACATTCTGGGGAGAGGGAACACATATGACAGACATTCCCCATCCAGCACACCATGGAAAGCCCTGACAAGAGGTCGGTGCTGGGCCCACAGCAAGTCTCTTCAGTGTGAGAATACGGAGTCAGCCCTGGCTTCAGAAACGTCAGAAACTCCCCGGGGGGCTTCTGAGGCACAGCGCAGGGTGAGAACGGCTCTTTCAAACTGCTGGTCATGTTCCTCTTTCAGTAAATACTTTCCAAGTCCCTCCCCGCTGACAGACAAAAGAGAAAGTCAGGGAGGGCACAGGGAGGAGGCTCAAGTGAGCTTCTTCCCCTCCGGATTTCGCCTGGGCTGATCCTGCCCACTCATGCTCCACCTGGTTTCAGACACCCACAGAGTTACTCGGAAATAAAGGCTCTGCCTCCCCTGATCTTCAGAGGTCAGCTCATTTCGTCCATCACTCCAGGCCGTGTGTGTGTGTGTGTGTGTGTGTGTGTGTGTGTGTGTGTGTGTGTGTGTTGCTCTCTTCTTCACATACCAAGCTCCTACACATTGTGCAAAATCCAGACTAACGTCTCTCACTCCGCACATACTTCCTGGTTAGCCCTCATCTCTGCCTCCTTTTACCCTATCAGTGGTCCCTTTATGACTCTTACCTTGTAATTACCGTTTGCAACACCTGCCCCACCAAATGCACTAAGATTTCTGTCTTCCTATTTCAGCATTCTTAGAGCCTGGACTAGAACTTTAGACCTCCTGAATAATCACTGACGGATGAGGGAATGGGTGGATACTCGGAAATGCTTTGTAAAGTGCAAAATGTTTCATTTCTACTCATTCTGTAACTATCGCACACTATTGGCTGTTTGGAACCCAAACTTCCCTTTTTTTTTCCCTAGGCCCTATCTCACTTTGCAAGTATATAGGTAATTCTTGGCCATCTCAACAGCAACTAGAAACACTGCACCTTCTCTATGGACTTGCTGGCAAGATTTTGTCTGTTTTAGCATCGTTATTTCTCAGACTCACTTCCAAAGTCAAACATTGCCTCTTTCTCTTTTACTCAAAAGCAAATGGGAGCAATTATTATATTAAACGTCTATATTATTATAGACTTTTGCCCTTGGAGAAAAAGACATCTATATAGTATGCCTGAAAACAGTGACATCAAGGCCAACCCCATGTCCGCATTGTTGTTCGGCAGGCAATTCAATTCCTGCCAGGTGTCTACACAGCAACTGATTTCTTGAGAAGGATAAACTACACCCAACTTAGGCAGCAATGGTGAACTACGAGTTCTATACACAGAGTTTCAAGCTGGTTATTTCCTCAATGGTAGGAATGTGTCAGAATCACAGTCCTAGTGTATGATACATTTCCCATATTCATGAGCAGCCACATGGTAGAAGCATAGTCAAAATAAGGCCCAGAAATACATGAAGAACATAGAATAAAAATTGTAAACATTAGAGGAAGTGGGAATTAACCAATTGGAGATAGTCATATTAACTAGGATGTTCCTTACCATGGGAAGTCAGTATGGGAAGGCTTGAAGAAAATATATAAATAACATCATTAATAATGTGTCATAATTTCATAATGTTAGAACAATCCTAGAGCTACACAGAACAAAGACCTTATAAATAGAACCCATAATTTTGTAATAAGGGAACAGATTTACCAAGACAAATGGTAAACAACTTTCACAGTAGTGTCAACCATGGCATCCATTAATATAGTTTGATTTAAATGTTATCCAGAAGACCTAGCTACCTTAAAATATTCTCACATGGGATCTGTGATGATGTCTCATCTATTTCCACTAATTTTTTAATTCCTTTGGGTGACATTATTGTGTTTCCAGAAACTGTACATTAAAAACAAATCTGTTTTTAAATTGAGGGGCACCCCACAAAATAACTGACCTATACTCTAAAAGTGTCAAGGACATAAAAGAAAAAAAGAACCAAAAAATAAAAAGTCTGATAAATTGTTCCAGTAGAATAGAGAAACATGACAACTAAATGAAATTCAAGAACCTAGACTGGATTCCAGACATGAACTATTTTAAGGACACAAGTGAAACAGCTGGTAACGTGAATAAGAGCAATAGACCAGATATCAGTATATCAGTGTTAATTTTCTAATTTTGACTATTTTATTGTGTTTCTGTAAAGAATGTCCTTGTTTTTAGAAAACAAAATCTGGGCCTGTGAGACAGCTTAGCAGCATAAGTGCCTGGCTGGCAAGCGCGAGGTCCTGAGTTCGACTCCCGGAACCCACATAAAGGAAAAAAAGGGCCGGTGGTATCGCTCAGCGGCATGGGCGCCTGCTGGCGTGCTAGGTCCTGAGGTCGACCCCCGGTACCCAAAAAAAAAAAAAAAAAAAAGAAAGAAAGAAAACACACTCTGAACTATGTGGTGGATAAAAGAATGTGTGTCACACACATTAAAGTCATCCTTATGTGTGTCTCAGAAGGAATAAGGTTACAAGCACCTGCAAAGATGGAATGCCTGATGGGAAGACATTGGGAAGCCCAAGCGAAACAACAGCCTAACATTTCCCACCTTCCCATGTGAAAGACTGAGCAAACTGTTTAACACCTCTCTTGCCCTTTGTTCCCTCATCACAGGATGTTAAGAAAAATGCTAGCATCCAAAACATACTGAAACCTTCATTCACAAAAGGCATTGTTTCAAGCTCTTTATGTGCACCACCAACAACTTTCATGTTACCAAAGACAAGATTGAGGCACAGAGAATGAAGCAGTGTGCTCAAGGACACATAGCTGAGCGTGACCAAAATTTGACAGCTCCCTTATGCCACGTCTCATCTCCTAGCATTTCCTTGAAAGCCAAGTAAAATATGTCAGATCTATAGACATATGTAATTAGTGCCTGGGAGGTACCCAGTAGAGGTTAGTTTAATCACAGTGTAACTTTATCCCCACCATGGATGGTACCTACAATACACAGGTGCTAGCTAGATCCTAAATCTCAGGGCTAAGGTTTCTTTTTTCACTAAAATTTTACTGGGTTTTATCAAATTATGTATTCTATAAATTAAACACCAGGTAAACACATCTCAGGAGAGGTAAAGGAAAGGTAGGGATAACACAAGTGAATTTTGTTCTTGTAACAATAACTTTGTAGCATGGTTCCATAAAACTTGGCTATAAGACTCATTTAGACTTCACATCTTTTTCATACTATTTGGATTCCTTCCACAGGACACCATAAAATGAAAGGGAAAGATTTATATTCAGTCGTAACTATAGTGTACATACATAAGTACGTGTGTTTAGCTCCGTGTGGAGTGGGATTTAATGGTTTCACTTGGTTGGTGTTACTTCTGAGTGTGTGGGCTCTCTACTCATACTCCCCAAATTCAAAGCGAGACTGGGTTCTTTTCCCTAGAGCTACAACAATAAAGTACCACAGACTAATGGCTCTAACAACAGAAATATGTTTTTTTTCTATGTTTTGAAGGCTAGAAGTCTGAAATCAAGATACCAATAGGACTGTTTTTTTCTGAGGCCTCTGGAGCTCGTAAAGTTGTCCGTATTTTCACCGTCTTCCCTCTGTCTATGTCTGTGTCCTAATCTCTTCTTATAAGGACACTGGTCATACTGGATTAGGACCCAAGCTAATGTCTTTATTTTAACTTAATTTCCTCTCTAAAGATCCTGTCTCCAAACATGTCACATTCTGTGAAAACTCAGGGCTAGGATTTCAACATACAAATCTCAGACCATAACAGAAACATAGAAAAGAAAGAATCCATATAAATGTATCTTCAATTTTAACAAATATTTCTTGGGAACTCACTGTGAAACACTCTACGTTTAGATTCTGATGCTGCCTGTCTCCTCTGATCAGCCTCTCTGGGAATTAGCCCAATGGAGTTCACACCCTAACAAAGTTTCTCGAATCTTCTCTTACATCTCCATACACTTCTGCTTGAACTCTCCTGAGCACCTCTTGGCAATCCCAGCCAGACAGCTCTGCACCACCATCTTTGATTTAACTCTTACTACCCAGGAATACAAGATTCTTGTGCATAATGTGTTGGCACCATCACTGAATTCAACACTCAGCCAATATGGCTAAGCAACTTGGAAATAATCCATCCTCTTAATAGCTGATATAATTTTAGTACTTTATTTACTACAAACACGGAATTTTGCCTTCAGGCCTCATAGAGAACAGCACTGACAACTTCCAGAAACATATTTGAAATGCCTGACATAGCAAACACAGCTGAGGAAATGTTCCTAGTGTGCTGTGACAGGAATGAGGAAAAGTAGAGCGGAAGCCACTAACCCAAAATTAAAGCTCCACACTGCTTTCCCAGAGCTCCCTGCATCCCATCCAGTTTCCAGGTTACAACCCAGACCTGCAGCTGAGTTGGCTGCTGACCTGGTCTCTGTTTCTATGCAGGTGAAATAGAAAATAAAAATATACAGCATTCTCTCCCCACTGAACTACGTAAGGGGGAGGTGAGTTGGCATGCTAAAGTAAACTTTGATAAAAGTCAAAACAGATTAAACATAATTTTAATTGTTCATTGTCAAAAGCAATTAAAAATCCATTTAATCTCTTACTTTTCTTTTAGCATTGTGAACTAATTTATGCTTGTTAGTAGATGAAGATGGAATGGCTCCCACGGTAAAAAATTTACTTTCAACCTCATGAAAAGATTTATATCTGTGATTTCATTGCCCTTAATCTGTCTTTATTGATTCTCCAGAGTTCTAGACTTCTATACTGTATAAAAGGAAAACATACCTGGGCTGCATATGTGTATTTGTAGTTTTACATCATACAAGCCAATTGTAGTAAAACATACAACCACGAGGGGGAGGCATAGACCCGATGCTGCCTTAGACCTGTCACCAGGCTGTTGCTGTTGGTTTTCTCTGGGCCAAAGCATCTTCCTTGCTTTCCTGGAAAGCCTCTCTGGGATGCAAGAATCTGTAAATGTCCAGCCATCATGGACTAGAGCGCTCTGATGCCTGACTCCTTGCCCACCCTCCTCCTACCCAGTGCTTGGCAGGTACTACAAGCTGCTGGTCAAAGGCAAACTCAGTACCTTTTGGTGCTGGATGTAGTCTTGGATAATAGGCATGAGGAAAGATACCAGGCACAGGCATCACAATACAAGGCATTAGAATCGACCAAATTCGTGTTGCCACTGAATTCGCAGTTTCCCAAGTCCCAGGCTCTGTCTGAAGTCTAGGAGGCAGGCATCAAGCAGCCTGGGGCAGGGGCATCATCAGAGCCCCAGACATGGTCAGGAGACAGCATGAGACAGAGAGGCCTCAGGACAGGTTATCGGTAAAGAGCAAACGAGGATTCTGTGTTTACGTTATCCTGAATTTTTGAAGCATTTTGTCTTCTTTCTTCTGTATTGTTAGCTAATAAGTCTGGTGCATCATCTCACATTATAGAGGAATGAAAGAAACATGAGGGCCGGTGATATAGCTCAGTGGCATAAGCACCTGCCCGGCAAGCACGAGGTCCTGAGTTCAACTCCCAGTACCCACATAAAAGAAACATGAGAGATCAGTAAACAAAACAGAAAGTAGTAAGGGTAAAAGTGGAACCTTGATCTCCCTGGTACCCCATTTCTTGTACAACAAGCCCTACAAAAGTACACCCGCTTCATGGTATAAAAAAAACCCTGACCTGAACCAAGGCACAATTGCAGCCAGGAGAAAAGATCATGTCATTATGAAAGAACCTTGGCAAGCCTATGGGACAGGCCACGCTGATGCTCCAGGGGCCTTCTTAACATATCTAGTAACTGGCGTGACTTGTTCTGTCAACCCAGAGCCTGAGGAAACTGCAGTGTGGTGGGCATAGTCTTGGGTGGTGGAGTGCTATGCGATTGGCTCCCCCAGTGGTTCCCACACATGGGCATCCCATTCATCCGGTGATTGATGCTTCTGGAACCCGACTGGAATTTGTCTGTAAGCTAATTATTATGGGGACTGACCTGTGTCTGCTGGTCAGGAGTGAGTAAGGTGATCCTTAGGTGAGAGTTGGCTATTCACAAGAGGGCAGCCTTTGATGCGAGTAGAGCAGAAAGTTTGGCCGAAATTCAACACCTCTTAGAAGTACAGATTAGTCAAGAGGAAGAGAGGAGAATTCATTGTGGAAGTTTTCAAGAAGGAGACAAAGATGCCTGTGTTTTGTATCACTCAGCTGCCTCAAGAAAATGTCCATTTATTTTCTTTACACTCCTTTCACATTTTAAGTGGAATCTAGTGAATGTGTCTTTTCAGTGTCCCCAATTTCACCATTTTCACTACACCTCATGTTGCCATTTTAATGAAGCATCATTTTTCCAGAGAGTGTGGGAACAAAACCTATTTAATGACCTCTCAGAGAAAACAGTGAGTTCTTCAAATATTTCCCTGAATAAAAACTCCCACCCTACAATCCACTTCCTTTTCAAAATGCCACTTTGCCAACTACTACAAACTAATAAACAGGGCTTTCCTTTACCCTCAAGCCAGAGGGCTCCTGTAGCGTCTCACAGCCTGTGGATTCCATGAGAAACTCGAGCTCTCAGGACAGAGCTGTAGCCTATGGAGGGCTCAGGAGCACAGTGGCAGTCCCCTTGGAAGCATGACACCATGCTCCTGCATCCTGTGGCACACTGGCTGAGGGGACTCAGCACAGACCTGGGATAACCTTCAAAACTGTCTGCTCCAACCCTTCACTTTACAAATGAGGAAACTGAAGCCAGAGAGGAGAGGCATGTAGAGGCCCCATGTGCCCTCAGCATCACTTAGTGCAGATGTACAAAATGCATATTCCTAGGCGCCTCCCCAAACCTACTGAGCTGGAATTTCTGAAGGCAGGGATGAGTACTTGCATTTCAACATCCCATGTGGTGTTTGTAATGTGTTAACATTAGGGGACGTTAATAGTAGAAATACAGGCTTGAAGTCAGATAGAACTGAGCTGGAATCTCATTCTGTCTGTTACTCTCTTTGCACCTTTGGCAACAAAGTCTACTGAGATCCATTTCCTCATTGGTTACAGGGGAAGCTGTTGTGAGGAGCGCATTGTGAATACAGGTATATTCAGACCCTGGGGCCTGACACAAGAATGCATTTGCTCAGTATAATGTCACCTGTTATGGTTTATATCTGGGTGCTCCCCCAAACTCTCATGCATTCAGAGGCAGTGTTTTTGAAAGGTGATTGGACCACGGCGGTCCTATAGCTAAATGTGACATTGGGAGACGAGGCCTGCTCAGAAGAGACAGGTCAGCGGGGGTGTTGCTTGGTAGGACGAATCTCCTTCCCTGATTCCTCCCTTCTCTCTCTGCTTCCCGGCTGCCATGATGTGAGCAGCTTTTCTCCATTATGCCCCTTTGTCAGTCTGATTCTGCCCTAGTGTTGGTTGACCATGGACTGTAAATACGAGCCAAAATAAACTTCTCCTCCTTTAAACTGTATATTGTGTGTGTTGGGTATTGTGTCCCAGTGAAGGGAAAGTGACTAAGACACATCTCATATGGATGTGGATATAACACAAGATTACTAGACTGGAGTCCCAGAACCCCTACTCATGAGTTGTGTGGCCATAGGCACATCACTGGTGTCCTCTGAGCCTCAAGTTTCTTATCCACAAACGGAGATAATAATATTAGCTTCTCCCAGCAGTGTTATGAAGGTTTGATATAAAATGCTGTAGTAGTACAGTATAGTTATAAAACTGAACCACCCTGTGTTTCAAATAGAATTTAAGGCAGGAATTTGATTTCATAGGGGATGAAAGAGCTAAGCTGTTAAACAAAACAGAGACCATCTAGAGATTCACTGTTGGAAAAACAAAGGAAGATGATAGTTTTACAAATCCTAGGGGTCAAGGTCACTAGCAGGACCTTGGTTAGAGGCACTAACACCACTGAGAAGAATTGGCTGGGTTGGGTTTGGAAATGCCATGTGAGGCAGATGGAAATGGGGAGAAAGGCCATGGACTTCTCTTTCCCCCACGTGGTAGACTTATCGTTGCCCAGGAGAGACAGAAGTCAAAAGATACAGGAGCCTGGCAAGCATAGCTCCTGGTGATACAGAGCCAAGGGAAAGTGTAGATACTGAGAGCAAATAAGCAAATGCACAGCACACTCATAGAAATATTTTTACACAGTCTGAGACGTAAAGAAAGCATTCTATCATTGTAATTAACAACAAAATATAGCAGCCCAAAATGAGCTCTTCACAAGAAAAGTACATGTTTCAAGGGAGCCTGCCTTTCATTAGTCAAGTAGAAACATTATTTCTCCAGAAGTGGTCACCACACAGAGGAAAAATCCTGAAATTAGAGCCTCAGATGTGCCACTTATAAAAGGAATTTCAGTTTCGTCATCTATGAAAGTATGAATAATGAATTATCTATTTCACAAGATTTTAGGATATAATGAGGTCATAGAGCTGAAGGTACTTTGTACACTTAAATGTACTAAAGAAATAGAGGGTACATTTGTATTCTCCAAACAGGATATTTTGAAAAAACAGCTGTCAGCTTCATTATGATATATATTCAACATAATTACTTTTTTCCAATGAATTTTTCAGGTTCATTATTTTCTTTTCAGGAATTCAGATAGAATCCAATTTAAACAAACTATTAAATGACTTAGTTCAATACTACCCAAGTGATGTTATAGCCAAAAATGCAAACCAGAAACATTTAACTCATTCTATTAAAAAAAGAATTTTGCATGTCTTCACAAGTCCTAATTGTCCAGTTTTTTTCTATCTCCACTGATTAAGTTGGTGGAACTGTTCCTGCATGATAATATAACAAATACATATGTATATGTGTATACAATCAATAATACATATTGTTAAAATTATTACTTGGCCAGTCTCCATGTACTTTACATGCATCACTATCATTTAATTCATTTGAAAGAAAAAACATTTTCCAGCTGTAACATTTGACGAAGTTCATAAGTTCCTGATTATGTACTTGGGTCTGATAACAAAAGTGTTGTTTGGGGACAGTATTTATGCACACCAAACTGTTTATATCTTTACAATGAAATACTACTCACTTCTACTATTATGGTTTCTTGTTTTATTAGTCCAAGTCACAGCAGAAAGCATTGTGAAATATTATGAAATTGACTATTTCTAAGTAAATATTTCATTTTAAAATATTTAACCTCCCCCCAAAGAACTACATTATATTTTGGGACACATTTTATTTTTGTAGCTTTAACAAAGAGTGTTCTAGGATATGACCAAACTGCCAGTGTGCCCTTGAGTGTCATCAATCACGCAGCAGCTGGAAGAGTTTGTTTGGAGTTGGCGAGCCAGGCCCAGGGGCCGGGGCCAGGCTCAGGCAAGAGCAACAACCAGGGTGGCCCAAGGAGGAGAAAGACAGAGGGCAAAGTCTCACGACAGTCGAGGACAAAGCTAAGATGGTGCACGGGGAAGGTCAAAGAGCACCGCAGATGGGTCAAGGTCTTTTACCTCAACTCAGGAGAACTCATGTGGAATTTCTGAAGAAGAAAAAGCAACCCTAAATTGGCATAGCTTGACATCTGCCAAGGAAAAAAGATGAAGGTCAAGTGTCTCAATAGAAAATTCCCAGGAGAGGGCAAAGAGGAGATATCAGGGACCAAAGGTATTATGAGTTAGACAAAAATGTCAAAACTCTTCATTCTCCTTATACCACATGTAGAGTTGAAAGGGGTTACCCTGAGGAATGTTCCCCACCTTAGACCATGGGGAAAACTTGTCTTCGAAGAAATAAAACAGTGAATCTGCACATGTTGTAAGAGGATTATCATCTGGTCAGTCCAAAGGACTGTTGAAATGTATTCAAAAACACTAAAATGCCAGTCAAGGAGACCCAGAAGTCACAAGAAAGTTGACTTAGTGTGTCACTCTAACAAGGAAAGCAGAACTTGGCCAACTCTACTGCACCTTCTCAGGAAAAAGACTATTGAACTTGAAAGCACAACCAACCTCACAGACAGAGGAAGTAATATTGAAGATCCAGAAGGGGGAAATGATCCCTGATAAAGGGAGAAGATGGAGCAGACCACAGATCCTAGTACTATGGGCCAGTGGACATGGATCCACATGGCCTCGTATACCTACTGTGATTAATTGTTTAAATCCGATAACTCCTTCCTTTTTCCCTGATTCTTTATTCACCAGGGAACTGCTTGATTATAATTTTTACCTCCCTAGGAAAGTCACCAAAAGAAACAATATGTTCATCATAATAGCTTAAATATCTCAGTCAAAAGGGCTTTCAGATGCAATTTCACTGTGACTATTCTATTCCTTAGTCTTCTATTTTTACCTAGCTTTTACATGGCTTAATCTTATACTGAGTAATATTTTTCTCCGAAAGGTATTTGTACATTCTCTAATGCTTGAGTTTGTTAATACATGAGAATGTTTACTTGTTGTCTTTAAATAAATAATTTTTTTTTAAAAAAAAAAAGGGGCTTTCAGTGTTCTCATTGAAAAATAATACTGATACTTTGATTTCTACATCAGGCTCTTATTACTTTGGTTAATGGGAGTCTACCCCAGTGAGATGGATTCACACCACATGTGCTTAACATTTTCAGTGTTTATAACTTCAAACCTAAAGCCCGAGCTGAAATAGTATAGAATCTATAGAAGGTAAATGCCACCATGAGAGTCATGTGAACACTGATACAACCAACCTTCCTTGAAAACATCTCAACATTGCCACAAGCAATCTGTCATCTTTTAAACTTAAACAGATAACAGTATTTAGTGTGCCTATGCCAATTCACTTCAAATGTTCCACCTGTAAAGCAGCTTGAAGCCTATAAACTGGAAGAGGGCCAGATCTGTCTTGGGCCAGATCTGTGATACAGGAAAGGATCAAGGTCTTTGAATTGTTGTAAGTTCAGTAACACTGAGCTTAAATTGTGAACTGCTACAGCATAGCATATGTCTTACTTTTCTTGTTGCTGAGACAAAATACTCAAAACCCAAAGTTAAAGGTGGAAATGTTTATTTAGCTCACAGTTTGTAGAGGTACCAGTCCATAGTAGACTGGCTCCAAGGCAGAATGGCACATGGTGGAGGGGCGTTGCAGAGGAGAACAGTTCATGGAGCCCACAAGGTAATCAATACTGAAGGAAGACAAGCCTCTTTCTGTCCTTTATATTGTTTCCAGGCTACCTGGATTAGGATGGTGCCAAACCAATCAGTGTGCTGATTTAGTAATCACACACCCTTAATCCCAGCATCCCATTCTCTAGATTCAGCCACCTCTGAAAAAGCCCCAACTATGACCACGTGAGGCTTTGGGGACACATCTAGACACAAGACATAACATTCTTTCCCTGGATCCCCAAAGACTCATGTGCAACCTTTTATGAAAAAAAGGAATTTAGTCCATCTCTAAGAGCTACTGAAACTCTTAGACAACTCTTAAAGTCCAAGTCTCAAGTCTCTTCTGAGATTAAAGGCAAACTCTTAGCTCTGAGCCCCTGTACAAATGAAAAGAAAGTTAAACACTTCCAAATACAATGGTACAAGCTAAACATTTTCATTCCAAAAGTTATAAACAGGGGGATACAAAAAAATGGGACCAAAGCAAGTCCAAAATCCAACAGAGCAAACATTAAATCCTGCATTTCCACTCCCAGCACCCCCGGCAAACTATGGCAAGTTGGGAACTCCAAAGGGCTTGGGTGGCTCTGCCCCTATGGCACTGCTGGTGGTGGTAGCTCTTGCATTCTGTCAGCCAACTATGGACCAAAACCTGTACAAACAGTGAGCTAAATAAACCTTTCCCCCTTTAATTTTGGATGCCAGGTATTTTGTCTGAGCAATGAGAAAAGTAACTAAGACAGAAATTTGGTACAAGAGAAGTGATGTCATTGCAGTGATTATACCTGACCATGTGGTTTAGAAGCCTTTGGGACTGGCTTGTGGGAAGAATTTGGAAAGGTTCAGAGATACCAGCTGAAAAGCAGAGGCTGTTCTGTATGGGAGATTCTGGTCAGAGCCCAGAAGACCAGAATGCTGATAGAAATGATCACAGTAAAGACCAGGCTCCAGAGGTGTCTGCTGGGAAGAAGGACTGCATTGGCTGTTGGACTCCAGACAATCTGTGCTATACCTTGGCAGAAAGCTTGCCTGCAATTTGCTCATATCCAGAGACTGCCTGAGACTAAATTTAAGAATGGCAAAATAATTAATCTTGCAGAAGAAATTTCAAGGCACTCTAATGCTGAGGTGGTGGCATGGCTGCTGTTGGGGACTTTTAGCTAGATTTATGTTGAGAATCAAGAGCAAAGGCCCCAGAAGAATGATTCAGAATGTTTTGAGTTTGGCCAGCAAGGAAGCTCCAGTAAAACTGTGGACTGCAAAGATAGAGCAGAGGAGATCTTGATTGCTGAGAAAGAACAGGAGAATAGAAAAGATGACCTGAGGGCATCGCAAGAAGCAGCAGAACTCCACCCTTCACAGCCTCAAAATTGCAAAAGTGAAAGAATTTGCTTTGATAGGAGAGCCCCAGAGCATCATGTTCCAGAATGGCAGAGGCCTAGGAAAGTTGTTCCTTGGGATTTTGTTCATAGGCACTAGAACTCTACAACAAAGAGAGAAGGAAGTCTAGCTGCTGCTCCAGCTGGCAGCAGACCTTGACATCATCCACATGTGCTGGTTTTAGATGCATGCAGAATGCAAGAGTTATGGGGTCAGGAGGGCTTCCACCCAGATTTCAGAAGAAGGCCAAAGAGGCCAGACAGTATGCTTTTGAGAGGGCAGTGTGTGAAACTGTGTGAAGCCAAAGGTACATGGGAGACCTCAGAAATTTGGAGAAGCCAGGAACATGGATTGTCTGAGGAAAACTCCAAAGAGGGAACAGAGCTGGCCCCAGAGAGAAGCCATGGTAGCTACCACCACCAGCAGCGCCATAGGGGCAGAGCCACCAAGCTCTTTGGAGTTCACAACTTGCCACAGTTTGCCGGGGATGCTGGAAGTGGAAATGCAGGATTTAATGTCTGCTCTGTTGGATTTTGGACTTGCTTTGGTCCCATTTCTTTGTATCCCCCCGTTTATAACTTTTGGAATGAAAATGTTTAGCTTGTACCATTGTATGTTGGAAGTGTTTAACTTTCTTTTCACTTGTGCAGGGGCTCATGGCTAAAAGTTTGCCTTAAATCTCAGAGGAGACTTTGGACTTTTCAGTAATGCTAAAACTGTTAGGACTCTGGTAATTCTTGGAGATGGACTAATTTTTTTTTTTGCATAAGGGGATATGCATGAATCTTTGGGGAACCAGGGGTAGAAAGTTATGTCTTATGTCTAGATGTGTCCCCAAAGCCTCATGTGGTCATACTTGGGGCTTTTTCAGAGATGGCTGGATCTAGACTGGGTGAGGCTGGAATTGATTCATGGTACAAAACTAGGATCAAGGGCACTAGGATTAAGGGTGTGAATGCTACCCACCCTAAGTAGCCTGGATAAGATAAAAGGGGCAGAAATATGTTCTTAAGGTCCCTTGTTGCTTTGCTATATTCTGCCTGCCATGAACTGTTCTCCTCTGCCAAGCCACTCTGCCTTGGAGCCAGCCAATTATGGACTGAAACCTCTATAAACTGTGAGCTAAATAAACCTTTCTTCATTTAACTTTGGGCATCAGGTATTTTTTCTCAGCAATGAGACAAGAACCTAAGACAACACACATATGGTGAGTTACAGAACAATCTGCATAGTTCCTTACGTAGCTTCAATATCTCCCTCAGAACCTTTCATGGATGCTTCTAAAACTATCCAGTTTCTTATCAATTTACAACTCTGTGTACAATAAAAATCAACTAGTACTCAGACTAAAAGCAAGTCACCTACAACACGTGATGACATTCTAGGAGTCAAGAAGTAGAACACATTATAAATAAACAAAAAAATTGACCATATGAAGTATTTAAGTATCTATGAATGTAAGTGTCAAAATTAGAATTTAAAGACAAATAACAGATTGGAAAACACTTGCAGTAAACATGACAGAAAAAGAAAGAAACATGGAGTGAAAGCAACATTTTATTTAAAGGTATTCAATATTCCTACTAAATAAATGAAAAGACAGAAATTATATAATACACCTATTTAAAAGTAAGCAAGACAACATAGAAAAATGATGACATCAGTACCCATTACTAAAATAGATGGGAAGAAAATCAGATTGCCACCACTGCTGTTAGCAGTTCATCCTTACACAACTCAGCTTGAACAGCTGCCACAGTCTGGAGGCATAGACACAGGGGCCTCTGGAGCAGGGAGGACACCTCTCCAATACACAGGCCATTAAGCTAGGTTGGGAAAATCATGATCTGCTGGATTCCAAGACCGCAGATTCTGGGAAGAAACCACCCATTCAAAAACACAGAATTTTTTATTTATTCACAATTTTTTCCTTTTTCTCCTTTTTCTTTCATTGGTTTTATGGGGGTTTGGGGGTTTTTCTCTTTTCTTATTTTTTTCTCTTTTCTTATTTTCTATCTTCTTTTCTCCTTTTTAACTGCTTTCCTTTATTTTTCTTTTTTTTATTTACTTTGGTATCTTTTTATTTCTTCTTTATCCTTTTCTGTTACTGTTATTTAATATAGTTAATTTCCTTTCCATATTCAATAGGATTCCCTCTCACTTTTCTATCCTCCTTCTTATCTTCCATTGCTTAATATTTAAAATTCTACTTTTCTTTTCTCCAGTTCCTCACCTCTGCTATCTTTACTAGTATAAGCATTAAGCTTTATGAATTGATAGACAGTTAGTTAACTCTATGCTATTACTGTTAAATATTATTGTATTGATAGTGGAGATAAAGTTATCCCATTTATAAGATATTTACTGTAGGTCAATATTCGGATTTTCATAGTGTTTATACTATAATTATAGATCTCTTTTCTAATCTTAAGGGTTGTATGATACTGGTTCTTAGGGTGTGTCAATATACAGTTTACTTTTTATGCTATTATTATTGCTGATTTTATTACTATAGCTGAGGTGACATAGCTGTTTCTATCAATTGGTTTTCTCTGTGTGCCAATATCTGAAATGCCTCAGTGTCATTAACAATACTGCAGCCCACACCTAGAAAACCTGGTACTGAGATAAATACACTGTAGTCTCCCCTCCCAAATAAGCAGAGGTGGAAAGATTCTGGGATAGACACAAATGAGTATAGTTAGGCACAACCAGAGTGTGTCACTGAAAAGCAGACATTAACTGAAGAGGTCTCTATACCAGCAATAAAGTTTTCCACTATAATCAACTGGCAAACCTCAGGGCATGCACATGCACGCTCACACACACACACACACACACACACAAACACACAGAGAAAGAGAGGAAGAGAGGGAGAGAGGGAGAAAGGGAGAGAGGGAGGGGGGAAAGAGAGGGGGAGAGAGACAGAGAGAGAGAGAGAGAATGACAAGGAGACGGGGGGAAAAAATGCCTCCAAACACTCCAAAAACCCAAAAGTTAATCAATGGGGCCTCAAGAGGAAGGAAATCAAAAGCCATATGGCCAAATTATTTGAAAACATATAGAAGGTATTTTTAAAAATATGCCAATATGGTGCTTCCTGAGTGCAAAGAAGACAAAAGAAACAGATAATGGACCTGATGATCTGTGAGTCTACAGAAGACACTACAAAAAGGTAGCAGCACTAAGCAAAATGAAACAAAACATGAATTCCAGTATAGAAAAGAATTAGAGTCCATGAAAAGGTATCAAACAGAAACTACTAGATTAAAATTTTTATTGAAAGTATGGGCAGCAAAGCAACCAGTGTGAGGACAGAGTGTGAGAACTAGAAGACGGGGCAGTCATTGGTGACCAATTAATGAGAGATACCTTTAAAATAATAGAACATGAAAAATGTATCCAATAGCTTCTACATGACGCAAAGAAGACTAAAAATAATTAGAATTAGTGAAAAATCAGAAGACACCACAAATGGCATTAAAAAACCTGTTTACAGAAATAATAGCAGAGGGCCAGTGAAATAGCTCAGTGGCATAAGTGCCTGCCTGGCAAGCATGAGGTCCTGAGTTCGACTCCAGGAACCCACATAAAGGGAAAAAAAGGGCCAGTGATATCACTCAGCAGCACAAGCGCTTGCTGGCAAGCACGGGGTCCTGAGGTCGACTCCCGGTACCCACATTAAAAGAAAAAAAAAAAAAAAAAAGAAAGAAAAAGAAATAATAGCAGAAAACTTTACAAATATGGGGAAAGAATTTAACCTACAGATAAATGAGCCATTTAGAATTCCAAATAGCCACAATCAGAAAAGAACTTTTCTGATATATCATAGTCAAAATCACAGAATCCAAATATAAAAATAGAATCTTAAAAGCTGTTAAAGAAAAGCAATGAATCATTTACAAAAGAAACTCCATTAGAATTATACCAGACTTCTAAACACAAACCTTAAAGACCATGATAGCCTGGAGTAAAGTGGTTCAATTCCTAAAAGAAAACTACTTCCAACACAGACTGATATATCCTGCAAAACTATCTTCCAAAATTGATGGAGAAATAAGATATTTCCATGATTAAAACCACCTAAAGAAATTCATGAGCACCAAACCAGAACTCAATGAAAATTCAAGGATATTTGAGAAAGAGACAATGAGGCTAACAATGGGGAAAGGACCAACAGAATGGCTACCTGAGGTAGAGTAACCAGTTCAGTAGAAAATGCAGACAGGGAATTAGCAACAGGAAAATAATGCAATGAAAGGAATAGGACAATAACTTTCAGTAATAACTTTCAATATGAGTGGTCTCAATTCTCCAATCAAAAGACGCATTGAGAGAATGGATTAATAAAACTCAGTGGTAGGCTATATACAAGAAACATATTTACTCTATAAAGAAATTCACAGTTTAAAAAAATCAAAGGCTATTCCTGTACACAAATAACAAACTTACTGAAAGAGAAATTAGGGAAACAATACCTTTCACAATAACATCCAAAAAAATGAAATACCTAGGAATCAACCTCACAAAGGATGTAAAAGACCTATACACTGAAAACTACAGTACTCTGAAAAAGGAGATTGAAGAGGATATCAGAAAATGGAAAGATATCCCTTGCTCCTGGATAGGAAGAACCAATATAGTGAAAATGGCCATACTTCCAAAATTGTTATACAGATTTAATGCAATTCCAATCAAAATTCCAACAGCATATCTCACAGAATTAGAGAAAACAATCCTAAAATTCATTTGGAATCAGAAGAGACCTAGAATAGCAAAGGCAGTTCTGGGCAACAAATGCAAGGCAGGGGGCATCACAATCCCTGACTTGAAATTATACTATAAAGCTACTGTGATAAAAACAGTGTGGTACTGGCAAAAAAACAGACCTGAAGATCAATGGAACAGATTAGAAGATGCTGAAACAACCCCAGACATACTAAGCCACCTTATCTTTGACAAAGGTGCCAAACACATTCGCTGGAAGAAAGATAGCCTCTTTAATAAATGGTGCTGGAAAAACTGGCTCTACACATGCCGAAGATTAAAACTAGACCCATATCTTTCACCATGCACTAAACTAAATTCAAAATGGATCAGAGATCTAAATGTTAAAACAGAAACATTAAATCTGCTGGAAGGTAGGACAGGTAAAATCCTTGAAGACATTGGTGTAGGCAAAGACTTTATGAATAAAACCTCAACCACACGGGAACTATCTCAAAGAATCAACAACTGGGATCTCATCTTATTAAAAAGCTTTTGCACAGCAAGAGAAACCACCAACAGAGTGAAAAGACAACCCACAACGTGGGAAAAAATGTTTGCCAGCTGTTCCTCAGACAAAGGATTACTATCGAGAACATATAAAGAACTCAAAAAAATCAGACCTCCCAAATTTAAAGACCCACTCCAAAAATGGGCATCTGAGATGAATACACATTTCTCAGATGAAGAAATACTAATGGCAAATAAATATACAAAAAAAGTGCAACATCACTAGTCATTCGAGAGATGCAAATTAAAACAACACTGAGATACCATCTGACCCCAGAAAGAATGGCTATTATCAAGAAATCAACTAATAACAAACGCTGGAGGGGCTGTGGGGAAAAAGGAACCCTTCTTCACTGTTGGTGGGAGTGTCGACTGGTACAGCCACTGTGGAAGTCAGTGTGGAGGTTCTTCAAAAAACTAGGGTTAGAGGTCCCATTTGACCCAGCTATTCCTCTTCTGGGCATCTTCCCAGAAGAATTAAAAACATCGTACCACAGCGATATATGTGCACCCATGTTTATAGCAGCACAATTTGTAATAGCCAGACCTTGGAAACAACCTAAATGCCCATCAACTGAGGAATGGATAAGGAAGATGTGGTATTTTTATAAAATGGAGTACTATTCAGCCATAAAGAAGGATAAACTGGAGACTTTTATAGGTAAATGGATGCAACTCGAGAAAATACTCATAAGTGAAATAAACCAGACGCACATGTGTAAGCATCGTATTGTCTCTCTAGTATGAGAAACTGAAAGAGTAAATAAGATCCAAAATGTACAATAGACACGGTGAATCAAAAAGAAACTGGTCAAAAGGAAAGAGAGACTGGAACAGGGAAAAGAAAGAAGGGAAAGGGAAAAAATATTGTATATATATATAAGATGGTTAAGATAGATACACTACCAATTTTACTTAGTTCATTGAAGAGTAAGGTTTGTGCCAATAATGTTTGAACAATTGAATGCTAATGTCTGGTACCCTGAATAACTAACTTAAAGATAATAATACGTAATGCATTAACCATTGTTACCCTCATATTATGTTGTTTTGAAAATTTGTTCTTTTTTTGATTTGTTTTGTTTTTCTTCTCTTTAAAATAAAATAAAATAAAAAATCAAAGGCTAGAAAACAATATTTCATGCAATGGGAACCCAGAAAACAGCAGGGATAGCTATCCTAATTTCAGACAACATGAACTTGAAGCCAAAACTGACAATTCAACAGGAAGAGATAACAATTACAAATATATACAGCGAACACCAGCACATCCAATTTCATAAAACGAACATTACTGGACATAAAAGACCAGATATACATAAATACAATTATAGTGGGGGACCTCAACACCCCACTGTCACAAATAGACAGATCAACTACACACAAAAAAGAAAAAAAATCAACAAAGAAATACAAGACTTGAACTAAACCTTTGAACACAATGACTTAATATATATTTACAGAGTGTTCCACTAAAAAAATAATGCACATTCTTCTCAGCAGCACACAGGGCTTTCTCCAAAATAGACCACATACCAGCCCATAAAGCATACTTAAAGAAATATAAGAGAAATTATATTATCTTATACATATTATCAGATCATTGCAATGAAACTAGAAATCAGTGGCAAAAGAAGCCACAGAAATTATGCAAAGGGATAAAAATTAAACAATACACTCTTCAAAAATCAATGGATCACAGAAGAAATCTGGGAATAAATGAGACATTTCCTAGAATCAAGATGATAATGCCATTACAACATATCAAAACTTGTGGGAAACAATGAAACGAGTCATAAAAGGGAAGTTTATAGTGGTGAATCCCCACTTCAGAAAAACAGAGGGACCCCCCAAAAAATAGCCTAATTATGCACATCTGCATTCGAGAAAAACAACAACAATCCAAGTCCAAAACAAGCACATGGAAAGAAATTATAAAGATCAAAGCAGAAATCAATGAAATGGAAACTAAGCAAACAATACAAAGAATCAATGAATCAAAGAACTGGTTCTTCGAAAAAATAGACAACCCATTACCAGTCTTAGAACAAAAAAAAAAAGTAAAGAAAAAACCCATATAGATACAATTAGAAATTAAAAAGGTGAACTCACAACAGACACCAACAAAATCCAGAAGATTATTAATAACTATTTTGAAAACCTGTACCCTAAGAAATTGGAGACTCCAGGAGACATGGATAGATTTCTCAATATATATGAATTACCAAAATGAAACAGTAAGATATACTAACGATGAATAATCTAATAATAATCCATGAAATTGAAGCAATGATTTTTAAAAACTTACAAACTAAGAAAAGTCTAGGACCCCATGGATTCATCACTGAATTCTACATGCACTGCAGGAAAGAACGTAACACCAGTACTCCTCAAACTCTTTAATGAAATTGAAATAGAAGGAGGACTCCCAAATTCATTGAAAGCTACAATTACTCTGATTCCAAAATGAGACAAAGACTCAACCAAGAATAAAACTACAAGCCAATTTCTTTAATGAACACAGATGGAAAGATCCTCAATAACATACTGGCAAACCTAATGCAACAAATAATTTAAAAGATCACACATCATGACCAAGAAAGCTTCATCCCAGAGGTGCCAGAATGGTTCAACATATGAACCAACTGCCCAAGATGAATGTAATCATTATGTACTGATTGTGCGTACTAATAAAATTTAAAACTTTTAAAAATTAAAAAGTAAAAGTTTCAGAGCACCATCCACTGTCTTTAAGGAATGTATGTCTAACTTTACTTTCTGAATTTTTTATTCATTCTGGGAACAAGACTCCAGACAATTTAGAGATAAAGAAATCAAAGAAACCTCTCTCCACTGTGGGCATCCCCTCCTGTTGTAAAGGATCCCCCGGTTCCAGGGGTAGAGGGAGATCAGAGGTCAAGGGCGCAGGTTTCATGCGGAGCAGCAGACAAATATAAAAACCATACTAATGCCATAGTTCAAACTGTGGAAGCCCACAAGTTACAGCAAGACAGATGAGTAATGAGTTTAGCCCAAAAATCCAGAGACGGAGTGTGAGTAAACTTTTGAGGAAAGAAAGGAACACATTATTTAAATATTATTAAACAATATTTAATAATTGATATCATTTAAACATGAAGTGACTTAAGACAATAGTATGTGCTGCTTGCTTCTTTAATCCAGCCCGGGTGGTGTGCGAGCAATCTGTCAGTTTTAAGCCCTGGGGAGTGAAATGAATCACTGCTCCACATTTCATTCTTCAATCTAGACAGACTCCCCTGCAGACAGCCTTCAAGAATAAGCATTCTTGGGCCGGTGAGATGGCTCAGCGGCGTAAGCGCCTGCCTGGCAAGCGCGAGGGCCCGAGTTTGACTCTCGGATCCCACATACAAAAAAAGGGCCGGTGATATCGCTCAGGGGCACCGGCGCCTGCTGGCGTGCGAGGTCCTGAGGTCGACCCCCCGGTACCCACAAAAAAAAAAAAAAAAAATAAGCATTCTTATTGTAAAACAGGAAGAAACTGTTCAAAAGGAAAGAGAAACTGCGATGGGGGAATGGAGAAAAGAAGGAAGGGAAAAGAAAAAAAAATATATATATATATATACATATATAAATATAAAAGATAGTTAAAATAGATATACTACTAATTTCTCTTAGTTCATTGAAAAGGAAGTTTGTGCTAATATTGTTGGACAATTGAATGCTGATATCTTGTACTCTGAGTAATTAATTTAAAGATAACAATACACAATGTATTAACCATTGTTACCCTCCTATGGTCTTGTTTTGAAATTTTGTTCTATAATTTTCTCTTTAAAATAAAAATTAAAAATAAAAAGAATAAGCATTCTAAGGAAACCGTCTCATGGCAGATAATGCTGATGATGCCTCCAATGGAAGCTGGTGTGGCATTCTAGAACAGAGTAGATAGGAAAATTCAACTCTTTCACTGATAGCCTGGGGAAGAGAAAGAAACTGATGCATGAGAATCAGGGCAGTAATTATGAACAAATTGAGTCCCCAGAAATGAACAATGGATTTAAGGGAGTTGCATTGCTAAGGAGAAAAAAAAAAAAAAAAACATGAGCCTGGTGAAGAAGGGCTCAAAATTTCTCAGCTACTAAAGCAATCCCAAGGATCAAGTATTTCCTCCAACAAAAAGTTGATTGTTTTGTATGTACAAACCCCACATCATCTCCCCAAGTACCACTCCCAAATGGCCACCCAAAGCACTGGACAATGACAGTGCAGCAATCAGAACCTGAGACAGACAAATCAGTTGACCGAAGAACTCACTCTCCTGCCTGCAAGGAGTGGCCAGGGGATGCACTTGAGATCCTGAGATCCTGTAATTTATTGATAACAGAAACCATGGACTGCACCCTAGATCTATTATCAGGATGGTTTTTCCCCTTTTCTGTTTTCTATTGAAGTTATTCCAGTTTTCTTTCTATTATTTTATATCACATGTGTTAGAAGTGTTCATGATTTGCAAGATAGTGAGCTAACCCATGTAGAAACAGTACTAAAATGGAAGAGAAATGGAATTCATCAAGAAATCTTTACTCTAATCAAAAATAATATTTCAATAAAAACTCTTAAATGTGGTGGCAAAACATGAATTGGGGACATCCAGCATAAGGAATCAATTATATCACATATAATTGATATTTACATGAAATAGATTATCTTAAATGGGGGATATTTAAGTATATTGGGGGAAAATGGTGTCTATTTTATGTGATTGGGGGCAGGGATGTCTTGTAGTTTACCCAGCTCAAACCTATCTCCTCAGCTCTTTGAGTGCTCTATCTGTACCCACAATCCCAATGGGACTCCTGATAGCCATTTCTGTACAATGTGCTATCTCCTCCAAACCACGTTTGATTGGGCTGACAGTATAAACCTGTCCCAAGCTGAACTAATACAATCATCTCTCAGTATCTTAAGGAATTGGTTTCATGACCCCTGGAGATACTAAAATTCTTAGGCACATATAGACCAGCCACTTAGGAGGCTGAGGCAGGAGGATCACATGAGCCCATGAGTTCAAGACCAGTCCAGACAACATAATGAGACCCCCATCTCAAAACAAATTATATATAATATCTGTATGTTTCCCTTTTAAATCATTTTAATTTAGTAATTATGCATTTACAGGACTAATGAAGATTAGTTGTTGAAGTAGAGGGGTTTTCTTCCCCAAAGTTTTGATTGCATTATCATGAAGTTGAAGAAATGATGGAATGCAGATGCTGAAGTATTAATACCTTTGTCTTGGTTCAAAATTAAAAGGAACTAAATAAATATGTATGAAAATTAATCTATATAATTAAAATTTGATCTTTTTAAATATTTCCTATAAATATTAGAACACTGAAATTTAAATAGAAATACACATAAACCTTCAAAATTACTTTCATCTACTTACCTGATAAATGTCAATTCAAGAAACTGCTATGCTAAATCCACTCAATTATCTTTAGGTCATCTAGTGACAATTTAAACATCTTTGTGGGACTTGGGCTTTTAAGCGCAAACACCATTCCTACTTTATCACACACCATATACTATGAACATATGGTGTAATATGTGATTTACTAGAGAGCTGCTTGCAAATAATTCCTACAGAATGAAGATTTCCTAGATATCTATGAAGATCCTGCTAGTCCTGCTATTAAAATATATTTTGTATATTTAAAATATATTCACAGAACCAAGTCTTTTGAGCCTTCATCTTCTAGACTGGGTCTCTCAGTATGCCAAGTACTTTTTATGTTGCTCATTTCGGGAAATCTTTTGGTGTCTCCTAAGTTCTCAATAGAGTGACATCCTACCGATCTGTTCTTCTGTTTGCCTCCTGTGGTGGATTGACAATTGGTGGTCAACTTGTAAAACCCAGCTGAATTGAATCAGTGTGGTGCCTGGTGTGGAGGGCCCACCTGAGGGTTGTTGCCAACAACATAAAAAGGAGAACTGGAGAAGGAAGAGTTGCTGGTGTCGGTTCTCCTTGAGGAGCTTGTCACGCTGGCTTTCCTGATAGGAACTTGGCTGTTCTCATCATTGGAGGAGCTCGGGACCTCATTGTTGCTGAGGATGGCTGTGGTGACTTTCGGGGGAGCTCCGGTTCTTACTCTGAGCGTCGCTTCCTGGCTCTGGGGTAGATCCCTCAGCCTGCTGGCACAGATCCTTCATCCCGCTGGTGCAGACTTTCTAGCTTCCACCACTGACCTTTGGGCCTTCCCGGTGCAGATCCGTGAAATATACTTGCATGAGACATTGTTGTGGGCCCTAGGTCTTCAGCTGGACTCATAAGGGCATGGCCATGGGCTCTAGGTCTTCAGCTGGACTCATGCAGGACACTGCTGTAGTATCCAGGCCCTCAGCTGGATTCTTTAGGTCTTTAGTGTGTGGACAGATTTTCCTGCACTCTTTTGTATATGACTCTTTGGGTGACTATTACAAAATAACTCTATAAGTTATGTGTCCTGTATTGTATTGTTTCCCTTGCAAACCCTGACTACAACACCTCCTCTGTAAATTCCCACTCATGTTGCCAAGGTAACACTATCTGCTATGACATAATGAGTGGTTACCCCTTCACTTTCCTTCTGATAGCAAATGCAATCCTGTACTTGGCTTTCAAAATTATGGCTTTTTATCCATAGGGTTAAGGTATCTTCTGTAGAGATTCCTGCTTGGTGGTGAATGAATTCTCAAGGGTCATCTTTCCACTGTTTCTTTAGCCAAGAGCATATTTCCATATTTAGCGAACCAAGAGCTCTAAACCACTACAACCCCATTTTTCACCCTACCAGGCTCAATCTCCCTTGTAAGAATCTAGAAGTGCTGGGATACAAAACTACCAGCAGGAAGATTCACACCAGTAATTTGCAAACTTTAGTGTGCCTCAGAATTCCCTGAACTGGTATCAATAATACATCTGATCTCACCTTTCTCATCTGATTCAGTAGCTGTGGAGTGGAATCCAGACTTCTTTTCAGTAAACTCCTGGATAGATGTACAACAGAGTTTAAGAAATACAGGTCTAGATTTTTACAGTCAGGTGATTCAGCACTAAATAGTCAATGCTTTTCAATGCATAGCAGTTGGGGTCCCTGCATCAGGATTGCCTGGGGTATTTGATTGCAAGTGCAGATTACTGGGCCCCTCCTCCTGAAGCAGAATCTGAGCATGGGATTCAGGGATCTGTATTTTAACAGGCATGCTGAAGTGATTCTGATGACACAGGGACCTGCAACCAAACCTGGATCCAAATCCCAGTTTTGCCACCTATTCAGCCAGAACACATTGTTTTAAACTTCCCTATATCTGTATCATCTATATAAATGAGATCCACAATATCTACATCAGGCAAAAATGGTGTACATTAAACAGAAACCATGTATTTTTTACTGTTTCTGAATTAGGAATAGTGAATTCAGAGGAGATATTTAAACAAATAAGGCCCCCACCAAAAAAAATTCTGTTTACCCAAGTTGCCGGGGGTGTAACTCATCAGTAGAGTACACACTCAGCCTGCATGAGGCTTTAGGTTCAATCCCCAGCAGCAGAAGCTCCCCCCGACCAAAACCCTACATAAATCAATCTGGCCATCATTTCTAAGGGATGATGGAGTATTTTAAGGACAGACAAATCAGGAGTAAGTCTTTATAACCCAAAAATCACACCATAGAACTCCAACATAGTTTCAACAGACAGAGCAGAGGGCCAAAGAAATGAAGACATAATTTCAATTATTTCAGCAATCTACTGACCCGAAGATATTTCTGTATTTCATCTAAATCTGGATACTAGAGAATGAGTTGTACATATGTAATTCTAGAAATGAAGAGAAACACTGTCTTGGAAAATGGTGCTAGGAGAGGCTTTCTTCCTTTCTAGCACAGTATTTCTGGGATTTATTTTTTTTTTTTTTTTTTTTTTTTTTTGTGGGTACCGGGGGGTCGACCTCAGGACCTCGTGCGCCAGCAGGCGCCCGTGCCTCTGAGCGATATCACCGGCCCCTTTTACATATGTGGGATCCGGGAGTCGAACTCGGGCCCTCGCGCTTGCCGGGCAGGCACTTAAGCCGCTGAGCCATCTCACCGGCCCTATTTCTGGGATTTAAAAGAAAGAACATTTCTCTCAACCAGAATATTATTACTTGAACTTAATCAATTACTTCCCAAATTACTTGAGCTTAATCAGTTACTTTCCAAATGTTATTGTAATGCTGCACCTATAAGCAAGAATGAATTACTCCCCATAGATTCTCACTGGACAACTCATAGACAGGGGGTCTGTGAGTCAAGACAGTGGCCCAGCTTATCTGGAGTTAATAGAAGAAGCAACATGTAATATACTGATTTTTCTAGTTCCACAGGGTCCAGTTGAGTTGAAGGCTGCTGTTACTTTTGAGCTATCCCTCTAAAAATAAAGAACGGGGGCCGGTGAGATGGCTCAGCGGCGTAAGCGCCTGCCTGGCAAGCGCGAGGGCCCGAGTTCGACTCTCGGAACCCACATACAAAAAAAGGGCCGGTGATATCGCTCAGCGGCACCAGCGCCTGCTGGCGTGCGAGGTCCTGAGGTCGACCCCCGGTACCCACAAAAAATAAAAATAAAATAAAAATAAAAATAAAGAACTCACAACAAAGGTCTCCTTGAAAGTGGCAGTGGTGATTTTAAACATCATGGTGATGCGCCTCCTCAACTCTCGATGTGTGGCGAACAGAGAGCCTGGTGTTGAGAGTAACACTATGAAGACTATTGAATAATTGGAAAATAAAACCTTTTGGAAAGGGCTAAAGGAAATAAGATACTTACCCTGAAGAAGAGAATGCTGAGGAATGACCTAATTATAAGCGTCAAGTACATGAAGAATTAATCTACAGCAGATGGCGACCAGCTGTTTTCAATTCCCATTGAATACAGTACAACAGAAAATTGGCTTAGAGGGTAATCGAAAGGATTTAGGATAGATAAAAGAAGGAATTTACTGGTTTTTGAGGGTCACAGAGGTTAAGAGCAGATAGGCTCTATTACTTGGGGGGGTGACAGCCGCTCCTTCTCTGAGATTTCCTGGCTTGCACTGGTTTGTTCGAGTGCATTGAGGGGGAAAGAGCTTCATTCTGTTGTTGGGAGAGTCCGCCCGGTTCTATGGCTATTCACCACACCTGTGTGTTTGAGTCACTCGGCTTCTCATCTTTGTGTTTTTGTTTTGCATGAGTCACTATGACCATACAAAATGGCATTTATCAAGTGTCAAATGTATGTTGGACATGATGAAAGAAAACTGCATAAATTCCATTTTTTACCTTCCAATGTTTGCCATTTGACAATTATAAGTATTTATTGAGTACCCTCTGAGTGCCACAGTGTTGGGCAGGGGAGGATACCCAGGTGGGTAAAATGTGGTTGTTCTCAACAGTACAGTGTGTACTCCCTTGCTAGAGAGATAGCAAGGGAGCTATGTTGTAATCTGTTGAGGAGCTTAAAATACACACACACACACACACACACACACACACACACACACACACCCCCACCTGCTCCCTCCAGAGAATCTGATATACCTTTGGTGATTTATTATTCTGATACATTCTGCCAAATCAAAATTATCACCCACAAATTGGAAACTCCCATTTTTTACTCCAGTATAATTTAAATTTTTTCAAATCATCTTCCAATATATGTTCACATGCATATATATACACATATGTGTATATAAATTCATACACACCGAAGAGCACTTTACCACTAGTTTCATATTTTACAGTCTACTTTATTTTATTTTAATGCTGATCAACACCACTCAATTGATTTTATAATCCTCTAATCGGTCATGACCCAGAGTTTAAAACACACTGCTATGGGGAGATCACAGCTTTGTTTCAGGCCTAAGGGCCAACAACTGATATATTCATCCCTCAGTCAAGGGGCAATAAGTAGGGTATGGAGTGACACTAGAAAAAAATAGGCCAGGGTTCTCTCAGCCTCTCCTGACCTTAACTAAAAGGGTGGAAAAAAAATGTTAAAGGTTTATATGTGATCTAGCCTAACTCACCAAGAAGAGATGAGGACAAAAGCCCTCTTTGGTAAGTCTAAGCTTGCTGAGATTGCTTTCTGTGCACCATGACTTCATCAGGGTGCTGGGGGTGAGACAGAGGTCATAGGAACTTAGGACTCTAACAATTAAGACATATGAAAGTCAGGAAGACACCAAGCATTAAGCAAGTCTCATGATATGAAGATCTAGTCACAGCTGTGTCACTAATGAGTGCAATGGACCCATGCAGGTCACTTAATGTCTCAGGGAAAAAAAAACAGCAAACTCAGCTGCAAATGACTGCATGCACAGCCCATTCTAGTGATTGTTGCAAGCCAAAAGATCTCTCTAAAAAAAAAAAAAAAAAAAAAAAAAGATCTCTCTCAGCACAGCCCAAGGTGAGGTACAGGTCTGTTAGTCACCTTGACCTGAAATAAAGACACCACTAGTCAGCACTTTCCCTCACTACTGAAGGAGAGTTCTTTTTTTTTTTTTTTTTTTTTTTGTGGGTACCGGGGGTCGACCTCAGGACCTCGCGCGCCAGCAGGCGCCCGTGCCGCTGAGCGATATCACCGGCCCCTTTTTCGTATGTGGGTTCCGGGAGTCGAACTCGGGACCTCGCGCTTGCCGGGCAGGCGCTTAAGCCGCTGAGCCATCTCACCGGCCCGAGACTTCTTAAAATCATGAATTAGGGCTAAGCACAGGGCTTTCGTAATGGAGACAACAGCAAGTATGAGCAAACAAGTCAATAGATTATCAGTCAGTGAGTTGCCTCTGAAGAATATGAGTTTGGATTTTTCCCCTGTAAAATGAAAGTAATATCCATAAGAGCAAGAGAGATTCTGGCTCTAGGCTGGGCCCAGCAGATACACCAGAGCCAGCATGCAAAGTTCTTCTTTTGTTTTACTACAGCTGCTTAAGCACACCCATTGGCTCAGAGCATGGGAAAAGGTCAAGGTTGGGCAGTCCGGGGGAGGATATATATACATATATACCCACATATTTATGTATATAGTTCTCAAATCAGATCATATATTCAAATAAATCATAACCCATTCTCTCAGGGAGCACACAGATCAGTAGGAGTAATAAGAGAAGGAAATGGATAACTGAAACAAAGCATCGTGTAGGCATCATGGACAATAAGAAATGTGAACATCTGATTCTAACCACCTCTTGTATTTCCAGGTCACCTGACTAGCACTGGTTCTCAGTCAGGGGCTGCCCAGCAGCTGGTATGGTTTATATCTAGATGTTCCCCTAAAGCCTCTAGTGCTCATAGGTGGGGCTTTTGGAAGGTGTTTTTGTTATAGGGCCATGTATTCATCAGTAGACTTACCCATGGATAAATTTATAGCTAATGTGGTGTTGGACACTAAAGCCTGGTGTGAGGAGGTGAGTCACTGGGGACAGAGCATTTGTAGTGCAAGAATGAGAGCAAGTTCAATCACAGTCAGCTAAAATGTGAATGAGAAATGAGAACACAGAAAAGTCAAGCATATAATTTCATCACAGGAGGACAGATGATTGCAGGTTACTCTAGTGTTTAGGTTAGGGCATTGTTTTGTTTCTCTGCCTCATCCTACTGGTTGGTTTATTTGTTTGCTGATTTGCTTGCTTGCTTAAGAAAGGTGGACTTAGCCAGGCGTGGTGGTGCACGCCTGTAATCCCAGCACTTGGGAGGCTGAGGCGAGAGGATCACTGCAAGTTCAAGGCCAGCCTGGGCTACAAAGTGAGTTCAAGGCCAGCCTGAACTGCATAGCAAAACCCTGTCTCAAAAAGACCAAAAAAAAAAAAGGTGGCTTGAGCACATTTCTGTAGTGAGTAAAGACTGTTGAGAGGGAAGTGTTAAAAATAGAGAAGAAATCATGAGATAATCTCATGGAAATGTGAGAGGATGTGGGACTAAAAGCTCAGACAGAAGGAATGATGAAGAACTCAAGAAAGAGCAACTCCAAGGCTTGAAGGACATTTTTGTGGAAAAAGACAAAAGAAAGTTGATAGATGTGAAGGTAGAAGTAGTGAGAATCATTTCTTCTAACCTGAATTTTATCTATAGTCTAAGAAAAGAAGTGGAAGTGAGGCCAACTATAAACTTTAGACACTCCACCCCCACAAGATACCACCCTCACTTTGACGTAAATTACAAGTTTTGATAACTCACTGGACACAGAACCCACTGAGAGCTGTTATGTCCATGGTTACAGTTTACTGCATTGAAAGGATAGAGATTAAGATCAGCCAAGGAAAGAATGCAGGGGCAGAGTACAGGAGGGTCCAAGCACTGCATGAGAGTCAGGTGTCTTCTCGTGGTCAAGGATCCCTCCTTCTGGAAACTACATGACAACATACAGTGTGGTCTACCAGGAGGCCCACCTAAGCCAATAGAATCAAAGTTTTATTGGGGCTTATTCACATACTGCCCATGCAGATGACCGTTAGTCCAGGTCTTCCCAGAGGAAAATAATTGTTTTTAGTCTTCAGCTCTGCCAGAAGCAAAACTGGTATACTATGGATCAGAGCTCCCATCATAAACCACACAGTTTGACTGTCTGGTGGCCAAAGCTCTTGGGTAAACAAAGATATTCACATCATGCAGGATATTCTGAGAGCCTAGAGATTTTACCCAAGTAGCCAAAGACAAAGGCCAGAACTCTCTTGAGTAAAGTTAATTTCTTCAATACACCAAGGTAAAATACTGATAAAGCATAGAATAAGAAAAAAGATAGGAAACTTAAAAAGAGTAAAATTTTGAATAGTATAGGAAACAAAAAGAAAGACAATGACAAAAAGACCACATAATATTGGAAGGGTGACCAGCCGGGATGATTTGCGTTGGGCAAGAGTACCGACATGACTCATGATCACTGTGCAGACCAGGTGCTTTGCAACATACAGCCAAGAAGCTGTGCACTGTGTTGCCGTAAATAAACTGTGATCTAAATAGCATCCCCTGAAGTGGTACCACTCAGCAGTGCTGGTGCTGCCTTAGGTGACTCATAAGACAAGATACTACCTATTCCATAAGTACACCTGGGCCATACGTACCCCGATTCATAAGAAATAAACTGACAGCCTACCTGCTATAAATGTCAGACTCGGCTAATTTAGGTGATGCTCTTACATCATACTAACAAAAGTTGAGTTAGATCAACAAACATTCTTTTGAGAACCTACTGACAGAATGCATCATTCTAAGCTCTGATTATCTAATGGCAAAAGACAAAATTACAATACTTTAAAGATCTTAATTACCTTTATTTGTGACTCTAGAATCAAGCAATATTTTACTTCATAAAATAGAGTAAGTGTTCCAATGAGCTGAGCTGAGGAGTTTGTTTTCATAGACAGAAATGAACTGGAAAAAGAGTACAAAAGCAAGATTGGCTGTTTCACAGTTACTTTTCTTATAAAGTAGGAACATGGAGACAGACAATAGAAAAATACTTGATTGGTTAATATCAAATTACCTCAAGTTACTTTTGTGCGTGTGAGGATAAAAGCCAAAGGTTTGGGAAATTTAGCTATTATCTGCTTTTTCTGATTTATTGGAAAGTCAGATGACACTTAGTTTTAGTTTAGCAACAAGGAACTTTAGCACAGCCTAAATTTTGGCTGCCGTTTTAGTTTTTAGTCTTTCTGTTGGGGCCTAGTGCAAGAGTCTAGTTCAAAATAATGGCATCCCATAATTTTTTATTTAACACAATATATTCTCAACTACATCCCAATCTAAATAGGAAGATAACACATAAACAATTTAGAATTTTATAATGAAAGCACAAGGTTTAATATTAAAAACAACAAACCCATGCTGAATGAGGAATATATAGCATGATTCAGGAAGAGATTTCCAAAACTCTTATTTACCACTGTATATACAGCTCCCAGTAACAACTGACATATACCAGGCATGAAATACACACTCATTAAGTGATAATGAATGAAATATTTTTAAACATGTAAATATATACATATACCTAAAATACAAGGAACAAAGAGAAATAATTAAAATGTAGTGAGATGGTCCAGTTCAGTGTTGCCTACTCATCCTTCCCTGCTTGAGAGTGCTAATGGTCACAGGCAGGAGTACAGATCTGATTGCAGCCAGATCTTCTTCCATTAAATTCTGGTTTTTCATGCTCTAATTTATAACTGAGTTGCATACTACTTTGTTATTTTTGTGCTATTATCATTGTTGCACAGATTTGGACCATGCAACAGACACTAGCCATGAAACTTCTTTCAAAAGGAGGGCTCTGAGAAAAGCACTCTGTCTGTACATGGAATCCAACAAAAAAGAAGATATAGCTATCCTATGTTCAGACAAACTGGACTTCAAGCCAAAACTATTTGTAAGACACAAAGAAGGGCACTACTTATTGGTTTAGGGACAATCCAACAGGAAAGATAACAGTTGTTAATCTATATGCACTGAACAATGGTGTACCCAACTTCATTAAACAAATACTACAGAATATAAAAGCCAGATGAACATGAACACAGTTATAGTTGGGAACCTCAATACCTCACTATCATAAACAGACAGATTCACTAAACAAAAAATCAACAAGTAACAGAGTTGAATAAAACCTTTCAACAAATGGACTTAATAGATATCAACAGAGTGTTCCACCCAAAAACAACGTGTACGTTCTCAGCACCCCATGGAACTTTTTCCAAAACAGACCACATACTAGCCGATAAAGCAAGCTTAAGTAAGTGCAAAAGAATTGAATTATACGATGCACATTATTAGATCATAGTGCAATGAAAGTAGAAGTCAACAACAAAAAATGCAAATTATGCAAATGCATGGAAACTAAACAATACACTCAAATAGAAATAGGTTACAGAAGAAATCAAGGAAGAAATAAGATAGTTTCTAGAACTAAACAATAAGGCTAGTACAACACACCAGAACATATGGAACACAATGAAAACAATCTCAGTTACTTTACATGTTGCTGAGACAAAATACCCTACACCTAAAGTTAAAGAAGGAAATGTTTATTTTGGCTTGCAGTTTGTAGAGGTTTCAGTCTATAATTGGCTGGCTCCAAGGTAGAGTGGCGCGGCAGAGGAACAGTGCAGAGCAGGCAGGAGGCAGCAGGAGAAAAGCAGCAGCAAGCAACAAGTGACACAGCAGCCATCTTTCTGTCCCTTTATTCTATCTAGGCTACCCACCCTTAGGGCAGGTAGCACTCATACCCAGGGTGGGGCCCCTTAATCCTAGCATCACACCATGAAATCAAACCCAGCATCACATCATTAATCCCAGTACCACACACTCTAGATCCGACCACATCCAAAAATCCTCAACTATGATCACATGAGGCTTTGAGGGGACATCTACATACAAGCCATAACACAGTCCTAAGAGGGAAGTTTTAGCTGAGAATGCCCACATCACAAACACAGAGTGAGCCCAAATAAATAACCTTATAATGCACCTAAAAGCCCTAGAAAAATGAACAACCCAAAACAAAAGCTAGTACCAAGAAGAAAATTATAAAATTCAGGGCAGAAGTCAATGAAGTTGAGGCCAAAGAAAAATTTTAAAAGTCAATGAATCAAAGAGCTGGTCTTGGAGTGACTCATACTTGGTCATAATGTATGATCTTTTTGATGATTTGCTGCACTCTGTTTGCCAGGATCTTACTGAGGATTTTTGCATCTATGTTCATTAAAGGGATTGTTGTGTAGTTCTCTTTTTTGATTGGGCCTCTTCTGGTTTTGGAATCAGAGCAATGCTTGCTTCTAATAATAATTTTAAGAGTACTGCTCCCTTTCGATTTCATTAAAAAGTATGAGGACTATTGGTGTTAGATCTTCCCTAAAGTTCTTGTAGAATTCAGCAGTGAATCAATCAGGACCTGGGCTTTTCTTAGTTGGAAGTTTTTAAATTACTTCTTCAATTTCATTGGATTATTCGTGGTTATTCATATCAGATTGTTCAGGATATTTATATCTTCTTGATTCAGCCTTGGTAGTTTATATGCAATTAAGAATCTATCCATTTCTTCTGAATTTTCCATTCTGTTAGACTACACATTCTCAGAGCAGTTACCAATGATCTGGATTTTGGCAGAACCCATTGTGATTTCACTTTAACTTTGAACTTCCAGTTGCATGGATTTGGGTCTTTTCTTTCCTTATTTTGGTAAGAGGGACTAATGCTCTGTCTATTTGTTTAGTCTTTCAAAGAACCAACCCTTCGATTCAGTGACTCTTTGTATTTATTTTTTTGTCTCGGTTTATTTTCTTCTCTATGATTTTCTCCCTCATACTAGCTTTGGATTTGGATTTTTCTTTTTTTCTAGGACCTTGAAGTTCATCATTAGGTTATTTGTGCTTACCCTGTTTTTCTGCTGTGATAATTCACTGCTATAAACTTCCCTTTTAAGACTCTTTTCATTGTGTCCCATAGGCTCTAGTATGTCATATTGGCATTGTTGTTTGATTGTGGAAACTAATTTTTTCCTTAATTTGATGAGTGAACCACAGCTTATTCAAGAGGGTATTATTTAATTTCCATGTGTTTGCATAGTTTCTGTGGTGTCTTTTGCTACTGATTTCTAGTTTCATTGCACATATGATCTGATAAAATGCATGGGATAATTTCAATTATTTTCAGTTTAATGTGCCAGAATGTGGTCTATTTTGGAGAAAGTCCCACATGCTGCTGAGAGAAATGTGTATTCTATTTTGTTCAGTGGAATACTCTGTAGATATGCAATAAGTCCATTTGTTTGAAGGTTTGGTTCAACTCTGATATTTGTTTCTTGAATTTTTGTCTAGTTGCTCTGTCCATTTGTGACAGTGTGGTATTGATATACCCCATTACAATTGTATTGGTGTTTACCGGACTTTTCATATCCATTAGTGTTCATTTTAGGAAGTTGGGCATGTTGGTATTCGGTTCTTGTACTTATAATTATAATTGTTATCTCTTTCTGTTGAATTGTACCCTTAACAAATATATAGTGACATTCTTTGTTTTTTTCTGATCAGTTTTGTTTTGAAATCTACTTTGTCTGAAATTAGAATAGCTACTTCTGCTTTTTCCCAGGTTTCTGTGCATGGACTATTGTTTTCCATCCTTTGATTTTTAATCTGTGGATTTATTTTTTAATTAAATGTGTTTCTTGTATACTACATATTATTGGGGTTTGTTTCTTGATCCATTCTGCTAATCTGTGTCTTTTGATTGGCGAGTTGAATCTAATCACATTGAGAGTTATCACTGAAAGGTATTGACACATTCCTGTCATCACATTGTTTTCTGGTTGCTGATTTCCTTAATTTTCATTTTGCTTGGCTGCTCATCTTGCCAGATGTATTCATTCTTTTTGACTTATTGGCATTGTTGGCACAGAATATCCTTGACAAATTTTTGCAGTGCTGGTTTGGTGCTCACGAATTCTTGAGGTTCTTGTTATGAAAATACCCTACTTCTTGATCAACTTTGAAGGAATGTTTTGGAGGATACACAAAATGGGGTTGGAAATTGTTATCTTTTAGGACTTGAAACACTTCACTCCAAGCTCTCCTGGCCTTATACTGAGAAGCCTACTTTAATCTTAATGGGTGTAGCTTTATTTATGATTCACCACCTTTTTCTAACCGGTTTTAAGATTTTTGTCCTTGTGATGGACTTCTAGTGCTCTGAGTATAATGTGGTACGGAGAGGTTCTCTTTCGATCATGGCATTTTGTTGCCACAGTTATCTGTATGTTTATTTCTTTCATACATTTGGAGGGTTTTCTGCCATTATTTCTGTTAACAGGATTTTTACGGCATTGGTGTTGTCTTCTGATTTTTCACTTATTCCAATTAGTCTTCTTTGCATCCTCTAGCAGCTTCTGGATCCATTATTCATATTCTCTTGTTGCTTTTAACACATTCATGATGGAGTTATAATTTAGCTCCTTGCCTGGTGCCTCTGATTTGAATTCCATCATCTGATGGCAAAAAGCTAATAAGCAATAGTTCAAGTCAGTAGGAACATATTAAGGTGTCTTTGAGTAGTCCTTGAAAGCATAATTGTTTTCTAGTTCTGAAATTGTCCTCACATTGATCTCTTCTACTACTAATACTTTCAACATGATGTTTAATTTCCTAGATTTCTGGTTGAAAACTTTTCATGGGCTCTAATTCTTTGCTAAATTGGTCATTCATGTTTTCCATCATTTTGTTCAGCTCATCTAGCTCTTCATCACTGTCTTCTGAAAGATCACTGATCACTTCAGTTATTACCTCCATTATCTGTTTAATTATATCTACTGTGATCCAGCTGCATGACCTTTTGATCTGTTTTCTAACCTCCTCTGTTATGCTTTTGAGTAATTCAGGTATGTGGCTCAGGCTATTTTCTCCCTTAACGTCCCCTGGATAGGCTTCACGGGAGTTGGGAGTATGGAGAGGCATTTTGTTGCCTTGTCTTTTCATATTTTTATTACTTGTTTGTTTTGTTTTGTGCTGAGGTTTGTGGATGCTTATAGTATAAAGAGTTTGTGGCTAATATTGAGATCTCTTTAGTCACTTTTCAGTTATGTATTTTGGGCATGGCTAACAATAATTCTTTCCCTTGCCCTCAAGATCTGACCACCTTGGTTAATTTGCGAGGGGAGTATGCAGTGTAATTCGTCCAACACCAAGTTCTCTGGGAATGTTCTGTAGTATTATTAGTGTCACAAATATAATCTGATTTTTGGCTTACAGAGAAAACCCATTAATAACAACAATTATGTGACTCTGGAAAATCAAACAAATCAGCTACAGTAGTATCATCCAAGACAAACTTGAGTATTAACATACCATAAAAAAAAATTATGTACTACCCTTACACCTAGAGTAGAAATCTACAATTATGGTGTAAACATTAAGAAAACTTAGGTATTGATTTAGAGTTAATATATATAAAATGCAACAGCTGTATCTCCACTAATGAGAGAAAAGAATTCAATAGACTTCTGGGAAGATGGCAGAGCAGTAAGCAGCAACATATCAACCTCTCCAAGATTTGGAGTCCAGCACTAGAAAATAACAACTTGGAGAAGAAAAGAAGGAGGGGTGTGGATTCTCAGGATCCAGAAAGTATTTGAAGGTAAGATTGGAAACCACAAGGGAAAAGGAAGGGGAAATCTGCACATTCTCCTTATGGTATGACAAAAGAAGATTGAATCTACAGAAACACAGTGAAAGTGGGTGACCCCAGAGACTTCAAGGAGAACTGGACCAGGGGAATGGAGCACTGGATGCTGTGGGCTGCAACAGCTGGTGAGTGACTGCAGTCCAAATGTTGCATTGGCCCCTGGAGATAGCGCTTGGTCAGATGCCATTTTAGGAAGGGGCCAACTGAACTTGGGACTTGAGCAGCCATGGGTTGGCTTCATCTCAAGGCTCCTAGTGTTAAAAACCCACAGTGGCTGAATAAGGGAAAACCACATCAGCTGCCCAGAGTCAGGGAGACATGGACAGGCTGGCAAAAGACACCCAGAGTATTATAGGCTAAACAACTCAGGCCCCACAAATCTGTGGACTTGAAAGTACCAGAACTGGCACACAGCCCTAATCGTACTGCAGGCTTGCTGGGAATAGCCAGCATGATCTGGGCTCTGACTGCCTCCATTGTCTCTCAGTGAGAGCAGCGTCAGAGTCATCTCCTGAACTAGAAACCACCACAAAACTATAGAACCCAGAAGATAACCACAGCCTTGAAATCACAGAGAAATTTCTTTCTTTTTTTCTTTTTCTTTCTTTCTTTCTTTCTTTCTTTCTTTCTTTCTTTCTTTCTTTCTTTCTTTTTTAATCATTTTTGGGGTTTATTTGTTTGCTTGGGGTTTTTTATTGTTTGTTTTTCTTTTTTTCTGAGTGTGAACATTGTTTCTAGTTTTTTGTTTTGTTTTCTCCTTGTATTTGTTTTTTCCTTTTTTCTTTCCCTTGTCTTCTTCACCAGTTTCCTGAGGCTTGAGTAATCTTCCTTTGTTCTTCAGCCTTGCTTCTAATCTCTTTCTCTTCTTTTATCTTTTATTTTTCTTCTTATTCCTTTTAAATTTTCTCCCCTAAAGGTAAAATCACTCTATTGAGTGGATATTTACTGTATATAATTTTCTAATTTGTCTTAGACTTTATTATATAACTATAAATCTTGTACCTATAGTTAATAACAGCAAATTAATAATTATCACAGTTTGTCATGTTCCAGTCTGTGCTTGATGCTATTGTTACTACTGATTGTACTACTTGACTCAAGGTGACATAGCTGTTGTGATCAATTGATCTTCCTTGTATGCCAATACCTAGATTGTCTGGGGGTTACAAACAATACTATATTCCGGTACCAAAGAACTGGGTGCTAGGGCAAAAAGGCACCAATCTTTCACCCCTAATAAATTCAAGAGGCAGGATCCTGAGACAAACTCAAAAGCCAAAAGCCAGCTACACCTAGAAGCATCTCTGAAAAGTAGTCATTTCCAAGGAGGTCTCAATGCTACTAAAAAAAAAAAAAAAAAAAAAAAAAAAAAAAAAGGCTACCTATAATAAGCAGCTCACAAGCCTCCATGCAGAAATAAAATAAATAGAAAATGAGAAAACATGGAAGCGAGACACAACCCATAACCCCCAATTCACCAAAAGGAAATCAAGGAGGCGTTGATGTGCAAGAAATAAAAGCCACTCAGGTGAATTTAATGAAATGATAGCAGCAGAAGTAAAAAATCGGATGAATATGTCTCTTGACAAACCAAAACAGAGATAATTAGATGATTACCATAATGAAGGAAATGGCTAGTAAATCTAGAGTAAATACAGATTTTTTTAAAAATAGGGGAGCTCAGGAAAAGCATAAAAGCCATAAATGCCCAACATACAAAAGAACTGGATGCCATAAAACAGACTCAAATAGAAATCCAGAAGATTCAAAAATTCTATTGAAAGTGTGTCCAGCAGAGTCAACCAATTTGAAGACAGAATATCAGATCTAGAGGGCAGGGTTGTGGTGGTAACCATCAGATGAAAGACGTCTTAAAAATAGCTAGGTACCATGAATAATAAACCCAAAAGCTGCTAGATGGTGCAAAGAAGACAATATAAGATTAACTGAATTCAATGAAGAATGAGAAGATAGCACAAAGGGCATAAAAACCTGTTCACAGAAGTAATTCCAGAAAACTTTCCAAGCATGGAAAAAGAACTTGAGATACAGATAAGTAAGGCATATAGAACTCCAAATAGTCATGATATTAAAAAAAAAAAAAAAAAAAACCTACAGCAAGGCATATAATAGTAAAGATTCCAGGCATTCTACACAAGAACAGAATACTAAAAACTGTTAAAAGAAAAGAAATAAATCTCTTATAAAGGAAAACCCATCAGAAACACAGCAGACTTCTCAGCCCAAACCTTTAAGGCAAGGAGAGCTTGAAGTAAAATATTTTACACTCTAAAAGAAAACAATCTCCAACCCAGAATAATATATGCTGCAAAACTATCTTTCAAAGTTGAAGAAATAAGATACTTCCATTATAAACAACACCTGAAGAAATTCATGACCACCAAAACACCACTCCAAAAAGTTCTGAAGGGCCAGTGAGATGGCTCAGCGGCGTAAGCACCTGCCTGGCAAGCGCGAGGGCCCGAGTTCGACTCCCAGATCCCACATATGAAAAAAGGGGCCGGTGATATCGCTCAGTGGCACGGGCGCCTGCTGGCGCGCAAGGTCCTGAGGTCAACCCCCCAGTACCCACAAAAAAAAGCAAAACAAAACAAAACAAAAAAAAGTTCTGAAGGATATTTTAGAAAAAGACAACAAATCCAAGAATCCCAATAAGATGAATCCACCAGCCAAGGCAAGCAATTAAAAAGAAAGAAGAAAGAAGAAAGAAGAAAGAAGAAAGAAAGAAAGAAAGAAAGAAAGAAAGAAAGAAAGAAAGAAAGAAAGAAAGAAAGAAAGAAAGAAAGAAAGAGGGCCGGTGAGATGGCTCAGTGGTGTAAGTGCCTGCCTGGCAAGTGCGAGGGCCCGAGTTCAACTCCCGGAACCCACATATGAAAAAAGGGCCAGTGATATTGCTCAGCAGCATGGGCGTCTGCTGGCGCACGAGGTCCTGAGGTCAACCCCTGGTACCCACAAAAAAAAAAGAAAGAAAGAAAGAAAGAAAGAGAGGAAGAAAGAAAGAAAGAAAACCAGCAACAGAAAAATAATTTGACAAGGATAAGTCAATACATATCAGTTATAGCCATCAATGTGAATGGTCTCAATTCACCAATCAAAAGAAACTGACTGGCAGAATGGATCAAGAAACAATATCCAACAATATGCTGCATACCAGAAACACATTTAATTCAAAAAGAAATTCATAGACTGAAAGTCAAAGGATGGAAAACAATACTCCATGAGACAGGAATGTGGAAAAAGGCAGGGGTAGCTATTCTATTTGCAGACAAAGTGGATTTTCAAGCCAAGATTGATCAGAAGTGATAAAAAAGGTCACTACATATTTGTTAAGGGAAGAACCCAAGAGGAAGCGATAACAATCATAAATATATATGCATCAAATACTGGTACACCCAAGTATATAAAACAAACATTAATTAAAATCAGATAAGCAATAATACAGTTATAATGGGAGATCTTAATACTCCACTCTCACAGGTGGACAAATCAACTAGACAAAAAATTAACAAAGAAATATCAGAGCTGAACCAAACCTTTGAACAAATGCACTTCATAGATATCTACAGTGTTCCACCCCACAACAACAGAATACCCATTCTTCTCAGACTTTCTCCAAAATAGACCTCACACTAGCGCATGGAACATGCTTAAGTAAATGCAAAGGAATTGAAATTATCGCACACATATTATCAGATCACAGTACAATGAAATTGGAAACCACAAAAACTACATAAAAACATGGAAATTAAATAACTCTCTCTTGAACAACCAATGAGTCACAGATGAAATTAAAGAAGAAGGTAGACAGCTTTTACAATTAAATGATAATGCCAAAACAACATACTGGAACTTATGGGAAACAATGAAAGCAATACTATGAAGGAAATTTATAGCAGTTAATTCCCATATCAGAAAAACAAAGCAAGCTCAAATAAATAACCTAATGTTGAACCTCAAGCTTCTAGAAAAAGAAGAGCAAGTTAAACTAAAAACACATGCCAGGGAGGAAATTATAAAGATCAGAGCTGAAATTAATGCAACTGAGACTAAGCAAACAATACAAAGAATCACCAGATCGAAGAGTTGGTTCTTTGAAAGATTAAATAAAATTGACAAACCCTCAGCCAACTTAATCAAAAAAGGAAAGAAAAAACTCAAATCAATGCAATTAAGAATGAAAAGGGTGAAATAACAATGGATCCTGCAGAAATCCAGAAGATCAATACCTATGTTGAGAATCTGTACTCTAATAAGATGGAAAACTCAGAAGAAATGGACAGATTCCTAAACACATATAAATTACCAAAGCTGAATCAAGAAGACATAAAAATTCTAAATACCCCATATCAGTTAATAAACTTGAAGAAATAATTTTAAAAGCTCGCAACAAAGAAAAGCCCAGGTCCTGACTGATTTACTGCTGAATTCTACAAGAAATTTAAGGAAGATGCCAGTACTCCTCAAACTCTTTAATGAAATTGAAGGGAAGTAATACTCCCAGATTCATTCTTGGAAGCAAGCATTACCCTAATACCAAAATTAGAGAAGGATCCAACCAAAAAAGAGAACTACAGGCCCATCTCCTTAATGAACATAGATGCAAAAATCCTCAATAAGATACTAGCAAACAGAATGCAGCAAATCATCAAGAGGATTTTACATCATGACCAAGTAGGATTCATCCCAGGAATGGAGGGATGGTTCAACATACGCAAATCAATAAATGTAATATATCACATCAACCAAGGAGAAATGTAATATACCAAGGACAAAAACCACATGAGCATCTCAATAGATGCAGAAAAAGTATTTGATAAAGTCCAGCACCTATTAGTGATAAAAATCCTACAGAAAATTGGAATAGACAGTCTTTACCTCAATCTAATAAAAGCCATCTATGACAAACCAACAGCCAACATCATACTAAATGGACAAAAACTGAAAGCTTTCACTCTAAAATCAGGAACAAGACAAGGATGTCCACTGTCACCACTCTCATTCAATATCATTCTGGAAACATTAGCCAGAGCAATTAGACAAGAGAAAGAAATAAAATGAATAATGATAGAAAAAGAAGTTAAATTATCATTATTTGTGGATGACATGATACTCTATATAGGAGACCCCAAAAACTTCAACAAAAGACTCCTATAATTAATAACCTAATACAGCAGCATAGCAGAATATAAAGTCAACTTTCAAAAATCAGCATTCCTGTACACAAATAAGAAACTGAGAGAGAAAGTAGGGAAACAACAATTTTCACAATCACATCCAAAAAAAGGGCATACCTAGAAATCAATCTAACAAAGGAAGTGAAAACCTATACATTGAAAACTGCAGTACTCTGAAAAAGAAGATTAAGAGGCTATCAGAAAATGGAAAAGATATCTCCTGTTCTTGGATAGGCACAACTAATATAGTAAAAATGGCCATACTTCCAAAATTTTTATACACATGTAATGCAATCCCAATCAAAACAGCATACCTCACAGAACTAGAGAAAACAATCTTAAAATTCATATGGAACCAGAATAGGCCTAGAAGAGCAAAAGCAATTCTGGGCAACAAGGGCATGGTAGGGCCATCACAATCCCCAAATGAAGTTATAACACAAAGCTATTGTGATTAAAAAAAAAAAAAAAAGACCTGAGAATCAGTGGAACAGAATAGGAGATGTAGAAAGAACTCCAAGCACACTCAGCTATCTTATCTTTGACAAAGGTACCAAACACATTCACTGGAAGAAAGATAGCCTCTTTAATAAATGGTGTTGGGAAAACTGGCTTTCCACATGCCAAAAACTGAACCTGATTCATATCTCTTACCATACACTAAACTATAATTGGAATGGATCAAAGATAAATATTAATAAAAGAGAAATACTAAATCTGCTGGAAGATAGAATAGGTAGAACTCTTAAAGACATAAGTGTAGGCAAAGACTTTATGAAAAAAACCCCAATCACACGGAAAATATTATAAAGAATCAACAACTGGGATTACATCAAATTAAAAAGTTTTTGCACAGCAAAAGAAACCATCAACAGAATGAGGAAAAAACCCACAGAATAGGAAAAAATTTTTACCAGGTACTCCTCTAAGGACTAGCATCTAGAATATATAAAGATCTCAATAAAATCAGACCCCCCAAATTTAAACATCCAGTGCAAAAATGGGCATCTGAAATGAATTGACGTTTCTCAGATGAAGATGTACGAACAGCAAATAAATATATGAAAAAATGTTCATCATCGCTGGTCACTTCAGAAATGCAAATTAAAACAACACTGAGATTCCATCTCTGCTGGGGACCTGGCCAAGTCCCCCAGCTGACTGTATGAGGGGTATGGTGAGGGATGAAGAAAAAACAGAAACAAATCTAGTAATGCATAAAAGGGGCGCTGGGAGGTAAGTGCCTCAAAATGGGCAAAGACAAAGACCTTTTGGCTGGCCCACTTTTATTTTTTCCAATGAGTACAGGAGAAGGTGAGGGTACTTTTCATAGAATAGCTTCAGAAGTAGTAGTAGTTTAACATCACAAAAGAAGTAAGTTTCCCATACCTTGGTACTAGCTCTCTCTGTATTGTCCTCAGCAAATCTCATCCTACCTTGTGAATACCACAGTGTCAGGGACCATCAAGATCTCAGCGGTGGCCTACAGAAAGGAGTTTCCACATTCCATACCAGGCAACAAGGCAGGGCAAGCATAGGCCTCAGACAGATTCTGTCTTTAATTTATAATTTGTGGTCCCTAACACATATTGTGTAAAAATGTCAGTAAATACTAGTAAGTTAAGAGCTCTCAATAAATGTAATTGGATCAATTGAAAATATGTATGGAAAATGAATGACCCTTTCGTGCCTACATTTCATTGCCCCCAAAAATTAAGTTCAGATGGATCACAGATCTAAATTTGAAAGGTCAAATTCTAAAGCATCTAGAACAAAGTGTAGTAATCTATCTATACAACTTTGGGGCAGACAAAGCTAACTGAGACAAGATGTAAAGGCATATGCCATATAAGGAAAACATCATATATGCAATTTCATCAAAATTAAAAACTTCTCATTAAAAGATACAGATAAATTACCCAGATATGGTGGCACACACCTGTAATCCTAGCACTTGGCAGGAGGATCACCATGAGTTTGAGGCCAGCCTAGACTACACAACCAGAACCTGTCTCTAAAAAGAAAAAAAATCAGGAAAAAAAGATATTTAAAAATAGGGCCAGGGATATAGCTCAGCAGCACAGCACCTGCCTGGCAAGCACAAGGTCATGAGTTCAATTCCCAGTACCAAAAAAAAAATAAAAATTATTGAAAAATAAAACATCTGGGCCGGTGAGATGGCTCAGCAGCATAAGCGCCTGCCTGGCAAGCGCGAGGTCCTGAGTTCGACTTCCGGAACCCACATACGAAAAAAGGGCCGGTGATATCGCTCAGCGGCGTGGGCGCCTGCTGGCGCATGAGATCCTGAGGTCGACCCCCAGTACCCACAAAAAAATAAATAAATAAAATAAAATAAAACATCCAACCAATAAAATAAAATAATATCCAAAGGTCTAGAAGACACACTGCTAAGAGAAGATATTTGAATAACCAATAAGCATAGTGAGCATAAGAAGAAGTACTCAACAATGTTAGTGAACAGGGAAGTGTAAATTGATGCCAGCACAAGATACCAGTAGTATACATTCACCAAAAATGTTAAATTTAAGATAGATAATGTCAAGTATAGGCCAAGAAATGAAGGAAGTGGAATTCTCACTCACTGTTGATAGGAATAAAAAATAATATGATCACTTGGGAAAGCCAAAATTTTCTAATAAAGTTAAACAACCCTTGTGTTCTTCATGTGTTTATTGAGAAAGCTAAATGTGGTGAGGGTGTAACCCCTTGGTTCACAGCAAATTTTCAGCGAACATTTGTAAGAACAATAATAGTATCTTACGCTTGTAAATTATCCTCCAATTACAATTGAAACTTAAATGATTCCCTGCTGTGGAATCACTTCCTGACCACTACTGGTAGCTTATACTAAATGTTTTTGTGATGATCTCGTTGTATTTTTGTTATTGTTGTTGTTTATTTAGGGTTTTTGTTCTTGTTTTGGTTTGGGGGCTTTGTTTTTGTTGTTTGAGATACTGAGGATTGAAACCAGCAACTTCATGGTGAGATACCTTCCCAGCCCTACCTTTTTTTTTTTTTTTTTTTTTTGAGACAGGGTCTCTGTAAATTGCTAAATTGCCCAGGTTGGGCTCAGACTTGAGATCCTTCTGTCCTGGCCTCCCAGCATGTGGGTGAGGTAGGAGATTAGTTAGGGTGTGGCAAAGTGGCTGGGCAGGTGAGCATGACCTGTCAATCATGGAGATTCAGGACATGTGAACAGGAGAGTTTCCAAGCCCTGTACCTGGTACCAATCAGAGAATGCTATCTTCAATTCTTCTGGCATGAGATCAAGCAGGTTTTTGATAGAACAGCCTAGATCTGACATCAGAATGGGGGATAGAAAAGATGTCATCCATCTTGACCACTGTAAGCCTTTTCACTGGCCCATTCTGCACTTTGCAGAGCATACTTCTTTTCCTACCTTTAATACCTTTAATAAATGTAAACCTTGCTACCTGATTTCTTGTCCAGTTCTTTGTTCAGGACAATAAGAGCCTGGAATGGATCCCTGGTAAAACTGGGATTTCAGGCATACACTACCACACCCGATTTTGGGGTTGTTTGTATTTTGAGATGAGTTTTGCTAGGTTGCCCACGCTGGAGTTGAATTCATGATTCTCCTGCCTCAGCCTCTTGAATAGCTGGGATTAGAGCCATGTGCCACTATGCCCAGCTACTATTTTGACGGAAATCAAGCATTTAACTTTCAGGGTATTTTTACTTACCAAGAATTAGGCAAAATATTTACCCATTTCCTAGGGAAAAGAGCAAAGATTAAGAATGGAATGAGGAAGAGAAAGCCAGTATATATGCTTCATATATGATTTGGTAAAGAGTCATTTTCACATTTTGATGCATCCAGATATTCCCCCATTTCAAAATGTCTGCATCAAAATGCACTGCTTCCATTTCTGGTCACCTACACTGGGAGGTGTCCTGATAAAGCACTATGGATTCCATAAGGATGAGTAAGTGAACAAATATGCAAGTGACCAATATCATATGTGGTCCCAGAAAGCACTATCAGTTAAATAAAAAAATTATGAGTTCATCAAAAACAGATGCAAGTTTCCTGGGGCTTCTATGAATGTCACATAGATCTTGTTTCAGAAGTCCTTAAGGCCACAAACAGGCTAATAATTCAACTTTAAGGACTCTTCCAAAAATCCCAGGGACTTCCAGATATCTGTGAAAGCCCTTGAACTCACATGGAAAAGGCCATTTTTATATCACTATGTATATTTTTCTGGGATGGGAATTCATAAATTCCATTAAACACTTACACAGTTCTGTAACTCAAAAAAGATCTCTCCTATTGATCATGGTGTCACATGCCTGTAAACTCAGCTAATCAAAAGGCTGAGACAGAAGAATCACAAATTCAACGCCACTGAATTTTGAAACATTGTCTCAAAATAAAGTAAAAAGGGATGGGGATGTAGCTCAGTAGTAGAGTACCTACCCAGCATGCATGATGTTTTCAGTTCAATATCCAATATCACACACACACACACACACACACACACACAATTCTCCTAAATTTGTTCTAATTGTTACTTAGGTTTATCTGTGACCTCTCATTACTCATTTAATTGAGAGTTAGTTATAAGATTAATAGCAGAAAGTCTTAAAATAACAAAGATGAACAAAAGCTTGGGGACCCCTGCAGTGAGTCCCCAGTTTCCTTCAAGGAGTTATGGCACAAGATGAAAAGAAAGAGCAAGAGATAAAATGGCAGTGCAATGGGGGTCTGGGATGGCCAGTTGTTTGTGAGGAACAAAAGGCCACAAGGCAGCCAGAACCTTGGTATTTATTGTTCACATTTACATTGAGGAAAATGGTGAGGGAATTATTGGAAGACTCAGAAGGTACAGGTCATCTTATACTAATGAGGATCTTATGTTGATAACCAGGATGTCTTTGGCTGGTGCAATCTTGCCCTGGGGCATCACAGCATCATGGGACCGTTGAGGCTTCAACTCTGACCGGAGGCACACGGAGTTATGTTTCCACAGCTGGCTCGCATGGTAAGATACTAGGCCTTGGACGAGCCCTAATCACAATTTAATTATGAAATGATTTTTCCCCCAAAATTATATAGAGTAGCCCTAGACAACAAGGTATTAATCAGATCACTTGGTTCCATTTGTTCCAGACTATGGCTTCAGTATTCAGTCTCTGAGTAGGTCCACATAATTCTGTGGGTCAGTATGAAATTGAGCCAGAAGTATAAAGTTTAATTAACTTTTCTCCTATTTCAGCATGTTAACAACAAAATTAGATTTCACCTTAGTAAATAGACTAAGCCATTTATTACTATATGATTTGAGCTATTTATTTAAATTCTGTGCCTCAATTTCCTTTTTAATGAAATGAGAACATAACAAAACCTACCACAGGGTTTTTATGATGAGTTTACATGTATAAAACACTAGTCAAGTGCCTGGCACAAAGTAAATGACATAGAAGTGATCAATAAATACAAATTTTGGGGGCCGGTGAGATGGCTCAGCGGCCTATGCGCCTGCCTGGCAAGCGCGAGGGCCCAAGTTCAACTCCCGGATCCCACATACAAAAAAAGGGGCTGGTGATATCGCTCAGCGGCACGGGCACCTACTGGCACATGAGGTCCTGAGGTAGACCCCCGGTACCCACAAAATAAATAAATAAATAAATAAATACAAATTTTGGCTTTATTTTCAAAGCTTATGGATTTATGCTTATTTGCATTGTGGAATATGTACAATTGAAATTCTTGACACACTCTCAGAAGCTCACTTATTAAAAGTTTAGACGTAAAATTTAGCATTTGAGGAAGCTTATCTAAAGGGTAAATAACCCATCCATTTATTAGCTATTCTAAATTATGTCTCCGAGTTAGGTAAGTCTCCAATAAGATTTATACTTTGTCACATCATCTTGGCACCTAATTGAATTGCTTTTGCTGAATTTTTGCCCGTTCATGTCCCTGCCTTACCTAGAGAGACCCATTTAAAAGCCGCTATTCTCCCTATGTGTTTGTTAGTGATATCAACGAGATAACTGTTCCCTCTAAAAGACACCGTTGGTACCCTACCCAGCATCCTTTACCATGCTGTGCGTGTAACAGCTAAATTGCTTTTGACTGACCAGAGCCTTCTCACCTGAAGGCGTCTGGAAGATGATGTGCTTTACCCTGCTCTGGTCTATGTAAGTTCAAAAGCCAGGCCTCCTTGCCTCGAGGCAGGACAGTCTCATGGTCCTGCTCAGACTCTAGAGCCTAGCAAGTGGTCAGGTTGCCTTCACAGCTGAAACCACATCTTTGCTAGGATTCTCTTTTCCATCCTACATTCCTCCCTTCCTTCCAGCTTTCTCCTGAGGACACTCCCTCACTGAATCATTTATGAAACCCCATATCTGAATCCACTTCTGGGCAACACAACTGCAGACATCCATTATGCAGTAATATTGTATGCTAGGGATAGGGGTCAGGTTTTTATCCCAAGCTTTAGTGTCAGAAAGTATGCTCTCGGTAGGTTTTCATTTCTACGTGAGTAACTCTATGAATCCCTTAATTGAAAGTGGTTCCCTCTTTACTTTGGTTGCCGTGAGTCTCAGAAGCAAACTTTTGATCCAGTTCTGCTGTATTTCTGAGTAAAAACTTTACCTATATGTAGCTTTTCTTTCTTTTTTTACTTTTTTACATATTTTAGTTCCTTTTGCCAAAATCAATCAACCAATTAATATATGCTTTGAACTAGGTGAAATATAAATAAACTTTAAAAGAAGTCATGGTTGGTTTCCTAATTTTTGTCGTGCAGTTTTTATTAGACATCGGTGTTTGAGGCCGGCCCCATTGTCACTCTCCTTCTTCCAGTGAAGCCATTCCCACCTTCCAATGAAGACTCCCCAACTCATCCTTCGGGATTATAAAATCTGAATTCAGTTCATGGAGTTCAAGTGCACAGATTTTATTTTCTTAGTCCAGGAGGGAGCATGGCCTAGTCAACACTAAATCAGAGCATCATAGTACCTTGGTTACTAAATAGGCTTGGGAACAGGTAGATAGAGCATAGAATTAAAGCCTTCTGGGACTTTCAATTAAATGAATAGGAAGAGAACACCTTTCTTTCACCCAAACACCCTCCTACTGTTGCTGAGAAAATATACTATAAACTTAAAATGATTATCAATTATCTGTCCATCCCCTATAAAAAAAGAGGCTGCCTGATAGAGCCAATGCAGAGAAAGGCAGAGAGTGGGGATGAAGAGAGAGACTATGTGTTAATATCATCAATTGAACTCACCTTATTTCCAGTTCCATGCTCCTTTTCCTAAATCCAATTGGAGTTGAATTTCTGTTACTTGTATCCAAGACCCTTGGTGAATATAATGACCATCGTTATACAATAACAAAGGCACAAAAGTAAGAGGTGATTTTTGACCATTACCTGTAAAGGGCAATGACTTGTTCTTGTGCAACTTGTTCTGACATTTAGAAAATCTAGGGGGAAACTGTTTACAACTTCACTTTTAATGCCACAGATGTGTCTATGTTGTTATGCAAATTTGAGAATCTGTGAAAAACAGTTTAAGAAAGTAGAAATCTTACAGCAATTGTTCCACATAGAATTGATTTTATAGCATTCAACCTTTAACAACAGGTATCTGAGAGAATAACCTCAGGTAGAGGAAAGGTTGGAGTTGAGAATTTAAATTAATTGGGGAAACACTTTGGTGAGGAAAGTTGCATGATAAGAACAAAGAGAATTATCACTGTCAATTTACAAGAAGGCTGAAGCTGTAGCTTAGTGGTAGAACACTTGCACAAATCTAAAACGCTGGGCTCAATCCCTAGCACCAAACGTAAGAGATCGCTGCATGGAATTTGCTAGCATGTCACCCAGCCTCCATAGCTAATCTGAGTGGTACTAGAAGCTATGACATTTACATGCATTGTATTCTCTGCCCTCAAAGTCTTTACAGCCTAAGAAATAGAACGAAACACCTGGGAAATTTTCCAAAAGAATTTTGGGGGTCTTTTAGGTTTATTGGTGAAGTGCTTGAGCTTGGAGTTAAACTGATTGGGTTTGAATTCCACCATTACTATTTACTAATCCTGTGCTTTTAGGGAAGTTACAAAGCCTTTTCACAACTAAGTTTTCTGTTTGTAAAATAAAGGTAATAATGGCATCTCTCTCCTGGATTAAATAGGTCAGTGTATCCAAAGTGCTAAGAACAGTACTTGGCACATAGTAACCACTCGATAAATGTTAACTTTAAAAAGTGTTAATAAACCAATACTGGATGACAGAGATTGAGAGCTGACTTTCATGCATATGAGAAGTGTGATAGTTAACTGATTGTGTCAACTTAAGTAAGAAACACACAACTAAATTGGATCAGCATAATTCTGGGTATGGAAGACCCACCCTAGGGAGGATTGTCACCAGAATGGTATAAAAGGGAGATGAAGAAAGGCTTGCTTCTGTTTCTTCGGAGGAGCTCTGGTCTTCACCTTCACCTTGGATGTCATCTCCTGGCTTCTAGTGCAGACCCTCCAGCCTTCCAGCATGGACTCTTCAGCCTCCTGATACAGACTCGCACAGGACACTACAGTGAGCTCCAGGCTTTCGACTGCCTCCTTCAGATCTCCAGCGCGCAAACAGACCTTTTGCACTCTTCCACACCTGACTCTGTGGATGGCCATTGTAAGCCAATCTTGTAAATTCTTATGTATTTATATATCTTTCATTAAATCTGTTTCTCTAGTATGCACTGACTGATACAAGAAGTTTTGAGCATAGCTAAATTCCAGAACTGCAATACCGTAAGTCCCTGATTCACAAACATTCGAGGTCCAAACTTTCACAGATATGAGTGGACCTTGCATTACAAAATTTGTAGATGCAAACAAACTTGCAGAAGTAGCTCACATGTCTGCTAGACATTGTCACAGTTGTGCTGCTGTGTGCTTACTGTACTGTGTGATAGTATATAGTAGTAGTACAGCAGAGTCAGGGACCTACTGTATTTTTGTGTTGTTTCTTTTTTATGCTTTACATTGTGTATCTGTGCCAAAGGTACATAAGACTCACTTTGTCAGATTTCTGAATAAATCCAAACTGTGAATGTTCTCTCAGAATGGAACTCATTCATAAGTTGGAGACTTACTGTAATGTTCTTGGGACTTGGTCCCTCTCCACCTCTTGGCTTTGCTCTTCCCTCTTCAGTCTCAGGAAGTCTGTCCTCCACTTGGCCACAACAGCTCCAGAGTCGCCTTCTGTGGCACAGATGAATACAAATGAGTTGTTTTCCATGCAGCTCAAAGCAGGCAGCTCATAAAAACTGAGTCACATTCAGCCACCTTAGCTTACATGCCCATCTCAGACTCAATCAGTACAAGAGAATGGGTACCATTCTCCAATTTTGCCCTGGGTGACATGCCCATCACAGGTGCCTGGCTCAGAATCAATCCACCCAGAGCACATGCATAAGGAAACAAAGTGGGTAAGTCCCTAAGGAACACATGGGTTCTATTACCAGAAGGGAATGGATGCTGGGCAAAAAAAGCCACACACGTCAATCTGTCATTGGTATGTTCTTCCTGACATTTAATACCTGGACTGAAAGTCTGCTTGGCTCCATTCAGTGGTACTACCTTTCCATAACAGCTTGGTGCTGGGGGACTATTGTGTGTTGAGTTATTTGGATGTTTATTTGAGAGTGCCTTTTGGGATTAACACATTGAGAAGGATAGTATGGAAGCAGGATGGATGGGGAAGGAGAGAACTCAGGTTGCAGTGCTGTCCCAGTGGCAGCCTAAGCTGACACCCATCACCACCACTATCCAAAGCTCTAGAGCTACAGTGGCCCTTCGGAGTTATCCCAAACTGGGACAAAAGAGTTGGTCCTTATGCCCTGGCAGTCATTAGATGAGCACCATCTTGGGATGGGAGAGAGATCTTGGGCAAGACAGCTCTCCCCAACCAAGACAATTATAAGGGGCCCAACAACAGAGAGCTGCCTGAAAACAGCAGTCCCAGCTGGGCAAGGGTACAAACCCCTCATTGCTGATGGGGCCTGAGGCCATACATCAGAGAACACCATGGGAACACACAAGTAAAGGGGGGGGGGGTTGACAAAGTTTTGTCCCAGCCTCCCAAAATGTATAGGGTACAGCACTCTACATAATGATTTTATACTTTATGCACCTAACCAGTAAAAATGATTAGTTAAAATTACAAAGTTGACTTAAGGAAAGTTCTGCATGCTTTGCCCCAAGTACCAAAACTGCTAGCTAGGCTTCTGTTTGAGGGCAATTTTATGGTTGTATGCTGTGGGAATTTGGAGTCAGTCATGGATGACAGCTGTCTAGAACCAGGATACCAGTTTCAAGAAGATAAAGATGAGCTGAGAATGTCTGCAACCTGAAGGTATTTATGACTCCCAAGGGCTGGAAGTAATAGCCAGTCCTAAAGGTTTATGGGTATGGCCATGTCATTCTGGTTGAATTGTCTCTCTTGATTGATACTATGTTTAGGCAGAGAATGAGCTTAATCTTCTCCACTGTAGTTTAGTGCCTGTAACTCACAGACCTTCTTATTTCAACAGGAAATCCAGGTATCTTCACAGCACAGGGGTGCAGATAGGAGAGCTGATCCCTCAAGTTAGAAATGGAGCTGTCACACCAAGGTAAAATTCAGAAGGCCCTCCTTCACCTTCCAGGCTGCCCATGACTCATGATTCACACAGGTTGGCAATGAAGAATAATTAAGCATAAGAAATCAGCAAAAAGAAAAGCAAAGCATTGGTTTAAGAGATAAGGCTTAAATGAAATAAACTTGTAAAATTATGAAATGAACATCACAAGAAATTTAACAGATTTGAAGCAAAACTAGAGATAAGAGAAAAGATGTAGCCGATGAGCCAATAAGATATATGGTGAAAAAGTTTTAAGATTTAGAGTTCATGCATTAATCTCTGATAAAATAGGAATGGACTGCACAATAGAAGTGAAAAATAATTCAGTAAATGACTCACACATCTATGATCCTAGGGCTTCACTAGCATGTAGAATGTATTTTTTGCCTAAGATAAAGACAACTGAGCTATATCCTAATCTCTTCATTTTTTCACCTTGAGACGAGGTCTCACTAAGTTGTCCAGGCTGGCCTTGATCTTGTGATCCTCCTGCCTTGACCTCCCGAGTAGCTATGAGTTATGCGTGCTGCAGCACCCAGCTCACAGGTGATTTTTGAGTCTTGAAAGATGAGTAAATGATCACTGGATAGACACTTTGAGTGAGGATGGTGGAGAACACATTTGATTTCATAGTATCATGAATATGCAACCAATAGTCTTACATATCTAAATAGCTGCAAACAGTTTGGTATGGCTACATCCTGTATATGGAAGAAATGCATTACCTTTAAGTAGAACAGGGATGTGGCCTAGCCATGTTGACACACGAAATTAACCATCACAGGTGGGACAGAAAGGAAAAAGAAAAGGGGGGCTGGTGAGATGGCTCAGCGGTGTAAGTGCCTGCCTGGCAAGTGCGAGGGCCCAAGTACGACTCCCGGAGCCCACATACGAAAAAAGGGCCGGTGATATCGCTCAGCAGCACGGGCACCTGTTGGCACGCAAGGTCCTGAGGTTGACCCCCGGTACCCACAAAAAAAAAAAAAAAAGGGGGCCCAAAGAAAGAACTCTAAGGGACAACAACACTGAAGGGCTGCTGAGAGGCAGTTGGGCCAGGAGGCTAGGAAGGGTGATTACAGGATCCCAGGAAAGCTGTACATGGGGCCACAGAAGCACTCCCTCTTAAAAAAATGTATTAGAATGGTCAACAGTATTAAGTGACACAGAAAAATCAAGAAGATGAAAAGTGAAAGGAACTCACTGGATTTGGGATTAGGTCTTCGGTGATGGGCCAAGCATTTTCAGGAACACAGTGGGATAGAAACTTGACGTCAAATGGAGAATCATTACAAAACAAAAGCAAAGATTATAATAAAAATTGGTGGGGGCAAAGGGAATGCACATACACTGCTAGAAGAAGTGTGAACAGTAGGACTTCAAAAGTTTTTAGTATGAGCATATCATTTGACCCAGCAATTCTACTTCTAGAAGATTATCCTATGGAAATGCATATCTATCTATAGCAAGCTTCAGTTATAAGCTATTCATCTGAATGTGGGTTTTAATAGTAAAAATAAAATTAAAAGGGAAGAAAAGAAACAAATGTATAATGATAGGGTATGGGATTACCAATATGGTCTATTCAGGGAAAATCTACCATGAAGTTAATGAAAGTTGAGCTCTGGGTCCCTCACTTGCATGACACTAGGAGAGGCCCTGACAATTTTGTATGATTTTTAATATTCTTTTCCTTAAAGAGAGCTCCCCAAATTGTATAAGTGTTGGGCCTCCTCATACTTCAATTTTCTCCCTCAAAGTCTGTGAACATAATTATTAAAAAGTTGTATTCAATAACAAGGTAAACTCCAAGGCCAATTATTTGAATAGGTATTTCGTCACACAGAAGAGATGAAATAGCTAAGGGAAATGGAGATGTAAATTACAACCATAATGAGATACCACTTCCCACCTACTAGAATGGCAAGTTTTTCATTTAACAGTGGTAAAAATGCAGAGCAGAAGCCCTCTTCCATTACTGAAGACAATGCAAAATGATGGTACACTTTGGAAAATCGGTGTCAACTTCTTATAAATACATACTTACCATATGCTTCAGCAATCTCCCTCCTAGGAATTTAGCCAAGAGAAACAAAAATGTTGACCAGTTGGCCAGGAAAAAAAACAAAAAACAAAAAACAAAGACCAGTACACAAATGTTTATAGCAGCTTCATTTATCTTTTTTTTTTTTTTTTTTTGGTACCGAGAATTGAATTCACGACCTTGTGCATATCCCCAGCCCTATAATAGCTTTATTAATGATTACCAAAAACTGGAAACAATTCAAACATCTATGAATTGGTGATGGGATAAACCATCTGTTGTATGTCCACATAATGAAACACTACTCAGCAATAAAAAGAAATGAACTGTTGATACATTCAGCAATACAGATATATCTCAAAAACCTAATTTTAAATGATAGAATCCAGATACACACACAAATGTGTGCACAAAATACTATATGGTCCCAGTTATATGCTATTCAGTAAAAAATAAAACTAAGGGGAGGGCATGTTAGTACAAACCTGTAATCCTAGCACTCAGGAGGCTGAGGCAGGAGGATCATCACAAGTTCAAGTGAGACCCTGTCTCATAAACAAAACTACATAGTGAGACCCTGTCTCAAAAACAAAAACAAAAACAAAAAAATTAGATATGGGGCTGAAGGTGGGGAAAGAAATTGGGGGAATAACAAAAATACCCTGTATCTTGGTTTTCCTGATGCTCACATGACTATAAGATATTTGTGAAAATCACCAAACTGAGCACTTAAAAGAGGTGAGTTTCTACTCAGGAGGCTGAGGCAAGAGGATCATTTGAGCATAGAAGTTTGAGGAAGGCCTTCAGAAAAACAAAACATAACAAAACAAAAACAACTAAAAAGGTGAGTTCTAGTGCATGTAAAATTTACCTCAATAAATATGACATAAAAAAAATGAAGCTGTAGAAAGAAATTTAATGACATGGAATAATGGCCATGTGGTATTAATAAGTGATGAAAGCAGATCATACAATAATCAGCATTCATTTTTATAAATCAAGCATTTTGTACAGATAAATAATACATGAATATATGCACAAAGGAAAGAACAGAACATACAGCAACATTTCAACAATTGTTCTTGAGACATTAAAGATGGATGAATTTTGAACTTTATACTTTTGCTTATGTGTATTTTCTAAATTATTTAATAAATACTTATCTCTCATAATGTTTTAAAAATGAGTTTTTGTTGATGGTGTTAGATTTAAGAAGTTTGTTTTGGTGCTGGGGATTAAATGTTCGGCCTTGTAGGTGGCTAAGCAGGGGCTATACCTCTGAGCTATATTCCAGCCTCAAGTTGAGGGTTTGTTTAAACATGTGAGAAGTGAGGGGATTAAAGCCTCTTCTGATGAGCTTGGCTTCTTAGGGAGAAACTTACTAGAAGGGGATTTTTTGTTTTGTTTGTACTTTAAGATGAATCTTTTTCATCAGGCAAGAGAGAGCTATGACCCCCTTGAAGTCAAGCATGGACACTGTACTCCCTGATGCAGTCATAGAGCAGCATGTTGAGAGCAAGTGCCAGTTATGCTCAAAACCTCCGTGACTCATCTCTCTCTGAAGGAAGTCTCCATGATCCTGCTCCTCCTCCTGCTCAGTTTTTCCTTGGTACTCACCCACATGTACTCTGTGTGTTAGCTGGGGATTTACTCAGCCCATCCACAGCCTGAACTCTCCTGCTCCAAACTTCCACTGTGTCCCCTGTGTTTGGATCATTTTCCCAACACTTCTGCTCTTCAGATGAGAAACCCCACATCCAACCAGTGTGTGAGTAAGCTTTTCATCAGTCTGACAAAATGCTGTACTGATATAAGCAATTTTAAAAAGGAAAAATTTATTTGGGCTCATGGTTTCAGAGGTTTAAGTCCAAGGTCCTGTGGTAAGGCAGAAACAACATGGTCGAAAGATGTGTGTGAGTTGGGGGGGAGGAACTGTTCCCCTCATAGCAGTCAGGAAACAAAGAGAGGGAAAGAGCCAGACAAGAAGGAGCAGGAAACAAGACATACCTTCAAAGGCTTGCCCCTAATGACCTACTTCTTCCAACTGCAACCCATCTCCTAATAGCCCATTTTGCTCCCTCATGATCCAGTCACTTCCAGGCCCCACTTCTGAACATGGCTGCACTGGGGAATCAAGCTCTCAGTATATGCATGAGTCTTTGAGGGACACTTCATATTTAAACCATGACAACCATCTTGCCTAAATGTCTTTTTACCCATCTACACTGTCTTTCAGCCACAGTTACCTGTGACTCCTCTCTTTTAATCTTAATTCTGTAGGCATCTTTGTATCCTCCACAGCTGTGAGCACAATACCATATACACATTTGTTGAATTTCATCAAAGATGGCATCAGACTGAGGGTACCAAATTGTGGTACATCCATAAAGTGGAATACTTGTACAATGGACTGATTAGTAGATTGGTCCCAGATTTAGACCAATCATATAAAAAATCACATCATAGGGCCGGTGAGACGGCTCAGCGGCTTAAGCGCCTGCCTTGCAAGCGCGAAGGCCCGAGTTCGACTCCCGGATCCCACATACGAAAAAGGGGCCGGTGATATCGCTCAGCGGCACGGGTGCCTGTTGGCGCGCGAGGTCCTGAGGTCGTCCCCCCGGTACCCACAAAAAAAAAAAAAAAAAAAAATCACATCATAGTCTATTCTAGAGTGTAAGTCTTTCCACATCAGAGTTAATAAGTGATACAACACAGAAATGATCTACCAACCCAGAAAATATAAATATAACAAAATTAAGATTTGTTTAAACAATGTTCACGGTCTTTTTTTTTTTTTTTTTTTAAAGCAAACAGGTCATTCAAATCTGTATCTGTTCTTAAGTACGTTTATAGAGGCAACTATCAGCTTACTTTTACTACAGAATGACCTATCAACATACTCTGTGGAAACAGGTCTGGCTAAACATTTTTTAAAGTAGGGATGAACCTGGGTGTGGTGATGCATGTCTGTAATCCCAGCACTCAGGAGGCTGAGGCAGGAGAATCGCAGGAAGTTGGAGACTAGCCTGGGCTGCATAGTGAGTTTAAGGCCAGCATGAACTACAGAGTGAGACCCTGTCTCAATAAATACATACATACATACATACATACATACATACATACATAAATAAAGTAGGGATGAGTGCTGCAAATTGTGAATTAGCAAAATGAGTTTTCTATTTTAACTGTTCATGTAAACCATTGTTGTTTGGGTAGCCAACCATCTTTACACAACTTTTGGGCCCTTTGGGGTTATATGATCTACATCCTGGAAAAATGGAGGCGTCATGAATGTAAATACAGTTGGATGGAGGTAGGAGACTACCAAGACAGCAAAACAAGAAAAATCCAGTGAGTCTAAGGCAAAACTAAGCACTGTGTATCTGTAGGTGGGAGGCCTGAAAAGCACACGAAGCCTGTTTGGTCTTCTACATGAAAGTCAGCCATCATATGAGAAGTCTGACTGCTCTGAGATCATCATGACAAGAGAAATCTCAGGCTAGTTATGAGGAGACAGACAGATATCCAGTCAGCTCTGGCTGCTCAGCCATCCCGATCCAGGCACTACCTGCTAAGGCTTCAGCCACTATTTCCCTGCACTTACATAGCAGATCTCAGGTTACAGCCAATCTAATAAGCCCAGTCAACCTACAGAATTATGAGAAATCAATTTTTAAATTATTTTGAACAAATAAAATCTGAATAGTTAGTTATATAGCATTTTATTTTAACTTCAGGTAGGGTAACACCAATTGAGTGTACTATGATCCATTTCTGACACTAACCATTCGGAGTTGGCACAGATACTGTAAGTTAAGGACCACGTCTTCTTAAGACAGCCCTCAATGTCAAATGCCTATTGCAAATTTCAGGGGTCTCCAGGCCACCCATACTGCTGACTTACTGGATACAAATTCTAGAGTTTCTACAACCTCCTCAGGTTTGATAATTTACTAGAACAATTCACAGAACTCAGAAAAGTACCATAGTTGCAATAATAGCTTTTTTTTTTTTTTTTTTTTTTTTTTTGGCTTGCTTTTCTTCTTTGCAGTAATAGTTTATTATAAAGGACATGCACAGGGCAAGTACACTGCAGGAGGGATCACAGTGGGGCTTCGCCCTTCGCACCACGTCACTGTTTGCCAACTATGATGCTCCAAGTGTCAGTGTGCAGTTTCTCCTGGGGCTTCATTACGAAGGCATGTCTGATTAAATCACTGACTACAGGACTAAGCTCAGTCACCGGCTCATTTCTCTGGAGTGATGGAGCTCCAAAATCCAAGGGCCACATCTTAAATTCTCTACAGTTTCTGAAATCCCTCCTAGTTGACTTCAGGTGAGAGGAAAACACAGCAGTGCTGTGTGAAAGGAAGAAGATGCCTTCAAAAACTAAATGAGGGACATTCTCTTGTGAATTTTTCCTAATGATAAAATATATAGAAAGGCAAACAAAAGTGTATGTACATATTTTTACTTATATAATAATAGCATATTGAAGTATGAAATGAAAACCCAGAGCTAAAACTGATACGTCTATTCTTGCTTATTAAAATGTGCCTTGCTATTATGAGCCATCTGTGACATGAACACAATGTGCTGGGACCATCTGTAATGTTTAGTGTAATGGTTTAAATGATGGCTCATGCCCTCATTAGAAGATATTAGCACCTCAAAAATACATTTGTTGGAAATGGCAATGTACTGATCCTTTCAGATTCCACCAAATGGCTACACTGTGAACTAATGCACATAAGAAGAAAAAGAAAGGAAACCAACAAGCACTGAGCACCTTCTAGGGGCCAGGACGTTTCACAGACACTTTTATCCATTAATCCTCTCAGTAACCTCCTGAGCAAGTATTACTATTTCTTTTTTCCTTACTGAAAAAAGGCTTTCAAAGGTTTATTAACTTGCCCAGAGCTCAAAAGTGGCAAAGCCGAGATTTAAATCCCAGGCTTTCTGCCTCCATAGTCATTTATAGTAGCTATTGTTGGCTACCTTCCCTGCATCAACTTCCCTTTCTTTCTAGACTTTTGTTGGGACATTGATACCTTCCCATGGAGCCACTGAGCTAATTTCAAGGGTGGGTCTTTTGTCAAATGCCACTTGCACATGCTGCTAGGATATACTGCAAGAGTACAATTGACGACTGCCACAAGGATGACCAGAAAGAACCATAAGAGGAGTGGGAAAAAAAGGTAGTGCCCAAATTCCTGGAAAATCTCCTATTCCCAGAAGAGAGAAGAATATTGCTTTCCTTTATTACCTTACCATTCCCTCTCCTTTCTTTTATTCTTTATCTATAACCTCCCAACCCCCAAGGGGGCAAGAAGTTTATTTCTGAGTTTACCTCTTCTATTCTTGGCCAAGAATACATCTCTTTCATTGATCAATCAGTGATTGGTCTTGTTATTGGTTCCATAATTCTGAGAGGGAAAAAGGACCCAGTATGCTGTAAAAAATTACTAACAGAATGAACCAAAGTCACCTTTATTCTTAAAGCCAATAAAGTTAAATTATAAAAGACCAATGTTAGGCTTTCAGTTACTAGTGGAGGCAAATATCCTACTTGGAATAACCCCCCTTTTTGGCTCTCAAGCCCTACTGTCTCTGCCTGGAGTACAGAACATGCCCATTTCAGCCAGTGGCTGCAAAGGGGCAGACAAAAGGATAAATTTCAGTTTTGAAACTTTCCCCATTTTCTGCTTTCTACTTAAAGTTTTTTCCTGCATCTGTCTTCCATGTTGCAGCCTCCTCTCAGTGGATGTTCTTTTCCTGGTCTAGCATAGATGCCCTTACTTGTCCTCTTGTCCCTACCCCATCTTGCTTCCTCAGAGGTCTTTTTGCATCACGTATATTCCCTCTGTCTTAACTCTCTAGCCTCTCCCTTTCTATTGCTTTTCTTGGGGTGGGGGGTGCAGCAGAGACAGGTTCTCACTATGTAGTTCAGGCTGGCTTTGAACTCACTATGTAGCGCAGGCTGGCCTCTAACTCAAGGCAATCTTCCTACCTCAGCTTCCAGAGTGCTGGAATTGCAGACATGCACCACCATGCCTGGCCTCTAATCCTCTTTCCCCAAATCACTTGCATATGCCCATACCTCTTCCCTGGGTAATTGATGCTCCCTCAGACTAACAGGCTTCTATCTATAATGCTCCTCTCTCACACCTTCACAGCCAAGCTCCTTAAAAGCAACATCTTAGTCTGCCTCTCCATGTCATGTTTGCATCTCCCCCAGTTAGTCTTGAAACTCTTGTTAGTTCACTGATGCCTCTAATTTTTCTAATGAAAATACATGGTTATTTTCAGCAAAGTAATAAACCAAATAAGCATTTTCATGTTTATGATAGCTAATTGAGACAGCAGATAAGGGTTCAACATTCCCTAAGAGGTACTTTTTTCTTTCACAGCTACCCCAAATGCCTGGAAGCAACCCTGCCTACATCAGGCATTCCATAACCACTCCAGAGATTTCTTTTGTCTACAGCAAACTTCAAATGTGGACCTATCCCACATGACTCTGCCCTGCAGCCTATCTGGATGATTCTGCCCTTTTGCAGCCCTCCTCAACTAGGTCTGCCAGGGGCCCCCTCCCCTACCCATGCCCAAACAGAATGTCCAATACTGTGCATGTGTAAGCCCGTGTTATTTTTTAAGCAACTTCCCCATAGTCCTTTTTTTTTTTTTTGTGGGTACCGGGGGGTCGACCTCAGGACCTCGCGCGCCAGCAGGCGCCCGTGCCGCTGAGTGATATCACCGGCCCCTTTTTTTTTCATATGTGGGTTCCAGGAGTCGAACTCGGGCCCTCGCGCTTGCCGGGCAGGCGCTTAAGCCGCTGAGCCATCTCACCGGCCCCTACCCCATAGTCTTAGCAGGTTTGATTCATATGCTATTCCCCCTTATGCTGCAACATATGTCCTGATAAAACTTCTTCTGAATGGCATGATTTTGTCTATTCATGATTTCTAGCTCAAGTGGATCATGCTAAAGTACACTAAGAGCTGATAACATCAAAGGCTGCTGGCACCAAAAGCAGCCTGCATTTGGAGATGGGAACACTGAAGGGTGAAGGCCTATGGCACAAAAAACCACCAGCAGCCAGGATTGATAACATAAGACCATGAGCACCAAAAGCCACCAGCAGCTGGGGCTGCTAACAGCTGGGGCAGCTAGCAGCAGACAGCAACAAAGACCTGCCACAATTCTGAAGGCCAGAAGAGTTCCAGAGGCCTGCTGATAGCTGGGCCTCTGCCACAAACCCTAAGGACCAGTAACCATTGGTTATCAAAGATAAGGGCTGTTTCTCCTTCAAAAATTCTTCCTTTGGTCAGTACTACAACCCTCTAATGCACAATGTTAAATAAAAATTACAGGTGGCAATTATTTTGGCTAGGCTAAAAACCAAAATGGAGGGAAGGTGAGATAGCTCAGCAGCATAAGCACCTGCCTGGCAAGCGCAAGGTCCTGAGTTCGACTCCCGGTACTCACATACAAAGGAAAAAAAGGGCCGGTGATATTGCTCAGCGGTACAAGCACCTGCTCGCAAGCGTGAGGTCCTGAGTTCGACCCCCGGTGCCCACAAAAAAAAAAAAAAAAAAGAAATGGAGTCATTTACACTAAAGTTGGAGTCATCAACTGGAAACTAACCTAGTTCAACTTACCCACTCTGAAATCAGGATTAGAAAGTATCAGCCAATTTCCCAAGTAGGCCAGTTTCAATTGGTATGACAAGAAAGTAGCTTCTGCTTTTTTTTTTTAACAATAAACCTGAAATTTATTTGGAGAATTAGCAACAAGTTTTTATTAGTTTTAAACTATTGGAAGTATCTGGAATGAATAATAAAAAGCAGTTTGTAATTACCATGCGAAATACGCGCATATTTGCTTTCTACTGCAACATAACAAATTAATCCAAAGCCTAAAGGTTTAAAACAATAGTAAGCACTTATTATCATTTTTTCATTAGTACATGTTTCCAGTACACAATGTTTACATTCCTTGTGTGGAGCTGATACATGTACATAACACATTTTAATTCTTTTTTCATCCCCTTTCCCTCTCCTTCCTCCCTGTTCCCTCCATCTCTTGGTCCCCTTTCCATTTGGGAAAGATCTATCTCCCTACTTCCTATTATCCAGCATTTATTTATTTATTTATAGACAGTATCTTGCCATGTAGTTCAAACCAAACTTGAACTCACTATGTAGCCCAGGCTGGCTTCGAATTCACAGTGATTCCCCTGCCTCAGCCTCCTGAGTGCTGGGAGTGCTGAGTGCTGTGCTGGCATGCACCACCACACCCGGCCTAGCTTTTATTTATAATCTGGGTTTACTCATATAAGAGAAATCATTTGATATTTAAGCTGTGTGTCTGATTCAGTTCACTTACTATTATGGTCTCATGGTGCACCCATTTTCCTACACGTTACCTATAAGTTACTCAATTCTATCCTTTATGGCAGAGTAGTACTCCATTATATAAATATACCACATTTTCTTTATCCACTTATCTGTTGATGGACATAAAGGCTGCTTCCAAGATTTTGCTATTATGAATTGTGCTGGTATAAATATGGGTATTCATTGTAATATGATGTCTTTAACTCTTTGAGGAAAACCTAGAAGGGGAATATCTGGGTCAAATGAAATTTTTATTTTTAGTTTCTTGAGGAATCTCTATACTGCTTTCCATAGTGGTTGTACTAGTTTACCTGCCCACCAACAATGTAGAAGGGTTCCTTTTTCCCCACAGCCTCAATAGCATGCTATTATTTGATTTCTTGATGATGGCCATTCTTTTAGGGGTAAGATGGAACTCAGTGTTGTTTTAATTTGCACTTCTCTAATGGCCAGTGAATTTGAATATTTCTCCACATATTTACTGGCCATTTGTACTTTTTTGGTAAAGTGTCTATTCATTTCAGTTGCCCATTTTATTGATTCAGTCTTTTATTTTGGGGAGTCCAATTTTTTGAGTTCTTTATGTATTAGTCCTCTGTCTGAGGAGTAGCTGGCAAATTTTTTTTTCCATTCTGTAGGTTTTCTTTTCACTCAGTTAGTTTTTATTCACTGTGCAGAAGCTTTTAATTTAATATGATCCCATTTGTTGATTCTCAGTAATATTTCCTGTACAACCAGGGTTCTGTTCAGAAAGTCCTTGCCTACACCTCTGACTTCAAGAGTTTTACCTATTTTATCTTACAGCAAGTGAAGTGTTTCTTTTTTAACATTTAGTTCATTGATCAATTTCGATATTAGTTTTGTACATAGTGAGAGACATGGGTCTGGGTAGAATCTTCTACAGGTGAATAGCCTGTTTGCCCAACATAATTTATTAAAGAGGCTATCTTTCCTCTAGTGTGTGCTTTTGGCCTCTTTTCCAAAAATCAAGTAATTGAATGTATTTTGGGTTGTTTGTGCATCCTCTATTCTGTTCTACTGATCCTGTTTTTGTTCCAGTATCATACTGTTTTTATCACTGTAGCTTTCTAATATAACTTCGAGTCTGGGATTGTAATGCCCCCTGCTTTGCTTGTTACCCAGGATTGCTTTTGCTACTCTGGGTCTCTTTTGGTTCCATATGAATTTTAGGATTGTTTTTTCCAGTTCTGTGGAGAATGCTTTTGGTACTTTGATTGGGATTGTGTTAAATTTGTATATCAATTTGGAAGTATGGCCATTTTGACTACATTGATTCTGCCTATCCAGGAAAAAGAGAATATATTTCCATTTTCTTACGTCCTCTTTGATTTCCTTTTTCAGAGTGCTGTAGTTTTCATTGTAGAGCTCATTCACTTCCCTTAGTTATGTTAATTCCTAAGTATTTGATTTTTCTTGGTGACATTGTGAATGGTATCATTTTCCTAATTTCTTTCTCAGTGGGTTCATTCTTAGTGTACAGGAATGCTATTGATTTTTGTGTGTTTATGTTGCATCCTGCCACATTAGTGAATATGATTATTAATTCTAAGAGTATTTTGGTGGACTTTTTAGTCTTCTATACAGAGGACCGTGTTGTCTGCCAATAATGTTAATGACTTTTTCCTCTCCTATACATATTCCTTTTATTTCTTCTTCTTCCTTAACTGCTCTGGCTATTTCAAGTACTATGTTGAACAGGAGTGGTAATAGTAGACATCCTAGTCTTGTTCCTGATTTTAAAGGGAAAGCTTCAAGTTCTTCCCCATTTAATATGATATTCACAGCAGCTTTGTCATAAATACCTTTTTATCAGTTGAGATAAAATCCTTATATACCTATTTTCTTAAGTGCTATCATGAAATGATGTTGGATTTTGTCAAGGACATTTTCTGTGTCTACTGAGATGATCGTGTGATTTTTTTTCCTTGTATCTGTTTATTGATTTGTGCATGTTGAACCATCTTTGCATCCCAAGGATGAAGTCTACTGTTTACCAGTAACTCGTTAAGGATTTTTGCACCTATATGCATTAAAGAGATTGGTCCATAGTTCCCTATTGGTTGGATACTTGTCTGGCTTTGGAATCAGGGTGACAGTAGCCTCCAGAAATGACTGGGAGTACTAATTTCTTTTCAATTTAATTACAGAGCTTGAGGAGTATTGGTGTTAGATCGTCCCTCAAGTTTTTGTAGAATTCAGCAGTGAATCTAGGCAGACCTAGGCTTTTTTCAGTTGGTAGGTTTTTTTATTACTGCTCCAATTTCAGGGCCTGTTACTGGACTATTCAGGGTTTTAAAATCTTTTCGATTCAGTTTTGGTAATTCATATGTATCTAGGAATCAATCCATTGCTTCTGTTTTAATCCTTACACAAAAGAAGTAATTTGAAATAAGCTGACAGTAATCAGTAATGTTTCAATTATTCTGTCTTCCTGCCCTACCTAGTAAGGAAAGTACCTTTGAAATAGCCAATTCCCCTTTTGGGTTTTGTTTGTTTCTTTTTTTTTTTTTTTTTTTTTTTTGTGGGTACCAGGGGTCGACCTCAGGACCTCGCGCGCCAGCAGGCGCCCGTGCCGCTGAGCGATATCACCGGCCCCTTTTTCGTATGTGGGTTCTGGGAGTCGAACTCGGGCCCTCGCGCTTGCAGGGCAGGCGCTTAAGCCGCTGAGCCATCTCACCAGCCCATGTTTGTTTCTACTTTCTTTAAGCCTTTTTATGTCTATATGACCAACATGTTCTGCTTGGCTCATTGGTGTGCTTACTATATTTTAGGAATGAAGTATTGCCTGGTTTTAGAATAAAAAAATAAAGCCAAATAAAATCTTTTAACTAAACTTGTAATTTTGTCCTTTGAAAACAGGTTCTTCATCTAGGGTCCATGGACCATACAAATATGGATGAGAAAAAAATTACATCTTTACTTTTATTAATTCTAACTGAAATGTAACATTTGAAAGAAACAGTACCATTGTTAATATAAAAATGAAGTTAATTAGGCATGATAGGACATGCCTATAATCACAACATTTGGGAAGCTGAGGCAGGAGGATCCTAAGTTCAAGATCAGCCTGTGCTACACAGTAAGTTTCAGGCCAGCACGGACTGCAGAGCACCATACTGTCAACAGCAACAGTAATAGAGTTCTTGAATTGACCCTACTAGAAAAAATAAAGCCAGAATATTATGAACGGAATGTACTGATACATGATCACCTGATAGTAATTATCACAAAAGACTCTGTCAGAACCCTATACAAAAAGTATTTCTGCAAGGAGATTGCCCAACAACAGTCTGCTTAACCTTAGACATAAATCAGCTTTGTTATTAGGGCCAATGATTATTGCTTCAAAGTATCTGATGTTGCCCTCCTCGTTTTGTCTTTTAAAACTTCCCCTGGAATGAGGGTGGGTGAGCTCAGTGGTAAAGCATTTGCCTAGCACCCACAAGGGCCTGGGTTCCATCATCCGTAATGCAGGGGGAAAAAGGAACAAGAGCTTACACAAATTTGTGTTTGGACTATTTCGATAAAGCCAATATAACTTGCTGTTTTGTAATCTTGTTTCATTTTGTACCTTTATTATTGTCTGTTCTGTTTTATTTATTTATTTATTTATTTATTTTTGTGGGTACCGGGGTTTGACCTCAGGACCTCAGCGCCAGCAGACGCCCGTGCCGCTGAGCAATATCACCAGCCCTTTTTTTCATATGTGGGTTCCCGGAGTTGAACTCAGGACCTCACGCTTGCCAGGCAGGTGCTTATGCCGCTGAGCTATCTCACCGGCCCTGTTCTGTTTTGTTTTTGAGACAGGGTCTCACTCTGTAATTCACACTGGACTTGAACTCAGGCAATCCTCTTGCCTCAGCCTCCCAAGTGCTGGATTACAGGCATGTGCCACCATGCTCAGCTATTTTGTACCTTTAAAACTATTATTCACCAAATTGCTAAATGGCTATTGCTAAAGCGTAAAATAAATAAGTGCCTAATGTGTTACGCAGTGTGTGTGTGTGTGTGTGTGCGCGCGCGCGCACTGGATATTGAGTCACGTGTGCGAAGCACATGCTACACCATTGAGCTACAACCTAGCTCCCCTCTCTGATTTTTAAAAATCTCGCAGACTACTAGTCCAATTTTGAAGTTCACATTATGGGTCCTATTGAAATCCTCCAACCCCCTCCCTTTTTTAGATTCAAAACCATCTGTGATTGACATTGTAATCATTGGGTTTTACAGCAATGGTTTACCTAAGAACTTGAAAATAAGTTTATGTTGAGAATTAATGTTAAAATTCAACATATAATGATGCTAGGCAGTATGTACTGAATGCTTCCCACATCCTAAGCACTGAACAGTAATTCTATGACTTTGATATAATTTTCCCCATTTTACAGATTAAGAAACTAAAGCACAGATGGAATCAATGGCTAAGGTTGTATGATCAGTAATTAACACAGCTGAGGCTTAAATTATGGGAACAACTGAAGATCCAGATTGGACCCCAAGAATAAAATTTGATAGCAATTTGACAGAATTTGTTACAGTATCTAAATGACTGTCAGAAGGAGGAATTGTCAGACTAGTATCTGAAAAAAAGGAAGATCATAAAAGATAAAAATTGGTATTGGGCTGGGGGTGTAGCTCAGTGATACGGGGTTGCATAGCATGGCCAAAGCCTTGGGCTTGATCCCCAGCACTGAAAAAAAAAAAAAGGCATTATCTACTGAAACATAAAACACAATTCAGGAGACATTTTTACTAACCAAATTTTTGTCATTGGGTAAAGTCAATGGGCTGGGGTTATAAATGTTGTCCTAGGCTAGATAAATCATATAGACTAGAGGGAGACAAAAGGGTGCAGTTAGGGTTGATATAATGAGAGAATAAATGAACAGATTAAAGGCACTGAGCATCATAAGATTTTCTTCCCTAGAATGAGCATCCCAAAAGTGGGATGGATGACTTGGGTTCTCTACCCTTAAGGTCATTAAATATTCCACACATTTTTAATCATTGTAAGAATAATATTTAAAATCACCACCAGCAGCAGCAGCAGTTGGGCATGGTGGTGCATACCTGTAATCCCAGCATTCAAGAGGCTGAAACAGGAGAATAACCATGAGCTTGAGGCCAGCCTGAGCTACACAGTGAATTCAAGGCCAGCCTGAACTGCATACAGAGGCCCTCTCTCAGGCCACCCCTCACCCCACCCCACCTCACAAAAAACCTAGTTGTGTGGATTTTATACATCCCTATCTCTGGGATAGTGATTTCTCATTGCAATTTGACCTTCTACTTTTAAAAATCAGACTCATAAACTAGGTTAATGTGAATCCATTCCTGAAAGATGGATTCACTCTTGATGTGCAGAGATAAGTTCCTAAGCCTGATTTATTGCATGTGCCATCCTGAAAGTTCTCTTGGGAGACTCAATATATCCCTTCTTTATGAGCATAAAGTGTACATCATTTCCTTGTGGAAGGAAAAATGTGTTTATCTTACTTGTTACATGCTGATAATTTCTAAATTTGTCTGTGGAGGTCAGAATTCTCATTAGACCAACAGATTCAGCATACACTCCTGCTGCTTATTAGCTGTCATGGCTGGAGAAATTATTTAACCTAAGTTTCAGTCTCATTCTCTATAAAATTTTTTTAAAAGAGTATCAAGTTTGTTGTGATGATTAGGTGATTTAAAGTGGTTTATTGCATATTTTAAATTGTGCTAAACTTATAGTGAATTTTAAGAATAATTGTCAGAGATTCAATAGATCAACAGGTAAAGAACACAACACATAATTTACAATAAAGGAACTGTAATCAGATACTTGAGAAAACATTTGGCACCCACCAATAATTCCAGCTATGTGGTATATATGAGTATGGTATGTATCTTCAGCTCAGTCAAGTCCCCCAAGCTCCCTATTCAAATGTCTAGTTGCTCATCTGATATCTCCACTGGAATATTGTCTTGGTTTTCTGCTGCTGTAACAGAATACAGGCTGAGCAAATTAGGTATTTGATTCATGGTCCTGGAGGTTGGGGAGTCCAAGAGCATGGCACCAGCATCTCATCAGGGCAGAGACCATGCAAACATGCAAAGGAGGAGGCAGAATTTATAACAAACCCACTAATGGACTTAATCCACTCATGAGGGCAGAGTTCTCATGATATAATCGCCTCTTAAAGGCCCCACCTCTCAACACTGTTACAATGGCAATTAAAGTTCAACATGGGTTTTGGAAGGCACATTCAAACCATGGTGGACATCTATTGGCATCTCAATTCTGTTCAAAACAAAATCTTTGATTCACTCTTCTTTCCCATAAACCTGGTCTTCTCCCACCTAAACTAAATGCATCATGTTCATCAAATTATCTAGGAATCATGTTTGGCTTTTTCCCCTTCCCAGTCCTTCCATACACTCTGTCAGTGAGCTGGGCCTGGCAAGGCCCAGAACTCTTGCATGGTGCATGTACCTACCAAATGCCAGAAAGGGAGTGACCTGATTAAGTTCCTCAGCAAACCAAAGTGAGCAGACACCCTCCTTCTTGCTTCTTGCCCCAAAAGCTCACTCTTTTAGAAGTTCACCTTCCAAAAATGACATCAATTGAGCAGAAGTTAGAAAAGCATCAAGTGCCTGATTTGCCTAGACACCATCTGGGTGATTTGGGGTCAAGGTAGCAATAGCAAATGAATCTGGTATGAGATGCTTGCATTAAAGTATGACCTCAACATCATCCACATCATCTGATACTGTGTAAATCAACACAGTGGGACTGTGGTATTCCTGGAAGCCCTTTATACACTGGACAACTCCTCACAATAATTAAACTGTACATATATACAAATTACTAAGTAAATACACCCTACAAAACTCATGTATTAGCAACTTGAGTCTTCCTTATTACCAAGAAAAAAAAAAATCTGTAGACACTATAAAACCTCCAAACACAAGAGAAAGTGTGATAAGAAGGTAGAACGAGGAGACTACAGAATTAACTAGGACTTAAATATCTTACTTTTGTTAATTTTATTTAAAAAAAAGAAAATTAACCATAGGAACACCGTTGCTTAGAAGATGTAAATGAGGGGCCATGAGTTTAAGTTTCATAGTAAATCAACTTCTCTCTGTATCCTTAATACTTGGCATGATGTGGGACATATATATCTATGCCAAGTCTCAAATGTTCTTTCTTGTATAGTTACATTAATCATTTAAGTGACGTAGTGACTTTAACTTTTTCTTGAGTAAATTAAGCTGAGAGCGATGGTACACACTGCTAATCCCAGCTACTCGGGGACTGAGGCAGGACAATCACAAGTCTGAGGCCAGCCTAGGCAACTTAACAAGACCCTGTAACTCAGCGGTAGTGTGCTCATCTAAAACGCAAGCGCCCCTGGGTTCAAACCCCAGTATGCCTCCCCGCGGAAAAAACCTCAATAGCACAAACGGAGTGAATTAACATCACTTGAAGGATACCTATAAATTGAATACACTTTCAATTTTTGGTATCCTAGGACACTTACAATAAATATTTTACCTCTTTACATATGTTTATATATACGTACACACATATATATTTACATCCTCATCTCTATTTCCAAAGAAAAGGAACATAATTCAATTTTTGTATTTCAATGAGTAATTCAATAATCTCACTTTTTATAAAAAAGCAAAGTAATTTATCTCAGAGATCATACTATCCTGCCTTTAATGTTTGGAGTCAGTGTCTTTTGGGGGTGAAATGAAAGGAGAACCTTCCAGAAATGCATTCAGTTCATTCACAGAGAGGAAGAAATATCCAGTTCTAAAGAAGTTTTTGTCTATAATTTATTTTTCCAAAGAAAAAATATCAAAAAATATAGTGTATCAATGAGGAATAATCTAACATGATTTTGTATCATCATTTATATCAAGTCTAGTATCAAGAAAATTAAAATATCCATTTATAAGAAGTAAAAAATGTTTTCCATTAAATCTGGTAATGAAAACTTCAAGATAAAACTCCAAAATGACCCAAATCTTCAGATTTTCTAATGATTATTATTCTATAGTACCAGAAAAGATAGTTTTGGGAAATAAAATGACAGTTAAATTTCTCTCTGGCTTTTAACTTTTTTTTTCTATACTGAGGATTGAACCTATGCAGGAAACCAGCCTGCTAGGAATGCCTAACTGGAAGGGGTGAACAGAGATTAAAGACAAGACACAGAATTAATTTTTGAAAAAGGGGCCAGACAGCTCTCACCTCTGCTGGACAAAGAGCCATGAGTATTTGGCACATCTTACTTTTATTTACTTAGACACAGGAGCAAGCAATTAGGGTAGCAGAAGATTCATCTGACTCTTGTTATCTATAATATATACCCAGGTAAAAAATCAGATCTCAGCTACATTCACTTGTCCCTGAAACTTGCAATGTGCAAGCATGCCTGCATGTAGCCAAAGGTGCACAGCTTGCTGTTTTTTTCCTTTGTGCTTGCAGAGAAGGTCAATTAGGCCTCGATTCTCATTATCTGGTCTACTACAAACCCAGGGGTGCTCTACTAATGAGGGACATCCTGGGCATACCCTTGTTGTTTTTTAAATACTGAGATAAGGTGTCAATAAGTTGCCCAGGCTGGCTTCAAACTGGGAATCCTACTGTCTCAGCCTTCTGAGTAACCAGGATTACAATTTGTACCTTAACTTGCTGGTTTAAAGGCAGTGCTTCCACCACCTCCATTTAGTGTTGATTGCACTAATCTGAAACTTAAAATGCATAATCAACTGATATAATGTAAGAGTTTTGGTTATAAGAGTTTTCACAGGCCAAAAGACATCTACTTCCATAAAGTGACTCAAAAGTTTGTGAACAAGTAAAAATAAATGGTTTACTCTGTTGTGCACATGAATCCTTAAAGAGCTGAGATAGAAACGAAGGGCAATACTTTTTTTTTTTTTTTTTTTTTTTTAATGTGGGTACCGGGAGATGACCTCAGGACCTCGCACTTGCACCACTGAGCAACATCACCGGCCCTTTTTTTCCTTTATGTGGGTACCGGGAGTCGAACTCAGGACCTCGCGCTTGCCAGGCAGGCGCTTATGCTGCTGAGCCATCTCACCAGCCCAGCAATACTTTTTAAAAATCTCTTAAATGACTTCTGGGAAGACGGCAGAGTGGTGAACAACAGAGAAACAGCCTCTTTGAGATGTGGTGTCGACAATGGAATACAGCAACATGAGGAAGAGGAGGGAAGTGGGTTCCCGAGACCCAGCAAGGATCTGAATCGAGAATTGAAGCCCATGGGAAGAGAAGAGAGACCTCAACACAGAAGGAGGTGAGAAGCAGTGCTTTCTCTCTGAGCCCTGACTTGCTGCATGGGAGGGGAAGCTGAAACCTCTAGATGCATGGTGGCTACTGGCACCCCCAGAGGCCTCCACAGGGAAATGCACCAATGGAACAGAGCAGTGAACTCAGCGACTGCAGTGGCTGGTGAGGTATTCGAGTTCAGACACCTCTCAGCAGAGGGCAACTGTTCAGTTGCCATTTTGGAGAGGGACCAATGGAGCTTGGAACTCAGAGCAGCTCCTAATGGCTCCCAGTGTCAAGGTGAGGCAGAACTGGGTTCAAGCCGGCAGGAGGTCAAGGAGGCAAGTTCAAGCTGGCAGGAAGGCACACGAAGTTTTGCAGGCTGAACAAATTGAGAACCAGCCTCGCAACCAGAAAACTGCCTGAACTTCAGTGGAACTAAAGGTTCAGGTTTGCTGGGATCATCCACTACCCTAGCCATAAATATAAGGCAGGCTTGCTGGAATTAATCAACATGGATCTGGGCTCTGTCTGCCCACCCTGTCTACTAGTGACAGAAGAGACATGCCCTGAAGTGCTTGTTTTTTTTTTTTCTTGTTTGTTGTTTTTATGAGTATGAACACAGTTTCGAGTATTTGTTGTTGTGGTTCTTGTTTTTATTTCTTCCTTCTCTCTTTCCCTCCTGTCTTGTTCACCAGTTTCTCAAAGTTCACATGATCTTACTTTCTCCTCCAATCTTGCTTCTAATGTCTTCCTTTTTTCTATTTCTCTATTTTCCCCCCAAGCCCTCTTAAATTTTCTCCTCTGAGGGTAAAATCACCATATTGAGGGGATATTTACCGTATACAATTTTGTGGTCTGTTTTAGATTTTGTTATATAACCACAAATCTAGTTAATATGGTTAAAGGTAGCAAATTAATAGTTACCACAGTCTGTCATTTTCTATGCTGTGCTTGATGCTATTGTTATTACCAATTATATTACTTTAACCAAGGTGACATAATTATTCTAAATAGTTGTTTTTCCTCAAATGCCAAGATTGAGAATGCCTGAGGTTCATAAACAACACTAGAGGCCAGTGCCAAAGAACCCAGGGCCAGGCCAAATAGGCAGCAACTTCTCATCCCAAATAAATCAAAGAGGTAGGGTCTTGGAAGAGATTCAAAACCCAAAAGCAAGCTACACTCAGAAGACATCTCTGAGAAGTAGTCATTTCCTAAGGGTTTCAATACTAGCAATAAAGCTACTCACCATAAGCAATTTATAATATTCAAAACAGGAATTAAACTAAAAAAAATTATAATAAGAAAAAAAAGAAAATGAGAAAACGAAAAAGCAAGATGCAACTTCCAGCTCACCAAAGGCAAACCCAGGGGGCAATGAGATGGAACAATTTGAAAGCCACCCACCTGGACTCTCTGAAGTGGTAACAACAGAAGTAACAAAGCAGAAGAATGAGGCTCTAGAAAAAAATCAAATCAGAAATAATTTCTCAGATTAACTACAGAGATGGTGACCACAACGAAGGACATGGTTAGTGACTCTAGAGAAGATATAGTTTTTAAAAAATAGAGGAGCTTAGGAAAATGATGGAAACTATGAACAACCAATATAGGAAAGAAATGGAAGTCATAAAACAGATTCTAAAAGATATCTAAGTGATAAAAATTCCACTGATGGGCCGGTGAGACGGCTCAGTGGCATAAGCGCCTGCCTGGAAAGCGCGAGGTCCTGAGTTTGCCTCCCGGAACCCACATATGGAAAAAGGGCCGGTGATATCGCTCAGCGGCACGGGCGCCTACTGGTGCTCAAGGTCCTGAGGTCAACCCCTGGTACCCACAAAAAAACAAACAAACAAACAAACAAAAAAATTCCACTGAAAGTATATGCAGCTGAATGAGTCAATGTGAGGATACAATATGACATATAAAAGACAGGATTGCAGTTAGTGATCAAAAAAATAAAGATTTCTTAAAAATACCAAGGGACCATGAAAATTCACTTCAACAGCTGCTAGATGATGCAAAGAAGATTAATATAAGATTCGTGAACGTCAATGAAAAAGCAGGAGATAGTGCAAATGACATTAACAAAAAAAAAAAAAAAAACTGTTTGCTGAAGTAATGGCAGAAAACTTCCCAAGCAGAAAAAAGAATCTGGCATACAGACAAGTGAGGCATACAGAACTCCAATTAACCATGATTAAAAAAAGAAATCTACACCAAGGCACATAATATTCAAGATTCCAGAAATTCAACACAACATCAGAATATTAAAAGCTATTAGAGGGCCGGTGAGATGGCTCAGCGGCTTAAGCGCCTGCCCAGCAAGCGCGAGGGCCTGAGTTCGACTCCCGGATCCCACATACGAAAAAGGGGCCGGTGATATCGCTCAGCGGCAAGGGCGCCTGCTGGCGCGCGAGGTCCTGAGGTCGACCCCCGGTACCCACAAAAAAAAAAAAAAAAAAAGCTATTAGAGAAAAGAAACAAATCACCTATAAAGAAAAGCACATCAGAATCACAGCAGACTTCTAAACACAAACCCTCAAGTTAAGGAGAGCATAGAGTGAAGTATTTCAATCCCTAAACGAAAATAACCTCCAGCTCAGATTGATGTACCCCACAAAACTATCTTTCAAAATTGATGGAGAAATAAGATATTTCCATGAAAAGAATGCCTGAAGACAATCATGACCACCAAACCAGCTCTACAAAATGTTCTGAAGGACATTCTGGAAGAGATAATGAGGACTACAATTCCATAAACCCCAAGAGAATGAACCCACCAGGCAAGGAAAGCAATTAAAGAGAGGGGGGAAAAGGGAACTAACAACATGAAAATTGCATGGCAAGGATAAATCAATATATATCAGTTATAACCATCAATGTAAATGGTCTCAATTCACCAATCAAAAGAAACAGATTGGCAGAATGGATCAAGATGCAAGATCCAACAAAATGCTGCATACAAGAAACACTTTTAATTCAAAAAGAAATTCATAGACCGAAAGTCAAAGGATGGAAAACCATACTCCATGCAAAAGGACCCAGATAAACACAGGGATAGTTGGTCTATTTGTGGATAAAGTAGATTTCAAGCCAAGACTGATTAAGAGAGACTAAGAAGGTCACTATATCCTTGTAAAGGGAACAATCCAAGAGGAAGAGATAACAATTATAAATATGTACCAATTACCAGCACACCTAACTATATAAAACAAACATTAATGAACATGAAAAATCAAATAAGCACTAATACAATTGTAATGGGGGACCACAATATCCCACTATTCCAAATAGACAGATCAACTAGAAAAAAATCAACAAATATCAGAGTTGAACCACTTTTTGAACAAATGGACCTAGTAGATGTCTACAAAATGTTCCACCCAACATCAGAATATACATTCTTCCTAGCTGCATAGAGGACATTCTCCAAAATAGACCACATACTAGCTTATAGAACATGCTAAAGTAAATGCAAAGGAACTGAAATTATCCCATGCATATCATCAGACCATAGTGAAATGAAATTGGAAATTAATGGCAAAAAAACCCACAAAAATTACATAAACACATGAAAATTAAATAGCACCCTCCTGAATAATGAATGAATCAAAGAAAAATTAAAGACATTAGACAGTTTCTACAAACAGTAAGGCCAATATGACATATTGGAACTTATGGGAAACAACGAAAGCAGTACTATGAGGGAAATTTATAGCAGTTAATTCTCATATCGGAAAAACAGAGCAAGCTGAAATAAACTACTAATGTTGAACCTCAAGCTTCTAGAAAAAATGAGCAGGTCAAGCCCAAAGATCATATGAGGGAGGAAATTATAAAGATCAGAGCTGAAATTAATGCAGTTGAGACTAAGCAAACAATACAAAGGATCAATGAATCAAAGAGTTGGTCCTTTGAAAAATTAAATAAAACTGACAAACCCTTAGCCAACCTTTTCAAAAAAGAGGAAGACTCAAATCAATGCAATTAGGAATGAAAAGGATGAAATCATAACAGATCCTGCAGAAATACAGAATATCATCAATACCTACTTTGAGAACCCATACTCTAAGATGGAAAACACAGAAGAAATGGACAGATTCCTAGATACATATGAATTACCAAAGCTGAATCAAGAAGATATAAAAATTCTAAATAAACCAATATCAGTCAGTGAAACTGAAGATGTAATTAAAAACTTACCAAAACCAAAGAAGGATCTAACCAAAAAAGAGAAATACAGACCAATCTCCCTAGTGAATATAGATGCAAAAGTCCTCAATAAGATACTGGCAAACAGGGCCAGTGAGATGGCTCAGTGGCATAAGCGCCTGCCTGGCAAGCGCGAGGGCCCGAGTTCAACTCCCGGAACCCACATACAAAAAAAGGGCTGGTGATATCGCTCAGCAGCACGGGCGCCTGCTGGCGCGCGAGGTCCTGAGGTCGACCCCCAGTACCCACAAAAAAAAAAAAAAAAAAAAAAAAAGATACTGGCAAACAGAAAGCAGCAAATTATCAAGAAGATTATACACCATGGCCAGGTATGCAGGGGTGTTTCAATATATGTAAATCAATAAATGCAATACACCATACCAACATAGCCAAGGACAAAAACCATATGATACTCTCAATAGATGCAGAAAAAGCTTTTGACAAAGTCCAACACACATTCATGATTAAAAAAAAAAAAAACCCAAGAAAATTGGAATAGTCTTTATCTCAATCTGATAAAAAGCCATCTATGACAATCCAACAGCCAACATCATACTAAATGGATAAAAACTGTAAGCTTTGACCCTAAATCACAAAGAAGGTAAGGATGCCAACTATCACCACTCCTGTTCAATATAGTTCTAGAAACATTAGCCAGAGCAATTAGACAAGAAAAAGAAATAAAAGGAATATGGATAAGAAAGCAAGAAGTTAAATTATCATTATTTGTGGATGACACGATACTCTACATAGAATACCCCAGAAATTCCATCAAAAGACTTCTAGATTTAATAACCAAATTTGGTAGTATAGCTGGATATGAAGTCAACACTCAAAAATCAATATCATTCCTTTACACAAATAAGAAAATTACTGAGAGAGAAATTAGGGAGACAACACCTTTCACAATAGCATCCAAAAAAAAAAAAAACCTAGGAATCAATCTAACAAAGAAAGCAAAAGACCTTTACATTTAAAACTACAAGGGCCAGTGAGATGGCTCAGCAGCGTAAGTGCCTGCCTGGCAAGCGTGAGGTCCTGAGTTTGACTCCCGGTACCCACATAAAGGAAAAAAAGGGGCCAGTGATATCGCTCAGCAGCACAAGCGCCTGCTGCCAGCCGTGAGGTCCTGAGTTCAACTCCCGGTACCCACACACACACAAAAAAAAACTAAAAACTCTGAAAAAGGAGATCAAAGAAGATATCAAAAAATGGAAAGCTATCACTTGTTTTTAGGTAGGAAGAACCAATATAGTGAAAATGGCCATAATTCCAAAATTGCTATACAGGACTAGGAATATAACTCAGCAGCACAAGTACCTGCCTGGCAAGCACAAGGTCCTGAGTTCAATTCCCAGTTCAAAAAAGAAATTGCTATACAGATTTAATGTAATCCTGATCAAAATACCAATAGCGTATCTCACAGAATCAAAGAAAATAATCCTAAAATTCATTTGGAACAGGAAGAGACCTAGAATACCAAAAGTAATTCTGTACAACAAAGGCAAGGCAGGGGCAGCACAATCCCTGACTTGAAATTATACTACAAAGCTGCTGTGATAAAAACAGCATGGTACTGGCAAAAAAACAGACCTGAGGATCAAAGGAACAGATTAGAAGATGCAGAAACAACTCCAAACACAATCAGGCACCTTATCTTTGACAAAAGAGTCAAATACCTTCACTGGAAGAATGATACCCTCTTTTAAAAATGGTGCTGGCATTTCACATGCCAAAGATTAAAACTAGACCCACATCTTTCACCATGCACTAAACTAAAATCAAAATGGATCAAAGATCTAAATATTAAAACAGAAACACTAAATCTGCTGGAAGATAGAATAGGTAGAACTCTTGAAGACATAGGTATAAGCAAAGACTTTATGAACAAAATCCAATCTCATGGGAATATCACAAAGAATCAACAACTGGGATCTCATCTTCTTTTTTTTTTTTTTTTGTGGGTACCGGGGGGTCGACCTCAGGACCTCGTGCACCAGCAAGCGCCCATGCCGCTGAGCAATATCACCGGCCCCTTTTTCGTATGTGGGTTCCGGGAGTCGAACTCGGGCCCTCGCGCTTGCCGGGCAGGCACTTAAGCCGCTGAGCCATCTCACCGGCCCTCATCTTCTCAAAAAGCTTTTGCACAGCAAACAAAAGAACAACACACACACACACAAAAACAAAAACAAAGCAAAACAAAAAACACCAACAGAGTGAAGAGATAATCCACAAAGTGGGAAAAAAATTCTTGCCAGCTATTCCTCAAAGACTAATATCTAGAATACATGAAGAACTAAAAAAAAAAAAAAATCAGACCCCTAAATTTAAAAACCAAATCCCAAATCAGCATCTGAAATGAATAGACACTTCTCAGATGAAGAAGAAATAGCAAATAAATACATGAAAAAACTGTTCAATATCATTAGTCATTTGAAAGATGCAAATTAAAACAACACTGAGATCCCATCTTACTCCAGAAAGAATGGCTATTATCAAGAAATCAACCAATGACAAATGTTGGCAGGGCTCTGGGGAAAAAGGAATCCTTGTCCACTGTTGGTGGGAGTGTAGATTGCTGCAACCACTGTGGAAATCAGTGTGGAGATTCCTCAAAAGCTAATACTAGAGGTTCCATTTGACTTAGCTAGTCCCCTTCTTGGTGTCTTCCTAAAAGAATTAAAAGCATCATACCACAGCAATATATGCACACCCATGTTTATAGCAGCACAGTTTGTTATAGCTGAATCTGGGAAACAGCCCAAATAACCATCAACTGATGAATGAATAAAGATGTGGGTTTTTTTTATACAATGGGGTACTACTCTGCCATAAAGAAGGATAAGCATGAGACATTTCTAGCTAAATGAATGCACCTTGAGAACATACTCTTAAGTGAAATAAATCAGACACACGTGTGTAAATACTGCATTGTTTCTCTGGTGTGAAAAACCAAAAGTGTAAATAAGGACCAAAATGTATAATAGATATTGGCAAATGGGAAGAAAATGTTCTAATGGGAAGGGGAATAAGGGAGAGGGGAGGGGAAAAAGAAAGAGAAAAAAGAACAGAAGTAAAAAAATGGAAACAAAGCTTTTGTAAATAAGGAGGGGAAGAAGGGCTGAAGGGAGGGGAGGGGAATGGGAAAAGAAGTTCCCTATAATGAATGTTATCATTATCTATATCTAAAAATGTACCAATAAAATAAAGCCACCCCCCCAAAAAAATAAAGAACTCACTGAAGTTTCACTTAAACTGAAAAAAAAATCTCTTAAAACCCTGTGACCATTAGTGATAATTGTCAACTCAGCTGGATTAACAAATGCCTAGCAGAGTAGTAAAACACACTTGTGGGGCTGGTGAGATAGCTCAGTGGCATAAGCGCCTGCCCAGCAAGCACAAGGTCCTGAGTTCAACTCCCGGAACCCACATAAAGAAAAAAAAGGGCCGGTGATATCGCTCAGTGGCACAAGCTCTTGCTGGCAAGCACGAGGTCCTGAGGTCGACTCCCGGTACCCATATAAAAACAACAACAACAAAAAAACACACTTGTGGTAGTGCCTGTGGGTGTTTCCACAAATGACTGGCATACAGTCCAGCAAAATGGGAAGGGAAGCCCCACCCTTATTGAGGGTGGGCACCATTCCAATGGTCTGATGGAATAACAGGGGGAAAAGGAGGAGGAAGTCTGCCTGCATTTCAAGAGCTCCTTTCATCTTAAGCAGGTGCACCTTTTGCTACTGCCGTTGACTGGACACCAGACTCCAGTTTCTTCAGGCTTTCAATATGAACTCATGCCAGTTACGCACCAGGAGCTTCCAGGCTTTCTGTCTTGAAATGGCATTGCACCCTGGATCCTTCTTGTGATGCGGCTCCCAGCTTCTTGGACTGAGCAGCTACTAGATTGTCCAGCTCTTCAGCACACACACGGCCATTGCGGACTATCTCATCTCTGATCCTGTAAGACTAACAAATTCCCTTGAATAATTATATATTTTTTCCCATTGATTCTGTTTCTCCAGAGAACCCTAACCAATATGGACTCCAAGGTAGAGTCACTCAGCAAAATTGCTCCTAAATTTGATGCACAAAAATTGTGAAAAGATAATTTTTCTTGTTGTTTTTAGGTTATATAGCACTTTCTCAAAATTTGTTTATCAAGGTTCTTGAGAAGTGATCTCAAGATTCCTTAAATGGAAAATTTTTTTAAAGTGGAAGTAAACAAAACAAAAAAACAAACAAATAAAAAAAAGAGCCGGTGATATAGCTCAGCAGCACTAGCACCTGCCTGACAAGTGCAAGGTCCCGAGTTCAATTCCCGGTACCAAAAAAACAAAAAACCCAAACAGAAAGTGGAAGTATAGCAAACCTGAACTAACCTTTCAGTTTAAATATGAACTCTTAGATATAATTTCACTTTTTTTGTTATTTGTTTATTTTGAGAGAGGGTCTCACTGTGTAGTGCAGGTTGGCCTTGAACATGCTTATGTAGCCCAGGCTGGCCTGGAACTCATGGCAATCCTCCTGCCTCATCCTCCCGAGTGCTGGGATTACAGGTGTACACCACCATGCCTGGCTAATTTCACTTTTTGAAGGACAGATTTGTTCCTTTAATAACTTTTATTTTTAAAAATAAGAAATTGGGGAGGGGAGACTCCTGTTTTCCCTAGATTACAAGTGAAATTTGATTCTCTCATTCCTTATTTTGAAAATTCTGGTAATAAGACTGTTAGAAGCAGAGATAGAGATTATATAAGAGAGAGGGGAGAGAAAAGAGGATTGAAATGTGAACTCACAATTCCCTGTACCATTTATTTCCTAAGATCTCATCTCACACAAATAACATCAGTGACAGGTTTTCCTCTGTTCATATCTCCCACTGGGACAGAGCTAGTTTATCATTTCCTCAAAAATGGAGACAAAACAACTTTCTCTTTATCAAAATTTAAACACATTTAAGGATAAAAATTAAAATAAATTGAGGCATATATAACTATAGTAGGTGATTCTCTTTTTAGCACAATATGAATTATACTCTCCATGCCTCCCCATTCTCATTCCAATCTCAAATTTTTCAAAGCAAAGAATACATACCAGTTAACACAAGACACAGAACATACTAAAGATAAATAGAAAGTTGAGTGTATAGCTAGCTTAGGATGTGTAAGGCCTTGGGTTCTATCCTCAGCGCCTAAAAACAAAACAATAAAACATCAATAACCAAAGATAAATGGAGAGTGGGGTTTAAAATACTTGTAAGGTCTGGTCTCTGTTGACAAAAAAACAATGTAGATATGCCAGGTGTGGTCGTACACACCTATAATCTCTGTAGAGAAGCTGAGGTAGGAGGAATGCTGTGGCTTCCAGGCCAGTCTGGGCTACATAGTGAGCTCAAGGCCAGCCAGAACTACATAGTGAGACCCTGTCTCAAAAAAAATAAAAAGTAAAAAAAAGCAGATAATAAATATTACTAATGTTACATGGTTCTACAGAAGTCTTTTAACATCCTCAGATACATTTGTAATAATCATACACCTGCAATACAATATATACACTTTCTCCTAGCAATAATGTACTTTTCAACTCAGGAGACTGAGCCAGGAGGAGGATCGGCACAGGTTTGAGGCCAGCCTGGGCTACAAAGGGAGATCATGGCCAGCCTGGACTATACAGTGAGACCTTACCTCATTAAAAAAAAATGTACTTTTCAGACTGTTCTCACATCAATCTCTAATAATTCTATTAGGCAAGCAACTAGAATTACTATCTTGAACAGATGATGAAAAGTCTGAAGAGGTTTTTCTAAGTTTGGTTAGTCAATGGTAAGAAAGAGACTGTAATTAAGGCCTCCAAGAATCTAATGTTGGACCTTTCTCCAGACCACTTCTCTGCTGAAAGCACTAGGCAAATACCAAGAACTTAGAAAAAAATAAAGAACACTATTCTAGTTTGTTTGTTTGTTTGTTTGGTATCAGGAATCGAACTCAGGACTTTGCTCTTGCCAGGCAGGCACTGAGCCACTGAGCTATGTCCCTGGCCCACATTTCTAGTTTTTAACTCACTTAAGTATTTTATAATTGTTTTATAAAGTTTTTATAATTATTAATTTAAAATATTTTGTACATTTATACTTTAAAGCACTATTTGACAAAATTAGCTTATTGTTATTCAATTATTAACTGCTCCTCTGATCCATGAATTTATGTTGGTACCTTTTATTACTTATGAGCAGTCCACTGGTAAAAGGAATAGCCTACACGTAAAGGAAAGTTCCTTCTGCCTACACACAGACACACTGACGACAGGAGCAAATTTGCTAGCATCAATTTCTGACTCTTCAAGCAACCTTTTGAAGGATGAGCAGAATGGAGAAGACCAGGAGTCAGAAACAGGTCATGAAAGTATAAATAAAACAGTGAATACTGCTGGGCATGGTGGTGCGCACCTGTAATCCCAGCACTCAGGTGGCTGAGGCAGGCGGATCGCTGGAGTCAAGAGGCTGGTCTGGACTATGTTCATGGCCAGCCTGAACTACATAAGACTCTGTCTCAAAAGCTCCAAAAAAAAAAAAAAAAAAAAAAAAAAAGGAATACTAAGAATGTTGCCTAATTATAATAGAAATGGCAGATCAGGTGGACAAGGAAAACTTTAAAATGAAGAGGGTGGTTGATGGAATGGGTAGTTAGAGAAATACACATAAAAGATTAATGCCCTTGAAGGCTCAATTTAAATGGTTCTCCCTCTTTAAACCCACCTTCATTTCCCAGAACAAAATTTTATCCTCTAAAATAATACAGCATTTCTCCTGTAGCCTTCATCAAGCCAAAGCTACTTATGACTTAGCTCAGGGAGCCTCTAATCTTTAAGGGAGAGTCCCTGTTGGGCTCATTTACCTCCTACAGTTCTTGACAGGCTGTACTGGAAGACAGGGAAAGGATGAATGGAGGGAAAGGACTTCAATTTCTTAATTTTCTACTGCATGTTTGACATTATGCTAAACAATTTACATATGTAATCTCAGGAGGAACTGAAACAGAGTTTAGTAACTTAGCCAACATCGCTCGAATGATAAGTTGGTAAAATCAGGATTTGAACTTAATTCTTCCAAAAGTGGCACTGAGCTTACTGAGTATTTGCTGGAAAGTTAGTCCCATCAAGGTATTTAGAAAAGTCTGAAAAAAGGCATTTCACAATGGTTCTCAATTATTTCTGGGTCCTGCACCTCTGCTAAAATCTCTCCCCAAAACTGCACATATACAAATAATGTACATCATTTTTGCATACTATTTCAGGAGGAATGGCTAAAGAACCATGGAAACCAGGGTAAGAAACTAAAACTTACAGTCTTCCAAACCATCTTTTCCCCATCTAACCACTATTCCTCTTTCTCACAATCTAAGAATAATGAAAATGAGAGAAAGTGAAAACACGAAAGTTCCGTTGGGAGAAGCAAATGCAAAATCCTAATGTAGTAGTACTTTAAAATATCATGCAGAACTTGAATAAAAAGACACTGAAAAATGTAGCCTTAACAACTTTTAAATTTCAGTTATAACCTTTAGACTATATATGATGCAAGACTGAAAGATGAAGTTTTTGGAATTTCATCCCCAAGACAGTGAAAGTAGCTGAAAATAAAATTGAATGGAAAATCCCAGGAAGTATACTACTCCTTAAGAAGAGAGTGGTTTATTTCTGTCACTTTGTCTGGGGAATTTTTCTTGAAAAGTACATTTAGATTTTACGAGCTAAATGTTTTAATTGGTGTTTATGTTGTTTTTATTTATATCCTGCATTGTTTCTAAGCAGATTTAAGAGAGCTTATAGGTTTAGAGAAAATATAATGAAATATCATGAATTACAGGAAAAGAAAAAGAGACAGACATAAAATAGAGGTGGGAATGGTGTTGATTTTATTTATTTTTGTGTGTGTGGGAGGGGGTACCGGGGGTCGACCTCAGGACCTCGCGCGCCAGCAAGCGGCCCCTGCTGCTGAGTGATATCACCGGCCCTTTTTTCGTATGTGGGTTCCGCGAGTGGAACTCGGGCCCTCGCGCTTGCCAGGCAGACGCTTACGCCGCTGAGCCATCTCACCGGCCCTGGTGTTGATTTTAAAATCCAAATTTATATAATGATTAGACCTTCCTCCCTCAAACAACCCCCCCCCCACGCTGAGGAAGGAATCCATGGCCTCCCACATGCTTGGCAAGTGCTTACCACTGAGCTACACCCCTAGCTCATTCATCATCTTATTTGACCCTAAACTGACTTTGTTAAGCAGTTATCATCCACATTTTCCAGATAAGGGAAACTGATTAAGAACTTGATAAGAGACTCTGTGAAAGATCTGAAAATCAAGTTCTTACTCTTTTCATTAATTTATACTTCAGCAACTGACCATTACAATTCCTATGCACTAACAATGCCTTTCAGTTCTGGGCAAGAACAATACATATTTGATACCCGTGGCTGTCACATTTTCATGAGGTGAGATTTACTACCTTCTGTACAGGTTGCTTTACATCTGGAGACTGGATAGATGTAAACTCAGAAGAACTTCAGACTTCGAATAGTCTTTTTAAAAAAGTAATCAACTCTGAGATGAGTACAATGAAGCACTGAAAGGCCAAATGATTCATCAGAATCATCCAATCAGTGGTAGTGTAACCATATGGTAGATCCGGCAGATAAGATTCCAAATTCTTGTGTATAGCAAGCGAACAATTGCAAAGCATACACTTCATGGTGAGAGGAAAGTAGCTACATTTATTGAAGGTCACGGAGAAATGGTGCTGGGACGGCTTTCAGGTTTAAGCGCAAGAGAGAAAAAAAAGGGCCTCTGGTGCTTTGGTCTGGGGTTATATATTGCTCCTAGGGTGGAGCCTGAACTCAAGTAGACGGAGAGTTGAGATTAGGGAGGGGTGGCCCTATAGGGTGGTTTCCAAACTCAAGTGAGTGGAGGGGAGCTCCACCACAGAGTAATCCCTCCGCCCTAAAACGTGCTTCTTTACAACAGGTCGGTGTCCCAAGCTATGCCTAGCAATGCATGAAATAGTACACATTCAGTACATTTTAGCTGCATGAATAAAAAACTTTGCTTTTTCCTTTTAACAGTATTTTAGTAGGTAACTCATAAACAGTGTAAAAAATTTTCAAACACACAAAAAATTCAATGGGCAGACTTTTCCCCCTCAAGCCCATCCATTATACACATATGGGTACTTAAGTTTATCCTATTTGTTTTCACACGTGGTAAAAAAGATTTGGCAGAGGATGTACCTCAGCAGTAGACGGTTGCCTAGCATGCAAAAGGCCGTCGGTTCCATGCCCAGTACCACACAAAAATTTATATAAAATGTACGTATTATTTATGGTTTATATATGATTCGATCACATGTAACATGGAAATATATAATGGAAACATATATCTATACAGAGTTGTCTCGTTTCTGCATGTCAGGTTTTGTTAACAGCAGCGTAGTATTCCACTGACCAGTATACTGTACCCTGATTTACTTCAGTCCCTAATGTATTTCCAATTTATAAAAATACTCCCACTCTCCGAACAGAAACACCATCGACCCCAACCAGTGTGGCCCTCACATCTCAAACAACTTTTCACCCTTTCAGGACAGCGCCCTCCCACCGCACGCCACCTCCGCCTTCCCATCACGTGCCCCGCGACACCGAACCTCTTCCCCTCCCCCAGCTTCTCTGGGCCTCTGGGGTCACTGGCTCGAGAATACCGGAACCGCTTGTGCTTGGCCTCCGCAATTCGGGGCGGACCCGGTGCGGGCGGGACAGGCGCGGGGACGGGCACTGGCGGTGCGAGGCGGGGATCGGGCCGGAAGGGCAGGGCCGGCGTGCCGGTCTCCTTCCCTTTCTTCCGGTGGCGCTGGCCGCGGCGCAGCACTTCCGGGTCGGCGCGGAGGCGGGGCGGGGGCGCCGCAGCGGCTGTTATTGTTCGGCTGGGCTCGGCTGGGCGCTGTCTCTATCGGCTTCGGGGGTGTCAGTTTTTCCGGCTTCTCTTCCGCTCTTCATTCCCGGCGGCTGACGGCCACGGCGGCGGCGGCGGCGGAGGCAGCGGGCGGGGCCGGGCGTTTGGAGGCTGAGCGGTGCCGGGGTGAGGGGCGCAGAGGAGGAGCAGTAGCAGGAGGAGGAGCCGTGTGCCCTGGCACCGAGCGGCCGTGGCCATGGCGTACGCCTATCTTTTTAAGTATATTATCATCGGCGACACAGGTAAGGGACCTGGGCGCGGCAGAGCGGGTGTCGGTGGCGCTCGGGCGGGGGTTGAGCAAACGGCGCTTGGCGGCGGTGCGGACACAGACTTCGCTTGGCGCCTCCCTCCCGGCCGCGCGGCTCCATTTCCGCAGTGCTGGAGCTGGTGACGTGGGCACTGCGAGCGGCCGCGGCCTGGCCAGGCCTGGTCCACGGCTCCCGCCCCGGCCATCCTTGCAGGCGAGGATCGTGGCGGCCTTTACGACCCCAGATCGGAGAAGTGTTGAACGCAGGCTCAGCCCCGAAACTTCAGGTCCGGACTCAGGAGATTGCACCGCCTCCCCTGGGCCCCTCATCTCTGATCTCTTTGCGGCCTCGGAGAAGGAAAGGGAGACCCGGGAGACCCGGGAGAGCCGAAGGTGATAGCCGGGAGCTTGAGTTCCTGACACGTCCCACCTTCTTCCCGCTGCACACATCCGCCACGGCTGAGCCAGGCGCTCCGGAGTGTGGGACAGCCATCTGAGAGAAAAAAATCCTCTTTAAAAATTGTTATTTGTGACATTCTCAATTCCCAATTCAGAATAAGTCATATCTCGTGTTTTGACGGCTGGCTAATCATTTTGGGGTTATTAAAGCAGGAAGGAGGACTCTTGATACGTGTAAACTGATGTTATTTGATAGTAACGTAGGGGCCGTTTAGTGCTTTGGGTGGGTGGGTGGGTGTGTGTGTGTGTGTGGGTGTGTGTGTATGTATGTGTATGGTGGGGACACTGAATTTTTTAGTTAAGTCCTGGGTCACAAGTACTGATTTTCAGATGTCCTCAGGTATTCTCACTTGATATAACATCCTAGCGTATATTACAGGTAAGCAAACAAACTCGTAAAATGTTTTAACACCTGCGACTTGGGCATTACTTTGAACCTAATAAATAACCCTGAGGCTTGTTCAGGTGTTACAACTGTTCCTATACCAGAGTCTCTTTTCGGTGGTGACTCTTGCGCAACTTTGGAAACATAAGCAGCGTCTTGTGGTTGCACTGGTGATGTAGCAAATTCTGTAAGTAACTGTGGAAGTGTGTTGGTTGCAGCCTGAAAGAAAAACTTTTTGCTGCAATCGGTATTTACACAGTCTTTCAGCAAGGATTTTTTTTTTTTTTTTTTTTTTTTTTTTTTTTTTTTGAGGAGGTGTGTATGAATGGAAACTGGGTGGTTTTCTCTGTAACATCCTGAGGAAAGCAGTGTTTTGCTCATGTTTAGTAGCAAATTTATAAACTTTTTAAAAAATGGTATATTTGGAAAAAGGAAAGAATTCTAAAACCATTTAGGCTGTAAAGATTAAGATTGTAGACAGATGTCACAGTAACTATTAATATGAGTGGATTTGAGAAATAGAAAAGTGACTGGCCACTTTGCAGGTTGCCTTTCAGCCTTTTAATTGAGGATCTTATTACAGGTGAAGAATGTATTGTGCAGAGTAGTGGGGCTATAAATATTAACAAGTCAGGGTTCCATTCTCATGTAATTTGCCCTCATCTGAAAATAGTCCCTATGCAGTTCCAAGGGAAGACTCCTTTCCTGGCATTGCTGTTTTACAACCTAGTTCAAGCACTGAATTCCTGACACTAACAATAGACAGTGTGGAGTAGCACTTTCTCCCAGCTCCATTTCAGCCTGTTGGTGTATATCGCTGTTAGTTTAATCTTCCTGAAACAGATGTTGAGGCAACTTCTGTGCTCGCTCGTATTTTTGTTTTGTTTCTTGTTTTTAGTTTGACCTTTAATAAACTCCGTCAGCTTTTTTTTTTTTCTCCTGGTGGTACTAGGAATTGATTCCAGGGCCTTCACACTGAGCTACATCCCCGGCCTTTTGGGGAGAGGTGGGGGAGGGGATCTCCAGATTGCTCAGGATTAAAACTTGCAGTCCTCCTGTCTCAGTTTCCTTCATAGCTGAGAGTCCCTATCTACTTTTCGAGCTTTCTTTTCCACTATTCTCCACCTTGCTTCTGCCACGGAGGCCCGGTGGCTGATTTCTGAGGTTTTCCCTGGGTTCTGCTGCTGTCTCTGCTTAAAGTGCCTTCTGACACAGTCTCTCACTGTGCAAGTCTGTCGGTCCTTTAAAGCCTTACCCAGGTCTTCCATAAGGCCTGCAGAGTCAGCAGATACTGAGTTCTCACTATACACTATGCCAAGAGTTTCCTGATATACTGTCTGGAAGTGACTACTGCTTTTCTGATTTATGTTTCTCACTTCGTATATTAATCTGTATATTTACACACTTTTTTTAAGATTTATTTGAGGGTATACTGGGAAGTTGAACCCAGCTCTACACTGAGCTACATCGCAGCCTTTTTTTCTTTTTTTGTGATACAGTCTCACTTTGCCCAGGCTGGTCTTGAACTTGCAGACCTCCTGCCTCAGCCTCCCAGAGTGCTGGAATTATAGGTGTGTGTTGCATTTTTTAGGGCAGAACAGGTGTTTTATATGGTTTTATATTTCAGGAAGAGCCTAGCAAAAGGTAAGCCCTACATATTTAATTAATGAATAAGGAGCCATAAGGTCACTGTCTATTATAGTATATATTAATAACTATAGAATTTTTTTTGCTTAATTCTGCCCCTTTCTTGCTTATTGATTTAGCCCAAAGTCCTTTACCATATTTCCTTAATTCAGCGTATATACATCTAATTGTAATTTGGCCCCCCTCCCAAAAGTTTGAGCAGCAGTTTGAGACCCATCTTGATTTCTTTTTTAAAGTCGTAGTATGGAAAGCATACATTTTATTTTATTTATTTATTTTTGTGTGTGTGTGGGTACCAGGGGTCGAACTCAGGACCTCACGCACCAGCAGGCACCTGTGCCGCTAAGCGGTATCACTGGCCCTTTTTTCGTATGTGGGTACCGGGAGTCGAACTCAGGACCTCGTGCTTGCCAGGCAGGCGCTTATGCTGCTGAGCTATTTCACCAGCCCAAGCATACATTTTAAAATGAAAGAAATCATTAATTTTCCTGTCTTTCACTTTTCCAAGCCTTTAAGACAGATACTGTTAGCTTTACCTTCTCTCAGTAGTGTGTTATAAAACGAGGATACATGTGAAAATGCTTTGATTAGAGAAAGGAACTATACACATTTTTTTCTTTTCAGAGATCTCTCTCATAGAAGTTGTTTTTAACACTTTATGATCATGATGATACTGTTAAACTGTCTTAGTGTAAGACTAAATGTAGTTTAAATAGAACTTTTATTTTCATTGGTAATGTCTTGTTTCTGAAAAATGACTTAGGAAAAAATGTGATTTAAATCTAGGTATAAAAGTGGAGGGCGGTGAGATAGCTCAGCGGCATAAGCACCTGCCTGGCAAGGACAAGGTCCTGAGTTCAACTCCCGGTACCCACATACGAAAAAAGGGCCGGTGATATCGCTCAGTGGCACGGGTGCCTGCTGGCACACGAGGTCCTGAGTTCAACCCTCAGTACCCACAAAAAAAGTGGAAAGTAGATTTTAATATATGTGCTGCTGAAGTGAGCACGTGGAAAGTGGATTTTAGCACGCCTACCCTAATATTATAAGCAAGTAATTATTGAGAAAAAAAGTGTTAACAAACCTATAATTCTTGCTCTTAAAATTCTGGTATCTGCCTACCATTTTAACTTCTTCACTAACTTTCCCTGCCTCTCAGCCAGGCCAAAGGCACAAACTGGCTTATATTCTTACTTCTGTTTGAAATTCCCCTCTTGCCTCCCCACCCAAAGGAAAAAGAGAAGATTATGTCAAAACTTTGACACTTAGCCAACTTCTGTTCATCCATCCGTAGTAGCAAACCCCACTCTTCCCTGTTGCGTTGTACTGGTCCCTTCTCTTCCTTCATTCTCTCTCCCTCTGCTCTTCCAACTCCCACTTGCATTTTAAACCGTTTTTGCTAAGATGGATTTTGATTTTTGTCTTAGATATAAAGTTATGCCATGCAGTGATTTTTTTTTTTTAATAAGTCTGCCTTTAGGGAAGATGCTGCAAGGCTTTACTGAAGAGGTGATCCATGAGCTGAAACTAAAGTGATAAGCACAGATTTGCCAGGTGGATAAAGGGACTGTCTGCAATTCAAGGGAAATACATGTTTGTAGCTTAGGAGAATGATCTGGGTTAGAGATGTGGGAACTAATAAGATTAAATGGAATTTTCATTATCTGAACTGTCAGTTACAAGGGTTTGTAGGAAAGTAACAATTCCCATCATTTGAAAATGTTTATTATTAAACTCCCACTTTAAGAAGTTGATCCCTTCTCAGACTGTCTTTCCCATTTGTTCCCATCCTCCTGCTTTGGCATAAGGTCTTGATGATTAACATGGTTCAAATAGTTATAAAGTAAAATTACATATCATCCCCTCCCCCGAAAAAGTACATGGTCTTGTTCATTTGATGAAAATTATTTTGAGTTGAGCCAGGCATGGTGGCACATGCCTGCAGTCCCAGCACTTGGGAGGTTGAGGCAGCAGGATCACTGAGAATTCGAGGCCAGCCTGGGCTACAAAGTGAGTTCAAGGCCAGCCTGAACTGCATAGAGAAACCCTGTCTCAAAAAGACAAAAAAGAAAAAAGAAAAGAAATTATTTTGAGCATTGCTTCACATGCGGAACAATTGACAAATGGGGATCTGAGAAGGTTGCCCTCCAGGAATGAAGTTAGTGATGATTATTCATTAGTGAATATTGACGGAAAAGCTTGAATGTGAATGTGGGGAATATTATCAGGAAAGAAGTCTAGAAGGAAGACACAAAAAGGAAGAGAAATTTCGACAGTACAGTGTCACGGAATCCACAGAAGAGGCAAATTCCAGAGGAGTGGTCACCATTGTTAAATGCAGAAGTCAGGGACTATTGATTAAAATGGTAGAAAGGTAAGAGTGCTTTGCCACACTCTTGGATTAAGAAGTGAATAAAAGAGACTTTCAAAGCAAGTTGCAGAAATACAAGGTATAGTATTTTCTTAAACTATGGAGTTTTATGTATACCATGTAAATATATACCAAAAAAATTCCTAAACACACACTTTAACAGTTACTTCTGGGGAGAAGAGTCAGATTTTTATGTTTGTATTGGGAAAGTTGATATTGGTAAAATAGGGCTCTCTGTGTTGTGCAATTCCACCCCCTTTTTTCTTTCCTTTTTAAGTTTTAAACAATATAACATAAATAAAATAATTGGTGCTTTGAGAGAGATGAGGGGTGGGTTGGGGGAGTTAAAAATAAAGCCATAGTGTGGGTTATTCAATTGAAGACTGAATGGGAAAGGGAAGGGGAGGGGAGGGGAAGGGAAGGGAAGGGAGAAAAGTTTAAATTTGGTTGGAAGATCAGATTGGCTGCTGTGTATTCATTTATGTATGTATTTTATAAGAGAGACTTGAGAGTGAAAGGTTGAACATAGAAAAAAGAAAAAGAGAAAGAACAAAATCCTAGAGGAATGAGATTAGATTCTGTAGAACTTTAGAGTTTTAACAGAAGGGAGCCTTCTTCCAGTTGGAGTCTCAGACTTGAGTTTTAGATTCTTGTGAGTCACCTGCAATATTTGTTTTTTAAAAAAAAAAAAAGCTTCAGAGATTTTCTTACAAAACCTGTGGCCAGACACTAATTTTATTTTATTATGTGAGCAGGTTTGTTAGATACTTTCAAAGAATGGAAAAACAAACTGGAAAGTTCAGAGGTAGTAAAATTCCACTAGAGTTTTTCTAATAATGAGATATATCATGGATATAAAAGTATATAATATATGCATAATTTAATAGATTTATTAAGGAATAATAATAAAACCTCATGCCAAAGAAACACATGTCTTTACATACCTCTTGAGACCAGGTTTCCACTGGCCTGAATTTTATATTCTTCCTGTGCCTTTTTTCATAGTTCTATAACTTATCCCTAAAGTGTTTAGTTTTGCTTGTTTTTAGAGATGTTTAGCTATTTCTTCATGAAGTGAGAGTTCAAAGATAACTTTTAACATTAGAATTCAAATGATATGCTTCTTTCATACTTAAATTTCTGCTCATATGCATGACATGTGTAGTCTGTAATTCCTAACCCAGTTTATTTGCTGCTTCCTCTCCCTAGTTATCTGTGTTGCTCCTGAGGCTTTGTGTTGAACCATAGAGGCTCTGGCCCTGGTTGCTCACTCCTTTTCACTTTCTTAATTTATGGTGACCTTCTTCAATTGAAATGATGCCCCCTCCTTTGTCAATGTTCTTGTCCTTTTTGTCCAACCCCATTCCTGTTCCAGCATGAAATTAGTTCTTGGTTTTTTGTTTGTTTTGTTTTTGCCTTTATCCTCCCCAGTGCTTTGTCCAGCTCTCCTCTTATTACAGTAGCCAGTAATTTTGCTGTTTTATTTGAACAGATCCTAATTTTGTCAGCTCAGCTGTTTTGCCTGTGCTTCTGGCCCAGCTGTGCTTGCTCCATTTTGTTATTCTCTACTTATCCTCCTGTGAGCTTGGGTCTTTTGTTACAAAAGATTACTGCTACATGTTGACCTCTCTGTCTCCTTCCTAATTTCTAGTTTTCTTGTAGTTTTTGTTTTTTGCTTTGTTTTTTGTTCGTTCGGTACCGGGAATTGAACTCAGGACCTTGCACTTTGCCAGGCAGGCGCTGTGCTACTGAGCTATATCCCTGGCCCTGGTTTTTGGTTTTTTAAGACAGGGTCTCACAATGTAGTTCAGATTGACTTGAACTCACTATGTAGCCCAGGCTGGCTCAAACTCACGATTCTCCTGCCTCAGCCTCCCAAATGCTGGGATTACAGGATTATAGGCATGCGCTACCATGACAGGCTCCTAATTTCTAGTTTTCTAGAAATTTAACAAAACGAAACTTTTCCATTTGATTTCATCGGCCTTGTTTATTTGCAAATTTTAAAATACTCTACATTTTAGCTGTTACACTACACTTGTAAGTAGAAGACTTATGACAAAAAGATGCTAGATTCCTTCTGCTACCATGCACAGGTAGTCAGTCACCCTGTGTTAACTGATGCATTGTTTCTCAATTCATGCCACTTAAGTCTTTTAAAGATGCTGTTTTAGTAGTTCTAGGACGAGTCTTAGGTATGTGTTTTTAAAACACTGTATGTCTAGTGGTAGTACTGCTGTAATATTTCTCTGCTGGTGTGTCATGGTCCTTTTTGCCTATTTTTAAAAAATTGGTTTTGTACTGTCAAAATTTCTGCTTTATGAAATTTTATTTAAATAATCCCCAAGATATATGAAGACTGGATTTATGTGGAATTCTCCATCACATTTTATTTGGCACTGTTTCTCAATAGTAGAGAGTCATGAGGAATCCTTCACCGTTTTTTAGAAGTTCCCACACAGTATCAAAAGCTTGCCGCCACCCCCCCACCCCATTTCCTGGCATTGGGGTGAACCCAGGGCCTAGCTCTGCTAGACAAGACCTCTGCCACTGAGCCACTCCCTATCCCATTTGTTTTCTTTTAATCCTTCAACACATGTATTGAGGTTGCCATTTTACAGATGAAGAAACTAAGCTGTGTTTCTTTGAGCAATTATTTTTAGTAACTAGAATGAAGACCTAGGGCTGTCTACTCCAAGGGCTATCCCCTTGACTATAGGATGGCCTTCTCCATTCCCCTTTGCACTCTACCTTTTAGTTTGACTTTTCATAGCTATAATGAAGCTTTAAGTTTCTCTCAATCGTCTCTTTAAAATATTCCCATTTTCAGGTGATGAATGTGTGCTAAGTAGGCTTTGCTGGGTAGGCTGCATGCATTGACTACTGTACATTGGTACCTCGGTTCACAAACTGCTGTATGCTTGCAATTCAGTTGCAACCAGAATCATGGAAAGAATTGAGTTCGTGAACCAAGGTCCCACTGTATTTCTCCTTGTTTCCAGAAGAATTTAAGGGCACATGTATAAAAATTTCTGGGCTTTTAAAAACTGTAAATGGAAGAAAGAGGTAGTTTTCTGTTACTACCAGAAAATTAGCAACGCAAGCAACACAAATGTAGCATTTTATAGTTTAGAAGTCTGAGGTGTCTCACAGCTATGATCAAGGTTTCTACAAGGCTGAGTTCACTTCTGGAGAATCCTTGCTCATTCAGTTTGTTTGCAGAATTTATTTCCATGTAGTTGTAGAGCTCCTATCCCTGGATCCCTGTTTTGCTGGCTGTCATCTGAGGGCTTTTCCAGCTTTAGAAAGCATACCCATGCTTTTTGGCCAGTGACCTTTCTCACCTGCAAAGGCAGCAACAGTGAATCACATCCTTCTGCACTATTTTTCTTACTCTTCTTGGGTCGTTCCATCTCTCTCTAATCTAGGAAAAATTCTCCACTTTTAAGGGTACATGATTAGATTAGGTTCATCTGGATTGTATCTTTTTTTTTTTCTTTTTTTTCCTTCAATACTGAGGATTGAACCCTGGGAGTCATGAATGCTAGGCAAGTGCTCTATCATTTAGCCTTATCCCCAGCCCTTTCTATTTTAATTTGAGACAGGATTTTATTAAATTGACTAGGCCGGCCTGGAGTTTGAAATCTACTGCTTCAGCCTCCAGAATAGCTGGGACTATAGGACACAGGGACACCAGGCTCTCAAGGTTTAAACTTAATCATATCTGCATATTTTCCATTACCTTGTAGAGTAACATACATATTCGTGAGTCCTAGGAATTAGTCTGGGGACATCATTTGAAGAGCATTTTTTTGCCTGTCATACAGGGCTAAAGAACAAATGGTAGGAACAATAAAAAAATTCAGAAGGGACATTAATAACCAAATGTGTATACCTCTTTGAAGTGTATTGTATTTAGTACTAAACAGTGCAAAGAGACAACCCTACTCATTTTCCTCAATATCCATTTTTTGATGTGTATGCTTGTACTAAGTCCTGATATTAAATCTTGAAAAAAATTTTGATTGCTCTTAAACAATGTAATACAGTGAAAGAATGTAAATACACAACTGACTTTAAAATCTGAACAGTATGTAATATGTTTGTTACATTATCAAGATAGTTTGTCAAGATTCATTTAATCCCAGATATCTGTATTTGTAGCAGCTTTCCTTAATTTAGTGTGTTTGACCATCCAAGTCCACTAGTGATTTAGACAGACTCAGGAAGGACCTATTTGGTTATGGGGAATAGAAACCCACTTTAACTAGCTCAAGAAAGAAATTTAATACGAATGTAAAGTTTAGGAATCCAAGAAAAACTGTGCAAACGTATCTTGGCAGCTGGCTAGTCTGAAATCTTTTTCTCCCAAGGCTTCTCTCTTGATCCTTGAGATATTTAGAAATAGGTTTAAATTTTTTGTTTTATTTTTGAAATGGGAGCTCATTATGTTGCCCAGGCTGTGCTCAAACCATTGGGTTCAACCCATCTGTTTCTTGAGTTGCTAGAGTGACAGGCACGAACCACCTTGTCTGGCGGTGTTTGGGTGTGGTGTGATGTGCTTTGATTTGGTTTGGTTTGGTTTGGTTTGTAGTACTGGGAATTGAGCCCAGGGCCATTGCGCTGAGCTGTATCCCCAGCCCTTTTTTTAAAATTTTGAGACAGGGTCTCATAAATTGCCCAGGCCGGGCTTGAACTTGTGATTCTCCTGCTTCAGCCTCCCAGAATGCTGGCATTATAGGTATGACCCACCACGTCCAGTTTGTATTTGAGTTTTTAAGCATATTTCTTTCTTTTCTTTTTTCTTTTCTATAATCTTTTCATTACTGACTTCTAACTTCATTTCACTTAGATCAGAGAGTTGGGCCATACATATTGATTCTTCAGTATTTGAGATAAATTGAGTTAGGTCAGTATTTGTACATGTTCAATTTGTGCTTGCAAAGTATATTCTTGTTTATGTGGTTGTTTCAGGTTTCTATACATGCCCATATGATCATCTACATAATTTTTTAGTTTTGGGGAAAGATGTTGAAAATATCTCCCATTATGACTGGATTTTTCTTGTAGTTCTGACAGATTGGTTACCCCTCCATAAATTTAAAGATTAATTTGTAAGATGCCATGTGGGCTCCGGAACCTGACGTCTTAAGGAGTTACTACTTTTTCATTTAAGCTTCTCTCACTTTGTTACTTAGTATAGTTTTTGTTATTCAGGGATTTGATATTAATTTTAAATATTAACTTTTGGTTATTTGTCTACTGTGTACTTTTTCATCCTCTTTTTTCTTTTTTAAAAATTAATTTTGTTTTGGAAATAAACATTACAGATACAATTGAAGCCCCTTTCCTATATAATTATTATATATGTATGTGTGTGTCTACAGCCATATGCAATTTTTTTGTCTTTTTCAACTTCCTGTTAATGGAAGATTATAATATCCAGCATTATTTTCAGGGACTTGTTGTATTTTGCTCTGTATCATCGATATTAATTGCTTGACTGGATTAATTATATTTTAGTGTTTGTGTGCCACAATTTTCCCTATTCCTTTGCTTATCAAAAATTTAAGGTGGTTTGTTGTTTTGTTATAAAAGAAATACTGCATGGATTATGCTTACATCTAGGAGTCAGATAATATGAAGTGTGACAAAAAATGATAACTATTTAAATTTTAAAGTAATTATTACAGTAAGAGACACATTGCCAATAATCCCCTGAAAATGCTTTCCCCTTTCCCCCAACTTCAAACACTTGTTCCATTGTTCTTTTCACTTTCTGCAGTAGTTCTGGGAGTCCTCCTTTGAGAGTCTTCAGTTTGTGCTTTTGGGTGCCTCAATGTCCTAAATCAGTTCAAATTTTTTACCTTTCATGGTCATTTTTGACTTTGGGAAAGAGCCAAAAGTCATGTGTTGCCAGTAAGGTAGAGGAGAACATGCCATGATATTTTTAGGAGACTGTCTTTCCATTGGATGGCACTCGGCAGCAGCATTCACTGTATTTTTGTGTGTGTGTGTGTGGGTACCAGGGGTCGACCTCAGGACCTTTCGCGCCAGCAGGCGCCTGTGCCGCTGAGCGATATCACCGGCCCTTTTTTTTTCATATGTGGAATCTGGGAGTCGAACTCAGGAACTCGCGCTTGCCAGGCAGGCGCTTACGCCGCTGAGCCATCTCATCAGCCCCTTCACTGTATTTTTTATCATACCTTGTAAAGACATTCATGAAAGAGGACAACCAGAACTATTTGTGGTCCTTTGTTGACTAAAATGCTATATGGTCTATATCTGTATATTCATATTTAATATAGCACAGTGATACAGTAAATGCAAACGTCCTCTCATTCTGTACAGCTTTTTCTCATTCATCCCTGGTATAGTCATCATGGATTAGAAAGATGGATGATAGTTATTCCACTGGGTCATGATAAATAGTAAAGACCTTATTTTTCTATGGTAATGGTATTAAAAATGAAAAAGGGGTTGCAGGTGACAGAATTAACATTGAAGAATGTTACAGGGAGTGAAAAAGAATTAAAGATGAGGATAATTTTCAGGCACTTTCCATTTCTAAAGAGTGCACACCATGCAGGCTCTTTTTTATTTTTAAAGTAAAAATCATGCCATAATGTTAAAGTATGAAAGGGCAAAAGATTGGATGTGAGGATAAAAGAGGATATACAAAGAGCAATAAGTAGAGGTTAAAACATTGAGGAAGTCAGTTCTCCAAGTATGAGCTCTACATAATGACTTCCTTTCAAAGCATGGAGAAAGGGGAGTAGGAGAAATCTGAAAAACTACCTTAGCAACTCTTCTAGCCTTGTCAGCACATTTTTTTCTGTACTTTTTAATGTTCTTGGAAAGTTGTCTTGCATTCTTCAGACTACATTCTATTGGGAATTTTAATTTCTTTGTTTCTATCACCAAGCTCAGTGCCTGGAACATAGAAGTCATGTATTCAATAAATACTTTTTGAATGACTTTTCCCTTCCTTCCTAGCTTTCATTGACAGGCTTCTCAGATAAATACTCTGTTCCCTGTTTCCTTTTCCCTCCACTGCTCAAATGTTTCTTGTGTTCGAGTTACATTGCTGATTACACAGGCATTATTATAAACTGCAAGATTGGGAGACTAACCATGAAAAAAAACTCTTACAGAGAAAGAGGAGTGGAAGATGATTCAATTATTGTATTAGGTTTGTAGGATCACTGAAACAAATGGTCACACATTTGGTGACTTAAAGCCAAAGAAATGTGTTCTCTCACCATTCTGGAGGTTAGAAGTCTGAAATTAGGTGTCAGTATGACACTGCTTCCTCTGAAGGCTCCAGGGAGATTCTTTGCTTGCCTGTGAGCTTCTTGGGGCTCCAGGTGTTCCTTAGTGTGTGGCAGTGTAACTCTCATTTCTGTCTCTTCCTATGGTTTTATTCCCTGTGTCTTTGTCTCTTTCTCTCATAAAAACTCCTGTCATTGGATGTAGACCCCATCTAAATCCAGAATTAAGGATCTTCAAATCCTTAATTATATCTGCAGAGATCCTTTTCCATAGAAGGTCACAATACAGGCCCTGGGGTTAGAACTTCGGCATATCTCTTTGAGGCCCATATCTGTTCAACTCACAACAGTCAGCCACCAGGAGTAGTGTGTAGTTGAAATAATGGAGAAGATTGCTGTCTTGGAAGCAAGGGGACAATATTACGGCTAACCAATATAATTAACACAATATAATTCTGGCTAACAGAATCTGTTTAAAGGGAAAGTGATAGGTTGTAGATATTTTCTCCCATCCTTTTTTTAAAAAAATATTTAAAATGTTTTACTCTGGGTCAGATGGGTTTGTTTAGAGATTTTGTTCTCCTAGCTAATTTCACCTTGAATTCTCAGTTTAACATTTGTACAAAATTATGAATTTTCCAGATATTTTTGTATTTTATCATTTGAACCTCATGATAATCTTTTGAAGTGGGTATGCTGGGTTTTCTTTTTCTCATTTGAAAGATGTAGAAATGGGGCTAAATTTCTATAACCAAAGACTGAGGTCACAGGTTATGAAATAATCCAGATGATTTGAACACCGTCCTGTACTCTTTCTGAGTTGCCATGCTGAGATTATTATTTTTCTATTTTTAAATGGCAGACTTTGTTTCTTTTTTCACGTTTTACATGTTGCTTCATTGGTAATATCAGCATGAAGAAGAGTAAACTTCTCTGGTTGCAAAATAAACTTCTAATATATAAATCAGACTTACCACATCCTTATATGGTCTGTATTTGAGCTTTTTCAGTTGTTTGGTATAAATTTTAAATCTTGATTCTTCAGTGGATTATTTTTAGTTGTTGGTGAGATCGGTTGTTCATTCATGAGATTTTTGTTTCCCTCATTCCTTCCCTTCTTTGGGTTAATAGTTGTATAAAACTTTTTCTTCAGTAGTTAGGAGTTGGTCCTGATATTTTTCTTATCTTTGATTTTTCATATATTTTAAAGGAAAGATACTTGATTTGTGTTTAAAAGTAGTGCCATCTGCAGTTTTTAAGAATCTCAAAGTTGTCAGAAGTCATTTTAGAACATAGAAAGTAAACTTCAATAGAATACCTTGCACATACTTCATTGTTGTTTGTGGAGAAGGACTCCTTGCCTAAAAATAACTGGAAGTCTTACTAATTAGATTCTTGAGCCCCCTGCAAAGACCTACTCAATCTCCAGAGTGGGGCTTCAGGAATCTGCATTTTTAGTGAGCACTGCTCATAATTTTTAGGCACTGACTTGGTACTTATATACTCAGCTTTCACAGTACTGTCTTACAAAGAGACAGTGATTTTGATCTTGAGAAAAGGAAGACAATAAGGTGGCGTAATGGAACTCTGCCAATATCATTGTTAGGTACAGTGGACCCTTGACTTCTGAACTCAATTCATTCATGAGGACTGGGTTTAACTCAAGTTGGTTGTAATTTTTCCCATAAGAAGTAGTGGAAATACCCATTAATGTGTTCCGAACCTCCCAAAGCCCCCCTTAACTAACCTTTTCATAATAAAAAAGGGTTGTGTAATGTGCATAATTTACCAGAAACACCAATAGTTTTTCAAGTATATTCACCAAAAAGTTATAAAATGTGCCTAGTTTACCAGAAACAACAATTCAACAATTTCATACTGTACTCACCATTCAGGTTGACATCTTTGGCTTGCAGGAAGGGAGGATGAAGTGGAAGGTGGTTACTGTTTGGAAGGAGAGTCCCCTTCCATAAGAACATCAGGCATCTGGTCTCTGGTGTCCTTTCTCTCCCGGGAGAGTCTGTAGCCCACTAGGACCTGCTTCTGCCTCACTAGGTCTCAACCTCTTCAGAACTAAAAACTGGTCTAAGGTTGTCTGTTTCTGTCTTTTCTTTAACACTGTTCTGTAGTATGACGTGACATTGTCATTAAGCAAATGAATGCAATGATTGGCGTTTTGTCTACCTGCAAGCCTATGATCTCTGCTATAGTGACAGTGTCATCAACCACAGGGTCAGTTGAAGGCTCAGGCTCCTCTACACAGCCTTCAAAGTCTCTCCTGTATAGTTTTAGGCCACACTTTCTTCTAGGCAGATCTTAGTATCCTTAGAGAGACATTGGCCCAGGATTTCTCAATTAACCCCGTACAGGAAAGGATGTAATTTTCCTTCCAGAACTCTTTAAGGGTTAAATCTGTATCTGAGACCATCTGGAAGCACTTCAGGAACAGATCCTTGGTTATAGCTTCTTAAAGTTGGCTATAACCTGCTGGTCCATAAGATGCATTAGAGGAGTTGTATCAGGTGGGATGAACTCAACTGAGAGCTGCAGGAATTCTTTAGCCAATTCTTCTTCCAAATCTCAGGGGCAAGCAGAAGCATTGCCCATGATGAGAGCCTTGAGTGGTAAACCTTTGTCCTCTAGAAATTTCTTAACAGTAGGACAGAAAGCTCCCTGATCCACTGGAGAAAAAGTACTCTTGTTACCCAGGCTTTTGTGTTAGATCTCCACATGACCCCTAGCCTATTCTTCATGATTTTATGTTTTCTGAACACTTTAGGGGGTAGAGTGATAAACCAAGAGAGGCTTTATCTTGAGTTCACCACTCGCATTGGCACATAGCAGTAAGCTTAGCCTATCCTTCATAGGCTTGTGGCCTGGCATTTTCTTCTCTTCCTCGGTAATGTATGTTCTCCTGGGCATTTTCTTCCGGAAAAGTCCAGTTTCATCACAGTTGAAAACTTGATGATAGCAAAAGCCATTTTGAAGTGGTGTATGTAATTTTCAGCAGCCCTTTTATCAGTACTGGTTACCTCACCATGCCTAGTTATGCTGTGAACCCCAGTTCTCACTTTAAAATTGTGAAACTACATCTTACTGGCAAACAGTGTTTCACCATTATCACTCTTTGATGGATTATCCTTTACAAGATCTGCATTTATAGCCCTAGCTTTGTCACAAATTACAGACTCAGACAGGCTATAACCTGCCATCTGCCTTTGTTTATCCACACTGATAATAGCCTGTCTACCTCGTCTAACACTGTTGATGGTGACTTACCTTTAGCAACACTAGCTTCCTTATACAAATCTTTTCTCTGCAAGATGGTTGAGGTGGTGAATTTCGACATGCTGTACATATTAGCAATATCAGTCACACGAACGCCACTGTCATGTTTCTCTACAGTTTCCTTCTTTTCAATTGTGATTGCTTTCTTTACCTTCCCTTGCTTAGCTGCTTTTCTAGCTTTTTCGGGACCATTTTGGTAGCAGTAATCATAGCAGTTACATAAAGCACTGACTGAAATCACATCCACACACACACAAATATCTGGGCTCAAACTAAAGCTTACATACACTTACCTACGTAGTCTTTTCTGGCATCTTGAGTCTTTGTTTACAACCATACAAGCAGCCTGTATTTGGGTCATAACTCAGGACTTTGGTCGTAAGTTAAACCTGAAATTCCCTGTAGTAACCCAGGTTGTTTGTATGTGAGACCAGTGGTAACTCGAGTGTCCACTGTATAGTAGTTTATATCAATTACAGAGAGGTAATGGTATCCAAGATGTCCATAGAAGGGTTTTAAAAAAACAGTATTTTACACATCTGCTCTTGTAACAAGCAAATCTAGCTGAAGATGTGATTCTAAGTACTTTGGGAGGGATAAAAGGTGAATAAAATGCAGAGCTTAACACTCAAGAGACTTCATTTATAAATGAGGTTTTATTTTTTTTTTATTTATTTTTTTTTTTTTTGTGGGTACCGGGGGGTCGACCTCAGGACCTCGAGCGCCAACAGGCACCCGTGCCGCTGAGCGATATCACCGGCCCCTTTTTCGTATGTGGGTTCTGGGAGTCGAACTCGGGCCCTCGCGCTTGCAAGGCAGGCGCGTACGCCACTGAGCCATCTCACCGGCCCATAAATGAGGTTTTAAAAACAGGCTTATAACTGCTAGTGTAAGATAAAAGTTATAAGTGCCATTTCAGAGATAGAAATAAAATCTTCTGTAAGTCCAATAAGGGAAAGTTCACATCCAGCGAATAGAAAAAATCCAGAGGTCTTCATGAAGGTAATTGGCTCTGTCAATCTCAGGGATAGGTAGAGGGTAGACAGCGGTTTTCTGTTCACTGAGGAAAACAAATAACCTTTGCTGTCTGATCATTTCCTGTCTGAGTTCTCAGAGTAATTCTTTGTGTTGGACTTTTCCCTTTCTCTTAAGCTTTCTCAAGGCTTAAAGTTTAGTGTTAGGATTATGATCAGTCATAGTTCCTACTTGTGACAGCTGAGAGTTTGCTGAACAAGACTTGACTGATCTTCCCTTGAGGGAAGTTAGTATGTTTGAGTATGGGGGACTTGAACATATTTGTCTGCTGAGGAAAAGGATCCAATAAAATAGAAGTAATAAAGACGCAAGCAAAAGGAGTTGATAGATCTCAGAATTGGCAGTAGGGATAGTTTTGAGTAAAAGGGGATAATTCTTTAGGATATACATTAAAGAAAGGACAAGGCAAGTGGACAAAAACTGAAAGCTTTCTCTCTAAAATCAGGAACAAGACAAGGATGTCCACTGTCCTCACTCTTATTCAACATAGTCCTGGAAACTTTAGCCAAAGCAATTAAACAAGAGAAAGAAATAAAAGGAATAACAATAGGAAAGGAAGAAGTTAAATTATCGTTATATGCAGATAACATGATACTCTACATAGAAGACCCCAAAAACTCCACTGAAAAACTGCTCGATTTAATAAGCAAATTCTGTAGCATACTGGATACAAAGTCAACACTCAAAAATCAATAGTATTCCTGTACACGAATAACAAACTCACTGAAAGAGAAATTAGGGTAACAACACCTTTCACAATAGCATCCAAAAAAATGAAATACCTAGGAATCAATCTGACAAAGGATGTAAAAGACTTCTACATTGAAAACTACAGTACTCTGAAAAAGGAGATTGAAGAGGATATCAGAAAATGGAAAGATACCCCTTGCTCTTTGGTAGGAAGAACTAATATAGTGAAAATGGCCGTACTTCCAAAATTGTTATACAGATTTAATGCAGTTCTGATAAAAATTCCAACAGAATTAGAGAAGACAATCCTAAAATACATTTGGAACCAGAAGAGACCTAGAATAACAAAGGCAATTCTGGGCAACAAAGGCAAGGCAGGGGGCATCACAATCCCTGACTTAAAATTATACTATAAAGCTACTGTGATTAAAAACAGCATGGTACTGGCAAAAAAACAGACCTGAAGATCAATGGAACAGATCAGAAGATGCAGAAACAACTCCAGACACACTAAGCCACCTTATCTTTGACAAAGGTGCCAAACACATTCACTGGAAGAAAGATAGCCTCTTTACTAAATGGTGCTGGAAAAACTGGCTCTGCACATGTTGAAGATTAAAATTAGACCCATATCTTTCACCATGTGCTAAACTAAATTCAAAATGGATCAAAGATCTAAATATTAAAACAGAAACATTAAATCTGCTGGAAGATAGAATAGGTAAAACTCCTGAAGACATTGGTGTAGGCAAAGACTTTATGAATAAAACCCCAGTCACACAGGAACTATCACAAAGGATCAACAACTGGGATCTCATCTTACTAAAAAGCTTTTGCACAGCAAGAGAAACCACCAACAGAGTAAAGAAACAACCCACAGTGTGGGAAAAAAATGTTTGCCAGCTGTTCTTCAGACAAAGGATTACTATCGAGAACATACAAAGAACTCAAAAAAATCAAACCTCCCATATTTAAAGACCCAATCCAAAAATGGGCATCTCAGGTGAATGTACACTTCTCAGGTGAAGAAATACAGATAGCAAATAAATATATGAAAAAATGTTCAGCGTCACTGGTCATTTGAGAGATGCAAATTAAAACAACACTGAGATTCCATCTCACCCCAGAAAGAATGGCTGTTATCAAGAAATCAACCAATAACAAATGCTGGAGGGGCTGTTGGTGGGCGTGTCGACTGGTGCAACCACTGTGGAAATCAGTGTGGGGATTCCTCAGAAAACTAGGATTGGAGGTCCCATTTGACCCAGTTATTCTCCTTCTGGGCCCAGAAGAATTAAAAACATCGTACCACAGCGATATATGTGCACCCATGTTTATAGCAGCACAATTTGTAATAGCTAGATCTTGGAAACAACCCTAGTGCTCATCAACCAAGGAATTGATAAAAAAGATGTGGTAGTTTTATACAGTGGAGTACTGGTCAGCCATAAAGAAAGATAAACTGGAGACTTATAGGTAAATGGATGCATCTCGAGACCATACTCATAAGTGAAATAAACCAGAGGCACATGTGTAAACATCGTATTGTCTCCCTAGTATGAGAAGCTGAAAGAGTAAATAAGATCCAAAAGGTACAATGGATATTGTAAAACGGGAAGAAACTGTTCAAAAGGAAAGAGAAATTGGGATGGGGGAATGGAGAAAAGAAGGAAGAGAAAAGAAAAAAAATGTGTATATATATATATATATATATATATATATATATATATGACAGGATAGGTGTACTACTAATTTCTCTTAGTTCATTGAAAAGAAAGGTTAATACTAATATTGTTTGGACAATTGAATGCTGATATCTTGTACTATGAGTAATTTAAGGATAACAATACACAATGTATTAACCATTGTTACCCTCCTATTACGTTGTTTTGAAATTTTGTTCTTTTTCTCTTTAAAATAAAAACTAAAAAAAAAAAGAAAGGACAAACCTACATGGACATGAGGCCAGCTAGTACTTTTAACCACTACATAATACTAGACAGTTGAGTAAGAATCTCTAGAGCTTTGAGGCTTGAGCATCAGCTTTGTGATTTTATTTGTTTAGTAAAGATTGAAAATTGGAAAATGATTTGGTGTGGGAACTCCTTCATTTGGAACGGTGGGGGAAGGCACCTGTAACGGTGAAAAGCCAGTGTGGAATCTGCCTAGGGAGAAGGGAGAGGATGAGCAAAGGACTTGCGTGTTCTGGATAAAAAGTGAAAGACAGTGTTAGGAGATGGACTTTTTTCCCCTCCAGTTCACATTGTCTTGCCAGAAATTGTCACAGAATAAAATTTTTTTAAAAACGAGATTGTTGCTTTCTCTTTAATTTTCCATTACTAATTTTTTTTTAAAAAAATTACAGCAATGCAAGAATAACCATTTAAAAGGGATTCCTGGGGCTGAGGTGATGCTCAGTGATAGAGCATGTGCCTAGCATCCATAGGGCCCTAGGATGTTCAGTTTCCAGCAGTGAATAAATGATTGTGAATGAATGACTTCCCAAAGCTTTTAAAAAGAAAGGGCTTTGAAATATCTCAGCATTTACTGAGACTTCTTGTTCTCTTTCTGTTTAGTTATGTGCTTAGAAAACAGACTATGTCCTTTGTACTTTTTTTCCTTTGCTGATCCTTCTCTTGCAGTGGCTTTAAATAGCATCTTGCTGACCAGTTTCAAATTTTTGTCTTCATACTGAACATCCCTTGTGAAGTGTAGACTCTTACATATCCAATTGCCTACTCAGCTTTGCCACTTGGTTGCATAATTGATTAAAGCACTGAGGATTAAGAGGAGGAGGGCATGGAATTCATGCAGATGCTTCAAGGAGAATTGATGAGATTGGCAAACCTTTTTAGAGGCAGATAATGAAGAAGGGAAGAATTAGGAATGATTCTGAGTTTCCTGTTGGGGTAGCCTTTTGGAAGCAATTCTGGAGATTAGGAACTACTGAAAAAAATGCTGCATTTTGTGTCTTGTGTAGCATGAGGTAAAAGTTGGTTGGGAGGATAATGGGCAGAATGAAAAAGAATGAGTTGGGTTTTGGAAGTTTGTGTTTCAAGCCTGACAGAGTTAAAATAGAAGTGTTTCATAGGCAGTTGGAAATAATTGGAAAGAAGATGGTAGATGGAGAGATGGACTTGATAATCACTGACTAATTTGTAGAAGCAGGTTGATGCTTTGGGACTGGATTGGTTCTTCAGGTTTTAAAAAAAGGAAGAAAAAAAAAAGTAACATTAGTAGTGAAGAAAACTTCCAATGTATCAGTGTTATAAGGAAGGAGAGAAGCAGTTGTCACAGAATGAAGTTACAGCCTGACAAAGCCAGAAGAGATCATTCTCATAGAGATTGTAGACTAATAAATTATGTAAATTTGGTTAGGGGCACAAATAGATCCTGTTTGTGAATCAGATAGGATGAAGACTGAGAAAACAAAAAAAGACATGGTGTTTTCTTCATCAGTTCTGGAAAGCATTGGTGAATGTGAGCCCTATACCCTGAATATTTGTAAATAAGTTTACCAAGAATTAAAATAGTAAAAGTCTACAAATACTGAACGAGGTATGCAATCTATAAAGATAAGCAAACCTACAAATGGCCTATAGATTTGTAATTAAAGTGAGAAACACTACAATGAAACTTGTGTATATTCTCTGCATTGAAAAAATAATTACCTGAAAGAAGAATATGGAGTCTTGAAAGCAAAGAACCAAAGAAAGGCATTTTCTGTATTTAACCAACTCTTAGAATAAGATTAATCTTATTAGAGTAGTATATGTTGGGAAGTAGGAAAAGGTGTTCAGGCTCTTCTGTCAGTTAGATGATTACCAAACTCTTAGATGATTCTTGAGGTCCCTCAAAACCTGTGATTTCTAACTATGATTTTTTTGTATATGATACAGAAAAATTAAGGATATTTTCTTTCACTCTGGGTTTTGTACACAGAACCATTTCTTTTTATACACTTGGTACCAACTCTTTTAACTTAGGGAAAAAAAAATGCTTTCTGTCTTCTGAAAGACCATTGAAGAGTTTTAAAAAAAGAATGAGTTTGAATTGGGGCCTTTTGTAATATAAAAAAAGTGAAGAAAACTCTTAAGATCATATGTTTCCAAATTTTAATTTATTTTCAGTTAGCTAGAATTTGTAAACATTCATGAAACTTTGAACATATAAAGCATTTCCTAAAACAAAAGCATAAATACAGGTTTCTTTGATTTATACTTGTCACTTTGACAATCTGTAGTGTTTGGTATTACAGCCAGTCATTCAGCAAAATTAATATAGACAACAAGTAACAGAATATTTATAGTCCCTTTCCTCGTAGAGTTCATAATTTTAAAGACATTAAACAGCCTAGTTTACATACCTCTTCTTCAGAAAGACCCTCTCACCAGGCATGGTGGCACACCCCTGTAATCCCAGCACTCGAAAGGCTGAGGCAAGAGGATCACTGTGAGTTTGAGGCCAGCCTGGGCTACATAGTGAACTCAGGGCCAGCCTGAACTACACAGCAAGACTCTGTCTCAAAAGAGAGAGAGAGAGCGAGCGAGAAAGACAGACCTTCTCTATCCCTTTAGTCCAAATTAAATCTGTGGTGTTATTCTTTCTTTCAAATTACAGTTACTGTAATTATTTCTAACATGATTATATATTATTTGTGTTCATTTTGTTTAATTGCTACACCTGTACTAAACCGTAAGTTCGTACACAGGCACCATGTTAGTTTTTCACATTATTATACTATATCTTCAAGTCCCTGTGCAGTACATATTTAGTAAAGACTGAACAAGTGAATGAATGAATGATTGCTTTACTCTTACTTTGTAGAATTGCAGGATGCCATTGAACATACTTAGTCTAGTGTGAGGATGAGAAAAATATTTTTAGAGGATCTGAAAGTAAGTAGGAAGAAAGTGTGATATTCAACATCCAGTTTTCTTAGAGGGCAAATAGGATGAATATAGAAAATTTTTCTTTGAATTTAGGAATGTAGAAGTTACGAGTGACCTTAATGAGGTCAAGGAATGCAATTCAGATTATAGTTGCCCATGAGACAAATCAGTAAGAAAACAAAGCAGGCAGCTTTTTTCAGAAAAGTGGATCCCAAACACTCTCTGCTGGCTTTTTTATTTATAGCAATGTATGATAAACCATAAAAAGAGGAAGTGAATATGCTTTAAATATTTTCACTGTTATGTACACACACACTGCATGGAAACTATTGCTTGGTATTAGTGTAGAGACTACTAGAAGGACCTAAATAGTTTTCTTGTAGGAGTTCAGCTGCCGCATTCTTATTTGCCATGGAAATGTATGAATAAAAAGGTATTGCAAAAATGAGTTCTGAGAAGTCACAGTAGACTCTTCCACAGTACCAGAAACCTTTGCTGCCACTTTTCTATGTGCTTTTGTAAAGTGTTTGATTTCTGTGAGTTTTGTCTCTTATTTATTTTTTTTTTTTAACTTTCAGGTGTTGGTAAATCATGTTTATTGCTACAGTTTACTGACAAGAGGTTTCAGCCAGTGCATGACCTCACTATTGGTAAGTTTTATAAGAGAGATAAGCATTAAATTTTTTGAATGATTTTAATGTGAAATGCTGGCAGGTCCATTCTATGAATGATTATTTCAGAGTCAGTGAAACTAGATTTATTGTTGTTCAGAGTTTAGTCTCCTTAACTTTTTAAGAAATATATGTAATAAAAACAAGTATTACCCAACTTTGCACAAATGGTTAGAATGCAAGAGACATTAACATTTAAGATTTCAGTTGTATTTAATGATGGAACAAACAGTTGGGAGGCAATATGTCATTGTGGTAGGAGCAAACATTCTGAACCAGCTTGCTGGAAGTAAAATCAGTTTTCTGCCTCTATCTGGGCAAGCCAGTTCACTACTCCATATCTCAGTTTCTCTGTCTGTACAGTAGGAATAATACTAGTATCAACCCTAGAGAGTTACTGTGAGCAGAAATGAATAATAAATGCAAAGTATTGGAATAGCGCTGGGAAACATGCAGTAGACCTGCCTGTAATTATTAATAAAAAAAAAGCTACAGTCCATCAGGCAATTATAATGAGTAAATGAGATAATTACTAGTAAAATTTTAGTAAATATTAGCTATTATTCAAAATAGTGTTTTGTTATTATTCAAAATAGTGTTTCATGTTTATTAATATACAAAGATATCAAAGTTCATACTGGTGCAGGTAGTCATACTGACTGGTTCAGGGCTCTTGTTTGTTTAAAAATTGTATTTTAGGGCCGGTGAGATGGCTCAGTGGCATAAGCACCTGCCTTGCAAGCGCGAGGGCCCGAGTTCGACTCCCGGATCCCACATACGAAAAAGGGGCCGGTGATATCACTCAGCAGTACGGGTGCCTGTTGGCGCGCGAGGTCCTGAGGTCGACCCCCCGGTACCCACAAAAAAAAAAAAAATTGTATTTTACCTGGCAAGCGCAAGGTCCTGAGTTCGACTCCCGGTACCCATGTATTAAAAAAAATTGTATTTTATTCTAAACTGGATGATTATTGTATGGCTATAGCATATTAACAAATAGGAATTAGTCAAATATGAAGAGAAAGGCTAAGTGGAAATCTGGTTACTCTTTACAACTAATTGCTTAACGAATCTTCAGTGGCTCCTTATTTTCTGTTGCTTTTATTAACTTAGCATTTATAGTTATTTCATATGCATTTTTAAAATATCAAGTGAAAGTAGAATTTATGAATCATATTATTAGATCATTTAATAGGTTCAACCAAGCCAACATTACTTTGTAGATGTATTGAAATCTTTTTTTGTTCTTTTGAGTCAGGGTCTCAATATGTAGTTCAGGCTGGCCTGGAACTAACTATGTAGCCTATGCCAGCCTTGAACTCACAGTAATCCTCCTGCCTCAGCCTCCCAAGGGCTGGGATTATAGGTGTGTGCCACCATGCCCAGCCTGAAATCTTTTATTAAGAAATACTGGGCCTGTGAGATAGCCCAGTGGCATAAGCACCTGCCTGGCAAGCGCGAGGTCCTGAGTTCAACTCCCGGTACCCACATACGAAAAAAGGGCCGGTGATATCGCTCAGCGGCACGGGCGCCTCCTGGCATGCGAGGTCCTGGGTTCGACCCCCGGTACCCACACACACACACACACACACACACACACACACACAAAATACTATCAATAAGAATATAAATATGCTATTTTAATTTTGATAGTTTTGAAAATATACAGTAATGATGGCTAAAATGGGTAGTACTATTTCATACTGTTCCTTATGACTTTAACTCCTATGAGGATTTTTGTTTGTTTTTGGTGGGGGTTTTTGTTTGTTTTATTTTGGCTTTCAGTACTGGTGATTGAACCCAGGCATGCTCTTCCACTCAGCTATATTCCAGTCCTTTTTGTTTTTTGAGACAGGGTCTTACTAAGTTCCCCAGATTGACCTCCAACTTGTGATCTTCCTGCCTCACCTCCCCAGTAGCTGGGATCACAGGTGTGTGCCACTGTGCCCAGTTTGTGAGCTCATTTTTTGTATAGTATCTGCTCTTCGCTCAATAGGTTTGAAACCTCAGTAGCCAATTTTAGGCATGGCTCAGTCCTGAGACAACTAACCAAGCAGTTGTTTTTAATATAGGATGCTAAATAAAACTGTTCTTTTATATAGGATGCTAAATAAAAGTGTTCTTCCTTTTCATTGAATCTCACATATAAATTTCTAAGCTCTTATGGCACACTCAATGGAGAGGGTGAGCCTGAGCCCGCTGTTAGAAATTGGCATGGTCTATACTTAGGAAGACAGATTAGGGAGCAGACCAAGGAGAATTGTTTGGAAAACTGTAACTCATGTAATCGCCAGCTGGCTTTGTTCTACGTTTGCTGGTGGCAGACACTGGGAAATAGAAGGCTAAATGAAAAGAGAAGCCAAGGATCTATAACCAGTTCCCAGTATCAAATCCCTCCTTCTTCACAAGCTTGAGCATGACTTCTGCTTTTCTAGTTGGCCCTGCTTGGGATACCTTCTCCCTTGTAACTCTTATATTGGTTTGTAAATAGTAAAATTCATGAACTCAGCTTAAGCGAAAGGAGAATTTAAGTATGTGTCCTACAGAAACTGAGGAAAGCGGGGTGGGGGAGTGCATCCTAGAATCAGAGCTTAGGGTTCTTAAGGAGAAAATGTGGGAAATTTTTTGTCTGTGTCATATACTTCTCTCATTGTCTCTCGTTTTTTCCTAATGCCCTCTTCATTTTTCTCTCTCCCTGGTAACCAATGTTTTTTTCCCTGTGTACATGGTGGGAAGCTTATCAATAGGTCCAGTGCTCATATTTCATTCACGAAAGCAGAGATAACTTAGTGTTTTTTGTTGTGTGTGTTTGTCTGTTTTTTTTGAAACATGGTTTCACTATGTAGTCCAGGCTGGCCTTGAACTTGCTCTGAGGCCCATGTGGGCTCAAACTTGTGATCCTCTTGCTTAAGCATCGTAGCTGGAATTATAGGCCTGTGCCAACATGCCTAGCTAAAGCAAAGGTAGGTAAGTTGTTTGCTTGTTTGTTTGTGACAGGGTCTTGCTAGGTAGTCCAGGGTTGCCTTGAACTCACTTTGTAACCCAAGGTGGCCTCAAATTTACGGCAACCCTACCTCAGCCTCCCAAGTGCTGGGATTACGGGTGTGTGCCACCACACCCGGAGAGCAAAAAGGTTTTTTTGTTTTTAACTGAATTGCCACTATTCCCTTGGGAAGAGAGTTCATTACCTTAATTTGGTTCAGGGCTACTCACCTCTTGTTTTATCAGCTATGACCATGGGCCCAGAGACTGAATATCACATGGTTACCAAATCCATAGCAGTGAATGGCAGTTTGGATAATTAGTCATATATAGCTACCAACATAATTCCCCATCACCAGATGGAGGCAGACCCTGGAGTGATGTGATGTAGCCACAGCCAAAAGAACTTCTGGAGTCACCAGAGCCTGGAAGAGGCAAGGACAGAATCTCCTTGGAAGCATGGCCCGGCCACCACCCTGACTTCAGACTCTCAGCTTCTAACTAGTCATTGTGTCCTACTTTCTGTATGTTATCATGATCAATTTTCTACTCTATTTATGAACCACTGGCTCCTCAGTTAATGATTCTTCTCAGTCCATCTTCACCATTTCTGTGCTACTTTCTTGTAAAGATAGCATATGCCATCAGCTCTTAGCTACTTGCTCTTCCCTGAATACTCAGTACTTTTGCAAACCCTCAAACTCTTTTCTCAGCATGTGCCATTGCTTTACATCTCTGCTTATTGAAGTTCTCTTCTAGACAACTATACATGCTCTAAATTTTACCCTCTACTTATAGGAAATGAGATCTATATACCCATGCTTGTGAATGGTTATTGATTGGCAAGGAAACCAAAAAAATTTTTAAATGCTAGAAATGGCCAAAAATTTTTTTTAAATGCTGGAAATAGCCAAAGTAGAGTGACCATATAGGCCCTGAGTTTCAACATGATGCCTAGCACCAACTGAAATGGTAAGTGGTGGTGTCCATAGTAGGTCATGCTTTAAAAGTTCTTTACTTGTGATCAGGATCATTCCTCTTTAAAAGACAGTCTTATGGAGGGTGAATATACACAGTCCCATCTTTCGTTTTGTTTAGTTTTTTTTGAGACAGAGCCTCGCTGTGTAGTCCACATTGGCCTTGAGTTCACTATGTAATACAGGCTGGCCTCGAACTCCTCAGTGATTCCCCTGACTCAGCCTCCAGAGGTCTAGGATTATAGGCATGCGCCACCATGCCCAGCCACAGTTCCATCTGTTTGCCACTATTCCCTTGACAGGCAGTTCCCTGCCTTTTGTTCAGGGAAACTACATCCAGATGTTTCACAATATTTGAGGTAATGACACTTTTTTTAAAAATCGATAAATTCCACTAAAGCAAATAGCTATTCAGGATCATAGAACTGTTCTCAGAATATTAACAGATATTAACTCTTTATTGTTGTTTATGGTTTTGTGTTTCTGAAGAGCATTTTCTAAATGCTGACCCAGGTGTTGTTCCTGCTGTGCCTTCGTGCCCTTAAAGCTTACGTGGAGTTCCATACACAGTACACTCAGAGTACATTCAGTACAGCCTTTGATTCAGTCAAGCTAAATGCTGGCTAGTAGAAGCAAAAAGTATATTCATTACTGATTCTGCTTCTGCACAAGGCCCACCCAACATTTTTTACACCCCTCATAGCAATTTATTTTTCTGACATAAAAACAATTAGCAGATCATTAGCACATATTTTCAAAAGGAATACTAGAATGTTTACTAAGGCATATGACAGCATCTTGATGCTGCTATATATGTGCCTGTGCCTGATGGATAAATGGTGAAAAATTTAAGGTTGGGTCATAATTAAGAAAATATTAAATTATAGAAAAGATAAAATAAAAGATGATAAAATGTTAAGAGGTCTCTGTGAAATATTCACTATCCTTTGACTCTCGTGAGAATTATTAAGATATAAATCAAAGAAACAGTTTGTAAATACCTTTATGGATATAGTTATATACAGAGTCCAGACTGGAGACGTGGACTAGCAGCCTCATATCATGTGGAAGCTTGTTGGAGAATCTTGTATCACAGTCTTCATTTTAACAAGACCTGAAAACAATTCCTGTGAACGGCAATGTTCGAAAAGTATTTGGAGCAATAAATTTTTTTAATTTAAATTTTTACTAGTACCTGTTTGTAGTACTTAATGATTACATTCATTGTGAGAGTTGGTACATGTACATAACACACCTTAATTCTTTTTACTCCCCCTTCCCCTCCCTTCTCTCCTCCTCCTCCTATCTTTTGGTCTCCTTCTTACTTTGGAGCAATGAGTTTTGGTTTTAAATACTGGTTCCCCAGTGAGAAAATATTCTACATTGTCTGCCTTGTGTACACGGACAAGCACGCATCCACATATATCCTGGCTTCTCTCTTCCTTTACTTCCACTCCTCCAGTGATCTTGCTTCCATCCTACCTCTGCTACTCACTCCCATAGTCACAGCCAGAACCTTGTCATTACCAATATGGAACCATTCCAGAATTTTAATTTCATGTATCTGGCTATTTGACTCTCCCAAACCTTTCTAACTCATTCTGTAGTTCTTGCTTTTTTTTTTAACCTCATCAGACCTATAATCCATTGACCCTACCATCTTTTCCCTTACTCCTTTCATCTTACTCCCTGCTCACTACTTTATAGTTCTAACTTCTGTGTTATTATAATCATTACTGCATACAGCAGAATCCCCTTGTGTCTCTCTTACTTCATCATACTCTTGTGGCTGACCTGTAGGTTAAATCCAGCTGTGTACTGCATACTTGCACATACACAACTAGACATGACCGAAGAAAAAAACATGAGACCATGCTAACTCATCTTACTTTAATTTCTTGAACACTAACTTCAAGGGAACTTGTAGTACTGCATGACAGTTGCACTACTTTTCCAGTCGAATCACTTTACACTTTCCCTTGGAACTGTATCCTACAGTTTTACTCTTTAAACATAAGCACGTTCCCTATTTTCACTGAATTGATAACCTTTATTTCTGTTTCTCTCAGAAAATAGTCTAATTGAGCTTTTTCATAGGTTCCTGTCACCACATAGACCCACCTGTCTGGATTGTGCTGATAAAGCCTTGTCCCTCCCTTTTAAGGGAGCTCTTGAGTTCCTAGCCATGGTGTACTCTTAAGGATACTACTTTACCAGCTCTGTTTTCTCCAGGCATCCTTATTTTTATCCCATCTCCAATTTCTTTCCACCCAGTTAATGCCCCCTCCCCACCATGTACGTATCTAGCTGCCTATTCAGCATCTCTCTTGAAAATTCAATAGACATCTCAAATTTAACATGTCCCAAATAACTCCCACCGGAGTTCTAAAGTACCATATTTCTTCATTCTTGCCTCTATTATAGATTATTAGTATTTTTACATGTTGTCTATCAGAAAAGCAAAATGTGGTTTTTATCTTCTCCATTTCTTAAATTTTAGAGAATAAACATTACTTCTTAGATGTTTGATCCTTATACTACTAGGTTTTATTTATTTTTAGTCAAAGCTGTTGATCTTTTTTCTTAGCTAATATCTCTGAGTTTCATTTGGACAGTTTTTGACAAAATCTGTATAGTAATTTCAGGTTGAAAGCATTTATACTATTTTTTTAGTGTAATTTGAAGTCCTCTAGTGTTAAGTATAATGTTTGCTATTTTATTTTTCATAGGAAATTAAGGGTATTACCTTTCATATCTACTTTTCTTTTGTTTCTAAAATTAGGAAAAATCAAGCCATCTTCTCACAGGTCCACAGTTCTCCATTTTAAACCTCTGCCGTGTCTAGGTAACAAGAATAGGTGATAGGAACATATATTTTCCCATCCTGGTATAAGGAAGGCTGGGCCTGGCTGGTTGCTTGATACCAGCTCTCCTGTGTTCTTTGGCATCACCTTATACCCTAGCAGCCTAGAGGTTCTGGCCTTGACATTACAGGGAGTTCCGAATGGGCATGCCACAGCCTCCTGTGGAGGAGGAGTGACATTCTGCCTCTACACATCTTTATGCCACCACAATTACCTGGCTCTGACAGGTGGCCCTTTCTCACTGGAGCTGTCATCAGTTATGTGGATGGTGGTTTACAAATTCATTTCTATAATATGGAATATAGTAATAGCTAATATACTAGTACTTGCTGTGTTTTGGATACTGTTCTATTTTGTGTGTAATAATCCTTTTAATCTTGAGGGAAAACTTCATGAGATGGGTATCATGAGTACCATTTTACAGGTGAGGAATTTAAGACATAGGAAAGGTTTAACACTTTCCCGCCAACTTGAACCACTGGTGGTACATGCATGACTGTCCCATCAGATGTCTTGAACCATCAGTGGTTAGCTATTCGACATCAGACCACAGTGGAGTTCAAATCAGAGCAACCCAGCAGCAAATTTTGGCCTGGTCACGAGTGTATTAATAACTTGTTCAAGGTTACACAACCAGTACGTATTGATTAAGAGTGGTCAGTAAATGGCATAATTACTATATGAGAGTAATAATGATCTGGAGACAATTAGCTAATGTATATTTATATTCAGAACATTTTGTTCAAGAAAGTTGGGAGTGAATAACCTATCTGAGAAAAATAAGCATCACTTTCTAAGAATATACGGTAAATGAGATCTTGACTTTGGCTCTACAGATCATTTCTCTAGCAGCCAAATTGACTATTAATTGAAAATTTATCTGTAAAAGAGACTCAGAGGCATAGGAGATGATGGTTTAGCCCGTTAAAAAAAAAGATAAGGAAATCTTTCTAAGTGGAATTTTCAAGCATATATACACTTAAGGAAAAAGGACTTAAAGTTTTAATAATCCAGAAAAGAAGTAAGGTTTTGGTCTTTGTTTCTGAGACTTCCAGAACACTTTTGATTTTAGTATTTTCTTTGGCCAGATAGAATATAAGGGTGAAACCTAAATATTGGACCCATTTATGAAAAGTTGAGTGGGAAAGATTTATGTTTCTGAAGCTGAAATTGAAGCTTTTGATAGGAAAACAAAGATCATAGTTTTCTAGTAATTATTGCTTCTGAACTTTTCCTTTTAAGATGTGCATTTTTTACCACCATTCCTTACCTCATGCCTAAATAACACAATAGTCTTCTAATTGGTCCTGTTTTGTTTTGTTGTCTATCCAGAGCCTATTGAGAAATGAACTTAAAATATAAAACATGACATTTCCCTACCTTAGAGATATTCTTTATTTTTATTTTTTAGATTTATTTAAAACTGGATATATGGGGCCGGTGAGATGGCTCAGCGGCATAAGTGCCTGCCCGGCAAGCGCAAGGGCCTGAGTTTGACTCCTGGTACCCACATACGAAAAAAGGGCCGGTGATATCGCTCAGCGGCACAGACGCCTACTGGCGCACGAGGTCCTGAGGTCGACCCCTGGTACCCACAAAAAAATAATAATAATAATAAAATTGCATATATGTTTAGAGGCAAAAATCTTTGTTTAGAGATTTTAAACTTCAGCAACTTCTCTCTGCCTACTTTATAAAATATAAACATACCAAAACCCAATTCTGGCTAAGTTAAACAGAAGAGTTTATATTAGGATATTTAGAGTTGTATGGAGAACCTACAGGAGAGTGGAGATGTAGGCTTGGGGATGGACAGAAACAAAGCGTCTTAAGAAGCCAGGAAGCAGAAGCTGCAATAGCAGTCTTGCAGCAAAGGCAGTCTTGTTAGTCTTGCAATTCATTTGTATAATATGGAATATGAAGGTATGGTCACAAGTCACATTCAATATCTTTATCCTTCTCAAAATTTCACTTCCACAGAGGGATCATCTTCTTGCCTTTGTTGCTTTGTTTGCCCACCCTTGATGTCAGGAACATTCATATGTCTGTTTCTAGTTTGGAGTTGTTTTTTGGTCAAATTTGACATTTGTTAGATAGAAGAAATCTTAAATCCCAGTGAGCAATGCTGTTTTTGGATTGTGGTTAAAAGCCAGCCCATTCACAACAATAGAAAGAAGGATAGGATTTCTCTCTACTCTGTTAGTACAAACAGGTTCATGAAAAGGCTTCTACATGTCAGATATCTTGCTGACATGTAGAAGTTTATGCTTTGTACATTCCTTTTATATACTGGCTATTTCAAAAACTGTTGTACCATATATTGCCACTGTTTTTCCCCCTCAAGTACTTTCATGTTCCTGTCATTATTTAGTGGCTGCTTTGTTCGTATCCCCACCCTGTGGCATAGAATAGAAATGAATATGTGTGTATTAATATATGTGTATATTGGGCCGGTGAGATGGCTCAGTGGCGTAAGCACCTGCCTTGCAAGCGCGAGGGCCCGAGTTTGACTCCCGGAACCCACATACGAAAAAAGGGGCCGGTGATATCGCTCAGCGGCACAGGTGCCTGTTGGCGTGCGAGGTCCTGAGGTCGACCCCCGGTACCCACAAAAAATATATATATACATATATATATATATATATATGTATATATATATGTATATTTTTGTATTCAGAAGATATGTAAACATTTTTAGTGGTTTCCTGTGGCATAATTTTATAGTTTCACATGTTTTGTTAAAGTTCATCATGATGAATTTCTTATATTTCTAAGCCTGAGAAAGATGAACATCAGTATTAGTTTCGTGGGATTGACTGTGCCCCTCAGATGGAATAAGTATCAAAATGAAAAGTAAAAACCATGTCAAGTTGTATATCATAGGATGACAAATTACCTTTCTATCTCAGCCTCCTAATTACAGTTGGAGGAATTACAGGAGATGCTGAAATGGAATTCTTTTTTTTTTTTTTTTTTGTGGGTACCGGGGGGTCGACCTCAGGACCTCACGCGCCAACAGGCACCCGTGCCGCTGAGCGATATCACCGGCCCCTTTTTCGTATGTGGGATCCGGGAGTCGAACTCGGGCCCTCGCGCTTGCAAGGCAGGCGCTTACGCCGCTGAGCCATCTCACCAGCCCTGAAATGGAATTCTGACACTGCACAATATACCCTTCCTTGAGAAACTAGAAGCTGTTTTTCTGCCAGGATAACTAATATCTAGTTTCTGGAGATCAGGTGTGATCTGACCTAAATATTGATAAACCATACTCCACACACGAATGTTTTGGTATAAGTAATGGACTACTTTTAGAGTTGTCTTCCCATTTGTTTGCTGTTCTAAAATTACCTCTTTCTTCGGTTTTGATGATTGAGTACTTTCCCAAAAGATGATAAATGCAGTGAAAAAGGTAAAGAAGTAAATATTTAAGTGTAAAGTCTACATTCCCTTTGACTCGTGATCATAATTCCTGTATTTGCCTAAAATTGCAGTAAGTTGAAAAAAAAATGTAGAAAGTTCATTTCAAAATTAATTATTTAGTGAAAATAGTGGTGGCAACCTAAATTTGTAACAGAGTACCAATTAAGTGAATTATAAACAAAGAAATATTGTGCAGACATTATAAATAATGATAGTTTTACAGGTTTATTGATTTGCAAGGGTATTTGTGATATGAAATGTCTGTGCCATATTATTTAACGAAGAACAAGTTGCAGAACAGCATTACACATTCCCATTTATGTAGAATTGTGTACTTATTTATCATGTGTATGTGTTCATGGAGCAGTGTTTGAAATTATGTTACTTAATTCTCATTACGAATAATTATGGCTCTTGAATTGCTTTTTTAGTTGTCTTTATGTTACTGAGCATTTGAAACAGAAAATCCACTGTTGTTTCTTTAAGTCTTCAGCATATGTCTTATTAACACTTCCACCTTAACTTACATATTTTCTAATATCTACATTTTTAAAGGTGATTTGTATAACACATAGCATAGCATGTCTTTGGAAATATTTTGAATATTAGTCCTTGAATGTGAAATAGATTTCAACTAGTTTATATCAAATCATTTTCTGCCGTTTTCAGGCGTAGAGTTCGGTGCTCGAATGATAACAATTGATGGAAAACAGATAAAACTTCAGATCTGGGACACTGTAAGTATAGCAGAAGAATATTAAATGACCTGTAAAGTTGTTTTATAAACGAATATTTTATGCTTGTTGTTTAATGTTATTTTATGCCTGTTTTAGTTTTTTAGACACTAAAATCCTATAGCTGTGAAATGAAATGTGCATATATACTAGACAAGAGTATATACTAGACACTGCATTTTTCTTATGCAGTGATTTCAACAGGTGTGCCCTCAGGTGGTGGGTGGTGCTGAACACATCTGAGTGAATGCACAGGCTATGTTAAATGCAAGTGTCCTGGAAATTGTATTTTTAAGAAAAATGATGAGCAAGTCTACTCTATACTTATGAAGTAAAATAAGAATGTCTAATTTAAGTTTGGTTTAGTACCAACCACATGAAACTACCTTGCTCCTAATTCAGTATCCTAATTCTGTCATACACTCCTGTTTGTTGAGTGCCTAATACTTGCCATGCCGTATAGTTTTTAGTAGTGGTTATTCATCTGAACCACAGAGTACAGAAAATGATTTGAATGACTTTTTTCTCTATTCTCCAATCTTAGATGCATAAAAAATGAAATTACTTTACTATATACAATGAATATGCTTTGTGGGGGTGGTTGAGACAGCGTCTCGCTGTATAGTGCAGGCTGGCTTTGAACGCGCTTATGTAGCCCAGGCTGGCCTCAAACTCACAGTGATCCTCCTGCGTCAGCCTCCTGAGTGCTGGTATTATAGGCATGCGCCACCAGGCCCGGCTACAATAGATATGCTAACACAACAGATTTCAAACTTTGTAGTTTCAGAATCTCTTTGTACTTACTAAGGACCCCAAAGTGCTTTAGCTTATGTGGCTTACAGATATTGATATTTACTATATCAAAAATTAAAACTGAGAAGTTTAATAGATACTCAGTTAAATTTTTGTTGTTGTTTTTTTGCAGTGCTGGGGATGGAACCCAGAGCCTCACATATACTAGGCAGGTGCCCTACCAGTGAACTATACCCTCATCCCAATTCATTTTATAATAACCATAATAAACTTACTAGAATAAACTGTTAGGATAAACATGGCAACTTTTATGGAAATTAAATCAACTAAAAGCGTGTAAGACTCATTTGTCATGTGTAGTAGCTACTGTAGGAAGGAATTGTGGATAATATCCATTCTCACAGACAGGAATTTGAAGACCAGTCTAGTTACTGAAAACTGTTGCAAAACCTAGATTTCCTGATACTTCCTGTATATCCCACAGCACTCCCGTAAATGGTAAATCCTATATCTTTATCCTGCTCTGTCCTTGAATCATCTATTAGACTCTGGGTTCTTGTGCTTTCTGACCTCTTTAGTAAAGATTCACACTTTCACTCTTAAGAGTTTCCTCTCTGAACCTATAGCATCTCAAAACTTTTTTGATTTACATTCTTTCAGGCAACATGATTTCAAAATTACATGGAAATAAGAATAAAATACACAAAGTTTTTTCTCTCCTAGAGGTTTAAACTTAAGAATCTATTGGTGCCTCCCTCAAAGCACCTTCCCCAGGCCCTGTGATGAGTAACTTTTTGTTTTTAATCAAAAGCCAATGCCAAAGTGTCTACTAGGATAACTCAGTGAACAAATATAAGTTGTACCCTGGTAGAAGGAGCACAGAGGAAATCTGTACTGTACTCCCTAGCCACCCTTTACCTGCTCTGTCCTGCACTTACTTATCTTTGATCTTTATTACTCTTTCGTTTGCCTTCCCAACATATTCATATAAATTTAACATACACATACACATGCACACACCCATGTACACACATAGTATGGATGTTTTATAGTTAAGTACATTTATCTGCTCAATTTCCCTATCAACAATTTTTATTTTAGATTTACAAATATTTTTGCTATAAAATAATTAAACTGTTGATGTGGAAACTTTGTAAAAGTTCCTTCTCAGCCAATTATAGGCATTTTTTTTGTCCTTTGAAAAATGTGTTAGTTTATACTTTTGACTTCTTATCAAATAACTAAATATTATTTTGTTTCAACATATCAGTGAGGATGGATGACCTAATGCAGTAGGGCTAGGAAAGGGCCTGGAACTGAGGGCTGGGGAACAATCCCGCCTCCCTTTCTACTCTCTGCGTACCTCCCATACCCTCATTGAGAGACCTACAGATCCAGCTGTTATGCTTCCTTTGGCAGCTGTTCATCAACCTTTTCTTGAACAACTACAGGGACAGGAACTTAAGACATCTTCTACTCTAATGACTATTCCCCACCTCTGTCCTCTAGTCCTCTACTTACTTACCTGGCAACATTAAAAGAATCTGCAGTTAGGCATTGCATCCCCTTTTAAGTCTTTTTTTCAAAGCAGATATCTTCAGGGTTTTTTTTTTAAAGCATTCAACATTCAACATATACTCTTCTTTCTAGATTTTTCCAACCCTTGTTTCTCTTCTCAGGGTCTGCTTTAGTTTCTGTAGGAGACTCCCTTAAAAGGCCCGGAATTAAATAGTTCAGATTGACTTTTTCACCATCCTTGTTATGAACGCTGAGGCAGTCTAAAAATCAGTTTGATTGTCTAGTTTGATTGTCATCCATACAAAAGTTTATGCATGTGGGTTTTTAAATCGTTTTACTGAGCGAGAGCAGTGCCTTCATCACCGGTCTAAATTTTAAAATTGAATCCGTTTAGTCAAGTATACTATCTGACTTAATGCTCAGGCAGTTGACAACTTACTTGGCTACTTAGAATTTTTTTTCTTCTCTTTGGTTCTTCACTGTGTTCTATATAGCTGTAGTTTTTAGATTAATGACAAAAGAAATATTAAATAATGTTGATTCTCACAAGACTTAATTTTCTAACTGTTGGCTCTTTGGGATCAATAAAAATAACCTACTTTAGTGCCCACTATAAGTACACTTGGTACTCTTATTTAGGCTAGTCTTCAAGAAGAACTAAAGAGGAAAACCACATTTGAGTGTTCATTTTATCTAATCAATAGTGTTAGGACCAAAAGACTACATGGATGGGCCGGTGAGATGGCTCAGTGGCATAAGCGCCTACCTGGCAAGCGCGAGGTCCTGAGTTCGACTCCTGGTACCCACATACGAAAAAAGGGCCGGTGATGTCGCTCAGCGGCACGGGTGCCTGCTGGCACACGAGGTCCTGAGGTCGACCCCCGGTACCCACAAAAAAAAAAAAAAAGACTACATGGAAGTGTTTTTAGATTTCTGAAAATAAGAGGATAACTGTGGACTGTAGTAGACAAGCTTCCTAGCTTTGTGAAAAAATTAGGTGCTTGAACTTGTCCTCTAAGAAATTGGATAGGTGGAAGAAAAAGAGTTTTTCAGGCAAGAAGTTAAGGAGAGGCATAAAAGCAGGAATATTCAGACTGTATAATATATAAGCAAGATACTAGTTAGACTGTATGAACAAGACATTTATTGAATAAGAAAAAATTCTCTAGAGGCACATGGAGATCAAATTCTCCAGTGCTTAGAATTTTAATTCAAGTTTCATATAGATTTTTTGAGCACTAGCATAATGTGTATAAAGTTGTATTTTGCGGAGGTAATAAAAGAAAAGAAGTTAAGATTACTGCCAGTTGCCACCTGGTAAATACAAAAATTGGTATCAACAGAAAGATCCAGGCATATAGGAAAACCAACTTGGGGGACTCTGTCTTTGGCTATTAGAAGTATGTTTTGAGTGGCACAAGTCAAATTTATTTAACAGTCCTCAGATGGAAAGTGAACATCTAAGTAAGACTTCTTATTCACAAATGTCCCATGATTCTGATTTTAATGCTAAGCATTACTGAAAACAAGTATGCCCATTGTCTGTTTAAGCAGACATGCTATGTTTTACTTTTTGCTTACCTGGGTATCTTGCTGGTTTTTGCTTTTGTTTTTTTAAGAAATCAGCTTAATTGTGATTTGGTAGAAGCTGTGTTTTACTCTGGCCATCCCTAACTCAGGTTTGTCTGTTTTCTGGTGCTATTCACTTAGCTATTCTTTCATGTTTGGTTAAATGGATTTTTAAAAAATATCTTCTGCTACTATCAGAAATCCCTTATAAGCAAGAATTCTGTCCTGTTTGTTTTCAAGGTTTTAAAATCCTCTTAATTCTTTATAATGAATCAAACACAACATGTATATTCCCTGAGTTAACATTATTTTTTGTAGTATAGTTCAGTCAGAGTGTAGACAGGTATGCATTAAAGTACTTTTTTTTTTTTTTTTTTTTTTTTTGGGTACCGGGGGTCGACCTCAGGACCTCGCGCGCCAACAGGCACCCGTGCCGCTGAGCGATATCACCGGCCCCTTTTTCGTATGTGGGTTCCGGGAGTCGAACTCGGGTCCTCGCGCTTGCGAGGCAGGCGCTTAAGCCACTGAGCCATCTCACCGGCCCTAAAGTACTTTTTTAAAAACTAGATTTTTTTGCTTTAATATGATTAAGAGAGCTAGTTAACCATTGGGCTAGATTTGTTTTTTATGGAAAAAAAATAAAATTTCAAAACAAAATAGAATAACAATAGTTAATACATTGCATATTGTTATCTTCAAAGTAGTTACTCAGAATACAAGATATGGGCATAAAAAATTCTCTAAACTATATTAGCACAAACCTTTCTTTTCAGTGAACTAAGAGAAACTAGTAGTATAACTATCTTGTTTTTTTGTTTTTTCCTTTTCTCTTCCTTTCCCCTTTCCCCACCCTAGTTCCTCATTCCTTTTGAACAATTTCTTCCCATTTCACAATATCCGTTGTACATTTTGGATCTTATTTACTCTTTCAGTTTCTCACACCAGAGAGACAGTACAATGTTTATATATGTGAGTCTGATTTATTTCACTTAGTATGTTCTCAGAGTGCACCCATTTACCTACAAAAGTCTCAAGTTTATCCTTCTTTATAGCTGAGTAGTACTCCCTTATATAAAAAGACCACATTTTTTTATCCGTTCCTCAGTTGATGAGCATTTGGGTTGTTTCCAAGATTTAGCTATTACAAATTGTGCTGCTATAAACATGGGTGCACATATATCGCTGGGACCAGATTTACGTACTTAGTTTTTATGTGAGCTTATAGAGATGCTATAACTATATAAAGAGAAGCCATATTTATTAGGCAAGATTTTTTTTCAAGGCTTCCAGTCCCATTAACAGAGAACAGGCTAGAGTGTGTCATGGTTTTCATACAAGTGAGGTCTCAGAAATTTGGAAACTATTCTGAATATGGATCTTCGTTTCTTATAATTAGATTTTAAGATGCATAGCTGCATTCATAGTCTTTGATTGGAAAGTGTGGTTTTTATTTGCTTGAGTTTTTGTTTGATTTTGTATTAAGGGGCAAAATGTAGATTTCAGTGGATGTAGTATGAAGTGTTGTATAATTGTATAAGCTATTTCCATATTGGAACATGTTTTTTGTTCTTTGCAAAACAGTTTGGGGGGAATGAGAATGCTTTGTAGAAGCTTGCTTTTCTCCTTTTCCTGTTTATTTTTCCCTAAAGAAAACTGAAATTTTATGTATAGTAGTGCTTTTCCTACATATTCATTTTAATTCATCCCAGGGAATAGTCCAAAGAGATTGTTTTAAAGGACTTTTACCTGTGCTTGATGGCTTAGCCATGGGACTATAAGAACTTTATACATGATTTTCATTTTGACAGAATTCTATCTTTTTATATAAATGAATAAATTGAATCTTTGTAAAATGAATCTCTTTAAAGACCTAGTCCTTAGCTTTCCAGTGCTAACAGATTAGCATGAGAATTCCAGTTTTGAACTTGGGCTTTTTTGAAAGATACATCTCAATAAATACATAATTTCATGCTCCCGACCAGGTTTTTTTTTTTTTTTCCCCAACCAGTTTTTAGATCTCTAATTATGTGGAATAAGTTGGCTATTTTTATGTGATGGCTTTCTCAGTCTCTCATTTAGCTTAAGACATTCTGGGTGCTAGAATTGGTTACCAGGAGAGGGTCTGATTGTTAATTTCCACATAGAAGAAGGTATCCTCATTGAATCTTACAATGTCCACTTATTTAGGTTGGATGGAGTACTGAGCATTTTGTGCATGTAATTCAGACATTAGAATATATTCTTTAATTCAGCATACTTTCTCAGAATGCCAGTGGTATGCCTGACCCAGTGGTAGGCACTGAGGGTGTGGTATTGGAAGGAGAGAGTATAGTCGGAGGGCCAACAACAGCAAGGTATTATATTCAGTGTTAGAACAGGGCAGAACATGAGCTTGTCTGTGTACAATCTGAGAGTGGGAAATGCTTTATATTTCCACTGGAAGATCAGAACTCAGAAATGTGTAAACTTGAATATTTTTCAGGTTACTAGATTTTAAATGCAAACATTGTTAAAATCGGCTTTATGTTTACTTTGAATATTTTTTTGCAAAGGTAGAATAGAAGTGACTAAGAACAAAAAAGAACTTTTGATAAGAACTGTCTGTTTTAAACCCAGAGGCAAGTAGGCATATCCCTCATCAGCCTTTCTTTAAAAAGTAGTGTGCTGTACCATGAGTTAAATTACCCAATTTTCCATCATTTCTGGTGTCTTATTTCACAAGTGGATATAAAGATGACTTTTACATCCTATTGGCTTTTGACAAGCATTATACATCAAATACAGAGGAAATTAAGTGTGGAGAAAAAAATTATATAAATTAAGTTCAGAACCATTTTCTGTTTTTCATAATAAAATGATCGCTCAAAGAATTCCATCTAAGGACTGTTGAAAGCTCACTGCGGTTTATGATGTAACTGATAGAATCTGCATCCTTGGCCTTCCAACAACCTTTACACCAGCAGATGGTGGGCGTAAAGATGTCATTCATCATTTATTTACAATGGGCTTTATTTATTCTAGTGTCAACAGCTCCCCCAGGGAGTGGGTTATTGAATTCAAATGTGAAGCTCTGGGTTATTTGCTTCCTTTCAAATTTGTCTTCAGAGCTTAGTTGCTAGGCGTCCATTCTGTGTTCTAATAATGATTCATGTATTGTGAAACCATTCAGTAAATTGGGTTGTCAGGGATTGCCAAAAAGGGTTAGGGGTCTTGTTTGGGGTTGAGGGGTGAGGATTGCAGGAGCGGCGGCATGTGCATCCCAGTAGCTTGAGCAGTAGTAGTATTATGTAACCTTTTCCTAAAACTGAATTTTATCACTATGCACTCCTTTCCTCTTTGCCTTTGTTCCGTGTATAAGTAATATGAAAATATAAAGGGCATCATTTTAAAGGAAACTTTCAACCATTTTTTTCTTCATAGGCGGGGCAAGAGTCCTTTCGTTCTATCACAAGGTCGTATTACAGAGGTGCTGCAGGGGCTTTACTAGTATATGATATTACAAGGTGAGTACTTGCCAATTTTTCTTTCTTTCTTTCTTTCTTTCTTTCTTTTATTTATTTATTTATTTATTTATTTATTTATTTTTGTGGGTACCGGGGGTCGAACTCAGGACCTTGCGCGCCAGCAGGCGCCTGTGCCGCTGAGCGAGATCACCGGCCCTTTTTTCGTATGTGGGTACCGGGAGTCGAACTCAGGACCTCACACACACCAGGCAGGCGCTTATGCCGCTGAGCTATCTCACCAGCCTTTTTCTTTTATTTTTTAAACTTTTAAAATTTTAATTAGTGCATGTCTGCAGTGCATGATTATTACAGTCTTTGGGAATTGATACATGTTTTGTCTGTAGTTCAGTGATCAATGCAGACAATCTTTCTATTTAAAGTGTAGCTGCCAGTAATAAAAATATAATTTTACCTTTATGTCCTGGCTACTCACCTTTGAAACTATGTGTCTTGAATCAGATTTAAATGTACTATGGAAATATGTGACTGAATTCTTTTTCTTAAATAAGCATTCCAAATTGATCAATTTGGTAATATTATTTATTCATTGTAATTTTCTTTTTTTTTTTTTTTTTTTTTTTTGGTGGGTACCGGGGGTCGACCTCAGGACCTCGCGCGTCAGTAGGCGCCCATGCCGCTGAGCGATATCACTGGCCCTTTTTTCGTATGTGGGTTCCAGGAGTCAAACTCAGGACCTCGCGCTTGCCAGGCAGGCGCTTACGCCACTGAGCCATCTTACCGGCCCTCATTGTAATTTTCTAAAGTGTGGTTACATTTAATTTCTAAAGTGATATATCAGTGAACTCTAAACCCGTATACTATACTTGAAATCTGTTTCTCATTACGTAAGTGGAAATGGCTAAAAATGGTTATTGTTAATGGAATATTCACTGTTCAATGTACAGTACTGAGAGAAATACTTAGAAAACAATCAAATTATTATTTATTTTCAGGAGAGATACATTCAACCACTTGACAACCTGGTTAGAGGATGCCCGCCAGCATTCCAATTCCAACATGGTCATTATGCTTATTGGAAATAAAAGGTAAAAAGACTAATTTAGGGCTTACTTTGCATTACTGATGAATACTGTAGGTTACTATTTATGTGACTGTTTTTCTTGTACATTTTTCTACAGGTAATTACTGGTTTCCTAAATTTTAAAATTTTGCAATTTTAAGGTACTTCTTTTGGTTTTTAAAATACAGATGAGTTTTTTTGGAAATTATTATCACAACTTGAGATAGCTTTATTCAAAGGTATACTTTAAAAAAAATAATCTGAAAGAGTTTTATCTCATTGCTAGTTTAAAATGAAACTCAGTATTCATTGGGGAATAGGTAACTGTTAAGTATTACTCAAATATTTTTAAGTACATACCAGTAGAAATAAGTATCTCAGAATAATATTTCCCATTATCATGACAGTGTGCACTGCATGAATTAATAAAATAGAGAGATTATTCAGGTGAATTTCTAAAAGTCCTAAATGAGAAACATGATTTCACTTCTTTGAACACATTACCTTTTAACAATATCTATTTTATAAACCTATAGAATGAATTCTGTGATTACAATTTAAAAATAATTTTGTTGCCACTGTAATTTTCTACCAAAAACACTGTTAATATTATTTAGTAAGTATTACATTAATTCTTCAAGTTTACCTCCTTACCTTTACATTAGTATTATCTTGTTAGTTTTTTAATCTTGTAGAGTATTACAGCAATACCTCAGTTGAGGAACACTTCTGTTTGCACACAATTCATTTCTCAAACAAAAGCATCCAACACAATTTTGCTTGCATTCACAAATTCCACATCGGGTGACAAACACAACCACAGCCATCTTCCCCGAAATCATGAAACAAATGTAGTTCATGAACCAAGTTACCACTGTATCTGCAACAAACATCCTTGTGTGTTAAGGTTAAAATGATAATTCCTAAAACTAATGAATCTGAAAACAGTTGCTTGGCCTAAGTTTCCATAAACTTCAAAGAATGTGGGAACATTTTCATTAGTTTTGGTAGAAAATGACAGTGGTAACAAAATTATTTTTAAATGGTAATCACAGAATTCATTCTATAGGTTTATAAAATAGATATTGTTAAAAGGTAATGTGTGCAGAGAAGTAAGATATAATGAGAAATCAGAGTTTTTATTTATCTCATTTAATTAAAGAGGAAACAAGCAAGATACTGCAACCACTTCAAAAGAGAACACAACATACTATACGTTCAGTCACGTAAGGAACACTGAGATGAATTTATAGATGACGCAAAATTGAACAATATTCACAAGGTGATAATTGTATTCCACAGGACATAGTCTACATTTCTATGGATAGAACTATTTGTATTATTACCTGGTTTCCACCAGTTAATCTCCAGCTCTACAATCTTGGAAAATGTAGGGGGTGCAGAGATAACAACTCTTAAACACATGTATTAGGAAAATGTGTCAAATCAACAACATAAGCTTTCAGCTTAAGAAACTGGAAAGGTAAGAGCATATTAAACCCAAGAGGAAGAAGGAGATAATAAAGAGAAAACCAGTGAATCCAAAAGCTAGTTCTTGAAAATAGATACTGATCAGAAAGACACATATATTACCAATTAAGGAAAGAAAGGGTGACATCACTACACATCCTTCAGTTATGAAAAGGATAAGAGAATATTGTGAACAGACTAAATGGAGAAGTATACCATATTCATGGATTGGAAAACTAAATATTATTAAGATATTAATTCTTCCCAAATTTATCTAAAGATTAATTGTGATCCCAATCAAAATACCACATGTTCTTTTAAGAGGAGATAACTATTGATAAACTGATTTCAAAATTTATGTGAAAATGCAGTGTTCATAGGCTAGCTAAAACAATCTTGATAGAGAACAAATTTGGAGGATTTACTGATTTCACTAATTCTGATTTTAAGACTTACTAGGATATTGGCATATATGTTAGTCAGCTTTCTGTCTCTGAGAAAAAATACTGAAGAAAAATCAACTTAAAAGGAGGAAAGGTTTATTTTGGCTTACCATTTTAGAGGTTTTAGTTCATAGCTATTTGGTCCCATTGCTTTTGGGCCTTTAGTAACACAGTGCATCCTAACAGAGGAAACTGCTTACTTCGTGGTAGGTAGCAAAGAGAGGAAGAAGGCAGGAGCCCCAAAATACCTTCAAGGGCACACCCCCAGTAACCTAACTGCCTTCCAGCTAGGCCCCACCTCCCAATAGGACCATCAGCTGGATACCAAGCCTTCAGTATATGAGCTTTTGGAGGCCATCTAAGATCCAAACTATAACAGCATAGACAGATCATTGAAACAGTTAGAAGTCTGAAAGTAGATCCATATATAGATATGGTCAATTAATTATTTGACATAGATGCTAATTCAGTAGGATAAATCTATAATCTTTTCATTACCGAGTACACAACAGTTGGAGAGCTATATATAAAAAATGAACCTCTAACTTTTAACTTCTACAAAAATTAATCGTGAGTAGATTATAGACCTAAATGTAGGAGCTAAAAGTATAAAATTCCAAAAGAAAACAAATGCTTAGTGACTCTAGTTTGGTGAACATTTCTTAAATGAGACAGCAAAACTATGAAACGAAAAAAATTAATAAATTACACTTCAACAAAATTAAACTTTTGCTTTTTAAAAGCTGAAAAATGAAAAGGCAGGGGCCGGTGAGATAGCTCAGCAGCATAAGCGCCTGCCTGGCAAGTGCGAGGTCCTGAGTTCGACTCCCGGTACCCACATACGAAAAAAGGACTGGTGATATCACTCAGTGTCACGGGCGCCTACTGGCGCACGAGGTCCTGAGTTCCACCCCCGGTACCTACAAAAAAAAAAGAAAAAAAAGTAAAAAGACAAGCTAGGGGCTGGGAGAAAATATTTATAAAACATACCTCACACAGTAATTGTATCTAGAATATGAAGAATTCTTTTTTGGTACTGGAATCGAACTCAGGATCTTGCGCTTACTAGGCAGGCGCTTGTGCCGCTGAACTATATCCACGGCTTAGAATATGAAGAATTCTTAATAGTTCATTATCAATACGATAACCCAGTTATTTAAAAAGAGCAAAAGATTTGAACTGACAGTTCACTGAAAAAGATACATTGCTAAAATGAATACAATGGCTTTGGAAAACAATTTGTTATTTTCTTTAGAAATGAAACATATCCACTGTACTACCTAGCCATTTGACTCTTAGATGTTAACCTAACAATTTTTCATTTCTTTTTTTTTTTTTAATGTGGGTACCGGGAGTCAAACTCAGGACTTCGCGCTTGCCAGGCAGGTGCTTATGCTGCTGAGCTATCTCACCGGCCCTTGATTTCATTTTTACATAAAGAATGGGACACAAATGTTTTTAACAGCTTTATTTGCAGCAGCCAAAACTAAAAACAACCCAAATGTCAATTAACAGATATGGATATATAAATTTTGGTACAGTATTACAATGGAATACAACTCAGCAATAAAGAGCAGTAACTAATGGATTACAATAACAAAATGGGTTAATCTCTAAATAATTATCCTGAGTGAAAAACAAAAAAAGGACTATATAAAATCTTAGAAAATGTAGACTAATCCTAAGTAACAGAAAAGCATATCATGACCGCAGTTGCATACGGTATAGGGAGAGGAAGGGTTAGATTACAGTAGAGTTTAAGGAACCTTGGGAGACCGCTGTATGTGTCGAAACTCATCAAATCTTACTTTTAATTGCAGTTCCATTTCTGTCAGTTATACATCAATAACGCTATAAAAACTAAAGTAGCAAAATAACATTATGCTGTATAGATTGATTTGATAGTATTATTTTAGTAGAAATTGATGTTTACTATTAAGAAAATACTTACTTAAATAATATTTGCATTATAAAAGCCAACTATTGATTATTTCTTTGTAACTAGAAGTAGTATCTTGCATTCACTCAAGGCTTTTCTTAGGTAGTCTTCCTCATTTAAATCATCTCACTTAACCTTTTTTAAAGGTTAAATTATTGGAAGCAAGTTTTAGTCTACGCGATGGATGTATTCATTCTACCGTTCAATGTACAAAATAATGACAATATTTTGAGATTTTTTTCATACTTTTATTGTGCCAGTTTTTTCCTTGTGCCTGAAACACGACGGGTGACAGTTTACTGGTGGCTTTAAATTTGGTTGCCAGCCACGAAGACCTTAAAGTTCAAGTGTGTAAAGAAAAAGCAAAGTATAGTACATACACACAAATGTTTCTAGTAATTGTAGGTGGCGACCCTTATAAGTAGGATTATAATGAATGGGAAAGAACAGAGAGAAGTAAATAAGGTAATTATTATTGGATGAGGTGAATTGGGATAGACTTCAAAACAGGGAATAAGCAGTTTTCTAATCCAGGGCATTAAACAACGGCGGGTTAACGCAGGACTTGAGCAAACCTAGTCAGAGTGACAGATGACACACTTTCTTACTGTGACATTTAAAATCAGATACACAAGACAGAGGAAGCAGAGTTTTAAGAAGCAGAAGTTTTTAAAATTATGTAAATGTAAACACTAAACAACAATCAGGGCATAAAGTAAAAGAATGGTTTAGGAAAGAAAGATACATAAGTAATGAAAGCAACTTGAATGGAATTTACAGGGAATGTAGCCAAAGACAGCAATTTGATTTTATGCCTGGAAAGCTGAGATGATTATTATTTTTGGAAAGCAGTTCTGTACTAGGTATATATTCAAGTACAGTGACTCAGATTTTTATTTGACCTATATTAAGAAATACATTTTACATCATGACCTAGTAAGTAAATTGTACATGTATTTATATATAGGTAACAAAAATTCCATGAATCAGTAGGTGATGCACTCTAATATTTCCTATTTTTTTTTTTTTAACAAATTCTGAGTATGACCTACTGAAATTATTTTACAATTCACTGAGTAATGACACTGTTTGAAAAATATTACCCTAGAAAAACTTTGGTAAATCTACACAAAAAATATACATATAATATTCATTGTAACATTGTAATAATGCAAAATTATAAATAATCCTGCTTACTGGAGAAATAAAGAAGTTATGTTGTATATTTATTCAGTAAAATATTATACAACAGTAAAAAATTAAGAAACTGGATCTACATGTATTGTGTGAATAAATCTGAAAAACATGTTAACCCAAAATGACAAACTGAGCCAGGCGTGGTGGCACATGCCTGTAATCCCAGCGTGCAAGTTCAAGACCAGTTAGAACTGTAGTGAGACCCTGTCTCAAAAAACAAAGAACAACAACAACAACAAAAAAATGAAGTTGTGGAACATTAACTCCATCTGAATGTTTTACAAACGTAAAAAGAATACTGTTGATGGTTATAAAGTAATGTTGTGTAATAGTAAAGTTTTCAAACTTTTACTGTAAAATATACTTAAGAGAGACTGCTACTTTTCCCTCTACCTCACTAATCGATTTCTAATATGGTAAAAATGAGTAGTATACTTTAATCCAAAATTTCTAGCTTAAGACTTTTGTCTGTCCCTACTGTCCAATAGCTCTTTGCTTTACGAAGAAACTGAGAATTTAACCAACTGAGATTAGTGATCTAGTTAATGTTTCTTTAGCACTTTGGACTTTACTAAATAATTTCCTGTTCTGGAATTGTGAGAGTTTGGTAACTTTGTGTGTATGTGTGTGTGCCTGGTTTTTTTTTGCTGTGTGTAGGGGGATGGAGGAGACTGAGGATTGATCCTAGGGGTACTCTACTACTAAGCTACATCACTAGTCTCCCCCGCCTTTTTTTTTTTAATTTTTGAGACAAGGACTCACTAAGTTGCTCAGGCAGGACTTGAACTTGCAGTCTTCCATGTACTGGGCTATAGTTTGTATTTTAATCACTTTAGTCTGGCCAGTGGATAGGACTAAAGTAATCCTACTCTTTCAGATTGTTACGTTCTGGCCAAATGTGGTGGCAGACACTTGTTATTCCGGCGTTCTGGGAGGTTGAAGCAAGAAGATTGCAAGTTTGAGTCTAGCCTGGGTAGCTTTCCAAGACCCTGTCTCAAAAAAAAATATATAGGTCAGTAGAAAAACCCTTGGGTTCAGTCCCTAGTACAGAGGCGGGGGGTGTATTTTTAGCAAAATAGTTTTCTTTGGTAAACCGCTGTTCAAAGAACAGGGTACTAGAGGCTCCCTTCAAATTGCTGGCTTTCTTTGACTCTAACTTGGAATCTTCTGCTGGATTCTTTGAAAAGTAGGCAATATATTCCAAACATTTTGACCCCTATGATGCTCTGAATAATGTACTTAATTATCATGTGTTGAAAGAATGGTCATCATGACTCTGAATCCTATGGTTTGCTTTCTGCAAATGCTTCTGTTTGTACATATTGGCTAATAACATGACCCTTTCTCTCCCGTGTGTAGTGATTTAGAATCTAGAAGAGAAGTAAAAAAAGAGGAAGGTGAAGCTTTTGCACGAGAACATGGCCTAATCTTCATGGAAACTTCTGCTAAGACTGCTTCCAATGTAGAAGAGGTAAATAATAGGCCCTTTTGAATGTTCATTATTTTACTTAATGGAAATGTTTCATATATCCTAACATTTATTTATTGGTGTTGGTGTTTATTTCATGTTATTAGTCTGTGATAGTTTTTGAATATCATAAATTAGAAAAATTTCTTCTTTTTGAAGTGCCTTTTAATGTTAATCTGTCAGACTCTTAAATTAGTCTTCTCTTAAAGCCTATATGCATCAGCATATCTATGTATGTATATTACTGCTATGTAACATTATGCAAAGCATGGGAATTCTGCTGCCTTTAATAGAGGAAATGCACATCTCAGTCATTTGCACTTATTAATTTGAACTATTGGACATTTTCTGAATGTGACATGTTCTTTTATTCTTTATATATTTGGATATGGTGTTCACACATAATGATTAGACAGTTAATCCTCTCTAAGGTAAATAGAAAAGAGATGTTTTATCAAAAGTAGAAATGAGGCTAAGAAAACTAGTTTCCCCAAAGCAATGCTTAATTTCCACCTTCTGGTTAAGAACAGCTTATAAAAGCAACTGCAGAAAGGAGTGCTAGAAAACAAATGGTTGAAAAATCTCATTCTAAGGATTAGTAGATGACAGGATCCACGGCAGCATCTAACACTGTGCTTTCAACATAGTGAACACTCAGTACCTATTTATTAAGAGTGATACTTGGAGCTCTTCTAATTAATTTTTTTTAATTAATTCTTGAGACCTGAAATCAACTATAGTAATTCTTCAACACTGGTATTTTCATCGAAGAATGGTTTCTTAGGTAAAATATTATACTGATCTATACTTAATGAAGTATTCTGTGACTATTCTAAATTCATTTTCTGCAGGGTCTAACCAATGCTTGCCAAAAATTGTAGCTTGATAACATACAATAGTTTTTTCACTTCAGCGCATGCTCGGTAAGAAATCCATCCCACCCATTGGTCCTACTTCAATTAGACATATAAAGCCACATATGTCAGAGAGGTGTTCCTCTTAGAGGTGTTGCATTTACAATCATAGAGGCCATATCCTTATTAATTTTTAACAGTGTACATCTTTTTTAAGAACCATAAATTCAAAATTGTTTGCATTTTAAAAAATGTACTGTGAAGTCAGATAATAAAGCATTAAGCAATGGAAAATAATCTTTCATTTCTAATTCTGACTCTAATACCTTTGTGTTAGTTTTTCTTAACAGTAGTTGTATATTTGTAAGCAGTAAATTACTGTTGACCTTTTGTCTAAACATTTAAATGAATGTAGTACTACTCCATGAGTGTTTTCACAGTACTTATTATGAAAATTCTGTTGTTTAAAAAAAAAAATTGTTTAAATTTGAACTTGGCAGGAATTTGTCACTCATGAGAGCATATCATTTTATTTGACAGTGAAAGTTGATTGGCCTCTCAAAAGCCAAAGATTTTAAGAAAAAATCTGACATTTTATTTTTAAAGGATCCATAGATAAGCATTACATAATTACCCATAGATAAGCATTACATAAAGTATTTTAAGATGGAGGACTTGTTCTGAAAATCAAACTTAAATCTCTGAATATGATTTAAGATTAAACATGAACAATAGTCAAAAAAATTCAGATTCTAGGAAGATGGAGTAGATTTACTTTTCCTTATTTCTCCTGCTAAGTGCAACTAAAACACTGGATATTATATATAAACCAAATAGAGAAGAAAGTTGGAAAGAAGGCAGACTATCTGTAGACCTTGGTATCTGAAGAATCACACAACATTTATTTCCCTTGGTTCTTATTTTTGCCTCATACCCCAGAATGAGTGCTAGAGAAACTAACAAGCCAGAAAGAAAAAGGAACACAAAAGAAAAGCCTGCTCTGGACAAAAGACCAGGAATGGGGCATCCTGATAAGATGGCATTTAAAAATTCTACTGAGTACAGGCATCACAGGAAAACTTGATGTGCCACATCCAGCTAGACAACAAAGTTTTCCTACCATCTCCTGCTCCTGGCAGTAATCACCACCATTACCAGTGCCCTGTTACAGTGATGTCAGAGAAAGCCAGTTAAAGCAGAGGTTTAAATAAGATCCAGTCTCAGAACTCACTGAGGTTTTAATGGAAAAATCTCCCATATACCCCAAACCAGGAAGATCTCAAATTGAATGAAAAAAAGATAATAGTTGACAGCAATGAGATGACAAAGATGTTAGAATTATCGAAAAAAATTTTAAAGCAGCCATCATAAAAATGCCTCAACAAACAATTAGAAACATGTTTGAAATGAAAAAATGAAAAATAAGTCTCAGCAAGCAAAAAGTTTCAACAAAAGATATGTAAGAGGCAAGTTGTAGTGCAGACAAGGCCAAGTTTTAGAGCCTACTGCATACAATCAATCCTGAAAATGTCACAGAAGTAGCATCAAGAAACCCTAATCACAGAGATAAAAGTTTCTTGAGGGGGTTCCCTGAGGAAACATGCTGAGGCTCTGGAGCCATTCATAATGCCCAAGGGTAATGATTAAGCCTAAAATCCCAAAGTATGTGAGCTACAGATTCAGTCAGCTTGTCTACATCACCCATTCCAGAGTTGGGAAGTGCTCCTGCGTGCATAGCCAAGGATCTCAACTCTAGCTTCACCTCCATCTCTGGCTCCCAAGAGTCCCCGGGCTCCATAGTAAAGCATCTGTCCACAAACTTGAGGATAGAAGGGCTGACATGGCCCCTAGACTACCATCTGAATAGGCTGGTGATCTTCCTCAGACAATACGAAGGTTCTGTTTGTTTGTACAAATAAACCTGAGTTAGGACACCCTCCCGCATAAAAAAAAAAAAAAAAAAACGTTAGAACTGAAAAATACAATATTTGAAACTAAAAATTCAAGTGATAAACTCAGCATCAAAAGGGAACACAGGAAAGAATAGTGAACTAGATAATAAAGCAGTAGAAGCTACCCAGTCTAAACTGCAGAGAAGGAATTAGGATGTGGCTCAGTTGTAGATCATTTTCCTAATGTTCAGAAACTCCTGGTTTTGATCCCCAGTACTGTAAAATACAAAAATAAATAATCCTAAACCGTAAAGAGAAAATAGACTGATACAATATTATAACAGTTGCTATTATGTGACGTGTCCTCAGTCTTAGAAGGACAAGAGAAAGAGAAGGCTTTGAAAAAATGCTCATAAGTATGGGCTGGAAACTTCCTAGATGTGGTTAACAAAAACAAAAAGTGGGGAAGAAAAGGAGGAACCTACCAATTCAACTTGAGCCAACCCCAAGCAGGATAAACCCTAATAAATCCACAACCAAACAAACCTCTCTATGGTCAAATGTCTGAAAGAGAAGGAAAATAATCTTGAAAAAGAAACAGCACCCTACCTATAGGAAAAAAAATAATCCTATCAGATATTTCATCAAAAACCTTGGAGGCCAGAAGGAAATGGCACAGCATTTTTTAAGAGCTGGAAGAAAAGAATTGTCAGCCCAGAACCCCATACTTTGCAGCAGATCTTTCAGAAATGAAGGAGAAACCACAGCATTGTCAAATAAAAGAAAACTGTAAGAATTTGTTGAATATACCATATACCAAATATACCATATGAGAATGGTTAAAGGAAATTAATACATTCGCATTGGTTTGAACCACTGGTGATACATGCATGACTGTTCCATCGGGAGGCTTGTACCACTGGTAGTCAAGCTACCAGGAAGCAAGATGTGAATTACAGATCCATCATGAACATGTTAATGGAAATGAAGTGGTAAAAGAAAGAAATCTTGGAACACTACTAGAAAAAAGAAGTAAAATATAGACAAATTTTAATCCTAATTATGCTTGATAGTTGAAGCAAAAATTGTATTGATGTCTGATGGCGTTATAGGTGTGTATAAAGAGAAATATTATAAACTGTAGAGGTTGAAGGGATGTCAAGACAAGTCAAGTCTTTACACTTCATTTGGTTTGTTAAAATGACAACAGTAGCCAGACATGGTGGCACGTACCTATAATCCCAGCACTCAAGAGGTTGAGGCAGGAGTTTCACCCTGAATTCAAGGCCAGCCTAAACTATGTAGCAAGACCCTGTCAATCAATCAATAAATGTAGTAGACTGTGATAAGATATATCTGTGTGTGCGTGTGTACACCTGCAAAATATGTGGAGCTACTACTTAAAAAGCTGTACTAAGAGACTGACTATAAAAACAACAGACATATCAATTAGGAATACTAACAAATGTTTAAGCCACAAGAAAGCAGGGCAAAGAAAAAAGTAAAAGGATAAACTTAAGCTTTCATGTGTCATTAGTTACATGGAATATAAATCATCTAATTACACCAGTCAAAAGAACTCAGCCATAAAGTGCCTATAAGAAACTCATGTCAGGCTGGGGATATAGCTCAGCAGCACAAGCGCCTGCGTGGCAAGCGCAAGGTCCTGAGTTCAATTCCCAGTACCAAAAAAAAAAAAAAAAAAAAAAAAACCTCATGTCAAATGTAACATTACAGGCAGGTTGGAAATAAAATGATGGAAAAAGACAATATCATATAAATATTAATCAAAAGAAAGCATGACTAGCTATATTAATATCAAAGTATGCTTAAGAGAAAAAAAGAAACAAGTTACTCAATAATAAAAGAATCAGTTCACCAGGAAGCTATAATAATCCTAAATGTTTATGTACCAGATAAGAGCTGTGAGATATGTGAAACAAAAGCTAATAGAATTGAAAGGAGAAATAGACAAGTCCAAAATTATCGCTGGAGACTTTATTAGCTATTAGAACATGTACCACGACTGCACCCTGAACCATTAAAAACCTCAAGATTTAAAAGTTTTTAAAGTCATATAGAGTATATTCTCCAGTCTCAGTGGAATTAAACTAGAAACCAGTAACAGATAACTGGAAAAAAATCTACAAGCACTTGGAAATTAAGATGCTTCTAATCTGTGTCAAACAGGAAGTCTCAAAGAAAATAAACACTTAGAATGAAAATTAAAGTACATCACTTTGGGGGGCATAGTTAAAGTAGTTGCCTGAGAAGGAATTTTATAGTATTAAATATGCACAGTAGAAAAGAAGAAAAGTCTCAAGTCAATAATCTTAATTCCTGCCCCAGAAACTCAACACAAAAAATGCAAAAAAGAAAAAATAGAAGGAATCAATGAAATTAAAAACAAAAATCAGTGAAGCAGAGCTGAGTTTTTGAAACATCAATGAAGTTGACAGACTTCAAACAAGCCTGACAAAGAAGATACAGATTACCAGTATCAGTAACAAAATAAGATTCACTGTAGATCCTTCAGATAATAAGTGAATGTTATAAATAGCTCTACCTGTGATAATTTAGATGAATTTGACCTTTTTCTCAAAAACACAAACTACTACAACCCACCCAGTATGAAAGCTTATTTTTTTTCCAACCAGTAAGACCAGTTTTTCGTAAGTCCACATATGGACAGACTCCAGAATAGGTGTCCAGCCCAGCAACTTCGTTAAGGCACAATTTACTTCCATCCTGTTCCACTGGTTCAGCCTGTTGGTTCTTCACCTTGTGATCACACAGTAAACCTTAGTCATACAGTAACATCAAGACCCCCTAAACGTGGGTTTGTAGATTCCAGAACAGAGAAAACAATTGAGCTAATCCAGACTTCTGACTTCCTAATGGAATTATCCAATTCTCATGAGACAAAAGTAGTTAAGAATTGTTCAGCAGTGGGTGTATTTGCCAGATGTAGAATTTCTTTTTCTTTTTTCTCTCTCCCAGACAGGGTCTCACTAAGTTGCCCCAGCTGTCCTGACTTAAGATCCTTCTGCATCAGCCTCCCAAGTATGTGGGTTTACAGGCATGTGCCACCATGCCTAGCCAGGTCCAGAATTTTCTTGACTGTATATCTTTCACTGTGATTAACCTCATTAGTCAAAATGTAAGGAAGTTTGTTAGGAAAACAAATGGCCAGGTAAATGGAGAGATGCATGGGTTAAGGTATGAAAGAAAGGGTGTAGAGTTTGCATGCTGTCTCCAGGCTTGTCACCATTCAGGAACCTTAAAGTGTACAGCTGAAAACCCTTAAAATAATTAATTTGAATTACCCTATAAACTGTTAAGGAAGTTTAATTCATAATTTTAAAACTTCCCCCAAAAAGAAATCTCTAGGTCCAGAAAGTTTCACCCAAGAATTCTACCAAATGTTGAAGGAAGGAAGAAATGAACACCAAATCTAGACCATCTTTTCCAGAAAATACAAGATAAAGAACACTATGTATTTTATGAAAATAATATTGCCCCGGCACCGAAACCAAAGACAGTACAAAAAAGGAAAGGACAGACCAATAGCCAGCCTATATGGATACATAAGCAAAAATCCTCAACAAAACTACAGCAAATAGAATTTCAGCATATATACAAGTATGTATGTATAAAATGTATACATCATAGCCAGAGTATGCAAGGCTTATATAGTCCAAGTATGGAAGGCTTGTTCAGTATTAAAAAAAATAAGTGTAAGCCATGTGTGGTGATGCATGCCTGTAATCCCTACTAGGGGAGGCTGAGGGAGGAGGATCACAAGTTGAAGGCTAGGTTGAGACACTTAGCAAGATTCTGTCTCAAACAAAATTTTAAAAGGCTTCAAATTACCTATTCCATTGTTTCGAAACTATTTTAACATGCATATGCTCATTTGTTTATAATACTAGTTTATTTTAGTTCATTGAAAAGAAAGTTTTGTTTATTATCTGTTCTTTGTAAGAATCTTTTTGGTATGTGTCTTGTACTCTTGAGTAATTACTTGAGATAATGATACACAGTGTATTAACTGCTGTTACTGTCTTGCTACTTTGTTACAAAGTTTTTTATTTTTTTCATAAAATACACAAATGTAAAAATGGAGCGGGGATTGGGGATGTATTTCCATGGTGGAGTACTTGATAGCACATGTAAGGCCCTAGGTTCAGTCCTCAGTACTGCCCCCCGCAAAAATCGGTATAATACACCATTTCAATACTGTAAAGAGAAAACAAATAATCTTAGCAGTTGATGCAGAAAAATTACATGCTACAATTTAACACTCATACATTTTTTTTAAAACTCTCAGAAGAAAAGGAATTGAGGAAGACTTCCTAAACTCTTGAAGAACATGTACAAAAATTGCTGGGGCTAATATTGCACTTAATAACAAAAGCTGAATACTTTGCCTTTTGATAAGGAATAAGACATGTCTGCTCTCACTGTTATTCAGCGTGTTAAAGAAGTTCTAACTGTGCAGTAATGCAAGAAAAAAGCATACAACTCAAAGGAAAGAATAAAACGTATTTGTGGATGGCATAATTGTCTCAGTAGAAAAATCTCAAGAAAAAAACACTCCTAGAACTTAAAAAGGCTGGTCAACAAGATTGCACGATTCAGGATAAACATACAAAAGTTAATTGTATTTCTGATGCTAGCAATGAAAACAGAACACCAAAATTCAAATTACTATTCCATTTGTAAGCACACAAAATAAAGTGTAATAATTAGGTGTAAATGTGCAAAGAACATATAAAGGACTAATGCCAGAAACTACAAAACACTGATGAAAGAAGTAAAAAATTTAAATAAATGAAGAGATAGCACTGTGTTCATTGGAATATTCAACCTTGTAAAGACACTTCACAAATTGATATAAAGGTTTAATACAATTTTTACTTCCAGTAACTTTTTTCCTTTTATTGTAAGTGCCTATTTTACAAAATATTGGGTTTTGATGCATATATTTTGATCCTATCCATGCCCCCTTTACCCTCCCATACATTTCTTTCTATTCTACTTATTCCTTTCCTGTTTTATACTCTCCTTTCTACTTTTATGTTTGCAGTATTTGTCTTTGTGAATCTGGCTTATTTTGCTTAATATGGTTATCTCCACATCTGTTTTCCTGTAGAAGACAAAAGTTTGTCCTTCTTGATGACTGAATGTGTGTGTGTGTGTGTGTGTGTGTGTGTGTGTGTGAGAGAGAGAGAGAGAGAGACATACACACAGAGAGAGAGAGATGGAGATGGATTTTAGCTGTGATCTTTATTATTTCTGTCTGTTGGATTTTGACTTGAAAGACCTTAAGATGGGTGATTAGGTTATTTATTTGAGATCTGATTTCTGATTTTTGGTGTAGGCACTCATAGCTATAAACTTCCTCTTTGCTATATCCCAGATATTCTAGTATGTTGTATTTTATTTGATTCTCAGAATTTTTTAGTTTCCTCCCTGATTTCTTCAGTGATTCAATTGATCTTTCAAAAATACATCATTCAATCTTCATGTATTTGTAGAGTTTCTGGGTTTTATTTTTGCGTGTTGATTTCTAGTTTTATTCCATTATAAACTGGTAAGATGCAAGAAATTATTTCATGTTTTCTTCCCTTTGGTATTTGTTAAGGCTTACTTCATGGCCTAAAATATGTTCTATTGTAGAGAACATTCCATGAGCTGCTGAGAAGAATGTATTCTGTAGTTGTTGGATAGAATGTTCTGTAGACACCTGTTAGTCTATTTGATGTATGGCGTAGTTTAACTGTAATATTTTTTTTAATTTTTTGTCTGGATATCCTGACATCTGTTGGTGAGAGTGGAGTATTGAAGTCACCCACTGTTACTGTATTTGGGATCTGTGTCCCTTTATGTCAGGTAGTGTTGTTTTATGATACTGGGTGCAGCAGTGTTAAGTGCATATATGTTTGCAATTTTATATCTTCTTATTGTTCCTTCTACCAATATATAGTAGCATCTAATTTTGCATCTAATTTTGTCTTGAAGTCTGCTTTGTCAGATATAACTATTCCTACTTGCTTTTGAGTGTCATTTGCATGGAATATTGTTTTCCATCCTTTCTCTTTCAGTCTGTGTATGTCTTTGCTAGTGAAGTGTATTTCTTGCAGACAGCAAGAAGTTTGGTCTAGTTTTGGTTTCAGTTTCTTTTTTTTTTTTTTTTTTTTCCTTTTTCTTTTCCTCGTAGGAGCCGAATCCCAGAGCACTTCCCACAGGTCAGGGAAATGCTCACAAGGCCTGAGCCTAGGCCGCACAGCTCCTGAGGGACTCATGGCTACCTGACAGAGGCAGACTGTTCAGGGCAGCCTTGGGCACCTCTGGAGAAGCCCTGCCCGACCTAGGCCCTAGGGTGGGTGAGCCTCCACAGGTCCATGGGAGGGCGGACCCGCCACACTGACATTTTTTGTTTGCTCCTAACTGGACAGTGGTCGTCGGTAGTCCAGGGCTTTTCTGCATGCTGAAAGCCAGCAAAACAGTGCGCAGAGAGCAAAAAAGCACTGCCCACATCCTCTTGGTACTTAGGGTTAGAGGAAAAGTGGCCACCACCCGCCTCAACCCACTGGGTCTTGTTTTTTAATCCATCTGCCTGTCTTATGTCTTGTAATGGGAGAATTAAAACCATTTACATTCAGAGTTATTATAGAAAGGTCTGTACCAATTCCTGTCATTTTGCTGTTTTTCTAATATTTGATTCTGTTCTTAATATCTTATCTACTCTTACTCTTCTGTGTGTAGGATTCCTTTAAGTATCTTTTGCAGTGCTGGCTTAGTGGTCTGAATTTCTTTAGTTTATCCTTATTTTGGAAGATCTTTATTTTTCTTTCAATTTTGAAGGCTAGTTTTGCTGGATATAGTAATCTAGGTTAGCAGTTATTTTCTTTCATTGCTTGAAATACATCACTGCATACCCTCCTGGCCTTTAGGGTTCTTGCAGTGAAGTCTGCGGTTATTCTGATGGGTTCGCCTCTGTAAGTAACTCAGTGTTTCTTTCTTGGACCTTCAATGTTCTTTTCTTGTTCTTCACTCTTGACATTTTGATTATAATGTGACATGGAGTTCTTCCGTGGTCATGCCTGTTTAGGATTCTAAATGCCTCCTGTATCTGGATGTCTATTTTGCCTAAGATTTGGGACGTTTTCTCTTATTATTTCATCAAATACATTTTCTATGCCATTAGTGTTTACCTTAATGCCCTCTTCTACAACAAAAATTTGTGGTTTGGTTCGGTTCGGTTCGGTTCGGTTCAGTGACAGGGTTTCACTATGTAGCCCAGGCTGGCCTTGAACTCATGGCGATCCCCGTGCCTCAGCGTCCCAAGTGCTGGGATTACAGGCATGTGCCACTACGCCCAGCTGTAGTTTGGTCTTTTTAACAATGTTCCTGAGTTCTTAGATGTTTTGTTTCTAATTTCTTGTGTTTTTTTTTTTTTAATCCTTTAATATAATCTGCATGTAATAATTCCTCAATCCTAAATCCCTGAAATTCTGTCTTCTGCTTGGTCCTGCCTGTTGGTAAGACTTTCCATTGAATTTATGATATTTGATTTACTGTGCTTTTCCAGAATTAGTTTGTTCTTCAGAATCTCTCTTTGTTGAATTGTTCCTGCTGTGCAGAATCAGTCAGTGGCATGTTATCTGCCTCAGGGCTGTATTCACTCCGGTGGCTTTTAGTGTTTGTGCCCTTCGGTGCATCCCAAGCCACCGCTGTCCCCAACTAGTTTTGCATCCTGTGGGCTTATGAAGTGCCCCACTTGATCCAGAGACCTCTCTTTTTGTGCACACATCCAAGCAGAGGTGTATCCCTGATCACATTGGTAGATAGGGAGGGCAAACAGACCACTAAGCTCTGTATTGGAAGGAGACAAGTGAAGGGAGCCAAGCAGTCTACACTGCTCAATTTCAGTATTTTCTGACCCAGCTGCTTCAGAAAACCACATATGATAGACCATACCACAGAGGGATGTGCTTCCAACTGCCATGTCCTCCATAGCCTGAGCTCCCAGCAGCTTAACTTCTTAGGGGATCTTCAGCTAGCCCTCCCTCTTTCCAGAACTGTCTCTGGAAGCTGTGTCTTCCACACTAACTGAAATAGGGTGACCCCAGAGGCCCTGAAGTGAGACTTTTCTATTATTTCTGATTCCTACAGTAGCTCAGTCTTACAACAGTACACCCCTTCTCAAAATGGCTCCTATCTATCCCACTCCTAAATATGGTAGGCGCTGCAGTAGATGGCTTTTCCTAAGCTAGCCTGCCAGTAAGCACTTTCAGAGTAAAAACCCACTCTATATTTGCAGTCTACGATAATCGTAAGTTTTTCCTATGGCTAACACTGTCAGTCTTGTTTATCACTGGAACTGCTGGACATCTCCAGTTTATCTGGTGTTTGTGTCCCACACATACCAGCTGGGGTTAGTGTTCCAGACTCCTTTGTGCTTTTGTTTGCACTTTCTTGTTTCTCCATGATTTTTTGCTGTCTTGACAATTCTTTTTTGTTTCCTGGAGCTCTTTTCTTTCTCCTTGCTGAGTAGTTGCTTTCCAGGTGTCTCAATTACAGGTCCCCGAGAGGACGGCTTTAACATTATTCTTATGAAATAAAATTTCAGTAATGTTTTCTGTAGATATTGACAGTGTTATTATAAAACACATGGAAAGGCAAAAGAACTAGAGTAGCCAAAACTTTAAAAAAAATGAAATGAGTCACTCTTGTTAGATTTTAAGTTTTACATAGCTACAGCCATCAGTAGTTGTGATGTTGGTGAAAGGATGGACATATATATCAATGGAACAGAATAAAGAATCTAGAAATCCACTCACATATGTACAACTAATTTTTAACAAAGATGCAGAAGTAAATCAGTGGAGGAAGATTGACTTCAGAAAATGGTACTCAAGCAATTAAAAATCCACAGGCAACAAGAAATGAAATTCAACCTAAGTCGTGAACCTGATGCAAAAACTAAGTCATAATAGATCATATAGTTAAGTATAAAACATTAAGCTATTTTTCTTTTTGGGAAAATAAAATAACAGTGAAAATATTTGGAACCCTCTGCCCAGGTTTGCTGTTATCAAAAGAATGATTCATAAAAGGAAAAATTAAGAAATTAGCCTTCAATAACTTGTGCTCTGTGAAAGACCTGTATAGATGAAAAGAACAGTCTACCAACTGGGACAAAATATTTGCAAACTACCTACCTAAGAAAGGACTAGCACCTAGAATATAAAATCTCAGAACTCAATAGTAAAAAGTAAATAAACAATCCAGTTAGAAAATGAGCAAAAGACGCTGCAAGACATTTCATCAAAGAGGATATACAAATGGCAAACAAGCACTTGAAAAGGTACTCAGCATCACCAGCCATTAAGGAGATGCAAATTAAAACCTCAGCAAGATATCAACTCCACACGTATCAGAATAGCTAGATTTAAAAATGTTGACAGCACCAAATGCTAGTGAGGATGTGGAGAAATTCAGATATTGCTGGTAGGAATGTAAAATGATACAGCCACTCTGGAAAACAATTTTGTGTTGTCTTCAAACATTATGTAACTATGAGTGTCTTTATGAGGTGTGATAAAAAATTGGATAAATGCCACTGCCAGGTGCCATCCAAGGTATGTAAAAGCATAACACTGTAACAGCTGATAACATACTATGTATTCCTGTCTCAAATTTTGCTTACTTGTAACTTCATGATAACATTGAGGTTGTGGGAAGAGGCACAAACACTACAATACTTTTTTCTTAAACTCGGATATCTCATATAGTTATTTTTAGTTGTCTTTTAGAGCAGTGCTTCTCAAATATTAATGTGCATAACAGATTACCTAAGAATCATATTAAGATGCAGATTCTAATTCAGTAAGTTGTGGTATGGCCTGCGAACCTGTATTTGTAACCAGCCCTCTACTACTGCTGATCCGTGTCTCTCTGAAGAGCTATAGTTGGCTGTGTTACCTAACAGAAAAATCTGGCTGAGTACTCTCCTCCCAGTCTCCTCTAGCATGTTATTGCCCAAACCTCATGATCTTCATCCCTTCCTTCTCTCTTGATTCTTGGTGCCCAGTATATAATGATATAATCAAGTTTTGACTTTTTTTAAACCTGTCATTCCAGTCATCCTGGATGTCTTCCATTTCAGCTTCCATTGAAAGCTGTCTCCATTTTCTCATTCTTTTTTCCACATCCCAGTTCATAGTTTGACTTCCTCCACCATCTCAAAAGTCATCCTGGACCTCCTAATGCCACACCTAACAAAAGCTTTTCTGTTTTTACCTTAAACAGTCTTTATAGACAGTTTCCTTAGCTAAAGCCACTTCTCTGTGTCCCTCTAGACTTCTCCAGAATCCTTTACTAGTTCTTTTTTCTGAGTTGAATTGCCATCTAAATCCATGACTTTGGATACCCTTCAGCTCCACGGTAATGGCTGTTGGCTAGACAGCTCTCCATGAGCATTTTTTAGACCCTTCCAATCAGACACCTCCAGACTGAAGTGACAGCCCTTTCCTATTCTTGCATGGTAATCTTCTGTATTCTATATGTTCCCTTTTTCTTATCCCTTCAGATGTTACCTTATTGTTTCATGTGTTATTGTTATGTTATTGTTCGATGTTATGCTATTGTTTCACATGTTACCTTATTGCTTCACTTTTCATCTGTTACCTTACTGTTTCAAATCTCTTCAAATTGCCCTCTGTCATAATTGGCTCCTAATTGGACTTCCTCTCTCCATTCTTCAGTCCTTTACTTTGTTACCTATGAGATCTTTCTAAAACTGAAAATTAAATGTCATTGTCCACTTTTATTAAAACCACACAGTGGTTCCTCACAGTTTCAGTATCAGGTTCCTTAGGTTGGCAGACAAAGCTCTTTGATTGCCAACCCCCACATTGTGCCCTTCATATTAAACTGAGAGTTGATCAGCTGTATAGTGTTTTTTCCCCTCCTTGCTTTTTAAAGTGTTCTCAGTTGAAATGCCTTTCCTTCCTATGTGATCCTTGAAGGATTTGGTCGGTCTGATACCTCTTCTGGAGTGCCTTCATGACACTCTCCCTGTGTGCCCCCTCTACCACAAGCCACTGCACACATACACACAAACACACACACACAGTCTGATCTGATAAGTTTTCTACTCATTCCTGTGTCATCCTAGGGATGAACTCATCTGTTTTGCGTGTCAGCCTACCATAAGGACAGAGTTCTGTAAAGATACAAGCTATCTTCACCTCTGCATCTCTAGTACTTAACATAGTAGCTCACCCACATAGTAGCTAACAGAAGTATGAGTGGTTAAGTATTTGCCTCAACCCTTCTCTTCCAGTTTTTCTTTAGGTGATGCTTTGTTACATACAGGTGGAAATCTGTCCTGAACCTTATCTTTACCCTCAGTATTCTAAAACACAAGATTTTGGAGAATCCAGGTGAGCATATTTACTCTTCCTTTGAGTAGATGGTTCTTCCAGTAGCTGCCTACTGTCTCTGTAGTTTGAAAAGGCATTTTTTAGACCTAGAGATAGCTCTCTGATGATTATCAGCAAAGATTTTGGAAAACCAGGTAAAGCAGACCTTCCCCCAAGCCTTGGATTACCTTTTTGAAGATATCAGAATACCCCAGAAATGATGTATTTACTAGTACAGATTCTTTCCTGTTTTGTTTTCTCGAAATTGAAAACTTACTTTCTCAGAGTTGTATGTTACTAAAACTTACACTCATATGTTCCCTCCAAGACAGTCTTAATACAGGTGATTGAGGTGTAAATAATGGTTAAACTTGACATTCGTGAGACAATTGTAACTGCCAGATATTCTTCTCAATTTTTCATAGGGCCTTTTTCCTTCTATTCATTAGTTTTACCTGAAAGTAAGCTTGGATGTTCATGGGAAAATAAAAATACAGCAACACCAAAAAATTTGTTTTTGAGGCAGAAATCACAGGGTTTGAGAAGGAAAGCTTTTTTTTAGCCCACTGTCATCTTTGCTAAACATCATGCCCCAGATCTAGTAAATAAAAATATAACAAGTATTGGAAAGATGTGGAGAAAAAGAAATCTTTGCACTCTCTTGATGTAAATATAAATTAGTGCAGCCATTATGGAAAACATCATGGAGGTTCCATAAAAAATTAAAATAGAACTACTGTATGACCCAGCAGTCCCACGTCCTGGTGTACATCCAAAGACGGTAAAATCAGGACGTCAGGGAGACCTCTGCTCCCCCATGTCTGCTGCCTCACTGTTCACAGCGGCCAAGGTGTGCAAACAACCGAAGTACCCACCAACTGACAAGTGGATAAAGAAAATGTGGGATATATATACAGTGGAATACTATTTCATCACACACACAAAAAGATTGAAAACTTGCCATTTGCAACAACATCAACAGAACTGGAGGTCATTATAATAAGTGAAATAAGCCAGACAGGGAAAGACAAGACCCACATGACCTCACTCACATGTGCAATACAGAAAATTTGACCTCATAGAGGTTACGATTGAGACACTGGTGGTTACCAGGGAGGAATGGGATGGGGGGTGGGAAGAAGTTGGAGTTAGGTAGAAGAGATTGCACAGTGGAGTGACTAGATTATGATAATGTACTGTATCTCAAAAACTAGAGAAAGGATTTTGAATGTTTTCACTATAAAGGAATAAGTGAGGTGGTAGGTATGTTTAGCCTGATTTAAACATTATACAGTTAAACGTGTATGAAAACATCACATGGCATACCATAAATATATATAATTTTTATGTTTTTGTGTACCAGCTAGAAAATTTTAAAATTTGAGTACCATTTGAAATTCAGTGTAATAGAAGTAAAAATTTTATATGACCTAAAAAGTAAATAAGCAAAAATATCATGAACTATTGAAAAGTCAGAGAAAATGGCTGGCTTAGCTGCTAACATAGCAAAGATATAGCCAAGATGGCAACAGAAAATATAGCCAGTTAACCCTAAAATAGATGGCATTAACCTGTCAAACCACCTAACCTGACAGGATAAATGGATCTTTGACTGTGTATGGGGAGAACACCTGACTTTTAAGACAGTTCTAACTAGGAAGATTAATTTCAAGGTTTCTTGATTATACTTGTGTTCTGTGCTAGTATTAGAAATCTATAGACTTCAGAAATCTACAGATAACTATTCATAGAGAGGTCAGCAAGTGTTCTGGGGCTTTGTTGTAAGTGGTGGAGCTGATACTTTTTTGCAGGGGCAGGGGGTGGTGGTGCAGGCTCTCACTATGTAGTACAGGCTTCCTTGAACTTGCTTATGTAGTCCAGGCTGGCCTCAAACTCACAGTGATCCTCCTGCCTCAGCGTCCCAAGTGCTGGGATTACAGGCATGGACTACCGCCAGAATGGATACTTTAGATAGCTGGAATGTTGTTGTAAACTCAAGGCTTTGTTGTACCCTTAACCCTGTTCTCATTATCAAACTCATGCCACGGGACTTTACGCTAGGATTCCAGGCTGGTCTTATTAGGCCTCCACCGTTCCTTGAGAAGAGGATAGCTTAGTTTTGTTGTTGTTGTTGTTTTGGTTTTGGTTTTTTGGTACCAGGAATCGAACTTACAACCTCGTGCTTGCCAGGCAGGCGCTATGCCACTGAGCTATATCCCCAGCAGCTTAGTTTAATACTTAGCGCTCTCCTTCATGTATTGGAAAACTTTGCTGTCTAGTTCAGCTTCTCCACTTCTAATTCAGTCACCACTGACAGGAATATAAGATGATCCAAACTGTAACTCTTTAAGAGTTGTATCTGTTTTCTGTATTGAACTAGGGCAGCTAGTATGTACAGATCACAGAGTTATCTTACACATTTACATATATAAGGATGCAGTTATATATATTACCTCCTGAAAATCTGATTTTCTTCCTTTTTATTTTACCTCAATTCATGGAATGCGGGCCGGTGAGACGGCTCAGCGGCTTAAGCGCCTGCCCGGCAAGCGCGAGGGCCCGAGTTCGACTCCCGGAACCCACATACGAAAAAGGGGCCGGTGATATCGCTCAGCGGCACGGGTGCCTGTTGGTGCGCAAGGTCCTGAGGTCGACCCCCCGGAACCCACAAAAAAAAAAAAAAAAAAAAAAAATTCATGGAATGCGCACATCTCAGTCACTGAAATCAAAAGTGCATTTGTAAACACTTAACTGTTTTTAACCTATCATTTCCCAAGTCCTGTTAATTTCATCAAAGTAAATATTAAATTGATATTAGCTCTCCATTCCTGTCACTGTCTTAGTTCATCAAGCCTTTTTTTCTTAGCTGAATTATTCTTCTAGACTCCTCACTGGTCTCTGTGTTGCCAGTCTTACCCTCCTACATAATGTATCCTCCAAACTAACCTCTGATTTTGTCTTTCACCTGCTGTTTCCTTTTCAGAGTTTCTTCATGCCTATAAAACCACCTCTAATGTCAGCTCACACACTTGTCTATCCCCAGTTTCCAAGAAAATTGAGCTTAACCATCTCAGTTTTTTTCCTCTCAGTTTTCCTAATAAATGAGGAGTGTGTTTGTCCTGTAGGTCTTCGCTCACAGAGCTTTGTCTCTCAGAAGTTGTCATGCCTCTTTACCATATAAACAACTGTAGTCTTTCAAGCTGTGTTCCAGTTTTAGATTTACATCTATCCCAAACTACTCATCCTTCAGGTTTAAAATACTCATATTTACCTGAGTATCCCCAGTTCCTGGAACAAATCAAGCATTCAATAAATGTTAAGTTTTGTAAAGGGTAAGAAGGAGACAACATAAATTATCACATTTCATATATGCCCAAAGATAATCCTAGAAATTCAAAGTAATTTCTAGCTAAGTTTTCAAGAATGTGGAAAATGTGTTCTTTCTATGTTTAAAATAAACTGCAACACAAAATAAATGGAAACTCCTTTTTTCTATATTAAAGATAAATATGCTGAGAAGAATATTCAGTTCCAATCCTACTTCTGCTTATAGTTGTGTGTGGTCTCAGGCACATCACTTCTTTTTTTTTTTTTACAGCTCCATCATATCTATTAAATGAGAGTTATTATAGATCAGTAGGTTTGGCAGAACCTCTTTCAGTAAAACATAAGTATGTAAGAAGGAAGTAAAAACGGAGCTCTGCTTTGGAGTTGGAGATGCTGTGGAGAATAAGGAAGAAAAAGAACTTCTCTTTCCTGGGTTACCCTGTTCCCTCCTCATCTCCAAAAGGTATCCCCAGCAGAACTGCCTTGAAATGCGATTTGAAAGCCACTGTACTGGGTGGTGTATGAGTCGTCTTCTGTTGAAGCTGTATGAAACGGAATCAGTACATTTTGAAGTCACAATAAGAAGTTTTGTGGGGATTTTTTTAAGCTTCCTAGTACAATATCAATTCTGGTCCAGAATTCTTTTTCTTTCTTTTTAATTTTCCTCTTCATAATTTGGGTTTCTCATATAAGAAAAACCACGAGAGAGGAAAAAAAAAGAAAAGCCATGCAATATTTAAGCCTGTGTGTCTGATTACTTCACTTAACATTATGGCCTCATGGTGCATCTGCTTTCCTACAAATGCATCAAGTTCATCTTTCTTTAAGATGGCAGAGTAGCCATGGATGGTGGTTCACACCTGTAATCCTAGCACTCGGGAGGCTGAGGCAGGAGGATCGCCACAAGTTCGAGGCAGCCAGCCTAGGCTATGTAGTAAGTTCAAGGCCAGCATGAACTACATAGGGAGACTGTCTCCAAAGAAAAAAAATATGGCAGGATACTACTACTTTATGTGTAAATACCACATTTTTTTCATTCATTATTCTGTTGATGGACATATAGGCTGCTTGCAGGATTTAGCATTTGTCGTAATCATGGTTTCCAAGGAAATACATTTAATACAGGACACATAATTTGTAGGATTACTTTATAATATGCACCCAAAAAGTCACATGCAGAAGAGTGCAGATCTGTCCACATACTAGAGACCCAAAGAATCCAGCTGAGGGCCTGGATCCCATGGAAATGTTCTGCACGAGTCCAGCTGAAGACCTAGAGCCCATGGCAATGTCTCATGTAAGTCTGTATCAAGGATCTGCACTGGGAAGGCCCAAAGGTCAGCGGTGGAAGCTGGAAAGTCTGCATCAGTGGGATGAAGGATCTGTGCCAGCAGGCTGAGGGATCTGCTCTGGAGCCAGGAAGCGATGGTCAAGGTGAGGACCGGAGCTCCCCTGAAAAGAACTGCAGCCATCTTCAGTGACAGCGAGAACCCAAGCTTCTCTGATAATGAGAACAGCTGAGTTCATATCAGAAAAACCAGCGTGACAAGCTTCTCCAGGAGAATCAACAGCACACACCACCTTTCCTCCAGTTCTCTTTCTATGCTGTTGGCAACAATCCTCAGGTGGGCCTTCCACACCCAACACCATGCTGATGCAGTTCAGCTGAGTGTTACAAGTTGACCATTAATTAATCCACCGCAGCTATTATGAATTGTGTTGCTATAAACATGGGTTTGCATGTATCACTGTAATGCGATATCTTTAACTCTTTCAAGAAGATACCTGGAAGGGGAGTAGTTGGGTCAAATAGAATTTCTAGTTTCAGTTTTTTGAGGAATCTTCATACTGATTTTCATAGTGGTTGTACTGGTTTACATTCCCACCAACAATGTAGAAGGGTTCCTTTTTCCCCCCACAGCCTCACCAGTATTCATTATTACTTGATTTCTTGATGGTGGCCATTCTTCCTGGGGTAAGATGGAATCTCATTGTTGTTTTAATTTGCATTGCTTTTCACAAGACTTTCTCGTCTTTGCATAATATGTAAGTCTTCTCTCCATATGTCTTAATTGTTTAGGGCTCCTCTACACACGATGTATTGTTAATGCACTTTTTTTTTTTTTTTTTTTGTGGGTACCGGGGGTCGACCTCAGGACCTTGCGTGCCAGGAGGTGCCTGTGCCGCTGAGCGACATCACTGGCCCTTTTTTTGTATGTGGGTTCCGGGAGTCGAACTCGGGCCCTCGTGCTTGCAAGGCAGGCGCTTACGCCACTGAGCCATCTCACCGGCCCTGTTAATGCACTTTTAATTTAAATGTTTTATTTAGTCAAGATACATGGGGCTGGTGAGATGGCTCAGTGGCATAAGCGCCTGCCTGGCAAGCGCGAGGGCCCGAGTTCGACTCCCGGAACCCACATACAAAAAAAGGGCCAGTGATGTCGCTCAGCGGCACAGGCACCTCCTGGCACGCAAGGTCCTGAGGTCGACCCCCGGTACCCACCAAAAAAAAAAAAAAAAGATATGTGAATTGACTAAAGATCCTTGATCACTGTTTCCTACACTCTGCAATGTCTGAAGGACACATTGATGTTTAGCACCTGGACCCATGTCATAGTACCCAAACACTCATGATGAGAGCTGACACACTGAGTACTTGCTGCTTGTCAAGTGCTATGTTCAGTGCTTTATGTTAATCCAAAAATCCTGTGTAGTACCACCACTGGCATCTTCATCTTACAGAAAAGTTAAGCTGTACATCCTAAGCAACACTGATAGCAAGAGGTGACACTGAGTTGTGAACTTGGAGTACCTAGTGCTAGAGCCCTACCCTTCACCATCCTGCTGGCTCTACAGACATAACTTCATCCCACAACCACAAGTTTTCTTGAAAAAAAATTAAAATCAGTTTTAGTATTTATATACATAATTTGAGTTTTTTAAAGAAATAAAGGTATGTAAAGTACTTAGTATAGTGACTAACCAATAATAAGTACTTCGTTAATATTGGTTATTATAGCTTAGGCACATGGAAGATTTCAGCCATCAAGAAGAAAAGTAGACAGTATCTAGTTACATTGTGCCTCCTAGTTTGAAGAGAAAGCTAAAAAGCCACTTATTTTATGACATACCTTGCTTTCTACCATCTGTCCAAGGTACCTTTTGAATTATGGTGGTATCTCAGTTCACGAACTTTGTTCCATGATATTGGAAGAGATGGCCACAGTTGTGTTTGTCACCCGATGCAGAGTTTGCAAACAAAAAAAAATTTTTTTGCCAAATGCTTCTGTTTGTGAACCAAATTTTTCACAAACAAAAGCATTCGTGAATTAACAGGTGCTGTAATTTTTCTCTTGCCACAAGGTGGCAGCATGTTACATGAGGAAATAAGCTTTACTTGACAATTTCTTTTCAGTAGGTTGCCTTAAAAACTACTAAGCTATAATAAAAAGTGTTCCAACTTCTTCCTTGCCTCTGTTCTCTCTAGTGAGTTCTGAACCCGCTGGTAGCACATTGTGTGTGGTATACAATAAGACCTGCCTCTGTCCTACCCTGCATTCTCCCTGTTAATGCAGGAAGTTTCTTTTTCTGTCTTTAACTGAAATTTGAGCCCTTGTCCTTAGATTCTCCCACCTACCTCATTTTAGTTCAGCAATGATAGGAACTGTGTTCCCTTCATATTTTCTATTATACCTAGCGAAGTTGTGAATATAGGTGACCTTGAATAATGTCAAAGAGATCTGAGACATTAACATGTGTGTGAGCTGAATATGTATTTGAATTACAACACTTTTATAGTTTTTGGTGGTTATATTTAATTTGTGGAAAAGTTGCTTTAAGTTTAGGTGTTATCAGTATCATTCAGATAACTGCTGCCAAGGGTTGAAAGATTAATGTCTGAGGTGGAAGGCAAGAAAATTAATGGTTGATGAAGAAAATGAAGGTGAAGGACTGAACAAGGCAATTAATCAAAGCGTAGTGAAGGGGGAGCTGGTGGTACAGTGAAGAGAGAGACCGGCTTCTGCTACTAGAATAGAGCACTCACTCCATGGAAAGCAAGAGGATCACTAATTTCATTTGGCTGCAAAGAATGTATTTGTACTTCATAATCATGAATCTGCCTAATTGTTTATTTTATAGTGCTACTACAATTTCACATTAGTTTCTCTGCAGATTTTTTCGTATACTAAAATCTGTTGGTTTTGCCTATTGCTTACCATTTAGTAAAATCTGAAAAGAACTTGCTCTAAGAAAGATGTGGACATAAGCAAAACGAAACAATCATTTCATGTAAATCCAATATATCCTTTAGACATTTACTTGTTGAGGGTAATTGAGTTTAATAAAAGGCTTTTAAGCAACAGCTTTATTTTAGTATTGTGCTAGAGATTCAAAAATATGAGCCGGTGAGACGGCTCAGCGGCTTAAGCGCCTGCCTTGCAAGCACGAAGGCCCGAGTTCGACTCCCAGAACCCACATACGAAAAAGGGGCCGGTGATATCGCTCAGCGGCACGGGTGCCTGTTGGCGCATGAGGTCCTGAGGTCGACCCCCGGTACCCACAAAAAAAAAAAAAAAAAATATGATATACTTAATCTAAACATAGTTTTAGGGGAACAGCTTAGCTGTTGAAATTAAACTAATTCTGTGAAGAACATTAGTACTATCCTGACATTTTATCAAGGTATATTTAAAATTATTTTTGAACATCTTACATGTTCACAAAGAATTCAGTGGTCTTAGGATGGAACAGAAACATCATCTGTACTTTGAAAAATATCTATGAGAACTGATATTGAATGATCACTTTTTTAAAAAGCCAGCCAATTTATTATTATGTGGATGTATATTTCTCTTCATTATAATGTTTTGAAACTTAGGTGGGGAGATTTTACCTGTGACACCGAGGAGTGTTATCTTGGAAGGTTTGTTGGATCTCTTAATAAGCCTCCATAGTATTTGGTTAATGCTCTTTATATTTGGAGACTCAGCAGTTTCAGTTCATAGCCACACGGTTTGAAACTATGTATACTGATGTCTACGTTTGTCATGTTGGTTTCACACCCTGTGGGCTCAGTAAAATTAGTCATTAATCACTAAGAATACATATTAAATGTTAACTTTTTTCATGAAGCATATAAAACAACCCATTTATAATATGTTCAGAAGGACAGAAAATATTTTAGTGTCTTAAGTGTGTAGAAAGTTGTGTGACAGAGTAAAGATAGCATTATCCAAAGACTACTCCATTGAGATGACAAATTATGAAAAAAAATCAGTTATATTTCTATCGAAGGAAATTAATTGCATGTCTTTCAAGTATAAAATATATCTTAAATTCATGTGGTACAGCAATGCTTTGAAAATAATAAAATATTAAGTACTATCTAGGTAATAAAATTAGTAGTGACTTGGGAAAGTTTATATAGATAGCTTTCTTTTTTTTTTTTTTTTTTTTAATATGCGGGTACCGGGAGTCGAACTGAGGACCTCGCGTGTGCTAGGCAGGCGCTTATGCCGCTGAGCTATATCACCGGCCCTAGATAGCTTCTTAAGCCAGTTTTTAAAGTGTTGTATCATATTGGCAAAAAGGCTGTTTATTCACATAAATAGGCACATGTAGTAATGACTTTTGTAATATAAAACTGCTTGTTTATTTGAAGTTATAATTCATTTATGAGACCTTGTGGTTCTGTCTACTATTCTAGTGAAATGTGCACATGTGAATGCCCCATAAGTAACTCTAGCCCTGTGAATTTATCTATCGTTGACTTCAGTATTTAGTTAGCCTGGTTTCTAAGGCCATCACAGTAATAGCCATGTTATTGGAAATAAAGTTAAATTTTTCATTATTTATAGGGATAACTTCAATTTTGAAGAAGGTAAATCATTCATAGTTGGCTGGAAGCCAGTTTCTCCTTCACTTTAACTCTAGCACACACATGAAAAGCATACTCATGTCCTAAGTGCCTCGTGAATCTGCAGTGATTAATTCTTCTCATTATTTTGCTGCAAATTCTCATGACCCTTTGTGATGATTCGATCAGCCACTTAGAGTTTATGCATATTCATATCTCTGCTCCTGCTGCAATCGTCCAAGTCTCCTTGGCTGACTGGTGTGTGCTTGGTGCAGTAATTGAGCTGCAGTAGCTTGATTACTCTGGGGACCTGTAAGGCCTTTAAAGGTGAAAACATATCAGTCCTGTTAATTAGGAAACAAAAGCTCTTGATGGCAAGTTCAGCAGTCAAATGTTTTCAGTGTAGAAAAGATGAAAGATAGGATTTGTTCTCCTCCAAAAACCCTGTTTACTTTTTAAAATTTGAATTGGGTCTATATCCTTGATACAGGAGAATCAGTTTCTTTTATGAATTTTCAGAATGCTAATTGAAGAGATTAGTTCTATTACCTGTTCTCAAATCTGATATTTTAGAACCTACCAGAGTTTATTTATACCTTCTGTAGCATTGGTGATATTTAGTATTTTATATAAATATAGAATGTATATAAATTTTGTCTTTTAAGGGCTTTTATGGGGTGATTTTTGTTTTGTTTATTTTTAAAGCGGTAGGGATTAAACCCATCACCTCATGCATGCTAGACAAGCACACTACCACTGAGGGATGCCCCCAGCCCTTTATGGGCCTAATTTGGTGTATGGTTTTCTAACACTTAATTGCCTCCTATCTCTTTAATATAACCTTTCTGATTCTTTCCTTCTTTGACTGTATATTAAGTAATACATAGCAAAAAAGGTCCTGTGTGGGACAGTGTCCTCCAGGAGTAAACTAGTTTTCAGCAGAAGGTTATACAGGTTACCTATTTGACATGTAGTATTCTTGGATATATTGTTTTCATTTTATGATATCTCCCCCACCATGATTTTTTTCCTTGAAATATAAATCACACATCATAAAACTCACCACAGTCTATCAGTCACCATTTTCCTCACCCCAAAAGAAAATCCCATACTCATTACCTGTTACTCCCCATTCCCCTCTCCTCCTAGCCCCTGGTAAGCAATAATCTATTTTCTATCTCTGGATTTGCCTATTCTGGGTATTTCATATAAATGCAGTAGTACTTTGTATAGCCTTTTGTGCCTGCCTTCTTTTACTGTGCATGTTTTCAGCATTCATCCACACTGTAGCATGAATCAGCACTCCTTTCCTTTTTAGGGAAGAGTAATATTCTATTAGTAGGCCACATTTTTGTTTTCCACTGATGATCATTTGTGTTGTTTCTACATTTTGACTGCTGTGAATGATGCTAATAATGCTCATAAAGATTCACAGACATTCTTGCCTAGTTCTTGATGTTAGGGGGAGAACTTTCAGTCTGCAACATTGAATATAATGTTAAGTGGTTATTTCTTAGGTTCTATTTATCAGGTTGAGGAAGTTCCCTTTTATTCCTAAATTGTTGAGTGTTTTTACCATGAAAGATTGTTGAAGTATCTATTGAGGTGGTCATCTGGTTTTTATCCTTTATTTTGTTAATAAAGTATATTACATCAGTTAATCTTCATATTCTGTAATACGGTTTTTTGGTTTTTGTTTTATTTTTTGGAGACAAGTCTCACTATATGTGGAGGCTGGCCTCAAACTCTTGGACCTCCTGCTTCAGCCTTCTGGGATTTGGGATTATAGGTGCACACCACTGCACTTGACATCTTGGAAATTTTATGTAATGTTCCTTTACTGTTTTAATGTTGGATAATGTGAACCTAATTCCTTTGCTTTATATTTCAGGCATTTATTAATACAGCAAAAGAAATTTATGAAAAAATTCAAGAAGGCGTCTTTGACATTAATAACGAGGTATATATATATATATATATATATGTTGGTTGACATTAATTTAGAATTGACTTTTATTTACTGTTTGGATTCATGATTTTATATTTTCTAAAGTACTAAAATGTATTGATAGTAGTTATTAACACATTAGTTACCAATCATCTAACTGAAAACCTATCATATGTAGTACAACAGTTAAATGTTTATGTTCTAATAGAGCATCACTTTGTCAATGAAAATGGATTAAAGTAAGTGGCCCTGTCCATTTACTGCATGTAATGCAAAATAATTTAAATCCCCCAAAGAGCAAAGAAAATCCACTTTTATCCACATGTCCATATGGCATCATCTGCTTTGGGGAATAATACTGTAGTGCGCGAATGCATATACCGTGTCACTAATGCAAGATGCTCTCTCTGTTTTCTAGTATGAAAGGACAGTCCTAATTTGGAAATTATTCCCAGTATAGGAAAGTATGTTTTCAGAAAACTAAATTAATGTATACAGTTGGTGATTGTCAATGAGTTTTTGTAATTTTGACAGTTTTTGGCCAATGTGATTAGGATAAAATGTAAAACTTTGAAGTATACAATCCATACTGTTCACTAGCTGTCATTTGACCTAAAGCCCCATTCTACATTTATTCTTATTTCAAAATGTTTATTTGAATAGGGCATGTTATTCATCACATATTCTTGCCAATCTATATTAAGACTTCTGGCTCCTAAGAGAAAAAAACTAGTTCCTCCCCAGTTGCAGTTAGAAAAGTGTTGTGTTGTGAAGCTATCACATATGTGTCTTTTGGCTTCTGCATAGATACAGCTCTCTAGTATTTGCCTCAGTAGTCTCTGCTAAAACAAACAGTAGTTTGCCTAAGGTTTCCAAAAAGTAGTTTTGTCATTCCTTTTTATGTGCAATAATATAAACCTACTTTCTAGACTTTATATGGTAGTACTTCTGAGTTAATTTAAAAGTGACACCATTCAAAGACTAATGCCCTATAAATTGAACAGTAATTGGGCCTCTGTTTAAAAGGGCACATTCATTGTTTCTGTCTGGTTTCATATAGTAGCTGACTGCTTTACTGTGCCTTATGCAGCTTTGATTGTAATGTGCTGTCAGGAGCCAACAGGCCGTGCTATTTATTTGGCCTAATGCCAAATCTAACTCCTTGATTCTTCAAGAAGTTGCTAGCAGCCCAGAGGGGGCAGAACCAATGAGCCATAGGGCATGCTTTTTATTAAAGAGGAGTCAAAAGAGCGAAAAGAAACCGCATCAGCTGCTGTCAATACTGAGCGAGTGCCAGGAACCCCAAGGCTACTACTGTTGCAGAACTGCCAAGCACTATAAATCTGAGATTTACTGTGACGTAAAGTTTCCTTAAGAGCTTAATTTCTTAAGCTACTGTATTACTTTTTTCAAAGTGTTGTATTTTTAGGTAAAATCCACTTGAGGGAGTGAGGGTTAAAGCAAAAGTGTGAGTTTCATGAATGAAAGAACCACTCTGTGTGGGTTCTTGGCAACCTGCCATGTCTTTGGGGATCATAGAAATTATTGATGACACAGAACATTCATATGCCCTTCGCCTGTACAGCTGATTCAACATGGAACAGAAATGCTGTCTGGAGAAGAGATTTTACATCGTGTTAGAGCAGCAGGAGCTTTGGATAGTTTTAATCCTTTAAAGATTCCTTGCAATAATTGCTTTAAATAATTTCCCCATTATAAGAACTCCCTGAAAAAGCAACGTTACCCGATTTTGTTTTCCTAGTAAGAATTATTTTCAGAAACGTAAAAAAAATTTTTAAAAGAAGGAACATCTCCCGAGAGTTTTAATTGTTGCTAAAATTTACTTAAAATGTATTATTAAGAATTAAATGAGTTTTTAAAAAATTAATTAAATTCTGTTATCTGGTTGGGTCCACTTATGTTTGTTATTCTCTTCTGTTTCAGGCAAATGGCATTAAAATTGGCCCCCAGCATGCTGCTACTAATGCGACACATGCAGGCAATCAGGGAGGACAGCAGGCTGGAGGAGGCTGCTGTTGAGTCTCTTTTAACTGTCTAACTGCCCGAGTGGGGCTACTCACTTATTTCACCCTCTCTGCTCCTGTTCCACTGAGACATGAAACTATTTGAAATGGCTTTATGTCACAGAAGACTTTAATCCTTCAAATTCTTGTATAACTTTGAATAAATGGTTAATGTTCACTTAAAAAGACAGATTTTGGAGAGTGTATTCATATCTATTTGCATTTGATTTCTAGGTCAATTGATGTGATTATTTTTGTTAAATGTTGTCTTGTGCCCTTAACTACCAACTGAATTGTATTAAACACTACAAAGTCATCTTGAGTATTTTAAATCAGTTTGTGTAGTTAGGTTTCCCAATACCTGTGGTTACCTAATGTTTAATATTATAGAACTGTCCTCAAAAAGTTGTCAGTTTTCAAGGCTATAAAGAAAAGCAGAAGGACTCTTTTAATTCTGTATTTATCATTTACTTTCTGTATATATAGTTTAATAACCTGCTTGGGTGTAATTTGCCAAGCTTGAATTCTTTAATGCATTTGCATAAATTCTCTACTGTTTAGAGCTTAAAGCTACAGAAGCATTGTTAGGAATTGCTTGGACACTGAATTTTAAACTTTTTGACATTGTTAAACAAGCATGTTCATCTTTTCTTGTCACTAATCCAAGAAAAATATGCTTAATGTATACTACTAAAGGCTATTTATGTGTTAACCTGTTTTAATGCCAAAAGTTTGCTATTTGTCCACAGTTTCCTTAAGAACTCTTTAGAAAAGGATTTGTTTGCCTTAATGAATACTGTTGTGTAAAAACAGTATAATGAGTGGAAAGGGCAGAAGCAAGAAAACCCTATATCTAAGCTACTCCAGGAAGAATAAGTATCCACATTTAGATGGCACATTATGAGGACTTAATCTTTCCTTAAACACAATAATGTTTTCTTTTCTTTTATTCACTTGATTTCTAAATGTATTTTTCATGCAGGACAGTTTCTCAACCTTGATGTACAGTGACTGTAAAATTTTTCTTTCAGTGGCAATGTATAATCTTTAAGATATGGTAAGCATCTTGTCTGTTTTGAAGGGGGTATGACAATAAATCTATTGGATGGAAAATCCTATTAAAAAGTAGAAAAGCTTTAGTAATCTACACAGTGTGATGGTTTTATCCTTTTTTTCTTTTTCTCCCTTGGTCTATAATGAAATTGTTATAGCAGTGCAAAATAAAATCCTATGTATAAAAATTTTCCCTTTTTTACGACATCTTTTTTTAATGTACTTTTTAGTCCATTTGGAGCTTTTCTGTGTACTTAACTGTGTTTTTTAAAAGGATCAGAATGCTTAACACTTACCCTTTTTAAAAATTTACTAAAATATGATAAAACTCTTTCACTGTATTGAAATTCTTGTAGAAAATATAAGCAGATACTTTCTACGCAGCTGGCACAAGACCGTCTATACCTGTAGGAAGGCATAAAGAAGTTCTAAGTGTGACACTCATTACCACTTCCGTTCACTCACTCACTGCAGCTTTCTGCAGGTCCTTCCTGAAAATTCAGCTATACTCTTGTCAAAACTTTGATGTTGCTCTTGTGCAAATCATTAAATGCTGTGATAGTTTTGTTTTATTGCGCTCCTGGAGGACAGAATGAAGGGTGAGAGGAAATCTAGTTTTTATGAATATTTTTGTTATAAACTTTTTCCTTAAAGTGGTCGTAACAGATTCTCTGATCTCACTAATCACTCTTTTTACTGATGAATAAGTAAAGGATGTGTTCTGCTCTGTACCAAGAAGGGAATGATTCCCTGAAAATGTTTAAACTGCTTCAAACTTTTCCAGAAGTTTAATGTGCTTTTTTACATACCAAAAGTTCTTTTCTAAGTCAATCGTAAGGAGAGAAATCAGTAATAAAAAATAAGCAATAACAAACCAACACCTATATTTTAAAACCCTAAGAAAAGATGGAGCCTTCAAATACAACTGCTGCCACCATTACCACAGTGCGCTTCAGTCTGGGGCAGAGGGGCAGCTGGTGGACTGCACTGCAGTTGGTTCCCCTTCCTCTGTGAAGCTCATCTACTCCTGAGAAGTGTGTTACGACCCTTTATGTTAGTGGACAGAGCAGTGTTGTTATCTGTGAATCCACTCCGAACTCATATCCTTGTCACAAATAATGTCACATTGGTACTTGCAGTAGAATCTTTCATACTGTAATCAAGTTTTTAATTGATCTATAATCAGTTTTATAGAATCTATGGACATGTTTTAATAGCTAGAAGATTGGTCATGAAAAAAATAAATACAGCTTTTAATGTCTCTGTGTAACATTCCAAAATTGCAAACTTCATAAAAGACATCATTACTGTTTGTCTTCTAAATTTTAGAGAAATAGCCATTTTGAAAGAGTAGCATATAATTGGATATACAATTTAATATATGGAAGTTAAACTGGATTATTCAGTTTGTTTTTAAGGATGTTCTAAAATAGCCTGTTAACAGAAAATAGTCTCTCTTTTATCTGCTGATTGTCAAAAGGGTAGGGAGATAAATGGTACCAAAATGTGTCTAATCACTCAGAAAAAAATTTACTTATGCCTGCATTGGAACACAATAAATATTTATTCTCTCATGGGAAGAGAAGCCTATCTCAGTTTATCCCTGAGGTTGGAAGTGTAAAGCTTGACTATATGAGCTAAATAATAATAGTACAAAAAGATAAACCTTTTTCGTAATAAGAATTGGCTATACAGACAAAGTAACACAGCTGCCTATGTTTCTTAGATTTTAGATGTGCTTTGGCGTTCAAATTAAAACAGAGCCTAGCCCTACAGTAGAGTATTCATATATACTAATGATATACAAACTTACTTGGTTGAAGTCATGATGGGAAATTCTAAAGTGCCAGTATATGTATTAGTATTAGTTTATACAATCATGAGGCCCACTCTTAAATATTGAGAGAGAAAATCTTTATAGAAAAAAAATTTTAAGTGAGCAATTTACACAATGTGTTTTTAAAAATGTGACCTGATAGATTTGTTGATTTGCTTCACCATCATAACCTTATTACTCTGTATCGCATAACAGGTTGTATACCTTAGATGTATACAATAAAATGTATTTTTTTTTTTAAATCAGACAGAAGCTGGGCATCGTGGCACATACCTGTAATCCCAGCATTTGGGAGGCTGAGGCAGAAGGATCACCATGAGTTCTAGACCAGGCTGGATTACTTAGTGAGTTTAAGGCCAGCCTGGACTACATAGTGATACTCTATCTTAAGTAAGTAATTCAAACACAATTAGAGAAGTGCAAATTAAAATTGAAGTGTCATTTCTTACCCATGACACTGGAAAAAAAAAAAATACAAAAGTATAACACCAGCTCCTCATTTGGGTGTTGGTGGAACTGCAAATTCCCCTCCTTTCGTGGAGGGGAATTTGGTAGTATTTAATAAAATTACAAGTACACTTGCAATGCCCTTTCTAGGCATCTGCCCTGAAGACACTCTGCCAATGGAAAACCTCATGTGCACAAGGTTACTCTTTGCTGCAATGGCAAAATACTTGAATTACCAAAGTGTCTGCACAAAGGAGCATGATTCAGTAAAGTAGATCCACACAATGGAGTCCTGCACAGCTCTGAAAATGTTGGAGGAAGATCTCTAAACTGATACGACTTCCAGGATATATTGTTAATGTGAGAAAAAGTATAAGAATGTCTGCAGTTTACTATCCATATAATAAGTCAGTTCAAGAAGTATACATGTATCTGTTCATCTGTGCAAAAGAACCTTAGAATAAACTGGAAACTAGTTACAGAGACTGGATGAATACAGGTAGAAAGTGGAGTCATTGGGAAGAGGGGAGGTGACAGTAATCTCAGGATGCATTTTTGCGAAGCTCTGACTGAACTATGGTCATGTTTCACATACCCTAGCATGATGGAAGTCAACCATGTTGTATGGGAATTTAAAATAAAATACAAATTAATGCATGAAACTATAAGGAACATTGCCACAATGATTGGGGTAGTGAAGAAAACAAACGTGCCCAGGAACTTGGTAAAATAGTGTAATCACCATGTAATCACTATGTTGTAAAGCTAAAGGCGAAATGGACTATACACAAATATTGGACTCTTTGAAAGAGCTCTGGGTTAGCAATTCTAAAACTGCCTTTTGCATATACTAAGATTGAGCAAATAAGTAAAAGTATAATGGGTAATGAGAGCAGAGTTTCTCATTATGGAAAAGAGTTGCAAATAAGAAATGAGAAAGGCTCGAATGAGCCCAGTGATGTCAGTTTGGAATTGGAGATGTGATCAGCTTGTGGATTTTACATGTGCCGGTCCCTAGACTTAAAGTACAAGTAGATGAATGTGTGGGTATGCATACATACCTAGCTTGATCTGCTGAAAGACATTCCAGTAGCAGTGAGCACACCAACTGCCCAGATTCTGGTTCCTAAATACCATTCTCTAATAAAGAGAACTGAGGCTCTGTGAAGAACTAGTTAATTCCTGGGCTAGGACAAGCAAATGAATGAGCCTGGAACATCTTGTGATGCCAGGAAGTAAGGAAATGTTCAGAAAATGACAGGGAAGTGGGGAAGCAAGTCTAAGTTGAGCCATCCTTTGGCTTATTATTACCAACTCTGGACAGTTTAAGAAACTGATACTGGGCTGGTGAGATAGCTCAGCGGCATAAGCACCTGCCTGGCAAGCGTTAGGTCCTGAGGTCGACTCCCAGTACCCACGTTAAAAAAAAAAAGAAACTAATGCTAGTAATGGATTGTAAGCCACAGACCAAAAGATATCCATGGGTTTATGTAGATAGAAATAAATGATTGAATAAGTGTGGGGGAAGGGCGGCCCTTCTTTACATTAGAATGTAAAGATATAAGACATGATGCAATCCAAAAATTAAGCAACACGGTATTGCATTGTTAAAAGCAGAAATCAGTGCTAAAACTAGTGGGCAAAACACAGGACACAAAACAGTATATCTCAAACTATGTCCCCTTAACTATTACGAAAGGAAAAACACTAATATAATGAGAAAATTTGGAAGACACCACCTTCGAGTGGTAAGTCCTGAGGACAGCAGGCACCTCCTGATGAGATGTGCTGTGGAGGATGCAGTTCTGTGGCATTGCCCAAAATGTGTAACCTCAACCTAATCATGATGAAACCTCAAACTGAGTGATACTCTACAAAGTATGTGGCCAGGACTCCACAAATGCCAACGTTGTGAAAGCTAAGAATGAGGAACTATAATGTGTAGAAGGAGATAAGCAGCCCTGACAAGTCAATGCAGCAGTGTGGAATGCTGGCTTGGATCCTGGACCAAAAAAAAAAAAAAAAAGCCAATCATGGGAAAAATGGTAAACTATGAATACGTCTGTAAATTTATGAAAATTTAATCATGTTCGTTTCCTAACTTTGTTGATTGTTCCATAGTTATGCAAGAGGCTAACACTGAAGGGTAGATGACAATTATATGAAAACTGCTCTTGAAATTTTCTGTAATCTTAATATTATTTCTAAATAATAGGCTAAATAATACTATTCTAAATAATATTCTGTAATCTTAATATTATTTCTAAATAATAGGCTAAAAAAATGTGAAGGAGAGAAAAGTCAGTGCAACACAGTAAAACTGAAGTGGCTTTATTTTTCTTCTACTAATGCTAATTTGCTGCCTGGCAATTGTACCTGTCTTCAAATACTTCCCTTGTAATAATAAAAAGAACACACTCTCAAAAGCAAATATTCTTTCTCAAATTCTTTTTCAAAGCACTGAAACCCTTCATGAGGCTTATAAACCAGTGTTTAATTTCATGGTTGCTAAAACACAGGCATTTACTGAGGAATTGTCGTCATTATCCTATGTTAAGAGTATATTTGTGGGGCCAGTGAGATGGCTCAGCGGCATAAGCGCCTGCCTGGCAAGCGCGAGGGCCCGAGTTTGACTCCCAGAACCCACATATGAAAAAAGGGCCAGTGATGTCACTCAGTGGCACAGGTGCCACTTGCTGCACCTGTGTCACTCAGTGGCACAGGTGCCTTGCTTGCTGGCACGCAAGGTCCTGAGATCAACCCTGGTACCCACAAAAAAAAAAAAAAGAGTATATTTGTATAGGGCCGGTAAGATAGCTCAGTGGCATAAGCGCCTGCCTGGCAAGTGCAAGGTCCTGAGTTCAACTCCCAGTACATATATATATATATATATATATATATATATATATATGTATATGTATAAAAAATCTTCTAGATTTATTTTTATCCAATGTCAGTTTTCTCTTGGTACTGTTATAAATTACCACAAAATGAGACTTAAAAACATATTTACTGTATTACGGTCCTGGAGATTAAATCTGACTAAGCTGAAACCAAGGTGTTGCTGGTAATGTGTTCATTTCTGAGTTGTAAGAGATAATTCATTTTCTTGCCTCTCCCAGCTTTTCGGATCAGTCTGAACTCCTTGCTTTGTGCTACCTTCGTCCATCTCCAAACGACCATGGGCAGTTGAGTCTCCCACATCACATTACTCTGACACTGTCTCTTCTGCCTCCCTCCTTCACTTACAGGCACCTTGTCAGTACTTTGGGTTCAGCCCCACAATCTAGGATAATCTCATCTCAAGGTCAGCTGATTAGCAAATTTAATTCCATCTGCAGCCTTAATTCCCCTTTGTTATGTAACAGAACAGATCCATAGGATTGGGACATGGATATCTTTAGGGGCCATTAGTCCGCCTACTGTAGTTTCTTATAAATCATATATTGTACAGGAAAAACATCATCATCCTAGCACTTGCCAAGAACATATCTGGTGCTTTTGCATTCCTTAGGTAACTGATTTGATCAATAAAATTAAATGTTTCCTAAAGGAAAAAAAATTGTACAACTATATATGTATGTGGAGTAGTATAAACTTTTAATATTTAGAGCTTGTTCAATGAAAGATTCCTCATCTGTGCTCCTATGATGCCTTTAAAAAGAACAAAAACTCTAACAGTGCCTGATATTATAATGCCTATGTGTGTGCACTACATAAAGAATTCTTTAAATGGGAAAGTCCATCTGTCTTTAATCCCCAGCACCTACCATAATGCTTTGCACATAGTAGGCTTTTAATTTCTGTTGAATTTAATTATTTTTAGTGTGAATAAGCATCTTTAAAAATGTATTTGAGGGCCGGTGAGACGGCTCAGCGGCTTAAGCGCCTGCCTTGCAAGCGCGAAGGCCCGAGTTCGACTCCCGGAACCCACATACGAAAAAGGGGCCGGTGATATCGCTCAGCGGCACGGGTGCCTGTTGGTGCGCGAGGTCCTGAGGTCGTCCCCCCGGTACCCACAAAAAAAAAAAATAAAAATGTATTTGAGACCAGCCTTTCTGATTTATCTGATTCCCCCAGCAATTCCTCATCCGACAAATCAGGACACTTGAACCCCAAACATTGTTATAGAAAAGGATCTCCTGGGGCCACTCTGAGGTAAGCTCAGTGGAGAGCACTTCCGTGGCATACACAGAGGCCCAGGTTCAATCCCCCATTCTCCAAAAGAGCAAAGAAAAAATGATATTCTGTTGTTGGGAAAGGGAGGAGGGTGGGAGACAAAGGTAATAAGTGTCATGTGACTGGTGGCAGCGGTAGAAATGGCAGCAGGTTCAGTGAAAAGCTTAAGTTTTTACAGTGCAAAGAAACAAGTCTATGGTGAGGAGACTTGAGAGGAAAAAAAATGGTTTGTGCTTGATTGTATCTCAATAGCTCTTGAAAATATGACACTCAGCTGCAAACCCCCAGTACACCTCACAACAAAGTTAAGTGTCCATAGGAATCAATTCCAGTATTCTCAAAGAAACCAAAAATGTATCCAGTGGTTTTATTAAACATTTTAAGGGTGTGGATGACTTACTTGGGTATAAGAAAGATGAAAATATTTGCTCACAATAATTAAATAGTTCAATGTCTTGCTACTCAGGACTTTGCATCATAGGGTAGATAGATATAGGTATAGATAGATATAATGTGCCTAAACTAAAAACTAAGAAGCCAGGCATGGTGGCACACACCTGTAATGCCAGCACTTAGGAGGCTGAGTCAGGAGGATTACCGCAAGTTCAAGGCCAGCCTAGGCTACATAGTTCAAGGCCAGCCTAAATGGCATAATGAGACCCTGTCTCAGAAAAACTAGGGGTAAAGATATGGTTGTGTAGTAGAGCACTTCCCCAGTATGTGCAAGGCTCTGGGTTCAATTCCCAGCACACGTACACACATACACACACATACACACACCTCTAAACTTGGTTCAATTTTAAAAATATCCCTCACTCAGCATTAATGAGAAAGCTAAACAAATTGAAAATGAGCAAGTGGCCAGTGACTGTTGGAGAGCAGCGTGGCCATCGTGTTGGTGTTCCAGTGTCACAGCCTGCAAGAACACCCCCGCAACCCCTGTTGGGAAGAGTGCAGATCTGTCATAGCATGGCCACCGTGTCATGCTTGTTCCCATGTATCCTGCTGAATCGACCCCACCTCTAGCCCCCTTAAGCAGAGAAATTGAGCATTTTGTTAGGTGCTCATGCTGCCAGCTCTGAGAAAAGAGAAATTTGGCAGAAAGCCATCAGAACCTTTATGGCAGTAGTCTTCAAGATTAAAAAAAAAAAAGAAAAATCAAGTAAAAGTTTCCTCAACTGGAAACCTACCTGGATCCCCAATTTGTAAAACAAACAAATGCTGAATGACGTCTTCATTTTCTGTATCCCTACCCTGTTAGCTCCAAAAATACCTCAAATAAGAAAATGCTTAAGAAATGCCTTAAAAGAAGTTGGGTGTAGTGGTGCATGCCTGTAATCCCAGCACTTGGGAGGCTGAGGCAAAAGGATTACCATGAGTTTAAACCCAGCCTGGGCTACATAGTGAGTTCAAGGCTAGCCTGGAATACATAGCAAGACCATGTCTCAAAAAAAAAAAAAAAAAAAAAGCCTTGAAAAAGTGCCACACACAAGAAACTCATTAAATAAATGCCTTACTGTATAAATTCAATTACATTAAAAGTCAGAATTTCTATTCAATAGGAGATAGAAAATTAAAAGAGCAAGCTGCAGGGGGGAAAATATTTGGAAAAATCCACTTAACAAAGGAGTAGGATTCAGAATATGCACATTTTAAATTCCCACTAAGAAGTGGGCAACACAAATGAACAGTCACTTTAAAAAAAGGGAAACCCAAATGACCAATAAATACTTGAAAGAGGTGTGCAAGCTCAATGGTAATCAGGGAAACAGATACTTAAAGCTCACAATAAGACAGTTATGATCCTTGTGTTGGATAAAAAGGAAAATATGTAAAAATATCAAGTATTTGAATGTTGGGAAGGTTTGTAGCAAAGGAATGAATTCCTCATCCACTACTAGAGGATTACAAATTGGTATAGCCAGTAGCTTGCAGTTCCCTCTCTTGGGACAGGCTCTAGAGAAATTTGTTCATGCCTGCACCACAATATGTCTACCAGGATATTTAATGTCATATGTAATAGCCCCAAACAACACAGACCTGATTTGCATCAGTAGAAGGGATGAATCATGGTCTATTTCCATTGGAGAGAACGTGCAGCAATGAAAACAAGTTGAGTTGCAGCCACTTGGCAACAGCAGGAGTTCTGCAAACATGGTGAAAAAATAATGCAGAAAAGAATACATACGGTATCATTTTGTTAATTCTAAGACTAAACAAGGAAATTCTTATTAGGAAATTATCACAAAAGCCAGAATACTAGTTACCTCTAATAGGTAGGAGTGATTTTCAAGGGGCACACGGGTTTCTCTGGTACTAGCAAAGTTCTGTTTCTTGACCTGAATGAGAGTTCCCTAGACATTTGCTTCATATTTCTTTAAATTATGCCTGTGTGTTTTATGTGCTTTCCTGTAAATAAGAGTTTATCTCCATTCAACAAACAAAAATGCTGCCTCGGGCCGGTGAGATGGCTCAGTGACATAAGCACCTGCCTGGCAAGTGCAAGGTCCTGAGTTTGACTCCCAGAACCCACATTAAAAAACAAAACAAAACAAAACAAAACAAAACAAAACTGCCTTATGAGTTGCCTTCAAAACTGAGATGCACAAAATTTGCCTTATTCCCTTGTTATGGATTGAATGTGTCTCCCCTTCCAACAATAAGCTATATTGAAATCTTAACTGCTGAGTGACTCATTGTTATGGTTTGGATCTAACAGATGTCTCTAATATGCTTGCTAGAGACTTGGTTACCAACTGATAGGGTTTTGAAAAATGATTGTATCATGGAGGCTTTAATTTCATCAATAGGTTAATCCACTGGTTGTTTCATAATTTGATTGTATTAGTGGGTGTATGGTTTATATCTAAATGTACCCTCAAAGCCTCATGTGCTCATAGGTGAGGCTTTTGGGAGGTAATTAGGTCATGGGGGGGGTGATACTCATCAATGGATTACTTCACTGATGAGTTTATAGCTGAATATGATATTGGGAGGTGAAGCCTGGTCAGAGGAGGTAGGTCACTGGAGGGTGTGGCTGGGGAAAGTATATCTCCCTCTCTCCTCCCTTGATCTCTCCCTATTTCCTGCTGCCATGCCATGAGTTGTTTCTCCTCTGCTATGGCCCTCTGCTATGCCACCCTGTCTTGCAGCCAGCTGATACCTCTACAAACTGTGAGCCTAAATAAACCTCTCCTCTTTAGAGGTGTGGGTGTTGAGTACTGTGTCTCAGCAATGACAAAGTAACTAAGACAGTGAGAGGTGAAGAAAACCCAGGAGGTGGGCCTAGTTGAAAGGAGTGGGTCATGGAGACATGCTCTTGGGGCCTATATCATGTCCCCAACCCCTTCTTTCAAATTCTTACTCCCTCTGCTTCCAGGCTTCCATGAGGTGAGCAGCTTTCCCCCACCATGGCCTTCTGACATTTGGTTTCAGCCTTGCCACAGGCCTAAGCAATGGATCCATCTGACCATGGACTGAAACCTCTGAACCCATGAGCCACAATAAACATTTCCTGGTATGTTATCCTCAAACATTTTGTCATAGCAACAGAAAGCTAAATAACACACTTAGAATTTGACCATATTTAGAAGTAGGATCACTGAGGGTATTATTTAGATGAGGTCATACTGGAGTAGGGAGGGCCCCAAATCCAAAGTGACTGGTGTCCTTATAAGAAAATAATTATGTGCAGTCACAGAGACACAGGGAGACACCAAAGGAGACCAAGGCTGAAGGTTGGAGTTATGCACATGCAAGCTAAGAAATGCTGAGGATTGCTTGCCACTGATGAGAAGTTAGGGTGAGGCAAGAAAGAATTTTCCAACAGGTATCAGAGGGAGCATGGCCTGATGACATCTTGATTTTGAGATCTGAGCCTCCAGAATGATAAAGAATAAATTTCTGTTGTTCAAAGCCACCCAGTTATACTTTGTTATGGCAGTGCTGGGAAAGTAGTATACTCTTTACACTCTACAAATTAAGACATTTTTCTGATGGGCTGTCTCTGCACCTTCCGTGGAGGGTCATGTGAAAGCCATGGGTTTACAGGATAGTAATAGCTGCTTCACTGTTTGGCATGTGTAGAGCTCATCCTGACGGAGGCAAAATTAATCTCTGGGGATATTATTTTTACATCTTCCTGCCTGTGAATTTAATTTACATACCAAGATGCTACTTAGAATATTAGTACACAGGAGATTTCATGAGAAATCATAGGTATAACCCATAGGGATTTTTGGTATAACATTAAAGATAGAGTTTTAATGCTACTTGTGCCCAGAATTCAGCTGAAAATTGGAGCAGGTGTCAAAGGTACACAAGTGAGATCTTACTATGATTATGATGATGACAATGACAATGGAGAAATAAGACAAATTCTAGAAAGGATTTCAATCTTGTGGAAATTAGCAAGAAAGAGCAAATGATGGAGACTACAAGCTGGCTGAGAAGTATCATGTTTTGTGTTTGAAATGCTGAAACCATTTAGGATGATTTGAATATTGCTAACTACGTACAGGCATTGATGACAAGAGTGGAGATGACTAGCTGGAGGGCGAGGCAATCACTCGAGGAAAGGCTGCTGCAGTCTTATATTTGACAATTAATTTTGCATTAAAATAGCCACATTACAGTCCCCCAGAGATAACACTGCTGGAGAGAATTCACATTTATGGGAACAGGAACAGAACATGGTGAATGACCACAAAGCCAGCCCTCCCTCGGCTGCTTCCTTGTATCTGTGTGTGTGTGTGTGTGTGTGTGTTTGTGACAGAGAGAGAGAGAGCTGGGTGCCACCCGGGTTCGAGGTATCCATTCTTTCTTTATGCCTTTTCCTCAAGCATGTGGTAATTTATGGTAAAGCACTAACATCTTCTTTGCAATATGTATTATGAAAGCACCATAACCATAGATGGTTCTGTCCGGGGCTGAAGCCAAAATAATTATCTATTCTCTGTCCTATGGAAATTTATAATCTAAGCTTGAGCTTGTTTCACATGACCAGCCAATACAGGATGGGCAAAGAAGACAGAAAATTTGGATATTAAGGTTAATATGCACAGAGTATTATACAATGTAGTATTCATTTTCTAGGGCTGCCATAACAGAGCACCACAGATTCAGTGGCCCAAAAAATAGAAATGTATTGCCTCACAGTTCTGGAAGGTAAAAGGCCAAGATCAAGTGTTAGTAGGATTGGTTCTGTCAGAGGCTTCCTTGGTTTTTTAGATAGCCATCTTCTCTCCCCCACCCCTGGCTCTGCCCCACCCTTCCCCAGTACCAGGGACTGAACCCAGTGCCTCCTGTAAGCCAGGCAGGTGCTCTGCCACTGAGCTACATTCCCAGCCCTTTTCATTTATTTATTTGTTTTTGAAACAGGGTCTCACTAAGTTGCCCCAAGATGGCCTCAAACTTGTAATCCTTCTGCCTCAGCCTCCAGAGTAGCTGGGATTATAAAAGCATGTGCCATCACACCTGGCATCTCTCTGTCTCTTTACATCACCTTCCCTGTATATGTGCTTCTATATCCGAATCTCTCCTTCTTCAAGGACACCAGTCATACTGGATCAGGTCCCACCCTAATGACTCATTTTAAACTTAATTATGCTGTAAACATCCTATCTCCAAATACAGTCACATTCTCAAGTCCTGGGGTTTAGGACTTGAATGTGAATTTCTGTCAGTGGGGGCAGACAATTCAGCCCATAGCAAATGTGGTTACGGATTGTGGGTTTTAGAAAGTAGGAAAGGGAAGTGCTGAGCTCTTTCCTCAGCCCAGTGGGTCTTTGTGATGGTGCTAGGATTTGGGAAACTCTATGCTTGACATAAGGGAAGCAGATGTAAAGAGACTTTTATCCCAGTGCTCTGCGAGGCTAAGGTAGGAGAATCGCAAGTTTGAGCCCAGCCTGGACAACTAAACAACTTAGCTAGACCTTGTTTCAAAATAAAAAATAAAAAAGAGCTGGGGATGTAACTCAGTGCAAAGGTCCTGAGTTTAATCCCTAGTACTGAAAAGAGAGAAAGAGAGAGAGGGTGAAGGAGGAGGAGGGAGAGGTGGAGGGAGAAGGGGGGGGAGAGAGAGATTGATTTCCAGAGAACGTTTCCTTAATGCTCCCTAATCTCATCTGTTTCCGCTGAACTTAGAGAAAAGCCACCACGTGCAGTAACCCCCTTTCTGGGTTCGTAGGTCTCACTACGTGGTTGAAACTCATTAAATAACTCAGTACTTTGCCACTGAGGTTTCCACAACTGCAGAAGTCTGGTATGGTTGCCTCCTTTGTGCTGCCCGGCATAACACCGTGTACCACCCATCGGGCAGCACGGCCAGCGTGCCCATGAAGTTCCTGAAAATGCACCATGTGCAGTAGTACTGACTGCTCCTAATTCGTGTCACCTCCCACACCGTTCTCAACCTGAGGGCTTTCTTTCTCTTCCTGAGGTGAAATTCGCATAACATAAAATTAACCATTTTAAAGAGAGCACTCTAGTAGCTCTTAGTACATTCAAAATGTGATCAAATACCACTTCTATCTAGTTTGAAATTTTTTTCATTATCCCTAAAGGAGACCCCATCTCCATCTCTCATTCTGCCCTGAGTAACCACCAAAGTGCATTCCGTCTCTACGGATCTAACTATGTTCCCCATCAATGGAATCATACTTTCTGTGACCTTTTATGTCTGACTTCTTTCATTTCTTTTAAATATATTTTTATTTGTATTGTATTTAGTGGGATACAGTATGATCTTTCAACACATGTAGACAATATGTGATGATCAGATCAAGGTAGTTGGTGGCTTCCTTCATTTCAAATTTGTAGCCTATATGAGTACTTCAGCCCTCCATATGGCTGAATAATAATAGCATTTCGTGGACATACCACAGTTTGCTCACCCATTCATTCGCTGCACTGATGGACATTTTGGCTTCCACCTTCTGGCTGTTGTGAGAGAATTCACATGTACGAGAGAATTCACAATTCTCTCACATGTTGTGAGAGAATTCACATGTTACGCATTTATCAAACAGATTATCAAATGGTGCTTGTCACCAAGCTACTTTTGATTTTCCTAAGTTTAAATAGCAAAAACATTCCTTCAGTAGTTCATTTAAAAATTGATTAGTTATATATGCACATAGTTCTTCAAAAAGCTAAACAGTCTTATATGGCTTATTCGGAAGGGAAAAAACACCCTTGTCCTGTCCCTCCCCACTTCACAATTTGCTCCCCAGAATTCTTGGCCCCATTTCTCACCTCCTTGTTTCTTGGTGCCCAGCCTCCTCGGTCCAAAACCAATGATTCTAGAACTCCCCTTCCAGCTCCGATTTGAGAAGTTACAGAAGTGGGACCCATGGCCATGCAGTGCTAAGAGGAGACTCGAAAGCTACCCCACACCTTCACTCACCTTCCTTGACTTCCCTAATCAGATCCCATTCTGCCAAGTCAAATATTTGCTGGCATGTCTTGTACCCTGCTTCGTCTTAAATTCTCTTGGCCTTTATGTATTTGTATATTTTATTCCTTTAGTGGTACTTTTTTTGTGTGTGTGGGTACCAGGGGTCGACCTCAGCACCTCACATGCCAGCAGGTGCACATGCCGCTGAGCGATATCACCGGCCCTTTTTTTTCCTATGTGGGTACCGGGAGTCGAACTCAGGACCTCGCGCTTGCCAAGCAGGCACTTATGCTGCTGAGCCATCTCACTGGCCCATAGTGTTACTTATGTGGTCCCAGAAACTATGACTATGTTACCCTACAAGACAGAGGGGAATTTGCAGATGTGACTAAGATTAGACCTTGAGAAGTGGGCGAGGTGGTGCACAGTTATAATTCCAGCTAATCTAGAGGCTGAGCAGGAGGATTGCAAGTTGGAGGTCAGCTTGGGCAAACTAACAAGACCTCATTTAATCTCAAAATAAGTTTTTTTTTTTTAAACTGGGAGTGTGTCTCAGTGTAGGTACAGCATTTGTGTAGCATGCAAGAGCCCCTGGCTTCCATCTCCAGTATTGGAAAAACAAAACAAAACAAAACAAAACTATACGTACGAATAGATAGATATAGATATCCACAGTTGGTTGATTAATTGCAAGGATGCATAACCTACATAAACAGAGTTCCCTGAGTCCCATTATATTTCTTTCCAGTTTCTTTCTGTGATTTTGCATACATATATGCTTTTACCAAAACAGCATCGCATCCTATATATCATTTTTTTCACTTATTGTATTATGTACATCTTCTGACATTGTTACACTAGCCCCCTAGGCTGTAATGATTTAGGAGTGTAAGTCAGGAGTCTGACTGCCTGCTTCAAATGCGGGCTGGACCACTTAGCAAGAGACTGAACCTCCTCATTCAGTTTCCTCAGCTATGGAATAGAAGTAAAAATCACTTCGCCTCATAATTTTGGGGGGAGGGCGGGATGTGTCTTTACAAATGAAGTCATTAAAAGTCTGGTTGACTTTTAATATAGTAAGTACTCAATAAATATTAGCTCACTGTTATTCTATAATTTTGATGGCTGTATACTATTTCATTGTGTGTGTTGTAATTTATTTAATCACTTCTTACTGCTGGCTATAAATAATTTAGGCAAAACAATCAATGGCCAGTTAATATCCTTATCATTAAATCTTTAAGCACATCAACAATTATTTCTCTAGAATACAATCTTAGAAATGTAATTACTGGTTCATAAAGTATAGACATTGTTAAAGATTTTTAATCTACATATTTTCCCTAAAGAAATATGCCAATCCATACTCCAAACAGATCTTGAGAGCATTCTGTTTCCTGCCCTCCATCACCAGCAATAGGACGTTTTATTTGAAAAACATACTCAACAATGTGATAAGCCCCAAAATATGATAAATCCATCTTCTATTTCAATATTATTTATTAAGCCTATCACTCTTTCCTCATTACATTTAAACACTTTTAGACAACACTGAATTTCTTATGCATATTTGTGTAATTTGTTTGCAAATTTTTATTATGGCACAAATTCCTCATCTGCTCCTGGAGGTTTAATCCAGGGCCTTCACACTGAGTTACATCCCGAGCACCCCCTCCCTTTTTCTTATTTTGATGCAGGGTCTGGCTGGGTCGCTAACTTGTACAGACTGGGCTCATTGTTGTGACCCTTCTGCCTCAGGAATGTGCCACCACACCCAGCTTGTGCCACAGATTTCTATATTTCTATGTGCTAAATAGTTTAATTTGGGGGATAATTGGTATTGTTATAATATTAAATGTTCTCATCCAAGAACATGATATGCCTACTGCACAACAAGGACTTTCAGAAAGTATTTAGAGAAAATGACATTTTTCCAGAAACACCTCTGTTTTGAGAAGCTCCCTTTGTTTTAAATATTTAAAATTAGTTTTGCTTTTACCTTTTCAATTTCAGGGCATTTTGATGAGGAAATTTCTGCCTGTTTTACTTTTCGTTAGACTAAAATACTTGTACCTTTTACAATTTCTACTAACTTTCATTTTCATCATACTTATTTTTATTTTTTAATTGTTTATTTTCTCTTCTGTCCATCTCTTTGTGCATTATCCTAAAAAGTAGACTTTCTTATGTTTTAACTATAAAACGTCATCCTAGGGGGCTGGTGAGATGGCTCAGTGGCGTAAGCACCTGCACGGCAAGTGCGAGGGCCTGAGTTCGACTCCCGGAACCCACATATGAAAAAAGGGCCGGTGATATCGCTCAGTGGCATGGGCGCCTGCTGGTGCACGAGGTCCTGAGGTCGACCCCAGGTACCCACAATAAAATAAAATAAAATAAAATAAAATAAAATGTCATCCTAAAGTAAACAGCAAATACTCATTCTGTATGCTTTTGATTCAATATAAATGAACATTCAGCAAATACCTATTATTTACCAGGTAAACACAGTGCAGTATATCATATTAATGTGCTATTTGATAATATGTGATATTCTTTCATATTTAGAACCTAATTATTGAAAAATAGTCGCTGTTAGAGTCATGGCTTGTGGCTTAATAAGCACACATCCCAATTGAAATCCTCCCAACTGGCCAGCCCTGGTTAACTTCTTTTAACTTTGTCCTCAAGACAAATTGCACTTGATTGGCTCTGCAGCCTGTTCATACCACCCCAGGGATGCTGGTAAGATGTGTTCTTTGTGCGCAATGCCTACATACTCACACTAGTACCCTCAGCACTTCTCCTACCTGTTTTGGTACTTCCAACTTCCTCAGTCCCTCTGCATCTGATTTCCTGTCCCATTCTTCTCTGGGCTTCTTGCTCTGTCTGGGAGATGTTTACTATACCACTATTGGAAACAAACAAACAAAAACACAGGCACATTATAAGCCTATGCATAAGGAAATTTTAAAGTTTTAGTCTCCACAACTGACTACCAGTGTGATCTTGAGCAAGGTACCTAACTCTTGTTCCTCAGTTTCCTTAATGAAGTGGGAATACTAGTATTATCTGTGGGGTGGTTACGATGTTTGCTTATCACCAAAATCTTTGTAATGATGAAATAGGGGCAAATATTTATAAAGCATGGAAAAAGTAACTTAGCCGTAGCTTAGCAGTAAGCAGTATTTATGTGTTGGTTAAACAGAAAGAGAAAAATAGGCCAGGGGTGGGATCTCATGATATCTTGCTCACTTCAGGTTGCTATATCAAAAGTACATCACAAACAACAAACATTTATTTCTCACAGTTCAGGAGACTAAGTAATCTAAAATTAAGGTACCAGCAGGCCTGGTGTCTGGAGACAGCTACCTTCTCATTGTATACTCGTATGGTCGAAAAGGAGAGCTCTAGTTTCTTTCTCTTCTTATAAGGACAGTAGTCCCAACATTGGGATCCTACCCCCATGACTTCAGGTAAGATTAATTATCTCAAAGGCCCCAGCTCCTAATACCATCGCATTGGAGGCTAGGATCTCAACGTATGGATTTTGGGAGGTCACAGCTATGAATTTCATAACACAAGAAATGCCAAAGAATTTGGAAAAAATAAATATGAGGATCTTATAAGTCATCTTTGATAAGTAAAGTTGTGTGGGTACATGTGCATATGCACACAAAGACATGATAAGTAAAAAAGTCTGATGTAGAATAATATATATATGATCATATATATATATATATACACACAAATACCACATATATACATATATGAGAGCATTTGACTGCACACAGAGAAAATTATATGAAGGAATACATCCTAATTTCTGACTATGGTAACTTTCTGGAGATAGAATTTTTACTTTTAATTCTATAACTTCTATAGTGTTTGGATTTTTACAATAATATATTAATATATTACTTGTGTGAGATTTTTAATTTTTATTCATACATGTTTATAGTACATTATGATTACATTCATTGTGGGGAGTTGGTACACATACATAACACATCTCAATTCCTTTTTTTCCCTTCTCCTCCACATCCCTTTTCTGTGCCAGCATCAGATTCATTTATTTATAAGTCCTTATAAAGTTATTTATCATACAGACAGATTAACAACCAGACTAATGGGCAAAAAAAATATAAAACACATAACAATTATACTAAACCAAGATACACTTTTAGATATACTGTCCATGGTGGTTGTTATGACTTAAATCTATATGTCCCCCCAAAGCCTCCTGTGCTCATAGGTGGGGCTTTTGGGAGGTGGATGGACCATGAGTGTGTAATACTGCATTAAGGGTATAATAACTGGGTTAGTCCACTGATTGGTTTAACATAGTTCTGGGTGTGGTTAATGGGAAGGCCCACCCTGGGTGTGGGTGGCGCCATCCAATAGACTTGTAACCTGATTAGAACAAAAAGGGAAAGAAAGTCTCACTGCTTTTTGTTTCCTGGCTGCTCTTCCATGGACTGTTTCACCTCTGCAATGCCCCTTTGCCATGCCGCCCTGCTCTGAAGCCAGCTAACTATGAACTGAAACCTCTACAAACTGTGAGCTGAAATAAACCTTTCCTCCTTTAACTTGTGGGTGTTGGGTATTTTGTCCCAGCAGTGAGGAAGTAACTAAGAAGGTGGATTATAATAACCTTTTTCTCTTTTTTCCTATTGTCTGTCTTTTACTTTGCACTTTATTTATATTGACTTTCTCATATAAGAGAAACCATGCAATATTAAATATGTGTGTCTGATTTACTTCACTTAACATTACGGTCTCAAGCTTCATCCTTTTTCCTACAAATGACTTGAGTTTATCCTTCTTTATGGCAGAGTAGTACTCCATTGGTTATAAATACCACATTTTGTTTATCCATTTCATCTGTTGATAGGCATATAGGCCACTTCCCAGATTAAACTATTATGAATTGGGCCGGTGAGATGGCTCAGCGGCTTAAGCGCCTGCCCGGCAAGCGCGAGGGCCCGAGTTCGACTCCCGGATCCCACATACAACAAAGGGGCCGGTGATATCGCTCAGTGGCACGGGCGCCTACTGGCGCCCGAGGTCCTGAGGTCGACCCCCCGGTACCCACAAAAAAAAAAAAAAAAAAAAAAACTATTATGAATTGTGTTGCTGTAAACATGGGCATGCAAGTATCATTCTAATATGATGTCTTTAACTCTTTCAAAAAGATAGCTCAAAGGGGAATAACCGGGTCAAATGGAATTTCTAGCTTTAGTCTTTTGAGGAATTCTGTGTAATTAAAGTGTATCAGAAAACTCAAGTAACTCTCGGCTCACTAAGAGTCCTCTTCTTTCAGTTTTTGTGGGGGTTTCCCAGTGAGATTGCTGACTCCTCTATGAAGTGTCCCAATTTCAGATTCAACCCCTACAGGATGTAAACTCCAGAGGGTAGACTATGAGATTTTCAGTTTTGTTTTCCTGCACCTGAAACATCTCTTTCATGGAAGGGGTGTAAAAAAATACTTGTTAAATGAATGAACGGATGAACAAAGGAAGAAAAAAGATACCCACAAAATTTCCCCAATTGTTCCTTTTTTATTTTGAAAAATTCTTTTTCTCTACTATGTCCTACTTGTTTTGGCATTAAACTGCTTTTCCTATAACAATAGTGGTTGCCTCCATGGGAAGGACATGTACTTTCCCCCATGATACTTTTTACCTTTTGTTATTACCAATTCAAAAAGGAATAAGTGTAAATTAAAAACAAAATTCAGTGTATTAGCTGGGCATGGTGACCCACACCCATAATCATAACACTGCGGAAGCTGAGGTAAGGAGTCACAAGTTTGAATCCAGCCTGGGAAATTTAGCAAGACCCTGTCTCAAAACAAAACAAAACAAATTTTAAAAACAGCTAGGTATGTAGTGCAGTGGTAGAATACCGTTGGGTTCCATCCTCAATACAAGAAAAAAAAAGAGTAATTGAACTATTTTCATTTATGATGGCAAATTTTTCAAAATGTCTATGATTGGCAAATTAAAAGTTAGAAATTGCAACTCTATATCAACTTCACAATATTTAATTTGTGGGTATTTTGAACTAAAAGCAAAATTCGCAAACCTCAAAGCACTGAGTAGAGTACTTCACACATACCTTGCACTCAAATATTTGATGAAGAACCACCTCTAGTTGACATGAAAAGCTCAGAGTTAGGGTATACGCTTTACAACAATAAGTGTCCCTCATAACACTATTGAGGGTCCTTGCTCCCTGTCACTGGAATCTCTTAATTGCTGTCCCTACTGCTGGACTCTCCTAGCTCTGATCAGTTGTCACACTTCCCCCACTTACATGCACACTTGTGGTGCACTCAGGCAGGTGTGATTGCGGGCTGGAGAGGTTTGGGGAGACCTCCCAGTACCCTGATGCCCATGGCAGTGGCTGGCAAGTGAGGCTGCATCTCCCTGTGCTAGAGTCACCTGGGGCTTGTTGTAAACACAGGTTCCAGAGCCTTGGAATCTGAATGGGAGTGGAGATCCCTGGCATCTGTTGTGAAGAGTGAGAATGCCTTGAGCTGTTATAGAACCCTCTCTACTCCTGTGCCCTCCCCTCTCCTCAGCCTGGACCTCCTGAAGACACAGAAGCCAGGTATTCTTCCCATCTAGGTCCTCAGGTCTCACATGGGGTGGAGCACAGAGGACAAAGTCTCTGTATGAAATCTTTGTATGAAGTGACTAGTCTGCGTTTAAGTTTTTAGTAATTAATTCACTCTCCCCATGAGTGAAAGTTTATTATAAGGGCATGTGTGGGATTCTGTTATGGGTTAAATTGTGTCTACCAAAAAGGTATGTTAAATCCTAATCCCAGTACCTCCAAATGTGACCCTTATTGGGAAATAAAGTCCTTGCAGGTGATGTCACACTGGGTATGGGGAGGCTACACCCAATGTGACTGACTCCCTCATAAGAACACATCATGCAAAGAGGAGCAGACACCATGTGACAACGAAGGCAGAGGCTGGGGTGACAAGCCAAGGCACTCAAATGCTTCTGTCCAGGGTCTCTGAGGGAGCCCAGCTCTGGCTCCCAGAACTGCAAGAGTTTATTTCTGTGGTTTGAAGCCATTCAGTCTGTGGTAATTTGTTACAGCAGCCCTAAAAATGTAAGACTTAAAATACAACACTCACTGGTGGAGATCCCTCCATCGCCATTTTCTATGTTTACCTTGACGGGGGTAATATAATTTGAACTACACATATTGACTAAGGTGGTAAGGCACACGCCCTACCAACATCTTTTCACTGGAAACATGCTAAAATGGTGTGCACACTCTACAAGGGGGTTCCCACTGTATGAGTTGTGGGGACTTCTGACTGAGGGGTGCTCACTAGTCCCCTGCAGACCTCCTTAATATGTAGTCTCCAATTCAGGGGTCCCAGGTATGTCCTAAAGTCTAGTCATATGGATGCTGCTGGCCTCAGACCACACCTATCGCAAAAAAGCTTTTGGTTCGTGCCACATCCAGGTCTGGGAAAGCAGTGAGCTAACTTAGGGATGGATACAGGGAGAGGACATTTTCCCGAGTGTGGCGTGAATCGGGGTGGAATCCTGCCAGCTCTGGAGTGCTGGCTGTAAAAGTGATACAGGACATCACTTCCTTACAGCAGGATTATTTACTTTTACTGGACTCCAATTTGCTGATGAGGAAACAGTTAAAATACTTGCAGAAAATCATAAATATGCTGCTGTTAGCTCCATTACCTGCTTGTCAGCTGCCTCTGATCTCTCTCTAGGATTTTAAATCTCTTCCTAAATCCAGATGCACTGAACACTTAAAGATGCTTTAATAATAATATTAAAACTAAGCAGTATCCTTTAAAGAAAGCCTGCATTTTTTCACTTGACAAACATCTAAGTATTAAAGCACAGGCATTTATTGTTGGATTTTTGTTGTTGTTGTTGTTGTTGTTGGATGTTTTAATCACAGTATTAGAGCTGATGGTAGGGTAGAGTAAAATAGAAGCCAATGTTGCTTTTCAGTTAATTTTGACAATGTGAGAAATGGATCTCATCTGACTAAGAACAGCCCTAAGGATACATCAGATGTATGAGCTCTTGTTTCTTCCAGAATACAGCATTATGCGTAATGTAACACACCTCTAATCCCAGCTACTCAGGAGGCTGAGGCAGGAGAATCACAAGTTTGAGGCCAGCCTGTGCAATTTAGAAAGATCCTGTCTCAAAACAAAAAAATAAAAAGAGCTGGGGATGCAGCTCAGCAATGGAGCACTTGCATAGCCCTGGGTTCAATCCACAGCAACACACACGCATGCACACACACACACATGCACACACACACACACACACATACACATGCACATGTATGTATCCCCACAATACTGGAAGTGCCTTTCTCTTTAACAGTGCCCTGTACTTGCCTCTTTGTTGACAACTCATCCCTACCCTGATCCCTGCACAAATCACTGATTGCATCTTTTTGGTTTTATTACTGTAAAGAAAACTTTTTTATTTCTACCACATTTGACACTAAAAATTATTTAAAAGAACTTAACATAACCAAAACTATGACCAAAACAAATATATCGTGCATATCATTTTATTCTTGGGACTGGTTTTATTATTTTTGGAACTATTACAAGACTTCTGTTAAGCATGTTGAATGTTTAAAGGAAACAGACTCTTGGCAAATGTGGAAAGCCAATTACCCTGCTAAAGGGAGAGAAATGAGGAACTGGGGAGAAATTTGCCTCCCCCTTTCCCTGCTGCCCAAAACACAGAGGGGAAGTGCACAGAAGAAAAATACTACTGTTCATCCCTGTCCTTACTGTTGTATTCATAGAAAAAAAAGACAATAAATTGATACTTCTTGGTTAAATCTTCTTACAATATAGTAGGGAACAATATGGAATTACTTTTCTTTTTTATTTTGAATTCCAATTCTGATTTTTATTTATTATTTGGTCTTTTTGAGACAGGCTCTCACTATATATGTAGTTCAGGTTGTCCTTGAACTCACTATGTAGCCCAGGCTGACCTCAAACTCAAGGTGATCCTCCTTCTGTTTCTGGGTAGCCTGCTTCTAAAAGTGGCTTGCCAACTAAACGTAACCAAGTTCGGGGTTGCTTGCCTCTCTCTCTGGAGTTGGATCCCAGGTTCTTCTTGTCTCAAACAAAGAATTGAACAAAACGAGCAAAAAACAGTGACAAAGTTTATCTGAGAAACAAAAAGTGAAGAGTGGGGAGAAACTGGCTCTGCAGAGCGAACTTGGGCCATGTAAAAGGATAAAAAGCGATAGAAGGTCACCCTGGAGAAAGCAGGACAGGCTATGGTGAGGAAAGCCATGATAACAAGCTCTTCTTGGCATCTGTGCCTTTTATGCTGTCCAAATCTTGAGGAAACCTGCAAGAACTAGAATTACTTTTCTTAAGCTAAATCTGTTTTAGGAAGAAGTAATATTTCCAAACAAATAACTTTGAGAATGACTGTTTGCTATACAAAAAAGAAGAAAGGTTTGTTACCAATAAAGAAATGAAATTGTATTAAAATCTTAAATAAGAAATGAAGTTGTATTAAAATCTTAAGTGTTTGAATTATAAATATTTATTGAATGTTCCAGAGCAAACTTGCTGTATTCAGTGTGGTAAAATCATGTTATCCTACACATACTGAATAAAGAATATAATTATATCTACCATGAAATAAAGGAAACTTAAATTTTTTTGTGTGTGTGGGTACTGGGGGTCGAACTCAGGATCTCGCATGTCAGCAGGCACCCATGCCGCTGAGCGATATCACCGGCCCTTTTTTCGTATGTGGGTACCGGGTGTTGAACTTGGGACCTCGCGCTTTCCAGGCAGGCGCTTATGCCACTGAGCCATCTCACTGGCCCTTCAATTTGAATTGATTAAATTTAGAAAAAATTACAAGTATAGAAAACCTAGAAAAAGAACCAATGGAGGAAATAAAACTGATTTTCAGTTATCATTCAGTTATTCTTTCATGATGTTCTACCATGCTTGAGATATTATATTAGGCACAAAAGATGTACACACCATTAAGACACGATCTTCATCGATTCCTGGCACCAAGAAAAAAAAAAAAGACACAATTTTCAGCCTCAAGGAATTTCAGCTTTCAAAAATCAAAGCGGCAATTAAAGTACAATGTGGCAAAAGAAGAAAAAAGTATAAAAATAATAAAATCAGCTGGGCATTATGGTCCATACCTGTAATCTCAGCACTCAGGAGGTGGAGGCAGGAGGATTGTTGTGAGTTTGAGGCCACCTTAGGCTACATAGTACAAGGCCAGCCTCAATTATATAACGAGACCTTGTCTCAAAAAATCCAAAATAATAATAATAATAATGATAATAAATAAAATCAATACAATGTGGAAAATGCAGTAACAGAGTGCCTACATGCAAGGAAATCTGGGAAGCCTTTGTGGAGTAGTCTGGTTAGAAAGAACAGAGCATGCAAGGTTCAGAGTTGGGGAATGGGTACTGGGGGGTCATTTGTATCAGAGACGAGGGCGCGGAAGGAAAGCTCACAGATTAAACTAGAGGAGCCGGGACCATCATGGATTTCTGATTCAGGTACCATCTAAGGAGGAAAGGAAAGGCACATTCATTTAGGATTTATGAAAGGACTTTTAAGAAAGTGAGCAGAGTTAAAGGAAATCAGCACGATGTGACAGCCTGACCCAGCAGCAGTGGAAGCTGTCCCCAACCCTAGCCTGTGGGGTGATAGACAAACTAGTAGTCCAGCATCTGGTCTGCACTAGAACTAAGGAAAAGCGACCATCTGTTGAGCACCAAGAAATACTAGAATAGAGATAAATAAAACTACATGCTTGGTATTCAATATTAAGTATTTTTATGCATTTGTAAGATGTTCTTGTACAATCACCAACTTAACTTGATCATGTGAAAGCTACCCACACAACCATTTTATCACTTCCAGTTCAATATTCAATAAATGGCATGAGATATTCAATACTTTATCGTAAAATAGGTTTTGTGTTAGATGATTTTGCCCAACTGTAAGCTGATGTAAGTTCTCTGGGCATGTTTAAGGGAGGTTAGGCCAAGCTATGATGTTCAATGGATTAGGTGTATTGATTGCAACTTCAACTTAATATTCTCATCTTACCATGGGGTTATGGTGACATAACTCCGTAAATCAAGAGGTATCTGTATCTGAATTTGAGAAATATCAAATGGTAAAAGCTTACTCATGGAACTTGTTTGTTGAAGCACAACCACTAGCTAATATGAGGCAAGGTGGTTGTCTGTATTCGGCCCTGCCACTCAGGGCATCTCAAGTGTTTAAACCTTGAGCAACACTGCTGGTCACCCACTAGTGAGAGCGTGACTTGGTGAACCAGGTTTGGCAGCTGCTGTTCTTTCTTCCATACTGCTCTGTGCGTTTCCCAGCCATTGTTTCATAGGAGATGGAACACCATTTGTTGACCAAGAACAGAGTACAAGAGCTAGCTACAGGTGCAGGTGGGAGGGAAAGATGGGTGGATACAATCCTTTCATCCCTTTTCCCATTCCAGAATATCAAATCCTAATACTGATCCTTAGTCAAAAATGTTAAACAGATTTAGTAAACTCCATTTCCACTGATAATGAGCATCAGAAATCATATTAAGGACTTGCAAGTGATTCCCTTCAGAATAATCTTAGTTCTTTTTAACCTTCTTTATACCCTGTGAACATGCAACAACTGGGATTGAGACTGACTACTCTCTTTGACTTTGATAGCGCTGCAGATGAGCACTATAATAGCTACACACTATAGAACCAAGCCCAGAGAGACCAAGGGAAATGCCAGGGACAGCAACCATTGGATTTGATTATCAATAGGGATGTGCTACTTAGCTAAAGGTACAGACTGAACAAAAGAAAGGCACAATCTTCTGTTTGTTTATGCTACTGAACTGTGCCCCCCTCCAATTCCTGTCCTGCGTCTTAGGTCCTCCTCCCTCCTCTGCCTTCTAAAGGACTGGGTGACTTGTAAACATTTAGCCAGCAAGTAAATCATGCAGTGTGGCAGCCCCTCTTCTGGGACCGACCAATTAGCTCCACAGGCATGGCCACTAGGTAAAGGGTTCTATGAAGCAGGACATTTGGAAGAAAGAAAAGAGGGAAGAGAACAGTAGGGTGGGAAAACTTACTCATGTGCCACTCTTTGTGCCAAAGGTCTGCTTGCAAGAGGACAGAAAATAGAAGTTTGAAGGGTTATTTCTGTTAAAAATTGTAGGTATGCTTGATTTTCTGTAGCAAAATGGAGATAGCAATCTTTTAAAAGTTTTTATTAGTTCACGTTTGCAGTACACAAAGACTACATTCATTGTGGGGAATTGGTACATGTACAGAACACATTTAAGTTCTTTTTCCATCCCCTTCCCTGTCTCTCCTTCCCCCCTCAATCCACCTCTTGGTCCTGTTCCCATATTAACACTATCACCTGGAAAATGAATGAATGAAGGGTCTAACACAAAAATGTTTAAATGAGTAAACTCTCCAAAAGGTCCAATAAGAAATGGATGAATTGGCTGGGAGTATAACACAGTGGTAGAGCACATGCTTAGCAAACACTAGCCCCTGGGCTCAATCCTTAGCACCTAGAGGGAAAAAAAGGATTAATAATCTATAGACTGGAAAACTCATACTTACAGAGGTGAGTTTGTTTAACGAATGCCTGAAAATACACAGCCACATAACTTTGAGTAGTCACACAGGATCTTAGGCGGACCCCAGCTCTATACCCACCAGGCCTTGGGCAGATGACCCAACCTCTAGAGCTTTAGCTTCCACATCTTTAATGGGGATAATAATTATACCTGCCCTTATGAATTTTGTTTTGAAGATTAATATACTTAACATAGTGTTTGGCATATACCAAGTATCCCATAGATAGTATAACTGTATATAATTTAATCTACAGTTATATATGGAATACTAAAGCAAAATCACTAAGGAAAAGACTTGTTGGAAAAGTCTCAGGTTTATTTTGTGAGGCACATTGTAGTCTGTATCAAATACTTGTTGCGTGTGTTTATTATAAACAACTTCTTTTTATTTGACTCAGCTTAATCTCTAAATTTTAATCATTTACTCAAAAGCTTGTAACATCAGTTAAAGTAAAAAAATATCAGTTTAAATATAAAAATCAACTATTTCAATGCTAGAAATTTAAATAAAAACACTAGTTATGTTTCATTTCTGGGCAGAACTCTGATATCATAATTTCTGCTTTTTTATTCCTATATTGTGATGGAAAATGGTGAACAGCCCAGAACAGCAGTCATTTGAGGAAGCTTGACAATATTTTTAAAATCTCCTTTTGCATCTCTTCCTTTTTCCCTACATTAAAAAAATAAAGACAAGCTAGGGATGGTGGCACACACCTGTAATCCCAGTACTTGGAAGGCTGAGGCAGGAGGACCCCCCCTCAAGTTAGAGGACAGCCTGGGTTACATAGTGAGTTCAAGACCAGCCTGAACTACATAGTGAGCTCCTGTGGGGGGGGGAGTCATATTAGTATAAATTTGAGGACAGTCTGTAAAATAAATTTATTTAACATCAAATCTGGTTTAGCAAAAATCCCTCTAATGAGAAATCAGGCGATGTCTCTTACAATGAATCACGTTATAAAATGTATCTTTTCTGAATAATTTCCTTCCTCCATTTGTCATTTCCAAGTCTTTAATTCTTGTCCATTATTTGATTAAATGAAATCAGATTTTTTAAATTTTGAAAGCATGAAACTGAAGCCAAAAAAAATCTTACATAACACCACAAACCTGCTTTTAATTTTGTTTTCTATCCAGTTTTTTAAAAAGTAAACACCAAATTTACTTTATTCCAAGTTCTCTAAACATTTTCTACATCCACCCTCTAAGATTTTTCCTATCTACCCCTTTAATACTGGAAACAAAATAGGAAAAATAGTTATTCTTTATTACACTATTCCATTACCTAGAAAACTTTAGAAAGAAAATCCTCCTGTTCACACTTACTGATCTCCACACATTTCTCTACTAATTTCCCTTTTACTCCAAATTATACTCTAAAAGATTACACCCTAGTTAAATAACCTTCATATATTTTCAAAGGTAATCTGAGAAGAACTATACTCTCAAGGGCTCTTTAAAAGGTCTCAGCTACTCCAAGGCCTTGAGATATTATCCAAATACATAGGATATACTAAGGTTATAAGCCTAGAATTAGAATATTGTCACAACGGAAACTAACAAACTAGGAAAGCTATTCGGTCTAGTGATCTTCATTTCACACACGGGAAAAATAAGACCCAGAAAGGCTGAACTAAAACACGGAGATACACAGCTGTGTGTGTCTGTGTGTGTGTTTACACCAGTTAATTTTGCCTAAAATTTTACAAAAGAGAGATTAATTATAGATCCTAATTAAAGGACTCTGAAGACGTTTTTACAATTCTGCTCTTTTCGATTCCTTGAATATTATTCATTTTAAGGGAAACCTTTTATGTCAAACATAATAATTTTATTTCCTTGTTAAAGACTGTTATATTTATTAAACAGCACCTTTACGCCATTCTCACACTCCGTGCTGGAAGTTACCCTTCCCACCACGCGTTCCCACATTCCCAAGACTCCAGGAGGGCGGCGATCGCTGACCGGACCCTCGCCCCGCACCCACTTCCATCCGGGAAAGGGCGGCCAGGCAGGGACAGAGACAGCCGCCACCACACAATGTCCTGCATTCACCACGGCCTCGGCCAATCACAGGCCGGCGCCTCCTGGCCCCGCGCGGCGCCACCGGCCACCGCTCCGACCGAAGCAGAGCCTGGTCTCCAGGCGGCCATCTGCGGCCACCCCGGGGCGGGGCGCCGCGCTCCCACTGCGGCCGGCCAGGAGGGCGGGCTTGGGCGGCGGGCGCCACGGCGTCCCCTCGGGACAGGGGTCGCGCAGGGAGGACAGGACGCACCGCCCCCACCGGCTCGAACGCGCGCTGTCCCTTTAAGACGAGCCTCCTCCCGGGGCACAGAAGCGCGTAGGCGGCCCCGCCGCGGGGGGCACTGACATCCGGGCTACCGGGCTGGCGACGGCGACAGCCCCTCGGTCAGTTCCTAGTCTCCGTAAAATGCCCGGCCCGCCGCGGCTGGGGAGCGCAGCCGGGCAGGAGAGGTCTTTCGAGGCACGTGAGCCCCCAACCCCCAGCTTGGGGCTGCCCAGTCACGGTCGCCACCACCCCCACCTCGCGGATGCCCGGGAGCCGGGACGCCAGGACCAGCACGCGGGTCAAGGAGGCTCAGCACGCGGGGCCGCGCCGCGCGCGCCCGTCTCGGGCCCGCCCCCTCCTGCGCGCGCTCAGAGGGCGGGGCTCTGTGCAGACAGCCAATCAGCGCCCGGCATCCCGGGACCGCCCCCCTGAAGTCCTGGCAGGGGGCGGGCGCGGGAGTGAGAGCGTCGTAGGGGTCGCCTCCTCTCAGTCGGGGGAAAGCGGAGCGCCCGCGTGCTGGGGAGTTAGGCGCGGAGCGGGCCGGCGGCTCTGGCTCCACAGCTTTGCCCTAGCGGGAGGGGCGGGAGCGGCGGGGAGGGTCGCGGGCAGCGCGTGAGAACCCGCGCGGGCGGGCCGGGAGGAGGCGCCAGGAGCAGGTGGTGCGGCCGAGGAGGGGGGCCTGGCCGTCCTGGAGACAGGAAAACCGGGGATGGATGTCCTGGGTTAATCTGCGAACCGCCAGAAGCCGACAGTGTGTGTTCAAGCAGAACAAAGAATATTAAAAACTTGTCTACTTAGTGGAGTAAGATTTTACTCCTTTGAGTTTTTTAAAGTGACTACATATTTTAAATGGTGGTACTTATTAAAATCGAAAGTTGGTCATTTAATATTTTGTAAAGGTTGGGAGAATGGAACAAAAAGCATTTAAAAAGCAAAATCCATTTCCGTGATTCTACTAAAACTTTGAGAGAGAATGTGTTTCCACCTTCGCATTGAGTTAATTTGTAGAGTAGCAGAGGGTGAATTGGCTGAAACAGTATAGTACTGCCTACCCCAAAGTGTTATTTCCCTTACCAGCAAAATTAGTCGTCACATTCCCTACCTGCCAGGCACCACGTTTTGGGATTCGGTGTACACTTGGAGAAAAGACAAATACAAGAACTGTCCAGCGCATAGATGGAGTTCCGTGGAGAGCTGTCTGGACCATATTCTCCTCTGTGCAAGCTCTGGGTGGTCTTGTCCGGTCCAAGAGCATCGTCTTGCTCCCATACAACCCCTGTCCTGAAGTTCAGATTCATGTAATTGAGATGCCACAGAAATCTTAAAACGCGTTCGAAACAGAGCTCCAGACCTATCCTGCAAACTTCCCGTGTTTCCCATCTGGGCAACGGGATTGCTACAGCCTGACCATCAGGCCCCACTCCAATTCACTAAGCCCCAGGATTCACACAGCACCCCTATTTCGTGTTGTCCGGCTGTCACTCCTGCCACGCTGACTGCCGGGGGCGGGTCAGGCGCGTCTGACCTGGGTCACAGCAGGTGATCTCTGCTCTGCCTCCGCCTTTGCCCCTCCCCCACCCCACTGTACAGCCGGATTAATGCTTTAATTTGAATTCGATCATATTGCTCTCGTTTCAAAATTTTTAAAGGCTCCTTGTTGCCTTCCGGACAAAGTCCTTTCTCCTGAAATTGGCTTTATAAGGCCCTCCTAATGCTGTTTCCGCTTTCGTCTTGGGCTGAATCTTTTACCTCGGGCCACTCCTCCCGCTCTTCCCCAGTTCCAGCCAACCTGAACAGCTTTCAGTTCTCTCTCCGCGAGAATCCTCTCAAGCTGCTGCCACACTTCCTTGTTTCCTTGCCCTGGGTGGTGGCGTCCTTCCCTTCCTGCACGTCCTTCCCCAAAGTGAGGACTGCGGTGTGGCGCAGCCCTGCCTCCACAATTGCCCGTCGCCCTGCACCGCGGTTGCCTGTGGCCCGCCTGGCTGTTACATCCCACAGCAGCCCGTCGAGGCAGGGGCTGCGCGCTCATTGTTCCCAGTTCCTCGGATGGTCCTGGCGGTACTTGGTCTGCCGACAACCCTCATAGAGCACACAGCGGTGAGCGCAGAAAACCAAAAAGGATTAGCCTTAGACATCTGTGGATTCATTGTTATATTTTTGTTTTGAATTCTTTCTGAGTTACAAGTTTCTGTGTAAGAATTTTTTTAAAACCTGATACAAGGTTTCAATTGTTATTTTTGTCACAATTAGGAATCTCTTAGCAGCAATAGTGTGGTGTGGTTTATGAAATGAAATGTGGGAGCCATGGCTCCCTATTCAATGCAGATGGGCAGAAATGTTCATTGTAAACTCAGACTCTGAAACTTTAAAGCAACAAGCTAAAACTTTGTCCCAATAATGACTGAGGAAAGAAGTGGAAGAAGAGTATTAATAATAAATAAAGAGTATTAAGCTGAGAATTCTAGATCCTTGTCGCTTAATATTTAGGACAGCAATTATCAATATGTCAAGAAATTGCTCCAGCACTGACTTTTTATTGTTTTAATCCTGGTACTCTTAATATTTTTCCTTTGTATATATGAGATATCAGTGTAACAAATTGAAATTGTCATTTTCCTGTGCTCACTCCGAGCTAGCATATCTAACCTATGTACCTTTAAATCTATAGTATTTTAAACATGGCCCTGCTACACATTTTCCAATAAAGTTAAACAAGAATTCCTTGTTGAGCAATGTAATATTTAGAGGGGAGAATAGGGGAATAAATCTTAACCACTACAAATTGTTTCCTTTTGGCCTCACTCTAAAGGAGATCCTTGTTGATTTTCTCACCACCATACAACTAGTCTATTGACTTTGTTACACTTTAGTGTGTGTGTGGGGGGTAGAATTTAGTTAAAAAAGAAGGGAGAAGAATTTGTTTAATATGATAAGCACAGAGTAAATGAGACAAAAGTCAAGCAATAGTGTACTTTGAGCTAGAAAAAGATAAAAAGCAATTTGTTTCTATGCTTTTATGCTAATAATTAACATCTTATATTGCCCCATTAATTTAATGAAAACAGTATTTAAAGCAGAGCTGTGCACTATAATTATTTACTGTTTCTACAGAAAAATATTCTCCAAGTATGTATCATATCTGTTTACAGGACATGTCAAATGACTGTTATAAACAAATGATAAGAGAAAAATAAATGCTGGAGAAATGACTTCTTTTTTGGATGCAGGCTTGCATAATTTTGAGTTTAGAAAAATGTGTTAGACATTAATTTGGTAAAAGTCCTACAGTGTGAACACTTCTTACATTTTAGCTAGCTGGATTTTTCATTTTTTTAAACATTTAAAAAACGTTATTGCCAAACTTAATGGAACAGTAAAAAATTGTTTTAAATGTTTATAGTCAGACTCTTTAATAACTGGTTTTAACAGTATATATAGAAAGGTGATATATTTTAGCCTTATTGAAGCATACCACACCTGGTCAAATGACCACTCAAAAAGGATACATCTTTAAGATGAGATCTCAGGTTGCCATTTGTTGCATTTGTTGATTTTAGCGGAGATTTCAAGTCAGTTGGCATTGAAAATAAACTTCCAATCTGGTAGAGATATGCAGAGCGAAGACTCAAGAATGTGAGAGTTCAGAGAACGTGGAATGTGGAACTAAGACCCAGATTTAAGCTCAGGTTTAAACCAATTTTATACTTTCTGCAAGTTACATTAGAGACTTAGTTTCCACATTTATAATTTGGGTGACTGTTTGCTGTCATAAATACCTCATAGTACTGATGTAAGCATCAAATGAGGATAATGCAAATCTTAAAATGCTGACTACTGACACTGTTCTACACATCCACTTTGGACTGAGACATTTGGTATTAATGGAAATCATAAAAGTAGATAAGTAACAATGTTTCAGTCACCAATGGACAGTATATACGATGGGGGCCCTGTAAGATTACGTTACCTAAAAAAAAAATTACAAAAAAAGAGATTCTATTACCTGGTGATGTCATAGCCATCTTTGTGTAAGCACTCTGATGTTTGCATAACAAAGAAATCACATCACCATATATTACATATATCTCACAAGCAGTATCAAAATTATATAATCTCACAAGCAGTATCAAAAATTCTCTAAGGAAATAAATTGCCCCTTCACAAACTCTTGATTCTCTAAAGGAGATTTATATATTCCATTGCAGTAAGTCTACAGAGAATTCTGTTACACTCTAGATTTTGATGAGCTCTAAGTGTTATATACAAGAGCAAAGGAATATTTGTATATGGGGAAGAAACAAATACAATAGATAAAACAAGGCAAACATGTAATGAAGTATATCTTGTTCAGTGCTCAGTGTCAAAGGTTAAGAAAGAAAGATATTCCTCATCAACAATATGTATTTGCTATAATTGACTGATAAACCCGAGATAAAAAGTAGCAAAGTAGCAATGAAAGCAATTCTATTATCCTTAAAGCCTTCACCCAAGTTTGAAATATTTGGGCAGTGATGAATCATTCAAAGAGGTTTGACTGAGAACTTATTTTGTGGAGAGTGCTATGATGTCCTCTGTATGGATAATAAAATAAATATGTGTTTTCTCAAGAAAGTGAAAATCAAGTTGTGAAAGTACCAAAATAAAAAGTAAATAAAATTTAAGCCCTACCACATTTGCAAGTGAGCTTCATTTGTTGTAAGGGAAGAAAACCTGGGTGGGCAAATCCCCCAGTTGCTTCTCTTTGCAACCTTCTATCAAGCCTTACCAGTGGGCCCCAAAGGGGGCTCATGCCTGAATCTCTCACCCTCACCCTCTGCCATTCTACCAGTACAGTCTCAGTCTTCTGGGTCTTAACATTTTCAGTTTTCTTAAATTGCCCTTTACAACACACATCTTCCTAGGAATGTAGATGGCTAACACCTAAATCATCTTTACCTGCTCAGCAAAGTTTATTCTTGCCCTAATGAGATCAAGAAAAGAAAAAAGATGGATACATAGAGTGAACAGGAAAGGCAGAGGTACAGAAAGGCCCAGTGATCAAGTGAGGTGACTGAAAGGCACTTTGACAGCCTCACTCCAGAACCGTCTGCCTCCAGCCCCATTTCCGTGATGCTGTGGCATTGTGCTGCAGGACCTCTGTTCTCAGGCTTGCAGCATCTGTTCCACCAGCCCTACCCCTTTCCTTGTCATGGAGCTCAGCTGAAGTCAGACTAGCCTGGTGGTAGACATGGGTACTAGATGAAAAAAGAGTCTGAAGGCCAGAAGTCTTGCATTCTCTGTGAATTTATGCCATTCATACTTCTACAGACTTAAGTTTCCATATTTATACAGGACAGGAGGATGACACCCTTTTTGTGCTCTGGGTTTTTTCCTTCCCCTGCTTACTTCCCCCAGAATCCTCAATTCCTTTCATTAAGCCTTTACTACAAGTGACCAAAAACCTTACAGCCTTTAGATGTGAAAAAAAAAAAAAAGTCTTATCAATGGATGAGTGGATAAACAAAATGTGCTGTACAATGAAATATTCAGCCTTAAAAACAAATGGCATGGAGGGAGGGAGGAGAGATGGGAAGAGGAGGAAAAGTAAAAAGAATTAAGATGTGTGGTATGCATGTACCAACTCCCCATGATAAGTGTAATCACTGTGTACTGCAAAAGTGTACTAATAAAAATTTTAAAAATTAAAATGGCATTTGGACATAAGCTACAATGTGGATGAGCCTTGAGGACATTAAGTGAAGTAAGTTACACACAAAAGGCCAAGTACTTTATGATTCTGCTTAGATGTACCTGAGATAGGTAAAATTCATAGAAACAGGAAGTAGAGCGTGGGAGGGAGAGAGGATGGGGAGTGCTATGGCTTGTATCTAGACGTGTCCCCAGAGCCTCATATACTCATAGGTCGGGCTTTTTGGAGATGGCCGGATCTAGGATGTGTGAATATGGATTTAGGGTGCGTGATAACTAAAATAGTCCACTGTTTGGTTTAGCACAGTTCTGGGTGTGGATAATGGGAGAGCCCACCCATGTGTGGGTGTCACCAACAAATAGTTTGTAGCCTGGATGGAATAAAAGGGAAAGGAAAGCTCGCCACTGCTGCTGCCTCCTGCCTACCACAGTATGAACTATTTCTTCTCTGCCACGTCCCTCTGCCATGCTGCCCTGCCTTGGAGCCAGCGGACTATGGACTGAACCTCTACCAACTGCAAGCTGAAGTAAACCTTTCTTTCCTTAACTTGTGCATGTCAGGTATTTTGTCCCAGCAATGAGAAAGTAACTAAGACAGGGAGTTATTGTTTAGTGGGTATGAAGGTTAAGAAAGGATAAAAAGATTCCGGACCTGGATAGTGGTGACCATTGCACAACAATTTGAATATAATCAATGTGACTGAGCTGTACATTACTTCAAATGGCTCAAGTGGCAAATGTTATGTCATGTATATTTTGCCGTAGTAAAATATGTTTCAGACAAATCTGGAAGCACACAATGGGAACACTGGTCAAAGACCTGTTGTGTGTTATCTGTCTAACACTTTGCTCCTGGCTTTTTTGGAGAGCTGTTTGAGTGTTGATTCAACCCCAGTCTCTCCGTGGAAGATCCCCTTTCCCGCCATTGCTCTTTCCAGGGAGTGTTCTTCAACCTCCTCCTGATACACACTCCTAAACCATGTCTGGTGTCTGCATTTCCCCAGCGCTCCTCAAGCAAAGCTCTGCTATGGGCTGCCACCACCACCTAGAGCAGTCATTGCAGTCCCGTTCACTGGGGACACCACCTGGAACTGTCACATTTCTAAGAGACTTGGATGTTATTAGTCCTGTTCTTGAACTTCCTGGTGGTTTTGTTCTCTCATTGTTTACCTGTGTCCCTGTTCCCTCCGGATGCCTCACCATTTCCCTCTCCCTTCTCTAGGCTTCTGTCCTCTCTTCTGCCTGAACTCCTGAACACTGCTAGTTGATTGCACGATTCTGTGCCCTGGGCCCACTACTTCCTTATCTGCAACCTATGGTGAAGTTTATAATTTCTTTTCTACAAGTCCATTGGGGGAATTCCTCCTCCATGCTTTAAAAATTGACTTTGGCAGTGTGAGGGTTACTGGGGACTGAACCCATGGCCTTTACAATGAGCTATAATGCCCAGCCCTTTTTATTTTTCATTTTGAGACAGGGTCTCATTAAGCTGATAAGTTGCCCAGGCTGGGCTTGAACTTGCAATCCTCCTGCTTCAGCCTCCCATGGGCATGTTTCACCTGCCCAGCAAAAACTTCACTGTCTTTCATTTTCATTCCACAGCACTTCAGGTGGCTACTGGTGCATGTAAGAAAGCACTGTTTTCTCATGTTCCTGTGTGGTTCTGCATGAACAAAAGCATGATGCTCCCTCTGTTCCAAGTTTCTGCACCAATAGGTCCCACTGCTTAGAAAGCTGCCTCATTCCTCTTCTTTGTCTGGCAAACTCCTATTTGCTCTTTGGGTCTCCTTTGAGACCTCAGTTCTGAGAAAGAATTCCCTGGCCCCTACCTCAGGCTGCAGGAAGGAGAAGTATGTTTATAGCATCCTGCTTATTTTCACTATCAAAGTTAAAGGACAACTTGCCCAGATGTGAGTCTCATGAGGGAAGGGACCGTGGATTATTCATAATGGCATTTCCAGAGTCTGACACAGCACATGACACAGTCAATATTGGTTAACTGATGATAATTTGGCTTATAATTTTACTTCTGTGATTTTTATTATAGTCTTCGAAATATCAACTCATTACCTTTGCATTCCCTCCCCCCATGACTAGCAAGTTTTTACTTAGTATATCATTAGGTTTGGTTGCAAGTAACAAAAATCCTCAAATAATAGTCGCATAAGAAAATAGAGGTTTTTATCAAAGTCCTGTACAAGTTCAAGGGCAGACAGTGCTGGTCTGATATATGTTTCTACTCCAAGTCTTAAACGGTTCTATTCCAGCTTCACTTTTCCATCCTGAAGCTGTGCCATGGTCCTTGTAGTCCAAGATGGGTGCTGGACTCACATTCCAGGCAGCAGAGTGGAGGGAGGAATTTTTAAAAAGGGTAGAGGGCTGCACTAACTGCCTTTCAAGTACATTCTCCAGAAGTTTACGATCAGTATTTTTGCTTATATTCTACTGAGACATCTTAACCACACCTACCTATGAGACAGGATAAAATATACAGCCTATATTTTAGGAGGAAATGTGCCCAGCTAAAAATTTTCTATTATAGAAGAAAAGCCATGAATATTAGGAAACAAAAATAGGGAAGGCCATATCGGTATTTTTAAAAGATCTAAATATGATAACATCATAATCTAGATAATCTAGATTTCAAATGTTTTCTTCCCAACTCTTTATCTCCTTTGTCAGAAGGTCATGACCTTTAGACCGTTGTTTTTACACCAAGCAAATCACTGAATTTCCAGACATTCCCCCCCTCTTTACCAGGTAATGTAAGAAACCAGTACTAGTCCTCAAAAAACTAAAATTAGAACTACCATATGATTCATCTATACTACTCCTTGGTATACACATGAAGGAAATAAAGTCAGCATACTATAGGGATAGCTGTATGCCCATGTGTTTGTGGCACAATTTACAATACCCAAGGTGCTACAGAATCAGCCTAACTGCCCATCAATAGAGGAATTGTCTTAAGTTACTTTTCTCTTGTTGCTGAGACAAAATACCTGACACCCAAAATTAAGGAAGGAAAGGTTTATTTAGCTCATAGTTTGTGGAGGTTTCAGTCCATACTTGGCTGGCTCCAAGGCAGAGTGGCACATGGCAGAGGGCAACTGTTCATGGCAGCAGAAAACAGCAAAAGCAACAAGAGCAAAAAGGAAGGAAAGTGCGAGAGCAAGCCTCTTTCCCTCCCTTATATTGTATGTAGGTTACCCACCCTAGGATGTGTGTAGCACTCACACCCATAATCCCAGCATTGGACCACGAATCAGTCACAAACTAGCTTCACCTGCCCCTGTGACCACATGAGGCTTTGGGGGCACGTCTAGACACAAACCATAACAGGAATGAATAAAGAAGAATTCCATACAGAAGAATAAAATTAAGTATAGATGCTTTTCAATAAACTTTTTAAAAAAAAGAAAATATAAGATATGCCTTAAAAACAAATTTCACAAGATATGTTGAGATATTTTTATAAAATGTTTTCCATGACAAATAATTTTGGGAAAGGATGGACACTATACATATGCACCCTAGGAGATGTATATTTGTATGTGAAAAGTTCTAATGAAAACTAAAATAAATAAATAAATTGGTTTAATCCAGGAAAAAAAAATTATGTCATTTGCAGAAGTGGATGGAACTGGAGATCATGTTAACCAAAAACAAGCCTGACTCAGAAGGGAAACTATTAGACAATAGGAAGAGAATAAAGGGGAGTGGGTGTAAGAGGGTATTGGGGGATAGATATAATGAAGCATGTTATATGCATGTATGAAAATGCCACAATGAAACAGTGGCATAATTTTGTCATTTGGATGTGGCTTAGGGATGGGATGGAGAGGAACAGAGGCAGAATGCAGAAGTAGAGGGAAGGGCCAGATGTCACCTCGCTGTAATCATAGCACTTCAGAGAATGAGGCAGTATGATTGTGAGTTTGAGCCCCCTGCCCCATAAATAATGAAACTGTCATACAAAAAAAAAAGTAGAGTGAAGGGATCAGTTCTTACCGAAATATTTGCAACTTAACACTTTTTATTTTGACCCCCATGTCTTGCTGGCTGTATTTTCTTGTCTTGCATTTTCTCCTGAACTCTCTGGGCAGCATTCCTATCTCTGAGCTTTTTCAGGCACCTGCAGTTCCGCCCAGAGCAGCTGGAGGGCTCTATTCCACCATGGGCCACAGGGGACACAGCTTGACTCAGGTGTCAGTTAATGCCCTTCTCCAGTCATCCAAGAGGAGGTATCTTCTCAGGCTACAGAACAGTCTCCATGACAGGACAGAGTGCGGAATGCCACCTGCTCAGTTCTCTGTCACTGCTGGACCCAGCCTGCACTCCACAGACCCTGCTCTGCCTCATAGCCACCTTGTCATGCTCAGCCACCAGCCCAGATGTCAAGCTTTGTGCTTACCTATTCTTTTACTCTCATGCCCATACTTCTCTGTGCTTCTTTATTCCCTGTCTGATTATTTCTCCTAGTATTTTTCCTCCCTTGCAATCCTTTCCATAGTGTCCTCCAAAATCCAGTCTTTCTCTTGGCGTTGTCCTGTTTTTATTTGTCAAACCTACTCCACTGTAAATCAGCTTCCCCAGATCTCTAAACTCCCTGCAGGGTCACCCAACCCTGCCCCCAGTATCTCTTCTTTGGCTGAGGATAGACAGCTCCAGCCCAGCATCCTCCACCGCTCAGCAAGCAGCTTCCTCTCTGCCTGCTCCCTTACTTTGGGCTCTCTTTGCTGCCCTATTCCTTTCATCACCAAATAAGGAAATGCACAGTATCCACTGATCCCATTGCTCCAACACCACTTCTAGCCTAATTCATTGTCGTCTGGTTGCACTTGCCACTTCTTTATGAAAGTAACATGGTGATGTCATCATTGACCTCCAGATGACCTAATCTTGATTCTAGCATGGCACCATTGTTATTGCCCTTTGTCAAAGTTTTCTCTTGCTTCTGTCACACCACGTACCCTGATTCCATCCGTATTTCTTATGAACATTCTATGTAGTAATAAAACAGCAATACTAGTAGTGAACATTTAATGAAACACTTATCTTGTATCAGGCATATACAAATATAGGTGATTTATATGCATGATTTCGTGTAACCCTCATAATGATTTCTATGAGGTAGATGCAATTATTACTTCCACTTTACAGATAAAGAAACTGGGTCCTGGAGGTTTACAGATGTAAGTAATGTGCCCAATGGGACAAAGCTAAGACTTAGAGCTGGACTCAAATCCAGGTTTACTGAATGCCAAAGCACTGATGTTTTGCCAGTAGAGCATACTGCTTCTATTCCAGAAAACTGTTGTTCCTTTCTTCCTGATTTCACTTAAGTGTGAGTACAGCCATGGGTAGCAAAATGACATTTCAGTGTTGGACTGTGTATATGATGGAAGTCTCATAAGATTATAATGGAGCTAAATTCCTATCACCTAGTAATGACAGCCATCCTAATGTAGTGCGATATGCTATCCGCAAGTTTGTGGTGGTGGCAGTGTAAACATACTTACTGCTCTGCCAGTTGTGTAAAAGTATAGTACAAGCCAAGTGTGTTGGCACATGCCTGTAATATCAGCACTCAGGAGGCTGATGCGGGAGAGTCTTGGGGAGTTTGAGGCCAGCCTGAACTATATAGCAAGACCCTATCTCAAACAAACAAATGTAGTACATACAATTATGTAAAGTACATAATAAACTGTTATGTTACTTGTTTATGTATTTATTTTTATTGTTATTTTGAATGTACTATTTCTACTTGTATATATAAAAATTTATTGTAGAACACCATGCCATGTGATGCTAGCCTCATTTATCTTGTCCCTTGATTACAAAAAGAAGCTGCATTGAGTTAGAGCTTCTAAATTTGTGTAAGTGGGCTCTGCAATGTTCATACGATGAATCTGCCTAAGGATATGCTCCTATGAATACAGTATCCTGCGGTTAAGCAGCAATATCTGTATTTCTGCATATATTTCAAAAATAGAAGGAATTCATTTTAAAAGCCTTAACCACAAAATCATTAATATGCCTGAAAGTTAAATAGAATTTCTTAATAGCAAATATTCAGTCAGATCAAATTTCCTCAAATGTCTCATAAATCTTTCTTGAGTTGGTTTGTTCAGATTAAGATCCAAATAAGGCCTATTAGTCACACTTGGTTGATGTGGCCCTTTCGGTCTCATTTAATCTCTAGATTTTCCTTTTCCCTTTTTCTCTTGCAATCAGTTTGTTGAAAACAGCAGATCCCTTGTCCCATGCAGAGTCTCCCATTCTGAATTTTGTTGGCTGAATCTCCACCGTGTTGTTTATTATATTCGTCTTCCTCTAAAAACAGGTGAACTGGTAGCGAGATCTAGAGTCTGTTCTGATTCAAGTTCATTTTCTGGGAAGACAACTTCTTAGGTAATACCTAGGAAAATTAAATAGGTAGTTTTCATGAAAAATGCATTTATTTTGTCAGTATTTGGCTTGATTCTTTTGTCTTTGACTAACTTCTAGATATTTCATTATCATCTCAAAGTCAACACATGTAAAAACAAATGAATTGTTCTTCCCTCAGACAAGTATTCCTTCCTGACACCTCTGTTTCTATTATAATTTCTATTGTTCTTAAAATAATTTAGGCACCAGGTCTCAGAGTCATCTTCCATTTTTCCTCACTCCAGTATCCTTGCTTTTTAGAGATGGGAGTCTCACGATGTTACGCAGGCTGGCCTCAAACTGGTGGGCTTAAGTGATCCTCCTGCCTCAGCCTCTTGAATATCTGGGACTACACAGATGAGCCACTGAACCAAGCACCCTAATATTCAATCATGAAGACAAGCCAGTTCTTCATGTATATAGTTTCAGCATCTTCTCCTTTTGATTCTCACACCCACTGTCCTAATAAAGGCTCGTAAGTATTATAACACCTTCCACAGATCCACCCCCTTAAACTGCCACTTGACCAATCACTCATACCATATATTTCTTTTTTTTCTTTCGGTACCAGGAATCAAACTCAGGACCTTGCACTTGCCAGGCAGGCGCTGTGCTGCTGAGCTATATCCCTGCCATGTTTCTTTTTTAATGTGCTTCCTTACTGACAAAGCTTCAATGGCTATCTATTACCCTGGAAAAAAATATAAACTTCTAAGACTAAATCAGCACATCTTGGTTCCAAACCTAGTTCTTGTTGCTCAGCACTATATGTTTGCCCCATAGCTGTGGAAATCAATTGACTTGAACATGTTTATATCCATTTCCTACCTGACACCCTTAGTATTTAATATTGTACAGTCAAATGAACCCTCCAATTTTAGTGCTGGAATAAGGCAAGGCTTGTCTCTGAGGATAATGTTGGACCTGTCTTGGGACAGTCGGAGGAGGGGAAGTTGCCTGTCACCCTGGGAAAACGGCTTGCTACCTCTCCCGACTTTCACAATAGAATGTTCAAACTTCTGCCTGTTTGTCCGGTTCCTAAGACAGGTGACTTGCTGTGGACTGGAAGTGCAGAATACCAGCCACGCAAGCTCTGCCCTCCCACCACCTTCTCTCAAATATGAGAACTCCCAACAACACAAGGAACTCCCAGAGGAAGAAATTTTAGAGAAGTTTCTTTTGGAGACAGGATACTCATTCAGTCTTCTAAGGACTTTATTAGAATAGTCAAGTGGGTGTGTGCATCCTGAAGACCTTCAACCGAAGTGCCCTCGGCAGCCTCCTAGCTTATCCTGTCCTTTGCCATGACACACTGTCCCCCCATGTGAATTCCCATGTGACACTTTCTTACAAAACTTGGTGATAGAAATGGTACTGAAAGAGCTGGTGTACCATTCTTCTTTCCATAATAAAAGTTATATATTCATAGTTTTCCTTTTCACACAGGTTGTAAGGAGACTAAAATACAATTGTGACACTCAATAACTAGCTGATCCTCTTGCTTAGAAATTTAACATTTTTCCCTGGATCTTGATTCAATTTTTCTTTCTTTCTCTTTCTTTCTTTCTCTTTCTTTCTTTCTTTCTTTTTTTCTTTCTTTCTTCCTTCCTTCCTTCCTTCCTTCCTTCCTTTCTTTCTTTCTTTCTTTCTTCCCTTCTTTCCTTCTTTCTTTCTATCTTTTTTCTTTCTTCCTTTCTTCCTTCCTTTCTTCCCTTCTTCCTTTCCTTCCGTTCCTTCCTTCCTTCTCCCCCCCCCTTTCTTTCAAGACAGGGTGTCACTATGTGGTTCAGGCTGGTCTTGAACCACTATGTAGCCCAGGATGACCTCGAACTCATAGCGCTCTTCCTGCCTCACCTTCCCATGTGCTGGGATTACAGCTTGTTTCTACTTTAATAACTTTGTGTTGCTATTCCTCTTACAAGCTTCTTAGTATTCATTTGGGAAGGAACTGGGGTGTATATTAAGTAAATGCCATCACATTCCTCCTTCCCAGGCCAAGGTCAATCAATTACTTCATAAGACTCCAAGTTTGCATGTTATGTACCTTCTAATTGGACTAGTGGCATGTCCAGCTTTCCTGCCACTCGTCCCTGTCCCCAAAATCCTGTCCTTCCTGTAGAGTTCATTCAAAGACCCTCCTCATCTTCACAAGCCATCGTACTGCCCAGCCTACAATAAGTCTTGCTTCCTTTGAGAGCTGCCCATACTGTTTGGCCACCATCCATTTGTCACCTATCACACATTGCCTTTCATTCTGTAAACACTTTAAAATTTGAAAATAATATATGCACACAGAAAACTTAAACTGTGCAAAAGGAGATATCTGGGAAAATTTTTCTGTCACCCATAATTCCACATCCTAGAGGCATTTACAATTGTTAGTTCTCTGTATATCATTTTAGACATAAACTATGTGCACACAAATACACATATGTGCATGTGCAAGTACATATATATGTACATATAACATGTGTGTGTGCACATGTGTAAATCCTTCCATACTTTTTTCCACAACTACAAATATACCACCTCCATTCTTCTGTATCTAGACTTTCTTCTCATACAGTAGAATAGTTTGGAGATTATAGCACATCAGCTCATAAATGTCTACCTCATTCTTTCTAATACCACTGCAGTTTCTACTCTGAAGATAAATCATAATTTACTTGCTTAGTTATGCTATCATGGTCCATATCTCTGATTAAAGCTACTCTTTCTGAGGGCAATGGAGGAAATATGTCTACTTTTAGTATGTTCCCCCACAAATCCATATAATTTGTCCATATAGGAAAATATCAGTAAATAACCGATTGCAAATTTTTGTCAGTAGTCAAGTACAAGTAATTCTATTTTATAATAATGTTTAGGAATAGCTTGAGTAAAATCTTATAACATTATCCAGTTAATGGTGTGTGTTTTCACTACAATTTTCCATGTTATAATGTACCTTTGTTATTATCTAGAGCACGTTCTGGAAGCTTGATCTTGAGGCACTCAAAGTTTCAGCACCTCCACTCATGAAGAGCAAAAGTCAGGCTGAGGGTATCTGATGCAGGGCAGTGGCTCCCAGGAGAGGCCAAGTGCAGCTCAGTTCTCAGGCATCTGCAGGACAAAGAGGACTTCTCCAAAGACAGAGCACAGCTAGGCACATGGAAGCAACCTCAGTTATGTTCCCAAAAGGTGAGACCCTCACCATGGAGTGGACAAAAGGACAATGGGAGCTCGTATGAACTGGTCTCCAGGAGGGGGAGTTCCAGAGTACAGAACCCAGCTGGATGGGTCCAATCTTAAGAAGGCACAATGGGGGCCGGTGAGACGGCTCAGCGGCTTAAGCGCCTGCCTTGCAAGCGCGAAGGCCCGAGTTCGACTCCCGGAACCCACATACGAAAAAGGGGCCGGTGATATCGCTCAGCGGCACGGGTGCCTGTTGGCGCGTGAGGTCCTGAGGTCGTCCCCCCGGTATCCACAAAAAAAAAAAAAAAAAAAGAAGGCACAATGCTACACCCATATTCATGCCAACATTATGAACAACAACTAAAAGGTGGAGACATTCCAAGTGTCCGTGAACAGATGAATGGATAAACAAGTGGAACATTACTTAGCCTTAGAAGGGAAGTTAATTCTGATGTGATACAGCATGGATAAACTTTCACAACATTATGCTAAGTGAAACAAACCAAGCACCAAATGTCACATATCATATGAGTCTACTTCTATGAGGTACCTAGAATAGTTGCATTCATAGAGACAGAGAATAGAATGGATTGTCAGGCTAGGAAGAGGGGAAATGGAGGGTTATGATTTAGATCTAGAATGTCACCCCAAAATCTCATGTGTTCAGAGGTGGGGTTTTTGGCAGGTGATGGATCATGAAGTGCTATACTCGTTAGTGGACTCATGCGTTGATGAGTTCCTAGCTGAATGTGCTGTTAGGTGGTGGGGCCTGGTCAAAAGAGGTGACTCACTGGAGGTATTACTTGAGAAGGTGAATTCTTTTTTTTTTTTTTTTTTTTTCTGTGGGTACTGGGGGGTTGACCTCAGGACCTCGCATGCCAGCAGGCGCCCGTGCCGCTGAGCGATATCACCAGCCCCTTTTTTGTATGTGGGTTCCGGGAGTCGAACTCGGGCCCTCGCACTTGCCGGGCAGGCACTTAAGCCGCTGAGCCATCTCACCGGCCCTGAAAGGTGAATTCTTGTTCCTACTCTTACCTTCTCCGTCTCTGTTTCCTGGCTGCTATGGGTTAAGCAGCTGTGTGTTTTTTGTTTGTTCATTTGGTTTTCGTTTTTGGGTTTTTTTTTTTTTTTTTTTTTTTTTTTGCTATGCCTTTCCACCAGGCAACTTCTGCTTTGGAGCCAGCTAACCATGGACTAAACCCTCTGAAACTATGAACTAAAATAAATCTCTTCATGTTCAGGTGTCAGGCATTTTATCCTAGTGTTGAGAAAGTGACGAATATGTGAAGGGTTATTAGTAATGGGTACAAATTCTGTTTCGGATGATGAAAGATTCTAGAGATAAATGGTGGTCATGGCTGCACAACAATGTGAATATACTTAATGCCACAGACTTCCACACTTAAAAATGGTTAAAATGTTATATTTTAGATTATATTTTACACTAATAAAAAAGCATAAAGCTTGTCATGGTGGGTCATGCCTATAATCTCAGACTGTAGGAGGCTAAGTCAAGAAAATCAAAAATTCCAGCCCAGCCTGAGCAACTTAGCAAGACCCTGTCTCAAAAACAAGGAAACCATACAAGGGAAATATACACCACAGAATATTGTATTGTTTCTCCGTAGTCAGTCATTCTTATTCCACTGCGTTGATTTTTGCCATGATGAGTCCACATGTTTTACCCTCGGTGAGTTGTGTCTGATAATATTGCATTTTCTTTTCCTGAGAGAGGAATAGACAGATAGGCAGACTGTGAAACATGTGAAAGAGTACTTAATCTATTTTAGACCCAGGTGACTTAGGGGTTGATGAAGGGCAATGGCTTGGGAGGGCCCTACCACAGCAGCTGTGAAGATGGGAAGGGGCTGGAAAGAAGATGGTTCACAGCTCACATCAGGTCAGCTTTTGCCTTTTTGACCCCAGGAAGCTCCATCATGTGAGCTGAGGTTACCAGCCACATCACACACTCAGAGGATTTGCAGAGGGGAGCCTAGAAAACTGTCTACTACGATGTCTTGCCAGCTTTCTAAATGAAAAACACCAGTATAGCAGCTCGATCCTATTATAAACACATTATAAACATATTAAAAAGTGATTACTTTGGAGGAAGTTAACTATGTCAAAATACAAATTAAGATAAAATTAGGAATGTTCCACTTTCAAATTCTGGTGTGCAGGATGTTTTCTAAACATGATTTTTGCCTTTATATATCCAGTCATCCTGGCACCTTGGGTGCCACATACAGTCCATGAACATTTGTCGAATGCCTCTGAATGCCAGGCACTGTGCTAGTGCTGGCAAGGACCTGACTTCTCACAAATCCATGTGGGTACCCGTGACTGCCATATTTCAACATGGAGTGGTTAGGCAGGGAAAAGCCAGTTTTTCTACCAAGAGAAGGGATTAATCAGTATTGCTTGAGTAACTCTCCAGTCTATCTTATCCTGACCTGCAGCCTAATGCAAGATCTTGTGGAAGTCACAGTGCAGAGTCGGTCAAATGCGACTTTTTCTCCTCTAAAGCAGAGGCAAGTATAAACAATTGGATGCGATGGAGTTCAAGTTCACAGTGGATCATGACATAGGCAAGGGGCTTTATGGCAGTCCTTAAATTTCAACATGATGGGGCTGTGGTGATTAAAGACTTGCATTTGATTCCATCTTTGTCATTCGCAGCAGGGTAACCTTGAGCACTTCTAGAAGCCTCACCTTCCTCTCTTGTAAAATGAGGAAGTCTGTACAGGATCTGGAAAACTGAAATCCAATATTCTATTTATCATGAATACTTTAAGGAGGAAGAGGAGCCAGGTATGGTGGTGCATGCCTGTAATCTCAGCTTTTCTGGAGACTGAGGCAGGAGGATCACAAGTTCAAGCCCAGCCTGAGCAGCTTCTCAATTGCCCTGTCTCAAAATAAAAATAAAAAAGAAAAACTGGGGTTGCAGCTCTGTGCAAAGGCCCTAGGTTCAATCTCCAGTACCACAAAAATAAATAAATAAATAAATAAATAAATAAATAAATAAATAAAACTACTGCCTGCTTTTTTTTGTAGTTGATACTTTTGATTCATTGTATTTTTTTTATTTTAAACACAAAAAAAGTAAGAAATAACAATAAAACAGAGTTTCAAAACAGGCTAGGAGGAGAGTAACATTAATCAACACATTGTGTATCATTATATTCACAGTAGTTATTCAGAATACAAGGTATAGGCATGAAATGTTGTCCAGAAAACTTTCCCCTTAGTGAACCAAGAGAAACCAGCTGTACAACCATCTTTTTTTTCTTTTTGTGGGTACCGGGGGTTGATCTCAGGACCTCGCGTACCAGCAGGTGCCCGTGCCGCTGAGCGATATCACCGGCCCTTTTTTCTTATGTGGGTAACCGGGAGTTGAACTCAGGACCTCACGCTTGCCAGGCAGGCGCTTATGCCACTGAGTTGTCTCAGCGGCCCCTGTACAACTGTCTTAACTGTCTGGTGTTTATATATATTTTTTCCTTTTCCTTTCCTTCTTTTCCCCTTTCTCCCATCACATTTTTTTTTCTTTTGAACAGTTTCTTCCCTATTCACAATATCTATTGTACATTTTGGATCTTGTCTACACTTTCAGATTCTCACACTAGTGATACAACACAATGTTTACATATGTGGGTCTGGTTTATTTCACTTACGAGTATGGTCTCCAGTTGCATCCATTTACCTATAAAAGTCTCAAGTTTATCTTTTTTATGGCTGAGTAGTATTCCATTATTTAAAAAAAATCTTTTTTATCCATTCCTTGATTGATGGGCATTTGAGTTATTTCCAGTATGTAGCTATTACAAATTATGCTGCTATAAACATGGGTGCACATATATCACTGTGGTATGATGTTTTTAATTCTTCTGGGAAACTACCCAGAAGGGGAACAGCTGGGTCAAATGGGACCTCCAATCCTAGTTTCTTGAGGAATCTCCACACTGATTTCCATAGTGGTTGCACCAGTCTACACTCCCACCAACAGTGGAGAAGAGTTCCTTTTTCCCCACAGCCCCGCCAGCATTTGTTATTGGTTGATTTCTTGATGACAGCCATTCTTTCTGGAGTGAGATGGAATCTCAGTGTTGTTTTAATTTTCATTTCCTGAATAACCAATGATGTTGAACATTTTTCCGTATATTTATTTGGCATTTGTATTTCTTCATCTGAGAAGTGTGTATTCATCTCAGATGCCCATTTTTGGATTGGGTCTTTGAATTTGGGGGGTCTGATTTTTTAAAATTCATTATGTGTTCTAGATAGAAGTCCTTATATCTAGAGGGACAACTGGCTATAATTTTTTCCCACTCTGTGGGTTGTCTTTTCACTTTGTTGGTGATTCCTTTTGTTGTGAAAAAGCTTTTTAATAAGGTGAGATCCCATTTATTGATTCTTTGTTGTATTTCCCATGTGGTCTGGGATTTGTACATGAAATCTCTGCCTACACCTATGTCTTCAAGATTTCTACCTACTTTGTGTTCCAGTAGATTTAGTGTTTCTGTTTTAATATTTAGATTTTTGATCCATTTTGACTTGAGTTTAGTGCATGGTGATAGGCATGGGTCTAGTTTTAGTCTTCGGCATGTGGAGAGCCAGTTTTTCCAGCACCATTTATTAAAGAGATTATCTTTCTTCCAGTGAACATGTTTGGCTCCTTTGTCGAAGATAAGGTGGTTTAGTGTTAGTAGTTGCATCTGCGTCTTCTAATCTGTTCCACTGATCCTCAGGTCTGTTTTCCTACCAGTACCATGCTGATTTTATCACAGTAGCTTTGTAGTATAATTTCAAGTCAGGGATTGTGATGCCCCTGCCTTGCCTGTGTTGCCCAGAATTGCTTTTGCTATTCTAGGTCTCTTCTTGTTCCAAATGAATTTTAGGAATATTTTCTCTAGTTCTGTGAAGTATGCTAATGGTATTTTGACTGGGATTGCATTAAATCTATATAACAGTTTTGGGAATGTGGCCATTTTCACTATGTTGGTTCTTCCTAACCATGAGCAAGGGATATCTTTCCATTTTCTGATAACTTCTTCAATCTCCTTTTTCAAAGTACTGAAGTTTTCAGTGTATAGATTTTTTACTTCTTTTGTTAAATTGATTCCCAAGTATTTCATTTTTTTGGAAGCTATTGTAAAGGGTGTGGTTTCCCTAATTTCTCTCTCTCTCTGTTTGTTGCTTGTGTACAAGAATGTTATTAATTTTTGAGTGTTGACTTTGTGTCCAGCTATACTACTGAATTTGGTTATTAAATCTATAAGTCTTTTAGTGGAGCTTTTGGGGTCTTCTATGTATAGTATCATGTCATCTGCAAATAAAATGATAATTTAGCTTCTTCCTTTCCTATCCTTGTTCCTTTTATTTCTTTCTCTTTTCTAATTGCTCTGGCTAATGTTTCCAGAACTATATTGAATAGGAGCGGTGATAGTGGACATCCTTGTCTTGTTCCCGATTTTAGAATGAAAGCTTTCAGTTTTTGACCATTTAGTATGATGTTGGCTGTTGGTTTGTTATAGATGGCTTTTATCAGATTAAGTCCCTGTATTCCAATTTTCTGTGGGTTTTTTTTTTTTAATCATGAATGGGTGTTGGACTTTGTCAAATGCTTTTTCTGCATCTATTGAGATGATCATGTGATTTTTGTCTTTGGTACTATTAATATGGTGTATTACATCTATTCATGTTGAACCATCCCTGCATCCCTGGTATGAATCCCACTTGGTCATGGTGTATAATCTTCTTGATGATTTGCTGCATTCTGTTTGCCAGTATCTTATTGAGGATTTTTGCATCTATGTTCATTAGGGAGATTGGCCTGTAGTTTTCTTTTTTGGTTGATTTCTTCTCTGGTTTTGGAATCAGTGTAATACTTGCCTCCAGATATGATTTTAGAAGTATTGCTTCCCTTTCAATTTCTTCAAAGATTTTCAGCATTAGTGGCATTAGTTCTTCTCTACATTTCTTGTAGAATTCAACTGTGAATCTGTTAGGGCCTGGACTTTTCTTTGTTGGTAAATTTTTAATTACATTTTCAATTTCATTGGCTGATATCAGGTTATTTAGAATTTTTATATCTTTCTTGCTTTAGTTTTGGCAGTTGGGTTGTGTCTAGGAATTTGTCCATTTCTTCTGTGTTTTCCATCTTATTAAAATATAGGTTCTCATAGTAGATATTGATGATCTTCTGAATTTCTGTAGGACCTGTTTCTTTTTCTTTCTTTTTTTTTTTTTTTAATGTGGGTACCAGGAGTTGAACTCAGGACCTCGCGCTTGCCAGCAGGTGCTTGTGCCACTGAGTGATATCACCGGCCCTATTTTTCCTTTATGTGGGTATCGGGAGTCAAACTCAGGACCTCACGCTTGCCAGGCAGGCGCTTACACCGCAGAGCCATCTCACCGGCCCTAAGATCTGTTTTGATTTCCCCCTTTGCATTCATAATTGCTTGAATTTGTGTTTTTTCTTTCCTCTTTTTGATGAGTTTGGCTAATAGTTTACCAATTTTATGAATTCTTTCAAAGAACCAACTTTTCGATTCATTGATTCTTTGTATTTTTTTTTAGTCTCAATTGCATTAGTTTCTGCTCTTATCTTTATAATTGCCTCTGTCATATGAGCTTTGGATTTGATTTGCTCTTCTTTTTCTATATCTTTCTAATATATCCTTCAACATTAAGTTGTTTATTTGAGCTCGTTCTGTTTTCCTGATGTGAGAGTTTATCACTATAAATTTCCCTCTCAGGGCTGCTTTCAGTGCATCCCATAAGTTTCGGTATGTTGTATAGGCATTATCATTTAATTGCATATACTGTGCAATTTCATGTTTAATTTCCTCTGTGACCTATTGGTTGTTCAGTAGTGTGTTGTTTAATATCCATGTGTTTGTGTAGCTTTTGTGATTTCTTTTGTTGTTGATTTCCAGTTTCATTACACTATGGTCAGATAGTGTGCAAGGAATGATTTAAATTCCTCTACATTTACTTAAACATGTTTTGTGGGATAATATGTGGTCTATTTTGGAGAATGTCCTGTGTGGAGCTGAGAAGAATGTGTATTCTGATGTTTTGGGGTGGAACACTCTGCAGACATCTACCAAGTCCATTTATTCACAGGCTTGGTTTAATTCTGATATTTCTTTGTCAAATTTTTGTCTGGTTGATCTATCTATTTGTGAGAGTGGGGTATTAAGGTCCCCCACTACAACTGTGTTAGTCCTTGTTTGGTTATTCATATCTGTTAATATTTGTTTTATGTAGTGGGCACACCAGTGTTTGGTGCATATATATTTATGATTGTTATCTCTTCTTCTTGGAGTTTTCCCTTAACATGTATGTAGGGATCTTCTTTGTCTCTTTTGATCAGTTTTGGCTTAAAGTTCACACTGTTTGCAAATAGAATAGCTACCCCTGAATTTTTCTGGGTTCCTGTGGCATGGAGAATTGTTTTCCATCCTTTGACTTTTAGTCTATGAATTTCTTTTTGGCTTAAATATGTTTCTTGAATGCAGCGTATTGATGGATCTTTTTTCTTGATCCATTCTGCAGTCTGTTTCTTTTGATTGGTGAGTTGAGACTATTTACATTGATGGTTACAACTGATATGTATTGGCTTATCTTTTTCATATTATTTTCCTGTTGTTGGTTCCCTGTCTTTCTCCTCTGTTTAATTGCTTGCCCTGCTTGGTAGTTTCTTTCTATTGGTATTCATGCATTTCTGGTCTTTGTTATCTCTTTCTAATATATCCTTCAGAGCATTTCATAGTGCTGGTTTGGTGGTCATGAATTTCTTCAGTTGTTCTTTGTCATAGAAGTATCTTATTTCTCTGTAGAATTTGAAAGATAGTTTTGTGGGGTACATCAATCTGGGCCGAAGATTGTTTGCTTTTAGGGCTTGAAATACCTCACTCCAGGCTCTCCTTGATTTGAGGGTTTGTGTTGAGAAGTCTGCTGTGATTCTGATGGGCTTTCCTTTATAGGTGATTTGTTTCTTTTCTCTAGCTGCTTTTAATATTTTGTTCTTGTACTGAATTTCTGGAATCTTGATAATTATATACGTTGGTGTAGATTTATTTCAGTCATGGCTATTTGGAGTTCTATACACTTCATTTATTTGTATGTCAAATTCTTTATCCATGTTGGGAAGCTTTCTGCCATTATTTCTGTGAAGAGGTTTTTAGTGGCATTTGTGCTGTCTCCAGCTTTCTCACTGACTCCAATCAATCTTATGTTATTCTTCTTTGCTTCATCTTGTAACTGTTGGATTGATTTTTTGTGGTCCCTTGCTATTTTTAAGATATCTTTCTTTTCCTGGTTGCTAGTCACATTCCTGTCTTCTAAGTCTGATATTCTATCCCTGCCTTCATTCAATTTGTTGTGTACACTTTCAGTGGAGTTTTTAATCTCCTGGATTTCTGTTTGGGTCTGTTTCATTGATTCCATTTCTTGTCTATGTTGGGCATTCAGGTTTCCATCATTTTCTTTACCTCCTCTATTTTTTTTATCTGTGTCTGCTTTAATTGCTTTCATTTTGATTGTCATTTCTTCCTGTACCTTAGATGTTATTTTTTCTATGGCCTCTTCCATTTGTTTTTTCACTTCTGCTGCTATCATTTCAGAGAGTTCCAATGGTTGGCTTCTGATTTCCTCTATTTCTTTGTGCTCTAGACTTGTCCTGGGTCAGCTGGTTGTTTGCGGTTGCATTTTGCTTCTTCCTCTTGTCATTTTCTATTTTTTATTTTATTTTGTTTTCTGTCTTGATGCTTGTAGATTTCTTATGTTAGATAGCTTTATCCCTGGTGTCGAGGCTTTCCTAGGTGATGTCTGTTCCTCAAGGATGTCTTCTAGATACAGGTTTTTCTTGGTCTTTCTGTCTATCCCAAGAACCTACCTTCCCAGTATATTAAGAATGTAGAGTTGCTATCATTTTGATTCAAGGTCTGTCCCTTTAGTACTGGACTATGGTGATGGTTATGGCCCCTTGCAATCTCATACGTGGGAGAAAAAAACTGATTTTAACAGATATGCCACCCTGGTTAAAGTAGTACAGTTAGCAATAACAATAGACTCAAGCACAGCCTGGCTACTGACAAACTGTGGTAACTATTAGCCTGATGTCTTTAACTGTAGGAGCAAGTTCTATAGTTATATAATATAATCCAACTTATACCAGGAACTTGTATGCAATGTTTTTCCACTTGGTAGATTGATAGTACCCTGTTGGGGGGGTTGAGGGGGTAGGGAGTAGGATAGAGAGGTGGATGGGGTTAAATATAATAGGAGCAAATTTGGTGGGCAAAAGATGATCATTCAAGTTTTGGGTAATTGTAGGATACAAGAGGGAGGGATTGGAAGAGAAAGCCTAGGAGTATTGAAGTGAACCAGAAAGGGGAGAGACAATGTTTACCCACATGAAAGTCTCATAAACTCAAGTGAGATAGTTGATGAAAGAGAAGAAGAGGGCGAGTGGAATAACACGAAGGGAAAGTTTAGAGACCTAAATTGTGAATGAGAGGGAAAAGAAGGTAGAAAAGAGAAGGAAAAGAGAAAAAAAAAAAAAAAAAAAAACAAGAGAGAGGAAAAAAGAAAAAAAACCAGGAAACAAAAATAATCACACACATGAAAAAAACAACAAACATACGGAAAGAAAAACAAAACAGAGTGAAAAAGAGAAAAGAAAAGGGAAAAAACACGAACGAACAACAACAACAGCAAAAATAAAAATTAACAGCAAAACAAAGCACACTAACCCAGCAGACTACCAAGAGGAAAACCCATCAGACAGAGAAAAATAAAAGTAGTGAGATTCCTCTGGTGTCTACAGTTCTGTGCTGGGTCCAAGTCTGATCCCAGAATGTGTACTCCAGCCAAGACTGCAGGTGGATTTGTGCTGGGTTTGGGTCTGATCTTTGTTTCTGGATTTGGGGGATGGGATTAGTTTTCTGTGGCTGTTCTCTCTAGCCATTTAAAAAAGAAAAAAGAGGGCTGGTGAGATGGTTCAGCGGCATAAGCGCCTGCCTGGCAAGTGCGAGGTCCTGAGTTCAACTCCCGGAACCCACATACGAAAAAAGGGCCGGTGATATCGCTCAGCGTCACGACCCCTGGTACCCATAAAAAAAAAAAAAAAAGAAAAGAAAAGAGAGAAGAAGAAAAGAGGAAAAAGTAGGGAAAAGAAAAGAAAAGAAGGTGGCACTACCTTTCCACTTCTATTCTGCATGTCTTTGTCCCCAAGCACAAAGCTGGTTCACCTAACTTACCACCTGCTGGCTCATATTTTTACTGTTGCTTCGGACCTTTCCATGCCACTAGTCTCACCTTTCTGTGTTGTGCGCTGTAGCTGGGCTCCTACTGCATTGTGGCTTTCCCATGGGTCTCTGGTCCCTGAGTCCCATCAATGGAGGGAGCAGGAGTCCATCTCGGACCCTCTTCCTGCCAGTCACCACCACCTGCTTTTTTAAATATGAATTACTCTTTGTTACCAACTCTCTTCATTTCATACCCACGTTTCTGGTAGGGAGTCTGGAGTCTACACCAACTCCCCACAAGCCCTCAACTCCCGTTAACTTCTTACAGTCTGCAATCTAGCTTCCACCCTCAACATTTGAACTTGAAAATGTTAATAGTGACCAAGTTCATGGAATATCCTTATTCCTTTCCTACATGATCTCCATGTGACCTTGGATATCCTGTCCCTTCTCTTCTAGAAATTCTTCCACCTTGATGTCTTTTCATTTCAGATGGGTCCTTGTGACTTTCTTTCAATGGCTTCTCTTTTAGGGTCTCCCATTTCAATTTTTTCTGCGTATCTCTTAGCATGTGTGTACATTAATAAATAATGCTCTCCAATTAATCAAACTTTTGGGTGTGTGCCATTCCTGCCACAATGATTGTAGGAATTACCATAGGACTTGCTTTGGTCAATGGAACATCAGTGCATGGTAGCAAGCAGAGGCCCGATAAGTGCATGGGCACCAGGCCTTGCCTTCTTCGAAAACTCCATGAAAAGTGACATGTCATCAAGATGACCAAAATGTAGAACCAAAGTCAGGGAAGAGGGAGAGAGGGAGGAAAGGGGAGAGGGAGAAAGGAAGGGAGGGGAGGGGAAGGAGAGAAACACTACCTCAGCTTTTTTAACTGAACCAGTCCCAAACAACCTGCCAGATAAATTATAATTTTTTGTCTTAAGATAGTAAGCCATGGGCCGGTGAGATGGCTCAGCGGCGTAAGCGCCTGCCTGGCAAGCGCGAGGGCCCGAGTTCGACTCCTGGAATCCACATACGAAAAAGGGGCCGGTGATATCGCTCAGCGGCATGGGCGCCTGCTGGCGCGCGAGGTCCTGAGGTCGACCCCCCGGTACCCACAAAAAAAAAAAAAAAAAGATAGTAAGCCACTTTGGGTTGGTTTGATATACAGTAGTGGAAGTAATAGGTCACTGAAAAAGATTGCTCTCATCTGTTGGATTTCTTTCCTGTTGCATGCTTCCCCATGCAATCTAATCCATTCTAATGGATTTAGTACTGTTTATACTTCATAATTTTTTAAAATGTTTTTTGAGACAGGGTCTTACTTTGTACTTCATGCTGGCCTTGAACTCACTATGTAGTACAGGCTGGCCTGAAACTTGCAGTGATCCTCCTGCTTCAGCTTCCCAAGTGCTGGGCTTACAGGCATGTTCCACCACACCAGGCTTCATACCTTGTAATTTTACACCTAGACCAGATTAATTTTCTAGGTTCTCATCTCTTACTTAATGGGCATCCCCACTTTTGAGTATTCCACAAATGACCTTGAATTTTCACACTAAAGCCCTGTGTTCTGTAAACTGTTCCTGTCTGTGCTCTGTGTTTTGGTTAGTGGTGCAACTAGCTATCTATTCACACAGGGTAGAAACTCAGAAATAATCTTTGTTTCTCCTCACCATTCATATCCCAACATCACTCATTTACCACAGCTCATCAAACACATCAGCTCAATATCTCACACGTGTTCCCTTATCACCTTGCCATGTCATACCTGGATCATCACCGATATCACTTGTCTTAGTTTTCTCATTGCTGAGACAAAATACCTGACACTCAAAATTAAGGAAGGAAAGGTTTATTTAGCTCACAGTTTGTGGAGGTTTTGGTCCATAATTAGCTGGCTCCAAGGCAGGGTGGTGTGGCAGAGGGGGTAACAGTTCGCGGCAGCGGAAGACAACAAAAACGACAAAAGCAAAAGGGGGACACAAGCCTCTCTCTGCCCCTTTTTATCTTATCCAGACTGCTGGGATTAGGATGGTGCCAATCCAATCAGTGTATTGATCCAGAAATCACCCAGTCTTAATCCCAGCAGCCTTAATCCCACCATTGCTCTACAAATGAGTCATAAACTCCAGATTCAGCTACCTCTGAAAAAGCCTGCCCCCCATGACTGCATGAGGCTTTGGGGGGACATCTAGACATAAACCATAACATCTATCTACTGTGAAATGGCTCTGAGATTTGGTCCACACAGTGAACACGTATGTATTTGCTTTCACCTTTTCTTACTGAGTATTTTTCCCCCTTTTTTATGGTACTGGATGATTGAACCTAGGACCTTGAGCATATTAGGTAAGTGGTCTACCACTGAGCTACATCTCCAGCCCTTTTCAAATTTTGAGATGGGGTCTGATTAAATTGCTGAGGTTGGCCTCAAACTTGCGATCTTCTTGCCTTGGCCTCCCAAGTAGCTGGGATTACATCATACCACAATGCACAGCCCTCTGAGTATTTTTCATGGCTCTTTGTGACCTATGGGATAAACATTTCTTAATATGCTACAAACCCTTTCTGACCTGGCCCTACCTTTTATTTCCATCCTCACTTCCTTCCCTGTGTGTGCTATGCTCTAATCGAGCCAAATTACTTGCAGTGCTGACACCAGCCATCTGCCCCATGCATATCTCAGCCTGTTTTCCTGCCTGGTGGGCCTTCCCACCCCTCACCATCTGCAGAGACCAGCAAGGCTTATTTTAAATGTCATATCCTCTGTGAAGCCTTCCCTTCCTATCTGGCAAAAACAAAATTAGTTGTCCCTCTTGACCTATCACTGTACCCAGCAATGCCACCATTGGCACACCTTTTGATTATAATTACATTCTTAAATGTCTGGTTCCCCCCCAAACTTCCTCCAGGGATTTGCTTCATTCTCCTGTTTGCATTATTCAGCACAAGTGTTTGATTTATAGCAAGTGTCCAATAACTATTGGGTGAATAATACACTGTATTTTTCCTGTTTAAATGTTTTATGAAAGTATCTTATTAACTAAGTTAGTGCTAGGAGTTTTTTTCATATAGTAGACTAGAAATGGAGACAATTGTATGCTTTAGAGACTGCCAATATCACTTAGGATAAATTTGGTGATACCAAGTCGTGAAATACCGTCACTGGTAACTGAGGGGAGACTATGAAGAGGCCAAGAGACTGAGTGCGGGTTGGTGGCTGTGCCACTTTGGACTCTGCACACCTTCTCACTGCTCCTTTCAGGTGGGACACTGCCTCCCTCCACCACAGGGACAAGTGGTTCTTCACTTCTACCTCCTTTTACTCATATGATGACCAACACGTCCCTCCCGGCAATTTTTTTTTTTTTTTTTTTTTTGTCTTCATAGATCCTCCTTATTTTTCTTTCTGCTCTGGGAATAGTTTTCCACATTCTTCATTCTGGATGGAGAGAACTAGCACTGATCTGACTCGTTCCTCTTTTGCTGAAAAGTCTTTAGTGACTGCCTCAAACTTCTGGAATGAAATCTTGCCTTCTCAGCCCTATTTTTCCAGTGTGATCTCCTACCTCCCACCTCCCTGTCCCTCCCCCTTATACAAGCATGTAAGCACTTATCCAGTAATTTCTATAGAGGAGGGTCTGTGCTAACTGCCAGTGCCAAAGGCAAGATACTCATTGCTGTGAAGTAGCTCATAATCCAATAGAACAAAAGTAAAAAATAATTTAACATGAGCATGTATGGATGGAGATGGGATCTTTGGGACAACACAGGAAGGACAGCTGACTCATGGGGGAGGGGTACTGTGTGTACCAGAGAACACCGGAGGAAAGGGGCTCAACCTCCATGTTTCATTTATAATGGAACCACTTGCTGTAACCTGAATTCATCTGGCTTTGAGACCATCAAGTCTCTTTGTCCTCTGTTAAGAATTCCTTTTGTGCCCCTTGTTCCCATGACGCTCCCTGTTGTGGCAAATTCCTATGCTTCCTCAAGACTCAGTGCAAGGTTCCCATATTCCAGTAAGCCTGCTCTGCTGTCCCAGGCAGCAAGGATCGCTCCTCTCTTTCCATTGCTACACACCATGAACTCCTTGAGGACTAGGACTTGCTATCTCTCCAATGCTAAGAGAGTATGGCACGGTGTAAGTATTCAACAAATGTTTCCTGAAAGAATGGTTCAATCTCAGCTAAACTTGCTGTCTTTGAGAGGCAACAATGGCAGAATTCTACCCCTACTGGTTTTCTTTTCACTGATATCTTGACCTTATCAGCCTTGACAGTTGCCAGCAAAAGCTTCTACAGTGTTCTTGGGCTAATGGAGATGAAATGGGAATTTTATCTAATGATGTTTGAACCAATACACTATCTGCTTATTTAAGAGATACTGTGGACTTACTGCTAAACATTGTGTACAATATATCCTTGATAAATGAAAAAGTACAGGAAGATTGTCCCCCCAAAAAATTTAAGGAAAGAATCATGAGAAAATAATTGAACCTATTCACATTCAGATACTATCTATGTTAGAAATATAAGGGAACAAATTAAACAAAGTAATATTCAAAGGAACTAGAGCCATGTACATTTTAATTGGCATAAAAGTGACCAAATAGGAAATTTAAAGAAGCATAATTAATAAAAGCTAATATCACATGAGAAGCTGTAACTTTAGAATGTTTTAATCTAAAGGGATGTGATAAATTTTCTAATACACCAGTGCTTACAGTTTCAACTGGGTTCTTTTATGAAAAATGAAATCACAGGAGAAGATTATGCAGTTATTGCAGTAATGCAGGAAAAGTTTGCTAGACTTTTGTTTGTAGTGTTTAGTGCAGTATTTATAATCCTCTATATATCTATATTTTTCTGCATAGCTTCAGTGGTAGTAAATCCTCATCATTTAAAGGCAAAATGTGTTTGGAGCTAGCCAGAGTCATTTGGTTGTAAATTTGGTAAATGACAAAATAGAATAACACAGTTTTTAGTGGAAAGAAGAGATAAGGCCCTAAAGAGAGTTATTTTCTAGGACTTGCAATTTGACTATAAACACAATTTTGAAAGAGTTGTAAAAATGCATCAAAATATGCCCTTAACACTGGAATTAGTGTAACTTATACAATTTTTCAAATTTTAGAACTTTTGCTTTTGTTTTTCTGAGACAGGGTCTTGCTTAGTAGTGCAGGCTGGCCTTGAAATCACTATGTAACCCAGGCTTGTCTCCAATTCACAGTGATCCTCCTGCCTCAGCCTCCCTAGTGCTGGAATTACAGGCATGTGCCACTGCACCCAGCTTCAAAGTTTAGAACTTTTGGAAGAAGAGACCTGACTCAAGTCAGATGTTGAAGAAGTTTGGGTTATTTGGATGTACACATTATTCTCCCCTTTTCTCTCCCCAGGTATTATAGTTTGATACTTTATGGGCTATTTCCCAGAGATGAAGATTTAATTGTCTAATCAGTAATGGAGTGGAGCTACAGGTCAGTTAGCATAGTCTTGAGTTCTTAGGAGACTTTCCAGTCATTTTATGGGGCCTAGAAATTTTGTTTCCTTGTTTGGCATTTTTTTTTTTTTTCCTAACAGTCTCACTCTGCAGTCAGGCTAACCTCAAACTATGTAGCCCAGGCTGGCTTTGAACTGGAGATCTTCTGCCTCCGAAGTGCTGAGATTACAAGTGTGTACTATCTCACATGGCTTAGAAAACCTTTTTGTAATTGGTCATGGTATCTTTGGCTTCTCAACTTCTCTCTGTTGGTGCCCACTCCATCAGTTAGTGCCCCAATTCCCATCTCTACAATTATCTGCCTGCTACTAACTGAGGCCTGTCCTATTCTACAAGTACTCTGACTGTAAGATTACTATTTTTTCTTATCACTAAAGTAAAACTTCTAACCCAGCCAGTGGTAGTGCATGCCTATAGTTCCAGCACTCTGGGAGGCTGAAGCGGGAGGATCACAAGTTCAAACCCAGCCTGGGCAACTTAGTGAGACTTTGTCTCAAAATAAAAAATAAAAAACAGCTGGGGATGTAGCTCAGCCTGAAGGTCCTGGGTTCAGTCCCCAGTACTAAAAAAACGAACAAACAAACAAACACAAAATCCAAAAAACATCAAACCTCCCAAACTATTAGATTGTAAACTCCAGGAGGGCAGAAAATGTATGTTTTGCTCACCGCTATATTTTTAGCATCTAGAACTATACTCAAAACCTCTTGGGCACTCAATTTTGAAACAATAACTAAATCTCTAAATCTGTCACTTTCAACTAGGTGTTGGAAAAAAAAAAAAGACAACCCATTGAATTAATTTTTACTCATCTGTGAGTGACCCTTGTCTTCTTACCGTGCTCTAAGGTGTTTGCATACTTAAAGGGAATTCAAATTATTGTCATTGAGAAAACTTCAGTAGTGAAGCAAATAGATAGAAGACATTTCAGGCTTAAGAAGGGTGAGGGTGAGTGGGAGCAGGGGTTAAGGTAGGATAATTCTGTTTAGGAGTTTGCCCTGAGGGTTTTGCTCTTCAAGGCCCTTACAGTTCCACACCAACGCTATCCCTAAAAGCCTTCACTTCTTTATTATGACTCAGGACAATCACCACAGTAAGGAGGGAGAGTAAGTTAGAGAGGGCCTGCAGGGCTGTATTTCCAGTGTATACTGGCTCAATCATTTCTAGGGCAGTATATTCCAAGAAGAAGTTGCCTAACTTTCTGGCTAAATGCACAAAGACACAGGGGACCTACTCATAGTCACTTAATGCTATTTGTTGTTCACAAGTTAGCTGTAATATTATGCTTTCAAAATAGGTATATGTAACATTTTGTAGCTTGTAAATGGCCTTGAAATAGATGCCCATCTGATCTTGAGCTGGAATATAATGTAACAAATAAGAAAATTTCCTCTATGTCATCATTTTAAATAATGTATTCTAATACGGTCAGGCACTCGTGATTTCTTTCTACACATTGCGTCCTGTCTGTAACACCACTCTCTGCCTGCCGCTCTCACACACACACCAAGGCACCCCCATATGCTTTCATCGAGAGCTATAAACGGAATTAAAACGGAAGTTTAACCTCAGAATTTTGAACTGTGATTCTTGGTTTGCGATAAGGGGATTATAAAAAAGGTAGAGTTTAATTTTAGTATTTTCAGATTTCTTAATGTCACAATTCTTTCGGTGTTGTCAATCTTTCTGTTGATTATCTGTAAGCTCCTTGGTTACAATGTTTATTTCTTTTAAAACACAACTACGACGTGAAAGAGAGCCAAAAACAGTGTATTTTAACAAGCCACAGTATAAGGTGACAAATATTTATAAAATTATTAGTATTATTAGTAAATAAATCTTTTTGGTAAGTAGGATAATCAGTTATTAGTTATAGTACTTACACAACAAAATAGTTCTGATACATCTTTTGTCCATACATAAATATTGTGATCCCAGCCTTAAGCACTATAGGTAGAGTGACCACCAAATCATGAATGAGATTAGTACATTTTACATATTTTTCCATTTTTCTCAGCTTATTTTGAGTCACTCTAATAGCAAGTTGCTCCACTCTGTCACAGGACAATCATTGGTTGATATGAGTTCCTTCCTTGATTTAAAATTAAGTGCAAACTTTAACCTAATAAAATCATTTTAGTTTACAACTGTTGACGGTTTATAAATTTTACTTGCTCAGTATTTTGCATATTGAAAGTGCTAAATAAATCCTTGAAGATCTACTTCCTAAAAGGAAAACTAGTGAAAAACAAATTTCTCCAAGATTAATATTTTGTACCAGGAAGAGAAATAGAATAAGGCGGTCAGAAATTTAAGACTCGAAGATCATATACAAGTGCCATATTGGTCAATGATTAAAACATTCTAGTTCTGACATGTTTAATAATGGGCACACATCCCATTTCTTTGTTTCATAACCATTGCGCTCTCTCGCCTTTTCTTTTTCCTTTATTTATTTATTTATTTATTTTTGGCGTGGTAACCATTTCAATGAAAATCCATGCCATCCAGTTATAAAGTTTTTGATTTAGTGGTGGATCCGCCTATCCTATCACTGGGGAGGTAGGAAAAGCAATGTAGAGAAGCAGGAATGAATGTGTTTGAAACGGAATGTGTCCATTCTAAAATAATTTCATGTGGGAAAATAATTTCAAGTTGAAGGGTAACTGCAGAAGAGACCTCCGAGAGCCCGAGCCGCCCGGTCCGCGCGGTGGCCAAGCTCGCTGCCGGCCGGGAGCTCCGCTTCCTGCCCCCGGGCGGCGCACCCCGTCTCAGGAAGGTGCCGCGCGGGGAAACGTGGCACCGTCTCCAGCCCGCGCCCGGGGTGCCGCGGCCGAGCGCTCCGAGCAGCCGGGCGAGAAAGGCTGAGCGGCGGCCGCGCACCCGCCGGCGGGGAGAGCCGCCAGCGGCGCGGCGCACGCCCGGGGAAGGGAAGTGGCGCCCAGCCCGCCCTCCGCAGCCCGCGGCCCCGCAGCCCCGCGCCGCCCCCTTTCTCTCGGCCTCTCCCTCGGCCTCCGCCACCCGGGCCGAATTCTTGCATAAATTATGCCAGGCGCGCCTGACGTCAGGTGGCGGCGCGCGGGCGCGGGCGCGGGCGCGGCGCGCGGCGGAGGGAGCCGGCGGCGGGCGCGCGCGGCCCCGCGGTCTCGGGCGCGCGCGGCGTGCTGTGCGCGCGCAGGCGCTGGCGTGCTGGGGCCGCGGCGGCAGCGGTGGCGGCGACGGCGGCGGCGCGGGGGTTGAGCCGTGGTGGTGCGGACGCGCTCGTGCTCGGGAACTATCGGATTAAACTTGAATCGAGTGAAATTACACAAAGGAGCGCCGCGGAGGAGGCGGCCCGGGGACCCGGAGACCCTGAAACTCACCAGAGCCGCGTTCGCCCCCGGCCAACTCCGCGCCCGTGGATTCCGCGCCCTGGCCGCGGCCGCCGGCCAACTCCGAGCCCGCTCTGCGTTTTGTTTCCCCTCGGCACGGGGTAGCGGAGGCCCGATCGCCCGACCGACCTGGTGAGCGCGAGAGTTCGCCCGGCGCCCGGGAGGGGCGGCGGCGGCGGCGGCAGGAAATCGCCCCGGGCCGGGGCTGGGGCCGCGCGGAGTTGAGGCGAGGAGTTGGGCGTGTGCGGGGCACGGGGCGCGGGCGGACGGGGACCGGGCCGCCGAGGAGCGCAGCGCCGCCCGCGCCGTGTCGTCCGCACCGCCGCCCGCGGGGCCCGAACCCGCGCCCCAAGCGCCGCCCGGCGCCCCAACTTTTGCCTGCGTCCGCGGGGCGGGCGGCGACGGCGGGGGCGCGCGGTGCGGCCGAGGGTCACTTCCTCGCATGTAAATGGCTTTTTGTTGTGCTGCCGGCGTTGGGGGGGGGACGGGGGACAGGAGGGAGCGTGTCTGCGCGCGGGGGGAGCGCGAGCGCATTTCCTCCCGCCGGCGCCGAGCACGAGTTGCCGGCTTCTTTTGAGAGAAAAGGGAAGGAGGAAAAGTTGGGCTGCAACTCCAGTGCGAGCGGGCGATGGGCGCGCGGGCGCGGGGCGGCTGAGCGGGGCCGGCGGCGGCTCGGGGACGGCGGCGACCCCCGCCTCCCGCCCCTGCCCCCCGCCCCCCGCTCCCCGCTCCGGACCGACCACGCCGCGCTCGCCGGGAGCGGCGGCCGCACCGGCGCGAACAAAGTGCGTCCCTCCCGGCGAGGCGGCGCCACCGGCGCGGGGACAGCCACCGGCGAGGTGGGTCGGCAGCGGGGAAAGTGTGCGGGGCGCCGCGTGGAGCGGGGGCGGCGCGAACACGCGGCGCGGAGGGCGTCCCGAGCCCTGCCAGTGCCAGCGGCGGGCGCGGAGTTGCAAGCCCGAAACTGGGGGCTCTCGGCGGCTCCCGGGGCTCCCTAGTGCGCGAGGAGAAGAAAGGGAGCCGGGCCGGGACGAGCGCGGGGAGGCGCGGTGAGGAGGGGACCCCACCTTGCCGAGCTGGCCGGGCCGGTGGCGGCGGCTGCATAATAGCGACTTTAACCCCGAAAGCAACTCGGCTCCGCCGGCCTCCTCCCCCCAGCCTGTTGGGGTCAGCGCGGGGGGGTCACCAGGTGGCCCCCTAGTTGTCCAGGGTGCGCTCTGCCCCTCAGGGAGCCGCGGCTCGGAGCGTGAACGGTCGAGGTGGCTGGAGGCCAAGCGGTCAGCGGGGAGAGGAAGGAGGGCGGCGGGGGACGCGTTGTTTGTTTGGTTCGCACCAGGGACGGGGCTCGCCGGGGACGCGGGGCGCGGGCGGGCGGGGGCTCGGGCACCGGGTGGGCTGCGGTGCGGGGCGGGCGCGGTGGCGCAGGGCGAGCGCGGCCGGTGGGGGGGCGTCGGTTGGGGGGGCTGGTCGGGAGGCTCCGGGGGAAGGAGCGGCCGGCCCGGAGCAGCCATCATTACCGAGCCGCCTTTCTCCGGATGGCTCTGCCTCGAGTAGCCCCGCGCAGTGGGAGCGCACCCCAAACTCGCGGCCGGCCGCCTGCTTTGTGAGCGTCCCCGTGGAGCGGGCTGCGCGGGGAGTGCTCCGGCTAAAGTAGCCGGTTTCCCCGGAGGTCACTTTCAGAGACTGTTCACGCCTCGGTTTTAAACTAGTTTTTTTTCCCCCTCTTCTGAACAGACAATGGACAAAAGAAAAGTAGCAACCCACATGGAGAGTTTCCTTTTGAATTGCTAGAATTAGATACACTATCCAGCTCTCCACTTGCTAAGTATACTTTTTAGTTTCCCATTGTATATTATCTAGCAATCTATTTAAATAACTTATCTCAAAATATGTCTATCTTCTGGGCTTGGTTTCTGGAATACATTAAACATCTTAATTTATTTTTAAAGGATTATGTGAAGGCCCTGATATTTACTTCCTACAAATTTTATTTTAAGCCGTCTTTACAGTGGGGTTGAGTGTTATATTCCCCCAATTCTCTCTCAGCAAAAAGGGGGGGGTTACTCATCATGCCTAATAATCAATAGAGGGAAATACATGTCTTTATTTTCTCACAGATCTATTCTAACGTTGACAAAAATTCTTAGTGACTGTGGCCTTAGCGGCGCGGGTACCTGATTTTTTCCCTGTTATAATTACATTTAGATTGTAGTGATGTCTGAGTACTGGGTGATCCGTATTTCGGAAATAACTTGAGCAGGGATTTTATGAAGTGGAATCCTTCCCCCAGCCCCTAGAGTACATCTGTCGCGCAGTGTTTTTGTCTTGCTGTTGCACAACAGAAGCCCTCCAGTCTTTACCCTAAAATGGCAGCTTTCATTTGACTGGGGCCCATTCATTGACAATGATAATAAAGAGGCTGAAAGCTAGATGCTTGGGGCACGGAGTAGGACTCGGGTTGCCTTTCTAGGTGACAAGTAGGAGACATTTTATTTTTTCTAGTTTTACACGAAAAGTTTATTTTCCCTAAAAAACTATTCTGTGAGGAAAAGAAGTTAACAAGTTAAGATGAGAATTTGGAAATGGAAAAGGGCTTGGGCAGCAAGTTCTAGGAGCTAAGTTAAAATTTTTGTGCAATAGTGGAAATATGGTATTCTCTCCCTTTTTTGGTAATCTGTTTAAGGGATGTAGTGGATTTTTGTCAAGACTTGTAACAGGTGAATTTCCTCAGCGTGACACTCAGGAATGGAGATTGTTTTCTGGCACTATAGGTTTTATTATATATAATTTCTTGATGTTCCTGTTTTTTTCTCCCTATGTGCAAGTCAGTAAATTGAAGTTTGATGAATTCTATCCTAGGTTTATGCTTTCAAGGTTCAAATGTGTTACTAGATCAGAAGTGAATATGATTTTTAAAAACTGACATGTGTACTCTAAACTGTAGTTATATTGATTTAATCAAGGTATTTATCTTTAAATTTTAAAAAATTACTTTTCTATGTCTTAACATGGAAGGCAGAATAGAGAAATGATTTTTTCTTTCAAGGAAAAAATTAATACTTTTTTCCCCAAGTTGAAAATATAAAAGTAAAAACATGTATTCAGTAAGTTAGTTTTAAAATAGTACTTCCATGGATTCATCTGGACTTGGTCTAGTTTTTAGTTGGCTTGCCGTAGAACATTTCCAAAACTTTTTTCCAAAAGGAGAGTCTTCTAAGTTAGCTTTACTTTTGTTAAATTAAAATGAACACTATAAGATGTATCTCTGTAATAGTACACATGAAAGAAATGTTACAGCCTTTCCCTGGTACAGATGCAAAGTCACTAATTAAATACTTACAGTTTTTAGGCAGTTAGGTCAAAAGAACAAGAATATTTTCATCTTGTACTTGCTGTGTAACCCATTAAGAGCACTGAAAGTGACAAGTTTAGGGTGGTCCTTTGAAACCTAGAATCACATGTAGGAAAATGTTTGCTTGCTGTGAAGTTCTCATCCATTTAGTTAATTTTCTTTCAGCAAACCTTGGCAAATCTGTGCACAAAACAGTATAAATTAGAGGTAGTTCTTACCCTCAGAGAGTTTACCATCTACTAGTAGAGAGATTTCTTTCTGTGGGTAACCAAACACTTGTCTTTGACTTTTTAAAGATTAATTTTGCAGGCAATAGTTATCTTTTATCCTTCATTATTTAGGTATAGCCTTTCAGGTTTGATACTGAGCACCATGGCCATCTTATACACATCCACTATAAATAAGGCGTTGCAAGAATTAAAATGCTTAGTCAGGACTGAGCAAAGTGTGGCTACAAAAAATGGCTCTTAAAACGTCATCTTCGTAAGAAAATGAATCACTTCCAGAATTTAAATGATTTCTACCTGTGAAGCAAGTTGACACATAAATACAGGTTGCAGAGCTAAATTCACTAAAAAAGATGTTTGTGTAAGTTGAACATTTTTGGTGACACGATGATGATGATGTCAGGAATGTATTGGTCCTCTGTGAATATCAATTGCCTTTACATGGGCACATTTGTGTAGAACTTAGCATTCTTATCAGGTTTCTAAAACCATTATGGCTTCATTAGTTTGAGAGGTAAACTATTCCTCTTTCTTGAGAAAACTTTAGTCAAATCTTTGAGAAAAAGATGACATGATGTTAAAATATAAAAGAAATTGGGAATGATCACTTAGTTTTTTTACAAAACATACAGGTGGCATGACTTATTTCAGTTTGGGTATCAGTCAGGTTGCAGGTAGAGCAGTTGTTCATAGTTGATTGTGATGGTGGTGAAAAGCAGGGACGGTAATTACTCTATTACTGTTCTGTGTTTTACTTGCATCAATATATTAATAATTTTAAATGAAATCATATCTGTGTGATAAAAATAATAAATACAAAATCAGAATGATATTGTCAAATAGAAATTTATTTTATATTTAGAGCATGAGGACCTCGGAGAGCCAGTTGAACTTTCTCATTTTTCAAATTAAGAAACTAGAGCCCAGAGAGATTAATAAAACAAGCTGCCTCTGGCAGTTATTACAGAGTTCTTGGTCAGAGTTGTCTTCCTGGTGCCTAGCATGGTACCATGCAGGAGAGGCACTGGGTTTGTCTTTCTTCATTAGGGGACTGAGCTGGCTATGGAAGAGACTAGCTCCTTCCTCTGTGATTCAGAAGTACATCTGGCTTTAGGCTTCTACAGCCTATGAGAACATAGCTCTTAAAGTGTGCTTAAGCCAATAATAATTTGCCTATACTGTGTTTGAAATTTCCTTTTTTCTTTTTTTTAAACTATGATTATCCATCTAGAAAAATGCAGAGATAATTATTCCAAGATTTGATTACTGTTTTCAGTTTAGAAGCATCTATTCATTATCATAAGTAGATTCCTGTACATTTTAACTAATGTTAGGTGAATGGTGACATGATTGTTTTCTCAGAGAAGTATCTTTTGGTAGGTCTGTTTTGTTTTTACTTTGAAAATTAAGAACATCATTTAACAAATAAAAATGTAGATTGTTAATGAAGAAACATACTTGGTAAAAGGCTGAAGGGGTGATTGATTCTCAGACTTGTTTGTTTATGCTAATGAGGAATTAGAGACTTTTTTTTTAAGTGGCCCTTTGAACCTTACATTACCTGCATAGGTATCATTCCTGGCTTGTGACAAGTAAAATTTTCCCGTTTCATCTGTTTTCTTGTTCGTTCATAAGTTCAGCTATTTATTAAAAGGTGCATTGCTACAAATTGGGAGCAGCGGTGACATAAGTAGATGTAGTAGACCTACAAAAAATAAAGTTGCTGGAAGATTATAGGTGTCATGTAGTGAACACAGGAAGCGTGAGAGTGAGAGCTTGTGACTTTGAGATTCCACCACTTATGTGGGGCTCTACTCCTTAGGAAGTAACTTCAGCACTGCCATCCCACATGACAGTGGGAAAAAGGATGAAGACATCTCAGGCAGTGCCAGCTGACCTAAGGGAGGCTACAGTTTGAGGTCTTCTCAGCTTCAAGAGGAGACTCAGGAGGCAGAGGAGGCAGGCACTATCCAACTTGTGGCAGAGTTTATAGGGCAAGGAATTTGAGGTGTGTGTGTGTGTGTGTTTTGTGGTGGTGGTGGTATTAAACCATCCCCTGCTCCTTCCTCCCTCCTTCCCTCCCTCCCTCCCTCCCCTCCCCTCCCTTTTTCTCTTTTTCTTTCTTGACAGGGTTATGCTAAGTTGCTGAGGCGGAACTTGAACTTGGGAACATACTGCCTCAAAGAATTTCAGATTTTTAAAGAAAGCAGTAGGAGTCACTGATGAGTGTTAAGCAGTTTTGACATGAACAGAATTGTGTTTTGAAGAAGATTGATTTGGTGGGTGGATGGAGGAAGAAGAAATAGGTTGTGGATAATATTCTGCCTGCTTTTGTTGTGATTCATGGGATAGTGAAATAGCAACTAAATTGGCAACTAAATGGGGACAAAGAGTGGACTGATCTGAGAAATATTTAGGATAATCAGGCTTGAGGTTAGATGTGTCCTGGGGGAGAGAGGTTTTAGGGATTGGAGGTTTCTAGCATATGGCTGGATGGTGGTGCCGTTCATGGAGACAGGGAGCATCTGACGTGGATCAGTTTTGAGGAAGATCGTGAGTTCTTGGAACATATGACTGAGATCATTGATAATGGACCATGATCACCATTGTTTTAGCCTTCTTTCCATTGCTAGTGGCATTCCAAAACTTACCAGAAATAATCTGCTTGTTCCCCCTCTCCCCGTTGGTGTATGGTGAGCCCAGAGGGCAGGGAGGGATAAACATTGTTGCTTTCCTAATAAGTCCCACGTTTCATTTTATTTGGCTAATATGTAGCACTTTGTAGGCGTTTGTTCACCATAGGTTGAGCACAGAATCCTGTGCTAACCAGACCTTGCCACATTTTGTTCTTCTCTGTCTTCTCTTAGGGAGACCATTCTCTGTTGCTAGTTACGTATTGGGACAAGGTCCTTGGGCTCCCAGGAGATCCTGCCTCATGCTCTCATAATTGTGCTTCTGGAGGGAGTATGTGTTAGAAGATGGTTGCAATCTGATGTAGGTGTGGTAGAAATGAATAAACTATTTACACAATTGCATAGACAAATAACAGCCTTGTTCAGAACTTTTATAAACCAGTTATCTTCAGAGACACTTTGTTCAATGATGAAAAGTGCATTATACTTCCTGGTTGCTGGTGACAAATGAGAAGTGTTGATTGATAAATCCAGAAAAGCTTCTAATTATAGGTGTTCATATTACATAAGATAACAGATTATGAAAATCTGGAACATTAACCTTGAAACACTTTTTTTTAAGGAAGTGTTTGTACTATTTTTTTTTTTTTTTTTTTTTTTTTGCCAGTTTACATAAGTAATATTACCCATTTTGGGGGGGGGTATAGACCAGGTTTTGTTTTTGTCCATAGAGTCTTTGGTTTGGGGTTTATTCCATGGGTACTTCTTTGCCACTATGTGTCCCTCCTAGTACTTTGTGACTTGGTCAAGTTCCCCAGAGTCCTTCCTCTCTCCTTCAGGTGGGCAAGATTGTGTGGCTTCATAGGCTAGTTTACAGATGACTGTTGGTTGTAGGGACATGATTCATCTGAAGTTTACCTTTACCTCTAGTGGTTGTGATGGCATATTTGAAAAAAAAAATTAAGTTAAATGTAAATAATAGTAATGTTACCATGTGTGGAATAACAAAACATTGGTTGCTGACTTAAATTTTAGCTGCTATGTGCCGACTACTCAGTGGCAGTTTATTTCTAATAGTTTTTAAATTTTTTGGAAAAAAAATTTTTTTTTGTACTGGAAATTGAACCAGGTCCTTTGCACTGAGCTACATCTCTGGTCCTTTTATTTATTTTTTTTCCCAATTTTGAGACAGGGTCTTTTTAAGTTGATCAGGCTGAGCTGAAACTTGCGGTTCTCCTGCTTCAGCCTCCCAGAGTGCTGGAATTATGGGTGCGTGCCGCCATGCCTGCCTTCATAACTCTTTTAGATGCGTTCTCTTGTTTGGTCCAGTCAACAGAATGTTCTTATTGTTTGATAGATCATTTCTATCTGAGTTATACAGACACCGAGTGGGGAGGTACACAGGCTCCCATGATAGGGCTTTATTGGAGGTGTAAAGGGAATTTCTTTTGGTTGCCTGCCTCCCCTCCTGGCTTTTGCAGTTGACCAAGAGGCAGCAGAGGTAGTGTGGCAGATTTGGACTTGTTTCCAGTGTGTATTTTGTCTATACAGGGAACCTACTGCTATAGAGCAAGAACTATGGGCGACCTGTGCTTCCGCATCAGTGTTTGATAGGAAAGACAGAGAATTAGATACATGGGTTAGTACTGATACGTTGCCTACTCTTCCTGCTATTCTTAACTTAAAAAGTTAGAGACTTCTACATAACCTTTGCAGTATGTCTGCTAAAGGGTACATGATATCTTGGTAATTGGTTTTCTTCCTAGGTTCTGCAGTAGGTTTGGGAGACTACTTTAACCCTTTAAAAAGTACACTTTGTTCCCCTTTTATCCTTTTGAGAGAAACTAGCATTTTAGAAATCTGTTTATTTTTGAATATAATTACAGATGTGTGTATTATCTCAATACACTTAAGAACCATTAAACATCTTTAACATAACGCTAAGCAGGTAAATAGTGAGAAGTCCCTTGAATAATTATAAGGATATTTTTTAATTCTCAAAGCATTGCCTGCCAGTGCACTAAGTAAATAATAAATTTGAGCACAAGTGTATGATAAAAAATATGCCTTAGTGTGTATTGTATTTTTAAATGTGTGGTCCTAGCAATTATTTTATTTATGGGGGGAACTGGTAGTATGTTGAAACCAAAATCTCTGTTTCAGTAGTCTTGTGTACTTGACCTTGTTTATGCTTGAAATTTGGCTTTGACCAATTGTAAGTATGTTGATCTTGTCAGAAAAATGATGCAGACTCATCCTAAAAATTTTAAAATCTTAAGACAAGAATCCCCCACCCCTTTAAATGTGTTGAGGCAATGAAGTGAAATAATGCAGAAAGACCAAAACAACTTTAAAATAACACTAATAATCAAAATGACTAGCTAATAGTATTGAGCATTTCTAGTTGGTTAGGTATTGTACTGAGTGATTTTGTATGTGTGTGTGTGTGTGTGTTATGTATACGTGTATATATGTGGACCTCTATGTTAAGGATTGAACCTGGGGCTTTGCACATGATAAGCACAGGCTCTACCACTGAGCCATACTCTAAACCTATGCTGAATATTTTTATGGATTGTTTCATTAACTCAGAACAACTCCAGGTATTCATATAATTGTTATCCCCATTTTTACAGATAAAGAGACGTAAGAGGGCTGAGGGGTTAAGTTGCCCAGGGCCATACAACTCTGTAAGTGGTGGAAGAGGAATTTAAATCCAGATTGGCCAGACTACAGAATCTGCATGCAAAGCTTTGTGCTAATATTGCCACCTAGACCAGCTCTGAAGCTTGTGTGAAATAAGCAAAAATGCATTAAAAAACTAGGAGTGCCCTTAATAATATACCCTCTTGCTATATACTGTTAGCCCAGCTTATTTCTATCCATACTTACTGTTTATGCCTGCAGTATTTATGGAATCTCTAGGAATATCTTGGTGCCTAAGATGTGTTGGGCCTGTAATTTTTGCCCTTAAGATCCTTTATATCCCGCAAAGGTGAGGACAGTTATTTTTGTTGTGTTGCATTGGCTGAGAACTTTTGGTGTGAATCATAAAAGTGGACATACTACAACCAACTACCCAGGGTATGGTGAAGATTAAGTAAGGCACTCAACCAGAAGCACTTGGTAGAACGTATGTCATATTTATTGAGCAATTTCTTTCCTCTCTTCCCCTCCCCTCTCCCTCCCCCTTCTTTCTTCCTTTCTTTCTTTCTCTCTTTCTCTCCCCTCTTCCCTCCTCCTCTCTCTCTCTCTCTCTTCCTTTCCTTTCCTTTCTTGTCTTTCCTGTCCTTCCTTTCTTTTAGACAAGGTCTTGCTCTGTAAGCCAGGCCAGTCTTGAACTTGCTATGTGGCCCACATAGCAGCTGATTTTTGATCGTTAAACTTACCAAATCATGTGTACTGATTTTGTTTTTAATTAAAAAGTTCCCCAAACCATAATCCTAAATTATGACTAAAGAAGAATGAGTAGCCAGCATTGGTAATTGATAGTACAGTTTTCACTTTTCTCAGGAGTTGAGATTTGAAAATGAATGAATATATCTACATGTACCTTTGTCCAGCAAAATAATCAGCTGTTCTTTACCTAATCCTCTTGATTACATAGAAGTGATTCAGATGTCCCTGATCCTAAAACCAACGTTGAGGTTTCTTCCTGTCTAGCTATAAAGCTATTTTCTACTCTTGTGTTCTGGCCCTCTTTCAAGAGAACCCACCATTCCTTCTTTTTGACAAACCCGTGACTGTGCAAACACAGTGGGTAATGTATCTTGGATGATCAGCATTATGCACATTGTCCGTCAGTTAACTAGAACATTAGAACTTGTGCTTCAGAGAGACCACAGTGTGTTCTCAAGATCTGTAGGGACTCCAGCTGCTCAAGTCTCAGAACACTTAACTCAGTCCTTTTTTCCCAACTTCTGTTTCCTGTGTAAGCAGGAGGCAAGATTGGATCTAAATCCAAAGTAGGTTTGGGGTTGGGAGTCTGGGATATGAGTGGCAGCCGTAACATGAAAATGTTCCTGTCCTCAGGAAAGGGAAGATATTAAGGTAGCATCCCAGGAATTACATTGCTACCCAGACTGGCACAGAAACAAGAGATGGAGTGTGGACAGTTTTCATCATGTTTTATCCTACTTTAGTTTCACATAAAACTGACTCCAAGGGAATCATAAAATAAATGGGGTAAAAGGTAAACAATCGATATTTGTGGATTAATGGAAGATCCTGTGCTAGTCCAACTTCACTGCAAGGTTGAAATTATGTCAAAATCAAAAGTGTTAAAAAAGAACAATGATGGACTCTAGGGAATTGATCTGAATGGTGACATTTATGGAGCATGGACTTTGTGCAAGTTAGCATTTTTGTTAAGCTGTTTATACAAACTGTTTCCACTGAATCCAAGTAGGATTAGTCAAAATGCTGAGGGAGGAACATTAATTGCTATTTTACAGGTGATAAAATGGAGTTTTAGAGATTGTTTAATAAATTTGCCCAAGAGCACAGCTTTTAATGGATGCACTTGACTAGCTACTTTAACAGCCTGTAGCAGTACTGCTGTGTAGAAATTGTTTTGGGTGCCCCATTCAAATAACCTAGATCTTAGAAGGCAATGGAGAACATAGATCAAGATCTTACTGTGCTTTCTAGCCAGCTCCTGGAGAGAAACGGAGAGGCTGAAAGTTGCCTATTAACGGATTATAGTCAGTGAGGCCTCCTTTCCTTAGATGCTGTATCTTATCAGTGGCAAACACTTTCAGCCTAAAAGACATGCTCATTGCAGAACTTACTATGTTCCAAGCCTGCTTTCATCGATCACTCCAAGCACAACCAACATCATTTTGTTTATTACAGAATTGGCTTTATTCATGGTCCTCACTAGTGTCTATCTAAGATACAGTTCTTCAATTGTAGAATCTTTTTCTCGCTGCACAGGACTAGAGTTGCCTAGGATGCTACTTAGAAGCTCAGGATGCTGTGTAGGCTCCTGATGACATTACACAATTCTTGTACATACATTAACTTGTATGAATATGCAGTCTCCATGAAATACTTAAAAACTGCTTCTGCTAACATGCAAGACAACAGGCCATCTTCTACAATCATGCAGATAGATGAAGACAGTGAAGTGCCACATAATGATATTTTGGTCAATGAAGGACTCCATATACAGTGGTCCTATAAGATTATATTGCATAGTGATCTTTGTGTATGTACAGTCTGATACATTCACACAGTGACATCAGTTATGAAGCAGTTCTCCAAACATATCCCTGTCATTAAGTGACCCATGACTGCAGTAGGAATAGAATTCAAATATGTAAATCAATAGACTTATTACATATTGTATTCCTTTACTAGGAGATTTTTAAAAAATGATAAAATCCCAAATCCTAATACTATTTTGCTTTATGGCAATAGTCTATGTTGATGTACTTCTTGAATTTTTAAATTTTAGTTTCTTTTTCTTTACAGTTGAACAAATTGTTGACTGGCTTAAGTGTAGTGAGCATCTGATTAAAAATAAGTTTTGTTTTAGGGACACCTAAAATATTAATCTTTGTTCTGTTTAATCGTTGTTCTGATTAATGTCAGAGTTATATTTATCACCAGAGTCATTTTAAGCTTTTCATTATCCTAGTTACTAAAAAACAAAAATAAAAATCTAGGCTGGTGTATGAAACAAACCTGTAGTTTATAAGGAGCCCCAGGCTAGTCTGTGATGCTGAGAGCTTCCATTTAGCTGCTAATGTCCATCAGAAAAAGGAAAACACTGTCTTATGTGCGTCAGATACATTAATAAGGACAAAATTGAATGAAATAGGTAATTTCCTGACGCCATTGAGCACACTGGTAGTAACGCTGCCGTGGCTGAATTGTTGGCTGTTAGGCCATGCTGCCAAGGTGTAGGTGGAAATCAGCTGTGGTGTCAGTGTGAAGGAAAGGGCACGGACAGTCCACGGGAGCACAGAGAAACGCAGGCTGCTCCAGCAGAGGGTTGACAGCCAAGGGCTGATTGTTAAGTCTCAGCAGCTCAGAATTCTCAGAACTTGGGGAAGTGGCATATTCTTGGAATTGTCTTTTATGGATCATTACAACAATAACAACACTAGTAATAATACTTTTATTGGGCAAACCTGTAAAATAACTCAATCTACTCTTTAAAAAAACTGCTTGAGCTAGCTTTTGAATGTAGTCAGTGATTTCCCTTTTTTCACCAACTAGCACTAGTTGTGAGAGAATATGCAATCTCATTTAAGGCATTAAAGTAGTAATTCATATCCTTATAAAACTTACCCGTGTATCTCTTATTAAAAATAGAGTCCTTGCTGGGCATGGTGGTACACACCTGTAATCCCAGCACTTGGGAGGCTGAGGCAGGAGGATCACTGTGAGTTTGAGGCCAGCATGAACTACATAGTGAGACCCTGTCTTAAAAAAAGAAAAAAAGGGGGCCGGTGAGATGGCTCAGCGGTGTAAGCGTCTGCCTTGCAAGCGCGAGGGCCAGAGTTCGACTCCCGGAACCCACATACGAAAAAGGGGCCGGTGATATCACTCAGCGGCACGGGTGCCTGTTGGCGCGCGAGATCCTGAGGTCGACCCCCCGGTACCCACAAAAAAAAAAAAAAGAAAAAAAGGTCCTCAACTGCACATTCTGTTGATTGAATTGTGGGTCATCTAGAATCTGAAATTTTATTCAAGGTGCTTCTGATGTACTTGAGTTGGAGGCTACAGGTTCACAATATGTTTGGTATACAGTGAAAATACTTCAGAAATACAAAAGAATAAGAAAATGGTAATATTTAAATTCTTACAGTATACTTGAGAATGTTGCAAGTAATGTTACTGTCTCATATGTGAGTGAAATGTGGTTTTTTGATATACAACATACAGGGTGGTAAAGAACAGCTGGCTAAGGGTTTGAGACTGTTGTCTTTAAAGCTGGAATAAAGGGGATCGAGGATAGCCTGCTTTGTATTTATTTGTTAAATTTTATTTTCATTTCTGCCATGGAGTAATTAAAAATTTGTTTCATGCCAGTTCTGCTTTAGATGGTAGATGTATGCAGAGGTAATGGATTTGATAAGCAGCAGTAACTATTGTGGAGCAACCCATTTCAAGCCGGCGTTATTTCCAAGAGCATGTAATATATTTAAAATGAGAGTCATCTTAAAAGGTAATACAGGGAGTGGGTTAATGTATCTTGGAAGACTTGTTGGTATAATTTTGCATAAGACGGGGTGTTTGTGTGGAAGGTACATGGGAAGCACATTGCACGGCTCTTCCCTTCTCTGACTCAGTCTTTACTGAGGAGTTGTCCTCTGGATTCTCATCATCCTGGACCTTGGCAGGGAGGCTGTTGGGGTCCCGAGCCTTCCTCTGCTGCTGCCTCAGCCTCAGTTCTTTTTCTTTCCTCCCTGCTTCCTAAATTCAGCCTGGAGTTGGGTTTTGCAGTTGTTCTTTTCTAGGGTCTAGTGCAGGTTACATTTTCAGATCTTGTCTTCATGTGAGTAACTCCTAAAACTATTATTTCTAGTGCCCCCCACCCCCCAGCTCCTGTCCTTCATGTTCCCAACCTATCTGAAACCTAAGTAATCCTAATTCTTCTTTACTGCAAAAGCACAACAGAAGTGTGAGACTGCATACCCTGCTCTTTTCTTGAGACCCGGGCTCTAGCTGCCTGGCTCAGGCATCTGCTGAGTTGGGGCAGACTCTATCACTTTGAGGCATGCCTCGTCTTGTGTCTTGATGTCCTTGTGCTCTCCCTGACACTGGGTGGCTGTTAAAGCATAGTCCTCGGCCTGCTAGACCATCATCACTGTTACTTGCACAGTGGGGAATGGGATGATGGCCAGTTTTTAGAGGAACCCCCCTTCCTTCCTGCTCCTCTGGAGGGAGTCCTCCTGACTGGCACCTGTGTCCTTGAGACCTTATTCTCCTTACTGTGGAGCTCCTGAGAAGGGCCCTAGCTCAGCCTTCCTTAGGGCACCTGCAGGGAAGGGCCCTTCTCTAGCTTGGTTCCTCCAAGCAGGGCTGGTGGGGTGGCCTCCATGGATGAGGCCTCTGAATTACAGCTGGGCCCAAAAGTTTAACATAGTTTTCTCATCTTAGGCAGTATGAGGTGGTCTTGGCTTCCTCCATGACTGAAGTGCCAGCCCCTGCTTGGCCCTCTCTCAGCTGGTTCAGAATGTGGGTGGGAGAGGAGGTGAGGTATTGTGGCCTCATTACCATAGTCCTGGCATCTGATTAGAACATTGTTATTATTACATATTTAGGGGACACTGTGGGTTAATCCAGTAGGTTATCACAATAAAGTCCATGTTACGATATTGTGTTGGAGTGAAGCACTACTAAACTAGCAATGAAAGACCTTCTGGACTTGCTGAAGTGAGCTGGCCTAAGGAATTGCACTGCAGCCTGAGATGTCAGTGCTGTGAACCCATTTCATGACACTGGCACAAGGACAGATATCAGTCTTGCAAGCAGAATTTCAGGAATGGGTTTTAGAAAATGGCCAGAGTTCTTATAAGTATGAACTTTTACATAAAGAGCCATGACTGCATCAGTTCTAAGAAGGACTTCAGTAAATGCAAAGGCATTGCCATTAAAGACAGGATAGAATTCAGTGTTTTCAGATTTATATCTCTAAAGAGAAAATGGCAATTTCTGTGTGAGGCTTATAACACAGAAAATCTTTTGGCTTTTGAAACATGAATGTGCCTGATGAAAACTTACTAACTCTTTTCAATGATAGTTAAAAATTATGACGTGCAGTTCTTGAGGATGTTCTTGCTAGTTTTTTGGTATGACTTTACTGTTGGTGAAGGTGTCCTGGTGTAGAGTTATAACCATTGGGAGAGGTATTTTAATACCTCCCATTATGGGAGGTATTAAAAAGATTTCTTCTAGCTAGCTAGGTTAACACATATGACCACGTGGAACATGAGAGCACAGTATGTGATTAAGTTCTTAAGAAGGTGTGATGGAGTGTGGTCAGTGTTGTTGTAGTGGAGAAAGAAATCAGAAGGTGTGATTGGGCTTTTTCTTTGATAGGATAGGGAAGCAGCAAATCCCAGTGAGGTCATCAGCCAAGAATCCTGGCAGGAGATAGATGACTGTCCCAGAACAGCCTGCAGGACGTTTTGTCCCTGTGCCCTCTTGGGAGGGTGGCTCCACAGGAACTGTGATCCTTTGGAGTGAAACACAGCCACACTTCTGCTCCCTCCTCCTTTCACCCTTCAAGGGTCCTACCTCCTAGGACTCAGGGAGAGGACTGGAATTGGCCAATGGGGAAGGGCAGCAGATTAGATAGCTATGGAGAGGTTGAACTATGGTGAAATTTGAAGTTTAGACTGGGTGAGATCCTGATGTAGGTTAAGTTACGTGACAGAAATGGAGAAGAAAGGTTCATTTGGCAATACATGATGGATTGCAGTTGAAGAGAGACTACAGGCAAAAAGTCAGAGGCTGTGTTGAAAGAGGCCAGCCAGGAGGCACTGGAGCTTTGGCTAGAGTAGGGAAAGGAAGAAATGCAGCCATGGACACTCCTAGGGTGTCTGTGTGTGCAGGGATGAATATAGTTACTTTGAGGGGCCTGGCTTGGAAAATTTAGAAAACCTTGTTTCAGGACTAAGGTTTGATATCAAACTAAGGTTTGATATTTGTAACTTAAATTTCATCCAAAAATAGAAAATATTTGAGGAGGGTCAAATGTATGAAAAGATCACTTAGAAAATGTTCTGAAATAAAGCTACTTCACTGATGAGGTCCTACAGTTTTTTTTGTTTTTTTTTTTCTTTGTGGGTACTGGGAGTTGACCTCAGGACCTCATGCTTGCCAGCAAGCGCTTGTGCCGCTGAGCGATATCACCGGCCCTTTTTTTTCCTTTATGTGGGTTACAGGAGTCGAACTCAGGACCTCGCGCTTGCCAGGCGGGCACTCACGCCGCTAAGCCATCTCACCGGCCTGAGGTCCTACAATTTGCAGGTCAAGAAAAAACAAAATATTAAAACTTTTTTTCTAGTGCTGTGAATCAGATCCAGGGCCTTACATATTCTAGGCAAGCAATGAGCTACAATCCCAGCCCCCTAATGTTAAATAAGTAAGTAAGTAAGTAAGTAAGTAAAGTCAGGGTCTTAAAAAATGGTGTTGGAACTATTTTCACAGGTAATTTGATTTTGCTTTTATAAATATTCTTTCAACATCAGGGATAGTAATGGAACAGAATTGTATAAAATCTTAGTATTTTTCAGAATCATAATAATAGCACAGAGATAATTTGGGCTATGTGAAAGTGTTACCCAAATAGATTTACAAATTGAAGTTTCTCACTTCACGGTACCCTAGCTTTCTTTTCAAACATGTGTTCTAACATTAGGAAGAATTGTCTCCTTTGTTTTATACATTAAATGAGTAATTCTTGTGTATTTTTTTTTAAAAAGACACATCAGCATATTCTCAGCACAGCAGAGAAAGAGTAGTAGCCCAATAGAAAAACAGTAAAGAATATAAATATGTAATGTATAGAAAGAAAACTTGATTGTCAGCCAGTAAGCACAAAAATTTCTAAATTATGGGAGTTATGAAAGAATGCAAATTAAAGTGAGATAATTTTTCCCTCCTATTAAATTATGAAGCTTTAAACCTTTTACATGTCGCCAGAATTATAAGCTCTTCACTGCATTGTTGCCTGAAGTTAAAAGATACAAATAAATTGGAAAGAAATTAGAAATTGTGTATACAAAGTTCCTCATCAGTGGTCATCCCAATTATATCAGTCATCTATCCTAAGGAAAATTCTGAAAGCTTATCTACTGTTATAAATAAGTCACATTCTTAGAGAAAAATCAAAAATTGTTCAAGCTGTGTTCTGTGTCTCTCTGTCTTTCTTTGGTACTGGGGATTGAACCCAGGACCTTCACAATGTCCTACATCCCCATCACTTTTTAAGTTTTTTAAAAATTTGACACAGGAACTTGCTAAGTTGCCCAGGTTGTACTGGAAATTATGGTCCTCCTGTCTCAGCCTCCCAGAGTGCTGGGATTACAGATGTGCATCACCGTGCCTGGCTTAACTGTTCATGATGTTTTTGAAAAATATAAAGCTTTAAAGAGTGTAGCACAAAACATATTAACTATGTTAATTGAATTATAAGCGTAGGAAAATGACATCAGTTTAAAAAATGGTGAGTTTCAGGGACTGGCAGTTTCATTTAAGTAAAATCTATGGTTCCAGAGCTAACTGAATCTGATTTGAATTCCTACTCAACCACTTGCTTGCTGTATGACTGGACCAGTGACTTATTATCTCTGTGACCATAGGTAAGTTACTGAATTTATCTAAGATCCAGTTTCTTCAGCTCTGCTATGGGAGAGGCGATAGTACTTATGGTGTATATGAATTGATACAGTAATACATTTAAAACATCCCAGATACTGCTTGTTGTATTATTAACACTCCATAAATGTCAATTATTTGGATTGCACGTAGTTTTTATATTAGTCTTTCTACTTTTTATGTTTTCTAAATTTTATATTGAAGGGGTTATAAAACCTGCAGTATATAGAAGGGCTGGGTTATTTCATTTTTATCTGGTATAGATCTGGGAATTTTTTAAAAGTAACTTTTCCTAGCTGTATATTTAGGAAAAAAAAAAAATTCAAACTTTTGCCTGTTGGGGCTTTTTTTCTTGGTTGTTTGGCAGTATTTAGATTATTTTGTCTAACCTAAAGAAATTTTGTTCTGCAGTAAGCTGAATTGAAAAAAAAGCTGCCCTTCTCCCTTGTTTTTTAGTTTCTCAAGTTAAAGAAAACAAGAATCATCTTTTAAAAGTTTTCTGTAGATGAGACCTAAATTAGGTTAATATTAACTGCGTATTTAGCACTCAGATTTCAGACCTATTTAGTGCTAGTTTCTGTAGATCCTGCTTAATTGTTTAAATATGTGAGCATGATTTTGATATTTGGGAGGTGGAGGAGAAATCCCTTGAGACTTCTGAGCTTGAGTTAAAAGGCTTATTGTGTCTTGGCATGAGTTTATGTAGGTAAGTAGGAAGGCTTTAGCATCTGGAACTCTTTCACCTTGGAATTGTCTTTCTCACAGAAGAAACACATTTGGGCAGCATACATCCTGGAGGAGCTTTCAGGCTATATTTTCTTCACAGGAGGGCAACAGTTTTGCACTTAAAATAAAATAACTTCAAAGTTGTCTCCTTTAAGTTAGGTTACCTTTAATTTATTCTCATTCTTTATTGTATCTTCTATGGCAAAGAAGGGTCAAGAAAAGGAAAAGCAGCAACAAGTTGTTAACATTGTCTCCTAAATTACCAGTTAAGGGTGACATAAAATTTGAAAGAATCCAGAATATAAGCAACCATATTTTATTTCTCTATTTCATTAATTGTAAGAAGCTATCAATTGTGAGTCCCTCTCTCCTTCTCTCCACCCCTACCTTCCTTTCCTCCCTTCCTCTTTTCCTTCCTTGCCTCATCCATTCCCTGGTAGTACTGGGCATTGAACTCAAGGTCTTCTAACTGAGCTCATCCCCACTCATTCATTTATTCATTCATCCATTCATTGTTAAATCAGACAGAATCTCACAAAGTTACTAAGTTGCCTAGGCCGGACTTGAACTGTCAGTCTTCCTCCTCAGCCTCCCAGAATGCTAGGATTACAAATTTGTGCCACAACGCCCATCTCGTTTCCTGTTTCTGATATATTAAAATGTGAAAAAAAGTGTCTTAAAACTGATGAAATATAGTAATGAGTAAAAACAACCTCTAAGTTTACAATCACTTTATTTTGCACTTTTGTTCATGGAAAAACAAAGAAACTCGTCTGAACATATGCTGAAATTGTAGTCTGTAGTAAAAAAAATCTCCCTGCTGTATTTCACTTTAATCACACTTGGTGCCACCTCTTACCTTGGTCCTCATGTCATGTACAGTGCAGAGTACAGCGTAGATGGACCTGTGTGTGAGTCAGGTGTTTCAACATGACCTTACTCTGCTCCTGAACCTAATGTGAACAGAGAGTAGGCACCTTTTTACAGTTTTAATCTGCCAGATGGCTGTTAACACATTGGGTACCACAGAATAGTGTCACCAAGACTGTTCTGCAATGATGATGCCAGAATCTATTAAAACTCACAGTAATGTGAGAAATGTACTGCTAACCACTTAGAGCTTAACTTGATGATAGTCAGGTATTTGTGTATAGATTCTGAGCTTTAGCACTAAGTACATACATTGTACATATGCAAAAGTAGAAAGACAAATAGTTCCTTTTGGTAAGAAATTTGAAATCCAATTACTTAGTGATCCAAAGCAGGGAAGGTCCCCTTCAATTTTTGGATCTTGGATAATTTGAGGGGGTTTTGGATGAGTTAAGGTGAGGCCCATACTGAAAGAATACAGGGTATGTAGTTTTCTCTAGATGTAATTCTGAACCTGTGAGAATGACGTCAGAGATTCCTCCTCCACCAGCCGCAAGAATAAGTTCATATAAAATGATAGCCATTTTAAGATTTAAGTATATAAATAGAGGTTGGGAGATTTAGTATGCATAAAGATTAGAGGCAAAACCTCTGGAGTCAGACTGCCTGGATTCATAGCTTAGTTCCAGTTCTTTGTACCTTTGGGTTCTTGGGTGAGTAACCTCCTGTGCTTTAGTTTTCTCATTTATAAACAGGATTACTAATAGTACCTTCCTCAGTCCCTAGCATATATCAGATATTCATTAAACTGAGTTGTTAGTGATTTTTTTCCCCATTTTTTTGAGACAGGGTCTCGCTCTATAGTTCAGGCTGGCATTGAACTAACTCACTATATAGCCCAAGCTGGCCTTGAACTCATGTTGATCCTCCTGTCTTAGCCTCAGTATTAGGATTACAGGCATATACCACCACATCTAGCTTTGTTAGTGATATTTTTCTAGCTTGCTTTGTTTCTTAGTTAAGAGAACATACAAGTGAGAGATATAAATATTTTCAGAATTTTGAAGTCTGTTAGTATGACAGGAGCTTTTAAATAAGGATGGTAGATAATACCTTTTTGGCATTATAATGAACATTGTGCAACTTGAGAGCAATAGGATATTAGGATTTTTTGGGGAAAAAAGGTTGAAAGCATGTTTGTGGCAACTACCTATAGGACACTTTGCTAGTAGTGACTTGGTCAGACTTTTCTGCATTTCCCTGTGTCACATGGTTACATATGGTGTGGTTTCAACACAGCATGTGGATTTAGTCACAATGAAGTATAGGACAATAACAAGGGCTTTAAGGACTTCTCTGTTTTACTGCATAAATTCCTAAATTTTAGGTGATATAACCAGATATTTCAATGTCACCAAAAATTATCTTACCACCTAGAATTGAGGTGATTTAAAAATTGTCAAACTTGTTTATTCAACTATGTTTCTGGTTACCCAGAATAAGTGTTATTTTATTACATTTCACTTAAAAAAAATTTTTTTTAATGTGGGTACCGGGGGTCGAACTTAGGACCTTGCGCTTGCCAGCAGGTGCTTGTGCCGCTCAGCGATATCACTGGCCCTTTTTTCCTTTTTATGTGGGTACTGAGAGTCCAACTCAGGACCTCGTGCTTGCCAGGCAGGCGCTTATGCCGCTGAGCCATCTCACCAGCCCCCCAATTTTTTTTTTTTAAAGACTGGCTTTACTATTGTAGTCCAGGCTGGCTTGCCTACTGTGTAGCTCAGGCTGGCCTTGAACTTGAGATCTTCTTGCCTCAGCCTCCTGAATGCTGTGATTATAGGCATGTGCCACCGTGCCTGGCTGTTTTTTTTTTTTTTTTTTTTAATCCTGGGATTGTCTCTCTTGTGACTAGCTCTGTGTCTCACCACTTGCCATAGAATATACTATAACTCCTCTATTTTCTTCCTGGGAGTCCTTCTATACTGTTGGGTAAGGTAGGAGAGGGCACAGGAAATTAGAGTAAGAAATAAAACAAGACCTTAAGGACATTAAAACTCATTTCCTTATCTACTCCATACTCCAGTGACTTCGAAGATCATCCCTGACGTTCTGCCCTCTCAGATGCTGGGTTAGGTGAAGTATTTTTTTCACCTTGATTGTTGTTATTGTTTGATAGCTTGAGATTATTTGAAAGTATTTTAAATTCCAAACAGCCAGATTTCAAAAGATCAGTAGGAATGAAAATAAAAGCTAAATTAATCCTTGATGATTGCTTGTCCCTAGGTTCTTCATAACTGTATTGGCATCTCTTCACCTTCACAATTTATGTTTAGGACATTTGTAGATGCTGTCTTAGCCTCATTATAACTGCCAGTAAGTATTTGGGACTAGATATGTGTTACCTGACAGATTATGGAATTTGTCAGTTGATGCTGTGCTGAAACTTGTACTGACCTCTCCAAAACCAAGGTTCCATTTATATCTCAATCCAAACTAGACAGCATAAAATTCAAAGAAGTACCACAGAATTAGATTACTACATCTGGCCTAACATGATGATATGATGCCATGTTAAGTGACTGAATAGGTATAGAAATTTAAAGGAGTTGCCAGCTTGGGTGCTGGCCAGGTGCCCAGTAAACCAATCAGATAATCCATAAATAGGAAGTTTTCAAAGTCTTCATCGCTCTTGATAGCCATTGGAGGCAGTATAACCCAACAGTTAAGAGCTGGGGTTCTGGAGTTAGAACCTGGTTCTAATTTAGTCTCACTTCCCGCATGACCTTGGGAAAGCTATTAAACTGAGGAGGAGACCAGTGCCTGAGGCACACTTTCTAAGTGGAGTGAGGGAAGATGATGTCAAGGATGGCCATGTTGCAGCTTTGGCAGGCTTGTCATTGCCTCAGAATGCAGCCGTTTTCAAAAGTGGCTTCACAGATAGAGCAGTCTGTTCATTTGAATTCTCTGTGTTAGCTTTTGAGCTGAGTGAGGTTTTGTGAATCTCATATATTTGGGCTAGAAAACAATCTGATGAAAAGTAAATATAATACTGTATGTACCCTGACATAAACTGGAGGTACTTCAGAATATTTTATGTGGTAGTATCAGATCTTCTGTGATAGTAATAGATATATAGCAGCAGTTTGACCAAATCAGATTGTAGGTTAAATGTAAAAGAAGGTCATAATTAGTAGCAGTACTGGGTTAGTCACTGTAGCTGTGAGAGAGCACTTGTAAATGTCCATAGGTTACATAGTTCTGAATACTCAGGAAATGGTTGTCCTGGCAGAAGAGCTGAGTGCTCAAGGCACTAGTCTTTTTCAATCATACGGATTTGTTTGAAGAAAGTTTTACAACCTCAGTATCTTTATTTGAAGATCATCCTTTTTATTTCTCAAAGTAAGCATAAATTCCTTAAGGTTAAGTAGATTATTTTTTCTCTTTCTGTTTTTCTCTGTGGTTATACTTGGATGTTTGGTTGGGAATGGATGGGATTTACTAGGTTTAATGGGAAGACAGTTTCCTACCCTAAGATTATATTGTGGCTTCTCTACATGTATAATCATTACAGTGTGGAGTGGACTATTTTATTGTATCATAGTTCCTTTTTTGTTTGTTTTGTTTTGTTTTTTTGAGACAGAATCTTGTCTGTAATTCAGGCTGGCCTTGAACTCACTATGTAGCCCAGGCTGGCCTCAAACTCACATCAGACCTCCTGCCTCAACTGGGGTTACAGGCGTGCACCACCTCACCCAGCTCATAGCTCTTTCTTTTGTGTAGCTGTCTACACAAAGTAATGGGAATATTTCTTAATATAATGATTCTCTCTTGGAACAACTTTTAATCTGGTAATTACAATTTTTCAAAGGATGAATTTTATTTAAAAAGCTTGTTTGAAAGGTATCTCATTTAGGAACAGCTCCATATAAATTTAGGAAATATTTCTAACCTTCTCGGGAATTTACAGAGGTTTTTCTCCCATTCTTTGGGGAGCTACCCAACACTACTGAGGCCTTCTTACTGTCTCCATTGGGTATGTCTTGCTGAACAGTAGTTTTCTGCCTGGTGCCAGTCCTCTTGTCCTGGTGTGCTCTGCACAGGAAACAGAAATCAAACTTATTAAGCAACTCTTCCCCAATCACAACACTCATGAGTGAAGGAGCTGGTATTCAATACTAGGTCTCAGTAATTCTAACTTGATTCTTCTTTTTTCCCATTCTCCTACCCTCCCTTCATAGTTGTCAGTAAATTCTAAAGCCCAGGTTTTTTCTTTCTTTCTTTATTTTTTTTTCTGCCTCCAAAGATGCTACCATAGCGGAGAAAACACAAGACTTTACTCCCCATCAACTCCGTAGAGAATTTGGTTGTAAACTTAAAAACAAAATCTTGCACCAGTCCTTTCCCCGCAGTTCCCTTTCAGTTGCTGGTAAACAAAATACAAAAGTGACAAGGAAATTGCTTTTTTCTAGCAGCCTGCAGCTCCCTTCTCTGTATCAGTTATCTGTTGTTATGTAACAAATCGCCCTAGAATTTAGTGACTTTAAACAGCAGCCATCTATTTACCTCATCAGTTTGTGGATTGCAGTTTGGACTGGGCTCTGCTGGAACTCTCCTGCCTCTGGTCAGTCTGTGGTTGGTGACCTCATATCATGGCTGTAGTTAGCTGGGCCTGTGCGTGAGCACCTGTGTGTATTTGCATGGGTGTGGGTATGTGAGATTGAATTGTGTATCTTCTGTTTCAGCAGATTGGCTCAGGCTTTTGATGAGGTGGCAGGTGGGAGAGCAGCACCAGTACTCAGGCACTTTTCAAACTTGAAGTTGGCTGCTGTCTCTCTGGCCAGGGCAAGTCACGTGGCCAGGCAGCATGGGAGCGCTATTCCAGGGAAGTGTGATCATAGCAGGGCTTTCACAGTGAATGTGCCCTGCCACCTCCAGTTTTAAAAAAAATTGTGGTAAAGTGCACATAACATAAAATTTACCACTTCACCATTTGTAAGTATGCGGTTTGGTGGTATTAACTATGCTCATAGTATCCGTCTGCCAGCACCATCCATCCAACTCTCCACCATGTTAACACTGACGCTCTACCCATTACACAATATTATCCCATTTCCTCTTAGCCACATGTGTGTGTATTGCCTGTGCCTTTGATCATGGATTTGTCATAGCACTGAAATGAGTGGCCTAGGGGAGAATATGTCAAAGTTCACTGCATTCTTCTCTCATTGGTCAAGATGAGAAAGAAAAGAAAAGGATAGGAGACTGTTTGGATTTTGTTTTCCTTATTGTAGTACAGACAAATTCTTGAAATGTTCTTTGGCTAAAACTCTGACAATTAAGATAACAATCTATACTCCCTATGAAGGGAAGAAAACCAAATTCATGATGCTTTAGTAACCGGAACAACACAGTTCTCATTTTCTTTAGTTATATTCCTACCTGTGAGTATATACTGAACAGTCTTGATCCGTCCCTTTCATGAAGGCTTGTCCCGCCAGCACACCATCCTCCTCTGCTGGTGTTTTCTTGGGCAGCTGCACCCACTCCCAACCCACTCAGATTTCAGCCACCCCACTGCCAGTCAGTTATCAAGACTGGGCTGCTGTTTCTCTCAACTCTGAAGCAGTTCATAACTCCTACCTCTTCCTGTATCTGATTTCACTCTGCCAAATTAATCTCGCTTTAACCGTGTCTCAGGGCCTGGGTCTACAACTTTAAACTTTTACCTCACCTTTCAAGACCATCTGCTCACATCCTCTTCTTTTCTGTCCCCACTCTGTCTCCTGCAGCATGGCCCAGCTTCATTGTGGCATTGTCAGAGCTGGCCCTGTGTTAGGGTTTTTTTTTTTTTTTTTTTTTTCCCCTGATACTCTTGCTCATCCTCCCAACCCACTCATACAAAAATTTCTTTTAAAAATATCCTCAGGGGCCGGTGAGATGGCTCAGTGGCATAAGCGCCTGCCTGGCAAGTGCAAGGTCCTGAGTTTGACTCCCGGAACCCACATACGAAAAAAGGGCCGGTGATATAGCTCAGTGGCATGGGCGCCTGCTGGTGCGCGAGGTCCTGAGTTCGACCCCTGGTACCCACACACACACACAAAAAATGTCCTCAGTACTGATGAACTTGATCATATATTTTTATCTCATTCTTCCTACAGTGTTGACAACAGCATTAGATGTTTCATGCTTGTTAATTGTGCCAAAGAATAATACCTGTGAGCTGGGCACCATGCTAGGTGTTGAGTGTTAGGGATAGAGATGAACAAAAGTATACTAGGTGCCTAAGGCTAGTGGATCAGATATTAATCAAATAATCACACACCCCTGTAAAAGTGTCACTGTAATAATTGGGGGAAAAAAAAAAAGCAGGATTTGGTGCTATGGATAACAGAGGCAGAAGGACTGACTACCTTGAGGACCACAAGCTTGAGTTGGCATCCTCCTGCCTGAAAGCTCTGTGGCAGCATTGAGGGGAACTTCATTTGTACTCCCAAGAGCAATGGGAAGAAGTTACTTTGGTTGAACCACGTGCATATATTAGAAGGGGCTGGAGAAGGTGGGGAGCACTGTTGTTCAGGTGAGAGGCAATAGTGATTTGATACAGTATGGGGTTGTGGATGTAGACAGAAGTGGGACAGGTCTGAGAAAGACTTGGCAGGGAGAGTCACTTAAGATTTGATGTTGAATTAGGTGTGGTAGCTATAGGAGTAAGAAAGTATCTAGGGTGACTCCTTGATTGATTGCTAGTATGCCTTAATGGCTAGTTGGGTGGCTGATGTTCATAGAGCCACCCCTACCCCCAAGATACCTCTGCAAATTAACATGAGGTGCCATTTCTCCAGGGCACATGGCTTGGCTCATAGAGCATGGGCTGGACTTTGACACTTGCCTCCTTTCTGTAGCCCCCTGTGCAGTGAAGGGACTGTCCTGTCACATGCTTGACTAATAGCTCCTGGCCAGTCACCAAGATGTAGGCTCATCAACTTTGTTTCTCTCCTCCCCTCCAAACTGGGTGAGATCTGTCTCCTTTAAAAACAATCAAATAGCAGAGACTTGAGTGTGAAAAAGAAAGTGGGGGCTGGTGAGATGGCTCAGCGGCTTAAGCGCCTGCCCGGCAAGCGCGAGGGCCTGAGTTCGACTCCTGGTACCCACATACGAAAAAGGGGCCGGTGATATCACTCAGCAGCAGGGGCGCCTGCTGGCATAGGAGGTCCTGAGGTCGACCCCCCGGTACCCACAAAAAAAAAAAAAAAAAAGTGGGAAAGATTCAGTTGAAAGGTGAACTTCATATAATAAAGGTAGAAAAGAAAATGGTAATTTCTTTTTTTTTTTTTGGAGACAGAGTCTTGCTATATAGTTCCAGCTGACCTTGAACTCACTCTGTAGCCCAGGCTGGCCTCGAATTTGCGGCAATCCTTCTGCCTCAGCCTCCCAATTGCTGAGATCACAGGTGTGTACAACCACACCTAGCCTTAGAAAATGGTAATTGATGGAGTAAAAAACCTGAACTTTGATTGAGAGCTCTGAAAGAAGAGAAGTGTGAAACCCAGATGTGGAGGAATGGGCCTTCTCCTGGAAGGCTATAGCTTCTCTGCGGACGGCAGGAGGAATGGGTGGGTGTGCACATCGGAGAGCCTATGAGTTTGATATCAGGAGTTCCCATATTTAGCTATTGGAGGGGCTCTCATTTCCCTTGCAAAGTAGACAGTTAAATTACATATTTGTCTTGCCCCTTCAACCAGTGTGTACATTAATTGAGGCAAATATATAATATTATATATGTTTTATATATATATATACACACACAAATAATACAAACATGCTAATTTTTTCTTTCACAGCACTAGTTTGATAGTTACTTAAGTTTAGGGTTTCGTTGAAAAATTAGACTCAATGAAAAATTACACTTGTTACTTGGCTAAGTATGAAATTGCATCTAAATGATAAGTCATTATTTTTAGCAAGTTTGCAAAAGTATTGTATGCTATAAATACATGCCATACAAAATTATTTGTCACTATTTATTGAAGGTTACTGATTTTATTTGTAAGTTATCTGTAAATAAACGTCAGGGTAAAAATGGCAGAATTGTTCTAATAGTTTGGTTCCTGGCTTTAGAGAAGTACATAACGTACACAGTTTGAAATACAGAAATAAAGATAATGGTGACATATGCAGAAGAAACAGGAAAGGAGACAAGCTGCATTGAATAATGGCTCTTTGCTTTAATTCCTGTGCATTAATAAATGTTATATAATAAAATGAATCATATTTGTAGTGTGTTTTATTTCTTACCAGGCACTTTAACACACATTGGCACTGTAATCCATATAGGAAAGTTGACATTTTATAGAATAAAAAGTTAGGATATCCCCAAGACTGTGCACATATCATAGTGCAGTCATGTGCTGTTCTACTCTGGGGAATTAAATTGTCTTTTAGTGGGCCCTTGTAGTGTGGTTCTAAGCAACCCAGAGAATCTGATGGCCACATAGACCCTTTCATACTGTGGTGAATGTGCTGATTTGATCTGATGGCTGTTAAGTGAGGTAGCAGGTCTTCAGATTAATATTTTGTTGTTTTTATTATGTCTGTGCGAACTTTAAAATTTGAATAGGGTTAGTTGAACCATTTTGAATTGCTTAAGTTGGTAACATTGAGGAAGTAATGAGGAATAACTTCACAGGGTGCATTTTTCTAGTAGTTAATATTTTTATACGTTTGGTAAAATAATGATACCAAACAAATTCACAAAAAATGAATATTTTTGTGCTCGACAAGACTTTTGCATATAGGAGAGGGGGATTAAAGAAAAGTAAACAAGCTGTGGTATGTACATGTAACCACTTCCCAAGATGATTATAAACTGCATGAACTGCAAACATGTACTAATAAAATAAAACATAAAAAAGAATTTTGCATATGGTTTAATAAAAACAAACAATATGTTGGAATAATGTCTGTGCTGATGAGGAGAGAACAAAGGGTGATACCAGTCCATGAAACTGCCTGCTACCAAACTTCTCTTTCTAGAAGATATTTCTGTAATTACTGAATACTCATAATACTGTATAAGAATTAGAGTTGCAGCATATAAAAAGATAGTAGCACATTTGTCTTTAGATTTTAAAGACGAAACTCATTTAGCTCTGATTTGGTGATTTAAGAAATTTTAAACCTTTGAGAGACAATATTTTGCCATTTTACAGAGTCAGCAGGCTGTGAAAGTAAATTTTCCTATACAAAGGAAAGGGGAAGTTCTTTTAAAATTACTAATCTATGAAGATCTTCTACAATATATATCAAGCCTGCTTTGTTCAAAATTTGTAATGTAAAATCTGACAAATGTCAGTAAGAAACATCTTTTGATGCTATCTAGTGTGGTCCTGGAATTTGATTATTCCTGCATCCACAAAGGCCAAAATATGCAGATATTGCCCAAACTAGATTTGTTGATAGTGATTTCAATTAAAAGTTTGAGTCTGTACATTCCTTGGTCTCCTTGACTGGCAGCTCTGCTGTCCTCTCCGTGACTCCTCTCTATTTGTGCTAAATTTGAAGATTGTCATTTACTGTCTTAATCTTACGTTATTCATTTGTGCCCCATGAAACAACTTAGATGTGTCTCTTAAGGTGACAGCTATCTCACTTAATGATTAATGGATTGGATTAATGAAAAAAGTTTACATGTTACCCCCGTATAAGAATATACTTTGAGGGATTTTAATCATGATTATGAAGAATTGATTGCCAGAGTTTAGTAGCTGTTAGTAGATAACCCACCCAGCACTTATTTCAAGTGTGTAAAGATTTGAACTGAATACTGTGTAGTCCATCAGAGCATTCAGATCTTAAATTTGCATCGTATGTGCCCACTTGAAGTGTTGGGAGAGTTCCTGGAGGAATCTGCTTTCGTGTAAGATTTAATGTGTGCTCGCTGATTGGAGAGCATGTTAGTAAAGGAGCATAGTTCTGTATTTAAGAAAAGGGAAGAATTAGGGTTGAGTGAAGAGGACATATGAAGATGCTCAAGAGGGGCTTTTTGAATGAGCCTAGGTTCTTTTTTTTTTTTTTTTACTCTGGAAAGAGGATTGATAGAGCTGTTGTTTCAATACTAGGTGTTGAGAATCACATCCACCTTCTCTGCAGGCGTCTCCCCACTCACCCAGGATGTTCGATCCACTTCATCCCTGCCTTTCTCTCCTTGTGCAGCCCTCCATATCCAGACCTTGACAAGGCTTGTAACTCGTATCTGGTGTGCCTGCCCTTCAGTGTTCACTGGCCTCTGCTGAGTTAGTGCAAAGATGTCTCAGTCACTCTAGTTATTTCCTCTACTGCCCAGATCCTGTCACTTCACAATTTTGTACACCAGATTTGTGTTTCTCTCTGGAAAACCAAATTCACTGTCTCCACCTGGCACATGGGCCTTCCATCCTACCAGGGTATCTGCTGTTCTTTAAATATATACCATAGCCAGGCTTAACTGGATTATTCTCTAAACACACGGTCATTTCCCTCATTTGTGCCTCTGCTCTTGCTCTATTTTGAGTATCATTTTGTCCACTAAAACCCAACTTTGTTGGGCAAAATCCTGCTTTTCTTAGGTTTTATTTCAAATGCAAATTTCTTCTGCAAAGCCATTTCTGACTTTTTCAACTGAAGACTACTTCCTTACTTCATGTTGTCTTCTTTTTCTAGCTGTTTGGGGTACACGCTCCCTGTAGACTGTTCAGTCAGTGTGAGGTACAAAGATAAATAGAGGGCAACCTGTATCCTCAGGGGCTCAAGTTCCTGTCTGGTCTTTGCTGACACTTCTCTTTCTTGGGGACTCATCACTCTGCCCTTGATGTTCCTCTGTGACCACAGCTTGTTCCTTTATAGAATTTTCTAAGATTATATTGTACTTATTTACATTCATGTTTTCTTGTCTTATTTTATAAGCTCTTCAAAGACAGTCCATGGCTGTTTTTAGTATTTCTTTTTTGTTAGTATTTTCTTATTAAGATTGAGATCTGGTTTCTAAAATAGGTAGCTATGTTGTAACATTACCTAATAAGTATCCAAGGTGCTTTGCAGAGTTTGTAATATTTTGATTAACTTGATAAAATGGTGGATTCCCTTAAAGGAGAGAAGCCTGTGTGTGCATGATCAGAACTCAGCTAAGTTAGAGAAAGAGAGTAAGGGTGGGGGAGATGAAGATAGTGTAAAATTCATTAAGGCTTATTTTATTTTTGTATCCCTATAGCAGACAGCAGACACAGGTTTTGGTTGAATAAAACAAAAATGAAATAAAAACCACTCAGGTAAAAGTTGTTATCTTGCAGATAAATTACAATAATACTAAATCACATTGTATCATTATTATTTTGTTTGCTTTTCTAACTACATTGAGTTCATCAAGAATTTCTTGCTGGGGACATAGCTCAGTGGCAAGTGCTAGGTCACGAGTTCGATTTCTGGTGCAGGGAAAAAAAAAAGAATTTCATGCTCACTTTTTTTTTTTTTTTTCTTGCTCACTTTTTATGCCTAGCACCTAGCCCAGTGTTTGACACATCCTACACACATTCACGTTTTTAATTAGAAATTAGAACTGTGTTTAAGGGTGAAAGGAAACCTTAGTTATACTTTATTTTTATCTTAAAAGGAGGTATAATGGGGCTGGGGATATAGCTCAGTGGCACAGGCGCTTGCCTGGCAAGTGCAAGGTCCTGAGTTCAATTGCCGGTACCAAAAAAAAAAAAAAAAAAAAAAAAAAAAGAAAAAAAAAGAATAAAAGATGTTATATATGTTAATTTGCTTGACTGTAACAGTTACAGAATTATATAAAGAGATCATATTATATACATATAAAAACTCCATTTTATTCTTATGTTTAATAGCAGCGATAATAGAAAATAACTTTGTTTTTGTTTTTGAAATGAGGTATTGCTATGTTGCTCAGGCTGGCTTAGAACTCCTGGGCTCAAGCAATCCTCCCTCCTATGTACCAGGGACCCTAGGCCTATACCACCAAACCCAGCTACAGAAATGACATTTTAAAAAGTGATTTTATGGAGGAGTTTAACATGTGTCCTGTGGTAATATTTTGTATAAATTCATATATTTATAATTTGTTACTAGTAGTGAGATATTTGAGACTTGAGTTTTGATTATTTTAAAATTTCAGATTTTATGTCCCTTAGTACTGTTCATGATAGCTGTTCTTGAAGTGGTTACAAAAGTTCATTAACATTTTTGGGAAATATTCTTCTAATACTAGTTTCTTCTTTACATCTTGTTTAGGTGAAAGATTCTTTCTGTTCATAAATGGGGAAGGGGTCCTAGAAAGAAATTTTAGATGTCAAAATATACATTCCTAACTCATTATAATTCTTGTGTAGATTTTTGAATTAAAATTTTGTAGTTTTGCCTTGCTGCTGGAGTCAGTACCTTGCCTGGGGGGTTAGTCTCTGAGGTAGTGTTCTTTCCAGTGACTCAGAATGGCACTCATCCTAGAAGTGGTAACCTCGCAGAGGACAGGCATCATGGCTGCTGAGCGTGTAGCCAAGTAAGCAGGCATTTTATTCACACTGTGCTGCCTGGCTCATTCTTTTGCCTTGTGGAAGATACACAATTTTCTTTGCTGTGCCAATTGTATTAAAGTTTGTAAATTCATATTTTGACATAAAATTGATTTTATTACATTAAAAATCAAGTTCCGATCAAGATTCAGAAACTCATCCCTTTTGATGTCAAGAACATGGTTCCATTTTATATGGTTTTCACTGCCTTTTGACATCATTTTAGCAATGATAAAATGACATACCTAAGTCCTTCATCTTGTGGTTTTAAAAAATGTGAATAATTGTGTCCTGGACATTTAGCCTGAAATCTTGGATTTAAAAATGGTTCATTTTAAAGAGAATAGAACTCAGTGTGTACTTCAGAGAGTGGTGTGGTTGCAAGAGGTCAACATCTAAACTTGACTGAGGAAAGCTCCAACTGAGATGTTGACGGGGCCTATCTATGATGTCCGCCTCCTAGACTTCTGCTTAAAATTTGTGACACGCAGACATGGATCTGTATGAGCTCATGTAGGGAGGTAAGGATGCACAAGAGATTGTTGTGTCTTTGGAGAATGAGACTAGGGTTGGCAGTGGGAAGAGGCAAAAAAATCCTGTATTTTTCAATTTAAAAAATTGAAGACTAAGGTCTTCTTTCCTGTTGTGTTTTTTTCCATGTTATATCATAGGCTACTTTTGTTCTGAGTCAAATAGATCAACTGACATGTGGTACACATGTTCATGTGATGGCCCAAGGCTCCCTGCACATCTGCTTGACTTGTATCTCCAAAGTCTTGTGGCCAAGAAGAACCATTAAAAAAACAAAAAACAAAAAACCTGTGACTGGAAGCCAGGCGTGGTAGTGGCACGCTTGTAATCCTAGCACTCTTGGTGGCTGAGACAGGAGGATTGTGAGATCAAACTCAGCCAGGGCAATTTCAAAATTAAAAAAAAAGACTGGGATGTAGCTCAGTGTGAAGGCTCTAGGTTCAATTCATAACATCCCCCCACCCAAAAAACAAAACAAAACTGTGGTTGTGATTGTAAGTGTAAACAATAAATAACTCTTTACCCTTGTATTCAAGGACTTTTACTAATAAAGTTATGTATAGTCAGTCCCACATTATGACTTGAAGGGGGGAAAGAAAAGTAACTGCTGGGGAAAGTATCAGCCCCATGGAACTCCATTTCCTCACAGATGAAATGAGGAGGTTATAATGGAGTCCAGAGCAGTTTCAAGGCAGTGTAGCAGCCTCATCAGATACAGCTTGGTGGCCTAGTGACTTATAATGGTATGTAATTAGAAATTGTCCATCTTTTCTGAGTACTGATGAAAACCGTGGCTCAGAGGTTAATTCAAATAATAATTAATACTGGTCTTTGTCACTACAGGGTGGTAATGAAATCTTTCGTTATTTGATGACGTTGACTTTAAATGTCCAATGGGGAGTAAAAGTGGTGTTATTCCTCACACTAATTGTGGGGAAGCTCCAGCAACTAACACAGTATGGGAAAGCATGCTATTTGGAAGACGTCGAGTACAGAATCTCTTTGTAGTCTATAATTGCCTACAATAGAAGCTATAGGATGACATAGAAACATTAGTGTTCTTTTTAAAGTGATAATTATGGGCCGGTGAGATGGCTCAGCGGCGTAAGCGCCTGCCTTGCAAGCGCGAGGGCCCGAGTCCGACTCCCGGAACCCACATACGAAAAAGGGGCCGGTGATATCGCTCAGAGGCACGGGTGCCTGTTGGCACGCGAGGTCCTGAGGTCGACCCCCCGGTACCCACAAAAAAAAAAAAAAATAAAGTGATAATTATTTAGAGTGAGATATTAAGAACCACTGGTAGTTGATCCTACCATTGTGGACTGAGGAGGCTTTTGCTAGTCCCTCACATTTTCTTCCTTCTGTGGTGTATGTAGTATTCAGCATGACATTGTCCATTAAATCTTCACAGATGGGCCGGTGAGATGGCTCAGCGGCTTAAGCGCCTGCCCGGCAAGCGCGAGGGCCCGAGTTCGACTCCCGGATCCCACATACGAAAAAGGGGCCGGTGATATCGCTCAGCGGCACGGGCGCCTGTTGGCGCGCGAGGTCCTGAGGTCGACCCCCCGGTACCCACAAAAAAAAAAAAAAAAAAAAAAATCTTCACAGATGGCATATATATGTTAATCTACAAACAAAACATCAAGTGGCTGGCTTGATGTTTCGCCAGAGAACTTTGAATGTCCTTTCAACCTTGAAAGTCAGTGATTCTGTAAGTTGGTGCACTACAGCTTAATTGAAAGGCAATGCTATAGTTCAGGAGAGATTTCTAAGTACGTTTTCTTAGCTAGACTATAGTGGATGATAGGCAATTGTTGGACAGTTAGAATCTGTAGGTTTAATTCAGTTTAGGAGCAATCACAAAATTCTGAAATGAGAATGACAAGATTATACCATTATTTTATTGACAGAAGCTGTATTCTCTCTGAGGCACTGTATCAGTGTCAGGATTGTTTAGAAGCCAGAGGCTTTAGGGAAGGTGGTCACAGTTGTGGAGAAGCTCTTCTGTGTCTTGGATGCATAATAAACCAGTACAGATTCTAGAAGAACTAAGGGGAAACACATCACACTATACAAGTGACCTTTCCCCCAAATCCAGATCTTGTCATGTCTTTGCTCAGCACCTTGTGTGGGCTTCTTACTGCTTTTGAAGAGGCCATGGCTCAGGGCAGAGCAGACAGGATGCTGCCTTGAGCTCTCAGATATTCCTGGACAGGTGTCGAAGCCCAGAGACTATGCAGGAGAGTGCATGGCAAATGCTTAGACCACAAACAGCTCAAGAAGAGTTTCTACTAAGTTAGGTGTGACACCAGGAATAGAGGGGGTCCTCTTCCCTTACGCCCCTCAAGCATGATATTTCTCCTAGTCAGCCAGTTGCTGCTGATGCCAGGACCTCCTTGCCCTAGATCTGTGTGGTATTACCCTGTTTCCTGGCCTTGTCAGCCCAGGGAGTCCCTGGGGCTCTCAGGCTGGTTCCTTATGGGATGGCCAAGCTAGACCCAGCCTGAAAATATGACAAGAGCTGGGGGTGGAAGGACAACTTTTGACTGCTGAAGCCCAGGACAAATGGCACCTAGGCTCTTAGAAGTCGGGAGAGACCACCCACTGTTGTATAGAGGCCTCCCAGCGATCTCTAATGCTCTATGTCACATGGCTTAGCTCTGCCCCTCGGTGACCTCAGTAACATTCTTTCTAGACCTTCTTTTGCCCTCTCTTGGCCTCAGGTGCTGCATAGCCCATCCTCTTCTTGGAGTCTGGTCACCCTCCTTCCTTCCCCGGAGGTTCCTGCTCCTCCTGCCTTCTGGTCATACAGCTCTGGCCATATCTCTGGTGAGGTCCTGGTCATGCAGACTCAACAGCACATTCTGCATTTGTCACCCTCAGCCCATCTGTAGTTACTTGCTCCTCACCTACCTGCAGGGAGACATGTGACAGGGACAGCAGTGCCTAGTGCAGCTTAGGCGTGGGCCAAGATGTGCTGTACAAGTAAATGGAAGAGCATAACAGCACTGGGTGAGGTAGCACTACAGCCTTGAGGGTGTGTGGGCACCGTGGGGAGGGGCAGGAGGGAATATTCTACTGGCAGCCAGTCAGAGATCTGTATGAAATATTTGTTTTTTAAGTTGGTGGGGTAGCTAATGCACATCTTCTTTGATCAGTGAGAAATGTAACTGGAGAAAAACATGAGTTTTACAGGTTGTGTTAAAAAACAACAGCAGCAACACTGACATAACTTACTTCCTGAGAGAGATCAGAGTGAAGAGCTGACAGCTCTGGGCTCAACTTCGGAGTGCACTTTTGATTAATAGGGATGAATGAACCATTACTGTTTTTCCAGTTGTATATGCCCCTCACAGAATCAGACACAAGCTCAGCGAGGGAACTTTCCAGCATAGAGGGGGCCTCACTATGCCCAGCTTCCAGGCTTCCATGTGGTCTAAGGCACTTTCCTGCCTGGGGTAGCAGCCGAGCCATGTTTAACAAGCCTCTGACATACCCTAGGACGGTGGGATGGAGAACTTTTTAGAGCTTTTGGTGACAAACAGCCTGCTGTGGCATGTGTACCATGGGTTTGCCACCACTGCCGTAAGACAGGGTTTCTCCTTTTGTACATAGTAATACTCTGCCTTAAAGTATGAATAGAAAACAATAACAGCCACATTCGTAAGGGGGAAAACCCCCTTAACTTGGGTTTGGAAGTCCAGACTCCTGTTTAGTTTTGAATATCATTATATACAAGGACAAATACCTAACCATTAAAGTGCTATTTCTCCCTTTATGAAAGGTGGTATCATTGTACCTTTGTAGTGCACTTTCCAGAGCCTTCTGGTACACATTTAGGTGACCAATGTCAAAAGACTTTCCAGCACCCTTGTTTTCAGAACCTTTGCACATTGAGGTGTTAGAAACCCTCACTCCTCTTTCCCTCACATGCTATATCAACTTTTTCCTCAATTCTATTGACTTTACCTTCAAAGTATATGTAAAATGTAACAGCTTCTGTTGGTGAGGACTATGTGTCCTGCTTTCTTGCCAGTACTGTTGCAGAGGCCCCCTCACTGGTCTCCACCTTCAGTCTCTTTCCATCCCAGCAGTCACCAGCCAGTTGTCAGAACCTGATTCATATCAGGTCCCTTCTATGCTGAAAACACCTAGGAAGAAACTTCAGCCCTCACAAAGCACCTTCTGCTCCAGTCTCCCTCTTAAGACTCTTCTTGACAACAGCTCTTGGTTCTCGCTGTCCTTTGGATGCTTGGGCAGAAGCCTGCCTCTCAGTGCCATCCTTGGCTCTGTCCTCGAATGCTATCTTCGTGGGGCCTGCTGTTACTGCTCTTACCGTAAGTGTTGTCTTCCCTGTGAGGCATCTCCTCACCATCCAGTTTAGATCACTGGGTGATCTAAACTTCCAGTCCCCCTTCTGCATTTTGGTTTTCTTTTGTACATATCTCTTAGTTATTTCCTTATATTTTACTTATTGATTTTGTTTTACACTCTCCATACTAGAATGTAATTAAGCTCTGTTAGGAGGGAATTGTTATCTTGGATTTTTACTGATGCATGCCCAGTGTCTAGAACAGAGTTTGACTAGGAACACAGTAAATGTCAGTTGCATAAAATTATGTGGAAGTAATCATGGTAGTTGGAGGGGAAATGTCTTCAGTCCTCTTTTCTGTAGGACATTCTTTTCGACATTATAGCTGATGAAAATTTGCAAGCAGGATAGCAAGTATTGTTAGGCTGTAGTGGCTTTCAGGAATTAAAGGCAGCTTTTCTCTTTGACATAGTCCTAATTAGCACACCAGACCCCCCCGCCCCCCCCATGTGTAGATTTAGCTTAAACCTTTTTTTGGCTGGAGTAATGCATGGGTGATGACACATCTTCCCTCAGGGCATTGCATCAGGGCAAGGGATGCCTCTTCCTCCTGTTCACTGGTGACATTTAGTTTGATCATTTGGTGAAAGTGATTTTTTTTGTCTTGAGAAAAATTACTAGAATTCTGTTAGGATTATCGAAGTATCATTTTGGTGTTTTCATTGAGTTACTTGTTCACTATAAGCACTTTCATTAGTTATTAGGCTCGGGAATATCTTCATGGAGAACTTTTTTGAGATCCCAGTTCTAATTTCAGAGCATTTTCCCTATTACACTTTGTTGATATGAAGAAAAAGTTTGTGTAGTCTTAATATAGGCAGGGTCTTGCCAGTGGCAAAGCACACAGTCTCCACTTCTTTACTCTCCACTTGGTTACAAGTGGTTATGCAATGAAACCAGCAATGTAGAGATGGGCTGGTGTGATTAGTTGAAGAATATAAAATTTTAAAATAATATTATAAAATAGTGAGCCTTGAAAATGGATGGATTTAAGTTGGTTATATGCTCACGGATAGCATGTTACATCTGGACCAACACTTGAATGGTGAATAACACTACTTGGATATGGGAAAGAAGTTGCTGTGTATGGGGTAGGAAACTTTGGAGATGACAGGCTTTCTTTTTTGAGTCAAATAAATCTGAATTATGATTTTAGATGAATGAACTGAAAATATATTTTTTCAAGTTCCAAAGTAAGACTATGCAAGACTCAGACATCTTTTATTTTGAACTTACACAGTTGTTTAGACATTCAGATAGGCAGATTGGTTTTGAATTATTAAAATATTTGGAGCATGTGTAGAGGTTCACAGATTATACACTTTTTTTTCTGAATTGCCCTTGAAAGTGAAATTGGACTGACACATTCTTATATTATCGAGTATTGATTAAATATGCAAGGAGTTGGTTTTTCTTGCCTGTGAATTAACAGATCAGCACTTTATACCTAGCACTCTAGGGCTCCTGGGTTAATTAAGGTGCACAAGACATATCCTGTGTCCACCCCTAAGGAGCTCCTGTCTGCTAGAGTGGGGCTCCTCACAGCGTGAAGAGTGCGGGTACATGTAGGTGAGCTTTGGGAAGGAAAGCAGAGACTCCGTTTTTGAGAACAGCTGATTGCTACCTGGCCTCATCTCTGCAGGTGTTCCTGCTTACCTACCAGCACACCAAGGCTTTGGAGCTATACCCAGCCAGGGTCACCAACTCCCAGAATGTGGTAGATACCATATCTGTTTGACACAGGAAAAAAATTATTTTTCTAACATCTCGCTGATTATAAGTTTGCTTATTCCAAATGTTTAAGCCATAAAAGCATGTATGAATTAGACAGTAAAAGCCTTCACCCCATAAACATAGGTATGTTGTTCTTATACATATTTCTCATCTCTCTAGCCCCCTCCAGAATTCTATGGCTGATTTTTTGTTTGTTGGTTTGTTTCATAGTGCATTGTAGGCAAATACTGTACCACTTACCTACAGTCCCAGTCCTGTGGCTGATCTTTTTATATGGACATATAGAGCCTTACTTTTCTTTTTGGCTATCTCAAAACAACTACATCTTATTCCATATAACTTCATTTACATTCCACTTTTAATGGCCATTTAGATCATGTCAGTGTTTCACTCTTGAAAACAATTGCATCCCTTTATATACCTCTGTGTGAACCTTGGTATACGTTCCTAGAAAGGGGTATTACAGTGTCACAGGCAGGGTTCATCTTAAATATGGTGAATGTTTTTTGGATTGGCCCTGGAAAGGCCTCTTTGGGTCATGCTCCTTCAGTAGTTGCCTATAGGAGCTGCCTATTTTTCCTGTACTCGCTATCTCTGGACATTAGTGTTCTTTGCCAACTTGATAGGTACATTTTTTCATTATCCATGAAGTCAAGTATTGTTCCATGTGTGTTTCTGCCCTTTTTTGTTTAGTTAAAGCCTGACTTCATCACCAGTTTGTGTGACTGACTATGTGAAGTTGTAGTAGAGAGAGGTTTACATGCTTCCTCTGAAAGCAGGCTTGGGGATTATGCCCATTGCTGCTGCTTGCTAGTGGTGGCTCTTTGGCAGGCTGCTTAACCTTTGTGCTCTCAGTTTCCATTCCTGTAATAGGGGTAACAAAGACTAAATATTGAATGCGTCCAAGCCCTTAGTACAGGGCCTGGTCACGCGTAAATGCTCAGTAACTGCTGCCATCAGTGGCAGCACCTGCATGGGAAATTTCATTCCTTCCTTTCTTTCTTCCCTGTGGGAATCCTTGTGAATCCTGTCCAGATTCTTTGGATCTTCGTCAGTGCTGGAATTCCCTTGGGAGTTGTTGCTATCCCAAATAGAATCCTTTCTTTGCCATCCATGTCACAGGCTCTGCATGAAAGGACCTAGATGGGCAGCATTTTTCTTCTGATTAGTACTATGGACTGAATTGTAGCCTCTCCCTCCTAATTCATATATTGAAGCTGTGATTAATCTCTGATGTGACTCTATTTCAAGATGGAGTCCGTAGGAGGTAATTAAGGTTAAATGAAGACATAGAATTGGGTCCTGATCAGGTAGGATTGGTGGCCTACGACAAGGAAAAGCTGTCCTAGCTTGCACACAGGAGGCCACATGAGCATCAAGATGGCGGCTGCCTGTAAGCCAAGAGACGAGGCCTCGGAATGAAACCTACCTTGTCAGCACCTTGATTTAAGACTTCCAGCCTCTAGAACTGTGAGAAAGAAGTTTTAAAGTCAGCCACTCTATGGAATTTCTTTATGGAGCCCTGGCAGACTATCATTGGAGAACAATTGTCCTGCCAGATGGGTACCTGCCTCCGGCATCATTATTTCTAGGCCAGTGGTTCAAGTGTCAAAATGCTTGGTAATACAGATTGTGTTTCAGATGTAGGAGGTCTGGAGGGACATGAGGAAATGCATTTCCAACCAGTTCCCCAGGGGTATCAGTGCTGCTGGTGTGGGCCATGCTTGGAAAACCACCAGGTTGAGGTTGTTTCCGGCACTAGCTCAGGAGGCTCAGGAAAGGATTCCCTCCCCATGTGACTACAGGTGCGTCTTAAGAACCACTGGACTCACCATCCGTAAAATGGGGATAATATCTACTCTGTTAATCTCATGAGATTATTGAAAACAGATGCATGAACTTCTCTGGTCCTTAAAGTGGTTGGGGCAGAGTGGGGGATATTGTGTTCTTTTTGTAGAAAGAGAAGAACAAATGAATGCTAAATATGGAGTAAACTATAAAGTGAAAGTAAGGTTTTTCCTTCCTTTTCTTCACTGGTTACTGCTTGCTCATCCGCTTTGCTGGCTGTTGGGACTTCCTTCTTACTCACTTTCCTTTACTCACCATTCCAACCTCTCTTGAAAGACAGGTATTTTAGTTAAGAAGCCTGTGTCATATGGCTCCTTGTTTGGGTTCCCACTTGTCAAGGGTGTCTGTGGCTTTTTTGGTGATTGTGGCAGTGGAAATTGCTGAGTCACTATTTCTACTCCCTGAGTAAGTGTGGCCTTGCTTTTAATGTCCAGGTTGTTGTATTGGAAAAGTCTTTTCTTTGGATTTTGTTTTGCCATGATTAAAGTGTTTTATGTTGTAAAATGTTTATATATATTTATAAATATGTTTATATATCATTTATATTTATATATGTAAGATTTTAGGCATGTTGCATTTTCAATGATGTTATTGGCCAATAATGAGGGTGCTGGTCATTTAGAACCGAGGGTCTTAAATGTGAGTGTCTCAAGACCACTTTATATCTTACTAAGAACCCAAAAGGCCTTTTGTGCATGTGGGTTCTATCAGTGTTTACTGTATTAGACATAAGATTTGAGAAGTTTAAAAATATTTTATTCATTTAAAATGACATTAGATCATTACGTGTCAGTATAAATACCTTGTGTATAAAGTATTTTCCAAAATAAAAGTTGAGTGAGAATGAATGGTACCAGTTTATATTTTTGTAAATCTCTTTAATGCCTGGTTTGAGAAAACTGTTACAGTTGGTTTTGATTGAAGAACATGAAGCAAACGTGGCTTTATGTGGACATGTAATTGAAAAGGAAGGAACTTTTTTTTAATAAGCGAGTCTCAGTCTGTTGCCCTGGCTTTGCTTGAAGGAAGTACTAAGCTCAAGTGCCTCATCCTCCTGTGTAGCTAGAACTACAGGCATGCACCACTGTAGCAGAAAGGAATATTTGAATATCCTTTTCAGATAATTTGATATTACAGCAAAATTCTACAGGGGATAGGCTGTTTTTTTCTTCTTTTTTTTCAGGGCATCACACTAGGCAAGCACACTGCCAGTGACTTACACCTCAGCCCTTTTAAAATTTAAGAAAGGATCTCATTCAGTTGCCCAGGCTGGTCTCAAACGGCAATCCTCCTGCCTCATCCTCCCAAGTAGCTTGTATTATAGTTGTGTGCCAGCACACCTGACACAGGGTAATTTATTCCTTCCTTCCTTCCTTCCCTCCTACCCTCCCTCCCTCCCTCTCCCCCTCTCTCCCGCCTTCCTTCCTCTATATTATGAAAAAATAATACAGCAATTCATAACAAAATCTCAAGAAAATAGTGAATACATTGTGTATTATAATTCTAGAAGTAGTTACTCAGAGTACAAGATGCATACAAAAAAAGTCTCTTACAAAGAAGAAACAGATAATAGCACAAATCCTTTTTTTTTTTTTTTTTTTTTTTTGGAGACAGGGTCTCTGTGTAGTTCAGGGTGGCCTTGAACTCACTGTGTAGCCCAGGCTGGCCTCAAACTCACAGCGATTCTCCTGCCTCAGCCTCCTGAGTGCTGGGATTACAGGCATGTGCCACCACACCTGGCCAAAACTTTCTTTTAAGGTCAGTTTTAGTGTGTATTCTGAAATTGTATAAGTGTAATTTTTGTGCTTGGTTTCATTAAAATTCATTGGTCTGTCTTGCACTTTGAATGGATCTCTTACCCATTCATGGTTTTGTAACATTGACTGGTGGCTTGGAAAATATTGGTTCAGTGAATTGCATAAACTTTCCAAATTTTGATGTATTTCATTGACAATATTTTTTAAAAAGTCAAGTCTTTAAGAAGTATTGAAAACTGTCAGGTTCATGGCAGTAGATACAGGTCTTCCAAAATTCTGATTTTTCACTTGAATGCTCACATTTTATTATTGGCAAACAAAACTGTCAATTGTTTTCCTTGAAATGACAGATTATTTTGTTCATTTTTGAAATGCCTGCCAAATACTCCCAAGTCTGCATAACCATAGTTTGTCAGTTGTTTTTCTTCCAAGTGAAAATAGTGTTTTTTGGAAAAAGATTTCACCTCAGTCACATACTCTACTTCTCAATCTGCTTTGAATCAAATGGATTCTGACATTTAAACACCATCTAAAAGGCTTGAAGTGTATGGGAGGGAGACCTCTTTGTGTATAGAATAGCTGCTCAGAGAGGGAAACAAATACGCTGCAGATTAAAAGAAAAAATTCCCATAGCGGAGTTAATTTGATACACCAGATATTATGTAAATCAGTGTTATTTCTCTTAACATAATGACTGCAGAGACAGGACACTAGAGCCAGCGATCATCATCTCAGCAGTTAGGATGTTGTTAGAATGCCACCTTATTTGGAATCACTTCAAGTTAAGACTTGATGCTTAATCCAGAGATTACATTCAGATGTACTGTTTTGAAATTATATGACCGTAAATGTCTCTTAACTTTTTTTCAATTGTATGTAAATAGAGTTGTCTAGTCTGAGAGGACTCTGCTACCTAAATGTGAACCCGGTGCACACATCCTTACAGCAGGCTGAAGTACGGGTTGAGCAAGCATCACTCTCGGAGTTAGGGCCAGGCTTTTGTCCTGCTCTTACTCTGTCTGGCTGGGTGACTTGAACACAGGCTTTACCTGCCTACTGTTTTCTGTGGGGTGGAGTGTTGGCGTAGGTCTGAGTCTTTAGTTCTCATGTTCTGTGATTCATAGACTCTAAAGACATGAAGGCAGTATTCCTTTTAAAATCCAGGAAGGTGGTTTGTTAGGGTTTCCCTGCAGCCTTGCTGTCTCTACTGGCCAGCCCTGTTTCTGGCCTAGCAAGGCAGCAGGCTTTCTGTGGTAGTGATACACACACACATAAACACACACTTTTTGTGGTGCTGGGATCCCTAGTTATGGTTGTAAAGGAAATGTTTTCTTTTTCCTCTTCCTCCTCTTTTTCTTCCTCCCCTCCATCTTCCCTCCTTTCCTTTTTCTTCTTCTCCCTCTGCCTCCCCCCACTTCTTCTCTGGGGATCTAACCCAGAGCCTCGCACCTACCAGGTGAATATATTACTACTGAGCTACACCCTTGCCTTAGTGTTTGATTTTTAACATGGCACAAGAATTCCAAACATGGGGTAATGGCATAGGAGTTTCATAAACTGTCAGCTCTTGTAGAGATACCTTGTGTGATTGGAGGGTTAAACTGTGAGCAAGAAAAGTTAAATGAGTCTGGCAAGGTTGTTGGTACAGGCTACAGCTAACATTTACTGGTAAGATTGGTTGGTACAGAACAACTAACATTTACTGACCATCTGCTGTGTACAAGGCTTTGTTACTCGCCATTTGTGACAATTACATGATGTTGCTTCCAAGCAGCCCTTTGATGGAAGTGACAGAATGCTAGTTTTTGTAGAGGAGGGAGCTGACATTCAGAGAGGTGCTTTAATTTGCCTGAGGTAGAGTGTTTGTGGCTCCATGACTGGCCTTCCTCAAGTTTCTAGGTACTGCACTTTTCTCCATCCCTTCCCAGCCTTGATACTTCATTTTTCATTTTTCTTGATGACTATTTTAAGCTTCTCTAAAGTGTTGAAGAGATGTCACAATTGGATGACGTTAAACTTTGAGAGAGGTGGTGAGTTCATAAATAAACTTTAATGTTTATGAGCTTAACTTTTGGTAGCAGTCAATAAAAGCTAAAGATGAGAAAATGCTGTGTTAAATCATAAGACTTGTGTTGAAGTGGGGCCAGCCCCAGTCTCTTAGCTGTGTAAAACAGAGGGTAGGTAGGCTTGGGCCAAGTTCAGAAACAAAGAACAGGGTATGCAAACCTGGCATTGAAGTGCTTCCAGTTTGCCTTTCCATATTGAGAGTTAGAAACCCAAATTTTGATGCATTATTGAAAAAAACTTGTATTTTATTTCTTCACCAAGCATGTTTATGAACTTGCTTTATCCTAGTCACAGGGATAAGCACTGACAATAAAAATGGGCAGGAGCAGGAGCCTTAAGAGGAGCCCATGGCCTGTAGCCCTGCTCCCTGGGGACAGTGGGCTTTAGTTCCCAAGCCTGTAAATGAAGCTGCAGAAGGAGGGCTCTGGATTCCAGATGTAGGGACTGCACAGATGCTGTGTTGTTAGGGATGGAGATGTTTTAAAGGAATACGCTGTGATCTGTTTTGAAAGTTTGTAACATTGTAGAAGTGATGTCAGGGATGGCTTGAAGATAGCATTTCATAGTTTCTTGATAGTTTCTTGATGCAGAAGATCTCTTCAACTGCATAATCAGGAATCCGAGGAAAGAAGTATCCTGAGGTAGACTGGCATGACTAATCATAGTAGAGAATAGAATTTTTTTTGTATATTTCATGTTATTAAGCATATTTTTTGGTAGGAATTTGAAGTAGTTAAGTCATCCTCACAGCATCCCTTGTGACGACAGTTAACATTAACCTACTTTTTTATTGGGATTGGAAATTATGGAGGTTACATCTTGCTCAGATATGTTCAGCAAATAAATGGGCAATGGAAGAAATACATTTAGGATCTGATTCTTGCATGAAGACTTCATAGGATGCCCTGTAGTTATATTCTGAACCCTTGACTTGCTATTTTAATGGGAAAGTTGCAGTTGTATGTCAGAGAGCTTATATTGTTGGTGACTATGGAGAGATTGTATGCTGCCGTACCTGTTCAGCCTTCACTCTCCTGAGAAAACGCTTCAGCGAAGTCCTGTATCTGAGCACCAGCACTGCATATGAGGCCTCTGGGTCCTCTTCTCAAGGTGGTGGCAATCAAGTGCCACAGTGCCGAATTTCCCTTTTTCTAGGTGGGTTGGGCAGAGGGATTTCCTCTGGTGACTCCTTATGGGATTACAAACAAATGTGTTCTGAGCTATTATACTTCACTTGATATCAGAAGTACATTTTCCCATAAAAACTAGGTGCTTATTTACTTTTAGGAGACAAGCAGTTACTTTTGAATCACTAGTTGTTTTTTTGGTAATTTTACATTTGAAACTGAGTCACTGAATTATTTATGTAATGTGTATGTTCAGTGTATTTGTATAGTCACTTTTCATCAATTATGTGCTTGTTGAAATTTTGGTTATTTATTATTAGTACTTAGAAATGTGTATTTCAGAAGAGGACAGCTGTACCTCATGTATTTCCAGTTGCTGTGCTGATCAGGTTAGGATGTTAGAATGGAGGGATTTTCCCTGCTCTGCTCAGCCTACTTTCCATGCCTTGCTCTGCAGCTGAGAAGCCAGGAGTCACAGAGGCTGAGAAACTGGATCAAGGCCATATAGCCTGAGTGACATACTTTGTGTATTTAAAATTTTCAGATTAAAGCAGAAAGTGTTTGATCATCTGCGGAGTGCTGCTTATGTACCAAGCGCTGTGTTAAATGCTTGATATGCACAATCTCATTTAGTCCTCAGGAATTAATGGTAGGGTGGATTAAATGTGGTTTACAAATGAGCAAAGGAGATTCTAGAGCAGGTGAAGTTCCTTCAGAGTCAGTCCCAGACCTACAGTGGGTTTGGGGTGTTCTGTGCCATTTTCTTCTGCTTATTTTGTCTTTAAAACAAACCTTCAAGCTGAGCATAGTGACTCACTCCTATATTCTAGAATTCTGGGGGGCTGAGAAAGGAGGATCATAAGTTAGAGCCCAGCCTGGGGAATTGAGGGGCTTAGTGAGACTGTCTCAAAATTAAAATAAAATAAAATAAAATAAAATAAAATAAAATAAAATAAAAGGGCTGGAAATACAGCTCAGTGCAAAGGCCCTGGGTTTAATTCCCAGAGCAAAAACACCCTCCGATCAAACAAAAAACAAAACACCTCCATGACCTGCCTTCCTCCAGATTCAACAAACCACTAGTCTTCACCCATCTTCCTGCTTGTCCCGGGGAGGAGGCAGACTGTTCCTCTTGGTCCTGGGTCCTCCTTCTCCCATCCTACCTATTCAGAGACTTGCTCTTGTTTGGTCCTCTTCTTTCTGTGTCCCTTCTTAGTCTACTCCCTCTTCGTACCCACATCTGTTAGTATTTATTTGTATATTTTAGTTAATGTTTTGTTAGTGCTTACCAAGTGGCAGACATTGTTCTAAGTGCTTTACAAGTAGTAATCTACTTAATTGTCCTACTACCCCTCTGAAATTAATAATGTTATTCTCCCCATTTTATACTAAGGCATAGAGAAGCCTAGGAACTTCCCCAGGGTTACAGGGTTTAGGGTTGAACATGGTCTTTTTTTCTCTTGTTGAGTAGGTGAATTCTAGTTTTTTGTTTTGTTTTGATTTGGTTTTTGCTTTTTTTTTTTGGTTTTGTTTTGTTTTGTGGGTACCGGGGGGTCGACCTCAGGACCTCGCGCGCCAGCAGGCGCTGGTTTTTGGTTTTTGAGACAGGGTCTTGTGATGTAGCCCAGGCTGGCCTTGAACTTGCCATGGTCTTCCTGCCTCAGCTTCCTGAGTGCTGGGATTACAGCCATGTGCGACCACGCCCAGCTGAATTCTAGTTGTTGACCAGCTATTTCTTCACGTTCTCATCCAAATGTTGGGAGTGCACTGTTTCTCTCCACTCCTCACCTTAATATGAGCTTTTGCCACCACAACTTTATAGTAACTGCACTTAACAGTTACTTATATTCCACTTGGTTGGTCTGATAAACACTTAGCTAGTTTCTTTCTCTGTAGCATTTGAACTTGCTGAGCACTTCCTGCTTAGGGCCTTTCCTCATTTGCTTCTGTTATATTGATTACCCTTTGCCTGCCTCATGGGTGTTGGTGTTCTTCAGGATTCTGCACTTGTTCTTTCCTCTTGTTTTAAACACACATTCTCTGGCTGATCTCATCTACTCCAAGATTTTGTGTTCTCTTTGTGAATGGTTTAAGCAGCTGTCTCTTCAGTTAGGCTTTCTTTCTTGAGCTCTTCACTCCAGAGTTGCACTGCCTAGGGAGAGCCTTTTTTTACTTCTCTCTTCTCCCATCACAGATAAATGTTGCGGCGTCTTGTCTTCCCACGCTTGGGTATTCTGTCAGCTCAGCCACCTAAGCTGCAGTTCCAGCTTTCATCCTAGACCCTCTTTCATTCAGAAATCATGCCGGGCAGCTGGTGGTTCTCCGTTGAGCATGTCTGCCTCCCCTCCGAGGCACACCTTCTCCTTCCTGGTTCCCTGCAGGAGCCCTTTAACTGGTCTGCCTGACCCCAGTCCTGCACCATTCCTGCCTCTCCCAGTTTATGCTTCACATTTTAGTAACTGTGATAGAAAAATACACATCTTTCTAAAAAGGATATCTTAAAGTTTAGAGAACGACTTCTCCATGAATTCAGAATAAATTGTAGGACCTTCATGATCTGGTGCCTGCTGAAGCCATACGGAGGCATTTGCAGATACCTGAATCTGAGTAAGTTTTGCTTTCCTTGGGTGCTGGGTTTTGAACCCAGTGCCTTTCACTAAGCTGTGTCCTTAGCTCCCTCTGAGTATGTTCTGTCGTGATAAAAATGTTCTATGTTTATTTTACCCAGTTTGGTGGCACTAGCCACATATGACTGTTAAGCACTTGAATGTAGCTAGTGTGACAGAGGTACTGAACTTTAAAGAATTATTTAATTCCAATTCTTTATGTTTAATGAGTCTCATAGCCTGGTGTCTACGGAACTGGACAGCATAGGGACTGTTGGGGGGTGCACGTGTGCTTCCCAACATTCTGTCCTTACATTTACCAAACCACTTTCCTTTGCCTAAGAATGACAAAATAATCGATATTGGTGGTGTCAGAAAATTCATGAAAAAACAAACTCGAGAATGCAAAGTACACTTAGAGGAAGGTGTAAGGATATTACAGGGCAAAAAGTCATCCTTCTAAAGAATTATTTTGAATATCAATAACCCGTTATTCTCAGCATATTTATATGGTGAAGTTGCTTTGTCTGGATTACATCAGAAATGTGTATTGCTTCTTAAAGCCTTTTGGCTAAGTTCAAGTTTAGAAGTGCTTAAGCTGTGAACCAAAGGAATCAGGTGAACTTAATATTTGTTTGGAGCATTTTATTATTTATGGATGCCAGGTAACACTTTAGTTTTTAATGATACTTTATCAGATTATTAACAAAGATTAGTGTGGTTTAAAATAGGGAAAAAGCGGTTGTAGGGAACTTTGGACTTTATGGAGAAAAAGGCATTCAAACATTATAAGCAATAGATAGCATTCAGTGCATTTCTGTCTTGGGTACATCCGAGTGTAGGTAGAAGGTAAAGCAGGGAGAAGAGATTGCTGGATTCTTTGGCCCTGTTGGTGGGAAATGCCTCAGGTCGTGTTGCTTGGCCAGATTTACTCTGAAGGATGGAGCAGGTCATTACACAAACAAGAAGCTGTAAAAGCTGGAAAGGTGACAGACCATATCATTCTTTTGAATGGCCCAGTATTAGTGGAGAGAGGGAAGATAATTTAATTCCCTGCCCCAATCCAAGCCCCTATCTTGCCTTGTGTGAATAAAGTCTTAAGAAGACGTAGTAGCTATGGCTTCTTTCATCTTTTGGTGGCTGGAAGAAGAGGTCTTAGTAATACACTGAGATGTTATAAAATGGCTATTCCACAAAAATAGGTAGATGAGACAGTCTGAGACCTAAGTAAACTCTATTTTAAAGCCTGTAGGTATCTGGTTCTTTTTGTAATCTTTGATTAAGCCAAGTACAAAATTCAATTATAAAACCTCATAGGTAGGCTTAAGTTATTTTAATCATCTTCATGTGAAATAAATGCCATGTCTGGTAGTAGCTCATCTTCTCACTCTACTTACTTTTTCTTATGTTACAGTCTCTTTTACTTGCTAGCTTGAGGTATATTTAAATATTAATCCATTATCAAAATGGACATAAATTTGGTCTTGAGTAGGATCCTTTTTCAAATAGGAATATAAAATTTACCTGCAAGCACTGGGGATGTGGCTCAGTGGTAGAGTTCGTGCCTTGCATCCACAAGGCCCTGGGTTTGATCCACACACACACAAAAAAAATTACGTACAAGTTAGAATAACATCCTGATTTTGTACATTCATGTATGAACTACATAAGATTGTAATTGGCTAGCAAAATGATTTTTAGGGGAACATAGGCAGAATTATGGCATGACAATCAGCTTGCCATGTTGTAGATGAGCATTGTGGTACAGGAAAATAAGAACTTGTTAGAGAATGTATTGTAGTTTTTTAAAAAATCAGATTTAGCTTATGATTCTAATTTCTTCAAATATTATAAAAGATGTTTCATGAAGTTACTTTTTCCCATTGCTCCCAGCTTTTTTCGATGATGGTTTTGGGGGAAGGAAAACAGAAAAAGGAGGATGGAAGGAGGAGAGAGAGGCCAGTTTAGGATTGAGCTTTTGCTATAGATGTAGGGAAATGTAAAGGTAAATGTTCAGCATTTATTTATCTTATCATATTTTAATGTGGATGAAGACAAGTGTGTTTAAACTGCATGAAATCAATAGGTGATGGCCTTGTAGCACTTACTTGAATTTGTGGTAAATGTAAGTATCAAAGATGTTTTCCAAATTATGTTAAATGTCTAAATGATTATGAAATAGTGGATGTGAAATTTGTTTACTATATATTCCAGCCCCAATTCCATTTCCTTTATATATTTGAAGTAGAAATTTAATATTGTAGTCACTGAATAAATTAATTTGTTTTCTGCCATTTTCTTCTTCCTGTAAGATTTACCTTTTTTGAGATTATGTGCAGTTTTCCAAAATTCTTTCTCTAATATTCTTCCAAAGATTTCTTTAATCTTCCTTTGCCCTTTGGCTTTGCTTTTATATTGCTTGCTTCTCTTATGGTAAGATTTCACTTTATATAATTCCTGTGTATTTCTCTTTTGCATGAAATATGACACCTAATGGTATCAGTCCCAGAAATCCCTCCAGCTTACTGTGTGAGCCCTACCCTTGGTGTGTTGTGACACTTGCCTGTCTTCAGGCTAAAGTTTACTCATGATAGATAAGGCTCCCTTCCCATCATGTATGCTCTATGCTAACAAAGAGAATAGATAAACCATTTTCAGCTGCGGTGTTGGTCAAGTTTTCTTCTTCTCTTTTTTCTACAAGGAAAAGAATATTGGTAGTGTATATCAGGAAAGATTGTGTAATGATACCCTTCTACCCTTCCCCTTCAAACTAGGCAGGACTGAGTACTCTTTTAAACTCCCCCTGGAATATGAAAAAAGATCCTTTTTCAGCTTCCCAGAACCTTTTTCAATGTGAAAGGCATGTAGGAAACTGCCAGATCAGGTTGTTCATGACAGCTATAGAAAGTATATATATCAAAAGGTTAGGGGCCAGGGATATAGCTCAGTGACACAGCACCTGCCTGGCAAGCACAAGGTCCTGAGTTCGATTCCTGGTACCAAAAAAAAAAAAAAAAAACACAAAAGTTTGGTTCCTACAAGAGCAGTTGGCTGTTGGCTGTTTTTTAGCCCTTCAACATGTTGGCCTTGTCCCACAGCTGGCAGTCTCCAGTGGCTTAGTGTTAGCTTTACAGCTTGTGATTGTCTGAATCCCTGGGCAGAGGGTGACTGCGCCCTTCCATTCCACTCCTGCTGTGTAGGCTTGACATCCCTCAGAAGGGTGTGTGTGTCTGTGTGTCTGTGTGTCTGTGTGTCTGTGTGTCTGTGTCTGCGTCTGTGTTTCAGCGTAGCAGCTGGAAATAAGTCTAAAACAAGTGAGAAAACATGTTCTAATGATGATTTTTTAAAATTAGACTAACAAATGTGTTGATGGCCTTTACATACCAAACAAGCTTTGTTTCTTTAAAATATCCCAGGATATTTTACAATATTAAGCAAGTACATACTAGGGTCCAGCAAATTTTGTTTGTACTCTTCCATCAGCCTTCTCTATATTTTCTTTCTTTCTTTTTTCTTTTTTCTTTTTTTGAGACAGAATCTCACTATGTAGTCCAGGATGGCCTTGAACTTACTGTGTAGCCCAACTGGCCTCAAACTTATGGTGAGCCTCCTGCCTCAGCCTCCTGAGTACTGGGATTACAGGCATTTGCCACTATGCCCAGCCAGCCTTCTCTGTAAATATCTTTGCCAGGTGGGTTGAAATTTATCTCTGAAATTTAAATTTTCCATGTCCTAAATAAATTACTTATAGATTTTCCATTTATTTTGTCACTTGATCTGTTTCTTCATTTGCTTTTCCCTTCTTCTGTATTATAGTTAAAATTACTTAGGATAACATTAAAAGGTTATAGGGCAGATACATATCTTACATAGGCATATATTTTATATATACATATTCCTTATTTAACAACCTACCTGGTTAACAACTACTCAGACTTACGACCCACTGATTGGACTTACAACCCTTCTTTGTGTGTGTATGGTATAGTTCTGTACATTTTGTTTATAAAGCCTCAATGTCTTTTTATTTTTTTATTTTTTATTTTTTTTATTTTTAAAGAGAAGAAAAAACAAAACAAATCAAAAGAAGAACAAATTTTCAAAGCAACATAATAGGAGGGTAACAATGGTTAATACATTACGTATTACTATCTTTAAGTTAGTTATTCAGGATACCAGACATTAGCATTCAATTGTCCAAACATTATTGGTACAAACCTTACTCTTCAATGAACTAAGTAAAATTGGTTCAATGTCTTTTTAGTACAGTACATTTAGTCTCTGTCTCCGTCTCTCTCTCCCTCTAATGGAGGGACAGACAGGGAGTCAGGCAGATATGTTTGCCCTCATTTTTCTTATGCCATATAATTAGAATGCGTGGCCAGCCTATTGCGGGGTGACATTAAGTTGCATGTGGAATGAAGACCATGATGGCTTTGTTTACCTAGTGTCTTTGGGCTAGGATCAGGGCATGGGTTGCCTTCTCAGTGGGCTTAGTCTTTAAGGAGGTAGCTTCAGAGAGTGATATGTGTTATTTGGTTTTAGTTTTAGTTTAGTTTACCCGTGCTGGGGATCAAACCCAGGGCTTGGTTCATGCTAGGCAAATGCTATACCACTGAGCTACACCTTGGGTTCTCAGGATGTTTGAAGGTTCACCTGCAAGGTGTAAAGGCTTTTCTCCCGAAGGACAAAATTCTGTGATTCTTATGCTTTAGTGGCACAACTTGGGTATGGGGCAATATGTTCCTTTTGACCATTTCAAAAAAGTTTGTGTTTTGGGCACTGAAGCTATTAGCTTTGTTCTGTTTTACTTATTAGTTGCTTTGAAAGGAAATACTAGCCCCAGTACTGGATGTAGGAAAAAAAGGTCTTTATCTGAAAGGCATTTCAGAATAGCCAGGCTCCTCAGTTATGTAGAAATAACTGAAAGATTTCTGCAAGAAATATATGAAATAGTATGTTATGTAATACAGCATTAGATATTAATGCTAACTGAACTTTTTGTCTTGCAAAAATGATGGGCATATCTTTAAACTAAACCACCTTTAGCTGTCCACTCCCTGTAAACCTTTACAGATTAAAATTTGTCAATAAGAGCTTCATAATTTTTTGGGTGAAATTAGTATTTTTTTGTCATCACAAATGCCTCCTTTAAATGTTACATTTTTACACTACTTGCTTGGTAATTCTTTGGGAGAAGTGTCATTTGTTGTGCGTTATTTATTCTCAGTCTAATTGGGTGGTTAAGTTTGAGCTTCTACTCTGAGAGTGGGACTTCCAAACTTAAATGTGCATGGGAGTCACTGGGGGCTTGTGTTAAGAAGAGGCCGATTCCAGAGTCATTTGAGATTCTGTACCTAACATCATAGCTCCCAGGGGTGTCATTGGTGCTGTCCTAACCCCCACCTCAAAGGGTGATGCTCTAGACTCCAGGGACAGAAGCAGGGAAGCAAGCAATCCACAGCACTGTGTTTGGTGCTTTTGTAGCTCTTGCCTGTGGAGATGCTGTGTTAAAGTCAGGGAGGGCTTCAGAATCACCTGAGGAGGGATGATTGAGAACATGAAGTGTCCCCAGACAGGTGGCAACAAATGAACTGAGATAAAAGGAGGCAGGCTGCACAGTAAGGGGGTGAGGATCCACAGTAAGGGGGTGAGGAGGCTCAGGTGTGAAAGCAAGGAAGGGCAGGTGTAAAAGCAGGAAAGGTGGGAGACAACAGAGGGATGGTGGTGAACGTCTGGGATTTGATATACTTTGAGGGGCTGAATCTGGGAGGTATTTGTGGGTGTTTCAGGAGCAGGGGGAAAGGAGTTTGGAGAGTCGAGAATGGGGTGGAGTGGGTCTGTGGTTACAAAATGCCTTCAGCCATGCTTGAGGGTTTGGACTGGATCCTGAAAGCTGTGTGAAGCCCTTAAAGGATTTAATAGGGCCGACACATGATGCAATCAGTGTTTTAGATCATTCAGTCAGCACTGTGAGTGTTGAGTCCAGACTTGGGAAAACCAGTTAGACTTCTAACTTTATGTCCTTCACTAAATCATGAAGGCCCAACTCCATCAGACAGTGTAAATGGGGAGGTGAATATAGGCTGTGAGATATTTTGGAGACAGAATCAGCAGGCTGGGCAAGAGGTTGAATATGCAGAATATCTGAGGGTCATTTGCTAGAATAGCAAGCCGTGTGACAACGGGACCTTATGTTTTTGTTCAATGTTGTGTACGCAGTATCTGTTGGATGCCTTGCCCAAAGCAGGCACTCATTGAATATGTTGTAAATGAGCGACAGGAAGCATCTACGGTTACTTCCCACTGTTTGGCTAGGTCGGAGGTGCTAGATGGAAATACTGTTAGCTCCTGACATAAGGCATAGCATTCTAACAATGTCAACTCAGCATAGTTTTCCCTACTAAAAATGTCTCTTTAGTTGATATCTGCAGAATTGGAGGTTACTCAGTGATACAAATGAAAACTGTCAGCACAATCTTTATTACGTTTTTATGGTTTTAACTTTTTTTTTTGTGGTGTTGGGAATCAAATCAAGGGCCTTCTGCTTGCTAAGCAAGTACTCTACCACTGAGCTACATCCTCAGCTCAGATTTATTTTTAACGTGGTACTTAGACTAACACAGATCTTTTGAAGAACTATGTTGTCCTTCTAAATCTTCTACATCTTCTAAACTGTGGATAGTTGAGAATTATCATGGTGAAAATTATTAATTAGTAGAGTTACATGTTGGGGAGTAAAGAAAGAAATTTTATAGGTTGAAAGTGTAGTTAACATAAAATACATATATGGAAAGAATACCATACATTTTATTACAAAGGGTAGGTATAGACTTTTAAAAGAATAGTAATCTGAATAGGAGAAAATAATTTACATGAAAGAGGATTGCTACTATTTAGTATGGTCTTTGTCTAAAAATATAACTCGAGAAGAAATGTATAGTAGTACTGTCCATAGAGTTTTCTGCAAAGAAGGAAATGTTCCATATATGTACTTTCAGATAAGTAGCTGTAAACCACATGTGGCTCTTGAGCACTTGAAATGTGGCTTGTGAGACTATGAAACTGAATTTTAAATTTTATTTAGATAACAGGAAGTAGGAAAATAGCTCTTTCTCAGATGGGAAGGGGATCAAGAGATGGAAGGGAAGGAAAAGGGAATTAGGATGTGTTGTGTTACATGTACCAACTTCACCCAAGGAAGGTAAACATTTTATACTGTAAACACAGTATTAAAAACAAAAAGGCAGCATGGGGTGAGCAGCTGCTAGCTCAGATAGGGTATAGTGTATCATCACTGCCCAAGCATACTGATGAGGGTGAAAACGTCTTGGTCAGAGGGTTCAGGAAGGGCATCATTTGGTCCATGAGGCAGACCTGAAACTAACGTGTGTTAGTTCTGTTGTTGGCAACTTGGAGGCACTTCCTGATTCTTTATCTGGGTCCTTGACAGTTGATTAGATGCCTACTGCAACAGCAAGCATTGGCTCTGCTGGACTTTCCTCTTCCCCAAGTGGTTTGTTTGGAGGCTGGTTTGAGGATGGGAAGATTGTTATCTTCAAGTTTCATGATCAATCTGAAAGGACTTTCAGTTTGAATAGAAGCTCAGCAGTGTGTGAGCCCTTTACCTTTGTGTGTCCACCTATCAGCATATGGATCCTTTTCCTCTCTTGCTATGATTTGTCACCTTGAAGATTGAGAGGTGTCTTTGTGGGTTGTGGTGAGGGTAGTGATGTGTTGTTTTTCCAGCTCTTAGACACTGCCTTGGAAATTCTGATACATGCTGCACTCTCCACCCCACCCCCAGAATCATTGTCACAGTTAGGTTCTATACCCCCTGGCTCTTTGGAGGTGGAGGAGATTGAAAATTGAAAATCAAGCTATATAGCAGCAAGATAGCCTTCAGCATCTAATAAGCAAGTAACCTATGACTTCATACTTGCTCATGTTTATTGGATAATTATGAAAAGGTTTCCTTGGGATGGCAGTTTGCTTACACAATTGCCTGAAATGTGGTTGAGCTGTAGGAAACATTTTGTATATGAAAGGTGTCTTGTGCTTACTTCTCTCAGAAGTTCTGTATTACTGTAGGGCTAAATTGAAACTCAGCTATACAAATGCCTTTGTGCTTTGAAAATAGCAGAGTAGTTAGGAATTATTTACATTTTGGGAATTCAGAAATTCACTGTGTTAATTATATATCAAGTGTATAATAAATTAATAATAAAATTTACCTATTTAATAACGTTAACATATACATTTTTTTCAAAATAGTGATTTGTAACTTATGTTCATTTGGTTTTTTGTGTACCAGTTGCTTTCATCACTGATTCTTTGTATGCCATTCATATATGCCTTTGTTTGGATATGCCTTTTTTTTTTTTTTTTTTTTTGAAACTGGGTTTCGCTTTGTAGTTTAGGCTGGCCTGAAACTCACAGCGATCCTCCTGCTTCAGCCTCCTGAGTGCTGAGATTACAGGTGTGTGCCACCATTCCCAACTAGGATCTGCTTATTCCCAGTAAAATTTACTCATAGCCCCAAATTGGCTCCAAAATGTTCTTACTCCCTAAAAGTTATATATAGTATAATTAAATATTTTTTGAAAGGAAATTCTCTTTTTTTTGATGATAGCAGCATTGTTCTAGTGAATCAACTCTGACTAAATAAAGAATAAATGAAGACCTTTACTATCTTGTCTTCACTAGGATGCCGACGTTTCATTTATTCACTGGTTTCATTTTGGGGGATTGTTTATCATTAAAATATTTCGTACAAAATGTTTAGTCCTCTTAGTCTATAAAACGTTTTTCATCTGTTAAATGAAAAGGGGTTTGGATCAGAAGGTCTCCAGATAACTTGCCAGTTCGGAAATGTTGGTAATCGGTTTCACAGTGCACCCTCTGCAGCATCAGTGGTTGGTAGTGGAGCAGCCTCTGCCCTAACCCTAAGTGCCTTCTAGACTGCTCTTCAGTTCATGTCTCATGTTTCATACATTGGGTGAGATGGAAATGATTAAAATTCACTATTTTTTTGGCTATTTTTAAAATGTGGCCACTGGAATATTAAAAATTACATATGACTTTCATTTGTGGTCCACTGAGCAATGCTGATTTAGGCATAGGAAATGTAGATGTTGAATGTAGAGAAAGGAGAAGCCTTCAAAAGGAATTTTACATAAATATAGAAACATAAAATTACACATTGCAGCTGTGACTTGGGAAAGAGGGCATTCTCATAGTCTTCATCAAATAAAAAAAAGACCAAAATAATTTAATTAGATTTGCTCAAATCAGAAATACGAGTTGCAGCTACCAGATGGATTCCTGACATAGTTGCCAGCAGGGTCTGGAGGTCAGTCAGAAAAGAGGAAGGCATTGATGGTGGCCTGAGTGTGAGCAGTCACCGATGACAGATCACAAAGTCACAGTTTTTTAATTTCTCTGCCTGGGGCTCACCTGAGTGTGGTTGCAGTTGTGGTGGGCAACATGCTAGTTTGATACCATGTAATGCTGGCATTTTTCGTGCTTCTGAGAAATGGGCCTCTTAGTGGGAAGGAGCAGGGAACTGGAAGAAGAACAAAACCAAGTGTTGGTACAGTTATTCTCCATGAGAGTTCCATTTCCTCCCTTCCCATGTCTGTATGCAACTTCATTTCTACCTTCTGGTGAGACTTAGTTGACTCCGCTGCTGTTTTTCTAAGCTGGCTGTGCTTCTGCCACTGAATCAGTTGGCCTGCATGTGTTGGGCACTGCTGTCCACTCTTTCTGTGCTCCTGTTCTGGCCAGAGCAGGCCAGGAGCTTCATTCAGTCAGTGGCATTTCCTCCCATGACCTTCCAAGGACCCAGGAGGATGAAGCTGTTATCTTATAAAACAAGACCTTCCAGGTCATAAATAAGTAGATAGTACTTTCCTTAAGCTAATATGAAAGGTTATTTTTGGTAAATACTCGGAATGGCTGTTTAAGCTATTATCAAGTCCGTCCCAGTGTTTATTTTTGTGAAATTTAGAATGAGCCTTGAATAAATTCAGACTGACTGCTTAAGCTTTTTAGGAGTAAATTCAATTTATAAATATCTATTGCATTTGGCACTGGAGATATCTACTCTTTATTTTGGGTTTTAAATAATTGGGCAGGAAAATAGCATGTTTTCAGCAAAATAGCTTTCATATGCACCTGATTCATGCCCATCTGACCTCTGTATGTGGAGAAAGTACATCAGAAAATTTATGGCAGTTAGCGGTGGAGTGAGGAGACCTTTGACTTTAGCTGACAGCTGTCACCTGAAAACTGCAGACCCGGAGACCCTCTTAGGTGTTACGTCTGTAGTCCTGACAGTGAGCAGGAATGTTGTTTACATTTTCTGTAAGCAAAATTCTCCCCTTGTTAGGAGTATGTTAGAATAGGGCAGACAGAAGTGGAATTTTTATCTGTCTTACTGGTAAGTCCTCAGTAGAGTTGGTCAGCCCATTGTTCATTTCCATACTCCTGTAGAAACATGTCTACAGAATTTATGACTGAGCTTGTTTATAGCATCATTTTGGAAATTCTTCAACAAGATACTGCTTTTTGAAATGGGCCAGTATCCCACAATGCTTGATGTACTTACAAAAGAAAAAAAAAATGAGTTAAATTCCAAAGATGTCTAAAATTTCAGGCATTTTTCCTGTGTGAATTACTTCTTTATTAGATTGTTGATTCAATTAGGACTCAACAGAAATACTTTCCTGTTTTAATTGTTGAAGCATTCTTTAAATTGGTTATTTTACTCAGACACCAAATCGATTAGGAAGAGTTTAGGTAAAATGTGAACCATTAAATAGTGTGTACTGTGTGCCGTGAGCACATAGAATGCTGATGGATGTGTCTGCCCATCTCTCTCCTTCCTGCTTAGGTCCTGCCTTGTCCCAGAAGGGCAAGGCAGTAGTGAGGTCCATGTGGATATTTTGAATATTCTTTTGAAATAACTTCCAGTTTTGACTAGTTTTGGGGAGAGTTCTCTGTTTCTAGTAATAAGAATGGTCATTGGCTACAAAGTGTCCTTCCATCTAGAGTTTCCCTGAGTGGTGATGTGGGGTCTTGGTCCAGCACCAGAGAGCCCAGTGTGCCTGCAGATGAATAATGAGCCTGGTCATTGGACCCTTCTGGTATCAGCAAAGATTGGGAACATGGTAGGCCCAGAGCCATGAGTGAAATTGGTCCTCTTGAAGAATGAAAGCTTTTCTTGTAGTTTCTTTCTGAATCTTGTATATTCCTGGCATTAAACATAATGAAATTATGAATTTGTTATACTGTTCTGAAGCTTGCTTTTTTCAACATCAATGATGGGCAATTTCTTGTTAGATGCTTCTGTTGTTGTTACATAGTTGTATGTGCGCTGTAAATATCTAATTTGTATGAAATGACTGATTTTGGTATTTGTATAATCCTCTATAGTCAATTTAACTAAGTTGGGCTTTTCACAGCCCTCAGTGCTGCTGCTGCTCATCTGATTACACTGCTCAGGGGAATAAGGTTAAGGGCGGGCTGTTGGTAACCAGAGCATTTCCAAGGCTTTAGTTCAGCAGATGGGCTGCTTGGCTATATTCATACATCTGCTTGCCTGCTGTGGCAGCTGCTGCTGCTTCATGTTGTGTTCTTTTGTTCTGTTCCATCCAAGAATGGAACACTAGGAAGTGTAGTGAATGGATTAATTTAAGGTTAAGGTTAGTGTTTTGCTTGCTTTCTAAGTAACTGATCATAATAATGCTTCTGGTAGAAGCTAATGAGTTTCTCTTAAAGTGAACTAGATTTAGAAAATACAACTCAGCGAGGGGGCTAGATTAGTATTGTTGATGGAAACCAAATTCAAATGTGTAAAATATTGGCAGTTTTTATTATTTGTTCCTAATTCTTTGTTTTCTTCCTTCTTCCTCCCCACCTCCCACTCCCTTGTAGGACCTATATCCAGACTTTGCCTGACACTGCAGGGTCCAAGAGAATTAAAGAAATATGGAATGACATGAAGAAGATTAGTTAAGGATTATAGGCTTTGAGGACAAACACCTCAGTGAAGCGAAGCACAGACAAGCTCCCAAGCTGTAGTTGGGAGGAGCCGTGTTTTGGAAGAAGATGGCAGATCCAGGAATGATGAGTCTTTTTGGCGAGGATGGGAATATCTTCAGTGAAGGCCTTGAAGGCCTTGGAGAATGTGGTTACCCTGAAAATCCAGTAAATCCTATGGGTCAGCAAATGCCGATAGACCAAGGCTTTGCGTCTTTACAGCCATCCCTTCATCATCCCTCCACTAATCAAAATCAAACAAAGTTGACCCATTTTGATCACTATAATCAGTATGAACAACAAAAGATGCATCTGATGGATCAGCCTAACAGAATGATGAGCAGTGCCCCTGGGAATGGACTAGCGTCTCCGCACTCACAGTATCACACCCCTCCTGTTCCCCAGGTGCCCCACGGTGGCAATGGCGGTGGTCAGATGGGAGTCTACCCTGGCATGCAAAACGAAAGGCACGGGCAATCTTTTGTGGACAGTGGCTCCATGTGGGGTCCCCGGGCTGTTCAGGTACCAGACCAGATACGAGCCCCCTACCAGCAACAGCAGCCACAGCCAACGCAGCCAGCTCCGTCGGGGCCACCAGCACAGGGTCACCCTCAGCACATGCAGCAGATGGGCAGCTATATGGCACGTGGGGATTTTTCCATGCAGCAGCATGGTCAGCCACAGCAGAGGATGAGCCAGTTTCCCCAAGGTCAAGAGGGCCTCAATCAGGGAAATCCTTTCATTGCCACCTCAGGACCCGGCCACTTGTCCCACGTGCCCCAGCAGAGTCCCAGCATGGCGCCTTCCTTGCGTCACTCGGTGCAGCAGTTCCACCACCACCCCCCTACTGCTCTCCATGGAGAATCTGTTGCCCACAGTCCCAGATTCTCCCCAAATCCTCCTCAACAAGGGGCTGTTAGGCCACAAACCCTTAACTTTAGTTCTCGGAGCCAGACAGTCCCCTCTCCTACTATAAACAACTCAGGGCAGTATTCTCGATATCCTTACAGTAACCTAAATCAGGGATTAGTTAACAATACAGGGATGAATCAAAATTTAGGCCTTACAAATAATACTCCAATGAATCAGTCTGTACCAAGATACCCCAATGCTGTAGGATTCCCATCAAACAGTGGTCAAGGACTAATGCACCAGCAGCCCATCCACGCCAGTGGCTCACTTAACCAAATGAACACACAAACTATGCATCCTTCACAGCCTCAGGGAACTTATGCCTCTCCACCTCCCATGTCACCCATGAAAGCAATGAGTAATCCAGCAGGCACTCCTCCTCCACAAGTCAGGCCCGGAAGTGCTGGGATACCAATGGAAGTTGGCAGTTATCCAAATATACCCCACCCTCAGCCATCTCACCAGCCCCCTGGTGCCATGGGAATCGGACAGAGGAATATGGGCCCCAGAAACATGCAGCAGTCTCGTCCATTTATGGGCATGTCCTCGGCACCGAGGGAGTTGACCGGGCACATGAGACCAAATGGTTGTCCTGGTGTTGGCCTTGCAGATCCACAAGCAATCCAGGAACGACTGATACCTGGCCAGCAGCATCCTGGTCAGCAACCATCTTTTCAGCAATTGCCAACCTGCCCTCCGCTGCAGCCCCACCCGGGCTTGCACCACCAATCTTCACCCCCACACCCTCATCACCAGCCTTGGGCACAGCTCCACCCATCACCCCAGAACACCCCGCAGAAAGTGCCTGTACATCAGGTAAGGGGATGCAGAGCCTGCATGCATTGCAATGTAAAACTCAACATTTAATTTGAGTTAATTTGTCTAATAGAATTTTCCTTTAAAGTTCATGGAAAGTCTTTTCATTATGAGCACCTTAATTTTTATTTTGTTGGTTGCTTCAGCATTTCATTTTTTCCCTGTTACTCTCTTTACTTACTTGTTGGCTTATACGTTTACTCATCCTCTCAAGAATTCTTGGATCCTCCTGTTACAGGAATTGTGCTGAGTGCTAAGGATGAAGATGCATAGTTAACTGAGACCGTGTCTCTGCCTGTAAGAACCTGAGTCCCTGCCAGCCTTAGACTGTTTTTCCTTCTCTTTCTTCTTTCACTGTCTTTCTTATCTTTTCTTCTTTCTCTGTTTTAAAATTATACTGACGTTTAATTTCCAGCAAAGTTTTACATATATGTGGTAGTCTTCATTTTTTCTTTATATTGTGATTTTTTCTTGGGAAACCACAAAATATACACTTTTATCAGCTATTAAGTGTTAGTATGAATTTAATAGCAATCTATAGGAAACCATAGTAAATAATAATTCACGTAATTCGGTCTCCGAGAGATTTGGGTATCCAGCACAGAAGTAGGAGTCTTCCTTTTCTGTAAGCTGAAATTTTTCTTATGCTTCAGAATATAGGAGAAAGATTTACTATTCACAGACATCTTTCTATTATAAAATTTGATATTTATGCCATTGATCTAAGAAAAATATTTATGGATACAGATATAGCTATATACTACATATCTTCCACTAGCATTCCAACTTAGTTTTGGGGGATACAGTAGGTGATTTTAGAGCTGTAAGGCATAATACTTGTTCTTGATGAACTTAAATTTGGGGAAACATAAGCTGTGTGTGAAAATACAAAACAGTAAGAGACCATGCATGGTTATGTGAGAAGTGTCTGGATAGAGGAGATACCAGTTGATAAGAGTGCTTGGAATTTGTCTAGGGCTTACTCCAGGAAAGTAATTGAGAAGACCTTTCAGGTGGTTTGTGTGGTTTCATAAACAAGGCCACCTGGAAGGCAGCTTGCTGCAGGAAAACGGGGCCTCAAGTTGGAAAGTATGTATAAGGTCGGTGGTGCAAACTGTACTGTTTTAAGGAATCTACACTTAGTGGGGAGTCAATAATAGTATAGAGGACATACTGGGAAGCAACAGATGAAGTGTGAACCAGCTGACCGGGCTGTTAAGAAAAGTTTGGGTCAGGAATCAGGTAGTAGGAGAAGAGGTTGAAGCAATGTGGAAGTAAAAAGGGCTTGGTCAAGAAGCAGAGTCAAGCAGGCATCTCAGTGGAGTTGAATACCGACCTTCAGTACAGGGACCTGGCTGCTTCAGCTTGGGCCAGGCTGTGGGAGTGGAGGTCACGAAAGCCTGCCGGGGACCCCAAGATGCATAGGGGTTTCAGGTCTGACTTGCACAGCAGGGAAGACAGGCTTCCGCTAGGGAAAGGAATGCTGGGAATTGTCTTGGCCTCCCGCAGGGCTCACAGAGGATGGCGGGAAAGGCTGGGAGACAACCGACTGCGCAGGCGCCAGGTGAGCACAGGGCCCGTCCCTAGACGGCTGTGGGGCAAGACGTGGTCAGCCTGTTTTTTCCCTTCTCTGTTATAGCCACCTCAGGGCCAGACGTCCCTCCTCAGAATGACCCAGCCTGCTATAGTGGGGCAGAGGACAGAAATTCTTTTTTTCTTGTTCTCTGGAAAGTTTTTTACTAACAAAGGGATCGTTTTACAGCGGTGGCTCCTCAGACCTCCCTCTGGTTCCAGCAGCTTCTCTCCTCACTGGAGGAAAAGTACAGTTTGCAGGAGAGGCCCTGTGACTGAGGATAGCCGGATCCCTGGATGGGAAATGTCGCTGTCCTCCAGCTTTCCCCAGTTTTAAGAGGACGGACACCTCCACGTGCGAGCGAGAGGAGATTGGTGGCTCTGGTGTTTGAACTCCTGAGCCGGAGGCCGAGAGACCCCCAAGCTTGCAGCCCCTGGAGCGCGCATCCCACGGACGAACCGGGACGCTGGAGCGGAAGCGAGGTCGTTTCCTTATAAGTACCGTTAGGGTTTCCATTTTACTCACGGTATTTGCTTTCTTGTTTTCTGATAAACTTGATGTTTTCTTCAGATTTTGAAGCCCTATTTTGAAAATTATAATAGGGAGATGTAAAGTTTTGGGAGAGCATAGACTTTAAAGTCAAAAGGTTCATCGAAATCCTGTTTTACCAGTTAGTAGCTTGGTGATCTTGGGCAAGTGATTGAACTCCTCTGAACCTCAGATTCATCAGTAAAACAAAACTAGTACCCATCCCAAATAGATGAGGTGGGGTAATAATTACCAAGTGTTTAATATGAAAATGTCCGTGGTATACATATTAATTTTCTAGGTTTTAATTTCTAATCTCCTGAATCACAAACCTTGTTTTATAATTGTCGTTGCACACGTCCATACTTTGTAAAATTAATTTTACTTTCAAGATACAGGTTAAATGTTATGAAATACAGCCTTAGTTGTAAAGACTGAATTTGATCTGCATTTTTAACTGTCTTCAGCCATTGTTGCTAGGTGTGAGGAAGATCAATAATATGGTTAACTCAAAATACTATCATATAATCCTAAAAATCTTTCCCCGGAATGACTCACTCTGTTACCCTCACAAATCTATCCAACAATACTTTGCTTTAAAAGTACTTAATTTATTTTGCAGTTCAAGAGTGGTGGTTCAAAATGATGCTGGGTAACAGAGAAGCTGGTGGATCAGGTTGAAATAACCATGTAATTTGCTGACTGAATTATCACCTTCAGATACTCCCGTTGATTCTTCTTGAGTTTTTCATTTTTATTTATTTTTTGGTTTCTTGAGGCAGGGTCTTGCTATGTAGTGCAGGCTGGCACCTCAAACTTAAGATCTTCCCACTTCAGCCTCCTGAGTGCTGAGGTTATACGTGTATGCCACCACATCTGTGCAAGTTTTTCACTTTTATTTTTTTGAGACAGGTTCTCACTATACAGTTGAGGCTGACCTTGAACTCACTGTGTAGCCCAGACTGGCCTCGAACTCATGGTGGACCTGCCTCAGCCTCTTGAGTTCTGGGATTACAGGCATGCAACACCATGCCCTGCTTTGAGTTTTTCACTTTTTAAAACAGAATTTATGCTCTTTATTCTAAGTGAATATTTTCTAAATTTTATAATATTTAACTATCTTGAGAGAGAAGCGTCTGTTGAAGAGTGAACAAAGGAAAATATTAGAACAAAAAGGTCTTTTGAGTCAAAACATGTAAAATTGTACACTTTGGTATATGGACATTCCTTAATGAAAATTCTAGTAGTTTCATTATTTGGTAAGATTTACAGGGAAAGGGAAATCCTAGCATATTTCTTTTTGCTGATTACAACAGTGGTTCTCCAACTTTTTAATCTCAGATCCCTACATTCTTAACAATTATTGAGGAGTCCAAAAACAGTGTATGTGGGTTATGTGTATTGATGTCTGCTGTCTGAGATATTTAAACTGAGGTGAATTCAAAATATTTATTTGTTAATCATTTAAAAATAATAAGCTAGTGGCTGGGGATGTAGCTCAGTGGTAGAGTGTGTGCTTAACATGTGGAAGGCCCTAGGTTGGATCCCCAGCACTACCAAAAAAATGCAGTCTGTGTGAAAGTCAGGAACCTCTGGGAAGATTCACTGCCCTTTTGGAGAGACTGAGAGTGAAAAGGTAAATGACTTCTCATTAAGATGTGTTAGTAGTTCTGACATTACAGACCCTCCAGGGTCCCTAGCCGGTGCTTTTTGAGTTGTTGTATGAAGAAAAGAGTAAATGCTTTAGAGCTTTTGATAGAAGCACCATTAGCTGATTCCTAACATCCTGACTTTGGGCATATGCCTTAGCCCCAGGGCTTCGATTCCCTTATCTCTTAAATTAGGGTTCATGTACTTTGCTGGTGAGAGCATAGTGAGATTAGCAGTAACATCTTTTAGAGTAGGTGGGGGCCCAAAATTGTTACATTTTACATCATTGTCTAGGGCTAGTAAAAATTGAGAATTATCTGTTGAAAAGTTTAAAAATAATCTCACATAGTTTATTGTCAAACATTGTCATAATTGTTTGGTTTTACTTTCTTGGTTTCAGGGAACAATTGTCAAATATGGAGGTACTCTAAATGTCCATTGTTTGGGGAGAGAGAAGGATATGCCTTAAAAAATGCATTGTAGAGGGGCCGGTGAGATGGCTCAGCGGCATAAGCACCTGCCCGGCAAGCGCAAGGGCCCGAGTTCGACTCCCGGATCCCCCATACGAAAAAGGGGCCGGTAATATCGCTCAGCGGCACGGGTGCCTGTTGGCGTGCGAGGTCCTGAGGTCGATCCCCCGGTACCCACAAAAAAAAAAAAAAATGCATTGTAGAGACCAGCAGAGGGTTTCCCGTCTTAGGTCATGTGAGACTGGGATCTAGAAAGGCTTCCTGGGGAAAAGTAGTATCCTTCCTGACTTGTGGAAGATCAGTCCAAGTTGAGAGAAGAATTGGTAAAGGGGAAGGGAAGGAATTTAAGACTCAGGAAGCAATGAGTGCAAAGAAGAGAGAGCTCCATGGCCTTGGTTGTCCCTTGAATACCAAAATGTGGGGCTGGAGCATGGAGAGGGTAAGCTTCACAGTCCTGGCTCCCTTTCCTGGCTGCCCTAGAAGGTTTTCATCGGGGAAGCAGCACTATGGGACACTGCTACATCCAGAAGTGTGAAGAGAGTGGAGGAGGGGTGGGACCAGGAATGGAGCACTGTAGACAAAGACGAGAACAACCTAGAGGGAAAACAAGAATGACATTTTGTTCATTTGAAGAGTTTATCCAAGAAAGACTAAGTGGATTGTCCTTCAGGTTATAGGCAAGTCCCTGAGATTCTGAATAACTTGTACAGTCCACACAGGTGTCCCAATTCATGAATTACTCTCTCAGATGTAAGTTCTGGTGGAACTTTAAAGGTCTGAAACATTGTGTTCTTGGAATAAGTACATTTTGGATATATTGGTACCCCTTTCCTTATTTTGGCCCTGACAATATAGTCATCATGAAAGAGAATGGAAGTACAAAATTATTTAAAGGCACACTAGAATTGAGCCAATGGGTAATAATTTTCCTTTGTAGTTTTTTTCCCCTAGTAGATTAAAAAAAGAAGAACTAGAAGAGCCAGAGGTTCAGTTTTTTCAATTTTCTGTCTTCCTGTGACATCTTATGAACATTTTTTTGAAGCCTTTCTGGGAAAATCTTTTCCTGGTAAATCTCAAGTCCAGTAAGTTATCTTCTGAGACTCTCTGTTTACCCAGTAAATACAAAATTCCAGACATGGGCAGAATAATTGGCAACTATAAAGTAAATCTATGGGAAAAAGTAGCATCTTGAGTATCTAGTATGCAAATTGTGGCCAGAATAAGGAGGAAAAGCCATTTTAACAGAATAGATGTGTCTATCAGTACTACCTTTCATACCCTTAAAAAGGTCTGAGGAACGTGGAAGACAGAATATCTCTTTAAAAAAAAAAAAAACTAAAACTGAAAAGCTTTGCTTTTTACGTAAGTGGTGTTCTGGGCTTTCCCGCATGTACTGATCACTTTCAGAAAACAGTCACCTCACTTCAACCTCACTGGAGCTGTCTTCCCCTGCACTGCTTACAGAAGGAAGGTGGAAGAAGGCTGTGATTTTTTTCCACATACTGGTAGCGGTGGTTATCTTTTCAAGACCTTTGCTCTGGTAGAGCAAGCCATCAGTCTTTATTGCTTTATTTGCCTGATCCAACAGGAACATGTAGCAACCCACTTTTTCATAAAGGCTGTAGTATTTTTTCTGACTACCTCAATTTGTACATACTGTGACTTAATGAGTAATTTCCTGCACTTTTTCTTAACATAGTTGGTTTATCACAGAGGTCAGAATTTCAGTGAATTAAAATAGTGCCAACTATAGAGTTAAAGAAGAGGAAAAATTCTACTCCATCAATCTGTTTGGCTCACAGTCTGAAAATATGAATAGGCTCCATGGTAGCCTTGTCTCTTAGATGGCTTTTATTATACAAAAGAGTACTTTTTTTCTTTGACTTCTATAAAGATTGTATGTAGGTAATAAGAACTTAGTTTTTTGGTTTTCTTTTGAAGCTGCATATTAGGCCTCTAGATCTTTCCTGAGGGTGAATAAGAGATTTTATTATTTAAGTATAAGATTCTGTCCATCATTGCTTTGAGTATTTAATGTTTTATATCAGTGCTATCCATTTTATATATAATGGGAGCTGCAAATGCAAAACAAATATTTCAGATTTTTGAGTAGCCACATAAATTGATAAATCTAATTTTAGTAATATATTTAATTAACCCAACGTGTAGAAGATATTATTCCAACATGTAATCGGTATAAAAATTTGTGATATCTTTCATACAAGTATTTGAAATCTGATGTGTGTTTTACATAATTGGGAAAAGCTATATTTAAGGTGCTCAGTAGTCACAGGTGGCTATGTTGAACAGTACAGTGCTATACTTTTTCCATACCAGTTATTTCACATAAATTTTTAAGAAGTCTGTATAGGCTGGGGATATGGCTCAGCGGCACAGCGCCTGCCTGGCAAGTGCGAGGTCCTGAGTTCGATTCCCAGTACCAAAACAAAAAAAAAACAAAAAAAGTCTGTATAGATAAATTTATGCACAAATAAATTTTAAATTGTTTAGTCTCATTATGGTAGTCATCTTTAAGACTGGTATACCTGCTCTTAGTAAGTTTGGAGGAATAGTAACATTGATTAGATATCATCAGTAAATGTAGTTTTGGTGGTGTTTGTGTGCATGTGTGCAAGTGTGTGCATGAGAGAAAGCGAGAGAGAGATCAGTATCAGTTCATGAAAAAATAGATTATGGAGATTTTAGTTTCAAAAGCTGTGTAGATAACTTTTAGTAATTAGCATCCCCACTCCTCATTTGTAATATTTTTTGCTTCTTGGTCTTGGCTTGTTTCTTTATGACATTGATTCTCTAAAGGCAAGGGAGAAAGCTTCATTTTTACCATCATGCACATGCTCCTTTTATTTTTTCTTCTTCTTTTTGTCATTCATTGGGAAAGGCAGTCTCTAGCACTATGAAACAGTAGTTAGGTTGGGAAGAATTGGGGGCGATTAGGGGGAAAACATTGCTACAACTAACCTGGAAAATTTACCTTAGTTGTGCAATCCTAATGTTATTCTACATTCTCTTTAGCTACAGCTATAAATCTGTAAACAAGCTCTAGGTAAACAGAAAGATGGCCCTTATTTTTCCCTTGTTGGCGAATGCAGCTCTTTTATTAGTCAAAGAGGTCAGTAGCAAACTTGTGTTTGTTCCTTGCAAGACTTTAGTAGGTGATAGTACCTTACCTGGAGTGAGGTTTTGTTTTGTTATTTCTTCATTTACTGTAAAAAATACAGGAGAACTTTCTAGGACATAGTGCTCTAGAGATGGTGATGGAGAATTTCAAGGAAATCGACAAAATGTCAAGAAATTGAAACCATTTTAAAAAGTCAACATAGATATAGGAGTTCATTCTCTGTGCTTTCTGTTATTGTTGTTTTTGGAAATTTCCAGGACAGTGAGAGTGAAGCCTAGGTAAGGCTGCAGGGCATTTTCTTACCTCTTGTTTTAAAATTTGAATTAAAGTCATCACCCAGGCAGTTATTTGAAGGAAACATGCCTTTCTGAAGCTTTTAAATGAAGATTGTGTTTCTGATTTGCTTGAAAGTGTATTTGATCTATTTTTCTCTACCACTTTCTGTGTTTAATTTTAAGTCATTTTGTATCATAGGTTTCTGGAAACTCCCAAGATTTTAGCCTTAACTGTGTGAAAGCAAAAACAATTTCTTTAAGGTATAAGTGAGAGTTATTAATCCCAAGAGCTTTTCTGTTTTGGCCAAGGGCACGAAGAGTTGAATATTGGGGAGATGCAGTAGAATGTTGGGAAACCTTGTTGAGGGTTTGTGAATGGCAAGTGTTTTGAATGAGCTTGTGCCCTGCCTGTTTCTTCTGTTGGATGGCTGCAGCAGATTTGCAGTATTACCATAGGAATTCCACACTCACTTATTTGTTAGGCTATGAAGTGTCCTGGTCTGCTCAGCAGCTGCTCAGTATAGGTGGTTAGGAGGTTGCAGTGTATTTCCTTATTAGTGAATAGGCAGGGAACTTTAGATCATCCTTTTTTTGAACTTTAAAATTAAACAAGGAACAAGGGGGAGGGGGTTAGGGGAAGGGAAGAAAGGGTAAGAAAAGAGAATAGAAGGGGAAAAAATGGAAACACAGCTTTTGTAAATAAGGAGGGGAAGAACGGTTGAAGGGAGAGGAACTGGGAAAAAAAGAATCAAGATATATTATGTACAGCTACAAATTCCCTATGATGAATGTGATCATTATGTATATCAAAAGTATACCAATGAAATTAATTAATTAATTAATTTTTGGTACTGGGACTCAAACTCATGACCTCTCGCTTGCCAGGCAGGTGCTGTGCCACTGAGCTATATTCCTGGCCCTGAAATTAATTTAAAATTCATCTCTGAATGTGTTCTTCATTGAAGGGGGAGTATAGAGACTTCAAATTCTTGTGGAATATAGAATTATTTGAAATTAAGGTTCAGTTTTTAGATCCTGTTTCTTTATGAACTCTTATGGCCTAAAGATTCTCTTTAACTTAAAAAATCATAAAATTGTGGAGTTATTCAGAGTTACGATGTGTTTGATTTCACCATTAAACACCACTAAACATCAGTCAACATAAAGAGGTACTAAACTTTAATACCACTTTGGAAGCTGCCAGAATTGGACAGTGGGAAACTAATTTGGAGAAGTTACCTTAGTCTTGACATCTTAATGCTACGCTCCATCCTCTGTAGTTCCAGCTGTAAATCTGTAGATAATCTATAAGTAACCACAGGGAGAAATGGAGCTGGAGCAATAAATAAGTAGGATTTGCTGACTTTGCTTTAAATTGGAACATTACTAAGCTAACCCCGTTTTTGATTGCTCTCATACTGCAAACACATTTTCATGAAGAAAGCTTTCGGAGTGCATGGAGGCATACCTTGATTAAAGGAGATAAGTCAGAGTTCCTTGGGGAAAATATATGATGATTTAGTAAGGTTGCAAGTAGTGTTTCATTTCTGTAAGCTAGTCCTCTAGATTTTTCCCTTTTTGTTTTAAATATATTCATCCGAACAATGGAACATGTTAAAGGAGTTCAGTCGTCTTCATCTCCAAATAAGATGCTACGGCAGCTTCTCCTAAGCAGTATCTTATCTAACTCCTTATCAAATCCTTCTTGCTTGGAAAAGATGGTAGAGAACTTAGTTCAAGGAAAGAATATTTCAGAGTCTAATTTTGGTATAGATCTGTCCTTACAGTTTTAAGGTGGGCAGGGTGGTGCACACCTGTAATCCTAGCATTCTTGGAGGCTGAAACAGGAAGATTGAAAATTCAAGCCCAGCCTGAGCAACTTAGCAACTTGGCAAGAGCCTGTCTTAAAAAGAAAAAAAAGACTGGGGATATAACCTGGTTTGAAGTCCCTAGTTCAGTCCCCATTACCACCAAAGGAAGGGAAAGCTGATAGGATCGGTTTTGGTAAGAAAGTTAAAAAACAATATTTACATATAAATAAGATCCCTAAGTGAGGGTATCATTGATAAAGAAAAATGAAGAATAATCAATATGAAACTGCCATTCATAAAATAAAAATTAGCCAAATCATGAGATCCGTTGTAAGTTTCCCACATTGAAGTCTTAAACCGTATTAGTTTGCTAGAGTGGTATTTCATGTTAAATGTAAATTTAATTCCAAGAATAAGTAAGTGAGAAGAAGTGTTAGTTTACTCTCTTCATTTTGTGTTTTGTATGTCATTGACCCTGCATGGTGCTGCCAGGACTCTGCATCTTGCCCTTAGCACAGGTTGTTGAGAGGCAGGAGTACAGAGCTGTGAAGACCGTGGGTTTTATGCGCACTGCGAGCTGTGTTTGCTTGTAACTCCTTCAATTTTTCGTTAAGTCATTTTGAATACTTATTTAACTTCCCTAAACCTTAGTTTCCTGAGGATAATAACTGTATCAATTGCACAGGATTATTATGAGAATTAAATGAGATAATGGCTATAAAGTTTTTAGCACAGCATGTGGCATGTGATAAGTGCCTAATAAAGTTACTTTTACTATAAGTGCTGCTACTGTGGTTGTTGAATGAGCTCTTGCAATGCTTTCTGTTCACTTTCTGCACTTTATTTTAAAGAGAAAACTCCCTTATTCCGTAAAACAGGACATTATCTGTCAATGCTTTAGAAATTAATTTGTCATAGTCTTCAAAAGCAAATCCAGATTCATGATGTTTTTATGGGGGAGATATGAAGCAAAAATTGCTATCACATTGCTATATTTCTTTTCAATTGAATCTTCAGAAAATTTGGTGCTTCAGAAAATTCAGTTTTTAGAAAGTGCAAGTCACAGCTTAAGGTGACATCCTGTTTTGGATTGCTAGGGAAATTTGCTGGTATTCTAGCACTAAAGAGGTTAACCCATTGGACTATATATAAGTCAGTATACAGGTGTATGTATAGTTCTGTAGTGCTTAAGTCTACTTTGTTAAATATAAATTTAAGCTTACAGATATGTCCTTAAATCCAGTGATCTGCTGTGTGCTTTGTTGTTACTAATACCTTCCTGTGTACTCTCCAAAACCCTGAGATGACATTTTACTTTGTTTAAGGAATGGGTTTCTGTCCAGGGACACTGAATGCAGTTGTGAACTCAGTTGATGTGTGAAGGCTATACCACTTCAAATCCTTTTAATGCTTCTTTATCCTAATTTCTTTTTCTTAAAAAGTAACTTTGGGCCGGTGAGATGGCTCAGCGGTTTAAGCGCCTGCTCGGCAAGTGCGAGGGCCCGAGTTCGACTCCCGGAACCCACATATGAAAAAGGGGCCGGTGATATCGCTCAGCGGCACGGGCGCCTCCTGGCGCGCGACGTCCTGAGGTCGACCCCCCGGTACCCACAAAAAAAAAAAAAAGTAACTTTATATGCTTCAGAGTGAGACAAGAACAAAAGAGGGTTGTTGTAGTTTACTAGGTAATTAAAAAATGTCAACAGGCTGCTTCACATTTTCTGAATATGTGAAGTTTACATTTTTGGAGAAAATTTTTATCCATCTCATAGCACCATTGCCACTTTTTATAGTTTATTATTTAGAGTTGTATAATTTTAGAGCTAAAAGAGACTTTTCTTCGAATTGAGCCTGGTGTTCATGGTTTTGTTCTTTAGGAAAGAGTGCAGTTACATCTTTGCTCTAATTTAAATGTAGAAGGAAAAAGCTCTTTTGTTTATCATCAAACTTAATACACTGTAGTTTCTAAGTATTTTAAATATTACTATAGTACTTGTATATTTCTTGTATGTTTTAGATTTTTAAAAAATAGTGATAAAGAAAAATGAGATTGGAAAATCTATTAAATTATCTAAAGTCCATCAGATACAATGTGTTTATCAAATACTATGTATAATGCTTGTATTACTTTATTGACCTATAATCTGTATAAAGACTGTGTATAAAATGAAATGCTCCCTTTGTATCTTAAAAATCGCATAGAATAGTTTCAATTCGGGATGTTGTATAATTTCATTGAATTTGAAGTTTAGAGAAAGGAAAATATTTTAAATGTACTGTGTACAGAAATTTCTCAGAATGTATCTAGTGTTCCCCAAATTATTTTTCCAAGAGTTTGCCTTGTAGTTGGATATCATACTAATTGTGAATGCTTGTGGAAAACGTATAGCTTAACCCTATGAAGTTTTTGAAAATGTTCTGTATTTGCTGTCCAGTGTGGTAGCCACTAGCCCTAGCCATGACCATTTAAGTCATAGATAGGCTCTCAATCAATAGAAAGTAGTTTTACGTATTCCGTGGGTCTGTGAGTTTGACTTATTGTGAATGTATTATATGTCACCGAAATGTTCAGGTTAATTGCTGAACATTAGCTTAAATTTATGTTACACATTAGTCTCACCAATTTTGTATCTTACTGCTAAAGAGAAGAGCCCTGTTCTTTGGAAACTAGAAATGATAATCATTCTCTTATGAAAAGTTGATTTTCCTAACATTTGTTCTTACCTGGATAGAAATTTCCTTTGGCATTGGGTTGTAAAAATTATTGTAGGTAAACCTAGGATTTCCCTTGGGAAAGAATTTAGCCCTTTATTAAATCAAAACGTCAGAAGAGTTCTGTCCAGTGTAATCTTTTGGGATGATGGAATTGTTTCCTGGTATGGTATCCTGTAACTACTTGTGGTTAGGAAGAGCTTGAAATGGGACTGGTGAGACTAAGAAACTAAATTTTAAGTAGTATTGAATTTTAATCAATTTAAATGTAAATATCCACATTTGGCTAGTTACTGTCATATTGGACTACTGGATTAGCCATAATTCTAGAGCCGTAACTGGTATTATAGTAGTCTTCAAACTTTTTTGTCCCCTAAAAGAATGGATTAATAAATTAAAATGTATTTGTCTGAATGATAGTCATCTCATTAAACAGATATTTGTTTCCTGAAACACTCTCAGTTGGATATTCCTTACTATAGTTCTCTGCTTTGCTGCTAAGGGATTCTTCTGCAAGAGGCTGATGAAATCAGAGGTTTATATACACTAGGATAATGCACTATAGTAAGATTTGGGGTGGATGAAAGGCATTTTAGTAAAGAAGTATTTGTCGAAAGGAAGGTGGGAGAGGAAAAACAGCAGAAATCTGATGAATTGTAGTAGAGAGTTCATGTGGTTGTTAGGAAACTGGAAACGGTCCCTTAAGTGTCCCTGTTCTTTGGAAACTCTTGAAGGTTCTGCAGGGTTTCACTTATCCTGGTTTGGAAACCAAAGGGAGCAGCCAGTTAGGACTTTAGTATTGGTTCTTAGTCATCGTCGTCATTATCTTCTCCTCCCCACTCTTTTGTTAGTATATGTATACAGTACATAATAAATACATTCATCATGGGGAATTGGTACATATACATCCTGCATTTTGATCCTTTTTAACTTTCCCTTCCTCTCCTCTTCCTCCCTTCTAACCCCTTCCTTAGATCCCCTTCCCATCTCCACAAAATCTGTTTCCCTGTTTCCTTTCATCTTTTATTTTGCTCTTTACATTGTTTATATTTTGGGTTTCTCATATAAGAAAAATCATGTGGTATTTTAACCTTTCGTGTCTGTTTTTTTTTTTACACTTAGCATTAATTTTAATGTCCGGCTTACTAGAAGACAGCCAGATCCTGTACATGCTGCTTCAGTGTGTTGCAATATTTTGTTTTGGTTGAATATATGAAAATGGTCAGTGTCACATAGATACATAATTATAGAAGGAGAAATATTCTAGTGTCTTTCTAGATAATTATAGATACCCTTTGCTATTATACCAAAACTCAACAAGTTTCTTAAATGTCAATTGGAATGTGGGAGCTGAAGCAATATCAATTGAATTTTTATACAGTTACATTAGAGTACATTGTTCTGTAGCTTGCACTTTGAATAGTTCTTTTAACCATACACAATTTCAAAGCATCATCCATTATTTTGAAAATATTCGTTCATTGAGTTATGTCAGTCTTCCAAATTCTGTGTACAGTGATTTGAAAAATCACCTTTGTTTATTTTATTTTATTTTTATTTATTTTATATGCGGGTACCAGGAGTCGAACTCAGGACCTCGTGCTTGCCAGGCAGGCGCTTATGCTACTGAGCTATATCATCAGCCCCACCTTTGTTTATATTACCACCAGCTTATCAGAAAAGTTTTTAAAGATTGGGAATTTGTCAAGCTCATGTTTATTTTCATTATTCTGATTTTTGTTCAAAAGCTCATATTTCAGTATTGGAAACAACCACTCACTTTCCTTGAAGTGACTGCCTCATTTTGCTTACCTCAAGAAAATTACTACCAAATACTTAAGCCTGAATAACTGTGGTTTGTATTTGAGTTGTTCTTTCAAATTAAAGTAGTGTTCTGTGAAAAAAGGCAGCCAGTTCAGCTTACAACTCCACATGGTTGCACAAGTGATTTCTGTGGGGATAGGCTCGGTCTTCAGTGTGCAGCAGAGACACTTCCTGTCTATTTCCCTTTTCCTCACACAGAAGACTGAGAAGGGTTAGGAATAAAAAATTGTACTGTTTTATCAAGGACACTCTTTAAGTGAGCTGTTTTTTTCCCCCCTTAATGTGAGTTTGTGGCCACGAGGAGAATAATGATGTACAATTTGCTAGTACAATTTGCTTCACTGCCCAGATTGCATTTACACCATCAGTGTAAATGTCAATACAGTGAGAAAGCCAGATGATGTCTTAGTATATTATAAAGCAGTTCTGTTTGCTTTGAATGTCCAGAGTGTCTTGGGAACCTCCCAGGGATCTATCAAACTCACTTTGAGGACCAGGTTAAAGGGCAATTCGAAGTAACAACTTTTCTTTACAAATTGAAAAATACACATTTATCTAGGAAAAATCTAGCTGGTGTTTGGAAGTGATAAGGTAAAGTGAAATCAGGCTGCCAACTGTGACTCCCTGACCCTGTCTTGAGTTGGAGTGAGTCTAGTACTTGTGAGAGAAGGGAGCAGACAGACTGGTTTTTGTCATTGAGCAACTTGTGGGTTCTGATGCTGTTCACTTCTCCTTTTTACAACCTTTTCTTGAGAGAGCATTTACAGTAAACAACTTACTTCAGACTGGAGCCCTGGAAGCATTTCTGTTGCTGTACAGAGGTGAACTGCTCTCAGTCATGACTATACCTTGCTGCTCAGGGAGGTAGAACACACAATGCACACCTCTTTTCTTACTTTTGTCTCTAGTACTTAAAGATTCTCTTCATGAAAATCATGTGTTAAAATAACTTGTTTAGTATCTGAAAAATGGGGTTATTGGGAAAGGAAAGTGGCTTCCCAGGTGGGCTTCTGAAGATGGCTTAATGGGGTCATTGATTCATTCATTTATTCATCACATGTTGAATGACTGCCTCACATGTAATAAATGTAATACAGTGCTAAATGATACCTTTCTCTTGCTGCCAAAGACCTCAGCTGTATCTACCACCAAGCAGTAAGCACATGTTAGAACTGACAGATAGTAGGTATTGGTAAAGAGTGAGCAGGGGTTGAGTTAGAGCATAAAGGGAGACCATTCAATTTTGGATTAGACAAGGCTTCCCAGAGGTTTTCAGCTTCAGAAATCTTGAATGGATGAGGTTCCTTGGGGTTGACTCTTAAAGATGGTACTGGGAGCTGCTCCCTGAAGAGTGGAGGAAAATTAGTGCTTTTGATTTTACTTACCAGTATTTAGTTTCTCCTATTTCCTTCTACTTTCAAGGTACATAGAAACCCAAATCCATAAACCTTGTTTGGTGAGAATATAGTAGTAACAAAGAGCCATGTATTCCTGAGGTTTATTTAACTAGGATTTCCACCATGGCTTCCTTATCTCTTCCACATAGCAGAGGTTTTTTTCAGTAGAGTTTTTCTTTAATCCATGTATCCCCTAGGCCTTGTTGGGCAAACAGCTAAATTAATGTCTTTTGGACTTCTAGCAAGCTTTGGTCTGTATTAGTATGTTTTCACCACGTTGGACAAAATTGATCACATACCACTTCCTGTTTGATTTTTGAGTGAAGTTGGTTGTTGCTGTTTCCAGAACTCATTTAGTTTTTTTTTTTTAAACCATGCTTTAGAATAGATTTCTTTAATGTTTTTCTCATATATTATTATTATTTTTGTGGAGTAGTGTAATACTTAATTTATTAAACTGTCCAATACTATAATTATAGCCAATTATATTTCTGCTGTCTTCAATAACAATTACCAAACAAATTTAGAGAGCTAATACAATTAAACTTTTCATTTTCTCTAAGGATTTTGGAAAAATTAGGTACTTCTTATTTCATGCATATTCCTGAGAATATTTAGTCATACATTATTTTTATTAATTCAGTATTTAAAAATATTTATTAACTGCCCATTCTGTGAATTGTTCCAAGTATTGCAGTGATCATAGAGCTAACATTTTAGTGAAGTAGGCAATCAACAAATAAAGAGTATATCTGTATCTATACCTACATATATCAAGTAGCAATATAATTTGTGAAGACAAAGCTGAATAAGAGTATAGAGAAGTTTGGAAGGTGATAATGTAGGAAAGTTGATTTAATAATGCTTATTCAGATGAAGACAGTGAGCTGAAAACCGGAATAAAGTAGAAAGGGGCAAGTCTTGTAAACATCTGGGGGAAGAGTATCCTTTGCAAAAGCCCTGGGGCTAGAGTGTGCTTAGTATGTTTGAGGAACGTCCAGGAGACCAATGTGTTTAGAGTGTAGTGAGGGAAAAGAGTGGTTGGAGCTTTGGTTATAGGAATAATTGGGGGTCAGAATAGGTAGTGTGAGCTAAAATACGGAGTTTGAATTTTGCTGGGAGTGAGATGGAAAGGTACTGAAGAATTTTGAGCATAAGAGTGGCATCATCTCTTTTCTATTTTACCAGAATTGCACTATTTTCTGTGAGGAATAGACAGGAGGGCAAATGTAGTTGCACAGGGGAACAAATTAAAGGCTGTTACAGTTGATCAGGCAAAATATAGTGGTGGTTTACACAAGGATGGTGGTCAGATATTTCAAGGTAGTGCTGACAGGATTTACTGACAGATTAGAAACAGGATTTGAGAGAATGATAGACATGAAGATTTTTGACTTGAGCAGCCAGTGATTGGGAGCACTGTGGGGAAGCAGATTAAGATAGAAAAATCAAGTTTGGTTTAGACATGTTAATTTGGAGATGCTTACTAGACTTAGAAATTTCACATAGGCAGTTGGCTATAGGAATTCAGAGTTTAGGGGAGAGGCTGACCTAGAGGAGTGATGGTAAATATTTTATAGCTTTCAATGATACAGCCCACTGTGTCACACAGGCCATAGGTTTGCCATGACTGAACTAGAAGAAGGAGTTCACGAGTTGTCATTATGTAGATGGTACTGTATTTTCTGCTTTAGACCTACACAAATAGTCATTTGAGTAGAAGAAAAGTGTGAGGATGAGGCACTTGTCTAGTACTCCATTTACTGCTCTGGATTAGAAGACCCAAGAAATATTGAGTGGTCAGGGAGGGAGAAAAACAGAGAAAGGTGACTACCCTGGACTGCACATGAAGATAGGATTTTCAGGTTGGAGTAATTGTGTCAAATGTTATTGGTAGAATAGGGTGAGAATCAAGTCTTAACACTTTCAGTCTTAAAAGGTCAGTCTTTTCCATATTCTTGTATTTTTTTTTTTTCCTACCACATAGCAGATCATTTCATTTTTAAAATAAGTCAGGGTCTTGTTATGTGTTCTGAATCTCAGACTCAAGATCCTTCTACCTCAGCCTCCCAAGTGCTAGGATTACAGGCATGCATCACAACACTCAGTTCTCAACTCATTTTTTTTGGTGGTGTTGAAATTTAATAGCATTCTGAATCTGAGTTAGTTGTTCACTTGGCATCTACCGTGTCCCAGGCTATATTGGTCCCCAAGATAAACTGGCAAGGCTGCTTGTGATCTTACAGAGCACCTGCACAGTTTGTAGTGCAGTGCTGGTTGTGATTAATTATATATAGAATGTGATGCTAAAACAGTACCAGTTAGTTAATGGCAGGACCAATACTGTGTTAGAATAATACCCATTGACTTTCAGTCTCCATTCCCCTTATTCCAGGTGACACTGTTTACACGTGTTAAAGAAAAATAACCAATCTTAAGGCCTATGGAAATATCTGAGAGGATGTTCATTTGCAAAGAAAAATTGCTGTACTTCAAAGGTACTGCAGGAGAAGTCATTCAATCAGGACAAGAAATCAGATTTCCACGGAGGTCATTATTAGGAGATCGTATCACTGTCTGTGCATTGCTTGTCCCACTTTCCTATCATCTGCAACCGGTAAAAGCAAAGAACAAACCAGGGTGTTTGTGAGGCAGGGAAGACAGTGGTCTGCAGTGTTGCTTGAATGGCAAGGTGAGCATTTTTTTAAAAATCTTATGTGTCATCTTTATAATAAAGGTGAGTTTTGCAGTCCATTTAAATATGTCATGTTTGTTTAGAAGTTAAATTATTTAGCCCTTACCCTAGATCCTCAAGCAAAAAGCCTGATGCTGAAGGAAGACATGCTTTTGGGTTGCTTTAAATCCCCCTTGGTGTACTTGCTCTCTACTCTTAGTGTAGTGCTCATGCTGGTGGTCTTGTAACATTTCTACATCACAATCTTGGAAATTGAAAATTTTTTGAAATCTAGACAGATGTCTCAATCAGATGAAATAGGCAAAATCCTTAAAGGCTCTGGATCTGCCTGAAAATTCCTGCTAGAGAACTGGGCACATTCAGGTTTCCCCTCAGTGAGAGGCACTACATTCTAGCTGGGCTGGATGGGATCAGGCATGAGGACTGTAGTCTCTTTTTCTCTTCCCTTCAAGGTGCTATGGGCCAGGGACCCAACTCTAGACCCTAAGCTGCCTTTCTTCGTGGGCCTTCAGCATCCCTTCTCAGGCAGTTACTTCTTAACATGTTCCCACTGGTTTGAACCACTGTGGTACATGCATGAGTATCCCATCTAGAGGCTTGTACCAGTGGTGGTACAAACAGATCTAATCACTTTTATCAGTCTTTTTACTAAGAAAATTAATAAAAAGCCACTTGATGGGATAGTTGTGCATATATAACTGGCGGTTCAAACCACCAGGCAGCAAAAGATGTGAATTATGACCCTGTTGTGAATGTGTTAAGCCACAACTAAGCAAAGCCTTGTCTTCCTCTGGTTATTTGCCCTTTTTCTCTCCTAGGCACAGTGAACTGATTTTAGTTCTTCAAAATGTTTTCACCCCAGATCATTTGAGAAGCCTTACTCCTTGTTACATCTTGTATCTAGATATCCCTCCCCCCAAAGCCTGATGTGCTCTTAGGTGGGACTTTACAGAGGTGGCTGTATCTAGGGTGAGTGAATATGGATTAAGGGTATGTGATAACTAAATGAGCCTACTGATTGGTTTAGCATAGTTCTGGATGTGGATAATAGGAAGGCCCACTCTGGGTGTGGGGCAGCATCAACCAATAGGCTTGTAGCCTGAATGGCATAAAAGGGAAAGGGAGGCTTGATTCTGCTGCTTCTTGCCTCCTGCCTGCGTTGCCATGGACTGTTTCTCTTCTGTGATGGTTCCCTGTCATGCCACCCTGCCTTAGAGCCAGCCAACTATGGACTGAAACCTCTACAAACTGTGAGCTAAAATAAATCTTTCCTCTTTTAACTTACGGGTGTCAGGTATTTTGTCCCACTAACAAGAAAGTAACTATGACACTCCTAGTTAGAAATCCCATCTTCTGCAAAGCCTTTCAGCCCTTACCAAGTGTAGGGCCTAGGCTGCTTCCCCGCAGCAGTCTAGGCTCTCTGTGTAGTGATTATCACTCAGCAGCACAGCACAGGGTTTTGAAGGGCATGTCCTTGGAATCCTCACTCTCATTAACAAGCTATGTTACTTGGGGTGAATTACATTGCTTCCTTGGGCCTCAGTTTTCTCCTTCCTGACAGGGGAATCATACTTCTGCTTACCTATCTCGTAGTGTTGGTAGGAAGATTAATACGTAATATGATTTATGTAATGTGCTTACAATTGCCCCTGGTAAATGACATAGTGATTTTGTAATTTATTGCTGCTATTAATGCCACATTATTGCTATTGTTTCTACTTCCGGGACTATATTTTTGCCAGTAATCTCTGTTGCTGTATTCTAAGTGGAGTGAGGTCAGGGTCTCTGCCCACCACCACCACCATCACCTCTGCCATCGTCCTCGTTGTCATCATCATCATCATCGTCATCATCATCATTTCCTGAGTGCATGGCATTCAACAGGCATTCACTGAATGTGCAGTATGCTCATTCAGAGGTGTGGGTGTGAAGAGATGTCTTGAGTAATTGCGAGGAGAGAATGATCTTCAGGGATGTCTTGCTGGAGATGTCTCCTGGGCTGAGCTGTACTGATGGCTGGAAATGAGTCAGGGTCAAGGATCACATGGCAGCAGCATGGAATACTCTGGGGATAGTGGCTGGAGAATACAGTACTATAGAGGTGAGATCTGCTGAGAAGCTGGGAATTGTCCTGGGTATCATTGTCCAGTGGCAACAGAATGTGAGCCACATAGGTCATGCAAAGTTGTCTAATCATCACATTAAAGAGAAACAGGCAAAGTTAACTGTAATGTATTGCATTTAATGTAAAGCGCATCCAAAATACTGTTTAAACATACAGTATCTGAATACTATTTCAACAAATGATATTTAATATAAAAATACTGACAAGATATTTTTACTCCCCTCTCACCTATAAGTCTTTAAGATCTTGATTTGGACTGGCCATATTGTAAGAGCTCAGTAGCTTCATGAGGCTGATGGCTGCCACATTGGACAGCTGGGTGTTGATAAAAAGCAGTTGTGAGGCAGTGGTCTTAATAAGACAGTGGCTATGTGGGTGGAGAGAGGGCAAAGGGCTTGAACAGGACAAGGTATTTACCACATTTCTTGTATTCCTCGCAGGTAGAAGAATTCAGGAAAAAGAATATGTTTTATTTTTGTTTTTAGACAAGGTAAACTGCTGAGTTAAGCTTTCGAGTTTGAGGTTTAGGTGGGACATTGTGTTTCATGGATGTGGAGCTTAGTCCTTGAATATTTTATAATGTTAAGGCCTGTGAAATGGATCTGAAGCTCTGTAAACCCTGGACAGCTCCCTGGGTTGTCCTTACCTGCCCATCCTGTCTTGCTCTCATCCTCACTCTGGCTTGAAAGCGCTCTTCTTGGACTTTAGGGAAAGTTAGATGATTACCCCCAGACTCCCAGATGGGCTCTGATCAGAGAAAAAAAGAGAAGATACATGGTCATAATTCTCAAACATGCCTTACCAATCCATCTGAAGTGACTGAAGTATGTCATGAGCCATTTGAATTTTAAAGTTTGTTTTAAAATTATGTATAATAAATTATAAACCATTTTTAATATTAAAAAGTGTAATTGATATAGATTATTACTGGAAAATGTCTATAGCTTTTTATTTTTAGAAATGAAATTCTGAGAACTTTTTGTAGGTCTGTGTCCAGGCAGTGCTTCTGTTTGGCAGTGTCATTCCAGGAACAAGGTAAATATGATTCTAAGTTGTTCATAGTAGGGGGGCCATGCTGCTGAAACACTATGTAGAATGTCAGAGGTTGGGAGATAGAACACTGGCCTGGTGTGCATGAGATCCTGGGTTTGAGCCCAGCATATAAACACCATGTAGAGTACTCAGAGATGTGATTAAGAACTTTGTCCATTCATTCATTCATTCATTCATTAGTTAACATTGTTGTACATTTTTAGTGTGCCATTCTCTTTGCAACGTCCCAGAGGTATAGAAATAAGCTGCTTTCCTTTTTAAAAATCCCAGTTAGCATGCAGTGGTGTAGCTGCAACAAAGACAGATATATGCAAACTTTATGGGAATAGATTCACAGCTTAATTATTTGCAGGCCCAGGAAGGAAGCTGGTGCTTAAGATAGATGAAAGGGGAGGAGAAATTTACACAGACATAGTACAGAATATGGTGCTTTCATCGGACAGTAAGTTGCAACACTGCCTTGGACCAGTCAATCATGTGCACTTTCATTTACATATGCATTTATCTGTTCAACCAAAGGTTTAAGGCAGCAGTTGTAAGATATAAATGTAGGGCCGGTGAGATGGCTCAGCGGCATAAGCGCCTGCCTTGCAAGCGCAAGGGCCCGAGTTCGACTCCCGGAACCCACATACGAAAAAGGGGCCAGTGATATCGCTCAGCGGCACGGGTGCCTGTTGGCGCGTGAGGTCCTGAGGTCGACCCCCTGGTACCCACCAAAAAAAAAAAAAAAAAAAGATATAAATGTATAAGGTACCTGAGTGTCTTTTCCAAGAGAACGGAGAGCATGTTAACAACTGCTGTGTGCAAAACGAGGGTGGAGACTTGACATCTGCATTCACATTTGAAGACATGGTGCGACTTTGATACTCCATCCACAAACACTAAGCCTACGCTATGTGTCAATCCCTGCATTAGGTGGTGGTGGTGGTGTGTGTGTGTTTTAGCATTATGAAAGAGAAGCAAACTTGCTGCTCTATTGTCCTTCCGGGACTCACAGTCCAGAGGACAAGAAGATCTAATAGTAAGTAGTCAAGCGATGTGATGAATGTTCCTTGGCCTTATGAGGGCACTTGACTCGAGCTGCAGGGATCAGGGAAGGCCTCAGGGAGAGGTTATGTTGAAACTAAGTTTTGAAGATTGAGTAGGAATTAACTGGGAGGGAATAGTGGGAGAGGGTATACTAAGCAGGAAGAATATGTCCACAAGCACTAAATTGGGAAAGAGCACAGTGATTTTGTGTGACTGCAGTTGTTAGGTGTGGCAAGTGCACAGAATGTGGTGGAGAAGCAAGACACAGGCTGACAAGGTGGTTTGGGGCAGAGCCTGACCCAGCTACACTGAGGCTTTCGGTTTTAAGTGTATCTGAGAGGGAACCCTTAGTAGGTGGTACAGAACATAGACAAATTGTATTTTAGAATGATGTCTTTGCTAAGACTCAGAGAGTACATTAAAGAAGATGTAGTTCGTGAAGAAACCCTTGGTACCAGAGAAACACAGATGGAAGAGATGGGACACTAAGAGGATTTGGAGGGGAAGCAGGTCTTAACCACCGTTAGATGTGGCCAGTGAGGGTCAGGAGAAAACAAGGCTTCTGTCTAGGTTGGGTGACTGGGTACCCCAAAAACAAAGAGGGGAAGTGGGACGGTTAGCAGAAAGGTAAGTAGTTCTGACACTTGGTGTGCCGACCTTGAGATACCAAGAGGAAACAACCAGTTTAAGGTGGAAATAAGCACCTGGCTGTGTCACATGGAGAATAAAATCTTAAGGACCACTAAAACTTAAGGGAGGACATAGAAGGAAACTTGGGAAAGGGTGAATGAGGGAAGAATGGTCAGTAACAAGACAGGACAGAGTTATTCTCTCTACTGTGATTTTTGAAAGATTTCAAATCTATAGAAAAGTCAATGAAAAGTCTATAGAATACTACAATGAACACATGCAAATTTTTACCCAGAACTAACGACTGTTCACTTTGGTCACATTTGTTTTAATCTGTTTCTGCCTAAGTACTCTTGAAGGAAGAAAGAAAGGTAGCCATGGAGATTATTTAGTGAAGAGCTCCAGGGGCAGAGGCAGCCTGTGCAAAAGCCCTGAGGTGGAAGGATGTTTAGCTTGTTTGCTGATAAGCAAGGAATCCATGTGACTGGAGTGGAGAGAGAAAGGGGAAGAATTATAGGATACAGGGTTAGAGAGGTGGTGGTAGTCCATGCCATTTAAGACCTTGTAGGCCAGCATGAGGTCTTTAGATTTTCCTGAGAATGAGATGGGAAGGTATTGGAGATCTTCTAGATGTGACATGATCTGATTTACATTTTTTAAGGATCACTCAGAACTATGTAGCATATAGACTGGGAAGGAGGACAAGGTGAGAAGCAATGAGGTCAGCTTAGGGGCTGCTGCAGTAGTCCAGTCAGGGTCTTCTGTAGCTCAGACAAGGACAGCAGTGGGAGAGGCCATTAGAAGAGTAGCTCTGTGTTAAAGGTGGAGTCAACACTTAACAGATGGACTGGAGGTTGACCATAGGATTAAGTGAAAGGTCAAGGATGACATCAAGTACTTGGTTTTTGCTACTGATGGAGTGGAGAAGCAATTTGTGGAGGTGGGGCTGGGTGGAAAAATTAAGAAACTATTTTTAGAGTATGTTAAGATTGAGATGCCCACTGGGGTATCCAGATAGACATATTTAATAGACAGAAGCCTAGAGTTCAGTGAAGTAGTCTGGGCTGGAGAAAGGACTTTAGGAGCATCAGCATGTAGATAGAATCTAGAGTGTGACTCTGAGTGAGGGAAGAAGCGTGGATAAAGATGAGATCCAAGGTTGGAGGCCTGGTACACCTCAGAAATAATAGGTCAAGAAACCAGGAAAAACTTGCAAGGTAGGAGAATGAGCTATCCCAGATGTCACTTGAAGAAATGAAGAGTGAGCAGCTATGTCAGGTGCTACTGCTAGGTCAGCTGAGAAAAGACAGGAGATCATAGGGGTCACTTTGATGAGAGCCATTTTTGTGAAATATTAGCATGATTTGAGCAAATTCAAGAGTAATGGGAGAAGTGGTAAAGGCAGCAAATATGTATTGTCACTTTTTCCAAGACTGTTGGAAGAGCAGGAGGAAGACGTGTCAAGAGAGGTTCAGTAAATATTTGACAGTGCAAGGTGGGGTAGAAGATGTGCAGGTGGGAAGAACTGGTCAGGCAGGAGGCAAATTTAAAAGTAGCTTGGTAGATGAATTTGGATGAGATAGCTATTTAAATTGGTCCCTAAGGCAAACTTCTTTTAAATGACTGCTTTAAAGAGTGTTGCTACAAGGATGCTCTGTGTTGGGGTGAGAGAAGTCAGGGTAGGGTTTGCCTTGCCTGTGTTCCTTGGCTTCCCAGGCCCATGGCACCCCAGTGGTGATTATTTGCACTGCTTCTACTGCTGGCTCAGCTATGCTGTGAGGAATTTGGGCGCCTCCAGGCTTCCCGGTCCTTACCTCCCAGAAGTCAACATTGCCTGCCCCTCGACCCTGCTCAAGGTCTCACAAGACCTTTGCTGGGTGAGGCCTTCCTTGCCCAGTGGCTCTTACTTGTGATTTCTCATGGTGCTGGGCCTTAGGCTGAATGACTTCTGTTTTTTTGTTCTTAATGCCTATCCCCTCCTCCACCTCTCTGGTTTATTTCTAATGGATCTAGGACTTACTTAAAAGATTCACAGTATGAAGCATTATTACTCTGTGGATAGTAAGCTGTTTAATAAATATTATTTCATAACACATAATGAACAGAGACTAAAGTTATCTTGAAAACTCATAGATGTTTGCTATCTGTGAAATGAGGTTGTGTAGTACTGAATATTCTTGAAGTTTTCTTTTAATGGGAAAAGTAAATCATATTTGGAAGGTTTCATTTAAATTTCTAATTCTGATATATTTTATTTAATCTGGCTTTTCTAATATAGGCTCCCAAGTTTTTGTTTTTTTTTAATCTGAGAAATTTTCTAAATACTTTACTCTGAAATTATCTTTACTTCCCTCATCCCATCTTAAACAAATGCTTGCGTCCTTACTTCATTTTTTTTAGATGTGCAAGGCTGAAAGTAGAGGCCCCCAGAAGGTCTCAAAGTTAGAAGAGGCTTTATAGATCAGCTCATCCAGCTTTATCTTAGATGAGGAATTTGAGGCATCTTGAGTTGATTGTCTACTTAACTTGATTGTGATGGTTAAAAGCCAAACATAACATTAAATTCTCTAGCTTCATTCTACTATTTCTTCCTTTTAACAACTTATCTGAAAGGAACTGCCAGCACATGAAGGAATATCACCAAGGAGGAGTCTGACACTCTTTGTCAGGGGCTTATGTATCGGGTGAGGTGGCTGTAGACCCCCAGCAACCCTGTGAGCAAGGCCTTGCCGACATTAGGGCCATCTGGGCATGACTGCTCTGAGGCCGCCCCCATCCGTGTTAGTTTGGCCCTTCCTGGTTGAAGGTAAATCCATCTGCATGTTGCTTCCTGTTTGCCAGCTGTCCTTGGGGATGATCACAGGTATAAAAACCTGTGAGGTTGTTCCCCAAGTAATTTCTGTTTACATTTCTGAGTTTGCTGTAGTAGAAACTAAAGAGAAAATCTTCAGGCTCTTGAATTACAGTTGGTTAGTGTGGATTAGATACTAGATGATGATTATAACTTCAGAACTAGAAAGCTTAGTCTATCAACTTTGATAATATTAAGCTACCATGAAAAAACCCTCAATTTCTTTGCTGATATTCATACATAAATATTGCTAAAATATTCCATCTTAATTGTGAATTCTTACTCCTTTCTAAATTGTATTTTAAAAATGTCAGAACGTAAGTATTTGTATTTTACGCAGAAGTGAAGATACTTTATCAGAAGTCACATGAAGTAATATGTTTTCAAAACATTGGTGAGTTTTTTTATATAAACAAGGTAATATGGAAACAAGTTACTCAAATATAATCCTTAGTTTAATAGTATCTCTCTAGCATTTTCAGTGTTCAAGTATTTTCAAATAGATGCAAATTTCTGGGGACTGTGAAGACACTGCTGGATGGATTTCACTTCTGCAGCCAGGCTAAATCACACAGCTGTTTAAAGTGAAGTAGCTCAGTTCAGAGGGTACTGCTGTTTTATAACCATATTTAAAACTCTGTTCCTCTTTTACTCCCTCAAACTGAATTCAAAGATATAATGGGTCTCATTATAGGTAAAAGGTCTGTGACTCAGCCATCGAGCTACTCAAACTCTTGGCTGTTTTAATTGCCACCATTAAAGCTTTAGTACTTTTATCTCATAAAAATAGATATCATTGATGTAAAATGTGTGCCTATTGAAGATACATGTGTACCTCTGCCCTTATAGTTAGCTAATCAACCATTGGAGTCTGAAGTTAGGTTTTATGCAGATGGGAACATGACATTGATCACAAATTTATTCTGAATTAGTTACTTAATTAAGAAGAAATTCCAGTAGTAGTAAGAACAACACCTAGTTAGCATATCTCCTGTGAAGAACCTTATTTTTGTTTATATTAAATGTTTAACTACACGTAATTTATGGAACAGTGGTAGATTTTTGCTAAGCTCTTTGTTGAACTGAACAGAATAGTTTCTCTGATTCTAACGCTGATATTTCAGTGATTCAAGGGATATACATGAAACACTGTTTTGTCTCTATTTGACACATCTGTTTGAATTTAAGTATAGTAATTTTAGGTGTTGACTTGTAGACAAAAATTAGGCCCTGCAAAAGGGAAAATATCAAGGTGTGAAGAAAACTCCAAGAACACAGTGGGGGTTTAATATTAAGATGTGAAAAGCTAGGTCATTGGGGGCTTTTCCTTCCAGTATGGTAGTATGCTATTCATTCATTATTCATGTTGTTGTGCACAAATGAAATGTCTGTAAAAGACGAGGACGTCTCAAGAAAGTTTAACACTCTACCCATTCATGTACCTATTTATTTCTCTGTTGTAAAAATAGCAAATAATTGGTAGGGCATTTCATTAGGTTATTTTGTTCTGCTGTTTTAACTATGGAATTGTATTTGGATAAGAGAAAAATCTGACTATAAAAGGGACTCAGATTCAAACAGTTCTAAAACTAAACTTATCCACACAAAACATTTTTGAGCTCATATACATAGCCGGGCTTCTTTTTCTTGCCCAGCTGTGTAGATTCAATTATAATAATTTTCTCAGTTGCATAACATTGCTGTTTGTTTATTACTGCGTTATTAGTCAGTGAATGAACCTCCCTCTTTTTGACCCCTCGGCAGTGTTTATAAAATACTTAATTGCTTTGGTGTCTTCTGTTTCATGTGTAATTCCAGCTGGAAGGAGTCATGGAACACAGTCCCCTTTACGTGTCAACCAACTGTTTCTAATGTGCAGTAAACTTTCTTTATAAGTATTAAGAGCCTTTTACATTGCTTATTGTGCAGTTTTTTTTTTTTAACTTGAAAATGAGTTTTTTCTTTAATAATCTCCTCACTGTGATAGTTTAAGTGGTAGATAACTAACTAATGTATACTCTAGCTTTTCAGAACACTGTGTGAAATCCACTGGGCTCCCCCTGTCTGAGTGGTCCCACCTCTGTCCAGTTGATGCCTTACAGCTGCACTCCTTGCCATTACATCTTCCCCTTCTTTGGAGAGAAACTTCAGCATAGTGGATGAGAACATGGGCTTCACAGAGCGTTTGTCTGCTTTGACAAATTCCTTTTCTCATCAGCTTTTTTGAGACTTAGGGCAAATTTCTTAACCCCTTTGAGTGCCTTAGTTTCCCCATTTGCAAACCATGGACAATTTCATGAGATTGTTATGAATGTAGAACATTGCTTAGCTGAAAAATGCTAAGGTTCCCCAGGAGCAGCGTCTCTACAAAGGCAAAAGGAAGTCCTGCTGTGCTGGACTGTTTTCATGTGGAAGCATATGCGTCTCAGGAGGAAAAGGGATCCTAGATGGAAAAAAAAAAAATTCAGATGAGAGTTAAGATTTTAAGTTATCTCCCACCACCACTACCACTCTTAAAGAGAAAGGGAAAAAAAAAAAAAAAAGATTTTAAGATCTGTATTAATTTTAATGTATGTATTGCTGTGTGACACATTACCACAAATTTCATGGTTTATAAACCTCTATTTCCTCTCTCAAGACTGTTCTCATGTGGAATCTTGACTGGGAAGAGATATGCTTCTAGGTCCATTCCAGTTATTGACGAAATTCATATCACGTGTTGAATGACCAGGTTCCATTTCTTGCTGGCTGTTACCTGAGGCCACACTCAACTCCTGGAGGCTGCCCATGCTTCCTACCCCTGGTTCCTTCTGCACTGTGGTCACTGGCTTCTTCAAAGTCAGACAGAACGTTCCAGCCCTCTTACAAGTCTTCCCTGATTGAGCTGGGCCCATCCAGAATAATTGCCCCTTTGTGTAACTGCAAACCAGTGATTTGGGAACCTTGATCAGGCTTGTGAAATCCTTTCACCTTTATGTATATGTATGAGAGTACGTATATTCTCTTGGCTTGATGTCCAAACTTCTAGAGATAATGGGGCCATCTTAGAAGTCTGTCTCCCATGAGTGTAAGTTTTTATAGATGTAGTCTATCATTTAGCATTTATTGCAAACTAAATTTACTAGACTGTTTCTGAATCCTGGAGAACTTGCCTGAAGTGTGTAGATTAACTTTATCACCGAGCTTTTTTTTTTTTTTTTTTTTTTGTGGGTACCGGGGGGACGACCTCAGGACCTCGCACGCCAACAGGCACCCGTGCCGCTGAGCGATATCACCGGCCCCTTTTTCGTATGTGGGTTCCGGGAGTCGAACTCGGGCCTTCGCGCTTGCAAGGCAGGCGCTTACACCGCTGAGCCATCTCACCGGCCCTATCACCGAGCTTTTTATAAATTGATTTTTCCCCCTCTTCAAAGATTGTTCTATTCCCAATTCTGTACAAACCCCTGGGAACGTTCACTGTTAGAACCAACTTTTGTCAATCTTAGAGGGTTGACTTTTAATTCATAAAAATAGCATAATAAGTTACTTTTAATATTAACTTCTAAGAGTAATAGAAACCTTAGTATAAACTTGTTACAGTCTGCTTTTTTTCAGAGCCAGAGTCACACTCACCTTTTCAGTTCAATGATGTAAAAACTTGTTGTGTTGAATTAAATTCTTTTTAGCATGTAAATTTGTCTTTAGTGTTTTTGAGTAAGATGTCTGTGCAAAACATTTTGACCACCCCAGAAACACTATTGTCTTGTATTTTACTGAGTTTGATCCCTAGTAATCTGATCCCTGGATAGATTCCGGTGTGTGTAACTGCTGCCAAATTCAAGCTTCCTGATACATCTTTGAGAACAATATAGATCTTAGGGCTAACTTGAAGTCAACACATGAAATGGGAATTATTTCTGTAAATTCTCATTCACTGACAGTTATTGAGGTGAGCCTGCTAAAGGAAGGCACTACATGCAAGGTGGTGAACGAAGAGGGAAGTGAGAGATGCTAAAGTTCAGCCTGTTAAGCACCCTAAACATATTATCTTTGCCATTTTTGCTTCTAGCAAGGATTGTTCAATGGAATATAATGTTCAATGATTTATTTCCCTAAAAAGTTTAGAAATAAATAGAAGAGTGCGAAAGCATGATTATATCAGATTCCTCTTAACAGAGTCATAGTTTGGTTTGTTTATAATAAGCCAGAGGCACATGATATGCACATTGCAAACCCTGCTTTTTCTCGGGGTGTTGCTCTTTATGAGAAGGGGTGGACAGGCCTGCTGTTAAACGCATCCCCCACCCTGCCCTTGGTGCAGGAGACCCAAAACATTATTCTCTGTTACTACCATACACTTTGATTTGTGTTGTGTTTGTCCCCTATTGTCCCTTACTTACAGATGTACTGATTGTTTCTGTTGGCACCTCTGCATTTCTTTTCCTTCTATCATTGTCAGGACAAGAGAGGTTTTAGAGGAAGAGCAGGTTTTTTTTTTTGAAAAGCCAGCACATGTGAAAGCACCATTCAAGTTTGATAGAAACAACTAAGCTGTTTTTTCACAAGAATTTATGAAGTAACAGAGGCACATCAGAAGCATTTTAACATCAGTTCACCTCTAGGCCCTCGGGGTGTGTGTGTGTAGACAAACGGCTGTTTCAACTCTGTGGTCCCTAGATGGAAACCTGTAACTTTATCTGGTGCTTTTCCTAAGAAGTAACAATTGATGTGTTATGAAGTTGGAGAAAAGAATTGGCTTAGAATCCTTGAAATACAGTACACTGAATAAAAATTCATATAAGCAGTTCTTTATAGTATTTGGTTTGGGGAGACTTTTCAAGGCACAGCAAGGAGTGGGCTTATCTTTTTCTGGTTTTTAAAGACTTGGAACAGTCCTAGGACAAGGTAGATCTCAATATCAACTGGATTGAATTTACTTCTACCTATCAAACAGGGTGATTTTGAGACTCTTACCAGATAATATTTTAGTAGTGGAGTACAATAAGAATGTCAATTCTTACAATATTTTTTTTTTTTTTTTTGTGGGTACCAGGGGTCGAACTCAGGACCTCATGCACCAGCAGGCGCCCGTGCCACTGAGCGATATCACTGGCCCTTTTTTTTCATATGTGGGTACCGGGAGTCAAACTCAGGACCTCGTGCTTGCCAGGCAGGCGCTTATGCCGCTGAGTTATCTCACTGGCCCCCTTACCTACATTTTTATCTTTGGGTAAAAAGTTAGTGATGCTTTACAGCTTTACTTCAGTTTTGCCTTTGCCAAGGCAAAAATTTCTTGATTTGTATTGTGGATTGGGATTAGGATTTTCAGAATAAAGCCTTTGTGGTTTTGGAAAAGACAGCAAGCTACTCCCTGGATTTGTGGGCACAGTCACGTTCAGAGAGCTCATAGCCCTCCCTCTAGCTACGGGTCACCATATGGAGCACCCACGAGTTTCAGAGCTTCTTGGGAAGGCTGAGTAAGGTACATGGGTTTCATAACTACATCTTTGTCGTTATCCAGCTGGATAAGTTAAAGTTTCAGTTTCCTCCTTCATAAAAACAGCAATAATAACACCTAGTGCACAAACCTTAAGAGGACTGTTGGAAAAACTTAAGAGGTATAGAAAATGCTCAGGAGTGCTAATGGCATGTAAAAATAACTGTACAACAAATGGTTAAAAAAAAGAAAATCACTCAGTACAGGGATGGCTTCAGGACTTCCTGACAGCCTGGTAGTGTCTCTCCCCTAACACTAGGGTGGTTCCTCAGCCCCTGTTCCCATTTCCCTGAGGAGGCCTGGCACAGTAGCATAGGCTCTGGGCCCGTGGAACCGCCTCCTCCCTGCTGCACCCCCAAAGCTGTGAGGCAGCACTCGGGCTCCTGGGTGCAGCCTACTGAGAGCCACACAAGTCGAGAACACTCAGGAAAGGGGAGATGATCAGAAGGGCAGCAGTGGGTAGGGCAGAGAGTGAAGCAACTGTGGACAAATAACACTATGCTCCTCCATTGGGAGAGATCCTTCTTTCTCCACTTGGTATTTCTCAGGCATTCAGAAAGGCTTTGCTTAGCATTGGTGGCATTTTATTGCAGTATTTTTCAGTTAAACTGACTCAAGAAACACAACATAGTATTTTGCACATTAAGAGTGCTGTTTGGCAGTTCCTGTGGTGTGGCTCCACTCCTAAATATATGTACATGCTTAGTGTTCTGTACTTGATGTAAAACTATTCAGCTTTAAATTTAACATGATTGCTTGATTCATTATTTTCCTCTACTTATTCAAATTATATATATAATTTAGATACCATAAAAGTGGTTCGTAATTTATAGCTGCTTAAGATTTTGTTTGTATGGTGAATCTATTCTAATGACAACCTAAAAACACAAGCAGGAAACCGAAAGTTCAAAAATGCCTTTTAAAATTAGGTATTTTAGCAGTAATTTAAAAAAAAATTTTAACTTTAAAATTAATAAATCTGAAGTATATGATGAGGTAAATTATTATATTGCAGAGTTCATTTTATTTAACTTGGTAATTTTCTTGAATGTGTATAACAAAAATTATGCTAGTCTTCTTTATATGGCTTTACTAATATTCCTGTTTCATTCCTACCAGTGGTGTAAATTGAGCATAAAAGAAACGGCCAATTTAATGAGCTGTTTCAGTGATTTTTATATAAAATTATATTTGTTCAGAGTCATATGCTGTCTTCTAAAACCTTTGATAACCACTGCTTACACACACACACCACCCCCCATACACTCATCCAAGAGAAGGTGATGGATTTGTCCTGCTTTAGCTGCAGCAGTAGAGTCAAGTGTATTTTGAAGAACACTTTTATTCAAGATAATACGGTTTAATACCCCTCGGACAGGTATGATGGGTACTATAGGCTAAATATCGCTTATTCAAAATTCTTAGAATCAGAAGTGCTTAAGATTTCTGATATTTTTTTCAGATATTGAGTATTTGCATATACATAATAAGATATCTTAGAGAGAGGACCCAAGTCTAAACACAAAATTCATTTCTTTCATATGTATCATATATTATCCGTATAGTCTGAAAGTAATTTTATTTAAATAATTTTTTTACATGAAACAAGGTTTCATGGTATCACGTTTTCTACTTGTTCTGTCTTATTGGCCCTCAGAAAGTTTCTGCTTTTGGAGCATTTCAGATTTTGGATTGTTGTATTAGGAGGAGTGCTCAACCTGTATCTTTATCAACCCCCTCCTGCCAATCTTGTGAGACTATTAGGGCTCGGAAAGTCCTATAGTAAACTGTTGAACTTGGCAGATCAAAATTTTGTGACCTTGTGTGACCTGAGTCTTATTTTCATGGGACACCTTTGAATACCCTTAACTTATGTATATATTTTTTTGCCTTCTCAGTTAGTTTTTATGATCAACAAGCCTAATAGTGTTCATTGATGTTTTTGTGGTTGTGCTTTCATGTTCATAAGTGTATCCATTCAACAAATAATTTTTCCTGGAAATTGTTAAGAAGGTGCCAAATAAAATTAACACTTAAAGGTTTGAACTTGAGGCTTTAACTTTATTCATACTAAGTTTAGTCAAACAAAATATTCCAGTTCTTATTTCTCTTAATAATATTTCAGTGCTTAGTATTTTATATCAGAAGATCGTTAAGAATTATTAAGAAAAGAATCATTTCACTTGACGTTCAAACACATATCTGCTCATCTTGATTTACTACTCCATAAAGTGGGTTTAAAAAACTTAAGCCAGGTGCAGTGGTGCATGCCTGTAATTCCAGCTACTCAGGAGGCTAAGACAGGGTCATCATAAGTTTCAGGCCAGCCTGGGCAACTTAGCCAGACCCTGTTTCAAAATAAAAATAAAAGAAGGACTGAGGATATAGCTCAGTAATACAGCATTTGCCTACCATGTGTGAGGCCCCAGGTTTAATCCTAAGCACCCCCCCCCATAAAAGCAAATTGTTTGTAATGTATTTTTTTTTTTTTTTTTTTTTTTTTTTTTGTGGGTACCGGGGGGACGACCTCAGGACCTCGCGCGCCAACAGGCACCCGTGCCGCTGAGCGATATCACCGGCCCCTTTTTCGTATGTGGGTTCCGGGAGTCGAACTCGGGCCGTCGCGCTTGCAAGGCAGGCGCTTACGCCGCTGAGCCATCTCACCGGCCCTGTAATGTATTTTTATACCTCAGGCATGATTCATTGTTCAGGCTGGTTCCATTGAGGAACAGATTCCTGGCTGGAGCCTGTGTCCCCTTCTGTCCCAGTCTGTGTTGATTTCTTTTAGGAAGCCTCATTGGTTCCAGTCTAGATTAGATGCTTTGCACGCCCTCCTTCCCCACTTCCCAAGTGGCTGCCCTGTTCAGTTATATCCTTAAAATATTTGTCGAATGAGTAAATGAATTGGGCATCAGATTTTGAACACATTTTCTTTTATCAGTGTCATTGTTAGTCTCAACAGCACTTACCGAACCTTTGCTTAAATGCTCTTTGAATCATTGTACACTCTTGGTTGAAGATTGAGCATCTGTTTTCATACCAGAATTCCAATTTAAAAGAATGTGGAGGGACCAAGAACCTGGGGAGTGCTGGCAAAGAAAGAAGTTAAGGATATCAGTGATAGAAATGTCTCCAAAGCCACTTTAAAAATATCAAATAGTACATTTCATGTGGCTAATTAAAATTTGTATTTTTATAAACCACTTAAATCATATTCAGTGGGTTTTTATTTCTTGTTACTTGGGTCTACATTGGCTGGTCACTTCTTTACCAGGATCTGATTTTCTCCTTAGCGCTCATGTGCCTCTCTTTATTTTCTTCCTCTAGCTTAGTTTGTGGGCAGCTATACATCCCCAGAAGTTTCACCTCTCTGTAATTCCAGCTACTCAGGAGGCTAAGGCAGGGTCATCATAAGTTTCAGGCCAGCCTGGGCAACTTAGCTAGAACCTGTTTCAAAATAAAAATAAAAGAAGGGGGCCGGTGAGATGGCTCAGCGGCTTAAGCGCCTGCCCGGCAAGCGCGAGGGCCCGAGTTTGACTCCCGGATCCCACATACGAAAAAGGGGCCGGTGACATCGCTCAGCGGCACTGGTGCCTGTTGGCGCGCGAGGTCCTGAGGTCGACCCCCCGGTACCCACAAAAAAAAAAAAATAAAAAAATAAAAGAAGGACTGAGGATGTAGCTCAGTAATAGAGCATTTGCCTACCATGTGTGAGGCCCCAGGTTTAATCCTCAGCACGCCCCCATAAAAGCAACTTGTTTGTAATGTATTTTTATGCCTCCAGCCACAGTCTTAGGCTCTCTAGTTCAGTTAATTGGTAGTTCTCTCTTTTTGTAAAGCATTGTTTTGATTTTAGACTTGTTTGTATGTAAGTAAATCCACATAAAAATTGCCTGTAAATGTTTATTTATAGATGTCTGTATTGCAAAATGTAGTCACTTTGCAAAGTTTATAAGTGTGTGTTGGAAACATTGCACACTGTTAGTACATCGATGGCTAGTGTCACTCGAGATTGATAACAGGTTGAGGACTCAGAATGTAATTAAGGCAAAAATAATAAGTTAGTTTTTTAAAACCAGAAAATGCTGATGAGTCATGGAAGAAAAGCACAGTGGAAGTAGATAAAAAGTTCTTCCACAGTTTTTCATTTTCTTCTATGGTCCTTCTGAGCATTCTGGGTTAGGTTTCTTAAAAGTAGCAGGATTGCTTTCATTTCCCCTACCTGAGCTCTCCTTTATTTAAATTTGCACCCTGTTTAATCTGTGCTTCATATAAGATAACTTATTTTCATGTTTTCTAATTTATATTCCATGAACAGTGGAGTAAAAGATAAAAACAATTCTCTTTTGCTTATTATGGTAATTTTTTTTTTTTTTTGTGTGGGTACCGGGGGGTCGACCTCAGGACCTCGCGCGCCAACAGGCACCTGTGCCGCTGAGCGATATCACCGGCTCCTTTTTCGTATGTGGGATCTGGGAGACAAACTCGGGCCCTTGCGCTTGCAAGGCAGGCGCTTACGCCGCTGAGCCATCTCACCGGCCAATTTTTAAAAACAAATACCCCGTAGGTCATTTTTACGTATTTAAATACCAGTCATGCTGTTCCAGTTTCAAAAGTTCATCGCACTGTCCTTATATATTCCGTAATATCCCAAAATGCATACAGAATTATGATAGAAAATAATGTCACAGAGAAAGTCATACAGGGTGTATTTAAAAATACCTTTGGTATCTAACATTCTGTTTGTTCTAGTAAATGTGAGGTTTAGGAACGCCCTATATGGTAATATCAGATGTTAATGACATTGATTACCTGTCAGGCAGTGGGAATTGATGGGAAAATGTCCAATGTAAAATTAGCATTAGGGAAGACTGTACCATGCATATGGTGGGGGGGGTATGGACGGCTGGGCCTGTGAGACTTTGTCAGGGTATTACTGGGAGCTCCAGGTTTTTTTCCCCACATGATTAAGGCAGGCCATCTGTTCTTTGTTAAATGTTTACAAAAACAGCTTTTCTCTAAAAGATTTAAGGAGATGTGGGTCTGGTAAACACTATAATATTTCTGAACACCTTTTTCACCCTATTTCAGATAGTACCAAAACATAATTCTGCTGCATATAAAATAAAATTAATACTTCTTTTGTATTTAATCTTTACTTTTTTCCTCCTTATGGAAGATTAAAGTTTTTACTGAGTTACTAAATTATGGTGTTATTTATTTCTGAAAGAAGCACCTAAAATTATTTGTATGCTACAGTGTGTAAATTTCCAGTCTTTTTGTGTTGTGTGATATGCTTTTTCTATTTCATAAATGTGTGCCAGGGAATCTCTCATCAGAAACTCATATTCTGCTACTGGAGTTGATGCACCTGATATTAATACACCATTCTAAGTTGAGTCATTATTTAGCCTTACTCTTTCCTTCTTTTTTCAGGAACAACTTTGCCTTCCATTAGCTGAAAAATAGCTTCTCCCAGATAAGTTTGATTTCTATGTCCCTTGCAAAAAGATATGTTGTTCCCTTTTTAATTACACGAGGAAATAATATGTAGTAATTAATTAGACTTAAGCTGTTTAATCAGTTGACACTTCAAAGTTTTTATGGGGTATAGTATAAAGAATCAGGAGTAGCTCCTCAGTATTTGGTTAGCTGTGTTACCCTGTACAGAAGCTGAGTTCTCTTCTTCAAACTTTGACCTTCTCTTTCTTCCAGTATATCCTGTTTTTCAGGATCATGCCTTCTCAGTTATGCCCAAGAAAGGGCAATGTGTTTTTTAAGACTTTAATTCCATAAAATTTTGGAGCATACTTTGGGAAACCATTGAACCCAAAACTTTCTCTTCACAGGTGGAGAAACTCAATCCAAGTAGGTGAAGTGATCTCCCCAAATGATAGAGTTAATGGTGGGGTCCAGACTAGAATTTTAATCTCTTAGAGGTCTGGGTTCTTTCTCTTCTGCCAGTGCAGCTAGAGAATTGGATGTAGGTTTCTTTTTCAAGTTTTAGTGAAAACAATATAAATGGTATAACTACCGTTTTGTTTTGTTTTGTTATCACTTTGTAAATTGGATGAAACCTGTGGAGTCTTCCTAGTAAGATGGCTGTGTGTAAGATTTCAGGATGAGCGGGACAGCGTTGAAAGAACGCTGGGTTTAGGAAACCTAGATTCAAATCTCAGCTGTGTTTCTTTTGTGGCCTGGGATGGCCACATTACCTTCTTGAATTCTTCCCTTCTGAAAGATGGGAAAAAGTTTTCACATTTTTGTTTGAAATTCAGGTGAACTAACATAGAAGATCAATATATGGCACCAGATAGGTACCAATAAATAATAGTATTTGTGTGTAATTTATGTTAACTGTACTTCATATTTTATTTTAACCTTCCTTCATTACCCATGGTGAGCCCTGGCTTGTACTACCTCAGTCTCAAGTCTCTGCAGGGTGGCCACGGCCCCTCCTGCCTACCCTTCTTTTGGAGGTTGTGTGGTGTATTGCTTCTCTGTCAGTCTCAGTTCTGTCACTTTCCATCTGTATCTCCTTGGGCAAGTTATTTGATGTTAGAGTGTCCTTGTCCTCAACTGTAAAATTAAAAGGATCACCATATTTTAGCATGTAGGGCTGGGTTGGGGATTCAGTGATATCTTAGGTATGAAACACATGCCTGGAACATAGAAATAATATTGCTTACTTACAGTTATCATGTGCCAGGAGAAGCATGAAAAAGGCAGAAAATGAGTGACACTTTCAGGTATTTCATTGAAATTAAAGGTTTTTAGATGATTATATAGCCCTGCCCTGGCTTGGAGCATGAGCTGTGAGGCTGTTGTATACTTAAGTCACTCATTCTGATCTCACCTGACCACTCAGCAGCCTATCCCAATTGTCAGTGTTGTCTGTTATTTAAAGACAGTTTCTGAGTATGTCCCTAGTAAATGCCAAGAATCTCCTGCAAGGCATATCAAATTAACTGAGTTCTGTTTTCCTCAGTGAAATTTCAAAATACAAAGCTTTAAGGAGAAGAATGATTGTACACCTTCCTTATCAGTACAAGAAATTTAACCAATTCGAAATCATTAAGCTTGTTAATGTGACTTTAATGTGATGTTTTAATTAATGTCATTTAAATGAGAAATGACTTGTACTGTTCAGTATTTATGTGTTGGGTTTACACTTGATTTCAAACTTCATGGTAGCATAATCTTGGAATCTTCAGCATACTTGTTCTTTTTTTAAATGACTAAATTATGTACCTTTTATTTGAGGTCTTATTCCCACATGGGGGAAAAATACTCAGACTTACTCTTTGTGGATTTAAGTTTTGCTCCTGTTTTGCATTCTACCATTGCTATTTTTAAAAAATGGACAGTGTCTTTAGCTGAGTGACAGTTTTTTCCTTACGACACTTAATTATTTTCTGTATTACTAAATTGACTTTTTTTTTATTTAAAAGCTTTGGTCATAAGGAAACTTTTTTTTTTTTTTTTGGATGAGAGAAAATAATAGATTCCAAATATATAGTTGGTAAAATATTTGAGCTAAGTTTCAGAAACATCAGCCATTAGCTTTCAGTTCCTTTCTTTACTATGAAGAATGATAAACTAATTTCAGTTCCTATTTGTGTCTCTTAGCATTCTCCATCGGAGCCCTTTCTAGAGAAACCAGTGCCGGATATGACTCAGGTTAGTGGACCGAATGCTCAGCTAGTGAAGAGCGATGATTACCTGCCATCAATAGAACAGCAGCCACAGCAAAAGAAGAAGAAAAAGAAAAACAACCATATTGTTGCAGAGGATCCCAGTAAAAGCTTTGGTAAAGATGACTTCTCTGGTGGGGTTGATAACCAAGAACTAAATAGGAACTCACTGGATGGGTCCCAAGAAGAAAAAAAGAAAAAGAAAAGGCTGAAGGTAAAAAAAGATCCGAAGGAACTGAAAGAACCTAAGGAAAAAAAAGAGCCCAAGGAACCCAAGACCCCGAAAGCCCCTAAGATTCCCAAAGAGCCAAAGGAAAAGAAAGCAAAAACTACCACGCCAAAACCCAAATCCAGCAAAAAGTCAAGGTAGGCTGTGGGCAGAAACAACCACCACCAAAACACTCAGAGTGCAGAAATGAGCCCCCAGCAGGAGTGAGTGGGGAGGGGCACATGTTTATTTTCATCATCATTGTTGAGCATCTTTCTCTAATAGCTATACTAAACAATGAAGGTTTTTGTGCATTCTGGAATTTAGGACTCGATTATTATGAAACGTTCACTTAGAGACCTTACTAGATAAAAATTATTTAAAAATCAGCTTTTTATATTTCTGTGAAAGTTTGTCATTTAACAAATGCAACCAAATTAACAACACAATTATTTATAAGCACAGACCAGCAACCCCATCTTCAGTGGCTATGTAGAACTGGGTAGGAAGGATTATAGAAGAAAGCAAGGTCACTGTGTATTACTAAGCATTTCAGCCCTGCTTCCCAGAATTTGAAACAGGAGAATTAATTTTCTCCCGTTGGTGGAGTAAATCTTCCAGGGGCAGGTTGAAGTCCTAGTGGACAGAGTGGAAGAAATCAAACACCACTCATCCATTAGATATATATTCAAGAATAGCATGAATTTTAGCTTCTGGGAACAAGCCTCCCTCCCTCTCTGCTCCCCCACCAGTTCTCTGACCCCCCCAGAAGGCATATTTATTCAGGAAGAAAAGCTGAGAGGAGAAGACATTGAAGGCTAATTTTTTTCATTTGTACTGAACATTTCTAACAACTGTTCTGAACCAGTTCCAAACATCTGAATCTATTTTTCAGAATATGGCTCATGTTAGAAAATATAGTTTCCAGATGGAAGTATGGTCAGACTTGGTTAATCTGAGCCTGTTTGCAAACTGCATTAGAAAACATGCTCCACCTCCTGCCCCCACGTGCATGAGTAAACACATGCATGTACATACTCAATTCTGCAATTGCTGGCTCATAAACCTTTCATTTGTTGACTACACTTCCGTGTGTATGTGCAGATAATGAATATAATAGAATAGATTGTCTGCAATGAGAAAGATGTTACTATCCAGTGAAAGAACGAACTTGAAATTTCAGCTTCTTGCTAAAAATATCTAAATAACCCAAATACATTATTTTGTGATGTGTTGAAAGTTTGAATCATAGTCATTTAAATTTTTTTTCCATTAAAACCTTTTGTGATGCCCAAATAACTGAATTATATTCAGTAACTCAAACTTACTGATAATATTTGTATTTACTTTTGAGCTTTCTTCAATGCCTTAGTCTTTTAATTTAAAACTATTAGTAATTCTTCCTCATGAACATTTTTCAAAACTCATGCATTACAAAATCTGTTTCATTTAAGAGATATTTCATTAAGTGCTTATTATTTTCAGGTACTATTTTATGCTTTTGAGGATATAATAATGAGCAATGATAATATACCTAAAATTTCTGTCTGACTTTATGAGGTTTTTAAAATATGTAGTTGCTTAAATCTCACTATTATACTTTTGGTAAGAAAAACGTGTGCTTATTTCTCCCAAGGAGAAAGAAATCAAAGCAAAATCTTTTTTAAAATGTACTATGTTTTTCTTAAACTGTATAAGTATGTATTTTAAAAAAGCTTTTGAGGTAGGAGGATCACTGTACGTTCGAGGCCAGCCTGGGCTACAAAGTGAATTCAAGGCCAGACTGAACTACATAGAGAAACCCTGTCTCAAGAAGCAAACAGCTTTCTGAAATTCAGAAAATACACCACCAATATTAATTTTAGCATCAAGATGTTTGGCTTCAATGTTCACCTTAATTTTTTGAAGTTTTCACCTACTGGTAAAAATGAATGAAAACCACAATATCTGAGATATTGTCATAAATGTCTAAGTATAGTCGTTCAAGCTCTTGAGTCTATATCAGACTGACCGTATCTCTTAAGCCTTTTGCTTTAGTTTTTTACCATATGCTACCTCCTATAGAGTACTTTGGGGCAGGTATTGAAAAGTATATTTCACAATGGAAATTGTGAATATTTCCCTAACAATTGTAAGGAGCTGTTAGGATCCTGGGCACACCATACCATGTTGATACAGATACATGCCCTGTGTTACCCTGAGAAATACTCAGGGTAGCCTTCAGGTATGCCATCAGTTGTCATCCTGAAGCATGACTCAGAGTCTGTGCTGTGTGTTTGGCATTGCTGAATCTGTGGAAGGACTTTGTACTAGAGTCACAATTTTGGTAGAAAGAAGAGGCTGTATTTTCTCCTAGAAAGAAAGTCTGGTCCTTTCTCTATGTTGCTTTTGATTAATAGTCTTAGGCAGTGTATGCTATCTGTGAGGTTTTTAAAATATGTATGTATGTTAAAATAGGACAGTTTTTACCTCAAGTGGTATGAAAATAACTGAATGGGAACACTTTTGATGAGTCTAGAGATATACAAGAGAAATGATGTAATGTATCCCAGAGACTAGTTGGTCATGTTTGAGGGCACCAAGAGTGTTGGAGACATCTCTGTTGGCCTTGGTAACATCATCTCTTATGTGGCCACTTGTGGATTTAAAATGAAGTATGGCAAGGACATGCCTGAGAGGCTTTCTTGTTCATGGTTTTTTAGGGTTGGCTGTCCAAAGATGGTAAGTGGATTGAGATTTTAAGTAAATCATAAACTGAACCATTATTTTGTCAAACCCCATTGTTTCTGTTGGTCAGATGAATTGAGTGTGTCAAGTTGTAGTTTCCTTGTTCTATGTCTACGAGGAAATAGCATCCCTGATCAAGAATAACTAGAATGCATACAACTACATGTAAATTCTGAATAGCATAGCAGAATAATTATGTAAATTGAATATGCAGTGATGAAGGTAATAGGGGGTTTGGGTTATGTGAGTGCTGGAGTTGAATTGCCATAGCAGTTTGCTTTTAAGCACTGGAATACAACAGTGGCAATTTTGTTTTGCAAAATGTTATGTGATACCAGTTATTTCCATCCTTGGATAAGTTAACTTGATGAATTTGTTTATACAGAAAATAATTTTCCTACAGAGAGCTGAAACAGAGGGAATAAACAGAAATGAAATGAAAAATTTAGCCTAGTACTACTCATGTCTTTCTTCTTCAGCCCTGTATGCCATATCATTGCTGTGATTCTTCAAACAAATATGCCTCCTTTGAGTGGGCGGTGAAGAAGTGACCTGCTGGTGGTCTGGCTCATTGTGCGTTGTGTCACTGGCAAGGGGGGGTGGTGCTTCGTCTGCATCATTTGCACACCCTCTGTAATAAAGGATGTGAGGAGGGTAGCTGTTGTCAAGAGCGCTGGCTTTCTTCATGTGCCTTTATGGTAACCACCTCATTCCCTGCTCTCCCACCTTATTCTATAAAGTGACAGAAGCTTGCATTTGCAGCATTCCCAGAGAACTGGGCCTTTTGACAACCAAAATATAATTACTGTACATCTCTCTTTCCTATGCAGGTGAACCTAAAAGAATCTGCCCAGAAATGGTTATATTGAATGATAGTGAAACAGAAAAAATTATTCAGCATCTCAGAAAAAGATATTTAAAATCTTAATGATGAAAAAAATGGCCACACTCTTTTCTAGTAGAATTTTATCTTTTTCCCTTTTCCTTTTAACTTTAAATATATTTTTTCTATCCTGTTTTTAGTACTCTCCCGAGGTGTCCTTATAGCTTTCAGATATTGGCTGTTAATACTGAAATAAAAGCTAAGGTTTTTGTGGGCTAGGGAGAATGCCAGTTTGCACATGGCAGGATTCATGGAGCTGAAATATGAGGATTTGCATTCTTCTTTTCAATGTGTTTTCTGTTGTTACATGTGTCAGCCCTATGAAATGAGAGAGAATTTGGAGGAAGTGCTTCCTTTGAATCACTCTTGAGGGATTTAGTGGTCCATTTAGCTATATAAAGATTCTTTGAATATACAGAAAGAAGGGAACTTGGCCAAAGATTGTGACTTGACTACTGAAGACCAAGTTAAATGAAGCAATGTAGGCTTGCTGCTAATGTAGTTTCTAGGAACACATTTTGTTTCTTGCTGTATTTCCTACATCAGTGTTAAATCTAGCAGAAAACTAAAATGTTGTTTTTCAGTCAAATGAAGATACATTTTATTTTAAACTGGAAAATAAACATACCCGCTCTTATTTTTAAAAGCCACACAAAGCACCAAAAACATGTAAGGTGTGCTTTTTGCAAGTCTCTGTAATCAACACTAGCAGTAATAGTTAATATTTATATAGCAACTTTCTTTTGAGAAACTTACTTTCAGATACCATTTTTTTAGCTATGGTCTAAAAGAGTAGTAGAATTTACCAAAGAAACATCTATTTTCAATCAGCAACCCCAACAATGGTATGTTTTGGTAAAGTACCACATAGTTAATAATATGTTCTTGTGTATATAAAACTTTTCGTTACAGCTTAGAAACACAGGCAAACTTTTAAGCTAAGTTTGGTAATAAGTAGAAAAAAACCCAGATAATCAGATATCCTCCCATCAGGTACATAGTTAATAAAATACATTAAATCCATGTTTTCTTTTCATATCTTTTACTCACATGTGATAATATAGTCATAACCTAAGACATTGAACCGTTGGACAGGTAGGTATTGGATGTTTGGACAACCATGTGGCCAAATTTTAAATGTGTAGTCATTTTAGCTCTTTCAGTGTTTGGTGTGGAGCAGGAAAAAATAGTGTACCAACCCGTCCTGCTGTCTCTGGTGTATTAAATCCAAGCCCCTGGTTAGGGATGGGACCAGCTACCTCTTGTCCTGCTGCCTCACAGTTTTTCTTCTCTTTAGCAAAGGGACCATAGCTTTGTTTAAATCCCCTGTCCTTCTTTCCGTCGTGATACCACTTCAGGGCCTTTCCATTACCATTGAGCTCCCCCTGACTCAGATCAGGAGAATGAGCACGGTGAGAGTCCTCATCACTTTTTAGTAAAGACTGTGGGTCAGTTTATATCCATCTGGGGAAGAGAACGCCTAACAATATTGACCCTTGAGAGCAAGTTCTGCTTCCTTGTAATCTATGCTAGTTGTAGAAATGGACCATGACAGTCCTTTCAGTGAGCTGCAGTGGACTTCAGAGCAGCGGCCTGTTGCCATGTTGGTTTATGTGAGAGAGGGCAATGTAGAGCCCTCCAAATAAAAGTTGACAGGTGAGGAGACCATCAGCAATGGTGGGATATTAAAAAGATTTTTCTGGAGACACATTTCTTTAAAGTCTTTCATAAGTGGAATTTTAGGGTACAGTATATGTTATAGTAGATGTGGTTGTGATGTTAGGGTTGGGAGATACAGAGCAAAAGGAATTACAGGCTGATTTTTTTTAAATTGAAAAGTCTTATGTAAAATGCTTTAGAAAAATACAAAACTTCATACAAATACTATACATTTTTCTCTTGGTTATGTAAAGATCTCGAGTCATTATATGTTTGTACAAGGCCACTGAATGGAGCATTGGTAATCTGAAATGATAGCCCTCACTTCAGCCACCTCTCTATAGAAGTCTTTGTGGCTTAGCTTTAAAATGTAAACATGGAAATATTATGAGTTAAGAAAAAAGGACATTTTTTTTAATTATTAGAAAGGCAGTACCCTTAAACTTCTATTAGAATTATAATTTTATGTGTGACCATAAATTCTTCTATAGGAACAATATAATTTCACAGGAGTTTGGTTTCTGTTAGGGTGGATGGTGGTATTTTCTCCTTTGTAGTTTTACCATTTGGTCTGCCTATTCTCATCCTACCTATAACACCTGATTGAAAAGTGAGTGGGCAGCATGTGTAATTTTTTGAATTAGTCCCCTGGGAGATCAGAGAAGATAATTGTGAATCCAGGGAATGGGGTTCTGACTGCCAAAGTTATCCTTATTTGTATTCCTTTCTAAGTCATGGAAATACTGTCTGTAATAAATGTGACATCTTTTTTGTGTCTTTGTGTGTGGTACTAAGGATTGAATCCAGGGCCTTTGTATTGAGCTACCTCACCAGTTATTTTCTTTTTTTTTTTTTTTTTTTTTTTTTACTTTGTCTCTAAAGACTAGCTGGGATTGAATTTGTGATCCTCTTGACTTGGCCTCCCAGAATGCTGGGATTATAGGCGTGTGCTACCACACAAAGTAATCATATATGTGTGTCTTAGGGTTTGTTACTTGGAAAGGTATTCTATGGTAAAAGACCACTGAAAGGTAAACTTTCTGCATTAGCTTTATAATGTATGATTTAATTCTTTATGTTGTATTACAGTGCCAGGTAGTGCAACACAGCCAAAGTGGCTAATGTCTGTTGAACTTCTGTGATCAGATAACATATTAGCTAACTGTACTTCCTCTCAATGTTCCTCTGGCAGATGCTAATTCAATCCATAAAACCCAATAACTTGCAGGTTTTCTATGTTAATTTTTGACTGCATGACAAAATCTGTTTATCTTGAGTTTTTCTTTTTTCTCTCCTCCACACCCTTAGGTACTGGTGATTGAGCCTTTGCACTGAGCTACATCCCTAGCTCTTTTGATTTTTTTTAATTTTGAGACAAGTTCTCTTTAAGTGGCCCAGGTAGGACTCAAACTTTTGGTCCTGCTACCTCAGTGCTGGGATTACAGGTGTACACCACTGTGCCCATCTAGAATATATTAATATTAAAACTTGATTTGCCTCTTTGAGGAGAGCTTTCTACTCTACTTTATTTTTATATTTTTTAAACATTGTCCTTTATAAAGTGGTCTAGCCAGACGTGGTGGCACATGCCTGTAATCCCAGCACTCAGGAGGCTGAGGCAGGATTGCCGTGAGGTCAAGACCAGCCTGGGCTACATAGTGAGTTTACAGCCAGGCTGAACTACATAGCAAGACCCTGTCTCAAAAAAAAAAAAAAAGAAAAAAAAACAACCGTCTTCACTGTAGCTATCCTAATAGCAGGGTCATAGGTCTGGAGATGTAGCTCAGTGGTAAGGCACTTTCCTGGCATCCATGAAGTCCTGAGCTCAATCCCTAGCACTGACAAAACAAAAACAGATAATCTAAGGGGGAGGGTGGGGAAGATTAAAGTTACCGAGGGATGATGCCAAATAGCAGATATTCACTAGGAAAGCATTCAGAGACCTGAACAGCACTACAGAAGGCCAGGGCAGCACTGACTCCCAGTTCCAGGACTCAGATGTGGGCTGTCGTCAAGCCAGGCTGGTTGTGTCTCAGCCCTAGTCTCAGGACCGCCACTTCTTGAAGTTTGATTGTAAAATACAAGGGCAAGAACTGTTAGGTTTGAAATACACATTTTAAATGAAGTAAGCTTGGCATCCAAATCTTTTCTAATTTTCTTTGCTATTCCTTTGCTAAAAATTTAGCACAACTAGTGCACTGAGGGAATACTATCATAGCTACTTAAGATAACAAATTAAATTAGTTGTATAGGTGTTTTATTTCATGGCTTTCACAAGGTTAAGTCTATTAATAATTTCTCATTGAAATCACACATTTGTAAAACAATTGATTCCTCTCTCTCTCTCTCTTTCTCTCTCTCTCTCTCACACATCTCTGTCATTCTGAGTAGAAGAGTAGGGTGAAGAATTTGTGAGTGGAGTTTAGGAGTTAGCGGGGATGGCAGCTGCTTAGAGGGAAGTGTGTGGGTGCCAGGCTGGGCAACCCAGAACACCAGAGTTGCACAAGGTTGCCTCGTGCAGAATGGCAAGCACTGGCGCAGTGTGGGGCCTTCACTAAGGGAGTGCTGATGGCCTTGGTGTGAAGGTGCGTTGACCTTTGCTTTTATTATCTGCCACTCAATTTGTCTCTTTCTTCATCTACTTTAGTGTTAAATAAATTTTAGTAATAGGGTTTTATTTAGTTTTTCCTTTATTTTGTTGGGTTTTATTTTATAATATCCCACATTTTGCTGCTTTAATTTTAATATTTTGTACTTTTTTGTTTTTGCTTTTCAATTTTTAATTTTCATTGTTTAAAAAATTTATGAAATAGAGTATAGAGGAAATCCTGTGCTCTTGAAATGCCGAATGCGCTTCTCTACCAGCATGGAGCCCTTGACCCTGACAGCTGACTATATATTTTATTATGGCAGCCAGATCTTTCTAGGGTTGTGTTATGCTCCAAAGGTCCTGTGCCATGTCCTCTGTAGCATCCTGTGCAGCAGACATCTCTCTTCTTATCTAGTAGGTTCACTTCTTTTTTTAAAACCCTTCTCAGCCCATGAAGAAGAATACACCTTTTGCTATTTTCCTGAAAGATGATAGTATAACATTTTGCAGAAGTTTGAGTCCCTGCAAGTGAACTTGACTAATCTTTATCTAAGTTTCAAGGTTGATTTTCCCCAATATGATGAGAATCTTCATAAACCTACTCTATCTGAAAGGCCTGCTAAATTGAAAACTCCCATTCATTGTCCAGATATCTTCATTAACTGATCATACTTTTCTTGTCAGATTTGGTTCCACAGTATGAAAAATTTTCAAATCTTGTCCGTCTCTTTCCTTCTCTGTCTCTGTCTCTGTCTCTCTCGGATTTTTGAGACAGGGTCTCGCTCTGTAATTCAGTCTGGCCTTGAATTCACTATGTAGACCAGGCTGACCTTACAGTTATCCTCCTGCCTCAGCCTCCTAAGTGCTGGAATTACAGGTGTGTGCCACAATGCCCAGCTCAAATTTTTCTTGAGAAATCTTTAGGCCAACATGAATCAATATTTAGCTGCATTCAGTTTTGTAATAAATGAGGGCAACTCTTTGGTTTTCTATTAAATTCTGGCCCTTTGCATAATGCCTTATTTATTTAAAAATAGTCATAAAGAGGTTTATTAGGCAGAATTAAAGTATACACAAAGAAAATAGTGTGTGGGCACTCAAGAAAGGTGCATTATAATCTGAAGTTGGGAATATTTGTTTTGAAAAGTGGAAATGTATGGAATTTGTCCGTCTATAGAAAGTTTGGGCTTAGTTTACAGGAGTAAAGCAATGGTCTACCCACAGGTGGAAAATGTAAAGCCTTGTTTAGAGAATTGCACTCTTTCTCAACAAAAGGAACTAGTTGTGCTACATTTTAGCACAGATAAGTCTACCCAACCCCATGTTAGGAAATAGGATCAGGCCTATCTTGATGGACTCATACTACCATTTTAAGCCGAATAGGAATCATTTCATAAGAGTAGATTCCCAAGAGTATCTAAACATGGGATAAGTATTGCTCTCTGGATACAGATTTGTATTTTGCTCTGATACTTGCTCATCAGTGTGATGTATACTTTGATGACATCAGGGATAATCCCAAAACTGTGGAGCTTGGTCACTTGAGTACACCTGACTGCCCAACAGTGTAACTCTACCCTCATGAAATACAAAGGTAAGTTAGTGTAGGAACAGTGGCCCCTCAAGCCTCCAGCAGCATCTGCAGAAATATCTTTCCAAGATTTCAAGGATTTGTCTAGCTTTAGAAGTGGGTGGCTGTATGTCTCAGTCCCTAGCCCCAAGAGTAGGTGGCTTTGTATGTCAGTCTGTAGCACTGCAAGTGGATTTTTGTACATCTCAGTCTAGCTGCTTGAGTGGAAGGCTCTTTATCTTGTACTGTTTAACTCTATAGATGAGCTAATATTGTAAGTAACCTATTTGAACAGGCAGTGGAAATACAAAAGTAAATAAGACACTTCTTCCCTGTGAGCCTACAGGAGAGTTGATTAAAGACACATACACACAGCGCTTTGATTTTAATACTTCAAGGTATTGTTCATTCCATATTTTGTGTATATTAAATACTCCTTTTAGAGAGTACATCATGTGACATACAGGTAGGGTGGGATATCATACCAAATCCAGGCTGTGGTGGTCTTGAAATAAGGGATGGGCAAGCAGAGTCTTGCAGATGAGTAGGTTAGGGCAAAAGTAGATATAGGACAGATAGATGTGTGTTTTAGGAATAATTTTGTACTCCTGGAGAACAAGGGGTAAAGCATCAGGTATGTGGGTAGAGTAGAAAAATAAAGCTAATGTCACCAGTTGTAAAAGTTGCGGCCCCATTGTACTCCAATACTGAGAATCTCATATATTATATATAGGAGATTGGATTTAAGCAGAAAAATGGTCCAGGAAGACTTGTGTTTCACCTGGTCATTCTGGTGACTTGTGGAGATGGGTTTGCATGTGATGTTCTGCCTTCATTACAGTGACACTGAGCTGGAAACACCAAAGGTAGAGCTGGTTCAGAAAGGAATGAGGGCAGATGTTTTTTTTTCATGATTGCTGCCATTCCAGGCTAGAACTTGACAGTGTTCCCTGCACATGCCTTGATTTCTTGTGCTCTCACTCATAGGTCGCTGTGTGGCATCTAGCCCCAGCTGTGGCTCAGTCCCATGAGTAGACATTACTGCAGCTATTGGAGGTGCATTGAGGTTCTTTTGTAACTGTGCTAAGCAGCTGGAAGGCCTCATCTTCAATATGCAGTGTTGGTATAAGGGATATACCTTATTAACAATGTTCTACTTACAACTGTAAGGACTGCCCTCTTGGCACAGTCAAGCTTTTGTTATAATTTGGATGAAGAATGTATATATAGCTATGTTTGGGCCTTGGCATTATAAAAGAACAGTTTTGAACCTCACAAACTTAAATAATGACTTTGTGGGTTCTTTTTCCACTGATCAGGTGATGGGTAGCCCTTCCTATGGGGCATGAGGTTGACGAGACAATGGGAAGCTCTTGTTATAGTCTGGGTGAGAATAATGTGAATTAAAGCAGTTGTGATGGGACTTGGGAGGAAGGCGCATTCTCTGGGTCTGTTTGTTCTTTCAGCTGGTGATAGGAATATTAATAATGGATTTTCCTTCTGCTTATGCAGCTTATATGAAGTAATCCTCAATACAAGTGGGGTCCTCTCTGTAAGTCCCTGCAGTTGATTTGGCCCAGGTGGGTCTGAGCCATGGCTACAGAATACTTCTCAGATGTGGCTGCTTGTCTTCCAGATGCGTATAAATGTTAACCATCTGTGTGCTTATTGCTACCTCAGCTTTCTTCCATTATCTCACTTAAACCTCATAACAAATTTTGGAGGAAGGTATAATTACCAACTTTATTTTACAGTGAGGAAACTAAGGCTCAGTGGAACAGACTTATCTGGGGTCACAGATCATAAGCGACAGTTGGCACTTGAACCAAGGACTATCTGAGTAAAACAAATGCTCTTACCTACCATTGTACATTACCTTCATTTGTTGAAACATTTGACTTTGGCTGTTTTGGGTCAAAGTAGTTTTAATATAATAGTTGAAAATCCAGATTATCTTATTGCAAAATACTAACAAAGGCAGTTTTATACAGACAACATAATTTTGTCCTGGACTGTAATGTCTTGGGTGGACACTGAAGATTTTGTAGCCTTTTTGACTTCTTAGCATGTTTGATTTGTATATCAGTACTTGGAAATGCTTAGCTGTCTCTAAATATTAATGGTGCAAGGTCTAATGAGTTTGCAGTCTTTCAGTAATCAGATCTGGGGTAAGTGCTTCTCTTAGCTACAGGCTTTTTGTCTCAGCATTTGGAGAGGTCCTATCTGACTTTCAGCCATCTTGGAAGTTCCATACAGTTCATCTTTGGGAAGGGCAGATGGAAAATCATTAGCACTTCTCTCCTTCAGCAAATAGATGTTTCCTCAAACCTGGGCTCTGATTGGCTTCCAGACAAGTAAGCCTTTTGCTCCTGTAGGACAGTGCACACAGTGCCTGGCCACCCCACTAAATTAAACGGTGTGCTTCACTCTGGTAGAGAGAGGTCACCATGGAAAGCATAGCTGCTAGCTCACTTTACCTGGCAGTGGTTCAACTCTTTGACAGGCCTACCTCTGATTTAAACAAATTTGAGAAATATGTAAAGTTTTGGAAGCAGTTTTGCACTGATTTGATAAAAGAAACCACAAAACACTGCAGCGCAGGTGTTGAGAATGTTTGAAAGCTGATTGAGGGAAGCAGATGGCTTTAGTCAGTGGCATCCAGCCAAAAGAGCAGGTGCTGGTCATGTGACCGCTGGTTACCAGGGTAATCTGATTGCTCTTGGCGTGCAGATGAAAGGAAAGGGGCCCAGTGTTCAGCTGTAGTATTGTATAATTTGTGGCAGTTAGAGCGGAAATAAATGCTGGAAATGGAGCCTCATAGTAGGGGAGACTTCTGTCCATGTGTAGCGTAAACACTAGGACAGTTGGATGAGGCACTGTTGTATGGATTTTTTTTAATTTAAAAAATATACTTTCTGTGGGTATTTTGGTGACTCAAAGTTTTAAGGACACTGCCTTTTTTCTTTTTTAAATAAAGTTGACTCTTGAAACCTTAATGTCATTTGCTATAATCTTGAATTGTTTTATTTCTTTATAGGGTATTAACTGTGCTAGAATGTTAACAGAACAAAATCAAAATAAGCTCTAAGTATTTAAAAATAGCTAGTTTAAGACAAACAAGTACTCTATTAGTTGAAAAAAATACATTTTAGGTTGTGTTGGGTGCATTGTCATTAGCAGTACTTGAAATATTTACAGCACATGCCTTAAGTAAAAGCATATAGATATCTTGTCTTCCTTTTGTAGCAGTGAGGCTAAAAACATTCAGTTTTATGCACTCTGTCAGTACACTTTTCTGGAAATTTATAAGCCAATAAATAAATTTAGATTTTTTGAAATACATCATTTGTTTTTAAAATTAACTAGAATTTGAGATGCCTACAAATAGTAAAAAGAATAATCATTGCCAAGGTGGATTATTTTCAGTGTTAAATGATAACTGATGTTAGAAAATCTTGGGAACGATATGGAAATCAAAGGTAGTACTAAGTGTGTTTATACTAACAAGACTGTCAAAGCTAATGGTTCTAATTTAAAACTTAAATTTTAAAAGTATTTTTTTCTTGGAGTTCCTTTATGTCTTTTATATAATATTCAAATGCCATTATCATTCGTCAGCAGCATGTGCTTTAATTATTGGGGTTGCTTTGCAATATTTTTAATTTAACAGACCTAACATTTGAAAAAAGACTAGTTGTGATTATCTCAAAAAATGCCTACCACCAAAATAAAACTTACTTTTAATTAAGAACATGGCATTAAGTAAAATGATATATTTCAGGAAATTGCTGTATAATTTTTATTATTAAAAGACAGTAAATTGGATTAAAATGTAACTGGATCGTATAAGAGAGGATATTTAATAGTACTGGTTGCAAAGGATTTGAATGGAAGTAAACAAAGCTATCTGCAAGAAACACAGATATAATCACTATATGGTATTTTTCTTTGACCGTTTAGAAAAAGATGTCCCACATCTCAAAAATTTGATAAAACTTCTGAGTCTGACTTTTCATTATGGCTTCGTGTATTGGCAGGAGTTTTAAACAAGTGTACTGCGTATGGTATTAGGAGTTTTTGCTTGCAATTTTATTTTAACTAGATCAAATATTTGCTAGTGGTCACCAATATGGAGTTTTGCTAACTTGAGAATACCATTTAACTATAAATGGCCAACATGTATTGACTTAATCAGTTGTCAGCCATACTTTAGGGATATTAATGTGGGAAATAGATGATATGGGAAATGAAGAAAACCACATTACAAAGTGAACACTAAGTGATCTACTTTGAATTCTAGTAATAAGAAATCTGACTCAGAAGCAAGTGCTTTGAAGAAAAAAGTCAACAAGGGAAAAACAGAAGGTTCTGAAAATTCAGACTTAGACAAAACACCCCCACCATCTCCTCCTCCTGAAGAAGACGAAGACCCAGGTGTACAGGTAATACCACCATTCTGTTCCTAAACTTCAGATATTTACTGTGGTTAACATTAGCCACGTATAAAGTATGCTACAAACCCCCCCATCTTTTTGGTAGAAATGCTTGTGAGATGTTTTTATTGTTGCCTGGAATATTATATCCATAGTGATGAGAACTAGTGTAGGGGGTGAGGAGGGTGCAATGCAAAATTAAACTCCTAACCAGTTTGGTTTTGTCATCTTTGACTTTGTAATTAATAAAACAAAGACTCTTCCTTTATTTCTATAAATGTATTTTTTGCTGTTTTTAATATATGTTATTGCTGACATTGGTTAACTTCAGTTCATTTACAGCTTGACTCACATTTTCATAATTTCTTTGAAGTTTGGTTGTACATCTTTTTTTTCCCCACAAAATAAAAACCAAGGCTTAATTTGTAGGTTGTCTTAAGTTTTCTGACGTCTGGTCAGAGATGAAATGTGTTCATGTAATACTAAAGTTTCTATAAACAAGTCAGTAGTGTTCCAAAGGCCACTCTGCAGAATTTTCCAGTATTAGATTCTCTTGACTTACAAGGATTTTGTAGGAATGAATTCAGAAACTAGCCCTGAAATAAACATTAGAAATTTGAGTTCTTATGTATAAAGTACGCTTCCTTCACGGATTGGACTAAGGGGATGCTTGCACATGATGGTTAAAAATTATTTCCTTGTTAGGTTTCTTGGAAGGATGCCAGTCTCATCCACTGGGATGACTGGGAATGTGACTTGTGTGAATGACATCTGAGTTATCAGGGAGCAGTTACTGAGGAGTCCCACTAGAGTAAGAAACCAACCCTGAGAAGTTTTTTAGACTTTATTTATTTTTTTATCATTTAGTGCACACCCAGGACTTTCATCTGTATCTCTACCAGTTAGAAACAAAATATTTATAATATGTAGCCCTATTCTAAGCAATTTTAGATTTTTTTTGTTTTATTTTTTTGTTTTTTGAGTAGAGCTCCTCAGTATCTTTAACTTCACAGAATGACCTAAGCTAAGGACCTGAAAAAAGAGAGAAATGGAGAGAGAATGTGAGTGAATGTGATTTGGTGTTGTTTGGTTTAGTTGTATAACTAACATAGTGATACCTTTTTTGTTGTAGGTTAGATAATTTATTTTTATTTTACGTCAGTGGAAAGATATTGGGAAGGTAATTGGTATCTTTTTTTAAAAAATTGATTAAGCAGTTTTAAATAAAGTATTTTAATCTTGAATTTTATTTTTACCCTCAGGGATATTTTTTCCTGATTTGTATTTGCTCAACACAGGACCTTTATAACAGTGGTTTTTGGACAATATTAAAAAGATTTATTTACAAATCATGGAAATTCATTATTCTTTCAAAACACTGCTGCTGTTTTTTAAACAGCCTGTTTGTATTAATTAAGACTCAAATGGACTTTATGAATAGTAATTTGGATATTTTTCTCTTCTGCATTTCAGTTACAGAAAAATGACAATTCAGGTGCATGTCAGTGCATCCTTTCCAGTTGGCTAGTGTGTAACTGTTATGGGTTCAATTCCTGGCATCTCTGATGTAGGAAGTAATACTGAATGCTTATTTATTATGTTTCTTGTAACACATGCATGAAGGTCTTAGAGTTAAAATTCTTAATTTTTGTAATTGGTTTCTAAAAGTGAATGCCATATACATGTAACTAACTCAAAATTTACAAGGTATTATAACAGGGAGATCCTGGAAACACATTTAAATTCTGTTCAGTTAAAACAGGGATATGTCTTAAGTATAAGAATTTTTTTCTGAGACAATCCCAGTTTTAAAAGTGAATGTTATTTTAGTGTCAACCCAAAAGTTTTGAGTTACAGTTTAAATACAATTTTTATGTTTCATTTACATTCACCGAAATCTTACAGGTGATAGTAGTTTAAGTGACCATAATAGAAACATAATACATGGTGAATAATTTAATTTTGTTTTGGGAAGTTGTAAAAGGAATCTTAATAGCCAAAGTAACTAACCTTAAGATGAATTATTATATAGAAAGTAGGTAAACCATATAACATTTAAACATTTCTGAAAATTGAGTTGTAATTAATTTTGGATTTTTTCCTTGTTATTTCATTTTACACCTATGAAGTGACCTTGTATTTACTACTAACTCAATCACTATTGTATAGCTTTATATTACAAAGTTGGTATGAGAGGAACTTACATTAGAAGAGTTATGTTTTCTAATATATAAATTTGTTTTTTTTTAAAGATCCCCCTTTTTATTACTGAAATATTTCATTAATATTAGAGTGGGATTTAATGTAAAGTGGATTTGTCTTAGACCCTGTCTAGAACCTATCCAGTTACTTGTGCTGGAAGAATACTATGACAGTGTGGCCTTAAGCATGGAAACCTGATAGAACACCACAGATGGACCATTAGTACCACATCCCTCTTAAAGTAATGGTATAAAGATGGAAATATAAGTTAACCCATTTCAATTTAGTTAATCTATCAGATGAAATATAGATATGCTAACTTTCACAAAATTAAAACATTGTTCTTCATAATGGTCTGGGTTTGTTTTTTTTGTGTTTTTTTTTTTTTTTTCCTTTTTAATAAGTCTTCTATAGCTTAAAGAAATTGACAGTCCAAAAGTGAGGGATGGTACAGTGAGCCTGAGAGCAAAAATAAGTAGGTCAGCTTTGGAAAGAGAGAAGGGAAGCTGTACAAGGTAATTGGGCCATTTTTCTTTGGAAACCTAGAGCTTTTTAATGATGACTTTAATCTTACAATTTTACAATGTTTTAAGTGAAATCTCTTATGTGATCTTCACAGTATTTGTAAGGGGTAGTTACTATCCTTAACCCCATTCTACAGGCCAGGAAACTAAGGCCCACAAAGTAACTCATCCAAAGCCACATGAAAGTTAGGGCCAGTTCAAGCAGAAATGCTCAGCCGTATGGCTCATGAGGTCAAGCTGCCTCCTGTGATGTGGAGAAGGATCTAGATGGCAGAACGGCCACTGATTTCTCTGCTGCCTCCACCAGCAATTGACTGTTCTGGGCAGCATGGAAGCTCTGTCTCGGTTAGGAGGATCCCTGAAGCAATCTCCAGCTCATGTCATTCCCTTGATCAAGGCCACTGGTGTCAATAAAACCTTACCCTAAATGACCTTTGTTAGAAAGGCACTCTGAGACTCGTCTTGACCAAGCTGTTTGATGGTCATATTATACTGAGTGTGAACTGTCTCTTATCACTTTCTGAAAGCAGGGGAGAACACAAACTTAGTAAGATTAAAATCAATCAGTCCCCATCTACAGGAAAAAGCGATGAGACTCTGTTGGTCCTGACTTGAGAGATTCAGTGCCTGTGTTGGCCTTGGTGTACATGATGGGCATGTTGCCTCTCTGCCTTGGTGTCTCAGCTTTAAAATTCATGAGGTTGTTCAAAGAGTTTTATTACATAATTCTTACAGAAAATGCTTTACATCGTGTTTTTTCAGTATTTTTAAAATTTCTTCTACGTGCTTTGCTAGAATTGTAAAATTCTGGTGTTCATCAACAATTTAAAACTTATGTGTATCATATTTAAACCTAGATTTTATCACATATGCATATTTCTCACCATTTTAACTAACAGTGCTAATTATTTGCTTAAAAAGTTGAACAATAGAATTATTTTGAAAAATTGCACAGTTAAAATTTTTACTTTTTAAGGAAAGCAAAATTACTTTTCATCATCATTTATTATGAATTTTACCATTCAACCCTTCATCTCTTAAAAACTTCTCAGAATGTTTGTTTTAGGATCAAATTTAAAACATAAAACCCCCTTTGCTCCTTTTACTCTTTTCCAAGAATTAATACCTATTAACAATTCTGCGACTTTTCAATTTTTTTCTGTTACTGAAAGCACACGTATTCATTTTTTAGCAAATAATTATTGAGGACTAGAGAAGGACAGAAGACATACATAGGCATTTTTTGATGATCCAAATATCCAAATAGACAAAATTTTTTATTTGTTTTAAGTAGAATCATCAGTCACTTATTATTATGTGACTTTTCATTTAACAATTTGCCTTGCAGATATTTCCAAGGTATGTATGTAGCTTACTAGAAGTAGAACTGCTGGGCCAAAGGATTGGCACATTTTAATATTGATAGATATGGCTACATTGTTCTAGAGGGGCTGTACTAGGTTACATTTTGACCACAGGAGTGTGAGAATACCCATTTTACCAAAGTTGTACTAAAGCCAGCTGTTACCAATCTTAAATTCTAAGCAGCAAGGTAAAAAGTTAAAACAGTTAAGATTAGTCTTGTCATTTATCATGAATTTTGTCATTCAGTTTTGTCATTCATTTGCCTCTTCCTAATTTTCAGACTGTTTCTTTTAGGACCAAAATTCAAATACAAAAACTTTTTATTTAAGTAATCTTCTGAAATATGGGGTACTTTGAATAATAGTGTAACAATATTTGTATAGAATGTTGTAATTTACAGAGTATCTTCTAATGCATTCACTTTTAGGAACATTTTTATATGAAAAAATTTCAGTCATATAAAAGTAGACAGAACAGTATAAAGAAGCTGTATAGATTCATTACCCAGGTCCACTGTTGCCATTCTCATTTGATAGAAACCCTGGTGGAATGAGGAACAAGATTCATTGTTACTTCCATTATCCTGCTGAAGGACATTTTCCTGGGAGCGGCAGTGTAATGGCTGTCCCAAAACTCCAGTCCAGATTTCCTCCCATTTTCTTTACGTTTGTTGCCACAATGATCTATTCACTTGATTTATGGGATTAAAGTTACCAACTTTTCTTTAACATTGTCATCTTTTTAAAACATATCTTACCATCCTGAGCTATGTTAAAAAGAGCACCAGATTGCTTTCTAAAACCCACATTTGTTGGGGTTCTGTTTTAGAAGAGGCGGTCCAGCAGGCAGGTGAAGAGAAAGCGTTACACTGAAGACTTGGAGTTCAAGATTTCTGATGAGGAGGCAGATGATGCAGATGCTGCGGGGAGAGACTCCCCCTCCAACACTTCACAGTCAGAGCAGCAGGTAAGCAGCCAGATTTCTGTGGTTCATGTTTGCGTTTTAAAAGATGGACTGGAAATCTTATAGCTGGAATCTGAGAAGTTCAGTGACAGTGTTGGACTTTTCAGCAGGGGAACATTCATCTGATGTTGGCTACTGTGCTTTGGGAAATTAGTTGTTTAGCAGTATCCTTTTAAAAGTCCTGTTCACTGAAATTTATTTTTATACAAGCCTGTGATATGTAATTTGACACAATTTTGGAGAATTAATGGTCTATGGTGAGGGAAGAGTAAGAGCTAGAGTATGAGGCAGCTGAATTTACCTCTGAGAATTCAGTGCTGTAGCTTCTGGGACTTTAATAAACCACTCAAGCTCATCTCCTGCTGTTCAGCACCATAAGAACCCCTTTATGAAATTACTGCCTTGTAGTACCCAGCAGGGCATACTTTATTCTCTGTGCAATGTAAATGATGGATAAAATAGTTTGGATAAAATATAGATACTAATGTAGGATTATTGTAAAGAATTTAAAAAATAATACTCTTTTTACTATTACTGTATTTTAGTTAATAAACTGGTAGCACATTGAAAAGTACAGCATGTTAAATACAGTTTCGTGTCTTATTTAGTAATTTGTGCTATGTTAAGCGGTGGCACAATGTTTCATGTGACCTCCATAGATAAAAGCTGCCTACAATAACAGAATGATGAGTATATTTACCCCATGGGAATAGATGAAGAAAAGTTATATTTTTGACTGCTATCATGCAGAGATTATTTTCTCTTGGCAGCTGGAGTTTCTGAATGCTCTCTGGCTTGAGGGACCCATGCTAGTCTGCGTAATTAAATCACATAATCATGGAGTAATAAGCACAGCTCTTCCTTTTGCCTTTCTCTAGAGTGAGATTTTTGTTCCTTTCAGTCATGTTTCCCACTGGTGACTTTGTACTCAGTGATTTAAAAGTGCGGAGATAGTGGCAAAGGGGAATGATTTTTTGCTTTTGTAGCATGAATCAAAATGTTTTCCATTTGGATTGATTTATGCTACTTTATTTTTTTAGGAATCTGTTGATGCAGAAGGCCCAGTGGTAGAAAAAATCATGAGCAGTCGTTCAGTGAAAAAGCAGGTGAGCACCGTTTGGAACAGTCAAAATGTATGGTGTATGTGAGTCTTCTAGTATTATTTGCTTTGTAATTTTTTTTTTTTAATGTGGGTACCGGGAGTCGAACTCAGGACCTTGCGCTTGCCAGGAGGTGCTTGTGCTGCTGAGCGATATCACTGGCCCTTTTTTTCCTTTATGTGGGTATCAGGAGTCGAACTCAGGACCTTGTGCTTGCTGGGCAGGAACTTACGCCACTGAGATATCTCACTGGCCCTGTAATTCTCTTTTAAGAGTCAACTATTGTAAGGCAGAATTTCCGGTAATATTTTTTCATCTTGTCTGATTTTGTAGTCCAGTATAAATCTGTGGAACATTTTAACTTCAGATGAAATTAATATACATTAAGCCATGAAATTAAAATATGTTAAGCTTTGTTATATCACTCAGAGTAGGCAAGGAACTCAGAGGTCTCTAAAGAAATGTATAGGATTCTCAGAGTTACAGACTCCTTTTTTATTAAAAATTATTCATAATAGTCAGAAACATGCATTTACCCTCATCTCCCTTTGGAAGGTCCCCCACCCCAGCCTCATGGTGGGATAGACAGTCTTTTTATTCTTTTGGCAAGGAGGCGTTTTCTCAAAAATTTTGTAACATTTTTTTCATGTGTAGTTGAAATGTGCTATATTGCCAGTGCAAAGATGAAATATAGGGCTGTTTTCAGTATAATTTTTGAAGATGATTTCAGAGTTAGTCAAAGTTCATGTTGGTTTGCAGAGGTAACCTCTAAGAACTTGTGATTGTCTTCTTGAGGGACTCATATACTCTTTTATTAGTACACATTTGTAGTATGTAATACTTACATACCTTGTGGGGAGTTGGTACATGTACATATTACATCTTAATTCCTTTTTTCTTTCCCTTTCCCTTCCTTCCCCCCCTGCTCCATCCCATCTCTTGATTCCCTTCCTGTTTTTTGGACGTTTGCAGTACATGGAGTTTATATTCCTGTAGAGTTGGTACATGGACTCATGTACTCTTGAATGAAGAACTCCAATGACATTATGTTTTCTCCTACTGATGAAAATTCCCTGTTCCATCCCAACTATCTTTGTTCTTGTCCAGCTTGGGAAAATGCTTTAGCTTTTTTAAATAATTATGTCGATACCCAGGTGTATTTACATATTCCAACATGCAATTTTCAGTATCTCTAGAAAGTGGTCTCCTTGGGTATAGGTATCTTTCCCTCAGCTTCAATCTGTGCAGCCCACAGTTCTTTTTATTTGCTTTCCAGATGGGTAGAAGTGAAACTTCTGTGTATTTTGTTTTTGCAAGACTGGGGAGTGGACCCAGGGCCTTGTACATGCTAGGCAGCACCCTGCCACTAAACTATATACCCAAAGTCCCCTTCAGTTTTGGGGTATGTGAAATAATGTGGTTTCTCTTTAATAAAACGTACACAAAGTATAATTTCCCAGTGAGAAAGATGAGGATCAGAGGAATTATGGGATTTAAAGTGAGATCCCAGGCTTATCAAATAGCCAGTCTTTGAGAATGTCATTGCACCAAACAGTAAACTTCTTTACCATCATTTTAGTACTGCTTGCTTTTCTATTGTGTGAGTCAGGGTATGGGTTTTTATCAGTTTATATAACTCCAGTTCATATGAAATAATCAGGAAGACTATGTCAAGATATTTTCAAATGGAGTTCGGGGGTGGATTGTGTATGAGGCTCTCTGATGACACTAAAGATTTCTGCCATAATGAATTAAATGATAAAATTTCAGCCAACTCTCCCACCTGTTCAAGCAAAAGTGAGCACTATTTAACTCATTAAAAAGGTTATTTTTTAAAATTTTTTTAGTGGTACTGGGAATTGAACTCAGGATCTTGCGCTTGCCAGGCAGGCACTTGTGCTGCTGAGCTATATCCCCGGCCCTAAAAAGGTTATATTTTTGCCCTACTAATGAGTCTAGGACTGTTCATTTGAAAATTGTAGATATAAGGTAAAATTTAAATACTTGACTTGCTTTAAAGAATAATCCCCTTCACTGAATTGAAGTGACTTGTTTGAGTAAATAGCATGTCATTTAATGGGATACACTGATTTTCATTCAATTGATAGTACTTCAGCAGCCTACTCAGCAGGTTTGGAGGTTGCAAATTATAATTAGCTCTGTTATTCAGAGCTACTTAGACTATGCATTATGTAGGACATTGCTTTTTTTTTCTTTCTGTATTACCCATTTTTTTTTTTTTTCTTAGCTACCCCTTAAAGACAGGTATGCACATTTTAGGCATAGATATTGTTACCATTTACTGATGATCCAGTTTATCCTACTGTAGGGCATTGAAAATGACAATTTAGCCAGGTGTGGTGGTACTCACCTGTAATCCCAGCACTCGGGAGGCTAAGGCAGAAAGGTTGCAAGTTCGAGGCCATCCTGGGCTAACAGTAAGACCCTGTTACAACCGCCTCACTCCCCAATCATAAATTACAATTGTAGATAAAAGAGGTGAATTTCAGGATGGAGAAAATTAGTGGAAACATTCCTCTGGAAGGTGCTATATGCTTTGAGATATGATTTGAAGTAAGAAAGAGAAGTGGAACTCATTTAATTGCTAGTCTATTATGGTATTTTTTAAAAGGGCATTTAAAATCCTGAGAAGGTAATAAATATTAACAGGAATGAACTTTTTAAATTGCTAGTGCTCTCAGAGTGGTTATTAAAGTACTTATTAAAGTTATCAGCTTTAGAAATACTGGAGGAAAGTATTACAAATAGAAACAAAAGGAAATTTGAGATTTTTCTGTGGATTCTAGCTATCCTTGCTGGTCTGTTTCCTATTACCATGAATAATTTAAGAATTAGCTGTGAGGTGTCTTTCTGTCTCCTTGCCAGCACTGGAGAAAGTGACTGTGATATCCCAGTGCCTATCCTGGAGAGTCCTAACACATAGTGGGGACACAATGGTTTTCAAAGTCAGTAGACCTCATTGCTGTAACCTCAGAAGTATGCTGTTCCATTATGATGGAATTGGGCAACTCACAAAACTTCTCTGGCAAAGCCTCCTCTTTCAGCGAGCACCTCATGTTAAATGGGGGTGGCTCAGGCATTTATATATTTTTGTAAACCCAAGTTAATTTGAATGTGACCCAGTGGAAGGGCCATAGTTTTATTTGTATTTGATTTTGAATTAGATACTATATGTGAATGGATATTTGGATCACATTAAAGATAAAATCTTTCATTTTCTGCATTTAGTCATTAGCTCTTTCTGCTATGAGCTATCTATCTTTGGAGAACAATTCAAAGTCTTTCTGAATTAAAAGCTCAAAAAATAATTTTAAAGACAAACTCTGGCTATATTCCCTAAAATTCTTCATTTTTCTTTACATTCTGGAGTGTTCGTCTTAATTCTCTTCATTTGAATCTAGCAACTAAAAATAAAAGTATAAAGTTAAAACAAAACTCTGGCTGGGTGTGGTGGTACACGCCTGTAATCCCAGCACTTGGAAGGCTGAGGCAGGAGGACCACTGTGAGGTTGAGGCTAGCCTGGGCTACATAGTGAGTTTAAGACCAGCCTGAATTACAGAGCGAGATCGTGTCTTCAAAAAGAAAAAAAAACAAAAAAAAACAAAAACACTCTTTAATTTCATTCATTATTGTGTTCTTATTTTCTCCCTAAGTGAACTGTGATTTGTTATCTCTATTAGAGTATGCAGTAAGTTGGGCCAGAAGGGATTCATATCCACACCTTATTGCTGTCTATGTGAAGGTACTTTTTCATTCTTTTGTTTTAGTTTTTTAATTTTTTGAGATGGGGTCTCACTGTGTTGTTCAAGCTGGACTCGAACTCACTACATAACCCAGACTGGCCTCATATTCAAAATCCTCCTGCCTCATCTCCTTGAGTGCTGGCATTAAACGTGTGCACCACCACACCCGGCAAAAGTTTTCTTTTTTGCACTGTAGTGTAGCTTTGTTTGCCCAAGGTAACTACTTAAATTGTAACAGATTGCTTAGGAAAGATCTTTCATTCTTTCCTGCAATGGAAGTATCAATTGCTGGATAGCCTTTTTGAATCCAGGTGGCCACAGGAGTCTATTTATTGTACAATCAAGGATTCTGGTTCATGTGAAGAATGGGACAAACATGGCTTAATATGTTTAGAACTTTAAACTTATAAATAATACAGATTTCTATACACAAGCACATTTCTCAGAAATATTCTGTTGAACACATGCAATCAGAGCGCTCTCAAACTTAATGGTAGCTATTCATGAAATAATTTTAAGTGGTGTGTGTGTGTATTGTGGTCCTGTTGCTCTATCTCTGTTATTCATTGGGTATGCGTATTAAAGGATGGCATCTGAAAATTGGGTAGTGTGAGGTGTTGGAGGCTGGTCAAAATGACTGCCATTTATTGAATAATTGAAATGGGTGCTCTTGAAATTGAGAGCTCATGAATTCACATGCTTTCACTATTTGTTTTGCCATCAATAAAATAAAGAGGTCAGCATAATTGTATTTATATGAAAGGAAAAAGTGAGAAACAGCTCTATTTATAGTTCTAAGGCAAGGAGATGGTTATCCTACATGTGTGGTCAGTTAAACAAAACATAGTGCTTGCTGTATTTAGGGACATCTGAAAGATTCAGATCCTGGGACAGTTCTGCACCATCTCCAGGTGTTGTTAAGTGAGGTCACAGAACCTAGTCCCTTCCTCCCAGGCAGCTCTCTTTTTTTCCCAACTTATATAGAGAAAAAGGTTATTTTGGTTCACAGATATGGAGATTTCAGTCCATGACTAATTGACCTCATTGCTTCAGGCCTGTGAGGACATATCATGGCAGGAGCTTCTGGTGGAGCAAAGCTGTTTACTTTGTGGTTAGAAAAGATGAAAGAGAGAGGAAGAGAGGAGGCCCTGGGGTTCCATTACTCCCTTTGAGGACATGCCCCCAATTACCCAAGACCTCCCACTAAGCCCCACCTCCTGAAGTTTCCACCACCTCTCAATAAATAACAACGAACAGAGGTCTAAGCATTTGGGGACATGGGTCTTTGAGGGATACTTACAATCCAAACTATGTCTAGACCCTCTTGTTAGGTATCTTCACAGCAGGTTTCTAGAGGACTAGCTGGTCATAATAAGAAAATGAATATTAGTGAGAGCTGGAAACAGGTAGTTGTAAGAGAATTTTTTGGTAACAGAACTGAGATAGAGTGAAAACTGTTTCTACTGTTGGAGATTTGCTCCTATGAATTTTAGTGTCCACTTAGAATTATGGAAGTGAGACCATTCAGAATGAAGTAGAAAGATCAGTGTAGAATATATCAAAAAGAAGGAAGTTAGAGAGCATAGAAATGATAAATCTTGTCTTATCACTACCTAAAACATGCATAATTTTTTTAAAACCCAGAATTGAAAGAAATATGATTAGTATCAAAAGAGTAGAAGCTCAGATACTTGAGTTCCATTCTAAGTGTAACTCTCATCAGTTGGGAAACTGATCAGTTGGGAGAAACATTGAAAGATCTAGCCTTTCATTCTCCCTTGTTGTCTACTGTCTACCATCTTATCTTTGCCCTTCTACTGGAATCTCTTAATTCTATATAAAGATAATATATCTTGAAATGGTAATAGAATAGAGAAATATTACAGCTGCATCCTAGATGGTTACTTGAATTGACTGTAATTTATCTATAAATTAACTCCAGGTTTATGTGGCTGGCTTGTGAAGATATCTGGCCATCATTTCATTTCATTTGGGGTAACTAAAAGTCTGTAAAAATGATGGTATCCTGAATATTATTGGTTTAAAAATCTGCTTTATATTTATGACCTTTCACAGACCCATTAGGGCACAGATATTAATAGGTGTTGACCACATTGCTGAATATCCAATCTTCTTATTGATGATCTTTAGACAAGATGAAAAATGTATACAATTCAGGTTTAACTGATACAGTGAAAATTGTGAACAGATCTTAGGTTCATAGTCATTCACAGTAGCATGAAGATTATAGATTGAGGGAAATCGTACCTTTGAACAGATCCATGACAATCTGTTCCAGTAGAAGTCTTTGCTGTTTTGTTTATCCTCTGCTGTGTTCCTACTTGCCTTAATTTTCTTCAAGGCATCTATGAAGCAGTGTAGCACCCATGTATGGCCCTCAAAACAGGCTTTGGGGGCTCTTGTACAAGTGTAAAAGCAATTCTGTAGCATCTGTAAGGGGTGTTTATGTTTTATATCCCTGCTTTATCTGATCAAATGTTCCAGAACAAAATTACATATTATGACTTGTTTAACAGCCTACAATCAAAAGGGAGGGGGGAGAGAAAGAGCAAGAGAGAGATGTCTAAAATATCATATAAACATTATCTTCTGCATATGCTATAGCAGGTAGGATCAAGGGAGATGTTACAGATAATCTTACCACTGAAAAGTCTTGATTTGGCTGACGTGTATCAGGATTTTAACCTAGCCTAAATGAAGTATTTGGAGTGTTAATTTTATTTGGCTGCTATGTATGTAAGACATCTTGTCTGAGAGGTTTTAATTGTACCATTGAGTAAAACTAAAACTATGAATAGTGATGCACTGAAATTACAATGTAAGAACAAGGTTTAGTTTTATATGGTTTCTTGTTTAGAGTTATTAACTATATGGAGAAATAAATGTCTTTTAAATATTTTAAAACATTACAAAACCCACAATGTAAAGTTGCCATGAGGCAGCCAAAAATAATACATATGGCATTCAGGAGAGCAGTTGCTAATTGGCTGCTGCCTGAGAAAATGGTACACTTGGCGTCTACTTAACACTGTGGGTTTGGCAGAAAGCCAGATTTGGGGTCAGGTTGTTGTGAATGAAGCTGCATGTGGTTAGGGAGGAGTTAAAATGATTCATGTCTTAGAAGCTCAAGTCCGTCGAGTAGAGTAGTGTGCATGGGCCTGAGCGTGTCAGTCTTCATCGCACAGGCCTCCTGCCGCTCACAGCGTGTGCATCTTTCCAAGGAGGCCCTGCTCTGCTCTTCGTGGGCCATTTTGTGCTCATGTGGGAGTAAGTCATTACTTTTGAAATATTCAAGTACATGGTTTTAAGTATGTGCCTGATGTTTTGTTTTGTTGCAGAAGGAATCTGGAGAGGAGGTAGAAGTTGAGGAATTTTATGTGAAATACAAAAACTTGTAAGTAAATTGTGATTCTTTTTTTTTTTTTTAAAGTGTGGGGGGGTTATATTTTCAAAGTACTATATAACTTTTTATTTAAAAATTGAGAATTGGAAAATTTTGGTATGGTATATTTAATACCTTGGAGGTTGTTTGCTACTAATTTTGTGTCTTTGATATTTTATAAATTTAATTTCCCCGGAAAATGTGTAATTGGTGTAAAGTTTGCTAACTTTCTTATATAACCAAGAAGTTCTTTTTAGAAAGAATAAAAACTTATGATAATAGAGAAAGTAATAAGGTAATAACTCGCTGCCCTCTGAGGCTATTCTCCAGAGCTGTTCTCCATTCCAGGCTCTTGGGACAGAACTTCACTATGAGATGAAGGCTGTAGAAAATAACATGACAACATTCAGGCTTTAAAATGCAGTGAGCTGTGACTTTATCTGGGTTTGTTTCTATATTTGTTTAGTGAATTTGAATTACATTACTTTAAAAATCTGAATGGAAATAAAAGTGTGAGTTGTCTTCATAGATTCTGTTGTAGATATAGACAGTACACCTGGTCCAAACTACATTATGATGAATCAGCATAATTTTAAGGTTCAGTAGTTATCCTGCTGAGGAAGACTGAGATCATTTACTAACCTGAGTAACCACCACAGAATAAGGACAAAAACATTCATTCATAATATAAACATTCAATTTACCCTCTTTAAGGCAAAGAACAAAAAACCATATTAATTAATTATAGGATTTCTAAAGATAGGGTTTTGTGAATTGCTGTGAAAACAGGCAAAGCAAAATTACACTATCTTAGAAAATGAAAACACCGGGTACCATGTTTTGTTTTGTTTTTTTATTGTTCTCTCCTATTGTTAGCACTATGTTAACAAACTGATGCATTTTTGTTGAAATTATAAGTAAAACCTTTACTAAGGAAAAAGATAAAGTTATCCTTTGTAATTTTAATCATGAGAATTTTTTGAAATGCAGTCTGGCAATACAAAAATGCTCAGTAAATGTTAGCTGTTATCATTTTGTCCACAGAGCATGATGAGTTTACACATGTGCAAATTATGCATATGACATGATTTCTAATCTCTGCTGAGTCCTTAAGGAGAGAGTTCAGGATAAGTAAGGTAGAGAGGTGAACTAAAAGTTCCCTTGTAGATATATCAAATTAAAACAAGAACAAGGAAACTTAAGTGTCAGTTGCCAAAAACAGACCCTGTTAGACAGGCATCTGAGTCAATGTGTGCACCAAGTCTGAGGTACTTGTATCCATTTGAGCCTGTTAATACCTCTAAAGAAGACACCACTGCAAAGCAGGGAGGACCAGTCCTACCTGTCCTTCATTTGAGGTGAAGGAAAGGGAGCTCTAAAACTAGCCTTCCTGTCTGATATTATTGAGATATAAGGAAAATTAAAATTTCTCTAAAAAAAAAATTTTTTTTTTTTGTGGGTACCGGGAGTCAAACTCAGGACCTCGCGCTTGCCAGGCAGGCGCTTACGCCGCTGAGCCATCTCACTGGCCCTAAAAGAGCTTTGAGACTATGAAATATGGTAATGGTTGCTAAGTTGTGATTTACTAATTCCATCAATCCTTCCAGTTTTATTAGTTAGGCTTCTACCTTTTTTCTCATTTGCTAATTTATAGGTATGTAGATTTGTGTATTCTCATTGTATCAAATATGTCATAATTCTTTACTTTGTGGTATTGTTTACTTTGTTCATTTCATCCCAAATTTGGACAGTGGGCACCCCTTCAAGGTGGCTCCTCTGTCTTTTCACTTTGTCTCCATCTTTCTTTGAGTGCTTGGCACTGGAGTGTGAGCCAAGCTCAAGTTGTAATTTCCCTGTTTCAATCCTAGAATCAGTTATTTCTCCAGACTCTTGATTATTTTTATTAGAGAGTGCATTTAGAAACCAAGACTTGGGCTGTGGGTATGCTCATTGCTGCTGAAGAGGTCATTGCTTCTAGTCCCTGTCAGTGGATAAAGCTAAGATAGTGTACACACATGCATATACATGTATGCACATATAACTTACACATATATGTCTATGTATCTATTATATGTATACACATATCTATCTGTATCTCTATACCTATCTACCTAACAACAACAAAAACAATGCCTTTTTGATACTTCCAATATTATTCCAGCACCACCACAGAGTTCATTCTGTCATTTTTCCTTCCTACATTAATTTCTTTCTTTGACCATAAGAAGCTTGGCTCTTACTGTCTATATTATAGTTTTTTTTCAGTCCTTAATATAGAGGAATTATTTGTTAGCTCATATTTCTGTGAAAATGAAGCCTATATTTGTTTTTGGGTATTTTTTGTCTTTAGTTAAAGGTCATAGAGGTTAAATACAGTATTCAAAATTTCCTTAAGTTCTTAAATTGTCTGTCCCCTACCCCCAGTAGTTATTTGATACACAGTTTGGTTCATTAGTCTCTATTTGTATCCCATCTCAGCTGCCCAATTTTTGCCCTTTATTTAGTTGGGGGTTTTTTGTTTTTTTGGTTTTTTTTTCCAAGTTGGTGAAAATACTAAGGCTCAAAAACTGGAACTGTACACAAAAGTTTACTGAGACAATAATGGTCAACTTCCTTTCTACCCCATTCCTACCTAGTTCTTCATTTATGTCAGCTTTATTCTTTCTCTGATTTGTGTGGAAATTATATGCTATCAACACATTTTTGCTCTTTTTTTTTGTGACTGTATTTTGGAAATCACGGCAGTGTATTGGTTCATAGGGGTCTTCATCATTTGTTACAGCTGCACAGTACTTCATTGCATGGTTATACCATAGTTGTTCACTCAGTCTCCTATGTATGTGAGCATGTGAATAGCTTTTGGTATTTTATAATTATAAGTAATGCGATAATATGTATTTTCATGCATATATATTTTTTCAAATTATTGGAGCCATAGCTTCAGGGCGAACTCCTAGAAGTGGGGTTGCTAGACAAAAAGGCAAATTTACATAGAGTTTTGCGATGTTGCCAAATTCCCTTCCATAGAGTTACAACAGTTTGTGTTCCTGTTAACAGTGTATGAGAGCACCTATTCCCTCATAACCTTTCCAACATATAGTATATGTTGTCTTTTTAATTTTTGTAGGAAATTATATTTTAGTGAAATTTTAGTTAGCATTTTTTCTTATAGTGTATAAGAACATCTTTTCATAAGGCTTAATGGCCACATTGATATCATTTATCTATGTATCTTTTGCTCATTTTTTTCCATCATCCTTCCCTCAATTTTAAGTGTTCTTAGATGGAGGGATATTAGTCCTTCATTTTGGCTGTGAGCTGCAGCTGTTTTTTCAGTTTCAGTTGTATACTGACTTAACATGTTTAATGCTGTATAAATTTTAAAAAATTTACATAGTTAGATTTTTCAGGTTTTTTTTTTTTTCCTATTATTAAATCTGGCTTTTGAGTCATAGGCAGAAAGCCTTTCCCTATTCCCATGTTAAAGAAGAGATAGCACCTGTTTTCCTCTAGTATTTGCAGGGATTCATTTTCTCTGTTTGAGCGTATGATCCATTTGATGTTCATTCTTTGTATGGTATAGGCATGGTTCTAATTTTATTCTTTTCCATATATAGTCATGCATCATGTAACAACAGAGACACATTCTGAGCAACCCATCATTAGTTCATTTCCTCACTGTATTACCATCGTAGTGTATATTCACACGAACCTAGATGGTCTAGGTCAGTCACTCAGTGTGGCCTTGCAGCCAGTAAGTGCTACAAAGATGGACTGTAGGAGGCAGCTGATTGAAACACAGCGTACTGTTTTGCAGTAAACTTTTTATAAGTAGGAGGAGCTCACTCTGAAATAATGACAAAAAGGGTAGCATACTAAAACATAAACTAGTAACGCAGTTGTTTATTATCAAGTGTTATACATAATTGTATGTACTATACTTTCATATGACTGGCAATGCAATAGGTTTGGCTACACCAGCATCACTACAAACACATGAGCAATGTATTTTGCTAAAACATTGTAACACCTACAGCATCCCTAGGCAATAAGAATTTGTCAGCTTCATTATAATCTTATGGGACCGCCAACTTATATTTGGTCTGACATTGAATGTTGTTAGGCAGTACATATCTGTATTTTTCTCTTATTTACAAATCTATCTTTGGGGTGAGAATGTAGGTCAATGATATAAGGCCAGTATAAGGCCCTGGGTTTAATCCATAGCTCTGCAAATTGGAAGGAAGGAAGGAAGGAAGGAAGGAAGGAAGGAAGGAAGGAAGGAAGGAAGGAAGGAAGGAATGAATCCATGTTTACCAGTTATTTGAGATACAACCTTTATCACATACTAAAGTTGCATATTTATTTGTATTTATATCTGTACTTTATTCCTTTGATCTGTTTTTGTATTATGAGCCAGTACTACATTTACATACAAATACATACTGTATTTTAACATTTTTCTGGATATTGTAGCATGTTTATTTTTATATAGGAAGTCTTGTGTTAACTTGTGTAGTTTCATAAAAATGCTTGTTTGTATTTTTACATTGTATTAAATTTGCATATCTTCTCTTTGGATATTTGTGTGAATGAAGGCTATTTATCGACGAATGTATGTTAACTTTATATCCTTCTATATTACTGAATTATTTAGTTTTATTGTTTCAATTAATTTTCTAAATGATTCTGTAGGGTTTTTCTAGTATACAGCCATATTGAGGTAGTTTTACTATTTTTCAATTATTATGCCTTTCCCTATTTTGCCTTATCTAATGGCATTGGCTAATATCCCAGATACAATATTAAACAATAGTGGAGATAGTAGATATCTATACCTTGTTTCTGATCTCTGTGAAAAAGTCTGTATTGTTTCTGTTTTTAATAAGACCTAGCTTTAGGACTAAGGTTTGTCTGTATTTAATTGTATTAATGAACTACCTATCAATTCCTATTTTTCTGAGTTAGTTTTTAAAAATCCATTATGGGTGTCGAATTTTGTCAAAGGTTTTTCAATATCAGTGGGAATGATTGTGTGATTTTTCTCCTTCGATATATTGATTCTGCATTGTTTTGTTTTGTTTTGTTTTTTTAACGGATTGCCTAATATTGATCCAACCTTGCATTCCTGGAACAAATCCTATGTGGTCATGGTGGTTTTTAAGCTATGTTTTATTCTGTTGTGCTTCTGGAGATTGAACCAGGGCTTTGTGTTTGCTAGGCAAGGATTCCACCACTCAACTACATCCCTAACCTGATGTGCTTAGTGTAGTGTGGAAACATGTTTATTAATATTTTATTTAGAACTTTTCATTAATAGGCAAAAGCATTATGATCTTTGGTTGGTTGGTTGTTTTTCTTTTGTACTGTCTTTATCAGCATTAGGTGTAAATGTTATACTCTTTTCATCAAAAATTATGTTTTGAAATGAAATTTCATTTGCCAAAGTGACCATAAACTGTATTATATGTAGGGCCTGGCTCTTTTTTTTTTTTTTAGCCGTATAATATTTTTCATACAGTTTAATCCTTCATAACATTTTCCTTATTGTTTTAGTGCTAGCTAGTCCACCAGTAAAATTCTCCTCTTTTTTTTTTAAACCTTAATTATTTACTGAGACATAACAGCCAACCTTTGACCCCGTTTCTCTTTTTTCTTCTTCCTGATTAAGCCACCTGAATAGGTTATCAGGTTTAGAATTGTGGAGTCAATGACTGAAAATTTCAGCCCAGTTTACAGGCTGTAGATCAAGGCTGGAACCACTTTTATAATTGCCCACGTCGAGCTCAGGGATACCCTGGCAGTGCTTTGCATGTGTTAGCCCATCCTCTGTGATAAGAATACTAACTGCACATCCTTTTTTCTGGCAAATAACTGGGAGACTAAAATAGGTTGCTTTTATGATGTTTGTTTCTGGTTATCACAGCATTGCTTATTATTTATCAGAAATTTAGACAATAAAACTCAAAAGTAGAAAATAAAATACTAAAAAAATAAAATGCATATAATTTTACTACTCAAGTTATCACTACTATCATGTTCCTCTAACCTATTTTTCTCTTTGTAGATATTTATATAAATTAATTGTATATATATGTATGTCAGTATATTTTATATGTGTGGCACATTTATTTAAAATCTTTTTTCCTTTAGTCAATTATAGAAAGAGTAAATTAGTCCTGTCTTAGACCATGCATATTAGACATCGCATAAATATCAATTATATGGTACTTAGTATCGTAAGAATTTCTCATATTATTAACTTTTTAAAAGATTCCATAATGGCTGCATAACTTCTAAATAGTAGTACCTTGATCCTGACAGAGGTATATATTCAAGCATCACAGTTCTTGTGATGTCATCACCAGAACGAAAAATTAGACAGTAGAGGCAGCTGGGGACAGGGAAAGAATGATGGTACAGAAGAATATTGAAATGTTGAACAGATGAATGTGAGATCCCATAAAACATTAACTGTGTGTCTGCTAGTCTCAGGGAAGGAAAATGGAGTGCATTGCAGTTCAGGTTAGGGAAGGCAGAAATGTGCTCAGAGCAGAGGGTGGTGAGTCTGAAGGGCAGGGGACTTGCCCAGTGAGAGTGTGGGTGTTATTGAGTAAAAAATCACAAGGGTCATTGGGGGGTGTGGTATGGGCTGAGGCTCAGGGATTGGATGGTGGTCCTTTCCAGCTGTTCTAGAGGACTATGTTAAGTTTACCTTGGGGGCCAGTGTGATAGGACTTGTATGAATCAAGGGAATCCTATATCCCTTACCTCCAAAGAAATTGCTATAGTAAATATGAACCTTTAACTTGATTAAAAATATTTATTTCTCAATGATAAAAGACTCAAAAAATGGATTCATAATTAAGACCATCCCATAATGGTAACTGTTCTATACTGAAGCATAATGTATTAACTTATGAAAACAGCTTGTAATTAGTGCCCCCCCCCCATGTGTACTGGATAAGAAATCTGGGAGGCTTGGGGCAGAAGGCAAATTGTAGACATCACCATTGATTTTCTCCTATTCTCTCTCTCTCTCTTATTTATTTATTTATTTGGTATGGGAATCAAACTCAGGACCTTGCCAGGCAGGTGCTTGTGTCACTGAGCTATATTCCTGGCAGTTTTCTCTTATTCTCAAATAGTGGTGGTTCTATTGAATGTTGCTCAGCAGCCTTGTAAGTAATTAAGCAGGTTATTTTGTTAATGATTTGTGTAGTTGATTTTAAAAATAATATATACATAAAAATTATGTTTTACATATTTCAAGTATATTTTATTCTTTCAGCTCTTATCTTCATTGTCAGTGGGCATCTGTAGAAGATTTGGAAAAAGATAAAAGAATTCAGCAAAAGATTAAACGATTTAAGGCAAAACAGGGCCAGAACAAATTCCTTTCAGAGGTATGGAATACTTGCTTAATTTTCTGAAGTATTTACTGTATTAAAATACTCTAAATTGTGAATTTTAGTTCACTAAATCATTAAGAAAAACTAGTTTGCCTAATTTGGTGCTGTTACTTGCATATTGCTAACTGGTTGTTGCTAAAAAATTTGTAAACAGGAAATTTCTCATTCTTCCTGTTGCTTGGTCCGAAAGATAGCAGTCCTTATGATATTATGTAGAAATAGCGGTAATGGTATAATTAAAATCTTGTAATGAAAGTGCAGTTAGTGGATGATGAAAAAAAGTAAGTAGACAGAAGTTCTGTTGAGATTCAGCAGGTTAAAAACTACAATGAATATGAAGTACATGTTCTAGGATATACAAGTTTAACTTGTGGTGGGGGAAGTATGTGGTAAATTTCTTTAATTTAAGACATTGCCTTTCAAAACAAATGCTGTGCCATAATATAGAAGCTGGTATATTGTCATTGCCTGTGCCCCTTCATCCTAGGTTATCACTTATTAAAAGACAACAGTACTGAAGGCAGAGAAGAAAATCTACATTTATTAGAAGTAGCAGGTTACTCCCTACCAACACCGTCAATTACATTTTTTTTTAATAAAATGCTTTCTTTCGTAAGCTGCTTACTGGGGTTTCGTCTCTGGACTTTTGATCACCAATTTGGTTTCAATGACAGCCTCAAGTACATGAAAGAAAAATTCTAACATTGAAAGATAAGTCAATGACTTGCTGATTTTTTAGTTCTTCTCATAAAAATGTTAACCAAGTGTAACCCATAAAGAAATATGAAAATTGATACACAATAATACATGTTTAACAGCCTGCTTCATGCTGCCACCCCTTTTGTCAAGATAAGGATGGGACAGAAGAGCATTTTGTATTTTGATGGCATAAAATCTTTATAATCTCGTGTGGCCAATTTCTACTCTGTTCAAACCTGATTTTACCCAGCAGGCAGGCTTTTAGTAAAGTCTGCATTGCATGGGAGATCTTGTGGGTGGTTGCTGGGTGCTCTTTTCCTACTCCCACATATGCATCACCACCTTTGTTACCTAGGGGACACAGGCTTTTTGGCAGTGCAGTAGTTTGCACTGAGCGGAATACAGTTACTCAAATATGACTCAGATCTTACATCTTAGAGAATATTAAGATGTTTTTTCTTTGAAAGGGTGGGTTTGAGGAAAGTACTTGGAGATTCTATTTTGCATGTCCTTCTTAATGAAACCGAGGTTGAATGTTTGCACCATAGAACAAGTTAAATTATTAGCGTCCTTTAGAAAGAGACATCGTATGTCTGTTGACCTTTTCTAGGGGTCTGTGGGAGGAAAAAGGAAAAAGCACATGGTGTATCCCCACTACTACTTTTAAATCCTGGTCTTGTTTATTAAATTTATTTGGACTCGATTTCCTGTAGTCACATGCTCTTTAGAGAATTGTGCCTGGCTATACCTATACAGCCTATCTTGTCATCTACATAAGTTGCCTGTACCAAGGTTGGAAAACATTTTCTGGTAAATTTGCAACCAGAGATCTTGAGTTCTGTCCTGAATAGGAGTTAACAGAGAACAATAATGATCTCTTCCCACTCTCTATTTTAAACACATGTACATATCCCTGTTTATTTTATCCTGTAGACTTCTAGTATTCCATGGCTCTACTTCTGTTGGATTTTCAATTATGATTGCTTTAGCTTTTTTATGTCTCCACATTTGAAATCTCTATTCAAACAGATCACTTAGACTAGAAATTTCATCACATACATAATGGCATAGATTATTTCACTTAATGGACAGAAATGGAAGATAAGTTAAATTCATCACTGAATTTGAAAGCTTAGGTTTCAGAACAAATTGTCTTAAAGAGAGCTTTTGCCATCAAAACCTAGTTTGTGGAAATTTTAATGTTTATGTTGTGTATGAATAATACAGATATACTATTTCCCTAACTCTAGAAACTTTTGACAAAGCCAGTGCATTAATATATTAACACTTTAATTTACTTAACATTCTAGTGTATTTTTCCCTTACTGTTCACCTCTGCAAAAGTTTGAAGCAGTTGAAGTACATTTTTGTATTTCTGCTACTTCATAATTTACAGTTCACACCACTCAAACCTGGCATGTTAAGTGGGCACTGTGGTGCAGAGAATGTTTATTCTCCTTAACGGACTGTGACTGACAGCTTCTCTTTTCAACCTGCAATTCAGGAGATAAGAATGGTGCCTAAGTGACTTCTAGTATCCCTTTTTCAAAGTTTTTTTTTAAACAGTTAAGTTTATCTATAGCAACAAATAATAATGTGTCTTTTCTTTTGTGATTCAGATCTGAAACTTTATCTGACCCTGGCTGCTTTTAAGTATGGCTTGGTCTATAACTTCCTTCTGAGCTATGTTCTGTTTTCTATAAAATAACTTTGCAAACAAGCAGTATTACTTCACTTTTGTAAAGATTGTTAAAATATTGGTTAAATGGCTCAATTATGTAAGCTTAATTTCTTTAACCTGAATTCTTTTATTCAACTACTCTATATTCAGTACAAATAAATCATTCAAACATTTAAGATTAATGACAAGACTGTTATTCTAAGTGAGGTACTAATATTGATTGGCAAGGACCACCAAATAGCATAAACTGTTCACACTAAAATGTGGAATCCGTTCAGTTCAGTGCTTTCAGCTCTTGAATAACATTCTGTAAATGACGCTATATGGCATCAGACAACTCAAGTAGTTATAAGACTCCAGAAGCACTTACTGTGCATGGCTCTGATTCTTTATTGCAAACTGTAGTTTTATGAATGCTAAATTCATTGTATGCCATAAGGCTTTTGGATTGCTCATTAGTGAATTGTAATTTCACACTTCATTTAAAATATTCTCAAACATTCTCTCACAGTAAAAGGTTTCACACAGTAATTAAAAGACCCAGTTAACAAAGTCTAAGAAGTCTGATTCTCTCATAGGGAGTGATTTTGCTAAATTGTAGCATTTCAATTAACATAATATAATTTACCAAAATAAATTTCATATTGTTGTGACCCAAAATATTGTTGCCTGCTGAAAAGTAAATAGTTTTTTCTCTCAGGGAATAAACATTTTAACTTTTTTTCCTTTGGTGCAGATTGAGGATGAGCTTTTTAATCCAGATTATGTGGAGATTGACCGGATAATGGACTTTGCACGTAGCACAGATGACCAGGGAGAGGTAATAGGAGATCATGTGTATTATAAAATGGCAGTTCAAGCAGTTCTTGTGTGTTTACAGAGAAGATGAGAGGAACCTAGACCTGGTTTTGATTAGAGCCTTAGATCATGATATACTTGGTCTAAGTTTAATTTGAACTCAATGATTTATTATCAGTTTTATGATTTAATTGTGCTAAATGCATTTTGTGTAGTCTGAAAGCTTTTTTTTTTAATCAGTTTTCAATCTTAACTACATTGACATTTTTCTCAGTTGTAGAATATGATCAATAAAGACTCAATACATTTTGGTTATCTGTCATGTAGCACAAAGTGCTCTTATGTATTCTTGTAAGAAGGGAGTTTAATGTTATTTGGCTTTGGATATCCTAAGTGAAGTTGTTGAACTTCATTTAGTGAGGTGCACAGAGGATAATAGAAAATGTTTTTGTATGTGATATCACAAACTTGGTATTCTCATGTTGCTATGTAAACCCTACAAGACTGAAATGGCATTTGATAGGGAAGTTAAGAATACAAACAAGTCTAGTGACTTCTGAGCATGTGTGTTGGTAACACTTGCTCACCTACCATGAGTTCTGTCATTCCTGGCTGCTCCGTGTAAAATGAGATTTATATTTAAGTGTTTGGATCTTGCTTATTGAGGGAGAGTCTGCAAAGAATGCCCATGTTACTCTAAACTCTGAATAGTGAAATTCCATGTATTTCAAGATGGGACTGTATCTGCCACATTGTACATTATCTTGTTTTGCTTAGTTGTACTTAAAAAAAAGTTTCATTGTGTATTTACATTGTATACCAAATATTTTTAACATCACAAGCAGATCAGTGTAACGTGGTCTTAAAATGAAGGTCAACACATCCAAAGGTTTTCTAGAGGAAAGACAAAGTGGAAATCTTGTTCATCTGCCTTATCTAAAATATTTTGCCCTCCAATCTTCTAGAACTGAAATACATTATTTAGTGTGATTGGATGCAGACAGTATTCCTATTCTCTAAGGAAAAGACAGATATCATAATAAATCTTACCCTGTAGTCCCAGCACTCAGGAAGCTGAGGCAGGAGGATTGCTGTGAGTTCGAGGCCAGCCTGAAATGCATAACGAAAAGAATAAATAATAAACCTAATAAATAAACCTAATAAATTGTTTCCTGTTTCATTCTATAAGAAACTAGCTAATGATATAAACATTTACATACTCTAAATGGATATACCATATAAATGTGAATGATATACACGATGAATGATTTGTACAAATAAAAATGAGACTGAAATTTAGCTTCTTGCTGTTTGCTAGCTGTTCCTATATACTTTCTGGCTTCTGAACATTACCAGTGATTTAGGTAAAAAGTTAATTTGTTCTGATAATACCCATAATACTGTTTCTATTATAGAATGGAGACAACTATTTATTGGTCATGGGTTTAAAATGTATATCAATTCAGTCTTACACAGAGGTAGCATCTGTTGATAGATGAAGTAGAGCACTTTTCCCCATAGTGTATAATATTTGGTGAAATGATTAAATTCTGGTTTATTTAAACCTGGCCAGCCTGTGACCCACTACCTGGTGAAGTGGTGCTCACTTCCTTATGAAGACAGCACGTGGGAGCTGAGGCAGGACATAGACCAAGCAAAGATTGAAGAGTTCGAGAAACTCATGTCCAGGGAGCCGGAAACAGAGCGTGTGGTAAGAACTGGCTCATGGTAGAAGATTTAATCTGAAAATAGCATCGTGGTATGGTCTTTGAGAAACCCCTAATGGGATTGATTCACTGTATTTGAAACAGGAGCGACCTCCTGCTGATGACTGGAAGAAATCAGAGAGTTCCAGGGAGTATAAAAACAATAACAAACTCAGGGAGTACCAGTTGGAAGGAGTGAACTGGCTGCTTTTCAATTGGTACAACATGTATGTAAAACATGTTTTTCTTTATTTTTAAAGAAGAATGTAGCTTTTTTTTCTTTGTAGTTATTGGAAATAGTAATAAAAATTTTTAAATAATATTTAACAAAATGTTTTTAAAGATCAAGCATTGGAAATATGCTTAACATTTATTCAACAAATACTAATGCAGAGATTGAAAGAAGTACATAGAAATAATTCTTATTAGAGAATTTTACTTAAAAATATATTTTGTTGAATCTTAGGAAACATCTAAAGGCCTATGGATATACATTTGTTACTATAATATATACTTTGTGAAAAGACAGCATTATCTCATATCTACACTCACTAAATTTTCCTATTTTATTTTTCTCTCAAAGGCGAAACTGCATTTTAGCAGATGAAATGGGTTTGGGAAAAACTATCCAGTCCATTACATTTCTCTATGAGATATATTTGAAAGGAATCCATGGCCCTTTTTTAGTAATTGCCCCATTGTCCACAATCCCCAACTGGGAAAGGGAATTTCGAACCTGGACAGAGTTGAATGTGGTTGTGTATCATGGGAGTCAAGCTAGTCGTCGGACCATTCAGTTGTATGAAATGTACTTCAAAGATCCCCAGGTAAAACTTCACAGGTCATATTCCTTGGGCATTTTAAGGTGTTGGAAATTCAAAGTGTCAGTGAGAGGTCTTGATTTTGGTAAATTGGGAAATTTGCTTAGGATTTTTTACCCAATTTATATGCGTATTATCTTTCTACATCTGTGAATGCTGCTCTTTGTTTTTGTACGTTTTGTCATTCTGATTATTTGATTAGAAGGAATGAAATTTTTTAACTTTGAATAACTACTGAGATTTGTTTAATGTATTATTAATGTTAGTTTTATATACCTAAGGCAAAACCAAACAAAAGATGGTATTGAATTTGAATAGAAAGCATATTATGCTGTTACTACAATTTAAAAATAATGGGTTTTATAAAATTCCAAATGCACCCAAGGGGAGGGATTTATACTTTGACTCTTAATAGCAATTTCTATAAGTTTTTTCTCATTTTAGTTGCCTGTTTGCGGTTATTGTATGATACTGGCAGTGAAGCATTATAAGTGACATAATAAAGAAGGCTAATATGTGCTAAAACAGTTTTAGACTGTAGGTAATAAATGAATGTCCAGTAACTGGAAATAAGACAGTTGATTTATATGTTTATTTTCTTTAAGTATAAAAATCTAACGTACAATTAAATAATTTAAAAGAGAAAAATATTGAAATCTATTATCTGTATTTGTTTAGATTTTGGAAATTATAAATTCTATCCTCAGTGTATTTTCATTTCAAATGCTTTAGCATTTGCAAGATGTGTTAAAGGAATGAAAGCATTACAAAAGTAAAAAAAAAAGTCAAAGAAATTTTTAAAAGTTTATAAAGTTATCTTAGAATCCAGTCCTTTTGGCCTTTACCTTTTACATTCTGTGGGGTTTGACTAGGCTGGGTGCAATTAAGGGTATTTACTGCATGCGATTTAAAAGGAAATTGGATCTGAAATTTTTCTAATAATTTTCTAATTTCTTTTAAAGACAAAAAAAACTTTAAAACACTTCTTTACCATAACAAAGCCTCAACTTGAAAATGGAATGTTACCTAAAATAAATAAGTCCTCAAAGAGATACATACATATTATACTACTTATCTATCCTTTAAGTTGTTAATGTAATTATTAATCATAATAATAATTCTGAATTGTTCTTGTAGGGTCGAGTGATAAAAGGGTCCTATAAGTTTCATGCCATCATCACTACTTTTGAGATGATTTTGACTGATTGTCCTGAGCTGCGTAATATTCCATGGCGTTGTGTAGTCATTGATGAAGCCCACAGGCTGAAGAATAGGAACTGCAAGCTGTTAGAGGGACTCAAGATGATGGACTTGGTCAGTGATCATATTCATGATTCCATTGAACCTGAATAGAATTGTTACTGACTTGATAATCCCACTTGAATTTGATTGATGCCTATAAAAGGTGTCTGCAAAGCCTGTACAATATTGCGTTATATTCTTCTGAACTTTTAGTAGCTGTTTTCTTTGTAATTCTTACATTGTATGCTGTTGTTTTTAAACAGTTTTGTCACAGCAAAATATAGCCATGATCCAGTTACATTCCACTGGATATAGGTTTTGCTCTGCTGGAACCATTTAAACTTATAGATGCAAGTTCTCAGTAAGTTGGATAGTAACTCTGGTATTGGTTTAGTTTGCACAGATGCCTAAAAATTTGAGGTATTACAGGGCCTCAGATTTGATTTAGAGTTTTACACCACACCTAACCCATGCTTTTCCAACTTCCCAAGTGATAGGTCTTCCTGATAGATTTCCTAGATTTTTTTTTTTTCCCAACAGGAGTATCACAGGACGGTATAATGTAGAGGGGAGAATTTGATTGATTTGTTGTACCTTACTGTTATGTGTATGTTGTCCTAAAAGTGATTGCTGCGTGCCTTGTCATCCTTGGGCTTCTTTCAGCCCATACTTTACAAGTTGGTTATGATCATTTGTTTTTCATCTTTAATATACATTTTTAAAGCAATGTTATTTTCATTTAGGATGTCTTAAGTGATTTGATAAGTTTGAAAAACTGTGATTGAAAAAAATCCCTTTAAGGGTGACTTCTGTAGATTAAGTGATCTCTTATTGATTGACAGTTAGAGATGGGAAGGAATATTCTGTATCTTCATGGCTATACATTTTTTGCTGATGACTGGTACTATTGAAAAGAAAACCTAAAAGCATTTTGTTGCAACTTTTTTGAAGCAGCTCCCTTTATTCCTAAATTAAGAAGATTAGATTAGCCAGCTATTCTTTTAATAAAAACAAGCAAAATCTAGTTTTGCTTAAAGAAGGACTGACTGAATTATCCTATTGAGGATAGGAGTTCCCTTTTTTCTCTCTAGAGCATTATTATTAACATTGTCCTAAGCCTTTTGCAAAACAGTTTACTACTACTCGGTGGCCAGCCCCCCAAATAAGTATTGAGGATATAGGGTAAGTATGTGGAAGGAGAAACTCAATGACTGTCTTTGGTCTCTCCAAGTGATACTTTACATTGCAATGAAGTAAACCTGTATTTGCAGGTAAATACTAATGTTCAAGATATGTCTAACTATATTTTCTGAATAGGGTGGGCCACTAGGCCTTCATGATGATCCACTAAAAGACAGTTAAATAACTATTTTTTAAAGGTTTAAACAGCCATCTGACTGAGTTTATCTAAGTTGTATAAAAGAACACAAGTTCTAGTTCATATGTTACCAGATGGCAGATTCTTACTATAAAACAGTCCTTCATTAGTTAATAGGAAGTAATTTAACTCTGTCAAGATCAGGCAATCTAATTGTCTTTGGGATACTTTGAGAAATTTTTTCTTGCTAATAGTAACACTTCATTAATTCCTCAGAAAGCTAAAACTAGAAATACTGTTTGACCCCGCTATTCCCCTTCTAGGTATCTTCCCGAAAATGTTAAAAACATCGTATTACAGTGATACATGCATACCCATGTTTATAGCAGCACAATTCCTAATAACTAAATCTTGGAAGCAGCCTGTATGTCCATCGGCGGATGAATAGATAAAGAAAATGCTGTATTTATACCTTGGAGTATTACTTAGCCATAAAGAAAGATAAGCTTAAGTCATTTGTAGGAAAATGGATGTACCTTGAGACCATAATGTTGAGTAAAACAAATCAGACACACAAGCTTAAATGTCACATGGTTTCTCAAATTATAAATAAATAAATCCAAATTATAAATAAAGAGCAAAATAAAAGATAGATAATAGGATATAGGGAGATTGCTTTTTTTTTTTTTTTTTTTTTTTTTTCAAATCGAAAGGGGATCAAGAGGTGGGAGGGGATAAAAAAAGGAATTAAGATGTGTTATGTACATGTACCAAATCCACACAAGGAATGTAAACATGTACTGCAAACATACAATGTAGCAATAAAAATTTTTTAAAAAATAGATTAAAATCTGTTATTCTAATAATTTTTCAGTAATGTAATACAGTGTTCCTTGAACTTTTTTGTACAATGGCCCATATAGAGAAAGATAATATTTATATGCCACATTGTGGGAGTAGACTGAGAAGACTGCTTATTGCCATGAGGGACAGTCCTGTGATTCCTGACTATCCCAGCCCTGCCAGATACTCCAAGGATTCTAGATACCTGCAACTCATCCCTGGTTAATTGACTGGGAAGCTCCAATTAGCAAATAAAATACTTATTTTTGATGATCAGGAATCTTTATTGCAGGGCTGGTGAGATAGCTCAGCAGCATAAGCGCCTGCCTGGCAAGCGCAAGGGCCCGAATTCAACTCCCGGATCCCACATACGAAAAAAGGGCCGGTGATATCGCTCAGCGGCACGGGTGCCTGCTGGTGTGAGAGGTCCTGAGGTCGACCCCCGTACCCACAAAAAAAAAAAAAAAAAAGTTTATTGCAGAAGAGTTTTTTTTAAGATGGAAGATATTGTTGTTCAGCATCAGAATATAATTATATTAGTGCAGTTCTGAATAGATTGTTCCCTGGTATTTAAATTTTTACTTAAACCTTATTAGAACTTACACACTTGCCACTTTTCATGCTTCTTTCTTAGAATAAGTTACAGTCAAAATAGCAAGTAGTAACTATACCCAACTATGAGGGAGATCTTAGGGAACTGCAGTTACCTGCCCCAGGCTGAGTTAGCATAAAAATGCATTTCATGGGGATGATCTCCAGGCTCATACTCAGAAGACCACTAAGTATCTTCCCTTCTTCCAAGACAAAGCAAATGTTTGTGGAGATAATGGGGCACCACTGTCTCCACAGTCTTCCACCTGGCTCTGGGAAAGCAGGGCCATCACCTTGTCCCTCATGGCCAAGGAGAGGGAGCTGGGGAGGTTGTAGTAGTTCAACATTGATTTTGCCATCTCATCTTTCATTGTCAGGAGTCCCCACACAAATTAAGGAGTCCTCTGAAAAGAAACTAAATGCACACCACTCCACCGGAACTCAAAAGAATAGAAACATTTTCAGGGCAGAAGCATATCTGCCAGCCTAGTCAAGCTTGAAAGTAGTACACTCAATACCAAGTCTCTTAGAAGGTGGTTTGTGATTTTGTGTGTATTAAATGCATATTCTTAAATTGTTACCCACTTTCAAGTTGAAGCCTGGTTTTTTTTTTTTTTATCGCTCATATACAACTATACAAAAGGACTGTATTTGTAATCATTTGGTATAACTGGCTGTTTTCCAGTCATTGAAAGCAAGCAGCATTGAAAAGGATTTCCTTTCATTTTTTCAAATTAGTTTATTTTTAAATTAGTTCAAAAGACTTTAACTTTTAAAGCGTTTGGTTACAGCAGACCCTTGACTTACGAACTCCATTCGTTCCTGAGGGCTGGTCATAACTCAAGTTGTTGATGGAAGGCTTGGGCTCCTCCACACAGCCTTCAAAGTCCCTCTCCTGTATACAGGCAGATTTCTGTCCTCAGACATTGGCCTGGGATTTCTCAGTTAACCCCGTACAGGAAAGGATGTTGCATTGTTCCTTTCAGAACTCTTTAAGGGTTAAATCTCTATCTGAGACCTTCTGGAAGCACAAGTGGCCAGCATTCAGGTTATAACTCAAGACTTTGTTGTAAGTTAAAACTTAAAGTCCAGTCATAACCCAAGTAGTTTGTAAGTCAGGCTGGTCATAACTCGAGGGTCCACTGCAGGTGTTCAGGATTTAAGTAATAAAAGATAAGAAAAAAATGGGAGACAATCAATACATCCTCTACAATGCCTTTCCTGAATCTTTGACAGTACTTTAAAAAATTATTGGATAAAGTCATTCAGAACTTGGGTATATGAGTGATCATGGCCCAGGTAATCCATCTGTGTGTGGTATAAAATTTTGAATTGATTTATAAACGTCTTAATGAATTTAATGCATCTGAATATGATAGCAGTCTATGCATCTTCTTGCATAAGAGACCTCTATTCAGAGAGGAGAAAAGGAGGGGGAAAAATATATTGGAGAGCTTCACCTCACTTTCAGAGAACTTCCTTGACAGATAAAACATGATATTAAGAAAATTAGCATGTTCCTACTTACATCTCATTCAGTTAGTATTTACTGAATATATACTATGCCTGGCAGCTGAGTCTGGTCAGATTCCAAGTCAAGTTAGGATATTGCTTTTGAAACTACTAGTGGGTATAGTCACGTTCTAAAATAATTTTTTAGTTGTGCTATATACCAAGTGGATAAAATAAAAAGTAATAAGACTCTAAAAATTTATAAATTCACTATTAAGACTGATCCTAATAAACTCAGTATTGTTAAAACAGTTCCTGTATGTAACATGTATAGAAATAGAAGGACAAGGTACAAATGCATAAAGAAAACCAGAGATCGAGCTTGTAAACAGGAAGAGTTAAAGAAATACCTAACTTACTTCAAAGAGACAAAGTTAGAAATTGCATCTGTTAATAAGTGATTGTGGTATATAGAAAACCAGGCTGACCTCTTTGCTAGTTGGAAATTTTTGCAGAACAAAATAATTTTTGATATACTATTACACTAAGAAGAACTTTTTTTGTCTCTAAAGCAAGTCATGCAGGAAGCAGATAAAAAGGTGAGAGGACCGTTGATCGAGAGCGCAGAAAGAAGCATGTAAACCTTCTTTGAGTCTGGGGATCATAGGAAAAAGACTTAATTTTGTTGGAGAAAAAGCATTGAGATGTAGGGGACTTAGCCGTCTTACTAAAATATTAATTTAATAACCTCCAGAAGAAACAAAATAGTAAGATACACACACGTTAAGGATTCTAAGAGTTATAGAGAGGACCCTCCATGTATCTATTTATGTGAAGTAAGAACTGTATTCTTGTATCTGCCTTCTTGTCTAATCATTGTCCTTTGTGTTGGGTTGATGCTGAGTTGCTGCTGACAAGCAGAAGCAGAAAAGTGGGAATATAAAAGAAAGCATTGAACTGTTTGTGTTAGCGTTTGGTCAGTTACTTTCTGTGTGTTACTATAGGAACACAAAGTGCTGCTGACAGGAACCCCGCTACAGAACACTGTGGAAGAGCTCTTTAGCTTGCTTCATTTCTTGGAACCAAGTCGCTTCCCTTCAGAGACCACCTTTATGCAAGAATTTGGTGATCTAAAAACAGAAGAGCAGGTACTTATCACCTCTACTCTGTATCTCAGTCATAAAGCTGAAGATAAACTCATGAGATGGGAAGGTATTAGTATTTAAGTATTTTAAGAGGTAAATTATATTTCGGGTTTTTTTTTTTTTTTTTTTTAAACCTGGCAGAGATTTATGTATCTTTTCCTTGGACTTTTCAAGTCATTATGAAGGTTCTTGTTTGTTTATTTTTTTATCTGTTTGCCCTCACACGGGGCTATTAAGTTTTATAGTGAGATTACATACCTGTTGACATAGTTTTCAGAGATTTTTGTGCTAATCAAGTTGGTGGCTTTGCAGTGCATACTTCTGGGTTTAGTGTCGAAAGCCCCTGAAGTCTTCAGAGCTATTTGCTTACTGCAGTTTTGAGTTTCCATTCTTATTTCTGAACCATGTGTACTTGACTATGTTGCTTAATTCTTCAGGCCAATCTATTTAGATTCTGGAAACATAACTAGCCCACAGTATTTCCAGGAGAAATGAGACATTTTATGTGAAAAGTGCTTGGTTACATAATATACTGTAAAAGTTACATGGATATTATTTACTCTTTTTCATATGCCATATTCGAAATAAACATAGAGATGGGCTTGAAATCTTGGTGGACTTTATGTGCCCCCTCTGCAACATACTGTCTACAGCCTCTTAGCTACGTTCAGTGTGAAGTGTGTTTCGTTTTGCTTTTCTAAAATAAAAAGTGTGTGTCCTGCTGAATCTTACTGCCTGTCAACTGAAGAGTACCGGGAGAGACATCTCTGCTTGCCTGTTGATGTGGCAACTGGATAACTCCTGGATCACTCCTTATCCTTTAGCTCTTTCTACAAAGGCAGAGAACAGAAACATAGAACTCCAAGACATTGTTTCTACCTTCTTCCTCATCATCCTTGTGACTTAAGACAAACAGGAAAGCTAAATGAATAAATGGGTTTTTTCTGCTATGTACTTTTAAAGCCCTTCTGGCTGTTTAGGACTCCTGGCTAGGTAAAATAATGTATTTGACATAGAATCCAACCCTCGTACATTTCTTTCATAGAAGCTGAAAGATTATCTCCTTTATATTCTTACCAGGCTTTGAAAAATGAAAATGGTTAATGATAAGTGAGATGATCCTATGTTTTCACATGCAAGCAAATCATGATACCAGTATTTACCTAAGGTCCTTTTTTAGGTGCAAAAACTTCAGGCTATTCTAAAGCCAATGATGTTGAGACGACTCAAAGAGGATGTAGAAAAGAACTTGGCCCCCAAAGAAGAAACTATTATTGAAGTTGAGCTAACAAACATTCAGAAGAAATATTACCGAGCCATCCTTGAGAAGAATTTTACATTTCTTTCCAAAGGTGGTGGACAAGCTAATGTACCTAACCTTTTAAACACTATGATGGAGTTACGGAAGTGCTGCAATCATCCATACCTAATCAATGGTAAGCTGCCCACTTGGGAACTTGTTTGAATGACAGAAGCTCTAAAAATCTCCTTCTGCCTCTAGAATGAGGGTGTTATAGTGTGTAGTTAGTTATTCCTGCCCCATATACCCATGTGGATTTCTCCAGCTTCCTCTTCTCTGTGATGCTTCCTCTTGTGGTTTTTGAAAACAAGTGACCAGTGCTTCTGTGATCCCAGAAGTTCGATCTCACCTTTACTGTCTCCTGCCTCCCTCACTTGAAAAGAGGCACTTGTGCTCCATGGTTGGAAGTCATCCAAAGTGCCAGTAGTGAAAGACAGATTCCATTTGAGTAGTGGGGGGGATGCATAAATCAGTCATTAAAATAAAAGAGAGAAACTCTGGCATGGTCAGCAGCTATCAGCTGTCTCAAGACTTTGTTGGCAATGTCTTCACATTCCTCACTGTCTAGAGGCCTTTACCACCTAGTCCCTGAGGATGAGCGATGATCTTAAAGATTTGACCGTATTTTGTCCCTATGGAGAATTTATAGTCCTTCATTTTCTTCACTAAATCCATAGTGTTTCATTACTCATATGGGTTAAACCTCTCTTTATGTACTTCCAGAAGTCATGAATGGCCATAGGAGTATGCCCCTTAAGGAGCTTGCAGTGTGTTGAGGGATTCAGGCATGAAAGCCTTTAGGAGACATTATTTGAAACAAACTTTTCAAGGGTATAAAGGATTTTGCTAGGCAGGATAGACAGAGAAAAGACATTGAAGCCGAAGTCACAACACAAGCAAAGAGAAGGAAGCACAACGAAAGGGGAACTTGCCCAAAGTGTAAAGAACATGTGCAAAATAATGGGACCATGCATCTTAGACATGCCGGGGCTGTGCTATGAAGGTCTTAGATGCTGATACTGGGGACATTGGTTCTAGTCTGTAGTTGAGGGAGAGCCATAGCTAGTGTTTGAGCTGAGCAGTGTTTAGAAATTTGACTGAGGCTGATGGATCAGGCAATATTGTAGAAAATGTGACAGGAGGGAAAGACAGAGAAGCAGAAAGGCCAGCTCAGAGGCTACAGCTGTGGTCTGGGCAGGAGTAAATGCAGATTAAAGAAAGGTGATGGCAGACTAATTTTAGGGTACTTGTGTACAATTTTAGTTGTCCAGTGTTCTTGGCTACTTTTCTTGTTGCTTACACAAAATGCCTGACACTCAAAGTTAAAGGAGGAAAGGTTTATTTTAACTCATAGTCTATAGAGGTTTCAGTCTATAGTCAACTGGCTCCAAGGTGGGGCAGCATGGCAGAGGAGAAATAGTCCATGGCATGGCATACAGGAAGCAGCAAAGCAAGTAGTGAGCCTGCTTTTACCTTTTATCCCATCCAGACTACAAATCTTTTGGGAGGTGCCACCTACACCCAGGGTGGGGCTTCTGTCTTTGATAAATCCATTCAGCCATACCTAGTACTATGCTAATTCCAATCAGTGGACTAATTTAGTACCACACACACCCTAGATCCAGCCATCTTGGAAAAGGCTCACCTATGAACACATGAGACTCTGGGTGGACATGTAGATACAAGCCATAATACCCAGCAATGCAGTTATGTGCTTTTCCAGGGAAGAAGGAACAACGCTTAGTTCTATCTTCCTCACAGTGCATAATGTTCAAGGACAGTTGATTTAAAGAGTTCCTAATCTTTCTCCCTTTCACAACATGCATACCCAGCAGCCACACTAGATCAAGAACAAAAAGTGGTCCATGCATGGAAGATGGGCTCAGAGCACAGAACCCAAGGTCATTGCTCTAGTGTGACATCAGTGAGCTTCTTTTTAAATACTAATGGCTTTAGCTTTATGTTTTTAAAGAAAATATCATGTATGATAATTATGTTTAATATGCCAACCTGCTAAGCACAGTGTTTTAAGAGCTTGTAAGACTATTACGGTGGATGTCAAACCAGCCTGTTGGTGAGTTGGGACTTAGGCTGAATAATGGTGGGAGTAGGGGCATATATGTGCACATACCCTTTTTTCCATTTAATTGCTAGTGAACAGAAAATAAATAATAGCCTCTAAGAGGAAACAAGAGACAGAGAGATATAGAAAGGACTGAATACTGCCAGGAGGAAGTTGGTGAAAGGAGAGGTCTCAGCAATGACTTAGCTAGCTACCCCCAGAGTCATCAAGTTCATCCTGTTTGGTTACATGTTAATTACGTGCATTGATCATTGCCTTGTTTTTTTTTTTTTTGTTTTTTTTTTTGTTTTGTTTTGTTTTTAACTCCAAAACAGAACTGCTAGGTCTCTTCCTTGCTCAGTTGTTCTCCAGGGTCTGCCTACATAGATCATTTGTTCCTCAGGAGCCTCTTAGGACTCCCTGAAGCTTAGTATCTGTGGCATTTGTTCTGGGTGATTACACCTTGAAGTCAGCTCTTCTGCCTTTATAACAAGTTAAGAAGTGTATGTTAAGCAGGTGTCCTACCTTTCTTTTAGGGGAATTGTAGTTAATAAAAAAAATAAGGAAGACACATTAAGCATATAGCTGACCAGATAACATATGTAGATGTTGTGCGTCACAGAAGTTGTTTCAGGGCCAGTACTGCTTATTCTTATCCATGATCTAGAGATAGCATTCTGTTATGGAGCCATCTCTAAACATGGTTATTGAATTTAAAGAAAGTCTTAAATTTTAGAGATTATATAGAAATTTGTATTGGTTGTGGCAGAGTCGCCTCTGTCCAATCAAACTTCAGTTCCACAGAGTGCAACCTTTCTACAGCCTTGAAAAATAGAAGCAACTGTGTGCATTAAGTTGGAAGTGGTCACAGAAGCATAGCAGGAGGGGGAAAATATAGAACTGATGGTAAAATGCTAAGTCTAAAAATTAGAAATATTTTTAGTATGATTTAATGCTTTTAAATGTTTAGAACAGTGTCTGGCACACTATAAGCATTTAATAGTAAGTATTGGTAATTGTTTTTCTTGTTAAAAGTTAAACAGGTAACTGGGTCACATAAATGGGTTTACTGATACTGACCCAAACTTTATTTGAATGGAATTTCCTATTTTAGGTTTCCTAATGTGAAGGTAAGAATAATGTTGAACACTTCTCCAAGTTTCTGTGATGGTTAGAGTCATGAGTCATTGGTTGTTATTGTTGGAGATAGGAAGAATATAGAAAATAGTGGGCAAAAAGAAAATAAAAATAAGACTTACTTGATGAAATGAGCTTTAGTGAAAAAATAGTAGCTTATTTTTTTTCTGGTAATCTTCAAGAACAGAAAATTTCCTTTCTCCTTTGTGGGTAGTCTAGCTAGATGACATTATAGTCACCACCCTTACAGTCAGTACCCTGATAGTGATCATCTCTTGAAATGCAACCGCTCAGCATGGAAGTAAGTGCACCTTTACTTCAAATTGCCTTTGGTGCACATACTAAATTACATTATTTAAAGCTTTATTTAAAGCCAACAAAGTATTTTGGCTTATCATACTCTATTTCCATTTAGTTTTTTGATTGTTTATAAATCTACTATCAGGTTAAATCTTTAATTGGTAACTTTGAAAATTTGGTTGTGATATCAGAAGGTAGAAATTGTCCTCCTTCCCTACACCTTCCCCACTTCTTTCCTTAAAGGTTTCTATAATAATGTTCAGAGAACCATAAAGGAAATATGTGTATTGATAATATTTGTAAATGAAGTGTTACTGGAAACTGGCTACTACTTGAAGAACCTTAATTCATTACAAAGAACTGAATTGATCTGTTCAGTGAATTTTTTCACATAAGAAAAAATACATTTTTCTTTTTCATCCTTTATGAGAAATTATTGGTAGTGTTGAAAGGGCAGAAGAGCTATTTTTCTCATCTGAATAAAATTTTTAAATGGATTTAAATTTTTCTGTTAATTCAACTAAATTGTTTCTATTTTCAGAATTTTTGTACTAAAATAATTCAGGCATGGCCTATATTTGTCAGAATGATTATCTTGTTTTGTAAAAATGTTCTTGTTTGTTTGTGTGTGTGTCTGTTTGTTTGTGACAGGGTCTTGCTATGTAGTTCAGACTGGCCTTGAACTCACTGTGTAGCCCAGGCTGGCCTTGAACTCATGGCAACCCTCCTGCCTCAGCTTCCCAAGTACTGAGATTACAGTCATGCACCGCCACACCCAGCCTCATTGATTATTAACTTGTTTTAAACTACTAATGCATTATAATTTATTTAGGTTATAGATTATAATCTTCATATGAACAAAAGTAAGTACTTAAATATCTAAGAGTAAAATCTGTCTTATTTCTGAACTGTAAAGAACGTTATAGTGTGTTGTGCGAGTGAACAAGCTTTTAAAAAGATCTAATGTAATTTATGGACTTAAATTTACTTTGTCTTGAGGGCATTTTCCTGAATCTAGAATCTGAGTTTCTAAATTTTATGTTTCGAAAAACATCATTCAACTCTATTCAAGAACATTCTTGCTAATGTTCTTAAATAGCATTTTGTTCTTTACTTTTTTCTAATAAACCTTTGTGTTTTTTTTAATACTTACAAAAACATTCTGAATATTGGCTTTTTATTCATGTGGAAGAGGGAGTGAGGGTGAGATAATTCTAACAGAGCCTTAGTCCCCCTCATACAAAGGTAGTGTGCTTTATGGAAGGCTTAGTGCTTGGTAAGGACATTAAGTGACTTTCAATCTGTTCTCAGTGAATTCTTTGTGGATTCACAATTAACAAATTGTATTTCCACATATGAGCACGTCATGAGGTAAATTCCACAAACACTTTTAAAATGGAAATTGACTTGTTATTCTGTTACATTTTGTGCTTCTTACAGAAGTACCGTTTGAGCATCTGTGGTGGCCTGTCTGACCTAACCTTTAAAACACTCTCAAGGCTTAAGTATCCCCATTGTGTGTATCATTAGTTCATGTGTTTAAACCGGTGGTAGTAAGTTTGAAATTTCTGGCACATTTTAAGGCTGAGAAAGAATCTTATTAGGTGTGTGAGTTTGTTGTTTTTGAAGAACTCCAGGGTGAGAGAGAGACCTGAGCACAGGGACCATGGCCTGGTTACTCTGAGGTAGAGGTGTCCAGGCCAGTACTGCAGAATCCCAGTAAAGCCACTAAGAGCTGAAGGCAGCTTCACCTGCTACTTCCTGAATAAGGGTGTATGTGGTGTTAGGAGAGGAAGCGATGGTCCTTCCTTCATTCCTGAGGAAGGTGTCATTTTCTTGGGGCATCTCTAATGGCCCGAGTCTTTGAAAAAACAAAAATCGGTGTGGAGCTATGAGAAAAGGAGAGTTAAGGATGGAAGTTTTGTGTTAAACATGTAGACATTGTGTTTTGTTTTTAGCTTTCAGGTTTGGATAATTCAAGATGGAATTATTGTGTTTTAGGAAATTATCAAGTGGGAGTGAATGTGGAGGGAGATTTAGAGACTGCAGTATTCTCAGGCTCCACACAAAAATCCCTAGAGTTTATCCAGAAAATAAACTTCCACTTTTGCACTCTTTTTGATGATTTTAAATATGCCATTATAGACTCAAACTACAGTCCTTGCACTTTGATTGTTAGGACTCTGTTCCTTTGTTTCTTAGTTTTAGAAAAGATTTTGTTGTTTGTGTTTATATTCAGCTCATAAATAGTTCTTCATTTCTTTAGCAATTTAGGTTCCAAATTTTCTGTAGGTATCTGGCCCTTGGTTTGTTTCTGCCACTTCTGGCTTGACAGTCTGTTGTTGAAATGCAGTTTTTACAGACAGCAAACCTTTGTTGGAAAATGTGGTTTTCCCCCTAAATGCTTCAATGTGTTATGCTTTACAACCTTGATCCCTTTTGTATACAACCACAATTTTGCATAGACCCAACTTTGAGTAAGTAGATGGATTCTTGTTTATAAAAAAAAAAAAAGTGTGGTGTTCTGGTTCCTACAGTTTGTGGTGGGTTTTGAAAGCAGATTCATTGTTTTTAGTAATAAAAACCTTTTACAGTATTCACATTATGCTGTCCAATCTCTGCAGGTGCTGAAGAGAAAATTTTGGAAGAGTTTAAAGAAACACACAATGCAGAGTCTCCAGATTTTCAGCTCCAGGCAATGATCCAGGCTGCTGGCAAGCTAGTGCTGATTGACAAGCTGCTGCCAAAACTGAAGGCTGGTGGCCACAGGGTGCTTATCTTTTCCCAGATGGTGCGCTGCTTGGACATACTGGAAGACTACCTCATTCAAAGACGGTGAGGCCACCGTATCAGAATAATAAAGAGGAAAGAAAAAATCACCCTGTATGGGCTCCAAACAATTCACCTAGAAGTGACATTTATGATAAAGGGGATGGAATGGAAAAAAATGTGTCAGATCTCCTGTTAAGTATGTAAAATTATTTTATGTAATGACTACAGGAGGATACTGCATACTTTGGTGGGCAATTTCCCCCCATTGCTTTCATTTGACTAGGGGAGAACAGTTCTTACCTAAAAATGAAATTGTTATCTTACTGTTTAGAAGGGTTAGCTATTTTTAGAGTATAGCCATTGCACTGAATAGGAAGTAAAATAAAAGGTAATCTTTTGAGCATTCAGCCGATTGTATGAAGAAACTGCTTTAAAAGTATTTCTTTTAAATCATATCATTCTGTTAGTGTTTCCATCTTATAATACTTTAAAAAGGGACAAGTATATTCTAGCTGCCTGTCAGGCATCTTTGTTGATACCAATATTTTCTAGGTACCCATATGAAAGGATCGATGGCCGAGTAAGAGGCAACCTCCGCCAGGCAGCTATTGACAGATTCTCCAAACCTGATTCTGATAGGTTTGTTTTCCTCCTGTGTACAAGGGCAGGAGGTTTAGGCATTAATCTCACTGCTGCTGATACCTGCATCATCTTTGATTCAGACTGGAATCCCCAAAATGACCTCCAGGTAAACACATGAGGAAATCTTCCTGATGGCTTTTTTTGAAACAAAGTCAGAATACTCTCACAGAGAATCCCAATCAGACCAAAAAATTAAAAGTTGTGTCATTGCTTAGGTGGTATCTCATGACTCGGCAAGTCAACTAATAGTCAATTTATTAATGTGAGAAGCAATTTTTAGTATGTTAATCCTCTTCTAAACTGCACCTCTGACTTTTGGACATATCCTCTTATTACTGACAAGTGAGTCTTGTCTGTGGTAGTTGTCTTGGTCACCTTGGGCTGCTATAATAAAATGATGTAAATTGAGCAGCATAAGCAATAAACATGTATTTTTCGTGGTTCTAGTGGTTGGAAGTCTGAGATCAGGGTGCCAGAGTGGTTCAATTCTTGGTAAGGGAACTCTGCCTGATGCAGATGGCTGTCTTCCTGCTGAGTCCTCACATAGCCAAAAGACATCAGTCGCTCTCTGGCCTTTGTTTATAGGAGCACTAATCCCATTCAGGAAGGTGTTACCCTCATGATCCACTTACCTCGCCACGTCCCCACCTCTAAATCCCATCACGTTGGCATCAAGGTTTCAATGTATGAATCTTGGGAGAACACAGAGATTCTGTCCACTGCAATAACCATTAATTTTATTTTTTATTTTTTATTTTATTTTATTTTTTAATTCAAGGCTCAGGCTAGATGTCATAGAATCGGACAGAGCAAATCTGTGAAAATCTACAGGCTGATTACAAGAAACTCCTATGAAAGGGAAATGTTTGACAAGGCTAGTTTGAAGCTTGGTCTGGATAAAGCTGTATTGCAGTCTATGAGTGGAAGAGAAAATGCTACCAACGGGGTAAAATAACACTTAAAACCATTCATTTATCTGGCTCCTTCCTTTATTTAGCTAATATACTAAGAAATTATTCAGCATCTGACTTTTTAATTCAATCCTTTAAGCATGTTTTGTTGCATTTTCCTTTGAATTCTTAGTTTAAATATTTCTCTAAATCAGGTACAACAGCTTTCCAAGAAAGAAATAGAGGATCTTCTACGAAAGGGGGCTTATGGGGCACTCATGGATGAGGAGGATGAAGGATCTAAGTTTTGTGAGGAAGATATTGACCAGATTCTTCTACGGCGAACTCACACTATTACCATTGAGTCTGAAGGAAAAGGTTCCACATTCGCTAAGGTAGGAATCCATCTGAAGAGGCTAGGTTTTCTATAGCACTAAAATAGAGTTCATGCGAGAGCACCTTGTAAAAGTGCTCCCAAAGTGCATACATAACGTTTGTGAGTTAACTAATTATTAACTCCCTGGAGGCCCCTGGCACATAAAACATTATTTGTTTTTAGTGTTCTTTTCTGTGTTTATGGCACCAATGATCTCCTTCACCTGTGACCTTGAGCCCATCCTCTTCACTTCTGAGATCCAGCTCCATCACCATCCTCTTTCTTCAATCCTGTTTTCTGAAACAGCCTGTAAGATTAGTCTAGTCATTCGTACCTAAAGTCGATCATCTGTTTTCCACTCTACCTAAAAACTGCAATTCTTTTCATAGCTAAAATCACACCAGCATAAACTTCTCCAGCTGTTTCCACTGCCCACTCCCCACTTAGTTTTCAGCCTCTAGCTTGCAAACCCCCCTTCTCTGTATCCGAACTGCTCCTGTCACAGACTCTCTATGAGAGCCCCTTCTGAGGCTTCACCTGCATTCTGTCCCAGCCATCCACACTATGATCCACTCTACTTTTAAATTTTTAAAAGCTTTTTTAAAATGTAATTTATTTATAAAATTTGGCTATTTTAAGTGTGTAGTTCAGTGCCTTTACCATATTACAGACTTGTGCAACCATCAGCATAATCTAGGTTTAGAATATTCCTATCACCCTGGAAAGTTCCTCATGTTCATTGTCAGTCAGTCCCTACCCCTCTTCCTCCATTCCTTTCACCCCAGTTCCTAGAAACCACTGCATTATTATACTTTCTTTCACTCTAGATTTGCCTATTCTGGACATGTTATATAAATGGAGTCATACCCTACATAGTCTTTTGTGTCTGGCTTCATTCACTTAGCCTAATGTTTTTGAGGTTCATCTATATTGTAGCATATATCAGTAATCTGTTCCTTTTTATTGCTGGACAATACAGTAAGTCGCAGACTCATGAACATATGAGTTGCAAACTTTCACAGATACAAACATTCATAGGTGTGAACAAATTGCAAAAGTAGCTCGCATGCCTGCCAGTAAAAATAGCTTATTTATAGTGTGTGTGTGTGTGTGTGTGTGTGTGTATGTGTGTGTGTTGGGTTTTTTAATACTTCCTATTGTATTTGTGTCAAAAGTGTAGTCAGACTTAAGAATAAATCCAACTTCTAAACGTTCTTCCAGAACCAAACTCATTCATAAGTTGGGAACTAAATGTATTCCATTATGTGAGTATACCACACTTATCAGTTGATAATGCACATTTGGATTATTTATCCATTTACTAGTTGGTAGTGAAATTTGAATTGTTTCCACTTTGTGTATATTATGAATAATGTTGCCATAAACATTTGTATACTAGTTTTTATGTGGATGTATGTTTTTGTTTCTCTCGGGCACATCCCAGGAGTTAAATTGCTATGTCACATGTACCTTGATGTTTAGCTGCCCCTCCCTTCTTTTTTCTCTGTGTAGTACTAGAGTTTGAACCCACAACATTGCACATGCTAGGCAAGTGCCTTACCACTAAGCTATATCCCTAGTTATTGACGTTTAACTCTTTAAGGAATTACCAGACTGTTTTCTAAAGTGACTAGACCATGTTCCCTTCCCACCAACAGGGAACTTGACTTCCATTTTCTCCACGCATTCACTGTTACTTTTTATTATCTGACTTTTTGATGTAGCCATCCAGTGGATGTGAAATGGTATCCTCCCTTGGGTTTTATTTGGATTTCATTGATGATACTGATCAGCTTTACATGTACTTGTTGGCCAGATATATATCTTCTTTGGAGAAATGTCTGTTAAAACCCTTTGTTCATTTTTTGTTATTAGTCTTTTGATTATTGAGTTTTAAGAGTTCTTTATATATTCCGAACAAAAGTTCTATATCAGATAATATAATTGCAGATATTTTGTCCTAATCTCCTAATGATGTATACTATTTTTTTTTTTTAATGCTGTATACTTTTAACAAAGCCCAGTTTACCAAATTTTCTTGTCACTGAACTTTCAATGTGTTTAGCCCAAGGTCACAAAGATTTACTTCTATGTTTTCTTCTATGAGTTTTACAGTTTTTGCTCTTACATTTAGGCCTGTGATAGCTGATTTATGTGTGTGGTATGAGGTAGAGGCCCAGCTCCTCCTTGGGCATGTGGATATCTGGTTGTCCCAGCTGCTTTAGTGTACAAAGACTCTTCCCTGGGCTGTGTGACCTAACACCTACTCCACATCTTTCAGGTTCTTTCCTCAGTCCTTATAGGCAGTGTAAATTTATTATGTGGAAAACCAAACTTATCACTCCTGTTCCTCTACTCCTTAATATACAAACAGACACACACACACACACACACGCACACCTGTCCACCTAAGTAACACTATTCAATTGCTAGAAATAGATGCAGAGATTTTCCTGGCTCTCTCCACCTCATTAATACTTGATATCTGCCCAGAGTCTATATCCATGAATTTTGACTTTTGAAGAATATCTTTTTGATGTGCATGGTGGCACATGCCTGTAATCCCAGCACTCCCGAGGCTGAGGCAGAAGAATTGCTGCAAGTTCAAGGCCAGCCCAGTCTACATAGTGAGTTCAAGGCCAGCCAGAACTACATGGTGACCCCTGTCTCAAAAAAACAAGTAAATCAAAACAGAACACAAAAGAATGTCTTTCTAGACAATCTCCTTTTCTTCATTTTTACCATATCTGTTTTTAATCTTTATTTTCTCCCCAAACCACTAGAGTGGCCTGTGCTACCCTCCATGCTCCAAGAGAGTGGTATGATCTCTCTGACCTGTAACTCTGGGTATGATTATGTCCATCTTGAGAATACTCACATTTACATGTAGTTTATGGCTCCCTTAAGATATGAGTTCAGACTATTAACAGCATACACAAGGTCCTGATTGATTTGAGCCTCAGTCACCACCGTGTACTTTGGCTGATCTTTCCTGAGTACCCTCATTTCCTTTTCTGTATTCTGTGCCTTTGCACATGCTCTGCCATGGACATTTCCACATGCTTTCCTGTTTTATGAGTGTTTTAAAATATATTCCTAGCATTATCTTACAGGAGAGCCTTTTCTTTGAAGTTCCTAGCAGTGCCCTACCTGAAATGGTTTTGGGGGCCTCCTTTGTGTATTACTTGTACCCGTACATACCTCCATTACCTATTGTTTATCATGGTACCGTGTGTGCCTTTGTTTCCTGTTCCACCTGAAGGACAATCTTTCATCCCAGTCCCATCCAGTACAGCATCTGACAAGTGGAGGAGCACACCCACCCATATTTGAGGGAGTGAATAAACTAAGGCTCCTTTGCATTTTGACTCTGAGAAAAGTGTCTCAAAGTAATGCATGTTTTTTTTTTCCCTTCTAGGCCAGTTTTGTTGCATCTGGAAATAGGACAGATATTTCCTTGGATGATCCAAATTTCTGGCAAAAGTGGGCTAAGAAGGCTGAATTGGATATTGATGCTTTAAATGGGAGGGTGAGTGAGAAGTCCCATTAAGACCACTATCTGATCTAACCCAGGGGTCACTCTTTCAGTAGTTTCAAGTGTATTCACTCTTTTGTTAGAACAACCTGGTTATTGACACTCCAAGAGTGAGAAAACAGACCAGGCTGTACAGTGCGGTGAAGGAGGATGAGCTGATGGAGTTTTCAGACTTGGAAAGTGACTCTGAAGAAAAGCCTTGTGCAAAACCACGGCGGCCCCAGGATAAGTCGCAAGGCTATGCCCGGAGTGAGTGTTTCAGAGTAGAGAAGAATCTGCTCGTCTATGGGTAAGGGACTCACTACATAAAGTAGAATTCTACTCTCACAGTAGTTAGAATTCCTGGTTGCTATAGAAAATCTGTGTTTGTGTTTAGATCTGTATGACTTGTCTCAGTGCAGTCAAATGAGTGCCTCCACAGTAACTTTCTGTAGCATGAGGGTCATGTCGTTGAAGCGTCACAGAGTGTTCAGATCCTTCCAGAGGCAGGGAGGTCCCTGGAAGCTAGGGGTGTGGATTTGTAGCTTAATAAATATGGCATGTTCATATTTACGTGTTGATTATTAATAATTCACAGCAGAATTTAAAATCACAAAATCTTTTTCCACTTCACATTTTATAAACTTTAGGAATGTAATGATCTTTTAATATTTTTCTGTTATAAAAAAATTGTCCAGAGCAGTAATCTCTTTTCTTAAACTCCTCTTACACATTTGAAAACCCAAGTGCTCATTTGAACTTGGTGAACGTGTTGTATTTCTCTTGCTGGACTATAGGTTCCTGAAAGGGTGGATTCATATCTAATTCACTTCCTGCCTTACATAAGGTAGAGACTCTTCCCACCTCAGCCTTTTGCTACTTGCACGTGCTTCCATGTTGCCACCTAATGATCAGTGTTGAGGATTTTGTTGGAGACCTTAGGAATGGAATGTATTAATAATTCCTGATGCTGAGGATGCCCAGGTCATATTTATTGTCTTTCAGTCAACCTCACCCCTCAGTCATCATTACACATGGAACACTTACTGTGTACTGGGCACTGGGATAGGATACTCTCAGCCACCAGGAGTACAACTGCAAGCAAAACAGCATAGTAGCTCAGGGTGGACAGATGAGCAAGCAAAAATGGCAGTACGCTGTGATGCCACGACTGAGCAGCACTCTGCTAATGCAGCATAGAAGCAAGTACCTTACCTGTAAGACACAGCTTATCTGTTATTCCCTCACTTCTAGGGCTAGGTGGAGAAAAGGAAAAAAAAAAGATATTCCACAGAAAGTGACATGTACATTTGTGACTAGATGGACATCATGAATCAGCAAGGGGAAGCGAGAGTATGGGAACTTGCATAGAGAGAAGAGAGTGCAGTGAGTCTAAAGGCTTAGAGGTGAGGGCCAACCTTGCGGTCGGAGGAACTGAAAGTAGTTTATAGGAACCAGAGAGGACCTGAAAGTAGCAAGAAATCAGACCAGGGCAAAAAGCAGAGCATAGGAGAGAGGAGGTGCTCTCATTTCTGCAGCTGAGGCTGAGTCTACTCCACCACACAAATACAAACAACAAATCAGGTATCACTGAAGGCAGTGGAGGGGCTGTTTGCACCAGGAGCACTACCGTGATGGCTCCATCTGCTGTCACATGGAGGAAGGCATGGCTCAGACAGCATCTCTGTCTTCTCGCCCCCATGCCTATATATTGAATGGTCTCACCCTACAACCCCCCGATGAAACAGCACAACACTGTAGCCAGGGATTAAGACATGAAACATGTGCTCAGGGTCAACAATGTGTTGTTTGTTTGCCTTTCCTGATACACTTTTCTCCCACCCTTTTTATGTGAGGACCTGAGAGTTGGTTAAACATCTTTCCTTTGAGTGTTCTTATACTTGGGAGTTACCATTCCCTGTTTGGAAAGGAACCTCAGAGTTTTTCACAGTCCTCCACCAGTTACATGGGATCCATTTGAGGTGGATTGGTGCTATATCCTTGATTTCAGGGGCACTCACACCTTCCTTGAGTCACCTCAAATGGTTGGACAGCAAACATATTTTAAACCATAGCAGAAGGTTTAAATACAATTTCCAGGTCCTTGGATTCCATTTATTCCTGAAAATGGTTGCCATGGCTTACATTTACCTGGGAGCCAGTGTTGGCCATGTAGGCAGTATTTTAGTGGGAGTTTAACTCCTGTACCTAGAAGCAGTGAGCTTATGGCCCACTCTGTGAGGGGATGTGCTTACCTCTTGTACCCTGGCTTGCTTTCCTATCACCTGAGATAAAATATTGCTAGTTTTAACCCAGGATTTCCCAAACTTATACCTGGGAATGCTTCACAATTAAGGTAAAGCTCCAAATCTATAGTCAGAGGCCCCATCCACAAGCTGGCTATTTGCTTTACAGCTGGGGCCGATGGACAGACATCCTTTCCCATGGACGCTACAAACGTCAACTCACTGAGAATGACGTAGAAACCATCTGCAGAACCATCCTGGTGTACTGTCTTAACCATTACAAAGGGGATGAGAATATCAAAAGCTTCATCTGGGATCTGATCACACCCACAGCTGATGGCCAGACTCGAGCCTTGGTCAATCATTCTGGTAGGTTTGCTTTGTACTCTGTGCTTTGGGATCACAGAGAACCATCAAGAACTTTTGCAATACACTCTGATAAAGAGATGCTCTGTACACCGTGTGTTTTCCTGCCTTATCCCTTCTAATATCTGCCTCCTACACTACAACTTGGAGTATAAAAGGCCTCTGTCATGCTGCTGCTGATGATAATGATGCTTCTAGGTCTGTCAGCCCCAGTGCCAAGGGGAAGGAAGGGGAAAAAGGTGAAAGCCCAGAGCACGCAGCCACTGATGCAGGATGCTGACTGGTTGGCCAGTTGCAACCCAGACGCTCTGTTCCAGGAGGACAGCTACAAGAAGCACCTGAAGCACCACTGCAACAAGTATGTCTCTGGGGTGGGGCTCAGACCCATTTTATTCCTTAAAAGCTGCACAGTGTTAGGAGTGTGAAACTTGGTAATTAGTGCTTTCATGTAACTTCCCCATTTTTCTTGAAACATGATGCCAAGTCACAAGAGATCATACCTTCAGGTTATTATGTTTTAAGAGTTTAAAAGTACATAATATGATATTTATGATTTAGCCATTTGTACCTGAGAAATTCATTGGCATTAATTGTATTCATAATGCTGCATATTCATCACCACTAAACTCAAAACTTTCACATCACTCTCAATAAGAACTCTGCCCTGCCCTGCCGCTTAGCCCCTAGCATCCACTGTTATAGATAACTTGTTCTTTCCAGATGGTTCTGTCAAAGTAGAACCACCTAAATACTTGTTCCCCTGTATCTGGTTTATTTCACTCAGCATAACATTTTCAAGGTTCATCTGAGTTGTAGTATGTATCAGAATGTCGTTACTTTTGACAGGTGAATACTGTTCCACTGTAGGTATATTTTTGTTTGTTCATTCATTAACAGACACGTGAATTGTTTCCACTTTTATTTGTTGGAAATAGTACTGCTGTAAACATTGCAAATGACTGGTTTTTAGTTAATATGTGGAAGGGGATTATGGTTAGCTTTATATAGCCCCCTGCTTTCAAATGATTGCTTGCAGTGGAGCAACTAGGAGTTTCCAGATTATTTTTGCTTTAGTATCTCATTTACTGAGTCCTATGGGCTTAGAATCATATTCTTTACCTTTATTTCTAGAAACTCATGAATAAGAATACTGAACCTAAATTTATTTCATTGCTTAAAACTCGATTAACTGTATATATATTAAATAAACATCTATATGTGTTGTTCTCTTATTAGTATTTTGTTTTTCACTATTAATAGTACATACAGCAGTGCTGCTAAATAGCTTGACTACCTATTAGCTTTGTATGACCTTGAGTTAGTAACTCAACCTCTTCAGGACTCAATTTCCTTACCAGTCAAAAACAGTTCTGCAGTGAGATCTCAATTAGATGAGGCAGGGTCTAAATAACTATACTTCTCTTTTTATTTTATTTTATCTTTATCTTTTTTTTTGGTTTTGTTTTTTGTTTTTTGTTTTTTTTTATTTTTTTTGAGACAGAGTCTTGCTATGTAATTCAGACTGGCCTTGAACTCACTATGTAGTCTAGGCTGGCCTCTAACGTTTGGTAAGCTCCTTGTCCCTATGTCAGGTTTTGCAATGGATAGTAAAGAATCTAGCTAAAAGTGGAGGGTATTTCCTTTGGAACTACCCTTTCTGAGCATGCTCTGTAGGTAGAAGCTTACTTGCAAATTCTTCTCTAACCACAGAAGAAATAAGGTGCCAGATGTTGAGACTTACACCCTTACTTTTCTTTGGTTGGTTAAGTGTGGTAGTCAATACCTTATAAGTTAACAAATGAAAGGACTTTAAAAAATTAAACACTGTATTCAAAATGGCTGCTTACCTTGGATCATATTTAGATATCTGCAAGCTCACACTTAGCTCATCCAGAACCCATGTTGCCCATGAGTATACTCATGCCAGGAAATAAAGGGGTGTTCTGAAGTGTCTGTGTCTGATCAGGAGTAGTCCTCTGGGGTGAAGCTGCCCTAGGTTGTCATTATGGTATTTCAAAGGACAGTTTCTGCATCCTGAGAGACAGTTTGATGTGATGGAGTCAGAAGACCTAGTTGTGAATGTTCCATGCTCAGGATGAGTCTGTGACCTTGTATACATCACTTGTCTTTTGTTATCAACATTTTTTCCCTTTGTAAAATGGAAATTATAACTTGCCCTACTTCATCATAGAGTTGTTGTGGTGTGAGATGAGCCAACATATGTAACTGTGATATGTTGGTTTTACAGTGTTATGCAAGTATGTGAAAGGATTATTCAGCTAGGGAACTAGCACGCAGTATAATTTACCTACCACCAAAAATGTAGTCTTCAGGTATCAACTCTAAATGTACACTGGACTGTCTGTCAGGGTGTGCTAGATTGAGTAGTCACAGGCCTTTGGATATATTGGGTAGACTTTCTTGAGTTATACTTTGGTCTTTGAGAAAGTCCCAAGTGGATTAGAAATCTGGTTCCTAGAAAAAAAAAAAAAAATGGCTTCCTTGAAAATGACTAATAATGTCAATGAATTGGACACATTTACTCTTGTAATTTAATCTTGTAATTTTAAAGTTACAGCTTAGGTTCCCAAGTAATATAAACTAGGAGTAAAAAGGTTTAATATTCTTTGAGAAGAGCAAGGACCCACCTTCTACCCCACCCCCATCACCATCTCCCTTTCTCGGAAGCAAAGTTGTATAATCTGAAAAACCTGACATTCCATATTGAGGGTTTATTGTAAGGTAGTAAAACCAGATTTTATATCTCGTTTATTCCTACAACTTCTGATGTGCTTCCAAAAATGGTATTAAGGCAGCAGCTGAGGAAATTTTATGAGATAATGAAGCAGAACAGTTACTGAAAGCCATCTGCTCAGTTGTTTACAAACTTGCTTCAATACTTCAGAGGCAATGGTAGGGTACGTGTCTAAACTTCACAAGCTGCACTAGGTAGAACTAAATGAAGTGCGCCTGGGCTGGGCTGAGCTCAGTCCCTCTCTGTGCAGTGTGAGCGGTTGCCAGGCAGGCCTGTTGGAAGCCAGCAGAAAGCACCACACAGAGGTGATTATGTGCCACCATCTGTCACGCTTCAAGCCTACCATACAGCATGGCTAATCAGCCTTGGCAGGATGATGGATGAACAGCAGCAGCTGCCAAAAGCCACTGTTGGCAAACAGTCCTGAAGTTAAGAACTTTTTCCCCCCTCTGTCTTCCTCTCCAGGGTCCTGCTGCGTGTCCGCATGCTGTACTACCTAAGACAAGAAGTGATAGGAGACCAGGCGGATAAGATCCTGGAGGGTGCTGACTCAAGGTTGGTGCAAGCACACATTTGTTCTGTACCTCCATGAGTTAATTCGAGTCGTTGGAAAACATCACGGGTAGTGCTTTAGAACCCTCACAAAGCATTAGTAGCTTACCTCCTTTTTTGCATCTTGAATCAGTTTGTCCTCTGAGCTTGGGGATGTGATGAAAATCAGGAATAGGCCATTTATATATAAAAAGAAGCACACTAAATTACTTGTGTTTTGAGGTGACCTTTAAAATTGGATAACATGTGACCAAGTCCATTTCTGGCCATTATAGAAGGCGACTGACTTACACCCTTTCTTTTACCTTTGCTGGTTCCTCCCTGCTATACTTAGATATTTATTATGTGATAAAAGGCGCATGGAGGGTGTGTTTCATATTCACTACTTGAAATTAGAATTCTTTTTCAAACCTAGCATTTCTTTTAAAAATTGTTTAAATGGCTGTCTTTCCAGTGAAGCAGATGTGTGGATCCCTGAACCTTTCCATGCTGAAGTTCCTACAGATTGGTGGGATAAGGAAGCAGATAAATCCCTCTTAATTGGAGTGTTCAAACATGGTAAGTGACGTTTCTGTTTGAATACATCTTCACTGTATGGCTTTATCTTTATTTAGAACTCTCTTTATGTACTCTTTTCCGAAGTCATAATATTAATGAGGATAGTTCCAAAGGACTCTTGGCGTCTACCATTTTTCTGTACTAAAAATCTAATATGAACTGTAAATATCAGATGCTGTTTTTGAATGTTTGTTGAGTGTTTGAGAAGAAAACATTTCTTTCTTGGCTGTAAATAAAACTGAAACCATATTTGTTTTAATAATAGCCAAGTTGTACTATAGCTTCCCTAAACTTTGCTTCCAGCACGGCTTCCCTTGCTAACTCTGCCAGCCAGTGTCAGAGTGGACGGTGGGCTTAACCTCGGCTATTAATCTGTACAAGTGCCTCCTGGGCTTTGTTCCAAGCAATATTTCACAAATGTCAGTGCTGAGGACTTGCCGCTCCCCCGAGTGGGATGCAGCCTTGTTAACTTTGAAAGGCTGGGGATGCAGAACTGGCATGATATATACAGTGAGCGATTCCTGATTATAATCCCAATTCTCTGGAGGTCAAGAAGGTATTCTCAGCAGCCCAGCCTGACTAAAGGGGAGAATGATGGCTTATAAAACCTTTCATGATTACAGTTTGGCTTGCGGCTCTACAGCAGTTAGGAGTGGTGTGTTGTAGTACACATCCTAATTGAATTGTGCTGTTCTGCCTATGTACTGCAACCGTGTTTTGTGAGCTCAGCCTCAAAATCATTTTCCCGCAGTGCACTGTTGGGATCTGCCATTTTCCATCTAGTCAACTTGGGCAGTGAAAAAGCAAATTGCAGTTTGAAAACCATAGAGGGAACAGTGTCATCTTACTGACATGCATCATCTTAAACCTAATCAGACAGGTTCGCTGGCCTTACGTATATGGGGATTTTTCAGCCAGCCATGCAAGTTCCTATAGGACTAAAGCGGTTCACAGGGAGGGTGGGGTGGAGTACCCTGCAGAGGTCATCAAGGAACATTACAGAGCCTTTGAAATGTCAAGCAAAATTAGATCTTGGGAAAAATAGGGTCAGAAATCCTCCCTGGCATACTGCCGTTATTGTGAACCTGTTTTCTATTTATATTTGTGGTAATTCTGACATTGTCCCTGAAGTGTGACTTGGCCTCTAAAAGCTTCCCTAGAATGAGCACACTGTAGAATGCTCTTCTTAAATAGGGTCTGCTCAGTTCATCATAGATAATAATCTTCCTTGAGAAACAAACTTGGTGTGTTGTGGCAGTGCTGTGATTTTGACAGTGATGGGGCCTGTCTTTGTTTCTGTGTATGTCCTCTGTGGGGTCGGTGGGCATGGCACAGGCTATGAGAAGTACAATTCCATGCGAGCTGACCCCGCACTGTGCTTTCTGGAACGAGTTGGTATGCCCGATGCCAAGGCCATAGCTGCCGAGCAAAGAGGAACAGACATGCTAGCAGATGGCGGTGACGGGTAAGAAGGACATTTTAAAATTTTAATAAACTTTATGTGAGTATCACATCCATTGGCAGGGTTCATTTCTTACATTGTACTATGTGCTACATTGCATTTGATTTGAACTTCAGTGATGTTTACCAATATATTCTATTTGTATATCATAATGACAGTTCAAACAATATATATTATCTAGATAATCTGAAATTTGTCTTTACCAAGTGGCATCTCTACCCCATTCCACCATGGTTACATGTTTTAAATACTGGTAGTCATTTTTTATATCAAACCCAGAATTAAAAGTAGCATTAGACAGATTGTTATTCTTCTCTACCCTACCCCCTTACTTACCAGTATGATTTAAACAATTTTTTTTTTAATTTTCACAGTGGAGAATTTGATAGAGAAGATGAAGATCCAGAATATAAACCAACCAGAACGCCATTCAAAGATGAAATAGATGTAAGAACTTGAGTACATTGGCTTCCACAGTACCATTAAAGTGTTATATGCCCATATAAGACTTGTTAAACTTTATAGATAATGGCCTTTTCTTTAAAAGATAAGCAGGGCCAGGGATATAGCTCAGTGGCACAGTGCCTGCCTGGCAAGTGCGAGGTCCTGAGTTCAATTCCTGGTACCAAAAAAAAAAGAAAAGATAAAGCAAATGAGACCTCAAATTAAAGTAAGTCTTTTTTTTTTTTTTTTTTTTGGCTTTGCTTTGCTTTCAAGGAATTTGCAAATTCTCCAGAGGATAAGGAAGAATCCATGGAAATACATGCCACAGGTAAGGCCTCAGAGAAGTACATGTAGTAAAGAAGACATTGGGCAGTTGCCATTTGTGTAGAAAGGCCTTATGCCAGTGTATGTGTGATGATGGCATCTATGTTTTTTCCACACTGACCCCTCTATTTGGTGAATAACTTTACTTCCTAACTATGGTTGAGTTTTTATTACATTGAATTTCTTTCACAGAATGAGTTTTAGATTAAGATAATTGATCTATTTATATTCACACTAGTAAAAAATTTTAAGCATCTTTAAAATATATCTCTGGGGAACAGGGCATTTGCTATGTATTTATCTGAAACATTGCCAGCTTGTTTAGAATATTGACCTTGTACTTACTGAAAGTCATGAGGCAACAATTATGTCATTATTTGGTATGTTCAGGATTATTGTAAGTATATTATAGGAGAGATCCTTATAATATTCTTCATGTTGTGAAGTATGTTTCTTTATGTGAGACTGATAAATATGTTTTTCCTCCCCCTAAGGAATTAAAAAGAAATAGTTCATAATTTTCTTCATTTATACTTTAAGATGAGGGCACTGAGATGCTGTTTCCCACACCGTCATTTGAATACTAATGAGTCATCTTATTTGTTGGAAAATCCTATGTATTGCAAGATTGCAGCAACACATTTCAAAAAATATTTTTCCCACTTCCCCAGGCAAGCACAGTGAGAGTAATGCTGAGTTAGGCCAACTTTACTGGCCTAACACTTCAACCCTGACTACGCGTCTGCGCCGGCTCATTACTGCCTATCAGCGCAGCTATAAAAGGCAACAAATGAGGCAAGAGGCCCTAATGAAGACTGACCGGCGCAGACGGCGGCCTCGGGAGGAAGTGAGAGCACTAGAGGCGGAAAGGGAAGCTATTATATCTGAGAAACGACAAAAGTGAGTTTCTTCAAGGTTTCTCTCAACTCCTCGTACGTTCCCTTCTCTCTTCTCTTGTAGGCCCTTAAGAGACCGCAGAAATCTCAGTGATAGTGACCAGCAAAGACTGGCTCACTGCAGCAAAGCAGTCTGAATCTGCATCCCAAAAGTAATGACTACTGAGTCTGAGAGGAAAGGAAAAGAAACAATTAACTGTCCATCATTTTCTTAAGTGCAGTGCAAGTCAGTGTCTTTTTTTCTAATAGGTGGACAAGAAGAGAAGAGGCTGATTTTTACCGTGTCGTATCCACCTTTGGAGTTATTTTTGATCCGGTGAAACAGCAGTTTGAGTGGAACCAGTTCCGAGCTTTTGCCAGACTTGACAAGAAGTCTGATGAGAGTTTAGAAAAATACTTCAGCTGTTTCGTGGCTATGTGCAGGCGGGTATGTCGAATGCCCACCAAGCCAGACGATGGTAAGTATGTTGACTAGCAGCAGTAATACACAGCAATGCAAGGTGAAATAAGGAAGTGTACAGTTTATGGTGTGCTTGGGGCTTTTCAAGTAAATGTGAGTGCTTTCCTGTTACAGAACCACCTGACCTCGCCTCTCTGATTGAGCCCATCACAGAGGAGCGAGCCTCGAGAACTCTATACCGCATTGAGCTACTGCGGAAGATTCGAGAACAAGTCTTGCATCACCCACAGCTGGGAGAGAGGCTAAAGCTCTGCCAGCCCAGCCTGGACCTGCCTGAGTGGTGGGAGTGTGGAAGGCATGACCGGGACCTGCTGGTGGGTGCTGCCAAGCACGGGGTCAGCCGGACGGACTACCACATACTCAATGACCCAGAGTTGTCTTTCTTGGATGCACATAAAAACTTTGCTCAGAACCGAGGTGCAGGTAATGTCTCCTCCTTGAACCCACTGGCAGTAGGCTTTGGCCAGACTCCTCCAGTCATTGCATCAGCTCACAGTCATGATGAGAAGGTGATGGAACAAGCTGAAGGCAAAACGGAGGAGTCAGAGAACTCCACAGCCAAGGAGAAGTCTGGGAGGAAAGAAGAGGAAGAAGAAGCCAACAGTAGGGGCAAGGACAGCAAGCAAGAATGTGAGGCTGAGGCCAGTTCTGTGAAGAGTGAGCTGAAAGGGGTGGAAGGCAGTGCAGACCCTGGGTCCAAGTCTGTCTCAGAGAAGGGCTCCGAAGAGGATGAAGAAGAAAAGCTGGAGGATGATGACAAATCAGAGGAGTCTTCCCAGCCTGAAGGTAATGCCTGGCCATTTCAGCTCTGTTCTGTTTTCATGACAACTCATCATGGAACATGATGTGTCATGTTATACCATACATGCTTTTTTTTTTTTTTTTTAAGGGTAATTAGTGCCCATTATCTTCTGTGAAGGGATAATTTCAGTTATGGTTAGATGTGTTTTACCTTGATGCTTTGTATCATCAAACATCTTTCAGTGTAAACTCTAAGAAGAGTTGTACACACATGTTAGTAACTTCTGGCTTAAGAATACAGATTAACATAGTCAAGTGTACTAATTCAATATGGTATTAGTTTGTACAAATGTGAGGGAAGAGAGTCATTTGCTAAGTAAATATTGTTAATTATTTTAAAACAAATGATGCTTAATTAATTTTAATTTAGAAGTAAAAGGTCAGAGTAGAATCTGAAAATAGCTTATTTTCTTTATCTAAGTCCCAGAAACTGACACAAAGTACAAATAAGGCACTTCATTGTACTGTCTGGCTGTAGTGGAACCTTCAGCAGTAGCCAGAACCTTAGCCCTTTCCCTGTGTAGAAGAATGGAGGCTTTTGGGTCAAGAGAGATGATTGTTTCTCAGCTTCTTCTGAGGTAACTAGCACAGGGCCAAGACAGCTAGTGATGGAACCGCTGAAAGCCTCTGCTGCTTCATCTGTAAGGAGGAAACAGCACCATTTGTGTTAAAGTACAGTTGCAAGCTTTTTACAGCAAGGATTTGCAGAAGCCCCATCCTAGATGTGTAGTAGGTACTCAGTAAAATGAAGCTGATTGGTATTCCTGTTTTAAATTTTGTCCTTTCTAACCTCCAGTTTCAGTGACACTCTGGTTGTGAATAATGCACATTAACTCATTTCTCAGCAGGAACTGTCTCTAGAGGGAAGAATTTTGATGAAGAAAGCAATGCCTCCATGAGCACTGCTAGGGATGAAACCCGAGATGGATTCTACATGGAAGATGGAGATCCTTCAGTGGCTCAGCTCCTTTTGGAAAGAACATTTGCCTTCTCATTTTGGCCTAAGGTTGGCAGGGTTTTTTATTTGCTGTCATTTTCTTTTGTTGACCAAAAAAGAGCCAGGTAGAGGAAATCTTCCCAGCTGGATTTTTCATATAAGATAAACTGATTCAGTGCATGAAGACTATAGATTTTTAGGTTTTTAAAGAATGATCCAGAAAAGCCCATTTTTAATAGGATAAAGGTACATGAAGTATAAAATAATAAGAAAACAGAACTGTTTGTATCTTTGGCTCCTTAGGGCTTTTTAGGCTGGTCACTCACCTTATCCAGTAGAATCTATGGATCATTGTTTTAGTGGATCCACCCTTTTGCAAAACAAAATGTGAAGACCTGTAAAACTGTGCTTTAGATTTCTTTTATCTGAAGCAAGGTTTTTAGATTAAGACAACTTCATATAATTGGAAACCTACTATTTTCTTAAATAAAGAGGGTGGGAGGTTGACCCAAATGCTCTAATCCATCATGAGGTCATTCCAAATATACTTATCTGTAGCCAAAGGCAAATGGAAATTACTTTTTTGGCTAAATAGCATAATTTTATAATAAATCTCTATGTCATTTGGGTCTGTCTCTCAGGGTGGGGAAATAATCATCCTAATCACCATAACAGGGATGTCTGGTTTAAAACACAAAAAACAAGCTTCAGTAGAGTCATCTCTAGACCAGTCTTCAGTGCTAGTGTTGTTTAAGAAATAAGGTGATGTTTTGGACCGAGGAATATACTGTCAAAGAGATTATCTATCTACATCCCTTCATTTCCCATTAACTTAATCTCCTTTATTGAGTATAGAAGGGAGTTTCCCACATCAGTCAGAGGTTTATAGTAGCAGGCATTTTTAATCTATGGAAACTTAGTCTAAGAGCTGTAATTAGAAAATTTTGATGTGCACGCTTCAATGAAATTTGAAGCGATAATAGGTAGGGAATACAAATTGACATTCATTAGGTGTTCCTAGGTTGGTGCCCATTTCATAATGCTGAACTTTATTAATAGTGACGCTAATGATGTCCCCCTTCCTGGGACACACTGTGCTCTAGCCTACAGATCCAAAGGGCCAGAGTGTTGAGATATTAAATGCGGGGACTTCATTGTCTTCACTGACATTCACTAACAGTTCTTGGTGGAAATTGAGTGAGGGTTACTTTTAAAATGTCAGGCTTGCAACCAAGTGTAGCGGCACACACCTGTTATCACAGCACTGGGGAGGCTGAGGCAAGAGGATTGCTACAAGTTCAGGGCCAACCTAAACTATATGATGAGACTCTGTCTCAAAAAAAAAAAAAAAAAAGTTATTTTAATAGCAGGGATTATATATGTTTTCTGTGGTTCAGTATTCATAGTTAAAAATAGTAAGTTTTCTTTATTGGAGCCACCTAGAGCCTCCCACCACAGCAAAACTATTTCAGCGGGTTTTATTTATTGTTTGGTTTTTCGCTTTGTTTTCTTTTCCTCCTCTACCCCCAGTTGACTTTTAAATATATTATTATGCTGTTTAGCATCGTGATAGGTATATTTACCTAGTAATTTTAACCAGGTCTTTGTTACAATTTCCTGTGACTTTTCTTCTCCCTCCAGGATAGAGTAATGATAAACCGATTAGACAACATCTGTGAAGCAGTGTTGAAAGGCAAATGGCCAGTAAATAGGCGCCAGATGTTTGATTTCCAGGGCCTCATCCCCGGTTACACACCCACCGCTGTGGACAGTCCACTGCAGAAGAGGAGCTTCACTGAGCTCTCCATGGTCGGCCAGGCCAGCGTCAGTGGAAGTGAGGACATCACTGCTTCTCCTCAGTTGTCAAAGGTAAGTTCGAGGGGTTTTTTTGTTTTTACAATTTAAAGGGAAGCTGTCAAAATCTTAACTCAGGTTAGAACTTGTGTTTTACTGGTACTACTTGTTTTTGTTTGTATGTTTCTTATTTCTTTGAGAAAAGGTCTCACTATGTTGGCCAGATTGGCCTCAAACTCCTGGGCTCAGTGTTCTTCCTACCTCAGCCTCCCAAGTAGCTGGAAATGCTGTATATGGTTGCTGGTCTCAGGTCATGAATGATTAATTTGTTTAACTTCGTGTTCCTTATTTTTAATGCCAGCCCCTGAGGCAGTTACAGTTTTGGCTCATTGTAACTCTGTTCTTCGGGAATTTTTCAATAGGAAGATGCCCTCAACCTCTCCATCCCTCGCCAGCGGCGGCGGCGAAGGAGAAAAATTGAAATTGAGGCCGAAAGAGCTGCCAAGAGGCGAAATCTCATGGAGATGGTTGCCCAGCTGCGAGAGTCTCAGGTGGTCTCAGAAAATGGACAAGAAAAAGTTGTAGATTTATCAAAGGCCTCAAGAGAGGCAACAAGTACTACCTCAAATTTTTCATCACTTACTTCAAAATTTATCTTGCCTACTGTCTCAACACCAGTGTCTGATGCCTTTAAGACTCAAATGGAACTGCTCCAAGCAGGCTTATCGCGCACACCCACCAGGCATCTGCTCAATGGCTCCCTTGTGGATGGAGAGCCTCCCATGAAGAGGAGACGGGGGAGGAGGAAAAATGTGGAGGGCCTTGATCTGCTTTTCATGAGCCACAAACGGACGGCACTGAGTGCAGTAAGTTGGGAAGCTCACTTCTGTTGCATGTGCCCATGTTGGTAGCCAGTGACTCTGCAGTGATTGCTAGGCTATGTCCCTCTCAGCAACGTAATGTTAAAGTTGGCTTCTTCTACCAAAGAAATGGAATTACAGGGAACACAGTCATGGTACTGAGCTGGATAATTGTGTTGATCATTGATACAGATCACTTGGCCTGAACCTAGTATAGCTTAAGGATTTATTCTTCCCAAGGTTCTGATGTATTGATTGCTCTCAGAAGAACAGCTCAAAACAGAACATATTTTTCCAAGCCTAGAATTGTTAATATCTAAATTCTTGAGGTGGAAAAAGCTTGTTTTTAAAAGTATTGCACCTTGTAAGTATTCAATTAGTATATATGTTTAGTTTCAAACCAAAGATTTGGGTTCATGTACAAACCTAGTAACTCCAACCTCTATAACTGGAATGAATGCTCCAACCTCTATAACTGGATCTTTAAAAAATTGGAGCTGCGTCTTTGCTAGTCTAGGTTTGAATGGAATATATGGGCCAATGGATTTGTTACTTCCCTTTTCAATTTAAAGGAAATGAATATAGTATAATCAAAATAACTTTTTCCCTTATTCCCTTCAACCATGCCATCTAAAAATGTGGCATCTTATTCACTGATAGCAAGGATTTTAGCCCAACAACCTCATTATATCATTCCATGCAGTCTCTTCTTAAAGGGTTAATTAGTGCTCAATATCCTGAGCCTGTCAAGTTGAAACCCCAATTGATAAAGCCACACTTAAGCTGGCTACCCTGAATCTTTCCATAGGCCACTGGACAATTTAGGAAATACTGCAACCTGAGACTAAGGGAAGATAGTTGTTTCAACACATTTCTCTGTAAGCCTTCCCTTTTATTACTTGCTCACTTTTCTATTTCTTAAACCTAGAGAAAGCCTAATAACTTAAAAAGGTAGGAAAAGACATGGTTGAGAAAAGACAAATTAGATTTGTCCCTTGGTGGAATCTGATTAAAACTGAAGTATCCAGGAGATTAAGAGTAACTTTCAAAATTGATTAGCAGTGCAGTAGTTGTAATAATGGTTATGGTTGTGGCTCATAGGGTTACTTCTAGAATCTTACACAAGTGCACTTTGTAATGCATCAGCTGTAACTTAATGTGTGTTCCATAAGTTAGAATCCGTTCCTAGGGGTGTGGCCTTCAGGCAGAGTTGTATCACTACAGTACAGCTTTCCTGCATGAAACTACTCTAGCACTTTGATAGACTTTGTTTACTAAAAATACCTCTTCTGCGTGAACTTCAGCAAATTAAGGAGTTCCTACAGCTTGATACTTACCTTCATTTCCTGTCATGTTTAGTGTTTGCATCATGAGGCATACATGTCCTGGACCAGGTGTTAGAAATTAATAATGCAACTCAGGTGCTATTTTCCTTTTGCAAGATTATATGTACTTTGAATTAAATTTGGCACCGACTTCATTCACTTCATTTATTTTAAACTTTTGGCAAGAATTTATTGATATTTTTCTTTTTCTAAAGTCACATTTACTAACAATCCAGCTCAAGCATGAGAAAACTCTCAATAGATGTTAGAGAATGTATTTTTTTTTTTTTTTTTTTTTTTTGTGGGTACCAGGGGGTCGACCTCAGGACCTCGCGCGCCAGCAGGCGCCCGTGCCGCTGAGCGATATCACCGGCCCCTTTTTCGTATGTGGGTTCCGGGAGTCGAACTCGGGCCCTCGCGCTGGCAGGGCAGGCGCTTAAGCCACTGAGCCATCTCACCGGCCCTAGAGAATGTATTTTTAAAGATTTTTTTTTTAAACTGTCTAATTTTGGAATTTGGGGATTCCCCATTTGGTGTGCATGTGGATAAAATACAAGGAAAGTGCTGATTAAAGTACAAATAAACTGACTGGTGAAGAAATGTAAAGGTCAGCAGGGCGGAAGAGGACATCTCCTAACATCTTACATTTTGTTACCACTCTAACTGGAGGGCATTTCATGCTGCCATGAAAACTAAGGAATACTCCAGTGGTGTCATGGAAACTGGCCTTGTTTTCTGTGCCAGGCACTTGGATATGAAGAATAACAGCCTGACACGACAAGTGCTTGCCCTAGGGAACTAGCATGCAGGGTGGGATGGCAGATACATACATGTTGGGCATCCCTAATCATCCTAATAAAAGAATCAGAACTCTGAAATGGCTCAAACTCTGAAACTTTTTGAACACTGACATGACATTAAAAGTAGGAAATTTTACACCTGACCTCATGTGAAACGTCACAGTAGAAACAAAGATGCAGTAAAAACACTGCATAAAATTACCCTTAGCCTATATGTAGAAGTCATATATTAAACAAATAAGTGTGGTGTTTAAATGTGAGTCCCACCTCCAAGATATCTCCTAATGTATATGCAACTATTTCAAGATCCAGAAAATTCAAGGTCTGAAACATTTCTGGTTCTACACATTTCAGATAAAGGAGACTCAACATGTAATGCTGTATCGTAGTTGTATATGACCAAGTCGTGCCTGGGGTACTTCATGAGCGCAAAGGAAGGCTGGGAGTAGAGCAAGGAAGATATGGGGAAATTCGCTAGAGATGATCATACTTGGTTAAGTTTTGAAGATCATGTTGAAGTAGATGCCTAAGGCAAGTGGGGGCCTCTCAATGTGAACTGAAAGGTTTTTGGCTGGGGAATTTGGGTGGATAGGCAAGATTCAGCAGATGTGAGCTTGGAGAGGAGACAGAGTACAAACTGTGGAAGACCTTGATTGCTATACTGAAGAATTCGGATTTATCCTGAAGGTGCTAGAGACCAAGTTATTAAAGTAGTTTAAGAGGGGAGTGATGTGATGTAAGTTTTTGAACTGGGCAGAACTGCATTTTAGAAAACCCAGTCCAGGGTATCAGCGTGGATGTTGGATTGAAGAGTGCTGGGACTAGGTTGTAATGATATGGTGGGAAAAGACAAAGCCCTGGGAACAGAAAGATGGATGTCTGGAAATGGAAAGAACAATTAAGTTCCAGTTGCTGTATGACAGTAGAATTTTGGCTTTCACTAGGGTTGTTCTTCCCAGTGTTTCCACACATCCATAACACAAAACCTTCCACCAATAAAATTATACTGTGCACAGAGTACTTTTGGACAAGGATTTTACCCAGGGATTCCCCAGGAGGAAAAGAAAGACCACATTTCATGCATATCAAGCTCAGACCACACCTTGCATGTTGTTGTCCTAGTGACTTGCTAAGTATCTGAAAGCATGTAGCCTTGCCAAACTTTGAATTTCCTACCTGATTACTGATTGTACATTGTGAAGAATGATGTAAAAGTATCACTTTCTAATGTAATAGACATTCCAAAAGTGCCATTGTTTCAAGTAACCTTTTTCCATTTCTAGTGAAAGATCCTAGGAGAGTGTTTTCTTGGGATAGGACATTGTCAGGATCTCTCTTCCTCTGAGAATTCAGGCCATTGTCAAATTTCTGCAGGAGGATGCTGAGGTGACCAAAGCTTTTGAAGAAGATATAGAGACTCCACCAATAAGAAACATTCCTTCTCCCGGACAGCTGGACCCAGACACACGGATGCCTGTTATAAATCTTGAAGATGGGACAAGACTGGTGGGGGAAGATGCTCCTAAAAACAAGGATTTAGTTGAGTGGCTGAAGCTGCATCCTACTTACACTGTTGATATGCCGAGTTATGTACCAGTAAGTATTACAGAGTTTGGACTACGCCAGTCTGCTTCATTCCTGTCCAACATGGACATCCCTGACAGCTCATTCCTTTCTGCCTTTTTTTTGAATGTCTTTTGGTCTTAACAGTTTTTGTTGCTGTGTCCTCTGCATTCGGTAGGTCTATCCTGCTGAAGGGCAGCCTTACAAAGTTACTTGAAGATGTCTCTGGTTCATTTTCCTTTCCCACCTGACAGGCGTGACTTTCATTTTTCCTCCCATGATATGGCTTCCAGGTGGCCCCATTATTGGGGTAACAGGCTTAAATTCACTTTTCCCTAGACTTCAGATAAGGCCTGACCAGCCCAAAGTGCTGTAATGCTATCACTCTGGAAAGTTGATCAGTTAATTTGGCTCAAGATTTTATTAACTACTGCCAACTCTTTAGTTTTTTATTAAGCATTAGACGGTTGATATGTACAAGGGGTTGGTCACATAAACTATTTGCTGGCTGGCAATACAAATCTTTTACTTCCTTTACTATGTAATTGATTTTCTTTTTAACTTAAATGTAGAATTTTGTGGGTTTTTTTGAATTCATCCCAGTGTTCTTGCTACCAAGGATGTCCCATCACCTTTCCCCCCAACAGTATACTTTTATCCACATGACAAAAACCTCCTGTCTTCAAATCGGATATCATCTCTGTTCGTTCATGTCACTGACTAGAAATTAATAAAGGTGCTATAGAAAGCTTCCTTTAAAAATATCATGAAGCCAGGCATGGTGGCATATGCCTGTAATCCCAGCACTCCGGAGGCTGAGGCAGGAGGATTGCCCTGAGTTCAAGGCCAGCCTGAACTGCATAGCAACACCCTGTCTCAAAAAATAAAAACAAAAATATCATGATTTGGTTTTACTTTTGAAGAGAACCTTTAAGTGGAGTTATTGATTAAGCAAACTCTCAGCCTACATGTTTGGTTCCTTGATGGGGTCAGAGGATCCTTTCAAAGAAAAATATTCTTTCTATTAAAATGATTTTTGAAACTTCATAAAAATTGAAAGTGACTGGACTGTTCTCCTTGGCATTTATATAGGAAAGAGTCAGTACTAAATACAGTTTTACTAAATACTTTTTTTTCTTTTGCAGAAGAATGCAGATGTGCTGTTTTCCTCATTTCAAAAACCGAAACAGAAAAGACATAGATGTCGAAATCCTAATAAGTTGGATATAAACACTTTGACAGGAGAAGAAAGGGTGCCTGTTGTCAATAAACGAAATGGGAAGAAGGTAAATGTTGGAAAATGGAATTGATCAATATGTGATTTTTATCCTAGAAAAAAAAAATTGTTTTATCCTGCCATCGTTTATAAGGAGAAAGAACCCTGTTTCTTCCATAATATGTGTATGTATATAGATAGGTAAGTAGGTAGATAGGTAGATAGGTAGGGCGAGGAGAGGAGAGTGAGGAGAGTAGGGAGGGAAAACTGTGTGGGTTTTTAATCTTCATCAAATGCCTGTTCCCAGATGGGTGGAGCTATGGCACCGCCAATGAAGGATCTACCTAGGTGGCTGGAAGAAAATCCTGAATTCGCAGTTGCACCAGACTGGACTGATATAGTTAAGCAGTCTGTAAGTACAAACTCTATACATCTCTCGAGACAGGTAGCCAAACTTGTTTTCTTGAATTTTTCATTTTCTGTTGGTCATTAATTATTCAGTTGTAACTTAGTTTAGTTTTTAAAAATTGACATAACATTATTTTCATACAGCATTAATACATCATTTCTTACATCAGTACCTCATTAATGTGAAGTGAATTAATTTGTCAGCTCTGATTTTTATAATACACATTCATTGTCTTGGAGGTGTATTCCAGGTAACCCTGTTTTACAGCTCATCTGTGCGATCGTATCTGTGCTAGTTGCGATCAGTAACAATGTTAATTCTGATTTCTGAATTTATATATGTAAATAATACAACAATTCTGCCTAAATTTTTTTGGTATTCCTTTTTAAATTTAGTGACATGCTGATTATTTTTGTTTAAATTATACAATAAAATTGATTCTTTCCTTTTGGTGTACCATTCTGTCAGTCATAACACACACACAGTTTTGCAAATGCCACCATGACTAGAATAGAGTTCTCTGCCCCCCATGGTGCCACAGCCTCTTTGTACTTTCCTCTCCCACCGCCCTGAGTTCCTGACTGCTGCTGTCCTGTTTCCCATCCATAGAGTTTTGTCTTTTGGGAAGGGTAATAAAATGGAGGTATAAAGCATGTAATCCTCTGAGACAGTTTCTTTCATTCATCATATTGCAGTTCATCCAAAGGGTTGTATGTCTCAAAAGCCTGCTTTTTTCCTCAGTAGAGTAGTCCTCCATTGCACGGGTGGATCCCCGTGTGTTCAGCACCCCACTGAAGAGTTTCCAGGTTGTTTTCAAATTTTTGACATTAAGAATAGACTTGTTGGGCCGGTGAGATAGCTCAGCGGCATTAGAGCCTGCCTGGCAAGCGCGACGACCTGAGTTCGACTCCCGGTACCCACATAAAGGAAAAAAAGGGCCGGTGATATTGCTAAGCAGCACAAGCTCTTGCTGGCAAGCACGAGGTCCTGAGGTCGACTCCCAGTACCCACATTAAAAAAAAAAAAAAAAAAAGAATAGACTTGTTGTAAAGATCTGTATGAAGATTTTGACATAAATATAACTTTATCTAGAGCAGATAACTAAACTGTAATTAAATTTTCCATGTTTTTCAATTACTTTTTTCCTATTCTGACATTTTTGAAATATCCAAAAGAACACATTGGAGTATATAAAATATCCTATATTTAGTCTATGCAGCTGTTATTATACTATTTTGTAAAAATAATTTTTAATCATTAAAGATCTTTGATAGCTAATTTTCATTTAATTGGCAAATGAAAATTATACACAGGTATACAACTTTTCCTTGTAATAGTTGTGTCATCGAGCTTTTTGTTTGTTCATTTGTTTGGTTTTGGGGTTTTTGTTTGTTTGTTTTCTTTTGGCGCTGGGTGCTGGGGATGGGACCTAGGGCCTCATACATGCTAAGCAAGTGTGTGAGCTAGATCCCTAGCCCTATCTTTCAGCTTTTAGAATGAAAATTGAGTATTTCCTTTGAGAATGTCAAGTTTCAAAGGCCACTATTGAATCTCAATTTCATACGCAACCTTCATAGCCATTGTTTGCCTCTCCCTTTCTTCAGGGTTTTGTTCCTGAGTCAATGTTTGACCGTCTTCTCACTGGACCTGTGGTGCGGGGAGAAGGAGCAAGCAGAAGAGGAAGAAGGCCCAAGAGTGAAATTGCCCGAGCAGCCGCGGCTGCTGCTGCTGTCGCCTCCACTTCAGGAATCAATCCTCTTTTGGTGAACAGCTTGTTTGCTGGGATGGACCTGACGAGCCTTCAGAATCTCCAGAACCTCCAGTCTCTCCAGCTGGCGGGTCTCATGGGCTTCCCTCCAGGACTGGCAACAGCTGCCACTGCCGGAGGTGATGCTAAGAACCCTGCTGCCGTGCTGCCCCTGATGCTGCCAGGAATGGCAGGCCTGCCTAACGTGTTTGGACTGGGCGGGCTATTGAATAACCCTCTCTCAGCTGCTACTGGAAACACCACTACTGCTTCTAGTCAAGGAGAACCGGAAGACAGCACTTCAAAAGTAGAAGAGAAAGCAAATGAGAATGAAGACGAGAACAAAGACTCTGAGAAAAGCACAGATGCTGTTTCAGCTACTGACTCTGCAAATGGATCTGTTGGTGCTGCTACTGCCCCGGCTGGATTGCCCTCCAACCCACTAGCCTTCAACCCTTTCCTCCTGTCCACCATGGCCCCAGGCCTCTTCTACCCATCCATGTTTCTACCTCCAGGACTGGGGGGATTGACGCTGCCTGGGTTCCCAGCATTGGCAGGACTCCAGAATGCTGTGGGCTCCAGTGAAGAAAAGGCTGCTGACAAGGCTGAGGGAGGCCCCTTTAAAGATGGAGAGAACCTTGAAGGCAGTGATGCTGAGGAGAGCCTGGACAAGACTGCAGAGTCCTCCATCTTAGAAGACGAAATAGCACAGGGTGAAGAGCTAGACTCACTTGATGGAGGGGATGAAATAGAAAACAATGAAAATGATGAATAACCAGTACCAGTTCCAGTTAAAGTGTTTAAAACTTTTGACAAGTGGTAGTCCTACTGTTTACACTCACAGTTAATGTTCATACCTAGTTTTATAAGCTGTTCTGTAACATAGTGTAGCAAAAAAAAAAAGTCCAAGTCATGTTATACAGGTGTGTCAAAAGGTATCTTGGTCATTAAGTATTGTGCAGTGCATTATTTATTATCCCTAGGAGAGATGAAATTTGAGAGGTGATCATGTCTTTTTAAGGAAACTTACATAATGCTCTGCTTTTTTTCTTTTGGTACCATTGGTATTATAATAAAGAGCAATTTGTAACTGAGTGGCACTAATGGAAGGAAGTGCTGCTCAAAGGAAGTATGAAGTTATATATTTAATTTTTTAATTTTAACTTTTAATTTTTTTGCTGTGAAGGTCAAGATGAAATTTACCATACATATACCTGCTCATTCATTTCCCTTTATGACTGAATGGGGGTTCCCACACTTGTTTATACACACACATCCATACACTCTGACAATCTCCACGTTAGTGTGAACGTCTCTGTCCCGAGGCGCAGCAATAATAAGGCAGCTGTTGAATGTGAAGGGTCCCTTTGGAAAATTAACCTACTGGGAGGGTTCTTGCCAGACAGAACTACAGTTCCATTGTCTCGTGGTCTTGTAATGCACTGGTATAAACAAAATAAATAGAAGAATAAATAAAGAGTGAGAGAAGTGAGAATCAGGTACCTTTTTTAAATTAAATGACTTTGTTACTTTAGCCACAAAGCTAAAACAGCATTACCTCAGCTCTAAACTAGCCTTGAAGTTTACAGACATGACTTTGTAAATGTATTGTTTTTCTTTGTTGTGATGTTCTTTTATTTTTTTCTTTGGAAACTGCTATCATGTAAGATAAAATGTAAATTGCTGCCAACTGTAGTAATGATGCTTTTAATAAAAGTGACCCATGATATGCAGAGATGTAATTATAGAATGTAATATGTAGGGAAACTGGTGTTCACTCTATTTTTTTTATTTGCAATAGATGCAAACACAGCATTCTGGCTTTTGAATAGTTTCTTGATATAGCCTTTTATACTAGATAAGCTGTTAATAATACACTAAACTTATTATCTTCAAGACTAGATGGGAAGGAAAATCTTGAATTATCTTTACATAGTTCTCTGCCAGGTATCTCAACAGAAACACATAAAAACCCTCTATTGCTCTTCCAAAAGAGCATCTGAGACTGAGAATACTTAAAAAATGTGTGCAGCATATGATAATGTGGTACACTGAAGAACAAAAGGGCAAAAGAAAAATGAGGCTTTAATAGGCACAATATCTAGGTCATTTATCCTTGGATAATGGGTAGAAAAACACAATGCTGTAGTGTCAGCAAAGGGACACAAAGGCGCTCTGGTGTCCTGCAGACCAGAACTTGATGCCAGAAACCTGTCTGTGGAAAAACCTATGTGGAATTAAAACAGACCTACTTAAGCATACATGCACACACACAGTCTCAAGAGCAACCAGGTTTGTAGACCTCTTTATGACCTTTGATATTTGAAGTAAGACATAATTGAGATCTATTGTTTTTACTTTTCTGTGTCACCTGAACAAACACAAAACCATATTTCCATCCAGCCAAAAACGAGATGCGAATAAAGTTGTTTTGTGTCTGTTGAAGCTACCTCCATATCCTCCCCCAGTGTACATGCACAGGCCACCCCCCAACCCAATGTGTGACAAGACAGAGTCTCTAAATTCCTTTTAGACAATGAAATTCATTCAATTTATATTCCAAGGATGAAAATATGCCCATTATGTTTGTGGAAAGGGAACCATTTGAAACTTCCACTCTATAGGTCCTGTGGTTATATCTAGTAATTGTTACTATTTTCTCTTGAAAGTTAATAGGCAGCGTGCATTGGAAGGAAGTGCCTTAGAATATCTTCTGAAATGGTATTCTTTGAACATGGAAAATAAGAGTAGATCTGCACAAAGCATGGGGAACTTAAGTAAATAACTGAAAGATTTTAGTAGAGAGAATTTATTTAATAAAATACATTATAAAAGGATCTTTTCCTAAAATTCTTTATTGGAAATTTGCTTGTGAGCTCCTGTAAATAAAAAATACATGACTGTCTCTGTTAGCATCAGATGTTAAGAGCAATGATGATCTTCAGAGCAAAGGCATCTGTTGCTTACAGCCAGTGGGAACCCTGTTTTGACAAGTTAGTGCCCACTCTGCATTACTTGCAATTCCTCTGTTGACATGGCTTTAAATGACATTAGGAAATACTTTTTTTTTTCTTCCAGTAGAATCAGTTCTTGACACTAGATCTTGAATCCACAGAAGAAATGTTTTCAATTCAGTCGGATACTAGTCAGTGTTAAGTGTGTGCTTAGTGTGAGTGAGCCACCAAGATGCAGATTGCTGTCCTTGGCATTGTTTGTTCATCTTTCTGGGGGAAGCACTGTACTCATGAGAGAGCTGAAGCAGGGGAGTGTGACTGGCCATGTTTAAATGGAGTTAGTCTGACTACAGAACCTATGTACACACTCCTGAAGCACTACATTGTTAAGTCTCAGAAAATCATTATACAGGGATGACCTGAAGTGGTTGTATATTTTCACATTTTGAGGTTGGGAAACAAAATCTATTGATGGCCACAGTGATCATACTACCTGTAACCCTAGCTACTCCAAAGATCAAAGCAGGAAGATTGAATGTTCCAGCCCAGCCTGAGCAACTTAGGCTTATCTGAAGTTAAAAAAAAAAAATAGCTGTGATGTAGCTCAGTGGTAGAGTGCTTACCTAGCTAGCATGCACAAGGCCTTGCATTCCATCCTTAGTAGAGAGAGGGGCAGGGGGAGGGAGCAAGGGGGAGGAAGAGGGACTATTGAATTAGAGCCAGGAGCAAAGTGAAGTCTGACTAAGTAAATTTGAGTCTCACTTAGTTCATTTATTCTGCCTCACATATATTTCCATTGTATAAAGAAATCAAGTCTTAACCACTGTGCTAGTGGGATCAACATTTGTCAGCAAGTATTTACTGGGTGCTATGGTGCTAGATGCCATGGTTGGAACTAAGAAATCAGAACAAAAAAAAAAAAAAAAAAAAATCCCAGTCCCCTGCTGTCGTAGAGGTTACATTCTGGCAGGAAGAAATGGCTGATAGATTACAAATCTTTGCAGATCAAGACTATTAAATGGTAATAGGATGGTAAGGAAATCTAAGATTTGGATTTCATGCTAAGCACTACGGAAAGTCCTTGGAAAGATTTTGTGCAAGAAAGTGGTATGATCGTGTGTATGTTTTTAAAAGATCAATATAACAACAATGCAAAAATAAGGCTTGTAAAGGAGAATTAGGAATTCCAGCTGGGAGACTGCTGTAGCTGACATGGATCTACTAGTGGGTGGCAACGGAAAGGAAAAACAGTGGGTAGATTGGGGATAGATTTTAAAGAGATAAAGCCTCTTGTTTGAAGTAACTCTTCAGGAGAATTACTGAAATACACCTAAAGGTAAAGTTGAGCATTGTTTTTTTTTTTGTTTTTTTTTTTTTTGTAAGTCGTGATTAATGTTATTAAAAGGTACAGCAAGAAAATTTTCCTTCATGTCATTTTACAAAATTATCAGTTTAAAGAAAAATATTTGTTAAGTGTCTTTGGCAAGAATTTTAAAAATTACTTCTGAAAGGTAGAGGAGGTGAGAATGTACAGGCATTATGAGAGCAATGTATGCAAGGAACATCTCTGTGTAGAGCCATCAATAAATTTAAATTAGGAAGAAAAACAATGTAAATGACTTCTACTAACAAGCACTTATACGTTAGGATAGATCTTTTTTCATTCAGTATAGCTCTCTAATGAACACTTTTATGCATTAGTTCAAGTAAGATTTATCACAGTTTTATAGACACCTTATAGTAAACTTCATTTGGTAAATTACCTGTGGAATTTCATCTAATGTATGATTTCATCTAGTGGAAGGCTCCTTCAATGAAAAAAGTGTTTCATCACTAATTTTTTTTTTTTTTTTTTTTTTTTTTGGTAGAGAAGTCACCCAACTTGGGGATTTTTCAGATGAAGGTGACAATAGTCATTTTTGAGGTATTTGGGACCATGTAAGTTATTTTTAATGCAGTCACACCACAGTGTAGTCCTACCTTCCTAATGGATCTGTTGGTCTATAGCGATTATTTTGGATCTTCCAATGTAGAGTTAAATTTTAATTGGGATCTCCTTAAACAAAGATATACCATATAATTTAAATAAAATGGAAGAACAGGGTAGTAAAAAAATTCAAATATTTTTACATCTGACATCTTTATCTTCAGAATGATTGTTTGCTTAACTCCTAAGAAGATTGAGCAAAGATGGCAGAATTCTGAATCTGCACATTTACAGGCATGTTATTTAAGCATGGCGATGCCTCCCCTCAATAGCATCCTTCCTGTGAGCCAGCCTTTCTTGAGATCTTTCCTGAGGTAAATCTGTTACAGTGAATTTTTAGTTGTAGCTACAGGACAGCATACTAGGTTTCTAATGTATAACAAACAGAAGAACCAGGTCAAAATACTATTCAGGAATCACTCCAGGTGGGTTCTTCCATTGTCCCTTCCCCCCAGCTCTGCATTTTGATCTGAAAGCTCAAAAATTTCAAAATCACGAATGCAAGAAACCTGACTCTTCTGTGACAGGAGCCAGGTACTACGGAAGCTTTACATGCTTTGCAACCCAAAACCAGCTCCTGATTGTCAGCCTCAGTTTAAGAAACTTCCACTTGTGGAGTAGGTGACTGAAATCTAAGCTGGCTGCATATTGCACATGGCAGTGGAGGATGGAAAACGCTGCCTGTTCAACATACTTCACTGCACTTCCGTAGGAGTCAAGAAGCTCAACGTTGTAGGATTCAGCATTTTTCCTTTTTAATAGGTTCTTGTGAGTTAATCCACACCACACCCCAGTGAGTCACCCCTTTACCTGGGGACTTGGGGTCATTTGCCCGAGGCTATGTAGTCAGAGAAGTGTGGTAGCCAGAACTAGAATTTAGACTTCTCCATGCAGTGGCTAGCTGCGGACTGTCTATCTTAACTATAAACCATTAGTTATAAGCTATTAACGTTAATTCAACCTACAATCTTAAAATACCAAAACCTAGAACAGATCAAGGTACAACCTATTTATTTATTTTTGCAGTACTGGAGATTGGATCCAGGACTTTTGCACTGAGCTACATTCCCAAGCCTTTTTTTAATTTTATTTTTTGAGACAGCATTTCACTAAATTGCCCAGGCTGGGCTTGTGATCCACTGCCTCAGCCTCCCAGAGTGCTGGGATTACAGGCGTATGTTACCACACCAATTTACAAACTATTTTAGTAACCTCTGGCAGTATGCTCTGAAGATTATACCAGAAGCTTCCAGATTCTTATAAGACAAAAGTAACTAAAGGATGACTGAAACATGAATGTTCAAGTTAAATTTTAAAAATGTGTTCACAAGCAATTGCAAGCATGCTTTACACCTATGCTGATTTTATGGTACAATTTATGCAACTATGAAGCATTTTTCTAGGATTCTTGGATAGTGACTATTCCCCTTTCATCCATCACTACCTTTCATCCATCACTACCTTGTATCTGGCTGGCTGGCTCTAAAAGGCAGCCTCAGCCTGTAGACATAAAGATGACAGAATCTGGAACCTACACTTCCTGCAGGGATGGAAAACAGCTCCTGCAGAACGCTGTTACTTCATCACTCCCCACCCACAGGGCTTTCTGGGCTATTGTAACTCTCACATGGATTTGCATATCTGTAGTGGCAGAGCTAATGTTCTCTGCTAGGCTGGGGGCCCTGCCAGGCATCTCCACGGTCCTTCCCGCGTATTGTGAGGGTTCCTGGAAACTCAGAACCACCATCGCGTCTGGCTGCGGGGCATTGTTCTTCCCCAGACAAAGCTGGCCTGCTGCTCAGCTCCCCTTATTTTGCTTCTTCAGCCATGACTAGCTTCTGGGGAGCAGCTGGACTGACCTGGAATAGCCTGAAGGGTCACATAAAACCATTGAAAGATCTTCCTTTCCCCCTCATTCTTCAAAATGTAGTTACAAACAACCCCTTTCCTATTTTAGACAGAACCTGTGTATTCTGAAAGATAAAATACCAACACTGTTGTGACAACTCAAAGACAGGTGCTTGGCTTTCTTCTCAGCCCCCAGTCTACCTCTAGAAAAGAATTCCAGGGGCCACCAGAACACATGGTGGGTAGAGGGGAATATAATTAAAATTAAAGATGTTCCTTTATATTTCAACCAAAAAAACTGTCTATCGAGGAGCAAGCAGGTATCAATTGTTTATATGTATTATCTTATTTGGGGGGATTATTGCAAAGTCTGAATAATACGATATCATGGGGGAGTGCTTTTTGTGTTTGTGCTGGCTTTTAATGTAGTTTGGGGATAGGCCAAATGAGCAAAACAATGGTGGCCCTCCAAAAGTGGGAAGGGACTAGGAAAGCTTGGTGTAAATGACACACAAGAAGAAAAGTGACCTTAAGAATCATTGTTTACTCTATGCATTTGGAGCTCAAATAACTAAATGGCCAAAATCTCATCTCCAGATCACATGCTTCTCAGAAAGCTTACCCACAGCACTTGACAGTTTTACCTGCAGTATGGTATAGTTTTAAGATGTGACGGCACACAGATGGCAAAGCTGATGGCAGTGCCGTGCTACTGGACACGTTCCTGCAGGTTTAAAATGCGCATGGGTGTGTCACAGTTATCTTCCTGGATGGTACAGTGCATGATACTGCTCCCTGTCCTCAAGGACACACTGAAATCCGCCTGGACTGAAAGGTTTAGGCAGAATTACTGTTTTAAGAACTGTTGCAAGTACAAATTATCCTACCCAGCTGATTGTAGCTAAATGTGTTGAATAATTAAATGAGAAGGTACTGAGCCCAGAGATCTGAGGAGAGGGTGTGTGACTTGATCAGTTGTCCCAGGCTCCCTGTAATTTGAACTTTTTCCACCTGACCTCATCCAGGATGCTGAAAGGAGAGGCCATCTGACTTTTAAATTACTGCAAAACAAAAACCAAAACAATTTAGAAACTTCAGTTAAATCACCCACACATCGTTCTGTCCTGCATTAACTTAATCATATACCATTTCTTTTAAAGGTGGGACCAACGGTGACCTAATAATGGTGGCAACAGTGGTCTGAAAATGGCATCCAGGCTGATCTCTCTCTCTCTCTCTCTCTCTCTCTCTCTGGGTTTTTCTACATTAAGCCTCTTAAGGACAAATGTCATGAAGAGTTTTTGTGTATTAAAGACACTTAATTTTCAAAGCTTGTTATGCTAATAAAGGAAAATAATAGGTATCATTCTTTCCTTTATTAATAATCAACTGGCAAATATTTAACATGAAACTGGAAGGTGTGTTGGGAAGTAGGGGAAGAGGAAGTAGTCAGGGTCCTGACCTTTGTTGATGAGGTCACTAATACGAAAAACACATCTGCCTGCACTTTTCAGGTTTCAGAGAATGTATCATACATTTGTTTCAGCTGCTGCTTGCCACTTTGAAACATCTAGTTGTAACTTTAGAGATGAAAGAAATTAAGGTTCAGTGATTCCAGGTCAGCAAATGGCTTAATTGGATCTCGCTAGTTGGTCTTTGGACTCTAAACCACAGAATGTGGTCTTTCTACCACATTATGACACCAACCAGGTAAGTCCTATCTTTCAGTAAAAACAGAAGCTAGAGTTCATCTCTGAGACTCTTCTTTCTCATTTGTACATTTCTAACAACAACAATAATAATAATAATAGACATGCCTTCCTTGTAGTGTTGTGTGCTCATTAGAAATAGGAACTATGCAAGCTCTTTACTGTCCAGGACAAAATTGTCACTCAATAAATGATAACTTCAAAACCATCATGGTCATTGGATGAGTTCCAAAGAAGTGTTATGGGAGAACACAGTATGAGCACACTGAGGTGGGGTGGGAGGTTCTGGCCTGAAGGAATGTTCTATATGAACTGGGCTGGTACCCAGGCTGGGCGATGGAGCCAGAGTTGGGTGTGGGCTTCTAGAATGCAGGTTCTTTAATGCTAGTGAGCAACACAACTAACACTAGGGTCTTATGCACATTAGTATTTGGACAGGAATTTTTTAAGTGTCACAAAATATATTCTTTGTCTAATGCACTCTGATATATTCTGTTGTATTCCATTTCATTGAATAAGTGACCATTCCCCTCTAAACCGATTTATGACCTAGCAATGGTTGGCAACCTGAACTTTGAAAAATCCTGCTAGAAAATCAAGCTTCTTACCTCAAGTCCACAGATCAGCTTTCATGGAAGAGGGATGAGGATGATCCCAAATCACCTGAACATGCATGCCCAATTTTGTGCAATTTTTCTGGAGAGAGGGTCCCTAAATGCCACCTAGTCTTCAGGGTGTCTGTGACCCCCTCTGTCTGAGACCAAGCTGGCAAAGGAACTTGAAATTGATGGGGAATTGCTCTTAATTCCACTTCAGAAATGGAAAGTACAAGACAGGCCAGTCCCTAAAGAGGAAAACCCACATTTAAATTGTGTGTCCTCCTAAAATGCCTCCTGGGCAGAGGCCTCTCCCCTCCCCTGTGTGACAGCAAGCACTGAGGACTGCCCCCTTCCAACTGTGCAAAGTGGGGGTGTCGGCAGCATCCTACATGTGGCCTGTCCTGATGACTGAATGAGGTCATGCTTGGAGCTCCTTAGCTGACTGGCACAGAATGCACACTCACAATGCCAACCATTGTGCTCATGTCCCTGCGTGGTGACAGTACCACAGGGAATGCTGTCCCCATTGTATCTGTCCAACGCTCATGTGAGTGTGTGCTTGTTTTGGTGGAATGAGTTCCCTTATTCAAAGAGGCTGAGAAAAGTTGGGCGCAATCTTATGAACATCTAGGCTCCTCCCTTCGGTCTTCACACAAAGCTAGAAGACAGAAACCAGCCCTTTCCTCCCTGTCTGGCTCCAGGAAGCTGGCCAGAGGACGTACATAGCATCCCTGCCAAGCTAACACAGGTTCCTGGATGCCCAGGTGTGCCCGCCCTTGCCAGATGGCAGCTGGCATCCTCAGTTCCATTCCCTCGCCTCAGCACGTTCAGGGCCCTTGCTCCAGTTCCTACTCGCCCTTCAGTATAAAAATCAAATCAAAACAGAACAAAATATGTCCTGGAGAGTTGCACTCAGCTTTCCCTCCTTAGGAAGAGGAAGCTGAGGTGAAATGAAAAAGGCTTTTGGGCATAAACTGCCTCCAATTGGGCAGTCTGAATTCTTGCCTTACTTAAAAAGTCCAGCATCTAATTTGCTGCCAGGCTATCCAGCCCCAAATGTCAGTACCCCTACATGCCAGGGACACCTCGGGTGCTGCAGTCAGCAGGAGCAGACTTGGGCTGTTTTAGGGAAAGGAGAACTATGGGGCAGGCTCTGGGCTCCAGGAGAGACAGGATACAGCAATGCGGGCCCACAGTTCTGCTGCCAGGCACCTCGTCTCTTTCCCAAAGCTCAGTTTAAGGACACAGTAAAAGGTTTATTGTTTTTAACAGCTCGTGTCTGGTAAAGAATGATGATTTAAAGCCAGCACCTGGGAAACTGAGACAGGAGGATGGTGAGTTCGAGGCCAGCCTGGGCTACAATATCAAATTCAAGACCAGCCTGAACTACAGAGCAAGACCCTGTCTCAAAAATAAAAACAAAAACAAAACAATCAAAGAATGATGATTGAAACACCTACGGGAACTAGACTTTTCTAATCAGGTGTTTGTATGTATAATTTTCCACCAGAAAAAGGGAACACTGTCCAGTTCATTATGGGCTGAATTAACCCCTCCCCCAATTCCAAAGTTGAAGTCCTAACTTCCAGTATCTTAGAATGTGATATAAGTTGTCTAAGGAGGTGATTAAAGCAAAATGAGGTCATGTGGGTGGGCCCTAATCCGATCAGACTGGTGTATTTATAAGAAGAAGAGATTTGGAAACACACACACACACACACACACACACACACACACACACATACAGGGAAGACCTTTCAGGGCTTAGGGAGAAGACAGCTATGTACAAGCCAAAGAGAAGGCCTCAAGAGCCACCAACCATTTTGGCACCTTGACCTCAAGTCTCCAGCCTCTACAACTGTGAGAAAATAAATTTCTGTTTTTTTTTCTTTTTTTTTTTTTTTTTTTTTGTGGGTACCGGGGGGTCGACCTCAGGACCTCGTGCGCCAGCAGGCGCCCGTGCCACTGAGCGATATCACCGGCCCCTTTTTCGTATGTGGGTTCCGGGAGTTGAACTCGGGCCCTCGCGCTTGCAGGGCAGGCGCTTAAGCCGCTGAGCCATCTCACCGGCCCTAAATTTCTGTTATTTAAGAACACAGTCTGTGGTACTTTGTTATGGCAGCCCTAGCAGACTAATAATATGTGTTTATGAACTCATGTGACTATTACAGTTTACAAGTCTGGCCAACCACCTAGGAAAAGGAAAAAGTAAGAAACCACTACATGAAGGAAAAAGTGGTACAGTGCTGTGGTTAGGGTGGGCTTGGGCTGGAGTGAGTCCAGGTGAGTCCTGCTCAACCAGTTGCAGGTTGTGGGCCAGAGGCAAGCTACTTCACCTCTCTAGATGGCTCCTGGGGTGTAAAGTCGGAATTGTGGGGATGGAGTCGGTGTGGTGCTCCTCCAGACCACTGCATGAGCTGTAGTGAGGATTTCACCAGCTCACACTCACCAGTCATTCAGCATTGAATGTGTACCTGGTAAGCACTAGCCAAATGGTTATTTCATTATTATGAGCCTGAGACGCAGGGCCGAATCTGGGCCCTTGTCCTTTCTAGATGCGTGACCTTGAGAAGGTTACTACCTCACTGAGACTGCTTCCTTTGCACCGTGACAGCTTTTGTGACACTTGTGGACTTTTTAGCACTAACAATTTATTCTTCTAATAAATGCAGATATAATAAAACTTTTTTTTCTTGTGTGGAGTAGTGGAACATCTTAGTGAGTTATAAGAAGCATAAAGCTTTTGGGGGATTCTCTATGTGTTCATGGTTGATAAACCCAAACAGACAGGGATGCCTTGAAAGAATGTATTTCCAAATGAGTCCCTTTATTTAAAAAATCTGTACCCTTGAATTTTGTAGGCATTCACACACAAAAGAAAGAAAGAAAGACAGACAGAGAGAGAGAGAGGGAGAGAGAGAGAGAGGGAGGGAGAAAGAGAAAGAAAGAAAGGGAAAGAGAAAAAAGAAAAAAGCAAACTTCTACTTTGAAGCAGTGCACAGTGGTGCAGTAAATCTGTTTAGGTATCATCATGTTTGACTTTAAGAAAATGGCTGAGCTATAAGAAAGGTAATTCAAGAAGATATAAATGGCTGCATTATAATAAGCAGACACCTATTTTAAGCATGATCTATGTTTTTGAGAAAATTCATTACAATAACTCTTACAATACCAACCTCTTCAATGAATTTTTCATGTCTGCATACCAAGATATATATAAAACGATCGTAATCATGTACCTTTGGGGCAATGCTGAGAGCCAGCTGTTTCTGGGATGATTTATAGGTTGCCATACTCAAGGTTAATAATCAGGAGAAACAGGTAACAGTATGCAATGTATTTATGTCAGGTTAGAAGTTCAGTTAGTAGAGATAGCATGTTATAAGGAAGCACACACTTTTAATTATTTTCCAACCCCCCCACATCTGCAATAAACTAAAAATAAATGATGTTTTACATAGGGAAACCTCTCTGCTAAGCTAACCTTCTGGTTACTGTTGGCTTTATTTAAAGGGAAGCCACAGTTAGGAATTAATTATTAGCTGTACATATGAAAACACAGCTTGAAGGTACTTAAACATCTGTGCAATGGGCCTACATAGAGGGGATGATGGAGCTTTATAAACATCATGGTAATTATGCCTTTATTGAAATGCAGCATTTTGCTGCTAGCAGAATGTCTAACAGGAGTTTCTGAAATGTGACACATACAAGCAAAAATTCAACTTCCAAGAGTGCTAAAATGTAACTTGTCTCCTTTCGGAAGCAAAAATTATTGCATAGGTTTCATAGAATCTCAGAAATGTTCCCTTTTTAAACTGAGGAGGAGGGCTGGTGAGATAGCTCAGCCGCATAAGCGCCTGCCAGGCAAGGGTGAGGTCCTGAGTTTGACTCCTGGCCCCACACATGAAAAAAGGGCCGGTGATATCGCTCGGCGGCATGGGCGCCTGCTGGAGCACGAGGTCCTGAGTTCAACCCTTGGTACCCACAAAAAAATAAATAAATAAAAATAAATAAATAAATTGAGGAGGAAAATGTGTCTTGTTGACATAGGGAAAATTTTTTATTATAAAGACAATTTAAAAAACAATTTTTTCTGTAGAACTTTTCGTTCATCCTCATTGACCTGTACAAATCTCTCTGTTTCATATCATCTTTTATTCTCTTCTACCTCAGTTCTAATCGCTGAGCTCCTGCCTACCTACCCACCCTGAAGAGAGTTTTCTACTGTATTTATTACATATATATGTGTATATATTTGCTTATTTTTTCAAAATGTGCATTATTTTGTGTGCATATGTTATTTTAATTATGTAAATGATATTGTTACAAATCTCACATTTATTTGTTTTTTGAGGCAGAGTCTCACTATGTAAGCCAGGCTGGCCTTGAACTTGTGGTGATCCTGCAGCCTCAGCCTCCTGGGTATTGGAATTGTAGGTGTGTGCCACAATGCCTGGCTTCATTCTATTTAAAAAAAAAAAAAAAAAAAAAACTTCCGTGAATATATCTTACTTTTAAAAGTTTTAATGAAATATAATTGACATATGTGGTGCCGATGTATTAAGCAAGTTTGGACGCCTATGAAGCCATCACAATAATCAGGATAATGCACACATGTATCCATTTCCTTCCAAATTTCCTTATGCCTCATGTCTCATGCCTCTTGCCTCCCTCCCTCTGCATTTCCTAATAGTTAGGCATCATTGATCTGCTTTCTGTCACCATAGGTTACTTTGCATTTCACAGAATTTTACATCAATGAATTATTTGGTGTCTATTTTTTATCTGACTTCTCTCACAAAGCATACATTGTTTTCGAGATTCATTCCTGTTGTGTTTATCGATAGTTCATTTCTTTAAGTGGTTGAGGAGCAACTACTGTGAAGTTATACCAGTTTATTTATCTAGTTGCCTGTTGATGGATATTTGAGTTATGTCCAATTTCTGGCTATTACAAATGAAGCTGTTACGAACAATCATGCGTGTTTTAAATAGACATATGTCTTGGTTTCTTTTGAATAGATGCATGAGAATAGAATGTCTGGATTATAGGTTAGTTATGCATAAAGCTTTTCTTCCCCAGAGGAAATGTATCATTTTGTTTCCTCCAGAAGTGTTGCAGTGACTCTCTACCTCCACGTTCTCGTCACACTTGGCATGGTCAGTCTTTGGGATATTTCACATTCTAATAGGACACAGTGGCTTCTGCTTATGATTTCAACTTGCATTTTCTAAATGACTGATGAAGTGGAGGATCTTCTCATGTGTTCCTCAAAAAATTTGATTATTAATTGTGGGTTATTAATTAAAATCATGGATTAACTTAGAAACACTGGCATAAACTATTAAGTATGTATCTATCTGTGAGCATGGAGTGTTTTATCATTTTTGCAGAACATCGTCTATATTCATCAAATTTAATTTTCTCCACAGAAGACTTTATAATTCTTGGTCAATTTATGCACATTTTATAGATCTTGTTGTGTACTGACAATTTGGTTCAATTTAAAAGCAAGGTTGTCTCTTGCTATTTGTGAGAACTGAGTCTATATTCAGTTGCTCTGCTATTATACAAGGGCAGCTGCTTCTGACAGAAGTGGGCTGTATGGTACAGACTGGAAAGCCTCACAAGCATAGGTCCATTGCCTGTGCTTTTTCACTCAAAAGTGCATGCTTTGGTGGGAAGACATTCTACATGTGTGTGAGATACCGTCATGATCAATAAGGCATGCACTGAGACCATGTCATGAGCCAGGAAGGAAGGAGCTTGGTAGAAAGAAAACAAGGCAGTCCAAGTCCATAATGTTTATGCTGGTGAGTACAGACGGCCACCTGTGGGTTACGGACAGGATCCGATGTAATCAGCTAGCTACCAGGAGGCTGGCTGCCGCTCGTGGGTGTAGTGCCAAATTGATCCTCGGACTTCCTCATCACAGCAGGCCACAGCAGGCAAGTTGGATCCTCAGCCAGATGTCCGTGTTTTAGAGGCCACACATAGCTTCCTTTCCTCCCTTCATTGCACTTACTTCATGAACCTACGGAGGGACCATCGTTTGCTGGGGACAGTGGCTGACTGATATTCAGAATATCCTATCATGTCCATCTTATTAATGAGAGCCTTCTCCACCATCAAGGACTTTTGGTGAGCATTATGTGGCATTCTCAGAGCCTATTCTCAGAGGTCATCCGTATTCTTTCCCTAATCAGGTCAGCAAACCTTAAATCTTGTGTTTTACTAGTTCCTTACCAAACAATTAATTACCATTCATATGCCTTAACTTCACCTCCTATCTCCTAAGTAAAATAGAAAATAAAAGCAATCAATCAAGCTGCACTGGTAAGATTTCCTTTCTTTACATCCTTCAAGGCCACCCCTGAGATGGTATTACTCTTCAGCCATCTATTTTCATCCAGCACCTACATACTAAATTTTATGTTCAGATATCAAGTTTAATTTTTTTTTTCAGTTAATTGATCAAGAAAATTCCTCATAAGGTCTAGGTGTGGGTTGAGGGAAAGATCATAAAATGGGAGGCAGATTCAGACTGGGATGTGAGCCATCTGCTCAGACAATTTTTTTCTGTCTTCAAGACTTGCTAAGCCTGAAAGATGGCTGCTTCTGGGAATGTCTGAATTTATGGCCAGGAGAATGAGTTAAATCCCACCTCATGATGCACAGCTCAGGTTCACCTGTGCTCTATGATTAGATTTTCAACATCCATCACAGTTCAGAAGCAATCCCTCCTCAAAAGAAAAAAAATTCTTGCCAAGAGCTGGTGGCTTTGCTCCTGAAACATAGAGGCCTCTTCTGTGATACTTTGTGGAACTGGCGAGGCCCCACATAGTAGATTCATCTACTACCCACACTCAGGGTCCTAATGGACTCGCAATCATAAGGCTGAAACTTGAAGAGCTGTTTCTGCCGCAGACTCAGGCAGGTGGAGGATAGCAGGGCTGTCCTTAGAGCTGGCTGCCCTTTGAGTTACCTGAGCCATGGGAGAACAGCACTACCACATGTATTACATGTTATCCCCAAATTCTAAAGAGGTCCAGAAAGAATTGCTCTCCCTTCTTAGGGGCTTCGAGATGAAAGAAACAATTCTTTACTTTCGAGAAGATATGCCTTAAGGCCCCCATGGTTTTCCCAGAAAACTTACAGAGGAAACTCACTACAGCTTGGATCTGGAATATTCCCTGAGGGCCCCATGTTAAAGGTTTGATCCCCAGCCCATAATGCTATTGCGAAGTGGTGGAACTTTTAAGAGATGGGGCATTTGTGGATGCAGTGGCACACACTTGTAATCCTTGCATTCTGGAAGGCTGAAACAAATTCAAGTCCAGCATGAGCAACTTAACAGGAATTTGTTTCAAAATAAAAAGGGCTGGGGATACAGCTCAGTGTGAAAGAATTGGTTTCAATTTCCAGTATGAGCTAGACACACACACACACACACACACACAGAGAGAGAGAGAGAGAGAGAGAGAGAGAGAGAGAGAGAGACTGATGGATCATTGGAGTTGTGCCAAACAAGGGGAGTGTAGGATCTCAGTCTTTTCTTTTGTCACTTTCCAGCCATAAGGTGAGTGATTTTTCTCTTCCCATGCTGTCACCATGATGTGCTGCCTCACCACCGGCCCAAAAGCATCAGGGCCAATTGATCATGGGCTAAAACCTCCAAAACTCTAAGGCAAAACAACATTTTTCTCTTCATAAGTTTGTCTCAGGTATTTGTTATAGTGTCAAAAAGCTATTACATGACCTTTATTTTCATGAGATATATCTGGTATTTTTGGCACAGGTACATATATCTTACCAATACACCTATGACACCTGCCACTTCTTGCTTTCTGAGTTCTATCATAATCATATTATCAACGTAATAGGCCAGCATGATATCATTTGGGAAAGAGAGATGGTCAAATGTCCTTAGGCATAGAGCCCTGAAGTAAAATGATGAAGGAACTGGGGTCCAGTCAGACAAAAACAAATGTCTTCCATTATTTCCTACTTACTAGTAAGAAAAGGGGAAAGTATTTTTGAGATGAGAAGTTCCAGGGTCTGAGTTGGTTTAGTTCAGTAGAGAAAGACCACGTATGGTACAGTAGTGGCAATTAAAACAACCATGTTATTAATCACATGATAATCTACTGTCATCTCTTCTCCAAAACCCACCCACCCTCTGCAGCACTCTCAAGTCTGTTGCCTGTTACTACTTCTGGTTTCAATTCCTTTATCCACAAGCAACCTTTGTCAGAGCAACAGCAACTGGTTCTGGCTGATTTATGTACTGTGTGGCCCCTCCATCTTTGAAGTCTTTTGTAAAAGAAATTATCCCTGTAATTCCCCCCAAGGAATATAGAACATACTTATTTGTGTTTTGCTAGAAATATAATAGTTCAGGGATTTACATTCAATTCTTCAGCTACAGTGGCCCTTACTCCACCTCAAAGAGAGAGCCAAAGTGAGGACTCAACCACTGTGAGATGACGCATGTAGTAACTGGGGGAAGGCTCAGGATTTCATTGGGTTTGCTGGGAGGGCACTTTGGTTGGGATTCTGTTTCTTTCCTCACTCCCCGAAGCTCCCTCCTTGACTAGTGGTGCTCCTTGTTGCCAAGGTTTGATGTTTGCTAAGAGCACCATCAATGCACCCTACAGAAAATGACTACCATAATGCCATACCAAAAAAAAAAAAATTGGTCCTCACCTAACTCACACATTTCTCAATGCTTTGGTTGGGGGAATATTTTCTTGGTGCCCTCTCTGGAGACAATGGTAAGGTGAAGGAAATATTTTTCACTTATTTGCTCATGACAAATCTCCCAAATAAATAACAAAACCTGCTCCCAGCTGCCTAAGCTGGCTCAATTAATCCAGACTCGAAAATACACCTCTATCCAATTCTGTTTAATGCACAAGTGCATACTTCCCACCTTGACATAGCTCTTCAGAACACATCCCCATGGTTGTTTATCAGATTTGTGCTAAAAATAAATTACTTACTTGATGTGCAATTCTTTTCCACCAAGATTTGGTATTGTACTTGACCTTTCAGAACATTCTGGGACCTGACCCTAGTTATGGAGATAATTAGAGGTCTAAGAGGGTTGTGAGTGTGGGAAATGAGGACAACTTTTGCTTAGATGAAATATTTGGGGACAGTATTTCACAAGACAACAAGAGCCTTGTCAGAAAAATGATGGCCTTTCTTGACCTTCAGGAAAGACTTGGGGGAACCAGAAGATCCTAACACTCAGACACCACTGGATACCCCTAAGTCCCCATTCCAGCCTGTAAGTTTACACTTTTTCCTAGTCAGTACTCTACATTTTACAAAAAAGATCTAGTAAGACTGTGAATCCACTGGCCCATATGTTGCAACTTTCAGTTTAGCTTTTGACTTCCTCAGGCTGTGACAGCAAGAAATAGGAGTTTACTGTAAGAACCCTGAGTTTAATGGTTATGCTTTGAGCCATGAATTGACATGTTTGAGCTTTCCTTCAGTTGTCCATCCCTGTAGAAGCTTCTGCCCCATCCTTAGATCTTAGATTAATCATGGCCTTCTCACCACTGTGGGCAGGGGTGTGTCACCCTGAAGCCTGTTGTGAGGGCACTTTGGAGAATGTCAGGTCATGATGAACCATTTTTCCACCATGCCATAAGATCTGTCAGAGTCACATTCTTCCCTGTAATTTTTCTGCCATCAGCTTCAACTAGGCTTGAAAACCAAGCCAAGATTTTCCTCATTACAGTGAGGTCTGTTTCCTATAAGCATCTCTGGTTCCTCGTTCTCCGTCTGTGAGTATTCTTAGTTGTATGTGACAGACTGAGCAGTAAAGAAACTCATACAATAATATCGTGAATCTCAGAGAATTTCTAGGAGGGTGAGAGAAGAAAGAGTAACATTTCCAAATCACCTCACAGGATTTATCTAGTGAAGAACCACGGCTGTTGTCTCCCATGCTTCACTCCTTCGGCTCAGTAATGAGTTGAGAACCAGCACTGTTGAACCTATTCTTCTTGGGCCTGGCCTGCTGCAGTCATCACTGCACCAAAGAGAACGTCCTGTGGCCCCACATCTCTTCATGCCATCTTGTCTGATCCATAGTGCGGGACACACGTGTTTGATTTGTGGAGCTGAGCCATGCCCTTGCTCTAGCCATCAGACAGGCCAGGAAAATAAAGACATTTTCAGTTCTTTTCATGGGAATTTGGATCTGCTTCTCATAAATCTCCTAAGGTGGGACATTCCCTAAAACTAGGGAAAGGATTTTATTAGCTTCCCATTGATATAACAAAATAATTAAAGCTGAATAACTTATGAAGAAAATAAGTCTCTTCACTCACAAGTTTGGAGGTTAAACATCCATACAACTTGGAGTTGATTATTCCAAGGGACCCCTGACTATATCACAACAAGGCAAATGGCATCATATTGGGGTCATAAACAAGAGGAACAGGAAGCCAAAGCATGGGGAGTTGTCAAGCTCATTTTGTAATAACAGCCCTCTCTTGAGAACTATATCAATTCCTTCAGGGCAGAACCCTCAATGATCTAATTTCTTCCAAGAGGCCCTTCTGAAAAGTCTCACCCCCTTTTATTGTCACTACATTGGGATCAAGCTTCCAACACATGAATCCTCGAGAGACAAGCCACATTCAAAAACCAGCAAGGAATAGCCCAGAAGTTTATGGTAAATATCTACTACAACAAGGTCACATGATACATCAACAGTTCAAGAAATTCTCCTTGAGTACCTATTGTGTGCCTTTGGAATAGATACATGAATAAAATAAAGTCCTTAAAATTATGGAGTTTAGAGTCTTGTGTGAAAAATGTATCTAAATAATTATGAAAGATTGGAATATGTGCTTCATAGAAGTATTTATAAAGGCTAGGGTGGCACAGAGGAGGGAATCATTAATTCCAACAGGGATAATTGTGGAAGACTTATAGAAGGAGTGATATGTACATCAAATTTTGAAAGCTAAGAAAAATGAGCATTGAGGATGGAAGGGACAGGCAGGAGAGAATTCCAGAGTGTAAAATTTATTAAGCTTGGTGACATATTCAGGGAACTTCAATAGTCCAAAGTTAGTAGGATAAATCAAGCTGAAAAAGGGAGGTTGGGAATAGATTTTGAGATCTTGAAAGTTAGATATTTATCTTCTAAGGGGGACCAGAAAAGATGCTTAAGGAAGAAAGAAAAATTATGAAACTTCTGTTTCAGAAAGAGAATTTTGGCAGATGGTTTCAAGTGGGAAAATTCTGTAACCAGGACATTGGTTAGGTAAGTTATTGTCAATGGCAAGACAGTGTAAGGGTCAGAAGTAAGCCATGGCTGTGATAATGAATGGGATTGACCAGAAAGTCCTCTGAAGACACAACTGAATAATATTGATGATAATATGGATATGAAATGTAAAAGAAAGGGAGAAATGAAAGATAACCTTAATGTTTTCAGTTTGAATACATGAGCTGGAAAGCCTTTGAGTGAGGTAAAAATACAGGAAGAAGAAGAAATAGAAGAGAAGAGAGTATACTCTGGTTTTTGGAATTTATGAGTTTAGGGTATTTGAAAGATGTTCAAGTTAGAAGGCTGGGTCTAGTTGCCAGCAGATAGACCTAGTCTGGAAATAGAGATGTAAGATTCGCGGGCGTGTGTCACTGGCCCAGGAGTCAACACCGTCAGCTGGGGAAGGTAGCGGATTGATAAAAAAGGACTCAATAGAACTCCCAGCAAGCAAAACCACTTGGTATTTGTCTGGGAAAGGACTGGGGAAGGAGGTGGAGAAGTAAGAGGAAGAGCAGGAAAGTGTTTTAGAAATAAAAAAGGATCAGGAAGGAGGAGACATCAACAAAGTCATAATATACAGGAGGGTTAAGCGGGGCAAGGACTGAGGTAGTCCACTCCCTTAGACAGTTGAGGGGCTTAGGCTCCTCTTTTGAGCGTTTAGTCGAATACTAGTGGTAGATCCCAGATTTCAGTGAATCTAGGGTTAAAGGGAAGCAAAGGAAGGGAGCCTGAGAGATCCCTATATCACGAGCAGAAGCTGAACATAACTTGGACTCAGAATACAGTAGTCTCCCCTTATCTGCGGGGCCTGTGTTCCAAGAACCCCATGGATCCTGAAACTGTGGCTAGTAGCAAGCTCTAGCATTTAATGTCTTCTCTGTTTTAACTAAGCCTTTATCACACACTGTGGCCACAGCTTTTACATTTTGAGTTTTGACCACACAACTAGCATGAATTTCTTTTTCCTTCTTCACAATGTCATAGATAGAAGATTCGAGCGTATAGATCTTAGCAACCTCAGCATACAAGTGTTTTTCTTTCCTTATTATATTGCAGTCTTTCACCTTTTCACTTAAAGGCGCCCTTTATTGCTTCTTTTTGGCAAATCCAAATTACTAGCACCTCTACTCTTGAGTTTAGTGACCAATACTAAATAACATAAGAGCTATTTGAACACATACATAGGATGGGGATGTACCTCAGTGTGAATGTCTTGGGTTCAATCCCCAGGAAAACACACACACACACACACACACACACACACACACACACACACACACACACATGCAGTGTAGACTCTGAGCCCTAGAGAGCAGGGCAGATTGGTGCAGATTCTGAAAGCCTCAGAGATTCTCATCCTCTTATGACTGTGTTTCAGCCATTCAGAAATGTCCCCTTTCGTATTTTTGTATTTTTGAAATCAGGTTGGGCCTTAGAATTGATAAATATGTGTAACATAATTTTTTCTTAATGTCCCATAACTGTTATTAAAGCAATATTATGTAACAACCCAGTACTAATTGTTCCAGGCAATCTTAGTACTGATGAATGATACATTTATAAGATAAAGTTTAAGGAGAAACATGTTTTCAATATAGTCTCAAAGTATCTCTTATGCCCTCCGCTGTAAAAAATTACAAAAAGAAAAAGAGTAACTTTACTGTGGAGAAAACTGCCAGACTTTGCTTTAATCAAGGGATCAGGGTCAACTTCCACAGTCATAACGCACACTGACAGCATGTGTGTACCACAGACACGGTGCACTGAGAAGATCATGTCACCTCTGTAGGGTCCTTCCTAGTAATGCCTAACCTCCATCCTAGTCATGTGGAAACAGCAGGCAAAACAAAACTGAGGAACATTCCACAAAACACCTGACCAGCACTCCTCAAAGTGTTGAGGTCATGAAAGACAAGGAAAGGCTGAGGAATGTCACAGACTAAAGTTGGCTGAGGAGACATGGTGACTCCATGCAAGGTGGCAGGGCGGGGGTTGTCTTGGATTGGAATCCAGATCAGAAAAAAAGACATTAGTAAAAACAAACAAACAAACAAACAAACAAAAAACCTGATGAAATCTAAATGAGAGTCTACATTTTGACTAGTAGAATTATACTTTTAATTTCTGAATTCTTTACTTATTTTGTGGCCATGAAAGGGGTTAATGAGGTGAAGCTGCATGTGGAATATACAGAAAACACTCCAGATTATTTTGACCACTCATCTCTACATATAAAAATATCTTGAAATAAAAAAATTAAAACTAAGAAACAAGCAATACTATGCTTTTTAACAGACAGCACTTTTGACAGTGAAAATGGGGCAGGATGACTGAGCAGCAGTGCGCTGGGAAGGGATTTTAAGGAGTCCTTTGGGATACTCTAAATTCTCCCCCAAAATGACTATTTGTTTATAGGACTGGCTTTGGAAATCATGGTTTATAGATCTAAGATTAGGATGAAGAATATCAGCTAGGGATGAAGCCAGTTTTGGGTATATGGGCTAGTTGCTTATCTGGAAATGATTTTCCTTCTAATTATAGTTCTGTCCCATAGAAATTTATGTGAAGACCAACTCTTCCCATCTTTGCCTCTTCATTATTCTCCCCAGCCTATTCTACTCAACTTCTATGAGATCAACAGTTTTAAATTGCATGTATTTGTCTTAATATAATGTCTTCCAGGTTTGTGGTGTTGTCACAAATGAAAGTATTTCACCCCCCTTTTATGGCTGAATAGTACGGTTAGATAAAAGGAATTAAATTCTGATATTCTATGGCACAGTAGGGTGAATGTAGTCAACAATACTTCATATAAATCTCAAAATAGCTAGAAGAGAGGAATTTTTTTATTTTAAAAGAAAAAAAACCAATAAAAACAATGGTACAAAATTTCAAAACAAGATAGTAGTAACGATGGTTACTTGGTAACCATGGTAACAATGGTACATCGTGTAGTTGTCTTCAAAGTAGTTGCTCATATCACAAGACATAGGCATGAAAAATTGATCAAACAATATAGGCACAAACCTTTCTTTTCAATAAACTAATAGCAATTAGTATTATAACTATCTTAACTATCTTGTACATATATATATTTTTTTTTTCTTTTCTATTCCCTTCCTTCTTTTCTCCTTTCCCCCATCCCAGTTTCACTTTTCTTTTGACCAGTTTCTTCCCATTTCATAATATCTATTGTACATTTTGGATCTTATTTACTTGTTCAGCTTCTTATACTGGGGAGACATGATGTTTACATATGCGAGTCTGATTTATTTTACTTATGAGTATGGTCTCAGATTGCATCCATTTCCCTATAAATGTTTCAAGTTTATCCTTCTTTATAGCTGAGTAGTACTCCATTGTATAAAAATATCACATCTTTTTGTCCATTCCTCTGTTGGTGGGCATTTGGGTTGTTTCCAAGATTTAGCTATTACAAATTGTGCTGCTATAAACATGGGTGCACACATATCGCTGTGGTATGATGTTTTTAATTCTTCTGGGAAAATACCCAGAAGGGAAATAGCTAGGTAGAATAGGACCTCTAATTCTAGTTTTTTGAGGAATCTCCACACTGATTTCCACAGTGGTTGCACCAGTCTACACTCCCACCAACAGTGGAGAAGGGTTCCTTTTCCCCACAGCCCCTCCTGCATTTGTTATTGGTTGATTTCTTGATGATAGCCATTCTTTCTGGAGTGAGATGGAATCTCAGTGTTGCTTTAATTTGCATCTCTCGAATGACCAATGATGTTGAACATTTTTTCATATATTTATTTGGCATTTGTATTTCTTCATCTGAGAAGTGTTTATTCATCTCAGATGCCCATTTTTGGATTGGGTCTTTGAATTTGGTGGGTCTGATTTTTTTCAGTTCTTTATATGTTCTAGATAGAAGTCCTTTGTCTGAAGGATGGGTTGGCTAATTTTTTTTTCCCACTCTGTGGGTTTTCTTTTCACTCTGTTGGTGATTTCTTTTGATGTGCAAAAGCTTTTTAATAAGATGAGATCCCAGTTGTTAATTCTTTGAAGTGTTTCCTGTGCAGTTTGGGTTTTGTTCATGAAGTCTCTACCTACACCTATGTCTTCAAGATTTCTACCTACTTTCTCATCCAGTAGATTTAGTGTTTCTTTTTGAAAATATTTAGATCTTTGATCCATTTTGACTATAGTTTAGTGCATGGTGATAGACATGGGTGTAGTTTTAGTCTTCGGCATATAGACAGCAAGTTTTTCCAGCACCATTTATTAAAGAGGCTATCTTTCTTCCAGTGAATGCGTATGGCCCCTTTGTCAAAGATAAAGGTGGCTGAGTGTGTTTGTAGTTGTGTCTGCGTCTTCTAATCTGTTCCACTGGTCCTCAGGTCTGTTTTTTTGCCAGTACCATGCTGATTTTATCACAGTAGCTTTGTAGTATAGTTTCAAGTCAGGGATTGTGATGCCTCCTGCCTTGCCTTTGTTGCCCAGGATTGCCTTTGCTATTCTAGGTCTCTTCTGCTACCAGGTGAATTTAGGAATGTTTTCTCTAGTTCTGTGAGGTATGTTAATGGCATTTTGATCAGGATTGCATTAAATCTTTATAACAATTTTGGGAGTATGGCCATTTTCACTATGTTGGTCCTTCCTATCCATGAGCAATGGATATCTTTCCATTTTCTGATATCCTAGAAAAGAGGATTTTAAATGTACTCATTATAGGGACATGGTAAATCAAAAAAAGGCCTTGAGCATGCTAAGCACATGCTATACCACTGAGCTACAGCCCCACCCACAACAATTTTTTTTTTGATTATTTGTTTTGTTTTGTAATAGTGCAGGGGATCTAACCCAGGGCCTCACATATGCTGGGTGAGTGCTCTACCCCTGAGATACACTCTGGCCCCTTTTTTGTTTTGTTTTTATGCTGGGAATTGAACCCAGGGCCTTATTTATGTATGCTAGGCAAGTGTTCTACCCCTGAGCCACACCCCCAGCCCCCCAAAAATTCTTTTATAAATGAAAGCAGCAAAGCCGCTATCTTTGGGCCATGTGGTCCATTTTCTGGCCCTAAGGGAGAAGCAGAACTGAAATAATAAATCCTCTAGAGCAATCCTAGAAGCAAGGACACCAGAGAGCTTTCTCATAAATTGTCTCCCCGTTACACTCTGAGGATAGTCACGATGGAGAACTCTAAATGAGATGAAGGAGAAGCTAATTCACTTTATAAACATTGCTTTAAATCTCTTTGTGTACCTGAGCCACAAAATTAATTATGACTGTGATAAAATGAAAAAAAAAAGTTGTTTAAAACTGTAATGAATATTATCAGAGCCTATTTTTTAAAAACTGGCTTACTTACCAAAAGATGAGTAGATGATTTCATGAATCTAAATCTCCTTATGCAAATTCATATGATGGCAAACCACAATTAATCAAGTATTCAGCTGAACATATACTCAGCAGAAAACACATATGATATTTTTATCATCAAAGGATATCTCTTTCTTCTGGAACAAGAATAAGTCACCTGTTGGGGCCAACACTTGGAAAACCCATCCTTGAATAGAAATGTAAAATTACAAAAATAAATAACCATTTCTCAACTTGTTTGTGTGTGTGACAGGGCCTGTTGTGGACATATTTCAGCTGTTTTCTTTCTGGTATAAACTTGAGGTCCTTGAAAAAGTCTATTTCTTACAACCTCTCCCTTTGAATACAAAGACCAAAACCTACACCTGATTTTTGAAGGAGGCCATTCTAAGAAGTTTCACCTCTCAGGCCTCTTCATTTGAAACAGAGCCCACTTTGGTGAAAATTAAAATTCACTTATTGATATTAAATGCTTTTTTCTTTTTTTGCTCAAGGTCTTTTCTAAGTGAGACCCTGAAGCCTATGGTAACTGACAAATCTAGTGGTGAATTAATTTCTGCTGACTGTAAACACATACAAGATCAAAGTGACATCCTAAGCATTCCATACAGCCTTGGGATGCCCAGAGAACAGTGCTTATCAATAATCTACACACACAGAAGTTATCATGGGTACTGAATAAGTAATTAAGGGTGGGAGAGAGTGTCACAGCAACAACTAATATTTACTGCACAATTCCTGTGTGCCAGGAGCGCTCATCCATTGTCTTATGATCCTCATGATCAGTCTCTGAGACAAGTAGAATTATTATCACCTTTATTGGCAAGGTGGGGAAGTTGAAGCAAAGAGAAGTGAAATAATTTACCCCAAGGCAAACAACTACCAGTTGACAGAGTCAGTTTGAATCCAGATTTATCTGACTCAGACCCTAAATCATTACAATAGTTGCTCTCTTTTGGAGGGAGGGAGGAGGGAAAGATCCAGAACAAACAGATAATAGGGTCCTTCCAGGAGATTATTTCTGATCTGTAAAGAATATTCCTTGGCTCTGTTCATTGTCCCCACCTGCTTATTTCTCCCTGAAGGCAGATGTAGGTCTAGTTCATTCAATATTTGCCTTTAGTAACCTTCACTCATATTTTTTTCCTTCCTTTCACCCTCCACACCCCACCCTACTCTCTACTTTCTATTTTTTTTCAGTTCTCCTTTCACCACTGAACACACACAGAGTCTTGACCTGCAGTTTGACTGAATCAAGTTTCCTCCTTCAAGGTGATTCTGAGGATACAATATCTTGACTCTCTGTGTGTCATGATGGTGGGAATTTTAGCTGTGCCCTTTCCCCTGCACAGGCTCCCACAAAATTTTCCTCAATAAGGCCAGTTGTGGTTAGGGAGGAAAGTGGGACATGTGCTGGTTTTATCATTGACTATCAACATTTTCTTGGCAAAGCTGGACTTTTGGGTCACTGAACTCTCACACTTGGAAGTATTCAAAAACTGTTTTAGTCAACTGTAAAGTTGGCTCTGAGAATGTTTCCTTTAACTTTCCTAACAATCCACCTGCACATGACTTCCCAGCTGGATTTACCAGGAAGCTGATCCTTGAGTGCTATGTCATGCACCACACTGTGCAGGGCTAAGTCGGGAGTCGGGTCTGGCACTCCAAGGAGAGAGTGGAGTGATGCTGGCTTCTCCTCTGCCCACACTCAGGAATCACATCTCCAGCTGGTGCTTTGCTGAAGAAGTGGTGATCTGCCCAGCAGAGGGAAAATCTGAATGTGTTGGACTTTGAAGAAACCTTCTCTGGTTTTGCACCTTATTTCTAAGGGATTTTCAAGGGTAATTTAGAAATCTTGTGACTTTGCCCTGAAAACCTGCACTGTGACTCCACTTGATGATAATGATAATAATTATCTCATAATAATAACTATTATAATATTAACTACCATTCGCTAAGAAACAGTTGTATTCTAAGAATTTTTCTTTTAATAAGTGTTATTATAAGTTTACACAGTATACTCTGGAAGTAATGGTGACTCACCCTTCCAAGCCAGACCGTCATGATGCTGTCTTCAGGAGTAAGTGCCCAGTGATGCCCACACCCCATCACTGTGCCCCTGTAGCAGGTAAGTCTACAGGTGTGCCTCACCTTTGGGACATTTGCTTTCTTTTTCTAACTCTCAGCTCTGCTTTTCTCTGGCAGAGCTTCGCTTGGTGGCTAACTTTCTCTACATGGTTGTTCCTGGCCACTTTGTTCCCCAATAGCAACAAAGTGGCAGTGGCAGCTCTGGAAGTGACTCTCTTGGCCCAGTTGGGTCACACACCCGTCTGGTCACCCAGCCCTGTGGCCAAGTGTGTGTGATGCTCCCACTGCCCAGGCCTGGAGCTGGAGCTAAAGGCAGAGCTAGGTTCAGTCTCTTCCTGCAGAAACAGGGCAGAGGCAGGGGGAGGGGTTCTGAATCAGCAGGCCGCTGCTGCCTAAGAAAGGAGAGTAGATGTTCCCTGCACCAATCAACTCCTCAGATCCTCTCAGTTCCCACTTCCTCTGCTTCTGTTTCTCTTGTCACTACCATCTACAATAGTCCCCCCTTATCCATGGTTTTGCTTCCTGAGGTTTCAGTTACCTGAGGTCAACCACAGTCTGAAAACATTCAATGAAAATTCTAGAAATAAACAATTCATAAGTTTTAAATAACTTTTATTACAGCATATTTCATAGTTCTATTTTATTATTAGTTATTGTTAATCTCTTATGGTACTTTATAAATTAAACACGATTATGGGTATATATGTATAAGAAAACATAGTATGTATGGTGTATATTATGACCTGTGGTTTCAGGCATCTGCAGAATAGCTTGGAATTTATTCCTCATGGATAAAGAAGGACTACTGAAGTCTTTCTCCATCTCCTTCCTCTACCTACTGTATTAACTCATGGCTTTTACTACCTCCCAATGTTCCTTGCCTTCATGCCTTCTCTGTACTTTCTCCTCTGAGCTTTCTCTGCTGCTCCACTGCTTTGTCTCCCACTGCTGTTTTCTGAAAATGTCTAAGTGGGTTTGTTAGCATCCAGTACTGAGAATCCCTATAAAGTAGTGTGGTTATGGAAAGCCAGTAGCCACCAGCCAGGCTGCAAATTATTTCTTCAGGCTACAGATTATTGCCTGGGATAATCCATCAAGATGATAGAGTCATGTGTTTTGAGTCAAGCGACCTGTATGGAAGGTACAACCTTTGGCTACTTTGTTTGGAGAGTACAATAATCAGTTTTGTGGTTGAAAGAACACTTTCTACATTTTTCCTAAAGGATGTGTATCATATAAGCCTAAAGCCATACTTGCTGAGAGAAAGATATTTGTAGAATAGAGACTACAGTTTCTTTAAACTCTAGGTAGTACCACTATCAGGTGTCTAACAGGATGGAAATCCTCTCAGTGACTAAAGGAAAAATGGGTTTGATTTTTTTAAAAAAGATTAAGGGGCTCAAGAGGAGCTAAATGTTTTCTAGAAAAATGAGGAACAAGATGTTTTCTGGAAAATAAAGGTTAAAGAAGACTTTACCAAACTATTCCACACATATTGGAAGTGCTGAGCATGGGGGAGGGGTTTCAATGGTAGCCAGAAATAATCGTATTAACCACAGACAGAAGTACTTAGATAAGCTTCTAGAAGCTTCTAAGAGCATGTTCTTATAAGGGCCAGGCGATAAAAGCCCCATGATTTCAATGTAGTCAGGGAACTAAAATTTAGGAGAGTTATAATTTTTGTACTAATAATGTAACAGAAATGGGAAGCCAAACACCTCTTTAAGTAACAGTAATTAATAAAACAGCCTTCATTATATCTACATTATGTTTTCCTTTCTCCCCATCAAGATTACTAGTTGTTTAGGTAAGGTGAGGCTATCACAAAATTTAAGGAGGCCTTCACGCCCAGGTGCCAACTCCATGCTTGTAGGAAACTCAGCATAAGGGTCTCCTTAAATGCTGTACCTTGGGCTCCCTGGCTCAGTACCTCTGGTCCCCTTCAGTGGAAGTGAGGTGGTTTCATTTTCCTAAAAACAAAAACTTTTTAATTGTTTGGATGAAGTAATCATTTTATCCTTCTCTTTCTGACCTAGATTGATGGATTCAAGCTAAAAATGAAGAACTTCATTTGTATATTTCATGTGTATATTGTATATTGTACAGAAAGGTGAAAATGTAAATTTTTCTAAAGGTAAAAAAACACCTTGATTTCACATTAGCTTACAAAAAAATTCCTGTGGAATATCAAATCCTGGCTGGATTTGTCCCCAGGGCTGCCAGGTGGCCATCTCTGCTTCAAGCGCTTCCCATTGACAATCTGTCCTCTACAGTCCAAGCACTCTCTAGACATCTCATGTTCGTGTGTCTTATTAATAAGTGGCTGCAACCTTTTCAATTTTCCCCTCTAATAGGCTTGCAGAGTTTTGTTACTTATCACGTTATGAGCTCAATTCTTCTAGAATTTTATATTACTCATCTAATGCCTTCAGGTAAATTGAAGGATCACCTGAGTAATTCGACCGCTGATGAGGAAGGCTTTGAGGCAATTGCCAGGCTAGACAAGACCAGAATGTTCTCTGAAAACCTGGGTTAATTGTCTCCAGGCTATTTGACATGGCCAGAATGTGCACTGCTTTCCTTCACTAAGAAAAAGTCCTGTGAACAAGTACCTTTCCCAGAAAGCAGTGGGGCTGATTATCACTCATTTTCTCACTGTCTGAATGGTTCCATAGTTATTCGTTTATTTATTCATTCTTCCACTTCCTAAGAGGCCATACCTTCTGGGTTTGGCATCCCTGACAATGATGAGAATAGCATTTCCTTTAATTTTTTAGAAATATCCCAGGCTTCTTACCCTACTAGAAATAGTTATGTCCGTTCAGGAAGATTCTTGCAAAAATAATTTTCCTGGGAGAAAATCCTTAGAAACTTGACTTGGGGGTGTCCCTTTTCAGATCGTATTGCACAAACAAAGGTCTTTATTTTGATGAACGGTCATCCATCATATAAAAAAAAATTAGCTGCCGGTGTTGAAACTCCGATAAAAGGTGTGAAGAAATGAGCATTTTCCCTATTGTGGGCTCATCATGTCCTGAGCTTTGTTTCAGGATGTTGGTTGGTTGGTTGGTTTCAGTCAGAGAGAAGCTGTAGATGTCATCCTGGGGTCTGCTGGGCCAGTCAGGCTGCTCTCCCTGGGGCAGTGAGTCCCCAGTCTGGTTCTGGGTCTCTCAGGGCAAGATATAATTTGTTAGGGCACATGGAGGTATTGGCTTAGGACTACCTCTTGCTTAATTCAAACCACAAGAAGCTGACATGAGAACCATAAACTCAGCCCATTCATATTTAGTGCAAGATACACCAGCCAAAATAATATGGATAATGCTGGTGGATGCTGATATCCATGGTCAGGAGCCTCCTACGTCCATCTCGCCTAATAGTTTTGACCACTGGTCAAGTCATCCTCTTCTCCCCCACCCCGAACAATACTGGGGAGAGACTGACAATCTTTGGATCTGGCTCTTTCTAAATGCTGATCATCAGATCTGGAAGACTCGGTCTTGAAATTGGGTCACTTCATTCACTCACTGTGATTAACCCGGGGCCCATTCATGACATGATATTGCCTTCCTGGCAGAGTATGCTCGTGATCCTGTAGGACTGAGATTCTTAGATGTCTCTAACCCCCATACACACTGATTATCCTATCAGAGTCTATGATTTCTGCAGACACGGGGTTGCATCTGGTGCACTAACAGTTTCCATGGCACAGGGAGACTTTCCTCAAAGTTTGAGTGGGCCTTGCAGATGACTCCATGAAGGGACAATTTTAACTGTTACACAAAAGAGAAAAAAACAATCAATATACCCATGAAACCAAAGCAAAATGAAGGTCTGCATTGCCTGCCTCTGCTGAACTTCCACCTGGTTTAAGCATAACAGCAAATAAAAGTTACGTAGAGGTCTCAAGATCTGAAAACTTCCCCAACAAACACATGCATAGTGTGTGTCCACACCCACACTCCAAAATATGAAAAAGTAATTAATCGATAAAAACAGAGTTGCATACTAAAATTGAAGGTACATATAATCTCTCTTGCCTGTGTTGTCACAAGTTGGTATGTTACAAAATTCTAAAACTGTCAGTGTATTTCAAATATTTATGTTTTAAAAAACCATCTGTTGGAAAGGTAGATGGTGTTTCATTTGTGTTTTAAGTAATGCATTACAAATACTTATCAATGCCAGGCTGTGTGGGTGGGTTTTGCTTGTTAAAACTCTCGTGATAGGTGGAGATGATTGATAACAAGACCACAACTTGAGTTGTTTCTCTGCAGCCCACCTTCATCTCCTCCCCCAGCAAGTATAAAAGTGTAAGTCAGCTTTCTTTCACTAGCATGAAGACTCAAAGTTGGGGGGAGGGAGGGAGGGAAAGAGAGAGAGAGAGAGAAAAGGTGCCATTGGTTAGTCAGAATGCTTTCCACACTGGAAAACCACCACTGGAGGGGGCCAGGAAATGACCACCTTCAGCCTCCTGTGGTACGTGAAGTATAAACCATACACAGTGTCATGTGAAACCAGGGACCAGGAACATTCATACATTTCAGGAACATCCACCCCCCCCTTGCAGTTGTTGATTTTTGTTCTATGTGAATGAATCAACTTCCTGTATTTTCCTACAGAGCATCGCTAGTTCCTGCCGGAAGGAAATGAGATTCAATTCTCTGGAGGGGAGCAACTCCCTCTGCAGCCTGGAGACCTTACTGGAAATGCTGTTCATTTCCTCCAGGTTTATCTAAGCCATGAAAGCTGCACAAAGATAAGCCTCATGATGTTTGCCTTGTTACGAAAAAGCTATCCACTTACTGTCTAGACAAACAGTGAAGGGAAAGCTGTGAAGGGACTCCAGCATGAAAACAACTCTTCTTTCATTTGGTTTTCACCTTCTTCTTGGGTAAGCACTGCTTATAAGTTATTCAAAGATTTTAAAAGTAGTTGGCAGGTCCCTGGGTTTTGGCTATGTGCGGCTCCTGCTCTTGTGCCAGAAAAGCATGTTCTGCCTGTTTCCTTAGGTGAGAGCAGAACAGAAATTATTGGATGGAGTGGCCCCCTGCCCGTACTGTCTCAAAGAACAGTTTCAAGGCCCAGATACTTGGAAACCCTTTTTTTTTTTTTTTTTTTTTTAATGTGCCGGTACCGGGAGTCAAACTCCGGACCTCATGCTTGTCAGGCAGGCGCTTATGCCGCTGAGCTATATCACCAGCCCTGGAAAGCTTTTTAAAAATCAGAGCTAGTAGAAAACACAGCACGTGAAGTCACAGAATGCCTCATATAGTTGGAATGGACGTGCAAATTGAAATGTCAGTCTCTGGCGTATTTGGAGATATTACACTTACATAAATTGAAATTGTTCACAAGATAAGCTTGTACTCTGTAAATTACAATTTCTTTTTCCTCTATTTCTTTCTCTTTATGGTGCTAGGGATTAAACCCAGGGTGTTACACATGCTAGGCAAGTACTCTACCACTGAGCTATAACCCCAGCCCTTTATGAAATCCAATTCGATATGTGCTTTTGGTCTCTATCAGTGGTAGCAATCTGAGATAGGCCATTTCAAATCCAGTTGTATACTCTGGGGAAGTTATTTAACACCCTGTGCCTCAGTTTCCTCAGATATAAAACAAGCATAATAGTATTACTTACCTCCAAGGGTCCTTCTCTATTTATTAATCTAACAGGTATTGTTACACATCCCAAAGTTCCAGGAATTGAGATTATAGTGATGCCGAATGTGTGCCCCAGACCTTCTCACTATTTTGGCCCAGGAAGAAGAATGAACAATAAGCCAAAAACAAGTAATTTTATATGATGTCAAGTGCTATGAAGGAAAAGAAGAGAGTTTAAAGGAAGGCCTTCCTGAGATAAAGATATTTACATCGAAAGATGGGAAAAGAGGATTTTCATAAGTTGAGAAAAAGCATGTGCAAAGACCCTGAGGAACAAATGTCTTTGAGGGCTGAACAAGCCTGAGCAGGTGCTGAACGGCTACAGAATGTGACATGAGCTGCTGGAATAAAGAGGTAATACCATGTGCAGGCCCAGATGGTGCCAGCTTGTAGGCCAACGGAAGCCGCTGAAGTTTTCCTAAGCACAATGGGAAGCCATTAGAAGACTAACCATGGGCAAGCCCTGACCACATTTACTTTCTCCAAAGAGCTTCCTGACTACTGTGTGGAGAAGGAACTAGGAAAGGGGTGGAAGCTAGGGCTTTCATGTAAAGTTTAAAAGAGAAAATGAAGGTTGAACATTTTGTAGTATATCTGACAATAATAATTGCCTAGTTCATGTTAGTGATTTTTATTAAGAATTATTGTCAACATTACCAATAATATTTTTGTTTAGGCTGGGGAAGTAGCTCGGTGGTTCAGCACTTGTCTTGTATGCACGAGGCTCTGGGTTCATTCCTTAGTGCAGCAAAACCAAACCAAACACAAATGCTCAATAACATTTAAGTTTGGTGCCATAATCTAATAATATAAATTCAACATATGTACTTGAAATCATATGTCTTCTCTGATTTTGATTATTACAATGTCAGAAAAAAATTAGATCAGGAGACAGGAAATTTACAGGCTTAGGTAGGACTCAAATCTAGCTTAGGCCCCTTAATTTTCATCTTACTATTTCACATAATTAGGTAAATGTGTTACCTGCAAACTTTTGCTGAGGGAGTTTGTGAAATATTTTCCATGAATTAGCATACCCATCTACAAAACAAGGCACTTCTTGAGTATACTTAATTTTCCAGAAATCGTAATACTCTTGTGAGATTTATTTTTGACCCAAATGAGGGTATACATAGGGAGAAGGTGTGTTTGGAAGGCTACCACATAACTAATTCTCAAGCTTTAGCAAAGGGTCTCTATAGAGAAAACCAAGGGACTTGGACTCAGTGACCCTTGTTCTCTGGTCAGTTTTTAGCACTTCATGGTATCTCCTCAACCTCTAGGCCAGTGACGGTGAACCTTTTAGAGCTTTCAATGATAACAAACAGCCAGCTGCGGCACATATGCCATAGTTTCACCACCACTGCTCTAAGCAGTAGTGTAGCACTGTCTTCCTGTGTCACCAGTGGGGAAACTGAGGCACAGCAGGTCCAAGTCTTCTCTAGACCAAAGAGAAAGCACAGAACAGGGACTGGAGGTGTAGCTCAGTAGGAGAGCACCTTCCTAGCACGTGTGAGGCCCTGGGTGTTCAATCCCTAACAACACACACACACACACACACACACACACACACACACACACGGCAAATGCAGGAAGCAAAATGCAGAGAAAATTGGCAAATGTACTTTGAGACCTCTCCAAGCCTCAGTTTTCCTGTCTATCGAATGGCGGTAATAATTGTACATGCTTTTAAGGCTGCTGCAAGTACTGAGGGAGAGAATCCATTGAAGTGCCTTGCACACTAGGAGCTCAACAATTGTTAGCTGCCGAGGTTATCCTTGTCTGTTGGAGATCAAAGTACCTGCTCTCCTTTAGTTGACCCACTTAATTCCAAAAAAGAAAAGGATAATTCTAGTATTCCAGGTGAAACCGCTTTGTATACTAGAAAATGTCAGTGCAGTGACATCTGACCTGTTATCTGTGACCCTGACTTGACCCTGGAGCCCGGATGAGACCTGGAAAAGGGCCCACCCCCTCCCGCCTTAGCTCCAGCTGTCCAGTATCCCAGGAGTTCGCTTTAAAGTCACAGAGTGGCAGCTCTGCGAGAGGTGGTCCTCCAAATCCTGCTTGAAATTACAACTATAACCTGGGAGTCTGATAAGCCAAGGGGCCTGGGGTTTCAATTCCCTCCGTCCTCTGCTTTTCTAATTATCTTTGTAATGCTCTAATGCTAAATAATGATGCTGCTAATGCACGCTGCATTTCGTGCACAGGTGCCAGCTGTTACCTCCCCGGGCAGCTGACCGCACTGCGCACACTTGGGCGCGTTCGCGGGCCCCAGCTCCTGCCCACACAAACAAAACAAAGAAAGCCGGCTTCCTCCCCTGCCACCCGCCCCTCCCTCTCGCCTTAAGGAGGCCCTGCTCCTTCCCTCCCTCCCCGGGTTGCTCTCCTCCTCCGCCCTCCTCACCCTTCCCCTAACTGCCCTCCCTCCCACCGGTGGTTTCTTCCTGCAACAGAAATCCAGGAAACCACCCTCCCACATTTCCTCTACCCACAATTTTCTCCCGGTCCTGAGTCACACACAATTCAGTCTGATTTGGAGTTCCCTTTTCACTGCCCCAACTCTCATTCATTTCTAAGGCTAAGGCTTGCCAGATAAGGTTGCTTATTTTTAAATCTGGTAATTGAAACTTCATCATTAAATAAAAAAGGCATATTGAAGACAAATGGCCCAAGAACAAATGTGAGGTTGTTGGCTCTGCGCGCGCGCGAGCGCGCGCGCACGCACACACACACACACACACACACACACTCACGCACACACAAAGACCCTTTACATGTTCCTCAATAGAGCAGACTTCAGCAGACAACATCTGCAGGATGAGTCGTTTTTTTGGTAACTTTAATCTCATAATTCATTGTTTCTGTGGTGCTGGTTACAGCAGCTAAAAGGGCGGAACAGCAGCCAATTTGGCACACAAATTTAAATGTGAACCGAGGGGTTTGCCCACCTTATGATGAGTGGTTGACTTGTTGCCAAAAAAACAAAACAGAAAAACACAAGGCGGGGCGGATGGGGGTCGGGGGACAAGAGTTGCAGTTTCTAAATAGGGTGGAGGCGCCTTTCATCTTGACAGCACGAGTACTACCGGGGTCACAGCACATCTGCTCTGCAGCGGAGACAAAGGGCAAGGTGGGGCCGCGGCGGCCTGCGCCGGGCTCCAGGCGGGCCGGGGGCTGTGCGAGCCGAGCCGGGCGCGGGCTCAGCATTTAACCTTGACTTCTCCCTCCTGGCTTCTGGCACCGGAGGAAAGCTGGTCCAGATGGGCGTCCTGGGTGTGATGACGTCTCCTCCCGCTCCCCGCTCTGGCACAGATGTCGCACGCCATCCCCGGGCCCCACCACGCCGCCCACGAAGGCAACGGACCTCCGCGCCCGGGGGTGCAGGCGCAGCCCGTGCTCTCCCTGCCCGGTCGCCTTGAGTGTCCCTCGCGTCCCCTTGCTCGGCCTGGCCCCCCTGGGGACAGGGGCGCCCGGGCCAGCTCAGGGTGGTCTCCGGAAACAATGGCGAGCCTGTGCTCTGTGGGCTGGGAGGAGTCCTCGCTGCAGCTGGCTTGTCCCCCAGGGGTGAGCCCCGAACTATCCCCAAGGCCCTGGGCCAGGCTGCCCCGTGGAGATCTGGCCGGGCGGGGACGTCTGAAACTCCGGAGACCCGCGCTCCTGGACAACAGTGTCGCCCGCGCCAGGCATGTCCATGGAGACAGACCTTGCAGTGACGGGCCGGAGGCGGCTCGAGGGATCCATAATTTATGATGTTGTTCTTACCAGTCCGGTTTGGGATTTCACAAGCGTCGTGTGTTTCCTTCCCATTTGTTGCTTCTGTCTGTCCTTTTGGAGAAAACCCTTACCTTCCCGAAGACAGAAGCAGTTACCACACTGAATTAATGTGATTAAGAAAAATAGAGTGGAGTTTTACTGATAGCAGGGGTGAGGAGAACACAGGTAGGAGAGGTCTGAAAGAGAGGTTGCTTGTAATATTGCGTACCTTGTACTAACTATATATAGACGATGCAGGGGGAAAAAAATCTATTCCCAGAAAGTTGAAGTGCGGGACTTACGCTGAGAGGTAGTGAGAACAGTATTCCCCGCCATTACCACCAATAGTTTTCCTCATGTATAAATAAGCCCTGTTTTTTGTTGTTGTTGTTGTTTGTTTATTTGTTTGTTTTGTTTTCACTGCAGGCCTGAGCTCAACCCTTCCTGGGAGGGGCCTGCATTGCTGCCCTGAAGCCTAACTCTGGTGCTGCTCCTTTAGGATGCTTTCTGGAACCCTTGGGCGAAGGTGATCCCGGGCTGAACATTTCTTAATTACTTTAGTGATTGAGGAAAGCTTTATAGAGTTTATCAAGTTTTGGGGCAAGTTTTGGTGCAAGAAAAGTGATATGCACAACCAAGGGCTCCAAACTAACTTGAGGGAAGTTCTCTCTCTCCCCCTCTCTCCTCCCTACCTGTCTTTCTCTCCTTTCTTTATTGTTGAAAAGAAATTTATTCTATGAGAAAGATTTTTTTTTTTTTTTTTTTTTTTGGTACCAGGAATCAAACTCATGTCCTCTGATGACCTATATCACAGCCCAAGAAATTTATTCTAGACTTTTTCCTTTTCTCCTTTGGACTCAGTATTGCTAAATGGAGTCAGCTAGCTAGCATCTGTTGTTGCAAGCACTTGCTGTGGCTGTCCCCGCAGCAGAAACCAGTAAAGTCTTGAATAAGGAGGGGTTTGAAGTGATCAGTCCCACACCGGTGCTGCAAGTGTTGAGGCTGGAGGGCCCTAGCCAATGGCTGACACATTCCTCCTGCTGCTGAGGAGGGGACAGGCCTGGGGAGAGCCATGAGCTCCAGCGCCTGCAGCCCCTACACAGATGGCTGGGTCATTTCATGGTTTACAAATGACCAAGCCAGGTTGAAGCCCCAGTTGTTGTGGTTACAGGCCACTGTGATTAGTCACACAGTTAGTGACCCAGTTATGACACACCCTCTCTTAAAAGGACATCATTCAACATCTTGGTAGGTTGATTTCAGAAATGGTCCAGAATTCAAGGAAAAGCAAAACTAAGTGGGGTGGGGGGTTGAAACCTGGGGTGTGGATTCATGTATACCAGGAGTGTGGTTTGCAGAAGGGGAGCAAACCCAGGTGTGACTGCTGAGGCAAGGCAAATGGCACTAGACTTTGAGTGGAGATTGCTTAGCGAGTTCAGGAATAGCCCTTTGGTGGGGGCAGGGCTGAAAGGGAATCTGGGAAAGGAAAGAGCCTTCTGGCTGCTTTGACTTGGCCTGTGTATTTGTGGCCATTGGTAAAATGAAAGTGGGGAGTGAGGAAGGCAGGAAGAGGAAGAACCCTAAATATGGAGGCTTGTGTGGGTTTTTAACTTTTTAAAAATAGCATTTCTTTTACCACAATGGCACAGGAATTTGTAAACATGAATCATCAGCAATAGTAAACAAATTAGTCTAAGTTCTTTTATCTGAAAAGTAAGTACTGTAGAGGAAATCTCTCTCTGCCTCTCTGTCTCTTACACAGAGAAAATGCAAAACAAAACAAAAAATCCCCCTCTTCTTAAAGGGTCCTTTACTGGTGAGTGTCCAGGAACAAATAGTCTTTCATATGAATGGTCTCCAAAAGTTCATGAGCAAAAAGTGTCCAACATCTGGTTACCCACAATACAGTCTCCGCTGCATAGTGGAGCTTTTCTGTCCTGAATTTGTGATCTGCTATCAGAGTCCTTTAATTTCTCAGAACAGAGGGCTCTTTGGGAGAAGAAAGGATGGGAGTCAGGGAGAACGTTGGGATCTTTTTTTTTTTTTTTCCTCCCCTTCCTTTTGCTGTTTTCTTCCAGTCAGCAAGTAATGCCTGAACCGTTCTGATCTTACCGAGGTGAGGGCCCTGGAAGGGGGGAAGGAGGTTTCCCTGCTGGGGGGTGCAGCTGGACAGGCCCCACCTCAGAGCTGTTCACAGAACTGAGACACCCCACTCCTGTTGCCCTTTATCTCCTTTGGAGATTTTCCTTTTACAGCACATTTAAAACGATTTTCGGTGATGACTGTCTTTTTAAAGCCATAGGTTTCCTTTAACCACCAGGGGTCTACAGATATTCCCAATGTTCCAAATGTGGTATCCCTTGAAATGAAAGGAAAGAGGTGACCGATTAGAGGAAAGGTTTTGAAAGCTGCACAAAAAAATCATGATTTGTAATTAAGTTTCAGTAGCCCATCAACAAAGCATTTTAAACATTTGGCTACTTTTTTCCCACCTCAATAACTTCAATTTGAGACTGTGAGCAGTCTGAATAAAAACCAGGTGCTTTCCTGGTGCCCAGGTGAGGGACAGAGCAAGATTCCCCAAGGCTGTGGGGCTCATGTCCCAGTGGGCAGAGCTAAGTATGTATGTATGTATGTATTTTTGTGGTGGCAGGGATCAAACCCAGGGCCTCATGCATACCAGGTAAGTGCCCTACTACTGAGCCACTCCCTAGTCAAGAAATCAGTTTTAAAATAACTTTTGGAAAAGGATTTGTGTTTTGAAGATAATCAAACAGGACAAAGAAAAGTCTTTTCTGAGGAGCTGATATTTGAGCTGAGACCTAAAACCAAAGGGAGGCAGCAGAGAAGGTGTCACCTGGGAGAAGGGGTCCAGGGGGAGGCTCAGGGAGGCCCAAGGCCGGGACTGACCTTTTAAGTTGCACAGAAAAAATGAAATCCTGTATCATGGGTTTGGAGAGAAATAGGGAGGAGAGGAGACATCAGGTTCCTTCACTTTCTGGTTCTTTTTTTGCCTGCTGGAGTTGGTGGCAATTTGCACAGCACCCCGGCTCTGCCTTGACTGTGGCCTGCCAGCAGCCATCATCTGCCCTGGTGTGCTCCACTTGAAGCCAGCGAGGGCTGCAAGGTCAGAGCCTGAGCCCATCATCTGCGAGCCTCCTTTACCTGGACATTAAACTCAGCCATATTTATTGAAAGCAAGAGATACAGCAGAGCTAAAAGATGGTGTCCAAGGTTGGGCAGAGGAGCTGTGGGGCTGGCAGAGCGGTTGGTATAGGCTTAGACCTAAGTGTGGCCTTCTTTCTCCTCTTCCTTCTATAATTTGTGTACTCATATATGTCTCAGGAGCCTGACATTCAGGAGGCCTGGGGTATCCCTCCCTCACCATCTCTAGCCTTCTTGTCTGTTGCAGAATCCAGGGAATGAGTTGGCTGATTTGGTTCTTCTGTCCCATGAAACACCAAGTGGCCTTCAGTTCATGGGAAAAAAAGAAAAGTCCATCTCTCTCCTTTCTCTCTTGATTTTTTTTTCTTCCTAAACCTAGATTCTTGGTGGGCAGGTGTTTTTGAGTCCTTGAGCAGAATATGGGGAATAGGAAATGAAAAACATTAAATGGGGCAGCAGGAAGAAAAGGAACTAGGGACTAGACTGGGAATGGGAGCCATCTCTGCCTTTATCCCAAGATCTCCAAATTGGGGAAGGAAAATTGTTTCCCTTTGTAAGTAAACTCCTTTGCCCTTATGACTTGCTTATTCTGCTTCTTTTTTATGCGGTGCGGTGGACACCCCCCAGCTATGTGCTTTATGGGAGTTCTCCAGTGGGGCCTCTGAACTGGCTGCCCTGGCCACATCCAGTTCTCTTCAGGGTCTCTGCCTCCTTTCTGGCTTCCAATGACTTTTTGAAGGGGCCGTGGGAAGTTGATTATGGGCTGATCTCCGTTGTGGCACTGCCTGCTCTCGAGACTCCATAGCCTGTTGAAAAGCACCCAGAATGGTCACTTTGGAGCTTCAGTTTCAGCCAGGGAGGGAAGATGGCTTTAGAGACACCTCCCTTGCTCAGGATGCCCAGATAGGGGCAGTGACTGAGTGAAAGCAGGGGCTGGGTCACATGGCCAGGGGCTTCTCTCGGGTACTCAACTACCCCTTTCCTCAGCCCCTTAGCCTCATCAGAAGAGGGACAAGGTTTTCTACCTTTTTCAACTTCAATTATCTTTCAGTGAGAGACTTTTGCTTTGTTATTATATCAAGCTATCTAAAGTTAGAGGAAATGGGTAATTCTGCCCAACCCCCAGCATTCCATCTTGCCCTTGATCTTACAAGATCCAGCTCTGGATTCTGCGATGGTGGGTTAGATCCTAACTCTGCCATCGACTGCCCATAAGATCTTGATAAGTTGTCTTGTTGTCTGATTTTTCAGACCTGAAATCAGCTCTGTTGTGAAATGAGCATGATTATGTCACATATCTCCTTGAATTGCTATGAGAATGAAACGAGATCACTGAAATATGCCTAGCCCAGCACTGGATCTTGCAGACCAACTTCTCCTTAAATGCTCTCCTCCATGGGCTTCCAGCCTCCTTCTTCCTAACCTTCTGGACTTCCTCCTTGCTCCTCTCTTCCTCTATCCATGTTCTGGAGGCCTCCGTCTCTGCCTTCTGCCCTCTCTCCATCTTCTCTGTTCTTGATGTAAGTAGAGGGGTTCCTGTTGGCTCTGTAGTTGGCTTACCCTCAGCCATCCTGTAGCTATCAACAGTAGAGGGGTCACCTCCATATCTCCATCCCTAGCTCTTTGCAGCTGGCATCCTGTGATTGTCAGTTCCATTTTGACTTCCTGTATCATCAAAAACCAAATCTACCTAAAAGCCAAACTATCACCTTTCCTCTCAATCACAAAGTTTTTCCCAACTTCTGAATGTGTGGTTCCATTCTTTTTTATTAGGGGGGGTACCGGAAATTGAACTCAGGACCTCATGCTTGCCAGGCAGGCGCCGCACCACTGAGATATATCCCCGGCCCCTGAGGCTCCATTCTTGAAGCCTGGTTCCATGCTGGTTCCATCTTCTCCCAGATACCCTTCTTAGTCCTTGTCTTCATCTACTGAGACTGTGTGTCCAAAGCATCTTGGTTCATGTTGTCTCCCTCTTACAACTATTTTTTGTTTCTGAGGTTTTTGTACACACCAAGTTTCTGAACACCTTGGAGAGAGTGAGCAGCTTCATGGCTTGGGAACATGCTGTCCTCCTCTCACGGCATACTCTTGCATGTGCACAGCAGAGGTATTTTGGTTTAGATCCACCACAGGTTCATGTTAAGAGGAGAAACTTGTGGCAAGACCTGTCAGTGACTTTCAGGAGGGCCGAGAAGGTCTTGGGCAAGGACTAACCCTAAGTATAAGAGTCAATAGTAGTAAGAGTATAAGCTACTGGTTGGGATTATTATCGATGTTGTTTCCTGGCCTCATCTCACATCTTCTCTTTCAGACTTGTTCCAGACCTTTTTTGGAGTGTAAGCTGCAATGAAAATGAAAAGAACTGGTTCACTGAAATATCTCTGTGTTGTTAGAAGTACAAGAGTAATTCTTTGATGCATGGATACATTTATTCTTCCAGTGCTTCCTAAGCATCCACTGTGGGCTCAGTGTTGGGGATATAGCTGAGCAATGTATAGAGACTGTGAATGTAAATAAATAAATTCCAGTGAAGCTCTGCAGCCGATATGGTCATGTACAGGTCACAGGACCACATGTTACAGGTCCTTAATCTTGAAGAATCAGATAAGGCCTTGTGGAGGACAAAAATTGAAGCTGAGATGTGGCAAAGGAGTAGGAATCTGCCAGGTATAGGAAAAGGTCCACACAGAAGTCCTCCCAGCACAGGACATTTTTGAGGAACTGAAAGAGATTTGGCCTGGGCAGGGTGTGGGCGGGATGCTGAGAGGCAGGACTGGAGAGGGTACAATGAGCGGGGCCGTGTAGACCATGCATAAGAGTTCTGCTTTTACCCTAAAAGGCAAAGGAAAGCCACTGGGGGTTTTAAAAGCTGTCTCTGTCTCTGTCCCCATCCCTGTCACTCCCTCTCTCTCTCTCTCTTTCTGTGTACATGTGAACTAATTAGACTTGAGTACTGGAGAGCCATTGGAGAGAAGCAAGACAGGCAGGGACGCCAGTGAGCAGCCTGTTGTACTCACCAGGTCAGGAACGATGGTGACTGGGCTACGGCAGGGTGGGAGCAGGCAGGGAAGTGGATGGATAGCGGCAGTATTGAGAGGACTTGTAACAGGTTAGAGAAAAGGTGAGGAAGAGAAGATAGCACTCAATCTCTGATTTAAACACCTGGGAGGGCCTCACTGACATTCAGAGTCTAGAAATGGAGGATATGGAGGGAAGGGGTAGATTTGCTTTTCTGCATATTGAGTTTAAGTTCCTGAGAGATATACAAGTAGATGTGAGTTTGGGAACACTGGTCATCATTGGCAAACCCAGACACAGATTTGACAAAATGATTCCCATAAGTTGTGTTCATTTCTTCTGGAGTCTGAGATGTTTGATTATAAAGAAGAAATTCATTCGACCCAGTTCTTATCAAATGTGGTATTATTTGAATACTGAGGACTTCACAGGCAGCGTTGCTCACAGTGCCACAGAGCAAAGTGGGCACTTGTTTCATTTCTGGCCCCACCCCCTTGTAGAGCATTCTTTTCTGCTTCTTTATGGATCTTCTACCCTCTATAATTTTGCTGTCTCTAGAACTGATTCATGTTTACCCCCAACAGACCTGATGCTTGTCAGAGTTGAAAAGCTTGCTATGGGCTTTACCACAATGTATATATCATTTTATTCAAAGTCTTGCAGAGAGGATCTGATTGGTCAGTGAGAAATTAGTAGCATGGTGGTTTTGGGTCAAGTGACCATCTTTGGGCAAAGAAGTGACAGTAGTGTGTGTGTGTGTGTGTGTGTGATTCTGTGTAAAGAGTGTGGTCTACCAGTAATGACGTAGAGTACAGAACTTGTAGTAGGACAGAATGTTGTTATTTATTTACTTGTCTAACTTAACAAATGTTGATTACACTGCCATTATATGTTTCAAGTAGCAGGACTGAAGAAACTGGACATACAGAACTGAGTGTGAATGTCCTCTGGTAAAATCTTAGGAAATTTTCATATACTATTTTCTCAGGGGTTTGGTTTCCTACTTGGTAAAAATCAGTGTCAAGTCTCCTTTGCCAAGAGAGAGAATTAAATGAGATAATTCTGTGAAATGCCCGACAGATGGTAGGAAGCACTTGGTGACTGCTCCTTTTCTCCTGTTACTTCTCCTTTTTGCTTGCTCAAATTACTGTTTTCTCAGAAAACAGGAAATACACTTGTTAAGTCCCTTTTTTTGATAGTGATTCTAGTGCATGAATATTAACAAATGTTTATGGAATGATCAGATGTTTATTCCATTGAAAAATAGTTGCAATCATTCAGTAACATTTTGGAATGTTGAGATGAAGAAAAGAAATTTACCTCCATAATTCTGCTATCTAGATAAAGATAATAAGCTATTTGATTTTTTTCAGCTTTTTTCTTTTTTTTTGTGTGTTTACACCAATAGTGATATAGATGTAGTATTGTAAGACATTGAAAACAAATTTGCAGAATGAAAAGTATATACTTTAAAAGCATTTGATTTTCATAAATTTAAAATATTGGTTGACATCCTATTCTAATTTCCTCAGTTATGTCCAGAACATCTTGGGGGTGGGGCAGTGTTCATTCAGAGGGAACTATATTAGGATCTACCAAACTACAAATATTTTCCAGATGAGAGCTATGGTGGTCATTCAACACTTTCATATGTTAGCTTTAATGAATGGCTAACGAAGCTAAGCCATAAGTTTCATTGTCACATGAACCAGTTATTCTCACTACCACAGCCAGATTTTATCCCAATCTTCATTTCCACCTTGTAAGTAAGTATCAGGGGTGAGAAGAGAATATGGAGAGTTCAATGCAAATCCATTATCATCACCAGACCGTCAACTCAGTGGCTTCATCTTTGAATCTTTAGGTGAAGAGTGGTGAAGGGGTGAGCTTAATTCAAATATTTAATAACTGAACAATTCTTGAATTCTAGAATGAAAGCTCTAAATCTGGCTAGAATGAAAATAGTTCAGAACTAGCTCTTTTGAAAGATGTTGCATGTAAAAATGTCTCTAGTTTCAAGAGAAATAGGGTTGAACAGCTCCAAACAGTGATGAAAACTAGAAAATCCCTTCAGCAGGGATTTCTTTCTTTAAATTAATATCACTCAGCTGGTTGGAGTTAATCATCCTGAGAAAAATAAATTGTAGCTACCAATTGTGTCATGATTTGATTGAATCTTGGAGAAGATCTAGGAAAGCGCTTGTAAGAGGTTGGAGAAATTTGGAAATATGATCATTGTCTTAGTCCATTCAGGCCACTATAATAGACTATCGTAGAATGGAGGCTTACCAACAATGAAACTTTATTGCTCACAGTTCTGGAGGCTGAAGTCTAAGTAAGACTAAGACAGATTTGGTGTCTGGTGAAGCCCTGTTCCCTGGTTCATAGATGGACCCTTCTAGCTGAGTTATCACACGGTGGAAGGGGTGAGGTGTCTCTTTCAGGCTTCTTTATAAAGATACTAATCCCATTCATGAATGGTTCATGACATAATAACCACCCAAAGACCCTTCCTAATACCATCACCTTAAGGATTAGGATTTTGACATATAAATTTCAGAAGGAAACAAACATTAGACCATAGCACCCAGTAGCTCATTTATCTAGGATCATCTTAGACTGGACATAAATTTTAAAGATTTAAAAAATTTTGTTAAAGAAAAATGCATCATGCTAATAGGGTAGTTTTTTCTTCAGTGATACCAAATATCACTGAACATCTGAGGTCAGAATTAGCAGTCTTAGCTGTGCCACTGCTTTTTGTGCATGGTGCTTTGCTTTTGGGGTGATTTGCACATGCACCCAGCACTCCTTACAATCCCATGGAGAAGATGCAGGCTGTTAAATACATTTGTGGCTCCAGGTGACATGGGTTTGTGCCACACTGATATTACTCTTCACTCTGTGTTTCAGTGAAAGTCTGAAAAAAATCAGGGGTCTTGTTTCTTTCACATGGTGACTGTCAACACTCACATATCTACGACAGTAGAGGAGAAAAGACATAGCACTGTTGCTCTTGGGCTGCTTTTGTAGTACCGGAACCCCCATCCCCCAATCTTCTTTTTTCTTGTTCACAAGATTGAACAGTTCAGGCTAAGCTCTCATATCTGAGGCCTAGTTGAGCTGCTGTTTGATATTGTTCATGCTTATTACCACCCTGATGGCATCAAATGTCCATATTGATTTTTGCCTGATTGGTCCAACCTGGAACAGGATCAGCTTTGTAAATGGGACATCTTGTGGTCTGAAATGTGAGATTTGTTTTAACAAATCACTCCTAACTATCATCTCTCCAAGGGAACCAAAAAAACACAATTGCTGGATTTCTTCCTGGCTCTGTCTCTGGTGACCTCTCTTGCTCCTCCTAGTGCCCCACTTTCTCCCACTGCTTACAAACAACCTCCCCCTCCCCCATAATACTCGCTGAATTCTCAAATCATTTCCTGGGCCCCTGAGTCAGACACCAACTGGCTCATTGTGGCTTTCGGTGGAGTGGAGAATGTTGGAAGAAAGTACCATTGTGCAAGTTTAGGAAAGGGTCAGAGATCTGAAAAGATGACAGCTGAATTAAAGGGCTCCTGTGTTGGGACAGTCCTTTTAAACGATCCCAATGCTTATTCTTAGGACTGCAATCTTGGAGATAGAGCAAATGAGCTGAATTCCAGTTTTTGTTTGTTTGCTTTATTTTTAAGTGCAATTCTTCTGTTTCCCAAGAATTCCCACATGAAGCTTTACATATTTTTCATGCCAGCCCCATTCCTGGCCACCTTTGTTCCCTAGCTTGCTTGCCTGCCTCCCCTTAACAGCTGGACACATCACTGTTCCATTTTTCTATTGGTTGTGACTGAAGTAGCTTGAGGTCAATTATTTCCCTAGCAATTGACAAAGAATCTTGATGAAGAGGAAAGTGACATTGTCCCTTAAACAACACTGCTCCCTCCTCCCCCTGCCCTCCCGGCTGAGAGGAGGGCGGCTCTCCTTTTGCAAGGATCCCAGCAGGGCAGTGGCGGTGGGGTCTCTGGAAGTGCGTGGGTAACATATGGTAAGTGGAGAAAATATTTATATTCATGGCGAAAGAGCAGGAGAAGATCCAAAGAAGGTCATTCCACAGAGATTTTAAGCAGGAGACACACACAGACCTGGGATTCTGTTTTTGGCCCAGACGCAACAGAGAATTTAAAGAAAGAGTTCTGTTTTGTCGCTGTCCCTGTCACCTTTATTCCTCATAACAGAACTGTTGGCTGTTGGAAAAGGGAACATCCCTCCTCCTAAGCCTCAGGAAAGTATGACACTGGATCTTCCCAGGCTCCAGTAGCCTTTCCCCTCCCCCTGCTTCCGCCCCGCCAAGACCAGAACTCGAAGCCGCTGTCCCTGGTGCCTGTGCCTCGGGCCTGTTGGCCGCCTTTGTCGTCTTGACTGGGCGACTAGCTAAGGAGGAGTGGGCATTTGGGGCGGCAGTGCATGGGGAAGATATAAATCATTAATCGGTGTAAGAGTATTCTCTGACGAGATACACGAAACCTTCAGTGCCTTAGTGCTTTCCAGCTGGCATTTTGCGTTACAGCTTCCTAAGAAAAGTAAAAGGCCCTCTTGGTCCCCCAGGGGTAAAACTCCTCCAGGAAGCCGCGGGAGGGAGCGTCTGCGGACGATCGCCCATTCGCGGGCTGAGGCACCGTCGCGTCCACTCGCGCCACGAGGCCCGACCGCCACACGTGCGCATCCTCTGGGCGGGACGAGGCGCCACTGTGCGTCCCTCGTCCGTGCACTGTGGCCTGGCGGAGGCACCGAGACGGCTGGGGGAAGCTTGTGCAGATCTGCGTGTAGAACAGAGGAAACAGGAGGGAGGATCATTTCCCCTTTCGCCATCGAACTCCCCCCCCCCTTGGGTGTGCAGGAAGAGGTGGCCGCAAGAGCAGGAAGATGTGAAACTGGGGGACCATGGGGAGACCCTACCCTACGGCGGAGCTCCACGGCTGTACTATCTCCCAACTCTGCTTTGGGGGCTCCTACCTTTCACTCCCATCCCCCAGATTTTAGTTGCCGAAGGGAGATAGGGTACAGGTGCGACTGGGTCCTCACTTGGGAGGGGTCCCCACAGACCCCATTGATGAGCTGCCCATAAACGAGCGGCCTGCTGCAAGGAGGCCACGCTTAATGGATTCTTGCAGATAAAAGAGCCCAGCTACCTTTCTTTCCTATAATGGCCCCTGAGGCTAATGTCTTAAAGAGGAAACAAAGGGATTGTTTTACAGCACATAAGGGGGGCAGGCGGTTGGGGAGGGGGGCACTCGTTACGAGGGAGAGAGAGGTGGCCCCGGCTTCTTAACCCTTCCCCTCGCGTGGCCTCCGCGTCTTTCTGTGCGCCGCACCAGCACCCAAGACCTGGAAAGGGGTTGGGGAGGAGCTACCGTGCCGGAGGGGACCGCCCTGGGACTCGACCTCTGGCTCAACTCCCTCCCTTCCAAGGCTTCCTTCTCAAGAGCTTGTGAACCGAAGAAGGAAAAGATCGGGGATCCTGTTTTCGTTTGGTGCAATTTTGAAAGTCAGTGGGGGTGGGGGATCCTTTCTTGCAAGTCGCGGGAGACCACGCACGATCCAGCCGCCCAGACCAGAATTTTGGCAAGAGGGGATCTGGGCGCGCCTGGGGCCGGATGGACCTGTGAGAGATCACCCAGCGGAGGTCCGGAGAAAGCTGGGCAGCTCTGACGGGCGGGGTCTCTTGGCAGCTGAGGTCTTCAGGTGTGAGTGGTGTGTGCGCTGGTGGGGTGACTTTAACAGGAAGTTTACACTTGTAAACTGCAGAGAGGGAGAGTGTAGTGGTCGCTTCTGCTTCCTGTCTTTTTGTTCTGGCTCCAGGAAAAGATCAAAACAATAGTTAAATAGCAATTGAAGACAAATGACGTAAGAAATAAACAACTCAACAACAAAAATGCCCACAGGGATGGTTTTTTAAAAACTCTTTATTATGGAACTCCATGGCACGAACAAAAAAGGAGAGAGATGCAGCACGTCTCAAATTTGAGGGTGCATTAGGATAGATGAGCAGAATTTTCTGGAGAGCTCTAGCCACAGAGGTTCTTTTTTGTTTGTTTTTTGTTTTAGTAGATCCGGGGGGGCCCCAGTCTGAGAATCTGCAACTTGATAAACTTCCCAGATGCTGCTGCTTCTGGTCTGGAAGGGACACTTTTGAGACCCACTGTCTCATCACTGATTTATTAGTAAATCCCTCTTCCAACTTCAATTCTCCATCAGATTTCTTCTGTCTCCTTCCCCAACTATTTTGGTCTTCTAGGCGACTTTTAGAGTAAATTCCAGCCATCCTGTAATTAATTTCACCTATATGGATGATTTTTAGTTCAGCAGTTGAGCCTAGAGGGCTACACTATGCGCAGACACTGGGAAAGCCTTTCCTATGCTTCTAGAGAGACCAGCCTCCCTTCTGGTTATTTTGTACTGGGGCAGCTTGTGGCACCTTTCTCTGTAAAAGTCATGCCTACATTTTGATGTGACCACCTGTCAGGAGTTCCTCAGCAAAGCTTGTCAGGTGCCTGAGAACCACTGGATCTTCTGGCAAATTGGCTTTGTCTGGCCTAGGGTACCACCTGGTCTCCATTTCACAGCTTCAGGTCATTATTTCCAATCTGTCATCATGTGTTCCCATGACCTGTGCATCCCCTGGAGTGTTTTCCTAGCAAAGTATCTTCTCCCTGCATGGAGCGTTGGTGCTCACAATGGTGCAAGCCCACAGTGGAATCAGTCACACCTTCTCTACGGGTCCTGGGCTTATACCCCGAGGGGAGCTGCACTGGGATCCCTGCTCCTTTTTATAATTGCTGGTTATTGGAAAAGGAGATTACAGCCACAGCTTCTAGGAATTGCCATCACTGAGGTCCAGCTGTAACTCTCATCATTAGTGGGTCTGACACAGCCTGACCGTGTGTGTTACTTTTGTTCCAGAGAGGTTCTGAGTTACCTCTTACAGTCCACTTAGCTGAACTTCAACATGAGGCTTCTACAGAGACTCCTTGACCCTCCATTGAGCCATTCGCTATCCTGGTTTAGAATATCTTCTCTCCCACCCCAACTTCCTTGTCCCAACTCCTCCTAGTCTTACCCCACTATCAACGTTCAGAAATCTCCCAGGCAGTTGCGAAGTTTACTCTCTTAAATGTTGGTGGTTCTCTTTCCTTCCTAACTCTCCAGGAAGCTATGCAAATTTTTCCTTTCTTCATCCCTTGCTGAAGAAAGCCCTGGGGATAGAAAAGACCCCTGTGCCCCAGGTCTCTGTTCTTATTTTCCTATTGCCTCATTTTCCTTTGCCATCCTAGAATCAGCTGTTACTTTGTTTTCTTCTGGGTCCTTTCACTTGCCTTTGCTTTTCTAGCCTTTCTCAAAGAAGACACAAACAGCATGTGTTCGCTCCCTTTTGGGTCCTTTTGCACCTAATTTTGTTTGGTGACCTCTCAATGATGCCAGCTGATGTAGCAGTTTTTCTGCTTTTACCAGGAGGGGAGGCAACATGGTGCTGGGGGACTACTGCTCATTAGAAAATTTGTGTCTGGTATAGTTCTCCCTTTCAATAGCTCATGTTGCTGGATTCAACCTCAGGAGCTTTGGTTGCCTTATTTGTTCATTCTGCAAATTTGTAAGAGCCTCTACTCCATGCTAGGCACTGTTGTAGGTGCTGGGGTTACGGCACTAAACAATGCAGACATGGTCCTTCCTTGGCCTGGCTCTCCATAGCTCATGTTCCGCATCTGAGGAGTCAACCAACTGTGGATTAAATATATTAGAAGAAAAAAACTGCATCTGTACTGAACATATACAGAGTGTCACTTTTCACTAAACAATATGGTATGGCAACTATTTACATAGCATTTACATTGTATTAGATACTATAAGTAATCTAGAGATGATTTAAAGTCTATGGGAGGATATATGTAAGTTATTTGCAAATTTGTTGCCGCTTTATATAAGGGATATGAGCACCCACAAATTTTGGTATCCTCAGGGTTCTCCTGGAACAAATCACCTGAGGATACTGTATAATTATAAATATTATATATGTTAGTCTGGGAGACACATTAAGAGAAGTAAGTAAGTAAGCTGGACAATGGCAAAGTGCTGATATGAAAAATCAAGGCAAGGTGGCGGTGGGATACGGCCAAGCAGGGGATGGATGGTGTTGGTATTTTAGATAGCACAGCCAGGGAAGGCTTCTCTGAGAAGTTAACGCTGAGCGAAGGCCTAAAGGAGGGAAGTCATCTGTTGGGTGGGGATGTCAATATTTTACAGATTATGTCAGGAGTAATTGGGAAGATACATGTGGCAAGGTACATACAGGGACAGGCCACTTGCCTTTGTCTTGTCAGTACCTTCTGAAATTGCAGCTGTTGAAATCTCTGAGTAAGCACAAGGCTTGCTGATAATTATTAAAGTTGTGATGACTTTCACAGTTGTGCTGAGTGCTGTTGCGAGCGGTAGACCAGAAATCCTGTTTCATGCCCTGTGCTGGTCAGTGGAGGTGTAGGTAGGTCCCTTTCAGCACACTCTTGGCCTAATGCTTACTCGTACCTCCCACCCCTTGGAGGTCATCCTCAGGGTTGCACTTTAGCTATTTTCAGAAACTCCTATATGCAATTCAGACCTATGATGGTCATGTTCCTTTCAACCTGCACTCTGTCCTTAGCATGTTGCAGGGAATAAGAAAAAGGTGGATTAAGTCTACCTTTTCAACTCTTGGTGGTTCCCGGTTATGCCAAATCACAACTGGAGGGGCCTTGGGACCTGTTCCCCTAAAGTAAGACTGCCTGACTCTGTTCTTTTTGTTGTTATTAAAAGCTACATTGGTCATGACAATTTCGAGGCTCTGTGCAGCTGCCATTCTACATCCAGTCTGAAAGGGGAAGCTGGTGCTTTAGATTCAGAAGCAATCCTACCTCTGGGCTGCCATCGTTCTGTCAGCGCAGGTGAATGGTGAACCACTGGGTGTTCCTCATTTGTCCTGGTGGAGCTGTAGAAATGAGTCCTCAGAGGTCTGATCCCTGGTGAATGTTTCCTGCTTACAGCCTCTTGGAAGAAGCTACGGGCACGGGCATGAATAAGGGGAAAGTGGGGGTGTTTCTTGTCTCTGTTTTGAAAAGGTGGCTAGACTGTTAGCCAGATCTTCTCAGAAAGAATTCAAGAGACACAGTGCGTTGGAGGCAGCCATTCCACTTAACATCTTGTCCTGGGCTCACTCTGTCAGCATGTAAGTCAGTGTCACTGGCTGGCAGGAAGGGAGAAGCCAGAGGATGTGGTTACTTTGCAAGACCCTAGTTCTATTACAAGATTACAAAGAAAGAAAGAAAGAAAAAAAAAAAAACCCAAAAAACAAAACTGTTGCAAAACACATTCATGTTACAACTTAATTGGTTTGTACCAGTTAAAACAGTGTGTGCAAACTTAAATATCACATGGTTTCTCTTATATGAGAAACCCAAAATGGAAACAAAGAGCAAAACAAAAGATAATAGGAACTAGGGAGATAGATCTTGCTCAAATGGGAAGGGGAGCAAGAGATGGAGGGAAGGGGGAGAGAGTGGAGGAGAAAGGGGTGAAAAGAAAAGGAGTTAAGATGTGTTATGTACCTGTACCAACTCCCCACAGGGAATGTGAACATCATGGACTGCAAACATGCACTAATAATAAAACAAAACAAAACTCGTGTGTGTGTGTGTGTGTGTGTGTAGATGTTTACCTGGGTTTTGATCACAGTACACTTTTGTGGTCAGTGATTGGTTAGTGTGATCAATAAGTTTACCAAGAAGGACAGTATTAGTTTTTCCTGTACTAGTTTACTAGTGCTGCCAAAACAAAGCACCCCAGATTGGTTCTCTTAAATGAGAGAAATTTATTTTCTCACAGTTCTGGAGTTGGAAGGTCCAAGATTCAGGTATCAGTGGCATTGGTTTTTCTAAACTTTTCTCCTTGGCTTGCAGATGTGTCTTTTCACTGCTTCCCTCGGTTGTGTGCTTGTGTCTCAATCTTCTCTTCTTAAAAGGACACCAGTAACATTGGATTAGGACCCACCAAAATGGTTCCATTAATATCATTTACTTAATTAGTTTTTAAAGACTTCATCTCCAAACACATTCACATTTTGAGCTACTGGAGTTAGGGCTTTAACATATAAGTGGGAGGGCGCACAATTAAGCCCTTTACACTTACCGAGTGTCATCACCACCACATAGGACAGGTCCTTGGAATTTAGAAAGTCTAAAGGTTTAACCTTAAAAAAAAAGTATTAATAAGGATTTTTTTTTTTTTCTGAAGAGAAAAAGTAGCTAAAACACTTTAGGACCTTTCAGAATCAGTTATGCCTTATTAAAACATTTACATATAAAATGAAAGTATTGTGTTAGGGTAATCAAATTTGTTTCTATTTCACAAATGTGTTATATCTCCCTTATCAAAAATTACATATGCAAAATGAATAGAGACCCTGAAGAAATGTTGCCTCTTGGGAGCTACTTATTCCAACCCCTTCATTTTGGAGTAAGAAGCCAGACACAGGGAGACAAAGGGAGCTGCTGAAGCCACCCCTTAGCTGCAATTCTGGGGCAGATGAAAGCCTTACCTGCCCTCACCTGCCCAGGATCGTTGGTTGGGTTGGTGCTTAGGTCTAGGTGCACTGACAAATAGACTAAAGTTATCGATGAGATCATCCTCTCATCCTGAGTTGGGACTTTTGCTACTTTCTCAGAGAATACTTTCCTTTGTTTGTTTTTCTAATAAATTTTGCAACCAGTGCAGAATTTCTTCCGCAGCCTCCACGATACCTAGATGGTACAGGCAGCATCTCATCCTCCTTCACATCTCCGCTCACAGCGCCCACACAGAAAAGACTCAAGACAGGTTGAGTACTAGAGTCTTTAATTCTTCTGAACACCAGTACTTTATTCCTTTCTCTGTAAAAACAAGTTCAAAAGCCTCTGATCAGGGTGCTGCTGGTTTCAGCAGGAGGCAGGCTGGCGAGCTGGTCCTTCCTGGCCTCCCACTGTTCCATCTCCGCAAGCTGCTGGGGAAAGAGTACCTCGGAGCCCACCTGGGAACTGCTGCCATGCAGGAACTGGCCGTCAGTGTGCATTTATCAGCACAACATGCTGCACTTGGGTTCCGATGTGAATAAACATTTTAGGTTGTACCAATGTCACTTGAAGGCCAAATAGTGACTTCATTAGTCAGCTGTTTCCTTATTGCAATTAAAATTAGGATGCACAGATATTTACTTAGGGTTGAAGGATATGGTATTTTTTGATGTGTGGAAGGGTTAGTGTGTGTGTGTAGTTTTTAAAAAAGTAATTCCCCAGAGTCCTGAGATAGATGGTTTCTTTCTCAATGACATGGAATCCCTTGGCCCTTCCTTGCTGTCAAGACTGAACTTGCCATCTGCTCCGAGATGCTCTGGGTCGATGCCCGGGATTGTCTAGCAGAATTCATGGCCTCTGCCTTTTCTGTATCTTCCCCTTTTCGAGAGCAGCAACTTTCCACCTTTTGCCCTCCTCACCTGCTTCTCCAGCACATATTCCTTGAACAAGATTCTTCACTTCCACCTTAACACAAGTCTCAAAAGTCTTACTCTTCTTAAACTGGGTGCAGTGATGCACACCTATAATCCCAGCCACTCAAGACTAAGGCTGGAGCATGACAAGCCAAAGGCCACCCTGGGAAATTTAGTGAGATACCTTAAAATAAAAACAATAACAGCAAAAAAGGGCTGGCTGGGGTTGTAGCTCAGGGGCAAAGCACTCTCCCAGCATGCACAAAGTCTTGGGTTTGATTGCTACTACTGAAAAAAACATTTTCTTTTTCTCTATTTATGGAAGCATAATTAGTCTCAAGTCCCTCTCCTCTTTTTGGAGGTTTTTTTTGTTTTGTTTTTTGTTTTGGTACTGGGAATTGAACTCAGGGCCTTGTGCTTGCCAGGCAGGCACTCGGCCCACTAAGCTATATCCCCAGCCCTTCTTTTCAGAGGTTTTAAAAATTTGTAGTGAGATATATATGACATAAAAGTTACCATGTCAACCATTTATAAGTGTAAAGACAGTGGCATGGAGTACATTCACAGTGTTGCCCGATCATCACCACCACCCACCTCCAGAACTTTTCCATCTTTCCAAACAGAAATTCTGGACCTGTTAAATATCAACTCTCCACTGTTCACTGTCTCCAACCCTAAGAGCCACCATTCTAATTGCTGTATTTATTAATTTGAATAAACCAGGTAGCTCATGAAAATCGAATCACAAATATTTGTCCTTTTGCTCATTAGCATAGTGTCTTTCAGCCTTACTCATGCTGTATCATGTTTCAGAATTTAATCCTCCTGTAGGTTGAGTAATTTTTTATTGTATGTGTGTGCCACATTTTGTTTATTCATCTGCTGATGGATGTTTACACTGTTTCCGTCTTTTAACTGTTGTGTATAGTGCCGCTATAATGTTAGTATATATGTATCCTTTTCAATTCCTGTTTTTAATTCTTTTACACATATACTTAGTAATGGAAATGCTAGATCTGGTGGTCATTCTTTGCTTAACTTTGTGGAGGAACCTCTAAAACCAAATCACTTTAAAACACCTCATCATAGGTCAAGTTCACCAAGTGTAGGGCCATTGTATGCTTATTTGTGAGTACCGCATCATTTCTGCACAGGGACAGGACGTGAGAAGTCCTCCCTCATCCAGTCATCTTCCTTGGTGGGTGTGCTGAACAGGAAGTGGATCAATGCTTTCCGGTGCCAGACAGGCAGGACCGAATCCTGGTTTCCTTAACTTGCTGAATCTGTCATCTTGGGTGAGTTACTTAAATACTCCAAGCAACAGTTGCTAATAAGGAAAATTATATGTAACATTTTGGGCCATGATACAAATGAACTAAGTGTGGTAAAATGCTTGGCACAGTTTCTGTTATGGGCAAATCCTCAGTCGAGGGTAACCATTGTTGATATTGTGATATGTTTACAGATGAAGATGTTGAGACTCTGGGAAGATGATAGTTGCTTTACCCCATAGCTGCTTCTGAAATTTCTCTGTATATGGCTGTCTTTTTATTTGTATGTTGATAGAATTTAACCTACAATCCTTGCTTGTACCTCGTTCTTTGTACCTTGTTCATCTCCTCTATTTTTGTTCATCTCCCCTAGTCTGTTTTCTGTTGCTATAACTGGGTACTACAAACTGTAGCACATAAAGCATAGAGGGTTATTAAGATCATGATTCTGGAGGCTGGAATATAACAGCATGGCACTGGCACCTGGTGAGAGCCTTCTTACTGCATCTTAACTGGCAAAGGGCATCATGTGGCCCCACAGAGGCATACTAGAGTGAGCTTACTTTAACGAGGCCATGGGGCTGGTGAGATGGCTCAGCGGCATAAGTGCCTGCCTGGCAAGCGCAAGGTCCTGAGTTCAATTCCCAGTACCCACATACAAAAAAAGGGCCGGTGATATCGCTCAGTGGCATGGGCGCCTGCTAGCGCATGAGGTCCTGAGTTCAACCCCTGGTACCCACAAAACAAAACAAAACAAAACAAAAAAAACAGGGCCACTCCCATAATAACTTATTAATCCATTAATCTACAAATGAATTCATCTATTCACAAGGGCAGAGCTTTCATGACTCAATTCTTTCCCAAAGGTTCCACCTCTAACACTTCTGCACTGGTCACCAAGTTTCACACATGAACTTTAGAAAGACAAACATAGCAGCATTATTCATCGATATAGTTAATTGGTGATTCTGAGTGAGCTAAAATATTTCAGGAGGCAGCATGACTTTGTCCAACCCCATTCTGCTACTTACTAACCACGTGGACTTCAGCAGGTCATTGCATCTATCTAAGATTTTTGCTCTACTATAATAGAAACAATCATATCAAATGTGTGATGTTGTGGTTAAAATTATGGAAAGCATGTTAGTAAAGGATGTTAACTGAAACACTCACTGAAGGACAATTTCTGTGGCTCATCAAAATAGAGACATTGACTGTGAGGTGGGCCAACTGAACTATTACACAAAGCTAAGGTGTCAAGGATTATAAAAGGTATCCCTGTTGCTAAGATGTTAACATGTGAGGAAAATATCATCTTGGAGTGATAAAATATAGTAACTGCCTTTTGGTGAGTTCCTAAGAAAAGAGGTCTTAAAGAAGAGAAGAAAACAAAACAAAACAAAACAAAAAACCCAAAAAAACCCAGAAGCTCAGAAACTGCCTCACCTTTTGGAAAAGAAACAAAAAGAATTGGGGCCATTCTGCTTTTCCTGTGAATTAATTGGGGCCCTCAACTGGGATGGCTTTCTTACTAGTCAGGGCCAAAGAATTCAGGGAGAAAAGAAAAATTATTTGGAAATACAAGCTCTGCCCTGGCACATAGGACAGATGAGCTGCTTTGGGATATGAAATAAAAGACTTGTCTTTTTTTTTTTTTTTTTTTTTTTTTTTTTTTCCCTCTTTCTCATGACCTTTGCTTGTGGGTGGCTGTCTGAGCTGGGAGTGGAGGGAGAGTCACTTTTAGTCTCCCAGGTTAACTAAGTCCATGTACTCGTATCCTTCTTATCAACAGTGTCTTATACAATTGATCCATTGGAACTTGCTGACCATAGGCAAGTGACTCACTTCTGATCCTCTAATACACCAACCTGTTGGCATCTTGATATAATTTTGAAGGTGACCTTCGTAATGATTTTGCTGGTGGTGGCTCTGGTAGTAGTAGAATCTAGCACATTTGACTCCTTTGCCTATGCACATGGTCTTCTATATTTTTAAAAACAAGGCTGACTATCTCATTAGGGTTTGAAAAGGATCACAAGTGACATCCCCCAGATGGCTTGGGCACACAGCTGGCTAGATTAATAAAGTTCGATTTCTTATGGTAGAGAGTTAAACTTTAATAGCTGTAGCCTATTAGCAGCTCTATGACTAATAGTCTTTATTTTGGTTGTTCTTTTCACGGCCTAAACTCTTAAATTTACTTGCATCTGCACACTGTCCCCTTCTTTGCCACTGCCCTTCTCAGAAGCTGCTGGCTCCATCTGTGCCTGGGGTCCACTCTTGCTTGTCTTTCAAGAGCTTCGCTCCATGACCACACTCATTCTCCAATATTTTCAATCTCTTTATTGACTTATATTCTCAGTTACATACCTCCCATATTAAAAAAGAAATGCATACCTCACTACCCCAGCTCTTTAAGCTCATCTGCCCATATGTATCTTCCACACTTACTGAATGGGTCATGTAAATCCTGCATTCATCTTCTCACCTTGAATCACCATCCCTCTGTAATCTCCTCCACCATTGGCACCCATGGAATCTGGTCCTTCCAAGGTCACTGCGGCCTCCAACCTGCTAAACCCAGGGAATACACCTTGGTCCTTATCTTTATAGTCTATCTGGGCATTTTACATGATCCCCACTCCTTTCTCTGGACTCCCTGCCTTTGGTTTCCCCAGTGCACCTCCCTGGTCAGTGTTGTTCTGGACGACTGCTAATGTCAGTTAATTTTATGCCAACTTGACTGGGCCATAAGGTGCCCGCATATCTGATTAAACATGTTTTCTGGATATACCTGTGAGTGTGTTTCTGGATAGATCAATATCTGAACAAGTAGTGTAAGTAAAACATGGTACTCTCTCCAATGTGGGTAGGCTTCTTCCAATCCTTGAAGACCTTAATAAAATGAAATGTTTACAAAGAGAGACTTTGGTTTGCATTCTGGGACACAACTGGGACATTGGTCTTCCAGAACTCACATTATTGGCTTTTCTGAGTCTCAGGCATTTGGACTCGGATGGAACCTGCACCATTGTCTCTCTTGTACCTCCACCTTGCTTACTGCAGCTCTTGGACTTCTCCTTTTTTGTCAGTCCTCATAGTAAACACAGTAAATCTCTCTCTCTTCTATTTGTTTCTGTGGAAAACCCAGTCTGATGCAGCTATTTACCTTCAAACCCTAATTCTTTGGGAAAAGACCCCTCTTTTCCTTTTGGAAATGGTCCCTACCTTACTTTGAGACTGTCCATGAAAAGATTGGTCCTCTCAGCTATTTGCTACTTGCCTTGGATCGGCTCAAATACCTGGTTAGGAAGGAATGCTTCTCTCTGGGTCCTTATTTCCTGGTCCTTACTTCCATGGGGAGAAAATTTTTGCAAGAGCAGTGGTTTTTTAAGTATGGTCTCCAAGAAGCTGCTAGAAAAGCATCTCCTTGGGCCTCACTCCAGACTTGCTGAATCTGCCCTTGAGTGGGCTTGGCAATCTGTTTTATCAAACTCTCCAGGTGATGCTGATGCATGTTAAAGTTTGAGAACCACTGCACTATCATAATAAGCCTATTTTGTTGTTGTTTTGTTTTATGTTTTAGATTTATTGAAGTTCATTCACGTACAGCTCTTTGTGTAGACAGAGGTTTTCATTTTTATTGGGTAAATAGTTAATAAAGGGATTGTTGGCTCACCAGGTAAAAATATGTTTAGCTTCATGGGAAACAGTCTTCCAATGTGACTGTACTATTTTTACAGTCTCATCAGCAATGGATAAGACTTCTTCTTGCTACATTTCTTCATCAATACTTGGTTATCAGGTTTTTAAACTTTAGCCATTGTAATATGCGTGTACCTGTGATTTCTTTTTCTTTCTTGCTATTCTCCAAAGGCTGGGGTAGGAAGGGTAGGAATGTGGGTGGAGAGGTAATCACCTGGTAGGTGAGTTTAGGTGACAGAGTGGCTGAGCTCCCTTCTCCCCCACTTCCACCTGCAGAGAAGGCGCATTATGATGAGATGGTATATTATGATTCCTGTGGCAAGCTTAGCTAGGTCAACTGGGTTCCCAGGTTGTGCCCCTAGTAGGACAGCTACCATAGTCCAGTGTTGCTGGGAACTTGGGTGGCTTTTATTCTTAGGTGCAATAGTAAAAAGCCATATTTGCTAAATACGTAAGTCATGTGGTAAACACATAAGTCTACCATAATCCCCACTCCCCAAATTTGACATGTGGACTTTATCTGGCTTCTGTACTCATCTCTCAATTGATTCTCAATTTAGGTTGGGGGAGAGTTGCCTTAGTCTGTTTAGGCTGCTGTAACAGAGTATCACAGATGGAATGGCTTATAAACGGAAGAAATTTATTTCTAATTGTTCTGGAGCCTGGAAAATCCAAAGTGAAGTTGCCAGCAGATTTAGTGTTTAGTGAAAGGCTGCTTCTTGGTTCAAAGACAGTACTTTCTGTGTCCTCACATGGAAGAAAAAGCAAGAGTGTTTTGTGGGATCCCTTTCATAAGGCCACTAATCTCATTCATGAGGGCTCAATCTTTATGACCTAATCACCTTTCAAAAGCACCACCTCCTAATATCATCACATTGGGGTTAAGGCTTAAATCTATAAATTTTGAGGGGACAAAAACTAGGGCACCTCATCTCCCTGGACCCTATGATTGGTTTAGGGTGGGTAAGTGACGGCTGAAGGCCGTTCCTCTGAAGATAACATCAGGCAGGACCTCCTGGGATCTAGATTTGTCCTCATGTCCATAGAGCTCATCTGAAAATAAAGCCAGCATAAGAAAAGCTGAGCTGAGACATGGTGGAGAAGAGAGAGTGATGACATTGCTTCAGTGTCTCCAATGTATTATATGTTCCATCCCTCACATGGTTAAATAAGCTTGCCTTAAAATTTTGCTTCTCGTAACAGAAAGCATCAATATAGCACAAATGAGTAAGAATGTGTGCTCTGGAGCACCACCTGAATTGCTCTGCTCTTTACTAGCTGTGTGAACTTGGGCAAGTCCCTTACTGTCTCTGTGCCTCAGTCTGCTCATCTGTAATATAATGATGCTAACACAACAGTACTTACCTGATGGTGTTGTAAGAATGAAGTGAGTTAACACCTTGAGCAGTTAGTGGTGCAGTTTATTAGTCACTTTCCTGTCACTGAGACACAATACCTGACACTTGCAATTTAAAGAAAGAGAGATTTATTTTGACTTACAGTTTCAGTGGGTCCAGTCCATGGCTATCTCATTCTAAGGCAGAAACATCATGGCAGAAGGGCCTGGTACAGGAAAGTTGTTCACCCCGTGGCAGCCAGGAAGCAGAGAGAGAAGGGAGGAGCTGGGGACAAAAATTCACCCTCCCAGATCTCACCTTCAGTGACCCACCTCCAAACAGGCCCTACCTCCTAACAACACATTAACCTATGAACTCATTAAAGGATTAATCCACTGATGATTACAGTGCTGCTGTGATCCAATCACCTTCCAAAATTTCCACCTCTGAAAGCATGAGGCTTTTGGAAGACACTTTAGATCTAACCAAAACCACACAGTGAATGTTCTTCATAAGTGTTGGCTTCTATTAACACAACCATAGTCTTTGTTTTCCTCCTGTCTCTCTGGGCACGCTTCTTTGGAATCCTCAGAAGGTCCTTCAGCTTCTATCTTGGATTTCCTCTTCATCACTCTGTACTCTCCCTGGCTCTGACCACCCTCTATACAGTAATAATTGCCAGACGTGTTATCTCCAGGTTTGACGTCTATCTTGAAGTCCAGATCCAAACACCCAGTGACTTGTTTGCCCCCTCCAATTAGGTGCTGTCTTACTTTTCTTTTGCTTCATAACAAATTGTCATACATTTTCTGTCTCAAACCAATGTGTTTATTATCTCCTGGTCTTTTTGGACCAGGGTCTGGGCATGGGTACTGAGATCTTTGGCTCAGGGCCTTTCCAGGTTGTAGTCCAGGTCTTGGTTGTATGTGTTCTCATCTGATGCTCAGCTGGGGAGGAATCTACCTCAAAGCTCACTCAGGTTTTTGGCAGAGGTGATTCTTTTGGGCTATGTGAGCATGGAACACGGGTGTGCTGTTGGCTGTGAGAGGAGGAAGAACATTTTTGGGTGCTGGAGGCCTCCCTCAGCTCCTTGCCTTGTGGGCTTTTCCAGCATGGCTGCTCCTTTCAACAGTGTGTCCCTAATCCAGCTGGCTGATAAAGGGTATTCTTTTTTTTTTTTTTTTTGTGGGTACTGAGGGTCAACCTCAGGACCTTGTGCGCCATCAGGCGCCCGTGCCACTGAGCGATATCACAGGCCCTTTTTTCGTATGTGGGATCCAGGAGTCGAACTCGGACCCTCGCGCTTGCCAGGCAGGCGCGTATGCCACTGAGCCATCTCACCGGCCCTGATAAAGGGTATTCTATAACATGATGCAATTTTAGGAGTGATCTCCTATCACTTTTGCCATATTCTGTTGGTCAGAGGGAAGTCACAGTTCCTGCCTATACTCAAGGTGAGGAGAGTATGCAAGGATGTAAATTCCAGGAGGTAGGATCAAGGAGCTACCCTGAAGCCTAGTTAGTACTAGTTAGTCTGTGAGCATCTTTGAGATGTCTCAAGTAGGACTTGTCACCTCCTGACTACTCTGTCCTTCTACAAGTCCCTGTAGGTGTATGTAAACATGGCATTACCATTCAAACCAAGGCCAAGTAGTCATTCTGACACTGTTTCCTAACCAGCCCCTTATACAATCATCATCACCCTCTTGATTTGCCTCCTAAATGCGTGATTCCTTCTTTCTCTCTGCTGTGTACACTATAGCAACCACCTGCTTGGCTCCATTCTTTTCTTTCCATTGCAGCCAGAGACATCCTGTTGAAATGTACTTCTGATTACCTTGTCCTCTTATATTATACTTAAAACCATGTGGCCCACATTCATTAATGGGGCCCATCAGACCCTTTGTCATTGAGTTTTTATACCCTCCCCAACCTCTACTTTGGGTCTTTATGCTTTCTGTCATTTTACCTGGAACACTCTTTCCTTCCCTTTGCCGGCTGCTGACAGCTCCCCGGGCTTCCATGAGCTGACACTCAGTGCACACTCTGGCCATTTCTTCCTCACTTGTCCTGATTCTCCTACCAGCTGTAAGCTAGGGGGACATCCCCTGTGGCTAGCACCATGCTTTTGTCACAGTAAGCCCTCAAGTAATTGATAAGTGAAGAAAATGATAGATAGGTTTTGTTATGGTTTGTGTCTAGATGTCCCCCCAAAGCCTCATGCAGTCATGGAGGAAGGATTCTAGAGTTTATGACTGATTCACGGTCTAATGCTGGGATTATGGGCGTGAGTGCTACACCCACCTGGGGCGGGTAGCCTGCATGTAATGTAAGGGAGGGAAAGAGGCTGCTCTCTCTCTTGCTTGCGCACGCTCCTCCCTTTTGCTCTTGCTGTTTTTGCTGCCTTCCGCCGCCATGAACTGTTGCCCTCTGCCATGTGCCACTCTGCCTTGGAGCCAGCCAAGTATGGACTGAAACCTCCACAAACTGTGAGCTAAATAAACCTTTCCTTCCTTAACTTTGGGTGTTGGGTATTTTGTCCCAGCAACGAGAGAAAAGTAACCAAGACAGGTTTCATCTTAGCTCTCATCCTATCCTTAAAAATATTCCCACCCTTCCCTGGCAGCGACATCCAGAATTCACTCCTGATGGGCCCTGTTCCAGTTGGCAGACCTTTAAAAATTGAAAGTAATATATTAATAGAGGCACCTTTGTTTTGGGTAATATTTCTTTCCCATTATGTCCAGTCTATTTGCAAGACATTTCCTTGCCACTAATATACTCGGACAACATCAACATCAGAGCATCACCTATTTCCTCCTTAAAGTGTTTGTCCTTTTGCTGTGTAATTGGAATTTTGCAAAAATAGCTGACCAACTGCAGTACATATAGTTCCATGGACTTGCTGGGAACAGTCCCTGTCCACCCTATGGAGGGGCCCACAGCTGCTCCCGGACATTCCAGGGGATGCTCTCATCAGAGAACAGAAGGAGCATTTGTTCCCTGAGCCCACTTTGGAGGGACAGCTGAGGCTCACCCATTCCAGCCAGGTCGGCCTGTCCCTGGGCATAGGGGTCTAGTTTCACACAATAAGTGATTGAACTTAATTGACAGGTGTGAAGTATGTTCTTTCTAACTCGACTTGATTCACTTCTGCCTTTAGGGGTGAGGCAAACTCACTTGGGAGTCTAATTAGCCTGTCATGTTGGGGTGAGTGTATGTGTAAGAGAGACAGTGGGGGACAGAGAGATATGTATATTTTGGTGTGGGGAAAGTGATTGAGAGAGGAAAAAAGTCCACTCCAGAGAGAGAGTGTAAGAGAGACAAGAAAGGGAGAGGAGGAGAAATACAAAGAAGCAAAGGGAGAGAGAAACAGAGAACTGAGTGTAAAAAGATGGACAGATAAGAGGACTAGGGAGCTCATGAACATGGACACCACTGGTGGCTTTTTAGTTGGGTTAAGTGCACACAAATGGAAAATGGGGTGGTGTAGAATATCAGTCCCATCTGGAGGACCATGTGTGGAACAAAGGCAAAGTGAGCATCTGTAGAGTTGTTAGCATATTCCCAATGGGCCAGGAGTGAATTCTGGGAGGGCGTTGGGCTGGGTAGGATGAGGCTGAGAGGCCTGTAATTTCACAGCAGGAGGTGAGAGCCTCAGCCTTAGTCACCTCTTGCACACGTGTGAGGCTGGGCAGATAATAGAGTGACCACCAAGACATGCTAGGACACCACTGTGAGGACCACTTTTGCACAGATCAAAATCATTCTCAGGACTATTTAGAGGTAGTTTTAGCATAGAGAGAGCCACAAAGCCCAGGGAAACACAAGAGAAATCTTTTTGGAGCATTCATTGGCTTTAGAATAATTCGTTGGATTTTAAGGGGTATGGTACCACATGTGCATAAAGCATGCATCAGTCCTTGTACGTATCATTTTGAACTCAGTCCTCACGACACCCTGTGCAGTAGATACTGTTTCATCTCCACTGTGCAGGTGAAGATATGAGGTGCAGAGTAAAAAACCAGGCTTGCACCATGCCATACTGCTTGTAAATGGTAGAGCACGACTTTGAAGTCAGGAAGTTCCAGACTCAGTGCTCTTAACCACTGCGCATTCTACCAACTGAGACTCAGCTGTCAAATAAGTCAGTCTACGTTCCGGGTTCTTTCCAGGGAGGACAGATGAGGTTGTAAAGGTAGTGGAAAGAACTGACTTCCTTCCTTGGCTCTAGCATTTATAGCTCAAACTGTGAGATGGATTCTCTGAGCTTCAGTCAGAGACAGTGACCCAGTGCCTGGGCCCTGGCACCACATCCATACAGGTTCTTCCACTGTAAAAAGTGGACAAAACCAGGGCTGTTCTCACAGCTTGTAAGTGTTCAGCAAGGTATGCATGTAATGGGCCTGTTCTGAGGTAAGCCCTCTATAAATGTTACCTACAACTGTTATTTATCAAATTGTGGCCCTTCCTATTTTATGTGCTTTTACCTTAGTATCCATGGGAGATTGGTTCCAGGACACTCTGCAGATTCCAACATCCTTGGGATGCTTAAGACCCTTATATAAAATGGCATAGTATTTGCATATATAACCTATGCACCTTTTCCCGTATACTTTAAGTCATCTCTAGGTTACTTATGATACCTAATACAATGTGAATGTTATACAAATAATTGTTATGCTGTATAGTTAAGGGAATGATGGTCAGAAAAATGTGTTCAGTACAGACACAATTAAAAAAAAATATTTTTAAACCACAATTTGTTGAGTCAGTGGATGTAGAACCTGAAGATATGGAGGGCTGCCTGTACTTTCTGTAGGAATGATATGGACTAATAAATGTGAGAATGCTTTGCTAACTTTTCTGCACTGCTTGACTATTAGATAGTATTAGTGTTCTTATTAAACACTGAGTGTACGATACAGGCAAGGTGTGTGAATTAACAGCTTTATCAGATGGTTGGCAAGTAGAGGAGACTATGGTCTGTAGGGTTGGGGGGCAGGGAGACATGGAGACAAGAAACAGTTATGCCAGGTAAAATATGGAAACTACTATAGCAGAGCTCCAATATTATGCTTTGGGGTTCACTAAAGGAAGGGATCAAAAAAGGCTTAATTAAAAAAACGAATTTATGAAAAGGATCTGAGAATATCTTTAGTCAATGCATGTTGAATCTCTACCCTTAGCCAGGTATTATGCTGGGTGCTGGGATACAACCCCCTAAAACACAAGTCATAGGACCACAGGAAATGGTTTATTGGATGAGAGTTTAACTGGGATGGGGGAAGTCTGGAAAGGTATTTCAAGAGGAGAGAATAGGGTGAGCAAAGATATAGGGATAAAAAAAGATAAGCAAGCCTTGTAAAGCATCCAATAATCTACCATAACTGGTATGAAGTTTGGAAGGTGAATCCAGAAAAAGTGTTTGGGGATATATTGGGCAATCTCGAGTGACAGTCTGTAATTAATTTTCAAGGTAATAGGGAGACATTGAAGGGCAGGGAAAAGCCACTCTCAATTGTAAACTCATATTAGTGTAACACAACTAGTGTAGACATCATGTCTTAAATGTAGATGATGGTTTATGCCAGAAAAAATCTACTTAAAACTTTTCAGGGCATAAAAATGTACTTTTAGTCTTTGAGAGTGATATTAAGTCAATTGCAAGAAATGAGAAATTTGTACTTTTCACAGACCTAGCACATGCACAGGCATATACACATGCACACACACTCACACACATGAATAGATTGCATTTGTAAGTAAGTTTTGCATTTGGGGGTATTTACACATGTCATTTTCTCTCAATTTCAAAATTTAATGTGTCATGATATAAAATTCAAGAATAAATGTATATGGCAGGGTAATTGCTCAGGAATTAAAAGATATGCCAACAGAACACTAGCAGGCTTTATTTCATGACATTTGGGGCTCTTGTCTTTGCAGTGTTTCCTTGGGGTAAAAGAGGTAGATTAAAGATCATTGCAAATCAAAGTGATGCTTTCAGCCTCCTAACTGCATGCTAGCTTGTCTTTTTCCATTTATCATTTGCATAGATCTGTCAACTGAACTCTCAGTTCTTTTAAGAGGAATGTTTAATACAAAGCTATGAACACCCGCGTACCACAAAATTACTTTGCCCCTCTCTTCTTCAGTTCACATCTCCATGCCCTTCCCCTCACCTTCTAGGAAGCACGTTCCTCTATGCAGCCTTGGAAGGAGCTTAAAGAGATGGGATCAGAACCTTTGAGACAAAATAGTTGCTGTCAAAGCAAATCAGAAGTTCTAACTGGGAACTGACCACTCCCTGCCATGGCCCTTCCTGGTGCTTGTGTGTGAAACTGCAATTCTGCAGATACTTGGAGAAATGTGTTTTTGGGTGTTTTCCAGTGAAACACCCCAAGTATCTCCTAGGTGGTTCAAGTACTCAGGTGTGTACTTCTGCCCTGGGGCAGAAGATCTGTACTTGGCTTTGGTGGGGTTAAAATGCCTGAGTTGAAGAGAGCCCTCTGCCCCTGAAGGATGGACGCACAACTGGCTCAGTCTGCTGTGTGTTATCTCCTTTAACTGTCAGAGACAGATATTCACAGAGATCGGGTGGTTTTTGTGATTCCGATTGGCTCCCAGCTCTGTTCTAATGTATTGTCAGACACACTAAGGTTTGCAAAGCGCATCAGCTCTGCTTGCATTTGGGCTCCTAACCACAACTGTCAAACTCTTCAAAAGAAACAAAACCTTGGGGCGAGACAGGTCTTGGTTTGGTGCGTATATGGTTGTCATCTGTTATTTTTTATTCCAAATTAGTATCACAGATAAAGCCTACAGTTAAATAACACATCTGCCTGGTGTTTGCGTAGCAATTCACAATATGTTTTTATTCATTATTGCTTTAATTATGGCTTTGGATTCTTTTGACACTCTCCCAAGTAACAGGTGGTTTTCTGACCATGATAAATGCTAAATGCTGTGCAGGATAAGGCAGTTAGGCATTGTTTTCCTAGCTGTGGTTACACCTAGGCCCCAGGCAGCTTCTGATTTAGCAGCCTGCAACAGATTGGAATTCCTGGGGGATTTCGCTTAACCCTTAGTTCTCCAAAACCTGTTTTCAACACTGTTGGGTGGAGGCTCCCCATTATACCCAGCTGCGCAGCAGATGTGCTTTTTGTACCCTGGGAGGTATCCTGGGGGTTGAGGGTAGGTCAAAAAGTTAATATGTCAATGTTCTGAAGGGTGATGGAAGTAGAAACTTGGCAATATTAAAGATGATTTGAATTTAGATTTTTTTAAAGAATAAGAGCATTCTTTTATATATCTGCAATAGATGATAACAATTAAATAAGTCACACATGAATCACTGAAATTAGAGTGAGGGCAAAGACCTATTAGATCATCCAGCCGATTCCCCAGTGAACACAGAATTATTCCCCACAGTGTTTTCAGGGGTGCTTTGTAGTCTCTTGAAAGACTTCAGCAATTGGGGCCTTCAATTATTTCCTGAGGGAAACACTCTCCCTTATAAAAGGCTGCAGTGTTTTCTTCCTTCATTTGATATTTAAGCTAAAAAATGTATATGTGGTGAATGCAAAACCATTTGCACAATGAGACTGATCAGAGGTAGAAATTATACCTACAGGTCTTCTAGAAAGTAGTATGCAATGCACTTGACATTCTTCTGTGCACTCTCACTTCTGGTTTTTTCACTTGAATTTGCATACTCCTTGGAAGTGGCAGTAGGGCTGAAATACCCTTGGGAGGCCTCCCTATTTCCATTTCACTGTCACCCTCTGGTCAGGGGTAACACTGCATCTCTTAATTTGAAACTAGGGGGAAAAAGGGTTTGAATAAATTCTGTTCAGACTGTCCATGTTTTCAGAGTAAAGAACCCTCAGTCGTCCAGGAAATAGCAAGTGCTTAGCATTCCTCTCTCTTTGGAACAGAGTAGTATTGTCTCTCCCAGGCAGTTTGCATCAGTGAGGCTCCTGATGGTGCGTACACATGATGGGGGGGGGGGTTGGGACAAAAACTCTGCTCCCAAATACCCAGTAATCTGAGGCCTGGAGCTGAAGAGCTAGCCCAGTGGGCAATGGGAGGAAATACAAAAAAACTGCCTGCTGAATTGCTGTACTTTGTTTTAGAGTGCCATTAAAGCAGAGAGTTTGGTTCTAATAAATCAGATTTTAATTGCTTCTTTTCAGTGCTGGGGATTGAAGGACCTTGTGCATGCTAGGCAAGCATTCTACCACTGGACTGCATTCCAGCCCAGATTTTAAGAGTTCACTTAATGGTCACATGTAGTCCCAGCTATGGTGGCACACATCTGTAATCCTAGCAACTTGGAAGGCTGAAGCAGGAGGACCTCAAATTCAAAGACTGCCTGGGGAATTTAGTAACAATCTGTCTCAAAAGAAAATTAAAATAAAATAAAAAGAACTAGGGGTGCAGCTAGTGGTAGAATACTTGCCGAGCGTGTGTGAGGCTGTGGTTTCAATCGCTAGTACCATCACAGACACACAAACACACTCACACCCACACACCCACACAAGGGCAGTTATAGACACTTAATGGGATGGAAACATAGATTTCCAGAACTTGAGCATATTGTGCTATGCACACCTCCCATCCCATTTTCTCATCCTTCATTAAAGAGCATGAAGGTGAAAGATGCCAGGCAATGAAATTAAAAATGAAGAACAAAGAATCAAGCTCCTTGCCTTATAGTACCTCATGCTCAGGGGAGCCAGATAGGCATGGAAATAATTTTGAAGCATTGAGATAAGTATTATGACAGGGCACAGGGAAACAGTACCAAAGAAAGCCGAGGAGTTGGAAATTTCCCAGGAAAGCTGAACTTGAAAGATAGATGCCAGGAAGAGTAGAGGGAAATGCAAACAAGATGAGGAATAGCAGAGGCAAGACCAGAGGCAGGGGAAACAATTCAAGTATGGTGGGGATGGGAGGAGGTGGCAGGGGCAGAGGGTAGCCCCTGGGAAACTTTGTCTACTATGCTAGCTTTGACAATCTATGGAAGAGCTGCACTGACCTCATTATGCAGGTGAGGCCACCTGTTCAGAAAGCAAGGTACCTTTTCCAAGGTCACACAGCCAGTCGGAGAGTTGGGATTTAAACCAAGTCTGTCTAATTCCACTGATCATGAACTTTTAGAAAAAAATGGCACATTGGTATAAAAATCTGATTGGGGTGTACGTATTTCTTGAAGGAAGCTGGTAGCCACAGGGGCTCCAGAGCTCTGGGGAGCTCCAGTGGCACCCAGAACCTTCTGTTATCCACCTTATACGGGACAGAGACTGGGATCTTTGTGCCTTGTTTCATAGGAGCGAAGAAATTTGTTCCTGTAGGGTTTATCAGCTCTTACAATTACTCAGGATGACTCACTCATGTTGCATTAAAACCAAATGCCTTTTGCAGACTGACCATCTTGAGCAGGCTGAGTCAGCTGGGTCTGCAGGAGCTGCATGGAGCCTGTGGCCATGGTAAGGGCACATATGTAGCTTTGTGGTCATAGCCTCCCGGCAGGCATGTGAAATATGGCCACACGAGCATTCTGTACTTCAGAATCAGGGGGAAGGATGGAAAGACAAAGGAGTGGCAGAAGCAGAAGGCGAGTATTAGGCTTATGTATCAAATATGGATGTCGGGTCCTTGTTGCTGTGTGGGCATTACTTCCATTGCCTGGATGTTCCTGTCTCTTTCTTCCTTTTTTTTTTTGGTGGGTGTCGGGGGTTGATCTCAGGACCTTGCGCGCCAGCAGGCGCCCATGCCGCTGAGCGATATCACTGGCCCTTTTTTCGTGTGTGGGTTCCGGGAGTCGAACTCGGGCCCTTGCGCTTGCCAGGCAGGCGCTTATGCCACTGAGCCATCTCACCGGCCCATCCTGCCTCTTTCTTGATGTGTTACTCACCCTTATACTGTTATTTCTGTCATAATGACTCAACTCTGCCATTACAGGACAAAAGTGGCTAGGCTGTACGTAAAAAAACGAACATGGCTGTGTTTCAGTAAAAATTTTTGGTACTATGTCTAAGACAGAAATTTATTTCTCACCATTCTGGAGGCTGGGAAATCCAAAGTCAAAGAGCTGGCAGGTTTGGTGTTGAGTGAGGGCCCGCTTCTTGGTTATAGACAGTCATGTTTTTCTCTCTTTAGAAGAAACAAAACAGCTCTTCAGGGTCCTTTTAAATGGGGTTAATCCTATTCACAGGGGCTAATCCTCCCCCCAAAGACCTTACCTCCTAATACCAGCACATTGGTGAATTTGGTGGCAGGGTGGAGGGGAGAACATTTAGGCCATATCAGGTACTGAAATTTCACTCTCATGTAATTTTCTCTTGATTCAAAGTAATATAACTTTCAAACATTAAAAAAAGTAAAAAGTAATCTTAACTCAAATCTGCACAAAAACAAATGGTTGTCTGGAATTGGCTGTGGGCCATAGTTTTCTGAATTCTGATTTAGGCTTAGTTAGGTTGCCTCTAGTCAGGAAAATACTTAGATCATTGGTCTCCTCTAACATGTGTTGATTTTGTAATGTAATTATTAAAGACAATAGCCTGCTATTTCAAGTTATGTCTGTAGATGACCCTAAAAGACAAGTGTGGTCATTAAATGGTTGGACAGGAGCATGGAGAAGTGGGAGAACAGCAATAAAATACACCCTACAAATGTGGAAATAAATTTGACTTTGTAATTTGAGAATATCAGACACCAAAAATATATTTAATACACGTGACCTACCAATCATCATGGCTTAGACTAGCTAACCTTAAATGTGCTCAGAACACTTATATTAGCCCATAGTTGGGCAAAATAATCTAACACAAAGCTTAGACATGGAGGGAGTGGGGGAGGAGAAAAGGGAAAGGGGATGAAAAAAGGAATTAAGACATGTTATGTACATGTACCAACTTCATATAAGGAATGTAAACACTGTATACTGCAAACATGTACTAATAAAAAAAAGTGTTGAATATCTTATGTGATTTTTTGAATACTGTAATAAAAGTAAGATAGAATGATTGTAGGGGTATGTTTTCATATCATTATGAAGTAAAAAAAATTAAGTTGAACCATGATAAGTTGGGAACTGTTTGTGCCTTATGTATGTGGATTAAATGACATAATATAGGAAAAGAGCAGTGCTTGGTCACATGAGTATATCAGTAAATGTTCCTTTTCTGATTTCTCTTTTCTCCTAAGGTTGTGCATAGAATCTCCCATCAATAAAGCTGAAGCTTGACCTTGGTGGAAAGAGGAGTGCTGCTTAACTTTTCTACTGAGATGTAGTCTAGCCATAGTTCAACCTGGTGGGAAACACCTTTGCTTAGTGACATAGAGTGAAAATCTGTGAAAGCATAATACAGAATCAATACCAGTAGCTTCCATCAGAAAAGTCTCAGGCTGTGCCCACTAGAGCTAGTAGACACTCCAGAGAGTGCTAATACCCTGCTGTTACCCCATCTGGAGGACCTGTGTAGCTCTGTTCTTGCCTTCATACATGTTGAACATTTAGGGTCTTGATGACCTCTCAAAAATGGATTCAGCTCCACAAAATACTTAACAAAAATGGATATCTTACTGAAGATATTGTGGAAAATCAGAAGGAAGAATCCACAATGCATTTCACACTGTAAAACGTAATGCAACATCCTTTTAGACTTTTTTTTTTTGCCTTCCAGAAAGCATTTCTCTTTTGCCAGCTTCCTTGTCTTCCTCTTTTTTCTGGCCCTCAAATCTTGCCTGTTTTCTTGAGTAAGGTAATTCAGCATTTCTTGTTCTATTCCAGTGTCCTTATATCATGTCCCTTCCACATGTTCATCCTTTCAAAATGGTTGTGAATGGTAAACTATAACTGTTTTGGTTTCACCAAATTGTTTTCATTTTCTATTATTCTTGAAAGACAATATTCTGGGCCAGTGACATAGCTCAGTGGAATAAGCGCCTGCCTGGCAAGCTTGAGGTCCTGAGTTCGACTACCAGTACCCACATACGAAAAAAGGGCCGGTGATATTGCTCAGCAGCACGGGTGCCTGCTGGCACACGAGGTCCTGAGTTCGACCCCCAGTACCCACAAAAAAAAAAGAAAAAGAAAAAGAAAGACAATATTCTGACAACACAGTCCATAAGGACAGTTATTCTCTTTGAGTCTTTGATGACATGATTCCACTGTCTGTTGACATCATTATTTCTGATAAAAGTCAGCTGTCAAACTATTGCTATTTTGTGGTAGAAGCCTTGTCTTTTCTTTCTTATTGCTTTAAACATTTTCTCTGACTTTGAGTGTTTTACAGTTTCACATGATGTGCCTAGTTTTTTAAAAAATTACTCTGCCTACAAAGCATTCGACTTCCCATCCATGTAGATTTACTTGTTTCATTAGTTCTGGAATTTTCTTAGCTGTTATATCTTCAAACAGAGTCTCTCCAATATTCTCTATATCCTGTCTTATGGGTTTTTGGATGTGATTAGAACTTTTCATTCTTCTCTCCTTTCCTCTTACTGTTTTTTATTTTTTCATCTGTATGTGTTTCACTGCTAGTGTTTTCTTCCTTTTTAAAAAATTTTTGTATTTTTGAGACAGGGCCCCACTATGTAATTCAGGATGGTACTGAACTTACTACGTAGCCCAGGCTGGCCTCCAACTCACAGTGATCCTCCTGTTTCAGTCTCCCAAGTTTAGTGTTTTCTTTAAATCTATCCTATTGACTAATTCCTTCTTCACTCATGTTTATTTTGCTGTTTCATCTAGCTACACACATATGTGTATGTATAGTTTAATATGTATACATGTTTTAATTAGATATAGTTTTATTTTCATAAATTCCTCTTGGATTTTTGTGAAATCTATTTGGTCATTTTTTTATAGTTCCTCTTTCCTTGTGCATTTTTCATCTTTCAATATTTCATACATATTTTTATTTCTTTATTTTTATTTTATTGTTTTTATTGTGATAAAATATACATAGCATATTTAAATATAATTTTAAATACAATTCAGTCACAGTAAGTACATTCACAGGGTACATAATTATTTTATAGCCTATGTCTGATAATTCTAATATTTGGGGGGTTTAAATCATGCTTGTTGTTTCTGCTGACTTTCACTGTTGGTTGTTGGAAGTCAGGTATTTTTTTCTTTTTCAACTTATACTTAATTAACTTTAATGTGTGTGACTGGATGTATCAGTCAGCTTTTCCATTGCTGGGAAAAAATACTTGACACCTGCAATTTAAAAGAGAGTTCTAATTTGGCTCCCATTTTAAGGAGATTCAATCCATGATTGGCTGGTTCCAAGACAGAAATATTATTGTGGGAGAGCATGGTGGGACAAAGCCGCATGGTTCATGGCAGCTGGGAAGGAGAGCAGGGGAACAGTGCCAGAGAGGAAGGGGTGAGGGACCAGATATAGAACCTGAGGTCATTCCTCCATGACCCACCCAGACACCCCCAGAAGTGTGCTCCCCCAACCCCCCAGGTGGATCCCAAAACCACTCAAGTCGATAGGCCACCCTAACTGTGTAATCATGAACCCTTTATTCTGGAGGGAATTTGCATGTCTTGCTGCCAGACATTTATTTTCTTTGTTAGGGGTATTTAAGATTATTTGGGTAGTGAAAAATTGAACCTGAGATCCATGTCAAAGCAGGCCCATAATTACAATGTCTCAGGAAAGATCATCGTTATTGCTTTTATTATTATTACTATTAGTAATAATATTTTCCACTGTGGTGGAGACAGATTTGCCTTTGGCTAGTTTCGCCAGCAGGTCTTTTTTTTTTTTTTTTTTCTTAGTCCATCCTTTCCCTGGAGAATGAACCTCTCTGTAGGTTTAAACTTTATGTAAGTCACAGGTTCATCCCTACTTTTTGTGCAGACTTCAAAACCTCATTTCTCTGAACACGCCCACCAGAGGTCTTCCCTTCCCTTCCTTTCCCTTCCCTCTTCTCCCATCCTCTCCCCTCTCCTTTTCACTCCTCCCTTCTGTGATACTAGGGATTGAACCCAAGGTCTTGCACATGCCAAGCAAGTGCTGTAAAACTGACTACATCCTCTCCCTTTTTAAAAAATTACTTTTTAGACAGGGTCTCATTAAGTTGTCCAGCCTGGCCTTGAACTTGTGGCACCCTTGCCTCAACTTCCTAAGTAGCAGAGGTTACAGGTTTGTGCCACCATGCCTGACATGAAAGTTTTTATTGAAGACTCACCTAGGAAATATTCTAGGGCTGTTGGTTTATGATATCTGTTGTAGCTACTTCACTCTGCTGTTGTAGCATGAAAGCACCCACAAACCATCCCTAAATGAACTGGCATGGCCACGTACCAGTAAAAATTTATTTATTAAAACAGGCGGTTGACTTGCATGATGTGTTTTGCCAGCTCTGCTCTAGATTTCTGGGATTGGCAGTTGTTTCTTGCATAGCCACAACTTTTGATTTTTAATTTTTTTGTGCTCATTGCTTATTTTGTTTTATTTTAGTTTATATTTCTCTGAATTTCCCTTATTATCTTGAGAGTTCATCTATTCATTTAACATTGCAGTGTAGTCAGGATCTCAGTGTTTTCAATGGAAAGATTTTCAAAATACCCAGTCTTCTGCAGTTCCAGTAGCTAAACCCAAGAGTTTCCTTTTTCCTTTCACTTTATATGCCCACTTAGCTAAACAAAACCTGGTAAGTTAGCTAAATGACAACCATCTGTTTTTTCTTAAGCATCTCCTAAGTCCTTTAACATCTTGTCACACCAGTTTATAGCTCCTTTTCCTCTGAGAGTTTATAATCTCAGTATAGCATAATTTTCAGAAGAGAGATGCTAAAGGTTTGTGCTAATATTGTTTGAACAATTAAATGCCTATAACTTGTACTCTGAGTAACTAATTTAAAGATAACAATATGCAATGAATTAACCATTGTTACTCTCCTATTATCTTGCTTTGAAATTTCATTTTTTTCTCTTTAAAAAAAAAAAAAAAAGAGAGATGCTAAAATTCTGACTTTTTCCTGCCATGTCGAAGGATGAAGTATAGATAATCCCTGACTTGTGATGGTTCACCTTAACATTTTTTGACTTTATGGTGGTGTGGAATTGTACCCATGCAATCATTGTTCTTCACTTTCAGTACAATATTCAATATATCTCATGAGATACGGAACTATTTATAAAATAGGCTTCATGTTGGATGATTTTGAACATCTGTAAGCTAATGTAAGTGTTCTGAGCACATTTAAGGCAGATTAGACTAAGCCATGATATTTGACAGTTAGATGTAATAAATGCATTTTTGAGTTATGGTACTTTCAACTCAGGTATGGGTTTACTGGGGTGCAACACCGTTGCAAATCAAGGGCCATCTGTGGAGGAGACTCGAATGCTGTGTATGGATATGGCCTCCTGAGAGCTCTTGCCATTGTGTTTACTTAATCTCTTCGATGTGCCTCTCACTGCTTTGAGGGCTGAGATTCACAGTAGGAACAAACAAAAACTCTTGATCTCTTGGACCTGGCATTTTTATAGGGAGAGACAAAAAATAAATAAATGGACAAAACCAGAATAATATAAGGAAGTGAGAGTGTTGTGTTGAAAACCAAAGGAGTTGTTTCAGTGGAGAATGACTAGGGGGTGGTGACGGTTTAGACTGGAGTTTAGTGAGGAGGCAACATGGAAACCTGGTGGGGATGATATAAGAACAAGCTGCACAAAGATCAGAGGCAGGGAGGGGACAGTTTTTTGGGGGGGTATTTTCAGAGTTTGGAGAGAATGCTAGTGTAGCTGAGATACAGTAATAGAAAAAACTGAAACAAAAAGAACTCAAAGAAAAAGAAACATGGGAATCCGAGACACAGTGGGACTAGCACACGAATTCAGTGAAAAGAGATTCTGAAGGACAGCTGTGCAGCCATCTCAGAACACAATTGGCCCAAAAGAAAGCAAGAGGGCTTAGTGCCCAATAAAGAACGTGCAGAACAGCGATGCGAGCCTTTTAGAGCTTTTAATAATACACACAGCCGCTCCCGCACACGTGCCATAGTCTCGCCACCACCGGGCTAGGGTAAGAAAGGGTGCTTCAGGGCACACAAGATGTGACGGATAATTTGGGAGAGTTTGATGAGATGGATGTGTATGTTTCATTTTAACCAGAAAACAGAAAGGTGGTAGACATTGCAGGAAAAATAAAAATTTTATAAGAAATTCATAATTCAAATATGGCAAGTGGAAATGTGGCATGGTTTAGAGAAGATGACTATTTAAGAAAGGAGGCTAGGGCCGGTGAGATAGCTCAGCGGCATAAGCGCCTGCCCGGCAAGCGCGAGGTCCTGAGTTCGACTCCCGGAACCCACATACAATAAAAGGGCCGGTGATATCGCTCAGTGGCACGGGCGCCTGCTGGCGCGTGAGGTCCTGAGGTCGACCCCCAGTACCCACAAAAAAAAAAAAAAAAAAAAAGAAAGGAGGCTATATTTGATCTTGGCACATGGAACAGCCACCTTTGGGCAATGCAGGTTTAGTGATACGTGGCCCAGTTGCTGCTAAGTTTATTTTAAAACAACTTTATTGAGATATCATTGACATAAAAATTTTATAAATTTAAGGCGCACAACTTGATGTTTGGATAAATGTACACACTTTGACATGATCACCATAATGAAGCAAATTAACATATCCATTACCTCTAGTGATTACCATTGTGTGTGTGTGTATGTGTGTGTTGGAGTCTTTTCTCAATGAGAACAATCACACTCCTTTAGTGAGTAATATTTATGCAACATCAGTAGTATTGTAAGTGTGGCTTCTGAGTTTAAAGTTTTAGATTCAACCCATATGGACAAAGCAAAAAATAACCAAATATAGTTAAGGAAGGAAGTAAACATGACAAACCTTGGTTCTGTGGAGCACACAGCTGGTAGAGACTGGGAGGATCATGCACTTGACGTAAAATCATTTTCTCATCATAGGTGGTAGGTCTGAGGGGTGAGGGTTTGAAGGAGAACTTAAAATGTAAATTCTTTGGTATGTTTTAGAGCCTTTAAAAACTGCTTTTATTATTTTTATAAACTTACTTTAGAAAAAGTTATTCTTTAGTTCTTTTATTCCACTATACTTATGGAATATTTCCAAATTTCAGGGTTATTGGAGATATGTGATGTGCCCCACAGCACCCAGTACTGTGACTCTCACCATCTTGTCTCAGGTTAATGAGGTTCTCACCATGTCCTTCCCATGTCCTCTGCTTCCATGGCTCCCCTGCTTCTCCTTGATGACACACACCCACTTTGATTGCAGTTCTCAAAGATTATCTGCTAGTATATGTGCTCCACCAATGTGGAGACCACTGTCCTACTTCCTACAACATTCCTGGTGTTTCCTAGAGTGCTCAGTAACCAGAAGTCTCAGTAATAAAGGAACAAATGAGGAAAGCATGAGGCAGATGCAGAATTTAGTCCATCTGACTTGACCTTGGAAGAACATTCTGAAGGTTGCAGGACCCTGGGTTGGCTGAGCGGGGCACCTCTACCTCTGGCAAAGGATCTGTCATTCTATAATTTAGGAAATCTTTAATAGGTGTGTTAGTCCTTTAATGATACCTTTTTTTTTTTTTTATGCAGGTACCGGGAGTTGAACTCAGGACCTCGCGCTTGCCAGGCAGGCGCTTATGCTGCTGAGCTATATCACCGGCCCTAATGATTCTTAAGAATGTTTCTCAGCCATGTTTCTAACTTAAAGAACATTAGGAGATATGCCTACATGGCTGAATGGTGGAGCCATTTGTGTCACAGGAGTGTACAGTGGTTTGGGGCTGGACCTGCAGGGCGCCTGTGGACCCCCCTTCAGGGGGGTTTTTGTTTACTTAACCTTACCCTCACATGTACCAGCCACAGGCCGGCCAGTCCTCTTCCTGCAGAGTTGCTCCCAGCTGAGGCACCTGTGTCAGAAGGGTGTGATATGAGCTCAGGCAGCGATTTGGCTCCTTTAAGAGTGGATTGGTTCTTGGAGTCCCAGGGCTCCCACTGCTCACAACCAGCAGTAGAGCCCAGCTGTCTGCAGCCCCTGGGGGACTTCACTGTGTTTACACGAATGGTCATATGGTAACCTCTTCAGCTCACAGGCAGGCTGCATGGTTACCTCATCTGCAGTCCAATGACCTCATCCATGTAAAATGTAGCAAGTGCAAGGGGGGTGGGGTGGGGATCAGAGCAGGGCCAGCTTCTCACTGCAGCCTCAGAGAAGCTGTGCTCCTCATAGACTCAGAGAATCAGCCCTAGAGTTGTCCACTTAGGAATTATTCTCATCCAGGAGCTGAGTCAGCCAAGGGGACATGTTTTCCAGGGAGTGAAGCTGGGAGGTGCCTGTAGGGACTGGGAGTGTCCACATCTGGATGTTGCTTATCTCGGGTGATTTTCACCCCCTCTCCCAGAAGGGCCACTGACTATAGGCTAGGTAAAGTTGCTACCTGCCTGGCCATATTTTTCAGAAGCCATCTCCAAAATGTTGGTGCACAAATGGAAAGCAGAGCATACCACAAAAGGGAGAGAAAGACACATGGTCTTCTAAGTTGGGGGTGAAAGCAGCACTAGATATTGTTTTAATTGTTTATCACTTTCTTTGAATTATATTTGCTCTCCCCCTCCAAAAAATATTGCATGTGATGACCAGGAACATAAAATAAATTACCTTTGCCATAGGCCGCTGGGTTTATTAGCCTCTTTCAAGCTCTTTACAATGTAAAGGACAGGCTGACCTACAGTTGTCTCCTCCTTCCAACAGGCTCTCTCTCTCTCCCTCTCTCTGTAACAAGAGCTCTGCTATTTGTGCATTTAACAGCTTAACCCTTTGAGCTACTCCAGAGCTCTGTATTCTTCCTGGGATTTCTTTTGGAATGGCATTAATTTTTTCTCCAGCTTTATTGAGGTATAATTGACAATTAAAAATTACATAATGGTATATAATGTCATGTTTTAATACGTGTATACATTGTGAAATGATTCCACAATCGAGCTAATTAGTGTATCTATCACCTCACGTATCATTTGTGTGTGTGTGTGTCTGTGTGTAGTGAGAGATTTTTAGATCTATTCTAAAGCAATTTTCAAGTATACAATACGAGTTTATTAAGTATAGTCACCGTGCTGTACTGTACAACATATCTCCAGAACTTACTCTTCCTGTCTCACTGAAACTTGTACTCTTTCATTAAGCATTTTACATTTTAAGGCAGATGATTTATGTTATACAAATCATGTATATGTATACATTTTAAAAAGAAAACAGATGAAAAAACAAGCCCAGGAAATAAAAATGGAAAGAACAACACAAAAATCAAATAGCCTCAGAGGTCAAGAATTTATTTGGATAAGCTCAGCACAACAAAAAAGACTGTTAAGGGGAGACTGTCCATTTTAAAGAGCAAATGTTAATAAACTCACAGCCCTCCCCCTGACTACTTGAAGATCAATGAGTAATATAGAAACCATTGCCCTTGTTCTTTAAATGCAGGACGAAACCAGTTATTCGAGTTATATCTAAGTCTTGTGGGGGTTGGAGCCAAAGACTTAGCTCTAATGAGCGAAAGAACAGGAGTCATTATTTCGATGGTGTGTTTGCTGTTGACTCCTCCTTGTGCACTTGACATATTCTTTCTTATTAGCAAGTCTGGAGCAGCAGTGGAGTGTTCAAATGATTTCTCCAAAATATGAGCCCAGGACAATCCTCCTACACGCTGACGAATGTCCCTGTGAGCAACTTGCCTTCCAGCCTGTCCAGAGTCAACTCTACTGCTGGCAAATAGCTTTTCAGAGCAAGGTGAGCACTACGGAGGACCAGAGTTTATATATTTAAACAGTTACAGGCCTGGGTGTGTGTGTGTGAGCCTCATGCTGCACGGTCTGGGCAAGATGGTGTAACATGGGCATTTTACATATCAATAGCAGAGGAGGCTGTTTCCAGATGGCTGTACCTATTTCAAAGCCACCTTTTCATGCAGAAGGAAGACTGTGGACCTCCCTCCAAGTAAATGTGTTTTGTAAGCCCTGGGAATGAATGCTTAAAAAATGGTCCTGAGCTATATTTCATGTCCAGTCCAACGTGCTGTGTGTGAACAGCTGTTGGAGGCTGGCATGTGGTGGTATATTAAAAGGAAGATTACCATTTCCATTTTTTTCCCCTTCTGAAAGCTTAATATGCATATATGAAACGTGTGGAAAAAATAGGCATAATGAGACAGGGAAGCCGGGTCTCAAGGCACTAGTCAGTGCACATCTGGAGTTTGTAGCATTCTAGAGATAGTTACTTATTCCCAGGAGCCACTGACGGAGTGGGAATGGGAGCCTGGTATCCATGGTGAGCTTCCCTATCTCACCGTGCCAGGTGTGCACTGTGTGTTATTTCTTGGAAAGGCTGTCCTCTGAGGGGGTGGGGAGGGGAGAGGACAAGAGAAGAGAGAAGGGAAAAAACAGAAGGGAGGTAATTAGGCGCCACCTTGCCCAGTGGAGCCAGCTCAGGCGTCTGAAATCAAGGATGAGTATTGGAAGTGTGCTGATGGAGTCAGATGACACATGCAGAGCCTTCTTGCTGCCTGCCAACTCCATGCTTGTTTCTATGGGTACAAGGCCAGGGAGGAGAAACCCTGGGGTCAGAAAAGACGCTCAGACAACAATGCCAAGCAGGTTGGGCCTTGCTACTTGCCTCTTATGCAGTTGATATCAGTCTTGAACTGACAACCTGAATTCATGCTGGGCTTTCTCTCCCTAGTTAAGAAATTGGCAGTGTTTCAAACCTCATCGGCAGATATTTAGAAAAAGGCTGCATGGGATATTGTTTTTGCTGCATAACTGACTGGCCGATCTCTATATTCCCATTTAATGAGCAGAGAAAGTGAGGAGTTGGGAAATGGAGGGACTTACCCTACAATAAGAGGAAAATAGAGCAGATCTGGAAAGTTTTCCCAGGAAGAGAGTTTGTTACAATTTCATAGATTCAGAGCATGCATGGATTTTTTTTTTAAGCTGCAGGACTGCGAAGTTCCAGATGCTCCGTGTAAAACAATGCCCCACAGGGAGGGGAAGTGTGAGGTCCGGCTTGAGGCCACCCTTAAAAGAGCTATAAACAGCAGCTGCTTCTATTGTGCATGCCAAGTGCTGCCTGTTAAGGTTGATCTCCAAACTCCTTGTTTCTTTCTCTTCAACCAGATGTGACCAAGAGTGAGTTTGACAATTTAGAGGTGGACCCCAGATGGTGGGGACCAGGAAGCAGAGGGGCACCAAGGCTCTGGGAGGGCTCTCTGCTCTCTCCCTGGTGCTGTTTTCCTTCTCCACATCTCATCTGTGTTCCCTCCACTTAGCTCTCCACAGCAGGGGAGGCTCTACGGGACAAGGTGCCAGGGTATGGGATCTGCAAGCTCCACTGTGGGGAAGTGGATGGCCCTGGGGCACACTTGAGGGAAGAGATGGTGGCAGGAAGAGCACTCGGAGGAGCCCCACTTAGGCAGCCCAGGTGGAGGACATGACGGTAATAAACAAGAGTCCCATGCTGTTGGGACCGAGCAGGACCTGGATGACGAAACACGAGTATGCAGGCTGGAAAAGCTGGGGACGTGTCACTCAGCAGCACCTGGCCAAGGGTTCATCAGCTGCCTGGATGGCAGGGTGAAGACATCAATCTCAGAACATGCTGCACCTAGTTAATTACGCAAGTGTGTTTACCTGTTTATTGTTTCAGGAACTATGAGTTCAGGCATTCTTAATCTCTTCTTGTTTCTCTTCCTCCTTCCTTCTTTCCTCAAGGTAGAAGACCCAGGAGGCATAGGTGAAAACAGCTGTCTGCACAAGTTATCCCCTAACTAGTACAGCCAAGAGTTAGAAGCACAGAGGGGAGCTGGGGAGGCGACATTTCTTAGAGACCACTGCTGTCCCTATGTGCAGCTCAGGCAAATGCCCCTCAAGCAATATCCTCTGTTGGTTTACTCTCTCCTCATGGAGATGACAAGAATCATTGCAAGACTTACCTTCTGATGTGCTCAACTGTGTCCCCAGAGCTGTTTCTGTCACAGCAATTTCTGAATTGCACCCTGGTGAATTCCACACAGCTGGTAGAAGCAGATGGGTGGAGCTGCCACTGAGAAGTCAGGCCCTGATGCTGTGAGGAGCTGGTCCCTCACTTTCCTTGGTCTTTTGTGCCCTTGATGAAAGAATTCAGTTAAGATATATAGGTGGTGTGCAGAAGTACAGGTAGAATTTATTGTGAAGTAGATACACAGAGAGTTATGCCTTCAAGTGAGAAGACAGGCAGTGCCATGCAGGCATCTGTCTGGAATGCAAGTTTGGATATCATTTTATGCACCCAAGAGTTACTTCTGGGGTTCAGGGAACGAGGGGAATTATGATGCTTATTGACATTTTACTTAGAAGTTACTTTGGAATTGCAAAATGTCTTCCTGTCCTTTTCAGATGGTCAGTGTTCCCTTGGGGGCCTTCATCATGTAAGAAACTTACAAAAGAAATTTATAAAAGATAAGTTCCTTAAAGAACAATTGTTTTCCTGATATCATTGGACCATAGGCTACGGAAGCCAGGAATACTGTACGCCTTCTTTTAGAAACAGAGGCCCTGTGTCTTTGGTCCAGGACCTAATAAGTGATTATAAATGTATTATACTGAGGTCTTTGTTTCTTAACTATTACTGGCAAAGCATGTTATTTCATACTCCCCCTTTGTCTCTCAAGCCCACCAATGTCTAACTACCTGTTCAGTAGAGCTATGCTGGAGAATGAGTCACAAGTACAACCAACATATGGATAGACTTAGACTTATATGGGCTGTGGTGAAGGATCCCAATAGATGCCGGAGAAACTCTTGCCTGGGCCTATATGGAAGCAAACATGTTCAAAGATGTTCCTTATATCATTATTTTGGGTCTCAGGGAATTGGAGGCACCATAGGTACTCAGCATTTGGGGACCAGATGAAATGTACTAAGAGTTTATGCAGCTATTGATGCAATGAAGGAGCACATTTCTTTACAAAGTTGTTGAAAGAAAATGTAAGAAAGAGAGCAAAATCTGTAGCATTATTTCTGTGTGATCATAACAAGCACCTGAGATAAACAATTTTAAAGAAGAACATAGGTATATTATGGCTCACAATGTTGGAGGTTTCCTTCCATTGTTGCTGGGCTCTGTTGCTTTGGGCCTGTGCTAAGGCAGAATATCGTAGCAGGAAGTATGTGGCAGAGGAGACTGCTCACCTTATGGTGGCCAGGAGGCAAAGAGCCAGGAAGAGGAGGAATTGAGGTGTCCCAATATCCCTTTCAAGGACACACCCTCAATGACCTAAACTTCTTTCCACTAGGACCTACCTCCTAGAGGTTGGGGCATTCAAGATCCAAACTACAGCAACACCATTTTAATAATGTTAAGAAATTCATACACATACAAGCAGCACTGTGTTTTTACATTTCCAAGGGCAAATTCCTAAAACATTAGACATGTGTCTGTTTGGTGGGGAAAGGGGAAGGAAACAGATTATAGAGATCAAGAATAGAGGGAAAAATTTCAAATAAAGCTAAAGAAGAGAGGAAGTTTGAACTCATGAGTTATGATCATTAAAGGGCCATGAAGCAAAGAAACAACTAACTTAGTTTTCCCTTGAATTCCTATGTATAAAAATTTACTCTTTCTCTCTCATTGTTCCCTATAAAATAACAGTTTCTGTGATAAGAAGTACTAAAGAAATGTATGACAGCACACATAACATTATTATCAGCAATCAATCGTCAAATACTCTTTAAACCTATGGTATGGGGAAAGCCCTGTGCTAGGTATGATTGGGAAAATATATGGTATTGTCCTTTCTCTTATCATGCAAACTGCATGTAAAAAATAGCATGAAATTAAAAATAGTTTATAATCATAATTATTCCAAACTGTGGGAAACGTACAACATGAGCTACATGAGATTAGAAAGAGATAGTTAGTAAGGACAGTAGTCAGGAAATCTGGAAGTTTTCATAAAGAAGCTCTGCATGGAGACTTGCAGAGTGCTAAGGATTGCCTTGGGAGGCGAAGGGAGTGGAAGCCTGGGCACAGATTTGGGCTTGGCAGATCCCATAGAAATTGTAGGTTTGCAGTGGGAGTAGGGGTGTGCAGTGTTCTGCGTTCTCTGCAAAAGTCAGCTCTGGGGCTTGGGCTTGCCTCCAGGGCTCTGCAGGAAGCCATTTGTATACCCTCTCTAGGCCTTTCCTGCTTGGCTCAGTATGTGCGCACTTGAGAGTGGGATTTAGGATTTGGCCAGGAGAATGCATCTTCTGCTGGCCACCAGCATCTCTTTCACTTCATTTTCCCTCTTAGACTTGGGGCTGCCTCCTGGCATCACCTCAGTGCTCCTTCCATAGGATGAAGGAAAAGGGTCTCTTTTTAATGTGGCAATCCGACATTGTTGACATTACATAAAAAATTCTCTGCACATTCATGGACAGATCTTCCAGCGATCATTTAAAAACTCTTTTAAAAAATGAAAACCATACATGCATGAATTTAGAGTCAGACAATTTGTGAGGTCTGTTAAGGCAAAGTACAAACAAAGAGCATAATAAAGGATGGATAGAAGGAAACAAGGGGGTGGGTCTCTTGCAAATGGGAAAGGGTCCAGGAGCCTGAGGGAGAGGGGAGATCAGAGGGGAAAGGGAAGTAAGTAGAATAAAGATGTGCCACGTACAGGAACCTAATAACCTCAGTGAGTGTGAACATTATATAGCATAAACATGAGCTAAGAATAATAATATGGAAGAAAACGGGGAAAGGGGATTTAGAGGCAGAGGGAGGCAGGTAGATGGGAAGGGGGAGGGGATTAAAAAAAGAAACAAGCTGTGTTATGTACATGTACCCACTCCCCAGGGTGAATGTATACTTCATATACTACAAACATGTACCACTAAAAAAATGAAAGTCATGTGTTCCAAGGCCCCCTACCCCTTTCCCTCTTTCCAGTGTCTCTACTCAGAGGTAGACATTGGAGCTAGTTCACAGATTCTTTTACTTTTTTCTTTTTGTAATGAAACATCTTGTACACTTTGAATGTTGAAAACTGTGCATCACATTTTTTTTTTCCAGTGAAAACAAAAGAGAATTTAAACATAGACCAACAAAATTACAATAGAGAATGTCAATTCCATACAAGACCCTACAGGTTCTGCTGATTCTCCCATTGAGTGGCAGGGCTCAAGTCATTATTAGGAGAAAGTTTTATTTTAAAAGTGCCATTTTAAACTGCAAGGATGGCCGTTAACATCACAATTAAACATGCCAGAGGAGAAGCCATGTTGCCAATTGCCCGCTTAGCCCACCCACATCTCAAACCCAGGCTTTGCTGCCTTCTATACCCCATTTATTAGAGTTTTTTTTCTCTTTTTTTAAACAAGAGAGGGTAGACAGGTACATGTTGGTAAATGCTAACTGTCCCCATTCATGCAGAGATGCAGTGTAATCTCTGAACCCAGTACACAGAGAAAGGAGGGAAAAAGCTAGAATTCTCTGCACGACTGCACCGGGGCCGAGCACCCTCCAGCTTCCAGCAGAGCGAAGGGAGCAGAGGGTTTTCTTTTTTCCTGCAGAGCATGGTGGTGTTAATTCCACACAGAAGGCTGCAGACATCCTTTCCCACTGTATTCTGCTCAAAGATTCTCCCCACAAAGTACGTCAAGAGCCATGGTGTTTGAGACGAGACCTCAAGAACAGTCACTGAACACAGGGGTGGGGGGAGGCTGCAACTTGTTCCCAGGGACCAGAGAAAATTAAAAAATAAAAAGGAAGAAAATGAAGTTTGGAATCCATCAGTGTTCCATTAGTCATCTTCTTCATCCTCCTCTCCTTTCTCCCCTTCATCATCATCTTCATCTTCTTCACCTTCATCCTCATCCCCTTCTTCATCAATATCTTCCGATCCTTCTTCTTCATCATCATCACCATCTTCTCCTTCCCCTTCCTCATCATCCATATCAGGAAACAAGTAGTACAGCAATGGATTTGGCCATATAGCATCTTTGATGACCTCTCCTAACTCATCTGCATCCACATCAGAATGGTCAGTAAACCAGATAGAGAAGCTCTCGGGTTCTTCCTGCTGTCTCTTCCTACTGGCTTTATTCTGTGCTTGACTTGAACGGTTTGTCAAATCCTTTCCAGATCTCCATTTGATTTCAGTGGACTTTGGAGATGGATCACCACGCTCATTCAGATGAAATTCTTTGGAGAGAACTTTATTTTCGAAGTAAGGATTTTCATCAAAATAAAAATCTATTCTGTAACCTGATTTTATATCTTCAAATTTTGTCACTTCGACTCTGGTCAAATAATGCAATGCCTTTTTGTCCTCCTCCCCACAGACACTTATGGATGGTTAACAAATGTTTCCCACATACTTGAGATTTTGGCAATCAATTCTGACCTCTTGTGAAAAAATGGTTGGTGGGGTTTGTTACATTTGTACTTTTTTTTTCTGTTCTACTTTCAATATATCTTCACTGGCTTGTTCATTAAGTCCGTCTATTTCATTTTGTGCTTCATCAATATGTTCAATTGCTTCTTGTTGTTCTTTTGCTCCCTTGGGCAGGCCTGGTGAGGCTGATGCTGCCTCGACTTGGGGGCCAGAGACTATTGGGGCTTCTTGGTCGGAAGGGTGAGTAGACACTGGAGCTTGGGAGCCATGACAGGAGGGAAGACGTAGCACCTGCCCTGGGGATGTCTCAGGCCACAGGAGGGCGTTCAGGAACATCTGTTTTCTTTTTTGTGGTGGTGGGGCCTTGCTTATGCTAAGCAAGTACACTTTGTATTTACTTCTATACTTCTAAATAAATAATGCCACAGCAAGCAGAACACCAAAACAACACCCAGGATTTGGAAGCAGATTTGTTTGCATCAACAGGCACTGATTGGGATCATTCCCAGAATATCAGGCCCAGATCTCTGGTGGTCTAGGGCTTTTATATGATGCCCAAGCAGGAGGTACAAAGGAGGTACAAAGATGAGACAGAATGGCCTGGCAGTTCTGATTAACTAGCAGGGCAAGATCATCGGTTAAAAGGGTAGATTAATGATCATCAGTTCATGAAGCTTGTACCACTGTACAGTGGTACAGTCAGGCATCCTTCGTGTTCAGTTATACTTTTGTGGTTACAGGGGTCAAGAAAGTAATTACAAAGCCATGAAGCAGTTACAGAGCTAGGCAGTTTCAAAAGAACAAAGTTTTAAAAAGAACAAAGTTTTAAAAGAACAATTTCTCTTGTACAGTTTTTCCCTTTCAGTAATAGGGTGATAGAGTGATACTGCTACTGTTTTTTCTGTGCTGGGCATCAAACCGGGGCCTCTCGCATGCTAGGCACTAAGCTATATCCCCAGCCACTATGATGCTATGTTTTGATTCTTGAGTTTTAGGCACTCTCTATAGACTTCTATCAAGGAAGAAGGGCATTTAGTTTTATTTTGCTGCCTGAACAATGACTATTTACCATCCCTTATCTTTCCAGTGCAGTTTATATTATATTTTAGCTAGATAATATTCACAGATGTTATTCAAAGCTGAGCCTTTCAGTAACTATGATTATTTTTCCTTTTCTAAATAATTTTGTGCTTTTTCTTGACCTAGGTACATGTAGCTCTTGGGGACTTGAAATCTGACTAAAGCAACTATAGAATTAATTATTAATATTATTTAATTTTAACTCTTTTATATCTAAATTTAAAAACAGACCATCTTTGAAAACTTTTTTTTTTTTTGAGACAGGGTCTCACTGTGTAGTTCAGGTTGGTCTTGAATTCACTAAGAAGCCCAGCCTGGCCTCAAACTCACAGTGATCCTCTTTCCTCAGCCTTCCAAGTGCTGGGATTACAAGCGTGCGCCACCTCACCCAGGTGAAAACTTTTAAACATGCTTGGAAAATCTTCAGTAGATAAATAATTTTTTTTTTTTTTTTTTTGTGGGTACCGGGGGGTTGACCTCAGGACCTCGCGCGCCAGGAGGTGCCCGTGCCGCTGAGCGATATCACCGGCCCCTTTTTCGTATGTGGGTTCCGGGAGTCGAACTCGGGCCCTCGCGCTTGCCGGGCAGGCGCTTAAGCTGCTGAGCCATCTCACCGGCCCTAGATAAATAATTTTTTCACTTGCAACTTTAATGAAAACTAAACACTGAAAAATGAACAAAATATCTCAGTAATTCTTTTTTTTTTTGGGGGTACCGGGAGTTGAACTCAGGACCTCGCGCTTGCCAGGCAGGGGCTTATGCTGCTGAGCTATCTCACCAGCCCAACATCTTAGTAAATTGATATTGATTTTAAGTTGGGATAATATTTTGTATATGTTGAGTTAAATGTGATGTATTATTAATATAAATTTGAGGGCTGGGGATGTAGCTCAGTGGTGGAGCACTTGCCTAGCATGAATGAAACCCTGGGCCCAATCCTAAGGAAAGTGTGTAGGCGGTTAACTTTTTGCAACCTCAGATGTCTGAAAATTCGACACATACTCTTGACATACTAGTTTGTCTGGGTAGGTGAGTCCAGTGTGGAAGTATTTTTTTAAAAATTAGAAGCTATTGCACTATTGTCTTGTAGTTTGGTGTGTTGCAATTGAGAAGTTCTAAGTCATTTTTTTTTAATCCTTTGTATGTTTATATATTTTCTTCTATTTTTTTTGCCCCACTCCCCAAACCTTTTTTTTTCTCTCTCATCAATGCAATAAACTTTTGTGATGACAGGACTTGTGTGGGTCATGGCTTTCAATTCTGAAAAATGTCCTTGACTGACATTATTCATGATTTTCTCCTAATTTTTCCATTCTCCCTCTTTGGAACTTTTTATTATTTGGATGAAATGTAATTAGGTCTATCATGGTTTTCTAATTGTCTTATCTTTTCTCTTTTATGTTCCATCTATATCTTTTGCTCTCCTTTGTAAAAAATTTCCACAAGATTTCTTTCAACTTTTCTGCTGTTATTTATAATTCATATTTTTTAATTGCCCAAAGCCCTTTTTGTTCACCGAATACTTTTTCTTTTAAATCACATCCTGCTCTTGTTTTATAAGTACAATATTATCCAGTACAATATTTTCTTTCTTTTTTTTTTTTGTGGGTACCGGGGAGTCGACCTCAGGACCTCGCACGCCAACAGGCACCCGTGCCGCTGAGTGATATCACCGGCCCCTTTTTCGTATGTGGGATCCGGGAGTCGAACTCGGGCCCTCACGCTCGCAAGTCAGGTGCTTACGCCGCTGAGCCATCTCACCAGCCCTCTTTCTTTCTTTTTTTTTTTTTTTTTTTGTGGGTACCGGGGTGTCGACCTCAGGACCTCGCGCGCCAGGAGGCACCCGTGCCGCTGAGCGATATCACTGGCCCCTTTTTCGTATGTGGGATCCGGGAGTCGAACTCGGGCCCTCGCGCTTGCAAGGCAGGCACTTACGCCGCTGAGCCATCTCACCGGCCCAGCCCTCTTTCTTTCTTTCCTACCTTCTTTTTTTTTTTTTTTTTTGTGGTACTGGCAATTGAACCCAGGAGCACTCAATTGCCAAGCTACAGCCCCAGCTCTTTTCTAATTTTTATTTTGAGATAAGTTGCCAAGGCTGGCCTCGAACTTGTGATCCTCCTGCCTCAGCTTTCCAAGTAACGAGTTGCAGGAATGTGCCCTAGGTATAGTATTTCCTATATCACTGTCTTCAAGAACAATAATTGTTTTATTTGTGTCTTTTTCCTACATATTTTTGGTTTCTTTTCAATCCCCGTTCTTCTGTTTGGTTTCTGTCTTTCACGTTGGTTTCCTTTTTCAGATGGGTTGCAACCCTGAGTTGTTTCCCTGTAGAGCTGCATAGGGGCTACCTGTGGGTGGGGTAGTGCTGGGGCGTCTCCAAGTGAGTTGCTTTGGGTCTTTCCCATGAAGCTGGTCAGATTTCCCAGATGAGATTTTGCCAGTTTCCTGCCTGGGGGTAATAAGTATGTTAGCTGCCAGCATTCTGGTAAGTGAATTGGGAAAAGGGCTTGGGATTTTAATATTTGGCACATGTACATTCACTGGCCCCAGTTCTTATAAGGCAACCCAGCCTGCTGTTGGCTGCCTTTGACAAGTATCTTGGTCATGATTTTTAGGGTGAGGATTTGGTAAGCGTGCCTGGGTGGTGTGTCTGATCACACGGCCTCAGCTGGTGCAGCTGGGACAGGGGGCCATGCTGCTCTACTCCTCCCGGGACTGATGATCCTTGGCCTCTCTGTCTCTCCGGCTCTGCCTGCCTGTCTCTCTCTGTAGCGTTTCACCCTACTATATCCTCTCTGTGTGGCCTGGGCTCGCACAGCAGGGCAGTCTCAGTGCACTGACCTTTACATGAGCTGCCAACTTCTGATGGGCAAGAGGTGGAAGTTAGCAGTACCGTGCAATTGCGCTGGTACAGTCACTTCTGGCATATTCTGCTGGTCAGAGAAGTCATAGTTCTTCTCTTTCTCTGGCCCCTAGATTCAAGGGCATGAGGAAATAGACTCCTCCTCATGATGCAAGAGGAAGCGCACATCGCAAACAACCTTGTGGCTTGAGAGAGCGTCATTTTTGGAAAATCTAATCTGCTGCTCTGATCAAGTTAAAATTGATTTTAAAAAAATTTAGCATGATTCTCATTTTGTAGGAATATTTATCAGTTATTTTCTTTTTATAGGTATTCTTCAAAGTATCTATCCAACATTGTTGAAAATCCAAATTAAATATTGTGTAGGAGAAAAAAGATGGCGGATTTGTAAGAAGCAGGCAGGGAAACTCTCTAAAAGTTGCTGTTGGCCACCGGAATATAGTGACTGGGAGAGCACAGGAGGGAGGGAGGTGGCTCCCCTGGACCCAGGAAAGTTCTGAGGCGCAGTTCAGGACTCACGGAGTGAGTGAAGAGTGGTTTCGAGGAAGAGGAAGGAGGAGACAGTGGGCGACTTCTCCCTGTGCCAGGAACGGCAGCACAACAGAAGTTCAAATCTGCGGACACACGGTGACAGCCGGTGCCCTGGGGGGGCCTCCGCAGAGCAACGCGAGACAGCGGCGGTGCAGGGGAGCAGTGAAGGACTGCGCTGGCTGGCGGTGAGTGCCTCGGAGGCGCAGCCATCCCGCCAGAGCCATTGGCCAGGCGCCATTGTTGTGGGGGCAGCCAAACAGCACGGCGCCAAAACAGTGCTCGGAACTCAGCACAGTGCGGTGGCTCTCAGGCCTGTGGAAAGTGCGCTGATGGCAGCAGGTGAATGAGACTGGTCTCCGCCAGAGAGTACAGGCTACTGCTCACTGCCCCGCCAAAGGGCCACTCCTGGCTTGCAGGGACAGACCTGCAGGGAACAGGACTCTGTCACCACACGGTGCCTGCCTACAGCAGAGTTAAAACCTGAAACTGATTCTTTTTTTTTTTTTTTTCTGGTGAAGGTGTTTTTTTTTTTTTGTGTGTGTGTGTGTGGGGTATTTTGTTTGTTTGCTTGTTTTGTTGTTTTTGTCTTCGTTTTTATTTTTGTTTGTCTGTTTGCTCTTTCCTTCATTATTCTATCTGGTTTTTATATGAGTGTAAACAGAGCCTCTAACCTCTTTGTGATTGTGGTTGTGATCTGTTCTTCCTTTTATCCCTTCCTTCTCTTTTTCCTGCCAGTCCTCTGCACCAGTTTCCCAATGTTAGCGGGATCCCTCTTGGTCCTCCAGCCCTACATCTAATTCCTTCCTCTTCTCCCAATTCTCTATTTCCTCCTTAACTCATTTTAAATTTAAACTCCTGAGGGCAAAATTGACATATTAAGGACTTATATACTGCATATAATTTTTCTGGTGTGTTTTAGATTTTGTTATATAACCACAACTATACTTTATATGGTTAAAAGTGGCAAATAACTGGTTAGCTCAGACTATCATTTTCTAGGCTGTGTTTGATGCTTTAGTTACCATTATAGCCAAAAGTGACATAATTGTTCTAAACAGCTTTTCTTCCTGGTATTCCATGACTGAGATTGACTAAGGGTCACAGAAAATACAGTGGCACAGTACCAAAGAACAAAGGACCGGACCAAACAGGCAGCAACTTCTCATACCCAACAAATTGAAGAGGTAGGATCTTGCAGCAGGCTCAAAACCCCCAAATAAACTACGCCTGGAAAATACCACAGAGAAGTAGTCATCTCCTAAGGATTTTAAACACTAGCAATAAAGCAACCTACCATACGTAATTTACAAACATAACCCCAGGAATTAAACTAAAGAAAGAAAAGAAAATGAGATGACACTTAAACAAGATGCAACCCCACATATCCAATTCACCAAAGGCAAACCTAGGGGGCAATGAGGTGGGACAATCCAAAAGCCACCCACCTGGCATCTCTGAAGTAGTAACAACAAGGCAACTGAATGAGGCTCTGGGAAAATTAAATCAGAAATAATTTCACAGATAACTGCAGAGATGATGTCCACAATGAAGACTGTGCTTAAGGATGCTAGAGCAGACACAGACAAAAAAATAGGCAAGCTTAAGAAAATGATGGAAACCATGAATGCTCAGCATAGGAAAGAAATGGAATCCATAAGTCAGATTCAAGCAGATATGCAGGAGAACAAAATTCCATTGAAAGTATTTGTAGCAGATTAAGCTACAAACGTGAGGACAGGATCTCAGATATAGAAGACAGGCTTGCAATTAGTGATCATGAAAAGAAAGAATTCTTAAAAATAGCAAGGGACCATGAAAAATCAATCCAGCAGCTGCTAGGTGACACAAAGAGAAATAATTTAAGATTAATTGGAATCAATGAAAAAGCAGAAGATAGCATAAATGACATCAGAACCCTGTTCACAGACATTATCACAGAGAATTTCCCTGATAGAGAAAAATAATTTGATCTTTATATAAATGAGGCTTATAGAATTCCAACTAGCCATGATCAAAAAAAATCTTCAGCCAGACATATCATAGTCAAGATCCCAGAAATTCAACAGAAGGGCAGAATCTTAAAAAGCTGTTAGGGAAAAGAGACAAATCACCTATAAAGGAAAGCCCATCAGTATCACAGCTGACTTTTCAGCACAAACCCTCAAGTCAAGAAGAGCTTGGAATGACGTATTTCAAGCTCTAAAGGAAAATAACTTTCAACCCAGATTGATGTGCCCCACAAAACTATCTTTCAAAATTGATGGAGAAATAAAATACTTCCAGGACAAAGAACATCTGAGAAAATTTATGACCACCAAACCAGCACTCCAAAATGTTCTGAAGGACATTCTAGAAGGAGATAACAAGGACTACAACTCCAGGAACCCCTACATAAGGAATCCACTAGGCAGGGTAGATAATTAAACAGAGGGAGGGGGGAAAATAGGGGGAACCAACAACAGGAAAATAACAAGATAAGTATAAGTCAATACATATCAGTTTTAACCATCAATGTTAATGGTCTCAATTCAACAATCAAAAGGCACAGACTGGAAAAAATGGATCAAGAAGCAAGATCCAACAATATGCTGTATACAAGAAACACATTTAATTCAGAAAGAAATTCATAGACTGAAAGTCAAAGGATGGAAAACAATACTCCATGCAACAGGAACCCAGAAAAAAGCAGGGGTAGCTATTCTTTTTGCAGACAAAGTGAATTTCAAGCCAAGAATGATTCAGAGAGATAAAGATGGTCCTTACATCCTTGTAAAGGGAACAATCAAAGAGGAAGAGATAATGATCATAAATATATACGCAACAAATACCAGTGCACCCAACTACATAAAACAAGTATTATAGGACGTGAAAAATCAAATAAACACTAATACAATTATATTGGGGGATCTCAATACTCCACTGTCACAAAAAGACAGATCAACTAGACAAAAAATCAGTAATGAAATATTAGAACTGAACTAAACTTTTGAAAGAATGGACTTAGTAGATGTCTACAGAGTGTTCCACCCCACAACATCAGAATACACATTCTTCTCAGCTGCACACAGGACGTTCTCCAAAGTAGACCACATACTAGCTCATAAAACCTGCCTAAGTAAATGCAAAGGAATTGAAATTATCCCATGCATATTATCAGACCATAGTGCAATGAAATTGGAAATCAATGGCAAAAGAAATCACAAAAACTTCCTAAACACATGGAAATTAAACAGCACCCTCCTGAACAACCAATGGGTCACAGATGAAATTAAAGAAGAAATTAGACACTTTCTGCAATTGAATGATAATGACAGTACAACATACCGGAACTTATGGGATACAATGAAAGCAGTCCTAAGAGGGAAATTTATAGCATTAAATACCTATATCAGGAAAATAGAGCAAGTGCAAATAAAGAACTTAATGGTGAACCTCAAACTTCTAGAAAAAGAAGAGCAGGCTAAGCCAAAAGCTCATACAAGGGAGGAAATTATAAAGATCAGAGCAGAAATTAATGTATTGGAGACTAAAAAAAATACAAAGAATCGATGAATCAAAGAGTTGGTTCTTTGAAAGAATAAATAAGATTGACAAACCCTTACCCAACCTTATTAAAAAAAGAAAAGAAAAGAAAAGACTCAAATCCATGCCATTGAAAATGAAAAGGGCAATATCACAATGGACCCTGTAGAAATCCAGAAGATCATCTATACCTATTTTGAAAATTTATATTCTAATAAGATGGAAAACGCAGAAGAAATGGACAGATTCCTAGATACATATGAATTACCAAAACTGAATCAAGAAGATATAAAAGTCCTAAATAAACCAATATCAACCAATGAAATAGAAGATGTAATTAAAAACCTCCCAACAAAGAAAAGCCCAGGCCCTGATGGATTCACTGCCGAATTCTACAAGAAATTTAGAGAAAACCTAACACCAATACTTCTCAAACTTTTTAATGAAATTGAAAGGGAAGCAATACTCCCAAATTCATTCCTGGAAGCAAGCATTACCCTGATACCAAAACCAGAGAAGGACCCAACTAAGAAAGAGAACTACAGGCCAATCTCCCTAATGAACATAGATGCAAAAATCCTCAATAAGATACTGGCAAACAGAATCCAGCAAATCATCAAGAAGATTATACACCATGACCAAGTTGGATTCATCCCAGGGATGCAGGGACGGTTCAACATATGTAAATCAATAAATGTAATACACCATATTAACAGAACCAAAGACAAAAACCACATGATCATCTCAATGATGCAGAAAAAGCTTTTTACAAAGTCCAGCACCTTTTCATGATAAAAACCCTACAGAAAATTGGAGTAGATGGTCTTTATCTCAATCTGATAAAAGCTATCCATGACAAACCAACAACCAATATCAGACTAAATGGACAAAAACAGAAAGCTCTCTCTCTAAAATCAGGAACAAGACAAGGATGTCCACTGTCCCCACTCTTATTCAACATAGTCCTGGAAACTTTAGCCAGAGCAATTAGACAAGAGAAAGAAACAAAAGGAATAATGATTGGAAAGGAAGAAGTTAAATTATCATTATTTGCAGATGACATGATACTCTACATAGAAGACCCCAAAAACTCCACTAAAAAATTGCTTGATTTAATAAGCAAATTCAATAGTGTACCTGGATACAAAGTCACTTCTCAAAAATCAATAGCCTTTCTGTACACAAATAACAAACTTACTGAAAGAGAAATTAGGGAAGCAATACCTTTCACAATAACATCCAAAAAAAATGAAATACCTAGGAATCAACCTCACAAAGGATGTAAAAGACCTATACACTGAAAACTACAGTACTCTGAAAAAGGAGATTGAAGAGGATATCAGAAAATGGAAAGATATCCCTTGCTCCTGGATAGGAAGAACCAATATAGTGAAAATGGCCATACTTCCAAAATTGTTATACAGATTTAATGCAATTCCAATCAAAATTCCAACAGCATATCTCACAGAATTAGAGAAAACAATCCTAAAATTCATTTGGAATCAGAAGAGACCTAGAATAGCAAAGGCAATTCTGGGCAACAAAGGCAAGGCAGGGGGCATCACAATCCCTGACTTGAAATTATACTATAAAGCTACTGTGATAAAAACAGTGTGGTATTGGCAAAAAAACAGACCTGAAGTTCAATGGAACAGATTAGAAGATGCTGAAACAACTCCAGACATACTAAGCCACCTTATCTTTGACAAAGGTGCCAAACACATTCACTGGAAGAAAGATAACCTCTTTAATAACTGGTGCTGGAAAAACTGGCTCTGCACATGCCAAAGATTAAAACTACACCCATATCTTTCACCATGCACTAAAATAAATTCAAAATGGATCAGAGATCTAAATATTAAAACAGAAACATTAAATATGATGGAAGGTAGGATAGGTAAAACCCTTGAAGACATTGGTGTAGGCAAAGACTTTATGACTAAAACCTCAACCGCACAGGAACTATCACAAAGAATCAACAACTGGGATCTCATCTGATTAAAAAGTTTTGCACAGCAAGAGAAATCACCAACAGAGTCAAGAGACAACCCACAACGTGGGAAAAAATGCTTGCCAGCTGTTTCTCAGACAGAGCATTACTATCGAGAATATACAAAGAACTAAAAAAAAAATCAGACCTCCCAAATTTAAAGACCCAATCCAAAAATGGGCATCTGAGATGAATACACATTTCTCAGATGAAGAAATACAAATGACAAATAAATATATAAAAAAATGTGCAAGTCATTTGAGAGATGCAAATTAAAACAACACTGAGATACCATTTCACCCCAGAAAGAATGGCTATTATCAAGAAATCAACTAATAAATGCTGGAGGGGCTGTGGGAAAAAAGGAACCCTTCTCCACTGTTGGTGGGAGTGTCAACTGGCACAGCCACTGTGGAAATCAGTGTGGAGATTCCTCAAAAAACTAGAATTGGAGGTCCCATTTGACCTAGCTATTCCCCTTCTGGGTATCTTCCCAGAAGAATTAAAAACATCGTACCACAGCAATATATGTGCACCCATGTTTATAGCAGCACAATTTGTAACAGCCAGATCTTGGAAACAATCCAAATGCCCATCAACCAAGGAATGGATAAAAAAGATGTGGTATTTTTAATACAATGGAGTACTACTCAGCAATAAAGAAGGATAAACTGGAGACCTTTATAGGTAAATGGATGAAACTCGAGAAAATACTCATAAGTGAAGTTAACCGGATGCACATGTGTAAGCATCGTATTGTCTCCCTAGTGTGAGAAACTGAAAGAGTAAATAAGATCCAAAAGGTACAATAGATATGATGAATCAGAAAGAAACTGGTCAAAAGGAAAGAGAATCTGAGATGGGGAATGGGGAAAAGAAAGAAGGGAAAAGAAAAATATTGTATTTATATGTAAGATGGTTAAGATAGATACACTACTAATTTTGCTTAGTTCATTGAAGAGAAAGGTTTATGCCAGTAATGTTTGGACAATTGAATGCTGATATCTGGTACCCTGAGTAACTAATTTAAAGATAACAATACATAATGTATTAACCATTGTTACCCTCCTAAAAAAAAAAAAAGATTTTGTGAAGCCAGGCTTGTTGGCATGTGCTTATAGCCCAAGCTACTCTGGAGGTCAAGAGTTTGAGGTCAGCCTAGGTAACATAACAAGACCCTGTCTCAAAAAAATTAACTATTTGCACCAAATCTTTAAAATATTTTCTTCATTTTTGTAACTAAATCTTTTCATTTGTTCTGTGGACTTTTTCTCTTTTTCCTTTGGGAGGAGATCTAAATTTATTCAATTTGAAGACTTCAGGGGTATTTTTGTCTGTGATTGTGTTGGTTCCTGTTCTCTTAATCCCAAAGGGGATATTTTTAGCTGTTATTTATTTATTTATTTATTTATTTTTTTTTTTTGTGGGTACCGGGGGGTCGACCTCAGGACCTTGTGCACCAACAGGCACCCGTGCCGCTGAGCGATATCACCGGCCCCTTTTTTCATATGTGGGATCCGGGAGTCGAACTCGGGCCCTTGCGCTTGCAAGGCAGGCAGGCGCTTATGCCGCTGGGCCATCTCACCGGCCCTAGCTGTTATTTATTGGGCAGTTTTATTTTTCTCACTTGGAGATCAATGCAGCTGGGAGAAGTTGGTTGGAAGACAGTTTTGCCTCAGGAATTCACTGCTTTTCAAAGTACTGTAGTTCTTTTCAAGTCTCTGTGGGCAGATGCTGGGGTGGTTTACCCTATGCCCCTCCAAGTCCCTCCTGTGAGGTCAGTGTTCTGTTTGTGGGGTACTGCTCTCACTTGCCACCCACTAAATGACTCATCTCATTTTCTTCCAGTTCAAGTCTGAGAGCTCCCCAAATATTGGGAAGGACATCATGCACTTATTCCCTGTATTAGTTTTGCTTTTATTGGTACAAAATACTCAACACCCACAATTTAAAGGAAGAGAGGTTTATTTTTACTTATATTTTCAGTAGAGTCAGTCCATGATGAGCTGGTCCAATGCAGAAAAGGCATGGTGGGAGGGCACGGCAGGATAAAGATACTCATATCATGCTGGCAAGGAAGTGAAGAGAGAAGAGAGGAGCCAGGGACAAGAATACACCTTTCTTGATCACACCCTCAGTAACCTGCTTCTTCCAACCAGGACCCATCTCTGAAATATGATACTTAGGGGAGACGTTTTTAGATCTTAACTATAACATTCCACCCACCAGCTCTCAAAAGGCTAATGTCCACCTCATTATGCAAAATGTATGTAGTGCATCTTATGAGTTGCCAAAATTTTAACAGTTCCATCATTGCTGCAAAGTACAAGTCCAAAGTCTCCTCTGAGACTCAAGGCAAACTTTTAGCCAAGAGTCTCTGTAAAAATCACAAAACAAGTTAAATACTTTCAGCATGAGATGGTACAGGGTAAACATTCCCATTTCTAACAGGGTATAGAAAGCAGTTGGACCAAAGGAAGACTGTAACCCAGAATGGCAAACATTAAATCCTGTAGTTCCATGTCTAGCACCTGGGGGAGATCATGTTGAGATGTGAGCTCCAAGGGCTTGCGAAGCACCACCCCTACAGCCTTGCCAGTTGCAGCCTACATGACCTCTCTCAGGCTGCCTGTACTCTCTGTTTGTGTCGTTCCTCAGCAAATATTTCATTTTCTTAGCATCTCCAAATTCCTAAAGTATCTGCTGCACTTTTGGCTTCATGCTCACAGCTTCTTGCAACATCCTATCATAGGATCCTGGCAAGGACTGTGACCTTATTACATATTTTTGACTGGTCTCCAAGGCTTTATTCTGAAATCTGGGTGGAAGTGCCCATGATCCCACAACTCTTATATACTATATGGCTTCAGCATCATGTGGATGATACCAAGGTCTGTCACCAGCTTGAGCAGTAGCTGGGCCTCCTTGGACCATGGGTGTAGTGGCCTCTGAGTGCCTGGGTGGCTGAAATTGGGAAAATACTTCCCTAAAGCTATACAGCCCTGAATTGGCAGGCTGCTCTGGAACTCTTTTATCAAAGCTGTCTTTCAAAGGAGTTTACTCTTTTTTGTCCCTTATGCCTGTGATGGGTGGATTCTGGCCAAATTCCGAGGTGCTTTCAAACCATTTTTCCTATTGTCCCGATGCAAAATACTTGGCTTATTTTTAATGCTAATCTTTTAGCAAACACACTCTTCTATTCCCCAACTTTACAGTCATTTACCTTTTGGCTAGGCTTCGTAAAATTTAGCTCCACTTTTTGCCCCTGTTATCACTGTAAATCTGGCTGAAAGCAGCCAGCAGTACCCATACCACAGCTGCCTTGCACTTTCTTCTACCTACCAGATTAATTAGTCCACTACCTTTAATCTCACTCTTCTGCAAAATCTCAGGACATGGGAAAAATATACACAAATTTTCTGCTATGGCATAACACACATGGCCTCTAGTCTAGCTACCAATGGAATCCTTGTTCCAAACTGAAACCTCCTGAGTCTGGCCTTTAGTATATGCATTACTATCAGTATCTGGTTTTCTGAGCTCTGATAAGTATTGCACAGCAAGCAGTGCTCACAACATCCTAGGGATTTTCTAGCCCACATCTCTAAACCTTTCCAAACTCATCCTGCAAGCCAGTTTCAAAGTCCGGGTACAGACTCAGGAATGGTCCCACTTCAAGTACCAATGATCTATATTAGCCAGCCTTTCCATCACTGAAAAAAAATATCTGACACTCACAATTTAAAGAAGAGGCTTTTTTTGGCTCACAGTTTCAGCGGGTTCAGTACCTGATTGTCTGGTTCCAATGCAGAAATGGCATGGTGGAAGGGCATGGCAGAGGAAAGCTGGTCACATCATGGAAAACAAGAAGCAACGAGAGAAGGAAGAAGCTGAGGACAAGAATACATCCTTTTCGGTCATACCTTCATTGACCTGCTTTTCTGACTGTGCTCCATCTCTGAACACATGAGATTTTAGGGGAGACATTTTAGATCTAAACCATAGTGGTCCCCACATAATTTTTCTATATAAGTTGGGGTTCTGGTTCATCTCTTTCCACCAGCATCAAGTCATCTATATTTTCTCCAAGTATCTTGTCTATTGATATAATTTTCCCTTATTTAACATTAATTGCATAGATTTTTCTCCCATCTTATTATAACTTTATAATCCTTTTATGGGGATTTTGGGGAGAGGAAGTAAGCTCAAAGTACCATTTTTTCAGTCTCATTGGTTATTTTCTTCTTGGTTTGGGTTAACCAAGTTATTAAGAAATTATCCAAAGATTTGATTATGCTAGAAAGAGTAGATGTCTTATTCTGTATGGCTAAAAAGAGGGGCAAATGTCTGTAGTAGTGGGTCTCAATTCTGGCTGTACATCAGGATCAGCTGCAGTATGTGTGCAGTGAAATGATGATGTTCAGGCTGTAGCTCAGATACTGTGATTTGTTTGGCCTGGGATGTGGCCCCATCATCAGCTTTCATATAAACTTCCTGGGTAGTTTTGGTTCTCAGCATGCTAAGAACCACAGATCTTAGAGTAGTGGCTGCGTATTCTGAGCCTGTGAGTGCCTTTGGAATGGGGAGAAAGGAGAAGGAGGAAATAATAAGAGTAAAAAGGAATATATGTCATGGGAGAGGAAAGAGCATGGGGTTTAGACGTCGTGTCTGATGTTCGGGTCCGCAATTAGATGTCTGTGTAATTCTGCAGCCTCATTTTATAGTAAAATAATGACGTGTATCTTGTGGTATTGATAGAAGACAAAATCGAATGTGAAAGCAAATATCGGCTATTTTTAAAAAAGAAAGAAAAGGAAGAAAGAAAGAAAGAATAGTACTCAAAGAGGAAGAAGTAATATTAAAAAAAAATAGAGTGAGAAACTCCAATGATAGAGAGCGATATTTTCCCTTTTGTGGGATGCCTGACTTGACCATAGTCTGGGTCACGTATTTCTTTTTCAGGTGAGAAGTTGCAGGGATGTTCCCCGGGAAGGAACTGAGATGCGCCGATAAATGAGTCTGCTTGTGAATGCTTCCTTAGCCCGAGGCTGCCATAATTGCATCAGCTTACAGATTTCACCCTCTTGATAAAATATTGTCTGTATTTTTTGCCCATCCTCACAAAAGTCCACCCATAATGTAAACTCAAGATTGATGGGAAGGTGGAGTAAATGTTGAAATTTTATTTTTTAAAATATAAAGTCTTTACACAGACCTCACATCTAACCAGAAGCAAAAGAAATCTCTATCATGACACCCATTATTCTCTATTTTGTTTTCTTAGGTTGACTTCATAAATATAATATTCATTGATTTAATTTATTCTTAATACTACTTGATTTGGTGAGAAAACAAGGATTTTTTCTTTTTTCATTTTCCCTTTGAATGAAAAGTCCTGGGTTGAAGAGATATGTTCTAACCTCTATGGGGTGTTTCCTCTGACATCAACTGGTTCTCCAATTCTCCAATACCAACTCTGGGGGTTCAATAACTAAGCTCAATTATAATACTAACTCCCTAGAGTTAGTGTAGACTCCACAGGTTAAAGACTCAGTCCCACAAGACCGTCCTACTTTAGATGTTAGTCACAAGTCTCAGGCTATCTATTATTCTGGCCAACAGACTATAGATCAACAGTTCTCATGCCCCCTTAACCCTACTCACATTTGAAAATTTGCTAAAGTTGTTCACAGAACTCAGGATAACAGTTTACTTCTGTTGAGTGGTATATTATATATAATATATAATATATTATATTTATATATATAATTTTTTTTGAGACAGGGTCTCACTGTTCAGGTTGGCCTTGAACTCACTACACACCCTGGGTGGGCCTCGAACTCACAGCGATCCTCCTGCCTCAGCCTCCTGAGTGCTGGGATTATAGGCGTGTGCCACCACACCTGGCTGAGTGGTTTATTATACAGGATACAACCCAGCAACAGCCAGATTTAAGAGGTGCATAGGCCTGGTATAGAGGTTTTTATCCCTTTTCCTTCAGCTTAATTATAATATTCAAGAAATGATCTAATTATGCTGAAGAGAAAAACAAAGTCCCAGCAGAAGTTAAATGTATGCAAGTTAAATGACCACACAATACCACCAGATGGATTTGCCACAAGCCACCAGGCAGCTGAGTATTAACAGAGGAGTGCATATAATAACTATAGAAAGTGAGGAGCTCTTTTGTCCTCAGACTCAACGTTTCTCTTGACAAAACATTCCTTGATCAAAGAGTTAGCTTTCTCTCTTGATGCCTTCATTTGGTGACATCACTTGGTCTTTCAATATTGAGGCGTTAGCTAGATTCTTCTAGCTCCAAAATTTTTCCGGACTATGCTTATAGCCTATTGATACTTTACCTGCCTCCCAAAGGGACTTTTAGAATATATGCAACTTAAAAATAGTTGACAAAAGCCACTAAGTTGTTTAATCCATTGTGAAAAACCTTGAGAAAGTCAAGACAGCTACTGAAGAAATGCTTGGGAAAAATGTGTACTTTAAAAGGAAACAAGGCCTTTCCTCTGTCTCCCAGGCCCTTTTGGAAGGCAGACATTATGGAAATCTTTGTCAGGTCACTAGCTGACTACCTAGATAATTGAATAAAAATTCTAGTGACTACACAAAATGAATACATACACTACAAAAATAGTTTGGAAAAGTTACAAACAGATGGCTCTAGCTCTTAACAAGCAAGACTCAGCCATCCCTAAAGAGAAAATTAAATCTCTACAGTCACCAAACATAAAGCTCAAAATGTCCAGTTTTCAACAGCAACAGAAATACAAAATATACAAAGAAACAGGAAAATAAGGTCCATTCACAGGTAAAAAAAGAATTCGACAGAAAACATTTCTGAGAAATTCCAGACATTGCAATTGTTAATCAAAGATGTCAAATTGTCCATCTTAAATATGTTCAATATGCTAAAAAAAAAAATAGACAAAGAGCTAAAATAATAAATGCAATGTATAAACAAAATATCAACAAAGAGGGGGCCGGTGAGATGGCTCAGTGGCGTAAGCGCCTGCCTGGCAAGCGTGAGGGCCCGAGTTCGACTCCCAGAAACCACATACTAAAAAAGGGGCTGGTGATATCGCTCAGCGGCACAGGCGCCTGCTGGCGTGTGAGGCCCTGAGGTCGACCCCCGGTACCCACAAAAAAAAAAAAATAAAATATCAACAAAGAAGTAGTAATTATAAAAATGAACCAACTGAACAGCTGAGAAATACAATAACTGAAATGAAAAACTCACTGGAAGTATTCAACAGCAGATTTAAATGGGCAAAATATAGGATCAACAAGTTAAAGAGTAAGACAATTGAAATTACTCAGTCTGAGGAGCAGAAAGAAAAAATAACGAAGAAAAATGAACAGAACATGAGGGATGTGTAGGATACTACCAAAAAATTAACATATGAATTAGAGGAATCACAGAACAGGGACAAAGAATATTCAAGTAATTAATGGCAGAAATCCTTCCAAATCTGAGGACATGAATATAGACAAACAGGAAACTTAATGCACTCCAAGGAAGGTATACTCAAAGAGATCCACTTGAAGGCACCTTATAGTGGAACCATTGAGACCCAAAGACAGAATTTTGAAAGCAGAGAAAAGTCTTCACTACAAAAGAACCTCAATAATATTAACAACAAATTGTTCCTCAGAAACCATACAGGCCAAAGTGCAGGGGGATGACACAGAGTTCTGAAAGAAAAAGATGCAACCAAGAATTCTATGCCTGGTAAAACTATCTTTTAAGAATGAAGGAGAAATTATAAATGAAAATGAGGGCGTTCATTATCAGCATACTTACTCTGCAAGAATTGTCAAAGTAAGTTCTCCATGCTGAAATAAAAAGACAGTGATGGTAAATTCAAGCCATAAGAAGAAATAAAAACAACTATATAAGTAAATGTAAAGTCTAGTGTTGTTGGTGTATTAGTCAGCTTTCTGTTCCTGGGAGAAAATACCTGACATACACAACATAAAGGAAAACAACTTTATTTTGGCTCCTGGTTTCGGAGGTTTCAGTCCATGATTGGCTGGCTCCAAGGCAGAAAGAGCATGGCAGAAGAAAGCTGCTCACCTCATGGCATCCAAAAAGCAGAGAGGAGGGTGGTGTGGGGGACAGAGCTAGAGAGAGAATAAAGGGCTGGGAATAAGATGTATCCTTCAAAGTATGCCCCCAGGGACCTATGGCCTCCAAAGGACTTCCATCTTTTTCTTTTTTCTTGTAGATGTTTATTTATTGACATCAGAAAGTATTCACAATAGTTTGTTCATTGAAAAAAATTAGGTTTAAAAACTAGAAGCCCAAAGAGGTTAAGTACAGTATGAGTCCCTCTATATTTATTAACATGGATTAAACATGCACATGGCTTTTCAAAGGAGTGAACCATTGATTAGGTTAGTGCCCTCATGAAGCAACACCTTTTGAGAGCCCCATCTGTGAACACATGAGACTTTTGGAGAACATTTTAGTTCCTGAACTGTAACACCTGGGTTTTTGCTTTGATTTGTAACTTCACTCTTTTTCCTATATGATTTAGTGTAGGAGATCACCCTGTTGCTTATGCCCAGAGTAGGCTGTAAGCAGTGCAGGCTGTAAAAAGTTAACCTCACAATTGGCTGGTTTTACGTAGTGAGTCAGGCCGAAGCCTATGTGATTCGTAAGAGCACTGTGGATGGCCTTGGACTAGCATCCCCCCTTCCACCAATGGGCACAGCAGAGACCAGAGATATGGTCTGTGAAACTGTGGGGCTCTTATATGAGATAACACGGCAGCCAAGGACAAGTGATTCTTTCCAAATTCCTTTCCCAGAATTGTAGTTTATTTTACTTGAAAAATCAGTTACTCATTAACCATGACTTATTTCTGGTATCTTCTGTTCTTGATGCAAGAATGTTTTGTTCCCTCCTTTACAAGCCCTGCCTGCATCAGTGTCTTATCCCCAGCAACCACACGTAGCCTCCTCACCCTGTTCTATAGATTGTACAACCCATAAATACTGTGGATCTGGCTGTTTTGGGATCTTTGCTGTCTCAAGCACTGACCATCCCTGTTCCTCACTTCACTTTTATCTTCTCTGAGTTTTTCTTTGCAGCCTTTTGTCATAGCACCAAACAATCAGGGTCTTTGCTGAGGTCCCCAATAATTTAATAGTTAAATGCGTGAATGATGATTCTATGTTTAAGAGCACACAATATATAAAGATGCAATCTGTGACAACAAAAGTATAAAGTGGGGGAGAGTGTATATGACCACAGTGCTTATATATTAAGGAAACTAGGTTAGTATTATTCAAACTTGGTGGAGGTAAGTTTAAAATGTTAATCAAAATTCCCAAGATAACCACTAAGAAAGTAACTTTAAAAATACATTGTATACTATAAAACTAAGGATTACCAAAAGCATTCTAGGGCCGGTGAGATGGCTCAGCGGCTTAAGCGCCTGCCCGGCAAGCGCGAGGGCCTGAGTTCGACTCCCGGAACCCACATAAAAAAAGGGGCCGGTGATATCGCTCAGTGGCACGGGCGCCTGCTGGCACACGAGGTTCTGAGGTCGACCCCCCGGTACCCACAAAAAAAAAAAAAAAAAGCATTCTACATTTTTTCCAAATAACTTCTAATGTTCTTTATGTATGGATTTTCACAACTCCGTGTGAGAGGAGTCAGTTATATGTGACAGGCTTTGACAACTTGGGAAAGAGCTGTGAGGCAGTACTTGGAGCCATTTTTACCAAGTCAAGTACAAAACCTGGGTTAAAGGAAGAGCATAATAGAATGGAAAAGTCTCTTGGCTAGCAGGCCACAAGTGGGTTCTCATCACCTGGGTTCTTTTTAATTGCAAGTCACGTGACATTGGACAACTCTGCTTCTTCTTTTTTTTTTAATTTGTCAAAAGAGGATGTTTGTATTAGCCCATTTTTGTCACTGTAACAAAATACCCAAGGGAAGCTAAATTTATAAAGAAAAGAGGGTCATTTAGTTTATAGGCTGGAGGTTCAAAGGCATGAACTGACATCAGCATGGCTCTGATGAAGGTCTCCTGGTGGATTATAACATAATGGTGGGAACACGCATGAGAGGGAGAGACTACATCCTAAGATTTTTTTTTTAGTACTGGTGATTGAACTCAAGGCCTCTAGACTGAGCTACATCCTTAGACATTTTATTTATTTATTTTTTATTTTAAAACAGTGTCTTGCTAAGTTGTTAAGTTGCTCAGGCAGGGTTTGAACTTGCAATCCTCCTTCCTCAGCCTCCCAGAATGCTAGGATTACAAGCTTGTGCCACTATATGCAGCTCCAGACAGGCGATTGGAGAGAATTTGATCCCACATTCTCTCCTGAGGACATTGCCTCGATGTCTTAAGGACCTCCCTTTAGGTTCTATTTCTTAAAGATCTATTACTTCCCAACATTGCTGCCCTGAAGACGAAGCTTCCAATACATGAGTCACTGGAGGACACACTCAACCATATTCAATCCATTTCAGTTTGAACTACATGGTTTCCAAGAGTATGCACTCTCTGAGGCTAATTTTAAAAAAGATGAAAATATCACATATGTTGACCAGACCTTGAGATGTGAGACCTGTTTTGAGTCTGAATTGAGTAAGCAGATATTCAATTCAAGTAGATAAATATTTTTGGAGGGTTATTTGTGTGCCAAGAAGTGTGCTCAAAATGACACACACAGAAAAATAAGAATAAGTCCTTCCTTTAAGGAGCCGACATGCTGTAACTGTCTTAATAAGGAAACTGGTGCTTAAAAGGACTAAGTTATGTGAATGAAACTACACGAGAAGAAGCATAGCTGGTTCAGGAAGCCAAACTGATTTTTAGATCAGAGAGCTGGCCATGCTGTCAGGCTGCCATAGATCAACCATGTGCCATTTTCCTAATGTCCAGAGTAGGCTGCTGTAGAACTCTTTTTGGGAATAAACTAGTTCGGTATACATTACTGTAGGGATTTTGTTCTAATCAGTAGCTTGACTGTCTCATGTTGAAGTTAATACTTCCTCTTGTTCTATTTAATTGAAAAAGACACAGTCCCTGCCCTTTTTCACTTCCGGTCAATGGCATCAGTTCCTCATTTAGCACTTTGCAGAAGACATAAATACAGCACCCTTGGGGCAGGACAAGAGGTGAGAAAGAGAGACATGAATTCCTGACCTGTGTCCTAGAGACCTTCAGGGCCCAAACCAGCACAAGTCCTAGTGCCTTGGTTTGCACAGTGTGCACTTTCTTCATCAGTAGCTGAAGAAACAACCCTGTTTTCTCCCTAGGACTTGGTGAAACCTGTTTTTAAAGGCCTTGCCTTTTCTCTGATCATTACATTGACTCTTAACTAATTACACATGGCCTTCAACTTGGAATGGCCTGACTTATGATTTTTTGACTATGATGCTGCAAAAAGGATATGCATGTAGTAGAAACTGCACTTCTAGTTTTGAATTTTGACCTTTTCTTAGGATAGGGACATGCAGTGTCCTTTCTCCCAAGACAGTGGGCCATCAATTACCTGCAGCTCCCAGTCACCCCACAATCACAGGGGGAAATAATGACACTTTAGTATGCTATGCCGCTAAATCATGATGATTAGCAAGTTAGATGTATTCAATACACTTTCACTTTACCATATTTTCAACTTACAATGGCTTTATTAGTATATATAACCCTGATGTAAGTTGAGGAGCTTTGGTGTAGCATCTATTTTAATTTGTTGCCTCTTTGAAATCATTTTATGTCATTTAAGAATTGCATGGTCAATAAAGAAGTAAGCACAGGGACTGCTTGGTGGGCTGAATGATGGCCCTAAATATGTTCCAGGGTGCTAAACCCTGGAGCCTGTACGTGTGTGTGTGAAGGACCTTGAGAAGCAGTGTTCTTCGGTAAGTCCTAAGTGCCACCCGAAACATCCTTATAAGGGAGAGGCAGAGGGAAATGACCCACAGAGAAGAGGAGGAGGCATGTGAAAAAGGAGGCAGAGACTAGAGAGATTGGGCCACAAAGGAATGTGGCTGGAAAAGACGGAATGGATCCTCCTCCAGAGGGAGGATGAGCCCAGTGACATTTTGATTTTGGCTCAGTGATGTTGACACTGAACTTCTGGCCTCAGGGACCATGAGAGATTAAATTTCTGTTGTTTGAAGCCATGAAGATTGTAGTATTTATTACAGCAGCTACAGGAAACTAATACAATATTCTATCATTACAGCAGTCTGATCTTTTCTCAGCAAAATGGTTTCAAATCATACAGTAAAATGCACAGAATTATGCAGCAGGCCAAATATGTTAAAATACAGTTACTAGAACATAAGAATACAAAGTGCTGCAGCATGGAACACATTAATCAAGATGATGTAGGCAAGTTAGAGATGATCTGAGTTTTGAAAGATATCAGTGTGTTTAATGACAGGCTGCAGTGGCACTGCATGAATCTAAATGCTGAACGTCAATCATGGAGGGGTCTGTATGAAAAAAAGGGGGCTATTGTGTGTCAACTATGGAGGAGTCTCAGACTTGCCATTGTTTTGAAGTAGTCACAAGGGTAAGCAGTGTTCTAAAATTACTACAGTACCTGCAATTGTGAAAGTATCTGATACTCTCTGGTGACTAAGTTATCACAGGGAGTACTCTGTGGTTTGTTGCCTACATTCATAATTGGAGAAATGGTGAATTTTAGGTTACGAACTTCAGGCACAAGATCCCTGGTTCAGAGGCAAAAGAAGGGGAGGTACCAGCTTGAAGACCACAGAGAGTGTGAGGTCTGGTGTGTGGGGAGGCAGAGGAGGGGCGGGCAGGGCATTAGTTAGGATGGGAGCCGGTGCAGATGCCACGGAGAGGCAGTGAGCAAAAGGCCGGCTTGGCAAATCAGACATGGTGTCAGGTTGACTATGAAATATGATGGATTAACAGCCGAGGCTGGTGGTGTGACCTGCTTTCAAACACTTCATTTAGAAGTCATCATATTGCTGGATGCATCCTTTAATTTGTGATGATGCTGATTGTGATAAATCGTGAGTTTCTGGCAAACTCTGCCAGCCTGCTCCAATGGCTGAGCAGAGAAAATGTGTAATTCTATGGGAACATTCATGCCACGAATGAGAGTGAGGGTCTGCCCGTAACAACAGAATGCTCAGTCAGTGAACAAAGTAATTAAATCAAGCTAATTAAATCACAATAAAAATAATTTTAATTTAATTAATTTCTCTGCACTGAGGGAACATTATGTGGAAACCAAGAGGCTTGCTGAACACTAATAGAATTTCGGAGCTGGGACACCAAAGTTGTGGTCACTGGTGTGGTACGTGGGTTAATGTTGAAAGAATGAAATTAAATATGCTTAACGAGCTGCTATGTTGACTGAGCCTCAAATGGAAAATGATTTTGGAAGCAAGAAAACAGGATCTCTTCTTTTCCCAGCTAAGTCACAGTACTAACTGAGCCAATAAACGTCAAAATTACATGGTACTAATTTAAAAGCTAGACAAAGTAGATGACACATGATTGCCTTCCTGTGTGAAAACTGATGGGCATCTTAAGCCAAGTGAGAGCAGATAGTTTAGTAGCAACATTCATTACTCTCAGCCTTATCCGCGACCACTAGTATCTAATAAAGCCGCCGGAAGCGTTAGAATGGGAATCTTGTGAGGTCCCTAGACAAGGACTAAGCAAGTAGCAATAGATTTTAACAGCAACATGGAAGATTTAGGTGAGCCATATAGAAGGAATTTCTGTCTGGGCCAGGTATTCACCAATAACCAGTTACTACTTCTTAAAGACACGAACCATTGCTCCCTCCCTCCATCACCACTCCAACCCTTTATCATCAGAGTTAAGCAGAGGGATGTACACTAGCTGGAACTCCAGCAATTATTATTCAATGAAATTATTAAAGTCATTTAAGAATTTCTTCCCTCAGGGTTTGAGCATCAGGATGGATACTCTTCTTCTGTGGTGGTTTAGACATTGTTCAGCTCATAAGCAGGAGGATGCTCTGACAGGCAACCTTTCAAGGTCACCTCCATGAGACTAATTTTGTCATGTAAGCGACACTGGAATTCTAAATGTGTGTTAGCAGCACTCACATAATTACCAACTGTGATTTTAGAGGAGTTCTGTGCTTTGGATCTCAATATTATTTATCATGCACATTATTTTAATTAATATGTTATGTGTGTGCCAACATTTGAACCAGACCTCATTATGACTAGTCAGGGCACCACGTTGTTTGGGAGTGGAATTGTTTTCTGGGATGCAGCTGGTTTTCCTTCTCAGCAGCCAGGGAAGCAAGGGAGCAAAGGAGCTGGTGTGAGCAAAGCCTTTGCTGCCCCTGATTTAGATGACTGGCCACCAGGAGACTGCTTCTCCATCCAAGGAGGGTGGTGTTGGGATGCCTGCAGAGAGGGCTCCAGAAGCTACACAAGGTTCCTCAGGGAGAAGGAAGGGAGATCAATGTTCGTGATATCTGGGTACTGCATGCCAGCCACAAATGATGGGTGTCTAAATGCCAGGGAAGAGGGAACAGTTGTCCGTTGTCTGTTGTAACATGACTGAGCGACCAGGACAGCACAGTGCCCATTGGCTGCAGCGGGTTCCTCTTAGACCACACACTCGCCAGAGGATGGGCAGGGCCATGCGCAGGTCCTCATCTTCCTGGTGGAGCTATCCACTCCTCGCTCAAGGTTTAGAACAGGACACTTTGAAGGAGAAAGATTTTGTCTTTCTGGAAAGGAGAACTTCCAGCCCAAACTGCCTTCCAGCCAGTTGGTTCAGATGCAGCCCCAGCCTGACCACCACCCTAACCTCATCCACCTGGCATTTCTTAGGTCTCTCTCTTCCTCCCTCCTGCCCTAAATGACCATTCTTACCAGAACAAAGACATGGTGCAGCCAAGCCCCAAACAGCTTCTTTTCCCCCCAGGATGTCTTTTTATTCTAGAACCTGCTGCCTCACAGGGCAACACTTTATGTTCTTGTATTTGTAATGAGAATCAAAACCTGGTGACTTTCCGCACTGTCCCATACTCTCAGAGAGGCATAAGGTCTAGCTGTATTGGTATCATTTTAAAAAGATGCTTCAAATAATACAATAACCTTCATCTGAGGTCTAATACATGTCAAACAATGTGTTGAGCAGTTTTCATGAATCACTAAATTCAGTCACTAAATTCTTCCAGGAGCTCTATGAGATAGGTGCTGCTTTTATTTCCTTCACACAGATGACGAAATGCGCAGCTTGAAGGAGTTACATGATTTACCCCGGGGCAGTGCGGCAGTGGCCTAGTGCTTGAATCGAGGTTCTCCTCTTTCCCTGGTGGAGACCCACTCAGTAAGTGTTCTGCTGAGCCGCTCACACAGCTGCCCACTGATGCACACCCTGGGCTCATGTACCATCTGCCTCCATGGAATCCTCTTTTCCAACCTGAAAACCTGTTTTCAGAAGGAAGATTTTGGGCCAATGAAGAATATTAGGGCTATTTCTCTGTCTTTTACAAAATCACTTAACTACACACTGGGCATCTGTATTGGTCCAAGGGTTCTGTCACAGTAAGAAATCCCTTTAAAGGCATTGACTTGGAGACCTAAGGACATCTTGGTAACACTGAGCTTTGACTAAGCTGAGAGTTCCATTCTCTGCCCATGTCCTACGTCCATACGCTCAGCAGCACCCTCTGTACTTTAGAAACAACCATGGCTGGACTCGGGAAATAGACAGCTGAATGGACCGCCCTGAGAACTTCACCTTGATCGCCATTGGACCCTCTTTCTTTGATTTTTCTCTCTTTTTTCTCCGAGTTGACTTTGTCCACTCTTGTCCCCATCTCTGTGCTAGCCCCTCTCTTTCCTGTCATCCAGCCTCTGTGCAGTTGGCTTCACACTACAATTGTTCGGGTGGCCTTAGCCTGCTTCATCATTCTCTGCTGAAAAAGAATAATAATAGAAAACCCCAAAGAGAAAATATTTACCATTTCTGAAATGGTTTGAATTAATGAAATAATGCTCCAGGGCATTTAGATCGAACCCGTATAATTGTAGGTTGCGATGTATAATAGTAGCTCATGCAGGGATATCATTTTGTGCTATTTTACTTTCAGGTTTTTGTTAATCCAGTGGGTTTGGTGGAATTAGAGGGCTGCTGTGAAAAAAAAAAACAACAAACCCAGCAACCTGCTGGTTCCAGAACAGCCTTGTCAAACTAGCAGGTAGCTGTGCGTTTAGCCTTTATCCTGCGCACAATAAGGCCAATCACCAGGGCCTGCAGAAAGAGTATTGAACAGTCGACACAGGACATTTTTGTTGAAAGTAGTCCTTTTGATTTCATCTTCCTGAACTAATGTAATAAAAGCAGACATTATGGGACACATTCATCTCAGTTGGATAGGGACCATTATGAATATACAGCCACGTGTACAGTCATAAAGGTTATCCCACAGCTAGAAGTGACTTGGAGATGATTGCTGATCCCACGGCTGTGAACATCTTATCCCGGGTAAGGATGGAGAGCTGCCCGGGAGTGGGTTCCTGTGTGGAAATCTCTGCCACACCATTTGTATTCTGAGGTTATCTGACTTCTAAAGCATCCTAAATTTCAGCCACAAGCCAAGCTTCTCTAATTAGAGAGTGTTTACCTCTAAGCAAGAAGAAAGGAAAACAAAGTGAAAGAATCTTAAATTTGTATTTGCTGATCAGATGGCTGTTTCTATGGAAACAGAAACAGAGTAAGGAACTAGCCATGAACAGCCAGGGTCAGAGACCTAGTTCATGTCAGCCTCTCCATATTCTCAAATTCCATACTCTTCGGTTCTGAGTTTATGACCTCAGTGGGGACTATTTGCAAACAAAAAGAGCTTCACATAACTTGAGAATTTAGAAGATTTCCCCCAAACAAAAAGCTCACAGAAGTTAGCCTGACTCTGGCCTTTGAGGGGATCCAAACTTTCGAAGCCTTCTCATTTCTTTCCTACTTGAAGCATTCCAAGTTTGCTGAGACATGGTAAACATCACTCCCAACTTTTATTTGTGTGGTTGCTAGGTTGCTATCTTCCATGCATTCGTTAAAGGGCACTGGGAAGAGCTGCTCATTCTCCATCAATTGTATCCTGTCATGAGTTTATAGGTATATTGTGCTGGGCTTTAGAATGAAAACAGGCGAGTCATTGCAGATTAAATTTGAAACACTGTATATCAACATAATTCCTCAAACTGAATACAAAATATGGCCTGATATTCCTCTAAGACTCACAAGGCTTATGTCTCATAATTACTCTGGAATTTACTGCATTCCACACTATTCATTCACTCATGTATTCATTCAGTAAGTTTCCACTGAGCAACCACTGGATGCCAGGATTCAGGTCTTGGTTCTGGGAGGCGAGTTATAATTCACAGGTGTTTCCAAAACAAGGCAGAGGTAGTGCACAGGGAGTTTGTGATAGGGAGATGCCCAGGGTACAGAAGAAGCCAAGGAAGCCACGTAATTAGCAGTGTGTGTGCGTGTGCATATGTGCATGTGTGTTGCATGCATGCTTGTGTATGTTCACCTGCTGGCGTATGCACGTTCCTGGGTGTTGACAAGTGCACAGTATAAGAGCAGGATTACTGATGGAGATGAGGACTACAATAAATCTTGAAGCATAAATAGAAGTTAGATAATAAAAGCAAAGTGGATTACATTCTAGAAAAGAGGAATAACGAGAACAAATAACATTCCGAAAACTAACAGTTATTCTGCTAGTGAGAGCTAAGGCTACTTGGGTTGTGGCGGTGGCTGAACCTGGAGAAATTTGCAGTGCTCCTGTGTTCATGATAGAGTTCATTCGTTGAATGAAGGAAGGAAGAAAAGAAGGAAGAATGGCAGGGGCTATTGAACAGGAAAGGATCAGGAGATTTGTTTCTTATGTGTGCCTGGGGATTTTTAAATATACACTAAATATGTCTCTTAATAATTAACTTCGGAACCTCAATATCTTTGTTTATAAAAAAAGAGCTAACCAAGGGATATTATGAGAGTCAAATGAGATGCTAATGTCTGGTACTTAACATGGTCCCTGGCACATTCTTCATGCTCAATAACAGTGGTCATTATTATGACAACGACTGAAGAGGAAAGAGGCTGTAATCAAAGTGCCAGCGAGAGGTGATGGCAGCCGGAAATAGGGTGGGGAGAGAGTAGTGGGTCTGAGAGCTCTCTGGGGAGACAGTGGTGGCAGGGCCAGTGTGCTGGTGGTGAGGGAGAGGAGTCAAAAATGACTTCCAGGTGTCTGGGTGGGTGCGTGGTAGTCCCTTCAGAGAGGGAGCAGCAGGGAATGTCCACAAAATAAAAGACCATGCAACACTGTCTTACTCCGATTTATGTTGTTATAAGGGAAAACTGCAGACACTGAATAAAGTGGGTAGAGACTTACTTGGCTCATGGTTCTGAAGGCTGGAAAGTACAAGATCAAGGGTCTGCATCTGATGAGGGCTTGTTGCCACGTCATAGCATGGCAAAAGACATCACATGGGCAAGAGAGAGCAAGAGATCAAATTTGCACCTCAAGTCCGTTAGCATCAATTAATTTCTGAGGATGGAGCTCTACCCAAAAGGCTCCAGCACCAACACTGTTGCACTGGAGGCATGTTGAAACCACAGCAAACATCAGTACTCAAATCAGTCCTTGATCTGCAGAGCTTGTTTCACAAAATTGTACTGAAATCAGCACAATGTAGAGTAGTGGGGTTTGTTGATGGGGGTGGGTCTAAAGACTTCTCAGTGGGAATGGCGGGGTCATAGCAACCCACACTACCTCCCATCAATGCCATGTGACCACCAGAACTTCCTCTGCTCCTCAGCCTGCCTTCCAGAGCCTGGGAGCTGGGCCACTTCTCTGTAGCTCCCCGACCACCTGTGGGAATCAAGCTTCCCTGTGAGCACTGTGAGGTTTCTCATGGTGACACATGACCTGCCATGTTGGTGACCTTTGTTCTTTTCTCCACACCAGACCCAGTGTCACTACACATAAACCTACTGTTGGGGAAAAAAGAGTTATGAATCCTGCTTCTTTGTGTTCTAGCCAGAGCAATAAAACTTATTCCCAATACTAATACTGCAATTTAAATTTATTATCTTTGTGCTTTGGAGTATCCATAGCAGTAAAATCTGTCCCCAAGAGAATCATTACAATTTCCAACTACTTAAGGAATTATTTTTGTTTATGTTTTAAAGCCACAGCAATAAAATTTAACACCCACTGTAATAGCACAACTTTGTATGCCTTTAAAACTTGCCATAAATGATAATTGTGAGAAGAATGTTGGTCAATATGTAAATGTTTTTCCAGTAGAAAACAACATTTTTTTGGTTGTTTCATAGTAAGGCTCAGGTTTTTAACAGAGCATTGAGAAACACTCTTTTCCAATTAGTCAGTTTTGTCAGTCGTATCACTTAGACATTTCTCGAGTTGCCCCATTTCTCTGCCCACACAGCCCCTGATTTTACACACCAACACTCTAGCCTAAGGTGCTACAGTCTGGAGCCTGGGTAACTGACATGCTTTCTCCCTGCCCAGTCCCACCCTATGATCCATTCCCTCCACACGTCTTCCTGGTTTCCAGAAAAATGTGAGGGATAGAAAGCAAGTTATTTAGTACTATAAGGAAGTAATCAGCCACGTCCAAAATATGTACATTATGTAAGACAAATAGCCTTGTTTCTGTAACAAATCAATGGTTTAAAAGACATAAAGGAAGAGAGGAGGAGATTTTGAAATAAAAGAGAACTAAGAACTACAAACACGACAACCAGGTATCATCTGTGGGCATTATGTGGTTTCTGACCCGAATAAACCAATGGTATAAAGACATTTAGAAATCAAGGAAAAGTGAGGATGATCTAGACATTAGATGCTATTAAAAAACTATTGTTAATTTCATTGGCACGTGGTTATGTTCCTAAAGGCTTCACTTATTGGTTAGAGGTGCATTCTTGGGTATTTACAGAGGAAATGACATGATGTCTTGTATTTATTTTGAAACACCCAGCCCTTTCTTTCCTCCAAATGGATGAGTGGTGGAGATAAATGAGAAACAAGATTGCCAAAATGTTGACACTTGTTGAGAAGGTGGGGGAGGGTGGGTACTTAAGTGTTCATTGTGTATTCTGTCTGCTTTTGCGAATGTTGGAAAATATCATAATTAAATATAAAGGATTTAAGAGAATAGGCCAGATGAACTATTTGAACTTTTATTTGCTTTTGCTGTTCGAGACAGAGTTTTACTATGTAATTCAGTCTGGCCTTGAACTCACTATGTAGCCCAGGCCTTGAACTCAAAGCAATCCTCCTGCCTCAGCCTTCCAAGTGCTGGAATTACAAGGGTGTGTCACCATGCCTGGCTGAACTTTTCAATAATAGCTGATCCATTCAAAAAAGATTCTTTGTCATCACATATTTCAATAAACAGATTACTTTACTGAAGATCTACTGTTTGCAAAATTGAGTAAGACACAGCTTCTGTCCCCCAGAAGGTTACCATCTGATAGCAGAGGGAAGACTTACACTTGTGAAAAGATACATAAAAATCATAACACTTGATGTAACTCAACAATACCCAGAGGAGTCAAAAGTGGGTACAAAAAACTCAAGGTACGGAACACTGTGTGGTATGCTAATTTTAATATATAAGGAGAAAAATAAAGACTGTAGTCATATAAGCTTAAAGATAGTTTGTATAAGTATAAAGATAAGTACATATAAGAATCTATGAAAAATTGTTAAAATTTAGGAGAGAGGAGAACCAGGCTGAGAGGAACTTTTTATTGAGTAGCTTTTATATGTTCTGGTTTTTGGAAACATGTGAACATATTCCATATTCAAAAATTTAAAATAAAAGGAAAGTGCTTGGGCTAGAGGTATGGTTCAGTGGTAGAGAGCTTGCTTAGCAGGCTAAAGGCCTGGGGTTCAATCCCCAGTACAGTACCTGAAAAAAAAAAAAAAAAAAAAAAAAAAAAAAAAAAAAAAAGCAAGTGCTGTTGGCTTTCCTCCTGTATGAGGTCTTTATCCATGCCCTGTTACCCTTGGTGTATATCTGAAGTCCTTACCATGGCTTTTCAGGATGGCCACAGTCTGGCCCCTGTGTCCTCTCCTTTCGCACCTGTCACCTCTCAACAGCACTGAACGCCACCAAACTACTCTGCAGGCCCTCCGCCAGGCCCTGCTCTTCCTAATGCAGGAATCTCGCATGCTCTTTGCTCTGCCTGTTCTTCTTCCCACCGAGTGTCCTGACCAACTCCTGCTGATTCTTCAGGTTTTGCTCGAGAGGCCACTTTTTCTGCTGCCTTCCATCACCTTGCGTTTCCGGAGCCTGTGCAGCTCCTTGCTTTAAGTCCCTTTGCTCTTGCTCTCTCTGGTTCGTGTAACATGTCCGATTTGTAAGGAATCATCCTCCTTCATCTTCTTTCCTGTCTGTAAACTACAAAATCCTGGGTGACTAATTTTCTCCTGTGCTCCATCACCTGTTGCCAAGCTTCGTATTTAGTGGAGTTCAACACAGAACGCAGAAGTGAAGGAGTCAGAGTTACAGGAAGTAAAGAGCTGATCATCTTGCATGTGTGTGGAATGCAGAACACAGAGGCAGACAGAATTTCCATGAGAAGTGAAGACAAGGGGAAAGCCTGCCACGATGAGCAGAGAGAGTGGTGTAAGTTGGTGGATGAGTAGTGATCAGAGGGGCTGTGGAGGCAGAGATTTTTCTTGACTCATTGCAAGGGGGGCAGATATTTATACTGAAGAGAGCACAGTTGTGGGGAAAAATAGATGAGAAAAGACTTGAAGTTCATTCAACACAAAAAGGCAACAGTGAACCTAACGTTTCTTAGGGAGGTGTCCATATTTCCAGAGGTCTTAGCAACTCCACAAAAACTTCCATTAGTAAACTACACTGTTTTTTTTAGGATTTTAAATATCTGGAGATGTAAGAACTAAAGATATTTTCAGATAAAGTCAAACGAAGGAGAAGAGAAAGATATGAGAGCTAAAGTATGGGGTGGGGAGAACCAGGTGAACTTGGGAAGCGTTTCAGGGAGAACAGGAGGGTGAGGAGGCAGGGAAGGGCTTCTGCAAGGTCATGGAAGGACACTGAAACCCAGTGAGGAGCCCTGGCAGGGCCTGGGTTGTTAGCAAGTCACTTGCTACACTGAGCCTCATTTTCACTGTCAAAAGGAAGGAAGGGCAGGTGAGCACTAAAATATCCCTCCTCATCTGCCACGCGAGGACGTCACTAGGGGATAAGACAACTTGCTTCTGAAAAGTTGTGGCCTTTGTAATTTATTCTTTTTGCAATTTCCATTACAGTCATACCTTGGTATTTGACTGCTTTGAAACTCATTGAATTTGATACTCTACGCATTTTGACATAAAAATTTTGTCCTGGTACTCATTATTTGTTTGGTACATGATGTGCAAGCTAGAACTCGTCAGTGTTGATTGCCTTGTGGCGTACTACTTTTGCAGCCAAAAGAATTTGGTACACATTGTTTTTGGTACTCTTGTGCCTCTCAGAAGTAATCAACAATGAATACCAAGGTAGCGCCATACATCTGATATAAAAATGACTACCATCATCACTGAATGGTGGTGGTGGGGCTCAGGACAGCTTGATCTTTGGCCCCCCAATGACTTTCTAGACTATGAAGATGGATTTATAGCATTTTCCCACACTACACAGTATTTTCCTGCCTGGTTAACTTATATGCAGTATTCCATCCTTATTTGCAGTTTACTTACCTGCAGTCAACCATGGTACCAAAATGTTAAATTTTAAATTTCAGAAACAAAACTTGTAAATTTTAAATTGCATGCCATTCTGAGTAGTGTGATGAAATTTTGTCCTGTCCTCAGGATGTGAATCATCTTTTTGTCCACTGTATCCACTCTGGATACACTACCCTCCCTCTAGTTATTCGGGTAGTATCTTGGTTATCAGATTCACTGTCACAGTAACACAGTGCTTGTGTTCAAGGAACACTTATATTGCTTAATATTAGCTCCCAAGTGAAAAGGTGGTGATGTTTGCAATCCAGATATCCCAAAATGAAGGCATAAAATGCTTCTTTTAAGTGAAAAGGTGACAGACGAAAACTTGTGTGCTGAAGTTGCTAAGGTCTAAGATAAGAACAAATCTCTTTGTGAAGTTGTGATGAAGGAAAAGCAAATTGATGCTACTTTTGTTGTTACTCCTCACTGCAAAAGTTGAGGCCATAGTGCATAAGTGGATAAAATGGAAAAGACATTAAATTAGTTCATCTATGTATAGGAAAAAACATAGCAGTTTTAAGGTTTGGTTCTATCTGAGGTTTCAGGAACCTGTGAGGGGTCTTGCAACACAGCCCTCATGGATAAGAAGGAACTCCTGCTTCTCACTTTGGAATGGCCTTATGCTCCCTTTTTATGAAGTTTTCAGCATGGAATTGTGCTCCAGTGCCCTGCACTCAGAAGCAGTTTTAGGTAGTGGGAAGCTGGTGGGCCCTGGGCCAGCTCTGGCTCTTGTCCTGTTTTGGTCTTAGTTACAATTTTCTTCTGTCTCACAACTGGTGACCTGTAGCTAGGTGCTTTGCCTCTGTGCCTTGGGCTTCTTTTCCTTAACATGGAATCATGGTAATGGGAGCTTCTCAAGCTATAGTGAGGAATACCTGACTTAGCACATGTGCAAGCCTTAGGGAAGCACCTATCGCTCTCTACTGCTCAGTAGTTGGCCCTTGTGGCTCCATCAGCCTGGAGGGAAGGGAGCTTACCTGAACGGGTTCAGGTCAGCCTTAACTCAGTCCCATAAGGCAGCCAGCACAGCCCGTTAGTCCAGTGTGTTCTCTGCAGCTACTATACAGTGGTAGTTTAAAGGGCTCATGTATGGGGCAGGGATATTTTCTTTTCTTTTTTTTTTTAATTTTTAATTTTAAAGAGAAAAAATTAAAAATAATAAAACAGTTTCAAAACAGGCTAGTAGGGGAGTAACAATAATTAATACACTGCATATTGTTATATTCATAATAGTTGTTCAGAGTACAAGATATAGGCATGAAATATGTTTTCTCAAAAATGTTTTTGAGACAGAGTCTCACTGTGTAGTGCAGGTTTGCCTTGAACTTACTATGTAGCCCAGGTTGGCAATGAATTCCTGGTGATCTTCCTGCCTCAGCCTCCTGAGTGCTGGGATTACAGGTGTGCGCCACCACACCCGGCAGAAATGACATTTTGTTCTCAAGGCCACTAAATCAAAGGCAGAAGATCTGTTTTCACTCCTACTCTGTCACTTTGTAATTTGGGCTCTGCACAAGTTACTGCCCACCACAGAGCTTTCGTGTCCTTACTTCCAAGATAAATATTCATGGTTCCCGGCTAATGATGGTTCCATTCACGATTTCCAACTTTATGATGGTTTCAATTTATTCACTTCCGTTGAACCATACTTTGAATTCAGATCTTTTCCTGGGCTGGTGATGTGGTGTGAGTCTCTCAAGATGGTGGACAGCAGCAGGGAACCACGGGTCTCAGCCAGCCCCGTGATCTCGAGGGGAAAGAACCGGAACTCTATGCTGCTGTAATATTTGTTAGTTTAGACAGATAAGGGCGTTTTTGATTTATAATATTTTCGATTTACAGTGAGATTATTGAAATGCAGCCCTCTTGTAAATCAATGTGCCTCTGCGTATAGGCTGTTGGTATTAGAGCTGCCATAGCCAAGTGCCACAGACTGAGTGGCTTCAACAACACAAATTTATTTCCTCACAATTCTGGAGGGTGGAAATCCAAGACCAGTGTGTGGACCAGTTTGGTTTCTCTGAGGCCTCTCTCCCTGTGTCCCATATGGCCATCTTCTCCCTGTCTTCTTAAGATTTTTCCTCTGTGTCCTGGTCATCTCATAAGAACACAAAATACATTGGATTAGGGCTGTATCTACACGACCTCATTTTAATCTCGTCATCACTTTAATGGCCACATCTCTACATATAGTCACATTCTGAGGTGCTGAGTGTTTACAACATATGAATTTGGGGTACACACAATCTAGCTCATCACAGAAAGCTAAATGAACAAAGCTAGGTTAAAACTTGGCACAAAGCAGGCATTTGATAAATGGTAGTTAAATACATCAATGCATATTGTCATATTGTATTTTGCTAAGGCAACCTGTGTGTTTGAAGGGGGATAAAGCTGCCACTCTGACTTGCCTGAATTGACAATCAGGCCTTATTTTCTTCTATTGCACAAAGCAATTCTCTTATATCGATATCTGTCTACCTGATATGCTACCACTAGGTAGGAACAAATGACTGGAGAGTTAAGAACTTATTCAAAAACTTGTTTTGGCCACAATTCTGTTAAGTGGAAAAATTAATTTGCTAAATCTCATTAGGCCGTATATCATTAAGTGTTATAGGGTATCACCTCTGTTGTCCGGATTTTGCTTTTAATGGTCATATGTCGGGTGTCACTGGAACACGAGGTCACAGTTGTTACCTTAAGAAAAAGGAAATCTGTCCTAAGCCATTCAGGTTGCTTGTGATATCTTCACAAAGTAGGTTTTCAGTATTCCTTTAGTTAAAACAAAAGCAAGCAAACAACAGCAATGACAACCACAATATAATAAATGAAGAAAGAAGAAAGAGCTATTTGGCTTTAAAGATAAGAAAAGTGAAAGTACCCCTTTTAGTAGGGTTCATCTCTTGGCATTTCTACCACCAGGCCAAGCTCCAGCAATTTCACAACATAGACCCAGAGTTGAGTGAAAGGCCCTATGCTCTTTTCTCTCTTGTTCACAGGTTCCTGCATCTTACAAATGTCACCATCATTTGTATATTTTTTTGCATAGTAGTCTGGTGGCTCTCTGTCACTTGAAATGTCCCCATAGCCGAGGTTAATGATGGTGAGCAAGGACTTGCTGGTTGGCACCTACCCTTCTTCAGGAGCAAAGCAGGCAGAGGCTTTAAGCCTGGCAGCATTGCCTGCAACCTTTGACTCTCCAGGGCCTCTGCATTCTGACCTTCTCTGCTCTTTTGCTTAATGACAATTATAAATGTTCAAGAGGCACACCACTGAGGCAAGAGGCCTCTGCTAATTGGGCAACATGATTGAATGGAGGTAGACTTTCCCCCCTCTGGTACACAGCTATGTAAATTTCAAGAGTAGAAATAATGAATATGAAGTGAAAAAATTAAGAAAGACTGAAACTTAATGAAGGTTTAAAAAGTAATTTAATCCTAGATTTTTTTGTCGGTGGGGGGGGATTCCTGGTTGTAATTTTGGATTTTCTTGATGGATGGATTCTCTTCAGGTGGGGCTGTCAAGGGATCAGGTGTTGGGGGCAAAGGGAGGGTGGACTACAGCTGCAGTGCAGAGAGTCCAGATGGCTTGCAAGGAAGGAGGGGAAACTCGGGGAATTCTAATGACGAGAAGCCCTCAAAGAGCTTTCAGAAAGTGGGCGGACATGCTGAGAATCCTGGGAGCCACCACAATTAGCATCTAGAAATGACTGTGTGACATCCTTGCCTGAAATATAGGTCTACAGTGCAGCCTGGACTCAACATTTGGAGTTGTGCTCTAAACAAGCAAGCGGACCAGTTCTATGTACATTGGGCATATATACCTATGTGTATATATTTTGTGCATTAGTCACACGTTCTAAACATAAAATTGGTACACATTTGTTAACATTTATGCTGATTAGAGTAAAATCAAATGAAGAGAGGGTGGCAGCTCACAAGGTGTCCAGTGTGCCCACATCTGTTGTAAGCTTTCTCACAGTGCTATGAGGATCAGCCCCCTGGTTGCCATTCTGGGAGCGAATGGCTTCCTGGAGCCAAGTGTGGGCTGAGGCAGCATTTTCATCTTCCGAGGAAGATGGACCAGCCACGCAGCTGCTGCTGTTCCCCAAGCTAAGCGAAGCCCTGTCTTCCCCTCTTTGCCCCACCTTCTCTTCCTTTCCTATAGTAATGGGGATCAAACCCTGGGCCTTGCACATGCTAGGCAAGCTCTGTACTTGGAGCTACATCTCCAGCCCTTTTAAAAATATTTTATTTTGAGACAGAATCTCATTAAGTTCTCTAGGCTGGCCCCAAACTTTTGATACACCTGCCTCAGCCTGCAGAGTAGCTGGGATTATAGTGTGCACCACCACACCTGGCCCCAAGCTCTCACTTCTTGAGCTGAGAAGAGATGAAGGCTTTTTCTCTTAAATTGTACAATACATCTCAAAAAGACAAGGGGTGGCTGTCAAAAGAATATGTTTTCATGTTCAAGCAGAGTTTATGTGAACGGAGCTGGTGCTTCTGGGTGAGTGTGTGTGTGCACACATGGAGGATGGCGGGAAGGTTGGAAGGAGGTTGGAAAGAAGGCGGCCTCCTTCTCCTTTTTAGAAAACATGCGTTTAGAGTTTGTGATTTGACTGTTGTCTTCCATAAAAAAGAACCCATGCAATAGACTCCCTGCTGTGTGCTCTTTGGGGAGGACAAAAAATCCCAGGAGAAAGGGCCTGGCACTCCTCTTTTACAGTGTTTGCTGGCAATGAGTTAAGGACAGGCAAAAGAAGGGACACCAAGTCATTGCGAGGATGGCTGACTAGCTATCCCTACTCTCCACTTCATTCTTGCCTGTTCTCCTATTATCTTCAAACTTAATCTTCTTAGCCATGTTTTGTGAACTTATTTGACCTTGGTTCCATTGTCTCAATGTCACATCAGAATACAACCAAAGTTTCAGGTTACAACATGAGTGACTGGTCTGGTGGTGGTGGTCCCTGGAGTGAGGGGTAAGGGTGACTTTTCTCTGTGGCTCTGCCTGCCTGTTTTGGCTACTGTCACCTTTGGTAGCACAGGAGATTGAGTAGGGGATAACAAGAATTTCCTGCCAGGCTCAGAGTATGGCAGGAACTCCATTCAGTGTCCCTCACCCCTGGCTAATTTGTGCCTTTTGGAGAAATATTGCATTTCCTGCTATGCGTGCATTATGGCTTGCATTTAGGTGTTCCCCCCAGCCTCGTGCAATCATACGTGGGACTTTTTCAGAGGTGGCTGGATGTAGAGTGTGTGATGTTAGAATTGATTCATGGTGCAATGCTAGGATCAAGGGCACTAGGATTAAGGGTGTGAGTGCAACCCGCCGTAAATAGCCTGGATTAGATAAAAGGGGCAGAAAGGTGCTGTTAAGGTCTCTTGTTACTTTTGCTGTCTTCTGCTTGCCATGCAATGTTTTTCCTCTGTGATGCCCCTCTGCCAAGCCACCCTGCCTTGGAGCCAGTGATTATGGACTGAAACCTCTTCAAATTGTGAGCTAAATAAACCTTTCCCCTTTTAGCTTTGGTTGTCAGGTATTTTGTCCAGCAATGAGAGAAAAGTAACTCAGACAGTGTGTTTGCTCCTGGTCTTTGGAGGTGAATTAATAAATACGGTCCCACAATTTCAGAAATATGTAAAGAAATTTCTTTAAAAATGAGAAAACCCACAACATAACACCCCCCCATTATTTTCCTTCACCTGCATTACAGATTTGTCGACCATCTTGCACGGTATTAGTTGTAGGTAAATTTACTTGTGCTGCCAGAAACTCTGCCTGTTGGATTTTTCCGTCCATATTTTTTTGGCCCTAGGGAGTGCTTCAAAACACATTAAAAATGAGAAGAAAAAAAAAGAACATGATTAACCTTCAAGCTTTTCCAGGCCCATGGTGATTTGGGATCCAGGGGCCAGTCCTGCCATGACATAGCCAGTGTCTTGGGGATGTGATGGGTATGTGTGGGATGGAGAAGGTACAGTGTGAGAGAGGGTAAGGGACACTGACGACAACATTTAAGATCAAAATCTTGCTTTAGCGATGGCTCATAGACAGACCAGGGTATTGAGCTCTGTGATGGAGCAGGACTTGTAGCTGATTTGTTCCTCCTGGCTTTGTGCGCTGTGCTACTGATGGAAGTAACTGTGCCAAAGCAACTGGGAAGGGACTAAGCGGAGGGGAAGCAAGTCGCGGTGAAGCCAGCCCCAGCAGAGGCCCGACAAGAGAGATGATGGGCTACAAATCAGAAACAGGAGTGTGGAAAAGCAGAAAATGAGGAAGTGAAACAGGATCACGTAGAAAGGCACTACGATTTGGAGGCAGAAGACCTGAGAGTCCTCTCTGTCCCTCATGATCTAGAAAGGGATTAGCGCTCATGGACCTTTCATTTTTATTATTTGTAAAATGGAGCCGAAGATCATCCTCATCCTCCCTACCTCACAGAAAAGCCTCATGAGGATATTGTGTGAATTAAATTAAAACACAGAAACCCCACAGTCCAACACAGTGACACACTTCTTGGCCAACTAACAAATGACCATCTAACAAATATAGTTGAAGACATAAATAAATAGGTGAGCATAAGACAAAAAATAGAGGTAAGATGATTAATTAAAATAAGCAAGAAGGAGCTGAGCAGAGAGGACTAAGAAGGAACCACATGGTGATGCCCTGGCAGAGGCATCAGAGTCACTCGAAACAGCAACAGAAGCAGCTATAGGTCAAGTGGATGTGCAGCAACACACGTGCTGGGAGAAGATGGAGCGCCAGCTACTGTGAGCAGAGGCAGACAGAGAGTTAAGGTCATCCAGGAAGAAACCACAGAGTGGGTGAAAGTCTAACAGTGTTCTTCTTAGTGAGTGTTATGGTTTGGATCTTAAATGTTCCCCCAAACCTCATGTGTTGAGGGCCTGGTCTTCAGCTGATGGTGCTGCAAGAGGCAGTGAAACCCTTAGAACAAGAGGCTTAATGGGAGAAATTTACATCATTGAAGAAGTGCCCTTGGAGGGGATATTAGGACCCCAGCTGCTTCTTCTCTCTCTTTTTGTTTCCTAGCTGCCATGAGATGAGCATCTTGCCCCACTGTGAGTCCCCTGCCGTGATGTTCTGCTTCACCACAGGCCTGAAAACATCAGAGCCAATTCACCATGGACTGAAACATCTGAAACCATGAGCCAAAATAAAGCTCTTTTTCCTTTCAGTTGATTATCTCAGGTCACAGTGACCAAAAGCTGGGTGACATAGGTTGAAGGGAGCAGTAGAGGTTGCATAATGACAGAAGGAGTTAGTGCAACTGGGTTAGAGTTGAAAGTGAGAGGGATGGCTGCCTTTGGAGACTGAAACAAGTCACTGTATCTGACATTTAGGATAAATAAAATCCTTATTCAAAATGGCAACTGAAGAGAGAGATGACATTTACGTTTGCTCAGAATCCAGTGATTTCATTCAAAGTGATAGTTGAAGCAGATGTGAGAGAGATCAGAGGTACAATCCCACCTCTAACTGAAGAGAAGGCAAGGTATGCTTCTGTAGTTTGGTGCCATGATGGAAAGGAAAGAGTTTCTTGTGGAGGTGAATACACTGTTTTGTCTTTCAGGGAGGGAGCCAGTGAAAATGGAATGATTGTAGTTGATTTAAGGAGTAAAGCTGGGAGGCAAAGGACACTTAAGGTCATAAGGGCTCCACTGAGTGGTTCTTTTGTTCATGGGGAAGATGCTGTTGCTGATGGGTTCAAGGGGAGAAGGAAGGCAGGTGAAGTGGGAGGGATGATGGATTGCCGATGAACCTATGAAGAATGAGGCAAAGTAGCATGAAACCATTTGTTTGGGCTTTATAGATTTTCTAATAAAAACGTCAAGGTTTTTTCACACCATTTTGAAAATGTCATCAAATGCAAAACAGTTCCCCTTGTGCGGTGACAAAGGCTGCATTTCCAATGATAAATTCCAACTCAAGCTGTAATAACAAACCTTATCAGGTTTTGTCCAAGTCAAACCAGGGTGAGGGGGGAGGGGTCGGGGGTGTGAGGGGGTGGTGGTCTAGGACCCTTCAAGGTGACCTTTGACCATTTACAGTAACACAACCATCTCAGCAGAGCTCAGAACTTTTTTGGCTGTGACGTGTTTGGAGAGTGATTCAGGGTTGTGTCAGCCCAGTGGGGCACCTCTAAGGGTAGGAAGCCCATTTCTGAGCAATATCTCTAAGTCACTGACTCATGTTCTTCCTGATGTAGCCATTTAAAAAAATCTTGCAAATGGACCTTCTTCTCTCCGGCCTCTCCCCTTGCGACCTGCCTCACATACTTCCTCAGAGGTCTTATTATTATAACCTTACAGCCTCTCTACTCATATGACAGCACTTTACCTTTTTTTTGTTTTCTTTTTTATAATGCTCTTATTTAACCCAAGAAATCTTAAATGCTGTCCTTTCAAAATATAATTCATTTCAAAATGATGAATAAAATATTTGATATTCTTTTCTCAAATTAAGCTTTAAAATCTAGTGTGTTATTCATCAGTTACAGTATATCTCAATGTGGAAATTAATTCTATGAGATATACACTATCTTTATTTCTTAAGATAAAAATCTTATTCTAAGAGAAGATTTGCAAACCAAACATATCTTATAATTTTCCAACAACTGAATCAAATATCATTTTCTTTTAGAATTGAATTTATATTAGTTAAATTTGAATTGAGTAAAAAAATCCCATTCTCATTTCTTTTTTCAGTACTAGGGATTGAACCCAGGACCTTCACACTAAGCTACATCTCCAGCCCTTTAAATTTTTTAAAATTTTGAGACAGGGTTTCTAAGTCATTAAGTTACCTAGGCTGGGCTCAAACTTGAGAACCTCCTGTCTCAGCCACGAAGAATACTGGGATTACAGGCATGAGCCACCACACCCAGCTAAGAAACTCATTGTTTTTATCACAGAATAGAGTCCTATTACAGGAATGGTCTTCTCTCTTTGTTGTTAAATTGTCACCTGTGTTACTTGGCTATCTGCACCCTAAGTCCTTTGCAGCCTCATCTGCTGCAGTTCCTCGGCATGTACCACGTGCTTGACAAACTCGACCAGCTTCAACCCCACCCCAGGATGCACTTCCGACTCCCCTGCAGTGCTTCTGCCTAGCTCTGTTCTGCCAGTGTTGTCTTTTGGAACTGTGTCATTCTTTCAAGATTTGTCTCAGAAGCCACTTCTTTCTTGGCATCTTTCCTGAGCCCCTTAATCTGTCAACTATTATTCTTTATTTCGAACCTTTGAAACACATTGGTACCCTCCATCAATCCACTTTTAACATGTTTTCTAGTTCCCATATCTTGGTCCAATTAAAAATGCTAATTTCCTTGAAGTAGGAAGCTATGCCTCCTACACCCACCATCCACAACACAGTATGGATTTGGAGAGAAGCCAGTGGGAAGACAGTAAGGGTCACGTGTGGTTTGTTGGGAAGACACCAGTGGCAATGCAACAGGCTTGCAGGGATTAGTCTCTCAGGAGCCATCCAAATATTGGCAGTTAGATTACAGTTGTCTAGGCAAGAGTATTGTTTAATGCAGAAAGAAAACTTTGAGAAACTTAATAAAGCATCTCCTAGATAGAATTTGAAGAGCATATGAAGCCACTGCAAGGAGTTACAAGCAGTGGCCTGACCTACTAAGTACAATCCTAGATCTACTAGTGGTTTGTGATAGAATCCTGAACACTTCAATTTCTGACTTTACCATATGCAGGAGGGATTCTTACTTGCAATTTCTGGCAATCTGACCAAACATTATGCCTGCTTTAACTTCAATCTGAAAAAAAAAAAAGCAGACTCATTCATTCATTCATTCATTCATTCATTCATTCATTTATTCATTTGCGTAATAGATATGAAGTACCCGCCACACACCAGGAAGATACAACAGGCAAGAAAACAGCCAAAGTCCCTGCTCTCAGACACATGCTACACAAATACATGCTCAGCTGGCCCACTGCATCTGCAGGCTCATCATCAGGGGATTCAACCAAACCCAGATTAAAAATATTCAAAACACTCCATGTGCCCTGAACACATGCAGCCTGTTTGGGGGCCATCATTACCTAAATAATACAGTATAACAGGCATTTCCTTAGCACTTACATTGTATTAGGTATTATAATAATCTAGGGGTGATTTAAAGCATCTGAGGATATGCCTAGGTTATAGTTGAATACAATGTCATTTTATATAGTGGCTCGAGGGCCTTCAGATTTTGGTGTCCTCAGGAGGCTTGGAACTAATCCCCTCAGACACCTAGAGAGAAGTGTGCGATATCAGGTAGTGATGAATGCTCCAAAGCAAGAGAAACATGGGTAAGAAGATAAAGTAACAAAGTGCTGTGTGAGACAAACCAGTGTCTCAGGAAGCCACATGTGAAGGGGTGGTGTTTGACACCTGGACAAGGTTAAATGTGTCACTGGAAAGCTCCATAAGCTCCACGGTATCTGCAGAGAGAGGAGCTGAGTCACACAAATTCATTAGCTGCACCACCCTGGGCAAACTAACACATTCTAGGAGCCTCTGTTTCTGTGGTTTAAAATAAGGCTGATACAGCCTACCTGTCTGGGTGCTTGTGCAGATTAAATACAGTAATGCATGGAACTGCTCAGCATGGGGTAGAGAGTACTGGGTGTGTGGCTGTTAGCAATAATCGTTGTTGCTTCTTTATGCAGCCTGGGTGGACAGACTAGGGCTCATTCCTCTCTTCCCCAGGACCTCTTCCATCCTGCCATTTCTCTGAGTGGGGAGAGGTTGGCAGAAAGCTGGACAGAGCCCAACAGAGAGGCCAGTCCTCACCTTGGAGACCTCTGCTGCAACGATTCCAGTAAAAGTCCTGTCCTTTAAAGACATGGGGCTTAGACCCAGGCAGAGACAGATTTGTTGCAGCACAAGGGAAAACTGGGAAGAGGGCCAGCTCCAAGGTGGAGGCTCTGCTGAAGGGCGGGCTCAGAGTGACCTCCAGGAAGCAACAAAGCAGTGACACAAACAGGAAGCTGGTGACAGAGTGAGCCTCTCCCCACCCAAAGCCTGGGAGAGCCCAGGAGGCCAGGCAGGGTAGGGCTGGAGATCCTGGATGTAGGGACGATGCATCCTAGGACAGGAAGACAGGCATTTGCCCCTGACCTAGTGGAGGTGAAATTTACATTGCTATTTGAAGTACCAAATAAAACTCTCTCTCTCTTTTTCTCTTGAAAAGACATCAGAAAGCTATTTTTTGCCCTCCCACCTCTGTTGGGAAAGGGTTTTTCTATGTCTTTTCTCTCTCTTACCCATTTACACATCCACCTCATAATTAGTGGAATACCATTTCATTCCAGGCTTGCTTGGGTCCAGAGGCTGGAAATCTGAGCTTGCCTTATTATTTAAAAAACCATCTGATAGCCATGTCTAGCAGATGATTGACTCCCAAAGACAACAGGATCTGCATCTAAAATAAATGAGTAGATTGCAGATTGATTCACAGGACCCTGCACTCCATAGGCCCAAACTCCATTCTGTCTTCTGAGTTCCATCTCCAATCTCCTGTCAGTCACCAAATTGATAGAACAGTCTGAAGCCATTCAGCAGAGTTATGTAGGCAATCGCCTCTCTAATTCTTGCTTATAGGTGCCAATATGTCAAGAGGACCCAGCAAAAGGACAACAGGGCAGCTTTATTTAGTTTTACGACAAGCAAATGTCTGAATACCAAGGAGCTCATGAGTTTTACAGCAGTAGAGGAAAAGGGGCAAAAAAATCACCGGCATGGAAGCCTGGCTCGAACTCCAGTAGCCCTCCACGGTGCAAAAAAAGATTGCTAACAAAAAGGGTTATTCAACGGTTCTCCGAATAAACCCGAAGGTAACAAGTGTGGACGGAGCAGATGTCAGGAGACTGAGCTCTACTTTGGAAAACTGCCGAGATATTTAAAAATAGCGCTTTCTTATTAACCCAAGCATAATGCTGAAAGTCCCTTAAAATAAAACTTCCCACATGCCACCTGCATCTGACATGGCAATAGGATGAATGCCAGGCCGTCCACTGATACTGGAAATGCTCTTAAGAAACAGCCTCGACTGATTGTTCTGGCACAAACAAATCACAAACTAATTTATGTATTCCTGCAGCTGCAGCTCAGAGAGGCTGGAGAGGCAGGCGGAGGAGTCGGACCAATTCACAGTTGACTAGTGCTGCCTCATTCTTTGCAGATTTTGGCATTTAACTATAATTAAGATTTATTGTTCACTAGCTTGCAGGTCAGGGCAAGCATGACAATATGGGTAACTTTTCTGTTTACTAGTAAGATGTCTGGTAGGAGGAATCTTCAAACCTTCCAAGCAGAACTTGACAGAAATAAATAGCGCCTCTTCACTCCAGGACTAGCGCATTACAGATTTTAATCAGACGCGAGGAGTCACTTGAAGGGAGGGCAGGGACGAATCGGAAAGAGCTAGTGAACTGTGCTGTTGCTTTTACACCAGAAGGGTATGGGCCAGAAGCCAAATCAATTATTGCTGATCTTCTGGATTTGGGGAAAGGATTGTCTGCTTGGTGTGGGAGGGAGAGAGCCCTTGATGCAGACAAAGGTTATGCAGAAACTGGGACCTGCGTGCTTTCATGGCCCTTCCTTGCCACCCAGAGGACAGCCACTCTTCATCTCTTCCCACCCTCAAGGATGCCCTTGGATCAAGTCAGATGGCCCCAGGAGGAGGCAGCGGGTCAGCAGTCAGCGGCCACTCACCTGCTTTTACCGTCTGTCTGCTGAGGTCCTGTGCAGGTGACCCACGACACAGTGGGTGTGAATGCACAAACGGCGGTAAGCAGACAGATGAAGAAAAGCATCTCATCCCCACTGGTTAATCAGAAGGCAGAAATGCTAAGGCTTTGTGTTCCTCCATTTTCCAGCATCTATAACTACGCGTATATTCTCGTTTGGGCTCCTTGGGATATTTTTATTAGTGCTTATATAAAATAGAAGAAGAGCACTCACCTGGATCAGAGATTTGAAGCCTGAGCTTCTCTTGTTCTCTTGCTGGTGAGGGAGGAGAAATCTTTTGCTTTTCTGGAGTGGATGACATTACAGAGTGTAGTTGTACACAATAATGAAAAAAAGTTTTTGTATCTGATCTTCACTACTGCAGATTAAAAATGAGCCTTTAAAAAAAAGCCATGCCACATTTTAGGGAAGAATTAAGCATAAACTATCAGAAGAAATTGTGTATTCTTGCACTACCCTGTTTCAGTTGTCTGTTAGTGTTCCAGCTGTCAGTTCACGGAAGTTGAAGATGATTGGTTCTGCTCTGTGTGACTCAGTACCCCAAGGTGGCCTCAATTTGAACACATTTGTTTTTCTCTTTATCAGAAAAAGATCTTGAGATTCTAAGACATAGAAGGGACCTTTTGTTTTGACATTAGGAGAAGGCTAGAAAAGCGAGAATTTTTCCAGAGGTGAAAAAGGTGTGAAATTCATGTTAATGGTGGAGACACACGAGACCTATAAAAGGACTGAAAAGAAAACTTGTATCTATTTTAACAATTTAAGATGCTTTATCATCTTAGACACCAGATTTTTAGTCTTGTGGGATTCAATTCAATTGTGGTGTTGAATCACAGAAAAAGAAAATATGTTTGTTGGAGGGTGGATTCTACTGTTCAGATATGGCTGTGAGTAGGACTGTATTTTTAACCACTTTTTTTTTTTTTAAAGGGGAATCCTTGGTTCCCCTAATGTCACTCTCATGACTTTAATGTTCAGCTCTTGCTGGTTTAAGTGAGCATTACCCGATGCCAAGGAAGCCTGAGACAGGCACATAGAGGTCCAAGCCAGTCTCACAGAGGGCAAACTTGACCCTGTATGTAAGCCTCCTTTACCATGCTAGGGAACTTTGAACTTGGTGATTTTCCGCAAGGTCATTTCCAATGAACACAAACAGCTACCACATAGCTCTCCCACACTGCTGATAAAGCAAAACACATTTATAAACATGAGCCTCTGCCATCGTGCATGCAGACACACAAGAAAGGACATGCAGGACACTGCAGCCATTTAGTGAACGGGATATTGTGGAGTCCACTGCCTTTAGGTGCACACAGGGCACCGGGGGAGGGAGCTGCTCACACTCAGAACAGGTGGGAAGCTGGGAAAAATCACTTGGCTCTCAGCTGGGGAGGGCTTTGTGGAGGAAGCGAGATTTCAGGAGCTGCTGGAATGATTGCAGGAGACAGCTTGACAGGATAGAATGGGGCAGCATTCCAAGCATAGGGACTCCTGCCCAGGAATAGAGGAAATTGTGAAGGAGGGAATATGTGCTTAGTTGAAAGGGCAGTGGGAAAAATTCCAATGATGGAAGAGGAGGAATGGGCTATCTATTAGCAGGGCAATGCGGATGTACAGAGTGTAGGAGATTCTCATCTACTCAATTGCAGTCACTATCTTCCCATCTTTGCTGAACATATAATGATTTCACTACAGTCTTGGGCATTTAAAGCTTTGTTTTTCAGAGTAATATGGGGCTGGGCATGTAGGGCAGAGGTAGAGCATATGCTTAGCTTGAGCTAGGCCCTAGTTTTGATCCTCAGCACCAGGAAAAAAAAAAAAAAAGGTAATTTGGTACTCATATTGGTCACCACACTCTTAACAGATTGTTAAAGAATGAGAGATAATTAATCAGACTTCCTCGAATGGAGTGGAAATAAAATAGATCAAAACATAGGAAAAACATCTCCATTGTTAAAAGATGTGTCTTTATAAATTAGAGAATAGAGGATCTTGGAGTAATGATTATTTCCTGAAACAAATAATTGGGAATGTACTTTTAAGGAGAGGAGGGTAAATAATAGCTTTCTGTCTTCAAAGATGAAGACATCAGTGATTTCAGATGGCTTTAATGAAATTGTTGAGTTATCCTCCAAAAGTGCTGAAGGAACATTTATTCCCACTAATAATTTGTGAGTGACTAGCTATTTTCTTAAACTCTTCTATATTAGTCGTCTTTCTGTTACTATATCGAAACAATTGAGTTAATTAATACAAAGAGAAAAGCTTTGTTTTGGCTCACGGTTCTGAAATTCTAGTCCAAAATCATGTGGCACAGTGGACCTCTGGTAAGGGTAGCACATCAAGGTGGGAGTGAGTGGCAGAGCAAAACTGCTTAAATCATGATCCAGGATGCACAGAACAAAACAAAACAAAACAAAACAAAACAAAACAAAACAAAACACAAAACAAACTCCCATCCCAAGGGTCCCGCAGTCCCACTCAGCAACACACCCTCAATGACCTGCAAACCTCTTCCTAGGCCCATCTCCTAATAGCACATCCTGGAGACTAAACCTTTAACACATTGAAGTTTGGGGATACTCATCGAAACCATAGCAACTTTCTAGGAATAGAAGGTATCAGAACTTAGTGTGTCAGAGGTCAGGAATTGGTTATCTCCCTTTATTTTGACCTTCCCTAATTGTGATGGTGAACATTTATCTGAATCTAAATTTCTATCTATATCAGAATCGACATTTTGCCCATTTGTCCCCTGTTATTCTGTGGAAGTTTTATATTTATTAAGTCTCATTAGTGCAATTTGCCAAGTTAACTGTTTAAAAAGAGCATTTTATGTTGTTGTTCAATTATATTTATTAATGAAGTTGAATAATTTTTATATGTTTATTAGAAATGTATATTTCTTGTGGAAGATATCTCTTTGCTGGGAAATGCTGATAGTGTGTGTGGTCCCCCCCCCACTGGTTTATAAGAGCTCTATATAGGACATGAACCCAGTGTCTATTACTTGTTTTAAAATTTTGTTATGCAAATTTTAGACAGTTTTGGTATCCACAACCTGTCAAGGAGCTTCTCTGCTGGGTTTGCAGGGGAACTTCTGACGCTGTGGATGGCCCTCTGAGATCTGTTATTGTTTTTCACTCTCTTGCTCTCTGTTCCCTGTGCTGTTACACAGCCATGTAGGGAGCAAGGTCAGGTTAGGGTTCTCTAATGCATCCCTACCATTCAAATGGAAACCAGCACTCATTAGGTGGCACTACACTCTCCCATATCTGTGACATGATATTACTCACACACTTGTCCCCCAGTCACTGGGGTTACAAGACACCCAATAACTTTCTCTAGAAAGGACATGTACATGGCTTTCCTTTCTGTTTTCACAGTTTTTGTTTGCATGAGTATCTGTTTATATTTTGTGCTGGTGCTGCCCAGCCACGTACCCACCCAGCAGTTTAGCTATGAGTAGGCAAAGCCAGTGAGAGTAGCAGATGCAGCAGACAAGACATAGACCAGGACCACCAGAGATCGGAAGTGGCTCACCCTGGAAGGCTGCACTCAAGACATCTTGGGGTGCTTATTAACAGATGGCTGCAGAAGAGGAAAGGGGTCCCTGCCCTTTCCTTCCTGGATTCTTTCCTCTGTCTCTTGCATTTCCTCTTCCTCTATCCTGGGTACCCCCAGCCGCAAGTACCCTTGCCTCTGGCTGCCTTCCATCTCCCTTCACCCTCTGCATTCTCCTCCCTTCTGTTCTGCTTGCCATGCTTTCTCCCTCTCTCCATTTCTTTTTCCCTCCATTCACAGAGGACTTAGTATATACTCAGCACCTTATGTACTTTTTGCTTCATTTTAAAAACCTACACCACAACTATATTTAATACTGTTTTGCAGATGAAAAGTGAAAATATTAGGAAATGAGACATATTAGGGAGATTTAGCCAGAGAGTGAGATGGGCTTTGAATGCAGATCTTCTGACTGCAGAGCCCGAATCTGTGGGTGCCACATTGTATCACCATACAGCTCTCAGAGGATGGCATTTCAGAGAGCATGATGCATACAGGAGCCAGGTAGGTGTCCCACGCAGCATTGCATGAGTACTCTTCCAGCTTCATCCATGACCAGACTTGGTGCTGTACTCCCTTCCCATCTGTGCCAGCTCCAGCCCACCTGTGGCACTCCATCACCACCTGTCTTTATTCTGCTCCTTTGTTCTCTGTTCATTACTCTGTAATTTTGCTGCTTCCTCCCCCATCTAGGCAGGCACTGTTACTTTGCAAACAAAACATGTCTTGCTTGCCCTAGAAGATGGGTTGTGTGCAGAGATTTCCTGCAGACTGCTGTGCTCATGTGGCTTAGGATTCTTGTAAACTGCAATCACAGAGGGTGGCACTTCCTGCCAGAGGGAACCTTGTCCTCTCCCTGACCTCTGTCTTATTATCCCTTGTCGTCCATCTTGGATTCCTTCTCTCATATGCATGGAGGCCATCGTCCTATGCACATCAGGACATCCCGGGCAGGAAGGGAATTGTGTCATTTGGAAGTGGCAGGGAACAGATAGACATTGCAAAGTAAGACGTGTTCTTGCCTCCACTCTCACTGGCCATTAAGTCAACCTGTATCCCTGCCCTCCTGCAGAACCACTGTAGGCTGACACTTGCCCTCTTCCTCAGCTCCAACACTGTCACTTATGTCATCAGTACAGAAAGGTAGAGAGAGCAGGGTGCTCCTTCCCAGCCCACTGATGGACCCTTCTTTGAATGATGTGATTCTGTTCCCTAGCTGGAGCTGAGAAAGCGTTTCAGGGGGTCCACCTCAGACAAAGCTGGCTGCAGTCCCTCCTTCCCCAGCTCCAAGCTGCACTCTGCCTTCAGCCTGGGAGCCTCTGTGTCTCTTTTCTCTCAAGCCTTTTCTCTCTCTGGGCCACTTGGGCATTCTCTTTTAGGGTTTTAAAAGGGGCAAGGACTAGGAAGCAAATTCAAACCCTGTTTTTGAGTGGGGTGAAGACTTTCACAAGAAGAAATAAAAGAACAGACATTAATAGCTTGGAAAACAATGGTAATATTTAATTAACCTTTGGAAATGGCTGATCTGCACATCTGCACGCGTCAGCTCATCTCCAGAACAGAGGCACTGTGTGTGCCGATGCCAAAATCAACACGCTGGTCTGTGCATTTCCTCCATGGGGATTTCACAGGGGGAAAAAGTAAGAATATATCCCCCTTCCCTCCCTCCAGCCCAAATCAGTTGTTTTACTTTTAAAAATTCATGTGATCCAGCTGCCCCCGTTGGGGTTGGACACGGCCTGTTGTGCCGAACATCTGAGGGCCCCAAGCTGAAGCCTGGCTCCTTTCCCTGTCATTGCAGCAGACAGGCTGCGGGCCTCCTGGGGGACTGGGGGTCAGTTCTGATGACAGCAAAAATCAGCTCGATGCACTTGGAGCTCTCCCAACACAGCACATAGCCACAGGACAAAGGGAATTAGACTCATCTGCAAGTGTCAACGCTCTGGCTTTTTTAGTGTTTTTTTTTTTTTTCTTGTAAAGGTGGCATGCTCTCTTAGTTTGAGAAGTCATGTCATCCAGGGAGCATGGAGGTTGGCTCATTAAAATATCACCTGGTTAAAGTAAATCAATGTTGATGGAATTGTTTAAGGTATTCTCCCTCGTGGAGCTGGTGTGTCATGCTGATCAACTTGCTACTCCTATCATGGGCTAAATGGAAACCCCTCCTTCCTGCTCTGAACCCCATATCTGCTTTAATGAGCATTCTCATGATGTAATCAGAAGGCCGAGAGGATGGGTGGTGACTAATACATTTCATTTCCTTTTATCAATAGCTAAAGAAGAAAGAATTAAGGAGGGTAATGTTTTGCTGTTTGGAACTTCCAGGAATTAAGGAGGGTGGGCATTAAGAAAATGAACATGGAACAGTTAATTGGTACTTTTAAGCTATAAGTACATATCAATTGGGCAACATAATGTATTTTGAATGTTTAAAGAAATTGCTATAACTTGCGATAAGACTTTTGTTGTTTTTGATATGCTTTACATGATGAAAAATATTGGGGATGTCTAAGAAGCACATGGCAAAACTGTAAGGCTCTGGGTAAGAGTTAAGGTATACGAGGACTGGTCAAGTGGAAAGAAGCACAGCTGATCCAGTAAAGCAATGATTTGATTGCTAAGGTCGCTTATTTTTGCTTAGAAGGGTATACCACATTTGGGCACTACAATTGCAAAATGATCCCTGCCTGTTATTCCAGCAAGTTCAGTGGATGGGGAGATCACATAATAGACTGGATTCTGTGAAGCGTCCCCTTAAGATGGCCGACGTATTTGTCTCCGGAAGTAGCTCATCAGTGCGGGTCTATCAGTGACTGGCTCAAATGGCAGGGTCCAGAAAGCGAATGACCACAACGATCCTCGTATGTCCTAAATACCAAATCTGCTAGTGGCAATTGCTGGATTAAGAAGCAAGGTCTTTTTGGTTTCTAAAATCATGAAAATAAGGTTTTCTGGAGGTAAGAGAAAATTTGTGCTTTGATTATGAGCCTATACATAGAGACCACTTACTATACCCCAGACTTATACAAGGTACTTTAAGAGCCTTACCACATTTACTCCTCACAACCAACCTATGAAGTATGTATTAGTGTTAGCCCCACTTTGCAAGAGAGGAATCTGAGGCACAGAGAAGATAAGTAACTTGTCTTAGGTCGCACAGGATGTACTGATTCCGAATGATAATTCAAGAGTTGAGTTGAAGAAGAGTGTACTAGTATCAGTCATAGCCAGTGGTTCGCACTTGTTAAATGGGTATTCTGTTTCACCTTGTTTTGATTTTGTTCAGGTATTGCACTCAGTTACTCAATCTAACATTCACAGTTTTTGTGGATATTCAGAGATTGCAAAGTCAGGCTCTCTCAGAAGCTAATCCTTGTAACTCCCTCATCCACTTTGAGGCAGGTGAGTCTTTCCTCTGTGAGAACAGAAATAGGACAGATGTGAGATTTTGGGAAGAATGTTTCTATCCTAAACACACTCAGGGCCAAGTAAGCCAAGTTGCCACATGAGTATACTACAGAGGGGAAATCAACATGCATATATTCTCCTCTTTTACCTTCTCTTTTTCAAAATGGGAAGTTCAGCATCAGGAGAAAATTAGAAAAGAAAACCTAGTGTAAACCAAAGGAGATACTTATTGGTAGAAAAATACGACAGCTTTGGACCTGGATGCCTATCCTGGACCCGTGTGGCCAATGCTCCATTGGCCGCTGAGACTGACAGCCTGAGTGTGGGGCAGTAGCATTCGGGCTCTTGAGGGCATTAGATTGCAGAGCTGAGGAGAACCTCAAGGCAGGAACTGGTTAAGTACCTGCTACCTGGGCTGTGCATGGTTAAATCATCCAAAATTAAAATGTGGAGAGCTGGACAATTTCACAATAAGGAAACAGCATATGGATATGATGTTTTGGGGTCTCATAATCCAAATGGTTTCATATTTTGGACTGCCTTTGTCTGTTTTCTGCTGCTATAACAGAACAGATGAGACTGGGTAATTTATAAACAATAAAAATTTAGTTGGCTCATGGTTTGGGTGACTGGGAAGTTCAAAAGCAGGGTGTGGGCATCTGCTGAGGGCCTTCCTGCTGTGTCATATCATGGTGGAAGGCAGAAGAGCAAGGGAGTATGCAAGACAGAAAAGGCGTAAGAGCTGAGCTTATCCTTTTATCCCACTCGCATAAAAACCAACCCACTTTCAGGATGAAGCATTAATCTATTCATAAGGGCAGAGCTCTCACAACCCAATTACCTCTGAAAGGCTCCACCTTCCAATGGTTACAATGGCAAGTAAATGTCAACCCAAATTTTGGAGAAGACATTCAAACCTCAGCAGGATCAGAACAAGCTGGTGCTCCTGAAGTTTATCTTGGGCCAGGAAGCAGACATTTTACCAAGGGCTCCCTCTGACATTAAAACTAGAGGCTACCAACAGGCGACACGAATGGCAATGTCATTGATGACTACTAATGGCAGAAATAACTACCAAAGCCAAGGCACTTCTTCCACGTCCCATGTATTCATGCCTGTCTAGTTCCCTGAGCTGCTAAACTATCACTTTTAGTGATTAGCTCTCTCATAAAATCTAAGTTGATTCCCAGGAGGTGGGGAGAGAAAACTGGATGTGCATACATAAGAGTGTAGGCTGTGTAAATGTGCATATGCATGCACAGTTTTGCATGCAAGTGGTGAGAAGCTGAGGGTCTGAGCAGTTTTCTGAGATTCCCCAGAACACGGAAGGCTTGTGGTGCGTATGGGAGAACTGACAAGTGTACCAGAAGGCGAGGAAATGGCTGGAAGCAACACTAATGCCACTCCATCTGGAAAGAGGGGACTGTTTAGTACGTCTGGAAAGCATTATTTCTGCAAATAGCTCAACCTCTATCAACTTTCAGGCAGGGATCCCGATCTGCTGCCAAATTGAGATCTCCCTGACGGCACTGTGGTGGGAGACGCTGAGCAAATGAACTAATAGCACGAAGCAGGAAATCTGTAGAGATGGCAGCCGGGAAGGTACCACACAGCAAGCACCTGCCTCGCTCCAAAAAGACAGCCGGGTCTTCACATCACATTAGGCCCGGGCTGTGCTGGGGGAGCACTGGACCTGGTGGGATTTGGAACTCAGCAGCCATTTCCAACAATTTCTCACTATTTTTGGGCTCAGAAAAGCCCCAAATAGAGTTAGCCAAATGACTTTCCTGCATTGATTTTTATACCCATGGGTATTTTGAAGGAAATTAAATCCATGTGTTTCTGATTTGGTTGCCATTAGCACAGGGAAACGCTGTTTTGTGAGAGTTACGGTGTGCCTGGGTGCCTCGGCACAGTGCTGTGAAATGCTATCAAGCCGTCTAGCCAGACACGGAGGAGCAAGACGCCGAGTGTGTTCTGCTGAACGCCATTTCCCTGCCTGTCCAGAAGGCAACGTGTTTTGTTGTTTGCATCCTTTCTGAATGTAGCACAACATGTTTTCTTGTGCCTGTTAATCATCTATCATTTCCAATTTGAGTGAAGCCGTATTAGTGTGGATGATGAGAAACTGCCTTTTACCACTAATATCTGGATGGGATTCTTTTTGCACTACTGGGGATTGAACTTAGGGCCTTTGCACTGAGCTGCATCCTCTGCCTTTATTTTTTTATTTTGCAGCTCTCACTAAGTCTTTAAGTTGCCCAGGCTGGCCTTGAACTTGTGATCCTCCTGTTTCAGCCTCTCACAGTGCTGGGATTATAGGCAAGCACCACCACATCCAGCCGGGCTTCACATTAAAGAAGCCACAAAGAGTGGTGCTGGTCTCCAGGTCCAGGGACCAAGAGGCTAGTGGACCAACAACCTCAGGGAGGCCTGTGCAGGCCCAGTCTGCAGTCTCTAGAAGCAGGTAAGTGTGGCTTGGCAGTGAGAGATGGTGGGAGAACCTTGGTCTGCAGGATGGGGGGTGAGGCTGGGTTCTTTGGAACCTGCTATTTGCCATCTCTGAACTTCCTTTTTTTTGCCATCTGGTCAAATGCCTTTGGTTTAGGGCCCTTTCTAGGGCTGACTTTTAGAGTTAAAAACTGGCCTTGTCCCTAGTTCCCACATTCATTACATGATTGCATAGACGGTCCTTTATTTACAGTAGATAGACCTTCCGACTTCACAATAGTGCAAAAGCCATATGGTTCAGTGGAAACTGTACTTGGAATTTTGAATTTTGATCTTTTCCCAGATTAGTCATGTGGCGTGGCTCCCTATTGGCCATAGAACCATGAGAAGTCATCACGTGTGTGACAGGCGAGGAGGATTAAATGCATTTTCATCTTACAGTATTTCCCATTCACAATGGGCTTGTTGGGATAGAATCCTCCTGCAATTTGAGAGCCCTTGTGAAGATGCAAGAGAAAGGAGAGGGGACCAACTGATTGAGTATTGGTTGAGAGTCAGGTAAATAGCAGTGCTGGGGGTTTACTTGCCAATGTCCTGTCATCACCACAATAACTTTCTAAAAGTAGGCATTGGGCTAGGGTGCAGCTTAGTGGTAGAGTGTTTGCCCAGCATGCATGAGGGTCTAGGGGTGACCACCACTACTCTAAAATAAGTAAGTAAATACATACAGTAGGCATTTTCACCCTTATTTTATGAATGGAATTTTACAAGGGACCAAGAAGAGCTGAAAATTTGCCCAAGGACACAAAGTTTGTAAGTGGAGGAATTGGGATGTGGAGTCTCTTTTCTCTGACCCCAAAGCTCATGTTATTTTCTCTCCTCTATACTGTTTCTTACACTTTATTTATTTATTTTTTTTGTAGGTACCGGGGGTCGAACTCAGGACCTCGCGCGCCAGCAGGTGCCCGTGCCGCTGAGCGATATCGCCGGCCCTTTTCTCGTATGTGGGTTCCAGGAGTCAAGCTCGGGCCCTTGCGCTTGCCAGGCAGGCGCTTATGCCACTGAGCCATCTCACCGGCCCTGCTTCTTACACTTTAGTGTGATGAGTGTTAACTATACACGTATAATATCTGATATTACATAGCTAGAATTACAAGGGGGAGTAACGAATTGTGTTTCAGAGATACTTTAAGATTTCACTGGAAAGATAACATTTGTTTTGGGTTTTGAAGTATGAGTAGGAGTTGACCCAGTAGAGATGGAAAGAAGATGGGTTGCAGATGGTAGAGGGAATGGTGTATGCAAAGATACAAAGCAAAAAAAGAAGAGTATAATATTTCAGGAACTGAAAATAAACTCTCATGTTTTCTTTTTTTTTCAGTACTGGGGAATTAGTCCAGCAGGGCCTTCTTCATGATCTACATCCCCAGTCCTTTTTTTTTTTTTTAATTTTTTCTTTTGAACCAGATCTTGCTAAGTTGCCCTGGCTGGGCTTCAATTTGTTATCCTACCTCAGCTACCCTGAATGTGGGATCGCATCGCACAGGTACACCACTCAGACTGGCTTACTTATCTCATTTTGAGAACACTGATTAATGTATAAATTGCTGAAAATTTCACGTCACATTTCTCCTGTGGGCATAGTTATGTCTTAATTGAATTTTTTTCTGAACTGCCAGTCCAGCCTCACCCTTCTATCTATTTGGCTGCGTAGATCAGACATGAGATCAGGTGCATCTCCACCAGTGGTCTGATTGACTTTGACTATGGTCAGCCTTGACTAACGCAATGGAAAAGGAGTGCTGTTAATTTTCTCCCATCCACATTATTATCTGAGATGGTCTTGGTTTTCACTTGCAAAGGGGAAAGAAAGTTAGTTTCGAGCACAGCTGGTGGCAATTTTGCTCTGAATTCGGAGGTTGGGGAGCGAACGGGAAATTTCATGCTGTGGCTGTGGTGGCAGCCAACTGAGCTTCAGTGACTTGCATGGTGTGTTCACAACCTGCTTCCCGTGAAATTGCCTGTAAGCGTGGACAGGCGAGGAAGTTGTGACGGGGCTGCTTCTCTTGAAGGCTCTCCACATTTCCTGACCGGGCCTGTTCTAGCGTCTAGTACCACTGCACTCTGCTGTGCTGGGCGCTGGCGAGCTTGTGCATACCCTCTTCTGAAAGGTGGTTGGCTTTCTAATGCATGGATAGGCCGTCTGCCCAGTGGCATAGCTAGAGTTTGTGCCGTGGGGGCGGTCCTTTAATGCAGCGGTGGAGACTGTATGGAAACCACTCAATATAATTCGTGCATAAACAGTCAAGCACTGCGTTCAGCTGTGTGCAGGAAACCTTAGCTTAACATCAAATATAGCTCAAAAGAACCATACATTATCATATAGTTTTCCTTTTGACCAATAAATGTGCCGCCCAAAAAATGTGATGCGGGGGGTGGACCCATACCACCCAGCGCATACCACCCACAATACTGAGTCTGCCCAGAGGATGCACACACACTTGAAGCCTCTGGGATCCTGGTATGGGGTGTGCTATGCTCTTGCTGGAACAAACTTGCCTACCTCAGTCTTCAACTTAACCTGAAGTATGAGTCCTTTTGGTGACATGTGCATGCTTCTAATAATATTTAAATGAATTGTTCTGAACCAGTGATAGTGGTATGCGCCTGAAATCTCAGAAATTGGGAGGCTGAGGCAGGAGGATCTGTTGCAATTTTGAGGCCAGCCTGGGCTACATAGTGAGTTCAATGCCAGCTTGAACTACATAGGGAGACCCTGTCTCAGAAAATAAATAGATAAATAAATAAATAAATAAATAAATAAATAAATAAATAAAAAGAATCCTTCCATTGTTGATGTCAGCCAATTGCCAGGCACTCCATTTACATGTAGGGGAGCGACTTCTAGTGCAGAATCTTTGCTGGAAAATAAGGTCAACATTGGTCAAATGAAGAGGACAGAGTCAATAATCCCTAAAGACCTATTGGTTCTAAAATTTTGTTATTTCTCTTATGGAAGCTCTGATGGAAGTTGGACTAGTTCTTTACTCTCCTTTAATGAAGCCAATCTCACTCTCCTGTTAGCATTCTTAATGCTTGTAAGTTCCATGTCCCTATCTTCACTTTCTCTCTTTGCTTCATTGAAACAAATCCCTATTTATTTGACCTTTCCTCAGAAGGACGTTTTCCTCAAACATATGATCATTCATGTGGACATGAAACTCTCTGAGACGGCTCCAAGTTCTCATCAAACTCCATCTGCTCATCCAAACAGAACACCAGTAGAGGCTTAACTGCAGTGGACTGTGTGGTTGGGTATGGATACAGTCAGATTCTGCCTCTCCAAGCCTTGCTTCTATAAGAGCTAAGCCATTTCAGGGAGCTTGCTGTCACTATCTTTTCTAACTTGGGACTGTTCAATTATAGGCAACATTAACTGTATTATAAACATGGTGGCCAACAATTAATGTCCTGGACCCATTCCCCTCTTGGCTTCTGCAGAGAGAGGCCAGTCAGGTGGCCTGGAGATGTCGTTGGCAGGAACCATTGCTCCTTTTATTTGGGAATGAAGGGTCATAAATGGTGGCTGCCTTCCCATGTACCAATAAATAAGTAAATACAGAGAGTGTTGACACTGGTCTCCCTGCCAAACACCAGTCTGCTTCTAACTTCATTTTGGGAGAGACGAAAAGAGAGAAAGCTTATTGAACAGGTTTTTGAGAAGTAGCTTTAGTTCTGCTTGGAATTTCTCCTTCTTTTGGGAATCTTTCAATTGGCTTTCTGGCCCTTACTGGAGAGTGAGACAATTCTGTCAGACATGAGATTGTGTTAGTTTATTCATGATAATTATCAGCAACAGGCTGAAACAGAGCCATTTCTAAGGATGAACTGTTGTCAACAGATGCTTCAGCTATAGTTTGGAATAAAAGCTTAGCTCCAGAGAGAGTGGGCATTTAGTGTGCAGCTGACTCCAGGAGAGTTTAAGGTGCTGGCCAGGCTCACGCTGCTTTAGGAATGCTTCACTTGGGGGCTGATATTTTCTCAGCTCACAGATTCACACGGGTTTTAATCTCTGCCTCCTGAATTAGAGGACCTTATGCATTGACTGAGATTGAAGCCACACAAAATGGTGGACTTGCTAAATAAGGAAGGAGTGAGAAGAAATATCCTGTTTACTTTTGCATGCCTAGTGCTGGACATGTTGTTGCCTGTCACATCACAGGCACTTAATGATATTTGTGGAATGAAAGAAAGAATTTAGAGATGCTTGGCTTTCTTTCTGCTATGAGCCACTGCTTCTATATTTTGAATTATTCCAGAGCCACACTTTGGGATATCTTCAATTTAAGACGTGACTCTTTCAAACACCTCTCTTGCCACCCGCTGTGTCAGCTTTCTTCTCCTGATACCCTCCCCATAAAGACTGCTGCAGCCCAGGCCGCAGCATCCTCCTCTCGTTCTAGAGCACCTGTCCATACATTCTTGAAAGCACTTGCCCCTCACCCCTTTAAAAATCATTTCACTACTTTTCTGTTCTACTTGTCTTTTTCTTGAAATATTTCAAGTTCCTCCAATCCAAGCAACTCTGAGAAAAATCAAACTGAGAAACTGAGGACAGAGAAGGTAAAAGAGGAATGAAGAGCGAAAGACTTGTCTTTTCTTGAGACCCAGTGGGGATGGCTGGTCTCCTGGCAGAGGAGTCAGCCTTGAGGGGCCACACACACTTCAGTTTTCACTGTTGTTCTGACAGCTGAAGTGCAAAGGATTTAACCCTTTGGTTAATGTCGTCTATGGTTTTCTTTTTTTTTTTTTTGGTGGGTACCGGGGGGCGACCTCAGGACCTCGCACGCCAGCAGGTGCCCGTGCCACTGAGTGATATCACTGGCCCTTTTTTCGTATGTGGGTACCGGGAGTCGAACTCGGGTCCTCACACTTGCCAGGCAGGCGCTTACGCCGCTGAGCCATCTCACCAGCCCTCGTCTATGGTTTTGTTACTGCTTTTCTTCAGAGTGTGATGTATTGTGTCCCGATTAAGGCATGAGTGTGAAGACATATTCACCTCTGCACACACTGCATATTACTAGTTTGGGCATTACTAGTTTGACTAGTTTGGGCATCACTGCTTTCTGCACATCCTCACGGCATCTGAACAACCTACATTCTTATTAATGGTTTCATGATGAGACTTTCAGGAAATTAGGGAGGTTCTGTTTTCCAGAAAAGGTACATCTCCTCAGAACTCTGGTTCTAAAGCACTGCAGATTCGTGTAGTAGAAGTTTGGATGGACAGCCTGCCATTTAGGGGCTGGAATAGTGTAATGGGCAGCTTATGCTGAACAGATCCCTGGTATATTTGTGTCCACAAAGAGACATAAGCTTGCATGACTGTCTTTTTAGGGTTTCTTAATGTACTTTTGTTATTTATAATTTTAATTGTGTGAAAGTACCCGGAGGCTTAGTGGCAAAGAAGACAGTTGTAAAAAATTGAATAAATAAATAAATTAAAATTAAAAAAAAAAATCCGAGTTAGTGATGTCTGACTTCCTCTATTCATGTTATTGCTACTCTTGTTGCTTTTTGGTTTTTGTTTTGCTTCTTGACTGTTGTTGTTTTCCAGGAAAGCTGTCATTTATCGTGAGAACAAGAGCAGCCATGTGTTGATTTTTCTGGATTCTTTTTGGATACTATCCCAGTGCTAATGAAGGCCCTTCCAAAGTGCTAATGAGCTGGTGCCAAAATCAGTTACGTTGAAAACAATAGAAGAGCATGGTACACAGACAGCATGCAGACCCGTATATGCATACACACACATCGATATTTGAATTAATATGTGCAACTCCCTCTGTTTGTGCAAATATACACACCCACTTGTGCAAACATGTGGTATGCGTGTGCCGGAGCCACCCAGACGAAAGTGCGTTTTTATAGAAGGATTTTTACATCTGCTAGCAGAATATTTTCTGTGACCAAAGGATAAGCAAAGTTTCTAGGTTGTTCTGTGCTCAAATGTATCGGCTGGGAAGCTGTTGGAAATGTGCATTTGTCAACTTAAAAAATTTAGGGAGGAAAATAAATGTAATAGATCTTGTGTGTTTTAAGACATGAGGATTCTACTACAAAAAACAGCGGGAAAGCCCTTACTTCGGATGTAGCTGCTGGCCTAATTTTAATAAAGTCTTTAACATCGACCTTTGAGTACTTTTGAGGTAGTTCGTTAGCTGACGGGATATTTTGTAGCGGGGCTATCTGTGCCCTCAACAGAGTCTCCCTTTCTCCCAGTGTGTAATTATTCTATCCTCAATTTGTTTACACAGCTTGGAGATGGGGACAGAGTTCTCTGGCGACCATGCGACTGACTGCAATCACCCTAAAGAGAAGCATTTAGGAGCTATAAAATCTAAATGCCCTGCCATGCACCATTACATCGCAGTTATTCAAATTTCTTAAATTAAATTAAATAATCTCAAATAACTTGATTTCGGGGCTTTAAAAATTCATCTCCATGGTGCCCCGTAGTCAATTTCCTTTATTATTGTTCATCAAGTAGAATTTATGTTTTTTATGAATCAAAGTCCTAGCCTTCCCGGCGGTCTGCACGGCTCGCGGCTCCCCGGGCCGAGGCGGTGGCTTGGTGCGCCATCTACCGGCCACTCACGGAACAGCGCCGGAGACCTCCCGCCGGCCGCGAGCTCCCGAGTTGGGGGAGCGGCGGGCTGCAAAGCCACGGTGGCCACATGGCACAGCGCATGGAAAAATCATAGACCGGACGGTGCTCTTAGCTACCGTGCCAACTGATCCCTTGGGCTTTATCATTGTGGGCCAGCTTGAAATTTCGGCGACAGCCCAGAGCGCCTGGCTGCAAAGCCTCCACGTTTGGTCGCGTTCTGCGGCTCCTGCTCTTCCTTATTAAAGCCCAAGTGATCTAATTGAGCTACTGTTTGCTGTGAATCTGGAAAGCCGGGGGAGGTGGAGCCTTCCTCTGCTCACGCACATTGCTGCTCGAAGGGGACATCTCATGTTTAGAGACAGTGGCTGTTGGTGCCTGAAGATCCTCACGCAAAGGCAGTGAATGAGTTTTTACCATGTGTTGTTGTTTTAAATATTTTATTTCCAGGGAAATCTATTCCCTTTAACGTTTCTGAAAAGGAGTCAAACTCAAGCATGCAGTGGTAACCTATACCTTATTTAGGAGGCAGGTTTCAGCTTACATTCACTTTAATTATGCTGTAATAAATAAACAGCCACTGATCAATGTTGATATGGGTTGAAGGAGGGAAATCCTTTCAAGCAACATTAAAATATTCCTAATTCAAGCTTCTCTGATACCATTTTTGATTTATCTTGCTTTGGTAAGGTTACTGAAATGTTTCAATAACTGATGTATTCTCCTACTTTTTAAAGACTATAATCCAAGCATCCCCCAAAGCACCCAGGAAGTTCCTTTTCCCTCTGGGCTTCTGAGTAGCAGCGGGAGTGGATATGGGTGTGGCTGAGTGTCTTCCGATTTATCAGCCTGCTGGCTTTTCCCCGACCTCCATCAAATGTTTCAGCATTGCAACAGATGGTGTTTTAGGTTTTTTGCTAAGTTTAAGATGGCCTATTTTGTGCTTTCTCAGGAGAACTGTGACTGTAAGTCTACTCCATCATTAGTAAGTGGAAACGAGATGATGTAACTTTGTCTTAAAAATTAGCCTTCTCCCACTCTGCTGGTTCAGTGTTATTAATGTGCTTTTCTCACTGTCAAAAGGAAGTTTCCTTTCTTTTCCTTAAAAGGAAACCACTTCTCCTAACGTGTGCCACTATCCCCATAGTTCTTAAGCATTTTTCTCAGATGTCTGTGCAGAAAAGAAATTTAAGGAAATGATTGCCAGGTTAGAAATAAAACACACAAGTTTTAGTTCTTTTGGACATGTTAGGTTACCAATTTTAAGGTTATCTTATCTTCCAAGCAACAGCCAAAACTAGGTAACAAAAAAATAACGCAAAACAAAGCATTTGATTCAAGAAAAGCAGATCGAGGGCCGGTGAGGTAGCTCAGAGGCAGGTTGTTCTCCTAACATTTACGAGGCCCTGGTTTCTATCCCAGCACTGTTAAAAACAAAACGAAAAGATTGAATGGTGCTAGGGGGTCTTTTTACTGACATTACATTTAATGAAGAAAATTCTGCTCTTAAAAGATTTGTCAGAGTACATTTCTTCTTGCCGTTCAGTGGTGTGAGGGAAAACCAAAGCCTCTCCTGCTAGGTTGTTAAAAGTTCAAGGTAGAACTGTTTTACTTTCATCTCTTAACTGCAAGTCAGTTCTAAAATTCTGGCCTTGTAGTTGACCTCCTTAGTGTTATTGTCACTGCCATTAGGGTAGCTTTTGATACAGATTTTTCATGGTGTGCGTTGTCCTGCATTGCATTAAGTCCTATATCTGCAAGGCCTCACCAGCCTGCCAAAGCGCTGATTTGAGTTTTCTCTCTACAGTGCTGAAAAGAACTGGCAAAGAAACACAGGCATAAACTAGCTCTCAGACTAGTTGTTAGTCTCTTTATCTTTTTGTGAGAAAACTAGAAACAAAGTGACTTTGTGATTTCTAAAACTAAAACGCCCATAGGAAGGTGTTATAGGCTGAGTGGTTTCCCCTTCCCCAATTCGCACATTAAATCCTAACTTCCGGTACATCAGAATGAAGCATTATTTGAGAGGGCTTTTGTAGAGATAGTTAAATTAAAATAAGGTCATTGGGGTAGATATTAATCTAATATGCCTGGTGTCCTTATAAGAAAAGGAGACTTGGACACATACATGTGCAGAAAGAAGAAAGATGTTTTCCCTATCTGGATGGTCCATGAGATGAATGTAGTGTAAAAATGTGACACATTTCACTGCTATAGAAGCAGCTTAGAAATCTTTCAGTGGTAAACACAAGGTGACATCTTTAAAGATAAGGACACTGAGGTATCGATTGGACAAATCTACTTGGCAAGGCAGAAGTGATGCATAGATAACAGAAGGGGATATTGGGAGAAACTTGTGAATGTTCATTTTAGAAACTACTTTGCACAGTTTATAAATAATAATAACAACTGTATTAAAGGCTCTGGCAGGGGCTTAAGAAGCCCAAGTAATATGAATTGATTGTTAACCATTCATTTTAAAGATGGATTCAATTAATGCTGAATCATACAGTAATTCTCACTAAAGTACTGTACATATGACATTGAAATTAATACCAAATGAATTCATTACAAGTGAGATAATTACAATGAATACTCAATAAATTAGCAATGACAGGACATTTAGAATTCTAAGCATTAAAGTACACTACTGAGGGTAGCAAATGCCCTGGCCACTGCCAAGGTGCCAGGTGACCTCAAGCTCAATTCCACAGGTTCCTCAGTCTTTCAAAGCATGTCCCTCACAGACATAAGCGGGCTCAAGAATGGCCTCCCTGGCTGTGCTGGGCCAGGTATGCTGAGAGGTCACTAAGTTCTTGCTCAATGAGTCTCCTTAAGCAAACGTTTAACAAAGAAATGCTGGTGAGATGAGCAAACCGCTGGGTCTTGCTGAACAGAAATTGCAAGGATTCTGGAGCTGAGGTTCTGTTCGGAACAGGAGCCAAGTCCTGCGGTCGTTCTTTCCTCTCCTTTTTGTCTGTCCCCTCAGTGTTTTGTGCTCTGGAGGAAGCTTTCTCTGGCTTCTGTGGGGATCTAATGTAATTCTCTTATTTTGCATAGGTTCATGCTGGGAGGCAGAGAATTTGGGGGGCTCCCCAAGAGTCCCCTGTATTAGTCAGCTCTTTGTTGCTGGGATAAAATACCTGACATACACAGCTTAAAGGAGAAAAGGTTTATTTCGTCTCACGGTTTCAGAGGTTTCAAACCGTCGTCATCCAGCTTCGAGGCAGAAACATCACGGAGGGTCGCGGTAGAGAAAACTGCTCAGGCTGGAGCTGGGAAGCGGAGAGAAAGGGAAAGGACGGGAAGAGACAGCCTTCGAAGGCACAACGCAGCGCCTCGTTTCCTCTGGGCAGCCCTGTCGGCTATGACCTCGCGCGTGGAGGAGTCTGTTGCTGAGGCGAGTGTCCTCGTGACCCCATCGCATCTCTGGGCCCCATCTCCGAATGTCGCTGCCCTGCGGGCCAAGCCCTCCACGCATGAGTGTCTGGGTCGTCTGCCTCGGCGACGGCAGCGACCACTAACGTTTACTAAGTGCTTCTCTCCACTCAAACGTTGTGTTAAATGCTTCGTGTGTATCTTGACACAACGCTTGGAGGGAGACTGGATCCTATCTCTGCTTCGCAAACAGTTGACACAAGTTGAGTCAGGTGCTTGAGGTTGCCGGCGTGTGAGGGGAGGGTTGGAGCGCTAACCTGGGCCCCTTTGTCACCGACAGTGTGCTGTGAATCCCAGACCGTCGGGTAGCTGTGAGGTTCCTCTTGGCTCTGGTGAAGCGCACTCTCCCGTGAGTGTGTGGGTTCCAGGGGCCCCAGCAGCCACACCCAGAAGGTGTGACCAGGTGGGGAAGAGCAGCGGGAGGGAGCAGGGGGAGCAGTCACAGGAACAGGAAACCGTGCAAGTGACATGCGTCACTTTGGGCCTGAAGGCTGAGGAATCAGGATGCCTTTACCCCTGTCTGATGTGCTGTCTGCCTGAGGACGGCAGAATCACAGAACAGAAGGGCCTTCCTCCCCCAGGGAGCCTGAGCCTCTGTTTTCTGTGTGAGAAGTAAATTTCAGTTGTGTTAGGCCTTAAACATATTGGGGCTTCTTCATGTCCTTAACTCACATAGGGTGCAAAACAAAATGCAGGATTAGGGTGGTTTTCATTCCCACTTTTCTTGGTGAGTGTGATTTTGTAACTCCTACGAATCACATTAGGGTCTACACAGTTTCCTCGGAGGCAAGGGGCCGCTTATGTCTGGCCTCATGTTGAAAAGAAGGTGTGTTTGCATCTAGGTTTCGCTGCAGAAGCCTCAGACCCTACTGAAATTCTCCTGAAGTCCTGGTCCAGCTCGGCCTCTGGACTCCCCTGGTCACTGATGGTGGCCTCTGGGCTGTAGATCTACTGTGCACACCTGTATCCCACCTTGTGCTGACCACATGACCCTTGCATATCTGTCCACCCAGACAGAGCTCGCAACACAATAGGATTATAGTTTTAATGCATCTTATTCAGAAATAATTATAAGTATTGTAGAAGAAAAGTTTCTGTCCCTTAGATGACCCTTGGGGAGAGGGGAAGGAGAAGGCAGATAGAGAGAATTCTGAATTTACTGAGTCTTTACCCAAAAGCATTTGAAAAAAAAATGATCATGAATTGACAAGACTAAATTTTCCATCTATAGAAAGGGGAGATCTAGAGAGATAATGAAGTTTGGTTATGGAGAAATTAAGGTGACTATACCTTTGCATACACACGTGCATTTTATATTCTTTACTTTTTTTTTTTTTTTTTGTGGGTACCGGGGGTCAACCTCAGGACCTCGCGCAGCAGTAGGCACCCGTGCCGCTGAGCGATATCACCAGCCCTTTTTTCGTATGTGGGTTCCGGGAGTCGAACTTGGGCCCTTGTGGTTGCCAGGCAGGCGCTTACACCGCTGAGCCATCTCACGAGCCCCCACTCTTTACATTTATATTCCTAAAAATGCAGTGGCTAATCAATGGTGGGCAAAGTCATGGGTGCCTCCATGGTTCTAGAAAATCATGACAAAGTTAACACGGAGACAGGAATCTGCCCACAATGCAGTTTGTGCTGTGAAGGTGTCTTTGAATAGTATGTTCATTTATTCATCCAGCACATATTCACTGAACACTTATTATGTGCCATACACCAGGCTTTCCAAGGTGCTGAGTGGTTCCTGACTAAACGGATGGCTCTTTTGCTCTCTGAAGTTCCTCACACTCCTCAACTGCACTAAGCACTTTGCTGAGGTCAGCCACTGTGAAGGAATGCTGCAGAACCCTGGAAAGAGGTAGGTTTGGGAGTCAGGCCACCTGGAACCAAACTCAGCTGGACATGTGATTGGTGAGTTATAAATGCTCTAAGGGCTTCAGCTTTCTTGTTTGTAAAATGAAGTTGATAGGTTGAGCAACCCAATCCAAAAATCCCAATTCAGAAAAGTTCCACAATCTGAAACTTTTTGATTCCTGATATGACATTACAGGTAGAAAATTCCACACCATGAAACTATGTTTCATGCACAAAATTATTAAAAATGGTTTATAAAATTACCTTTAGACTATGTGTAGAAGGTATATAAGAAGCGTAAGTGAACTTCCTTGTTTAGGCTTAGTTCCAGTTCCCAAGATTGCATTCCCGAGATATGCAAATATGATACAATCTGAAAGATTCAAAATCTGAAACAATTCTGGTCCAAAATATTTAGGGCAAGGAAGATTCAACCTGTAATAATAACACCCACTTTATTGCCTCCATGAAAATCATGACAAATAAATTGCCAAGTTCCTGCCCATTGAAGAACTTGAAATCTAGCAGCATGAGTGACATAAATAATTGCAGGGTTATCATGAAGATTAAGTGAGATCATTTATTTAAGATCCAGAATATATTAAATCCAAGTTGATAGGGTTCTGAGCAACTCAGTAAATCAAGATTATTATGGTTGATAGAAAAGAATTTTGATGTGTTGAAGGACAGAAAGATTCTTCAAGAATCTGTGTGGAAATGGGTAGGATGCCGGGACAGAGCACTTGGGCAGCCAGCCCTCAGGCTGAAAAATGAAGGGGTTGGGGGTGAGAGGGTCCCAGGAAAGAAGACACACACAGGCTTTGCCTACCTTGGCCTGTTCCCTGAAGTGGCTCCGGGTCATCTGGAAGCCCTCGCTATAGCGTGGCATTGGCCAAGCCCTTCCTGTGGGTGTATTGTGCCATCTTTCCAGGCAGCAGACGCCCACCTCCTTCTCCTTACCTCTTGCCCTGTTTCTTCACACCGAGACTCATCCAGAGCAAAATGTAAAATGGGCACCTTCTATGGGGAAAAGTACAGAATAATTCATAATGCCCCAATTTTCCTCTGTGCCTTTGAAGAAAACCATCATTTTATTCCTTTGGGCTGCACACTGCTTTTCCCTCATTATTCTCTGTTTGGAGCAATGAGTGAACAGAACTGCCCAGTGGAGGAAATAAACCAAACAAATTGCAAAGTTCCTGGCCATTGAAGAACTTGAAATCTAGCAGCATGAGTGACATAAATAATTCAGTACAGAATGGGGACAGGGTGATTAGTGGCTTTTACTGACAAAATCCTCTCTGGCACAGGTGTAGTTTCAGGAGGAGCAAACTGCAGATAAAGCAAGAAAACACCAACAGGCACATGCTTTAAACGAAAGCAGAAAATGGTGGAAGTTGCAAAATGAAAATTTTTATGATGCAAAAGGCAGAGGACTGAGTGTTTTCTGGATTTGGGTGAAAGGATTCAAGGGAAAAATGTAATCAGCTGTGGGGGCAACGTAGTGGTGGAAGTTTGGGTTTCGGGCGAAGAAACATGACCTTCATGTAGGTTCAGAGGGATTGTGTGTCAAACAGACTGGGCTCTGGGGAATGGGTGGGTCAACTCAGCTAGAAATAACCAGCCCAGAAAGCAGAGCCTGGGACTGAGAAGTGGACACAGCATCAAGGATAACGAAGCTCTCCTCTTGGTAAGTGCTGCTTTCACCCCAAAAGGAGAGACTGGGATATGGGCACATTCAGGACACTGGGGTAATAGAAGCAGAAAGGACCTGGAATGGGGGCTGAGTCCTTGTTAATACATCCCTGCCTTGTTTCCCTCTGTGAGTCCTCAAATGTGCCAGCCAACTGAACTATCTACAGGAGCATTACTTGTTAGGCCTTGGGAGTTTCAGTGACTACCACAGGCCTATGGACCCACAGGTCTGCAGGCCAAAAAAAAAAAAAGAAAAAAAAAAAAAGCAGGTAACTGAATAAAGGAAGTTAAGGACACTTGTCTCCGTGTGTGACACATCTCTTCCAGTTAAACATCAGCATGTGAGGTTCTGGAACTGATGACACAGGGAAAGGGTGAATAGGTTCCAGGCTATTTATTTCTTCCTCCAGTGCCTTCTGGCTTCAAAGCTTCTTCTCTTCTTAAGTAAAATTGAAGTACAGTTGGTCAAAATGGAGACAGCACATGGGGAGGCCCCATAGGATTAAGCTATTACCTTAAAATACCATCAGAGATCCTTCAACCTCAAGAGCTTTCAACGACAGCCACTTATTAGTACTTGGATGCATGTGGGCCTGAGCTCCAGCTGGGCATGGTTCTGGCCCTGGCGTCTGTCGTCTTCCTCCTGGGGCAGCGGGCCACCTTGGCTGGTCCTTCTCGGGAGGACGCGAAAGTGTAGTCACATACCTTTGCTTGCATGTCTGCTGCCATCCTGCTATTCAAAACAAGTCACAGGCGGACACAGGAAATATGTCACCCAAGGGGGAAGGCATTGTAAGGTCATATGGCGAGGAATGGTGCGGAAGACCCAGAGTGATCATCCAACACGATGTGGGGCCATCTTTCCTTCTGTAAGTTGCAGTGTCCAACAAAAGGAGGTCCCATCCTTTCTTCTTTCCTTGGGGCCCTGGAGTTGATCAGGTGAGATCGAGCTTCCGGGCGGACCCACCTCACAGAGGAGGGACGGTGAAGTCCTGGGAGAGAAGAAAGCTCAGAGAGGTCCCAGAAGGGGGCCTTCTCACACCTGAGCTCCTACTGGGTGAGGAGAGAACCTGGCTTGTACGGTCAGCGGTGAGTGTGGTTGGCCCTTTCTCTTTCTTCTTGCCTCCAGTGACTTGCGACATGTTCAGGAAACTATCCTTAACTGGCCATGATCTGAAACAGCCCAAGAACTTTTGGCCCAAAAAACTCAGGTATAACCATCCCCCCCAGCCATGTTGTCACTTTTACCTCTGGAGGGGTCTGTGAGTCCATATTTGCTGCTCAGCTCAGGGGCTGCTCCGGCCTTAACAGATGAACCATGCCGGAGAACAAATTTTTGTTGACAAGTGAGATAGACTGACATTCAAACCCCGGAGGGAATGGCTACCCCTGCAAATACCATCATTGTCTGAGCGGTTCGGGCAAGGCGCATGAGATGGAGAGCTGCCTGCTTGGCTGGTGTCAGCTCTGCCACTCTTGCTCCATCTCCCACAAGTTCAAGGGCAAGGCAGAGCCAGGGTCACAGCAGGTGTCACCCTACACCCATGGGTCCAGGTCTCAGAAGCAAGCAGTACCTTACCTAGAGCCTGTAAAACTTTCCAACTTGGAATACCCAAGAGACATCAGTGAACAAATTAAGGAGTTTTCCAATTTGATTAATTTATTGATTATAAATTGACAAATTCTAGTAGTGGATACTTATAGGGTACAATATGATATTATATTATGATAATGTGGAATGATTAAATTAAGCTATTAACAATATCCATCACCTTGAGTACTTATTATTTATTTTGTGGTGAAAACATTTGAAATCTATTTTCTTAGCAATTTTGAAATATATAATATTTATTATTAACTATAGTCACCATACTTTGCAGTAGACCTCAGAAATCTTATTTCTTCCATCTAGCTGAAGCTTTGTACCATTTGGCCCCATTTTAATCCTTCTGCCACCTCCCAGCCCCTGGTTACCACCATTCTACTCTGCTTTTTTTAGTTCGATGGCTTTAGGTTTCACATATAACTGAAATCATGCAGAAGTTTTACCAGTTCTCTAAGGATCACTCCCTTTTATGTCATTTGGTGAACTTCCACTTCAATGTATTGTGAAAGTCAGGATAACTTTGACTAAAACTTTGAATGAGAGTTTATTTTCTTTGCAGGTGCTCTCTGTGAAAGTTATAGACAGTGGTTCCTTGGGAAAATCAACACGGTGGCTGCAAGAAGGATACGGTGGACTTGAAAAGTGACAGAGAAATACAGGAGATCCAAAAAATCAGGACACATCAGATGAAAGTACAAAACCCCCAATTATTTTCCTGTATTTTCAGATGATTTAGGTGGTAGATGGAGCCTAATTTCTAAGACTAATCCCTTAAATTTAGCAACATTTCCTCTGAGAAGGAGGCTGGAGGTTTATGAAAACATTGAGCACATTATCTAAAAATCTATGTTGTTCAAAACTTAGTTTATCATACTTTTCTTTTTTTTTTTTTTATGTGGGTTCTGGGAGTCGAACTCAGGAACTCGTGCTTGCTGGGCAGGCACTTATGCCATGAGCTGTCTCACCGGCCCATACTTTTCTTTTTTGTGTTTTCAGATACCCTAAAATTTGCTTGTTTAAGGTTGGAAATAGAGATGCAAATTGCACAAAGCAAAAATAAACCTCCTGCCTTTGTGTAGTTTTCTCTTCAGATGCAATCTGCTTCTCCAGTGTTCTGCTCTGACCTTGGTGCTGCTCGGGGTAGAGAAGGCAGAGTCTGACAGCCTCATTCACTGAAGCTGCACCGTCCTGAGAGCTCAGACCTCGAAGGGTCTCCATCACTTCCCTCTATTGTTCACATTTTCCAGTCTGATGTTCTGTGTTTTTTGTTTTATTCTTACAAAGCCAATGGGTAAAATAAGGGCAGGACATCAAACAGTAATTTTAAGATTTTTTCAGGCTAAAAGGCCAGGAGAGAGAGGGCCAGCACTTTGAATCTGATTGAAGAAGAGGTGAGCAGTGGCCCCATGCTCTGGGGCCAGCCTTGGGGTGACCTGAGTCACCGTTACAGAGAGCTGGTCTGCATTGTCAGCGATGGCCAGCACTCAGAAAGGGGAAAAAGGAAGGTCTGTTTAGTGTAATCTAAATACCAGCACAAAGCTGCAGGTGTCTGCCCAGTAGAACACAAATACCATTTCTCTCAAGCACAGGAAGCCTTTCTCAAACTTGTTTAAAACATAAAGAGCAGGCAGACACCCCTGCAATGGTGATAAATTATGTCTCAGAGACGCTGAGTGCCAGTAAACCCTGGCCTGCCCCTTCTCGAATCCCTTCCTGTTTCTCTTTAAATCACTGAAGTATTATCTGTACAGATAAACTGATTTAACTTGACATCAATAAGAAAAACGTATCTATCAGCATAGATTCCAATTCAAACAGACTTTTTGGTGCACCTGATACATTTTTCTGTGGGTGGGTTGGTATTTTCTGGATGTGGTCTTCAATCATCTTCTTTGTGTGTAGTTCTTTCTTCATGACTTCCCTCCTTGCTTCCACCCCGCTACCACTGCCTTCCCACCATCCACCCCTCAATGCCGTTCTGCTTCTGCGCCTGTGATCAAGCTTCTGTGCTGGTGGTATTGGCTGTTTTACCACTTAAGTCTACTTTCTAAGGTTGCTCAGGAGACGTCAAACTAGAGCAAAGGAGAATGGAAGCACTGACTTTGTTCCCCTACCTATCAAGGAAGGGGAAAGAATAGCCAGAGGAAATGAGGTCTTTGGAACTGGAAAATGGGGATTTGAGAACAATACAGGCTTCTGGAAACTGTGGAGTGTTAAAGGAAGTAGTCCTCTGGGACAGGAAGAGTGAGTGAGGCAATGTGCGTGTTGGCCAGACTCTCATGGCAGCTGTGAGGGACAGCACCCTGGAAAGAAGAAGAGGCTCCATTTGGGAAAACTGAGATGGGGGGGCAGGGTACGACATGACACAGAGAAACCCACTTGAACTAAAATATGTGCATTAAAATGGGCCAAATAGTTAACTGACTTGACTTAAATTTTAAAATGTTGAATTTGAAGGTCTCTTCCCCTTCCTTCTTGGTGACAGTAGTATTTAGTATTTCTGGAGAAAATCGACAGTGTCTGCAAGTAAAAAGAGGAGGATTTGGAGAGAGAGAGAGAGAGAGAGAAGAAAATACAGGGGATCAAAAAAAAAAAATCAGGACACACTGGATTTTCACCTCTTTCCCTCCCCTCCCCTCCCCTGCCCTGCCCTGCCCTCCCCTCCCTTCCCTTCCCTTCCTCTCTTCCCATAAGAGAGCTGGTGGAGCTGTTTAAGAACAAGGGGGCTGTCTGTACCCTGCTGCCACACCCAGTTATGTGCTCTTAATTATCTTTCCTGTAAAATGTAAACAACAATAATAAGTATTTTATAAACATTTGCCATTAAGATTAGGATAATTGTTTTTAAATATTTAGGAATGTAACATTTCTTTCAGAAATACAATAGTGCAATATGATGTAAAATTTAGCCTTTCCCATTTAGGATTCTCCAGCCAGCTACTCCATGAGTGTTTCTAAACATTCACCGTGTGTGGGCCACGGGGTTCCTTGCTGGGCCTCTCTGACTAGAAAAGAAGAAATCTGAAAGCTCTCTGGAATCAAAGCCAGAATACAGAACTTCCATTTCGTATGTGACCAAAATTTTTAGTATTTATATGCCAACATTTATATAAAATATGCCCTTTACTATTATGACACAAGAAACATACATTCGTGTAATAATAAAACACTTAGTATTTTAACATTTTCATTTTTAAAATGATGGTGAGATACACATAACATAAATTTGGCCATCTTAATCATTTTGAACCTCAGTGGTATTGAGTACACTCTGGTCATTGCGCACCTCATCACTGCCATCCATCTCAGGAACTTTATTGTCATCCCGGGTGGAAACTCTGCATTCATTAAAGAACTTCCCATTTTCTCCCCCAGCCTTCGGTAACCATTACGTACTTTCTGTCGCTATGAATCTGACTACTTCAGGAACTTCACAGAAATGGAATCATATAGTGTTTTTCTTTTTGAGCTGACTTACACATTTAGCATGATGTCCTCAAGGTTCACCCATGTTCTACTTTGTATCAGAATTTCATTCCTTTTGAAGGCTTAATAATATATTATTGTATGTATAGATCACATTCTGTGTATCCATCCATCCCTCATTGGACATCTGGGCCGTTTCTATCTTTTGGCTATTGAAAATAAAGCTGCTATAAATACGGGTGTACATCAACACTTAGCAATTTGGTAATAATAATTATCTTCTCAAAATGTGCAAGCAAAACAATTGCTTAATAATACATTTCAGGTAACAAAATTTCAATTTTTTAATTTTTATTTTTTTGCAGTGCTGGGGATTAAATCTAGGATCTCATGCACGCTAGGCAAGCATCCTGCCACTGAGTACACCCACCAACCTCCTCAGTTTTATGGGGAAAACTCATTTGCTCCTTCAACAAACATTCACTAACACCTACCAAAGAGTTTCAGTCACTCGGGAGGCAGATAATCAGGCGGGCATCGTTGGGGTAGTGTGGTCATTAGGCACTGATAAGGTCATGTTTGCACTGAGGTTTAAAAATGAGAAGAAACGAGGCCAGTGCAGGGTGGGAGGGCAGAACCTTCTGCATGAGAACACAGCCTAGGCAAGTTCTGAGTAAAACTCTTGGGCTGTTTTTCAGTGCTCCTGTTACAAATCAGTCTGTGCTCTGGTCACCAACTGTGACTTGAGTTCTAATGTTCCAACTGCTCAGAGGTTTGGTTTATGAACCAAGCACGAATTTGCCTGCTATGCACATATTTTGTGACTTTGCACATGCAGCATCTCAGGGTGGACAGGAGTATGAATGCCCCCTTCTCCAAGCTGCACAAACCCTGTCCTGATTTAGCATCTGGGGCCCCAAGAGCTGGTCTGGGGATCCTTGCTGATGCTTCCCCTGTGGGAGTCAGTGATCAGCAGGGTGATGCTGTCAAAACCATTTCAGAAGGAAGGTGTTTGTGACTCATATAGAGGCCTTTCTAAGTGAAAAGACCTTTGGAACCTTGTAAAATTTCCTCCTTTCCATTACATAATTTTTTTTTTTTTTGGACCTGTAATACAAGTTTCAAGTGAAGAGATTTTACATAGTGAAATGGATGCTAAGGAAAAAATCCTGGATTTCCAGATGCCCAACATAAAAAACAAATCAGAAGTGTTATCTGGGAACCCAAAATGACATTGGGGGTCTTGAAAACTTTCCCTAAGGCAGCATTGGTGACGACCTCAAGCCCACGTTGACCTCCTGGGTCCTTCCTCACGTGCAGCTCGCAGCTCGCCACACAGGCTCTGCACCAAAGCCATGTCCTCAGCCCAACTTTAATGGAGAGACGAGTGCTCAGTGTCCACAGAGGGTGGTGGGAAGAGGTCGTTTTGTGAGGTGTATGGATTCATGTTCTCACAAACACCTGTCTCTACCAGGTGTCCCTGAGAGAGAGACTTGGTCACTGAAAGTCTACAGGGTTACGCTGTCTGTGCTTGCTGCTTGTGTAAGGTACCTGCATGACTCTTCCTTAGCAGAGCTCTTTAGATTATCGAAGCATTTTTAAGTATATTAATCTCAGAGAGTAAAAGGATACACTTCTGTTCTAGTCATTCAATTTTCTTCTCAAAGAACATCAGCTCAGAGTCTATTTTGCTCCTTTTGTCTGAGGCTGGCCTGTTTTGTCAGTGTATTTTTAAAATCTTCCTATTTCTTTCTCCATTTCTTACTTTTTCTCTCTCTGTCTCTTTCTTTCTTTCTTTCCTTCCTTTTTTCTTCTTTTCTTGTTTTTGCGGTGCTGGAGTTTAAATCTAGTGGTTGGTAAGTGCTGTACCACTGAGCTACAACTCCAGCCCCTAGTAGCATATTTTTACATATATCCTATGCAATTTTTTTCAAGTTTTTTTTAAATACCAAAATCCACAATAAAGAAATATATTTTACTTTATCTGAAGTAACAAAATTTCACAAAACAACATTTTTATTACAAGATATGTAGTCTGGTGTTATCTATTCTATAATATTATCTTTAATTATATTTTGTTGTGCTCATGAGTCGCAATGGGTTGAGACCTGTAATTAAAAAGGCAGTGTACAGCCCGGACACCAGGCATTGTGGTTCAGTCCTGTTCAGTGCACACAAGCCCTGTCAGGACACTGTGGTGGTTTTTCTCTCAGGGTTCACATGTGGCAGGAATTTTCAATGGGCAGTTGTTGAGTTAGATGGCTGAACCTATTGAGTTTTGAACCCTGTGGCCTTCACAAGCTGGCTTGAATCATAAGAAAAAATGTTTAGATAGGTACTCTTTGTGAATTCAGAGTTCTGGAGAATCGACTTCCCCTAGTCACAATTACCACCAGCTTAAATCCTTCTTTGTTGTTGATGCTCTCGTGTTTGGTCATTAACAGCTTTAGGGAAGCAATTTGAACTTTGGTGGCTTCTTCATCACAAAATGAGGAAACCTCTTTCATAGGGTTTTGAGGATTAAGTCAAATTTTGTAGGCAAAAAACACTTAGAACACGTGATAACAATCCTTCAATATTAGCCATTGTAATAGCTGTCATTTTTGCTTTCGAACTTGTCAGTTGCTGAGACTACAATATTTGCGACTTTCACATTTTGGTATTTCATGTTAAGAGAAAGTGATCAAGGAAAGGTTGTTTTAGCCCATTCAGATTGCTATAAGAAAGTACTACAGACTTATGCCTTATAACCAAAAGAAATTTATTTCTCACTGTTTTCAAGCCTGGAAAAACCAAGATCAAGGCAGATTGTGTATCTGGGTGTTTAATTCGGACTTGCCTTCTGGCTCATTGACAACATCTTTTTGCCGTGTTCTGACATGGTGGGAGGTGCTAACTAGCTCTTTGTGATCTGTTTTATAAGGACCCTTAGCCTTTCATGACTTAATCCCTTCCCCGAAGGTCCGATCTCCTGATACCATCCTAGGGATTAGGATTTCCCCATCTAAATTTGGAGGGAACACAAAACTTCAAACCATAACAAGATGAGAAAGAGAATTTCCAAGAGGCCAGGGACTATATTTTTTTCACCCTTAAATTTATAGCTGCATGATAGATATTACCATAAATTTAATTATTTTATAAATCTGGCATCAGAAGGGAAAAGAATGGTGAAGAGAATCAAAGGCCAAGGTCTTAGTGTGAATTTATGTCTATTGCCCAAATCCCAATTGCAAGTCTGTTCTCAGATGTAGAACCAATTGGTGAACTTCCTGTCCCAGCAAGGTAGGATTCTGTAACTCTGAGACCAGTATGTGCAGGGGGGATTCTCTAGTTTTTTTTGTTTTTTTTTTTTCTTGAAAGGACAGCCACAGTGTAGATCTAGAATGTCCCTCAAAGTCTCATGTGTTCAGTGGTTAGGTGATTGGATTGCGGAGGTGCTATACTCATCAGTGGATTGCTCCATTAATGAGTTCACAGCTAAATGTGCTGTTAGGAGCTAAGGCCTGTTTGGAAGAGGTGTGTCACTGGAGGTGTTCGTTTGGAGGGTGTATCTCCCTTCCCAGCTACTCCCTGCTCTCTCTGCTTCCCGGCTGCCATGAGGTAAGCAGCTTTCCTCCACCATGCCCTTCCTCCATGACGTCTTTGCCTCAGAGCCAGCTGACCATGAGCTGAATCCCCAGAACTATGAGCCAAATGAAACTGCTCCTCCTCTAACTTACGGGTGTCAGTTATTGTGTCCCAGTAACAGAAAAGCTGACTAATTCAGAGACCAAGGGCGTTTACTTGAATAACCAACCCTTCAGGAGTAGGTGATGTCCAGCTTGCTTAAAAGCTGTTAGATATAGGTCTGACTTGATATTTTTCCTGGAGACCAAAAGCACTACCATCATGTCCTGGTTAGATAAGAGCTCTGGAGGGCAAGCAGTAAATGGAGTTATGGATCTGGTCCAGCTAATGGTGAGTCCCTTGGGTTCACAGATAAAAGAGGTAGTCATTTCCCAAATGCCTGAATATGTAATCTGTAAGAAAGTATTAACTTGGTAGAAGTTTCTTATTGATTTCTTGACCTGTGGAGTAAGAAGTACTGTAGTAGGAAAAACCAAGTGGGAGCCTCTGAAACTGCCTTTCCATATCAAGATGCTCATGTTATAAGAAATAGTAAATTAAAACAGTATAAAATTCTGGAAAGAATGACAGAGACAGCTGCATGCTAAATAACTAAAATGATGCAAAGGAAGTGGCTTTCATCAAATCACTAATCTGGTGCTAGCAAAACCAGATGAATCATGGGAGAAACAATGGGCTATTGAAATTTAACCAAGGAATGGCTCCCATTACAGCTGCTTTGTGAGGCAAGCTATCATTACTGAAGCAGATCACTGCGGCCTTAGGTATAGGAGACGCTGATGTTGGTCTAGTAAATGCATTGTTTTCCATCGGGAAGAGGCACAAAAGCAGTTAGCATTCATCTGGGATGGACAACAGTATATAATCACATCTACTTATAGAGATATATCAATTTTCCTGCGGTCTGTCCTAAGACTGTCTGAAACAACAAGATTGGCTGGGCATTCTCAAGGTCAAGTGCTCTGGATGCCTTAGTAATATAAATGTCCAAGAGACTGGGAGACAAACTCAGGGTCCGATCATATCAGTAAAGGTTATAGGTAGCCAGTGGTCTGGGGCAAGCCATTGTAGCTTCCCAAAACAAAGAACAAGTACTTCGTTCTCACTGAGGCACAAGGTCAGGAACAAATAGATATTTGTACACTCCTCTGTTTACACAGAAGCACAACGATTGTTAAATCTCATTGGGTTTTGAAAGCAGTATATTCTGTACTTGAGAATATTTCTCTGTCTCATTCATCAAGTAACGTGGAAGGCTGTGAGTTTCAAATTGCTCCTAAAGCAAGAAAAGTCCTTCTAGGGCTGGTGAGATAGCTCAGTGGCATAAGCACCTGTCTGGCAAGCACGAGGTCCTGAGTTTGACTCCTGGTACCCACATAAAGGAAAAAAAAAGGGCTGGTGACATCGCTCAGTGGCACAAGCACCTGCTGGCAAGTGTGAGGTCCTGAGTTCGACTCCCGGTACCCACATTAAAAAAAAAAGAAAAGTCCTTCTAATACAAGCATCCTAACTGTTTGGACTGTGTAATCCACCAGCCATCACTGTCCTAGAAGTATCTGAGTAGAACAGGATGCTAAGTAATGGCTCCAGAAAGCTTCAAGGAGAGTTCCAGCAACTCTGGGGTTCTGGAGCAAGGCCATCATATTTGCAGTAAAGTGCTGTACACTATTCAAAAAATATCCCTTCATGCTGGTAGAAATAGAACATGCTAACATGGAATATCAGTTAACCATATTCCAAACAATTGTAAGTTGGGTACCATTAGCCTCACCAAGATATAAAGTCAGGTAGACCCTGCAACAATCCATTGTAAGATGCAAGTGATACACCCTGGATTGGGCTTGAGCAGGTCTACAGGCCATAAATAGGCTACATGAACCTGCTTTCTTTCTTATGACCAGCTGAGGGAGGAAAAAACTAAGTATGGCTCTCACATGGTGTTGTAGTCAGGGTTTATAAGGGAATAAATTTAATACAGGACACATAATTTATAAGATTATTTTATAATATTCACCCAAAGAGTCAAATGCAAAAGAGTTCAGAAGATCTGTCCACACACTAAAGACCCAAAGAATCCAGCTGAGGGCCTGGGTCCCACAGCAATGTCCTGCACGAGTCCATCTGAAGACACAGAGCCCATGGCAATGTCCTCTAAGAGTCTGGCTGGGGGCCTAGAGCCCATGACAATGTCTCATGCAAGTCTGTATCAAGGATCTGCACTAGGAAGGCCCAGAGGTCAGTGGTGGAAGCTAGAAAGTCTGCACCAGTGAGATGAATGATCTGGGCCACCAGGCAGAGAGATCTGCACCAGAGCCAGGAAGCAACGCTCAAGGTAAGAACCTGAGCTCCCCCAAAAAGAACCACAGCCATCCTCAGCTTTAGCAAGAACCTGAGCTCCTCCAATGATGAGAACAGCTGAGTTCCTATCAGGAAAGCTAGCACTATAAGCTTCTCCAGGAGAATCAATAGCACACCGTCTTCCCCTCCCGTTCTCCTTTTGTGCTGTTGGCAACAATCCTCAGGTGGGCCTTCCACACCGAGCACCACGCTGGTTCAGTTCAGCTGGGTGTTACAAGTTGACCATTAGTTAACCCACCACACAAGGATTAGCTAGCTCCACCAATACAAGCTGAGATCGAACTGTTGCTGCACTACTGTCTCTTGTGATCTGAAAGACACTGAAGGGAATCTTTCAACGGGTGGAGATTCACACCAGAATCACATCCAATTGTCCACTTCATGGAGAAAGGGAAATGGCTCAATATACATAGGCTCCAGGGAAGTGACAAATGACCTGGCTAATTTACAAGGGGCATCGAAGGAGAAAGGAAAAATGTTCTGGGGAGAAGTATGTGGATGGACCTTTTAAAGTGCGAAGATAGGGCTGGGGATATAGCTCAGCAGCAGAGGGCCTGCCTGGCAAGCGTGAGGTCATGAGTTCAATTCCTGGTACCAATAAATAAAGTGTGAAGATATTTTGATGTAAACACACATCATGAGCCACTTTAGATAGCTGACCAGATAAGGCCAAGTAGGTGCCAGCCTCTGTCCTTGCTTTTCAGTGCATAAGCGATAGGCTTATGTATGGAGCAGTCTCAAAGGCAGAGACGGAATCTAAGACTGAGCTGAGTAGCACAGGCTTCCTCTCTCCAAGGCTGATTAGCTGTTGCTACTGGTGACCATCAGACCTATTAATTCAACTAAATTCAGCTCCTTAGGAAGATCAGTAAGGTGCCTGTGGCAAGTCTATTGTATAAGACCTTCTTATCCTAGATGGAGGAAAGATTCCTACTCACAGAGATTGATACATATTTTAGATGTGGATTTGTCTTTCTTGGCCATCACACTATCCATGGACTTCTAGGGCATCTGATTCACTGACTTGGGATTGTGCGTAGCATTTCCTTGGACTAATGACTCATTTTATGGTAAAGGACGTACAGCAGTGTGTGTGAGGCCATGGTACCCACTGATTTTACCCCATGTGACATCGTTCAGAAACTGCCCATCTGTGAGAATAGTAGAAAAGCCTCTTTAAGAAGCAGTCAATTCACTAGCTTGAATATAGCACTCTATGCATGAGGGATGCAGAAGACTTTTTATACCCATGCTATTACAGTGGTAGTTGGGTTCATAAATTTGATTCTTTCCATAGTTCTGGTCACAAACCAAGTTGGATGAGAACTGAAATCAAATTTAATCATTAGGGCTGGGGATATAGCTCAGTGGCACAAGTGCCTACATAGCAAGAGCAAGTCCCTGAGTTCGATTTCTGGTACCAAAAAAAAAATTAAATGGTTAGGTTCAATGTTAACCTTATGGGGACATTTGATTCTGTTCTTGTCCAGTTTGATTTGCGACACGAATTGTGGAGAGAATTGAGTTTGTGAACTGAGGCACCACTATATGTTACATCCCTGGGAGGTAGAAAACCTGGATTGTGGAAGTAGATGTAGTTTGTTCATCATTTCCATTCCATCATGACTGAAAGAAGTTTATATTTTCCACCCACACAATTTTAGAGATCCTTGTTCTCAGAGGTGACTACTTCTATCAAAGAATATTGTGTCCTTCACCATGAACTTGCCTTGTTATAATTAGGTTAAGGCCTGTTAGTTAGGTTTCTGTCACCATAAAAAATACCCAAGACAGTCAACTTATAGAGAGAAAAGGTTTATTTTGGCTCACAGTCTTCTAGGTTCTAGCCCATGATCAATTACTTTTGTTGCTTTTGGTCTGTGGTGAGGCAGCTTATCATGGTGGGAGTGTGTGGCAGAGAAAACTGCTCATCTCATTGCCAGGAAGCAAAAGAGAAGAGGCGTGGCTCCTAGAATCCCCTTCAACAGCACATTCTCAGTGATCTAAGGACCTCTCACTAGGCCCTATGTCTCAAAGATTTCACTGTCTCCCAATAGTAACACCCTAGGGACCAAATCTTTAAAATATGGTTTTGGGGGATGTGCAAGATTCAAACTATAATGGGGTCCCAGTGATGCAAAGGTATGTCTGCTCCTCTGGTCACTTTGGTCTTCCTATGACAATAAACAACATGGCATAGAAAATATTATCATACCAGAAGGAACAATTGGTATTGATGGTTATGAGGGAGTCACATTCCTGCTCCAAGCAAGGGGCAGGCAAGCATGTGTTTGGCATTTTTTGAGCCTCTGTGATGTCTCTTAGTGCTCTCTGGCACAGTTTAAGTGCAATTGGGAGAGTGCAGTAAACATGGCTTTATCGGAGAATGGTATGAAAGGCTCAGATCCTACACAAAAACCACCCAGACCTACACCAGTGCTACCCAAGGATGAGGGAAATCTAGAATGGGTGATTGCTGTGGTTTGAATATATTTATATGTTGAAATTTTTACCCCCAAATTCATATGTTAATGACCTTTGCAGGTGGAGTTTTTAGGAGGTAATTAGGATTAGATGAGATCATAAGGTTGAGGCTCCCAGGATGACATTAGCAGCTTTATAAAAAGAGGAAGAGAGAACCAAGCTAGAATTCTGGCTCTATTTCACCGTATGATGCCCTTTGCTTTGTTATAATGTGGCAAGAAGGCCCTCACCAGATGACAGAACCATGTTGTTGGAATTCCCTGCCTCTAGAACCATGAGCTAAATAAACCTCTATTCTTTATAAATTACCTATCTCAGATATTTTATAGAAACAGAAAGCAGATGAAAATAGAACAGAACAATGATGATTATCAGTGATTGCACTGGGATCATCTGCAGCAGTGAGGACTGAAGCTCATCCTACTAACAATTCTAAGTTTCCTTAGGAATTGTGACACAGGATTCTGGAGAAACCATGCCTGGATGGAGGGAACAAGGAACAAGTGGAAATGAACAGTGCAAGGGGTGGACTGTAGTAGGTGCTGTTCATATTCACATCCCTGGGCTGAATGTCCCACCCACTCATGTGACAGCAGCTGACAACAATTGATTCTTTCCTCCTCCAAATAAATTTTTCTCAACTGATGGAAATAGCTTTCCCCAGAAAACTCACACTGCCCCTCTGGGTTAGGAGGCCTACAATAGTGGTCCACTGGAAGAACTTTTGCATCAAGAGATGGTAGTGGTAGGGATGAGTGACTCTTCAGTTCTATTTTGTGGGACTCCCTCTACTCCTGTCATGGATCCAGACAAGGCCAGTAGCCTTGTTCAGCTCTCTCCTGAACCCTGCCATCTTTATTCCTTCCCTGCCTCTTTAGTTCTTTCTATAAGGTACTTCGTAAATCCTGTGCATCTGACTCTCCAACTGAGCTTTTGGTTTTCTCTCTCCTTTGACCTACAAGCTGGGGAGAAAGTATTCATTGAATTATCCCTTGAACAAAATTATATACCCTGGTGACAGGAGATACTAGACGGCAGGTTTATAAGAATTGAAGGGCAATTTTGAGAACATAAAGGGCAAAATTTATTCAGGAGCTCCTCTTTTACATATTTTATTTATGCAAAATACTTGCACAGAAAAGTTTATTGAGATGTAGAGCTTTCTGAATTTTCCAAAGGAAGGGAAGGGGAGTGAAAGTGAACAGGTGATACACTTTCTTTTACAGATCAGCCCCCAAAATCCCATGGCACTGCCACTGCCACTTTGTAGCTAGAGCTTGTCACATACCCACCTGTTGTACATGTGGGGGAGGAACTGGGTATGGGTAAGATTAGGAATCTCTACATCAATGAACACACATTTGGTAAAATCATTTTTCCCCACTGGGTTTTCTTGTGTATATCAGTTTCTTTTTTCCCTAGTTTTAGTGGCTGGTTAAAACTGTCCCAACTCAGCAGACAGAAGAGGAGTCTTTGTGCTCAGTATATTTGTTCCAAGGTTAAGTTCTGAAAACTTGATCTGACTTGGGCTAAATTTAGTATACCATTAAATAATAGTAAATTAAGTCACCTTAATTACAATTTGTTGTTTAAATTTGGAACAAAATGGTCACTAATACATTTTCTATTGGGAGTATCTTTACAACTTTTAACAGATTATTATGAAATTTTGCACACAGAGGCTATAAGGATGTATGATTATACCAAAAAGGTGGGCAATTTAGAGAACCATGATGATACCAGGAAAAATGTAAAAATAATTACATATCCTTTGATACTGATGCACGTTCTCATAATGACTGCCATTAATGGCTTTGGGACCACATTCCATAATGAGCCCTTTTTGGGGACTTAGTGTTACATAGAAATGCCAGGATTTCTATTAATGAACATGTAAGCCATAACAATGGCAATCCCATATTATTTTGTGAACAGAATTATGCTGAATTCACAGACAGGTGACATCGTGTGGGCACTAATGTATAGGGAGTGCTCCATTGTAATAAGGCTGCTATTAACACAATAATGCTGAATGTGCTTTGGACTTATCAGAAGGTGCTGTTAGCTAAGACTGGACTTAACTCTTTGGTGTCTGACTCAAGTAGCTTTGTGCAACATCATCAGTGATTTCCAATCTCAGGAATTCCCATTATCTTTGTAGTTTTATTTTATTTTCATTGTATTCAACCTTTCCTTTCTTTTCTCCTTGCATATTTTTATAATGACCCCTTTGCACTCAAATTCTTCTTTCATGGAAATATATATTTTGCCCATTTGTCCAAAGAAATTGATAAACTTATGTTTATTCATCTGGTCTGCAGAAGATGGAGTCTTGTACTTTGCCTGTGTCCCCTGTCCCATCCCCAGGCCTACAAGGGTTTTGTATGGCAGCATCATTGCTCTCCAATGCTGCATTCTCTAAGCCAGGGATCCCCAACTCTTGAATGCCAGTCTGTGCCCTGTTAGGAACTAGACCATGCAGGAGTTGAGTGGCAGGCAAGCCATCGAAGCTTTGTATTTGTAGCTGCTCCTTGTAGCTTGCATTATGGCTTGGGCTCTGCTTCCTATTAGGTCAGTGGCAGCATTAGATTCTCACAGAAGCACAAAGCCTACTGTGAACTATACATGGGAGGGATCTAAGCTGTTTGCTCCTTTGAATCATCCTAACATCCCCAAATCATCCCCATCCCCAGTTCTGACCATGGAAAAACTATCTTCTGTAAAACCAATCCCTGGTGCCAAAAAGGTTAAGAACATTGCTCTGTGCAATGGTAGCTGAAGAAAACACTGAACCTCATCAGCGATTATACTTGCTATAGTATGCTGGTCCAGCAGAGAACCATGTGGGGCAGGAGTAAAATCTTGGTCCTTCCTGTCCCAGATCAGGGCTACCAGCACGCATGGGTTCATGGCATACATATCACATGGTGTCCACATACAGAGGGGCCAACCTAGGCCCATACAAGGTCCTCAGGACAGTCCAACATCCTGCAGATGATCACTTCTAGGATTTTCTGGCGGTGGGTATAGCCATGGGACCACTGGGTCTGTGCGTGATTGTTGTTTTTCTCTCTCACCTTTGGTGACTGCCTGTGACTTGCAGCGCAGCCATGGCAAGGAGAGAATTGGGAAGAAGCAGCTATTTTTGTCAACTGAAAAGGCCACTTAAGCAAGAACACTTAATTACCTTTCCTCCTCCCTGAAGGCCCCAGGAAGGTATGAGCTGTCAGATAATGAGCTTAGACAGTGAGTAGGTTGGTAGGGCAAGGATTTTCATCTATCTGAGGAGTGACCTCATCCAATCCCATCACAAAATGGGGAGCAGAGAGAAGAGCAAGGGAGTGAAGTACACATCCCCTCTGCCATGTGGCTTCATTATTTTCCCCATCATATGGCAGATTTCTAGAGCATTAGAGAATTTTTAATTCACAGGAAACACACACAGACCAGGCCTGTTATTAGCCAGTCCTCCCGGAGGGAGGTTACTTTCCCCAGCATGGTGGTGTGTAAAGGACTCTGTACTGAGCTTCTGCTCTGTACAGCCATTGTCCACCTGGAGGCTTGGGCAACTCACTCTACTCTCTAAGCCTCAGGTTTACAGCATATAAAAAAATGGGGCATTGAATTTGAGGGTCTGTAAGGTGCCTTCAAATACCATAATTCTAGAAAAATTGCTTCCAGAATAGGATCTGGAAAGATGAGGTTTCCTTGAAGCTGGGAAGCCTGGCTATAGCTACAGTGGCAGTGCGACTGTATTCTGCACCACTGTACCCCTCAAGGGTGTGGGTCAGGCCAGTGAGGCTGCCTTCCTAGGGTTGCCAAAATCAGCAATTGGGGTCCTGCCCATAGAGGCACAGCCTGTTAATTAGGAGCTCTGAAGAGCAGAGCCTACAAGGTCAGACACTTGCTGGTGTAGGAGGGACAGCAGACTACTGCCTCAGCACTTGAGCTCACTGGGTATTAGTTTTGGCTTTCCTTCTTTTGACCTCACTGTGTCTCATTTTTTTTGCTCTCTTGTCTGCCCTGCTCATCCTGGCATCTGCCCTGTGAGAGCCCAGCAGAAGGCCAGGACCACATGGCTTCCTACTGCCATTAGGCTGCTCCCGTCAAACAGCCCTGCCCAGGCTCTCTCACTGGTGACTGGAATGTGGTGTCACACCCACGTTTTGTTCACTGTCAGCCCTCCCACCTTCTGAAGTCTGGCCTTTCCTTTACTGCCTGGTTGTAGCCATTTAGCCTCAGCCTGGTGTTCTTGGGCTGCCTCCTTGTCCCTGCATGGGGGCCTGTTGGTGAGGACCACGAGGGTGACGGAAGAGCGGAGCTGGGGGCCACTATACGCCATGGGAGTCAGCATAGGGGATTGTCTCTCCATTTCATTTATTCACCAAATTATTGAGAACCTATCCCTAGGTGCTGGAGTTACAGCCCTGGACACACAGACCAAAATCACCTTTCCCTATGGATCTCAGTGCTGAGGAAACAAGGACTAAATAAACAAGGAAATAAATAAGCAAAACATTTAAACTAAATGAAGAAGTACGGTAGAATGTTGCTATAGCTATGGGGAGAAATGAAGCAGTGCAGTGAGCCAGGAAGTACCAGAGTCAGAATGGGGCTGTTTGCAGTCTCAGGTATGGAGGTCAGAAGAGGCCTCCCTGAGAAGGGGTATTTGACCAATAGACACAAGGAGGCAGCCATGCAGAGAGTTGAAGAAAGAGGACTGCAGGGAGAGGGAACAGCAAGTGCAAAGCCCTTGAGGCATGGATGGCATAGAAGCTGATGTGACTGGAGCAGGGAGGGTGCAGAGATGGTGTAGGGTCTTGTAGACTTGTAAGAGTTTTACTCTGAATAGGCTAAGGGGTGCTTCAGGATTTTGTTTGGTTTTGGGGTGCTGGAGATTAAACCCAGGGTCTTGTGTATGCTTGGCAAATGCTCTATCACTAAGCTACATCCCCAGCCCTATTTCAGGGTTTTGACAAGAGGAAGTCATTATTTGATGAAGTTTATTCTGAGATGAAGGAGCCCTAAACCAGGCCTCAGGCACAGATGAATGCCTAGTTAGGAGGTGATTGTGATCAGCTAGGTGAGATACCACATGACTTGACCCAGACTGGCGATGATGGAGGGTGAGCAATGGTCAGACTCTGGTTTTAAAGACAGAATGTCATGATTCGCTGACCACCTTGATGTGACCTGTAAGAGAAAGACTAGGGAAAAATATTCTTTTGAGTTTTTGGCCTGGGCAACTGAAAGAAAAGAGCTGTAGTTCAAGGCAAGGAGAAGGGTTCAGGGGAGCAGGGTGGGGTGGAGGAGGTCCGTGCTGGATGTGTTTGTGTGAGATGTCTGCAGATTGTCCAAATGGAGGGATGGGGTCTGGAGCTCATGAGAGAAATTGCATGAGATGTAAAGTTGGGTGCCCACGGGAAGAAGATTGCATTTAAGTTCACAAGACAGAATGAAGTTACAGATGGAATGCAGAAAGAAGATAGGGAGAGAGTCAAGACCTGGGCTCTGGGACCTCCAGCTTGAGGAGGTCAGGGAGATGAGGAAGATCAGAAAAAGCTGGGAGAGAAGTTCCTTGTTATGAGGAAAACCAGTGGGGTATGGTGAAATGTAGTAGAATATTTCAAGGAGGAGAGAGTGGTTATCCACACCAATGAAGATAAGGACTAAAATGACAGTAGGGCATAGCACAGTAAGGCTATTGTTAAGCTCCATTTTCTGCTTGGAAAACCCATTCAGGGTAGTTTGATCGGGGTTTCTGAATCCTATCCTTATCTAAGGGTTGATCATGTGGCCCAGGTCTGGCCAGCAAAAATGATCTCTTCCCCTGGCCACAGTGATTGGTTAAGAGATCAATGTGTGGCATAGACTGGGGCAGTTAAGGCCTCTTTGGACATTTTGTCCTGGTACTGCTAGGAAAGACTGGCTCCTCCAGGGTTCCTAAGTGTTAAGAAACATGCAAGCCAGTTCTGGATCTGGCTCTGTCCAAAGCCTGCTGCTCCCAAGAATGTCCACATTTCATTTCCCAGTGAATAAATCCTTTATTTCAAGCTAGTCTGAACCGAGCTTCTGTCTCTAGCATTCAGAATGTCCAAACTAATTGCAGGAGGTTTCTTTGAAGACAGCTATGCAATAGTGAGAGACTCTTCCACAAGAGTGGGAGTGGCGTCTTCCGCAAGAAACCTTACTAAGCAACTTCTGGATTCAGGACTATTCTTTGTTGCCTGACATTGCCTGAGGAAGGCTAGCCCGGGCCTGACCTAATGGTGTCACTTCCCTCCCTCCTCCTGAAGCAGCCTCTGACGCAGGCCTGAAATCTGGGACAGGTAAGGTTGCAACCAGAGGAGCTGGGTGAAGGCATCGGATTTCACTTGTGACCCAAGAGGTGCCATCCTGTGGGCCACCAGGCTGGGTACTGGGAGTTCCCCAGGAGATTATGAAAATCAAGTGGGGACTGCCATGGGCTCAGAAGAGGACAGGGTCAGTATCCAGGGAATGCAGACCCAGTAATAGAGACCAGGGCAGGAGAAGCAGTTGCTAAAACAAACTGACTGCTTCTGTTGGATGAGGTTTCTTGCCCCATTCCCTGCAAGCTGTTGTTAAAGGGCCAGCTACATACAGATTGCAGTGTCTCAAAGACAAGGTGCACAGCTCCGCTCATGCTGGCTTTTGAAAATCCAGTCTGTCCCCGCTCGTGCATGTCTTCTTGGTGTGTTGAAAGGGAAAGCAATTCAGTTTTACTGTTCTTCTGGGTCTGCATGCAGATAGACAGGTTGCTCAGCTTGTCTCATCTGTCTTTCATCCCTGAGCAAATAAATGCATGAGTCAGCCCTGGCAAGAGCTCTGAGCTGCTCACCCTGTTCTCTGACACATAAATTATGCTTCAGTGATCGTCCCTGGTCACCTACACTACGCAAACCAGTCAAGACCTCTGAGTCCTGCAGTATCTGTGCACCAAAGGTCTTGGTATAAATCCCTTCCATCTAAAATCTTGCCTCATTGCTTGCTTCTGTTTTGGGTTTCTTTTGTTCTGGGAGAAGATGCGTCTTTCACATGACCCTTTCATCATTCACCTGAGGTCGTGACTTCATTCCATTCATGTGTTTCGTTCCCTTTCTGAAATAGAATGATATTCAATAAATCTCATTAAATGTAGTGCCACACATTTGGAATTGGTAACATCTGAGAGATGCTGAAATAAAAATTTACTTGTTGCTCATATAATTATGGCTAGTACACTTTACAAGTATCAAGTTAAAGCATTTAGGGAAAAATTTATCTTAAATATCCTTGGGCACTTTAAAATATCATGTTATACCCAAACAATTGATAAATTTTCTGAATTCACAGAAGTAGGTCTTGAGGATTTCTGATAGGCAGTGGCTATTTAGCCTACTTTTTATTTACTCCAATAACACTGTATAAATATCCTATCTTCACCCTTTTTATTAATTTACTTCACTCTTCCCCACAATCTGTCTGACAAGGGATGTTTTACTTCATGACTACCTTATTTTTGGTGCCACAATTGAATTTCCTTTCTAAATTACATGAAGAAAATGTTTTGTAAACTCTTTCCACATTTCTTATAGATGGGACTAATTTGCAAGCAAGAAAATTCCTGGAGGCTCAGAAGTAGATAAGATTTCCCTTCTGAGAAGAGTGCTTCTCACTTTTCAAGCTCTTGTGCTTTTAGGTCACCTCATGTACAACAAGAAGTGAGGAGAACCAAGGCTATTGTACATTGGTCAAGACAGTGCTAGTTACTGCAACAAAAGGTCCCTGTCTTTCACAGCTTTGCATACTACAACTGTGTCTTACTCAGATAACACTCGAGGACTGTACTAGCAATCCTCCTCAGTGTGATTCAAGGAGGTGGCCCCTTCTACCTTGCGGCTTTGCTAGGTTTAATATGTGGCTTCCAACATGGTCTCAGGAATCTCTTTCCTACCAGGTGGGAGGAAAAAGGTGTACAGAGGATGGCACATGGATTTGTAATCCAGACCTGGGGTCAGTGGGCATCAGTGTTGTTCATTTTCCATTGATGAGAGCAGGGCTGCTGTGGACTGAGGTCTTACCCTCCCGCACAGGAGGCTGGGAAATGTAGCTTCAGCGGTGTGCCCAGTGTTTCTGCCTTCCGTAGTCACAGTCAAGAGGACTTTGATTCTGCCGGTGGCCAGGTTCTTACTTGAAAAGTACCCAGGGGTTGTCCCAAGAGATGGAGTAAATTCTGTCATTAATTTCCTTTATTTGCTATTCAGTTTCGCTTTTCTATTTTTATCTCATTGGTGTCTTGACTAGAATTAAACATCCAAAATTTTAGTCTCCAATAACATATAAAAATAAAAAAGAGAGCATCTATAGCAAATAGAAGTCAATTCATCCCTATTTTTTGTAAATCATCTGAAAATGTCAGGCTCTGATCCAAAATACCTTAATGGTCTGAGGCAGACAGGATCAGGACCCCCTACCCCCTTTATTTATCACAAAGTACCAACTCTCAGAATCCACAGTACTGAACCTCACATACCTCACCCCTCTCCGTTCACTGTGAGTCAACTCCCCAACCTTGGGTAAATGTGAAAATAAATCTCAGTCCACCATGTTGAAGATGTGAAGTTGATGCTTTTCTTTGTGAAAAAGAGGTGTATAATTCCTGCCCTGTTGGCCAACGTAAGGGCTCAGCTAGACACTGAAGATGAAGTCCCCTGCCACAGGGCTGACTGCTGCTGGACGATCAGTCTCTGTGGGCTCCCTCCCTGCTTTCTCCACTCCAGGGTTAAGGTAGCCTGGGGCCTTTGCATCTCCTCCCCCATCCTCAGACCACAGGAAGATCAAAATGCTGCAATATTTCTTTCCATTCAGCAGAAATCAGAGAGCACAAGGGCGAGGAGGGAGTCAGAGACAGACAAAGACGCGATTACCACCACATGACTGCCTACCAAGAATTCTGTCTGTAGAAAAGGCTTTTCTGCAGTTTGTTTTTGCTAGTTCTGCTCCAAGAACCCAAGATGTAAGGCCTTCAGTCAACAGGACTGTGCCTATCTTATTGTTTCCATGTAATTCAACCTGATAACCTCTGGCATCTCATATGCTTCACCTCTCCTCTCCAGCATTGCCTTGATCCATCAGCAGCTATCTCGGCAGTTAGCAAAATTTCCACTGGTCAAGCTGGGCTAACCCTGGCATACTTCACACACACGTGCGCACACACACACACACACACACACACACACACACACACACACACACAGAGTCTCACCTCTCAATGAAGGGGGGGTGATACATTTTATTCTCAGGCCATGCCTGAGTACATGTAGGAGGAAAATAAAAATTATTTTACCCCAGTTCTACTGAACTAAGTTTATGAGAATCAGTTATAATCCATAAATCTTCTCCTTCTTATATAGGCTTATTTTGTCTTTAGTTTTGATATTTCACTTTGAGCCAGACAAAGTTAAAAAACAAAACAAAACAAAAAAACTCTTTGCCTTTGCAGTACCGCACAATTGCGGACCAGCAAGGATGATATTGTGGGATTAAAAAAAAAACTAAAGCCTTGGCTGTTTCCATAGTAATCCCAAAGATCAACAGAAGAAATGGCTTGAAGTGGATGGATAAAATTCTTAGAATAATGCTGCCCAAGCCCTCCAGAATTCTTTCATGATGCCTTTATATATTTCAGCCTTTCACCTAGGAAGATTCCAAGCACCACCCAAACAAACATACTGTTGGGAGGGAGGACAGCAGCTGCTAGCTTGAAAAGCTCTTTTGAATGAGTGGTAGGAGAAAATATTCCATTGGTGCTGATCAAAAAACTTGGAGATATTTTAAACAAGCTTCAATGGGACACAGATACAGTAACTTTTCTCACTCTGTTGAAAATGTCAGAGAAAGTGAAATTACCCAGTCTGCCAGACCAGAATGGGCTCAGCTAGAAACTTGTTCAGTGGGCTAAATTGCAGAAGGGCACAATGTCAACAGAGCTTAAGCAAAAGGAGTGATCTGGCAGGCAGGGCCAAGGCTGCGAGCAAGGTCATTGGCAGTTGGCACTGTGGATTGGTAGTGGCTACATGATTTTAATGGGATTGTGCAGGGCAGGATGTGCTTACTACAAGGAATCAAGACAAGAGGTGGGAACTTGGCTGGAGTTTTGAGAAGCTCATGAGACAGAAGCTAGGGAGGAAGTTGAATATTATTCTTTTAAGTATTATTTATCATCAGGAATCTTCTTTCCATAGTTTCCCTTTTTCTGGCTCAAAATCTTTCAGAACTTGTTAGCTGGCTATATTAGTCCATTTATTGTTTCCTTAACAAAATAATTGAGGCTGGATACTTTATAAAGTAAAGAGGTTTATTGTAGCTCACAGTTTAGGGCATAAATTCCAAGGTCAGCTCTATCTTTTCAGCTTTGAGTCAGGAAAAAGCAGTATGCACTAGAAGCCAAATACACAGTGTGGCCTTGCTGTGTAACAACCCACTCTCCCAAGAAGTAACTTACCCTGCAAAATCTCTTCCAAGGGAGTGCTCCCACTGACCTAATGACCTTGCACTGGGCCCCACATCTTAAAGTTTCCACTACCTCAACATTGCTACACAGAGGACTAAATCTCTAGCACATGAAACTTTGGGGAACAAGCTACATCCAAGCCACATTCAAATCATAGCAATAGCAAAATGTCAAAAGAAACCATACGTACAAAATGCTTCTGATTGACCACCAAATTCTGTTCTCTACTGGCCATAAAAATAGAGAGCATATATATTTTTTAAGTTGGAGTAGAATTGACTCATAATAAATCACACATTTAAAAAGTATACAACTTACTAATTTTTACGTGTATTTACACTAATGGAACTATCACTACAACCAAGAAAGTGAATCTGTTTATCACTTAAGTCCCTTTTTGGACCTCCCTGACCCATCCTGCTTCATTCCCTCTTTGCTAGGTAAAGTTTGATCTGCTTTTTTTTTTTTTTTTGGTACCGGGAATTGAACTCAGGATCTTGAGCTTGCCAGGCAGGCGTTGTGCTGCTGAGCTATATCCCCAGCCCTGATCTGCTCTCTGTTACAATAAATCAGTTTATATTTGCTAGAATTTGATATAAATTGAATTATGTAGTACATAACGCTTTATTTTTGAGTATGGCTTCTTTCACTCAGTGTAATTACTTTGAGGTTCATCTGTGCTCTTTGTGTGTTTAAAGAATTCATTCATTTTTATGGGTGAGTAGGATTTTATCATGTGGATATTGTACTGTTTATCCATTCATGTTTTGGAGGTTTTAAACAACTGTTTATCCATTCATGTTTTGCAGGTTTATTTCTGAACTTTGAATATTACAAGTAAAACTGAAATGAACATTCATGTGTAAGTCCTTATGGGGATATATGCTTTCTTTTTCATTGGGTAAATGCCTGGAGGTAGAATGACTGGGGCATAGAGTAATCACGCATTTAAACTTTTAAGAAATTGGTAACTGTTTTTTAATTGGGTTGTACCATTTTAGCTTTATATGCTAGCAAGATATGACAGTTCTAGTTCCTTCATATCATCACCAATAATTGATATGGTCTGTCTTGGCAATTGTAGCCATTCTAGATGTGTTGTTGTATGTTGCCTTTTGTCTAATACCTAATGATATTGTGTATCTTTTCACATGCTATGCCCTCTGTCTGTCTTTCTTGGTGGATATTCAAATCTTTTATCCATTGTTTTTGAGTGTTGCTTTTCCTGTTATTGAATGTTGAGAGTTTTGTATTCTGGATAAAACTAGTGTGCTATATAATTGAACTACAAGGAGAATTAAAACCTAAACTTCCCTCTTGAATAATTGATGGTCCAGTGAAAAACTTTGGATTTAGCTCTTTATTCAACTGGTTGGGCAAGATTTTGTTCAACTTAAAGGAGCCTGGAGAAATGCAGAAATTTAGCTGCAACTTGATATTCTTGCCTTGAAATTCAGCAGAAAATCACATTAAGATAAACTGAACTTTGATTTCTCATCCTGCCAAATAAGAACAAGGTTTCAATGTCTAAGTCCTACAGTCCCATATTCAGTATGTTTCCACAGCTTAAGGGAAATTGTACTGCTGCTATTTAGAGTAAGCCCCTTAAATCAACAGAAAATATGTCTAAGATCCCTAGTTGATGCCTAAAATTGTGGGGTAATAACTGAACCCAACATATACTATGTTTTTTCCTATATTTACATATCCAGGATGAAGCGTCATTTATCAATTAGTCACAGTAAAAGATTAACTATAATAACTAATGATAAACCAGAATAATTACAACAATATGGTGTAGGGCCGGGGATATAGCTCAGTGGCACAGCACCTGCCTGACAAGTGCAAGGTCGTGAGTTTGAGTCCTGGTGCCAAAAAGAAAAAAACCAAAATGATGTAATAGAATTGGCAGCATGACTACCTTTGTACTTCACTGGGTAAAATGAAGATTACTTGAATGCAAACATTGTGATATCACAATATTTGATGTAAAAACTGAGATGGCTACTAAGTGACTAATGAGTAGGTAGCACATACAGTGTGGATATGCTAGATGAAGAAGCAACTCATACTCCAGGCAGGAAGGAGCAGGACAGCACAAGATATTATCATGCTCCTCAGAACAGTAAGCAATTTAAACTTATGAGTTGTTTCTGCAATTTTTCACTTAATATTTTCATACTGCTGTTGATAGTAACTGAAACTACGGAAAGTGAAACATAGGTAAGGGGCATTACTGCATTTGATTTCTTTTTATGGATCATGAATTTTACTGGTCATCATATAATTCAATTCAGTAACTATTCTCAAAAACATAGTTTGGATTTACAGACGAGAAAACAAATTCCGAGACATAAATGAACTTGTCCAATGGCACAGAGCCAGTTAGGAATGGAAGCAAACTCTGAAACAAGGCTCTATACCAAACTCTGAGCCCCATGCCTGCAAACCCTGCTGCCTTACCCGTCTATTGAGAGAAGCTGGAGTATACCTCCGAGGTAGAGCACTTGTCTTGTTTCTATTCCCAGCACTGCAAAAAACAAACAAACCAAAACTCAGAGCACTGCTTTCAGCCTTTTCTTTTCTCAGAAGTAGTCATCTTATAGACTCAGGTTCTGTTCCTATAGCTTCCTTTGCCTCAGGCATGGTGACCAGCTTCTTTTACTCAGAAGACCTTGAGAAACTCCCTACTTCTGTACCTTCAAGCATCAGCATGCTTGACTTTTGTTCTCAATCCAGAACCTGCCCTCCGTTTTACACAACAAAAATCCAGCTTCGTTTTGAAAATGAAAATGGCAGTTGGTGGTTGGAAAACAACCCAGAGCTCAGCTCTCCTCAGTAGCACAATCTAAAGTCAGGGTTCCTGTTTGGATATTTTTAATACCAGTTTGACACCAAGGGGGTTTCAGACATATCAAACCCAGGGAATAGGAAAGAGACTCGTTCTTTTGCTTGCCGTTCCAGATCAGATAACACTGCTTGATTAGTTCCTCCACCGTGAATTCACACCACAAATACCCACATGCCAGCCATTTGCTAAAAGGCCATCAGCTGTATTGCTTCCTGCACAATCATTTATATTTTGCCTCATGCCTTCCCTTCTCCACCTCTGTTTCCGGTTCCTCCCCCGAAGTATTATAAATGCTTGCAAAGAAAATGTGTCAACAGGTGAAATTTATAGGAGTTTCCTGGCCCACACAGAAATGTGAACCACAGGCATCCTCAAAGGAGAGATTTCCTTACCCCGGCACTGAGCCTCTTGAATGTGCCCTGATTCATTCTCACAGACGTTCTCTAGGGAAATCAGTTATCTTTTTTATGGAATCAGAGCATGGAGCTCCTATTTGGGAAGGGTGGCTTTGATGAAAGCCTGTTGGGATTATTTAGTTGCAGTCACAAAAAGAATCCAACCCAAACTGGCTTAGTCACAAAAGGAATTTATTGACTCACAGAAGCTGAGAAGAGGCGGGCTGGCTTCAGGCATAGTCCATTCAGGATTCCAGCATATCGGTAGCACCCGATCATTTTATCTTTATTTCTTTGTTCAGCCCTCTCAGCCCTCCACTGTGTTCATTTCAGCCTTGAATCTTATGGGTACCAAAAGAGTCTCTGCACAACCCATTCATTATCTTGTGTTTTAAGCCAGAGTCTCCTCTTTTCAGAATATTCGGTGAAAATTTTTCTTGCATCTCTTTGGCTCTGATTAGGTGATGTATGATCCAAGAGCATCAAGGACAGAGAAACCAGACAGGCTAATGGTTTAGGACTGGCCATAGGCTGCAACCTTGGGTCTGGGAGTGGAGATAGATTATCAGGTACGCATGGCAATCAGGTATAGTTACCAGGAGGACATCAACAATGTTCACTGCAGCAAGTTTTAACTTACAAGAAATGAAATGTATGTGTCTTTGTTTTGCAATGTGGGTAATCAAACCTGGGGTCTTGCATATGCTAGGCAAGCAAGCAATCTACCATTCACTTACATCCCCAGCCCTTCACGTAGTGTTTTGTCTCCATTGCACAGGCCGGTGATATACTTTGAAATAACCAATGTCCACGCATAAAATAAGAATTCACACCCAAAGCCAGGCAGAATTGGAATAAGAGTTACATATAGAGTTAATGTCGAGAAGTGAAGGAAGTTAGCCAAAAGTTTGGTGTAAATGTGCCCGTATAGAAAATTATTTTGGAATTTCTCCCAAATCTTTACATTTCTTAAGACAAGAAAAACTTCTATTGTTTTTGTACTGAAGACTTCTGCAGTAAGCCTTTCTTCTTTTTTATTTGGGTTTTACTTTTGTGTTTATTTTCCATGCCTTTCAGTTATACGGACCTGTGTAGCAGAATATGGCTGGTTCTGGAAAGAGTGGAAGAGTTTATGGCAGAAACTTGAAACTTGGGAAGTCTGTCAAAGTATTTTGACTACGTTATGGTACACAGGACCAAAGAAGCTCTTCTATCTTGTTTTTTCTTTGGACATTCTCTTTTTCCATATGTCTTTCTAAGTAAGTGTCCAGCACTAGGTTATTTATTCTTCTTGCAAATTCTTGACCTTAAAATATTCAATGTTTCAACCACTGAACAATCATTACTAGTTATGTACTTCCTTTTTCCAAATGTTTTATTGTTTATTGTAGATCAGGTACTCTGCTAAGCATTTCACATGCATTTTTTCATTATTCCTCATAACTAGTCTATGACACAAAGACTATTATTATTCCCATTGTGTGAAAGATGTAACTTAGACCTAAAAATGTTCAAATATCTTGCTCAAGATCACACAGCTACAGCCAGAGATCTTAAAACAAGGCTATGTAAATAGGACAAAAGGTTTTCCCTGGCCCCACCCTGGTATACCACAGGAAGACAGATCTATAAATAAAGTACTGCATTGTAATGATCTACATAAGGAAAAGTTGGGGAGGGAGGGAGAGAGAGAGAGAGACTTTTCTGGTAGAGGTAGGGGTGAAGTGGGTGTTGGTAAAAATTCTCTGCAGGAGGTGAAGCTAAGTTGCCTGAGAAGGTGTTTTCCAGATGAATGGTGGGAGCTGAGAATAGCATCACAGACATTGGCCAGTGGAACTAACAGCGATGCATTATGAGATTATCACACAGTGCTTGGTTTGGGTAGAGCATAGGATTCCACAGGATAGATGTAAGAGAAAACACAGGGGACTAAGTCCTTGAAAAATGGATGGATTTTGATCAAGTGAAAATGAGGAGCCACTGAAGGGTTTTAAGAAGAAAGGTGACATTTATTCACACATTCGCAGCCAGTACTTTTTATATTTTAAATTCCCAAGCTTTAATGATTTTGAAATTTTTTATTATGTAAAAATATATAGAGCATACATTCACCATTTTAACCATTTTAAGTGAATACGTAAGTATACTCACTATATGCAGCCATCTCCACTATCCATTTCCAGACTGCTTCTATCATTCCAAACCGAAACTCTATATCTGTTAATCACTAACTTCCCTGTCCTTCATTCCTCAGCCCTTGGTATCCTCTATTCTACTTTTAGTCTCTATGAATTTGACTACTCTGAGTACCTCATGTAAACGTATAGTATTTGTTCTTTAGCGTCTGGCCAATTTCACTTAGCATGTCTTCAAGGATCCTCCATGTTTCAACATGTACCAGAATTTCCTTCCTTTTAAAAGTTGAATAATTTTCCATTGTATAAATATATATTACATTTTATCCATCTATCCATCTGTTGGTGGACATTTGTATAGTTCTACTTTTTGGTTACTGTGAGCAGTGCTGCCCGAAATATTGGTGTACAAGTGTCTTTTTGAGTTCCTTCTTTCAATTCTTTGTGGTACGTACCTTGGAGTAGAACTGCTGGAACATTTGGTAATTGCATGCTTTACTTTTCAAGGAACTGCCTTTTTTTTCATAGAGGCTGCACTTTCTTATGTTCCTACCAGCAGTGTGTGAGGATTCCAATTTCTGTACTTCTTCTCCAACACTTTTTGTTTCTGCCCATCCTAGTGGTGTAAGAAGTGTTTCACTGTGGTTTTGATTACATTTAATAATGATTAGTGCTGTTGTCCATGTTTTTATATGCTTCTTAGCCATTAATCCATTTTTTTTGGAGAATGCCTATTCAAGTCCTTTGCCAATATATGATTTAGGCTGTTTGTTGTTTTTGGAGTTGAGTTGTAGGCATAACTAGTTTTACTTATGACTAGTATATTCCCTCTACAAGTTGATCAGATTTACTTTTAAGAACTAGTGCTCTAGCTGTATTTGAGTGTGGAGTAGAGGCTTTTGCTGTAGCTCAAGTAATCGATGATGGGGAATGAAATAAATTAGAAGCAGTAGGGGCTGAGCCTAGGAGCAGGTGTATCTTCAGTCCTACATGTTAGCAGAGATATTACTAGGTCGATCACGGGCTTTATTATTTAAGTGCTCCTTTTATTTTTGTCTCTTGAATTGAGCTAATTGAGAAATTTTATGTTCTTTGCCTTAATTTAACCCGAGTAAATTTTATTTTTCAGATGCAGGAAACAACAGGCAAGATAAGAAACTATTGTAAGGGCCGGTGAGATGGCTCAGCGGCTTAAGCGCCTGCCTTGCAAGCGCGAGGGCCCGAGTTCGACTCCCGGATCCCACATATGAAAAAGGGGCCGGTGATATCGCTCAGCGGCACGGGCGCCTGCTGGCGCGCGAGGTCCTGAGGTCGACCCCCCGGTACCCACAAAAAAAAAAGAGACTATTGTAAGGTATATATAAAATGTGTCCTTTGTTGTGAGTAACACAGAAGAAAGATTGTAATTAGAACAGTATTTTTTTGATGGGAAACTTGTGGATTGTGTAGTGAGGAAAATTTTCTGTTGGTTAAAATGGAGATTATTTAAATGCTTGTCAATATCAAAATGATTAACAGATTGTGAAATAGCAGGCAGCAGAATAATATGTAGTATGTAGTGACATGTAATAGAACAAAATGCATAATTAAATAAAAAGTGGGACTCAGGACATAATACACATTTATGATAAAGTCTCTGTTTGGACTACTATAACAAAATATCAGACACTGGTTAATTTATAAATAATATAAATTTATTGGTCACAAATATGGAAGCTGGGAAGCCCAAGATCAAGGCAAGTGGCAAGTTTGGTGTGTGGTGAGCATCTTTTCTTCACAAAAGGTGCTTTCTTGAGGCATCCTCACATGGCAGAAAGGACATGAGGGCATAAACTTACTTCTTCAAGCACTTATTCTGTCCACGAGAACAGAGCCTTTGTGACCTAACCACCCCCGAAATGTCCCACATCTCAATACTATCATCTTGGGGGTTAGGATTCTGCCATGTAGATTTTGGAGGGACACCAACACTCAGGCAGGAGCAGATAGAAATATCCTTTTTGTTTATATACTTACATATTTATAAACATATAGACAAAGGACATGAAAGTATTTATACAGGGCAATTGGCAAGGCTATTAGGAGGCAAAGATGAAGGGCAATTTTGTATTGTATCATATGTATTATTTAAAAACTTTACGATGAGAGTATTTCTGTGGTATTCATTGTACAAGAAAGGGGAGCTAATGTTCCTAGGTTGATAACTATAAAATTGCTTTTCTATTGGTCCCTATTCCTACTTTCCCCAGGAAATTTCTCCTCTACAGTCTCTGGTACATGAACATTACTATCCAGAACCTCATGTGGGTCAGTGGAGTTACCCTGTAAAATGAGAGGAACCAACTATGTAGACACTCAATACAGGGAACACAGTGATTTTTACCTTTTTAAAGGAAAAAACGTCAATGAAACTCTACATGTTAGGGGGCACAGTCCATACCATGGTACTCAGTGTGTGGACCCCACCAAATTAGCAAAATGAATGGGAATGTTCTGTTATTACCAAGGATGTTCATTTGTAGTTTTTCTGTAAGAGCAGGGCTGGTGTCTCCTATGGTTGTCCCAACACTGCTGATGAACATGCTGTGGCTTCAGTCCCATCATCCAATACACATCGAGTACCAGCTATGTGCATGGTAGTGAATGAGGAGCTGTAAAGAGACAGGAGTCGGCAATAGTGTTCAAAGGAATATGTTATACAGTAGGGCGGGTGAACATGGACATGTTGATCAGTGACATGAGGTGGGATGAAATAGTTTCTCTCCCATCTCCTGGCCTGTGTTGACTGTACATTCTCATTGCTCTATGAATAGCTCTTTACGGCCCAACTCACATTATAATTTTACATTGGTTTCAATCTCTTCTCATATTAATCATCAAACCCTTCATTCCATAATGGCAGATAATTCATCTATTTTTCTTCATTTTGTTTCTCCAGTGTCTGGCATAGTTCTTGGCACAAAAATGTACTTAATAAATTTAAGTTAAATGGTGAAGGGCCGGTGAGATAGCTCAGTGGCATAAGCGCCTGCCTGGCAAGCGTGAGGTCCTGAGTTCGACTCCCAGTAACCACATACAAGAAAAGGGCCAGTGATATCGCTCAGTGGCACGGGCACCTGCTGGTGCATGAGGTCCTGAGCTCGAACCCCGGTATTCACAAAAAAAAAAAATTAAGTTAAATGGTAAAATATATGTGTGTGTGTGTGTGTGCGCGCGCTATGTATTATGGGAGCAGATGCAAAAATTCACAATTACAATCCAAATCATTTTTTTTAAAAGCTGCCACTTCAGAACCAATAGTTCCTTCAAGGCCTTAATACAACTTTAGTGTAGCCTGGACTTGGGTGGTTGGAGAGCTCTGTAAGTCAGATAAGCTGATCTTCATGAAGGCTGAGCGCACACAGCAGCCCACGCAGTGCCGGGGGTGTGGAGCCCATTGAGTGGCTGCCCTCAGGCTTCCAATGTGTTCAAACAGAATCTCACTCTAATCTGTCAGTGTGGCCTTCCTAGAAGACAATGTTGAGACCTCACCACACCTCTTGAAGACCCATTCTCAATTTCTGTCTCCCTCACGCCCTGTGGATAACCTCACCTCTTGAATCACCGAGAAAATTGAGGTCCTCAGCATGCTTTCTGGTAACTTCCTGCTCTGCTACAATTTACTGCTCCCATGCCAGACATCCAGCTGAGAAAGACAGGTAGCCTCCTTCCAGCCACACCAACCCTCTCCCATGGGGTCTGTCTCCTCCTGCCTTCTGCCCCTTTCCTCCCTCCCCTCCACTCTCAGCCCCTTTTGAGAATCTACCTGCTTCTGTAGTTCTATTTCTACTGATGCCCCATGAAGAGCCTCCATGAAAAGTCTCCCACAACCATGGGTTTCTTGGATTTGGGTAGGTAACAGTCTTCTAACCTGTCTTGCATTTCCATTTTCCCTCTTTCATGGTGCAGTCTGAGGATTCCTGTGAAATAGAGTTACAGACAATGCCCAGTGCACTAGGTCCAGCTTTCTCACTTTTTTTTTTTTTTTGTGGGTACCGGGGGGTCGACCTCAGGACCTCGCGCGCCAGGAGGCGCCCGTGCCGCTGAGCGATATCACCGGCCCCTTTTTCGTATGTGGGTTCCGGGAGTCGAGCTCGGGCCCTCACGCTTGCAAGGCAGGCGCTTACGCCGCTGAGCCATCTCACCGGCCCAGCTTTCTCACTTTTAACCATTTCCAAAATAGTATCAGGATATGAGTGATTAAGAGTGATATAATATCCTCTGTACTTTTCTTCTCCTTCCTTCCTTCTTGCTTCCTCTTTCCCTCCCTCCCTCTTCCCTCCCTTCCTTTCTTTTGAAAGTAAATCCCTGGCACACTTGAGTGTTTGTCAGTGGTAGTAGAGTTCTAGGGTGTACGTTACACACAGAAGTCAGAGACATTTTGACTCCATAGCAGGACTGTGTCTTCTCCTGACTTCGAGTTCTCTTGCCTAGTTCGCTGTCACGTCCTTGTTCTCTGGCTCCACTCTCAGAGGTGTGACCTCCTCATTGTCACAGTAAACATTTACTTGGTCCTTCTCTGCTACTTCCACTTGTGTTGCACCTGCTGGCCTTCGGATCCCCTGGGTTTTCTTATAGTGCTGGGCAGCTCCTTTTCTCTCTCTGCGTCTTGGTCTCCCTGCCCTCCAGAGCTGCATCCTCAGGGCTCTGACTTCCCCCTTCCATTTACTCTCCACAATGCACACTATTTCTGAGTGATTTGAACCTCTTGTATATTTTCTGTGTGCCCTTTTAAACACGCCTCCCAAAGTAAGCCTTACTTAATGCTGCTGGGCTATCAAATTTACTGAAAAGAGGACACACCAGAAAGATGTATTTAAATCTGTGATGAACAACACTAATAAAACTTGATTTAGAGAATTAAAATTTAGAACACAGAAAAAAAAAAGTGACTGCCTGGTAAGCATGAGGTCATGAGTTCGATTTCCGGTACCAGAAAATAAATTTAGAGCACAGGTCATTCACTGTTTCCATCGATACCACCAAAGGGAAGTTGATGAGGGCATGCAGACAGTAAACAAAATCACACTTCCCAGCTCAAATTTTAATGTAAAATAAAGTGACACTGAGCACCATAAGTGTATGTTTGCTAGTGAAAAAAACCATTTTCCAAATAGAATTGTCTAGCTTTGGCTTTGAAGTCGAATATCTCAAGTCTCTAGGAAAATCTAGGAAATGGAATAATAACTTCCAAGGGAAGTGATAAGGCTTTATTCCAGTAAAGTTTGGACTATCATGTATTTTTTTGGTGTTTGGCTATCATGTATTCATAATAATGTATTATAAGTTGTTTTTAGCACTTCCTCTGAATTGATTTCCTTTCATCTGATTTTTGTATTTATTATATTTATGATAATAGGTGGATGTAGTTAGTTTTCATCTTGGAAGTAAAAGTTTCTTACTGCACATCTTAGGAGTTTCAATTTATTTGCTGTTTAAATGGTTAAGTTTGGGAAGAATCAGATAAATATCATCTGCTTCTAAATCTCTTCAGAAAAAACATTTTATAATATTAGACCAATTATTTGCATGGCCTGTGCTTATCATAATTTCTGTGCCTGGGCCGGTGATATAGCTCAGTGGCATAAGTGACTGCCTGGCAAGCGTGAGGTCCTGAGTTCGATTCCTGGTACCCACATATAAAAAATAATAATAATAATTTCTGTGCCTCTGGGAGTTACCACATCCAGTGGTGTAAAATGTGACTAGTTTTAGGCCTGTCTAAATCATAGACTATCACATTTCACTTCATTGGCTTTTTCTAATACCTTTTAAAATGGTGACTATATTTTAAATACACTTATCATAAGGCTGTGCTTATAAGGCAGATAACAAACCCAGAGTGGAGACCCAGCTTTGTGAAAGTGGGCGTGATCCTCCGGAGACTGCACGCTCGCTCCCTCCCTCCCCGTTCACCTGTCTGCTCATTTCCACTATCGAGTGTTTGTTAGGGGCTACACCCTGGTAGAGTGTCCCTAAGGCGGGAGATACCATGTAGGACAGTGTGCCCTCATGAGTCAGTAGTCTAGTACAGGGCTTGACACAGAATTATAATGAAAACTAAGTATAAGAATTATTTTTCTCTTTTCCATTATAATGAGACCTATGACATTAAAAGTTTACTCTATTTCTTTACATCTGTAGTAAGAGTCAGATCTTTTTGGTCTGATCTTGACGTGGCTTTAAACCCGGACTCATGTGCTCACTGGCATCATGACTATTACTTAGCTCGTTTGGCCTTAGCTTTCTCATCTTGAAAATGATGGTGGTGCTGGTGGTGGTGTGTGGGTCTGTGGGGCAGGTAATAATATTTACCTTGCAGACTATTTGTGAAAAGAAAGATGCATATAAAGTTCTTGACACTTAGTAGTCATTTAACAAATATTACATAAATAAATGCCGTGGAGGTTTAGGAAAAAGGAAAAGCACTTGGTTGAGCAGCAAGGTCTCCTAGAGGGATTATCTGATCTTAGAGTCTGGTGGGTGGTCACACTTTTGCAATAGAAAATCATGTTCCCCACTCCTTTTTAGATGCCTTCCTGCTTCTTTTTCCTCTTGTTCAAGTGGACACACGGAGTTTGTCGCCTTTACTTACACCTCTCCCAAAGGTAACACATCATCAATAACCCAGGTTGTAGCCAAGGACTCTCCAGCAGTCTTCAAGCTCGAGGAATGGGAGGCACCGTGGCCTGCACAAGGGATTTGGGATGAACAGATGCCAGACAGTGGCAAGTGGCGATTTTCACACAGCAGTCAGTGGCAAATGAAAGGGATGTGTGGATATCATTCTCCCCGGAGGCCATTCATTTCTCTACAGCTGAAAGAGTAACAGACTGATTGAGAACAGAACCAAGAGGTCAAAGGAATTATGACAGATCAGGCCAGCACCCCAAAATTTATCTGAATAAAAATGCATAAACACCCTCCAGTGTTGACAAAGCTGACACCTGCAAAGGCTGAAAGGAGAAAATCAGGGCTGAGCTAAATGGGCTGTTACATTTGCTTAAATGTGTGAAAAGGATCCAAATAAAAATGAAGTACATTTTATATTGGTCACATCTCCCTAACCTTAAATTAGGATTGAAAATATTCTTGGTATGATGCAAGCAAAGATACTGTTTGAGTTATAAACACCTAATTTATCATTGTCCCATAAATATGAATGATTGGCTGGGCACTGGCTTCCCTTTAATCTCCTCATACCTTTTCACATTGCCCTGTTCTATGTCTTGGACCATCGATGCATCCTGATTGCCAGTGCAGGATGGCTGATTCAACGGCTTGTACTATTGTGACCCCTCTGCTCTCCCTTTACAACTCTTCTTTTTTTTTTTTTTTTTTTGTGGGTACCGGAGGTCAACCTCAAGACCTCGTGCGCCAGCGCCGCTGAGTGATATCACCGGCCCTTTTTCCGTATGTGGGTTCCGGGAGTTGAACACGGGCCCTTGTGCTTGCCAGGCAGGCGCATACGCTGCTGAGCCATCTCACCGGCCCGTACAACTCTTTTAATTCAGGCTCAGATAACCTTTTTCTCGTGCATTCAAAATTTCGTTCCTTCTTCCTCTACACCTTCCAACTCCTGCCCCATTAGCTCAGAAAAATTAATATTAGTTTTTCTACAAAACATTTAATGCAATGATATTAAAGAATACAGAGTGCTTACTGTTACTGAGTTTAAAATCTAAAGTAAAAAAGTCATTATTATTGCTTATATCTGTGTATAAACTCATCATGAAATGATATAAGGTGATGTATCCTGATCTGATTTGAAATGAAGTTACCCATCTGTTATAATACTGTCATGAAAATCAGTTTTACAAATTTTTTTTTTGTGGGTACCAGGGGTCGACTTCAGGATCTCGTGCGCCAGCAGGCGCACGTGCCGCTGAGCGATGTCACAGGCCCTTTTTTCGTATGTGGGTTCCGGGAGTCAAACTCGGGACCTCGCGCTTGCCGGGCAGGTGCATATGCCGCTGAGCCATCTCACCGGCCCGCAAATTTTTTAAATGACTTTATTCTTTCTTTTTAAAAACCATTTTATGGCATTACATTTCTTCTTTTGCTTTATGTATACTGTATTATATTGTTATATTTATATGCTTATTTTTCAGACGCACAGTGGTGGTGGGGTATGTATGCTGGGTGGAGGCCTCTTTGTCTCTCTTTTGCCTTTTCCTTCTCCCTGTGATTCAGATATTCACAAGAAAGGGCTAAGATCGCAGCACATGTTAGCAAATGCACCGAGTAGCCTGTAATCTCTCTGTCCTTCTGTGCTTCCATTTCCTGACTATCTAACATATCAGTGTGTGTTTTTCTGCAGTGTTGGCAGGATCAAAAGTCAGGCGAAGATGATTCGGGTTCCATTTCTATTATGAAATAATTGTCTTATCTGCATGATAATGCACACATATATTTCTGCTAAATTATCTACATCCTAAGCATTCATTCATGCCCCAGAGAAGATGATGAATGTGCCAGATGCTTACATGTCGTGGTGAGATCACGAGGGTGGGTGGAGCAGGGCAGCTTGCCAACTGTTTGGGTGGCAATTTGTCAGGAGAATGAATCATTCCTGAGCTCCTGCTGTACCACCCATGATACTGGTTTTAATATGTTCCACTGGAAGAAGGCTAGAGCCCCTACACCAAAATTTACACCCATTTTTCTTCCTTTGGTGTTAGTGTAGTTTTTATATTATCCATTTCCTCTCTGCAAGCCCCTGACCAAGCCATTCTGTGCCTATGGCAGAAGGTCTGTGTTTCCCCTAGGCCTGGTAGGATGTTTTGTCCTGAGGCTAGGACTTCTTCCCGTTTTACATGTTTTACTTTGTACTTGAAATACTCACCAAAGGTATTACAGGGCTTGAACCAGGTCTTAGCCTAGAAACCAAATGATCTACATTTCTTGGTATTGATATCATTCAACTACTACTGGGCTCTTTTTAAGTCTATGTATTCTCTTAAATTAAATATTGTGCTCAGAAAGCACTTGCCAGCACAACAGGGTTTGCAATTGGTGTGCAAAAGAGAAGAGGATGAGAGGCAATGCTCTGCTGTGGATAAAGCAGAGTGCATGCTCTTGTTTCCCCTCCCAGCAGCTTGCACAACACAGGGTTGGCAGGCATGGATGCAAGACCATGCTGGAGCCATCTGCAGGATTTTGCTGGGGCCTGCTAGTTTGCACACCTCATGATGCGAGAGCTGCAATGTTGCCATGCCATGGGCAGGAAGGGGGCTTAGCTCCTTGGGTAGCTTTTGTGTTCTTGAGACAGACTGAACTGGCTTGACTTCAGATCAGACCTCCCCCACCGTCCCATTGTCTAACAAGTAGTACTGGAGCTGAGGAAGCCAAGGGGAGTGCTGATCTGAAGTTTAAATAGAAATTCAGTGCAGGTCTCCCAGAGACAGTATTCAAGATGGTCTCCAAGGCGAGCCTGTCTTACTGATACGGCTGCGAGTCAAAGGGGTTCACGAAGACGGATAAAACAAGCTGTGTGGTGCAAGTGGTGGGAAGGAGAAAGCTGTGTTTGCTCTGTGTTCTGCAGTGAGATTACGTTAACCTGTCTGAGTGACCTTGATGCACAGCAGGATTGCCTACTTGTGTGACGTGACAAAGGCCCTGGGATTACTTTTATTTCCAAATTGGGCCTGATTTGGATCAGCACACTTGGCTGTTTAGAATGTGTGTTTATCTGTCATATTCAGCAATCAGTTTGGGGTGAGAGGCCAGGTGTGATTAGATGTCAGTTTCTTGGTCAGGAAGTATAGAAATTTCTATACTTATATCTATTTTTATGGCCATCTTGATTTGTGCTGCCATTGGGTTTTCTGTGAGCCTGAAGACATGTGAACTGTAATATTCAGAGCGGCCTCTCGGAAGGTTTAATCCAATTTGCCCTGAAACTGGTTGGATTTTTACTCTGACAACAAATCTAACAAGTTTGAGAATACCTTCTGAATTTCCTTCCATCGTCCTTGGGTTTAGTCCACAAAATCTCCCATGAAGGAAGCTTTGGGCTTTTCTGTGTATCTGGGAAGATTCCTATCTCAATTTATCAACTAATTTTATTGGGCTAAGAGATGTTTCCCAAATAATTTTTCAAAGTATTGATACCACAGGGTCAAAGGAGTTATATAAATGCATTTTAAAATTAAATTTCAAATTTTAACAAACATTATCCTAGTATATGATGTTCCATGTTGAAATGGAAAACTGTAAAATCAAATTAGACCAGTTAGGACATATTAACTTTTAGAATTTTCTGAAAACATTTGTAAAAGCGGAGAAAAATTGGCAGGTATAATTAACCTAAGATCAAAAGCACACCAAAAATTAAAGTGTTATTTCTCTGAAAGAGTTATTTGGGAAAACTCAAAACATCTGGATTGGATTATAAAATACAGGAGTAAAAGTGTAGTGGTCTTTGAGAAGTCAGCATTAATACTTCTGGAATTGTGTAATATCACTGTCATCACTGTCCCTATTTCTTAAAAAATGAAACAAACCCCTCCTTTTTTTTTTTTTAACTATTTATGAGTTATAGAGTTGTTGGGGAAGGGTGGTGAGGTGACGTTGGGGGACGCATCGCATGTGATATTTAAGGAGACCTGTGTGATTTTTTTCTCTACATTTCATAGCTCAGTTCCCTGACCATTTAAATAAGGTCCTAAGGTGCTGACAGCTGGTAATATGCTCAACTACAATCCACTTTTCTACAGTTTTTGATATTTCCTAACTGAGCTTTAATAGTGTGACTTGGCTTAGGTGAAAATGTGCCCAGGTCATGGGTTCGTTATGCCTCACCCAGGTTTATTATAGCTCTAGGAACACAGTGCAGGAGCTGGAAACCACATCACTGCCCGGTCCTCCCACATTGAATGAAACACATATTTTCAGAGTGGTTCTGTGCAGATCAACAGAAGAACCAAACAATGAACTTCTCTTTTGGGCTATTTATTGAGTTACAAAAATGTTGAGCCTAAGAGGTTTAAAAATATCCACTTCTGCAAAATTAATAGCAGTTACATTATGGAAGATGGTCCTAATTTATTTTAGCAAAATCCATTAAGGAAGGAAGAAAATAGTTAATAGATCTGGAACTAGATAATGATCATGGTTGTGTAGCATTTTGAATGTAATAAATGTCACCACTATAATTTGGGTTTTCAATGTCACCTAAAGGCTGATGCAATGAAGGTTTGGTCCCCAGCCTATGGCACTCTTGGGAGATGGTGGAATCATTAGGAGGTGGAGTCTAGGGGAAGGAAGTTAGGCCCCTGGGGGTGTGCTCTTAAAGGGCATATTAGGGGCTGGTGAGATGGCTCAGCGGCTTAAGCGCCTGCCCAGCAAGCGCGAGGGCCCGAGTTCGACTCCTGGAACCCACATATGAAAAAAGGGCCGTTGATATCGCTCAGTGGCACAGGCGCCTGCTGGCGCATGAGGTCCAGAGGTTGACCCCCCGGTACCCACAAAAAAAAAAGGGCATATTAGGATTCCATCCCTTCCTCCCCACTTCCTTCCTCTCTCTCTCTCTCTTTCTCTCTCTCTCTCTTTCTCTCTCTCAGCCACCATGAGGCAAGCAGACTACCTCTGCTATGTACTTTCTTCGTGATGTACTGTGCTACTAAAAGCCCAAAGCAACAAGGCAAAATGACTGTGGACTGAAACCTCTGAATTGATGAGCCAAAAATAAACCTTTCCTTTTGAGTTGATTTACCTCAGATATTTTGTCATAGTGATAGAAAGTTGACTAAAGCTATCACTAATGCTAAATTTATTTTACATATTTTAGCATAATAAAAATAGTCTGTAGAAAAAATTTATCTTACTCTAGTCGACAAGAATGTTGATTATAGCCCGGCGTGGTGGCGCATGCCTATAATCTCAGCACTCGGGAAGCTGAGTCAGGAAGATTGCTGAGAGTTTGAGGCCAGCCTAGGGTACATAGTGAGTTCAAGGCCAGTCTGAACTACACAGCGAGACCCTGTCTCAAAAAAAAAAAAAAAAATGTTGATTATTATTGTAACTGTGTGGTTTTTAAAGATGTAGAGGGAGAAACCAACGGAGGTAGGGAGGTTAACCTGCCAAACCTAGAATAACTTATTGCTGGCACTAAATTTTGTCTATGGCAAGTAGCAGATAAACATAATATTTTCCTTAATGTAGTAAGTTTTTAGCAATAAAAATTTAGCATTTTCAGTGGTCACTATTTGTAACAAAATAAAAACTGCTTACGGTCTGTAATTTATATTACTTTGTCACTTTGGTAGTCTAATTGACCACCAATATTTCCTCTGGTTGCTTACTCCCAACACATGGAATAACCATCATGATATAATTAAAAACTTTGTTCATTTGGGTAAAGTCATCATCAAGTAAGAGTTAAAATTTAAGTGAAGATAGAAAATGGAGTTAACGTGGATAGATTATTGGTAGACAGATTATTATTGACAGAAACAATGAAGGAGAAATTAAAAAGTATGAATATTTCTGAATTCCAGTTACTAGGATTCATTCTTTCCCTTTTGGATGTCAAGGACATACTATAATCTACTTTATTTAATACAACAAAACCATAATGAATGGGCTGAAACACATGGATTGCCTTTTTAAAATACCATGACTTTAATTAAAGGCATACTTATTGAGTAGCTACTATTTATAAATCATAGTTCTAGTTATTGTGGGCGAATATGGAGAATGGTTCAGACTCTGTCCTCAAGGAATGGAAATATCCTAGGCAGAAAAGACAAGTGCTTGTCTAAAGGACAGCAATGCTATAATAATAGAACCCGATAAATGCTGAAAGTGGAAGTGGCTGGGAGGTCCATAAAGGAGACAAAAGAGCTAGCAAGAGATAGCTATTAGTTGTGAGGATGGGAACAGGATTCATAAAAGTGGTAGTGTTTGAAGAATGGGTAAGAACTTGGAAAACGGAGAAAGCATTTTGGGTGGCAAAACTGAAATGTCATCACAAAGGCACAGAATAGGAAATGCCCAGGTGCTGGGAGGATGTCTATGGTTTTAATTTAACTGAGAGTAGGTTGTTTGTAGAATGATGAAAGTTAAGATTAGAAATGTAGATTTGTCTTAAATGTCAGGACTAGAAATATTATATTTAATGTAAAAAAGCACTGGAAAGACACCAGAGGTTCCTGAGGAGGCAGTGAAATGATCTGAGTTGTGCTTCACTCACAGAAAGGCCTGAACTGAGTTGTTTGAGGATAGACTTGCAGAGAGAAGCTGATAGGGTGCCCTGGGAGGAAGAAAGAGAAGAAGGAATGAGGGGCTGAAATGGGCTGGTGGCATCAGGAAAAAAAGAAGCCACAGAAGCTACATGACTTGGCAAGTACTGTAGCTAGGTGCAGGTGGACTGAAGAAGTTCTGGGAAGATGGTAACTTTAATGTTTCTAAGTCCCCCTCCCCCATATCCTTCTCCCGACCAGGTTCATGCTGAAGCCAGTGCACACGCTGAGTGGCAGGATGTGAGGACGCCCCACCTCTGGCTGGTACTGTGGGAGAGGGTTGCTGCAGGATTTCTCTCCTGTGGGCTTTATTTATTTATTTATTTTTGTGGGTACCGGGGGTTGAGCTCAGGACCTCACGCACCAGCAGGTGCCCGTGCCGCTGAGCGATATCACCGGCCCTTTTTTCATATGTGGGTACTGGGAGTTGAACTCAGGACCTCGCGCTTGCCAGGCAGGAATTTATGCCGCTGAGCTATCTCACCGGCCCCTCTCCTGTGGGCTTTAGAAGAGCTGGAGTTAATGGGAAGAACCTTGGCAAGGCAAATAAAATATAGTGTATCTTGGTCTGCAGAGATGGGCATGCTGCTGGTGGTGGTATAAACAGAACGAAGGACTCCTGTTTTCTGGTGTGGCATATAAGAAAATTGGAAGTCATCCCTCTCATCCTCATGGCAAGAAAAATCTGAACAAACTGAAAACCAATAACTTTTATTAGATTCCATGGGAGAATTGTGGTCCTAGCACAAACCATTGGCCTTCAAACGACAGAGACAAGCAGGCATACACAGAAAAATCACTTCTTATTAGGGCAAAGCCCCCAAGCAAAACCTCTATGGGGACCAGTATTGGATTCCTTTCACCTAGTACACTTCCAACTCAAAAAATAACAAGGCATACTGAGATGAAAAACACAGTTTGACAAGAAAGAGCAAGCATCAGAACCAGACCAGATACAGCAGAAATGTTGGAATTATTGGACTAGGACTTTAAAATAACTCTGACCAGTATGCTAAAGGCTCTACCTACTTGAAAAAGTGAAGAACATGAAAGAGCAGATGGGTAACACAAGCAAGGGGGATGGGAACTACAAATATCAAAAGGGAAGGGCAGCAACAAAGAACACTGTAGCAAAACCGAAGAACAGCCAAGATGGACTCATCAATAAACTGGACATGGCTGAGGAAAGGAAGTTACTGAACTTGATGAAACACCAACAGAATCTTCCAAATAAGGCAAAGAGAAAAAAATGAAAAAGACAGAATAGAACTTGAAGCACTGTGGGACAACTACAAAAGGTAATATATGCACAATAGGAATACTAGAAGGGGAAGAAAGAGAGGAAGGAATGAGAAATATTTGACTGACTGAGAATTTGGTAAATTTAATACTTGACACCAAACCACAGATCCAGGAAGCTCAGATAATAACAAGTGGGATGAACACCAAAAAAACAACTTGTAGGTGTATTATATTCAAACTAAAGAAAAACACAAAGGGAAAATCTTTGTCTTTGTAGGAGTACTTATAAAGGATAAGAATTACAGCCTTCTTTTCAGGCACCATGCAAGCAAGAGTGAAGTATTTAAAAGAAAAACCTAGCAACCTAGAATTCTGTGTCTGGCAAAATTTCCTTTCAAAAGTAAAGGAGGAATTAAAATTTTCTCAAACTAAGAAAATTAGGGAAATCTGTCACTGGTAGATCTGCCTTGCAAGAAATGTGAAAAGAAGTTCTTTAAAAGAAGGAAAATGATGGAGGTCAGAAAATTGAATCTGGAAATTTGTAGAGATATTTTTGGTTGTCACAGTTGGGGTGGATGAAGTGACTTCTGCTACTGTCATCCAGTAGGAGGAGATTGGAGATGGTGCTTAGCATCCTGCAGTGCACAGGACAACCCCTCACGACAAAATGTCAGTGTACCAACACTGAGAATCCCTGAGTTAGGGGACAATGATGAGAAATGGAGAGAGTGGTAAACTAAAAGCTTGGTATTTGCCTATATGAAATTAAATGTGAGTAGGTAGTGAAAGATTGTCCTGGAATTGTAATGTAAGAATTTAGGAAAAGTTACTGAAATAGAAGAGAGAAGATGAAAAGAAATCCTAATAATGATCTAAAGCTGTGAAACTGTCTCTAAAAAAACTAGTTGTTGGGCTATGGACAGGAGGCTGATGAAATAGATGAGGCATTTCAACTATTTTAGAAGGTCTCAATTTATTGGGATAGGAATGAGAAGGATCAGGACATAAGAAATCAGAGAAAAAATCACAGAACTCCTGCATTAACAAAAAGTTATAAGGGATTGAGCAGCAACTTGATCAGACCTGTGAAGGTGAGGGAGATGATGTTTATGGTTGGAGGGAGTAATCTGCCAAAAGTAGTTTTGTCAACTGTGATTCTAAGATACTTGAATAATGTCACTGTTTTTTCTGTATGCTATCTAGAGGATAAAAATCCATATCCTTTTATTAAATATGTGTGATTTAACTCAAGGTTTTTAATGATATAGTTCAATAGTAGTTAGCACTTTTCTCAAAAATCATGTAAATAGGTCTATGGGATAGTGATTATTGGTTAATATCTATCTCCTTCCCAGACCAACATATTCATGCAGGTAGGACTCGTGTCTCTTCTAATTCAACATTGCATCTCCTATGACCTTAGAATATTTATTAAACCAACAAATAGACAGCAGCCTCTCAATCTATGATTAGAAGACTGGTTATAAGAAGGACAAAGTTCCTAGCCACATAGAGTTTGTGGATAGTCCAGGAAGTTGTATATTTTACTGAGATTTATGAAAAAGAAATAAAAAGGGGTTTGAGAATTAAACACATGCCCTTACCAGGAAAGGCTGATATGAAAACTTGGAAAAGAAAATCAACTGGTGTCACACAAAACTTACAAGAGAAACTTCCTATCATAAATAGGATTGCCAGATTTAGCAAATAAAAATGCAGAACACCTAGTTAAGTTTGAATTTCAGATAATCAATAAATAATTTTTATACAAGCATATCACAAATTTTGCAATGAACATATTTATACTAAAAGAATATTCATTATCTATCTGAAATTCAAATTTAACTGAGTCTTTTGTGTTTTACTGGGTGACTCTACTTTAGACTAGATGTAACAGCAGTATTTCCTAAACAGTTAAAGATTATTCAGGACAAAATTTTGGTTACTTTTTTCAAGTTGGCATTTTAAAAATATTATTCACATATAATTACACTTTTTAGCTGCAAAAACCCTTTAGAACTTTTATTCCTGTACCTCTTTTAATTATATTATATTCTTACCCCCTTTCGTATTTTCTGAGACCTTGATCCTGCCTTCCATGGTTGTTTTCTGGAAGCACGTGACCTCCAAGTTTGTCAAGGAAGTGCTACGATCATGGCAGCAAAGATGAATTGATATTTGCACGATGCTTTCACTTTATCCATCTAATGCTCACCATCATACAGCAGCTAATATCCCATTTCCTAAATGGGGTCAAAAGTTACTTGGCGCTCATGATAGTCGCTGTGCTAGCATGATGCAGTGTAGGACAAGCAGCACAAGAAAGAGGCTACAAGACAAAATTGTCAGTTAGCCTAACATGCTAACCCTAGGAAGCCAGTTCTAAGTTTGAGAAGCCAACAGAAGCAGGTGGGGTTTGCAATCTATTACAAGGCTGCTGTCTTCCATGTGAACAATGAAGTATTTGATAGCACATGTTACAGGGTGCTAAACTGCAATATTTGCCTAAGGTATTAGTGTATAAAGATACCAAATACAAAGTAAATTGAGAAACAGATGTAAATTTTAAAGGAAACAGCCAGGCAACAAATATATACTCCTTGGCCCCTCACCCAGGGGTTCCTTATCCAGATCATGTACATGAAGGCTTTGAACTTGGTCTGTATTGAAGGCAGTTCTGTGATTTCTTCCCTCAAGCTGTAGGCAAGAACAGGTAGAGGGTGTCAGCCCAAGGCTCAGAATAAGGACCTTTAGTACGTCCAGCCTGACTCCACTCTCTAGCCCTGGAATTCAAGAGTGAACTAGAACTGTGCTAGTGAGCAGCTCAGGAGCAGGACGGCAGAGTGGGTGGGCTTGTGCTGCCTTGGTTGGGGCCAAGGGAACGTGAATGTTTCCTGTGGAACAGATGTGGACTGCACAGATGAGAGGGCCAGTGGAGCCTGAGATGTCCCAGAGGAGCAATGGGATTCCCAACAAGAAACCTGTGTGCAGTGGACACCCTGGGAACCAGAGCTGAGAGGGAGGAATTGCATAGTTGGAGAAGTAAAATGCATTGCCTTCCACATGGCCTCCTACATGGGCGTCACCACTAACTTCTTTCAGAGACTCCCAAAATGATCCAGAAATGTGTCATTTCTCAAATTTGCTATGTCCAAGAGCTCAAAGCCAACTCATGATCTTATTGACCAAGTAAGAACATTCTGTTTTCCTCCTCATGCTCCAGCTGAGGAGAATTGGCAGTGCCTGCTGGGGCTGGTGTTGGAGGTGGCAGAGAGATAATAATGTGGCATAGGATGTGCCTGATTTGAGGAAGTGAGGCAAGCAGATCTCAGCATTTAATGACCATTGACGACATCCTCATTTCTTATTTGAGTCATATAAGATGACTGGAGGAATTTTATTATGTAGAAATGGCCAGCACTATCATGAGGACTGTTGGCTTTTTTAATCCAATGGTGGAGAAGGGCTGCCTCATAACCTGGTTTTAAAAGGACAGTGGAAATATTTTTGTTTGTTTTTTGCGTTTTTTTTTTTTAGTGCTGGGGGTGAAATCCAGGGCTTCACACATGCTAGGGAAGTGCTCTACAACCAAGCTACATCCCCAGGCAGGTGTTTTAAATTTTGATTCCTGGTTACACTTAAAATTATGTTATGTATGCATATGTAAAAATCATAAATATAATTAAATCTATAAATAATTAAACACAATAAAATTATAATTTATATAGTACATTAATTATTATATGAGCCTCTATGCACCAGTGATTTGACTGAAGAAATAGAAATAGAAATAGAAATGCCTGAACTTTGGAAATTCCCTGTGGTCCTTCTAAATCCTTTCATCTAACCCCCTAGTTAGTCAGTATCCTGATAATTCATATATTTCCATTGCCCCCTCCACCTTTTAAACAATTCTATCACACTAATGTTCTATGATGTGTTTTGTTTGTTTGCTCTGAACTTTATTTTTTTTTATTTATTTCTTTTTTGTGTGTGTGGGTACCGGCGGGTCGACCTCAGGACCTTGCGCGCCAACAGGCACCCGTGCCGCTGAGCGATATCACCGGCCCCTTTTTCGTATGTGGGTTCCGGGAGTCAAACTCGGGCCGTCGCGCTTGCAAGGCAGGCGCTTACGCCGCTGAGCCATCTCACCGGCTCTGCTCTGAACTTTATTAAATGACATCAAACTATGTATTTTTCTATGGCTTGCTTATTTCACTTGATACTAAACTATTAAGAGTCATCCATACTATAGTACATAGCTATAAGTTATTTACTCCTACTGCTATACAGCTTTCCATTTAGTGAATATACAACCATGTAATGACCAAATTTCCTGTCAATGGACACTTGGATTATGGGCATTTTTCTGTTATATATAACACTGCTTTAAATATGTTTAGAAGAACCATGCCTAAGGGCTTGTTAAGAGCATGTAACCTACAGTGGGATTGCTAGATTTATGGTATTGCTTTTTAACTGCTTCCAAATCATTTTTCAAGGTAGCTGAATCAAATTTCAACCCTATCATACTACCCCCCAAATTCCCATTGATACATATCACAGGCTATACTTGGTACAGACTGTGAAAATATTTTCCAACCTAGCGGACTTGATATGATATCTCACTGACATTCTAACTTGCAGTTTGTAATTGCTAATATGCTTAATTTTCATTATTAAAATTAATCAATTTCTATAACTTGATAATCAAATTGGAGTTGCAGGAATCAGGTAGAATGCCAGGATAGATGGGTCGTTCTTTGTTTTTAATTTATACTGCATCTAACAAATGGTTTACCAAAACGTATGACAAATTCTTATGGAACAAAGTTGACCTCCAGGTTTTGGGTCATGTACAATCCTATGTTCTGGCCATCCTGTCTTGATGCCTGAACAGATCTGGTTGATACTCTGCTGCCCGTGTCTCTACTGGGTTTATTTTTCTCTAGAAGTTGGGCCACTGGGTGGGAAGTGAGAAGATGGTTTGACTGTCAGTGTTCAACTTTCCAGGAAGGGTCACTGTCACTCAGGAAATAGTTTTTGGTCCATTACTTTGCAAATGAGTGATTCAGAATCTGCTGTGAAACAGGTTCCTTGGCTGATATTACATTTGTTTCCAGCGAGGAGTCCTCCTAATATTTCCGGCTGTGATTTCAGATTCCATGCTTTTCTGATTGCTCTCTAGTAGGAATCAGCAGCTGTTGGGAGCAGTTTTCCTTTTTTTGCATGCTTTTTGACTTCTGCTGTAAGGAGATAAATCACGGTTGAAAGAACTTTCAGATAATATCATGTTCTAGTGTATAGCTTGAGATTTGAAGAGCTGATATGCCTCAAACACACATTTAAGACCTCTGAATGATTGTGTGTACATTGTGCTTTACACACACGATCAGTCCCTCCTTCGGAAGTTACATTCGCTTTCCTCTATCAGTTCTCCTGTCCACCCTTTCTGTGTCAGGCTGAATAATGGCCTGGAGGTTTTTGAGAATGCTACACCATCAGAAACACTGCCAGCAAGATGGAACGCAAGTGTGCTGTAGGATTCCCAAAGTTCTATAGGCAGGAAACGAGCCGATGAAACTATTCAGCTGCAAGCATGTGTTGCCCTTCCAGAAAAAAAGGTTACTCCAAGGGTGGAGCTTTGGGCTCATAGCCACAGAATTTCATTGCAGGCCCTGGTAGGTAATGGAGTTTGTCTGATCCCATTTGGAAGTGAATTGGGACCAGGGACTCTCCTTTTCCTTTTATTTTCACTCTTTTTGAACAGCAGTGTCTGTGACTGTTATCACCTGCCTGTCCCACTATTTTTTTTGTGTGTGTGAGCATATAAATTGTTTCTAATTTCACAGGTCCACAGACTAGGAAGAATCTTCCTGCAGGATGAATTATGTGCCCAGATTCACCTACACCTGATTTAGATTATGAGATTTGAGACTTTTGAGTGATGAGAGTTGGATGAAATTTTGGCCTTGAAGTCATGTTGGTTAAAACTTTTGGGCACCATGGGATCAGAATGAACATACTTTGCAGGTGGGATAGTTGTGTATCTTTGAAAGTCAGAGAGTGGACTGCACAAGGCTGAATAACAAGCTCCCTTAAAATGTTCAGATCCCAATCCCAGAATCTGTGACTTTTATCTTACATGGCAAAAGAGACTTTGCAGATATGACTAAGTTATGGTTCTTGACATTGGAAATGACCCTGCATTATCCATATGGGACTGATGTAATCACAATGGTCACTGTAAGAGAGATGTAGGAGGAGTCAAAGACAGAGGGGAAGGCCTTGTGAAAAGGAAAATGGAGTGATGCAAACAGCAGCCTTCCAAGGTGGTCTGCAGCCCCTAGACAGCGAAAAAGACAAAATATAAAAGATCCTCCCTTGGAGAATTCAGAAATAACCAGGCCTGTGACACTTCGATTTTAGTTCTGTAAGACTCCTTTTGCTCTTCTGATTTCCAGACATCTAAGAGAGTATGTTTGTGTTGTTTTAAACCACAGAGTTCATGGGAATTTCTTATAGCATCAATTTGAAGCATGCTAAGACACTGTCTTTTGGATCAGGCCTCTGAAATGCTCTTAAACTTTCAAGAACACTATTGAGAACAGATGTGGGAAAACGAGAGAATAGAATGTTTTCCTTAGATGGGCCACTTTATCTAATGAATTTTATTTTTCTCAAACAAAATAATGTCTTTAAACAAAGTATAAAGAAGAACCTAAGTTGTCTAAAGCCTTTATAAAATAAATGTTCTTTAATTTAGCTGCTGGGTTGACAATACTTGAATTTTTATTATTTAAATTAACTTTGCTAAAAAGAATCTTCTTTCTCTAGAAGACCTAACACCTTTTTAGGAAAGAGACTAACCATAATGTTCTTGCCAAAATGGCAGGACAATCATGTTATTAATATTCTTATGAAATCTGGATTGGGGAAAATTGTCATGGTTAAACTTGTGAGGTGTGTCTGTTATAGAGCTGGTTATTTAGAACAAGTTTGGGCAGATCTGGCATGACACATGGAAATGTGTGAGCTTTTCACTGCAGGACTTTCAGACATTCTTCAAACTGTGTTTTTCACCCCCATGTTTAGTTTCTCTTTTGATTTATCAGAGATGCCAAGCATGCACCATGTAACTTGTCTGCATTTAATGTATGGAGGTGCACTCTTTTAAGAAAAGAATGGTGAATGGTTTCCTTTTGAAAATGATGTTTAGACATGGTAGTTTCTATGTTGTAGAGGTGACTAACTTATGAGCTAGCTGTTTCTCCCTTAGCATTTGAGCTTTGTTGATTAAATGCCAGTTTGCATTTATAGAACCTGTGTGGTCACAGTCCAGCAAGGAAGCCATATATGCAGGCTATACATCTGATGAAAAACCTGAGAGCCAGTCAAGGACAGCAGGAGACCTGCCGATGAGTGACAGCAGGACATTGCTTCTGTGCTTAATGCTAGAGGGCTAGTAGCAGAGGTAGTGTATTAGTTTCCTATAGTTGCTATGACAAATTGCCATACACTTAGTGGCTTAAAATAACATAGATTTTTTGTGTTATGGTTCTGAAGTCCCAAATGGATCTCCTTGGGCCAAAATCAAGATTTGGAAAGGTTTTCTTCCTTTCGGGGTGCTGTAAGGGAGAATCAGTTTTCTTACCTTTTCCAGCCTTCAGAGGTTGACCTGGTTCATGTTCCCTTCTCCATGTTCAAGTCCAGAAGCCATGGGTTAAGTATTTCTCACATCGTATCACTCTGAGACAGATACTTCTGCCTGCCCTTCCACATTTGAGGACCCTTGTAATTACGTGAGTAATCCAGGATAATATCTCTGTGTGGAGGCCAGCAGATTAGCAATCTTAATTCTACCAGCAACCTTAATTCCTCTTTGCTACACATTGTAACAGTTTCCAGGGATTCAGACTTGCACATCTTTTGGAGGTCATTATTCTGCTTCCCAAGTGGTAACGCTGGGTCTGGAAGGGGGACTACTGGGGCCAGAAGCCAGGACAATCTAATGGAAACTGAGCCACAGCAGGAATTACGACCATGGAGGTAGAGGCACATGAATAAGACACATCTCAGACAGTGTGAGGGGGAGAAAGAAATAGCTCCTCACGGGAAAGGTTCACTAGGTAAACATCTAGTTCTAAACATTAGACTTTCTTTTCCTTTCCTTTTTTTGTGCAGAACCTCAAAAACCTTTTATTGGGTGCTAGGGAATATATTTTTCTTCTATTTAGAGGTATAAGTGAGTTTAGGCATCCAAGAACTGTGTAGCTCATTCATATCTTTCCCAAATACTGGGAAAAGATAGCTCATTATAGTGTGCTCACTAATAAAAAAACCCTCATTTTTCTGCCATTCTGCAGAAATTTATAGCAAATGGGATTCAGAAGATTACTGCATGAAGGAAATGTCAATGTTAAATCTATAGATGGTCCCCTTAGCACCACATGTCATAAATTAAAAGCAAGTGCGAGTGAGAAGGCTCGGTGAAGGAGAAAATAGTGAGGCGCTAACCTAATCTTAGTTTACCTTTCTTTCTGGAACACACACGCTTGGCTGCTTTTCCTGAGGCCCCTCCCCCAGCAAGAAGTCACCACATTTCTGTGTCTCAGTCTGGCTGTCTTGGCTACCTCAGCAATGCGGTTTCAGCAGCTCAATGTGATGCCAGCATCAGGTGTCAAAACCACCAGGGTGACTGGGTTAATGGCTGTGCGTTTTCCCTGGAGAAGCAGGGACAGACAGGCCAGCCTTTGTCTCTGCCAGGAGAGGCCTGAATTTAAAACTTCATCTCAGGCAGTGTGCCTGAGAGCCTGTGGAGTTTGGGTCATTTGGCTGTTGCCTGTTCTTTGCTTTGCCACCAGCTCTGCTTTGCCACCAGCTCTCTCCAAAAGAAGCCTTGGCTCCCAGTACACAGCCAGGCACTTGTTTGAGGGGAGGAAAATACAACTCTGTCTCCTTTTCTCTTCTTGTCTTCCTTCTGAGCCCAAGTTTGTTTGAGTTCTCAAAGTCAGGCCTGGAATGAACCTGTTCGGCTGGAATCAGGAGTCCTTTGCAGTCTCTGCTCAGAGCTGTTGGTGTGGGGTGGATGTTGTATTTTCATCTCTCTTTATCCCTTTGCCCATCCCTACCACCACTGTGGTTCCAATCCAAGGATGCAGGGGAGGTCGGGTGTGCACATGTGTACCAGCACACTGTCCTCTTTAGGTCACCTTGTGAGGGATGATGACAAAGACTGCAGCTAGTCTTCCATAAGCTGGATATAGAGCTGAGTGCTCTATAAATTTGTATCAATTTATCCTTATAAAAACTCTCATTATGTATCTATCTATCTATCTATCTATGAATAAGCTAAAGTTCAAGAGGTTGGGTAACTGGGATGGGCTGATTTGTGGCCCCCCCCCAATTCACATGTTGAAATCCTAACCTCTGGTACTTCAGAATGTGACAGTATTAAGACACAGTACTTTTACTTTTAATTTAGTTTTATTTCTTAATTAATTAGTTTTTTGAGACAGGGTCTTGCAGCATAGTTCAGGCTATCCTCGAAATTCTCCTGTCTCAGCCTATCAAATGCTGGGATTACAGGTGTGTGCCATCACACCTGGTTTTAAAAACAGTGTCATTAATGATATAATTAAGGTAAAATAGGGTCATATAGATGGGCCCTAATCCTATTTTACTGGTGTCATTATAAGAACAGAAAATTAAGACACAGATACACACAGAGGGAAGATCATGAGAAGACAGGGAGAGGACAGCCATCTACAAGCCAAGGAGAGAGGCCTTCGTGAAACCAACCCTGCTGACATACTGATCTTGGAATCAGCCTCCTGAACTGTGAAAAAAGTAAATTTATGTTGCTTAAGCCACCCAGTCTGTGGTACTTTGTTACTGACAGTGATTTTCCCTAGGCTACACATTGGTGAAACCTGACTAGAAGTCATGTTTTCAATGTAAATGTCATAATTGTTCTATAATATCTTCCTAGTAATATCTTTAAGCACTAGTTAATATGTTGAAAGAACATGTTTTTTAAAGATTGGTTATATCTCTATCACCTTTCTTATTTATATTTACTGAAAATTTGGAAAGAAGTCACTCCCATAACTGACTTCATGCTGCCCTTCTATCTCCAGTTAGCTCCAGGAGAGCTATGAAATTTTCAAAGCAAAACTTACTTAATTTTTCTTTGATTAAAGAAAAACAAACAAACAAAAAAACTATGCAAAAACAACTTTTGTTTTTTTTGTTTTCTTAGACAGGTTTCAGGAAGCCAGCAAACAATAAGATTTGGAAACTTCCGGATGAATGGGGCTTTCTGATCCTGAGCAACGGTGGGTAGCGTCACAGAGAAGTGGGGCAATTCTCATTTTCCCAAAGAATGAAGACCCTGGGGCAACACTGAGGGCTAGGGCTTAAGGCTGGGCGAGGAAAGCCCACACAGGGGGCCCTGAGACATACTGGGATGGGCTTCATGGCTTTCTTTTCCAGGCTGCAAGCACTGGAGGGAAACTTGGCTGAGCAGGAGGGAGTGTGGGCAGCCCTGCCTTGGCCATGCCCCAGGAAAGCCAGGTGACCTACTGGTCCATCCTGATCTACTGGTTGGGAATGCTTGCCCTGGAGGATCTTACACAACTGCATATTCTCTGCTTCCCTAAAGACAGCCAAATGGCAACTGGAGACTCACCTATGATGGGACTTTGTATCAATGAATTATCTCAAGGATGGGGATGGAAATGTTTGGTTCTCTATTATTAATGCCTTTAGAAGATTGTTCCATCATGCAGATATTTTCTTTTCTAGTTTATAATAAGCAACATTAGCTCAGTGTCTTGATTTAACTGTTGATACAGTTCACAACTTTTCTAATTTTCACTTGAAAGCATCAGCTAACTTCCTCAGTTTCTTAAAAACAAAACAAAACAAAACAAAACAAAACCTACCTAGCAATGGGAAAAGAAGAGTAAACAGCAGTTTATGTTGTATTCATGCACGCTTCAACAAAGGAAGAAAAGAAAACGGATTCAGTGTCTGATTAAGGCAGGGAAATGTGATCGCAGTGGCAAGTCTGAGTGAGCTATGACCTTGAGTATAATCAATAGGCCGCTTCCTCTTTCATCAGTTAGAAATGAATTCACCTTTTTTTCCAGCGACGGCACTTACTTAACGACACTAAAATTTTAATTGATTATGGTCTATGTTTTGAAAATTCAAGCAGCCCAACTCACAATCTTACCCGACCCAGTCGCCCTCCAGCCGCCATTGAATGAGAACAAGACAGCTATAAATAAATGCTGCCACCTACAGGACAGAATAAGAATGCCACAGTCGTCGCTGTCCTCTTCCGTCTCAGGCTCAAGGTTCCACTGCTGCCTTGCCCCATACGATTTAGAAGATCAGAATCTGTATCTACTTGAATGTACTTATTTTGCTTTTAAGTAAACAGAGAAAGCCCTGTATTCTGTAGGGAAAATTATTATTTATAATCAACTTCCGTATTCTCTAAAATCCTTGTAAATGGGACACAAATATTGAACAAGGGATCTTGAGAGACTAAGTCACTAGGTACAGTGATTGAACTAGTCACACAAGCATGTCACACTTTCCCCTAGTTTTTTCCCCCTTTTATCAGAATGTGAGTCAACAATGTTTGTTACTGTAAAATGTCACTAAACACGGCTTAAATCGTGCTTAGTGGCCTTTTGTGGGCTTGGAAGGTGGACAGTAACCAGCCTGTTCCATCCTGGGTTAGCGCTATCAGAAAGGGGGCTTTTCTTCGGATTAAAGTGTTTTTACATGCTGGGTACTGTGCCTGGGCCTGTACTTTGGAATGACGCAGATGAAGCAGATTTGTGTCTCACATGACAGGGCTTTACATCTATGAACTCACCGTAGCTCCCAGCATTTTGGCCTTTAGGCTGGAGAGCTGCTGCTTGCTTTCCAGACCTGATTCCTACCCTGCTGAGACCCTTGGACCACCTGGCCTTTTGGATGTGACAGTTCATCACCAGTGGTAGGGAGCCCTGTATTGGTATTGTTGATCCTCAGCGTCCTTAGCAGACTGGTGGGCAACCTGGAGGAGTCTGTGAACCTATGTACTGTTCTCTCAGCGATCGACTTGACCCACAGAAAGAGCCCTCTCCACTGTTAAAGTGCTCTGAGGCCGTCACTGAGAACACAGTCATTTGGGGGAAGCATGGAGAGTGAGTGTGATTATGCAATTCGCAGTGCACTGTGCCTTTCTGCCCTCAGAGACCAACAAGGACAGCACAGGTCATTACTCCACCCCTGAGAGCGTCTAGTACATGTTACGTGTGCATTTCTCCAGGGTAGTGCATTTTCTGCAAGGAGAAGAGAAGCACAGGAGGTTGTGTCTGTCTTTGGAATTTGGGTCTCTCCTTTTGGCACCTTACCCTTCTCATTTTGGAAAACCTCATCTCCATATTAAATCCAAGGTTCCTTTTCTTCTCATCTCTGTTAAACCTGTGCTGGGTAGAGGATGGGATTTGCTCCCATTAATGTTGATATGGACTTAATTTGTAGGCTAAGTACTCTGCATTACCCCTTCAACACTATTTGTATTTTAAGTCTTCTTTGTAATTTGCAAAGTGTCGTCTTCTACTAGAGGAACTTTAGAAATCTATGACCATGTGGGAGAATGGTTTTAGGTTAGTGGATCTTCTTGACACCCCTAAAAGTTCTTTAAAAAGGTCTGTGTTAAAGAGTTCACAGTCTGGTAGGTGAGAATCACCTTCATGGTTGACATAGCCCATAGGTTGGGTCAGTGACTACCACTTCTTGGTCATAATGGAACTGTAAGTGATAATGGAGCTACTAACCACAGTGATTATGAGGGCTCTAGAATCATGAGATATGAAACATGAAAGTTAATTTTATATACCAATGTGAATGGGTTAAGATTTCCTTTTAAAGAAAATGATATAGATTTGTGTTCTGCTTTTATGTTGTTGTATGAGTTCTGTTGTGGCATTGGGGGGGTTGCTCAGACCAGTATTTCTACTAGAGCTTTTAATTATGCATAATCATCATCATACTTTGTTCTGAGGTGCCACTTTCATCTGAAGCTTAAAGTGCTCATCAAGCAATTATTGACTCATTAAACCTTGCAACACTCTTGGGAGGCAGATCGGAGGCAAAGTGATTAACCCACTTTCCATACAGGAAAGTAGAAGCATGGAAGGTTTCAGCACTTCTTTAAGGTTGCATGAATCCGAGCTGGGTAGAGAACATAGCCTGCTCATGCTTCAGCCAGTCTGCTTCTGAGAACCTTTTCTCCTCCTATGAGGGAAACCTAGTAACATTCGTGTCTTGGGAAATGTCTCTATCTGTCTTTTTGAATATTGGTGTGAAGAAACATACTGAACATTTTGCCAAGAACAAAGCCAAAGATAACTTTTTTTTCTTTTGGGATGTAAAACTTATGCTCTGTAAGGAAAAAGAGATGTAGCTATGAATCACCAAGATAAAGCTGGATCATCACTTAGAGCCTTCAAAGCCCTCAACATCTTCTAATATAGACCCTTAAACTTTTGTTACACCGAATCAGGAAATTCCATTTGGCCAAGCAGAAATAAAACTTGAACTTCACAAGTATTAGGATTCAGTTTGAAACTGAGAAGTGCTAACATCTGTCTTTTAAGCTTGACAAACAACCTTTTCTCCTTGGCTTCACATGAATGCAGGCCAGTTTCACATGTACTTCGTTGTCTTAGTGCAGCCAGAGGGGAGGGCTGCACTGAAGTTTGGGTGGGAGTCAAGCGGGATAGTTAATGTTCGCGCAGCTGCTGAAAGCCTGAGACCCGGGGTCAAAGGGGTCCAGGGACTGGCCTGAAAGGCAGAGCATCAAAGTCAGTGGGAAGTCACAAGTCTCTTTATTTATGATTCATTTATTTGTTCAACAAACATTTATATGGGATCTGTTACATGCCAATCATTGGCTGGGCGCAAGAAATTCTAAGATGAATAAGATATAATACTAATCTTTTGGGAGTCTGCAATCAGGGAGCAAAGATAAATATGTAAGCAAACAGCCATTTTACAAAGTAATGAGTAATTGTAAAAATATTTACTAAGTGTGGTCAAGACAAATTTGCTTGAATGGCTCAGAGAAATCTTCCAAAAGGTATTTCTTGAAGACCACATGGAGGGTGGGCCTGAAGGGTGAGTCTGTTGAGGGGAATCACTGGGCTTAAACCTTCAAGGGTTACTTAATGTGTTGAAACTGATTTTTAGGATTGGCATCATTATTTATAGCAGCAACAAGCATTTACTGAGTTCTTAACATGTGAAAGCTGTTATTTTGAGTTAAGGGAGACAATGATACACCAGAAATGATTCTGATTCTCAAGTAAATTATAACATGTTTCAAAAGCTAGGCATACTTAAAAAAAGACAAATAGTAATAGCATGTGCTGTATAGTTACTGCCACTTTAGATCTCAGATAATAAGCATAATAGAAATGCAACAATGAAGGTGATAAATTTGAACGACTGAATTAAGCATACTTCTGTGAGAGATAGAAATGAACTTGAACTGGGTCTTAGTCTGTTTTCTGCTACTATATCAGAATACTACATACTGGGTAATTTATAAAGAAGAGGTTCTGGAGGAGGGAAGTACAAGATCAAGAATAACATCTGGTGAGAGTCTTCTTGCCATTCATTAACACTGCAGAGGGCAATATATGACATGAAAAAGGAAGTGTGTCATCTCAGGTCTCTTTGTTCCCCGTAAAGCCAGTGATCCCATCATGGGGGCTTCACCTGGTGACCTCATCGAGCACCACCTACAAAAGGTCTCACCTCCAAATCCTCTCAACATATGAATTTGGGGATTAAATTTGCAACTCATGAACTGTGGGGAACACATTCAAACGATAGCAGGCCTCAAATAAGAAGCGGTCATGCCTAGCAGAGGAAGTATAAGGGATTCCAGGCAGAGGAAGTAGAGAAAAAGATGAGAAAAGAGATGGGGCATGCTAAAAGTGAGTGGATCAAATGCTGATCATTTGGCTAGAAGGCAGAGCTGATGTGAGAGAGAAACGGGATGAATGTGGAGAGATGGGGCAGGGCCGTGTACACTCTACGAGCATGGTTCATGTTGTGCCCTTTTCTCTTACACTGGCTGCCATTCCTAATCATCACTAAAGTCTTTCCTAGCAAGCTGCACAGTAGCTTTCAGAACTCATGTCCAAGCTGGGAAGTTGAGCTCTCAATTTGGAGAATTGTGAGCTCCCAAAGACTGTTGACGAGGTACGTCTAATGGTTTGCAGTGACTGAATGCCCCAAATAGAAGTGGCATCGTGAGGAAAAGTTTTTTTTTTTTTTTTTTTCATGTGAAACTCTCATGCAGGTGGTTCACAAATAACCTAGGGGACCCAGGCCCTTGCTGTCTTGTCAATCCACCTTGTAGAATAACGTAACAGTCAATGCTGCCTGTGTTAGGTGGATGCTGGAGGTGAAGTCTGATGTTCACATTCCTGCTAGCAGGAAGCAAGAAGGAGATCTGGGGATGGGGGAGACTGGAGGGAGGAGAGGGGAAGGGGACGTAAAAGGGATCAAGATGCAGTATGTATCTGTACCAATGTCCCTCAATGAATATATTCATTTTGTATCACAAGCATGCTAATAAAACATTTCAAAAAGAAGGATGGAGAAAGGTATGCCCTTTCTCTTTCAAGAAAGATTTGGCAAGTTGCACGAGCCACTCCTGTTTCTACCTCCTTTGATGGAATTTAATCCCATGGCCACACCTAGCTGCAGAGGAGGATCAGTGCGGTGTTCATCAGATTACTCATTCGCAGCTTCCTGGAGACGCTAAGTGTAATGGGTATTGAGAGACAGGTAGTAGTTTCTGTCGCAGTGGGTAAAATGACCTATTTTAAAGGGATGATAAATGAGTAGTTATTTTTGAAAACAGTATATTTTGGTGAGTTGTTGAATAATATCAATTACCCTGGGCTTCCAGTTCTGCTCAGACAAGGGGGAAGTTAAAAAAAGAGTAACCTGAAACTTTTTCACAGTCCAAAGACCATTAATCCCACTGCCCCTTCATGGATGTCTGAAGAGCAAACTATTTCATGCCTGTCCAAAGGATCCCCTCTGAGATGTCTACTTGGGATTTAACAGAATTTAACTGTATAAATGAACTTGTAACTATTTTCTTCAGCAGGGCAACTTGCATAATGACTGTGACAATGGCTACTACTGACATTGGTCATGACTTTTAATCCATTATGAGATATTGATCTTTTGAGCAGTTGATAGCTATTTTATTAATTATTGTTTTATGGTATAAACAAAAGTAATACAAACAAAGCAAGTGACTGGTCTAAATTAGTCAATTCCAGCTCTAGAAAGTACATCATAATTTCAAATGATCTCTTAATTTTTTTGTTGCTCTTTGAGGCTTTTTTCTGGTCTTTTCCACAAAAGCTTTGAAGGTGCACAACTTTCAAGTCATGATTTAAATACTGTTTCTTGGTCTGGGGTATAGCTCAGTGGTGCAGTGCTTGCTTAGCAAGCATGAGGCCCCAAGTTTGATTCCTGGTACCAAAAAAGGAGAAAAAACAAAAAAACAAAAAACCAAAAAAGACCCAAAGAAGCCTCTAAAAACATTGTTTTTTTTTTTCTTTTCTTTTCAAAAGCAGCTTAATTAAGATAGAATTCAATAAATGACTCACTCATTGAAGTGTATACTCATTAGGTTTTAGTATAGTCACAGATCTGTGTAACCATCACTACAATCAATTTCAGAATATTTTCATCACCCCAAAAGGAAACCTCATGTTCTTTAGCCATCACTCCCAAATCCGCCATGAACCACTTTAGAACAGTTAATATCTCTGTGGATTTGCCTGTGCTGGACATTTAATACTGTAGATGTGTGGTTGTTTTTACCTGCTTATTTCATTTAGCATAATTTATTCAACTTTGGCCCATGTTGTAGCATATATTTTATTTATCCATTTATCAGTTGATAGACATGAGGGTTGTTTCTATTTTTTGGCTATTAGGAATGCTGCTGCTGTGAATATTTGGTTATAAGGGTTGTTGCATGCCTATGTTTCATTTCTCTTCAGTATATACATAAGGAGTAGAATTACTGGGTCATATAGTAAAATTACTTTACCTTTAAATATATGTTTAAACATTCAAGGAATTGCTAGATATTTTCTGAAGGAAACACACTACAGTGGATACATTCCCACCAAAGGAGTATGAGGATTCCAGTTTCTCCACATTCTCACCAACACTCTTTGATTATTACCAGCCTAGTGGGCGTAAACTTGTATTTCACTGTGGTTTTGATTGCATTTAGCTGATGGCTAAATGTATTAGGCACACTTTTATTTTTTTTAATTAAATTATTTTTTATTTTAAAGAGATTAAAAGAATGATACAGAATTTCAAAACAAGATAAAGGAAATTAACAATGGTTAATATAATGCATATTGTTATCTTCAAAGTAGTTGCTCATATTACTGGATATAGGCTTGAAAAATTGATCAAACAATATAAGCACAGACTGTTCTTTTCAAAGAACTAAAAGAAATTAATAGTAAAATATCTTAACTATATTGAGTATATATATATATGTATATATATATATTTTTTTTCTTTTCCCTTCCTTCTTTTCTCCTTTCCCCTATCCTAGTTGTTTCTTCCTGTTGAGCAGTTTCTGTCCCTTTCACAGTATCTATTGTAGATTTTGGATCTTATTTACTCTTTCAGTTTCTTACACTGGGGAGACAATACGATGTTTACACATGCGAGTCTGATTTGTTTCATTTATGAGTATGGTATTTAGTTGCATCTGTTTACCTATAAAAGCCTCGAGTTTATCCTTCTTTATAGCTGAGTAGTACACCATTATATAATTATTCCACATCATTTTTATCTGTTCCTTGGTGGATGGGCATTTGGGTTGTTTCCAAGATTTAGCTATTACAAATTGTGCTGCTATAAACATGGGTGCACATATATCGCTGTGGTATGATGTTTTTAATTCTTCTGGGAAAATGCCCAGAAGGGGAACAGCTGGGTCAAATGGGACCTCTAATCCTATTTTTTTGAGGAATTTCCATGTGGATTTCCACAGTGGTTGAACCAGTCTACACTCCCACTAACAGTGGAGAAATGTTTCTTTTTCCCCACAGACTCACTACTGTTTTTTATTGGTTGATGATGGCCATTCTTTCTGGGGTGAGATGGAATCTCAGTGTTGTTTTAATTTGCATCGCTTGATTGACCAATGATGTTGAACATTTTTTCGTATATTTATTTGACATTTGTATTTCTTCATCTGAGAATTGTGTATTCATCTCAGATGCCCATTTTTGGATTGGGTCTTTGAATTTGGTGGGTCTGATTTTTTTCAATTCTTTATATGTTCTAGATAGAAGTCCTTTGTCTGAAAGATGGGTTGGCTAAATTTTTTTTCCCATTCTGTGGGTTTTCTTTTCACTCTGTTGGTGATTTCTTTTGATGTGCAAAATCTTTTTAATAAGATGAGATCCCAATTGTTGATTCTTTGAAGTGTTTCCTGTGAAGTTTGGGTTTTGTTCATGAAGTCTCTGCCTACCCCTATGTCTTCAAGATTTCTACCTACTTTCTTTTCCAGTAGATTTAGGGTTTCTGTCTTAATATTTAGATCTTTGATCCATTTTGTCTTTAGTGCATCGTGATAGACATGGGTCTAGTTTTAGTCTTTGGCATGTGGAAAGCCAGTTTTTCCAACACCCTTTGGTAAAGAGGCTATCTTTCTTCGAGTGAACATGTTTGGCCCCTCTGTCAAAGATAAGGTGGCTGAGTGTGTTTGTAGCTGTGCCTGCATCTTCTAATCTGTTTCATTGATCCTCAGGTCTGTTTTTTTTTGCCATTACCATGCTGATTTTATCACAGTAGCTTTGTAGTATAATTTCAAGTGAGGGATTGTGATGCCTCCTGCCTTGCCTTTGTGGCACAGGATTGCCTTTGCTATTCTAGGTCTCTTCTGTTTCCAAATGAATTTTAGGAATGTTTTCTGTAGATCTGTGAGGTATGCTAATGGTATTTCTATTGATATTGCATTAAATCTGTATAACAGTTTTGGGAGTATGGCCATTTTCACAATGTTGGTTCTTCCTATCCATGAGCAAGGGATATCTTTCCATTTTCTGATATCCTCTTCAATCTCCTTTTCCAGAGTGCTGTAATTTTCTTTTTTCTTTTTCTTTTTTTTTTTTTTTTTGTGGGTACCGGGAGTCGAACTCAGGACCTCACGCTTGCCAGGCAGGTGCTTATGCCACTGAGCCATCTCACCAGCCCTGTAATTTTCAATGTATAGATCTTTTACTTCCTTTGTTAGATTGATTCCTAAATATTTCATTTTTTGGGATGCTATTGTGAAGGGTGTGTTTTCCCTAACTTCTCTCTCAGTGAGCTTTTTGTTTGTGTAAATGAATGCTATTGATTTTTAAGTGTTGACTTTGTATCCAGTTATACTACTGAATTTGGTTATTAATTCTAGAAGTCTTTTGGTGGAGTTTTTGGGGTCTTCTATGTAGAGCATCATGTCATCTGCGAATAATGATAATTTAACTTCTTCCTTTCCTATCCTTATTCCTTGTTTAATTGCCATGGCTAATGTTTCCAGAACTATATCGAGTAGGAGTGGTGATAGTGGACATCCTTGTCTTGTTCCTGATTTTAGATTGAAAGCTTTTATTTTTTTGTCCATTTAGTATGAAGTTGGTTATTGGTTTGTCATAGATGGCTTTTATCAGATTGAGGTACTGACCATCTATTCTGATTTTCTGTAGGGTTTTTATTATGAATGAGTGTTGGACTTTATCAAAAGCTTTTTCTGCATCTATTGAAATATCATGTGATTTCTGTCTTTGGCTCTGTTGATATGGGGTGTTATATTTATTGATTTGCATATGTTGAACCATCCCTGCATTACTGGGATGAATCTTACTTGGTCATGGTGTGTAATCTTGATGATGTGCTGCATTCTGTTTGCTAGCATCTTATCGAGGATTTTTGCATCTATGTTCATTAGGGAGATTGGCCTGTAGTTCTCTTTTTTGGTTGGGTCTTTCTCTGTTTTTTGTATCAGAGTAATACTTGCCTCCAGGAATGCCTTAGGGAGAATTGCTTCCCTTTCAACTTCATTAAAGAGTTTGAGGAGTATTGGCATTAAATCTTCTCTAAATTTCTTGTGGAATTCAGCTGTGAATCTATCAGGATCTGGGCTTTTTTTTGTGGGTAACTTTTTAATTAAGTTTTTCATTTCATTAACTGATATTGGGTTATTCAGAATTTTTATATCTTCTTGATTCAGCTTTGGTAATTTTTATGTTTCCAGGAATCTGTTCATTTCTTCTGTGTTTTCCATCCTATGTGAGTAAAGATTTTCAAAGTAGGTATTGATGATCTTCTGAATTTCTACAGGATCTGTAGTGATTTCACCCTTTTCATTCCTTATTGTATGAATTTGAGTTTTTTCTCTCCTTTTTTTGATAAGGTTGGCTAGGGGTTTGTCAATTTTGTTTATTCTTTCAAAGAACCAACTCTTTGATTCATTAATTCTTTGTATTGTTTTCTTTCTTTTTTTTTTTAGTTTCTTTTTTTTTATGTGGGTACTGGGGGTCGAACTCAGGACCTCGCGCTTGCCTGTGAGCACTTGTGCCACTGAGCGATATCACCGGCCCTTTTATTCCTCTATGTGGGTTCCGGGAGTCGAACTCAGGACCTCGCACTTGCCAGGCAGGCGCTTGTGCCACTGAGCTATCTCACCAGCCTGTATTATTTTCTTAGTCTCAATTATTATGTTAATTTCTGCTCTGATCTTTATAATTTCCTCTCTTGTACAGGCATTGGGCTTGACTTGCTCTTCTTTTTCTAGAAGCTTTAGGTGCAGCATTAGGTTGTTTTTTTTGTGCTGGTTCTGTTTTCCTGATGTGAGAATTCACTGCTATAAATTTCTTTTAGGACTGCTTTCATTGTGCCCCACAGGTTCTGGTAAGTTGTATTTTCATTTTCATTTGATTGTAGACATTGTTTAATTTCTTCTTTAATTTCATCTGTGACCCATTGGTTGTTCAGGAGAGTGTTGTTTAATTTCCATGTTTTTATGGAATTTTTGCAGTTTCATTTGTCATTAACTTCCAATTTCATTGCACTATGGTCAGATAATATACATTGGATAATTGGATAATTTTAATTCCTTAGCATTTACTTCAGCATGTTCTATGGGCTAGTATATGGTCTATTTTAGAGAACGTCCAGTGTGCAGCTAAGAATGTGTATTCTGATGTTGGGTGGAACACTCTGTAAACATCTACTAAGTCCATTTGTTCACAGGTTTAGTTCAGTTCTGTTATTTCTTTGCTGAATTTTTGTCTAGTTGATCTATCTCTTTGTGACAATGGGGTATTGAGGTCCCTTGTTACAATTGTGCCATTGCTTATTTGATATTTCATGTCTATTAATATTTATCTTATATAGCTGGGTGCTCCTGTATTTGGTGCATATGTATTTATGATTGTTATCTCTTCCTCTTGAATTTTTCCCCTAACAAGTATGTAGTGACCTTCTTTATCTCTTTTGATCATTCTCAGTTTGAAGTTCACATTGTGTGCAAACAGAATAGCTACCCCTGTTTTTTTCTGGGTTCCTATTGCATGGAGTATTGTTTTCCATCCTTTGACTTCTAGTCTATGAATTTCTTTTTGAGTTAAATGTGTTTTCTTGTGTACAGCATATTGTTGGATTTTGTTTCTTGATCCATTCTGCCAGTCTTGTTTCTTTTGATTGGTGAATTGAGGCCATTTACACTGATGTTTATAACTGATCTGTGTTGGCTTATCTTTGTCATGGTATTTTCCTGGTGTTGGTTCCCTATTTTTCCCCTCTGTTTTATTGCTTGCCCTGCTTGGTGGTTTCTTTATGTTGTTGTTCTTGGAATTGTGGTCATTTTTGTCTCTGTCCAGAGTATCTTTCAGTACCCTTTATAGTGTTGGTTTGGTGGGCATGGATTTTTTCAGTTGTTCTTTATCATGGCAGTATCTTATTTCTCCATTAATTTTGACAGATAGTTTTGCAGAGTACATCAATCTGGGTTGGAAGTTGTTTTCTTTCAGGACTTGAAACACTTCACTCCAAGCTCTTCTTGACTTGAGGGTTTGTGTTGAGAGGTCTGCCATGATTCTGATGGGCTTTCCTTTATAGGTGATCTGTTTCTTTTCTCTAACAGCTTCTAATATTCTGTGCTTGTGCTGAATTTCTGGGATTTTGATTATTATATGTGTGGGTGTAATTTATTCTGGTTATGGCTAATTGGAGTTGTATATGCCTCACTTATTTGTATGTCAGATTCTTTTCCCATGTTTGGGAATTTTTTTTCAATTACTTCTGCAAATAGTTTTTAATGTCATTTGTGTTGACTCCTGCTTTTTCATTGACACCAATTATGCCTATATCATTTTTCTTTGCATCATCTTTCAGCTGTTGAATTGTTATTTCCTGATCATTTGTTATTTTCAAGAGATCTTTCCTTTTGTGATTGCTAGCTGCAATCCTGTCTTCAAGGTCTAAAAGTCTGTCTTCAGTTTCACTGAAATGGTTTTGCTAGCTTTCAGTGGAATTTTTGATTTCCTGGATATCTGTTTGAATCTGTTTCATGCATTCTATTTCTTTCCTATGTTGATCATTCATGGTTTCCATCCTCTTCCTATCATCATCTATTTTTTTAATCTATCTCTATTCTAGATTTGCCAAGCAATTCCTTTATAAATATTGACATTTCTTTTTTTATGTAAGAGATTATTTCTGATCTGATTTCCCCTATAGTCTCATGGATTTGTTTCTTTACTTCAGTTGCTATCATTTCAGAAATTTCAGGTGTGTGTCTTCCAATTTCTTCTATGTTGATGTCTCCTGGACTTGTTCTGTGTGGGCTAGAGATCTGAGATCGCATTTTGCTTCTTCATCTTGTCATTTTCTATTTTAAAAATTTTTAAATTTTGTTGTCTGTGATGATCCTTGTGAATTTGTGTAGTAGTTAGCTATATCACTAGTATGAAGGCCTCTCTAGGAAAAGTCTGTTCTTCAGGGATGTCTTCTGTGTGTAGGAGATTCTTGGTTTGTGTCTGTCCCAAGATCCTACCTTCCCAATTAATTAAGAGTGGGATGTTGGTATCTGTTTGGCTCAGTCCCCAGTCCTTTGGTGTAGGGCTGTAGTGAGGTTATTACCCCAGAGCTTCCCAGTATTGTTACAGAAGGGAGAACAACTGATTACAACAGATATGACATCCTAGCTAAAGTAGTAAAATTATCAATAACACTAGCATGAAGCACAATTTAGAAACTGACAAACTGTGGTAACTATTGATTTTGTACTTTAGACCATAGGAGGAAAGTCTATAGTTATATAACAAAACCGTAAATTAGCAGTTCATATGCAAAGTATTTCCCCTTGGTAGAGTGGTTTTACCCTGTGGTGGGGAAATTTAGGGACGATAGTATGTAAAACAAACATAACTGGAAAGTAAGTAGAACAAGGGTGGAGGACAAAGGATGGTCACACAAGGTTTGGGAAGCTACAGAAGGGGGTAGAAAAGATAGAATGCAGCTATATTCGAGGGATTATCTGAACTTGGTCTCTGGGTTTGGGGGATGGGATTAGTTTTCTGTGGCTGGAGTTCTCCCCAGCCATTTAGAAAAGAGAGAAAAAAAGAATAAAAGAAAGAAAGAAAAAAAAAAGGAAGAAGAAGAAAAAGAAAAGAAAAAGAAGAGAAGAAAAAAAATTGAGAGAAAAGGTCTGGTTACCGAGTCCTTGATTCTTCTGGAGCTGGTTGCTGGTCCCACAGAGGCCTCAGTTACCTGTTGGCTCTTGTTGTTATTGTTGCTTTGGACTTTTCATGCCAGTAGTCTCACCTGTCCATTCTGCGCGCCTTAGTTGGGACCCTACTATGTTGCTGGCATTCTCTCTGGTCTCTGGGCCTTCCTGAGCAGTTCACCTCAGTTGAGGCAGTAGTGAGGAGAGGGGCCATTCTTTGGGCCTTCCAGGGTGGTTCACCTGAGTCACAGAGGCTGAGCTGGTGATGGGAGGTACCACCCACCTCCTTGTCATTCACGTGGGTTCCCATGGCAGTGGAGAGGCCAGGCACACTTCCAGGTGCTTATTGGACTTTTATATATTTTCTTTGGAAAATTGTTTCCTCAGACTTATTGCGGAACTTTAAGAATTGGTTTACTCATCTTTTCTTTATCTAGTTGTAACATTTTACATATATACATTTGCATATATATCCTTGAAACATATACTTTATCAGATACAGTATTTGCAAAAACTTTAACTAATTCTTTGGGTTGTATTTTTACTTTTTAGTGGCCTTTGAAATATGAAGTTTGTAATTTCGATAATGTCTAGCCTATCTACTTTTCTTATGCTTTTGTTATCATTTTAAGAAACTGTTGAATAATCTAAGGTCACAAAGATTTACTCCTAAACTTTCTTCTACAAGTTTTACATTTTTAAAGCTCCACATTTAGATATTTGATCCATTTTAAGTTAGATTTTTTTTATATGATGTCAGGTAGTAGTCCATAACATTATTATTCTTTTTAAATTTGAATATCCAATTGTTCCTGTACTATTTGAGAAAAGACTGATTTTCCTCATTTAATTGTTTAGGGTCTCTTGTCAAAAGTCAACTATTGTAAATGTAATGGGTGAACCCTCTTCACTGATCAACATGTCTATCTTATGTTAATACCACACTGTTTTGATTGTTATAGTTTTACATTAAGTTTTGAATTTGGAAAGTATGAATCTTCCAACTTGATTCTTCTTTTTGAAGAATTTTTGATTATTTTGGGTGTCTTGAATTTTTATGAATTTTGAGATCAGCTTGTCAATTTCTTGAATTTTTGACTATTTTGGGTCTCTTGAATTTTTATGAATTTTGAGATCAGCTTGTCAATTTCTGCAAAGAAATCAGCTGGGATTTTGATAGGAATTGTATTGAATCTGTAGATCATTTGGGGGGACTATTTCCATCTTAGCAATAGTCTCAAGTCTTCTAATCTATGAACCTAGAATGCCTTTTCATTTATTTAGTTCTTTAATTTCTCTCAACAATGTTTTATAGTTTTCAGAATACAGTAGTAGTACCTTGTTTCAAGAACTTAATTTGTTTTATGATTTTGGGGAAGATGGCCACATTTGTGTTTGTGTGGGGAATTAGGCTGTGGTTGTGTTTGTCACCTGATGTGGAGTTTGTGAATGGAAGCAAATTTTTGTTGCACATTTGTTTTTGAGAACCAAATTGTTTGTGAACAGAAGTGTTCAGGAACCAAGGTATTACTGTATAAATTTTACACTTATTTTAAAAATTTATTTCTTAGTATTTTATTCATTTGGGCCTATTGTCAGTAGAATTGTTTCCTCAATTGTCTTTTTTGTTTATTCATTGCTACTATATAGAAATACAACTAATTTAAAAATATTTATCTTGTATTCTGCAGCCTTGCCAAACTCATTTTTAGTTCTAAAATGTTTGTTTTTTGTTGTTGTTTAGTAAGTTTCTTAGGGATTTCTATATATTGGGTCATGTCATCTGTAAATGGGGGAGTTTTATTTCCTATATTCCAATCTGGATGCCTTTACTTCATGTTCCCGCTTATTTGTCCTGGCTAGGACTTATATTCTCTCTTTTTGAGAGAATATCATGGGCCACAGTGAAAATCTCTATGCCTCTCCTAAGCTCTCCACTTCTTTTTTTTTTTTTTTTTGTGGGTACCGGGGGTCGACCTCAGGACCTCGCGCGCCAGGAGGTGCCCGTGCCGCTGAGCGATATATATCAACAGCCCCTTTTTCGTATGTGGGTTCCGGGAGTAGAACTCGGGCTCTCGCGCTTGCCAGGCAGGCGCTTAAGCCGCTGAGCCATCTCACCGGCCCTCTCCACTTCTAAATGCCATCGCTGGGCTAAGCTCTCACCTTGGGATCTACTTCTCAATTTGTGGGGGACAAAAACACATTCGGTGTTGTTATCTTTAAAGTAGTTGCTCAGAGTACAAGATATGGGCACAAAAATTTCTCTAATTGATATTAGCAGAAACCTTCCTTTTTAATGAACTAAGAGACACTAATATTATAACTGACTTGCGTTTTTTCCCTTTTCCCTACTGTCCTTTCCCCTTTTACCCATCCTAGTTCCTTTTTCCTTTTGAACAATCTCTTCCCATTTCACAATATCTATTGTACATTTTAGACCTTATTTACTCGTTCAGTTTCTCACTATTATTTTGCTATGAAATTTTGTTTTACCTTTTTTCCATAAAAAACAAAACAAAACATACGAGGACAGGAAAAAGAAAATTTGAGAGGGAAAAGAAAGTGAGATGATAGAGACAAAGGTGAAGGAAGTCGTTAGAGGAGAAGAAGGAGGAAAAGAGAGAACGAAGTGGCTCTTGAGCTATGGAGGTAGTGGTGACAGAAGTAAAGTTGTCAGTTCTTATGCACAGCCTCCCTGCTACCAGGAAAGGTAATCAAAAGCAGTATACATAGGTAGTGAAGACTTTCCTTTATGTAAAGTAGAGAAGTTTTAAATTCCTTATGCAGGACAGACTGCCTCAGAAAATAGCAACAGGTTGGCAAATGATGTAATAAGTTTCCCCATAAAAAGCAGAGATATTGTTTTTTTGTCAGTGGACCTAAGAAGACCCTGAGACAGGAGCCTCAAGAATCAGCCCTGATGCGTGAAGGTTTGAGTGAATGTGAAAGGTAGGAGTGATAAGGTAAGCAAGGGAAGTGAATTTCAACCTAAAAGTTCTTGATCTGAATGCTTTTCTTTCTTGAGGGTCAAAGGTAGCCTTCAAGATTACTGATTTGTGATTAATTTGTTCAGTCTCTGGATGAGAGTGCTTACTTTGCATTAGATAAATGGAGAGCAGTTTGATTCAGAGGAATATTGGTGTCTGAAAGAAGAAATATGATTCTTCAAAGGTTTGGGGGTTATAAGTGAGTATCCTTGGGGTACGTAACTTTTAAAGGAAACTAATCAGAACACATGCACATCAGGATGAAGGCAGCACAAGGCTGTGAACTGTGCCACTTCTGGAATAACAAAAGACAAACAGGACCCTTAAGGAAATAGGTTGGCTTAGAATTATGAATCACAGAGCCCATTTCTTATAGTGATTAATGATGAATCACTCTTTTAAGTTTGGATGAAATAATAGGCTGCATCTGAGGAGCTCCATTAATCATCATAAGAATTAGGCTTGTGCCAATTCATTACTGTGGGGTTGACATGTGCTAAACAGTTGAGCTGAATTTCAGGAAGGGGTGAACTTTTGGCAAGGGCTGACTTAAAAGAATGCAAACATTAGGGGTCTATTCTTGCCTGGATGGGTGGGGATTTATGAGTGGAGAATAGATCCTATTATATCATCCCTCATCTGGTCTCCTCCTCCACAAGTTTAACAAAACACCAACTACAAAGTCTTTTGGCTTTTTGGTATTCAGGGTCATGATACAATAGATAACAACATATATCATAAAATCTGATGCTTCTATCTGCTTTTCACTTCGCATGTTTCATGTATGGAGGAAGTGATTAACAATCTACTGGACATTTGACTTTCAATAGGTATGGAAGTAAGCAAATTTAGGTCATTGTTCTTTTTTAAAGAGCAAAATCATCTTTGCAAAATTACTGCTTTTCTGAAAGCTTCTTCTTATAGATAATGAAAACTTAAGCTACAGGCAGCAGAAGGAAGAAATCTGGCCCATAAAAAAAAAAAAAAAGTCAGACTGAAATCATCATTTGGCAACTTCAAAGCCCTTGAGCTGAAAAGAGGGTTAAACAGTTGTTCTAACACATTTAAACTGCTGTACTTCAAAGACACATAGAAAGTGTGCACATCTCTCTCTCAGTGGCCAGAAGTGATGGGAAACCCAAGAGAATTTCATGTAGTCCTTGACTCAAATAGATGGTATTTTTGTAAAGTGGAAAAAAATCCACCCAAGTTGTAAGGGATTTAGATTGCTGTGTCTTAATGTTATTAGTTTTGGTAATCTTTAAGAATCATGAAGTATACCGAAATCATCATTTGTCAACTTGATTCATCCTTTTTTCCCCAAAAAGTGTTATATGGGGTTTTGTTGGAGAGAAATCAAGTATTACATCATAATTTTAAAATCTCTTTTATGGTAAAAGACTATAATAGAGCTATTTTTAAAATGTAGACTTTCTAAAAGCAGCTTTGTAAAAACAGTATTTCTAGATAGAAAAAAGAATGAAAAGAATTTAAAAAACAAACTTGAAGTATTTAGATGCACACATACAGCTCTTGTGCATAGCTTACACACACATACAATACATTTTGCATAAAGATTTTATCCCTAAAATTGACCTTCTGGCCCAAGGTACTTTCTCACTCAATCATTTTTTATACTCACCAGAAAGAACTTCCTAGAGCAGAAAACATCCCTGCCTAACTTAAAACTCCAAAGACGGACAGAGTTTCCCAACTCTCAAGGCCTGGGCATCTTGGACGGTGTGTGCGAAGGATGTGGCCAAGGTGCTGGTGCCTGGTCAGACACGTGGGACCTCAAGCACCACCAGACCTTACAAAATGATCCTACAGACTATAATATACAAATAAGAAAATTAAGGCATATTTCATTTTTTCTATTTTCATATGTATTTTCTTAATTATAAGATATTAAAAGTGTGACTATTTTCCTGAAGGAGGTCCCAGAATGTGTGTGTGTGTGTGTGTGTGTGTGTGTGTGCTAAAGAGAGAGAGAGACAGAGAGAGAGAGAGATCATCTTCATACTCCAAGAACTTAGGAATCAGGAGCTTTAGGATAAAGTACAAGCTTGTGGTCTTGAGGTTCTGGTCTATGACCTACCACACCAGACTGACCCATAAGTCCCATCAGATTCAGTCTTTCTGGCTTTAGCTCCTTCTGCTTTTCATACTCACCCTGATGGGCTCTGTTGGTTCCCATGGATCTCCCTGTAGGACCAGTTGCAGTTCCTTCAGGAGAGCTGGGCCCTTCCACTACTGTGCCTTTCCTGGCTGTGCCATCTGCACATAGTATTTCTGTACACATCTTACTAGCATTATTTGCCTGTCTGCCCCTCTGGACTGGGCGCAGATCCTGTTCCTTCTCCCTTCTTGAGCCCCTCTCCTCCCTTTTATTAGTTTCCTGGAGGAATGGTGGGGGGGGTTTGTAGGTTCTTGGTTAAGGTTTGCTTTACTGAACCATATTTTAAAACATGAAGCCAGCACCAGAATTGCAAAATGGTAGGGGCAGGCCATAACTGGAGCTCTTTAAAAAACAAACAAGCTGGCTGTGGTGATGCATGCCTGCAATTCCAGCACTCTGGGAGGCTGGAGCGGGAGGGTTACACATTAGAGATTATTGATTTAGTGAGACCCTATCTCAAAAAAAAAAGGTCTGGAGATGTAGATTTGTGTAAAGGCCATGGGTTCTACCCAGAGTACTGCAAAAACAACAGCAGCAATAACAAATAGCAACAAAAAATCCAACAACAAAAATCGACAAAACAACAAACAAAACAACTTACAACCATACCTAACCATAGGTGAGTGGCTAGCCACTGATTTTAACAGCCAAATAGAAGATTAAAAAAAAAAAAGAAAGAAAGAAAGAAAGAAAGAAAAAATAGACAACAGGAAAGAAAGCTTGATTTTTTAAAAAGAACTTAGAGTGAAGGCTAAAGCATGTTTTGGAAGCTGAGACAAAAACATTCCTAGGAACAGGCTTTCAGTCATAGACTGGGGATGGGGAGGCAAACAATAGGGGTAGGCGAATTAGAGAGTAGGACAATGAGCATTGAGTCCAGGCCTGCACCGCATAGCACGGAGGGAGCTGCTGGAACTTCTGTGTAGGCAGTGGTTAGGGTTGGGCGTCTGAGCCCTGGAGGAAGTTCACAGGCAGTCTAGGTGCAGGGGACTTGGATTGAGACCCACAGAGAAGAGATGCTTGAATTTTCTTCCTTTGCATTCAGTTACAGAAATTTATTGGCTAAACTTCCAGGCACTGGGAAGCTCACAGATGAGGATCAGCCCAGCTCTATGTTAAGGGCTTACCTACAATCACTTTGAGAAGAAAAGACAGGGCTTCTTATCTCTGGAAACTAGAGGTGAACTAGGGCCAGGGTCTCAGTGCTAGCAGGAATGATGGCAAAAGTGGTGAGCAATGACTGCTTGCTTCCATGAGACAAGCTGATGGAGAAGCTCAGACCATGCTGATCCCAAACTTCAAAAACAATGGTCTTGGATGTGCGGAAGCAGGGGAACTGCTACCTTCTCCTTTCTCCCAGGAATTGTCCCAATGGTAGATGCCATTGATTCTATGTCTCTGTTATTCTGATTAGAAAAGCGACCAGATAAAAAACTAGGACCATCTGAGCGCATCAGGACTTGTCTGCAAGTTAGAAAGAGTGAGAAATTATGTATCTGAAGACCGACAGACAGAAAGCCAGAAACTCCTTTTTATTGCCAAACTAAATTTAATAGTGTTCTTGGTCTATGAATATTTTCTTAGTTGGTTTGAGCCGTTTTAACAAAATACCTTATGTTAGGTGATTTGTAAACATTAGAATTTTATTTCCCACAGTTCTGGAGGGTAAGAAGTCAAGATCAAGGCACTGGCAGATTCCCTGTCTGGTAAGGCTCGTTCTTCTTGACTGGTGCTTGCTCACTGCATCCTCACATGGTGGAAGGGGTGAATCGGCTCCCTCGGATCTCTTGTGTGAGGACTAATCCTATTCTTGAGATTCCCCCCTCATAATCTGATTACCTCCCACAGGTCCTACTTCTTAATACCATCACCTTGGAGATTGGGTTTTGACATGAATTTTGGGAGGACACAAGCATTAAGACCATTACGAAGGCTCAAAGGAGATGGTAGAAGGTTCTCTAATGAAACAAATATTGTTTCTACTTCATCTGCTTCTCCCCATTGCTTGCAACAACATTTGGAACCGAAAATTTGCTTGCTAAATTGAGCTGAAATGTCCTGTTAGCTTCTTTGGAAATACTTCTTCCATTCTTTGCAGTTTTCAAAGTTAAAGTCATTGGATTTTCCTTTGTGTTGTGTATAATTGTCAGAAACATATTTATGCTTTCTGGTTATTTATAAATTAAAATTTAATCCATTCAACAACATTTATTGTGCTGAGTACTGTTTCTGGCATCAGTATTCTCATAGGAAGAAACCCCGTCTTTACAGGTCCTATAGCTAATGCAACATGAACCTGCAATATTAGCTGCGAATTTACGGTACAAGCTAAATTTGTCCTGATTGGTACTATTTTTGTCATTCATTATTGTTACTACTTAGTTGATTTTGTAATTTTGGTGTCTATAAGCTCTAAATGGCTCCAGACATCTCTTTTGTAACTATTTCAATTTCTGTCATTTTCAGTGTGTGTACTGTATATATCTGTCAGTGATGGGCATCTCTTTAAGAACATGTAGAAGAAGAGATGAAAAGGACATATACTGTTATATTTATATGTGTAACCTAAGTAAGGCTATGAGAACTTCCAAGACCAAATGCTATGAGAACTAACCAGACCAAATATGCATCCTAATCTAGCACTGGTATTTTATACTGACTTTACTGTTCCTTCTGGTGTCAACCCTTGCAGACAGATATGTCTGTCTGTCTGTTTGTCTGTTTATTACAAAGCTTAACTCTAAGCCTGGGCTTAACATTTTAGAAGCTTCTTTCTTCTTTAATGGAACAGGCGGCCCCACTGAATTAGGGCCTGCGAGTGTTCCCATCCCAGCCATGTATTTCATACCGTTCATCTTTATCAGTTCCCAGGCATGCAGCCTTCCGCAGGACCTCGGCTCCCTTGAAAGTGCAGAGAACATTCTCCACCACATGTCTGATGGGGAGAAAGCGGGAAAGGGGCTTGTCTTCCCCATACCCCTTAGGATTCACGTAAGTCATTTTCTATCTGGAGTTTCTCCTCCTTGACTAAGCCCTGGCCTGGCTCCCCCGGTGTGATGGGGGAGAAGGACTTGAGGCGTTCCACTGGAGGGGCTGGTGGGCTGGTGCGTATTCTGGCTGGGAGGTTATTTCTGCGTGACCTTCCACTTCCCTTATTTGTGATGTAAAGAAAATACTACTCTTACAGAGTTATTCCAGATCTTAATAAAGTCCTCTCCTTAAAAGGGTTTGGCATCAGTGAAATGTTGGAGTGATAGATGTTATTGAGACACAACCTAGGGTTGACAAATTTAGCACCTAAAAATATAACACATCCAGTTAGTGTGAAATTTCCAATGAACAACAAATACTTTTCAGTTATAGTATATAAATAAAAAGTAAAATAGACTAAAGAATATACAGTATAATAAATATATATTGCATATTTATATAAATATAAATACTTTAGTATAAATATTCCATGAGACATACTTAGAATAAATGGTTTACCTGAAATTTAAACTTAGTTCAAAAGGCAATATTGCCCTACCTTATCCTCTTCCCTCACTCCCTTCCCAGATGCCCTGGGTCTGGGCTGCTTATGGCTCACAGCTGCTTCTTCCCCTTCGGGCCCTGGCAGAATGGGAGCTGCCTCACCTAGGAAATTAATCCTTCCTCCCATCACTCCCACAGCCTGTCTGTAGCCCTGAGTGGCTGGCAGGGACACAATAGGCTGGTCCCCCTTCCTCAAGCAGAGACCAATCTGTGCAGTTAGAGGCTGCCCGGAGCCCAGGCTGCTGAGAAACAGCCAAAACTCTCTCTCTCTCTCTTTTCTCTTCCTCTCTCTCCCTGTCTTTCTCGCCTCCTTCCCTCTTGCTTTTCTTGAAACTGCCTTCTTAATCATTTTTCAGAATCCCCATCGCCAGCTTTATTAAATCCAATAAAGCTGATTAAATCCATCTATCAATAAATGTGGAGTTTTCCCCCTTATAAGTAAAAATGTATAAGAATCTAAAAAAAGTGGGATTTACAAAAAATTTCTTTCAAAATATTAGCTGTAGTAGAAATTATACAACAAAAACTTACCATGAAGTTGAGTAGTGTTAAGCATATTCACATTGTTGTGCAACCAATGTCTGGAACTTTATCTTCTTGTAAAATTGATACCCTGCACACATTAAGCAACATCTCTCCATTTCCTGCCTCCCCACAGCCACTGGCAACCAGCCTTTACTTTCAGTAAGTACTCTTAGCACCTTAAATAAGTGGAACCCTACATTATTACAGGTTTCAAAATATTTCATTAAAATTTTGATTGAACTTGTATTAAATTTATAGATTATTTGGAAGAGAATTGACAGTTAATTTTGCTATAAATTTCCCCAATTAGTAGAGTCTTCTTTTAATAAACTCAGAAGTTTCTTCAAATCAGTACTGCAGATTTCTTGTCGAATATCCCTAGGTATTTTATGTTTTTGTTTGTTCCTATAAATAAGATCTCTTCACTATATTTCGAAAGATTTTTTTTTTTTTTTTGCAAGGGAGAAGAGAAAAAAAACACAGTCTAGAGTCCTGCTCCCTGTGATAACTTCATTATTATTTTAGTAGAGTTTTCCATGCTAAGCATGCACACATACATACATACATACAGAGACAGAGGCATAGACAGAGATAGAGAGACACAGACAGAGAAAGAGACAGAGAGAGAGATACAGAGAGAGACAGAGATGGAGAGAGACAGACAGAGAGAGACACAGAGAGAGAACGAACTGGAAACAAGAATATAACTTTCCAGGCTATGACTCTAGTGAACCTACTTCCTCCAACCCAGGGCCCATGTCCTAACAACACATTCATGACCTCTGCAGTGGGTATGATGTAATCAACTTCCAAAGCCCTACCTCTGAACACATGAGACTTTTGGGGGAAATTTTAGATCTAAATCATAATAGATTCAGAAATGATGTTACTGCCACCACTGGTTGAGTGGGATACTAAATAATGCAGGATCTTTGCAATTGTTGCAAAATTCAGATTATTTCTAGGTATTCAGCCTGGGAATATAACTTGCCAGGAAATTGGTCAAACACATTTTTCTGGCAACCCAGAGGTAAGTCTTTGCAAATACAACTTTTGGCTCTCCTTCTTGCGAATCCTATTTGCAGATTTCTTACAACACATGAAAGACATGGACCTATATTAAGAAAAAACCTCCAAATACCAAACCAAGAAATGAAAAACCAGGGAAAAGTGTGAAGAAACTGATCTTATGACTTTCGAGAAGGTCATGAGAATGATGAAGCTTTAACACCAGAGGAGGCTGCAGCTGCCATGGAGACAGTTCAGGAAATAACCAGTATTATATAATATTAATTACAAAGATGAAAGTGCAAGTGATCAAGTCCCAGTTCTCTGTCCATTTTGCTGAAGGAGCAAAATGACTTTGTGATGGTTTTAAGTACCAAAAATGTAACATTCTGAGCTCTGTGTTAATGTTTGTGATTTCTTTGGTTTTCCATTTTTGCCTGCTTTTCATGAACTAGTAAAAACCAAAGAGATATCCACTGATTTGGAATGTTTACAGTTTGTAATTCCCTTTCTAGAAAACAAAACAAAAAAAATTTAAACTAAATTCCATCAGTAACTTTGTAACTATTTTAAGTCTTCTTTCCTGATTTAAAGTCACTGTGACTTTTTATGAATGAAAAGAATAACACAAATGCATTTTTATGCTATATAGTAAATATCTTTCAAAATTGTTTCCTAAATTTCCATTTCTAACCAAGACTGTTTCAAAAAAATTAAACTTTTTTTGTGATTTCAAAATCACTAGAAATATTCATTTTAAAAATCATTTATAGTTTAACAAGACACTTTGTTCTAAACCTTGGGGAAGTATAAGCCAGACTGATTGGGGTCGTTCTTTTACAGATTTGACCTTGACTTGTGTCCCTGGACTAAACACTAGAGAGAAGCAGCTGCTTGGGGTAGAAGGGACCTCAGGTCTCTGGCCCACACTGGCTGCCCTGGTTGTGTTTACCCTGCCGCTCTGTGTCCCCCTTGGAGCAAACTGATCATCAGGCCAGACAAAGACAGAGTGGGGAGCAGGGGTAACCAGGAAAGAGGCAAGTGCTTCTTTCTTTTCCTTTAGCACCTACAATAAAAAGAAGAAAGAATAGACTTCAGTGTAATTCTCAAAGCTGGGTTTAAAAATGTTTCATTGTGGCACAACAAAGGCACAGAGACAAAAAGATTTACCTTCAAAGAAAAAAATGTCTAAGAAAGGAAAACAAAACAAAACAAGAAATGACTGAGAATCAATCATGAAAAAAGTTGCTGAACTTTAGTAAAATATCCACGTGGTGGATGTTAGCCATGAGCGGGATCATTGTTGCCTTATGGTTTTGCTTTTATGTCCAAATCTTTGCAAAAGAGGAACTCTAAAAATCCAAAATCACCGATGAGTTTTAAAACAATGATTCAAATTAAAGCAATAAATAGATAACCAACCAACAGAGTTTAGAAGGTCTTAAAAAAGCATGCAAAGTACTTCACATGATATTCCAGGATTAGTTACTGATCGTTTCCTGGAACCAGATGAATCCTTTCCAAAGCGGTTACTTGTTGAATGGGCTGATTGCATTTCTTTGTCTTAAAGCTGGTATATGCATGTCTAGGCAAGATTTTCACTGCTTATAAATGGAGCATGCTATTGTCATGGTTGATCAAAATATGTTATTTTTCCTTGTTATTGCTTTTTTCTTTTATAAAAATTGTTATTTTTTAATAGCCCTTTTATCTTTTCTCCTTCTGAGTTAAGTTTATCTATTTCCTGTAAGACATTAAACTGTGACATATTACTTTTTTTCCTCCAGACTTTTTAATGACAGCACCAGATTCAGGCATTCATCAGTTTATGTATTTACAAAAGCTGTGTATGGTTGCTGAGACACAAACTCTTCAGCTGTTAGGGGGCCAAGCATTCATCACTCATTTCTTTAAAAATTATGAATGTCTGCTAGATGTGGGATGTTTTGCAATGCCCAAAGGCAAAGGCAAATAATACACCATCCTTGCTGTCCGGGGTTTTGGTGTGGTGGAGAAATGCCCATATAAATACCATTAATGTCCTGAAATGTTGAGCGCCCCATACACCAAGACAGGGATGGCAATCAGTTCTACTTGGGATGAGAGTTGCAGGAAACTAAAGTAAACAGAGGCTGTCGAATAATGTTTGTGAAAGTACTTGGCTCATTATCATAACAAACAGTATGAGGATTACTGTGCTGGTCACTGGGCTCTCAGTTTAGGGACATTTCATCTCCGCTCCTCAACCTGCTCTTGGGTAGTTACTATTATTATCTCCAAGTTGTTGAGGAAATTGAGGTCTGCAGAGATAAAGTGGTCATAGTCAAAATGACGAAGTCAGAATCTGCCTTGATCTATCTTGAGAACCCCAGAGCTCTCCTGTTTAACCATGAAGCCACGCTGCTGCTTCCCCTTTCTTGGCTTTGGCACCAGAAGACCTCGGTACTTGTCCTCTTCCAGAGTGACAGCGGCACCTGTAGGTGTGAATGGTGAAGGGATGGGATGAGGCTGGGAAGGCAACAGGACAGGCCCTGAGGCCTCTAGGCTTGAGTAGGCAACGTAGAGCCTACCCGAAAGGGCTTACTCAAAACTAAAACTAAAAACATGATGTACGGTCAGTTCCTCATTTTGGTTTGTCTATTTCAGATATTTCTTTTCTCACTTAGTTTAAACTGACTGCAAAAGACATTGGTGATTTTTTAAAAGACCCTTTAAAGCTCAAGATTGAAAAAACTATGGGTCACAAAATAAAGGCAATTGGACTTTTATTCTTGAGGGATTTAAAAAAAACAGACAGGCAGCAAACTTTCAGTGATTGTTTATATTTAGTTTAAAGGGATTTTCTAATCTAAAGGACTCCTCTGTTTAATTTCAGGGTCAGCACAAGTTCCTACTTAGTATCCAGGAAGGTTTTCTGTGAGGGAATTTTAAAAAGAGATATGCAAATATACTAGGGAGATTAATAGGAAGACATAACCAGGAGACACGCAAAATGAAATACTATGAAAGATAATGTATTTTAGTTTGATTTTCAACAACATTATATAAATGCTCTTAATTAATATTAAAACAATAATTAATGAGAACTAGCCTTGTTGGCTTGATAAATGGAATAGTCCTTTTTTCAAGGACATTTTTTTTTTTCCTTTTCTGATTTCAGATGCACTGCAGCTGATTGTGGAAGATTTGTAATGAAGTTCAGTAAGTATACAAAGAAGCAGAAATCATCTCTATGATTCTAAGTTCTTCCTAGCTCTCCGAACAGATCCCCTGTAAACCTAGAAGAGGTGTGCCGCCCACACTGGTGGGCACTATCCTGCGTTCTTCTCTTTTTCACTTCTCTCTCTCTCCCTCTCTCTCATGAACATGTTCACATTATCATTATCCACACAGAGAAGTGATCAATAAATGCTTAGTGCTTTTATGACTAGAATTATTATACATATTATTGTTTTGCCAAATTGGCACGATAGATTATATCAGTTTTGTATCCAGTGGAATTGATAGTATTAAAGAAGAAATAAAATAAAATAATCATATAAGTTGTATTAATGAGGGGGCTTTGCATTTCAGGAGTCAGAAACCCAACTCAGACCAATTTAAGTAGGGAGGGGGATTTGTTGATTAATCTAATTTGAAGTACAGAGAAAGGCTCACTGTTCTGCATGGTTGACCCCAGGGGTTCAGGTAATGCTCTCATCTCATTCTTTTTTTCTCTTTCTCTCTCTGCTCAGTTTCACTTGTTTCACAATCTTTTGTTTTTGCACTTTGGATTCATTCCTTTCTATTTTCCATAATTGTTTTCTACATTAATGACAAGTCCTGGTTGACATTTTTGCCACTCACAATTCAAAAAAGGAAAAGTGTTTTTTTCTTCTCAGTCTAGGAAGAGGATTCCAATTGACCCACTCAGGCCACATGTCCACCCTGAACCTGCCCTGAACTTTGTCCCTTGAAAGTGTCCTAAGATTAGGCTGGAGACGTCTCCTTCCTCAGGGGTGGGAGTAGGGGCTGCTGGTGGTCTTGAAATGAGCACAGTGATTTTACCACAAAAGATCTTCCCAAAGAAACCCAAATAAAAAGGGGAATTGGTAATTGTGCTGGCTAAACGAAAACTGTAGCAGCCAAAGTCATCTCCCTCAGTTTTTAAAAAACTGATTCAATTTAAAATTAAGTCTCAGATTGACATGTTTTAAAATAAAAAGTTATCTATAAAGTGTGGGAGAACATTAAATGGTTTTTATATGTGTAATAAATTTTTCACTGCAGTATATCTGACCTCTTCTAAAATATGGCACATATGTTTGATAGAATAATGAGTACTTTAAATTAAATTGATGAATCTTTGAGTTATGCTACACATTTGGATTTATATATATTTATTTGATCATACATTCCAAGTGGATATTCATTTTCAAAGACAGCCCTTCAAAGTCAAAACAAGTAATTCCTCCTCTCATTCTTTCCCTAGGTGTGTAGTCTGTTCTATGAGCTATGCTTGTAACAAAAATTTTTTTTAGCTGAGCGTGGTGGTGCATCTCTGTAATCCTGGTTTCTCAGGGATCACGGTCAGCCTGGGTAACTTATTCAAACTCTATCTTAAAGTAAAATAAAAAGGTCTGTGAATATAGCTCAGTGGTACAGCTCCTGCACAAGGCCCTTGGTTCTATCCTCAAGACCATAGGAAAAAAGAAAGCTTTCTTCATCATTCTTCAAAATAATGGTCAATGCAGTTAGGAGATAGGATGAGAGACACTTGTTCTGTAGGCTAGTGCCAGGAGGGCTAAAAACCACACCATTCAATGGGTTTTAAATACATATGGAAGATCTAGAAAGCAGTGGGGGAAATGGTTGTTTTGGAAATATTAACCAGCTGCTCTGTGCCATGTTCAGCTGACTGATTTCATTTTTTTCAATAAGATTTTTATGACAGCATAGAGAAATATATGATTTTTTGAGTTCTTACTATGTGTGACTACATCAGTAGAGTATCTCTAAAGTTGTTTCCAGTAGTCAAACCAAGATGTGTGCACAAGCACATCTGCTCTGAAAGTAATTATGGTCTTGTTTGTTTCCAAGAAGTCACTTAAGTGCTAAGGGGTAAAGCCTGATTTGTCCTATAGTCACATGGGTATGTTTTTCTTTTTTTGATCTTTTGGATGCTTTCAAATAAATTATAGGTACTCCTGGTCTTATGATGGAGTTAGATCCCAATAAATCCATTGTAAATTGAAAATATCTTGACATGAAAGCGCATTTAGTACGTCTCGCTTGCTGGACATTATAGCTTAGCTAGCCTGCCTTCAACATGCTCTGAGCACTTCCTTATTTTAGCCTACAGTTGGGCAAAATCATCTAGCATAAAGCCTACCTTATAATATATTATTCAATATCTCATGTAATAGCGTGAATATCACACATATAATCAGAAAATAGAAAAATCATACATTGGGAACTGTCTGTATTTCATGTCTATGGCCAAAATTGGGAACCGTCTGCATAATCTCTTATTGCAGAATCAGTTCTGTTCAGCTCCTTTCCATCATCTCTGCTTTTTCTGAAATTTTTCTTCCGTATAGAAGATATTTTTCTCTATATCCTTTCCCCCCCCCAACAATGTATCTTATTGCAGATTCCTGCAAGTAGAAGACCTGATTTGTAAGTTATGTAACATGGCGTGAGACCCAGGGTCAGGAGAGAGCAAGGCACATGCTTGGTGCCAGAGTAGCCACCAGTGTCGCCTCTTCCATCTGTGCTGTTTGCCTCTACCCTGGTGCATCTTGGTCTGTGATGGTGCTTTCGTTAGGCTTGATGTTCAATAGCTTCATTCATACATGAATGTGCTTTGCTTTTTTGTAGTATGTCCCTTCCTTTTCACTCTGCAACTCAACCTGAAAAGTGCATTGCTGAATTACGCCTTTCATATCAGGCCAGTCAGCCCATTCATTTCCTTACCATCACAAGGTGACCTTGTCTCAGAATGTTTCAGGAATAGATAATAACCTTACAGTCTTGCAGTTTCTTTTCTTACTCTTTAAAGAGAGTAATCCCACTGCTTTCTTTGTAGGTTTTCCTCTGTTGTTACTGGTGTACTGGATGGTTTAGTGACTGATTTCTTTTTTATTGCATTAGATGTTGTTCTAGTCTTTTCCAAGATAATGTTCCTTGAGCTGTAGTTTTACAGCAGGAAGATCCCATTTCTGAAGCACATCGGTTTTCATTAGAATTCTAACCCTCAGCTGATTCATTTGTTGCAAGGTAGGCCACAGGCAAGCCGTGCAGAGAGATGGGATTGTCTGCAGCTAAATAGAACTATGTAGATAGTAACTCGTGGTCACTTTTGTCCAGATAATTTAACAGCAATTTATTGCCCTGTTCTGCTTAGAAAAGGAGAGGCAGTGTGGAAGCTTTTCCTGTGGATGAATGAAGTTTGGCAGTGATTAGGGAACACTGATTTGGGCACCTGCCGTGTAGTTGTTAAGTGGGGGTCAAAGTACTCTTGGTTCTCTGTCCTGCTACACAGGAGTTAGATGCTAAAATTGCAGTTGCTGCTTCTTCCTTTAAATCTGTCTTCTTAAAAGGTAAGCAAGTTGTCTTCTGTATTCGTCCATTTGGCCTGCTAAAACAAACTGCTATCAAAAGCTTATGAAAAACAGAAATTTACTGCTCATAGTTGAGGAGGCTGGAAGTCCATGATCAAGGAACTGGCAGAGTCCATTTCTCATAGACGGCACTTTGCCCCTCCATCCTCATGTAGTAAAGGAAAAACAGGTTTTCCCAGGCCTCTTTTATACGGGTATTAGTCCCATTCACGAGTTATACACTCTCATGACCTAATCACCTTCTAAAGTTCAGTCTCTTAATGCCATCATCCTGGGGATTAGGTTTCAAAATATAAATTTTAGAGTGGACACAAACATAATGCCTTAGTAGAACCTTTAGCTATCTGTTAGAGTATGAACGGAGGCCCCATATTACTTATGCTGTACAAAACACTGACTACTGAGAGAAATAACTGACCAAATATTAGAAGAGAAATGTGGTTAGTTTTGTTGCAGTTAAGAGAAAATACAAGGGGTGATCAAAATATACAGTGAATGTTTAAATTTAAAAAAAAATTTTGCAGTAAAAGACACATTGTCACAAATCCCCCTCAAAATACTCCCCTTGCTTTACACACACACATCCCATCACTCTTGCCAGTTTCTGAAGCAGTTCTGGAAGTCCTCTTTTGTGAATGTCTTTACAAGTTGTAATTTAAAAAATACAGCGAATGCTGCTGCTGATTACAGTCCAATGGAAAGGCAGATGTGTAAAAACATTATGATATATCCTCATTATTCAGAAGACCTGGCACCATGTGACTGCTAGCTCTTCCCCAAAGTTAAAATAATCATGAAAGGTAAAGGTTGTGAATCAATCCAGGACATTGAGCAACCATGATAGCACAATTAAAGATACAAAATAGGACTTCCAGAACTGCTTCAGAAAGTGGCAAGACTAAGTGTGTTTGAAGCAAAGGAGAGTAATTTAAGGAGGATTAATGTGTCTTTTACTGCAATAATTTTTAAAAACTTAAACATCCACGGATTTTTCAATCATACCTTGTACTTTCTGGATCCTTCTTAATGACAGCAGGAGAGGTTCATATTAAAAACTCTCCATTTCCTCCTTTATCAATTATCTGTGACTTTGTGACAAGCCCTCCCAAACTCAATGGCTTCTAGCAATAAAATTATTTAACAATCACTGTTTCTGAGAGTCAGGATTCAGCAAGGCTCAGCTGGGAACATCTGCCTCAGGGTCTACGAAATGGTCATCATCTGACCGTAGCTGGAGCTGGAACAGTGGAGGCTGGGTGGCAGGGGCTGTACAGGCATCTTCTTCTCTGTGTGCCTCTGTCACTCTTCCTTCTTGCAGGCTTAGGGTCTCATGTGTGGTCTTTCTGTGTGAGCTGGTTGGGGCTACCTCAGCATGGTGGCCACATGGTTATAGGACTTAGGGACACAGAGACTAAGAGGTCTGTGTGGATGCTCTGGGGAACAGGTGAAAGCTGATTTCCTTTTATAACCCAGCCTCAGTGTCCCGCAGTACCATTTCTGCAAAACCCTGTTGCTCATTTGGTCACAGCTGTGCCAGTCTCCCGGGAGGAGGAAGCAGACTTCTTCCTTTCAGTGACCTGAGTGTCAAAGAATTTGCAGACATATTTTGAAAGCATCTCACATCTCTAAGACAATATTAATAAATTGTTTAAATCTGAATCTAAATTAGTTTTGTAAGGCTGATGGATCAATTGATTTAAAGACTCAGAAAAACACATGCACATTATGAAGTTCCATGCATGGGTGTATTCAGGGACACAGCACAAATAGTGTGGGTCCTTTGCACATATCACATGGGCCCATTCATGCCAGGGATCCTATGGACAGTTAGTAAAGAGTAACAGAATGAAGTAGTAAAACTATAATAGATTAGTTCACCTATTTGTCATCAATCAAAAGAGCTTCTAAGCTAAACAGATTAGAAGCCGACAGAATGAATTAGAACTTGCCATCAAAGGTGAAGAAACATGTTTTTAAAATATAATTAATGTAGCATTTGTTTCACTTAGTTTTGTTTTATTGGTTAATTTTTTTTTTTTTTTTTTTTTTTTTGGTACCAGGGGTTGAACTCAGGACCTGGTGCTTGTGCTGCTGAGTGATATGACCGGCCCCCATTAGTTAATTTAGTTAAAAGGCAGTTATGATTTGATGACTGACAGCACAAGTGGAGAATATTCTCTGAAGAGCATTAGGAGGATCCCAGGTGAGAGTTTGAACTGTGCAGGCTGCAGTGCCCCCAGACCCCTCCCCTGCTGATGCTGGGAACACCGGTATTCTCAGAGAGCTAGGGCTGTTGCCGTGGGCTTCATGATAATTCACCTAAGCTAAGGTTAGAAGGGATTTTAGAGGAGTATTTGGTTCAGGCTCCTGTTTTGGACATGAATGTTTTGAGTTCTTTTGCACAACTGCACACCTAAAGCTACTTCTGTGCAGGGGTCCTGGTTCTGAGCCACAAGGGCTGGTGACTGCCTTTCTGTGCCCCTCTGACTACCCCTACTGACCTAGGGTGGGGGACCTCTTCCCATCTGTTGCCCCAGGCTAGGAGATTGTCATGACAGCATTGTACACACAAAGACTTTTGACATTAGAGATGTTACCTGGGCCTGTCTACTTTAAAGAAGATTCTTTCTTCTAGTAGGAATGAGGAGAATGGATTCCAGATAGGGAGAGACGACAGGCAGAAGTGCCAGCTGGGGGCAGCTGCCATAGTCTAGGCAGAAGGGATGCAGACAGGATTAGGGCAGTTATTATGCAGGTGAAAAGTAGCACACGTACGTGAGAGGTTTGTAGAACCAGTTTAGAGTTGTATGACCTCCTTGGAGTCAAGGGGCAATATCAAGCAGGGAGTACATTGTGTTGGAGCGTTTCTCTCTGGGTAGATGAGAGTTTGATTAACTGAAACAGAAACGTAGGTGGGAAAGAAGGGGAGGAGGGGACAAAAGGGATGGGAAAGTTGTCTTTGGTTATTATGTAGGGAAACGTGATCATCAAACCTTTTACCGGCAGAGAAGAAATATGGTTTAGAAAAGCCTTTTAATGGCCGGGAATATAGCTCAGCAGCACAGCGCCTGCCTGTGCAAGCGCAAGGTCCTGAGTTTGCTTCCCGATACCAAAAAGAAAAAAAGAAAGAAAGAAAAGCCTTTTATTTACTTAATTCAAATAACTTCCTTTTCTGTGGACCTGAGCAGATTTTTCTTTAACCTTTACTACTCAAATAGCAAGAATTAAGTGAGTGCTGCTTTTTATTAGTCCAGACAATTTTTTCTTTTTAAATAAAGAGCCTAATCAAGTGCACGGTTAGTGAGAGAAAAGGCAGAGAGCAGGGTCTCTAGGAATTTAGTTTTCATCATGGACCAGACTTTTTCTCAGCAAGGAGGATGCTAATGAATGTGACATGGTGGTCTTGAAAACAACATGAACTTCCCTGCTGGGGGATTTCCTCAGGGTGGTTCTAACAAGTAGCTCTTCCCCTAAAGGCCCAGGAAGAATCTGGAGATGCAAAAAGGTACCTTGGTTGCCAAGGTGACTGGGAGATGGGGGCTGCTGGCATTTTGGGGCAGAGGCCAGGGATGCTAAATGACTGAAGTACCTGGACACAATCATCTCTCTCACAAAATGCCAGTATCACCTGCATGGAGACACACGAGACCAGACCTACCCACCCTAGGACAGTGTGTTTGACTATAGCTTATGGGGAAATTTGAGCTCTTTTTTTCAATAGGTGAGAAAAGGATGTGAATACCCAGTCGTCACTTGGCCCATTCTTCTTGCTTGAGATCCCTTTGGGAGGGGGTTGGGGAGCTCAGTCGGAAAAGAGCTGCTGGGGGTGACAAAAACTGATGCTGGATGCTGAGACATGTCCCAGAGGGGAGGCCAGAGAGCCTGGGAGTTGTGCCCGGCAAGCCTGGCCCTGAAGACTTTTCTAGAAGGTGCCTGATGCTGCAGAAGTACTATCCCAAGACCTCAGTGTGTATATGAGTGCATGTGCATGTATGTGTGTGTGTGTGTGTATGTGTACGTGTGGTCACACTAGACTGGCTGAACAGGGCAGGCTTTCAACTATCAGACACCTGCCTCCAAGAAGCAGTTTTCCCAAATTTTACAAAAAAGCAAGGAGAATTCATGTCTTGAGTCCTTCCTTGGGTCATAGACATCAGTATCAGGGAGTATTTTCCATTGCGTGTGGCAAAGTTCAGACCTGTTTGTGGGTTTTGATCAGAGGAACAACCTGCCCTGTTGGATTGCTGAGTGACAGCCTTCCATAGTTGACTCAGTGTTTCTTCGGAGCTCAAGGCTGCTCAGCCAGTGCAAGCCCCAAATGCCCCTGAGAGTAGGTCGTGGGCTGGGTGAGCTGCTGAGTGACAGGGGCTCCAGTGTTCCTGCTGGAACGTGACATTCAACTCCATAAGTAATCGATACCAAAGGCTTGGCTCAGAACACACACAGCATGTCATTAGTGCAAGATGACACAAGGCTGACACCTTGTCCTGCTGCTGTAGGACAGCCAGCATGAGACAGAGTTGTTTTGGTGAGTCTCGTGTGGGGATGACTTCTTTTCCCTAAAAGCCTGAGAAGCATTGATTTTTTTCATGATGAAATGCAGTGATGTCCTGAATGGGAGCAATAAGACCTGCCAATCTCTGAGTTCGTGTATCTTCCATTGCACCACAGGGGAGTTCTTTCAGTCAGAGGAGAAGGCATCTACAAACGTCAGAGGAACATTGCTGTGGCTGGCCCTGAGATCACCACCACATATGCCCTTGAGTATCTCTTAACCTACAGGGAATGCAGACAGGAGAGTTAACTATTCCAAAGGAGCTAAACATGCGGCTATTCCAGAGAGATACAAAAATGACGTGGAGGGCATTATCAACCCTGCACAGGAAAGGAGAGGAGCCAGCGGCAGGGACATCTTCCTGGAGGACAGGACTGGGAGTGGGTTCTTGAAGAATGAGTGTAAGTTGGCCAAGTGGACAAAGGAGCATGGAAGTCCAGGAAGCAGACATGGCATAGACAAAGGCAGACAGTATGGAATCACATGTGTTTGGAAGTTGCAATTTCAGTCATCCTTTCATATCTATAGGTTCTGTGGAATCTACTAACTCAACCCCTATGTTGCATTAGCTATCATAAATAATCCGGAGATGATTTAAAGTGTATGGAAGGATGTATGTAGGTAAAATGCAAATACTATGCCTTTTAATAAAAGGGACTTGAGCACATATAGATTTTGGTATCCATGGGCACCCTGGCAACAGTCTCCTGTGGATACTCAAGGACAGTTGTTATCCCTTATGCCTGGTTATGAATGGGAAGGCGACAGCTGTAGGAACTGGACAGTGAAGCAGAGGTCAAGTTGTGGGAGACTTTTGGTGCCACACTAAAGAGCAAGGACATCATCCTGTGAATGAAACAACTGGAAGGGCTGCAGGAAAAACATAGTAATAGTGTCCCTGGAAGTCACTCTGCCAACTTATGTTGGAAGGGTTGGGAAGGAGCAAGATGGAATTTACGAGGTCGCCTTTAGGAGCTATCTCAGTGGCGTCCTGGTGATGACTGTGGGATTGAGGTATTGGCCATGTGGATGACTCAGGGTCACTGCTGTAATACACTCAAGAAGTGGACACAGCAACATATCACAGTTGGCTGTGGAAAACAAGAGAAGGGAAAATTATGGCTGGAGAGTTCTGAACCCTGGAGAGGTGGCCTCAGGATCACTTGGGAACTGGAATTGGGATTTCTCCAGACCTACAGAATGAGAAACTCTGGTGACTGTGGGAGACAGCAGTCCCTATTTTTAATAAGCCTTCCATGTGCTTGGGAAGTAATCTATGGTAGAGAGCCATTGCTCCTCACCTGCTACTTCTGACTATTGCTAGGTACAGTATTGATGAAAAAGTGCATTGGATGTGTGTGGGACTCAATGGTTCTTGATGTCAAGGGAAATTTGAAATGTGATTTCTCTGCTGAAGAGAAATGACACACTCAAATTTATAGCTCTAAAAACCTGGTTCATTATCTTGCTGCAACACCCTAATCTTGCAGCGTAAGTTGAGATGTATGTTTGGGTTGTCCCAAACACCAAAGTATAGTGATTGGAGTTCTGGATTCTGTTCTGGAAATTGTAATTGTTGATTATGTCTCCTTAGTCACTGCTGTATAATCCTGTGATGCCTTATGAAGTGTGGCACTGTGGAATAGAAAATGACAAGCAAGGATCCCACATTTCCAAGGAGAAGGTGGGGAAGGTAGATGTTGTCTATCTAGTTTGAAACTCAATCTCCAAATTCATGCTGATGGTTGTGGAGATGGGCTCTCCGGAAGGTAAGATTTAGATGAATTCATCGGTAAGAGACCTGGGCTTACACACCCTTGCACACCCTTGCACTCTCACCTTAGGATGCCCTCCACCATGTTACGATGCAGCAAGAGGGCTCTTACCAATACCAAATGCTGGCACCTTGATCTTGGGCTTCCCAGCCTCCAGAACTGTGAGAAATTCATTTCTGTGGTTTGTAAGTTACCTGTCTGTAGTACTTCGTTACAGTAACATAAAACAGACAACATAAAGGAAACACTTAGTCCATAAAATGCACTCAATTGATTTTTCTGTCCTTTAACCCATTTATTAAACTACTGCAATCTCCTTTCCTCCTGTGCTCAGTGTCCTAATGTGGCTCTTCTGGGTCTTGAGACACGCATTCCTGCCAGACTGGCTCTCCATCATGCTCCCAAGTGTCCAGAATTGATGTCTCCTCACCTCCCCCAGTGACAATCTTCCTTTTCAAAGGTAGTTCGAGGGTGCAATAATCATCTAATTAAAGAAGCTGATGTTTCAGTGAACTTGACAGACCAGAGCTTTCCGAGTGGTAACTGCTTTGCTCTTCCCAGCCCCCAAAGAATTAGATTGAGCCACAGGACAATCCCTTAGCAGGTATAAGGAGATGGTAGGTGTTTCTGAGGCCTCCTCTCCTTTATACGTCCTTATCTGCCTTCATTCATTCACTCCTATGATGAACATGTGGTGGATCCCAAGCAAATGACTCAGGAACTGTTAGAGTTACAGGGGATTTAAAGATGAATCAGAAGGTCCTGGAATTCAAGAAGCTCAGCCTTGGAAAGCAGATGGACACTCAAGCAGACACAACTCTGAGAGAGTTATAATGAAGAGTAGAGTACCTGGGAACTACGGAAGAGGATACCTAAATGAACAAGACTGGTTGAATGGACTAGTCAGGAAAGACTTCTAGGAGAGAGGATGAAAACTCTGAGTCCTAAAAGATAAATAAATAGGTGAAGAGGCTAGGAGCGGGCCTACTAGACAAAGGGCCAGCATTATCAACAACAGCAGTAAGATAGAGGGTGTATTCTGGAGCGGCCTGGAAAGTTACATGGCTGCCTTTACAATTAGAACATTTGAAGATGGGACTGAGATTTAAGCAGGCACCTGCTGACTTTATCCAGTGGATGAGGAGCCCCTAAAGTGTCCACTGGAGAGAATGATCAATTGAACTTTGAATTTAACTAAATTTATAGGTAAAATTTCTTAAGGGCTGACTATGTGCCAAGCACTGTTTTAAGAACATCACATTACCCGAGTTATTTAAGTTAACTCCCTTTGTCATGAAGGTCTCCATTACATGGAAATGGGTCTGGGAATGGGAGACAGGGAGACCATGAGAAGCAGGACTGCTTTGATATGGGGTGTGAGGCAGGAGTCAAACCTCCTCCCAGGACTCCAGCTCCAGGTGAGGGATGGAGAATACAGCAGCTCTCACCCCAGATATCTGCGGGGATCATTCTAAGATCCTCGGTGGATTCTTAAGTCCTGGATAATACTGAAAACATATAGTATATTTTTCTATACATATACCTTCGGTAAAGTTTACTTTATAAATTAGGCATAGTAAGAGATTAACAGCAGTCACTTATAATAAAACAAAACAATTATAAAACTACATTGCAATAAAAGTTGTGTGAATGTGGTACCTCTTGCCTCAGAATAACTTAACTGGACTGCAAATGTTAGCAAAGGCATCATACGATTTTTAAAATTTTCTTTTTTAAAATCATGTCAAGAACTTTTACCCTTTCACTGGAAAGAAGCACTTTAAGAAGCACGTAAAGTGCGCTTCTCTTTGGTACATCCAAATTGTCAGCCTCATTAGTGTTCCACGCGGGGGTCATTGTTCGGGCAAACACGGGTCACTTGATCAGGAACACTGCCGTCCTGTGACAGTCAATCCAATAGCCCAGAGCGCTGCGGACTAACAGGCTGGTAGCGTCTGCCACGTGCTTGCACTGGACAAAGGGATGATTCATGTCCCAGCTGGGATGGTGTACATTTTATTGTGCTACTCATAATAGCGTGCAACTGAAAACGTAAGAATTGTTTATGCCTGGAATTTTCCATCTAATATTTTCAGAGTGCGATCGATGACAGGTAACTGAAACTGGAACCTTGGAAGTGAAACCTGAGTAAGGGAGGGCTCCAGCAAAGACTACCCCAGAGGAGGCAGGAGGGGCAGCCAGGTTGGGGTGGAAGGACTGCGCTCCATTTGGGAGCTTCCATAAAGCCAGAAGGCACAACTGGGATGAAGTATAATTTGTCCCTCCTGGATCCTGAATCTAGAAATCTTATATTTTCCTCTAGTTTGGCTTTTTCACCAGGTGCTGGCTTGCTTTTTCCTAGTTGGACATATCTTTGTTCCACAATGCTTATCTCTCTCAAAAAGGAAAATATCGGCGACAGTGGCTTCTCCTCATTCTCGGTGCTCTAGCAATTTGAGAAGCGGCCACGCTGCGGAAAGAGTGGCTGCACACCTTTGCCAGGAGGTCAGGATGCCCTCAAAAGAGGTGATTTTCTACGGTGCCCCCATTTATACAACCTCCCTCAGCCTCGGCTTTCTTAGAGAAAGTGCATTTCCAGGCGTTGCCAGTGCGCCTCCTACCAGCAGAGGGCAGCAGTGAGACACCGACGAGGGAAGCGGCTGGGAGCGCTGCAGCTGGGAAGCAGAGGCTCGGGTCCCGCCTGCGGAAGCGCTAACCTTTTAAGCGGTTCTCTCGGGAGCCCTCCTGCCACGTGTGGGCTGCGCGAAAATGAGCAGGTGATAGGAATGAAATATTAAACGGTTCCTTTCTGCGGAATGAAAATGAGTTGTCGTTTGGCATTTATCAGCGGGGGACACATTCTGCCAGCGCTCGGACGGGTGACTGTGCAGGCGCCGTGGAGGGTTCGCGGCGCCTTCCCCGCGCGCAGCGGCAGGGGGCGCCTGAGAGGAAGCCGGGGCCCCGCGCTGCGGAGGAGGCGGGAGGCAGCTCCCGGCTGCAGACGCCGAGGGCGCCGGCGCTTTCCCCCGGCCGGAGAAGGGGGCTGAGAGGCGGGCGTCGCCTGCCGTGCTGGCTCTGTTGATCAGAAAGCCTTGCGGAGATCTGCGGAGCATTTTTTTTGTCCCCCGTCCTCGCCATCAACCTGCCAGCGCCCTTCTCCCCTCCCACTGCGCCCTGCTGTAGCGGATCCCCGGGCACAGCAATGGGGGGAAGTGACCCTGCGTTCTTCCCCATTTGGCCAAGAGGGAAGGAGGCTTTTGTGTCGCTATTTCCCCCCAGTGGATGCCGAGGCAGTGTTTCAGAATTTGAACTGGCCCTCCGCAGAGCTGACGCGAGAAGCACGCTGAGATGTGTCCCCACTCAGGTCCGCAGGCGGCTAAAGCAAATCTGTGTGCAGAGCACATTCGGGGGAGACCGAGAGGCGAACAGACAGCACGCTGAGCTGGATGAGCTGGGGCGGCTGTGCTGTGCGGCCCTTTATTCAGTCCGATTAAATAACAATTTTATCCTCATCGAAGGATCCTTGCTGCTACAAAAACAGAATCTTGGCTGTTCCCAGGGAGCATTGTTTCTTTATAGTCAGTACTGGTGCTTCCCTCTGGGTGATTCCCTCCAGTCCCCGATTTTACCCACACTCAGGAGTGAAAGCCCTCTTGTCTGATAATCACGAGCACTACGAAATGCCTGTTGCTGGGTGATTGGGATCCGAAGTGAAGTATTTCTTCTGTGATAAGAAGTCGTGCGTTTGGCTGGATGTCAAATATGTACCTGGAAAAGGCAAAAAAAAAAAAAAAAATGCTTGTAACTAGTTTAAGAGCCCGAAGCATATGTAGACATACGCACCTTAATATTTTTCATTGAAATAATATCTTGCGATAATATTTCTGTTGTTTAAAAAATGTGTCTGCAGTGACTCTTAACAATAGGACGACATCCAGGGAGTCAGATACCTCTTTCCTTGTTGCTAACTGGATGGAGGTGGTGACAGTGGCAGGGATTTGGGATCAGATTGGATGGGCTGGAAACCCAGCTCTGCCTTTTTTTAGTATTATTTTAACTATTTGGGCTTACCTGAATGCATCCACATGGGAGTAATAGTAATACCTGTCTGGTCATGGATGCAAATGTATATAAAATGACTGCGACTTAGTAGGTATTCCATAACATTAGCCTTACTTTCTTCTCCTTCCCTTTCTTCCTCCTTCTCCTTTCTTCTTTTCCCTCTTTGCTTCAGTGAAATAACCTCATTCAAAAGGCCATAAACATTCAAGCAAATGTAGCCCTACCCTACCCTATAGTCTCAGGTGTATATAGATCTACTTAAGAAAAGTCGCAGCATTCAATAAATAGCATATACAAACATTTCCATTTTTTACATTGTATTTCCATATTCATTTGTATATCAGATACTGGTCTATTAACATATATCTAGATTTAGATACATAGTAATAGGATATGAACTAAGTACAACCTACTTTTGCAATGCTTTTTTGGGAAGCTCAAGTAACAATGAATACTTTACTTATTTACTTATTTTGATTTAGTCACCTTTGTACGGAATACCAGGATCAGATGAGATTTCTTTCATTTCAGTTGATATTTGATTTAATTTTCTTTGCAGTGCTGTGTCAAACACAGGACCTCATGCATGCTAGGCAAGCACTCTACCGCTGAGCCACTTTCCCAGCCCTAATATGATAATTTTTTGCACATCTGATCCTTGTCTCCCCTCCACAATGCAAGTACTTGTCCAGTCTGCTGATGAACTAACTCCAGAGTCAGCCCAGCACACTGTGGAATGGTTTAAAGAGTCTTCTTTTGTTGAGCTGAGCTCCCTTTGGCCTTGACCCTGCTTTCTGATATACTCCAGATGTGCAGGTTGCCATGTTCCCTAGTCTTTTCTTCTAGTTAAACATTTCTGTCTTTCTCAAGAGCATCTCATAGGGAACACGTCCTTCACCCAGGTCTCACTTCTGCTGTAAACTGTGCATTCCCTCTTTGCATCTCTCACGACAGCCAGGACTCTGGAGTCTCACTGGCTAATGCAGAATCATCATGAGGAAGTCAGGGAAAGGAAAAACAGTGCCCGTCTCCTGGCATCACAAGTGAAGTACATGAAAGCATGATCCCTTCTACTGCTCAACCGTGTGCGGCCTCTCCTTCGCGCAACCTGCACTCTGTGCCAAGTCCTGGGCTTGGGGGTGGGGAGCCGGGAGCAGCAGCAGCCTTTCACACTCGTCTTATCATCTTTAAATTACAAGAATAAAGCTTGGTTGGAAGCCAAAAGGGGGAACAGATAGCACCTTCTTTTACGCTAGGAGGAATGAGGGATTGCTCCTCGCTGGTTGTTTGTATCCTGTGATATTTTCACAGAGCAAGTAAACCTATCCTTCAGATCTTTCAGCCTTATTTGAGTGGAAAGCATTCTGTGGTACCCTGTCTTGGAGCAGGCACTTTTCCAACAATGCCACCAAGGATTCGTGAAGGCCATTTAGGAAACCCTGCATGCAGCATGGAGAAATGGACTGCTATATTCAAGTCGGAAAAACTGTTCTCAAGGGATTGTAATTTCAGCAGCTAGAATCTGAGCGTCATCCTAAGAGAAGCTGTCCTAAGACACAGACTCAAAAGAGGAGGAGCAGGACAGCTGAGGAGCATCACTGAACTTGGGGTGTCCCTAGGGCCATGCTGGCTGAACTTCAGTGTCACGTACCTTTGTCTGTCATTTGCTGTGTCTGTCTGCACAAGCACACGTGTAATAAATGTTTACACTGTGAGCTGTGTGTTGGCATATTTATCCGGGCACAGAGTGTATGCAGGTCTTACCACCAACAATCGTGGGGTCTGTATAAAGCACTGAGTGAAGAGTACACCTTAGGCATTGTTTGGGGGACAGATCTCAACTAGGTAGGCTCAACCCACGTTTGCTGTTACTGTCCTGGTGACCAAAGTGATCAAATCAGGTCAGCAGCTGTGCTTGCCAGCATGGAACTGTTACGGTTTGTGTCAGGATGTCCCCCCAAAGCCTCATGTGGCCCTGGGGGCGGGCTTCTAGAGTTTGCAATTGATTCATTGTCTAGTGCTGGGATTATGGGTGTGAGTGCTACACCCACCCTAAGGCAGGTAGCCTGCATACAGTATAAGGGACAGAAAGAGTCTTCTCTCCCTCCTCCCTTTTTGCTCTTGCTGCATTTGGTGTCTTCCGCCACCATGAACTGTTGCCCCTCTGCCATGTGCCACTCTGCCTTGGAGCCAGTCTAGTATGGACTGAAACCTCCACAAACTGAGCTAAATAAACCTTTCCTTCCTTAATTTTGTGCACCAAGTATTTTGTCCCAGCAATGGGAGAAAGTAACCAAGACAGAACTGAACTGGGATCTCTATACCGGAGTGTTCCCCATATGAGTGGAGTCCTCAAAGATGACAAGAGAAAAAGGAATGGGCGCCTGAAGTCCATGTTGGAGCTACTGGCCTGAGAGAGGATGTGAATCAGGTGTTTTCAGTGCAAGTCTCGAAACTAGTGTGGGGACAGTTCTAGTCACAAGCAAAGGCTTTGGATACCCGGATCTCATTCTGAAGACTCACTCCATAGAAACAGAGCGGCCAATAGATTTTTCACTTGTTTTGAGAGCAGTTCTGCTTCTCAGAAGTTAGAGGAAGACAGGATGGTTGTTACTACTGTAGAACTAGTTCTGATCAACAAGGGGAATATTTAAAAGAAAACCCTAGGTATGAAAGAGAATGGCATCTGAGCAGTAAAGGAATTTTTGAGCATGGTAGTTACATTAGTGAATTGGAAATTCAATCTCCAAATACTCTAAAAAGAAGAGAAAGAAGGAAGGAAGACAGGAAGGAAGGAGAAAAGGAAAGAAGGAGGGAGGAAGGACGGGAGATATGGATGGAGTTCCAATGGGCAAAAGCAGACATCATGAGTAGAGTTATGGGAAAACTAACTTTCATGTAAAGTGACGTGGGGCTCTCACAGTTGTATTTGTCTGGTGTTTGAAACCAGTTCCTTCTGGAGACAGTTCTTTTAGCTGGACATATTCAAAGAGAATGTGGTAGCCCAGGGCTAGAATTAAAAAAAAAATGTTTAAATGACCTCTGCAGTTTATTCTGACCTCGACACTGGGCTAAAATATATTTTTGTATTTAAATTTTTCCTTCTCCACAGGAAGCCAGCAGTCCATAACATCACGGGAACCTTGTTGGCAGAGCCCGTGTGGATCTGGTCCTCTGGCTATTTAGGAATGAGCACAGCTACAGGTCGGGGAAGAAATAAGAATGCGACCGTGTTCAGCATCTGTGATGTTATGCTGCTGAAAACCCCACTTCTGAGTAGCTTCAGGCAAGTCTCTTAACTTTTTGTTTTAGTTTTCTCATTTGAGGAAAGTGAATAATAATATCTTCCTTGCAGTCATATTTTGAGACCTAATTAGGTATTTTAAAGTATTCTTGTGATCCCAGATAAAAGGCACCTGATAAAGGCCAAATGATCTTCTTGTTCTCTTTGAAGACATATTTCTGGTAAATGTCACCTTCATACCACCTGCTAATATGAATAGAGAGAGAGAGAGGGACACAGAGAGAGAACACCCAACTGAATGTACCTTGCAAGCCAGAGAGCCCTTGTAGGTGGGACAGGAACCCTTGAAAGGTGTGACTTAGACTCCCGTGTTCCACTTTCACTCATCTTGAAGCCCAAGACCACTTGACTTCCAGCCCAGCAGGAGAAAGCACTGAATGTGCCAAGGAAAAGCAGTAAGAAGGTGGAAGTCATGGCACTTACTACTTCATGTGGCTGACCAAGAGTTTGAGTGGCTTTTGGTGGCTTAGCTCTTCCTTTTCACACTTTTCTAAGTTTCGCTTCCTGGTTTTTGATCTGTCTTTATCGCGTTCAGTGCTTCACCATTTCTGTGGATTTTGGGGGGAAGCCTGGCTTCGTTTGGTTCCACCTCCATTTCTCCCATGTGTCCCCCTGTGTCCTGTCCCATGTGCATCCCACCCCACCCCACCCCCACAGCAGTGCTGGAGCCTTCTCTGGGTTTCCTGTTGCAGATTTTCAGTTTAGCAGGAGCCTCCTCAAAGGCTCTGTGGATGAGGTTGTGCGCTGCTGTGGCTGAGGGATCCCTGGCTGGCGTGGATATGTGTTCTGCTTGTCTAAAAAGCATGCACCCTATGGAAAGCCATACTATTCTTTCTTTCCGTGTGGTTTCACCAGAAGTCCCGAACAGTGTTCCACCTCCAACCCTCACCCCTCTGCTCAGCAAAGCAGTGACGCAGAAAGTGCCAATCAGGGCTGTTCCCGGAGCTGACATGTAGACAGTGAGATGATGAATCTTATTTCATGGAGTTTGCTGCACTGTGAGGATGAGAATCTGGGGCTGCTAAAAGCCATCTTTCCTGGCCATGAGCAGCAAAAAGCTATCTATAGCAGGAGAGAAGGAGGCCAACCTACAAGGAAAGTAGAAATGAAAAATGGAGCCTGAGTGAGCTGAGTGACAAATGGGAACTCTGGAGAAGCTAAGATGGAACTTCTCAGTTTTGGAAGCTGATGTATTCCCAGATTATGGCTGATCAAGTTAGATCGCTGTCACTTGCAAGGAAAGGAGTCTGGACGAATGAATTGGCCATCAATGGTGAGACAGATAAACTCTGATGTACCTGTTGGTAACAGGAAGTCAATGGAGGCAAAAGGCTTGGGAGAGACGAATTACCAGCGTGGGTGACTCGGGAAGATAGGTCTGGAGGTTAGAAAGCCTGTTCAGAGGATGCTGTAGTTTGGATCTGAAATGTCCCTGAAAGATCTGAAATGTTCCTATGTGTCAAAGGCTTGCTGTCCAGCCAGTGATGCTGTTGGGAGGTGGTGGAATCTTTAGAAGGTGGAAACTAGGGGGGGGAAGTTGAGTTCACTGGGGACATGCCCTTCTAGGGGATATTAGGACCTGGGATCTTCTCTTTTTGCTTCCCAGCTCCCATGAGGTGCATACTGAGGCACATCCTCCAGCACATACTTCTACCACAATGTACAGTACTGTGCTGCCACAGGCCCACAGCAAAGTGGCCAAGTGATCACGCACTGAAATTTCTGAAACGAGGAACCAAAATAAACTCTTCTCCTTTTAAGTTGATTTTCTCAGGTATTTTTTTTTCACGGTGATGGAAAGATGTCTAACACAATGGAAAAAAGGTTCAGAATGATGCAACCAATACTGATTGAACATCTATTGGGTCTAGGACTTGGGCTATATTCTTTTCTACATTATCTTGTTAGTATTCACAGTAGCCCTATGAAGTAGATAGCATTTTAATTTTAGTGATAAAAAACCAAGGTTTAGTGAGATTAAGTTACTCTTTCAAGATCCTTTAACTAGAAGGAAGCAGAGATTTATTGGAGCATAGATCATTTTATTTCAAAGTTGTTGCTCTTTCTAGTACCCCAAAGTCTCCTTACAGCAAGAAATTAGACCTCAGGAGTGTTGCGGTCCCTGCAACCCTGGGTATGCGTGCACTGAGGTGTGTTAGCAAGCAAAGAGCAAAGGGGAGCCTCAGGGCCTGAGCGTGCCTTTCTCAGGGACAGGAGAGGGATTATTCATCCAATTTAGGGTACACCGAACTTGAGGGGCCCTTTAGCTTCCCTCCTCAAACCTCCTACAGTGCTACGCCTATATAAGTGGTTCACAAATGTTTCCTGAAAGCAGTAGTTTCCTACTTACAGGTTTTCCCTTACTAGGGATGACCCAGTTGTGTACAAGACCCTTTCCTTGCCGATTTTCAGATCTGAGATCTATAGCGTCCTAGTTTATTAAGGACAAGGAGGAGTTGAAGAGCTTCAGGAGGAGGGCAACTGTTTCAGACAAACACCTCAACCCCGTGTCTGAGGAGCAGACAATGGACAGAGGATATTTCACCACGTTCCCCTTTGAGTTCCTTTCTATTTCTTCTTTATCGATGGGCTAGTGTGGAGGTAAGATGATCTATATATCCTAGTCACCTCTGACTGCTGCAACCAAATACCATCAACTGTATGTCTTGGACAACATGCACTTGTTGGTAATAGCTCTAGAGGGTATGAAAGCCAAGGTCAAGGTGACAGCAAATTTAGTGAGTGAAGGCTCACTTCCTGGTGGGCAGATGTCTGCCTCCTTGCCATTTGTTCATACTGTAGAGACAGGGAGTAAGAGATCTCTCCTATCTTTTGTTCTAATGGCACTATTCCCATTATAAGGGCCCACCCTCACCTAAACCTAATTACCTCCTGTCTTAGTCTGTGCTACTAAATGCATAATTCTGTGCTACAGAATGCCTAATTAATAAATAATAGAAATTTAATGCTCATAGTTCTGAAGGCTTAGAGGTCTAATATCAAGGAACCAGCAGATTCAGTGTCTGATGAAGGCTGCTCTCTGCTTCCATAATGACACCTTCTTGCTGAGTTCCCACATGGCAGAAGAAGCAAATACTATGTACTCACATGACAAAAGTCAGATGGACACAAGGGTCTACTTATGTCGTCACCACCAGTCCCTTCATAAGGCCTGATCTCATTTATGAGGGCTCTGTCTAATTACCTCCTAAACGTCCCATTTCTTATTACTGTTGCACTGTGGATTAAGTTCAACATGAATTTTGTTGAATACACAGATATTCAAGTTATTAGTGTCTCTCAAAGGCCCCACCTCCAAATACCATCATGTTGGGGATTGGGGCCTTAACATAACAACTTTAGGAGGTCATAAACATTTAGCTCATAGCATTATAGATATCTGAAAAGAGGTGAATATTCAGACCAAGAATAAGTAATTCAAATCACCAAAGTATTTTTTATCTGCATCAGGAAGGGGCTTTCAAAATGGGCAAATTTAAATAAAGTATTTGAGCCATCCCAATAAGCCTGTGAAATGGCCAGATTTGCATTTTAAAACTGCCAGTTCAAAAGCTCAAATGTGGACTTTTGATGCCTCATCAAGAAGCTGCAATTAAAATTTGAAATCTCAATGTTTGCAGGAAAGCAGTCCCAACACTGTGCCAAATGGCTGCTTTCCGAGGCTCTGAAAATGTTTAGAAGTCACATGAAAGAAATGGCTGTCCCAGATGGTGGCTGCATGCAAGGGGTTTCTCTAGGGTCAGAGGGTGTGAAGAAAATCAAAAGTGCTGTTTTGTTTTGTTTTCAGCAGCTGGCAAGGTAGACAGGAAAATAAAATCCTCTTACAATGTATATAGAAGCAAATGGGAGAATAGGTTTGCACCACAGTGGAGGAGCCAAGTGGGACCAAGATGCAGCCCATGCACAGGGCTCTGAGTCAGCCCCAGGGAAGGTGCCCGGTGGCCTCAGGGCTTGCAGTGCAGCCTGGGGTTGCCTAGAGACTCAGCGCTGCCTGCAGTGTGCAGCATCCACCTGTCCCTGCAATATGACAGTCTCAAGGCTTGTCCTGTGATTCAGGTAGTTTCAAGGATACTGGGGGATGAATTGAGGACAGCTGGCAGGGTCCTGAAACTGCCAGGGGGCATTTTCATGCAAAATTGCACCAATGCAATTAAATGAGGTGAAGATGGAGAAAAATAACTAGATCTTTCCAGTCACTTCAGAAACCATTGTTATGCTAAATCTCTAGATTTTTAAGAGTAAATATCTAGGGACCTGGAAAAAAAATCAGAAAATCAACATGACCTCTCTGCGCCCCCACACACACAAAGGAAAAAAAAAAAAAAAAAGGAGAAAAAGAAAACCAAAGCAGCAATTACAAGAGGCTCAGCATTGTTCCTCCTTTGTTGCTTCTCTTTTTGCAGTTTAGTCTTTCTTCCCCTTTGGTACTCTCCACTGTTGGCGATACTAACATGGAACCTCAGATTTTGTTTTGTTTTTGTTTCCTACAGGAGCACGCTATTTTTTTTTTTTTTTTATGTAGGCAGAAGTTGATTTTTGTGTGCTCTGAATGAAGGTAAAATAAAAGTGGCTGTCTTCAAATTCAATATTTTTTTCTTCAATTCAAAAATCAGGGACAACTGTGACATCATTCCTGTCTCCACAATCGCAGCTTATGAAGGTTTGAGGAGAAGAGGTTTGTTTTGTTTTAATATGTGTTTGATCTGGCAAACAAAGCAGAGCAGAGCAGAGCAGAGCAGAGCAAAGCAAAGCAGAGCAAAGCAAAGCAAAGCAGAGCAAAGCAAAGCAAAGCAAAGCAAAGCAGAGCAGAGCAGAGCAAAGCAGAGCAAAGCAGAGCAAAGCAGAGCAAAGCAGAGCAAAGCAAAGCAAAGCAAAGCAAAGCAAAGCAAAGCAAAGCAAAGCAAAGCAAAGCAAAGCAAAACAACAGAGTAGTATCAAAGAGTTTGCCTGGGAATCCAGAATGCATCATGGTGGGGAGCTAACACTGACGTCTGTCAGTCCTCTGTTCAAGTTCAGGATTAATTAGTTCTGTGGCCACAGACAAGTTGTCACTCAGCCTGCCTCTTTACCTACAAGATAAGAATAAAACCTCCCTCATGGCGTGGCTGTGCGAATTCAAGGTGAAGTAGCTCCTTAACAACTGTAACAAACTAAAGAACTGTGTGGTTCTAGCCGAGTGCACAAAAGATCTGCAAATCTTAGCTGTTGCTATTCACCATTTCCTTGGAATTCAGCTGTGGAGGAAGAAAGAAGAATATGCAAACCAGAGAAAGCATTATTGTCCAGTTCCACTGATCCACATCACTGTCCGGACAGTGACGAAGGGTCGTGGGCTAGAGAGCATGAGCCTGAGTAGGACCTCACAGAGGTTGTAAGAAACAGGAAATACGAAATTTGAGAAGACTCTACGTTATGTACGGGAAGGCTGAGTGCGCACTGTGGGTGGTGAATGTGGTGGGTGTCGTACATTCAGAAACACCTCCATCCTAAAGAATGGATCGATCATTTACAAGTGTCTACCTGGACTGTTGCTTCACTGCAGTATTGTCTGCACTGTTTAACAAAACAACTCACAAGGAAGCAACCCTACTTACCACATATCACCCCTCTCTTCTGAGCTGGCCACAGGGATGACAGCTGTCACTTAGTACCACAAAACCCTCTTAGAAGGCAACACGAGGAACCTCTCGTGTTTCTCTCACTGAGATCCTCCGCAACTTCCACTGGTCTCTCGTGATTATTCAACTCATGTGTAAACATTAACTTCTTTCATACCACTAGGAACAGGTCCCTTATTTTAGAACAAGACTTTCAAGAAACTTGTCAAAATCAATATCAAGAGGTGGAGGGAGAGGGTGGGAGGGGAGGAAAAGGGGAGGAAAAAGGAATTAAGATGTGTTATGTACATGTACCAACTCCACACAAGGAATGTAATCATTATGTACTGCAAACAAATACTAATAAAAAAAGTCAAAACAATTTAAAGAGGATGTGTATTTTGTTTTTGAGGTTCTTTTCTGAATATTGCCAAGCATTCAACATACATTTATAAGGCTGCTACATTATGATAATTAACATGAATATTTGAAGGAAGACTTTTTAACAAAAGTTTAGGTATTCACCGTAAATGATTGTTGATCCTAATGTGTTAACTTTAAATTCACTGGATCAGAAAATGCCTAATGGAGTAGAAAAGCACACTCCTGTGTGTGTCTGGGGTCATAGAAGCATAGCCCTGGGTGCTATATCTGGTCTCTGGCTATCTGGTGCTGTCCCCAGCTCTGCTCCCAGCCACCATGAACTGAGCAGCTTTGCTCTGCCATGCCTTTCCTCCACGAGACTCCTGCCTTGGAGCCAGCTGACTGTGGATTGACTTTCCTGAACCTGTGAGGTAATTAAAACTTTCCCCCTTTCTCCCTATCTTTTATTAGTACATGTTTGTGATACATAATGAATACATTCATCATGGGGAGTCAGTAAATGTACATATCACATCTTAATCTTTGTACTTGGCTTTCCCGACCCCTCCCTCCTGTATCCCTCTATCTGTGGGCCCCTTCTAATCTGCAAAAGGTCTACCTCACTGTTTTCTATCATCCATCTTTTATTTGCTTTTTAACTTATTTAAATGTGGAATTTCTCATATAAGAGAAACCATGTGATATTTAGCCTTCTGTGTCTGATTTACCTCACTTAACATTATGGTCTCAAGGTACATCCATTTTCCTACAAATGACCCAAATTTATGCTTCTTTACGGCTGAGTAGTACTCCATTTTGTACATATACCACATTTTTTTATCCATTCATCTGTTGATGAGAATATAGGCAATTTACAAGATTAAGTTATTATGAATTGTGCTGCTCTAAACATGGTTATATATGTACCAGTGTACTATGATGTCTTTAAAACTTTCAGGAGGATATTCAGAAGGGGAATAGCTGGGTTAAATAGAGTTTCTATTTTTAATTTTTTGTGGAATCTCCATACTGATTTCCAAAATGGTTGTACTAGTTGACCATCAGGTACCTGATCAGGCTCCCAATCTTAGAGATGAGCTTAGGGAAAAAGATTAAATAAAGACAAATATAATATGGCTTGAGGGGCATCTGGAAGGTCAGAACTCTCTTGGAGCTAAGAAAAGGTTTTCTCTGGATTGACCATACTTATTGGTTCCTTCACCCATTCAGAGGGGTGCAGGAAGTGGAGGGCACATCTGAGGCAAAAGCCCATGAAAATGAGCAGGGCCTTGAGGAGTTAGAACAAAGGCAGTAAACCTTGCTAATTAAGAGACCTGTGTGATCTCTAAGGTTGACAGTTTATTGCCCTTGAATCCTGTGAGTGAGATTCAGCAGCCCGCAGCTCTTCTGAGGCTGTGAATAGGAGCCTTCCAGTACATCCAGAGAGCGCTGTGTCCAGCAGCTTGACCCTTACACAGCCCGGTTCCCAACAGTTTACATTCTCACCAACAGCGTAGACAGGTTCCTTTATTCCTCAAAGCCTTATCGGAATATTTAATTTTTTGACTATTAGACAATAGCCATTTTTTCTGGAGGAAGATGGAATCTCAATGTTGTTTTGATTTGCATTTCTCTAATGGCCAAAGATGCTGAATATTTTTTCACGTGCTTATTGGCCATTTGTATTTCTTCTGAGCACCGTCTATCCATTTCATCTGCTCATTTTTCAATTGGATCCTTATTTTGGGAGGTCTAATTTATTGAGTTCTTTGTAAAATCTTTAGCTCTTTCAGGAGGATACTCAGAAGGGGAATAGCTGGGTTCAGTAGAGTTTCTAGTTTTAGTTTTTGAGAAATCTCCATACTGATTTCCATATCAGTGCTAGATATTAGATATTAGTCTAATATCTAAGTCTAAGGAAGAGCTGGCAAACATTTTTTCCATTCTGTAGGTTGTCTCTTCACTCTCTTGGTGGTTTCCTTTGCTATGCAGAGGCTTTTTAATTTTCATATAATCCCATTTGTTGCCTCTTGGTGTTATTTCTTGAGTAGCTGAGGTGCTGTTAAGAAAGTCCTTATGTTGTGCTTATGTCTTCAAGAGTTTAAAATATTTTATCTTCCAGCAGATGGTGTTTCCATTTTGATATCTAGGTCTTTGACACAATTTGATTTTATTTTACTACATGGTGAGAGATGAGTCTAGATTTAATCTTTTGCATGTGGATAGCTAGTTTTCCCAGCATCATTGGTTAAATAGGCTATCTTTACTCCAGTGTATGTTTTCAGTTTCTTTGCCAAAGATCAGATAGCTGAATGTGCCTAGAGTTATTCTGCATCTTCAGTTCTGTTCCATTGATCAGCATGTCTGTTTTTGTGCCAGTACTGTGATGTTTTTCTCACTGTAGCTTTGTAATATAACTTGAAATCCAGGATTGTTATGGCTCTTGCTTTGCTCTTTCTGACCAGCATATATTTTACTATTCTGGGTCTCTTCCATTTCCATATAAATTGCATGATTATTTTAGTTCTGTGAAGAATCCTCTTGGTAGTTTGACTGGGATTGCATTAAATCTATATACCCATTATGGTAATATAGCTATTTTGACAGTATTTGTTCTGCCTATCCGGGAACAGGGGATGTCTTTCTATTTTTGATGTCCTTTTTTTATCTCCTTTTTCAATGTACTGTAGTTTTCATTATAGATGAATTTTACTTCGTCGGTTAGGAAAATTTCTCAGTGTTCAGTTGTTCTTGATGCTATTTTGAATGGTATTGTTTTTCTGATTTCTTTCTTGCTGGGCTTGTTGGTGTACAGGAATGCTATTGATCGTGTGTGTGTGTGTGTGATGATTTTTGTATCCTGCTATTTTGCTGAATTTTTTTATTAGTTCTAGGAGTGTTTGGTAGGACTTTGGGGGATCTTTATGTAAAGGATTATGTTGTGTGTGAATGAGAAGAGTATGAGTCTTTCCTTTCCCATATATATCCCTTTTCTTTTTCTTGACTGATTACTCTGGCTAAAGTTTTGAGAACTATATTGAACAAGAGTGCTGAGAGTGGACACTCTTGTTATGATCCTGATTTGAGAGAAAAGACTTTCAGATTTTCCTCCTTTAATATGATGTTAGCAGTAGGTTTATCATAAATGGCTTTTATCATTTATAAGGTCCTTCTATACTATTTTCTTCAGGTTTTTTTTTTTTTTATCATGAGTAGATATTGGATTCTGTCAAGGGATTTCTCCATATCTATTGAGATAATCATGCTTTTTTAAGTGGGAAAAAACAATAAAAACAATGATACAGAATTTCATAACAGTATAACAGGAAATTAACAATGGTTAATATAATGCATATTGTTATCTTCAAGGTAGTTGCTCAGATTACAAGATATAGGCATGCAAAATTGATCTAACAATATAAGCACAAACTGTTCTTTTCAATGAACTAAAAGAAATAAGTAGTGTAATTATCTTAGCTATATTGTGTGTATATATATATATTTTTTTTAATTTTTCTTTTCCCTTCCTTCTTTTCTCCTTTCCCGCATCTTAATTGTTCTTTCCTTTTGAACAGTTTCTTTCCTTTTCACAATATCTATTGTAGATTTTGGATCTTATTTACTCTTTTAGTTTCTTACACTGGGGAGACAATATGAAGTTTGCCCATGTGAGTCTGATTTATTTCACTTATGAGTATAGTTTCTAGTTGCATCGGTTTACCTATAAAAGCCTTGAGTTTACCCTTCTTTATAGCTGACTAGTACCCCATTACATAAAAGTCCACATCTTTTTTATCCATTCCTCAGTTGTTGGGCATTTGGGTTGTTTCCAAGATCTAGCTGCTATAAACATGGGTGCATATATATCCCTGTGGTATGATGTTTTTAATTCTTCTGGGAAAATACCCAGAAGGGGAGTAGCTGCGTCGAATGGGACTTCTAATCCTAGTTTTTTGAGGAATCTCCACACTGATTTCTATAGTGGTTGTACCAGTCTACACTCCCACCAACAGTGGAGAAGTGTTCCTTTTTCCCTACAGCCCCACCAGCATTTGTTATTGGTTAATTTCTTGATGATGGCCATTCTTTCTGGGGTGAGATGGAATCTCAGTGTTGTTTTAATTTGAATCGCTTGATTGACCAATGATGTTGAACATTTTTTCGTATATTTATTTGACATTTGTATTTCTTCATCTGAGAATTGTGTATTCATCTCAGATGCCCAATTTTGGATTGGGCCTTTGAATTTGGGGGGCCTGATTTTTTTCAATTCTTTATATGTGCTAGATAGAAGTCCTTTGTCTGAGGGACAGTGGGCTAAAAATATTTCCCACTCTGTGGGTTTTCTTTTCACTCTGTTGGTGATTTCTTTTGATGTGCAAAATCTTTTTAATAAGATGAGATCCCAATTGTTGATTCTTTGAAGTGTTTCCCGTGAAGTTTGGGTTTTGTTCATGAAGTCTCTGCCTACCCCTATGTCTTCAAGATTTCTACCTACTTTCTCTTCCAGTAGATTTAGTGTTTCTGTCTTAATATTTAGATCTTTGATCCATTTTGTCTTTAGTGCATCATGATAGACATGGGTCTAGTTTTAGTCTTTGGCATGTGGAAAGCCAGTTTTTCCAACACCCTTTGGTAAAGAGGCTATCTTTCTTCGAGTGAACATGTTTGGCCCCTCTGTCAAAGATAAGGTGGCTGAGTGTGTTTGTAGCTGTGCCTGCATCTTCTAATCTGTTTCATTGATCCTCAGGTCTGTTTTTTTTGCCAGTACCACGCTGATTTTATCACAGTAGCTTTGTAGTATAATTTCAAGTGAGGGATTGTGATGCCTCCTGCCTTGCCTTTGTGGCACAGGATTGCCTTTGCTATTCTAGGTCTCTTCTGTTTCCAAATGAATTTTAGGAATGTTTTCTGTAGATCTGTGAGGTATGCTAATGGTATTTCAATTGATATTGCATTAAATCTGTATAACAGTTTTGGGAGTATGGCCATTTTCACAATGTTGGTTCTTCCTATCCATGAGCAAGGGATATCTTTCCATTTTCTGATATCCTCTTCAATCTCCTTTTCTAGAGTGCTGTAATTTTCAATGTATAGATCTTTTACTTCCTTTGTTAGATTGATTCCTAAGTATTTTATTTTTGGGGATGCTATTGTGAAGGGTGTTGTTTCCCCAATTTCTCTCTCAGTGAGTTTGTTGTTTGCATAAATGAATGTTATTTATTTTTGAGTGTTGACTTTTATCCAGTTATACTACTGAATTTGGTTATTAATTCTAGAAGTCTTTTGGTGGAGTTTTTGGGTTCTTCCATGTAGAGCATCATGTCATCTGCGAATAATGATAATTTAACTTCTTCCTTTCCTGTCCTTATTCCTTTATTTCTCTCTCCTGTCGAAGTGCTGTGGCTAATTTTTTCAGAACTATATCAAATAGGAGTGGTGATAGTGGACAACCTTGTCTTATTCCTGATTTTAGATCGAAAGCTTTCATTTTTTGTCCATTTAGTATGATGTTGGTTATTGGTTTGTCATAGATGGTTTTTATCAGGTTGAGGTACAGATCATCTATTCTGATTTTCTGTGGGGTTTTTATCATGAAAGAGTGTTGGACTGTATCAAAAGTTTTTTCTGCATCTATTGAGATGCTCATGTGATTTCTGTCTTTGGCTCTGTTGATATGGTATATTACATTTATTGATTTGTATATGTTGAACCATCCCTGCATTACTTGGATGAATCCCACTTGGTCATGGTGTGTAATCTTGATGATGTGCTGCATTCTGTTTGCTAGTATTTTATTGAGGATTTTTGCATCTATGTTCATTAGGGAAATTGGCTTGTAGTTCTCTTTTATGGTTGGGTCTTTCCTTGGTTTTGGTATCTGGGTAATACTTACCTCCAGGAATGAGTTAGGGAGAATTGCTTCCCTTTCAATTTCATTAAAGTGTTTGAGGAGTATTGGCATTAAATCCTCTCTAAATTTCTTGTAGAAATCAGCCATGAATCCATAAGGATCTGGGCTTTTCTTTGTGGGTAGCTTTTTAATTATGTTTTCAATTTCACAGATATTATTCCAAATTTTTATATCTTTTTGATTCGGCTTTGGTAATTCATATGTTTCTAGGAATCTGTCCATGTCTTCTGTGTTTTCCATCCTATGCAAATAAAGATTTTCAAAGTAGGTATTGATGATCTTCTGAATTTCCACAGGATCTGTAGTGATTTCACCCTTTTCATCCCTTATTGCATGAATTTAAGTTTTTTCTTTCCTTTTTTTTATAAGGTTGGCTAGGGGTTTATCAATTTTATTTATTCTTTCAAAGAAACAACTCTTTGATTCATTAATTCTTTGTATTGCCTTCTTAGTCTCAATTGTGTTAATTTCTTCTCTGATCTTTACAATTTCCTCCCTTGTACAGGCTTTGGGCTTGACTTGCTCTTCTTTTTCTAGAAGCTTGAGGTGCAACATTAAGTTGTTTTTTTGTGCTGGTTCTGTTTTCCTAATGTGAGAATTCACCGCTATAAATTTCCCTCTTATTGTGTACCATAGGTTCTGATAAGTTGTATTTGAATTTTAATTTGATTTTAGATATTGTTTAATTTCTTCTTTAATTTCATCTGTGACCCATTGGTTGTTCAGGAGAGTGTTGTTTAATTTCCATGTGTTTACGGAGTTTTTGCAGTTTCATTTGTCATTAACTTCCAATTTCATTGCACTATGGTCAGATAATATACATTGGATAATTTCAATTCCTTGGCATTTACTTAAGCATGTTCTATGGGCTGGCATATGGTCTATTTTAGAGAACGTCCAGTGTGCAGCTGAGAAGAATATGTATTCTGAGGTTGGGTGGAACACTCTGTAAACATCTACTAAGTCCATTTGTTCACAGGTTTGGTTCAGTTCTGTTATTTCTTTGCTTATTTTTTGTCTAGTTGATCTATCTCTTTGTGACAATGGGGTATTAAGGTCCCCAGTTACAACTGTATCATTGCTTATTTGATTTTCTATATCTATTAATAATTGTCTTACATAGTTGGGTGCTCCTGTATTTGGTGCATATGTATTTATGATTGTTATCTCTTCCTCTTGAATTTTTGCCTTAACAAGTATGTAGTGGCCATCTTTATCTCTTTCACAATTCTTGGTTTGAAGTTCACATTCTCTGCAAACAGAATAGCTACCCCTGCTTTTTTCTGGGTTCCTATTGCATGGAGTATTATCTTTCATCCTTTGACTTTTAGTCTATGAATTTTTTTTGAGTTAAATGTGTTTTCTTGTACAGAGTATATTGTTGGATTTTGTTTCTTGATCCATTCTGCCAGTATTGTTTCGTTTGATTGGTGAATTGATAACTTTTACACTGATGGTTATAACTGATCTGTATTGGCTTGTCTTTGTCATGGCATTTTCCTGGTGTTGGTTCCCTACTTTTCCCCTCTGTTTAATTGCTTGCCCTGCTTGGTGATTTCTTTCCGTTGTTGTTCTTGGAATTGTGATCATTTTTATCTCTGTCTGGAATAACTTTCAGTACTCTTTGTAGTGTTGGTTTGGTGGAATAAATTTCTTCAGTTGTTCTTTGTCATAGAAGTATCTTATTTCTCCATTAATTTTGACAGATAGTTTTGCAGGGTACATCAATCTGGGTTGGAAGTTGTTTTCTTTCAGGACTTGAAATACTTCACTCCAAGCTCTTCTTGACTTGAGGGTTTGTGTTGAGAGGTCTGCCATGATTCTGATGGGCTTTCCTTTATAAGTGATCTGTTTCTTTTCTCTAACAGCTTTTAATATTCTGTTCTTGTGCTGAATTTCTGGGATCTTGATTATTATATGTGTGGGTGTAATTTATTCTGATTATGGCTAATTGGAATTGTATATGCCTCATTTATTGTTACAGCAAAATCACAAGATTCGCTCACAGAGGCCATGTGGACATAATGAGCTTTATTGCCTGGCAGGATGCCCAGCCTGTAGCTAAGGCATCATTGCCCAGTCCTTGTTCTCAGGGGTTTTTATACATTATAAGTTTCCTACAAGTTTCCTCCACCCTGTAACCTTAGTAACCACATTATACCACATCCCTTGGAATTTTACAGGAATATCACTAGGTTTATCACAGGCTGTCTCCAAACATCTGCTGTAGCTGTTTGTTCCTCCTTTTATGGGTTTTATGGTTAACTGGGAAGGGGTCTGAGGAGTGAGTTTGTCTATGGGTTAGTGCCTTAAAATCTAACAGGGTTGGGGAGTCATCTAGGGATTAAGTGAAGACAAACTAGAGTCTAAAAGGAAAATGGAGTCACTTTAGCCATATTATCTGTATGTGAGATTCTTTCTCATGCTTGAGAAATTTTCTTCTATTACTTCTGCGAATAGTTTTTTTATGTCATTTGTATGGACTACTGCTTTTTCATTGAAACCAATTGTTCTTATATTATTTTTGTTTGCTTCATCTTTCAGCTGTTGAATTGTTATTTCCTGAACATTTGTTATTTTCAAGAGATCTTTCCTTTCATGATCACTAGCTGTGATCCTGTCTTCAAGGTCTGAAAGTCAGCCTTCAGTTTCATTCAAGTGGTTTTTCCACCTTTCAATGGAATTTTCAATTTCCTGGATATCTGTTTAAGTCCATTTCTTGCATTCTATTGCTTTCCTATATTGTTCATTCTCAGTTTCCATCTTCTTCCTGTACTCATCTAATTTTTGGCTATCTCTACTCTAGATTTGCTGAGCAATTCCTTATAATGTTGACATTTCTTTTTTTACCTGAGAGATTATTTCTGATCTGATTTCCCCTATAGCCTCATGGATTTGTTTCTTTACTTCAGTTGCTATCATTTCAGAAATTTCAGGTGTGTGTTTTCCAATTTCTTCTATGTCGATGTCTCCTGGACTTGTTCTGGGTGGGCTGGAGGTCTGAGATTGCATTTTCCTTCCTCATCCCACCATTTTCTATTTCAAAAACCTTTTTTATTTTGTTTTCTTGATGACCCTTGTGTGTTTTTGTAGCAGGTATCTATATCACTAGTATCAAGGCCTCTCTAGGAAAAGTCTGTTCTTCAGGGATGTCCTCTGGGTGTGGGGGATTCTTGGTTTGTGTCTGTCCCAAGATCCTACCTTCCCAATTAATTAAGACTGGGATGTTGGTATCCGTTTGGCGCCGTCTCCAGTCCTTTGGTGTTAGGCTGTGGTGAGGTTACTACCCCAGAGCTTCCCAGTATTGTTACCGAAGGGAGAACAACTGATTATAACAGATACGACATCCTAGCTAAAGTAGTAAAATTGGCAAAAATAATAGCATCAAGCACAATTTAGAAACTGACAAACTGTGATAACTATTGATTTTGTACTTTAGACCATAGGAGCAGACTCTATAGTTGTATAACAGAAGTGATCATAAATTTGGAGTTTGTATGCAAAGTGTTTCCCCTTGATAGAGTGGTTTTACCCTGTGGTGGGGAAATTTAGGCAGGATAGTTATAAAACAAAGATAACTGGAAAGGAAGTAGAAGCAGGGCTGGAGGACAAATGATGGTCGCACAAGGTTTGGGAAAGTAGACAAGGGGTAGAAAGGAAAGAATAAAGCAGTATTCGAGGGATTATCTGAACTTGGTCTCTGGGTTTTGCATGATGGGATTAGTTTTCTGTGGCTGGAGCTTTCCCTAGCCTTTTAGAAAAGAGAGAAAGAAAGAAAGAAAAGATAAAATGGAAGAAGAACAAAAAAAAAGAAAGAAAAAGAAAAGCATAAGAAGAGAGAATGAAAAAAGAAAAAAAAAAAAAAAAGAAAAGAAAATTGAGAGAAAAGGGCCAGTTACCGAGTCCCAGATTTTTTCCTCTCTGATTGCTAATCCTGGGTGTAGTGGGAGGGGCCAGACACCTGGATTCCTCTGGCAGAGCTGATTACCTTGTCTTGGATTCTTCCCATGCTGGTTGCTGTCTGGCGGTGTAGTGGGAGGGGAATCAGGTCATTTTTGTTCTTGGTTCTGTTTATACAGGGTATTCAACTTATTGATTTATATATGTTGAACTACCCTTGCATCTGTGGGATGAAGGTGACTTGGTCACAATATATGATCTTTTTAATGAGTTGTTATATTTTCTTTGCCAGTATCTTGTTGAGGGTTTCTGCATCTACATTCATTAAAGAAATTGCCCTGTAGTTCTTTTTTAGTTGGGTCTTTGTCTGGTTTTGAAATCAGGGTAATGCTAGCTTCCAGGAATGATTTTGACAATACTCTTCCCCTTTTAATTTTACTGAAGAGTTTGAGGAGTATTAACATTAGATCTTTCCTGAAGTTCTTGTGCGATTCAATGGTGATTCAATATAGACCTAGGCTTTTCTTAGTTGGTAGATTTTCTATTATTGCCTCAATTTCACTGCTTGTAAATTTCTTTGCTTGTATTTTATTGGTTCAGTTTTGGTGATTCAAATATTCTAGGAATCTATACATTTTTTCTGAATTTTCCAATTTATTGGTGTATGGGGTTTTAAAGTATTTAGTTATAATCCTCTTGACTTCAGGGGTACCTGTTGTGCTTTTGCCTGTTTCACTTCTAATTGCATTAATATGGATGTCTTATTTTCTCCTTCTGGTAAGTTTGGCTAAGGGTTTGTCTATTTTGTTTTTTCTTTTAAAGATATAGCTCTTTGGGCCAGGGATATATCTCAGCGGCACAAGTGCCTGCCTGGCAAGCACAAGGTCCTGAGTTTGATTCCCGGCAAGAAAAAAAAAATCCAGCTCTTTGATTCATTGATTCTTACTATGGTTTTTAGTGTCAATTTCATTTGTTAGGGCTGACAGGATGCTGGGCATGGTGGTGCACACCTGTAATCCCAGTACTCTGGAGGCTGAGGCATCAGGATTGTAAATTTAAGCTCAGCCTCAGAAATTTAGTGGTACAGCAATACCCTGTCTCAACAAACAAACAAACAAACAAACAAACAACAAACAAACAAACTTTCCCAAAGGGCTGGGAATGTAGCTCAGTACAAAACAGTCCTGGGTTCAATCTCCAGTACCAAAACAAAACAAAACAAAAAAACAGACAACAAACACTGACAGGACAGTGCACTCAAATCTTAGCATTTCCCTGTGTGTAAATTAAACCTCAATTTAAAAAGAAACTAAAAGCCAAAGCATAAAGGATGCCAAATAACTATTGGTAGTAAAAAAGACGTTTACTTTTCTTACAAGTGTTCCCTACAGAAGACAGAGCAGTGCATATTAGAGAAGCAGAGATGACCTGGGCCACTGGCATGAGCCTAACTACAAGAAGCAGCAGCAAAGAGCCTGTGACAGAGAGTGGGGCAAAGAGCAGCAAGGAAAGGAGATCAAGGAAAAATCTCAGTTGCATATCTGAAATGGACCGTGAAAGACTGAGTGATGATGGTGTGTTAGTCTGCCTTGTGTGGTGTAACAAAATACTTGAAGCTGGGTAACTTATAAAGTAAGAGGATTATGTGACTCATGGTTCTGGTAGGTAGATGACTCCATACAGCACAGCGCCAGCATCCTGACAGGGGGCCCTGGCTGCATCACAGCATGGTAAAAAGGTGGAAAGGGGACTGGCCGCATGCAGCAGGAGCCAAGGCATAGGGTGATTTTACCTTATATCCAACCACTATCATGGGAAATAATGCATTTCTGCAAGACTTGCAATAATCCATTTATGAAGGTGGAGGCCTATGACCTAATTATTTTCCTCTAAGTCCCATGTCTTAAAGGTCCTACCGCTTCAACACTGCTACATAGGAGACCAAGCGCATGAAATTTTGAAGGGATAAACCATATCCAAACCATATCAAACAATAAAAATAATACAGAAATATGTTGCAAAACATGTGGATATGATTTGCTAGTAATAAATCAATTTTTGTGCTCCTAGGCTGTGCTTACTACTGACATTGTTGAGCAGAATCACATGCTTAAAAGATGCTAAGTATATACTCGCTAAATGCATGTTCTGGAGGGGCATTCTTTTCTACCTTAACCTACCCTACATTCATCTTCTTACTTTAACTAGCTGGTTCTGGAGCTTGGATGATAAACTCTAAGCTACAAAGACATGCTCAAATGCTGGTAAAGGATGCTTGAAATGCATCAAGTCAGAGGAAAACCTCTGCCAAAACTGATTTGTGTGGGGGAGAGTTATTTCTTTCTTCCTGGTAAGTAGCTTTTAGACAACAGCCTGTTCTCTCCATTCACCAAATTGCATTTGAACCAGAGAAAAACACTTTTATTTCCTCAGCCTCCTGAGCTATCTGGTCCTCCTACTGGGGCAGCTCTTTCCCAGGCACCCAAATCATTTGTCATGAATAAAATAGCTTGCTGGAACATGAAATGCCATAAGTCAAGGCATGGATCTAAATCAATTAGAGAAAATAAAGCCTTCAGGCTTTTGATTTCTTGCCATGAGGAGAGACAATGGCTGGCGTGACACTCCTCTGGGGATTTGCCATATGTCCAATAGAAAGAGAGCTGTGTCCTGAACAAAACGCAGAGAGCACAGGAGCAAGGACACAGCAAACCATTGTCTGCTCCTGAGACAGGAATTCACAGTGGTTAGCGATCAGCTTGATTGCCTGTGCATTTCCCAACAATTTTTGGGAGGCACTCAGGATTATTTATACTTCCTTTCCAACTAGATTTAGGTTCTTGCAGATACCAGAAATGCCGACACTTCCAGAGAAAGGACTTTTAATCTTGCTGTCACTGAAAATGGAGCAAAGGCTGATGTTTTAATTCCTTCTCTGGCATGAACTGCTCTGTGGAAGGAATAGAGGATACCTTAGACCTTCAGACAAGGCTGGGAGGGCCCCTTTAGAGTAACTTCATGGATTCATTTGGATTTTAACTTTGAATTTTAAATATATGTTGATTACAGGAATTGTCATGTCTCCAAAGTCAGTATCAACATTAAGTTGATAAGCCATTAAAAGACTATAGTTAGTATCTGATTCAAAAGGAATATATGGCTTTTGTTTTACTCATTATGATTCCTTACCATATAAAAGAATCTATAGTTAGTAAACAAAATAAAATAAGCTATCCCACAAGGCAAAAATGACTTTATTAGGATCTTCTTGGTACCTGCTAAAGAGGGCAGTCTAGGAGAGCTTGCAGTCATGATTCCAGTAGTATAAGCAAAATGAAAACAGGAAGATTTATACCTCAATCCTAAGGGTCTCTGGGTATCCCATTGACCATTTTCCAAAGGTTGTGCCTCCCAAACTATCTCCTAATCCTTTCACCAGCTCTGCTCAGATGAATTAGTACCCAGGTATAAGTGACAGAAATGAATAACTTTCTTAGTGGACATTTGCTTTTCAGAAGGAATTTGTTGAGCATGGTTGAATATTTGGAGAAAGGAACTGACAGAAATTTTCTCTTCACCAAATTTTAGTCAGACTTCTCTGAGTCTTCTTTTCAACTAGATCTCAACTTCAGTCTGCATCCTTGCCAGGCCTACATATTCCAGTCTTAGCAAAAATCCTCACCCACCATTGATACCTGATCTATCTTCAGCAAGAATCCTATTCAGTTGGCATAGAAAGAGGCCCCTACCTTTCATGTTTCCTCTTAGACTTTTCTATCCATTTGCCTTCAGCCTACTTCTTGGTTATAAATTCCCACTTTTCCTTGTTGTATTCAGAATTGAGCATCATCACTTTCCTCTCTCATGAGAGTCTTGATCTTATTGTAATAATCTTGAATAAAATATTTCTGACTCTGTTAGCAAGTGTCAGAGTAATATTTTGTCTCATAGAATGAAACCTCCTTGAGGGTATGGGCATTGTCTTTGTGTTCCAATAAGATATCCTTAGCACTGGAACAATGTCAATGTCCATGCAATGGGTACCTGAAAAAAAGCAGGTGTTCTGCTTTCCTATATTCAGACAAGTGGACTTCAAGTCAAAACTGATCAAAAGAGGCAAAGAAGGTCACTACATACTGGTTAAGGGAACAATCCAACTGGAACAGGTAATAATTATTAATATATATGCACTGAACAATGGCACACACAACTTGATACTCACCAATAAAGCAAGTTTAAGTAAATTTAAAATAATTGAAATTATACCTTGTGTATTATAAAATCATAGCACAATGAAGTTCAAAATCAACAATAAAAGAAAACACAGAAATTATGTAAATTCATAGAAATTAAACAATACATTCTTTTTTTTTTTTTTTTTGTGGGTACCGGGCGGTCGACCTCAGGACCTCGTGCGCCAGCAGGCGCCCGTGCCGCTGAGCGATATCACCGGCCCCTTTTTCGTATGTGGGATCCGGGAGTCGAACTCGGGCCCTCGCGCTTGCAAGGCAGGTGCTTAAGCCGCTGAGCCATCTCACCGGCCCAAACAATACATTCTTAACTAAATAATAGGTTATGAAATAAATCCGGAAAGAAATAATACAGGTTTCTAGAACTAAGTGAGAAAGCCAGTACAACATACCAGAACCTTTGGGATACAATGAAAGCAGTCCTAAGAGGGAAGCTGTTAGCTGTGAATGCTCACATCAGACCCAAATAAATAACCTAATTATGCACCATAAAGTCCTAGAAAAACAGGAATGATCCAAATCCAAAGCTAGTACAAGGAAGGAAATGATAAGAGTAGAAATCAATGAAATGAGACAAAAATAAACTCAAAGAATTAATGAATCAAAGAGTTGGTTCTTTGAAAGAATAAACAAAATAGATAGTCCTGTAGCCAATCTAACCAAAAAAGGAGAGAAAATGTTCAAATAAATGCAATTGAATTGAAAAAAGTGAAATCACAACAGACACTGCCAAATAAAAAACATTATGAGCAACTACTTTGCAAACTTGTGCTCCAATAAATGGGAGAATTCAGAATAAATGTATAGAGCCTAGATACGTATAAGTTTCCAAAACTGAACTAAGAAGACTTAAGAACACTGAATAATCTAATAACAGGCAACGAAATTGAAGCAGTAATAAAAAACCTACCAACTAAGAAAAGTCCAGGTCCAGACTGGTTCACTGATGAATTCTAAAAAAACTTCAGGGAAGTTCTGACACCAGTACTCCTAAGCTTTTCAATGAAATTGAGAAGAAAGGTGTACTTCTAAAGTCATTCCTGGAAGCTACTATTACCCTGATTCCAAAAACAGACAAGGATCATACAAAAAAAAAAATATAACTATAGACCAATCTCTTTAATGAATATAGATGCAAAAGTCCTCAACAAGATACTGGCAAAGAGAATTCAACAAATCATCAAAAAAATCATACATCATGACCTAGTAGGCTTCTTCCCAAGGATGCAGGGATGGTTCAATATACACAGATCAATAAGTGTAATACATCACATAAACAAGAGGCAAGACAAAAGTTACATGAGCATCTCAAGAGATGCCACCAGCATCCTTTCATAATAAAAATACTGAAGAAAATAAATATAGAAGTACCTTATCTCAATCTGATAAAAGCTATTTATGACAAACCTACTGCCAACATCATATTAATAGTGAAAAACTGAAAGCTTTCCTTCCAAAATCAGTAAGGAGAGAAACACATCCAATATCACCATTCTTGTTCAACATAGTGCTTGAAACATTAGCATGAGCAGTTAGGCAAGAAAAAGAAATAGAAGAGATATATACATATATAGGAGGTGAAGGAGTCAAATTATTATTTGCAGATGACATAATCCTCTACATAGAAGACCCCTCCAAATCCACCAAAGACTCTTTAGTACTAATAATGAAATTCAATAATGTAGCAAGACATAAAGTCAACACACAAAACTCAATGGCATTCCTGTGCACTAATAATGAACCCATTGAAAAAGAAATAAGAAAAAATACCACTCAAAATAGCACCAAGAAAATTAAATACATAAAAATTAATCTAACTAAGGAAGTGAAATACCTCTACAATGAAAATTATGCTACTCTGAAAAGGAAATCAAAGAGGACATCAGAAAATGGAAAAACATTCCCTTTTCGCAGATGGACAACCTATATAGTCAAAATGGCCCTAATGCCAAAATTGATATAAAGATTTAACACAATCTCAATCAAAATTCCAACAGCATTTTTCACAGAACTGGAAAAAACAATCCTAAAATTCATATGGAACCAGAAGAGACTCAGAACAGCAAAAGTCATCCTGGGTAAAAAGATCAAAGTGGGAGGCATCACAATCCTGCACCCGAAATTATATTAAAAAGCTACTGTGATAAAACTAGCATAGTATTGCTTCAAAAACAGATGTGCTGATTAGTGGAACAGAAGAGAGGACGCAGAAACAAACACAGGCACACTGAACTGTCCACATGCAGAAGATTGAATCTAAACCCATATCTTTGACCATGTACTAAACTAAAATCAAATGGTTCAAGGAACTGAATTTTAAAACAGGAACACTTAACTCGCTGGAAGACAAAATAAGTAAAACTCTTGGTGTTGTAGGCATAGACAAAGACTTCCTGAACAGTATTCCACTTGCACAGGAAATACTTCTGAGAATCAACAAATGAGATCATATCAAATTAAATAAAAAAACTCCTTCACGGCAAAATAAATAACCAACAGAAGGAAAAGGCAATTAACAACATGGGCAAAAAAGTTTTTGAGCCAGGTGAGGTAGCACATGCCTGTAATCCCAGCATTTGAGAAGCTGAGGCAGGAGGTTGCTGGGAGTTTGAGGCCAGCCTGGGCTACAAAGTGAGTTCAATGCTGGCATGAACTGCATACTGAGACCTTGTCTCAAAAAGACAAAAAGAGAAAAAGAAAAAAAAATTTTTTTTGACAGTCATTCCTCAGGCAGATAACTCACATCTAGAATATATGAGGAATTAAAAAAATTAGACCTCTCAAAATAAAAAATCCAATGAAAAAATGGGGAAGCAAAATGAATAGACACTTCACATGAGGTAGAAATGGCCAATAAGTACATGATGAAATGCTCAGCATCTCTGGGAATTAGAGAAATGCAAATTAAAATAACATTGAGACAATATCTTACCCCAGAAAGAATGATCATTATCAAGAAATCAAATAATAACAAATGCTGGAGAAGCTTTGGGGGAAAAGGAACTCTTCTATATTGTTGGTGGGAATGTAAACTAGAACAACCATTATGGAAATCAGTATGGAGATTTCTCAAATAACCAAAACTAGATATTCCTCTTCTGGTATCTTCTTTAAATAATTAAAAACACCATAGTATAGTGATACTTGCATAACCATATTTATAGCAGCACAACTCATAATAGCTAACTCTTGGAAGTGGCAATATTTCCATTAACAGATGAATGGATTTAGAAAATGTGTTATTTCTACATAATGGAGTACTACTCAGCCATAAAGAAAGATAAACTCTACTCATTTGTAGAACAATTGATGCACCTTGAGACATAATGTTAAGTGAAATAAATCAGACACACAAGCTTAAATATCACATAGTTTCTCTAATATGAGAAACCCAAAGTATAAATAAAGAGTAAAATAAAAGACAGATAACAGGAAGTAAGGAGATCTTTCTCAAAGGGGAAAGGGATCAAGAGATGGAGAAAAGGGAAAAGGAGAGGAGGGATAGGGATGAAAAAAAAGAGTTAAGATGTGTTGTATATGTGTTCCAATGCCATACAAGGAATATAAACATTATTTACTGAAACATGTACAAAACATGGAATAGGGTGAAGAGATGGGTGGAGGAGGGAGGAAAGGGAAAGGAGTTGAGAAAAGGAATTAAGGTGTCTTATGTACATGCACCAACTCCCCACAAGGAATGTAAACATGATATACTACAAATGTCCAAAACAACAACAACAATAACAAACCTCTGGGTGCTTGGATGGCTGAGGACATTGGAAGGAATCCTGCTGACTCAATTCCCCAGAAGACTCTGCTTGAGCAGGGGCCTAGGGAATCTTTTCTTGAAGACAGGTTGAGAATTTTACATCCTTGAGCCTGCAATGTGTGGGTCTTGCTGATTTCTGTAATGCTCTTAGTGCATCTTCTCCCCATACAAAGCAATTGATTTCATTCTAACAATGCTAATCTCATCACAAACCACATCTCTTTTGGTGAACTTTACACATGATTTTTTGGTCAAAATTTCAGGTTTTCTATTTTTTCTACTCTATTTTTTGCTCCAACTCTCATGATAAATCTGACTAAAAATAACCAGTAGGATCTATGCCGCAGCCTGAACATGGCTTGCCTTGAAAATATTCTTGTCAGATCAATTAGTCCATCACCCTTAATCTCAGTGTCCTACAAAATCTCATGATGTGGGCAAAATGTAGACCAATTTTTTTTTTTTTTTTTTTTTTGGCCAGAGTGAGGACCTTGTTCCCAACTAAAACCTCTTCAGGCTTGTCTTTACTGTCCACATTCCTGTCTGCATTCTGGTCTTCTGAGCTCAGACCAGAAACACCCTTCAGGCTCTACTGACAGGATTCTGTAGCTTTTCTCGCCCACATCTCCAAAGCTCTCTGGACTCATCCTGCAAACCAAAGCCTTGTAAACCACAGGGTCAGGTATAGTCACAGCAATGATGCCACTACAGTGGTACCAGTTTTATGTATTAGTCAGCTTTTCATCACTACCCAACTCCTACAATTTAAAAAGAGATTTAATTTGGCTCATGGTTTCAGGGGATTCAGTCCATGTCCTTCAAGGCCGAAACATCATGGCAGAACGGGATGCTGCTTAGCTCATGGTGGCCTGGGAGCAAAGGAGGGGAATAACATAAAAAAGGAAAGGGACAGGAACCAGATTTAGACCCCCAATGTCAGACCTCCATGACCCACCCAGACACACCCAGAGGTGTGCTTTATAATCTCCTGGTGGCTTCCAAACCCATCAAGTTGATAATCCAACCCAAATGTCACACTCAGCAATCACAAAGGCTATGAAATCAATACCTTGAAGAGATAACTGGTCTCTCATATTAATTGCAGCACTATTCACAACTAGAAAAATAAAGAATTAACCTAAATGCCCATCTATAAATGAATGGATTAAAAATGTGGTGTATTACACAATGGAATACTATTCAGCCTTAAAAAAGAAGGAAATTCTGTTGTTTTTGAAAACATGGATGAACCTTGGGGACTCTATACTAAGTGAAAATAACCCTGGTATCACAAGACAAATTTGACATTATTTCACTGATTTTTTAAGTCTAAAAAGGCATTAGCTCTTAGAAATAGAGACTAGAATAGTTATTGCTAGGCAATGAAGGCAGTTGGTGGTAGTGGTGGGGAGAACAAGGAGATATTGGTCACAGAGTGTGAAGTTTCAGTTTTTTAGGATGAATAAATTCTAGAGATCTTTATATGGCATGAAAATTATAGTTAATAGTACTGTATTGTGTTCTTGAAATTCACTAAGACTATAGATTTTAAATGTTGTCACTATGTAGGTACACACAAAGGTAATTGAGGTGATGGATATGGTATTTAGCTTGATTGTAGTGAGCATTTCCCATTGTATACACATATCAGAATATCACATTGTACACCTCACCCTTTTTATCAATTATATCTTAAGAAAGCTGGAAAAACTGAAAGAAAATATGCTTTTATAATCACAAGTACTATTTGAACAAAGAAGGAAAGAGGGGTGGGGGAGGGAGAGGGAATGAAAGGGCTTGGATGGAGATAAACAATGCACAAATCTAGTAATAGCAAGAATTGTGTTAATTGAGAGCTTCCTCATGTTGGAATCCAAGTATATATTAATTCTAGCTTTCATGTTTCTAATCCTGCAGAGGCTATTGTTATTATTATGATTTTGATAGATTTACTGAAGTAAAATTAACAGACAACAAACTGCACATATTTAAATAATAAATTTGTAAATTTTGACACCTGTAAATTCATCCCTACAATCAAGATAATGAGCATACCATTATCCCCCAAACCAGCTATTATCATTCATATAATTTTACAGATAAGGCAGTTCATTTTATTTGTTTAGCATTACTTGGAGCTGTGTCTGTGAGAGTGCAGAACCACTCCTTTTCCAGCATTAGCCAGTGTTTGTCTTTCTCTCTTCCTCTTTCTCCCCTCTGTCTCTCTCTCTCTTTCCTCCTCCACTCTGTCTCTTTCTATTTTTATTGGTCACTCACTGTGTGTTAATGACTTTCTATTTAGGTGCTCAACACTGTCATCCTAAGCCAATGACAGCCACCAGTGGCAATTACAACTAACATGTATGGCAAATCTCTCCCACAAGCTCTTTATATGGTGCCATATTTGAAGCAATACGGCCCTTGGGAACATGGCCTTGCAATCAGGCTGAATTAGGTTTGAACTTCAGCCCTCATTTCACTGAATGACCCTGCATGATCTAAACATCTGCTCTGAGCCTTGGCATCTTCACTGGCAAAATGAGAACAATACTAATAATGCCTGCCTCGGTGCTGGTGTGGGAACGTCGTGACATAATCTACTTAGCACCATGTTTAATAACACAAGTGCTCCAGATATAACTAGGATGTTTTTGTTGTTTTATTTTTTTATCTTGATTTTTTTTATCAGTACATATTTGTCATACATATTGATCACATTCATTATAGGGAATTTGTATCTGTACGTAATATATCTTAATTCTTTTGCCCCCATTTCCTTCCCCTTTAACCCTTGTTCCCCTCTCTATTTACAAAAGCTTTGTTTCCATTTTTTCTTCCATTCTTTTTTTTCCTTCTCCCTTCCTTCCTTTCCCCTTCACTCTTCCTTGTTCCAAACATCATATCAGTTTTGTAAAATGGTGCATCTTCTAAAATTTTAAGTAAAATTCTTTTTCTTCAAGAGTGGAGTAGTTGGGGCCGGTGAGATGGCTCAGCGGCGTAAGTGCCTGCCTTGCAAGCGCGAGGGCCCGAGTTCGACTCCCGGATCCCACATACGGAAAAGGGGCCGGTGATATCGCTCAGCGGCACAGGTGCCTGTTGGCGCGAGAGGTCCTGAGGTCGACCCCCTGGTACCCACAAAAAAAAAAAAAGAGTGGAGTAGTTGGGCCGGTGAGATAGCTCAGCGACATAAGCACCCGCCTGGCAAGCACGAGGTCCTGAGTTCGACTCCCGGTACCCACATACAAAGGAAAAAAGGGCCAGTGAGATAGCTCAGCAGCACAAGTGCCTGCTCACAAGCGCAAGGTCCTGAGTTCGACACCCGGTACCCACCAAAAAAAAAAAGAGTGGAGTTGTTTTTATAAAGGTAAAGAACATATATATTTATGCTTTTATAATGCTGTATATAATTAATGTATATAATTTTTATATTTATAAATAAGCATAAATATATTAATATATAAACATAAATATATTTATATATATGAAAATTAGCATTGAAGATTACCTTGTGAATCAGTGGATATATAATTGGTTGAAAAGGAGTAGAGAGCTTTGGAAATTGTCAACATCTTTCTTAATTTCTCTCTAAGTTTAATTTTGGTAAAATTGAGTAAAAATATGACTCTAGACATCAGTTGTTTGAAGAAAGGAAAAGGAAGCTGTCCCCATCTAGCACTCAAAGTGGGTTCCATGGCCTTCTCTTGGCCCTGTTTCATTGGTTTGCAATGCAATGGCTCCACTTCGGCAGAATGCGATCATCACTGAGCGGACCAGCAGGAAATTTGAAAAACATTTTCCAGGTCCTGTGGTCAATACAAAAATCAAGTTAGTGAATTATTGTTGAAATAAATAATGAATGTGAATGTTGAAGAGATCAGCAGGTCAATACTGGAGAGAAATTAATCAGTCTAAAAAGTGTGTTGGAAGAGTGCCAATTTAAATGGATTTCTTTTTCTTTCTTTTTCTAACAAATGAGAAACAGTCACAGCTGGGGTTATTCATCTCTTTGGATGTAACTGAAATCTCATCTTGGAAATCTTGGTCTTACAGGCATGTTCCAGGCAGTGGGCAGAATATAAATAACCCACTTTGGAAACCTGGTCAGTTTTCTTCTGTTCAGTAGGGGGGTGGGAGGTCTCACCAAGTGCCTCTTGGTTCACTCCACCTCCCCTCATAGCTTCCCTGACATTTTGGCACAGGCCATATCAGTCTTAAATAAGCTAGTGGGTGTTTGCTCTTTCTTCTTTTTAAAAATTAAGCACACAAGGGAACAGGCACCGTGCTAGACTCTGAGTTCGTGAAGGGACTAACGTAAGTTCTTATCTCTCCAGAACTATCCCTCTTTAATCTAGCTATACTTAGCTTAGGACAACTAAGTACATCCACATGAAAAAGAGAAAGGAAAATAATAGTGTGGCACTAAGAATAAGCACCATTTTATGGTATGAATAAGAAATACCTTTGGGAGGAAGGAATTATTTGAGCTGGAGCCCAGTTGCTGCGGCACAGAAGCCCAGCAGAGCTTTATTGAAGAGATAGACTGAACTGGACGTAAGGTTGGATTTCATTCAGGAAGCATGTAAAGAATGGCAAAAGGGAATATTCAGAGAACGAAAAGCCTAATTCACATACATAGTCTTGCTGATCATATTTCCCTCTGCCAGCTGATCTGCACCACAACTTCTCCCAGTGTGGAGTATAAGACTTCACTCACACTCTGAAATATCAGTGTATTGGGAGGTTTCATCAATCACTGTACATTTCTCTCACCTATATCTTGTAGGGCACACAAAAGTATTTGAAAAGGGGGGTTCTGCGATTTTTGGCTCTTGCTACTGGAGGAATGGTGCTATATTATTCACTGAAATAGAAAACATTGAAAAGACTGTGTTTGGTGGAGAGATCTGGAGTTCAGTGTTAAATAAGTTGTTGAAGTGACTTTGAGATATCTGATGGAGCTAACTGTAGTTGTCTTCGAGTGTTTTATGACACTTTATTTTCTTTTTTTCATTTTTTCTCTTTGTAAACTGCAGCAATTTTTGCCAACTTTATAATGAGAATGAATTACTTTAAGAGTAGAAAAAAATAAACTATTAATAAAAGTAATATAAAAATCAAGAATTTAAAAAAAATTACAAATATTCATTATGAGATTCTATTTTGATCCAATAAGTTGATTACAATGTGAACAATTAAGCACTCGATTTAAAGGCTCTACTCCCACTCCTTCTATCTCTTGGTCCTCTTACCTTTTTCAAGTCTGTTTCCTATTATCTATCCTTTATTTTGCTTTTTTAAAAATTTTATTATTTTTGTTTGTTTGTTTTTTTGAGACAGGGTCTTGCTATGTAGTTCAGGCTGGCCTTGAACTCACTTTGTAGCCCAGGCTGGCCTCAAACTCGCAGTGATCCTCCTGCCTCAGCCTCCTGAGTGCTAGCACTACAGGCGTGTGCCACTACGCCTGGCTTTTGCTCTTTATATTTTGGATTTCTCATATAATAGAAAACATGAGCTATTTAAGCTTGTGTGTCTGATTTATTTCATTTAACAATATGGTCTAAGATGAATCCATTTTTTTTCTACAAATGACTCAAATCTATCCTTCTTTAAGGTAGAGTAGTACTCCATTATGTATAAATATCACACTTTATTCATTCATCTGTTAACTGACATACAGACCGCTTTCAAGATTTAGCTGTTATGAATTGTGCTTCTACAAACATGGATATGCATGTATCACCGTAATATGATATCTTTTTTTTTTTTGTGGGTACCGGGGGGTCGACCTCAGGACCTCGCGCGCCAACAGGCGCCTGTGCCACTGAGTGATATCACCGGCCCCTTTTCCGTATGTGGGATCCGGGAGTCAAACTCGGGCCCTCGCGCTTGCAAGGCAAGCGCTTACGCTACTGAGCCATCTCACCGGCCCTGTAATATGATATCTTTAACTCTTTGGGAAGATACTCAGAAGGGGAATACCTGGATTGAATGGAATTTCTATATGCAGTTTTTTGAGGAAAGTCCATACTGATTCCCATAATGGTTGTATTACCAGCAATGGTGAAGTTTTCCTTTTCCCCTGAAGCCCCTCCAGCTTTTGTCATTATTTGATTTCTTGATGATAGGTATTTTTTCTTTTTTTTTTTTTTTTGTGTGTACCAGGGGTCGACCTCAGGACCTCAGGCGCCAGCAGGTGCCCGTGCCACTGAGCGATATCACCGGCCCTTTTTTCGTATGTGGGTTCCGGAAGTTGAACTCGGGCCCTCGAGCTTGCCAGGCAGGTGCTTACACCGCTGAGCCATCTCAACGGCCCAGATATATTTTCTGTAGCAAGATAGAATCTCAGTGTTGTTTTAATTTGAATCTCTGTAGTGGCCAGATATGTTGAACCATTTTTCATATATTTGTGGGCCATTCGTACCTCTGAGAAGTGTCTATTCGTTTCTGTTGTCCATTTTTTGATTGGGTGTTTTATTTGGGGGGCAGTCTAATTTTTGTTCTTCGTATATTCTTGATATTAGTCCTCTGTCTGTGGAGTAGCTGGCAAAATTTTTCCACATTCTGCAGGTTGTCTCTTCACTCTATTGGTTGTTTTCTTTGCTGTAGAGAAGATTTTTAATTTGATATGATCCTATTTGTTGATTCTTGGAGTTATTTCTCTTGTCATTGGGGTTCTGTTCAGAAAATCCTTGCGTATGCCTATGTCTTCCAGAGTTTTATCTATTTTATCTTGAAGCAGATTAAGTGTTTATGTTTTAACATTTAGATCTTTGGTCTGTATTGATTTTAGTTTAGTACATGATGAGAAATATGAGTCTAGATTTAATCTTCTGCATGTGGATAACCAGTTTTCTCAGCCCCATTTGTTGAAGACCCTGTCTTTCCTCCAGTGAGTTTTTGGTTTGTTTTTGAAGAGTTGATAGCTGAATATGCTCGGAGTTGTTCCTGTGTCTTCTATTTTGTTCCACTGATCAGTGTTTGTTTTTGTGCTAGTACTGTGGTGTTTTTAATCCTGTAGTTTTACAATATAATTTGAAATCTGGGACTGTGATGCTTTCTGCTTTGCTCTTGTTGCCTAGGATTGCTTTTGCTATCTAGGCCTCTTCTGGTTCCATGTGAATTTTAGGATTGTTTTCTTTAGTTCTATGAGGAATGCTGTTCGTATTTTGATTGGGATTGCATTCAATCTATATATCAGTTTTGGATGTATGGCCATTTTGGCAACATTGGTTCTGCCTATCCAGGAACAGGAGATACCTTTCCATTTTCCAATGTCTTTGAAATCCTTTTTCAGAGTACTGTAGTTTTAATTGAAGATGATCTCTTACTTCCTTGGTTAAGTTAATTCATAAAGATTTAATTTTTCTTGATGCTATTATGAATGGTATTGTTTTCCTAATTTCTTTTTTGGTGAGTTCATTTTTGGTGTAGAGGAGTACTACTGCTTTTTGTGTGTTGATTTTGTGTCCTGGTATATTACTGAATTTAGTTATTAATTCTAGGAATATTTGGAATAATTTTTTGGGTCTTTTGTGTAACAGATCATGTCATTTGCAAATAATGGTAATTTGTCTTTTTCCTTTTCTATACACATCCTTTTTCTTTCTTTCTCTTGCCTGATTGCTCTGGCTACTGTGTCGAGAACAATATTGAACAGGAAAGGTGATAGTGAGAACCTTTTTCTTAGTCCTAGTTTTAGACAGAAAGCTTTCAGTTTTTCCACATTTAGTATGATGTTGGCTGTAGGTCTGTCATGAATGACTTATCAAATTGAGATAAGGTCTTTCTATACTATTTTCTTCTATTATTATTTTAATTGATTTGCGTATGTTGAATCATCTTTACATCCTGGGATGAAACCTAACTTGGTCATGATTGTGTGATCTTTTTGATGATTTGTTGCATTGTTTGCCAGTATCTGTTAAGGATTTTTCCATCTAAGTGCATTAAAGACATTGGCCCATAGTTCGCTGTTTTGGTTGGATTCTTGTCTGCTTTTGGAATCAGGGTAATGATAGGAATGACACTGGGACTACTTCTTCCCTTTCAGTTTCTTTAAAACGTTTGAGGAGTACTGGTGTTAGATCTTCCCTGAAGTTCTTGTAGAATTCATCAGTGAATCCATTGGGTCCTGGACTTGTATTAGGTCATAGATTTTTAAAAGTACTATTATGCTATTGGGTTATTCATGGTTTTTATATCTTCTTGGTTCAATTTTAGCAGTTTATACGTATCTTGGAATCTGTCTATTTGTGACTTCTGTTCTTACTTTATTGGAGAAGGGATTTGAACAGCAAAGAAATCTAATTTGATCTAATACACCCCTCATCCTAGAAGCCACTTGTAGCTGTAATAGTTCTTGATGTAGATAACTGGCTCAGGACAGAAGCAGAAGACACTTAGCACAGCAGTGTCAGGGCATAATAAGAGACACGCTAATGGGAGAGTGTGTTTTCTTCGTATGAGAATGTAATGTGTTGTTTTGGAAAAAGTAATATTTGCTTTAAGGAAGTGTGCTAGCTTCAGAGGAAGTTTCCAAAGAAATTACTCAGTTTCCAGATGGGGAGTCTGAACTGGAATGTGGCATTGACTACACCACAGACCATGGTGTGCCCTTGAGACCCAGCAAAGGAAATAATGCCTCCAGTCCAAACATAGGAAACTTGAGTTTGCAGGACATGAGTAGGATCAAGAGGTGGCGTCTCTTCCTCAGGAGGAGAAGGGGAGTCATCATACCTGACAGAGGGACTGGATGGTGGGCTTGGGGTGGAGGGAGGTCAAGGGGAGAAAGAGAGAGTGAGCCTCTCAGACCTCCTCCTTTCAATGGCTTCATGCTGTCTCTGGGCTTTCATCACCGTGATGAGGTTGAAGAAAGACCTGAGAGCTAAAGACTCAACCTTAAACAGCTTTTACCAGGCACCTGAGGCACAGTGGATGCTCCAAAAAGGCTCAGAAGCAATTTTCAGCTCATTTTGTGTGATGTACATTGGGATTCAGGGAGGTCGAGCAGAGAAGCAGCTGCAGGGACCTCCCTGACCTTGTGGTCAGTAGGCATCGCTCTGGGTATCATCTCTGAGCAGAGAAAACTGAAAGCTAAAGGAGACAGAACAGAAACTGAACTCCCTTCTTGCTTTATCTTGCACCCTCTGAGGTCACTACCAAACAAAAGCCATCAAGGAAACACTTGGCTAACAGAGAGAAGGGAGGGCTTTGCCCAGCCTAGTTACACAACACACTCACAGATGCAAGTGAAACCAAATAAATAAACAAATCCATAGAGGAGTAAAGAAGTATTCAGAAGGGTATTTGACAAGCATTTGAAAACATCATTTTATTGCTTTTTTCTTAAACATTAGTTAGCTTGTAATGATATTGCTTTCCCACATTGTACTGAAAATTCCATTAAATAAATTTTATGTATATTTATGATTGTTTTGCAGAATATTGCTAGAATGTTATACATTGGAACAAAGAAGAAGAATATATCTTAGATTTTGTTATAATTATTGTCCAATTACTCTCCAATTAGGTTGTATTTTACAAATAAAGAAGTTGAGCTCTGGAATGATATTATACGATATTACACTCCAGAGCTCAGCTTCTCTGTTTGTAAAATAGGAGTAATAACGCAAACACCTACTTCTAGAATAACCATGATGATTTAACGGGCTAAAAGGAAAGTCCTTTGCAAGGCTATCCAAATGTTAGTTGTTTATATTACTGCCATATTTCCAAATCTTGTTTTCTCTCTACTTGCCACTAGAAATATGATAGCCATAACCTACTCCTGTGTACAGTGGTGAAGATAAGGATGGAGTAAATGAGGCTGTTCTTCAAGAGTCACAGGAATGAGGGAGGAGTTTCCATGCCTTCCCCTAGAAATCACTGTGAGGAAAATTTATGTCTCTCTGGCATCTCACACCAACACTGCGTGGCCTGTGGGGAAAAGGGTCACAGAGAAGCACACGGCCAGACTAACTCATTACCATAAGTGTGCTTGGAATTGAAGAAGGGAATCAAGAAAGGGCAGATAGGATAAAAGCATTTTCTGCAGCTGGCATTTACCCTCTGTTAGATTAAAATGTTCAGCTGAATGAATTGATGTCATATCTCTGTAGAGCTGCACGGATACATAATGAAATGAAAATATAATGCAAATGCAAACACTCCTCAAGAGAAGGGGCGATTTTCCTTCTTTCTCTGCATATCTGAAGAACTGTAAATGTGGAGGAGGAAAGACAAGTGAGGAGCAGCATCTGAAGATGCACTGGGATATATAAAGGAAGGAAAGAGGGAAGAAAACGACTGACAAATTGCCTCCTTGGAATCAGACTCAAATGTGCTTTCCTCGTAATACTGCCCTTTGGATTTTGCTAGGTGGGGTGTGTAAACTGAAAAACTGGGTATTGGGAACTGTAATTATTTGAGAAAGAGAGAGAAAGAGAGCAGGAAGGAAGAAAGCAAGAGAGGATAGATGGAAGAAAGGAAGAGAGGAAGGAAGAAAAGAAGTGAGGGAGGGAGAAAAAAAGAATAACTGAGGGTAATTGCAACAGATGCCTTAAAACAGGCTAGAGATCTGGCAACAGAAGTTAGGAAAAACAAGTTTCTTCTAGCTCTGTAGTTTCAGAAAGTATTTAAATAAGGTGTAAGGCAGGGTTTTGGGCAGAAAGGGCAGTTGGACTGAACGATTTTAGTATTTTCTCTGAGATCTTTCAAGATTGTCTAATATTCTGAAAAGCTATGAATGTGGATGTGTCAGAAGGTAGCGAAAGGAAGTCCAAGGCCATTTTTCTTCACTCAAGCCTTGTGGTGCGCACTACACAGCTGGACTTATTTTCTTATATAATTGACAACATGAAATTGAAGCTTAAGGTATTAACCCAGGATAAATATCCAGTGATGTTTCCAAATAGTTCCCAAAGTGTGAAAATATCTTTCCGAAGAAAACCCAATTGATAAAGAATTTCATTCATTTATTTAATGAGCACTTTGACTGAAGTAACATTTGAACCAGGTCATAGAAGATGGAAATTATGAGGGCAGAAAAAAGGAAGCAAAATGACCATTTATTTAAGCATGACGATGTCATATTTATTCCAGTGTAGAATAATAAAAGATCTCTTCTCGGCAACCTTATTTCCCTATTGCCTTTGTTTTCATGCAACCTCCCACCCTAAAACTTACCTTCTTTCTCCTCAACATTTGCTCTCCCTCAAAATACACTGACTTCCCCTTATCAAAATACCTTTAAATTGGGCCGGTGAGATGGCTCAGCGGCTTAAGCGCCTGCCCGGCAAGCGCAAGGGCCCGAGTTCGACTCCCGGAACCCACATACGAAAAAGGGGCCGGTGATATCGCTCAGCGGCATGGGCGCCTGCAGGTGCGCAAGGTCCTGAGGTCGACACCCCGGTACCCACAAAAAAAAAAAAAAAACCTTTACATTGATTCATTTTATCTAGGAATAAAAGGTGAAAAACATCTGTGGAACACATCTTACAGTACAAAATAGTTAAAACAAACTTATTTAGCAAGTAAAGCTCAGATAAATTTGGTATTTTGTTCCGAAGGCCATGATTTTTTTTTTTTTTTTGTGTGGGTACCGGGGGTCGACCTCAGGACCTTGCGCGCCAGCAGGCGCCCGTGCCGCTGAGCGATATCACCGGCCCTTTTTTAGTATGTGGGATCCGGGAGTCGAACTCGGGCCCTCGCGCTTGCAAGGCAGACGCTTACGCCGCTGAGCCATCTCACCGGCCCTGAAGGCCATGATTTTGAATCTTGCTCCTGCTACTTCCTTTAGACTTTGCTAGATATGCTTTATTTCTAGCAATGTCTGTATAAGTCATTTAGACCAGCCATCTAATTAAAAACAGCTAAAATGAGTAAATAGATTATGTATTTAAAAATATATCCATTAATTAATGTGTATTATTTTAGCATATTCTCTATGTAGCATATTTATATATTCTATAAATAAAAATCTCCATTGATGTATTAAAGAGCTGAGAAAGTCCTAGACCAAGGTTGAGAAAAAACAAAACTGAGAGGGACAAATGACATGAACACCATGGAAGCCACTTGACTTGAGATCAGTTGCTGACATCTACAAGTTGCAATTTTTATTTTGACGGTTTTATGAGCCAAATTAAACCTCTTCTCCTATAAGCTGTGGCTGTTAAGTATTGTGTCCCAGTGACAGGAAAGCTGTCTAATATACGCAGTCCTGATATTGTTAATTTCTCTAGATTTTGGGCAGAAGTAAAGACAAGTACTCATTGGCGAACACATCTTTATTCCAGACCACAAATTATTCTTACAATTCTTTAGGCATATTTATCACAAAAATAAACAGGCATATAAGAAAATTAGGCACTAGTGAGCAGAAAAACAGACAATAGAAACATACCTGAAAAAAACCTTAGTTATTGAATTGGTCAGTAAGAGATTACAAAACCAGTAGTCTTACTGTGCCTAACTAAATTCAAGAAACTTGAAAGGTATCTGCAGAATATGAGTAACTTAAAAAGGAGACCAGTAGATTAAAATGACAAACAAAACTACCAGAAATAAAAAAAACAAAATTACCAACATTAAAAACTTATTGGCCTCGGGCCGGTGAGATGGCTCAGTGGCGTAAGCGCCTGCCTGGCAAGCGCGAGAGCCCGAGTTCGACTCCCAGAACCCACATACGAAAAAGGGGCCGGTGATATCGCTCAGCGGCACAGGTGCCTGCTGGCGCGCGAGGTCCTGAGGTCGACCCCCCGGTACCCAAAAAAAAAAACTTATTGGCCTCAAGTAAATGATAAAAACCTATCAGCAATGAAAGTCAAAAGACAAGGAAATATCTTCCATGTGGTGAAAGAAAATAGCTACCACCTCAGGTTTTCCACACAGTGAAAATTGCTTTTGAGAATAAAAGTAAAATAATTTTCAGACAAAGAGATTTTGACACCTATGTAAACACACACACAAATTTCACAGAATGCACTTTAAGGAGAGGAAAAAAGGACACAAATAGAAGCTTTAAGATGCAAAATGTAATTAAAAGCTTAGTACATGTTAAATATTTGAAGAAATTTAAATGGATAGTGTATTATACTATAGGATTAATATCTTGAGGGATTAAAAAATAATATAACATGAACAGGGGCCTATAAAAAAGAAAACAAATAAATGAAACAAATGTGTTATATACCCTTGTATTATATTGGAAGAAATTAAAGATATTATTTCCAGAATTTTTATTTTATTTATTTATTTATTTATTTATTTATTTTTTGTGGGTACCGGGAGTTGAACTCAGGACCTCGTACTTGCCAGGCAGGCACTTATGCCGCTGAGCTATCTCACCGGCCCCAGAATTTTAAAAGTTATGTGTAGATGTTGTAATGCACAGATGAATACTAAATAAGTAGAGAGAGAGAATGTTTATTTCAAACTAGTGGGGGTGGGGGAAGCAATTGAATGAGAATAAGTACTTATTCTAAAACAGGTAAAAAAGATAAAAATAAAGACATAGTAAATGCAATAAATTGAAAGCATAAAATAAAATGGTAGGTTTATTCCAATGTACTAAGAATTGTGTTAAATATAAAAGACTAAGTGCTACTGTTAACAATATAAATATTATCTTGTTAAATAAAAACACAAAACTCATCTACATGATGTTTAAAAGACCAACATTTAAAAATTAGGAATAAAGGCAGATTAAAAGCCAAAGATTGGAAAAATATATGTCAGGCAAATACTGACAAAATACTAATGCCCCAAAAATCTGGAATTCTTTTACATTTCCCTTAAGGTAATGTCTGATACATCAATAACAGGCATATTAGACATTAAGGGAAGGGACATTATTAAAGAAAAAGGATCTTCCATAATGATAAAAAGTTTGATTCAACATGAAATTTAAATATTTTAGCTTTTCTATACACCTACTCATATAGCCATCCCTTTCTCAATGGAAATAGATAAATAAGCATTATAAAGGGAGATTTTGCATATATCTCTATGTGCAAAATGATGGAAAGAGCAAAAAATTCAGGATATTTATTAGAGATTTAAATAATATAAAAATGGATATATATTATTCATATTCTTTTGAAAAAAATATAGATCATATTTTGAAACTTGTATTAAACATTTTAAAACAATTTATAAAGCAAATGGTAGCAAATTTCAAGTATGGCCATATACTTCATAATTATGCTTTGGTCAGTTATGGACCATGTATATGACAATGGTCCCATAAAATTATATCACCTGGTGACATTTTATCCATGTTAGTTTGTGTAAGTACACTCTATGACGTTTGCATAATGATGAAGTTACCTATTGAAGCATTTTTCACAACAAATTCCTTAGCAGTGTATGACTCTGCCAGAATCATATCATTTGTCCTTTGACCACTACACTCTTTAGCTAGAAATCAATAACAAAAGAAAAATTAGAAAATTCTGATATATTTTGAAATTCCAAAATATATTCCCAACTAACCCAGAGGCCAAGGAGAAATCACAATGAGATTTAGGAAGTATTTTGACCTGAATGATAATAATATTACATGTGAAATATGGGTAGAGCTGGAAGAGTTAGTTTTGACATTTAAAAAGTCTATAATAGAAATAGTAGCCATAATTTTTTCTCTGAGAGTTATCCTTCTAGGCCAGAAATAATAGAACACATTAGACTCTTCTCTTACTTCATTATAGATTTTTCTTTAAATATAAACATTTCTTTTTAAATTTTACCTTATTAGTACCTACGTGCAGTACATAATACATTCCATGGAGGAAGTTAATTCCTTTTTCATCTGCTTTCTCCTCTCCCTCCTCTGTCCATTCATCTCTTGATCCCTTTATTTATTTATTTTTTTGGTACCTGTTTGCAGTACATAATGTTTACATTCCCTGTGTGGAATTGCTACATGTACGTAATACATCCCAATTCCTTTTTCCATCCCTTATCCCTTCTTTCCCTTCACCCTCCATCTCTTGATCATCTTCCTCTTTGAGAAAGATCTATCTCCATACTTCCTATTACCTATTTTTTATTTTGCTCTTTATTTTTACTTTGCGTTTCTCATGCAAAAGAAACCATGTGATATTTAAGCTTGCGCGTCGATTTATTTCACTCTTTTTCATCAATGAAGGTGACTAAATGATTATATCTAGATCTCACATGAACTCATGGCAATGTATTTGGCTTCCATATTAATTATTTCTCCCTTAGGCAGCACTGCGAAAGTATAAACGTGAAATAATATAGACAAATTATATACCTAATGTATTGCATTTTAAATGTCCTCCTATGGTTTGCTATGTTTTACAATTCCTCTGCCCTAACACTACCATAAATTGGTATATTTGAATAGCTTCTCCTGTGGTGAATGACAGTTTTGGTCCAGCAGCCTTCTTGCTATGCCTCATGTATCTCATGCTCATATCTCCCCCGTCCTCTGGTTGTTGCAGATCCTGGTGCAGAGGGCAGCCTGAAACTCAAGACATCTTGTGTGAGAAGAGATGACTCCCCAAAGCAGAACCAGGAGTGGAGCTGACTTTTCCTCTGAATGATGGAATTTGGCAGCCTCACATATGAAAGCAACTACAGGAGGGCACACACGTGGAGACAGCAGGGCCGAAAGAGAAGCACACTTTTTCTTTAAGAAGCTATTTTGAGAGAGAATATACTTCTTCCATCGTGTTTCTCAAGGGATACTATGGGGGACCTAATACATAACTCACAGTGACACTCTTGATAGCCGCCTCCTCTTTTCTTCAAAGTGTTTTGTGTTGCTTTGGTTGCTGCCAAGATATCTTCTGTGCCACACTACCCAAAGTCTCTTTCATTCCCAAGGGCTTTGCCCCACCTTACATGTCAGTTTTTTATGTAGAGCAACTCGCTATCCCTACTAAGTCCTCCCATTCGTATTCTGCCTCCGTGGTGTGGTCTCCATTATTAACTTACCTTCCACAAAGGCCACATAATCAAAGATAAAGGACTTTGCTGGGAAGGTCTGGGTGCTCTGCTGAGCATGGGAGGCAAGAGGCACTGACTAGGCAAGGAAAGCCTCTCTTTAGTACTTGGGGCATGGCTAGTAAAGGAGAAAACTGTAAACCCTCAAGAGTGAATAAAGCTATCACTGCACATTAATATAGTGTGAAAATCTTCCAGGACAAAGAAAATGTACACACTATGTTTTCTGTTCTTGAATATTTAATTTTTAAACAATTTTAAAATTAATGTTTAAAGTCTGTTATGAACATCTTTGGCATATACCTTGTAGTACTGTATTTTGTAAGTTGTTTACATAGAATTAGTAAGTTCCATAAAGTAGGGTTGCTGGTTGTGATAGTTGACTGACTGAGTCAACCTGAGTTAGAAACACCCAACTAAATTGGATCAGTATAGTTCGGGGTGTAGCCGAAGGGATTTTACTGAAGACAGAAGACCCATCCTTGATGTGAATGGCATCAACCAATAGTTGTTGCCTGAATGGAATAAAAGGGAAATGTAAAAGGAAGTCTCCCTTCTGTTTCTTCAGAGTCTTCACTTTCACCTTGGACGTGATCTCCTGGCTTCCAGCACAGCTCCGTTGGCCTCCTAATACAGACTTCCGCGGGACACTAGGATCAAGAATGTCCTGCAACTGTCTCGTGAGCTCATAAACTGGGCTCGAGCTGGTGATTGAAGGTGGGGGTGATTGAATCACAGTGATATAGTTAATAACTTGTTGTTAGGAAGTAGGGTCAGTAGGAAGAGGAGTCACTGGAAGCTTGACCTAGAAGGGTGTATCTCCCTCCCTACCTCCTTCCTTCTCTCTCTGCTTCCTGGCTGCTGTGATGTGAGCAGCTTCCCTCAGCTTACACCCTTCCCCCTTATAATTTCTGTCTTGGAGCCAGCCAACCACGCACTGAAGCCACAGTCTGAGGAGAGGAAGATAAGAATGGAAGTTACTGCATGTGAGTTCATTTGCTTGTTTGTCTAAGAACATCTGTTGAGCAAATTCTCAGAATTATAAGGCCCATTCTTCTTAGTTCCATCCCAAGAGCAGCTGACATCTCAGGTGGAGACCATCTCTGCTTTCCTGATAGGGAGGTGGTGTAATGCAGACCTGATATATTTGAGTTGGATGCACATCACTGTTTCCAGGAACATAGTTGCAAATACAGGTTTCAGTGCCCAAGGGTACTGGGACCAAGGCAGCTATCTACGTTTCTAAAGGTCCTGGGGTGGTTCTAAGGAACGTTTTGGCCTGAAAGTTACTGACAAAGGTAGAGACACTTGGCCTGAAAGCCTCTTTGTGTCACCCACCAGGTGTGTGGTCTCAAAATTCACTTATTGATGCTTAGCCTCAGTTTCTCATCTGTCTATTGGATTTGGATGAGAAGAAAATGATTGGGAAGTAGTTCATTTGTAACTTGACAGAATTTTCAAAGACACAGAGCATCTAAGGTGAAAGGTTTGTTACAAGTTTTTTTTTTTAACTATGATTCTCACCTTTAACTCTGTTCTCAGGGAGGGCATGCGGAGAATGAGAAATTGCTCAACCTATTGGCTTCCAGGAAGCTTGATAGAATATGGTCTTGAAGTACCAGCTTTCAGCCACTGGAGGTCCTTGGAAAGATTTCTATCTGATCATTCCAGAGCTCTGCTAGCAGTGGGCATGAACACACCCTGGATATTTTAGGTAGATGAAAGCAAAATGAGTGTGGTAGGCTCAGCTGCCTGAGCCAGTAGCTCTTAGGGAAATTCAGATTAATCATCATAGCCTCCATCAATGAGTTTTGGTCTTATAAGGGAACTAAAAATGTGAAACCAGAAAATAGAAATACCTCAAATATGTTATTATATACTGATAGATAAAGTAATTTTTCTTTGTGATCTATCACCAGTACATTTGCTAAGGGGGATATTTATTGGTTTCACAAAATGATAGATCTCTTCCAGACACACACACTGATTTAGTTTTAAACATATGGCAAAATTCCTTAAAGACTCTATCTTTCATGTACTTGGGAGCAAGGTATCTAGATCATTAATTTTGAAGAAAGGGCTCTGACAGAATATGAGCTAAATCAGAGTACTATTATATTCTTACTCTTTCCTGGCAAGAGCTGCCGTAGCTTAAAAAATCAGTTGAGGCTAATTGTACATTTTAGATATTGAGGCATTCTGTAGTGTTTTAATATGAAAATGAATACACTATAAAAGTTAGTAGAACCTGTACACCAAGGTTGGGAGAAGGGAGTTAAATTTTGGAAACACCTGCTTAGGAGAAAGAATAAGGATGTGACCAAACTCAAGAACAGGGCTAGTGGCTTCTTTCAGCTCATCCTGAAACCTATAGGTTTGGTCTCACTACTCCTGCTCCCTACCTTCACAGATGGAATTTAATATTTGAGACTAGAGTCTACCTTCCTACATCCCAGGGGCACCTGGACCAGTGCAAACAAGGTTCCTCCCTGCACTGCATTTCTTGGTTTTGTGTCTGTTATACCCAGGGCATGTTCAAGGCTCAGTGCAGGTCTCCTATCCCTAGGTGTTGTACAATTGGTTCTTTACTGGCTGCCAGTTGTGCATTTCCTTCTCAGTGCTTCTTCTAGGGATTGCCTGATCTTTGCTGCTAAGCCCTAGAAAAGGTGGGTTTGCCTTTTCAGCACTCCTGGCAGAGTGCAGAGCTGTAAAACCCCCCTGCACTGAGCTTTCATTGAGCTTCCTCAGGGGGAGGAGAAATGAGATTATAGCCACACAGGGCCCTTCACATTGACAGTACAAACGACTGGGAGAAATTTCAGCTTAGGAGGAGTTCTTTTTGCAGCATTGCCTCTCTCTCTGTGCATCTGGGAGGAATAAATCCCCTCCCAGTGGGGAGGTAGGAGCCAATTTTAATGGTGTAAGTAATTTGTACATAGGCGCTGTTCTTGGTGGTAAATTTACTGGTGCTGTGTGACACTGACTAAATAATTTACTGTGTTAGTTTGCTAGAGTTGCCATAACAAAATACCACAGACTGCATGGATTAAACAACAGAAATTTATTTTCTCTAAGTGCTGGAAGCAGGAAGTCTAAGATTAAGGTGCTGGTTTGGTTTCTTCTAGGCCTCTTTCTTTTCTGATAGATGGCTGTCTTTCCCCTGTATCTTCGCATGGTGGATTTTGTTCCCACTGTTGGGACAAAACACCTGACACCCACGATTTAAAGGAGAAGAGGTTTATTTTTGTTCATGGTTTCAGAGGTTTCAGTCTGTCTTGGTTACTCTTCTTTTGTTGCTGGGACAAAATACCCAACACCCAAAGTTATGGAAGGAAAGGTTTATTTAGCTCACAGTTTGTGGAGGTTTCATTCCATAATCAGCTGGCTCCAAGGCAGTGGGGTGCATGGCAGAGGGGCAATAGTTCATGGTGGCAGAAGACAGCAAAAACAACAAGAGCAAAAGGGGGGGGCAAGCCTCTTTTCCTCCCTTATATCGTAAGCAGGCTACCTGCTCTAGTATGGGAGTAGCACTCTCACCATCTTCCTGCCCTCCTCTTGTACAGGATGAGGATGTTTACAAAACGAGGACCCTGGCCCCCTGCTGAGTCACTTAGTTAAACTAAACCTCTCAAGTTGACACAAGGAATCAACCATTATAACATCCTGGAGAGTGAACAGCTGCCCTAAGGCATGTCCTTTACACCCTAGGATGTAGAGCTGCTGAGTTACTTAGTTAAGCTTCTAAACTTCTCAGATTGACACAATGTATCAAGCTTTACACAGTCCATAGTTGGCTGGTTCCATTGCTGTGGGTTTGAGGTGAGGCAGAATATAGTGAAGGAATGAGAGCAGGGTGTTCACCTTGTGGTGGTTGAGAAGCAGAGAACAGAGAAAAAGCACCAACAACCTATATAGTCTCTAAAGGGCAGCCCCCAGTGACCACTTCCACCCACGACCCCTCTTATTGCACATCCATGTGCTCCCGTGATCCAATCACCTCTCCAAGAGTCTCTTAATCTAGTTGAGTTGATAAGATTAACTGGCACACAGGTTCTTCCTTCCGTGTCTGAGCCTTAATCACACACACACACACACACACACACACACACACCACGACTCAGATTGGAAGGGCTTACCATAATGACCTTATTTTAACTTAATCACCTCTTTAAAATCTCTACCTCCAAATACACTCCTATTCCAAGGTACTGGAAGTTAGGAATTCAACATGTGAATTTTGAGGGGTCAGAATTCAGTTTATAACACTCTCCTAAGGCTCAGTTGCCTTCCTTAACTCTAAAATTGTATATTCCTTCTATGGTTAATTTTCAGATTAAGTGAAATATGCTTGGAAATGATTTAACATAGCAACTGCTCCTTAGGAGACATCAGCTGATGTCTGCTGCTGTGATATTGCCTTTGATGGCTCTGCTCATTGTGGTGGCATTCACCAAGTGGGCAGGAGCATGACCTGTGACCCAAGAAGTTATTGGATGTCTGTGCTCACTCTCATTCTATATTCTAAAAGTCTAAGCTGTATATCTAGAAGGACACACAGGAAAGTACTAAATAGAAGTAGGTATTTTAGTGTTGATTCTGTCTTTCATTATAAAAAAAGTTAAAATAATGTGCTCTCCATTATTCTCCACACATCTACTGACTTAATACGTTTTTCTAGAATAATATAGTTATATCAAAATTTGAAAAATCTTTCTCCTAAGCTTCATTGAAGTATAATCATAAATAAAATTAATATATATATATATATTTAAGGTATATAATATATTATATATTAAGATGATTATCACAATCAAGCTAATTAACATATCTCAGATACTTACTATTTTTATATGTCTGTGGTAAGAATACTTAAGATATATTCTTAGCAAATTCCAAATATGCAATACAGTATTATGAACTGTGATTGCCATGCTGTACACTAGGCCTCCAGGACTTACTCATCTTATAACTAAAACTTTGTATCCTTTGGCCAGTATGTTCCCATTTCTCCCACACTCCAACCCCTGGTAATCACCCTTTTATTCTCTGTTTCTTTTTTTTTTTTTTTTTAAGGTTCTACATATTTTCTTTCTGTGTTTGCTTATTTCACTGAGCATAATGTCCTTCAGGTTCATCCATGTTATCATAAATGGCAGAAATATCCTTTATTTTTAAGACTGAATAATATTCTACCATATATACCATGTTTTCTTTAAAGCTTTCTTTTCAACAATGAGAATACATGTATTATATTAAGCATTAGAAGAAATTCTTCCCACTCCAAAGTCATAAGAACATCCTTCAGTATCTCACTAGGTTCTTTTAAGAATGTTCACTTTTTTCTATTTCACATTTAGGTCTTCAAACTCAACTTGAGAAAAATTTTTGAATGTGGTATGCAATAGGGATTTAATCTTTTCCCATTTTCTTCTCCACACAGAAAGTCAGTGTTCTTGTTGCTACTTCCTGAATAGTTCATTCTTTGCCCATTGGTTTGTAGTTCATTCTCCAAGATATCTCACAGTTTCATACTATATCCATCCTTAGATCTGGCTGAGGGCTTCTTTGATGTTGATCTATGACTGAGTCCTTAACAATGATTTTAATTAATATCATGATTTATTGAAGTCTTATTATCTGGCAGTGTAAGATCCTTTTCCTTGCTCTTCTAATGACTCTCAGCCCTGGACACACCTCCTCTCAGGGTTATATAGCTTGGTGGTCCAGTCTGGCTGATTTTGTTGGAAATTCTTCTGAATGGAAATGCTCCTAGTGTGTCTTGATTCAATGAGATAGATATCCACCATCTCTGGTCTGACATTTTATTTCCTGTGACTTTAAAAGTTTATGTTTTTATTCTTGGCATTCTGCATGCTATTATGGATTCTACTTGTGAATATGTGCTTTTATTTATCTCCTCTGGCATGTGTACTTCTGCATATTTCCATCCATATTAATTTGAGGACACCTCTAAGCTATTGCTGCTATAACTCAGTTCCTTTACCATTCAAGTATGTCCCTGGTATAGAGATGCTATTAGATTATGCCTTTTCCTCTCTCCCATATGTCTCCTACATTCTTATCTATATTGTTTATTTCCTCAATCTGTTTGTATAACATTCTAAGTGAATTGCTTAATGCCACATCCCTTCTTGATTTAACCTTATCTTACCACAATATTATCCAATTGGTTAAACTCATGAACATTAATTTCCATATCTATGTATATTATTGCATCCTAAGGGTACTAGGCTAGTTTGTCTAATTATATTTCATAATTTTGTTATTTTGTTAAGTGTGCTTTTTCCTTAATCTCTTTAAGGCTTTTAAACATGCTAGGCTAAAGTCATTCATTAATTATTCCACTTTGTTGGGAATGGGGTTGCCAGAGTGCAAAAAAAGAAAAAAAAGGGTTACTAATTAAATTTGATTCAATAACAAACACTTTTTTAGTATAAATATGTACCATGCAATGTTTGAGATATATTTGTATCAGAAGAATTTTCATTATCCTACGTTGTATCTGGCAACTCCTTCTTGCTTTGGCATTGCTGGCACCCTGTGATCCATAATTTTAACAGTCTTTCCTGGTTATTGTCATGTACGTGAAACTTGAGAACCACATATCTCTGTTGCACTGCTTCCCAAGCTAGGGACAAAGTCATTTCTTTTTTTTTTTTTCTTTTTGGTGGGTACCGGGGGGGTCGACCTCAGGACCTCGCGCACCAGCAGGCGCCTGTGCCGCTGAGGATTATCACCGGCCCCTTTTTCATATGTGGGATCCGGGAGTCGAACTCGGGCCCTCGCGCTTGCAAGGCAGGTGCTTACACCGCTGAGCCATCTCACCGGCCCTATTTTGCTTAATGTTAATTTTTTGCATGAGATTTAAAATAATATATTTTAGTTACATTTTCAGTAGTTATTTCCAAAGCTTTACCCATGTTTTTCTTCCCCTTCACTGGTGGTCTTACGGTTACTTGCATTTGATCTCCTGTGATTTGCTGTTCAGAAGCCGCTCTTACATTGGTGGTTTAACATCCTTAGCAGTACTGCAGATCCAGTTGTTAAACCACTGGGCACTTTGGTTCAGGAACGATGTGAAGTGGGTTTTTGTCTCATTTTTTTCTGCAGCTCTAGTTTCATTTAGAGTGGTTATCCTTATGGTCTGCACGTTGTTCTTTTGTTTTTAAGGGTAACTAAGGTATTTAGTTACTAAGCTATTTAGGGTAACAGTTATTTAAGCTGTGAATACTATCTTTATAAGAAGTCTTTATGGCTATTGTGACATAATAAAGAATATATATTTGGTCTTTAATTCAGGGTTCTTGGCACAGAACTCCCGAGAATCTTGTAATTTTCTGAGTGATGGGGGTGATAAGAGCATCTTTTGTTATAATAATTTGTTTTAGTCCCAGGTTCTGGATGTAAGTCCTTTTAAGACTTTTTTAGAATCTTCAGTGTGATAAATATCTTTTGTATGCTAATGAGCTGGCTGATGGTTGGGAGACCCCAGATAGCTTTAGGATGGGGGCTCTTTGCCACAAAGAACAAGACATGATTGGAAACTTCAATCCTCCTCTCTGACTTCTTTTTTTTTTTTTTTTGTGGGTACCGGGGGTCGACCTCAGGACCTTGTGTGCCAGTAGGCGTCCATGCCGCTGAGCCATCTCACTGGCCCATCCTCCTCTCTGACTTCTGAAGAGAGGAGAAGGGCTTTCTTTCTCTCCAGTAAATAATTATTTAACCCATCATTGTTATGTAAAGGAACCTCTATAAAATCCTTAAATGCTGGGATATGGAGAGCTTTCAAGTTGATGAATGCATCCATATGACATGAGGGTGGTCCACTGCAACTTCATGAGGAGGCTCCTGCCCTCAGAACACTTATGCACAGAGCACTGTGTACCTCTTTCTCCATATCCTTCCTAATAAACTAATAAATGTAAGTTAAGTTGTGGGAATCCTGATTGGTAGCCAAGCTGGACAGAAGTGTGAATAACCTGGGGACTCACTGTTTGGGACTGGCATCTGCCATCTGTAATGGGAGCTGTCCTGTCAGACTGAGCCTTTAACCTGTGAGGTCTGTGCTAATTCTGGAAAGATAGTGTCAACACTGAGTTGAATTGTAAGACATTAAATTGATATCTGCAGAGAACTAGGGGATTGCTTGGTTTTGGAAAACTACATATTTGGTGTCAAAAATATTATCAATGGAGACACAATTTTCCTTTAGCTACATTCTAGTTCCCATTTCTTTATACACTGGTTTATTAGCAACCAAAATTATAATGAATATTTTAAAAATGTGGTTGCCTTTTATGAATCAAACAAAATTCACTCTGTGTGGTGATGTTTGGTCACCTGAAAAAGAAATCTAAGAGTGGCAAAATGTATGGCTGAAGATTTAGGAAACACCCCAAGATGCTGTTTGAGAGGGACAAGAGTGCAATAAGATTTTACCTCTGGAAGTTCATATCTAAGGTCTTAACCAATCCTCTGAAGAAAGCCTGCAACACTGATGGGATTGTCACTGTTGAGGTCAGAACAGGGATCCCATGGACCAAGAATTGGTACATCCAGGCCTGCTGGGAAACATGTGGCCTCAAGAAGCCACACAGCCAGGTGTTTCCCTGACAGCCTCAGTCACAGTGATGGTGGGTACATCAAGCTACAACATCCTGAAAGAACTAGCTTCTGAAGTCATTTATTCAGTCTAAAGACCGAATTGTATCTCTCCACAATTCCTGTGCTGAAGTGTGAATACCCAGGATCTTAGAATGTGACTATATTTCAAGATCAAATCTTTAAAGAGGTAATTAAGGTAAAATGAAGTCATTAGTGTAGGTTCTAATTCACTATGATTGGAATCCTTATAAGAAAAAGAGATCATTAGGACAGATATACATGAAGGGAAGATTACGTGAAGACACAAGGGAAAGATGACTATTTACAAGTCAAAAAGAGATGCTTGAGAAGAAACAAACTGTGGACCCCTTGATCATGGACCTCCAGCTTCCAGCACCGTAAGAAAATAAGTTTTTATTGTTGCAGCCACCTAGTCTGTGAAGCTTTCCTATAGTAGCCCTCTCAGACTAACATATCTATCCAACTTCTTGTACTAACTTCTTGCCCCTGAGGTTCAGTTCCTGGTTATAATGCAATCTTCCATGTACTGTCCTTATGGGGAAAGAATGCATTGACCAGATAAAAAGAGACTCTTGGCCCGCTTATCACTCTGTCTCTCATTGTGAATTAGTTAACTGGCACCCTGATCCATAGTTCCATCTGAAGAGCAGGTTTGGGGTTCATTCAGTTTTTTATCCCTCTCATACTTGCCAGTGCTGATGAAACTGAGTTTCTGGACCTAAAGAGATATCTTCACTTGAAATGATCGTAACTCTTGTTATGTGATATAAGTAAATAATTGGCTTTTACAGGTGTTTTGTTTTTTCCTAAGAAGTGTACAAAATAGATAGCTTATACCCTATCTGTAATCAGTTACCTCCTGATTTTTTTCAGTCAAAGATGAAATGGAGGAATGGGATAAGGGTTGGTTAAGACTAAGTGTCAGGCATTCAAGGAACTTTGTTTAAAAAGACAACTTAAAGTTTAGTAGTTTGCTTGTAGGATGTATTAAATGCCCCAGCAATTATTTCAGATTGGCTATTTAAAAACAGTAACCTCAAAATTTACTGCTTTGGCAAGACTATGCGGAGCACAGTCAGTGGGAACAAATGTAAAAATAGCTGAAATGGTGAGTAATTGTACCAAAGTCACACCATGTACCTGAGTTTGACATCCTATGGATTACAGCTCCTTATCACATTGGCCTATCCTCAGGAGCAAGGTTGTTTTCCAGTGATCAGAGGTAAAGTTTAGTCAAAGTTAGTTTTATATTTTCAACTGAGACTATGGAGAAAAATCATTTGCACATGAATTTTCATTTATCTATAAACAGGATCATCCTAGCTAAAAGTTTGAAGCATTAGATTTCTCCTTTTATGTTCAATGAGGCTGAACTTAATAATTATAGCCCTGAAATAGAAAATGTATGTATGTTCTACCCTACTAATACACTTGAAGGATTCAAGTTAGTGCTAATAGAGGTGGCATTCGACTGACAATAGGAGAGTTTGCTGTTCTCCAGCTGTTCAAATTTGTGCACATCTTTACAATGACAGCTATGACTCTGCAAGGCCAGGGGAAGCTGGCCTGGGAAAGGATCTCAATCTCATGGCTATTTCCATGGGTGGAGGAATGTGAGTGTGGTTTCTACCCAGAAAGGTGACTTTGGATAAATGTATTTCAATGTCCTACTAACTCTGGATCATTTCATCCGTTGTTCATTTCACATCTTGGGCCGTTCTCAAGGTGTGAATGCGGTGACCAAGCACTGAAAATCTTGTCTTAGTTTGTGAGAAGCAGTTACCTTCAAAGGGCAGATCAGACCAATATGGTAGGACATGAGGAACATAGAAAACATCCCCTTGGACTTTACCTTCTTCTCAAACCTACCTTGAGGCTGACATCTTTACAGACATCTTAGATTTAGTGTCCTCTTATTGAAAAGCGTCTGACCAGATTGTATATGGGCATCTATCGTGAGATCATAGATTAAATATTAGCACAGACTCAAGTTCACATTGCAAAAACTAGGTGCCAAGGAAATATGACTGAGACACTGGTGTCTTTAAGAACAGGAGTGGAAGATTCCCCAAAGACTTGCTGTTTAAAAACATGCTCTGGAAGCCACAGTCTGCTCTCAGTACAGGTCTGTTCAGCCCTTAAATCTCTAGTCTGTCTGAAGGGAGGAATCCTGCCGACCTTCAATCTTACAGCTTCCCCAGGAAAAACAAAGCTGCTGCCCCAGGAGGCTGCGCTCCAGGTTGCAGGTACTCCAATATTAATGTTTCTGAATGGAGACGAGGACAGAGTTTTGAGCATGAAGATGGAGAAAATGGATTGATTTTATTACTTTCAAAACAGAATTGTAGATGCTCGTTTAGATATAATATTTTACCTAAGGCAGTGAGAGAAATATCACAGACACACCAGGGATTTGAATTTATTGTTTTCCATCTCCATCATGAGCTGCTGGCCCCTCACCCTCTACACAGCAAAGAGATACTTTAGCAGAGTTCAGTTCCTGCTCAGAGCTAGGCCCTGGTTTGGATATTCACAATGCAGCAGACAGTTATTGAGCACATTTCCTCTTGGTGTTCTTCTATTACTTCAGCATATAATCTTTTAAAAATATGAAATAAATAGGACATGTGTAAATATAGCATTGTTTCTTTGGTGTGAGAAACTGAAAGTGTAAATTAAGGACCAAAATGTATAATAGATATTGGGAAATGGGAAGAAAATGTTCAAATAGGAAAGGAAGGAAGGGAAAAGAAAAAGGAGAAAAGGAGGAAAAAATGGAAACAAAGCTTCTGTAAATAAGGAGGGGAAGAGGGATTGAAGGGAGGGGAAGGGAATAGGGACAAAAAAAAGAAACAAGATATATCATATACAGGTACAAATTCCCTATGATGAATGTGATCATTATGTGTATCTAAAATGTACCAGTGAATTTAATTAATTTTTAAAAAATGCATTCCAACCCTCGACTATAAATATATTTTCATTCTGAATGTGGAAAAAAAAGGCAGAGATTTAATGTTTTTAGCTCTTTCTCAATTATCCACCATGCAAAAATGTCTGCTATAATTTAATTATCTTTTCTAAAATACAATCCTGCTGAATCTAAATTTCTTCAAATCTCAGCTTCTTTAATGCTTTTCATTACCTTTTCTGAGGTTTTCCCATTTTTCCTGCCCTTTTTCAAGTGTTGTGACAAACAGCATCTCATTACTTTGGGTAGATTTGATTTTCATTTACAGAAGTCTCTCATAGTTATAGATGAGAGAGTCGAGATTTTGAATAGTGGTAATTCACTGAGATACATAATACAAGAAAGGCAGAGGAGGACCCAAGTGAAGGTGACTACAATGCTGATTTTTCTGTTGGGAGCACTGAAGGGGGAAGGATAATCACTGAATAGGGGAGGAGGAGAAGACTGCAAGAAATGCTCTACTACTTTATCTTCTTCTAAAATGTAAATGTTACAAATATAGCAGTTTAGACTAATGGAGTTTGTCTCAACCCACCATTTCTGTCCTCTTTTAGGGTATTGGTGAATATATTAATTGGATGACTCAGTTCAACAAACTTTAAGTAACTAGTATGTAGTATGCCATGTCCTTGGGCACTAGATAATATAAAAACAAGTGACATGGTGACTAAGGTTGCTTACAATCTTTAGGGTGAGAGAGAAGAACGAGTGAATAGAACCCCACCGGAAGCTGGTCAGTGCTCAGACAAAGGTATTCATAGGAGCTCAGAGGTCACTGAAGGGCAGGAAAAGGGCTGGCTTTACATTAGCAGGGTGCTTTCTCTTTCTAACCATAGGTGGATGATGCTGTGAGACCGAAGAGAGAGGCACACAGAACCAGGACTGCACCGAGTGAGATTTATTGGGGTTTTATGGGTAGAAGTGTGATCAAAGATGGCTGCAAATAAGCGGTTCCTCACAATTTGGGTCGGGGGACAAAATGCTCAGGACAAAAGTGACTTTAAGTCAGAATGTACCTGTTTTTACTCAAGCTAATATCAAAGACATCAGGCACATTCTTGGCACTGATGGCCCCAGCGTTGGTCACAAAGCTCCACATCCTGCTGTACAGTTTTGATTATTTACACTGTGCTGGAAAGTGTATGAGGATGACTAACCACGGTTACTCGGGGTCAAAAATGGTGATTACTATTCAAGATGGCTGCACTCAGGTTAAGCTGAATCACTGCAACAGCTTCTGGAAAAACAAATGCATATTTTTTATGAGTTTTTCTCTCTCTTTCATGGTTTATTCTCCCTCCCTCTTTTCCTTCATTTTTGCAGCACTTGTAAACCGAGGGCCTCACATATGCTAAAGAAATGTTGTACCACTGAGTGACATCCCCAGCCCTTTTTTTAAAATTTTGAGACAGCGTCTCACTAAGTTGCCCTAGTGGGCCTCCAACTTATGATCCTCCCACCTCAGCCTCCCAAGTAGCTGAGAATACAGATGTGCATGCACCACTGCATCTGGCCATTTTTATTTTACCAAAGTAATTTTATAGTTTTGAAAATGGAACTAAATGGAAATATGACCATAAAATCTTCTATTTCTGTAGTGCATGGTTATTATTAACTATGATTCATCATCATTTATACATATCAAATTCTGGGAAATGGGCTTTAAAAAATCAAACAGTGTTATTGGAATGCTAGAGGAGTCTTTAGGAGTCTTGTTTCAATGTTCTGTTCTTGTCAGGATTTGAAAGTGAGATTTTTTCTGCGGGATTCTAAAATCTTGGTGAGGCAACTTCAACTCCAAAGGGATTTTCCTAAATTCCCATCACAGTTTCCTTTACCAGTTCTACAGGGAATGAAAAACAGCATGATAGTTGAAACAGAAGCAAAATACAAAACAAAGCAAAATACCCCCCCGCCAAAACCCTATATATTTTGTATGCAGAATTCAAATGGCGGGAGTGGAATGAATTCTGCAAGCCATCATGTGTATTTTTGGTTCTTTGCACAAACTCCAAGGTCTGAGGCACTTAACTAGGCACTGAGTCTTAGGGCAAAATAATCAGATAGAATTGATGGCTGCGGGCTTCAACTCAGTCCATTGACAACTCTCATACTCTCATTTATTCCCAGAATAAATTTGTTTCTCCTAATGGTACTTTCTCCTGGGTAGTGATTGCTAAAGGCGGCACACAGGCAAAGTAATATCCACTACTTCTAATTATACCATGAATTGAGGTGTAATCATTGAGTAACTAATATTATTCCTACAAAGTCATCTTCGCTTATTTCTGAAGACATTTCATGTAAGCTTTTAAAGAAGAAGAAAGCATAAATTCTGAATTTCCAATTTGAGATACATGAGTGATACCAGCTAACTATGTCTACAGTGAATATAATCACTAGGTTTGTTTCAGCTTCAAAAGTGTTCCAATAGAACAGAGATGCTTATTGAGGTGAAATTAATATGCTCCAGAAATGAAAAAGCAGAAGCTGGTCGTATAATTATTTTTAAAAACTGATTGGATCTTTTCAAGATAGTGGGATCAATTAGTGAATAACAAGTTACTTTTAAAAGGAAAGTCAGCCACAATTTATTGCTCAAATATATTATTAGAAATTATATTTTGAACAGGGACTGTATTCTTGGCTTGGAACATAAGACATTCATTTTTTAAAAATTAAAACAAACTTCTAGGGCTGGTGAGATAGCTCAGTGGCATAAGTACCTGCCTGGAAAGCGTGAGGTTCTGAGTTGGACTCCCAGTACCCACATACAAGAAAAGGGCCAGTGATATCGCTCAGCAGCACGGGCACCTGCTGGCATGTGTGGTCCTGAGTTTGACCCCCAGTACCCACAAAAAAAAAAAAAAATTCTAGATACAGTGTCATGCTCCTAAAGTCCCAGCTACTCAGGAGGCTGAGGTAGAAAGATCACTTGAGCCCAGGGCAACATAGAGAGACAATGCCTCTTCAAAAACAAACAAACAAACGAACAAAAAATCAAAGATAAAACAAACTTTCCACAATTTTAAGATTCGTGGTTTTCCAACTTGAGCTTTGGCCCTTAAAACTGGAAGATATTTTTCGCATGCACATAGCTGTTATTTAGAGTGAATGGAGAAGTATCAAACCCTCATTTTTGTATCTTGATGTCTTCATGTAGGATTTGTGAGAGAAATTAGTTTGTCCTTAAACTCCGTAAAATATAGAATGAAGAATAATATGAGTCTTGTTTATGTTTACTTTTTGTATCAAAATAAGTTTCTTTTCACTGAAAATCATACAAGCTATCCTGGGCATCAACCCTTCATTATAACGCTGGCGCTGAGGTGGAAGGATGTTCAAGGTGGTGGGTGGATGTGGGGGAAAAGGTAAGTGGCTCCTGGCAAGGACACTAGCTATCCAAGTGATAATTCACATCTGTGTAGCAGAGATACCAGGAAACCAAGGAGGTCTGAAGATGTAGCTAGGATATTTATGGGTTTCCTTTGGGAAGCAGTAAGAATGAATGAGAGCTCCTTTCTGATTATCTGGATCTAGGGCTTCAGAATTATATGAAAAATGTCTGCCATGTTATAAAAAACATGTTTTCCTTGTTCTGCTCCAGTGTTAGGTTTAGCTTTTCAGAAGCAGTTCAATAGATCAAGGACTGGTTCTAGTTAATCATAAACTCCAGTAGCTGGAAGGCTCACTACATAAGAAAGTAGTATTGTTGGTTAAAAAAAAAAAAATGACCTCTAAGTATGTCCTAAGCTGTGTAGATGTGTCCTAACAATGAACAATGCGACAGAATGACTTGTAAAGAAAGATTCTGTGGAAGACAAGCAGTGCTATACAAATTAATTCTCAATAACAATGAAATCCACTTGGACATTAGGAACTAGCTGGGTGAGAAATGCTATTTCTTTCTTATGTGAGACATTTTACAATCTTACTGATCAAGCACACAGCTGTAAAATCTGATTCCAGGAAACTATATAATCACATTTACAGCAAACCTTTGATGTACCCTGAACATGAACTGCATGATTACACTTTCATGAGATCTTGCTGCTATTTGGCTCATTATAAGCATTTTGTCACATTTTCTTTTATTTAAATAATACAACTTAAAAAGACATAACTTGAAGGGACATGAGTCATTCTTTTTATATTCGTTCCTGCTTTGATTTCTGCCAAAAATAGCATTTATTTCCCGTAAATATGACATTCATTTTTATGTTTATCCTCTTGCTGTTGTGATCATTCATACTCAAAAGAAGGCAGTAGCAGAGAACATATATATATATATATATACATATATTTTTTTTTTAACAGTAGCAATGTTCTATTAAAGGTAGGAAAAGAAACAGGCTCTGCAGAGCAAGTTTGGGCCTAGTAAAAGTAGAAAAGAAGTACACCTACAGCATGAGGGTGGCCACCATGCAAGAGAGAACACAGTGGCCGAGAACATGTATCTTGATCTATGGCAAAAGTCAATTTCCAAGAAATGAGTCCTTTAGAGTCATTCTATATTGGAATGATTGGTAACCCAATATTTTTAGTTTTGCCAAGGCTGGGCTTGAACTCGTGATCTTCATTCTTCAGCCTCACTTTCTTCACAGAAAATCAGAGGTTCAGGGAGACAGTGTACCTTGTCCAAGGCAGAAGGGTGGGATTCCAGCCATCCCAAATCTGAAACAAAAATCCTTCTGCCCTGTCCGTGATGTTACTCCATACAAGGGAAGGGACTGTCTTGGTCCTTGAATCAAAGCTCTGTCTGGACTCGAGAGAATGCCCAAGCTCTGCAGCATCCACACTGTGTGGGCACATTTCTAATAGGTCTCTTATTTGATGCTCATGCCAGGTAGGGGGAAAATGCTGAGTTGTCTAACAGTGACCCTTCTAAGACTGAGAAGCGTTCTGTCGACAGGAGATCTTACAGCAGGGTGAGGGGTCTCAGGAGTGGAGAAAAGGGTGTAAGGATAAAAGGGAAGAGGAGAGCTGGGTGTGGTGGCACATACCTGCAACCCCAGCACCCTGGGGCACCGAGGCGAGAGGATCCGAAATTCAAGCCCAGCCCGGACAATTTAGTGAGACCCTGTTTCAAAAGTAACAAAAAGGCCAAGGAAGTAGCTCAGTGCAAAGGCCCTGGATTCAACCCCCAGAATTGAAAAACAAAGAAAAAGAAAGAGAAAGAAAAAGAAAAGGTATGTGAGACAAAGGATTAATCAAGGTGGAAAGGAGTAGAGACAGATGAAATTCTTAAAGACTGCTGATCCCTAATAGAGCCTACCCTGTAGATTATTTTTGCTTCCTTTTGGTTGGATGAATATGTTAAATACTTCAAATGTTTCCAATGTTAACAGTAACAGAGAGACAACATCTAGCACGGTGGTTGATTCCACAGACTTTGGATCCTGGAATCTAAATTCCAGCTGACTAACCACTCTGAGCTTTAGTAATCCCATGTATACAATGATAATGATAAAGTATCATCTGCATTAGAGGTTATTAAAATAATTAATTAGGTAATAGAAATATGCACTAAGGATTGTCTCTTGTACTCCATATAAATATTAGCTATAATTAATCAAGCCCAAAGTATATTGATCTTATCTATAAAGCCAACGTTTTCTCTACCATTTAAACTAATTACAACTGTGTACTTTATAATTTGTTGTTCTTTCTGTACTTTCTTTTTTGCCAGTTTGTCAACACAAGCTTCCTACTTGAGTTTAGTTGGATTGGGTTGAGTTACTATAATAAAAAATACCATGGATGGGGTGCCTTATAAACAGCAGAAAATTATTTCTCATAGTTTTGGAGGCTGGAAGTACAAGATCAAGGCACTGGCAGATGTGGTGTCTTGTGAAATCCATTTCTGTGTTTACAAATTAAAATTTTGCTGTGTTCTCACTTGTTGAAAAGGGCAAGAGAGCTCCCTGGGACCTCTTTTGTAAGTCACTGATCTAATTAATAAGGTCTCCACCTTTATAAGCAAATTAACTCCTCAAAGACCTACCTCCTACTCCCATCATATTGCAGACTAAGTTTCAACATGTGAACGTTTGGGGTATACATTTATTTACTCTGTAGCAGTATGTGAAACAAGACAACGTCATTTACTTGGAGATGCAGGACCCAGGGAAGCCAATTTCCTAAAATCTATTAGAACACTTTAGCCAGGCAGCCAATTCCCATGACAGAGTCCACTGAGTTCCTTGCTAGCATTATAAGTAAACAGAAAGTTCAGGTCAGCTACTTCCTGTCTGGCCCCCCAAACCCCTGCCTATGTGTGTTCACATGCTCACGTGTACACAAAGAGCTTGACTACTGGGAAACGTCTTATTTTATAAAGCAGGATTTTCACCTCTGAACATGTGTTAGAATCACAAGGGAGTTAAAATACTACTTTTATGCTCAGGCTTCACTCAGAGCAATGGAATCAGAATCTCTTGAGATCAGGGGTTAGATCTTGATTTTTTTTAAAGATCCCCAAGGGACCTGCATGCAGTCAAAACTAAGACCTGCTACTTTCAAGGAAACTACTCGCTTTGTTCCTTCCCCCCTGCTTATCCCCATAACACACAGTTTTCATCTTCTGAATGTAACAGGGTGTATTTAGAAATCATCTATTGTATTATATGAGGTGTTCTTGACAGTAAATAACAGATTTTGAGCTTTAAGATTACCTAGAAACTCGTTGAAAATATAGTTTCTCAGGACCTACCCCAGGCAACTGAAACTGAAAACAGGGAAAGGAGGAGGACAGCAAATTTCTTCAACAAGCTTTCCAGGTAATTATTGCACATACTAAAGTTGGGTGTAGACCAGTAGTGGTCACTCCTCAGAATGAGGGCAAGATCACCTTCCTTCGTACCTTGCACATGCTATATGATGCAGCACTTGGTGGAAGGGTTGGATGTAGGGAGGCAGGTGGCCACTGTGCATGGATTTTGCTACAGTAACTGTGGGTGTTTGTGTATCCTTGTGGTCTGAAAGTTTACATATAGTTTTAAGGTACTGTATAGTTACACTGGGAACTTTCAGTTATCTATATAGAAGAGGCTTGTTTATTATTTGGATCAGCCACATTTGAAATTTTATGGATACAGGAAGTTGTGGACCTTTTGGAATTAGGAACTAGGGTCAAAGCAATGTGGTAACCCCCAGATTTCCAGAATAATTCCCTTCCTTTGAGAGATTCAGATCCTTGACATTTTAATAAATGGAAGCTGGTTAGAAGTCCAAGTAATGTGTTGGTTTCTAGATGTAACTATGATATAATTCATGTCTCTTGAATATTCATAAATCTAGAAACTTTCTTTATGAGAATTCTCCCCCCATCCATAATATCAGTTTTTGGGTATCTTCCACTCTGAACTGCTTGATCCAAAATTAAGTAAGTATTATGGCAGCTACCTGACATTATTGTATCTCCTTAAGATAAAAGGGACCACTTGGGTGAATGATAACAACAATAAATTTATATTATCTTGCAATTTTGCATTAAAATTAACCATCTCTTTAACTCATCACTTGATGCGTAGGATTTTTTCACTTTTAGTCTCAGTTTCCTAGAATCTTTGGAAAATTAATACATAAAAACCATGCAACCATATGAACGATTTAGTTTAAGGTAAAATATTATTGTTTTCTAGAATGGCTGAAGAAGATAGTAATTTTACTAATATCTTTCAAAAAAACATTACTTACTAATCAAATGTTAAACTCCTTAATAGGAATATGAACATCTGGAGATTTGAAACTTGTTATAGTTTATATTTAGATGTATCCCTACAGCCCCTGGCAATGGGCAAAGAGACAACTCATTGGTGGTGGTGTTCTTATTATCAGTCAGGGGCAGATTAGATGATAGTCCTTTGTTCATCCTAGCTTGATGCCTGGCTTGGTGGCCAAGGCTGTTTCATGCCTCAGGCACATAGAAGTACCCCTAAAACCTCATGTGATCATAGGTGGGATCTTTGGAAGGTGATTGGGGTATAGGGCATTATAGCTGTTGTTAGGAGGTAGTGCCTGTTCAGAAGGTGGGTGATCACTGTGGACATGACCTGGAAGGTTATATATTCCTTCTGGGCTCCTCTCTTGACTTGTTCTGCTTCCTGTCTGCCATGAAGTGAACAGGTATTCCTATGCTATGCCCCTGTTCCGTGGCATCCTGCCTGGGATCCAGTTGGCTATAGACTGAAATATGAGCCCAAATAAACCTCTTATCCTTTAAGTAGTGTGTGACAGGTTTTGTGTCTCAATTTTAGTACCAAAGATGGGGTTGTTGTTATGACACTGCCTGACTATGTGGTTAAGAAGTCTTTGAAACTGGATCTTAGGAGCAGTTTGGAAAGTTCAGATTTGCTGGCTAGAGAAGCCCTAGAATGTTGTAAGCCAAGCTTGGTGAGAAATTCTGGTCAAAGCTCAGAAGACCAGAATGCCAATAGAAATGCAGATGGTAAAGACCAGGCTCAGGAGCGTTTAGTTGGGAGAAGGACTCCCTTGACAGTTAGACTCGAGACCATGTGTGCTATTGTCTAGCAGAAAATTTGCCTACATTGTGCTCATGTCCTCAGACTTTGCAGGAGCCTGAAGTTAAGTGTGGTGGACTACTCAGTCTGGTGGAGGACATTTCAAGCAGCCCAATATTGGGCCTGTGGTATAGAAACTGTAGAAGTTTGTATCAGAACAATAGGAAAAATGGCTTAAGGGCAGGTCAGGAGTCAGCAAGGGTTGCAGGCTCAACATTGTAAAAGTGAAGGACTGTGTTTTGAGAAAATAGTCACTGGGCATGCTGCTCCAGAAGAGCTGCCGAGGGAATTGGTTCCCTGGGATTTGGTTCATACTGCCCAGCCATCCATACATTCAGAGGCTTCTGCAGTCACAATTCAAGGGGGCCTGGCTACTACCTGAGGTAGTGTCAGATCTTAGCATCATCCATATCATGCTGGTTTTATAGGCACAGAGAATGCAAGAGTTGTAGGATCAGGGAGGCTTCCACCCAGATTTTAGAAGAAGGAGTGGTAGTGGTAGACTAGGCAGTGTGCTCCTCAGAGGGCAGTGCTTGAAGCTGTGAAAATAAAGTTGTAAGTGCTGTAAAGACCCCAGCAATTTGGAGAAGTCAAGAATGTAGAATGTTTGAGGAAAACCAGGATTGAGCAAAGGCAGCCAAGAGAACCTATGAGGGTTAAAACCACCAGTGATGTCATAGGGGTGGGACTGCCCCAGCCATTTGGACCTTGCACCTTACCTGGGTGCTGGATCTGGAGCTATAGGATTTAGAGTTTGCCTTGCTGGGTTTCAGTCTTGTCTTTGTTCCACTGGTTTCTATCCTCCTATTCCTCCCTTTTGGAATGGGAATGTTTCTTATGTGCCATTGTATTTTGGCAGTGTTTAATTTTCTTTTGATTTTTATAGGGACTCATAGCTAAAAGTTTGCCTTAAATTTCAGAAGAGACTTTGGGGGCTGGTGAGATAGCTCAGTGGCATAAGCGCCTGCCTGGCAAGCATGAGGTCCTGAGTTTGACTCCCGGAACCCGCATACGAAACAAGGGCCGGTGATATCACTCAGTGGCATGGGCGCCTGCTGGTGCGCGAGGTCCTGAGGTCGACCCCTGGTACCCACAGGAAAAAAAAAAAAAAGAAGAGACTTTGGATTTAGACTTTTCAGCGGTGCTGAAGCTGTTAGAACTTTGGCAACTCTTAGAGATGAACTGAATGCATTACATGAAGGGATGTAACATGAGTCTTTTGGGGGCAGGAGCAGAATGTTATAGTTTATGTATTAGTTACTTTTCTCTCATTGCAGAGACAAAATACCTGACACTCAAGTTAAAGGGGGAAATGTTTATTTTGCTCACAGTTTGTGGAGGTTTCAGTCTGTAATTGGCTGGGTCCAAGTCAGGGTGGCTTAGCAGAGGTGCATTCCAGAGGAGGAACCACTCATGGTGGCAAAAGACAGCAAAAGCAAGCAAGGGAAGGGGAAGACAAGCCTCTTTCTGTCCCTTATATTGTATCCAGGCAACCGGGATTAGGGCTGTGTCAATCCAATCAGTGGACTGATCCAGCAATCTCCCACCCTTAATCCCAGCACCCTTAATCCTAGCATTGCACCATGAATTAGTCACACATTCTAGGTCCAGCCACCTCTGAAAAAGCCCCACCTATGATTGCATGAGGCTTTAGTGGGACATCTAGACACAAACCATGACAGTTTATATCCAGACATCCCCCTAAGGCTTCATGAGATCATAGGCAGGACCTTTGGAAGAGGATTGGCTTTTAGGGGCATTATAGCTGACTTGTTAGGAGGTGGGCCCTGTTTGGAAGAAGCAGGTTACTGTATGATCTGGAAGTTATGCTTCCCTTCCCAGCTTCTCCCTTCATTCTCTCTGCTTCTTGTCTGCCATGAGGTCAGCAGCTTTCCTGTATCAGTCCCTTCTACCAGGCTGCTTCTGCCTGAATCTGGCTGACCATGCAAGGACTGAGCTACTAAAATGTAAACTAAAATAAACCCTTTCTCCTCTAAATTGAGAGTGTCAAGTGTTGTGTCTCAGTGATGAGAAGGTGACTAAAGCAAATCTTTATAAGGAAATCACTTGAGAGGGAACTGTACACATTCTTCTCTCTGTGTAAAAATTGAAAAGTATTAGGACATATTAGCTTATCTGCCAGATAAGTTAAGCAAAATTCTGTCATTTTATGTTTCAGTAGGCTAAATAAGAATTTTCAGAGTGTCAGTATATTCTGAACTCCTTTGCTAGTGAGCAACTCAGGATTGCGAGATACTTGCTAGTTACATGTATATATTTGGTGGGGGTACAAAGAGGGAATGGATTGATTTCTCTCCCTAACATTGTTGTCAGCCATTCTCCATCAACTTTGTAATTCTCAATCCTTAAAGAAGGTTTGGAAAGAACCCATAGATTTTTGTACAATTCATTTATTTAAAAGTCTAGGTCAGTCTAGTTTAACTTTAAAATCATTTCTTGATAATACTTATCTCTTTCCTTTCTCGAAGAACCAGATCTTTTTCCAATCTTGCCCCTGGCACTACTTCTCCCAACTGTTACTTCCCAGCCCTCAGTTGTGGGGGTCCCTCTCCTGGCATCCTGAACTCCTGGCTGGGAAAAGGGCTTATGCCTCCTGAAGATGTGTGTATCCTTGTCATACCCTTCATTCTCTTCCTGGGGCCTGTAGCGCTTGTCTGATGCACAAGGTTGATATCCACTTATGGAACAGGAATCCAGCCCCATCTCTCTGCACACCCAGCTTTGGTTTGGTTTTCTTGAGAACCATCTCTCTCTCTCTCTCCTGAGGGGAATAGGAGAGAGAGAGAGAGAGAGAGAGAGAGAGAGAGAGAGAGAGAGAGGAAAGACACAGAGACAGAGACGGAGACGGAGAGACAGAGAGAGAGAGGAAATGATTGCAGTGTTGGGTCATTACCCTGGAGGTCAGTAGTATGACTTCCTTCTTTCTCTACTGTACTTAGGAAGAAAGAGGGGAGGGGAGGGGCTGGGGTGGCACTGGCAGGGGAAGGAGAATTGGGGAGTCATTTCTCAGTAAGTCCTACAGGTGATACTTCCTTAAAAATGGGTGTGTGTGTAAGTGATACCCTTTGACCCTATGTTTTCAGCTTTGTGTTCCATCTTCCCACCTTAAGCAATAAGAAAAAGTACCCCCCAGGAGTGGCCTCAGTCCAAGACCTCACCACAGACTACTGGCACCAAGGGACATTGGCCCAGATGCTAGGGTATATTCAGACCAGGGCCTGGGAATGAGGTCGAAGTGGATTTGGTCCTTGACTTGGCTGGACAGCTTGTGCCTCCAGGCTGGAGGCAGAGCCTGGTTTGACTAGCGTTTGTCATCCCTTGTTCTGCTCTTCCTGCTGGAGTGCATCAGCTTGGCAGAGGATGCCTGCATCTGTGTATAAGTCACTGTGGGTAATTACTCCAAAGGAAGAGGTGAATTATCCCTGCTGGGCCCATCTGTATAGATAGAGATTGTATACGCTTTTTATCTGAGTCCAGGCAGGCAAGGGTCCAAAACATATTTAAGCTTTGATCTCATTTGGCTGCTCCAGCAGGAGGGAAAGCATGCTTCCCTTGGGACTCCTTACATGACTGGAAGGGGGCCTGGCAGTTTAGAAAGAACCCTTTTGCATTAATGGCAAGTCACATCCCTGTCCACTCCCCCGTCCTGGTGGTAGACACACCAGGTACTCACTGTTCCTGATAAAAGTCTGCAATATCTGAAATTTGTAGAATGCTTTTTATATGCCACATTTTGTGCTAGGAGTACAGAGAACACAACTTGGAAACACATGTCCCTGCTCTCAAATTGAGGATGACTTGATGTGTATGTCCTGTCACCTCAGGGCAGGGAAACCTGGTCAAGACGCAGCATATCATGATACTTCCTGTGACTTCCCCATTTAGAGTCCATAAACACCCTGTGAGATTAGAATTATCCCCATTTTTCAGTTGAGAAAGCTGAGACTTGGGCATTCATATAACTGGCCCAGTCCCTACTCACACAGAGGGACAATGGCAGCAGAGCCAAGGTTTAGCCCTGAGCCTCTGTTGTTAATATTTACTGTTACTTTTACATAACTAGGTCTTTACCAGTTAAGTAGAAGTGGATCTTAGCAAGTAGAAATGTTCAGAGTTCAGCGTAAGTGACCATTTTTTTTCTAGTTTAATTAGTTTGGTCTTTAAACGTAATCAGAATAGACAGAACAGCTATCTTCTACCTTAGGTCTCTAAGGAGTAAGTGGTGGTCTCTGTATGGGCCTTGAAATCCAGAGGATTGTAGAAAGGTCATTGTCACCCTAAACAAAGTGAATCAATGATGCTTGACATGCCTGGGCTCATTGCAGCTTAGAGATTCCTGACATTCACTTAAATAGATGGTCCTGGGAGCCAGGCACAGGGAGGCACTAACGATTTATGGGAGAGACTCTCAGTGACTCAGCTACCCTACAAACAATGAATGTGTAGATTGTGGAGTGAAGGTTTCAGAGGTCAAAAGCTAGGTGTGTAAGCAGAACACGAAAATGTTCCATGTGTCTCAGGATTTGTGGCTGTCCCAAAAGGGAGCAGAGAATATCTACCCATGGCCAAGGCTTATTCCACATTGATGCTCCAGCCAAACTGCCGAGCACTTCTTCCACTGGAAAACCAGATGGGCTACGCTGGAAGGCCTTTTTAAAAATGCTTTCAGGAGACAAGCACTTCTTAGTGCTTCTGAATGTCTTTCAATTAAAAGGGTAATGACACATTTTCTAGAAAGTAGAGACTGGAGAAGAAAAGGAGGTTTTCTGTTTGGGCATAATTCCCCTTCCCAAGCTGATATATCGGCAAAGGGAGTCTTCATTTATCAGGACCCTGGACCTCACAAGTATCAGGTGATTTCAATTGAAGGTTAGTGTATTAATGCTTCCTTCCTGGCACATCCTGTCCTGAAGTTAAAACAAAATGTACAAGTCATTTCTCACTTCTGGGGATAGAGATTGTTAGAGCCAAAAGCTTTTGGGATTTTACTTCTGTGCTAATTGTAAGCCCTTTCAAGAGAAGCAAGATGCCATGTGGCACAAAGTCAGATCTGGCACCACTAAGCAAGCAGGTTTCAGTCCCATAAAATCAGAGGGTGGGGTCCAATCTGTTGAGACTTGCTATCACTCTCAGGATCCTTTGTGCTGCTCCTGGTTGGTGAAAAGGCAAAGCCTTCTGGTAATGAGTTGGCTGTGCCATTGATCCCAGGCATCTATGCCAAGCTTCCTTCCATTCATCTTGGCTGTGCTGAGCTGATGCTGAAATGAGGCAGTGAGCTGCCAGGGCCAAGAGGAGAGTGAGAATAATACATTGGCCAAGGGCATGAGAGATGGACAGGACACTTCCCAAGCTGGACAAAGAGTAAAGGAGAACCACAATGTTTCTACAGTGGCTCAGAAAGGCAATGGACATAGTGATAGCCAGCAATTAGAGATGATTGTGTTCAGCTTATGCACTGTGGGGTCCAGAGCAAAAGCTACCTTGTCTGGGCTTGTTTCCAGAGGCAGCAGGTCCTGGAAAGTCTTCCAAGATACAGTCTGTGGGAGGGATGTGGACATCCCTGGTAAAGTCTGCCACGCACTTAGGCATCCCTTGAGAATATAGAAACTCAATCAAAACCAGAGCATGGTCCTGGTTTGGGTTGGACTGCTTTCCCCCTTAGTGAAACTCCATCTCTCTTCCCAGCCTCAGCACCTGCTCTGTTCTCTAATAGCTCCCCTGGGCCAAGACCCAGCTGGGTTTCATTTACAAAAACAAGAAGGATTACAGGTTGCTCAATAGAAATGACTGTGGAGATCACCTCATTCATTCACTTCATTTTACAAGTGAGGAATGGGGGTCAAGACAGGCAAAGTTACTTCCCCAGGTCATCCAGCCAGTGCAGGGGAATTAGTGCAAATGGATGCGCCTGCATTCAGCATGAGAGAGGTCAGAGAGCCAACACCTGCGTCCTGGCTGTCCTCATTTCTCCAATCCTGGTAGGTGAGGGAATGTAGGGCAATTAATTAATGAATAGAGAATAATTATGTGCTGTTAATATGGTATCATGAATGGTTTGGCTGCAGAGGATCCAGAAAATACCTAAATTCTGTCTTCAATTAATAAATTCTTTGTGTGAAGTCTCAAAGAAAAATATATCATTGAGACAATGATCAGGAAGGGGATATTTTTCAACTAGCTAGGGCTTTGCTCCAGACCTTTGGGCAGAGCTACTCTAAATAGTATGCCTTTGGCCATAGCAACAGAATCACAGCCATTGGCAGTACTTGTAAGGGGGGAAACAGAAGGAAAGGGAGGAGGGTGTTCTCCGGGTTTTTGTTTGTTTATTTGTGTGGTACTAAGGACTGAACCCAGGGCCTTCATACTTAGTTACATCTCCAGGCCTTTATATATATATATATATATATATATATATATATATATGTATTTTTTTAATTTTTAAAATTTTAAAATTATTATTATTATTATTTTTATTTTGAGACAAGGTCTTGCTAAGTCATTAAGTTGCCCAGCTGTACTCAAAATTGCAATCATCCTGCCTCAGTCTCCCAGAGCGCTGGAATTGCAGGTATAGGCCACCACATCTGGGTAGAATTTCTCTATTGTGAGAATCTTCAAGTTACTGACATGGAAGAGACTTCAGAAAACATTTCTTCAAACTTCCTTAATTACTAATATAAGAGCTCAGGGTATTGAGGTCTACAGAGGTAAAGTGAATTCTCTCCAGCTGTGACAAAAAGCCAAGAACCTTGGGACAGGCCCTGGCCCAGCGGCTGCTTCAGTGTTTGGAGGGTTGATGGGATCTTGTAGTTGGATCCATGGGCCTATGGAGAGCAAAAGCCTGCAGCAACATCAGAGAAGCTGGAACATTTACAGACATCCAGGCTGAGGCAAAGGGTAGAATCACTTGCTTCTCTCCAAAGTCATGTGAGTTCAGACACACAGGAAACCCAGAAGATGTACTGTGGACTTTCTGCTGCCTCAGGCCACATAAGCCACAATTCTCTATCTACCCAAGTGCTACCATGAAGACGAAGCTGAGAAAGGCAGAACTCTGTAATACTGAGAATTTGCCTGAGTCATTCGTGCAGGGACTGAATTAGCTAAAGATACAGACAATTATTTGTTGGGCCTGAGAGTGTCATACTTGGTCTAAGAGTACCTAATTCATAGGCTTTATCTTAGCCAGACCCACAGCTCTTCCTAACAGACCAGTGATCCTGTAGAAAACCTAAGCAGTTATAAAGAAATACAGAAGAATGTAAACTAGTACAACCACTATGGAAATCATCATGGAAATTCCCAAAACACTGAAACTAGAAAGTCTATTTGACATGGTCATTCCCCTTCTAGGTATCACCCCAAAGAGTTAAAGTCATCATATTAAAATGATACATGCACACACATGTTTATAGCAGCACAATTCATAACAGCTAAATCTTAGAAGCAGCTTATATGTCCATCAACAGATAAATGGACAAAGAAAATGTGGTATTTACACACAATGGATTAGTACTTTACCATAAAGAAAGATAAACGAGTCATTTGTAGAAAAACGGATACATCTTGAGCCCATAATGTTGAGAAAAAAATCAGATGAACAAGCTTAAATGTCTCATCATTTCTCTTATATGAGAAACCCAAAATATAAATAAAAAGCAAAATAAAAGATAAATAATAGCAAATAGGGAGATAGATCTTTCTCAAGTGGGATGGTGATCAAGAGATGAAGGGAGAGAAGAGGAAGGGGAGGGAAAGGGAGTGAAAAAAGGAATTGGGATGTGTTATGTACATGTACCAACTCCACACAAGGAATGCAAACACTATGTACTACAAACATGTACTAAAAAATGAACCTATAAGGTCATGTGAGACTAATTATAAATATTTTAAAAAGATAAATAAAACGTAAGTATCATTCGAACACTAGCAGTTTTGTTTCTTCCTGTCTCCATCCTCCCTTCCATTTGTTCTGCTTTCCTCTCCCTTTCCTTCCCTCCCCCAACTTCTCTTCCTGCCTTCCCTCCCTCTCTCCCTCCCTCCCTTCTTCTCTCCCTCCCTCCCTGTCCCTCCCTCCCTCCCCTCCTCCCACCCTCTCTCCTTTCTTCACTCCCTTCCCTCCTCCCATCCTTCCTTTATTGGGTTCCATCACAGAGATGTTATTAGCTGGTGTGTTTCTTGGTGCAGAAGGGATGATTATTGTTGGGCCTCTGGGATGAACTTGAAGTTGAAGTAACCCAGGGAGTCTCTGCTTTATCTTGGTAGATGGATTTCAGTCAGTTCTCTGGATGGATGGGTTTTCTTTGCTTCTCAAAGAAGTGGCAGGTAAAGGGACCTCCCATAATTACAAGTTTCCAGTTCTACTTCCAGTCATTCCTTCCGTCAACTGGCATCATCCTGCACATAGTTCACAAAAATATGTTTCACCTAATATTATGTTGTACAATTTCTCATACTACTAAATATTTTTAAGAATATTTCATCAAACATTTCATTTATTTAATCAATCTGCTATAGTGGCCATTTAGGTATTTTCTTATTTTTTTTTTCACTCTCATTCACATTTTTATACATCAATCTTGGTCCATAATTAGGACTATTTCTGTATGATAAACTCCCACATGGTGAGAAGGAAAATTCTCCTGTTTAAAGGCACAGGTTTTCGTGGTCTTCATACATTCTGCCAAATTTCTTTCTGGAGCAGACTAATTCACACTCCCACACTTCCAGCATAATAGATGTCCATCTTCCTGCAAATCCTTCGGTATTTTACCTTTGCCATTTTGATAGTTGAAAAGTAGTATCTAATTTTTGTTTCAATTTATCTTTTTGAAGAACTCTAAATAGTCTAATATTAATTCATATTTGTTTCCTTTTTGAATCCAGTTTATCCCCTCTCTATATTTATTTGTAATTATTTCTGCAAAAAGATATTTTTGATTGCTGGGGCTGTACCATGCACAATTTACATAACTGGACACATTGCCCCTGCAGAGATATTGCTAAACATTAGCAGTAGGTTCTTTCTGAATGTTATAATCCCCTGTGGAATTTCTGCATCTTTTCTTTACAAGTTCTCTTATTGTTTATATTATTAAAAAACTATTCCTTATCTGGAGATCAATTATTTATATCTACATATGCCACATATATGAATATATTATATATCAATATATATATATTTCAGTCTTTTTAAAAGATACTCTTTCTTCAATACAAAAATTATTTTTGAATGTCCTTCCTCTGCCTCAGTCTTTGTGCTAAACTTGAGACAATTATTTATTTGACATTCACATTAATCCTATAAGATGGAGAGCCATGTGTCTCTTTATTTAGAACAGGAAGGCCTTGAGAGTGGAGTGGTAGGTAATGTGCCCAGGTCACGAGGCAGAGATTTCATTCATGCCCCTTTGGGTATCAGCAGTGCTTATCAGTGGTAAGCCTAAGTTTGGTTCATCTCACAGTTGTCATCAGTTGTCTTGAAATTTGCTTTATCTAATAAATATTTTGCTGTAAATTTTTGTTGTTACAAAATTCTGGAAATTCATTCCAATGGGATATTGCTCCCTTTTAAAACTATAATTTAAGGGTCATGGGGAAGACAGGATGAGATCACGGAATATTACAGCTGGAATAAAATTGGGCTTCTTCTTAAAAACAAGGATGTTGAATGCAGTTGAGGGAAGAGCTTGAGGTTGTTCCCCTAAATGAGCAACGGTGCAAAGCGAATAACAGATATCTGATCTTTTGGAGAATTCTAATGCCTTTACAGTGCAGATTTTCATCAACCTTCTTATTCATAGACTCATTCAATAATCATTCAGTATTCACCTAATATGTGCCAGGAATCACATTAGGTGCTAAAGGCATAGCAAGGATGCTGTAGACAAAACCTCAGTGTCCACAGAAGTGAAAATCTTACTTGTGTGTGGACAGGTCAAAGAAAGAGAAAATAAAAAAGTGAGCAAAAGTATAACATAATTTCAGGTATTGATAAGTGCTGTTCTGTCTTCTTTGTGAGGTTCTCCTTATAATCATTTCCTTTCTGCAAGTAGATTTGTAAGCATGGAATGATCTGGTGTTGGGTTTCAAGTACATCTGTTCAAGTAAAACCAGAGCATGAGCAAAGGTCAAATAAATCAATAGGGAAGAACATTTTTTACTGTCAAAAAAACCCAAAGGTTTAAAACAAACCAACAACAACAGAAAAAGAAACCTACTGAAAGTTGACCTTACTATAAAAAGTAGGTCCAACTAAACACAAACTATGTATTACTGCTTTCAGAACAGGATAGTTAAAATATTACTTTTATTTTAATATGGTAAAGATATATGTCCTAAAATTTACCATTATAACCACTTTCAGGTATAGTTACATTGTTATGCAGCCATGACCACCATCAGGCTTCAGAACTATTCATTGTCCTGGACTGAAACATGGTGCTTATAGCACAGTAGCTCTCCATTTCCACAGCCCTCTGGTCCCTGACCACCACTACTCTACTTTGTGTCTCTATGAATTTGCCTTATATATGTGAGATTATACAACATTTTAAGCTATTATTTAAGAAAGTAACCTGCTTTAAACAGGAATCAAATAGTAGGTTACCAGCACAGGTAATTCTGTTCCGATTATTCATTGTCATTTTAATGCATTTTGCTTATTAGATTTTTTTTTTTTTTTTTTTTTTTGAGACAGGGTCTCACTATGCAGTTCAGGCTGGCCATAAACTCACCATGTAGCCCAGGCTGGCCTCGTACTTGAGGCGATCCTCCTGCCTCGGCCTCTATTATAGGCGTGTGCCATCACACCCAGCTTTGCTTATTGGATTTTTTGATAGTTTTAGTGAAGGAAGAAATTTTAGGGAATTTCAAACTAAATAAATCACTACAGTCTTCTCATGTCATACAGAGCTTCTAAGTGGATTAAAGAAGGCAAGTTTCAGAAAAACAAGAGCTACTCAACTGCTCATGCATTACTGATTTCCTAATTGGAACTATAAGATTATAAGTACTGTAGGTCTTACATTATAAGGTTTTAAGATGGTGTTTCTGATACAAAGGAAATGATTTCCTGATGTTCAATGTTATTTTCTCCCCTAAAATATCACCCAAATATCGTATTGTCTCCCTAGTGTGAGAAACTGAAAGAGTAAATAAGATCCAAAATGTACAATAGATATGATGAATCAGAAAGAAACTGGTCAAAAGGAAAGAGAGTCTGGGATGGGGGAATGGAGAAAAGAAAGAAGGGAAAAGAAAAAAAAATTGTATTTATATATAAGGTGGTTAAGATAGATACACTACTAATTTTGCTTAGTTCATTAAAGAGAAATGTTTATGCCAGTAATGTTTGGACAATTGAATGCTGATATCTTGTACCCTGAGTAACTAACATAATGTATTAACCGTTGTTACCCTCCTATTATGTTGTTTTGAAATTTTGTTCTTTTTTGTTTTGTGTTTTTTTCTCTTTAAAATAAAAAAAATAAATAAAAATAAAATATCACCCAAAATTATTTTGAATAATCATAACACATGCATTTTAAAGAGGGCCAAAATTGATTACAGCTGCATCATTTGATTTAAATAAAACCCAGGTTGTGGGGGTAACTCCAGCAAATGCATTAGGAGCATCATTTTCATTTTATGTCTCTGTGCTGAGTAGAAAGACATTTCCTTTGCAGCAAACAAATATTGATAAAACTTCTTTAGTTGTTCTTTCACTCATTAAACTGATGGTAGGCAGGCCATCAAGGACTATACATTTAATCTATATTCAGCAAACCACACATTTAAAATCTTGACTTTTAACATTTTATAAGTCTTAGATATGTTTTAACTCCAGACGAAAAATTTTGAACTATGTGTGATTCAAGCATACTTGAAAAGGCTGAGTAAATGGTGTTAGATACTTTTAATTCTTCTAATTAAATTAACTTTGGAAATGTTCCCGTCTGCTCAAAAGTTACAGTGAATGGACTTTGTATATAAACTACAGACTTAAAAACCAGTAAGATTTGCATTCATGTTCCAGGGGGCTAAGTATTTTAGTAAGTTAAAGAGATGAGGGTTGGGAGACTCACCTAGACAAAGGTTAGCAAGGGAAGAAAAATGAGAAAATAGGGATAGAACCTAATTTTAAAAATAAGCTATGCTTCTATGTTATGGTTATAAATGGACATACAAACTTAACTCTGGAGCTGAGAAAATAAATACCTGTGTGTCACTCATGGGCTCATGCTACTCTGATTTACCATGTGATGTTATTCATGTGTTCTGTATCTCTATTAGAAACTTGCTATGCATCATTATTTTATTGCATATGTACTTGTGCTTATTAAGGTTGATAGTGATGATAATGATGACGATGATGGTAACAATTTTACTAAGAAAGTCAGGGACAGAAAATAGGGTAAGAAAAAAGGAAGAAAGAAGGGCACGGAGAAGAGCAGGGGGCAGACTAGTAGCAGTGTAGACCAACCTGATCATGCCACTAGGCTCTGCTACCACCAACCACATTTCAGCCTTGTAAATGCTTTTTTTTTTTTTTTCAGATGGGGGAAAATCTCATTTTAATTGCAAAAGCCTTCATTTACAGTGAATTTAATAATGAACAAGGAGTAGACTTTCAGAATGTTCCCCATGAATTGTATTCATAAAAATTTCTTGGGGGCTGGGGATGTGGCTCAGGGGTAGAGCTCTTGCCTTGCATGCACAAGGCTCTGGTTTGATCCCCAGCACCATGAAAACAAAACAAACAAACAAACAAAAATTTCTTGGTATACATGTAGTCAACATAATAGTATTTAACTAGAAAGTAGCCCCCTCAGGTTTTTCAAATGATTGATTATTTTATATTTTATAAGACTACTTTTTTTCCTGTATTCTAGAAAGAGCAAAGCAGTGCCATATTCCTTGCAAAGACAGGAGAAGAAAGTTATTTCATATTATTGAGCAAATACATATCAGCAAGACCTCTTTGAATCAGGTTCGAGCTAATAACAGCAGCCCAGGGGAGGGCAGGAGACAGAAGCATCCAACAAAATGCAAGGCCAGCAGAATCGATCCTCGCCCCAGTGACCCTAGCAATCCACTCTGGACGCCAGTACAGACAGTTATTATTTATTGCTCTCCTTGACTAGGGGAGCTGAGGGCTTTCACTGAAACCACAGGAGATCCGATGCAAGTGAATTCAAAATTGTCACTGAGTTTTTGTTATAAAAAGGAGGTGTGGGCTGGGTGCAGAGGCACACTCTTTTTTTTTTTTTTTGTGGGTACCGGGGGGTCGACCTCAGGACCTCGCGCGCCAGCAGGCGCCCGTGCCGCTGAGCGATATCACCAGCCCCTTTTTTGTATGTGGGTTCCGGGAGTCGAACTCGGGCCCTCGCGCTTGCAAGGCAGGCGCTTAAACCGCTGAGCCATCTCACCGGCCCCAGAGGCACACTCTTGTAACCTCAGCACTCCAGGAAGCTGAGGCAGGATCTCAAGTTTGAGCCCAACCTAGGCAACTTAGTGATTTAATGAGACCCTGTCTCAAGATTAAAAAAAAAAAAGGGTTGAAGATGTACCTCAGTGAGAACACTCTATGTTCAATCTCTAGTACTGAAAAAACAAAGAAAAGTGGAGGGAGGTGTAAGTGAATTTCACCATAACTTAGAGTTTTATTTACTTGACTCATACAATAATTACATAACTAGCATTCTTTTACCCATAAGAGCTGATACCGAACAAGATGTTTTTGGGGAAAGTCATGCCTAAATTTGGTTTCATTTTGTACAGTTCAAGTCCAAAGGTAAAACATAAAAACAGTAGGAGGCGGAAGCATAAGCCCTGACTCTGGGGCTCAGTAAATATAAAATATTTTAAATTTCCCTTGTCTGAAAAATTGCCAGTAAATGTGAGGTAGCTATACTATTAGTGTCTCTTAGTTCAATGAAAGCAAGGTTCGTGCTAATATTGACTGGAAAAATTCTTATGCCCATATCTTGTACTCTGAGCAACTACTTTGAAGATGAAAATATGCAGCATATTAACTATTGTTGTTTTCCTACTGTTTTGTTATGAAATTCTGTTTTATCTTTTTTGATTAAATAAAAATTATTCCTGAGGAAATCTACAGCCAAACTATCACAGTAGTTTAGCAAAGCATATGTTAAAAATCATTTATATTTAATGATTTACTATACCATGTCTGTTCAAAAACTGCAGTATTTCACTAGCAAATAATTTCAGAGACCATGTTTGAAGAGTGAAATACAGTAGCTGTTCCTTAGCTGCCTGGGAAGTCACGGTGTGTTTCCGGGTGGGCTTTCCATTTGAGTGAGACCCGATGCAGAAGGCGTCAGGGCTCCTTACCATCACTGTGCACTGGGAACTGCTTTATGGCAATAAAGCACTGCTAGACACTCACTCGTATATAAACCACATCAGAGGGATTGTTGGCCTTGGTGACCAGTAAAAACTGCAAAAATGTAGCCTGTCAGGTAATTCTATAGTTGTCAAGACAGAGCTATGCAGGTAGAAGTCACTAAAGTGATAGCTTTCTTCAGGGAAGTTAGTACACTGTGGCTATCATATGCAGTTGTGTGTGGCATTTGGTTAATCGTGACCAAAACTGCAACTAAGGTATTTAGGGCCAAGTCAAAGGTCTGGTAACAGAAAAATGATGTAGTACAGGCATCACTGTACTCAAGTGCGTCATGTAGTGGGATATCATCAGTGTATTCAAAGTTCTAGCTTAGACCATCTAGCTTAGACTAGATGCACTGACATCCCTAGAGTACCAAGCACCATGGTTAACTTCATGAGCATCCATCGTTAATAGCAGACGCGGAGCAGAATGGTGCCCGTGTTGCTGGCTGCCCAGGCGGCAGCTGTCAGCATTGCACTGGATGAAGAGGGTGACTCGGCCCCAGATCTCCCAGCTGTAGCATTATGTTGGCAGGGAATCTGAGGCACCATTTTGTTCTCCGCCTTGACCAATCTCAGGACACAACTGCCAGATGAACTCTTGGGCCTTCCTGAAACCTCCCTTCACACAGAGTGCTTCTGCCTAAAATCTCCCATTTCTCATTTCTGCACTTTCTGGTCTCGGTTTGTGTGTCACTTCCTTCCCTGTCATCCCTCTATTCCTCATCTGAAGTAGGTTGGCAGTTATTGGTTTTTGTTATTCCCGGTCCTGGTATCTTATTGGTTTCTTTCTTAGCATTATGTGTTGTGTTTTATGTATTTGGGCATCATTCTACCCAGTCCCTTCTTTTTTATAAACAAGGATATTAACCACCAGAGAATTAGGGAAAGTGTTCGAGATTGCTCAAGTGGGTTAGCAGTGGTGCCCTGAGCTAAGTCTACAACATATGAAAGGGCAGGAACATTGGTGAATCCATTGGCTTGCAAATAAATTTGACTATTAAGGGACAGAAAAAAATGCACAGAGCAAAGGAAGGACAAGAACCCCTTTTTGCTTTTCTTTTTTTTTTTAGGCCTCCAGCAGACATCTGTTTTCCCTTCCTTTTCTTCTTTTATACCTGCTGCATGTGAAGAAGTATTTTTATTTCTCTTTTTCTTTCCCTTACCTCCCCATACCAGGGCTCCACCATTTCTTCATCTAGCTCTCGGGTCAAGTTCTTGGCTAATGGAGGGAATTCTGATATTAGGGCCTTCACACCTTACTCACAGGAGAGAGATGAAGAGTGGTTTTTCCTGGTTCAGCCCAAACATACTGATGGCCTCTAGGGTCCCAAGTCCTGTGTTTGGTGATGCAAAGTCTTTTTTCTTTCTTTAATTTCTTATTATCCTAACTTGATAAAAGTCAGCTTTTCAGAGGAAATTCCCTGTCCAGGAAGATGGTGACAGAGGGAGGAGCTGACAGTGCTGGGGAAGAGGATGGAGACACAGATACACAAAAGTTTGCAAACTTAGTGTGCACGAGAATGGTAAGATGAGCTTGTTTAAATTCAAATTCCCACATTTCCCAAGCCCCTTGAAATTTGAATTCAGTAGGTCTGGGTGGAGGTGTTGGACCCCAGAACCTACATTGGGAATATAATATTACCCTATTAATATTAGAAAACTTAATCTTATGTCTTTACCAGTCAGAAAAGAGTCAAGTGCCTGTGATCTACGTCAGACTTGCAGCTGATGTGGCTCAGGCACTGCTTCCCAGAGGTGGCCAGGGACCCCCATCAGGAGCTGCAGCTCTTGCCCAGCCTCATTCATTTACTCTGGCGTGGCCTGAAAATATTATAGTCTGTCTGGAGGGTCCTGATGTGAAAACCTTTGTGAAGCATTGGCAAAGCAAACTATGATAGAACTCCAAACAGGTTGATTGATCATTGAATAGTAAATTTCAGAAATAAATAGGGAAGAAAAACAAATAGATGGTCATCTCCCAAGATCCACACGAGATAGGTTCCAGGTCCCTAGGGTTACCCCAATCCACAGATGCTCAAGTCCCTTATATACAAGTAAAATAGTGCAGTATTTGCACAGAATATGTGTACTTCCTCCCCTATACTTTAAATCATCTCTAAATGACTTATAATACTATACTGGATTTCTTAGGGAATAATAACAAAAAAAGACAGATCCAAATTTTAAAAAAATACTTTTGATCCATGATTGTTTGACTCCTCAGATGCAAACCCTGAGGACATGGAGGGCTGACTGTGACTCAGGGCCAAGGCAGAGTGCAGGGAAGGATGCTGTTCAAAATCTCCAAGCACCCTATGAATCCAGAGACAAAAAGTCCTGGGCAGTTTCAACGTTTGTGTCCCTCCCCAGTGTACATGCTGATGTCCTAACTCCAATGTAGTAGCATCAGGAGGTGAGCCTTTGGGAGGTGATTAGGCTGTGACTGGAACCCTCCTGAATGTCTCTTCCAACATTTGAGGACACAGCTGGAAGCAACCACCAGTGAACCAGTAAGAAACCCTGACTGAACAGCAAATCTGCCTATGACTCGATATTGTTGTTGATAAGTCATTGAGTCTATGGTGTTCTGTTTCAGCAGCCTGAACGGCATTCCTCGGGCAACGGACCCTGTGTTCCTGGGCTGAGTCACTGCTTTTTTCTTCTATATTTTGGCAGCAATACTCACCACTTCATTTTTTGAAAGCACGTTGTAGGATGCTGCCTGATCATCCAGCACCACAATGTCCACTCCTGGAATATACAGTTTTCCAGTCTTATCTGATAAAAGTTTAGAAGGGTTTTCTTCCTTATTAGAATTTGACACCACTTCAATGAAAGCACATATACCAAATTTACCTTTTATGTCAGGATCAGAGAAGATGGAGATAAGGCCTCTTCCCTTTACCAACAAAAGCCCATCCTGTGTTGGCATTGGTTTTCCCTTGACACGCCACCTCCTGGCCCCAGACTGCAGGCAGACTGTGTGGTGACAGGGTGGCAGGTGTTAGCTCCCACCCTGCCAATTCCTTGTCATTGACTTGCCCTTTTCTAATTGCAATCTGCCAAAAGCCTCAGAACTATGGCAGTAAAGGGCACGTGTTGCTCTAGGAACTGGCCGGCCACACATCTGCTTCTGCTTTAAGGTGCAGAAGTGGAGGGCACCTGTGATTTAAGATTGTCTTATTGGCAATTTAGTTAAAACTACGGTGTGGCACCACTCAAGGCAGGAAGATGAAATGTACATTTTAATGATTGAATTAACATTTGAAAGAGGAGGAGCAAGACAGAAGCACATCACTGGGAAGCTTGAGAGATGAAAAATGACCCATTGATATCCCTAGTTAAGTAGTCAGCCTAGCTGTGCAAGTAACTGAAAACCTCATATTTATCAAAGTTTGCCTAAAATTTCTTATAAAAGTCCCTATTCATTTCTCCAGCACACAAAAGATGGGTCTAGATTTTATATATTGCTGTTTTTTTACCCATTTTTTCTTTGAATATCAATTCTCTGTTACTTATAATAATGCAAATTTAAAATTGTGGTTAAAGAAATCCGCAGATTATATTTGGTTGACTTTTGCATATACTGTTTATGTACATGTGAAAATAGGTGTGTTTCTTACTTTGAGAATTCATGTTTAGCAGGGGAATTTACTCACTGAGTAGCTGTCCTTCAGCAAGTATTGGAAAGCTGCCCAGTTCCTTTCTGACTCCTTTTATGGGCTCTGATCTACAATCCATGTCTTGGGATTCAATATTATCAATCTAAGACATTTTGCTAGTAGAAGAGATGAGGTTAAGTGTTTGCCTTTCTACCTTTTTCTTTTACAAAAATGAATGGGGGTTGCAAACATTATAAGGAAGTGTGCTGATGTACTGAGCAGGCACAGTGCTGTAGACAGGGCAAGGATTTGGCATCCCAAGGTACAGGTGGGGGTCCCAGCTCTGCTGACAACAGCATAGCCTGAAGCAAGTCATTTAGCTTTCCCATGCATCTGATCCTCATTAGTAAGAGGTCATTATTATCATAGTCAGTATCTTGCTAACTCCATGGGATGGTTATTAAGGTCAAGTGAAATGGTAGATATGAAAGCATTTAGTAAATTGCATTGTGGTCCTTTACATTTCACACAGTTCAGGGCTCTAGTACTAAGCAAATGTTTTAGGTGAAGAAGGTGATAATTGTCAAGGCAAATGAACATGAAATTTTCTACAACCTGTACAAAAAGATAGTGTGCCTCAACTAATTGTGGTTATACTCTTGGTGTACTTTCAAAAATTTCTCTTCATGCTGCATCAGTATGAAAAGGAGATACTAGAACAGATACCCTCAGACTGAATTCAAGAAAAGCTGTACTGGGGCGCAAGGGTGGCAGTATCACTGCTGAACCACTGATGTGCTCAGCGTTGTCCTCTCTGTATTTTTCCAAGAGATCTCATTTAGTCCCATGACTTTAAATGCTGTCTGTAGGTTGAAAATTCTGAAAGTTACAGCTTCAAATTGGAACTTTCCCTGAGCTCCAAATATAATATCACATTAAATTGTCTAGTAGGCATTAGAAAATTAACAAGGCCTATCTTGGGCTACTACCTTCCTCTCAGATCCACTTCCCACCAAGCACTATTTACCTCACCATTCACCCAGTGGTTTAGGCTGGACTTTTCCTTGGAGTTTGCAAGAGTTCAAATCCCAACTCTATTACGTATTCAATCAGTGACTTTCAGATAGTTAATGCATATCTGTGCTTCAGTTTTCTTATCTGTAAAGTGAGAAAAATGACATTATCTCTCTGGAATTTTGTGAAGATTACATGTAAAGCACTCAGAACTGTGCCTAGCACACTGCAGTTTCTATGAAGGGTTTGCATATTCATAATTATTTTTTCTTGCTGCACCTAATTTTCACTAACAAATATTGTCAGATTTTCTTTCCAAATATACCCTAACTTTGCTCATTTCTCCCTATCCCACTACCACCATTTTAGTCCAGACTCTCATCCTATCTCTCTTAAATTCCTGTACACTTTCTAACTTGTCCCTTGCCTTCACTTTCTCTCTTTCCTTGGCCATCCTCTGCAGACCAGCCAAGATCTGTCTCCTGACCAGGCCTGCCGGGATGCACCTGCTCCAGTCTTGCTTCCTTCCCCACCTCATCACCACGCTCCATATCACTGAGGATGGGCTACCCCGCTGTGACTGCTCCTGTGTGTCAATTATTTCTCAGTCAAATGTCACCTCTTCCAAGAGATCTTCCCTCATCTTGACTCAGAGAAGTTCTTTTACAGCCACTGCCCTCCATGGTCATGTTTTTCTATTCTATTCTTACACTTAACAGGATCCGAAATGAACATTATTTAGCAGGTCTAAATGTTCCTGTTCATCTGTCCCTGTGGAATGTCAGATGAAGAGTGTACCCATTTTGTTGTTATGTTGTGACAAGGTTGAACTTCATCTGATGCTTGTGTTCTTGCTACCAGGCATGGTGGCACACTCCTGTAATCCCAGCACTCTGGGAGGCTGAGGCAAGAGGATACAAAGTTTAAGCCACCCTGTGCAACTTAGTGATTAGCAAGACCCTGACTCAAATATAAAATAAAGAAAAAAAAAAGCTGAGGATATTGCAAAGGCTCTGGGTTCAATCCTTAGTACCACGTGCGCGCACACACACACACACACACACACACACACACACACACACACACACTCACTCAGCAGAGAAAGTTAAGAAAATCTGTCCCCTCTTCCCTTTGTATTCTGGGGAAACAGGTTGATAAGAGGCCCTCCTCTGTTTACCTATGAAGAGGCCAGACTCAGACCCTTTACATTCCCATTCCTTGCCAAGAATGATTATGTGAACTGCTTGTCCCTGTTGGTCAGTCCCTACTAATCACTTGGAACAAAATGCTTGTTAACCAAACTTTGCTTAATATTCTCTCCTTGCCTCGGGCCACCAAACTGGGGATGAGCCTGTAGACAGCCCCAGGTGAGAATAAACTGGCCTCAGGGTAAAACATTCTTCGAACTAAAATCCAACCATGCCACTCTCTCATTCTGTTTCTCCATATAATGTCTTTCTAATCTTTTGCTTCTTCCTATAGAAGAAAAGCCTTTTTCCCTTATTTCTTTTGATGCTTGCAGTTTATGGTTACAATGTTCTGCCTGTTGCAATAGACCCTCTCACCCTACTGCAATTGTTCCCTTCTCCACCCCCTACAATAATCTTTTCAAATAAAGTTCTTCTTCAATAAATCTGGATTTGCTTTCATTGGAGAGTTTCCATTGTCTAAAAGGTGTGCCTGGCACATGAGAAATGCCTAATGGACATTTATTATGAAATAAAAATAAATAGCTATTAGGGTTTTGAACCAAACTGTTATAACTTTAGTGTGTCAATCCTTATGCATGGTGAGTCCCAGTGCTCACAGCTGAAATCCCGCCACTGTGGAGTCACACAGAGATAGTTTCACTATGAGCTAAAAGTAGAGAGCAAGGGCAGAGCCTTAGGAGAAACAAGGCACTATGTCCAGAATGGGCGACTGATGGTATGGATGGAATTGCTATTTACCCACTCCCTCATTTCAATTTTATACACTAGCAAGGAAAAAACAGTTTGCTCTGATCTGTGGAGATCTGAGTTCCCTGCTGCCCACCTAATCCTTCTCAGCATACCGCAATGAGAAGGAAGAAAGTGTGAGAATGTGTCTTTGTGGCTACAGAAGGCTAAATAGCCACATAAGGAGAGGTTATTATTTGAAAAGAATAAAAGATTCTGTGAGTTTTCAAGCATGATTTAGCATTTTATAAAAGTTGCATATAAATTTACATTGTCTTCCTGGATATATTTAAAAATTAAAACCAATAGAAATAAAGTATAAAAGAATAAAAAACCTATAAATATACCCATTGTCTCCAACACACGCATACATATACCCTTCTACTATTTTTAAAATTTTCTTTATTTTAGCTCACCCACAGTTAGTCTGTCCTCCTTGAACACGGAGTATTACAGCTGACTATGACTTTATAGGAAAATTATATTCAGCCTTGAAAGAGCAACTCATTTTTTCCATAGACCGCTTAAATAACTGTGACTAAAAAAGTCAAGCAACTTTCTATTCTAGTTTCACTTTTCGTCTTCCTGTGATGAATCTAAGCATCTTTCTCAACTGTAAATAAATTAAATGATAATCATGACTGAGGTACATAGCTAATTTGGGTTTATTGCCTTTTTATACGTACAACAAATATGAGCTTTCAAAGTTAGTATCATTATGTTTCAAGACCCATAAAATATGTTTCAATTTAGTGTAACTATATTGTCATTTTGAGTTAATTTATGTAAGAAAATTCTGCACACTGCTATTAATGAATCTATCTCAAAGCTGAGCATGAAAAAGACCATTAATTAGCTTTCTATTGATGGATTAATCAGGGGAGGGGCATCCCATTCACAGGCCTTGGTGGTTAACAGGCAGGATATAAAAGACTTGATGGCAGCTGTTGGATGACAAGAGGGTCATTTTGAAAATATCAGATTTAGAAATGGTTAATCATTCTGTCTAATGATTCTTAAAAACATTCAGAATATCTTAAATGTCTCACATGATATTGGGGAGTTCACAGTAATTTATTGAGCATTTTCATTGTGCCCAGCACCATGTTATAAGCCAGTGGGTGATTAAAAGATGCCCTAAGATCCATTCTTTCAATGATGTTTAAGGGAATCTACTTTATTTTATTACCATATGCTTAGATTAAATATTCTTTGACATTATTTTCTCTGTGTTATTGCTGGATGTGCTTGCTTATTCTAGTGGAAATTAGCTCCATTTCCCTCAGTATAAATCTTCTTGATAGTTATTGATAATGCCATTTCTCTACCCTGATGAATCACTTAACCAAAGACATACTTAATTCCTTTAGACTTTACTCTTCTCTCTTTCCATTTTAACCAAATTCTGTTTAGTGAGCTTATTCTTGTGTACCTAGATGTCTCTTAACATGTAGCAAATTTGAGATGTTTTCATCAAAGCAGGGAAATTGCTACTTCTCTTTTTCATCAAACTGGAATTGATTTTCAGGTCCCAAGAATTTATCTCCATTTAGGGAATATATCATGGCAAAAGAACACACGATCACTGGTAATTTTTAAGTTTGGGTAGCTTAAAAATGACTTAAAACACATCCTTTTTGTCAGGTGAAATTTCTTGAAATCTGGTGACACTTTCTTAAATTGATTAACATTTTTAGTCTCTTCTGTCTTCATAATTCATATTATTGACTCTGTACATTTCTCCAAGTACAAATAGGGTTGTCAGACAGCTTTAGTCTGCAATCATTAAGTAATATATAAAGAGTGCCACTGAGTAAGTAATTTTAAGAAATGGTTCTCTGGTGTTACAAAGAATTAATGAAGTTTTCAAAGGTGCCCAATTTGCAATCTGAGAACAGCTCAGATGTTGGAAGATTTTGACTTTAAGCCAAAGAAACAAACACTACAAAATTATTAGAACAGGAGCAGAAGAAAAATATTTAACCCAGAGTTTGCAAATAGAACTGCAGGTTTAGTCTGGCCTACAGAACTTTCATGTTTAAAATTTTGATTTTTGAGAGCCCTGAGGAAATACAAATGAATCTTCAGTTTATCACACTCCTTAGCATTGTCACTGGCTTACTGCTGACCCTCTCCCATTGTGCATACATTTATGCTGCTTGCCTGGTACATACAGGGGTTTAAATCTGTGACCCAGTTTTACAGATAAGGAAATGAGAAAATGATGAGTTCAAGGTAACTGATTAGCAAAAGTATTTCACATGTGGTTTGATGCCTTTCACGGAGTCTTGCTACCTGGTGTGCATAGAGGCCAATATGGTGGCACTGAGTATTAGCAAAAAAAAAATTTTATTACACAGTCAATTACCAAAGAGGCCAGGAGCTGGGAAAAACTCAAATATGACTTCCCAATCAATAGAAATTGGGGAATTTACAGGAAGGGGCAGGGGAGAAGCTGATGGTAAGAATGTTTTAGGCTTCTTTGGTGTAGCCATAGTCTGTCATGCCTCTTCATAGTTCACATTTTAAATTTAAATTTAATTTAATTTTTATTCTGAGGGAGTTATATCCTGCAGATGGGATTTTGAGCTTCATGAGCTAAAGGGACAGGAACTGACTTCTGCACATGATCATTCTTGTAAAGCCAATTTTAAACTGTCCTCTAGTGGATTCTGAATGCTTTTCCTGAAAGACAATTTAGAACTTTGTTATTTAAGGTATTTGTGTCTGGTTGGGTACAGGGCTTAGCTGAATTGAGGTCTACAAATATCCTGATTCTCCTTTAGAGTCCTTTCTACTTCATGAATAATTATATTTTCTGAAAGATTAAAGTCAGAAAGAACTAAAACTCTAGATCATTAATATAGAATTTCATACTTTTGTGAAATTATAAAATATTTTATAAGAAGAAGTAATAAAAAGAAAGTAGTTCAAGAGTGAATAATTTGGCTAATATAAGGGAGAAAGCTGGGATTTGAGTCTTGAGTTCAATCCCACATGTAGTCTGGGCTTATCGTCCATTTTGTACAATAAAGGGGACAGCCAGTAAAAACCCATCAAATAATGGCATTGCTATCTATAAATGTAAAGCCACAGTTTCCAAATAAACTTTTAGAAGGTTCTTGCCTTTAAAATGTCAACAGTCTCTCAAATGAACAATCTACCAACTTAGAATAAATGTGACCTGTATGTCAGGTGCAGAAATTATTTTCTCTTAGCCATAATGGTACTTGCGCAAGATTTCTTTGTGTCTTCATAACTTCAGATTAAACAGATCCTTTGACTTAGCAAAAGAGGCTGTGGTATTTCTCGATTTAAGTTACCATTAATGTGGTTAATCAAGAAACACACTGCATCATTGCAGTCTGAAAGGGAGCAAAGAAAGCTTTGGTTTGTGGAATTCTGAATTCTTTGCACTTTCTGACTCAGACCTAAACATTCATTAAGAAAACATTGCTTCTTTTGGTCTACTATTTGAAATAGCAATCAGCAGGGAAAGTGTCCACAGAATGAAGGACGAAGACCACACTACTAATTAGAAAACACTCTCCCAACATTCTTGACCTAGCCAGGTGTCACCAGTGTGTTTCGCATTAGTCTACACTCCATTTCCAGTCTCTTCCCTTCCCTTCTTATTTCTTAGTCATTGTATGATCAATGGACTTGGAATATTTTTCTCTTCTTTTTACTTCTTTTTGTTTTCTTTTCTTTGAGGTGATCCTAATTAGTTTCAGCAGGGATGTACATGAATTAGAAGATTGTTCAAGAACTCTTTGTGTTTATGCACCAGAGAAGTTGGGTTTCTGGCAATGTTATTTTGCTTGTTATTACATCTTAAACTAGATTCTTAATTTTTAAAACTCCGCTGTGCTGTGTGGCATTTTTCACACCTGTATCCAGCACTTATCAGGTCATGCTATAATTATTTACTTACGTATTCACCTCCTTCATTTGACTGTGTACCTCAAGGACAAGGGATTACCTTAATCAGTTCTAAATTCCTAGCACCAACACAATACGTGTTATATTATTCAAAGAAAGGAATGAGTAAAACCACTCAAGATGATGGGTATCTGTGAAGAGTCCTGCTTTTTTAAAGATCCAAGTGTGAATTAATATATAGATAAACGAGACATAATGGTTGAGTGGGAAGAATCAGAAAAGACAACTTGCGTAGAGGATGGGACTCTTAAGGAAAGGGAAGATGGCTCTAGTCCAGTGTCCCAAGTAGATGGGAGAGCAAAGTGGCTACCATTGTTCTCTGCCAAATTTCCTCCTTGCTTTGCCTTGTTTTTCACTATCTCACTGTGTCATTTGTGCTTGAGTGAGCTGTGGCCACATTGATTTGCCTTTTTGATTCTCTTCTTTCCATCCCACAATAGTACATTTTAAGAGACTAAAATTCTTTTTATCCACTATACTGTTTCACTTTACATCTAATGTTCTTTTTAACCTGGAATCAAGTTTTGCTGGCTCAGGAGTCATCCCTCATGCAACTCTCTCTTCCTCCTCTCTCTTGACATGACACTTACTATGTACCAGGCATGTTCTAATTACAGCCACATAGCTAGAAAAGGGAAAGTTTGCTTGGACCTGTGCATGCCGTTACCCTGGGATGAGGAGCTCATGTACCCAGGAATACGTCTATCTAGAATCTGCACCAGCTTTTAATGTTCCAAGGACCAAGCATGCAAAAATCCCTTGCCCAAATGGTTCCTAAAGTAGTATTCAGGGCTTGTGTGGCCCTCTTTCAAGGTTCCTGCTTCCTAAGGATGCCTCTACTATTTGTTGGGGATGAGACTGGGTAAACTTTGCTGTGTGTGATGGCTACACACTGTAAGGCCTATGAAGTCCTTCATGATGTGGGACAGAGCCAGGGGTAAATATAACAAGGGGATGTGGGGCACACTTCTTATTTCACTCGGTTGCTACTTTCAGCTGTCATAAATATCAGAGCCAGCTATTTTAGAAGTTTTACATATATTGTTTGATTTTTCTTCATAACAGCTTCATGTGAGGGAGATCAAGTTCTGGGGGGAGAGCAAAATTATAGGGAATTACTGAGATATCAAGTAAACTCATTCAACAAATATTCACTGATCATAACAATTGGAGTGGATCCCTGTTACAAAAGACAAACAAGAAAACAAAAAGAAATTTATCAAAATGCATATTTTGTATATGCATGGGAGGCACTCAGAGAATGAGTAGTTCTCAAAGAAATAGCTTATTCAACATCTGAAAGAACAATACATTTTTAGAGAAGTGACAAAATAAAGAAAAAGAACTTTGAATTTCTATGGGCAGCAACTTGGGTGGGAGGAGGCAAATAACTGGCAAATAAGGATGGTTAAAAAGCTTGTTCATGTACATTCCCCTGGTATCATCTCCTAGCTGAGGAGGATTTTAACACATCTTCAGTGATTAACCTTTGTTCCCCCTGGTAGAAGGTGGGAAGACTTTGGATAGCTTTTGCTTTTGTAAATATGTGTTCCTACTTTTAGACAAAATAAAATAAAATAAAATAAAATAAAATAAAATAAAATAAAATAAAGGAAGGACAGAGCTTTCCTGGATCTGTGTCTTGTCTTTAGCTCAACTATCCTTCATATTCTGGGGAGGCATATGTTGGTCTCCCTCAATAGACATAGTGGTGAGCAAAAACAGAAGGCCTCTTCTCTAATCACACTTCTCACATCAAATGAATAAAGGAATAGATAGAATCCAGAAGCAAAGGAAACATTCTGTCATTATACACTTGTTTAAATAGCAGTGACGTGTACTATAACCCTGGTTTCTACTTACTAGTTTTGTATTTCTAGAAAATGTTTAGGCTCATCCTTCTCTATGATTTCAAGAGAATCCTTTTCAGTTTGTTTCCTTATTGTGAGCATTATTTTCTTATTTCTTCCTGTTTTCAAAGCAAATGTGCAAAATATCCCACTTCCTTTTCCTCTCCTTCCTTCCCTTCTCTTCCTCCTCCTTCTTCTTCTCCTTCTTTTCTTTTTAATCTCCTCCTTTTCCTCCTCACTCTTCAGTGTAAAAGGAGCCTTGAAATCATTGAAAGCGATCCCCTTCCTCCAACCCCTGTCCCAGTTTAGGAGGGCTCAGCCATGGAACATGCAGATATTATCTCCTTCCTAATCCCATGCTCCTGCGGTCTGTGAGCCAGCTTGGTGCTGAGTACTAGAGTGTTGACATCGCAGAGGCCACAGTAACGGATCGGGCTTCCTCATAGACAGGACATAATGCCCCTGTGTAGGGCCAGGTTTGAGAGATCACATGAGGCTGAGAGAAGCATGGCAGCACTTGCTACAAGGTGTGCGGGCCCTGTAGACCAACCTAGACTCTGCCATATGGATGGAAAACACTTTGGGCTTCAAGAAATCTGAAGCGTGTTTCCCAGTCCATCTACAGCGCTGCCTCTATGACTCCACAGAAAGCTGTTACTCAGAATTGGGTTCTATTTTGCACCCAGCTCCGGCTTACCATTAGTCAGGAATTTAAGGGCCTTCTTGGTTCAGGGATGCCTTGGTTTCCTCATCCCTCCTGAGTCTCCATGCAAAAGCTCGCTTTATCTCTACCTTTCTTTCCTATTCCCAAACCCTGTTCCCTCTTTTCTAATTATCTCCTTTATTTTTGTTTTCGCAGTACTGGGGTACTTTTATTGTCACATTTTACTAGGGAAACTGACTCAGAGAGCATTTAACTAACAGGCCTGAATTATGAGGAGAACTGAGATCATGACTCGCATCTGCCTGTTTCCCAGGTCAGTGCTCTGAACCATTATTCTATACTGTATGAATTCCAGAAGAATTGGAGAATCAGAACTTTTGGAGACCGAAAGAGCACCTTATCTCTATGTGTTACCTCTGCGGTAACCACCTATGTGGGCTAAAGTATTCTAACGTATATGACAGAATACTCCCAAGACTGTTTTACCTTAAGCATTTTTTCCTCTGCCATGACCATCCGCCATGCTCCCCTGCCTTGGAGCCACCTGACTGTGGACTGAAATTTCTCAAAAATATGAGCCAAAATAAATTCTTCTTGTTTAACTTGTGAGTGTGGGGTATTTTGTCTCAGTAAAGAGAAAGTAGCTAATACAGAAATATAGGGTGAGGTGAAGTGGTTGTAGATAACTTGTGTTTTTAGTTATACATCTCCAGAACAAGAGGTTCCCTCACAGGTGGTTACCAACTTATTAATCTGCACATGTTCACCTTCATAGTCTTTTCCTCTTAAATGTCTTTAAACTTTATTCAAGAATGCATGTGCTTTTCATTGTTGGAAACAATAATAAGGGCTCTCAAATCTATATCAAGAAACTGGGATTTGCAACATTTACAGTTTTCTCCTCTTGAGCAGAATCAGCAGCATCATTACAAAAATTTCCAGAGCTGTGTGGTGGTACATGCATAAATCCAAGCACTCTTAAAGGCTAAGGCAAGAGGATTGCATGGTTGAGTCCAGCCTGGGCAACTTAGCAATTGGGTGAGACTCTGTCTCAAAATTACTTGGTCCTTGAGTGACTCAAGACAATGGAACTCATCTTCTCCTCCCAAATCCCCTTCCCAGTGTGAACAAGAAAGAAGCAACTGGTGTGGGAAACCAGTAGGGCTGAGGAGTTAATTTGCTCTTTCGGCATTACCTAGCCCATATAGACTGATACAAACTCCGAAACTTCAAAATGGGCTTGCACATTATGTAACAGAAATAGTAATGACAGGGCCGGTGAGATAGCTCAGTGGCATAAGCGCCTGCCTGGCAAGCGTGAGGTCCTGAGTTCAACTCCTGGTACCCACATACGAAAAAAAGGGCCGGTGATATCACTCAGCAGCACAGGCGCTTGGCGGTGCATGAGGTCCTGAGTTCGACCCCCAGTATCTACAAAAAAAAAAAAAAGAAATAGTAATGACAGATTTTTTAACAATATATTTGGATATACATTACAAAACCCTGGGGAAAACAAAATATGACCTAGCTAACTACAATAGTCTTACTTTTGCAATTTAAACATCCAAACTATGCAAATGTCCAGAAACATGGTTTTTTGCCATTGTAATATCCTAACATGTTCTTCTTGCATATTAAGATTTTTCTGGATGTTAATCTATTTTGTCTGGTTTCCCCACTTCACGTGCATAGATCTTTCACCTGTCACTGGCCACCCAACAGAAATCACTCTCCAGGTATCCAGACCTAGATCACAGCATAGTCAACAGGGTTAATAGGGTCCTTGGCGACTTATGCACAAAGGGATGCATGGAGTAATCCTGGCAAACAAACATATAGGCAGCTGCAACGTGAGGAGTTGAAATAGAGGTTGAATAGAATGTGCACAATATCAGCAAATGTCAATCAGGGTGAATGAAGAAAGAAACCCATCACAGTCTGTGGTTTTTTGCTTTCAGGCAAAAGCTTTGAGCAAAGTCATCCTGGGTCCCAGGAAACAAACCAAAAGATGAACTCAACACAGAGAATACACACATGCAGTATTCAGTGAGGGGCAGTTGTACTTACATGGTAATTTTTTTCATTTTACGGAAAAAAGGTAAAACAAAATTTCATAACAAAATAGTAAGAGAGTAACAATAGTTAATATATTGCATGTTGTTATCTTTAAAGTAGTTGCTCAGAGTACAAGATATGGGCATAAAAGTTTCTCCAGTTGATATTAGCACAAACATTCCTTTTCAATGAACTAAGAGACACTAATAGTATAACTGACTTGCATTTTTTTCCTTTTCCCTTATGGCCTTTCCCCTTGCCCCCATCTTAGTTCCTTTTTCCTTTTGAACAATTTCTTCTCATTTCACCATATCTATTGTACATTTTAGACCTTATTTACTTTTAGTTTCTCACACCAGAGAGACAATACAATGTTTACACATGTGAGTCTGATTTATTTCACTTATGAGTATGGTCTCAAGTTGCATCCATTTACCTGTAGAAGTCTCAAGTTTATTCTTCTTTGTGGCTGAGTAGTATTCCATTGTATAAAAATACCACATCTTTTTTATCCATTCCTCAGTTGATGAGCATTTGGGTTGTTTCCAAGATTTAGCTATTACAAACTGTGCTGCTATAAACTTGGTTGCACATATATCACTGTGGTATGACATTTTTAATTCTTCTCAGAAGATACCCAGAAGGGGAATAGCTGGGACGAATGGGACCTCTAATCCCAGTTTTTTGAGGAAGCTTCATACTGATTTCCACAGTGGTTGCACCAGTCTACACTCCCACCAATAGTGGAGAAGGGTTCCTTTTACCCCACAGCCCTGCCAGCATTTGTTATTGGTTGATTTCTTGGTGATAGCCATTTGTTCTAGAGTGAGATGGAATCTCAGTGTTGTTTTAATTTGTGACTCTCGAATGACCGATGAATGTTGAACATTTTTTCATATATTTATTTGCCATTTGTATTTCTTCATCTGAGAAGTACGTATTCATCTCAGATGCTCATTTTTGGATTGGGTATTTGAATTTAGAAGGCCTGATTTTTTTCAATTCTTTATATGTTCTAGGTAGAAGTACTTTGTCTGAGGGACAATTGGCTAAAATTTTTTCCCACTTTGTGGGTTGTCTTTTCAGTCTCCTGGTGATTTCTTAAATGGCAATTTTAAATAAAATAGAAAAGTATTATCATAAATAATACATCAATGGATATAAAGGGAAAGGATACATCTTCATTGACACTTTGGAAAAAGTAAATTTCTTTTTTTTTTTTGTTTTGGTACAGGGAATCTAGCTCAGGACCTTGTGCTTGCCAGGCAGGCGCTTGTGCCACTGAGCTATATCCCCAGCTGGAGAAAGTAAATCTTTTAATATATCCAGCATATCTATCTTAATTATCAATAAAAGTGACTTTTTTTTTTTTTTTTTTTTTTTTTGTGGGTACCAGGGGGACGACCTCAGGACCTCGCGCGCCAACAGGCACCCGTGCCACTGAGCGATATCACCGGCCCCTTTTTTGTATGTGGGTTCCGGGAGTCGAACTCGGGCCCTCGCGCTTGCAAGGCAGGCGCTTACGCCGCTGAGCCATCTCACCGGCCCAAAAGTGACTTTTTAAGAGTAGAAGGTTTTGCACACTAATCAGTGAAGGTGAATTTTAAACTTGAAAATTTTTTGTAATATAAGATTACATTTTGGCAGCTAGTAGCATCTGCGGTTTCTCTGTCAACTTCTATTTTTTCCATTACAAGATCACACAGGCACACTATGAGATTTTCTCAGCTTCATGCTTGGGGGACGGTTAACTCTGTTCTGTAAAGAAAATCTAAATTTTTATATTATAGTATATATTATGACTTTTTCTATCTCACAGGTTAGAAAATACAGATAAAATATAGCTGAATCATCACTGATATCATTCAAAAGTGATAATAGTGAAAAATAACTGAAAAGGAATATTGGTTGAAGAAAGGTATTCAAATACACTTTAAAATCATATACTTCTGAAACATCTAAGTCTGTTACCAATTGTATGGAGGGAGGGAGAGAGGGAGTAAAACAGAAACATCGACACTAAAATCTCAGAAGAAACCAAAGTACATAACACTTTTAAAAGGGCCAAGATCAAAAAGAAATAATTAGTATTAAATTGGGAATTAGGTGCAGAAAATATTTTCCTTTAAAAAAAATTCATATTTGGTGCCATTTTGCAAGTCATGTCCATGGTTAGCTATTCCTCTGAAGATGCTGCTTTAATTGTGGGTGTATGATCAAAATTCAGCATCAACCTCAGATCTTTTTGATGTCCTACATCAGTTCTATGTGAAATTCATAGCTTGGTAAAATATTTTAAATATATTTGCATGAGTGTGTGCAGAGGTCTTCCATTCATTTATCCATTTGTTTTTCTGTTCAGCAAATATTTACTGAACTCCTATGATGTTACAGAAATATGTCTAAGAGCTAGGAAACAGTAGAGAAAAAAGCATATTCTTTGCCACTGGGGAGAGAGAGAGATAGTAACTAAACAAGTAAGTAAATATATAATACTACCTTAAGGTTGGAAGTATTCTGATGACTTTGTGAAAATACATGTCAAGTCTTTGTGAAATAAATGATGGAAAGTTAGCTTTAAAATATAATGGAAGTTTTTTTTAAACTAAATATGGAAACTTTAGACAAACATAATAAGGAATGTCAAGTTACTTTGGCAAAAAAAAAAAAAAAAAAAAAAAGAAAAAAAAAAGGAACCATAATCATCATACTACTCTATGATCTTATTAACTAAATAACTGGGAGAAAAGGTGATGCTGTATTTGGTATCTTGCTTTTCATCACTTGCTTTTCAAGCATTTTTCTTTGTCTTTAAATAGTCTTAAAATATATAATTAGTAGCCGCAAATATTATAGTCTATATAAAAAATTAAAGCTTTTATTATTTTTGACAATTTTATGTTCATATATGCATAAATCTTTACCTTCATTTCTGAATACATCCCCAAAACAAAGTGCTCAAAATGGAATTATCGGGTCTAAACGCCATGCATATTTATCATACTTGATGTGCGTGCTGTGCAATACATTTGTAGAAGGTTATACTGTTTCCTTGTTTCCTCAACAAAATGTGAGACATTGTGCAGATTCGAAACTTCAGTCAAAACCACACCTCAGGGCCGGTGAGATGGCTCAGCGGCGTACGCGCCTGTCTGGCAAGCGCCAGGGCCCGAGTTCGACTCCCGGATCCCACATACGAAAAAGGGGCCGGTGATATCGCTCAGCGGCACGGGTGCCTGCTGGCGCACGAGGTCCTGAGGTTGACCCCGGTACCCACAAAAAAAACAAACAAAAAAAACCCCCACACCTCAGCGCTGTTTTAATGTTTTCCTTCTTTTTTCTTTTTTATTTCTTTGGTGCTATTTTAAACAACATTTACTGGTGAAGCTAATTCTTTAAATGCATTGATTGCATCTTCCCCTTATGTGAATTCTTTCTTATTTGCCCTTCCTTTATTTTTGCTATGAGGTAGTGTTTTTCTTTGGATTTATGAGACATTTTATGTATGAAGCACGTATTTGTTGTAATTTTTCTCCAAGTGATAATTTATATTTACACATTATTTTGACATTTGGAAGCCTTTTCATGCTTTCATACTTACTGACCTTTTTTCTTTGTGATTTCTTCCATTCCTCTTATGTTTAGAAAATCTTTCAAATACTAAGATTTGTACATGTTTATCATATTTTTAGTTATTTTTACTTTTTTAACTTCTTAATTGAGCTTGATTTATTTTGGTGAAATGGGGTTTTAATTTGAGCCTTGTCAAATAGTTCATTTTCTTAACAGTTTGTTAATAAAATAATCCATTCTTTCTGTCTGTCGGTGATACTTTCTTATCTGTCAAGTTTACACACAAACACACATACACATACTCTGGTCTGTTTCTGAGCTTGCATTAATTCTTTTAAAAGAGTCTGTTTTGAACATTGTGTGGAGAGCGACGGTTCCTGCACTTTTTGTTCCAGATGTTAACCGATTACAATAATTCTTGGCACTGTCTTGATGGAATGAAGGAGAGCAACTGTGCGGAGGCATTTAGGACCCAGGGGAAAGCCAGGCTCGGTATAGAAGGACAGAGTCTCGGCGCACACGCCTCCTACCAAAATCACAGCCCGGTGGAGCCGGGCTCATTCACAGCTTTCTAGAGAAATCTGAGCTCGAACCTGCCAGAATAGATCTCACCCAGCGAGTTCAGCCGCGAGGGCACCTGCAGAAACACATTCCCAAAGCAAGCCTGGGCGCCTGTGTGAAGGTATTTGTTGCCTTTTTTCTCCCTTCTATATTCGCAGCGCCTCCCCTCACCACCCCCCATGCCTTGGTTGCGGCGTTTCAGCACTTTGGTGCGTGGACAGCTCCCATCTGCAATTCCTCTGCACTCCTTCCCTTCCCGCACCCCACTTGCCACCGCCTCCGCGGTCCATTCTCCTCCAGGCGCCCGCTCAGCCTGCGCTCCCTTTACACCATCAGAACCCCATCTCCATCATCTCCGTCATCATCTTCACCATCACCGGCGCCGTAACTACAGTCAACACAACCGTGTCTTGTCACTTTGACAAAGCCCGAGGTCCGCAGGGTAGAGGAAAAGAGCTCAAGTCTGCAGGCATAGGAAGGAAAGTTCAGGTGAATGACACCCCTGAAAACAAAGAGAGATGCCTGCTTGAGGGAAAGACAAAGTGAACGCAGGAGGGAAAGACCCCGGGCACGGGGACAGATGGGGACTTGCCAGACACCAGCAGTTAGCCAGCTGCCTTTCAGCAGATTAGGAACTGTTTAGTTCAGGAAATTAACATGGCCTGAGGCATAGTGTGATTCCAGAAAGACAGAAATGTAAGCTCAACCCATGCTTCTGGTTTTCCAACGGAGAATCATCAGAAGCAGGGTGGGGATGACTGATGACTCATATTCACCTACATGCTTTTCCCTTCCTAAACATTTAGGAAGAAACTATGGAATTAAGTTTTTACTGAAACGTTTTGTAAAATAGGGACCCCAGAGATTACGTCTCTGGCCAGAATGAAAATTAAAATGATGGTACTGACAAGCAAACAAATGGGGAGCTCTCACTGGAAAATTCTGTTTGTTCATATGTCTTTTTCTGTCTACTTATTTTCCAGTCTTAAACCTCTCTTGGAAGCAGAACAGATAGATCTCTTGCCCAAATGGCCAAAGTAGTAATGATATTCAGAACAGATGGCCTGGCTTTGTTCATCACTAGTCAAGGACTGGCTCAGAATTGAAAGGCGAGATTTTTATTGTGCTTTCTCAGTAATCAGGCAATAACACCATTTTCCTATAATAGTAAAAGATAATAGAGTGAAAAAAAAAAGCATTTTATGTAACTATGGTTTCCCAGAATCTGCTTTTAGAGTGCTACCATTTTCTGTCTCAGCTGAAGGGAAGTTAGAACATCTTTCAAATATCTGATTAATTTGGGCTTGACGATCTAAACATATGCCATGGCACCTATTTGATGTAGCCACAGTAATCTGTCTTATAAGAGCTAACAAACATCAGAAAATAAGTGCAAGACATTGTCATGAATAAAAATCTTTTAGTGGGTGTTCATTGTATTAATTTTCACTGTACAGTATTGTGTTTTTCTGCAAGTTGTTTTTCATAAACTCAGTACCATAATTAAAATGGTATGTATTTAAATGGAAATGGTGTCAGGTCACATGTAATAAGAAAGTTTAAACAAGAATGGAGAAAAGCTTCATTTAAAAATTGCCCTTGCACATTTATTCTGCCTCTTTAAAAAGAGACAATGAAGCAAGTTTTGTCTAAACCAACTTGCTCATTATTAAAGGCATTGCCAAAAATAAAGAGGATCACAAACAGCTATTTTCTGGAGGAATTTTGGGGGAGAATTCTCACCTAATACTCTGTGAATAGAGAATCATGTCAAAAGTTTCCTTACTGCCTCTAATTTTACAAACATAAGTGTAATTCCAACTGCCTCTAAAATTTGCAACTTTTAAACTCAAACCAAGAAAACAAGTAAAAATATTTGGTGAAATGGATTTTAGAGAAGAAGTAAGTTTGGTTATTTTATATACCATCCTTAGATTAGAAATATATACAGTACAAAAGATCTCTCAAGTCCCCGAGCAAAGAGATTCTTAGAGCTACCTTATCTGTTTGCGAAGAATAGGTCAAGTGATTTTAAAAAGTGTATATATTACCAATTCTAACTACCTCATACCGGAAACTCAGGCCAGGAATCCAGTGCCTCCAGTGCTGCTGTTTTCCTGTGCTTAATACAATTTCCTGAGCCTGGGGAAATTTCAAAACAATGCTGCTTCAGTGAGATTTATAGGCGTCTGTCTCAGAAGCAATGCCTTTCCCTGACTGAAATACTAAGCTTATTAATTTTTATAGTGTGCTGCTATCCTGGCTTCCTCACTTACTTTTTAAGAGACATTTTATTTTTCATATTTCCAATAACAGAGCTTTCTTGTTTTTTAAATAAGGAAATAACAATAATTATAACATTGTGTATCATTCTCTTCTAAGTAGTTACTCAGAGTACAAGACACAAACCAATAAGATTCTTACAAAAAAACCCACATAACACAAATCTCTCTTTTTGACAAACTAAGATAAGCTAGTAGTATAAATGCAACAAATTAGCATATATATTTAAATATTTTTAAAACAGTGGAATTTGTGATTTGCAGAAGTATGTATTTGAACATCTCCCTACTTCCCATTTTTCTCTCGTATTTTCCCCTATATTTGAAACCATGTGATATTTAAACTTGTGTATCTGATCTATTTCACTTAACATTATGTTCTCAAGTTGTATCCATTTACCTATGAATCCTTCAAGTTTATCTTTTGTTATGGCAGCATAATAATCCTTTGTATATAAATACATTTTCCTTATCCACTCATCTGTTAGTGAAATGTACACTGTTCCTAAGTTCTAGCTATTAAAAAAGGTGGTGCTTGCTATAAACATGGGTACTTGTATATCCTTATAATATGATGATTTTAACTCTTTTTGGGAAGATACCTAGAAGGGGGATAACTGGGTCAAATGGAATTCTATTTTTAGTTTTTCGAGGAATCTCCACACTGACTTCCATAGTGGTTGTACTAGTTTACATTCTGACCAACAATGTAGTAGGGTTTCTTTTTCTCACATTCTCCCTAGCATGTATTATTAGTAGATTTTTTGATGATAGCCATTCTCTCTAGGGTAAAATGGTATCTCAGTGTAGTTTTAATTTGCATTTCTCTGATGGCCAGGGAAGATGAGCATTTTTTCATGTACTAGCCACTTGTACTTCTTCTGAGAAGTGTCTATTCATTTCAGTTGCCCACTTTTTGATTGCATCTTCTATTTTGGGTGTCTAATTTTTTTGAATTCTTTATATATTCTTGATGTTAGTCCTGTGTCCATAGAATAGTTGGCAATATTTTTTTCCTATTCTGTAGATTGTTTCTTCACTCTGTTGGCTGTTTTAAAAGTGGATTTAAAGGTGATCAGAAAACAGTTTTCAGCAAAGTGTCATCATATACTTTTGTAGGTATGCTCATGGAAGGATACAAATTTTCAGAATCATAGCACAAAGCAGGAAGGCCCTTCATTTCCCCAGAGATGAAATCTTGAACTTATAGAACAGGTGGTATCTGATCACTTCTGCAGCCTTTACAAAAAGACACACCCTATTATGTCTGAGAAGTCTGCTTCTAAATTTACAGATCCCTCATAGTAGAGCCATCCTTGGTAAATAGATTCAGGTTGACTTAAATCTCCTCTGGTGTTCTTGTTACACAGGGACTTGGACAGAAGAAATAATACCCCAGAGTATGGCTATTAAATATGAAGCTTGACTACAGGCATTTAATGCAGAAAAAGTGTCAACATTGCCAAAAGAGATCTTTTCTTGCTTTTACATCCTGCTCCCAAAAATCCATTGTTTTATTCATTGTTCATTTTACCCAAATAGCCCCAAGTGTTACATCTCTCTACAGAAAACTCTGCTTAATTTCTAATCTAAGCTTTTTCTTTAGCTTAAAGGAAACCTATGTTCTTTTGCTTGATTCTTCATGGATGTGGAAATAAACCAGTCTAACAATCCTTACCCTACTAAAAAAGCTTCCCTTTATTCAGATAAGAAGTTCATTATTGTTTTCCACTTCTGGTGCTTCCCACTACCCTTTATTTTATCTCCTCTGATGAGGTTGTCCTATGATCTTTCCCTTTGTGTACTCATTCTGTGACAGAGAGTAACAGAGAAAGTGTCCTATGCGGTAGAAGAATTTCCTGTGAGCTTTCCTTCTTGACTTCTGAGCCTGCAACATCTCACCATATGTATTTGAGATGATCTGATCTGTGTCCTGGATCCTTTCAGAAAATCTTTGATTCTCAGATATTGTACAGGCTACCTTTTCCTATTTCTGCTCCTTAAAATAGCATCACCTCAATTCAGCTTCTATTATTGCTCAGTTGTCTTATGTAAAATTCCATAGCTTTATGTGTGTCATGCATGTAGCCTATTCAATGTAGTTCTGGAGGAAGTTAAGAGGACAGTTGTGGGTCTAGAAATAGCAGTCGAGAGGCTCAAAGGCTCTATAAATAAAAATAGCTTTGATGTTGATGTGTGGTCAAAATAAAACAAAACAAAATGTGACATTTTTCTGTTTCCTTTTTCTTTTCTCTCCTCCCTTTCTCTACACTCTCATTCATTTTCCTTTTTCCCTCCCTTCATTGCTCCCTCCTTCCCTCTTTTCTTGCCTTCCTTTTTTCTTTCTTTCTTTTTGGTTCATATATAGACCATGCAAATGTATGAGAGTAATTAATGAGGTGATACAATATGCCATGTTGAGTGCCATTGCTCCACAGGGAATGAACACACAGGAGGTGTTTTATGTCCTTTCAGACAATGTAGTGCTGGTAACCATGCCAGTGCAAGCTGTGATTTGGGGTAATTATTCTACTCTTCCAAGCCCCTGGGTCATTACTAATCCTCTAGACCAGCACTTTTCAAACATTAATATGGACGTAGCTTGCTTGGGGATTTTGTTACTCACTCAGTTGTTCTAGGTGGGGCTGATATTCTGTACTCCAAACAAGTTCCTACGTACTGCTGGTGTTACTCACCAAGGACAAAGTTTTAAAGAATGTTTTAACTGATGCATAATAATTGCATGTATTAATGGGACATAATCTGAAAATATGATAATCTGATAATATCTCTGGGTTATTCTGAGAAATGATGAGTTGCTGTAAACAATAATTACCTACCGTGCTACAGAACACTAGAATTTAGCCTTATCTAACTGTGCTTTGCTACCTGTCATCTAACCTCTCACTGCCTCCCCTACTCCTTCCTATCTCAGGCTCTAGTGACTACTGTTCTATTTTTTTCAATCAGAGCTTTTAGCTTCCAGATGAATGAGAACATGTGGTATGTGTTTTTCTATGCCTAGCTTGTTTCACTTAGCACAATGCACAGACTATCCTTTGAGAAAAAAAGGACAAAGAACAGTTTCCTTCTTCTTTAACATTTCCACTTTTTGGCTTGATTAGTAAATAATGACACTACTCTAAAACAGAAACACTCTAGCTTCCGAGGCAATAAAGAGTTCTGAAACCATATGTCTAATTCAAGAGAAAGTTATACAAATAGCTCCTTTCTTCCTCCTTCCCTCCCTTCCCAGCACCCTGCTATGGTTCACTTTCATCAGGCAGTCGCCTTAATTCTGATTCCTGCTGCTGCCATTTTCTGCTCAACTACATCCAGAAGAGAGGTCTCAGCTACATAGATGTGCTGGGAAAACACTTAGTGGAAAAGGGAATGAGAAGACTTAACGGCTATCTTTGAGAGCCTTTCCTTTCTTACATGCTTTCTCTTTCACAAAAAAGAAAGAGCCTGTTCTTAGAGGAATGTACTTTTCCTGCAGTGACAGAAGAGTTAAGTGTTTTATTCTCTCTTCTTCTCCCGCTAATACTCCTGAGGAATATAACTAATCTGTTTTTAAAATTGGGACATCAACTGCCAGTGTCTTCTAATGTAAATAGTTGAATAGCACAGGAAAACATTCCAGTCCAACTTTCCACATCTCTATAATTTCTCCTGTAGATTCTCCTTCTTTAAAATACATTGAGGTAGAAGGTAAATGTCATTTCAATTAAAAACTTTTATACCTAACACAGTAAGGAGAGAGAAGAGTCTCTGCTTTCCCTGAAGTTGGCTTCCCTCGGAGTTGGTTTCCCCCCATCCCCTTGCATTATTGGTCCCCCAAATGAACTAAAATAATAAAAGACTTAGCGATGACTCCAGAACTCAGGACACAATCATCTGCCAAATACCTGAGGTCCCAATCTATGTTAATTCTGGTCTGGTATTTATTTTGGGTAAAAAGTTCTCATTGCCTCTACACTGATGGAACCTATTCCAATTTACTTTTTACCTCTCTTATGAGGAGGAACAAATGAAAGCAGATGACTATGTGCTATTTTAAAAGGAGCCAAGGGAGTCCGCACAATGAATATTTATATGGCAAGAGTGAGCTCTGGGCTAGGACCAAGCTAAAGGTGATAGAATGTTGCCTGTGAGCCAGGAGCTAAATTCTGATCATGCTACACTTTTAAAGGGTTAAAGGTCCCCCCTGTATCTTTCCAAGATTACTCTTCCTGACCCTGCTACAGATTGTTCATATCTGCAAGTTGCTAACGTTTGATAGTAAGTCAACACATTGGGGACCACTTTGCTACTCAAAAGGCTTAAGTTCCTTTCCTAGTACTCATGCAGAAGTCCTACAAGCCAGAATGGTCCATCTTCAAATTCACCAGTTGAAAAAAGACTCCTTTCTGGTCAGCACCAAAGAATATGTAATTAACAATCTGTGAAATTTAAGTGTAGGCTCCACTGGCAGTAAAGGAACATATCGTCATTCAGGAAGGATTTCAAACAGAGTTGCACTTAAAAAAGATTTTCATGCCATGTGATTTTTAATTTGGGCTTAGATGTATCAACAGCATCTACTTTTATTTAAATTGGTATAAAAATTCCTTTTGGCATTCTCCTAGGTGAAAATGCATATTCGATTTAAAAATTAGAAGTGCGGTTTTAGGAAGGTGAAGAGCTATAAGTGGTAACCTATTTCAACATATATTTAAAATTAACTAACACAAATTTCAAACTTGTTGAAGGATGAGGTAGTTGTATAGTCTTTCATGTGCAGAGTTTTGTCACTAAGATTAATTTTCTACACTTTTCTTATAAGAGAAGCCCACAAAATGAATATGGACATAGTTTCTCATGTTATGTTTGTATTAATTTAGAAAACTTAAAATGTGTACTTAAAATTATGCCTAGCATTATCCAAAATAGCCAGAAGTCATAAAATCTTGAGATGTTTTTCATTAGTTATTGCTGTTCTTATATTTAAATAATGTTTAGGCTTTATAGATATTTTCTTTTTTTATCATAAAGACAGCATCTTCTTCCCCCCCCCCCAATTTTGGGTAATTTTACAACATACCTTAAATGATCTTCCTAGGACTGGCAGGTATCTTCTTTAGGAGAACTGAAAAGGTGAGTGTGAGGGCATTGGTACCCAGAGTGATGCCAGATAAGCCATCTCCTCAGAAAGGCAGGTCAGCCAAGCACAAAACATAGCTCTTATAGTTTTGGGTGTAAATCTTTGTTCCTCTACCTACACTTTCAGTCTCGGATATAACCTTTCATCTAGTAAATAACCCCCTAGCTTTAAAGATTGGTTTGGAAATCAGATCATATAACATTAAAGCCCTTGACACATAAGAAATACTCAACAAATGTTTGTTTTACAATTCTAATAGTTGCTCATTTTTTGACTTTAAGCTACTTGCTTAGATGTTACATGCCTCAATATCTTTAGTTAGCTGGAGACAACATAATTATGATATTAATAAGAATATCACAGTTAATGCAAAATGGCTCTTCATTTCACAATCACTTTTACCTGAGTTATTTCACACAAGTTCACCTTAGCATTTCCCAGGGAATTATTTTTCTTTTACTTGTTGGAGGATTATTACAACAAATAGAAAATATAATTGGTATAAAATGCTTTGAAAAGATACATATATGTACATATTTTTAGATCAGACATTTCTATTTTATTCTGATTTTTCCTGAAATTGAATGTGTGTTTCTAAAGATGATAATATAATAAATGAGGAAAATGGGTAATAAAATAAGTAAAATAGATTTCATTTGAATTGCTATACTTTCTGAAAGGTGTTTTGTACTTAGACTCATTGGTTATTAAAGATTAGGGTCTGTCTTTTTTTTTTTTATGTGGGTACCGGGAGCTGAACTCAGGACCTCGCGCTTGCCAGGCAGGTGCTTATGCCGCTGAGCTATCTCACCAGCCCTTGGGTCTGTCTTTTAGGTGTATTTCCTTCAGATTGAATCCTATATGAGGAAATATACACATATATATTTTTCTAATGGATACTTCAGATGAACCTAGAATCTATGGATACTATGATTTTAAATATCACAATATGGAAACTCTCTTTTTTCTATATCATTGTGAGCATTAAAATGGTGAAGGCAGAAGTTCCAAATGGCACTACCTAAATTTCTAGTTCATTATAAAATCCATGGATTAGTTCAATATACCTTGGCCTCCTCAGAGGGGGCCTCTGAGTTTCTTTAACTGTGATTTAACTAGAGAATCATTTGGGATCTTACCAGCAATGGGGAGGGATAGTTTCTACCTTGGCCTAAAGTGCCCTTTTTTGGCTATGAAGCACATTTCACTGCTGAAGCCATACTCAGCACTCTGTTAGGCATGGGAAAGTATCAGTCCTTCAAATAGAATGGCAGGGTCTTAGAGCTATCATTTTTTGCCAAAGAGAAATACATAAATGAAGAACAAAAATCAGTGATAACTGAAGAAGCATGGACAGCTAGATTTTAAATAGCTCTAGTCATCTTCCAATGGGGAAAAAAGATGAGATGATAACTGGACATCTGTGAGGTGCAGCAATGGCCTACCTAAAAAAAATGTGTTCACTCGTTGGTATATTTGAGCTTATAGAAAGGTAAAACTAGAAGTGATTTCAGGGAAGAAGAGTGAGGTTCTAAAAGGAAGGTGACCTGCTGGACATAGGTCCGAAGTAGTAAACATTTAAACCTTTCTGTTACATATAAGAGGCAGAATAACGTATTAGTCAAGAGCACAGTTCAAAGAAAGATTACTTGAGTACTTCTCACAGGATGGAAGCTACAACAAATAAGTTCTGGGTCCTGTAAGTCTTGGTACTTGACTGCTTTGAAACTTGTTGAATTTGGTATTCGATGCATTTTGACACAAATCTTTCATACCAGTACCTGTGCTTTGTTTGGTGTTCAAGGCACAAACTAGAACTTGTCAGTGTTGGTATCTTCATGACTCAATTTCTTTTGTATTTGTCATTTTTGATATTGAGATAGGAGATTAGGGCATGGCAAAGCCGGCTAGGGCAGTAGATTACAAAGATCCCAGTTAATTACAAAGATCCCAGAACACTTGCACAGAACATTTCCCAAAGCCCTGCACTTCTTGGGAGAACTCCAGCAGGTTTTCAATAAGACCTGACATCAGCTAGGTGTGGGATCCCATCACTGCCTCTCAGGACCCATATATAGAAGTTCTTGTGTGTTTACCTAAGATTTGGACAGTATAAAAGGATACAAACACCAAGAAGAACTTGCTATCCTGACTTTCTTCATAGTAGCCTGCACTGCTTTCTCCAGGGTGTCCTTTCATTGCTTTTTTTCCTTTTACTTGGTCCAAGCTCACTTTGCAGAGCCAGTTTCTCCCTCACTCTTCACCTTTACTTTCTCAAATAAACTTGGCCACTGCTTTTTGCTCATTTTGTTCAATACTTGTTTCTTTTTTTTTTATTAATTAGACTTACTTGTACATTTTAGGTATACATAATGATCACTTTCATCACACGGAATTTGTACCTGTACATGATATAACTTGATTCTTTTTTTTCCCATTCCTTTCAACCCTCTCTTCAACCCCTCTTCTCCTCCTTATTTACAAAAGCTTTGTTTCCATTTTTCCTTCTATTCTCATTTTTTTCTTTTACCTTCCTTCCTTTCCCCTGCCCTCTCCCTAGTTCCCCTTCCCATTTGAACGAGCGTGAATCCAGTTTCTGCCTCTTAGTAACTGTGTCATCTTGGAGAAATCATTTAAATTCTACGTGCCTCAGTTTATACAGTTGTCTAAGGATTAAATGTTATAGTACATAAAAATAGTACACCAAGCTTTAGGAACTTAAGAAATACAGCTATGATAAATATTAAATTATAGCTATTGTTAATAATAACATCAGTTCAGAAAACCACTCCCACTTCTTCACATAACAACTCCAATGTATCTATGTATAATTCAGAAATATTGAATGAAAAGAACAGATTGCAGTCATTTGAAAATGTTACATCCTGATGAACATTCTTCATATAACTTTTTAAGTGCCTTAACTAGCATCAGTTGAAGTTATTTAAATAGAAATCTATTAGACTTTTGGTATGAAGGATTTGTCTTGAATGGAAAATATCTATTTCATCCTACGTATGAAACCTAGTGAATCTGGCTTGAGTATTTCTCGCAGAAGCTTCTACTGTGTGCTGAGCACCGAATAAAGATGTAGATTGGTGCAAATTTATTTCCACTATTATAGATCGGAGGCATAAGCTATGTGTGGAAGTGGGCCATGAAAAATGCAAGCTCAACTTTCCCCTTGAACCCATAGTAATTTATCTCAGAAACGTTGAGTTCCCTGAACTGTATGTAAGTAACTCGCTCTCAGGAGCTTTAAATCTTCTATGGGGAGCAAGCTGCTGTTGTGCCTTGTGCCCTTAGCACTGTGCTCCCTGGCTTGGAACTGCAAATGTTACCCTCCTTGCTTCCGGGAGAGGAGGATCTGTAATGTGATGTGCCCAGGCAAAAGTCTCTGGGGGAAAATAGCTTGTAGATGAGGAAAGAAATTACAAGTAAGCTGCAATCCCTCTGTTATGGGAAAACAATCCTAGAGGCACCACATTAAAAAATCACTTACTCACTCATACAAATAGCATTTGACTATTTTTTTATTCATTGATGCTACATCTAATTACTAAGCCCCTGCCTCACAGATATGCTGTTCTCGGCACTGGAACTAGGGTGGTGAACGCAGTGGAATTGCTCTGCTCCTGGAGCTGAGCCTCTTTATAACACACACTGTAACAGATACACAAGTGAATGAGAGCCAGCTCTTTCCATAAGGTATACTGAATGAAGAGGCAGAAGGGAAAGCAGCAATAAAACTTGGGTATAGGGATACTGTGATCTCTGAAGGTCAGAGAGGGTTTCTGGAGGAAAATATCTTTCAGATCATTGGTCATTCTAGGTAGAAGGCAGCTTTTACTAAGGCATACAAGGAGAGAAGAAACTGCCAGTGGCTCTGTGAGGCTGCACGGCCAAATGGCAACTCTGGAGTGACAGGTAGGGACCAGATAACGAAGGCTCTTGAGATCCATGTTACAGAGTTGTATAGTTTATTCCAGGACACTTGGAAGGTAATGATGGATGTTGATTAAGGGATATCACGAGCATATTTCAGTTGTTAATATAGAGAATAAATTGTAATCCAGAGAATGGATTGGCAGCAAGGGCTCCAGGAGGGAGGCTGTTTCAGGAATAAACAGATGAGTGGTGATGTGGTCTGAACAAAGACAGTGATCATTGGGCTGGAAAAAATTGGGCAGATTTGAGAAATGTTAAAGAAGTGATTGCTGGTAGTGGGCGGTGAAGGAGAGGGTGGAATAATAGTTGACTCCCAGGTTTCTAGTGTGGGAAACTGCAAAGAAGATGATGTCATTCCCTAGGAGATGGAGGTGGAGGAACAAATTCAGGATGAGGAGCTATGATTAGTTCAGTTTTGAACATATTAATTTTGTGGTGTTTGTGAGACATCTAACTGGCGATGTTCAGTAGATAATTGAATGGGAAGTTAGGAAGTTATTTGGATGAGGATGGCCAAACCATGGGAATGGAATCCTGGAGAGCATTGAAGTGGTCAACACAGAAAGAGAAGAATAAGCAGGAAGGAAGAGAAATCAGGGTGCATGGAGTCATGCAAAAGAATGAAAGAATGGAAGAGAATGGTCTATGAAGAATGAAGTAGTCAATGTCAAATATTGATAGAGTTCACCTATATTGGGTATACTGAGATTTATCTATTGGATATAGCAATGAAAATGTCACTCCCTGCTAAGGTGACCATCTATCCAGATTTGCTTGAAACTGTGGCAGTTTAAACTTGTTCCAGCATCATTATTATTAGTACCTGTTAGTGCCTACTTTTGGATAATAAATTGCATCGTTGTTATTTGTTGGTGAGAGCAGTTTCAGCCCATGTCAAAGACAAATTGCAGTGGGTATAGGGATGAACTGGAGGAGGGAGAAATCAGATGAGGCAGCTTTTTGAAACCATATGGTAAAGTATTTGAGAAGGAATTTCAATGTTGGCTGGGTATTGAATTAGATTTTGAAGTTTCCTCCAATCCTGGTCATAGTTCATAGCTCTATATTTCCATGTTATATGAATTCTTAAAAGTGAATGAGAGGCCAGTGAGATAGCTCAGCGGCATAAGAGCCTGCCTGGCAAGCGGGAGGTCCTGAGTTCGACTTCCGGAACCCACATACGAAAAAGGGGCCAGTGATATCGCTCAGCAGCACGGGCTCCTGCTGGCACGCGAGGTACTGAGGTCGACCCCCGGTACCCACACACACAAAAAAAATGTGAATGAGAAGCAAGACTGTTCTGTTTCTTGTGTCACCCATTATGGAGCTAGCTGTTATTATTTTACAAAGCAAATATTTTAGAAATAAATTTATTTTTATTATTACATTTCCTTGAAAATGGATAATAGTTACTCAAAGTGATCTTCGTCTGTCCCAAATCATAAAATAGAAGAGTATGGTCTTAAATTAAGCAGAAAGACTCATTTTGCCTTTTAATTTATTTTGTATAATGAAGCATCAATAATAATAATTAGGTTGAGGGTAAAAACTCTGCCTCTAGGCAAACTAGAAAAATACATGTTCCAGGTTTATTTATACATAATATGTCTTTTTGTGTTTGTGTGCTAGGAATTGAACTCATAGTCTTGAGCATGCTAGGCAAGTTCTCTGAACTATGCCCTCCAGTTGTTTCAAAAATTTAATTTTGTGACAGGTCTCGCTAAAGTTTCCAGGCCAGACTTGAATTTCTGATCCTTCTGCATCAGTCTCTCAGTAGCTGGAATCATAGGTGTGTACAACTATGCACAGCTGCAAAGTGTGTCTTTTGATTTTTGGAACTTGCAGAATAGGATCAAACAAATGTCTGTGAGAGTTTAAGCATATATATATATATATATATATATATATATATATATATATTTTTTTTTTTTTTTTTTTTTTTTAATGTGGGTACCGGGAATAGAACTCAGGACCTTATGCTTGCCAGGCAGGCACTTATGATGCTGAGCCATCTCGCCGGCCCAAGCATTTATATTTAAAATGAAAAAATGCAAATAATATGTGCAAATAATATGTGTATAGCATTTAGGTGGAGAAATCATTAGGAATATATCTGAAAGCGTTAGAACACCCAGTTATTACCATCCAAAAAACAGCATCTCAGGACAACAGATAAGTGACATAAAATGGAAATAAGTTTTTGAGCCTGTATGGCTATTGGGTTAGGTAGAGAGCCAGTCAACTTTGAATTCTTTTGATCTTCTTGCAGAAAGGTGGCAAATGCAAATAATCAAGAACTTGATAACTGTCCAAATGTGAGCCTTGTCACTGCTTGCTGAATTTGATTTTCCAAGGTCAAGCTCTCAGCCCCAAGCCTGCCCTACTTGCCCAACCCCCATGGTTGGAGGACTCCTTTCAGTAATTAGGCATCTGTGGGGTTTGGTTAAGGTGACTTTGAACAGTCCCTTTTTATTGTTAAAATGCAAATAATTGCCTTTAACAAGGCAGGGGGGAGGGGTATTTCTGTAACAAATACTTCTGTTTGAGAAAGCAGGCTAATGGGAACCAATAAACTGTACAGCAGCCATAGTTTTTCTGCCATATCTAGAGCTGTGAATAGCCCCATAAAGTGTGCTATAATACAGAAGGATTTTTCTGTCCTTTTACTGTTTCTAAGGGTCATTAATAAAAGAGCAGTCTATTGCTAATCTGACCCCACACCATGTGTAAACTAGCCAATGTAACTAAGAAGTTCCCAAACGTATTTCAAATACTTGCATATTAAACATTCAAATTGTCAAATACCGGGCCAGTGAGACAGCTCAGCGGCATAAGTGCCTGCCTGGCAAGCACAAGGTCCTGAGTTCAACTCCCGGTACCCACATATGAAAAAAGGGCCGGTGATATCGCTCAGTGGCACGGGCACCTGCTGGTGTGCAAGGTCCTGAGTTCAACACCTGGTACCCACAAAAAAAAAATGTCAAATAACAAACATCACATTTGGAAGATTACTTGCCATTTATTCTTTGAATCCCTATTAATCAGACTCAGAGCCCATTGTAACTGCTTTTCTATATAGGCTCCAACTGATTTGTCCAGACTTTCTTTGTATCATCTCTGTTTTGTTTCTCTTGTGTGCATTTGTTTTTCAGTGAGCAATGGCTTCGATTTTGCTTGTCTTTGGAATGGTCACCACCACATAGGGCCTGAATGTCCTACTGCTTTCCAGGAACAGAAAGAAGACCCCATCTTTGTCTGTTTTGGTGGAAGTCTGGTAGTAGGAAAACTGTTGCATGGGCCAAGATTTCAGCGCACCATCAGGTGAATGGGACCAGTCTTCCTTCTTCCAAAACATCAGAAATTGAGCACTTGGAAAGGAGATTTGGCCAAGATGACCCATTTGCAGGCTGGACTCAGTCCAGATACTATAGAGAAAGCACGCCTGGAACTGAATGAAAATCCAGATGTTTTACATCAGGATATTCAGCAAGTCAGGGACATGATCATCACCAGGCCTGACATTGGATTTTTACGTACAGATGATGCTTTCATCCTGAGATTTCTCCGAGCCAGGAAGTTTCACCAAGCGGATGCCTTTAGACTTCTGGCCCAGTACTTCCAGTACCGCCAGTTAAATCTGGACATGTTCAAAAACTTCAAGGCGGACGATCCTGGCATTAAGAGGGCTTTGATTGATGGGTTCCCTGGAGTGCTGGAAAACCGTGACCATTATGGCAGGAAGATTCTTCTGCTGTTTGCTGCCAATTGGGATCAGAGTAGGTAAATGTAGATAGTGTCTTTACTTGGTTTTTCTTTTCCATGGCATCATCACTGCATGTGTGGGGTTGTATTACTTTACAGGTAATGAATTTTCATTTTAAAAATTTACTCCACATACCCACAGAGGAAGTTTTAAGGCCACAGGTTTTCTGTCATCAAAAGGCAATCCTAGCTTCTCAGTGATGTTTTGAAACAATAGAATCATGGCATTAGAATTGTAAAAGACCTTAGAAGTCAGTATTCTGTCCAATAAATTTGGTCATTCATTTTAATAAAATTGAAAGTTGATCTTCTGGAAGATCCATACATTCTGTCTTTTGTTTTCTCATATTTAATGACAACAACAAAATGGATTCAGTAGATGACCTTAGATCAATTGTTTTCAACACATAAAATCATTTGTTGGATCCTCCTATGATTTCAATATCTTTTATTTCTCCTCAGTGAAAGATCTTTCTATCCAAATACTTACTGGACATTGCTCCTTGAAAGTCCTACAAAGAGCTGGAAATTCTACATGCCCTAGACTTAAAGCATCATCTTCCCCCTCTACACCTGCTCTTCTGTCACCTCATCCCTCAAGCCAGAATCTGAGAGGCCTTCTTGACTGCTCCTTGCTTTGGTCTTCACATCCAATTAATTTCCAAATCTTGTCCCTTTCTTCTTAGAAACTTCTCAAATCTCTTCTCTTTGCTTCCTTTGTGTTTGTCTTAGTTTAGGTTCTCATCATTTTTCACCTATGTGACTATAGCTGTCTGCAAAGCGGCATCTGCCTCTGGTCTCTTCTGAACCAGTGTGGTCTACACAATACTCAGGTTGACTATTCCAAAATTCTGTTATGTCTCTCCTCTGCTGTGGCCTTCAAGTAAGTAATTTGCCTTCTGTACTTCCTGCTTTGCTTCATCCACTGTCCTTCTATTCTTTGGTCTAGATGGTTAAAAGTCTAAGTTTTGCTTTGAATAGTTGAGGGACTTATAAGTCCCCACCCCTTTGGACTCTCCCTCAGTCTCTCTAAGGGAGAGACCAACTATCTCTTATCCCAGGTCCAACCATCCTGTACCCAATCTGCCTACTGATTTATACCAATTTTATGGTTCTCCAGGAAAATAGCCCTCATCCACTCCAGCCCACCCTTGTGTTAATTAGGTCTCCCTTCTCTGGTCATATTTCTATTAAACTTCTATGATAGGAGCATAAGAATCATTCTTAATATAGATGATATTTTTGGATACTTACCACAGACTTTGCTAAGCATGTATATCATTTAATCCACTCCACAACTTGGCATGATAAATGTTACTATTACCTTTCTTCTACATTTGATGACACAGGCTTTGAGATGTCAAAGAATTCACCCAGTGTCACACAGCTGGTGAAATACAGAGTGGGAGTTGAGCATGGGAGCCTGACTTGAGAACCAGTTGCTGTAATATAGCTTTCTTGTGATTGTGTGTTTATCACCTCATCCCCAAGTGTAGCTTCCTTGAAGATCGGGCATATGGCACAATGTCCAATCAATGTTGAATTAAAAAAATATGAATTAATCTATCTCCAAAATATTTGCCATGGCTTGAGTTTTCACAGAGATATCTTCATTGAAATTTTCATGTTTCTTTGAAAGACATTGGCTTAAGTGTAAAAATATATCAAAACACCTTCCAATCCCATTAAAATGTATTTCTAGGGTACTTCCTCAATGCCTCGCGTTACTCTCTGTCCTCTTAAAAATCATAGTAATGTACGACAACTTCACACCCATTGGCTACTTTTCTGGTTGACACAATGGGGGAGGGCAATGTAACCCTGGAAAAGTATTTGAATATTTTAACACTGTCAGTCTAAAGTTTAATGAGATCTCCACCTGGACCAATAATTATGATATGGAATAAAATATCATATTTATCATGTGTCACATAATTTACATAACTAATGATGAACCTCTTATTAGATTGCTTCATTGATAAGAATGATTTCTGAGGCTTTACATTCATCCATCTGAATTGTTCAATCAACGAACATTTGGCAAATGTAGACTTTGTGGCAGGGCTTGTACTAAGGCAAATAGAACACGAAAGAGAGCACATGGTCTCTGTCAATGAGGACGCCACTGTGTAGCTCATTGTCTAGCAACGGTGTAAACATGTAAACGGCTACCCCCCACCCACCACGGGATAATTCCTTCTGAGACATGCAAACCATAGGCAGTGGACATCAGTGTTAAACTAGAAGAAACAGTTGTGCTCCTGCGAATGGCACATTAACATTTTGGATTTTGAAACCAGAAGGTTTTGATGATTCTGGAGACTAATCAAGCTGACATCATTTGTGCTACATTGTTGCTAGTATACTAGAACTTCCGTCTGCTAAGACAGATGATGCAGAGATGCAGAGAACATCTCTTTATGGTGCACATATAAGGAGATGAACCATAGTAAAATATTTCATTTTGTATTAAAATTTGGTCTGTATTTATATCCCAGGATGTGTTTTAAAGAAGTAACAAATCTCAGAGGAAACAATCTCAATGTTTATGATCGTGATAACCTTCAACGGTTCCTCATTTCTCTGTTCCTCAGTTTCCGCACATGTAAAATAAGAAGCTTGAGCTGCATGATCCCTAAGATACCTTCCAGCTCTAATGACTCATGAATGCATAGCTCATTCAGCCTCATCCAGTGAATGGGAAGGGATTTTAAAACTCACTTTACAGCTTCCTAGTTCACTAGCTTTATGAAGTAATCTCTCTCTCTCTCTCCCCCTGCTTTTTCCACTCCAATTATCTTTAAACTGTACAATGCTTGTCCCAAACCATTTAGCTTTTAACAGCAAGGTAGTAATGATAAGCCTACTTCACTGACCACAAAGATCATTAGATAAAAACAAACCAGTTTGAATTTGGATATTATCATATCATTTACTGGTCATATCACCAGGGACAGGCAACCTTTCTGATACTCAGTTTTCCTATCTGTAAGGTGGGGATGATAATGATGTCTGTATGTGGCTGGGAGGATTGAATAAAATGATGTATCGAAGCTCATAGTTTGGCACATAGTGAACACTCAGTAGACTTTAGATTTTAATATTTTTGTATTTTAAAATATCCCACTATAAAAGTAATAGAGCACAGATGTAAGGTAATTAGAACCAGAGATAGGAGTACAACATTTGAAAATGGGAGTGGGACAATGAGTCTATTTGCCCACCAGCTTGTCCTAACCATGTTTGTGTTCTCCTCAAACATGTTTCTTATTGCCAAGACCCAGCCCCAGTGGGGCTCATAAGACCTGGAAGTGTTGGCACAACTTTGCAATGCAATTGCTTCACTCTCACTGGGGGCGTCGATTACTGGGAAGCAATATGAATATCTCATGTGAAAGGTTTACTGCAATTAAAGTAGTTATTAATATTTATTGAAATGACATAAATCTCATTCATCTAAACCCAGACACATGAGCAAAAATACAGAACTGTGAGTGATGGGAAGCTCTACCTCCAAAGCTGTGTGCAGTCTCTGGCTGCACAGGTTGGGGGCAACAGCTGAGGAGGCCAAGGCAGCACCCAGAGTTCTGCAGAATGACTGGCCTTGTGCAGAGGTTGGACCTTGGCAGAAAGCTGTCTGGCTTCTGCATTTTCTGAGGCTGCCAAGCTGAATTCAAATGAGTTACATAAAATGAGCACCCACATATTAGCTTATAAAGTGAGCACTGCCCCCACTCACAGAGTCAGCAGAGCTTGTATTCCAACTCAACAGCTTGGTAAGAAGCGGGGATCTACAGGGACACTATTGCTCAATGAATCCTTTGATCTTTCTCACCTACACTCATGTCAATACTGGTGAGAATTCATAATTTGCCCCCTTAAGATCTGATCTCAACTAAACCCATTTCTTGCCTCTTTCTGGGCTGCAGACTTGCATCTGATCATACAGTCTGATCTGCCACGAGTGCCTGGCCGTTGCAGAGGGAAACAGGAGCATTGAAGAGCCTGTGAATTTTTTCCAGATTTCACTCAGTCAAAGAAGAGTGAATCTTGGTCAAATTATTTTATTCTTTGAAGTGTGAATTTATCAAGTGTCAACAGGTAAAATATCAGGCCTGTTGGACTATTGCAAAGTTTAATCCCAATTGCCCTTTTTGGTATGGAACAGGCAGAACAGAATGGTGTTAAGGTGCTCAAACTCTGAAGCCAGATGGCCAGCCTTAAATCTCAGCGCCCCTAACCAGCCACATGCCTGAGCAAGTTGCTGAAATCCGTGTAACCCTCAGTTTCTCACCTATAAAGTGAGGGTGATGATGATCTTAGGTTGGCACTAGTTGGTCCTTAATGAATAGTAGTTCTTTCTTAAGGAAAATAAATAAATAAAATCAGGCAAATATCTAGGATCCTGAATCAATCACAACATGTACTTTTTAGGGAGAGCAGCATTTGCTGCTATTACAAAATTTCTTCCATCTGGGAAATTATTAAAAAACATATAACTGGGACTCAAGCTACCTCGCTCCATAGTGCTCTATGATAGTTCATTTGTAGCTGGGGGACTCTGTCACTTAGTTTTAGTGGCCTGCTATTGTTCACTATAACCTCAGGATATAAGAAAAGCATTTTGGGAGATTCAGAGCATAAAAGCCCCACAGTACACCACAATAGTATCCATTAGTGCTATGTGTAGAACAGCTGGGCCCTGAGTCTTCCGATAGGGAAAACTCATTGGAAACGCGCTGCAAGTCATAATATACAGAGTTACACTGAACATTCTTTTGTCAGTCTCTTGTTTGTTTTTCACAATTAGAAGCTCAGAAATCAGGAAGCAGGTTGAAACTTGGTTTTTAAAAAATTGGTTCTTCAGGGAAAATGAGGCATTTTAAGGAAGAGTTAAGTTAGGGTAATTTACCAGAGAGAAAAGAGGCCGATAAACAACTTGATTACTACCTTCATGTATGCAGAGTTACTAAAAGAAGACAAAGGATCCAGTAAAGGATCCTTGTTCTAGATTCTAGAATAACTTTTTGTCCCTTGTTCTCTCTAGACGAAAGATTGGAATTGAAGATTAGGGAACCTCAGCCAGGACCTCAGACCTGGGGCTGAGAGAATGAGGGCAAAATTTAAAGAGTTATCAAAAAACTCAGCAACTTACTGAAAATAAATAAAGTTGTATTAAACTGTTTTAGAAACTCAATGCAAAAATTCCATAATGAACAAAATATCAAACTTTTAAAGAAACCAGGATGAGTATTTCTGCTTTTCCCCTCTGTGGGCTCCGGTTCCAATTTGGCTGAGTACAGCGCTGCTCAGACTGGTCTGACTTCTCAGTTGGCTCCTGTCAGTTACTGCACAATACATAATACTACACATGCCTACACCACACAGCTCCATTCTACCTTGCTGTCTCCAAGCATTTTCATGCACATTTTCTTCTTTAATGTTCAGAACTGTTTGGGAGATTCAGTATCACAAAGGTACTAATGACAGAAAGAGGGCTGGGAGGAGACAATGCTTTTCTAGCGAAGGAACAATATGACTCATCAATGGAAAAACTTAGACACAGAGCTTCCAAGTTCATTCCAAAGACATCTGGAGGCAATTGCTCAGCCTCTGAGTAGTCAGATGATCCAAAATATCCATGGAGCTTCTGCAAGGCTGCAAGTAGATTTCTAATGGGGGAGAAGCATGTGCCTGCCTGTGATGAGGCACAGGGGGGAGGTGCTGAGGTTGGGGTGACTGTCAAAAGCAGCACCATCATGCATGGAGCTGCTAAGTTCTTAACACGGAGGGTTGTGTCCAGTGCTGCAGAAAGTTTAACTTCCCTTTTTACAGGTCCCGTGAGAGTAACTGCAGGGTCTAAATTCAAGGTTTGCATTACACTCCCCCCTCAAGTCTCTCTCAGCCTAGAGGCAGACAGTGACTCAGTGTAAACCACGGAGCCATTCTGCGATATCCTCAGGGGTTCAGATAGTGATGACTGTGCATTGCATGTTGGTGCACCAGAAGTTGAGATAACTCATGAAGCTCAATGTCGAGGGCCTGTCCAGTCCCCATGTAAATGGGAAGAAAGAAAGTGGGGGAGCACTCATTGCTTCAGTTTGAGCAAATAAGAAATTAGATAGGGCACTGTCCAACAGAGAAGAACTGGTATGCTTTACTGAGTGAATCAGGTCTCCTCCATCCTCCATACCCTCCATAATAAGCACACTGAATGGCTCTAGTAGCTGGGCCTCGCATGGTTCCTGAAGGTCTCCAAGCAGTGCTCCCATGTGGTCCCAGAAGGCACCTCCAGCACTGCCTCCACCATGCCCTCAGCATCTTGCAATGGGAACGTGAATGATTCTAGGATCTCTGACCTTCTTTCCCTCACATTCCGAAAGTGAAGAAACCCCCTGAATTTGCCCATTCATGGGGACAGGGGGTCTCAACCTGCTGCTGTTTCTGGGAAAGCCATCAGCTATTCTTCATCCCCTTGAGCTTGGCAGTAATCTGTTTGATGGATTTGTTGGAGACAGCAGCTCCTTCAAATGCCACCAGTCATTGCTAACCCGTGACAATCTCTAAAGGGCTGATTTGGCAAAAGCCCCCACAACTCTGCGGGCATACTATGGTGACGTGGCTGTGAGAGACAAACTTGAAACAAATTTTTTCTTCTGATTAAAACCCTGAGGCAGTGGGTGGGATATAACTCTTCAAACTACAAATAATAGTGTTGATTGAGGCTCTCCTAGCCCTTCAAGAGAATTAAAAGACTTTTTACAAGTAGCAGGGGTCTGTGCCTCATTCAGTTTGATTGTCCTGACTGCAAAGAACTTTTGGCAGGAAAAGGAACAGATTTCTCAGGTATCCAGGCTGAATATGGGTGAAAAAAGAACAGGCAAGCCAGGGAACTCTCAGGCTTCTCACCAGGGCTGCAGGATAGCCCTGATCCCCAAATCTCAAAGCCTACTAAGGAACATTCAAGAAAAACCTAGTTGCCTGTTTTTCCTACAAAAACACTGCCAGAATCTTTCTAGTTCCAATTGTCACAGGTTTGAAAATAAGCAATATTAGCCAGAGAGAAAAAGAGTTCTCATACCCACAAAATCAAACAAAAAAGTGTTAGTAAGTGTTCATCATGTGCTAGGCAGGAATGCTCATAGGTAGGCACTATTAATATCCATATTTTTATTGGTGATAAAACTGAGGCCTAGGGAGGTTAAGTAATTTACCCAAGGTCACACAGCTGGCAAGTGGCTAAAACAGGCAAAATCTCAGACCTCACTGCTCAGTTAAAATACTGTGCAGCATAGCTCATTGCTGAAACTCATTTGCCAAACTTCGGGGGTACTAAATCAGGCATTCAGAAGCTATCAGTAAGGAAGTAGTGAGTAAGCATTGCCAGTCACTTGAAGTCAGCAAGGATTTGAAAATGATCTGATAGCTCACATGGCAAATCCAGTTGCCATACACTTCAATCTCATAGAAACCTGGAAGACCAGAGGTTAAAATCCTTATCCGGTCTCTACCCTATTTCACAATAGTAATAATCAATAATAATAATGACAATAAAAATAGCAACTTTGACTTTAAAAAGTCCCAGTCTAGCAAAGGAAATTGGATATTGCTTGAAATGTATCACAAAATTGATCCTAATCTAAGCCAACAGAAAGTGTCATCTTTCTGCCTACTAATTGTTTTGCATTAAAATGAGTGTGTGCAGAATTACAGTTGGCGGGCCGGTGAGATGGCTCAGCGGTGTAAGCACCTGCCTGGCAAGCACAAGGGCCCAAGTTTGACTCCTGGAACCCACATACGAAAAAGGGGCCGGTGATATCGCTCAGCGGCACGGGCGCCTGCTGGCGCGCAAGGTCCTGAGGTCGACCCTCGGTACCCACAAAAAAAAAAATAGAATTACAGTTGGCAAGTAGAATCTCAGCTCTGCAGCTAGCTAGGCTTATGACCTTGACAAGATACATACTGTACTTGTAGTCATTTTCCTTGCTTGATAATAGTACTATGTGCTTGGTGATAACACTATGTCTGTGGTAGAGATACTGGGTAGGGAAAGGGATTTACACAATGATAGGCATTTTCTTTCTTCCATAATTAAGGTGGTTTTCCCATTTCAACCTATTCCAGATCCTAAGATGCCCAAAATATGATTTCCCATTCAGTCATAAGGTCTTATAAAAAGGATAAATTTCTTTATGAGCTTCTAAAACTCTGTGGATCGATGAGGGAGTAAAGCTAGGAGAGCTTCTGATGTGCTAGATTTCTGCCTCCTCAACCAACTGGCAGGGTGTGTGTATGGGGCTTGTCGTGTGCTGTGGCCAAACAATTCTCTGAATATTTCTTTTAAGTTGCTTTTTCCTCCACAAACACTTCTTGTTGGACATACTCCACCACTCACACACGAATTCCCCTTAGTCTGGGGCTCAGCTGCTTTTTGACCATTGTCAAGATCAACTTGAGATTAAACTTGAACCCATAAAAGCTTGCCTGTTAGAAGCCATCTCTCTCCTATAGATTGAGTGCATGAGAGAGAGAGAAATGGACTTTACTTGAAGATAACATGACAGCGCATGTCCCTGCCTAACTGGGTAGTTACCCCTCAGGAAGATGCAGGTGTCACATGGCTCCAAAGATACTGTTACAAAAGCCAGTGGATTTGCACCCAAGGGAGCTATAAAGACCTGGGGAGCAAACTTTTATTGACAGGATATCTTTCCTAGCCAACCCTGCCTCCCAAATTCTCACTTATAAACCCAAGGGTTTAAAAGGCATCACATTCATTACCTTGTGGTTAAAAATGGCTCTTCTGATGGCCGAATATTCGAGGGCTTAAGAATAATTTCTTGGGCCAGTGATATAGCTCAGTGGCACAAGTGCCTGCCTGGCAAGCGCAAGGTCCTGAGTTTGATTTCCAGTACCAAAAAAGAGAAAAAAGAAAGAAAAAGAATAACTTCTTCCTTGTCAGGGCCAGCCTGCTTAAGGCAGCCAGTGCTGTACTTGGTCTCAATTACTCCACTTGAAATGGTGCTGAAATCTGGGGCATGGCCTGTGTTTGCTTTTTAAAAGGCCAGTATCAGTGAAAGAGGGCACAGAGAAAGGGCATTTTTAACCATGCTGCTGTTCACATGCTGCATTCACTGAGAGATTTTCCAATGGGCATAGCACAGTCTTTTTTTTGTTTGTTTTTTGTGGGTACCGGGGGTCAACCTCAGGACCTCACGCACCAGCAGGCGCCCGTGCCGCTGAGCGATATCACCGGCTCTTTCTTCGTGTGTGGGTTCTGGGAGTCGAACTCGGGCCCTCATGCTTGCCAGGCAGGCGCTTACGCCGCTGAGCCATCTCACCGGCCCCCATAGCAGATTCTTGAATGGATGCATTGCAAGCTTTCTTACATGGAAACTCTGCTGGACTATTAATTGCTTCCCCCTGTTCTCAATAAATGCAGAGAGCACCTTCTGACCCATTTAAAGGGATACCACGGAGCTGAGAAGGAAACCCCCTAGCACATGACTGAGATTCAACCCCCATCCCTGGGCTCTGAGCTTCCTCTCCCTCCACCAGCTCTCCTGCCTTTTAAACATGGCTCCTAGATAATCACTCCTGAGTGGTGATATACACAACTTTAAACAGCTGCTGGGAATGATTAAGTGCCTGTGCTTCGCTGAGGTTGTAAATCAAGCTCAGAAGCCATTTATTGTGAATGTACTATAAAGCAGTAGAAGTTATTGCTACTCTACTACAAAATGTAACATCAGACAAGAAAATAAAGAGAGGGTAAATTTTGTTGTGAAGGTTTTAACATGATGTGTTGTTTTTCCTTCGCACATTCTCTTTCTGCTACTTCTCTGTTTTTCTCATGTCTTTGCCTCTATTTCTTTTCTCTCTGCAATACTTGCTGCTGAATGTCTCTGGATTCAAATCCAGCTCTCATGCAAATAACACCCAGTGTCACTCTGCATTAGAGAGTGATAATATTAATAATGCTCCTAGGCATTGAACATTGCCCTGTGCCCTGCTGTTTTTATATAATCCTTATAACAATTGATGAAAGAGATATTATATTGATTTTAAACAGAGGGTCTTTATGTGGGCCTAATCACAAGTCTTGTCAGTGTTTGATTTCTCTGTCTTCTTCATGTGGCTTAATTGTGACTAGAGCCTGCTGTTGTGAAATGTGCCCCCTAATCTTTGCTTGCTCAAAATTTGTTGCAAGATTCCTGGTCAGGAATCTTTTCGCTGTATGTTTTTGCCTTATAAAACCTTAATAATCTGCCATCACTTTCCTTATCCACAGGACATCTTCTACTTGATTCAAAAGAGTTCCCTCCTTTACCCCTTGTCCTTCCCCTACATTTCAGTTCTTCCTCACCTTTGCTTCTGTGGCTTCTCCTGCTCTGGCTTCAGTCCTGTAATGAGGGGAGCATGGGCCCTACAGGAGCACAGAGAAGAGGCACCTAACCCAGCTGGGAAATTAGGGCCTCAGAGAAATCTTCCTGGAGGGGTCATCTGACTTGAAGGCGAAGGAAGAGGGAGCAGGTGCTAAGGGCACCTTGAGTCCTACTTTTCTTTCAAATCTGGTATTCACACTAAGGAGTTTTGCCATGGCTGAAGTAGCATTGATCTGGCCTCTTTCTTCCCCAAATGCTCAATACTGTAATCTTTACTATGCACTCCCTTGTGCATCAGAGAAGCTCTTGGAGGCAGGACTATGTGCTTTTCCTCCTGGGTATCTGCGCTTGGTGGCATCCTGTTGGCTGACTGATTTAGGGGGAGAGGTTGGAAGCAATGGAAAGCCCCACCATGGGAGATCTTTCTAGACTCTCCCAGTGACAATTTCCATTGATGTGATTGGATTTATGTGCAATTGAACTTGAGAATGAAGGAGGATGAGACAAGAGTGCTTCTGCCTGCTCCTTTCCCACTGATTCTGTGCATGACCCCATGGGCACAGAGAGTGTTGTAGAAGTAGCAGCAGCAACAAGGGCATAGGGTGGGTCCATGGACAGGGTTCTGGTGAGGCTTGTCCCCTGTGGGACTTGGCTCTTGGAGCCAAATTCCTCTTTAATAATAAAGATGTGGAAGGAGATGACTTCAATTGTTTTCTCCCAACTCCTACATTCCGTATTCTCTGTCTGTCATTTGGTATTAAATAGAATTAAGAAAAGACTTCACACTATAAAAATCTCCAAGGTTAAAAATGCAGAGCTCAGAGAGGAGAAGCCTGACTTTCTGCTTCGTTCTTTGTGAATGGCTTCTTATTTCTCCTCAGGCCCCCCTTTCCCTGACAAGTTTCTGTAGATTCTGGTGAAAACACAGATCCTACTGAGTTTCTGAAGGGTTAATCCATCATAAAATTTCATTGCATGCATACCGATTGGCATATCAGATCACCACAGGTAGAGTTGTAGCTTGGTATTTGATCTGTGGAATCCCCCCAAATAATACTGCAGTGTCTCATTTATCTTATATCTTCATAGAGAAGAAGGCATTACAAAGACATTGAATTTCCACAGTTGAGGGCTGCCTTTCAATGGCCAATTTAAAATTTTTATTTTACTAAATCTTAGAATGCATACCCTCTACTTGCTACATATAATTTGTACTTTCTCCATGACAAGTACAGATTATAAGGAATATAAATCACTGTACTCTGGGCTGTGAAACAGCAGCCATTGTGATGAAGATTCTTGGGATATGTAAGGCTTTGTTCCCCTGCTACATGACCCACATGCCAGACTTCATGTCTTATCTAATATCCTTTTTTTTTTTTTTAAGTACTGGGGGTTGAACCCAGGGCCTTCACACTGAGCTACATCTCCAGCACTTTATAATTTATTATTATTCAGTAGCATTATCTCACTAAGTAGCCCAGGCTGGTCTCAAACTTGTGGTCCTATTCAGCGTTGGCTGAATAGCTTCATATGAATTTAAACAGTACAGTACAGTGGTAAAGACCATAAGCACTGTGAGTCAGGAGGTCACATGGACAATTTGCTTGCACATTTTGTGGCCCAATTCCCTCACTTACAAAATGAGAATTATAATATTTTCCATCCCAAAGAGTTGTAGTAAAATTAGTCTCCCAGTGTACTGGGATTTTAGTCGTGTGACAACACACTTAGCTCTAATATCTGTTTTTAAAAAGTTACTTCTTTCCCATCCAAGCTGTCAGTTCTAGTTGCTTTTAGTAGGTCTGCTTCAAAACTCCCTTTTCCTCTAATGTTCTGTGGATTGAGAAACCAGAAATCTAAATTTGTTGAATTATATGCTTTGAGTGAGAACCTATGAGAATTCCAAGAAATAAAGTATACGAGCTGTAGCAGTGCATAAATTCTCCAACATCTCATCTGTATGCTCAGAGACAGAGTCCTGCCTTACGCAACAGCAGGCAGGATACGAGGATGCTTCCATTTCAGCATCTTTTTGGGTCTGTAAAAATGGAATCTGGGAAGCTGTTCTCCACGGTGCCTCTGGCCTCGTATTTATGCACTTCAATCCTTCTGACTTCTTTACCTTCCTTCTCTTTACTATTCTCCCTAGCCCAACAAATAGTTACCTGTATCTTCATTTAAATTTGTCCTGAAGCCCATTTTTACCAAATGGTGACTACCCTTTGTATTTTCATTTTTAGATTTTGCTGGCTATGAAATATAAACCTTGTTTCTCAGAAAGGATATGTTAGGGGGAAATAAAGTATCTTATTTTTCTGTTTATCTTTCACCACCCTCCTTTCATCTCCTCCTTCTGTACCTGCCCTACAGCACTGCTGTCATTGGGCTCCTGTGCTTTGGGCCCTCACCTGAGCAGTCATCATGGCATATACGACATGGCCCCTCCACCATGGCCACAAGTTTTATATTTACAGATTTAAATTTCTCCTGCTCTTATCCCTCAAGTACACAGATACAGACAGGTAAGGTCAGGGGCAGGGATGTTGACAAGAACCACTAGCACAGTGATGCCTTTGTGGCTGGGGGGTGCTTTCCTCCCTGGTCTGTGCAGTGATCTAGGTTGTTGAAGCTTCTGGCTGGGTACAGCACATTAACCGGTTTCATTCTTCACCTGAGGGCACTGATCTTTGGCTTATGATTAGCTACTAGGAATATGTGAATCTCCTGAAATTGTAGATGCCTGTGCACTTAGTAGATGAAAACGTACCAGCTTCTACAGATTCTTAACCGGCTTATAACTCAAAGAAGTTAGAGAACCATCAAATTTTATTATCTTTTTATTGGTGTTATGGTTTGTGTCTAGATGTCCCCCCAAAGCCTCATGCAGTCATGGAGGCGGCTTCTGGAGTTTATGACTGATTCATGGTCTAATGCCGGGATTATGGGTGTGAGTGCTACACCCACCCTGGGGCGGGTAGCCTGCATGTAATGTAAGGGAGGGAAAGAGGTTGCTCGCTCTCGTGCTCTTGCGCTCCTCCCTTTTGCTCTTGCTTGTTTTTGCTGCCTTCCGCCACCATGAACTGTTGCCCTCTGCCATGTGCCACCCTGCCTTGGAGCCAGCCGAGTATGGACTGAAACCTCCACAAACTGTAAGCTAAATAAACCTTTCCTTTCTTAATTTTGGGTGTTGGGTATTTTGTCTCAGCAACGAGAGAAAAGCAACCGAGACAATTGGTTAGCCCAAGTGTACAATTATGCGGTGTGCTGGGGAGCGAATAACAACTGCAATAGTTTTACAGAACACCCACGACAGAATGGCTGTCAAATGCATTGACCACTCTATCCCAAATATGAAGTGGTGTGTGCTTGTGAGGATGAGCGTTCTCATGGAGGAAAAGGATGAAGACAGAGAATGAGCTAGTTGTGACATTAAACTTATGCACAATCCCACCACTTAGACATAGCCACTGTTTTCACTGAGAACTGAAATGTGTTGTACACACACACACACACACACACACACACACACACACAGACACCCCTGAGCTTTTGCTGAATAGCTTTATATGAATTTAAACAGTACAATGGTAAAGACCATAAGCACTGTGAGTCAGGAGGTCACATGGACAATTTGCTTGCACATTTTGTGGCTCAATTCCCTCACTTACAAAATGAGAATTATAATATTTTCTACCCCAAAGGGTTGTAGTAGAATTAAAGAGTCAATACAAGTAAAGGTTTAGTTAAACGTCTGACTCGCAATTAGCAGTCCATAAATGTCAGCTGTTTTTATTAGAGTAAGTCCCCAACTCATGCACGTTTGAGTTGCAAACTTTCCCAGGTGTACTGTGCAAGATTCACTTGGTCAGATTATGAATGAATCTGATTTACATTCTCTTGGAACTCACTTGTAAGTTGGGGACTCATTATATTCTGCATTCTTTGCTTAAAATTATGTTATGGTTACTTTATTAGGTTACTAAATATTTGTTTTATTTGTGCTGCTATATACCAAAACACTTGAACCTGAGTAATTTATAAAAGAAATTTATTTTCAGAGTTTTAGCTGCTGAGAGGTCCAAGATGGAGGAGGCAGTGCTGTTGGCCAGAGCTGCTCTGTTTTCACATCTGCTGGTGGGAAAGAATGCTGTGTCCTGACATGGCGGGCAATTAGCTGAACACTGCTTGCAGCCTCTTTTATGAGGACCTGAATCCCAGCCATGAGGGGAGGAGCCCTAAAGGTTTAATCTTTTATTGGCCCTACCTCTCTTAGTAGCATTGCTTTGGCCATGTTGCTTTTTGTTGTTGTTGTTTTGGTTTTTGGTTTTTTTTGGAGACAGGATATCTCTATGTAGCCCAGGCCAGCCTTGAACTTGTGGCAATCCTCCTGCCTCAGCCTCCCGAATGCTGGGATTACAGGAGTGTGCCACCATGCCCAGCTGGCCGCTAAGTTTTAAAGCCTGAATTTTGGAGGGAACACACAAATCATAGCAGTGTTCACTGAGCATCAAATTATGACTGGATAGTTTAAAACACAATTCATGCTGGACATTCGGCTATTTTCAGTTTTTTTTAATCAAAATAAATAGTGGTATAATGAATGTATGAATATTTTTCCACATCTTGTTTTCTCCCCCTTAGGATAAATTCCAAGTTGAATTAATGAGCAATGAAAATTTTTATGGTTCTTGGTACACATAGTTAAACTGCTTTCCAGAAATGTTGCTCCAATCTCTATTCCCATCAGAATCTAGGAGTGCCCACTTCTCCTGTCTCACAACTCAATGGATTATTACGCAAATGCTTTTCAAGCCTTCTCCTCCCAGTTTTTGGTGATGCTAGGGACTGAACCCAGTACACTGTGAATAATAGCCAAGTACTTTACTACCATGCTATTCCAGCCCTTGAGTACTGCTTTCTATTGCTCTCATCAAGTTTTCCTTTTTTCCTATTTTCCCCTATTTCTATTCTACTAGTTTAGAAGATTTTCATTTCTATTTCCAACATTTTAATATTGATATTTTACCAGCATATTTTGGTAGAAATTACAAAATTAACCTTTCTATTCTGACCTAAAAAATACTTTAACTTCACCCTGACCTCTCTTTAAAATTACTGCTCTCCATTGTTCTAACTCTACCACATATTCAGTCCTATAATTACTATTGTTATTATTACTTACAATTAATGCTTTGTTCAAATTTACCAAGATGTTTTACCAGTCTCTTTGCTCACTGCTAAATCTTGCACATATATCTTCTATGGGTTCATTTCATTCTTTTTTTTTTTTTTTTTTTTTTTGTGGGTACCGGGGTCGACCTCAGGACCTCATGCGCCAACAGGCACCCGTGCCGCTGAGCGATATCACCGGTCCTTTTTTCGTATGTGGGTTCTGGGAGTCGAACTTGGGCCCTCGCGCTTGCCAGGCAGGCGTTTACGCCACTGAGCCATCTCACTGGCCCTCATTTCATTCTTATTGAAGTGGGGGACTATTGTTAGTAAATTCTCTCAACAAGCTTTGTATATTTAAAATGTTATTTCTTCCTTACTCTTAGCCATATATACAGTTCTAGATTAAAATTATTCTTCCTCAACATTTTGAAAATACTAATTAACTGCAATGTGGTTGCTTTACAGAGAGTGTTGGGCTGGGCACAGTGGTGCATGCCTGTAATCCCAACTTCTTGAGGTGTGAGGCAGGAGGATCACAAGTTCTAGGCCAGCCGAGACAATTCAGCAAGATCCAGTCTCAAAATAAAAAATAAAAAGGGCTAGTAGTATAGCTTAGTGTTAGAGTGCTTGCCTGACATGCATGAGACCCTGAGGTCAATCTGTACCCCAAGTAGGGATTTTCCTTCACGCAAATGCTTTTCCTTACAAGCACACATTTGGGATAGAGCCATCAATCCATTTGACAGCCATTCTGTAATGGCCACAAGTGTCTAATTTCAACTCCTTTACAGGTAATAATTTGGTTTTTCTCTTTTAAATTTTCTCCTTATGGAATTCAGCAGTGTGTCAAGGTGTTTTGTTTTCTTTTGTTCATTTTTAAGTCATGCTAGGTCTTTGATATACCTTTTTATTTCACTCCTTATATTCAGTGTTTCAAAATATTTACTGAGCACCTAACTGTATACTACACATTTTCTAGATATCAGGAGCACAGAGGTGAACAAGAAAAAAGTTCCTGTTTTCAAGGAGTTAGAGAAATCATAGAGTTTGTAATACATTCAGATTTTCAATCTTAGGGCTCAAAAATTTCTGTAATTCTGAAAAAAATCTTTCATTTCTTCCATTATTGGCTTGCTTTATTATTTTTGATGTCTCCATATGAAATTCCCATTTTTCTTTTATTGGAAATTATCATTCTATTTTTTTTTTTTATGTGGGTACCGGCAGTCGAACTCAGGAACTTGCGCTTGCCAGGTAGGCACTTATGCCACTGAGCTATATCACCGGCCCTATCATTCTATTTTTAAGACTTTTAACTTTTCTGTCATATTTTGCATGTTTTTACCTTTCTGAGCAAAATTCCAGGAGATCTTTTCAGTTCTGTTTTCTAATTTCTTAGTTTTCTTTAAAGACATGGCTGGTCTTTTAAAATTCAATTTCTAAGCTGGGGGTCGTAGCACACGCCTATAATCCTAGCACTTGGGAAGCTAAGGCAGGAGGATCATTGTGAGTTGGAGGTCAGCCTAAGCTACATAGTGAGTTCAAGGCCAGTCTGAACTACATAGTGAGACCCTGTCTCAACCTCCCCCCCATTCAATTTCTGTAGTTTTCATTCTCATAATTTCCATTTTTAAAATCTACTTATTTTTCCATAATGTTTTATGTTTGTCTAATGTATGCTATTGTTCTTATATCTGAATATTTTAAGCACAGTTTTAAATTTTCTTTCAAATTGTTCTATTCACTGGAGTCCTATGTGCCATTTTCTACCATCTCTATGATTTCTCACTCTACCCTGGCATTGAACATTTTTGTGTTTTTTGTTATGACCTCATTTTGGTGGGAATCATTTCCTACTAGAGTTTCCACCTGTATTATCTCCTGTGCCTCTTTTGTGCCCTCATTAATTCTGCACCCATTTTTGGATTGGTTCCTAGTATCAGGATTTCTATACCAGAAATTGGAATCTATATGCATGCGTATAAACAGGAGGACATTAAAGACTAATTTTAGTTTGGGATCATTCTTTTCCCCAATAAACCTAGGTGAAAGCCCTATTTTATAGCATACCCAAAGACATGCAGGAAGAATTTTCTTTGTCCCTAGGAGACAATGAAATTAGGAGTTCTCGTTTTCCAGTTCCTCCTTTCATGTGGGGAAACAGTTCCAGTTCCAGGCCCAAGGGCTTGATTTTCATCTCTTTTACAATATGAATGTTGATTCCTCACCCTTAAAAGGTAGATCTGGCTCAGTTCCATAAGACTTCAAAGTCCATTTCGCCCTGACCGTTCCTGCTTATTTGCTGCCCCTAGAGATTGCCCTGGGTTACTTTTGATATCAATTATGAATTAACATTTTCAAATTGTATTTATTCCACAATTTTGTTTGGTTGGGAGAAGGTTATTGCTTTATGGCATGAACTTATTCTGTCACCTTAAGCAGGATTCTGACATATAATATATATTTTTGTATATTTACTTGATATTTAGTCACCTTATTTAAGTCTTCCATTTGCTTGGGTCTTTTGCATATAATTATATCATTCTAAAAGTGTTGATAAATTTGTTCTCTGTTTTATCAAAAACTTTTATATCTTTAATTATTTTTGCCAATTTGGCTTGTCATAGATTGATAACTGTCAAATTCTTCTAGCGTAATCATATTTTATCAATTTCTCTATAGGATGGCTTCCTATGAGTGCTATATTATTCATTTTGTCTCAAAAATAATTATAGTTTTTATATGTATCAAACTGTGCTATTTATTATTTTTTATGTATCTGATTTACTGGATAATTAAAAAATTTGCCTCTATCTACAGCTCTTCTTTTGGAGTTATCTGCTCAATCTTTGGTCATCTTAATTGTTTCAGGGTTTTCTGAACGATTTTATTTTAGATGTGCTTTTACAAAATTATAACTCTTAGAGTGTTGCTGTTTAATTTTTTTTCTTTTTGCCATATGTGCTCTAATTCTGTTTATTCATTTTTTTTCTCTATACATTTATTTTTATTTGCTATTTTTGGGGCAAAAATTTAAAGAACAAGTTTTGCGCTTTTAATGTTAGTAGTGGTTAGTCAGATTTTTCAAAGACAGTTCTAGGTCTGTATTAAATTAGCTTTTACAGTAAGTTATACTTCAGTAATATTTTAAAAAGCCATCTGCCTTAGTCCATTCAGGCTGCTTTAACCATAAACTCAGTAGCTTAGAAGCAAGAGAAATTTATTTCTCATGTACGTGGAGGGCTTTCACACTGAGCTACACTCCCAGCCCTTTTTGGAAATTTTGCAACAGGGTCTGACTGAGTTGTTAAGTTGCCCAGGCAGGGCTTGAACTGTTGATCCTCCTACCTCAGCCTCCCACATTGCTAGGATTACAGGTGTGCACCACCACACTGGCTCCTCAGGCCTCTTTTCAAAGGGCACTAATCCCCCTGGGGCCCTCTTGATCTAATTACATCCTGAGAGCCCTATCTACTAATACTATGGCCTTGGGAGGATTTCGACATATTAATTTTTGGAGGACACAAAATTTCAGACCATATTATCATCTCCAGTGGGAGAAAAGAAATGTAATATTGCAATACACTCAACCACTCTTACTGTAGTTCCTCTTTGTGTACTCTGGTTAAGGATTCCACAGTTTGTTGTCTATTGTATTAAAAATAAAAGTAATCATTTCATTCACTTAAAAAATACCCATTGGTAATCAATTTTACAACTAATTAAAATGTATTTAAAACATTTAAACTCATCTCTGTATATCACTCTTTTTTTTCCTCCATACATGTCCTTCTACCGAGATTTTCCCATTCTGGCCTGATTTTGGTGTGCTTCGCATTGTTCTGGCCTAGATTTTCTAATACTTCACTGGGAAGACTTCCACTGGGTAGAATCCTGTGTGCCTGCATAGCTGAGCTGTTGCTTTTGCTGTCTTCTCTCACACGGTGTGACTTGACTGGGTGTTGGCTCTCAGACTTCGGCCTCAAGTTCTGTGGTGATTTGCTAGCCTCTCTTCCAGTACTTTGACTGTTGAAGAGTTTGAGAACAACCTGATTTTCTTGTGAAATTTTATTTTTTCTGGATGACCTGGTTATTTTCTTCCGGATGTCTCCCAGATTTTCTCCTGTGATCCTTCTGCCTTTTCCTTGCAGATACTGAAAAAGTCCTCCTGCTTGTGCTAACAGATAGCCATTATTCTAACATTTAATTTTCTTGGAACATAACTTACATTTACTTTTCTAACTAAAGAATTTCTTAGTGACAGGAAACATTTCTTGTATTGCTCTTGATTGCTCTCTTGCTTCTTATTCAGCAAAAATGTGGACTTTTACAAGTCTGTACAATTGCTCCTACTAGAATGATCCTCTTCATCAGTTTTTTAAAGGTTCGTAGAGGAAATATTCTGAGATCTTTCAGGATAAATAAGAAACTTATACAGTACAGTGGTACATCAGTTCACGAACTTAATTAATTCCACAATTCCAGAAAAGATGGCCATGTACGTGTTTATGCGGGGAAAGATGGCTGCAGTCATGTTTGTCACCTGATGTTGAGTTTGCAAACAAAAGCAAAATTTTGCCAAACGTGTTTGTGAACTGAGGTACTGCTGCATTTTATTTTCCAATTTTTTTCTTGTTTCTTTCAGTAAACCTACTTTAGAGGAGAAAATGTCTCTGATTCTTTTTCTCCTCCTTCACGTGTGCTCCCATGTTGTATTCTTTTTGTTGTTGTTGTTGTTGTTTGTTTTGTTTTTTTTTTATGTGGGTACCAGGAGTCGACCTCAGGACCTCGCGCTTGCCAGTAGGCGCTTGTGTCGCTGAGCCATCTCACTGGCCCTTGTATTCTTAATGAGGCCTTCCTTGACTACTGTGCTCATTTCCCAATTCCATTTTGTTCTTTTTCTATATACTTGTCAATTTCTAAAGCTATCATCTGTTTTATATTTGTTTAATCTAGTTTTTAATGACTGTCCTTCCTTTACCCCCATTTCAGCTTCACTATAATATAAACTCCTCAAAAGAGAATAGGGATCTTTGTATATTCTGTTCCCTGATGTATCCTAAGCCCACAGGAGAGTCCCTGGCAGATATTAGGTGCTTGTTAAATATATAATGGATAAATGATTAAATTTTCCAGGTGCCTAAATATCCAGTGATTTATTCTGTTCATATATACATAAGCAGGTGTGTTCTTCTCTAATATCTACAGATAGATATGTAGAATGGAAATACAACATGTCCCTTTGGAGACTGATGTAATTCCTTGGCAAACTCTTTCACATCTTAATTAACATAAGATGGGGAAACTGTACCTTGACTGGAAATTAGAGCCATCATTCCAAGGATTCTCATCTTGAGTGAAAGATGAGGGAATGATAATTAGTAACGGAAGTGTCCTCTTGCTACTGAATGACTTCCTCTGTATGATGGGATGTGTAGGACCAAGTTTGCATAAGAAACAAGCCTGAAGGACTCCTGGTGCCTTTGGTGGTGTCAAAATCCTGCCAGCCAACCAAAGAGGGTGTTACCCACCTTGGCTTCATAAATAATGAAGAAAAGAGGAATCTGTTATTAACTGAATACAAAGGGCCAGTAGCTCTTATCTTCTTCTGCAAACAGAAGAATGTACTGTTGGTTAGTCAGAATGGTTCTTCTCATCTTCCTTAGCCCACTCGTGTTCATTTTGTAAGCAGTACTCTTCTCACCTCAAATGGTCAATGTAGGGAATTCATGTCTGTTGTGGTTTGACAGTGGTTTGTCTCCTACAAGCTCACAGGTGGAAGCTTGGTCCACTCTGTGGTGGTGGTGAGGTGCCTAGAAGAGGTGGGGCCTGATGGAAGGCAGTTAGGTCACAGGGCTCCACCTTCATGGCTGGAGGAACTCACAGTGTGGGTTACAGCTCACAGAAGTGAATTAATTCTCATGAGAACAGCTGTTATGAGCAGAGGTCACCCACCTGTTTGCTGTTTTCTGTGTGTGGCCATTTCCTTTTCTGTTTCTCTGCCATGCAGAGACTAAGGGGACCCTCCCCAGGATGTTGGCACCATGCTGTTTGGACCTTTGAGCCACCAGAATTGTGAGCCAAACCAATTTCTTTACTTATAAGATACTTGGACTCAGGTGTTTTATTATAGCACTACAAAATGGACTAAGACAGTGACCACCTCCTGTCCAAGAAAATTTAAGATCTTTGCTCATGGTTCCTCTATCGTAAACATGCTTCAAGATTCAATTTGAACATTGCCTTCATTATAGACATGATATTCCTGTCTTTCCAAAGAAAATTGAGACTCCCCGTTTAGTGCTGTATCTCTTGTGATACTTAGCACAATCATCCTTTAATGCATCCTTAAGGGTGTTCTCCCTTTTCTAACAACTTTTAAGCACTTAAAGAATAAGAACTATTTCAGCTATATATTGCTTCATAATAAACTATTGGAAAACTTAATGTCTGAAAGATGTATTATTGAGATGGCCATGTGGCCATTTGCAGGTTTTATCTGGACTTTCTACTTTCTACTCATGTGGATGCAAATTTTTGGGAGTAGAAGTAGTGTCACTTGGGCAGTGGGCTCAGTTAGAATAGGTGAATGGCTAGGCTATTCTTTCATCCCAGGATTGTTTATGGCCTGATATTCCCAGAACAGTTCTCCAAGAGGACAAAGACTGAAGCTACAGTCCTTTTGAGGTTGAAATTTCCTGTGTCATTCCCCTCACATCCTGGTGGTCAAAACAAGTGGTGAAGCCTGTCCAGATTCAAAAAGCAAGAAAGTCTTTTTCACTTCTTGATGGGAGAGATGGCAAAGTGACACTGAAAAGGGATACGTGGGTTGGTAGAAATTGTCAAAACTTTGTTTGCAAGCATCCATCCTCTGGCCAAAATAGTTCACATTCCTCTGTTATGCAAAGTAAATTCCCAGGCCCCCAGAATCCTCACTTCAATTTTCAGCATCAAGCTCAAAGGCTGTGATCCCACAGATTTTTCTAGATCCAGAAGTGGACAAGGCTTCTATGGTTAGTATCTTGGGATCAGCAACTACTGATCTCCAGCTCTGTGGTCTAAAATGCCAAGTTATCTTCCCATGCCCATTCCCTTCCTTCCCTCTCCCCTCCCCCATCTCTTGACCCCTTCCCTTTTTTGTACATGTTTGCAGTACGTAATGTTTACATTACTTGTGTGGAGTTGGTACATGTACATAACACACACACACACATACACACACACACTCACAGGAATTGAGAGAGAGTAAGGAGGATACAGATTGTGAATTGACTTGATTGTAGTCATCATTTCACAATGCCATATAATATGTCTAATCACCATGCTGTATACCTTTAATATATACAATTTTATTGGCCCATCATTTCTCAACAGAGCTAAAAAGGTTACTTGAATTGGCAACTGGGTGGTGTTCTGAGTTTCTCTGCCTATAGACCATTAGGAATGCAGAGGTCTTTTTATTTTAATCTAATCTATAGTGTTTTTATCAGTGCAACTCTCCTAAAACATTGTGAGTTTCCTATGCCTCTTCTCTGCTTCCATTCTGTGCTCTATAAGCCATGTATATATATATTTTGGAAACAAACCTTTCTGTAGGTTAGCTGCTGTGTGACAATGCCTTGAGTTTTTTAGATGCTTCTGTGTCTAAGTGAACGTATCTCCCTTGCACTATCTTAAGTCTTTCAGAGGTTTAAGGAAGGCTCGAGAGCCTCAACCTTGGTTTGATGCTCATATTGAAACCATGCTATATGTAGATAATTGTTAGCTGGAAATATTGAGAGTATGAAAGAATTAAATTTCTAACCCAAAAAATCCCGAGCCTTTTACTTTTTTAAAATCATGCTCACAAACTGAAAATTTCTTTCTTTAGTTCAATTCTCTCTTGACATCATTTATCATACACTGCAAAAAGTGCCAATTGACACTGTCAACTTTCTGCCAGATCCACAAGCTCATTAGGAACCTTCTCTATGCTCTACAGTTCCTCAGAAAATAGTCTTGCAAATGTTCCATCACTCCATAAATGGATTGCCTTTCTCCAGCTTTTAATAGCAACTTCCTTACTGCTTTTCCAGCCTTTCTACAGCCTTTTCACTGCCTCTCAGGCTTCACCTGCAACCCCAAAGTAAAACCAATGACCCATGTTTAAAGTTTTTACTATGGCAAAACCCCACTTCTGGGTATCTATTTGGATCTGTTGTGTTTTTGGCATAGTAAACTATACACAATTTAATGGCTTAAAATAATAGTTGTTTATTATTTCTTGTGATCCTGTGGCTTGACTGAGTGGCTCTGTGTGGGCTTCTCCTGGGTTCCCTCATGTGGCTGCATTCAGGTGTAGGGCTAGCCATAGATAAGCTCAGCTGGAGCAGCTGGAGACCTGGATCTCTAACTATAAGCATTTTTGATCTTGGGTTTCTACATGGTATGGTCACAAGGTTCTAAGACAGAAAGGGCAGAAGCTGTAAGATCTCTTGAGACCTTGGCTCTGGCACTCATACCTCCTTCTGTCACATTCTAGTTGTCAAAATATGTCAAGTATCCAGGCTGGTTTGAAGGACTTTGTGGCAGGATGGGGCAGGGGCAGTCTAGTCACATACAGAGGAGGACGTCACTTGAGAAGAATTTGTAGCCATTAAACAATGTAATACAGAAGCTAAGTTCTATTAATTTTTGTATTCTTTATGGCAGAAAGCAGATCATCCAACATAAATAAGTGGTATAATAGGTATTTGTTGAAGTGAAGGAAGAAGTGAGGTCAGTAATTCCTAAGCTGATATTCTATTAAAATAGACTTAGCATTCAGATAGTCTTAAAAGCATTTTCCTTTGGTGATTTAGGAGGATTTAATAATAAATGTGGCCAGAAAAATGCTGATTATTTCTTTTTGTACTTAAAAACCCTGGAAACATGGTTCAGATCAGTTAAAGGATTTTCAAATTAACAACTCTCATGAATATGATATTCATGCTATTGCTGAGTAAGCCGAAGTAGATCTTTTAGACTAGAAACAAGGGAAATTCACAAATATGAACATGTCTGGCTATATATGTGAATATGACTAAAACCCTTAATAAACGTAGAGAGAATTCAAAGGGACCCTGTCAAGAATCAGGCCAACTTCTTTTTTCTTCAGTTAAAATGACTTTGTTTATATACATTACAATAAATTGCATCTTGAAAAAATCTAAATGACTTTAAATCCCAGCAATTTAAAACATATTCAATGTTGAGCATAAACACATATAGATACTGGCACAGGATTCTAGTTGTCATGGTACTGCTTTATTGGTTGGCATCTAGAACCTTATTTAACATTTCTATTTATTAATGGATACTTCAGTAAGCAGACAATTTCAAATCACTTTTAGTACTGTTATTTAAATAGGCATTTTAGAAAAGCAAAGACTATATATGACCCCCTTTCCTATAGCTAGCTCGAAGTATTACATTTAGGTTGGGCCTCAATATTTGCTAAATTGAATCAAACTGAGCTTTCGTTCCTATTCTAACTATGATATATAAGTTTCCACTTTCTTGTGTGATTTCATTCCTATGTGCACACTGGAAGTGCATACTTTTCAGATACATTTGTGTGTGTGTGTGTGGTACTGGGGATTGAACACAGGGTCTTTGCACTGACCTACATCATCCTTTGTAATTTTAAGGCAGGGTCTTTTCAGATACTTTTAGAGGCATTTTTCTTTTCCTCATTTAAAGTGTGTCCTCACATTTTAGGACCTCTGCATGCTAAAGTATTTTTGTTCTTTTGTCAGAATGAGATTCAGTGGCTTCCCCCATCCGACAGCATTTAGAACCTCTTACTTAAGTTAGCATGGATTTCTCCTTCTCTAGCCCATAGACTCTGCCTTCCCTGCCTTGATCAATCTATGTGGACTCAACAGTATCCTATATGTGCCTGGCACCATCACACTGAGGAGACACAAAGACAAAGTTTCTACTCTTTTTTTTTTTTTTTGTGGGTACCGGGGGTCGACCTCAGGACCTCGTGCACCTGCAGGCGCCTGTGCCGCTGAGTGATATCACCGGCCCTTTCTTCGTATGTGGGTTCCGGGAGTCGAACTCAGGCCCTCACGCTTGCCAGGCAGGCGCTTACACCACTGAGCCATCTCACCAGCCCCCTACTCTTAATATATACATCTTGAATTGAGGAAAACATATTTCTATGAACAATAATAAACTTGGTAACAACAGCAGTTACTATGACTTCCTTTTCTGTTCTTTGCCAAGGACATTTTATATGTTATCTTCCACTCATCAAAGAATACTGCAAGTTAAGCAATTGTGTTCAATTTGAGGGTAAAGAAACAGGCTGTGGGAATTTTGTAATCTTGCTGAATAAGTTCATGGTTTCTCAGCAAGAGAGAAATCTGGAAGCAAAATTTATATTTTTTATGAACCCCCCTTTATCCTCATTCTGCATTCCATTTATTTTGGACATTTGATAAATGTTACTTATAGGCTAACTTGAAGGGATGTTGTGAGGAATAAATTAAAGCAATTACATTAATGAATGATAACCCATGGAAGCTTCGTTGAATGGTATACTGTGAATAAAATGGGATTTTCATTATTGTGTCTGAGAATTGGACATTTGTATTCTTTAAATTTTGTTTGCCTTTATTTTAATTTTTTTTAAAAAATTGTCTTTTTTTCTGTGTTCTTTTTTATTCATTTTTTGGTATTTAGTTTTAATGACTCTTCTTTAATTTTTATTTTATCAGCATAACAATGTAAATCCCTTTAGTAGTCAAATAATAACAGCATTTTGACCGGAGACAGCATGTCCCTACCTTTCCATCCCTGTCTCTAATTCCCTTGGTCAGTGGTAAACAGTTTCAACAATCTTAACTATATCTTCTGGCCTTTACTTGTATATTTTGAAAATGCAGATATTGCTATTTGATTATTTTAGTTGTTTTTATAGTATAATAAGTAAAGTATAATCTCATCTTGTATATAAATTTTCCTTCTCCCCAGCCTCTTCAAATAATTACATCACAATGTAGAGCTAAATCAATATTTATTATTGATAGTACCGGGACTATATAAATATTATTAATTGTTGAGCCACATTAGAAAACTAATGACATTTGAAATTTTTTTTTAACTGATTATGTTCTCCTTCTTATACAACTTTCTGCCTCCCATTAGTAAGTAGTTCCTTTTATAAGAATTTGTTTAATGCTCTGGGTATCCAGTACTGTTGTTCATCCAGAAAACAAGGGCCCCTTGCTCGTGGCCATGAGCTTTAGACCTGCTCTGACTGTCCCTTGTCTTGCCCTCCCTATGCAGTCAGAAATCCACAGGGCCAGGGCCTGAAAGGAGACGTATACTTACCTGAAGCCTGTACTAGCTGCCCTCGTAGGTGTTGCTTCAGAAACCCAGGACTCCAGGATTTCCTGCCCAGATGGTCCCAGGCCCTCTCCCAGATGCCCCCTTGCAAAGGCAGATGGCACTGCTTTGTGTCCAGTACACCCAAAACTGTTGTTGCAATGCTATAAGCTTGTACACAACTCCTCTAGAGAAGATAGGAGCCAGGGGTGGGGGACAGAGCGCTTTGCAGGCTGGAGAACTCCGTCTCATTCTTGGCTCGGCCAGGACCAGTGTTTATTTACCTCTCTGTAATTCACCCTCAGCAGATGATGGGACTCAATCTCTGCTTGGTTCTTTCAAACATATCAGCTAATAATTTGTTTTGTTTTACTAAGGAAGTCCCTCCTTTAGGAGTTGTCTAAGTCTTCCAATCCTGTTACACTGCAGTGACCTGTTACCTCTGTCGCTGGTCACTTTTGAAAGCTACTCTGGTTCTCTTCTGTGTTTTCTGTGCTATTTTCTCGACCTCATGTCTTTTTCCATCTTGGTTTATTTAATTATTTTGGTGAAAGGGTACACAGAAGATGTTTCATACTGAGAAATAACTTTATCATGTCCTTCATGCTAAGCTTGGTATCAAATCTGTAGATTGAAAGATGATTTCTTTCAGCATCTTGAAAACACCACTTCATTGTTAAACCGCAGATTAAAATCCTTGATCCTTCTCATGAAATCTGTTTCTTCTCTCTTGGAATGTCTCCCAGGAAACATTTCCTGGTGTTCTCTAATTCTGTATTGCTGGGTTTGGTCTGGGCCCTTTTCATTTACTCACCTAAGAGCTCTGTGAGTCCATTCAACCTGAAAGCCATGATCTTCTATCCAGAGGAGTTTCTTACTTTACCTTTGTTAAATCCCCTCCTCCATTTTCTCTGACTTTTTATGTTTTGAACTGATATTTGAATGTTTGATTTCTTAGCATTATTTCTAAAATTAAAAAAGAATCTTCCTTTTTTAGGGGGAGGGCCTCTTTGTTCTCTTTCTGGAGACTTTTGATGGTCCTTTTCTTCCTTGCATCTTTCACATATATCATACTTTTCCTTTCTTGGTTGCTGTTCATACTGTCTTACCTCTTCTTTCCCCACAGATGCAATGTCTTTTCTTATCTCTCTGAAAACATTAATTCTGATTCTCCTTCCCTAGTTTTCTCATTTTCTGCTGGTTAGTTATTTTCTTCACAGGCCTGTTTTGTTCTCTTCTTGTTGGAAAGTTTCCTCATGAGTCTCTGAACCTTGGCTGACAAATCCTCCAGGCTAACAACCCGCGTGGAAGTTCTGCGTGCACAGAAAACTGTGTTGATTTGGTGAGGCTCTTGTGGCATGGCACGGCGGCCAGCTGGCTTTTCATTGGAGGACCCTAAAATTCCAATATTTACAGGTCTTTTTTCCTGAGCAGGTGAGCAGCCCGAGAGAAAGAGACAGAGAAAGAAAGAGAGAGAGAGAGAGAGAAAGAGAGAAAGAAAGAAAGAGAGAGAGATCATTTCCATTTCCTTTGCCAACTTTCTGGGAGCTAAAAAGGGAAGGGAGCCAGTGGTTTCTCAGCTTGAGATATAGGCTTTTTCTTCACCCCCGCTGGCCTCTTGACCTTGACCTCAGCTGGGCTTGGTTGAAGCCTCTCCCTTTTCCAGCCCCTCAGTCACTGAAGTGTCCTTCTGCTGGGTGGGCATCTGGACTCGTACAAATCCGTTAAGCACTTCCATGGAGTCTATTGGCTGCATGTCACTGTTTTCATAGGGGACTCTGTCCCTTGAGCATTTCCAGCAATTGTGATACCAATTAGCTTTCTTCTTCCTGCTTCCTTTCTTTATTTTGTTAGGCCAATGTCCATCTGGTTACTAACTTTTAAAACTTGTTGCTCCTCTTATCTGCAGTAATCTTCTCATACATTCTTTTTGTTCCCTAGCTTTATGCATTTTTAAAAATTCCTTTTCTCTTCTGTAAATGGAGATTTAGTCAAAAAGGAGATAAATTCACAAGTTCAATCTCTCACTTACTGATTTTTTAATACATTGCTTAGGAAATAAAAATGTTTAAAAATATCCTTTGACTCAGGGTAGGGATAAATGAAAACAAATAAAAATTTGAAAGTTTAGTAAAGTTTGTACATGCCCAGTGAAAAACAGGTAAATAATCATAGTAAGAAGTAATTATAATCAGAAAAGCCCTTTAAAATCAAAGTGCAATCATGTAATTATGATATTTGTCATGGTTCCTGTACAGATATCAAAGATAATAGAAGATAAGGTAAGTACAAAAATATCTACTGCTCAGAGGAAGAATAACAGAGAAAGGAAAATTGGAATTAATTATTAATTAGAAATATTGAGTTCCAAAACTAATAAAAGCAACCACAGTTTAAATTTTTATCAAGCACTTTCTATATGAGAATAAATTGAACTTAGTGAGGAGAGGTTTTATTCCAAAAAGATTGTATCAAGTGGAGGAGAGGGAGATTGCAATGGAGAGAATGCTGTAAGCATAAGTGCTGCAAGCTCTCAAGAAACAGGCAAGAAGGTATAAATAAAACTCAAAAAACAAGTGTGGGATATGGGATTGGAGGGTGGCATGATTGGAAAGGATCAGAAAATGTTTTACCCTGAGGCCAGGCAGGAACTGTCTGCTATTTCAGTCTGAAGATGAGCTAAAGTTCAAGGGCTGGTGGAAAGAGAAAACCTTAACCAAATTTGTTTAATGAACATTTTGGTCTGACTGATCAGTGAGGAAAGACATTTCATCTAATTAGTTACAAGGCAAAGAATAGCCATTTGGAGGGCCTGTGCCTGGCCTTGTCCTAGGAAAATAAGGGTTTATCTCCGGGAGTCTTAAGTCCTGTGGGAAGGGCCTTCTCTGCAGTCGGCAGGTTCATGGAACACAAAAGTGTTGGGATGATTTTTAAATTTTTTTCTGATTTCCAAGATTGCAAGAATCAGGTAAATTTATCACTGTTGATACAAAAAAGCATGATGGCTACCACTGGAAAGCTAAGAGGCTGCTGTGATTGATAACTGAGTGAAGTATTTTGATACAATGTAGTAAGTGCTGTGATAAATAAATGTGCAGGTTGCCATGGTAATGCAGGGGTAGGCACCTCACTTGGGAGAGGGGGCAGGCAGCCATGGCTGAGTTGGTTCTTAATGGATGACCAGGATCCACCTAAGTGGAAAGCAGGCCATCAGTACCAAACCAGAAAATATCAGTGAGAATCATAGGGGTGAATGTGCTTTGTAAACTTTGTGCAGTTGAACTTATGTGCAAAAGGATAGGGGCAAGATAAACTTTTCTGGCTGATGAAAGATTTTCCTTCTTTGAGCTGTTATGCCAATTTTTTTCAGAGTAAGGGTCTATTTGTAAGCGTCTAGTAAAAATCTAGGTAATACTTAAGAATTTATCTAAAGTTTATTTTCCAGTATAAGCTGTTCGTTGTCTTCTGGCATCAAACTTCATGATCTCAAGAGTGTCAAACTTCTACTTTACTCAATTTGGGAAACAGATTGCACCAAAAGAAAATTTCTTCTCTTGCACCCCAGAGAGAATAAACAATAGGAGATCCAACTCCACAGAATCCCAACGGTACATCATTTCCCTTTGCTTGGTGTTTATGTCCAGGTATGCTGGAGGGAAGCCTATTTATGAGTCAGAACTCAGCCAGCAGGGACATCAAAGGTGGTAGATGAGGAAGAGTATGAGCAGGGCTGTCCCAGGATGGAAGGACCAGGGTTAGGACACAGATCTACAGCTGACTGAGGGGAGAGGCACAACATTTAGTGAATAGGATTCAGTGAGGAAAACAAGAAGGTAACCCCCACTTCTACATGCCGGCTGAACCGTCAGATTTCAACCAATTAGTGACTGACATTTCCCCTTGTAAGTGATAGGATTCCGTTCTGTTATGATTTTATCTGTGTAGCTTGTATTGTCACTTCTAGAATGCTGTGACACTTGTAGCAAAGAGAAACAAATATCTTTCCCCAAATATAAAAGAAAGTAAAAGGCAAAGCATGTTCAACATAAAGCCACTACTCGGCAGTGTTCAGTGATTTCTACACTGGCATCATGCCTCTTTCTGTGTGAAGGGTCCTTACCACCAAAGAAACCTCTGCCTGGTACCCCAGTTGGTGCAAGAGAGCGAGAAGAACCTTCATAGGTCCTGGGAAGAATCTGCCATGGAGTCCACACCTGACTCTGTAAGAGTGTGTGTGTGTGTGTGTGCGTGTGTGTGTGTGTGTGTGTGTGTGTGTGTGGAGGAGGAGGAGGTGAGCAAAGCAGGAAGAAGAGACTTAGACCAGTTAAAAGATAATGATAACAGTAGTAATGATAGTAATCCAACAGAATGGAGAGGTAAAGAAACTGAATGCCTTAAAAATCAATAATAGAGCCTACGAAAAGTGTATTAACGTGAAATTCATAAAGGTTGACTAAATTAGGTTGTGCAAAATGTGGGCATATAAGGAAGGATAAAAATGAATGTTATCTATTAATAAATAGAAAGGAAAAAGTAAAACACAAATGAAAAAACCATCTGTTTCCAAAACTACAAAGGAGGTAGAATAAAGCAATTTGGGGAACACAGGTGAATGATATCAGCTGTTGGTGGAAAGTTGATGTTATGGAGTAAAAATTTCATGGCTTTCCCAGCTTGTTTCTCAGACTGTGATGTCAGTAATTCAGCACAAGCCTGTGGGTGCTGGACTGCAATAACTAAGAATGGCAACTGACCAGCTACACAGCCCTGATTCCATGTGGGCTACAAGATCAAGGAAACCAGGAGATCTTAGTCCTTGCCTTAAACTTTTTTTCAGCTCAAAGTAGTGAAACCTTCTCAATTATAGGTTTGATACTTTATCTTGGGGAAATCCCAAGCAAGCCTTCTGCTATTTCAGCTATCTCGTGTCATAAATGAGTGAGTTATGAAACTATTTTTCCCTTGAGGAGGGCCCCAAGAGCCTTGTCTTTGCCTTACTAGCCACCAGGTTGCCTGTGTACTTCCTGTTCTTATTTACTCTACAATTGCCAGATGAATTTGGTACCTGATTCTTTGTTCCTGGTTGGATTTGTCATAATGCTCGAGGCAGGACAGTCTCCTTTTCTGATTTGCATAGCTTTGGAAAATTTTGCCTCATATGAACCATACCTTCCAAGCTTTCCACTATTCTAAAATACAACCAAGACCCTTGCCATGTTTTACAGTTTTCAGTGGTATGTCTTGCCCTTCAGAGCAGCTTATATCTGATCAAACAATTGCAATATTATAATCTGTGATGTGGCTGCTGTTCACATTTCTTCATATACAACCATTTAATCTGCAAACCAAATAGGCAAGGTGGACCATTGTGATCTTTATTTTCAAGATGAGGGAACTGAAGACCAGAATCATTAAATAACTCACCCAGGGTCAAATAGTTAAGGAAGTGGCAGGATTGGGGTCTCAACTTTGATTGGGGTGACATTTGCCACATGATACAGATAACTAGGAACATTTGCTCTAAAGTTCTTACCTTTAAGGTGATAATAAAGAAAATAAAGATCATAGGAACTGGTTTTCCTAAGATTATAGAAATGGTAGAATTGACTAAAATGTGTCCTCACTCCCAGATAGTTAATCCACAGCAGGATGTCTGGAGACTTGGCACTGTAAAGTTGGGCAGTTTTGACAACTTCTGTTTTTCTTCTGTATTTCCTCAGGAAAACGTCCAGACCCTCAGCATGACACATAGAGCCCAGTGCTATTCAATTTCTCTGACTTCATTTTGCATCCCTATAGTGCCAGGCACAGAGTTTTCCTTCTGCAAATATTTCAACTGAATTGAGTTGTTTTGGATTAGGGCAAATTTTAGAAACCCTATATTCTTTATTTCTGGATGGGAAAATGGGAAAAAAAGGCTATCATTTTCTGAGCATTTACCATTACAGACACTGTAATGGGCAAATGATTTGCAAACTTGAATATATATCAGGGGCCCCTGGGAAGCTCTGTGAAACTGAAGATTGCTGGGTGTCACCTGACTTATACTCCTAGTCCTAGTTTGGGGGTCTGAGAATTTATAGTTCTAATTAAATTCCTAAAGGATGTTGGTCTGGGGACCACACTTGAAGGCTCACCAGTATAAGCTGGGTACTGTAATCCTCTCAATGAACCCCCAAACAGCATTATCCTCTTTATCTTACAAAAGAAGAAATTGTGGTTTAGAAATGTTAAATGAATTCCTAAGATTAACTAGCTAAAATAAGCTTGCAGGATTGTAGGTTACCAGATGGGATTCAAGGAGGTCACTCATAAGATGAGATGGGGATCTCAAATCATCCCAGGACAGGTTCTCGACTTACTGTCGCAGAAAAACATTTCAGGACAAGCCATCAGTGAGAAGCACAGGGAGATTTACTAAACAGAATCAAAAGTACACACTCAAAGAGTAAGCGGGCCAGCACTCAAGAGGTGAGGTACGTTAGGGTCTGGGGTTGGGGGCATTTGTGTAGTCTTGGGGTATACTCAACATGGATGACCTAGAATGTTTATTCTTTGAGTCATTTCTTGTTTACCTACTGTCTGTTACGTTACCCATTAGTAGGCTCCAACAAAAACTGACCCTTATCAAATAGGTTAAAATGCAAGCCACTTGCATGAGTTTGAAGTTCAGAGATACGTACCCAACTAATAATGCTGTTCTTTTGAGGGTGGAAGTCTGTAGAATTTATGGATATATAGTATAAGAAGAAAAACATGGGCCAAATTTATGGATATGTTGTATCTTTAAGACTGAGGAATTTGAAACTGAGGAGTTGGAAATAGAAAACAGGCTTGGGGTGAAAAAAGGCATTGTAACCCTCTGTAAATTTGATTGTGTCTTGAAGCTGCAGTTCCCCCAAAATTATAATTGAGAAATTACACTTTCCTTTTCTCCATTCTTCCTGTCTTTTTTCTTTTTATTAGTAAATGTTTGCAGTACGCAATGATTACGTTCATTGTGAGGTGTTCATACATGTACATAACACATTTTAATTCTTTTTTCATCACCTTCCTTTCCCCTATCTCCCTCTTCAATCTCCTGGTCTCCTAGCCTTTTGCAAAGATCTATCTCCCTGTTTCCTATTATCTATCTTTTATTTTATTCTTTAATTTATTTACACTTTGGGTTTCTCATATAAGAGAAACTATATGATATATAAACTTGTGTGGCTAATTTATTTCACTTATTATGGTTTCAGGGTAGATCCATTTTTGCATAAATGACTCAAATTTATGCTTTTTAATGGCAGAATAGCACTCTGTTGTATATAAATAGCACATTTTCTTTATTCACTCATCTGGCGATTGACATGTGTAAGTGGCTTCCAAGATTTAGCTATTATGAGTTGTGTTGCTATAAACATGGGTATACATATATCGCTGTAATATAATGTCTTTAACTCTTTTGGGAAGATACTTGGAAAGGGAATGGTAGATTGAATGAAATTTCAATTTTTAGTTTTTTGAGGAATCTCCATATTGATTTCCATACTGGTTGTACTAGTTTACATTCCCACCAAGAATGTAGAATTCCCCTGAAGCCTTGACAACATTTGTTGTTATTTGATTTCTTGATGATTGCCATTCTTTCTGGAGCAAATGGAATCTCAGTTTTCTTTTAATTTTCATTCTTCTAATGGCCAGAGATGCTGAATATTTTTTCTTATAATTATTGACCATCTGTATTTTTTCTTCTGAAAAGTGTCTATACATTTCATTAGCCCATTTTTTGATCAGGTCCTTTATTTTCAAGGGGCTCTAATTTTTTGAGTTCTTTATATATTCCAGATATTAGTTCTCTGTCTGAAGTGTCGTTGCCAATTTTTTTCCATTCTGTAGGTTGTTTCTTCACTCTGTTGGTGGTTCCCTTTGCTGTGCAGAAGGTTTTAATTTGATATAATCCCATTTGTTGAATGTTGATATTAGTTCTTGAGTAATTGGGGTTCTGTTCAGAAAGTCTTTGCCTATGTCTATGTCTTCAAGAGTTTTACTTATTTTATTTTACAGCGGATTAAGAGGTTCTATTTTATTATTTTCCATCTTTCGTCCATTTTGATTTTACTTTAGTACATGCTAAGATATAGGGGCTTCTATTCAATCTTCTGCACATGTATAGCTGGTATTCACAGCACCATTTGCTAAAGAGACTATATTTCCTCCAGTGTATGTTTTTGGCTCTTTGTCAAAGATCAGAATGTGCCTGGGGTTGTTTCTGTATCTTCTATTATATTTCATTGATTCACATGTCTGTTTTTGTGCCAATATTATGCTGTTTTCATCACTGTAGTTTTTATCTTTTTCTTTCTTTCTTTCCTTCCTTCCTTCCTTCCTTCCTTCCTTCCTTCCTTCCTTCCTTCCTTCTTTCTTTCTTTCTTTCTTTCTTTCTTTCTTTCTTTCTTTCTTTCTTTCTTTCTTTCTTTCTCTCTCTCTCTCTCTCTCTCTCTCTCTTTCTTTCTTTCTTTCTTTCTTTCTTTCTTTCTTTCTCTTTATTTCTTTCATTTCTTCCTTTCATTTTTTTAAGACAGAGTCTCACTATGTAGTTCAGGCTAGCTTGAACTCATAATGTTCCTCCTGCCTCAGCCTCCCAAGTGCTTGGATTACAGGCATGCATCACCACAACTGGCCTGTCACTTTAGTTTTATAATATAACTTAAAATCTGAGATTTTGATGCCTCCTGTTTGCTCTTATTGCCCAAGGTTACTTTTGCTATTCTGGGTCTTCTCTGGTTCCATGTGAATTTTAGAATTGTTTTCTCTAGTTCTGTGATGAATATTGTCAATATTTTTATTGGGATTGTATGAAATGTTTACATCAGTTTTGGAAGTATGGCTATTTTGATAATAGTGGTTGTGCCTATCCAGGAACAGGAGATATCTTTCATTTTCTGATGTCCTCTTCAATCTCATTTTTCAGAATATAGTAGTTTTGTTGTAGGTGTTTCACTTTTTTGGCTAGATTAATTCCTAAATATTTAATTTTTCTTGATGCTCTTGTGAATGGTATTGTTTTACTAATTTCTTTCTCAGTGAATTCATTATTGATGTACAGGAATGTTATTGTTTTTTGTGTTGATTTTATATCCTGCTACACTGTCAAATTAGGATAGTAATTCCAGGAGTCTTCGGTGAAACTTTTTAGGTCTTTTATGTAAAGAATCATGGCACCTGTGAATAATAAAAACCTGACTTCTTTTCTGATATATATCCCTTTTGTTTCTCTTGCCTGACTGCTCTGGCTAATGTTTTGAGAACTACATTAGCAGGCATCTTTGTCTTGTTCCTATTTCTAGAGGGAAAGCTTTCAATTTTCCCCCCACTTACTATGATGTTGGTAGTAGGTTTGTCATAAATGGCTTTTATCAGATTGAGATAAGGTCATTCTCTACATATTTTCTTCAAGGTTTTTATCATGAATGGATGTTGGATTTTGTCAAATACTTTTTCTGTATTTACTGAGATTATCGTGTAATTTTTGTCCTTGCTTCTCTTTATAAGATGTATTACATTTATTTATTTGCATATGTTAAATCATCCTTGCATCCCTGAGACAATGTCTACTTGGTCATGATCTTTTTGATGATTTCTTGCATCTGCTTACCAGTCAGTATCTTGTTGAAGATTCCTGTGTATATGTTCATGAAAGGCATTGGCCCGTAGTTTTCTTTTATATTTGGGCCCTTCTCTGGTTTTGATATTGGCTAATGCTAGCTTTCAGGAATGACTTTGGGAGTACTCCTTCCCTTTAAGTTTAATTAGACTTTAAGAAGTATTAGTCTTAGATATTCTCTGAAGTTCTTGGACAATTCAGTGGTGAATCCACTGGGTCCTGGGCTCGTTTTAAGTACAGTAGTAAGGTTTTTTTTTTTCTGCCTCAATTTCATTACTTGTTATTGGGTTATTTGGGGTTTTTATACCTTGTTGGTTCAGTTTTGGTAATTCATATGTATTTAGGAATCTATCCATTTCTTCTACATTCTCCAATTTATTGGAGTATAGGTTGTTTTTTTTTTTTTTTTTTGTGGCTACCGGGGCTCGAACTCAGGACCTCGTGTGCCAGCAGGCGCCCATGCTGCTGAGTGATATCACCAGCCCTTTTTTCATATGTTGGTACCGGGAGTCGAACTCAGGACCTCACGCTTGCCAGGCAGGCACTTATGCTGCTGAGTTATCTCACTGGCCCTGGTGTATAGGTTTTTGAAGTAGTTGCTAATAATCTTATAGATTTTGGTGGTGTCCACTGTGATTTTTGCCTTTTTAATCTCTAGTTGCATTGACTTGGGTCTTTTCTTTCTTTCTCTTTTTGTGGTGAGATTAGTTAAGGGTTTGTGTACTTTGTTTATTTTTTTAAAGAATCGGTTCTCCAGTTCATTGTTTCTTTGTATTTTTAGTATCAATTTTATTAATTTTTGCTCTGATCCTTAACAATTTTCTTCCTTTTACTAGCTTTGGATTAGGATTGTTCCTATTTTTCTAGGACCTTGAGGTGCATCATTGGGTTATTTATTTAGACTTGCTCTATTTTTCTGATGTGGGCATTCACAGTTATAAATTTCCCTTTTGGACCCATTTCATTGTGTCACATAGGTTCTTTTATGTGGTATTGGCATTATCATTTGATTCTAGAAACTGTCTAATTTCTTCTGTGACCCACCAATTATTCAATAGTGTATTATTTAATTTCCATGTGTTTGTATTATTTCTGAACTTAGGTTTTTCATTGATTGCTAATTTCATTGCTCTATGATTTGATAATATTCATGGCTTAATTTTGGTTCTTTTGCATTTACTTAAGCATGCTTTATGGACTAGTATGTGGTCTATTTTGGAGAAAGTTCCATGTGCTGCTGAGAAGAATATCTATTCTGTGGCTGTTGTGTAGAATACTTTGTACATATCTATTAAATCCATTTGCTTTAAGGTGTGGCTCAACTCTGCTATTTCTTTGTTGATTTTTTCTCTAGTTGATCTGTTTATCATGGAGTATTGAGGCTCTCCACTACAATTTTGTTGATGTTTATCTGATCTTTTATGTCCACTAATGTGGAGATATGAAGTTGAGTATGCTGCGTAGTGCATGTATTTTTATAATTGTTATCTCTTCCTGTTCAATTGTTCCTTTAACCAATATACAGTGATTTTTTTTTTTTTTGCCTATTTTGACTAGTTTTGGCTTGAAGTCCACTTTGTCTGAAAATAGGATAGATACTCCTTCTTGTTTTGGGCTCCTGTTGCATGGAATATTGTTTTCTATCCTTTGATTTCTATTCTATGACTTTCTTTTGAATTAAATGTGTTTTTGTAAATAGTGTACCATTGGGTTTTATTTTTTCTTCTTTTTTTAGTTTTTTTTCTTTTCTGTTACTTTTATCTAATTTTATTGATTTACTTGTACTCTTTAGTAATACTTGGTATCTCTGCTTCCTAGAGTGGGAACCACTCACAGTTCTCCCAAGCTGAGGTCTGGGCCTGAGGAACATTTATTGTGACCTTGGCTCTGACTTCATGTTTCCTCTAACTTGAGGAGACTCTGCCCAGCCAGCTTATGTGTTCAGGACATGTGACAGAACATAGAGCCAAAAAAAGTCTGATTTACAGCTGCTCATTTTTCCCACAAATCCCAGTTAGTGGGCTTGGCTATAATGAAAGGGAATATTTGTGTGTGTGCATGTGAGTGTTTATTCTGAGGGAGCTGATGATGCTTTGAAGGAGGTGAAGAAGTGAGGCAAGGCTCATACAGGCTGGTGGGGTGACTCTGCTGTCCCTCATGGGACTGGGGGCAGCCACCGGGTGGTGCTGTCATGGGGCCCCCTCTACCCTTACCTTACCATCTGTAAGTGGGAACAAGGGGGACTGTAGTGAGCCATTGAGACCTCACATCATGCCTTGACCCTGGCAATCTTAGAAATTTACATGGTGGACAGTGTCACACGGACAGAAGTGCAAATCAGACGTCCAAGACTTGAGCTCTAAGCTGCTTAGAACTTCACTCAGGATACAAGAGATCTTTATATCTGAGCAATTAAGGGCCAGGGTGAGCCTGGCCACCTATGGACAGTTAGCAGCCCTGTGACCTGTGTCTTATGACCTAGGTAACCACATGTCCCTCATGGGACAGCAACTGAGCTGATTACTTCAGAGGGGACCTAGAATTTTTGAATACAATTGAAAGATACCTCGGCAATTCAAAATGTATGCTCAGTGTCTTATCAGCAAGCAGATATTCAGAAGAACAAACTTCAGGCAAGCTGATGGACTGTAGAAAAAAAAAGAAATAGAAAGATTAGCTTCCCTTTCTTATGGTGTTGAGTTGTTCTCGCTCTCTCGCTCTCAGTTTACAAATTAAAATTGTGTATATTTATAGTAAACAACATGATGTTTTAAAATATGTGTACATTAGAGAATGACCAAATCAAGTGAGTTAACATATGTATTAACTCACTCACAATGTTTTTGTTTGAGAACACATAAAATCCTAGCAATTTAAAAAAATATAATTGATTATTATTAACTGTAATCGCCACAATGTAGGATAGATCTCTTGAAGTTATTCCACCTGTCTAACTGCAATTTCGTATCCTTTGACCAATATTTACCCAACACCCACCCCCAGCTCCTGCATTCAAATTTTTAGATTCCACATGGATGATATCATACAGTACTTATCCTATGCTTGGCTTATTTCAGTAACATAATGTTTTCCAGGTGCACTATGTTGTGGAAAATTACAGGATTTCCTTCTTTTTAAGGCTGAATAGTATTGTGTACATATACTGTATTTTTCTTTATCCATTCATCCAATGAGAGACATTTAGTTTGATCCATATCTTGGTTTTTGTAAATAGTGCTACAATAAACATAGGCATGGCAGATGTCTCTTAGACATATAATTTCATTTCCTTTGGATATATACCCAGTAGTGGGATTTCTGGTCACATGGTATTTCTGCTTTTTAATTTTTTGAGGAACTTCTATCCTTTTCTTCTGTGATGGCTATGTAAGTGTTGAGTACATTTCTAATTTGTATGAATTTCAGTATGCTACTGTTTGAAAGAAACAGAAATTTTATCTTTGAATAATCTCTGTCTTTTGAAATTGGCTCCATAATTTTAAACTCTGAGGTAGAATGTTTTCAAGTTGACAGTTTGGGGAACGTGAGAACAATTTATGTTTCCTGGGTTTTGCTTTGTTTTGCTTTGCATAGTAGGTGTCCATATTGTCAGCTCAGTGCAAACATCACAGGTGAGATACAGGCACAGAAGATAACAGCCTTCTCTTAAAAGTATTGTTGATAAAAACATAACTTTAAAATGCACTGAAAAGAATAAATAATGCCTACTAGGGAAACAATAGAAAACATTTCCTTTTCAGGTTTGTGATGGCTCAGTGTTTGCCACTTCCAACCACTACAATAAAATGAATTTTCTTCCACACATCGATAAGTCCATCATTCTGTTTAGAGGGAACGGGGTCTGCAAATTGTACTGGGACTGAAATGAGATGGCAGCTTGAAGCTGTTAAAGCTAATAGATCTGTGTTGAAACACACAAATGAATGGAGCAGTCCTCTGGACTGCCAAAGTCAGGTCTTTGTCCTTGGTGGTCCATTTTCCACACAAAAGGTGGGCTCACAGCTGGCTGTCCATTCCCTTTTGGGAGCATTTGTGAATATGCATGTCCAAATTGCAGTCCTGGCTTCCAGGCCAGGAACTGGTGTCCACGTCCATTTCCTGAAACATCTATCAGGAGGACCCTAATCTATTTGGCACAGGCCATCTGGTATCGTTGTTCTGGTGGCCTCCCTTCCTGGGCTGCGCACTCCCGTGAACAGCAATCCAGATCAATTTGTTCTGAGCAGTCACTTAGACATTTCCTCTGAGGTTGGGAATTTTGTTTCAGGCCAAAAATATATACAACATGAAACTGTCTGGTAGTATTTTCTACCTTTTAAAGCTGGAGGGGAAAACCAAAGTTTTAGCAGCAGATTGAGATAGAGCTACCAGAATCTAATTGATGCCTTTTATTTTTATTTTGTGGGCCTTCACACTGAGCTATATCCTCAGTCCTTTTTATTTTTTATTTTGAGACAGGGTCTCCTTAAGTCACTAAGTTGCCCATGCCAGGCTTAATTGATGGATTTTTAAGGGGATTTCACAAGGAACATCCTTAAGTAAAAACAGTTGCTGTCTCCTCTCTTTGACTGGATGATGAATTTACTGCCATTCTGGAAAGGGAGTAGGGGACTTGGAGGTGGGGGAGCAGGGCATCTAGAGCTCAGCATTTTAAAAGTAGCAGGTTTAAAAAGTAAAAAAATTTGTTAGTTGACTTTCTGATGGAAAGCAATAATTTTTCTGACCTTCAGCTCATCACCTCTGAACACCCACGATTCTTGAGAGCTATTTGCAAGGAAAACCTTCAGTGGATTGTGGTAGATCCAAATGTGATGAACTGGGACACACTTGCTCTTTGGCTCTTTTGGGGGTGTCCAGCCAGGAACTGCTTCTCAGCACCCTCTTTCATTTGCTTAGCTACCACTTGGCTCTGCTTTACCTCCTGCATTCAGGGAGAAGCAACTGAAGCACAGTGGGCTTAGGATGCTTCTAACTGCACCATTGGCCTGGTAAGAGACGAAAGACTATGGCCGAGCCTGTTGTGGAAATGGTAATGGAAGTAGGAGAGGACTCTTGGCTCTTTTGTGGCTTAGGCAATAACCTTGAATTTTGGCACGTATCATCTATATCACCTCTACAAATAATTCCTTGGGGAGAGGGACCTGTCTGACTTGGCTATGGTCTTGTTAACCACTGCACTTTTCTCACCTTCCGTGGTGCTCTGTTTTGTTTTTGGTTCTATTTTTTTTCTTTCTGAGTGATAATCTCGAAAGCAGAAGTTGTGCTTTCTTTGTTTCTATGACCTCTGCTTCTGGCACAGTGCTAGGCATGTACAATGTAGTTAACTTTTGATAAAAAAATGAGTGATATTTATTGTACCTCTTCAAAGTTCAATTATAACAAAATATCATGATGTGGTGGTTTGGGAAAGCCACTCCAGATCTCCCTTGGAGGGTTTTAGGAAAGACCTCTGGCATCTATGCAAAGGCAGCAAAGCACAAAGAAAGACTTTCCGAGGCTTCAGGAAATCGGTGACGTGTACTCAGGAGATTTTTGAAGCCAGATGTAATTATAATGTATTGTAAATGAACTTCGAAAAGATGGAAAAATGTCTAAAGGAGATGTGTTGGGTGCCAAAATGATCATAGAAAATCTCATTTGAGAGAAGAGTGAAAAGTGGAGGGAGAAATACAGGCACAACATTTTAAAACTCTGATGTTTTTAAATGTCCATCTGATTGTAGGTATTAGCATCTGAATGGTCTTCACACTGGAGCGGAACAAGGACCCTCCTGTTTCACTCAATTGAATTAAGCAAATATGACTTTCAAGTAGCTTTGAATATACTCAGTTTAGCATTATCTGGTATAGCACCATTCCCTTGAATTGCTTAAAAGTGCTTTCTTCAAATTAATTAGCCCTTGTCTATCTGATATTTTGGTGATCATTGGATTTTTAGTAAAATTTTTGATTTCCAAAAATAAATATATATGGGGATATTTATTGGCTGAAGTTTCAGCTAAGTATTACAATGAAAATTTTATTATGGCTCTAGACGGTTAGTGTGTAGATGAATCCACCTTTAGAACAAGTGTAATGAGGAGCTGCTTTTATTAGCTGTACGAGCTGTTAACACAGCATTCATTTACCAGCCAGTGAGGATATTGCTCCAAAGGCTGGGATAGCCTGATCCATATTCAGAGACAAAGACAATGCATTTGTCTATGTACTTTGCTAAAATCACACAGCAAATCTGAGTAAGGAGGAGACGCATCCAAAAACCAAGAGAAGTTTTAAAATCCCTAAGCTCAGAAGTGGGAACCTACAGTTAACAATTTGGGCCAACTGTAAGCAATCAGAAGATGGCCCTGGGTCTTGGGGCCAATTGCAAAATTAGTGTTGAATAAAGAGTCTCTCACCTCATTCCTAATTGCTTTGACTTTCCAAAATGAAGTCCTCAGAAGACATCTTATGAAGAAAAAAAAAATTTTGTTTTGGTACCGGGAATTGATATCAGGAACTCATGCCTGCCAGGCAGACGCCGTGCCACTGAGCTATATCCCTGGCCCTAGTTTTTTTTTTTTTTTATTTTAGCAATATTTTTAAAGAAATGGCCATACTCCAGTAGAAGGAAAATGCTGTATAAAATAAAATTAAACATTTCTGCTATTATCATTCTTAATTCACTTCAAATCTTAATGCTAGGTTTGAGGAGTATAAAGAAATATAAAATCTGTTTCTGTTTTGAAGGAGTGTATTAAACATGAGATATATATATATATATATATATATTCATATTATATATGATAATGTGCCAAAGGACACATATATTACAAATCCTAATATTTATTGCGTATTTTCTTTCTTTCTTTCTTTCTTTTTTTTTTTGTGGGTCCTAGGGGTCGACCTCAGGACCTCGTGCGCCATCAGGCGCCCGTGCCGCTAAGCGATGTCGCCGGCCCTTTTTTTCGTATGTGGGTTCTGGGAGTCAAACTCAGGACCTCGCGCTTGCCAGGCAGGCGCTTATGCCCCTGAGCCCTCTCACCAGCCCTTATTGTGTATTTTCTATACTATGTCAAATTCCACAAAAGTTCTCTAGATGTGATGCCATCATTTCAATTATACAGATGAGGAATTTGAGGCACGTAGGAATTTAAAATAACAATCCTGTCCAAGTCGGAGCTAATAAACTCAGATCCAAAATTTAGACCCTGCATTCTGACTCCAGAGCTCCCGAATATCTGAAATACTATCAGAAAATAAGACAAGATTATTCTTTCCCTAAGTAGGGTCAGGTAGGGAAGGGTGCTCAGTACAACACTGTAGGGCTACATAGCTCCAGGGAATGAACAACCTTGTTCCCCTGGATAACCTCTCCCACTTCTAGTACCCCTTAGCAATCCACTTACCCCTCGATTCTGGCATCTTGTGGTATAGACAGAAATTTACACAGCTGTCCTTCTATCTCACCTATCCCAGTATGGAGAATAGGGTCTGATACAATAAATGAATGAATAAACCTCCCACTAAGATCTGAGATATTTTCTCTTTTTGAAGGAGTCTACCATATTTTTTCCCTTGGTTCCAAATTTTTCCTTAACTTTTTAGCCATGAGACTTCTTTGTATGTAGTAACGTTTCCCCATTTTAAATTGAGGTTTTGCAAAATGAAATTATTTGAGAACTGGACTGGCAAAAATATTAGCACTATTGCAATGAGAGTGGAAAAGTATCACCTGGATTGGATGAAGTGGAAAACTGTACGCGTGAGCTACTATGTTACCGAAGGGTAATTGTGTATTTTGTCGGCTCAGATTTGGTTGTCTGAGCTGTGCCTCCATCCTAGTGCCTCTTTCATGGTAATAGTGGTGATTTTCTAAACTATCCGATAAAAATGATTCCTACATTCACCTGTATTTGAGGGTGTATTAGCACTGTAGAGCAGTGCTCTTGCATGTATCCACAGGAGCCAAGACGACAGGAGTTCCACTCTTTCTCATGGCTATCTAGCCCATATACTTACCACTCACATTTTTCTTTATTATAATCCTAGTGATAATCACATTTTTCCACCAATGACAATGATTCTTATGACAATTACTTATAAAATCACATTTGCATTTTTATTTTTATTCTCAAAACAAAAATTAGTCTGACATTTGTGATGTTCGAGAACACTTGTGCAAGTGCACCTAACTAGGAAGCTGACAGGCTGAAGGGTCCTCAGAAAGATCACAGATGTAGTGGACACTGTCTTTTAAAAGCAAGTGGGTACTCAGGAGCAGAAGCAGCGCGTGAAAGTCCTGGATGAGAAACTCTTCATTACACATGGAAGATTTGATGTGCCCTAGAATATACCTGCTCTTTTATTTCTTCCTTGACTAGAGCCTTCTAGATTTCTCTGTCTCCCTCTGTCTGTCTCTGTCTCTCTTTCTCCATTTCTCTCTCTCTCTCTCTCTCTCTGTGTTTAGTTTGACAGCATATGCGGCTATTATTTCACTGTTAGAGAAAAGAAAGGGATTTTGAAAAACATATCCTTGACTAAGAATGGATGCAGAATAGGGCAAGAGAAGAGATGAAACAAAGAAAAAGGAAAGAGGAAAGGTAATTTAACAGCCTCTTATCTTAGTTGGGCATGTTGTAGGTGTGAGCAGCAGGTGTTGGAAAACTTGGATCTTAGGGGTTGCCAGGGTCCCCTAGGGTGAGTTTAGGGAGGGGCATTAACTCGTGTTGTGGAGGCAAATATTTCAGGGAACTTAGCCCGAATCAACTCAAGAGTGACCCCCTGCTTCATTGTTTTCTGCTCTTTATTATTTTAGACTGAGAGAGTGTACTTAACTTTCCTCTGGGTTATTTAAAAAAGAAGTATACTGGTATGATGGCCTTAAATATAAATTTTGTCCATCAATTCCTAAGCAAAATTTACTAAAAGATAAATAAACTTCCAATTTCCATGTATAGGGCATGCCACTGAAGAATTCTTCACATCTAGTATAAAATGTTCTTTGGAGTTTCTTAACCTAGGCTTCCCAGTCCCTACTCTAAACTGATTACACAGCATATCTGAGGATGGGAAAAAGGAATCAGTATTTTGTGAAACCTCTCTGTATATGAAGCTAAGGCTGAGAACCACTACCTCTGCATAGAGAAGTCAAGGTCACAAACGAACAAGCGAAATAGTTGAAGAAAAGAACAAGTATGACAGGGTTTTGTAGATCTTTCAGGCTTATACAAATGTGTTTGCTCACTGCAATATAATAATAAAGATTCCTTCCAAACCTTACTGGTAACCATTGGCATGTCTCTAATTAGTTAAATGGCAGCACACGATCAATCTCCATTTGTCATTACCTCTCACTGGGAAACCTTCCAATATGGTGCTGTCCTTAATTTTGTTTGTAAGCTGGTTTTAACTTTTTCTGCAGATGATGCATTCATTTTATGAACATGGATGAACATTTGCGTGAGACAGTGGCAGAGTCCATCAGATGGTAGCCCTCACAGGCTTCCCTTGTATTGGCAGAGGCAGTCACACAATTGACAACCCATTTAATTGTTAAGCACAAGTGTGATAAATGTTCAGAAATAAGAACAGGGTGTTAAGAAACAAGAACAGGGTGTTATGGCATGAAATGTCATCCTAGGGCACACATTTAAGATGAAAATCTGAAAGAACTGGAGGGTTAGCATTCTAGAACAAGGTGACAGTCTGTGTGAATGTCCCCAAGTGGTAAAGTCATTGTATGAATAACAATGTTAAGAAGTTCTAATGAGACTGAAAAGTAAGAGATTGTAGACAGTAGTCCTCCCATGTTGCATGAATATTACAGAAGGGCACAAATCTCAAGAGAGGGTTTCAGGGACCCTGAGTTGCTGAGATGATGTGGAGGAGGGGGTAAAGGCAAAACCCTGGCAAGCTTTGCAGGCCATGACAAGGAAGAGCAGTGGGAGACCATGAAGATTCTAAGCAAAGGAGCATCTGATTAATTCTGTCTCTTAGAAAGTTTCCTCTGTCTTTCGGGATGAGAATGACTGGAGGATTGCAAGAATGAGAGCAGAAAAGACAAGTCCTGAGTCTACTTCCTGAAGTGAAGGTGACTGGAATAGACAGGTGGTGGAGAGACAGCTGGACAGATTGAAAGCCGTTACCACATGATTTCACTTACATGTGGAGTTTTAAAAGGTGTGCTCAAAGAAGCAGAAGAAAATGGCAGGTACCAGGGGCTGGGTACGGTGGTGTTGAGGAAATGTTGGTCAAAGGATACAAAATTTCAGTTAGATAGGATGAATAAGTTCAAGAAGATCTACTGTACAACATGGTATACACGTTTATTACATTTTTATATGTGTTTAGTTGATGTCAAATACATGTTTATTTTATTAACTTGATTTAGCCATCCTATAAAGTATATATTTCAAAACTTGTTGTACACTGTTAACATACATGATTAAAATTTTATCATTATTTTAAATTACCAAATAAAATGTATATATTTTTTGTACCAAACTTGATGTTTTGAAATATGTATACATTGTGGAAGGGCTAAATCAAGCTTATTAACATATGTATTACATTATAGCCTTGTCACCATTGGTGAGGAGAATACTTCAAATCTATCCTCAGCAATTTTAAAGTTTATTATACATTATTTTTAACTCTGTTCACTGTGCTGTGAAATAGGTCTATTGAACTTTCTCCTCTTGTCTAATTTAAACTTTATATTCTTTAACCAAGATCCCTCTAAATCCATCACCCTCAGCCCTTCGTAACTGCCATTCTACTTTCTGCTTTTATGAGTTCAACTTTTTTAGTTCCTACATATGAGTGAGCTCAAATAGTACCTGTCTTTCTGTGCCTGGATTGTTTCCCTTAATATAATGTCCTCCACATTCATCCAGATTGTTGCAAATGACAGGATTTCCTTCTTTTTTAAAGACCAAACAATACTCCATTGTGTATATATACCACATTTTCTTTATCCATTCATCTGTTGGTGGACACTTAGATTGATTCCATATTTTCACTATTGTGAGTAATGTGGTAATGAACATGGGAGTGCAGATACCTTTTTGACATACCGATTTTATTTCCTGTAGATGTATATATATCCAATATTAACAGTATTGCTGGCTCATGCAGCATTCTATTTTTAATATTTCAAGGGACCTCCATAGTGGTTTCCATAATGCCTGTACTAATTTACTTTCCCTCCAACAGTGGACAGGACTCTTTTTCTCCATATTCTTGTTCACTCTTGCTATCTTTCATATACTTTATAATGACTATTCTAACAGGTGTGAGATGATATTTATGGTGGTTTTAATTTGCCTTTATCTAAAGAATAGTAATGCTGAACATTTTTTTTCTCATATATCTATTGGCCACTTGTATATCTTCTTTTGAGAAATGTCTATATTTAAATCCTTTATTCATTTAATCAAGTTATTTGTTTTCTTGCTATTGAGCTGTTTGAATTCCTTAAATATTTTTGCTATAACCTCTTGTCAAATATATGGTTTGCAGATATCCCCCCCTCATTCCATAGGTTGTCTCTTCATTCTGTTTCTTGTTTTCTTGGCTGTACAAAAGCTTTTTAGATTGATGTAATCCCACTTACTGGCCAATTTTCCTTTTTGTTGTCTGTGCTTTTGAGGTCACAAAAAATCGTTGCCTGGGCTCATGTCATAGATACATTCCCCTGAGATTTCTACTTGTCTATTAAAAATAATGATATATATTTTTAAAGTGAAAAAGCTAGTATGCAGGAAAACCAACAGGATTTGGCCTGGGTCATGAGTGACAGGAGGAAGGAAGAATTGAGGATGTCACTGAGATTTCTGGATGGGAACCTTTGTCTGGGGTGGTGCTATCCACTTAGCTGAGGAAGGGCCAGATCAGGAGGGGCAGGACACACACAAGAGGTTTCTGATGGATTGGGGGGTTAGGATGGGTGGTATTTGTTGTCCTTGTTCTTTGTTTTTTTCTGTTAGATTTCCAATCTGAGTGCTCAGAACCTTCCCAATATCCAATTTGGAATTAGTAGGGAACATTTTGAAGTGATTTGCAATTCTAGTGTAATTGATCCCACATCTCCAAACTTTCTTGGTTTGGAAATGCCAGAGAGAAAAATATATAAATACATAACAAGGCTATATAAATTAAAGTTACACACAGAAGGGATTACTGGTTTGGGAAGGATTGCCTCCTGGGTCTGTAATCTTCCCCAAACATGGCATAGGTATGCACTGTCAGCGAGCATCTCTTAAGTTGCATCAACTAATCCCTGAACTGCACCATCGAAGCATATGCTTTCTTTGCCATCCAAGGAATGTTTATAGGAAGGTTTAATTTTATCTCAGTATGGTTTAATACATCTGAGGAGTATTAAATTAACTAAAACTCATTAAACTGTAGCTCCTCTATACTTGTTCTGCTCCTGATGGTTTTTGACCACTGAAGAACGTCAGGTGTCCCACACGGCTCGTTGTTTACTTCTTTACCATAGGGCTAGTAAGCATCTCTTAATAATTTTCCTTCACTTCTCTCCATTTCCCAAGTGAGCTATTCCTCTTGCAAGTCTATATATTTGTCATTATCTGATGCTGTTATTGGAGCATACTTTTCTCCTTATTGTAAAGTACCATGATAATGCATTGCAAGAGGGAACTATTTCAATAAACCATCAGAAGATTTTTGGCTCCTGAATGGCAGTTTTTATTACTCTGAAGATAAGCTGATGCTGGCATCTACCATCTTGTTAAGTGTACACACACAATGAAATAATTGTCAGACTCCAGGCAGCTTAGAAAATGCACATCCTCTTTTCTTCTCTCACAACAATCTACTACTTTTAGTTTACTATTTTTATATGCACTAAAATCAAAGGCAAAGCACAAATGAACATGGCACTCACTGTGCATGTAGAGGACACAGAACTGAGTGGAAGCTTCTAGTTCACTGTGTGATTCCCTGTAATCCTCATAGTGGTGAAAGTAGGGAGCTCAGGACACTGGTCATTTCCTGTGAAGGCCTTAGCACCACTCTCTGGCTGTGTAGTCAAAGAGAGATGACATCCTGAGTATCTGGTAAGTGGGGTAGACTGATGGAAATTCCTAAAACTATTTAGGGTATGTGTAGGCTTGGTAGGTGATAGGCACCTGTCCTTTTCTGTCCCAGGAAAATGTGGTTGGTCTCATAGTTAGTCAGAAACTTGTTTTTCCCTTTATACCATTTTAGGAATACACCCTGAATCTGGTCCCCTCTTCCTAGTTGTTTATGTCTAGATTCCCCCAAGGAATCCTACACAGGAGCATCCAGGAAGTTCTAGTCTTCTCCATGAGGCCATTGTCCCATATTGGACAACCTCTCTTGCTCATAAAATGTTGTAACTGAGCTACTCTCAATTCAGAAGAAGGCTCTGGGTCTGCAGGGTGTTCTCAGGTTATTTAGCTCAGAGGAGACACCATTGCAGGCAGACAGAACTGGTAAGAGGAACCAAGTGCAGCAGAGAGCCCTGCTCCAGGAGCCCAATTGACCCTGTGGGCCTGAGATTTTGTTTTCCTGCCCAGAAATATTGAGGCAACCTGAGAACACCAGTAAGGAAATTCCAGCATATCCTCCCTTACTACCCAATGTTGCAGTCCAGGGTCTTCCAACATATAGTAATAGCCAAAATGTTCAGATAAAACTGAATGTTCATTTCCATCATCCCCAGAACCATGAATATCACAACTTAAAGGAGATGTATCAAATGCTGGAATTATCTAAAAAGGATTTCTAAAGTGGCTGCCATATAGATGCTTCATAAATTTAAAGATAATTCTTGAATAAATAAAAAGAAAATCGCAGCAAATGAATATTAGCTTTTTGTTTTGTTTTGTTTTGGAGACAGGATGTCTCTATGAAGTTCAGGCTGCACTGGAACTCATTATGTAGCCCAGGCTGGCCTTGAACTCACAGCAATCCTCCTGCCTCAGCCTCCCTAGTGCTGGGATTACAGGTGTGTGCCACCATGCCTGGAGAAAATAGTTGTTAAAAAGAGAAACAAGTAGAAATTATGGACCCGAAAAATGTAATAAAAGAAACTTTAAAAAGCCTTGCCAGTTAGCCTCAATAATAAAGCGAAGAAGAAAAAGGACAGGTACAGTAAATTTGAGGATAGAATGTACACAATATAATCCAAGAAAATAGACAGAAAAAAATTGAACAGAGACTCAGGGACCAGTAGGATGTCATGAGGTCCAATACTCACATGAATGAAGTTTCAGAGGGAGAGGAAAGAGACAGTGTGCTAAAACATGATTTGAAGAAATAATGGCTGAAAACTTCCCAAATTTGGTGAAAAACATGAACTTGTCAATCCAAAGAACTAAATAATGCCAAACAGGATGAACCAAATAAGACACATCATAACCAAATACCTGTAACCTGAAAAGAAATATTTTGAGACAGCCAGAGAGAAACAGCACACTATATGAGGAGGAACATGACTTCAAGTGACATTAAATTTTTCATCTGAAACAACGGAGGCAGGAAGAGGCACAAAGTTTTTCAAGGGCTAAGGAAAAAAATTGTCAGTGATAGCTTCTATATATGGTGAAACTATCTTTCAAAAATAAAGAAAAAATAAAGATATTCTCAAAAAAAATGAATATGTTCTTGTTAAATCTATCCTTAAAAACAGGATAAGGAAACTTCTTTAAACAGAAAGTAAAAGATAAAAGTAAGACTGTTATAGTCTCAGGGAGAAGGAACAAGAGTAGAAACATAGGTGCACACAAAAGATTTCTCTTTATCTTATGAGCTTTATAAATCATATTTGACGACTGACACATAAATTCTAATATCATCGAGTAATCAAGACCATGATGTTTAAGAGGGAAAAGTAAAGGGCCTGAAGTGAGGCTTTCACAATTCACTGGAAGTGCTCGTTACTGGAACCTCTGTGAAAACCACAGAAAGAAGTTCAGTCAGAAACACTGTAAATGAATGAAGATGGAATTGTAATAATACAGAAAGAAGAAAAGAGATAAGAGGAAGAATAACCGCAGAAAATGAACGAAGAGCAATCAATGAAATGACAGACTTAGGCACTAACATAACAAAAATGATGTTAAATATTAACAATCTAAATGCATCAATCAAAGGACAGTTTATCAGTGAATTTAAAAAACAGGCCCCAACAATATTTTGCTCCAAAAAAATCACTGGAAATTCAGTTACATAGGTAGGTTGAAAATAAAAAAGATGAAGAAATATGAACAATGAAAAGATGAATTTAAAAATAGAAATGGCGGGGCCGGTGAGATGGCTCAGCAGTGTAAGTGCCTGCCTGGCAAGCGCAAGGGCCCGAGTTCGACTCCCGGAACCCACATATGAAAAAAAGGCTGGTGATATCGCTCAGTGGCACGGGCGCCTCCTGGCGCGTGAGGTCCTGAAGTCGACCCCCAGTACCCACAAAAAAAAAAAAAAAAAATAGACATGGCTATATAGGTTAAAGTAGAATTCAGAGCAAAGGAAATTAGTGTAGACAAAAAGAAAATTTCATAATGATAAAGGATCAGTTTACTAGGAAGACATAAATATCTTAAATGTATAACAAGACTCTCCGGATACATGAAACAAAAACTGATAGAGCTTAAAGGAGAAATAGATATATCTGCAATTACCACTGAGGACTTCAACTTCTCCTCTTGGCAAGAGAGAAAATCTGAACTGCACAATTAATCAAAAAGAGCTAATTAATATTCATAGAACATTCTACCCAACAAAAGCAGAATTCACATTTTTAAGTCCCTTTGGAACATTCATCAAGGTAGACCATATGTGAGGCCATAAAGTAAACTTTAACAAATTAAAATAAATGAAATCATACAAGGTGTGCTTTCTAACCATAACAGAATCACCCTATATATCAGTAACAGAAAGAAAACAGAAAAACTAGTGGAAATTGTATAATAGAAATAATCCACAGATCAGAGAAGAAACCTAAAAGAAAACTTAAAAGATTACATACAACTAGATGAAAATTAAAATACATTTCCGCATATGTCAGATGTAGCTAATACAGGGCTGAAAGGCAAACTCACGGCATGAGATGCAGATATGAGTAATGATGAAGGATCTCAAAGCAAAAATCTAAGTTCCCACCTCAAGAACCTAGGAAACAACGTGGTGAAATAAAGCAAAAGGAAGAAAAAAGAAAGATCAGAAATCCATGAAATTAAAAGTAGGAAAGCAAAGAAGAAATAAAAAAGCTGACTTTTAAAAAAACAAGAAAGTTGATAAACCTCTAGCAAGACTGACAAAAATAAAGAGAGAAAACAACAAAACTAAGAATAAGATGAATAATACAATAGATCCTACAACTGTGAGAAAGAAGATAAAGCAATGCTATGAACTTTATTGTCATAAAGCAACAACTCAGAAAGCATGGACTAATTCCTCAAAAACAACAAAATACCAAAACTCAAAGTGAAATAAATAAACAGTATAGCTCCATATCCTTAATGTTATTACAGTCATCATTTTAAACTTTTGAAAAAGAAATTTTCAGTTCTACATGGTTCCAATAAAGAATTTTACCAAACACTTAAAGACAGATTAACATCTAGTTTACTTAATTTTCTTAATTTCTTCAAGAAAAAAGAGGCCCAGCAAACATTGCCCACCTCATTGGATGAAGTCAGTATAATAACATCATTAACCACCATGGAAATGAAAATCAAGACACCATTGAGATATCACTACACATGTATCAGAATGACTAAAACTAAAACTAAAAGTAGTGTCAATACCAACTGCAGGTGAGGATACAGAGAAACTGCATATATTATCAACAGTACCAGTGGGAATGTAAGATAGTATTGCATTTCTGGAAATCAGTTTGGTGGTTTCTTAAAACAAAACAAAAAACTATATATACAATTACTATAGTACCCCAAAATTACACTCTTATGTATTTAATTCAGAGAATACTTGTATTCATCTAAAAAACCATACAGAAATGTTTATAGCAGTTTTGTGATAGCTCCAAACTGAAATCAACGCAGATGCCTTTCACCAGACTTCATGGTTAAACAAGCTAACACATACATACCATTGTATCCTACCAGCAATAAAAGAAACAATCTATTTACATATGCCACTATTTGGATGAATCTTCAGGAAGTTATGCTGAGTGAAAAAAAGTTTATCCTGAAATATTATATAACATAATATTCCACTTATGCAACATTTTAAAAAATGACAAAGTTTTAGAAATGAAGGACAGGTTAGTAATTGTCAAATTTTAGGGAACCAAAGGAGGCAGTTATAAAAGGGCAATATTTAGGGTCATGTTGTGGTGAATATGTTCAGTATTTTCACTGGTATGGTGGGCACATACCGACCTATGCCAGATACAGTTGTATAGAATTGTACTGTATAGAATAAAATTGTATAGAATAAAGATTGTATATAATTGTATAGAATAAAATTGTATAGAATAAAATGCACACACACATTTGCACATGCACACAAATATGACTATAATTGCATATAAATCTATAATGATCTCAAAAAATATTTTTCTCCCAGCACTCTGGGAGTCTGAGGAAGGAAGATCGAAAGTTTGAGCCCAACCTGGGCAACTGAGCAGTTTAGCCAGGCCTTGCCTCAAAATAAAAACATAAAAATGTCTGGGAATACGGTTCAATGTAAAGGCCCTGGATTCAATCCCTAGTTCTGCCCCTCCCAAACCCCCTGATCTTTATAACTGTGAACTTGGCTCCATTACCACCCGTGCCCACAATAAATTTATCCTGGCACCAATTTCTGGTAAGCTTTAATATAGCCTTCCACTTTCTCAACAAGAGCTCTTGCACCAACCATACATTGATCAGAATTGGCAGTGAATTTAAGTCTATTGGCATAACTTCATCTATAAATTACTCTTCCAGAAATATTGAACATGAAACTAATCAAGCCTGTGGATCTCACTCTAGTTGAAGACGAAAAAATTAAATGGCATCAAGAGAAAACAATAGGCTGGTCCAAAATTTAGGACACTGTACAGGGCAAGTCTTGTGGAGGCTACAAAGAAAAAGTCATGATATGTGGAACTTTCAATTTTCTTTCAGCTGTATCCACAAATCACATACATGTGGATATAATAAACAACTGCAAAATGTTGACAATTATTTAATCAAATGGTGAGTGTATCATTGGAGTATTCCAATTTTTCTGTTTGCCTGAATATTTTCTTAATAAAAAGTTGGCAGAAACAAACCCTGCTGACCATATGGGTATTAGATGATCCTTTAGGTTTTTTCCCACTGTGATAAATAAACCCTGAAGTTCAAATCTTGGCTCTGATATTTATTAGCCGAGTCCTATGGGCCCTGCTTTTTCTCATGTATAAGATAAAGGCTTTGGGAGAGCTCTGAGGTTCTGTATATCTTAAGGTCACCAGAGAAATTTACTCAAAAAAATCTCATTTACATTATGAACAACCACCTATGGCAGCAGATTTTACTTCCATTCTGATCTTTCAAACAGAAGTAAAAGAACTCTCCTCTTCTGAACCCAATAAAGAGAAAAGAAAAAGAGAACGTATTCTTCTAATATTTGAGAAACATTCTTTTTCTTTTTTTTTTTTTATGTGGGTACCAGGAGTCGACCTCAGGACCTCACACTTGCCAGCAAATGCTTGTGCTGCTGAGCAATATCACCAGCCCTTTTTTTCCATTATGTGGGTTCCGGGAGTCGAACTCAGGACCTTGTGATTGCCTGGCAGGTGCTTATGCTTCTGAGCTATCTCACTGGCCCAAGAGAAACATTCTTTGTTTGCCCCCAATCTTCTTCCTTTCCTAAATCACTCAAGTCCATCAAGTTGGATCGATATACAATTATATTATATACTGTTTGTGACACACATACTGTGTGCAAGCCTTTTTAGCCTTTTCATTATTAGCTTTTAGTCACACTTGACTTTACTCTGTATATTCTCCAGTGTTTGTCAGCCAAAGCTTAGTTAGTATGTTCCTATTGCTGGTGTTGCCCAACCACCATATCTTATCCAAGGATAAGTCCTGTATTGGCCTTATAAGCTAGGGATGACATCTTTTTTACCTTAAAGGAAAATATGACTATGAAGATTTGGGTCAAGAGATATGCTCACCCTAAATGAAAACCAGCTTTGGGAGCAGAGGATAGAGAACCTATCTCTACTATTGGGTCTACATATGCCTGGGAAAGAGACTGCCCAAGTAGGATACTGAATATGAGAATAGCAGTTATCAAAGAGCTATGAGGCTAGCCATGGTGGATACATTAAGCACATGGCTTTAAAGTTGTCTCTCTTAATGAATATAAGACATTATGATGCTTTTTCCTTTTGTAGTTCCTTTTAATTCAATGTACATTTTTTAAAAGTTAAATAACTAGAGTGGTCCCTTGGTACCTTGGGGGTTTTGAGACCCCTTACAGATACCAAAATCCACAGATACCCAAGTCCCTTATATAAAATGGTATAGTATTTTTAAAAACCTGTGACTCTCTTCCTAGACTGTCTTCCTAGAGGTGACGTATTTTAAGTCATCTCTAGATTACTTACAGTATCTAATACAATGTAAATGATCTGTAAATTGTTGCTGTACTGTATTGTTTAGGGAATAAGGACAAGAAAAATGCCTCTACATAATCAGTACATAGACATTTTTCTTTCTCTCTTTAATAGTTGCAGTCTGTAGTTGGTGAAATCCAAGGGTGTGAAACCTGTAAATACGGAGGGCCAATTGTGTATTGCATTTTCTAAGTTAATTTTTGTCTCAACCTTGGAAATTTGTATTATTCTAATTTTGAAATTTAAATTCTTCTAATTTATATTCTTTCTTTTAGGCATATCTGACTGACAGATTTTTTTATTTTCCAAAATTATGTTAATATATAAAACATGGCTCTTAAATTTTGCTTTGAGAAATATCTTCATTTGCTGATTATGTTTTATTATGACTTTAAAAATCAAACCTTCATCATTTAAAGGGCCAACCATACTAACACATAGAAGATACTAGCTTTTTGTAACTTGATTATATCTATTACCTGTGATGAAGCTCATAGACCTTGTAAAGTTGGCATGTGCTAAAGAATTGGAAAAAAGAAAATTTAATCATTTCTATAATACAAATATAAAAGAGTATTTCTGTTTAATGATGCCAGAAAAGACTGTTAAAAGCCACTTACTTGTAAGAACTCTGAACCCAAGGTAAAAAACAGTGGTCAGTTTGAGTCATGAAAAAGTCACAATTAATTAAGTATATACAATTAGCCTATGAGAAAGCCTTGTTTTCTTGTCTCAGTTCAATGCTCTGTCCAGACTAGTAGTGGCAAACTGGTGGCCTGTGTCTTCAGTTTGCTTTTTCCATTCAATGTCTTACCTGGCCCTCATAGGCACTTGGGATGTCAATCTCTCTAACCACTCTGTCCTATGGTGAGGTTGAATCTCCCTTGCTTTTCTAGATCAAGGAACACCCAAGTCCTCAAGGCAGCTTGCCACTCTGCAGGGTCACTGTGGGGAAGAGCTGGGAAGGGGCCTGGCTTGTGTGGAGGTGAGAAGGATGCTGAGCCCTAAGATCTGGGGGAAAAGCCCATGATCTATTCATTAATCAAGACCTTTAGCTAGAAGAGGCAACTTTCCCACTGCTTTCACAAGCCTGCTATTCTTCTTAGGGAAGATGGCTTTTTGTGGGTGAATGGAGAGAAAATGCTTTTTAATCACTTCAAAAAGGTAAATCAGCTTTATTTGACACAGGCGATTCTGGAAGCCTCTTTTCCCATTTCTACCCTGGAAGACATTCCATTGTCAGAGATAAAACTTTTTAAAAATCAGGTTGAATAAACATTTTGTATGCATGCATTTAATGCAGAAACATGCATCAATCTACATCAAAATGTAAAAGTTTCTAATTCCTTTGTAGTTTCCATTGCAAAGGGAAGGAAGGATGGGGCTTTTGGAGAGGCAGAGTTTGGGAAGAAACCAAGAGAAGGAGGAAGCTGAGCTGGGAGGCAGACTTAGGTGACAGCATAAATGTCCCCCGGTTGGAACACTCAGACATCTGACGTGAAGGGAGTTCGCAGAGCAGCACTTCTCCAAAGAGCTGCAAACTGATTCCAGGGGAGTTCTGGAGTCAGAGCTGCATAATCTGTCATTATTCTATGAGGACAGACTGTTCTCTGCAGTCTAACCTTGTTGTCATTTTGCTGTGTTCTAACCTCTGCTTATCACTTTGCTGTGAGGTTGTCCATCAGTGACCTCACTGAGCCATAATCTGCACACTTTTCTCACTAATGCCTACCTACTCCATAGGATGGCTTTGATGGTAAATGCGATGATGTATATGGAATACATGGTACCTGACACATATTAGGTGATTAGCAGATGCAATCTATGCATCTTTCTTCTCAAGCCAAACCACAAGAAATTCAGCTACATCAAAACTATATCTTTTGACCTATAAACCACTAAGCTCTGTGCCCTTCTAAGATAGCTCTGTCCAAGTTACTTTTGCCTTATAAATTGAAAAGAAATTCCCCTTTTGTTAAGTTTCAAAGTTAGGGTGGAGGAAAAAAATAGGTATAATAACCTCTTGACAATTTTGCAATAGGCCAAGATGGAGGTGTGATTAAAAAAAATATGGTGACTGTTTAAATGAAAAATAAATAGTTTTATTATAATTAAAGACACATGGCTATTAATTCCCCTCCAAATATTACCCCTTGCTTCGAACACACTTATATTATCTTCTTGCCACTTTCTGAAGAAGTTCTAAAAATCTTTTATGAGTGTCTTTTTGTGGCTGCCTGAATGTTCTGAATTGATTCGAAATATTTAGTGCAATTTTCCCCTAACAGACACTATGGCGTATCATTCACCTTATTCCTGAGTTCCTACAGCACGTGACTTCTGATTTTCTCCAAAATCAAAATGACTGTGAAAGATGAACGCTTTGAATTGATTCAGGACACCAAGGCAGCCACAACAGCACAAATAAGACATGAAAAAGGGCTTTTAGAATTATTTCGGAAAGTGGCAAGAACGATGGAATAAGTGTGATCAAAGCGAGGGGGGAGTATTTTGAGGGGGATTAATGGCAATGTGTCTTTTACTGTAATGAATTTTAAAAACTTAAACATTTACTGTGTTTCTTTATCACACATCAGTAAATTGTTGTCTTTTCATGGTTTCTGGTGAGAAATGGCAAACAAAAACTCTCCCACTAATTCTTGAAAAATCTGCGATTTCTTTCTGAATAATAAGCAACAAATGCTACAGTTGATTTTCGCCAAGAGAGTTCTTCAGGCTTTTAATATTGACAAATGTATCAATGAAGAATGCATAAATTAATAGAAATGAATGTGTCCATTAAGTGTGGAAGAATAACTGGAAGGATCTGCCTTCCTTCCTTGCTAGTATCCCAGACCTTAATTTCATTCATATAATCCCAAAGTACCAGATTGTCTCCTTTGTAAATTAAACACCTCAAAGCATATCCTCCAAACTTCAGACAGCCTTGCTCCTTCCTGTTTTGTAGGTTGACACAATTGGCTGTCTTGGCTTCAGAGAAAGCTCATTAGCACAAATGAATGCAGTAAAATTTCCCCAGAGTCAATCCTTGGCAACACCAGGGAGCACTCTTTGGTATTAGATTACAGAAGGAGAATCCCAGTTTCCATTGCAGTCACCCTGTTGGGAGTTGATCTCATCCACCAGAGTTCTCTCTTTGCTTTCAAACCAACTTTTCCATGGAAGGACCTTTACCTACACAGCTCATGTCAGAAGTTCATTCACTTGATATTTATTTATTATATTATAAAAGAAAAATTATTCACCTGATACGTGCCAAGTATGGCAAGGAAGATGTTATTGAAGACTATTGCAGTATGGGTCAAGGCTGTTGTAACAGAGGAGAAAGATTGAAGCAAACAAAGACAAGTGAGGATTTATAGCCAATAGCTGAGTGAGGGAGGGGATGGACAATCACTAAGAGGAATTGGTTAGATGTAGAGGGTGGAGTGAAGGAGAAGAGGAATTTGATGACCTATCAAGGGAGGGGAATTCCCAATAAACTAGCTTGGCAGGATTCTTTGCATAAACCAGGCCAAAGAAGAGGCTTAGATTTAGTCAAGGTGGGAGTCGTCCTCAATATTCTGAGATTTCATTTGGTAGCAATGATTCTCTAAGAAAGCGACATTTGGTCAAGTCTTAGAAGATGAGTCAGCCCCATGAAGAAAACACAATGGGGAAGAATGCTCTAGGTAGGCAGGAAGAAAGAAGAAATATTCTGAATTCCATGCATTTTTCTGCCTCCAGTTTGAGCCAGCATTTCTTCCTTTGATTGTTCTATGCGTCTTAGAGCCAGACAGGCATATTGGTGTAGGAATCAGGAACCTTGTTCCCGCAGTGCAGTAAATTGCTCATGTGCAGTTTTATTGAGCTTCTGTGAACATGAATTTCATTTCTACTAGATAAAGAGGTTGCTAGCATTTAGAATGAGATATCCTGGGGCTTGTTCTGTACCTTAAAGGGTATTATTGTTACTAGCCTCAGCCCAATGTATATTGTAAAAATCAGTAATGAATCTTCCCCCATACACGCACTACCAAACGGAGAGGAGATGATACTATCTCTAGTTGAGAATCACTCTGTAATCACAAAGATTTCTGCTATCAATTGCCTCATTCTATTTGAATTGTCAATCCTTTCTAAAAGAGCCAGGCTTAGTCCAAATTTACAATCCCTCCAAGCTTCCCCCGTTTTAGGGTTTCTACAGCCAGTGGTTACTTTAGGTATTATGTGTTGCCTCAGGATCCAGAGAATTAGGTAAGAGGGGAGAGCACAGTTCCTGATTCCTAAATGTGAGTAAAGGAAACAGAAAGGTCCAGATCTTTTACTTGGGAATACTTTAGACGAGACAGAGTTAGGAAAACTATCCTTTTTACCTTTGTTAATAGAAAAGGGGCTGGTACTGACTCATAAATTTTAGCAGGCAAGGATTAAAGCAGGAGGAAAAATTTGAGCTAGAACTTTCCAGAGACTGACATTTAAATTTTTTTTGTTTTCCTCTTTGGCAATTAAACTGCTGATGTTCCTAAATCATCCCTTTCCTTGAGTTTTTTCCATCTGACAACAGTTTCTCTGACTTTTAAGATAAATACAGGAACTAAATTCCCCCTATGGCAAAATCCCAAGCCCTAAAATTTTGTATTTTTTGTTTGTGTGAGTATTTAAAATATACGTGCATTCGTATACATATGTAATGCATTTTCCGAATTCTGTTTTGCTATTCAGAGTGTTGGATATTTTGGATCCACTTGGAAGACAAATGTATGCTGATGTTTTACAGTATCTCCTGCAGTGTAGCTAGTATTAAGCGGCAGCAATAAATAATAACCACTGGCTCTAATTGCTTAGAGAATTGCCAAGTGATAATCTGTGATGTAATTAAGTGAAAGAAACTAATGTTGTCTTTAAGCATTTCCATAAAATAATTCCCCAGAGAGGCATCAGAACTTCCATGGTTGAAGCGACCTGATAGGGCAAAATTAACAAACCTTCCATGCATACTGCATCTGGGGTAAGAAAAGTCAACCATCTTTTGGATTTTTTGGTTTTTGTCATTGTTGTTACTAAATGAACTATTTTGAACCTGCGTCTATATATATTATTATGATGTTATTAAATGTTACATTTTGTTTGTATCTGATTCCTACAATTAGGCAGAGTGCGAATAAGACTATGTTTTAACTTAGGGCCAGAAAGAGGGTCCATGGAGCTCCCAGGCCACTGGCTGAAGAAGAGAGTACAGGGCCAGGGCACTGCCACTCATGAGCCTCTATGATTTGCTGCAATGGGCTAGACTGAAGTGAAATAGATGCCTGTAGGCCCTCTTCCAGAAGAAACTCCCCCATCTCTAACTTGATATAGATAGGTAGATCATCTACATCTAAGCTAGGCCTCGGTTGTCTTCTGAAACATCCAAAGGGGATTTTTCTTGCTGAGGTTAAGCACAGCTTCAGTTCTGGAAGAACCATGGGTGGGATTTGCAGAATGTTTTCCCCCTCCACACCATGGGCATATATCTATCCTGGTTTCAGAAGAGTGACCAAGCCACTTGCCACTTTTGTTATTTGTGTACCACCACTAAGTATTATAGGAGTTGATCAAGGTGAAGAATCCTTCCCACCACGTTTGCCTTCTTGGTACCAATACTCAGAAACAGTGTCTCTCTGAGCCTGAAAACTACAGCAGTCCCAGCAGCCTTATGACCCTCTTTCTCCAAGAATCTAATAACCTTGAGGTGTGCTCAGGAAGGTGGAGTATTTAAAGGGTGATAGCCACACAGAAGTTGCCAACCTGAAAACCAGCCAATGAATTGCATTTCCATCAAAGTGGATTATAAAGCTATCTTAATGATATAAATGTCTTAATGATTTCCTGTGGCTCTCTTTAATCTTTCATGAATATGATTGCTTGCTGCTATTTCAGTGGCTTATGATTAAAAAGCCTAGAATTTTTAAAAGAAAGAAGGATAAAACAACTTTAAAAACTTCAATCAGGTTACAGACTCTCTAAATTTGGTGTCTATTAAATATTCTGATGTGAATTTAAGGGTTCATATTCCTGTTTATAGACAACTAATTTTAGAGCCCCGGTGCTTCTCTTGGTTTTAAGATTCTGTCATTTTGCCAGAATATAATGATCTTTTCATTAAGTATAGAGGTTCAGAATTTTCATTGGCAGTACCAATTTTCTGAATTAATTAAAATTGTTAGATGTTTTATATGTGCAACTCAAATTACAGTTGTGTCTTCCATGAAATACAACATCTATAGCATTGTTTTGCTAATGTTCTATTTAATTCCAGTTTTTCTGCACCCCATATTTTCAGAATTTAGTGATTTTGGAAAGGTATCTCTTGATTTTAAGAGGGACAGGAGTATAGAGTCATTCAAAGCCATATGGCACGATGGTATAACTGCTTTTCTAAAGTGCCTGCTTCATCTTATTGTCCATTTTCTTATGCTAAAAGTGATTTTGTGGCTATATGAGTCAGATAGGCTTAGGAGAAAGAACATTACATTTCAAGCAGTGACTAGTAGATTACCATGAGCCCTGTGCAAGATTTATGAAAGTCAATTGAATTCCATTGATACCCACAGCAGAGGGAAATTTTGCTGTTTGCAACCACAGTTAGACTCTTTAACTCCATGATTAGTGCTCAATAAATCTTTGTGGAATGATTAATAAATAAATATATACACATAAAGATGTTATTTTTGTGATTTTGGAAGGTGCCACATTTGTGGGGTGTATGTGTACGTGTGTTCTCCACCAAAACTGTGAAATCACTCTAAGTCATTGGCCAGGAAGGCCGATAAATCTGGCAACCTGCTATTGATTTTGGATAATAAATACAAAAATGCTCTGATTTAAAAAGCTTTCATTGGAGATGGAATAACTACAACAAAAGTACTAAAGTCAATGCTTATTTAGCTGAATTAAGTGCTTATTTGCATTCTTGAGTCTTCCTAGTTTTTACTTTTCTGATGCTTCTCAGCCAAGGGAGTTACCAGAACAGACAAGCATGAAATTAATTTTTCATACTCATTTAGTAATGGATGGAATGCCTATAGCTTACTTCCATTAGAGTGTTTTCTTTTCTTTTTTAAAAATCCTTCTTTAGCTGTCTTCTAAAGACACTGGCCCCATCCTCATCCAGATTGCTGAGTGAAATAAATTGCTTCCTTAGTAGCATTTCAGGTTTCATAAAATGGTGTTTGGGGACAAGTTCTTTCCCAGTGGGCTAAGAACTTTATGGTATACCAGTCTTTCTTTCTATAAACAACCACCTAGCATATATTATTCACTCTCCTAGATTGTCATTTTCTTACTGACTTCATTCATACCCACACTAACCTCATGTGAATATAAGCATTGCCCTTTCTTAAACCAAAATTAAATCTGAAAGCTTCATTTCCCTTTCTCCTCCTGAAACCATGGTGCTCTGCAGTGTGTTATTTTCTATTAATCTGACCCTTGATGGAAAATGCTTAAAGACACATATTAGACATCAGTAATGAGCATGAAAGACAAAGACGAATAGGGAAATTTACCCACCAGTGATCTTACGGTGGGTTTTGTCTATTTTCAGCATTTAAAACTTCTGGCTAGGTTGGTTAGCTTGTCTGCATTCCTTCCACCCCTAAGAATCATTTGTTGAATATCTACTATGTGAGGGTACTGGTGATTGCCAAGGATTCAGAGGCAAATACATCACACTCCCATCTCTGATGGAGCTCAGTCTACCAGGAGAGGCAAGTACTCCAAAAAGTAGACACATCTATAGCCCTTCTGACTCACTTCCTACCTAAACTCCTCTTGTCCTTAATAGTACCGCTGTCCTCTCCTCTTCACACCTGCATCTAATCAGTACTAAGTTCTTGGTACCATCCTTCATGTTCTTACATCTCTATCATTTCCTCTGTGCTCTCACCCCATACATTGCAGTCACCTTCTCCTAATGGGGCTCCACTCCAGACCCTTCCTACAATCCGCATGGTCCCTGTTGCTAGCTCAAATTGTCTGGAGCATGGTTGATGATATAAAAGACAGTTTAAAAAAAATAAAAGACAGTTTAGCTAGTTAGTTTATAAGTAGGCAGTCAGTAAGGGACAGGCCTAAGATAGAGTTGGTTACATACCAAGAAGATAGCACATACACTGATCAACAGCTAATTCAAGCCATGAAACTAGATAAGCTTAAAAATGTAGAAGCAAAGACAGAAAAAAGGATGAAAAGTTAGGATGAAGATGGACAGATAAGAACCCTTCCTCCTAGGAAAGAAACTTCTTAGGTAGAATATTCCCAATCCTTTCCTGCTTCCTGGCTACACTTCAAGAAATTAACAAATGCAGAGTAAACTTGGTTTCCCTTGAACTCCTGAATAACTGAATTTTTTTTTTAGACTCTGCATCACAAGTCCTAAATTTCAATTGGTTATTCTAAACCCACAGAGCAACCTGTGATAGGTGATCACTAGATAACAAGTTTCCACTCTCTGCTTATCCATGTAAAATCAAGACAAAAGAAGCACGCCTAGGACCCACTCAAGAACCTCCCAACTGGGAGCTGTCTTTCTTCTTGTATTTCAAATAAATACTTCCCCTTTAACCTCCTTTCTGTCCAGTTTCATTCTTTGACATTTGGAGGCAAAAGCCTAGTTTGCATGATGATAGCTGTTTGACCATTGCTTCCCTCCTGTACCTACACTGTCAAGAATTCTCCCAGCAGGAAGAAAGATGGATCACAGCACATTTCTGACCTTATTTATAACCTTCTTCACCAGCCCTGTGACACAGACAAACTTACTGTTGCTCCCAGTGCATAGTGTCTGTATCAAGAGTGTCCCAACTGTGGCCTGCAGGTTGGACACATGTGGCTTGCCTGGGCTACACTGAGTGAAGAGAAATTATCTTGGGCCACATACAAAATATATAATAGTGTGTATAAGTAACAAAGCATCCTTTTAAAAATATTTTTTATTATAACACAGATGTGTCCAATGTGGTCTGCAAAATGGACAAGCCCTGGTCTACATTCTAGTTCACATCATTTTTTATATGGCTCCTCTGCACTTTCTTTTTTATAGTGTCTAAGTCTCCCCTTCCTCATGGACCAATTGAAAACTTTTCAAAAACCACCAGACTTAAATGACCACTTTTCTTGAGGGCCCCAAGCACTTTACAACTCCTATTATTTTCTATATGATAATATATTTACTCGTGTAATAAGGAAAGCCGCCACGACCATTAGCCCCTTCTATGCACTAGTCTGAGCCAGTTGCTCTGCTAAGGGTTATGTGCATTATCTCATGATCATTGCAGTGAGGCGGGGGCCAGTATTCTGCCACAGATGAGGAAATGAAGCCACAGGTAAGTAAAGCAACTTGCTAACCTCATATAGAGCAGCCAGGATTTGAATCAGAGTCTTCCTAACTCCAAACCTTATGCTTTAAAGACCATACTTTTTGCCCCCCATATTCATATTTTAAAATGTCTCCTACTGGCTTCTATCTTTAGCAGAAAAGTTTAAAATGTCTTTTTATCTTAAGTGTCTTTTGTAAAGTAAATCTTCATTAAGTCTTTAAGCAAATGCCTTCTGACTCCAGTTCCAAGTACTTCCAAATTTTTAAAAGACATTCAATATTAAAAAAGTGCATTAGCCATTGAAATGAGCACATCAATGTATTTAATGTTAATTTCATCACTTTGATTCTTGGGAAGATTTAGAAACACCAGGACCAAATATGACAAAATATTAGTTTTATTTATTCAAACCAAGTAACTAACTAAGGACATTAAATGGTGAGGTATACACACACACACACACACACTGATTTCTATCAAGAATTCTTGTTCCTCAAAGAAACAAAAACAAAGAAGAAACCAGCAGATTGCAATTTGAAACCTTTAGTTTCAAAGGTCATTCTGAATGGTGTCTAGATCCGGGGATGAGCAGGTCTATTAGAATTGGTTTGCAGAAACACAGTCTCTTAGCTCCATGTTTTGAGTGAGAGAGCACTCTTTTCACCATTTTTCCATCCTGTTTTTTTCACAGTACTTCAAATTCAGGGCACTGTTCTTAGACAAGGATGTTATGTTTTGTGTTTCGTCTGCAATATGGAATGTTTGGGTTGCAGCACGGGACTGTTGTAGTACTTGGTAGAGACAGACAAACATTTGAATATTTTTGTACAGTATGCACCATTAGTTAAGCTTCTATGATTTGATCTGAACCAAAAATTTAGAAAGCAGACGAATACTGTAGGTTTCTCTATCTGAAACTCTACAAATAAGAACTTGGCCTTGTATGTTATCATGTGTTGAATAGTGTTCAATATAATATTCAGTCTATCTGATGCTGAGGCTTTGAAGGCCAGGTATTCTCACACTACAGCTACTAATATCAATAGGTAATTCATTATTCTGTTATCATATGCAATTGTATTCTTATGCTAACAGAAATCTGAAGTTTTCTTTACTCACCAAGATAGGATGAAATTAAGAAATGAAAATTTACTTGAGAGGGCTTGCTTCTTTCTTTCTTTCTTCCTTTCTTTCTTTCTTTCTTTCTTTCTTTCTTTCTTTCTTTCTTTCTTTTCTTTCCTTCCTTCCTTCCTTCCTTCCTTCCTTCCTTCCTTCCTTCCTTCCCTCTTCCTCTCTCTTTTTCTTTCTTTCCTTCATCCCTTGCTTTCTTTCTTACCCCTTCCACTCTCTCTCATCCACTCTTTTTTTTCTTCACTTTGTTACTTTCTCCTCTCATCAAATTCGGTGAGGCAGAGTTAAATCTGGGATTCTTTTCTCTGGGTGAGCATCCTTGCTGAGAAAATATTCTGTAATTTGACTTTCTAACTAAGAGTCAGTGTAGAAAATTTAAGATTAATCTCGTGTTAATATTGATTCTATTACAGCAAAGCCAAACATTTATTAGTATCTTCCTTACATCTAATATTTTCATAGTACAAACTTTGCTTTTTTGTGTGCATTACACCATTGAGAAACAGGGAAATTGATTTGCCTAGAAGCACAATGGCACACAGATCAGAAACATTGTCCAGCTAAAACCCAAATCATGTAGGAATTATTAAAATCCATTTAAGAAAATTTATGTGCTGAGTTTCCATCCCAGAATATTTTTCAAAGCTCCTGAAGCCTAGAAGAGGAAAAAATAGGTTCACTTCAACACGATCCAGTTGAATTTTCACACTTCCCATTGTCCTGCTACTACCATCATCACGAAACCAGTGCGACCAAGAGTCAAGGTGGTACAAATGCTGACTCCTGCTGGAATGTGCTTTCCAATTCACAGAGCTCCTTAGCATGTTGCTTTTTGCACAATGCTTGAAATAATCTACACATGAAAGAACAGGAAGTTGCCACTTGGTGAATTTCAGTCTTCTATGAGTAGACGCATGCATGAAGGGCAGAGACAGAATGTCAAGCCAAATCACTTCCCTTGAATACAGGCCCTTCTGCCCACTCTATCAAAAGAGGGTTTTTCTCCTGTCCAGATGCCAAACACATGAGGAGCTCCACAGCGCACAGTTTTCTTTTCTACCTTGCTCAAGGTACCAATATCAGTTAAGGGGCAAATCCCACTGTGTAATTGAGAGCTGTGCCATCCTTATGTTAGTGATTAATTCAGAAAGACATTTCAGATAGCATGAAGACATGAAGAAGCCTGTATAAGATGCAGTGTTTCTGCATCTGTGACTAAGGCATAGACACTTAGAAGCAAACTACTTTTTGGTGGGGGTGGACCTTAAAAAATTACCCAAGAAAAAAAAAATCATGAACACTTAGTCAAACTAAGTGTTTAAGAGGTTACAAGATGGACCCGCCCAAAGAACTTTACTGACATTGACAGACTTCCTGCTGTAGCAGAAAAATTAGTATAGGAATATGCACTGGGATTTCAGACTTGACTAAAAGCTCCTACCTGCTTCTTCTGAGAACCAGTGTCACCACCTTTGCACGGTCACCTCATCACATATGGTCTTATTTTTATTTTGTGAGTCTGGACTTGGAACCTAGATTCTAGAATCTCCACTAAAAATTAAAAATCTAATGAATCACTTCTTTGACCTAAATATCTTCTCATTAATAAGAGCTTAGAGTTTTCCACTAATTTGTATCTCATTTGTGTTGGCTTTTAGTGCCTCAGGTAATTGGATGTTCAACTCATAAAACCAGCAACAAAACCTAAAAATGACTCACTATTCATAATCTCTAATTGTTCACAGTGCAACCATGAAACTTATCAGTAAAGTCCTAATTAACGTAAAGTCTTTTGGGGGAAAATTTTTAGTTTTCTATTTTGGGGTAATATAGTTATATTTCATTGGGCAATTTGCTCTCAACATAGTGCTTTTACATACATTTTCATATTTCAGCTTAAAATGATCAAAGTAAAAATCATATCCTCCATAACTGACTATACCAATGATACACAAATCATAGAAAGGATGAAAGAAATGTAAATATCCATTTGCCATTTGTTTATTTTGATACAAATGCTAAAATACTCTGATTCAATTGTGATAGCAGGCAATAAAGAAAACAAAATGTTTTTCTCTGGGTTATTAAACAATGTATATAGTTTAATAATATATATGTTTAAATGAGTTTATAGGATGAAGGGATTCTGGAAATATCTTTTCTTCTCATTTTACAATTTTCATGAAGTAGTTGAATTGTTTGTGATCACTTGTGTTTGCTTAGCAATCTAGTTAGAGAATGGAGACTTGTAATGGCAGATTATGGACTCTAGTGGGCCTTTTTATTTTAAAAATTAACTTTATATTTAAAACGATTTCAGATTTACAGAATTATTATGAAGATCGTGCAGAGGTCGACCCTATATGCTGCATCTAGTTTTTCCTATTATTAGCAACTTATATTCATACAGCATATTTATTACAACTAATGAAACAATACTAATATGTAACTATTCACTAACATCCATACCTAATCTCCTTTTTATGTCTCAGGATCCCATTCAAGAGACCATGTTACATATAGTCTTCATCTTTTCTTAGGCTCCTCTTAGCAGTGACAACTTCTCAGACTTCCCTTGTTCTTTTATAAACTTGATAATTTTGATGACTAATAGTCAGGTATTTTGTAAAATGTCCTGCAACTGGAATTTGTTTAATGTATTTCTCATGATTAATTTAGCATTAGAATTTTGGAGAAAGAATATCCCAGAAGTAAAATGCCATTTTCATCACCATAGCAAGAGTAAATACTGTCAGCATGATTTATCCCTGGTGAGGTTGACCTTGGTCACCTGGCTCAAGTAGAGATTGTCAGGTTTCTCTGCTATACAGTTACTCTTTTTTTCTTTTTTCTTTTCTTTTCTTTCTTTCTTTTTTTTTTTTTCTTGTAGTATGCTATTTGGTTCTGTGATATTTTTTAAATTTTATTTTATGGAGAAAAAGGTAAAACAGAATTTCATAACAAAAATAATAGGAGAATAACAGTAGTTAATAAACTGCATATTGTCATCTTCAAAGTAGTTACTCAGAGTACAAGATATGGGCATAAAAATTTCTCCAATTGATATTAGCACAAAGCTTTCTTTTCAATGAATTAAGAGACGCTAATAGTATAGCTAACTTGCATTTTTCTCCCTTTTCCCTTTCCCCCATCTTAGTTCCTTTTTCCTTTTATATTTTTTATTTTTTATTTTTTGTGGGTACCAGGGGGTCGACCTCAGGACCTCACGTGCCAACAGGCACCTGTGCCGCTGAGCGATATCACCGGCCCCTTTTTCGTATGTGGGATCCGGGAGTCGAACTCGGGCCCTGGCGCTTGCAAGGCAGGCGCTTATGCCGCTGAGCTATCACACCGGCCCCCTTTTTCCTTTTAAATAATTTCTTCCCACTTCACAATATCTATTGTACATTTTAGACCTTATTTACTCTTACATTTTCTTACACCAGGGAGATAATACAATGTTTATACATGGGAGTCTGATTTATTTCCCTTATGAGTATGGTCTCAAGTTGTATCCACTTACCTATAAAAGCCTCAAGTTTATCCTTCTTTTTGGCTGAGCAGTACTCCATTGTATAAAAATACCACACCTTTTTTATCCATTACTCTTTTTTCCACTTTCTATGTATTGAAGTCACTATCCTCAGCCCATACTCAAGGAGTGGGGAGTTTTGTTCTATGTCATTGAGGCTGGTTTACCTATGTAAATTATTTAGTCTAATGGGTATTTTAAAGTTTAAAAAGCTGGGAGCATTACACAAGTAAAACATATTGGGAATAGGAAAGTGGGAAGTGATAAGAAAATGCATCTGAGGAAGCCGAAGACTAAGAAAATGAAGGTAATAATTGTAGCTAAGGTAAGAGGTGGGGTCACACTTCTCGGCATGAGGAAAGCCTCACATCACAGCAACATATTATATTCACTTTTTTCCTGCCCACCCAGTTCCTCTGGAAAAGTGAAGCATTTGAACATTTGGAAACTATAATGAGTCTGTAATCCTTTTACTTTACTCCTTTTACTAATCCTTTACTTTACTTTACTTTTACTTATATCATCTCACGGATATAACACACTTCCTTCACTGCCAATGCGTATTCTGTCTTTTGGTCTCGAAAATGCACAGAATCCTTTCCAGGATTCCAGACAGAATTCAGTGTATTTTTTGGAAGTGGATACTAGGGGTGTGCGTGTGTGTGTGATGGGAGTGATGTTATCTCTATGTAGAGGAGAAAAGTGAGGTAGTGTAAGTGATTCACTAAAGGTGGTCATAATTAATTATCTCTGTCTTCACTATTCAACTAAAAGTGCTCTCTCGAAGCTCTTCAAAGACCTTCTTGTCAGTACAATAGTCTCCTTCCTTATTCTCCTTGATCTTTCTTCTGCATTTGATGTTAAATACCCTCTAGTGCTGCATAGCTATTGCTGTGTAACAGACTACCCAAAAGCACAGTGGTTTGAAAAACAATCATTTATTATTGTTCGTACATCTGTGGAGCAGATGGAGTTTACCCAGGCTGGGTTCAGCTAGGTGGCTCTGCTTTTTATGTGAATCTGCTAGTTACCTGGGGGTCACTGCCATGAGTCAAAGCAAGTTCCATAGACAAGGGATTGTGTCTTCAGTGAGGCCATAGCTAATGTGTGGCTGCAGGGGTTAAAGAAGTACTGGGACTAGTAGTGCAGTAATGAAATGTATCATAGTCTTGCTTCCTAAAATGTTCTCTGTTTTTTTTTAAAACACAATACAGTCTTGAACTTCTCATGTTTAATTTTTTCTGTAATTCTTCTTCCTACTACTTCAATAACTGTATGTAGGCTTCACCTAAAGTTCAGTCTTCCAGTCTCGATTGTCTCCACAAATGTGATCTTGCTGAAAAGCTTCTCCAGCCTCAGACTCCTTGGTGCCCGAAGAGTCAATTCCAGTTTCCTATGAGGGATTTTCATTTGAAATTGCCTATTCTCATAATGCTTGGTCACGTGTTCCATTTAAATCAATGTTTATTGCTAATAAATGGTATATCTCTGGAGAAGACTTGGGCTTTTTGATAAATGATGTAAATCTAAATGTAAAAACAAACCTCCAGTGAAAACTTGCCATATGATATCTCTAAAAATTAAAAAAGAATATATCTGAAAGAAAACAATAATTACAAGGAGCATTGTTAAGAGCCATTTCCTCAAGAAACTTACTATCTTTTTAAATCTAAAGATTAGGTAGAGTATCGTGATAACCGTACTTTTATATTTGAAAGTATATGATGTGGGAGGATCCACAGTTTTTTCCATGTAGCAGAACTAATTCCAGTGGATTTTGGGGGAGGAAATTTTAGTTTGATATAAGGGGAAAATTTGTAAGAGAAATTGAGCAGAAACAAAATGGTCTGTATACCTCTTTTTAAAATTAAATGTTACTAATTCTCTCCCAGAAGATCTTAATCCCCATTTTCCCAATTATCCATCAGAATCCTATCCACTCTTCACAACTGATACCAAGCCTTCTTCCCTCATTGCTCAAATTTTATCAACCCTTCTCAATTCATGTTATGAATCTCCACCCCTTCCCAACTAAATTAAAGCTCTTTGAAAGTATAAGTAGGACATACTAATTTATAACTTCAGGCATGCAACAAAATAGTAAGCTTATAATAATAATTTAGTAAATTCTTACCAGATTATTTTTCAATTGCAGACTTTCTGACTTGGTTACAATTCAAAACCAGATTGGACTTGTCAAGAATCTGATCATTTGACACTGACTTCATAAGACTAGACTCTTGATTTTAATGAAAACCTGGACAGAGTAGTAGATTTTGTCGTCACTTGACATCCTTATATTTCCTACTCACCAAAGAGGGAACCTGAAATTAGAGATTTTCAAAGATCTTAGATTTGTAGCAGAGATAATGTGCTGGGTGAAATAGCCAAGTCCAAATTCCTTCATTTCTTCATGTTTGGAAATTATTCAAAACAAAAATCAACTGGCAAGTGGGAATATATGATGTAGAGGAATATACATGACACTGGAGAACTGTCAACCTAGTTTGTATTCAGGTCTGCCTGTTGTCATAGTTACTGATGTACTCAAAGTGATTTCCCTGCTGAATCACACTCTACAGACCTACAGTGAAAATAAGCTATTCTTCCTGCTTTATTTATTTCATGTTTTTTTGCTAAAAAATAGCATCAATTGCATGGATGTGTTTACACTCATAGCAAGAATTTAAACATAGAAAATGCATAAAAGATGTTTAATCAAAATAAGCACCTCTGATTAAGGTCTCACCTCATTCGTTCAACATTGATTTATTGAGCACCTAGGTACTGGAGACACTATAAGGATACAACCCAGTTCCTGCCCATAAGGATGTCACAGCTCTGTGAGGGAGAGCCACAAATATGGGATATATTTCAGCAAAATGCAATCAATGCTATCATGGAATCATAGTACAGAGAGCCATGGGAGTGCAGAAGAGTGACACCTCATTAAATTTGGGGTGCTGGTGTGGCCAGATGAAAAGGAAGCATTCATTCTGGGAGTGTCCAAACATTATTCCTGGGAAGTTTTGTAATATATTTTCAGTCATTCTGGGTACCGAAACCCAATGTGACTCTGCACGCTGAACTCAAGGAGGAGCATGTGAGGAGACCAGCTTCGCTGCACACAGTGTGCAATCTACCTATCGTGTGCTATCACAGGCTTATATTCACACATGACTCCCCTTTCTGCTTTGGCCGTAGGAACTCCTTCACAGACATCCTCCGTGCCATCCTACTGTCCTTGGAAGTCCTTATTGAAGATCCAGAGCTTCAGATAAATGGCTTCATTTTAATTATAGACTGGAGTAATTTTTCCTTCAAACAAGCTTCCAAACTGACGCCTTCAATCCTTAAACTGGCCATTGAAGGGTTGCAGGTATGTTCAAAGAATGTCCAACACCAGACTGTGTGACAATGTACTTTCTTCTTGCTATTGCAACCGAAGTAGTATTTGTCCTTTAGAATGGAAAAAAGAAAATTTGGATAAAATTAATCTGTGGGTGCTTCATATTTTTACCTTGGCTTGGCTTAGATGTTTGTGTTGTTTTTTTAATTGCCTTCATTTTCATTAATAACTCTAAATTACTGTTACCACAGGCACAAATTACCTACAGTAGCAGTAATGAATAAAGCTTGGAGATGTTTGGCTCAATCCATCTGAGAGTTCACAAAAATTAAAACTAGGAAACATCTGCTTTATGAACGTGTTCTACATAGAGGTGGCATGGGGATTTTCCAGGGTTTCCAGAAGCATTTTTGTGCCCCAGAAATGCACCCAGCAGATTGTCATTTCCCAGAGCATCAGATGCTGCAGTATTTGTGCTGAAGTGGATCACTGGTGCACACAAAGGAAGCAAATAAAATGCTACTCCTGTTTGTATGACTAGTTGTCAGTACTTTGCAGAAGGGATTTTTGTGCTGTGTGGAGATTAGGGTGGTCTGTCTCTAGGGACCCTTGTACTTTTAAAAGATCAGTGATTCTATGACAGGTAATGCTCCTTAGCTTCTGGGTGACATATTGTCACAGCGCAGAATTAAAGGCATAGTTTAGGGAGATTCAGAATCAGCATAGATAAAAACTCATATTCCTTCTTCATTCAGTTGGAAGATTGATTCAGTGCAGTGGCCCCACCCCCATAAAAGGCAGTTATGGACAGCTATGTATATAGCAAAATATGGACGCTGGGTAATTCTCAGATCAAGCAGTCATTCCTCATGCTCTTCAGAGTGCATGGGTTCAATCACCCATTACACTCTTGTAACATAAGTAATTGGTAGTCTGTTTCTTAAATTATGGCCTGTTCATAGTTGGTCCTCAGCAAATATCTAGCACCCAGAGGGCCTCAGATAAACCATTGTCTATCAACTCGATCTTATTTTAGTGAAATTCTTTCCCATTTCCCATAGGAGAAGAAGTAGAGCTGACATTTCAGAAGAGGAGTAGGAATGCCAAGTTGTCCTGGGTGGTCACATCTTGCAGTGCAATGAAAGGCATAATTTTAGGGTTGCTTTTGCATGGGGAATCCCATGTTAATTTACCTGATAGACTTGTATATTCCTGGCTATCATTTACTTTCTCTCAGGTGTAAGGCCTTTCTCCAACCTCCTCTCTTATCAGCCTCTGAATATCTTATCTCTCTCCCTACAGCTTGTATCAAAAGGAGTTTCAAAGCATACTTCAAGGCTTATTTCTTGCCCCACAGTTATTCTGATCATATTTCTGGGAACTTCTGCACAAGCTTCATGTGATCTCATCATTTTTTTGTGGTTTGACTTGTATGCCTTTATAAGATTGTTTTATAATTCATGAAGAAAAAATGTCCTTTATATGACCCTATGTTTTAATATTTCTTTCTGAAAATGTGTGGGTTACATATGTCCCTACCTAACCTCACTGGGGTGATATTGTATACTGAGTTAATACACATGAATGTGTTTTAAAAAGTAAAGCTATACAGAATGTAAGGTATTCTTATGAGAAATACCAGATGACCTTTGGTGGAAGAAGGTGGGTCCCATATGGGCCTTCACTTCTCATGTTCCAGGGTCTGAGATGAATTCCACAATGTCCTATAGCTCCAGTTAAGGAGAAGGAGATATGTACGAGGCCAGAATCTGAGAGGAGAAAATGTGTATCCACCCTTCATCTCCCAGAGCAGTAGGCTGGGCCTCCTAGTTACATGCTCATTTTTAAAGGCATGATAAGCCCCCTCGACTGTGGGAAAGCATTAGCAAAATCTGCAGCCAGGGTGTCTGGGTTAGAGTGCAGCTCTTTCTGCCGTCTTTGTCTGCCCAGGCCCTGGAGTTCTTAGAAAGGCAGAGATTTTCCTACTAGAGGAAGGAAGCAAATGATCTCAGAGAAACTGGGCTGTGGCACAGCTCCTCCTTCACGGATATGGATGCCCCCATTTGATCCTTTAGCATGTTGTCTTGGTCACACTGAACACATTTTGGGGACTACTGAGACAGTTCTGATCTTGTCCCACAGTGAGTAGTCAGTTCTGGCCAGTGACTGGCAACTGATTATACCAAGCTGTCCTCTCTCTGACACTAGGGACACAGTGGACCCCATGGTACACCCTCATCTGCTCTGCCAGGCACCTTTCTTCATCACAGGGCTCACGTCCATCTCCAGGTAGCTATAAGCCCCTCTGATATGTTGAAAAAAAAAAACAAACCCATAATTGGAACCAAGTAGAATTAATCCCTCTGTAGTCACCAGTGTTGTCCAGAGGGAGTCCCATATGGTTTCCCTTTGCTAGCTACAAAAGGTCAAGAGAAATCCCGCAGTATCTCTGTGATGTTAGTAGAAAAAGGGACACTTGCTTAGAGCCAGGATCAGTGAGAGAAGGAAAGCCATGGTCCTCCTTCCCTTCATGTACTTTCTACAGTCCTGAGCAGGCTGGGTGGCTGGGGAGCTTGTGAGAGATCACAGGAGAGGCAGGACTTCTGTTCCAGGGCAGAGAACTTGCTCTCTCTGCTGTCCTGCTTCTTGTAGGGTCAGTTTGAGAAAGTGGCCTTGTCAGAAGGGATAATCAGAGCACGTTTATGCTCAACCACCTGGTTTGGGACGTCAGCTCTTTGTAGGATTCGTCTAGGATTACATGCTGCTAAACCCCTAAAGATTTGAGGGCCTTGGGGTATGACAGCTGCCCCCATGCATAGGTAATACAATACCTCCCAGGGGGAGAAAGGGTCGGGGCTGTCTCAGCTCACTGTTCACACAGTGAGAAGTTAAGGTCATTTTTGGTCAGTCTTGCACTTTGCACCACATCTTGGTTCTTGAGTCCTGAGTTGGTTCTTAGCTCTCCATAAATTCAATTGTTCAGAAACCTTTAATTACTAATTTTTGTAGGTTGAGCTCTCAGGAAGCAGACTGTGTTATGGGGATTAACATGAAGAGGATTTGTTAGGCAGTGCTCTTAGGGTCAACACCTGTGGAATGGAAGCTACTAAAAAGTTGGGCAGCAGGCGAGTTGCCCTGGGACCCAGTCATGCCTACTGAAGGCCTCAGGTGTTCTGAATCTGGGGTGACCCTCAGAGTCATCCTCAATTGGAGTCAGGGGTCTAGGCCTGTGGTGGCAGACTGTGGCACATGTGCCACGACCAGCTGTTCATTATCACTGAAACACCAGAGGGAGCTATTGTCTGAGGGCTTTCTCCTGGCAGCACCCCACCTCCTGGTGGCTGGAGCCATGGATCAGAGCATTTACTGGAATAAGCAAAAGGTACTTGGAATATCCTACAAGTAGTATTAAGGAGATTCCCTTATTCTGGGTCTGGATGTGTAACTGTTCTTTTCTTGGTTACACACAGTCCCGATTAACCCCAAAATGGAGGTGTCACAAGATGATGGGAACTGGGCTAGCAACTCAGTGACAGTCTTCTATTTAGATTGATCAGTTGTATTTTTGTGCTTCAAACTCTAACTATCCTGACTCTGACAATCATCAAAAAAGTACCATATGTATAGAACTTTGGTGATGCACTTAATAAGCTGAATTAGTTATTGATATCACAAAGAAAACTCTTTAAAGGATCATTGTGTTTTTTTACATCAAAGTTACCTTGTATCAGCCAGTCATGAAATGTTCATAGTATATCTACTACATATTCCTCTTTTTACAGCAGTGTTTTGAGGAAACATTTTGTTTAGAATATTAAGCTGAGACAGGCATGGTGACTCACACCTGTAATCCCAGCACTCGTGAGGCTGAGGCAGGAGGATTGCCATGAGTTTGAGGCCAGCTTGGGCTACATAAGTGAGTTCAAGGCCAGCCTGCACTACATAGTAAGATCGTGTCTCAAAAAAAAAAAATAAAAAAAAAAGAATATTAAGCTGTCTCAGTTACTTATTCTATGAATATTGGTTCAAAGAACTTCTGTTAAGACATTAAATTTAAGAAATCATTTCCTCTTGCCCTGCTTTTAATCTTTAAATGTGGTCATTATGTCAAAAAGAGCTATTATATCTGTTCATTACAACTTGTTTCAATTTTAGTAAACTTTAAAGTATATTTATGCCACCATCTTAATAGAGCCCAGCATTATTATTCTCAGTTCTGCTGAGAAATTCTGGCAGAATGAGCAACACACTGAAGTCCTGCTCTTGAGCTTTGCAATGTTTCCGAAGTCAATTTTTGGAATGATTTCTTGTAAGTCATTGCAGCCCAGTTTTCAACACACGGTGTTTATCAATTTTCAGCCAACCCAGACAGTTAGAAAGCTCACTGTGCTCAAGTATTTTACTCAGGAAGAATTACAGCCATGTACCCTGTAGACTATTTACAAAATATTGACTTCTTAAAGTCAAATATTTGTTATGGGTTTAGAGAAACTTGCTTTTCATGCAGTACAGGACATCTAGGAAACACTGGCCAATCTGAACAACTTATCACTCCATCAAATTTTTGTTTATGGTTTATTGTGTGACATTTTTCCTGTTAAAAAAATGTTTTCATAATATTTTTATATCAGATTTGATTCAAATTCTCCCAAAAGCTTTGAGCTACTTTGATGGGAAAAGAGGTCTGTATCTTGTCCAACTCTGTTTTCCTTAACCTCAATGATTGATTCGCCATTTATTAACCCAGGTGGGAGAGGATTGGAGCAATGCTGAGAGAATTGGCCCACTGTGAGTCTCTCCTTAGAGTACCTTTTTGGTAAATGCTTTCAAACCTTGTACCGTTATATTTGGCCTCCTTTTCACTCACTTTTTTCATCTGCCTTCCCAAAACACATGATATGTTTATTTGCCCTGGGGATTCCAAAGTCTCATATTCAATCCAAGGAGAAGAATTGTTAAACGTCTGTGATGTCAGTGGGCAATAAGAGAGCTCTTGGGCGTAAATAAACAGGATCATGCTGTGATTAGCAACTTGGAGAGGCAAGTTGGGCAGACGCACTTCAATCAGAAGTACTACGGTCCATGTCTCAGACATGCAGACATCCTGACTCACAGTGCATTTACGACAGAAAATGCAACTCAGAAACTCTTCTAACAAAATGACAGCAGAGATCAACGTCAGCCCGTCTTCCAGGCGCTTACTTTATAGGCCCTTACTTTTCAAAGTGTAGTGCCCAGACTAGTAATATCATGATCATCAGGGGCTAGTTAGAAACATAGACCCTTAGGCCTTACCTAACCTCAGGAATCAAAACTGCATTTCAGCAGGCACTCCAGGTGCTTCGTATGAATTTTAAAGTCTGAGAAGCACCACTCTAAAGAGCGGTGTAAGGCAGGGGATCGTGACTGTACGCACTGCAGACTTCCCTGAGATCTTGTTTCAGCCCGCATCACTGGGCCCTCATACCCGAGTTCCTGGTTCCATAACTCAGCAGCAGAGCCCAAGAGTTTGCGCTTCAGAAATGTTTAGAGCAGCAGCTGCTGTACAAACCACACATCGGTGTGAGTAAGAGCAGAGTACACAATTTGGGCTTCAGTCTTGGCTCTGTACTTGTCCTCAGGCAAGTCATGCCCTCTCCACATCTCCCTCTGTACACTGCAGTGTCTTAACAGTACCCATCTCATAGGTTTATGGTGGAAATTAAGTAGTACATGAAAAGTGACAGGACATAGCCAGCACTCACTGAATGCCCAGGTGTTACTGAGAGAATGAAGCGGCCAGCTCTTATCCCTGGGCTCCTGCGGCTCTAGTTCACTCATGCGAATTAGAGCTGTCTCCATTGCAGCCACTCTGAAAGTCTAGATCTCTCTGAACATTAAGCCTCACCAGTATGTTCACGAGCCCTTAACAAGGAAGTTCCTTATCTACACTCACAGTAGTTAATGACTTGGGTCTGAATTGGTGTCACTTGCTCATGCAATGGCACTTGAGGTGTTTTCCTTTCTATTCTTATAGTGTGATCCTTTTAATTATCACCCACCAGGGGAGGGGTGAATCCAGTCCTATCGTCTTGGCAGTTGAGTGAAAATCACCTCCATCCTGTAAAACTCTTTTCAGTAATAGCATTTATAAAACCTTTTACTGATCCTTATGCTTTCCATATATTAAAGAAAACTACATAGGAGCAGACTGAAGAAAAAGTATAGTTGTATTTTTGTCAAGAAGGTTCTTAATTCTTGACAAAGAATCTAGTGTTTTCTAAACACTCATGCATGCTTCAAGAATACTTTTCTTTTAAGAAAATTATTTTACCTTCCCTGGCCACAAAGCTGTAATTTAAAATTTTGCAATAGTGCAATATGTTATTATGGAAATATTGGAGGAATAAAATTGTCCTCTAATGTTCTACCTTGTTAAGTGTCAATTAAACTCAGGAAGATAATTAGGGCTAATGACACTCTGGTGGATCCTGATGGCACACAGTATGGCTCACTGAAAGTAGTTCTGATTAAATAGTTCATACTTTTGATAAATGGTGTTTCTGTACTCTTGTGCATTAGAGACCTAGCCAGCCCTCCAGTTCACGCCATCAATAACCAGTCAGTAGCTTTTAGTTCCAGCTATTCACAAAGGTAAACAGACATAGCCCATATCCTCAGGAAGGTCATGGTTCAAAGCCGAGGCAGACCTATAAATACATGTTGGAAACAATATACAGAAAAGGAGATATGCACTGAATTAATAGAATCCCAGAGGAGGAATCCAGTGCAGCTGTGAGGAGTCAGCAATGGTATCTTGGGCCCTACCACACCTCAGCTGATTCTTAGCGGATGAGTTTGGAATAGCCAAGTAAAGACAGTGGAGATAACATAGGCAAAGACAAAGAGGTGAGACATAGCTCATGAAGGGAGAGAAACAGAATTAATTTTGTATCCTTGAGTGCACAAGTGCCAGAGAAGGAGTTTATGATTCCAAGTGCCACATTAAGAGGCTCTTTCTCTTCCTGCAGATGGGGGGAGGTGTGCAGCACATATTTGCATTTCCCATGGGATTAATTTGGTGGCTATGACAGGGAGTTCCAGAGCCTGGGGCCTCAATAGAAAGGGAACTGCAATAATTCAAGTAATAAAAGATAAAATTTTAAACTAAAAGTAATAGAAGGGATTCAATAATCAACTAGGAAGCAAGATAAGGCAGGGCTTGGTGACTGGATATGTGGGCCAAGAGTCAAGGCCAAGCTCTGCTATGAAGCTAAGATGAGGGGTGAATGGTGGTATTAACTAAAAAGCTCACGCAAACAGGAGGGGGCGGGTGTTGAGGTAATGGGTAGTATTGAGTATTATACAGTTTGAATGTGTCCCCTGAAGTTTCATGTGTTGGAATTTTGCTCCTACACGTGCCTGTGTAGAGCTGGTAGATGGTGGTGCCTCATGGGAAGTGGTTAAGTCACTGGGAGTGCTGCCCTTGGAAGGAATTAGTGTAGTTCTCATGGGGCCCCACTTAATTTCCACAAACACAGGTTGCTATAAAAGAGCAAGACTAGCCTCTCCTGGCTCTTTTTGGTTTCCTGTCTCATCATGTTACCTCTCCCTCTAGCATTCACTCTCACCATGACTCCATCCACTATAATGTGGTATGGTGAGGGGCCACTCAGATACAAAATTGACAGGGCCATCTGATATTGGATTTTTAGTCTCCAAAACTGAACTAAATAAACTTCTTTTCTTAATAAAGTATCAGCTTCAGGTATTTTGTTATAGCAACAGAAAATGGACTAAAATAGCTTAATTATTTATGTTAAGTCTGAGCTGAGAAAAAGGAGATCTAAACTGGATCCATAGACTTGGTGATATTTGAATGCAAGTGGGGGAATATCATTCAAGGAAATGTTAGTGCTGAAAAACAATGAGGAGAGACGTGAAGAATCACATGTAATGAAAGTTAGATGAGAAGCACTCATGGAGAAAGAGAAGGTTAGATAGGGAGCTATGACAAGAAGCAGGACAGAAACAACGGGAGTAGGGTTTCAAGGAGCATAATTAGCATGGTGACGTGGTGGGACTGCACCATCTAGAGAGCTCAGGGTTGAGGGGGCATGTAGAAGGAAGATAGTTCTGTCAAGAAATGTGCCTCATGGACCATAGTGCTGGGGCCATAGAAGAAACCAGATGAGAGAGAGCAGGAAGATGGTAGTGGATCAAGCCCTCCATCTTACTTCTTTCTGCATGACGAGATTTCCAGCAGAGGAATATATCAGGGCCACTTCATACAGCTGTGGAAGGTGAGACTTGACAAAGGGTTGACCTTAGTGAATGGTTTAGTTCCAGGATAATACTTTTCAAAGCACCAAAAAGAGATCTCTGGCTCTAATGATTATAAAATGAAATGTGGCATGGCTGTCCTGGGACTCTGTTCAGAATATATAACGTAATATATTTTCAGCAGTATAGTCTATTACAGGTTTCTAGCTTTGTTGGCATCCTATGGGACCTAGCATCAAGTTCAAGCAGCATTTGGTATTCTTGAAGAGATCCCTGTTGGAAAGAAGCTATGTGGAAAACCGTGCCTTACACAACCCACATTCTTCAGTGATTAAGCTATAGATATTAAAGCAGTGCCCTGTGCAAAAAGCATAAGTGAGAGTTCTTCGGTTTTAAAGGACAGAAAACTAAATCAAACTAGGTTCAAGCCAAACAAATACTACAAGGAGGGCATTTACATAACAGAACAATTCAGAGCTACTCTACCTTCCAGGTTCAGGTAGACCAGAGTTGAAGCTGAAGCAGTATCAACAGTGTCATGAGAACTTAGTCTCTTTTTCTGTTTCTTAGTCACTTTCTCTGTACTGACTTCATTTTCACACAGGTTTTTCCCACAAGGTGGTAATGAAGGCTCTGACAGCTCCATGTTTAAGTGACCTCTGGTGTCTGCACTCTTGGCAGAGGTGAAGGGATTGGGGGTGCTCTTGCAGAGATTATGATCCTACCCAAGGTGCTATGTCTGACCCACATCACTTCAAAATAGAGACATGAAGAAGATTGATTAGACTGTCAATCAAACACCAGTAAGATTTTAGTTGCCTTGGAGGCCAACTAAAGCTCCCATACTCTTTGCTGTGTCCCATCATAGGAGAAAGTGTACTGTGTTAGATAAACAGGTGGTAAAGTGAAGTCCATTTTCACCAAAGGAAAGCATTTGTTGCTAAGAGACCACTAAACATTGCTAACACCTTTTAGCTCAAAGACAAAATTTCAAAATACAGTTCCCTATTTTTATACTTAGAAATGCCTAATGTTTGTGTAATAAAATTTTTATTGATGTGTAAATTACAAAAATCTACCTGAATCGTAAATGTATAGCTCAGTGAATTTTCAAAAATGAAAGTAATGAAATTTAGATCAAGAGAAAATGGCACAAAGGTACTAGCTACCAATAACTGTCCTCAAAGGTAGTCACTCTCCTGTCTTCAAACCAACTGATTAGTTTTGTCAGAGTACAGTTTAATTTACAGAAAAAATAAAATAAGAGATAACCAACTGCCTGTGTTCAGGTGTTTCTGTATGAGTCAATCATTCTTTTGTGGCATGGAAACCCTTTGGTGTTCTGTCTTGGCTGTACCTTTTCTGTAAAAGATCTAAAACTATTCGAAATTTTGAGGCTAAGGAGTGCACATTTGGAATTGCTAAATAATTGTATCTTAAAGAATATGGAAAATGCAGCATCACAGTTGTGTTGCAAAATTGCTATGTTCAACTTATATACTTTATTCATAAGAGAGTCCCTTGAACATTGAACCAGAGCTGAATTATTTCCATTCTACACATAATTCTTGTTGATTTAGTCCTGTGGTTTCTAAGCTCACCACATCTTGTTTGACAACTCTCAAGTAAGAATTTTTTTTTTTTTTTTTTTTTGGGTACCGAGGGGTCGACCTCAGGACCTCGCGCGCCAACAGGCACCCGTGCCACTGAGCGATATCATCAGCCCCTTTTTCATATGTGGGATCCGGGAGTCAAACTCGGGCCCTCGCGCTTGCAAGGCAGGCGCTTATGCCGCTGAGCCATCTCACCGGCCCTCAAGTAAGAATTTGATTCAGAGGTTAATTGACATTAACATGTAGACGCTATTAAGAAATAACAGCTGGTTGGGGATGTAGCTCAGTGGTAGAGCATGCAGTTAGCATGTGTCTGAGGCCTGCGGTTCTAGCATCATGCACACGCACAAACAGAGATAGAGAAGAGAGAGTGAGAGAGAGAGAGGCAGAGGGAAAGAGAAAGAGGGAACAAGAACAGAACAACAGCTGACAGACAGGGAAGAAACACAAACAACTTAAAATTTTAATACTGAACATGGAAAGCACCATGATTGAGGTTATTTAATATAGAAGTTAATGTTCTGTGATAGCCCTGAGAGCATCAGTGTATCATAGCATCAGATATGATATGCACAGCCATGATCCTGAGCTATCTGGAAGAATTTCAGTCACGTTCGACCAGCATTACTGAAAAAAATAGCATAGACAGGTATGAAATATTAGAGGAATTTTTAAACTACAATGGTTATAATGGGATATAAAAAATATTTTACAACTTATGAGACAAGCTTTTAATCATTTGTATATCTTAGGAATGCCAATATTAATTATTTCATAGTTTAAAAGAGTGAAAATCATTATTTGATAAAGTTTGATAGTTAAAGTTTCTACATTAACAAAAGAGCCATTTGAAGATTTGCCCTTTAGATTCCCCAAAATAGAAGAACAGTAGATATTCTAAGAGCCTCAAATCTTGAAATCTATAACATTGTCTGAAGTTAATGTCAACTCCTAAAATCTCACTCTTGGGGGTACACTATACATACTCACTACTGAAATATTTTTTGAAGGCCGGGCCATTGCTCAATGGTACAGTGCTTACCTAGCATACATAAGGCCCTGGAGTCAATCTCCAGCATGGGGGGTGGGGCTAGTAATTCTGTAAATAATAAGAAAGTACAAATTACACAAAAGTGAACTCAAATAAATCTTTTAAATCCATGTATTTGTCGTTTTGAACTTACATAGTGATCAGCTTTCTATTTCTTTAAATATTTTACAATAATATTATTTATAATGACTGAAAAGTATGCCATTGTTCAATTACATGATGATATGTCAACCAATTTCCAATTTTGGAATGTTTAGAATGTTCCACTTCTTTCCAGTATTACATAATGATGATGCCATGAATAGCTCTTTAACTAAATTTTTGGCCATTCTTCCTTCGAATAAACTTCTAGAGGTAAATGTGTCTTGTTGATGTTTACAAGCTTTTTCTTTTTTAAAAAATTCACCAGTGAACTCTGAACAGGCCTGCTTTCTAAATGAAAACCAGCACTGGAAATTAAAATAATCCTTTGTTATTTGTAACATCTCCACAATGCTTCTACCACACAGCATCTTTTTAAATCTCATTTATTTTGATCACTAAGTGAGGTGGAACAATTTCCATATGCTTGTCAGACATTCACATTCTCTTTTTTGTGTATTTCCTATGCATGGATTTCTGCCTTTTTTTTTTTTTTTTTTTGTGGGTACCGGGGGGTCGACCTCAGGACCTCGCGCGCCAGCAGGCGCCCATGCCGCTGAGCGATATCACCGGCCCCTTTTTCGTATGTGGGTTCCGGGAGTCGAACTCGGGCCCTTGCGCTTGCCAGGCAGGCACTTACGCCGCTGAGCCATCTCACCGGCCCAGGTTGGGCGTTTTAAAATCTAGTTTGTAAGAGATTTTTGTTGCTTAAGGAAATTAACTTTTTATCTCACATCACAAATAATTTCTCATGACCTGACCATACAATGACTATCACTTTGCTTTACTCTTCTTGTTTAAAGTAGTTTAAAAAGTTTATAGGATCATGTCAGTGAAATTATCTTTGCTAGGACTTAGCAAATCTCTATCCCAGATGATATATAAAATTTACTAGTATTTCTTTGTAGACTTAGATGTTATTAACATTTAACATTTTAATCTATCTGGAATTTATATTTGAGGATATATGAGGAAGAAATTTAATTTGTTTTTCTATGTATTCAATTTAGAAGGTAAATAAATCAATGCAGAAGGCCTATTAAAACAGTAAAGTCAAGGCTAGGGTTATTCACTGAATGCTTTCTGAAAGAAACATGAACCAATTTTTGGTAAGTAAGAGTAATGTGAATTAGCAAAGGATGGGGAGATGAAATTCACCTCAAGTCAACAACTATTTATTTGTCTAACCATGTGCCAGAATTCCTAGCAGCCATAGGTGGAAGACTTAGCTGGTCATAAGCCTAAGACAGGATGAAAATTAGCTTAGTGTCTCTTCCAGGCCACCTGTAAGAAAAGCAAAAAATGGATTGGTCAACCAGGCACAGAGCACTTGTTGTAGGGTTCAAAAGCTGGACTGAAGAGTATGCAAAATAACTTTCATTGCCGAGGAATTCTAGAATATGCAGTCATAAAGATTTATCTTGCTTCAGTAATAGACTGGATTTTAGTATTTTAAAGATGTTTAATGGAGAGTACAAAGAACATGAAAAAGCCAAAAAGATTAAGCTAATTCAAGCTCAGCTGCAATGTCATTAGCTGAGGTGACTAATCCTTTATACCCTAATCTATGGACTTGTTGGGATTTGGGAGTAATTATGAATAACTTTTTCCATTAACTGAATGAGGGTTTAATTAAGACATTCCTGAAAATAAAAGCATACATATAGGGCAGCATTAAAATGGGTTTTAAGATTTTAGAAAGAGGAAGTCAGTTCTGAAAGAGAATCCGTAGAAGAGGAGACCCAACTCCAAAGCTACAAAGGAACAGGCATCTTGATAGATCTAAGACACAAGAACATTCTGAAGTATCAATGTATGTAATCGTTAAATGCTTTGGTATAAAGTTGTATTTCCTGATTGTTCTTACAGTTCTGTAATAGTTGAATTTTTTAAGCTTGTAAAACGTGAATATCTTATGTATGACAACTTAAGAAATTTAGCTACATATAATTCTCTTAACCCTGAGTAAATAGATACACAGAGAAAATAAATAACTCTAGTTAATATTTGACAGTGCTCTACTCTACCCATTCAAGGATATCAGTGCTGCCTAAAACTGCTCCCTTCTCTGCCCCAGTTGCTAATTTCCTCTTTGATTACAAATAACTTTTTATCTCTTAGCATCTTACCCATAAGTGATGATGAGTATGGTTGTATATCATTAGATCAAACCACCTTCTTTAGAAGATTTTCTCTAAATGTTCTAATTTTTGGTGAACTTTTCTTCCCCTAAAATGTCCTAGATCACTCAATCTTGGATTTAAAAGAGACTTTGGGGCTGGGGGTGTAGTTCACAGTACTTGCCTAGCATATGAGAGACTCTAGGTTCAATCCCCAGCACCACACACATCCTTGGGGATGTGATCTATCTATCAATGGGGTCAAAATATTAGCATACTTCAGAATCTGTAAGAAAAATTTTAAAAACTAAAAAAAAAAAAGGGGGAGGCAGTGAGATAGCTCAGTGGCTCAAGCGTCTGCCTGGCAAGCGCGAGGGCCTGAGTTCGACTCCCGGAACACACATATGAAGAAAGGACTGGTGATATCGCTCAGCGGCACGGGCACCTGTTAGCGTGCGAGGTCCTCAGGTCGACCCCTGGTACCCACAAAAAAAAAAAAAAAAAAAAAAAAAAAAAAAAAGATTTCTAGGCTCACCTACAGAATTTCTGGTTCTACCGGGCTGGGCCAGGGTCTTAGAATCTGCATTTCTATCAAAATCACATGTGATGTTGACATTACTGGCTTAGACACTACTCCTTGACAATTACTACCTTAGAGTAACTGCTGTAAAAGTAACAAACCAAGAAACAAAATGATTTTCTCAATATTACAAAGCTAATTTAGTGATCATTACAAACTTCAGGAACATGTGTTCAAGGTCAGGCATTGTGACACTCCTCACCGGCACAACGCCTTCCTGGCAAATGCAAGGTTGTGAGTTCAATTCCCGGTACCAAAAAAAAAAAAAAAAAGGGGAAATCTTTGTCTCCTTAAATAAAAATTGATTTTGAATTAAAATACATATTTTCTCAAACTTATAAGTTATTTTTAAGATAGGGAAATGTTCTAGCATTCACCCATTTGTCCCCAGTAGGAACTTTGACTGAATTCATGATTCTATCTTCTTTTTCTTCATTTATATAATAGGCTTCTAAGTTCAAGTGATTTTTCTTTTTTTTTTTTGGGTGGGTACCGCGGGTCGACCTCAGGACCTCACGCGCTAGCAGGCGCCCGTGCCGCTGAGCAATATCACCGGCCCTTTTCTCGTATGTGGGTTCCGGGAGTCGAACTCCGGCCCTCGAGCTTGCCAGGAAGGCGCTTACACCACTGAGCCATCTCACCGGCCCCAAGTGATTTTTCTTAACAGTTTTCAAACTTTCATCTTTTCTCTCCATACTTAGAATCACTGCTTTGTTTGGGGAACCTCAGTAGTTCTTTCCCAGTGGATAGGACAGTTTCCTGATTGCTCTTTTTACCTCGGTCTAGGCTGGCTTTGATCTATTCTCAAATTTCCTTAATTGTCTTTCTAAAATTCAAAACTGTCTACTGGTATACAACATTTTCTTTTCCTTTAATATGTATATATATACATATATGTATAAAATTGTAAGTTTAAAAAATAAAATTTATTGGAGTATTTTGGAAATTTTCTAAAAGTATGAAGAAGAAATAAAAATCAACCACAATTTCTCAGCATAGAGAAAACCACATTTCACATTTTGGTGTATTTCTTCTTCATCTTTAATGTAGTCACAAAGATATACAGTAGCTTTAAATTTGAATTTACCCTTCATTAAAGTCTTACTGAAGTATAATTCATGTACTATATAATTCACCCATTAAAAGTGCACAATTACTGTTGTTTAGTGTATTCAGTGATGTGCAAACATCACCGCAATCTAATTTTAGAACATTGTTATTATACCAGAAAGAAAGCACATACCTATCCCACTGTCAGTCATTCTCAATGCATCATTCTCTCCACTCATACCAGTGATGTAGACAACCACTGATCTACTTTCTGTCTGTATGGATTTAGTGATTCTGACCTTTCATACAATATGTGATACTTTGTGGCAGCTTTCTCATTCACCAAGTTCCCAGCACTCGTCCGTGTCATAGCATGTGTCAGAACTTCATTCCTTTTTGCTGAATAATATTTCACTGCATGTCTGTACCATATTTTTTGTGCCTGTTTATCAATTGCTAGCCATTTAAGCTGTTTCTACTTTAAGCTATTGTGAGTAATCCTGCTATGAACATCTGTGTACATATTTTTGAATGGACAAGGACGTGTGTTTGAAGAAATGACTGTTCTCTTTTCTCTCAGGTAAATATATAGAAATAGAAATGCTGAGTCATATGGTAGCTCCACATTTAGCATTTTGAGAAAACTACCAAACTGTTTTCCAAAGTGGCTACGCCATTTAGCATTCCTACAAGATGCAATATTCATAGAGCAATGTATGAGAAGTCTAATTTCTCTGCATCTTTACCAAACTTGGTTACTGTCTGCTTTGTTTTGTAATGTTGTTTTTTAAAATTATAGCTGTATTTTTTTGGTGTGAGTAGTGTCTCACGGTGGTTTTGTTTTGCATTTCCTAATGACTAATGATATTCAAGATCTTTTCATGTGTTTATTGACCATTATAATATCTTTTTTGAGAATTGTCTATTCAGTTCTTTCTCAACTTTTAATTGGGTTGTCTTTTTATTGTTGAGTTGTAAGAGACACTTATATGTTCTAGATAAAATTTCCTTGTCAAATCAAGTATTTTTTCCCATTACAAAGGTTGCCTTTTCACTTTACTGATAGAATCCTTTAAAGTACAAATAGTTGTAATTTTCATGAAGTCCAAATTTCCTGTTTTTCTTCTTTTGCTGTTTGTGCTTTTGAAACCACTAATTAAAACTGAAGAAGGCTTACTCCTATTTTTTTCCTAAGAGTTTTACATTTGGGTCTATGATGCATTTCGAGTTATTTGCGTGTGTGTGTGTGTGTGTGTGTGGTCAGGGCTTCAGCTTCATTCTTTTGCACGAGGGTATCCACTAGTCTCAGTATCATTTATGGAATAGGCAATTCCTAACCAGTTGAATAGTATTTCTTCCTTTGTTGGAAATCAATTGATTATAATGTAACAATTTGTTTCAAGGCCCTAAATTTTGTTCCATTGACTTGTATGCCAGCTGCTAATACAACACTATCTGGATTATTATAGATTTGTAGTAAGTTTTAAATTGGGAAATGTGAGTTGTCCAGCTTTATCTTTTGTTTTAAGATTATTCACACTTAACTATGAATTGTAGAATCAGCTATAAGTTTTGGAAAGAAAAATAGGAGCTGGGCTTTTGATAGAGACTGCACTGAATCTTTAGATTAACTTAGGGAACGCTGCTATTGCAATATTAAGTCTTCCAGTGCATTAACTTTAATTTCCTTCAATAATATTCTATAGTTTCCTTTTATAAGTCTTGTGCTTCTTTTGTTAAATTTATTTTAAGTATCTGCTTATTTGGGACATTTAAAATAAAAGTAATTTCTTAATTTCATTTTTAGTATTTTCATTACTAGTATACTGAAATGCAATTTATTTTTGTATATGACTTCTTTTTGTGTTCTATTCCATAATCTGGTTGAAATCATTTATTACTTCTAATAGTGCTTAAAATTTGATTCTTCAGGATTTTATATATACTAGATCATGTCAACCCAAAATGGAAATAGTTTAATTTTTCTTTTCCTGTTTGGACACATTTTAATTATTTAGTTTTTCTTGCCTAAATGACCTGGCTAGAAAATCTATGCAACGTTGAATAGTGATAGTGAGAACAAACATTCTTGTCTTGCTTCTGATTTTAGTCTTTCAGTATTGGGTATGAGATTAGTTGTGGGTGCATCATAGATGCCCTGTGTCTGCTTGAGAAAGTTTTCTTCTATTCCAGTTGTTCAGTTGATTTGTTCAGTGAATCACCATCATCTTATCTAAAAAAAAATCCTTCAATGTATACTTATTTTCTTATCAGAGGAAATTCAAGCTCCACCACCTGTGAAAGAGGGCTCTCTTGGGCCTGCAGTCTGCTCACATTTCCAGTCTCATCTCCTGATACTTCCTCTGCATCCCCTTTCTAGCTTCATCTCTAGATATTGAACTTCTGCAGTAGCAGCTTACATGCACTTCCTCATATTCCATGTTATTGCACATCTCTCTGATTCCCCTTCTGCTTTATCCCTACTTACCTCCTAATTGTTCTTTAAGACATAGATTAATAACTATTAATTTCAAAAAGTGTGTCATTGAAGTAGATTTGGCTTAAGCGCCCTTCTTGTGTATTCTCATAACATGCTGCATGTATTCTGTGCTAGAATTCAACATACTTTTCTGCATTGTTGACATGTGGGATAAATATTTTTTATAGGCAAGGGCTATGTCTTAGGTACCTTTCATCCATAGGGTGTGGAACTCACTCCATAAGTTGATGGATAATTGACTGTGCATATATTGAGATTTACCATTTTTGTGTAATGAGTAGATACAAATAAGTTTAAAACTCACATAATTCTAAAGTTCTTAGCAACTATAAAAAGCAAGAGACTCTACAGGCAAATAGGGTTGTTGTTCTAGAGGCTATGGAATATAAATTGGAAGAAAATGGTTGGCAAATAAAAAGATATATGAACAAGGAGAAAGAAAGTGTTAAAGGACATTGGAGGCAACAGTTTCCACAGACATTTCAGTTGCTAGAAATAATGTTCCTTATGTCACTCCTTTCTTGGGACCCTCATCCCCCATCTCTCCCACTTGTCAACCACAATTGCCAACACTAATTATTATATATTCTATTCAAACTCAAAAACTACATAGGACTCGTATTACATAATAAATCATGTTCACACACAAAATAAGTAAAAGTGGTGACCTGTGATCATAGTAAAACCAAGTTTCACCAAGTACTGACGTTAACACTCGCAAGATTCAGTGAGATGCTAAAAACAACTAACTAACTAAATGTTAATAGAGATGAGAGTGATTTCTTCATTCACACTGTCTCCAAGAGTTCACTGGCAGCAGAGGCTCATTAGTCAATAGTTATTGACTGTATGCTAGCAATATGCCAGATCCAGGGTGTGTGGTGAGTATGTAATGTGGAATGATGCAGAATCTGCGTGCTCCAAGAATTTGTGTTCCACTGAGTGCAACGCAAGTTGACATATTAATTACTTATTATTGATTCTGCAAGTATTTATTGAAAACCATCACAGATACTATTATAGGAGTGCTCAGCTGCAGCAATAAATTTTTAAAGATACAAAATTTCTGTCCAGAGAAGGGATACATTACAGTAGAGAAAGTCAGATGTATGTATGTATGTAAATATATGTATGCAATATCATATATACATATATAAATAAATTCTACAAATAATGAGTATTATGGAAAAGAGAAAAGCAAGTTAGGATGATTAAGACTAGGGTTTGGATGTGAGTTGCAATTTAAAGTAGAGCAAAGAAAGTATTTTGAATATTTTCATCACAAACAAAAGATAAATGTTTGAGGTGATAGATATGTTTAGCCTGATTTAGACATTCCACAATACACACATTGCACAATACATACACATCAAAACATCCTTTGGTAATCCATTAATACATATAATTTTATGTTTTTATGTGCCTGATTAAAATAAATTTAATTTAAATAAAAAATATAGTAGGGTCATTGTGATTGACCTTATTGAGAAGGTAAAATTGGTGCTAAGACTTGAAGGACATGAGTCTGTTGGCTCTGCAGTTGTTGAGGAAAATGCTTTGAGGCAGAGCAACAACCAAGACAATGTCCTGGGGTGGCAGCTGCCTGGAGGGGTCCCAGAGAGCAAGGAAGTTCAATTTTGAGGTCTAGTGACTGGTAGGAGTGGTCAGTGCAGGGCAAGTGGAGCGCCCTGTCATCCTTGGAAGGGCGTTAGGCAGTAAAATGGGGAAGAATCGGACAGTTTTGAGGAAGAGAGTGATGCAATCTTACTGTACAGATCTAGCGAAAACAATCCTAAAATTCATATGGAATCAGACGAGACCCAGAGTAGCAAAAGCAATATTGGGCATTAAGAGCAAAGCAAGCAGCAAAGCAATACCTGACTTCAAGCTATACTACAAAGCTAGTGATTAAAAAACAAACAAACAAACAAACAAACAAAAACCCAGCATGGTACCAGAGCAAAAACAGACACGTGGATCAATGGAACAGAATTGAGGTTCCAGAAATCTCACCAGACACATTCAACTATCTGATCTTTGATAAAGGGACCGAAAGCATGTGTTAGAGGAAAGATAGCCTATTCAACAAGTGGTGTTGGGAAAATTGGTTATCTGTTTGCAGAAGAATGAAACTGGATGCTTATCTCTCATCATATACTAAATTAAAATCAAAATGGATCAAATATCTAAACATTAAAACAGAAATATTAAACCTTCTAGAGGATAAAATAGGTAAAACACTTGACATAGGTGTAGGAAAGAATTTTTTAAACAGAACCTCAATCGCATAAAAATAGCAGCAAGAATCAACAAATGGGATTATATCAGACAAAAAAGCTTCTGTAGAGTGAAAGAATCAGTCAGTAGAGTGAAGAGACAACCTATAGAATGGGGAAAAAATTTTTGCCAGCTACTCCTCAGACAGAGGACTAATTTCTAGAATATACATAGAACTCAGAAAAATCAAACCTCCTAAAATGAAAGGCCCAGTCAAGAAATGGGCAAGAGAACCGGGCATGGTGGTGCATGCCTGTAATCCCAGCACTCAGGAGGCTGAGGCAGGAGAATCATTGTGAGTATGAGGTCAGCCTAAGCTACATAGTGAGTTCAAGGGCAGTCTGAACTACATAGCGAGACTTGTCTCAAAAAACCAAAAATGGGCAAGAGAAATGATCAAACACTTCACAGAGGAAGAAATACAAATAGTCAGTGGATATATGAAAAAATGTTCAACATCTCTGGCCATTAGAGAAATGAAAATTAAAACAACCCTATGATTCCATCTTACTCTAGAAAGAATGTCAATCATTAGAAAATCAAAAATAACAAATGCTGATATGGCTGTGATGAAAAAGGAACCCTCTTCACTGTTGGTGGGACTGTAAATTGGTACAACCATCATGGAAATTCCTCAAAGAACTGAAATTAGAAATTCCGTGTGACCCAGCCATCCCCCTGCTAGGTATCTTTCCCAAAAAGCTTAAGTCATCATACTACAGTGATACATGCATACGACTGTTTATAGCAGCACAGTTCATAATAGCTAAGTCCTGGAAGCAGCCTGTATACCCATCAACAGATGATTGGATAAACAAAATGTGGTATCTACATGTAATGGAAAACTACTCAGCTATAAAGGATGGCAAATTTGAAACATTTGTAGGAAAATGGATGCACCTAGAAAATATAATGTTGAGTGAAATAAACCAGACATACACGTTTAAATACTGTATGGTATCTCTCATCTGAGTGAAACATAGCACAACCAAAGAAAATGATATAGCATTGAGAGAAAGGGATAAGGGGATGGATCTCTTGTAATAGGGAGGTGAACCAAGAGACTGACGAGGGGTGAGGAGGAGGGGAAGGGGAAATAAGAAAATTAAAGATACACCATGTACAGGAACCCAATAACCCCAATTAATGTAAACATTATATGCCATAACATGAGCTAAGACAATATCAACAAGTATGAAAAAGGGGATAGGGGAACTGGTGGGGGATGGGGGCGGAGGCTGGGAAGGGGGAAAAGAACAAAACAAACTGTAATAGTATGTAACCACTCCCAAGATGATTGTAAACTTCATGAATTGCAAACATGTACTAATAAAATTTTTAAAAAGGTATGCAATCTAACCTGTTTTAATCGTGGTACAGACAACCACTGACTTACAATGACTGAATTTATGATTTGTCAACTTTACAATTGCGCAAAAGCAATACCCATTCAGCAGAAACTGTATTTTAGATTTTGAATTATGGTCTTTTCCTGAGCTTGTGATAAGGGGTCTAAACCTTTGTCTCCATGCCAGGTGGCAGCAACGAGCCACAGCTCCCAGTCAACTAAGAGACCATGAGACACATGCTGTACAGTATATGGTGTTGCTAAACTGTGATTTTCGGCATTAGGTGTATGTAGTGGATTTTTGACTTATGATATTTTCATCTTATGATTGACTTATCAGGACACAACACCATCATAAGTTGGGAAACATTTGTACTCTGGTTGCTTGTGAAGAACAGAATTAATATCCTGGAGCAGTTGCAGGAAAACCAGTTAGGAGATTATAAGCATAGCGTAGGTTTGAGATCATTCTAGTGGCTAAGACCAGGATGAAAAAAGTGGAACTGGTACCAGATTTTAGATATATTTAGAGTTACCAGAATCAGATGTGTGGTACCGGTAAAAAGGAAGGGTCAAAGATGAATTCAGGGTTTTGGTGGCATTTACTACTTAGGGGTTGGGGACTGGTGGAAAGAAGGGCAAAGCCTTCAGGTACAATTGACTTAGATGGGGTCAAGGAGAAAGGATTTCAGTTTGTACACTGTAACCATGAAACCTTCCAAATGGAAACGTCACTGCGACAGTTGAATATATAAGTACTAAAGAAGACGTTAGCATGGGATTCTATGGGGACATGTAGGAAGCACACCCATGTGAGATTTCCTGGGGAACTGAGGAATGTTGCCTCTAGAAGGGGTCAGTTGGGCTGGTATGGTCCAGAAGGCTTTGGGAAGGGCAGCAGGCATTAAACAATTGGGGAAATGTCTACAGAGAGAAATTGAGAAAATTCCAGACATCATCTAAACAAGACCTTTGGAACAGGAGTAAACAGAGAGTTTGTGAGTCAGAGAGACCCCTGCCTGGGGTGAGGGATTTTAGTGGAGATTATGGGGTATAAACATGGCTGGGTGACCTAGGGACAGATCTAGGAGGCCCCGAAGGCCAGGATCCTCTCTGGAAACTGACCTCTAAGCCTGTTGGTCATCACCAGCCTCCCTCCCAAGGCTTCTGTAGCTGTGGTCTCACTTCTATTTCAGCACCATGCCAGACTATTCTAAAAGGCTATTTATTTTTCCCTTAGACTCCTGGATTGTATGTTCCTTGAGGGAAAATGCCTCATAATTTTATTCTTATCTACCACAGTGATTCATCTGCGGAAGCTTGGTAAAATTTTGCTCAAAGAATAAATATGTTTGATACACACATTCTTGATCATATCTTCACTTCAATGCCTATGGAATTTGTTAATTAAAAGAAAAATCCTTGACTTTATAGAATAGTGAAAGATTCTTTACACAAAATGAACTCACCTTGTAAGAACTAACACACCAGAGAGTTTGTAGAGATTAGAATTTTTCAAAACAGCAACAACCAAATAACAGAGAGCACAACTCCCCTCAAGCTGCTAAGCAGGAAACTTTGGAAACCTGACTTTAGAGAAAAGACTAAGTTTCTATGAATTCATTAAAGAGAGGGAATGACTGCTGAATCTGCGGCAAGGGCTTTCATCTGGGCTAGTCATTCACCTTATAAGGGTAAAAAGTGCTCGAAGTGCTTTCTCTACCTAAGGGGATGAGACTTGAGCATTTGGGACTAAGGCCCTCAGAAACCTGGCCACAGATCCTTAGGCTCAGCCTTCTACCCAGGACCCCTGCAATAACCTCCATGCTTTATAGGGGGAGGAGAGTCGATGTCCAGCTCAATGTCCAGCCCTGGAAATGAGAGTGAGGTGGGCTAGCACATCTGACTAGCCAGCTACCACCGAGCAAGGGACAAATTGGAGTTCTGCTCAGCACAGGCTCTGGCAAATGGCATCTGCTAGAGTCACCCATAGTGCACCCCTGGGCATGTTTGAATGTTACAAAGAACTTCTGTGGCAGTGAATGTACGTATTAATTTATTTTAAAATATATCCGTGTTAATGTACTAGCCCTGCTTCCAGCCCTGGCTTCTCTAATTCATAGGGTCATCTATCCATTAGCTAATTAAAAAGACTATTTTTTTTCTTCAAATTACAGGGTCACTTCCCTCAATTTAAAGAAAATATTTGCCAAAAGGCCACATCTGAATATCCGTCATGTATCTTTCAGTTTTTCTTTCACATAACAATTGTGCTCCATGTAAAAAATAGCTGGTTTTCTCTCAGCCCGTACAATCACACCCAGCACTTCCTTGGGATGACATTACACTTCAGCGTGTGGGAGAGAGGCTACATTCCTCCCACAGTATATTAAAAAGCTGTGTACTCCGGGTCGAGTTTCAACAGTCTAATTTTCCTCAAGGACACTTTTAAGTGGGACTGACATACGCTTTACTCCTGGACATGGCAGAGTGGAGGACAGTTGAGTTCTGGTGTAGTATGGTACCATTGAACTGATTCTTGTTGCACCATCAGTGCAAATGGTAACACAGTGAAAGAGGGAAATACCATTTACTATTAAAATAGTTTTGATCTTGTGGATGCCCCTAAAAGCGTCCCAGGGACCTCAATCTTTTTGTGTATCTTGAAAGTCTTGGGCTAAAGTTTACAAATATTTTAAGGTGCCCGACAATATTAGCAATTTGCCTTGCAGACATGGTCCAACTGAGTAATTTATACTTCTTTGTGCAGTGTGGGGGAGTCCACTCCATCAGGCACACACTCTAAAGAATTGAAGCTTCTGACTCCGTCCTACTTAGGGCCCAAATTATAACTCACTGAGTGTTTGCTGTGTCTGAGATGGCAGTAGAAATTACTTTTTTCTTTGGAGACAGGGTCTTGCTATGTAGTACAGAGTGGCCTCAAACTCACAGTGATCCTCCTGCCTCAGCAAGCATTCATTTTCTATTACATCTCCCAGCTCAATACGTTGTTCATATAAATACCAAAATGCCTTCTAATATCTGTCATAACAGACCCATGAATTTAGAAAAAGAAAGAAAAGGTGATAGAGATAAGTGCAGGACCCATTATTTTCCTTCATCTGTGCTCCAGGAAATCTTTCTTTTTTCACTAATTCACTACACAGTGACTAACAACCAGTTGAATTTCAGCTCCTTCGATTTTACGTGATTGTTTTAAACATGTGTTCATTGTAGTAGTATTCCATGGCAAAAATATTTCATGTATAATCATAGAAATAGAAGAGAACACAAGATATTCCTGACCAGTTCACATGATTCTGTGAAGATCAACATAGCAATCTTTCTAGATAAAATTATCTTACTCAAAAATTCTTCAACAAGATTCTGTAGTTTTAAGGATTTTATAGTATAATAAACTCATTATAATCAGTGGCAGTTTTAATAAAAATAAGATTTATCTTGGGCCCAGATCAAAGGGATTTAACTGCCCAAGGAACTGTTAAGTGATACACTTTATATCATAAAGAGTATTCCCCCAGGGGAGCTCCTCAAAACTGAGGGCTTAGAAGAATATCCAAGAGAATGTGTGGTTGATCCCCAATACAGGAAGAATATTCAGCGCATATCTAGTATATTTCTAGACATGAAATAGATGTTCATTCCACTCCAAAACCTGGTTCGCCATCTGTAATTTCACCTCCTCAGGAAAGGATGTAAAGTGATACCTCAGTTCATGAACTTAATTTGTTTTATGATTTTGGGGAAGATGGCCGCACTTGTGTTTGTGTGGGAAAGATGGCTGCAATTGTTTGTCATTCAACATAGAGTTTGTGAATGGAAGCCAAATTTTGTCCAGTGCTTTTGTTTGGGAACTGAATTGTTTGTGAATAGAAGCATTCGTGAACTAAGATGTTACTATGTTGAAGGAGGAAAATGTTCTTTTAAAAAGGAAATGTAAGCCTCTAAAAAGCACAAACGTTAACATTAACTGTATCTAATCATGCCTATTATTTACTATTAATATTGTAAATGAACTATATTGTAGTTAGGACACAATATCAACCAGTGTATCAATTAACTGTAGTTGTTTACACAATTTAAAAATTTATTTTCACACTTATGAAAATTACACTTGAATTTGGAATAAAGTACCAAAATATTTCATTGCTAATGACAAAGAATTTTGTGGAGTTGATTTTTAAGTCAGTTATTGGGAGAAAACTAGTTTAGAACAAGTTGTATTGATCCTGAAGAAATTTCATGTCCAATGAGTAAGTCTTCTGATAATTAAATGACCCTTTTAAGTTAAATAAACTTTTCAAATACATTGAGGCTTTAAACAAATACTAAAATTATTAAAGAAAGCTAAATGTTTACTCAAAATTCCAGGAATCTCAATAATTTTCTCAAGTTTGTTAGAAAAGAACAATTATTGCACAAGTAAGGGCCAAGTCAGAGCCTTTTCTTTGCCAGTTTGATATTTCAAATGACATTGTGGTGCCTAAAGGAGAGATTACTTGAATGTATGCATTCACTGAATGAATAGTTGTCAAAATGCTTTTCTTTTGCTAGGTTTTGTGTATAAAACACAATTAGATACAGGCCCCAATCTCCCATTGAGATCCTGCTATATGGGTCCTATGCTATTTCAGGTATGGAGGGTGTGAAAGAAGACAAGACAAACAAGGTCCCTGCTCTTCTGGAGTTTGCAGTGGTAGAGAGAAGAGAGACAGTGAAAGACCAATAAGCAAACAAATGAATGAACAAGACCACTTCAGATGTGGCTAGTGTTATCAAGAAGATACAACAAGAGGATGTGGAGAAAAATAGAAATATGTTTCAGAGGTAAAAGTTGAACTTTGTAAATGGCAAGGAGAAGGCAGATATTCAAAGTCCAGCAACATCTGGACAGAGACAACAGCAAGTGCAAAGGCCTTTAGAGGAAGAGACTAGAAGGAGATCCAACAGGAAAGGCAAGCAAGCAGGAGCCTCCTTCCTTGACTTCCCATCTCACCTGTCCTAGATTTGCTGCACCTGATATTAGAACCTGACCCACTTCTCTTCTCTGGACTAGAAACCGATGCATCAGGTCAGAGGAGTTTCTCTCATATGCCTAAAGCAAGATACAGATAGACTTGATTTTATTCCATCTACATATGATATGTGAGAATTTTTATACTTTGCAGGGAAGCACTGTTTAATGAAACAAGTCTTAAGCCACTGTTTTCAACCAAGGAAGCTAAAGCTTTTGAAAGCAATTTATAGACGAGACCACGGTTAAAATACCTAGAACCCAGTGCTATTCATCTCGTGAGACGCTGCCTTTCACCTTCAGTCGCTTGCGGGCTGAAAGATGACAGCTGTTGATCTACTTGGGGTTTGTTAGCAGGTTGAGAACAGTGATCTACAGAGTAAAATACTCAGCGCGTTAAGAAAAGCTGGCATCTCCGAGACAGATACCCAGTGTTAAAAAGAAAACGGTGGTCTCCATATTGTTGACAGAACACGCCAAATCCTCAATCCACTCATCAGCATGGTTATTTATCTCCTTCCCCTAAGTCATAGGAAGAAATATATCAGGCTTAAAAGCCCTAGTGGGAACAGAAAAAAAAAAAAAAGAGGATAATTCGTAAAAACAAAACAGTTTTGTGTTTTGTTTTGATTTCCTAAAAGAAGACTATTTAGTGAAACCATTAAAATCAGAATATTTCAATGTGACTGACATATGTGCTATATATATAAGTTTCTGAGTAGGTAATCCATTCACATAGTGTATAAATCAAAACTACATAAAGAGGTATTCGGTAAAACATTTCTACTTCTTTCATCCTTCATTTCCACTAAGGTAGCTTTGTTAAGCTGTTTTTCTTTTCTGTATGATAAAAAAAGAAGTATATATTGCTATTTTTACCTTTTTACACAAAGATTCCATACAGTATGCAGTGCTGTCTACTTCGATTTGTTATTTAAACAATGTGTCTTCAGGGTTTTAACCTATCTTTTCAAAGAAAGAAATTTTCTCATATCAGCACAGAACACTTCATTTCTTCACACATGTGCATAGGATCCCACTTGCATGAATGCTATACCACTTATCAAACACAATCCTCTAAAAATTGATATTTATTCTAATTCCTATCTTTTGCTGTTTCAACCAATACAGCAATGAACAAGTTTGCACATAACATCATTTTGCACATGTATGCTTACACCTGCAAGATAAGTTCAGAAGTGATATTTTTGTATAAATTAAAAATTCCCGTTTACAATTTGGGTAACCCTGTGGGAACGCACCACAGTATCCCCTGGCATGAGAATGTCTACTTATCTCACAGAGTGTGTCCTAATACTTTTGGGTTTTTGACAATTGGTTAGATGAAAAATGCTGCAGTGAAATGTTATTTCACATATCTCTATTCTTGACTGAGGTGGGCATCTTTCCATATGCTTGAATAGAATTTATGATTCCTTTCTGTTAATATTCTGTTTATATGTCTTTCCCATTTTGTATCATGTTGTTGGTCTTTTTTTTTTTTTCTTATTGATTTGTGTTTGGGAGATTAGCACTTTGTGATGTAAATTGCAAGTATTTTTCACAGTTTTCTTTCATTTGTCCTTTGGATTGAAGGATTGTTTGTTTGTTTGCTAGGTAAGAGATTTCTTTTTTTTATTGTTATATTTACCAATCTTGTAAAGCTTCTGAATTTTCTCCTAAATTTTGACAGCTTCATTTTAGTTTTGAAAAAATTTTTATCCACTTGGAATTTATGCTGCTGTAAAGTGGTTCTGTATGCACGTGTGTATGTTTCCTAGATGACTTCTTAGTCATTCCAGCACAATTTTGGGGAAGATTTATTTCCCCCCCTTCTGATTATACTTGCCATCTTCATAATTTGCTGTACATATTAAGTCTATTCATGCAGAGATATCAAACTGTTTTAATTATTGAGGGCTAAAAATAAGTTTAGCATCCAGCAGATCTAGTTCCTTTGAATAACTGCACAATATAAATTCATCTGCTGTGAATAAAGATAGGGCAGATTATCCAAAGCTGTTTGTGTGAGTTCCGGAGGAAGAGCCATATCCCCTCCACAAGAGTGGCCTTGGTCCCCTACTTCTGTTCTCTGTGCACCCCCACGGCTCCCCACACTGTCAGATTTCACCATTAAAACTGATATTTGTGGACACCCTGAGCTTGTTCTCCTCGCTTCCCTGTGCTTTCCCCTATTTTTTGGATGGTCAAATACAGTGTTTTTTTGAAGTTTCCAGATGTGGAGAGAGCTTCATCTGCTTTTCAGGCTGTTGGATCCAAATCCTGAAAGTTGTTCTGGGAAACAGATAACCATTGTTTTTTAAAGGTTTGTTATAGAAATGTGTGCTTCCAAGAATGTGTGGTAGGAGAAATAGACAAAAAGAGGGTAAGGGAAAGAAAGATGTTTTTAGGCTCTGGCATTCTCTGCTTGGCTTTGAGCACACAGCATTGAATTGTTCCTGTCTGCAGAGCAGCCTTTGCCCACCCTCTGCTCCTGCTCCAGGGCTGGGGAGTGATGGGCAAGACCCTCCCAGCTTAGAGAAGTGGCCAGGAGGGAATCAACTAATCCAGGGTCACTGTCTGCTCCCCTTAATAACAGTGGGGAGAGGGCAGGGGGGAGGAAGAGGGGAGGGAAGAAAGAACAGGAAAGAGGAAGAGAGAGGCGCGGGGGGGTGGAATCCAGAACTGACCCCATTTTCTCGATGGGTAAATTCTGAGGATAAGCCTGCCGCATACGTTGTCACAGGAGTGGGGACTCCCATACAAATCTCGTTATTGGAGGCATGACTTGTCCATCCTGAGCCCTTCCAGGGTGGGCACCTCACTTATGTGACAGCCTCTAGTTCATAGCTGTCCTGCAATGACTGTGTCAGTGTTACTGTGTGCACTCCCCAGAGTTCAGACTTACTCCTTTGGTCTGGACTAGAAGATTCAAATCCAATATCTACTGCTCCAGTTCCACCTGTGGTGTCCCCACTGTTGGCTCTGAGGGTTAGCTTTGTCCCCTTCTATGACACTACATGTTGAGTGATGGAGACAAGCCAATTGTCCAGTGATTGCCAAGCCTGAAAAGGCCACAGAACCTCCACGAGCCACGGGCGAGGTGTCCCGCGCTTCCCAGCAGGTGCTGCGCCCTCGGGTCTGCCACCCTCTCCTGTGGTCCCCTGGAATTGGCACCACTGGACCAGTGCTCCCGCCTGCCCACACGCACACCCACACTCACATGTGTGCACTTATACAATCACCTGTCCTCACATTCTCACACTCAGTCACACACTCTCATACTCTGATAGTCACAATCTCCCACTGTCCCCTCACTCCTCTCACACACTCCCCTCACGTACACTGCAGTCACATTTCCACACTCACGCCCCTTTCACACGTCGACACTTCATCTCTACACAGCGTCTCTCCCATTCATACTCATGTATATTCACACTCAGTCCCACTTCTCCACTGACAGTCCCCTTGCACTCAACTCCACAGCCTTGCTCACGGTACACCACTTACATTCTTATCTCACACTCTCAGTCGCACATCCTCATTTTTGCTCTCACTCAGTTTTAATCACTCTCCCATGCATTTACTTTTATTTGTCCTTTTAACCTCTTTTTTCCAAATATTTCCCTCTTTTCATGGAGTGACATCCCTTTGGGGGGGGCGGGATTCAAAGAAGCCTACTCTAGTCACAACTGGTTTTATCTTTATCAAGTGAAAACAAATCCATACGTGTGCATTGAATTGAATCAGTATTTACAGACAGCTGTGCTGGGCTCTGAGGGAGCCTGTGGATGGGAACTGTGCTGTCACCTCAAAGCCACGGACCAGCCAGGGAAAGTGCCCAGCTGCTCAGAAAGCATTTTCCCCAAGCATTCACCCAGCACTCACCACGGGCCCATGGGACAAAAGGAGGGAACAGCAAAGCTCTATTCTTAAAGAAAGTGATGATTTGGGACATTGGGGAATATAAACCAACAATTAAAACACAAGTTTTCAATTATTTCTAATTAAAAAGTTGAAAAAGAACACATATTATGAGATGGGCACTGAAAATAATGGGAACACAGAGGATCAAAATGACTTAAAAAAAAAAAGTAATATGAGTTCCGTTTGAAACTCTGAGTCAAAGATTTATTTAGAGGGATCCTCATGCAGTTTCACAGCCACTTTGTGAAAATGCTACAGTTTCGTGAACTGCCAAACATGTATAGTAATCCTTCATATCTGTGGGGGATGGTTCCAGGACCTCCACAGATTCTAAAAGGTACAAATGCTCAACTCCCTTATATACAATGTAGTATTTGAATTTAATTATGCACACATCCATATACTTTAAGTCATCTTGAGGTTACTAAAATACCTAATACAGTGTAAGTGCCTTGAAAATAGTTGTTATAGTGTTTTTTTCAGGGAGTAATGTTAGGGAAAATCTGTTCACACTCAGTACAGACCCAATTTTTTTGTTGAATATTTTCAAACCACAGTTGATTGAATCCATGGATGCAGAACTTGAGGACAGGAAGAGCCACTATACTCTATTACTATTGAGATTGAGTTGCTTTTGGTTATTCATAGTTAATGTACATATGCCTCTTCCATGACATATAAATACCAAGAGGGAGTTATTGATGATTCCGGTAATGTAGTTGCTATTCTGGACTTCGAATTTACAGGAAACTGCATTTCTAGTTCCAGACAACTGATGAATAGATTAGCCAAGGGGACCTAGTCAGTCAACAAACACTGTGACATGAGCATGTAATACTAATTATATCAATAATAATTAGCCTGGAAGAAAGAGACAAATAAACTAATACTTGCAAAAAAGAGTGAGAAGTATGATAATAAAAGTGTTCCCAAGCTCTGAAAAAGAAATGTTTAAAATGGGGGTTACGTTATTAGAATTAAGGAAGACACCATGCCTGAAGTCAGATCTGCAGGGGACTTTGTACAATAATTAGACTATGAAAGATGAAGACCAATGGGTTACTCCTGTCTCATTTGGATTTTACCAGAAATCAGCGCCCTCCCTTATTTTCATTCTTTTGTTTTTTCTACTTACATTTGGGATGTGGTATTTTTAATGACACAAAGTGGGGACAGAATGAGGCATTTTTAGTAAACAAGGATGGTGCTGTGGCATTCCAGGTCTCTGAGTTGGTTCCCAAGAGCTTGAGAAATGCTCTCAGCATTGACTAGGGCTGCAAGTGGGGTCTGAGGCATAAGGAACCAGCTCTTACCTTTGCCTGTGCCCCTAACAAGCCTGATTTCAACTGAGGAGCTGTGAGAGAAAGCGAGGTCCACAGAGAGACAGGAGAGATTCCAGCAAGGTGTTGAGAGGTTATATGATTAAAATGAGCCACTGTGCAGGAAAAGCTCTCACCGATGCTCTCGGGCAGGTAGCTTCCTCCAGGCCTGCTTGGATGGAGGAAGCATCACACCTCTCTCATTCTCATGGCACCTGCTTCTGCACTAGGCCTCCCAGCCAGGAACAATCCATCTACTTAGCAGGCAACTTATTAACATATTTTATAGATTCATAAGGTTTAACTTATTCTCTGTACACTGTTGAAAGCCCCAGAAGAAGGCAGAAGGTAGGTACCTCTTGAGGGTTGAGAAATGGGAATTGTTAACTAAAGATTCCCAGTCTAAGAAAACAGCAGGTTCCTAAGCACCATGATGAAGGCCAAGGTCCGGGCTTAATTATCCTCCCTGGCTCTTGCCTCATCTATATTCCAAGACCTTCCTCCCAAACCACTTCTCTCTGCATTTCTCTGCTCTCACAGGCATTGTCACTTCACACAGGCCCACGTTTTTGTATTCATTTTTGCTTGTTAACACTCCCTGGAAGGCAAGAGCAGAGGAGGGAGCCTCCAGAGTGGTAGCCCTGGTGGTCACCTAGCATGGTCCTAGTCTGAAAGCTGGGCACCTGCCCTGGAGCTCAGTGTTGATGGCTGCATTACTATCAGCTTCTTCATCTCCTTATTTTGCAGTAATAAATTTCAGCTGGAACATTATCTAGGAAAATAGAATAAAATGGAAAAAAATGGACACTAGAGAATTCTCAATTGTCTTTCAAATGGTGATGGCTAAAACCTTTCAAGAGGTAGAACTATCAAACATATCAAAATAGTCACTCATTCCATAGATTTTTTCTCTCTGTTCATCAAAAATTCTTGTGCAACTGTTAATGGGATCACAGCAGCAGGAATGGTAGCAGGATAGTAGAATCCCAGGGACCTCAGAGGAGCATCAGTACTTCAGTGGGTGCCACCATTTGTTCCCCAGAAATGCAAACTATATCCAGTGCATGACTGTCTGTCCTCCTCCTTGAGGAAATGAGGCACACACATTTAAATGAAGAAAGTGCACAAGACAATTTGCTGATGTACAGGAAGAAATATTTCAATTTTCTATTTTTGTAGATTTTTCCCACACATAGGTATACACTATCAAAAAGTTTGAAGACCTCTTACTAGACCCTGATGTACAGAAAACAAAACCTGAAGAATCACCTGCAACACACAATCCCCAAATCACAAACAAAGGAATGTATTATTGATGCCCATGAGGTGTCTGGAGTTACCTACAGGAGACTTGCCCTGGGGCTAAGAGGAAACCCAGCAACTTGCAGATGTGGAGACACATCCTTGGATAACAAGGCATGGAACTAGAAAAAGAAGAAAACAAGAAACAGGAGTCTTTCTGTTTGTCTTAATTCCTGGGTTGAGCAATTACTATTCTGGATCTAGATAAGGAAATGAGAATTATACATTTATTTGCATGAGTTGTATTTGTCTATTTTCCTTTTTTCTTCTGTATTTCAGCACTGGTTTTCTAAAAAATACAATTTGAATAAGATGTAGACAGATGATAGATAGATAGAGTAGATAGATATTCTGATGCATAGAATAAACACTAGAAATAATAGATGAGGAAGACACTAAATTTTGCATTGCTTCATTCCAAGATAATTTGACACTTGTGTTCAAGACCTTTATTCCTCTCTGTTTTTGCTATCTTGCAAAATATGAAATATTTATGTGAGGTTCTTTTGAGTCCCACATCCCTGCATATTGAGCATTATTGCAATCAGAAAGTGGGCCTCCGATGTGTAATCAGTGGACATAGTTAGGGATAGATACAAGAATGGAAAAGGGACAACTTAAGTACTCCTGAAGTCTCAGCTGAAGCAATTCACTTTTCTTTGATTATTTACAATGATCTATTTTTCCATACATCAGGTTTTAAGGTGAAATTCTATCTTAGGAGGTAGAAAATTCTGGTGAGTCTGGGGCGGGTGGAAGGGAGATTTGGTCAAGATAGGATGAGGCTGATTGTTAAAAGAATAAGAAAGTGCAAGCTGCTATCCATGGCATGGCCAGGAAAATATTTTTCAACAGCAATGACACAGATTGAGAAGGATAAAATGATTTGAGAGCACTCCTGGCATACGAAGAGTGTCAGTGACAAGAGGGAAACTGGAAAACCAGTGAGTGTCAGGAAGAGACAAACTGGAGGGAGGAAAGAAACTTTGCTTGGCAGTTGCTGCAGGAATGGAATGAGGATTCTCTCTCTAAACATAAAATTAAGAAGAAAGCTGAACATTAAGAAAGTGTCCCCATGCCTCCCACTGTGTGTGGAGTACATGCCTATGTGCATGCGTGTTTTGAGACACACTATATACATCTGAATTATTTAGCCTATGTTTCCTGAGAGAGTTTTGTTTAAGCGTGTTATCAAGAAAAAATTAAACCATGTAAATTCTAAGTTTACTATTGGCTATACATGCTGAACCAGAATGCTGGTTCATCAATTTCTTTGATCACTATAAGCTATCACCACTATAATATTTCTCTTCTTTTCCAAAAGACTTCCATGAGACAGGTTAAGACTTTTTAGCCTACAACTTTTTTACTGGCTGCAATATGAAAAAACTATATTCAAAACAGAGAACCAGGCAGAAAAATATCCTAAGACATTTCCAGACTCTGTATGTTCACAAGTCACAATCATCCATATCTACAAATAAGAGTCATCCTTAACACAGTTCCTTACACCAGAGCTGAGTATCATGGCCTGAGAGCCATTTGACGAGGTAGGAGATCCTAGAGCAGTGATGGCAAAACTTTTAGAGACCGAGTGCTCAAACTGCAACCCAAAACCCGCTTATTTATCACAAAGTGCCAACACTGCAATTAAACCTGAATACTGAGGTTTTTGTTTATCAAAAGCAACTCATACATTAACATCTTTTGTCTTAAAATAAAAACACAGTAACATGCATGCCATAGGTTCACCACCAGTATCCTAGAGGGTGTCTCAATTCAGAAGGAGAAAGCTCAAAAAATTTATGAAGTCCTTAGTGCAGTCAATCTACTTGATGGCTGATATCACAATAAGTCATCTGGTCTACCAAGATGTCTTATTCCTTAGTACTGGAGAATTTTATTTTGCTTTGGTTACTGCTTTAAATCCTAATAAGCTATGATGCATTCATTCTGTGGAAAGGAAACAGTTGCCATGGGAAGAAATTTCACTGTTCTTCCAACAAAAGATTTGGGATGCCTTCTCCTGAGCTCATCACCAGAGTAGACCCTCAATTTCTTCAACCTTAAAAATAAAGAACAGCTAGTCTCATCCTGGGACAATGATTTATTTTCATTTTTTAAAAATTTGAGTATGTTTTATATGACTTATTTGAACTGTAATGTGTGCTTATTCTATTTAATGAAACAGGTGCTAACATACATCAGCAAAGCTGAATAAAGGCAAAGACTTACTTTCTCCCTTATCCATTTTCTTACCACTCTCCTAACATAAGCAAAATACACAGTCAATATATATCCATCTCTTTCTTTTTGCTCACACAGACATAGATTAATAAATATAGAGAAATTTTATTTGTATAAAACATATTTATTATATATATTAACCTGATTTTGAGGAGTAAATAAAATGAGAGCGATGAAAAGCTGGGTAAATTATACTCACCACCCTTGCAGCTATGTAATACTATCAAGTAATTTGAGAGTTTGGTCAAATGGTTTCTTCTCTTTAACATGAATAACAGATCAACTGAGTGAATGAATGAATGAATGAATGAATGAGTGAGTGAATGAATGAGTTGATAGAATACAAATGAAGCAGAGAATTTTGTTTCATAGATTGCAGAGTTGTTCCATTTGCCTGGTCCTAATAGGATGTGCATCAGTGAGTGACATGAGAACCCAGGGGCTGAAGTGAAAGAACACCAGAACCACTTTGTCCCCACAGTTGTCAGATCCATGTGCACTGCCTGGCACAGAGTGACTGATCCATAAATATGGGATGACATGGAAGTGATGTTAGGTGAACTAATAAATAAATCAGTAAATGTAAAGAGGAACAAATAAAGGTACAAACACAAAGAAGACCACAAATATAGACCACTTAGTTAAGCACTGTTGTAGTGAAAATCAGAAGAAAATAATGAGGGGGAATAGGGAATTTTCTCTAAGAGTTTTGAGGATGCATCCGAGTAAGCAATGAAAGAAAAATTGCTGACACACTGTAGGCACTCAGCAAGGGACCTGTGCTGGTTTCGCCAGCCAAAGGAACTCCAAAGCTGAGTTAGAAATCAGGCCTCTTTTTTACCCTCTCACATTAATACAGTTTAGCACAATTCTTTGGGATATTCCGCAGAGAATACTACCCCTGGAAGCAGCTGACTTGTGATGGTAACTATACTTGTTTGGCATGACTTCATTATAGATATATCTGTACTCCCTATTTTGAACTTACCTACATATCTTCAATGCTCCTGTTAAAGATGTAATACCCAAAGTTATCAAGACTGATTTCTAAGCTAGAGTTTCTAAGATTAAATTTCTCAACCCCTTGATATTTGCTGTTTACCTACTCGTAATGCTAAATAAGCACATCAGCATTGTCCTGGTAAGATTAGGGGCAAGTAACCTGTTATTTATACAAATCTGGAACCCTTAAAGCTGAATATTATTATCTAATATCTTTCAATAACTTTCTTCCCTTTTGTTTCATGGAAATTGTATTCAACATAGGAACTCTGCAGCCAGACTGCCTGGATTCAAACCCTATCTCCAAAGCATATAAGGTGTAGTTCTCCTGATAAGTTAGTTAGCTTCTCTAGGCCTCAATTTTTGTCATCCACACAATGGAACTAATAATATTGTCTTTTATAATATTGTTATGAGAATTAATCGATATGTTTACAAAAGCATGTATAACAGAGGGTCTAGCATATGGTAAATATTCAATGTTGGTTTAAAAAGAAATTCCTAAATATCATTATTATTTTAAGAATGATGTTTATTAATTCTCAATTCATTTTTATACTGAATACTCAAATACATGCAAAACAGTATACAAGTTGAGACAAATAGAAATTAAAAACTAATATCCAGTGTAGGGTTATTTTTTTTTTTTTTTTGTGGGTACCGGGGGGTCGACCTCAGGACCTCGCGCGCCAACAGGCACCTGTGCCGCTGAGCGATATCACCGGCCCCCTTTTTTTTTTCATATGTGGGTTCCGGGAGTCGAACTCGGGCCCTCGCGCTTGCAAGGCAGGCGCTTACGCCACTGAGCCATCTCACCAGCCCCAGTGTAGGGTTATTTTTGTCTATTTTTTTTTCAGTGGTTGGTATTTTTGTTGGCATTCAAATTCCTTTCAGAGGCAGATGCTTCAAAATATTAAAAATCAGTAGAAGGATACCTAGAACTGATTGCCTCAGTGTACCCCAGCTGGATGTCACTGTGTACTGAACAGCTGTAAATAAATAACTAAGTCAACACAAGCCTCTCTCGGGTAACACCCAGCAAATGGTGATTGTGGTGATGAGCAGGGCTGCCAGGTGAAGGAGTGGTAGAAAGCGATAGTCCATGGAATGAAGACATACATAAAGCAGAACTGCTCCAGAGCTAAGTATCTGCTGTGGTCCTCAGTGTCTGTAGAAAATGTACTGGAGTTGGTTGTACCCAGGATAGGGTGATCCTCTCCACACAAGGGTGAATGGCCTTAGCTAGAAAATTCTGATGAAAGCAGTTCTAACCACTACTGAGGTGAATTTATTTCCAAACTAGGATAACTATAATACCCTGGCACTATGAGAGGGCTGCACCTTTCTTAATTTGTGATTACCGAGCTGCAACTATTCCTAGGCACACAGCAGGCAAGTCCAGCTCTGGTGAATATAAAGTCCAGCAGCGCAGGATGCCAAATGGGTTCCAGTTCATTATAGGACCAATAGTCATTAAGTCAATATGTGCTTCTCTGGAAACAAAACCATAGGACATGCTGTTTCTGGCTGTTCATGTGAGAAGCCAAGGTTTGTAGCTAAATGTGAAGAGACAGCCTAATGCTGCTTTATTCCCATGCAGCCACGCTAGGATGCCTTCATTCTGTAATGGAACAGAAGGACCCAGTTAAGGTGAACTCCCTCATGAGACGAAGGTCTTACCATTCTCCTTCCTGCTGTGAATACACAGATTGAAACACCAGACCCATTTTGGGAAATGTTGGGCTTTAGTCAAGAAACTGTGCTCATATAATGAAAGGGACTTTCACGCTTGGGAAATAGTATTAGCTTGATTATTCTACCTCAGTTCCTAGTGTGAGATCATTTTTGTCAGCTTGATGTTTTTTTCTTTTGAAGAGCCTTTTCAATCAACTTTTGAAGAGCAGCTTTCAGTCATTTACTTATAAAGAAACTCAGAAGTAGAGCAGATTATGTTTAAATTTCTAATTAGCAGCAAGGAGTAAAAACTGCAAGGATCTTTTAATCTGAACTAATGTCAATGGATATATATATATGTGTAAAACTGGAAACTACACATTTGCAAAAATAACATAAATTGATTCATTTAATGGCCATTTATTGAGTCCCTTTTGCATGCTAGAAATTGAGTAGAGTGCTGTGTTTGCAGAGGCTAAAATACATGTGACCTCTCCACCATGAGGACTGGGGTCCAGACAAGAAAAAGAAGCATAAGACAAACATGAATAAATGTATAATCAGAGATTATATTCAGCATTAAAATGAAGAGAAAATGAATCTTTGTGATTTACAATGTTAAAAAAAAAATTACCTTAACGAAGTTTTCCTCCAGTTAGTCTAGGTTGTTTTGGCTAATTACTTTGACTGTTCTCTCTTTTTTTTTTTGGTATTGGGAATTGAGCTCACGACCTCATGCTTGCTAGGCAAGCACTGTGCCACTGAGCTATATCCCCGGCCCCTGTTCTCTTTTAAAAGCCTAATTTATACCTAGTGTCTAACTTTCCACCTGAAAACACAAACTGCAGAAGTTCCAGTGAGGAATCATCTATGCTTTCAGTAGGGCTACCCATACTATGGAGACACCAAGAGATGGGATAAAAGTAAAGTACTGACACAATCATATAGGGACTCTTCATAACTGAAAAGCATCATTAAAGTCCATACTTAGCTGTTCGTACCCCGGAAGAAGAACTAAAAAAGTAAAGGCAGAGGAGACCTGCTGATCAGGCATCTATCCTGGCTTCCTCTCATGAGTTCATTGAAACAGCAAGGAATATGTAAAGAAGAAAAGTGAGACAAAGACAGACAGGACCACACCACCTGTCAGGCCTTGGTGGACTGTCCTCCGGCTGGAAATGCTTGGTAAAGAGAGCTGAGTGACAGGAGTGAGTTCTGTGGGTGAAACATTGGTTGTTACTGGCCTCCAGGATCCACTGATGGTTCTTCATAAGGAACTACGAGGACCAAGTGCGTTTCAGAGCATTACGGAAAGGAGCACAGGGTGCTTTGCACTGTGTTGTGCCCTCATTCGCCCTTCCATGGCCTTACCCTACAGAGGAAGGCCCTACCTCCCCACTGGTCCACTTTCTCAGGCTGTCACATCAGGACTAGGCTTTTATTTCTTCATTCTTTCATAAAATCCTGACACTCATAACTTCATCAGAGTCTCATTGCTTTAACACCTGCAAAGTTTAGTAATGCTACAACATTCTTCAGATGGGGTCATATCGAAATTATCTACCACACAGAACACTTTAAACTAATGATGCTCATTAGCTTACTCAAAGCAAATTATGACTTTTACATCTTTTCTAGGGCAGGACAAGCATAGAAATAGTCTATAGGGATTTCTCTCTGTAGGGGACATCTACTTTCATTTTCTCACCTAATTATAAAATATCTTCCAAATGTCACTGGACAGTGTTATGTAATTGTGCCTAAAAACGCTTATCAGTGAGGGAATGACTATTAATAGGGAATGATACATCAAAAAATAAGTTACAAGTATAAACTGTGTGGAAACATTGAAAACTTGTATCTATGCTCCAAATTCTAAAAAATGGGCATGGAGTAGTGTCCACATAGGTTTTATATTGATTCTTAGTGTATTATCAAGTCTATTTATTGGCCACCAACACACACGTACACACACACACACACACACGTACACACAAACAAAACCTAATGTCTCTCAGATAAGAGTGAACTAAACTGAGGTGAAAATATAACGAGCAAATATCAAGGGATTAACATGATGAATTTCCAAATATGGGAATAACAATTTTCTATATTTAACAAAGGTACCTAATTTACGAACAGAAAGTAAGCTTCAGATATATGAAATTTTTTAGATTTTCATTATTGTGTGAGGATCTAGAACACCAACCATCTTGTGTGTTCTTATATCACTTAAATCTGCACACAGTATGCGTACACACGTACAGTGTGTAAAGCCACTGGGACACTGTAACTGTTGAGTTCTCTATCGTAGTGGAAGGACTTATTGAGAAATTCATCAAACTCATTCATTCATAAGCTCCTGTTTTTTCCCCCAGAAGTTTTCAGTTATAATCATTCCTCTGCTTTCCCAAATTGTCTATTTTATTATTATTATTATTATTATTATTATTATTATTATCATCAGTGATTCTCAGTGAATGCTTGTGTTTCACAAAAGTTTTATGTTCATCCATAGAGTGAGCCTTCAGCATACTCAGAGTTGTGAGCAAAGCCCAGAATTTTCCTTAACAAATGGATATCCTTTGGTATAGAGCACTAAAAGGTCTGATTCCTATTTTGTTTGTTCTATACCCTGGCAATAAAGAACAGAGACAAACACACAAACCTCAAAATAGCTTGAAGTAACTTCCACAAATAAGTGATAAAAATAGCAGATAATTCATCTAATGTCATACAGCAACAGAAGCTGTAACTAAGGAATAGCGTGTTGTGTGTGTGTATGTATGTGTGTATGTAGAGAAAGACTTGCTTTTAATTGCGTATAAAAGTGTTCATGTTCTCTTCAATCTACTAGTACACAATTATAGCTTTATAAAATTGCTCTACCTATTTTTCACCCATCAAACTGTGTCTCTCTGAAGGAGACTACACATTCTTTGTGTCTCCAATACCTCTAGACACAGTGAATCTTACTGAATAGAGATGGGTAAGAGCTTGTTGTACACATCAGTTACTCTGGCAAATTTTGGGTTTTCTTTAATTGGGATTATTCACATAAAGGAAATGTACATAGAAATTATAGTAATGTAATACTGAAAAATATATCCCTACCTTTTATGCAATCCAAATACAATTATCTTTTTCTGCTTCCTATGAGCCATCTATCCACATGGCTATTAAAAATATTTGAAAGTTATTAAAGTGAGGCAAAGAGTTCTGAAAGTTTTTGATTCTTTCTACTTACTTGAATCAGCTCCCCATTGTATCAAATTGGGCCTGTACTTCGCAGCAGCAGTTCTACAAGCCTCATTTCAACATGCAATAAATATTTTTAAACACTAAAGATACATTTTAGATTTTTTTGTACTAAGTCTTCAAAATTCAGTGGATATTTTACACTTACAATATACCTCAGTTTGGACAAGACACATTTCAATTGTTCCCTAACCACATATGCTGGTTGTTTCCCTTCCTGACAGTACAGGCTTGTAGGAGCCAGCTGCCCACTGGCTGCAGTCTATAGAAGTTTACAGTGAGTGCCAGATAGATAGAGAAGTGGTGGAATGCTGAGCCATAAATGTTTAGGAAAGTCACTTTATGTAGGATAGAACTCCCATTTTTCTGTTTCTGAATTATCAGAGTTTGTGGTCAAGATGAACCCATTTCGGGGGCCGGTGAGATGGCTCAGCGGTGTAAGCGCCTGCCTGGCAAGTGCGAGGGCCCGAGTTCGACTCCCGGAACCCACATACGAGAAAAGGGCTGGTGATATCGCTCAGCAGCACGGGCGCCTGCGTGCGCGAGGTCCTGAGGTCGACCCCCCGGTACCCACAAAAAAAAAAAAAAAGATGAACCCATTTCTGCTATAGCTGTACAACTCTCCCTCAGTTTTCATCTGAGATATCCCGAGTCCTACTGTAGGACGAGATGGACATGGATAGCCCAGTGTAGAATATATTCAAGTGGTCTTAGAGAATTTCAAACCTTTCTGGTACTCTATTATTCAACTAGTGATGAGAGAGTTTTTCAGAATTCTAGAAAAATATTGCTATTCAGTTTTCTCAATAAATGTTTGTTGGGTAAAAGGCCAAATGAACCAATAACCCGCCTGCCTGTTCTTTAATATAGGAAATATTTTCAGTGCTAGATTGATGACCTCAGGCTCATTTACATATTGGCCTTCTGCTTGAATTGCTTTCTCATTTTGAAATAATAATTTTTTTCTCTATTCCAAGGTTATTATTTGCATGGGATATAATGTAAATCCCCTTATTTTCAAGAATAAAGTTAATCTATTACACTATGCACAATGAACTATATTTTGGATTATTAGGTTTTAATGAATGTCATCAAGACTCATCTTTTTAAAAAACAGCTTTATTGAAATAAGATTCATAGATCACAAAATGCATCCATTTAAAGTGGACAAATAGTATGTTTGAGTGTATTCACAGAGTTGTGCAACTGTTGCCACTATCTAATTTCAGAATACTTTCATCAGCATAATGAAGAACTCTGGGCCTATTAGCAATCACTCCCTGGTACCCTTCTTCCAGGCCCAAAAAACTACATTTTAACTGGAAGAATAAAAGAAAAACCTTAAATGCTGAGTTTAAAATTGTAATTAGAACAGGCAGTGGACATTTTTGATGTGGGCTAGTGTCTGGAGTGGAAGGGCGGAAGAGAGTAGAGAGGTCCGCCTGTTAGATGGGGTTCTGTCTGAGGTGTACTCAGTACACAAGCTAGAGCTCATTTCTTTTCTTGACTGCTACATAGCACCATTTTGCATGAAGTTCAAGTTTTAAGTTACTAGAATACCATCATTTGCTATCTCTGACCCTGTAGAGCTGTGAACACACTTTTACAGGATGTATAATGTGCCTGTAGCCTGAAAGTTTATTCTGACTTAGAACCTGGCTCCATGAGAAGGGACCACAGGGCACACAAATGGAGGAGTCTGACCCACTTCCATCTTGGATTCTTTCTCTTTTCTACTCCATTTGAGAGGAAAGTTAAGACTGACCAAGATATGGCCAATGAATACTGCTTTCTCGTTCCCATACACACACTTTCTACTGGGTCAGAGTGTCATCTTAGTATATTTGAAACATGATTTTGAGTACTTATTTCTGTTGCATAAGTTCTTTGATGTAGGAAAGGCTTACTTAACAGATAATTCCAACTGCCCATGGTCACTTCTAGTTTATGAGTTTGTACTTCATGGTATATGGACTTATATTATTTGCTAATTGTATATTTATATTTGTATTATTTTCCTAAATACAGTGATATTTCCTTAAGAATAGCAAGTTCAAGTGGCTGTGGACATAGCTTAGCATTAGAACTCCTGCCTAGCATGCCTCAGGCCATGTGTTCATGCTCCAGCACCACAAAAACAAAATAGAACAGAGGAGAAAAGAACAGGGTAGAATAGAACAGAATGGAAATCTCTGCCAGATGTTCCTATATCTCTGCCCATCCCAGTCTACCCATACACACGTGGTAGTGTATGTTAACACCATTTAGCGTGATGATTGATGGAACTGGTCCAGTTAACAGGTTGAAAGCTGGAAATTGAGCACCTTTATACTGACTCTTATTTTGTGAGTATCCAGTGGAGCACTGGGTCCCCTGTTAAGAGGTGCTGCCATATCCCTGTGCTTGGCCTGTAGCCCTGGCCCTCTCTACACCCGGATTCGCCTCATGTTTGAGCATGTATTTTGTGCCTAGCTCTGTACTTGGTACATTATTTACCGAGAGCACCCTTCCTCTGTGCTCATCTCATGTCCTTATTTCTATTCTTATATGACAACATTGAGTAATGGGTGTTTGGTTTTCCATCTCCCTCTGTAGACTTTTTTTGAGCTTCTTGTGCACATCATGGAGTCTTACACAGAGCCTGGTATACACCAGACCTTCCTTCACTGCTTGTTATGTGAATAAATAAATAAATGACCAGTATTAACAACTTTCTGCCTAGCTAGAAATACAGCACATTTGCAACAATGAGAGAACAGGAGAGTATCATTTAAGGTGCTAATTATATACATCAGACAATGTGTAAACCAAGTAAACTTCAAGTACTTATGTAGTACCTGAAAAAATGGTATAAACAAAATATTTTTTTAAGTACAGCCTAGCCACTAACAATCATTTTAAAGCAGACTAGATTTTTATCTGTATTTCCTAAGGAATTTTAAAGGAGGTGTCACTCACATTCAGCAGCTAACTTCATGGAGTACTTTTTCTGTGGCCCATATCTCTTGTCCCCTTTTCTACTCTGCAGCCTGCCACTCTCCATTTGCTACTGCCATCCCCATGCGCAATCACACCTACTTTCTGGATATCTCCCCTGTCTCTCCTCTCAGTGCAGACTTGCTCGGCCTTGCTGGCTTCTTTAATTCTTCCCTCTTTTGCCCATTACCCCAAGTCTGCACTACAAAGAAAAGCCTAGAGCCAACCTGGGAGCAAAAGACTCTTTCTCTTTAGAAAGAGGATGTATGGGGATGAGGAGCTACACAGAGGAGCTGTGTAGGGGAAAAGGACGAATCCTGGAGTGCTAGAATAATACTTTTTGTCCTTATTACAAGTGCAATAAGGTTGAGAAATGGAAAAATGCTGCCAGGGCTGATGAGGAGGATTTCTTTCCATTTGGAGCCTGAAGGTGGCTGTGCCCTGCGGGCACAGGCCATGGCACAGCTGTCACTGACAAGTGTGGGAAAAACAAAGGTAGGGACAAGATACAAGCACCACAGTGCAGCCAAGGCTTGATCACATGGCTGGGCCTCGGTTCACTTCCACAGAGAAGGAGCAATATGAATAAAGGCTCGAGAGATGGGCCCGTAGGTTATTTTCCAATTGCTAGCACTGTGGGTTTATACACTCTGACCTGCTGAATTCTTCCAATCACCTGCAGAAATTTACCAGGAGAAAAGTGGGCTTAGAGAGATTAGGGTTGGGAGGGGATAGAGGGGTAAAAAGAGCTAACATGTGCTGTGTATATATACTAATTCCCCAAGATGGATGCCATCAAATAAAAATTTTTTTAAAATTCAAAAGTAACTTGCCCAAAGCCACCTGCATAGCAGCAAAATTTCTGTGCCTGCAACACAGTGTTACATGTTCAAATAAGTATCCTTTTTCTGGTCACAGGGTTAGAAGAACAGAGCTAGTTGAAATTCTGAAGCAGGAGGTGATTGCCATCAGCACCTCTCTCCCATTCCAGTCCTGCTGCTCAGGAGAGCCCCACAAACAGGGTACTCAATGTTCCCTGTCATCTGCGCTCAGGCAGCATGCAGAGGGTGCACCAGTAACAGCTCCACATCTGCACTCAGAAATAATATGAGAAAAACAACTGGGATGGTAGCCTGACGGTGGGGGCTTACTTTAACAAGAGAGAAAGCCCTATGACAAAGGGACAAATCTTTCGCGGATGTATGAATGCATCTGTTTTTTAGAGATGATGAGTTCACCAATGTCAGAGAAATTGGAAATTTGTCATTAACCCTCAGATAACACCCCATAAGTCATAGTTGAGCCTGCCATCTCAGAATGCTGAGTTTTGAATTATTTTTAGTAAATTTGAATGAATTTAGCTCTTTTGGGAGGTCCCCTGATAACTAAGAAAGAGATAATCTAAAAAATACTGACATACATCAATTGTACGGTGAGATCTGTACATGTGTGTGAGAGGAAGAGGAGAGAAAGAACAAAATAAAACCTTTTCTTGAGCAAACATTCAATCACAATACCATAGCTAATGGATAAAATGTCAACGTGAAATAGGAAAGGATGACAACATTATGGCATGCAGAAAAGTGTCCTTGAAAAGCTGTATATCTTTTAAGAGGCTTTTCCTTAAAGTAATGGATTTGTCATTTCTTAAATAAGTACTTCATGGAGGTCATGTGGCTAAGATTGTAGATTTGAATTGTGCTGCTGGAAAAAGACAGATTCCTCACCTTATAGCTCTTGAGATGCTCCTGAAAGCATTTTCTTAAAGTTAATATCTAATTGTGGAAGCCTCTAATCTGAAATAGAATAGCTTAATGGTATACTTTTCACCAAATATAGTATTTTTGTGTTAGTATAAAACTACAAATACTTATGAGAATATGTGTTACTACTAAAAACCAGGAAAACCACCTTTCCCAAGGTACATTGTAATAGTGGTTATAAATAAAAAATATTTTGCTTTATTAGTAACAGTCTTCTATTCTTCAGTCCTTAAGTTCACAAACATTCTCATAGCTGAGTTAAAAGCACAGAGTCAAAATCATATTTCGTTTCATTTTTCACTATCAATACTCTTTGCATGACAAAAGTTACTCAAATGTTTATAATAGTTGACATGTATGAGGAAGTAGTTTTGCATTTTAAATTGTGCCCTTGAAGCAACGCTCAGACCAATTCAATATACAAATTAGTGTGTCAACACTGTCGTAAAGTCTACATTCCCGTTAAATTCTTTTGCAGACAACTTTATGAATCATAGATGTATGAATACATCCTTTCTCTAGAGATGCTTAAATCAAATTGTAAATTTCATAGACCCGCTGGAGTGGTTGTGTAGTGATTTATCAAGAATATTCTTTGGAGAGTAAAATGTTTACAAGACAATATAGGGCCCATCCATAATGGCAGACAGATGAGCAGAAAGATGTGTGAGGTAGTTTCTTAGACAAAATTTTGATTTTTTGATTGACACATACTAAGCATATTTATGGAATACAGTATGATCATTCTATATATATATATATATATATATATATATATATATATATATATATAATGTGTAATGATCAAATCATGATAATTAGTTTCCATCATTTAAGAAGGAAAAGTAAACCCTGAGCCCCAAAAGGCACTTTGTGTCCAAGGCATATTGGGGTTTTTTTTGTTGGTTTGTTCTGGTTTTTTTTGGTACTGGGAACTGAGCTACATCTCCAGCCTTTTTTCTTTCCTATTTTTATTTTGTGATAGGGTCTCACTAAGTTGCCCATACTAGAGTTGAAATTGCAATCCTCCTGCCTCAGCCTCCCCACAAGTAGTTGGGATTACAAGTGTGTGCCACCATACTTAGCCAAAGTATGTTTTTTTTAACCCTCAGCAAAGCAGCAAACTCCTATACAGGCAGTGGACAGCAGTACTCACTGCACGTGTGAAATAACTCAGTGGGGGACCTAGTCAAGCCTCATATGAATCCAGCCTGCCTTTCTTGGCATCCCTGGTCCCAAAGACCTGCCAGACATCTTTCTGGGGTCTGATACTTCCAGGATCCTGCTCTGAGGATGACACCAAATCTGTGCTCAGTATGTGTCCTTTTAAAGGAGAGTATATGTTCCATCCTAACCTCAGACAAGTGTGGGTGCCATCAAAACTCTGTAGGTCAATATAGGTGTTGGAGTGGAAAAATAGATTTATTTCTCAGGAGAGGCTCAGTTCCTCTGCTCTTATTTGGTTCATTTAAGAAATCAGTGGGCTTCTCTTTCAAAACTTGGAGAATGTAGGCAAGCTGGGTGAATATGAATAGTAGAGATTTTCAAATGACTACAATGTGATTCTAGTTGAAAAAAGTGAAAAAAAAAGAAACACTTTTTCAAATTGCAGGCATGCTCCCTAGAACCACACAACTTTCATAATAGATTTGCTTACAATAGTATGTAACAATACATATATAAACTGTCAAACAACTCATGTCTGCTAAGTCTAACACAAAAAAAGCTCATTATTCTGTAACTTAAACTGAGAGGCCTGTAAATCCAAATTTCCCCTTGTGGATTTTCCAGAACAGTAGTTTTGTCTAGCAGGTCACCTTCTCCAAATGGGGCTGTGTTGGAAAACAGTTGGGAAACAACGTACTGAACTAAGTTCAACAGGTTCTTTTCCTATGGGACTTTTTCCAAGGCTGTAATTAAGCGGACAGATGTACCCTTTTATATCCCCCTAGAAGGCCAAGTGTGCAAGGGTTAACTTGAAACCCTTCCGTGTGTGCAAAGACCCTCCAGGATTAATATTCAGCATCACTTTCTTTGGGAAATGCTGGTTTAGCCCATTCTGTTTTTCAGATGTGGTAGGATGCTTCATCTGTGGGATTTTATACTTCTCTGTACACCTGAAACGCGGCCCCAGGTAGCCACATGACTGGCTTCCCAAACGGAGCTTCCTGGCCAGGCTTTTAAATTTTTATTCCCTTCCTAAACTCTTCTTAGCCTTCTACTCTGATTTTAGTACCTATTTTTTTCCAGTATTATAGATTGAGCACAGGGCTTCACAAATACATGGTAGGCAGTTGCTCTACCACTGCTATGTCCCCAGCCATAGCTTTCTAAAAAGCTTTTAAACTTTATTTCTTCCTCATTCTCCCAATGAGAGCACAGTAAGCTCCTTGCAGGCATGGACTGTTGCCATTTTTGTTCCTTGACTTACCTCTTAGGCCTAGAATTTTAGAAATCTACCTGGCTACGGTAGGCATTTAATAAACATGTGTTGAATAAAAAGATGGTAAATTCAAACTATCCATGCCTGAAAATTCCTGTGTCTTTTTATAAGGTTAATTCATTTTCTCATTTAAATAACAATTAGGTACCTAATCTGTGCTTAGTTCTGTATTTACTGCCAAGACATTTATTTTAGTGAAGTGTACGAGCCCTTCAACCATATCCTTGGGGGAAATGCCATCTATCCTGGAAGACAAGTAATTGGTTGCCTCTGTGCTTCCTGCTCTCAGATGTGGCCAATCCAGGTTCCCTAGCTGTACCAGATAGGTGTTGTTTTCCAAACACAGTTCTAATTTTTGTCTTAAGAAAAGTATGCATTAGCATGACTGTATGGAAAACAGCTAAATAAGGCATTAAGCATACTAATTAGAATGAGTGAAAAGGAAGTGTGAGCTCTCTTTCAAGTTATTTTGGTTGATATTCCACCTAAATTCCTGGGCTAGACCTCATCTAGTATGAAGGGCAAACCTTGCAACCATGAAGAACATTGTTTATTAATAGCACAACATAGCATTGTTGAACTCAGTTGTGAGATGGATTGTGTTCCTCCTAAATTCATATGCTGAGACCCTAACTGTACCTCAGAATGTGACTGTATTTGGACACAGGCCCTGTAAAAATGTAATTAAGGTAAAATGATGTCTTTTGGGTGGGTCCTAATCCAAAATCACTGGTGTCTTTGTTAAGAAGAGATTAGGACACAGACATGTATGGAGGGAAGACCATAAGCAGACACTGGAAGAAGGGACCTTCCACAAGCAAAGAAGCCTGCCCTGCCAACCTACACCTTGACTTTAAATTTTCAGCCATCAGAACTATGAGTAAATAAATATCTGTTGTTTAAACCACCCAGTTTGTGGTACTTTGTTAAGGCAGCCCTAGCCAATTAATGCAAACATCTGTGGTATAAGTGGTATAGCAAAATTTTGTTCTTGACCTTAGAGTTCAAAGTTCTGAAGGCCACAGGGAAAGTTAGATGTCAAAAGAAACATTTGAGAGACACTGAAGGAATGAACTTGAGAATGAACAGTGAACATGAATGAAAAATACCAACATGAGAACCTTGGTGGGAGGTGAAGGAGACAGTGGCTTGAAATAGGGATCCCAGGTTTAGCATTTGGCCAACACATTGAGGCCGCAGGCTCTGAAAAGGAGCCCAGGGGAAAGAACTATGAAGCCTGCAATGGCTATTAAAAAAAAAAAAACTTAGATTTAAGGAAACAGCTCTGATTCTTTCTCTTTGGAGGCTTGTATTCTTAAAAGATTTTAGCCATTTGTCGTGAATTAGACTTTTGTTTTTCTTTCAAATTTCCTTAGGTCCATAGTCAGTGTGATTTTCTAACTATTTTCATCCACTAGCACAATTCAATTTAATTCTATAAACATTTGAAATGGTATTACAGGGTAGCCAGTTACTAGAGCTTAGTTCTTCCAATATAAGGCTAAGTTCACTTTAATGGTCTCAAGATTTAGATTGCTCAAAAGGGGTAGCATGTTAGTAGTGAAATAATTGTGTGTTGATCACTTTTCTCTCGTTACTGAGACAAAATACCCAGCACCCAAAATTAAGGAAAGTTTTATTTAGCTCACAGTTTGTGGAGGTTTCAGTCCGTAATCAGCTTTCTCCAAAGCAGGTTGGCATGGTGAGGGGCAACAGTTCAAGGCGGCAGAAGACAGCAAAAGCAACAAGAGCAAAAAAGGGGAGAGCAAGCCTCTTTTCCTCCCTTCTATTGTGTGCAAGCTACCTGCCCTAGGGTGGGTGTAGCACTCACACCATCTCTGTGCCCTCCTCTTGCACAGGCTCAGGATGTTTGCAAAGTGAGGACCGTGGCCCCCTGCTGAGTCACTTAGTTAAACTTCTAAACTTCTCAAGTGGACACAATGAACAACATCCTAGAGCCCTAAGGGCATGTCCTCTACACCCTTGGATGTAGAACTGCTGAGTTACTTAGTTAAGTCTCTAGACTTCTCAAGTCAACACAATGTATCAACCATTATAGAATGTAATAATGAGGAAAATGCCTCACATACATATGGCACTTCATTTATTTTTTTATTTTTTATTTTTTATTTTTTTTTGTGGGTACCGGGGTTCGACCTCAGGACCTCGCGCGCCAGCAGGCGCCTGTGCCGCTGAGCAATATCACCGGCCCTTTTTTCGTATGTGGGTTCCAGGAGTCGAACTCGGGCCCTTGAGCTTGCCAGGCAGGCGCTTATGCCACTGAGCCATCTCACCGGCCCCATATGGCACTTTAACTGCACCAGCCTGACCATTTTTCATTTGAACCTCATAGCAGCACTGTGAAATAGCTAAGGACCACTATCATATACAAATAGAAATATTCTTAATATAAAATAAAGGCAAAACGTCTTATTTTTATTAAGATCATTTTTAGGAGAGAATCAATATCTTTAGTAATTACTCAGGACTGACAAGCCAGAAAGGAGTGCTATTAATATTTTAGTATGTATTTCCTAAGTTTTATAGACTTTACCTAATTTCTTACACAAGTATGTAATCTTGTATATATGCATATATATATATATATATGTATATATACATGTACTGTATTTCCTTATATCCTGCTTTTTTATACAATGTCGGCTCATAATTTAAGTAACCTACAAATATACTGTACTGGAGCCTATTCCCAATTCTTCATTTAGAGACCTTACTGTGTAAGCAAGTGAGCCCTCTCATTTGCATAATCAATTACTTCCTCTTCAGTCGATAATTCCCAGTAGCTTACAAACACACTGTGATATATCGCACCTTAAAACAAAACAAGACGAAGCAGCACCTCTCCCTAGGTCCCAGGTTCCTCACTTCCTGCCTTTCCTTTTGCCGTAAAAGTCCTCGGAATATTCACCTGCGCTTTCTCTCCTGTTGTCCCTGTTTGGCCCAGTCCACACAGGCTTTTGTTCCAATCACATTACTGAAACAGCACATATCAAAGTCAGTGACCTTCACATTGTCTTATTCAAAGGACGCTTCTCAGTCATCTTACTCAGTCTCTTGGGATCACTCTGTCAATTGTGAAAATATGGAGATATTCTGGAAATGCTCTCTTCCCTAGGCCTGCAGGAATCGGCCCTCATTGCTGACTGACTACATCTAAGATATTTGTCTTGAATTCTTTTCATATTTCTGCCTTTAAAATAGTGGTGAGGTTGCAGGCTCAGTCTTGAGATACCATTTTTTCCTGTATCCCCACCACTTCCTGGGTGACTTCATCCAGCTATGGCTTTAAATAATATCCACAAGCTGATATGTCCTAAGTCATTTCCCCAGTCAAGATGTCCTCTGCCTTACTGATTAATGTCCAAGTTCATCAGGGCAGGATAAGTACTGCTGCACTGGGTTTTAATAATAGGCTGAATGTCTATTTCTCACACCTACAAATCCTCTATTGCTGTACCTGGTTAGGAAGCTTTCCTGGGCAAGAAGCTCTTCTCCAATGAGGAAGTGGAGGTCGTTTCATTCTGTGGTTCTACCATCTTTTAGGGCTTTGGAGTTTTTCACTTCCAGCCCCACGGGCAAGGGAAAGAAAGCATGGAAGATGCACAGCTACTTTATGTCTGGGTCTGGAAATGGTAGACCTTACTGTCACATACATTCCATTCTCCAGAACTTAGCCATAGGAGGTCATAGAGGCAACAAGTGACTGGGATATGTAGGTGCCATGCTCCTTGGAAAAATGCATTGGTGGGAAGGAGCAGTACTACAAACAATTTTTATGACTTTGTCTAATCTTGTCTCGATAGAATCCCCTCTTGTATTTGGGAAGTGGGTTATTGGTAATTTTTGATATTGCAAATTGATGTATATTTAGTAATTAGAGCAAGAAATATGTTTAAATATAAGTCAATTTCCAGTTGTCTCAAATCTCCTGCAGAATATGGCAATGTTACAATGAATACTTCTATATTAAAAAAAACAAAAACACAATGATCCCCAGTAAGGCAGAACCAATATGGAATATGCAGGTTGATCTTTAGTGCTTCCTGAGAAGTAGTAAAAAAATTCTTGCTTATTAAGAGCACTTGTCCAAGGGCTTGGGATGTAACTCATTGGTACCACTCCTGCCTCGCATGTACAAGACCCTGGGTTCAATTCCCAGCATCGAAAAACTAAACAAAACAGCAATAGTAACAACAACAAAACATGTTTATTCTGTTCTAGTAGAATTTTAATTCTCTTTAAATGACCACTTTCAAACACATGAAGCTGAAACAAGAATAGGAAACCGTAACTTGGATTTGAGGTATGCGCTTAGGAAATGGTTACTACCTTATCTGAATTTGTAAACATATGAATGCTCAAAAGTCCATATGAGGATGGTCCACAGTTCATGTTTTACCAACACACAGAGTTTATATGAGCCAATAGTAAAGCAATGTAGAAGACAAGAGATTGGATCATAAGATGTAGCAGGTCTGGATTTAAATCCAACATAGCCTCTTAACTGACGTCTGAACTTGGGCAAGTTTTTTTTTTTTTTTTTGTGGGTACCGGGAGGTCGACCTCAGGACCTTGGGCGCCTGTGCGCCCATGCCGCTGAGCGATATCACCGGCCCCTTTTTCGTATGTGGGTTCCGGGAGTCGAACTCGGGCCCTCGCGCTTGCCGGGCAGGCGCTTAAGCCGCTGAGCCATCTCACCGGCCCATTGGGCAAGATTTTAACCACTCAAAGTTGGCTATGTTTCCTCATCCGGAAAAGTGGGATAATATACTACTGGTACCTTCATAATGTTGTGCTGAGTGTCACATAAGGGAGCAGATATAGATGTGCTTAGCACAGTTCATGATGGGTAGTAATCACCAATAATTCTTCACCATTAAATTATTCTTGCTGATGTTAATGCTTTCTCTTAAATTATTAAGACATTATTACAGTTGCTTATTGTAAACTTACAGACTAAATACATTTGTTTAGTAAATTAAAACTCAATGTCTGCCAAAAAGTTTTGCACTGAATGACATCTGAGTTCCTCCCCCCATGCTGCCTTCTCTAAGAGTCACCAGAATTTTGTGTTCCAGCACTGACTGGCGGGATGAATCATACGAAGCGTACTGTCTCTTCTGGCATTGATTTCCTCTGCGAATCAGCAATTCAAGTGATCCGGGTTTCTCCATGAATTGGCTTTTAAATAACAAGCAACAATCATCTATTTACCACTTAAGAGTCCTGAGGGAAACTTGAATGAAGATGAAGTATTGCATACTAACCATAATGTATTTGCTATTTAATTGTCAAATATAAATCCCTCTTAAGTTCACTGTGGTTAGAGAAACTGGAAGTGACTTTTATGGGTAAAGTTTCCTTCGCTTGGGCTCCATTCTGCTGACTCAGAATGATCAGGCTGCATGCATTTGCATTGTGCCCCTTCTGCCAACCAGCCTTAGTAGCAGTCACCTTCCATCCTCTCACCTGGCCAGCAATGGGATTGCCAGAGCCAGGAAGGGATGCAGCTCTCTCATGTGGAACGCTGTTAAGTAAGGCATAAAAGAAGCAATCAAGATCATCTTTGTTTTCTTACACCAAAAGATTTCCTACCAGGCACAAAGCAGATATTGTAATCAAGGTTTTAAATTTGTAGTCATATTTTCTGTTATCTTGGAAAACTTTGACAAGTATGTACCAACAGATGATTTTCATCTATTTTTCTCTCTTCCCTCCTTCCTCTCCCCCTATTTTCCTCCCTCCCTCCTTTTCCTATGTTTTATGTTAAAGTAAATATAATCTGTAAGCTTATTCTTGGGGTAAAGTGGAGGGGACAGTAAGTAAAATGTAGGGACTCCTGGTGGCAGATCAAGTCTTAAAGATTCTCAAACATAGTTACATGTATTTAATCATCACCAAATTTTTTGTTGCCTTTTTCATCTGTCTTTTTTTATTTAGCTTCCGCAGGATATGCAGGATTCCCTTGATCTTCACATCTTGTTATCTGAGCTATTTATTAGCCCTTTTCTAAGGAACTACCAGAAATCATAAAATCTAAACTCTGAACGCTGTGTCTTTTCTTGCAATGAAGCATTGTCATTTCTGTCTCTCCCCGCTGGGCAATGAACTGATTGAAGTCCTGTAAAACCTGAATCTTTTGCATTTTGTTCATAACAAGAACTCAACAACTGCTTATCAAACAGATAAATATGAAATAGATGGCCAAGGAATATTGTTTAGTTTTCAGGAGGGGAAGGCCCTGAGTCTTATCTGCTAGCTGAGCTGTTTGGCAGAAAGCCAGTTTTGCTTATTAGGACAATCATCAAAAAGTTAGACCTGTTCTAGGATCCAAAGAAAACTGTACCTTTTGGCATGCACTGATCTGAACCTGCAGCAAAAAATCCAAGCCTTCCCTAACCTCAAGACAACATTGTTAGTACTGCTTCTTAGAGGTTGGCAATACCGCCAAGTAGAATATATTCCCAGAGGATCCATAGCTCATTATCAGATGTAGCTATTGCCCTGCTTTCCTCCTAATGAACACTTTTCTCTTTTTCTTCTCTCTCATGCTTGCTACAGATATACATATCAGCTATAAATATCTAACATTTGGAGTGTAACTGCTTTTGTATGAGCTCTCTATTTCCTTACAAATAGGTGCATATGTGACTTCCACACTAATGATTGCCCTGCAGTATTGTGGAAATGCATCATCATGAAATACAGCATTTTTAAAAGAGTCTTTTACACCAATGAAACCCATTTATGCTGCTGAAAATGTTTTTATCTGCCTGCTTTGCAGTAGGAAATGAATGTCATTGGGAGGACATTCATGAGCAGAATGGATAACACCTCATTTCATGTCTGCATCCTTCTCCTGGCTCCATATCTACAAATACGCGGTTATGTGAGTGCCTCCTGCCAAACACTAAAATACACCCAGTCTTCCCTTAGACCAAAGGGAAGGAGACTGGAGATTTAGAAGATAAATCCTCTGTCATCCTCTCTCTTTTCTTCTTTGAGTGCATTTTTTAGAGGAATCAGTAGAGATAAAGGGATTATTTTTGCAAATTTGAGTGACCCTGTTGTGGTTTTCACATAAGAACACTGAGAAGAGGTAAGAACAGCCAAGAGAAAGGGCAGCCAACATGGAAGTAGTCCCCAAGCATCGCAGGGCCATGTGATTTTGAGTTCAGATGTGTTTTGAATTTTGTTGTAAAGTATGTTAGCCTACAGGCATTAGCAGTCTTTGAAAATAGCACTAGCAAGTGCTCCATTATCCAGCAGGAAACTGAGCCAACTGCTACCAGTAACATCCGTATTTGATTGTCAGAGAGAAAAAGAGTAAATACTTTTGCCAGCATCAAGCTGCCCCTAAATTCTTATCAAACACAACACTAGGCATCTGAGTGGTACTCACATAGTGTCCTTATGGGACTGCAATGCGAAGTGGCCCCCATGATCCAATCATCTTCCAAAAACACATCAGTAATGAAGCTTCAACACAGTGAGCCTTTTCATGGATATTGGATCTCGAACAACAATAAGTTTTCACTTCTGAGATGAATGCTCAGAGTGCAGTTGCTGGGCTGTATCATAGCTATATATTTAGTTTTCTTTGAAAACCACCAAGCTGTCTAAATTGGCTACACCATTATTGCATTCCCCATCAGTGTATGTAATCCCATGTCTCCAGATCCTCACCAGCATTTGGAGTTGTTACTATTTTTAAGCAATTTTGACAGGTTTGTAGTGTGATATTTCATTGTGGATTTAATTTTGCTGTCATTAATAATTAATAATTTGGAAAATCTTATGTGCTTATTTAACATCTGTGTATTTTTTAATAAAATATCCCTTTATTTTTATTGCCCATGTTCTGATTAGATTGCTTGTTTTTAAACTACTGTGTCTTAGAGTTCATTATATATTCTAGGTACTGATCCTTTGTTGGAAATATGATTGGCAAATGTTTTTCCTCAGTCTATAATTTCTCTGTTCATCCACTTCACATGAACTTTCGCAGAGCAAAAATTTTTAATTTTGACAATATCCAGTTTATTATTATTTTTCATTGTACATATCATGCTTTTGGAGTCAAGTCTAAGAACTCTTTGCCAGGCTTATATGTTGAAAATTGTTGTCTATATTTCTTTCTAAAAGTTTTAGAATTTTATGTTTACATTTAATTCCATAATCCATTTTGGTTAATTTTTGTAAGAAGAGTGAGGTTTACGTCAGGTTCACTTTTTTGCCTATGGATATTCAATTGTTTCAACACTATTTGTTGAAAAGCTGTCATGCCTTCATTAAAAATGCTTTTGTATTTAAAAAAAAATTAGTTGGAAATATTTGTGTGGATCTATTTGTGGATCCTCTATTGTGTTCCTTAATCTATATGTCTTCCCCGGCACTAATATCACACCATCTTGATTACTACAAGTATATAATAAGGCTTGAAATTTGGTGGAGGGATTCCTTTCACTCTTCATTTTCAGAATTGTTTTAACTGCTGTAGAGTCTATGCCTTTCTATATAAATTTTAAAATAATACTATCAATATCTGTAAAAAATCTTACTTGGATTTTGATACATATTGCATTAAACCTATCAATTTGAGAGGAATTAACTTATATATTATAATTCCACATACATGAGCTGTCTCTCCATTTATTTAAACCCTCCTTGATCTCTTTCATCAGCATCATGCAGTTTTCAAGATACACGTCTTGAATATGTTTTGTCAGATTTATATTTAGGTATTTATTTCTTTTGAGCAATTGAGCAATCATGCATCAGAAAGAGGCATAAACTGGTGCATGATTGGAATAATTTCAGTGGGCTCCTGGTTTTGGGGAACAACTGTCCTTAGTTGCCTAGTTTTTGTCCCTGAGGTGATGAGTGCGTAAACATGGTCCAGAGTGCAAGTCTTCATAAAGGAGGCAGTTGGTGTGGGTGCTGGCTTGGTTCATTTGCCTATGAAAGGAACACTCCCAAGCTGGTCCCTTGCTCTCTCCGGGAATTAGCTAACCCTAGATAGGGCTGTTCTTCTCTAGTCAAGACGGTCCCAGATGTCAAAGCATCATAGGTAGAAATTAGAAAACGTGGTTAATACAATTACTTTGATCTTTGAATATTGAACCAGCAGTGCATTCCTGCTGGTTTCATTAATCGCATTTGGTCATAGTATATAATTCTTCTTATAAATTGCTGGATTCTGTTTGCTAATGATTTTTTAAGAAATTTTTCATTGGTAGTCATGAATAATTTTGGTTTTTAATTATAGTTTTTGGGACTATTTTTGATATCAGCTTCATAAATGAATTGGAAAGTGTTCCTTCTATTTTCTGGAAGAGATGTTGTACAATTGGTGTTAATTCTTTAAAATTTTAGCAGAATTCTCTAGTGAAACCATCTAGTGAAACTGGTGAGCCTGAAATTTCATTTTTGGTAGCTTTTTAAATTAAAAATATAATCTTCTTAGTAATTATAGAAGCACATAAATTATCTAACCTAGGTTTGGTTAATTGTGATAGTTTATATTTCATGAGTAATTGATCCATTTACTCTAAGTCATCAGCTACATGTACATAAAGCTGTTGTATTATTGCCTGTTTTATTTTAATGTCTGCAGAGTCTGAAATGATAGCCACTGTTTTGTTCTTGATATTTGTAATTTATAGCATCTCTCTTTTTCAGTCTTGCTAAATGTTGCCTAATTTTATTGATCTTTTCAAATAATCAGTTCTTTGTTACATTCATTTTCTTTATTTTAAATTTCATTGGTTCTACTCTTATCTTTATTATTTCCTTTCCTTTACTTACTTTGGTGTTATTTCGTTCTCCATATTCTTTTTTTTTTTTTTTTTTTTGTGGGTACCGGGGGGTCGACCTCAGGACTTCGCGCGCCAGAAGGCGCCCGTGCCGCTCAGCGATATCACAGGCCCCTTTTTCGTATGTGGGTTCTGGGAGTTGAACTCGGGCCCTCGCACTTGCCGGGCAGGCGCGTACGCCACTGAGCCATCTCACCAGCCCTGTTCTCCATATTCTTGAAATACGTGCTTAGATTATTAATTATGAATCTTTCTTAAACATGTAACTAGTGCTGCAGATATCTTTGTCAACACTGCTTCAGGTGTGTCCCACAAATTTGATATGTTCTAGTTTCATTTTCACTCAGTTCTGTGTATTTTTAAAATTTCCCTTCAGACTGGTTCTTTGACCCATCTATGGGCTATTTAGGATTATGTTCTTTATTATCTAATTGTTGTCAGGTTTTTCTGTTATATTTCTGCTAATTTTTAGTTTGAAGACATTATGGATAGAGAATATATTTTGTATAGCTGTACTTCTTTTAAATTTATTGCGGTTTTTTATGCCAATATAGAATCTATCTTGATATATATACTATGCACATTTGAAAAGAGAATGTATTTCACTGTTGGTTATAATATTTTATAAATATGAATTAGATTCTGTTGATTAATAGTGTTGTTGAGTTCTATAATTTCCTTCCTGATTTCTTTTCCTAAAAGTCTTTCAATTGTTGAGAAAGGAATGTTGAAATCTCCAACAATAATTGTAGTTATTTATTCTTTTCTCTTCACTTTTTACAATTTTTGCTTCGTATACTGTATATTACAGGCTCTGTAGTTATATTTGAAGTGAGTTCCTTTTAAATAACATATATAGTGGATCATGTTTTCTAATCATTTCTTCCAATCTCTGAATTTTAATTTGTATATTTAAACTATTTAATATTTAAATTATTTATCATGTTACAGCTTACATATGCAACTTTATTATTTCTGTTTATTCTGTTTTGCATTTCTGTATTTTCTTTCTTTTTTAAATTTTTATAATTTTTATTAGTACATGTGTGCAGTACATAATGATTCTGTTCATTGTGAGGAATTGGTACATGTACACAATACATCTCAATTCTTTTTTTTCCTTTCCCTTTCACCCTTTTTTTTAAATTAATTTTTTGCCAGCATCCGATTAGTTTATTTATTTTATAACTCCTTATCAAATATCATAAAAACAGATTAACAGACTAATAGACTAACAAAAACATAAAAAACACAGAACACAATTATATTAAATTAAGGTAAACTTTTAGATACATTGTCCATGCTGGATTAATAACAGTTTTTATCTTTTTTTTTCCTTTTTGTTGGTCTGCATTTTCTTTTTCCTGTCTTACTAATATTCCTTATTACAATTCTACTTTGATTCATTTATAGTGTTATTGACTAGCTTTCCTTCTGTAGTTTTTTAAGTGTTTACATCTTACATTACACATTTATAATATTTCAGCCTTTGGTGTCAACATTTTACCAGTACAAGTGAAATATAGAAATGTGACTTTGATTCGCATTCCTTTTCTCTCCTCAATTTATAATTGTTTTAATTATAATCTTTAATCTCTTCCACATTCACATGAATCACATCAGAATGTCTTAATTTTTGCTTTAAAAGAAACTTGGAATTTCTACTGCAATTTAGAAGACTCAAGAGGGGAAAAAAACCTGTAGTATTTGATGTTTATTTTTGCCTACTCTGTTCTTTTTTTCTTCCTAATGACCTAAGGTTCCTATCACAATTCCTTTTATATTTAAGAGAACTTTCTTTTTTTTTTTTTCTCTATTTCCTACCAAAGTTCCATTTTTATTTTTATTTTTAATTTTTTTTTATTTTAAAGAGAAGAAAAAACAAAACAAATCAAAAGAAGAACAAATTTTCAAACCAACATAATAGGAGGGTAACAATGGTTAATACATTACGTATTACTATCTTTAAGTTAGTTATTCAGGACACCAGACATTAGCATTCAATTGTCCAAACATTATTGGCACAAACCTTACTCTTCAATGAACTAAGTAAAAATGGTAGTGTATCTATCTTAACCATCTTATATATATATATATACAATTTTTTTTCCCTTTCCCTTCTTTCTTTTCCCTATTCCAGTCTCTCTTTCCTTTTGACCAGTTTCTTTTTGATTCACCATGTCTATTGTACATTTTGGATCTTATTTACTCTTTCAGTTTCTCATACTAGAGAGATAATACGATGCTTACACATGTGCTTCTGGTTTATTTCACTTATGAGTATTTTCTCGAGTTGCATCCATTTACCTATAAAAGTCTCCAGTTTATCCTTCTTTATGGCTGAATAGTACTCCATTGTATAAAAACACCACATCTTTCTTATCCATTCCTCAGTTGATGGGCATTTGGGTTGTTTCCAAGATCTGGCTATTACAAATTGTGCTGCTGTAAACATGGGTGCACATATATCGCTGTGGTACGATGTTTTTAATTCTTCTGGGAAGATGCCCAGAAGGGGAATAGCTGGGTCAAATGGGACCTCCAACCCTAGTTTTCTGAGGAATCTCCACACTGACTTCCACAGTGGCTGTACCAGTCGACACTCCCACCAACAGTGAAGAAGGGTTCCTTTTTCCCCACAGCCCCTCCAGCATTTGTTATTAGTTGATTTCTTAATAGTAGCCATTCTTTCTGGGGTGAGATGGTATCTCAGTGTTGTTTTAATTTGCATCTCTCGAATGACTAGTGATGTTGCACATTTTTTTGTATATTTGTTTGCCATTAGTATTTCTTCATCTGAGAAATGTGTATTCATCTCAGATGCCCATTTTTGGAGTGGGTCTTTAAATTTGGGAGGTCTGATTTTTTTGAGTTCTTTATATGTTCTCGATAGTAATCCTTTGTCTGAGGAACAGCTGGCAAACATTTTTTCCCACATTGTGGGTTGTCTCTTCACTCTGTTGGTGGTTTCTCTTGCTGTGCAAAAGCTTTTTAATAAGATGAGATCCCAGTTATTGATTCTTTGGGATAGTTCCCGTGCGGTTGAGTTTTTATTCATAAAGTCTTTGCCTACACCAATGTAAGAGAACTTTCTTAAGCCATTCTTTTAAGGCAGGTCTTCTGGAAATAAATTTGCTTCGTTTTCCTCTAGCGGAGAGTTTCATAATTCTGCCTTTATTTCTGAGGGATATATTTATTGAGTATACGATTCTGGGTTGACAAGTCTCTTTTTTACCTTTTTTGTTTTTCAGCATCAAAAAAAAAAAAAAAAAGAGAAAAGGAAAAGAAAAATCCCACCATATCCTTGTGGTCTCCATGATTTCTAATGAGAAATTTGTTGTCATTCCATTTGTTTTTTCCTTGTGGTAAAGATGTTATATTTCTCCAGGCACCTTAAATATTCTGGCTGTAGCTGTCAAAAAATATATTATAATGTGTCTTTTGATCAATTTATTTGAGCTTATGCAACATGGTATTCAATTGGTTTCTCAAACCTGTAGGTTTATATGTCTTGCTAAACTTGTAAGTTTTTAGCCATTATTTCCTGAACATTTTTCAGGCTCTGCCTTCTATCTTCTTTTCATGACTCTTATGTTACAAATGTTAGAGTTTCTGTTATAGAGTATGATAGCAGGGTCATTGTTGAGACTATAATTGACCATGCAGTTTAGAAGTCTTTGGAACTGGTTTTCAGGAAGAGTTTAGATAGCTTTGAAGATGAAGGTTAGAATATCCTTAGAATGCAATAAGCGGAGCCTGATGAGCGATTCTGGTCAGAGCTCAGAAGACCAGAATTCTCATAGGAATGCAAACAGTAAGTACCAGACCCAAAAATTTCATCTAGGATGAAGGATTACATTGGTATTTGGACTACAGACCATGTGTGCTACACACTGGCAGAAAATTTGTGTACATTTTGCTCATGTCTTGGGATTTTGAAGGAAACTGAACTTCAGGACAGAGGACTAATTAATCTGGCACAGAAAATCTCAAGATAGCCCAACATTCAGGGTGTGACATAGGTACTACTGGCTACTTTTAGCCAGATTTATAGTGAGAAGTAGGAACAAAAGAAAGAGCAGAAAAATTTGAAAAACTTAAATTTTGACCCAGAAAGAACCATGTGTAAAGTTGGGGCAATAGAGATGTGGATGCTAAAGAGACTAGTGCTATTAAAAGGAAATTAATATCTTTGTGCAGGGACAAGAAGAAAAATGACTTGAGGGCATCTCAGGACTCAACAAGACCCTACTCATTCCAGATTCAAAGGTGCAAAGTTGTGAAACTTTCACTGGAGAAAAGAGTTCCAGGGAACTCTGGTTGAGAAGGATCCAAGGCAGGTGGCACACCTTGATATTGTCCACATGATGCTAGTTTAACCATAATGCAGAATGCAAAAATTAAGGGGTCAGGGAAGCTTCCACTCAGATTTCAAAAGAAGGCTTTGGAGTTCAAGCAAAGAGCTCCTGAAAGAGAAGTGTGTGAAGCTGTGGGAAGGGAGACAAAGGTGCAGTGGAGACCCCAGGAAGTTGGAGACACTAAGAATGTAGAATATCTACAAAGAAAAGCTGCAAGACATGAGTGGAGACCTCAGGAGAGAGGCCGTTGGGCTGGGGATATAGCTCAGCAGCACAGTGCCTGCCTGGCAAGTGCAAGGTCCTGAGTTCAATTCCCAGTGCCAAAAAAAAAAAAAAAAAAGAGAGTGTGAGAGAGAGGCCATGTAGGGTGTAACGAGCAAGGCCATGGGGATGGAGTCACCAAAGCCATTTTGAACTCACATTATACCAACAGGTGCCCTGGATGCCAGATGTGGAACTACAGCCTTAATGTTTGCCCTATTGTGGTGGTTCAATCTTGCTTTGATCCAATTATTTCCCATACTCCTATTCCTCCTTTTGTGGATGGGAATATTTACCCCCTAACATTGTACCTTGGGATTATCTAACTCCTTTGCTATTTTTACAGAGGTTCACAGCTAAGAGACTTGAAAGAGACTGTGACTTTGATTTTGAAAAATGCAGGAGCTGCTGAGATTTGGGGGAAGGGATTATTGCATTTAGTTGCATGTGGCATAGTTGTATTCTGTTAAGTGGGATTATGAACTCACTATTATGTTTATTTGGAGATTAAGTATGGCTCAAGGAGATGTATTTGAGTGTGAAGTTGAGAAGGGGTGGATTGTGACCATTAATCCTGATGTGTCAACCTCATTGGATTAAGAAACACATAGCAGATTCTTAAACAACATTTCTGTGTGGGTCATTGAGGGGTAACCTTGGGTACTACATGTGCTGTTTTCCATTCCTCTCTGGCACTGTTCCTCTACTCTGTTTCCTGGCCGTGATAAACTAAGCACAGCCTTCTACCATCAAGTTTCTACCTTGCAGCCTGCCAACCATGTACTGAATCTCCTGAAACTGTGAGCTAAATTAAACCTTTCTCCTTCAAACTGTGGGCACTGGGTGTTGTGTCTTAGCAATGGGAAAACTGGCTATTACTTAGGCCCACAGTTCCCTGAGGCTCTGTTCACTTTTTTAAAAATCTATTTTCTCTCCATTGTTCAGGTTGAGTAATTTCTACTTTTTTTCTTTCAAGGCAGGGTCTTGCTTAGTTCAGGGTGGGCTTGGACTCACTGTGTAGACCAAGCTGGCCTCAAATTCACAGCAATCCTCCTGTTTCAACCTCCTGAGTGCTGGGATTACAGGCTTGCAGCACCATGCCCAGCTTCAATTTCTGTGTTTCTAACTTCTAGTTCACTAATTCTTTCCTCTGTCTCTTCTATTCTGTTACCAGGCTCATCTTTTGAGCTTACTGAGCTTTAATTCTTCTTTCTTTTTTATTTTTGCATTTCTCAGTTCAAAATTTCCATATGATTCTTCTATATCTTTTACATTTCTTCTCTAATACATTTTGCTTCTTTGCTCGGATTTTCCATTTTTTTCAAGTTTCAACTCTATTCATAATTGCTGCAGAAGAATGTAAAAATTTTTATTAGTACATGTTTGCAGCATATAATGATGAAATTCATCATGGAGAGTCCATATATGTACATAATACATCTTAAGCATTTTTGATAACTAATTTCAAAATCTTTGTCATGTTATTCTAACATCTCTGTCATTTGGCTTTAGCCTCTATTGATTATCACTTTTCATTCAGTTTCAGATCTTTCTCGTTCTTGGTATGAAAGGTGATTGTCTTAATTTGAAACTAGCTACTTCTGTATTATGTTCTGAAACACTGGAACCTATGTGAGCCTTTTGCTTTAGCTGGAATTTTTGGACACTGTTTTGACAGAGGAAGTAGGATATGCTGCCTCATTATTATTAGATGGAGATAGAAATCCATGCTCCTGACTCTGTCTATATTGATACCCAAGGAGGGGGCCTCCTCATTACTGCTGGCTGGAGATGAGTCTATAGCCATCCTCATGGTCTCCACTGGCACTGTGGTGAGGGTAGCCTCATTACCACTGGACAGTTGTCACAGTCTTAATTATCCAGTAGTCTTCCTCTGACACCATTCCACGGGGAAGGGGAAGGGATCTTCATACTGATGTGGTCTTGAGGTGGGGGCTCTTTCTATGGTCTCCACTGACATCACAAGAATGGGGGAAGTGGTCATTACTGGCCATTGGGAACAAAGGTTCTGTCTCTACTTGACCTTCCGTAGCGCTCTCCTTCCATAGTATGGATATTGTTTACCTAGTTATCTCCTCACCAGGTTGAAAGTCCAGACTGACCACTCAAGTTTGCTAGCACAATAAGGAAGGAAACAATTTTTGCTTTGTTTTGTTTTGTTTCTTTCTGTGTATTTGGCTATAGTAGAGCAGATATATCTAAAAGTTGTTTGTCATGCTAGGCTAGGTTGCCTCTTACTAGGTCCTCTGGTTAGAAAGTAGCCTTTTTTGGAGGTATGTTTTTATTTTTTTATGTAATAATAGGTATTTCCAGGTTGCTACCTTCTTCTGCCCCAAATCTGAGATATACAGAGAGAGAGAGAGAAAAAAAAAAAAAAAAGAAAATGTAGGAACTCTCTACTTTGTCCTTCATGGAGTCTTGAGGTCCCCAGCTCTTCTGCCTTCTTCTCTCTACCCTCAGAATCTGCCTATTTTTATTTTATGTACAATTTCCGAGGCAAAATTGTGCTCAGCTAGAGAAATACATCCATTCCATCTTTGCAGAAGCAGATGATCATATTGTATAATATGGACACTTATTGTATAGTAAAATCTTGAAATTCACTGTGGGGACCTTCAGTTACCTCTTTGTATGCAGGTCTCCTTCATTACAGTAGAAGAAAATCTGAGATGGCCCCTCCAGGCCCCTTGCCTTGTTGCTGATCCACAGCCTCCTGCTCACATCTCATAGGATCAGTGGAGAGAATGATGTGCTTTAAACTAGAAGACATACAACATCAGGAGAAGAAAAGAATGAAGCACCATAAATGAGAAGTCTCACAATTGGGCAGAGTTTGTCTGTACCACTTGAGAATATGTTTACCACAACTCTTCCTGTGCTATGGAATTTGAAATAGTGAGTTGCCTGGAGCTATGAGTGAAATATTAAGTTATTGAAAGTATAAAGACTATCTTCTTATCCAAGGACTTTCTCTTTTGAGGTCACATCTTGTTATAATGATCACCCTAAAATGAGAGCTTCTCACCTCTGTGGTGTAAGACGCTGGTAGCACTGAGCTTACTGTCAATTTTTGACAGGTATAGTTTAGATAATAGAGTCCAGTGTTTTTCGTGTAATGGACACTCAGTGTGCTGAGTTGAAGGACTGCCATGCATTAACTAATCATTTAAGGAAAAATTAGAGACATTAAACAAATCATTATATTGTTGCAATTTTGTATTTACTCTATTATCCTGTAAGTTCTATGTTTGAATTTTGTAGTTTGACTTTTGTTGCCTATACCACAATATTATAGACTGGATAGGCTACCAAGAAAAGTGGTTTATTTTGGCTTACCAAGAAAAGTGGTTTTGGGCTAAGGTGAGTGGAACATATCTGGTGATGGCCTTCTTGCTGCCAGAGTCACAAGGCAGTGTAAGGCATCACATAATAAAAGACAAGACAAACACACACCTATATCTCTGTTCTCTCTCTTCTCACAAAATCCTCAGGGTTTAATCATGGGGCCTGTGCCCTGATGTCATTAATCCTAATCACTTCCCAAAGGCTCCACCTCTTAGCACCACAGTCGGATTAAATTTCCATCCTCTCCATACTGCACATCAAAAATTACATTTCAGTGTGAGTTTTGGAGGGGACACATCATGCTCAAACCATAGCGATACCATAGCACCAGCATCAAGTTTGAGAAATACAGGCTGTCAATGACTAGTTATTAAGTCTAGGTTTAAAAAAAATGGTTCATCTAAAAAGAAAAAGTAAAACACAGAAGGAAAAGAAGAGGAGGATTAGCAGAGCTTGGTGATCATTACTGCTATTCATGTGGTGTTTGGGTCCTTTTACTGAGCACCTACATGATAGTCTTTCACTACTTTATCCCTCTGAACATCAGGCATGTATTTGGGCTATAAAGTGTGATGTGTCACTTTGAAGCATGTCACTGTGGGATTCAACTTTGGAAGCCGAAGTGTAACTCTTCCAGGCTGTTTCCCTGAGCTGTGGCTAACAGTGCTTGCTGCTCCAGATGGGGGATGCTGTACTGCTCTGTGAGGGCAAGTCAAGCTGGGCAGAATATTTAATGTGAGTGAAAAATCAGTCTTTATAGCTTCAAGCAATAAGAAGGCAGAGGTGATATGTTACTATAACATTACCTGGCCTATTCTAAATGATAGAAAATAGTAAGAGTGCATCCTTAGCTGGGAGATTATAGGTGATTTTTCTGTTCTTTTTGTCTTGTATTTTCCAATTTTTCAAATAATGGCATTATGTACTATTTTAAACTTTTTGAGAATATACTATTTTTATAATGAGGAAATAAAATTAGTTTAAAATAAGCTAGAGATATAGACACATTTTTAGCTGGATATGTATATAATTTGGAATGATGCTATATTTTTATTTATAAATATATAACATGAAAAGAATTCATACAATTTTCTTGAACTTAGGGTATGTTTTGGTAAATAGTTTTTATTCCTCAAGAACACTACAAAACATTGCATTACATTGTCATCAAATCCAGTCCTACCATGTTGACAGAGGTCTGATCCAACCTCTAAGAATTGTACTCCGTTGGAGGTGATGACCCAAGCTCTGCTAATCCCTTGGCATCCTGGGAGACTTTTGTGCAACTGACAGCATCCCCTGCATCTGCAGTTTGCTGATGTGATCAGGCGTAGGTGACCAACAATGATGGATGTTGATCATAAGAGGCTTGTGTTTGCTAATTTGCACTTCCTTTCCCTTCCCTTTCACAACACCCACAGAGCCACACAGGCACACACAGACACACATAATTAATTCATTAATAACATGGCCAGGTTCATTCAGGAACACCCAGAACATTTGCATATTGCCTTGATTAGTTAGGAGGAACTCTAATTCGAATGTCACAGGAAGGATCTGGGAAAATCGATCCTGTTTCTACTCTCACCCAAGCCCATGACTCTGAGGCACAGGTGTCCACATATTTATTTGCACATATTTACCCTCTGACCAGATGAGGGCAATAAAAGCTCACACTTTTCTGGCAGATTTATTGGTCAGGGCCAACCTAGGGAGACAGAACTTACAGTCTCTGCTCTGCAATTTTTCTTTTCATCTCCCCTGACAGTTTTTATGTCTTTGATGATTGACTAAATAGACTTCATAGACTAAAACTGTTTCTATATATTTTTAAATGTTAATGTTGTGTTTGTGATTTTGTCTAGTCTCTTAAGTAAAGTGGAGAGCACACAGACCATCTGTAAAAATAAAAAATCTCTTATTAGTCCTATTAAAAAAGGTAGTAAAGCCTTGATTCTATAGGTAAATACTTTATTCTTATTCTTCTGTGGATTCTTATAACCCACATTTGTTGTGTGAGAAAATGAATTATTTGACTTAACAAATTATATCTCTTAATAAGTGGTTAAAAGAAGCCAAAAAAAGTGAGAGTAGTGTGTAGCACTTATTACAAGAGAAAAATTTTTGGTAATGGTCTCTTTGTTTTTTATTGATATAATATCAAACAATTAATTCCACATTTTACAAAATTTGTTAGTATATATTTGCAGTACATAATGATTGCACTTATCATGGAGAGTTGGTACATGTACATAACACATCTTAATTCTTTTTATGTTCCCTTTCCCACTCCCACCCACCTCCCTCCAACTCTCTGTCTTTTTCCCCTCCTTTTCTCTCTCTCCCTCTCCCTGTTACCTCTTGGTAATATTAATATATCAATATATATTAAATATATATATATATTTAACACATGTTTGAATCACATTTTTCATAGGGACTTGGTGGATATACACAGCAATTCAAAATCCCTCTTTTATTACTCTCTATTTTCTCCCTCCCCCCTCCATCTTTCAGTTCCCTTCCCTTATGGCAAAGATCCATCTCACTATTTCCTCTTGTCTATCCTTTACTTTGCACTTTATTTATATATTGGAGTTCTCACATAAAAGATACCATGTGATATCTAAGCTTGTGTGTCTGATTTATTTTACTTAACATTATGGTATCTAAGTGCATCCTTTTTCCTGCAAAATGACTAAAGTTTATCCTTCTTTTTTTTTTTTTGTGGGTACCGGGGGTCAACCTCAGGATCTCGCGTGCCAGCAGGCACCCATGCCTCTGAGTGATATCACCGGCCCTTTTATTGTATGTGGGTACCGGGAGACGAACTCAGGACCTCACTCTTGCAAGGCAGGTGTTTATGCTGCTGAGCTATCTCACTGGCCCAGTTTATTCTTCTTTATGGAAGAGAAATATTCCACTGTGTATAAATATCACAGTTTCTTTATTCATTCATCTGCTGATGGACATTCAGGCTGTTTCCAAGCTTTAGCTATTATGAATTGTGCTGCTATAAACATGGGTATGCATGTATTGATATAATATGATGTTTAACACTTTCTGGAAGATACCTAGTAAGGAATATGTTGGATCAAATGGAATTTCTAGTTTTAGTTTTTTGGGGAATCTTCATAGTGATTTCTATAATGATTGTACTACTTTACACTCCCACTAACAATGAGGAAGTGTTCCTTTTCCCCCTAGTCTCTACAGCATTTGTGATTATTTGAATTCTTGAATATAGCCATTATTCCTGGAATGAGATGGAATCTCAGTATTATTTTAATTTGCAATTCACAAATGACCAGTGATGTTGAATATTTTTTCATGTATTTATAAGCTGCTGTACTTCTTCATCTGAGAAGTGTCTATTTATTTCAGATTCCCATTTTTTGACTGGGTCTCTAAATTTGGGGGGTCTAATTTTTTTGAGTTCTTTATATATTCTAGATATTAATCCTTTGATGAATAGCAGGCAAAATTATTTTCCTGTTCTGTTGTCTCTTCCCTCTGTTGGTGGTTTCTTTTACTATGCAGGAACTTTTTAATTTGATGTTATCCCATTTGTTTTTTTTTTTTTTTATTTTTTTGTGGGTACCGGGGGGTCGACCTCAGGACCTCGCGCGCCAACAGGCACCCGTGCCGCTGAGCGATATCACCGGTCCCTTTTTTCATATGTGGGATCCGGGAGTCGAACTCGGGCCCTCGCGCTTGCAAGGCAGGCGCTTACGCCACTGAGCCATCTCACTGGCCCCCATTTGTTGATTCTTAGTACAGTAAGTCCCTGTCTTACAAACATTCAAATTGCAAACTTTCAGAGATGCAAATGAACCTCACATTACGAACATTTGTAGATGCCAACAAATCATGGAGTTAGCTCATGTGTCTGCCAGACATTGTCACCGTTGTTCTGCTGTTTGTGCTTGCTGTGCAGTGCAATAGTGTACAGTGACACAGTGCTCAATGAGAGCCCAGGATATCTAGAAGCAAAAAGAAAAGCAGTTGTGATGTTGTGAGGGCTGCTGCGATGTGCAAAGCAATATGCGTTGTATATTTATGTAAAAAGTGTATAAGATTCACTTTGTTACACTTATAAACAAATCCTGGAATGGAACTCATTTGTAAGTTGGGGACTTACTGTGTTGTTTCTTGTGCAACCAGAGTTCTGTTCAGGTCTTTGCCTATGCTCATATCTTCAAGAGCTTTATCTACACTTTATTGTCTTCCAGCAGTTTAAGTGTTTCCATTTTAATATTTAGATCTTTGATCTATTCTAATTTTAGCTTAGTGTATGGTGACAGATATGGCTCTAGTTTAGTCTTTAGCATGTCGATAGCCAGTTTTCCCAACACCATTTGTTAAGAAGGCTATCATTCCTCCAGCTATGGTTTTTGGTCCCTTTGTCACACATAAGCTAGCTGAGTGTGCCTGGAGTTGTTTCTGCATCCTCTATTCTGTTCTGTTGATCCACAAGTCTGTTTTTTTTTTTTTTTTTTTTCCCCAATACTATGCTGGGCCGGTGAGATGGCTCAGCGGCGTAAGTGCCTGCCTTGCAAGCGCGAGGGCCCGAGTTCGACTCCCAGATCCCACATACGAAAAAGGGGCCGGTGATATCGCTCAGCGGCACGAGTGCCTGTTGGCGCGCGAGGTCCTGAGGTCAAACCCCTGGTACCCACAAAAAAAAAAAATACTATGCTATTTTTATCACTGTAGCTTTGTGGTATTACTTGAAGTCTGGGATTGTGATACCTCCTGCCTTTCCCTTGTTGCCCAGAATTGCTTTTGCTATTCTAGGTCTCTTCTAGTCCCTATGAATTTTAGGATTATTTTCTCTAGTTGTGAAGAATTCTATTGGTATTTTGATTGGAATTGTGCTAAATCTGTATAACAGTCTTGGAAGTATAGCCATTTTGATTATATTGTTTTTGGGAGTAGGGGATATATTTCCATTTTTTTAATATCCTGTTCTATCTCTTTTATCAGGGTACTGTAGTTTTCACTATAGAGGTCTTTCATTTCCTTGGTTAAGTTGATTCCTAAGTATTTCATTTTACTTGATGCTATTGTGAAAGGTATTGTTTTCCTAATTTCTCTCTCTAAGCTGGTGCCCAGGAACACTATTGATTTTTTAGTGTTGACTTTATATCCTGCTATACTACTGGATTTTGATTATTAATTCTAGGAGTCTGTTGGTGGAGTTTTTGGGATCTTCTTTGTAGAGTATCATGTCATCTGCAAATAATGATAATTTAACTTCTTCTTTTCCTGTTAATACCCCTTTTATTTCTTTCTCTTGCCAGACTGCTCTGGCTAGTGTTTCAAGAACTATATTGAGCAGGAGTTGTCTTGTTCCTGATTTTAGAATGGAAGTTTTCAGCTTCTCACTGTTTAAGATGATGTCAGCCATTGCTTTGTCACAATGACTTTTATCAAATTGAGATAAAAACTCTCTATACCTATTTTGTTCAGGGTTTTTATCATGAATGGATGTTAGATTTTGCAAAATGCTTTTCTGTGTCTATTGAAATGATCATGTGATTTTTTTCCTTTCTGCTCTTTACGTGGTGTATTACATTTATTAATTAGCTTATGTTGAACCATTTCTGCATCCCTGTGATGAAGCCTACTTGGCCATGAGATATAATCATTTTCATGATTTTTTGCATTCTGTTTGCCAATATCATGTTGAGGATTTTTGCATCAATGTTTATTTAAGAAATTGGACTGTAGTCCTCTTTTTTGGTTGTGTCCTTTTCAGTTTTGAAATCAAGGTAATGGGTGCTTCCTGGAATGACTTTGGGAGTACAGCTTCATTTTTTATTTCATTAAAGAGTTTGAAGAATATTGGCATTAGATCTTTTCTAAAGTTGTAGAATTCAGCAGTCAATCTGCCAGGCCTAGGCTTTTCTTAGTTAGCAGTTTTTAAATTACTTCCTCAATTCATTGACTGATATTGGTTAATTCAGGATATTTATATCTTCTTGGTTCAGCTTTGGTGCTTCCTGTGTATCTGGGATTCTATGAGTTTCTTTTGAATAAGTACTACACACTAATCAATTGCACCACTGGAGCTCCTATCCATTTCTTCAGTTTTCCATATTATCTGAGTGTAGGTTCTCAGAGAAGTTACCCATGATCTTCTGGATTTTGGCAGAATGTTTTGTGATTTAGCCTTGTTTACTTCTAATTGAATGGATTTGGGTCTTTTCTTTCCTTGATTTGGTATGATTGGTTTAGAGTTTGTTTATTTTGTTTAGTCTTTCAAAGAATTAACTCTTTGATTCATCAATTCTTTGTAATTTTTTTAGTTTCAAATTCATTCATTTTTGCTCTAATCTTAATAATTTCCTTCCTCATGCTACCTTTGGGTTTAGATTGTTCTTGTTTTCTATGACCTTGAGGTGTATCGGAAGGTTATTTACGTGAGCTTGCTGTTTTTCTGATGCAGGCATTCACAGCTTCTCTCTTTGGACTGCTTTCATTGTGTCCCATGGGTTCTAGTATGTTGCATTGGCATTATCATTTAATTCTAGGAATTGTCTAATTTCTTCCTTAATTTATTCTGAGACCCATTGATTATTCAAGAGTGTACTGTTTAATTTTCATGTTTGCAGAATTTCTGTGGTTTCTTTTGCTATTGATTTCCAGTTTCATTTTACTATGGTCTGACAATATGCATAGGATTAATTTTTACTCTTTTGCATATACTTAACCATGCTTTGTTGGATAGTATGTGTGTATTTTGAGAAAAACAAAGTTCTGCTGAGAAAAGTGTGTGTTGTGTTGCTGTTGGGTGGAACACTCTGTAGATATCACTTAAGTCCATTTGTTCAAAGGTTTTGTTGAGCTTTGATATTTTTTGTTTATTCTTTTCTATCTGATTTGCCTATTTGTGACAGTGGGGACTAAGGTCCCCCGTTACAATTTATTGGTGATTATCTGAATTTTCATGTCCAGTAGTATTTGTTTTATGAAGTTGGGTGTGCAGGTGTTTGGTACATAAATGTTTATAATTGTTAACTCTTCTTGTTAAATTTTTTCCTTAAGCAATATGTACTGGCCTTCTTTGTCTCTTCTGTTCTGTTTTAGGTTGAAATTCACTTTTTCTGAAATTAGGATAGCTTATCCTCCTTTCATCCACATTCCTACTGCATGGTAAATGTTTTCCATCCTTTGATTTTTAATCTACATATTCTTTTTGAATTAAATGTGTTTCTTTTATGCTGCATATCACTGGCTTTCTTTCTTGATCCATTCTGCCAATCTATGTCTTTCGATTGGCGGGGTTGAGATATGGTCTTTTTTTGTAAGAACCAAAACATTGTTAGAGCCTGAAATGTATGTACAAAAGACATTATTAAGAACTTTACACTTCTGAAATCATATTTGGAATAGTGAGATATCATGACAAATGTACAAATTAGTATAAACAATCTCTCTACTATTATACTTGATGGTTCCACTAAGTTTTTAAAAATAAATTGAGCAAAAAAAAAAAACCTTGAAAAACAAGAAGCTTTTCTTGAAATTGTCTAGTGTAGCCTTCAAGATATTTAATTCTTTTCTAGTTTGTAAAATGTCTAGATAGTATCAAAATTATTTAAAATGTTTTCAAATGTCAACCTTTAAGCATAGCTTCATGTACTTGTGTTGGAAACTAGATCTCAGTGTAGAAAATGCCAAGAGATCCTACAGACTCAGAATTCTGAAAAAAGTTAATAACTCCCTTTCCTCATTACTAAAAATGACCCAGGAAAGGCACTTCATTCATGCACAGGGACCAGCTTGCTTCTTGAACGGTTAGCTTTCTCTGCTTTCATCTCACCTTGCCAACACTTTACAAAGCTGTTTCTTGCAATGAAACTGATTGACAGGTAACTTGGCTATTCAAATAACATTTAGATGTTCCTTCTTTTTTAATTCCATTAGCCAAGACAAACCCAATTTGCTGAAGCCATTCATTAGGATCTCAGGACTTGGTCTTTCAGGACTAATAGAGACTTTATGGCCAGGGTCCCTTGTCCCGTGGATCTAATTTATACCAAAAGCAGTTCACAGCTTCTCTGAAGTGCATGTGCTTATCTGGAATCCAAAATCAAAACCATTTTTAAAATGTCATATTTCTTGATATTTACAAAATATGTTGATCTGCAGAAAATGATACTCATATGGCTTAATTAGGGAAATCCACTGATCTCCCAATCAACCAGTGTGTTTTCTCTGGGACCTCCCACAGTAGGTGAGGAATAGCAGCAGAATCTGTAAAGACTCTGCAAACCTTGTTGGACTTTGGTCAACTCAGAAAGCCTTGCCTCCTATGATCCTTTGAAATTCTTTTGCGGCCCCTTCCTACATAGCAGCTTACTCAGAAAGCTCCACTCTTTTCATGATAATGCAACATCTTTAGAGGGTGGGAGGAGAAGAAGAGAACCTGAGAGAAAAGAGAGAGCTCTGCACGTAGAGCCTGTGGGGACTGAGGCCAGGGCTGACTAAATGCAAGGAAGAACTCAGACACCCCTCTGCGTCTAGCCGCAGGACAATTCTGACACTACACACAATTTTTAAGCTGTGGCGTCTAAGTGGAAAGAACCACCAGGAATGAAGGAAATTATAACAGCTAGGAAGTTGAATGTGTTCTCATCCTTTCTCTACCAGAAAACTAAATTATCAACCAGCAAGAAACAAGTTATCCCAAGGGGTGTGATCTTGTTGATCCGATCTAATCTGGAATGATTATTCACTGATGTGCTGTTCTGTCTCTCCTTCCCAGGACAGCTTTCCTGCCCGCTTTGGAGGAGTCCATTTTGTCAACCAGCCCTGGTATATTCATGCCCTGTATACACTCATCAAGCCATTCCTTAAAGACAAGACCAGGAAACGGGTAAGGAAAACTAACATGTAAATTCCAAATAGGGACTATCAGGAATAATTATATTATATTCTTCTCAACCCCAACCTAATCTTTCACTGTATTTTTTCTGTAACCCAAGAATATTTTAGCCTCAGCTGGAGTTTGCAAATGGCCTGGATTTAATCAATAATTCAGCAGAACTGGGTTATTTTCAGAGTCCCAGTGACAAACTAAAGGAAAGTAAGGGTGTACAATACCAGATACCCATTTTAATATAAAAGCTTATGGGAGATATGGGCCAAATAACTTCCTGTTCCTGGAATGTTTTAGTAGCTAGAATTTGTCCTATAAATGTAGTGTTACCTGAATAATGTTTATCTTCTCTTTTCTATTCTCTCATTGCTCTTGGGTGGTAACTACCAGCTCCATCACCTCTAAGGCTGGGAAAGCATTCTTCATTGGAAATAATAATCATGCTCTTATAGTCTTTAAAAACATTAATTACATGAGTTGACATTTGGGAAGCTGGCCTCTTTCATCAGACCTGGGATTTTATGACATTATGACTAAGTGAGTAGCTGGGCATTCCTTAACTACCCTGAATCTCATTTTCCTCATTTATAAGATGGGGAAAATAACACCTACATCACAGAGCTGTTGGGATAATTTAATGAGACAGCTTATGAAAGATGTAGCATCCTTCTATTGTATACCAGAGACTCTGTGACTCCTATTTCTTTTTTACCACTTTTTACCACTTATCTCTTTTTTCTTATTTTCTAGCTATACTTTGACAAACAAAATTGTGTATAGTTAAGGTATATGGTGTGATGACTTAACATACATATACACCGTAAAATGATCATTACAAGCCAGTTAACACATCCATTACCTCACGTAGTTATGATTTTTAAAATTTTTCCTTTTCTTCTGGTGAGGCAAAAGCATTTAAGGTGAACCCCATTGGTGCATTTCAAGTATGCAATGCAGTGTTATTAATGATAGTCACTGCGCTGTATATTGGATCTCCAGAATTTATTCAGCTTGAGTAACTGAATTTTTGTTCCCCTTCAACATCATCTTCCTCTTCTCCACCTCTGCTCCTTAGTACCCATCCTTCAGCTCTCTGCTTCTGAGAGTTTGATTGCTTTAGATTCCACATGTAAGTGAGCTCATACATTATCTTTCAGTACCTGGCTTAATTCACTTAACATAATGTTCCTCAAATTTGCTTATGTCATCAAAAATGTCAGGACCTCTTTTTTAAAAGCTAATATATTCCACTGTGTGAGTATAGATGTACATGTTACATTTTCTGTATCTATTTATCTGTGGACAAGCATTTGGGGCTTCCCTATCTTGGCTATTGTGATTAATACTGCAGTGTTTTCTTTTGGGTGTCCTGATTTTGGCTACCCCTCCCTGAGGGAACCTAGCCAAGTTCATTCTCACAACAGCTTTTATGTATAGACACCTGGAAGACAGCCCTGGGGAAATCTTTGTGTATTTAGCGGGGACCATGATGTGAGGGTACATACACACACACACACACACACACACACACACAAACATACACACACTGCAGGATTCTTAACTCATAGACCTTGGATTGGATGCTTCAGGTTTTTAAGGAAGTAACTCCCCTGTCATCAAACTGAGAACTAGAACTCACCAGCACTAGCAGGCAAAGACACTCCCAGACACTTTACAAACCAAGGACAGAAATGTCCTACATTGCTGCAATATGGCTTTGGGCTTCTCAGTGCCTTCATTCCTCTCACAATGGATACTTTCTGCTGGGTTGGAGAAAGGAGCTTCTGGAACTCTTGGCCCAGGACTGCTTGTGACAGGTGAAGGGTCCAGCCCTCTACCCCTGTGTTCCTTCATCCCCCAGGATACCCAGAAAGAAGGCCATCTTCAGCAGCACCCCCAGTTTTTTAAGAACTGGACATATAGTATTGGGTGCCTGGGAAATGTTTACTCTGGATACCAGGCAGACTATTTAACTTAAGCATGCTTCAAATACTGTAGCACCCTCTAAGGAGTTTTGTGAAAGCCAGAATAGTTGAATTTTTAAAAAAATAAATAATTTTTATTAAAATTTAGTCTTACCATCTACAATGTCAGAAAATGTATGTTATTTTCTGAAGTGTTACAGAATTCTGAAGAATTTAGTACTTGGCTTCTTTTCTCCTTTATCTTTGAAATATACCATTACATGATAATTTTAAATGAATACAGTAGAAAAAGTAGCAATTGTTTTACCAAGGTCTTATTATTTAAGTATTTTAAAAATAATATTGAAATTTTATCATGGTTAACTGTGGTGTGCATGTACGGATGTACATACATGCCTGTATAATTGATGGTCTTTTACTTTAGTTCAATTTATTTGTTACATATAATTAATTATGCATAACTTATGTGCAGTTAATTATTTCATGCATTCAAATGTCATGGCCCATGTTCTAAGAGTAGAAAATGATTTCATAGGTAGATGCAGTTTAAGTCAAGTTTTAGAGTCAATTCCTAAGTTGCGATGAATGGTAATCACCTACTTGTGGTATGTCCATTTTGTGGGCATATCTCAAAATAACTGTAATTTGGAATTGATTTCTCCCTTTTTTAGACCAGTTTCTATCATTACCCCTTGTGTGTTCAGAAGATGCAAACTTATTCAGGTAATAGCCCCCAATGTAGACAAAGATGGAAAATATCTCGCAATGCATTCTCAAACAATAATTTTCAACTCCACTGAGTGAGAATGGAATATGGCAAAGGAATAAGACAACACCATCTCTTTCTGTGCATGTTCTCTCCTGTAGGGGAGCAAGACATGACAGGTGGGCAGGGAGAACCAGAATAGGCAGGCTTCCCTGGAACAGACTTAGGAAGAAGCTGTATTTTAGTCCAGGGTGAGAAGGAGGGCAAGATTGAGTGAGGAACCAAGGGCCATGGTGCTCAGCAAAGAGATGGAGCAGTCTGGCATGATCAGGGATTGGGGCAGTGCACAGCCTTGCTCCTGTCATCAGCAGGGATAATTAGGAAATGACTGTATGTATAAATTTGAGCCTTGACCAAATAATACCCAATCTGTTCATAAACCTCATTCTAAACTGTGATTAATTTAGCCCCTTTTCTGAGCAACAAATTAACATTTTATGATGCCTAAGCTACAGGCACAAAAAGGAATGCTTCTTTAAACACTATGATCACCAGCAGCGTATCCAATTTGTCATTGTTAAATCATGATTAGATTAAATACTTGATCATGTTTCAGATTTGTTATTGGTAATTATCTTTTCTTTCCAGATTTTCCTGCATGGAAACAATTTAAATAGCCTTCACCAACTAATACATCCTGAATTTTTGCCCTCTGAATTTGGAGGAACCCTTCCTCCTTATGACATGGGAACATGGGCTCGGACGTTACTCGGCCCTGACTACAGTGATGAAAATGACTACACTCATACGTCCTATAATGCAATGCACGTGAAACATACCTCCTCCAATCTGGAGAGAGAATGTTCACCCAAGCCAATGAAAAGGTAAGGCCAGCATTATCAGAGCCTCCAAGTCAGAGATCAATGGGAGTTTTTGATTTACACCTATTGCAGATTAAGTAACTGAAGATTTCCTGGGCACGAAATTGAATAAAATAAATTGCAATACATTCCTAGCTGATTTCACTAGAATTGGAAGCAAATGGGGCTTAGCTGACCCAGAAATATAGTTGTCATATTATATTACAGAAACAGCTAAAGGCTAGGACCTTGCTCGTGTCCTGATTACAGCTCTGGCCTCTCGAGAGTCTATACTTTGAGGTGGCCTTTGAGGTGCAGTAAATGGCAAAGGAATGTACTAGAAAACATTACTATAATTCATTCATTTGGACCCAAATGAACATTCAGTTGGCTGCAGCTCTGATTTTGAATCAGGGACGTCAATACAGATAAAATTTGGAAATAACAGAGAGGTGAGCCTCTAGAAAATCAGGTAAGACTTTGCTGATCATTTTTGTAATGTGATTAACATTCAAGCTGGAGTTTGAAGGAGCAACACTGGTTTTTAAAAAAAAAGGAACAGATGTGCTGAGCAAAGGGGACAAACAAAGGCATGGAGGCCTTACAGTGACAGGATGGTCTGGTGTGGCAAACAGATGTGTGAGAGTGAGGGATAGGCACTGACCAAGAAGCCCCAAAAATGCTGGATCTAAGCAGCAAAGTGGGCTCCACCCTGTGTTCTGGGAAAGTGTTGTGGAAGAGGGTTACACTTTTATTTTTGAAGAGCTAGAGTTTGAGCCCAAGGCCTTGTGCATGCTAAGCAAAAGCTCTAACACTGAGCTCTAACCCCCCAACTGGAGGGTTACTTTTCACATTTATCTTATTACAAAAAACCAAAACTTATTTTTAAGAGTACAATCCCTTTGAGCCACCATCCACAATCCCAATCCTAATCTCCCCCCAAAGGTGGGCATGGTTACCAGTCGGGGTGGGCCCTTCCATTCTGCTATTCATACTTGACGTGCATCTGTACACACCCCTAGGAAACCTCTACTAGTGCGCCTTAGTCTGCTCAGACTGCTGTAAGAAAGTGCTATAGACTTGGAGGCTTAAGCAATGGAAAATTATGTTCTCACAGTTCTGGAAGCTGTGAAGTTCAAGGTTGAGTTGTCAGTAGGTTTGGTTTCTCTGAAGCCTTGACCTATAGATGGCCATCTTCCCTGTGTCTTCACATGGTCTTCCTTGTGTGTATGTCTGTCTGTGTCCTGACCTCCTCTTCATATGAGGACACCAGTTGTATTGGATTAAGGCTCAAACCTCCTTTAACTGTAATTACTTGTTAAAGACTCCAAATATAGTCACAATCTGAGGGCCTTGGGGTTACAACCTAACATAAGAATTTGGCAGGCTGTGGGGATCATAAAATTCAGCCCATAATATATAACCTCTTATCATTCAGTACATCTGGATGTAGCTTATTGTTTAAATGCTTCAGAGGGTATACCAGTTAGCTATTTCTTTATTATTGAGATTTTCAGTTGTTTTTGAGTTTTTTCTCTATTCCAATTGAGGCACAATAAATGCCCTTGGTGTGCTCCTCACTCTCCAAAGAAAATGCCTCTGGGTACAGGAGCCTTATAGTGGCCTGATCAGGAGGAATGTGCATTTTTACCTCTAGTGCATACTGCCTGGAGGTTTGCTGATTGACTTTGTCACCAGTAGTATAGGAGATCCTTTGCCTCAACCCTTGAAAAATACTTGATATCATCACACTTTAATCCTAATCCTGATGGGAAATCCCATGTCACTTGTTTTGATCTTTTATTTCTTCACAAGACCTAGTGAGGTATACAGAAAAATGACACAATCAGGTCTAAGAGTCTTGGGATTAGCAGGAAAGAGTTTGTGGAACAGAGACTAGAAGCTGTTTGAAGCTCAGACAGGAAGACGAGGGCCAGAACTAAAGCCAAGCAGAAGAAGACTTGCCCCATTCTAGAGGAGTTTGGGCATTGCAGGAGGGAGAGTGTCTAGGTTAAAGTCTCCTTGCCATAATTATGTGCCTGTCCATGTCCTGAACCAGAACAGAGCACACAGAATGAGGATCTTAGGCTCCCTGGCTAGTTGTAAATGTTGCAATTAAGTTGGAAGCCTTCAGTTGGGTCCATAGGGGTCTGTAAGTTCCTAAACTCCCCAAGTTGGCAGTCAGGACTCTCAGGGATATTTTGGCCATGGTGATAAGAGGTTGGTTTGTGTCTCCCCAGCAAAGGATTGACCTTAGCGAGTGGTATATGTGAGTGTCCATTCCCAGTTATAAGCTACTCTCAGCCCAAACAGAAAAATTAAGACAGACTCTTCTGAGATTTCAGCTACACTCACTTTTATTCATCATCACAATTGTGTAAGAAAGGTACTTTTGTTCCTTTTTACAAATGCAGAAAATGAGACTGACAGAGTTTAACCCACGATGCAAAGTCATGCAGCAAGTAAATTGCCAAGCTAGAATTCAGACCTGGGCAAGCTGGCTGTGGGCACTGCGTTCATGTCCACCATGCGATATATACATCAGACTTCATGCTCTTCCTTTTGCTTCCTATTTTTTCCCCAAGATCTCCATGGTGGAGACAGTGACACCTCATGAAGTCTGTCCCTACCTATCTCTAGAGACACTTGGATAAGGCCAGCATATCTCATGTATGTTTGAACTTCCAAAGTCAAGTGGCATAAAATAGGAATTTTATATTTTTTCCCCAGATGGCCAGTCACAATATTACCTCTTTTTTGAGTGACCAGACATGTCCTGATACCTGATTCTACCTCTGAGTTGATGTTGAGGATCAGAGGAAGGGATAGTCTCCATTATTAGACTCTGAGTTTTTTGGGGGGAAAGGGTTGTCTGGCTTCTATTCACATTACCCTTCCCCCAAAAGCCAAGTCAATGCCCAACACACAGCAGACACCTGTGCAAGCCCATTAATATGCAAGTGAGTTAATGTTGGATGAAAGCTATCACCTCCAAATCCCTTCCTCACTGTGCTGGTCTAATAGCTTCAACCAGTTGGTCAGATCATAGAGGGAAAAAGCCCATTCCCCTTACCTTTAGCAAGTCTCACCTGGATCCTGCTTTAAGATTTTATATTTTAATAAGAGAGAGAAGACACGACCACAAATGACTATGGTAGGGACAGAGTGGGAAAGCTACTATAAAGGTGTTCTGAGGAAGTGTCACTAATTTCAGCCAGGAAGACTCTCTGGGGAGCCTTCATGGAGGAAAGAGTGGCTAACCTAGGTTTTGGAGGTTTTGCATTCCTCTAGATGTGGGAGTCAAAATCCAAAACCAGCGAGACAGAGAAGGTAGTAATTGTATACCCATCTCATTTCCCATACCAAAAATCCAAAACTACAGTGTCCTGGTGCCCTTTGTGATGCCCACACCTGCTGCTTTTGCGATGGCCCCATGAACCTTTATCTGGGCATTTCAGGCAGTGGCAAGATGGGCAACGACACTGGCAAGGAAGAATTCTTCCTGCTGTTGGCATGTGTCTGCCGTCAGGTGCTTCACTGATGGAGAAGAGATCAGCTACCATTCATAGCATCTTTTTGACCCCTCAGAATCTAAAGAGATGTGGAAAATTTGACAACAGAATTAGGGGAGACCAGGGTTATCCCTTCCCTTTTCTCTGTTTTTTTTTTTTTTTTTTTTTTTTTTTTTTTTTTTCTTTTTTAATCTCTCTCCACCACAGACTGCCAGGCAGCCTCAGCCTGAACCATCCAGCGACAGACAGGCATCTTATAAAGCAGTGTTTCCTGCCTCATGTCCCTGTTAGAGAGTGCCTTGTTACTCAGATCCAGAGGATGTCGGAGCAGCATTGTAATTTACAGTGGTTACAGATCATCCTTGTACCTTCTGCCATAGTTCTCAGCCTGCTTCAGGTCTACTTGCAGTCCAGCGGGCTTTTACAAACTGTTCTTGAGACCTAATCATGCTCTATAATGTGCTTCTGAACACAAGTAGCCACTGATTTCCAAGTGACTCTGTTGAACACTACATTTTAGTATACATCCAACATGCCTGAAAGCAAATGAATGCTTTTAGATAGGAATTTCTCTAAATAGATTGTTTCAGTGTTCTCTTTAGTCCAGTGATGACTGGGTGTGCTTATTAAGGTGTGTGGCATTCTATACTCCAAAATTAAATGACCTGGAGTTTTGCATTTTTAAATTCTCATTTCTGTTTTTTATTTTATTTCTTAGAAGCCTGTACTTGCTCCCAGGCCCTGGCAGTTCTTGTTGTTCTTAGAAGTGTATAGGTGAGGCATCCTATTTCCTTGTATCAAATTCACTACTTGAATATGTTTTAAGGTTGGAGAATAGGTAGCTAAATGTGTTGAAAACATGCAACAAAGAACAGATAGTAGGGTTTGCATCAGTTATGATTGTTTATGTTGCAAATATAAGAAAACCTCAAATGAACTGCTTTAAATGAGAAGGAAAATTTCACATAAGGAAGGATCTTAAATTCACATGACTGCAGGAATTCTGTGCCAGTAGCTTAACAGTGACAACAACCCAGTTCTCTCCACCGTGTGACTGAACCACCCTCAGGAAGGTGTCTGCCTCTGACTCGCATGGCCAGGAAGGAGAAGGGAGTGGCTTGGTTTGAAAACTAACAGTCCTGATACAGGCTTAGCTGAAAGAACAAGCTTGGAATTCCCTCCCCACGTATTATGTTAATTTTTAAATCAGCGTACATATTTTGTGACTCTTTAAAAAATTATTAACAACATTTATTAATTACTTTCTGGTTCTGGACTTTATTGATGATAAAGTAATTAAAGGGGCTATAGATATTACTTAAAATTCAAATACACAGTGACTCTTGAAATAACTATAGATGAATGATCAGTCACTTTGGGGAAATTTTAAAAAATTTTTCATCCGTATATGTTTGCAGTACATGATGATTACACTCATTGTGGGGATTGTTACAAGTACATAACACATCCTAATTCTTTTTTTATCCCCTTTCCCTCCTCTCCCCCCTTCATATATATATATATCATATGAACACACAGTATGTACATCTTTACTTAAGATTATTGGTAATAATCATTGTGTAGATTTTACCCTACAACTTTGATTCAGACTAAGGGACGTGAGCCCTCCCCTGGAGTTGGAGTCATCTAAAAGCAGATTGTTGGTCCAGGGAAGGCAGCTGAGAAGCAACCTTGATTAGATGCAGCACTTGGAAGGATGCAGCACTTGTTTTTGTGATATAATCATTGTTATTTTACATAATTATTCTAATCTTTAATTTCAGTAAAAATAAATTTTCTTAATGTTTTAGTCTCATGGGTGGTATATGTGAAACATCTATAAAACTTTATGGAGGATTAGCAATTAGGTATAAATACCTTCTGTACCCTTTTGCCTGTTACTGCTTATGTGAAATATCTGGGACTAAAGTGCACACCTCCTGACTTCAAGCCTCGTGATTTTGCTGTGCAATCACACTGTTACTTTCTTCAGAAAACATGGTTATCTTGTGCATAACACATATTCCTTTCATACTCAATATTTTTGGTTTAAAAAAGAAGTATGTGGTGTACCGATGTGCTCTTTTTTTACTGGCATTAATATTTAAAAAATACTTTTCTCCTTATAATTATCATAGCCAAGGCCCTGAGAAGTCCTGCCGGCGGGGGTGGGGGGAATATATTAACAAATCTATTTTGCCCTAGTATTCTTTCTGGGTAGAATAGCGGTTAGCATTTCATAGTACCCTTGTCTCCCAATTCTGTGAAAATCACCAGACTGCTCCAGTGATTGAAATGGAAAGTCAGGAAGCTGATTTGTTCCACAGAAACCCCACCTGGCTGAACCTTGTCTGACAATTTTTGCCTTACTGTTTCCTGAATTCCCCTCCCTGGTGTGCTCAGACCTATCTAAAGAAGAATTTATGCGTGTGTGTGTGTGTGTGTGTGTGTGTGTGTGTGTGTGTGTACCGGGGGTCGAACTCAGGACCTCGCGCACCAGCAGGCTCCTGTGCCACTGAGCAATATCACTGGCCCTTTTTTCGTGTGTAGGTTCCTGGAGTCACACTTGGGCCCTCGCGCTTGCTGGGCAGGCGCTTGTGCTGCTGAGCCATCTCACCGGCCCAAGAAAAATTTTTTTTAAGTACTATCTGGTATTCTAGCCTTATTCATCTGTGAACTTACCAAATAACATTTCCTGTCCCAAGGAGAACCTCCAAGCCTAGTAATGGTGACGCCATTACTTGAGCTCCTTCTCAGAAGCCCAGAAATTACCACAGGTGTAACAGGCACGTTCGCTTCCCTTTGCATCAACTGAATTGAGTGAAGCCTGATCCCTCTGCTTATGACACACATGCTCCAGGCCAAAAACCGTCAGCGTCAGAGAAGCAGAACCAGGCTACTTGGCAGATTCCTGGAGAAGTGTTCTGATAGGCACAGAATGAAGGCAGAGAGCAGTAGCTTTGCCCACCCTGTCTGTGTCCACTCCACAAAAACTGAGGAGCATTTCCTCTGGGCTCGGGTCACAGGCTCCTCAGTGCAAAAAGTGACAGTAGATAATATTACACCAATCGGGGTGAAGATCACAGAAATAACATTTGGTTACTAACTCTGTGTTGACATCCTAAGTTGACACATGACGGCCATAACTCCGCTGCCTTTGGTGTGTGTTTAATATTAAAGAAGATTATTCCCAGGCTTTTTTTTTTTTTTGTTTGTTTGTTTTTTTTTTTTTTGGTACTGCTGGAGATCGAACAAGATGCTGTGAAAGCTAGGCAAGCACTGTACCTCTAAGCAACAGCCTGACCCTTTGTTATTTTGGGGTTTTTGGTTTTTTTTTTTTTTTAAATAATATGATGCTATTCATACAAGGTCAACACCGTAATTTCTGAGAGTCCTAAGGTAAGTTTTGGTGTAGCTTGATCATAGATGAAGCTAAACCTTTTGTCCATATTAGGGATCCTGCTATGGTTTGGTCCAGCAAACACAAGCACCCATGTGTTAGAGAGGCTTTGTCTCCACTGTTTGGCACTATTGGCAGAACTTTAAGAGGTAGGGCCTACTGGGTGTAGGTGAGCTGCCTGGGTAGGGTTTCAAAAGCAAACTGTGATTACACACAGTACATGTTTTGAAAAAGATTCCTGTTTGCTGAAGCCTTGTTGTCAGATGCAATTACTTGGAAAGGCAGCTATAGCCCAGGCAAGAAAGACAAGGCCCATTTATTTCTTGTGACCCATTACTATCAGTAAACAAACACTCTCCTAGTTCCAATTAAGTCGACATTATTTGTGCCAGCATCAGCCATCAATGAACCATTCTTTAATGATAGTACGGATGAAACAAATATTTGACATAATGCATGGTAAAAATCTCTGCATAACATGCTTAAAAACAGTGCATAGCTTGCATATAGTGTTTGGATTCCTTTTTAGTTTTAGCCAGACTTAGTTGTAGATTGACTTTGTTAGCCTTAGGATATTCAAACCACAGTACTGGAGGTTTTAATGAAGACCGTGAACGATGAGCATTGTGTTGGAAACTCCTTCACAGCCCTACTTAGCACGTGCCCTCTTGGCTTCCTGTTGTTGCAGTGATCAGCACCAGTGAGGCCCCTCGCTGTGCCCTGGCCCCTTCCAGATGGCTCCCAGGGGCTTCATGTCTACAGTCCTGCATCCTCATCTCAGCCTGTGTGCTTCTGTTTTGTGACTCTGAGGCCACAGTTCCACTTTTATTCTTCTCTTTATTTGTCTTTATTTCCCAACATGATCACTTTCTTTCACTGACATTTTTAGTTGTATGACATTAAGCAAGTCACTTAACTTCCTTAAGTCTCAGCTTCCTTGACTACGGAGTGGATATGATGATCTACATGACCTCGGGGGGCTTTAGTTTGAGTCAAATGGCAAGCAGGATGAGAATCCAAACTATAAAGCATTACAGAAGGATATATGACAAATACCACTTTCTTTCCTTCCCAGCATTGTGCAGAAGGATTTGCATTTTGTTATAGATTTGGATTATTTTCTAAGTGAAAATTTCTCACTAAATTAAGAATTCCCAACCCCCTAACAGAGAGGCAGGTGTGGTGATTCAAGAAAATGGCTTGAGTACTTGGTCAGAGTTAGACTATATTGGGCATTTCCTTTTTCTTTGCAGTAATTTATGCATAGAGAATTTAGGTTCTTGTGTACCCTTGAAGCCTGGCACCTGGCATGTGGCTATGCACAGTAAAGAGTGCAGAAGAAAAGCCACAAAAAGGGAGGAATTAGTGACACAGTACCCTGCTTCTTTCCCTCCCTGTCTACCAAGAGGTACTGGTCCACACGGGAGGCCTCATTTCTCACTCACCACCCCATCCAGTCTGAGCCTGCCCTCTGGCCTGCATGTCAATTCCGTCTTCATTGCTCTTTATTAGAATTGCTCCTTCTTCTCTAGCCCTCTCACCTAAGCAGTTATCCATGTGGTCCTGATGGTAGTCTTGTAAGTCACAACGATGCCATCCAAAAACCTCCCTCTGGCCTCCTAAATCAGCTGGAGGCTGCTTATCTTTATTGTAGGCCCCTCTCTGATGTGCTCGGGCCTGGTCACTCTCTCAGTGTGCCAGACTTTTCCCTGCTTTGGATCTACACTGCTCTGGGATGCTCTGACCTCACTCCTGACTAAATGCTTGTTATGGTTTTGTTTAAAAGATCACACCCTTGAAGGGAGTTCTTCATCCTCCCCATACCTGTGAGCTCTTCCCTTTCCATCTTGCTAGTCTTTACTGCTGTACTTGCTTTCCTTCTGAACAGTGACCTCAATACTATAATTACATGTTGACTGATTTTCTTATGTATTAAATTTCCTTTAAGTTATATGGTCTCCAAAGGCAGGGACTTCATGGTTTAATTCACCTTCGTGTATCCTGCACTCACATATTCCTTAGTACATAGTTGTGCTTGGTATATGTTTTCTGAAGAAGAGGGAGGGGATAAAGAGGGGAGGGGAAATGGAGAGAAGAAAAGGAGGAAGAAATGAGCAAAAGGAGAGAGAATAAAGGAAGGAAGAAATTGTATGGTAGTTAATACTGTTAGGAGTACTCTACTTTGTAGGATGGCTAAGAAGATACTATTCACCAACCGTAGTGGAATAAGACAGTAACATGGTTTTTGTAGTCAACATTTGATTAGAATTTGAAATTTTTTCTAATGCTGTGCTTACTATTAGTTTTATTATTTCTCTCAGTTTCTGGATCTTCAGATGGGTCTGAACTCACTATGTAGCCCAGGCTGATCTTGAACTTGTGGTGATCCTCCTGCCTCAGCCTTCCAAGTGGTGAGATTACAGGTGTGCACAACCACACCTGGCTGAGATTTGATTAAAGGAATTTTGTGCACAAGAGAAAGATTGAAGGACTTGGTCATGCAATCTCATTTTCTGGAAAAGAAAGTGAAGATAAGAGGACCCTCAAGCACGTGGATGTTGGCCTGTGAGTGCTGAGACATGACCAATTCCCAAACACCTCTGTTTACTTGAGACGGGAAGTTGACATGTATTAGCCCCAGTACCCAGTTTTCCAGAAATGACCCACAGTGTTGCTATAGACCCTAGTCTATAGACAGTCCAGGTATTGGCATCCCCCCAAAATCGATTAACAGCAACAGCTATGTTGCCTTGGCTATATTAATAAAACCAGCATCAATTATAGCATTAAATACAAGCTGAATAATAGTGACAAACCCTAAGGACCAATAAGATACCACCCTAGTCCATTGCAAAGAATAATTGAGTATGAACACTAAGACAAACTAAACATTGACCTATTATTGACCTACAGTAAATATTTACTAAATGGAACAACTTTACCTCTGCTAAATAGGACAGTATTCATCAGCAATCACATAGAGTTAACTACCTATCTGGAGATTTATAGAGCTTAATAGTAATACTAATAAAAGGGGAAGGGGTAGGGAAACTGAGAAGGAAAAAAGCAAGATTTTACAAATTAATCGATGGGTTATGAGGAGAGGAGAGAAAAGTAAGATGGGGTGTCCTATTGAGCAAAAGGAAATTAATATTGATAGAGAAGAATCACTGGAAAGAACACAAAAGAAAAAGAAAAACAGAAAGCAAAATCAGGAATTAAAAGAAAGATAAGGAGGATGAGAAACAAGTTGAAAGGGAAAAAAAGAAAAGATGAGAAAAAACTAAAAAGAGGATAAAAAAGGGGAGAAAAAACTCAACTCTCTCCAAAACATGGATGAAGGAAAGATAAGTGGTTTCTTTCCAAGATTTGCAGTCTTGAGATATAGCCAGTCACAAATTTCCATGCGTAGACTTAGGACCTATGGGTTTTTGAGGGGCATCCTTGCACTACGGGCCTGTTTGTCCATTTCTTGCAGACAGTGGTTAATGGTCAAGCCAAAGTGTGTCCTTGCTTTCACAGGTGGCTGGGGACACGATCAGCCCTCTGGTCTCTGCTGCATGTAGGCTGAAGGGCAGGGGTTTGATTGGGCTGTTGGACTTAATGTGTTCAGTTGTGGGTTCTGGTTGCTCTCTTCTCTCCCTGGATGTTGTCCTTGCCCAGGATCAGGTCTGTTAGTTATTCTTTGCCTCTGCTGCTCTGTGCTGTGATTGTAGTTAATTCTGTGGCTGCTGCTGTTGCTGAAGAACAGATATGGAGATAGGAAACTCTTCTGTAGATGATAATTCTAAAAGTATCCAAATAATATGTATTAAAATCTTTTCCAAAACAATCTCAAACTCATTTCGGGTGCAACCAACAAGAGTTACTGAGTGCCGACTGGAATTTCTGTGCAAGTCTGTGGTATGCATGGTGACCGCCGGTCAGAGTTAGGAAAGGTTGCTTCTCACTGCTCCAGAAAATTGTGACCTGGGGACAGAACATGTGTAGCAATGAAATACTTTAAATAAACTGAATCATTTTCACAGTGATTCAGGGAAATACTAAGTAGCAATTGGCAGCTTTGAATGTAACTCTCAAGAATTAAAATATTTTTAAAAGGTAAATCTTTTCTGATTCATGAAACCTGAATGTATTGGGCATATGCCAATTTCAGAATACACTTTCCATGTCTAGCTAATGTCTGCCACTTTTAGTATTTCTAAGCTTTTCTACAAGGAGGTAAAAATAGATGTTGAGGTAAAGTAGTGCTTAAAAGAGCTATAAACAAAACAAAACAAGTTAAAATCTGAGTTATAAATTTTTGAAAAATGAAATCTATTTTCACAAATAAATGGTGATTGTAAGCCAGTCTAGTATCAGTTACGAAAATTTGGAGCTAACAGTATCATTCTGTGTATCATCATTTTATCAAAGAAGCTGAGTTAAGTAGCTTCATGGTTGCATAGAGTTGTGCCACAGGGGACAAGAAGAGGCACCTAATCCTCAGCCTCGTTCTCTCCCTTCAGTTTATCTGCCTCTCAGAGGGCCCTCATGATGAATAGCAAAACATGTCTGTAGCTGTAACATAGTGTTAATGTTAATTTTGTTATAACATTTCAAAAATAACTTATTTTTCTTGAAGTAGTTTAAATTTTTTTCTGAAGCGTTTTTCCATCAAGAAATGCATAATTTATGCAAGGCAGTTAAACTTGGAGGGGAAGTTTCATTTCACTACATATTACACTAGCAATCTGCACTGGGTTCTATAACCTCACAAAAGTGGGGAAACCAATATTAAGGGGCTGAGAAATTTATCTTTGCTTCAGCTCTCCTAAAAACCTAGGTGGAATTAGCTTGACTAAAATTGTGAGAGAAATGATATCTTCATAGAAAGAAATGACATACTCAAATGCAGTGAAAAATGGGGCACAAGTACACTGGCTAATTCCTGAAGTTTCATTCATATTTCTTATTTGTTTAAAGAAGAATTAATGTTTAATGCCCGTCTGAATGACAACAGAAAAACAGTGTACAAGCGCGGGCAGTTCCTTTTAGAATTTAAGCAATGAATCTCAGAACTGCTCTCCTGTCTGTGAGGGTTGTGAGTGGCAGTGTGAGAAGTGGATGATTTAATATGTGGAAGGGTTTAGGATGGTGAATGTGGGCTTAGCATGTTTATGTTAGCCATAGCAGAGAGCAGTGTTGTCTTTCATGTTATGAATTTCTAGTGAGGATTAGTAGATTATTCTAGGCTCAACCCGTGAGCTTAATGGAATAAAATGAGGCTCTCAACTAGAGCAATGCTGTCCAAGAAAATATAACATGAGCCACATATGTTATCTCAAGTTTTCTCATAGCCATATTTCAAAATACAAAGAAACAGGTGAAATTAATTGTAACATGTTTTATTTATCGCAGTATACCCAAAATATTTTCATTTCAATATTCAATTTAAATATGTATACATTTTAAGTTTAAAATATAAATTTATGTAAATATAAAATAGAAAATAGAATTTTAAATGTAGATGAGAAATATATTTGATTGATTGATTTTTTTCATTTTGTGGCTCTGGGGATCAAACCCAGGGCCTTGTGTATACTAGGCAAATACTTATATATCCTGAGCTCTAAAGAAAACTAATGATATAGTTTATATTCTTTTGTTTTCTACTAAGTTTTCAAAACTCAGTGTGTACATTACCTTTACAGTCCATCTCCATTCAGTCTGGCTTAATATCAGTGACCTCATGTGGTTCTGTACAGTGTGCTGGAGAGCGCAGCTCTAGTCCCACTTACATGTGGTTCCAATTTCACCAGCACTTGCTTCCATCCTTTCTTTTTTTTTTTTTTTGAAGGTATTTCTCTTGCCTTTATTATAATTAGTATACATTTTAACATCTGAGAGAAGCATTGGTTTTAATGGACTCTTTAATGCTTATATTATGCCTTTAACTCTAGTTACAAGAAAAACAAAACAAAAATAAATGGGGTAGAGGCTGGGCAGAGTAAAGATGAGAGGTGCATAAAAAGAGTGAAACCAAAGAGAGGACAAAAACTATAATTTCTAGTGACATTTTACCCATGCCTCAGAGCCTGTGCTTTTGTCCCTTTCCCTGAATGTTTTGTTGTTGTTGTTGTTGTTGTTACAGTTATAGTTACAGTGTCTTGCCTGTATTTTGTCCCTCTGATCCTTTTTTTTATTTTTTATTTTTTATTTTTTTTATTCTAAAGAGAAGAAAAAACAAAACAAATCAAAAAAAGAACAAATTTTCAAAACAACATAATATGAGGGTAACAATGGTCAATGCATTACGTATTATTATCTTTAAGTTAGTTATTCAGGATACCAGACGTTAGCATTCAATTGTCCAAACATTATTGGCTCAAACCTTACTCTTCAATGAACTAAGTAAAACTGGTAGTGTATCTATCTTAACCATCTTATATACATATACAATTTTTTTTCCCTTTCCCTTCTTTCTTTTCCCCATCCCAGTCTCTCTTTCCTTTTGACCAGTTTCTTTTTGATTCACCGTGTCTATTGTACATTTTGGATCTTATTTACTCTTTCAGTTTCTCATACTAGTGAGACAATACGATGCTTATACATGTGCGTCTGGTTTATTTCACTTATGAGTATTTTCTCGAGTTGCATCCATTTACCTATAAAAGTCTCCAGTTTATCCTTCTTTATGGCTGAATAGTACTCCATTGTATAAAAATACCACATCTTTCTTATCCATTCCACAGTGATATATGTGCACCCATGTTTATAGCAGCACAATTTGTAATAGCTTCCATCCTTTCTGAAGGTGCGCATGTCTTCTTTTCCCGGATGCCTAGTCAGTGACCATGCCCACCACATTCTGCATTAAAATGTGAGTAAGAATGCACTGAGGCCAAGATCTGTAAGCCAAATGCTTGGCTCAAACTCAAAAGAGCTCACATAAAAAACAGCCGAATATTTATTTTCCTTGAATTAGTATCTTTATATCTGCAATTTAATAAATTGTAGCAAGTTGTATTATCATGGTAGAGGGAAGTTTATTTTCTCTTTGTTCACTTTGAAAGGAAAAGATATGCTGCTTTACATGAGAAATACTTAAGCTTCTCTTTTTGAAAAAAAGTTTGATTGATTTATCTGGTTCAGTAAACATTAATTGTTCCTAGTAAGCATTATCATGTTGCCTGCTAGGATGATGCTGATTATGAATAGCAGAAGAATACATGTTTTACAAATATTTCTTAAGTCTCTTGATCAAGAACATTATTTAAGACATTAAGTTGAAAACCACCCCACATTGCTCTACATGATAGAAAATAATTGCATATACATTGAACTGAAAGCCACATAAATAGCGGTTAAGCAGGTGAAAATTTTGTGTTATTTCTAAAAGTCATGTGATATAAAGTAAGTAATAAGGTTAGTTTTCATGGGCAATTGTTTCATCACTTATTTTGAATTCTTAAAATACTAGTCTTCATCTATTTTGAGCTGTTAATTTTCCATTTACTATCAGATTATGGCACGTGTCAGTACATGCTCTTGTAAGTTTCACGACAAGGTCATGAGAACTTTGAGTTTAATTCATGTTTCATGGCTAAATTTGTAAATGAACTCAATGTTCTTTAATGCTAATTTCCTTATGTGTAAATGGGAAAGAGTAAATAATAAGAGCTAAAATTAACCACATACACACTAAGCTGATGCTGGGCTAAACACTTTGTGTGCTATAATTCATTAATCATTAGCACCTCACCAGTACAATGTGGGCATTGTCAAATCTCCGTTTTACCCATGAGGAGGTGAATTTACCAGAGATCACAGCCACGGGTGTCGTCTTTGTTGAAGCCAAGGTTGGAGCGCCTCTGGGGAATCTGCTCGACGCTTGAAGTTACTGGGTGAAAAACAGGCTGAATAAATTTAGAATTCTTTAAACATATTTTTTAAAAGAAAATATTCTTTCTGTTTAGAAATCCTACTGGAGGCTCACTAAGATATCATACAATTCTGTGGTTTTCCAAAAAACCAAATCCAGGGCCGGTGAGATCTCAGTGGCTTAAGTGCCTGCCCGGCAAGCGCGAGGACCCGAATTCCACTCCCGGAACCCACATACGAAAAAGGGGCCGGTGATATCGCTCAGCGGCCCGGGCGCCTGCTGGCGCGCGAGGTCCTGATGTCGACTCCCCGGTACCCACAAAAAAAAAAAAAAAAAAAAAAAAAAAAAAAAAAGAAACCAGTACTGTGGAATACTTCCTAGTGAAATAATGAATCAGTAGATCACTCTGGAAAATCAAAGCGCAGGTCCTGATTAAAATGAGGGTTTACTTGAAGCACCTTTAGGGGCCTTAGGCCCTGGCATTCTGTGATCTTCATGAATGCCCAGGTGGAAGACAGAGATCTTATGTCATTGAAGGGGTTCTTAAGCACAAGCAGACAATGACAATTCTTTATTAAGAAGACTACACGGTGCTTGTTAGCTGTTGAGTTAAGGTTTTGGACATACACATCTGCTTGAGAATAGAATTCTCAGTACACTTATAGATCTGTGCAGAATAGACTGGTTCATGGTCAATGTTTTCCATTTTCATTCTGTTCTTCCTGGAATTTTTCATACCTGGAATGAGTAAAAATTAAACCACAGTCATTAATCCTTAATGATATGAATTAAGGAAAGTTTCAAATTTGGGGGAAGAAGTGAAAAAGAGAGAAAGGAGACGGACCAATAAGAGAAGATGGAATGAAGGAGAGCGAGAGAGAGAAAGAGAGAATGAGAATATTGGTATCAAGGCTAGAACGAAACTTTTCTTAAGGTCATCTATTACACCACTAAGATATTGAAAGGTGCACTAACAAATCAATCCCCTCACTCCCTTGTCTGCTCTTGGGTTTAAGCTGGCTGTTTAGTTTAGATCTAAATGATCTCCAAAATCCTCGAGTTTATGGAAGGTGATTGGATCATGGGGTTGTATACTCATCAGTGGATTGATCCATTGATTAGTTCAGCTGCTAAATGTGCTGTTAGGAGATGGATTCTTGTTGGAAGAGGTGGTCCCTGGGTATGACCTGGAAGGGTACATTTCCCTTCCCATCGCCCCCTTTTCTCTTTGTTTTCTGGTCCTCATGACGTGGACAGCTTTTCCTCTACTAGACCCTTCCACCACGCTGTTGTTTGTGCCTTGGAGCCAGCCAACTATGAATGGAAAATGTGAACCTAAAATAAACCTCTCCTCCTATAAGTTGTGAGTACTGGGTACTGTGTCCCAGCAATGACAAAGTGACTAAGACACTGGCTTTTATTGTTGGAAAGAGGACCCAAGAGAAATATTTGTCTTAGTAGAAGCATTAAACTTCTTATGAGAAGGCAGAGCCACTAAATGGAGAGATTACCAGCAAGAATGAGCTGGATAACAAAGTCTCAATGCTAGTGGCTACTTTAGGGTTAATGCACTAAAGGTACAAATTCTGAGCCTCTGTTCAGAAGGGGCAGAGTCATGTTTATCAATGAGCAGTTGATTTGTCTTGTCAGAGAATATTTTGACTCAGCTAAGTGAACTGACAGCAAGATTTAAGAAAGGTATTTTTCTTGGATTTTTTATTAGATTTTTTTTGTTTTCTATTTTCCAATGAATTTCAAACACTTCATAATATAGTGTTACTTATGTGAAATATTTTTTGTGTGCGTGACTAGGTAAATGAATTGTGTCATGTTGAAAGCAGAGTCTATGATCATTCTTTTGAGCCAGGGAAAATAGAAACCAGAAAAAAAAATGTTATGTTTGGTTCCTCATGATCTGTATCTCAGAATTATCCTATTGTTATTTGCCATTCAACACAGTCATATATTTTATTGGCTGAGATAAGACAGCCTGCATTCCAGGTATTTTCTTGGAAGGACATCAACTAAACAAAATAATAAAGATCCCAATTTTACTCCATGTGGCGGGAGGCAGTATGCCAGTCTCCTGATCAAGGATGGTGAATGATGTCATTGTGTGAAAGATACATTTCTTTCTTTCTTTCCTTCCCTTCCATAGTTAACACCTTCCCTCTCCAGCTGGGTAATGGGGTGCCTTTTACAGTGATTTCATGTCTGTTTGTTGGTCTCTCTGGCTGGGTAACTAAAGCAGTATTTCCACCAAAGCACGTTTTCTGCACACTTGCTCATAGTCTTCGGCATATCGCAAGAAATATTCACAAATATTTTTCAGTATGATCCGGTGTGAACAAATGATTATTTGAGAATTATTGGGGAATTTATTGGTTTTACTCCATTGTGGTTTCCATAGTGGGGGAGAGAAAAGAGTAGACAGAAATCCAATACTCACTAAAATCACAGATTTTGGTTTGGATGGCTAAAAATTTTTAAGATCTGAAGAATGTAGATAGGTTGGAAACATTAGACAAGTTCAAAAAGATGAAATTTAATAATCATGCACCTTCAAGATGGGGGAGAAATGTGTTAACCTCAGTATTTGTAAATACAGACAGCTCTTCCTTTGTCTGTGTTACCTCTTTGCCAGAAATGCTAATGGGAGTGTAGACACCCTCAATAGAAGGAAAAACAAAGCAATCATTTCACCCTATTCTGAGGTCACACCAGGAATATTGTGGGCAATTCACCTAGCTGATGAAAGGACACAGGAGAATATTGAGGTGGTAAGTTCTAGAAGTCTTGGCACAGATAAATCTGATTAACCTTGGTGAGGGTGTGGTAGGACTAGAAGACACAAACTAAATACTGCTATGTGGACTACTGAGTAGATAGAACATACAGTCAGGTCTCCGTATGTATGGCTTCCACATCATGGATTCAAACAGCCATGGATGGCAAATATTTGCAGAAAAATATGTTATAACATGGCTGATGTGTACTGTACAGTTAGGCCTGTGATAGTTATGCTGTGTCTGTACTGAACAGGTACAAACTTTTTTTATCTTGTCATTATTCCCTAAACAACATGGCATAACAACACAGAATTTAGATTGTATTAGGTACTATCAGTAATCTAGAAATGATTTAATGTGTGTAAGAGTATGTGTATAGGTTGTATGCAAATACTACACCATTTTACATTAAAAACTCAGAATCTGTGGATTCTGATATCCACAGGAGTCAGTCCTGAAACCCATTCCTCACAGATACCCAGTGGTGATGGTAAGCCAGTGGCTCCAGGAGGCAGCACTAGAAAAGTATGTGTAAGTTTTGAAAATTCCAGTTTGAGTTTGATTAAGGAGCATTTGCCTCTTTAAGTGCATGGACAAATGGGATTCTCAAGTTGGATATGTTTAAGAGGTGTGCACGGCCTTTACTGAAAATTTCCTATCAGTTGATCTAGATCAGTCAATAGGTTTCTATCTAACTTGATGGCTGTAGTTCACATGCTGTGCTGTGAAACAGCTCACATGACCAAAGAGAAGGTAGTTCAAAGCTTCTGAAAGTAGAAAGCCATCAGCTTCCTCTGTTTCACAAGGGCCCTCAGTGGAGAGCCATTCAGGCAGCTGTCCGAGGTGCTGGAGAGAGGTGGTACCTGGGGTGGTCATCCTCCTCCAGATTTCATGTTTGCTGTTTGCTTTAATGTCTTCTGGATTTTCAGCTTTTCTATTCCTTATATAAGTCAACAACCCTCACCCCCCCCACATACACTTCAGACCTTTAACTAAAACAAAGAGAGAAATGCATAGGAACTGTGTCAAAAGCAGAGGCCAAGCTACCACCTGTGGCTTCCTCTGCTCCACCCCAGAAGTAAATCACTTTCAGAGATTAAGCTTGGTATTTAAAGTTGGGTTGTTTGAAGGGATTGGCATTTATAATAGAAACCAATTTTTCTGAAGCAGTTGTAAGTATTTGCTTCTTGATTTCTTAATTTTGTGCTTCCTAAGGTGCATACATATCCTGAAGGGAGATAAGAAATCTAAGCAGAAAATTAGTTTTACAATCAGGTGAAGGAAATCTTCAGCTATACAGCTCTGTGGCCTCAGGCACACCTTAGAGCAATTTGGTGGTAATAAACCTGTCCTGTTTTCCACACTCCACTTGTATTGCCTTTCCTGTTATTTGATGTTTTGAAACCTGTTCCCCCCAACCTGTAAAATGGAGACAAATAATAGCACCATCCCTTCAAGTTGTGAAAATGAAATAGGTTTATAAATGTAAAGAATTTCTTGGAACAATACCAGATGCATACATAACAAATACTAGTGTTATTATTTATTTTGTCATGGGGTCTCAGGACCACTTTTATTTTTGATAGTTTGCTAGAAGGACTCACGGGACACAGAAAAATGGTTACACTAACATTTACAGTTTATGACAGCAAGAAGATATAGATTAAAATAAGCAAAGGAAACAACGTGCGTGGGGTAGAGTCCAGGGAAGATTAGATGCAAGGTTATGGTGTACTCCCAGTCCAATCACATGGGCAGAATTTATCTCTCTCAGCAATGATATTTGACATTGTCCACAGTGTAGTCAACCAGAGGCTCCCCTGTGCTTAGGTGTCCAGGGTTTGTGTTCGAGGTCAGATTCATAGTTGTGTAATACTTGTGTGGCTGACCTTAGTTGCCAGTACTCAGTCCTCAGCCTCTGCACCTCACTCTCCTTGGCCGTAACAGTATGATCTAAACAAAGCTAGGTACACCAAAATAAGCGTTCATCATACATCCAAAATAACAAGATGTCAAATGCTCAGAGGAGCCAGTCAAAGGTTAGTCTTGCAGACTTTGGGAGTGTATGGGGTTTGAATAACCCAGGTCTACTGAGTTAAACTATCTACTGCACATATATGTAAATTTTCATCTGAACAATCTAACTTTTTATGATATTTTCAGTAATTTGTTTTTAGCACATGAACATTTATTGAATATCCATTGCACTCATTGCTTTTATAATCTTTTCTTTGTAAGCTATAAAATTATTCCATTTTTAATGCATGTTGTAATCTTAGGAAAAAAATCACTATTATTCCGATATAGAAGACACATCTGAAACTAACACCACTACTTCTATTGCAATATTTATGAGACTGCTTCATGAATTTGCACTTCAATTTCATGCCAATTTATTTATGTATTAGTTTTAGACTTTATCATAAACAACTGGAGGAGGTAGATAATATTATCATTTAGGCAAGAGAACAAAGGTCCACAGAGTTTTGAGAATTCCTCTAAGATTCCCAGCCAGTAAGGGCAGTGTCTAAATTTACCAGGTGTTGTACAGCCTGGTCTTAACACATGCGTGGTAATTTCTGATGATCTGGAAGCAAAGGGTTTTAAAAAAAGAACATAGAAACACTAAAAATCCAATACTACTTGACTTTATAAACCTTGAAATCCACAGAATGCTTCGACATTGGGGCAGAGTTGTGGGTGGAACACGTGTATCCCTTCTATCAGCAGAATAGATTTCTGCAAAGATTCCTATACTCCAAGTTGTCCCTCTCCATTAAAATGTGGTGTAGAAAACACAAGAAAGAGAAATACAAAAAGGGGGAAAAAAACTAAGCAGTTGTTTTGAGTATCTTGATTAAAAAGGCAGATACAAAATTGAAATAGCCCCAAAGATTTCAAAATAGTTTCCATCATGAGTTGTTTGTAAATGCATCTTTTTTCTCCTTTCTTGTTAGATCTCAGTCTGTGGTAGAAGCTGGGACCCTGAAACATGAGGAGAAGGGAGAAAATGAGAACACTCAGCCACTCCTGGCTCTGGACTGAGCCCAAGCCACCCTGATGCTCCTGCACCCTGGCCTTCAGTGGTATCAGCCACTCAGAAAGCACATGTGCATCTGACCCACACAGACACGTGTGTTCTGCTTAACACAAGGTCCTCTACTCTTGTCCCCAGCAATGACTGTCAACAGCCATCGGTCCGAGCAGCCAAAGTTGGACAGAGATTTTAGAGATGCTTTTTGTTTTAGCGAAGGGATTGGCGGATAAAGCAAGGCATTCATGTAAAAAAGGTTCTCCCTCCCTACATATTTATAGTATCAAATGAATTAAAAAAGTGAAAAACTAAATTTGATGCACACACTGTATTAGGATGAGGATTTTTCTGAGAAATCACACAGGGTCCCTCTCCAGTTTTTACAAATTATGATTAAGTGTATTTCCAAGTAAATACATCACAGTTAAACTGTGCAGACACAATTGTCAAGTTCAATGTAGTGCAGAGCCTTGAGACATAATATCTAATTTTCATTCTTACTGAATTTTGTTCTTCGACCTCATCACCAGCATAGAATTGTTCAGCCTAAGAACATGTTTTCACAGGTCTGGCTATTTGCAAAGTTTTCTTATTTTGATACCCTGCAAAAAAATGATTTTGATGTTACATTTTTTGTCAGGCCACCAGCTGACATCCACAAGTTGACATTAAAAGACACATACAATTTGAAATATGACTTCATCTTAGCAATGTGATTTCCCACAGGCATCCTGAGAATCCAAAGAAGAGGCATCTCTTGAAAACACATGTCAGTGATTAATAAACCCATTAAAGTTGGCTCACTTGGGTCACTACAGCCAAGAAAAGTGCTACCGTACCATTTAACCCTCCACCCTCCTGCAGTCATTAAAGGTATAGAGAAAGGGCCAGGCCACTGGTGAGTGCAGAGCTATTAAATCATAGAGGAAGACCCTGGAGAACGGCTATGACATACAGAGGAGAAGACTAGGAATGCAGGACAAAATGCCAAAGATCATCTTATTTCTTTATCTATTATTCTTAAAAATGGAGTCCCCATCTATCCATTCAAAGGAAATTCAATGTAAAATAAACAGATGCCACAGGCAATTATTTGTGTCATGTTTCCCAAGATCAGTTGTATATTTTTAGATATATCTTACTTGACCAGCCATCTACATGACATGGTATTAATTAGTATGACCAATTGGTGCTGAATGTCAAAGCAAAAATATTTTAGTTGATAATGGGCAGTAAAACGTGATTTAACAATGAAATATTTGGGAAAGTTGATTTGTTAGCTGAACAATTTCAAATAACGAGGTAATTGATCCAATTGGCCATAATCACCCTCAACAGATGAGATAATTAATCTTAACAATTTATTATACTCTTCCTCAACGATTAAAAGTCATTTTTATATTCCACCTTTGAAGTATATAATTGAATTAGAATTAAAAATCTTTCTCAAACAATTGCATCACAGTATAAATAAAATCAATTCATTTTGCATAGACATTTCAAATCATAAAATAATAACACTGAAATAATTTTACCAATGCAGTGGCTGAAATACTTATGTAACAAAGATATAGGTAAGAGAAATGAAGAATTAAAATGAATTAGGAAAATCCATTTTATTGCTTGGGCTTTTAAAATTAAAGTGTGGGATCCAAGTATTTAAAATGCTATTGGAGTCAATTATTGCCAGCCCTTTGGAACAATAATAATACTTTCAGCTTTTCAATTGGCAATATTTAGAATCCTACTGTAGTGAACCATTGTTAAATACCACATTATCTTACTAAGTTAAGAGCTAGTTTTTACTCTTTTCCACAGTTTCCTTAAATGAATGTAAGAGGATAGGTCAACAATGACCACATATGGTTTGCATTTGTTTACCTGTATGAAATTTACATAGGAAAACCAAATTCAATAAGTAACACGAATGGTACTACATGAACGTTGGATTGTATTGCCCTTTGTCAGTCATTTCCTGTTTAATAAATACTGAAGGACACAAATATCTTTTTATTTTTCAAGAGTTTTCTTTTCTGGATTTTAGTATTAACTTTGTTATTTTCTTCCCATGAATCTCTATTTTTTTGGTGGAATTTTCAAACACTGGCCACACAGAAGGAACAGGATTATGTTTTAAGAGTATGGCAAATATTTTGAAAGCTCTTTACTAGATTGTAAAGAAAGCACAAGTGGTTTTTCTACTGTGCATGAAATTTGGTGACCTACGTGCCATTCCTGCAGTACTTTTGTTCATGCTGGCTTAGAATTCAGTGCATAAATACCACTACATTCTGACAGCTAATACTTGTAGTTAGCTTTAATTTTAAAAATACAAAATCAAATGCATTAATAGTTGCCTAAATTACTGACTTGATCATCATTGGAATGAGAAGACAAGGCCACTTTCAACTGCTATTTTATGTTGTGGGTAATATTAAAACTAAATATGGATATGAATTATTATCTCAAAATGATTTTTAATTGGCAGAAGTTTCTCAAGCTGAGAGTATTCAGATTCTTTCAGAAAAGAAAGCAATCTTGACCTCTCGCACCCAAGACAAGGATACCTAGATTCCTTGGACTGTCTGCTCTGCTGTTCTTATATTTATGAAATTATGATGAGGACTATCTCAAAGACCAAAGGGCTGCCTTCTCGCCACTCAAATGGATCTCCAGTAGGAAGATACGCTGTACTCCTAGGTCCTGTGTCATCAATGGCACAGACGCCAGGAACCAGGTAACCTTGCACCTACCTAGCTACCTAATGCTGAGAGATAATTTACTTCTACAAATTTACATTGTTTTCCCCGAGCCCTAATATTTGGCATTAAAAAATTTACATGTGGCATTTTTATATCATAGTAAAAAATGATTCTTTGTCTTTTTTCTGTATAAAAAGTCCTTCTCAGAAAGAAATAAGATTTTGATAATTTCTCTACCATTTGCATAGTGAGAGAAGCTAACACTGGATCTCAGTGAAGATAAAAAAGCAGATTCAAGGGTAAGGATCCATACAGATAATAGACACTGGCGTAATTAATTTTCCTCTTTTGTATGAGGAAAGCAAAATTGCCTTTTTCATGAGTGTCATTTACTAAAAAGAAAAGAAGGAAGTCTAAATTCACCAGGAGAGTTACCTCAGCTCAAAAACAGCTCAAAATAAAGCATTTATACAGCTAAAATTAAAGCTTGCCATTGTAGTCAATAAAAAAAGTAGTGGCACATGATGCCAAAATAGTTTAAGTACCCTAGAAAAATATAACTGCATTGAAAAATTACAAACTAAAGCAATCCATTCACAGTTTCTACATACATTCTCATTGTACATTGATTTAAACCTACTCTACATGGTAAAAATACCTTTGGCTGGCAAGGTGGACGCTACCAAGTGTTTACCTTAAACACGGGCATACGGTCAGTGCTGTCATGGATGAGATATGATAGGGTGTTTTCTAAATGAACTGTAGTGTGTAAAATGTTCTATTTAGTGTCTAACTCTAGGAGGAAGCTCAGAGTTTTCTGGGCTGCAAGTCACCAAATTAAGAGCCATAGAATTAGAATTTCTGTGTCCACACCCAAAGTGAACCAGAAAGGCAGCATCTCTCCAGAATGTCCCAAGGATGGATGAATTCCTGTTAAATTGCAGGAAGGCTGCGTCTCTGCTGAGGTGTCAGCTCTGGGTGCCACACATCCACGATGAATATCAGCCGGAAAGATGAGGCATCCTGCCACACCTCATGCTCAAAGGAGTCATCAAAGATGAGCACCTTGCCTTCTTCCCATGTCCTGGAACAGAAAAAGATAGATTTCTGAGTACAGGCATGCATAGTTCAGATGCTGGAGGATCCATTTCTGCGCACATGCAGGAAGCCCTTTCTAGGACAACCTTTATATACAGCCAGAACACGAAGTCTGAATTTGTAATTCCTTTAATGACTAAGGAGCAATTTCAGAATTCTTATTATGAGCACCAATTTTCATTGCCTGGCACTGAAGATGTCTAAAGCATACTGATCTGATTTCATGCCTTCCAGTTATTCTGGGTCCAATCCTACGAGATGCTTTCCAGTGAGGCAAGCATTAAAATGCACGTCCTGTTGGCTCTGGTCAGGACAACTGGCCAATGACTCCACTGCTGTCCTCCCTGGCCTTGGAGAGACTGGTTTAGACCTGTGGGTGGTCATTGAGTCGCAAGCATCCCCATGTCTTTTTTTTTTTTTGCGGGTACCGGGGGTTGACCTTAGGACCTCACGCACCAGCAGGCACCCGTGCTGCTGAGCGATATCACCAGCCCTTTTTTCATATGTGGGTACCGGTAGTCGAACTCAGGACCTCACGCTTGCCAGGCAGGTGCTTATGCCACTGAGCTATCTCACTGGCCCCCCACATGTCTTTTTAAACACCTGATGCAGGGTCTGCACACCTCCAAATGATTCTCTTTGTAGCTAATTCCATTTGTTCAAGTTTCATTTAATGGAAGATATAAGAGATAAGCATGGGGATCAAAATCTAAATATAATGTTAGTTTAAAAAAATAGTTAGGGCCGGTGAGACGGCTCAGCGGCTTAAGCGCCTGCCTTGCAAGCGTGAAGGCCCGAGTTCGACTCCCGGAACCCACATACGAAAAAGGGGCCGGTGATATCGCTCAGCGGCACGGGTGCCTGTTGGCGCGTGAGGTCCTGAGGTCGTCCCCCCGGTACCCACAAAAAAAAAAAAAAAAAAAAAAAAAAATAGTTAAAAGAGAAATATGTAGGAGGTAGTTACATGATGCCTTTCTAATTCAAAGAATGTTTGAGTCAAGCCAATGTCTTTTTCTTTATAAAAAATTAATTAAATATAAATTAATACATATTGATACATTAAATGCTAAGTTATTATTATTTTTTTAATATGCGTGTACCAGGAGTCAAATCAGGACCTTGCGCTTGCCAGGCAGGTGTTTATGCCACCGAGTTATATCACCGGCCCTAAGTTATGTTTTTAAAGTACAATTTTTACTAGGAAAGTTTCCTTAGATATTAAAAATTCCACCTCATTTCATATTTTATATCTTGTGTTAGAAAATAGTTATAGTATGGGAAATGCTAGCTTGATTTCAAGGTAGCATATTATATAAGGACATTTTCTTCTGGGAAATGACTGAAGTCTTTTTGCGTTCCTTACTAGGTGATTAACCAGTATAAATTGAGAGATACTGCAGGGCCTCATAACCTTAGCACTACCGACATCTGCACCAGATCATCCTCTGCTGTCTTGTGCACTAAGATGTTTATCTCTGGCCTCCACCCACTATTTCCATACCAGGGATGACAGCCAGAAACATTTCCAGTTATTGCCAAATATTGCGGGGGGGGATGGGAAGGGAGCAAATCATTTCAACAGAGATTAACTGATATACTGAGGCAATCTAACAAAATTTCCCAGTCATTTTAAGTAATTGATAAAGTAACAAATATTTGGAAGTTAAAAGTTCACTAAAGTTGGGAACCAAACCTCTACTTTTGCTATCTGCCCATTCCTCTCCTCTGCGTACTGTTTCACACCTCTAGCCTGATGTCTTACATTCAGTAAAAGTGTTGCTTGGCTGTTTGATGGAATTCCTCTGAAGATGTGAAAAGTTCCAACAGAGCCTCATCCATTGGAACAAAGGGCAGAAATACAGACTCAGGAATGAATAACAGAATAGGCACTCATGACCATGCATAACTAGACTTAAAAAGAAAGGCAAAGCTAAGAAAAGAAAACAAAAACCAAAACCTGACCCTCCATCCCCCAAAAAGGGGAAATGACCCAGGGCTTAACAGTCATGAGGTCACTTTCTAGGTCTCAGCATTGTCAGAGAGAGTAAGCAATGTCTACAGTGCCACAGACAAGCCTACAGCACAGGCAGAAGGAGAGGAGGCTGCACTCAAGAGGAAAGGCAGCATCCATGGGACAGCAGCACTATCGCAACAGCCCAAAGATGGAAGCAACCCAAGCATCCATGTGCGAATGAGTGGATAAACAAAAAGTGGTGTGCATATGCAATGGGATAGTACTCGGCCTGAAAAAGGAAGGAAATTCTGGCACATGCTACAACATGGCTGAACCTGGAGGACATTATGCTAAGTGAAGTTAACCACAAAGGGCAGACACTGCGTGATTCCTAGAGTAGACAAATTCACAGAGACAGAAAGTGGAACAGTGCTTGCCAGGAACTGGAGAGAAAGGGAATAGGGAATCAGTGCTTAATAGAGGCAGAGTTTCAGTTTTACAAGACAAGGAGAGTTCTGGAGGTGGGTGGTAGTGATGATTGGATAATGTGAATGAATGTAATGCCACCAAACCTTATGCTTAAAAAGAGTTAAGATGGTTAATTTTACGATATGCGTATTTTATTACAGTTAAGTAATGAAAAGAGAAAGGCAAAGGGCAGAATGTGGTAAGGCAGAGGTGGAGAGAAGCAAGCAGTATAATAACAATGGAAAAGCTATGGTTTATAAGGACTAAAGGCAGACTAAAACCTCTTGGCTGTGGCACTTAACTGTTGACACTCCTTGACTTATGATGGGTTTATGCCCTGATAATCCACTGTAAACTGAAAACATCTTAAATCAGAAATCAACCCACTGAACATCATTGCTTAGCCTATCCTATGCTAAACATGCTCTAAACACTTACATTAGTTTACAGCTTATCTAATACAGAGCCTATTTTATAATAAAGTGCTACCTGGGAGCAAGAGTGCACATCTTTAATCCCAGCATCCCAGCTATTAGGGAGGCTGAGTCAGGAGGAATAAAATTTCTCATGGGTACATGGGAACATAATGTGATCCTGGCTCCAAAACTGCGTGCGTGCATGTGTGTGTTGACTATTTCATGTAATTTATTGAATACCGATACCTAAAGTACGCTGGTGACACAGTACACTGGATTGTGTCAGTAGCTTCCGCTTGTGATCGTGAGGCTGACTGGGACTACATGTTGCTGGTCCAAGAACATTTCAAAGTTCCAGTGCAGTTTATATTGAATATGTACATTTTTTGCACCATCATAAAGTTAAAAAATCATAAGTTGAACCATTGCTGAGGGCCATGTGTACTTATTATTTGAGTCTTCGTGTTTTCATTTGCATAGATGATATAAGAATGAGCTTATGTTTGGCACATGGCAGAAATTCAAATAATTATAGAGATTATAAAGCAGAAGAAAATATAGAAAAAAGATGGAAAAGATAGAAAATAAAGAGTTGAAATGTTGGAAAGTGGTTGTCTTATCTTTCTCATTGCTGAGACAAAATTCCCAACACCCAAAATTAAAGGAGGAAAGGTTTATTTAGCTCACAGTTTGTAGAGGTTTCAGTCCATAATCGGCTGGCTCCAAGGTAGAATGGCACATGGTAGAGGGGCAAGAGTTTATGGTGGCAGAAGACAGTAAAAGCAACAACCACAAAAGGGGGAAACAAGCCTCTTTCTGCCCCTTTTATTTTGTCTGGACTGCTGGGATTAGGGCAGTGCCAATCCTGTCAGTGGACTGATCCAGAAATCACTCATCCTTCATCCTAGCACCCTTAATTCATGAGCCATGAATCAATCAAAACTCTAGATTCATCTATCTTTGAAAACACCCCATCTAAAAGTTCATGAGGCTTTGGGGGGACAGCTAGACACAAACCATAACAGTGGTATAATGTTACCAAGAATTACCCGGCCATCACTTATAAAATCTGCCTTCATTTGAGAAACCTGAAAACTAACAAGGGGATGAGATACAAAAAATCTTTACAGACTTTTGTAAGCCAGTGAAATATATTTTGTGCAGCAATGACAAGTGATTCCCAAAGTTTTTTGGTGGCACAGTCTCTGGAAGCTACTTAAAATGGTGGAAGTAATTAATATAACTAAACAGAAAATTCCAGGTTGTAGAAAATGACATTTTTCATTAGATTTTGATAGGTATAAGAAAGTCAAAGATTTAGAAATGTTTAAAAACTTTAAATAGTCCATTCCTTAATTTAAGTTTCCTGTGAGTTGGGAAAAACTATTAACACTGGTACAAGGGGTCACTCACAGAACACTACTGCATGTAAGAGGAGAATTTAAGAATCACTAGTTCATGGCTTTTCAGATATATTATGTCAAATATGGATTAGTGCAAACATTAGTTAATTTTTAAAATAAATCTAGGCAGTATAGCAAAGAGTTCTTGTTAAGTGGCTTTAATTAGGGCATAAAACTCTATGAGGAAGTATTTCTTGCTACATTTACATTTTTCCTTTAATTTTCTTTTATACATTTCCAAGAAAATGGAAAGATAATTACTTAGTATTCTTTAATGTAGATTCCATTTGAATACTTTAAAAATGATGTCTTTCAATCAGTTATCAGGATAGAAAGTAAAAGTAGAGCCACGATTAACCTAAAGGGGTGAAGAGAAGGACAATACAACCCTGTCCAAGCCACATGCAGACCTGAGTGACTCTAGAGATCTATGACCTGCCTGGGAAAGGCTAACTGTTTCACGCAACACAGAGAGACAGAGCATAAACATGTCAAAGATCTGGAGAGCTCTTCCGAATGAAAAGCAAAGACTCGCTGGAATACAAAGAGTTTTCAGAACACATGTTTGTGAGCAAAACTCCAACAAATATGATCACATTACAATCAAATTATGACATAGAAGGAGCCAGAAGGAAGCAAAGCTCCTCAGGGTGGCCTTGAGATAGGACTTCTTGGAGAAAATCCCACAGCCCTTCCCTGATGGCTCAGAATGGCAGGACTGAGGGTGAAGGGGGGGTAGATGGTTAATCTGGCTCCCTGTTAAACCGCTTTACCATTAAATGAAAAAAGCCTTTCCCTGGTTTGCCAAAAGAAAAAAGAAAGTGTGATCACAAGATAAAGTAATATTATGTAATCCTTCAATTTCTCAAATTATTATTATAATTAAAATTTATAATAATGATATAATGGTGGTAAGGCATATTTAATAGCTATAATTTTGTAGTGGAATTATTATCCATCTTAATAAGTCTAAGGACACCAGCTGCTTACAGAGTTTTCATTGAAAACTCTATAGATGATATCCCAATGATCTTTGTTAAAATGTCCTGAGGTGGAGTGCCTAGGTTTCCTTACAGCCTACCACTTTAGGTCAAGGTCATGGTCCTCGGGGACATTCTTAGCATCTGCAGAGCCAAGCTGTGGTGTACTGCGTGGCATTTAGACAGGTTGAGTGGAATACACAGCTCTTACTAATTCCAGTCTACTGAAGTTCTCTAGTTCTCACTCCACTGGAACCCCTGGCACCTCTGTAAATGAAATTTAAAAGTTCCCCACACTTCCTCTTGTCTCCTCCCTCCTAGAACCCACAGAAATTGTCCTTCTTTCTCTTTCTCTTACTCTCTGGAGAGGGCATTCCTCTGGGAGATAGTACACCTGTGCTCTTTTCTGACTTTTCAGATATTTGACTGGTAAAGAACTTCATCTATGAGCCTCAGCTTCCCCACCGGAGACAGACAAGTTAGCCTTTAAGGCTCCTTTCAGTGCTAAAATTCTCTCAATTTTCTGAGCCAAGTTCTTGGTTAGGACTTCATTCTTCATAGTACATTTCACAGGATTTTAACAATCTTTCGTCTGAGATACAGGCATAGTACGTACCATTTAGTTTAATGTCAAAGTATTGTAGAGCTCAGGGTGTACTGCACGGGTAGAATGTCTGCTTAGCATGTGCCCTGGCTTCAATCCCCAGAACGGTAAAAAAAAATTGATCCAGTAAAAGATAGCTAACTTCACAAAGAACCTCTTCTCCCAGCAGCACTTATAGTAAGAACCCACAGAGTCCCCGTTAAGAGGCCTGTCTCGCAGTCCCTTGTGGGTGCAGCCTCCCAGCTAGGCTACTACAGGGTGTCTGTTTCTTTGGCTAGGCCTGAGGGTTCAGACTGGTCTGTGTCTTCCCCCCCACTGTCTCACCCTGTGGCTTTTGACTTCTGTGACCAGTAGCAGAGGATCTGTACATAGACAAAATCACTGAAGGAGAAGGAAAGCAGGGAGAGGAGGGAAGGGACATGGGGCTACAGAGACGGGATGACCCCACCCACATAGCTCTGGTTTCGGGTGGGAAAGAAGAGGGGAAAGTGAACTGGGGAGAGAACAATCAACTAGACTCTTGCCCGGCTTTCTTCTCCAGGTCCCTCCCAGCCTCAGGCCTACCAAATCACAGTCCCCCGCACTAGCACTAGCCATGCATACCCCCGATTCCTATTTTGCCCTCTTTCTTAACTCTCTAAAACTCCCATCCTCATCATTGTCAGAGTTCACACTCCAGGTGGCAAGAACCAGCTCCAATTTTGCAGGAGTGCTTGGTCTCACATCTTGGAACATAAAGAACAGATGTTCCCATTTCTGCAGCAGACAGACAAGAGGTTAATAAAAGTTCAAATATGTAGAGTGCATTTGCCACATAGTCCTTTGTAAGCACAGTTCTGAATGCTCTATGTGGATCACTTTAACACTCAAAACTACAGAAACACATTTATTCTTCCAGTTTCACAGAAGAGCGAACCGAGGCTTACCAAGGTTATACCAGTTGTCTAAAACTACATTTACAAGAGAAAACAAGGATTGGGATGCAGGTCTTGTGAGTTAAAAAGTTTTTAGGGGCTGACCCAGGAGCCTCCACATCATTTACTACTGCCATAGAAAAATGGACTCCAGTCTCCTAACTAAAACGGACAAACACCTCGAATGTGATCCATTTTCAATGCGAGAACTGCTACTCCCTGTGGAGGTGTGGACAAAGTTCCATGGAGTGCCTTCCGCTTGTGGTGGGAACAGCTGTAAACAAACTATTGCACTAAACAGAATGGGGGCTCCCACACTTTACTGATGTGTTTCATTGGCCACGTTGTTCAAATGCAGGAATAAGGAGGACAAGACGCTACTGTTCAACAATGACAAACTTCCAGGACAACATCACATGGATCTAAAAAAAAAAAAAAATGCCCTTTTGTTCTATAGTCCCAAATGGGCAGGCAACAGTGGACACCTGTGGATAAGGTCACATCACAACACAGAAGGGAGAGAGGTTAATCTCCTGGGACAGATTTATGATTTCTGGGAAAGTTAAAAAAAAAATAATATGAAAGGGGGGGGTAAAAGTACTTTGTTTTAAATAATTTGGTAATTCACAGCTTCTATAACGCTATTTGAAAATGTTAAGACCTAGTTTATCTTCTGGGATACCTTATAAAAACAAAAGAAATGTTTTCTATGAACAATATATGTTAGATTAAAAATATTAAAGCCTTTTCTAAACTGTGCATTTTTTTAACATGACATCTATATAATAATCCTAATTGGAGCCTTGAGAGATTAATGAAAATATATGCTATAAAATGCTTGAGGTATATGGGGAAAGGCCATTATTTCTACAGCAATATAGAAATTAAATGACTGCCAATTCATTTCTTCAATCTGTCATTCAGTGACAAAAAGGCCAATGTGGGCCTTCCTGGATGCCTATCACTCCTGCCCAATGTTTTAGGCTGGCGATTGTAGGCAGTAATGCTGAGTCTCCAGGAAAGCTGTGAGGTCACAGGTCATTCTCTCAGCATAGTCCGGAATATTTTGGAAGGGCCCCTTGGAGACTCAACACAAGAAATTCCTCTCTGGAATTCCTGAAGCTCACATAATGCAGCCACCCCACAGGGCAACAATTAATTTCCACTTGTTGATGGCATTTATACACTGGCTCAAGTTTATTGAGCTCTAGATCAATGTTGCTAATGAGCTCATCTTACAGTCCACAAAGTAGGGCCTGGGTAGGGTGCCACAGACCAAGGACCCGACACGGAGATTCTCCAGCTGCTTTCCCTACTTGTTTCCCCATTATCTGGAAATAAAAACCAGTACTTGGAATGATCACCTTGAAAGTACAGCATGATCCTATTTGGAAAACAATATCAAAATCCCCCAAACTCCAAAACCTATATATAGGAAGCTGGGGGGGGGTTGTGTCTAGGAATATATAAGTGTTTTAAAGCCAGAATGCCTTGGATAGGAGCCTGATTCTAATATCATAGTGGGCTGAATGATCAACTCTCCCAACAAAAGATATATGCACTTGGAACCTTATTTTGAAAAAGCACCTTTGCAGATGTAATCCAGTTTATGATTTTGAGATAAGATCATCCAGGTTTAGGGTGGTCCCTTAATCCAGTAATAAGTGTCCTTATCCACGAGGAGGATACAGGGAGGAGGTGAACACAGAGGCAGATACTGGAGTGATGCCAATAAGCCAAGGACACCAAAGATGGCCAGAAGCCACTAAAGGCTGAGGAAGAGGAAGGGCCTCCAAAAGGAACCAACCCTGCCGACACCTGGATTTGAGACTCTGGCCTCCAGAATAAATTACTGTTGTTTTCAAGCAATTCTGTTTGTGGTAATTTGTTATGACAGTCTGAGGAAACGGAAGTATCAACCTTGTGCAAAACTTATGTTCATTTATCTCATACTCCTCAGCTGTAGAATAAGATTTTAATAATCCTAAGGACGTAGCTTAGTTGCTAGGATTAATGAGTTAATGTATGTAGAGTGCTTAGAACTGTGCTTGGTCCAGTTTTGTTACTGGTACAATATATATTATTACTATAATTGCCATCATCATGAATATACATTTGGAGGCATTGAAAGGTATATGGGCAATATCTCTGGATATTGGGGTAAAGAAGAATCCTTTTTTTACTGTACTTTTCTGTTTTATAGATTATGCACAAGGGACACATACTAGTTTTGGAGTTGAAGGCATTTGTTAATCTGAAATGATCACGTTTTTAATAGTGTAAAGATTGCTTACCTGCAAGCTCATTGTTAGATTAAGACAGCTGTGCTATGTTTTGCAAAGGTGGAGTATTTAAACAACGTGCACTCTATCAAGAATCTCATGGATTCTTCTATTTCCACTATGGAGAAATAGAAATCTGACTATTAATTCCTGAGAACTACGGGGCACAAATTTCTACAAGTAACCTACTCTTTTGGAAATGAGATGCTCTGAAAAATTGTTTCTTGTTGCCTAGCACAAGGAAATCTGATTTCTTGGTATGTGTGTTTCTCTTTCCACAGTTATAAGACTTCTACAATTACCATATAAAACTTCTTGATTCCATATGAAACTGTGCTTTCTTTTCTTCAGAGTTTATAAACTACTATTCAGAAATCTAGGTGTTTCATGATAACATTACACAGCACTTTAATTAACTGACCTATTTCTCTTATGAAAAGTACTGCTTTTGTAATGAAGTACTTAGCCCAACTCAACCACCACTGAGTTAAGGGTTATTAAGGATGTGGAACACAGCCTGCTGTGCCGTACACAGGAAGGACACAGAGAAGGGGTGCTGACTGGCACGTCAGTGACCAAAGTGCTCCCTGGCCTTTCAGGGATGAGAGAACATCAAGCGTTTCATCCTCTACAAAGTTGCCTCCACGGCCCCATAATACACAGGTAGACGGCAAGTACTCTTTAATAATGACCGTGAATTTGCAAAATACACCATTTGAAAATCATTGTTGTCAGCAGTTCCCTACTATCACGTGAAGTAGGTTGTATTTTAGCACAGCAGAAACCGAGGGGCTGCCAAGTTAATGTTGTTATTCAAGATGCCCCTCTGAGCAAGCTGTGGGACCTCTGGTAGGGGAATACCAGGGGCCTAAAAGGGTTTTAAACCTCAGGGGAGGTTTTGGCAGTGGTTTCCTGAAGCGTGATCAAATGTGGTCACAAAGTGTGTGCAGGGAGCCTGGAGTGGGGAAGGCGCCTGCAGATGGGCCACTGGAGCAGGTGTCCCAGGGTTCTGAGCCCTCTTCTTGTTGGAGCCCTCTGTGGCTTGTTTGAGCCTCAGGCACTGTTGCCTTCCCCCCATTCCTCCCCTGTCAGGTTGTTTTTCCAAACTGGGCATTCTCTTTTACCTCAGGCCACTGAAGAAGAACAAAATTATGTCATTTGCTGGAAAATGGATGGAACTGGAGATCATCATGTTAAGAAAAATAAGCCAGACTCAGAAAGATACAGCATATTTTCCTTAACATGTGGAGTCTATTAAAAAAGAAAAAAACCAAAGATGACATGAAAGTAGAAAGGGTGATATTATTAGAGAAAATGAAGGGAGTAAGGGAGAAGGGCTAGAGAGTATAAGGGAGGGCAATGGAGGTTGTAGATGATCCAAATGTTAAGTGGATGTATGAAAATAACACAATGAAACTCAGTTTTTTATAAATTAATATGTACTAAAGGAAAAAAAGGACTAACATCAGTTCTGCATCTTCCTTCTATCCATCTGTGCCTAAGGGGATTCTTACCTAGTGATTTCACTCCAAATATCTACAAACAGAACAGACAACAGACAGGAAGCCCGGGTGGCAGGCGGTAAAAGCTGAAGGGAAGGAGGAAGGGAAGGAGAGATGGAGAAAGAGAGGAAGCAGCACAAGTGAGCAGGAGAAAAAGTGAACAGGTAAGTCCTAAATTCCTAAGTAGTACTTAAGAACAAGGCCTGTTGTTCTCCATATTCACTGCCTCCTGCTCTTATTTGAGCCCAGGAATTTGGCGTGTCCATCTGTGCCTCTCCAGCATCCTCCCACATCCTGTGTTCCTGCCATACTCCTGTCCCTTTCCCCTTCAGCAGAGAGACCTCGCAGATCCACGCTGAACCCTTGGTGAGGCTTGACAAGATGCTTTCACAGCTTCTTTCCATTTTTGCCATCACTCACTTGCCGCTCAAGCTTTCTCTGGAAGCTCTTGCTAAGCCTGCCTCTCAATCTCTATCTCTAGATTTGACTTCTCCCTTGAGGGTCAGAACTTTATTTACAGGCAACTCATGGATATTTCTACTATTGTGTTCCAATAATAACCTAATAAAATATATATAAACATTTGATTCATGTTCCTTTCCCTGAACTTTCATCATGCCTCCTAAGTTCCCAACATGTGCCAGGGCATCACCACTCTCCTACCGACCAAAGACTGAAATTGCAGTCCCATCTTTGACTCTTCCACCCCTACACCACACACCCAAGATTCACTTGGGGATCTGCATCTCCTGCATCTGCTCTTTACTCTCCATTTCTTTCTAGCACCCGAATTCCAGTTCTTTCAGTCTCTTGGGAGTGTCACTACGGCAGCCTTTTGACTGTTGTTCCATGTCTTCCACCAGATTCACACTTAGCTTTTGTAATAACTTCGTAACAGAGGTCCGATGCCGTCAGCTTGGTATTCAAAAGCTTCTATCTGTGGCTACATTCTTTATGGGCTTTCCACTATTGGTTGCAGAACCACGCCGTATTTCTCATATTTGGCCCATAAAGTTTGGTCTCTGTACTTTTACACATGCTGTTTTGGAATGCCCTACTCTCAGTTGTTAATGTCCAAATCCTTCTTGCCTTTAAAAACCACCATCAAGATTCCCAAATCTCAAATACAAGTGAGGTGTCCCTGCCCCCTCACTCATCTCTGTCATTTTTATCCAGCAGTTCACATGGCATTTGGTCATCTCAACCAGAGGACCTCTGGGAAAGGGAAGTCTCATCCGATGCCTCTATATCTCCCAGATGCCTTGTGCTACGGTGCCATGCCAGGGCAAGTATCTGTCAATTACCAAATGAACAACTCAGAACACTCATCCACCATTCTGACCTCTAACAAGGACAATGAGAAAAACCTAAGAAGATAAACTCCTGGTTTCTGAACTCCAGAGGCTGGCCGCTTATTGTGGAGATCAGGCTAATATAGCACTAATTAATAGGAAACAGTAGCAGATAGATGGCAGGATCACTGAGGAGATAGATACACTATGTACATTCGAAGAAATCAGAAGATTGGTTCTACTTTTATGAGACTAAATTGGATCTCAGTAATCAATTTATTTTGGATAGTTAAGAGAAGGGTATGTTCTAGGAAGCAAGTATCAGAATAACAAGCACAGTACTTGGAGCAACTGTGGTTTGTTCACAAAATTATGAATAAACCTACCATGATAGGTAAGGAAAAAACATGAGGAGAAGGAGCCCTAACATCCTGCTGATGTCGGAGCGTGGATTAATGCCTCATCGGGATCATTCCACTTAATCCATGCAACAGCCTTGTAAAGTATATAGTATCACTGCCAATTTTATAGGCAAGGAGGCTGAGATTTGAGGGGATTAAGTAACTGGCCAAGGTTATATGGGATTAGGTGGCAGAGCTGGGGTCTGAAAAAGACAGCTGGCTTCCATCACATCATGATGTCTCCTCTAAAGTGAAAAAGAAATGTCACAGGGTGTTTTTTTTTCAGGAAAGGTGGCTTGCTGTATTTATGAACAGTTCAAGTTGTAAACCCCCCGCTACAATGTGTAATATATAGGTCCACCTAGAGAGAGAAGCAGGAAGGCTCATAGCCAGAGGAGTGCTCTCGGGAGAAATACTAAGTAGGGACACCAGAGAACTGGGCAGTGTCTCCAGACTAAAACGAAGCACAGAGAAGGTCTACAGACGCAACAGTTTGTATTAACATCACCCTGGCTCCGTCCACTTCAGTTATAAAGGACGAGAGATAATCCAGCTGGACATCGCTTTATAATAATGAACACCCATCCACAGACGTGATGGATGAGAGGAAATGACGAGGGAAACATACTTGGTCTCGTTGGCACATCGAATCTTGCAGCCACTTTTAGGTATCACCAAGCCCAGGTGCATTCGGAGCCTGCAGTTCGTGGGTCCTGTGTGTGGCCACACGTGAGTTCCAGGGTGCATGATGGAATATTTGATCTGCACAGAAAACATGACACTCCATCAGCCTTTTATCGAGGCGTGAAAAAATTCTAAATTAAAGTGACAGTACAAAATTACTGTCAGCCGGGATTAGAGCCTTTGTGAGACTCAAGATTTATATACACATCTTAATCTTTGTGAAAGGACTAAAAATAAGCACTCAAATTGTGCACAAAGTAATGAACACTGAATACTTTCTAACCTGGATTCTGACACCAACAACATGAAATTATGTTTCATTAAAAAATGAGTGAAAAAAAAAAGAGGCATTCATTGGGACAAAGGAAATAATCATTTATTTGCAAAGGTCAGCTCTCCCTCATCCCCAACAACGGTGTCCTCCCTAGTACTGAAAACACTCTTGGTACCTGTCCTCTTCTACATCCTGTTGTCTCAGGGAACTTTTCTAGTAAAGTGCAGGTTTTAGGAGCTCCTTTACAGGCATTTTCATTTTTTCTTCCTAGAACAACAAATGAAAAAAAAAAAAACTATTGTTAGAAACAAGTCTCAGCTTGGGCGCTATGACACAAACCTATAATCCAGCTACTCCAGAGACTGATTCAGGACCACAAGAGCCCAGGAACTTGAGCACAGCTTGAGCAACACACAGCAACACAGTAAAAATCCATCGCGAAACAAACACATCCAGTTAGGCTTACCTCAGCCCATTCGGACCCTATGTACAGTTTTTCTTACTGTAGGAATGAGAAGACCAGATAAACACAAAAAAAGACACAGTGTCTTCCTTTAATAGACAATGACTGGCAGAGCAGGACCTGAATTCTCTATCAGTGTTGGACTGCTAAACTAAGGATATCTAATGGCAAGGTACATGTTGAATACTTAATGTGGCAGTTGGAATAATGGCCCTTCTCAAAGATGTCCACATGCCAATCCAGGATACTGTGAATATGTTATATTATGTGGCAAGGTACATGTTTGTTATGGTTTGTGTCTAGATGTCCCCCCAAAGCCTCATGCAGTCATGGAGGCGGGCTTCTGAGTTTATGACTGATTCATGGTCTAATGCCGGGATTATGGGTGTGAGTGCTACGCCCACCCTGGGGCGGGAGACTGCATGTAATATAAGGGAGGGAAAGAGGTTGCTCGCTCTCTTGTGCTCTTGCGCACGCTCCTCCCTTTTGCTCTTGCTGTTTTTGTTGCCTTCCGCCACCATGAACTGTTGCCCTCTGCCATGTGCCACTCTGCCTTGGAGCCAGCCGAGTATGGATTGAAACCTCCACAAACTGTGAGCCAAATAAACCTTTCCTTCCTTAATTTTGGATGTCGGGTATTTTGTCCCAGCAACGAGAGAAAAGTAACCGAGACAATGTTGAATACTTAATGTGGCAGTTGGAATAATGGCCCTTCTCAAAGATGTCCACATGCTAATCCAGGATACTGTGAATATGTTATATTATGTGGCAAGGAGGAATTAAGATTGCACATGGCATTAAAATTTCTAGTGCACTGAACTTAAAATAAGGAGATTATCCTGCTTAACTCCATGGGCCCAATGCAATGACAGTGTCCCTGGATGTGGGAAAAGGAGGAGGAGGAGGACTCAGACTGGTACAGAGTAAGAAGCACCTACTGACCACTGCTGGCTTTGAAGATGGAAGAGGAGCATGAGCCAAGGAACGTGGAGAGCCTCTAAGAGCTACGGCCTCTAAAACAACAGCACTTTGATTTTAGCCCAGTAAGACCCATTGGACACTTCTGACTCCTAGAACTGTAACATAATAAAAGTGCTTATATTTAAGTCACTAAGCTTGTGATTCTTTGGTAGCCACAGGAAACTAATAATCCTCTAAGGAAGGAAAATACCTTATATTATATATCTAACTAAAATGTATTTCCAGGATTATATAAAAGAGTTACACAAACTATTTTTCATTGGAATTTAATGTCTTCTCAATGTACAGGTCATCCTTTAAGTGTGGATAGAGAATGACATTTAAATGAAGAGGAGGACAAAAAGTTTGGAGCGATAATGTTTTCTATGAGTAATTCTATTGGGAATACAGATTCTGGGACATAGTCTCAAGCATCCTGGATGATGCAAATTTCTTCACACTCTACAGTATTACTGTTTATTGGGGAATATGTGCCCAGAAAGTATGCAACATCATATGCTTTCATGAGGGAGTAAAAAAATGGACTCTCTAAAAGACAGAAACATTTTAATTCCCTATTCAAAACTTCCATAAAGGATTGCTACATCTAAAACTGAGTTTAACTTTACTTCATAAATGTTAGTTGTGTACTAAGATAATCATACACTGATAATAAAATGAGAGTTACAAAAGATGGAATTTAAAGTTATTTGCTCCAATCAAGTGGACCTCAGTATGTTAGAAAAATCATAAACCTACATTAGTTTTTCCTAAGTGATCTCTTCACCTTTTAATTTCATAAAATGATAGCTGCTATTTTTAGTGTTGATGGAGTTCTTCAAATGAACTGAATTACAAATGTCAGTTTGAACAAATATTATACAAGTGTATAAGCCATCATGAAGCATTTATAAACCCCAGCCTTCCAGGTCTTCCCATGTGCAGGGCCACGGGACACCTTGGCAAGAGTCCACGGTTCTGGATTCTGTGCTACTAGGCAGTGACTGAGTGAAGCTTGGTAGCTCAAAAAGCAACCAGAGCCTGCTAGACATCCCACAAGCACAGTGGTGAGGGCTGATCAATGCTACTAGAACAGGTATGTCTCCCCTGAACGATAGGTAATAGACAAATGGATTGTTGCTAGGCTTTCTACTTGTTCAGGATTGGACTAGAGAGCACCCCGGGCCCTTTAGATGCACACAGGTTGAGCATCTCTAATTTAAAAATCCAAAATCCAAAACTTGCTAAGTGTCAATATGATGCTCAAAAAGTTTTAAATTTTGGATCGCACTTTTGGATCACTAATGCTCAACTGGTAAAGTATATACAAATGTTCCAAAATCTGAAAAAAAACCTGAAATCTGAAACACTTCTGGTCTCAGGCATTTCAGATAATGAATACTCGACCTGTGTTTTCTTTCTAGTATGAAAGCATAGATTCTCTCTAGGGAAAGAGCTATGCAGTAAAGATTCAACATGTGTAGATTGCCACTGGTGGTTTTAAATATTCACACGTGGTCAGAGAGGGTTCAAGCAATGCAGCAACACTTTCCCAGTGCTTACTATGGGCCTGCGGCAGCTCTGCATGCTTAGTGTGATACATCTGACGTCTACAACACCCAAGAAGAGAGGCACTTATTGTATTTTACAGAAGAGGAACTGACACAGAGGAAAGGTCACACAATAAATGTCAGAACAGAGAATTGGGAATTCCAGTCCAGCCAGGCTGGACCCAGGGTCCATGCTTTTAGCCAGGACCCAGGCACACTTTCCCATTACTGTTGCAATCATATAATGTGCTACTGTTATGTAACAGAAAAGTAGTAGCTCTGTCATATCTTTGAAAACTGTGTCAGATTTTCCACTGAGTGCTCGCTGAACCCAGTAAAAACCCTATACTTAAGCTTCTATGCAAGATATGTTATTCATCCCAAATAAATAACCTAGTGATGCATCTCCAAGTGCCAGAGAAACAAGAAAAATCCAAATCTAAAACTAATAGAAGAAATTATGAAGATCAGAGTGGAAATTAAGGAAATTTAAACTAAAAAAATAATAAAAGGATCAATAAATCAAAGAGTTGGTTCTCCGAAGGGATGTGAAAGGGATCTGGGAATAGAAGGAGATGCGAGCGAGAAGGGGAGGAAGGGAAGTAAAAAGAATCACGATGTGATAGGTATATGTACCAGTCTCCTCATGATGCATGTGCATTGCAGACATATACTAATGAAACAGGGAAGAAATTATAATTTACACTATTGATTTTTTCCAGCAAATAGTTACTGAATCCTTTCTAGAAGCCTGTAATCCACAAACAGAAAGCTCAAAGAACTTTAACGTCTTCCCAAAAGGGAAACTATGTGAACTATAGTTTTTAATAGCAATAATATAAAACTAGAAGCTTGTTATTACTATTTTGGTATTGGGGATTGAACCCAGGGCCTTTGCACTGAGCTACATTCCCAGAACATTGTTTTTTTGGGTTTTTTTTTTTTTTTGAGACAGAATCTTTCCAAGTCGCTAAATTGCTCAGGGTGAGCTCAGACTTGTGATCCTCCTGCCTCAGCCTCCCATAGTGCTGGGATTACAGGCCTACACCACCAGACTCAGCTAAAATTAATTTTTGAAAGATGCAGCAGCTGCAACAGATTGGGAAACATGTTCATCACACACACACCCACACACACACACACACACACCAATCTCTAAATTATTTAGAGGTAAAATAGAAATCAGGACAGAAATGCAGTCTATTTTTGGCAATATCTCAGTAAAAATACCATACATTATGGTTTATGGAATGCATACAAAGCTGTATCTAGAGGTCAGACTATAACTTTCATCGTTTTTATTAACAGAGAAGAAACAATAAAAATAAATGTATTAAGGAGTTCCAATCAAAATGTTTAAATGAACTAAAAAGAATTTAATCAAAAGTATAAGAGGAAGAAAAAATATAAATGCAAGAATTAGAAAATATAACCATAAAAACATAAGTGAGAAGTAGTCTTATGAGTTTTTTAAAACAAAATAGAACTTTGTTACAGTCAAGAAAGAAAGTAAAAAACAACATAAGAAATTATACTAAATCATTCATAGAAAATCAGGTATAATCAAACAAGTGAAAATTTAGTCATGTTGCCTCCAAACAAATTATAATCTCTAGTTTTTATTTTCTTTTTGCTTAATATTTTTATATCCCTATAAATCTATGAATGCCTAAATGACAAAAAGACCAAGTTACCTTTGTGATGTACCAAATGGAAATATGCATTTAGCCCATATAAGGATGGTATAGTTCTCTTAAAAAAAATCTTCTTAGAAAAAATTGACACTTGAAATCATGTGATCCCTTTCCTGATGGATACATCCTTGAAAATATTGTTGAAGTAATTCACTTCCTTTTTACATAGCAGCATTTACATAGCAGCATTCCAAATGCATAACTGAGACAAAACACTGTCCTTATTTGTCTATTATGTAATTTGATTGCTCATCGTACTCTGATATTTTATGTGTGTAGCTAAACATGCATGGCACAAGTTGTTTATTCATCAAAATGAACAGACTTTTGCATAGCTACTGTTAACAAAAAGAACTGGAAAAAGTCTTAAAAGTTAAATGCTCCTCTTTTTAAAATAAATACATTAACTCATTGAACACATACCCTGGAGCTCCATCTACGTGCCAGGGTGGGGGTTAGGCTCAAAACAAGGTGAAGAGATAAACCTCTTATCTCTAACATGCTCAGTAGTTACTGTGTTGTCACTCTGCTGTGTTACCCATTTCTATCATCTCTCATTCATGGCAATATAATTTTGCCTTGTAGCATCAACTCTATTTTATAGATGCTAATGAAGCTTAGGGATGCTCTTTACTAAGCCACTGACAGGCATGTGGTGGACTTTTTAGTTGCACCTACACGGTAGGATCACTGTCAGTAACACATTATTCAACATTCAGAAAGATCGGGAAAAATAAAAATACTGCTTATATACATTATACATTTATGGAAATATACATGTACATAATATATATATATATATATATATATATATATATATATATATATATGTATATACCTACACATATGCACATTTACACACAAATTGCTCAGATGTATTTTTTAAAACAATGAATGCATTTAAGGAATCTAGGTTTTCGGGCAGGCTCCTTTAAGTCCAGGAATCCCAGCTTTGGGACCATCACAGAAGAATCTTCTCACTTGTCCTCAAGTCACTGGCTGCAGAGAACAATCTAGAAGTCAATAGCTCACCTTGTTGCCACAGTGTAAACTGACTCCAGTCACCCTTCTCCCTCAGGTTTTCATCTTCAGGCAGGAAAAGACCTTTGGCTTTATCCATCACTGCAAGGCCTTCATCACGGATTAACTTCCAGTTTCTTTCTAAAGACTAGAAGGAAGAAGGTCTGGTTTCACTAGACTGAAAATATGCCTGGCAGAACATCTTATAATGACTTTCAGCTTTTTATTTGTTTGCTTGCTTAATAAAATAATGAAATGTTTCCTCTCATCTAGATTGCATATTTTAGTTTTCTCAGATTTAGTTTTGCCTTTCAGTAGAGTTTCTTATAAATATGCCAATAAACAGTGTAAATATTAATTAAACTTTCAATGATATCAGAAATGTACCATTTGATGCATTATAAAATTAACATCAAGGGGCTGGTGAGATAGCTCAGCGGCATAAGCGCCTGCCCGGCAAGCACGAGGTCCTGAGTTCGACTCCCGGAACCCATATAAAGGAAGAAAAAAGGGCCAGTGATATCGCTCAGTGGCACAAGTGCTTACTGGCAAGTGCAAGGTCCTGAGGTCGACTCCCGATATCCACATTAAAAAAAAAAAATTAACATCAAAGCATAGCAAATAAGTGCCCTATTGTTTAGAATCCACTCAAACAAAAATATTTCCATGATTTCTTATTTGTAATGCTGCCTTAGCCCCAGCCAGGGTTTATGACTGGTAGAGCCAAGGAGTGACCAGGTGGTACCAGCAGCTCCCCTGGAAAATCTCCTGCCATCTGAACAGCATACTTCGTTGTCAGTCAGAGGTGGGTGATAATCAGGTAGGACCAAAGTGGGCAAGAATGCAGGGGGGACATCCAGAGCAGTCAACTGAAATAAACTGGTACCAGAATAAAAGAATAAAACAACTTTCCTACAGTAGGAAAAAGTATAGCTAAACTAGGATTTTTGAAATGTCAATTATTCCAATCATTTCTATGTTAGATGAGATGTGCATGAAATAATTGAGTATATGAGTGTGAAGATAAGCAGGAATACAGCAGCTGATTTCAACAAGAATCAGTGGTCAGATATATTTTTGTAAGTGGCTGAAAGCAGGAGACTAGAACTAACAAGTACAGTGAGTAAGATTTTATTGCAAGGGGCCGGTGAGATGGCTCAGCAGCATAAGCACCTGCCTGGCAAGCGCGAGGGCCCGAGTTCGACTCCTGGAACCCACATACGAAAAAAGGGACGGTGACATCGCTCAGCGGCATGGGCACCTGCTGGTGCATGAGATCCTGAAGTCGACCCCCGGTACCCACAAAAAAAAATATTTTATTGCAAAATATGAAAATTATCAACACTTCTGAAAATGAATTGGGTTGCTTTGTAAAACATCATTCCTTAGCTTTTAAATTACTCAACTAAAGTGAACTGTTATTGGGTAAAACAAAGCATGAGACAGTGTATAAAGTGTTTTCATCAACCCAGGTGTTATGAATTCATGATTCAGTATAGGAAAAAAATGCTAAGTCAGGATGACTACAGAGGGGGAGGGTTTCAAAAACTTATTCTCAGATACGTGTGAAAACACGATGACAACCTCAGCCAACTCAGAGCTAAGTCTTGCCTAAAGCTATCTCTGTACGTCTTTAAAGACTGGCTTAAAAGCTTCCCCATACAAGTGCCTTGTAATTTGATGAGTAAATAGACTGTAACTACTACTGTAGCAGGTAGGTGTCTCAGCCAATCACCAGTGGCCAACTGTATGTTCAAATAAGACAGACCCAAGTTGTAACCAATAGAGCTGTCTCGACTTCCATTTTCTGCACATAATTTCTTTGTCTCTTGCTATAAATATAACCTGCGTGTGAGGTGAACATTATGTATCATTATAAATGCAGACTGCTGCCTGATTCTGGAATCACAAATAAAGCCAATCAAGATCTGCAAAACTAGGTTTGTTCTAATTTTCTCTTTTAACACCAGGCAACACTTTTTAGATAATATGAAAACATGAAGGTTATTAAAATATGGTAGGGTGCGAAACTTTGATTAGTGATTGATTTTATAATTCTATTTCTGTGAAACTCACCCTTTAATTTGTGTCAATATCTACACCTGCTCCTACCACCTCCTTCCTTGGAGTGGTGCCGGTCATTTCTCTTCCTTCAGCATTTAGTCCACTAACTAGTTTCCGTATTTTTTTTTCATCTCAAGTAGGCAGTTTGTAATTAGCAAGTCAAAGACTGTATTTCAATAAAGAGATATTCAAAAGTCCTCACTTTGGCAGGTCCCCAGATTGTTAGAACTCAATGGTGCTACTAAGAACATCAAAAACATGGCAAGGCAAAACAAACGTACCTCAGCATTGGTTTACATCTTCTCAAATGTATGTAAACTGTCGTCACTCACTCCTGTTACTGTAACTCGTTCAAGTTGCTAGGTAAACCTGTCATATTCTTGTTATACTGTCACACAGACAAGGAGAAAATTACCTCTCTAACACAGGAAATTACTTTCCAAATGAGGTTATTGGCACCTCATAAGGGCAAACTCTTCCTCTCTTCCTCCTAGTATTTTAGAAGTTTCTTTCATTTCTTTTGAAAGCTGACTTTAGGAACATAGTTAAAAATAGCTGATCTTTTGTTAACAAATAGGTCATAAAGCCCAAGGGGAAACGTTGAAGTGATTGCATCACTCAATACAATTTATTTATTTTTTCCTGAAGAACAGGTTGTCTTTTAATGTGAAATGTCACTTCTGCATCTCTCTCCCTCAGTCTCCCTAGGAAGTGTTGCCAAGGTACTTTTCCAAAGGTAGCCATGATTTTTTTTTAAACTTTGTTTTCCCTTGTTATATGTGGCACACACGTATAGGATGACAGACTCAAGCAAAAAGGAGCAAACAATCCAGACGTGTTGTCCCAATACCTTACTCCAAAACCTGTACTAAAATGTCAGCGGCACTGTCCCTTAACTGTACTGGTTAATTTTGGTAGTCAACTTGTTGGTAAGCCACGCTTTTGGTTGTCTGTGAGAGTGCTGCCAGAGACGGGTTGCATGTGGGTCCGTGAACTACTGAATGGTGAAGGGGAGGACCTGCCTGAATGTGAACACCACCATCTTGACACCACCCAACAGGCTGGGGGCCTGGACGGAAGAAAAGGTGCAAGAAGGAGGAAGTTTGCACACATGGGACTATTGAGCAGGGGCATTTTTGCTGCTGCTGTTGCCCATGCACAACGGATTCTGGCCTTTCAATGTGGATTTGGGCAAGTAACTCTCCAGGGAGAGTCCAGCCTTAGCGTGGGGCTGTACCATACTACCACAGCAGAGTTCTAGTTTTCTTCCATTATAAAATAGTCTGCATTATTTTTTCTTTTGAGTTCAACACTTTGTCACTGAATTTTACAGTTGGAGGGATCTGTACTGTTAATCTGGTGGAAATTTTGACTTTAGAGATGATGAAATGAATCCTGGGCTGGTTAATGAGCCTAAGAACTCATCATCTAGCAGTCAGGAGAGACAGCACCAGAAACCCAGTCATTCCTAAGGCACCTGAGGGAGGGTAGGAGGTCACACTCAGGCACAGGGATTGCACTGTGATGGGCTCTGGGCCCCTTTTCCCCTTGTAGAGCAAAAGAGCAACTGAAGAATCCCACAGTCTCTGATATACAGTAAGTCCTCTATGAACGAGTTTCATTCCAGGAGAATGTTCGTAAGTCGGATTCGTTCGTAAGTCTGGCAAAGTGAGTCTTCCACAGCTTTGACACAAATATACAATGTATATTGCTTTGGGATTCCTAGCAGTCTCCTCCACATCACCACTGCTTTTTCTCTTGCTTCTGGACATCCCAGGCTCTGAGCACTGTACTACTGCACACTATCACACTGTACAGCAAACACACAGCAGCACAGCTGTGACAATGTCTGGCAGACACGTGAGCTACTTCCATGATTTGGTCACTTCTGGGAATGTTCATAATGTGAGGTTGGTTCCAATCTGTGAAAGTTTGCAACTAGAATGTTCATAAGCTGGGGACTTGCTGGACAGGGGTTTACTGAGCACCTGTCAGTTCAGGCACCCATCAAGAGCAGATATTTTCAAGGTGCTTCGACAGTCATATACGTCCCACTCAGGACTGGGCAGAGGCACAACTCAAAGAAAGCTCACAAGTGGGGGAATCTGAGTGAACCAAAAGACAGCACCAGTTAAACTCACGTACATAAAGAAAAACAAAGATAACAGCAATCATGATCTACTAATAGTTCAATGAAAACACTTTTTTAAAAAAAATACATTCAGATTGAACCGAGGGCCTTTACACTGAGCTATATTCTCAGCCTTTTTGAGACAGTCACTTGTGCCAACTCACTAAGTTGCCCATGCTGGACTGAAACTTGACGTCCTCCTGTCTCAACCTCCTAGCCAAAAAATTGTAACCAATTTTTTGACCAAAATAATAATTCTACTTGAGGACGCTTCCTTTAGCTAGAAATGTGAGGTGGGACTTGGAAATGTTTTTAACCAAGGAAACAAATTTAATGAAACTCACTGTTTGTAAGAGATTAAAGACATAACCTAATTGCACAGTATTGCAATCTTGGTCCATTCGGGTTGTTACAAGAAAATACCATAGACCGGGTGGTTTGTAAATAACAAAAATATATTTTCTCAGTTTGGGGAGCTGGAAGTCTAAGATCAAGGAGTTAGCAGATTTTGTGCCTGGTGAAGTCCCACTTCCTGGTTCACAGACAGCAGCTTCTCACTCCAACCTCCCACACTAGAAGAGGGTATGGCAGCACTGTGAGGCCCCATTCCCATTCACAAGGGCTCCACCCTCACGATCCAATCTCCTCCCAAAAGTCTCTCCTTGAATACCATCACCTTGGGCTCAGGGGTTCAAGATAGAAACTTGAGGGTGACAGAAATATTCAGACCACAGCAGTGGGATGGAGAGGGACAGAAGGGGAGATATGAACTTTCTCTAAAGTAATATTACTCAGTTAGTGATCTGAGTTGGTAGAATACAATATCTATCTATCTATATATATATAGATAAATTTTTTTTGAAATTCCAACACGAACTTGAATGCTTACAGAAAGCAAAAAATTCCTACACATTTTTAAAGCTTTTGTTTGAAATATTATTTGACCCTAAATTCATCCATTTCATAAAACTGAGAGGAGAAACTAATAGCTTTGTTATTTGAGTGGGTTGCTAGGAAGGCAACGGTTCATACTGCACATTTTTTCCTGTGGCTACAGAGACTTCAGAGAACAAAGATGTGATTGTTATTACAGCGCTACACGGCTTCCTAAACGCATCACCAGCACTCACCTTTTAAGTTCAATCTCAGCTATATTGGGCACTCAAGTCATCTACAGACTTCCCAGTTTCAAGGCCTACTAATCCCACAATACACCCTAGCTCACCGTAATCCAAATTCTTATTTTCCTTACTAATATTTTTATTCATTAAAAACCCACATTTTAAAAAATGTCGAATATTACCAGAAGTTTTATTATGAAAACGATGTGGAACCCAACAACCAGCTAGTTCTTTTAAACATTTTTTTTTACCTGCTTACATATAAATATTTTGTAAAGTAGTGCAATTATGGAAATCAGTATGGAGATTCCTCAATAAACTAAAAATAGAAATTCCGTTTGACCCAGCTATACCTCTCCTGAGTATATTCCTGAAAGAATTAAAGACATCACACCATAGTGATATTGTACATGCATACTCATGTTTATAGCAGCACAATTCACAATAGCTAAGCTCTAGAAATGATCTGGATGTCCACTAATAGATGAATGGATGAAGAAAATATGGTATACATACTCAGTGGAATATTATTCAGCCATAAGGAATGAAAGCATGTCATTAACAGGAAAATGGATGGAATTTGAGACTATGTTAAGGGAAATAAGTCAGACACAGAAAATTATAGATTGCACGGCTGCTCTTATATGAGAAACCTAAATTATAAATAAATAAAAGATCAGAATAAAGGAGAGATGGTAGTAAACAAAAAGGCAGAATTTTTAGAGACATGAAGGGAATAAGGGGGAAGAAATAGAGATGATGGGATTGAAAATGATCAAGATATGCCATATATATATTTTCCCAAAATAAATGTAACTATTATGCATTGCCAACATACACAGATAATGAAAATAACATGCTTATACTACTATTACTGATTTACTAACTTTAGACCTTATCACTCACCTGGTAGGGAAGGTGAGTCTTTCGCTTTTCTCTTCTTTCCATCCTATTGATAGTTAATTTCACAAATCTTTCATACATCTGAGCAAATTCACATTCAGATTTTATAATATTATGACAATGAAGTATCATTCAAACTTGAGTTGTGATGAGAACACTTCACTTTTAAAAAGTTTGCCCCCTTTTTGTTGGCTTAATTTTCTAAAGCACTTAACACTATTTCTTCACTAGCTCTGAAAGACTAGGATAAAATCTCTTGATACTACAGGTTGAATATGTCTCACTCAAAACTCTGAAATCTGAAATGTTCCAAAATCTGAAACTTTTTGAGTGAGGGAGTGGAAAAGTGCATACCATGAAACTTTCTTGCAGAATATTATTTAAAATATTGTATAAGGCTGGGCATGGTGGCACATGCCTATAATCCCAGCACTTGGGAGGCTGAGGCAGTAGGATCACTGAGTTCGAGGGCAGCCTGGGCTACAGAGTGAGTTCAAGGCCAGCCTGAAATGCATAATGAAACCCTGTCTCAAAAAAAAAAAATAAGATAAAATATTGTATAACACCACTTTCAGCCTATGTGTATAAGGCATATATAGAACATAAATGAATTTTGTGTCCAGATTTGGGTCCCATTCCCAATCTCAATCATATATATATACATATAAGTATATATATATACACACAAGAAAAAATCCAATACCCAAAGAAATGTGAATCTGAAACATTTCTGGTCCCAGGCATTTTGGGGAGAGACTACTCAACCTGCACTCTACTCTTTGTTAAAAACGTAGTCTGTTACTTTGCTTTCTTTTTCTAAAGAAATTAGCAGTCTGCCTTGCTGTGACCTGGACCAGCGCTTTCTGAGTGGTGTGGAGTTTGCCTTGGTCTCTGCCAGATATTGAGCTCCCTAATTAATGGTTTCTATTTGTTCCTGAGGAAGGATGCGCCACAAGTAAAACTGCATTCCTTAAAATACCTAGGCTAGAGCTCTTGTTATATTTGATTGAAGGTTTATAAATTTGTTTTGGTTTTTCGTAATTTCTTTTTATAATTTTTTGTTATCAAGTATGATTGCTATTTTATTTTTATTTTAAAATGACAAAGACTGAACATCTTCAAAGTGTACAATGTGACGATTTTCATATGTATATACTGTGTGATTATTTGCAATCAAATTGATTAGCACATCCATCAAAATCGACGCTGTACATAAAATCCCCAGAACTTGCTCCATTTTTACAATGGAAAGTTTGTACCCTTTGACCAACATCGGCCCATCTTCCCCTACCCTTATCCCATGGCGGTCATTGTACTACTCGCTGACTATATGAGTTTGATTTTTTAAGATTCTGCATTGGCTTATAGAATTGGCTATAGCATTGGCTTATAGAATCCTCCAGGTTCACCCATGTTGTTACAAAGGGTAATACCTTCTTTTTTATGCTAAATACTATTCCTTTGTGTATATGTACCACATTTTTCATTATCGTTTGACCTGTTGATGAACACACATATTGTTTCCATATCTTGGCTATTATGAAAAATGCGACAGTAAAAATGGAGATGCAGGCATCTTTTGGACATGCTGATTTCATTTTCTTTGGGTATATACCCAGAAGCAGGATTGGTGGATCCTATGGCAGTTCTATTTTTGTTTTGTTGAGTAAACTCACACTATTTTCCATAATGGCTGTATCAGTTTATGTTTCAGCAACAGTTTACAAGTGTTCTCTTTCCTTCATATCCTTGCCAACAATTGTTATCCACTCTAACACATCTTATTGTGGTTTTTATTTCCATTTCCCCGATGTTTAATAATATCAAGCATTTTTCTTATATATGTTGGCAATTTGTATGTTTTCTTTGAAAAAAAAATCTATTCAAGTTCTTTGCTCATTTTAAAAATCAAATTATTTGATCTTTTGCTATTGAATTGCATAAATTCTTCTATATTTTGGTTATGAGCTCTTTATTACATGTTTGGTTTACAAACATTTTCTTGAATTCCATCACTTGCCCGTTCATTTTGTTGATTGGCTCTTCTGCTGTGTAGAAGTTTTTAATTTGATGTAGTCTTACTTGTTTATTTATTTTGTCTGTGCTTTGAGGGCCATAACAAAAAAATTATTGCCTAGACCAATGTCATTTGGTAATGTTGAAAGCACTGCAGCATTACATTGCTAGCATTAGTGCTACTGTTGGGAAATCCAGTGGTTTTTGGATTCCTGTTCTTTCCTCCTCCCAATCCACCCCAAGAAGCTTTCTAGGAGCCAAACTGCTCATTTGGAAATCTGATTTTGCAACTTATTGGCGTGTAATTTGGGGTACGTTACTCAATACTGTACGTTAGGTTCCCCCTTTACAATGTCCCTGAAAGGATTAAGTGAGCTAAAAGAGGATGTGCTCTGCCACCTTGAAATATATAGAAATTCACACCTTCCAGTTGTGGACAGTTCCTCGTATTTTTTTAAAATAAAGTTTTCTCCAATTTTTCCTATTCTCTCTGGAATTCCTTCCGTTTGCATGCTGCACATGTTAAACAGAATCTCTAACTTTCCTTTTCTATTTTCCATCTTTGCCTTTTTTTTTTTCCCTAGGAGATTTTCTTGACTTAGCTTTCAACACTATTCTTACACTGTTATTTCCTCGAATAACATGTTTAAAAATTAAGTGTGTTTTAAACTAACATATAAAAAGTGTACTGAACAATGAGATACCATATCATGTTTTGATACATGGGTATGTTCTGGAATTTTAAAATCAGGTTAAAAATACCTATCTCTTCAAACACTTATCATTATGACAAATACTTTCCAAATCTTTTCTTCTAGCTGCAGAAGTTCATTACTCTTATCTATAGTCACAACAGCACACAAGAACTTCTTGCTCCTACCTAACTGTCAGGCACAGGTTTTAACTTCTGGATGATCTCTGTGGGTCTTTGGTCCTTTTCATGGTTTTCTATACTTGTTTGGTGGATACATTCTCACTTGTTATTGCTCTGAGAACATTAGAGGTACTATTTCAAGTTCACTTGTTGCTCTCTGTATTTTCTGTTTCTACTGAGCTACAGCATTCTTGTTTGATCTGCTCATTGTTCATGTTGAAGAGGTTCCTCAATGCCTGGCGATTGCTGGCTGTTATTTCTATAAAAATTAATAAGTGATTGGACATCTGTGTGAAATGGCAGCGCCTGTGGTTCATGGACACACTGGCAAAGCAGATTTCTTTTACTGGGGAACCTAAGATGTTAGTATAGCCAGGCCTGTGCTTTGAGGGGCTGTGCAGTTTCTTTAGTTACTATACCAGTAGTTCCAGGTACCTTAAATAACTTCCTGAGAAATCCTTCCACTTGGTGTCTACATTCTTGGATCTAATTAATCAGGTACTTCTATCTCCCATTTTTACATAAAGATGCTGATATTATTCATGTGTTATTTTCTTTGTCTTGTTACTTGAAACATTTGTAAAATTTTTATTTGTTTATTGTTATTTCCATGAAAGTCAATGTAGAAGGATGTTAAATGTATATGTTGTTTTAATTCTTCTTCACATTTATATTTTCTACATATATATACACCTGACAGTTCATATTTTTTACTGTTTATCTTCTTTTATCCTAGGCTAAAAAGACCTTGTAATATGTAATCTAACCCACTAGTGAAGCTTAGAAACAAAAAACTTACAAGCCTACAGAATCCTTTACCAGTCCTTTGAATGTACCTTTACAAGATCACCAAACTCAAAGTTACGATGTTTCATATGATAGATATTCAATAGAAAGAGAAAACAGTAAGGAAATATTGTTAGAATCATTTTTTTCTCTACATTTTGAATCAAGCTCTGTGCATGTCTGACTCTCTCTGGTTGTTAAGTTAGAATCGTGGGCAAAAGTCAGGGAAGCTGTCATTCATTAATCAAATCCTGGCCATTAGGGGTCCATTATTACAGAAGTTACTGTTATGTTTCCTGGATTGTCACTAGAGATAGCAGGCTGGCCTCCTGCAAGTCTGACCAACAGCAGGCTGGCTTTCCTGGATGTTTATGGTAGATAACGGGTTGGTTTCTTGGAAGTCAGCCAATGTCATCAGTCAGAAGAGGGGACAATAGGGGAGACTACTACTCTCTGGCTTCCCTTCCAAGCCTACCTGCTGAGAACAGGGCCCTGACCTAAGACTGGAGGCATGACAACTCTGAGCAGAAACCCTAAAGTCCCTAACCTCAAGGGGCTGAAAGTCTGATGGGTAGACTTTCTGTGTATACATCAAGACAAATTGTTTGATAAATAGATGCACAAATAGATGCACATGTGGATAGGTATAGTTAAGACACTGATCTGTATGTATGTATCCTAAAACATAGATCATGACCTATCAGACTAAACATTTTAGAAACCCAAATGGAGCACCAGCTTGCAGGTTCAGTCTGCAATTATTCTGAAGTATCAAGCACTGTACTATGAGTTCCCAAAACAGTCAAAAAACCAATGTGTAGGCATTATGTTTTTCATGTTGACAAATACTGAAAACTCACCGACTTTGCTTTGAGAAAGAAAATGACCTTCTAGTTTAAAATAACTGAAAGAATATCAAACATTTTGTTTTGCTATATTGCCACAATTGGTATCACATGCCATCTTACAGCCTCAGCGAAGAGTTGGCTCTTATTCAGGGCTCATATCTAAAAGCACCCAGGATCATCCAAGGTGCTGGGGTTTCTCTTCGTTTGTTTTTCTGAGCCTCATTAAAACATGTAGGAGGGGAGAAACTGAAGGGATTATTTTAAATTTAGTGATGAGAAAGTGAAGCTCAGATGGGTGAAATAACTTATCCAAAGATTCACAGCTGACAGCAAAATTAATCTACTTCTAATTATAGGGCACCTTCTAAGAAGCTCACCTTTAAATCACATAATCATCAAATTCTAGATCCCATCATGGTTTTGTTGTCATCTTAGGTGAAAGCATCATTGGAATCTAAAAAATTTAAAGTTCCATTTGGAAAAAATAGGCCTGAACTCTTATGTTAATTTTAAGGAATTGCTTTTAGCACTTCTTTATACATGACATTTGCATTTTTACAAAATTGCTAATCTTCTTAATGTACAGCTTAATTCCAGTTTAATTCTGACATTTTTGCTTCTTTCTCAATCTGTTTTACTCCAAAAAGCAGTTCACTGAAAACATTCAAATATTTAATCACATGGAAAGAAATATTGAACCACTAATGTATTACTGTGTAAATCCTATTTTTGTTCAGGTGAAGTTATTCATACATAATGGATTTTTTAATTAATAAAAGCCACAGTCTGGAGAAAATGAAAGAGGGTGCTATTCTAATCAATCATTTCTATGTGCTCTGTCACATCATTGGCAAAGTATTACTGGGCACTTCTCCAACTGTAATAAAACTACATTGTGAAGAAAGGCTAACTTATCTGTGATGCTATTTGTTTACATCTGAGAAGCTGCTTTGAAAAGCTCAGAAAAAATTCAAGAGATGTCCTTTTTTTACCCAGTGATAAATGCAGAGTTAGGTCCAGGAAAAACAAATACAAAAGGGATGTTTTAAACTATAGTTTTCAGTTGTTACTGGCTGTGAATTTGTTTTCAATGTTACTCTAATGGTTTCTGCACATGGATGTTTATATTTAAATTAACTGTGGGGGAAAAAAATTAGCCATGGAATAGTGAGGAACAAAGGGCTAATCTCAAAAAGGGAAGAGCAATACTTTTAAAGCATGATGGCTTTTCCTAGACTACAAGAGATCATTTCTATTTCCAATCTAGCCAACACTTTAATCTATCTTTTTGTTTCAGTTTCTATGTTAAATAACCCCAAGGCACTGAGGGCTTTGATATTTGTGATTTGGGCAGCAACCTAATCAATTTTAATGAAAACAATCTCCAAAGAGAAAACTCCACTGGAACATTCTTCGTTAATTTCTTTCCCCTCGTTGGATTATATAACCCTCAGTCCCGGAGCTGCTAAATTATAGGCCACACAGTGAGGGAGAAAACAGCACAGAGCATGCATTTTAGTGAACACTGTCCCATCCCTCCAAGAAAAATGCAACCTCAATCTCTCTGGAGCAAACAGTGGGAATGACTTGAGGGACAGTGTGCTATTTGAGGTAGGTAACGGTCACTTACAGCCAGAATCTGGGTAACTATTCTAGAAGTATTTTGGCCAAATGTGGCAGGTCCCAGAACTAGACAGTTTCCACTTTAAGATGTCAATGATCCATGATCCATAATATTGTAAGTTGGAAATGGAAGAATATCTTGATATGCAATATGGGCTCTGAATTTCCTCACACAGCTGGCTCTCTTCTGTCAGTCATTATTGGCAAACAGTCACCCTGTAACTACTTTCTGGTATTATAGCCATACCATATGCAATATTAACATTCTGGAAATAAAGGTAGTTTATTAGCAAAGTAAAGCACTGCCACATAGCACTCAATCTTGCACAAAGGATGTTACACATTCCATGCTGCTGGGCGCTCTGTGATTAAATAGACAGAGCTTATAACACACAGACCTGAAACAGAGAAGCTGAACTAAATAGAATTTTGAAATAAACACTGGAGCAGCAAAAAGGACATAGACATAGGAGCAAACATCAGTAACTCTGAGGGCAGTTGAGAGGGACCAGCAAGGAGATGGATTTTGAGGACAAGGAAACCTCTATTCAAATCTCAGCCCTGTTACCATTATTCATGGAGCCTTAGGTAAATGTCTTTAGTTCTCTCATCCTACTTTACTCATATATAAATGGGCACAATAATAGCTATCTTTTAGAGCTGATATAAAGATTAGAAATATATAGAAAAGTATTCAAGGGAAAGAAACAATCTGCTTTCTGTCTTCATGAATTTGCCTATTCATGATAGTTCATATGAATATAATAATGTAATATGTGATCTTTTGTGACTAGCTTCTTTCACATAACATCATGTTTTTAAGGTTCATCCGTATTACACCAGATAGCAGAACTCTATTGCTTTCTATTATCATTGCATAGATGTTCCACGTTTTGTTTGCTTATTTATCATATGCAGATGTACCACTTTTTTACTTATTTATTCATAATTTATTCATAATCATTATTCATCATTTGAATGTTTTGGTTTGTTTCCATTTTTGCTGTTATGAATAATGATACTGTGAACATTTATGTATCTATTCTTTTTATGAACATAGGAGTGGAACTGTACGGCCATACAGTAATCCTATGTTTAACTTTTTGAGGACTTTCTGATGAACTGCTATACCATTTTCCTAAGTGCAACACTTTGTATAACCAGCCATATCCGAGGATTCCAGTTCCTCCAGACACACACCAGCACTTGCTAATGCTTATTTTAACTTCCTTCGTTCTTATAGCTATCTTAGTGGTTACAAAATGGCCCAAATTATGATTTTCATTTGTATTACCTTAATGACAAATGACACTGACTTTTTTTTAATATGTTTCTTGGCCATCTATGTATCTTTTTGAACAGCTATCTTTTAAAATTCTTTTCCCATATTTAAATTGGGTTATGTGCTTTTATTATTGAGTTATCAGACTTCTTTACATTTTCTGGTATAAGTCTCTTGTCAAATATAATACTTGAGCTGGGCATGGTGGTGCATGCCTGTAACCCCGGCACTCAGGAGGCCGAGGCAGGAGGATTGCTGTGAGTTCCAGGCCAGCTTGAGCTACCTCATGAGTTCAAGACCAGCCTGTACCACACAGAGAGACCCTGTCTCAAAACAAAATAAAACAGAATGAAACATAAAAACCAAATATAGGACCTGTAACTATTACATCTCCTTCTGTGGATTTTATTTTGGTGTCTTTCAAAGAATAAAAGTTTAAGTTTTGATGGAGTCTAATTTATCTACAGATGCTCCTTGCCTTACAACGGGGTTACATCCTGATAAGTCCAGCCTAGGTTAAAAAAACATACTATGAGTTAAAAATGCATTTAATACATCTACCCAATGGAACATCATAGCTTAGCCTATCCTGCCTTAAATGTGCTCAGAACACTTACATTAGCCCACGGCTGGGCAAAAGCATCTGACACAAAGCTTATTTTACAGTAAAGTGTTGACTATCTCATGCAATTTATTGACTACGTGTATATAAAATGCTTGCAACACAGTACAGTGCAGAGTACCAGCGCTGCCCCTCTGGATCAGGAGTATGACTGGGAGCTGCGGCTCACTGCTGCTGCCCAGGAACATGAGAGGCTTGGGACGCATATTGCTAGCCGGGGAGAGACCCAAATTTAAAATTCAAAGTATAGTATGGTTTCTACTGAATGTGTATTGCTTTTGCCACACTGTAAATTCAAAAAGTCATTAAGTCAAGCCAGCATAAGTTGAGGACTATCTGTACTTTGTTTTTTTTGAGTTGTGCTTTTGATATCATACAAAAGAAAAAAAAAAAAAAAACCCAAAAGACAAAAATCCTAACTTAATGTTGCAATGAATTAACTTCTGTGTTTTCTCCTGAAAGCTTTACAGGTTCTTCTCTTACATTTAGGCCTATGTCCATTTTGAGTTCATTTCTGTGTATAGTGTGAGGCAGCCTCATTCATTCTGTGTATAGTGCGAATCGACAGCAGATGGACTCCTAGTTGTCCCAGCACCATTTCTGAAAGGAAAATTCTTTCTCTACTGCACTGTTTTGGTCCCCTTTTCAAGAAGCAAGTGACCATAAAGGTAAGGGTTTATTTATAGGCTTTCCATTCTATTATACTGGGAGATAGATATACATCTATCTATCTATCTATCTGGAAGTATCATACTGTCTTGATTATTGCCGCATTGCTGTAAGTTTTGAAATTGGAAAGTATGAACCTTCCAACTTTGCTCCTTTTCAAAATATTTTGGCTATTTTGGATCATTTGTATTTTCATATGAATTTTAGAATCAGCTTGTCAATTTCTTCTTTTTTTTTCAAATCTAGGTGGAATTTGGAAAGATTATGTTGAGGCTTAAAGTCAGTTTGAGGGGTTTGCTATCTTAACAATACGAAGTATTCTGATTCATAAACATAGAATGTGTTTCCTTTATCCAGATGATTTAAAACAACCTTCGACAAGTTTTCATAGTTTTCAGTGTACAAGTTTCATGTTTCTTTATAATATTTATTCTAAGCATCTGTTATGGATTCACTGATACCTGGAAGCCTTAACCCATAATACCACAGAATGTGACCTTATTTGAAGACAAGGTCTTCACGGAGGTAATCAAGTTAAAATGAAGACATGGAGGGCCATAAGTCAACGTGACTGTTAACCTTTCAAACAGAGAAAATGTGGAGCCAGACATACACAAGGAGAACAGCAAGGGAAGATGAAGGCAGAGATCTATAAGCCACAGAACACTAAAGACTGCCAGAAATCCACCAGAAGCCAGAAAGAGGAACAGCAGAATCTCATTGCCCTCAGAAGGAATAACTCTGCTGATACCTTGATCTGAAAAAGTGAGAAAAAAATTTTATTGTGTAAGGTACCCAGTTTGTAATACTTTGCTATTGTAACCCTTGAAACCTAAAAATAGCATTTTACTCATTTTTTATGCTATTGCAAATAGATTTGTCTTAATTTAATTTTGGTAATGTGTTTTGCTAGTGTGAAGAAACAGAATTGGATTTTACATATCGACCTTGAATTCTATAGGCTTGATGAACTCCTTTATTAGTACTTTTTTTTTTCAGTACCGGGGATTGATGCTGTGCTAGGCAAGCACTGTACCGCCGAACTACATCCCCAGTCTTTATTTTGAGACAAGGTCTCATGAAGTTGCCCATGCTGGCCTCAGCCTTGTGAGTTGCTGGGATTACATGCATACTTTTAAGACAGAATTTTTTTTAGGACTTTTTATATAGAAAACGATGTCATCTTAGAATGTAGATACTTTAACTTCTTTCAGTCTTTCACCATTAAGTATGACGTGAGCTATAGGCTTCTCATAGATGCCCTTTTTCAGGTTAAGGAAGTTCCCTTCTCTGCCTGGTTTGTTGTATTATTTTTCTTATCTTGAAAGAGTGTTGGATTTTGTCAGATTTCTTGTGTCTACTGAAATGATCACACAATCATAATCATATAATCATGGCCATGTTTTCTGAATTGATTTATTTTCATTTGCATTCCTCAGAAAAATACCTCTTGTTCACGTATATAGTTCTTTTTGTATGTTGCTGGATTCAGTATGCTAATATTTTGTTAAGGAATTTTACATCTACTTTGTGTAAGAACTATTGGTTTGTAGTTCTCTTTTTCAGTGATGTCCTTGATTTTGGTATCAGAGTAATAGTGGCCCCATAAAGTGAGTTGGTGCTTCTTTACTCATATTTTTGGGAAGAGTTTGTGAAGGTTTGGTACTAATTCTTATTTAAATAGTTGATACAGTTTACCAGTGAAGAAATCTGGGCCTGGGTTTATTTTTGTGGGAAGCTTTTAAATTATTATTTTAATTTCTTATTACAGATCTATTCAGATTTTCTATTTCTCTCTGAGTTAGTTTCAGTAGTTTGTGTTCTAATAATTTTAGGTAGGTTATCTATGTTTTTTTTATTTATACCTTTTCTTAGTATTCTTTTATAATCCTTGTAAGTTTTGTAAAGGTGGTAGTGATATGTCTTATTTCATTTCTCCTTTTAGTAATTTCAATCTTCACTTTTTTTATTAGTTGGCTTATAAAATAATCTAGTTTTAAAGAAGCAAATTTTGGTGTTATTAATTTTTCTTTATTGTTCCATTTCATTTATTTTCACTTCAATCTTACTTCCTTTCTGCTTGCATTGGGTTTACTTTGCTCTGCTATGTTAGTTTCTTAGAATCGATCATCAGGTTACTGTTTTATAGCCATTTCCCATTTTAAAAATATAGATATTAGCAAGTATCAATATCTAAGAACTGGTGCTGTATCCTAAAAGCTTTGCCATGTGATATTTTTGTCTCACTTATCTCAAAGTATCTTCTAATTTCTCAAGTAGTTTTGTTTTTGGCCTATTGGTTACTTAACAGTACTATAGCTAATTTTCACATATTTGTGAATTTATTAGATTTATTTTTTGTTAATGATTCCTATAAGGCAGACTCTTGATGGGGAAGGTTCAGGGGGAGAGGCAAGGATAGGGAAGGTGGGGTACAAGGGTTGAAAATGATCAAGATATATTATATACATGTATCAAGTCCCCAAAATGATCATCACCATTACACTCATAAACTAATTAAAAACATACAGATATTTACAAAAAAAGAAAAGTAAATAAATAAATAAATAAATACCTATAGCTGTTCATTTAAAAAAATCTTAGTTTCATTCCCAGGGTGTCAAAAAAACATGTACTGTGATTGCAATTCTTCCAAATTTCTTGAGCTTGTTCTATGGCCTAGCATCTGGTCTATTTTGGAGAACACCTCAAGTGCACCTGAGAACAGTGTGTGTCCTGATTATGTTGGGTGAAATGTTCCACAGGTGTTTGTGAGATTCTTTGGCTTAGTGTTGTTCAAGTGTTTTATTTCCTTTTGACAGCCTAGTTGTTTTGTCCATTATAAAAGGCAAATTATGAAAATCTCCATCCTGTTGCTTTACAAATTTCTTACTTTAATCAGTTCTTTCTTCGTATATTTCAGTATTCTTTTGTTAGGTACACAAATGTGTGTATAAGTGCATGTCTTCCTAAGGAATTGGTATTTTTATTATGATGAAATGTCCCTGTCTCTATTAACACTATTAAAGTCTATTAAAGTCTTTTTGTCTGATATCAGCTTAACCATTTCAAATTTTTTTGGTTACTGTTTAGATGGATTATGTTTTCCTATCCTTTTACTTTACCTGTAGTAGAAATTTTCACAGCAGGTGAACCACAGTGGATAAAATTTCTCAGAAAATGAATGAAAGAAAAGGAAAAATAAAAAGCAGAGAAAAATGTTCCAGTTCACAGTCAGTGAGGATCCAGACAGGCTTCCTTTCCAACATGTATCATGCCCCTTTCTCCTGTTTTTTTTTTTTTTAATGTGGGTACCGGGAGTCGACCTCAGGACCTCACACTTGCCAGCAAGCACTTGTGCTTCTGAGCAATATCACCGGCCCCCTTTCTCCTGTTTTTACAGAACCCTGACTTTCTTTGGTATCCATCTCCTCCCGGATAAGCCACTCAATTAGAGGAAGCGAACCCTTTCCTGGCTTTCAGGGGTTGATTTGTTGGCTTGAGGATCATCTCATAGTCCCTTGTCAGTAACTCAATAACAGATCCAGAGTAGAAATGTGACTTAAATTGGCTTGGTCAGACTGAAGGAAAGGATAACTATTCCCAAGTTGATGGAGAGATACACTCTGCTTCTCCTGGAAGCCTGTTGCCAGCTCCTTGTACCTCAGACTGTTGTCACTGTGTGTCTAGTGTGACATGGTTATTAACAATTGAAAAGGGTCTCCCAGGAGACTTTGAGGAGGCCTTTTATGACTGGTGTGTTGGCTCAACAACGTTATGGGATTTTAAAATTCTTTTCAACCAACCAGTCCAGGTGCTGCTGGCATCAATCTTGTAGTATGCTGGCAGCCATCTTGCAGTATGCTGGCAGCCATCTTGCAGTATGCTGGCAAAGGGGTAAAGCTGACCAAAGAAGAAGTGTAAAGCCAAGAATGCCTTCCCTCTATTATACTACCTTGAAGTCTGCTCTACAGCTTCCAGTTAGGTGAATGAATAAAGTTCCATGCTGTTTAAGCCAGGTTTGAATTTCACTTCTGTTACTTCAAGTTGAAAGCATACCAAAAGCTACAGCAGGGAAATAAACTCACAGAGAGACCAATAAAAAATGATAGAGGATAATCACCTGAATGTGATCTGATCTAAGAGGAGATGAAATTTTACAAAGGAAAAAACAATCATAGACAGTGCTAACTGCAGTAGTTTTCTCAAGAAAGATGTTGCCCCTGTACAATTTCTCCTTTGGATATGGATCTTCTTAAAATTCATCTTCAGAAATTGTCAGCATATCATGGTTTTCTGATCTATAAAGTTATTCAAGGCCTAAGTGAGGGCAGTCTATTTCACAACTGGATTATGATGATTATAAAGCACACTTTTATAATGAAATATAGAACAACCGTGATCAGTAAGACCTACTCAATGTAAGTACACTGAAATCACATTGAAACGTCTCTTTTCCCCAAGTAAACCAAATTGATGAAGTCTTACAAGTCTCCAAGATATATTTTATTCAAGATGGTCTTTTGCAAAAAATATGAAAAATTTTAACATATACCCAACAGAAAAGAATAGAATAATATAAAAACCCTCCACATATCCATCACCCAGATTTCAGAATTAATCAGTGTTTTGTCACTCTTGCTCTTCCCTTCCTGCTTCCCTCACATGCAAAATCAATTCTTAAAAATCAGAATATATGATCTTCACCTAATGTACAAACCACACATAAATAGCAGTTAGATTTCTCAGGCTAAAATATGGAATTCTATCTTATGAAAGCCCATAAAGTACATGATATTTTCATATTTTGAAAAGAACAGTATCATTGAAACTATGAATAAACTTAACAGTAAGTCCTATTTTATTAATGTGTCTAAGAAGAATGGGATTACCAAAGCAAAAATAAACTTCTGACCCTGTGCCTACCCAAATCATAAAGTAGACAGTGTTAAAGTTCAGATTTAATTTACCAGTGTATACGTTTCTAATTGTTTATAGCTAGTAACTTAGATTCACTTAGTTTCTCTATCTTATTTGCTGGAACATTTATTAACAATATTTATATGGACCACAGGTACACCTCAGTTTCCAAAAGTCTTTCAGAGGGCCTGAAAAATGAAAACTATTTTCTTTTTTTTCTTGAGACAGAGTTTCACTATACTGTTGAGGTTGGCCATGAATTTGTGATCCTTTTTATTCAGTTTCCCAAGTGTTGCGATTGTAGACATGTACACCATGCCTACCTCAAAATTATTTTCTTAATAGTGCAAGATGTTCTGTCCTCTTTTCATGATCATTTGTGCACAGGTACACAGTGTTTTCCAGGTGCTATATGATGTGTAATATTACTGCCCTAATGGGTATATGTGTGAAGTTGATATGAGAATATTCTGTCTTCTATGAATCTAGTCATTAAAATGATTTGTACAGCTATAAAACAATTGCAATCTTCTCAGTACATTTCATTTTGAAAATATAATTACTTTATAAAATGTTATTCATTTTAGCATGCAATAGAGTCATTATTATTTTATGGAATTCATACATAAAATTTTCTTTTATTTTTAATTTTTAATAATTTTCTCTCAATTTTAATTTGTAGTAGTATGTATAGATACAACCCAAATAAACAAAAATTTCTGGGGATGATCAGTAATTTTCAAGAGTATAAGGCCACCTTAAGTCCAAAAAGTTTGGGAACCAGACAAATAACCTTCATCATTTAAAGGTCACTTTGAGCTAAGGGGTTGAAAAGATTCTTTTTTCCTATTTTTGCAAATACCACTGGAAATATAATCTGTCCTCTTTCTGACATTCCTTTCCATGATAAACATTCTCTAATTTTGAGGACAACAAAAAAATGAGGATGACGTCTGCGTTAACACTCACCTTTACTAATTCCGTGTAGCCTGTCTCCCTCGGCGTCCACCACGGCTGGGCTTTCAGTCCATTCACATTGTAGAGTGAACGCTGCCAGACAGATGCAAAATGCCCTCTCTTGTAGCCAAGTTCATACCACTTATATGCCTGAAAATAATAGAAAGACGCTGCTTCTTACTACTTATAAATGAAGCGTTTTTATTAATTTTAAAATTAGAGATATTAAAAAAAGTATTAGAGATGTTAGTGGACTTGTGATAAGATTATGTAAACTGAAAATACCCTAAATCAAAAATACATTTAATCCACCCAACGTACTTAGCTTAACAACACAGTACACTGTAAAGTGTTGGCGGCGTCCCCTCGTGATCACGTGGCTGACTGGGCGCTGACACTGACTGCCACCGTCCAGCATCACAAGGGAGTATTTGTACTACATATTGCTAGCCTGGGAAAAGATCATACTTTGAGCTTGAGAGCTCCCAAGTGGCTCTCCCTACAGGCTGCCTTTATGGCTTTCACACCACCATAAAGTTGAAAAATCTTAAATCTACCCAGGGACTATCAGAACTTGCCTGTTACGTACCCAAATCTATAAAAATCTGCTGAAAATACTATTATTTCATTGGGTTTCTGATTATTCTGAATTAGTATTAAATATGGTCATAGCCCACATCAGACTTTTTTCCTTTTGTGGTAGTAGGGATTGAACTCATGGCTATCACACTGAGCTACATACCCAGCTCAAAATTTTTATTTTGAGACAGGGTCTTGCCAAGTTTCTGATTTGTCCATGCTGGGCTGGAACTTGATATCTTCTGCTTTAGCTTCTCAGAATACTAGGATTACAGGCTACCCCAAAGAGAAAGTGTAAGCCCTCCACTAAATTAAGAAATATTATTCTGAGTTGGTATTAGAGTTGGACATATCAGTTTTTTTTTTTTTTCTTTTTATGGTACTGGAGATTGACACAGAGCTACATTCCTGACCTTTTTTTATTTTCATTTTGAGACAGGGTTTTGCTAAGTTGCCCATGTTGGGCTTGAATTTGGCATCCTCCTGCCTCAGCCTCCCAGAATACTGGGATTACAGGCATGTACCATCATGCTTGGATTCATAGAAGATTTTTAAAATGGTAACTTTTCTTCCTAAATAATATTTTTTTCTGCCATAAGGGGTAGTGCTTGTGGCTTTAGGCTGTGTGCAACAGAGTACAACTGGTCTCCATGAAGATTGACATTTCAGAAACAGTTGGCTGTGGAATTCCTTGTTCCAGGATGGCTCCTCCCAGTGATGCCCTGGCCACATCCTCCCAAGTGGCTGTCCCTACAGGCTGCCTGCCCTGTGCATGTCCCGTTGTCTTTGCCACAGAAGCCTTTCCTAGTGGTGCGTGGAATCTTATCCTCTCTTTTAGTACAAGTCTGCTGTAGGGATTGATTTTGAAGAGTGATTTCAAATACATGTTTGATTGATACAAACAAGCATTTAATATCAACCTGAATATCTTTGTTTGATGCAAAAAATTAACTTCAAGTGTGTTAACATTCATATTTTAAATTTTTCTTCATTAGAAAAGTGAAGGATGACAGCAATGTCACTTCATATTTTCAATAAGACTTTACAGTTCACCACTTATTTTTACAATCTCATTTAATCTAACTGCCCCAAATATCTCCATCTTACAAATGTTGAAACAGGTTTATAAAAGTTAAATTCCTAGAACAAAAATCCAGGCTTCCTGGCATTTTAGTTAACTCTCTATCACTTAAAAAAGAACTATTAAAAGAGATTTTCCTATTTAGTATCTTTCTCAGTATCTCAAATTAAGAACACATGTGGTAATCGTTCTTAAATGTTTACCTAGAAATACATGTAAGTTGTAGCCAGAATTTCTTTACCAAGGTTAAAAATGCTTAATTGTTGTTGGGTTTTAAAAAGAAAGAGTATTCATCTTTGAAATTAATTTTACTATTGCAATTTCATCATATTTGAATTTAGGATTTTGTTTCCTAAACTTTTTGGTGTTAAAGTGATCAACAGCACTGGGGATGCAGCTCCATGAAACAGTGCTTGCCTAGCATACACCAGGGACTTGGTTTGATCCCCAGTATTACCAAACAAACAAACAAACAGAAAAGATATTAAGGAAAGTCTGACAGCCCATTAAGTTTTGTGGCATCAGTAATTCATCTGAAGGATTAGGCATATTGATTGAGCAGTGAAAAAAAAGTAATTACAAGAAAACCAAAACAGCGCACATTTGAGGGGTTAGAAGTCTTGGTTTCTTAGTCCTCATTATGCTGGCAGACTGGGTGAGCCCCAAGTTGAGACCATCTGTAAGGTCTGTTCTGACATTCAGAGTAAGTGCAACTGCCTCAAACAGGACCCTTAATTTTGCATTTCCTTCCCATTTAACTTTTGGGGGGAACAAAATGATGAAAATGTTATATCAGACTGAAAAAAAAGTTTATTAACATATTATATAGGTGACTCAATGAATTCAGCTAGATTTTTTTAAACATCTAAACCAACTTAAAATAAAATTTGTTACAAAATACATGATCAAGTTAGAAATATCCAAAACTTTCTTCTTTATTTTTTCTTTTTGTCTAATCAAGAATTTTATACTTACAATCAGGAATATTAAAATTTAATAGTAGGAGTACCTGGGCTAATTACATGTGTTCTATAACAGTGTTGTCTCTACTTTTGTCAAATTACTCCCACGTATGGTTTTATAACACACATATATGCACACATGCACGCACACACACGCACAAAGGATAGCTGAAAGTCTCTAACTCAGAAGAGCCTGGGCCACGTCTGTGCAGTGGGCTGCCACCAGTGGCACAGCTGAGACTGGTCTGCCTGCAGTGTGCTGTACACAGGTGCCTGCAAGACACACTTCTGGAGAGTACAGCTGGCTGCAGCTGTCTATAGAATGCTAAATGTGATTGCATGGAAATAGGACTTGATTTGTACAACAGTATTTTGGAGCATAGGGTAGCCTCAAAGAAAGTGAGACTTTCAAGCGAGAACAAGGTTCTTACAGCTGTCACTGAGGTTCCAGGTAACAAAGGCTGGAATTAATAGCCCTGAGCCAGGAAGGAGGATGAGGAGGCTGACAAGAGCTCAGGAGGCCAAATCCCCAGAACATGGCCTGACTAATGGGCAGTGAGGGAAGGAATGGGGGGGGCAGATAAAGCTGATTTACATCTTGATTCTGGAAAGGTGGCAGTATCATGGAATAAGAGGTGGGACCCAGGAGAAAAAAATGGCTTAGAGGAAGACAAGTGAGTTGCCTCTGTGACATCCATGTAGTGACACCAAGCAGGTAGCAGACACATGAATTTGGACTTTGAGAATGAGACTAGAAAGGAAGCCAGAATTTGGATTTGGAAGTTATGGAAATACTGGGAACTACTAAAGCTGAACTACTGCAAAACTATCATGGTTTGTCTGTCTTTTTTCCTGTCCATCATTACAACAATTTTCTTCAAAACCCATTTGATCATCAGCCTCGGGGCTGTGGTTCTCCTTTCATGCATCCGTCCCTTTTAGAGTGAGAAGAGAAGTCAATGCCTGAAAACACAAAGGGTGGTGGCTCCCTGATATCCCACCTCACAGATGCAGACTCAACACCTAGTATCGGGAAAGTACTAAAACGGCATCTACAGGCTTGTTTCCATTCTCCCGTAACGACGAATGCTTGTGAGCTTTTTAAATTCAAGAACTATGCTGTCCTTTGCATATTAATGATAATTAAACCCATAGGTTCCAATACCAAGCCTTAACAAATGGGTAGTGAATTCTTTGTCCCTGAAGTAAGAGCCGTTTTCATCTAGGATGTGAGACAAATCATAGAGTTCTTTTATCTGTCTTTGCTCTGGACCCTGAAATGTTCAAAGATAAATTAATTACTGACAATTATATCTATAGTAATCAGACACAAACATTTATCCAGTGTTAGATACTGCAGCAAATCTTTCTTCTCCCTCTCCTTCAAAGGATTCTTTTTACATCTAAAAGAATGAAGAAAAACAAAAATGATTCCTAATCAGCAATTTTATCTGCCTTATTTTTCTTCTAATATCTCATGCTGGTTTAGTTAACTGGTAAGTTAGAGGGGAAGAAGTATAGATTAATATAAATATATAATGAAAACAGGTCAATAATCCAATCTTCTATTACCACAAATTCGTTCATGTCTGTAGCAGGCAATTATCCAATCACAAACCCTGTTGCTTCTCTGAACCCTCTGTTGTCCAGAAGGTCATATGTTGTTATTTACTTTAGAAATCTGAAGTGTGTTAGCCTTAGATGTCACTTTAACACATACATAGAATGCACTGGTTACAAAGATTCAGTGTCTCGCTTCACCCCTTTAGCCACTGACTCTAAGTACAGCTGAGCCTGGGAGCTCTGCAATGTGCAGGATGGGAGAGGAAGACTTGGTCATCCAGTGGTGAACTTTTTAAATTCACGTAAATCACAGCAGACTGTGGAAGAGGCTTGAAATTGATAGCACATGATGTCACAATTAATGATCCAATATTGTGTTTACAGAAGCTGACAACTGTGCTCAGGAAGAAAGGAGTAATCACAAAAAAAATATGTAACTTGTTTTAGTTACTACATTATTTTATGTCAGTACCTGTCATTATGTTCATCTTATACTTGGCATTAAATGTTTCAGAAGGTAAGTTATACAATTAACCATCAGGATCAATGCGCACATAGGTTGAGCAAAGACTTCATTCTAAGGATAACTATTTTTACAATTCCAAAATGAAACAAAAAGGAATCTAGGAAAACCATTAAAATATTTTAAAAATTCAAGCAATGTAAGTCAAGTCTTCATTTTGTAATTTTAAAGAATTTTATCCCAAGGCAACATCTATTTCTCTACATACGCTGACACAAACAGATATATAGATACACACAGACACACATACATACACACGCACACCCTCACCAGTTTAGAAGCTGCGCTTGTGGTTACATAGCTGATTTCTTTTTTTTTTTTGTGGGTACTGGGGGTCGACCTCAGGACCTCGCACGCCAGCAGGCGCTGGTGCCGCTGAGCGATATCACCGGCCCTTTTTTCATATGTGGGTTCTGGGAGTCGAACTCGGGCCCTTGCGCTTGCCAGGCAGGCGCTTATGCCACTGAGCCATCTCACCGGCCCCCGCTGATTTCTTGAAATAAACTATAAAAGCCAAATCCCCAAAATTCTTAATAAGATTAAGTTAGAATTGTTGGGTTATTTTGAAGATAGTACACATAGCAATTGTTTAAATCATTGCCTTCAAAAATTTGTGCACAAAATGTTTTCAATTGTAATTTTCTCCTAGAAACCCCACACATGCGCGCGTGCACACACAAACATTTCATCCTCTGTTAGAGTGAATAAGAAGCGTAAACTCATTACCTCCTTGTTCCCAACTCTCTGCATGGCATCCCCCAAGTGGAAATAAAATCGCCCGTCATCAGTGCCCGGATCCCCAGACTCTATTCCTTCCTGTAGAAAGAGCAGTGTTAGGATCTGTGACAGAATCAAACACCTGCCAGTTTTCGTACCTTGACTTATGTAGCTTTTCTTACACATAGAATATTGTATATCATAGGAAAACCTAAGAACTAGAAAAACACATTCAATATTAAAATTTGGCAATGAGATTACTGGTCAACATTTACAATGCAGAAGCCAAAGGAAATCATAAACCTAAATTTAACAGAACATTTATAATTAATTATGGAATTAGTGGAATAGCCCATAAAATTAGCAGAATATTTTGTGTATCTCCAGTGTGGGACCAATCATATTTCAGTATTCCAAATAATTTCTCTGGCTGGGTATGTCTCACATTTATTTTGCTTTCCAAATCTGACCATATGTCATGTACAGTCTTTCTATGTCTGTACCCAAATGTTTAATTGCTCATGTCTAAAATAATGGCACCCTAACTGCAAGTCATATTTCTTTACTCTCAACAAACATGTCATGATTTTTAAATGAAATTTCTTATAAAACATAAAGAAGGGTTCAAGTCAATTGAAATCTTGAAAATTTTATTTTATTTTATTTTATTTTTATTTTTCATGTGGGTACCGGGAGTTGAACTCAGGAACTCACGCTTGCCAGCAGGCGCTTGTGCCACTGAGCGATATCACCGGCCCCTTTTTTTTCCTTTATGTGGGTACCGGGAGTCAAACTCAGGACCTCGTACTTGCCAGGCAGGCCCTTACGCCGCTGAGCCATCTCACTGGCCCGAAAATTTTATTTTTTATTAAATAACTCCTAAAATATTTAGTTGATTTCTCCCCATCTCCTACATAAGGACTAAAATTGAAATTTATGTTTCAAAACAAAAAGAGACAGTGGAAGAATATTAAATCAAGAGAATAAACTTAGAAAACCAAAAGAACAACAAAGGCAAAAATATTTAAATGGGTCCAGTGAGATAGCTCAGCGGCATAAGCGCCTGCCTGGCAAGTGTGAGGTCCTGAGTTCAACTCCCGGAACCCACATAAAGGAAAAAAAAGGGCCAGTGATATCGCTCAGCAGCACAAGCGCTTTCTGGCAAGTGCGAGGTCCTGAGGTCGACTCCTGGTAACCACGTTAACAAAAAAAAAAAAAAAAATTTAAATGCCATGGACTTCTTTTCTAAAAATCTTCCTTTTTGAAGACTCTTCATAAGAAGTCCCTTTCGTTTCACTAGGGAGGAATTTTATTTACATAATATTAGAAAGTAGCAAGTGGCACTATGGACTGACTGACACTCAAAACACACTTGCTTGTTAATTAACCATGATTTCCTATCTCTGAAGGATAAGAAACTACAGGTAGGCCCTCCTGGGTCAGAGGACAAGAAAGAAGAATACTTTAAATCACCGGAACATACATGCCTGCAGGACCCTGGCAAGGATTCAGGTTTACAAAGGCCCCCCAACAGCCAGGACAAATGGGGGCACATATCCATCTCAGGGGTGCCGCTCCTCAATGTTGCATCCCAGAGTGCTGGGCTAGGGTCATGGGTCAAATAAGACCTTTCAAAAGCAACTAGAAGGGGCCAATGAGATAGCTCAGTGGTATAAGCGCCTGCCTGGCAAGCGTGAGGTCCTGAGTTTGACTCCCGGTACCCACATACGAAAAAAAGGGCGGGTGATATCGCTCAGCGGCATGGGCGCCTGCTGGAGCACGAGGTCCTAAGGTCAACCCCCAGTTGACCTTAAAAAAAAAAAAAAAAGAAACTAGAAATGGATATGATTATACAATATGTTCAGATTCTCAAGGCAAACAATTTGAATTTTTTTCAATAGAACTGTACAGGCCAAATAAAACACACAGGTATTTGTAATCAGTGGGTTACTATTTGGGATCTCTGAAGTCATGTAAAAGAGATTACAGAAGTGGAATGTACTGCAATTTCTAATCTGCTCAATGAGGTAGCTGTTAGGTACATGTTACTATTTCAGTCAAAATTAGTTAAAATTAAGATTTAAAATTCCTTTCCTCAGGCATAGTTCCACATTCTGGATGCTCAGTGGTCATAGGTGGCTAGTGGCCACTGTAGTAGAGAACACAGAAACGAAGTATTTCTATCGTGGCAGAAAGTTCTACTGGATAATCTGAAGCTAGACCAAATGTGATTCGGATGATCTAACAAGGATTCAATTACATATGTGAGAGAAAAAACGGTACATTTTAATTTTAATATTTTGAGGTACCAGATATGCTTTTGGGGTTTGACCTATTAAGCCTGCATCTGTCACCTCACTTTATTTAAGTTATTATGAGCCCTTTTCAGAGAAGTTGCAATATGTAATTAACTTGTAAAAGAAGCATTCAGTGGATTGTTCACTTTTTAAAATATTGTGTCAATAATTTTTGTCTACTTTGGCCATTATTTAAAAACTATAATAGTTTTGGTTTTATGAATTTCTCCATAAAGTCTTTTCCAAATAGCCTCTGCTCACATGGTTGATATTTCTACATATGACACCCTCAGTTGCAGTGGAGGTCCACGCTGCCCGTGAATGTCACGCCAGAGGGTGTTCATTCCGATGATGAAAAGACTCAGCCACGCACACCAATCAATCCACAAGGCATAATCAAGGGTGTCTAAATGACTCAAAGAAACTAAAAGATGAAAAGGGAGGAAGAGCAGTGACAGTCACCTTTAAATAGGGGATGCTCTCAGCAATCTTGTTTTGTGCCTTCAGGATGAAGCCGTAATGCACTTTGGCGAAGCCATCATTAGGTGTCACATTCAGAACCTACACTCAAAGACAGCAAAGAGCTATTGTGGTACATTACAAATTGTACAAATGATTGTTAAAGCGAATTTTAATTAGTTTGCTATACTCAGATTGAATTACAATGCTACACCTTAAAGCACCACAGTACTTTGTCTCATTGCAATCATGAAACTTATAGGGACCTTTTCCTCTCAAATCAATATGCTTTCACATATACACATTGGTTCTTCAAGAAAAAAAAAGAAATGTTTGAAAAGGCAGTAACTGTTAAAGCACTGCTTTAACAATGCAAATTAGCAAAATATCTGTCGATTGATATGACCTTTTGTTTTTTGGGTTTTTTTTAGTGATTAGGGAAAACTGTTCTAAATTTGCTATGCTTTGAGACAATTCCGAATGGTTATTACATATTGTTCTGTATACATGCCATCTACATTGTCTTAATTAAGAGAAAATTTAGATTTGCATTCATAGTACTATATATCAGGATCCACCCATTAAACAGAAATTTCTTGAGTGCTCAAACCGTTTTAAGAACTGAGAATGATGTTGGTGAGCAAATCCAATATTCTGTGATAAAATCCAGGTAAATATTTCATATAAACCACATCACTGTTTATTATTATATACATTTATTATGATCTAAAGATAAATCACACAAAATACCTCTAAATTAAATATTAGCACTGTGAAATCAAAACACAATATTCAACTTGAAAAGCTGCTTAGACAAATGGATTTTTGGAACAAAAGAGAAAGATGAAGGCCTGAGTTGGGTGGATGTAGAGAAAAGATATATGTCTGGTCTGTTCAACCCCCAGCCAGAGTAGGAAAAGGAAAGCCATGGACACCATGGTGACCTTACATAGGAAGAGCAAAGTGCATGGAGAGGGGACACCATGGGCTTGATTTCACAGTGCCCATATTTTCATGTTTTCAGCTTGAGTCAGATCCTGCACCTCATCTATTCAAAATCCAGCCAACAAAACCTTCGAAGTACATTCAGAACCATACACCTGTCACTTCCTTCACCACTGCCACCCTGTCTAAGTCAAATCATCCCTCCCCAACTGTACATGAGCCTCTTAACTGCCAACCTTCTGCCCCTTGTAGTTTATTCTCCACATGGGGCCATGAAGGAACTTGCTAAGACCTGGATCAGATCCCATCCTTCCTTTGGTCCACTTCAGCCAGAGTGAAAGACCAAGATCTGGGGACCACCTGCAAGGCCTCCCCTGGGCTGGGCTTCTCCATCGCTCTGGCCTCCTCTCTTGCCCCTGTCCCTCCTCCAGGTACACTGTACTCCTTGCTGCTCATAGTAAGTGAAAGGCAGCCCTGCTGCAGAACCTTTGCACTCACAGTGCCCCTCTGGCTCACACACTCTTCCCTCAGACATCCAAATGGCTCATTCCCTTCTCTGAAAGAAGGAGCCCTTGCTCAGAGCTCACCACCTCAGTGAAGCCTACCACTCACCACCAATCCCACTACTAAAATAGACCCTCTTCCCCAGTACTAGTCACTTTTTTATCCTGGCTCATTTTTCTTCATTGCACTCATAGCCATCTGACCTATTATATTCTTTATTCCCCAACCAAGATATTTTCTCTATAGAGGTTTTGTCTGCATGGCACATTGCTCACCTTCAGTGCCTGGCACACAGAGGGTCCTCAAGAGCTCTGTGCTAAATGCAGGAATGGGTGAGCTAAATGCATGCTGGGCTTTCCTCCCTAAAGAGAACTCAGGAAGCACAGGCTCTGCTACTTCTGCACCTTCCACAGCACTGTCTCCCCAAGGCAGATACTGAGCAGTTTAGTCATTGCCTTTGGAACTGAACTGAAAAGGTATAGATCATGCTTCTGCCGCATCGCTATGAAGGGATTATTATAATTATTACAGCTACAAGGATGACATTTCTGCCTATAGCAGGCACACAGCCATCATCACAGATAATTGACAAAATTAATTATTGTGATAGTTAAGCTTAATTGTCAACATGATTGGCTTAGGAGCCATCTAGGGGATTAGCAAAGCACATATGTGAGTGTTCATGGAAGTGTGACCTTGGGCTCTATATCCGGTCCCTGGCCTTTTCCTCCCTGCTGCTGTTACCCTGCTCTGCTTCCTGGCTGCCATGAACTAAGCTTTGTATGCCATTCCATTCTACCATGATGCTTCTACCTTGAAGTCAGCTGACCATAGACAGAATCCTCTGAAACCATGAGTCAAATAAACCTCTCCTCCTTCAAGTCATGTGTGTTGGGTAACTTGCCCCAGCAATGGTTAAGCTGACTGATACAGAAAATTGGTACCAGAGAAGGAGGGTCATTCCTTTGATCATACTTTACCATGTGGTTCAGAAGCTTTTGGAACTGGTTTGCAGGAGAAGTTTGGAGATGTGAACTAGAGAAGCCCTAGGATGCCATATGCACAGCCTAATGGGTGGTTCTGGTCAGACCTCAGAAGACTGGAATGTTGATAGGAATGCGCACAATAAAGGCTGGGCTCACCTGGTTTCAGCTGGAAACAAGGACTTCATTGGCAACTGACTAGAAGCCATGAGTTTTACACTTTGGCAACAAAACAAAACAAAACAAAACAAAAAATGTGTCTACATTTTGACCATGTCTTGGGAATTTGGAGGAGACTGAGATTAAGGGTGGTGGGCTGATTGATTTGTCAGAGGAAATCTCAAGGCAGTCTAACATTTAGGATGTGGTACAGGTACTGCTGACTGCTTTTAGACAAATTTATAGTGAGAACTAGGTACAAAAACAGAGGAGAAAAATGTGAAAATCTTAAATTTTGGCCCAAAGGGAATCATATATAAATTTGGGGCCAAAGAAGGTATGGTTACTGAGGAGATTACTGCGATTTAAAAGAAAACAAGTATTTTGTACAGGGACGAGAAGATGCCTTGAAGGTATCTCAGAAATAAGCAATACTTGACCCATTACAGGCTCGAAGGTATAAAAGTGTAACTTTCATTTGAGGAGAGTCCCTGAGCCTCCTGTTTGAGAACGGCCACCTACAGAATTGGTTCTCCAGGATTCATTTCACTGTCTCTACTCCACCACTCAGAGGTCACTGCCACTATGTTCCCAGGGACCCTGACAACTGCTACTGCTGGGAGCAGACCTTGACATTGTCCACATGATGCTGGTTTTACCAGCACACAGAATAGGATTAGGGAGGCTTCCACCAAGTTTTCAAAGGAAGGCCTAGGAAGGCAGGCAAGGAGCCCCTAAGAGGGCAATGCGTGAAGCTGTGGGAATGAAGCCAAAAGTTCAGTAGAGACCTCAGGAAATTCGAGATGCTAGAAATGTGGAATGGCTGCTGAGGAAAGCTGCAGGCTGTGAGTGGACCCAGACCAAGGAAGAGAGGCCATGTGGCTGCAAATAGCAAGGTCATGGAGGTAGGGCCACCCATGGCCCCTTAACTCATGTCTCACTACCATGTGCCCCAGATGCTGGACATGGGCTACAGGACATAACCTTTATCTTGCTGGGTTTCAGTCTTTCTTCAGTATGATTCTTTTCTATCCCCCCTTTCCTCCCTTTTGGAATGGGAACACTGACCCTGTGATATTGTACCTTGGGGTTATGTAACTTGTTTTTGATTTTTACAGAACTTCACAGCTAAAAGTTTGTCTAGAGTCTCAGAAGAGATATTTTTTCAGTTTTAACTTCTTATTAGTATGTGTTTCCAATGAGTCCATTCCTATGGGGAGTTGGTACATGTAAATGACATATCTCATTTCTTTTTCTTAACTCCTTCTCCTTCCCCATCCTTTCCCTTCATCTCTTAATTTCCTCCCATATGAGAAAGATCTACCTCCCTACTTATTTGTCCTGTATTTTGGTCTTTATTTATATTTTGGGTTTCTCATATAAGAGAAACCATGTGATATTCAAGCTTGTGTGTCTGGTTTATTTTGCTTGAACTTCTGAAAACTGCAGGAACTGTTGAGACTTGGGAAAGGGATTATTGAGTTTTCATTGGTATGCAAGATTGTTGTACCATGGTAAGCAAAATGACTAACTTACTATTGTGATTACTGGAGTATGGTTTAAGGAGATGTGTTTGAATGTCAAGTTGTTAAAGGACAGGATGTGATGGTTAAGCTTAACTGTCAATTTGATTGGCTTGGGGGCAACCTACTTAATAAAGCACACTTCTGAGTGTGTCTGTGTGGGTCATGGAGGCACGACCTTGGGTACTGTATTAGCCCCTAGCCCCTTCCTCTCTGGCACTGTTCCCCTGCTCTGTCTCTCAGAACACCTTTGCTCTGCTATGTCCTTCTGCCACGATGTTTCTGCCTCAGAGCCAGCCAACCACGGAAGGAATACTTCAAAACCACAAACCAAGTAAAACTCTTCTCCTGTAACTTGTAATGTTGGGTATTGTGTCAGCAATGGGAAGCACTAATATAATAGATACAGTAGCCATTTCTATCTCCAGATTGACTGCTGAGGTATCACAATGCTTGTATTCAAGTAACTCTTATTTTACTTACTAATGGCCCTGAAGCTTCACGATAATATGCCACATACGTGAGCCTCAGTACTATCCTTGATTTGAGGCACTGACTCTAGGTCTCAGAATGTATCCACCACAGTTAAAGGGGGATTACTGTAATCATAAATAACACTGCACTTGATATTATTAGAATATTAATTTTTAGTGAACATGAAAGACTTTTTAATCAGTTAAATAAAATTTGAAAAATATTTTAAATGTTTCATTTTATTTTATTTTATTTATTTTTTTATGTGCGTACCGGGAGTCGACCTCAGGACCTCGTGCTTGCCAGCAGGCGCTTGTGCCACTGAGCAATATCACCGGCCCTTTTTTTCCTTTATGTGGGTCCCGGGAGTTGAACTCAGGACCTCACACTTGCCGGGCAGGTGCTTCTGCCGCTGAGCTATCTCACCAGCCCTTCATTTTATTTTTAAAGCTGATTTAGGTATATATACTTTTTATAAAGTACATGCTATCTTAGGGTATGTACATATGTAGGAAATATATAAATCCATAAACAAACATGCCAAAGGTGTTTGTTTGAACACTTTTGCCTGGGAGAGTAAACAATTAAACCTGTTTAAAGATGATTGCTCTGAGTGATGGAAACCGAGGTTGATGCTCAGATTGTGTTTTAGGTTAATGAAGGCCAGAAAAGAGCAAATCTGGGCAGAGTAGATCTGTGTTAGTCCAAGCAAGAGATGATGAGTGCCTGGGTTAAAAGGGAGGGGATTTCAAAGCTATTCAGGAAGGAAAACAGAAAGAGATGAAGGATTTGGCATCAGACTGTAAACTTCACGAAGGTACAGTGTGTGTTTGTTTCATTAACTACCATTTCTGAGCTAGTATGTGTGGGTTTTAATAAATGAAAGTTGACTGAGTAAAAGATAAATGTGAGACGTAAGAACAGGAAAGCATCAGGAATGATGCTTGGCTTTGGACTGTGGGCAGCTTGAGTCACCGAAGTGTCACTAACCTGGAAGGAAGCCACAGAAGGGGCTTCCAAAATCTGCACACGTGAGCAGTCTACACCCAATCATTTCAAAGCCAGTCTCTTTGTTGAAATGAAGCAGCAAAAAGTCAGAAAGGGAACTGTCAATGATTTTTATAAATTTATTCAAAACTAAAAAAACGTGAAGAAAAATAAAAATTCCAACTATTAGTTTTCTGAAAATGATTTCAATGGAGATAAATATGTCAGGATAAACCTTGGTTAAGGAAAGAAAATCCATTAGACACAGCTTATTAACTTAGAAGTGGGAGGAGGAAAAAGGCAAACCTCACACTTATTTCCAGTCTATTAACGCTTCTTTAAAAAGAAACTCACTTGATTGTATAACATGGCTATATTTTAGACACTGTGCTTCTATTATGCTCAATCAGACGGGATTATGGTTTTAAATGTATAAACAACAGCAAATAAATTTTATTTTTCAAGGTAAAGTAAATGCTTCAGGCAATAGGGATGACTACTCTCAGGACGGCTCTAACAAGCTGAGGAAGGACATGTGCTAAGTGCGGTAGCGATGCCTAGCATGATTTCAGGTCCTGCTTCAACCTTCCACATGCCTGGTATCCAGAAAGCACTAGATCAGGCTTTTTAGATGAAAGGGGGAAAAGAAAGAGGGATGCAGAGAGAGAGGAAAAGAGAGAAGAAGAAAAATATGAATGAATTCTATAAGGCAGGAAGGGGAAGGGAGGGAGGAAGGAAGGCCGGACTGAAGGAAGGAATTTTTACTTTTCTTCACAATGATTTTATTTTTGAATAAATTTATAAAAATCACAGTTTTTCTGAGGTTTTTGCTGCTTTGTTTCTTTTTTGTTTTATTATTATTAGTAGTAGTAGTACATGTTTGTAGTGTATAATGTCTGCATTTCTTGTGGGAAATTGGTACCTGTAAATATCTTAGTTCCTTTTATTTTTGCCCTTTCTCTTCTCCCCCCACCCCGTCTTTTGATCTCCTTCCTTCATTTTTTGGCATATGTTTGCAGTGCATAATGTCTACATTCCTGACATGGAGTTGGTACATGGACATAACACATCCTAATTCATTTCTATCACCTTTCCTTCTTCTCCCTCCATCTTTTCATCCTATCCCCCTTTCAGAAAGATCTATCTCCCTACTTCCAATGATCTTTTATTTTGCTATTTATTTATACTTTGAGTTTCTCATATAAAAGAAACCATGTGATATTTAAACTTGCATGTCTGATTTATTTCACTAACATCATGGTCTCAAGGTGCATCCATTTTCCTACAAATGACTCACGTTTATCTTTCTTTATGGCTAAGTAATACTCCACAGTATGTAAACACCACATTTCCTTTATCCATTCATTTGGTGATGGACATATAGGCTGCTTCCAAGATTTAGCTATTATGAATTTCTCTGCTATAAATATGGGTATGCATGGATCACTGTAATATGATGCCTTTAACTCTTTTGGGAAGATACCTAGAAGGGGGAGACTTGGGTCAAATAGAATTTCTAGTTTCAGTTTTTTGAGGACTCTCCATATTGATTTCCAAAGTGGTTGTACTAGTTTACATTCCCAGCAACAATGTAGAAGGGCTCCTTTTTCCCCCATAGCCTTGCCAACATGTGCTGTTATTTGATTTCTTGATGATGGCCATTCTTTCTGGGGTGAAATGATTCCATGTAGATTGGTTACATGTATATATTTTAGATAAAATCTGCCGGAAAGGAGAGGGAAGGGAAGGGAAAGGAAGGGAAGAGAAGGGAAGGTGGAAGGGAGAAAATCTACATTTCCATCTTCGTGATCTCTGACAGCAGTAAAATAATGTATGTTTGCACTACAGTTGGACAATTCTTTATATTCATAAGATCCAGAATTATTAAATACATGATGTTTCCTTTATCCAAATTTTGCAAGATGAGGGGCCACTGAGTCTGTTTTGTCCATCAGCAAATACAATGTTCCACATGGAATTATTTTATGACCTGGAACAGGTCTTTAGTAGATGGCATAGATTTTTAACACTAGGCTCACTCCACACTGTGTAGGTATTAGTGATGCCATATAAAGAAAAGGTCTTATTTCTGCTCTCTCAGAATATATAAAATTATAATAAGGGTTAAAGGACAACTTTGAAATTCAATGATTTTCAACGAAGCATCAACAGCAGTAAGCAGAGGAAAGCACCACTGTGTGAGTGGACCCAGTCCCCAGATTGAGTATAATATTGCTGTACTTGATAGCATTTTAAAAAGAGAAGGAATCATATTGGCTAACATGGAATAGTAAAAGTTTGATGTAAACTGCACCAGTTTGAAAAACCATTGATCCCCAGGTCTAAATCAAAGAAAAAAAAGGAAATGGATTCATCTTTCTTATACAGAGGCATTCACTTTCTCCAGCTTTGAAGTTTATTTGGCATCCTGTTTGTATTGTACCAAATGAATCCCCTTACTGCCTAAAGGAGCCAGTTTTCTAGGTTTTATAGGTACTGGGACTTAGAGGTTATCTACTAAAACATCCATTATAAGGTAGAAATCCTTCGAAAGGCATCCTTGCCAGAGTATCAAAAAGTCAAAAAGCCCTTTTGCAAAGTGAGTACTTTACTTCATATGCCTGAAAGGCTCATGCTCTGCAGTCTCCCTCTAGATGGAACTTCTAGTACAAACAAGGAAAAGACTATATATTATTACATTTGTAAGAACTTGTGTTACTCTTCCTTTGTCTCAAAGAACACTTTCAGAGCAGCTATCTACGGTTCGATGAATTTGAAGTTTTAAAAATATCACAATTACAGTTGACGGATTTGATAACTAAAATTTGAAATCTGATCAAGATTAAAAATAAAAAAGCTATGTGAAAACAAATATGCAAACTCTAATAATGCATGCCATTAAACTAAAAGGGAATGAGAGACTGGGCATATTATATGTAATTTGCAGAAAAAAAATAGCATTAGGACTTAACACTGAAGATAACTTGACATCGTTAATGGAAGACTGACGCCTACCTCTTCATACACCTTCTTAGCATTGGCATTGTCTCCGATTAAGAGATATCCCACTCCAAGGTCATTCTTTAAGGAAGTATCACTAGGAAACAGTTGAACCAGTTTCTGTAGGGTAAGCAGGGAACCTCTCATATGACCTGATTTTGGGGAAGGAAAAAGAATCAATATAACAGATTATGTATACCTTTGTATTGAGCATCTAAATTATTTAACAGAGCTTAAATCTGACTTTTTCTATTCATCATGTATTAAACACTAAGCAGGATTTCATGATGTAGTGGTAATAGTATCAATAATTTCTATAAATAGATATGGAATATAATATTGGTTAAAGGCATTTTAAAGATATATTCATTTTCTAAATTGATCAATATTCAGTTTTTTATGTTTTCCCTCTTTAGAAAGTTTTAGTTACCAATCTCTTATAAAAATGTTTTACTGTGATACCTTTGTGTTTATTAGCTTTACAATTAAAAGTAGAGAGTAGACAACAAAAGTTCTAACTGACTTCAGGGTCAAGCACCCTGCCTAAAACATGAAAAGATACTGAGGTCCAAAAAGCAGTACTGAATGGCTGATGCAATCTCCAATTAAGTGTACTCTTCTCTAAGTACTGATTAATGCAGCAACAGATACATCACCCAGTATTATGGGACCCTCTGGTGGACAATAGGCTACTATGCACAATATGAATCATGAAAACCCCAGCTTCAATTTACTGTTAAGGCTGTCTGAAGAAAATTTAAAATGTTTGGGGCCAATTCTCATCACTCCTTGTCATAGCTGGAAACACAAGCTGTGCAGGAAAATGTGCAAAATAAGACTAGCAAACATTTTTAAAAAATCTAATTACCTGAAGTCCACAAACTTGGTGTTAGTTGCCCACAAGTACAGTAAGACTGTCAATGACCTGAGTTGTTTATTCTAATAAAAATACATCTGGCACAAACAAAGCATCGCCCACTCTTCCTGTGGCCTGTGCCCACTGCTGGCCCATGGCATTTCAATCAGAACTCCAGGGTAGGTTTGCTTAGCCAGTCCTTCCCTTACTAACAATTCGGAGTCTACTTTTCTTGCACTCTGCCTTCTCCCTACCTGCCCACCTAGGCTCACAGTTTTCTGTGCTTCTAAACTTCTCCTGTTAATCACAACACCCAGATAAAAATCCCCTCTGCAGCCATCTGCTCTCATCCCCTATACTCTACCATGAACCTCAACTTTATTTTGAGCCAACTTCACCATCTTGACATGTGCAATAACATCTTCTGCCCGTTTCAACTCAGTGTCTCCTCAAATGACCTTGCCTCATTCTCATTTCAGCAGAAAGGGTCATATTCAAATATTGAAAAACTGTTGGGAAAAAGGTTAGATTTCATAGGTAGTCTTCTTTTGAAGGACGGAAATAGGGTGAAATAAGTGAAGAACTTGGCATGAAATTTAAAAAGGAACCAAAAAATCCATAATTCTAAGTTGTATAATATTTTAATATATTTTTAAAAAAGGAAAATTGGTGTTTAAAAATCCATGATGAACAAAATATGACCATTTAAAGACAGAATCAATAAGCTATGCTAAATAGAGCCTTACAGTGGCGGGGCAACAGGAGAACTCAGTAATAATGATTCTGTGTCGGAGGCAAGCACCCCTGTTGCCATTCTTGACTCCAGCCTGCTGTTTTCTATCCTGAATTTGTGCCACATGTTTTCCTTCCCTGGTCAGGCTTTTGTGAACAGACATCTAACTGACCATTTCTTACAGTTTTGAATCATCACTTGGGCTCTACTCTTACCACAGTTTTGGTCATTTACAAAGGGACAAACCACTCTTTATTCCATTCCATGGAGAACTTACATAAGGGTCAGTTGGCTTTCACATGTACTTATTCAAGACTCCTCTAAGGAGCATTTAGAACCTATCCATGTAACCAGCCAAGCACCAACTTCACCGGTGACACGTGGCTTAGAGCCTACCCTCCTCACTGATACGTTCAGGAAAGATAACACAAGCCTGGCTGAAATGAAGCTGGGTACAGTAGTCTTCCTTGCCTTTGAGACTCAGAACCTGGATCAGTAGAGAGCATGCTTTGTACTGCTCTTTCTGAAGTGTTTGCAAATTTGCTTTATGATTAAAAATATATTTTCTAGCACTTTCCTTGGAAAAAAGTTCATTTTACATGTAAAATGCTTGAGATGCCTAGAACTCCTAACATTCCTCTAAAACACTAGTCCTATAAATAGTTTCAACCTCCAGGAATCAATTTATTATATTCATAGAGAAAAGAACTTGGCAACCCAGGAAGTTTTTGATTCTGGACCTATTAACCAATTAGCTATGGTTCTTTAGGCAAATTATCCAAGACCTCAGCATACTATTTGCCTCCCTTTTAAAATGGTGGAGGGTAACAGAGTATAAAAGTGGCATCTGTATCTTTGTAATTATTGATGTTGGGATTGCTATTTCAGTGTTAGAGATGGTCAGTTTAAAATAGATAAGTTACTTGGTATTAGTTGTAAAACTCAGGTTTCCTTCCATATAACTTAACTGTTCTAAGAGTATGCCCAGTCTTTAGGCTCTTTTAAGATAGAAGCATGCCATTTCCTACAGAATTAACTCTTACTACATCTTACCCAGAAATTGCTGTCGTTCTGACTGCCGTTTCAAAGTCAGCTTCAGCAGGTCGCTGGGGACATCGGGCAGGCTAGCCACCTCTTGGTAGGTCTCGATGGCCCTGCGGAGCACCTCATTGCTCCTCCTTTTCTCAGCTAAATCATCTTCACACTAGAAGAAACCCCAAACTAGATCAGTGTCCCCCAACCAGCCATATCTGCAATTACCAATATATCATTAAAAAGCAAACTTTTAGGCATGTTTTTCAAAAATCCCAGATTAATCTCTCTTTATCAAGAAATAAAAATAAACAAAAAAGGCAATAATAACATAAAAAAATTTAGCTACTAAGCGATAGAAGAGAAAGAACACCATAAGTGCAAGACTAATACATGCTAGGACAGATGGAGATTTCTATCATATCATATGTTAACAAAATATAGACGGACTCCAGTCCACAGTTCCTGCTCTTTCATTTGTGTGCTCATTTATTCATTTATTCATTCACTCATTCAAAGGTTGTTTTCTGGGGGCGAGACACTGTTCCACACATGTGGCAGAAAAATCAAACGAAACAAAGACCTTTTCTTCTTTTACTTTTTTAGAAAGGATAATAAAACAAAATACAAGTAAGGATATCACGTGCTTGGTGAGTATAAGTGCTGTGGGTAAAAATTGAGCATGCTGAGGAGTGCTGAGTGAGCAGAACGGAAGCTGCTAGCTTAATCAGTGTTATTGGAGAGGTCCTGACACAAACGGAGAAGACTATGTACTGTCTGGAAGAGTATGGCAAGCAGAGAGAACACAGGTGTCAATTCTAAGGTGGGAGTGAGGCACAGAGGAAAGACGAGTGCATTGAAGGGGAGTGAGGGAGACTGATGGGGCCATAGGGAGGCGGGCCTGGTCAGCTACTAAAAACTGCTGCACTGAGCAAGACGGAAAGACACCAAGGCTTTTGACATGATCTGATGTGTATGTTGAAAGGATCATGCCAGTAGCAGTATTGAGAACAGGCTTTAGAAGAAGCAGGGAACCCAGGCAGGGTGCTCCAGTAGGATTATGGTTGGTTGAACTAAGGCAGAATGAACAGAGGTGATAGGGAGTGATTAGATTATATATTCTGAAGGTCAAAGCCAATGGATTTGCAGATAGTAGGAATATAGGGAATGAGAGAAAGGAAGAGGGAGAGAAGTCAAGCATGATTTCAAGGATTTTGGCTTAAGTGATTACCTGATGGAAATGCCATTCTCTAGAAATGAGAAAAATAGGACAAAGCAGGTTTGAAGGAATATGGAATCAGGAGCTGAGTTTAGGATATAGTAAACTCCAAAAGGCCACTGGAGATATTGACTCAGAAAGTACATGTGGGTCTGGAGGTGAGGAGAGAGGTCAGAGTTAGGGAAATACACTTTTGAATTGTTAAGACAGAAGAGTCATGACTGCACACTGAGATAAGAAGAGATCCAAGAGCTGAACCCTAACAACGCCAATGTTTCAAGGCCCTTAGAAATCCTGAATATAAGGGAAGACCAGCAAAAATAGCATAGGAATGAGATAAGAAGAAAAAAGTAACAAACAGTGGTATTCTGAATGCCAAGAGTAAAAAGGTTGTGACAAGAAGAGATCAAGTTGTTAAAGTGGACCAAATGAGAACTGAGAAGACAACACACTGGATGGAGCAGTGTGGAGACTCTGATGGCCTCACCAAGAACATTTCTATGGCACAATCAGGGATATGACCCTGAATGGAGTAGGCTGAAGAGAACATGGGAGGGATAGAGATAGAAACAACTCTTCCAAAAAGTTTAGGTGTAAATGAAGACAAATGGGCTAGCAGGTAGAGCAGAATGTAGGGAAAGGGAGAGATCTGCAAGGATGAAAAATAATGGATACGTTTCTAAGTGAATGTGAAAGACTCAGTAGTGATGAATGAAGGGACACAGAAATCAGGATGATGTCATCCCGCAGGTGAGAAGGGAAGGGGACCAGTACAGTCCAAACACGCCAACAGCAGGTGCCAGAGCACATGGACATAGGAATAGATAGGTCATTAAGACAATAGTGCAATTATGTGGCAATTCTCTGGACATTACTATTCTTTTAGTGAAAGAGAAGTTAAAATTCATAGTTGGAGACTAAGAATGGGGAATGAAACACTGAAGGTAGGAAGAGAAAGAGAATATGTAAAATGGTCACCAATTGCTCATCAGATATAGTAGACTATAATTTAAGGATTACCATTTGAGGAAAGATAATACCAGTAAGATGCTGAAAGTAGCATATATAAAATTCTTAATCAGAAATGTAAATATGTTTACCTACATGTTTACCTTGTAAAGTGTGTGCTGGGTCAATGTATAGATATACACAGAACCCAAATAAAGCAAAACTCCATGATTTGAGGACCAGTAAGAAAATGACCCATCTCTCCCCTACTCTCAGATGGAAAAAACAAAAACAAAAACTAGTAAGACTCAATGCCAATGGGTAAAATGAGACATCTATGAGCAGCTTTTCAGAAAATAACACATCAGTGAAACAACTTGTTAATGTGTACTGATTAGGTTAAGTTTCCAGAGATGACGAAACTAGAACAGAAGTAGTGGTGATAGAAGTGAACAGATTACCACATTCATAATGGGGCTGTAATTCACATGTCTCGCTGCCAGGAAGCTCTGGACCACTGATGGTACATGTATGACTGTTCCATTGGGCAGCTTGTACCACGTGGAACAGTCACGCATGTACCACCAGTGGTTCAAGCCAGTGGGAATACATTAATAAGAAAGGAAATTGGAAGGAAAAAAATCTCTGAGATTAGAAAAAGGTAGTGCGCATCCTTGCTTAATGAAAGTATGTTTCAGACCCTTTATGTCTCCCTTCGAACCTGTAACTGATTTCCCAGAATAGATTTATCTACCAGGAGAGAATGGCCCAGGTCAGTGGTTCATACTGGTCATGCTTGGCCTTCCACTGTATACTCACCTCAAACCTTTTTTTCTGTTTAGCCATCACCTGCTTCTGAATTAGGTTATGGTGAATTAATTCGCCAGACAATTAACATTATTAGTAGAAGATGTAATAGAAACAGTTCTAGAGCTGAGAGAGTCCTATTGAGGCTGTCGAGTTCACCTTCTCCATTGGAACCTGCAAAGCTACCAAATACATCCTGGAACTGGAGGTCACCACAAGGTGAGAGGAAGGACAAAGTCCTACCAAGGAAATTCTTTATAAAGACAGGGTTCTCTAAACTTTATCTGAAAAAGAGAAAGGTGACACAATCTGTATGTCTTGTCTCTTCCCCTGAGCCCCACTGTTCTTTGTTTACAACTTGTAGAATTGGGAAAATATTAGTATTTAAATGCGATATAATTCCTAAAAAAATCTCTTCAATGAATCTGACAGGCACTTGCTTTGGAAATCAGAATTGTAGGCTGATTTTCTAATAGTTGAGCATGTGCAGATAAAACAAGCTGGGCTAAAATGGAATATCTAACACAGGACATGAACACCTCACAGCCTTTTGCCGATGAAATAATTCATCTTGCCAACCTTCCTAGGAGAAGTCATTTTTGGCCTTAGAGGCATTAATGGTTTGTGGAAGATAATAACATGAATGGAGTTTACAGCTCAAGGTTTTGTGTCTAATCTTTAGGGAGCTTGTTCAAAATAGATTTTTATAGTGATCCCAAGGACCAGCCAATATCTAGCCTACTTTATAAATGATAGATGCTGTAGATTGGATTTGGCTTAATGTTCCTGAAATTTTAAAGTTTGTTTGGATACTCTACAGTAATTGCCTAATCCGCTAACAAAGAAAGTCATAATTAATTCATCCATATTAAATCCATCTTCTGTTGAACTTTTATCTTTAAAATTCTTATGAATTTGTTTTCCTTTAAATTAGTCTATTAAAATTTAATTTACCATGCCTAAATTTTGCTTTATGCCACATTAATGTTAATATCAATAACAACTGTAGCATAATAGTTTAGAGATAAAAAATACTGCCTGAGGCTTAAATCTCAAATTGCTTCTGTGAAATAAGAGTGTAAATATAGCAATCACCATGTTTCAAAAGCACTGCATTTATTTAGACTTCGGTACCCACAATCAAAATCAAACATAAAGAAAAATTTCAAAGCATAAAATATTTTTGCCATAATTAAATTAGCGTTTGCAAAAACCATTTTCTATTGTTGATGTTTCCTTAATCAAAGGACTTAATACTAATGACAAAACACATCACTTACCAGAACAGGCATGATCTTTTGGTAACAAACACATTCTCTCTTACTTAATGGCAAACATAGTTTAGAATTTTAGAGGATTACTGGCCAAAACAATTTACAAAAATCATACAGTTGCTGTCTCCTAGGCCTGGTCTATAACATGGATAAGATATACTAATTTTTTCACAAATTCTATTTTTAAAAATTTAATTAATAAAGTTTAATTAATTACTTTCCAATGAGATAGGAAGAATTTGAGCACCTGGATCTCAAGTACCACCATCTTTAGTTCATAGCAAGACATGCTGTTTACTCTGTAGAGCTGTCAGTAGTTGGGGGTGTTACTCACAAGTGCTGGCAGGCAACCCCCACCCCAATACAGTCTGGTTCTCCCAGGTCTGAAACATTTCTGTAGCTCTGCACCTATTATTTCCCTATTATTTCCCATACCTCTAGGGAGGACAGAGGAGTTCTAAAGTCTAACACATTTGTATATACCAGCTCTGGCTTTTATTTTGAGTTCCAAACTCCACAAATCCAGTGGTTCACTTGATACATCCACTTGAATGTCTAAAAAGCATCATAAACTTAACAAGACCAAAAGTGATCTCTCAATTTCAGCATCCATCCAAACTTATTCTTCCTAGTAAGAAACTGGTATTGTCGCTTTCTCAATTAGCCAAACCAAAAAACCAGAAGAGAACCTTGAATCTGCCCTTTCTTTGATCTTTCAGTGCAATCTATCAAGTCTGTTGGCTCCACCATCTGCCCACTCTTCCAGGGCTATGACCACAGTCAGGCTACCATCATCTCCTCCTGCATACACTGACCCAGCTTCTTGTCCTCCATGTATCTACTTCTGCCCCCATAATCCAACCAAACTCATTCTTCACGAAAACAGCCAGACCATCACACCCATGCATAAAACCCTCCGAAGTCTTTCTTGAACATATAGAATAAAATCCTTAAGGCCCTGGCCTCCCTGTCCTCCTCAGCATGCCCTCAGCATGCCCTTCTTTCTTTGTGGGCTTATTAAGCCAGGACTGTTTCCCTATATCCTGGCCTTTTCCTTGCTGTTTCTTCTGCCTGGACAGCTCCTTCCACAACTTTGTCACATCTCAGCCACATGTCACCTCCCTAGAGAGCCCTTTCTGGCCACCTTATCTAAAATGCCATCTGCCCTGTCACTTTCAATCATATTGTCTACAACCAAAACATCTTAATAGATATACTCTTTGTTTAGTTATCTTTCTTTTCCTTGCAGCTCGTATTATGAATATGATATAATGGGGCTGGTGAGATAGCTCAGCAGCATAAGCGCCTGCCTGGCAAGCGCAAGGTCCTGAGTTTGACTCCCGGTACCCACATACGAAAAAAGGGCCAGTGATATTGCTCAGCAGCACAGGTGCCTGCTGGCACACAGGGTCCTGAGTTTGACCCCCGGTACCCACACACACACACACGCAAAAAAGATATAATGTATTTTTAACATATAACATATTTTAAATAGATATTTATTTATAAAGACTTTCAAGGCTTTGCTCAAATGTTACCTGCTTGGAGAGACCTTTCTCTGTCACCCTTTTCACCATTTCAACCCTTTCACATGTCCAGTGGCTATTCCCTACCATATTTTTGTTCTTCTTACCATTTATCACTGGTAAACATACATACTACCTATTTGTCTTATGAATTGTCTTCCCTTTTACAATGGAATCACCATAAAGACAGAGGAGTTTTAATTAGATTTTATTGATGACTATATTTTCAGTGCCTAGAACAGGGCCTGGCACTAAATATTTTTTCAATAAGTAATTTTAAAAACTGTTTCCACTACAGTATAAGATCCACAAGGATAGAGACCTCTAGGGCGTTCATTACATTGTTAATATTTTTCAATTTTCTGTTATTATGATGCCTGACTTCCTAAAAAACCTCTCTGGCTGGGGAGAGACTGCCCTCCTAGGGCTACACATCTGAGAGAGACAGCAGGTAAGCAAGCTTTTGATAAGTAAACTAAGCAACCCAGAGCTTGACCTCCTCTATCTGAGCACAAGAGGCAATATTACTCAGCCATATTCATCCTAAGGCCACATCCATGACAACTAGAAACTGCAACTATAGTCGCTAGGCTGCCTAAGTTATTTAAAATAGCCAATTCTAAACTGCTCACCCAGACCCACCTTGCAATTCCCATGGAAACCCAATAAAGGTAGTAGCCTAAGACTCCCCGTCATTCTTGCCCTCTGCCTCCTGACCACCATGGTATCTTTACCAGTGTGGCCCTGCATGGTGTGCTGGGCCTTCTGTCAGTGGGAGAGGAGTACAATAACCTCCGTTTTATTCCTGAGCCTTTCCTGTGTCTTCTTTTGTGACCACATCTGATTGACCTTCTCATGAAAACGTACAACACAGATATCCCCAAAGCCTAAAATAGGACATAGCACAGGTGGGTTCATGCAGTCACAGTCAATGTGTCCAAGCTGCACAAAAGGGGCTGGAGAACAAAGAAACCCAGAGGAGATGGTGGGAGTGGGAAATGGAGAGGAGGTAGCTGGTAAGAAATGAGTGGGTTGAAAGAAACAATGGAGGAAACAAAGTACCTTCCACTCTATATTTTTAAAAAGTCTTTCCATAGCATACTTGCAACCTCTACTTATGCAACTGTGAGCCTTACAGCACAGAGGAGCCAGAAGTGAAAACAGCATTACAGGGCTAAGTGGAATGAGATGTTCACAACATTGAAAATTAATCATCTTATTGAAAGTGGTATTACTTGCTTGGGTTCATGCATAGACATGAAACACAAATTCTACATGGAAACTAGAAGGGGCACAGAGAAAATGCATGTTATGGTAAGTGAGAAATCCAATCACAGAGAACACATGAACATCACGAAAATTTTGGAAATAGAAGGGTTTTGGAATACCTGTGCTTTCCCATATCTTGCTCGTGGACTCTGAGGGTATTTGCGCACCAGTTCTTCAAATGCATTCACCGCTTCCTCTATTTTCCCCTGTTAGATACAATTACACAAATAAGTTTGAGTGCATAGCATAATGTTATTCAATTTGGTTACTAAAGAGTCTTCAAGTGATTCTGCCAGAATTTTTTACACTTCTTTCTGAATTTAAGGTCTCTTATCTAAGATTAAAAAAAAAAAAGTTGTGGAACAGACAAACTATAAATGAACATAATATACTTAATTTTTATAAAGAAGGATGCCTGACAAAGACGTAATATGAATTTGCGTTAAAGAAATTACATTTTCTTTCAATATATACGTTGCACTATCCCTCTCACAATATTAATCTTAAAAATGAGTATTGTAGTTTTCTGTAAATGAACTTAAAGCGTGGTTAAAAAAATTCACATTCAATATCTTTTGCCTGTAATTTTTATTTATTTTTTTTTTAATTTTTAATTTTTTGGGGTACCAGGAATCAAACTCATGACCTCGTGCTTGCCAGGTAGGCACTGTGCCACTGAGCTATATCCTGGGCCCTGCCTGTACTTTTTAATAAATACTCTGCATTAGTTTCCTGTAGCTGCTGTAAGAAATTATCACAGATTTGTTGGCCTAAAGCAACAAATTGATTCTCTCACAATTCTGGAGAACAGAAGTCCAAAATCTATTGCCCTGGGCTGGAGTCAGGGGGTTGGCAAGGCTGCACATCCTCTGGAGGAAAGGATCTGTTGCGAGGCTTCTCTATCTCCTAGTGTATACTGGTATTTTTTGGCCTCTAGTGCATCATTCTGGTGTCTACCTCCCTGCCTCCATCTTCCCATCACTCCTCCCCTATGTGTTGGTATTCACTTTTTTTTTCTTTGAGATAGGGTCTCACTATGTAGTTTAGGCTGGCCTTGAACTCACCATGTAGCCCAAGCTGGCCTTGAATTTGCAGCAACCCTCCTGCCTCAGCCTCCTCAGTACTGGGATTACAGGCATGCACCACCACACCTGGCTTATCTTCACTTTTGTTTGTGCCAAATCTCAATCTGCCTCTTTCATATAAGGATGCATTCAGGGTCTCAGATAATCCACAAAAATGTCTCTGCTGCAAGATCTTCAATTTAATCACATCTAGAAAGATCCTCTTTCCAGTAAGATTAATATTTACGGGCCCTAGATATTATGGAATGGATATCATTTGGGAAGGCCACTTTTCAGCTGACCAGGGTATGCCCTCTGTCTCCTAAAGACTCATGTCTGTCCCGCATGCAAAATATATTCACTTTATTCAAAAATATCTACAAAAATCTCCAATCATAGCATCCACTCAAATCTAAAACCTCATCTAAATCTTATCAAATCCAAGTACCAAATCTCATGATCCAAATCAGGTATGAGTTATATAGGTTATAGTTATGAGCCACTCTGAGGCAATATTCCTCTTCATTTATGGACATAAAACTAGAAAACAAGGTATCTATTTCTAAAATACAACAATGGGATAAGCACTGGAAAACATTTATAGGTACTCTTATTCTAAATAAAAAGAAGAAAGGAGTTACTTATTCCAAGCAATTTCAAAATTTAGCCACAGGCAGATTCCATTAAGTGTCCAGATCTGGGAGTAATTCTCTGTAGCTTGAGACTCTGCCCCTGGGTCCTCGGCTCTGGCTATCGCGCTGTTTTCCCCGGAGCTTTGAATCCAAGGATCTGACCTTAGAGTGGCCCTCCCTCTGTACAGAAAGATAGCACAGGTTTATGGCTGCTTTGTTTTATCAGCCTGTTTTGAGTGTGTGTCAGCCTTCTTCCATCTTTGTCTTCTATCTTTTTTAGTCCAAGCTGGCAGTACTTCTGCTTCTATAATATTCTAAAAACCCAAGGGTCTCTTACGTATGTTACAGGGATGCACACCATTAGATAAGAGGCCCCTCCACATTCCAGTCCTGTGCGATCTCATCTTTATTCCTGGCTTCCGCTGAGCCGACGGAATGGACCCAGGAGTCAGAGACTCGTTCTCCTCAGAAACAGACGTGCAGCCCCACTCCTGGACTCCTCTCCAGAGAGTCATGTCCTAAAGTGCATTTTCTACTTTTAGTATCTTCTATATCTGATGGGCTGGGAAATTATCAAAAAACATGGCCTGGTTCTTTTTTTCCTTAAGTTTCTTCCTCACTTTATATTTTTCCTCTCATATTTTACCATAGAGAGCAAAACGGAACCAGGCTGCACCTTCAACACTTTCCTTGGACATCTCCTCCTCTAAATATCTGAATTTATTGGTTGTAAATTCTACTTTCCATGTAACTTTAAAACACAATTCAGACAGGCTTTCTGCCACTGTGTAACAAGGGACACTTTTCCTGTAGTTTTCAATAATATATTCTTCATTTTCTTCTGGGTACTTGCCGCTGGGAGCTTTCTTGCCTATATTTCTACCCCCATTCTGTCCTTTATGATATATGTGCTCTCTAAAGATGAAAGGAGCTTTCTCAACTCGGCATCTTCTTCACTTCCTCCAGAGCCCTCACTAGAAGCATCTTTAACATTTATGTTGCTACCAACATCTTAAGGTAATTTAGAATTTTTCTACCATGCATTTCAACATTCTTCCAACCTCTCCCCTTTTCCCAATTCCAAAGCCACTTCTACACTTTTAGGTATTGCTGTATTCCACAGCCCAGTACCAAAATCTACATTAGTTCCCTATGGATGCTGCATCAGATTGTCACAAACCTGGTGGCTTAAAACAAGAGAAATTTGTTCTCTCACAATTCTGGGGAACAGACATCCATAATTAGTTTCTCTGGGATGAAATCAAGATGTTGACAAGCTCATACACTTTCTAGAGGCCCTTGCCTTTTGCCAGTATTTATTGACACATGGCTGTAACACTCCAGTCTCCACTTCTTTCTTCATGTTGAGTTCTCTTATTTGTGTGTGCCACCTTCTATTTGTTCAAATCAAATTTCCCTCTATTCTTTTATTTAAAAAAAATTGCATTTAGGGCACAAATGGGGAATTCAGGATAATTTCATCTCAAGATTCTTAATATTATTTGCAAAGAATCTTTTCCCAAATAATGTGACATTTATAGGCTCCAGGGATGAGCACATGAACATTCTATGGAGGGACATTTTCAGCCTCCTATGTGTCCTATCAATTTGTGACCACTATACTATATGTACCACTGCCAGATTAAAAACAGGAACAACAATATTCACAACAAATTTGATAAAGCACATTGTTCCTCTGACACCTTCACAGTTGTGAAGATAATGGAATATTTTGGCTGTGTCCTAGGCATCCTTTGAATTTCCTCAGGACAGAGGCTGGATGGCCTTCCTAAGGGACGGTTCATCCTGCTCTCAACATCAACTGCCTGCAACATTAATATGTTTGCGTTTAGTCTGAAAGAATTTTCTTTCAAAGGATTTTATATAGTTCCTAATACTATTTTGCAATTCTTATTTAAAATGACACAATGTTTGTAAATAATTACTGAAAATTATCTCTTCCCCAACTTAGCTTATTTTCTGTCCTAGGAATGAGACAGCTCACTGGAGAAGGCGTGCTTGGATCCCAGGTTTTGTCTGGCAGAAGGCCAGTGGGTGGGGCTAAAGGACATTATGACCCGGTCATGCAGATGTGTTACAGAATCTACTGGCATGAGGGGAGGAAGTTTGCATCCATCGGTGCGTCCCTTACCAAGATCATAAAAGAATATTTTTCTCTGTATTTGGTGTAGACAGCAATGCTGATGAAGTGTATTAATCTTTCAGTCTGCTTTTATTTCCTTTGTTCTGCCTAAAAAAAAGTTCAGGTGACTTCATTGCTGGTATGATTTAAAGCCTGTAGTATGAACTGAACTTTTATGTGTTAACCTTACTCGGACTTCATTACATTTTTCCTACTTTTCCCTTTTTTCACATTCATTTATAATAAAATAATAATAAATAATTTCAAGAAATAAATATACTTCATTATATCATTTCAAATCTTTCTGGGGGTAGAGAGAAATTTTAAACAATGAATAATATTTTTAAAGAATAGATCATTAAAATATGATCTACATTTTTGGGTAAAAAAAAAAAGTGATCATGTACTTTTCCTTGGTCCAGTACTTGAACATGAGATGTGAACTGAGGCTGAACTATGTCTTGGGCCTGCCTTGGCCTGGTCTTCAGTTATTCCACTGCACTAAATTGCATCCTTTCAAAGTACTAGCTATAAAAATAAACTTTAAAAAGATAATTATGCTGATGATTCTGTCAGTAGTACAGCTCCCAGTTGTTTCAGAAGAAAGAGTTGCATATGTAGCCATTTCTTCCTCCTTTATTTACTTTGTTATAGATTCACAGTGTTCATGGAGGAAAACATTATAATTTCTCCAAATGAACTGGAGAATACCCCATGGACGGATCCAGCACCTTTATGTCCCACTGACTTATGTGCCCCTTGATAACTGAGCCCTTCTTTATGTTCATTATAACTACATAAAATTCTTCTCTAGAGCTGTTCACTTGTGTTTTATTACAAAAGTTACCTGTGCAACTGGTATCTTACATTTTCACATAAATGGCATTTAGTCCAGAAAAAAGTGGAGGATACTAAATGAGGAGAAAGAAAAGGATGATTTTTGCTCTATTTCTATTAAGAAATGCAAATTTACCACAAATAGTAGGTGGTTTAACTTCATAAAGTTTAGTAAGATAGGCTACAAATATTTTAGTCTGGTTAAAGTTAGAGGTAGTGAATAATGACTTTGCTATAATATTCTTTGGAGTTACTACATTTTTACTAGCACAGTAAAGCCAGTAAGTAAGCACAGTAAGCCAAACCTTGGCTTTGGAACCTTGTCTTGTGTTATTTGTAAAGGCCTTTATGCTTACTGGTTCATTTCCAATAATATGTGGAAGCCCGTTTTTGTCACATTTCAGTTTTTAACATATGTACTTCTATTATTGTTGGTTATTGTTTTAGTCACTTTGTCACTAAGACCAATATACAACACCCATAACTTAAGGGAGAGGTTTATTTGGGCTCACGGGTACAGTCCATGGTTGGCTGGCTCCAAGGCAGACATGGCATGCCACAGGGGCACAGTGAAGGGAAACTACTCACATCATAGCAGCCAGGAAGCAGAGAGAGAAGTGAGGGGCCAGGGATGGAGAGATGCTTTTCCAGGTCATGTCCCCAGTGAGCAGTCTCTTCCAAACAGGCCACACATCCCAACAGCACACTCAGCTGCTGAATTCACCAATGGATGAATCCACCAATGAGTACAGTGCCCCATGACCCAATCACCTTGCAAAAGTTACACTTCTGAGCACATGAGGCTTTGGGAGGACATTCCAGAGCTAAACCACAACAATTATACTTACATACCTTTTGCCCTCCTTTCCCTTTGCAGCTAATGTCTACTTGATAAAAAAGCACTTTACAGGAAAACTAATGAGCATTACAGAGTCTAAATTTAAGTTCAAAGTAAAGAAACAGAAATGTTCATGAAAAACAAGCCTATGATTAGTTAAAGACATTAACTATATCATAGTGAGTATTTTGGGGTCTGATAATTTGGAGGTCTGAATATGAACAAATTATGAGAACATCCAATTTCAATTTAGTGTCAAGTTACTGTTATCATATAAAGTAATACATGTAAAGGAATGAAAATATTCAAATCAGCTGATGACAAAGCAAACAAAATAGTCACATGGAAAAGTAGGGGTACATGAGGTTAACCTTAAGTGAGAAGAATGTTAAACTTGGTGTCATTTTACCTAATAATGACTACTCCAAGAGTGTAGGACCAATCTATTTTTTATTTTATTTCACTTTTTTACATCGAGGAGCTATAATTAAAAACTTCCACTAATATGGTACTTAACAGTGCTGATATTTTTGTTCTTTTAATCTCATTTGATCTCTATTAAAGAGCAAGAAGAAACTAGGAAGAATACTTATAGATATCATTTTTTTTTAATAAGCAAACTGAGGGGCGTAATGGCCAAGTGATTTCCCAAAATCCATACAACTATAATATGATAGAGGTGGGCTAACACCTAAGTCAGCTCTCTGGAAGGTAAGTTGGCCATTGGCTACAATTCTTTTACATTTGATTTCTTTCACATGGAAATACAATGATGTGCCTGGAGAAAAATCCACTCTATTCAAAGGTTGTTTCTTTGACATTTATTATTATTATTACTGTAGTATTATTATATTATTTTAAAATAGTACAATGCCTGAATTTACCTACCAATGAAAACATTGCACATTTCTGTGGAAAACAAAAATATCAACTTACCCTTTTACGGAGTTTTTCTGCAGCATCAAGTTCAGCCTTAATAGTTTTATCAAATTTATTTAAAAGTTTAGGCTTCTTTTTCTTAGCTGAAAGAAAAGGTTTTTATTTTGAATTTTTGCCTGGAAATAGTTACTAAGAAGAGTAATTTACAAATAGTGCGAAGCTTCATATTAGTCTCAAAAACATAACTGCAGGAGCAAGCACATCCCAGCTCACCTTCTCTTTTCTCCCCCAGAGAGTAGCAGGGCACCACAAATCAGTAGTCCTACTACTGATCATTAGTCCTACTACTGATCATTAGTCCTACTCCAAGAGTGTAGGACTAATCTATTTTTTATTTTATTTCATTTTTTACATTGAGGTGCTATAATTAAAAACTTAAATTAAAAATTTAAAAACTTAAAAGTCTACATTTAAAAACTTAAAAATTTAAAATTTAAAAATCTAAAAACTTAAATTAAAATACAGCTCTTCCTTACATAAGCACACCTTGTATTACTGTGCCTGACCTCACTGCACTTTGTAGATGCCACATTTTTTCACAAATTGAAGATTCATGGCCATCCTATTTCAAGCAAATCTATGGCTACCATGTTTCCAACAGCATGTGCTCTCTTCTCATCTCCGTGTTATACTTTGCTAATTCTCCTAATATTTCAAACTTTCTTCCGATTATTAGAGCTGCTGTGGTGATCTGTAATCAGTAGATGTTTGATGTTTGGGGTGCCATGAACTGTCCCCATACAAGAGGGCAAATGTAATAGGTAAATGAAATGTGTGTCCTGCCTGTTCCACCATCTGGCTGTTTCCTCTATCCTGCTTGGACACCATTAATCAGTGAGAAGTGCTTTCAGCTATCTTCCATACTTCGGGCAGACTGGATTGCCCCCATGTTCCCCTTTCTTATGCTTTGTGCCATTTCTTATTTACTTTCTCTAAATAAAATGGCCTATTCTTTGCGTTTGTCAGTTGAAACTATTGTCTATTCTTTAACTGGAAACCACAGTCCCTATAAAGTTTCTGCTGATATCACTTACACAGTATCAGTTTATTTGTTATCTCTCTCTCCCACTCTCTGTTTCTCTTTCTTTCTCTACCTGCTTACCCTTCACACCTCTATTTGGTGGTCTTTCCTCCCATATGGCTTTTATCATAATCATTTGTGTACTTAGTTCTTTTCCAAACCATAAACTCCTGCCAGGTGGTAGCATATCTTAAATGTAGACTTAGCAAACAACTTTTGGCTCTGGATGTGCTCCTAGCACCCAGTGAATGGGAGTCCTCATCCTGGAAGCAGTCACACCCACAGGTGTGTTTGGGGGGTCCTGCTACACACCTGGCAGTGTCTGTGGAGTGGACAGGTGTTGAGGGCCCCGGAGCAGAAGCTTGAAGGATATACAGGAGTTTCCGGATAGAAAAGCAGACTGGTGGCAGAGAATGGGGTTGAACAGAAGTGATACAGAAATGAGCACAATTTAAAGAGGACTTCCTTAATTTTCTGACATTAAAAGCTATGCATTTAATAGTGTCTACCCTATCCTATCACAGAAAGGCAGAAGGACTGTTTCCTAAACTTACCCTCTCCCAACACACACCTCTGCACATTGCCTTACAAATGTGTATTCTGAATGTCTCCTTACTCAATATCTCTTTAATGAGCCCCCGTCAGCATCTGTTTAAAGTCTTTCCCATCTAGGTTTGTTTTGTTTTTGGGGGGGGTACTAAGGATTGAATCCAGGGCTTGTGTGCTGAGCTACACCCTCACCCTATTTTTCTTTTTCTTTCTTTCTTTTTTTTTAAGACAAGTCTCAATAGGTTGCTAAATTGCCCAGGCTGGGTTCAAATTTCTGATCCTTCTGCCTCAGTCTCCCAGTGTGCTGAAATGACAGGCGTGGACCACCATCCCAGCTGGATCATTACTTTTTGTAGTGCTCACTCCGTCAGTCACTATGCCAGGTGCTTTATACATATCGCCTTTCATTCTGACAACCTCCAGAACCTGGATAATTTAACTTCATAGATGACGACACTGAGATTCCGAAAGGGTCCCTTGAAACCTTCCCTCTCTCGCCCACATGAGAGAGAGGGAACGCAAACTTCTTCATGTCTAAGAAAAAAAAGTTCCTTAAAACAGCCTCTGGCTTCTCCCCAGGAGAGGTGATATGATTTACTTAACCGGTAAGTCTGTAAGCAACGACCCCTTACTGTTCCACAAGAGATGCATACTGAGCTGGGCGGATGGCCTCAAAAGAGAGCATGTGCACTGAGACGGACTGGCTGGGACTCAGAAGAGCGCACGCGCACTGCGTCCTTCCGGGCAGCACTAGGGTTGTTCTGTTACCTGCAGTTGGCGGGTATGTTCAGTTCTGAGGTTTAGCATTAGGAAACCTGTTGTTCCTTACTATCCAAGATCTACCCTTCAGTCAGCTCTCATCAGTAATAAAGCTGATACTTTGGTCACCATTTCTTTCATTACTTATGCACTGTAAATAATCCTCTGATCTTCTCTTTTGTTTATGCTACCTCACTCTCCTCTCCCTGAACCTCCAGTCCCCCAGCGGTTGAATGCTAAATGTCTAAAGCAGAAACAGAAAAAAACAATGGATAAAGGGCTTTTCAATCACAGGTCATTATACGTTAGCACACATGCTGATGTGGAAAGTGAATCTCATCTGACAGAGGAGTGGATTTACAGTGGTGGAGCTTGTGTCTTGTCATCCCAGCACTGACTTACGTCTCCCAGTTGCTCACTTTGTTTTTGCAGAAGGACTATCAGCAGAATGACAGTAAGACCTCCCAGAAAGCCTGGCGTACACCCTAGGAGAGGGTTTTACAGAGGCATCACAGTTTCCCCCAACCAGTCTTCTGTGTTATCAACTTGAAGTTAACATGAGATTCACTTAAAAGAAAAAGTTAAAACTGGCAGTTTAGGACATCTGAGAAGTCAACAGTAAAATAAAGTGCTTGTTAAGGAGGCACACACTACCTTATTGTCCCAATATTTCAATAACAGCACAAAAATAGACAAAATATTAAAATCTCATAGCACTTTTTACCAAGAAATTACTGTCTCATTTTTCATCTACATATTTCATAGCTTCTATTACTCCTCTCTTTGAAATTCAAATTTTATATTATTACAACTATTTTTATTTTTAAATGTATAAAAAGCCTGAAGTGATTTTCCCCATTACTGAAAACAGACAAGCAACCCCTGCCACCCAGGCACACTGGGTCCTTCTTGTTCAGAGAAAGCACATGGTCAAGCTGCAGAGACTGAGTCCTATGGCTATGACGCAACCCTGGTGAACACTCTTAAGCTGCCTGGCTTCAGTTTTCTCATCTACAACTGAGTGCCCTGGGCTGGATCTTTTAAGATCTGTTTGATCTCCTGTGCTTCTAATTTTCATTTGATTTAAATCATGTAAATAGTTTTTAAATTGACTTATAAGGTACTTGAAAAGATTATTAATTTTGTTGAATTTGGATTTTTTCAAAATGTTTTAAGAGGAACCTAAATGTTTTAGGAATATATATATATATATATATATATATATATATATATATATATTCCTATTTCCAATCACTGCCATTGAGGATAGAAGGGTCAGGGCAAACTGGACAATCAACCTGCTGGAATGTGTTAGAAGTCATAAAAAAAACCCAAAGCTAACTCATTGAGTGAGATGTTTCCTAAAAAGAGAAGCCTTGTGCAGGACAGGGGACCCAAGATTACTCCCTTTGGTTACAAATGGGCACAACCAATCAAAAGACTCTGCTCCTGATACTTCATTTACATCTGGTGAGAAGCCAAGTGAGTTTTTCAATAAGACAATTTATATCTGGCATGAGGCCAAGTGAGTTTTTCCTAGGACAATTGTCCCAAAGCCATATTTACATAAGGTGGGGACAAATCCAGTATTTTGGATACTAATGGCCCCTTTCCCTGTATCCTCACGGTTCACTATGAGCCTTCTTCACTGGCCCACTCACACCCTGTAGAGTCCCTTTTTATGCCTTCAGTAGATCTATACCCCCACCGCCTTTCCTGTGTGTCTTCCAATTCTTTGTTCAGGGCACCAAGGACCTGAAAAGAAGCCCCAGAACCCTGATCTGGCAACACCATAATAAGTGTTTTACCCTTCTCCAAAAGCACAGAGAGAAAGAAAAGGGACTACTTGTATTTCAAATCCTTACTTCCCTCACCATGTCATGCTTGAAATACTAAGAGCAGAGAAAAAAAAAAATTAGTAGAAGGCATGACAAAAGCATGGATCCATATTTAGGTTGATAAAATAAATGTTGACTTTTTTTATTACCATTGAGTCCACAGAAAAAGGTATTTTTTTACTATGGTGCATGGGAAAAACTAAGCACCAATAAAACACACAGAATCTTCATGTTACTCTATGCCCTTTATTCCATGGAAGACAGTGAAAAATAGCAATTGCTGAAACAAAACAGACTGAAAATCAACAATTTCCTAATCACTCTCTCTGCCTCCTGTCTCTCCCCATGTCCCACATTGTTCCAAGCATCTTTCTGAAACACCATCTGTCCATGTCACTGCAACCGCTAAAAATACATTCAGAGATCCCCCAAACATGTAAAATAAAAACTAATGTAATTCAAGCAGTTCTGCTCCTAGTTACCTAAGAGAATTGGTAATATATGTCATGAAAACATAAACAAATACTTGTGTACAGATGTTCACCACAGCATTTTTCTTAACAGCCAAGAAAAGAAAACCCAATGTCTATCAACTGGGGAATGAAAAAAATAATCTTCAGTTTATCTACATAATGGAATAATATTCAGCAACAATACTAACATATGCAATCACATGGATGGATTTAAAATGCATATATTAAAACATGGAGGCCTAATTCAAAAGACTGGTGACAGACTGATTCCATTTGTACACTACTCTGGAAAAGGAAAAACTATAGAGACAGAAAACAGATAAGTAACTACAGAGGCTGGGGTGGAGACAGGTTTGACCACAAAGGGCATTAGAGGATTTCAGGGATTATAAAATTATGTATTAGTTGTGATTAATAAATTATATTTAGATGTCCTCACATATTATAAATGGTATATTTTACTGTATATAAATTTCATCTTAATGAACTAGACAGTTAGTAAAAAAGTTATTAGGAAAAACAAGCCCTATGACTCTCAATGAAGATGTCATTGCAGGGATAACAGGATAAAAACACTGGGGCATAAAAATATAGCAATTTTTTAAAATAAAATTAAAACCAGTTTTGAACATGTGCCTCCCAAAACCTGCTGGGAGCTAATTTAAACTCAACAACACTTAAGAGGCTCCTTCCACCCTGCATGCATACAGACAGACAGACACACATACACACACACAAAACACGCCATTCTAGACCTCCTTAGGTCCTCAGTGATATATGTACATATTTTTCTCAGATCTACCAACTACTTTTTACTCCTGACTGCCATTTCCTTTGTATTCACCCAGCCCTTCAAGTAACCTACTCTCGAACCTCACTAAAACATTGGGCATTCCTCAGCACCTGACTCTATACATAGTGTACAGAGCTCCAAGAAACTGGAGTGGAACCAACCTTGTTCAAAGTGTCATTCATTCATTCAAGTATACGTTAAAATGTTCCTGCCTTATAAACATTTTGCTAGGTCCTGGGAATTCAAGTGGAACTTTCTCAAGATATCTATAATTTTTGTGACAAAATACTAGAGTTAATAATCAACTTAAGAAGGAATGGGTTATGTGGGCTACAGTTTCAGATGTTTTAGTACATGGTCAGCTGGCTCAGCTTTTGGGCCTGTGGTGAAGCAGTACATAACGGTGGGAGCATACTGCAGAGGAAGCTGCTCACTTGGTGGCAGCCAGGAAGCAAAAACAAGAGGGATATGCCTTATTCCTGTTTATTCCTTATTCCTTATTTCCTGTTGCTTGTACTCAGTACCTGACAACCATAACTTAAGGAAGAGAGATTTATTTTGGCTCATGTTTTTAGAGGTTTTAGGGCATAAGCAGCATGGTGGAAGGGCCTGCCTAGGAGGGGAGCCGCTCACATCATGGGGCCAGGAGACAGAGAAGGCAGGAGTCAGGGAGGGAATTATACCCTTCAGGGTCACGTCCCCAGCGACCTGCCTCTTCCAACCAGGCCCCACCTGCTAGTATCAAATTTACATATAGAGCCCTCATAATTCAATCACCCTTCAAAAATCCCACCTTTGAGCACATGAAGCTTTGCGGTGACAACCAGATATAAATCATAACGAGAAAGAAGGGGCCAGCATCCCCATATTTCTTCAAGGGCATACCCTCAATTACTTTATTTCTTTCTACTAGCCACAGTTCTAAAGGTTCCACCACCTTTCAATAGCGCCACCAGCTGAGTGCCATCAACACAGGAGTGTCTGGGAACACTTAGCCAAACCATAGCAAGTCTTTTTTTGGGGACAATATAGGTGGATAGTTAAATTTAGAGGAATGTGAATACAGGATGAATATCTGGAATCCAAATGCTTGGATGTTTCAGATTTTGGAAATCAGAATTTTAGAATATGTACATTTACAAAATAAATTATCTTAGGGATGTGGCCAAAGTCTAAACATGAAATTCACTTATAAATAATATGTATATTCATTTGTAGACTTATATTAGCCTGAAGGTAATTGTACACAATATTTTCAGTGAACCTGTGTTTAGAATGCAACCTATTGCATGAGGTCTGGTGTGGAATTTTCCATTTATAGAAGAATATCAGAACTCAAAAACTTCGGATCTTGGAGCATTTCAGATTTAAAATTTTCAAATTATGGTTGATCAACCTACAATTATAATGATAGATTAGGAGTTGCACTAATCTATGCAGCAGAGAGAGGCAGACTCTTCCTGGGGAACTGAAAACTTAAGAATACCCAGGTAGAGGTAGCGTTCTTGACAGAGAAAAAGCACTCATTTTGTAATTCAATCTCAATCAGTAATTCATACCTTTATCATTATTTTTCTTATAGGTGAAAGGGTGAAAACCTCCTCCTGCTTGGATGCTAGGATTTGGTGCTCTCCAATATGAACTGATTAAGGGAATCTGAGCTTTCTAGAATCTTGGAAGGTGAAGGTATAGATGCTGCTCAGGGCCCCCAGACATAAACTTGCTTTCTGCTGAAGTGGGACCTCTTGATGCAGAGCCTGCTTCAAGATCCAGGGAAGTCCAGAGCACATGCTCAGTGAAGATAAGATGTTTTCAGAGAAGATCTACACATATTATAAAAGAACAGTGCAGGGCCGGTGAGATGGCTCAGCGGCATAAGCGCCTGCCCGGCAAGCGCAATGTCCTGAGTTTGACTCCCGGAACCCACATAAAGGAAAAAAATGCGCCGGTGATATTGCTCAGTGGCACAAGCGCTTCCTGGCAAGCGCGAGATCCTGAGGTCGACTCCCGGTACCCACATAAAAAAATAAAAAATAAAAAAAGAACAGTGCAATAAAAAATTGGGCTTTCAAAGCATGCAAGACAAAGGGTGAGCAGCTGTGGCTCCCCATTGCTTCCCAGACATAAGATACTATGAGGTGTGATTAAAATAATATGAACATTAAAATAAAAAATTCTTACAGTAAAAGACATATGCCACTAATTCCTCCTAAAGTACCCTCACATCGACACACTTTTCCTATTGCTCTTGCTGCTTTCTGAGGCACTTCTGTGTTTCTTCTTTCATGTTTCTTTTGTGGCTGCCTCGAATTGATTGTCCCCCCGAATCAATTCACAACGTTTACAGCAATTTCTGCCAAACACAAACATTACAGTGTATCCCCATCCACTGATTCTGGCACTGTGCAACTTCTCACTCTTTCTCAATGTCAAAATGCCCATGACAGGTAAGTATTTTCAATTTAATCTAGCACATCAAGCCAGGTACGACAGCGCAACTAAAAACACTTACAAAAGAGGACTTTCAGAACTATTTAAAACAGTGGCAAGAATAATAGGGTGTGTTTAAAGTGAGGGCGATAAATTGCAATGTATTTTACTGTAACAAATTCTTTAAAATTTAAACATTCACTGCATGTTCTGATCATGCTAAGCGAAGCCAGGCAGAGGGCCACAGCATCTGCTCCTATCCTGGGCTGCCATTTTGATACAATTTTATATGGCTAATTAAGTACAGAATCTCTCTGTCTCTCTCTTTCTCTCTCTCTCTGTATGTGTGTGTGTATGAATTTCTTCCACCAACCCCACCTAAAATGCTATATTTACTCAAGAGAAATGATGTACATATGGAGTTTCATTACAGTTGCATTTCCTTGAACTAGATTTTCTGGCTTTCAGAAATTGGCCCCTGGTCTCCACTTTCCTTTCTTGCTACTTTCTTGTAAAGGATACATTTCTTTTATGCAGCCTCTCAAATATGGCCTGAATTCTGATAGTTCTTTGATTTTTTTTTCTCATGATGTTTTCTCTGCCTGGGGAACCCTTCCCATTATTTCTACCGGAGAGTCCTCTATTTAAATATTTGAAACCTAGTTTCAGTGTCATTCCCTCTGTCAAGTCATCTACAAAATCTTCAGCTGAAAGAAACACCTTTCCTCTGCTCAGGTAACATTTCATTTCTAGAAAGAGTGAACTCTTCAGACTCCGTTTAAGTTTGTGAATGCATAGCACTCATTTATGCTCTCCCTATCACTTTCCCACCTCCACTTCTTTTTTTTTTTTTTTTTTGTGGGTACCGGGGGGTCGACCTCAGGACCTCGCGCGCCAACAGGCACCCGTGCCGCTGAGCGATATCACCGGCCCCTTTTTCGTATGTGGGTTCCGGGAGTCGAACTCGGGCCCTCGCGCTTGCCAGGCAGGCGCTTACGCCGCTGAGCCATCTCACCGGCCCCACCTCCACTTCTTGCTGGATTGTTCATTTCTGTGAGAAAGAACTGTATCTTACTCATAATTTATATCCAGCATTTTAGCATGTGGCTCATCCTACAGAAGTGTTCATGCAGTGCCTCTGAAGGCACAACGGTTTGCAGGCATAAACGAATAAACGCTTTCCAGACAGTGAGATGGCAATGTCGATGTATAATTTATCCATATCAAACTGCCGAAAAACATATGAACCAAGACAATGGATCAAGTAGCTTTATTTAAAAGAAGTATTCATCTAATGGTTCAGTGAACGATAATGGGGGGAAGGTGGCAGAGGAGGAAGACAAGGAAAAAATAAGTCTATTTGAGATAATCCCCAAGAAAGATCCCATGGAGGGCACTGATATTTAATGTATTATTCCACTTAAATTTTTCTACATATTTAGCAGTTTAGGACAGAAATGGCAGAGTACTAGACACAACCAACCATTAAGACTTTGGATTGCAAATTTCAGCTAACTATAGTATAATATAAAAACTTCACAAAACAGCTTGTTTTTATGCTCTGAGTCACTGCTTAATATCTTATCAAATTATTTTGTTTCAATTATTATATTAGTACATATTAATTGTACAAAATAACAAGTTTCACTGCAACATTTTCATATGTGCATAGAATGTATTTTGATAATTTTATTTTGGAGATGTGGTCTTGTTATGTTGCTCAGGCTGGCCTTGAACCACTAGGCTGAAGAGATACTCCTGACTCAGCTTCCTGAGTAGCTGAGACTATAGGTACATGTCACAGAACTTTGAAAATTCTTTGTTGATAAGCATAAGTTGATGTTTATTGAGCACTTACTCTACTAAAGATGTGTGACTCACCCAGGCTGCAAACTCTATGAACAGCAGGAGCCAAGATTGGAGCTTGGGGTTGTCCTCATAGACTGCAAAAATGGTCCTTAGCACTGTGCTCTTCTCTGGCATCTGGCCCAGAAGTTAAGAAACTTGGGTGTTCCTAAGGGCTTTGAGTGTGATGACAGAGTGGAATTAAGTATTAGTGTAAGTATTATGTTGTGTAAAGAAAGTAGCTGAACTTTGTATTACTTGTCTCTAAGGATAAAGGTAGTTAAATAACCACAGTAATTTTCCTTCATTTTGTGTTTCAAACACCCTGTGTTTATACATTATACAGATACACCCTGGCTTAGTAGAAAAATCGTTATGAGTCTGGACACCAGCCTGTAGGGCTGCTGCTTCCGGAGTGACTTGTTCATCCTCGCTTAGCCTCTGTGTTTCCAACAATGAAACAGTGATAATGTGTGACCTCCAACCCACCCTGAAGAGCACTCATGGAGCATGAAGCATCACACCAAAGTTAGTTTTTGTTTCCATCTACACTAACTTCTTTTACTTAAATTTTGCTCTTTAATTAAATGGGAAATATGTCTGACCTACCTTACTAGTAAATGTTTGAGGAATTTTTCAAAGATGTCAAATTTGCTCTACGGTCAAATACTCCCCTGTGCCTTCATCACTTTTCTGATTGTTGAGACACAATACCCGGCACCCACAACTTAAGGGAGGAAAGGTTTATTTCGGCTCACATTTCAGTCCACAGTCAGTAAGTCCAAACAAGACAGAGCATGACAGAGGGGCACAGAGAAGAGTCTGACATAGGAAAGCTGCTCACCTCAAGGAAACCAGAGAGCAGAGAGTGAGGAGGGGAGCCAGGAAGGGACACGTACCCTTCCAGGTCAGACCCCCTGTGACTGGCCTCTTCTGACCAGGCCCTAACTCCTATCAGCAAGTCAGCTATAATACCCTCATAATCCATTCACCTTGCAAAAGCCTGACCTATGACCACATGAGGCTTTGGGGGATCATAAACCATATTATCCTTTAAGAGATGTTGGGCACCTAATCACTTTACCATGCTATATATGCATCTAAGTTGTATTTCCTGAGTCAGAAAAGGACTAAAGAGCAAGAAGCCACATCATACTTCTTTGTTCCCCAAACTCTATTATAAGTTGAGCATTCCAATCTAAAATTCCAAAATCTGAAATGCTCCAAAATCTAAGACTTTTTGAATATCACACGATGTCCTAAGTCTGATCGTTCAATGTACACCAATTTTGTTTCGTGCATAAAATTATTTAAAAATTGCATTAAGTTACCTCTAAAAATTGCATAACAAGTCTATAAAATATAAATGAACTTCATGTCTAGACTTGGGTTTCATCCTCAAGATATCTCATAATGTCTTTAAAAATATTCCAAAATTTAAAAAAATCTAAAATCCATAAACTTCTACTGTCAAGCACTTCAGATAAGGGATACTCAACCTCTACAACTTTTCAAATAGGAACATGCAAAATATAAAAGACTTATTTTTGTTATAGTAGTTATCTAAAGGTAGAACTTGATGAAAAACAATCTAAAAAGAAAAAAATATTTAAGGTAAGGAAGTGTAAGGACAAAATAAGATAAATAAACTCTATCTTAGAAGCATGCTGAAGCTTTTCTGCAAAGCAACTTTACTGCAATGCTATTCATAGTAGTTAACAGTTAACCAAAGACAAGTCCCATTTCATATTTTAATTTTCATATATTAAAATTGGAAGTTAAATTTGCTTTTAACTCACTGATACACTGTAATACAAGAAAAAAAATCTGTACTCTAAATGTGTCTAACAGTGAGGCAATCATCTATATAAATTAAATATATATAAATCAAATTAAATAAATTAAAGCAAATGAAGAAAAAAAAGATGGGAAAAAATGCAGCAAAACCTTCAGGAGTCCTCTATTAGGATTGGTGGTGAAATTGTGCTGCATGCAGAACAAGCAAGCCTGGAACTGCCAGCATCCCTGCAGGACACAGGCAGGGGACATGGGTAGGAGCCCTCAGTTCTTTTCTCCTTCATTTAAAAGTGAGAATTGTGCAGGGCCTTTCCTACCGTTCTGCCTCTCCCTGGGGTCTGAAAGAAATCTGCTATGACATGGAGAGACAGTCATGTTATCTGCTGCTGAGAAACCCAATCAACAGACAGCCACAGAAATGCTTGTGGCAGGAACCTTTGTTTGTATTATCGCAATGTGAGAAAAGAGAGTTCATGTGTGTGATCCAGAAGCAACCTCTTCTGAGGCATTTTTTCCTAAGGTTACCTACTTCCTAGGTATTACAGGGAGAAGAGGTGATTTGGGGCCATGGTAGAGAGATGCTCGTACCTACCAGCTTCTGCTGCAGACTGGTGGGAGAATGGTGAACCCTTCCTTGCCTCATATAGCTGAGGAATAATGGGCTTTTGTTCACCTCGGAATTAAATATCAGCTACATACCAGCAGGAGTCCAATATTCAAAGCTTAAACTGAACAGTTAACATAAATATTTTTCTGCTGAGAGATGCTAACTCATACAACACAGTAAACATTATATAAAGGGCAATTGTTTTCATCTGCCCCCTCGATTGAAATAATTTGAGATTCAGCTGGGAGCATAACAGGGAGCCAGCAAGTAGTTCTGTTTATTAAATGGAGCAGGCTGTCTCCCCATAGGGTCATTTTTAATAAATTATACATCATTCCCCTTCTAGAGTAATAATCCTTTAACAGATGTGACGCCATATGTTAAATTAGAAATTTCAGACGCTAAGTGATGTTTTTTTGTTGTTGTTGTTTGTTTTTTTATACACAACAGAAACCCCTTCAGTGCCAAAGCAGTCCACAATCTCACCAACAGCCACTTTAATGACGATGGATGTCATCTCCATGCACATGGTGCCATGCGAGAATAGCCACCTCCCTGAAATTCTTCTTCAGATATAATTCTAACAATCTTGATCTTCTAATTCTCTAACCCTAGACTTACTATAAGTAACAAATTAAAAAACAAGGAGGGCTGAGGGTGTAGTTCTGTGGTAGGCTCTGGGTTCAATACCCAGCACCAAAAAATAAAAAACAGAGTGAGGGTTGCTCGATGAAGTATGCATTCAGCAGCAGATTCATGCTAACATCCTGAATGAGAGACAGAAAAACCACCAGAGAGAATTCCAGCTCAAGTAGCATTGTGATATGTGTAAAATGTGCAGGGGTAAATAGGACCTCACATTTCTACAGCCCTCTAAACATCTCTAAATAATACAATAATGAGTGTTCATTGAAATGAGTCTTCTAGTCTCCAGGTACAGCATACATTTTTAAAAGGTACAAATGCAGGAGAATTTTAGAAGTGTATCTACCAAATTTTAAAAATTTTGGTTAAATGGTGCTTAAAGGCATTTAAAATCACCTTTAAATATGTTTCTTTAAAATGGTGATTTTGGGCCGGTGAGATGGCTCAGTGGCGTAAGCGCCTGCCTGGCAAGCGCGAGGGCCCGAGTTCGACTCCCGGAACCCACATACGAAAAAAGGGCCAGTGATATCGCTCAGCAGCACGGACGCCTGCTGGCGCGCAAGGTCCTGAGGTCAACTCCGGTACCCACAAAAAAATAAAAATAAAAAACAAAAATATAAAATGGTGATTTCCGATAATGTCAAATAAAACAATTTCCATGCTTAATTGTGCATCAACATCTCCATGTGAACCTGAAGTAACATAGATGCTCTCAAGCCCCAGTAAGAAATAAAATAGCTTACCGGCCTCTGCTGTGCAACATCTCAGACAGGATGTATTATGCAAATACATTATTTAGGTATTTAAAGCTTAGTTTCAGATACTATCTTATTTTTCATTTATTTGTTCAGATGTCAACAGGCTCTGTGTTTGATTAGCAGCCCTGATGTTAACTGTCTTTCATTATAGAAAAATAAAATAGAAATTGCATGCAGGCCAGTGAGATGGCTCAGCGGCATAAGTGCCTGCCTGGCAAGCTCAAGGTCCTGAGTTCAACTCCCGGTACCCACATATGAAAAAAGGCCAGTGATATTGCTCAGCAGTACAGGCGCCTGCTGGAGCGTGAGGTCCTGAGTTTGACCCCCAGGACCCACAAAAAAAAAAAAAAAAAAAAGAAATTGCATGGGATGCATGTGTTTTAGATATAATCCTACATTTCACCTAACTCAATTTGATCATCACAATAGGAGAAATCCAAGAGTGCCTTTAGAGTTTCTCCCTGTACTGTGAGAATGAAGAACTGGTATTACAGAAATTATTAAGCTTGGCTTATAGGAGAGTTGGTAGACATGCTTGAATGACCACAAACTTTCAATGAACCACCAACCACAAAGATCTTTCTCCAGGGAGTGACAAATAGTTCAGTTTATTTGGACAACAGCAGGATGATAAAGTGACAGGTAATCTATTTCTGTGTTTTAACATACAGAGAAAATGTAAGTTTAAATGGTGGGTTTCTCAAAGATTCATGTAATTATGCATCAGGACTGGAGACAGAAACCTATAATTTGATGACTGAAAAACCAAGCTATTTACTTTCTGGAATAGATATAGAGACAAATAACAACACAGAAGAAGGGAATACTACCTTCAAATAGTAAAGTTGGGATCTAAAAATAAAATCAAATTTCTAAATATTTCCATATAACATATGAGAAAATAGTTTACAATAGGGGTCCCAACTACTGGGCCATGGGCCAAGACCATGTTAGGAACAGGGATACATAGCAGGAGGTGAGTGGTGGGTGAGCAGTCAAACCTTCACCTGCTTTCACAGTTGCTCCCTGCTGCTTCTTCCCTTACCATCTGAGCTCTGCCCCTGTCAAATCAGCAGCAGCATTAGATTTTCATAGGAGCACAAACTCTGCTGTGGAATGTGCACATGAGGCATTTGGGTTGTATATTCCTTATGATAATCTAATGCCTGATATTCTAAGGTGGAGCTGAGGCAGTGATGCTAGTATTAGGGAGTAGCTGCAAATACAGATTAACATTAGCAGAAAGATTTGACTGCACAGAGACCATGAAAATCAATTGTGTGCAGACTCATATCAACCATATCAGTGAGTGGCAAATGGCAGTTAGGTTGCATCTGATGGCAGGTTTTATAGTGGCAAGTGAGTCAATGCTCTTCATTTGTACAACTGTTTCTGGTGGCAGACATTTAGTCAGAATCCAACATTTATTTTAACGTCTATGTGTGGCCCACCCATTATGTTATTTACCACTTCAGTTAGCACCTCTTTCTCACTTTCCACATTTGTCTCATTCAAAGTTTTGGTAAGTCCATGAGGTGACTCTAGACTAAATGAGTAAAAAAAGATGTCACTGGAGAGCTTCTTTGAAAAGGGAGAAAGACCCAATGATGAGACAGTAGAAGATTCTATGACTGCCAACAAAAGAAAGCTGCATTTAAAAGAAAATACTGCTTAAGAGAGAACCCTACTTAAATTGCACATTCATTTCAGTAGGTGGTACACATTCTCAAAGCCCACTGGCAAACAGCTATCCAAAGAAGTCATGAAACCTTCAAAACTGCTTTGCCACATGGAGGTCAAGCACCTTGGTGTTTGTTTGTTTTTGTTTGTTTGTTTTGTTTTTTGTTTTAAGAAAACAAAAACCATGAATATGAGGAACAGAAGCAATTATTGAAGGCTACCACATCATTAAATATGTCTCCACAGACAGCATCGTTGTTAGTAGCTAACAGCATTGCTAAATCTAAGAAGCCCTTTACTGTTTGTGATGAGTTAATCTGGCTGCTGCTAAGAACATTTGTTGTGAACTTTTAGAAGAGGCAGTTCAAATGATGGCAAGTGTTCCTCTTTTGGCTAGTACAAGAGCTAGATGAATTGATGAGACAGCAGAGGATATATGTAATCCAGCTTTACAACAAAGAAAGAATGGTTGTTTTTGGGTGACATATTTTTCACGAGGATATGCATGGGGATATGTTATGTGCAATTTTGTTACCAACCAACAATGGCAGAACTATTCAAGTCTTTGGATGATTATAATATATCAGAAAAACTGAACTGGCATTTTGTGTCAGTATATACATGGTCAGAAAGGCTGCCATGACTGAATGGCTTTGTTGTTTTATTACTTGGGTCAAAGAGATCACTTCTGAAAGTGAGTCTATGCGCGATGTCATCCATACAGAGATGCTGATTAGCCAAAAAGTGTCACCAGAACTTAACAATGTTTTGCAAGTTATGATTTAAATTATCAACCATATTAAAGCATATGCCCTTAACTCATGTATGGTTCTGTAGCTCTGGAAGGAGATAGATGCAGAATACACATGTCTTCTCTTATAAAAAGAAGACTTTCTAAAGGTCTTCTTATCCTTTTATAAAAAAGGTCTTATCTTCTTATAAAAAGAAGATGACTTTCTAAAGGTAGACCACTGACCAGAGTTTTTGAGTTATGAGAGTGTTCTGGAGATTTCTTTTAGAAAGATAGTCACCACTGGCAGCACATTTCAGTCACATAGAATGGGATGCAAAACATGCATACTAATGTAACATGTTAAACCTGCAAAATGAATGACCACTGTGTTCAAGTCAGCAGATAGTGGCTGCGTTCAAAACCAAAATGGAACTTTGGGGGCAGCATGTAGACATTGGAAATTTTGACATGTTTCAAATATGAGCAGAGATTTTGTAAGAGACTGAAAGGAGGGCCTCCTTTCTCTGAGCTAGTGTATGACCATCTATCTCAGCTTTCAAAAGAGTTTGAGTATTATTTCCCAACCACAAAACACCCTTGAACTTGGAAAGAATGGATCCATGACCCATTTGTGAATAAGCCAAGTGAATCGACTTTGGCCATGCTAGAAGAGGATGAACTACTTGAGATCCCAAATGACAGTGGCTTTAAAAGTATGTCTGATGGCCGGTGAGATGGCTCAGCGGCATAAGCGCCTGCCTGGCAAGCGCAAGGGCCCGAATTCGACTCCTGGAACCCACATACGAAAAAAGGGCCGGTGATATCGCTCAGCGGCACGGGCGCCTGCTGGCGCACGAGGTCCCGAGGTTGACACTTGGTACCCACAAAAAAAAAAACAAAAAAACAAAACAAGTATGTCTGAGACAATATCAAATCTTCATATGTTCTGGATTAAAGTTATGCAGAATATCCTGAGATTGCTACAAAAGCACTGAAAACCCTGGTTCCATTTTCAACAGCCTATCTTTGTGAAGCAAGGTTTTCTGCAGTGACAAAATGAGATTACAAATTAAACAGCACATAAGTAACACACTTTGGGTGTCACTGTCTCCCATCAACACAAGATGGGACAGTCTAGATTCAGACAAACAAGCTCCGGTCTCCCACTGGTTCTCCATTAAGTTGAGTTGTAAATTATTCCGTTATATATTATAAGGTAATAATAATAGAAATAAAATGCACAATAAATATAACACACATGAATTGCCCTGAAACCAACTCCTCCCTTGGTCTGTGGAAAAACCCTCTTCCACAAAAACAGTCCCTGGTGCCAAAAAGGTTTGGGACTACTAATTTACAAGAAACTCTACAGGGTATGAAGGGCAATAACCTCTCAGAGATAAAAATCAAGTTTCTCCAAACCAGTAATGAAAAAAAAGACGTCATGTTACAACAATACATGCATACCAACATAAAAGCACAATTCAGCACAATTCATGATAGCTAAGTCCTGGAAGCAGCCTGTATGCTCATCAGTGGAAACGTGGTATCTCAGCTATAAAGAAGGATAAGTTCGAGACATTTGTAGGAAAATGGATGCAAATGGAGAATATAATGTTGAGGAAAACAAATCAAGACACACAAGCTAAAGCTGCATATGGTATCTCTCATTTGAGTAAGGCAAAGTGCAAACAAAGAGCAAAATAAGGGATGGACAGAAGGAAACAAAGGAATAGATTACTCACAAATGGGAACTGGTCCAGGAGACCAAGGGCAAGGGGAGGGGAGAGGGGAAGTAAGAAGAATTAAGATATGCCATGTGCATATCTTAATATGCATAATAACCACGATGAATGTAAATATTACATATGTCATAAATGTGAGCCAGGGATAATAATAAGAATAAAAATAAGAAAATGGGATTTACAGGTAGAGGGATGGAGATGAGATTTAAAAAAGAAACAACCTGCGTTATGTACATATACCTACTCCCTAAGATGAATGTAAACTTCATGTACTGCAAACATGTACTGATAAAAATATCAAAAAAGTAGACAGAAAGAATAGTCATTTCAAATACAAAGAAACAAAAGTAAGGATGATAGGTTTCTTATCAGAAAAAAGAGAAGGAAAGAGTAGAAAAACATTTTAAAGTGCTTCAGAAGAAAAGTCACCTGAGAATTCTGTACTTAGCAAACATATCTAGCAAAAACAAAGGAAAAAAATGAGGTATTTTCAGATATAACAAAGTTGAAAGAATTTATCAAAAGCAGATCTGCACTACAAGATGTTAATGGTCATCCTATAGGCAGAAGGAAAATGGTATCAGATGGGAATATTGTACACACACAAAAAATGAAAGGACTGGAAATGGTAAATGTATGAGTAAATATGTTTTGTTTCTCACTGCTTAAATCAGTTTAAATAATAACCCAATGTGGAAGAAATAATAGGATCATAAACATTATTCACTTAATCCAAAGGAAGGCAGAGAAAGATGAACAATGAAACAAAGAAGAGATGGGATAAACAGGAAACAGTAAAATGATAGATTTAAACCTAATTATACCAATACTCAGAATAAATGTAAACATCCCAAATAGATATCTAAATTAAAAGGCAAAGAATTTCAGCTTGGATGAAAATGCAAACCAAACGGAATGCTGACTACAAGAAATATCTCAAACTTAAAGGCACAAATAGGTTAAAAGGCAATGGATAAAAATGGTATGGCATTTTAATAGTAATGAAAAGAAAGCTGGAGTGCCTATGTGAATTTCAAAGTACATTTCTGGCCAAATAATATTATCAGTGGAAAAGAAGGTTCTTTCATAATAATGGAGTCTATTTATAATACAACATAAATTTAGGTGTTTATCTAGAGACAGACTTTTAAAACACATAAAACAAAACTGACAGAACTATAAAGAGAATATAAAAATCTTCAAATCCATCAGAGAACTTCAGAATTCCTATCATTCAATAACTGATAGAACAAGTAGAGAATAATATTTGAAACAATATAGAACAAGTGTGCCCAAACTGATGCCCACCTTTTCTTCAATGTTATAAAATAAAAATATTTTAAAAGGAAGTTCTATTACATATATACATTAAATATACTATATATTCAAAAAAAAATGAGAAAAGAAAAAAAAAAGATGAGCCGAGGTTGGACATGCCTGACAAAGATTTGAAAAATGGTATAAAGTAGCTTGACCTAATTGACATCTCTAGAACACTTTCCTCAATAACAACAAAACACACAGCTTTACAAGTACACGGAATATTTTAAGCTTCCATCTTAAAAAAAAAAAAAAAATAGAAAACCAAACCTAATCCAAGTTGAAGAATGGAAACCAAAAAGGAGTAGATATCAATAACCTAGAAAGCAGAAAAAATAATAAAGTCAACAAAATTAAAGCTTATTTTGAGAAGACAAATAAAGATTGTAAAACCTTATCAACTGAATTGGTCAGCTTTCCCATTGCTGGGACAAATACCTGACACCTACAACTTAAAGGAGCAAAATTTTACTTGACTCATGGTTCCAAAGGATTTAGTCCAAGGCAGGAACATCATGAGAAAGAGTGCAGCAAAGCTGCTTATTTCTTGGTGGCCATAAAGCAGAGCAGGGGAACGTCCATAGAGAGGAAGGGCCAAGGAACCATATACGATTCCCAAAGTCACAGCTCCATGACTCACCTGAACACACCCAGAACTGTACCCTACTAATCCTCAAGACAATTAAGTTGAAAATCAGCTTAAACAGCACACAGCCTGATGATGAAAAAGAGAAACTATACACAAGTAACTAACATCAGGAATAAATTAGGTGGTATCACTACAAATTCTATCGTTATGAAGAGGATAATAAGAGAATATCATGAAGAATGTTTTGCCAGTTAATTCAACAAATTAGGCAAAATAAACACAATTACTGAAAGACACAAAATACCAAGGGTTATCAAGATGAAATAAATAATCCAAATATACCATATCAATTCAAGAAATTGAATTTGTGGTTAAAAACCTTTCAAAAAGAAAACTCCAAGTCCAGTCATATTCACTAGTAAATTCTATACAAACATTTAAAGATAAATTTTTGAAGAAGAGAGATTGTTTTTCAATTCATAATATGCAGTCAACATTATTATGAGATCAAACCAGGAAAAGAATTATATGAAAACAAAACTACAAACTGATATCCCTTATGAACACAGATGTACAAAATTCCAAACAAAGTCTGAACAAATCGAGTCAATATATATAAAGAAAAATATAAACTTATATAAACTTATAATTGTACATGGTTTAACATTTGAAATACAATTAATGCAATTTATCATACTAACGCAAAAACTATATGATCATTTCATTAGACACGGAAGGACCTTTGACTAAATCCAAAACCTATTCCTAATAAAGACTCAAAGCTGTGTTGAAATACAAGTAAAATATCTCAATCTGATTAAGTGCATCTACAAAAAATCTAGAGCTAAAATAATACTGAATAGTGTAAGACTGAATTACCCCCATATACCCAAGATCAGCAATAAGACAAAGATGGCCACTTTTATAACTTTTATCAACATTGTACTTGAGGCTGTAGCCACTGAATAAGGCAGTTAAATTAGATTTTTTAAAAAATCATCTTAATTAGAAAGGAAGAATAAAGCTATCTGTATTCTCAGATGACATGAACAACTTTGTAGAAAATCTCATAAAATATATTAAAAAATTTACTTGAAAATAGAGGTCAGTTTATCAAGATATCAAGGTATCAAGGTTATAGGATGCAAGATTAATACAGGAAAAACAATTTTATCTCCATACATTAGTAACACACAATGCATTATAATTATAGAGTAATACCACTTACAATACCATTGAAAATATGATGTACTTAGAAATAAGAGTTGTGAAAGACTCATACATGGAAAACTATAAAACACTGGTAAGAGAATTTTTAAAAGATCTAAATAAATGGAAAGACCTACAATATTCATGGATTAGCTGATCTGACACAAAAATTTGTCATTCCTTCCCAAATATATAGATGTACTTTAATTACAATCAAAATCTCAGTAAGCTTCTCTTTTTGATTTGGTAAAAATTGACACACTGATTCTAAAACTCATTCAGAAATATAAAAAACCTTTATAATACCCCCTAAAAATGTGAAAAAAAATATTGGAAGACTAACATTTCTGATTTCAAGACTTCTTATAAAGGTAATCAAGACAGAATGTTATTTGTGTAGACAAAAGAAACTGAAAGGAAGTGAAAAAGAGTTTACAAATAGACTCACATATATATGCTGAAAACTGATTTTCAACAAATGTACAAAGGTAATTCAGTGGAAAAAGTCTTTTCCAGTAAAATGTTGCTGGGATAACTGTATATCTGTTTATTAAAATGAACTGCTATTCATACCTTTGTTTTTAAACATATAAAAAATTGAACATAGGCCTAAATTTGAAACATGAAACTATACTTCTAGAAAAATAGAATAATCTTCATGACTTTGGCTTAAGCAAAGATCTCTTTGGCAAGCATCATCTAAATACAGACAAATTAATAAACTAGAATTCATCAAAATGAAAAAATTCTAATGCTATTAAGAAAATGAAAAGCCAGAGACTGTGAGAAAATGCAAGTTATGTATATAATACATGTCTTTTTAAAGTAATACATGAAGAACTTTCCAAACTCAAGAATAAAAAAAAAAAAATCAAACAACTCAATTTAAGAAAAAATAGGCAACATTTGAACAGATGCTTCACCAAAGATTAGACACAATGAGAAATAAATTCATGAAAGGTGCTCAGAATCATTTGTCTTCAGGAAAATTCAAGTTTAGTCCAAAATGAGATACCACTACTCAACTATTAAAATGGTTAAAATTAAAAATATTGACCACACCACATGTTGGTAAGAATATGCTGCATATAAAAAACACATTTAATTCAAAAAGAAATTCATAGACTGTAAGTCAAAGGATGGAAAACAATGTTCCATGTGAAAGGAACCTGGAAAAAAGCAGGGGTAGCTATTCTATTTGCAGACAAAGTACCCGTGCTTGAAAGCCAAGACTGATTAAGAGAGACAAAGAAGGTCACTACATCCTTGTAAAGGGAAAAATCCAAGAGGAAGAGATAACAGTCATAAATATATATTCAACAAATACCAGTGCACCCAACTATATAAGACAAATATTAATGGACATAAATAATCAAATAAGCACTAATACAATTGCATTGGGGCATCTCAATACCCCACCATCACAAATAAATAGATCAATTAGACAAAAAAATCAACAATGAAATATTAGAACTGAACCAAACTTTTGAACAAATGGACTTAGAAGATGTCTACATTGTGTTCCACCCCACAACAACAGAATACACATTCTTCTTGGCTACACACGGGGCATTTTCCAAAACAGACCACATACTAGCTCATAGAACATGGTTAAGTAAATGCAAAGGAATTGAACTTATCACATGCATATTATCAGGGCAGTACAATGATACTGGAAATCAATAGCAAAAGAAACCACAAGAACTTAATAAACACATGGAAATTAAATGACACCCTCCTGAAAAACCACTGGATCACAGATAAAATTAAAGAAGATATTAGACAGTTTCTATAATAAAACAATAATGCCAATACAACATACCAGAACTTATGGGAGACAATGAAAGCAGTCCTATGAGGGAAATTTATAGCGGTGAATACCCATATCAAGAAAGAGTGAGCCCAAATAAACAACTTAATGTTGAACCTCAAGCTTCTAGAAAAAGAAAAGCAAGTCAAACCCAAAACTCATAGGAGGGAGGAAATTATAAAGATCAGAGCAGAAATTAATGCAATGGAGACTAAGAATACAATACAAAGAATCAGTGAATCAGAGTTGGTTCTTTGAAAGATTAAAGAAAATTGACAAATGCTTAGCCAACCTTATCAAAAAGGAAAGAAAAGACTCAAATCCATGCCATTAGGAATGAAAAGGGTAAAATCACAACAGATCCTGCAGAAACCTGAAAAAGCATCTGTAGCTACTTCAAGAACTTGTATTCTAATAAGATGGAAAGTGCAGAAAAAATGAACAGATTCCTAGATACATATGAACTACCAAGCTGAATCAAGAATATATAAAAAATCTAAATACACCATTATCAGTCAATGAAATTGAAGATGTAATTAAAAACCTACCAACAAATAAAATCCCAGGACCTGATGGATTCACTGCTGAATTCTACAAGAAATTCAGAGAAGACCTAATACCACTACTCAAAATCTATAATGAAACTGAACGGGGAAGCAACAGTCCCAAATTCATTTCTGGAAGCAACCATTACCCTGATACCAAACCAGAGAAGGACCCAACTAAGAAAGAGAACAACAGGCCAATCTCCCTAACGAATATAGAAGCAAAAATCTTTAATAAGATACTAGCAAACAGAATGCAGCAAATCATCAAGAAGATTATACACCATGACCAAGTAGGATTCATCCCAGGGATGCAGGGATGGTTCAACACACACAAATCAATAAATGTCATACACCGTATTAACGGAGCCAAGGACAAAAACCATACAATCATCTCAACAGGTGCAGAAAAAGTGTTTGACAGGGTCGGTGAGATAGCTCAGCGGCATAAGCGCCTGCCTGGCAAGTGAGAGGTCCTGAGGTTGACTCCCGGTACCCACATAAGAAAAAGAAAAAAAAGTGTTTGACAAAGTCCAACACCCATTCATGATGAACACCCTACAGAAAATTGGAATTGATGGTCTTTATCTCAATCTGATAAAAGCCATCTATGTCAAACCAACAGCCAACATCATACTAAATGGACAAAAACTGAAAGCTTTCACTCTAAAAACAGAAACAAGACAAGGATGTCTACTGTCACCAGTCTTATTCAAAATAGTTCTGGAAACATTAGCCAGATCAATTAGACAAGTGAAAGAAATAAAAGGAATAAGGCTAGGAAAGGAAGAAGTTAAATTATCATTATTTGTGGATGACGTGATACTCTACATAGAAGACTGCAGAAACTCCATCAAAAGACTTCTAGATTTAATAACTAAATTTAGTAGTATAGCTGGATACAAAGTCAACACTCAAAAATCTATAGCCTTCCTGTACATGAATAACAAACTCACTGAGAGAAATTAGGGAAACAGCACCTTTTGCAATAGCATAAAAAAATATGAAATACCTACGAATCAATCTAACGAAGAAAGTAAAAGTCCTCTACATTGAAAACTACAGTACTCTGAAAAAGGAGATTGAAGAGGATATCAGAAAATAGAAGGATATCCCTTGTTCTTGGGTAGAAGAACCAATATACAGAAAATGACCATACTCCCAAAATTGTTGTACAGATTTAATGCAATCCTGATCAAAAGTCCAACAGTGTATCTCACAGAATTAGAGAAGACAATCCTAAAATTCATTTGGAACCAGGAGGCAATTCTGGGCAACAAAGGCAAAGCAGGGGAAATCACAATCCCTGACTTGAAATTGTACTGCAAAGCTACTGTGATAAAAACAGCCTGCCAAAAACAAAAACAAAAAAAACCAAAAACAAAACAAAACAAAACAAAACAAAACAAAAGACCCAAGCATCAATGGAACAGATTATAAGATGCAGAAACAACTCCAGACATACTTCACCATCGTATCTTTGACAAAGGTGCCAAACACATTCACTGGAAGAAAGATAGCCTCTTTAAAAAACAGTGCTGGTAAAACTGGCTTTCCACATGCCGAAGATTAAAATTAGATCTGTATCTTTCAACATGCACTAAACCAAAATCGAAATGGATCAAAGATCTAAATAGTAAAACAGAAACATAAATCTGCTGAAGATAGAATAAGTAGAACTCTTGAAGACATACGTGTAGGCAAAGACTTTATGAACAAAACTCTGATGGCACAGGAACTATCACAAAGAATCAGCAACTGTGATCTCATCTTATTAAAAAGCTTTTGCACAGCAAGAGAAACCACCAACAGAGTGAAGAGATAACCCAGCATGGGAAAAAATTTTGCCAGCTGTTCCTCAGACAAAGGACTAATATCTAGCATATATAAAGAACTCAAAAAATTCAGACCCTCCAAATTTAAAGACCCAGCCCAAAAATGGGCATCTGAAATGAACAGTCACTTCTTAGATGAAGAAATAGAAATAGCAAATAAATATATAAAAAAATGCTTAGGATCATTGGTCATTTCTGAAATGCAAATTAAAACAATGCTGAGATTTCATTTCACCCCAGAAAGAATGGTTATTATCAACAAATCAACCAATAACAAATGCTGGCGAGGCTGTGGGGAAAAAGGAACACTTCTCCATTGTTGGTGGGAGTGTAGACTGCTGCAACCACTGTGGAAATTGGTGTGGAGATTCCTCAGAAAACCAGGTCCAGAGGTCCCATTTGACCCATGTATTCCCCTTCTTGTTATCTTCCCAAAAGAATTAAAAGCATCATGCCACAGCGATATATGCATACCCATGTTTATAGCGGCACAGTTTGTAATAGCCAAATCTTGGAAACAGCCCACGTGCCCATCAACTATAGAATGGATAAAGATGTGGTCTTTTTTAGACAATGGAGTACTGCTCTGCCATAAAGAAGGAGAAGCTTGAGACATTTCTAGGTAAACAGATGCACCTTGAGGCCATAATCTTAAGTGAAATACCTTGGATACACATGTGTAAATACTGCATTATTTCTCTGGTGTGAGTAACCAAAAGTGTAAATAAGGACCAAAATGTGCAATAGATATTGTGAAATAGGAAGAAAATGTTCAAATTGAAAGGGGAACAAGGAAGGGGGGAGGGGAAAAGGATGGAAGGGAAAAGTAAAAATAAAATGAGAAAAGAAGGAAAAATGGAAACAAAGCTTTTGTAAATGAGGGGAAGAGGGGTTGAAGGGAGGGTAGGAGAATGGGAAAAAAAGAATCAAGTTATATCATGTATAGGTACAAATTCCCTATGATGAATGTGATCATTATGTATATCTAAAATGTACCAATAAAAATCATTTTCTTTGGAAAAAAAGTGAGAAAAAAAACTTTAATAGATCAGGGAAAAAAAAAACACTTAGAAGCAATGAAATCTGAATAAATCAAAAAGTAAAAAATGCCAGGCGTGGTGATGTACGGCTGTAATCCCAGCACTCAGGAGGCTGAGGCAGGATGATCACCATGAGTTCAGTGCCAGTCTGGGCTACATAGTGAGTTCAAGGCCAGGCTCCACTACATAGTGAGACCCTGTCTCATAAAAACAAAAGCAAACCAAAAGAAATAAAAATATTATTTCTTATCAATTAAACATATATTCAGAAAAATCTATTTCACTTGAATAAAAGTACATGTGTTAATTTCATGGTGTTTATAGATTATTACATTGTTTAACAAAGTGCATTATTGAACATACTGTCACTTAGAGAGAAGGTGGTGACATTCCAAAACATCACAGATCATTGTCATCCCCAAAGATATGATATGTGTTGTGATATCTTTTATGAATAATGTGCAATTTATTTTTATGCAACACCACACCACATGTTTTGGTTTTTAACAGATGGCAAACTCTTTTTACCACGGGTTTAAGCTTACACGCTGGGACTGAAAACTATTTATACAGTAAACACTTTAGCTGATCCTATCTGTGGATAAGTTTAATTAAAGAATGAGATACCAATTGCACAATCAAAGAGACTCATGGGAGAAAGCAGGAACTTGCCTCCTTGCTGAATACATGACTTTACCCCAGCAATTTAAAGCACACGTGGAAATTAATGACACTAGTGAGTCATAATAAATCCCTTAAGCATTTGGCTTTTTTTGTTAAACACTTCAAACTCTGGTGTTCATAAAGATTTAACACCCATGGTAGAAAGAAAACTTACTTTTTAATGAGATGCCACTACAGGCATGCCTCAGACAGCCCCCTAATTATGTTCACACCTCATTCAGCTTGTGTATGTTCACTTTCCACATTTGAATACTTTCTAGAGAAATGTCTCTGGCGATTTATCATCCTCCTCTTGCAATTAAGACATTAAGAACACTGGGATGTCATGTGGATAAAGTTTATTTTGTTCATCAAGAGCTCTTGGAAAAGGAACATTCACAAATGAACAGTATTAGATTACTCTTCTTGTACATCAGGATTTGGGTATACCATGCATTATGTACAAAATAATCACCGGAAAGAAGTAATGGTAACAGTTGCTCATATCTATATAGAATGGCATGAATAACAAAGCAAAATGGTCACGTGAGCTGCAAAAAAGCTGCAGGACTACAAACAGAATTATCTTCCTGTATGATACACAGAAAAAGAAAAGCTCCAAAAGGCCAGGAGATGTATCAAATCAAATAGCAAATAAGATTTGGTAGAGCAGAGACTAAAAGTTTGGTCAAGGAGCTTTTCTGTTATGCTGCAACGATTTTTTAGTTTTGAATAAATGATTTTACACTGGTAGGAGGAATTTAAATGCATAGGAGGAAAAATGTTCATGGGTAGAAAAAGAAACTTAATTCCTATTTAAAGGCTGACAGAGGATGAAGAACAGTCTGTACCTCCAGATTTGCTGTTATGTCAATAAGGGCCTCAATCCCCAAACACCACATTCAGCCACACACTAGAATCTCAAAACAAAACAGATAGTTTAAAACTCAGTCTTCAGGCCTGATCAACAGCAGAAAGATCATTTATTTCCATCACACTAGAGCTAATGGACCAACTGTGTTAATACTATTAATCTAAAAGGCAATTTAACAATATTCCTCATTTTTCTCTTTCTTTTTAACCAGCCTCTTAACTTGTGTTTTATAATCACAGAGAAATACTACAGGAAGTGCATTGTCAAGCTATTATCATACTTCTTAGGGGGTAAAAGACAATCTGCCTCTGGCCTCCTTCCTCACAAGCAAAGAGGTATGCAATTAATGGTGCTACAACAAATACCCTGCTGGGTCCTATACTGCTTGACTCTCCTGACTGTCTGAAAATGCCATGAAAAAATAGATTGCAGAGAAATGCACATGAGGTTCACAGCAGCAGTTAAAAAGCAAGATACAGTATGAATTAAAGTGACAAGACATGGAAATTAAAAGCTCACCCAAGTTCATTGGTTTTATGTTGGAGCTATAATTTGCAATTAATGCTACTTCCACCCTATGACTAGCTGAATGACGTTAGTAATAACATTACCAGTATGATGGTATAAATGCACAAAGAAGTCAGTGATCCTTGGGGGAGAGGAGCCAAATTCCAATGAAGCATAAAAATCAAGGTTATTACCTGAAATACAGCTTTATCGAATCTTGGCTTTTATGTAAGGGTATCAATTAAAGGCATCATTCTATATAAATAGATTTCATCCAACTTTATTACAAGCTTAGTTTTAAGTGTGCTTTGCATAACTTGAGCCAAGTTAATATTATAATCACAGTAGCTAACTACTCCTGAAGGCTGCAGATAAATAACATATAGAGTCCTAAAAGTAGGTGCTTATGAAATCCCTTACATGAAACAGAAACTGGACAAGCAGGAGAAGGTACAGCCAATGGTGCCAAAGAATCGAAGAGAAAGTACAAAAGTCATTATACTAGGAAAATGAATTACATTAATTTTTCCAAAAAGTGGTAGCATCGAGCGTTTCAAATCAGACTCCAACCAACATATCCGATGGTACAGTGAGCACTGTTCATAGTACCATAGTGGTGCTGCTCTGTGGAGTAAGGATCAGCTTGTTGTGAACAGAAACACCTATGATCTTTTTTTCACATCAATTTATAGTCCTTATCATTAAAAATAATTTAGTATGGATTAATTCCAATGGTTTAATCCATTGATGAGGTTATAGCTGAATCTGCTCGTAGGAGATGGGGCCTAATTAGAGGAAGTAGGTCACTAGGGATGTGACTTCAAAGGGTGTACTTTTCTCAAGCTCTTCTTCTCTGCTTCCTTGCTGCTGTGAGGTGAGCCACTCTTGTCCAGTGCACACTTCTGCCATGATGTTTCTGCCCTGGAACTAGCTAACCATGGACTGAAAACTCTGAAAACCATGAGCCAAAAATAAATCTTTCCTCTTCTAAATTGATTCTGTTAGGTATTTGCTCACAAGGACAAAAAGCTGACTAACACAGCACCCACAGAAAATGACACACGAAAGGAGACTATATGTCAGTTAACCTAATGAATCACTCCTCTTAGCTAGAAACTGTTATCCCTTTATCCAATTCCCATTTCCATTCTTTGAGAAGGATCAACACAAAGGGTTGGCTGAAGTCCCGAGAAGTGGCAAAAAGAGCCTATCCTTTCACCCAGGAAAAAGGAATCCCCACAAAAGAAAATGTGTCAAAATATAATTCCTTCTACTTCCTTCACCCACATGTGCTGACTTCTTAAAAAAAAAACTAATTCAAAGGCAAAAGTCCCAGTTCTTTAATTCTCCATAACCAACTAGATTATTATATTTATGATTTGAAATGAGTTTAAAATTTATAATGTAAGTTGCTACATGCTTGTCTTAGTTGGTTAACAAATCCAGAAATGAATGATTTGAAAGAAAGGTCATGATCAAAATGTCTCTAACCACTTCAGTAATATATACATACAAATTTAGGATTATATTTAATCTATAAAGTAGGCACAGTAAGAGATTAACAATACTTTGCACAGTGGCAGTATCATAGCCAATGTGGTTTATCCGAGGTGTGATTATTGCTAATTGAGATTAACAATAATAACTAATAATAAAAGAGAACAATTTGAACAATACCATGTAATAAAAGTTGTGTGGATGTAGTTTTCCTCTCTCAAAATATCTCACTGTACTGTGCTCATTTTCCTGTAACCGACGGTGAAAAATCAATTGCGATAACTCACTACCTTCAGACTTACTGCGCACATCTTCCTGATGGCGTGACATGGTGCAATGCCTGTGTGATGAGTTGAACCAGGGAGAACTTTGCAGGCACTGTGACATGGCACTAGGCCACTACTGAACTTCTGCTGATAGGTATTTACTTTTGATTGTTAAAATATATTTGATTTTTAAGTGAAATATATAGATACATGGCAAGAACTACTGTTGGAAATGCCAGTAAACCTACCATGATATCTAAAGAATGAAAAATGCTGTGGGGAAGAGCTATATGGAGCTCAGATTAAAGTAATTTTCTGTAGCACATTTTTCAAACTAACTCACACTCTTGTTCAAATAAATGCTGTAATCGACTATCCATAGCACTGTCTTTTTATGGCACATTTTCGGAAAATGCTTCATTTTAAATTTGTTTGGGTATATGGACCAACAACACTATCTTTTTTTTTTTTTTTTGTGGGTACCAGGGGTCAACCTCAGGACCTCGCGTGCCAGCAGGCGCCCGTGCCGCTGAGCGGTATCACTGGCCCTTTATTCGTATGTGGGATCCAGGAGTCGAACTCGGGCCCTCACGCTTGCCAGGCAGGCGCTTACGCCACTGAGCCATCTCACTGGCCCAACACTATCTTTTTATAGCATATTTTTTAAAAAGCATAAATTTAGCATGGGCATATGTAACTAATATGTTAATCTTTAATTTGCTCAGTATACAAATAGAAAATGGGTTGATAAATACAGCATGTGGATTATCATGATTTATACAGACATATTCCCTATCAATAAAAAATAAAAGCCTACTGATAATTTTAAAAAGCGCTAATATCTCATTCTTTTATTTTCTTAAGAAACCTATTTTAAGGCTAAGGATGTAGCTAAATGGTAAAGTACTTGCCTAGCATCTGTGAGGCTCTGGGTTCAAACCCCAGAACTACACATATATGTGCGCACAAACACACACACACATGCACACACAATCTATTTTACTTTCCTGCTCACATTGTCACAATCATTGCACAAATTAGCTTTGTAAAACATAGAGTGCTCACACACACACACACATACAGAGTGCTCAATGGGAAGCATTAGAATGGGATTTTAATGATAACAAAGAATCATTAAAATTGGTGCTATTATTGTCCTGCAGTGTGCCTGAAGATTCACTGGTGGGAAACAGGTGTCCTGAATTACTATACATCCTACAGTATGGTTAAAATCATGAAATAAAAAATAAAAACAAAGCAAATATGTATTTCAACACAGCTAAAAACCTCTACTATACTTGCTGAGACTAGTAATGTATTCTGAGCTTATTTAAATCACTAAAATTGCTGTAATTAAACCTCTCTCTAAATCAGACTTGTATAAGAGTCAGAAATCTCCTATAATTAACTTATCTTTATAAGTAATCAGACAATAACTGCTAGTATATTTTAGGAACCACTAAAACTACTGTAGCTGTTGGATGTAATGACTATAATAAATCTTTAACTGCAGTTATCTCATAACCTCTTTTCACAGCTGCAAGGATGGGAGGGAGGTTGTTTTCTCAGAGCTTTCCCCTGACTTGGTTTAAATGTGCGATAGATACATTGCTTTTCCATAATATGGGAAAATTACTAAGGCATAGGGGTACAACATTTGTTGAACCACTAGCTGGTATTACAACATATAGGTGGGCTGTGGGTACTAACAATGAGGAATAATTAATTTAGGGCTGCTAAAGACAGTGAGTTAAAACAACTCCAATGTGTAGTTAAAAGATAAAGACTTCAGTACACTGACCAAGTACTAATTACATTCAAAGCAGTCCAGATTTGGTCCAGACCATGTGCATCAATGGAAAAGACCTGCAATGACTGAACGATGAAACTTTGAGATAGGTGTCTTTTCAGCCAGGTACTATAGTTCTTGTTTCAATACAATGAATGAATGAATTTTTTGAAGGAAGGCTCTTGCTTCACACTTACCAAGTTCCCAACCAGCCATCTGAAGCAAGCCTGTTCAGTGTTTTTGTTTTTGTTTTGTTTTGTGTTTTTGCTTTTTTGAGACAGGGTCTCGCTATGTAGTTCAAGGTGGCCTTGAACTTACTCTGTAGCCCAGGCTGGCCTCAAACTCACTGCAATCCTCCTGCCTCAGCCTCCTGAGTGCTAGGATTACACGTGCATGGCACCATGCCTAGCTATGTTCAGTGTTTTTGTACATATTTTGTTATCTTGGAATTGAAAAATACATGAGACCCAGGAAATACTGTTGGACCTGGCTCAAGTTCTCTAACACACCAGAGAATGCTGTTCTCCTACATATTTATTCAGGCACTGATTTATTCCAACTATTGTGCTCTTGCAAGGTATCACTTATAAAGAAACAATTGGGAAAATACTTTTACAATATAAAAAAAAAACAGCAAGGGACTAATATCTGTAATAAAATCAACAAGAGAAGAAAAAAATAGTTCAGGGAAAAGTTGGCAAAGGTATACACATGTAGTTAATTCACAGTCAGAGAATCCAGAAAGATTTACAAGTTTGACATGGTCAGCTTTTCTTGCATTCAGAGAGTATCAGGATTAACATTCCATTAAATGAATGAAATAATCCTGCAATATTAAAACAATTATTTGAAGGCATTGGAAAATGACTAAAGACAGAAACTTGAAGAGTTTATTCTTCAAAACTGTTTCTGCTTTAAATGAGAAGAGTGAATTTGTGGCTTTTAATGAATGGGGGTCCTCTATGGATACCCCAGTCAGTGGAAAACTACGGCCTTCCTGCTAAAGTGGGCAGATGACAGAATTCGGAGCAGGGAATAGACTGAAATTTAAAAGAGAAATTTTGGAAGCAAGAGAGACACTCTAAAATTGAGATAGAAAATCTGAGTATAAATTCCACGCAATCCCTGGCTGAATGATGATTTTTTCTTTTAATAGGTAGCCCCAGGGAGACTGGAGAAAAAGCAAGAAGAAGATCGAGAGGGATGAGTTAGCTATATGTGACTGCAACAATAATCACCTGCAAACATAGCAACTTAGAGCACCCACAAATATTTAGTATGTCATATAAGATGTGTTTTGTTCTGTTTTGTTGTGTTTTTTGCTATATGGAACTGAGTGCTTCTATTTGACATGATAACTGGTTTCCCCCAGAGCAAGTGATCCAAGGGTGTTTAGGTAAAAGCTGCAACATCTTTCAGGAAGTAACCCTGGAAGTCATACTCTGTCATTTCTGTTAAGATCCTATTGGTCACAAAGGCAAGCCTGATTTCAATAAAGAGGACTGCACAGAAGTATAAGTATCAAAAGGGAAGAATTACTGGGGAGGGGCCTTCCTGGTGGTTGACTACTATGGGAATCTCCCCCTCACAAAATTGCTTTGGGTGAAAATACCCTGAGTACTACCTGAGTACATTTCCTAATACACAATTTGGGCAGCATAACACAGAAGTCTTACTGGCTTGAGGCAGGAAGGCAGAATGTGGGACTGGCAAAGGACCTGGAAATTTAGACAGTGGATACAAGAAGCAAGGGGGAAACACCAGGAGAAAGTCCTGGGTATGCACTCTGCCCAAATCTTTGAAAGACTACTAAATTTTGCAGACACAAGGCACTACAAACCCCCTCTTGCCAAGAGACTTCAACTTTAAAAACAGATTAGAAGCAAAAAAAGAATTAAGTAGATACTAGCTGCTTTACATTGCAGGGTACACAGATTTTTCAGCTTAAGTTCAGGAAAGTTAATTATTTATCACACATAAACAATATTCGAAAGAACAAAGAAAATTCCAGAGTTGCAGAACCATATTACATACACAATCAAAAATTACTAAACATGCAAAGAAATAGGTATCTTCTGACTCACAATCAGGAAAAAAATATAGCTAATACCACTGACCATATATTGGATTTTGTAGAAAAATACTCCAAGTCAATGATTATAAATAAATACCAAGAATTAAAGAAAAACATGGTATTAATAAGTGACAGATATGGAATCTCAATAGTGAAATAGAGACTTGAAAAGTGGCAACTGGATATCTGGAGCCAAAAGGAACAGTAGCTAAAATTTTTAAAAATTCCTAGATGAGTCCAACAAAAGATTAAAAGTGGCAGAATAAAGAACCAGGGGCCCTGAAGATACAGTAATAGAAATGATGCAATCTGAAAGGGAAAAAGAGAGCAAAAACTACAACAGAAACCTCAAAAACAAAAATTCAGAATCCAGTGGAACATTATCAAGTAGTCCAACTTACATGTAATTGGAGTCCCAGAAGTAGGGGAGTAAAAAAGAAGAAAAAATATTTGAAAAATTATGGCTGAAAAATGAAAATTTACAAGATTTGGGGGGGGGTAAGGATTAAATGAGCATCCATAGGAAATAACTGGAAGTGTAGCGAGTACATGGTAGACAGTAAAATTTCATTCATACTTTGAGTTTTCTGTTTATCAACTTTTTCTGCCCACTGTTTAGGCTATCTCAATCTTACATTATCCCCATCAGATGAAGAGACAATTAAAGGAAAAATGATTAACCTCTTTTTTTGTTATTACAACTATTTTTATTCAGCACTTACTACATAATGGTTAAATGTCACTTGAAGGTTGTGCTGATTAATTTACGTATCAAGTTGGCTTGATCACAGTATGCAGATTTTGAGCAAAATGGAGTACTTGTCATGAGTGAGCCTCATCCAATGAGAGGAAAGCTTTAAAAAGGTATGGGCCAACTTCTAGGAAGAAGGAATTCTGCTTCCAGATGGCCTTTAGACTCACGCTGTAACATCAATACTTCTTTGGGTCTCTAGCCTGCCAGCCTGCCCTGCAGACTTTGGGCTAAGAGCCTCCAGAATCATGTGAGTCGATGCATTAAAATAAATCTACTCCAATGGGTCCATATCTATGTTTATAACTGTATGTCTTCTCTTCACACACCCACACACACACATCCTACCAGCTTTGTTTCTCTGGAGAACATGAACAGCAATGATTAATACAAGGAAGGGGGGCTGGTCATGGCTTCTGTCCTTAAGAACTTTTCGTCTAGAAATTAAGGAAAAACTCAAAATATGTGCTAAAAATCTGCACGCACAGGGTATCTTAGAAGTGTGTATCTTTTGGTTGGGTAGAAGACAGGAGTGCAATCACAGAAGAGTTCCTAGGAGAGGTAACATCTAAGTTCAGTTCTAAGGACTAAGAATTTGCTAGATGAAAGAGAAGTAGAGAGGTAAGGAAGAGCATTTCGAACAGAGGAAAAGTCTTAAGCAGGAACTCTATCTTGAGATGTCTCTGGTGCCATACCAAGGAGTTTAGTTTTTATCCTTAGGCAATGGAGAACTGCTTTGTTCAAATATGGTATATACAGTTTAAGAATTACAGGAAATGCTTCACAGGAAATATATATATATATATATATATATATATATATATATATATGTGTGTATATATATTTTTTAATAGAAAAACTTCAAAATGAGGCTTGATTATTATTCACATTTATTCTATCTTTATTTTCCTTATGACAACAGAAAACTAAGAACTATTCATATGAGGTACTAATTCCACTAAGCTGACCTACAGGCTGTAATGTAGCTGTCTCAGCCTTTGCTTTAAATTGTATTACAAATGTTTCTCTTAGGGTAAATGGGACTTGTTTTCTAGTGCCACCTGGTGTTGTGCAGCAGCATTAATTATAACTTTTTTAAAGAATACAAATCCTTACCAGGAAACCTTTGAATGCCTTTTAAAGACATTCGCAATATATATTGTTTAAGAATATTCTTAATTATAATGAACACTGTAGTGGGATATTGAATATTAGTCTAAAGCAAAGAAAAAAATTTAAAAGGTCCATGATACAACTGCAGTTTAATCTCACACACACACACACACACACACACACACACACTTCCACTTGCCACCACTGTACCCTAATCTGGGTGATCATCTTCTCTTACCTGGAGTAGTGCTGTAGCCCTCTAACGGGTCTCTCTCCTTCCAATCTTGCACCCTAATAGCCAGAATAAGGCACTGACAACACAATACAGAGCCTACCAGTTTTCTGCTTAGGATCTCCCAATGGCTTCCCATCTCACTGGAGGTAACACAAAAAGTCCTTATTGTAGCCTTAAAAGCCCTTTGTGATTTAGACCTTCAATCTCTCTGATCTCAACCATTCCTGTTCTCTCCCCTCACATCTTCTTCCCCAGTGATCAGCTGCTTACTAAGCCTCAAACATGCTAAGCACACCTACTTTGGGGACTATGCATGTCCTCCTCCAGCCCGGACTCTCTTCTTCCAAATGGGAGAACAGAGTTCTCTTCCTACGCTCTTTAAGTCTCTGCTTAAATGTCCTTGTCCAAGAGAGCTTTAGATACAGCAAAACCTACCTTCCATCATCCTCTGCTTTTTCTGCTTTATATTCCTTTAGACTATTCACTGCTTGTTATATTCTAATTTTTTAAAACTTCCTATCTCCTCAAATACACTAAAACATAAGTACAGACTGAACATCCCTAATCCAAAAATCTAAAATTCAAAATGCTTCAAAATCCAAAACTTTTTTTTTTTTTTTTTGTGGGTACCGGGGGGTCGACCTCAGGACCTCGCGCACCAACAGGCACCCGTGCCGCTGAGCGATATCACCGGCCCCTTTTTCGTATGTGGGATCCGGGAGTCGAACTCGGGCCCTCGCGCTTGCAAGGCAGGCGCTTACGCCACTGAGCCATCTCACCGGCCCAAAAAATCCAAAACTTTTGCAGCACCAATATATCACAAATGGAAAAATTCCATACCATGAACCTTTATTTCATACACATAATTATTAAAATATTATAAAAAATTACCTTCAGGCTACGTATATAAGATATATGAAACTAACATGAATTTTATGTTTTAGATTTAAGTCCTATCCCCAAGATATTTCATTATGTATATGCAGATATTCCAAAATCTGAAAAATTATCCCAGATTAAAACACTTTTGGACTTAGGCATTTTGGATAGGGGATACTTGACCTACACCATAAGGAATTGAACTTTATTACTGTTGTAGCCCCAGTACCCAAGAGAATATTTGGCACATAATAAGTACTAAATATATTTTGCATAAATGGATGAACAGAAAAATTGTTTGAATCTGACATTTAATAAAGTCTTTGTATTGCATTACTTTGTAGTTCACACTAATATTTTGTGACTGTAGAATATGGAATACATGGTAAAAGATGACATCCAGTGGGGAGAAACTGATATAGCAAGTTTATGGAAACAGACAAATAATCTGATTCAGTTTAAGAACTGGGTATTTTCAAATGAGGACCTATTTTGGAATAAGCCGTATATGAGTCATGTAACTACCAAAGAATTAAATCTGACTTTCTAAAAGAAAAAAAGAAATCACACAATTATTAATTCTAAGTAAAATCATGTCTTCCCCACTTATCAGTAATTCCTCATAAATTTAATATAGACAAAAATTAATCGGGGCCGGTGAGATGGCTCAGCGACTTAAGCGCCTGCCCGGCAAGCGCAAGGGCCCGAGTTCGACTCCTGGAACCCACATACGAAAAAGGGGCCGGTGATATCACTCAGTGGCACGAGCGCCTGCTGGCGTGCGAGGTCCTGAGGTCGACCCCCCGGTACCCACAAAAAAAAAATTAATCAATGTAATAAGTCATCCTGATAAAATTTTGCAGTTTCTATCTTTTAAAAATCTCAATTTATGTTATTATGAAGCTAAAGTCTGACAATTGAAGCACATTTGTTTTTCTTTTTTTCTTTTTTTTTTTTGTGGGTACCGGGGGTCGAACTCAGGACCTCGCACTTGCCAGCAGGCACTTGCGCCGCTGAATGATATCAGCGGCCCTGTTTTTTCTTTTTATGTTGGTACTGGGAGTTGAACTCACGACCTCACACTTGCCAGGCAGGCGCTTCTGCCACTGAGCTATCTCTCCAGCCTGTTTTTCTTTTTACTACATATTTCCAAAATGGAATGTCTTCCTTTCCTTACTCCCATTCAGTTAACAGCATCATACAAATGTATCTGAGTAGAAAATATAAGGGACTCCCAAAATGACAGTCTTCTCAAACAGAATTTTAAATGAATCAGCTGATTCACTACTTCTTTTAATTCTGACAAGTCCTGCATTTTACCCTTAATAAAATAATAATAGTTACAAACATTTGTTAGTTTGTACTGACCTCAATGGTCAAATTTAAATGATGGTTGGATGGTAAAGCAGTCAGGTAAAGCTGTTGCACTGTTCTCTCTGCAGGTCCAGAGATCCCAGCGCCCACATTCAACTGAAAAAATCCCCTTTAGGACCACAGCCCCTGGAGGTCTGCTCTGTGCACATCCTAGACAGGGCAGTGCAGAGGGAGGAACAAGCAGCTAAGGCTGACGGGGCCGGCAGGGTTGGCGAGGCAGCAACTTGGCTGACCACTGTGCAGTGAGCAGCAGGTCTGGGGTTGGGTTTGCAAGGGTCCCCCAGCATGTGCAACAAGCCATGCCCACAGTCTCGCCTCTCTCTGCCCTTACTACCATAAGAATGCACATGGACGGCTTGGAAGCAAAGCAGTCGAGTGAATGAGAAAGAACTCTGATAAGGACATCCTCAGGCTGGGTGGGACATCCCCAGGCTGGGTGGGACATCCCAAGCATGGAGAAAAATGTTCAGCCTCCGTGCCACAGTCTGGCCTTTGGCTTTCTCTAACTGCCTATCATGAACACTCTGCTAGCTCAGGGTGCTCCAGCTTCTTAGGCTTTTTTCTCTCCGGAGGACCATGCAGACTGTTTCTCTGTTGCAGTGCTTCTAGTCCAGTGATGGCAAACCTTTCAGAACTCTCAATGATACAAACAGCCTGCTGGGGCACAGGTGCTATAGGTTCCCAGCCCTGGATGGCATCACAAACCTCAGAGGCCTCCCTCCTGCCTGCCCCTTCTCTGCCCCTCTCTCCCCCACTTCAGCACATGCTGCTGCTTCCTTCCTAGGAGCACTGATGGCAATGTCAGTTCCTTGTGCGCTGTTGGCCTCTCGCCTGGGATGAGAGCCACTGCAAGCAAGATGCTTGCCTGACTTGCTTCCACCTGGGTTCTCCGGACTAGAACAATGCTTGGTATGTGGCGGACATTCACATGTTTTAAGGGAATGAGGAATTAGAATATTTTTCTGTGAGTGACAAGTGGATAGTTTTTAAAATATGTATATTCTGATGACCTGGTAAGCTTTTCAGCATCGCAGTAGCAATACTCCCAACATACAGTAGCTGAGTATATTATGGTAACAAAAGGGATAAAATAGTGCCTGTTGTTTTCCCACAATATTCAATATTTCCTTCCTTAGCAGTAGAACCCTGAATTTTAGCATTAACAAAATTCCTTCAGCTAAATGTAGGCCTTCTAGGAAGCCTACTCCTTCTGCAATACCGTTTCCTATTATCTGGATGTGGCTAATAATGTCTGGGGCTTGAACAGTCCATTTGGAACATGAGGTTATGGTTTAAGGATGGCAGAATGGGTAAGAAAGGAGCTAAGTCCCTCATGCACCACTAAACTGGTCTTAGGTTATTGATGAGGGCAAAATATAAGCCACGGAAATTTGAGCTTTTAAAATTACACGTAATGAGTGATTTGTAGGATTGGTTTGAACCTGATATACAATCCCATTTATGAAGACATGGGGAGGAGGTAAAGATAGGGGGCTGTTAAGAAAATCAGGGTTTTCCTTAAAAAGGTTCATTTCCTTAAGCAATGTAGGCTAGGAAACCATGAATAAAGGAAAAAGACTACTTTTTCCTCTTGTTTTGATTACTCTCTAGAATCTGGGCTCTTGAGAAGTGAGATGTGACTGGACTTGGTGCAGCAGCATGGCTTCAGCCTACCAGGCAGTAGCCTCTGCCTTGGAGCCACGTTGAGGGAACTTCCAATGGTCTCGGGCAAACTGAGTGACATGGATCGTATCAGTGATTGTTTCATAAAGCTAAATTTACTCCATTTAAAAATGCTTTTTAAGGCCAGTGATATAGCTCAGCGGCATAAGCACCTGCCTGGCAAGCATGAGGTCCTGAGTTTGGTTCCCGGTACCCACATAAAGAAAAGAAAAGGAAAAAAAAATGCTTTTTATTCTTAAAACATAAGTGTCTCACTGTGGGGGCTAAAAATACCTTTTCCTTCATAATTATGATTTTATGGATTTTTTTAAAGTCATATCTTAGCTAAATTAGAAAATTGGCACAGTATGTTAGATTTCCAAGTCAACTAATAAAATTACTAATTAAAACAACCTGAAGTCAGGTATTTGGATAATAATAGTAGTTGACTCAATACAATTATTAGTTGCGGATATTATTTTCTTCTTAATCTTTCTGCTATGACATATCCCTGTATAGCATAAGAATCAGTATCTCCCCTTCTAGAAGAAGAAATCAAAGGTTAAGAGCTTTAAAATAAAGATTTTTCCTTGTTAGTTCTATGCTCTCAACAGAGTAGCCTTGATGATTCCACGTGTCCCCTGAGCTTAGACACATGAAGGCACATGACTGCTCTGATTTTTTAGGAATGACAACAGCACAGGCTCCTTACCCTAGTGTAACTCACTCAGCTGTTAGGTCTCCCACAGATTCACACTCCAGGAGGGCCCTCTGGGTTGTGGCTCTCAGTCCTACACTTTGGGTTGTATTAAACCTTTGATGTCATTTGATAGTAATGTATAATAATTAAAATTAATACAAGTTCATCCAGCAAATATTTAGAGTGCCTGAGGGGTGTGAAGTATGGTGCTGGGCCCAGGAGAGCAAAACAAGCACGGAATTACATTCCAAAGGGAATTCAGACAATACACACTGAAGAATTCAACTACCAAATATATCACACAGTGACAACAGTGCAATGAGAAACTAAAGCAAGGATCCAGGATACAGAGTGTAAGGAGGGTGTAATCTTAAATAAGGTCAGAGTCAGGGGTGGCTCCTTTAGAGGGCAGCAGTTGAGCAGAGATTAACAGAACAAGCCATGTGGATAGCTGGAGGGAAAGCCTTCCACCTGAAGGGTGCAGCCAGTGCAAAGGCCCTGAGGCCCACGTGTTCCTGGCATGGAAGCCAGTGTAGCTGCTGAGCCAAAGAGAGAGACACAGAACATGAGGCTAGAGAGGAAACCAATGGAAGAAAATGAGGGAAGAACAGCTTGTGTAAGGGTGTAAGGCCTTATAAACTGCTGCAGAGGATTTTACTGCAAGGAAGATGGCTAGAGGCTGGAGGGATATAGCCTGCATGATAAGACTTAGCTTTGTAAAGAGTCACTACAGCCACTGTATTGAGAAAGAATATAGAGATATGAGGGTGGAAGCCAGAAGGCCAGTTAGGAGGCTACTGGGATAATCCAGGCAAGACATGTTCATGGCTTGGACCTGGTGGGAACAGCTGAAGGTGACAGGGGAGGCTGGAATCTGTGTCCCGAAGAGAAAGCTGATGGGATTTGCTACTGGAATGACAGGAGGCATAAAAGAAAAGCTTTACATGAGTAGCACGTTTTGAGGGGGCTAAGGTTTACACTGAAGTTTGAAGTGATTATTACACACCCAGCTGAGGTCATCAGGAGATAGCAGGTAGACAGCTGGACACACCAGTCTGGAGTTCTGCAGAAAGACCCAGTCTGTGTGGGTGGATCTGGGTATCTTTGGGGTACAGAAGAATTTAAAGCCATGAGAAGGGTATATGTATATGTAGACAAAATAGTCCAAGGACCGTGTCCTGCAGCCTCCACTGTTTTAATCAGGAGATGAGGAGCATCTACTCAAATCCCCTGAGAAGAAGCCACCAGGAGACAGCAGAAGAGAAACACAGACAGCATGGCATCTGGCAAGCCAAGTGAAGGAAGTGTCTGAAGTAGAGAGAATGATCCACTCCGTCATGGCTGCAGCTACCGGTATGTGCCACAAGCTTTGTTTTACCTCCTTAGTATTTATCATTGTCTGTTATACTATAGTTAGGTCATGAATAACTGGAGGACCGGGGGGGAATGGCAGCAGAGAGCCCGTGTGAGTGTGATGATCACCCTAGTCCCAGTCATCTATAACACAAAGTCAATCAACAGTTTCCAATATTGAATAGAAAAACTGCAGAATTAACAAGTTATTTAGAAACGCATAGGGAAGTAATAGACACAGCTAAAAATAAGTTGGTGAGTGGGACTGGAGAACAGGAAGTACTAGAGTAAGGACTGCTGTTTCACATAAACATCAACTTGTTAAACTGTATCTGTATTATTTTAACAAAATTAAAAACAACTGTTCATCAGGGAAAAAATGCATGAATGAGATGCCTCATTCTCAACTTCTCAGCAATGAAATTATAGTCAGAGGCCAACAATTGCATATATTCACCAAGTGTTTACTCACACACCAAGTGAGGTCTCTTGTACAATATATGTTATATCTTTCTCAAATGTAGGTGCTGCTTTCATTATTATAAATGAAAGACATTACTGAAACATAAGTATGTTTAATCATTGAAAAATTTTGTCATTTGATGCTTGCCGAAAGTGTAACCACTCTTCTGTGACCATCTGTATAATTTTTTTTTAATGTAAATATAGCTTCTCTGCATGAACTTCTGCAAAAGTTGAAGTAAGATACTATGGGTTATTACATTCATTAGGATGGCTTTGTAATAAATTTTAGAAGGCAGAGATAATTTTTTTTTTAACGTGGCTGTAACTTTGTGTGTCTGTCTTTCCAACAATTCATTCCCTTAAAAAAGATATGTTGTTTTGGTTATCTTTAATATCTAGTATGTAGCACAGTTAACAACATTAACAATAAATAATATTTAATATTTCCTGAGCGTTGCCCTTGTGCCAGACACTGCTTTAAGAATTTTACATTTATTCCCATTTAATTACTATTTTGGAGACACAGCCTTCTGAAGTTATTTCTATATTACAGCAAAGGAAAGTGAGAGACAAAAGCTCAGTACAGTAAGTTTCCCAAAGACATATATATAGCCAAGGTCAAAACTAGGACTATAAGCAACCTCTATGAACCTCAGCTCATTATGTTTCAGAAGGATATTAATAAATATTTATTGATAACATCATTGAAATAATAAAACCAGTAGGAATTTCTTTCAGCTAATGATATAAAATCATTACATTATTCTTGGATGGTATGAATTTTTTTCCATATATTTTATATATTTTAAAGGCTATTTGAAATCTCACCTTTCTCCTTTTGTCCTGGATCACCTGTTTTTCTATTTGTTTCTGAAAGTTAAAGACAAAACAAAGTAATTACTGTGTAATCACCATTTAATATCTCAAAATATAGGACTATACTTAAATGAATTTCAGTGAAATTAAGAAAAAATATTTCTGAGCATATAATTCAATTTTCTTAAATCCTGAATTCTTTATGCATGAAATTTATTACAAAATAGCAAGATTTAGGCTCATTTGAATTACTTATAAGTAATTCTAAAATTTATAATTTTATAATTATGAAAGTCACTGAACAGTGACTGTCACACACCATCTATAAGAGAATATTTTATCTTATATGAGAAACCCAAAGTATAAATAACTTAATAAGCAAAATAAAAGAAAGATGACAGGAAATGGGAAGATAGATTTCGTGCCTAAATCTATATGGGAAGGGGATCTGAGGATGGAGCAAGATAGGAAGGGAAAGTAAAAGATGATCAAGATATGATATACTGAATATATATATATATATATTCACAATGAATATACTCATTATATATCATAAACACATACTAATAAAAACTTTAAAAAACTAAATAAAAATAAAAGGAAGAATGAATGACGTACACCAACTCTAAATTTCTTTATAGACATAAAGGCAAACTGGGATGGGGAAAAGAAGACTTCATCAAAGCTTGTTCAATATTTTTATTGTCTCCTAAAACCATAAGACTACTTTCATAATAGCATTGTGTACATAAAGAAATGGAGCATGTCACCCTTTTTGGAATATTAGTCCTGCAAACCCAAAGGACTTCACACACATGCATATGATCCACTGCAGGTGCCTGCACTGAATGAAGCACAGGTGTGCACCATCAGCTCATATACCAAGAGGCTTGACCAGTGTCAGCCTCACACTGAGTTAATTAGTCAGTGTTTCTTCCACAAATGGGGCTACTGAATGCACTGATACTAGCTGCCTGGACTAGTCAAGGAACACTCACTCCTCACACGGGAAACAACAAACTATAAGCTGACTGTGTGTTTATTATTTCATTTCTATAACTTAATATCAGGCCTACTGTTTAACAAATAAAGGATCTAGTTAATTCTCAAGGTAGACCAGTCAGTTATAGTCCCAGGAGGTACTTACTGTCTTTAGCTCTTTTTAGGAACATATGTGTGTGCATACATGTTGGTGTGAGGATGTGTTAGAGTTTGGGAGATTGATAAAAAACCATAGACCCCGTCCTCTCTCCACAGTAGATGTAAGAGGGTGTAATGCGATCAGGGATGCTATCAAGGGTACATTCACACAGGTCACTTGATTCGTTGGTACTGAGTTGCACACATTTATCCACATGAAACATTTCAATTTGGAAAGGTAAATAAATCTGATCCAGGATCTGAGGCAGGAAAGGACTTCTTATAGGTCAAGCCTTTTTGCTCTTTTGAGATCCTAGAACAGTGGAAGAAAGGGGAATTAACTTTAAAATCTAGGGTGCCACGCTTAACACTAAGCACATCATTGCTCACATATTCTTTTGTCTCATGATACCTGCAGGGAAGGTCTTTTTGAGGAAAGAAGTTGAGATGGAGAAAGTACTATATAGTTCCCAAAGCTATCAAGGCCAATGGTTTAAATGATTCCAAAGCATCATGTTCTTTCCACTGTACCGCTTCATACTTTCTTTGAAAGAGTAATGAAAGGATAAGAGAAGTGTCTCAGCTTTTACAAAGAGTAGCTTTTATAGACTTTACACCTACATCACATATCTTTTTTTTTTTTGTGGGTACCAGGGGTCGACCTCAGGACCTCACGTGCCAGCAGGCGCCCGTGCCGCTGAGCGATATCACCGGCCCCTTTTTCATATGTGGGTAGCGGAAGTCAAACTCGGGCCCTCGTGCTTGCCAGGCAGGCGCTTTCGCCGCTGAGCCATCTCACCAGCCCCCATCACATATCTCTTGGCAGTGCTACAAGAAGATGTAGCATACGATATGCAAGGGCTAATCAAATATTATGGTATGTCAGGCCAGGGATATAGCTCAGTGGCACAGAGCCTGCCTGGCAAGCGTGAGGTTGTGAGTTCGATTCACGATACAAAAAAAAAAAAAAAATATATATATATATATATATATATATATATATATATGGTATGTGTATAAATTTTTTAAAAAATTACAGTAAAAGACACATTGCCATTAATTCTGCTCAAAATACTCCCCCTCACCTCACACTTATCCCATCATTCTTGCCACTTTTTGAAGCAGATCTGGAAGTCCTCTTCTGTGAAAATCTTTGCAAGGTGTTATTAAAACACTGAATGCTACTGCTGAGTACCATCCAATGGAAAGCAGGCTTATAAGAAGAACATTAGCATGCCCTTGCCCACCTTATTCATCTGAGATTTGGCACCATGTGACTTTTGGTTCTTCTCCAAAGTCAAAATAAGTGTGAAAGGTAAATATTTTTGAATATTTTGAATATTCAGGATATCAAAGCAGGCACAGTAGTGCAACTAAAGATACTCATAAAAGAAGACTTCCAGAACTGCTTCAGAGGGTACAAAACTGATAGCCTAAGTGTGTTCAATGCCAGGGGGAGTATTTTGAGGGGGATTAATGGCAATGTGTCCTTTACTGTAATAATTTTTTTAAAATTTAAACATTCACTGTATTCTATGATCATACATCATATATGTATGTGTATACAATATATATGTACGTAAAAGATTTGTTGATCTCTGCCGAATGTTTTAAAACCTTTGAGCTTTTTTTTAAGTAAAGAATTGTCTTTAATTGGAAATTACAGAATATTAATAAATATAGATTACTTATAGGTCAATCTACAATGTTTTTTGATGATCTTGTTTTCTTGTGTTGATTTTTATTATCCTATAAGTTTCAGTTTCCAGGAAGTTTTTCCATATTCTCAGCTCATTTATGAGGCTTCTTAGCTGTAACTATCTCTATCAAATTTGTAAGTTCATATTACTAGAGCTTTTTATAATTAACAAAACTATAACCTCCTTATAAAATAGGGTATCTGAACCAGATTAAACAATACCATTTGCTCAGTACATATTAACTGAACTCCAAATATGTGTCTGGAACAGCAAGTGATAGTCATTAAAGATACAGAAAGGAAGAAAAGCATCAACAATCTCATTCCTGAAAGTGCTCTTTTTCTAATGGGATTATTACTACCTTCAGGAAGTGTGTTACCCTCCACATTCTTCAGTAATCACACTGAGCTAATGCAACTTGAAAAAAATCAACCACACAACTAGTTTCTAAACTGACTAGACAGAACAGGTGGGCACTAGTCATGAAGGAAGTTTGGGGCTTTTCACAGATCTTCCCACTCCTAGGGGATAAAGGAGGAATGGTTTGAATTGGTCACATTCCAAATAAAAATGGAAGATACTGATCTTATGGCAGAAGGCCCTGGACCCTCTTCTCCCCAGGAATCCAGGGAGTATGGCTGGATATATTCCCAGAAAGAAGGGCCACCATTTTTCTCCCTTCTCCTATACAGTACCAAGGAGAGGGCAAGAACAGCCCGGATCACTCCAGGCCTGGGACAAAAGTTCTCTCTTGTTCGCATTGTTGTGTCCCCTTTTGTCCCTCACTTCACATCAACAGGCTAAGTTCTGAGACTCATTCTTAATATAAAGGAAAAAGAAATACACTGTAGACATTTTGGCCTTTTTTTTTGGTTTTCAGTGCTTAACTTTAGCTTAGGTAAAGGAGTTTTCTATAAAATCTAGCTTAACCTACTGCATCCTGCGCAGCTAATAATAAAGCAGTATTTTATTCTCAGTACCTATTGCTTCTGTGGGAGACCTCAGATGGACTTCACCATGCTAAAGAAAACGACTTGTTGAGCTCTCACTAGATGCCAGGCATTGTTCTAAGTATTTAATGCAGATTACCCCCATTTAAATTTCTCATGAGCCATCAGGGCAGTTATAATTGTATGGATAAGGAAACTGAGGCAGAGAGTAGCTAAGGATTTTTCCCAGGATTACAGAACAAAAAGGACTGATTTCAAAGGCGACACCCCATACCAATGCTACTGGAATCACACTGTGTGTCACAGCAACTGGCAGTCCATTGAATTAAAGGAAGCTAAATGCTCACCTCATCCCTGAAAATTACAAAAGTACAAATTGGCTTGTAACTCATATTTAATGTTTCCTTGTATCCAAAAGGGGAAAAACAATGTTACATATTCTTTTTCTACACTAACGTAACTCATTTTTCCCCTTTCAACACTATTTTATCAGAGCAAGGAAAACCTTACTAAAAAGATTAGGATCTTGATCTTTTAAAAAATCTCATGCTTCAGTTGTAACGAATGATTATGTTATTTGCAGGAAAAGGGATGGAACTGGAGATCATCATGTTATGTGAAAAAAGTGATTCAGGACTATTATTGCAAGTTTTCCCTAACATGTTGAATCTTTAAAAAAAAATGACAGGAAGTAGAAGAGACTATTATTAGATAAGAAAGACATCGGAGGGGAGGAGGGTGATAGGGAGATAGAACCATTAAAAAGAATGTCACTTTTCTGGATTTAGATACAGTGTACCTTATCAGGTTCCAGGTAATGTGTTCACCTGCCCACTGTGCCGTTCTTCTTGGACCAGCAGAGTTGAAAGCTAATTTGCACCCAGGCTCCTTTGGCCTTCTCAGTGCCTCATCATGAGCACCTACTATCCTCAAAACCAAGCCTGGCTCTGCTTCCTCCCTGGACACCGACCTTGCACACTTTCATGGCCACACCCTGCTGGGATTCCTTATCTGTCTACTAGCATTTCCTTACCTCAGCCCTTAGCACCAACAGATTACCAGTCAAAATTTCCTAACTGGTCTGCCCACTGTGTGCCTCTCTCCCATGGTTTCTACTTTCACCTGCTGCCTGGAATACATGAATATTCCACAGGCTGACAGGAGTTTCCACCTCTCCAATTCTCAACTTATTCATCTGCAAGCTAGAATAACACCCAACTGCTGAGAAAATTCAACTTCGTAACATATATTAAATATCAGCAGGGTGGGTACAATCAATCAAAGGGGATCTACCTATCCAAAAGTGGTCTTTATTTATTTATTTATTTGGATATTTTAGAGGTAAAAACAACTCTTTCTAGAACCCAAGGAGTTTGCTCCTTACTTGTCTAGTTCTTTTTCTATCCAGAGAATGAAGATTAGAAATGGGAAAGAAGAAAGAGAAACTTCCATACACTTTTCTACCCTTTGTCCACATAGTCATGATGAAGTTAATATCCTTATTAGTAGTACAGTCATGGATGATGAGAACTGATGGGGGTGGGAATTCTCACTAGGGAATAATCAATACTTTTAGGCATGGAACTAATACCTACAAAAGTTCTAATACTGTTCCCCACCAATGTAGTACAATAGTATATGCTAAAGCAAGCATGCACTACCTAGTAGAAATAGGTAACCAAAGGGGCTGAAGGTATTCCTTTGTAATTTTAGTTGCCAAAATGCTATTCTTCTAAAATACTGATCAGTATAAAATGGACTGATTTGATTACATAACAAAATTTAAAATAATGTATTTCAAAGTAATGACAATATAGAAGGATACTTCTGCATTTTATTGCACTCAAATAACATTAAACAGATGACATTTACATTATTCTTAGAAAATACATTGACATTGCCTAACATGGCACATATTTGGAAAGACACAACTCATTAACTTAGATATTTGGAATTAAAAAGTATTTGAAATTGACCACAGCATAATGAATCCTCAATTTCAAGTTCTAGAGATAATTATTTACAAAAATCCAGTAAAACTTAATTTAGTCATTTATCAGTTCTGTATCACTCCTAAGTTTCTCTATAAAAATAAGGCTTTATAAAAAGTAGTGTCCTATAATTCACAATTGAAGAGCTTAACTATAATGAGTATCAACTCTGTACCACCCATATCACAGCTTTAGAAAATTATTGCTTTTATTACTAACTTATTTCAGGTTTTCACTACACACTGAATCATCATGCAGAACTCACATGTAACTAGAATTTATAATGCTAAAAATATAGACTCTTTAATTTTTACCCTAAAAGCAGAAAAAAGTTACCTTATCTTAAAAAAAAAGGGTAACATAAACAAGAGGTACCCCTGACCCATACACGAAACCCTTTTTCATGTCTATTCTTATAGTTCATGATTATTTCAAAATGATGTTGCAGCTATCTTCGTTTCTAAGGATCATTTTCACTGCAGCAACAATTTCTGAGCCAAAATAAAACCACATTAGAAATGGAAGAAAATCTTCAGTGTAGAAATGAAAAGGCTCATCCCTTGTGAAATAGCAGCAGGCATTGGACTTAGTACTTTTCTTATATCTTAAATCAACCTAACTAGAGTCATTACTGAATTTATCTACTAGGAGCACTGTGCAGTCTCCAGTGCTCTGAGGTCATTTCTTAAATAGCTGATGGAAGAAAAAATCTTTATGTTATGTACCAGTAATTTATATAGATTTTCTATTTTTTAAATAAATACTGAATGGGCTACAGATAAATATATATATAAAATCAATCTACGGCATCAAAAAGCGGTTTTGCCTAAGATACTTCTGCAGGCCATTCTTTTTCCTCATGTCCTAATAAGAAATGTTAGTATCCTCTCTCATTTTGAAAATAAATTAGTCATAATTTAAAACTTCCCTTGAAATACTAAATTTTTCTAATAAAAGCTACAAAAATCTCAAAATTTGTGTTATAACCTAAATATTCAAAGCTGATATAGAAATTTTTTGATAAGAATATCAGTGCAGATATATATATATGCCTCAAATCTTCACAGCTAATGATGACCTCTATTAGTGTTTTTAAGGTACTAATGCAAAGTGTACCTAATGGCTTTCAATTCATATTTAATGCAGCATTTACACAAGTCAGTCTGACATAGTTAGCTTTAATTACTGATACTATTATTAAAACCCTGCCAAAACAATTGCTGCTACATCATCAATATAATCATCTGAAAAAATACACATAAATGCAGGTAAGACTAAAGCTGTGTCCCAAAAAGGGAAAAAAAAAAAAGAAGAAAGAAACCCAATGAATCTACTAATGCTATGAGAAAAGGACATGCAGGAATGTAACATCACATGTAGTTTTTGTTTAAAAAAAAAATACACTAAAATGCCAGTGACTATAATTCATTCAAAACATCTTTAGTGTTCATTCCCAAAGATCTTGATCTGCTCAGTAATTACTTCACAAGATCTATCACAGCCATCTTTTGGAGCGTATGGTTAGGCTGGTCCTCCTGCAGTGGAAGGGGCAGTCTTTTTGAAGCTTTAAGTATCTGCAAAGATAAGGGGAAATCTAAATTAAAGGACCAACCAGACACAGACTGTGAAACTGCTTCATGTTCATTCTACTTTTTAAAAACCCAGCAACAGATATAAATGCTTGTTTTTGTTTGCTTATTTTTAAGGACATGGTAATAGAATAATTAACAAAAAGTCTCTAGGGATTATTTGCAAACCTGCTGAGGAAAATCTGAGGTCCTTTAAAACATTTGAGAATAACAACTGAATTGAAGAATCTCAAACTTTTGAGACACAGAAGCATTATATTTATTTTTCCCACCAATGTTTTCATTACCAAGAATAAACAAACAGAAATCTAGTATGGTGTTTGACAAATAAATACAGGACAGATTTTTCAAGAGCATTGTAAGATATATTTAAAATATATTAGTTTAAAGATTTTCCTTCAATGTTTAAAGTTATTGATAAAATAAGTATAGAGTATTTTAAAAGAAGCAAAATTCATTCCTATCAGACTTTTTATCAGTATTTTCATTCTGAACTTTAGTATCTAGCTTATTTTATTTTTACAGTGTTGCATTTTTGTTATAATACTGGATTATTAAAAAAGCTGGTGCAGATAAAGGCCCAGACAAATGTTTAATTTCTAAAGCTGGATTACTTCTACGGTTTGAATGTGTGCCCCAGAAATCTGTGTTAAAAATTTAGTCAAAAGTCTTACATTAATGGTATTAGGAGGTGGACTTTTTGGGAGGAAATTAGGATCAGATGAGGTCGTAAGTTTGGGCCTCTATGATGGCATTGGTGGCTTTCTACAAAGAAGAAGAGAGGTCTAAGCTAGCATGCTTCATCGCCATGTGTTGCCCTCAGCAATGTTATTGTGCAGCTAAAAGGTCCACACCAGGCGCCAAGAAGATGCTGCACCACACTCTTACACTTCTTAGTCTCCAGAACCGTGAGCTAAATAAACTTTCATCTTTATAAATTATTCAGTCTCAGGTATTTTAAGACAGTTATGATATTTCCTTCCTTCCCTCTTCTTTCTACCTACCTACTTAACTATGCATGTAGTCAAAAATTTTTATAGTCAATAATTTTTTTGATTAATGTAGAGTAAGTAGAAATTATGTACATGGATATATGTATATATATCCAACAGAAATGAGGATTTATATACACTAAAAGACATGTACAAAAACATAGTATCTTTCTTTACAGTAGCTAACAAGAAAATAAGACATTGCAGTACACTTACAGAAAACAGTAATGAATAAGACCTAATTACTATGCTTTACAAGGTAAATGAAACTCACAAATAAAATACTGAGCAGTAAAATGTGAGAAACTAGTCACAAAATCAGGGTGAGGGAGTTCCAGTTACATAGTTACAATAAATTTAGAAGCAGACAAAAGCAGTCCAGATGCGACAGAGAAGACCAGCAGTTGTCTTTATTAGAGGGAGGTGTTACCGAGGGGTGCACTTTAGAAGCACTGCACATTTTCTATAGCTTGAGCTGAGTAGTGATATGAGGGTGTATGTACAGATGTGTAAAAATTCACATGTAAGCTCTTCCTAGTGTATACATTATACCTCACTAGAAAAAAATGTTTTTAAATGAGCTTGACTTTAGGTTCTCTTAGAATTTAACAATTAGCTAGACTGTGAGAGGAATGAACATTTCTGAAATACCTTGAGACAACAAGAAATTGTTCAAAGTACAATGATAAATATTCATAAAAAAGCAACTAAAGTAAAAGTTCAGGTGCAATTTTAACAACTTAAATACAAGCTCCAATTTAAAGACTCCACTCAGAAGTGGTTCAGTAGGGTGTAAACTTAGGCCTGGCTTCTCTTCTGCTGCCCTCTGTCCCTCCCACATTCTACATCTCCATTAAGGTTTCACCATTCCCACACAAGGACTTAAGGCAGAAATGCAGGAATCATCCTTGACTCCTCTCCCATCAAATTATTTCCACCTGCAACTGTTATAACAAGGACACCTCTTCCCATTCATTCTACCAGTCAAGCTCCCACCATCTCTGGCTTAGATTAACACAGCTGTTTCTTAATTGTCTCTACCTCCTTTCTCAAATCTGGATTTAATCATGTGAATTCTCTACTTGGAATTTCCAGAGGCTTCCTGTTACTTTTAGGCTTAGATCCAAACTTTCAAATATGGTATAAAAGACACTGAGATGCCTGCCTACTTCCCCTCACTGTCTTCTTACATTCCTATTTTGGTTTCTGCTCAGTAAGCATTTGCTCCACACCCATTCCTATTACTTCTACCAGTGGCTCAAAACTCAGCTAAAAGTAGCACACTGACATGAGGAAAGCCTATTCTCATTCCGTACCCACTCCCTCTAAGGTTGGGTGAGTTACACCTTCCGCTGAAAGCTGTCTTGTGCACCACTCTGAGAAACTCATGCCAACACATTTGTTGTTTTACTCCACTGTACAACCTCAGGGCAAGGACTACACTGTCGATCATGTAGTTTCATTGGTCAGTGCCAAGACTATACCACAAGTAGCTGTTCAATATATACTTCTTGAATAAGTGAATGATTAATAACAGTGTGCGTTAGTTCTATTATGGCTTGTATCTAGATGTTCCCCAAAATCTCATGCACTCATAGGTAGGGCTTTTGGAAAGTGGCTGGATCATGGATGTGAAATACTGGATTATGGATGAAATAAATGGATTAATCCACAGATTGATTTAGCATAGCTCTGGGTGTGGATAATGGGAAGGCCCACCCTAGGTGTGGGTAACATTAACCAATAGGCTTGTGGCCTGAATGGAATAAAGAAAGAAAGCAAGACTTGGTGCTTGCTGCTTCCCGTCTACCACACCATGGACTATTTCTTTGATGCCATGCTGCTCTCCTTGGAGCCAACTTACTATGGATTGAAACCTCTGCAAATGTTAGCTAAAAGAAACTATTCCTCACCGAAATTGTGGGTGTCGGGTATTTTGTCCCAGCAACAAGAAAGTAGCTAAGACAAGCTCCTATGAGCAAGAAGTCAGTTTCTGCCACCAACTCAGACCTCCGGTGCTGCTAGTCTAAAGCTAGTTTTTGACATGAATGATCAGTGTTCAAAAATGCTGGGTGAGAGGCCTGAGTGGGAGTTCTGGATGGATGCAGTGGAAGGAAACCATTACTTCTGCTAATCATTCCAGAATTGCAAGTGTTATCTCCAATTTCAGATCCAGGAGCAACAGAATCACCCAGAAACTATGATGTTCAGATGTCTCCATTCCAAATAATAATAAAATATAAAATTAACTTTTTAGTTGTTCTTTACTGGCATGGTAAGACAGAAAAATAGCTAGTAAATCCACCTAGTCATATGGCCTTAAGTACTATTTGGCAGAAAATTTTATTCTAATGAACTATATAAATAATTCCTTCATAAATCACTCAATTGGAGGGGAATGGGGAAGAAAAGAATCATTTTATATCATGTACAGGTACAAATTCTCTATGATGAATGTGATCATTACGCATATCTAAAATGTACCAGTAAAATCTGAATGGAAAAACAAATCACTCAATTTTGCTGTGTATATGTATGCTACCATATTGCTAGAAATATCCTGTATGACTTCAAGTAAAAACATAAATTTGGAGAGAAAGATAACAATTTATCAAAAGGAGTAGTGATTCCAAAATTAATTTTAAAAATCAGGTATTTCAAAATCATTAACTTTTAACATCAGAATGATCAATTGTTTGGACTGACCTTCTATGTCCTCACCAAAAATCTACCCACAGGGCATTTATAAATATAAAAAAAAGATGCAAAATTTAAATTACTGGACAGATTACTTTCAACCAAAAATCATAAATTAATCTTCCAGAATCCTAAGTAATGAAATCATGTAGATTAAGAGAAAGATTCCAAAGAATATGATGTGTATCATTTTATCACACCAAAACAACTCTCAAAACTCATCAGCTCTTCAGCCTTCATTTATTTAAAATGCTGTAGATATCAGCAGCCAAGAGTGTGAATTCTGGAGCCAGAATGCAAGGATCAATCCCACTTGCACTTGTCAGCTCTGTAACCTTGGGAGGCTTATATTGCCTTGCTATGCCTCATGGTTCTCATCCGTAAAATGGAGATAATAGAGTGCCTACATCTTGGAGTACTGGAACTATTAAAGGTTAAGCCACGGAATGTGTTTGAACAGTTGTTGGTCATCACTGTCTCTTACTGTGTTGCTGGTTACAATGGTGATAATGCCCTCACAGGATTAGCACACAATATTGTTATGGACTTTAGAGTAAAATAGTATAAACCAGTCTTTGAATGATCAGGGAAGACAAATTAATCAATTTTGTTCCAAGGGCCAGAAAAACAGTGATCTAATATACAGCATTTTGCAGAACTCCTCAACTTGAGTTTTCTATGGAATGAAAAAATTTTAATGACTGAAAAGTAGTGAGGAGACAGGTCCAACAGTGGGTGTTCCCGCAGTCAGATCCATAACACTGTGCCAAGCACTACTGAGCAGTCAGCTGACTGCACAAAAGTATTACTAACATACACCTGTGAATAATATTTTTCATAATAGTAAAAACTGTAATATGAAGCAATACTACTAATAAGAGTAAAACAGAAATAAGTAAGCCAAGTGCAATGGTTAAAAATGACTATTGTTGACTATCAGCCTTATATTCTCTTTTGGTAATGTCACATTACAACTGTGCAGCAGCTCAAACCTATTTTTACAGCACCATGTTACAGGTTACAACTTTTTGATCAGAACTTTCAGAATTTAGCTTCCCTTGATCCACCTCATAGATCAGGCTAATTAATTATTAAACAATAATACCCATAGCCACCATTTCCTAGGAGTTTATTATATGTCAGATATTACACACATTATTCAAACATTAATTTTTTTGTGCTTTGGTTGTGGTTGTTAACTATTTCACCTTATTCCAATACTCACACCATTTGGTGCTTTATTTTTATTCCCAAGGAAATTCACGGGGTCAGTTTTCAAACCATTGAAATAAAAGTATAGCTATTTATGGTTAAAAAAATATTATCTCTCATATCTTTACAATAGTTAGATCAATATTAAAAATATCAACTATAACTAGAAAAAGATTAATCCTATACAAAATCATTTCTAGAAATACTTAAAATAATTTTCTTTTAAGGAATAGAATAGTATTCAAAATACTAATTCTGTAACCTCTTTTGCCTCTTCAAGACAGGAACGGAGTACTCAAGCATAACTCTACAACAAACAAAAAACTAGTAAGAGTGGGCATAGCTATCAACTTTATCTGCCCTGCCCATCTTTTCTACATAAAAAATATACGTTGCTCCTTAACTATCATGTAAATTTTCCCATTCATATTGTAATACCAACAATCTAGGTCTCTTAATCTAGTATTTGTTCTGGCAAATTATTACAAATGTACAAGGTATGAACATCTCATTCATAAAATAAATGAAGACAACTGAAACATAACTAATACTATTCTTCAATTGTTTTATTCTTTGTTTTTTTAATCTAGAAATTTAGTATTCAATTAATTTTAGCAGGTAGTTATTTCTGCCAAAATCAATAATGGTAATGTCCATCACTGCTGCAAAATTCACAGTAAGCATAATGTGAAAAATATGAGTAAAAATTACATCATTATATATGACATAAAAAGAAAAAATAAAACTAAAACAGGAAATGAGAAGAAATATGCTTGAGGGAAATATAGGATGTAAAAACAAAAATCTTCTTTTAGTAGAGCATTCTTCCCCACTGTAAGAAGAGGAATTTATGTGCCAGTTTCTGATCACAAGTATGGTCTACATCTCTGCAATGCACTTGAAAGTACAGGTCTTGGTTGAAGGGCTGTTCCCATTCTTTAAACTCACTGATGGGAAGAGGAACAAGAAGGGGAACAGTAGAGAGATGGGACTCATGTAGTGGGCTGAAAGAAAAGACCACTGTGTACTAACAAGCCCTAGGCAGAATGGGTTGTCACAGGGCCTTTAGGAAGGACAAGGATAGGGAAGAAAAGGAACAATGTCATAAATGACACAGAATTCAGCTTTTACCAGAGGCAATTCTGACTCCATATCTGCCTTGAATGGCCTGACAATTTAAAACAAACAACAAACAAACAACAACAACAAAAACCAAAAATACAATTTGTACTACTACTCCCATCTGTAATGGCAAAATCACATGGTACTTGATTATTACTCCAGTTTCAGCATAACATGTAAGTACTAGACTGAAATGGGTATGTGTTTTCCATTATTTTGTTATAGCTGATTAGAATTTTTTAAATTCGGGTACTGTCAGTCTTTTTCTCTCAGGATTTTCACCCTTCACAGGTTTATTTCATAATGATAGTGTTAATATCAACAGCATTTTTAAACTGAGCAAAAAAGGAAACTAGAATACACCTAATGAAATTCCATACCTGGTGGTACTTCCTGGTGTTCTTCCACAGGAGGAACACTTACTTCTAAAATAAAAAAGTCACAATCCATTAAATGTTACTGACCAGAGCTTAAAATACATATTAGCAATACTGTATTAGTTTTGATGATTATTTTTACAGACATAAAATATTCAACTGAATGATCATGAAAACATCAGGTTTTCACACTATTCCAACAAAAGAATCAGCTACAAGTGAGCAAAAAGTACTGTGTATTTCTCAACTGTTTTGCACAACAGTTTCTACAACACCTTTCTAATTAACCTCAAAATTCTGTTGCCTGGCACATGAGATAAGGACTAAAACCTAGGTTTTTGCCACAGTTTTGCATCAAACTTGACAAGCAAACTGAGGAAAGACACAGAACGCATCTTGTTTCATCATTACCGAATTTGTTATTGAAAAGTTTTTGGGGGAGGGAGCTGTTGGGAGTGCAGGGGATCAAACCTGGGACCTGTACACACTAGTAAGCACAGACTTTACCAGTGAGCTACACCCCGGAAACAATTCTTGAGAAGTTTTTGGCTCATAACCCTATTTTAGTATCAATTAATATCAATTAATTTACATAAGTAAATTAATTTGAAGTCAAATCTTAAAATCCAGTATCATTCTTAACATTTTTGAAAAATAATCTTCAAGCTAAACTTTTCTTTTTCTATGCTGGGAATTTAACTCAGGTCCTGGAACACCCACATGCTCTACTAGTAAGCTAGCTACACTCACAGCCCCCAAAACACATTCTAAGACCAGTCAATGATATGGACATTAACTTTTACTATGTTGTTTTTTTCCGTGGCTGCTTCAACCCAATTACAACTAGAGACTGCAAGCATCACCACCCAGTGTTATAAAGATGAATTTATTTTATTTGATCCATCAAATAATATCACACATTAATGTCTTAAAAACCTAACAACCCATTTAATACTACATCAACCTAAAGACTCTATCAGCTTTCCTTTTGCTCCTTAAACCAATTATAATATGCTTTTGTCAAAAGTAGGTATTTTAATATTTTCTAAAACTCAAAATATTTATGCAGCTATTTTAATTTTTCTTCTTGTCTCAATTTGCTAATTACAAAAATGATGCACACTCAAAATAGAATATTTGGAAATATTTTACATAAAAGGAAACTGAAAAGAATAACCAAACATATTTCTAACAACTGTTAATGTATTATACTTCCTGTTATTTTCTTCACTGTTATACTAAGAAAGCTACTATTATTCCAAGTTAAACTAAATTTTTACCTAATTTTGTTCTGAAAAATATACATCATAAAGACTCCCCTAAGGGCCGGTGAGATGGCTCAGCGGCGTAAGCGCCTGCCTTGCAAGCGCGAAGGCCCGAGTTCGACTCCCGGAACCCACATACGAAAAAGGGGCCGGTGATATCGCTCAGCGGCACGGGTGCCTGTTGGCGCGCGAGGTCCTGAGGTCGTCCCCCCGGTACCCACAAAAAAAAAAAAAAAAAAAAGACTCCCCTAAAACTTTAGATATATGATCTATTTTTATATCATTTTATATGATTTTAAACATGATATAGCAAATTAGTTATATCAGCAGAAACTGAAAGCATTACCTATTTAATATATGTAGCCTGCTTCTTCTTACCCTAGGCCTTTTTGAATCTACTTCATTTAGTATGGCTTTCTCTCTCACCAATTACTCCAATGGCTTCGGGGAAGACCAACAACATTCTCAATGTTGCCAAATGCGATGGACAGTTCTCAGTCTTGGGACTCATGGGCCACTCAGCAAGATGCAACATGTTCCATCATGTCCTTTTGACATATTTTCCTCCTGACTCACTGGTTGTTCATCCTCCATTCAACTTTATAATGTTGGAGATCCTTAGCAACATTAGTCCTGGGACAGCCTCTCCACTCTCTTAAGTACTCACTTCCAAAGTGACCACACTGGTTTCCATGGATTTATTACCACCTCCAAGATGATGGATTGCAAACATTCATATCCATCTCAGATCTTGCCCAATCAGTTGACAGTGGTATATCTAACTCCATACTTAATACCCCCACTTGGATATCTCACATAATTTTCAAACTTAAAATGCCTCCTGTGGATCCTTTGATTTTTTTCCCCTAAACTAGTTTCTTCTACATTGTAGTTTTCTTCTTCTCAATAAATGGCCCCACTATCTGGGAATCATGCAAACCAAACACCCCTTTTATTTTCTCTCTTTGCTTCACAACGGTCCACAGTCATAGCTCCCTGAATCTACCTGATCTTGTCTTTGCTTCACAACCATTAGAAAAATCCATCAATTTTAATTGTATAATATATCTAAACAGAATTCAATAATAGAGCACTTGTGAAGCATGTGCAAGACTCTGGGTCTGAAGAAAAAAAAAAAAAAAAAAAAAAAAAAGAGCCACATAAAATAAATCTCAAATTCAACACTCTCCCTTCCATTCCCAAGCTATGATCTCACTCTGGGACACCACTGTCATTTCCCTAACAGGGTGGTTCCTTCACCCATTCTTGTTCTATCCAATCCATTCTATAGCTAGGTAGGAGTAGAAGTAATTCTTCGAAACATAAGTCTGGTTATACTGTACTTTAAGTATTTCCATAAATTTTTATGACATTTAGAATACAATCCAAACTCCTTTGAAGGCCCTAACTAATCTGCTCCTCTTTGTAACTTAAGCCAATTTGAGTTTTATTTTCTATTATCTGCAACTGAAAATAGCCTTCCTGATGCAGATGTATAATAACAGAATGACTTAAATATAGGACTGATACAGTGAGATACGGATTTTTGCACGGATTATCCTAATGGTAGGTGAAAGATGCATTTGAAGGGGGCAAGGAGACCAGCTAGAAGGCTACTGCCATTATCTAGGACGATGAGGGTCCAAATAGACTATTGGTATAAGAGCTACAGAGGAAAAAAAAATAATACGGGACTCAATAATGGATCCCATATTTCTGGTTTACACATCTGAAGATGTATTGATGCAACCTGCCGAGGCAAGTGAAGAGGAGGGAAGAGGAGGCCAGTGGGTGTGCAAAGATGATGAATCTCCCTTGGCTCACTCAGATACTGAAAAGTCCACCACAGAAGCTACAAGTGGGCTTCAGGTACATGGCCCAGAGCTCCACAGTGTATCAGAGAGAATTCCCTTAGCTGTCTCTCAGCTTCTCAAAACACCTGAAAATTTCAGGAGAAAAAAATCTATACCTAATCCAGTAAAGGTGGCATCAAATTGTACATGATGATGTTGGTTGTTTTATATAAAACATTGGTAGGGGAGGTTAGATAGAGTTTTTCCTGGAGATTTGGGTTTCCATTTTCTGATTCTCACTAAATCAAAATATGCACTTGATGATATTCTTCGGAAAATTAATACTGCTTTTAGAGAAGTGAATAATGGGAGGTGGGAGAGAATCTCAATTCAATCCATCCCTGCTACATGAAGATAAATCCTGCTGCAAACAGGGAGCTACAGCACCCATGCAGGGGTCTCTCCCACGGCTAAGTTGACAAGGAAGGCAAACTTAGTCTCCCCCATTCTCTCCACATCTATCTTCCACCGCTTCTAAAATTATACCATTATCCAGTCTGCCAAACAAAGCTCAAAAGCAGTTAACATTTAGCTGGAAACATAGCTCAATGGTGTAACACTTGTGTTCAACCCCCAACACAGAAAAAAAAAAAAAAAAGTAGCATTTAACCTGAAAACTAACAACTAGCTGCTCAACAGAGAATGCTAGGAGTAATTCTATGAGCAAAGTTCTCCCTGTTTCATGCTTTGGATGGCAGCCTGCTACCGTGAAAGCACACAGCTCACACAGCATCAACTTCAGGACCTAGGGCTGGAGCTGGCTCAGCCATTGCACCCATGGACCAGGGGCTAGCCTGGCCTCACCTGACCTCACTCCAGTTTCAACTTATCATTTGCAAACTAGTACAAGGATCTTTGTCTGATCTCCTTCTTCAGGTCTACTGTGAGGAGCAACTAAAATAATACACTTGAATTTTGTAGTTTTTAAGAACTAGGTAGCAAAAAAAAATACATATATATATATATATATATATATATATATATATATATATATATATGATAGTTAAAATAGATACACTATTAATTTCTTAGTTTTTTTTTTTATCCCATGCTTCCTCCTTTATATTGTCACAGATCACATCTTTGTACATTGTGTATCCATTAACATAGGTTTATGGGTTTTATTTTTTTATTTTTTAAAATTATTTATTTATTTTTTAAAGACAACAAGTAAACATTCTCATGTATTAACAAACTCAAGCATTAGAGAATGTACAAATACCTTTTGGAGAAAAATATGACTCAGTATAAGATTAAGCCATGTAAAAGCTAGGTAAATAAGAAGACTAAGGAACAGAATAGTCACAGTGAAATTGCATTTTCATACTAGGGAGACAATACGATGTTTAGAAATGTGCATCCGGTTTATTTCGCTTGTGAGTATTTTCTCGAGTTGCATCCATTTACCTATAAAAGTTTCCAGTTTATCTTTCTTTATGGCTGAGTAGTACTCCATTGTATAGAAATACCACATCTTTTTTATCCATTCCTCGGTTAATGGGCATTTGGGTTGTTTCCATGATCTAGCTATTACAAATTGTGTTGCTATAAACATGGGTGCACATATATCGCTGTGGTATGATGTTTTTAATTCTTCTGGGAAGATACCCAGAAGGGGAATAGCTGGGTCAAATGGGACCTCCAATCCTAGTTTTTTGAGGAGTCTCCACACGGATTTCCACAGTGGCTGCACCAGTCGACACTCCCACCAACAGTGGAGAAGGGTTCCTTTTTCCTAACGGCCCCTCCAGCATTTATTATTAGTTGACTTCTTGATAATAGCCATTCTTTCTGGGGTGAGATGGAATCTCAGTATTGTTTTAATTTGCATCTCTCGAATGACTAGTGATGTTGAACACTTTTTCATATATTTATTTGCCATTTGTATTTCTTCATCTGAGAAGTGTTCATTCATCTCAGATGCCCATTTTTGGACTGGGTCTTTAAATTTGGGAGGTCTGATATTTTTGAGTTCTTTGTATGTTCTCGATAGTAAACCTTTGTCTGAGGAATAGCTGGCAAACATTTTTTCCCACGTTGTGGGGTGTCTCTTCACTCTGTTGGTGGTTTCTCTTGCTGTGCAAAAGCTTTTTAATAAGATGAGATCCCAGTTGTTGATTCTTTGTGATACTTCCTGTGCCATGGGGGTTTTATTCATAAAGTCTTTGCCTACACCAACGTCTTCAAGAGTTTTACCTATTCTATTTTCCAGGAGATTTAATGTTTGTTTTAATATTTAGTTCTTTGATCCATTTTGAATTTAGTTTAGTGAACGGTGAAAGATATGGGTCTAATTTTAATCTTCAGCATGTGTAGAGCCAATTTTTCCAGCACCATTTATTAAAGAGGCTATCTTTCTTCCAGTGAATGTGTTTGGCACCTTTGTCAAAGATAAGGTGGCTTAGTATGTCTGGAGTTGTTTCTGCATTTTCTAATCTATTCCATTCATCTTCAGGTCTGTTTTTTTTGCCAATACCACACTGTTTTTATCACAGTAGCTTTATAGTATAATTTCAAATCAGGGATGTGATGCCCCCTGCCTTGCTTTTGTTGCCCAGAATTGCCTTTGCTATTCTAGGTCTCTCTGGTTCCAGATGAATTTTAGGATTGTTTTCTCTAATTCTGTGAGATATGTTGTTGGAATTTTGATTGGAATTGCATTAAATCTGTATAACAATTTTGGAAGTATGGCCATTTTCACTATATTGGTTCTTCCTATCCAGGAGCAAGGGATATCTTTCCATTTTCTGATATCCTCTTCAATCTCCTTTTTCAGAATACTGTAGTTTTCAGTGTAGAGGTCTTTTACTTCCTTTATGAGATTGATTCCTAGGTATTTCATTTTTTTAGATGTGATTGTGAAAGGTGTTGTTTCCCTAATTTCTCTCTCAGTGAGTTTGTTATTGGTGTATAGGAAGGCTATTGATTTTTGAGTGTTGACTTTGTATCCAGCTACACTACTGAATTTGCTTATTAAATCTAGCAATTTTTTAGTGGAGTTTTTGGGGTCTTCTACAAATAATGTCGTCTGCAAATAATGATAATTTAACTTCTTCCTTTCCAATCATAATTCCTTTTATTTCTTTGTCTTGTCTAATTGCTCTGGCTAAAGTTTCCAGGACTATGTTGAATAAGAGTGAGGACAGTGGACATCCTTGTGTTGTTCCTGATTTTAGAGAGAAGGCTTTCAGTTTTTGTCCATTTAGTATGATATTGGCTGTTGGTTTGTCATAGATAGCTTTTATCAGATTGAGATAAAGACCATCTATTCCAATTTTCTGTAGGGTTTTTATCATGAATGGGTGCTGGACTTTGTCAAAAGCTTTTTCTGCATCTATTGAGATGATCATAGGATTTTTGTCCTTGGTTCTGTTAATATGGTGTATTACATTTATTGATTTACATGTATTGAACCATCCCTGCATCCCTGGGATTCTCTTAGTTTTTTGAAAAGAAAGGTTTGTGCTAATATTGTTTGGACAATTGAATGCAATAATATCTTGTACTCTAAGTAACTAATTTAAAGTTAACATTATGCAATGTATTAACCATTGTTACCCTCCTATTATCTTGTTTCGAAATTTTGTTCTATATTTTTTTCTCTTTAAAATAAAAAAAAAAACTATGTAAACCTAAGTTGAATGAAGTGTCACTACTTAATACAGTATATACAACAATTTTTATTTTTCAGAAACCATCCCCTTACTTCCCAAAAAAGGGGGAATCCACTCCCCAGCTGAATAACATAAAAGACCCCACTTTCAAGCCATCTCTGCCCATAGCTAACCCTTTCTCACCAGATCACTTTCTCTAAAGTGGTCATGTACTCCTATTCAGGGCAACCTTCTGTGCTCATCAGTCATTTTCACAGTAAGTTGTTTTCATCACCATCCTTATACTTCTTTTAATCTTCAATTACTTTATTCATCTATTTGGTCCCTAAAATGGCAGCCCCAATGGAAAGAGGGATTCCACCTCATTCACTTGCACTCCTACCTCCCGAGAGAACACTGTATAGATAAGAAGTAGAAAGTATTCAATATATATTTGTTGAATAAACATACATTTAATATGAAAAGTAAAACTATTTCTATAAAATGAACTTACCTTCTAAAACTATGTTTGAATCTTCTATAGCATTATCTAAAAATAAATAAACAAACACATATTAACTCAGCTCCACTCAGATCCCTTGAGCAACTAATATCCACTCAGATATATAAAAGTTGCTTGGTTTTAGACTGGGTCTTCTTATGGATGGATTCAACAGTATATCAATTTTAATTTCTAAATTATAATCAAAGAGTGCTTCAAGTATTATACCTGATGAGATATAATTTGCACTATAAATATAAAATAAACATAATAGTTGGTTTATTTTATTTGTAGGTTCTATATCCATAAGATTCAACTAACCAAGGATTTTAAATATTTGGGGGAAAAAAATGCATCTGGACTGAAAATGTAGAGACTTTTTTTCTTATCATTATTCCCTAAACAACACAACATAATAACTATTGTCAATAGCATTTATATTGCATTAGGAAAATAAGTAATGTCGAGATGATTTAAAGGACATAGGAGTATGCATAGGCTACAAAAAAATACTACATCATTTTATATAAGGGACTTGAGCATCCTCAGATTTTGATATCTGTGGGACATGCTAGGACCAATCCCACTGCAGACGCCATGGACAACTATATTGACAATAACCAGTCAATTTCTTAGTGACTTAAACATGTCTTCTATTTCTTATTTTGTCCATTCTTTTACCCAGAAAATAGAAAAGCTGTAATATATGAAGTTAAGGGCAAATTTGTAGGGAACATGTGTTTACAGGAAAAAACAAAACAAAACAAAAACGCACCTGAAATTTCTAATGGTTTATTTTCTGAAGGTTCATATACTATAAAGCAAACAGAAAAAATAAGCCTTTAGCACTGCATAACTTTCATGATAACAATAATTGAAAAAACCATTCCAGGTGTCAGCCTATGTCTTATTTATAAATATTTGAACCTACAGGGTTGGTCACTGAGAAATACAGACTACACAATAGGGTGGGGGAAAGTCTGATTAACTCAGTGAAACAGGCCTGGTTTCAAATTCCTCACTGTTTGGCCAGGGGAGATGGCAAAATCATATGCTTCCTTCCTATACAGTGAGGAAAACACAAGCTCCTCCCGCAATCAGTAACTTGAAGTATTCACTAATTTCTTTATTCCCAAGTGGCATCAAATTTCCTTTTTAAATTTTCTTCATGTTGTGGTGGAGGTTTTGGGTTAACCAAAGCTCAACCCTTCTAATCACCTGGATCTGAAGTTTTTAACCAGGCAGACTCCCTACTCTGTTCTGGGAACAATAAGATATTTAACCTGGTTCCCTACTCTGTTCTGGGGACAATTTGCTATTTAACCTGCGGCAAACACCCCCACTGTTAGTCTCTGGGAAGGGGTTGGCAGGCTCTTAATTCACCATGGTAACCAAGGCCCAATGCCTAGCCCTGCTCTCTTCTGTTGGCAAAGGGCTTGGAGCAGCTCTGCTCCAGTGCAAGGAGCTACTCTGCCCTGCTCCAAAGCAAGCTCCTCTCTGCACACCCTCTTCCACGTCCAGGGGCTAGTAGCTTCCTCAGCAACGGATCTTCCAAAATGCCTCCTATTTTCTGATACACTAAGGGCACACATTCTTACTTTCCCAAAATATTCATAAATTTATTACTTCTTATTTATTTAGTAAAGAAGACTTTTTGAGCACCTATCTTTTAGATATTCTCAAAATTGTGGTTAAATCGCTTTGTCCTTTTGATGCCATTTGGAAGATGGAGAAGCAGGGAATATGTGTCCACACGCTTACCCTAAGTAGAATCAGCATTTAAATACAGACCTCAAACACAAAACCAGCCCTGCTTTGGGCCTGTTTCCCTTTACCTTTCTTCCCTCATTTTACAATTTAATTTCTTCTAAGAGTCATTGACATTTCACTTTGATGTCTCCTCTCACTTACCCTCCTCTAGCCGTTACCATCTGTCTTCTATGCATAGCACATCCATGAAAAGGCTCTTGCTGGGCAGGCCAGGGAGCACTTCATTAAATTTGATGTATGCTTTCCAGCCTTGCTTTGTTGGATCTCTTAGCAACATGCCCTTTCCCCAAACAAGCTTCCACTATGCAGTCTTTCATCTCTCATTCTCAATCTTCTTTATCCTCTCACACTTTCCTTAGCAGGTGTTAGATGAGGGCTTTCTTTAAAGCCACCGGACCTCGTCTCAGCCCCCTCTATCTTTTCCTTAAAGGATCCCAGAGCTTGGTTTAAATGACCCTTAAAACGATGAACTGGACTTCTGAGAGAGAGAGAGACACCATCAAACAGCTTATCTGACCTCTCTTCTTAGATGTCTCAGAGCAATGTCATTATCAACATGCACGGAATTGCACTCCAGCCCAGTTCCTGTCTTCCAGTGAAAAAGTGCTACCAGGCGACAAGTCAAAAGAGGGGACATAGTTCTTGGCACCTTGCTCTCTTTCTCTAGCTACCTTATATATCAAATCCTGTCAAATTTACCTTCTATGCATTTCTCAGCTTTGACCATTCCCCTCCACTTTTGCTGCCACCACCCTGCTTTAAACTACTATCATCTCTCCCAGTCTGCCCAGTGAAACGACTTTTGTCAAAGCCACCCAGGAGGCCACTGTGGTACTAGACCACAGTCATGTTTTCAGTGCTTGTTGCGCATGGCCTAAAGTAGCCCAAGATGCCAAAGAACGTCCCCTTTATTAAACTCATGTCCTTCAGCTTCTCATTTAGCACAGATCAGAGTTGGATGACAGCAATTACCTATCTCCTCATATCTATTCTTGTCTCTCTTGTCTAGTTCTTACATGTCTGAGCTACCAGTCTTTTCAAAATGTGGCTCTGATTAGGCAGTGGCCCTGTGTGGCACCCTAAGGTCAAGATGAAGTCCTTGACCTCACCTACAGGCATCCTCTGGACCTGGATCACCTGGCCCTCTCAGCCACCCCTCTCTTCTCATTCTCATATATTCATATCAGAGACTTCCCACAACTCCAGCCATCTTTCACCTCACCTCTCCAGCTGCTTTCATCTTCACTTGTCTCATCCAGAGACCAGGTAACATCTCTTTATTCTAAGACATTTGTTATATATGCTGATCCTCACTAGCATTTACCACATCTATGATAGAACGCCACAGTGAAATTATTTTTTATTTTCCACCTCCTTGCTAAAATATAAGGTCCAGAAGAACAAGGACCATGTGCTCCTTCACTAAAACTGCTGAGGCGGTCTAGGTCTGGGATACAAGATAACAAATATGCAGTGTGTGAGCAAATAAATCAATTAGACAGTTAAGACTGCAACTTCACTTCCTAGGTTTGAGGTTTTCTAGCATATCTGTGATGTGAGAAGCTAGTATCTGTTAACAGTTCTATCAAACCATGTGCTTTCTGGTTTGGGAAACAGAGAGTTTAATATAGAATATTGTATATTCCAATCTCCCACTGAAATAGAGTTTTGCTTCACTTCCACTTAATAGTTTCATTTATATGCCAGTTACTTGGTTTTCAGAATTTGGTTTCTGAATTTCCATAAAGGTATCTTTTCAGTATATAATGAATAATCTTCTGTCTTATTAGATCTATTGTGTTTGAAAAAATTTATGTTCTATATCAAGATGACTCATAGCATTCTACCAAATCTTGATGTCCTCTTTGATTATATTTATTACCTTTTTGTTAACATTTTAAATTATATTTACTATGATACTCTGCCTATGAAAATATATTTATTTTACAACATCCTCTTTAGCATGTTAATTTTATACTTTCTACAAGTTTGATTTTAAATTCCTCTAGATCTACCATGTAAAATACATTCCAAACATATTTTAATGTATTTTTTAAAAACACGACAATGATAGGGAGAAATAAGAAAAGTATCTCAAGTCCCACCTCTACATACAACTTTTCATTTCTAAATTCCTAATTTTTCCTCCAAATTCAAGACTAGAAATATTTAGAGCCAATCTCATTGGCCAACTTCTTTAATTTGTTATAAAAAGTATATATACCTGAAGATGATCCAAAATTACTTGGATTTATACTCCTTTAGCCACTATAGATCTTGATAGGGGCATTAAGTCTTAAACACTTACTTAAAAATTAGCACATGAAGTCTACACACAGGGACTTCTAACTTTTCTTCAATTGTGATTCATCAGCTAACAGGAAACTACAAACTCTTTCAAGTCCTAAAGCATCTAGAACACAGAAAGCCCTCTCTACTCAATTTGATCATGATGCATTTCCTTTTTTTTTTTTTTTTTTTTTTTTTTTTCTTTTTATATGTGGGTACCGGGAGTCAAACTCAGGACCTTGTGCTTGCCAGGCAGGCACTTATGCTGCTGAGCTATCTCACCGGCCCTCATGATGCATTTCTTTATCCTTCTGGCTTTATACACAAAGTTATACTCAGTTGACTTCTCTCTTTTGACACAGTAAATTTTAAATACACTGGAAGTAAAAAAGATACATCATTGGCTCTATCATTTCTTAGTTATACAAACTTGAGCAAATTATTTATCTTCTGTAAACCTTATTTCCCTCATCTTAGAGGCAGGGAAAATACAATCTGCTTCAAAGAGTTCAATAAAATAGTACATGAAATGCTTGGAAGACAAGAGCTGTAACAAGTGCTTAAATCTGAATAGGATGTTGCTCATGCCAAAAATTTGACAGAACTATTTCTTCCACACTGCTGTTAAGCCTGAAACTGGATTTTTCCTAACCATCTCCAACATGACAAATCAGTCACCTCTGAGGGGGGGATCAATTTATAGAAGCAATTAGACTAAAGTATATGCTCATGAATATTTTAAAAGATAAATGGCTGGAAAATAATGAGATTGGTTTTTTCTTTTTGAACAATTTGTAATTGCCCCCTAAGACAACTTGTGGAAAACTTAAGAAATTATTCAGACAAGGGCAGAACCACTAGTGTAGTTAAACAATTTCCCTCAGTGAATTCTCTGCAAACCATCATTCATTTGGATGTGTTAAGTTAGGGTGTTTATAGCTTAAAACATAATTCTCTGTAGTTTACAGTCAAAATATAAGTATATTTTTAAACAATACATGGTTTAAATTTAAGAAGCATTTCCACACCTTCTTCATCATAGTCTTGGTATGTTACATCATCTGTGAAGGAAGAAAGGAAGGAGAAAGAAGCAAAGTAAGTATTAATAAGTCATTTAAAAAACTTAGCTTTAAGAAAAAAAAATCACTTGTAACACAGATTTCTTTCCCTTTAAATATCAATGATTGTACTGTCAATAATAAATATTTTCCCCAAAAGCAACAAAAAGAAAAGGTAGGGAAATTATATTCATAAAAATTCCTCAGACCAAGATATACAAAATTAGCATTAGGATTTAACATCCTGTTTTGTTATGGTGGCTTTGGTAGATGAGGTGAAATATGAATGCCCAAGACAGTGGACCCTCGAGTTACAACTGGCCTCATATATGAACAACTTGGGTTAAAATTTTGGGTTTAACTTATGACCAAAGTCTTGAGTTAAACCTGAATGCCAGCCACCTGTGTGGTTGTAAACAAAGAATCAGGATGTCAGAAAAACATATGTAAGCATATGTAAATGTCAGTTTGAGCCCAGATGCACATTTGTGGATGTGATTTCAGTCAGTGCTTTATATAACTGCTATCATTATTGCTATCAAAATGGCCCCAAAAAACCTAGAAAGAAGCTAAGGAAGGAAGGGAAGGTAAAGAAAGCAATCACAATCAAAAAGAAGAAGGAAACTGTGGAGAAATACGACAGTGACATTAGTGTGACTGATCTTGCTATTATGTACAGCATGTCAAAACCCACCATCTTGAAAATATTACAAAGAAAAGATTTGTATAAGGAAGCTAGTGTTGCTAAAAGTGTTACCCAAATTACTAAGTCACAATTAACAGTGTTAGACAAGGTAGAAAGGCTATCATTAGTGTGGATAAATGAAAGGCAGAAGGCAGGTAATAGACTATCTGAGTCTATACTTTGTGAAAAGTTAAGGCTATAAATGCAGATCTCATAAAGGATAATCCATCAGTGAGTAATAATGGTGAAACATTTTGGGCCAGTAAGAGTTGGTTTCACAATTTTAAAGTGAGAACTGGGGTTCATAGCATAACTAGGTATGGTGAAGCAGCCAGTGCTGATAAAAGGGCTGCTGAAAATTATATACACCACTTCAAAACGATGACACAGAGAAATGGCTTTTGCTCTCATCAGGTTTTCAACTGTAATGAAACTGGACTTTTCTGGAAGAAAATGGTCAGGAGAACATACATTACCCAGGAAGAGAAGAAAATGCCAGGCCACAAGCCTATGAAGGATAGGCTAAGCTTATTGCTATGTGCCAATGCAAGTGGTGATCTCAAGATAAAGCCTCTCGTGGTTTATCACTCTACCCCTAGAGTGTTCAGAAAACATAGTTATGAAGAATAGGCTAGGGGTCACCTGGAGATCTGACGAGAAACCTTGGGTAACAAAAGTACATTTTCTTGAATGGATCAGGGAGGCTTTCTGTCCTACTGTTAAGAAATGTCTAGAGGACAAAGGTTTACCACTCAAGGCTCTCATCATGGACAATGCTCCTGCTCACCTATGAGATTTGGAAGAATTGGCTGAAGAATTCCCATGGCTCTTTTTCTTTGGGGGGGTACCGGGGGGGTCGAACTCAGGACCTCGTGTGCCAGCAGGCACCTGTGCCAGCAGGCACCTGTGCCGCTGAGCGCTATCACCTGCCCTTTCTTCGTATGTGGGTAGCGGGAGTCGAACTCATGACCTCGCGCTTGCCAGGCAGGCGCTTATGCTGCTGAGCTATCTCACTGGCCCCTCCCATGATTCTTAGTTGAGTTCCTCCCACCTAATACAGCTCATCTTCTGCCAGCTATGGACTAGCAGGTTATAGCTAACTTTAAGAAGCTATAACCAAGGAACTGTTCCTGAAGTGCTTCCAGATGGTCTCAGATACAGATTTAGCCCTTAAAGAGTTCTGGAAGGAACATTACATCCTTTCCTGTATGGGGTTAATTGAGAAATCTTGGGCCAATGTCTCTAAGGACACTGAGATCTGCCTGGTAGAAGGTGTGGCCTAAAATTATACAGGAGAGACCTTGAAGGCTGTGTAGAGGAGCCTCAGCCTTCAATTGGCCCTGTGGTTGATGACACTGTCACTACAGCAGAGTCCATAGCTTGCAGGTAGACAGTAGTGATGTCGAGGAACTGGTGGAGGAACACTCAGAGGAACTGTCTACATAGGAACTTCAGCAACTTCTGGCTGAGCAACAGAGAATGCAGCTGAGGAGCTTTTTGAGGAGGGGGAGTATCAACAATCGATGCAGCAAAGTTCTTCCGAAATAAAGGAAATCCTGGAAAAATGGACAGAGCTACAAACATTTGTAGAGAAGATGCACCTAGACAGAGAAAAAGCCAATCATCGCATTCACTTGCTTAATGACAATGTCATGTCATACTACAGAACAGTGTAAAAGAAAAGACAGAAACAAATGACTTTAGACCAGTTTTTAGTTCTGAAAAGGTTGAGACCTAGTGAGGCACAAGCAGATCCTAGTGGGCTATGACTCTCCCTACTAGAGAAAGGACACCAGAAAGGCAGATTCCTGATGTTCTTATGGAAGGGGACTCTCCTTCCAAACAATAACCACCTTCCATTTCATCCTCCCTTCCTACAAGCCAAAGATGTCAACTTGAATGGTGAGTACAGTATGATATTGTTGTTTCTGGTAAACTAGGCACATTTTATAACTTTTTGGTGAATACACTAGGAAAACTATTGGTGTTGCTGGTAAATTAAGCACATTATACAACCCTCTTTTACTATGAAAAGGTTAGTTAAGGGGTGCTTTGGGAAGTTCAGCACGCGTTATGGGTATTTCCATTATTTCTTATGGGGAAAACAGTCTTGACTTAGAACCAACTTGAGTTACAACCAGCCCTCGTAAACAAATTGAGCTCTTAAATCAAGTCCACTGCATTCTAATAAATTACTTTTGTTACCAAAAAAATCTTGTTAAAATCACTTCTTGGGGCTGGGGATATAGCTCAGCGGCATAGTGCCTCCCTGGCAAGCACAAGGTTGTGAGTTCGATTCCTAGTACCCAAAAAAAAAAATCACTTCTTGATTTCTTTGAAAGAAAAATCATCATGTGAACATAGTACTGCAACTGAAAAACCTAAAGTAACATTTAAAATCCAATGAAAGTGTTTCTTGATACCTGCTTCTTGGTACACTCTTTCATCCTCTACTAGTGGTTCACTGGAATCTAAAACGAAAAAATATTCACATTTGCCAACACGAAAAACCAAAGACCTGCAATTACCAGATTCCATTCTAAAAGATTCACAGTCAAATTCTCCTCTATAACATCTTGTAAGACAGACACTATTATCATTTAATAAAATTTAAACTGAGCAAAGTTTTAGAATTTGCAAAGTTGCAAATATAGGAAAAAGCAGAGCTAGGATTTTCACCCAGCCCAAGTCTACTACACTATAATACCTCTTCAATGTCTATGTACAAAGACCAAAATCCAAACAGTGGCCAGAAAAACAAATGCATTTGCTTTTTTCTACATTTCCTCATGTAATATTAAACTACATTCAGAAATTTCTATACATATCTACACAATAAAAAATTATTAAAAATGTTATGAACAGACCCTGAATTGAAATGGCATTGGCTACAGCCTCAAACAGAAACACAAATCATTTGTTTTTATATCAACAAACCTGAGTTTTCTTGGTCATATATTATCTCTTCCATATCCTGATGATGTTCTTGTAAAACTATAAATTAGGAAATAATTAGAAAATTTATAATATGTCTCAAATGAGGATTGTATGACATTAGATACTAGAAAACCACAATTCCTGGTAATGATAGGAACATAAAATCAAAACACAATGACAATAAATCATGTTCATTCGCAGAACCAGTAAGTATTAACCACACATAATACTAAACACGAAGATGAATTAGATGGTTCTCGTCATAAGGATTTATAATCTAACCACAAAATAGTTGAGCTGTATTTTCAATCAGCCTAACAGATTCAAGTACAGTCAGCAAATATAATCAAAGAAAGGCAAAAGCCAAAGACAGCTGTACAGAAGAGTCCTCCTCCTGCCTATGCAAAAGTACCTGCCACAGTGGAGTCTGGGCAAGCACACACTTAGCCCACACCTAGCCTTGATGCCCGAGTCCTCTCCACGGCATTTATCCCAGACTAGAATACAGTTCTAGTGTTTACAGATGCACAGTGTTAAAGCATTCAGGTCCGAAAGCCAGTCAACAATATTATGAGGTGCTCAAGCACCACTGAAAGGTGATGTGTCCATCTCCAGTGTGGCTGTGCCTTCGAGGCATGTGACATGACGAAACACAATTTTGACCCTTTATTGACTTTTTAATTTATGGGTACAGTGCATGCAATTGCACTGCACCTTTGACCTAGTAATCCTACTACTAGGAATTCATCCACAGGAAATACACTTCAAAACAAAAACTGCTTTCACCAAGATATACTTATATGAAAATATATAATATTATTAGCTATATATCATATGTGATATATTAATTTTAAAATATTAATAGATAATAGATTTGTATATGATCATAATGCTATTAAAGGAAAAGACTCATTCTAATTAAGAAAGAATAATATTAAAGCCTCACCTGTCTCTTCTACGTGATAACTATCCTCGGTGCCTGGAAAAAAAAAAAATTGGATTGATATCACTATGTTAATGAAATGGTGCATATGTCTACTTTGAATCTATTCTTATTGGTGTATATTAAAATCAAATAATTATTAAAAATGAAAATATTCAGTATCTGCTTAACATTAGAACTACACTCAACATCCTCACAAGACTAACGAACACCATAACCTGGGCTAAAGACAGTGATTTACACAGAGTGACACAGACACAAAGGCGGGACCCAGGGAAAGTGGTAATTCCTGGTCGACTTCACATCCCACTGTGGTGCTCCATTTTCTAGTCCTGTCCCACCAGTTTCTAGAGCAAAGTACACTGTCTACAAATGGGGACACAAAGGAAGAATGGAGGAAAATTTATGTTTGGAAGCTGAGTAGAAAAATGTGTGGGTAATTTAACCCACATACACCAGAAAGCAAAACAGTCACCATATGAACCTTGCCAAGCTTGTAACCTCTCTCATTTAACAGACATACGCAGGACAAATATTTTCAGTTTCTGAAGACTTCCAACAAAATTGAAGTTTCTATGTTCAAACTGAATCTATGTTCCAATTGAAGATGAAGCCAGAAATAAAGATTTCTCCAACTTACAAACTTTCTAGGAATATTTCTTCCTACCCTGATCTGTAACTCTTAAACCTTAAAGTTATCGAGTTCTTCATGTTTCTGACTATTTGGGCATTGTAAGTGAAATTTGTTGGATAAGCAGCACCTACATACAAAATTCTGAGTGACTGTCAATCCTGCTGAGGCATCTTAGTCTAAGATAGGAAAGAACAATACCAATGTGGAAATCACTTTATCAGCATCCTTACTCAGAAATTAGAAACATTTTTCTCACAGAAATCATAACATAAATGATAATATCATAAAACCAAGACACGAAGTTCTAATGCTCTAAAGCTAGTCTATAAACATCTAATTTCTGTGTATAAGGCAACTAAAATTATGTATGTAATTTTATGTACGTATGTAATGCATTCTCCAAAGCATTTTTACAAAATAATTGCGTAATATACAATTATGTATACCATCCATACCACTATAACATCAATTATATCACTACTTGTATGAGATGGTGCATTTCTGGCTCTAAACAACAGATATAAATAGAGCTTTTAGAAGTATATCCACTCAATTACATGCTGCCTGCTTTCTAAAGTAATTTCCCAGTATATTAGGTGTGGTAAGAAGTAGACGCACTTTAATTTTTTAATCACTTTTATGCTTTAAAAAAAGTTCTTGGAACCACATGCCAGGTATTTTGTACAGGATCAGTAAGTGAAGGTTTATAGAAAGCCAGCCATGCTTACCCATTTAGCCATGGTACATGGCTGCTTCTCACTTTGATAGCAGAGGTAACCATTGCAAAACCCACAACACATATGATCCGGCTATTCAGAGAAAAAGCTTGCCAATGTCTACTACAGAAGTTAAGAATTATGTTCTGTGGCTTGAAATTACAGAGTTTGTGTTAGAACAACAGTAAATAATAGGTCATTAGGTCAAATATTCCATCAGTTTTCTGTAGCAAATGGCACCCTGGGCAGGAGAATAGAGTAAAAGTACTTTGCAGAGGTGTTTCACTCACCTGCATGAGAAATCTGTATATTCTGAGTTTTCCTTAGAAGTTCTTTGAATCAAAATTGATACCTTTATTTTAGGGAAATATTCATTTTAATTGAAGCTTTAAGCTTTGACTTCAAAAACATTTTGAAGAATGTTAAATATTGCTTTAAAGAGATTTAATTAAAACTTTAATAAAATGACAACTGCTATATTTTATCTTGAAACCAAATAAATATGTTCTACCTTCATGAAATGTTTCAGGTTCCAGGGTCTCAAATCTATCCTCGACATCAGAGGTGGTAAGGGAATCATCATCCTCCAGCTGTAGTTCTCCTGCTGGCCCCTCCTCTTCTTGTTGCAAGTCTTCTCCTTCAAAAAGGATAAGGAACAGAGAGACACAGGTGTACAGTGAGAGGCCAGCAGCAACTGTCAACTTAGATGCAGAGCCCCTCCTCAACCTAACTCCCTCTCAGGGCCCCTGTGTGTGGGGAAGGACCCACCATAAAGCTATTTTCCAACACTAGCCACATGTTAGTCACCCTAAAAGTGAACATGAACTCACCTCTTCCCAACAGAATGTGGACATGCACTTCCCAAGTTTTGTTCACTATGTTATATGCCCAGCACCTAGGGCCATGCCTAACCATAGAAGGTATTCAATAACTACTTGATGAAAGAATTCATAATTATGAATATATATGCCTCAGCAGTGATAACTGGATCAGATAAAAGGTCACATCAAGACCTTTTACTGAAAATTGACATAAAATTCCTTGCAACAACTTTAAATGACTATTCAAATGTTCTAAAGCAAAGAACAGTTAGTTACCTATCTAAACCAGATGCGAGGTCACAGATTCACCTGCATTACCCTGTGCATCTGAACTATCCGAGGTTTAATCTTTAGTTGTGGAACAATGCATATCTTATTTTCTATGATTAGCTTCCATATATATTGAATTGTTCTGCTTTTGTGTGGACATAGTACACTATTCTACTGAAGTATGATTTAGATTGTTATTGTGTCTAAAAATCATCCTCACAGTAACACGATATGGCTTCCAGCAGAGAACATCCTATAAATAACACTCTTAACTAGAGAGTTTGAGTGAGCTGGGCTAGGCTGTGCAATGTGGCACAGTGATGAGGAGTGTAAGGTCTGGAAGAGCTGGCTCTGGACTAAGGCTCTTTCATAGCAGCTGTGTGACTATGGGCAAATTGACCACACTGTGCCTGAGATCTCCCTTCTATAAAATGGCAGTAGTAATAGCCCATTCCTGACATGGTTGTAAAGTTTAAAATACTTAGAAAAATGCCTGCCCCCTCAAATATTTAGGTGTTTTGTTATCATCACTACAGTGATAACCATATTACTATTTCTGCTGCTACTGAATTTTCCACCAAAATTCCAGGAAGTACTTATTTACTCTGCCTTTAGTGTGTCATAGTGAGGCTCTCAAGTGTACTAAATCATGCAGGCCTATTTATGAAGACATTATTTATAGTAGCTTCCCCCTTACCTGTGGTTTCACTTTCTGAAGTTTTAGTTACCCATGGTCAACCACAGCGTGAAAATAGCATATGGAAAATTCCAGAAATAAACAATTCATAAATTTTATATTGTGCACTGTTTTGAGTAATATGATGAAATATGGAGTCATTCCTCCCTCGTCTCACTGAGACATGAACTGCCACTTTATCATATCCATATTTATATATCATCAGCTCATTAGTCACTTAGCATCTATCTTGGTTATCAGGTCAAATATGGTATCTACTGCTTGTGTTCAAGTAATCATTACTCAATAATGGCCCAATGCACAAGGTAGTGATGCTGGCAACTCAAACGTGCCACCAATGACAAGCTGCAATGTGCTTCCTTTAGTGAAAAAGGTGAAAGTGTGTGACTTAAAAAAAAAAAAAATCCATGTATTAAGGAGGCTAAAATCTATAGTAAGAACAAATCTTTATGAAATTGAGAAAGGAAAAGAAATTTTTGCTAGTTTTCCTATTGCACCTCAAACTGCAAGAGAATGAAATCAGAGGAAACTCCTGGGTTTTTAGCTTATACAATGCAGGGGTGAAAAAGCCACTAAGTAAAACATGAAGGGTAGAGTAAGAGCAATTTGGGCTGGGGGAGGGGAAGAGCCAGGACATTTGTGAGACAGGGAGGAGATAAAGAGTTCTGCATTGTGTAGCTTCAGTCTGAGACACCCACAGCCTTGAAATGTAGATATCCAGTACACAGTTGGATAATGCTGTGGTTTAGATGAGTCATCAGGGCTGCAGCTATACAGTCATCAATCACAGCAGATGAATCACACCAGAAGTCATGGACCACTGATGTGACTGTCTAAAGAGAAAAGTTCTAGAAAAAGAGCAGGTCCAAGAAGATTCTTTCCTCGTCTGGTTGGTCACTATCCCCACCCACTTAAATGCCTGCTGTGTCTTCCCTCTACTTTCCATCTCCACATTTGAGTCTGATGAACCATCTGGACTCACTAGGGTTACCACACAATCTCCTCTGTCTGGCCTCCCTGATGCACAATGGTCCCTCTCGTCCATTTTTTAGGTTTCAGGAAGGATGTACAACAATCTTGTACACTCCTGGAATCAAGTATAAATATTTAAATATTACTCTTCCTTGATTACTCTCCACTTATACATCCCATGTGCTGGCCATTCTTAATGGCTTTCATACATTTTGGGGGGGTGCTACTAGGAATCCAACCCAGGGCCTTCACACTGAGCTACATCTCCAGACATTTTTTTTTTAATTTTGAGACAGGGTCTCATTAAGTTGTCCAGGCAGGACTCAAACTTGTGATTCTCCTCCCTCAGTGCTGGCATTACTGGCATGTGTCACCATGTCTGGCTTCACATTCTTGCATCTGGGCTTTCACACATGCTGTGCCCTCTGCTGGCTACACTGGCCAGCAGAAGTTCTATATCATCTTTCAGCTTCTACATGAAGATGTCATTTCCTCCAAGACACCTCTTAAGAGCCTCAAGTCTGGTTAAGCCCCACAGAGTATCACTGTTTTACCACAATAGTTCTTATCTCATTATGTTAAAGTTATTTATTTAGACTCAACCTTCCTTGTGTTAAAGATTAAAAAAAAAAAAAAAACTATAACAAGAGGAAGTCTGCACTTTCTCATATGGACAAATGTACATCTAGGCAAAGTGGTTTTCTAGCTGCAAAGAAGCTGGTAATTAAAGGACATAGGTTCCTACACTACCAGCAGCCACTAGCAACACCCAGTTCAAATGTTAGGGAATTATTTTTTATAACACAAGTTATTTTCCCCCTTTACAGCTACCCTTGGATCACACCACACCATCAGGAGTATCAGAATACCACAGTGTCATGTGCCTTTACAATCCCTTTCTGAGTTACATTTTAGAGCCACGCCTTCTGCTTTCGTAAAGGGATGCTTCAAGGAAGAAATTTTGACACTTTTAAAACACTAGTTTCTGGAATATCATTTAATATTTTTTCTACAGAACTCAACGAGAGATATCTTTTAGATCTAAGTGAGTGCTGGGAGAATATTTTTTATGTTCTCTAAGGAGATGGTGTGCTTTTGATCGCTCTGGGAATATGACTAATATAACTAAATTCCTTCTTTTTTACTTTGGCAACCAGCCAAGCATGAAGTAAAATTCAAGGCTTGACAGTAGCTACTGGATAATCTATCATAGCTTGTTTGTGTTCCATTTTCCTCTGCTCTGTTTTTTCCATCTATTTGTGATGAATCACTGCTTTTGATTTGCTTATATTCATGTAGTCTTATTTTCTTCCTGAGACAGGATCTTGCTATATAGCCCAAGCTGGACTTGAACTTGCAATCCTCCAGCCTCAGCCTCTCAAGTGCTGGGATTACAGCCATGTAACACCATGACTGGCTTCTTACCACTATATTATTAGGTATGTACAGTTAAGTTCCTTCATAGTGAGGTTGCGTAAAATAAAGTACATCTACTGCTACTTCAAAAATAATATTCTTTAGTAACTAGTTTCTTAAAACCCCAAATACCCAACTAACATTTAAATTTTAAAATAATGCCAAAGTAACTTGAGGCAGACATTATTTTAGTAACTCATGACACAATAGATTTTAATTCATACCATGTTCTGTGTGTACCATTTCATGAAGAACGGACTGAATTTGTTCCTTTACTTCATCTTCAATATTCTGGGGTTCTAAAATAATTATAAAACATTACTAAGTAGAAAATACTTAAACATTAATGGGGAACTCTAACATTCAAATATAGCGTTTGTGCATATATAGTAAAATGAGTGTATTTGGCTAAGCAGCTGTTTATCTTTTTCTTACCAGTTGACCAGTTTTTCCCTATGTTGATAAACACGTTAGACATTTACGATTGGTTTTACATGGTTAGTAAATATAAACGTTAAGACTTCCATTAAGATTTTTAAAGATAATTCGGGTATAGATTTTTCTTTTAAAAAGCTCATTAAGAGCAAAACGGCTACAATTTCTAATTAATAACATTCATACTAATGATAAAGAGAGAACAAAGCTTTCACAAAGGGAAGTACTTGGAAATAAAGACAAAAATATGAAACATAAAATCAATAAAGATTAGAGAATATGGTACCCTGTGTTCCCTGACAGGCAGGAAAAAGGCCTTCCCAGAGTGAGGACCCAGAGTAATGAGTGCTGGTGGACCACTCCAGAAGCCTGCAAGTGAGTGACCTTATGTTATAACTGATGGTCCTTTCAGCTTTGCAGAGCCATATCTGACACCTGGACCCATAGATTCAAATAAATGTGAGCAATGAAAATGAACATGGTTGATGACACGTTTACAACACCGTACTTGCTGGAATATCAGGTTTACCACAACACCACACAACAAAAAAGAAACTATAATTACACTGACACTGTTATCAACTTTCTATCTAACAAATATCATGTTTGTTCAGTGAATGAAAGCACAGCTAGACTGGGTCTCAGTATCATAAATGCTGTTATAGGAAATAAGGTCAGTGACAACAGTTATGTCAAAGAGCTAAGCTTCAATGACAAAAACCAAAATAAGTTAATTTGAACTTCAGGGAGTGAAAAAGTTTAAATACAGCATATCATTGAACAAAACCATCTCTAAAGCATAAAACTGTCACATTTTTATAGATGTTTGTATTTCACATATCATCTTTACATATATTCTGGTACAATTACTGAAATGTCTGGCCTCCATTCTTCCCTTTCACTTCCCACAATGTCTACGATGGCTTCCTAAGTGGATTCCCAGTCTCACAGCTGCTGAGAGCACCAGCTGCTAGAAGTGTGAGCTGCTAGAAGTAGAGCGTGGTGCTCTCTGCTTCTTTTATTAACCCTTTAATGGCTCCCTTTGCCCCAAAGTGAAAATGTACACTCCATGGAAAATAATTTAAGTGCTCTACAACTAAGCCCTCACACACATTTCCAGAATCTTCTGCTACCAGAACTGGCTTTGTTTGAATTTGGTGAGTGTACCATGGCATTTCATGTTTCCATGGTTTTGTCAGGGGTCTTCCTCTCACTTAGAAGAGAGGATTAGTAGAGACAGAAACCAGATTGGATTGAGTTAAAGAATGAGGATAAATAAGGAAAAAGGTTACTATACAGTCCTCTTTCAAAAGCCTGGCAATTGCAGTGATGAGAGGGCTTAGATGGCAGAGAGGGGTCAAGAAGGGATTAAGTGTTTTATTTTATTGTACTTTTATGAGTGGCACAACTATGTTTATAGAATAAATAGATGGAGTCAGTGAAGAAAGAGAAATTAAGGACAGAATAAGAGAAAGGTTTAGAAGCAACACTGAAACCAAAACAAATATTGCTGAGAAGTTTGAAAGGATATGGGCTAATAATAAACTAACAGATTATGGGACTAGGTTATCAACAATTTGCAATAGTAATATTAACAAAAAATGAGAATAGAAAGCAAGTAACATATTTGTGCTGGCTTTAAAAATAAGATTTTTTAAAATTATAAATTCAATTAGTACAAAGTAAAATGTGAGCCATTAAATCCAAATACACATTTAATTATAAAACTTTTTTTTTTTTTTAAATCAATCCTTGTTCCAGAGCCATGGTATAACCATGGCAATTTCACAGGAAAGGGAGGGAGAAAACAGATTCTTCAAGGATTATTAGGGAAACATATTAATCTTAAAAGAAAATACAGGGCTGGTGAGATGGCTCAGCGGCATAAGCGCCTGCCTGGCAAGCACGAGGTCCTGAGTTCGACTCCCAGAATCCACATATAAAAAAAGGGCCGGTGATATCTCTCAGTGGCGCGGGCGCCTGCTGGTGCACGAGGTCCTGAGGTCAACCCCTGGTACCCACAAAAAAAAAAAACAAAAAAAAAAAGAAAATACAGAAGGAAGGAAAATCTAATATTCACCAGTATCCTTTGGATCCAGAACTTAAATTTCCAGTGAATATGTAATGTCATACTTAACACTTCCAACAGGTGGCACAATGAGACCAAACTGTTGAGAACTAATACCTAAATGAAAACTACATACACAGAAACTTATGCAGTATTTTAAAATAAATGAGTAAAAAATGATACTAAAGGATTAAAATTTCATTTACTAATTTATTAAAATATTTTAAGATTTCCCAACCTGAGCTCATAGACCCTAGGGTGACTACAGAAATAATGTGACTCAATCTATAAATCCATCTAAATACAAAACAGGTTTCACAGTGCATCAAAGGGGAGCTGGAAAGTCTTTTGTTGCCAGTAAGAGACTCTCATATAAAAAAAGACTGGGGATCCATTACTTCTACTTTATTAAATCCTGTGACAAATGATGCCAACATCAGTGTATAACACATGTGTATTTTTACTTTCAACATAATTTGGGACAATAGTGCTGGAATTGGAATGAAGAAAAAATGCATTTGGATCCTGCTGTTCCTGACTAGTGTGTGAATCTGGGCAATAAACAAATGCCTGTGCCTTAGATTCTTCATCTCAAAGTTTAAAATCATCCTATGTGAACTTTTACTAGGAAAAATGTAGGTTTATTTTAAAATTTTAGAAAAAAAAATCATTCATTTCTCTGGAAACAATGTGCAACATACTGTAGGTAAAACAAGGTTCTGTACACTGCACATAAGGGCACCTGCCAGGCGAGGTACGTCCTGCTGAGACCTGAGGACAACTTACCTGTCCCCAAGGGAGCCTGGTCCTCCGGCCCAGTGTGTGGCTCAGCCTCCTCTGCTGGGAACTTCGGCTCTGAAGCAGCTCTTTCTTTAAGGCCTGCATTTTTTATTCACAAAGTTAACTTAAGCTTTTTAGTCTTTTTGACATATTAAACCAGGAAAAATAACATTATCCAACATTTAATTAGTGTGCATAACACAGTTTCTAACATTACCTGCTTAAAGAATGAAGTAGGAAATAATTTGCTCTGTAACTATATGGGCCTTTAATATTTCTACTTCTATTTTGCATTTAAAATAGTAAAAAAAATGTATTTAATCATTCACGAATCTTTAAAATACACAGTCACACCTAAACTTGCCAAAAGAAGGTCAGTATGAATACAAACTTCTTTTGTGTTCACGTGACTAATTACTTCCTAAGTCTTGGGCTCAGAATTCAGAGACAACTATGATGCATTTCAAGTCTGGATTATTTGTGTGTACTCCCTCTTTTGATTTTTGTGTAATTATTTATTCTTCTTGAAAAACTAAAACAAGTTACACAGAGATCACTCATACCTACTTATAACTGTCTCATGTATTCTATATGAGCTAAAAGATATGGAGAGGAAAAGTCCTTTTTAAAAAAAAAATCCTGAGGAAAACAAGGCATAAGAGTAAATTAATATGAAAACTGATTTTAAAGTTAATACCAATCTAAAATCTATTATACTAGTTTAGTTCTTTGATATTTTACATGTGAAACATTAAAATGTATCAAATAATTATAACCATTTAGAAAACTAAACTAGGACCAGGTGCCTGATTCTGTTGAGTGTATCTTTGGCTTTTCCCAGCCATTGTGAATCTCATACGAGTGTCATCTTCCAGGAATCACCCTGCATATGGCTGTGGTCTGCAGTTAAAAGGGTGCAGACCAAGTGTTGAGAGGTGGTTTCCTAACCTTAAACACCAGTGTACAGCTGGGGGTTAACCCCAGGGCCTTTATAGTGAGCTACATCCCAAGTCCTTTTTAAATTTTTGAGACAGGGTCTCACTAAATTGCTCGGGACTTTAACATACATAAATGGTTAGAGTCTGGAAATTCCTCATTTCAATGTCTTCTACTTTTCTATTCTTTGTATTTTCCCTATCATTCCCTTTTCTATACCTCATTTTTCTCCCAATGTCAAAAAAAAAAAAAAAAAAAAAAAAAAAAGCCAAGTTCCTCTTCCCAAATCCTAGAGAATCAGAGACAAGGATAGACAGGACCTGCTAACCACATCACTTACATTTCCTCTGCTTACCTGTTTCCAACACTAAATCCACACAAAGCCTAACACTAGTAACACAAACACCAACATATATACAGCTGTCTTCTATATATCAGAGTAAATCTCACTGTAAAGTAGATTACAGGGCCGGTGAGATGGCTCAGCGGCATAAGCCCTTGCCTGGCAAGCATGAGGTCCTGAGTTCGACTCCCAGTACCCACATACACAAAAAAGGGCTGGTGATATTGCTCAGTGGCACGGGCGCCTGCTGGTGTGCGAGGTCCTGAGTTTGACCCCCGGTACCCATAAAAAATTAAATAAATAAAGTAGATTACAAAAGGATCAGACATAAATATCCACAGGTTCTAACTGTGGTCCAATTTATGGAAGGGTAGGGAGGAAGCCCTCATAAAATCCACCACAGTTAAATTTAAATACAGGACTGAAATGCTCTACCCTTTCCCATTTAAATAATCCATTTTCACATCTCTCAACTGTGGGTAGGACAGGTTTCCAACTATTCATTGCCAAATTCTGCTGAATGAACGGCGGAAAAGGTTGAAAGTCCTTAGAATCATGTTTTACCTTTGTACTCTGAGCTTTTCAGCTAACACCTGCCATGTAAGAGTTGCCCCAAAACACCTGCTGAGGATTGAAAGGAACCCAGTCGTGTCTGCTCCCCTAAACCGGCTGCAGAGGCCCCTGCAGGCCCGGGATCCTTGGCTGCACTGCACTGGCTCAAGGTTTGGAGGTGGGAAAGAAATCCACATCAAGTTCTCTACTACTATCTTCTAGAGATGCACATGTCTGCTCCAGCCTCTATCAGTTCAGCATCACAGGCCTAGTTTGTTCAGCACAGTGCCAGCTCATGTCTGTTGTCCTGGAATAATTATTTCACTCTTAAGAACTTTTTAGTCTAAATAAAAACTTACGGCATCATCTGTCCCTAACCATACATGCAGCATACTTTCAAAATGCTCCCCATGAGTAAAAGAAACAATATTTTCCCATCAAACAGTAAAGATTAAACTACTTGAAAATTCCTTCGTTAGGTTTTATTTGGAAAAAGAATTATAATACTAAAGTGTTTGAGGCCACTCGTATATCCATATTCAGACATACAATGCCTTTAAGAGCCAGCTTTCTTTAACTCAACTGGAAGCTATTTGTCTTGAAAACTGAAATGGCACAACATATGAAAAATATAACAGAAGTAAAGCACATAACAGCAGAAAATATCATGCAGTTTTCTTTTAAATCCAAAGTGGTAGTTGAACTGTAAACTTATTAATACCTGGTCACAGTTCCTTCCAGAGATAAAATCAGCAAAAAAATTTAAAAAAAAATATTGTAAACTTCAGATAAGCTGAAGATCCTGTATCTTCTCTAGATCCCTATAAACTTTTAAAATTTAACAAAGCATATTCTAAACTGGAATTACTTTAATAACTATATGGAACAATTACCTCTACAAGCTTTTTCTTGTTTTTTGTTGTTTTTTTTTTTTTTGTGGGTACCGGGGGGTCGACCTCAGGACCTCGCGCGCCAGCAGGCACCCGTGCCTCTGAGCGATATCACCGGCCCCTTTTTCGTATGTGGGATCCGGGAATCAAACTCGGGCCCTTGCGCTTGCCGGGCAGGTGCTTAAGCCGCTGAGCCATCTCACCGGCCCTCTACAAGCTTTTATGCTACTGTTTCCCACAATTTTTTGCCACTGAAACTCCTTTTGGTTTATAAGACTTGAGGCAAAAAGCAAGCAATTAAGTGAAAAATATAAATAACACTTCTTGTTCTGCTTCATTCTTAGATTTGAAGAAATCTTTCTGAGATATTTCCAGTAGTCTTTCAGTTTTAATAGAACCATGATCGTTTCCATAATAGATCAACTCCAACTTGTAATCAATCAAAAGGTTTTCAAACTGGGTTTATTAGGAGGTACAAATGACAAGTACATAGCACTGGAATAAATATTCAAAATTACATCATGAAATCAGATGTGTCCGTTTTCACGTTGCTGGGGCCGTATATACAACAAAACACCAACTTGCAATAACAAGATTTATTTTCTAAGTTAATGTGGAGAGCAAAGGCAGGCCAGCTGGTTCTCAGCACTGGCTTCATCCTCAGGTCAGCAGTCAGGTTCTTTTAGACAAGATGATGTCATACACAAAAGGACACCTCTTGCTCTGCTTCATTCTTAGATTTCAGGAAATCTTTCTGAGACATTCCCAGGAGTCCTTCAGTTTCAATAGAACCACGATCATTTCCATTCCTGAGCCAGCACAAGGTACAGAATGATCACAGATGCCTTATGATCCTTATCTAGGGATGAATGTTGTGAGGCCACTGTAATCCCCATAATGTGATTTGGAAAATGAATCAATCCCCTTCATACATGCTGTGCTTTTATTTTTATAGATGCATTAGAAAAATTTTAAATGTTACATTTAATAACTATGGAATTGTTACCCCGACTTTAATTAAAAATGGAAGAAGCTATAGAAAAGTTAACGAAGTCAGCACTTTAAACTCACCATTCACAGCTCTCTTGATCATCCAACAAAACTACTCTGGTCCAGTATTAACTCACTCTATTCACCACTGGCCAACATAGCTGAGCACAGTGAGAAAGAAAGGATGCATTTCCTCCTAGAATATGTGATAGTTGTAAACCTACGCAATTGCACACTGCATTCATTCATGCAAAAACATATGTTTAGCACCTATTAATGAATGGCAGTGCTTTACATTAATGAACACACAAAACACCTACCTTGTGGGGAAGAGAGCAAGTAAAAACATTTAGGGTTTATGAGATGAGGAATGATGATGTGAGGAAGATGTGAGTGGTGAGGGCCATGCATAAAGAAAAGGGAGAGGGGCTATCTACAATATAATGGGTGAGGAAAGACTCACCAACTACCTGTCAATAGACTTCTGAGGGAAGTTAGGGATAGGACCAAGAGTTATACTGGAAATTATCAGGTAAATGTGACAATAAAGACAAAACTCTTCAGGTGGGTACCAGCTTGGCTGGTCAAGCAAGGTAGCTGATGCAGCAGGAAAGAAGTCAGTCAGGGTGTGGGCACCAGAAAGGCTCTGGGACATTAGCTCACTCTGAGTGAGCATCACGAGTTCACTTTTCCTAAGAATTACAGTCATCCCTCAGTATCCATGAGCGATGCTTCTAGGACCCCAAAATTCACAAGATATACAATCCCTTATATAAAATGAGCCAGTATTTGCAGATCACCTATGTACTCCCTCCTTATACTTTAAAATATCTCTAGATTACTCACAACACCTAATGCAATGTAAATGTTGTGTAAGTAAACTGCATTGTTTCTGGAACAATAGCAAGAAAAAGTCTATACATGCTCAGTACAGATGCAAATTCTTTTTCTGAATATTTTCAAACTATGACTGGTTGAATCTGTGAATGCGGAACCTGACAATGTAGAAACTACAGATACAGAGTTGACTGTACATGTAAACTCCTCCCTCCATAAAATCTGGGAGGGAATTATAAATAGTATTTTGTTTCACAAGATTTCATACACCTACCCCATAAAAAGTTAAGACATTTTTAAAAATCAGTTAATCTTTAGTTTACTAATGTAATGGTACACTGATTGATGAAAATTTTTAACTCACCAAAATTACTCCAGCTACTGTTATTTGTGCAGGGCAGGTGTTCAGAATGATGAGTGCTTCCCAGGTAAGTGACCTAATAGTATATGAATCAATATATCCTCAAAAAGGATAACAGGTAAGTGTAGCTCGAGAAATATTTTAGTATATGTGCTGCCAAACGAGCACATAACCTGAGAAATACAGGGAACTCACTATACCAGAAAGGCACACATATTAACTGCCCATGCTAATCTTTGTTTTTGTTCCCGGATTCTATAATCGGTGAGTACAGATCTTACTAAGTATACCAACAGAAGCCTCAAAACTAAACAAGATCCTGACACTACCTGGAACTTTTAAAAACTGCCCTATTATATAAAACAAGAAGCATCTTACTCAAAGTATCTCTACATGACCAAAGACGGATGGAAAGATTTCAGAAAAAAGATAAAATCACAGAAAAAGATAAATCACAGAAGAATTAAATACTGCCCAAAAGATTCATAAGAACCTGGTTTCAGAAATAACAAAGGGAATCCCAAAGACTGTAAAGAATACACTCACTTTACCATCATGCAATACACACTTAAAGATGTGCATGGGCTTGGGCACTTGAACCAGGTCAGCTACTTGTGAATCCCATCTTGAGCAAGTCGCCACCACTGTAACTTTGCTTTTCACAAACACAGAAAGATAAAATAGTGACCCTTTAAAGTTGAGATCATTTAAATCCAGTAAACACACATTTTTGAACCAATTTTTTTCTTTTTTTCTTCTAAAGAAAAATTTGAGCCAGAGGTGGTGGCACATGCCAATAATCCTAGCACTTGGGAGGCTGAGGCAGGACTGCCTTGAGTTTAAGGCCAGCCTGGGCTACATGGTGAGTTCAAGGTTAGCCCAAACTACATAGTGAGACCCTGTCTCAAAAACAAAAAACAAGAAAAAATTGTTCTCTCTTTACACACAGAGACATGAACACAATTACAAGCAACATCCATGGAAGTTAAAACTTACTGCAATTACTGAAGAACCATCTGAGTTTTCATTTTTTAAAACCGAAAGACTTCTTTTAGTCTTCAAAAGTACTCTTTAATAGACCTAAAATATTTTAGATGACCTGCTTTGTATTTTCACCATTCCATAATCCAACACCGAAAGCCCATTCGGCTTCTAGGATAGGTATCAGAGATACTTCATAGTCTGGCAGCACAGTCCAAGGATGAAGCAGGGCGATGAGCCCGATACCTGGGACGGGTTAGAGTCCAGCCCCCTGGGTAGTGCAGATGTGACTGCTGGGCTGGACCCCCAGGCGAGGCAGGAGCTGGACTGACACATGCAGGGGCTCATTCTAGGCAGATAGTGGCACTAGAGCCACTTCTATTATTTTCTCCCTCAGCCCCTTGTTTATTTGCAGCATTTCAACATAGGGACCACGGACACTTCATCATTTGAATCCCCAGTGCTTCCCCAGCCTCTGGTACACTGCAGATACTGAGTAGCTGCTGAATGAATCAATTAGCAGAAATACAGACACAGAACATGGTAGTTTTATACAATTACCAAGCATAATACCAAAATTTTAAGTCTTCCTCTAATCTCTTAAAATACAAGAAAAATAATGTTCAAGGCAAAGAAGGTGTAAACAATAGACTTCTCTGATGTATATACATGACTTAATATGGAATAATAAATATATACATTAAGTGAAACCAAATGAGGTATGAAAAAAGAAAAAGAGAAATGACTTTTGTTCTGTAGGATTACCAAGTTGAAACTTTGCAGAAATTGATTTCTATGAAAAATTATAGCCAAGCCAGTAATAAAAATCTAGCTTGTGCAGTTATATCCTGGGCAAATTAACAATATATGATGGAAGATAATTACTGAGGATTTTTGAGATTAACCCAAACTATTTGCATGAAAATACCCTTTATTATTCTGCTACATAATAGCCTTTAGTTTCCTCAAAAACAAATAAACAACAAAAAAAAAAAAACAAAAAAAAACCCTTCTCTTTACAAACAACAGGAGGAAATGGAAGGAGTTTAATAAAATCAACCTAATCTATGTAATGAGTGAATGGTTGTATTTCTCATTGTCAATATTCTCTGACATTTTTTGTTGTCTAAAATTATTGCTGACCAAGGGCTAGGATGGGGTCTCTATTTCCCATGGCTTCTTACTCTGAACACCCATTTTGACACATCCCACTCAACTTTGTATCTAGGCAGGGGCAAAAGCAGGCGTGGGACTTGAGAAGAGGAAAACAAACTACAATCTGCCGCTTTCAGTGAAGAGCCGTAAGCTTTTCACCATTAGCCTGCTCTGAACCTAGTCTCCTTCTTCTAGTAAAAGAAATGTTAATTTCCTTTAGGGAAACCAATTTCCCATCACTCAACATTTTTAACAGTGGGCACTCACATGACCCGGGTCTCACCAATCACCACTTTCCTCCTGTCCCATAAGGGTTAGGGCTAATCATGAGCATATATGACTCTGTCTAAGGAAGCCAACAGTCCTGGACAATCCAGAGGTGGTGACAGAGGCCCAGAACACCACGCGAGCACCAACTGTGTGAACCAATCAATGGCTTTTTGGTTTTGTTTTGTTCGTTTGCTTTTGTCTACATATGCTAATTTGAATCAGTTAAACATATGCAACCAAAAGGATTTTGGAGAATACTCCTAAGTAAAACTAAATACATTCTTGCTATCCTAAGGAAGAATGACGGCTATATTTTTTCCATTGAAACATGGTAACACTGAGACTTGTAGAACTGGGAATGAGAGATTAAATAGTTTTTTGTCCACTGGAATATAAAACCTCTAGCAACCATAAAGATGCTTCTATGGAAAACATTAGGTTAGTTATTAAAAGTCTCAACTGTACCAAATACTGTACTTAGGATTGCAATTTACTTCTAGCCTTTACTTCTCATATCCTATGTTTTCACATTGTCACAGTATCATTTAAAGAACAAAACATTCTTATGCCTTTTCACATATGTAACATTTATGACTGCTTTTACTTTTCTCAATGAACAGAGTAGAACAGATCTGAATCCAGTAAATCCTTTATACAAACATGTATTTGTTACAAAGAATAAAGGACTTAGGTATAAGGCTTGAGGCTTATAACCTGTTATCAAAAGTAGGAATAGGTGGGCAGGTGAGATAGCTCATCGGCATAAGCGCCTGCCTGGCAAGCGCGAGGTCCTGAGTTCGACCCCCGGTACCCACAAAAAAAAAAAAAAAAAAGTATGACTAGGAAATCATTGATCCAGTGCTTCCAAATTGTTAACCTCTAAGACACCTTGGTTCAATTATCATCATTATTCTACAAAACAAAAAGGATTCTTGAATGGCCAATAATATGCCAGCTGCTTACACATATGCGGCACCAGCTGGGCCTCACAGCCACCGTGCAGGACAGTGTTATCTTCAACTTACAAACAAGGAAGACAACCTTTCCAAAAGGTATTTTATAGTGAGGTAAACCAAGTAATCAATTTTGAGAACTACTGCCAATAAACATTAGCATAAGGAATAGTTGAGGACAGAGGAAAGAGCAACCAATGTCAGAAGACATAACCTAAGTCACCAGATCCATTTCATGGGAAATAACTATTGTACAATTAAAGCATTCAAAATTTAAAAGTCTATTTGTTTACTTTTTTTACGGAAATATCTTTTTTTTGAAAGCTCTAGCTGCTTACAGTTACAAACATCACTTTATTTTTTAATTAAGTTTATTGTACATTTTAGATATACATAATGATCACACTCATCACAGGGAATTTGTACCTGTACATGATATATCTTGATTCCTTTTTTTCCCATTCCCTTCTCCTCCCTTTAACCCTTCTTCCCCTTGTTATTTACAAGCTTTGTTTCCATTTTTTCCTTTTCTCATTTTTTCCCTTCCTTCCTTTTCCCCACCCTTCCATTTGAACATTTTCTTCCTATTTCACAATATCTATTACACGCTTTGGTCCTTATTTACACTTCCAGCTTCTCACATCAGAGAAACAATGTGATATTGACTCATGTGTGTTCAATTTATTTCACTTAAAGAGTATGGTCTCAAGGTGCATCCATTTACCTAGAAACGTCTAAGCTTAACCTTCTTTATGGCTGAGTAGTACCCTATTGTATTAAAAAAATCTTCTTTATCCATTCATTGGTTGAAGGGCATTTGGGCTGTTTCCAAGACTTAGCTATTACAAACTGTGCTGCTATAAACATGGGTGAGCATCTCCGTTGTGGTATGATGCAAATTCTTTTAGGAAGATACCAAGAAGGGGTATAGCTGGGTCAAATGGTACTCTGGTTCTGTTTTTTGGAGGAATCTCTACAGTGCTTTCACAGTGGTTGCACCAGCCACCTTATCTTCGATTAAGGAGCTAAACACCTTCACTGGAAGAAAGATAGCCACTTTAATAAATGGTACTGGAAAAACTGGATTTCCACATGAAAAAGACTAAAACTAGAACCATGTCTCTCACCATGCACTAAACTAAAATCAAAATGGATCAGAGATCTAAATATTAAAACAGAAACATTAAATCTCCTGGAAGAGAGAATAGGTAGAACTCTTAAAGACATAGGTGTAGGCAAAGATTATGAACAAAACGCTGATCGCATGGGAAATACTACAAAGAATCAACAACTGGGATCTCATTTTGCACAGCAAAAGACATCAACAGAGTCAAGAGACAACACACAGAGTGGGAAAAAATTTTTGCCAGCTGTTCCTTAGACAAAGGACTAATATCTAGAATATATAAAGAACTAAAAAAACAAAATCAGACCCCTCAAATTCAAAGACCCAATCCAAAAATGGGCATCTGAAATGAATACACACTCTCAGATAAAGTACAAATGGCAAATAAATATATGAAAAAATGTTCAACATCAGTAGTCATTTGAGAGATACAAACTAAAACAACACTGAGATTCCATTTCACTCCAGAAAGAATGGCTATCATCAAAAAATCAACCAATAACAAATGCTGGTGGGGCTGTGGGGAAAAAGGAACCCTTCTCCACTGTTGGTGGGAGTAAATGGAAATATCTTTAGGGAATTATTATCCAAGTAATTACGATAACTACTGATTTTAAAAATAGCTAAGCAGGTCATAATAATGTAAAATACTCTCTATGGGGCCGGTGAGATGGCTCAGCGGCGTAAGCGCCTGCCTTGCAAGCGCGAGGGCCCGAGTTCGACTCCCGGATCCCACATACGAAAAAGGGGCCGGTGATATCGCTCAGCGGCACGGGTGCCTGTTGGCACGTGAGGTCCTGAGGTCGACCCCCCGGTACCAACAGGAAAAAAAAAAAAAAAAAAAGATAAAATACTCTCTATGTCCCAAATACTTTTAGAATTATCTCAAATAGTCAAATAGTCCTCTTAGAGTAACTCAAGCAATCATGCTTACTGATTTATGTCCTTTTCTTTACCAATCTCTCCCTCATTGGAAAATGTTGAGAGGATCATATAGAGATAATGTAAATTACCCATGGAGTAAAACTAAAATCTGGTAGGAAAAAAAAATTTTTTTTCCAAGAAATTGATTAGAGGTGACATTAGAAATAACAAAAATTCACACAGAGCCATTAACCAAACAAACACAGAAGTCAGTCCAACAAGTGAACAAAAACATCCAGGGATGATGGAAGTCTTCCAAAGAAAGTAATTTGAATATTATATTAATATCTTTTAAAAGATTTTTGGAATAACTAATAGGCTTTCAAGTATTTTTGTGAAATTGATCGTCTTTAGGATGACTATTTTACTCAAATGTGATCTACCACCACACAAAATTTAAGGAAAGTATGCCAATAATATCATTTTTAAAATTTCTAAGTATTACCTCATACAGAAATTTAAAGTAGAATTTTGTTAGAGATATGACAAAACATTCTTGTATTTAATTTTCATTTTTTCTGATGTTTGCCCAAACTACTTCTGATTCTCAGTTGCTTAGACTTTTAAAATTTTAATCCTTGTTTTTAGTTGACTTATTTAAAAGGGTAAACTTTCTGGTTTTAATTATCCTTAGATAACAATATGAAAGAGAAACAAAAAATAACCTAATGAATAAAAGTGAATACACAATGTAAAACAATGCAACCATAATTTTAACCCTTAATCATGAGGGTTTTTCTTGTGTTTTATTCAGTGTATGTGCTGCCAAAGCAAGCACTTCCTTGTGTTTTAATTGAAACTTAACTAAGTTTTTTAGTTGAACCCTAAGTACCAATGCAGTTGAATAAAGTGTGACTTCGACTGCAAAAACATTCAGCTGAAGTCTTTATTGAAGAGAAAAGGTGAGAGAAAAAAAGAAAGTAAATTAAGTCCCAGTTCATAAGTACTCTTGAAATTTTTTAAATGATACAATTATTTTTTGTTACACCATTTACTGATGATGTTATTTCTGTAGCCTTCTGTCTTCATCTATGAGCCATTTCAATTCTTGAGCTGATGTTCAAAGGAAAAATCAGTAATAGAACTAAAGCATTTCCAAGTACTTTATTAAGTAGCAACAGAAGATACTTATGTGGTTATGCTGATTAGGTTATTCTAAAACTTTTTCATTGATTTGCCTTGAAATTATGGTAGTTGCTACCCCATTACTGCTGAACTTCAAAAACCAAGGCAAAGGTTACTAAAACACCCTAACTAAATTCAATAATTCTGTCATACAAGGGAGGAAAAAAAAAATACTACTTGTAACTGTCTGCTGTTCCGCAAGGGAGAAAAAAAAAGTCACTTGTAGAGAGAGTATCACTTAAAATTTTGCAGTTAAAATTTAAAAATCACTTATTTCAGCAGCAAGATGTGTCAGGATATATTTTGAAAATTGTGTAACTTTTACATAAGGTGGGTATCTATGTTGCTTCTGGTTCTATCCAGTTCTCACAAAGCCTCCCTCTTCTTATCTCAGAAGCCCTCTTTTCCTGTGGGAAACATTTCAAGCAGCTAAGATAAGATTCACTCAGACCCCACTCCAAAACTTTGTGTACAGGAATGAGCCTGGGCAGATTAACTACAAGAAAGACCCCCAACTTCAAGAACAGTCACAAGTGGTCAACAGATTTAACCAAGCCAGTCCAAATTCTGCCAGGGACTTTTCTCCCAGACCCATTCCAGAAAACTAGATAGAAGGATCTAGGGCCTACCAGGGGTTCTTTGTCCATAAGGAATAAAGTTGGACAGAAACCAGTAGAGTGCTGATTTGTCCAAAGAACTAGGAAGAGGCAGAATGCTAAGATTACAGATCTGGCCTGGGGATCTATTCACCTGAAGCCAAGCAAATGAGTCATAAGATCCCTTTTATGGTTTATTATGTTCTGGTGATTTATATTACCAAAATACTGACTAATCAACATACGAAACTTCTTTGGGCCTCAGTTTTTACCCAAAAACAATAATAGGGGTGAATCAGATAAAGATAGTGGATTATTTTCTAGGATTTCACCTTTGCTATATAATTCTATTATGTAAGTTGGAATTTTTGTCAACTAAATGTTAGATTGACTATATTTAGCAAAAGCTGCTAGTACAGAAAAAAAGGTGTATGATACTTTTAGAAATACTTACACTTAGTTTACTCAGTTCTGATTTGAAATATCTTTTTTTTTTGTGGGTACCAGGGGTCTACCTCAGGACCTTGCGCGCCAGCAGGTGCCTGTGCCACTGAGCGATATCACCGGCCCTTTTTTCATATGTGGGTTCTGGGAGTCGAACTTGGACCCTCGCGCTTGCCGGGCAAGGCACTTACGCCGCTGAGCCATCTCACCGGCCCTGAAATATCTATTTTGGCCAAAAGTCTCTATTTTTCAGCTCTTCAAAGAAAAAGTAATGGATTATTTTTTAAAAATAAAATATTTTTGAAAGTACTTTTGACTCTGTTATCAGGTTACTTTTCTCAACCAATAATCAAAATCAGAGACTTAAAACTTCATCGGCAGAAGAGTACACATCGTTTATAGAAATTTACTACCTCCTAAAATTTCATTTTATTGAATGTTTTCTGGAGGGCTAAATTCTGATTTCAATTTTGCAGTTCTTTAGAAATGCTATGCAGTTATGATATAATCAAATGTGAAAAAATATAAGCCATTCAACCAAAATAACCAAAACAGAGTGCTGTAAAAGTATACCCTAAAGTGAAATAATAAAGCCTTTTCATAACTGTTCTGAGTCTTTGAAGGTATCATAAATACAGTGTTCTGAAACTGCTCTCCTAAATAAAATTCTAGCTTTTATTCATAAGGATACCCAGAGCAGACAAAGTGGTGGATTTGGCATGGTATAAACACTAAGCATTTGTTGGATGATAGGTGAAGAAGTAGGTAGAAAGGGATGAGGGGTGTAGCTTAAAAGGGTTGCAGAGGGGAGTAAAGGAGACAGTAAAAGACTGGAGAAAAGAAAAATCCTAGCAAGAGCCTGAGCAATACACAGCCCCTGAAAGACTTGGCCAGGGGCTACTGGTGGGGTGGTCTTGGGAAGGGAGGTGCCACATGAGCTAGGGCGGCTGCCCAGAGCAGAGCCAGGACAGGGGAAGAGTAAGGAAGGTAGGAGCAGCAGAAAGAAAAACAGGAAAGCAGGAAGGGAAAGGAGAGAAGAAAATAAAGGGCAATTAGAGAAAGAGGATGCCCTCCTACTTAGCTGAGTACTTAGCATACTTGAAATTCATGCCACCCTGAACAAAAATACTATTACCATTTTAATATTATTTTAATTTCAACAAAAGCATTTTATATATTAATAAATCCATTATGATTTATATTATACATATACATTTATCTGAATACATGATCAATAAATAAAAATAGAAGTTATTACATATTTTATAACGTTTTAAAAGACTCATCTTTCTGAATTTAGAAACATGACATAGTATAATTAAATTTTAAAGAATTTGCTGAGCACCAATAAATATATTCAGTGGCTAAGGTGCATGTCTCCTTCAACCACAACAGTAATACTAAATTTCCTAAGCCCCTTAGCAGCAAATCACAATGAAGAATATCACCACCTCCCAGGAACAGATGTCAGGCTCTCGCTCTCTTATGGTTACTTCCTTTTTCCAAGTGTGCGTGCCTGGCAGAACTTCTACCTTCTTTTCTGTCACCTTTGTCTTTCATATTTGTTGACTTTTTCCTATTTTCCTTGGATTTAGCACTTTTATCTAGGTCCACTTTCTCCTTCTCTCTGTCCTTCTTACCCTTAGGAGATTCTTTCCTGGAGATATCTGAATCAACAATTTTCTTATCCTTCCGGTCATTCTCCTTTTCTTTCTTCCCCTTTTTTCTCTCTTCATTTTTATTCTCTTTCCTTGACACAAGTTTCTCCTTGTCCTTCTTGAGCTCTTCTTTACTGGGTTCTTTAACTTTCGTATTTTCCAATCAAAGGAAAAAAAGGTTTACTGATGGCATCTCTTAATTTACTGAACAGCAACTTAGTGAAAAAGTATTGACTTTTTATCTGTCTTAGCCACCACAGGAAATGTTCATTAAAAAAGCAAACTTCAATTCACTAGTTTTTAAGTTAGCTAATAAGAGATGCATACATCTATAAAATATCAGTTATAAAAAATGCTAGAAACTTGGCTTATTTTTTTGGCTTCAAGTATGGTATGATTTGTCTTAATACAAGGTTAACATGCAGTATTAAAGTGAGTCTACCCATAGGGTAGCACTTTATACAGTGGGTTAACTCACACTTTGTAACTATAACAGTGTAAGTAAAGGAATGCTAGCAATACAAGAACAAGCTTTTTGTAACTTGTTTTTGTACAAAGACAATTAAAATATTTTAGTTTAAACAAAAAATTATATCTTTATAATATTTGTACTTATAGTTTTTAAGAAAAATACAAACAAATAAAAGCTACATACCACTTAGTTGTTTTAGTTAAGTAAGCAGAAAACAATTTCCATGCAGGTGAAAATTTAAAACCACTATTTGCACTACTTAAAATGACAAACAAAAGTTAATATTATAAAATCAGTATTCCTTTAAGCATGTTTCCCTAGTATTTTATGGAGAGCCACACATGCCGATATACACATCTCTCATGTTCACAGAGGAGAGGGAGTCACTAAATAATACACATTTAATTCCGAACTTCACATGAGATACTGCTTTGCACTAGCTCTACATACAGCTTAATAAATCAGTTAAGCAGAAGATTAAATTTAACTTTTTTGTTCTCTCATCAAGAAATCATTGGGGGCCGGTGAGATGGCTCAGCGGCGTAAGTGCCTGCCTGGCAAGCGCGAGGGCCCGAGTTCGACTCCCGGAACCCACATATGAAAAAAGGGCCGGTGATATCGCTCAGCGGCACAGGCGCCTGCTGGCGCACGAGGTCCTGAGGTGGACCCCCGGTACCCACAAAAAAAAAAAAAAAAAGAAATCATGAGGGAAGGTGTTTATTGCATAAGATACCATTTAAGAAGTGATAAAAAAAAATCTCTTAAATATAGTAAAATGTAGAAGATGATTTTGTGCATCAAAATCATGTAAAATTCATTAGTACAAAGGTTATTGAAAATGAGCCCTGTATTTGTGGTGCTCACAAAAAGTGCTTTCTGCACTGTGTCTTTCTAGACGAGTGATGGCAAAATCTCAGAGCTTTTAATGATACAAATTGCTGCAGCACATGTGCCAAAGGTTCACCACCACTGGGCATGTTTAATAAAGTCTTGATTAACCAGCAAAAACATCATGTCAGGTTTCTCTTATTAACTAAATTTCATAGTAAGCAACCATGAAACTCTTCAAATCTTTGTTTAAAATCTCATCAAAATCCTTTAAGGAAATAGAACAGCGTTCATAGAGAATCACTCTCCAAGTCCTCACTCTACCTCAGTGTTTGTAGAGTGATAAAGAAAATGACATTGCAGCTGGTGAGATAGCTCAGCAGCATAAGTGCCTGCCTGGCAAGTGCGAGGTCCTGAGTTCGACTCCCGGAACCCACATAAAGGAAAAAAGGGCCGGTAATATCACTTAGTGGCACAAGCGCTTGCTGGCAAGCGCAAGGTCCTGAGGTCGACTCCCAGTACCCACATAAAAAAAAAAGAAAAGAAAATGACATTGCAAAAAAGTAAAATGTTTGTACAATGTTATATCAGGCCATACTTTGCACATTTTTTTAAAAATTGAAACTTTAATGTTTAATTTGCCTTTCTAGATTAAAAAAAAAACCTTTTCTTTATTGAACATTCGTTTTATCATTATTTACTGCAAAAAAGAAATAAAATGCTTTATCACTATTTACTGCAAAAAAATAAAATAAAATTATTTAATGGCAAAAAAGTGTTTTCTTCTTGGGAATTATTCTGGTGTGATACGAGGTTAAAACAATTAAAATTCTCTCATCATAAAATACAAGTCATGAAAATCTGCAGATCACACAGCGAAAGGTTTACACGTTCATGTTTTGTCAAAAAACTACAAACAATATGCCAGCACTTGAACAAAAAGACTATCACAAGTTTATAGACAGCCATGCACTTCTACCATGCCCCTCTGACTAAAGAACATAAGCATTTACATATGAATAAGAAAAATTGTAAGGATATAAGCAAAGCTATAATACTGAACTGTTAGCCTACAAATAATGTTTGACAGGTAGAGTAATTTTAATGCATTAAAATATAATCTATGGCAAATTCTGGAGTACAATGCAGTGCTTCAGATTACAAACTTTATTTTACTGCAAAGTACACATTTGACCACGCTAGCTTTTGCTGTGCTCTAAAACAGTATTAGAGCTTTTGGAGAAATAAAATCAGTCACTGATGAATTTATTTTTTATACAGCAATAATTTAAGAGGTCAAAACAAGGAAGGTTTTGGATAGCAAGGTAAGAAGTGAATACGTAAATTTAATATAAACACTAACAAATTAGCATATAGTTATATGCTCTTGATTTAAAAACTGTTACAAAGTTGTGATAACATGAAAAAGAAATTAGTTATATGCTTCAAGCAGAAAATTCAATGAAGTTTTATAAAAACAACTACTTAAAAGGTGCACTCAAAACCAAAAAAGCAATATTGCTTAGCATTAGTAGCTGCATTTACATTACATATCCAGAAAACTTCATGCATTTTCAGGCACTAAACTTGTCTCAAGGCTAATGTGAAAAATAGAAAATACCTTTAGCCTTAGTTTTTCTCTTGGCTACCCCACCAGGTCCTTCTGTTGGTATTTACAAGATGAAAATAGGTTATAAAGATAAAAGACTGAGGGAATTCAAAAATAAGCACATATAAAATATTAAAAATCAAGGCCTTCATAAAACAAATTAACTTACTTAAATTCACCATTTTTTAAAAATCACAGCATATTAGTATCATTTATATGTTACTTTGAAATCCTTAGTTTCACTATTTATAACAAATGGATACACTGCAATCTATGATCTGGTCACCATCACCATTTGCCTTAGACGGTTATGAATCATCGGCTTTAGAAATACATATCTACCATTAGAAATGGCATTTTGTTGCAGATGGTAGACTTCTGCTCAGGTCACAAATAATGAGGGTAAAGGTCTGAGGACCTTACTTCCTTAGTCACCACTGCCATACCAACAAAAGGGCAGCATTTTTCGATAAAATTCAAAACTTTACGTTTGAACAGGATTTCTCTTCCCCATCATTTTAAACTTTTTTAAAAATTAAGAAAGAATAACATGAATATATAAGCACATATTAATTTTTTCAGATGAAAACTTGGCAACAGCTTTCTACTTCCCCTCTTGACAGAAGTTCTGACAGTGGGTTTTGATCCTCTAATGAACACCATCAACACATGCCTTTCAGTGCATTCTCTTCCCACTGGACTGCACTTAGCAACTCCCTCAGGTTTCTATTTCTCAGCCACCTAAATGTTATTTTATATTCATGTATCTACAGACTTTCTAAAATGGCATTCTAGGGCCGGTGAGATGGCTCAGCGGTGTAAGCGCCTGCCTGGCAAGCGCGAGGGCCCGAGTTCGACTCCCGGATCCCACATACGAGAAAAGGGCCGATGATATCGCTCAGCGGCACGGGCGCCTGCTGGCGTGAGAGGTCCTGAGGTCGACCCCTGATACCCACACAAAAAAATAAATAAATAAATAAATGGCATTCTACGCTATCAATCCATTTCTTAGGCAAGTCAGGTGGGAAGCACAGTCCTTATTACTGAAGGGGGGAAGGGTAGTGTAGTAGCACCATGCACAAAAAAGCCTAGGCCTAAGGTCTAAGGTGGTGTCAAAAGCAAGCCCTGGAACCCTAACACTCTTGTGTAAACTGTACAACCCACTCTCTCTATATTTTTGATACCACATTCCAACTCCCACTTTTAATATGAGGTATTTTCATGTCTTTTATACTGTTCACATCAACCCTCATTCCTAACCTATGCACCATTCAGGGAAAACAAGTATGTCTTAGAACTGACGGTAGAAGAGGGAGGAAAAAGAAGCACAATTAACTGTTTCCGGTGGCTATATTTTTCCAATTCCTTGATGTATGCAGATAGCCTAACCTAAACAGTACATATTTACACTTATTTTTCACAGACAAAATGTGATTTGTTCCTAAAATCTGTCAAAACAGTATACGACTTTGAGACGTGGAAATCTATCTCAGATCATTCCCCGCTGAAGTTTATGTCACAATAAAAGAGCAAATCTGCTCACATAATTCTAAGTTTTAAATACATGGGCATTATTGAATATACCAAAAAATACAGCAGAAAGCATTAAACTGCACTTCAAGGCTGCCACCTCCAGCTCCATGTTCTTGTCAGGGAGGCCCTGTGCCCACAGTGAGGGTCCTGCCACTGCATTCTGAGCCCTGATGGAGAGCACATCCTTCAGGTCAAACCTGTGGCCCGGGCCGGTGAGATGGCTCAGCAGCTTAAGCGCCTGCCCGGCAAGCGCGAGGGCCCGAGTTTGACTCCCGGAACCCACATACGAAAAAGGGGCCGGTGATATCGCTCAGCGGCACGGGCGCCTGCTGGTGCGCGAGGTCCTGAGGTCGACCCCCCGGTACCCACAAAAAAAAAACAAAAAAAAAAACCTGTGGCCCACACCCTGCTTCACTTGAGTCGGTGGCATCCTGAAGGCAAGACCAATATTGTGATACTTTGGTGACCTTGTTAACAACAGGATATGTCTCCCTCCTGTCCCTCCTGATGCTGCATATCCTCTTAAGACAGATTCAGGTTTTTCTGTTAAAAACTAGCCTGGTAAAAGTCAGACATTCTACTCCTCATACTTAATTGATATAATATAGTCAAAAAAATTACACTGATGAAAAGGCTAGAGTTAACTTTGCCACAAAGAGATTAACATCAGATTACTGAAACATTTAAAAATGAGTAACTTAACAGACTTTTCCAGTTCGGGTAAAAATTCTTAAAATGATACAAATTACTGATGTATAATGCAACATATAAGATTCCAAAGTATTGGTTTAAGCTACCTTTTTGGAACTTAAAAAATACCGTCAATAATTTTTCAATAATTTTAACATGAAAAGACCAAGCTAGTAATTTAAATCACAATGATCAGATTCAGTCTCTGAGAGCATAGATAGGACAAATTCACAGCACTCAGAAAACAAGAAGTTAATAAAGGATCCACTGAGTAACAGAGAAACAAGAGTTGTGTCAAGAAGGCTCAGCGGTGTAAGTGCCTGCCTGGCAAGCGTGAGATCCTGAGTTCATCTGCCGGTACCCACATAAAGGAAAAAAGGGCCAGTGATATCGCTCAGTGGCATGAGCGTCTGCTGGCAAGCGCAAGGTCCTGAGTTCAACTCCCAGTACCCACATTAAAAAAAAAAAAATACCAGTTTTAGGAAGGAATGCATGAATACAGCGTGAAGCTAAAGACATTAATGAACTGTGTTAGTTACTCAATGTGCTCGGAGTTTCTTCATACTAGGTTTTGAAGTTATAGAAGAGGTGGCCACACTGAGAAAATGCAAATGGAAAGAGGTGACCCAAGGGTGCTGACCAGGACCTCCCTTACCCCACTGGAAGAAAATGTCTTTTGTAAGTGTCTTTAGTTGCACTGTCATGGCCACCTTGATGTCCTGAATCAATTTAAAATGTTTACTTCTCCTGGTCATTTCGACTTTGAGAAAGAGCCAGAAATCTCATGGTATCAGACCCAGTGAATAAGGTAGATAAAGAATACTGTAATGTTTTTATAAGCCTGCCTTTCCACTAGATATTTTGGATCACATCTCATAAAGACATTCAGGAAAAAAAAAAAACACCTTCCAGAACTGCTTCAGAAAGTGGCAAGGGCAATGAGACAAGTATGTTCGAAGCAGTAGGGAGTACTTTAAGGGAAATTAAAGGCAATGTGTCTTTTATTGTAAATAAATTGTTAAAACAGTTTAAACAGTCACTGTATTTTTACCACACCTCATACATTATGATCAACGAAGATTCCACATCCTAAATTTCAGAAAGCTTGTTATGCATCTTGTAGACTTAACAAGCTACACCAGAGCTTTACATAGAAAGGATCAGAGTATCTATCCCGTTATCACTGTCAAGTGATCAAATTAAGAATAAAATTTATACCTATGTCTGCTTTAGACAGTTTTCTAAAATTGCAAATATTGAAACAAGGTAACAGTATATTCCATATAAATGTTTGTAAAAAGACAATTCAAGCAGAAAAAAATGTTTTTCTGACATGTCCAGATGCTACTCTGTGAGAAGGGGAAGTAATGCATGGAGAAAAGAATCAAGTACGAGATGAACAAACAAGCAGGGCCACCCAGCGTCCATTCTGTCCTACACATCTGTGAACTCCCCACAGGCAGCATGCTGAGAGCCAGGCCTCAGGAGTTAGTAAGATCAGCACCCAGGAGACCCTTCCGCAGCTGACATACCCACCACTGGAGTCCCCCGAAAAACCCAAACTAAAAGAATCCTAACTGCTGTGCCTTGCTTTTATGGAAAACTCCAGACACCCCAGTTCAACCAATGGCAATGCATCCAAAGAAGCTAGAACAGCCACCTTGAGGACCCAACACCATGTCTACTACATAGCATATTCCAGAAATTCTTAGGTCTTTCAAAACTAAAAAAACACAAAGTAAATATAAAGTAACCTCAAGTTTGAAAGATAGGAGCTAGAAAAATATTTCTATTGCAAACCAAAATTACAAGATGAATCCTTACAAAATTAAGAATTATGCTTAAGTAAAGTCATGATGATCAACTTTCATATTCTTTGTACCACAGATTTACAAATAATTTTATCCCCTTCCCCAAACACACACACACACACACACACACACACACACCACACACAGCCTTAGGCAGAAGTTGAAGGAGGTCACAGAAGTCAGGGGTTCAACAGCTAGTTGTATTTTACTTTCATCAAAGGCTTTTCAAATGAGCTGACTAGAGATGGTACAAAATAAATGGCAAATTATCACCTCACATTCTTGTTTTTTACTTGTGAAAATAAAGCATAATTAATTTCTGTACATAAAATGTGCATTAGTATGACAAAAAAGCACAGACTTGTGAAATTAATTACATGTAAACACCTTTAAAGCATTAATTATTCATTTGTCATATAAATAAAACATCTAAAGTTAGTAGTCATGGCACATTAAGAAATATTACTTTTTAAAATATTTCTCAGACATTTGGCTAAGTGAATTTCATTGAGAGTAGGGCTTAAAATTGCCTTTGAATTTCAACCTGGTGATCTTTGATAGTTTACAGGATTCAAAGTCAGACAAGATAAATATAGACAGAGCAAATTAACTTTCGGAAAGAACACTATTCTGCTTCTTGGTTGATGGTTTGACTAAAGTGCAAGTATATGCGAAAATCAGATGCTTCTGACTGTCAGAAATATTAACAGAATGATTAATTTCCTAAATAATGAGGGCAGGAACAAACCAGAGTTTTAATAGTCATTCGAGTTGTAGGAAATCGCCATCTGATGAACAATATGGGCATTCATATCTAAAAATATCTATAGAATATTTGTTTATATTGTGGTAGGATTAGCAAGTTGGACAATCTTCTCTGATACATGTAAATAATGGCTGAGAGGATGGAGTCCTGTGTTTAGATTTTAGACATCTGTGTTCATGTTAACATTTTATAATTAAGAAACAAAATGTTGTATTACCCTTAGAACAAATTAATAATCCAATTACTTGAAAGTAAGTTGGTTAAATATGGAAAAATGAGGAATATTTGATAATTAGAAATAGTCAAATAAAATTGTCTAACATGCAAATATTTTCTAGGTTTAATCTCTATGAGAAACCAAAACTAAGCAAAATTTTGGAGAAGTGCAGAAATTTAAAAATACAAAACGTCACTCCTTCAAAGAGTAATGGTAACCAAAGGTCATAAGCCTTATTCCTTTCTAGTTGTAAGAGCCTTACTTGGGAGTAAACAGGTGAAAGAAATCTCATTTTAAGAAATAAATATATTTTATGTATAGCTAATATAATTGCTTTTAGTTTTACTAAAGCAAACTCATTTTAAGGAAATTGATTCAAAGATGTTTTTAGGTTTTCTGATAGGAAAAGAAAATTATTCTCCTAACACTGAATGACCACTTTAATAAATTTAATTTATAAATCTAAAAATCACATTATGCCTATGCCAAAATCAGAAATTAATTAATAAGTTAGTGAAGGAAAAAATAGAAAAAGACTTATTTAGGATGAATAATTTTAATATGTACAACATTGTTTAAGATACATATTCACATTTTCCCTCTTTCATAATATACTTAAAAAAATACAAATTACCTTCTTTGGATGTATACTTAGAAATGAAATTTAAAATAAATTTTTTTTTCATAAACAGAAATATTCAGACATACTATTATCTGAACTGAGTAACTTTTAACTACCCTAAAGCAAAAACATGGGGTATTTTAAAATTATTTCCAAAGCACCTTTAGTACAGAATTTCACATTGAAATTTGTAGGAACCTATCTGACAAATCAGTTAACCTAAACAAATTACAGATAAAAAATATCAGCCTTTTAAAGAACCATCATTTTATACACCAGACAAGTTTAAGATCAACAGAGAAGCATTTAACTTACGGATCATGCCAGCAATAATGTTATAAATCAAGTCCATTAGAATCATCATTAATAGGGTTAGTAAGACAAGCATCGAGGGTTAATCACAACACAATTTACTATTAAGTTTTCAAATTTAGGTCAGTGAATACAGAGGTTGAAAAAAATGATACAGAAACCAATTATACCACCAGGAGCATCATTTTCAATATACTTTGTAGACAGCTACGAGAATGAGGAATCCCACTTTCTTCGTGAGAAGTGAGGGTAGCAGAGCGAGGGTCTAACTAGTAGCTGTACTGAGCGAGATCACATGGTTGACTTCTACTGTAAGGTCACAACTGCCCCACTGCACATTAAGCCCTGCATAAGCAAAGGAAAGGAAAGAAGAAAGGAGACTGCTCCAGGTTTTCATAAGCCATGTGACTTCAGTCCCTGAATCAAAGTTACTGGTTATGTAAATCCAAAATGACACAAGTCTTTCCCTGAACCCCTTCATTCTGTGACGTACCATCAACACCATCTGCGGTTTCGCTTTCTTCTTCTTCTTCTTCTAGCATTTCAAAAGGAGTCATTATATCATAGAGAAATGAGAGGAAACCATAAAACCAATCTGAACTTTCCTCTGCTAAAATATTAAGGACTTCCTCAAGAGAATCAATATTTTCATTACTGCCATCTTTGGTCAGGCCTACATAAGAATAAAGGAAAAGAGAAAGACAAAATAAGGAGAGCAGTTAGGCGGAAAAATCAGCTGAGGAAGGGTGATCTCAAAAAGGATGAGCATCAAGGTCACAGAAGTCTACAGAAATGGCATTTTGGAAAGTAAAGAAATCAACTGAGATGCACACCTTAAAATCAACTGTCAATCATATGTGCTACAGGAAAGCTGCAACATTCTTCATCCCACCAATTCTTGGCATTCATCCAGCTAGTACGCAGGTTTGCTTTTTTCCCATTACAGACTCTTAAGTTGGAAAACTCACAAAATTCTATCAGCCAAAATCAATAGATGTAATGGGAAGAAACAGAAGCAGTACCAGAGAAAAAGATACAAACTTCTGACAATCTCCAGATTCACTAAATTACCAACCAGATATTAGTGAGTTGATTATACAAACATTTATGTATATCAATAAAATTAATCAAAAAGAAAAAAGCTCTTTTCCTCAAACTCTTAGGATATGAATTAAACTTAGGAAACTCTGGAGCCATGATGACTAGCAGGATTACTGGTTATGCCATCCATAAATGGGCATGAATGCACTTGCATTATGGAGCTCAGACAAAACACTTAAATGTTAACATTATTAAATACGTTAGGTCTGTAATACACTGGCAACTAACTCATGGCCCTTTGATTCTAGCCAATAACCAGAACCAGCTATTAATAACTCACTCTGCCTATTGATAAGAAATTCGATCAAGGCCTCAGCAGGTCCTTTGCAATGGGAACATCCCAAATCCCTCTTCCCTTCAGCACATCAAATTAGCTTCTTCTGCAAAGACTGCCACTTCTATTATTTAAACATTAGTACCAACACAGACCCTCCTCAGGAAAAGAAATCGAAGCGTATGTTACCACTTTTTCCTGTGAAGAGGCCGCGCATAGGAGAGGTCTCTTGGTGCTAGTAGGTATCAAAATCTGCCAGTACTACCAAGCTATGTATATAGCAAGGCCCCATAATTTTGAGGAGAAAAACAGGGTAGGTAGTACTGGCTGCAAGAAATGTGAATGTCCACAACCATAGAGCTTTTTCTGTTGTAACCCCTCAATTCAGTCATTTAAAGATTTGGCAACACAGTCTCTCCACAGAGCAATCAAAATCGACACTGGAAGGTAATAGTGTGGCAGCTAATTTAGATTTTAAAGATTACAGTGAATTTTCTCTGCTTTAGTCAATAAAAGAATTACAGGATGTCGTTCCTCACATATTTGAAGGGAAGGACACAAATTGCAATTAGTATTCAAGTTATTTTTTGACAAGCCCATGTTGTTTTTCACTGAACTTAAGAGTTGACAAATGCTTGAACAGGAGATCTGAATTTCCATCCAAGTCTTTGGGACAAGAAAAGTTTTTTCTTCCTGTCTTAATATATTATAGCTAAATATTTAGTAAAGATATTTTTATTTTTCTCCATGTTCCAATATAGTATAAGTACTTCTAAGTATTAGGTATAAAATAGAAAAGCATGCATTCTTCAATAAAACAGGTTGAAATGTATAAGCATGCAAAACCATTTAAACAAAACTGTTCAATTAAGCAACCTTCCTGTGGTTCTTAAGACAAAAGTACTAGAGAAAGAGAAAAAAATCTCTGGGTATATAATACCTTCTTAACCTGTAAGAGCAGGCCCCAACCAAAGAGCAGGGCATCAGTGCCACTGCATGGGCAGGCACTGGTCTTCTCCAGCCTTGAGCTCACTCATGGCCCAGCCAGTCTACAAACATTTATCAAAGGTCTGAGAAGTGTGGGCTGGCTTCGCTTTTGTGCTCCAGCTATACCTGATGTAGTGCCAGCTAGGTGTGATGGGACAAAAGGACAACGACTGGATCCTTGGGTGATGTTACTGTAAGCATTTAGTCCTCAGACCGTTTCCTGTTGATTTTATGTGGGAAACAAGTTTGTAAAGAATGTATTTCCAAAAAATGTAGTTTACAATAATCCAAACCAGAATCAAAGATACTTTCATTATTTCAAGCAATCTGGCCACACAAATAGGAAATAATGTAAGGAAGAACAAGCTTAGTATATTTTCAAAATGTACCAAAAGGGCTTTGGCTAAAAATAATGAAATTAATGACAGCTATTGATCTTGGTTCATTCACACATATTAAGTTCACAGAAAAACCCAAACCTTAAAATGAGACAGAAAATGTAAAGATGAATGCATATATTTCCCCAAATTGATATGATTTAGATATATATAGATATAAATATTCAGAAAAATATTTACTAAATGTCGTACCTGTAAAAGTTTAAACTATTACTATATTTGCCATGCTAAGCTCTTTTCTCCTACCTTCCTCCCTCCCTTATATTCCTTCTGCCTTAGTCCAAAGCCTACATTCTTCAAATTTAACTTTACCCTTTAAACTGCCATCCCAATGAAAATGTTCCCAGGAAGTCTGACTTCTCTGGAATAAATGCTCAATATATTTGTACCTCTATCACTTCCCTCTGATCGTACAGAGGCCACGGAAGTCTCTGTATGCCAAAATTTCACCAAGTTCTGTCTTTGCAGTCACTCGCCAGTAACATAGGTACTGCTAAACTATTATAATCTCACATGCTAGAAAAGGGCTTTAATCATCAAATTCATGTTGTTTCTATTTCAACAGAGAATTTAAACAGCATGGAAAAAGGGTTACAGGTGAGAGACTGATAGTTCTCCTAAAGCCACAAGCTAACTATGAACTAGTATATGCAGACAGTACAGTTTCTTTATCTTAGCCTTGTCTTTCTTTGTGCATTTACTAGTCAAATTATCAAAATGAACACTGAGATTCACCAAATTTGGTTCCATTTCCTAGTACATAATTCTAAAAGGACCGAATTATGATTTATCCATATCATATGTGTCTATCTGCAAACTGTAATCCTCAAAGTTACATTTACTTAACCTCTTAGGGTTGGTTAAAAATCTTAAAGGGAATAACCTTTTGACATCTAAAATGCATTAAAAATCAAGGTATTAATGTGAAAAAAATAATAAAATATAGTAGATGAGAAAATTATTTCTAAAAATAAAAGATCTTGGCCCACATGAAGTTAACTTAAATACTCAAAATTCATCACTGAAAGTAACACTTTGGAGTAACAAACCATTTATAGCAACAAAATTACCATCATCCTGATATGTTGTTTTATATAATTTTATTTATTTCACATGACTAAAATTATAGTCATCTGAGGATTCAATGTATGTACAGAGATCCTAATTTAAATACATAATGACAGATTTACATAGAAAATTCCATTAAGTCAGGAAAGGAAATTTCATGGAAATTTTATAGTAAGCATCCACTGCTAAGTGGCAAACATTAATTCCCATTAAGTAGTACCACTAGTAAGAAAACAAACTATGACATGTCAAAAAAGCTGTATTAAATTTAATCACTAATTTAGGTTTTAAAAATATTTTTCATATTTAGAATTTTTTGTCTTTAAGGGAGATGAAATTTATCTACAGGAAGCAATTTATTGGCTGTAGATATGGTATCCTTCCAGTTTTTCATGTTAATAAAACATACAAAATAGTACTTCTATGAAGATTTTCTTTGTGTTACTATTCTGTTAAGATTAATATATAATATGATGCCATATCCTTTATTTTTCTAAATACTTTAAGGTAAAGTTTTAAACCATATTATCCTACATACTAAAGCAAAGGAAATGATGCTTTTTAAAGACAGTAATACATATTTCACCAAGTCAAAATATACAAAATTTCCATATTAAAACCAGCACCAGCCTTTCTAGTAAGACAGCATTTTAAAACAAATGAGGGACTACCACATCTTTATTTATTACAGGAAACATCTCAATGATAAATCAAGACAGGTAATTCTGATGATAGAAAGAGTCCAAGATTTCCAGTACAAGTTAGCTTGGTCAAAAGACCATTAATTCATATTTTAATGTCAATTTTAAAATATGCACAGGACATTTTATTTACTATCATGAATTTATTTCAAAATACTGTAAATTAATGTAAACCTTCAGAAGTTTACATTTTCAAATGAAAGTGAATTATGTTAAATGATGCTAAAAATGTTTAGGATATTATATAGATAAGTATTAGGTTCAGAACATGAAGTGCTTTAAATCTGAAAGCACAAATGAAATTACTCTTATTAAAAATCTATATGAAAGAGCTATATATCTATTTATAAAAGTAAATTGAAACATGGGAGTCTTATAGAAAAAGTCATTTAATATCTCAACAAAAATGTAATGTATTAAAGTGGGGAAATATCTTCCAGAAAATTTTTACAATTGAAAGAGATATTAAAGCAGAAACATTCTTCTGATTCCAGTATTTTTCCATCACTAGCAAAAAATAAATTGAGTACTTGCCTAATAAAATTTTGGCATCATCCACATCAAAATCTCCATCACCATCAGCATCGTAGACTCCCAGTTTTCCTATAATAAGCAAGAAATGATAGATACAAGAACAAAAGGGAAAACAAATTTAATATTATGACATTGCAGTCCCATACACTAACCATAAATGTTATTGACCACTGTAATTCTTTATTCTTTTAATCCTTCAAAGCAGTACCATGTGAATTATCTTAACCAAGAATCATAGGCAAGTCAATCAGAGAGTCAGGAAATGTTCACCTAACAAATTCTAAGACGGAGATATAATATTTTCTTTAAAGATTAAACAATATACTGACAGGTGTCATCCCTGTTAAAGCAGTATAATTTTATAATAAACAGTTAAAACAGTATAATTTTATATAAACAATAAAATTTATTATACTGTTAAAAATATTTTAGGCAAAATTTTTAACATATACAAGAAATAATACTGACCCAATTCTAATAGTTTCATAAAATTTAATATTTCTAGTGAAATTTTATCACATTATCAAAATCTGAAGCAAAAGAAATATGAACTAAGACTCAACTAAAGACTAAATAAATGTATGTATGCATTTAGTAAAGATCAAATGTGTATACATGTAAACAAACTAACACAGGGAATAAGTACTAAAAGTAAAAGGAAAATTTTACATTTTACAATAATTACAGCCAAAACATCATGAATCAAACTTAAAGAAAAATATGTTCTGGAAACACAGTATGTAAAACTGGAGGCTTCCTGAAAGTACAAAGAAAAACTTAAGTTTTCCTACTTAAAAACTAATTAGCATTGGCCATCTATTACTAAAGAAAAGAAGAGAAATGTTTAAAACAGATCCACTAATAAAACATAACCAAAAGAAGAGAAAATATGTATTTTTAAGGTCTTAATGAATTCACATCAGGAGGACTACTTATGTTTAGCATTTCCAATGAGTTTAATACAGTCAATACCCTAAAAAGCATTCTAAAATCAACATGGCTTATAAGCTATCACTGAACCAGGACTATGAAGAAACATCATAATGGGCAATAATTTTTAAACAATATTTGTAAATTCAACATCAGTGCTAAAAAACAACTGGTAATACTGTTTCCATTTCTTTAATTCAAAGGACTGCATAAGAGCAAACAGAAATTTTGGCACAGAGCAGACATGATCCAACTTTATTTTCCCAGAGCCCTGGCTCTACTTAGAAAAACAGTTAACTTGCTATGCAGAAGTCTGACTTATCACACATACATTAAAAATGATGACAATCATGGAGAGATGAAGATGTTTTTTCTATTGTTAAGAAAATGAAAAGCACTCATTTGTGAGTCCAGATTACACACAGAATAGAGCTCAAATGACATTTAAAAGTTAGAAAATACTACCTTTCCTAACCAATTCACAAGGGGAAACTGGTCCTATTTACATTCTATATTGTAGCTAATGAGTAAATTAGTAGAATAAAGTTGATGTTTTAGACACTGATGCAAATACACTTAAAATGCATCTCCAATAGCCTACCTTGAAGTACCTCTGATAAGTTATAACGGAAGTCCTTTGCTTTGGCTGCGTGCATGTAAAAACATGAAAACTGTTACTTGTGCTTAACGGTACAAATATTTTAAATGTCTTCTCATGCATTCCCTAGTAATATAGCATTCACTATAAGTCAATGAAAGCAGGGATCTACTCAGAAGTGTACCTCTGAATTAAAATTCTGTTAGTCAATTAATCTATTGAGAGACACATCCCTTGTAATAAAAATAAAAAGCCTCAATGAAAGACAGATTACAGGTAAGCATATTTTATTACTCTTTGCCCTTTTGCCCCTCCCCCCACTATGACAACTGAAGCAGAAGCTCAGGTGGTCCAATGGAAGGGAGCGGGTCTTCTATGCAACACTATACACATAGAGAAGGGCGCACTTTTCCCACTGACAGGTACACTGGACTTTACTGGTACCTTTACTGGACTATTAAAGAGAAAGGCCATTATTCACAATAGCCAAAAAGCAGAAGCAACCCAAATGTCCACCACTGATGAAGGAATAAGCACATTGAGATATATCCATATAATGGAATATTACTTAACCATAAACTGGAGTGAGCACTAAATCCTGAAAACATGATAATGGTAAGTATGAAACAGAAAACACAGAAGGCCACTTATTGCGTCATTCTATTTACTATATGCAATATTCAAAATAAGCAAAACTATAGAAAAAATGTAGACTAGTGTTTGCCAAAAGGAAGGGGGTGGGGGTTAGATATATGGAGGGGTAGAAACAATGGAAATATCCAGAAATTAGATAACCATGATGGCTGCACAAAGTGATGAATGTACTAAAACTCAATGAATTGTGTATTTTTAAATATTTACAATATTGAATTGTAGAAAACTATGAATATTATCTCAAATTTAAAATAATAAAAATGATAAAGACTCATAAGCACAAAAATAAGAAAAAGTGCAATTATTACAAGAAAATGGGAAAGGGTATAGAAAGGGGGATACGAAGAAATAGCAACTTCCTCAGAACAGCTTAGAGACACGCCCGCCCACGCACATACAGTCATACCCACACGCCATGTACAAACACCCCCATGCACACGTACCCCAAGGGAGACACACATGGGTACGCTTTGAAAATTCTCTCTAAAGAAGGGCTTTGCAAACTGTGTGGTTATGCTGCATTAGTGGGTTTATAAATAAATCCAGTGGTTCATGAACAAAAATTTTTTAAATTCATAAATTTGATAAAAACTACAGAGTACAGCATATAGTGAGAATGAGTGACAAAACCAATTTTGATAAAACTTCTGTGTGTTATACATATAATATAAAGCTGTGTGTTATACATATATTATAAAGCCTTTTTTGTTGTCACAGGTCATATTCAAAGTTCAAAAGGCACTACTACTGGGTCAGTGATATAGTTCAGCAGCATAAGCACTTGCCTGGCAAGGGCAAGGTCCTGAGTTTGGTTCCCGGTGCCCATAAACAAACAAACAAAAAAGGCACTACTACTAACCCTGGAGGCATCACATTTTGCTTCTAAGCTGTTGAGAACTACTAAAAGGCTATGAAAGTACGGCAACAATATCAAAAAGGTAATAACAAAATTTGGTAATACTCAGGGATGTCACTTACCCTCTTGCCAATTCACGTAAGAAACCATATCAAATTCTTACCTAGAACTTCCTCATAATCAACAAGATCAAACCAAACGACAGCTACTGAGGTCCAGACTCCCAGCAAGGCAATGACCATAAACCAGGTGAAAAAGGAGCTGCCGGAGAGTCCTCCTTTCCTCCCGTTCTTGTGTCCTCCGTGCTTTGTCTCTGTTTAGAAATAAATGTCAAATGTCATCAACTAAGAAGGAAATGCTGCATTGAACTCTTTCCACACTGAATTGTTTCTCCAGTAATTTCACAGTAGATCATTTCAAACAGTTTTTGCTTAAGTTCTAAAATCATGAGACACAAAGATTTTGAAGAAAGAAAAGCTTCTGCTTTGACTCAATGCCATGTTCCTAAAACCCCAATTTTGAAGTAATGGAAGAAGCTGGGTGTGGTGGTGCACACCTGTAATCCCAGCATTCGGGAGGCTGAGACAGGAGGATCACCGTGAGTTCCAGGCCAGCCTGAACTACAAAGCAAGACCTTGTCTTTAAAAAAAAAGAAAAGAATGGAGGATGAAGGGCTAAGGATTTTATTAAAAACTTTATTTTCTGTAACATACATTCTTTCCAAGTTCATTCTCAAACCCCTTGCATATAGAGAAAAGCAGGATGGCGCACTGCATCCCTGTCTCTGACAAGATCCACTGGGACCGGGTTGGCAGAAGCAGGAAGAGGCGCATTCAAGCTGACCTCACTGCAGGAAACCACTCTGTAAACTGCTGCCCACCTAGTGTCATCCATCACTTCGGATATGTTTAATCTATCTTAAGTTCTTTCGGAAATGTACTTCAGACGGTCAAAAATAAACAAATGTCATCTAATTAAACTGACAGATACAGAAAAAGGTCAACATTTTTATTTTTAAAAAAGCCTCAAATTTCTCTTAAAAATGAATGTAATACATAAAAGAAAAATATTAACAAATAAGTAAAAAGGTTATATTGTACCTCAAAATGCCATTTGAGAAAAAGGAAAAGTTTATCAACCAGCTAGAAAAAGCAGGACACTGGCTCATATCTGTGCAGCACATGGGTGCTCTGTAAAGTGCATTTTGTGCACTGCTGCAAGTGATCCTCATGGTATCTTGTCCTTCTTTCTGCAGGAGGTATTTCTGGATATTTAAGCAGGGCAGTGCTCATCTTAGACAACTGTTCCTCACACTGCAACACACCTGACATCCCTGGTTTCTCCCAGGACCCACAGGCAAGCAAGTCCCTGAGTTTATGGCAAAAAAAAAAAAAAAAAAAAAAAAAAAAAAAAATATATATATATATATATATATATATATATATATATATACACACACACACACACACACATACACACAAACACACACACACACATATATATATATATGTATCCATATATATATGTGGAATATATGTACACACATATTCCACATATGTCCTACACAGGGCTGTGCTTGGCTGAAAAGGACGGGGTAAGACAGGAATAATCAAACACCTGTTTTAAAGATGATAAAAGGGTTCACCCACTGTCACCAGCAAGTTGGACAGAAGCAGAAGTATCCCCTGACCTCTATAGTCCTGACATCCCTTGACTTGTACCAAGTGGGCCAATGTAATGATTTCACAAGATCCTATCAGCTCTAAAGTAGAACCTGCTTTTGACTTTGAAGTCCAGTTCTAAGTATATTAGTAGTAGTTTCCATTGGCTCTAGTCAAGAATAAACTACCAGTATATTTTTCTGAAATAATAAACAAAATTGTCCTTGTTAAAAGGATATGCACAAGTTTAAACCCATCGCTAGATCAACTTTTTGAAAAAGGTCATAAAAACTAACTGAATCTGAGAGCACATATATGTTTATATACACTCAAAAATAAACAAACATTTCATTCTTGAAAAAGTTCAACAATTCCTTTTACTAATAGTCTTTAAATATTAATGAGCACATCAAAATGGACCAGACTCCCAAATAATCATATGGTGAAAAGTATCTTTACCAAATAACATATGGCTGTCGACTTTGTTTCTAACATAATCTGTATAAACACTGGCTATATAAAAACATAATTTATACATTAAAATATTTGCTGGAAATAGATCATATTTTTCATATTAAATCAACTTAAAGTGCACATCACTGTTTCATTATCTGAACAGACATGGGAAGGGAAGACTGGGTAAAAATTTCCACAACATTGACAAGAAGAAATGATGATTTCAAATATTTTTATGTGTCTTAAGCACACAGATTATAAAAAGAACAATACAAGGTACATTATCACTAGAATTTTCAAAATTAAAAGAAAAAAGTGAGTAGGCATCTGCGGTGATAGGGAGCTCCACAGATTCAGCAGCACTGTTGTATTGAGTTTATTACACTTTTCTGAATATGAAGACATTTTCCTAAGACTATGACTCCCAAAAAAACACCTTGTTTCTATATAACATAGATGCATGCAGATCCCTTTGCATACAGTACTAAATATAATTACAACAGTGGTGCCTTCTGAATATCCATTTACTTCTAAACATGAAGCTATAATAATTAATACCTCCTAATTTCCTCCCTTGGCTATTTACTGCTTCTAAAAACCAAATACAAGTTAAAACTGTAGTAAAAGTGTGTTCTCATCTTATCTTCTCTCAGACATTCTATAACTGACACCAGATTATCATATTATTCCTCATTAACTGGAAAACAGGAAGGCTAAATATAGTTCATCCTTCTATTCATTCATTCAACATACTCAGCCTATATATGAGATTATTATTACCCAATTATTAAGCTTTAAAGACATGCATGTTGATAATAGTATACCCAAAATGACACCTAAAGTGAATCTAAAATGTAGCAACTAGTAAAAGAAAATAATATCTTAGATTTGAAGTTCAACTCTCCATTTCTTTCCCTATTGGTTCTGTCTGAGACAGGATCTCATTATGTTGCCCAGGCTGGTCTCGGACCTATGGGTTCAAGTGATGTTGTTCAAGGTTCAGCCTCTCCAGTAGCTAGGACTACTAGCATGCAGCACTGCATCCAGCTTCTCTTTTTCTTAATGCAGAAATGGAGGAGGAGAATTTCTCAGATTCTCAAAAGCAAAGTATCATTTATCCAAGTTAATAACACTAATGTTCCTTACTGAAAGATCAGAAGGGGATAGAGAGAAAAAGCCAAATACACAATAACACAGACTAGACTTTAGGGCCAAACTCACCCGAGTGAGTTAAAGCATGAAAGTGCTAGCGGGAGGAGGGCCTAGACAGGGCACAAAAAGAAACAAGAACTACATGTGTAAGTGCTGCGGAGAGGCCATTTGTAATTGAGGCCTGCAGACAAGACCCTAGTGGCCTTAAAATAATCTTTAGTACAAGGTAATCTCTAGAATAATCTTTAGAACAGACATTCATATTGATTCTGTCATTAAAATATTATTTTAATATGTTTAGGAATTTAAAACATATAATCAATCTTAAATTTTATTCACAATAGCTGTATTAAATATATTTATCACTTTAAAAGATACACGATACTTACCTAGAATATTAAATTAGCAATATTTTATAACCTTACAATGTCATATAAATGATGCATTTTCTAGCATTTCCAACCATATAACTGTTAATATTTGCTGATTCTGTAAATGAACCAAATACTAAATTAGAGAAAAGGAGGCTTTTTAAGAAATCCTTTTTAGGGAGACTATTTTATAGACAGCAAAAATGCTCTTGATGTATCCCTATATAAATATGATGTGCCAGTCCCAAAGGGCAGATCAGTTTCTGCCCAATTGAACTGAAGAAGGCATAGTAAGACAAACCCCTTTGCAAGGGCTTAGAACTCCCTGCACAAACCTGAAACCAGTACTTTGTCACAAAGGTATTCTAGAGGAACTTCTAACAGTTATCCCTGTTTTCAAAGACAAGAACAAAACTAAAAGAGTGTCTATTTCATTTTCTGGCTCCATGTTCAACCTGTAGCACCCAGGAACTGGTCAAGAAGAATTTTTACTGGAGTGAAGAAAACAGGAAGGACTGTGTAATTTTCTCCCCAATGCTGTCACATCAGAAGTACATCACCTTCAAACTGTAGAAAGGGAGTCATAGAAAATGTTCCCACATACAGTACTACTAAACACAGAAAACTACGACAGCAAGCATTAGTACCAAGAGTCCAAAAAGAAGACTCTCCAAGATGAAGACTGTTAGGTACAACAGGAAGCTTTACTTATTAGGTGGAGGAAAGGGAAAATAGAAATTTTCCTATAACTGCAATGTTGTCAATTACATTAAAGGCCTAATATTAACTGAATTTCAGATCTATCATTTGGAAAATTTAGTTAGCATTATGGTGAGGATTTCATAGCCACATATAAACTATTTGAAGTTTTTTAAAAAACATAAAAACTGTCAAATAACTCATTAAATGTTATTTTTTTCATGGTAGGAAATGTCACCCCTTGAAAACCTGTAACTATTAAAAATAGGGCACAAGTAAAAGCTGATTTTATCTAATTAGATTACAAAGTTCAAAGAGAAGGGGAGAAATATCTTGTAAAAGAACTAAAAGTCACATATATGTCTCCTTGTGTGTGTACGTATATGTGGTTTTTTGAGACAGGGTCTCACTATGTAGTTCAGGCTGGCCTTGAACTCATAATGTAGTCCAGGCTGGCCTCAAACTTGCAGCAATCCTCCTGCCTCAGCCTTCTGAGTGCTGGGATTACAGGGCATGCACCACTGCACCCACTTACAACACTCACAATGTCTATATATCTATATATCTATATATCTATATATCTCATATTCTTCTTCATGAAGAATGACACACTTTGCCAGATTATGTAAGCAATCCATTCTAACCAATTATTCAAAACAATCTTCAAAGTGGAGATACTGCCATTCTCATCTTAATAGAATTCTTTCAGTTGATGCTTTGACAGCTGAGAGTTAGAAGGAATCTTTAAGTGTCTCTTTTTTTATATATATTTTCAACATAACGAGCCAATGCAATCTGCTTTAAATTAATAGAAGGACAAACTTTACACAAAGTAAAGCAAAAGCAGATATATACCAAAAGCAAATTAAGAACATCATTAATGAACACCTGAAAGTAAAATATTCAGTTTTAAAAAGAAAGTAAAATTTGAGTCTCTTTGTTTTAATTTATTTTTATCTGTTTCACAAGCAAGTAGGTCAGTTTCCATATATGGTAAGTCTTTACTTGAACCAATAAATTTCCTCATTAATATATACATCCCTTAAGTTTCCTATCATTTTATATGGAATCTGAATGCACATGATTCTTTAAATGCATGGTAATTAACTTATAAGACTAAAAAAGACTGCTTGTATATATTTTAAAATTTGTAAAATGCAGTTTCTGGTAGTAGAATATATTAAAAGATAATCTAAATTAAGACACACACAAACAGATTTAAGACAGGCTGTTCTACAAAAAATTCAACTACTATGAAAATTAATGCCTCCAGGAGTTCAAAATAGAAAATGTAAAATATGCAATGAAACCATTAGCCAAATGGAGCACAACTGAAAATAAAGCAAAAATGTGTCAGCTAGGTCCTAAACCAATGTTAACCCGAAGTACAAAAATGATACCTTTATCGTCAGCCATTTTGGTTTCTTCAATCCATGAATAATGTATACATTAAAAAGAAAAAACTCAAAACACTCGAGGCAGGTATGGGGCACAATGCATGCCCTTCCCTCCCAGAGCTTTGCTGGCCAGCTCTGCCCAGCCAAGGACCACTGAACTGAAACTGGACCTGACCGCACACTCTGCTCACCAGTTATTTTTAGAGGCTTCTTCCTCATGGCCAAATGCTGCTAATCACGCAGGCTGAAATGCACTCTTGACAAATCCGACAGCCTTCCTCCACTTAGAGGATGGATTCCTTTCTCAGTTGGGCCTACCTCCTACTTACTTCAACTCCTAAAAAGTCAAGGATAGGAAAAATGAAAGGGAATAAACTGTGCTACCAAATTTTTTCCCCATAGAAGCATGTTTTAATGGCTCAGTCTAAGTACCAAATCATTCAAAACTGAAACCAGTCCTAATGTGGCCCTAAGCCCAGAAAAAGCCTGACTTGGCCATTCAGCATCTGAATCTAATGCTTGCAAGACCATTAGTGTGAATGAAACAGAACCATAAATGGCAAGAAATTAATTAATGCTCTAGAAATCTGATACACAGCCTTAACGGAGCAGGAACAGTTTTTCCAATGGCAAAAAGAATGCAACAGCACAAAAGCGCTTCACTGGAGAAGGAAGGATAGAGGACTGGGAGGGAAGGGGATAGGAAGGCAACAAAGAGGGGAAGGAATAATGGGAAAGCTAGAAGAAAGGGAGAGAGAAAGAGAAATCTTGAGCAGTAAAGAGTAGTGACCCAGGAAAGGGAACTAGACATTATACAACCATATTTCTGATTTTTTTTCCCGATTATCCCCCAACCACATCTCCAAATGTTCTCCTATGGGAAATAAAATCAGCCCAACTTTAATACTTTTTTTTTCACTGATCTAAGTTTAGCAGTTCACAGAATTCCTTAGAGCTCTGATTAGTATACTAAATTAATTTAGCACAAGTAGTATCTAGAACAAGGCAACAACCTTTCAAAGCTGCTTATAAGTCTTTAATTTTTTTCCACTCCAATTTAAGGCTCTGCAGGAGAATTAAATATGTAAATGCTCTGAAGAGGAGTCAGTAACCTAAGGTATCCATATGTGATGGCCTAGATTTGGGACAGAGTAAACTAGTCACCAAGGACTACTCCACAAAACTGACAAGTATTTTGCTCTGATAGAGCCCCATCTCCTCAACACCTTTCTTCCAGGATCTGTCCCACTGAAGTTAATACTGGCTGTATTGTTACAATGATAAAGAACCACTTGCAGACTGGTTTACGATAACACACCAATTCACTACCATACATATTTATTAGACAAATAACAGGAAAATATCCTTTGTTGAATTGTTTTTGGAGAGAGAGTGAGAGTGACAAGTGACCCTTGGTGTGACCAACTGAAACCAAGCTGCAACACTCACATGATCAGGAGCCTGGTATGGCTTCAGATTCAGAGATCTGGATTTCTTTCCAGCTTTTCCATTAACTTTGATTTGGGGGAAGTCATCAAACTTCTGGGTTTCAACTTTCTTGCTTATTAAATGTCACATAAACTAGGTATATGCATGTGACATGATCAAAAAGTACGGTGAATGTTTAATTCTTTTTAAATGTATTACAGTAAAAGACACACTGTGCTTAATCCTCCTCAAAATTCTACCCCTTGCTTTAAACACATCTATCCTATAATTTTTGCTATTTCTTTCATATCTTTAGTTGTGCTGCTGTGTTGCCTCCATGTCCTGAATCAATTCAAAACCTTTACATTCCACTGTTGTTTTGACTTTGGGGAAGAGCCTTAAGTCACATGGTGCAAGATCCAGTGACTATAAGGTGGATGAGGCTGCAGCATAATGGTTTTATGAGCCTACCTTTCTTTCCACTGGATTGTACTAGGCAGCAGCATTCATTATATTTTTGATCAAGCCTTTTAAGACACTCATGAAAGAGGACTTCCAGAAATGTTTCAGAAAGTGGCAAGGATAATGGGTAAAGGTGTTTGAAGTGAGGAGGAATATTTTGAAAAGGACTAATGGCAATGTGTATTTTACTCTAGTACTCTTTTAAATTTAAGCATTCATCATATATTTTGATCACTCCTTATATATTTGTTGAAGTCATCCAAGTAACATGTACTGATTGACTCACTCAGGACCTGAATACAAATCTCCCACTTCAAATTTGTAACTCTTTTCATAATCCTAACTGCCCCCCAAACTGGCAGAGCTGCTAGGGTTTCTTTGTCTCTCTCTTTACCAGCCTGGGCAAGGCCAGATGCATTCTAAATTACAAAGCTGTGGTCAAATGCTGAACTGAAGCAACTCTTGTTGCACTAAATTGGAGTTTCCCTTAGCCTTAGGGCTTCTTCAGCATGCTGTGATTATTCTTCAGGGACAAATCTTAATCACATTCACACACCCTATAATTAACCCTTTCCTTCTGTCTTCTGCGACAGTGGAACAGTGACAAAATGTCTTTCTTCTTCAGTTTCTCAATAATAATGGCCTACCTATATTTTGGATAGGGTTATCAGGAAAAATCTTTCTGAAAACCTTTCTGTCATTATTTAAGAAAAATAAATTCTGAATTCCAAGCAACTACCTCTTACAATAAGAACTCACTTTTGTAATGGGGAATATTTATGAAAAAATTAAAAAACAAATGTAATTTTTGTATAGTAAGTCATGTTTTAAAAACACTAGCAAAGACAACTAACCTAGCAAAGTCAACTAAAAGTAATACTGAATATGCCTAGTAGTACCTTCTGGGACTAAAACTAATTTCTTGGTCCAGGCAAAGACCAAACCTGTCACATGTGCTCTGAGACTATTAATATCAGCCCGATGTAACTTGAGACCACAAGAGCCAAGACCTGTGCCCACAGAGCCAAGGGCTCTACCTCCCTCCACAAACCTACCAGGTTGAAACCCACCAGCCTTCTCACGCATCAGCACTAAATACATCCTTCCCCGCACCCTCGGCCAGTTACCATTTACAAAAGTATCCCCAACACATCAAAATCACTAGAGGGTTTGTCAAAACAGAGATTGTTGCTTCTTTTTTCCAGAGTTTCTGATTCTATAGGTCTAGAGTGGGAAGAAAGAAGTTGCTTGTCTAAGTCCCAAGTGATCTGATGCTACCAACCTCTAGGAATAAAGAATATTGCACTATCTTTCCTTTTTACTTTCAGTGGCCTTTCAATTGCCTTTATCAATTTCCAGACCATTTCTCACCTCCTAAAAAAGAAAACAACAACATAACAAAGCCCTATTCTTTTGAGGCCAACCATCCAATTACACCACCCTGCAGCAGCCTCCTCACTGCTATCAACCACCTCCTGCAGCCCCTCCCCACCCACACTCAGTGAAGTCTTCCACACCTCAGTTCTAGCCATAACTCTCTAGCTTCAACGTCCACCCCTGGCATCAGGATAGGTTCTCTTTCCTTCACTCCTTCATCTTCAGAGTCCTTGTTCTCCTCCATTCTATACCCCACACTCATTCTTAAGATTCTTACTATGGATCTTATCTTAAACCCAATTTAATTCAACTTCCTAATCACATCTTTATTCTTAGTGATATTTTTTGGTTGTTCTCCTGGCACAACCTCCTAGGCAGATGCTGAAAACCTGCCAAAATCTGTCTCCATCACAACAACTGCAGGAAATCATGAAATACTCAAAATACTAAAACAAAAAAACTTTTCATCTACACATAGTACCCAAAATAAACATGAGCAAGGAATACCACTCTAAACCTAGTATCTATCAGCCAGGATTACCAAAAGGCAACTCTGTAGACACTGAGTAAAATCTATTTAAACTACAGTGCTTAAACATAACCACCACTACCCTGAGACCCACACAGATACACAGCCAGGGAGAAACACCTCCGCATGACCAAGCAATGCACAGAATAAAAACACCCACTCTATGATCACAACCTAGTTTTTCACCTTCTTTATTCAATAATTTCTTCTTGGATCCTGTAGTTCTCTTATTTCTACTTTTTTCCTTTCCCCTTGCAGTGGTTTGAATATGGGTAGTGGCCCCATTGGTCCATGTATTACAGTCCGCATTCCCAGTACAATGCTATTGGGAGGTGGTGGAACCTTCAGGATGTGAGGCCTTTGGAAGGTCCTTAGGTCATTGGAGTGTGTACCCCTAAAAGAGGATTATGGGGCCCCACCAGGTCTCTCAATTCTCCTAACTCACAAGTAAGTAAATGGTCTCAGCTACATATTTCTGCCACTATGAGTTGCTCTCAGGAGAAGCTCAAAGATAAGAGGCTGCCAATCTTGGACTGACTGGAACCTCCAGAACCATGAGTCAAAATAAAACTTTTGTCCTTATAAGTCAATTGCCTCAGGTACTTCATTACAGCAATGTGAAGCTGATTAATGTACTCTTTATCACCTGTCTTCACAGCTTCCTAAAACCATCTTATTTAATTCCCTCTCTTGACTCACTAGCTCCTCTATCCTTTTATTGCACTGAACTACCAATAATGACTGCTTGAAAAAGTAGTTATTCATCCTCTGCATGACAGCAAGGGCAGCTGGCCACACCAGTGGAAATCAAACAGGACAGCCAACCTCAACAGGGATCAGTGCTGCCTGCCAATCCCCTGACAGTTCTCCAGAACGCTCACTTTCCCATCGCCCAAAAACAGTGTTTCAAACTTCCCTATTCTTAAACCATTCTACTTTATACTCCAAAGCTGCTGCAGTCTCCTCACAGAAAAAACAGGACCGGCAGGAAACCGTCTCGGCCGCCCACTGTCAACAGTGCACGCCTGCACTCACCGGCACCCGTTCCCTGCCTTCCTCCTAACTCTGCAGCCACCAGCCCTCCTACACTCCAGCACGCCCTCGGCTTTCTCTTCCTCCCTATGCCACCAGCCACACTGCCTTCTCTGTGCTCTCTGTGTGCCTCACTCCTTTCCCTCCCAGATGAGGATCTCAACAGAGCTGCTATTTTACTGCTTTCACTTTCTAGCCTCTCACTCCTTACAACCTATAGGCCTCCACCAGGCTTCTGCACGCACAAGACTTCCAGACAGCACTGTAATGTCACATGAGTGATTTCTATGGCACTAAACCCAACAGAAAATCTTGTCTTCGTTTTACTTAACCTCTTAGCAGAATCCTTCTTGTTTCACAAACATTCCCTTCCTCTAAATGTCACGATTTCAGAATTTTCTGGTATTTCTATCACCTCTCTGGACTCTAATTTTCAGCCTCTTTGCTAGATCATTCTCCCCTAGTTGACTCTGAAGTGTAAACTTGGTCCTATGCCATTTTCCTAGGTGACTTTGACTTCTATCTGTAGGGCTAATTTTTTTTTTTTTCTTTCCTTTGGGCTTCAAAATCATATATCTATCTCCTTGTCTTAGTTACTTTTCTCTTATTGCTGAGACAAAATACCCAAAGCCCAAAATTAAGGAAGGGAAAATTTATTTAGCTGACAGTTTGTGGAGGTTTCAGTCCATAATCGGCTGGCTCCAAGTCAGGGTGGTGTGGCAGAGTGGCAATAGTTCATGGGGGCAGAAGACAGCAAAAGCAACAAGAGCAAAAAGGGAGGAGCTTGAGAGGAAACTTTTCTGTCCCTTGTATCGTATGTAGGCTACCCTCCCTAGCGTGGGTGTAGCACTCACACCCATAATCCCAGCACTAGAAAATGAATCAATCACAAACTCTAGATTCAGCTGCCTCTGAAAAGCACCCTCCATGACTGCATGAAGCTTTGGGGGTATATCCAAACACAAACCATCCTTAATATCTCAAAAGCTTCCACAAAGCCAGCTGCCTAAGCCAAAAATGTGGGATTTATTCTTGACCTTTTCCCAAAAAAACTCATCCCTAAAGATGAGTTTCTCCATCTGGTTGATGCAAATGTGTTACAACTATCCTAAAATATAGATTCCTCTTAGCACCTGACCATCTTTGTCTACTTATTTACTTAATGGTATTTTTTAAAAGGCATTACATGTATTATGACATGGAAAACTGTGAAACCCTGTCTCAAATCACCCAAGTTTCTGCCTCTCAAGTGTGATCAATCGCCTAAATCCAAGTTATCATCATCTCCTAGGCTATGACCATCCTCAACATAAACTTTACTGCTCCATGCACCAGTCAAAATAATCTTTTAAAATCTGATTATATCACTACTTTGTTAAAAATTCATTAATAGTGTCACACTATTCTCAGGATAAAACATAAAATCTTCAGCGTGGTTTACAGGACTATACTTGACACACCCACAGCTTACTGCACCAACCTCAGTGCTGTGTTGTTTCCCCAGAGTTGTCTAGATGCCAGCCACGAAAGAACGTTCTATGCTTTCTTGCTCAGGCTCTCTTCCCAAACTGTTCCCTTTTCCCAGAATATCACAATGTTGCCACATTACCCCCAAAACCCAAACCCCTGCCTCTGTCTTCTATTCTCTGTTTCCATACCGTCTCCTAAAGAAAGCTTTCTCTGTTTTCCTAATATGCTCTCACAGCAGTGTACTCTCCTCCCTTACAGCATTATTCCACTAGGAATTAGACAGCTGTATAGAAATTAATTTCTTATTATCTACTTCTAGTAAGATATACATTTCATGAAGCCAGGAACTCAATAAACATTTATGAAATAATGGAATAAATTCTTTCCCAAATCTTGTTATTATAGGAGAAATCAAACCTCTTTCTGCTAACATTTCAAAAATATGTGAGCAAAATATAGCAAAACAATTGTCAAATCCTTTCAGGTTACCTCATTTCTGTCAATTTAATGATCCTAACAAATAGTGAAAAAAAGAATGAAGCCCAGTGATTCCTCAACCCTGGATAAGGACTGCTAACCATTCCATTATCAAGACTTCACAGCTCTGTCTCAGATAAATTCCTCAATGACCCATCTTGGGTGACTGACACCTGGGTTGAACAGGAGTAGGGACAGGTAGGAAGGGCTCTGCAGCCCCCTTCATCTGTCCTGACAGCCAGGTAGCCAGACACCTAAGAATTCTCTTTTGATGGATGCTGTGTACAAAAGGCACTGTGGTTGGAAGAGTAGCAAAGGGCCACCAAGAGTCTCAGAATTTAGGAAAACAAAACTGAGACAGTTGCTTGCATTTTCATCAGTATTGGTAAGTGAAAGTGAAATATTAGCACTGTCCATCCATATCAGCCTGTAGGGCTTTTTTTTGGAACCTATATTATCCTTTGAAATCCCCAGCTGGCAAACCACTATTGCGCTACTACCAACCTGTTGATGCCGATCCACTGTAGAGGAGACCAGCTGAATGAGAACCTGGCTACCAGCCCCCACCTTAGGAATCTGTGAGGTACCAGGACTCCATTGGTAAGAAGCTAGCAAAATATAAACAGTAGTTAACTTCAAAAGCTAGTTTTTTCAAGCTAGCCCTAATGAGTGAGTTCTTTAAACTTAATTAGTTCTCTCTACAGAACATTCACTTGAGAAGACTTCACTTCAGAGAAAAAACCATTGGGGCTAACCATCCATATGTGTGGGTAACAATTATCAGCATGATAGCCTGGAGAGACAAGTGTATGAAAAGGACGAGTTGATGTCCACTTAGAAATTCTGAGGTAATGAAAGAAAAGCTATTAGCACAAACAAAAAATAATAATAATAAAAAAGCCTACCTCCACTCATTTAAGTCTAATCCCAAGGTAATGAGAGTGGGACCGCAAAACCAATATGAAAAACACCACTACTCCACAGATGTGTCCCTGAAGGCTTTTTGACCTTAACCCACTCAGACAGCAAAAGATCTGCAGCCCTTGAGCTGGGGAGACAGCTCAGTGGTAGAGCACCTGCCTAGAATGCAAGGGTCTCTGGGTCCAGTGGGGCCAAGAAAGGATATCCTCCCAGCCCTCTTTCCTCCCACCTTCCAGGACAAAACAATCAGCACTTACAGTTATGGGCCCTACCGACAAAAATGGGAAGGGAAGGGAAAGGAAGGGAAGGGTTATATAAAAGTATTAGCACAAAATATACATAAGACTCGTGTGTAAGTTGTAAATTACACATGTCTTAGAGTCAAGTTTTTAGAAAATTATAGGCCAAAAATAGTAGATAAAATTATGCATCCCAATACAGTTTGGGAATAGCCAACAACCCTTTACTAAATAAATTAATAACAACAAAGCTGAATAACAGTAATAAATAAAAAGCAAGAATAATTACAACTAAACAATTGTGCATGTTGACAAATTAACTCCATCCAAAGAAAGGTCTCGTGGTCTGTACACCCTTGCAATGTCCTTCCTGACTGGAGTACCTTTGTCTGCCTGGGGGCTCTGGGCACCGGACAGCTAAGCATGTGATTTATGAGGGAGTCTTAGGGACATGCTGATCTCTGGAGGAAATGGGTAGAGACTAAGAGTCAACCATGTGTGCAGTATATGATCAACCACAATAAACTCTGAATACCAAAGGCTGACATCCACAGTTGACTATATGCCATAAGACACGTATCATCACATATTAGTCCCAGGAGGCCACCTTGTCCTTTAGGACAATGAATTTTGTATTTGGAAACTTTCCAAAGTTTGCCTTTATGTTTTCCTCCTTTGGCTATTTTTAAGTTGTACCCTTCTGCTGTAATAAAAGTATAATAATAAGAATACTAGCACTTTCCTGAGTTCTTTACATCACTCCAGTGAATTATGAACCTGAGGATGGCTGTAGGATCCCTCAAATTTATTGTCAGCTAATCTGAAGTCACAGTGGTCCTGGGAACCCCCAAACTTAAGGCTGGTGGCTGAAGTGAGGACAATCTTGTAGGGACTGGTCCTTCATACTGTATAGTCTACCTAACACACTGCAAAAATCATAACCATTAAATACAATAATGGTGCACTTATGGTCTCCTTCCCTCAATCTGCATGAACTGCAAATTTTCTTACATGCATGTCTTCAGCAGAAGTTTTACATCTTTTTCTAAAGCTAAATAACCATAATAGTAAACCCAAGTTTTCAACTAATTTAGTAAGATATCCATATACACTTAAAAATTCCATAAATCCTGTGCCTATTGCCTCACTAACATAGAATCCCTTGTGGAGACCAAGGATGTTTGAGGGAGGCTGACTTCCAATTCCTCCAGGGATGTATACTTAATACATCCACACCCAATAGTCCACTGTAGACCTGAGCAGGAGCAGAAAGAACTGAGGGAAGACAGGCTGAAGGAAAAAGGCAACCACTACAAAAGAGCCTGAACTCCTGGCAAGATGTCAGCTCCCCATGGATCAATTTGGGCAGCAAGGAAGTACCATGGTCTGTGCCCTATTGCCAGTATGTCACTCAAAAGACTGAATGCCAAGCAAGGGACTCTCAGGAGCACTAGGGGTGGAGTATCCATCTGGAGCAGATACCAGACAGGATGGAAGAAGTTGCATGGCATGGGGAAGGTCCCTACCTGGGTTTCCAAAGAAATCAAGAGGCAGCACCTGGACACTTACCACTCGTGGGCAACATGCCAGCCCATCTTACCAGCCAGAGGGGAGACTGACAGAGGCCTAGGAGGGGAGAAGCCTGTCTCCTCTTCTCCCTGTCCAGGCAAGTCTGCGAAGCCAGAGCCCAGAGGCAAGAAGGGCGAGTCCCCAAACACTAACCATGACCACAGGAGAGTGTAACTCAATCTTTCCTCACTGCGAGCCCCGCCTGCCCAGTCTCCAAGAATTTCTGTACTGAAAATGAGATCAGATCTAAACCAGACAGACTTTTAAAAGCAGAGAGTGACTGGGATATTATGGAATCTGTCCCAAAGATGGAAAAGAGCAGAGCCTTTGCTACCCACAGGAAATGAGACATTAATCTTGTCTAATTAAGCACATGAATAGAAGAAAATGAAGGTACTTCTTAGTAGCGCCCTGTCAGAAGGAGAAGGCTAAATAAAATGGCCACACAACATACTTTTGTAGATCAGTCTCAACCATAGGCAATGAGCAGTATTGGTTCATTTCTTGACACACAAAAATGGCTATTTTATATGACTTAATAAAATATATAAATATTTCCCAAAGTTTTAATATGAAAATTTCAAACACAAAACAAAGCTGAAAGAATTTTATAATAAACACTTGTATACATGTCATTTAGTCTCCTATTAACATTTTACTATACTGCTATAACATACTTACTTATTTCTCTATATCCATCCATTACTCCTTCACATTTGTAGAATGCATTTCAAAGTAAATTGTAGAGATCAGTACACATCCCCTAATATGTCAGCCTGCATATCATAAAATATAGTTCGGCATTTCTTTATAGTTTTTAATGTTAATTAACATAGAATGAAATGCATTCATTTCAAGCATGCATTCCCTAAGTTTTAACAAATGTTTATAGCAGTGTAAGCCAAATCCCTATCCAGATCTAGACCCCTATCACTTAAATTCCCTCCTGGCCACTTTTATTCCCATTTCACTCCATCCCCATCCAGCCCTTAGAGGTGGCCCATTGTTCCAGCTTCCCTTCACTACCACTATAGATAAGCTCTGCCTATCCTTGGAATTTCATAAAAATGGCATCACATACTATGTCCTTGTTTGCATGTACATTATGCTCCTGAGGGTCATGTATGTTATCTGTAGCAGCAGTTCATTCCTATTCACCACATGCATATATAAGCATACATGGATGGTATACAGAGAATATCAGAGTATATTTATTTTCCTATTGGTAGAAACCTAGGCATTTCCTATTTCGAATTATGAGGAATATTTTTGTACAAAACTACTGTAAATATAGTTGGTCTCCATATTCTTGTGTTGTACAACCACAGACTCAAACAACCATAGGTCAAAAAGGCAGTTAGGCTACAATGCTTGCAACTATACTGAGTATGTACCGACTTTTTTCTTGCCACTATTCCCTAAAAAAATAGAGTATAACAATTATGTGCATAACATTGTATTAAGTATTCTCAGCAAGCTAGAGAGGATTTAAAGTATATGGGACTACATAGGCTACATGCAAATGCTACATCACTTTATTTAGGGGGTTAGAGAACACAAGATTTTGGCATCCATTAGTGATACTGAAACCAATGTCCCATAATTCTCAAGGAATAACTATATGCCTGCGTTTCTGGGTCACAGAACATATGTACATTTGGTATTATAAAAAGCTGCTAGATCTTTTCCCGAAGAGGTTTTACATTTAATGTACTCACTGAGACCTTATGGATTCAACTGCTCTACAACTTTATTGACATTTAGTACTGTCAGTCCTTTTAGTTTTAGCCATTCTGTGAGTATGCGGTAAGATTTCAATGTGGCTTTAACTTGCATTCCCCTGAGAAATGGTGATGCTAAACACTTTTTTCATGTTCTCATTGGTCATTTATTTTTCTTCTTTTATGAACTGCCTACTCAAATTTTTTGTGCATTTATCCATTTTTAACTGAATTGTAGGAATATTTCCCCGATACATGTCCTTTAATTGATACATGTGTTACAAAAGTTTTCTCCCCATATCTGGCTTTTCTTTTTTCTTTTCTTTTTTCTTTGTAGCACAGTACTAGAGAATGAACTCAGGACCCTTATACTGAGCTACATTCCCAGCCATATATATATAATTTTGAGACAGGGTTTCCTAAATAAGTCACCCAGACTGGCTCAGATTTGTAATCCTCCTGCCTCAGCCTCCCAGTGTGCTGGAATTATGAACCTCTGCTACCATGCCCAACTCCTATTCATTTTCTTAATGGCATCTTCTAATGAGTAAAAGCCTTTAATTTTGAAGATAACTAGTATATTTATTTAACATATTTTAAACACATTCCCAAATTATTCAGAATTAAAACTTAACAGGATTCCAAGCTTCATATCATATAATGTTACATCTATTTCAGATATAATAATTTTTATCTATAAAATACAATCATTGCCAGAAGCCCCATTATTGGATGTAATATTGTGCCAGTAAAACTAGAGGCCAGAATGTCAACTAAATGTCTCTTAGACATCAGACATCACTGAGAGTAAAAGTAAAGAAATCGGGATGATTTTGAGGGATGATTTCATTAGGGAAGTCATGAATTAATCTAAGTCCTCTGCCACAGGGAGGCCAGTCAGATACTTGCACATGGGGACCCCTGGGAGCAGGGCTCTCTTTTCCAGGCTAGCCACGCAGAAAGTTTTAATTCCTCCCTCACAAGAGGTTCAGCATACCCTCCCCAGGGACTTCAAGGAAAGCTGCTCCATTTGGGCCTTTTCCAGCACTGTGCCCCCTCAAGTCTAAACCACCATTCCAGGTGCAGTCGGAGAAGTGCAGGGTGGGACTCTCACCGCCTCACCCCTGTTACTCTGGCCACTAGTAGCACCACCTACTGAAGGGGCTTTATTGGTCAGCCACAGCATGTGGGTAATGTCCTGAGACTGCAAGCAATTAAAGAGAAGAAAAAAACAAAACAAACAAACAAACAAACAAGCAAAAAGGTTGACCTTTGAAAAACTCTAAATATCCACTTTTTGTGTGTGTGTGTGTGGGTACTGGGGGTCGACCTCAGGACCTCATGTGCCAGCAGGCGCCCGTGCTGCTGAGCGATATCACCAGCCCCTTTTTCATATGTGGGTTGTGGGAGTCGAACTCAGGACCTCGCGCTGAGCCATCTCACCGGCCCAAATATCTACTTTTTTTAAAACTTTGCTACGATGAATTTGTTTTGTAAAGTTTTGTTAAGTTTGTTCACATTCATTCTCACTGCCTGGGCTGTTCTTTTGCACAGAATCTTTTTTCCTCCCACTACTAGATTTCCCTTATAGCTTTGGGCTACGCACAAATTTAATAAGCATTAATTGGATGTTTCTTTTGAGGTTGACATTTCCCGTCAAGTCAGCACTCCTTGGGTACCAATCCATCGTCACCTGTAACTCAAACTGTACACATGAACAATGTTGACCATCTTCAACAGAGATATGCTGCTAAATACCTTAATGAAATCCAGAAAAATGATAAAGTTGTATCCTGACCAGTATACAAAACCTATCAAAATGCATAATTGTTATTTTTAAGCAGTTTGTACTTAGTAAACATACAGTGTCATCAAATGTTTAAGGCCTTCTTTTCTAAACATTTAAGAATAACTTTTAGTTCTAGAATTTGCCTAGGATTCTCATGAAACATCAGTATATGGATGCTCCAAGTACGTTTCTTCCAATAAAAATAAGACATTTGTCCCTGGAGTGTCTTGACTACTTCTTCTAATTTTCACAGGTTCCCAAAGGTGAAATACATGGAAAGCTTTGGTTGGAGTTGTGGTTTCTGACACTTTTTGGAAAAGCCTCTGCCTATTCCGTGTCCAGCATCATTAACTTCACTACACATAATAAATCTTCTTCCATAAAACTCTGAATGTAAGTATAAACTATTTTGTCCCATCTCAATGATGAAGCAAATCATAACTCTCATCTCTACTTCTCCACTCAGCTGCACCCTAATTCAAAACCAAAATGATGGGTCCATGTCACCACCATGTTCAGAGATGTCCCCCAATCCTATTCTCACTGACTCACTTTGCTGCTGGTGGGACTGTGATCCCAGGAAGACCTGACTGGCTACGTAGCTGAAGTCTTCACGTCTCACACAATTAATGGACATGCTGATGTCCAGATAGAAAACACAGGTTCTGACCAGGCTGAATCTCTTTTGCAGCAGTGGTTAACTATTTTTAATGATACTTTGGATAAAAGTATTGTTTTAAAAAGAAAGCAGCTGGTCAATATAAAATTCAGATCAGCAAAACAATAACTTCAGCTGCATAGGCTAACATGGATTTTAAAAACACAAATAAACATCTTAAGATGCTGAATTTTAAATGGCTCTCATAGTTTCCTTCACACCATCCACTTATTCAATAAATACTCTGAAATCCCTGCCCTGGGCAATAAACCAAAGAGGCAACTAAGGTTACAACACAGTGGAGGACAAAAGTAAGAAGGCAACTAACTCTTACATTGGCAAGCACTGTATCAGGGTAAAAGGGTAAATGGGACAAAACTGGCACAAATAAGCACTTAGAGAGAATCATAATCATGAATTTCTAAGGTATAAACTGTTCCAAACTGTTCTTCACAACTATTAAAGCTATTCACTTCATGGTTTTATGTATTTTAATCAAAATTGGCAATCCAAGTTATAAATCGAAGAGGAAAATAGTCATAATTCTTACAAAGGAATTTTAAAGGCTAAAACCAAAAAAAAAAAAAAAAAAAAAAGGGAAGAAAAATTTAACAAATTGCTCCATACTTCAGTATTTACATAAATAACTTTAGCCCATTTTTAAGTCATGCTTAAAAATAAAGTGAGAGGGAAATCGAAAACTTGGAACATAAGCAGAGCTTCTTCTAATTTCACAAAAACACAGAAGAAATAAGATGCCTGTTTCTGCCCAGCATTTTTCCCCAGTCAGAATGAACTAAGTACAGATAAAACACTGGGAGTGCCTCTTGCGTCTGCAGAGTAACTTCCTATGGAAGTAATCCCAAAGGCTCAGTATCAGGGAAGAACTGATGAAGGAAGTCAATCTTGAAGGATGTGTAGGAGACAGGCAAGGAAAGGTAATCTTAATATCTAGTAATTTCACTTTATTACAAGATAGTAAGAGGCATACTAATAGCTACACCCTATTTACTGGCATACAAATAGCTACACCCTGCTTACAAGAGGTACAGCTAAAGCAAGAAACAAGTTTTGCCACAAAGTTTTAAACTTCAAAGGCAGAAAACTTTTTTAGAAAATATTATTTACTAAATGTACCTACAAAGAAACAAAAAGTGCAATTTGGCCAACCTGACTCAAGAAACAAAATTTAAATAGTCTTTCACACATTTATAAAACAGAGCTGTTTCCCCTCAGGCCTACCCACATCATCCTGTGGAGGGTGAAATGACAAAAAACTTCAAATGAGTTCTACCATAAAGCAAATTCTATACACACTACGCTAAAGAACAGAAAATGTGAAAATGCTCCTAAATCCATGAATGTAGCTAGAATAACCTTAATACTAAAACCAGGAACAAAAATTCCTGGTCAATTTTACCCATACATACATTAACTAAAATAAACCAGTAATATTGAAAACTACAGTACATAAAATCACCAGGTTGGACTTTTCCCACAAATGTGAGTATAGTTTTAAAGTACATCTGTCTTTACAATTTACCAATTAAAATATGGAAGGACAAAAACTATATAATATATAATAGAAAAATATGATGGATGTTCAAATCTTTAAAAATTTATTACAGTAAAAGATACATTGTTATTAATCCCCTCAAAACACTGTCTTTATTTTTAGTTGCACTGTCATGGCTGCCTTAATGTCCTGAATCCATTCAAAATGCTTACCATTCGTGGTCATTTTGACCTTGGGAAAGAGCCACAAGTCGCAGTTTGCCAGATCTGGTGAATAGGGTGGATGAGCATACACCATAATGTTTCTATGAGCCAGTCTCTCCCTTGGGTGACATTTGGCAGCAGTATTCACCACGTTTTTGATCCTACCTCATAAAGACACTCACAAAAGATTTCCAGAACTGCTCCAGAAAGTGGTAAGAATAATGAGATGTGTTCGAAGTGACGGGAGTATTGTGAGGAGGATTAACAGCAGTATCTTCTATTGCAATACATTTTCAAACTTAAACATTCATCATATATGTATTTGTTTGTTTGGTTGGTTTGGTTTGTTTTTGTTTTTTGGTACTGGGAATCAAACTCAGGACCTCACGCTTGCCAGGCAGGTGCTGCGCTGCTGAGCTAAATTCCTGGCCCATTAATCATATATTTTAACCACATCTTGTATAAACTCAATGGATGCAGAGAAAATTCAGTACTAATGGTAATTACTAGTAAAGTAAGGAGCAGGAGGAGGAGAAAGGAAAGCAGCGTGAAGGAAGAGGAAGGGAAGAAGAGAGAAAAAGAAAACTACAGACCTATATCCAGCATGAACACAGATGCAAAGTTGCTGACAAAATAGTGTTACCAGAGTTTTAGGGCAAAAGTTCCAACAGTGGTCCCAACAGATGGAGTTCAGCCACTCATCTCTAAATGCCAAAGAGGTGATCTAAGGTAAAGGGTAGGAAGAGCATTATTCAGCATGGCCACACTGCGGAAGGTTGGATAACGATGTTCAAAATCTGTCTTAGCATGCTGACAGAAACTTTGAGGTTTTATAAAAACAGGAACAAAGGCAAGGGTTGGAGGTTTGCAGAGCTGTGGAGTTTGCATAGCTGGGGGTGTAGGTAATCCTGGTCTAGCCAGGGTCTGCTGGATCACTATCCCAGGAATGGTTCTGAGAAGTTCTTCTGGCTTAATGGGGCAATGCAGATGTGGGTGCAGTCTCAATTCCTTCACAGTGATGTCTGTGAGGGGTTCTGCTTTTTCTTGAACTCAGAAAGACTCAAGTTTTAAGGCAATGACTGGAGAGTTCTAGGTGTCACTCCAGGAGGTCTGGAATAGGACACTGTAAAAGCTGGCAACTGGATGTCCCGGCAAATCCTGAAAATACCTTAGTTTTACCCTTATCTTGGTGTTCTCAGTCTTGAAGAGGATTGGGTAGGTTAGGTAAATTCAGGGCTAGTAAACCTAGAATTACTAGTTTTTAGATGACATCCGTTAAGTGACTAACATGCCTCCGTGAAGAGTTAAACAGGGATCTGTCCCAAAGTTTTACTGTAGAGAACACTGATAAAAAATGAATGCAGAGATGTCAAGCTTTATCCTTTTTTTAGTTACCCATTGGACATCTACAGGCCCAGCCTCTCAGTCCCTGTTCTAGCACTAGCAAGTAATTCAATACTGTATATACAAAAGTAGAGCTGCAATACAGATGAGGTATTTGACACAATTTTTAACCTAGAAATACAAAGGAATCACTTCCCAGTCTGATAAAAACTATCTACAAAACACCTAGAGTTAATTTTCTATTTACTTGAACAAAGCCAGAAGGCTGCTCTAACCATTTTTATTCACATTGTTTTAGAGGTGCTCCCTCATAGGACAGTAAGACAAGAAAAGATCGGAAAAAAGAAGACTGTTTCTATTCAAGGGTGATGGGAAATTAACAGAAAATCCTACAGAACTATTTTTTTTTTTTTTTTTTTTTTGTGGGTACCGGGGGGTCGACCTCAGGACCTCGCGCGCCAACAGGCGCCCGTGCCGCTGAGCGATATCACCGGCCCCTTTTTCGTATGTGGGATCCGGGAGTCGAACTCGGGCCCTCGCACTTGCCGGGCAGGCGCTTAAGCCGCTGAGCCATCTCACCGGCCCCAGAACTATTTTTTAAAAACTACTGGAATTAAATAATAAATGTAATAAGGCCATATGATCTAAGCAACAAATATCAATTGTATGCCTAAGTACTAGTGTCAAAAATGTTAAAACAAAATTTTTAAAAATACATTTACAATAGCATCAAAACCATAAAATACTTAGAAAAACACTTAACAAAAAGTATATGAGTTCCACACCAAAAACTACAAAATGAGGCAGAAAGAAAGGAAACACCTTAAATACATGAAGCTAGGCATGGTGGCACATACTTGTAATACCAGCAGTCTGTGAGGATGAGGTAGGAGGATCCCAAGTTCAAGCCCAGCCCGGGCAACTTAGTGACTCTGTTTCAAAAATAAATAAATAAATAAGGTAGGGACATAACATTTCAAAATAAATAAACAAATAGGTAGAGCATTGTGGAATGGAAGACTAGGTATCAGTGAGACATTTATTCTGTCAAACTTGGTCTGCAGAGGCAATGCAATTTTCATCATAAAACCTAGCATGCTTTGTTCTGCAGAAACTGCCAAGGTGATTCGAAATGCACTTGGATATACAAAGGAACTAGAATATCCAAAGCTATTTTAGAAAACAGCCTGTAATACCAGCACTCAGCAGCAGGCTGAGGCAGGAGGTTCAATGTGAGTTCTGGGCTACAAAGTGAGTTCAAGGCCACCCCGAACCACATAGCAAGTTTCTCAAAAAGACAAAAAAGAAAAAGATAAAAAGAAGGAAAAGAAAAACAAATAACAAATTTGGATAGTTTACTCTGCCTGGTTTTAATATAATTGTATACCTAGAGCAATCAAAACTGTGTGGTACAAGCTTAAGGCCAAAAAAAGGGGGGAAAAGGAACAAGGAGCCCAGAAATAGACCTACACTTACAATGTCATCAACTTTTTGACAAAGACACCAAAAGCAACTCAACAATTAAACCCAAGTTTTCAACAAATTGTCCCAGGACAACTGGATATCCGTATGGAAATTTAAGCCTAATCCAAAATTGATTTGAGGAACATCACAGAGTTAAACATAAAAATTGAAACTATGAAATTTCTAGAAAACAATATAGGCCAGCTTTGTCATCCTCCTATGCAAAAACAAAACAAACAAAAAACCCCAAGTATCAACATTAAAAATAGTCTCTCTTCAAAAGATACTATTAAGAAAATGAAAAGATATACATTAGGAGAAATGTTCATAATACATCCAAAATACATAAAGAATTATATCTCAACAATACAAAAGAAAAGATTAAAATAGAAACTGGACAGAAGAAATAAATAGAAACTTCACAAAAGAAGTTAATGTGTATGGCCAATAGCATAAGAAAGAGCTTGATATCACTATTCATGAGGGAAAACCAATTATAAATGAAAATCAGAAGCCACTGAAAACCCACTAAAATGCCTACAATTTTTTAAATGACAACACTGACATATATAAAACAACTAGAATCACCACATTTTATCCATGGGAGGATAAAATATACTGTATAACCACTCTATAAGAGTTTGGCAGTCTTTTAATAAAACTAAACACACACCTACTCTGTAACCCAGAAATTCCTCCCTCAGATTTGCTGAAGAAAATGAAAATACACGCCCATTCTATATAAAATTGCTGTAAGTCTCCAACGTGGCCTGGTTCTCCCGTCCCCAGCCTGCTTGCCAGCAGAAGCACCACTGTCTACAGGGAATTCAGCTCTCAGTAGGGAACTCAGCTCAGCACTGAAGTTGTCATCATCGACAAGCACAGGAAAGGAGATAAGATAGGACAAGGAAATTTGCAGGTCCTGGAGACATCTGGAGACACCCAAAAATTTACGACACTTCAAAGATCTCTGCCCACTGAGATGCAAGATTGCCAGAAAACTTTAACCACAGACGTTCACTGGGATCTTCCTGCCTAATGCCCCCTGCCTTCTCCCCAACCCTATAAAAGAGACACACTTCTCTTTGTCCGGGGCAGACCATTATCACGCTCTTTGCCTGAACCCAGGTACAATAAATTCCATGCCATTTTGCCTTTACAGAAGCCTGGTGGTCTCTGCTGCTTACATATGTTACAACTGTCATCACAGTAGTCAAAAACGAGGAATAGCTCAGGTGTTCATCAATTAAAAAAAAAAAAAAAAAACATGCTATGACAAAGTCACACAATGAGATTATTTCTCAGAAATAAAAAGGAACAAGGCACTGATACACACAGTAATGTGGATAAACCTCAAAAACAATATGCTGAGTGAAAGAAGTCTTTACAAAAAAAGTACTTGTAAAATGAATTCTAAAACAGATAATACTGATATATGGTGAAAAACAGTACAATGGTTGTGTCTGATGGCAGAAGGGGTGGCAAGGCACAGGCTTGAGAGAACATTCCGGGGTGATTTAAATATTTTCTATCTTCGTAGGTTGCTGGGTTACAAAGTAGATACACATTCATAAAAATTCCTCAATTTATAATTAAATTTGTGCAATATACTATTTGAAAGATTTATCTGGGAAAGAGGACCCATAAAAAAATGTTGAGCTCCAATTGATGACAGGCCTGAATAAATGTTTAGGAGAGTGAGGCATTCAGATGTCTACAAGTTATTTTGAAATGTATAAAAAGAAAAGGACTGGGGCCAGTGAGATGGCTCAGCGGCATAAGCACCTGCCTGGCAAGCGTGAGGGCCCGAGTTCGACTCGCAGAACCCACATACGAGAAAAAGGGCTGGTGATACTGCTCAGCGGCACAGGCGCCTGCTGGCGCGTGAGGTCCTGAGTTCGACCCCCGGTACCCACAAAAAAAAAAAAAAGAAAGAAAAAGAAAAGGACTGACTGGTGGATGTGACATGAAGCAAATATATTAAAATATTAACCACTTTTGAGTCTAGGCAAAAGAATCTCTCAATGTGAATGTATAATTTTAAAATAAAATGTTGATTAAAAATGTAAAGTACTAAGCCTAATTCTAATAAAGAGGTGTGACTTTTTTAATGTATTTTTTTAATTTTAGGAAAAAATAAAACAAAATTTCATAACAAAATAACAAAAGTAACACCAGTTAATGCACTGTGTATTGTTATCTCAAGGTAGTTACTCAGAGTACACAGCTACAACCACTTTGGGGTTGAAAAATGGCAATAGCTAATAAAGCTTAATATGTGAATTTGCTAAAACCCAGTAATTCTAATCCAAGATTACACCCTAAACACTCAGATACACACACTCAGATACACACACAAGGAGCTAAACAGATACAGGAGTATTCAAACCAGCAATGTCTGACAGAAAGAAAACAACGTGTTCTCAGCGGGACTGCTCAACGGAAAGGGGCGCATTCACACAATGAAGAACTCTATATGAAAATAACCAGAGTTTTGGCAAGATTTCAAATGGTGTCCCACTAGCACACCAAGTAAATTAAAAGCCTAGCTACAAAACTTTTACTGCATGCTGTTTTAAACAAGTACATATATATTTCTACACATAAGGATACATACTTCCTAAGTGGTTTTCATATATATATTTTAAAAGTATATTTTACACGTATGAATACATAAGATGTAATGTTCAACATAACATTATATAATATGTACTACTTCTGTGTATTTATATACTATATATAATAAGGAAATGTATGGAAATTATATAGTATGTCCTATTTCTGTGTATTTATGTATTACAGGGCAATGTGTGGCAACAGTTACCACAACACTTATAATCACTGGGACAAGCTACCACAGGAGAGGAAACTATGAATTTGGTAATGTTTTATTTCTTCACCTGTATTGTGTGTAAGTGTTTATTCAGCACTTTATTCATACCAACTTATAGGACTTAAACACATACTATTTCAGGCAGATACCATCTTAAAGAGCAGCACAGCATATTTTTACTCTAAAAGTTACAGAGATGGCTCTCTGCCAGAAACCAAGTCCTTGAAAGAATTCACAACCTCAGAAGTATCTAAATTAACCAAAATAATCTGATTCAAGCAATGAAAAGATGAAGTTAAATGCTAGATACTCTTTCAGCAAACATTTCCACACAATTATTTATGTTCATATCAGGAAAAAAAAAAAAAAAAAACCCTTAAGAATCCCCAAAGGAAATATAAGCCTAAAACCCAAGAACTTTCCAGTATTCATTTAAGATTACTGAAATTAAAAGCAGAATGTGAAAGACAGGGAGAAAAATTAGCAACATAATAAACAAGAAATAAAAGGATAGAAAAGCAAAATAGCAATGCATGCACAATGACACTGCCATCAAGAATATGTGAAATACAAGAAAAGGCAATTATGACCAAGGTGATTGTGGGATAAAATCATTTTATCAAACAGTACTCTCCCACTAAGACTGCTCCTTGCTGGCTTCCACACAGAACATCTCACTGGCTTAAATCTGCAGGCACACAGAGGAGAGAAGTGCTTGCATTTCTTCAAGTTCAGCAGCGGCTTTTTCTCCTACCAGAACAATCATTGGAAAGCCTGCCATAACTGCAACCCCCCAATCTAATGCACTAACCTCTTTTGCTTTGGAGCACAGAAACGATCTACAGATCCTTCAACAGACCTTCTGGGACTATTTTAAAAGACTGATTGACCAAGTGAGCCAGAATCCCTTTGAATCTAATACATTATCTATATCAAATTTCTCCTCAGTCATCCTCAATATGATCAGAACTAAATTATGTTCAGTGATTTGCCATTAAAAGATAAACTACAATGGCTGGCTAAAAGTAACCAAGACACATCCCTGAAAAACAAATACCAAATGTAAAACAAATGCCAGAAACACCAACATACCAGAGAAATAAAAAATAAAAACAATTATAATAACTGACATGAAAATACCATACCAGCTCCCAGAAGTACAAATAAAAAAGTTAAAGCACTGAGTTCCAGAATGCACCCCTATGGTGGGACATAGGGAAAAAAAGCAGGAAAAAACAACATCTTGATTCTCCAGGCTTCTAGCAGAAGTGGCCAGAATCATAGGACCTAATTAGACATATGACCACCCCAGAAACTTATTCACCCCCTGCAGGCAGTGCTGAGCAGCTGGACAGTGGGCAGCAAGCAGGCACAGCAGCTAGCCAGGCGCCTCATGTATCCCAACAGATGGTGGAGGCTTTTCTCCAAAGAGCTGAGTAAGTTACAGATGGGCTCTGTTTGCATATAACTTTTCTAAGTTAAATTTATTTTTAACTGATACATAAAAACATAAAAAAAAAAAAAAAAAGCCGGGGGCGGTGGTGCACACCTGTAATTCAAGCACTCAGGAGGATGAGGCAGGAGGATCACTGTGAGTTTGAGGCCAGCCTGGGCTACACAGCAAGTTCAAAGCCAGCCTGCACTACATAGCAAGACCCTTTCTCAAAAAAACCAAAAAACAAAACAAAACAAAATTTAAAAATAAAAAACACAGGGCTGGTGAGATGGCTCAGCGGCATATGCGCCTGCCCGGCAAGCGCAAGGTCCTGAGTTTGACTCCCAAAACCCACATAAAGGAGAAAAAGGGCCCGTGATATCGCTCAGTGGCACAAGTGCTTGCCCAGCAAGCGTGAGGTCCTGAGGTTGACTCCTGGTAACCACATAAAAATAAATAAATAAATAAATAAATAAATAAATAAATAAATAAAAATAAAAAATACACATATTAATGGGTACCATGTGATGCTTGATGTATATACCGCATAATATTTAAATAAGGTTAAACAGATCCATTTCTTCAAACATTGATCATTTCTTTATGGTAAAAACCTTCAAAATCATTTCTACTAGGTTTCTAAGCTTGTACAGTACATTACTGTTATTTGTGGCCACCCTAGTGTACAATAGTACACTAGAACTTCTTGCTTCTAATTGTACTTATAGGCTTTACTAAAGGGAGAGTAATTTTTTAAAAACGTGGTGTACCTTAGCAAAAATGAAGTCAAACTGCTTAGAGGAGATACAGAAGTACTGTATCTGAGATGCAAACTAAGTTACCCATCTTCATGATAGTGAAACAGTAGCTAGAACATTAGCAAAAGACTAAATTCCCCTGAGCCTTAGTAAGATACAATAACTTAGCTCCTATAGACTAGAGTGGGCAAATCAGCAACTTGAAGGCTGATGTGTAAATGGGATATTTACACGAATCTATTCAGTGCTACACAAAGCCACACTATAAATACTACCTTAGGAGCATGTATTTTACTTGAAATACACGTTACGGAATAGTACTTTTTTTTGGTTGGTTGGTTGGTTTTTTGTTTTGTTTCATTTTGTTTTGTTTTACAATGAATAATCATAGAATTTCAATCATGCAATAGCCTGCCTGGATCCATGCATTGTATTCTCCAAATCTTTGCATTCTCCCCTAGCAGAGGAGACATGTGAGAAGCAGAGGGGATACAAAATTGGTCTTAGGCTATCACACCTCTAAAGGAGAGGAGAGATAAGTCTCCCTGTAAGAAGACTGACATTAGAGATGTAAAGTGACCTGCCACATGGATTCTAAATAAATATGAATCCAGGTCATTAGATTTTTTTCTCCCAAACTGCATTGTCTTACTAGAGAAAGAGAGTTTTTGCTCTGCTTTGTTTTATTTTTTTTTCCTATTGAGACCACAGAACAGAGGAGTTAAATCTCTGGTATTCACTGAAAATAGTTCACATGAGCTTTTATCATGTTACTCTTGGTAATTAGCTGAAAATGCAAACCTCATATATTCATTATCTAATAATCTCTATGACACAACTGATTTTACCATAAGGCTAAAATACAGATGTTATCTTTTACTTCCCAAGCTTACCCTAGGTTAATATAGTTGGTCTTTTTAGAAGATATTAAAGAACTCTCTCAGACCCAGCACGGGGGAGCCTGAAGCAGGAGGATTGCCTCAAGTTCAAGGCCAGCCTGGGCTACATAGTGAGTTCAAGGCCAGCCTGAATTATAGAAAGAGACCCTGTCTCAAAAATAAATAAATAAGTAAATAAAAAATAAAATAAACAATAAAAAAACTCTCTCAAAACATTTTTTACTACTGGGTTTCATGTTATCTGGCCAGGCTGGGCAAATTCTATTAACTGAACAAAAAATACCATATAATTCATGTCATAGATATGTTATGGCCTTCCTATCTTTTCATCTTATAATGACTAATGGAAGATTAAGCAATAGGCCCTCATAGTCTCTGGTTAAAGAAAAGGAATTTCACCAGCGCCTCTTCATTAGAGAGAGCCAAAATGCAATCAGCACTGTATTATATACCTTAGCTATTAAGTAAACAAAGAGACAATGGGAGTAGAAAGAAAAGAGAAAAAACAATCAGAAGTGTTTGTAAATGACCAAAACTCATCAAATGAATCTGTGAATACATTATTTTATGGATAATATATGAATGTTTTTAATCCTAAAGCAGATAAGCCTAAATAAGGCTGCTTGGGACCAACTCTCACTACTAAATTTCAAAACCTGTTAGAAATCTTGAGAGAACTAAATATCAGTAGATAAGATTGTTTAAGTAGTTGTCCAACAATAGTTTTCAGTAAATACAGACTGATTATATAACAGCAATTTTAAAACTTCATTGCTATTATGTATAATCTGAAGCGTCAAACTAGACGGCAGAAAGGTGTTCTACAGCGACACCTACCGGTAAAATGTAACGACTTAGCGGGACAGGGACAAAATAAACAGGCTGACGTAAAGCTGCAAGCTCCAGGGAAGCAATGCTTGATACTCAACAGGGAAAGGTAAGCAAAGAACCAAAAAACATTACACATACCAGCATCTGCGTACTACAAAATAAGCCCAAAGGAAAACTGTACATCACAATCCTTTACCAAATACTTTTCAAATCCATAAATTTGAAAGAGGCTCCTCCTGGCCTCAACTGGCTATGCAAGTTAAATTATATATGCAAGTTAAAGACAAGATGTTCAATTTATTCAATTTTTGTACTCTGAGCAAATTGAAAACATTTAAATTAAACTCCATTTAATAATTTTTTCCATCACATTAAAGAAAACTAGAAAGCAGGCAACTGTTTTAAAAATCCTTTCCCTAAAACTCACTGCTTCAAAACATTGGGTACTTTTTCTTCCACACTTTTACATAAACATCTAAGAAATAATAATGTTTAATTTGACCAATGTCACCATCAACTTCAGACTCTCAATACAAAACATTTCAAAAAACTATTTGAGCCCATATACTCTTCTCAAACCAGAGCTCCAGATGTGCCGTTTCAAACATAATTTTAGTCAAACAAAATTTAATTAGTGACATGACAAAAGCACACTTTTTTTCAATAACCAGATATAGCATTCCATAGAGAGAGCCAGAAAAAAACTTGATAAACTAGTTCAACTCCCAAGTTCCATGAGCTCTTTCACATTAGAGAACCTAAAATTCTAACAGTATGGTTGTAAATAATGACTAACAGAAATCCTGATTTCTAGTCTTGGATCTTACTGTAACTAGCTGAGGCTGCTAGTTCATTGACTAGACAACCTTTCTAGGCATTAACATTGTAATGGTTTACATTTCCAGCAGCTGGAAATGGTTTACAAATCAATATCCATACCTCAATGACCAGGCAGAAAAAGCAATGTTAGTTTTACCTCTCAGGTATATACTGCTCTAAGAAAACAATATAAACAGAATCACTCTGTCAGTCTAAATTTTCAAGATAAAAGCAGATTACGCTGGTTTCCATCTCTGGTGCCTTCTACCTCTGAGGTAGAACTTAATATTTACTGAAAAAAAAATGGCTGCAGAAAAAGAATACATATTATATAATATGCAGGACTTCAATACCAACTCTTGGACCTTGTTTTGTAACACAGGTATTTCTTTTACATATTGTCTTTTAAATGTCCTCTTTTACACAGTATATATCACGACAACTATGGAGTCAAGATGTAAAATGATCAAAAAAGGCTGCTGGTCCTCAGATCAGACACAACTCACTCTACAATGTCTTAATATTAAAGTCAGAATAATTTAGGTCCTGACATCACCTAAACTCATCAGCTGACTGTTAAAATGGTTTAAGTACTTATTGGATAGGGGTGGGAACATCACACATTTCCCAATACTAATTTTTACCAATAATAGGCTTTACAAAGTGATTTTCTTGGATGCAATCAGTCCTCAACTCAAGAGTGCAGAAGATAAGCAGAACAGAGAGGGGCTGGAGTGTAGGTCAATGGTAGAGCATTTGCCTAGCGTAGCATGCACAAGGCCTGCATGCACGAGGCCGTGGGTTCTATCCCCACCATCAAAGGAAAAAAGAAGAAATGGAAAAAAGATGTTTCACTTGTAAATAGCTACAAGAAAACTTAAAGTTAACGAAGTATTCTTTATGAGCTTTCTCTGCTTGGTCTCTAAGCAGTACAAAAAGCTCTTATTTAGCAATGTTAATAAGTGTAAGCCCAGCCACCAGAGGCAGTTAATCTACCCCTCTCCATATTTAACTGACATGATAGACAAGTGAATAAGCAACACAAATTTTACTTATGTCAGAGATGAATTAATAAGACGGCTTTAAACTTCAAACTGTATCTCTTTCCATTCGGAATATAAATATTGGTTCTCAATGTAAATGTGTGCAATGGATTTAACTGCACCACTTTCACTAGTTCCATTTATTCATCGACTCATTAATCAAATATTTATTGAGCACCTATTATGGGACAGGGCCATTCTAGGACATGGGGGATAAGAAATGATCAAGAGAGAGTGAAACAAAGGAAATACACATGAAAATAAATAAGACTATGTTCGATGAAGGAAATAGTTCTTTTTTTGTTTGTTTGTTTTGTTTTGTTTTATGGGGGTACCGGCAGTAGAATTCAGGACCTCGCGCTTGCCAGGCAGGCGCTTATGCCGCTGAGCGATATCACGGCCCAAGGAAATAGTTCTTTGAAATATAACAATAGTTGTTTGATTTATTTTCTTGACATATATTAATGCACTGTATGCAGATCTCAGCACGGAACCTAAATCATTTCAAGTGAAGTTTACAGCGCACACTCAATCCACATATGTATTCCAGTTTCAATATCCTAAACATGAGGTAAAGCGAATATAAAAGAAATGGAGTACCACTGAAATATGAGACAAAACAGATTTAAAACATCTGTTCTCCATGCTGGGTAAGCACAGGGAGAAAAACAGAGGTGAATATCTATTTTTTTTTTTTTAAGAAAAGAAAAAGGGGGAAATAGCTTCGCCCAGTGTTTTATGCCATTCCTTGATGTTCTAAAAGCAAGCTCAACACATATGAATAAAATACATCAACCTATTTAAAGAAATTTCCAAAAGCTTTCAAGTCAGTCCTAACCTCATCCACAACCCCCTCCCCACCCTCCGTCTGCCCGCTCTGAATAGTCTCCTTGGAGTTGCTCTTAAGCGCTGCTGGTTAGGCAGGAACTTAACTTTCCCTGACTCTGGCTCATTTTCAAACTCCCCAAAGCATGCAAGGCAAAGATAAACTGTTCTTACTCCCATGCTCAATTCCACGGAAAGCTAAGACACGGTCGCTCCGTAACCTCCATCTCTGCTGCGCCCTGCAGGTGAGGGCTGCGCCCTGCAGGTGAGGGCACCGCCAGCCAGGGGCTCCGGGGCTGGACCAACCCTGGGCGCGGACCCGGCTCCGCCCGCCAGGCCCTGCCAGCGCGGCCGCCGCGCCGCGCGCCCCGAGAGGACCCCCGGGGCGGATGGAGGTGGCGCGGCGAGAGCGGGGAGCCGGGAGCCGGACCCGCCGCCGACATCACCCGGGCTCCCACCCCGCGGCCCCAGGCCCCGGCCTGCGGGTACTGACCTCGCCGAGCCCCCGGGCTGCTGCTGCCGGTGCTCGTGCTGCCGCTGCCAGAGCCGCTGCTGCCGCTGCTGTTGCCGCCGCCGCCCTTGGCATTCTTGCGCGGGGCCATCACGCGCTCCACGGGGGCCGGCGAGGACCCGGGGGTCTTCCTCGGTGCCCAGGGACTCGAAGTCGCGGGGACCGCTGGCGGCGGCAGGCGCGGGAGCGACTGCGGGCCGCGGCTCCCCCAGCAGCGACTCAGCCTCGGCACCGCCCGCCGCGCCTCCGAGGACTTTCACCCGCGTGCCGGCTGCGCGAGCCCAGCCCTCGCGCGCTCCAAGCCTGTGACTCCCTCCCCTGGCGAGAGCGCGCGGCTCGTCCCCCTCGGCCCCGCCCCGGCCTCTCCCCGCCCACTGAGGCCTGAGTGACAGTGATCCTGAGCCAATCGTCCGAGCGCTAAGGAGAGGGCGGCACACTGCCGTGCTTCGCCTCCCTCTGCAGGCTTGGGGCTGCTCTGCGCTACGCGGCTGCCTGGGAGCGCGAGCTGCCTGCAGCCTTCCAGTCTGTCTCGGTGCTTTGGAACGTGGCAAACGTGCAGGCCGACGGGGCTCTCGCGAGCGTTGGCACACCCCGCTTCGTCGCGGTGGGGAGGGGCGCGGTGGCGGGACGGGCGGACGCGGGAGCCGCGCCCCGGAGAAGCGCGCCGCCTCTAGGCCTCCCGCTTGGGACTGTGTTCCTGTCCCTCTCCGTGCGTCCAGACACCAGAGTGCAGTCCCGCATCCAGCGAAAGGGACGTCTGTTCCTTGTCAGTGTTAAGGTATTTCTGAAATGATACCGTTAGGACTAGTTCAATGCTTACACCATAGTCGTTGATTAAAAAAAAAAAAAATAGGGATTTACTTCGTTGGTGCCATCAGTATTTCAAGAGAATCTTAGTTAAGACATAAAAATGTGAAAGTGCCACAGAAACTTAATTTTCTCACCCCGGAAGGCACCCTGTTTCTGGAATCTTCCCTCCTCCAGGATAACGTCCGCAGTCGGCTTACCTGGATGCCCCCAGCCGTCGGTCCCCGCGTGTGTCCTCCCAGAGTGACTGGACGTGTGCTCAGCGTTCAGAGCAGGGTATTGAAAATGTCCGTACACGGGTGAGCCAGACAAGGACTTGATGTCAGAGCCGTCTGGTGTTCCTCATTTGTGTCACCAACTGCTAACACCATGCCAGGTGGGCAACAGACAAGCAAGAAATGTTTGGTGACTTGATACACCTGTCAGTTTCCTGAGACATTCCGCCAAGCTGGACCATGTTTCTGAACACTTCCTGGAAGTGTCTCCAGGGGTTTCATGAACTAGGTACGAAAGAGGATGACTGCTGTGTGCCATCTACTTCTGCTCCTCTTCTGTTGCCCTGCAACCTGCCTCCACACGCCAGTGGCAGGTGCTGAACCCACCTGCCTCTCGCCTCTTCTGCTGTGAACGCCTGGCGGCTGTGATGCACGAGGCCTCCGATGGCCACGTTGCAGAACCACGAGAAGGCCTGTCTCTACTGTCCTCGAAATGGAGGCGGCCGGAACTGAGTTTTTCCTGAAGGAGCTCTTTGAGCATGGCCTCTCCTTCTGCCTCCACACATCCTTTCTCCTGTTCAGATTCCCTTACAAACTCCTAGGGCAGTATTTGGGGGTGCAGGGAGGGGGGCGGTGAGAAAGAGCTTGGCTAGGAGACAAATGTAACTGCTGGCACTTAATACAAAACAATGACAGCTGAGCTGAAAAACAAAACAATGCTGTCCCAAAGGTAGTTTACCTCTTACATTCTCACAAAATTATCTCATAAGTGCTCATTTTTAAGGAATGAGGTAACTGAGGCTCAGAGATAAACAAGTTTCACAGACCTGAAAATTGATAGAGCAGGGAGGTGAATTCAGTCAGTTGTTCTGGCCCCAGTGTCTGTGATCCAAATTATTCTTCCTGGACAAAGGTTAGTTTTCAGTGGAGAGTGCCTGACCTGACTCCCGTCTTTGCATGGAGCCTCCTTAGTATGAGGCCTGATGGTGGGCACCTTTCAATGTTCACCTCTTTGAGGAAATCAAATGAATAGCTGACTTGGAAAAGCCAGTGATGCTTTCTTTCTGCATTTTCCAGAAACAACCTGTTCCCAGTGACAAGGCACCTTAACCAGCAACAGTTTGAAATATACAATAAATAAGATTTATTGTATAGGAAGGAAGAGGCCAGTTAGTCCCTCCTTAAATCATAAAACAGCTACAATGACATGTATACACTGAACATTATGAAATAAAATGTATAAAAATACTTATAACATCAAATACTATTGACTGTATGCATGGTTTAATTTCTGGAACTTAATTCCCCCAAACTCAGTATCAGAATTATGTATTTTACTTCTGTTTATACTTCCCACTTTATGGGTATTAAAAAGCTTACTTTGGATGTATGAATTTCTTTACATAAGACCTTTTCTCAGCATGAAATGGGAAAATTAAATGAGAGGAGGAATATCCCTTGTTAGTCTATCTTCTTTTTTATGATTTCCAAGGAAGCTATGAATGACCATCGGGTGAAATTATGTTACAAGAATCATAAAAACAGCACTTAACTAGGACGATGTATTAAAATACTAATTTAATGGAACTTTGAACTAGGCCAAATGTGTCTTGCAGATAGTTCCATAAACTTCCATTGGCTTCAGTGGGATTTGCAAGCAAGAGCCAGAGGACACTGTTTGGCCTAGTTTTTAGTTATTTTTTTTTCCCTCCTGTTGACTTTTCACAACCTCCAAACAAATACTTGCAAAATCACATATTTTGCAACTTGTATGTACTAAAATGTTGCTCTAAAGTTCCACTTTATTTTTTATTAACACATGTTTGCAGTACATAATGATTACATTCATCTTGGGGAATTGGTACATGTACATTATACATCTTAATAAAGTTCCACTTTAACTTGCTTCCTAGAAAGTACTTCTCATTTGTATGCAGTCTTCTAATGTGCAAATTTTTTTTGAGACAGGGTCTCACAATGCAGTTCAGGCTGGCCTTAAACTCACTGTGTAGCCCAGGTTGGCCTCAAACTCGCAATGATCCTCCTGCCTCAGCTTCCTGAGTGCTGGGATTACAGTCATGCACCACACACCTGGCTCTAATGTGCAGTTTTGTTATAATGAACTAAAAATGCAATTCCATCAGCTTGATTTAAATAGTATATTGGGCCATAGTGGGAAAAAAATCTAAGTGAACATGATTCGTTCACGTGTTTCATATTATGTTAGTACAGTGTAATGCAATGAAAGTTATGTTGGTAATCACAAGGGAAATTTTAAGACATTCTCTCCTCAAAGTGTTTCCAAAGCAATTATTCCCATATGAATTATATATCAGCAAGTGAATGAACTATTGTTTGCACCAATCAGCTTGACTTTGTGTTACTAGATATATATTGGGGGGAGATCTAGTCAAAAGTAGATTAGAATTGTAAATAATGTGTTGTGATATAGAGAAATGATCTGAAAATCTATAATCTAAGAAAGCTATTCTTTCCCTTTTTCATTTCAGTGCTTTATTTTTCTATAATGATTGGTACTTCTTGGTGCCAGAGTTACTTCCAAATAAATGGTATTTAAGTAGTGGTCATTAAGGACTAAATCTTAAGTTTTTAGCACAGGAAAGTGACTTTTTTAAGTCTCAAATTTAATGCCAGAAAGAAACTTAAGCATGGGGGAGCGGGGAATAATTAGAAAACAATAATGACAGACATAGCAATTTTATCGTATATAATAGAAAAGAATAGTGTTATTTAGGAGTAGTTCAAAAGTAGTGGAGAAATAAAAAACACTTTAAAAATCTTGAGATTGAATTGTCTGCAAGATAATTTTACTTAAATCTTGTTTGCCTTGAGGATCTAATTAATTCTGTATGTGTATGTGTACCTAATTATTTGTATTTCATGAAAACAATCGTTCTCTTCAGGTTGAAACAGGTCTCTGATCCAACAAAAAGTATCCTGAAATTAGTTTATAGGATATTCCAACTTCATGAGATATAAATATACAAAACAAATTTTTAGATATAAATATATAAAACAACATTTGATATTATTACAATATGCAAAATTAAATAAGCCAACCTGAGTCCTTCATAGAAAATGAGAAATCATGTATGTACTACAAAAAACTAATAGTAATTCAGCCCTTTTTGCACTGTCATCATGCTGACTTGAATCCGACAAACATTATTGAAACTATACACCCCCAAAATCCTATGGGAGTTTGGCAAAGGCTTACTAGCATTGAAAATAACAAGGAGGATCTATCTTCAATATCTTACAAGAAGATTTTATTAAAGACCTCTGCTAATATATTTGAAACCCTACAATAATATTTCTTTTGAATTCATTACTTTTAAAAATTGTTTAACATTCTATTGTGACTACAAACTAGTAGTCCTGAATGCTTTGTAATCTTTCCTGGAACTGCTCCAATGCTGACTTCAGCAAATGATAAATTCATTCATTCTTGGCAGATTCCATTGAATTAGAGACAGACAGCAATATCCTAGATGTTCCCTGAAGCTACTTCTCCCAGCACCAGAAAGTATATTAATCGAGTAAAATTTAGTAGAAATTTTTTCCAAGCAGCTATCTCACAAAATATAAATTACTCTATTTTCTCTACTTCTTTAGGGTATCCACACTGCACTTTTTTTTTTTTTCTAGCTACATGACAAAAGAATTGAGGAAGCCAGCTACCAAAAGGTAAGCACAGAGAGGCAATTATGTAAAAACATAAGTGCAGAAGTTTTGGCTGTATAGATAAAGATTGCTTTTTAAAAACATTCTTTTTCCCAAATTTGAGAATAATGAAATCAAATGTAAACGGCTTGATATAATGCCTGCACTTTTGCGAAAATAAGCTAAGTTACAAACAATATTTAAAAACTATGTGCAGGCTATAGACCATTATGTCTGTTGGCATCTTTGATGATGTACTTCCTGGGGAACAGGACAGTGTCTGGAGCAGAGTAGTTTTACATGGATGTTTACCCCTTGGGCTCTTTGCACTTGTTGTTTTTCTGACTGGGGAGATCTTTTCCCAGAAAATGCAGAAGGAGTGCTATACTTGTCACCTTCTCCTTCTGTGTCAATCAACTTTTTGGTCATCATGACCAGAAAGGAGACAGAGAGAGAGAAATAGTTTTAAAAAGAAATGATTTATTTTGACTCATGGTTTCAAAGGTTTCCATCCATGGTAGGCTCACTCCATTGTTTCTGGACCTTTGATGAGGCAGAACATGACAGAAGAGCATGGTGGAACAAAGCTGCTCATATCATTATAACCAACAAGCAAAAAACAGAGATAGAATAAGGGGCAGGGAGCAAGATATACCCTGTCAGGATATACTTCTGTGACCTCTTTCCTCCAATGAGGCTCCACCTCCTACAGTATCTACTGCCTTCCAATAATCCATTCAATTGATGGCAACCAATTAACTCATTGATGAAATCAGATCCCTCGTGATGCAATCAATTCCCAGAAGCCCAACCTCTGAACATTGCCACACTGGGACCAAGATTCAGCATGTGAACCATTGGGGGAACATTCACAATCCAAACTATAGCCCCTTTTCCATTTAGCTCCTAGCCCTGCAGTAACTCTCAAGCAGAAATATTCATGATGAGCACTCTATGTGAAAGTATGAAATAGATCATCATTGAAACACTGGGAAGCTGTGATAATAACACAGGAGAAACAAAGTCATGTCTTTTTGACAGAAGGGGAAGTCTTTAGACCTCAACCAAAAAGGAATTGTTTTCTTAAAAATAGGCAGGAGTTTAACATTTACCTCATCCCACAACTGTGTGTAGCCATGAATATCTAAAGTAAGAAATTTAAAAAGCAAGCATAAGGAGAGAATTAAACCACTATATAAAGCTGCAGAGCAATCACTTGGGAAATACAGTAGCCTGAAATAGAGAACTACATTTGATGAATGCGTACTTCCTTAAAATCTAAGCAATCATAAACAGATAAATTGCCGGCACTTTACAACTAGAATGTGTGCCTCCCATCGTGGGTGTTATGGAAGAGGGGTGATCATCAAGCAGTGATGTGCCCTTCAGTCTTCCATCATCTCTGCCTTAATGCATCAGGAAAGATGTATGGTATCGGATATCTCTGCACCCTTCCCTGTTTTCTATTTTCTAATTAATTTCTCCTTCAAAATTGCCCTTTATAATAACTCCCATTTCATTCTGGTATGTAGGTGGGGCACAAAGGAAAGGGGAGGATTCACAGTGCGTGTCATCTTACCCTCTGACCCGTCATCAGTACAGGCCTGGGAGTTACCGTGAACTCAGAGCTAAAATGCTTTCTGTAGTGAGCTGGAAGTCAGGTTGGAAACTCTACAGCTTTGGGGAAGAATCTCCACCAGTGAATACAAAGCCCTTCTTCCTCCTGTCCCCAGTTAAAATGCAAATTGTTGGGGTGGAGGGATGGCAGGATAAGCATGACAAGCAAAAGTGTGTCCTGCGTCTGGCTATGATTCTATAGACTCAAAACTCTGCAGTAAATAAGGCACCCTGCCAGAGAGACCTGCCAAAAGAATTGACAATCTGTAGTTGGGGCTGGAGGAGGACTTTCCAAAAGGCAATGGTGCAAGGCCTGCAGGGCTTGTGGGGCAAGCACGAGTGTTGAAATCCTGTCTTTGGAGCCCATGCTTTCCCCAAGGCAAACTCACCACCCATCTCAGAAGCCCACGCTCCACACTGGGCATCCCTCTCCTTAGTTATTCCAGCAGGAATGGCAGGGGCTTTCTTGTAATTATCACCATCTGCAAGCAGTAAGCAGATTATGAGAGGCTGAGAGACACCCCATGTCTCCCTTTGGGTTCCCCTCCCAGCCTTCCAGAGGACCTGACACATCACAGGCTAACCCCTGGGCCAGTGGTGGCTGATGGAACAACCTTTTGTGATACCTTTTCATATATATTCCCTCCTCTGAATGTATTACCAATCTCCAAGGCCATAATTCTGTGCCTGCTCTGAATACTCTCCAGCCGTTTTCTATTTTGGCCTAAAACTAGAACAATAACCAAGAGAGGAAGTGGCATTTCCCACACCTAGCTGGTATCAGGCGATGGCAGTGACTGATGGTTTGTTTCCCCACACTGTCTCTGACTCTTTCTAGCCTTTCTTCCACATTTTGTTACTTCCTTGTGGTCGAGGCATCTCACTGGGAGCCTACATATAGTTCAAAGAACTAGAAACAAGATTTGCAGAAGTTCTTGCCTTGCCCTGTGGATCTTTCGGGCCACTGTTAATCCTTCCTTCTAAAATAATGGAGCAAAAAATAAAATAAATAAAATAAAAATAAAATAATAAAATAGTCACAGGTGCATGGCCTCTCACTCCAGCACTACCTCCATCATCTGCAGAGAACTTTCCCAAGGCCTCTCTCTTCTCCATCTTTTCCTCTCCATGCTCTGGCATGAACTAGAAAAACGGGCAGCAATGCTTCTTGTAACACTTTGGGGAACTTTTAGCTGCCTAGGAATGACAGAGAACGAACCTCTTGTGTCCTCTTTTATTTTCAACTTGGAGCTTATTTCCTGGGATCTGAACTGTTTATTGTGCTATGCCAGAAAATATTTAGGCATTTGCTCATTCATTAATAGGGTAACATGTTGTGTGAATGTGTGGTAGGAGTTACGCAGTTTTTAAAGTTTGAGGAGGGGCTGGTGAGATAGCTCAGAGGCATAAGCACCTGCCTGGCAAGCACGAGGTCCTGAGTTCCACTGCCAGAACCCACATACGAAAAAAGGGCCGGTGATATCGCTCAGTGCCACAAGCACTTGCTGGCAAGTGCAAGGTCCTGAGATCGACTGTGAAAAAGTTTGAGGAGTGTTTGCCATATAGATATGACACTATTGTCTAGGCTTTGTTTGCTTGTTGTTTTTTTGTTTTGAGATGGGGTCTCCTTATGCAGTTCAGGCTGGTCTTGAACTCACTACGTAGCACAAGTTGGCCTCAAACTCACGATGATCCTCCTTCCTCAGCCTCCCAAGTGCTGGAATTGTAGGCGTACACCACCATACCAGGCCAAGGCATTATGTTTTAATATCATGACCTTTTTCCTTGAAAGCTAATTTTGATGTGGGGAAAAAATATATGGGTATTTGAATATTTGAGTGGAGGAAGGAACCAAAATGAAAGGTGTAAAGGGTTATTTTTTTTTGGACCAGCTACAGCTCTTTTCCTATTTTTATACAAGTTAGTCATCCAATTAACTGCTATTCTTAGGTTATATTCTTGCTGATAAGATTACTATCATTAAAAATTTAATCTTCAGGTAATTTTGGAAAATTTCTGCATATCAAAATAAGGAAATTTTATTTCACACCTACTAATATTTCTTACATATCCACTTATGACTTCAGCATTGTTGCCCATTTAAAATTGTATTCTTGATTTTTCTATGACTATTAATAAGCTTTTTCAGAATCTTTACTGCTATTTTTTAATATAATTATGGCTATTCTAGGTTACAAATTAGATTTGTTCCCAGTTTCTTAATTCTTAAATAACATCTTCTGCCTAACTAGTTCAAAGGAAAGTGAATATATATGCTAATCTATAATCATGTAGCATTACCAGTTCTATTCAAATTTTAATGCCTACCAAATTTTCTCCTTGTGAAAATAACTCATTTTCAATTTACTTTACTGGAGAAATTGTATAATTAAGGCAATGCCAACTCATCCAGTTAAAAGCTGGTCCTCAGGATAAGCTCAGAAGTCACATGCAAAGACTTTTCATAATTTAATTCACACATAGATATAACTGTTTCCTGATTGGGGTCAAAACTTCATGGCTCCTGAATATACTTGAGAGGTAGAGGAAAACAGCAGCTAAGTAGAAGTACCACATAGCAGATTCTGCTTCTAACTAACTGTGCTATGAAACCTCAAAAATCATACTTGGCCTCTCCCAGTTTAGTTGTCTCATATATAAATAGAGGGCTGTTGTCATGAAGGTTGTGGGACATTATGAGAAACAATCTCATTAGCCATAATGTTTTCTAGATGCTTTTTTTTTTTTTTTTTGTGGGTACCGGGGGTCGACCTCAGGACCTCGCGCGCCAGCAGGTGCCCGTGCCGCTGAGCGATATCACCGGCCCCTTTTTCGTATGTGGGTTCCGGGAGTCGAACTCGGGCCCTCGCGCTTGCCGGGCAGGCGCTTAAGCTGCTGAGCCATCTCACCGGCCCTTTTAGATGCTTTTAGAAATACATGTACCCAAGGTTAAGAATGCCTTCACCAAAACATAAGTTTCCTTCTAGCCCTTGCATTGCATGAAATTAAGTCTTGGTCGCTGTTATTAGCAACAATTCCCTGTATTTTCTTAGTCTCATCTCAGTGTTAGTGGCTCTATAGTTTAGACATGATTTGAGTGTGTCCACCAGTGTCTCCAGGGAGAGCCTGCTGCATGATCTCCAGTTTTGCTCCTATTGTATGTTCTCCATGTAGCATTCAGGGTGAGTGCTGGGAATTTAATAATCCTATTAGTTGTAAAAGCTATGGAGAAAATCCAAAATAGTACTATAGGGAGTCTAATTTAAAAGGGTACATAAGACAGAATATCTAAGGAAGTGATGTTTGAAAAAGCAATCCTGTTCATACCTCTAGAGCCACACATAACTTTGTCCCTGGTTTCCCTTCTGACTTTATCTCTTCTGATGCTCACTCACTCATGCTTATTCCCTCTGGGTTAGCCAAGTTGGTCTGTGGGCCTTCTTGAATATGACAAACGTGCTCCTACCTCAGGGCCTTTATACCCTGGGTTTTTATTTTTCTACCAATACATATGGCTTTTCCTTTCTCTTCTTTAGGTCTCTACTCAGAGGCAACCAATGCACAGGGGCCTCCCTGATACATCCATCATCTTGTCATTCTATCAGTCTCTACTTTCTTACCCAAATTTACTTTCTCTATCTCTGTGATTTTATGCTCTATGTCTATGTATCTTTCTACTTAAGTATTTCTTCATTATCTAACTTTCAGCATGGGAATAAAAACACCTAAAACATAGACAGCACATTGTATGTACTCAATAAATATTTGTGAAATAAAGAAAGAGCATGTGGACTATGTGTGTGCTACCTAATTATTATTTAGGATAAACAAGTACTGGAAGGCGGGGAGGAAGATTTGTGGAAAAGCATAGTAGAGTTGGTTAGTCATATCGGCCTCATTTCTTCTCCTGGGGCCACTCGGGGCTTCCCCGTCCCTTGGAGGATGTATCATGTTGGTATTAGATAACTCCAGCACACTGATATATATTCTGACAGGGTAGTTGATAGGGATGACTTGGAAGATGGAGGTGTGGGGAGAATTGAGCAGAACAAAGCATGCTCAGAGTAGACATCATATACTGTTAATAAACTGAAGATTCAGAATTGCTGAGACTATTGGGTAGAATTTGCATACTTCCTTGAATAACTTTTGCTTTGTATTATACAAGCAAACAAATTTTATTATTCCTGAACTTTTTCTTTGTATTAAAGTTTCAATCACTTTCAGGATGAATCTACAATATTTATATCACCATTATTTATTTTAAACAGAGAAATATCTATTTTACTCTTAGTTGTATAAAATATTAGTGATGCCTGAAAACGAAGCAGACATAAATTATGTAAGAGGTATCAAAGTCACCTTTTCCTGAGAACTACCATAAGCATTGACATATTAGGTGCCAATGGACATACTCTGTCTTCCTCTTTGGAATGTCTATTACCTGTCTGTAATTGTCAAATGGACTACTGATAGTTAAAGAAAAATATTAACTCATGATTAAAAAGGTAATCAAAGGAAAAAATACATAAAATTTAAAATGAGTTTAAAATTGGCTGGCAATTTTTTTTAATTTAGTAGGAATTGATCATTTTATCTATTCACTTTGCTTATTGAAATTGTATCCCACTTGAATTATGTTTCATATAGTTTAAATAATGTTCGTATTTTTTTACAGTCCGGTGGGTTATGAGATAGTAAAAATATCAGTGATTGCCAGGGACTTAGGGAGAGGAGAGAGTGAAGAATATGTGGGACCTACAGGATTCTTTTTTTTAATCAGATTTTATTGGTACATTTTAGATATACATAGTGATCACATTCATCATAGAGAATTCATACCTGTACATGATACAACTTGATTCTTTATTTTTTCCCATTCCCTTACCTTACCTTCAACTCCTCCTCCCCATTTACAAAAGCTTTGTTTCCATTTTCTCCTTCTTTTCTCACTTTTATTTACTTTTCCCTTCTTTCCTTTCACCCTCTCCCCCTCCCCTTGTTCCCTTCCCCATTTGAACATTTTCTTCCTATTTCACAATACCTAATATACATTTTAGTCCTTATTTACACTTTTGGTATCTCACACCAGAGAAACAATGTGGTATTTACACACGTGTCCCATTTATTTCACTTAAGAGTATGGACCTAGGGGATTCTTAGGGCACTGAAATTCTTCTGAATGACCCTGTAAGGTCAGGCACATGATATGCAGCGTTTGTCAACGTCCATTGAATATACAACACAAAGAGTTAATTAATAATATTGTATCAGTATAGGTTTGTAATTTGTAATGGATGTTCCACAGTAATGCAAGATATTAATAATAGGAAAACCATGGGGGAGGGAGAACTTAAGACAGGGAGGGTAGATGGAAGTTCTCTACATCTGTTCAGTTTTTCCTGTGAACCTAAAACTGCTAGGAAAATTAACTATTTATTTAAAATTGTGAGATATGACTTATTACATGCTATTTGTAAGAAATTCACTGCAAATATGAAACTAAAAGTAGGCTGAAAGTAAAAGAATAAGAAAAGACAGCACATGCAAATAGTAGTCAGAAGAAACCCTATAAAGTAGACTTCAAAGAGTAGAAATGTAAAATATGAGATACAGTGAGAGCTGTAATGATACAAAGAATCTACCAAGAAGACATAGCCGTTGCTGTCTCGGGTGTTTATCCCAGAAAAAGGAAAAATGATGGAATAATTTTGCACCTTAGTTGTAGTGATGGTTGCCCAAAACGCACATGATAAAATTAGCATAGAACCACATACACGTAACATGGTACTAACTAAAGTTATACAGAATGAAATGATTGGGGTAAACAGTAGGAAGTTCATGGGACCTCTTTATATTATCTTTGCCAGTTTCTAGAAAACTATAATTATACCACAAGAAAACCATGCAAAAAATGATGCTAGTTGATATAATGATTTTTTTAAGTATGGTTTTGTCTTCTGAGTTGATTTTGTCTCTAGCAGTCCTGCCAGCTGCTGCCTCATGATCCCTGAGGAACTTCCTTAAAGCTGCTTTCTGTAAGCCCTGCCAGCTGTCACCTGGTGACTCCTGGTGACTGCCTTCAAACCTTGCCAGCTGTGCCTTCCAGGCCACTGTCAGACATTTTAAAATAGCCCCTGCAGGTGGTTACAGGTGTCAATTTTCACTGAAGATGTTTCTTTCCCTTAAGTGAATGTACTTTTTGAACTACTTAAGACATAAGATTTGGCCTTTAATTATATTTTAGAGGCACTTAAAATATAAGTTTAAGTGTTTGTTTACCTCACTTGTTAGCTTGTTTGTTAGTTAAATTTCCTAAAAGAGAGACAAGAAAGCAGGCATTAATTATACATATTTCAGGCTCACCAGGTGATGAGTGGGGACCTGAGCGACTGGCTTACTCAGCATGGCTGGGACATCAAAGTGCAGGAATGTTGGCCACACAGGGGACACCCAGCTATTCACAGAACAAGGAGCAAGACTGTAGAAATTTCATGTCGATTTAACTGACTTGATTTTATCAAATACTACAAATATTAGCACTCACAGGAGTCATCTTGGGAACTTAACATATAGCAGTGTTTATGTCCTACCACAGACCAAGGAAAACAGAATTTCTGATGTAATATATGTCAAAGGTACATGAGTATAGGTACCTGTGTGTATATACATACTTACATATCAGATTTCACATCTACTAATGATATAAATAATATATTAATAAGGACCGTAGAGAAAAATAAAATTTAAAAAGTGAAGACAAAATATATATATCTGTGTTGGCTGGAGAGGTTGCAAGTTAAAATTCGGTAGTCACGTGCTTTCTTTGCCTGCCTTTTTCTTTTTCTCCTTCACGACGTTCCTTCAACACAATACATAGCCCTTAGAAGAGGAAGCTTCTAATATGTCAGTGTCAGCTACCATTTAGTGAGTCAACATTATCAACATGAGGAACTTGCCTTGAAAGTAAATATTTATAAATCTAGATAATTAAACCTGATTGCTGTCTCATAGATAAAATGAACTGGAAAGAGAGTGACTCATTGGAGTTATTGTTCGCATTAGGTATTCTACACTAATATATTTGTTCCGTAGTTCAGAATATTACTTCCCTAAAGATTAAGACATCCTGAAAGAACAATGTTCATTTTGAGTACACCATTTTCTTTTCACATGCAAAATGTATGGCCTTTTGTTATAAAAATATTATTCACACGTACAATATTTAGAAAAGAAAATAGAAAAAAATCATCATCTCACTGTTAATACTTTGGTTTACATTCATATCATCCTTTTTTCCATATATGCGCATGTGTGTGTTTTCTGTTTCTTCTCTTTGTTCAAAAAGATGCTGGAGGGCCAGTGATATAGCTCAGCAGCATAAGCGCCTGCCTGGCAAGCATGAGGTCCTGAGTTCGACTCCCGGTACCCACATATAAGAAAAAAAAAAGGAAAAACATGCTGGGAAGCCTATATAGATAAATATTATTTATATATGTACTACATATAGACATATACTGCATGCTATATATTATACCCTATTTATAAATAATTATATGTAAAACTTAATAAAAATCTTTGGAAAATGGAATGGATGTTCTGATGCATTTTTCCTATTTTTTTCCTGTTTTGCTTCACCCACACCTGGCCATCACCCAGCTCTGTGCACATCTGAAGACTCAAATTCCAAAACCTATTCTCAGATTGCAATTACTACATTCTACTCCTTTCTTTTTTCACTTAGATTCTCTTGTGCATTACTTTTCCACCTCATTGGTCTGCCGATCTCTTGAACTTCCCATGTTTCTCCCACTCACCTGGTTCTCTTTTCACTTCCTTCCCTGTTCTGCCCCATACCTCAGCCCATATCTATAACTACCTTTAGCTGCCATTTCTATCTCGCAATCATGAGCTGCCATAACTGCAGCTGTCCCTTCCCCATTCTTCTCAGACCTGCACTCTGACCACTGCTGCTCACTTAGTCTCAAAGGGTCTCTAGGAATGTTGGAAGCTCTAGGTTTCAGGCTCCCATTATAGCAACCATTCCAAGTCCTCTGATCTCCTTAACCTCCTCTCCAACTTTTCTTCATGCCCTCAGCGGGTGGCTTTTCTTTCTGCTTCATAGAGAATACTATACATGCTGTCAAACAGGAACACCTTGACTTCCTTCTATATCTCAGACATAAACTTACAAGCGATGATAAGAAAAAATACAAAGAATGTTTAAATTTCAAAATATTTACTATAGTAAAAGACACGTTGCTATTAATCCCCCTCAAAATACTTCCCCTTGCTTAGAACACACTTATCCCATTGTTTTTGCTACTTTCAGAAGCAGTTCTGGAAGTCCTCTTTCATGAGTGTCTTTAATTGTGCTGTCATGGCTGCCTCAATGCCCTGCATCAACTCAACACTTGTACCTTTCATGGCCACTATGAATTTGGGGGAGAACCAGAAGGTGCATGGTGCCAGATTTGGTGAATAAGGTAGATAAGGATGGCCGGTAGTATTTTTATTTCACAGAAGTTGCTACGAACATTTTTAATCAATTTAGAACACTGAAGCAGCCACAAGAAGACACTCATGAAAACGACTTGTAGAACTGTTCAGAAAGAGGCAAGGACAGTGGGCTAAGTGTTCAAAATTAGGAGGAATAATGGTAATGTGATTTTACTGTAATAATTATTAAAACTTAAACATTCACCATATATTTTGACCACATCACACACTTACTTCTGATCTCATCTTTTGCTCCCTTCTCCTTTCCCAATAGAAGCAACTCTTCTCCTGTTAAGACAACGACCTCTGTGCCGGCTTGCCCCCTTTTACTCCTAGGTCCCTTGTTTAGACTAAAGGCTCCAAATCTGACCTTGTGTTAGAACCCCCTATGGGGATTTCAACAAAGCACCAGTGCCTGGTTCTCACTCCAGACTAATAAAATCAGAATATTTATTGGCAGGATCTGGCCTTATGGTTTTTTTGCTTTTGTTTTTTGTTTTGTTTTTTTTTTTTTTTCAAGCTTTCCAGGTGGCATTATTTGTGGCTATGGTGGAGAGTTGTTGCCTTAGCCATATGAATGTGTTCCATTCTTTAATATTCAAAGACCATTTCCTTCCTGCCTCTTCCACTTTACAACTAAACTTCTGGAAACAATTGCCTGTATTCACAGTCTTCTCATTATCAATTCCATCTAATTCAGTTTTGCTGTCTGCTTCCAACTCTCTGAATTCCACAAACGTCTGCTTCCTAAAATTAAATAACACTTCATTCCTGTTTGCGTTTGACCTGACTACAGTGCTAGACACTTGTGAGTGTTCTATTTTCATGAAAGGCTCCATTTCCCTGGCAGCTCTAATCCTTCTGCTCTGGTTTTGCTTCCACCTTATTGCTGCCCATACCATCAACCTGATCTACCTCTTATTCTGTCTGCTTCTTGGATTCTGACCTACTTCATTGTCTACCATGGCTTCCACTGCCCTCCCTAACCTGGTGACAGCCAAGCATCCCTGAAGCTGCAAACCTCAGTGCCAAATGCCTTCTGAACATCTGCATTGTTAAAAAAAAATAAAAAAAAAAAAATTGCTTCTGAAATAAGGCAGTGCACCTGGCAAGTGTTTAGGGAAAGTTAAATGTGTCAATATAATGATAAGCTTTTAAAGTTTTACTGTGCAAATACTGATCCTTTTCAGATGTGTGTTCTCAATACCTCACTCAAATAGCTCCTTGAAGTTTACTCTCAAAGTTTACTAAGGAGTGTTATTCCCTCTATTGCTGAGAGCCGTGCTAAGAATTACAAGGGCTTCTCTCCCCTAACTAACCACCCTCTTCTGCTTATACCAAATAACTGGGGAGAGTGTTAGATGGTACTTATATATAGAAGAAAGCCTTGAATGTGCATGTGCTGAGGATCTATACAGTGATCAGTTTCCAGTTTCCACCATGATGTTGATTTCACTATATTTCTCACGTAAGATTGACCAGGGAATGACAGAAAGAAAACACAAAGAACTGAGAACCTGTGAAACTCAGCCATAGGGAAGAACAGGAGTAGAGTATGGGTGGGATTAGCTTTGGCCAGCCTTAGGCCTTAGCCGTGATGCTGTGAAAGGGTGGAAGGAAGGTAAAGAGTTCTGCTTTTGCATTTCCAGCTATTGATTTGGCCTAGTCACAGCTGGCTTGGACACTTGCAGAAACTTAGAGCTCTACTTCACAGGTCATTTGGAGGAAAATCAGGGCAGGGCCGAAGTCCTGTGCATACAAAGGACAGAGAAATATGAGTGGGGACTTATGATGGTCAATGCATTCTCCATTTCTGTTCCTTCAAACCCTCTCCTGCCCCTGGGGTGAAGGATTATAATCTCAGGGTGTTGAGTACCTAATACTGCTTGGAGTAGTGGAATGGATGAGGCCAGTAAGAGTGAAAATCCTCTGAGCTGGGGAATGGGTTTGAGACCACAGCACAGGCTCATGGATGCATTATTGGCTGGGTCTCCCCAGGGAGCCATCTAATCCTCCTTCTCTGAGCTTGTGGAGCTCCTGCTCTCAGGGATCTTGCCTGACATACTGGCCTATATAGTCAGGGTAAAGAAGAGCTCACCAACCCAAATAACAAGATGTTCCAGGAACATTTCAAAAGAAAAACATAGTGTGTTATGCTTCCCATAAGAAACAGAACTCTTAGCCATACACCTATAATCCCAGCACTTCAGAGGTTGAGACAGGGGACTTACCTTGAGTTTAAGCCCAGCCTGGGCTACAGATAAGGGAGACCTTATCTGAAAACCAACAAACAAACATACAAACAAACAAGCCAAATGAACAATAAAAAACAGAACTCTTAATATAGGTGGGCCAAGAATTTAAATGTAACATGATCAGCAATAAAAATGAGATAGGAAAGTAGGAAAGGTATTTGCAACAAGAACAAGAAAACAAAAATAAGAACAAATTGAAAACAAAAAATAAGAAATATTTGATATTTTTGTAATTCTTTTTTTTTTTTTTTTTTTTTGAGACAGGGTCTCCTTATGTAGTCCAGGCTGGCCTCAAACTCACAGTGATCCTCCTGCCTCAGCCTCAGGGGTGCTTGGATTACAGACATACACCAACCATGCCTGGCCATAATTATTCTTCTAATAAAGCACACATCAATGTGAAGAAAAACAGAATGGATACAATGGAAATAAATTAGTAAATTGAAAAACCACATAGGAAAAACAAAAACTTCCCAGAAGATAACAAAAAGCAAGGAAATAAAAAATAGAAAAGTTATGGGATATGGCTGATACAAATAGCACTTTTTAATAATGGAAGTTTCAGAAAAATGTTAAAAATTCACAGGAGGAAATATTCAAAGAAATGTTTGAAGGAATAATGGAGATATATTTCACAAAATTACTTTTAAAACAATAAAATTTCAACAAGGAAAGATAAAAACACCCATATGTTATAATGTAATAAAAGAAAATGAGAAAATTTAAAGCATACACTCACAGAGAGAGAGAGAAATACAAAATCAAAACAAAACAAAAATAGAGGCCGGTGAGATGGCTCAGCAGCTTAAGCGCCTGCCCGGCAAGCGCGAGGGCCCGAGTTCGACTCCCGGAACCCACATACGAAAAAGGGGCTGGTGATATCACTCAGCGGCACAGGCGCCTGCTGGCGCGCGAGGTCCTGAGGTCGACCCCCGGTACCCACAAAATAAATAAATAAATAAATAAAGAACAGTGTTTTAAATGTACTGAAGGAAAAAGTTTTGAACATTTTGAACATATTTTCAAACTATCATTTAAGTAATAGTGCATGAAAAACTTTCTCAGGCATGGGAAACTTTGGATATCTCACCATGCAAAACTTTTATGGGAAACATTTAAATAAGACAGGTAAATATAGACGTTGTTGCAAGAAATAGTGTGAAGAAAGGATGATCAAACATTTTGATAGTGTTTGTGGCCTTTAAGGATGGCTCTGACCACCAAAGGTTTGTATGGTTCTAACCTGATTTGTCTTGGGGGTAGGGATAGGCCAGGAAATGTGAGTACACTCTAAAATTCTTGCCTTTGGGGTGATTAAAATGAGGCATAGAAAAAAATGAGACCAAACTGAAATAATACGTAAAGAAGATAGAAACAGAAATATAGATCAGTCATTATATAAAAGTAAATGAACTAAATACAGCAGTTAAAAATAAATATTGACACGTATATACTGTTTACAAAAGACACACCTAAACATAGTGGATACAAAGGTTGAAAGTAAAAGGATGTGTGTTAAAAGTACAAACCAAAGTACATTTGGAAATGTACTAACCAAAGAGAGATATTGTTTCTATTAACAGAGATTTTTAAGAAAAAATGATGAAGATTGTAACTGCAAGACATTAAACACCTCATAAGACTTTTAAAATATGTAAGGAAAAAACAACAGCAGTAGGAAGAAACTGATAAATTTACCATCATAATAGAAGGTCTCTATTTCCCTAACCATTTAAGGTTAAGCACAGAAAAATGAGCAAATAGATACCTAACAACAATAATAAATTGGTTCTAGAAGATACTTAGGAATTCTAACAAGTATATTTCTTTTGTAAACATAAAACATCTTTTAAAAAATTGATTATAACTTGACAATAAAGAAAACCTAAAAATGTCAATATATAAATATTTATAATTTTTGTTCACAATGTAAATCTGGAAGAAGTTTATAAAATTTTTTTTAAAACTCAAATATTTGGGAATTAAAAATAATACTACTAGCTAGGCGTGGTGGCACATGCCTATAATCCCAGCATTTGGGAGGCTGAGGCAGAAGGATCACTGTGAGTTCAAGGCCAGCCTGAGCTACATAGTGAGTTCAAGACTAGCATGAACTATGTAGTGAGACCCTGTCTCAAAAAAAACAAAGCAAAACAAACAAATGAGAAATAATGCTACTGAATAATCTATGAGTTAAAGAAGCAATCATAATGAAATTCAACATACATACAACAAAAAGATTGTATATATGTGGATGCCTATGCATGCATAATTTTAAGAACAGCTTAGATTTACAGACATAATGTGAAGATAATGAGATTTCTCATATACCCCCCATCCATTTTCCTTTCTTCACATCTTATATTGGTATGATACATTTGCCACACTTAACGAACCAATAGTAGTATAAACTAAACTTTATGTTTTATTCAGATTTTCTTAGTTTTTCTCTAAGGTCTTTTTTTTTTTCTTTCTTTCTTTTTTCATCCAGGAGACCTCATTACATTTATTCATCGTGTCTTCTGTGACCGTTTCTCAGATATTCTCTGATAATGATGTCTTTGACAGTGCTGAAGAGTACTGGATGGGTGTTTCTTAGGATGTCTCATATTGGAATTTGTCTGATATTTTCTCATGATTACATCAGAGTTAGGGTTTTTGCTGGGAATACTGCAGAGCTAACGTGCTGTTGGTATACATCACAATGTGTCAGTGGTAAATGCCATCAAGATGATGGAGCTCTGTTGATGTCGACCTTGATCATCTGTCTGAGATAGCGTGTGTCACGTTTCCTCACGGTGAAGTCACACTACCCCTTCCTTCCTTCCCTAAGGTATTCTTTCAACGCAAACCACCACGTGTAGTGCACATTCACAGAGTGCACGATTAAAATGACATAGTCACACTGCGTAAGAAACGATGCTTTGAGGGGGATTTATTTCTGTAAATATTTTTATTGGACAAAAGTTAACCATCAAAATTAAGGAACCAGGGACGGTGAGATAGCTCAGGGGCATAAGCGCCTGCCTGGCAAGTGCGAGGTCCTGAGTTCGACTCCTAGTACCCACATAAAGGAAAAAAAGGGCCGGTGATATTGCTCAGTGGCACAAGCGCTTGCTAGCAAGCGTGAGGTCCTGAGGTTGACTCCCGGTACCCACATAAAAAAAAAAAAAAAAATTAAGGAACCAAGTGTCCACCTTACAAATTTAAATAAGAAGCAATATAATAAATTCAAGGGGAAAAATAAAAAACAATAAAAATGTAAAAATGAGAACAAAATCAATAAAATGAAGGACAGAGCTGTTGACAATGATACAACAGAAAGCAACAAATTTTAAAAATTGATTTTCTGGTGATGAGGCAAAAATGTCCACTCTCATCACTTCTATTAAATATAGTACCAATGGCATTCTTCACAGAACTAGAAAAAACAATTCTAAAATTCATGTGGAAGCACAAAAGACTCAGAATAACCAAAGCAATTATAAGCAAAAAGGAACAAGTTTGTAGGCAGCACAATACCTGATTTAAAATTATACTATAAAACTGTAGTAACAAAAACAATAAGATATTGGCACAAAAATAGACACATAGACCATTGGGACAGAAGACACAGAAACAAACCCACACCACTACAGTCATCTAATTCTGGACAAAGGAGCCAAATATATTCATATTGGAGAAAAAAAAATGGCCTTTTTATCAAACAGAGCTAGGAAAACCAGATATTCACTTACAAAAGATTGAAACCAGATTTCTATTTCTCACCCTGTACAGAAATCTATTGAAAATGGGTCGAAGGGCTAGATTAAGGGCTAGTCTGAGCCTGAAACTTCTAAAAGAAAATCTAGGGAAAACACTTGGAGCCATTAGGCACAAGCAAAGACTCTGAATAGGACTCAAATAGCACAGAAATCAATAGCAAGAATCAACAAATAGTACTACATCAAATTAAAACTTTCTTCACAGCAGTGGAAACAACTAAGAGTGAAGAGACAGTCTACAGAATGGGAGAAATTCTTTTCCAGCTGCTCTCCAACAGAGGATTAATATCTGGACTCTGAAAAGAACTCAAAAAACATTACACCAAACTATCGAATAGCAAATTAATTGAACAGATACTTCTCAAAAGAAGTACGTAAAATTATGTACTATTATGTACTGCAAACATGTACTAATAGAAAAAGAAGTATGAAAGACCAAGAAGTACATAAAAAATGTTCAAAATCTTCAGCCATTACGGAAATGCAAATCAAAACTACACTGAGATTCCACCTCACTCCAGTCAGAAAGACTATCATCACAAATACAGAGAATAATATATGTTGGTTAGGGGAGGGAACACTTCTACACTGCTGGTGGAAATGTAAATTAGTACAGCCACTATGGAAATCAGTGTGGAGGTTCCTCATAAAGCTAAAAAAATAGAGCTACTATTTGATCTAGCTCTAGCTCTCCGTAGTACAACCTGAAGGAATTTAAGTCATATTATAGGGATACCTACATACCCATGTTCACTGCTGCAAAAGTCACAATAGCCAAGGTATGGAACCAACCTAAGTGCCATCAACAGATGAATGGATAAATCAAATATGGTATATATACACAATGGAATATTATTATTCAGCCATTTGAAGAACAAAATTTTGTCATTTGTGGGAAAATTCATGGATTTGGAGATCATGGTGTTGAACCAAATAAGCCAGACTCAAAAAGATAAATGTTGCATGTGCTCCCTAATATGTAGACTCCAAAAAGATAACTTGAAAGAAAGGAGGCTATTATCAGACAAGAGGAAAGGAATAAAGGGGAGGGAAATGGGGTATAATGGAGGGTAGTACTGGGAACGGATATTTATAAAATATATGCCTTAAAGCTTATTTTGTAAAATTTATTTTGTAACTTAATAGAAGGGAAAACAGTTGGCTTTTTGAAACAACAGCAACAACAACAACAACAGCAATAGATAAATCCCTGGAAACAATACCAAGAAAACCACAGGGAGGGCCACTGCGTAGGCTATAATGCTCCAGAATCGTTGTGGCTGTCAGCTCTAGCCCTTGAAGCCTTACTTTTTCCTTCTGCATTACTGTTGGTAGCAAAGCTGTATTTCTTATTCCAAGTTTGTGGGCTTTTTTGGACCACAGTGTTTACAGCACGATTCACTTCTTACCACTGTAAATCCCTGTAGTCAAGGATATGAGTTTCAGCTTTTATCACCAAAACCAGGAGAGTGACAACTTTCCGTTATAAGGTCTTATTGGAGTTTGGTGTATCCTAAAGCAGATGTCAAGATGCAAATTGGGAAACAAGGTATGTATTAGTATCTTGGTTGCTTTTCTCTTGCTGCCGAGACAAAATACCTGACACCCAAAGTTAAGGGAGGAAAGGTTTATTTAGCTTAGTTTGTAGAGATTTCAGTCCATAGTTGGCTGGGTCCAAGGCAGGGTGGCTTGGCAGAGGGGAATTCCGGAGGAGAAACAGTTCATGGTGGCAGAAGGTAGCAAAAGCAAGTAAGGGAAGAGAGAGATAAACCTCTTTAAGTCCCTTATATTGTATCGAGTCTACTGGGATCAGGGTGGCAACAATCCAATCAGTGGACTGATCCAACAATCACCCACCCTTAATCCCAGAACCCTTAATCCCAGCATTGCACCACCAATCAATCACACACTCTAGATGCAGCCATTCCAAAAAAAGCCCCATGACCACATGAAGCTTTGGGAGGACATCTAGACAGAAGCCATAATAATTAGGGATCAACACTTACGAAAGAAAGGAAGTTCCGTTGGCAAAGAAAGATGTCAAACTGGTATATATGTCTGGCAAAATATAGACCACCTCAAAAGGGGCACAGGAGTGAGGGTCCCTCAGAATGTCTTTCATGTGGAAATAGTGTTGTCTTTTCATATATTTGAATTTCTCTGTCACTGAATGCAAGCAGATTCAGGAAGGCTATGACCTTGGACAAAGTGGCTGTCTATAGCTGTAGGACACCAAAAGGAGCACACAGCCTGGCACTCAAAACTTAAAGAAAATGAATGAGAATACTAACAATGCCAGACATCAAGAAATATAAAGCTACAGTAACAAAGACATTAAGGTATTGCCATGAAAATAGAAAAATATATGAACAAATTAAGAATTGTTCAAAGTAGAGGCCCTCAAACATGGTCATTTGAGTTGTGCAAAGTGGTTTCTCATTAAACTACAAGGAAGGGTGGTTTTTTGCCAGGTGTGGTAGTGCATGCCTGTAACTGCAGCACTGTGGGAACTTGAGGCAAGAGGATAATGAGTTCGAATCTAGTCTGGGCAACTTAGAGACTTATGAAAAAAGGGAGCTGGTTATACAACTTGATGAAAAAGTCCTAGCTTCAATCCCCAGTGATAGACAGACAGATAGACACACACACACACAACACACACATGGAAAGAACAAAAGAATGAAAAAAGAAAGAGAAAGAGAGATGGAGAGAGGAAGATAGAAAGAAAGAAAGAAAGAAAAAAGAGGGCCGGTGAGATGGCTCAGCGGCGTAAGCGCCTGCCTTGCAAGCGCGAGGGCCCGAGTTCGACTCCCGGAACCCACATACGAAAAAGGGGCCGGTGATATCGCTCAGTGGCACGGGTGCCTGTTGGTGCGCGAGGTCCTGAGGTCGACCCCCCGGTACCCACAAAAAAAAAAAAAAAAGAAAAAAGAAAGAAAGAAAGAAAAGGAAGAAGGGAAGAAAGAAAGGCAGGCCTTTTAGTAAGTGATGCTGGGTCATTTAATAGTGTTATCAGTCAAGGTCCTGAGAGGAAAATAGATATCACACCATTATTTCAATAGAGAGAATTGAATGTAGGGAATGTGACAGTTTTTAGGGAACCTCAATGGCAAAGAGGGCACAGTAAGGTAACACAGATAGTATGCAGGAAGCAGCTGCCATCACTAGGACTTAAAAGTTCAATATGGACTGTAAACACGTACAAAAACAAACAAACAAACAAAAACAAGGGGATCAAGATATGGGTGGACAGTGGAGGGAAGGAAGGGGATGAGAAAACAAATTAAGATGTGTTATGCACGTGTGCCAAATTTCCACAAGGAGTGGAAACCTTATGTACTACACACAAGCACTAGTAAAATAAAAAATTTTTAAAAGTCTAAAAGGAGAAGTTTGTGATTACAGTCATTTCTTGGTGCTGTGGGGGATTAGTTATAGGACCCTTCATGGATACCAAGCTCTCAAGATACTCAAGTCCCGTCTATGAAATGGCATAGTATTTCCACATAGCTTATGCACTTCATCCTGTATACATTAAATCGTCTCTTGACTTTTAATAATACCTAACAGTGCAAATGCCTCTAATAGTAGTTATACTATGTTGCTTAGGGAATAATGATAAAGAAAAAACTAGGTACTTATTCTGTACAGATGCAATTTTTATTTTTAATTGTTTCCACCCATGGTTGGTTCAATCTATGGATGTGGAACCCATGGATACAGAAGCCAGCTGTTTTAGAACCTAGAAGCTTGGAGGAAAGGCACATCAGAGTAGGGACCTAGACCTTAGTACCCTAAGGGGTCACAGCTGACTGGTGCTAATGTTTCAGAAGGGGCACAAACAAGTTGGATCAGAGAGTGTGATATAACCTGAAAACCAGAACAATTGCTACTGAAAACAAGGCCATTGCCATGCTAAAAGTCATTGCCAGAAAGATACTTTCAGTGATCAAGAAGGAGTATGTCTATAACACAAGCCACTACATTCATCACAAAATCCATACTTCAGAGGTGTTACCTACTGCAAAGCTAATGAGAAACTACTGGTATTTATGTGTTGCCCAGCTGTGTGACCGCAAATTACTGATTTTAGATCGACTATGAGCAAGTGAAGCTAGAGGACTTGTTTAGGTTTTCTTTCCCTTGGTAATGATTTTTCATTTCATGCAAGCATTCTGCGTCTGTGGTTTTTATCAGCATATCATGTTGAAACATGTCAAACTGCAAAGGGTAATATTTTATACTGCCCAGGTGAAGTAGGGTAAAAGAAATAAAAGATGGCTAGGAAGGAGACAAGGAGGGCATAACTAAAAATTGTACTTTTAAGAACACTGTGACTTCCAGTACCCAGCCAAAGTCACCCAGGGCATCCATGTCAGCATTCCTTGATTAAATTTAGGCTCTTTCCCTACAAGACCCATCACACCCCAAATTTCTCTGGATATTAAAATTCCATAAATTAGCTTAATTGAGCAGGAGCCTTATACTAAGATAAAGGAACAGGATGAGAGAATCCAAAGAATGTTTAAATTATCTTAAAAAAAAAAACAAAAAAAAACTAAGCCCATTACGATAGAATGGACTAATATCCTTCTTGGAGGTGGGCCACCTTTTTCCAGAGTTTTCACCCTTTCAAGAAAAGCATAAATAGTCCCTGTCACAGGAAATAATGCATTTCATTTCTCTGAGCATCTGCCCTCCCACTTGAATATGTCCTAAAATCTCTGCCTAATAAACTCTTCCCATGCCTCTTACTGACCTGTCCTAAAAATTACTTTTCTGTGATGAAAGTCAGTGATCTGCAAACATATTCTACAAAAGAGTGGGAGAGATTCCTTATTTTGGTCTCAGGGACATCCTGAGACCCAACCCATTGACTGATTTGTCATCCTAGTCTTCTGCCCCATCATTGCCCCACCATGGTGGTCCCTAACTGTCTCATTGGCATTTGCCATGAAAAATAAATTTTTATTGCTACCATTTTAAACACAAAATATATGCCAGGCTGGGTGTGGTAGCACACACCTGTAATCCCAGCAGTCAAGAAGCTAAGGCAGGAGGATTGCTGAGTGTTAAAGGCCAGCCTGGGCTACAAAGTGAGTTCAAGGCCAGCCTGAACTGCATAGTGAAATCGTGTCTCAAAAAGACAAAAACAAAAACAAAACCAAAAACAACAACAAAAAAATATCTTTAGATGCCAGGTAGAAATGTAAAACATAATTACTATATAAAGAAATGTAGTTAACACAGGAGAATATTTTCAAGAGTGAGGTGAGAAGAAAAAGAATTGGAACAAAGTATGAATCCAGATGAGGAATAAGGTTAGTGTTTATTTTACTATTTTTCAACTTTTTGAAAGATTGAATATTTTCATAACAAAAATGTTTGAAGTAAAATAAAAGAACAGTGATCAATGACAACTAAAAAAATATAATAGTATCCCCACTTTCCAAGTTACTTCCTAGCCTGCCCCACATCTGGAATTCTTCTAAACATATTTGTTCAATGTCAGCAGACTATATTTTGCCTAATACTTAGCTTAAAAGTCTTGTTGGTCAGATAAAAAAAATTTAAACTTCAAAAGAAATGTAATAGTCTAAACACCAGTGGGAAGCAACAGTTATTCAATTCTTATAGAAATATGTGTAGGATGACTTAATTTGACGGTTTCTAGGATCAGTCTATTTAATTAGTATCACATCTGAATTAATGCAAATATGGAGGCCAAGAACAGTTTTAAAGTATTTTAACTATTTACATTGTCTACGAAAAATCAAAAGGAAATACAATTAAAATTAAAACTAAAAAGTTCTGAACATGTTCTTTTCTCCACTTGTATCTCTTCATCTCCTGCATATTCTATTGCTGCCAAACTTTCCATAAACCTGAAATCTCTCACTAATTTGCTCCACTACAGACTCATTTCTTTCCATGCCATCTTCTTTATTGTTAAGTCAACTTTTTCCTTCTCTATTACATTCTTTTTTTTTTTCATTTTCAATGTAATGCTACCTTCCAGCTTCTGGTTTTCTTCAATTTTTAAGTTAGGATGCTGTAATTTTTTAAAGTTAAGATTCTGTAACAAACTTCTGTAACAAAGAAAGCCAACCACCTAGCACATGAAGGAAAGAGATCATTTTTTTCTCATATTAACAAAACCAAGGTGAGTGATCTAACTGGTAAGTCATCTTGTCTCCGTGTAGTCATTTAGTGATCCAGGCTTCTTCCATGGTATGATGCCATACTTTTCCTAACATGTTGTTGTCATCTGCATGGTTGAGGTTTTGTTAATTTTGGGTTTCAGAAGACATAAAGAACATCAAAGAGGCAGTCCAAAGCCTATCCCCACAGGTGACAATATTTAACTTGTGAAAACACAGTTACATGGTCACACATCAAACTGAAAGGAATCTGAGGAATGTGATGAGCTTTGTATCCAGAAAAAAGGGGTGAATAATAAATAGCTTTGTTGGATAACCAAAAGTTTGGCACTCTACTCATTATTCTTCAGTTTTAAAATCCTGAACATTAGTAAAATACTAGGTGTGTGTATTTGGGAGGTGTCTAGTGTTGTGGATGTGAACAGGCCAATGTTGTCTATGTTTCTCTTGCTATTTGCAAATGATTTTTATGTATATGTATCAGCTCAGGTCAATAAACAATTCTTAATTATTTATCACATGCTAGGTATAATGTTAAGCACCAACATACAAAGCCAAATAGGATATAATTAGTTCTTTGATAGCTTTCCATTCAGTGGAAGAGGTAAACATAAAACAATGGTGCCTACAAACTATTGTACACTAAAGGGAGTTTTTGAAGGAGTAAGATAAATAATGAATTTTGTTCTCACATTTTCTATTGTCAGTAATTAGAGGGTTTTTGTTTTTTTGCTTATAGTACACTATGACCCCCCTTCTTTCTCCAAAGCTTTCCTCAAACTATGTGGTTCTAGTGGCAGCCATCCATCACGGTATGTCATCTTCAGTACAGTAATTGAGCTAGACTGTCACATGACAAAAGTCAAGCCAATCAGAGTGTTCCTCCGATGACCCTTTTCACAATAGATCTGGGAAAAAATACTGTTTTCCCTGACCCAGAGCTCTGAGGCTGTGTACTAAGAGGAGCAAATGGCCATATCACCTGCCCTGTGCAGAGAAAGAATGTAACCAGCAGAGAACCAGAAATAAGAGGAAGCAATAGCTACCTGAAAGATTATTAGTTTTAATTCTCATCATCCCTAAAGCCACGTGGTTTCCACATGTGAGCCAATAAAATTTCCTTTCTTTGTTTAAGCTCACATGAACTGGGTCCCTAATAATTTACAATCAAAATAACACAATTAGTACAATTGGGGCTATAGGGCCACTCCTCTCCATTCATCTGAACCTGGGCAACACCAGAGGACCAATGCCCTGACCTTTGTCTTTAAGACTTAAACAAAGACCCTTGAGCCTACCCTGGAAAATTCCAAAATCCCAAAATAGGACATCTGCATGCCAAATCCTGCATGACCTACAGTAACCTTTCTTCTAGGAGCTCATTGAAGCTTCATGCATATTGGCTGCATCTCATAATCCAATTGTTATAGGGGAAATGCTAAATGTCAGATATGAGTTCCTGTTCCCCTGAAGTCAAACAATGAATTCTAAGGAACAATGGAGGCTAAGAGTAGGAAAATTTATTGGAGAAAATGGACGGGAAATAGGAATATCTCCGTATGGGTTGCCAACGAGCCCACTTCTCAAAGGAAGTTTTATAGAGCAAAATCATGAGGTGGTTACAACGTGGGTCAAAACTATGATCAACCAGAGCTCCTTTTTTCCTCTTGTTGCTTTTGCTGTCTTCCACAGCCATGAACTGTGGCCCCTCCACCATGTGCCACCCTGCCTTGGAGCCAGCTGATTATGGACTGAAACCTTCACAAACTAGCTCATTTAAACTTAGATTTTCAAGGTCTGCCATTAAAGAAATGCTATAAACATAATTTGTGTACTCCAAGAAAGGCAAATGAAACATGAAATGGAAATCAATAAAAATGACATTTCAAAATGCCAGCCTGCAATTTGTAAATCAAGCTGAGTCATGCAGCAGAATGAATTTCCTGTCCCCCAGGGTACTTGAGGTTCACCCAGTTGCCCTTGACTCACAGAAAGTTCTGTCAAAGCTGTCAGCAGTTGCTGCTATTGGATAACTGAGGGGAGCACCGAGAGTATCAGGTAGTGGGTGACATTTCTGTCACCCAGTTAAGAAGGCCCAGCAGCTCCTTTATTCTCTGGAAAACAAAAAGACAAATGCCCGGTATCTGTTTGTGGATAGGACCTGTCAGCTCTTGGTTGGCCTCCTCTCTATCTTGGGCTTCAGAAGGGTAGTATGTGTTGGTACACCAAGATCACATGAGCTGATCAGGTTGATAGCATCTGGTGACAAGAAGTCTAACCTTAAAAGCCCTTTATTGGATATTGATTTTTGAAGTAGACCAGTTCAGTACAATGGCACATGAAAAACCAGATTTACAAGTTTTGGAGGAGGTCAAAAGTGAATCATCAGTTACTTATGCATGGATGATGAAGATGATCCATTATGGTAAAATACATGCTTTCATTACAGAAGAGTGGTGTGGGTGGATGATGATGATGATGATGGCTTTGACGTTGGCCATGTGAGCCAAAGTTCCTGTGACAGGGAAATGGAGCAAGAATTGACTGATACAGACACAGGGAATGCAGACCTTGATTCAGATGATGAAGAAAACAGCAATAGTACAAGTTGACAAGCTCAGGAACTGTATGCAGGAACAAAGTAAAAATGCCAAATGAAATGTTGCAATTTCAAAACAGAGAATTGTATAGTACAATCTTTGGATTTCAGAAAGATATAACATTGGCCTCAGATATGGCAAAGAAAAACAAACTGGTGCTACTGATGTCAACATTTCACCATGACAGAAATATTGATAGGGAAACCTTAACAAAACAGAAGCTTGAGATGGAAATTTTCTACAACAAAACCAAAGGTGGAGTAGATGCTTTTTTTTTTTTTTTTTTTTTGGTCTCTTGAGGCAGGGTCTTACAGTATAATTCAGGCTAGCCTTGAACTCACTATGTAGCCCAGGCTGGCCTCGAACTCACGGTGATCCTCCTGTCTCAGCCTCCTGAGTGCTGGGATTACAGGCATGTGCCACCACTCCTGGCAGGAATAGATCTTTCGATGAGTTATGCAGCAACTATGATGTCACTTGAACACAAAGCATTAGCCAATGGTTGTGTTTCACTCTCTCCTAAACATGTGTGGCATAAATAACTAGATAGTTTATGAAGAAAATAACAAGTGCAAATTTTCTTAGAGGATTGAGACTGGAACTCATAAAAGATCATTTACAGCAGAGGAAAAACAAAATGTTTCTGCCCAGGGAACTATGCAAAAAAGTTGTGAAGCACACTGGTGAGCTGACAGGTGAACAGGCAGGTGCAGCATCACAAAGAACTACTCCAACAACAGGAAAACAAAAAAGATGTCAACTGTACCCTACAATAAAAGACAGGAAAACAAAACACACATGCTATCAGTGTAAATGATACTTGTGTATGGAACATGCAGTTGTCATGTGTGAAGACTGCCTTGGGTTTGACAGTTGAAGCAAAGCTTATTTTTGTGGTAGACTTTTGTTTGTGTTTACACTGTAGTTATTTTTGATGTTATCTTTTAGGTTTTGTAAGCAAGTAAACAGCTGATATGAAAGTGGTGATGTCTATTCTAAGCCCTCATTACATTTTTGATATTTTATTTTATTGATATGTTATTTCCCTGCTAAGTGCATGTTATACAATATAGTAAGAAGCTCCTGACAAAACAGGAAGAGAAGAGAGGTGACAAGAATGACCTGCCACATAAGAAAGGAAAGCTAAGCACACGCGCTGTCAGTGTTAAGTGAGACGTGTGCAAGGAACATGCAGTTGTCGTGTGTGAAGACCGCCTTGGGCGTGCCAGTTGAAGCAAAGCTTATTTCTGTGGTAGAGTTCCATTAGTATTTTCAATGTAGTTCATATAGAAATTTATTTCTGATGTTATCTTTTAGGTTTTGTAAGCAAGTACACAGCTGATGTGAAAATGTTGATGTCTATTCTAAATGCACAATACAGATTAAGAATTTAATACTTTATTTTATTAATATTTTATGTTCCTGTTAACTAGACACTGTATAATAATAAGAATCTCCTGACAAAACAGCGAGACCACTGAGATGTCAAGTATGTCCTATAAAAAGGCCAGGAAAGCAAAACACATGTGCTGTCAGTGTAAGCGACGCATGTGTATGGAATGCGCTGTTGTCATGTGTGTAGACTGCCTTATGTGTGATAATTGAGGTAAAGATTATTTTTATGGTAAAGTGCTATTGTTATTTTCATTGTAGTTCATATAAGAATTTGTTTGTGTTGTTCTTTTTTAGTCTTAGTACACCAAAAGACAGTCCATGTTGAAAATTTTGATTTTTTAAATACTCAAAAAATATTAAAAATTCAAAAAAATTGTGATTAATCAACAAGATTACAAGTATATTACTTATTACATATTACTTATGTAATATCAATCCAATGGTAGCAAGGACATATGGATGATATCATTAACCTTGGTTGATAATCTATAGTTTTGTCCTTAGTGTTAGTCTTTTTTTTGTTTTGTTTTGTTTTGAGACAGGGTTTCAGTATGTAGTCCCGGCTGGCCTTGAACTCATTTTGTAGGCCAGGTTGGCCTCAAACTCATATGTAGGGCCAGTGAGATAGCTCAGTGGCATAAGCGCCTGCCTAGCAAGCGCAAGGTCCTGAGTTCGACTCCCGGTGCCCACATATGAAAAAAGGGCCAGTGATATCGCTCAGTGGCACGGGTGCCTGCTGGTGTGCGAGGTCCTGAGGTCAACCCCTGGTATCCACAAAAACAAACAAACAAACAAAAAAACTCATTATGTAGGTCAGGCTGGCTTCAAACTCACAGCAATCCTCCTGCCTCAGCCTCCCAAGTTCTGGGATTACAGGAGTGCACCATCATGCCCAGTTAGTTTTAGTCATAGTAGTGTTAGTTTTAGTCTTAGTGGGTGAGAGAGGATGACCCACCCCAATGAGATAATGGGAAATCTCAAAGGGGTGATACCAATAATCTCAAATTTCCATTTATCCCTAGGGAAATATGCAAATCTGGCCATTGTGACTTTAATCTTCTTCAGATGTGCCTCCACCCACAGTTCCCATCTTCTGCACCGACTTCCTGGAGGGCCCAGCCCTGTCTGACAGCCTACAATATTTCTACCTAACTTAGCAGTCTATAATACAATTAGAGTGAATTATGAGAAGGGACATGCACAATAGACACAGCTAATATGGCTCAGTGCCTTGTCAATCATGTTGTCAGTCATGCTCTGGGAGACACAATGGGAGCCGTCCTAGGCCCATGCACCATTTTATTTTATTTTATTTTATTTATTTATTTATTTTTTTGTGGGTACCGGGGGGACGACCTCAGGACCTCACGCGCCAACAGGCACCCGTGCCGCTGAGCGATATCACCGGCCCCTTTTTCCTATGTGGGTTCCGGGAGTCGAACTCGGGCCTTCGCGCTTGCAAGGCAGGCGCTTAAACCGCTGAGCCATCTCACCGGCCCCGATGCACCATTTTAAATTCCTAAACTCAATGCCCTCGGGGCTATTGCCATTTTCTTCATGGGCACAAACCTGTTCACTCTGGGCATACTGTCATCGAATTAAACTTTGCTGCTGTTAGCTTTCTGTCTCATTCCATGTCCAATTCTCTGTTCATAATGTACAAGACCCTAGGAATCCTCTGGAACCCTATTACCCATGGTAACAAAAAGAGTCCCAAATAATTCAATAATGGAGTCTGTATGTGGCATAATATTTTTAGGCTTTCTCTAGGAATAAAATTGTTTCTATCTTTTGAAGTAAAGGCAAAATGAAAATAGGATGTTATTTTAAAAATGGAAAAAAATGAATATGAATGACAGGAATAATTGTATACAGACAAAAAGCAAAGCTACAGAACTCAAAGTCTGTTTTAAATCCAAAAATTCACCAAAAACCATTAAAATAAGAAAACAATGTAAATTACTCTCTTAGATTTTTAAAGAAGAATTTAATTTTAAATAAAGTGTAGGGGCTTACTATTCTTGCCTCTAAGTACTAGATTCTATTTTTATAGTGTTAAGAAATGATTCAGTTCCACATTTTGATCTTTTTAAAAAATACTATTATTGTGATAGCTGAAGCAAAACACATGTGAAAAAAAGGACATGTTAAATTTGCAACTTCTCACCCTAAATTAACTGAACCAGCCATGTGTTAAACACAATGTTGTGTTAAAATGAGAAATATAGCTTGATTTAGGGATATATACTTCATAGGCAGAAAGTGAAAAGATAAACATCAGATTTTGAAACAAAGAGGGACCTTTGCTGTAGCTTTCAAAATATATTTGTTTCTCCTTGTTGTGCTGCTCTCTTTGTCTTGTCATTCAAATTCAAATATTCTCCTTTGCTATTTTTTTCTGGAGCAGGCTACTAATCTGTAGGTATCCTCCAGTTCTGCCTTCATAATACTCTCAGTTCTTCCTATAGAGCACTGACTGCTGAAACTTAGCTTGGCCATCTACCACCAAACTATGAATGTTCACACATGAAAAACTCCAGGTCAATAGCAACTTTGCAGAATTCTATACTTTGTCCTGTAGTGCTATTTAGAAAATAGCTATTTCTAAATAGTACTATTTAGAAAATGGAAAGGTCTAATCACTACAAAGAAACCAGTCTTTTATTTTGAGGGATCTGATTTTTTTAGTTCATAAGATATTCTAATTATTACTCCAGCTATTACTCTGAGGAATAGCTGGCAAAGTTGCTTCCCATTCTATGGGTTGTTTCTCTTTTTGTATGGAAGCTTTTTTTTTTTTTTTTTGTGGGTACTGGGGGTCGACCTCAGGACCTTGTGTGCCAGCAGGCACCTGTACTGCTGAGTGATATCACCAGCCCTTTTTTCGTATGTGGGTACCTGGAGTCGAACTCAGGACCTTGTGCTTGCCAGGCAGGTGCTTATGCCACTGAGCTATCTCACCGGCCCTGTGCAGAACCTTTTTAATTTGACATGATCTAATTTTTTGATTCTGGCCACCGTTTCCTGTGCCACCAGAGTTCTGTTCAGAAAGTCCTTTCCTATGCCTCTGATTTCAAGAGTTTCACCTATTTTATCTTCCCATGGAGATTCCTCAAAAAATTAAAAGTAGAAACTCCATTTGACCCAGCTATTCCCCTGCTAGCTATCTTCCTGAAAGAGTTAAAGACATCATATTACAGTGATGCACGCACATCGTGTTTATAGCAGCACAATTTGTAATAGCCAAATCTTGAAAGCAGACTATACACCTATCAATAGATGAATAGATAAAGAAAATGTATTTGCATACAATGGAGTACTACTCTGCCATAAAGAAGGATAAACTTGAGTCTTTTGTAGGAAAATGGATCCACCTTGAGACCATAATGTTAAATAAATCAAACATGCAGGTTTAAATATTGTGTGGCTTCTTTCATATGAGAAACTTAAATTATACATTAAGAGCAAAATAAAAGATAATAAGACATAGGGAAATAGATCTTTCTCAAAGGGAAAGAAGATCCAGAGGTAGAGGGAGGGGGGAAGGAGGGAAGGAAAAGAGAAGAAAAATGGAATTAAGAGGTGTTATATACATGTATCAACTCCACACAAGGAATGTAAGCATTATGTACAGCAAAGATGTACTAATAAAAAAACCACACAAACAAAGGAAAGAACTAGTATTGAAATAATGTCTGGAATGTCACTGGACAGGATACTGGGAGTTTTCCAAAGGGTTGATGAGGAAGTGAACCCACCCTTCCCTGTAGAATTACATTGTACGTTCACTGACTTGCATAGCGGAAAAAGAATTTTCAAGCCCTGTCAGACACTGGCATAAAGGGATAAGGCATAAGAGGCATATGGCAGAAATGTAAAAGTACACACTCAAACAAATAGAATGAAAGCTGTCAGAAGAGAGAGGTGCACTGCAATTTGGAGATGGGAATATTTATGTGTTTTTGGTAATGGAAATATTTGGATTTTGTGAATCTATAGGAAGTTCCATCTTGGGTCTTGAGAAAAGGGTGGTTTACACACAGAAAGTAATGGCACATTTGCAAATACAAAGAGTGGCTGAATCCTTTGCTGGTGAAAGGAAATTGACCAGACTTATGTTATTTTGGGAGAAAAGAAAAAAAATTAAACTATACTTGTGTCTTGAAATCACAGTTTTCATTTCAAAAATTATGATTTTCATTGTCTCCTTTATATCCACCTTTATTTTTTCTATTGTATCTCATGCAATACAATAGATAGCTTTTGAATTTTTCCTGGCTCCTGTCTGAGCTTCAGGCCTCACCTCTCCTTGCCACCTGTACCTTGTTACCTTCTCTCCAATGACACTGCAATTCTTTTAGCTTCTCGGGCTTTTACATGGATTGGGGTCAATTGCTTGTTTCTCTGCTTGACCCACCTTCAGATGTCAGCTCTTCCACTGCTTCCTTCGGGTGACCTCTCTCACTGTTCATGTCAGCTTTTGTGGCTTGGTTTATAAAACTTGTACTGGGCAAATACCACCTGTGCCATTTCATTGCTGTGTCTCCATGCCCACCACAGGCTCAACACAACAAACATCTGCTAAATGCACAAGTTAACATTCTATGGACCAAGCAGTTGCAAAAGGCACTAAATGAATATAGGAAATCAACATCATAATTCAATCAAGACTCTTCCTTAGAAGAATTGTTGGCTGAAAGATTTTTATTCTCATGATTTAGTGGTCACATTTCCACAGAGCAGGGTGAGTTGACAACTTTCATTCAGGTCACTGGGTGGCAGAACAAAAACATTAGCATAAATAATATATAATAAGTATTTGCTTTAACAAAGAAATTAAACACAATGCATCATCTTAGTCAAGTTATTTTCAAGTAACTTGTATATTACTTAAAATATATACTGAAGTCCTAGTAGTAACTGATACTCAAAATAAAGTATGGATAAAATGATACTGCAACTCACATGAGATCTTAAAATATGTCCAGAAGTATTATCTGCCCTCTTGGAGGACTGACTGTAAATAATTTGACTAGATTAAAAAACTAGATTAAAAATCCATTTTACAGGGCCGGTGAGATAAGCACCTGCCCGGCAAGAGTGAGGTCCTGAGTTCGACTGCCGGAACCCACATAAAGGGAAAAAAAAAAATCTGTTGTACATTGCAAACCTGTGTATGTATTTGTTTTCATTCTTTTTTGTTGAAAATGACATTATAGACTAGCTATGTAATTTTTTTTTTTTTAGTCTAAACTCATTGTCAGGTCTACGATTAGTGGGTGACATGTGGATGGTAAAAGACAGAGCGCTCAAGAGAAACTTAACCAAACTGATTTTTATAGCAGACTCACCCTTGAGATAACCTGTTAATCTTGTGTGCTGCTGAGAAAAATTTGTATACTTTTGTTTTTGGATGGTACATTCTGCAGCTATCATTTTTTTTTTTTTTGTGGGTACTGGGGGTTGAACTCAGGACCTCACGCTTGCCAGGCAAGCACTTATGCCGCTGAGCTATCTCACCAGCCTTCTGCAGCTATCTTAATATTAAGTCCATTTGTTCAAGGGTTTGGTTTAACTCTTATATTTCTTTGTTGATTTTTTATTTTTGACTAGTTGATCTGTCCATTTGTGACAGTGGGGTTTTGAGGTCCCCCATTACTATTGTATTGGTGTTTATCTGATTTTTCATGTCCATTAGTGTTTGTTTTAAGAAGTTGGGTATGCTGATATTTGGTGGATATATGTTTTTTTAATTTTTTAATTTTAAAGAGAAAAAAATAAAAACAATGATACAGGGTTTCAAAACAAGATAATAGGAAATTAACAATGGTTAATATATTACATATTGTTATCTTCAAAGTAGTTGCTTAGATTACAAGATATAGGCATGCAAAATTGATCAAACACTATAAGCACAAACCGTTCTTTTCAATGAAGTAAAAGAAATTGGTAGTGTAATTATCTTAGCTATCTTGTGTATACATATATATATATATATATATATATATATATATATATATATATATATTTTCTTTTCCCTTCCTTCTTTTCTCCTTTCCCCATCCCAGTTGTTTTTTTCCTTTTGAGCAGTTTCTTTCCCTTTCACAATATCTTTTGTAGATTTTGGATCTTATTTACTCTTTCAGTTTTTACACTAGGGAGACAATAAAATATTTACACAGGCAAGTCTGATTTATTTCCTTTTTTTTTTTTTTTTTTTTTTTTTTGGTACTAGGAATCAAATTCATGACCTCGCACTTGCCAGGCAGGTGCTATGCCACTGATCTATATCCCTGGCCCATTATTTCACTTATGGGTATGGCCTTTAGTTGAATCCATTTACCCATAAAAACCTAGAGTTTATCCTTCTTTATAGCTGAGTAGTACTCCATTGTATAAAAATACCAATCTTTTTTATCCATTCCTCAGTTGATGGGCATTTGGGTTGTTTCCAAGATTTAGCTATTACAAATTGTGCTGCTATGAACATAGGTGCACATATATCCCTGTGGTATGATGTTTTTAATTCTTCTGGGAAGATACCCAGAAGGGGAATAGCTGGGTTGAATGGGACCTCTAATCCTAGGTTTTGAGGAATCTCCACACGGATTTCCACAGTGGTTGTACCAGTCTACACTCCCACCAACAGTGGAGAAGGGTTCCTTTTTCCCCACAGCCCCACCAACATTTGTTATTGGTTGATTTTTTTTTTTTTTGTGGGTACCGGGGGTCAACCTCAGGACCTCGCGTGCCAGCAGGTGCCCGTGCTGCTGAGTGATATCACCAGCCCTTTTTTCGTATGTGGGATCCGGGAGTCGAACTCGGGCCCTCACGCTTGCCAGGCAGGTGTGTACGCCACTGAGCCATCTCACCAGCCCTTGGTTGATTTCTTGATGATAGCCATTCTTTCTGGAGTGAGATGGAATCTCAGTGTTGTTTTAATTTGCATTCCTCGAATGACCAATGATGTTGAACATTTTTTCATATATTTATTCACCATACGTATTTCTTCATCTGAGGAGTGTGTATTCATCTCAGATGCCCATTTTTGGACTGGGTCTTTGAATTTGGGGGGCCTGTTATTTTCAATTCTTTCTTTGGTTCCTAGAGGAATGATGGAGAACAGCAGGTCAGGGAGAGGTCAAGAGGTGTGGTGTACTCCTTAGAACTGACACAGGATGCAGAAATTGCTGTTCACGGTCTGTCAGTTTGTATTAAGTTTCAGAAAGAAAATAAGTTTTTCTTTGATCACTTCCTGGTCATGCATGATAATGGGGCTCAAGATCCTTGTCAGGTTCAGGGATACACCAGTTCTCAGATCAGTTAATCTGATATATAAACAAGAGAGACCAAGGCTGTAGGTCACGTTAAATAGAACAAAACTACCTCTGTTGTACATGTATCTAATTAACTGAAAGCTTTTAGAAAATTCTTGGTATTGTCCAGGTCAAATGTATATAACAATGACCATTCAAAGGTAAAATCATTTGACTTAAACATTTCTTTGTATTTCCTAAGACAGCCTATATGGTAAGCAGTTTATGGCAGTCATGTAATCTGCACAACAGTGTGCAGAGGTACATATTAATTATCTTTATTTGTAAGGTAACTGATGTTCAGAAAGGTTGAGTGACATGCTCACTGTTGCACAGTGAATAGTGGTAGGTTAGAATTTCAAATCCACAATTTTGATCACTCTGTACTGCCTGTGATGTTTGTGTGTTCTGTAATTAAAGACTGCTTAGCCATTATATAATTGTTCATATTGCTTTTTTATTCATGTCTGGAAATGGCAAACTGCTGTTGCTTTAAGAACCCCTCAACCTTGGTTGTTTGGAATAGCTGTGCAAGTAAAATTAAATCCTATGATGATATTGTTTTCTGAGCAATTCATGGGATCTGAGGATATGAAAACAGAACTTTCAGAAGTGGGGCAAGTTTTTGTTTTATTGAAGGCTATTGATCCAGCATAGGCAACTCATAATAAAAAGCTATGTGAACTAATTTTAGTTTTCTTGACTTTGGCAGAAATGGGAGAAGGGTTGCAAAAAGCAAAGTAAATTGAATGGACCAGAGAAACAAAAAACTTTCAGAAAGAAGTAAGGAGGAAGTATTATTTATGCTGTAAGCTGGTACTTACAACAAAGAAGGCACAAATTAACACACTTCAGCTCACTATTGGGATTAGTTGAGACAGAAGCACAGAGCTAGAGAAGATGACAGGAGGAGTGTGGCAGAAGTGGCTGCCAGGAGCTTCTTAGGCCTTGTAACTCAGACAAGGTCACCAGCAGCCCAAGGACAGCAGCAATGCACTGACATTGACAACAGCATCATTGCTCACCCTCACGGTACCTTGCTTTGTGCCAGGACCACTTCTACATGTTGCCTCACTTAACACAACCACTACAAGTGCTAGAAAGGATTACTGTCCCTATTGCGAAAGAGGAAATGGAGGTAGGACAGATTAATTCATTGCAACGTCCTCACATTAGAAGCATAGGTGTCTCTATTTGCAAGGCCCAAATTAGCTTCAGCTAGCCTTTCTCATCCCACACAGAAATCCAGAGGAGCAGAAACTGCTTCAGTGTTAAATCTCCTTAGTGTTGGTTCCTGCTATTTCCTTGGTTCCATAATAATATTCCCAGTGCCTTTAAAACCTACATATATGTTAATGCTCTTAATGTGGTAAATGTGCAGAGACTCGCTACAATCATTGCTGCACTGAATCTTGCCAAACTGGGTGTGTATATAAATTATCACACAGTGGAGTTTCAGTGATGTTGAGTTCTGGGTATCTGAGAAAACTGGTCCTCAAAGCTAGGCCCTATGTAGAAAATCTAGATGACCTTGAATATACATGGTGGTGACTTTCTATGCGCAGCATCAAAAGCATGATTCATGAAAGAATAATTGATAAGGTACATTTTATTTAAATTAGAAACTTCTGCTCTGTGAAAGACAATGTTGAAAGAGTGAAAAGACAAACCACAGAATGACAGACCGTATTTGCAAATACTTATTACATAAAAGACCCCAATTTTACAGAAAACTCTTAAAACTTAAAAATTAGAAAATGAACAATTCATTTTAAAACTGGGTAAAAGACTTGAACAGAAACTTTACCAAAGAAGATATCCAGATGGCAATTAAGCATATGAAAAGATGTCCAACATATATTCTTGGGGAATTGCAAATTAAAACAATGAGACATACCTTTTAGAATTGCCAAAATCCCAAATACTGACCACACCAAATGCTGAGGAGGATGTAGGGCCACGGGGGCTCTCATTCATCTAAGTGGAAATGAAAAGTGGTGCAGCCACTTTGGAAATCAGTTTGGTGGTTTCTTATAAAATTAAGCATAGTCTGACTGTTGGATCCAATAATTACATTCCTTGCTATTTACCCAAATGATTGAAAAACTTACATCCACACAAAAATCTGTATATAGATGTTTATAGCAGTTGTATTCATAATTGACAAAAGTTGGAAGCAACCAGAATGTCCTTCAGTAGATGAATGTATAAACTATGATACATCCAGACAATGGGATATTATTCAGCACTCCAAAGAAATGAGCTATCACACTAGGAAAAGAAATGAAAGAAACTTAAATTGTATATCATTAAGTGAAAGAAGCTATTATGAAAACATTACATCCTGTATGAACCAGCTGTTTCATGTTCTGGAAAAAGCAAAGCTATGTAGATAGGGAAAAAGAGTTCAGTGATTTCCAGGGGTTTGGTGGGTGGCATAATTGGGTAGATGGTGCACATATACTATATTTAAGGCAGTGAAACTGTTATGCTGTAATGGAGAATACATTGTCAGAATTCACAGAATGTTCAGCACCAAGGCTGAACCTTCCTATACACTATGCACTTTAAGGGGTTTATCAGATTTAACAAATGGACCATTCTAGTGGGGAATGTTGGTAATACAGGAGACTGTGTTTGTGTCGGGGCAAGGGAACTCTACTTCCTGCTCAATTTTGTTTTGAGTTTAAAACAGCTGTAAACTAAAGACTGGTAAAAACCAGACATAAAGCTAGACTCTAGGGTTTTGAGTTCAGCTTTTCTTCTTTTTTTGGGGGGGGGCTAATTTCTTGCTTTAGCTTATACTTTAGATTAGCTAAAGAAAGTGGGTTGAAAAAAAAATGGGTTTGGCCCACCAGTCCTCTTGGATTAGTTTGTGTATAGTCTCGGGGTCCCACACTTCTGCTGGCCCCCTGTATGTGGACGCGTGGCCTTTCCAACTCAGGCACTTCCAGGATCCTACTGACAGACAGTGTGCTCCACCTTTCTTTCTTTGGATACAATGAAGCTGCACTGACCTGACCTTTGTTCTTGTCACAGCTGTTGGATGACATCTCATCTTCTTGGCTGTGATTCTTCACCCTTATCCTGGTGTCCTAGCACCATGTGAGACATTCAGAGCCAAGAAAGGCACAGAAAGACATATTCTTTTATAAATACAGGTCTGATTAGCCATGCAAATGTGAGAGGCCTCAAGGCACAGAGCGTGGCCCATTTTTTAAAACCAGTATATTATAATAAAGAGCATGAAATTTGGAAGCAGAAAGACTTGAATTCGAATATTATAAGTAAGCTGCTAAAAACTTTCTAAAATAAGCATTCTTGTGTAAGTGTTTTGTGTACCTATGTTTTAGTTTTTTGGGGGTAGACTTCTTGACTGGATTTATTCAAGTTACCAGTATTTTTAATTTTATATAAAATTGCCAAACTGGTTTCCAAAGTGATTGTACCATTTTATTTTCTTCCATTTGATTTTGGAAAAGTTAGTTTATTGTCGCTGAGTTTTAGTTTTCTCTCCTGAAGAGAATGGGGGTAGTAATATACACCCATCAGGATTTTGAGAAGATTAAAAATTAAGATTTTGAGATTAACAGAGAGTAAGGCGCAATGTAATTTCTTAACAAACATAGCTTTAGTTTTGTTTACATTCCCGTTTTTGATCATATTATGAATAATTTCAAACCTATCAAAATGTGAATAGTAAATACCCATATTCCAACACCTCAATCCTACAATTCACATTTTACCACACATCTTTAGCATCTATCTACCTATCCGTGCATTAATGTATTTTTAATGTTTCATAGCTAGGAAAATTAGTACATTTTCCACTAACTACTTAATCATATGCGTCAATAACTAGAGGTCAGCATTTTTTTTATGGTTCTTTTTCTTACTTGTTGAGGTATAATTTACATAGACTAAAATGAATCAATCTGAGTTGTACTACCCTATGTGGTTTGATTGATACAAAAACTGCAACTCAAAGCTCTACCAAGACCCAACATCTCTATTTTCACACTAGAGATTTCTCTCTTACCCTTTCCAATTAATCATTGTCTTTACCTACCCCCAACAAGGCAACCATTATTATTATTATTGTAATTATTATTATTTTATGTGGGTACTGGGAGTCAAACTCAGGACCTCGCACTTGCCAGCAGGCACTTGTGCCACTGAGTGATATCACTGGCCCCTTTTTTTCCTTTATGTGGGTTCCGGGAGTCAAACCCAGGAGCTCGCGCTTGCCAGGCAGGTGCTTACGCCACTGAGCTATCTCACCGGCCTGGCAACCATTATTTTTTAACTAAATGGATTAGTTGTGTTTACCCTAGAACCTGTGTATAAACAGAATACAGTATATTCTCTGTTTTAGAGCTCTGCCATATGATGCTCAGCATATGATTTTCATATTCTTTAAAATTCTATGCGTCAGTGTATTATTCTCTTTTATTGCTGGTTGGTGCATATATGTTTGAGAGTGTTTGCCTATTATCTTTCTTATGAACTCTAGGACTACTCCCTAAGCTTTTGTCCATTATGAATAAAGCTGCCATAAACATTTTCATATGTCTTTATGGTCATGTTTTTATATCTCTTAGGGAAGATGTCTTGACTGGAACAACTGTACCGTAAGTATTTGTTCAGTCTTATATAAAACTGATGAACTGTTCCCAAAGTGGTTGTACCATTTTTTTATTCCCACCAACAGTTGACTCTATTGTTCTTTTTCATTTTAGCCACTTTCAGTGAGTGATCTACTACTAAACTACACCTGCAGCCTGGAAATGATCTTTGGCAACAAGCCCCAGAGTCACTCAGATGTCAGTCTGTTTCTTTTCCTGGAGCCTCTGCATCCACACAGGCAGTGTCTGCTCTGCACTTGTCAGGCTGAATGCAAGACACAGTGTCCTACTTGCGATGTGAAGATTTGATTCACACAAACAATGGTGAGTGTCTTAGTTTTGGGTTTTTTCTCATAGCAAAATGAGGCAAGAATTCAAAGTAGGCAGTTCATCTGGGAGATGAGATCAGGAAACTGGAGTGAGGGAGCAGCAGTGTGAGTTACAAAAGGAGGAAAAATTAAGTGACCTGCTATCAAGGCCACTACTGTAGACAGCAAGACTCCATTGTAGCTGGACTTTTGCAAAGTGTACAGAGTGCCTCTAGAAATCGTTCATGACAGGCCTTCATCCTGGGGCTGTCCTACCCTTCCAGTCCCATAAGAGCAGAGTGGGCTTCTGTGACATCCTAGTTCTTGATGGCGAGGATCAGAAATGCATCTGAACTCTCACAGAACTGTCATCCAGGGTACTGGCTGGGATCCCAGTGACTGGGAGCAGAGAAGAGCTTGCTCAAGGGAGAACTGGGGTGCTTACCAAGCATTTCTCTTGGGAGATGGTGGAGAAATCATCTCAATCCCTGTAGGAACAACACAACAATGCCCATTGGTCACTGCCGTTTTCTCATAGGAAAGTCATCTGCCAGCTCTGACCACACAGTTCCTTTTCTGCCTCCTCCTCCAGTGCTCTGTCCCTCCTGCCTCTGAATTCTCAAGTCAAATTCCTCTCCCTTTCTCTGGGTAGAACAGCTTCCTTTCTACCCTGAAACTTGCAGTCTGGCTGTCACCAGTTTGGGGGTCAACTTCTACCCCAATTTTGGTTTGTCCACACATCTCAAAAAAGACAGCAACAAATATTTCTTCTCATTATTGCACCAGATTTTCTTGAGCTCATCCTGACCAGATCCTGGAAGACTTCTTCAGACCTCAGGATTTTCTTCTTGCCAGTCACAATCCTACCTACATTATGTTCCACTCCAATATGCCTGCCACCCCATTAGGGATAGAAGCTCTTGCTCTTTTCAAGGAGACCATTGATCATTTGATGATGAAATTCTGGCGAAGATCAATGGTTTAAGAACACTTACCATCAGTTAATCAGCTCATGTTTCCAGTGTACCAGCTCTGTCCCTCTGGTCAACTTTCCCTTCTCTTTACATTTTACTTGTACTTTTACCTCCATTAGGCAAAACTGTGCCTCTTATTTTTCCCCACATCTCTTGAAATCTTCCCTGAGAGGGAACTTACTGCTCCCTGGATATGCTTTGTCCCTTTAGTCTGCAGCAAACTCCTCTATATTTAACATAACATATGCCACCTATAAAGCACTTTAATTTTAACCAATTATAATTATAATGGTGCTGCTCCCTTTTTCTTCCTGCTAACATCTGTTTCAAATCTTTGTCCCTACTAACTATATATTTAAGATGCTGCTTCCATGTGGCTTCCCTATTTTCAGAACAAACAGACTGGGATTTGCTGCCATCCTCTTCCTGCTCTTTTGTCTGATGTAGGACAAGGCTGACAGCAACTCAGCTTCACTCATACAGCACTGAGCCATATTGGCCGAAGGGTAGCTGAGCTGTACCTGTTTCTGACAGCAGCATCCCAAAGTCATCACAAGCACCAACTCTGACTTACATAGATGTCTGACTCAGAGCAAGAAACTGCACTTTGTTGTATCTTTGTTTGTTCTTCTTTACAATGGTATATACAATGACAGTACCTATCTCAGAGCTGGGTATGTGCTAAAAGAGTTAGCAGACACAAGGCACTCTTGAGGAAGCTGTACACAGCAGGCACTCAGTGTTTGTTTGCTATTGTTTTCTATCATGCCGCCCTAGCTGGGAGGCCCATACATCCTGCACAGCACCATAGGGTGCCTTTGCTGCCTGAGACTGTTGTGGCTTTGGGTGGAGCTGCCTTAGCAGAGAGGTCATTTACTCTTGCAGCTGGTGGGTTTTCAGACTGTTTGGTGGTTTAGAACTAAGAGTTAATCATGGAGAGAAAATACTGATGTATCCCACGGAGATGTGCTATCCTTTCTCCGACTTGGAAGACAAAAACTTTCCTGTCTCTCAGGCAGGTTAGCAGGTGGTGCATCCTATTGAGTTTTTGCAAGTCTTGTAATCTCTGACCATTGGATGCAATGAGGAATGTAATGTATTGGATGCTACCAGTTTTTATTGTTTAAGGGAAGTGTTTCCCCCCTCTTTATACTTTGCATTTTCCAAAATCTGATAAACAGAAAAGAAGCAATCTCTATACCTTATTTTTCTTTTTTACTTTCAAAGTAAAATAGCAGCATAGTTTAATAGTAGCAACTAACATTTATCATTTATCATGTGCCAGGTTCTGAGTGCATACACGGACTAGCTCATTCAATCCTCACAACACACCTGTAGGAGGCAGCATGACCATAACCTGTGATATCCCTGAAGTTGGCCAGAGGCCAAGTGTTCTGTTTTGTTGAAAAAGTTATTTAATCTCTCTGTTTCTATTTCCTCCTTTGGCCAAAGGGCTTGAGTGTGTTTTTCTCATTGGGCTGTTGTAAAGGATTAAATAAAATATTGAGAAGAGTATCTGAAACTGTCAATAAATGTGTGTTATAACTAGGGCAGTGCTAGTAGTAAGTCAATAAATATATGCTATCATTAAGCAGGTGAGAAAACTGAGACTAAGAAAGATAATTCAGCAGCGCCTGTTCTATGACTAGCAGACTGAGGAGGTGGGATTAGAGAATGTATAATGTATAATGTAATGTATGTATAATGTAATGTAATGTATCATGTATAACACAGTATAATTCTGTGTTAGCTTTACATTACTATAAAAAATCATGAGATAAGCAGCTTATAAAGAAAGATTTATTTTGGCTCTGAGTTTTGGAAGTTTCATTTCATGGTTGTTTGGTCCTATTGTTTTGTGGCTGTGATGGCCCAGAACATCATGGTGGGAACATATGGCAGAGCAAAACCTTTCATCTCATGGTGGCCAGTAAGTGAAAGTGAGAAATAGGAAGGGCTGGGGTCCCACTATATCCTTTGAAGGTATTCCACTGAAGTCCTTCTATTGGGCCCCATTTCCTTTCTTTCCCATTTCCCATTAGTGTCACACTAGGCTCCAAACCTTTATTTACTACATGGACTTTTGGGGGAAATGCCAGATCCAAACTATAGCAACTTCCACATCCCATACATGTAAACTTTCTGTTGTTTTGTTGGTTCGCTTATTGAGACAAGGTCTCACTACATAGTTTGGGCCAGCCTTGAACTCACTATGTAACCCTGGCTGGCCTTGAACTAGCAGTGATCTTCCTGCCTCAGCCTCCCAAGAGCCGGGATTATAGGCATGTACCAGCATACCTGGCTTATTGTCAGATATTATGGGATCTGATAAAATTTTTGTACCTGTGCTAAACAATTCTTGGAGGAAGCGTATTGAGCAATACTGAGACCAAAGATAAACTTGCCTATTTATTCTAAGAAATAGCTGCTCCTGGGAGATAAGACTAAACCAACTCAAACTGCTTATTACTAAGACTAGTACCTTATTTGGACATGGTGGCACATATACGCCTGTAATCACTGGAGGAGGCTGATGCAGAAGGGTTTCAAATTCAAGTCCCACCTGGGCAACTCAGTGAGACCATGGGTCAGAATGAAAAGAGTGGGGGATGTACCCCAGTGTTTTGAATCTAAGCACTGCAAGACAAATAAATAGATACATACATAAAGAAATTAATATATATATATAAAGGGCTGGGATGTAGTGCAATATTTCAATCACCAGTACTGGAAAAAAAATAAATAAATAAAAGCAGCCACTTACCTTTGAAGACCCCTGTCCTTCCATGCTTCGTCTTTCCAACTCACTAAGACTCTGTGAAGGTAGTCTGTTTCTTACTGTGGTGGCCCTCACAAGCTGAGCTTCATTTGAGCAACAGATTTTTCTAGAGGTATTTTGGGGAGAGAGTAATCAAAGATTCCTGAAGTTCCACTGTGATCTACTTAAAGTGACCTTGATGCTGAGGCCTAAGGTACCAACTCAGAAGCGGATGCTACCTTGAGGCCAGTGAGCTTTCCACTCAGGAAGCTCTCCAACTGTGAGATACATGGGAGCTTGCTTACGTCTCATTCTCTTTGCTGAGTTTATTTCAAATGTATTTATTTTACATCCTAGGAATAAGGAATCATTCTAAGAATCTTCCCCTTGTGTGATTGGAAATTGGAAAATTATCCCTAGTGAGAAACTGCCTGGATACTAACACATCCTCTATGTCTCGCTGTCCTTGCCTGGCCTTCTCCTGTGAGTTTACTGGCGGGGCGGGGTAGGGCAGGGGCAGGCAGGAACTCTGTAAGCCCATTCTTCAGGCCACTTCAGGGGTGATGGTCAGGCTACATCCAGCTAAGGTTCTTTTGACAAACTTTGTCTTGGGCCACTTGTTCAGAACTTGTAAGAACTTTCTTCAATCTTGCCTTCGTGTCCCTGAGAAATGTTTGATTTAGTTTTCTTCCGCTTGCGTCAGTGTTTCCTTGGGTCTCTTATCAGTAATGACTGGTCTGTGGCCATACTCTAAAGACAAGAAGTTGCACATAACCCATTCTTACTACCTATTGGAATTCTCTTGGAATTTTCCATGTGGGACAAACATCTGCTTCCTTAAAGTTTTAACTTGAGTGCTTATCTCTATTTCGCCATGATGATTTGAGGTTACAGTGACCATTTTCTAACTGTGATAGAAATAAGACTATCTCTTGGAGATGTACTGTGATAGAAACAAGATTATCTCTTGGAGACAAAAAAGGGAAGAAACCCTCAGGAGCAGATCATCTGACTCGTCTATCTAAGACAGAGAAGAGTTTATTCAAGATAGGAGATGCCCTTTTACTGTCTCAATCATGCACGTGTGTGTGCGTGTGTCTGTGTAAATGACAGAGAGGGTGGCCCTTCCTGCATTTTGGCCATTTCATTCCTTGTAGAATGAAGGATAAATTTGCTTTTTTACTGTGATAATTTAACATTTGAAAGCAGCTTTCTCTCACTTTTACTCTTCTTTCCTCTCAAAGTTTTAACTTTTCTTGGAAAACTAGAGATAAATGAATCGTAGATTTTTTGATACATCTTACAGAGGTTCATGCATACTGTACTTTAAAAAAATTTCCCAAGTAAGAGTAATTTAATTTTAAAATATTTTTTTAAAATCTCATTTTTTTCTGATCTTACTACCATGTAAAAAATGTTAGCCCAGTATTTTAGTTTAGAAAATAGCTTCTCATGATTGAAATGCGAAAAAATTCTAGATTAGGTCTATGAAGCAAGTACATTATTATTGTATCTATAACTTACATAAGGTTAAAAATATAAAATTATGATTTCTCCAGTGAAATTACAAGTGTCTTTAGAGATTTATTTTTGTGATTTTTTTGTTATGGTACAAATCATAATGGCCCCATGTACTGGTAAGGTTTTCAATTTTGAATATTTAGTTATCTTTAAGTCTCTAGTCAAAAATTAAGCTTATTTTTTATTTTCTTATTTTAAAGAGACAAGAGATAAACAACGAAACTGAGTTTCAAAACAGGTTAGTAAGACAGTTACAATAGTTGCAACTGTATCAACAATAGTTGCTGATATAGTTGATATAGTTGTCATCCTAGTAGTTATTCAGAGTGCAAGATATCTGTCTAAACAATATTAGCACAAAACATTCTTTTCAAGGAACAAAGAGAAGCTACCTGTATAACTATCTTAACTATCTTGTGTATACGTTTTTTTTCTTTTTCCCTTTCTTCCTTTTCTTTTGAAGTTTCTTCCCAATTCACAGTATCGTACATTTTGGATCCTATTTACTTGTTTAGTTTCTCATACTAGTGAGACAATGTGATTTTTACACATACGGGACTGATTTATTTCACTTATGAGTATGGTCTCCAGTTGCATCCATTTACCTATAAACGTCTCCAGTTTATCCTTCTTTATGGCTGAGTAGTACTCCATTATATTAAAAAAATCACATCTTTTTTATCCATTCCTTGGTTGATGGGCATTTGGGTTGTTTCCAAGATTTAGCTATTACAAATTATGCTGCTATAAATATGGGTGCACATGTATTGCTGTGGTATGATGTTTTTAATTCTTCTGGGAAAATACCCAGAAAAGGAGTAGCTGAGTTGACTGGGACCTCTAATCCTAGTTTTTTGAGGAATCTCCACACTGATTTCCATAGTGGTTGTACCTGTCTACACTCACACCAACAGTGTAGAAGGGTTCCTTTTTCCCCACAGCCCTGCCAGCATTTGTTATTGGTTGATTTCTTGATGATAGCCATTCTTTCTGGAGTGAGATGGAATCTCAGTGTTGTTTTAATTTTCATCTCTCGAATGACCAATGATGTTGAACATTTTTTTGTATATTTATTTGCTATTTGTATTTCTTCATATGAGAAGTGCATATTCATCTCAGATGCCCATTTTTGGACTGGGTCTTTGAATTTGGGGGGCCTGAATTTTTTCCATTCTTTATGTGTTCTAGATAGAAGTCCTTTGTCTGAGGGACAGTTGGCTAAAATTTTTTCCCATTCTGCGGGTTTTCTTTTCACTTGATTGGTGATTTACTTTGATGTGCAAAAACTTTTTAATAAGATGAGATCCCAGCTGTTGATTCTTTGAAGTACTTCTTATGAAGTTTGGGTTTTGTTCATGAAAATCTCTGCCTACCCCTATGTCTACAAGATTTCTACCTACTTTGTGTTCCAGTAGATTTAGTGTTTCTGTTTTAATATTTAGATGTTTGATCCATTTTGACTTTAGTGCATGGTGATAGACATGGATCTAGTTTTAGTCTTTGGCATGTGGAAAGCCAATTTTTCCAGCAACATTTATGAAAGAGACTGTCTTCAGTGAACGTGTTTGGCTCCTTTGTCAAAGATAAGGTGACTGAGTGTGTTTGGAGATAAGTCTGCATCTTCTGTTCTGTTCCAGTGATCCTCAGGACTGTTTTTTTGCCAATGCCATGTTGATTTTATCACAGTAGTTTGTAGTATAATTTCAAGTCAGGGATTGTGATGCCCCCTGACTTGCCTTTGTTGCCCAGAATTGCTTTTGCTATTCTAGGTCTTTTCCAGTTCTAAATAAATTTTAGGAATGTTTTCTCTAGATCTGTGAGGCATGTTAATGATATTTTGATTGGGATTGCATTAAATGTGTATAACGGTATTGGGAGTATGACCATTTTCACTATGTTCATTCTTCTTATCCAAGAGCAAGGGATATCTTTCCATTTTCTGATATCCTCTTCAATCTCCTTTTTTAGGGTACTGTAATTTTCACTGTACAGATCTTTTACATCCTTTGTTGGGTTGATTCCTAAGTATTTCATTTTTTTGATATTATCATGAATGAAGTATTTCATTTTTCTTTGATGTTATCGTGAAGGCAAACTCTCTGTGAGTTTGTTGCTTGTGTACAGGAATGGTATTGACTTTTGAGTGTTGACTTTGTATCCTGCTGCACTACTGAATTTGGATATTAAATCTACAAGTTTTTGGTGGAGTTTTTGGGGTCTTCTATATAAAGTATCATGTTATCTGCAAATAATTATAATTTAATTTAAGCTTATTAATAAATAACATTTGTATACCCTAACTACTTCTAAGTAAGAATAAAAGGAACACATGTAATTCAAGAAGCATTGTTTTTGATTTCACTCATTCCCAGTCTTTATATATCCAATGTTACGGATTAATAGGGCACTTAAATATCCTTGAATGATACATACATACCTTTTTTTTTTTTTTTAATATGAGAGTACCAGAAGTCGATCTCAGGACCTCGCACTTGCCAGGCAGGAGCTTATGCCACTGAGCTATATCACCAGCCCTGATACATATATAAATGTAAGTATGTAGCTCAAATTTATTAAAGTGGAAGAATTTTTAATGGAAAAATTAGGTAGACATTTCTTTGTGTCACAATTTATACTTTTCTCTTATGTCCAGAAAAAGGTAATGTTTTGGTTAAAGTTAGTAATTAATATAAGTGGCTGATAATGCAGTAGATACTATAATTACAGAAAAGTACAGTAGATCTGCAAAATAGTAAATATATTTTGTTTTCTTCCTAAAGAAAATTAACATTTATTAAGATGGCAAATTCAATTAGGTAAATATTAAAAAATTTTAAGTTTAATATGCTGAAAGTTAATTATATTTTTGAGCTAGAGTTAATACATTTAATTTTATTATTTGTATGTTTAGATATGTACTTGTGTATGCTTAAAAGCATAAAGATATATAGATAGATAGATAGATTATGCTTAAAACTTAGTAAATGGCCAGGCACAGTGGAATACACCTGTAAGCTTAGCTATTCAGGAGGCTGAGGAGGGAGGATCAAGAATCAAAAGCCAGCCTGGGTAACTTAGAGCAACCGTGACTAAAATAAATAAATAAATAAATAAAAAGCCTGGAGATATAGCTCAGTAGTCAAGCATCACTGAGTAGTCAAGCATTAGTCACCAGTACCACAAAAACCAAATGACACCAAACTAAAACAAAATCAAATCAAGTTAATATATCATGAACAAGACAATAAAAGACAAATTTGAAGGCATACTGTATGGGTAAAAGATGTGAAGAAAATGGTGCTGTTGGGCCGGTGAGATGGCTCAGCTGCTTAAGCGCCTGCCCGGCAAGCGCGAGGGCCTGAGTTCGACTCCCCGAACCCACATACGAAAAAGGGGTCGGTGATATTGCTCAGCGGCATGGGCGCCTGCTGGCACGCGAGGTCCTGAGGTCGACCCCCGGTACCCACCAAAAAAAAAAAAAAAAAAAAAAATGGTGCTATTGATTTTTAATACTAAAGATGATAACTGAAGAAAACATTGGATTACATTAAACATTTTGTTGTGTTTTTTTTTCAAAATGGTCTCTATATTAACAGTTTTATTGATAAAGAGGACAGCTTATATACTCTTTACTGAAAATTGCAAGATGGATGGTATAAAACATAAAATTAGAATATAAGTTTTTTTGGTGAAATGACCGTATTATCTTTGCCTAGGTAATAGTTTCTTTTTTTTTCTCAAAATATTTTTGTAGCACTTTAAGTTTGTCATACTCTGAATTATTTGGACAGAAGCTCCTCATGTTTTAAAAAATCTAAATTTCTAAGAGTCACTGCTACATTTTTGTGTTTTCAAAATATTGCTTGTACCAGGAGTGGTGGCACATAGCTATAATCCCAGTATTTGGGAGGCTGAAGCCAGAGAATCTCCATGAGTTCAAGGCCAGCCTAGGCTACATGGTGAGTTCAGGGCCAGCCTGTACTGCACAGTGAGACCATCTCACAAAAACAAACAAATGAACTGCTTATAAGTACTTTTGCTTTTGACACCATGACTTATCTTTATATTTTGGCTCCTTAGACAATCCTCCTCAACTTTACTTTCTCAAATTTCCAAGATTCCAAATTCACAATATTCGAAGTGAGCCTGTTATTAGATTCTGGGGTTCTGGAAACTCCTTCTAGAGATCCTTTCTGTGTTCTTCCTGCAAAGAACAAAAAATTAGACAAAACAAGGGCAAAAAGCAGTGAGATTTTACATTTATTAAAAGTAGAAAAATATTAAAAAAAAATAGGAAAAGAAACATGTTTTGTGGGCCAGTGAGGGAGTGTGGGCCAATTAAAAGTAGGAAGAGAAGTACACTGCACGGTGAAATGTGCTTAATGGTGGCCATCTTTTGTATCTCCCACTCCTCAGGATGATGTCAGGTCTAGGCCATCCTATCAAAAACCTGCTTGAGTTCTCCCGAGAAGAATTGAAGATAGCATTCTCTGGTCCCATATGCAGCTCTGGGAACTGTTTTTCTGTGAATTTCCTGGATGTCTATTGTTGACAGCTCATGCTCACTTGTTTATTTGGTTTGCCATCCCCTGATCTCCTGCCACATGCCCTTTATTTATTTATTTATTTTTTTTGGTGGGTACCGGGGGTCGACCTCAGGACCTCGCGCGCCAGCAGCCGCCTGTGCCGCTGAGCGATATCACCGGCCCTTTTTTCGTATGTGGGTTTCGGCAGTCGAACTCGGGCCCTCGCGCTTGCAAGGCAGGCGCTTATGCCGCTGAGCCATCTCACCGGCCCCACATGCCCTTTAAATTATAAATTTTTAAATTATCTTTTAGTTCCCCTGGATGGTTGCTAAGTAACATAAACATTGACCCTTTTTCTTATAATATGAAAGAAAATAGATACAGTTCTGCACTCTCTAAAAATATTATGAAAGCTCTTTTGTTTCCTAAATTAAGGTTCCAATGAAAAGAAAGTTGGTCTTAATTATGCACAAATTAAAAATATCAGTATGATTCAATAATTACATGTTCTTTGGAATATAAATGTTTTCCATCCAAAGTATTTGTCTACAAAGATATTTTGTTTATAGGGTATCATATTTCAGTACTCTGTAATGTAAAGACAATGATAGTACATTCCATGGTACAAAACAAAGGCCCTGGGATTTAACAATTTGCTCTCTGTTTATAATGTGTTCTTGTTCTTGGGATAATGATTGATTATATTTTTATAAATAAATTGTGTGTTACACTTAAAAAGAGTATTTTAATCTTTACTCTTCTGATAATGTTTCAGAGACTTAGTCTTCTGGAAAAGACATTAGAAACATTGTTCTTAGGGCTGGTGAGATAGCTCAGTGGAATAAAGGCCTGCCCAGCAAGCGTGAGGTCCTGAGTTTGACTCCCGGTACCCACATAAAGGAAAAAAGGGCCGGTGAGATAGCTCAGCGGCACAAGTGCCTGCTTGCAAGCGTGAGGTCCTGAGTTTGACTCCTGGTGCCCACATTAAAAAAAAAACTATTAAAAGGGCTGGTGGGATAGCTCAGTGGCACAAGTGCTTGCCCTGCAAGCGCAAGGTCCTGAGGTTGACTCCCAGTACCCACATAAAAAAAAAAAAAAAAAAGAAAAAGAAACATTGTTCTTAAACCTCACTGAAAATGACTCCATCAAGACTGTTCAAAACCAACACAACAGTGAGAGATTGGTGTGTTCGTTTTTAGATCCATGTCTCTCTATTCAAGAGATACAAGCTACCTCTAAATCACAAAAAAGTTTTTCATATGTAGTTTGGTAGATTTTTTTGGATAGAGGTGAGAACTGTTCTGTTGACTTAATTTGAGACCTCTTTATCTCTGGCTTTAACATGACGACGCCTTCTGGGGATAAACGTTCTCTCACTGTTGTGCTCAGATGTGTGGTGTCTGGAGTCGTACCTGCTGCTCTGCAGCTAATGGCACATCAAGAGCCCCACAAAATGATCTTCCCTTCACAAGAAGAAAATTTGAAAACTTATTTAAAATTTGCATATTATTAAGACACAGGAAATGTGATCTAGCCTCCAATTCAGGCTGGGATATTTTGTCTTCCTTTTTACTATTTTTCTCTCTCTCTCTCTCGCTTTCCTATATATATGTATTCAGTTATTACCTGTTATATTCTGATAAGTGAATATATGTGTTCTCCTGATAAATAAATAACCACAGAAGGCCAGTGGCTGCATTTCTCTTTCGGTTAAAACCTTTGTGTATTACTAGTGCTCTTCTGCACACTAGACTTCCTCCACTTTCTCCGCATGCTCACTTCCTGTGGTTTGTGGAATGTACTTCCTTTGCAGATCGGTGGAGGTGATAATTGTGGGCAAACGTTTCAAAACATAGCCCTGATGAAATATTTCATCTTGCTTGTGAGATTTTGCCAGCATTTGCTTTGAGCTCCAAAAAATTTGAAAGTTACATTTGGATGCATGAAGTAAGATGCGTATTTGTATTAGTTCATTTAGGTGGCTATAACAAAGACATTGGAGACCGGGTGGCTTGAGTGAAATTTATTTTCTCATGGTTCTGAAGATTGGGCAGTGTAGAATCAAGACGCCAGCAGATGTAGTGTCTGTGGTAAGTCCATTCCTGCCTTGTGGATGGCACCTTTTTGCTCTGTCCTCACGTGATCAGGGGATAAAGGAACACTCTGGGGTCTCTAATTCCGTTTGTGAGGGCTCCACCCTGTGATTTAATCACCTCCCAAAGGCCACACTTCCTACTACCATCACAATAGGGGTTGGGATTTCAGCATATGAGTTTGGAAAGACACAAACATTTAGTCTATAACAACATCCAAAACATTTCATCCCTCTGAGGTGGTTCTGCTGTAATGTCAGAGGACATGGCGGGACCATTGATGTTGTCTAATATCCCAGGTGCCTCACTGGTATCAAATCAAGACATGGAAGTTCAGAGATGCTAGGTGGTTTACTTGGAGTCACAAAGTTATTTAAAAACTAGGATAGGGCTGAAACTCACACTGAGTGACTCCATCTTTCTTCCCTGAGTCCCTCTGATGTTGGAGAAGAAAATTTATAAGAACAATGATACTCAGAGTTTGGGTGAATATTTAAAATAATGCTTTTAGAAAGAAAGGGACCTAAATCAGGCTAACTCTGTTACCAGAGACCATGTCATACAGCAACTAAGTGATTCCTCAGATGACTGCAATTTTAGGGGTGGTTGTCAACTATTACATGGGAAGGGGATAGAGGGATAAGGGAAGACAGGAGGAAGGGGTGGGAAAAGGGAAGTAAAAAAGATCAAGATGTGACATGTATATGTACCAAACCCCCTGATGAATACATTCATTATACATTGCAAACATCTGTTAATAAAAAATTTTAAAATTAAATTTTATTTCCTATTGTACCTTCATGTTTTCAATTTTTATAAACCCAGTAAAATAAAGTAACAATAAAGTAGCTGGATTTTTTTTTTACACCCAATTAGAAATTCGTAGGAGACATATCATCTGGATGACCCATAAATATTCAGTTTCACCATCAAAATGGAGAATTAATTCAATCAAATTCTGTAAAAGTGATTCTGTTTGAGAATATCATATGAATTTATTTTTAATGTGGTTACAAAGGAGCACATTTCTTTTGAGTTATTTATCATGCTTTTAAGGGTATTATCTTGTTTTATAATACTTTAATAAATTAATGAAACATTAGCTCTGAAAGGCATGTGGTTATTCCTTGCACTGAATCTCTCATTTTATTGATAAGGAAGGGTCAAAGAAATTAAGGGACTCCCCTACAGTTACCAGTGAATAATGCTAGAGCTACGCTTGCAACCAGATTGAACTTCATATCTGGCTAGGTGTTCATCACATCAAAACCCATGAGCAAACCCTATTAAAATAAGGTCCATTTAGTGCCATATGGCATTACTTGAGATCTATTTCTAAAGTGGGCTATAATACAATAAAATGAAATTTTATGAAATGAACAAGTTGCCTCACAAGATAAGATCTGTTCCAGAAGAGAGTGCCTCTCCATATTTTGTCAAACAACTTTTGGTAGCATTTCCTTAGCAGGTGTAACTTCTGCAGACACAAGATAGAGTCCACAGGATGGAGAAGACACAGGGCCTGGAAACTCTTTTCATCTGTGACTAGGAAGGACTGAAACTTCTCCTTAACCCGAGACTCCCTGTCAACGCTTCATAAATTTTTGACTAAGAAATATTTGTGTGATGGCTTAGATTAGGCATAGCAGTCTAAACACCTTGATGAGATGGGTGCAGTGTATTACCCTTGTGTTGCTGAATCATGAAGTGACTTGGCTGTTTTTCTAGTGTTTTAAAAGCTCTGTCAGTCTCGAAGATCACTGGGAGAGACCAGCAGTGCAAGGGCACACAGATATTAATTTCAAAACAAATGAGACAGACGGAGCTGTTCAACCACGGTATCTTCTGAAACACACAGAAATGACTTCCAGGTTTAGATGATTCAAAACATAAGTGTCCTGTGAGAATTTATGCATTCCTATAGAGCATTTATCTTCTGTAATAAGCTATTGAGGGATTAAGAAAACTTGCTTTGGTTTAAGAATTAAATACTAGTAGTTGAAAGGAAAGCTTTCTTTTTCTAATAGTTGGGGAGAAAGCAAAGGGATCAATCTTCACATGCAAAGTGAATGAAAAACATGGTGAATATCTAAATTTTAAAAATTTATAACAATAAAAGATGTATTGCCACTAATTCCCCTCAAAATACTTACCCTTGTTTCAAACACACTTATCCCATCATTCTTGGTGCTCTCTGAAGCAGTTATGGAATTCCTCTATTGTGTGTCATTAGTTGTGCTATGGTGGCTGCGTCAATGAACTGAATCAATGCAAAACATGTACATTTCATGGTCATTTTGTCATTGGGGAAGAGCCAGAAGTCACACAGTACCAGATCCAATGCACAAGGTGGATAAGGACAAACTGTAATGTTTTTACAAGTCCACATTTCTACTGTATGACACTCAGCAGCATCTTTCCATCACACTGTGTAATGATACTCATGAAAGAGAACTTCCAGAACTGCTTCAGAACAATTATGGGATAAGTGTGTTCAAAGCAAAGGAGAATATTTTGAGGGGGGTTAATGACAATGTATCTTTTACTTTAATAAATTTATTTAAATATTCACTATATTTTGATCACACTTCATAAATCTTCTCTCCTACCTAGCTGTAGTCCTATAACTTTTCTTTCCTTTTTTTTTTTTTTTTTTTTTTGAGACAGAGTCTCACTATACAGTTCAGGCTGCTCTTGGACTCTCAGTGATCCTCCTGCCTCAACTTCCTGAGTGCTGGGATTACAGGTGTGTGCCACCATGCCTGGCTGTAATTTAAGTATGTTATTATAAATTGTGGATCTCAATTTCTAATCTCTAAATAGGAATCCCTATGTTTTCATATGGGTGTTGTGAAAATCAAATAAAATACATTTAAAAGTACTTGTAAATGACAAATTGCCATATATTTTAAAAAATACTGCTTATGTAAAAGCTGCTTAGATTATGTTTGCCAAAGTAGTTGCAATATAATCAAGATGGGAACATTCTCCTTTTCCTAAAATAAACATGATAAATATGACAACCCATTTTTGTTCTGCTGAAAAGATTTTTGAACCTCTATGTATCTTCCTAACAATGAGAATATAATAGTAGTAGAGTAGAAAAATGAATGAAATATGTGGTCAAATGCTTTAAAAATATGGTGTAGCTCCTAATGCTAATGCTTATGTGGAAAGGAGGTACCTAGTGGGCCACATGGAGTTCACCAAAATGCTTGATGCCACAACCACACACATTTGGACAACAAACCAGGAGAAGCTGATGACTTCATGGACAGCTTTTCCCAAGACCATGGAAAGAAGGTTCTTAATCCAACTAGCAAGAGTATCCCTCTTAGTTTTTCCCTGCTTAAGCTTACCTCTTTCATTTGGCAACACAATATTGTAATTAGAATTTCACAATTAAGAGTTTCTGTAGATAATTTAGTGTCTGACCTGTCACAACAAACCCAGACCTTTATTATTTCTAAGAGTTTCTTGTGTCAGCCTACCTGCTGGGTAACTTTGGAAACCCTATTTGTATGCTCAAAATTGTGCTACTGTTCACCTTCATAGAGTGCACATTCTTTGTTTTGGTTTAACTCATTCCTGGGATGCTAGGTTGTAGCACTGCTCCCTACTAATTTGAACAGAAAGGAATCTGTGCAGTCGCTGATTCTCGTTACACATAGGTAAATTGTACGGACTCAGCTGCAAAAATTAAGACTACGCCTCATCTGGCCTTTGTATCTATTCAATTTTAGCTGTTTTGGTTCATGGTATCCTGGCTAAGGAGAACATGCTGAACTCTTGGTACTATTGATACCACGTGTGTGGGGCTCATGGTTCTACAAACGCCAAGGAATCAAATCATGAAACAAAGGAGGAGGTTAGGAGAGCTTTTATTGGAAATAAGAAGAAGGGGAATAGCTCCTCGATTTCCAGGAGGGGTCTTGAATAGGGTGGCCACATGTCCCTCTGATCTAGAGTTAATTATAGATAAACAGAATACAGGAATTGCTCAGTTGTTTAGTGGTCACCTATCACAGGTGCCTCTGTGGATTTAAGATGACTAATTTGGACTCAGGCATTTAACCCACTTCTTCATAGGGTTTATAGGAAACTGGGATCTCAGAAGGAACTGATTAATTTGCATTATAATATCCTCAAAATTCGGGATCTTACTAGGGATTGGTTGCACCTCCCTTTAGTGGGGGGTGGGGTGGATTCCATGCCACCTGAGGAAATTTATTCTTTGTCCAAAGTTTGAGTTCACTGTGTATTCTTCATTTTTATAAGTATGGCTGGTCATCCCACTCTGTTTTAGGCCCTTCCACTGGCTAGCTGCTTTAGTCATAAGCTAACTAAATGAACTATTTTGTACATCATCTTCTTTGTAGTCATAATAGAAGTTCTTGTGTATTGTACCCTCAAAAAGTTTAAAATATTTTCATAAAGCCATCTTTTGAACATTAAATGGTGACTTTTCAGCAGAAATAAAGAAACTCAAAGAAATGCGTGGTCATGAAGACATTGTAACCTATGAATGATGTGTTGAGATTGAAAGTCCCAAATGACAGTGTCACTGGGTTTTGGGGTGCTACAGTCTTCTTCTGGAGGTGGTTTCTGGCTTCTTTCTGTCTTGAGCAAAGAATCGGTCTAGACAAGTGTAATCGTTTTACTAAAGGTAGAAAAAGAAGCAGGCTTTGCACAGTGAGTTGGGCTAAGTAAAAGTAGACAAAGAAGCACACCCTACAGCATGAGCACGGGCCATCTGTGCAAGAGAGAACACAGTGGCAAAAACTCAGTGTGGACTGTCCTTTTTGTATCACCCAGTCCTCAGGTTGACATCAGGTCCGGACCATCCTATCAAATTTCCTGCAGAGTTTCACAAGAAGTCTACCTGCAGGGCTTTGGGATGCATTCTGGGCATGTGTCCTGAGATTTTATAATTCACAGGTCACACCTGTTACCCCAGCCAGTTTTGCCACACTTTAATCTGTCTCAATGGTAGTGTACGAATTCCCCACAGGGAATGTAACCATTATGTACCATAAACATGTATTAATAAAAAAAGATTACCACAAAAAGCAAATCAGCAGCTGGGCATGGTGGCACATGCCTGTAGTCCCAGCACTTGGGAGGCTAAGGTTAGGAGGATTGCCACGAGTTGGAGGCCAGCCTGGACCCTGTCTTAATAAACCAAAACAAACAAACAAAAAAAGAAATGCATAAAAAAGTAAATAAATAAAAATAAAGAGTAGAGCTACTGCCCTAAATTTTGGTCTCACTCTCATCTAAGATACTGCATGACTAAAAGGAGTGGTTGTTGTACTGGTGCTAGTAGTAGTAAATAAAAATCACGAGAGGCCGATATATATATTTTTAATCAATTTCCTGCACCAGACTCCAACATATCAGGCTGAAAATCAAAATGCAGTCATTTGTGCTAAAGTTTCTCATCACCAAACTGAAACTAAGCTGTTTAGCTAATCATCTGTGTAATCAGGATTAAAGAGATAACACATAAATTTCCTACAAAGACTATACTAGTTTCGTAGATATGATAAGAGACTTTCCATTACTTTAATCTTTACACAAAATAAGTAACCTGAAATAAACTGATGTTAATCAGTTAGGTACTTTTCTATTGTTTTGTACCTGCTTTACAAGGAAGTTAACTTTGAAATGACCCACGAGCTTTTTGTTTTGGTGTTTCTGCTTTCTTTTTCTACTGTCCGTAAGGATAGCATCTCTGCTCAGTGCTCAGCCCATCCAAACACTTGCTCCGTTTTATGGAATAAAGTTTTGCCTTATTTTCAAATGAAAAAGAAAGCTAATTAAGATGGTTGAACTAAAGGGAAAAAAAGTGGTGTGGCTCTTTTCGTAATTTTGAAAATGGTTCTTGAAAAGCTGTCTTCTAAAGATCTCGCAAAGCAGATCGCCTTGGTAACGTCAGGGCAGACGATAAAGCTTCCAGAGAAGTTTCAACTTCCTTGGTTCCCTCAAAAATGAAGCACAAAGCTGATAATGATCACCAATCAGAATATTCCTGATGTACCTGAATGTAGTCAGAGATGTTCTGTTTTCATAATAGTCCCAAATAAGGAGGCTTCCTTTGTTCATTCATTACATTTGTATTGATCTTCTACTCTGTACATTGCTACTAATTTCTGAAAATAGAGTAAGAAAGAAGACAATATAGAACCATCCTCATGAAACATAGTCTAAGCAAAGGACAGACATTCGCCACTCGTCACACTGGAGTTTCCTTTTCTTGTGATTTTGACTGTTCCCATTTGTGTTATTTGTGACTAGAAAGGTTTAAGATTCTTCATCTGACTGTGGCAACAATGTTCTTTACTGCCTTTGTCTATATTGCTCAGAGTTGACATATCAGCCACACTCCTAATTGTGGAGTGTGCTCCTAACTTCAAAGATCTGAGTATCTTCATTGAATATTTATTTCTTTATGTTTAGTGGAAAACTCTAAGTCTGTAAAAACTTTTATAGATTCCTTAGTATAATTATTATTTTTGCCCTGAATATGTACAGAGAGGGAAAGCAATCAAAACTGGACATCTAATCAGCCATCAGAAGTTTTTAAATGCTTAATTAGTATCATATTTATAGTTATTTTCCTCCACTAAAGATTGACATTTGAATATTTGTATGTATGAACTAAGAACTTTACATTTTAATGAGGTACACCAGTGTTCCTCTATACAACCATAAATATGGATTTGTATGCTTCTGATCACAGTCCACTATCCATTGCCTTTGTTAGGTGTCCTTGAAGAATAAATTTAGGGCATGTAGAATTTTAGATGGGGAATACATTCCAAGGGAAGCCTTAGGATAGAGGTGAATAGAAAAGGGAAAGGCCAGGGGATGCACAATAAATAAGGTAGAAAATTATCCCTAGGTAGTGGAACTTAGGTAAATAATACTTTGTAATATACTTCACGTGTTAATTGGTGGATTTTCAAGTTACTTTTATTGATCCCAAATTGTCTCAGGCATGAAATTTTCCTTGGCTTTGACACTGAACTTTCAAGCTTGTCTTTTCAGGCTTTTCTTTCTTTTGAGTCTAGGCCCACATTTACACCAAATAATCTGATCAAGACAACCCACAACTAACCCACTTGCATGTGACACATTCCTAAACTCACTATCCCGTGAGTCGGAATTCATTTCTCTCTCCAATTCATTGTTTTTTGCTAATAGTGTCACCATCTTTATAATCACCTGGGTTTGAAACAAGCATTTTTGGGTGGCATCACCTCTGGATTTCTCTAGTCGGCTCTCCAGGAGCTAAGCAACTCTGGTCCATTTCTGTTGCATTTCTCATAGAATGTATTCTGCATTTCAGATCCTCATTGTCTTCCAGGTGGGCTTCCCTCCTCCCTCACACTGCCTGATCCATCCTCCACCCCACATAATGACTCATCTCCTGCTTGTGATGTGATCAGTTCAGACTTGTTCTCCCCCTCCACCTCCTCTCCTGGTCCCCAGCTCAGAGACCTTCAATGATTCCTATCATCACTATTTTTTTAAAGCTGATACTCAGGCATTCCAGGATATGGTCTCAGCTGTCATTTCCTCGCCCTCTCTCTCCTTTCTTTTCCACCACAATGATTATTATATGCTGTAAAAGCTTTTATGTTAAATGCTGGGGACATATTGTTGAGCAAGACAGATTCCATCCCTGCCTTGGTAGAGGGTGCAGACAGAGGAGAGACAGATAGCAATTCAAGGTGAACAGATAGTGTTTCAAGAGGAAACAGTGGAGGAGAGGAGAGGATTCACAGGGTGACTCAACTAATCAAGTATAGCAATGTCTCTGAAGGAAGAATGCTTAAGCTCAAGTGTGTGAAAATTAATTAGTAGAATAAAGGACTTGATCTACATTGAATCTTAGGATGGCACTTGGTTGCAGTGTAAAGAAATAATTTGATGGAGTGGTTCTGAATTTTCGGTGTGGGTCACAATGCTCTGGAGGCCTTGTTAGAGCTCTATTGCCCCATCGGTCCCACCCTAAGTATATCTGGGAAGAACCTGAGAACCTGCATTTCTTACAAGTTCACAGGAGACCACTGATGCTGTAAGTCCAAGACCACACACTGAGGACCATGGCTATGGGTGAGGCAAGACCAGAGGCCAAAAGGCCACTTAGGAGGCTGTTAATCAGCTCGGGTGGGTGATGAGGATGACCTGGACTATAGGAGAGTCAGAGCGAGGGAGAGAAGTGGGAGATCTGCGAGACATAAAGGAGTTAGATACACCCAGATTGGGTCATTGATAGAGTGTGAAGATGAAGGAGAGGAATGGAATAAGTCATGAAGGCAGCCAAGTTCTGGTGTAAGCTCCTGGATGAGATGCCCTTAACCAAGATAAGGGATCTAGGAGGAAAGGCATTGCTAGTGCAAGAAGCTACAGAGTTCAGCTAGGGGTAAAATATGATGCTTCAGTTAGGAATGTAGGCTCTGAAGTCAGCTTTCCTGGGCTTGGACACCATCCTAGCCCCTGCTCAGTGGAGAAGCACCAACACCTTCCCCAAACTAGCTGCACCCTGGTTTCTTCATTGTAACTTTGTGATAAGAACAGAATCCACTTCTAGATCTTGGTGAGGATTAAATGAGTTACTGTGTGTAAGATGTCAGCACACAGTGACTACATGCTCCTTTCCAAATGGAATCCCTTATTCCCTGAAGATGACCCATCGCTTGCTTTTGTAATTTCGTTGTTTTGCTTATTTTGGCTCTTCTCTCAAGATTTTCTGCCTCCCATTTCAGTCTATCTCCATTTGAACATTTGTCCTCAGCGTTCAAATCAAATACTACTTCCTCCAGTAAGCCTTCTTTAGGAGGAAGTGATCTCCCTCAGGAAGTGATCTCTTGCTGCAGCACCTACCATCTTTATAATCTTATTTTAGATTATAAATGTCTGTCCGTAAATGTCTATGAGAATTTCCCATACTGGCAGCAATGGGTCCTATCATGTTTTATGACTTTCATCTATCCTCAAACTCAGCTATTGAGTGAATCCTAAAATTAGTTTGTAAACATTATAGGTAGCTGCTACTTTTAATTTTTATAAGCTTTGGATTTGGAGCAGGGATGCTTTCTTTGTGTTCAATTAATCACGCTTACATAGGGGCAGAGACATGGGTTTGTTTGTGATTTATGAATTTAGTATTAATTCATTATGTGAACAAATGCTCTATTATGTTGTTTTTTTCTTTGAGGGAAGCTATTCAGCAGCAAACAAGAGTGCTTTAAACCAGTACTGCTTTCCAGGACAAAAAAAAACACACATTTAAAAAAATATTGAGTAAGACTATCTCCTTTTTACTCTTTCTATACAGACACACACTCATAATTTGCAATACTTGGCTGTTGTGCTTCAGTGATTGTTGTAGCCAGTGTTTGCAAGGAAAACAATTTAATACAGGGCATATAATTTATAGGATTATTTTGTAATAGTCACCCAAAGAGTCAAATACAAAAAGAGTGCAGGAAATCTGTCCACACACTAATGACCCAAAGAATCCAGCCGAGGGCCTGGATTCCACAGCAATATCCTGCACGAGTCCAGCTGAAGACCTAGAGCCCATGACAATGCCCCCACGAGTCCAACTGGAGGCCCAGAGCCCACGACGATATCTTATGCAAATCTGTTTCACAGATCTGCTCTGGGAAGGCCCAAAGGTCAGCGGTGAAAGCTAGAAAATCTGTGTCAGTGGGATGAAGGATCTGTGCCAGCAGGCTGAGGGATCTGCACTGGAGCCAGGAAGCGATATTCAAGGAAAGGACCAGAGATCCCTGAAAAGAACTGCAGCCATCCCCAGTGACAACGAGGTCCCGAGCTCCTCCGACAATGAGAACAGCCAAGTTCATATCAGGAAAACCAGAGTGACATGCTTCTCCAGGAGAACCAACAGCACCACCTCTTCCTCTCCAGTTATCCTTTTTATGTTGTTGGCAACAATCTTCAGGTGGGCCCTCCACACCCAGCACCACACTGATTCAGTTTAGCTGGGGTTACAAGTTGACCACCAGTTGTCAATCCACCACAGGGGTATTTTACCATATTCTACATGTGGTATATGCTCTTGTTAAAGAAGTTTGTTTTTACATCTTGCCAAGTTTCTACCAACTAATATATTCCATCATGTTTCTCATTACAAAACAAACTGGAACAAATCCAGTGCACTTACCACAAATTAATCCTTGGTCATCTTTTTCTTTTCTTTCCCCCTCTGAGGAGGATATAAGTGGATTATAGCACTGAAAACAGGAAATACTTTGGAAATTACGGAAAATCAGTGTGGGAAAATAATAACATAAAAGGTTATGCTTTCAAAATTCTTTCTGAAGATTGTGCTTTAGGGAAGAAAATAATAGGAATATTTTCATCTTGAATTTAATTATTGTTCCTTTAAAATGGTGAATTTAAATGCAAACTCCTCCCTTTGTTGTAGTAATAAAACAAAGATCAGCAATGAATTATGTAATTTATGGTTAAATAAAGTTTTTCCCCTTATAGGGCTTAATGTCACAGGAGATATTCAAATTATACAAAAGCCTGATGCAACTACTATGCATACCATGGACTGTTCTCCCCTTTTACATCTGGGTTCTCCAGCCTGCACTTGCCTGAACATAGAATGTATACTCACTCCCTTTACAATTTCCCAAGCAAATGCCCTCCTGCTTAGTTGCACAAGCAAATGAACACCTTTCTCTCACAGTCAGGCTTTGCATGCCAAAAGAATTTGTATAAGTCGCTGCAAAGTTGTGCAAAGCCAGGGCTAGTTTCTTGGCTTGTCATAGGAACTAGGGGTTATCATAAACAGAGTTCCTCATATTTTCAGCGCGTACCTACATCTTCGTGATACACCTAGCAGCCCCATGGTGCCCATGCAGCGTGTGTCAAGTGGGTGATCATAAAGATGGCTTATTTCAGTTTTCTTATTATAAACAATGCAGTGAAAGTACACATCTGATGCTAGTTGCATGTTTAAAATGTATAGAGATACATATATATATAGCCACCACAATGATAGGACAACCACTCCACCCCGTATTAAATAAGTCCCCCTAGTGTCCACAGTAGTCTATTTACCACAATTGGCAGTCTATAGCAACAGTGACGACAGACCCTCCTACTCCTCCCAGCCCTGGTCAGGCGGCACCCTGGGTGGGGCTGGGCTTCTCTGTCAAGATCTTTCTCCTCAGTAACCAAACAGCCTCAGCTGTGAGTGCTAGAAAAGAGAGGTACTCTGTGAGGGACCCTCCTTTGATTAGAAAAGCGGAGTCTGCATCTCTGCTTCAAGTGGCTCACCGTCCCTCACATCACTGACGTGACTATTGAAGTCACAGATGCACAGCTTGACTTTTTAATTTTCAGCAATATTTTTTCCCTCCACTCTTCCACTGATGCTCACTCTTAACTGCTTAGCTCATTCTTAACTACTTTCTCCAGAGGGCTGGGTACAATCTCAGCTTCTTTTTGTCCTGGGACATGGAACGATTGGAATGTTTGGAAACTTGGTGTCTCCTTTAGGCTACTCTTAACTTGGGGTGGTTTACCATTTCCCTTTTTTTTACTTCACTCTTTTACACACATTATTCTAATAGTATGTGGAACACTGTGGTCTATATGGCATTTCAGTTTGGTCAGAAAACACTCAGTGAATTTCCCTTTTCCACCCCATATGGACAAAACAAATTTCTTTCCTGGCTCTGTAGAATAGGCTCTGCTTTCCACAAATGCAGATACCATGGTTTTATGCACAGTGTAAATATTTCTTCCGGTAGTATTGTGCTATTTCTGTTTCATGATCCAACCATTCTGAGTCATATAATTATGAAGACATTGCTGTATGGAAGGCAGGGCATTCTACTGGGTGTCACGAAAAGGTAGAGTAGAAATGATTCTTGCCCTTCAGGGTAACTAGAGAGGACAGAAGCACCTGTAACTAGACAAGAATCAGACTGGACACTGCTGCCCTCATTTTCTGTTCTCATTGTTCTATATCAAGGCACTTGCCATATATCACAGCAAGTACACAAACATGGCTTTACGAAGATAATGATGACATCGAAAAGAACGTGGCACAAGCTAATTCTGAAAATGTGAACTACATGGGCTACTTGTTTGCAGCATGTCGAGCAGGCACTGAGTAGTATTGTGTTTCCCTGGAAATTTTAAAATATTCTGTAATATAATATGAGACCATTGTGGCACCCTGGGATGTCTTGGAACACATTTTAGGAGCTGAGATCCTTTTAGATAAAATTGATAAAATTTTCATGAATATATACTCTCATAAGCCTGAAAGATATATATATATATTTTTTGTTTGTTTGTTTGTTTGTTTTTTGTTTTTTTTTGTTTTTTTCAGACAGGATCTCACTGTGTAGTTCAGGCCGACCTTGAACTTACTATGTAGACCAGGCTGGCCTCAACTTGAGGCAATCCTCCTGCCGCAGCCCTCCTGAGTGGTCGGATTACAGGCATGTGACAACAAGCCTGACTAAAGATATTGTATTTGGTTGTTATTTAGTTGCTTCTATCATGTTGGCATCTCATTAAAATGTGCAATTTTAACTGCATATACTACACATGAGTTTCTTTGGTTAAAATACACATTTCTACATGCATGATTCTTAGAAGAAGCCACTTGCTATGGCTTTGTGTCAGGTCAGAAAGATAAGCATTTTATTTCTTCAGACAACTGTAAAATATCAAACTAGGTGATGAATGACAGATGAATGGATCCAGAAAATATGGTGTATATATACATGGTGGAATATTACTGAGCCATAAGAAAGAATTAAATCCTTTTATTTGGAGGAAAATGAATGGAAATGGAGGATGTTATGCTATGTAAAATAAGCCAGACATGCAAAGACAAGTACCACGTGTTGTCTCTCATATGTGGAAGCTAAAATTCATATGTGGAAGCTTAATGTAGAATACTGATTACTAGAGGTTGAGAAGGGTAAGGGAGTTGGGGGATGAAAGACTAGATAACAAGTATGCAAACACAATTAGATAGAAGGAGTAAGACCTTGTGTTCCACAGCATAATGGTGAATATAGTTCATAATAGCCTATTATGTATCTTATCAAGAACTAGAAGAAAGGAACTAAAAGTTTTCAGGCATAAAAAGTGATAATGAGATGGAAATGCTAATAATCCTGACTTGATCAGTACATATTGTGTATTTATGTGAACTCTCACAGTGTACCCAACAACTATGTACAAATTTTACCTCTGAATAAAAATTTAAAATGAAGTATAGCAAGGGACATCTCATAGCATCACACATATTTGAAACTTCACCCGAGATGTACACACACGTGTACAATGCCCTCCAGTCCTCCCCCTTCACGGCCAGCATCTGTCGGAGTGATGGGAGTACTGCTATATCCACTTTAGGAAGATGGGAAAACTTGTGTTACTGTTGCAGAAAAGGATTGAGGGACGGACATCCTCTCTTAGGCCTCAATGCCCTCACTCACATTTTCTCTTGAGTACCTGCAGGTCAGTCCAGAGGTAGGCGTCCTGCCTTGTCCACCTGTCCCAGGGCTCCCATTCAGTGACACGACTCCAAACCTATGCTTTCTGGCAGCACATGCTCCCTCTTTATAATGCACGAGGACCCTGTGGAGAGTGAAGCTGTGCTTCTTTTCTCTGCGTGTATTGACTGTTGCTGCCTTTAGCAGATATACAATTAATGGTAGAATTTAACAAGGATAATATATCCTTGTAGTCAGATTAATGCAATTCTCTTTTTTGCCAATATTATTGGCAGTATGATTGCACATCATTTAGGGGACAGGTGGAGATGAGTTTCAGGGTTCTAAACTACAGCAGACTAGATTACTGCCTTCAGGCCAATACATAAGTCCACACTATATTATAAAAATAAATACTAATGTGTTCATGGTCTCCTACTAAGAATAAATGTTTTAGAAAACCGTTTCCTGAGAGTTTTCTGTAAAGCATGGACAGTATTACTTGTAATAATGAACTCTAGAAACAAAAGGTAGGCTAACCCAAACCTAACAAGTTTCTTGGTTGCAGGACCTCTCAGAGTTTTAATATGCCTATGTTAATAGCCAAGCTTCCAAAAGAGGCCATAGTGGTGAATATTCTCCAAATTTAATTTAAACCTGACTAACGTTCACAGGATATTTGTTGGAAGCAGTGTTCTCTTGAAGTTGAACCACACTATTAGGAGCCAGATGTGTACTTTCCCTGCAATACCTTATTACTGGTGAAATGGAGATAATCACCTCCATCTGTCAGAGACTCAGGAAGCCTGGCGGGTGTCAGCTGGGATCATGTAGGAACAAAAGAGCATCATAATTATAAGGTATAACATTATTTTTCTGCTGTACATTTTAAACAAAATCTACTTTTATCTGCTTGTGATAAAAGCATAGTCATGATTTTGTAAGCTATAAACTTTGCTTGCAGGTTAAAAGTCAGCATCTCAAGGAATTTCTTTTAATTTGCATCCTGAAGGACATGAAGTGACAAATGTTACATGTGTAGCTTACTGGCTTGGCAATACCCTACAAAAACCAGTCAAGAACTGCCGTTTATGTTCAGTGAAAGGAAGATATTTTAAAGATGATCTTTACTTGGTAAACTTCTCTGATTTGTAAGAAATAACTTAGTCACATGTTTAATTTTCTCATCATCTGGAACATTTCATCATAATGTCTAAATACATATTGACTGATCATAGAATGCAACCTGAGTGTTTCTCTAGGAGGCAGGTTTTTTTTTTTTTTTTTTTCTTTTTGGTTTTTTTGAGATGGGGGTCTCACTTTTTTTTTTTCCTTTTCTTTTTGAGACAAGGTGTCCCTATGCAGTTCAGGCTGGCCGTGAATTCACTTTGTACTCCAGGCTGGCCTCGAACTCCCAGCAATCCTCCTGCCTTAGCCTCCCGAGTGCTGGGATTACAGGCATGCACCACCACATCTGGCCATTGCTTTGTAGTTCAGGCTGGACTTGAACTTACTATGTAGCCCAGGCTGGCCTCAATGTCACATGATCCTCCTGCCTTAGCCTCCTGAGTGGTGGAATCACAGGTGTGCAACACTATGCCCAGCCAGGAGGCAGATTTTAAAGCCCTACTTAGTGATGGTTAGAGGCCAACTGCCACGAGAAAGCTCTGCAGAGTCTCAGCTAATGAGTCACAGCTTGTGAAGTCATCGCCTGGTGCTATGGTGTACAGAAATCATCTCTTTCCAAACAGCTTTAATATTTCTTGTCTTCGAAAGCATTGAGTATTTTCCTGTTGCTATTGCAGCAAGTTACTACACACACTGTGGCTCAAAACGATACCAATCTATAATCTTTACACTTCTGGGTGTCAGTGGTCAGACATGGGTTTTACATGGCTAGAATCCATACTTTAGTGGAGCCGCATTGCTCTGTAGAATCTTCAAGAAGCCACTCGGTTTGTGGCTCCTTCTTATCTTATCAATGCGGTTTGTGGCTCCTTCTTATCTTACCTCTGCTTCCGTTGTCGCAACTCCTTCTCACACTCTGACACTCCTACTTCTTCTCCTAAAGATCCATGTGATCAGATGGAGCCCAGATAATCCAGGATAATCCTCACATTTTGTGGACTTTAATTTAATCTCACAGCATTCCTTCTTTTAGATAAGGTATCACACAGGTATGGGGGATAAGGGCATGGATATATTTGGAGGAACATTTCATATAATGTCAAAATAATTGTCAGTAAATCTCGTGCTCTGTTAAAAACTAAATGGATTCACAACAAAATACAAACAGCTTGGCTTAAAAATGGGCAAAGGACTTGGATAAACATTTCTTCAAATAAGACACACAAATTGTCAACAAATATAGGAAAAAATCTCAGCATCATTGATCAATAGAGAAACATATTAACTATTTTTATTCTCCTATTATTTTGTAATGAAGTTTTGTTTTACCTTTTTCCATAAAATAAAAAAAAAATCAATAGAGAAATAAAAGTCAAAAGTGCAACAACATTCCATTCTATACCTACTAGGACAGTTATTATAAAAAAATAATAAAGTGGAAAAAAGAAAAGAACTAATACTGGCGAGGATGTAGAGAAATTGGAACTTTCATACTTTGGTGATGGGAATGTAAAATAGTATAGTGTTTACGCCAAACAGTATAATGATTCCTCAGTATATAGAATACTGATTTATCATACAACTGGCAATTCTACTTCTAGGTACACAAAGAACACAAAATAGTTCATAACAACACTATTCAAATAGCAAAAAAGGTGGAAGCAACACAAACGTCCATCAGTGGATGAATGGATAAACAAAATGTGATGTGTACACGCACGGAATATTATTTGGTCACATGAAGGAATATAGTACTGATAACACTACAGTGTAGATTAACTTGAAAGCACTGTGCTGAGTGAAAGAAACCAAATTCAAAAGGTCACATACACATATGTATATTTCTATTTATGTGAGATGTCTAAAACTTAAGGAGAAAGAAAGCAGATTACCAGGGGCTTGAGGAAGAAGGAAATTAAGAGTGACTGATTAATAGGAAAGGGATTTCAATTTAAAAATTCTGGCACTAGATAGTGGTGATGGTTGCAAATATTTATACTGAATGTCACTGAATTGTGCATTTTAAAATAATTGGTATATTTTGTGCTGTGTACTTTACCACAATTTTAACAACTATAAGGAAATGTTTCTTAATTTATGTCTTTTCAAGTTTCTTTTACAAATATTTACACACCGGCATTATGCTCTTTTTATTCATTTTGAGTGCTTCAAACGCAGTGATAATCTTTTCTCCACACCTAAGCAGAGTGTGGAGAAAACCTGAAGGCAGGTGGTCAATCGCTAAATGTTTTAAAACCAATAAACACCTTCAGTGGACTCGTAGTTATTCTAAGACTGTTTATCACTCCCTGGCCATTGTAATATAATTAAATTGCTCAGATTTAATCATATATATATATATATATATATATATATATATAAATATATATATATATATATGATGAAACAATAATTAAGAGGAAGGAAGCATGTTAAGAAAAAAGCTTAAATTTTCTTGTAAAATCCACTTAATGCTCAGTAGAGGTCAGTAATGGAACATGGCAGAAAAAGAGAAAGAAATAAAGGCAACAAATACTGTATGAAGAAGTCAAGGACATACTGAAGGTTTTATATATAAGCCTCAATATTAAGCTAGAGATATACTTTGGTTTAAACAAAATAAACATATGTATTTGAAATGTGCATACCTGTGATTTTTTAAGTCATCTTTATGAAAACATAATCTATACTCAATAAACTGCCCATCTTTTAGATGATGAATGCATGAATTTTGACAAAGTGCATGTATCACAAAACCAAGTTCACTCCTAAAAATTTCCTTGGGCACTTTGTCATTAATCTACTGCCATGTTCCAGTCCACAAATACTAGTTTAGATTTGTTCTTTTGTGGTAAAAATTGTGCTTTCCCTTTAATTTTATATCTTAAATGTTTTAAATAAGAGAATCATCTATTAAATTGTGACAAAAATCCTAAGTGAAATGTATAGTAAATTTTGATGGGAATAATTTCCTTTAAATTCTTACTTTAGAAATTAGAGGGGCTGGTGAGATGGCTCAGCGGCGTAAGTGCCTGCCCGGCAAGCGCGAGGGTCCGAGTTCGACTCCCGGAACCCACATACGAGAAAAGGGCCAGTGATATCGCTCAGCGGCACTGGTGCTTGCTGGCACGCGAGGTCCTGAGGTTGACCCCCGGTACCCACAAAAAAAAAAAAAAAAAAAAGAAATTAGAATTCTATTAAGTTGTTTCTTTTTTACAAATAGATATAGCTGTTTTGCTAAAATAACTTTTTGAGCAGCACGGGCGCCTGCTGGCGTGCGAGGTCCTGAGGTCGAACCCCTGGTACCCACAAAAAAAAAAAAAAAAAAAAAAAAAGAAAATATACCACCTAAAATATCCCAATTCTTTGCTTTTGCACAGCAAGAGAAACCACCAACAGAGTGAAGAGACAACCCACAATGTGGGAAAAAATGTTTGCCAGCTGTTCCTCAGACAAAGGATTACTATCGAGAACATATAAAGAACTCAAAAAAATTAGACCTCCCAAATTTAAAGACCCACTCCAAAAATGGGCATCTGAGATGAATACACATTTCTCAGATGAAGAAATACTAATGGCAAATAAATATACAAAAAAATGTGCAACATCACTAGTCATTCGAGAGATGCAAATTAAAACAACACTGAGATACCATCTCACCCCAGAAAGAATGGCTACTATTAAGAAATCAACTAATAACAAATGCTGGAGGGGCTGTGGGGAAAAAGGAACCCTTCTTCACTGTTGGTGGGAGTGTCGACTGGTACAGCCACTGTGGAAGTCAGTGTGGAGATTCCTCAGAAAACTAGGGTTGGAGGTCCCATTTGACCCAGCTATTCCCCTTCTGGGCATCTTCCCAGAAGAATTAAAAACATCGTACCACAGCGATATATGTGCACCCATGTTTATAGCAGCACAATTTGTAATAGCCAGATCTTGGAAACAACCCAAATGCCCATCAACTGAGGAATGGATAAGAAAGATGTGGTATTTTTATACAATGGAGTACTATTCAGCCATAAAGAAGGATAAACTGGAGACTTTTATAGGTAAATGGATGCAACTCGAGAAAATACTCATAAGTGAAATAAACCAGAAGCACATGTGTAAGCATCGTATTATCTCTCTAGTATGAGAAACTGAAAGAGTAAATAAGATCCAAAATGTACAATAGATATGGTGAATCAAAAAGAAACTGGTCAAAAGGAAAGAGAGACTGGAATAGGGAAAAGAAAGAAGGGAAAGGGAAAAAAACAATTGTATATATATATATATAAGATGGTTAAGATAGATACACTACCATTTTTACTTAGTTCATTGAAGAGTAAGGTTTGTGCCAATAACGTTTGGACAATTGAATGCTAATGTCTGGTGTCCTGAATAACTAACTTAAAGATAGTAATACGTAATGTATTAACCATTGTTACCCTCCTATTATGTTGGTTTGAAAATTTGTTCTTCTTTTGATTTGTTTTGTTTTTTTCTTTAAAAAAAAAATAACTTTTTGACTTTAATAAGGTTTTTCCTTTTCACAGTAGAATAATATTTTAAATTTTTGATTCATTTCTATGGGCTTGATGTATTTTCCTTCTCTTTTTGTTTCATGGTGAAGAATTCATTTGATTAGTTTAGAATCCAGGTCAGTGGTTATTTTTCAAGCAAGCAATCCTGGCTGTTTACAGAGCAGATGTGGATTAGAGGTAAGTAGAACAGAACATTTGGAATGATTCCCAGGCTGAATACATAAACGAGATTTTTAAATAAGCCCTGACATTTCCCAAGAGATATTACATAAGAGTTAAGAAAAATAATCAAGTAATGGGCTGATATGTTGTTGTTAAGGTTTAAATGTGTTCACCAAAGTTTGTGTGTTAGAAACTTAATCCCCATGCAATAGCGCTGGGAGGTGGAGGCTAATGAGAAGTGCTTATGAGGGCTCTTATTAATGCTGGATTAATGGACTAATGTTGCTATCATGGAAATGAACTAGTTATGGAGAGAGTAGATTTCTTATAAAAGTGAGTTCAGCCTTGTCTTGCTACCTCATTCTCACCCTGTGTTGCCCTTTCACCTTCCACCATGAAATGACACACCACAATGAACCTAGAGAGATGTGAGCACCATGCTCTGAATTTCCTGGTCAAAAAATTCTGTTAATTATGTATTATCCAGTCATGGACGTTCTGTAATAGCAACAGAAAAGGGACAAAGACAGTAGTCTGTCTTAGAAATGCACTACACTGATCAGAAGGTAGAGTTTTAAAATTTGTGCATCCTGCGTATGTACAGATTCTCACTGTGTACTTTCCAGCTTTAAGATATTTTAAATATGGTAAATGTAAATGCTTCATTCAGTGGTTACTAGATTCAGCAGTTTTTGAGCAATTGAATCCAGAAAAAGAAATTATAATATATTTCACATATGGGGTGTAAGTTTGAAGTCATTTTTTTTTTCTTCAAAGTTGTATACCTTTTATTTCTGATCCATTTGGGGAACCCTAATAAGTGAACTACAGAAAAATACATACAAAATTATGCATATTAGTTATTAGGTCTTATACCATTTTATAATTATTTGCTGAAGAATATCATTCAAGATACAAGGATGGAGGGTCAGGAACTTTCCTAAGCTGAGAAACATAAATGCAAGACAGCCATAGAAAGTAATCATCAAAACACAGTTAATCAACAGACCATAGAGAGGGCCCTTTAAACATTTATATCAAATAAACAGAACTCAATTCTCTTGGACTGTTCTGAGAATAAGAAATACTTTTCAATAAACTGACAGTTCTCAAAGTAATATTTAAGTGCCAGCTTCCAAGAAAATGGCCATTTCTGACATTGTCAGAAATCCTAAAGTTGAGAAAAGCGGTAAAAATGAAACCAGACGTTGAACTACACCATGAAGTCATGTGAATGGTACGACTGTTGAATAAAAAGTTGGGTTGTATAAATACAATGCAGGATCAGTGCTACGTGAAGGTGTCTTTGTGCAGACACCTGGAAAGTGCAGTAAGCCAGATGATGGGTTGGTACATTCCCTGCAGTGCTGATGGCCAGAGAAGATTGATGCCCCAACTTTTAGGTAGGGAGAATCTAACCTCCTACTTTTCTAGTCAGGCCTTCAGTGGGTTGTATGATGCCAGTCACATTGTGGAGGGACATCTACTTTACTCGATGTCCGCAACTCAAATGGTCATATCTTCCAGGAACACCCCATAGTCATACACAGGAATAGTTTTACCAGCCACTTGGCTCTTCTGTGACCTAGTACAGTTGATAAATAAAATTAATCATCACAGTGCATGACCCACATCAGTTTCTCTTTTTACATAAGTTAAATGAAGGGGCCTTCTGCTATTAGTTGAAATTTGTAAGCTTAGCTACATTCAAGGGAGAGGAGAGAAACATTGTTTTTGTTAAACTTAAAAAAACAGCCAGTCTGCTGGGTGTCCCAACATTGCAGCACATTTGGTACTTTAATTTTTTCATAAAAAGTTGTGGAACTCCTCAAAATGTTTTTATGAATACCATAAAACATAGTGGGTGAGCAGTTTTCACTTTGACTTAGATCACAGGCTTTTGCGGGGATTTCTTAACATCCACACTCTACTTAAACAACATACCAGCTGGGTTTGTCAGTTTTTAATTTTGAATGTAGATAATATCTATATAAAAGGGATTTGCTGCTGAAAAATATTTTTAATACACTACCAAAGTGGATTAAAAGCCTAGATTTGAATCCTGACTCTATTACTGTCTATCTATGTGACCTTGAATATTGAACTCACTGAAGTGTCAAATTATCAATCTGTAAAATAAAAGTAATAATATCTTATGATAATATATTATTATGGGGATAACTGTAGGTAATAAACATAAAACTTTTACTCCAATGTCCAATACATAGTTGGCACTCAAATCACACAGGCGATTGTTGATAATATTGCAATTCTATGAGCTGCAGAATTTCAGGAAAGATCTGGAACAGTCTTCAGCAGTATAGAGTCATAATGATTCCTGTCCAATTTTAGCACAGAACACAGTCTGGTATTTAATGCATCCCTGAACCAATTATGGGCCCTGGCTTTACAGGTCTGAGTTCTCGCCATAGCATGTTGTCAAGGAAATAGACTCACAGACAACCAGCAGCACAGGTTGGGAGGCAGGAAGTGCTCTTTCCTGGGAGCAGGCTCGGGCTCTGCGGTGACATAATGGTGTAGTTGATTTTAGATTCTTCTCTTTTTGATAAACAAAGCTGGGTGACCAGGTGTTTTGCAAAAATATCCCATTACCCTGAAAGAACTACAGAGAAAATAACTGCAGAAAAGTCATTAAAGGATGAACTTTAGTTTTGTGAATTACACTTAATGTAAACTGATTCATTCATAAAATAATTTTCGGATGTAATAATAACTACCACATTTCACTGCTTGTCTTAGTTACTTTGCTTGTTGCTGGGATACAATAACCAACACCAACGAATTAAAGGAGGAAAGGTTTATTTTGCCTCACAGTTTGTAGCAGTTTCAGTCCATACACAGCTGGCTCCATGGTAGGATGGCATGGCAGGGGGCATTGCAGAGGAGAAGTTGCTCAGTCATGGTAGTAGGAAGTAGGGAGAGAACAACGTAGAAGCTAGAGAAGGAGATAACCCTTTCAGGTCGTGCTGCCAGTGACCTACCTCTTCTGACCAGACCCTCACCACACTAGCAAGCGTATAGCAAGTCAGCCACATGCTCCCATAATCCAGTCACCTTCCAAATGCTCTGCCCATGAGCATATGAGGTTGTTGGGGGACATCTCAATATAAATCATAATATTACTTTACTTAATTTTTTTCTAATTCTCATGACATATTACAAAGCAACATTGTAAATGTGAAAACACTGACCCAGAATCAGAAGCCAGAAAACAAGAGGGTCTGATAAAGACCTGGGTCTGCCTGACCTTATAATTCACGCAATTTTTACTTCACTTCATTCTTAGTTTTCCAGAAAATGTCCAAATGCTAGAGAATGAGAGCTCCTTCACTGAAGAGAGGATGCTCAGTGTCTGTCTGCTTAGGTAGGAATTGGTCCTGCACTTTCCCTTGTGCTCATGCCTTGCTCCCAATGTCTTGCCCAAGAGGGGTTTGATTAAATATAGGCTTAAAACAGCACAAATTGCAGCATCTTCCTCTAGTTCTTGGGACTATAAAGTAGAGAAAAACTCTCAACTCTCATCTCCTCCTCCTTCCTCCTCTACCTACCCTCCTCTAGGATATAATGAAAAATGCTGTTCTTATGCAGAACACAAGAATTCTAGAGCCAAGGAAGTAAAGTTTATGCTTGCACCATCTCTGTGGCATACCCTTGCTGGTTTCCTTATGAGAATTGTTACTTAGCTTATGAAATATGATTAAAATTTAAACTAAAAAGTAATACGTACTCTACTGCTTGCACTTAGATTTGATGGATATTCAGCTATGCCCTGTCTCTCATTATTGATATACAAGGGTGATGTCTCCATGGGAAAATAATTGCCAATGCATGACTTATTTCTTTCTAGGAAAGCTTCAGTCTCTGTTACTCTTCCAGAGAGTGGTTATCAATGGGTTATTATAAATCCTCATTTGGTTTGCAAGTGAGTATTCAGGAGGGAACTCATGGCTTAGAGAGAAAAGCTGGTGACCATGGAAAAGGAGACAAGGGTGGTTGCAATTGCTGCCTGCCGCACTGGGCCACCACTGTCACAGCAGATGGGTCTACAGGTGCAGTGACCATGGCTGTGAAAGATTCCAGCAGAAACATAATCCTATGCAGCAGCAGCCAAAGATCAAGTTAGCACTGTGACTCTGGAAGGGGTGGTTGTCATTTTCAGCTGGGACTTCAATCACATAATGACTATTCATAATAAAAAGGGCTTGAAACAACTATTATTCCTAAAGTTTCTAAAAAGTTAAACATACTATCATGATAGCAAATTTTAGACTTAGGTTGAAAGGCATCTAGCTCATACATATCATTCCAGAGCTAAGAAAACAGGCAGGGCTACCCCTGGGAAAAGAAATAACAATGAAATCCATTGGTAAAGAGCTTTCCGGTGATCATTGTTGGGCATTTATAGATCTAAAGGCTAAGAAGTTACTACAAATAAAAAACACATTATAATTATTTTTTCATTATGTAAGTCATTATCCACAGCTTTTTATTTTTGTCAAAATATCCCAAATTTAATTTGAGTATCAGTCCAAGCCTTCTTCCTGTAGAACACAAAGCCTGGGTGATATGAGTATCAGGACAGGTTTAACGGGAAGTGGGTGTCCATGAAGATTTGACTCTTTCATGGGCTGAATTTTGTGAAACCCAGAGGGGTGATGACCAAGGGCCTCAAGGTCCATAGGAAACAATTTCAGATAAAAAATCACTTAGACCATTGAACACTTTGTTTGTCAGATGGAGCTAGGATACAGAGGAGATCCAAATACAGGGTAAAGGTAGAAAATTTTAGGTAAATATATGAGAGCAAGTGCACTGGGAGCCATGCCTGGTGGGGGAAGTCTGAGAAATGTCCTGAATCTAAGGAAGCAACAGCAGCAGCCTTGTTATAGGCAGAGCAGGATTCAGGCATTGGTAGCGGGAGGAAAGTTCTGAAAACCTGGACACAATGCAGTGTTTTAGTGTTCCTAATGGCTCCCTATGAAGGCAATAATAACTGATTATGTTCACAACTCTGGGTTTCCAGCAGGAGTGATTCTCCTGCATATATCATATATAATGGCCTGAGTAGAGCTGAAGTGTCCAAATCAGCCTTGCTCATATCTGACATCTTTGGTCTTCTCTATGTGGCCTCTCATCCTATCTATAATAAGCTAGACCCAGCTTTTTCACAATGTTCTGATATTTGACACTGAAAAGAGCAAGAGCAGAATCTGCAAAATCTTTGAAGGACTAGGCCTTGTGATTGGCCTTACTTTCCTTTTTATTGGTCAAATTGACAAAGTGAGTGCAGATTCTAGGAAAAGGATAAGCAGATGCTATCTTTTGATCAGAAAATCAACAACATCACGTTGCAAAGCTTGCATGTGAGGAGGTCTGGTTCACTGGGGATGATCATATAATAATTCAACACAGGAAGTTTTTTCCTTAACATGGCTAATTTCTTTTGATATGCATTATGTTACATGGATGCTTCTGAATTTTTCTGTTTATTTTCTTTGTACGATACAGACCTTTTAAATTTTATTTAATAAGCACTAATTAGATACCCATTATATTCTTGACATTATGCTAGATGATAGGGATATAATGGTGAATTAAACCTCTCACTGTCTTCAAAGAAATATAAAATCAGAGGAACAGTCTATGGTGAGGTAGGGAAAGGGAACAAGGCAACAGGCATGGCAGGCAGGATGGTAGTAGACAGCAAGCAACATCGTAGAGAGTGTTGGAAAGGAATCAGGATGACCTCTGACTTTGTGAAAACCTGCCTATAAGTAAAGATGCTTTCTTCCTCCAGATATAATTTAATTTGTTTTTTTCAGTAAAACCTAATTTCAAAGAAAGGCATGTAAATACTGAAAATTCTTGGTTCTAGAGGAAAGTAGTTTTTCAAAAAATATTTCAATTGACAAAATGTAGGTATATTTAAGTGTTGAGCATTTATAAATATACTTGTTGGTCATTTGCATGTTTTCTTTTGAGAACTATCTATTCAGGTCATAGCCTGTGTTTTAACCAGGTTACTTCTTGTCATCTTTCTCCTTTTCTTGTATTGTGTTGCATGAGTTTCTTACATATTCCAGTTACTAATCCTTGGTCAGATCAATAGTTTGCAAATATTTTCTTCCAATCTGTAGGTTGTCTCTGCACTCAATTGATTGTTTTCTTTGTTGTGCAGAAGCTTTTCAGTTTGATGCAATCCCATTTGTCTAATTTTGTTTTTGTAGCTCATGCTTTTGGGGTCATATCCAAAAAATCATTACCTAAATTCTGAATCAAGTATCTGGATGTCCATATTTGCTCAATACTTGGGAGGTTTCCAACTAGTAATTCTTTAAATAATTTCTATATCTTTTGTTCTCTGTTCTCCTTCTGGAACTTCCATAGTTTATATATGAGATGTAAGCAAAAACCCAGGGTAATGTTTAAATTTTTAAGAAAAATTCATTGTAGTAAAAGACACAATTCTAGAAGTCCTCTTTTATGAGTGTCCTCAGTGCCATGGTGCCTGCCCCATTGTCCTAAGATTGATTCAAAACATTTATCTTTCATGGTCACTTAAACTTTGCAAAAGAGCCAGGGTGACAGATTCAGTGAAACATGTGGATGAGGACACACTGTAATGATTTTATCTGACAGAAATTGTTGCAGATGATTTGAATTGATTTAGGACATCCCAGCCACTATGACAGCAAAACCAAAGACACTCACAAAAGAGGACTTCCAGGACTGGTTCAGAATGTGGTAAGAACAATGAAATAAATGTGTTCAGAGCAAAGGGAAGTATTTTGAAGGAGATTAATGATAATGTGTCTTTTACTGTAATAAAATTTAAAAAATTTAAACATTCTCTGTCGTATTTGATTAGACATTATATTTGTTTACTTGATGCTTTACTATAGGTTCCTTTCACTTTCTACACCATTTTTTCCCTCTTTGTTCCTCTAACTGATTAATTTCAAATGACCTGAATAATTCAAATGACCTTGCTAATTCTTTTTTTTTTTTTTTTTTTTTGTTGTGGGTACCGGGGGGTCGACCTCAGGACCTCGTGCGCCAACAGGCACCCGTGCCACTAAGCGATATCACCGGCCCCTTTTTCGTATGTGGGATCCGGGAGTTGAACTCGGGCCCTTGCGCTTGCAAGGCAGGCGCTTACGCCACTGAGCCATCTCACCGGCCCATGACCTTGCTAATTCTGAAAGATCGAATTTGCTGTTGAAGCTCTGTATTGGATTTTTCAGTCTGCCATACTCTTCAACTCCAGGATTTCTCTTTACTGAACTTCTCATTTTGCTCATGAGTTATTTCCCTCATTTGTTTAGTTTATCTGTATTTTCTTACACCTCATTGAATTCTTTAAGATTTATTTTCAATTATTTTTTTTACAATTCATGGGTCTTCACTTTTGAGGAGTTGATTACTGGAACTTTAGTTTCCTTTAGTGGTGTTATGTTTACCTGATTCTTCATTATCTGTGTAGCTTTGTGTTGGTGTCTGCACATTTGGAGTAGGAAGTACCTCTTCTGTCTTTACAGAATGGCTTTAGCAAGTAAAGACCATCTCTTACGGTGCACCTGGGCCGACAAGATTGCTTCCAGGATCATGGTTGAACAGGATTGGAGCTGGGTCATGTAGCTGCTCCAGGGTCCATAGTGAGATGTGTACTTGGTGGAACTATAACCAGGAGCTCAAACAGGCATGGCTCTTGTGTGATCTGGCTCAAAGTTTTGTAGACTTCCTGTGTGAACCTTTGCAACATTTTCCTGAGGTAGATGGAAAACAAATACCTTGCTGCTCAGGGAGTCCATGGTAAAGAATTACAGAGGATCCCCCAGCACATGTCCTGTTTACATGAACACTAAGATCCCCTACACTGATGTTAGGATTATCCTAAATTAGTGCCCATCTCAGTTGTTCCCTGAGCCTACAATCTTGGAGCAATGGCATGTATATATGAAGCTGTGGCTCATTCCATGTGTTGGCAGGGAAGGAGGACCCTCCTGCACTGCCCAATTGAATTGGTGCAGTCCTGCCATCTGCCACTTATCTGGCCTACAGTTACCCCTGCAGTATGCCAGTGTGGGATGAAATTTTGAAAACAGAGCAGAGCTCTGGTCACTCCTTTGTTAGGGAGAAATGGCTGGCTGGATGCCACCCACTCAACTGTGAACCACCAGGGCTTAAAACAAGCAGAATCTCATCACTTCTTAAATCTCATGCCTTATGCTGTGTAAAAAAGTCATAGAGAATATATTGTCAGCTCGTACAATAGAGATCTGAGTGAATTTATTACTTTTCAAATTTAAATCAGATTAAAACTATGATTACTATAATGTAAATTATTTTCTGTTTGCATGCCACAACTGCAAAAAACTCAAAGTTTTGTAGATTTCTTTTGTGCATCTTTGCAATGATTTCTTGAGGCACATGGAGAACAAATATCTTCATTCCATGTGCTCAGGTAATCATTGTACAAATTATACTGTGAAGTCCCCAGCACAAATCTCAATCTCCACGTGCACGATGGTCCCCTACATGGATGTTTGGACGATCCTAAGTGAGTGTTCATCTCCTATGAAACCGTGGCTGCCTTTTTTCACAGCCTTTTAGAACATCTGCCAGCACTACCCAAATGAATCCTAGTGTAATTATGCAGTCATAATGTAAATGTTTAATGGAGGCATGGCACTCTCATCTGATTACTTTGCTGTTGTAAAGAAAAAGTATCTAATTTAACATTAAGTCTATAATAAGTGACCAGTGCTTTTCTGCTGGGGTAAATGAAATCCCTTGAATTTTAATAATGACATGTGTTCTGAACTGAAGTTAAACTAAGCTAGAAAATCATAACTCTACCTTAAGGTAGTACAGAAAGTCAATCTCACACAGATTGGTCACAATATGGTAAATCAAAGTCATGGTGTTCCAGAACTACTTACGGGGGAAACTGCCACTTTTTATTTTATAGTAGGACTTCCCATGGCTTCTGGATATTTATGTATTCACATTTGTTGATTTATTTCATTGCACTTGCAGGGAATGTGGGTGGCTATTAGAAGGCTATGTATTTTATTTAAGAAGGGAGTATTTCAAATAATACCAATATCCTGATTTTCATCTTTGCTTAGGCTTTTCTATATAGAAAAGAAAGATGCTATAATTTTTTTTCAAGTAAGTAAACTTTCAATGAAGCAAACTTGGCCACATCAGTTTCTCAAAGCTCCTGGATATTTATTCCTAAGAATTGCTATAAAGGCTTTCATTGGTGACCTGGGCAGCTCTCTTCTCATAGGTCTGGGAGTGCAGACAGAGGCCTGAGCAGAGGCCATCACCCTGCTTTGCACTTACGGCAAGAGATCACCATGGGAGGAGAGGGGTAGGTGCAGGGCCTGGGTGAGATCATTGTAGAGAGGAAACAGGGATAAAGGAAGTATGGCTCATTGTGTTGTAAATTGAAGTTTCCAATAATTGTCAGAAGAGATTCTCAAATCCAGACTAGTGTGAGAGAAATCTAGGAGATATGGTCATTGAGAAATTCAGAATAATGGCATGGGGGTTCACAGGTGACACCAAGAATGAGGAGTCTCAAGTGGCATTATTTTATGACATGGTCTTCACACCTGGAGGGTTTAAGAGAAAAAAAGGGAAGGAAGAATAAGAACAGTATCTTACCCTTCTCTTGTACAAGAAGTGTGCAAGAATGATGGAAATAAAAGGTCACGTATCAAGAGAGTGAAGTTATATTGCCACAGAGAGTCATGGTTTTGTTCTATATAGAAAGACAAAAGAACACTTAATTTAGAGGATTTTGCTGATGATGGATGGTGAACTCCAAAGGGCACATTGGTGGGATTTCTGGAGTTAGAGATGGAAGGAGGTAAGAAAAGGTGACAGAAAAGGGGCAGTACAAAGTATCACAGGGAAGGGAGGCTGGAGGCTGGGAGGGAAGACTAGAGCTTCTAGTTCTGCCTAACATAGTGGAAAGAAAAGCATGAGTTTAGTTCTTATGCATAATTAGGGCAGACAGCACCATGTTGGGGGATAAAGGATGTGTGTTTCAGGAGATCCCTCTTCTCCTCTAATGAGAGGGTAGAAGTTCAGAGAAGGAGGTTCCTGTCCCACTTTTAATGCCTCCTGTGAAACAGAAGGTGTGTGCTTTCCATCTTGACCCCTACAGATGGCAAGGATTCTGTGAAAGACCACCATGTACCGCATACAGCCAGCTCTTCTCGCTGTGATAACAGAGATAGTAGTCTCTTGAGGGTGTGGCCCTGTCCCAGTGCTCTGGTTCATTTAAAACCCTGGTACATTATGATTTACAGCCAGAATTGTTCAGGATTTGAGTTGTTCTTCAAATTCAGGGACATAGAATATCTAAGGTGTAAGAAATCTAAAATTAATTCAGGTTAGTGTCTCAAGTGAGAAAACTGAGCCTGAGAAGTTTAGGTCCCTTCTGAGTTAACAAGGATTATAATTGGGTTGTCTTGACTTCTAGGCTATGACTTCCATGTTCCAGCTGCCCTATGTTGGTTCTTAGATGTTCCTAGCTTTAATTAAAAAAACTTTTGCAGGCAGAAAATGTGTAGACTTTTCAGTACATAAATTAAAACTTTTAAAGTTTGTGTTTTTTTAAAATTTGTGTTTTGATAAAAGCAATCAAGAATTTGCTCATATTTCAAGCATTTTTCATGAACCATGTAAAACCATTCCATAGACAATACTAGCATGTGTTCAGGAGGGTGTTTTTCCAGAGCGCCCTGGCTGAGCGCAGAGCATGGAGCCGAGGTTTCTGGGGACGGTCCTGGAGGAAGGCTGCTGATGAGGATAAAGTAAATCCTCTTTTTCAATATCTTTAGAATTAAGAAACACATCCAGTAGTCAGGATTCCTACATTTTAGACTGGCATCTTTTTGGTCAATAGCTTTTGAATTCTTTTGAAGAACTACCTTCTGGGTGACTGGGGGCTCTAGCCCACCTATACAGAATAACAGTGGATTGTTCTCAACTTGCGTGCTTTTCTACACCTGGGGCATCAGTGTAGTGATATTGTTAAAGTCCACGGACCGCAAAAATTCTGTCTTTTCATTGTTAGAATACTTTCTCTGAAAGACTATTTTGAACTCATTTGTTCCTTTACAGAAGTAATTCAAACAAGGTGGAGTGAAGAGAGGTATGAGTCGGCCAAGAATACAAGGATTTAGAATCAAGTGGAAAAATCTTACATTTTAAATTACATTTAAATTACATTTAAATTTATTGACACGTAATTCATATACTAGAAAATTTAGTCACTTAAAATGTAAAATTTATGTTTTTTTAGCACATTTACAGAGTTGTGTAATTATCACTACAACATAATATTAGAACATTTCATCAACCCCAAAAAGAAATTACATCTTTTAGTAGTCACTCTCTATATACTTCTTCTCCCAGTCACTAGCAATGATGAAATTACTTTTGGTTTTAGTGATTTTTCCTACTCTGTACATTTCATACAAATAAAATCATATAATAGGTGGAACATTTTTTCTTGTGGTGCTAGGGATTGAATTCAGAACCTTTGCACCGAGCTGCATCCCCAATCCCTCCACCCCTACCATTTGTAAATTTTGAGACAGTGCCTTGTTGAGTTGGTAAGTTGCCTACGCTGTCTCCAACTTGTGATCATCCTGCCTCAGCCTCCCAGTGTGCTGGGGTTGCAGGCATTTCCCTGGCAATAGGTAGCCTTTTGTGATAGGTTTCTTTCAGTTAGCATCTTCAAAGGTATTTTCAAGTTCAAGCATGAATACAGCCTACATATGCATTAGCTTTCTAGATCTCCATAAATATATATCAGAACTTTTCAGACCTCGAAAGAAATTTCATTCTCAAGACTCTTTTGGCCCACCTCCTTCAGATTTTTTTTAAATGTGATTTTAAAAATAATTTTTCTGTATTAAAAACTGAAAAATAGAATTTGTTGAGTTTTTTGTCAGGCATAGCCTTTCAAATAATGTACTGATTTTTTATGGACACATTTAATCACAGTTTGTATGTAGAGATGATTAAAAATCATATAAACATTAGCTTTTTCCTTGTTTATCTGCATGGACAAGTTTTTAGAGGCAGGGGTCATATCTTGTTTACCATTCTCTCTAAATTAAGTTGGCAGGGGCTGACAAATAGCATTCAGTCAATAGATACATCGAAGCCAATTTGGGGTTGGGGGAATTTATTATTTAAGGAAATATTATGATTGATTTTTTTTCCTTTAAGAAATGCTAAACATCTTAATACTTTCATGCTTGGTGAACACTGTAGTGAATGATAAACTGCCTTTGTCATTTCTGAAAAAACCATCTGAGCTAAAATATACAACAGTGTGTGTGATATTTCAAACCACTTGTGATGTGTCCCCCATCAGTTCTTGTGTTTTAGCACCCATTGTTTCCATGAGATATTTTTGTGCACCATGGAAGAAATTGCTCCCTGGCAAGCAATGAGCAGCTCAGCTGATAATTGGAAATCTTTAACTGTCACGGGAAAGTGTTTATAGGACTAACCTGTCTCTAGCATGGTATACAAAAATTCCCCTGATGCCTTGTCAAGAATAGGTACTATGGCTTTGGATAGAAATGTTTTCAATTGCATTTTATGTTTTGCCATTATTCAAATAGAAAATCCATCTGTGGAAAATGATGACACATGTTTATTATTTTATTTGGTGCATGTCTAATGATGCTCTTGAAATGAAATCAATGGGCATTTCAGATCATCTTTATTTTCCTAACCTTCAAAGTTACTTTCTTTCTAATTTAAATTTGCATCTGTGCTATTTTCATTACAGAGGTAAAAGAACGTATGCATTATGTTGTGCATCAACCTAAGAAAAATGTGGTGTTTAGTTCCATACTTTTCTTTTATTAAGTGACTGCTTTAACTTTTGGGGAATTAGGAATCTGCAAGGTAGATATTTGTCATTATGGAGATGCTAGGAAGACACACTTTCTCTGGTGCTATTATGTTTTAATGATATTTTTAATGGAGTTTTTGAATTGATGAAAAGTGAATGTATGCATATATACAGCAGCAGGAAGCTAAACATCTTATTTACATCCACTGTAGAAGTAATCAGTCCTACTTAGTGGGAATACCATGATAACCTCTAAATTCTCTAAATGTCTTCCATCCCTTAAAATTTGACTTAAAAAATTCAAATTATAGAATTTATGTAGTACAACCAAAATTCAGAGTATTTTTTTTATTAATCTTATATAAAAGAGAATGTCCTTCAGATGTATAGAGTGTGTGGTGGTTGTACCAGAGGGTTTGTAAAATAAGAAAAGTGAAATCATAAGACTGGCACCTTGCTCCATCAAAAATATAGCGTAATATAAGAAGTCTGATCATAACTTCATTATCAAAGTCATTATCATATTAATAGCACTCAAAGTAGGTGGGTATTTGGATAGCCAAAATAAGTAGATGTTCAATTTCATCTAAAAACCAATCAGCTATAGGCTTATTATTTTCTTTCAGTTTTCAGTTGATTGCAATGACATTGCTTGGCGAACACTTGGTGAATCCTCCATGATTAGCAAAAACCACTGAGAAAACATACAGAGGGAAAAAAAGAAGTTAATGATAAATATTTTAACTTAATAAATGATATGGTAAATTCCTAGGAAAATGCCTTGGACAGATAGATCACTGATATACTTACTTTTCCTCCAGCCATTTTTTAAATGGCTTCTGTGCTTAAGCTTCTGAACAGTCATGAGACAACAGGCACAGAGATTAGGCACAAAGACATGGAAGTCATATCAACTGGGTTTAAAACCCAGCTTGGCTACTAACTAGCTGTGTCTCTTTGGTAAGTCATTCAACTTCTTTATTCTCAGTTTCTCTATCTGTAAGGTGAGGATAATAATTGCTGGGAAGTGTTGGTAGGAAGGTTAAATGACATAATATGGGCCAAACATTTTGAACAGTGCCTGACATATAAAAAAAATATTACGTGTGTTTGTCAATACTATTAGAACATTATTTTATAGGACAGAGAAAAAAAGAATTAAAATGTGTGTTGTACCTGTACCAACTCCCCATGGTGAATGTAATCATTATGTAGTACAAATGTGTACTAATAAAAATAAAAATTTAAAATTTCTAAGAATATTACCATTGCTAAAGAATATCCTTATATAGTGCTTCTACTTCAATGATTTATTCACCATTAATTTAAAAAAAGCACAAATACCATTTTTCCCTCTCTTGAGCATTTCTTGAATGAAAGCATCTTAGACATTTTCACTAAATCACTCATCTCAGGGTCCATTACCATTAGTCAAACTAATGGCCCCTTGCTCTATTACCCTAAATCAACTAATGAGCAGCAACGGCTCCTCGGCTGTTTTCTGTGAGTGACTACTTGTCCTGCTATGACACTTCTTTCTGGTTAAATTTAGATGAGCCTTTAAGGACTTGTTTTTCTTCTGTATTGTATAAAATCTTGACATACAGTTCCTGCTGTATATTCACTGTATTATCTTTTTTTTTTTTGTGGGTACCTGGGGGTCGACCTCAGGACCTTGCGCGCCAACAGGCACCCGTGCCGCTGAGCGATATCACCGGCCCCTTTTTCGTATGTGGGATCCGGGAGTCAAACTCGGACCCTCGCGCTTGCAAGGCAGGTGCTTATGACACTGAACCATCTCTCCGGCTCACTGTATTATCTTTTTAAAACAGATTATTTTTATTTTATTTTTTGTGATTCTAGGGATTGCACCCAGGTCCCTCATACTGATGTACATTCCTATCACTTTTTTGGTTTTAAAATCTTATTTATTTATTTTATTAGTATATATTTGCAGTGTACAGTGATTCCATTCATTGTGGAGAGTAAGTACATGTACATAAGGTATCTTAATTCTTTTTCTTCTCCTTTCGCTCACCACCCCATCTCATCCTTTCCATTAACCAAAGATCTATCTCCCTACATCCTGTTGTGTACCTATTCTTTTGCTCTTTATTTACACTTTGGGTTTCTTATATAAGAGAAGTTATGCAATACTTAATCTTATGAGTCTGATAATGGTAAGTGAATAAATGCATTATCTCTTAAAGGACATAATTTAAAAACAGAAGGAGGAAAATCAAACTACTGGAAGTAGGGGGAGATGAAGAGTGCACATGGAAAGTATTTCTCTGGTTGTCTGTGGTAAGGTATTAGTTTAATTTTTATTTTTAATTTGCATTCTTTTGTTGAGCAGTACTTTTGTAAAATATAGTGGGCCTAAACTTCAAAGAACTGGAATCATGAGGTTGAATGATGCAATAATGTCAAAGTGTTAGAAAGACTTGTAAGATTGTCTTTGCAAATTATTTATGTATCCTAAGTGGACACGCTTTTTGGTCTGGCACTTTGGATAGCAGACATAGAATACATTCAGGCAGGTATAGTTCCAAGGGTTATTTAGGATTTCATACTAGGTTTCTTAGGTGTGTGCTATCACATTTCCACCAGTCTTCACCAAAGTGGCTTTAGTTATATCTCATGTAGTATTTAAATTCTAAGTTAAAACTTAATTTCTGTCAACAGAAAACAATTTAGTATTTGCCTGCAGCCTGGGATGGGAGGCATTGATGGCAAAGGAGCACAAGGAAGTTTTAGGGCGCTGGAATGTTTTATATCTTGACTGTAATGATAAATTCATTGATAAAATATTTTTGAATTATAGCTTAAATGCATTTATTTTATTGAATATAAATTATATTTTAATAAAGTTGGTTAAAAAATACAGGTGTTAGAGAGTATGCTGTTTCTTTTGGGACGAGTAAAGAAATTGAAGAATAGATTTCTACTCCCCTGACCTTTTTGAGATTACTGTTGTGGGAATGTTTCTCTCTCTCTGTGTCCCGCACTCCAGCCCTGTCACTTATCGGCAGTCAAGTGGAACTGCTTGGTGGCAAGAACTTGGGCTTGGAAGCTATTGCTTAAGGCATCAGTGGTCTTTGTGCTCATTGCCTCATCTCTTCATGGTCAGCCTGGGAAGTGCCTTTCCATTTTCACAGAAGTTGTCTCCTTAAAATAAGATCCTAAGTTCCTTCATAAGAAAATCTGGACTCCTTCTAGGACTTCTTTTATTGTTTTTCAAAGGTGAGATAAATTTGTATTTTTCTCATAGTAACTTTAAAACTTTAGCCATCCAAAGAAAGTTTTAGCAAGTTATATAAAATATAAATATTATTGGTGAAGGAGTAATAAGACATTAAAATATGGAAACTTGCAACTGATCTATATAAGTAACCAAGGAATAAATACGCAAGGTTCCTTCATAGTTTTATATTACAGACACACTCATGATTTCATTACTAGCAATAAAACTTTTATATCCAAGTTGACATTACTGATTGATTACTCATAGAAGGCTAAGAATAAATTTTTCCCCACCATAATTACAAACCACTTTAAAAAAGTTTTTCTCTATCATAATTACATACCATGATCTGCACTGAATGAGCAGTAAAACTCTTTTAACATACAAAAGTACTATGGATTACCTAATGCCAAAAACCATCTTTCTTCCAAATGTCTGATGTGTGTGTATACTTTTTCTGTATACCCAAACTTCCTACCTTTCTGTCTGTGTATCCATCTATTCTTCTATCTTCCAGCCATTGATATAGGATTAGGAGGACTTTTTTATATTTTGGGGATTATATATTATATTTAGGGATTATATAGTATTGAACTAGTTTTGATAATATTAAAAGTAATATTTGCTTTCATCCTGATTATGTATATTGCACAGAAAAGTGTGAGAAAAATTATTCTTAATCTACAATATAGAGAAACTACTATTAATATTATGGACTATATCTTTCAATCCCCCCAACCACACACATAAATGTGTAAAGTGGATAGTTGAGTTTTGTAGGCTCAGATGTGATTGTTTTAAACATCCACACAAATACTTAGGCTATTGAAATGAATTGTTTATTCTATTCAACTACCTATTTTATTTGACTTGATCTTCAAAAACATGATTAAAAATAAAGTTGTTTTTCTCATAAAGGGCTTTGAAATATGAAAAGGTGAAATAAATATAAAATTACAGAAAAATCAACAATTTACAGTATGCAATAATAGAGTAAAAAAGTGGAGAAGAATGTCCTGGTACTTTGGAGTAATCCACCTAGATTGATCCCTAAAAAAAAGTAAAAATATATGAAAAGCATCCACTTACAGCACTGTAAGAGCTAGTCAAAATTGGGATAAATTATTCGAGAAAATGAGAAGGGAGAGACAAGCTCAACACTCAAAGTTACCTTATTTGTATAGACAATACAGTGGAAATACATAAATGAGTCCCTAAAATAAAGGAAATAAAGAATGGGTAGAAGCAATAGTTGGAAAAATGTGTCAATTTTCTAGAATCAATCCATGAAATAAAAAATAATTAGAAATCCTATATAGGATATACAAACATAAATGCATACTGTCATAGTTTAGACCCTAAGCGTCCCCCAGAGGCTCATGTGGTGAAGGGCCATCATGAGAGGGGCACTATGGACAGCGGTGGGAACACTAAGAGCTTAAGTCTAGTGGGAAGTTTTTGAGTTATTGGGACTGTGCCCTTGAAGTGGATAGTGGGACTCTAGCCCTTTCCTTCCCCTTTTTTTCTTTTGTGTCTCAACTGTGATGGGATTTGTTTTGTTTCACCATGCTGTCATGATGTGCTGCCTTGCTGCAGGACCAAAGCAACAGGACCAATTTGTGGAACCTCTGAAACCATAAATCAAGATAAACCTTTTCTCCATGAGTCGATTAATTTAGGTATTTGCTATAGTGATACAAAGCTAACACATATATCAAGCTTTATTGTAATAAAAACAGAAAAAATTTAAAATCAAAGAAAAAAATGTTAAATATCCAGAAAAATATCTTAAAAGATTACCTTGGCAGACCTGCAGTAAAATGTAAGTAAAAATGATCCCTGGTGAAATTATGAGAGGTAAGGAAGAATGATGGTGGAGCTGGGTGGCTGTGTGCTAGATAGTCAGAACCTGACCAGTGGCCACCATGGGACTCATATTTTCCAATATCCATGCACACTATCTTTATATATTTATATTTTAAAGCCTATTTCCATCTAACAGAGTAAGATTATTTCTCATACAATTAATGGCAGATGATCCAAATTCTAATCAGTTCCCACAGGGAGGTCTGAGTAATTCCAGGAAATTATCTGTGATCATGGGCAAAATTTAATAGTTAGCTATGTGTGATGCATCTTATTTTGAAAGATTGATAAAAGTGGAAAGTAATTATTTTGAAAAACAAGTTTGTGACATAAAAGGGAAGAAAATGAAGGAGGAGAGGATAGTCCCTGTTCCTACACTATTTGTCAGCAGGCCCCTATTAATTGTTTTCACTTCCTTTTTCTATTAGTCATTCAGTCTATACCTCAGATAGTCTAGGCTTTTTCATGGTGGAGTGATCCAAACTTTCATTCCTGAGGTATCTTAGCTCATGTTAGCCCTGTAGCCCTGCTGATGTGTCCTAGTCAATTGAATCTGGAACCAGGGGATGCCACAGATCTCCTTCATATCCTTTTCTGTCCGCAATTGCCACCCAATTTCCCCATGTTCTTCAGGATTTCACTCAAGGAAATTATTAACCCCTCTAACAGTTGGATTTTCTGTAGTGTGAGGATCTGAAAATGCTTAGGTGCTGGTATCAGTTTCAGTTGCTCATCTGGTGAAACCACATGGTATCCCTGGAAGAAGTCTGCCACACTGGGTATTTTGCACAGTGGGTTTTCAAAAATGGTGACATTAATATGCCTCCTCCCACATGCTGTTCTAAGTTTGTGACTTTGCTACTCTTTTATCCAGAGGTGGGGTTCTATGATTCCTTCCCTTGAATCAAGTGGGGCCTGACTACAAGCAAAGTGATGCTGTGTGATTTCTGAGGCTTGCTCATGTAAGTCAGTGTAACTTTCATCTGGCTTTTTCTTTTTCTTGTAACATGTGCTTCAGAGCCCTGAGTTGACACACAGAGTTCCAAGTACCCCACTGTCAGCACACACAAACGAGTTTGTGGAGAGAATGTATAGAGATAGAGATGCTCCAGGGTTCCAGTTTTTCCAGCCCCCAGCTGCTTGAGTCATCCCAATTGAGATTTAGACATGTGAGCGAGTGAAACTTCAGATTCCTGGCCTTGGTCCTTGGACCCCCTTGGGGGATACTGTTCCTGTTAAGCCATGTCCAATTTGCATATTTATGAGGACAAGAAATATTATTGATTTTTCAAAATCCACTAAGTGTTTGGGGAGTTTTTTCATGCAGAAATAGATAAGCAGAATAAGTACTAAAATCTCTAAATCAGCATAGTCCAGTCTTTGGCATGGAAGGAAAACACTTTTTGAATGGATGATTAGATGTAGGCCTGAGTGTTACTGCCTCTTCTTCCACCCCTGGTTCCTATACCAGGGTATTTTGGGTATGGCAGAAGGCGTTATATTACTACACAACACTCACTAATTCAGATAATTCCCTGTATCCCGTAAGACAGACTCCAACAATTAAAACTTCAGCTAGTATGTAACTGAGGATTTAACAGGTCATTCCAATGTTTTATAAAGCCAACTACTTTTGAATAATGAGGATACATGTAAATTCCACAATAAAGCATTAGCCCATGTTTACTTCTCTCATAAAGACAAGTTACTGGAAACAATGCTGTGGGCAATATCAAACTCATATAGAAGATGCTAGCTATCATGCAGATGTTGGTGCTGGCTCTGCTGGCTGCACGAGTTCTTCCTGAATAGTTCCAGTCTTCTCTTTATTCAAGGAACTGTTTGTGTCTGAGCTAATTAAGGTCTAGGAATTGGAGGGGACTATAATTCTCTATTGTGTTTATTGAAGAGAGGCTTTTGTTTCCTAAATCTATTTTTTCTGCATATAAACAAAGAAGGGCTTTATTGAGGCACTTAACTACCTGTGGTGCTCAATTAGCCACCACCAAAATTACTGTGTGGAGACCATGTGACTATCATGTGGCTACCTGGTATTTATGAAGATAACTGTCTCCCCTTTGCTTTTATTTAAATGCGGCTGCTCAACTTTGATAGCCCGAGGTCCTGAATTCTTTAAACTCTGTGTGAGCAGTGGTCCAGCCATCCAAAGATTTACTCTAAAAAGAAATGATCTTCTATGGCCATAGATGATAATTTAATCAGTATTTTTGTGGCCATTTTTGGGATTTCTAGATTCCCATCTGGGTATATTACTGGCAATTTCATTGCTTTCTTCTTTATCTTAGGCACATGACTCATTCTAAATTGTCCCTATTTCCTTGAAAGCATGTTTTATACAAGTCGCATTTTAGAAATGATTTCTGTATTTGGTGGAATTTTCAGATGAAATTAATAGAAACAGTCTCTTATCAGAAAGATTTATCAAAATACTATTGCAGGAGTTCAGAAAATCAGTGTGGGAGGGGCCTGGACCATAGACTTGGAGAGCAGGCTGTGATCCAGAGAACCAGAGGGCCAGGCGGGAGTCACAGCTGTTCCGAGATGAGGACAGAAGTTTAAGAGACCACTGTGATTTCTGGCTTAAGAAGTAGGGCTACTCTTAGAAATGATTGTTCTTAACACGTATCTACTCCTTTTGATCCTAGTAGACTTCTAAACATAAAGAGATGTCTAACTAAACACATTTAAATGTACACATATCCTTCAAAATACTTGGAGTATTTTATTAAAAGTTATTTCCATTCTCTCTAAAAAGAGCTTTTATATTCACAACATTCAGTCTAGCAGACAGAGGTACAGGAGAGCACAGAGATGAACATTCGTGCCATTTCCAAGCATAACCTTCTTTTAGTTATGTATCAATATTCCCAATGAATAATTGTGTACAAATTGGGACTCTAGATATGAAATGTGACTAAAAAACAAGGTGAATGTTTAAACTTTTAAAAATAATTAATTATAGTAGAAGACGTGTTAGTTCCCCCTCCCCAAATATTCCCCCTCACTTCAAACATACTTATCCCATCATTCTTGACACTTTCTGAAATAGCTCTGGATGCCCTTTATTGACATTGTCTTTACTTGAGCTGTTGCAGCTGCCTTGATGTCCTGACTCAACTCAAAATGGTTTCCTTTAGTGGTCATTTGGACTTTGGGGAGGAGTCAGATGTTGCATGATAACAGATCTGATGAATGAGATGAAGACACATTGTAATTTGTTTACAAGCTGAGCCTACCTTTTTATTGGATGGTAGCATTCACCATATTGTTGATCATACACAAAATGCCTAAAGTATCTTAGAATACCTGAAGGACTATTCCTGGCTTACAATTCGGGAAATTAATTAGACAAATTCTCTTTTTAATTCAGAAACAAAGTTGAGAGTTTGAAGATTTAAATATAGAAAACAATTTTGGGAAAGTATCTATGAACTGACTGAATCCAGCATCCAGAAAATAGGATGAATATTTGAGTAAAGAATGTTTTGAGAATTTACATTTGGGCAATTAAAAGGAGGATTGGTATACAGTATAAAATAGTCAAGAGACTAAAAGAAATAAGTAAGTAAGTAAATAAATAAATACTTGTCTTATTGGAAAAATAATCAACAAAAATTCCTAAACAAATAAATGAGGAAAAGCAGTGGGGTCTATTTTCCCTTTCTAGTTTTGAAATCATGGACAAAATATAACCCCAGAGTTAATGATTTCACATGGTGTGACAGTCCATGCAATCCCTCACAGGGTTTCTAACTATAAGATGAAATTATCCATAATGAAAGAAAATGGTAATGAACTCTTAATTGGTGGAATTGTAAACTGCTTTATTTCAAAAAAGGGAATCCTTGTAGACTTGTTCAGTTCACCATTAGGAAAGTAAAAAAGTATGATATAGGACTGGGCTAAAATGGAATTATATGCCTGTCTGCGCCCTTGCCTAGCACTCTGCATATCAGAAATAGTTTGGATATTGAATATCCCCCAAAGGCTCTTGTATTGAAGGGTTTGTTCCCAGACTGTGGCACTATTGGGAGATGGTGAAACTTTTAGGAGGTGGAGCCTCGCAGAGGGAAATAGGGTCACTGGGGCAGCCCTTGAAGGTATTAGGAGCTGTTCCTTGTTTCTGCCATGATGTGCTGCCTGACCACAGGTCCAAAGCACAAGGCAAATCAACCAATGACTAAAACCAAGAACCAAAACAAACCTTTCCTCTCTCTTAGTTAATTGTCTCACAATGGCAGAAAGCCTGACTCTCATACCTTTTTGTCCTCACAGCCTTGGGGAAGCAGAGCAACTATTTCTTGCTCTCAGCAGGGAGTCGCGGTGGATGGTGCTGTTGCTGCTCAGGATGCTACTGGTCGAGTTGTGGTGGAAACATTTGAAAACCCTACACTTGTAGAACAGGTTTGAGGACAATAGAGTGATGCAGAATGAAGTGTAGCTCCACAAAACAGATCAGATGATGCTCCCTGGCCCTGAACGCAATCTTCAGGTTTCCCGTCTATCAGATGCAGAGACTACGCTTGAAACTGTTGCTTGCTAGTTATGTTTCTATATTAATTATATGATTTACTAAGGGTGAATTTTTTTTCTTGGAACACTTTTTTCTTGTCGTCTTTGTTCTTGGTTTGAATGAAACATTAATGTATTCCACAACACAGAAACTGCCATGCTTTTCCTTTGGTATTTTCAGCGCCACAGTTACATGCTGTGAGCACTAGGGGTCAGGCAAAGAATAGCTGTGTGTTAAGCAGCGCCTATATTTCGGTGGCTATCGCCTTGCGTTGTACAGATCGTTAAATATCACATGATATTTACCATGGAGACTTAGATATGTGTTTCTTCATGGAGTCATTTTAATTTACACTTTGCTTTGCTTTAACATACATTCACAATTTGTTCATAATGAAAAGCCTTTCCCCAAAGCTTAAACACTAAATTTGTAAAAAAATATACTTTTAATATTAAATGTATGTCAGAGTTTTCCCTGATAACATCATACGATACACATAATAGTTTGAGGAAAGTTTAAACATAAATCTCACAGCCAAATGAATAATAATTAGCCTTCCCTATTCTTCTTATGCTAATTGCTCCATTTCTTTTTCTTTTCCTTTTCATATTACTTAAAGATAAAATCATAAGTACAGCATGAATAGCAACTATAATTTCCTAGTCTCAGAAAACCCCTGAAAACCAAAATAACACAAAGGATAAGGAATTAACAAATTAACAAAATTCTTAATAAACTTATTGTCTAACTGATTTTAGTGTCTACATTGTGGAGACACTTATGTGTGTTATTTTTATTTATTGAACTTTAGTAATGTTAGGTTTCCTTACTTATTCCAGTGTGCCAGACACATATCTACACTCACACACATATACACAAATAGGAATAAATAAATACTGCTGTAATGTTTTTATTGTTCCCTTGCTTACCAATATGAATTAATATATTGCCAGTTAAATTAGCTAATCCCAAACTTCAGCAAGAAAAGAGTATGCAAAGAGACTAAAAGGACATAGGAGAATAATTGTTTTCTAAAACTGAAACTAAGGTTGGGTTTATGCAAAACAGCTGATGGGCAAGTTCCATATTCCTGGAACTCTTCATGAGCAGAGGCTAATGTGGGTCAAATTCAGGTGAAAAGATTTCTCTGCAGATAAAATATACCTCCTACATTCTATAAAAAGAACTACAATGAGAAACAAAAAAAACTATTTTTCCTTAAAATGCGTAATATTTTTCTACACTCAGTTTATAAATTTGTACAGAGCAGTGTGGTGGTTAGGGTGGAGTGCCAACGTGATTGACTTGGCATTTACTCTGGGAATTGGTGGAGCACACTTCTGGATGTTTCTGTGTGCATCATGGAGACGTGACTTTGGGTACTACATATGGTTACTCGCTTTCTTGGCTGGTGTCCCCTACTCTGCTTCCCAGCTGTCATGAACTAAGCAGCTTTGTTCCACCATGCTCTCCCAACATGGTGTTTCTGCTTTGGAGACAGCTGACCACAGACTGAACCCCCTTAAAAAGTGAGCCAAGTTAGACCTCTCCTTTTTTAAATTGAGGGTGTCCAGTATTGTGTCAAGCAACAGGAAAGCTGACTAATATGAGCAGCCATCAATTCATTTTGTATTTTTTTCCAATTTGACATCACACACAAATGGTTCATTAAAAAGCCTATACCTTACTCTGGGAGGCTGAGACAGGAGCATTGCAAATTTAAGCCCAACCTAGGCAACTTAGTAACTTAGTGAGATCTTATATCAAAACAAAAATTAAAAAAATAAAAGAAGTCTATAGTCCTCCAAAAGAGAAGAAACAGGATTAATCAGTAAAATTTTTTTGATTTTCCAATTATTTTGGTTGATCAATGTAATCAACTATCTCTAAATTAGAATGACTTTACCTGTATAATCGTTGATAAGAAAGTGTGAAGTCACCATGCAGAGGGAAGGATTTTCTGTTGAGATGCTTGGCAGGGATCCAAGGAGAATCTGAGCACAGGAGAACCTTCCTGTCAGTCACTTTGAGCACGCCCTGACCCTGTGCTCTGTAACAGCACTTTGACTCTTCTACCGTGGAGGTGCTGCAGGCTTTGTGGCCAGACAGTTCCTGCCAATTGGCCTTTAATGGTTTTTACTATTTACACTGTCCTTTAAAGTATCTATCATCTTTTTTTGATTTCTTTTCTTTTTTAACTTTAGTCTAGGTATCTTTCCTATCCTATACAATAAGATCTACAGAGAATGATGATGCTTTCAGAGTTCAGAATGGGGATAAGAATCTGGGTGTAAGGGTTGGGAGCAAGGCAGACATTTCCTTCCTCTTACCTTTCTTCTGGGCAGATCTCTAACTTTTTTTTTTTTTTTATCCTAATAGCAAGGTCATAATTCTGAACTGAAACACATTTTCAAGAACACAGGTTTTACTACATCCTTCATAATTGCTATCCCCTCCCCCTAACATGGTAACAGGGCAAGATGCTTTTCTTCTATGCTTATTGATCAACCATTCATCCTGCCCGATGAGTTTTTTGTGGGCTTCACGTTTTACTCTCTAAGTCTAGGGGCAGGTGGGGTGTGCTGTGACCAGAGCAAATAACTCTTAGGGAAGCAGAAATCATACAAAGTGGTATTTAAAAATGTTCTGGTGCCGGTGAGATGGCTCAGCGGCTTAAGCGCCTGCCCGGCAAGCGCGAGGGCCCGAGTTCGACTCCCGGAACTCACATACGAAAAAGGGGCTGGTGATATCGCTCAGCGGCACGGGCGCCTGCTGGTGCGCGAGGTCCTGAGGTCGACCCCCCGGTACCCACAAAAAAAAAAAAAAAGGTTCTTCATGTAACCATGTGTAATGCCTTTGCCTTTTGGAGAGTGCAAAGCCATAAGCACAGCCAGCAGATAAAAGAGTAAAGAAAGGTTTATTATTTGCAGCAAATAAGGCCAGCACTGTAGATAATTCTCAAAGAAATTTTTCCCTTAAAGAAAGCAAAGAAATTTTACTGGGAAAAACTATACCTATTCATACAGGAAAGACTCCTCATTACACATAGAGGTGGAGGCATTCTTGAGCATGCTCAGGAGTCATACATCGAATATTTTTAAAAACAAGTATTTAGGAACTCCTATAGGCAAAGAGTTTAGTATTGAAATCAGTTAAATTTACTATAGGTCACCTAAAGAGAGTTAGAGTGACTGGCTGATTTTGGCTTGTTCCTTATGTTTTTCTGGAGGATCTTATCAGAAACAATCAAGCAACTAGAAGGAGCATTAACAATCAAAGGGACAGCAGCCCTCCTCCACTCACCCCCATGCAACCATAGACAATTGCCCCTAAAAGTACATTTCTAGTGCTACTTTTTATAGCAAATCTTTAGCAACACTAAAAAATATCAAGGTGGAATCCTGAGCTTAATGTTGTTGTTAATATAAGCAAATATCTCAGGAGGCGTACAACCAGTATCATAAATCCTGGTCTTTTTCCTCATTTTAAAGCTCAGCTTCCCTCAGAGAACACTGCAATCTTATAAGACCGGTCTTTCTTCCTCCCTCCCTCCCCATCCTTCCTCCCTTCCCCTCCTCTTTCTTTCTCTTTCTTTCTTTCTTTCTTTCTTTCTTTCTTTCTTTCTTTCTTTCTTTCTTTCTTTCTTTCTTTCTTCTTCCTTCCTTCCTTCTTTTCCTCCTACTTTCCTTCCTTCCTATTTCATCTTGATGTTCCTGCAAAGCAAGCCAAATAGCATTGAGTGTATAAACCTTAGTGTTAAGGTTATGTCTAACCATGTCTTTCACTACTTCTTTTTGGGAAAATATCTTCCCATCAGCCAATTCTCCCAAATTCTCCACCTCATGAACTGAGCAAACTTCCCTTTTTATTTCCAACTTAATTTTTCTTCCCTCAGTTTCTCCTATCCTGACTTTTTAGAGACACTTACGTCATCTGCAATGCTATTTTAACTATCTCCCAAATATGGGGACTGAATATAAGTACTCCCCAGTCAGGTAGTAACCTCCAAATAAAACCTAGTCTAGAAGTCTCACGATTCTGCCCCAGCCAGTCCCACCACAATAGTATCTCTTAAATAACAATTGCAACTCATACCATCAATAGCTTCTCTAAACGACTGATAGATGCTGTTAAGATCTGGCAGGCTCCCACAGCATAGCTTATAGTAGCCAAAATTTTAATTCCAAAGATCTTGATATTCTTCAGCCTAATGATTTTTCCTCCCAGATGCCTAGATTTTAGAAAATAAATTCCCTTTGTTCTAAAGCTTCAAATCTTTTCTTCCTCTTGTGAGGGGAAATATGGTGAGATAAAGGGGTTTGCTACTTTAGTGGGTTTGGTAGTGGTCCCCAAAAGATATGTCTGAGCCCTAACCTGCAGTATCTATGAATGTGGCCTAATTTTGAAAATAGGGATTTTGCAAATGTAATTAGGTTAAGAATCTCAAGGTGAGACCATCTAGGATTTAGGGTGGACAGTAATTCCAATGTTAAGTGTCTTTATAAGAGAATGGGAAGACAGAAAGATACATGGAGAAAAGGCTATCTGAAGACAAGGGTAGAGGTTGGAGTGGTAAATCTATAAACCAAGATATTCCAAGGACTTCTGTATGGAAGAGAACCTCTGTTAGAGCTTCTAAAATGACCCAGCCCTGTCAATACCTGATGTTGGGCTTCTGGTCTCCAGAAATACGAGAGGATGAATTTCTGTTGTTTTAAGATATCTTGTTTGTGTTAATTTGTTTTAGCAGCCTTAGGAAACTAATATAGCTACCTTAATTTTAATTAATGGGGATTCTTTTTCCTATTCTACCACCTATGTGCCTGACAATGGAACCATTTATTTCTGGAGAATTGAGTATTGAGATGGTTACACAATTACTAATGTCTTATTCCATGCCATGTCTGGACACAAAGATTATTTTTCTCTGGGACACTCTTCTTGGAATGGTGATATAACTCTCATAGCACACAGGTGACAAAATTCACAAATTAAGTTTAGACACAGAAGATTTTACAAATTTATCTGTCTTGTACAAGTGGTCTTCTTTATCCACAGATTCAACCAATTTCAAATCAAAAATATTTTAAAAATTTGCACCTGGACTGAACATATACTGACTTTGTTTGTTGTTATTCCCTAAACAATACAGTGCAACAAGTATTTATGCAACATTTATGTTATATTGGTCATTATAAGTAATTTGGAAATGATTTAAAGTATATAGGATGATGTGCACAGATTAAATGCAAATACTATACCATTTTATGTAAGGGACTTGAACATCTGTAGATTTTGGTATCTGTTGGATTCCTGGGTCCAATGTCCCCTGGATACTGAGGGATGGCTATCTTGTTTTTTCTGCTCACATTTCATCAGTATGAATAGATTTTGGCTCTTTGAACAACCATGTCATGAAGCTCCCCCATAGCATCTCACCTGACACTTTTCTGAAAGCAAGTGCCCAGTGGGGTCTGAGATGTCACACATACTACTGCTGAGAATGCTTCTGATAGGTTCAAAGAAGCAGGATGGGAAAGTGAGCAAGGAGACCAGGTTTACATCACATATTGAGGGCCCCTAGTGGCTGCAGTAGAAGCTGGAATGGAAGACAAAAGCAAAATACAGAGAGGAGCCTTGTCAGCCCCTGCTTTTCCTCCCTGGCTCTGCCTTCCTGCTCCACAAACCCATCTTCATTTGTGGTCTCAGGGTTGGCTCCGCTTCTTAGATTATGTGCACCTACATTGAAACTCATCTCTTCTGTGTCCTTTCGTGTCCTGGTACCATTCTCCTTCCTCCTTCAATTTCCTCACTTCCAAATGAAGTTGAAAGTCTTGATTGAGATTCAGTCTTCCTTAGAACACAGGCCTGCTTGCTTCTGCCTGAGTGATGTAAAGGGAAACATTGGCATTCACTCATGCAGGCCAAGTTGCAGCAACCATCTTCCTGATGACTCTTTTGTAGAATAAAGTCACCCCTGCTATCTGGAGGGATAGGTTCCAAGACCCTCAGTGGACAGTACCAGAACCTATATACTGTATACCCTTTTCCCCTATACGTAGTTATGATAAAGTTTGATTTACAAATTAGGCACGACAAGAGATAAACAATTGACTAAAAATAAAACAGAACAACTATGACAATAAATTATAATAAAAGTTATGATAATGTGGTCTCTTTCTCTGTCTCAAAACATCTTATCTTTACTCATCCTTCTTTATCTTGAAGATGTGACCTAGGGTTTGAACTGTGGTAGACTACAGATAATGGAAGCCTCAGATAATGCAACTATAGATAAGGGATAAGGAGGACTCCTGTCCTTTGCTGAATTAGATCCTTGTCCATTTGGTGCACAGTGCATCTGATCCTTGCTCCTGGAATTCTGGAGCAAAAACCCCTGCTCACTGGGGTCCTGGTCTACTGATGGCTACTAGGTTGGGTGCTCTCATGCTGACAGATTCCAGAAGTGGAGCTGGGGATCTTGAGACCATTTGGACAGAAAGAAACTTGATCTTATCTGCTTAGTGATGGACTTGGAAAGCTAAATCAGCTCTCCTCAGACCATTTCCACTCCTAGTAGCATCAGTCAGCTTTCCTGTTGCTGAAACAATGTATCTAATACCCATAGCTTAAAGGAGGAGAGGTTTTGGCTGACTTGAGAGAAGAAACATCACTGCAGAAGAGTGTGGTGGAACACAGCTGCTGACCTCCTGGAAGCTGAGATGAGCACAGAGGAAGAGTGACTGCTGGAAAGAGGCCAGGGAGGATATAGTCTCCAAGGCCACATTTCCATGACCCACACAGATACACCCAGAAGTGTGCTTTACTGATCCACTGAGTCCATCAAGTTGATAACCATCATTAATCATCACAGTAGTAAGAGAGCCTCTGTGGAGACCTGGGTTCCTCTTTTCCATGCTGACAGTATACTTTTGGACATCCTTCTTCCACATCACCAAAGCATTCCCTAATCACAACAAGTCTTTAAACATTGAAAAACGCTGAACAGACCAATGAGGTAAAGCAAAACTGGTTCCGGTACTGAATTTATAGTGCTGTGGAACTAAGTGGCTGGTGCTTAGTCTGAATATTTTGAATAATTAATGGGGAAAGTTGCTCATTAGTTAGTACTTCACTGGAAATTTAAAAAGTAAGGCTTAACCTGTTTATACTGAAGGTTGCATTTTTTTGGCATGAAATTCATATATTTCCTAGAAAAATTCAAGGAACAAGAATTTAAAGAGAAAAAATTTTGTTATGTTCCATTGTTTTGTGCCAATCCAAAAAAGGGACACTAAGCATACAAGGTTTAATACTGTAATTGTGGTCAAATACTAGTATAAATAAGAACTGCTAAAGATGATAGGGTTTTAGGGTATAAAAAGGGAGTGCAAATTTTTCTTCGCTCACTCACCTTTTATATGAGTGATGCAAAATGAAAGTAATTGCTAAATGAAATCTAAAGGAAATTGGAGTCATAAAAGCATCACCGATCACACTCTATCCTCACAGAATCTTCAATCAACAGATGTATCAGGAAGACAAGTTCTCAGCAACCCTGTAAAATAAGAATTCAGAACTCAAGAAAAGCTCTTGAGCTGGTAACAGGTCAGCAAAGAAAGGATGCTATGTATAGATTGATATTAATGAATCCAAGATCAGTATAGGACGGTAGAGATAGAGCAGTTTTCTTCACCTCCACCATTCTAAGCTTAGGAACCAAACATGCTTGGGAAAGATGGCTGAAGGTGTTTGGGCTAAGAGAGGGAGTTTCTCACTGGGAAAGGAGAAGCCTTTAAATGGACATGTTTTAACAATGCCTAACACTTATGTGCTCATTTAAAAGATGTTTGGTTTACTTATACTAACACTACTTTCTGACATTGTAAAGCTCTTGCTGAATAATAAGAATTTGCTTGAGGAACTAACCCTAATAAAAAACTGATATTTAGATGAGCAATTAGCATGGAAAATGTAGAGTTTTCTATGGTTCAAATATGGTTTGTCTCCCATCAAAACTCATGTTGAGGCTTGATCCTCAACAATGTTCAGAAGCACTGGAGGTCTTTACAAGGGATTCATGCTTTCCTTGTGGGAGTGAATTTTTACTTGTGGGACTGGATTTGCTGTGAGAATGCGTGGTCATGAGTTTGGCTTTCTGCTTGGTCACTTGTTTTCTTTTTTACCATGTGACCTTCCTCTCCATCATCTTCTTCCCATGTGATGCTATTCATCATGTTGCAACACAGCATGGTGTCCTCACTAGATGCAGCTGCTCAACTTCGATAGAACTGTTAGTCAGACTTCTTCTTCTTATAAACTACCCAGTCATAAGTACAGTATTCTATCATAGCAACTGAAAACAGACTAAGACAGTGAGAGCAAGAAATTTAGCAGATATAAGGAAACCAGTCTGGGTAAAATCAGTAGAAAAACAGAACAAGGAAGACTTTCACAAAGCTAGTGGGAAGGGAAATTGGTAGAAAATATTTTTGGTAAATTATTTTGCAAAGTATGCAGAATCTTAAATGCTCAATTTAAAATACTGTTTTCCCAGAATTGATATGAATTATAGGGATAAATATTACCTGCAAGCATGTTTATCAGAATATCATTTTAATAAAAATCATCAACAATAAGAGGTATTAGAGGGCATAATCTTTGCATAAATGAACAATGCTGTTAATTATTTAGAGGGGTAGGTGAGGACTTGAAACACTTAAGATTTGGTTCATTATCTTAAAACTGACCAAATTAAATAACCTAACTGGTAAGTTATGACCAAGACTGTGACAATGTTCAGCTCCAAATATTTCCATTCACAATATGAATGCTGCCTAGATCAATCAGGTTTTACTCAGAGAAAAAGAACCAGTAGGGGAACACATTAAGAGATTTCTCACAAGAAGTTGGCTTGCACAATTGCAGGGATGGTTAGACAAGTCTGAAATATCTGTAGGCAAGCCATCAAGAAAGGCAGGCTAGGGGCCGGTGATATAGCTCAGCAGCATAAGTGCCTGTCTGGCAAGCGTGAGGTCCTGAGTTCGACTCCCAGTACCTACATACAAAAAAAAAAAAAAAAAAAAAAAGACAGGCAGGCTGGAACTTTTGGGCTAGTTGAAGCTGCTGTTCGCACACAAAATTTCTTCTCTTTCTGGGAAATTTCAGATCTGCTCTTAAGGCCTTTTAATACATATCAGGCAGAAGCATCTGTAAGTCAGTTTCATCTTCCTCAGTCAACCAGTTTTAGGAAACTCCCAGTGAGGACATAGGTGCAGTCAGTCTGGGAGAGAGAAAGTGGTAGAGCAGGAGTTGGGTCAAGAGCATTTGGACCACTTTCTCATGAAACTTGTGTCTCCAGGGCCTACTCCTGTTTGGTCTCATAGACAGCACTTGGATGTGTTAATGGAATACTACTCTGCATGCCCAACTCTACGGCTGTGGTAAGGGCATCACCCAGTACATGATGGGTCACATGGTAACTTGGTTGCCTATATTAAGTGTTCAGTTTTTACTAAGGTTCAGTGGCAGGCCAAAAATTGTATCTCAGGAAGGAGAGCAGTAATCCACAGAGGATTTCAGGGCTTTAATTCTGACATATAAAGGAGCCATTATGATTCACCTACAAGTACTTCCAAAAGCCTCCAAACGGTATCTCCACCTGCCACAGCCTCATCAAACACCACTGAATCCCCTACAGAATATTTACAACAGGCTGGACTTGTTGCAGAACTTTTTTTCTTCCCAGACCTAAGTCAAAGTTTTCTAGGTAACTCAGTAAATAGGCTGAAGTACCACCTAATTAAGGAATATACTCCGTCCCAAATCCATAGGTCACTAATCACTGCATTTCTCTTTTGGTTGTAGGAGCACCCAGACGCAATAACTCGTACTTCATTTTAGAAGGGATATCTTGACACACTCAGCACCAATGAACCCTGGAAATTTTACTGTGGTAAAAGACCTTGGTATTTTTGTGATTTTATTTTCCATTGCCTAACATATAATTGTCTTACAAATATGTCTAGAGTAGTTACCACTCTCTGATCACCAGGTCCAATCTCTAATACACCATCTTGACGTATTTTGGTAAGGAAAGGTAATCAAGGTCCCTGTGGACTGAATTGTGACTGGACTAGTTTATGTGGACGAAATATAAGGCTGGGAGAGTTATATCCCCTAATGCAGGATAGTTAAGTGTGTTGCTGACTTTGTCAGCTAGAAACAAATGGTTTTTGCTTGTGTATACTGTCTGATATCAAGAAAAAAGCATTTGTCAGAGAAGTAGCTGCACACTAGGTACCAAGGGATGTGTTAATGTTTTCAAGCAATAAAACCACATTGGAAACAGCATCTGCTGTTGAAGTCACCACCTAATTCTTTTCCTTCTAATTTATTGTTATTCTCCAAGGTCCATCTGTTTACTGCACAGGGTAAATTGGCAAGTTGAGCAGGGATGTGGTGGGAATCATCACTCTTGTATCTTTCAAGTCTTTGATGATACCACTAATCTCTGAAATCCCTCAATGAATACAGTTCTTTTTTGTTGTTGTTGTTGTTGTTGTTCACCAGTTTTCAAGGTAAGGGAAGATCTACTAACTTCTGGTCTTTTCAGGCCACTATAACTTTCACTCCACAGTTCATGGGACAAATGTGAGAATTTTTCCAGTTGCTGAATATTTCTATTCTAATCCTTCTGGCAATGAAAAAATAACCACAGGGTGGATTTGGAGACCCACTGGACCACTGTGAGGTGGACTTGAGCTAAAACTCCAAAGATTATCTGACCTATATAAGATTTTATGCTCACTAATGGACAAAGTAACACCCTAGATCTTCAGGAATTAGTGTCAACTCAGGGGTACTATTCAACAATTTCCCCTCAAAGTTTCATCATTTTCTTTTCACCAGTGTACAGTCATGGTAAAAGGCAACATATTCCTCTAGAGAAAGATGAGAGAAAGATTAACAATATAATATTTCAGACTGTGGATATAGTCTTTTGGGCTTGAATCCAGTTATCAGCGTAGAAACAAAACACTGAGTAGTACCTTTGAGGTAGCTATTTCAGGATGCCAGGCAAGGGTGGAATGGTTCTTCTACTGCCCAAAAAAGAATTGCTCAGGGGTTCAATATCCCCAGCTTCACTGCGCTCTACCAATATGTTCCTTTCAACTTTTCTAGGTCTCATTCCTTCCCAAGGTTTTCTGTTTAACAAAAAATACCCAACAATATTGAGAATCCAATTTGTGTTGTAATTTATACACCCATAAATTAGGCTCTGGGGTTCTGGGGATATAGCTCAGAGGCACAAGCGCCTGCCTGGCAAGTGCAAGGTCCTAAGTTCGATTCCCGGTACCAATAAATAAATTTATTAATTAAATTAAATAAATAAATTTGGCTCTGGGTTTGATTTTTCAAAGATTTTATCTCTCCATAGCTACTGTTGATAAAGATTCAATCAGTGCAGACATAGAAGCATTCTGATTACTCATGTAGAGATTGAACTAAGAATTTGGATCTATGTTCACTCTATTCTTTCCCCCACTTTCTTTAGCACAGTTGGAAGCAACCAGCCAACCCCATTATACTCCTTAGTTCTACTAAAATGTTCTAAGAAAATACACATTATCCCAAATCTCACCTTCTATTTGCTAGGAGTATTTAGTGGTTATATTTTGTGTATTTCTATTGTGACAGTATGCCGTCGACTCCAATACTATTTTCACCACTGCAAGTAGAGACATAAATGCCTTTAAACCTACTTATAATAGAGAACCAATTCTAGAAACCAATGCACTCATCCATAAGGTTATGTTGCTCTTGTACTCTTATAGTACCAAGATTTTTCTAAAGAAATGGAAGTAGTACCAAATTTATATTAACAGATTTTTTGTAGTTTTGTCTTGCCTGTTTGTAACAATGACTAGGCAAGTCTAAAATCTATAGGATAAAGCATTAACAATGGCAGCCTGGGACTCCTGGCCAAGAGCTAAAGCTGCTGTCTTCAGGTGGATTTCTTTTCTTCATTAGGAAAACTCTGTTCTTCTCTTAAGGCCTTTCAACATATTGAGTCTGCCATAGGTTTTCTAAGACAAGTTTCCATACTTAAAGCCAGCTAATTATGGACTTTCACTACATCTACAAAATGCCATCATAGAACATCCTGATTAGTGTTTGATAGGATAGCTGAAGCTTTAACCTAACCCACATAAAACTGACAATCCCCATGTCCATTAGATATGGTGCTCTCTGAACTTATGGAAGGCATCCGATCACTCTTCTCTTCTATCTTGGCAATAATGCTGAGAAAACTGGGGATCAGAGAGTGTGTAAAGGGCAGGGATTAGGCCATGTTGACCTTAGATGACCCTAAATGATCCTGGCCTCTGACCTTCATACTCTTATGTAAACACCTCTTCTTTACTATGGACAGGATCTGTGAGTTTAATTTAATCAATAGAATATAATGATAAGTATAATGATTTGTCACTCCTGTAATTATGTTATATTGTATAAGACACCATCTGGTTGGCCAACTCAATTTAGAATTTCGCTTTCCTTGGTGGCTTTGGAGAACAAGGTACCTTGAACAGAATATCAATTCTGCTCATAACATGAGTAAATTTGGGGCTTCCCTGGCCAGAATATAACCCTGGACAATATTTAGTTTGTGCTTGCTGAGCACTCAGCTAAAACAATTTCTGTACTTCTGATCCACAGGAATTGTGAAACAAATATATGTTGTTTTAAATTTTTCTATCTTTTTTATTAGTACATGTTTGCAATATATAATGAATATATTCATCATGGGGAATTGGTACATATACATATCACATCTTAGTCCTTTTTATTTCTCTTCCCTTCCAACCCTAGATCACCTTCCCAACTGCAAAAGATCTACTTCCCAGTTTCCTGCCACCTTTAATTTGCTCTTTAAATTATTTATACTTTAGGTTTCTCATTTAAGAGAAAACATGTGATATTTAACCTTCTGTGTCTGACTTATTTTGTTTGACATTATGGCCTAAAGGTGTATCCATTTTCCTACAAATAACAAATATTTTTTTCTTTATGGTTAAGTAGTATTCCATTATGTATATACACACCACATTTTCATCAGTTGATGGACATATAGGCCATTTTCAAGATTTAACTATTGTGAGTTGTGCTGCTATAAACACAGATATGTATGCATCACTATAACATGTATTTAAATCTTTTGGAACAGAATCCAGAAAAGGTATGTTTGAGTAGAATGGAATTTCTAGTTTAGGTTTTTTTGAGAAATCTCCATACTGGTTGTACTAATTTACATTCCCACCAACAATGTAGAAGTGTTCTTTTTTTTTCCCCCATAACTTCACCATAATTTCTTATTTTTTAAGTTCTTGATAGCCATTCTTTCTGGAGTAAGATTGACTCTCAGTGTTATTTTGATTTGCATTTCTCTAAAGGCCAAAGATACTGAACATTTTTATGTGCTTATTGGTATTTGCACTTCTTATTCTGACAAGTGTCCATTCATTTCAACTGCCCATTATTTGACTGAGTTTTTTATTTGGGGGATTTTTTTTTGAGTTCTTTATGTATTCTAAATATTAGTTTTCTACTCAAGGAGTAGATGGTAAAATTTTTTCTTATTCTCATTCTCATATTTCTATTGTTTTATCAGTTTGGGTAGATAAACTGTCCCTATTGTGTAGATATCTTTAGTTAGACTCTGGCTTCCTGTGATGTATCCTTGTGTTTGATTATGTTTTGGTGTTTAGACCCTTATTAAAACTACTCAGTGTAATATTTGTGGGTCTTCTTAGTGTCCAACCTTCTTCTAGGGGCTTGATCTCTAACATCTCATAGAGAGGAGAAAATGAGCTGCAGCAATGTTTATGACTCAAAGACAGACAAGATGTTAACATACAGCAAAACCCAACTAACAGTACCAACTATGCCACAATTGGCACTAGCAAGGAAATCAGCTATAAAAATAGAATCAGAGACAAACTGGACATTAACATACCATAAGAACCAATGAAAGAGAACTGTACTGTCCTTAAAAGTAGAAAAGAGGGCCGGTGAGATGGCTCAGTGGCTTAAGCGCCTGCCCGGCAAGCGCGAGGGCCTGAGTTCGACTCCCGGAACCCACATACGAAAAAGGGGCCGGTGATATCGCTCAGCGGCATGGGCGTCTGCTGGCGTGCGAGGTCCTGAGGTCGAGCCCCCGGTACCCACAAAAAAAAAAAGTAGAAAAGAGATTTTTTAAGTAATAACATACAAAGACACACCAAATATTTATGTACAGTAAATATTTACTAAATGCAACAACTATACAATTAGTGATAGAAAAGACTACAGCAATAGTAACATTTAGTCAACTAAATATATAAAAAGATAAAACTTAATTGTAATAGTAAAAATGAAGGCAGTGGGGCATTGGAAAAATAAAAGAAGTAAAATTTTAAAAAGAAAGAAAAGAAAGTTGAGAAAGAGGAGAAGAGAAAAGTGAGAAACAGAATCCAATTGAAGAATAAAAGAAGTAGAATTAGGTAAAAGAAACAGAAAAAATTAAAATAATAAAAGGAAAATAAGAAAAAGAATAAAACAAAGAGCAAAAGAAAGGGGGAAAAAGAAAGAGAAAGTAGAAAGAAAAAACCCTAAAAGCAAACAAAGAAAAAGAAAAATGAGTCAAAAATATCCTCCATGTGTTGGGTGAGCGGTTTCTTTTCCGAGCCTGACACTGTGATTCACAAGGTGTAGGAGAATGATAGAGAGTTAACTAGATCTTGTTTTGTTTGCGTGTGTGCCCAGTCCCACCTTTCCTTCTGGGCAGTGTTAATCACTGGTGTGTCTTCTGTCCTAGGGCTGTGTTTACTCCAGCAGCTTGCAGTGTCTGCACATTTCTGGGTGCCCCAATTTGCCACTATCTTTGCCTTGCTCTGTGGCCTGTGGGTTTGTGAGGTACCCCTTGCTCTAGAGGCCCCTCTGACTGTACACTCCAGGGTGTGGAAACCATCTGAGCTTAGCCATACCCCTGTCATGTTGGCAGGTGGGGAAAGCAAACAGACCTCTGAGCTCTGCGCTAGAGAAGGAAGTGAGCAGGGTGGGAGGGGTTGAGCAGTCTGCTGGGCTTAATGTCAACACTTGCAGATCCAGCCCCTCAGAAAACCACGGGTGACCAGGCTGGTTTCTCACCACAGAGAGCGGGACCACGGTGCCCTTCCCAGCCTGAGCTCACCACTGCGTCTCAGAATGTCTGTAACTAGTCCCCATCTCTATGACTGCCTCCTGTGGCCATCTCCCACCCAGTCTCTGTGGTAGGGTGGCCCCAGAAATCCTAAACTGTAGTTGTTTTGTGACTTCTGATTCCAGAATAGCTCAGTCTTAAACAATTAGCCCCTTCCCAGAATGACTGTCAAATATGTGTTGTTTAAGCTGTTAAGTTATGATAATTTGTAACACAGTAGAAAACAACATAGTAGTATTTGGGTCCTGTCCTTTCTGGCCCTACGCTGTTTTTCTACCAAATTACCCTTTACCAAAATGATCCAGCTATACTGATTACTTTAGATAAAAGTCCTCAGGGTCACAAGCAGAGGGCCAAGGACACAGTGCCTGGTATCAGCGGAATGCTGAATTGAAAATATTCTTCCATCGAAAATTGGAGCAAACCAACTGAGAGGTTTCTGGCACATTTGAAAGCAGGAGCTAAAGTTATTCTGCAGAAGGAGCTGCTGTTAATGGTGTTAAAGATGACCAAAAGGCAGAGGGAGATCAAGATAAATGATCTTGCTTTCACAGCACTGAAACCCCTGGAAAATGAGAAAAGCAAAGTTTCTATGGACTAGAGGGAGCCAAGTTAGATTTGATCAGGGAGAGAATAATAAGGTGTGTAGTTTAATGTTTCTAAAGATGCAGATGTTAGAGTTTCAGGGAACTGACATCGGGGACTTAATACAGCTATTCCTTAGAAATCATATCTTTTTTATGAGATAGTGTGTTAGAAAGTAATACATTAGAATGACCATTGTGACTACTTGAATTCTTTTCATTTAACTTAAGTCAATAGAATAGCGGACAATTTTGAAAAAGAAAGTGACCTGTTCTTTGTAAGAAATTATCACTAGATAAGAGCAAAATTTATTCTTATTCACTCGTAAGTATATAGCATTTGATAGGAAAGGTAACAGCAAAGAGACTGATGATGGATTTGGGAACAGCTGACAGATGAGCGGGAGTGCTTCTCTGGCCACGTAGCACAGTCACACTGTCACCTTTAGCAGTGGGATACGTATCCAAATGTGCAGCACCTGGGAGTGGAGTGTGGCAACCACCACTCTCAAGGCCAGGAAAGCCAGTGTAAAGCTCCAGTGAACCACTGATAAAAACTCACGAAGACAGTGACTGCCAATGCAAGCTCACGGAGACAGTGACTGCTGATACAAACTCTGGAAGACAGGCACCATATTTTTAAAAATTATTATTTTGATATCAATGGGTAAGCAGTGAGGGTACCTTTTAAATTCTCTTCTAACAGGCAAATTCCATCTTTATCCTCAACATATAAAATGACTCAGTGGACATTTTATTAAAACCAATATTGTGCCTCATCCTAATGTTTTAAAATAGGTACAGTTGCTTGATCAATAGAAATTCATTAAAATGTTTAAAAGAAAATAGTTAATTTTAAAGAATGTCACTTTCTTCTATAAATGTTGCCAAGAGTAGGGAAGTTAATTGTATACCAGATGAAATTTATTGTTGTGTTTAGAAACTGGACTAACCTTGAGGAATGCTGGCGGCCTCGCTGAGGACAGCTAGATCCCAAATGCCAATTATTTGGATACGTCTTATCCCATTGCTAAAAGCACTCCTGCTCATCTGTCATTTTGGAGGCCAAAGTGAAGGTAGTAAGAGGCATCAAGAGGGTGAAAGCTTAATCTAACTATGGTGTTTTTTGAGGGGGTATTTAAGGAGGGGTTGTGTTTAGATAAGGTTATTAGGGTCTGTAGCCCTCAAGATTGAATCTGGTATCTCACTAAGAACAGAAAATGGTATCAGAGAAAGAGAAACTTGCATGCACTCCCTGTTTCTGGCTGTGTGATGCTCTGTGCTGCCGTAGGGCTCTACCAGCAACGGGCTATCACTCAGTGATACACCAAGACCCTGCACTCCAGCACTGCGGACCAAAGTGAACCTCTTCTTTGTAGAGTAGCCGGGCTTTGTAATTTTGTAATAGCAACCAAAAGCTGAATAACACAATCTCTTATTACAATTTTCATATAAAACAGAGTTGTGCAATTTGAACGGGGACCTATAGCTCAAGATACCACTTCTGATGATTCAGAGTTCAAAGTGGGTAACATAGATTCATATCAGCATCAAAAGAGAATTGAATGTTTCCTGCAACAAGAGAAAACATTGCCTCTTGATTAGGTACTAGAACCACATAAAGCCACAAAACATTTGAACAAAACACAGTGAACAAAGGTGTGTAAGTGCATAATGTAATAGCATTTTTTTCAATTTTATAAAATATGGTTCTTTTTTGTGAAAAAAATTTGTGCAAATATAACAGGGGAGAGAATAGTAAAATGAAAGCTTTTGCACCTGTCACCCAGCTTCAATAATTATTAACTCACGGCTAATCTTGTTTCATTTATAACACCACATGCTTCCTTCACCATCTGTATTATTATGTTGAAATAATTCCCAGATATTATATCATTTCATCAAAGAATGTGAAACACACCTTAAAAATTGGTGCCCAGATTTTAGTTATTTTGAATTACCACTAATATTACTATAATTGAAATTAAGGAAATAATTTAAATTTATGATCTGAGTCATATTGTTTAATGTATTCCTCTTATTCTTTAAAGTTTTGTGCAAATGAAGTTGTAATAAATATACATTAAGGAAAGTCTAAAATTGAAAAGGAATCTAAGAAACCGGAATGTAGACGAGAGGATTTTTGCAAGTTATCTGTGATTGATTGTGTTTGTATGTGTGTACATCTGTCTGTTTCTCTGTACCTATCATCTAACAAGAAGTAGAATTTTGTTTTGTGCTATTGAACAACACACTGCTTTTCCTCCACCTGCCAACTTCCTAGGCACTCTTTCCAGCTTAACAGGACATATGCACCCAAGAAAAGCTCTGCATCAAGACAGAAATGTGAATGAAGAGCAAGAAACCTGACATTGTCCTTAGATCTGTAAAGAACATAGACGTAGTTCTGCTGCCTCAAGTTTTCTAGACTTCGTGGTTAATTGCTCATTTTCATAGGCTTACTAATAATTCATGAAGTGTCACATGGCTTCATATCTCCATTTTTTGGTATCTACATGCCTCTACCAAGCAAGCCCATCCTGTGTTCTGCCTACACATAACTTCTGTTCCTCAATGCAGCCTCAGCTCAGCATTTGAACTCATTCCAGATACTTCCAGTTTTTCATGAATGTTTCTGTCAAAGGGATTCTTTCACTGTTTTGAAATCGTGTTGCCTGTTTCACCAAAGACACTAAACTTTCTGTGGGCAGGCTGTAGAACAGTAGTTAACAGCCGGTCTTTAGAGTCATACAAACCTAGGTTTGAACATCAGTTTTGCTGTGTTTTATCTATAGGACCTTAGCAAAGTCCCTAAACGTTTTTAAGCCTTATTTTCCTTATCTGTAAAATCCTAATACTTACGTTAGGATTCATATTTGGATGAAAGTCATATAAGGAATGCAGAATGTCCTTTAGAGTGTCTTTATGAATCCACTAATTCTAAAGGCACATGTTTTTGCATTTAACATCTCTGAAATGAAATAGTAAAGTCACTGTTGGACCAGCGGCAGCTGTACAAAGTTCTCATTTGTTACACATGTAAGAAAAGATGTGTCAACACTTGTATAATACATAAGACTGTCTCAGAAGAGAACTTAGGAAGCAATATTGAAGCAATCTTCAACTTCTAGTAATGTGATCATTAATTGTTATATGCCAATTTGACTTAAGTAAGAGCCACCTATTAGATTAGTAGAGCTCTGTGTGTCTGTGGATGATTGACATGTGGGCCGCCAAATGACACCACACCCTGGATGTGAGTGACACTAACCAGTAATTTTATACCCTGGATGGAATAAAAAGGGAAAGAAGGAAGTCGTTTCTTTTATTTCAGAGGAGCTCTGATCTTTACCATTGCCTTTGGACATTTGTCTCCAGTTCTTTCAGATTTCTCATGCAAGCTCCTCAGGCTTCCAACGGAGACTCCTTGGCTTTTTGACATAGTCTTGCCTTGGACTCTGCAGTGAACTTATAGGCCTTTGACCTTCAGTTGGATCATCTTGGCCTCCAGTGTGCATATGCCCATTTTGCGTTCTTCCACTTCTGATTTGGCAGATGGTCATTGTGATTCTTCTGCTTCTGATCCTGTAAGCCTATTGTCTGTCTCTGTCTGTCAGTCCATCTATCTGTCCGTCTATCTGTCTGTCCATCTATCTATCCATCTTTTAAACATCCATCTGTATCTGTTCCTCTAGTGAACCCTGAGTAATAAAAGTAACCTATAGCTATGAGTCTGTAATTTTTTTTTTATGTGGGTACCGGGAGTTGAACTCAGGACCTCGCACTTGCCAGGCAGGCACTTATGCCACTGAGCTATCTCACCGGCCCTGTAATTTTTTTGTGTGTGGGTACCAGGGGTCAACCTCAGGACCTCACGTGCCAGCAGGTACCCATGCCGCTGAGCAATATCACCGGTCCTTTTTTCATATGTGGGTTCCGGGAGTTGAACCCGGGCCCTCACACTTGCCAGCAGGAGCTTACGCCGCTGAGCCATCTCACCGGCCCTGTAATTTTATTAATTGATTTAAGCGCTGTATCATTGGCACTATTGGTGGCACAGTATGTGGAAAAACATGCAAACTGGTCATTCTCTGTTGAAATGTGATTCAGAATAGTTGGATAGGAAATATAAAAAAGTCTTCGAAATATTTTTAAAAACTTATTTCAAATACTTTTTGTTTTAATATCTGTAAAAAGTCCTATCTAATAAAAATTCATGTGTAATTAAACATAAAAGAGATGTTTCAATAAATTTAATTACAATTAAAATGACAGCAAAATGTGTTATAGCTTAATTCATAGCTTTTTCCTTCTTAGTGGTATAAAAATAATGTCACATCTTTGAATTAATCACACCTTAGATTTGATGAAACAAATAAAGACTCTACCTCTTAAGATTTTTCTCAGGATTAAGTGATAGAAAATTCATTTAATGGTGAGTTAAATAGTAAGGTGTTTTTTTTCTCAACAAGAGGTCCTGCAGTAGATCCATCTCAAGACTGACTTGGAAGCTGAAGGATGCCATCACTGACCCTGATGTTTCTTCCATTCTGTCATCTTTGTTGTGTTGGCTTTTTATTTTCATGCTCACAAAATGGCTGACCTGATATCAGGCATCATATATACAATAAAGAGAGAAAGAAAAGACAAGAATAAGCTCAAGAAATCCCTTCTTGCAGGAAACAAACTACTATAGTTAGCACCTGACTCAGGTGTAGGAGATCTGTTTATGTCTCTCTGGAGAGAGTTGTTTGGTATGAGCAACCACGGTTAGAAGAGAGGTTAGGAATGTGTCTGTAGCTTCTCATCTTCTAATAAAAGTGGTTTTTTTTTTTTTTTTGGTCTTTTTGAGACAGGGTTTTGCTATGCAGTTCAGGCCAGCCTTGAACTCACTTTGTAGCCCAGGCTGGCCTCAAGCTCACAGAGATCTTCCTACCTCAGCCTCCCAAGTGGTGGGATAATAAAAGTAATTTTTAAAGTTTGCATTTGATTGTATAATTTGAACAATCATACATGGCTGAGCCTGGGGAAGTCAGGGCAGTGGATGAGTCCTTTGGTTGAGGTGAATGATAAAGGATATGCTGCGTTTGTAGGAAGAAGGGGATTGGATGAAAACTAGAGAGCAAGAGTGAAGGCAGGTGGAACTCTGGAAGTTAATTAGCAACATCTATCTTAAGGTCATGCACAAAATATATACAACTTACTGGTCAGTATTGTATTATTTCAACAAGGATTCTATAGAAAATTTGGGTGGTGATATTTTTATAGGCTTTCTGATTTTGAAATTATATTACCAGCTCTGTCAGGTAGGCTTCTAATTTTTTTAGCTGGGTCATTTGGCACTCACTCGCAGTTTTTTTTACAAATGTAGACCTGAATACCTACTCAGCTAAGAATGCTGAGTACAATACCTAAAGTTCAGATAGAATGTCTCAGTGCCAATCCTACATGAACTTTGGTACAAGTTGGTTGTTTTTGCTCTGTATTTTATTTCTTCCTTCTCAAATCTCAGAGAGACTCCTTAACTAAGTCCTTAAGAACAGAAAACAGCCTTTTTCTTATCACATACCTGTTGCAAATATTTTCTTCTGGTTCACCATCATTACATGTTTGAAAAGTGAAAGTTACCTTTAAGGTGTTTATTTGATAAAAGAAAATATTAATACACTTGATTGCATAAATATATATTTTTATGTTATATACTGTATAAATCATATTAAAGCCAAATAAACAAGAATCATTTTTGAACATAGGCTACAGATAAATGGATAACTGATTGCACATTTTAATTATGAATATAAAGAGATCTAAAAAATGCTATATGTGATTTGAAACATAGTACAGCATATTTACCAACTTATTTATATATTCATATTATTTTTTAGTATGAGTTTAGCACTAACTCTTTGAATGGTTTTTTAAATAACATTTCTGTTGTTAAACCAGGACGTGACTAGAGGTACACTTGGAATTTGATATGATTTCCTTTGTGGAAGGATTATCTTTGATACATTAAAACACTTATTAAATAATCTGTATATTTAAGCTTTTTCCAATTTGTTGTATTTTTTCAATCTTCATAATCAATGAAACTGAGTAAACCTCTTTGTTAAGGCAGCATTACTTGTTTAGTGCACCATAAATGCTTCTCTATTTAGTTTTGTTTTCTACATAGATGCTGAGATGTGCTCTTTTTCAACTCAGTGTATTGATTGTAGAGTCTCTATCATGGAATTTCATGTCTGTGAAGCACTGCAAGAAACAACTATTCAGTATCCCTGGCTCCATAGCAGAACTTGGCACAAATATATCCCAGCAATTTTGTTCAGAAGCACAATTTCATGTTTAATAACTCAGAGCATTCTCAGGATGTTTTCTTATATCTATATTAAATTATCAGTGGTGCATAGATTTGAGTTTCAATTCTAAATGGCAAATAAATTATCTTTCTAAAGAAATAGACATCCAAGTAGCATCTGAAAAAGTGTTAAAGTGTTGTGAAATAAACTGGAAATATGGCCTCTCTGGGATGGAGTAAGGAATTTTCAATCAAGTGCCCATATTAGCAAAGAGTGCTGCAATGAGATGGGCGATTGCCATCAACCGTCTTGGACGCATCCTTGTGCTCTCATGAGTAATATTAGCACCAGTCTGACATTGACAGCACAAGATGATCTGTGATATAGTCAGACAAATTGCAGTTATGCTGTCAGCGGATGGGACAGGCATTCCGAGCAGAGTTCAGCAAGCACAGTGTATGTGAGCAGACAAGGACAGGCTGACCTACAGTTGGTTCTGTCTGACTGATGTTTGACTTGGACATGGCTGATGATTTCTGATTGTAATCATGTATTTACAAGGACAGGCAAAAACTCTGGTGACAGTGTTTAAAGGAGGAGTGCCATTTATCCGCGGACTTCAACGAAGCAACCGGAAAGATGAATGCGGAGTGAGCAGCAGGTCCTCCTGAGCACACAACAGACTTTGCACAGCAGTAAACAAAGGCTGGATTTTTGGGAAGGGGACAGAGATGGAGGAAGAGAGGAGGGAGAAGAGCGGATGGGGACATAAAAAGAATTAAGATGTATCATGTATATGTACCAACTCCCCACAATGAATGTAATCATTACGTACTGCAAACATGTTCTAATTTTTTTTAAAAAAGGAGGCTATGGAGCTGGACGTCTGAACGATCTGACTGACACAGGAGGTGTAGAGAAGTTACCACCCACAAGGACAGTGAGACCAATAGCACGTGAAAGCCATGAACTCATTCCCCTTCTGTCTTGCCTCTTTGAGCTGGAAGATAACCTGTCACCAGGGCGTGCCTTTCCGTCAGACACTCTCTACACTGTGTGCATTCTTGCTCCTCTGGACCTGACTGCATTTTCTCTTCACTTCTGCTTTCCTGAGATTGAGCGCCTTTCAAACATCTCGGCATAAGGAATCTTGCTATGTTTTGTTTTCTAGGGAAGTTAGACTATGGACATTACTGTTACTTGAAAAGACACTGAAAAAAAAATGAGGAAAAATATTATTTTTCTTTAAATCAGCACTTTGATACTACGGTCACTACCTTAATGCAATTAAACATATTGCAAAAGAGAGGGAAGTTCCTAATTCAAACTTAATTTAACATTTAACACCAAAGATGCTTTGGGGCTTGTATCTTGATTAACAGGTTTTCCAATATCCAAAAGCACTCAGGATATACTTTCTGCATATAACCAGGTTACTTTAAGCAGCAGCCAACAGGGGAGAGATATATAACCTTCCCTGAGATATCAAAGAACAGCAACAAAAGCAAACATTTAGACAATGTTTAAATGTTAGGGTAAAATATCTTTCATCTACAAGTTTTTCTGTCTCTTTACCTCTTGATCTAACAAGATAAGTAATTATACATAGAAAGCAGATGTAGTATATCTTATATTACACTAATAGAGTATGTTAAAAATATAAAAGACATAAATATAATTCATTTTGCTAGTGGCTTTTGTGTTCTTTGAACAGGCTATTTATGTAAGGATCTATAGATGAAAAGTAAACCTGGGAGGAAATGAAAATCACTTATAATGCTTTCCTTGTATATAAACATTTTCAGTTGTGTGTACAATTTAAACATGAAACAGAATTTCTGTGTTATGCCCTTGGATAATTCTTGTTCACTAACACTTCTGTGTGGTTTAACCTCCGTCCTTGTCATGACAAATTAGGATATGAACGCCGGACACACCCATCCAAGGGAGGCCACCATGATATGCCTCGCTGTTATGTCAGTGAACAGATAAGAAACTGGGTGTTTTATCTACCAACTGCCCATCTGCCACTGAATGCTGTTTCCAGAGTCGTTAACTGCCTCGCTTTGCATCTGGGCTCAGAGTGTCCCCATGACCAGCAACAAGCTGTGCTAACAGATGTCCAAATTCCTCAGCCCTCGCCATCCTCTCATTCAGGTGGTTGTGCTGTGTCTTCCTATGTCTTAGGGCTTTTCAAGAGCTCCTGGGGTTGAGTCTTCTGCAAATCACTGCAGGCCGGAACTGCCAGGAAGTTAGCATCATTAAATCCCCTGCATTAAACCCCTTAAATAATAACTCTTGGGAACTAGTGGAAGTACCTCTTTTTCTTGATGGAACAATTCTAAAATGCAGAGGTATTTCTTTACATCAGTGCTACTCAAAATATGCTTTGTTGTCTGTGTGAAAACTTTATAGTCTGCACTGGAGGACATTGCTGCCTTTGGGTCACTGGCACAAAATGTGCACCCTATTGGCTCAAGACCTTTGCTTTTATCTTCGCCTATTTGCTCTCCAACGTGTGTCTGGACTCAAGTTCAGCAATAGTCTTATACGTATATATGCTTTTAGCAGACATTTCTAATTCAAATTCAGCTTTTAATTTTTTGTCTTCATGGGAATTAGTCTTATAATGCTGGGTTCCACAAGCATCAGAGTTACCTATTGGTAATGTTTACTCCTGTGACATAACATTTCACGCACAGTGCTGAAAGCACTTCAGATGCTCAGTTATTATATTCCTTCCCTTTCTTCAAATAATGTATAAAAAGGATATTTGTGACAATAAATTAAAGGTTGTATGTATGATGATGAAAGCTAGACCCATGAAACCAGTCCTTCTAGGTGAAAATTCTTTTTCCATCACTTACCAGACAGATAACCTTGGGAAATTCAGTTAACCATGTTTTTCAACCACTCCCTTATCTGGAAGCTGGGGATAGGCACAGTGTCTAACTTGTAGCATTGTGAGGATTAAATAACCTAATGCTATAAAGTGCTTAGAAGAGTGTCCAACTCAGAATACTGCTCTCTCTCTCTTTCCATATATATATCTATGACATTTTATTTATATATATACATATATACACATGCTTTATATATCATTATGTATTCCCTATATAATTTTAATAAGTATTTATATATAGTTATATATGGCATATTATATAAATGCAATGCATAATTATATTTACATATTATACAGATGTACATAAATATTATGTAAATATACAATATTATGTAAATATTACGCATGATATGCATATGCATATTTATATTATGTATAAAATTATATAGTATATTATATAGAAAATTATATACTATATTACTTAGGGTTTTTCCTCCTGCTGTTTTCTTCTGAGAATAACAGTGCCTCCTCTTCTATTGCTTTGTTCTTTAATGCTTTTGTGCAAAATTTTACCACTTGGTCTGGGACATTTTTCTTCCTATCTTTCACCTTTCTGTTTACTTTAAGAAGTCAGTTAGTCCTTCCAGATAATAGTACTAGTAAGCGTCATCACTTTTACAAATGTCTTTCTTATGCAATCATCTGAATTATTTGTCTACTTCGTTCAACTACATGCTTCCCAGACCTGCGTCAGTATCCCCTGGGGTGCTTGCTCTTTAGACACACAGATTCCTGAGTCATATCCCACATCAGCTAAAGCAGAATCTCTGGGAAGCAGTGCTCAGACCTGAATTTAATAAGGTACCTGAGGAATTTTCATGATGCTGCTTATCATCATTTCCACCATGGAAATTTGCATTGGTTCTTCAGGAATGGATCCCAGTGTCTACCTCCATTAATTCATTCAATTCCCTAAATGTCCTCCGTTCTGCTATTGTAAGTTATCTCTTGTCACTAAGATTTTTTAGGTTGAACACCGTAAAGGAAAGGGAAGCAGATACAGTACTTGCTGTCATTCATTTGCTCCTGGAAGGAAAGCTCCAGAAAATCTTATTCTGATGGTACTGCAGTGAATTGCAAATATGAATAGCTGTGCTCATATAGACCTCTCTGGGGCCCAGAAAGCTCAGCTACAAAGGCACTGAAAGGTACTGTAGAAGCTCTTGGCAGCCTGAGCGGTGGCCAAATCCTGCCGTTCTCCTAGCCTCTAAAGCTATGACCTTCAAGTGTAGGAGGATTATTCACCTTTTTTACACAATTTTTTTTGAGACAGGGTTTTGCTGTGTAGTTCAGGGTGGCCTTGAACTCACCATGTAGCCCAGGCTGGCCTCAAACTCCCAGTGATCCTCCTGCCTCAGCCTCCTGAGTGCTGGGATTACAGACATGTGCAACCACACCTGGCACAATTATATTTCTTTAAAATATTTGTTTTAGGCAGGACATGATGGCATTGTCTGGGAAGTTAAGGTAGGAGGGCACAACTTTGAGCCTGGCTCAGGCACCTTAGCAATTTAGGAAGAGCCTGTCTAAAAGCAAAAAAAAAAAAAAAAAGATAAAAAGGGGCTGGGGATGCTGGATGTAGCTTAGTGTGAAGGCCATAGGTTCAATCCCTAGTACAGAAAAAATATTTTTTTATTGACATCACTGGAATTTACAATGCACATTTACTATGAGTTCAAATGCATTCTCAAACAACACTATAATTACACATATCCATACAGTACAGACATCCAATTTGTTATTTTTATTATTTGGGAGAGTTTTCTATTATACCAGTTGGGAATAAGAAAAAATATTTTTCTCTACATTTATTCCTTGTCTGACAATCTTTTTCTCTGTGGGTAGACCGAGTTTCTGAATGTAATATTTTATGTTTCCCTGAAGAACTTTTTAAAAATAAAATTTATTTTTAGACCAGTTTTAGGTTCACAGCAAAATGGAGCAGAAAATACAAAGAATTCACATATACGCTCTACTCTCACACAAGCATAGCCTCCCCGTAATCACCATCCTGCCTCAGAGTGGCACATTGTTATGATTGATAAGCTTTCATTGACACAGCAGTGTCACCACAGGTCTGTAGTTTACATTACAGTTCATTCTGGGGTAGGATATTTTATGGATTTTGACAATTGTATAATTATAGGTGTCCAACATGACAGTGTGATATGAATAGTTTCACCGCTCTAAAAATCTTCTGTGCTCTACCTATTCATCTCCCTTTCATCTCCCATTGTTGATTTTTTTAACTGGTTTTTTCCCCCAGAATGTCATATAGTTAGACACATGCAATATGTAGCATTTGTGACTAACTTCCTTCACTTAGTAATATAGAATTCTTCCCTGTCTTTTTGTGGCCAGATAGCTTGTTTTATTTTAGTTCTGAGTATTATTCCATTGTCTGGATATGCCAGTTTATTTATCCATTTATCTACTGAAGACCACCTTGGTTATGTCTAAGTTTAGGAATTATAAATAAAGCTGCTACAAATATCCTTGTGCAAGTGATCTGTTGGGCATATATTTTCAGTTTCTTTGAGTACATACCAAAGAGCATGACAACTGTATAATCTGGGAGGAGTATATTTTATTTTGTAAGAAACTGCCAAACCATCTTTCAAAGTGGCTGGACCATTTTGCCCTCTCATTAGCAACAGATAGAAGATTTATTTTCTTTCCCATCTTTAACCATATATGATGGGGTCAGTATTCTGAATTTTGGCCACTCTGAAGTGTGTGGTGGTATCCCATTGCTCTTTCAATACCTGAGATTTTATCTCATTGCTTCCATTACCCACCTGTTTTTGAATTTTGTCTACTTTTTCCAGAAGAGCCCTTAGGATATTAATTATAGTTGCTCTACATTCCATGTCTGATAATTCCAAAGTCTGTGTCCTGTCTGTGTTTAATTCTGATACTTGCTCGTCTCTTCAGATGTTGTTTTTTAAATTGGTCCTCACATGCCATGTAGTTTTTCTCTTGAAAGTTGGACATGATTTATCAAGCTGTAGGCACTGAGGCCAATAGGAGTTTCTTGTGACGCGTATGCTAATGTGCCAAGGAAATGGTTTTGACACTTTTGATGTTTGCTGTTGTTGTCAGAGTAATTTTCTCTAGTGTATTTGCTGTTTGTCTCCTTTGTTTTCTTTAAAATCTCTGCTTAAAAAAATTCTGCATCTTGCAGCTTTTTAGGTGAGATTCATCCATATAGAACCGAAAATTTATGGATATATGTGACAGGAGGAGAAATGTTCTATATTTCTAATTTCTAGTTTTCAGTGAGCCTCGGTTCTCATCTCTGAACTTTGCACGTGTTTCTCTGTCTTTTTTCCCCTTATGTGACACAGGGTGCTGGAATTGGGCCACTTCTCTTTCTCGATATCAGAAAAAGCTTTGGTAAATTTTGTTTGTTCTCAGAAGGGTTGGTTTGTGTTATAGAGAAAGCTCTAGGAACTCTCTTTCTTTCCCTTTTCCTTCCTCCTTTCCCCTTTCCTCCTTACCTACTTCCCCCCTCCCTTTCCTTTTCTTTCCTTTTCCTTTTGATGGAGGTACTAAGATCAAAGCCAGGGCCTCAAGAAAGCCACCTAAAGGTATTTTTAAATGATTGTTCTGCACCTTTTTTCTGGCCAGAAACTGGAAATTTTTTCTTGGCTCTTCAGCATGGGGATGTGGTGAGGTTTCTTAATGAAAAACCCATGAAAGGATGGGATCCCTTTAGGACTCTAGCTGCTAAGATCTTCTCCCTCTCATAATTGTGTACATCAATGGTGACAAACCTATGGCACGTGTGTTATTATGTCTTTCCTTTTAAGACAAAAGATGTTGTTTTTCTTTTTTCTTTTCTTTTTCTTTTGAGGCAGGGTCTCACTGTGCACTTCAGGCTGTCCTTGAACTCAGGGTTATCCTCCTGCCTCAGCCTCTAGAGTGCTGGGATTACAGGTGTGCACCACCATGCCTAGCTAAATTGTTTTTTCTAAACTAAAACGCTAGTATTCATGTTTAATTGCAGTGTTGGCACTTTGCAATAAATAAGTGGGTTTTGTGTTGCAGTTTGGCATTCGGTCTCTAAAAAGTCTGCCATTGCTGGTCTACATCATTCTGCTTCCAGAAATTTTTCTAAGTTGTTAATTATGTGTTCCAGCCAGTTTGTCGGCCTAGTGGCTTCTGGACCAGACATGCTAATCTGTATGTGGATATCTCTTCAGATTTGGGGGTGACAGTTTGTCCCATGACCTTTATTCTCTGAAGGACCCAGGAGTAATAAATCCAAGCTTTTTACACGTTGGAATTAACATCAGAAGTCAAACATTTTAGATGTATTCAGTATTTTCATTTCGCTGAATGTTTGTTCTGCACACCTGGATGCTACTACATCATATCAAAATTGATGTTCTTTTCTGTTAAGCAGTATTTTTCTCATATTTTCTACTGATTTAATAAAATGAAATATGTTCATCAAAGGAGAGTGATCTGCACTCACTGGTCAGTAAAACCTACTGTGATATTTTGACAGAGTTCACAAGCTTTGGAGGTGGCATTTTTATTTTGAGAGATTTTCTTCACCCGTTCTCTATTATTCTTCCCAGGTTTGGAGTTATCTACTGAATTATTCTACTTAGACTTCCCTTGAATGCCATGAGCATCTGCAGTGGGTGGAATGGGAGAAACACATGGATAGCATCTCTGTTTATTTCTTTAAGCACGTACTTTCCATTTAAGATGTACAAAAATAACCAGCATTAATTTCATTTTGATGTAATTGATTCTTTTTTTTTTTTTTTTTTTTTTGTGGGTACCGGGGGGTCGACCTCAGGACCTCGCGCGCCAGCAGGCGCCGTGCCGCTGAGCGATATCACCGGCTCCTTTTTCGTATGTGGGATCTGGGAGTCGAACTCGGGCCCTCGCGCTTGCAAGGCAGGCGCTTAAGCAGCTGAGCCATCTCACCGGCCCTGATGTAATTGATTCTTAAAGGTTATGGATTAAGCATTGATTATACACATGAAAACATATCTACAGAAAGGGAAATTAGAATGGGAGAGATTGTAAGTTTAAACAAGAAGGACTTGGTATTTTATGATTGATACGCAGATTATTTTGAGAATAATGATTGGATTATCACAATCTCATAATGTTTGTCATTTTAATTCACTCCCCTACTATTCATATATGCAGCTTTCCAGTTATCCTTTATATATTCCACTATCATCCCAGTAAACCTCTTGAGTAAATTGCTTGATTGCACTGTGACCATAAAATCTACTGAAATAAAACAAAGAAACTACCATATTAGCTGAAAAGATAAGCAATAAGATTAACAATGCTTTCTAACTTACTTGAATAGAGTCTTACTGCTTGTTATTTATTAATTCCAAGAGAGAAAGAAACAATCTAGTGGGTCAGACAAAATAATTATATTGGTGGATCTAGACTTGCTTTTAGGAGAAAATCAGTTTTTGGACAAACATCTTCACAACTTGATGTAACAAGATCTACCTCTTGGGTCCTTGTTTTTGGGGCTATGATGATTGGAGCCAACAAAACAGCAAATGATAATAGAATTTGGAGAGAGAAGAAATCTTATTTTTCAGGAAACCACATTTGTGGAAGTGGGGAAGGCAGCACTTTTCCTCCCCAAAACTAAAAATGGGGTGTTCCTAAGAGTAGAGGTTCTTTGGATGAAGATTTGCTTTGCCATCAGAATTGCTGGTGTCTCTTAGATTACCTAACCAGAGAAGAAAGTCCCAGAGAAAAATTGTATGGTGATTCTGCCCTGAAGGGAATAGCCCCAGACCACCCTGCTCCTAATTCTTCTTGAGGGCCCTTCATTTCCCAGTTCTTGAGAGGTGAGATGGGTCCCAATGTGCCTGCAGTTCATGAGTTGACAGTGAGTGACAGGTGAAAATTAGAACCACAGTTGTGTATATCAAAAGAATGGAATGAAAGACAGAATAATGGTGTCAGGAAGATGGAATTGATATACTTTTCCCTATTTCTGCCACTCATTAAGGCTAAAAAAAACCTAGGCATTAAATATAAAATAAACCTGAGAAGACACTGAAGGTTGAAGAAAAGAAAGTACAATAACTAGAGATTGGAGAACAAAAAGCAGCACAATAGTGAGTTCCCTGAGTTTTCTTTTTACCTCATATATCAAAGACTAGATGCTAGAAGAGCCAGAACTCCAGAATACTAAATATTCAGACAAAAAGAGATCTTACTAAAAACTTCCCCTTCCTTGAAAAAGAACCAGGAAATGGATAACCTAGCAGTGCAGACTACTTATAAAAAATAACTATGCTACCTTAGACAAAAACAAAGCAAAACATCCTCCCCAACACACACACACACACACACACACACACACACACACACACACACACACACACACACACACAGAAAATACTGTGACCCTATCTCTACACATACCAGCAAAGGCAACCGGAAAATTAGGGGCAGCATCCACCTAGATTTCTATCTTTTGAAGGCTGAAGCAGGGTGCCTCACCACTCCCCCTGGGGTGGTACCATGGAATGTCACCCTTACCCCATAGTAATGAGCACCTTCCCTCTTTCCCAAGGTGACAGTGGATCTGCTAGAAACTTGGGCTTCCTCTGTCACCTAGCAATAACGAGATACTCCTTCACCTTCTCATGGGTGTGCTTTTGGAGAGGCCTAGGAAAGAGTAAGTATTTCCATTGCTTCCCAGCAGTTGGTGGCCATACCTCCCCCATGGAGTCAGTGCATATCGAATGTGCATCATTAATGAAGCACTCTAACCTATCTTAGGCAGGGAGATGTAAGTGGTAAGGAAAAATAATTCACACATCCATTCAGCAGTGACAAGGAGCTCGCCTCTATTGTGTGCTGACAGAAGTTCATAGGGACCCTGGACTTCTATCTTAACTTGGCAGTAACAGAGTGGTGCTCCCTTTTCCCATGCAAGGCTGGTATCAGAGAAAGCCAGTTACATCAGAAAGTTTAAGATCTATGATCTACAAAATTCCAGCAACATATCTCACAGAATTAGAGAGAGAAATCCTAAAATTCATTTGGAACCAGAAGAGACCTAGAATAGCAAAAATGGCAATTCTGGGCAGCAAAGGCAAGGCAGGAGGCATTACAATCCCTGACTTGAAATTATACTATAAAGCTACTGTGATAAAAACAGCATGGTACTGGCAAAAAACAGACCTGAAGATCAATGAAACAGATTAGAAGATGCAGAAACAACTCCAGACATACTATGCCACCTTATCTTTGACAAAAGTGCCAAACACATTCACTGGAAGAAAGATAGCCTCTATAATAAATGGTGCTGGAAAAACTGGCTCTGCACATGCCAAAGATTAAAATTAGACCCATATCTTTCACTGTGCACTAAACTAAACTCAAAATGGATCAAGGATCTAAATATTAAAACAGAAACATTAAACCTGCTGGGAGATAGAATAGGCAAAACTCTTGAAGACATTGGTATAGGCAAAGACTTTATGAATTAAATCCCAATCACACAGGAACTATCACAAAGAATCAACAACTGGGTTCTCATCTTATTAAAAAGCTTTTTCACAGCAAGAGAAAACACCAACAGAGTAAAAAGACAACTCACAATGTGGGAAAAAATGTTTGCCAGCTGTTCCTCAGACAAAGGGTTACTATTGAGAACATATAAAGAACTCAAAAAAATCAGACTTCCCAAATTCAAAGACCCAATCCAAAAATGGGCATCTGAGATGAATACACATTTCTCAGATGAAGAAATACAAACAGCAAATAAATACATGAAAAAATGTTCAACATCACTGATCATTGGAGAGATGCAAATTAGAACAACACTGAGATTTCATCTCACCCCAGAAAGAATGACTATTATCAAGAAATCAACCAATAACAAGTGCTGGAGGGGCTGTGGGGAAAAAGGAACACTTTTCCACTGTTGGTGGGAGTGTAGACTGTTGCAACCACTGTGGAAATCAGTGTGGAGATTCCTCAAAAACTAGGATTGAAGGTCCCATTTGACCCAGCTATTCCCCTTCTAGGTATCTTCCCAGAAGAATTAAAAACATCTTACCACAGCGATATATGTGCACCCATGTTTATAGCAGCACAATTTGTAATAGCCAGATCTTGGAAACAACTCAAATGCCCATCAATGAGGAATGGATAAAAAAGAGGTGGTATTTTTATACAGTGGAGTACTACTTAGCCATAAAGAAGGATACACTAGAGACTTTTTTAGGCAAATGGATGCAACTCGAGATCACACTCATAAGTGAAATAAACCAGACTCACATGTGTAAACATTGTATTATCTCCCTAGTGTGAAAAGCTGAAAGAGTAAATAAGATAAAAAATGTACAATAGGTATTGTAAAATGGGAAGAAACTGTTCAAAAGGAAAGAGAAACTGGGATGGGGGAATGGAGAAAAGAAGAAATGGAAAAGCAAAAAAAAATATATATATATATATATGTATATATATATAAGATAGTTAAGATAGATACTCTACTAATTTCTCCTAGTTCATTGAACAGAAAGGTTTGTGCTAATATTGTTTGGACAACTGAATGCTGATATCTTGTGTTAGTTATCTCTGAGTAACTAATTTAAAGATAACAATACGCAATGTATTAACCATTGTTACCCTCTTATTATGTTGTTTTTGAAATTTTGTTCTAGTTTTTTTCTCTTTAAAATAAAAATTTAAAAAAATCTATGATCTAATAGCAAAATATGAAAATGCCTGTTTCCATAAAAAACAAAATAAAACAAAGACAAAAAATCAATCATCATATCAAAAACTGGAGGGGTAAATGAAAAAAGACAGTAGGTGCCAACACTGATATGACAGATATGTTAAGCTATTTGACAGAGTTCAAAGCAGTTTCATAAAAATGTATCAATGAATAATTACAAACACAGTTGAAACAAATAAAAAATAGAAAATTCCGCGTTGACATAGTAGATACAAAAACTATCGCAAGTGTGTTCTTGACTGAAGAATACAACAACAGAGTCAGGCACAATGGTTTTCACCCTTAGTCCCTGCTACTTGGGAGACTCAGGCAGGAGGATCAATTGAACCCTGGAGTTTGAGACTAGCTTCAGCAACACAGTGAAACCCCATTTCTAAAACAAACCAACCAAGCAAAAACAAAAATATGCAATGCAAGAAATAAAAACTAAATGGGTGGGCTAAACAGCAGAATGGAAGGGGTAGAAGAAAGATTCAGTGAAGATAGAATAATAAAAACCACAAATCTGCATAACAAACATGGGACTAAAAAAATGAGGGAGGGGGAGTGGAGAAGGGGAAGAGGATGAAAAACAAAATGAGATGCGTCGTGTACATGTATCAGGTCTCCATGAGGAATGTGATCATTATGTATGAAACATGTACTAATAAAAATAAGGATTGAAAAAAATGAGCACCGCGTCAGGGACCTGTGGGACTAGAACAAAAAAATTATTGAACGCTACGTACATACTATATAAATGGAAATACTATGGACCAGTGAAAAGACCAGGAGTTGCTAGAGGCTGTGAGAGACAGTGCAGATGAAGAGGTAAGAAACACAAGCTGTGCCTGATGGCACAAGAGTAGTCCTCGCACACTGGGGGGCTGAGGCAAGAGGGCCCCAGTCTGAACAATATAGCAACTGACTAAAAAAAGGGGGGAGCGGGGAGCTGGGATATAGCTCAGTGCAAAATCCTAGGTTTGTTCATTTTCCAGTTCCACTGATAAATAAATAGATAGAAAATACAGAATATTTAAGGCAGTGAAGCTATCATTATTCCGCATAGTTCTATAAGACACATTTCTCCAAACCTAGAGAAGAGTGAATTATGTAAAGTAAGGACTTTGAATAAAAATGATCTGTCAATGTAGGTTTACCTTTTTTTTTTGTCTTTTTTGAAACAGGGTTTCACTGTGCAGTACATGTTGGCGTTGAACTCACTTTGTAACCCAGGCTGGCCTTGAACTCGCAGCAATCTTCCTGCCTCAGCCTCCTGCATGCTGGGATTACAGGCATGCACACCACACACAGCTAGGTTCACCAAATGTAGCCAAACCAATGTACCCTCCACCTCTGCACAAGGTTGTACATGGGTGTATATGTGGAGGTAAGGGGAGTTACAGGGGAACTCTGTAGTTGCTGCTCAGGTTTTCTGTGCATCAAAAATGCTGTAAAATATCATTAAAATCCATGACCCCAGTAACATGCTGTCTATAAAAATCTCATATAAAATATAACAATATAGGGATATAAAGAGGTTGAAAATAAAAGAAAAAGTATATGTTAAAAACATTAGAAAATATAGTAGTAGATATATATTAGCTACTATCAGGTAAAGTAGACTGCAGAGCAAAGTAAGTTACCTGAAACAGGGAGGAGCATTCTATGATAAAAGGGTCAATCTAGAACAAAAACACCACAGTACTAGATAAGACTGAAAACAGGTACGTGCAAGTATACAGTTATACTTGGAAATTCATCTCCCCTTTCAACTGACGCACAACTAGATATAAAAAGATCAATGTTAAAGAACTAAACAACACCATCCACCAACAAGATCTAACAGACTTGTAAAGATTCCTACCCTCAAACATCAGAAGACATACTCTTTTCAAGTACCATGGGATGCATACAAAAACCATGTCTTGAGCCACAAAAATTTCAAGAAATTAAACTCTATTAACATCAGAGAAAGTTCTTTGACCATAACTCAATCAAAACAGAAATCTGCAATAGAAAGGTTTAAAAAGCAAAACAAACGCACAAACAAAAAATTCAAGCTAAAAATATCTCAAAACAAAAATTCAAAAACCAAACACTTGGAAATTATCACACTTCTAAATAATCCATGACCAAATTGAAGAAATAAAATAATACACAGAAGTGAATGAAAATGAAAAATACAGCACAACAATATTTGTAGGATACAGCTAAAGTTGTGCTAAGAGGAAAAATTGGTGGCACTAACTGTAAAAATTAGAAAAGAAACACGATGTTGCATATATTGGCTGAGGTCCCACTATAAAATCTTTTGCAAATGGGAAGGGGATCTAGAGATGAAAGGAGGAGGAGGGATGAAAAGGGAAAGGGAACTAAAAAGAATTAAGATGTGTTGTGTTTATGTATCAACTCCCCATAATGAAGGTAATCATTATGTACTGTAAACATGTGACTAATAAAAATTTAAAAATTGAAACAATAAAATAAGATAAAGGCACAGACACATTTACTTTCAAAAAAAAAAAAGAACCCAGATAAAAAGATCAACATAATCCCAAAGTAAGCAGAAATAATAGAGAACAGAAATCAATAAAATTCCAAACATAAAAACAAGAGAAAGTACATGTAAAAAGAGAGTTTATTCTTTGAAAAGAAAAATATCATTGACAAAACTCTTAAAGACTGACAAAGAAGAAAAGAGACACAAATTAACAATATCAGACGTGAATGAAAGGCTATCATTGATCATACAAACAGCAAAAGGATAATCAGGGAATAGTCTAGATTTGATACCCAATGCATGATCCACAGAATTAAAAATTGATAAAATACAATTGATCAAAATTCAAAATTTTTGCTCTACTGAAGATGCCTTAACACTTTGAATAGACAAGCTACAGATGGGGTGACAATATTTGCAAACTATATTTTTGTTTATTAAAAGTTTATGGAGAGCTACTCTTCCATAAAGAAAAATAAACTTCTAGGAAAATGGATGTACCTTAAGACCATAATGTTAAGTGAATTAAATCAGACATACAAGCTTAAATATTGCATATTTCTCTTTTATATGAGAAAACAAAGAATAAATAAAGAGCAAAATAAGAGATAGATAACAGGAAGTAGGTAGATAGATCTTTCTCAGAGGGGAAGGAGGAAATGGAAAGGGGGCGAAAAAAGAATTAAAATATGCTATGTACATGTACCAACTCCACACAGTAATGTAAAATTATATTTTGTAAACATTTACAGAAAAAGGAAGGGGATCAAAAGTTGAATGGGGAGGGGAAAGAGAGAAGGGAAAGAGGATAAAAATGGAAGTAAGAAGTATTATGTACATGTGCCAATTTTCCACAAGGTTAATAACATTATGTACTAGAAATATGTATTAATAAAAAAGTTTTGCTATTTTAATTGGATTTTATCTATTTATTATTGAGTTTATGCATTCTGGATACTAGACTTGCATTAGCAGATACAGGGTTTGCAAATATTTTCTTCTATTTTGTAGGTTTTATTTTCACTTTCTTTCTGCTGTGATTTTTGAATCAAAAATGTTTTTGTTGAAATCCAACTTCTCTATGATTTCCTTTATTTGCCTGTACATTTTGTCTCATGACTAACATTTTGGTGCTAAGAAGGGGTCCTATTAAATATCCAGTTATTCCCGCCTCTCTTATTGAAGAAACTATTCTGCCCAAATGAATTTTTGGCATATTTGTCAAATATGATATAACATTTGGGAAAGAAAAGATTTATTGACATAGGAAACAGATTAGTTTTTGCCAGGGATTAAAAAGGTGGTAGAAAAATGAAGGATGTTAATATTTATATAAAAAGGAAACATGATGGGTCTTCCTGGTAATGGAAATGTTTCTTGTCTTGATTGTATCAATGTCATGTATCCTGGTTGTGATAATATACTGTTGTTTTGCAATGGCATAAAGAATAATAGTGAAAAAGGTTTACCTGTATTATTCCTTGCAAATACATAAGATTATAAACACATCTTAAAAATAAAACTTTAATAATTACCCATTGGGAGGCTGTCACCATGGAGTATTGAGATGTGGTTAAATATCACAACTGACCTCCCCAAGGAGCTTAAAAGCAAGCTGCTCATAAACAAGACTGGTAGAGCTGGGCCGGTGAGATGGCTCAGCGGCATAAGCGCCTGCCTGGCAAGCACGAGGTCCTGAGTTCGACTCCTGGTACCCACATAAAGAAAAAAAGGGCCGGTGATATCGCTCAGCAGCACAAGCGCCTGCTGGCAAGCACGAGGTCCTGAGTTCGATTCCTGGTACTCACATTAAAAAAAAAAAAAAGACTGGTAGAGCTATTATTCAGCTTCCCAACTTAGTGTGTGGCCATTCAGAGGAGGCTGTCCTTTGCCTGATATTCTCTTCCTTGTCTTCTGCTTCCCATCTCTCTTCCACACTCAAGAGAGTGACACATGGACCAAGGGGGGATAATTGAGGACCCAAGCACAGCCTCATTCTCCTTCTGGAGCAAAAGAAAAGTGAACACAAAAATCTTTAAATACTTATGAGACTAAAATTTCAAAATGATCCAGACTGAGTTCTAAGAACCCTGAGTGACACAGTGTTAATAATTAACATAACTAAGATATTATGGATTTTGATTGTGTTATGGAAGTCCATCAACCAGGTGGGAAATAACATTGCACAAAGACAAAAATTGGTAGCCATTATTGAAAAGTGATGACAGGGTTTCATTTTTGTCCTCTAATGAATAGATATTTTGACACAAGTCAATTATACATTTAGGAGTGATAGAAGAACCTGAGTGTGGTGATCCACATCTATAATCCCAGGCTGAGGCAGGAGGATCAGGAATTAAGAGTCCAGTCTGGGAAATTTAGTGGCTCAGTGAGTGTGATAGCTATTTGTGTCAATTTGAGTAAGAAATGCTTAACTAGGGCCGGTGAGATGGCTCAGCGGCATAAGCGCCTGCCTGGCAAGCGCGAGGGCCTGAGTTGGACTCCCAGAACCCACATATGAAAAAAGGGCCGGTGATATCGCTCAGTGGCATGGGCACCTGCTGGCGCGTGAAGTCCTGAGGTCAACCTCTGGTACCCACAAAAAAAAAAAAAAAAAAGAAAGAAATGCTTAACTAAATTAGCTCAACATAGTTTTGGGTGTGGAAGACCCACACTAGGGAGGATTGTTGCCAGAATGGTATAAAAGGGAAAAGAAGAAGGAAGGATTGCATCTGTTTCTCAGGAGCTTGTCTTCACCTTCACCTTGGAGGTCGTCTCCTGGCTTCCAGTGTTGACTCTTTAGCATCCAGCACAGACCCTTCTGCCTCCAGATACAGACTTGCATGGGGCACCACAGTGAGCTCCAGGCCTTTGATTGGCTCCTTCAGATCTCTAGCATGCAAGCGGACATTTTGTACTATTCCACTTCTGACTCTGTGGGTGGCCATTGTAAGGTAATTTGGTAAGTTCTTATATATTTGTATATCTTGCATTAAGTCTGTTTCTTTAGTGAGCACTGGCTGATACAGTGAGATTGTGTCTCAAAAAAAAAAAAAAAAAAACCCCAACAAAAAGGCTGGGGTTATAACCAAATGTGAAGGTTCTGGATTCAATCCTAGCACCAAAAAAACAAAACAAAACAAAACAAAAGTGATAGAACAGTCAGGATAGTGACTGAGAAAATATGAGCATATTCTCCATATGTCTTCTACCATATTTGTAGGACCTTCATCCATCCACTTCTTAGAAGTCTTTCATTATCCCCTGTATATGCAGTAATTCCTCTGCCTTTCTCCAATCTCCCACTACATATACACTATATTTCTCATTTTGCAGAATTATTCACTCTTTTGCTCATGCATTTTTCCTTCTCAGTTACCATTTTAGTAAAAAACAGAACATTCATTTGGAGTTTAGCACTGTTAAACACTTTACAAGCACTTTATCATTTAATCTACCCAAAAATCTCTGCAGTAGGTACAAATACTAGTATTTTTTTAGACAACACAAATGGGAACAGTGTTTTAAAAAGTTGCCAAGGTCACATGAGTATCAAAACAAAAATATAGTGCCTAAAAAGTGATCTGAAATTGTTTTTTAGTTATTTAGAAGGATCTTTAACTTTCTCAGGGAAGCTTTATGGCCAAAATTTGTGGTTATGTTGAATATGTGAAAAGACTCAGCTTCACTGCATGGTTTTTGGAAAGACCTTTCCCTCACCCTCACCATTTTCACACAACTCTACTCGTTTGCCATTAAGAAAAGGCACAAAGAAGAGCCTGCATTTTTTTCTTTCAGAATTTACTCCAAGAGTTATAATGAGATGGGTTTTTAATGGGTATGTGAAAAAAATTAAAGAGATGTTTTTATATTATTATAAGATATGTGACTAAATATGAATGTTATGTTTTTATAAGATTAAAACTATGTGACTATGAACCTTAATCTAAGACACAGCCAAAAAGATTAAAAAAAATAACGAAGGAAGACTACTCAGAAGTTAATCCTGTTGTTTTCTTTCAAGAAGAGAATTGAGAGAGGGAAATTGTCATATGGGGTAATCTGTTCAAAAGTCAGAATACACTCTTTAAAGACTGGTACTGGCCTTTAGTAATATTAAAATTACAAATGCAGAATTCAATGCATTTGCATCTCATCTACTTTTAAATTTACATAAAGAACAAGTGCAAGATTATTAGAAAAGGATCTATGGTTCTTATCATAACCAGCAAGGATGAGTGGAATGTGGTACAGTGATAAGAAGGACAAGGGTTAAATTGACATAAAGAACGTATGGAGGCAGTGTTGAAGTCCATCTAATTTTAACTTTGTATTTCCCACAATAAATAAGGTGCTACCCTCAGAGAAACCTTGGGAAATCTCTGTTGCACATTAAAAATACATTTGCTTACATAACTTTCTTTAAAAATGTCATTAATATGCTTAGAAATTCAACCAGAACAGTTAATTATAATGGCATGGACTTGAGCAAGGATCGTTTAATCATCTTTTTCTTACAATTCATGTGCCTCAAAGCTCTATTAAATTTTTGAAATTAGATTACAAACCATGGAGATGCAAGCAAGAAAAGCCCACTTGAAAATGAGTCAGTGACAATTTTCATTTCCATTTAGGAGTTAGAAGCAAAAGGCATCTACCTTTGGGGAAGGGAGAGGGGATTTGTCGAGGGCCAGTATCTTGCACTGGTACAAAAGCAAAGGATTCACCTGCTGAGGTTGGAACAAGAAACACATCCTGTCCAAAAATCCTCCCAGATAGGAGGCAGAGATTTTTCTTTTTCAGAACAAAAAAGACAAGAATACAGCAAACTTCTTGTCAGATTCTATGTAAAGCAGAAGACAACAAAGGGACACCTTAAAGGACTAAAAGTAATCACATCAACACATATTACTATGCCTAGAGAAAAGTCTTTTTAAAAATTAAGGACAGTAAATACTTTTCTGGCCAAACAATCTTAATAAAATTCATCATCAGCAGCCTGAACTATAGTCAATGTTAAAATAAGTTCTTCAGTGAAAGTAAGACACTAGAGGCAAAAGGAAGACAAGTATGAAGTGTATTTTATATTTTTAATGTCCTTATAAGATAATTGACTCTAAATTAAAAAGCAGCAATGCATTGTGGGATTTGTGGCTTGTGTAGAACAAATGTATGATAATATCACAAATGATATGATATAGGAAATGTAAATACACTGTTGAAATGTTGATGAGAAAATAAGCCATGAAGAGTTTCCCATCATTAATTATTAAGAAAATGGAAATTCAATCACAGTAAGATTGCACTGCACACCTACTAGAATGATTAAAATTCAGAGGGTGTACAGTACCAAGATTGGTGAGGATGTGGAGTAACCCAAATGCATGTGTTGCTGATGAGACATCAAACGATACAACCCCTGTGCAAACCAGTTTGACAGTTTCTAATAAAGCTAAGCACACCCTCAACGTATTACCCAGAAATCCGTTTCTAGGCCTTTACCGAAGAAAGATAAGACCATTTGCGTACACAAATTGCTCGCTGTGCCTACAGTCTTGACGAGGCTTGGAGCCAGGAAATATCTTTTGTGAGTCCTAGGGTGGTAAAAATGAGCCGATGGAATAACGTGAGGTTATGGGCAGGTCAGAAAAAAGTCTGTGAGGAGAAAACAGCCAAAGGCCAGAGGGAGAAACCTGCATTGGTGGCAGCCAGTCCATGGGTGACATAAAGACATCAACGAATCCCATGCTTCACTTTTGACCTGAGCTTTTGACAGTACATAAGGCTATGTAACACAGATACCACACTGGATAAAATGATGGGGCAGGACACTAATTTAAAGTTAGCTCCAATCCCTCAGCTAATGAGCTTCCCAAAATGCAAAAGATATTGCTGTACAAATAGGAGAAAAATTTCCTTTATAGCATAAGTGGGCCTGTGGATTGAAATTTTTACCTCCATGAATTTTTTTCTACACTGGGCATTGAACACAAGACCTTCACACTGAACTACAGCACCAGCCTTTTGATTTTTTATTTTCTTTTGCGACAGGGTATCTCCAAATTGCTAAATTGCCCAGGTTGGGCTCTAACTTGCAATCCTCTTGCCTCACCTTCCCACAGTGCTGGCATAAATTAAGAATTTAGATGGGCATAGTGGCTCATGCCTGTAATTTTAACACTCTGGGAGGCTGAGGAGGGGATAAGTTTGAACCTTACCTGGGCAATTTTGTGAGACCCTGTCTAAAAATAAAAATAAAATAGTTCTAGGAAGGTAGCTCAGTGCAAAAACTCTGGATTCAATCCATAGCATTGGAAAAAAAAATTCTTATTTTTTTTTACACAGTTTAGACTGGCCTTGAACTCACTTTGTAGCCCAGGCTGGCCTTGAACTCACAGTGATCCTCCTGCCTCAGCCTCCCAAGTGCTGAGATTTTGAAGGCCACCATGCCTGGCCTTCAAAAAAATTCTTAACAGTAAAAACCAGAAATACAATTTTAGAGAACACACTTGCTACTCATTTTAATTAAAAAAAATTTCCACAGAATATCTGAAAATCTCTAACTTACATGGAGTCTTTCTACAGAAATCTTGCTTTTTAAAGACTCATGTAGACTGATCTGCATAATTATCTTTGGAAATCCAAGTGGTTTAAAAACTTCTTTACTTTTTCAGGCATTTTAGCTGGAGACAGTGAGTCCTTTCTAGGTTCTTTACCAGATCTCAAATTTTATTTTATTTTTTTGGGTACCGGGAATCAAACTCAGGATCTTCTGCTTGCCAGGCAGGCACTTGTGGCATTGAGATATATCCCCGGCCCCCAGATCTCAAATTTTGATGAGCACAATCATAGTCATAATTTATGTGCTTTAAAAATATATTTTTTCTATTTTTAAAATAATTTCATGGGCCAGTGAAATAGCTCAGTGGCATAAGCTCCCGGCTGGCAAGCACGAGGTCCTGAGTTCAACTCCTGGAACCCACATACGAAAAAAGGGTCGGTGATATCACTCAGTGGCATGAATGCCTGCTGGCGCATGAGGTCCTGGGTTTGACCCCTGGTACCCACAAAAAAAATTTTAAAAAAATAATAATAATTTCATTTTTCCTTTTATTAGTATATGTTTGCCATACAGGGTTACATTCATCTTGAGGAGTTGGCACACATACATAACACACCTTAATTTTTTTTACTTCCCCTCCCCCTCCTTCCATCTCTTGATCTTCCCATTTTGCAAAAGAAAAGATATTTAAAGTCATACGTGTGCATTTTTTCTCACTAAAGTTTATTTCATAAAACTGAATTACTTCTTGAAGTTTGCAGCATGGAAATAATATTGAGGTTTTATGTAGATAGACATTAAGAGATACATAAATAATCATCATATTTTAATTCAAATTATCATTATGTTTCACTTCGTTGATTTTCAGTATTGAGGAAAACGAGCATTCCTACCATAAATATTCTCATTCTGAGAGCATGCTTACAGTGGAATGTCACTTTTGCCTTTCTCCTGAGAAATTCCTTATTATCTTAAAATATTTCTAAGTGTTTCCATTCTTTTAAAGAGAGGAAAGAAAGCAAAAAACAAAAAACAAAAAACCATACTGGCCCAAACCCTAAACAAGCCACCTAGATTCCTTGACCAGTCTAGGAGTCAGTTTCTGTTTCAGAGTTGGTCTTCATTGTCTCTATTATCCTTTGCCACGGACAAATGCATCCTCTTACATCACTGCCTACTGATTCAGCCTTCACATCCACATCTTCCTGACCCTTCAAACCCACTCCTCTGCTTCTTTCATGAGCCCCCTTCGATGCTGGCAGAGGAGCTGTGTTAGTTCATTCTCCTGGACACTGCTGTGCCTGATTGCTTTGTCCATGCCCCATCACTGTTGGCCAGCTTGGCTTGCAAACTCATGAGTCCCAACTCAGGACATCACCAACTGTCTTTCAGGAAGCCCTCCAACCCCAATGACTTTCCTTTGCTTCCTTAGCTTAGTTTGAGCTTTTCTGGTCTTGGCCTCAGTTTCCTATCTATAACCAGTGTGTTAATCAGAATGTTGATTCATGTATTAAATATAGTTCAGGCATTTTTATATTGTGATGACATGATAACAGAAACTCACAATTGCTCCAAATCCTCAATGTTTGTGTTAATAGGAAAAAACAAAAAAGTATACTATCTGGGACAAATAATTGTAAGATATCTTTGGATGAGTAGTTGAGTTACCATGCAGTCACATGAATAATTATCATTAATATGTTAGAAATGACCGGACTATAAAATATTTGGCCTAGATATTTGGGAGATTTTGATAGATGAGCTGGATCAACACTGTATCTGATAACCGGTGACCGGTTATTCTAGGTAAATGGGTCGAGCTCAGAAGAGACTGCTAATAATTTCTTAAAGATGATGTCAAGTATTAACTTGGTTTATTGATTTTATTGTGTTCATGGCACTATAAATGAGTAGACCCAGATTCCACCTGCACAGGCTCACGGTCATTCGCAGAGGTTGGTGGGACCACTAACTGCTTCTGTGAATAAAGTTTTATTGGAAAACAGCTGCACCTGTCTATGCATTATCTATGGTTGCTTTCATGCTATGATGGTAGACTTCAGTACCTGTGGCAGAGATTCTATAATGCACAAAGCTTAAAGTATTTACAGATTTATCTTTCACAGAAAAAAATCACTGATACCTCATCTATCATAATGCCAGGGACATAATAGCAATATTAGAGGTAAATCATTAAAGGAGTTGAGAAGAAAATAAGAGATATTTCTGACATTAGTAAAGAAAGCTATTCTAGGTTAGACAATAAAGTTGAATCTACTGGAACTCTCATTTCATTTGAATCTTGACATATTTGTACTGGGGGGGGTAGAAATTTATATGACAATCCAGTAAGGAATAACAATGCGAACAAAAATTCAAAATATCTTCTTGTATTGTCTGACCACCTTCCCACTAATCTCCATTTTCTCCCTACAAGACAGCTTGCTCTTCTCTCCAACATATCCTACCCTATTGCTGGGCTCCCCTTCACTGACTTGGTGAAATGTCTTTTCTCTTTACCTTATAGTTATCCACTTACAGAATCCTATCTACCTATCAAGATTCACAGACAATACTTTATTCCTAAAAAATTTGCTCTCCCCATCCTTATATCTGGAAATGATTTCCCAGATATTTCTCTTCTTTAAATGGTACTCAGACGTTTCTCATGTGACATATCACACATTCTTAAATTGTTCTTTTATATGTAGTCTAAATGGCTAGACTTGAAGCTCTGGGTGGACAAAGTTATGTTTCCTTTGCTTCATGTTTCACAGGATAGTTACCAACTCGCTGTCACTAAAGTCAGTCAGTAAAGGTGTAATAAATGCCTGCTGCTGCTTGGCCCCTCCCTGGTTTAGCTGCAGACCCTCTGTTGTTATTAAGTATTTTCTTATTGCTTGCTCTGTGGAAGGATTGTGTCTCACCACCCGAATGCAGACAACATCTGAGCAAGGACCTGGTTTGTCTTTTTCATCACTGTGACCCACTGCCTTGAACATCCGAAGTGTTCAATCAAAATGTGCTAACCAAATTAAGATTAAGTAATTGAATGAAACCACAGATTTGTAGTTTCAGGAATTAATACTCCCTTTGTGCACTGAAATAACTTTACTGGATGACTTAAGATTTTAATATATAACATTTCCAAATTATCTGTGAACTAGCATTCTCATATGAGAAGTTCCTAAATAATTATACAAGAAATAGTATGAAAATTCAAAGCAATTAATTCTTCAAATATAAATGCCATTTTATCTGAAGGAAAGTTAAGCATTCTTCATGATTTCATTACTATAAATTAATGGGTATTTTAAAGGTTTTATACTGATGCAGAAGTTCAAGAGATTGGAGAACTTGCTAATTATCTACTAATGCTCTCTCCTGCCTGATAAATTCTAAAAGGATAACTACTCATATGCTCCGTTATGATTCTTAAGAATAAGATACAATAGACATGAAATTTCTAGGCAATTATTCTTCTTTTGTGTGGTTAGAAAATACTAGGCAGATAAAGGAATCATTTAATCATCCAGGAAAAGCACCATTTATTGAAAAGATCTGCTAAAGTTTTATCATGACTGAAAACATAAAAAGACACTTTAAGTGGACAAATGCTGGTATTGCACACAATTTACATGACTGTGGAGATGACAAAGTGAAAAGATTTCTGATCATTCATTTGTTATAAAAGCTCAGGGAAAACAGAAGTTTCTACTTCACATTTTCCCTTTACTGCTTGCTCATTTTCTTCGACTTGCTAAATTCACATTTAAATCATATCCATATGTTCTCAGTTTAAACTGCAACCGTATTTCTAACATCACCCATTTCCCACCTAGAAAAATGACTGCATGTCACTTTTAATGCCTCCTTTTATGCTCGTGTTTGACAGAGAATACATACATTTAGAGTCTGCATAGAGTGGAAAAAGCTTTTGAAATGGTGAGGTGCATTTCACAGTTACTTCCCATTGGCAGGTGGTAAATGATGGAGCTCTTAGGCTCTAATCTCAGGCAGACCTGAGCTAGAATCCTTGTTCAGACCACACTAGCTATGTGCACTTGAATCCAGTTTCAGACAACACTAGGTGTGTGCAGTATTTATATTCCAATTCCAGTGTACAAAATTGAAGGGAAACAATAGGACCCAGGATCATAGGGTTATTGTGGTGGTGATGGTAGGAGAAAAGGCGGAGATGTCCTAATGACAATCTATGTGCTGTGAAGTACACTGTTGCTTAATATAAACAACAGCCCCAGATGATCTCTACGCTTAAACCCCCATTCTCAGCTGAAGAAATTTAGGCACAGATTATTGATGGAGACAGTAAGATCTTGGTATGCAAGCAGCACTTGTATGCATTACCTAATAAAAACATACAGTAAAGGAACATTACATTGACTCCAGAACTAGGTTGAATACATGATTTTCTAAATAATGCTCAGAGTATATCTCTGCAATATTACTGTCACCACAGTTTTGCAAAGGGGTAAGTTGAGGTTTAAAGAAGTTAGGTTGTATGTCTAAAATTCTTGAGTTAGAAATAAAAAATAAAAAGGGAATGTACAAACACAGGAGGTCTGATTTCAAGAATGGTAAAATAATCTGTAGTACTGCATAGTAATTCTAACCCTTTACTTTATATCTAGGTTATTAAATTGGTAAAAGGGAATACATTTGACATAGAGGCAGATTGTGAAATGAGAAGGAAAAGACCATCCAAAGTGAATTTAATTCAATTTAGCACACCTATATTCACATATTAAATAACATTATGTAAAACTTTCAAGTAATGCCAAATAACGTATTTAATCGTAAGTTTACACTGTCACCATTTATAGCAAGGCTCATTGTTTAATTTACAGCTACGGAAAGGAGTGCTCACTATGAGGTGTAATGTAAGCACCCCCCATTAGGTTGAGACAAGTCCTACATGCTTGGTGTGATGATAAATAAGAAATAAGCAGGGCCGGTGAGATGGCTCAGCGGTGTAAGCGCCTGCCCGGCAAGCGCGAGGGCGCGAGTTCGACTCCCGGAACCCACATACAAAAAAGGGGACGGTGATATCGCTCAGCGGCACGGGCGCCTGCTGGCACGCGAGGTCCTGAGGTCAACCCCCCAGTACCCACAAAAAAAAAAAAAAAGAAAAATAGAAATAAGCAGGATAAGCAGAAAAGGACAAAGGAAGTCACATGTCTCAATCTTGGCACTGAGTGAGGGAGAAGAAATAAATATCATCTGAAAATTTAAAGGTGGTATTCATTCATTTTTATAGTCTGAGTATACACTACAAATTTACTTTAAAGTGATTTCAGATTGGTAGTTTTTGAGAGAAGCAAATTCAAACTCTCAACAAAAACTCACTGTGATTTGAGCCCATAATAATTTAAATTGCTATTGATTGTAAAATGCATTCTGATTTCAGAGATGTTAAAATGTGAAAGAAATGCATCTCAGAATGGATGAAATATAATATTAGATGAAAAGAGCTTGCAAGCATTTGAGGCTATGTGACTAACAAAATAAAACACAGACAACACCACAAGTTATCATATCAAAGTGCAAAATGAGTGCTACAGATATTTAAGGAAATGATAATTCAAAATTGCCAAACTTCTGGGAGGAACAGTGAGGTGGAAAATCTTCTTAGGAAGGTAGTACTTGACCTTGACCTTGACCTTAACGTCTAAACTAGGTTGGAATGGGAGAGGGGAGGAAGGAAGACAAACAAATAAGGTATAGAGTCAGAGTTAATATTTTCAGACTGAAAAATATGGGTTGACCAATCCACATGATGTGTTTGCATTGGGCAGTAATAGCAAGTAAGTTTAGAAAGTACTATTGAGAAGACACAAAATAGGTCCCTTAAAGGGAAAGCCAAATTATGAAGTTAGGGATGGAAATAAAGCCATTTACTTCATGTATTTATTCAATGAGCTACCCGACCAAACTTCCCAACCAACAAGCATTAAACAGCTGTCATATATCAGATACTGGGCTGGCAGTTAGGGATACAGTGATGGCTATTATAACATCTTGTCCTCTAAATTACAGTCTTTTAGTGGAACACAAAAATTGGGATAACACCACAGAATTCCATCATAATAGCTACAATTTATTTATTATTTTCTAGGTAGATATTTTATGTTAATCTTATATTTCAAAACAAAGTATTTTTTTTAATTTTAAAGAAAAAGAAACAATAAAAACAATGGTACAATACTTCAAAACAAGATTGTAGGAGAGTGACAATGGTTAGTACATTGCATAGTGTTATCTTCAAAGTAGTTGCTCATATTACAAGATATAGGCATGAAAAAAACTGATCAAACAATATAGGCACAAACCTTTTCAATGAACTAATAGCAGTTAGAAGTATAACTATCTTAACTATCTTGTGTTTCTCTTTCCTTTTGAAAAGTTTCTTCCCATTTCACAGTATCTGTTGTAAATTTTGGATCTTATCTACACTTTCAGCTTCTTATACTGGGGAGACAATACGATGTTTACACATGAGAGTCTGATTTATTACACTTATGAGTATGGTCTCAAGTTGCATCCATTTACCTATAAATGTCTCAAATTTATCCTTCTTTATAGCTGAGTAGTACTCCATTGTATAAATATACCACATCTTTTTTTATCCATTCCTCGGTTGATGAGCAACTGGGTTGTTTCTAAGATTTAGCTATTACAAATTGTGCTGCTATAAACATAGGTGCACATATATCGCTGTGGTATATTTTTAATTCTTCTGGGAAGTTACCCAGAGGGGGAATAGCTGGGTCGAATGGAAACTGTAATCCGAGTTTTTTGAGAAATCTACACACTGATTTCCATAGCGGTTGTACCAGTCTACACTACAACCAACAGTGGAGAAGGATTCTTTTTCCCCACAACCCTGCCAGTATTTGTTATTGGTCAATTTCTTGATGATAGTCATTCTTACTGGGGTGAGGTGGAATCTCAGTGTTGTTTTAATTTGTATCTCTTGAATGACAAATGATGTTGAACATTTTTCATATATTTATTTGCCATTTGTATTTCTTCATCTGAGAAGTGTGTATTCATCTCAGATGCCCATTTTTGGATTGGGTCTTTGAATTTGGGGGGCCTGGTTTTTTTCAATTCTTTGTATGTTCTAGATAGAAGTCCTTTGTCTAAGGGACAGTTGGCTAAAATTTTTTCCCACTCTGTGTGTTTTCTTTTCACTCTGTGGTGATTTCGTTTGATGTGCAAAAACATTTTAATGAGATGAGATCCCAGCTGTTGATTCTTGGAAGTACTTCCTGTGCAGTTTGGGTTTTATTCTTGAAGTCTCTGCCTACCCCTATGTCTTCAATATTTCTACCTATTTCTCTTCCAGTAGATTTAGTGTTTCTGTTTTAATATTTAGATCTTTGATCCATTTTGACTTTAGTTTAGTGCATGGTGATAGACATAGGTCTCATTTTAGTCTTTGGCATGTAGAGAGCCAATTTTTCCAGCACCATTTATTAAAGAGGCTACCTTTCTTCCAGGGAACATTTTTGGCCCTTTTTCAACTATAAGGTGGCTTATTGTGTTTGGAGTTGTGTCTGCATCTTCTAATCTGTTCCATGGAATCTATTTTTTTGCCAGTACCATGATGATTTTATCCTGGTAGCTTTCATGTCAGGGATTGTGATGCCCCCTGACCTGCCTTTGTTGCCCAGGATTGCCATGGCTATTCTAAGTCTCTTTTGCTTCAAATGAATTTTAGGAATGTCTTCTCTAGTTCTGTGGGGTATGTTAATGTTATTTTGATCAGGATTGCATTAAATCTGTATAACAATTTTGGGAGTATGGCCATTTTCACTATGTTGGTTCTTCCTATCCATGAGCAAGAAATATCTTTCCATTTTCTGATATCCTTTTTGAGCTTTTTTAGAGTATTGTAATTTTCAATATATAGATCCTTTACTTCCTTTGTTAGATTGATCCTAAGAATTTCATTTTTTTTTGGATGCTATTGTGAAGGGTGTGGTTTCCCTAATTTCTCTCTTGGTGAGTTTGTTGTTTGTGTACTGGAATGCTATTGATTTTTGAGTGTTGACTTTGTATCCAGCTACACTACTGAATTTGGTTATTAACTCTAGGAGTCTTTTGGTGGAGTTTTTGGGGTATTCTGTGCAGAATATCAGGTCATCTGCAAATAATGACAGTTTAACTTCTTCTTTTCCTATCTTTATTCCTTTTATTTCTCTCACTTGTCTAATTGCTCTGGCTAATGTTTCCAGAACTATATTGAATAGGAGTGGTGATAGTGGACATCTTTGTCTTGTTCCTGATTTTAGAGTGAAAGCTTTCAGTTTTTGTTCATTTAATATGATGTTGGCTGTTGGTTTGTCATAGATGGCGTCTATCAGATTGAGGTAAAGACCATCTATTCCGATTTTCTGTAGAGTTTTTATCATGAATAAGTGTTGGACTTTATCAAAAGCATTTTCTGCATCTGTTGAGATGATCATGTGATTTTTGTCTTTGACTCTGTTTTGATATGATGTATTATGTTTGTTGATTTGCATATGTTGAACCATCCCTGCATTCCTGGGATGAATTCTACTTGGTCATGGTGTATAATCTTGATGATTTGCTGCATTCTGTTTGCTAGTATTTTATTGAGGATTTCTCCATCTATGTTCATTAGGGAGATTGGCCTGTAGTTTTCTTTTTTGGTTGGGTCTTTGGTTTTGGTATCAGGGTAATACTTGCCTCCAGGAATGAGTTAGGGAGAATTCCCTCCCTTTCAATTTCACTAAAGCGTTTGAGGAGTATTGGTGTTAAATCTTCTCTAAATTTCCTGCAGAATTCAGCAATGAACCCATCAGGACCTGGGCTTTTATTTGTTGGTAAGATTTTAATTATGTTTTCAATTTCATTTACTGGTATTGGTTGTACGGAATTTTTATATCTTCTTGATTTAGCTTAGTAATTCATACATATCTAGGAATCTGTCCATTTCTTCTGTGTTTTCCATTCTATGAGAAGAAAGATTTTTGAAGTAGGTATTGAAGATCTTCTGAATTTTCACAGGATCTGTAGTGATTTCATCCTTTTCATTCCTTAATGCATGAATTTTAGTCTTTTCTTTCCTTTTTTTGATAAGGTTACATATTTTATTTATTCTTTCAAAGAACCAACTCTTCAATTCATTAATTGTTTGTATTGTTTTCTTGGCCTCCATCATGTTAATTTCTGCTCTGATCTTTATAATTTCCTCCCTTGTATGGGCTTTGGGTTTTTCTTGCTTTCCTTCTTCTAGAAGCTTGAGGTTTAACATTAGGTTATTTGTACTCATTCTCTTTTCTTGATGTGAGAATTCACCACTATAAATTTCCTTCTTAGGGCTGCTTTCATTGCACCCCATAAGGTCTGGTATATTGTATCTGCATTCTCATTTAGTTGTAGGTATTGTTTAATTTCTTCTTTAATTTCATCTGTGACCCATTGGTTGTTCAGGAGGGTGTTATTTAATTTCCATATGTTTATGGAGTTTTTGCAGTTTCTTTTGCCATTAATTTCCAATTTAATTGCACTATGGTTAGATAATATGCATGGGATAATTTCAGTTTCTTTGCATTTACTTAAGCATGTTCTGTGGGCTTGTATATAGTCTATTTTAGAGAATGTCCCATGTGCAGCTGAGATGAATGTGTATTCTGATATTGTTGGGTGGAACACTCTGAAAATACCCACTAAGTCCATTTGTTCACAGGTTTGGTTCAGTTCTTATATTTCTTTGCAGATTTTTTGCCTAGTTTATCTATCTCTTTGTGACAATGGGGTATTAAGGTCTGCCGTTACAATTGTTATTGCTTATTTGATTTTTCATGTCTATTAATATTTGTCTTACATAGTTGGGTACTCCCATATTTGGTGCATACATATTTATGATTGTTATCTTTTCCTTTTGAAGTTTTCCCCTCCAATTATGTAGTGACCTTCTTTATCTCTTTTGATCATTCTTGGTTTGAAGTTCACATTGTCTGCAAACAGAATAGCTACCCCTGCTTTTTTCTAGGTTCCTGTTGCATGGATTATTGTTTTTCATCTTTTGACTTTTAGTCTATGAATTTCTTTTTGAGTTAAATGTGTTTCTTGTGTACAGCATATTGTTGGATCTTGTTTCTTGATCCATTCTGCCAGTCTATTTCTTTTGATTGGTGAATTGAGACCATTTACATTGCTGGTTAGAACTGATACATATTGGTTTATCTTTGTCATGATATTTTCCTGCTGTTGGTTCCCTGCTTTTTCCTTCTGTTTAATTGCTTGCCCTGCTTGGTGGTTTCTTTCTGTTCTTATTCTTGGAATTGTGGTCATTTTTATCTCTGTCTAGAATATCTTTCAGTACCCTTTGTAGGGTTGGTTTGGTGGTCATGAATTTCTTCAGTTGTTCTTTTTCATGAAAGTATCTTATTTCTCCATTAATTTTGAAAGATAGTTTTTTGGTACATCAATCTGGGTTGGAAGTTGTATTCTTTCAGGACTTGAAATACTTCACTTCAAGCTCTTCTTGACTTGAGGGTTTGTGTTGAGAAGTCTGCTGTGATTCCGCTGGGGTTTCCTTTATAGGTGATCTGTTTCTTTTCTCTAACAGCTTTTAATATTCTGTTCTTGTGCTGAATCGATACAATAATATTGATTATTATATGTCTTGGTGTGGTTTTATTTTGGTCATAGCTGTTTGGAGCTCTATATGCTTCATTTATTTGTATGTAATATTCTTTATCAATGCTTGGGAAGTTTTCTGCCATTATATCTGTGACATTTGTGCTGTTTCCACCTTTCTCATTGACCCCAAACAATCTTATGTTATTCTTCTTTGCATCATCTTGTAGCTGTTGCATAGATTTTTCATGTTCTCTTGCTATTTTTAAGATAATTCTCATGATCACCAGGTGCGATTCTGTTTTCAAGATCTGATATTCTATCCTCTCCTTCATTCAGTCTATTGCATATACTTTCAATGGAGGTTTTAATTTCTTGGATTTCTGTTTGGATCTGTTTCATGGATTCTATTTCTTTCCTATATTGGGCATTTTTTGTTTCCATCATTTTTCGAAGCTCATCTATTCTTTTATTTGTGTTTTCTCTAGTATCATTGATTTTAAGCACCATTTTTTTTTTTGTACCTGAGAGGCTATTTTCCCTATAGCCTTTTTCACTTGTTTTTTCAGTTTTGTTCCTATCATTTCAGAAAGTTCCAGTGTTTAACTTCCAATTTCATCTATCTCATTGTGTTCTGGGTTTGTCCTGGTGGGCTGGGGGTCTTGGCTTGCATTTTGCTTCTGCATCTTGTCATTTTCTATTTTCTCTTTTTTATTTTATTTTGTTTTCTATGTTGATGCTTGCCGATTTCTTTTTCTTTTTTTTTGTGGGTACCGGGGGTCGACCTAAGGACCTCGCGTGCCAGTAGGCGCCTGTGCTGCTGAGTGATATCACTGGCCCTTTTTTCGTATGTGGGATCAGGGAGTCGAACTTGGGCCCTCGCGCTTGCCAGGCAGGCGCGTACACCACTGAGCCATCTCACCGGTCCCCGATTTCTTATGATAACTTTATCACTAGTATTGAGGCTTCCCTAGGCAATGTCTGTTCTTCAGGGATGTCCTCTAGATGTAGGTGGTTCTTTATAGCTATTCCAGGAACCTACTTTCCCAATTTGTAAAGAATGCAAAGTTACTATTTGGCTCAGCACCCAATCCTTTGGCACTGGGTTGTGGTGGTGATTATGACCCCATACAATCACAGTGTTATCATACTGGGGAGAAAAACTGATTGTAACATGTATGACATCATGGCTAAAGTAGTACAGTTAGTAATAACAATAGTTTCAAGTACAGCTTAGCTACCGACAAAATATGGTAACCGTTAATTTGCTACCTCCAACCACAGGAGTTAAATCTAAAGTTATATAATAAAATCAAACACACCATGTACTTGTATACAGTGATTTTCCCCCTAGTGGAGTGATTTTACCCTTTTGTGGGGGGCAGGAGGGTTATGATGGGTAGGGGACAAGATAAAGTGATGAATGAGGTCAAGTATAGTAGAGTCAAGGCTGGAGGTCAAAGGATGAGCACCTGAGTTTGGGGAAACTGGAGGACACAGGAGGGAAAGAATGAAATCGAATGAGTAGGAGTTTTCAGAAAGGGAAGAGAAACTGTTTACTTACTTGAAAGTTTAAATTCAAAAAGTAGTTGAGGAAAGAGAGAAAGAGGATCAATAGAAGAAAACGAAAAAGATAGATAAGAAACCTAAACAGTGAAAAAAAAGAAGAAAGAGAAAGAGATCAGCAAAGAAAGGAAGAAAAGAAAGAAAAGAAGTAGACCCAAGAAAGAGAAGAGAGAGAAAAAACAAACAAATAAAAAGTCCAAAAACAAAAATAACCACAAAATACAAGACAAAACAAGATGACTTCCAACCAGACAGGAAAGGGGTAGCCAATCAGAAGAACAACAGAGAATAAAAGCAGTAAAATACCTCTGGTGTTTACAGTTCTGTCATAGTGTCCATGTCAGATCCCAGAAATGTGCTGTGTATTCCAGCCAGGCTTGCTGTGGGAATTGTGCAGGGTATGGAGCTGATCTTGGCCTCTGGGTCTGCGGGCTGGGACTGGTCTTCTGTTGTGGAGTTCTCCAGAGCCCAACTGCTGACTCCCCGGTGCTGCTTCAGACACTTCCACGTTGCTAGTCTCGCTGATTACTCCGCGTACACAGGACCGGCTGTCCTGGGTCTCAGGGGTTCTCTTCAGTCAGCCCATCAAAGGCATGTGTGCGCCTCTGCGCATGGCCCTGCCTGTCCTGGATGTAGGGTTTTGGGTCAGTCTGGCTGCCAAATGCGGATGTGCACCTGTGTGTCCTGGCCCAGCCTGTCGAGTATATTTATTTTAGTGATGAGAAACCTAAGGCTCAGAAACATAGAGTCTGCACCTCTTCTTAACACCTCACCAAATTTGTATTCTATTTCTTATAATACTTCTGTGGTTATATATAACTACCCAGATTATGCAAAGAAACAGTCATAAATCAATGGAAATCCTTGAAAAAGACTTTCCAACTTCTCTAAATAATCAAGAAAGTTGTATCTTGGTATTATGAAAAATACACTGAGTAATGAAGTATGAAGTTAATTAATATGTCTCAATTCCGAGGTAAAATTTGGCCAAAGTTATTTTGGAAGCTTAATCAAGGAAACCAATTTAGCCAAAATGATTTTGGAAACCTACCATATAATGGGTTATTTACAGCAAATTATTAACATGTATCAGCAGTTGCATTATGATGGGGAGAACAACTGCTGTGGTTTGGGTAAGGTTCTATGAAGGTCATGTGTTAAAGGTTTGTTAGCCAGTTTGTGGGACTATTGAGAGGTGGTGGAGCCATTAAGAGGTGGGGCCTGATGGAAGGAGGTCACTGGGGACATGCCTTTGAAGACCATAGCTCCCTCCTCTCTCTCTTTGCTTCCTGACTGCCATGAAGTGAGCAGCTTTCTCCATCACACAGTCCCCATCACGTGCTTTCTGCTCTGATATACTGCCTTGCCACAGGCCCCAATATAATGGGGCCAAGGGACTACGTACTGAAACCTCCAAAACCATGAGCCAAAATAAAATATTCCTCTTTTAGCTGATTAGTGCAGATATTTTGTTACAATAGTGGTAAGCTGACTAATACAATATATATTTTGCCCTATAATATATAATATAATTTTGCCCTATAATATATAATGTAATTTAGTTAAAGCTATGGTGTGGATTCCATATTGCTCCATTCAAGGTGGAAATGTGCCTTTTCTAGCTGCCGGGAAATAACTGACATCTCTCAACCCCATTCCTTTCTGAGGCTGTATTTACAAAAAGAGCTGCCTTGCCCAAGATTATATCCCCCTTCCAGGAGCAGAACACAGGCAACAACCAGCCTATAAGGCCTATGAAGACACGTCACCCCTGCCCAAGTACAGAATGACTCAGAAGGGCCATCTTCTCTGCAGTATAATTGAATTTATTTAAACTTCTTCATTAGGGGAAGAATTTTGGTCACCAAAAGATATCCTTGTTCTAGTCATCTGAACCTATGAATATGTAGGGTTAAATGGAAAAGGAATTAAGATTTGCACATGGATTTAGGGTTGCTAATCCACTGCTTTCAAGACGAGGATATTATCCTGGATTATCTGGGGGAGTCCAATATAATCACAAGAGTCTTTAAAAGTGGAAAAGGGAAACAGAAGAGGAGATGAGAATAGAAAATCTGGGAAAACCCAGCCCATTGCTAGAATTCAAGATGGAGGAGAGGGGCAGGAACCAATGAATGTGCGCAATCTCTAGAAGCTGGAAAATTGAGAATTGAAAGGTTTTCTCTAGAATTCCCAGAAGGAAAGTCATCCTGATAGACATCTTGATTGAAGCTCTGTGAGTCCCACACTGCACTTCTAATCTACAGATCTGTAAGATAATAATGTGTCTTGCTTTAGGACACAAAGTTTATGGTAATTTGCTGTGACAGCGACAAATAGTGCATCATCTCCCTAATCACTTTGGCTTCCTTCCTTCCTGCAGGGATCCTGATGTTGAAAGTATTCCCCAGTCAACTTCATGCAACAAATTTCTGTCTCAAAATCTTGTTGACCTGGGACATGACTTATGCCACTAACAAATATTTGGTTCTTTCAAATTTTTCAAGTTGAAATATAGATCTCATATTCACCTAGTTACAAGCAACACTACTGGGTGCAGTTTTATTTGCAAGTAATGCAGTTTTATTTGCCTGCATAGACCATTTCAAGGGAATGAGGGGCAATAGTCATGAGTGTGATTAGTATGTACCATGAGTCAAGTGAATCAGGCTGCTATGGTTTGAATGCTTGTTCCCCCACCAAAAATTGAACCCTAAACCTCAATGTGACAGTATTAAGAAGTAGGTCCTTTGGGAGGTGATTAAGTTATGACAGAATCAGTGATTGTTATGGATGGAATTAGTGACCTTGTGCAACAGTTAGAGGGAATTAGACTCATTTTGTCCTTCTTTCTCTTTCACCATATGATGACGCATTCATGGTGCCATCTAGGAAGCAGGGACCAGTCCCTTTCCAGATGGCAAACCTGACAGCACTGGGATTTCAGACCAGCTTTAGAACTGTAAGCAGTATGTTTCTGTCATTTGTAAATCACTCAGCCTAAGATTCTTTATCATAGCTGCAGAGAAGTTCTGAAATAGAGACCTAGGTCAGTCAGTTACGTCAGGGAAACACGGGCAAACACCATAGGTCATGTGTGCTGGAGAGCACTTTGGAGGAAATCTGAGGCATGTTTTAGGACTCTAGTCTAGGAGAATGGTGGGCAGAGGAGTAAGAACCAGAGGAAATGGTCAGTGTATGCCCTGTGTAAAGATTCTGAGCCAGGCATGTAGGCTTCCTTATTCTGGCCCCATGTAGATCTCTGAGAGAGTCTTCTCCTGCTAGGAAAGCTTCTTCAGAGAATAATTTCCACAGGACAGCTAGAAAAGTTAATTTTTGTTTTGGGGGTATCATAAAACAAATAAAGCTATTATAGAAAGTAAAAGGAAAAAAAGTCAAACATTTTCTCTCTTTTCTAATTTAGAAATAAAACCAAAATAACTAGACCCAGATACGTGTTTGAATGTCACTATGCAACTAAAGGGAAAATAAAATGTGTTCTCCGTTACCGCCTGTCAAGGCAACATCCACCATGCTGGAGAGGAGGGGATAAAATCTGTTAGTGTCGCTGAGGCTGCACCCTGGGACCTGAGAGATGCAGGAAGTGCATTAGGTACAAAATGTGTTCATTTGAGTGTTTTTCTTAAGATGTCATGAAGCCTTTGCACATTAGTCAGTGTACAGGGCTCACAGCCTTCTGTGGTGTCTTGAACAGAATCTCCTTGAGGCCAAATGGACCATGGTGATGACCTAACTAACTTTACCTGTGTTGTGAGCTGATTGCAAGGTTCGAGTTATCCTAGCCACTGAGAGTGTGATGGTGGCTATGGCATTTGCTCAAGGAGGTCCAGGAAAAGAGATTTCTGATGCCTGAGGGGCTTTTCCTTCCCGTGCTCCTGTCAGGACTGTACTGTACTTGTGGTGTACACACACACTACCCAACAGACCGAGAGCTGTGCCCAAATTTTCTTGCTTCTTTTTATGGCAGGAACTTTTTAATTGAATTCTACATATTGTGAACTTTACATTGGTGGGTACTGGATTTTGTCACATTGTCATAAATTGCTACACTTTTTTCTTGTCAGCAATTATTTGTGATCATGTAGACTTTGGAAAACTAGATTTTGAGCTTTGTTAGGGCAGACCCAAAGCTGCCTTTAGTCTTAGGGTATTTTAACTTCACTATTAATGCAATTCACTCTGAGGACTCTTTCAAATACTTCTGTGTTTTGAAATCTTCGTGCTCTGGCTGGTTGGAAAACGAGTCTCAGCCCTCTCTCAGAATTATCTAGTTTACTGCTTTCTGTTGCTTCTTTTCTCCTCCTCATAGGATCAAAGCCACCATGGAACTACTTCCTCTCACCCTGTCACCAGAGGTCTCTCTGTCTATCTCAGTCTCTCTCTGTTTCCTCCCACCTTTTCTCCCTCCCTCCCTCCCTTTTTATACTCTATTTTATTTTTTCCACTTAATTTTTTTCATTAGTACATATTTGCAGGACATATAGTTTACAGTCAACTTGGGGAGTGGGTACATGTACATGATACAATTTTTCTTCTTTTTTTATCCCTTTCCCTCTCCTTCCCTCCTTTTTCCTCTAATTTCCCTTTCCCCACTTTCATTCTTATTGATATTATTAATCTTAGCTCATGTGTATGGCATGTCCTTTTTATAGTCACTGAGGTTATCAGGTTCCTGTACCTGTCATACCTTTATTCTACTTATGTCCCCTTCCCCTCCCCTTTACCCCTCACTATTGTTCCCTTGGGCCCTTCCCATTTGCAAGAGATCCATCCCCTTGTCTACTTCTATCCATGCTTTATTATTCTCTTTGTTTGTACTTTGCCTTACTGAAATAAGAGACACCATATGGTATTTAAGCTTGTTTGTTGGTTTATTTCACTCAATATTATATGCATTTTCGCACAAATGTCTCAAATGTGTCCTTCTTTATAACTGAGTAGTATTCCCTTCTGTATAGATACAATTGCCTTTCCTGGGGCTCTCTGAACTCTATTCTCTGCTCCTCACTCATGGAGAATTCCAGTCCCACCCCTGGTTTCTCGCTGGTGTATTTTGTGGTCTGAAACAAGCTCTGCAAAGTAAGCTTTGGGGAATCCACAGTGCTCTCGTTTGTTTCGCTTATATCAGAGAACACAGTGCTTCACTGCTACTCCATTACCATAACTTAATAAAACATCTGTTTCTGCTATTTTTATCTCCATTGGTTTGCTTTAAGATCTTGTCTTGTTTTTTTATAAAATATACTACACAAATGAAGTATGTATTATAGTAAATTAATATCTTTCAATAAAAATTGACATAATTAAGAATTTGAAAACAAAAACTTTTTTTTGTCTTTTTGAGACAGGGTCTCACTATGCGGTTCAGGCTGGCCTTGAACTCACTTTGTAGCCCAGGCTGGCCTTGAACTCACAGCGATCCTCCTGACTCAGCCTCCTGAGTGCTATGATAACAGGCAAAACTATCAAAACCTTGACACCTCAATAATTTTAGAAACACTTAGAGGACAAATCCCATTTTGATATATCCTCTTAGCTGATACACGGTGATACATGTTTGAATCACAAAGAAATGGTGCGTAACCTTATTTCTATTACTAATTAAATATTTGTCCCTGAACAAATTATATTATCTCTTTTTTTACTCTAAGATAAGATTCATACTTTTTACTTCACTTATCTTTAAGTAAGATAATATAGGTCAATTGCCTAATATTGCACCAGCAATAGACATTAATCAGTTACTGTCCTTTAATGAGTTAAGCAGAAAATATTAGTAATAAAATCTGTTTACATGGTATATAGGAAAAACAATGAGATTCTACTGAAGTAGATTGCCCTTGGTACAAAATAGGCAAACAAATACAAATGTTCTTCATGTAGATAGAGTTTCTGGGCTAAATGGTTTGATGGAATATATCTGTTTAAAGGAGGAGTGAGTTATTTGGGAAAAAAAATATTGGTCAGCCACAATGCAGAGTCACTGTGACAAATGTGCAGTGCCTGATAGAGCCTTGTTCTATAAAAACTGTGGAAAGATTGAGAATCTGCAGGCATCTGACTCTAATAGTCTGATGCCACTTAAATATAAAACTAGTTACCCAATTCTACTTCTACTTGTAAAAGGCAATTATTTACATAACATTTTGGCTTATCCTACAGCTTGCTTCCAGGGAGAGTGTGTTTAGAGGGTGAAAGTACTTGGCCTGCTTGCCCAATAACATTTTCATATTTTAAAAATAAATTGGCATTTTGAGTAGTACATTAGTGTTACATGAGTTCAGTTAGTATGGACCAGTATATCAGTTTCCAATAGCTCTGGGGCACATACAAGATCAAATTTATGAGACATTAAGGGAAAAAACTAGAACAAGAAAGTTAAATACCAGCTAATCTCTCTAGATAATGCATTACTCTTGAAAGCACAGCTCATTCTAGTCAATATTATATAGCTTTGAGTGTAGGAAATATATTTACCTATAAATTCAGTCTCACGTAATAAAAAAGAATTTAGAAGATGCTCTAAAAGTGCAATAATACCTTTGAAAGTGAGAAGAAGAAAGAGGAGATTTAAAATATTAAAATTTCAGCTCATAGCCTGAAGTAACTTTATTGGTCAGTTGTCCTAATCAGATGACGAAATTTGTTTTGCATTTCAGACTTTGCAAACTAGAATATTCTCAATCCAGGTAGGGTGCATGTACAAATATGGCTTAGCAAAGATAAAAACAAAATGAAACAGCAAAAGAGGGAAGAGAAAGATTTGAGTTGAGTGACTCATAGCTCTGAATATGATTTTGATATTTTGATACAAAAATGTCCTGGAAATATTAAAAATAATTAGCTCATTATTGTATTGAGCTTTTACCAATCTATTCTAATGTGAATCACACTTTTTTTGGATCAAAGTGACAGATGGTAAAGGCAAAGCTTACCTGAAACATCTAGGTGTCATTCTTGTTCCTTTAGAGTAGCAAGATAACAGAGGATGACGGGATACTTGGGGTTGCCTGTGAAGCTTCTCTTTTTCTCTTTTCCTTACCAAATGATCCTGATTTTCTTTTGGCCATTCAAATACTTCTGGGGAGGCTGTGCTCATTTCTGCAGGGGCTGAACAATTGATGCAGGTTTTGCTAAGCAGTCTATCTTATTTCTCTGGCTAAGGAATTTGATTCAGAGTCTGGCATAGAATTTACATATGATTTAACCCAACTGAATAGGAGTCCATTCCCAGATTTTTTCTTAGAATTGTGGCATATGAGCACATTACTCTCATCCAAATGATACAGGCTAGAGATGTGAGGGCTGGGACCATTGCATCAATTTTTTTATTCATCAGTAGAGAAAGAAAAAACGCAAGAGAACTGAAAATACCCAAAGGCAAAGCCCTAGTGATATAATTTTAAGAATTAAATGATGTCTAGTGATGGACTTAAATTTGTTCACTTGAGTTATATAAACTAATATTTTTTGTTTAGGTTAGATAAGGTGTTTTTGTTGTTCATGCATAGGTTATCCATGATAGCACAGAAATGTACTGTGCAGATTTTATCATGAGTAGGTGTTTGGTTTTTCTGTTTTAAAATAACACAAAAATGAATAGAAAAATTTGAACTCAATAATTTTTAGAAATATAATTCTACTGAAAAAAATGTTTTTAGAAAATATTCTAATAGTTTGACCAATCTTCTAATAACACAAGTAGTCATATATCTATACCATTAAAATCTTAGTACTACAATTTAGTTTTCAACAAGTTAATCTTAAACTACTTTGGAGAGCACATGATGAAAATAACAGAATTATCTTGTGCATAAATGGATGTCACAAATGTATAAAGGGTCTCAAAAAATCTTTTTAAAAAGCCAGAAATCAGAAACTCAATTCACCAAGGAATGTAGGATGAGAGGAATCCTAATTGCTTCTGGTCTTATTGTGGTTGAGCTTCTTCTATATTTCCCACATAGGTTTAACATTTTGAGAATAAAAGCAGGATATTAAAAGAATTTATGGCCAGTGAGATGGCTCAGCAGCATAAGTGCCTGCCCGGCAAGCGTGAGGTCCTGAGTTCGACTCCCGGTACCCACACACGAAAAAAAGGGCCGGTGATATCGTTCACTGGCACAGGCGCCTGCTGGCGCGTGAGGTCCTGAGGTTGACCCCAGTACCCGCAAAAAAAAAAAAAAAAAGAATTTATTTACAGATAAAAATTTAAAAGAAAGTATGATTGTGTCATAAGATGCTAAATGAACCTTTAGAATTTCATAACAACTGTCATATCATGCATACATTATTCACAAACTAAATCACGAATTTTAAGTTTTGACCACTGTGTCAAATATATGTCGTACTAGGATTTTGGTTATCATCCTTCTTTAAGATTTCAAGGGGGCTGGTGAGATGGCTCAGCGGCGTAAGCGCCTGCCTTGCAAGCGCGAGGGCCCGAGTTCGACTCCCGGATCCCACATACGAAAAAGGGGCCGGTGATATCGCTCAGCGGCACAGGTGCCTGCTGGCGTGCGAGGTCCTGAGGTCGACCCCCGGTACCCACACACACACAAAAAGATTTCAAATCATGATATAAGAACTCATTAGGATACATTGTTATGAAAACAAAGCAAAACAAAAACAAAACACTACAAATTAATTCTGACTTGAGTCAAAGGAATTTGTTTATGTGAAAGGATACTGAGGTGTATGAGTGTGTGTTCTCATGTGTGAGGTCTCAGAATGGATAAGAAGCTAAAATAGTAAGTTAAGAAAGAGGAAGAAGCAAAGAGACAAATAAAGGGATATACACGTACATACGACAGAAGACAGGAAGCAAAACAACCGTCTTTAAACATTAACAGCTCAACGCTTACCAGAGGGATAAAATAATTCCAACTTTCTGTTTTCAACCACTTCACATCGTCAAGATGCAAACTCCCAGGAGATATGTTTCACTGTGACAAATGGAGACAAAGCGTAGGGAAAAACCTGGTTTCTTCTGGTTATGCTTCTGTAATGACAAACAGACACCTTGGATTTACTCTTTCCAAAGGAAATTGAGGACTCCAATTAGGAAAAGCTGTGGACTCCATCCAAACAAAATGGCACAATAGGCAGCAATACTAGCTTTAGAAAAGGGGTCCAAAGTAATTCTTAGCTCTTTCTATAGACATACGGTATTAAAGGAGTATACAGTAGGATTATTACCATTTTGTTCCGGCTGATACTGAACTCTCTATGTAGTCCAGGCTGGCCTCCAACTCAGGGTGATCCTCCTGCTTCAGCCTCCCAAGTGCTGGGATTATAAGTGTTGCCACCATGCTCAGCCTCCTAGACAAAATTTTAAGGAAGAATTACTTGGAGGTAGCTAATATTTGTGATCATGCTGGGTAACTCTTTGGAGTATACCAGAAGGAAAAAGCTTGAGACTACAACTATGCATACATGCCACAGAAAGCGATGGATTTCCTTAACATTTCAGGTAAATCATCATGCAGCCTCCCTAAGAGCAAGGAGTTGACTTCTTGAATCCACTTTTGAAGGGAAATAGCATGAAGTCAGTTTATTCATGAAAAATGCTTTTATTGAAAATATCACAGTGGCAAGAAAATGAGATAGTATATTTATTCTAAGTCTTCATCTTCTAGGTTCCAGTTAGCAGTTTTTATTCTTATCACCTACAGAATCTGGAATGATTAACTTGATTTCTAAGGGTTTTGCCTTTTCTTTGTTATGTTAGATTATTTAAAACAAGGTGAAGAAGAGAGATTTCATCCTAAGAATCAAACTTATGAACAAACTTTGCGGATTGCTTTGATTGTAGCTAAGCAACACAAAAGAGATGGTATGAAGAGGAAAAGGAAGATGCATTGTTATTCTTTCACTGTTGGCCCATTTCCTTAATACGTGGAAGAACAGGCATAGCACAGAGCAGTCACCCTTGCCTCTAATGCAGCCCTATGTAACTGTGATTCACTGTTGCAATATCTAAGTGCTTAGTAGGTTCTGACACTTCCATCCGTCACAATACAGCCCTCACCATGTCACTGCCTCAGACTGGTGAATGCAAAATGACATTCAACCAGCTGAATAGAAGCCAGGGAAAATGTAATATGAAGTCCCTTAAGCCCTTTAATACAGTTTTGCAAGGTGTATTATTTTTCTTCCATATCTTTTGTTGCATGTGTGTACATGCCAGCATCATGCTTTGCACAAATTTGTACAATTGTTCATCTAAATTAGAAAAAATACGGGTTTAGTAAAGGCTATTATTACATTTTTTTTTTGTGGGTACCGGGGGGTCGACCTCAGGACCTCGCGCGCCAGCAGGCACCCGTGCCGCTGAGCGATATCACGGGCCCTTTTTTCGTATGTGGGTTCTGGGAGTCGAACTCGTTCCCTCGTGCTTGCCAGGCAGGCGCTTACGCCGCTGAGCCATCTCACCGGCCCCCATCCATTTGTTTTTGCAAATGGCATTCTTTCCATCTCTGTAAAGAATGAATAGTATTTCAGTGTGTGTGTGTGTGTGTATGTGTGTGTGTGCGCATAGCATATTTTCTTTATCTATTCATCCACTGACAGATGCTGTGCTTGTGTTCATATCTTGGGTCTTGTGAATAATATTGCAATGAATATAGGAGTGAAAATCTCTCTTTAAATATACCAATTTCACTTATAATTTTCTTCCTTTAATGTTAGGTGTCAGGTATTTTGTCTCAGCAATGAGAAAAGTAACTAAGACAATATTCTAGATGGACTTCCAGTGATACAGTAAATAGAATTAATGAGAATGTGCACATTCTCTTTTGGAGGAACCTTCATAATGTTTGTTGTAATGGGTGTACCAGTTTACATTCCTGTCAGCTGTGTACAGGATGGGATTCTTTGCTTCACAGTCTCACCAACACTCACCTTTTGTCTTTTTTTTTTTTTTTTGTGGGTACCGGGGGGTCGACCTCAGGACCTCGCGCACCAGCAGGCGCCCATGCTGCTGAGCGATATCACCGGCCCCTTTTTCGTATGTGGGTTCTGGGAGTCAAACTTGGGCCCTCACGCTTGCCAGGCAGGCGCTTAAGCCACTGAGCCATCTCACCGGCCCACCTTTTGTCTTTTTTATGATAACTATTCTAATAAGTGTAAAGTTATTTTTAAAAATTTTTATTAGTACATGTTTGTGACACATAATGATTATATTCATCATGGGAAACTTGTACATGTATGTAACACATCTTAATTTTTTTTTTTTTACATCTTCTTAACTCTTCTCTCTCCACTCCTTCTATCTCTTTGCATGGTTTCTTTTATATGAGAAACATAAAGTATAAGTAAGTTAAAGAGTAAAATGAACGATATATATGTAATACATATGTAATAGCAAACAGTGAGATATTTTTTAAATGGGTAATGGACCAAGAGTGTATGGCTATATCACATTGTGGCTTTATTTTCATTTCTCTGATGATTAATGATTTTAAGAAATCTTCCCACATAACTGTTGCCCATTTTCTTACTTCTTTGGAGAAATATTTATTGAGGTTTGTCTTAGTTACTTTTCTTTCGTTGCTGAGACAAAATACCCAACACTCAAGTTTAAAGGGGGAAGGTTTATTTAGCTCATAGTTTGTAGAGGTTTCAGTCCATAATTGGCTGGGTCCAAGGCAGGGTGGCTTGGCAGAGAGGCATCCCAGAGGAGAAACAATACAAAGGATTTGAGTGCTTAATTTTATCCATCTATCAAGACATTATTGCTTTTGTATCCAGACACTGAACAGCTGCTATTTTCACAGACACACTTCAGCATAAAAATGTAGTATATTCTGGCACTTAAAGATATGCTCTTGGGAACTGGGACAGATCGGAGCTAAAGAATGGCTAATAGGGAAAAGGTAGAGAAGTGCATGGGTAATATGTCACTTTCTGAAATGTGGAACAATAGTTTACCAACCAATTTCTTTGTGGTGAGTGTAAGAAAATTGCACTCCCCCATCATTTATTTAGCTCGTGATCTGTGAATCAGCAAATGAGTCTAGACTTAGCTTAGACTCCAGGTGGGAAGTTCTCCTACTGGTCTTATCTGGAGTCTTTGTGAATATTTCTTCAATAGCTGCCTAGCAACTAGGAGGCCCAGCTTCCAAGGCCACAAGGGGCTGGCAGTGCAACTGAGATCAAGGGGGTGATTGGACCTCATATTTCTGATTATCCAGCAAGCCAGCCCAGAATCCTTCATAGATTCTGAAACAAGCAAGAGAGGAATCTCCAGTGCACATGCAATTTTCACTCATCTGTTTGCCGCATATTTATTTCTATTTCATGATCTAAGACAAGTCACATAGCCAGCCCAGACTCATGGAGGTGGGGGGAAGCTTCAATTTTTGGTGAGAGGAGCTATAAAGCATTTCAGATATTTATGCAATTTACTGCAGTCCATTTTCTGGCCACAGTAATGAACATTACTGTCACTTGTGAAATGTGTCCATCAGTGACCCCTAAATATCTCCTATGAGTAGATTTAAGATTTAAGATTTAAGATTCAGATTTAAGGCCTGTGAACACACCACCTCCTTAAATGTGATTCCTCTTCATCTGCAGCATCAGTGAAGAGAAGGCACGTGTGTCTTACCACACATGAATGCCGTATAGATTCACTGTATACAGCATATCATGCTGTACTGTGTTAGTTATAATACGCAATAATAGAGATTCCAAATCAAAAAGCCAATCACTGGTGGAAGATGTTCCTAATTAGAACTTAGTTTTGTTCCCTAGGAGTGGCTCCCTGACCCACTTCCTTTACTATACTCTAGAGATAAGGAAATCCTTATCCATTGCCCTTCACACTTTTTGGCTCTATCCTTTGGGCTTCTGGTACCTTTTGTGAAATGTCTGCTCCCTTTGTTTTCAGAGTGTTCCATTTGGCAGATGTCAGTCTACTTTCCGAAAGTAGAATTAGGGAGTCAGGTCTTAATGATATTTAAACTGTATTAACCTTTTAAAGCACAAACTGGTGTTTTAACATGTCCTTAAAATTGTTAGGGGCTCTTCTATTTAGATAAATGGCAATTCTAACACTACCTTAAATCTTTCAGAGGCTGTAATAATGACTACATAGCCACACTTCTGATTTGACTTTTTACTATTAAGAGTTTTTTTTTTTTTTTACTAAGCCAGAGATGTAACATGAGAGTTTGATTTTCTAACTCAGTAAGTACTGAGCCTTCTATATTTCCTGCAAATTCTGTTTGAAAACAAAATAATTCTCTTTTAACTCATCTCTCTCTGTCCCTTATCATAACAGAAATAAATGCCATTTTCACGATCTGTCTGGCAATCTCCTTAGCAAAGGAGAAAGTTTGCTATGTCCTCCTATGTAACCCCAGCCACTACAGAGCTTTCCAAGCCATGGAAAGAGCTTCCTCTTTGCCATTTCAGGCTCTGCTTGCTACCTGGTCTCTAAGCTAATGCTACATATTATAAGTTTATCTTTTGGAACCACTCCACAGTAAGCTTCCAATTTTATTATCAGTTATCTCTCTCTCTCTTTTTTTTTTTTTTATGTGAGTCCTGGGAACCAAACTTAGGACCTCGCGCTTGCCAGGCAGGCACTTATGCCGCTGAGCTATATCACCGGCCCTATCAGTTATCTCTTGCACCATGAAAACTACCACAAAATTCAGCTGCCAGTTCATAATAAATCTCTTTGGCTTATAGTGATGTGAGGCTGCAGTTTAGGCTGGGCTCAGCCAAGGCACTGTCTTTGCTCCCCTCAACTGCATTCTCTCATGTGACCAAGTGCAGTGCAGCCAGGGACATTTTCACTGGGCTAACTGGCCTGGTACGTTAACTGGGGCATGGCTGGGCCATATGCCTATCATTATCTGGCAGGCAAGTTCAGCCTCTTGCACATAGTGGGACAGCAGCAGTCCCAAGATCAGCGATAAGTGAAGTTCTAATAACTCAAGGACTTGGAAGCTTTTGCTTTTGTTACTTTTGTCAATATTTCACCTCCTAAAAAAGTCACGTGCAGTCCACATTCAAGGAGTATAAGAAAGGTCTCTTTTGTTTGCTGTCTCCTATTTCCTATAGTCTGCAAGTTCTTTTTCTTTTTTTGCCTGATTTCATTTTACTTTTCTGTTAAGACCACAGCTTCTTATGAAATGGTGGATTATTTGTTGTTTTGAGAACTCTCTTTTTAAAATTGTCTTTGTTCTTCCTTCTATAGTATTCTGCTTTTTGGTGGAAGGGATACAGGGGATTGAACCCTGGGCCTTCACATGGAGCAACATCCCTGGCTCTTTTTATTTATTTTTTAAATTTCAAGACAGGGTCTCACTAAGTGTCTAAGTCTGCCTTCTGCAGTTTGGCATGGCATGCAATCTAAGTAAGATATTCTGCCAGGCACATCTTGAAGGCATCTCTCCATTGTCCTCTATCTTCCACTGTGACTGTTGAGAAATCTGAAGAGATTCTAAATCTTGATCCTTTGCTGCTGAACTAGATCTCTTACGTTATGAAACTGTGACTCAGTTTCTGTCTCTTAAAAACTTACTGTACCTTACCTCCTGCAATGTCACATGTACAGTAACATCCGTGGGAGGTCATGGGAGTAAAGAGCTCAGGGGAGGCTTAGCATGTAGAAATTGCTACCTGCCAAGGTTTTAATGTATCCTGCAAAGTTCATGTGTTGGTAACTTAATGAGGTGGGACCTTTAAGGAATGGTTACGTCATGAAAGCTCTGCCTTTTGCACATTTTGCCCCCTCTTAAGCTCTTGTCCTTCACCATTGGATGACTCAGAAAGAAGACTTGGCTAGGTGTAAGCCCTTTGGTCATTGGTTTGCCAGGCTCCATAACTGTAAGAAATAAACCTCTAGCCAGCTGTGGTCATTCATACCTATAATCTCAGCACTCTGGAAGGCTGAGGCAGGAGGATCTCATGTGTGTGTCCAGCCTGGGCAATTTAAGGGGACCTTGTCTCAAAAACAAACAAACAAAACAAAACAAAAAAGGATGGGGGCATAGCTAAAAAAGGGGATGGGGGACATAGCTCAGTGTAAAAGTCCTGGGTTCAGCCTACAGTATCACTAAAACAGAAACAAAAAAGAAAACAGAAGGAAAAGAAGGAAGAGAAACCTCATATCCTTGTAAATTATCCAGTTTCAGGTTTTCTTCATATGTGTACTCTATAGCAGCACAAAACAAATGAAGACCGCCCCCCATGGTAGTATAACACTCCACATTCACCATTTCCTACTAGGACAGCTAAAAACAAAACAAAACAAAAACCCACAAAAACAAGGTCTTGGCACATTCAAAATTGTTTCTCACTATCTCAAGTGACAAACTTCTTCAAAACAACCTCAGATATATTTTGTAAATATACTAAAGAAGAAAAAAGGTGGAATTAGTTTCATTTTTGTCTCAGCATTTTTGGATGAGAATTTTCTTATCCTTTTGAAAAGCTTCCTGTTGAGCCAGAAGCCTGGCTCTGCATACTGGTATGTGTAGTTGTCTTAGACTAGGCTGCTAGATTGAAAGCGAGAGGAGGGTTTTGAGATCACATCCCAGGCAACCTAATGCTTACCTCTGTTAAGAGGAAATGTGGATGATGATTCTTAACATTAAAGGCCCATACTTTCATTAAAAGGGCAATTCTATAGGAAAAGAAAGAAAGAAAGAAAGAAAGAAAGAAAGAAAGAAAGAAAGAAAGAAAGAAGAAAGGATATTGTACTGAGATGAAAATCTAAAATTATGGCAAATGTTCATTCCAAACTATCCACAGGAATACAGTTATCTGACTAATATTAATTAGTACTGAATATTAAAGGATTGGGAAAATTAATTCAATATGAGATTTAAAAATACTTGCCCTGTTTTGTCCTTAGTTCTCTTTCTTCAGTATTTCAAATGATAAAAAGGTGTTAAAATGACATAGCATCTCTTTATTATGCAAATGTGAATATGAAATATGACTAAAAATTAACCCACAAGTTGTAAGTTGAAGAAAAACAAAAGAAAATATTGAAGTTGTTCTGAAAACACCACTTTCCCAAGAAGAAATTAGCTTTGCAAATGTAATACCTTTTCCATTCAGAGAAGAATTTATTTTTTGCAGGTGCAGATGGGAAATCAGAAATATATTTAAAAGAATTTTAATTCCAAATATATATACCTTATTGTTTATCATGGATATTCTGTGAGTTTGAAGAAGAGTGTAAAGTGTAAGTCAAGAACCCATAAAAATATCAAACAGAAATGGACAAAGCAAAGGAGATCTTTTCATCCAAAAAAGTTTCAATCATCATTGGTAATTGTTTCAATTTTATACCAGTTGTTATTGCATCTATTAAATATATAAGATAAGAATAGATATTTTATTCTATCTTGACCAGGAACATGAAATAAAACAATAAACAAAACAATATTAAATCTCAAATTATAATTCCAATGGCTAATTTTTTTTTTTTTGTGGGTACCGGGGGGTCGACCTCAGGACCTCACGCGCCAACAGGCACCTGTGCCACTGAGCAATATCACCGGCCCCTTTTTCATATGTGGGATCCGGGAGTCGAACTCGGGCCCTCGCGCTTGCAAGGCAGGTGCTTATGCTGCTGAGCCATCTCACCGGCTCCAATGGCTAATTTTGAACTCAATATCTGCCTACCATATGCCCATGTTTAAGGAAATATTTCTCCTTTTAATTGTCCTGTGGCCTTATACATAAATTGAGGCTCATTGAATCATACACTAACCTCAGACATTTACTGTTTTGAGGAATAATGACAGGTAAAAAGAAAGATATAACTGTTTGATCAGAAAAACTGTAATACACTATCAGTTATGAAAAGCCTGTAAGAGAAGAATAAAGGTTCTGTAGTAATGTGATCATTCAATGCCTCTTCTCCAGCAAAGACTCTGACATTTGATGCTATTATGAAACTATTCATAAAGTGTGTGATGATGGATGTGGGCCGATAGTGACTAGAGGATGCTGCCACTCTATTCTAGGCCAACATTAATGAGCATCTAAATATGGAAATCTTACCTGACCAGGAAAGAATTGTGTGTATATGGGAAATATTGTGAAAGGCTTGAGTAACAAATTTGTTACCATCCTAAGAAAATAATTCAGATAAAAGAAAGAAATATAAAGTTATTATAAAGACTTTTGACATCTACAATCTCCAGAGTGATCTGATTTTGGAAATTTATTCAAAACATAACTCTATTCACCATCAAGACAACTCTATCTGCTCCTTGCTCAGGTAGTTCGGGCACCTCAAGTGAACCTTTATTGGATAAAATTCCACTGCGTACCTAGTGCAGGATTAGGTATTTGAGGAAATTACAAACTCAGACCAAAACTGTTCATACCATGGAATCCTTGCAATCTTTGGAAACATGGAAACTGACATGATCTTGCAGGGTTTGGACCCCAAGGGGAGGCTGCCCCCTCCCATCAGCTGAGTTCCAGAGGAAGAGGCTGACAGATGCCATCCAGACTGAGCTTCCTGTTGCTCTAAATATTATTTTGCTAGGTTCTTTCACAAGTACATGAGACAGCATTTTAAGGGCTGAAGGAAGCAGGTGCGAAAGAAGTGAGAATCACCCCAGACTTTCTTGGTGCTCTTCCAATGATGTCCTCCTGCCTGAGACCTTAGCGTCTCTACACGTAAATCCGATGGACATGTCTCTGCTCCATGGCAGTTAGGAGGGACAGAAGTGGCAGAATAATAGAAAAATGACCCCAAATGACTCCACCAAAGAAGGAGCTTTCATTGGTTGATAAAATGTAGAAGCCCTAAGTTTCCAGCTCTCACCTGTTGTATCTGTAAGAGCCCTGACTTGGAGGCCCACTGGCCTGCTTGGCTCTCAGGCCATCCTTGTGCTCAAGGGAACCACACACTGGTCACACCTGGGCACGAACGCCACCCCAGGGGGGAGTTCACTCAGTCCCAACCAAATTAACCAAGAGTAGGGGAAACCCGATTCTCCGCAGAAAAACCGAAATTCCAAAAAACAGGAATTTGCACTGTCTTAGTCTCTTTCTTATTGCTAAGACAGGAGGTCGACATTCACAACTTAAAGGAGAGGTTTATTTTGGCTCCTGATTTCAGCCCATGGGCTGCAGGCTGCAAGGCAGAAATGGGATGGCAGAGGGGTGTGGCAGGGGAAGAGGTGCTCAACCTGTGGAGCCAGGAAGCAAAGACAGTAAAGAAAGGAGTCAAGGACAAGAAGAAACCCTTGCAGGTAATGGCCCTAGTGATTTTCCTTCCATCCAGGACCCACCTCCTAACAGCACATTCACTGCTGAACTCACCAATGGATGAATCCACTGATGAGTATAATGCTGACCTTAACCCAAAATTCAATCACTTTTCAAACACAAGAGACTTTTGGGGGGCATTTTAACACATACATATCTACTGCAATTTTTATTTCAATTGAGAGAAATACTTGTCACTGGTAACCCATTCTGGAAACCTATTCTTTTCTTTCAATTTTTGACATTATTTGTCTTCTCTCACTTCTCTTACAACTCCTTCTCAGGCTTATTCCCAGGATATATGAGACCCACTTCCCCATTGAGCTCTAAAAAATTCATTCTGTGCTTTAAAAAATTCATTGAGCCTTTCAGTCACTTGTCTTAGTTCCTAGCTAGAGGGGCTCTGTGAGAGCCACATCATTTCATCATTTGCAAAACTCCAGCTCCTCCCACTAGGATGGCATCTCCTGACACTTCCCTCAGGTCTCTTGAGGGCGTTGCCCATTGTGGAAGGAACACTAGAAGTTTTAGTGCCAGGACTAGAGAAAAACAGACCCACAGATGTTTTTTGCCTTCTTTATAGCAGCCAGGAAGAGCCGGTGAGTAAGCCAAGAGCTTCAAGGAAGTGAATGCCAGGGGAAGCCATCAGAGAGAAGCAGGGTGTAGGGAAGAGCTACACACAATTCCTTTACCTGAGAGCCTATTTCATCTATGGCTGACCACCACTATGTTTTCTTGTGTGTATGATCTTAATTCTAATTTCTAATTTCCTCTTATTGCTACTGTCTGCTATGGCACCTTCCAGCCCTCTCCCCAGTGAAGGGAGCGTGTACCTTTGCTCTGTAGGTAACATGGGCTAAGACACAGGACCATCTTTCTCTGCTAATTGTACATATATGGTGTCCCATTTGATTCCTTCTAAGTCACTTCTCTTTTCACAACACACATTCTGCTGGGGACCATTACCTACTCCCCAGATTTTAATCACCTACTGTAATCTGAAAACTCCCAGTATGATTTCTACATCCTAGGCTGCTCTCTTGAGCTCCAGATCCATGGATCCAGTTCTTTCTGGGCATTACCACTTGGAAATGTCACATCTCCAACTCTGCATGACCAAAAATTATCCACAGGTCAAACACAAACTGCTCTTCCCTTGACATTTTCCTTTAATGATTGCACTAACATGTACATAGTTGCACACGATCAGAAATCTGGAAATCACCTTGACCCTCACACCCTCCTGCTCCTCACTCTGTACATCCAATTTCTTTTCTGGCACTGACAAGTCTACATCTAAATACAGGCCAGCCTGTTGCTTCACTTCCACCCCCATTGTCTCACCCTCTCCAACCCATCCTTCTGTCTCCTCCAGTCCATTCTGCATAAAGCAGTCACTTTAAAACAACAATCTCAAAGGTTTTTAAATGCTTGGTCTCAGTATTTTGTAGTCTGTATTTTATGTCTTCTTTTCTCTCTATTTTATGTCTTTTCTCTCTATTTCTTGCCTCTCAATAATCTAGGGAATTTGGCTCCCTCCCCATTGAACTTTTATTTTTTTCAGGGGCCATGTTTTCTCTCACCCCTGAGTATTCTCATAAGTGATTTCTTCTATGTGAAACAAATTTGCTCTGTTTCTCCTTGGTAACTGTTATGGCTTGTGTCTAGATGTCCCCCCAGTGCCTCATGCGGTCATAGGTAGAGCTCTTCAGAGGTGGCTGGATCTAGAGCATGAGATGCTGGGATTAAGGGTGTATGATTACTAAATTAATTCACTGATTGGTTCGGGATAGTTCTGAGTGGATAATGGGAAGGTCCACCCTGGTTGTGACTGATACCTGCCCCAAGGGCATGTAGCCTGGAAATAATATAAAGGACAGAAAGAGGGCTTCCGTGGCAGCTTGCTGATCTCTTAGTCACTACTTCACTGCTTTCCTGCCTTCCTGCCTTCTGCCCTCCATGAACTGTTTCTCCTCCTCACAGCCCTGCATGCCATGCTGCCTTGGAGCCAGCAAACTATGAACTGAAACCTCTACAAACTGTGAACTAAACAAACCTTTCTTCCCTTAACTTGTGGGTGTTCAGTATTTTGTCTCAGCAATGAGAAAATTAACTAAGACAATAACTTACACTTCACCTTGCTAATTTCTATTCATCTTTCTAGTCTCAACCTGGTATCACTCCCTGTAAAGAACCCTTCTGGATCCCATCCTTTCCTCAACTATACGTCATGGGATTTTCCTACTGTTTCCATTGCCACCTATGTATTTGCTCTCACTGTACTAGAGCGCTTGATCAGAAGGGCTATTTACTTGTCCTTTCATTTATGTATGGATCTACCATTCTCATAATCACTTTGCCCAGGACCTTGCCCAGTGATTCACTTAAAAATACATCTAATGGCTAGGGATGATGGTACATACCTATAATCCCAGCTACTCAGGAGGCTGGAGGCAGAAGGATCATAGGTTCAAGGCCATATAAGCAATTTAGTGAGACCCTGTCTCAAAATAAAATTTAGAAATGTGGGGGCTGGGGGTATAGCTCGGCACTCCGTGGGTTCAATCTTGAATACCAAAAGAATAAAAAGAAGCCTAATGTATCAACATATTTTATTTGTTTGTGTCTTGACTTTTTATCAAGTCCAACATCTAATTTTATTTCCCAAGAGTTAGAGAAAAATAGTATACACTATCTTGCCTTTGCAAATTCTTTTAGCAGCTTTCCTTACAGAACTATGAGCTTGTATTATGACTTTCAAGATACTAAGCTGTTAGCTAGATTATATCATTAACTACTTTTAAGAAATATTACCATATAGATGTGAATGAAATCATTATTACATATTTCAAAGTTTTCTTGCTGTTCTACATTCTTGTTGTGTTGAAATATAGAGCTTGAAACCTACAATATTCAAGAACTGATTTCAATGCATGTAAGTAAATTAAACATTCAACTTTATTGCTTTCCAGAGTCTATTACTTGCACGAAGAGAGTCTGGAGAAAAGTCACATTTTTATACACTTATTTATAGTGCAGACATTTTTATTTCGGTCTTGCTTTCTTGAAGTTTTCTTTTTTCTTCTGATTGGTCTAACCTAATACACTCTTAAAAGGTTTTCTCATGTAACATTTTAAAATTTTTAGCATGATGAGTATTTTATGCAGTAGTTCAAATTTCTTGCTTAAAAATAGGCAAAAATCACTTAAAATATTTTTGAAAGTATTTGTCTTAAAGTAAGTCCCAAGACTTTTTTTTTTTTTGTGGGTACCGGGGGTCGACCTCAGGGCCTCGCGCAGCAGCAGGTGCCCATGCTCCTGAGCCATCTCACCGGCCAAGTCCCAAGACTTTTAAAAAAATTCATGACATTATTATTTTAGATATTTTTAAAATTCCAACACATAAATATCAAGTGTGCCATATAAAGTACTGCCTACCAGGAAGATTAATTTCTTTCTAATAACATTATTTTAATATAGATTATTAACTTGTAGAGTCCTGAAATGTTGAATTCTAGACGTAAGAAAGTTGAAATACAGCATAAATTAACTCTAATTTTAGATTTGGTTTTCCTAAAGAGAATTTAAAAACAATTCTAAACTGATCTGTGATAAAATTTCTATTTCAACTTTGATTTGTAAACATGATTTTTTAAATCAATAGACACTATATCTGGCATAAACTTTTATTTTCCAGATAGCCTAAGTATATTTTTAAACACTTAGCATAAAGAAGTAGGAAAAAAAGGTAACCGAGTTAGTTTTTTTTCTTTTTTTCAGAATGATAAACAGCAGGAAGAAATCTAAATAACTTTAACTTCCCATTTTAATGATTGTATATCTAGAATTAGTTTAAAATGGCAGATTTTCCAGGTGGGACAAGTAAGTATCCTGAATGCTGGCAGGCAAAATTCTTAATACATTCTTACATTTTCAATCTCATAGGAAAATATGAAAATCATACTTAAAAATTATCGGTAAGTTGTTCAAATCCTAATCTTACTAATAATATCCAAATTCACTTTGTGAATATAGAAGAGACCAGAGGGCCTCTGAACATTACGTATTGTGGTAAAAGATTAACCACTAATTAGAACTAAGTATATAGTATAGTCAAGACCCAAGATTTCATAATATGATTTTAGTAGTGCCCTTTAGTACCTTAAAGTGGCATTCTTATTCTTTTCTGAAAGAAATACAGCAATTATAAAGCATCATGAAGAAATTTTCATTAGACGAAAAATGGTGTGTGTAAGAGGGAAGTTAGATCGTTTATGTCATACTGAAATCTAAGCTCATATCCTGAGTTTAAAATCACTCAAGTCAGACTTGTCTAGCATCATGTATTTTTGTGCAACTTGGCAGAGTATCAAAAATTTCTGAGTAGAAGACCTGGAATTAAGTGCTCATTTGTTAGAATTGATGGAAATTTCCTTTTTCCAGTGGCATCTCTGAAATTGCCTAGTTTCACCTTGATGGTTTGCATGCATCACCCCAGTATTGTCTTCAGGCAAGGAAAGAGGTGCACAGGTGTTGGTTTTAATCACATCAACCAGTCTCCTCAAGACTTCTTTGCTTAGTGCAACTCAAGTAGCACTACTTCACATGGGACTTAAACCTTATTCCAAAATACAATAAACTGGTTCTTCAGGGTCATAGTTTTTGAGAAGCTGTCTCCTGTTTTCTAGTATGACATATGTGTCATCATCTACTTTCATGAACCAATCTGCCTCTTCTAGATAATGCTCATGAACATATTGAAAGGACAGTTGTCTTCTGCCTTTTTTTGGTACTTCCCAAGTTAGGGAAGTCTTTATTTTTCTATGAGCTTATAAACAACATTTTATTACAACTTTGGTCCCACATAGCTCTGAAATGCTTGTTTTTTTTCCCTTTGATTTTGAGGACTTGTCATCACCCAGCAAAAAGCTTCATCTTCTGATAGAGTTTTTCAGCTACCTCTGTGTTCTCATATTTATGATGACCAGTATCTATCTTCAAATTTTGTCAGTCTTATCTTTTGAACACCTTGCTTGAGGAAATGAGAAACCCAAAGTATAAGTATTTAAAGTGCAAAATAAAAGACAGATAATAGGAAACAGGGAGATGGGACTTTTGCAGATGGGAAAGGGATTTACAGGTGGAGGGAGAAGGGAAGAAGGGGAGAGTTTGGGGAAGAAGAAAGGATTAAGATGCGATGTGTACATGTACTGTCCTCACGATGAACATATTCATTATCTATCAAAAACATGTACTAATAGAAAAAAAAAAGAATATTAGTCTGGCTATCATCCTGTTCTTCTAACAAAGAGCTAAATAGTGGAGAGCATAACAAAATTCAAGTGCTCATCCACAGAGAAGGAAAAGTGATGTAGCTGAAGGTCATTTTTGCATCAACTTCTGACAGAAGGGTTGGTGCTTGCTGCTCCCGGGGAAATGTGGGGGGTTCCTGGGGACCCTTGCTGCTCTCCTCAGCCTTAGGTGTGCAGGTGGTCAGGGCAGCTGTTCTCGAGGTGCCAGATAGCCCACAATGTTCCCACTTCAACAGACCACTGTGTGTGCGAGTGTGTGGAATTCTGTGTCGGGTCAGTTTTGAGTTTATCCATTATGTCCATTACACGTTTTGCTAAAAGAATAACTGTAAAAACTATAAAGTTTATCATCTGTTGAATCAAAGTTGCAGATGGAAATTTTTAGGGTTATTAAGTGTAATATAGGCTCAGATCATAAATGAGAATTTGAAAAATGGAGGTTTCCAAAGAAATAAACTTTAAAAAAGGATAATCCTTTAAAAATGTTCAAATAAGGGGGACTAGGGAGGAGGGAAGGGGAAAGGAAGGAAGGGAAAAGAAAAAAAACAAGAAAAGAAGGAAAAAAGTGGAAACAAAGCTTTTGTAAATAAGGAGGGGAAGGAGGGGTTAAAGGGAGAGTAGGGGAATGGGGGGAAAAGAAGATATATCATGTACAGGTACAAATTCCCTATGATGAATGTGATCATTAGGAATACCTAAAATGTACCCATAAACTTAATTAAAAGAATGATAAAATGAAAAAGTGCATATTACAATGATTTTCAATAAACATTAGAAACATGTAAATTAACTTTCACCTCAGTTTAATATTCAGAGAAAGCTACTACAGGCTCAATAAAGACATTTTTATGTGGAAGCAGATTATCTTCTAAACTGATTTTTTCTTTATTATTAGTTGGCTTGGATTAGGAGTCTGAAGATCCTTTCTACCTTTGAAGTTATTTAAATGTGTGAATTGAGTTGACCGTGAGGGTGAAAGAGGGTAATAAAAATTAGACTTTTCTTACAAGTACTATTTGCCACATAGACCCTTTCTGAACATCATTTTAATCCATCTAAGGAGACAATAAAAACAAGTTCACATTTTTCAGGGATGGTAAGTTAAGGACAGTCTGTGTACATACGCAACTATAGGACTGACTGTGGACAACTGCGTGAACAATTAATTATGCAAACAAATTAAGCAGTCAGCAGTTGTTAGTCACTTGTCCTGTAATCTATCTGTGTGCTAGGTGGTGTGAATGGTGCAGAATAAAGGTCTTGCAAATACATATTAATCTTTAAGGAACGATTTTTTTTGGAAAATAACCCAAATAGTATTCAGTAAAAAAGGCTAAACTGATATTTAAAGCCAACACATAGCCATTATTTAATTTTCAACCATAACCAAAGTAGCAGTTCTATACTTGTCCTTTCAAGTGACTTAAAAATGTTAGTATCTTATTCCTCTGATACTCTACTACAGAGTCTGATAAATCACAAACTGACTTTCTGGTAATTGTGGGATATAGGCAGAGATAGAAAGACAGGTAAATATTGATATATTCTTTTGGTTGTCTAAGAGCAACATTTAAAAAAAATTGGCTGTTTCAAATGCTTCCTTAAAAACAATGCAACCGGGCCGGTGAGATGGCTCAGCGGCGTACGCGCCTGCCTTGCAAGCGCGAGGGCCCGAGTTCGACTCCCGGAACCCACATACGAAAAAAGGGGCCGGTGATATCGCTCAGCGGCACGGGCGCCTGTTGGCGTGCGAAGTCCTGAGGTCGACCCCCCGGTACCCACCAAAAAAAAAAAAAAAAAACAAAACAATGCAACCAGTACGACAGCAGCAACAACCAACTAGCTGTGCCAGGATGAGGTGCTTTCCATTCTTTTTTAAAAACGAGGATTTCCCATAACTTCTGGATCAGACGGGATCCCAAGAGCAAAGAGTCATCACCCTCAAGTTCAGGTATTTAAGAAGGGTTTTGTTTACAAAGGGAATAATTCCTAGGGTTACTCTAGGGCGGTAGTCCCCAACATTTTTGGCACCAGGGCCCAGTTTTGAGGAAGATAATTTTTCCATGGCTGGGGAGGGGAGGGAGGGGCATGTCTCACGATGATTCTGTGGAGCTTGCAACTTATATCCCTCAAGTTTGTAGTTCAAAGTAGGGTTCTGCCTCCACCAATCTGACTATAGATGAGTCCCAGTGATGGGAGGAGGCTATAACCACAGATGAAGCTTTATTCCCTTGCCTGCTGCTCACCTCTTGCTGTGCAGCCTGGTTACTAACAGGCCATGGATCAGATCACATGGATCCATGGCCTGGGGTTTGGAGACCCTTGCTCTGGGGATCCACAGGGGACAGGGCAGGAAATTGCAGCAGCTGGGCTATTCTCACCCTCTAGCCTGAAAGGCGACCCTTCGAATGTTAACAGTAGTTAGCAGAGACACAAGTAGAATCAGAATACAGTCAGAATGCAAGTGTTATAGTTTAGATCTAGAATGTCCCTCCAAAGTGTCCCGTGTTCAGAGGTGGGGCTTTTGGAGAAGGCCTGGATCATGAGGACACTTATACTCATCAGCGGAATGACCCATTTCCTAGTTTATAGTTGAATGTGCTGTTAGGATATGAGGTCTGGTTGAAAGAGGTGTGCCGCTGGTGGTGTGCCTTTGGAGGACACATCTTCTGCCCCAGCTCGTCCCTTCTCTCCCTGCTTCCTTGCTGCCCTGAGGTGAGCAGCTTTTCAACATGATGCTTTTCCACCATACCTTGTCTGCCTTGGAGCCAGCTGATCATGACTGAATTCCTCCAAAACCATGAGCCCAAATTAACCTCTCCTCCTTTAAACTGCAGGTGTCAAGTACTGTGTCTGTGACAGAAAAGTGACAAGATCCTCTTAAGTTGCCCTTCTTCATCCTTTCTCAAAAGATGAAATAGTGATTGAAGAGCTGAAAAAGAGGACAAAGAAACAATCATTGTCTGAGTTTTTTGAGGCATCTCTGAACTTAATGGATAAAGAAAACGTGGTATTAGTACAGGATGGAGAAACTATGTTGCCATCAAGAAAGATAAATTCAAGTCATTTGTAGGAAAATAAATGCATCTTGAGACCATAATGTTAAGTGAAATACATCAGACACACAAATTTAAATATTGTATAACTTCTGTACGAGAAACCCAAAGTATATATAATTAAACAAATAAAAGATAGACAATAGGAAACAGGCAGATAAATCTTTTGCAAATGGAAAGCAGATCTAGAAATGGAGGGAGGAGGAGGGAGGACAGCAGAAGGGGAATAAAAAGAATTAAGTTATGTTAAGTACATATACCTACTCCCTAAGATGAATGTAAACATTATGTACTGCAAATATGTATTAATAAAAAATTTAAAAAAAGAAATAATCATTGTCATCCCTCTTTTCCAGCCTGTCCCACTGCAACTGTTCTCTCCAAAGCTGCTGGCTACTATGAAACTAAATCCACTGTGCACCTTGTTTTCATAGTTGTATATCTCTCAGTTACAAGTGGTAGAAATCCAGAGAAAGCTGGCTGAGGCAAAAAGAAGCATTTAGATCACATAGTTGAAAGGTCTGAATTTATAGCTTTTGCCCAGTTCCTGTGAAAGTGGTGAGATTGTGCCTCATTGCTCTGGCTGGGTGACATGTAATCCCAGTGAATACCAAGAGGAATTCTTGATGGTATATGCCTGGGTCATGTTCCAAGCATGGGGACATTAGATGGATCTTCTCAGTCTACAGCATAGGAGCTTACAGTAGAGGAAGGCTGGTTCCCTGCAGTAAAGTTACAGTGCCTTTGCCAGAAAAAGGGACAATCTCCTAAAATCTACTATTGTCTTTTATCCTTTTTGACTTGTCAGAAATATTTGACCCCAGTGACTCCTTTCTTTACAGAACACTCTTTTCTTGCATTCTTTAAAATTATTTGGGTTTTTATCCACCCCTGGGCCATTTGTGAATAGATCTCCTTACAGGATGCACAGTTCATAGTTTATACGCCAGCCCCAGAGAGCCTCAGCCCTCCCTCTCTCCTTGGTCTCTTTTCTCAGTGTATACCCTGATGTCATGCTAGATAAGCTCAGTGGTGGCGCACACTATTCTAGCAGTGCAAAGTGCTGGCTGCTACTGCCATGGTTTCATCTCCAATCTTGTCTCTGGGTTTAAGGGGCTGGCTTCAGCAGAGCTACATGGAATGAACCTTACCATAGGGAGCTGCTGCAGATTGAATACATTTTGTACCCCAAAGAAACCTCAAAAAATCCCCAAACTTGGGCCTGTGTGAATAAGCATGTGGTTACATTATTCTGTAAGGCTGAGCACATACCTAAGTCTTTGGTTACACCAGAGGACCTTATGACACCAAAGGTTCAGTGGGTCCCTTCTGGGCCCCCGAAGTGAGTTAAATGTAGATATATTACTTATTTATCATACTTCTGGAGCATAAAGAAACAGTGTTGTGAATACCTGTTTTGGGTTTACTTTCTTTGAATGTTGCATCACAGGATTTCAGATCTTTAAAAAATTTAAAAAATTTTTCCTTAGTACGTGTTCGCAGTATGTAATGATTACATTCATCATGAGGAGTTGTAGGGGGATGTAACACATCTTAATTCTCTTTACTTCCCCTCCCTTCTTGCTTCTCTTCATTTCTTTGTTCCCTTCCCATCAGCAATATTGTAGAATGAGACATAGAATATGCAATAAGAATCAAGAGAACAGCTTCACCTTTCAGGTATGAGAAGATTCCAAACAAAATTATATAATTGTCACTAAATTACTGTGCCTTCTATGAACCCACCCCTGCTCACCTCCCAGGCAGATCTGGCTCCTCATGCTCCATGACCTCTGCTGAGCATCCACTCACCTCTCTCTCCTGTTTAAATGGAGGGTATTTCAAAGATAAGGGGCTGCATTTTGTTCCTCTTTGTGGCCCTGTTTCTAGCGCAGTGATGAGCATGTTATTGAAATTCACTGAACATATGCTATCTGGTAGATGACAGTGACAATTTCTGAAGAGATTATTTACTAGGAAATCAAACACTAGGATGTCATATTAATGTATGTTTTAAAATATAAACTACTATGAAGTCTGGTTCCATTATTTCATTCTGTCATGATTAGTTTAGATTGATGGAAATCAGATTAAGTTGATTCATTTCAAAAGATCTTCCAATTTATTACAAAGTAATAATCTTTAGGAATTAATTATGAGTAAGAAAACGTTTAGAGAACAATAACATCTTAGGAAATTATAATGTTAATTTCTTAAGTATATGTAAATAGATTTTGAATTAGTTGAGAAATGTGATCTTCTGGCCCCAAAATGGAGGTATAGAGTGGAAATTCCAATAGAAATCTAATTTATGAACCAAAGCAGATGTTAAAGCAGTAATGCATTTACAGTAGATCTACTGAAGACAGAGGTCTGTGAGCTTCCAGAGAGATTAGCGCTTCAGTATCACTTCCGTATTTATACTCAGAGTCTGTAGGTATTTCATGAGCTTCAACCTGGGAAGGTATTTGAAAAGCTGGGGTCTAAAAGTGTAAGTGTTTGCATTCATGTATATGTGTACGTGTGTACAGACAACAGCTCTACCTTCGCATTACTGAGGATGTTAATTCTCTCTCATATTTTAAAAAGATCCCATAAAAAAGTTTTCTTTCTTATTGCCACCAAATTCTACTCAAACATTAGCGTAGCTTCATTACGTTTATCAGATTTATATATATAAATGACGTCATTTACATATTACATTTGATAGAATTTAGCCCATTTCCCTCTCCCTTAAAAGGTGCCTGATATAAAATAATAATTTTGAGTAAACACAGGGATTTAGGATGAGTTCTTGCTAAGAACAAAGCAAACCACATCCTCAAAAAATGGCCGTATCTGCTCTTCCGAAGAATTATTCTTGAACTGGTGAGTCTCGACTTTGTGTTGCAAGAGCGCTAAGGAGTGAGTGGACATTAGCAGTAGCTACCCCAGCTGTTTTCTTAGGCCGATCAGCTTCCCTTCGTCCAATTGATCCCAACTAGCATTGGGAGCAATCAAGATTCGGCTATAATTTGACTTAGATGATGTGAATATGGTAATCAAACAAAGCAATGTGGAGTCTTTCTGTAAGAGTATTTGCTATTTAATCCTTCTCAGGATACTATTTTAATCTATTTATTGAAAATTTTTTAAAAATCAGATTTTTAAAGATAATATGTACAACTGTGCAGCTGGATGTAGACAAGAGCATGTGTAGTTACAGACAAAGCACCTGCATTATGCCTGACCCTATGTTTAGGTGATGTGGAGAAGGCAAGATGAAGGCTTTTAGAATTTATATTGATTTCTGGGAAACTATTTTAAATAACCATAAAATCATTCAGAAAGAAAAAGGCAAGATCAATATTTAAAATCAATGTTTGGCCATTATTTTGCTTTTAGTAATGACCTACATTGCTGTTTTTCAGTTCTCGCCAATCCCCTGACTTTACTAGGTGAACGTTTGACTCACTGAATCTTTCAGAAGGCCCTAAGAGGCACAAACCTGAATGTCTAGTAACTGGGAAAGAGTCGAAGAGATGACAGGTGCTTGTCTGGGAATGCTTTTGTGAAGGACTTAGCTATTGAACTGATCATTTTCCAAATAAGGAAACAAACATGAGACAATTAATGTTCAACGCGAAGACTGCCAGCCTCAGTGTTCCCTAGTAAAGGTAATTATGTTAAACTTTGGCATTTGTATCAGTCAAGGGTGGGAGTGGAAATAGACAGCATGCTGAAATTAGGATATGTTGAAGAAGTTTTACTGGAAAGGAAATGATGGCAAAGGTAGGGAGAGGGTGTGGGGAGTTGGTCCTTCACATAGGACCCCAGCAGAGTTGCTGTTGCTCAATCTGCAAAATGGAGAGGTTAGTGAGCTGTGGAAGGAAAAAGATTCTATTTTAAAGAAGACCAGAGACCTTGGGGGACACAGCCACTGGGTTCATACTTTGCATGATTTCCCATATAATGATCTACATTTCCAAATTCTACGGTGAACTTGAGTGAGTTTTATTTAAAGTTATCACTTTCCCTACAGTGCTGTGTATGCTTGTCCTGGCAGGGCGCCGTCCACAGCCTTACTGCCTAATCTGGGATCTGACCACGAGGGCCTGTTACGGGTATCCAGCCATTTCCATAGAGGAGATGAAAAACGGAGGGCATTGCTTGCATCAGTGTGGGAATCACATGTCAAAAAGTTCAGTGCAAGATAGTTCTTTAGAAGAGAGGTTCTGAAAAAACTTGTGGGATTGGTACCATAGAGGAAGTTATTTGTAAAAGTCTCTCCTTATTCATTCTCCCCCTAAAGACTTAAGTATTTTCATAGAAATACATCTGATTTCCATATTCAAAAGTGATCTCTTGGGGATTTTCACCCTATTCTATTTTAGAAACATTTTTCTATGCTAAGGAATGTAGTGCCAGGATTAGCCTTTAAATGATACCGATGCTATTTTCCTGAACGCCAGTTGTCCTCAGACCAATTTATCACAGGGCTACAGGGAACACATGTGGTAGAAAACATTAATAGACTAGTGACAGCATTTTTGTTATTGTGATGAAATATTTTGCTGCTAATCTTTTAGCTGCAGAGATCCATCTGTGCAGATGAGCACAGACTCTTGTATTCAGGGGTCAGTTTGCTTGACAACTACTTCAACAAAAACCTTCCTGTTTCCTAGGTCAGAGTTTACTGACAAAAATCTTGCAGAATGGCATGTTTTTATCTTATGAACATTTATAAAAATTTTTAAATATTTGAAGTATTTTGTAAGAGCCTGAGTTAACATAATTATATAGAAACTAAGAGCTATCATCCTGTCTTTGAAGAAATTGTCATCAATCTAGGAAGACAAAATTTTCCTATAAGAAATGGTTATTAAGTATGTGATTTATAAGATGATAAAGTTAAATTATAGACAAAGCTATATATTTATCCCAGAATTTTGCTGGGAGATAGATTGTAGCTCAGCAATCCTCAAATTCCCTAGTAATTTTTCAACAAATTCTTTTCTCTGCTCAAAATCTCCCTATACCTCTCTCGCTCTCAGCTATTGATACCATCTCATTCATTCCGAGAACACAGAAACAACAGGAAAATAAAATCCTTGCATCTTCCATCAATAAATTGCATGCCTTACACCCCCAGCACCTCCCTTTTCTTCCTTCCTCTTTCAGTGTCTCTGTGTCTGTCTGTGCTGCTCCCTGCAGTTTGCTTTAGACTTGTCATTTCTCATCTATTCAAGACCATGCTTGATAATTATCCTCTGTCTTTTGCAAAAATCATGCTTTTTCCCAAATTGACCATTCGCATTGACATACAAATAAACTTCAATATTTTCTAGGTTTTGAATAACAAAAACAGAAATCCAACATGCACGTGCATTTTTGTCCTCTTTCAGTTCCTACTTCATTTTTCTGTTTCATTTGTCAACACCTGGGATACTTTGTCTTCAGTCACAGTCTCTAACTAGTTCGCTCTCATTTCTCCTTCCATTCAGCATCAGGGTGCTTCACTCCCTACTTCATTCAGCATTTTTAGTAAAGACAGCTGATTTTTTCCTGCCTCTGGAGGTTAGAGAATAGTGTGGATTTCAACTTCGAGAGCATATTGCTGAGAATAAAGTTATTAACTTCTCCAGAGCCAATTTCTAAGCAAGTCTAGTTCTGGTGTGAGACTGTGTGACACTTCAGGGTCAAGAGAGTTGGAACCATTTCAGCATCAACATAATCCAAAGAAAACTAAAAAGAAGGAAGAAGTTGACTTTGGGGGAATTCTGGGATCATGTGGTACCCAAGTTCCTTCATGAGAATTTACAAGAATGGGAGCCATGCAGGGCCCATTATGAGAGTACTGGTGATTAATTGTTTCTACCTGAGAAATGATTCTACTCTGGAGAAAACAGAAAGGAAGTATTTAATTGTGGAGCTAGATAGAATCAGTAGGATATAACAAGCAGCTTGGAGAGGAACCATTATAATCCGGTACATTTTGTTATAAGCACTGGAACAAGTTTGAGCAAAAGAAAAGGAGAAACAGTCACAGGGACTGCCATTTGTTGGTAGTCAGAGCCCAGTCAGCCATAGCCCAGGTCTACCTATAAAATCCACTACTCTGGGGATTTAGTCAGGTGCTCTTAACTGCAGGTCGGAGGGTACTCTCAGGCGACTGTTGATGACCCTTCTGCATTGAGGAAATTTTTAGGTGGGATATAATAGACACGCTCATGTCACATCTCATACCCTTTCTTGGCCTCCATCTGACTTTCTGTGTTTTCTCATTTCCAGGTCCCATACTCTCCCCTTCAACCCCTGGAATCCAGGAGGTAACATTGCAGTGAGGAGTACCTAAGTATACAACCTTGGTTTTGTAAGTAAAATGAAGGAGAAAAGCCCCTTTTAAGTAATAAATTTAAGAAAGTATATCAGGTGAGATTTTCTGGGAGTTTTTTTTTTTTTTTTTTGTGGGTACCGGGGGTTGACCTCAGGACCTTGCGCGCCAGCAGGCGCCCGAGCCCCTGAGTGATATCTCCGGCCCTTTTTTCGTATGTGGGATCTGGGAGTTGAACTCAGGCCCTCGCGCTTGCCAGGCAGGCGCTTATGCCACTGAGCCATCTCACCGGCCCTCTGGGAGGGTTTTTGATCATGTTGTTTTGTTTTTGGTAAAATCATCCCCTTCCCTTAATCACCATTGCTTATAAAACTTAATGTTCTTCTTTTCTTTCCTGAAGTTTTATCTCCTTTTAGTGGGGTCTTCACTCACAGTTTTTTCTAGACTCACTTAACTGAAGGAAATCGTATTTCTGAGATTTTATGTAATTTTAAAAATGTATAATTTGTTATTACTCTCCAATGTGGTGACTTAATGTTTTAAAATATCATGGTATCAGCGGTAATTAGAGAAATGCACTTAGCAGTTCCTTTTGGATTGAATAAAACTTGCCATAAGTGTATTTCCAACATTTCCATAATGTTCTACAGTGTATATAATGTGTCATGGGCTGAGAGCTCAAAGAAGTCTAAACCTCAGATTCTACTTTGCACTCGTATTCTTCCTGTCCCTTTTTGGTGCTCAGCAAATCCCAAGTTCTAGTGTACCTCTCCCAACCCTAGAGTTTCAACCCTTGGGAAGACTTTCTCTTCTAGTCTTTGAATTGTTACCATTTATCTTGACCACTAGGAGTTCACCTCTAACTCTCGGGAATTTTAAGGTTTCCTCTTTGCAAGAACAGGGAGGTCTGGAAGTCCATTTAGCCTCAACTCATAAAAACCTAAAAGGCAAGAAAGTCAAGAAGGGTACTACAGGGAGGACTCCTTTACATCGACAGCTACATGCAACTATGAAGAATATTTTTTGTGGGGTTTATTCCTTGATAGATTTTTTTATTTCCTTTCTATGAAGTAAACTCCAGACTTCATTTCCATTGCTCACATCATATTAGTGTCCTCCTGTTGGCACTCTCCAGTGGGTAGCAGATGAGCAGAAACCACCTAGTCCAGCACGGGTGGCTGATGTTGGAAGCTCATCTGCATATGCATCCTACTGCATGGGTGCTGGGCATCTCTCATGTCATGTAATAGAGAGGTAGCAATTGCTCTGAAGTCTTTGAACAGCCTCTGGGATGTGCTTCAATGATCCACCCCATGAAAGAAGGGAATACTGGTTTTATCTTTGGGTCTGTCTGCTAGTAATTTTTGTCTTTACAACATTCTTTACTAGAAAAACAAACTTTCAATAGTACTGTCACTCTAACATGTTGAATTTCATTTAATTTTTAAAAGAACTGATTTTGCCCATGTCTTTAAAAAGTAGTCCATATTTTTAATAAAACGTAAAGACACATTTTTGCAAATTAAATTTTCTAAAAAAAAGTGAAAGAGTGCAATTTTGTATTTCATATTCCTATTACAGTAATAAAAATTTCTAACAGCTGTAACATTTACAAATGATGGTAATCATTTACTATCATTATCTTATATGAATTTAAGATTAATTAAAAATATCTAGTTCTGTTATGCAGTTCCTTATATGCCATGAGATGGTTTCCTTTTATTTAGGAAATTAATGCCATGAAAAAATATATAAATAATTTATTTCCCCAGCATTTTTCAGCCACACTGTTATAAGTGCAGTCTAGTGGATAACAAAGGCCTGTAGGAGAAAAGGCTTCAATCAGTGTCAGTGGAGTTGCTGATGGACACCAACTAAAAACTGTCGCATAGGCAGCTACAATTCACATATACTCAAATGTTTGATTAGCCTTAAATAGAAGGTTTTATATTCAGGCTAAGACTTTTCTCTTAGAACTGCCAAGGACATGAGTTTTCCAAATTTCTGACAGACTTTTATTTTAAAAGCTGGTCTGTGCTACTGCATATTTTGTCTTTTGAGGACAGGGAAGATTTGCCTTGGTACGACTTTGGCAGGGACGAAGAGCATCACACAGTGTCTCTGAGTGTACAGTTGCGTGGATGTGTGCCTCTGTGTGTGTGTCACATAATTGCATTCATGTCCCTTTAAAGGCTAAATTTCTAAAATATATAACTCCTACATTTCTTTCTCTTGAGTTTCCCAAGAAATTCTTACGAAAATACATTATACAATATTTGGAGGCTACATATGCCACAAACTAAGAAATGAGTACTAGAGATTAGTAGATTATTAGTAGAATAATAAAGTCAGCATTCTTAATCATAATTCCAACTCCCAAGTTTCTTTCACTTAAAAGGAAACAAAATAAAAAAAACTATTTGTATTTCTATCTAGAGACATTTCACCCTTCACCTTACTAACTGGGTAGATTCTGTGTTCACATTGGGTGAACACCACATTGGGTGGTGTTCTTCCCTAACCCAAAGATACATTCACTTAGAACATATTTAACTGTTAATGTCACTTCATTTGGAAGGAGGACCTTTGTAGAGGTTAATAAATTTTAAGTCTTGAAATAAGATCATTATGGAGTATCCAAATGGGCCCTAAATCCAATAACAATTGCTCTTACAAGACAATGGAAGAGGGAGCATGAGCCACAGAGAATAAAAACATCAGAAGATTGAAGCAGAGATTTGCCAGGGATTATCTGGAACCACCAAAAGCTGCAAAGAGCAAGAAAAAGATTCTCCTTAGGGCCTTTGGAAGGGATCTGGCCATGCACACAACTTGATTTCAGACTTTTGGTCCCCAGAACTGTGAGTGAATACATTTCTATTGTTTTCAGATGCCTAGTTTATGCAATTTGTTAAAATAGTTATAGAGAGTGAATGCAGGGTATATATTTGGAGCATATGATGTGTTTGGACATGTATTTTAGGCTAAGATGAAAATATATATTTAGCCAGAATTTTCTTCTTTCGGATACTAGTTCATATTGCCATGTGAGTTCTGTAGCAATTTTAGTATTTATAAAAGATTATAAAAGATTAATAGGTATAAATGTGATGAAAATACCCTAAAGTAATTTCTAAATCCCAAACCACCTTATCCCATTCTTTTTTTTTTTTTTTTAAACAGGCGAGCAAGTTCCTGTGTTCACCACCTGGGGGTGGCCTTGAGTCTGTGACTTTGATCTTTAAAAGTCAAACTTTATATTAAGGTATCCCCAAAGTTTCTTCAAATGCTTTTTTGTAATACAATTTGTACAAGTCACAGAGTAAAAGTTAAAATAAGATTACATATGTATGTATAATATATGGCACAATTTTATGATATATAACCTACCATACAGTTAAAGCATCAAAATATCTTTTCCAGGTAGTTTCTTCCTTATCTTCTTCCCTCACATTCAAGTCTAGGTCTATTGATTTGAAGGATTATTTTTACTTCCCAAGATTCCCACTTTTAGACAGTATCAGTTCCTCCCCAACTGAATCAGAATTTCTCACTAGTCAGATTTGTCTTGTCTGCATCTGAAATTTGAGCTTTCTTTTAGCTTCCCAGAGTTGGGCTTTCTATACAGAACAACACCCCAAATTTCCTCTTTCCTCTTTCCTTCCTTATTTCCTCCTCTCATTTTTCTGTTTTTCCTCTATCCTTTAATTAATCTTTGCTGTGCTCTCATAGTCCATTAAAGCTGCCCTTCAGTTCTTGCTTTTATGTTCTTTTTTCTCCATCCTTTCATGCCTCTCCTCCTCCTCTTCCTTTGTTTCTTCCTTTTTCTCTCCCCCTCCTCTTTCCTCTCCTTCTCTTCCCCCTTCCTCCTCATTCTTTTTTCCCTCCTTTGCAGGAAAGGTGTTTTACAACAAGGCAATGCTGGTCTAGCCATGTTCCTTCCTGCCTTTGTCTCTCCCTTCTCAAGCATCTCTGATGTGTCCTCCACAAGGACCAACATTTTCCATCTTAGAAAGGCAAATAAAAGTACAGAGAAAAACTGTACTTACTTCTTAAATTCTTCACTTTGGTACAGCCAAATATACACCACTTAATCTACCTAACTTTTTGTCTTATGAAAAAAAGGATGACAGCCCCAACTCCAAAAGTGAATACTAACCACACCTGTCCCATATCACTTGGCCTAGTTTTCCTCACTCAGACATTAAGGGACAGAGATTAATATGTATGTGGGATGGTATCTGTGAATGACAGGAACTTTTCATAAAAGCTCCTGTTCTCACTTCCACAATGGCTAAGTTCAGGTCTGATGAGATTTCTACCAGGCAGGGTTCCTGCCTATGTTCCCTTCAGAGCTGTTGTTTTGGGCCATGCACATCTGCTTTCGGGCACATGGCTGAAAATGAAGTTATGGTGCAGAGAGCTTGGCAGTTGTGCTCAAAGACAAGCTGTTCTTTGGGCACCTCTGTTCCCAAGAGGCGGTGGGCAGGTCCCACTGGGCATCAGCCTGCCCTGTAGCTCACTATCCCTCTCTGTTACCTGTGGTGCCTGTTCTACTGCGGACCAGTGACATCTACCCTGTGGGGCTGTTGAGCAGATTAGAAATCATATATAAGAGTCTGACCCTCAGTTAATGATACTTTATATCCTGACTTTGAATTCCTATATGTTTCTATTGTCGTTACTTTTTCCAATCAGAAAGAAATATATTCTCCCATCATTCATTCACTCAGATATCGAAGAGCTATATATTGACCACTTACCACATGAATGTCCTTGGGTCGAGATGAAAGTGACATATTATCTCTTCTCAAAGAACTCAAGGCTCCCCAACAGCAAAGGGCAGATGGGCCATAGCAGAGGTGGAGGTGATACAAGTACTCACATAGATTTCATTGATGACAGGGAATTTGAGGACTATTATTTTATCTGTTGCAAGAAATATGAGACTACAGAGAAAAGTCAGAACTACAAATATAGTTTTGACTTTTTAATGTAAAACCATCATCCAAACTGTAAGGTCTACCGGGAGATGGAGGGAGGTGGGAGGTAGAGGAGGGAAATGAGTCACTCACTCGCTATTAGGCAACAGTGAGGATCTGGAGTTCGGAATTTCAGGCTCTATGCTTGGCAGCATCCCTGCATATAATTTGCGAAATTTCTCACAGCTGCTCTGCTCTGTTGTTGTAGCTGAGGACCATTCTGCCTGGGTCCCTGGGTCTTCCACTGCAGCATCAGAGAGATGAAACATTCCCCGTCGGGTAGGAGAATCCTGAGAGGGCTGCACTTTAATTAAATTTGAATAAAATTTGCATAGCAATTAGGGTGTGAGTTTATTCCCTTTTCCAAAGCCCTTCAGGGTTATTTAAGTCCTATTGCTGAATTAAATATATCATACTGAATTTATGTTAGTATTTTGCTCTTCAAACCTCTTTTCCCATCTACTAGAATGTACTTTCAAACCCACAGAACTGAAAACAATAGAGTACTTTAAAATTCATGTTGATAAAAGAAATTGTGGTTTCTTTTTATACCCATCTTCAGCATTTCCAAAAATGTATCTTTGGAGACTATTGGTGTGTCTGAACAGTTAACAAGTAATGGAAATTTAATTAGGAAAAATATACTAACAATATATTATATTATGTATACCTATACGTGTACGATCATATCTATAAAATATGAAAACCATTGAACCAATTTTTATTTTTAAAAATTTGTATAAGGGTTTGTTCTTTTAAAAAAAGAGGTGCTAAGTCTAGGCAGGAGGGTGCCCTGAAAGAAGACCCTTGAATCAGGATGCCTCAACCCCTGGGACATGATGCGGGCTTTCCAGCACATACTGTGAGTGGTGCTTTTTGTGGTGCTGGGCTTGGTTTTTCTGTGTTTGTCTATCTGTAACCTCATAGTCATGTCACACAAGTATCGTATCATTTGAAGATGTGATGGTGACTTTATTTGATGTCTTTTCTGTGCCGGTCACTTGATATGTCCTAGGATTGCTAAGATAAATAGGGCATTCTATCTATCCAAAGGAGTCACCAGCTGGTAAGACAGATAGTGAGCCACTGCATTAGAGCACCGTACCACTGTGTTGACCTACAGGTAAGCACGAGCTGCATGGGGAAGTCAGACAAGGGACAGATCCAGCAGACGTGTGGTTCCCATGGCCTTTCTATGAAAAGTAATGCTTGAGAAGATTTAGAATGTTAGGAAATTAAGTAGGCATGAAAGAGGCACAGGCCATCCCTAAATAAACCAACCTCTCATGTGTAAGACCTCCCTAATCTTACACGGGGGGAGTCATTCCAGACCCCTGTGCACCGCAGGGAAGAGCAGCTATACTCACTGCACAGTACCAGTGTTACTCCGTCTTTCCACGTCTTACAGCCCTGGTAGCTCCTTGGAATCACTACTCTAGTGCTTTAAGGTCATTATGAAGTAAAGTAAGTGTTATTTGAAAGCAAACACTGAGACATTATGATAATTGATTTGATAACTGAAATGACTAGTAAGTGACTAATGGGCAGGTAACATGTCCCTCATGAATATGCTGGACAAAGAGATGATTCATGTCTCAGGAAAATTAAAATTTATGAATTGATTATATCTGGAATTTTCCATTCCATATTTCTGAACCATGGTTGACAGATGGTAACTGAAATAGTTTGGGGCCAAAGTCCCAAAGTAACACAACCCTGCATGCCATAGACCCAAGTGTTGAAATCTCAATGAGTCAAAATCCTGAAAATATAATTCTGTAAAAATAATTTAGAAAATTCTTTAAAAGGCATTTACTTATACTTTTATCAGGGATTTTGTTTGAGAAAAATATAAAGACATGATAGAACACTTCATAGGCTACTTCACAAAATAAAATAAGCAATAAAAACATACATTTTTGTAAGCTTACACACTCAGGTATACTAATGACAGTGTCATGGGCATAACATTTAAAAACAAAAGAAAGGCTATTCATAAAAAATAGGTCAAAAAGTGAAATGTGTAACCACATATCACTATTGTTGGTAATTATGTGTGCCCAACTTTATAACTGAGGTCTTCTGAAGAATGATGGAGATTAATAAAATAGAAAACCTCAACAGGTAGCTACCACACAGAAAGTCACCCAAAGACCTGAGACCTTAGAAATTTTATCTTTCACAAATGCAGAACACAAAAAGGATGTCTCTTCATGCTGAAGAAGTTTCAGTGTGTTTATGTACGTACAGAGCGCTTACACACAAAGTTAATGTCATGATATTACCCTTTTGTGAAGTCAAGTTTGTAAAAACTGCATGAAACAAATTATAATTTTCTGAAAGCCTAACACAATTTATACTCCAAATATCACAAATAATGCAGAGATGAAATACATAGCATAGCAATTTTTAAAACAAAACAAAAGAAAAACTACAAAAAGAAAATTGACGTATGAAAAAGTATATTACAGGGATAGATTATGGACAATTGCACAGTGATAGTCTGTAAGAACCGGCCAACATTTGTGATCATTAATTACATTTTGAAGTTTTATCTTGCAATGAATAACTGTTGCTTTTCTTTTAGGGCATGGTTCTCCTCAGAGAGTATTTTCACATTCACTTTCTATATGGTGTTGCTCTTTTAAAAAAAATCTTCCATTATTTGATATATGCAGATATAAGCATTCTCTATTACATTGTCCGGTCCTCCGTGCCATCTTTTATGTTGTTCATTGGATACAGGAATCTATCCCCATATTCCTATAACAGACCATATATTTGGCAGAAATAATACCGGTGATCAACAGCAACAGTAGTTCTTCTTAGCCTACTGTGTGCATACTTATTCTCCAACCAAGCAGTAACTTTGCTGGCATTTTTAGGCAAACGAGCTCCTGGAATTTCATCACGGAGAAGAAATATCAATACAGACAAATTATGAATCTTTAAACAGAAGTGTTGGTTGCTGCCATACCGCTTGGCTAATCCCTTCACCAAGATTTCACTTTCTACTCTTCTTTTCTCATGGGAATTGCATTTTTTGGGACTCCAGCTTTCAACATTTGGCATTATGGCACTCAGGATTATATCTTTTATGGATTATGATCAGCACTGACTGAAATCATAAAAAGCAGAGCCATAGACAAGTGGGTGAAAGAGGGTGCACAGCTGCATGACCATTAAATTTTTAATGAAAGAAGAAACAATAAAATCATGAGTTAGTTAACTAATCCCCAAAGTTATAAAATCGTCTTTTATATAAAGAATTTTAGAATGTTTCTGTTTGTGATGCTTTTGAAATATATATTTTTTATTTTTAGGAGATGAAAATGTTTAACATAATGGAAATCTAAGATTAATTAGCTAACACTGAAGATGTTTGGTATTATGGCATTAAACTTATTTGGAAAGATTAAGTGGTATTGCTAATTGCTATCGCAAACCATTGTTGAGATTTTTTATGTAACTTAAGAATACTAATAATTATCACTGGAATTCTGTCATGATAGGCTGAATAGCACAAAAAGTATATAAATGACAGTCGACAGAGGTTAGAGGTGAATTTTTCTTCAGAATAGTGTTTAAGAGAGACTATAAAAGTCTCCAGCCAATTCGTACACATCTTGTGTTTTTGTTTTGCCTATTTGCCTGGGTGTGGAATGCACTTGGTACTGTTGTACAGTGTAATGTCAACTCTGATGATTGGTTTTAAACAAAGAATTATTACTTTCAGTAGCAACAACAAAAAATATCCTGAATAGAGTGAGGGCAATGGTCTATTAATAATTTCTAAGGAAAAAAAATTACCTCAGTGTTTGACTTCTATTATCAAATTCTGCCATTTTATATTTTACCCTTGAAATCTGAGATCAAAGATAAGAAAGCAATTTATTAAACAGTCTTCATTCTCTTCTCTTTTGATAGAAAATGTAGAGGGAAAGAATGATAGAAACCACTCATCAGAGTTGACATGAAACTGCACAAGACAGAAGAAGATGGAAGTATTGCACTTCATATTTATTTTATTTCTAAACCAAAAGATCTGTTGCTTCATTTCTCATATACAAAAGAAAACTTCAACTTGTGTTTTAGTTGATGACTATTGGCATATGCAATTCAGAGTAAGGATTGCAATAAAAACCTTGGTTTTCAAGGTTTGAATTTCCAAGGAAATGTTGAAGAGTTTAACAAAGCAGTGTAAACACTTGAGAATAAATTTGGAAGTATACATGAAGGTCATTTTTTTCCTATAGCACAGAGAAATTACCACAGACTGTACCTCACTGCTTTTGAATTATATAATCTTTTTTTTGTTTTTGGTGGGTACCGGGGGTCGACCTCAGGACCTCGTGCACCAGCAGGCGCCCATGCTGCTGAGCGATATCACCTACCCTTTTTTCGTATGTGGGTACCGGGAGTCGAACTCAGGACCTCGTACTTGCCAGGCAGGTGGTTATGGAGCTGAACTACCTCACCGGCCCTTGAATTATATACTCTTTGTCTCATTAATTTTCTTCAAATAATCACCATCTTCCAGGACGTATTGAAATTTATAATTTTTACTGAAAATGTAGATTTATGTATATTTTAAAAATTGAAGACAAAAGAATTTTATTTCTAATTTAAATGTCAGTTAGAGAGAGATTGAAATAGTACATGATAATAAAATATGAATAGAAGTTTACTGGATTTTAAAATTGTATTAATTTAAAATGTAATAAAATATCATAAACTGGGTAGCTTAAAACAACAGAAAATGGTGTCACAATTCTGCAAACTAAAAGGTCAAAATAAAGGTGTCGGAAGAGCTTCCTTCTTTCTGAAATGTGCCAAGGACAAACGTTTCTTATGTTATAATTTAGACCTAGAAAGTCCCCCAAAAGCTTCAGGTGTTCAGATGTGGAGCTGTTGGAAGGTAATTTGATCATGGGGATGCAATACTCATCAGTGAGTTAACCTGCTGATGAGCTCATGACTGGATGTGCTGTGCTGGTGGCAGGTGGAGCCTGGTTAGAGGTACGTCACTGGAGGTGTGAGCTGGAAGGGTGTATCTCTCTCCCTTTGCTCTCTAGTTCCCGGCCACCATTACATGAGCAACTTTTCTTCACCAGACCATTTCTGCTAGAAAACAGCTGACCTTGGACTGAAAACATGATCCAAAATAAAGCTCTTCTCCTTTAAATTGTTGGTTTTGGGGTTTTTTGTCCCAGTTATGAGAAAGTGACTAAGACAAATTTTGGTACCAAAGAAGTGGGGTTGGGCCGGTAAGATGGCTCAGCGGCATAAGCGCCTGCCTTGCAAGCGCGAGGGCCTGAGTTTGACTCCCGGATCCCACATATGAAAAAGGGGCTGGTGATATCGCTCAGCGGCTTGGGTGCCTGTTGGCGCGTGAGGTCCTGAGGTCGACTCCCCGGTACCCACAAAAAAAAAATAAATAAATAAAAAACAAAGAAGTGGGGTTGACCAGATGGTGACTAAGACATATATACTCCTACATTTTTGTGGGAGCTGGAAATTCTTGGCCTGTGGCTTGCAGATGCAGTGCTTCAATTTCTTCAATGTCAAATGACATTCATCCCTTATATGTGTATATTTTCTCAGACACCCATTTAGTCTACCCTGTGCCAGTATGACTTCATCTTAGCTAATTATAACAAGGACCCTCTTTCCAGATAAGGTCTATTCTGATGTACTGGGGGTTAGGATTTCAATATATCTTTTTGGGGGACACAATTCAACCAATAATATCCACTGACCATTTTCTTATTTTTGATTTTTCTATATTTTGTGAAAAAAAATCAATCAATTTAATTTTCATAAAGACTGCAAAAAGCATATAGAGGATTCCCATATATTCTTTAACCAGTTTCTCCTAATATTAATGATTTTCATAGTTATGGTACAATGATCCAAATTTAAAATTTAGCATTGACAGAATTCTACTAAGCTGAAGACTATTTGTATTTAACTAATTTCCCCATTTATATTTCTTTTTTTTCTTTTTTTGTTCTAGAAACTAACCCAGCATACCAAGCTTTGCTTAGTCAACCTAGTAATATCTCCAATCTATGAGAGTGTTCTATCTTTCTTTAGTTTTTATGAACTTGGTGTAGAAACTTTTGAAAAGTATTTGTGTGTTGGTCACTTTCCTGTTTTCGTAACACAATATCCAACACCCACAATCTAAAAGAGGAGCAATTTATTTTAGCTTACAGTTTTAGAGAATTTAGTTCATTGTTAGCTGGCTCCAAGGCAGAAAAAGGCATAGTGGACAGGCATGTTGGAGAACAGCTGCTTATTCATGGCAGCCAGGAGGAAGGGAAGAGGCGAGGAGGGAAATAAACCCTCAATGCCGTGCCCCCAGTGACACACTTCTTTCAACCAGGCTCCATCTCCTAACAGCATATTTATCTATGAACTCATCAGTGAGTCAATTCATTGCTATGTATAGCACCCCAACTATCCAATCACATTTCAAAAGCCCTACCTCTGAACATATTAGATTGGGGGAGAGCATTTTGGGTGTAAACCGTAACAATTAGACAGGTATTTTTTTAGTATGTCTTCCTTTGGATTTTTCAGATGTTTCCTCATGATCAGACTGGGATTATAAACTTTTGGGAAGAACATACCAGAGGTGAAATTCCCTGTTTATCACTTCACAGCAGAGGCAAATGATGCCAATCTAGTTCAATCTTGGTGGTATTAACTAACATTGACCCCTTCATTCAGGTACTATTTGACATAGTAAAGTTACCAGGTACCCTTTTCTCATGTTCTATTCTTTAGACATTGGTCACTAAGTCCAGCCGCAGTGAATGAAGAAAAATTAAGTTTCATCTCTGGGGAGTGGGTATCAAAGAATTTGTGGAATAGGTGGAAACCAACACCATAATAAATACCCATTTTGAGGAAGATACTTTGAATCTATGGAGTTCACTTGTTTTTCTTTAATTTCTTGCCTATAAGTGTTAGCATTCCTTAGTGGGTCTTGGCTGCAGCAATTAGTTCTGTGGTACTCAGTACTAATATTCTACTTAATTCACACCACATTCTTTCATAAAGCGATTAAAAATTATAGGAATTATGATGCAGGATTAAAATAATTATATTCACCAGAGTTGTGTGGGACTAAATAAAATGCATTTACATTGTTTTCTTTTTAATAACATCAGTTCTAAGAAACAGAAGCTCATCACTATGCTCTGAGGGAATTCAAGTGCATCAGAGCATTGGGTGATGCAAAGGTTCCTGGATGGTCCTGGGAGAGGGTGCATCACCCTTCTGACACAGTGCTCATTGGATGCCCCATGTTTAGCCTCAGCAGGAGGTATGCATTCAGCAGTCTCCCAGAGCTGAAATATAGACATTTGTAGGAAAAAGCAGTTCTTCATAAACTTTATAACCTCATTCCAAACTCCAGTTGTCAGTTTATAGCTTTCCAGATTGACATCTTAAATCAAGAAAATGTCACACGTGTACAGTAACTGGCCTAATCTTTTCTGTAAATTGCTACCTGTGGTTTTCAGAAACATAGTAAATTGCTGGCAATTGACAATGTGTCTCTCTGCAAGGCTAACTCCTCTTCTGCAGTTAACAAATCAATCTTCAATTATTCATGCACATCACCCATTGTCTAGGCTTTGATTGGCAGCCATTGATTTTTAGGGGCCTGTAATTCTATCTTTTATAGTGAAGTAAAATTTGTCACCTGATTGTTTGCATTCTCCTCAAACATAAAATTAAAATTGTAAGCAGAAAAAAATAATTATACCCTCAGTCTCAATATCTCAGTTAAAAACGAGCACAGATCATTGTACATTTTAGGCCTTACTCTCCTGTGGTGCTCTGAATAGGACAGGCTATTTTCTCAGACTAATAACTTTAATGTTCTACAATAGCTCAAATACACAGCACATTTTTCTCCATTAATTCTGTAATCCCAGGAGAACAATGAAATGATTAACTCTATTGTACAAATGAAAACATCAGATGGCCCATTAGGAAATGGCACCATTACACCATGGCACATTATTCTAGAAAAAAAGAGTAGATCATTCCCCAAAATGGCTCAATTGTATAGAATTTTTGTTCCTACTATAAGTTTGGGGGTATAGTACTGTATTTGTTCTGTTAAGACTTTTGAAAATCACTTTTTCAATGCAGCATATTTTTATAAAGAGATTTTTATGAAAGTAGATCTACCCTTCCTGAAACAATTTTTTGAGTGAGTACTGATTCTTAGCTAAATAATACACTTGTGCCATGAAGGACCCTTATATTTGCAGAATATATTTATCTATGTTTGCATTGGAAAAATAACATCAGAACATCTTTAAAGGAACCCCAGCCTGAAGGCATGTCACTTTTTCTCTGGTCTATAACATGGTAGCTTTGTTTATAGTGTGTTTCTAAAAGGCCACTTCCTAAAGACAGTGACCCATACCTTGCTCCATGATGGCATGTATTCGTAATAAATAGGTAGAAGAGTCCACAAATGACTGGAGGATGGAAAAAGTCAAATTCATTGCAAGAGAAAGAAAAACAAACTGCTTTTTTCACATGTAGTTTGTCATAAACATAGTTCTCATATGTGACTATCAGCATTAAATATTAAATTCTAAGCTGTAATTAAGTATTAAATATGAAGGCTGTATTCTCCTGGTTCTTAAACACAGCATGGCATAATTTTACTCAGGGACACCTTTGCTCATTTGGATGAGTGTAACACTCCTGCTTTGTGTATTCAGATTGTATAGGAACACTCTTGTCATAAGAGCTTCCTATTCTATCATTATTTTTATTATTTAAAATGTCTCTGTTTCTCATTACACAGAAAAGTTTATGAGAAAAGAGCTGGCTGGTATATTCTTAATTGCCCTGCTTATAAATTCTAAATTAAATTGTGTGTATCAGTTTGCATTAAGCTGGATTATATATTACAGAAAAGTTCCAACACAATGGCTTAACAGATGTTCTATCATGTAAGAGAAATCCAACTTTAGGCAGACTAGAACTGATGTAATAGCTCTACAAAGATATGAGGACACAGGCTCTCCTCTCTTTATGTACTATTATCCTAGTAAATGACTTACTTGCTCCACGATATATTACTGTTATCTTGGTTCCAAACAATACTTCATTGCATCTTCCTTATATGATTGCTTTGCTTTCCTCATGATTCTACTTACCTGCATTCTCAGACTTAATCTATTCAAGTAAAGGATCTAGAACTCTTGAGTTCTAAAGTTTAAGGGAGAATTGTGGGCATCCTCAGATGACCATAACAGTGCAATCACAAATTAAATACAGAACTATTAAAATGCCTTCCATGTTTGAGGTCACTAAAAAGCACTTGACCCACAATTCCTCATGAAATCAACAGTAAACTGTCTCTGTGCAAAGAAACATTTTTTGAGTATGTCTATAAGATATATGTGATTTTTGTTAAATAAATTACAGAGATAAATTTAGGTACCAGTTCAAGAACTTTTTTTTATAATATCAGAGAAGACAACATTGTATAATTGTATTCTAAGCTCCTCTGATCATGCAGGGCACTTCAACTAAATATTCACCATTACCACATATCATGTATTAAATATTCATCCATATCTCCCACTATTCACTGCATCTGTATAGCACTATTTCATTTACTGTATAACACTTGCCAAAGTCATAATTGATATTGTTAAGAAAAACAAAAAAGTGACAAAAATGTAAATAAATGTGTTTCTCAGGCTTTCTTTTTATAATCTTATGAACCATTGCAAATGTTACCTAAAATTCTTCATCATTTGGATTTTGCTCTTAATTGAAGTTTCTCAACTGTGAGATTGTATCCATTAAGTACACTAATTAACTTCACAGCAAGAGAATCCATAATCCTAATGGCATTGACTGGTGTTCTATTTGTCCTACATATTGTTGTTCTAGGATGACCTTATGTTCAATTTGCTCCACAGAGAATTCAACCTACACATTTGAATTTCCTTTAAAAAGGCACAGTACTACATTTTACAGGAAGCCATTTGAGCTGTTTTCTCTGGAGGCCAACACTACTATCATTGAAATTTAGCAGCAATGGCCTACCTTGAATGATTTAATTTTTTAAAAGGGTAGCCCAATGAACTCTTACTTATTGAAACAATTTTAGATTTATTAAGAAATAATTGTTGCTTTTAACAGAGCATAAAAGGAACCAGGAAGTTTGGAGACCATCAGTAAGGTGCCCAGGGGCACCAGAGAAGGCAAGTGTGATCAGGAACTCCTCCCAACTTAGCCTCCAAATTCTGGTTGCTGTGCACTCTGACCACTGGTGTACAATGGCCATTGTTGGTCCACCTGCCAGCACCTGGGTGGTAGCAGCTGGAAGACTCAGCGAGAAAACAGGTAGGTTTCAAGCCTCAAACTGCAAGTGCAGTTTGCTGTGGCCAGGGAAGGAAACATGAAACCAGATTTTAACAATGCAGCTTAACCAGTAAAAGTTGATACAGAATTATAGTTTATTAAGGAACCCCAGGAGGAATTTGATACAGAAGAGGAAGGGAGGGAGATGATGGAGAAAATAAAATAATTTCATAGTTATACTGCTCAAACTTGTAAAATAAACTACACATGTAAAACATTTACTTTTGTTTAAAATGTGTTTTGTTCTCACATTACTTATTTTATTTATTTATTTATTTATTTTTGGAAACAGGGTCTCACTATGTAGCTCAGACTGGCCTTGAGCTCACTATGTAGCCCAGGCTGGCCTTGAACTCACGGTGATCCTCATGCCTCAGCCTCCCGAGTGCTGGGACTACAGGCATGCACCACCACACCTGGCTCATTTTCATATTTTTATGGGAAGGAAAATGTGGTACAAAAATTAAAGTAATAAAATTAGAAATTCTACCTGACCAAGCCATTCCTTTACTAGATATCTTCCTGAGAGAGTTAAAAAGTCATACTACGGTGCTACATGCATTTTCATGTTTATAGCAGCACAACTCAGAATACCTGAATCTTGGAAACAGTCTATATGAGCATCAACAGTTGAATGGATAAAGAAAGTGTAGTATTTGGACACACAGGAGTACTACTGTGCCTTAAAGAAGGATGCACTTAAGTCATCTGTAGGAAAATGGATGCACCTTGAGACCATACTATTAAGTGACATAGATCAGACACACCACTTTAAATATTGCGTGGTTTCTCTTATGTGAGAAACCCGAAACATAACTAAAGAGCAAAATAAAAGACAAATATTTCCTGTGGGAGGAAATAGGAGATAGATTTCTTGCAAATGAGAAGGGAACCAAGAGATCAAGGGGGTGAGGAGAATGATAAAAGAATTAAGATGTTTACATACATGTACCAACGGCCCAAAAGCAATGTAAACATTATATACTGCAAACATGTATGAAAACATTGGGAAAAATTAAAATTAAAATGTAGAGACCATGTATTTCTGGATAGGTATTTGATTTTTCTTTTTAACAAAGCTTGCTTAAAAAAGGATAAGAAACAAAGAAGAAATGCAATTATTATCAAAAAAAACTAACACGACTTCTCTAGAAAAAATAAAACTTATTTGATATATATTTGTAAAGAGAGGTACATAACTGTGACCTTTCTGATTAATAGTTACTAATACAATATCAGCCACAGTGATTACTTTAAAGTTTAGATTGTGCCTGTTTGTAATTAGACTGCATAACCTAGCAGCAAATTAAATTTTCTGGTTGTCTCCTGAGAAAAGATTCTCAAATCTTTGAATTTGCACTAAACATCCTGATAAACATGATAGATATTTCAAAATTCATAGTTTCCCTATCTTGGGGACAAGATAAAAAGGTAAAAATTAGGTCACCATATCAGTAAAGAGATGTTAGAGCTTTATTTTTCATGATTATATTCACTTGGTGCATTAAAAAGTGAAATAAAATGCAACTGTATCCACACTGCCATGTTCTATTTCCTGAAATACAATTGCATCACTTGGAAAAGTATTGTGATGGAACAAAACATAAAATCTGTTATCTACAGGATTTTAGGTTTTTTTAGAATTAAGACTCAAAAGCAGAGTCGGCTAAAAAGAACTTCAAAATCTGGAAAAATATCTTTCTCCATCGTATCTTTTCTTTAAATCCTCTCTAGGCAATGAGAATAAAAACAGAAAAGCAAGACATATACAAAGCTTTTATGGTGATCTAAATATCCTTATACATTTTATAAAATGCCCAATTTGCTCTTTATAAAATAGCATTAATGTTATTGACAGACAACTAGCAATTTTGCTGGGAGGCTTTTTAAGTAAACTAAATATGTTAAGCGTGCCCACTGTCTTTCCTGAAAATATCTAATTGACACCAGTATTAGAATATTAAAGAGGATACCATCCTTGTAACTCCCCATAAAATGCCTAGCTTTTGTGGGATTTCTAGAATGTTGTTTCTGCAAAGGCTTTTAGATCATTTCTCTCTTTTTTTGAGAGAGAAGTTTCTGTGGATTGAAACCAGGGCCTTTGCACTTGCTACATCTGCTGCCCTTTTGTTTCAATATTTTTAGAATTTTGAGATAGACTTCCACATAAGTCATTATGCTGCCCAAGCTAGACCTGAACTTATGATCCTCCTGCCTCAGCCTCCCCAGATTGCTGGATTATAAGAATGAGACACCATGTCTGGCTGAGGTATCATTCTTGAATATAGATGTTAGCAGCCTACAGACCTCCATAAATATTGCATTTCAAGATTTCTCTTTATGTTTGTCCATGCAGAAAGAAATCATCCATAAAATGATAAAAGTAAATTTCAAACTAATTAATGGATTAAAAAGTTGCATCTATTTAAATAAAAATAGAAACTACAAGACAGAGCTAAGTTCCATCATCTGAAAATAAAAAGAAACTCATGAGGCAAAAAGATATTAGAAATTTATTAAATTGTAGCCACCTGGAGGAAACTTGGAATTTGGTTTCTTATGTTTATCAATCTTATTTAACGCTATAAAATGCTCTCAATTTGAAAGACATGTCCACTACACAAGAGAAGCAAACCTTGAAAGCAAAGAAAACAATGGAATCTTGATCAAGATGAAATGTTTTCCCAGCGATCTTCATGGGAAGAATTTGAAGCGGGTAACAAAAATGACTGGGAAGAAAGAGGACTTACTTCATTGACCCTGACTGGCTCCTCAAGTGAAAATGTATGGGAGAAGAATTTCACAGGAAAATGAGCTCTCATGAGGAAAGATACAGAGTCAGAAGAGGGAAATAGGTTTCTATTGTTGACACTTTGAAAAATTGTTAAGTTTCTTAAAGAATCAAACTACTAGCAAATCAGGCCTCTATGGAAATAGATTACAAACATTGTACATAACTGAAATAAAACCAGTACATATTTGGAAGCCTCTATTTGTTAGAATGCATGATATTTTGTCTCTGCCTGTGTGGTTGGCCATGGGGTGGGTCAGCAAAAGCCTCATGGAGTGGACCTGAGAAAAAATCCTACCCTCCCCATGGCTGACTGCATGTGTCTGCCTGGTAGAGTACTTAGATTCTTTGAGCTTAGGTTCTTCATAGAACAAAGAAAATCGTACCTACCTGAAAGGGTTGCTGTAGGAATAGGACAGAAAATGTCAATGTAAAATCATGTGTGGAGAGGAGGCAATCAGGAAACGTTAGCTATGGTTCCTATCATTGCTATCAAAGTTCATGATTAATGTGAGATGTCATAGATTTCTTTACATTTTCCTGTCCTATTTCTATGCATAAATTTGTTCATGTATAACTATACATATCCTGAGTACTTGGAAAATTACTCTTTCTTTTTTCATCTCTTTCCCCTCCCACTTCCTCCATCTCTTGGTCCCTTCCCATTTGCAAAAGTTCTATCTCCCTATTTATTATCTTTTATTTTGCACTTTATTTATATTTTGGTATTCTTCTATATTGTATTCTTCTATACAATATTTAAGCTTGTGTGTCTGATTTACTTCACTTAACATTATGGTCTCAGGGTGCATCCATTTTCCTACAAATGACTCAAGTGTATCCTTCTTTAAGGAAGAGTAGTACTCCATTGTGTCCAAATACGACATTTTCTTTATCTATTCATCTGTTGATGGACATATAGGCTGCTTCCAAGATGTAACTATTATGAATTGTGTTGCTATAAACATGGATATGTATGTATCACTGAAATATGATGTCTAACTCTTTTGGGAAGATACCTAGAAGGGGAATAGCTAAGTTGAATGGAATTTCTACTTTTAGTTTTATGAGGAATTTCCATACTGATTTCCATAATGGCAGTACTAGTTTACATTTCCAACAATGTAGAAGTGTTCATTTTCCCCCATAGCCTCAATACCATTTGATATTATTTGATTTCTTGATAATAACCATTCTTTCAGGAGTAAGATGGAATCTCAGTGCTGTTTTAATTTGCATTTTTCTAATGGCCAGAAATGTTGAACATTTTTTTCATATATTTATTATATTTCTTCTTTGGAAATGTTTATTCATTTCAGTTGCCCATTTTTGATTGGGTCTTTTGTTTTGGGGACCTAATTTTTTTGAATTCTTTATATATTCTAGATATTATTTCTCTGTCCAAGGCAGGCAACTTTTTCCATTCTTTAGATTGTCTGTTTACTCTGTTGATTGTTTCCGTGGCTATGCAGAAGCCTTTTAATTTAAATGATTTCATTTGTTGATTCTTGGTGCTATTAATTATGCAACTGCAGTTCTCGTCAGAAAGTCCTTGTCTATGCCTATATCTTCCAGGGTTTTACATATTTTAACTTCTGCCTCCCTATTTCTTATTATCTTTTATTTCGTACTTTACTTATATTTTTGGTTTTTTATATAAGAGAAACCATTCAATATTTAAGCCTGTGTGCCTGATTTATTTCACTTAGCATCAAGTGTTTCTGTTTTAACGTTTAGATTTTTGATCCACTTTGATTTTAGTTTAGTACAAGATGAGAAATATGGATCTAGATTCGATCTTCTACATATGGATAGAGAGTTTTCCCACCACCACTTATTAAAGAGGCTATCTTTCCTCCAGTGGAATACTTGGAGAATTTGAAGATTAAAATAATTCAGAGGTTACTTAGGTAAAAAAGCTTCAAATGATAAAAAAAGTTAGCCTGTGATTTTACTTATCACCAAGATGAAGGCACAATGCCTTACTAACTCCTTTGGAAATGAAAATACGATTTAAATTTTCAATATATTTCTTGGTATCTTAAATGTGTCATATGAAACAAGCTCTCATATTTATTTGCTGCATGTATTACTTGGAAAGAAAATGATTTCAAGTCATGTAATTTGCAAGAAACCAGTGATAACTTAATTATGCCCTTGCTGATCTTAAAGTTTAGCATAAAAAATAGCCATGGAGGCTTCTAAAGATGCCTAAATACTCCTGCTGGGAACAGTGCAGTTACCAAGAGAATCTGGCAGCAGATGTATATCAAAAAGCTATTTACATATTGGACAGGATTTAATTAGTGGTGTTATAGCTGTGAAGTCAATGTACAAAATGCAGGTCTTCTTGCAAAGGATCATTATACTTAGTGAACTTGTCACCTAGTCCTACAATTTTTCCTTTTATCCTAGTGTATAGCAATAAATATACATCACGAAGTATTGGCTGAGTTCTGTTGATGGCTATTACTAATAATTGTAATAATGAACATAATCATAACTACCATTTATTGAACACTCACAATATACTAAGTTCTTTACTAAGCACTTTTAAACCATTATCTCACTTAATTCTCTTAGCCCAATTGAATTGATGCTACCATTACCTTGCAGAAAAGGAAATAAAGCTTTAGTATATTGAGTACTTTGCAGTGAATGGTTCTCTTCATTAAATAGCCAATTGTTGCTCCTTAAAAAGTCCCCATAAACATATTCCTCTCAGGAGGGCATCAATTTCCTTCAAGCCTGTGAATACGAGAGGTTGAGTCCTTCTCCATAAGATGGACTGAGTCTTAATCAGTCTTGTTGGAGCAAAATCCTATTCCCTTGTGATTGAGATGTGAGCACGAGCATCTATTTTTTGTTAGGAGTAGTTTGGCTGTATGACTTGTAGGAAAATGTTCTCTATTATAGAAAGAAACAAAAGGAGCATTGTTCTATCTTCTAGACTTTGGATGTCTTGAAGTTGTAAAATCCAGATATGCTATCAGGTTTTGTCATCTTGTGATATGGTACCTCATGATATGATGAGATATGATATCTTATGTAATGATATCTTATGATGAATGAACTTAAAAATGAAGCTACCAAGCCAGCCCTCACCCAAGCTCCCATTCTTTACCCCGTTCTAATTTTTTCACCTAAAATTATCATTCTTTTGCATATCTACTATTTGCTTTCTATTATGCTCATCATTTATATGTTATCATGTATTATTGTATTAATTTATAGTTTTTTCCCTGGAAATATCATAAATTTCCCTAAAAGGAAGAGTATAAGGCCTGCGTATTTTACCAATACTTCATGAGGACTTGGAACACTACTAGGCGTAGGGAAGGCTCCCCTGAGACAATGGGAACAGACAGGAAGCTAAAGAAAGCACTTGGATGCTAAGCCACTGAGCTAACCGACCATCTTTTCTCTGTACTTCTTGATTGCCTCAGAATGAGAGCCTGTAGCTTGAGAGAGCACAAGGAAGACTATAATGCGGAATGAGGCAGACAGGATTCTAGGACTGCCAGTGATCTGAGTCTTTAACCCGACTACCGGATATGAGTTGACACAAGCTCAGTACCGCTTTCGTGCCTCCCCAGCCACACAAAATAGAGCAGGACAAGCTATACCAACAGAGGCTTGTCCAAAATATTACTTTAAAAACTAAGTGTTGAGTAGGTATAGAACCCATTCATCACACTTAACTTTCCCAATAACTGGAAAATTATTTTTTTTTTTTTTTTTTTTTTTTTTTGTGGGTACCAGGGGGTCGACCTCAGGACCTCGCGCGCCAGCAGGCGCCCATGCCACTGAGCGATATCACCGGCCCCTTTTTCGTATGTGGGTTCCGGGAGTCGAACTCGGGCCCTCGCGCTTGCAAGGCAGGCGCTTAAACCGCTGAGCCATCTCACCGGCCCAACTGGAAAATTATTAACCAAAGTTGTTTCATAGAATTGCAGAAAAAACTAATTAAGTTTTTAAATGCTGCAGAGTCAAAACAACTGTGCTGAGTGTTTATAGAATATCATAGAAGATGAGAACTAAACCAGTCAGAAACACTGTTGACATCCATCAATAGCCATTCCTCTTTTCTTCTTTCCTAAGCAAATCTTGATTTTTCTCAGACATAATCCCTTTGCAATGTGACCTTGTTCTGTATAAAGTGGGCATCTTTGGTGAACTTTTGCAGACTTGGGGTGTGAATCTGTCTTTGTTCAAGTTAATCAAGGTCATTATATTCCCTTTGCATGCTTAGGAATGGAAGCAAAATGTCTCCTATGAATTAAACTTAAATGTCACACATGGTCCCTTCCATAATATGCTATTCATTAGAAGCAAGTTGCTGCATGCAATCAAAATTCAAGGGTAGTTTCAGAGAGCTGGTGGGCATATTTTTAAACTACCACAATTCTCTTTTATTTTACTATTATTATTATTTTTTTGGTACCGGGAATTAAATTATCACAGTATTTTTTATCTGAGAAGATTTAACAAAAATATACCAGGACCCTTTTAAATGTATATAATTTTTAAGTCCCTAATTTCAGCTTTGCAATTCTAATAGGTAAAATAAATTTAAACAAAGAAAACTAATGACATTTATTTTATCATTAATTACAACAGTAGTTTTTGAGGCAATATGCTTAACAGAAAGACAGAAAATTACATACCTTTTCTAAGTGTGATGAAAATGCCTTAACCACCTAAAGAAAAGACTGACAATTCCGGCTATGGCGTAGTAATTGGTACTGGGATTGTCCTTTTGATGAAAATGACAGTAAAACTGGATGACATCTGTCTAGTAATTGTTTTCAGACAGTGAACAACAGACAGATCAATTTGTGATTCTTGAAGGAAGGAAAGATACAATGCTACATGTAAAATAGATCACCTTGGCTTTCTTTTTTTTTTTTTTTTTGTGGGTACCGGGTGGTCGACCTCAGGACCTTGCGCGCCAGCAGGCGCCCGTGCCGCTGAGCAATATCACCAGCCCTTTTCTCGTATGTGGGATCTGGGAGTCGAACTGGGGCCCTCGCGCTTGTCAGGCAGGCGCTTATGCCACTGAGCCATCTCATGGGCCCCACTTTGGCTTTCTGATTGGCTTTCTGTTACAGACTGGTATTTTTACCTACTGTTGGAAGAATATTGAACTGAATATGTTCCCCCAAATTCATGTGTTGAAAGCTTAATACCCAATTTGATGATGTTGAGAGGTGGGGCCTAATGGGAGATGTTTAAATCATGAGGTCTCCACCCTCCTGAATGGATTAAGGTTGATAATAAGTGCACTCGAGGCTGTGCCACAGGCTCCAAAACAATGGAGCTGATCACCGTGAACTGAAACTGTAAGCTGCAATAAACCTTCTCTCCTTATAATTTTTTTTCAGATATTTTATCACAATGGTAGAAAGCTAAGAAAATTTGTACCAGAAGTGAAGCCATTGCTGTGATTATATCTGAAGATGAAGTTCAGAAGGCTGTGGAATTGGTTTGTGGGAGGAATTTTGAAAAGTTTGGAGAATCAGGCTAGAGAAAGCATAAAATGCTTGAGGTTACAGCTTGAGGGCTAATTCTGAGGAGGGCTCAGAAAACCAGGACTGCTGACAGAAATAACGGAAGTAAAGGTTGTGCAGATGAGGGTTCAGATGGAAATTCAGACTCTATTGGAAATTGTTCTAGAGATCATTCTTGTTATCCTGCCAAAGAACTTGCTTTCATTTTGTCCATGCCCTGAGAATTTGCATGGTCAGTTTAAAGGTGATGGGCTAATTACTCTGATGGAAGAAATTTCAAGGCAACACAATATTTAAGAATGAGGATTACTGGCTGTTTTCAGTGAAATTTATAGCAAGAATTGGGAGCAAAAAAAACAAGTGGAAAATTTGGAAAATTTGCCAGAAAGAGTGAAATTTAAACTGTGGCCCAGGAGGGCGTGATGATTAGCATCATTAAAAAGAAGCTGAGTACTTTGTCCCAGAATTGTAAGAAAGATGCCTTGAGGGCATCTCAGCAATTGGCAAGATCCCATCCCTTAAGTAGATACTAAAGGTTAGACTAGTCTCTGAAAACTTTCCTTAGGGAAAGTCTTGGGGCACGGTTCTCCCATAGAGCTGCCTAAATTGTTGTTTCTCTGGGATAAACTTCTCCATGCTCATCTATCCAGGCATTCAGGGGTATCTGCAGCCTGCCTCAAGGCATATTTAGTAGAGCTCATCATGACGCCAGACTTAGATGCTGTCCATGTGATGCTGGTTTTATAGGCACATGGAACACAAGTTGTGGTGTCTCTGGGTTTCCACCAAGATTTCAAAGGTCAGCCTCAAAAACCCAACTCCAACATGAGAGAATCAGAGTCCCTCAGGCAACCCAAAGAGGGTGATGTATGAGTCTGTGAGAACAAAGTTGAAGCTGCAGTGGAGACCCCAGGAAGCTGGAGATAACAGGAACACAGAAGCACCGCTGAAGAAAGCTGCAGGTAGTGAGAGGAGCCAGCCCAAGGCAGTGACCTTATGAACTGCAGCCAGCAATGTTGTTGGGATGGAGCTGGCCGGGTCAACTGAAACTTACATCATGCCATTATGCACCTGGATACATGGACATGGAGCCACAGGATTTAATGTTCGACTGCCTCAGTTTTGGTCTTGCATTTGTCTGATCCTTCCTTTCTCCCTTTAGAAATGGAAATGTTTACCCCATGGCATTGTACTTTGGAATTATATAACTTCTTATAATTATTTTTCAGGAGTTCACAGTTAGGAGTTTATTTTGAGTCTCAAGAAGAGAATATGAACTTGGGCTTCTGAACAGTGCTGTAACTCTTAAGACTTTGGGGACTTCTGGAGCTAGACTGAATACATTTTCACTGTGGGATGGACATTAATTAGCCTTTGGGGATCAAGGGTGGAATGGTATGGTTTGGGTCTTAAATGTTCCCCACAGGCCCATATGTTAAAGGCTTGGTCACCAACCTGTGGCACTAGCGGGAAGTAGTAGAATCATCAGGTTCCTAGAAGAAGGAACTTAGATTTTTGGGAGTTTGCCCTTGAAGGGGTTATTCTTCCTGTCATTCTTCTTTGCTTCCTGTCTTCCATGAAGTGATCAGCTGTGCTCTACCATGTGCTATTGGCCAGGATATTGTGTCTCATCACAGACCCCAAACAGCGGACTCAACCAATACAGTAATGAACTGAAACCATCACCTCAAATAAATCTTTCCCCTTTATAAGTTGATTATTTTAGGTAATTTGTTATAGCAACAGAAAGCTGAGTAACACAGACTATAAGTTCAATTTCTTTCTCCCTCCCTCTCTTTGCCTTTTGCTCTTCCATTATAGGATATAGAGCTTTTGCAAGATGACTGCGTTCCAATATTGGAGTTCCCATACTCAAAAACTGTAAGTCAATAAACATTTTTTTTCATTACAAGTTATTCATTCTTCAATATCCTGTTATATCGGCACAAAATGGACTAAGGCATTAGATATTTTAAGTGGTGGTAATTTGTGTGGCCTTGTGTGAAAATAAAGGTGAGGAGGTGGAAGGGGTGGGGAGGACAGAAGTTTTCTTGAGAATTCATAACAGGTTAGTGGCTAGGGATTACCACGCATACCCGTGGAAAGGCTTCCTATGACGTTTAGCAAAGATCTCCTGTTTGGGGGCTGTGAGATGAAGTGCTACTAGATGTCAAGTAGAAGGACTAGGAAGAAACTTGGAGAAGGACTGGAGAGAAAAATAAAAGACTTAAGATGATGCAGATGTTAAAATTAGAACAAGACCTTATTTACTTATGCTTTTTCTAGCTGCAAATCTGTTGTTTTTGTCTTCTTTCTAAAAAAACATTTTTAATTGGCAAATAATAATTCTATATATTCATGAGGTACAACATGATGTTTTATGTACACACATCTATGTATATACATAAAATGGAATGGTTAAGGCAAGGTAATTGACTTATACAATTACATGCTTATTTTTTCTGATGCAAACATTTCAGACCAAAATTTTAAAATGCCTTCATGAATATGTTCAGTGACTTAAAGGAATATAAAGTAATAATGAATAAAGAGATATAGAATCTCATCAGAAAAACAGGAAACACGAAGAGTAGAAATTCTAAACAGAAAATTACAATATCTGAAGTGATAAATAATTGGATAATTTAGAAAGGATTGACAGCTACTAAAGGAGGCAACAGTGAAGACATATTGATGGACATTCTTTTTTGTTTGTTTCTTTTGAGACAGGGTCTCACTATGTAGTTCAGGCTAACTTTGAACTCACTAAGTAGCCCAGGCTGTCCTCGAACTCATGAAGATCCTCCTGCCTCAGCCTCCTGAGTCCTGGGATTACAGGCATGGACCACCACACCCGGCTGACATTCTTTTATTTAAACAGAGAGAAGTGTTAGGAAAGAACAGAAAGGCTAGCACTTCAGTGACATTAGAGAAAATATTCAGCTTTCTGACATCTGATGTTGAACAGTTAGATTGCCAAAGAAGAATATTTTTGCATTAAATATAATAATGGCTCAAAATTCTTAAATTTAGTACACCTCAGTTAAACAAAATACAAGCAGAATAATTACAAAAAGAACACCTTTCACTGTATTGTTGTTAAACTGCTGCAAAAGAAAGATAAAGGAAAAATATCTTTAAAGCACTCAGAGAAAAGGATGCATTATATCCAGGTGAAATGATAATGAGAGGAGCGGTCACTATATCAGAAGCAACAGAGGCCAGAACATAACGGAACACAATCTTCAAAGTGCTAGAAGAAAACTCAGCCAGCCCCAGAATTCTTTATATTGTAATTTTCTTCAAAATGAGGGTGAAATTAAAACATTTTTATATGAATAAAAGTGAATGATTATGTTGCCAATAGACATATACATAATGAAATATTAAAAACAAATTTCAAAGAAAGAAATAAAAGTAGATTGATATGTGGGTCCTTCAAAAATTTTATTTGGAAATTTCAAATATGAAGATAAATATGAAAATGTAAAAAAAATATGAAGAGAACACAGAAGATAAATTGGCTCAGCATGGCTAGCAATGGTCTATGGTCCATTTGAATGTAGGTCAATCATCCACAGAATCACCTCTGTTAGAGAGGCCTCTGGAAGGGACAGAAAGCATAAATGACAGCTAGTACTTCAAATCTACCTGAATGCACTGAGAAGGGTAAGTGTCTGAACACAACCTACGGGTCCCTGCTTTTGCCTTTTGGGAATACAGCACAACTCATCTATAGAGTAGAATGTACAGTGTTTAGCTCTGTCATAGGTTAAATAAGTCTAAAAGGGCAAAGCTAAGGCAATGGAAGACCTTTGTTTTCTAATATAGAGGGGCAGAAATTTTGTTTTAAATAAGCAGTCTGCAGAAGGAGAAGCAGAACACCCAGAAATCAGGTACACATAGAGAAAGGGGGATGGGAGTGCCTGAGATAGTGGCATGTGGAGAACGTTGAGGAAGAAATGACAATGAGAAGTTCCTGTGAAGGAGAGAGTCAAGAATCACTGCTGTTTTGTGCTAGAATTCTATTCATATGCTGTGCACTCTCTCTCCCTCTCTCTCTCTCCACATGTCTGCTGTACACAGCAGCCCTGCAGCCCTGTGCATATGGGCTTTTAGAGAACTGAGCAAGTGAGCTGGCAGAGGGACCACATCTCAGGAAGCAGATGTGGAAATGAGAATGGAATCACAGCGGCAAACCAGGCCCCGGGATGCCAGCTCCACAGGGAACACCTTTTCTAGCTGAGTAACAATCTATCTCAAACATGCTAAATGCAAGTAAAAAAACAATTATATCACAGATACAAAGTCGGTTAAAAGACAAATAAAACTTAAAGTTCATACTGATTTTATTTATTACATTTAAAGTTATTTTCTAATCATTACGTGAAAGAAGATATCTGAAGTGATAAATAATTATTGGTAAACCAACACACTATTAAAGACAGATATAAGGACACAGATATTGGCCTTAGTATAGGAAATGCAGTATCTGGTTATTTCACACATTCATTGACATTTGAGAATGTGAGAAACAGAAACAGGTTCTGTGCTTATAAAATAGACAAATACAAACCATCCCTGGAGGTTATAGAGGAAACTGTTGGGACTTTCTTACTGCTTTACTGACTCAAATGCCCTTCGCTACACAACAGATCTCACTAGCGTCTTTGTGAGATTCTTTATTAATCTGTGCAGGCCAAGTAGATTTTCTAAGATCTAAGTAAATTACACTGGCAAGTAAAAAGCCTTTAATAGTGTGCAGAGAATTTGGGGAGTGACTAAAACAACAACATACATCTGAAAACTATATTTACAAACGAGTTAAAAAATAGATATTGCTTTTTATTTAATTGTACTATTTAGATTCTTTTGTATAACAACAAATTATGCTATATGCAAGAAAATACTTAAGTCACTTAAATAAAAATTCAACACAAACTGCTCTTCTATTTGGATGGCAACCAAACACGCTTTTACAGGAATCAAAAAGAAGAGCCTGTGCCCTGCTAACATGTGCCAGATAGGCTGACATGTGGCTGTATAAGGTACATCCAGACGACGCTGCACCATCTAATCCGGAATTAGAAATGGGAGTTGTCACACTAAAATATTTCATTGACTGTAAATAAGTCTTCCACTTCAAACATGTAAAGATGCCATTCTTTGTAGTACATATTTTTTTCAGACTTGCTATTCAAACTGTGATACCAATTTGCTGTGGGGTATTGCTGTCTTCATGTTTGTAGCCAGCCAGTTTTCCTGCTTTAATGACAAGAATATTAAAGTAAATTTACATTTAACCATTTGAAGCTGCGGTCGTGTTGACATTACTTTTTCAAAAATGTACATGAGTCCCATCATCTCTACGCCACCGCGGGAACCCAGGTGAACCACACCGGAGGAGGGCGGCCCCTCCCGCCACCATCTCCGCCGCAACCCTGGTAAACCAGGCTGGAAGGCCCAAAGAACGGCCCCTCGGCTCGCTGCTGCCACGACTGAGGTGAACTGCTCGGGAAGGCCCAGAGACCAGAGGGAACGCCAGCGACACAGCAGGGTCCCAACAAAGGTGCACAGGATGGACAGGCGGGACTACTGGTGTGAAAAGTCCGAAGTAACAATAACAACAGGAGCCAACAGGTGACTGAGGCCTTGCAGGGACCGGCAACCAGCTTGGGAAGAATCTAGGACTGGGTAACTGCCCCTTTTCTCTCAATATTTTTTCTCTTCTTTTTCTTCTTCTTTTCTTTTTCTTTCTTTCTTTTTTTTCTTTCTTTCTTTTTCTTTCTTTCTTTTCTTTCTTTCTTTCTTTCTGTCTCTCTTTCTTTCTTTCTTTCTTTCTTTCTTTCTTTCTTTCTTTCTTTCTCTCTCTCTTTCTCTCTTTCTCTCTTTCTCTCCTCTTTCTTTTCTAAACAGCTGGGGAGAACTCCAGCCACAGGAAACTAATCCCATCCCCCAAACCCAGAGACCAAGTTCAGATAATCCCTGCAATACTCCCTCATTCTTTCTTTTCTACCCCCTTCCCTAGTTTCCCAAATCTTACACAATCATCCTTCATCCTCCAGCCTTGCTTCTACTTCCTTTCCAGTTATCTTTGTTTTATACACTACCCTCCCTAAATTTCCCCACCACAAGGTAAAACCATCCTACCAAGGGAAACACTTTGTATACAAACACCTGATTTATGATCGGTTCTGTTATATGACTATAGACTCTGCTCCTATGGTCTAAAGTAAAAAAATCAGTAGTTACCACAGTTTGTCAGTTTCCAAACTGTGCTTGATGATATTGTTATTGCTAATTGTACTACTTTAGGATGACATATCTGTTGTAATCAGTTGTTCTCCCTTCTGTAACGATACTGGGAAGCTCTGGGGTGATAACTTCACCACAGCCCTGCACCAAAGGGCTGGGGACTGAGCCAAACAGATACCAACATCCCACTCTTAATTAATTGGGAAGGTAGGATCTTGGGACAGACACAAACCAAGAATCTCCTACACACAGAAGACATCCCTGAAGAACAGACTTTTCCTACAGAGGCCTTGATACTAGTGATACAGCTAACTACTACACAAACTCACAAGGATCATCACAGGAAAAAAATAACAACATTTTTGAAGTAGAAAATGACAAGATGAAGAAGAAAAATGCAATCTCAGACCTCCAGTCCATCCAGAATAAGTCCAGGAGACATTGACATAGAAGAAACTGGAAGACACACACCTGACATTTCTGAAATGATAGCAACCAAAGTAAAGAAACAAATCCATGAGACTCTAGGGGAAATCAGATCAGAAATAATCTCTCAGGTGTAAAAAGAAATGTCAACATTTATAATGGAATTGTTCAGCAAATCTAGAGTATGATGAACAATGTGATAGATAATATGATAAACATACTATAGAAAGATTATCTATTTCTAGGTCAAAATAGATAATAAGGGGCCAGTGATATCGCTCAGCGGCACAAGCACCTGCTCGCAAGTGCGAGGTCCTGAGTTCGATCCCAGGTACCCCCCCACAAAAAATAGATAATAACAACATGCCAGGTGGCTGAAAATGCAGAGAATACAAAAGAAAAACATAAAAAAAAAAGAAGAGGATAGGTGGTAGCACATGCCTACAATATAAGCACTAAAGAAGCTAAGGCAAGAGAATCATGAGTTCAAGGCCAGCATGGCTACAAAGTGAAATCCTGTCTCAAAGAATGAGAGAAAGAGTGAGGGAGAGAAAGAGACAGAGAGAGACAGAGACAGAGACAGAGAGACAGAGGGAGAATGAGGATCAAGGCATATATAGGAAACAGGTCAATAATAAAAGTGTCAGTAAGTATAAAGCTTCCGGAAGGGAAGAGACAGGGAGCACTCAGAAAGACTCACTCTTCAAAATCCATTAAGATCTTTAAAATTTCCAAGTCTAATAGTTCCTACTACTTTCAGTACCTGTCAATAAAATTCAATTTATTTTTAGACTGTTTTTCAGTCCTGAAAGATATAACTGTTCCTGAATGTTGAGTTGAATAGCCTAATTTGTAACAAATACCGTACAAATTTTCTACGAAGTCATTCATTGTCTTAGTTATTTTCTTCGTTACTGAGATACAGTACCTGATATCCACCACTCTAATGAGGGAAGTTTTACTTTGATTCAGTTTATCGAGGTCTTCGTCTATAATCAGTTGATTCCAAGGCAGGGCAGCGTGGCAAAGGGGGATGGAAGAGGAGAAACAGCTCTTGGCATGTCGGCAGGAAGCAAGGAGAGAGAGAGAGAGAGAGAGAGAGAAAGAGAGAGAGAGAGATCAAGGGAAGAGGGAAGGAGATAAACCCTTCCAGGCCAGGCCCCCAGTGACCCACTTCCTCCAACCAGGCTTCACCTCCCAACATCACACTTAGCTATGAACTCATCAGTACACTAATCTGCTGATGAGTATCACATCCCCGTGATCCAATCACCTCCCCGAAGCCATACTTATGAGCACATGAGGTTTTAGGGGATCATCTAGATATAAACCATAGTACTCAAAATGTTTAGAACTAGAGAACTCAGAACCAGAGAGAGTAATGATACCAACTCCTAGTCCTCATGGAAGGCTACCTGTACAGAGATGTGGATTTAAGTAAGTAAAGTTGATTTTCTTGGCCCATTTTATGGAAGTAGAAAATGTATTCTATGTGGATTAAGTGGTAAAAAATATTAACTAAAAATGACGATGGACTTTTTGGAAATAGGGTTAAGATTAAGTGCAGATTTTTACAATAAAGGAAAGCCACATTTTTTCCCCCAGTTTTTATTTTTATTAGTACAAGTTTGCAGTACATAATGATTGCATTCCTTGTGGGGAGTTGGTACATGGACATAACACATCTTTATTCTTTTTTCATCCCTTTCCCCTCCCCATTTCCCCCTCACTCCATCTTTTGGTCCTCTTTCCATTTGCAAAAGATCTATCTCCCTATTTCCTGTTAGCTATCTTTTGTTTTGCTCTTTATTTATAATGTGGGTTTCTCATATAAAAGAAACCATGCAATAGTGAAGCTTCTGTGTCCGATTCACTTCACTCAGTATAATGGACTCAAGGTGCATCCATTTTCCTACAAATGGCTCCAGTTTATTCTTCTTTACGGTGGTAATACTCCATTGTATATAATACCACATTTTCTTTCTCCATTCATCTGTTGATGGACACAAAGGCCACTTCCAAGATTTAGCTATTATGAGTTGTGCTGTTATCAACATAGGTATGCATGTGTCACTGTAATGTATCTTCAACTCTTTTGGGAAAATACTTCTGATCAAACTGTACAACTTATAAATCTGTTCACATCCGCTGTTATTTTTATTAATGATTCTTTTGTAGTACAAAATGTCATAATTGTTAATTTTGTTTTTAAACAGCCTGTTTTTTATTTTTAAATATTTACTTGACAAAAAAAATTGTATAGGGCATCAGGAAAGTTCTCCTGAAGTGATTTAAAAAGAATTTTTCCTGTTTATTGAAGCAGTATAATTACATTGCATGAAACTTGAACAATTGAGAAATTATAAAGAAGAAATTTTTAAAAAGATTTATGTATTCAAGGTACATGCAATGATTTTATATACATACATTATGGAATAATTATCATAATCAAATAGCACATTCATAACCACCCATGCTGAATATTAAATGCCAAGAACTTATTAATCTTCTATCTAAAGGTTTTTACCTTGGATCCACATCTCCCTATTTCTTCCACCTTCAATGGCAATTATTTATCTTTAACTTAGTTGTTTAGCCTTTTGCGGAGACCTTAGAGGCAGCTACTTTTAGATTCAAACAAAGAAACTATTCCTACAGAATGAATGTAAGTGAGGAGCAGCTTGGGTGATGAAGAATGATGATTTCCTGGAAGAAAAAGTCACCACATTAAATATAGTAGGTTTGTTGTTTATTTTACTTTATCAGAAAGGTCTGTGAATTCTTGATTTTCTTAATTTCCATTATACAGGCATACTAGTTATATTATTATCTTCTTTATTGATAATAAATGACTTTTAAGTGGAGTGAAATTATAAAGATATACTTGTTACATAGAATTATGCATGGTAGGTGGTACTGATATTAATGGGAACTTTAAATCTCTCAGTGGCTCATGATAGCCATAAAAATTTAATTTATATTCCCTGTGCATTTTGTCATTCATGAATTTTTTCCTAAAAATATAGTTCCAGAATTGATTAAATTTGATGTTATGCCTCTAATTTTATCTTTGAAGTGGAGGTTTCCCTGATCTAACTTATTTTTAAGGGACCATAAAACTGTTAAAATGAGGTAAGGCTCTGACTCTAGAGATTTAGAGAAGCTGGATAATGTAAATAGAAAGTTAAAAATAGACTGTGGAGCCTTGCAGGTTTAGCTTCCAAAGGTAAAAATGATTAGAAGTCATCATTCTCTTCCTTTAACAAGACAAGCAGAACAAACTGAAAACCAATATTTTTTATTGGGCCCATCAGAAAACTGAAGTTCCAGGATGGACTGTCACTCTTTTATTTGGAAGGAGGAAGGGAAACGGTTTGGGAGGGAAAGGAAGAGAATAGTAGAAAAGGAAGGAAAGAGAGGGAAAGGGAGAGGGAGCAAGAAGAAGAAAAGGGGAGGAAAGGAGAGGAGTGAAGAGAAGAGGGGAGAGGAGAGGATGGGAGAGGAAGGGATAGGAGAGGAGGGGATAGGAGATGAGGGGAGAAGACAGAAAAGAGGAGAAGAGAGGAGAAGAGGAGAGGAGAGGGGAGGAGAGGGAAGGAGAGGAGAGGAGAGGGGAGGAGAAAGAGCACACACTGAAATTTGTTTACCAAGAACAGAAGTTGCTGGAGCCATAAATTAATAGGAACTGTGAAATGGTGGTCTTGAATTGCTGAGGGTGGGAAGCATGAGAGAGAAAGAGAGAGAGGAAGAGAGAGAGAAATTTCACAGGAATGCAGATTAGGGGCTCTCAAACTCCCATGGACTTTTCTTCTAAGAACCATACCGAGTACTCAAGTGAGATCCCCCTGTAGTTTTGTGGAAGGCAGAATGAAGAGCAAGCACTGTGATACATGCCCAGTTCTTTCTCTGTAGCAAAGCCTGCTCTGGAGGAAAGGACTTTCCTGGAGCCTTGTCTCAGCTAGGAAAAGAGGGTTCCTCACTGCTCCAGATGCTTACAGATTTCCAGCCTCAGCTAAGAGGAAAACACATATCCACAGAGGTCAAATCTTGAGGAAAATAAATTGTAATGCTGTAGCTAGGGGAAGGAGCAGGCAATAGGAAGGGGACTCGGAAAGAACACTACAACAGGAGAAAAGTCTGTGCGAGGATCACAGCTCTCAGGCAGAGACTCACAAAAAAACTCAGATTTAACTGAAAGGTTGTGAAATACGCCCCCAGCCCCATGGCTTTTGCCACACCAGTAGCTCTTCAGTACAGTGAGAGTGGATTATACCTGAATGGGCAGCAAGTCATAGATTCTCTTAGGTTATACATATGGCGGCCAAAGTGAAGAGAGGAAACACAAAGACAGAGGAATTTGAAGACTCCAGTAACTTAGCTATAGAACTTTAAACACATCCCAACTTCTAGCAAGATTAATGGAAATTCTCATATGAAAAACTATTTACTTCAGTTTCTATTACGTGATAGAATAACGTCCAGCTTTCAAAAAAAAAAATCACATGGCATGCAATAAACAAGGAGACACTGTCAGAAAGGTCTAAGCAATTGTTAGAACCAAACTCAGGTCAGACATATATGAAATTACCGGATAATTTAAAGTAACTATGATTAATAAGGACTCCAGTCATAAAAGCTGGCAGCATACAAGAAAATAAGCAATTCAGATGGAAATTATAAGAGGTAACCAAAGGATGTGGTAGAAAGAAAAGGAGTTAACAGAAATGAAAATGCCTCAATGGAGTTCATCTAGAAACTTAAAACTGCTGACAGAATCAAAGCTTGAACATAGATCAGTGGAAATTCCCCAAACTGAAATGCAAAGGGGAAAAATATGAAAACAAAAACAAAAACAAAGCAGAACAGCACATCCCAGAACTGTGGAGCAATATCAAAGGGATGACGTAAAAATGCGCTCAGAGACAGCCTGACTGGGGCATCAGCACTAGCACCAAGAGAAGCCCACAGCTACTATAAACTGCAAAAAGTCTAGGGCTTTGTTCTGAGAGTGACTCCTTCCACACAGTAGACTACACTTGGAGAAAAAAGTCTAGTGCAGTGCCCACCACATTTTACAGGATGTCACTAGGAGCCGGTTTGGGAAGGGGTTAATTGTTTAAGGCAGAGCCACAGAATAACTACAGAACAATGTCACTTGAGAGTGTCCAGTGTTACCCTCTTCAGTGACTGGGTGAGAGGCAGCCGCAGGAGACAGACGTGGAGAGGGTGTGAGCTGTATATACAGAGACCCCCTAAGAACTTTAAATCCAGGCCGGGGAGGACACTTTTCACTCCAAGGTGAGCCGCTTTCCGGGTCAAATACACTGCATCCTCAGAGGTGGTTGGATCTTAGGACAGAGGCAAAAGCCCCAAGTTAGCTGTGCTCAGAGAGATTCACTGAAAAGCGGACACCAACGAGGTCTGTGTGGTGAGAAGTCAGGTCCTGGGTGTCTTGTTTTCAGAGGTGACTGAATCTGAAAGTTCTGGCATTAAGTCCAGTAGTCTGTTTGAACCCCTAACTTACTTCCTACATCCAACACATCTGTTAGTTTTCTCCATCTGACCTCAGACATCTGACATCTGACATCTGATTGTTTTCTCCATCTACCAGCCTCAGCAAGGACGCAGCTCAGCTTAGTTGCCTAGGCCTGGGCTGTGTGGACAGAGGGGCTGCTGGTGTGGGGTGGACTGGGGCACCTCACAAATCTATGGGCCATAAAGATAGGTGGAGAAATTCATGGTTTGCTGGATCCCAAGACTGAAGACCCTGGAAAGAAATCATTCATTCAAAAACTCAAAGGAATTTTTCTGCGGGGGACTCTTTTTTCCCCCATTGATGTTTTGGGGCTTGGTACTTTTTCTTTATTTTCCCATTTAATATTCCTTTTTGCTCTTCCTTCTTTTTTTTCTTTATTTTGTTCTTTATTTCTTTTGTTCTTTTGTTCTTTATTTTTGTTTCTTTTTCTTGTTTGTTCTTTTCTATTGCCATTACCTAATTCTATTAGTTTCATTTTACTCCTTATTTTTAAATTTCTTAAACAAATTTATCCTAAAACAAGAAAAATGCATAGATTTTATACAAACTTTATTATTTATTTATTTATTTATTTATTTATTTATTTATTTTGTGGGTACCGGGGGTCGACCTCAGGACCTTGCGTGCCAGCAGGCGCCCGTGCCACTGAGCGATATCACCGGCCCCTTTTTTGTATGTGGGTTCCGGGAGTCGAACTCGGGCCCTCACACTTGCCAGGCAGGCGTGTACGCCACTGAGCCATCTCACCGGCCCCTATACAAACTTTAAACCAAAGTGTTATTTCAAATAGTGAAAACCTTTATAGCAGGTCTAAATTTCCAGTAGGAACAACTGACTTAGTGAGGAAATGCTCACAATGTGTTATGACACATGAAGAAAACAGGGTTATTAATACATGAAAATATTAACAGTGGTCATCTTGGGCAGTGTGATCACTCATAATTTTTATTTTCACAAGATTTTTCAACCAGTTATTAGTTTTATAATCAGAAAAAGTTATCACAATATACTGCTAAGTGAAAAAGATTAGAAAAGACCCCACATTTGCTGTTTAAAATGTATGCATATAAAAATACTAAAACAGAAAACAAAATGTAAAGTAATTTGAGTACTGAAATTCTAGGTCTTTTAAACTTATTAACTTATTTATCATTTAGTTTTTTTTGAGACGGGGTCTTATTTTGTAGTTGAATTCCCTGTGTAGCCTAGGCTGGCCTCAAACTCAAGGCAATCCTTCTGTCTCAGTCCCCCAAGTGCTGAGATTACAGGTATGCATCACCACACCTACCCTATTTGAAATTTTTCTTATAAGGAAATTGTGTTACTTTTTTAAAGTGACGTCGTTAGAGAGAAAAGGTTGGCCTGTTCTTTATCAGGAGGGGCTGTCCGTTCTTCAGGATCTCGCGGTGCTTGATCTCAATCCCACCTGTGACCACAGCGCAGCCCATACCTGTTCTAAGCTTCTACCATCCACTTACTTGTTTAACTCAGCTGTCTACCTCATTTCCTTCTTTTTTTTTTTTTTTTTGGTGGGTACCGGGGGGTCGACTTCAGGACCTCGTGCGCCAGCAGGCGCCCGTGCCGCTGAGCGATATCACCGGCCCCTTTTTCGTATGTGGGTTCCGGGAGTTGAACTCGGGCCCTCGCGCTTGCCGGGCAGGCGCTTAAGCCGCTGAGCCATCTCACCGGCCCTCATTTCCTTCTTTAATAGGATTCTTCATCCCACTTTTCTCTCTTTCTTCTCATCTTCCATTGCTTAATTTTTCAAATTTTATATTTTTCATTCTCCCATTTCCCATCCCCTCTATCTTTACTTTATAACCATTATGCTTTATTAATACTTAGTTAATTCTATTCTGTAACTATTGAATTTTCTTTTATTGTTAGTGAAGGTACAGTTGTTGCACTTAGTAGATCTTTACTGTATGTGAATGTATTGTTTGTCTTAGTGTTATGCTATAATTATAGATTACTTTCCTATGGTTAAGGATGGTACATTATTGGTTCTTGTGGTATGTCAGTCTCCAATCTGTCTTTGATGCTTTTTTTTGTGGCTGACTTGGTTGCTATTGCCAGGGTAGCATACTTGTTGCCATTAATTAGTTTTTGCTATATGCCAGTATCTGCATTGTACTTGTGTCATTAAAGGTACAGTGATCCATTCCCAGAGAACTGCTTACTGGGACAAATACACTGCATCCTCCCCTAACCAATCATCAGAGTGGTTGGATTTGGGGACAGAGGCAAAGGCCTACAGTTAGCCATGCCCAGAATGATTCACTGAAAAGCAGACACTAACCAATATGGTCTCCATACTAGCAAAAATTTCTTTGCACTGTAATCAACCCATAAACCTCAGCACATGCACACACACACACACAGACAAATAGAATCATGGCCTTTAAATCAAGGCCTCTAAAAACATTCAGCTATCTGATATTTGACAAAGATGCCAAAAACATGCCAGAGGAAAAATAGCCGCTTTAACAAATGGTGTTGATAAAACTGGCTATGCATATGTAGAAGATTAAATCTAGATCCATATCTAGATCCATGTACTAAACTAAAATCAAAATAGATCAAAAATCTAAATGTTAAAACAGAAACATGTAATCTGCTGAAAGCTATAATAGGTAAATCCCTTGAAGACTTAGGTGTAAGCAAGGACTTTCTGAACAGAACTCCAATTGATCAAAAAGTAGCATCAAAATTCAACAAATAGGATCATATTAAATGTAAAAAGTTTCCGTACAGCAAAATAAACAACCAACAGACTGAAGAGATGACCTACAGAATGGGGAAAACTTTTCAATAGCTCTTCCTTGGACAGAGGACTGACAGCTAGAATAACAAAAAAAAAACAAACAAACAAACAAAACAAACAAACAAAAAAAAACTAAAAAAGAACTAAAACAAAAATTGGACCCTCCCAATCTAAAAGACCTAATCAAAAATGGGCAACTGCAATAAATAAATACTTCTCAGGAGAAGAAATACAAATGGCCAATAAATACATGAAAAAAAATGGTAAACATATGTGGTCATTAGTGAAATAAAAATTAAAACAATACTGAGAAACTATGTTACTCCAGAAAGAAGGGCTATCATCAGGAAGTCAAATGCTAACAAATGCTGAAAAGGCTGTGGGTCAAAAACAACCCTTCTACATTGTTGGTAGGAATGTAAACTAGTACAATCATTATGGAAATCAGTAGGGAGATTCCTCAAATAATTAAAACTAAGAATTCCACTGCATTCAGCTATTACCCTTCTAGGTGTCTTCCCCAATATCACAATATTTCAGTGATATATACATATATGTTTGTAGCAGCACAATTCATAATAGTTGTATCTTGGAAGTGGCCTAATATTCAGCCTAGTTTTTCAATGATAGTTCTGATAACATTTTGAATTTCATGAACATGCTTGCCATGAATGTCAAGGATTTTATAAATCCTAGTGTGTATTTGCTCTTCTAATGCACTGGTCTGCCTCTAAGAATAAAAATGATATAAGGATCTCAGGGGGAAAAAAAACCCTTTAGTGTAGAATTTGGGCTTGAAGTATACTTTATATATCCCTTGTACCTAACATCTACATGTCTGCTCTTAATGAGGAAGGGATGTAAATTTCTGGTCTTATAAAGACCTCCTCAAGCCATTCACCCAGAAATTGTTTGATACAATCAGGACATCAAAGACTAGACTTTTTGGAAAGAGAGCATATACACCCTACTATTTTCACTTTAATGTTAGTTGTTTTTAATTCAATCGTAGAACATCCATACATATTATATGATCATGCAGATATTCTTACAGTAGAGTACTTACATCTCTAGTTCAAAATGTTGGTATTGTGAGAAACAGTAACCAGAATTAGTTAGTAGGGCAAGATAAAACTGGAGCGAGTGAGGAGAGTGCAGGCAACACACTGTGCTCCTTACTGTGAAGCCCCTCAGAGTGTGTGGTGTCCTGTGGCTTCTACATCCTGCCAATGTTGTTTCCTCTGTGTCAACTGTTGCCTGTAATTCCTGTTTGGTTTTCCAACCCGGCTCCTCTCCTCCAGAGAGTCTTAGACTCAGTTTTCACTTACCTAACTTGGTTAACTAACTATTAAATAAAGAGTAAGTCCTCTGCACTTTGCATTCTTCTCAGTTGCTCTAGAACTAGCTTATGTTTAATATCCTCACCTGAAAGAATGAAAACTACCAGCTACTGCTTGCACTTTGTGGCACCTGGTAGAATAAAGCTTGAAAAATCTGCCCCATTTTTTAACCAAGGTCAAACTCTCCAATTATGTATCTTCAGTGAAAAGCGTGCTGCCTTGTAGCACATGCCATGGTTGCAATTTATGGAAATGATTATTTAGTGGAGGTCTGCCTCCCATCACTAGGCTACGTATCTAACTAGTCTTTTTTTTTTTTTTTTTTTTTTTGCTCCACAGCCTGGTACAATGCTTAGTGCATGGTAAGATCACAATACACATTTCTGAAATGAATAAATTTTAGAAGGAAAGAAGGATACACAATTCTGAAATGAATAAATTTTAGAAGGAAAGAAGGATACACATTTCTGAAATGAATAAATTTTAGAAGGAAAGAAGGATACACATTTCTGAAATGAATAAATTTTAGAAGGAATGAAGGATACACATTTCTGAAATGAATAAATTTTAGAAGGAAAGAAGGATACACATTTCTGAAATGAATAAATTTTAGAAGGAAAGAAGGATACACATTTCTGAAATGAATAAATTTTAGAAGGAAAGAAGGATTTGGGGGAGGAAAGAGGGAATAAATAATGGAGAACTGTGTGAAGAGTTCAGTCATGAAGGAGGGACAGGGAATAATATTGTGGGCTCTTTTGTCTTACTATTTTTATTTCATCATGTTGACCATAATGGGTCAATAGGGAATTTTAAGCAGACAGACAACCTAGTTTAGGACATAATGCAAAGGATGCATTGGAAAGAGAAAAGTGTCAAATGCCAGCAGCAAGTGATAGTCTAGGAAAGCAGTGGCAGAAGCAAAAACCAAGGCATCAAGCAAAATCCAAAAGTTAGATATTTAACAGGTAAAGGCAGTGAGATTTGAAAACGGCACTATCATGTCCATGCTGCATCAAATAGAAGCACATGGTTTCAGAATCATCTGCCATTTTGTGGGTAACACCATACCAGCACCATAAGATAAAGTCACTGGAATGTTAGTGACAAACTACAATAGGTTGAGAATTCAGTAGTAGTTTGGTATTCTAAAAAGCATTTTCATGCTGGCAAATGCAATATTGGGGGCACCTTTGCAGTAGATTGTTCAGAGAGTTGCACAGGCTAGCTTTTGTAGAAGAAAAATAAGGCAAAAATTGTTCAACCTAGGAAAAATGCTAACTGATACCAAAACCTCTAGTGTGTCCTGTGATGGGAATTTTGAGGCCAGCAACTGTTCTGTGGTCTCAAGTATCTTGACCACTGTGATGTAACAGAAAATATGGTCTTCGTTCAGAGAAGAAAATTGTTTATTTTTAATAATTTCTTATTAATTTTTAGAGAGATAGGGATAAAATTAAATCAGAACTGAGTACCTGCATATTTTAGGGGAGAAAACATTGTAATCTATAAGACCATGGTACTGAAGAGTAAAATACTCAATAAGTATACAAGCCAATTAGTGAGATACTGTATATTTAAATATTTTCTTTGAGAATTTACACTTACTTTCAGGGCTTGATACTTTGCAAAATACTTTATGTACAACTGATCTTAATTATTATCCTTATAGAAAAGGCAATGACGTGTAGTACATAACTTTTACTAGATTATGGCTCATAGTACATGTCCTTTATATTCACCTAGAGGAGAATATTCTAAATCATGTTTGGGATAGTTAGCATATGGGGTTTTTTGTTTTGTTTTTTCCTCCCAAATTAACTTCATTTGGAGAAAGGTTTAATAATACACAGCATAAAATTTATTGTGTACGAGGGCCAGTGAGATGGCTCAGTGGCTTAAGCGCCTGCCCGGCAAGTGTGAGGGCCCGAGTTTGACTCCCGGAACCCACATACGAAAAAGGGGCTGGTGATATTGCTCAGCAGCACGGGCGCCTGCTGGCGCACGAGGTCCTGAGGTCGACCCCCCGGTACCCACAAAAAAAAATTTTATTATGTACGCATCAAAAATAAATTCAGTATGTGTAATTTACACAATAAATTATAATTTGAATTGTTATTATTATTATTTTTTTTTATGTGGGTACTAGGAGTCGAACTCAGGACCTCGTGCTTGCCAGGCAGGCACTCATGCCGCTGAGCCATATCACCAGCCCTGAATTGTTATTGCTCAAATAGGAATGATATAAATATATTTTCAGGGTTTCTAAATTTATTATTTACATTATTTGCATTTATGTGCATTTTATTTTTCAGGACAAAAACCTGACCTCTTATTCTATCAGACTTCATTTTAAATGTTCTAGACAAACCTTGACTACAGGTATGTTATGAGACAAACTATATCACCTTATGCTTGCTTTTTATTGTTATGTTGTCACTGTAAAAATCAGTATGGCAAGCAATTGTCCTCATTATATCAGTATGTAAAGTCAGTTTGACAAACCATTTTTAATCCTCCTCACAGATAACACTTTCTTAATACAATTTAATATTTGAGTTCTGAATAGTAATTCTGCATATATGTCAATCTGAATAACAAATTATTTCATCACCATCCTGTAACAATTTGGTAGTAATATAAAGAAAATACATTATAAAGATATGCTTACAACAACTATGTGTCAAGAACTATGCTGACAGGTCCTAAACAAACCTATATAACAAATTTTATACATAGAAAATTATACTAGGAGCCAAAGGGAAGACTAGATAATACAAGGTATGTCTCTTAAAGTGCCACTTAATGAAAAACCCACATGACACGATCTACAAGTGTTTATGTGTGCTCATTTTGACATTTCTTTCATGGTTAGTGTGGCAGATTATGGTTTCCAAAAATGGCCACAAAATTGTTTCTGTTCCCATCCACTCTTGCAGAATCTTGGCCCTCTCCCAGCAGAGTGCATAGTCAGAGTGTATTTCTCCTCCCCTTGAAAGTGACAGAATTCGTAACTCCCTTGACAAGGAAAATGTGACACTATTGGTGCTACAGCTAAATCACACTACTAGACTGGTAGCAGTAGGAGTGAAGTAGTGAAGAAGAAATGGACAGCTTCTCAGATACATATGAATTACCAAAGCTGAACCAAGAAGATAGAAAAATTCTAAACTCAATATCAGTCAATGAAATGGAAGAAGTAATCAAAAACCTAGCAAAAACAACAAAAACAGCCCAAGTCTTGATGGATTCACTGCTGAATTCTATAAGAACTTTAGAGAACATTTTATGTCACTACTCCTCAAGTTCTTTAATGAAATTGAAAGGGAAGTAATAATCCCAAACTCATTGCTGAAAGCAAGCATTACTCTGATACCAAAATCAGAGAAGGATCCAACCAACGAAGAGAACTACAGGCCAATCTTCTTAATGAGCATAGATGCAAAACTCCTCAATAAAATACAGGCAAACAGAATGCAGGAAATCATTAAGAAAATTATACATCATCCCAGCGATACAGGGATGGTTCAACATATGCAAATCAATAAATCTAATACACCACATTGAGAGAACCAAGGACAAAGCCCACATGATCATCTCGATAGATGCATAAAAAGCATTTGATAAAGTTCAACCCCAATTCATGATAAAAACCCTACAGAAAACTGGAATAGGAGGTCTTTATCTCAATCTGATAAGTCATCTATGACAAACCAACAGCCAACATCATACTTACTGGTCAAAAACTGAAAGCTTTCACTCTAAAATTAGGAAGAACACAAGGAGGCCCACTATCACGACTCCTGTTCAATATAGTTCTGGAAATGTTAGCCAAAGGAATTAGAGAAGAGAAAGAAATAAAAGGAATAAAGATAGGAAAGGAAGAAGTTCAGTTATTGTTATTTGCAGATAACAGGATACTCTACATAGAAGACCCCCAAAACTCCACCAAATGACTCTTAGAATTAATAATCAAATTCAGCACTGTAACAGGATACAAAGTCAACACTCAAAAAATCGATAGCCTTCCTGTACCTGAATAACAAACTCACTGAGAGAGAAATTAGGGAAATCACACTTTTCATGATAGCATCAAGAAATGAAATACTTAGGAATCAGTCTAACAAAAAAAGGGAAAGATGTATACATTTCAAACTACAGTGCCCTGAAAAAGATCAAAAAGGATATTAAAAAAATGGAAAGATATCCCCTGTTCTTGGCTAGGCAGAACCAATATAGTGAAAAGTCCATACTTCAAAAACTGCTATACAGATTTAATGCAATCCCAGTCATAACACCAATAACATACCTCACAGAACTGCAGAAAACAATCCTAAAATTTATTTGGAACCAGAAGAGACCTAGAATAGCAAAAGCAATTCTGGGCAACAAGGGCAAGGCAGGGGGCATCATGATTCCTGATTTGAAGTTATAGTACAAAGCTACCACAATAAAAGCAGCATGATACTGTCAAACCAAAACAAAACAGGGGGCCGGTGAGATGGCTCAGCGGCTTAACCGCCTGCCCGGCAAGCGCGAGGGCCCAAGTTCGACTCCCGGAACCCACATACGAAAAAAAAGGGGCCGGTGATGTCGCTCAGGGGCACGGGCGCCTACTGGCGTGTGAGGTCCTGAGGTCAACCCCTCGGTACCCACAAAAAAACAAAAACAAAACAAAAAAAACCCCAAAAAAACAAAACAAAAACCCCCCAAACAGAACCAGAACCGAGGATCAATGGAACAGAATAGAAGATGCAGAAACAACTCTAAGCACACTCAGCCACCTTATCTTTGACAAAGGGGCCAAATATTTTTACTGGAAGAAAGATAGCCTCTTTAATAAATGGTGCTGGAAAAATTGTCTTTCCACATGCCGAAAATTGAACGTAGACCTATATCTTTCACCATGTACTATACTAAAATTGAAATGGAGCAAAGATCTAAATATAAAAACAGAAACACTAAATCTGCTGAAAGATAAAATAGGTAACACTCTAGAAGATACTATATAGATGTAGGCCAAGACTTTATGAACAGAACCCTAATTGCACAGGAAATATTACAAAGAATCAACAACTGGGATGATATCAAATTAAAAAGCTTTTGCACAGCAAAAGAAACTACAGAGTGAAGAGACAATTCACAAATGGGAAAATATTTTTATCAGCTAATTCTCAAAGGACTAACATCTAGAATATATAAAGAATTCAAAAAAATCAGACCCTCCAAATTTAAAGACCCAATCCAAAAATCTGCATGTGAAATGAATAGACATTTCTCTGATGAAGAAATGCAAATAAGCAATAGATACATGAAAAAACGCTCAACATCATGGTCATTCAAGAAATGTGAGTTAAAACAACACTGAGATTTCATTTTACTCCAGAATGAATGGCTATCATCAACAAATCAATGAATAACAAATGCTGGTGAGGTTGTGAGTAAAAAGGAATCCTTCTCCACTTTTGGTGGGAATGTAAACTGGTATAACCACTATGGAAATCAGTATTAAGATTCCTCAAAAAATTAAAATAGAGGTTCCATTTGACCCAGCTATTCCCCTTCTAAGTATCTTGCTTCAAGAGTTAAAAACATCATACCACAGAGATATATGCAAACCCATGTTTACAGCAGCATAATTTTTAATAACTAAATCTTGTAAACAAACTATATGCCCATGAAAAGATGAATAGATAAAGAAAATGTGGTATTTGTATATAATGGGAATCCTACTCTGCCATAAAGAAGAATAAGCCTGAGTCATTTGTAGGAAAATGAATGCACCTTTGGATGATAGTCTTAAGTGAAATAAATCAGACACACAAGTTTAAATATTGCACTCTTTCTCTTGGGTGAGAAACCAAAAAATAAAGAGCATAATGGAGGATAGATATTGGGAAGTATAGCAACGTAAAGGGTCAATCAAAAAAGATGAAGATATGAGCCCCACGAAATAATGGCTCTAACCCAGGAGAGCAGTAAACATCAATTCTTGGTAATTAAATCTAATATGAAGTAATCACTCCAGATTAGAGCGGAAGAGAGAGGAGATACGAGGGAGATGATATAAAAGATTCCACATAAATGACAGCATGATGTAGACCAGAGATATGAAAGCAATAGTCAATTGTTCAAATTTCTTTTCTCCTGTTTTGTTTAAAAAAGTTTTATTGGAACACAGCCACACCCATTCATTTACATGTATTCTGTGGTTGCTTCTGTAACAACACAGTAGTGGAGTTGGGTAGTTGCAATACAGACAAAATAGTTGCAAACACTAATATTATTTAATATCTGCTCTTGTTTCAGGCAGTTGGCTGATCCCCAATAAAGACAGTTTGAAGATATAATAAAATTAGAGTTCAATGAAAAACAGTGACAATTAGGCAGTCCAAAAATTTAAGGAACTTGGATATAGTGCAATTAATCCATCTGAACAGGAAGCAGGACCTTAATGAAGAATAATTGGAATGATTGTGTGACAGACAGAATGAATAAGAACCAGAAATTATTAGGAATATAATAAAGAAGGCATAAGTCTTACTTTCCTTAGCTAAATAGATAAAAGGAAATCAGATACTAACATAAAGAATAAGAGGAAGAAAAGAATAAATAAACTATGACAACTATTTCTTGAAAAATATGATTCATATAAAAAGCATATTAAAATTGTCATAATTATAACTCCAAGGACAGGAAGTACATATGATTGGGATTGCAGAAAAGATTGACCCTGGCTTCCTACTTGTTTCTGCATTAAGTATTTTTATATACCGCTGTAATTTGGCCATGTTGGTTCCCTAGAGGTTCACGTGTCCCCACCGTGATGGTATTAGGAGGTTATGATAGAACTTTTAAGAGATGGGGCTGAGGGGGAGATCCTTAGATCAGTTGGGGTGTGTACTCAGAAGGGACTGTGGGATCTCCACTGCTTTCTGGCATCCTGTATGAGATGTGCTTCCTTCTTTGCTCTCACATACTCTGACCCTGATGGGATGCAGCCAAGAGGATCCTCACCAGAGCTGGGCTGAAGCCAACACTACATTCTTGAACCTCTAGACTGTGAACTGCATAAATATCTTTTCTTCATAAAGCTAGCCTACCTCAGGTATTTCATTATAGTAATCCAATCTAATGCATATCTTGCTATAAGATAGTTATTATTTTGTAACATTTAGAATTAACATATAGGAAAATAATGAAAAATTATTTTCAGAAGTCTACTACAAAAAAAGGCATGAGATGAGCTGGGTGTGTTGGCAAATACCTATAATCCCAGGCTGAGGTAGGAGTTTGAGTTTGCCGTACCACACACACACACACACACACACACACGTGGAGGCTTTGGATGCTAAAATGGTTGTATTGTGTCTTACATGATATGGTCAGAGGAAAGTGTTTTTAATCTCTTTCACACTCTCCAGCATGTCCTCATCTAGCAGAAAGGTGAAAATGATTTCCCTCATTGAATATCAATATATTTACCTTGACACTTCTCAGTAAACTACAGTACTTCAGAGGAGAGGCATGAATTGTCATATCTTGATCAAGTTATGTGACACACATATGCACACACATGCACACACACACTCACATATGCTCTTGAAAATAATTTTTAAATTAAGGGTGGTACATTGTATACTTGTGCATGGTAAGCATTTTGTCTATATTTGCTAAATTCAAATTTTACTTAAATAGATAGTTAAAAATCCCCAGATAACAGAGCATGTTCCTGGTTATTTAATTTGTCTGAATCTATAAAATGAGCTTGGTCCAAATTAAAACTGGTAAGAATGTTTTTCTTAAAATTAAGTACCCTATCCTTGAAAACTCAATTTTATTGTAAGTGAAGTGGGCTGCCATTTATTTTTATTCTTCCTGCTGACTAGAAGCAGAAACAACAAAATGATTGCAACCTGAGGATCAATACAGGGCCACTCATAGCTGCACTGACGGTCATGAATCAAACTGTGAAGTATAAACATTGTGGAAACTGATGTTTTGTTCTCAACAGTCTCCATTTACTAGCTTAGGAATTCCAGTTGAAAATTATTTTATAATCACTACACTCTGAAGGATAGACTCCTTAAAAGGAGAATAAAAAATATCTAGTTACAATGCAAACTAGTTAAACTGGTAATTCCCAAGACAACTTTAATAGCTTTGTATTATTAATACAGCATAACTTTATACCTGATAAGTCCTTGCAGTCCACAGATACACCACCAACCCATCACCAAATCTCCTCCTGTATTTTAAAATTTTCTAATATTCAACTTTCTCCTCCAACAGATTTTTCAGGCCTGGAGTTTATTATTTCTGGCTTCTGTGCCTGGGCCCAGTCTAGAACAACTCATGATGCTATATTAAAAGTTGCGTTTCTGGGAATATTGCCTGTAGCTCTGAGAAATAGCAGACTGACTGCTCATGTCATGCCATACTCCTACTTCACAGGGACTTACTACCAATGGTACCACTAACAAGTACAAGTGACTTGCTCCTATAGTACCAGAGTTACTTGAAGTGGGTGCAAATCTGGACAATTTTCTAGGTAAATGGTCTGTAGAGATTTCTTTAGGTAGCCATTTTGTTTGGGATCTTTACCATTTCTTTTTTTTTTTATTGTGGGTACTGGGGGTTGACCTCAGGACCTTGTGCGCAAGCAGGCACCCGTGCCACTGAGTGATATCACCGGCCCATTTTTCATATATGAGTTCCAGGAGTCGAACTTGGGCCCTCGCGCTTGCCAGGCAGGCGCTTATGCCACTGAGCCATCTCACCAGCCCACCATTTCTTTCCTACGGGAAAGGTAATGGGGGAGTTAAGGACTTCACAGGCCCCATGGTTTTCTTTTTTTTCTTTTTTTTTTTTTGGCCTTAGTTATAAAGCTATGTTACTGAATTGAAAACAAACATTGATTGAAACCAAAAGGCAAAATAGCTTGCTATCATTTTTTTCCGGTTCTTTGGTTCTTAATATCAATGCCAGTGGGTGAATCATCATGCTTACTTATAGGTGAGAGGTAATTATGAATGCATGAAAGAGGTAATTTTTAAAAATATCAAATAAATATAATTATATAAATTGTTCTTCAAACCAGATTCTGCTTACTAAATAAAGTAACCACCATAGAATATTTGAGATGGATTCCTTTAGTTTGAGTTCTCTGTACAATTTAAGTCCATATACCTGAAGAAAGCTGCGTGGGCATATTCTGCCTTGCCAGGTAATTAATGACTCATAGCATAAAGGTAACCTATTTGATCTGGTATCAGTTTTGGAAAGCAGCACGAGTTACATGAAGTGATGTGTTTTCTTTTCTGAGAAAGGAAATTGGGATTAGTATTTTAAAGGATTTTTTCCTTTGAAAGTGCATAGTTCATTGTGAATGGACAGATAGATGGATGCTGAAGAGCTGAAAAGGTGTATGTGAACAGCATCTGCAGTGAAAAGCTTCATTCAGGACCCTGTGCACTGACTTAGCAATCACCAGGCAGAGTGATAACAAAATCATGGGCAACATATTCTCAGTATGTCAGGAAATATGCTAAAGTACTAAAGAAACTTTCTAAACTAAAGCCTGAGAGGAATAGTAATGAAATAGATAAGAAATTACTTAACACTTCAGTGTTTTGCGTTGTTAACCTCATTATATGAGAAACAATAGCAATTATTTAATTAGAGTGAGATCTTTACTCTTGCTCCTATTTTATTTCTACCGTACCTCCCCAAGAAGATGCAACAAGAACTTCTTCGTTTAATGAGACTGAGTTGCCAAATAAATTTTACCATAAAAGGTAAAAGCAGCATTGTCAGTATGAACTTTCCTTCTCTCATTTGAGTCTCTTCACTTTCCCAGCTTAATCTCTTATGTGTCTGTTTGCGGCAGTGCAAACCTCCCTATCCTTCTGAAGAATAATATGGGGCTTATTATCTGTGTGACCTTGGTTATGTAACAGTCCCTGAGCTACAGTCCTTTGTCAAATATATAGGACAGTAATCCTTGCTTTGCAGGTAATCATTAGGAATTAAATGCTTATAAAATACTAGATGACAATCAGTCTGAGGGCAGAAACTCAGAAAGCATCTTTTAGCAGGTCCACATGAGCCCGTACAACATCTACACCACCCCTATTCCTCCATCAATCCTCAAAGTTTATGTCTGGTTTGACATTCGTATCTCCCCCAGACACAATCATCACAAATCCAGTACTGAGCAGACCAGCACTTCATAAAAACATATCTACTCCTAAGATATTCTTGTTAAAAAGAATCACTGTTTCTTGAAAATATCATTGATATAGCAGTACCATGAAAAAATTTATAATATAGCTAGCAAAATTAACATTTGACACAAATAAATATAAACCTGACTCCACCAAATATAAAGTTCTAACAACAGGGCTTAAGTGAAAGGGAAGATAAATGTTTGCAGCACGGTGTATCTGCCAGCAATACACTTTTTAACATGTCAATATTATGAATAAAAGTATTTATCCTTTGCCTAGAGAAAATGACTTTCATGCCAGTAATGAAGAGAATCACTTGTGCTATGTCGAGTGATTCTTAATGATCAATAACAATACTTAGCATTTATGTAGCAATTTTCATCTTCAAACCACTTCACTGGCATTAAATAAATTTAAGCACTGTCATTCACTCACAAGAAAATACATGGGATGAAAAGTTGTAGTTTGCTTGACAGTCTGGATTCCAGGATGTGAATTGTGGAAGCAGTTAGTTCACACAAAACACACAACATCACACTATTTATGCAGTTAACAGCAAGTTATCAATGGTAAATGTTACTATTTATGAATGTAACAGATGTTTGCTATACTGTCAAAAGCACCAGAAAATATCAAAATAAAACAAAATTACATAAATTACTCTGAGTCTCATTTTACATACATACTATCAATATGTTTGTCTAATTTCTGGAAGTATATTTTCTTGATCTCTATGTTTCTAGTTATTTATGAATTTCTACTATATAATTCAATTTGTGGCAGTACAGTTGGTCATATAACTCTCTATATTTAGGTAATGCTTTTTAGGTTACTATTATGATAAACTATGCATTTATACATTGTATGATCATTAATATACAGTTGTCTTTTAAATAAATATGAAAATGAAGTTATAAGTGAAAGTATAAATTAATACTGTCTTTGATATTGCTACCTTTACTGGAGTCCTTTAATACTTCATGTTGTTTTGAGTTGCTGTGTTATGATCTTCTGTTTTATTTATTTATTTATTTTTATTTTATTTTATTTTTCGTGGGTACCGGGGGTCGACCTCAGGACCTCATGCGCCAGCAGGCGCCTGTGCTGCTGAGCGATATCACCGGCCCTTTCATCGTATGTGGGTTCCGGGAGTCAAACTCAGGCCCTCGCGCTTGCTAGGCAGGCGCTTAGGCCGCTGAGCCGTCTCACCGGCCTCCCTGCTGTTTTATTTTATTTTATTTTATTTATTTTTTTTTGTGTGGGTACCAGGGGTCGACCTCAGGACCTTGCGCGCCAGCAGGCGCCCCTGCCACTGAGCGATATCACCGGCCCCTTTTTTCGTATGTGGGTTCCGGGAGTCGAACTCGGGCCCTTGCGCTTGCAAGGCAGGCGCTTACGCCGCTGAGCCATCTCACCGGCCCTCTTCTGTTTTATTTTGAAGAATGTTTTTTATACTTTCTTATAGAACAGGTCTGTAGAAATGAATGGTTTCTTTTCATATGGGAATATCTTAATTACTCTTTTTTATTTTTTCTTTTTTTGAGACAGGGTTTCACTATGTAGTCCAGGCTGGCCTCAAACTCACAGCAATCCTCCTGCGTCAGCCTCCTGAGTGCTAGGATTATAAGCATGTACCATCATGCCCAGCCTCCTTCGTTTTTGAGTAATAGTCATATGGTATATAGAACTCTTGGTTGACTTTTTTTTCTTTTTTCTCGCACTTTGAATATGTCATTTGCTGTCATGAGCTTTCAAGATTTCTGATGCAAAATCACCTGCTGAACTTTTTGAAAAACTCCTATATGTGATGAGCTGTTTTTCTTTTTATACTATCAAGATTTTTTCTTTGTCCTTAGTTATTGGTGATTAGATTATGTTATATCTCAGTATAGATCTATTTAAATTTATCCTGCTTGAAATTCATTAAACTCCTTGGATGTATATATAAACATTTTTTTCATCAAATTTGCTGAGTTTCCATCTATCATTTCTCTAAATATTTTTCAGCCATTTATTTTCTCCGTCTGTGACTCCCATTTATACACATGTTGGTATATTTAATGAGTGTATTAGTCACCTTTCCGTTGCTGGAACAAAATACCTGACACCTGCAACTAAAGGAAAAGAGGTTTATTTTTACTTATGGTTTCAGAGCTTTCAGTCCATGGTTGGCTGGCTCTGAGACAGGAATACCAGGGAAGAAAAGTATTGCAGGAGAAAACTGCTCAACTCATGGCATCTGGGAAACAGAAAGCAAGGGAAGAAGACAGAGAGGAAGTGACCAATGACCAGATATAATTCCCAAGGTCACAATGAAGTTGGTGTCCTTGCAATCCAATCATCTTTCTAGGAGTCTTAATCCAATCAAGTTGATAATCAAGATTATTGGCATAATGGTGTCCCACAAGTCCCTCAGACTTTTCAATTTTATTTTTTTCTTCAGGTGTTCAGACTGGAAAATATCAGTGGAACTATTTTCACATTCATTGATTCTTCTGCCAGTTCAAATCTATTGCTAAGCTCCTCTAGTGAATTTCTAATTTGATTTATTTTACTTTTCAATGATAGAACTTTTTTCAGTTAATTTTTATAATTTCTATCTCTTTATTAATATTTTCTACTTGCTAATATATTCTTGTTTGGCTTTACTTATTTCCTTAAACATGGTTTGTAGCTTTTTAAACACATTTAAAATAGCTGACTTAGGGCCTTTATTGAATGATTCTCCAATACCTAAGCTTTCTTCTGTAACAATTTCTGTTTATTTTGACTTTTCCAATGTACAGTGTATATTTTCTTGCTTTCTTGCATTCCTCTTATTTTATTTTAGAAATTGCAAGTTGTTTGTATTGTAGCAGGACAAATCAAAAAATCAGAAATGCTCATCCTCTAGGTTTTATCATTGCTTATTGTAGTTTTTTTAATTTGCATACTTAGTGACTTTTCTGAACCAATTCCATAAAATTGATTTTCTTTGCTATGTATGGCCATTGATATGTCCACTCTGTTGCCTTACTTGTCAGCTAATGATGTAACAAAGATTTTGTTAAATGCCTGGAACTGAAAAATATTGTCTTTGTGAGTGCTTCTGTTTGTGGTGGGGCAGGTGGTCACTCATCCAAGTGGTTTAGAACTCTGCCTTTGCTTTCATTTCCTGCTGGATCAAAGTGTCTAAATCAGCCAGAGGTGAGAGCTTAGGGGATTCTCCAGTCTTTTCTATTCATATGCATAGCCCTAGATATACACCTGACTTCTGGATTCCTAGCAATATATTAATGCTTTCCCAAACTTCCTCATTTTCTAAGGTCACTCTTCACCCTTTCCTTTCAAGATTTGGCTACTCGACTGGTTGCGCAACTGCTAGTCATGGCTTCAGGTATCAGCAACTAAATCATTTCCCTATAAATGTTTTCAGTAAATGGCTTTGGGTAGTAGCATGGCAGGGAAGTTCTAATTAGGTGATACATTAAAAACAAGCTTTTCAACTGAGTCTTCTAGGAAGCAAAGGGATAAATGAACTAAGGATGATTTGTGAATCATATCTGTTTTGTTCCTTTTGGTATCAGCACTGTGAAGCTAGGCTGTTAATTTCAATATTTCCACTGAAATGGCAAGTTGGAAATGGGAATATAGAAAGTTAAAATAACAATCTTTTGATATTTTTGTTGAGATTCAGCCAGTTTTGTTAATAAGCACTCCCTGTTGTGTTTCAAGTTTATTATTTTCCAAAGTTTCAGCAGTATTTGCCTATTTTTCATAGCTTTTATGTAGAATGTTTTTGGTAGTTCTTTTCTTTATTATTTTTATGATACACTGTTGTACTACTATTTTTAATGAAGAGTAAGGTACTTCGAATGAATATTCATGTAAATAAATAAGAAATAAGGGGTAGAAAACACGAAACACCATAATTGGCTTAATGTGCAAATGTTGTCCAAACCAACATGTTATTATATCCCTTGTTTTGTGTTTTCCATTCTGTATGTGTTTATTCATAACATACATGTGTGCTAAAATTGCACAAAATAATATTATATCTTGAACTGAGGCATAAGAAATGTGACTGAAACTGAGTGTGGTGGTATATATCTATAATCACAGCATTCTGAGAGGCTGAAGCAGAATTGCAAGTTCAAACCCAGCCTGGGACTGTACTTAGTGAGTTAAAGAGTTAGTGACTTCAAGAGACTCTATGTCAAAATAAAAATATTAAAAAGGGTTGGGGAATGGCCCTGGGTTCAATCCCTAGTACTGAAAAAAAATTAATGCAGTTGAAAGAAAAAAATGTTCTCAGTTACTTTGATACTGTAGACATTACTTACTGGCATATAATAGGAATTTTATGCATCTCCAGGAAAATTTGACCCAAAATATTTTTCCACGTAATTCAAGTAATAATTTTTCCAGGAGAGATGTTAATAAAATGAAATAATTAAGTAAAATAAAAATATACGTGCCCAGATAGATCTCTGATAACAAGATTATTTCCCAAACTTCAGAGAATATCTTTTTCCTGTATGATTTAGTGTCCCAAAATATTTTCCTGGAGCTGTTTGCCCAGTGACTCTTTATATTGGTTGTGTTTATTCCCCTGTGAATTAAGTTATGAACACATTTCATAAAGGTCATGAAACAACTCTTCAGAGGAGACAACTTCAGTCCTCACCTGTGGACTGCATCAAAATTTTACAAGTAACAGTTTATGCAGTAACAAATACTTTTACTGATTTTTCTAATCTTTCAGATGTAACCTTCATTTTTCCTTTTAACAACAATTACTAACACAGGGGTCATTTTTATGTACAAAATTCCTTACTGTGTTTCAGTTGCGCTGGATATTTCAAACTAAATATTTTCAACCCTGCAGGGTTGCTCTAAGTCTCCCTACATTTTTAAAAACATTTCCACCTTACTGCAAATGTATCACCAGAATTGTACTGTAAATATCTGTTACATAGCATCTCTTGGACAGTTGATGTATATAAATATTTTCTCTACCACCTACTAATTGAAATGTTTCTCAGATTAGGTAGATTAGTTATATTAAAAATATAGACTTAAGACTTTAGTGTATAAGAAATCTAATAGAAATGTGATGTAAGTTAACATATGGACTGAACTAAAGTGAAGAGTGAAAAAGTTGGAGTTCTCCACGTTTGTGGCTTCTTCTCAGCCACCATCACTTATCTTCCTGTGTACCATAGAAAGAGCTGGAAGAGTTTGAGTTGACAACACTGGAGGCACACCAAGTAGACCTCTTCAATTTGTAACTATGCACCTTTATGTATAACAATACATTTATTTATTTCCTCCACTAGGACAAGAGTTGCCTAGAGCTCACATATGGATGAGTCAATCATCCATTGCAATACTGTTAGAGAAAGGCCAGGTCTTTGAGGACAGGATGTCTGTCTGCAGAGTCACCCTGGATGATGGTCAAAAATCTTGTAGACTATTAGTGACAATGTGTTTGATCCTTATTGCTTGTAGTCTCCATATTTGTGAATTTTCCAACTTGGTGAATTTCATTTATAACTCCAGTATTGATATGGCGATTTTGTGGTCATATATGGGCATCTACACAGTGGTCAAAACTTTGAGACACTCAACAGGCATTTACCATACAGTAAATTGGACAGTAAACAAATCTTCTTTATCAAGTCTTTTTCAGAATTTTCATGGTGATTTTGCTTAAAACGGTATCTAAGCATAGTGTTACAGTGATGTCCAGTGATCCTAAGCACAAGATGCATGTGATGTGCTTATGGGAAAAATATGTATATTGGACAAGCATTGTCTCTGCATGAGTCCGTACTGTTGGCTGTGAGTTCACTGTTAATGAACCAATAATGTACGGTAAATAGATATCTTTAAACAGAGGCATTCATGAAACAAGTTCATACATTGACTGATGAAAATATTGTGACCAGAGTCTCACAAAATCAAATCTTCCGTCAGAAGTAATGGTTCAGTATCCTCTCATGCAATGTTTGTGGTGACTTTATAGAATACAAAATATTGTGAATAATGACATTTGGCTATATTTAATAATTTAAAAGAATTTGTATTTTTTATGTCAGTTAAAAATTTTTTAGTATGTTTCCTCCTCCATGTCATTCCCCCCCACACCATCTTTCCTACAAGGCAGATTCTATTCTAGGATTTTATAAAATTCCTAAGAATGTACGTAAGTCTAAATGGATAGAAACTGATTAAAATTCCCAAGCCTTTACTTGTATAACTACACACTATTTAAATTATAATTCAAAAGCTTAATAAATGAGAACTTTTTCTGAGAAATTTAATGTCATAAGAATAATTTTTCTCATCCATTAAGTAAATTTAAGCCTATTAAAGTTTCAATCTTTCTTTGTACCTTAAGGAAACTCCAGGTTCAATACAATTTTGGGAAGTAATCTAGACTTTGCCAGAGACCTACAAATTGAGAACATTAATATTTTCCTAGTGGGATTTATTGGTGAAAATTTGAGTCCTTCAATAATTCACACAAATCATAGTAGATAAGTGACATTATAATAGGGTAAACCACATGCTATCATGGACCAAAGATGAGGCTGGATTTAAATTTTTTCTAATTTTGTCTATATTTTCAAATGAAAGAGAGATACTGAGAGGAAAAGATAAGAAGATTCTCTTTTAAAGACTGAGTTCTGATAGCAAGCAGCAAAGCAGTGAAGAAAGAGACACATCTACCGGCAAAGAATTCTATGATAAAGACATCAAGAAAGACACTGGATTTTATTGTAAGAATTTAAAATATTTGCTGCATCCATTCATGATTTCATTATTTTACTAAGTAATGTTTTTCAAGTACCCGTTCAGAGCTATTCAGGCTGTTAAAAATGCAGGGATTAGAAAAATGAGACTTGACTTTTGCTCTCATGAAATATGTACCTCAAAAAAAAAAAAAAAACCCAAAACAAGAAAGGCACAGCAGAAAAAAAAAGATGGCGGATCTGTAAGAAGCAGGCAGTGAACCTCTCCAAGAGTCGCCATCCGGACACTGAAATATAGTGACTGGAGGAGGACAAGAAAGAGGGAAGTGCCTCTCAGGGACCCAGGAAAGATCTGAAGTGCAGTTTGGGGCCCACGGAGAAAGTGAAGAGAGAAACCCCAACAAAGAAGAAGGAGGTGGCCTCCGGCGCCATTTCCCTGTGTCGGGAATCCTGACGTGACTGAAGCGGTTCAAATCTACAGACACACGGTGACTGCCGGCGCCTCCAGGGGCCTCCACAGAGGAACGCGAGAAGCAGCGGTGCAGAGAAGCAGCGGCCGTGAAGGACACACTGACTGGCGGTGAGTGCTGACGCCCAGCCGTCCCGCGAGAGAGAGCGACTAGCTGGGTGCCATTGCAGAGGGGGGCAGCAGCTGTACTTGAAACTCAGGGCAGCCGCCACTCCACCCACGGCTCCAGTGGGGACCTCTGCAGAGGAATGCGAGACGCCGCAGTACAGAGAAGCACCAACCGAGAAGGACACACTAACTGGCACTTTTCTTCCTGGTATTCCAAGAATCTCCTAAGAGTTTGAAATACTAGCAATAAAGCAACCTACCATAGGCAATTTACAAACAGCATCCCAGGAATTAAACTAAAGAAAATGAGACAACACTTAAACAAGATGCAACCCCACACATCCAGTTCACCAAAGGCAAACCCAGGGGGCAGTGAGGCCGGACAAATTGAAAGCCACCCACCTGACATCTCTGAAGTGGTAACAACAAAGCAGTTGAATGAGGCTCTGGAAAAATTTAAATCAGAAATAATTTCTCAGATAACTGCAGAGATAATGTCCACAATGAAGACCATGCTTAAGGACGCTAGAGCAGACACAGACAAAAAAATAGATGAGCTTCAGAAAATGATGGAAGCCATGAATGCTCAGCATAGGAAAGAAATGGACTCCATAAAGCAGATTCAAGCAGATATCCAAGAGAACAAAAATTCCATTGAAAGTATTTGTAGCAGATTAAGCCAATGTGAGGACAGGATCTCAGATATAGAAGACAGGCTTGCAATTAGTGATCATGAAAAGAAAGAATTCTTAAAAATAGCAAGGGACAATGAAAAATCAATCCAGCAGCTGCTAGATGATGCAAAGAAGAATAACTTAAGATTGATTGGAGTCAATGAAAAAGCAGGAGATAGCATAAATGACATCAGAACACTGTTCACAGACATTATCACAGAAAATTTCCCTGGCAGAGAAAAAGAATTTGACGTTCAGATAAGTGAGGCTTATAGAACTCCAATTAACCACGATCAAAAAAAAATCTTCAGCCAGGCATATCATAGTCAAGATTCCAGAAATTCAACATAAGAGTAGAATCTTAAAAGCTGTTAGAGAAAATAAACAAATCACCTATAAAGGAAAGCCCATCAGAATCACAGCAGACTTTTCAGCACAAACCCTCAAGTCAAGAAGAGCTTGGAATGATGTATTTCAAGTTCTAAAGGAAAATAATCTTTAACCTAGATTGATGTACCCTGCAAAACTATCTTTCAAAACTGATGAAGAAGTAAAATACTTCCATGACAAAGAACATCTGAGAAAATTTATAACCACCAAACCAGCACTCCAAAATGTTTTGAAGGACATTCTAGAAAGGGATAACAAGGACTACAACTGCAGAAACCCCAACAGAGGGAATCCACCAGGCAGAGCAAATGATTCAAGAGAGGGAGGGAAAACAAAAATTAAAAGAGGGGGAGCCAACAACAAGAAAATAACATGACAAGGATAAGTCAATACATATCAGTTTTAACCATTAATATTAATGGTCTCAATTCACCAATCAAAAGGCACAGACTGGCAAATTGGATCAAGAAGCAAGATCCAACAATATGCTGTATACAAGAAACACATTTAATTCAAAAAGAAATTCATAGACTGAAAGTCAAAGGATGGAAAACAATACTCCATGCGACAGGAACCCAGAAAAAAGCAGGGGTAGCTATTCTTTTCACAGACAAAGTGAATTTCAAACCAAGAATGATTCAGAGAGATAAAGAAGGTCACTACATCCTTGTAAAGGGAACAATCCAAGAGGAAGAGATAACGATCATAAATATATATGCAACAAATACCAGTGCACCCAACTATATAAAACAAATATTAATGGACATGAAAAACCAAATAAGCACTAATACAATTGTATTGGAGGATCTCAATACTCCACTGTCACAAAAAGACAGATCAACTAGACAAAAAATCAACAATGAAATATTAGAACTGAACCAAACTTTGGAACAAATGGACTTAGTAGGTGTCTACAGAGTGCTCCACCCCACAACATCAGAATACACATACTTCTCAGCTGCACATGGGACATTCTCCAAAATAGACCACATACTAGCTCATAGAACCTGCTTAAGTAAATGCAAAGGAATTGAAATTATCCCATGTATATTATCAGACCATAGCGCAATGAAATTGGAAATCAATGGCAAAAGAAACCACAAGAATTTGCTAAACACATGGAAATTAAATAGCACCCCACTGAACAACCAATGGGTCACAGATGAAAATAAAGAAGAAATTAGATAGTTTCTGCAACTGAATGATAATGACAGTACAACATACCGGAACTTATGGGATACAATGAAAGTTGTCCTAAGAGGGAAATTTATAGCATTAAATTCCTATATAAGGAAAACAGAGCAAGCACAAATAAACAACCTAATGGTGAACCTCAAACTTCTAGAAAAAGAAGAGCAGGCTAAGCCAAAAGCTCGTACAAGGGAGGAAATTATAAAGATCAGAGCAGAAATTAATGTATTGGAAACTAAAAAAACAATACAAAGAATCAACGAATCAAAGAGTTGGTTCTTTGAAAGATTAAATAAAATCGACAAACCCTTATCCAACCTTATTAAAAAAAGGAAAGAAAGTACTCAAATCCATGCAATTAAGAAGGAAAAGGGTGATATCACAACGGACCCTGCAGAAATCCAGAAGATCATCTATACCTACTTTGAAAACTTGTATTCTAATAAGATGGAAAATACAGAAGAAATGGACAGATTCCTAGACACATATGAATTACCAAAGCTCAACCAAGAAGATATAAAAATCCTAAATAAACCAATAACAATCAATGAAATCAAAGATGTAATTAAAAACTTCCCAACAAAGAAAAGCCCCGGCCCTGATGGATTCACTGCTGAATTCTACAAGAAATTTAGAGAAGACCTAACACCACTACTTCTCAAACTCTTTAATGAAATTGAAAGGGAAGCAATACTCCCAAATTCATTCCTGGAAGCAAGCATTACCCTGATAGCAAAACCAGAGAAGGACCCAACTAAGAAAGAGAACTACAGACCAATCTCCCTAATGAACATAGATGCAAAAATCCTCAATAAGATACTGGCAAACAGAATGCAGCAAATCATCAAGAAGATTACAAATTGTGCTGCTATAAACATGGGTGCACATATATCGCTGTGGTACGATGTTTTTAATTCTTCTGGGAAGATGCCCAGAAGGGGAATAGCTGGGTCAAATGGGACCTCCAACCCTAGTTTTCTGAGGAATCTCCACACTGACTTCCACAGTGGATGTACCAGTCGACACTCCCACCAACAGTGAAGAAGGGTTCCTTTTTCCCCACAGCCCCTCCAGCATTTGTTATTAGTTGATTTCTTAATAGTAGCCATTCTTTCTGGGGTGAGATGGTATCTCAGTGTTGTTTTAATTTGCATCTCTCGAATGACTAGTGATGTTGCACATTTTTTTGTATATTTATTTGCCATTAGTATTTCTTCATCTGAGAAATGTGTATTCATCTCAGATGCCCATTTTTGGAGTGGGTCTTTAAATTTGGGAGGTCTGATTTTTTTGAGTTCTTTATATGTTCTCGATAGTAATCCTTTGTCTGAGGAACAGCTGGAAAACATTTTTTCCCACATTGTGGGTTGTCTCTTCACTCTGTTGGTGGTTTCTCTTGCTGTGCAAAAGCTTTTTAATAAGATGAGATCCCAGTTATTGATTCTTTGGGATAGTTCCCGTGCGGTTGAGTTTTTATTCATAAAGTCTTTGCCTACAACAATATCTCCAAGGGTTTTACCTATCCTACCTTCCAGCAGATTTAATGTTTCTGTTTTAATATTTAGATCTCTGATCCATTTTGAATTTGTAATAGCCAGATCTTGGAAACAACCCAAATGCCCATCAACTGAGGAATGGATAAGAAAGATGTGGTATTTTTATACAATGGAGTACTATTCAGCCATAAAGAAGGATAAACTGGAGACTTTTATAGGTAAATGGATGCAACTCGAGAAAATACTCATAAGTGAAATAAACCAGAAGCACATGTGTAAGCATCGTATTATCTCTCTAGTATGAGAAACTGAAAGAGTAAATAAGATCCAAAATGTACAATAGATATGGTGAATCAAAAAGAAACTGGTCAAAAGGAAAGAGAGGCTGGAATAGGGAAAAGAAAGAAGGGAAAGGGAAAAAAACAATTGTATATATATATATATATATATATATATATGATGGTTAAGATAGGTACACTACCATTTTTACTTAGTTCATTGAAGAGTAAGGTTTGTGCCAATAATGTTTGGACAATTGAATGCTAATGTCTGGTGTCCTGAATAACTAACTTAAAGATAGTAATACGTAATGTATTAACCATTGTTACCCTCCTATTATGTTTGTTTGAAAATTAAAAAAAAAAAAAAAAAAAAAAAAAAGAAGATTATACATCATGACCAAGTTGGATTCATCCCAGGGATGCAGGGATGGTTCAACATACATAAATCAATTAATGTAATACACCATATTAACAGAACCAAGGACAAAAATCATATGATCATCTCAATAGATGTAGAAAAAGCTTTTGACAAAGTGCAGCACCCATTCATGATAAAAAACCTACAGAAAATTGGAATAGATGGCCCTTATCTCAATCTGATAAAAGCTATCTATGACAAACCAACAGCCAATATCATACTAAATGGACAAAAACTGAAAGCCTTCTCTCTAAAATCAGGAACAACACAAGGATGTCCACTGTCCCCACTCTTATTCAACATAGTTCTGGAAACTTTAGCCAGAGCAATTAGACAAGAGAAAGAAATAAAAGGAATTATGATTGGAAAGGAAGAAGTTAAATTATCATTATTTGCAGACGACATGATACTCTACGTAGAAGACCCCAAAAACTCCACTAAAAAATTGCTAGATTTAATAAGCAAATTCAGTAGTGTAGCTGGATACAAAGTCAACACTCAAAAATCAATAGCCTTCCTGTACACCAATAACAAACTCACTGAGAGAGAAATTAGGGAAACAACACCTTTCACAATCACATCTAAAAAAATGAAATACCTAGGAATCAGTCTCACAAAGGAGGTAAAAGACCTCTACACTGAAAACTACAGTACTCTGAAAAAGAAGATTGAAGAGGATATCAGAATATTGAAAGATATCCCTTGCTCTTGGGTCGGAAGAACCAATATAGTGAAAATGGCCATACTTCCAAAACTGTTATACATATTTAATGCAATTCCAATCAAAATTTCAACAACATATCTCACAGAATTAGAGAAAACAATCCTAAAATTCATCTGGAACCAGAAGAGACCTAGAATACCAAAGGCAATTCTGGGCAACAAAAGCAAGGCAGGGGGCATCACAATCCCTGATTTGAAATTATTCTATAAAGCTACTGTGATAAAAACAGCATGGTATTGGCAAAAAAACAGACCTGAAGATCAATGGAATAGAATAGAAGATGCAGAAACAACTCCAGACATACTAAGCCACCTTATCTTTGACAAAGGTGCCAAACACATTCACTGGAAGAAAGATAGCCTCTTTAATAAATGGTGCTGGAAAAATTGGCTCTACACATGCCGAAGATTAAAATTAGACCCATATCTTTCACCGTGCACTAAACTAAATTCAAAATGGATCAAAGAACTAAATACTAAAACAGAAACATTAAATCTCCTGGAAAATAGAATAGGTAAAACTCTAAGACATTGGTGTAGGCAAAGACTTTATGAATAAAACCCCCATAGCACAGGAAGTAGCGCAAAGAATCAACAACTGGTATCTCATCTTATTGAAAAGCTTTTGCACAGCAAGAGAAACCACCAACAGAGTGAAGAGACAACCCACAACGTGGGAAAAACTGTTCGCCAGTTGTTCCTCAGACAAAGGATAACTATCGAGAACATACAAAGAACTCAAAAAAATCAGACCTCCCAAATTTAAAGACCCAATCCAAAAATGGGCATCTGAGATGAATAAACACTTCTCAGATGAAGAAATACAAATGGCAAATAAATATATGAAAATATGTTCAACATCACTAGTCATTCGAGAGATGCAAATTAAAACAACACTGAGATTCCATCTCACCCCAGAAAGAATGGCTATTGTCAAGAAGTCAACTAATAACAATGCTGGAGGGGCTGTGGGGAAAAAGGAACCCTTCTCCACTGTTGGTGGGAGTGTTGACTGGTGCAGCCACTGTGGAAATCCGTGTGGAGATTCCTCAAAAAACTAGGATTGGAGGTCCCATTTGATCCAGCTGTTCCCCTTCTGGGTATCTTTCCAGGAGAATTAAAAACATCGTAGCACAGCAATATATGTGCACCCATGTTTATAGCAACACAATTTGTAATAGCTAGATCCTGGAAACAACCCAAATGCCCATTAACAGAGGAATGGATAAAAAAGATGTGGTATTTCTACACAATGGAGTACTACTCAGCCATAAAGAAAGATAAACTGGAAACTTTTATAGGTAAATGGATGCAACTCGAGAAAATACTCACAAGCAAAATAAACCGGATGCACATTTGTAAACATCGTATTGTCTCCCTAGTATGAAAATGCAATTTCACTGTGACTACTTCATTTCTTAGTCTTCTATTTTTACCTAGCTCTTACATGGCTTAATCTTATACTGAGTAATATTTTTCTCCAAAAGATATTTGTACATTCTCTAATGCTTGAGTTTGTTAATACATAAGAATGTTTACTTGTTGTCTTAAAAAAAAATAAATTAATTCAACACTCAAAAAATAAATAAATAGGGGCCGGTGAGATGGCTCAGCGGCTTAAGCGCCTGCCTGGCAAGCGCGAGGGCCCAAGTTCGACTCCCGGAACCCACATATGAAAAAGGGGCCGGTGATATCGCTCAGTGGCACGGGCGCCTGCTGGCGCGCGAGGTCCTGAGGTCGACCCCCCGGTACCCACAAAAAAAAAAAAAAATAAAAAAATAAATAAATAAATAAAGAGAAAAAAAAGAAAGGCACAGCAAACATGTCAAATTATATATATATAATTACAAAGTATAATTATATATATATATAATTATATATATATATAATTACAAAGTATAATTACTCATAATTACAAAGTTTAAGCTGGGAATGGTGGCTCACGCCTGAAATCACAGCATTTGGGAGGCTGAGGCAGCAGGATTGCCACAGGTTAGAGGCCAGCCTGTGCTACATAGTGAGTTCAATGCCAGCGTAAACTACATAGCAAGACCCTGTCTCAAAAAAAGTACAGGGCCGGTGAGATGGCTCAGCGGCATAAGCGCCTGCCCGGCAAGCGCGAGGGCCCGAGTTCGACTCCCAGAACACACAAACGAAAAAGTGGCCGGTGATATCACTCAGCGGCACGGGCGCCTGCTGGCACGCGAGGTCCTGAGGTCGACCCCCGGTACCCACCAAAAAAAAAAAAAAAAAAAGTACAAAGTTTACAAATTAGGGAGGGGGTAGAAGGCAGGAGAATGGGAAGAGAGGAAGTGTATGGGAGAGAGAGAGAACTGGGTGGTGAGCCGCTCAGAATCTGAGAAAGGAATCTGTAAGCTAAGAGTAAGAGTTGAGAACCTGCAGTGCAGTGCGTATGTCGGTCTACTTGAACGCTCAAGTATCCAGAGAGAACCTGTTCATATTTTAATTTCTTCATATTTAAGAAACATTGTGGATGTGTAAGAGATTAGTGTGCATTTAAAGATTTATTCTTGTATTCTTACTAGACTCCTTCTTACTTGATGATCAGCTACTTAATATCTATCCACAAACCTATAAACATCTTATTTATTGAATATACTTAACAGGATTTCCACACTATATTGAACTTTCAGTAATAGCATGCTCTCCCTTGCTTCTGGGTATTCTTACATTCTGATTCATTCTTGGGATGATTTTGTTGCTAGTGCCCCATTGTTACATGATCCTACCGTGTCAAATCAAAATAATATTTTTCAGCATTTTGTACTCTTTCAATCTCAGTTACTTTGTGTACCTTCTGTTTAGAATGTGTAAGGGTATAAGAACATTTGTCCTACTCTATCAACCAGAAAACAAGACAATCAATAAAAATCACAACTCCTTGAACCCTTTAGAAGAAGAGGTAAGCTTAATTTCAGGTAGAAGCATTATTTATCTTGGACTTTACTATACTGGCTTCAATAAAAATTTATACATGGAAAAGCAAGGAAAATAACCTGGTGTCAAGAGGTATGACACTAAAGTGAAACACACTTGGAAATATACAAGGTATAATACTTACCAAATAGGAACTTTTACACGCATTTAATACATTAAAATATCCTGTGAATGTAGTGCATGAAGAGTTTCTAAATATACTAGAAATGCTAGAAAACAATTGGGTTAGTTTTTTTGCAACAATGTGCTGCAATAGATCTGGAATTATCTGGACATGATACTTATTAAAAAGGCCAGTTTTGCTGGTAAGTTTCCCATTAGTGAGAAAAGAAACTTTTTTGCTCATCTTTGTATTTCTGTATGGATCTTTCTAGTTCCTACTATAAAGCTTGGTCCATAGGAAGTGGCTTACAAATATTTGTGGAAACACAGGCTGAAAATGAATTTGAGAAACATATCATATCTAGTTTGCATTCTAATATGTATTATACATAAAAATTGGCTTAGATTTATAACAATAAATTTAACTTCAGAATATTTGTAAGGCAAAAGAAAACTATTTAAATGTTTGTTTTAGAATGACAGGGAGTGTAAACAAAAAATAAAAATAGGAGCACATTACAGAACTATGAGATTATAACGCAAGGTCATATGATACAAATGATTTCATTGTTTAACCTAGGCTATCACTTTTTCTTTAATTCCTCACTTTATCATGTCCAGATAGTGTGGTGATCATTCTGCAACACTACTATAGTTACCTATGTATCCACAGGACCTGCACCAAATACTTAGAACACAGAGGCATGCAGGAAAGCTAGATGGCAGTCACACCAAACGCCTAGGTTGACATATTCATCTTGTTTTTTCCGTTAACAAATTTGTCCTTAAAACCAGGGAAATGGTTTTCAATTTAAGGGATCTAAGGGAGGTATCTCAGACAGTGACAAAGCCCAAGAACATATCCTCCTCTGGACCATGGTCCCAAATAGCTGTGCGGCTCTGATAGTGGGCTGTAGCCAGCAACACATATCACCTACGAGTTGGTTAGAATTGCAGAATTTTGGACTCTACGTCAGACCCAGTAAAGGAGAGTATGTATTTTAATAGGATGCCTGGTGATTTGTGTATATATTAGAATCTGAAATCCAACATCTCAGAGAACTCCTCACTTCCACACCACGCAAACTGTATGGCAATTAATAATGCAACTCATGACTTGCCCTACAGCTAGACACCAAGCAAACCTGAACCCCTTTGGGATTATGCTTGCTAGTAATTGGAGGAGTAATTTTATTCAGTTTAGGATCATCATTGAGCTAGTGTTCAGAGATATTTTAGGTAAAATTCATGGAAAATTTTCAAATGTTTTAAAACAGTGAAACAGAACTTTCCTAGGCATTAAGGTGAAGGAATGCAGACTTTTATATCTTTTCACAGCCAGAGCAACGTTCTCTGAGATTTTTTTCTTGGTTGTACACAGGCCACGTGCTTGACCAGGAATGAGTGTGCAGGTGTGGCAGAAAGGTCTGACAGTCCACTGACTCTCTCTAAGTTTAAATCTTATTTTACTAAAAGTAAATTAGAGTATTCTTTGAACAAATATTCTTTTAATTACTTTAAAATTGATATTTTACCTGTGGGAAACTTATGAGGGACATATGTATATGTACTAGTGTGTATATGTATGTGTGTGTAAATATGTAGGTATATACACATGCACGTAGATATGCACATATGGAAACATATTTTATATTGCGATAGTTAATTTATGTGCCAATATTGTTTGCACTGATGGCTGTCTTGGACGTATGCAGCTAAAGTCAATTGGTGGCATGCATGAGCTTGCTGCTCAGAAACTGACCAAGCCTGCAAGTGTGAAAGTAGTTAAAGTGAGCCCACCCCCACAGCTGTTTTAGCTGCTGCTCCTGAATATAGACACAAGTTCAAGTATAAGACTGAATTTGGCTTTTGGAACCAGGCAACATGTTGTGTCCCCACTTCCAGCCTGCTTCTACTTAGACTACAATGCCCAGAAGCAGCTAGGATTGAGAGTAGAGGGATGGATATCTCTTAAATCTTTGTATCTGTGTTATAACTTCTCATAAATAATCATGATCAACAAGTGCAGGAAGGAATGCATATTGGAAATGTATTTTTAATATATGATTCAAAATTTTAGACAATCAGGAATTACATTTATAATAGAGTTCAGAAATATAGTCTATGTACCAAATCAGGTAAATAAGACTTGTTTTGGTAACTAACACTTACTCAAGTGTAGTTGTACACATTCATTTCTACATGGTCCAACTGCTTTGGACCTTCAGACATGTTTGAATTGTTACAACAGAGACTGATACATATGCAAAATAAAATATGACTGTTTGTAAATAAGAATATGGATTGAGCACATTTATTTTTCTAAATTTCTAATTGAAATTCCACTAAAATAAAATGTTTTAAGGATTAACAAAAAAATAAATCCACAATGACCAAATATAAGTGGTAGTAATGGCAATCAAATTTTACAAGCTCGAAAGCAAAAGGACAAGTGAGTACAGATAAAATGGATCTGCGAAAACCAGAATTAAAGCAGTCAGTGGAAAAAGATGAAAAATGACGGTATTTGAATTGATATAAAGATTATTAAAGAAAGAGTTTAACACCAAACATTCTCAAGGTTTTAAAGCGAAGGGAAGAAAGTGACACACACTTATACAAGTATAATCATGATGGGAAGGTACACTGATACAATTATTTTGGAAAACAATTTGTCAACACTCAGTAAAGATGAAGATGCACATGCAGAGATTTCATTTCTACATATATGACCTAGAAGATCTCTCTCTCTCTCTCTCTCACTTTCTCAGTGGTATTTGGAAAAAAGAATAAAACCAAATGTGTATCAATAATAAAATGGATAAAAACATGAGATATAAAACACATTATGAACAAGCTAAAGTTAGTCACTGTTATGGTTTAAATATGTTGAGTCCCCAAAGGACTCATGTATTGACTTTATTCCTATTATAACGATGTTCAGAGATGGGGCCTAAATAGGTGACTTAATCATAGGGCACTGACTTCATCAAGTGGATTAATCCATTAATGAGTTCATTGGCTGAGTGAGCTTATTAGGAGCTAGGACCTAATTAAAGGAAGTAGGTCTGTGGGAGCACGCCTCTGAAGGGCATACATTTTCTTGGGCCCTCTTTCTCTTGTCTCTACTTCCTGGCTTCCACGAAGTGAGGAGCTTTCCTCTTCCATATCTTTCCACAGGATATTTTTGCCTTGGAACCACCAAAAAATGGACTGAAATCTCTGAAACTATAAGCCAAAATATACCTTTATTCTTTGAAGTTTTGTATGTCAGGTATTTGGTCACAGTGACAAAAGAGTGAATAACACATTCATATTCATATTTCTCAAAAATATGTGTTTTTTGCCCCCCCAAGTATTTAATAAAGAGTTCCATGTTTAAACAGCCAACAAATTTTGTATGGCTTGGACTTACAAAAAATGGCAAAAGTATGAAATTGAACCATGTAAAATAGCCATTTAAAATGGCTAAATATTTTTAAAAATTACAAATTATTTATTTTGGAGAGCAGGAATTGGGAACAAATGTTGGCAAGAGAGATCTTCTAGGTTATATATGTAGAAATGACAGTTCTGTATGTGCATCTTCACCTTTACTGAGTGTTGACCGTCAAGTGGTAGATTTTTAAATTATATAAATGTATTTAACAAAGAATTTAAAAAATCAGCTAGGTATTGTGTAATAAGCCATTCAAAAGTACATTACTGGTTCTCACAAATTAATGCTGATGCCATATTTATAAATAAAAAATCAAACAATTTATTGCCTTTACTTTAAATGTGGATGAATAATCAAACAGTACATTTTGGAGTGTTTCAACTGGGAGGTATCTGGAGGAGTCTACTCAGACCTACTCATGCGGTTTAACCCTCTGATTTTTAGTTACCTGTGGAACATGGAACACAGATCGGGGGATTTCTAGTGACAGTCTATGACAGATGCCCATTTTTTATTGCAAGGGACCTGAAATAAATCATTACCCTTGTTTCTGCCAGTTTTACAGGTCAATCTTTCAAATGTTGGATGTATATCTATTTCACTGGTAAAATTTTAACTTCCCATCTTTAATTCTACATCATATATTTGTATATCCTTTTAGTTCCTGTAAACTTCCTCATGATTGCTCAGTTATTAAAAGAAGAAATTTATTCTCATAATGTCATACTGTCATCTGGCATTGCTCAGTTTTATTCCTACATAAAAGAAACGGATGATTAAATGGTATAGCTGGAAAGTGTTGTGTGAGAGTGGCACACATATTTAGTGGCCAAAGTAGTGAAATTAGTGTGTAAAGTGTATCAGACTTAAACGCCTGGAGAATAAGATTACCCATCAGTCTTGTTCATTTCTTTAACTGCCATCTACTAAAGGCCTTTGCCCCTCCCTGATGGTGCTTTAGATGCTGAGGGAGGGGTGCAAAATATCATTTTTGTGGAGATTGCCATAGTTGTGTGGTATGTCAGACGAAGTAAAGTGCGGTGTGACAATGAGGAATGTCTTCTTGTATTTTAATGATCCCTAAAATACATTTGAATAAGGTTTTTTTGTGCTTAACTTCTTTCTCCTTTCTTCTCTATTATTCTTGTTAAAAATTGGAAAATATAGCATTTCACTAGGCAACAAGGCTGCCTAGAAAGATTTCTACAAAAGAATATGAAGGACAAAGGATAAAGAAATCATCACTAATTTTCACTGAGTTCCTAGGGCTGAAGTCATATTCAGTGCTAGAAGTGATTTGAAATTAGTATTAGAGAAACCTGCATTCCTGAGCACAATGAAGAAATCCAGTAAGAATCAATCTGTGGCCATAATTAATTAATGTGGATTTTATGGCAGTAATAGTCATTCAGAAACCGTTTCTTTTATAAATATCTACTCTACTTTGCGGAAAACCAAATAAGAAGGAAAACACGTAAGAGCTATTATTGCAAAGGATGGGATTTCAGGTCAAGTCAGAACTTCTATTATCCATAGCTCCTCAGAGCACTGCTTCCCTGCCCCTCCCCCGCACTCAGACACCTGCTTTCGGTGAGGAGAGGCGGCTCCTGCCAGAGACCTCGAGCTCAGGGGAGGCTGTGCTGTAATCACAGTTGCCATTGCTGTAAGGCAGGCACCTAAGTGCTACAACTCTGCCCTCAAACTTAGCTTCCCTGAAGCTTTGTCAGAATTCAAGAGCATTCACTATCCTGCATAAAGGTCTGAAAAGTTCAGTGTTGAATAGAATATTCTTAATAAAGTGATCTGATAAATGTGGCTCAGAAAAGCGAGTTAGTTGTGTAAGTCACAACTGGTTGCACTTGGACTTGATGCAGCTCTTACATCTTTTCAACCAGAATTCATTTTTGTAGATCCTTGGAGAATTTATAATAGTCTATGTGGAAATACAGATTAAATATATATATATATATAATTTATATTTAATGTGTATATACAATATCATTAAATATCAATTGATATATATTGATATATGATATGTAAAAACATATTGAGTTATATTAAAGACATAAGTAGAAGAGGGCTAAAGGAATTAGGGTATTACAAAGTATAATAAGGTTCAATTAGGTTGAAGAGTTTGGAATAATGACATTAAATTAATAAGAGTGTTCCTAAGAAGTTAACACTGGAAAATAATTTGTTTAGGACTGGAAAACTTATTTTAATTGTGGCACTTAACAAGTGCTTAACAGAAGCCCGTGAATCAGTTTGTATCTTCTTACTCAGAAAAGCAGCACCGAGAGTGGCTTTTGGGAACTTTTATAGGCCCAATAATCTCCATCAATATCCCCAATTTCCTCATAGATTTAAAAAAAAAATATATATATATATACACAAATTGTGTATATAAAATATGTATATGCATATAAAGTATATATGAAAAACAATGTATATTTTAAACTATTATTTATAATGCATGTATTTATATTATTTATTTATATATAAAGAATATGCCATGAAGTATAAAATAGCATTTTCAGAGAACTTTGTTAGAACATCATACATAAAAATAGCAAATTTATCTTACAAACCATTTTGCCTCTTTTCCCAAGCCAATTGTTCTTTCTGAATTGTCCCTTTACAGAAATTCTGAAGTTGCTCCTATTCCAATGACAGGCAAGTTACAAAAAGAGTGCTTCTAAGTACTAGGGTGTATTTGGATTTTTGTCTTATTGGAAATGTGCCTTTACCCAGAATTCATACCAAAATAAAGCTAGAGTTAAATGTCTTTTGGTTTCCTTTTTCTGAATTATTATAGCCCTTACCATAAAAATCTAACACTACATAATGCAGTGCTCTATCTATCAGTAAGTTTATGCCTGTCTTTTGGTTTCCTCCCTCTGTGTACAGCACAAGAAAAGCAGAGGTTCTCTGTGATGCTGAGCAGAGGGATTGTCACATCCATCTTTGTATGAGAGTCTGGAAGTTTTCAGTGTTTAAATTGAGAGGTTATTGTTTGCTTTGTAAGTAATGACTGAGGTCTAATGCCATGGGGGCTAACATCGGGAAAAATTGCCTTAGTGAAATTAAATTGTCTCTTTTGCCAAATGAATACAATTCAGGAAGTGAAGGAGGAGAGGGGGAAAAAGAACAGGAGGAGGAGTACGAGAAGGGGGAGGAAGGGGGAAGAAGGACGAAAAGGAAGAGCAGTGGGAGGAGGAGGAGAAGGCAGAGGAGGAGGAGATGTCCAGGTTTGGTATAAGAATCTCCAGTTTCCTTAGTCTTATCTGAGAGAGCAAGTGGTCATATAACATCTTTGGAGAAAGCTCCATGAATGAAGTTTTGTGCATTTGAGAGCCAGTATTTGTGTTAGGGAAATAGGTGGTCCTGGCGCTAGGGGACAGTTGAGGAGGCTGGGCTATTTTACCTAAATTTACTTTTTCATGTCTGGTGCACCTCAGAATGAGACATCATCATTGCATTACCCGGAAAACTCAAACGTCCGAGGGTTGTTGGTCACTGACTCAGGCTCATCTTCTGTGTCTTTTCCATCCTAAAGCACGTGATGAACAGAATCATTGCTTTCTTTATTCAACACTACCATCAATAGAATAGACAGTCTACTTAAGATAAAAATAGAAGAAATATCCTAATGTCTCTTCTGAAGTAGCTCACAGTCTAGTGGCAGAAGAAATGTGTAAAAAAGTACAGGATGGAAGAAAAGAAAAGGATACATATATCCTTACAATAACAGATGTGCACATATATCCTTACAATGCAAGGTATAATGTATTATAAATGTAAGCAAAATAAGAGCTCCAGGGTAATAAAGATGGAACAAGTAAGGTTATTTTATTCTCAAGGAAAATCTAAAATAATATTTTTGAAAGTAATTGAGGATTTTGGAATATTTTGTAGAGAATGGCAGGAACCAAAGGGAAAGAGCGTAAATTATGGCAATGAGCCACACAAAAAAAAGAATATCATTTATTCAACAAGTTCTCATTGAACACATATTCTGTGTGGGGCAGGGAATTTGTGCTTATTTGGTACCTCCGGTATGATCAACACTCTTCTGTGGTTGACCTAAATTATTATCATTTAGAATTAAAAGAGCGAAGCAAAATAAGGGCACCAAATATCTTCACTACCATTTACCAACATTTTAAAAGTTTTGGCTACATAGTAGTGTGGAATCTGAATTGCATCAATATAAATTAAGATATCATTTATAATCCACAGAGCAACTACAAAGAAAATAGCTCATATTATGGTAACAATGACAAGGGAATTAAAGTCACATACTGAAAAGTTTCTTATTCCAGTGGAGTAAAATATTTAACAAAAATGTAGAAATAAATAATTCTTAATCAGTAATTGCATTAAATGTAAATCTGGTAAAAGTGTCTAAAAAGTAGAGATTTACAGAATGGATTTTGAAAACAACATCCAGTTATATACTCTCTACTACAATCTCATTTTAGTTTGAAAAATTCAAAGAATTTGAAAGTAAAAGGATAGAAAAAGATAATCCATACAATACTAATCAAAAGAGAGATGGAATGGGTATACTAATGTCAGACAAAATAGACTATAAGACAAAAATTGTTATAAAAACACAGAAAGATATTATATATTTACAAAAGGACCAATTCATTAAGAAGATATCAAAACCATAAACATATATGTCTTCAACATCAAAGCACCAAAATACATAAAGCAAAACTGACAGAATTAAAGGAAGAAATGACAGGGCAACATTGAAGGTTGGAAAGTTTAATATTTCATTTTCATTAAAGTAAGGAAGACAACACAAAAGATCAGCCAAAAAAAAAAAAAAAAAGGACTATCTGAACACCACAATACATTAAATATACCTAACACACATAGGCTCACTCCAGACCACATCAGCAGAACTACATACCTATAATGCGTACATGGAACATACATGGATAGACCATGTGCTACACCACAAAACAAGTTTTGATAAACTTAAAAATATCAGTATCATTCAATGTATATTCTCCAATAACAATGTAATGAAATGGACAAGTCAATAACGGAATGAAGTTTGGAAAATTTACAAACGTGAAAATTGAACCAAACTTTCAAACAACCAATGGGATGAGAAAGAAATCAAGAGGGGAATTAGAAAATATTGTTAAGTGATCAGGAATGATAACGTAACATATAACAACTTATGGAACATAAGAAAATCACCACTCAGCTGGAAATTCATAGCTTTAAAGTCTAAAAGAAGAAATATTTTAAACAATAACCTAACTTTCTACCTTTAAAACTAGAAAAAGAAAACTAAATCCAAAGTTAGCCTATGGAAGAAAACAATCAAGGTTAAAAGCCCAGATAAAGAGAATAGAGAATAGAAAGTCACAGAGAGGATCAGCAAACCCAAAAATGGTTGCTTGAAAAAGAAAGGGGCCCAAAACAATAGCAGCATCTCTCCTTCGTTCCCGACTTCAGTAATTTGAGTGCTGTCTGGTCTTCTGTGTCCATACAGTTAAGGATTTGGTACTTTTGTTATTGTACTGAGATAACCGTATTGTTTGTATTTTTGGAAATCATTATATTCCTCTCAAATAAAACAACTCACAAGGCCTACTGAAGTTGCCCAGCACAGTGCTTCTTAAACTATCTGTAACGAAGGAGTAGTTTAAGTTTTTTTCCAATTTGTCACAGATCAATACTTCTGTAAAGTACAATAAAAAATAAATGACTAGAAAAATGAAATAGAAAGCATTTGAAACACTACCTAATCTTTTATTATTATACTCCGCAGACATAGAATTACTCTGTGAAATTACTGTAGAAGTTTCTAAACACTCAATTTTTGTACCTCTTTGTGGACCAGTGCACACACAGGCCAGAGGACAATGCTTTGCGTTGCACTGTTCTAGAAGCATTGTCATTTTTTTTCACAGATCCATACTTTTTCAATGATTCAATTAGAGAACAGATGGCATTGACTTTCAGACTAATGCAGAGCACACAATTTAAGATAATTATCTTTTCTCTCTTCTCTGGAGCAAGGGAAGATTTGAAGGTTTTCTTCAAAGCTGAATAGAGGGCAATAGTAAATAGAAAAAGAGCCCTATTAAAAATGCAAGCATAGTTTCAACAATGTCAGTCTCATGAAAATAGAGTTTTTAAAATTTTACCCTAAGCATAATAATCAAAAGTTTATTCTACATGATATTTTCTAATCACTTCATGTTATGGTTGATTTAAAATCTTTTCTTTAACTCCAGCACCTGAACTTCCTCAAAAAGAATTTCTATCAATTGTTTCTGTGAATGAGTTAAAATTTCCCATTTCTTTGCATGCTCTGTAATATTTTGTTGAAAACCAAACAATTGGAATATTTTAAGTTGGCTATTCTGTACATTAGATTCTGCTACCTCCTTTGGTTTTGCCATTCTTGATTGAAGGCTAAAGTTATACATTTGTATAGTGACCTTTTCAAATTATTTTCCCCGAGACTATTTTCCTTCCTATGTGTGGTCGTGAAGTCTCTGTTCTGTTATCATAGATATCAGTCTGTATCCTGATCTCTGGCAGAGATTTCCTTAAATACTTGGAGCAAAAGCAAAGCAGAACAAAGCAAAGCAAAACAAAATAAAACAAAACTAAACACTCTTCAAATATACAACCCTCTCCCTGTCTTTGAAGATTGGTCCTGAGTTGGAGCATTTCTTCAACCTTAAACAACTTTGCCTTATGCTTCACCTCCTGATTGCATGGAACCTACAAATTAACAGATACGCAGGCCTATGTTCCTCTCAGGTATTTTCTGGTGGTACATCTGATCCTTGGCATATGCATTGCATACTGGCTTCCTTGGTAAGTTAGTCAACTTTCTTTCCATCACTGTGACAAAATACCTGTGAAAAACAACTTAAAGGAGGGAAGGTTCATTTTATCTCATGGTTTCAGAGTTTAAATCCACGGTTTACTGACTTTGCTGCTATTAGTGATGAGGAAGACATGGTGGAAAGGTTTGGAGGAGGAAAGGCACTTACCTCACGGAAGCCAGGTGATGAAGACAGAGTGAGAGCCTGAGATGAAGGGTTTGGAGACAAGATATTGCTCCCAAAGTAATGTCTGCATGACACACTTCCTCCAGTTAGGCCCACTTCTTAAGTTTCTATCACCTTTCAATAAAGCTTTCAAATTACAGTTTCATCAATTGATGAAGTTAGAGATCTCATGATTGATGATGTGCCCTTTCCAAAAGGTCCACCTATTAAACACAAGCCTTCTGGTAGGCATTTTAGATCCAAACTCTAATACATGGTATGCATGATAGCCTTTGGAAGATATTATTTCTCCAAGAATCTTTCTCCCAAGCTTAATTTCCCAGCTGTTGAGTCTGTTTGCTCTTTGTGTCATCTGTCATCACTTGCTCAAAGCTCTGCAGACAGAGTATGTCTTTAAATCTTTGGACAGTTGCTATTCCTGCTGGAAATGTCCTGCAGACTGAAAGGGTCAAGGGCTGCAAAAGAAAATTTAGCCTCTGTGCCTGCCTTTCAGGTAATTGCCAGACAGGTCAAAATTCATAACCACATGGGTTTTTTTGTTTGGTTTTATTGTGAGAAAAAGTTCTGTATTGCTTCCTCTTGGTACCAACATGTCTCACCAGTAGTTTGGGCTGATGTCTATGCAGCCACAGCTGAGATGGAGAATGACAGATGATTGGTGAGCAAAATACTACAGTGCTTTCTTACTGAAAATTAGCAGTCTGTTATTCTCCATCACACTCCCATCAGGTTGTGGTCAATTTTTGTTTAGATTGAAGAGTTCCAAAAGAGTTGGTTCAGTCAGCTTTGGCTGCTTAATTGTTGTTTCGGTTGAAGTATTCATTTCTCGAGTTTTCAACTTCTCCATTTTGCATGGCATCACAGTTTAACTCAGTGAGGGATGGGTTTAGAGCAGAGTTGCCAATACATGGTGCTGGAACAGTTGGATTCCACATGTGGAATGAAGCTGTATCTTATTTCATACCATATAAAAGTCAGTTTAAATTTGAAAAGACCCCATGTAAGAGCTGAAACTATGTGATTTTTCACAAGAAAACATACAGGTAAATCTGTGGGATCTTGATTTGGAAAAGAATATTTAGATATGACACAAAAAGTAAAAAAAGCTCAAAAGTAAAAATTGATACATGGGGCTTCAAAAAATGAAACACTTGGGTTTGAAAGGTACTATGATAAAATAAAGATAATCCGCTGAAGAAGAAATTTTTCAAATCATACATTTGTTGATTATCTTCTGTGTACACTATATGAAGAACTCTTTCAACTTAACAATTAAAATTACAAAATTAAAAATTGAGCAACGTATTTGAATAGTTTTCTATAGAAAACATACAAATGGTCAATCAGTTAAAAATTATACATGACATGAAAAATGCTCAACACTGTTAGTCACTAGGGAAATGCAAATTAAAACTACAACAGGATACCATATCTCATTTCCATTGTGATTATAAGAATTATAATAGAAGACAAAATATAGGAAATGTTGATGAAAATCTGGAAAAATCAGAACCTTCAAACATTGTTGGTAGAATGTAAAATCGTGGGCCTACCTTAGAAACCAATCTGGCAGTTCCTCAGAAAGTGAAACGTGGCATGTGATTGTTCTGAATGCTGTGGGCTGTTGTAGCCGTGGTATTTGTGCATCTAAATGCAAAAATGGGGAAATCAATATGAATGATAACAAGTGGCTCCTCTGTGCAGGACCCTTACCGTGAATGGAGCTCCCAGGGCTGGCCGTTGCACTGGGTAAGTCAGTGAGTGAGTGGTGAGTGTGAATCCCGGGATGTTACCATGCACTGCTGCAGACTTTATAAATACCGCAGTTTTAAGCTATACTAAATTTATAGAAAATGTTTTTCTTCAATGATAAATTAACCTTAACTTACTGTAACTTTTTTACTTCCTAAACTTCCAAGTTTTTAAATTGTTTAGATCTTTTATAATAACATTTGGCTTAAAACACAAAATCTGTTGCACAACATTACAAAATATTTTCTTTCACTATATCCTTATTCTATAAAATTTCTGTGTTCTATATTTTACTTTTGAATATTTTAAAAACTAAGACACAAGCACATGCCTGAACCTGGCCTTCACAGGGTCAGGATCACCAACATCACCATCTTCCACTGTCTTGTCCACCTAGAAGTTCTTCATATACATTAACACCCATAGCAATGCCTCCTCCTTCTCAGTTACTTCCCGAAGGACCTGCCTGTCACCGTTTTACAATTAACATTTTTTATAAGTACACTCCAATAATAAAAATGTAGTGTGTTACATTCATAAAATAGGAACTTAGTTCTTTATTAGCCTCATCAAGTGTCATGTTCCATATAAAATTATATGTCATAAACTTTTGCACAACTGGCAGCACAGTAAGGTTTGTTTACACTAGCATCACTGCACACACGTGTGTAATGCAGTGGACTACGATACTAGGATGGCTGCAAAACCACTAAGCAATTGGATATTTTTAGCTACATAATAATCTTACAGGACCATCATTTTGTATGTGTTCATTTTTGAAATAAATGTCATTGTAGCTTTTGATTCCATTTATATGAAATATCTGGAAGAAGAAAATCTATAAAGACAGAGGGCAGAATAGTGGTTGCCAAACGTCAATAAAATGACAGAGTTTGGGAAGAAGTGCTAAACCTAAGTGCTACACAGAGTCTAGCATAGGACTTTGGTTTGGGTCAGAAAAACACTGAAAAGTCAATTGTGATGATTAGATGATTTTTATGAATGTACTAAAATACTGGATTGTATGCTTTAAAAGCGTGAATTATGTAATATGTGAATTATAGCTAAAATATTATAAAATAGACCATGAATCATTTAATTAGGGAAACATGAATCCATACTAATGTAAGTGAAGGAATGGATAAATCCACAGTTTGATGAGGAACCAGACATTTCATAATCTCAAATTATCTCCACAGAATCAATTTAGAAAACTTACCTTTTAGATTCTGTTACTTCTGCACCATTGTGTTACTTCTTAACCACTCTCAGTAAAATCTCTATCAATCATCTCAGGGTTCTATGAGAAACTAAATTGAAGATGTATCTGAGTATGCATGTGTGTACACATGTATGTAGGTATGTGTGTGTCCGTCTACTCACCCACCTACCCCTATCTGCACACCTTAATAATTAGTGATTAATCTATTACATAAATATATTAAGGGGTTTAGATCACAGAATTGTCTCTTATGATCCATAATGTCATAACTCTTGTATTTAGCCTGCCTGAAAAAAAGGACCATGTAGATGGTGCCAAGGTCTGCTGTCAGTTTAAGCAGTAGCCCAGCTCTTTTGGATCATGGCTGCAGCAGCCTCTGAGCACCTAGGTGGCTGAATTTAGGTCAACACTTTCCTAGGCAGCTCTTAATGATGAGCACAGTGGTCTGGGGCTTTCTTCTCAAAACAGTCTTCTAAAGGATTTTACCCTTTTATACTTTTGAGCCCATAATGGGTGGGGCCTTGGGATTTCCTGGGATGACATCAAAACACCTTTCCTATTGTCCTGAGGCAAAGTGCTTGGCTTTTAAAAAACAATAATCTTTTAAGCAACCATACTCTCTTAAACCCCAATTTTACATGATGAGATTCCTTTTCAGCAAAGCTGCAAAATTTTCACAATTTCCAGCTTTGCTTTTCACTCTGATTCTCATGGTAGTTTGACTAGAAGTAGCCAGCTATACCCATATCACAGCACGAAGGTTGGGCTAACCTTACGTTTTCAACATCATATCAATTAATCTGCCAGCTTAAGTTTAGGTTTATACAAAGTCTTAGGACATGGACAGATATAGGCAAGTTCTTTGTTGAAATGTTATATGCGTGGCCTCAAGTTCATTTTCCAATACAGTCTTCTTTCCCATCTGAAACTCAAGAGCCTGGCCTTCACTATCACATTCCAAACAGCATTCTGGTCTACTGAGCTCTCACAAGAATTCCCCATCAAGCTCTGTTTTCAGCATTCTGGGGCTTCGCAAGCTCGCATATTCAAACCTTCTTAAGCTCCTCCCAGAAACAAGTCCCAAAAGCTCAGAATCACATGGACATGTACAGTCACAGATATGACCCACTCCTGGTACACATTTTCTGTAATTTAAGCTTTCCTATTGCTGAGACAAAATACCTAACAACCACAATTTAAAGAAGGAGAGGTTTGCTTTGACTTAGGGTTTTGGGGGATTCAGTTCACAGGTGGCTGGCTCCAAGACAGAAGTGGTATAGTCAAAGGGTACAGCAGAAGATAGCTGTTTACCCACCAGGAAGTAGAGGGAATACTGTAGGCCACTAATACATATCCACTGAAATGAAGACTTTCTATTTCCATGTGGTATAAATGCTTCTCATTGATGGCACTATAGTATTTAATTTTATATCTTATTCCAGAATTTATGATGTGCCCAGCAGCTACACTTTTTTCTAATATTAGTTAAATCTTTAAGTTTTGAAAGCTTGAAACTTTAGAAGAGCAAATCCAAAGTTATATCTACGATAATGGTATTGTTTATTACATGTGCTTCCACATATGAGACAGAGTTCCCAAAAGACATTGTGTTGGCATGTTAGGGATTTAGTTACATGTCTGGTCTGAGAACCCAAAAGTAGTAATATGTTGCAAGTAAAAGTATCCTTTATACATATTGCCATAAAGCAAATGTTGGGAATGGACCTAACTTATAAAAAATTAAATTACTGACAAGATTTCAAAACTGGCTCCTTACCAAGGTTAAACTGAATGGTAAGCAAGATTACATTATTAATAGAGGACTTATATATCAAATAATATATAATAAAAACAGCTTTTGCAAAACTTATATGCTAATGACTATAGTAAAACTATACATTTTAAAAGCTTCTGATATAAATAACTCAGGCTAGCTTCAGAGTATATGTGTTCTCAAAAGGAAAAAAAATCCAAGTCTAGATCAGGAAGTAAAGAGATGCCTTTTCCGTGAAATGCCTTCACAGGTTTAAAGGAGTGCAGGATTCTTCTGCTGTTATTTTTCCTATAGTTATGAAACTGCTTTTTCTTCTATTTCATCCTTCTCTATCTTCTCCCAGTCCTCTTTTTTGGTGATTTTTATTTTTGAAAGTTTACATTTCATCAATAAGTATGCTTCACTAAGCATTTGTGAAGAAAAACATGATCAGCACTAATTAGAAGGTTCTGTGGAAGAATTCTTGACATACATCTTCCCATTAAAACTAATCTGAGTGTAGTTGATGACTCGCAGAAAGGATTATAATGTTGTTAATTTTAAATGTGTACAAGTTTCTTTTTTTTTTTTTTATCAGTTAGTCCATCCCTTGCAACCTCCCATAAGGAGGTTCTGCAAAGGATAAGATAATACAGCAATAAATGATAATGTGTGCGGTCTTTTTCATGGACCCTTCCATCACATTTAATCCTGAAGAGCAATTAATACATCTTTAATAAGACCATATACAACCCTAAATGAGAGCAGCTGCTAAACCTGAGTAAACTGCACATTCTCCTGAGGCCTGTATTCATTTTCAAAATGTAAAGATGTATTCAGTCACAAGCAGAGTAAGCTTCAAAGAAGTTAGATGAAATATTCTTAAGAAAAAAGTATTTAAACATAAAAGAATTTAAATATCGTAGTTATTCTGGTTAAAATTTTTGCAGAGAAAGGAAAACAAACTTGAGAATTTCTAGATAACAGTAAAAAGTGTGGAAATGTTATTAACTGAGGAATGGCTTGAGAATTTGATAATGTCAGTGTGACAAAGTTAAAGGTTAAGTATAAACAACCTTTTCCTTTCAGGTCTATTTTCTGATCATCAATACAGAATTAGTTTTCACTGGCAATTTCTCTTCACCAATGTTCATTTAAATCAAATGAACCTCCAAATGAGTCTAGTAATTAATTCAGAATTAAACAAATAGTAGCATAATCTTCATAATGGAAAACTTAGTAAACAACCATGGGGAACATTTACAAATCAGGAATATAGCATGTTTGTTTTTCTTAAATATACCACACCCGAGTATAGCTCAAATCCTAATTCACTTAAATCATTCTATGGTGAGAGTAAACTGACTGGAATTTTATTTGAATGGATATAACCTGATAAATTTAATCATATTTTCATTCAATTTTTTTTTTAAGAAAAGAAGAATTTATTGAGAGAAAGAAAGCTTCTGTTGGAGAGAGACAGAAGGGAGCCCAGAAAGTGGGCTTCCCACCAACCCCACTTCTCGAGGATGTTTTATTGGGCAAAGCCATGAGGTGAGGCAGGCTTAAGGTGGCATAGAATTATAATCAATCAGTAAGATTACAAGTATAGTCGCTTAGTTAATATTGATCCAATGGGAAATCATAGGATGGGTGTGAGGTGGGATAAAACTATTGTCAACCAGTAAGTACACAACAAGTATAGTTGCCTGGGTAATATTGATTAAATGGGGATCAAATTGGGAAACAAGTCACATAGCAAGCACACATGGGACTGATAAGGTCATTCAATTTTTATTTTTCATATACATGCAAAGCTATAGTTACTTATTAGTGAATCTTTCAATGCTGCCGAAAATGTCTTATTTTTATCCAGGTCTGTTGTAACAAGTCTACCAAAAATTCATTAATTTAAATGATTAAAATAACTTTATGAAATTGCATCATTGCTCTTTCTGATCAAAGCTACACATGTAAGATTCCTTAAATTTACTGTAATACTTCACGTACAATAAAAAAATGACCTGGATTTCTACTTGACCTTCCTTTCTTCCTTCCTTCCTTGCTTCCTTTCTTCCTCCCTTCCCTCCTTCTTTCCATTCATCCTTCCTTCCTTCCTTTTTTCCTTCCTTCCTTCCTTTTGCTCTGGTGATTGCACCCAGGGCTTTACACATGCTAAGTATCCACTCTACCACTGAGCTACACCCATGCCCTAATGGGCAAGATACTTTTAGTATCTATTTATTTGTTTTTGGCTGGGTGTTGAGTCCACGTGGTATACATACACTCTACAACTGAGTTATACTACCATCCCACTTTCCCCATTTTTATAGTGAAGATCCTACACAATTATCACAAATTTCCAAAGTAAAATAAATAAATAAACAAATGAATGCATAAAGAAATAACAAATAATTCTGTACTACCAGTCATGTAATCACACAGATTAATTGCTTTCTCAAGAGCATTTATAAATAGCTAGCAGTGTGGTTTCTCTACCATGGGTGATCTTAGAGTCATAGACTTAGTATAGAAGAGTCCTTGAGAAAACACAGGTATGATCTCCACCTACCAGGACATTTAAGATTCAAACTACAGCATACATGTTATTTCCCAGTAGGGCTTTACTCAGTGTGATGGGGAAAGGAATGTCTATATTTTGGATGGTATTTTTTTCTACATTGTAGGCATTCTTTATTTTTACCTGGGTTGAACATCTGTGGAATAATTAAAATGTGTGTTCTTGAAACTTTGTAATACGAATTCTTGAAATTTAAGGTCTGGCTGATTTCACTAAGCACAACATTTTCAAGGTTTCTTCTTTTTCCTTTGTTTCAGCTTTGAAAATGCAGATCAGAATGTGAAATCTGAATGAAAGAAAAATACTGTAAAAGGAACTGTGGATTTCCTCAGGATATCTAGAAAGTCAAGTCTGGAAAGTTTCCAGAACTCGGACTCTGTAGGAGTCCATGATGAGTAATATACGGAAGAACAGGTCTGTGGATTGTGTTTTCAAATTCAAACACTAAATCCATATTGACAACTAGTTTCTGGCTAACTGAAATATTAGGCGGTAGCTTGGAAAGCAAGAATCTGGCTATAAAAGCATTATTAGCTGTATTACTATGAAAATTAAAAAAAAATTCATGAAAAATCATGGATTAGAGCTGAAAATGAACCCATTGTCAGAATCACACATAGGCAGGTAGAAGATAGACAGAGATTTCCACAGGATTGTGGAGTTTTCTGAAGATCTTCATTTCTATCACCATGTGAAAAATGTTCCTTTTTGTCTCCTTGGGAATCTCCTCCCATGTATCCTTTTATGACACCAAGCACATGCTGGAAGGCTCACTCTGTAATGGTATGTGTGTGAATAATGGACTTGTTTCCACAGATTTTAATGAACAGAGAAAATAAGATATGAAATTACAGAAAGCTTCTCTTTGGTGTGAGACTCTTTTTGGCCCTGCTTTATTTTTCATGAAGTCACCATCATAAGGATCAAAAAAATTAATCAGAATACCACAGAGCAGTATATCAGAGGGACCAAACCGAAGACATAAAATTTCTATTTCCAGTTCAGTTAAGGGATCATTGAGAGAACTTCAGTGGGTCAGCTCACTCCCTGTCTTTCCCTAGACAGTTTGTAATACTAGCAGCTTTTTACTTTTTAATCTGTTAACACTCCAGGAACTTTAATCACATGGGTATTAGAACACCTTCAGGGGCAGGAACTGTCCCTGGGAAGACATAAAACATTATCATTACCAGAAAACATTCTTTCATGCTCTCTTCCCATAAATCCCTAATCCCCATATGCCAGTTATCTTCAACTTAAAATTTTTTATGTAAAAATCATGCTGTCCTTATGGTGTATTCTAACACAATGGTCTATGTAAAGTATTATGAGTTATTCTAAGAGGACAATTTTCTAACACATATTTTAAGGTTGCAATTAAATACTAGAATTGGAGGTTGTAACTAATCCTAGCGCTGAACTAGTTAAATTTCAGGAGAACTGTGGTCCAAGAATGTTGGGCCATTTCCAAATCTTTAACCTAGTGAGCACTGGGACTATTGGTAGAATCTCATTCCTAACTACTTGAAAGTTTGGAAAGTAATTTTGAAAATAAGTCTGGCTATGAATATATTAGTAGTTTGTGCTACTAATATTAGCATCGAATGCTACTAAAATGATTTACTTAATAGGGTAGCTCAGAGATTATAGCTAAAAATAAGCCAATAATCAGAATTCATCACAGGCTTGGGAAGTTTCTTAGTGTTAGGAGGACTTTCATGAGCCACTCAAATGCATGATCCAAATATTTAAAAGTTTAATTTTCTCTTTGTCCTTTTATGTATTTATTTATTTATTTTTGGGGGGGGTACTGGGGGTCGACCTCAGGACCTTGGGTGCCAGCAGGCGCCTGTGCTGCTGAGCGATATCACCGGCCCTTTTTCATATGTGGGTTCTGGGAGTCGAACTCGGGCCCTCGCTCCTGCTAGGCAGGCGCCTACGCCGCTGAGCCATCTCACCGGCCCCCATCTTTGTCCTTTTAATTACAAACTTCATATCATAGCTTTTTTAAAAACTAGGATAAAATTTGCATACTAAAATGCATTTTTGGTGTATGATGTGTTGTTTTGATGAATTCGTATACCCAGGGAACCACCACTCCCATGAAGATAAAGAATATTCCATTACTCAAAAATATTCCTTCATGCTCTCCTTTTATAAGTCATTATTCCCTATCCGCAAAAATTATTTTAATTTCTGTCCTCATAGGTTAATTAGTTTTGCCTTTTCTTTAGTTTCACATAAATTGAATTATGCCACATGAATTTTATGTCCAGTTCTTAGTAAGATCCAGAACTAAAGCCTCTTTCCTGATAGGCTTCATGAAGAGCACAGTCCTCGTGACCCCATTTGCATGTCTGGTTTTGCACATAGCTCAAAGATCCGAGAAGCATCTCTAGCAGCACAATGCTTCACTGAACTCTGCATTCATTTCCAAAATTAGACATGAGAACTAACATCTGTTATACCATAAAAGTTGGAGAGAGAAAATTTTTAATGAATTCATCTAGCGGTGACAGACACTTTCATTAAGACTGAATTGATGAGATTTTTTTGAGAGCCAGTTTGTGTAGAGGAATCATGGTACCAAAAGAGAGTGACTGGACAGAAACGTAGGGTAGATGTTCGGGCAAAGCTGTGTAAACAGAAGGAGCGCACTCCAACTGCAGCGACAACCTCATCCACGGTACACTTTCCTAGGACTCTTCCTGCCGGGTGAACTTAGCTATTTACTTCTGCAAAACATTAGTATTTTACCTGTGATAGGCACAATGATGGCTGCCCAAAGATGTCCAAGTTCAAATCCCCAGAACTTGTAAATGCATTGGATGACAGAGAGGATTTTAAAGTTGCTAATTAGTGGAACTTCAAATACAGATATTATCTTAGATTTTCTGGTTGAACCCAACACAATCAAAGAGGATTCTTTAAAGTGGAAGTGGAGGAAAGGGATCCTAGCTAAGGAATGTGGATACTCCCTAGAAACTGGAAAAGACACTAAAACCTATTATCTTTAGAGCCTCTGGAAGGAGCACAGCCTGACCAACACTTTGGTCTTAGCTCAGTGAGACCAATTTCTTTTTTTTGTGTGTGTGGGTACCAGGGGTCAAACTCAGGACCTCACGCGCCAGCAGGCACCCGTTTTGCTGAGTGATATCACCAGCCCTTTTTTTTCCGTATGTGGGTATCAGGAGTCAAACTCAAGACATTGCGCTTGCCAGGCAGGCACTTATGCCGCTGAGCCATCTCACTGGCCCTGACCCATTTCTGATTTCTGTTCTCCAAAACTGTACGGTAGTGAGTTTATATGAAGTCACAAATTTTATGGTGATTTTTTCTAGCAGCAATAAAAAATTAATACATTTCCCTAAGTAGTTTGAAGTGCAGTTAAACTATTATTTCTATATATTTAGTTGATTAGTCTTGAAATAATTACAAATACCTATTTATCCTAATTTCACCAATGAATTCTTTAAAAAAGAATAGAATAACCCATTATTAACTATTTTAATTCAGTAACTTGTTGAATTTTGTTTTTCTCTGAGATCATTAAACATCTTCATTGTGTGCATGTATGCACATGTATAACTTGAAAAAATAATTCTGTATGTTAATAAAGTTTTACACATTTTTATTTTACTTATTATGTTTATCTTATCCTAACTTGTATTTCAATTCCATAGCATTGCTCATGTGAAAGGCAAAATGCATTAAGGGGATGATTTTTTTCAGGCTACTACAGCAGACAGAATGTTAAAAAAAAAAAAAACATGGAATGTTAAAGAAAGAGAAAACCTGGAAACTTAGGCAATTAAACAAGGGAGCCATGGATAAGGTTGGACAGTGGGTCTTGCAGGTGTAAAAAGTGAATTATTGTGGCTTTTTTACCTTTGAATACAGTGAGGCAAGCTGGTTTTTTATGGGTAGCTTTCTTAACATTAAAAGATAGCTTACCCACTGCTGCTTTTGGACAGCGTGGAGCTCAGACTACATCATACCGTCACACACAGAATGTATCAGAGAACAGGGGTTGGTATTGATAAAGGGGAAATATAACTCCCCTATGTTAGATGCTGTAACTCCCCTATGCTAGATGTGTTCTCTAAAATCAAAGAATGAATTCTAGGAACAATGGAGGTTAAGAGCAGAATATATTTATTGGGGAAAGAAATCTATATTTTATTGGGGAAAGAAAGCTTCTAAGAGAGACAGAAGGGGTTCGAGTGGATTGCTGAGAACCCCACTTCTCAAGGGAGTTTTACAGAGCAAAACCATGAGGTGAAGCGGGTCTAAGGTGGGAAAAACTATGATCAACTAATAAGTTTACCAGTATAGTCACTTACATAATATTGATCCAATGGGAAATCACAAGGTGGCCGTGAGGTGGGACAAAACTATGGTGAACCAATAAGATTACGAGTATAATTGCTTGGGTAATATTGATTAAATGGGAAGTCACAAGGTAGGCATGAGGTGGTACAAAACTATGGTCAACTAATAAGATGACGAGTATAATAGCTTCGCTAATATTAATTAAATGGGGATCAAATGGGGAAGCAAGTCACGTAGCAAGCATACATGGAATGGAAGAGGGGCTTTTCCTGGGGTGGGGGGGTCAGTCAGTGGCTCTTCCTAGCCCCCAACCCAAGGTGATCCATACCTATTTAGAATATCAATCACTGGTGTTCACCCCTAGGGGAAGTTTGTGGGTGTAGTCATTCTATTTTTTGTCTTGAGATCTGACCTTTAACAAATGGGCCTCCCCACAGTTACAATGTACTCTTTTCTTCTGCTCTGACTTTTGAGAGTCTGTCCCTGTCTGACTGCCTATATATATTTCTACCTAACTTAGCTGTCTAAAATAGTACTATTGTCAATAAATAGTGGCAAAGGGCAGCAATTAACAATTAGTTCATATACTTGAGTAAAAGAATTACAAGTGATAATTAGTCATGTTAGCAGACCTCTTGTTTCTATTTTATCTTAATTGACTTAATAAAAACATTTTCATGATTCAAAATAACCCTTAAGTTATTGTTCATAGTAGATTGAATCCACTACATATTTTAATTAGTCAATCCACACTAAATATTTTAATTAGTGAAAACTTTCTTATATATCCAATTCCTGGGTATATCAAGGAAAAACAACATAAATATTTCCCCTCTAAAATCCACTATTCCAGTGGATGCACTCTTCAGAACAATTTAATCTACTCATTTTAGTGGATCTGTGAGATGGTGTGGAATTTAAATTGCAAGTTCAACTAAGGATATCTGGATTTACCCATCCTCATCATACAAATAAATAATTGACTGAAATTTCTGGAGAAACTGCACAATTTGCTACGTTCTGATAAGGAAAATGCAGTATCAACACAGATTAGAGAATACAAATGACACACACTGTGTCTCCTGGCCACAAATACACTAAAGATAATTTACTTTAAATGAAAATATCTCATTATCTACGTCTGGTAAGAATGGTGCTATATGAGCTGATATGATAGAATATAATTTTGGAGAAGTGTTATAAAATCTGCATTACAGTTATTTGCAATATATTGTTTGGTTTTTTTCTCTTAGTGAAGTATGAAGTATCTATTTACTATAAGGCATTACAAATATTTATTTAAACTGCAGGACTTTTCTCCATGAGTAATAATGCGTTGAAAAAAAAAGATTATTTTCATCCATTAACTGTCTTGACAAAATTTACCCAAATCAATTTCATTTGACATTAAGCACTTTTTCATAATGGTTTGTATGATGTCAACAAGAAACAATAATACGATAAAGGTATTCTCATAGGAATATTTTATACACCTTACCAGCAGAACTTTCTAAAATTTTCCTAATTTCTAAATGTTTGCTAATAAAGTGCAATGTGTTTGGAGAAAGTGAAAACTAATAATAAAAGTTTTCCTAATGAGAAATAGAAAGCCAGACTGAAGATACCACTAAGAATTAACCTAAATTTAAACATATGTTACACAAATAAACTCCCCAGGTGGGAGTACTTTTGTAATTGAAACAGCAGCTCAAATATCAGCATTGTAACTGAACACAAGCTGTTCACTATAAAGGAAAGAAGACTTTCCAATAGAACCACTTCTGTTGTACCTCTGTGGTGTGAATAACCATGGACTTGCTGGAAAGGGCCTTTGTCAATGTGATTTCTGGACATGAAATTAAACAAGCATCAGGGTGAAATTGCAGAATAATTTGAGTTGCTTAAAGAGTATGATTAAAAAATAGTTTTCAGTTACCTAATGTAGGACCACTATATAATATAAAGAGTTAAAACAGCATCAGATTATAATTTCTCATGGCTCATGGGTTGCATGTAGGATGACATTACTACTGCACTACCTATGGTGGAAAATCATCTGGGGCTAGAGAACCCAAACTTGTCCCTCACTCATCTTTTTATCTTTCATGTTGTGAATAATTATTGGTTCATATTAACACTACCATAATCTCACCAGGAAAATGCTTCTAGAGCCCCTAGTTGGCATCAGGGACCCTGGGTTAGATGCGGCTCAGTTCTTTTTTTTTTTTTTTTTGTGGGTACCGGGTGGTCGACCTCAGGACCTCGCGCGCCACTGAGCGATATCACTGGCCCCCTTTTCGTATGTGGGTTCCGGGAGTCGAACTCGGGCCCTCACGCTTGCCGGGCAGGCACTTAAGCCGCTGAGCCATCTCACCGGCCCTGGGGCTCAGTTCTTATCCATGGAATTTGAATTCTCCAGCTCTCAAATCTATTCTGTGGGTTGTTGGATCAATCTTTGTGGCTCTCATTCCATTCTATAAAATAATAGGAAATATTTTCAATTGACTAATGATCTCAGTATATTTCCTGTTCATATGAAATAAGGGCTTACAAGCCTCTTTATTTTGAATTTATAGTATTTTAGTCCAATTATGTAAATCCTCACTAAAATTGTCTTTGGTGATATGTATCAAAACACTTTAAATAGTCGCATGATGAATTAGCTTTCTGTTCTGGTGACGAAACACCTGTGAAAATCAACTAAATGAAGGAAAGTTTATTTTGGCTCCTGGTTTGAGAGGTTTCAGTCCGTGTTTGGCTGGCTTCATTGCTTTTAGGTCTGTGGTGATGTAGTAACACTACGATGGGAGGGCATGGTGAAGGAAAACCACTCACTTCATAGCAACCAAAAAGCCTACAAAGTGAGTAAAAGTTAGAGAGGAAGGGGATGGGGACAACATTTAGACCTCACGGTCATGTGCCTGTGACCCACTTCCTTCAACTGGGCCTCAGCTCCCAAGTTCCTATTACCTCCTTATGATGCCCTCAGATTATGATTTCACTGATGGATCAACCCACTGATAAAGCTAGCGTCGTCATAATCCAATCACCTCACCTCTGAACATGTAAGACTTTGCAGGGGCTTTTTAGATCTAAACTGTAGGACACGCTTTACACCAAACATAACTCAGATTAAATTAGACTTAAATGAGGATGTGAAAACCAAAGCTGAAAACCTTTTAGGAAAAAAATCATTGGAGAAAATATTTGGAATCTAGTACTAAGCAAAACCACAATGACACCAAAGCCATAATGTGTGAAAAAAATTGATTAAACTTGAAGTCATCAAAATTTTAAAAATGTTTTTCTGTGAAAGACCTGGAGTAGAAGATGAAAAGACAAGTGCAAACTGGAAGAAAAAAAATCATATGGTTCTCAAAAGACTAGTATCTAGAATATACAAAGAGCTATCAAAAAACTCAGTAGTAAATAAAAACATACAAAGCAGTTAGAAAATGGTCGAAAGACACAAATTTTTAAGCAAGAGGAAACATATAACCAGATAGCAAATAAGCCTATGAAAAGGTCTACATAAATTATCTATTAGAGAAATGCAAAGTAAAACCACAATGATATATCAGTATAGATGCATCAGAATGGCTAAAATAAAAAAAAAATAATAAGAACAGTACTAAATACTGTCAATGATTCACAGGAACTGAATTACTTGTACTTTGCCAGTGAGATTTAAAATGGTACAGCCACTCTGCAGAAACAGTTTGGTACACTATTTATAAAGCTAAATATAAAATTATCACATGGCATAGAAAGTCCATACAAAAACCTGAATACAAATATCTATAGTAAGTTTATTTGTAATCTCCCCAAACTGAAAACAATACAGATGCCCTTCCAGGAGTGAATAGTTAATCACACTGGTATGTCTTTGCCATGAAATACTCCTTGGCAATGAAAAGGACCAAACAATTGATGGATGCAACAACTTGGATGAATTTTTAGAAAATTTTGCTGAGTTGAAAAGTTCAATACTCAATGGTTACATATCCGTGTATCAATATGTTTATATACCATCCACTAAATAATAAAATTTTAGAACCAAAGTATAGATTAGTGATTGACAGGGTTTTAGAAGTATTTGGAAAGATATAAATGGGTTTGTAAAAGGGCCACATGAGAATTCTGTGGTGCTGAAACTGTCCTGTGGCCCTAATGCCACCACGTCAATTTCCTGATTGTGACATTATAGTACGGTACTTCTGCAAGATTTTATTTTCATTTGGAGAACTGGGGAAAGGGACACAGTTTCTTTCCTTACTATTTATTACAACTGCCTATAAATTTACAATTATTTCAAAAGAAAAAGAAAACATAAAGCTAATCCAACAAGTCTCTTTGATACAGATGTTGACACCCATCCTTCTCTATTCAGGGCCCTGAGTCAGAGTGCTGTAGGCGGGTACTCAATCAAGGGTGCTTTATCTGAGACCAGTGCTATAAAGGTAAGCATTTAATACAAAGCCCTGCAGGAGAAAGTGGATTGATTTGTATCGTTTGTCCTTGTAGTAGTGTAAATCCTTCTCCCATGGGTGATTTAAAGGCACCAACACGAAGTTATGGAATGTTAGTTGAGAAAAGATAAACAAATCAGCTCTCATGGGTAGTGTGAGCCACCATCAGCACACTGCTGGCTCAGGGGATCTCCAGTGCTCCATTTTAAAATATCCTGAGGTCTTAACAAAGGATCTTAGTTTTATCCTTAGTTTGATCTTGACCAAAGGGCTCTATTTTTCTCCCACTATCTTGAATTTGGTCTTAAATTTAAGGATATGTTTTGAAAATCATTTGCTATCTTGTGATATTTATAGCAGCAACAACTTTCATTTCCAAACCAAAAATTGTTAGATATGTATCCTGTATATTTTTTGAAATCTATTTATTTTTCTCTTCTCTGTTGTAGTACTTTATAAATGAAGTTGTTAGAAGCCAGTTGACACTCCTAATATTCTGCTAGAAAAATTTTAGTCAGATATATAGATTCACCTTCTACTTTTCATTTTCTTGCATGTAGAAGTCTAGTGAATTGCTCCACCAACACAAATATGAATGCTCCATTTTTCCAACATGCAGTGCTGATTTTCTTGATGTTGTTCGTATCACCCTACTGTCCTTGTCACTGTCAAAGTGCCAAAGTTATTGTCACATGTTTTAGGTTTTTGTTACAGTAGTACTTTATTCCTAGATACCAGTTTCTGGTTTGTCGTGGCTAAATCAGGAAGCGAAACAGTTATGTGGCATGGAAAATAAAACATGGATTATAAGAGTTAAATCCTGTGTGATGCCAAAAAGAATGGTCTAAAACATAGAGTTGAAGGGTCAGAGTTATTGCCAATCAGTCAATCTGGAAAACAGGCTGTGTTTGACTGTTGAAAAGGTAGAAAGATTGGTGGTGTTGAATTTAGGGAAGCTGTTGTCCTTGTGGATCTGCAGTTGAATATCGGGGGAACAGCCTAAAGCTGCCAATGGCTGGAGGGGCCAGTAGTTGAGAGGAATTATTGGGCATCAAATGAAAGATAATGAGAAAAATCTGAAGCTTGCTGTCCTCAAAGTCATGGCTGCTACTTCTTACCTTTCAAATTCCATATCAATTTCTCTGTGGACAACTCATTCTTGGAAAAATATAACCAAGAAGAATTAAGGATATGTGGTTTTGCTTAAGTAAACTGAAACAATGCAAACCAAGTCCAGATTAGATTATATGGGAAAAAAAATAATAGGAAAACAAAACTTCTTAAAATCAGCAATAATTGGATCATATGTTGAGATGCCGCAACCTGCGCAGCCAGCAGAGTCCTGAGAGGTGGCGACAGGAGATTAAGAAAAAACTGGACACATACTAAAAGGAAAGCTGGGATCAGATGCGACCTGACCTCTTTGATGGAGAGGCGGCGACAACCCAGCATGGTCTGCCTCTTTATTTATACACAGTAAAAAGGGGGGAAGTGCGCAAGGGAGTCAAAAGTGCAATGTCTCAGTGTTTTGCTGAGAATGCTGAAAGCGAAACATTCTCAAAGCTATCTGTGCTGTAGTTAACAGGGAAGAACACCAAGGCCAGACAGCTACTGGACTGGCCTTGCTCTAGTCCCAACAACTTGTTTACATGGCTCGCCCCTGGAGCTCTGTATTCTCAGGGCTGGCCTTGCTCTAGCCCCGAATGTGTGGTCAACCTCCAGCTCAGGTGCTTCCCACATTGAGAGAGTTCTGTTTCTTAGGTCTGATTATAAAAGACAGAGATGTAAAAGAATTTTCAATTCTTCAACAAGAGCTTTTGAAAGAAGATTGAGTTTATAAAAAATATATTAGTAGCACCAGAGAGAAGTGGTGGACATGATTATCAGGGATTAGGATTCTCTTTGTAACCATTAGTCATGATTGTCATCTTGACTGGATTAAGTAATGCCTAACATATTAGTAAAACATACTTCTAGGTGTGTCTGTGGGGTATTTTTGGAAATGATTGGCATGACCAAGGGAGGATGATATACCTTGGTTGTGGGTGGCACTCTGCAACAGAACTGTAGCATGGATGGATGAAAGGGAAAGAAGGAGAAAGTTGGTCTGCATTTGAAAATGCTTCATTCTGCTTGAGAGGGTGAATCTTTTGGTTCTATCATTGCCGGTTTCTTCAGACTTTCAATGCAGATTCATACTAGTGACTCTCTAGGGAGTTTCCAGGCCTTCAGTCTAAGGCTGCTGCTTCATCCTTGATCCTTGTTCCATGCCTTCCAGCTTCTTGGACTGAGCAGTTGCTGGATCTTTTGGTTCTCCCTCATGCAGATAGATCAGCATTTTCAACTCTCTGGCCTCTCTAATCTTGTAAGTCTACCTAATAAATCCCCTTGCATAATTCTATATGTATATATATATATATATATATATATACAATATATATAATATTATATAATCAATAATAACTGTTCCTGTAGAGAACTTTAACCAATACTCTTTCCAAACACTATCTTCTTTCCCAGACCACAGGTTCATCAGCCTGATATTTAATGCTTCTTTAATCCAATCACTCAATAATGTCTTTTATTAAATACCGTGTAAATACTGTGAAAGGACCTAAATTTCATAGAATAAAGTAGAAAGCTCAACCATTTATTGATTATGATTAAATTCCTAAATTTATGTCATAATCATTACATTAATGAACATGTAATAGATATAAGTAATTGTGGGAAACATCAAAAAAAATTAAGCAAATATACATGTAACTGCTATTCTTGTTGGGATTACTCTTTGAAGAGGGAAAATATTAATTAAATAATCACATGAATAGGTGCATTATTTCAAACATAAGCACACTGGATGAGTGAGATATGACTCTACAAAAACATGGAATTGCAGTGGTAAGGAATATTTTTGGTATGTGGCCCATGGGCTATAATTGTGTAGATGAGTACAAGTATGTGATAAAAGTGAAGAAAGGCAGACACATTTGTAAAAATCCCATGGCCGTAAGATGAATAGTTGGCATTTTGGGGTCAATGAAAAAATAGTTCACAGCATTGTGGGACAAATAACAAGAAGCAACCAGTGGGAAATGATTGTAGAGAGGGGAGAAGAGTCGAAGCTATATGTTTCTAGATCTTTATTCTCCAGATAACAGGAATCTTGGAAACTTTAAATGAACGAGAGACATCATTTATTTTGTGTTTTAAAAAGACCACTGTGTTATAGAATCAAGAAAAGCCTATAGATTGACCAATTTGATATAAAGAGAATAATTAGAAGGCCAATGCTATGATCTTAATGGAGGAGAGTTTAGGGAGATTATATAAGGTATGAACAAAATAGTTACTGAAATAATGCATAAAATATGAGTACTATATAGCACATAGTAGAAGAATTAGAATAGGGAACAGCACACAGTTAAAGATGTCACTTGAATTAAGGCTTGAACGAGAACTTACAAGACAGAGAAGGGAGAAGGAAATAGTACTGTGAGTAGAGGAAACAGTCTGAGTGAAGATTCAAGGATATAAAATGTTTCAAAGAGACTCTAAAGGCAGGGATAAGTATAAATGCAGAACAAGCAATTTAAGGTGTGTGCTAGAAAATTAGGGAGAAGATAGTAACACACCTACATAAGATGGCATTTGGAATCCATTTGGAAGAGTGAGACGACAAAAGGACCTGGCACAGAAATCAAGAAAATTGACACACTTGAGGGAAGCAGGGCAAGAATCCCATAAAAATACGCTGAGAAAGAGCAGCAGCAGAAGAAGGAGGAGGAGGAGGAGGAGAAGGAAGAGGAAGAAGAAGGAAGAGGAAGACGAAGAAGAAAGAAGAAGAAAAGAAATAAGAAGAAGAAGGAGAAGAAGAAGGGGAAGAAGAAGAAGGGGAAGAAGAGGAAGAAGAAGAAGAAAAATACAGTAAAAAGGAATGAAGTGGGGCCAAAGAATACAGAGCTTAGAGAATGAAGACAAAAAAATAGATTCAAATGCTACAAAGAGTTCAGATAAGTGGAAACAGAAAAATACCCATTGAATTGAAGAAAAATGAGTCAGCTTTAAAGTATTCTTCCTAAGTTTCTATCCAGCATACCTCTGGAAATATTGGAAATTCAGTGTTTAAGCTGTCAGTTGCCTGTCAGAATACCTACTCACAACCAGAGGCTCTTTTATCTTCCAAATATATATTACATTTTGCTGAGAAAACAGCATGTGTAGCTTCACGGAGTTAATCAGATCGTGTTTGGCATTTCTGTTCCTTTTTGTCCATTCTATAGAAACAGGTATAAATTTGTTTCTAAAATATGTGGTAAAAGTGGAAGTTCAAGGAAAAAGCCAACATGGCAAGAATGAAGCAGTGGAAGGATACAACTTTCCTGGACTCTTGACAGCATGACCAAGTGGAGAAACTTACCCTGAGCTATGTGATCTTCAGGCTTCCTGTAAATATACTACAAATATTCTACCTTTAAGCCACTGTTTAGTGAGATTTCCTGTTACTTACAGTGAAAGAATTCCAAATTCATAGTTCAATCATTTATGTTATCTCTATAAACTACCGTAATACATTTTTTCCTTTTAATCATATTGTTTTGTCTGCTTAAAGTGTACTTTTCCTTAATCTTCAGATACTCAAAATGAAAACAGTTTTAAAAGAACTATTTTAAATTCTAGATAGCCCTGCTTCAAAGTTGTTCATTCTTCACCTAGTTCAAAAGAATCTATTCATTTTTTTCGACACCCATATCCATTCTGTGAAAAACTTCTGCATCAATCAAGGTTAAGAACTATTGCCTAGTTGCTGTGTAACAAATCCATTTCTCCCTAAACTTAGCATAGAACTCTGTATATTATCAGTCATTGCCTGACCTCAAAATGTGGCATCAACAGTTTTCTCTCTGCTCCTCCTTGAGAAGTACAGCTATAAACACTAGAAATAAGGCAAGAGAACCAAAGGTGAAATCTGAAAGATATTAAGAAGAATGGTTGAGATAACAGAACTGAAAGAAAGTAGTATCCTTTCATGGTAATTTGAGAATATGAAAAACAGAAAATCTCAGCAAAGGAATAAAAATTATTTTAAATCCAAGTGGAAATTATAGAACTAAAAATACTATAACTGAAATTTTAAAAAGTCTTTCTGGGCCAGTGAGATAGCTCAGCGTCATAAGTGCCTGCCTGGCAAGCATGAAGTCCTGAGTTCGACTCCCGGTATCCACATAAATGAAAAAAAGGGCCGGTGATATCACTCAGCGGTATAAGCGCCTGCTGGCAAGCGCGAGGTCCTGAGTTTGACTTCCGGTACCCATATTAAAAAAAAAAAGTCTTTCTGATGAACTTACAAATAGAGTGGACAGAACGGAAGATAGAAATCGTGAACCTGAGATCAAATCAATAGGATTTACCCAGTATGAAGTATAGTATGGATAAAAAAGCCCGCTCTCATTCAAAATGCATACAGCTTCAGAATCTGCAGGCCAGTAGCTAAAGATCTAATATTTGTACCATCAGAATCTCAGAAAATAAAAATTTTAAAAATTATATGGGAAAGAAAAGAAGTAAAACAGTGAATGAAGCTGAAAGAGGATTTAAAGACACGATTGCTAAAATTTTCCCAACTTGACAAAAGATACAAACTTGCTGAATGAAGAAAATTAGTAAACCCCAAAAAAGATAAACCCAAAGAAATCAATGCCAACATATGTCTGAGAACAAAAGACAAAGATAAAACCTTGAGTGCAGCCAGAATGAAATGACACTTTACCCTTTGGGGACACTAACTGAAGTGACAGCATTTCTCTTCTGACACCATTCAGGCATCAAGGAAGGCACTGCATGCTTCAAATACTGAGATCAAGACTACTAACTGTGAAGTCTGTAAGTTTCAAAACTATTTCAGAGGAATAAAGAGGGAAATAAAGCCATTCTCAGGTCTAGAAAAACTAAAAGAATTTATCACTAGCAGGTCTAGCCTCAAACATTGACTCAAGAATTTTCATACAAAATCTCTAAAAGGAATCTTGGAGCAAAAGGAAGGAAGAAGCAGCAGAACTGGGTCTAGGAGATAGACTATTCTTTTATAAAGTGATTTGGTAATTGAATCAAAAAGTATCACATCATTTGACACTCAAAACAATGACATTTTAATGTGAGTTTTGTGAAGGTACCTAAATATAAGTAAAGTCTCCACACTCCAGTAAAAGTTGAAAACAAGTTGATTACAGTAAAATAGGATGCCAAATACGTACATTGTAATACCCAATACATAGGAATAGGAAGAGAAAAAAAGGAATAAGAATCAGAGGGAAATAATAGAAAACAATGAAATGGCCAACTTAAGTTCTGTCAAATCAGTAATTTCATTAAGTATAAATGATCTAAATACACCTATAAAAACACAAAGATGGGCAGAGTGAATTAAGAACATGAAGACTATACATATTTTACAAGAACAACACTTAAAATTCAATAGCATGAGTATTGAGAGGAAATGATGGAAGAAAACAGGCAATGTAAAAATATATATGAATTATATACCATTTATGTGTGTGACTTGTGTGTGTCATATATATGTATAATATATACATAAGAGAGTATATATATGATAAAAATCTATTAAAGATCTGTATGAGAGGAGGGTTGGGAGCCAAATCAGTGCACATCAATGAATTTGGGGAGTAAGTTTATGTACAATGCAATAGAGATTAACAAGCATATTTAAGCACTTTTTTTTCCATTGGGTCCTCCAAATATATCCATGGGATAAGCTTAACTGGCCCTCTCTAGCAAGCAAGGCACCTCAGTAATGTTTCAAGGTATTGTTCTGGTGCCCTGGCCACTTCAGTAGCATCTGAGATTTGTCGCTTAGAGCAAAGAAAAACTTTACTTCTCACAAAAGTCAGACCCTGCAGGGTTGGAAATAAGAGATGAGTAAGACAAAAGATGATAAGCAAAGCAGATCAGCAAAAGAGAAGAGGCTAAACCTAGTAAACAGGTTGTGGAAGGCTGGGCTTGGAGTGCTAGTTAAGCAAAGAGTAAGACCTTTTGTGAGATGCTACAAGAGAAACCAGGGCAATAGGAAACCTATTAAGCATTCAGTTGGCATGGCTGACAGGATCCTCATTTTGTCAAAAATGAAATGAAGTGACTTGCTGAAAGTCATGTCATTTAATTGGTAGAGTTGGCATTGGAGTCCAGGGCACTTCCTCCCCAGATGATAAAACTTCTATGAATTTGAATTTGAAGGCAGGCTTTTTGAGGAATAATCCATGTGATAAACCCTTCCCTGGAAGTAATGATGTTTCCTTTCTTAAAAAGCCTAATCAGTGTTGTAATTGAGATATTTATTTCACCTGAGCCTCTTTTGTGCATGTCAAGATCTCATTTAAGCATTTTTGTGTTATGAAACTGGAACCTGGCATTTTCTGATTCCAATATTTGAACTAAAATATTCTCTGCACCTTTACCACCATTCCACTCCCATCTCTTGTCTCAGATATCTCCACAAGTTATTCCTCTTCTGACATTAGAAATGGGCATTCCAAGACAGGCATCAGGATTTTAACACCAAGTTTTTAATCTGTTGCATAGTTTCTGTCAACTATATACATGTAAATAAGATGTAGATAAAGGAATAGGGGTCCTATGAATACTGTCATTCACCGAATACTGTGCCAATCCCTTCCTCCACTGAAAAACGCAAAAGAAGAAAAGTATAATGGCAGGTTTATTATGCTCAAGTGAAGGAGAAGAATTTTTACATTATTGAGGAGGACAATATAGCAAAAGTGTTTAGAAAAAAGTCTAACTGCTTCATTCTAAGGGATTTCTTGGTGTGGGCAGTAGCTCCAGAGAAGGCATGATCTACTGTAATGATAAGTGTTAATCTAATTGTCAAAATCAATGATGTTTATGATTCAGATTCCATGTATTGTGGCAAGAATATAAAGGTGTGTAGGGAAGAATGAAAATGTTTTCTATTGCTTATGTATTAAGCATTTACTGAACTCCTGCTGCGTGCACAGAACTAGAAGTTTGTTGAGGCAATGATAACATGGACCTTAAATGTGTTTCGGTAAGTAATTCATAATTCAAAAGAAGCGCTCCATGCTATATTCACATTCAAGACTCAAAGCAAAAATCTTCAGCTAAATAGATTTTTATCTACAATATCCTAGGTTATTGAAATTTTGTAAAGAAAAAGCAATAGACTGATAAGAGCAGCATCATCTAACCACTCACATACATTAATTGTCTTTATTCAGCTGATCACATAATCAGCACGTTTGCAACTAAAAATATTTACTATAAGAATGCAAGTCAGTTGTTTAAAAGTGAACTACTGTTGGTTTATATCAGTACTCATGAAGTGCTTTATTTTGCTTAGATCAAATAAATGGAATTGATTATTGCAACCCATTATACATTCCACATTGGGTCAAGAATTGCAGAAATATAGAAAGAGGCAGTAAGGAAGGGAATGGACATAATAATCCCTAAGAAGGAAAAGAATCTTCAAAGGCATGCAGATCACAGAAGCTACTGTGTTCTGATTTCAAAGAAACACCACAAGTCACAAAAAAATGACTCTGTGAAAATGACTAAATTAAAGACACACATACACACACACCATTATCTATGAATGCATTAAGACATAGATTGATTTCAAATAGTTTGTTCATTTGAGTCACTAATTAGGAGTTATAGTCACAATCCACAGAATAAATTGGGAAACGCCAATAATAAAGCGTGCCAGTTAACAATAGCTTAGTCCTAAATATCAAAGAATCACAGAGGATCGATGGCTCTTTTTTCTATATTTTTGTGAGAGGACTGTGAAGGTCTCTGCTTGTTATTTTATTCAATTATTTATAAATTTACAAATAAGAATTTTCTACAAACATGACTACTGAGAAAGATTTTTCATTTTGTGAAGTACGTCATGTTTTCTTCCCTTAGAAAATTTGAATTATATAACTTGTCATTTTAAGTTCCATGTGAACTTGGCATTTGTATCTCAAGGATATAGCATGGTGTAAGGCTTAGAAAAGGAATTCAAATTATACTTGTGAAATGAATGAAAAAACAAAATTCAGTTTTATTTACCAAGGATTATAGATCCAAGTTTGGCAGCAGCTATAGTCAGGTTAGACCATAATGTTAGTGTATTTATTCTTCTCAATCCTGGTTTCCTATCTTCATTTCTATTTTACCAGCATTATTGTATTTTCCTTTGTGCTTCTCATGGCCTAAATTTGTGGAAAAGAGTGATACCTGCATATGTAACAATAATATCAGAAAGGAACAAATAAAATTTTTAATAGAGGTGCAAACAACATGTCACACGATGTTTGAGGAAGAAACATTTGATTATAATTGGAATTTGTTAAGAAATACCTTCTAAATGGAGGAAATATCATACATTCTCATGGCATGTTTAAGAAATGGTTAATTACTCAATCTAGCAAAAGCAGAGAGTTCATAAAGTAGTAAGAGATGAAACTGAAAAGACAAATAAGAGTCAGACTGAGGAGAATGGTCATTATACCATGCAGTTAGGGGCCGCTGAAGTTACGGCAATATTTCTGTTCCTTAGGAAAATAGCATAGATGGAAGTATGAAGGAAGATTTGGAAGAATCAGAGAATTAAAGCAGAAGAAACAATTGAGATGTTTTGCAGTAAGCCAGGTTGTAAACCACAAGGAAAAATACAGAGGAGGATAGATATGGATTCAAAGAAAAATGAAAACGTAAAATCAATAAAATGTGACCACTAATAGGATATCAAGATAGAGAGTTAAAGGAATTCACTCTGAGTTTGTAAGGTTACAGTAGTGTATTAGTCAGATTTTCATTCCTGGGAGACAATAGCTGACATCAACTATATGACGTCAAGGAGACAAGTTTTGTTTTGATTCACAGTTTCAGAGGTTTCATTCCTTGGCTGGCTCCAAGGCAGAAATAGAATGGTGGAGGGGCTTGGCAGCCCAGAAGCAAAGGGCAGGGTAACAGCCAGAGAGGAAGGCGCCAAGGAGCAAATACAGTCTCAAAGTTACGCTCCCATGACCCACTTCCTCCAATAAGGTCCAACTTCCTAATAGTTCATTTGACTATGTATCATCAGTGGACGGAAACATCGATAAGGTCAGTGTCCCACAATCCGTCACTTTTCCAGGAGTCTCTTAACTCCTGTCAAATTAACAATTGGAATTAACTGTCGTAAGTATTTAAAGATGAAAGAGTCCAACAAGAGAAACAGACATTGAAAAGAAGATAACACAGAGTATCATTCAGATGTTGAGGGTCACCACATTTCAGAGAGTGTGTTAGATATTTAATCTTCATTCCATCTCTTTCAATTCAGCTGCCTTTCCCCAAATTGTAGCTGCATATACCTTTGTTGTGTCTTTTCCATAGGCCTCTAACTGACAAGGGAAATTTGTAACTCAAGTGTGCCTGGATCCAAAGGCCGTGCCCTTGCTTTTCCCTGTTCACTTTCCTTTTGAACAGGTTAAATTCAGGGATAAGTGTAGCATCCTTCTCCAAGAAAGGGTTGTGAATGAGGGTGCAGAGCCAAGACAGCTAGGCTGGGAAAACAGAGTTTCAATCACCTGAGAGGAAATGATGATTGATATTTTGTAGCGGCTGAGATCTCGAGGGAAGGCAAGGATACCACCCTGAGAAAGTTATGCCTGTGCTGTGGTCTGTCCCCATTAAGATTCACATTGAAATTTGATTCCCAGTACAACATTGTTGAGAGGTAATTAGGTCATAGGACCTCTGCCTTCATCAATGAGTCCATACCTTTCTTAAAGGACAGATTAGGTCTGTTGGAAACGAATTGGATCTCATGGACCTGGGTTATAACCAACTGGGATATACCATGAAATCAGACTGTCATAAAGCAAGATTTTCCCCTGATGTTTTTACTTTTCTACACGCACCTGCTTGCCATTACTGTACATGTCTGTACATGTGATCCCATCCTTCATGAGGCCCTAAGATAAATTAAATAGATGCTGGTGTCATGGTTTTGGACCTCCGGAAGTGTAAGCTAAATAAACCTCTTCTTTTAAATAAATCACTCAGTCTCAGCAACATTTTTGATACAGCAACATAAAATAGACTAGGATCACTCAAAAGGCAGGTAGAGAAAACAGGCCAGAGCAAAGGCTGTTAATTAGCAGAAAGAGAACAGGGAGATTAAACTGAAGCCAAGAAGGAGAGTGAGTATGGGAAGCATAATCAGCTGTGTCAAATATTGCAGAAAGTCACACAGCAGGGAAATCGAGGAAGTCACACCTGCATTTTGCAAAGAGGGATTCAGTAGAGACTCTGAAGGAGCAACATGTTGCAGGTATCAATAAACCATTAAACTCAGAAGCACGACTTCATGAAATCCCGGAATAAAGATGCAGTAAGGAACAGAACACATTTTACTTATGATTTTGGGCAGTGATTCAAAGTAGAGATGGAAAAGGCTAGGGAAAGTCCTTCATCATTACGAGGATTTTTGCTTTTTGTTGTTGATTTGATTTTTTTCCTACTTTATTGAGTTTAATGTTGAGGTATTGATGTGTATGAAGGAAATGGCGAGAGTGACCTGAAAAATAGGAGAGAAAGCAAAAGTGGAGAAAGACAGAGGGACAGAGACAGAGAGACAGAGACAAAGAGAGAGACAGAGAGAGAGAGAGAGAGAGAGAGAGTGTGTGTGTGTGTGTGTGTGTGTGTGTGTGTGTATGTAAGGGGAAAGATGTTTTATCTTGGTGTCTAATTCCTACAGGGCTTCTGTCCCGATGGGCTGAGGGCAGATCTGTATAAAAATTGAATGACAAATTCAACAAATTGGAACAATATAAACCTTGTTAACCTTCTTTAACTGAGACATCATATCTAATTAAATATTCTGGCATGTAAAATGCATTCACTGTGAAAAATTCTGTCTCTTAGACAAGACTCAATTTTTAGCATTTTTTATATCATGGAGAAATTCTAAAGTTGCTTTCTCAACCAGATAATTGCACTATACACATATAATAACACTTAATTTGGTATCAAAGAGTAGAAAACAGTAGCTTATGTTTGCTACAGAAATCTCTGTATTTCGTCTTTTAAACAACTGACCACAAAACAATTATCTCAAAGTCCAAAAAGAATTAGGAACCATATCAAACTATTTTAAAAGGTCACAAGGTTTTGGTCTCCTTGATGTCAGGCGTTGTACATAATAGCATTAATGCACACTTTGCATAATGGCTACAAACAATGGCGATAGTGAGTTATACTTTGATTCCAAAGGAACTACAATAACAACGTTGGAATCAGTAAATTTGAAATATTGAGAAATTAAAGACAAATAGAAAAAAATGTGAGTAAACAGAAAGCCTGATAACTTGCAGGAAACTGAAAGAGTAAATTAGATTATAGCAAAACATACACCGCAGCTCTGAAGAGAAGTCCCCTCAACAAAAATCTTGCATCTTACATAAACATAACAAAGGATTACTAGGAATGGGGTGCTCTTTCTTTTTTCTTTCTTTTTTTTTTTTTTTTTTGTCTTTTTGAGACAGGGTCTCGCTATGCAGTTCAGGCTGGCCTTGAACTCACTTTGTAGCTCAGGCTGGCCTGGCAGCGATCCTTCTGCCTTGAACTCCCAGGTGCTGGGATTACAGGCGTACACCACCATGCCCGGCCACGTGCTCTTTCTTACAGTATGTGTGTCACTTTTTAAGGAACTGAAAACCATTTTCCATTGTTATATTCCCACCACAGTTTCATCTACTCTGCATCTTTCCAGTCCTTGTTATTTTCACTTTAAAAACAGCCATTTCATATGTGTGAGGTGTATTCCACATTTTAACATTGTATTTGTAATACAAAACAGTTATTTGGAGGTAATTAAAGATAAAACAGACTTTCTCTTCGTAAGTTCACAGATATATTTTGTGAACTTGACAAACTATGACATATGTTTAGTGGTATTAAGCAATAACATCAAGGAACCAATATTTTTTAGAATGTTGTTATTTAGTTATTAATGTTTTAAAAAATTAAGAGAAATGTTCATATTTCCCTTGATTTTATCATTAGTTGAGACATAATAAACCACAACTTTTCCACATGATGCTAAGCTAGTCACATAGAGGATGAATATTTTGCTCCAGTCATGTTCTGAACACACTTTTTATCATAGCTGAATCCTAAGCCCTCATAGATAGAAAATGACAGTAAATACAGCTTGAGTATGTGAAATGACACGCATCATTTCATTCCTTCCTAGTGGCAGATTGAGTTACCAGGCACAACTTCCATTCCTTTCTGTATCCACACTCTTTGTCATGTAACTTTGCAATTCTGCAAATAAATATAAGAATGGTTTCCCAGCTCTTGAACTTTGGCTTGGCCATGTGACTTGCTTTGGCTAAAGATGGGATGGAAGCAGAGTTGAACTGAGCTTGCATAGTTGGGCTTATTCTCTTAAACTCTGCAATTATTATGAGAAAAATATACCAGTTACCCTGATGATCCCAAGCCAAGATGGGGAGACACATAGAAATGCTAGAGTGGCTACAGACTGAAGCCTGTCTTCCACTGATAACCTACCACAGTGGGAAGGAATATCCAATCCTCAGTCATTACTCAATATGTACAGACATTCTGGGGTTGCTTGTTATGCAGCAGTAACTGAGGTATTGTACACCTGTACATGATAAAGAATACATTGACTGTGAAAACTAATGAAACATTTGGGCAAAGAAATATTAGGAAGTCAATGCCGTGTGTATGAGTGTGTGAGAGAGAAAGAGACAGAGAGAGAGAGAATCAGTATCAGAATGGAGCAAGGAACAAGTGACTGGATAGTCTTGGATAAACAGTGTAAAATAATTTATATTTCAATGGGGAATGTGTGGAGAAAAATAAAAAAAAATACAACAATTTTGTTTAAAATGGGGTTGAGTAAGATGAGGTGAGAAACTAAAGGCCTTGAAAATAGAACAAGTTTTATACAATGCTGCACTGCTCAAGTAAAAGGATTTTAATTCACTATCTGTCACTAACTTGGCAGAAGCTAGGGGCCCTCCATTATCACATATACACCACTTATTATTCTAAAACTGACCCTGGCTAAAGGTAATCTTCAGCTTAATGACTCCCACAATCCCCAAATAGTGATGGCAATTACTATTGTCACCAATACACACTTAAAAAGCACTCTGAGTGCCTGGCACCATTCTAAAAATTCAATGAAAGCAACCAAGTAGTAATAGAGAATTTAAATTCACTGTGCCAAGTGAACAGCCTTAGCCATGTATCTTTTTAATCCACAGCACTTCAGCAGTACATTCCCCAAGAGTAGCCATCTGTAGACAACAAGCCAAGCGACAAGCGCATGGAGGTCAGAGTGAAGCTATCAGTCTGCTGTGGAGGGCGATCAGACGTTAGCGCAAGTTCAAATAGATCTTTCAGAGCATTTTGATCAGGCATGTTATGTGGGCTGGAATGGATATTTAGGATAGTCCATTAATAGGAATAGGAATGCTAAAATAGGAAGACCAATCCTGGAGAATTCTCCATGGAGAACAGATCTGGAACCAAGTAGGATCTTAGAGGTAGATAATAAATTAAAGATCAGCATAGAGGATGTTTTCCATAGTGAATATGTATTCTAAGGCTTGAAGGGACAGAGACACACTTCTGCAAATTGCTGTGAGGTGCGGGTCAAAAAACGGTGCACTTGTGCTAACTGCTGAAGTACTACATATTCCACCAAGCACGACTTTGAAAGGCTTGCTTCAACTTTCTGTATTTCTCAAAGAGAAAATAAATTAAGCTCTTTCACTATCAATGATCCTTCTAGTCTTTACAGAAAACAGAATTCCTATGTGTACTAGTTCGTTCTTTAAAGTCCCTTTTATTCTTTAATTATATTTTCTTGGTAATTAAAACTTGACTATATATTAATATGTGTATATATGCATGCTATGATACATATTATGTAACATATAGCGATACTATACGTGTAGTACTGCAGGTATACATGTGCTCTGACTTTGACAGAAATCACTATGTCAACTGGCGGTTTGGTAATCATCACATAAACTACTAACTGTGTATATGTATGCATATATATTATATGCATAAAATACTAGGTATATATGTCTATATATAGATATAGTATAGTATATTATATATACTATGATATATTATCTTCAGTGTTTCTTACACACACACACAAACACTTGCATAAACAGTAAGCCCTCCCTAGACATGAGGAATTAATTCAGAACACTGAGGGTACCAAAATTTATAGATGTTCAAGTCTCTCTTATAAGATAGTGTAGTGTTTACTTATGACCTATATATATACTCCTCTCTACTTTAAGTAAATGACTTAAAATACTGAATACATTGTAAAAACTATGTAACTAATTCTTACACTGCAAAGTTGAGGGACTAGAGACAAGAAAAGACCTATATATATTTAATACAGATGCAACCATCATCATGCTACTTTACAAAAGATGTAATATGTTTATTTTATTGCCAAGAGCACTTTATACTCCCTCTCAGTCTTTGAGGTATTGCTTTGACTACATAATTGTATTTTAGTAGCATTTTTTTATGTATAAACTTTAAGAGACTTTTCCTCACAGAAACAAGAATGCACACAACATAAGTAGCAAATGAAGAACTGAGAGGAACAATGCTCAAACAACACGTGCTGGAGGGAGACAGGATCCGGTAGATGCTAGAGGCTTGGGCAGGGAGGGTCCGCACCACCTGGCATTCCGGTGAATCCCCTGTAGTGCTCTGAGAATGGCAAAACAAGTTTTGCATTTGGAACTTCATGGATTTTTTTCTTAAACATTTGCAATTCAAAGCTAGTTCAATCTGTGGAAGGAAAACCTGCAGACAGAGAGCCAACCAGTAGTTTCCTGTGAGGGCTGTCAAACAGTATGTTGCGTATTTGGTTTATGGCAACGTCAGGACCAAACAGAAAAACATTAAAAGCTTTGAACTTTCAAGTGGGAGGAAAAAACTACTCGGGTTACTAACTCAGTTGACAATATTAATTATAGTTAGGAAGAATTCTTTTCATAAGACCTTGAACTTCAATACCTTCTTAATTGCAAAATTTATTAAGTGTTCGGAAATGACATTGTTCTCTAAAGCTTTAAGCAGTGCGTTGCTATTCCTTTCTAGTTATTAAGGTACTAGGAATTAGAGTACCATTCTAGAAAAGAGGCCAGAACATGAGACTGTGGAACAAAAATAAAGCATTAATGACTAGGAAATTAATACATAACACTATGTAGAAAGATGAAGCTTCTACCTCTAGAAAGAGGAGGAGCTAAAGTTAGTCTAACTTATGCTAATTATGTTACTTAATTGTTTTAATTGGGCTTTTTTTTTTTTTTGTGGGTACCGGGAGTCGACCTCAAGACCTCGCGCACCAGCAGGTGCCCGTGCCGCTGAGTGATATCACCAGCCCTTTTTTCCTATGTGGGTTCCGGGAGTCAAACTCGGGCCCTTGCGCTTGCCAGGCGGGTGCTTATGCCGCTGAGCCATCTCACCGGCCCTGGGCTTTTTTGATAGGGGATCTCCAGCAGTCTTTCAGAGCGCTTCCTGTATTTTTTGCTATACTGTACTTGCAAGTTACCAATCATATGATCTCAATCATAATGGCAAAGAAATAAATGCATGCATAAACAAACCAGTGAATAGTCCCAGCCTTTCACACAGAGTGCCAATGATGCTTTCTGCCGGACTCTTCACAGATGCTTTAGGAATTAACCAAAGCAGTCAGTGGGTTGGAACTCTCTCACATAGCTTCTCTCTTGCAAAAGGCCTGTTGTTCTCTTGGCCTTATAAGAACATACTGGTCATAATATTCTGTACTCTCAGATCATTTAGACAGAAACTGATGTCATTACATGTATTGATCTGAAAACCTTCACTGTCCCCATCCCAAACTGGTCTTAATAAATTCAGGATATTGGTAGTTTTTCATGCTGAATCAAAATCACTGAGTGATCTAGCATAAAATAGCTATTTCGCTAGGTGTGTTTTCATGATTTTTGATCTTTTCATTTATGTTTACATTTGTAAATAGTGAGCACATCATTAGAAGCTATTAATTGGGCATGATCTTAATTAAAAGGCATATAACCACACACTGCAAACCATGCATAAAGAACACCTAATCCTGGGTGCTCAGTAACCGAGGGTGTTTCGAACACTGGCTACCTGTGTGGGGGAGCACTGGGCTAGAAGTCCACATAGCTGGGCCCCATCACTGATGAGGAGTGTGACTGTGAAACTGGACAAGTTCCTTAACTTTGCTGAATTTCAGGTACTTGATTCACAAACTGAGAGTACTTCATAGCTCTGAAGAGTAAGATAATGTGTGCAAATAGTGTATGACAGCACTGAATAAGTGATTATTAGATGGCACTGAAAATAATTTTGGCTAGAGGAACCATTCAATACCTTAATGCTTTTATTTATAAACTGAACAAATTAGATTGAAAACAATATAATTTTTTGCTTTTCCAATTCTAAATATCTATAAATATGATATACTTCTTACTAGACTGTATACTAAGAATAGAGATGATTTTTCATTTGTCGTCTTCCCTAGGGTAGTGTTGAGCGAATGAATTTTATAACAGAAAAAATTTTAAGAGTCAATTATTTACTGTCAAGAATGTGTGTCTGGGGGCCGGTGAGATGGCTCAGCGGCGTAAGCACCTGCCTGGCAAGCGCAAGGTCCTGAGTTCGACTCCCAGAACCCACATATGAAGAAAGGGCCGGTGATATCGCTCAGCAGCACGGGCACCAGCTGGCGCGCGAGGTCCTGAGTTTGACCCCCGGTACCCACCAAAAAAAAAAAAAAAAAAAAAAGAATGTGTGTCTGAGTCTCACAACTTTCACAGCTGAAACTTATGAATACCAAGACTGTGGGATGGTTAACATGCAGCTCATATTCTGCTGTCCCTCATTTTTCTACATCTCGCCTATGCATTTCCTTTCCTTTGGCAGGATTTTCATTCATTTTATTGTCATTGTTTATGGTAACTATTCTTTCCAGCTCTTATCATAATAATTTTACTTCCTCCTTTAACCTAGTGTCAATTATTACTTCAACAAACGTATAATAGTGATCCCCATATCTTGGGTGTAAGTGGCACATGGGAGTGAAAAAGCAAAGCCCACTGCAGCATCAAGCAGTTTCAACTACAGCTGCTATAGCTAGAGGGCATTTCATATAGCCAGAAACTGAAAATAAGAGCAAAGGGTTTCTGAGAAATGGAAAAAAGGTATTTATTCCTCTCCTTTCCACAATTGCTACCAAAGTCACTGAAAATATACTTTTGTTCTCAAATGCAACTTCCAAACTTTCCATAGCTGGAAATAAGTAGAACATTGTATTAGGGATATTTTTACATATATGAGAAATAACAAATTAAAATATTTGAAAATATAGAGCTGCACAGTTATAGTTGGTGTGTGCTTATTTAACCACATGACCAAGCTTAGCTGGACCCATTGTTGGTAAGTGAGCTGTCCAGGTGAGCTCTGACCTGATAGCCACTCTATTCAATCACCTGACACCTGGAACTAAACAGCCACCTTGGGACCATAAGTAAATCCCACTACAAAAAGTGAGCCTGCACCTTGTGAGGCAGAGATAAACTGAAAATATCCTGGTCCTTAGTGATGTAATTGGGCCATTGATTTACCAAACCTGGATGCTAACATTTAGATAAATTGAACAACTTTTTGTTCTTTTTTAATATTATCATTAATGCATGTTTCACAGTTATGGAAAACATAGTCCAATTGATTTTTGCTTGGGTCACATGTCTATGCCAGTCCATTTCAATGACACTGCCACTTTATTGCACACAAGGACATCAGCAATTGCCCAAAGGGGAAAACAGCTATGAAAATGCTTCAGCACAATGGGTGTACACACTTGATAGCCACAAACCTAAATATTCACTCTGTGGAGTGGAGAGGCAAGTGTAGCTTTCCCCACAAATATATGGCTTTATACAAACTAAAAATTCTATTTGAACTCTTGAAAATTAACTTGTAACACACAAAAATTACAATTCTTATTCAAGGGTGTTAGTTACATGAAATAGTATACTTTGAAAGTTATTCAGGTTCCATCTAGATTTTTTAAAACATATGTAATTATTTTCACACAGTTTGCAATTTGAAAGTATAAGACATTTTGTCCACAAATCACATAACTTGAATAAGGCTCTTCCATCAAAATTAAAGGATATATTTTGAATGATATTTCTAATATTACCACAAATACATTCTAGTTAAAGGAAGCCCACAAGACATTCTGCTATGAACATACAGAACAAATGTTGAGATTTAAAGTGGGTAGTTTGTGAGAGAAAGGAGAGTGAAGTTCTTGCTTCTCTGTTATTTGCATTAGACTTTACCAATAGGGTAGTAGTTGAAAAGTTGTGAAATACAAAAGCAATAATAATGGTGAAATCTACATGGTCAGATATCAGCTTTACAGATTTGAGAAACTCAATCTGAAAAGCTATTCCTTGGATATTTAACATTTCCACCTTTTATGAGACAAAATATGTAGGAAATATGTGACTGATTATATCAGAAAGTAATGGGCACTATGAAAGACACTTAGTGACCTATGCAAGTACCTGGTTAGAAGTGCAATCCTTGAGGAAAATTGGGGGAGGGTGCACCCATGTAACACCAGCACTCTAAGAAGGTGGGGAAGAGTGTTGCAGGTTGGAGGCCAGCCTGGGCAACTTAGTGATAAAGTGAGACTGTTGCAAAATAAAAAATAAAAGTGTTTGGTGGTGTAGCTCAGTGTTAGAGACCGCTCTGTGTTCAGTCACCATTACTATACAATAAATACATTAGTAAATAATTAAATAAGGGAAACAGTCATGTATAAGCAGCACCCAGTTTTAAAGTTTTAACAAGGAGTTATACCAACTTCAGTGAGTGCTTGCTGCATGCTAGGCCTTATATATGCATTATGTCTTTTGATTCTTATGGCTTCTCATACGATAAGTATTATTACCCCCAATTTACTGAAACAGATGTTGAGATGCAGAAAACAGAGAGAGCCAATGTTAACCTCCACACACAGGGTTCCTACCCAAACCACCTGCCCTCGAGCCCCTTTTCTCCTGGTGACAACATGCCACCTCTCCCCGCACATCAGCCTTGCGGCTGAATTGGCAGACTGTGCTGTCTTGGGCTTCTAAGTTCCTCTGATACGTACTAGTAAACCACTTACTAGTAGTTGAGCCAGGCAATGCATAGCTAAACTGCTGATTGGTGCTTGTTTTTGCCACCTTTCACTGTGGTTTCACTCACTGTAATCTCTCTGAGAAGTTCTATCTATGAATATTTCGGAATCTTTTACTGTCTTTTTGTTTTCATTTGGCGTTGTGATTATTGCTTTATCTATAATGGAGACAGATGACTGAAACTCCATTACTATTTTTTGTACCAATAATTCATTAGTACTATGCGTAATTCTTGAAAGAGCTTTGAGATAATTGGAAGAGGGTTGATTATCTGCTATTAACAGAAGAAGATGCAGAGGATCTGATGACTTAGATAAAATGTACAGGGTCATCGAGTTAGCCAACAAGAAAGTGGGCACTTGATCCTTTATTTTTTGACCACCTCTTGATGCAGGTCACAGCATTAAGTATTACCTGAGGTACTGTGAAATTCTCTTGAAGGGCTCAGGCTAAAGTGACAGTTTCCAGTCTGCCTTACACCATTCTTTCAGGTCACTTTTAAATTTAATCAATTATGCCAAGGTTTATTGTTCCTTGTTGTAGTTTCTGAAAAAAAAAATATAAAATATGATATCACCTTGCAACACTTTAAAGACCAAGGATTCATTATTATTTTTCCTACTTTCTATTGCTTACATTCATTTGTAGACAAGTGTGGATTTTTATCACTATTTTGCAGATAATAAAAATAAGGCAAAATGTACCACATTTACAAAGGTACTCAGAGGCCATTAGCATTTTGCTCTAGTCCGTTGTTCCTTCTCCTGTTTCTTCCAATACATGAGATGATTTTAATATGTTACTAAAATTTGAAAGTTTCCATTCAAAATATTTCTCTCTATTTACATATTTATGTGCATGCATATATATTCACAATATTGAGGATTAAACCCAGGGGTTATCTAACAATGAACTACACCCCCAGCCTTCTTTTTTAATTTAAAATTTTTAAGACAGATTCTCACTGTGTTGCTCAGGTTGGCCTCAAACTTGTGATCCTATTGCCTTGCCTCCTAAGTAACTGGACTTACAGATGTGTTCTACTGTGCTTGGCTTCAGAATATATTTTTAATTGAGTGGTTATGGATACAGATGTTAATTTAATGACATGGATGTTCAACTTGAACGTCAGAAGAGCAGAAACAGGATGGAAGGTAAATTTCTTCATAAAAGGAATGACGATGCTTACACTTCAGCAGTTAGTATGTGCCAGAGACTTTGACAAACATTTCATTTGATATTTATCTTACTAATCATCCCCAAAGCTTTAGAAGGTTGGTTTTGTAAAAGAAACTGAGACTTAGAGAGATTAAACTTAGCTTTGCTGTTAAGTAGCAGAGCTGCAGTTTAGGGATTTAATTGATTCCAGGGCCTGAGGGTCAACATTCTGAGCCCCACTGGCAATGTTATCTCTCTGATCAATGCAGCCTTTTATACACTTATTTAAAAACTCAGCTTCTACAAGTTTCTTGTCTTGCTTTTGGGGGCCTACTATTCCCGCTAATCCACTACTGTAGTTTGGATCTTGAATGTCTCCACAGCCCCAAGTTTCAAAGGTCTGGTCCCTATGGTGACACTATTAGGAGGTGCCACTATTAGGTGGACCCCCAGTGGAGGAAGCTTTTATCCAGTGATGCACTGCACATATCAAGAAAATGGGAATGATTTACAAGATGCATAGTAATAATGAGTTTGGGAATGACCCAAATATTAAGAGCTTTATAATAATCCACATGTCCCTAGCTCTTTATGAATCAGTGAGCTATAAATGTATTTGTTTATCTTCGTGATCAGCAATGCTGGTATTTCATGTTCAAGTTTTCTGAGACTAACAGTGAAATATTAAAGCCACATGGAAATTTAACCTTGACTCTTCATATTTGCAATATTGTTTTGAATTACAACATAAAATGCTGTTGCACCCTCAAAAATATATATCATCTAAAATGTTTTTTTAAAAGGTGAATTTATCTTCTAGAAATTATTCTTAAGAAATTAATGGACCCATTGTAAATTGGACATATTATCTTAATGCAGAAGACTACATCAAACCTTTTCCCATCTTGTCATCCCTGAATTGCCCATAGTTCTGAGTTTATGTTGCTTAAAAGAGGTATTTCCAATTCCTTAGGACATTTGGTGTACCGTTGGAAACTAAGTGTGAATATCAGAAACCCTACACTTCAGTCTCCAGCTCATCAATTGCATAGCCCTGTCCCAATTACAGTGCCCACTGCCAAATGCCTAAGATGCAGGTGAGTCCTTAGTGCAATGAGGATAATTACTACCTTTAAGATATTTTACATGATTAAACTCTTATTATAATTAATTATATAGAACTCTCTCAGCTGACAGGGCCAGGGAATGGATTATTCCAGTGAGCAGTTCAATTGGAAGAAAGAAAAACTAAAAAATTTAGTGCTCCTAAAATTTAGTCTGGGACTGCACCAGAGATTAGATTTTGCTAGTGTTCTTCCTCATCTACACCATTGCATTGCACCATCAGATAACAAAATGGCACCAAAAGAATTTCTAGCATTGTATCAAGTACAAATAACCCCTCACACTCTTTCCCCTTTTCAGTTTACACAGCATTTCCTGAGGTAAAGGATGCAAGTCACCATTTACTAAGATTTGAGAAAATTTGAGAAATAGCTATTACTATTCCTAGTACTGGAACTTCCCTGTGGAAATTAAGGAACACTTTTTTTCACATTTCCATCTGCATGGCCTAGGGCATTTTCTCCATGTGTATTTGTCCCTGTAATAAAACATATTACTTTTTCTCATTGTTTTAGTCCAGGGATTATATGTCAAAAATAAAATAGAAGTTATTAAGATATCCCATTTTGGCAGACTAGGGGTGGAGCTCAGTGGTAGAGTGTCTGCTTAGCATGCAGAAGTCCCAGTGTTAGTTAAATCTCCAGTATCAAAAAATTACAAAAACAGAAAACAAAAAAGAAGAAAATATGCCACATTCTGATTAGTAGTCCAAGAAGTAAATTTTCTCCCAAATTCAGTTTGATCAATATTTCATTTCTCTGATACCTTCATCCAAATATCTAATGTATTATTATGTCCCTTTAAAAAAAATTAACCACAAAAGGTTTTTAAACTGTGCTCTAACAGGGCCAGTGATATAGCTCAGCGGCATAAACACCTGCCTGTCAAGTGTGAGGTCCTGAGTTCGGTTCCCGGTACCCACATAAAGAAAAAGAAAAAAAAATGTACTGTGACCCTCACTTGAGCACAGTCCTTCCACGACAGTGTCCCTGAGTGGGAAACTGACTTACGGGAGCCTGCTATCCTATTGGCTCTGTGACCACTTGCACTCTGTGAATGTCCTCCCACAGCCACCACAGTGTTGCTCTCACCTCATCACCCACCTGTTGAGCTGATGTCTCATTTTCTTCAACTCACCTCTTAAACATTGTTGCTCTTATCAAACATTGTTGTTCTGTTCTGCTTTCTGCACTCTTTGTGTGATGTATCCTTCCACACTTAGCGAGAGCGATTCAACAAAAATTTAGCCAATCTAAGTTGATCTCCATCACTGACCCCTCTTCTTAGCTTAGAAATCTTTTTTAAATGCTTAGAACAATTTTTCAGTACAACCATCCTGGAGAATTTCAGAACGTATTTTCCTTTAGTGTCTTTGCTCTTAATATTTTATGCAATACATTGTAATTGAAATGTGTACTTCCTTAACTGCATTATATATTACAAAGAAATTAGAAAATATTTTGCTTACTTTTTCATAAAGTATGAAAAGTATTTTCTTCTTTCTTTCTTTGTTTCTTCTTTCTTTCTTTCTAATTTTAAAGTTTCATTATTTTAGAATATAATTCACATACTACACAATTCACCCACTTACAGTGTACAATTCAATGGCTTTTATTATAGTCATGATTACATGTAAACATTACCAGAGTCAATTTCAGTACGGTTTGATAAACTTGAAAAGAAGCCCTGTACTCTTTACCCTCATTCCCTCCCTCGGCCCTAAGCAACCAGTAATCTACTTTCTGTTGGTATGGAGTTCCTTTTTTTGCACCGATATGGATAGAGTCATATATTGTTATGGTTGGGATCCAAAAGGTCCCTCCAAATATCTTAATGTGTTGAAGGCTTTGTTGCCAGGTAATGGGCTTTTGCATGATTGGATCATACAGGTTCCAACTTAACCTGTGGATTAATCTATTGATGAGATTATAGTTTAATGGCATTACTGGGAGGTGATGGAAACAAGAGATGACACATTTCAGGGGAGTGGACCATTATATCTGATCCTGGCTCCTCTTTGGCTCTTTCCCTCTCTGCTCTCTACCATCAGCTGAGCAGCTTACTTCCACCACACCATTTTACCATGGTATTTCTGTCTTGTCACAGGCCTAATAGCAATGGAGTAAACTACCATAGACTGAAACCCTGAAATGGTGAGCCAAAATAAACCTTCCCTCCTTTAAGTTGTTCGGATTAGTTAGGTATTTTGTCACAGTGACAAAACACTGAGTGACATATAGCACGCCATCTTTTGTGACTGCATTCTTCAACTTAACATGTTTTCAAGCCTCATTCATATTATAGCATATATTAGGACTTCATTTCTTTTTATGGTCAATTATATTCCACTTTAAGGATATAATATATTTTGTTTATCCATTTGACTTTTGATGATATCTGGGTGGTTTCATCCTTTTGATTAAAAAGAATAGCGTTGCTATAAGATTTATGTACAAGGGTTTGGTGTGCATAAATGTTTCATTTTTCTTGGGTGAAATGCCCTGGAATGGAATTTCCTGGTTAAATGGTAATTACTGAGGTGAATCTGAGTTCAATTTCCAGGCTGAAGAATAGCTGAAGTCCTGAAATGAGCTTTCTTTAAAAAGAGGGACTCTCTATGTTTAATCATTTTATTAATGGCCAGACTATTTTCTAAAATGTATTCATCATTTTATATTCCCACTAGCAATGTTTGAGGGTGGTAATTTCTCAGTATCTTCACCAACACTTATTATCTGACGACTTGGTTCTAATTTTCTTAGTGGGTGTAAAGTGGCAACTTGCAGTTTTCCCTAAAGGCTAACAATGCTGAGAATCTTTTACTATGCTTATTGCCCATTTTATATCTTCCTTGAAGCAATGTCTATAGTTTGACTTTTTTTTTTTAATATGTGGGTACTGGGAGTTGAACTCAGGACCTCGCCCTTGCCAGGCGGGCGCTTATGCCACTGAGCTATATCATCGGCCCTGTTTGACTTTTTGATAGTATCATACTTTACTGTGGTCTTCGGCAGAGCAGAGACTGCAAATCTGACACTCAGACTGTGAAATGGGAAGGCCCAGAACTTGATGGTGTGGGGCAAGATGGAGACTTCAGGGATGATCCAGGAGGAGCTCACTGATGTGAACTGTGAAGATTAAGCCCTGTGCTACTTTTCCCCCAGTAGCCTCAGCAGAGCATTCACAGAGAGAGCCCACTCTTCCTCTCATCCCATTGACCAGTTCACATTTCCTATTACCATAGAACCATGGATATGCTTAAAATGAGTGTGTGCATGTATGAGTGATTGGGTGTGAAAAAAATTGTAAATCTCGCTCTCATTCCATCCCTAGCAGGAGGTCAAAGTAAGTATTTTACTCTAATATTTTAACCAGCTGTCTCCTTCCCACTCATCTGCTGGAATACTTCCTCCACTGAATTTTCCCTCTGCTCAGGAGATTCATGATAGTTCCCGTTCCCTTGCCATGTTTCACCTCAATCAAAGATGCCTTTACCTTTACAGTAAAACAGCACATCTTTTCAATCTAAAGTCATAGTGTATTCTCTTGCCTTTCAATCCCTCCTTTACAGCTGTATCAATTTAGTTTAAAATCCCCATGACTCCTCTAAAATGACACAGAAAAGCACCATATTATTTATGAGACTGGAGAAAGGAGATGGGGACAAAGAGAGAAACATAAAATATAAATTGTCAAAAAGAAAAAAAATGGGGCAGGTGAGGGAAGTATTTCATGTATTTTTAGAGCTACTAGAGTAACATAAACCCGCTATACAAATGTGCACACACACACAGCAATGCTTAAACAATAAAAATACAGCGTCATTCCAGGTTTCTACCACATAAGTCTCTAGATATGCAGACTTGTCTCTTTTAAATCCCATCTGAATGCATATGTGAGTGACTTACTTTCCTGGTACTTCTCTCTGTGTTTTCATATATTTATTTCTCAGTGGCCCAATAGTCCTATGAAATATGTATCATGGTCTTAGCTCTAAAAATTTAAGCCTTCTTATTTGATGTTGAGATGGAACAATGCAACACTTCAGATTGCTGCTAGTACCAGTCTACAGATAATTTCATAACTGCAATCTACAATAAAGACAATAACGAATGTTGAGTGGCATGCATACCATGTGCCAGACATACTTAGTACATTTTTACCTGGCTTAATTTAAGTCTTGTGTTAGTCTTGTGTGTATTGTTACAGTTGGGTGAGTTAAGGCACAAGGAGTTTGCCTCATTTGCCCAAGTTCTTTATTAAAACACAGGGAAGAACAATAATTTATTTGTAGAGAATGAAACCAGAGAGTTATTGCTTTGATCACATTTTTGGGCAATTCTTCAAAAGATGATATTTTTCAAAACCATTTTCTGTGTAAGTCAACCTGAGTTCACCCAAGGCAAATAACCTGTAGAAGGGTAGTGTACACCACAAACACATACATGCTGAACTGTGACCCTGGGAAAATTCCATGCCTTTGTTTTTGCAATCATAATACTTCTGAACATCTGAAGTCTAACAAACTAGTAAAAAGAAATTAAACTTTGCTTAGAGGAAAACATCGAGGCAGTGGTTCCCCAAGGGTAGTCAAATATTGCAGACGCCTGAGCCCAATTCTTAGTTTTTAGTGTCTGTGTTATGACATTTTGATTATCTGCTTTGCATGTGTCAGGCTCCCCATTTGGACACTAATTCTCCCCTTAAACCTATCTTCTCTAGAAGACCCACAGCCTCTGGTGCCAATATGTCCACTATCCAGGATGCCTATGAGGAACTTCAATTACACCAAGAAATAAGCATGCTTTCTGTTAGATAAACGTGTGTACTGGTTTTGTGTGGGCAATTAAGTTGGGCTGCAGATACAGTGTCTAAGGAAGTATAAGGACTTAGGCAAAAAAGTAAAAAATTAAAAACATTTTTAGATATCTTTTTCTAGAATGTCTTCTGATGCTAAGTAGAAGGACAGCTTTTAGAAGAACGGCATCAATGAAAAATAAAACAATACATCCCAAAGAGAAGATGAGATTATTTCTATTTTCCATATAGTGCAAAATCTGACTGAGGATATGACCTTAAACTAGCATGAAAAAAGAGGTAATACACAACAAATACAGATACCATGTACCACAGAATTTCAACAGAGTTAATAAAACAAAAACAAGCAGCAGTATGTCCAGAAAGGATTGAAGCAAAAGAGACAACAGTCAGACTATGAATGATGATAATAATTTGGAAAAAAATCCCTATTTAATTGGTACATAATCTATATAAAGGAAGGGGTGCGGATGATTAGAGGATCCTACCTGTCAGGTTCAAAAACTGGTGAGATTCTTAAGTGAGAGTCTAAATGTAAGAGCGCAGTTATGCACCACAAAACCACATTTTGGTCAAGAATGAACTGCATACTAGCTTGCATATTTGATTGTGGTCTCATAAGATCATGATGAAGCTGAAATTTTTCTATCACCTAATAATTCATAGTGTAAGGTATTATTTGCAGTTTTTGGTGATTCTTGTGTGAACAAACTTACTGTGCTGTGTCTTAGAAAAGTGAATAATTGTGAATAGTACATAACACTTAGTAATAACAACTATGTTACCAATTTGTATCTTTACTGTAAAATACTTTTAATCCTTTGTGCTTATATATACCACAATTTTCTTATTCATTCTTCTGTTTTTGGACGTAAATAGGTCACTTTCAAGACTCAGCTATTGTGAGTTGGTACGCACGTATCACTGTGTAAACATGGTGTGCATATATCACTTTAGTATGATGTCTTTAACCCTCTGGGGAAGATATCCAGAAGTGATGTAAGTAGATCAAATGGAATTTCTATTTTTGGTTGTTTGAGGCCTCTCCATACTATTTTCCATAGTGGTTGTACTAGTTTATATGAAATATGTACTAATAAAAATATTTTGTATCCTTAGTTATAAAAAATAAAATATTAGACCAGTGAGATAGCTCAGCGGCATAAGTGCCTGCCTGGCAAGTGCGAGGTCCTGAGGTCGACTCCCGGTACCCACATAATAAATAAATAAATAAATAAATAAATAAATAAATAAATAAATAAATGAAAGTTTATTATAAAACTGTATTCAGTGTGACACCAGTCTAATACATCTCCTGCTTACTAAGTCAAATGATAGCATAAAGTGGCCACATGACCCAGACCCTCAAGGTCTGTGCAAGTGCACTCACTCCATGATGGTCCCACCATAAGATCCCCTAGCCACACATTTCTGACTGTTTCCATGTCATTAAGTGACACGTGACTGTAATGAACTTTATTGTCAAAGAACATTAAGACTTTTTTTAGTAAATCCTTCAACTTTGACCTTTGTAAAGATAACAGAATACATTTTTTCCTATAAAATTTCCGATGTTCTCTTCAGATTTTGTAGAACTGTTTGGATTCATAAGATTTTTTGTTTCCATTTTATCCAGCTGAAACAATGATGCTGATGACACCATCAGGACTGTGAAACAAATGAAGTTTTCTATTTCCTATCAGATAGCTGAAAATCTAAATGATGTAGAAATTGTAAATGCTGAACAAAAGATGTTTAAGAAACTTCCTTTACTTCAGTGCACAATTATAAATCTTCCTTGCAATCTCCTCAGACACTCAAACCTGCCGGGAGATAATTAACTGCTGTGGCAGTGGGAAGATGAGGCAGTGTGATTCACAGTTGCTGAATGGCTGCAAGGTATGTAATTCGAACAGTAGATGGATTAGAAGGCAGCAGTTAGCAAGAGTATCAGCAGATTGAGTGTGCCTACCTAAATGGTTCTTATTCAGTTTCAAAATTGCCTGCCTGAAGATTCATATTGGGATTTTTTAAACATTAAGATAGCTTATGTTACAAATACAAGGAAGGGAAGCCATCCCTCTCTAATTCTGTATTGATAAATCTAACATGGTAATGCTGGTAAGTGGCTACATACACATAGGGATGATTGGTTTATGGCATCATGGTGTGAATACCCAGGCTGTGCTAAGATTATATTCTTGCAGTAAATGATAATACCAACCCACCTGCTGATGATTATCTTGAAAATTTGAAGAATTAGAATGTATTAAGTTCCAATGTCACTGATTATTAGTCCTTCACCCCAACCTTCTAATCTCAGAAGATGCAACTCACTGTCAGTATTTTTAACTCATGGGGTTGGGGAGAGAGACAGAGACAGAGACAGACAGACAGACAGAATGATTCATATAAAGATTCCAGACTAACCCATGGTCCTCCTCTTCATTTCAACTCCATTGCTTTGCCTTTTATATGGGGAGAGGAACCTGGACTTTGTTGTGGTGCCAAGATCTTTCCATGTTAATTCATTTAATCTTGATGAGAATATAATATACGAAGAAACTAAATCCCAGCAAATTTAAAACCCTAGTCAGTGGTCTAAACCAACTCTTGGTGTTTTACCTTTTCAAACTGCATGTATTTCTCACCAGATCTGCCCAAAAATTTTTTTGTATTTTATTCTGGACCTATTTCTATTTCATGAAGAATGGAAAACACCTATCGATGCTTTCCTCCCTAAGTGAACTGCTGCCTCTCACCTGTCCAGCTGCTACTGGAGAGGAGATGGATTGTGGTGGAGGGGACATTTGGGAGTCAGTTACCTGAACACTGGGGTTTCCCGTGGGCTGCCTGGCCCCAGCTCCAACCACCAAGGAGTTGAAATGGAAAGTACTTCTACTAGTTTCCCATGGCTGCAGTAATATATTTCCACAAGAAGTGTACCTTAAAACAACTAAATTGATTCTCTCACAGATCATGAGAGTAGAAATCCAAAATCAAGATTTTGGCAGGTCCATGCACCTGCCTTAGGTTCTAGGGAAGGGTCCTTCTGAGTTACTTCCTAGCTAATAATGGTTAACCAACAATCCTTGAGGTTTTTTAAACTTGTGGCTGCATCATTCCAATTTCTATTTCCATCTTCACACAGTAGCCTTTGTTTTCTGTAAGTCCAGATCTCTGTGTGTTCTCTTTGGTTTTAGAGTCCACCCTAATCTAATATGACCTAATTTCAACTGAGTATATTTGCAATGACCCTATTTTCAAATACATCAGAATTATATGGTAGACATATTTTGGAGGATACTATTTATAATTCAGTGCTGTTTAACTTAACTATGTGAATATTTCTACTATATGTAATTTTTCATAGGTGCATTTTAAAAATGTTATAACTAATTCTTTCAAATGAGGCAATTATGTATGTGTATGTTAAACCTGTTTATAGAATTTGAGGTGCCTCATTTCTCTGAGCATCGGCAGTCCACTTTTGAGTGTGTCCTGTATCTACCTCTAATAAACCCTTCTCATGTAAAAAAATGAATTTGAGATTATTTTTTTAAAATTTAAAATAATACGGTAAGCTGTACAATAAATGTTGTATAGATATCACCAAGAATAAACAGACATTATCATTTTCCCTTTTTATTTTACATAACTTTAAAGAAAAAAAGGTAAAAAATATAGGTAAGCTTTTTGTCTATTCTTTTGTCCTCCTCCTTAACTCCCCAAAGATAACTGCCATCTGAAGCCTCAATAAATTATCCCATGCACTGTGGTACCATTCTTCAATAAAATCTATACCCAAATAAAATTTAATGATGTAAAATTTATGTCAGTTGTATCCTACTGTGCCTTTTCTTTTCCAACTTATTTTCTAATTTTGTTGTTTTTGTTGTTGGTTTTGGTTGTTCATTTCCACCCTAGAGAAACTAGCTATGTGCAGGACATGTATAAGAATTTTTTAATCATTGCACTGCATTTTAAAGTTTAAAAGAACTGTCAATAAGCTAATCCTCCCAAGTGAGGTGGCAAAGATAAACCATCTTTCTAATCAATGAAATATAATGCTATCTAACAGCTAAAATGAAGGGTGATTTAAGATCTATAGAATTTATGCTTGAGAAAAAATTTAGAAAAACAAACAAAAATATGCAAAACAAATATGTAAAGTGACTCAAATTCTCTATGTTTTAAAGATCACTCACTTGAAAATATAGATTATGAATTAAATTCTTTAAAAAACTCTGCTGTGACTACTTCCTCCATCTGAATATATGCAGTTCTTCAGTTTGCATGTCGTGTCTCACATTCAAGTCATCTGTAGGATGTAGGATTTGACACTGTGGTAAGTCAACATGTCATCAAAACCTCATCCATCCTTTGCGTTGACTTTACTAAGAAAGGTAAAGAACTTTTCTTTTTAATTTCCAAGAATCGTTTCCATTTATTACTGCAACAAAAAGTTATCAGATCAGTGATGGTTTTTTAGAAGCTTGGCCACTCTTAGATCTTGATACATTAACTTAGTTCTGCAACGGCTTTAGGTGATTCATTTGTGTACATTTCTGAATTGGCAGTCCCAACTATCACAGTATCCAAGCTGCCATACATAGATAATAGTAAAATACCTTCAATATTACCTCCAGACTATTAAATCTATAGCTGTATGAGGATAATGCATGTGTGCCTGTTGCTACTGTCAATAAATAGCCCATCAATAAAACAATATTGCTTAGTATTTCAACAAAGTAGATATCTGATACGTAATGCACAGATATTCAGTAACAGATCACACAGGGAAATAAGTACCTGTGGATTCAGAGAATAATTATGATCTCTTAATCTCTCCAATTCAGTTGACAAGGCATGGCAACAGTTCTCGGACTTGCCAGAATATTCTAGGACAGCCTGGCTGTGTACTGCTTTTCTTTGATAGTGCTTACCACAACAGCAGGTGCATAGTTATCTGTATAACTATTTGACTAGAGTTTTTCTTCCTTGTGAGACACTTGGCTGGGAGAGGTGAAAAACCATGCTCGGGATTTACAAGAAATGTGAAAACGGAAGTGAGGAGAACACAAGTACAAAAAAACTCAATCCAATGGTGTCAATGGGTATCCATAAAAGATCAGATAGTACTTCATTGTTTGCAAAAAGGACTGCACTAGAAACTTTGCAAAAAGAATGAAGACACTTAATCCAGTCAATGACAACTATAACCTTGTATCAAAATGGCCAATTCACAACACATCTGCTTCCACTTGCAACTGTTCTGACATTGGCAGACCTCACACAACTTTCTGGGCATTCAGCCCTGGGAGCCTCACATGGTTTGCAAAGCATCTTCACACAGGGCAGTTGCCTCTTTCAACTAGTGAGACTTGGCAGGTGGCGATGACCTCCTCTCTTTCCCTGGTATCAATCATACACTCCATTTCAGTGAGAAAACTGTGTTCTCAAGATGCATAATATGTTATTTTCCCTATTAAAACTCAAAGTCTTACATCTTCTGGGTGGTGCATTGCCCTCATTTTTGTGATAATCCTCTGTGTCTATTCAATTAACTGTTGTTATTAGCTATCTCAAATATATTTAAGAAGATGTCATTTCTTAAGTGTATAAATGTAATGATTTTTCTCAAGTTATGAAACTAGTTGTTATAAGTTGAGTCTAGCCAAATACCAAGTGGCTGTACTTGTGGCTTTGAATAAGCTCTTTATTTAAGAAACTATAAAAAAAATGTTGGATCAATTTTATTTTTACAAAAACTCATCTCTGTGGGAGAAGCACTTTTCATAACAACAAGAAGTTGATGAAAATGAAGACCTAAGCACAAGCTATTGATAGCAGCTTTTAAAAGAGATCAGGACATTCCAATATTTTTTTTGCAAACTTTTGCACGTTTGAAGCAATAGAAATAATAGATAATTCACAAATGATGGCTTTTTTAGATTCTTGGTTGAATTTAGATCCAATTTATTACAAAGGAAATTTTATTTTTGCATCAAGTCCTTAATTTTTCCACAGATTAAACAAGGAGTCACACTGAGATGCCTGCATTTCAGTATGCACTAAAATGTTTACAGTAGTTTATAATGGATAGCTCTTTGATTTTATAACATTTTTAGTCATAACCAGGATTTACTTCTTATGAAATTCTTGGTCATGAATGCTTGATTATTTTTCTATGAAAAGATCTGATCTGTGTGTGATGTAGTACAGAAGTTGTGCAAAGTGCTGTCTAGAATCTGTGACCCCTGTGGACCTTGAGGATTGGTGCACAAGAACCTGTTTTCCAGGTAGAGGGAACAAAGCAAAGTCATAAACCCCCAGGTCAGAAGGCATTTAAGATCTTTTAAAACAAACACTTTTGCCCTGGCTGCAACAGTAGATAAAGAAGAGCAGGGAAGATGGGTGGCAGCCCGAGAGCAGCCCAAATGTGGATAGTTGTGTAGGGCAAGGTTAAGAATTTGGATTTTAATATAAATCTATTAGGAGCCATGCTTGAGTTTTAAGTGCAGAAGTGACCTGAACTGACTTATATTTTAAAATGGCTACATTTTTTAAAACTTTGAGTTATTGTTATTTAGGTAAATAAGTCCTTGCAAATGAGCCACTAAGCATCTCAAGGTCAAGAATAGGTTTTGATTAATCCCTGGATTTTCCACTCATAACTGTTCATGAGAGAATTATGACCATGAGTAAACATCTATCATATGTATGAGAGAATGAATGGATTATTGAATGAATAATTGAAATAGGGACAGACTATTATGTGGATAGAGTTAAAATATATATTGGACCAATTCTGGCCACATCTAAAATCTGAATCGGACAGAAGGGGTTTCTAAATTAGTTGTATTTATTTATTTATTTATTTATTTATTTATTTATTTATTTTTTGTGGGTACCGGGGGTCGACCTCAGGACCTCGTGCACCAGCAGGCACCCATGCCGCTGAGCAATATCACAGGCCCTTTTTTTCCTTTATGTGGGTTCCAGTAGTCAAACTCAGGACCTCACACTTGCCAGGCAGGCGCTTATGCCGCTGAGCCATCTCACTGGCCCCTAGTTGTATTTATGACTTACCATTAGCAATAATATTAATTTCTGAAATTATCCTCCCCTAAAAGTTGTTTATTTTCTATTTCTTGTTTTAACTTTCTTGTTTTACTTAAATAAATTTTTCTTGATTAGTATGCATTTAAAAAGCCAGAGTAATTTGTTAAATTACATCTTCATAGAGAAGTTAAATTATAGTAATTATACATTTATAGCATACAATAAAGAATAAATAGGATGGTGGTTATGAGTAACAATAGACAAGAAAGTGGCAATGTAATGAGATATTGTAAATTTGGAATATTCATTACTGTTTATTTGAGGTCAAATATTCTCAAAAACAAAATACACAGAGTAGTAATGTGTCTTTTAGTTCTTTGAATCTATTTATTTTCTCTCCCTAAATGTTTTCCAAATGTGTAAAATGAAATTTAAAACATTAAAAAGAAATTAAAAATTCCCTTTACATTTATCAATTGTTATATTAAAGTATTCTCACTACATTTTATTGTGAATAGTAGCCTCATAATTTTGCAAGCTTTGCTTTTCACTGACCAAAAAATTGCATGGTATATAATTCACAAATGCATCTCTGTGATAATGAGCCAATAATTAAGTGACCTATTCAGGCAAGTAAAGTTTAGCAGCATTCCATGTGGTTTTCTGCCATGTGTCCTTGTCATTCTCCAGCAGAACATGGGACATACTGCTCCTATTCCGTGGGCCTGAGCAGGCCTGTGACTGCTGTGACCAGTGGCATGTGGGGAAATGGATCTGCCAGTAGAAAAGCACATTTGCCATTTTTTTATGTGGCAACTTCTGCTTCCTGCTTTTTGAAATGGTCTAATTTGGAGTTTATCCTTTTACCTTGAATTATATCTTTCATGGTGCTAAGTTACTTGTATATATTTGTATAATGCAGGATCCCTCAAAAAGAATGCTTTTCATTGCCATGGTACATGGTAAGGACTCAATATTTATTGAATCAATGAAATAATTCTTGTAAGGAAAAAATCTGAGCTGACTTGAGATCATCCCTAGTTTAAGGACCGGAGTCAGTTTAGGCTTTAAACCTAGGTTGAACCTTCGTTTTTCTGAAGGAGACAACCCCCAGAAGATGAGATGGAGACTTGTAAAAACCAACTAATTTATAAAGATGGACTCCTCCTTTTTTAGATCCAACTTCTTTTGACATTTAATAAAGAGAAGAAGCTAAGCCCTAAAGAGATTTTTTTCTCTTTAGCCTGATATGCATGGAATCCTCAAAGATAAAAGCAATCAACAGTAGAGGTAAAAATTGCTTAGAGTCTACAAAAGTGCTAAATTAGCTGCATATTGCTAACTTAACAAGTTTGCCAACAATAAATATGCTCTGTTTTAATGGAAATATAAATAAAAAGTTGGTATAAAAGCAAAAATTGACAAATGGGATTACATCAAACTGAAACCTTCTGCACAGCAAAGGAAGCAATAGTGTGAGGAGACAGCCTGCAGAATGGGAAAAATATTTGCAAACAATTACTCTGCCAAGGAATTAATTTCTAGAATATGTAAGGAATTCAAGTAGTCCAACAGCAAGAAAATATCCAGTCTAAAAAAGGGCAGATGATCTGAATAGATAGTTTTTAAAAAAAATACAAATGTCAAACAAACGTGAAAATTGTACTCAACATCACTAATTAGAAAAAACAAATAAAAATCATAATGATATAGCATGTTATCTTAGTTGGAATGGCTACCATCAAAAGGACAAAATATAACTGATAGAGGTGAGGTTGCAGAGAAAGGAGAACTCATAAAATATTGGTGGGAATATTATTTATTACTGCTATTTTGGGAAACAATATAGAAGTTCCTCAAAATATTAAAAACAAAATTACCATATAATCCAGCTAGTCTGCTACTTGGTATATATCCAAAAGAAAAATGAAATTATTATGTCAAGGATATACCTACATCCCCATGTTTATTGCAGCACTAATCATAATGGAAAGATCTGGAATCAATGGAATTGTCCAACAATACATGGCAGAAAAACATGTGGAAGCTGCTAAAGAAAATGTGCTATTTATGTACAATGGAATATTGTTCAGCCACAAAAAGGGGTGAAATCCTGTCATTTGCAGGAACAGGGATGAAACCGGAGGACATTATTTAAGGTAAAAAAGCAAAACACAGAAAGACACATGACATATGCTCTCAATTATATACGAAAGCTTAAAAAGTTAATTTCATAGCCATAGAAAATAAAATATGGTCACTAGTGATGAGAAATAGTAGAGGGAAGAGGAATGAAAGAAGTTTGGATAACTGATACCAAAATACAGTTAAAATGGAAGAATAAATTCTGGTGTTCTATAGCATGATACTATGACTAGACTTCACAGCATTTTACAATACAGTTTATAAAGAAATAGGAAAGAGAATCTTGAAGCTTCCAAAACACACAAATAAAAAAATATTGAGGGTGTGCAAATGATAATTACCATGATTTCATCATTATATATTTATTGAATTACCGCACTGTACCTCATAAATATATAGAATTATCCAAAGGAGTCTATCTCATAGAAATAGAGAAGGGTAAGGGAGAGAAGATGGGGAGAGTCTGGGCAATAGATAAATATAAAGTTACATTTAGAGAAGAAGGATGCGATCCGGTGTTGTACTGCATAATAAGGTGACCATGATGATAGATATGCTGTATATTTCCAATAAAATAGAACAGAGAATTTTTTAAAGTAATGATAAATATTTAAGGTGATGGATATGATGGTTACCCTGATTTTATCATTATACAATGTATATATGTATCAAAACATCACATAGTACTGCTTTAATTTGTACAATTATACTACATGTGTACAATTATGTACTAAAGCAAATATTTTGTATATAGTACAAAAAAGCAAACTTGTGGCTCCCAGCATCAGGGTGAGGCTGCCCAGTTCAAGTTGACAGGAGATCAAGGAGCTGAGTTCAAGTTGGCAGGAAGCTGAGTTCAAGTCAGCAGGAGACACATGGAATGTTACAAGTTGAACAAACTGGGTTCAAGCCTCACAGCCAGAAACCAGCCTGAACTTCAGTGGAACTCTATCCACTACACTGCTGTAAAGCTACAGCTGGCTTGCTGAGATTAATCAACATGGATCTGGACACTGTTTGCCCACTTTGTCTACCAGTGACAGCAGAGACACACCTTGAAGTGGACATTTTTATTTCTTCTTTTGTCTTCCAATCTTGCTTCTAATCTCTTCCCTTTCATCAGCATCTTCTTCTCCTTCTCCTTCTTCTTCTTCTTCTGTTTTTCTTCCTAACCCCTTTTAAATTTTCTCCCCTGAGGGTAAAATTGCTATAATCATGGGTTACTTAGTGTATACAAGTTTCTGGTTTGTGTTATATAACCACAAATCTAGTTCATATGGTTAAAGGTGGTAAATTCATAGTTACCACAGTTTGTCATTTTCTAGACTGTGTTTAATGCTATTGTTATTGCTGATTATACTGCTTTAGCTAAGGTGACATAATTATTAGAGTCAGTTGTTCTTCCTGGTATGCCAAGACTGAGATTGCCTAAGGGTCATAAACAATACTATATGCCAGTGCCAAAGAACCGGGGGCTGGGCCAAGTAGGCAGCAACTTCTCATCCCCAAAAACTGAAGAGGTAGGATCTTGCAAAAGACTCAAAACCCAAAAGCCAGCTATACCTGGAAAACATCTCTGAGAAGTAGTCATTTCTTAAGGGTTCTTCATACTAGCAATAAAGCTACTCACCATAAGCAGTTTCCAAGCATCAACCCAGGAATTAAACTTAAAAAAGAAAAAGAGAGAGAAAAGGATAAGACACTTAAGCAAGATGCAATCCCAGACTTTCGGCTCACAAAAGGCAAACCCAGGGGCAATGAGGTGGAACAAGTTGAAAGTCACCCAACTGGGTTCTCTGAAGTGGTAACAAAGCAGCTGAATGAGGCTCTAGAAAAAAATTAAATCAGAAATAATTTCTTAGATAACTATAGTAATGGTGACCATAATGAAAGACATGCTTAATGATTCTAGAGCAGATACAGATAAAAAAATAGAGGAGCTTAGTAAAATGATGAAAAACCATGAACACACAACATAGGAAAGAAATGGAATCCATGAAACAGATTCAAACAGATATCCAGGAGATTAAAAATTCCACTGAAAGTATCTGCAGCAGAATGAGTCAATGTGAGGACAGGATCTCAGATACAGAAGACAGGATTGTAGTTAGTGATCATGAAAAGAAAGATTTCTTAAAAGTAGCAAGGGATCATGAAAAATCAATCCAACAGCTGCTAGACGATGCAAAGAATAACATAAGATTGATCAGAATCAATGAAAAACCAGGAGATGGTGCAAATGACATAAATAACCTGTTCACAGATGTAACGGCAGAAAACTTCCCAAACAGAGAAAAAGAATTTGACATACAGATAAGTGAGGCATATAGAACTCCAGTGAGCCATGATCAAAAAAATTTACACCATGGCATATAATAGTCAAGATTCCAGAAATTCAGCACATGAACAGAATATTAGAAGATGTTAGAGAAAAGAAAAAATCACCTATAAAGGAAAGCCCATCAGAATGACAATAGACTTGTCAACACAAACCCTCATGTCAAGGAGAGGTGGGAATGAAGTATTTTAAGCCCTAAAAGGAAACAACCTCCAAACTGGATTGATGTACCCCACAAAACTATCTTTCAAAATTGATGGAAAAATAAGACACTTCCATGGCAAAGAACACCTAAGGAAATTCATGACTACCAAACCAGCACTCCAAATTTTCTGAAGGACATTCTAGAAAGAGATAACAAGGACTACAATTCTATGAACCCCAACATAATGAATCCAGCAGGCAAGGCAAGCAATTAAACAGAGGGTAAAAAAGGGAACCAACTACAGTAAAATAACATGACAAGGATAACTCAATATATACCAGTTATATCCATCAATGTGAATGGACTCAAGTCACCAATTGAAAGAAGCAGACTGGCAGAATGCATCAAGAAGCAAGATCCAACAATATGCTGCATATAAGAAACATATATAATTCAAAAAGAAATTCATAGACCAAAAGTTAAAGGATGGAAAACAATACTCCGTGCAACAGGAACCTGGAAAAAAAGCAGATGTAGCTATTCTATTTGCAGACAAATTAGATTTCAAGCCAAGGCTGAGTACGAGAGACAAAGAAGGTCACTACATCCTTGTAAAGGGAATGATCCAAGAGGAAGAGATAACAATTATAAATGCACCAAATACCTGTGCACCCAACTACATGCAACAAATATTAATGGACATGAAAAATCAAAAACTAATACAATTATAATGGGGCACTTCGATACCCCACTTTCACAAATAGACAGATGAACTTGATAAAAAATCAACAATGAGATATTAGAAATGAACCGAACTTTTGAACAAATGACTTCGTAGATGTCTACAGAGTGTTCCATCCACAACATTAGAATACACATTCTTCGCAGCTGCAAATGGGATGTTCTCCAAAATAGACCACATACTAGCTCATAGAACATGCTTAAGTAAATGCAAAGGAATTGAAATTATCCCATGCATATTATCAGACTATAGTGCAATGAAATTGGAAATCAATGGCAAAAGAAATCACAAGAACTTCCTAAACACATGGAAATTAAATAACACTCTCCTGAGCAACCAGTGAGTCACAGATGAAATTAAAGCAAAAATTAGACAGTTTCTACAGTTAAACAATGATGCCAATACAACATACCAGAACTTACGGGATGCGATGAAATCAGTCCTATGAGAAAAATTTGTAGTGGTGAATTCCCACATCAGAAAAAGAGAGTGAGCTCAAATAAACAACCTAATGTTGAACCTCAAGCTTCTAGAAAAAGAAGAGTAAGTCAAGCCAAAATTTCATATTAGGGAGGAAATTGTAAAGATCAGAGCAGAAGTCAAAGCAATGGAGACTAAGAAAACAATACAAAGAATCAATTAAATAAAATGTTGGTTCTTTGAAAGATTAAATAAAATCAACTGACCCTTAACAACATTATTAAAAAAGCGGAATGAAAAGACTCAAATCCATGCAATTAGGAATGAAAAGGATAAAATCACAACAGATCCTGCAGAAATCCAGAAAATCATCAATAACTACTTTGAGATCCTGTATTCTTATAAGATGGGAATCAGACAAGAAATGGACAGATTCCTAGATACACATGAATTACCAAAGCTTAATCAAGAAGTTATAAAAATTCTCAACAAACCAATATAAGTCAATGAAATTGAAGATGTAATTAATAACCTACCAACATAAAGCCCAGGCCTTGACAGATTCACTTCTGAATTCTACAAGAAATTCAGAGAAGACCTTATGCTGCTATTGCTGAAACTCTTTAATGAAAATGAAAGGGAAGCAGTTCTCCCCTAACTCATTCCTGGAGGCAAGCATTACCCTGATACCAAAACTAGAGAAGGATCCAACCAAGAAAGAGAATTACAGGCCAGTCTCCCTAATGAACATAGATGCAAAAATCCTCAATAAGATACTGGCAAAGAGAATGCAGCAAATCATCAAGAAGATTATACACCATGACCACATGGGATTCATCCTAGGGATGCAGGGATGGTTCAATATACACACAACAATAAATGTAATATACCATATTAACAGAACCAAAAACAAAATCCACATGGTTATCTCAACAGATGCAGAAAAAGCATTTGACAAAGTCCAACACTCATTCATGATAAAAAAAAACCCTGCAGAAAACTGGAATACATGATCTTTATCTCAATCTGATAAAAGCCATCTATGACAAACTAACAGCCAACATCATACTAAATGGACAAAAACTCAAAGTTTTCTCTCTAAAATCAAAATCAACACATGGATGCTCACTATCACCACTCTTATTCAATATTGTCCTGGAAACCTTAGCCAGAGAAATTAGACAAGAGAAAAAAATAGAAGGAATAAGGATAGGAAAAGAAGAAGTTAAATTATCATTATTTGTGGGTGACATGATACTCTATATAGAAGACCCCAAAAACTCCACCAAAAGACTTGTAGATTTAATAACCAAATACAGTAGTGTAGCTGGATACAAAGTTAACGCTCAAAAATAAATAGCCTTCCTGTACACAAAAAACAAAAGCACTGAAAGAGAAATTAGGGAAACCATGCCTTTGACAATAGCAAAGTATTCCAAAAAAATGAAATACTGAAGAATCAGTCTAACAAAAAATGTAAAAAAGACCTTTACATTGAAAAGTACAGTACTCTGAAAAAGGAGATTGAAGAGGATATTGGAAAATGGAAAGATATCCCATGTTCTTGGGTAGGAAGAATGAATATAGTGAAATTGGCAATACTTCCAGAATTGGCATACATATTTAACACAACCCTGATGAAAATACCAATATAATATCTCACAGAATTAGAGAAAACAATCCTAAAATTCATTTGGAACCAGAAGAGACCTAAAATAGTGTAAGCAGTTCTGGGCAACAAAGGCAAGGCCGGAGGCATCACAATCCCTGACTTCAAGTTGTACTAAAAGCTACCATGATAAAAACAGCATGATACTGGCACAAAAACAGACCTGAAGATCAATGGAACAGATTAGAAGGTGCAGAAACAACTCTAAACATACTCTACCAAAGTATCTTTGTCAAATGGGCCAAACACCTTCCCTGGAAGAAAAATAGCCTCTTTGGTAAGTGGTGCTGGAAAAACTGGCTTTCCACATGCCAAACATTAAAACTAGACGCATATCTTTCACTACGCACTAAACTAAAATAGAAATGGATCAAAGACCTAAGTATTGAAACAGAAACACTAAATCTGCTGGAAGGTAAGTTAGGTAGAACTCTTGGAGAGATTGGTGTAGGCAAAGACTATGAACAAAGCCCCAATTGCACAGGAAATATTACCAAGAATCAACAACTGGGATCTCATCTTATTGAAAAGCTTTTGCACAGCAAAAGAAGCCACCAACAGAGTGCATAGACAACACACAGAGTGGGAAAAAAATTTGCCAGCTGTTCTTCAGACAAAGGACTAGTATCCAGAATATATAAAGAACTCGAAAAAAATCAGATGCCCCAAATTTAAAGATGCAACCCAAAAATGAGCATCTGAAATGAATAAACACTTATGATATGAAGAAGTAGAAACAGCAAATAAATACATGAAAAAATGTTCAACATCACTGGTCATTTGAGAGATGCAAATTAAAATGCTGAGATTCCATCTCACTCCAGAAGGAATGACTATTATCAAGAGATCTACCAATAACAAATGCTGGCAGGGCTGTGGGGAAAAAATAAACCCTTCTCCACTGTTGGAGTGAGTGTAGACTGGTACAGTCACTGCGAAAATTGCGTGGAGATTCCTCGAAAAACTAAAACTAGAGGTTCCATTCAACCCAGCTATTTTCCTTCTTGTCATCTTTCCAAAAGAATTAAAAGCATCATATTACAGTGATATATGCACATTTATGTTTATAGTGGCACAGTTTTGATAGCTAAATCTTGGAAATAGTCCAAATGCCCATTAACTGATGAACTAATAAAGATGTGGGGTTTTTTTATACAATGGAGCACTACTCTGCCATAAAGAAGGATAAATCTGAGACATTTCTAGCAAAATGGACCTTGAAGCCATATTCTTAAGAGAAATAAATCAGGCATGCTTATTTAAATACCACATTGTTTCTCTGGTGTGAGAAACGGGAGATGTGAATAACACCAAAATGTATAATAGAGAATGGGAAATAGGAAAAAATGTCAAAATGAGAAGGGGAACAAGGGAAGGGGGATGGGAAATAAAGAAGGGACAAGAAAAAAAGACAAGAAAAATGGAAACAAAGCTTTTGTAAATAAGCAGGGGAAGAAGGTTTGAATGGAAGGGAGGGGAATGGGAAATAAAGAAGCACACCATGCCATGCACAGGTACAAATCCCCTGTGATGAATGCTATTATGGATATCTAAACTGTACCAATAAAATTAATTAACTAATTAATTTTTAAAAAGAAAGGAACTTGCTTACAATAAACTCAGAGTAGGATGAAGTTCCAACATAGTAATACCTTGAGACTTATCATTATTGGTTCCAGGAGGCACAAAAAGTATCAAACCTGGCCAAATGGTTTTGGCTGGAAAAGATAGCGAGTCTGAAGGCAATCAACACCAAGCTCTAGCTTCTGTTTCAAGTGCCAAACAAATGACTGGTACTGAGACAGTTTTCATGCTAAAGTGCATCAAGTACCAAATCCAACAAAGTTCAAAGCAGTGAAGTACCAAGGCATGTTGTCCTAGCTACCAAGCAAAACTCTGACTTGAAAATACTGACTGTAAGAGGAATGTGTCTGTTTGTACTGAAGTAAAAATGCAGGAGATTAGAAGAAATGGCTTTTGGCCCAGTGAACACTGTCTATAGATACTGATGGAACAGAAAGATTTGTTATATGTTGCATGATTTGAGATTTGTGTATTTTCTTCCTTTACTTTCCATGATTTGGTAAATAAGAAAGCATTTCTCTTTTATAATAATAAAGGTATACATGCTCATGAATAAACTTTCAAATACAGAAATATGAAGAAAAAATATACAGAAAAAATAAACTTAGAATCCACTAAAAAACAAAAACAAAAAAAAAAAAAAGAAAAGCAAACTTGCACTTAGGTCATGATGAAGTAACTGAGATCAGAATTACTTCTTTTAATTTAATTTAATTTAATTTAATTTTTTCTAGACATGGTCTCACTATGCAGTTCAGGTCTTAAACTCACTTTGTAGCCCAAGCTGGGCTTGAATTCAAAGCAATCCTCCTGCCTCAGCCTCCTTTATGCTGGGATTACAGGCGTGAGCCACCACACCTGGTCAGACTTACTTTCTCACTATAAACAACTATCAAATTCTACTAAATAAAAGAAACAAATGCTGACAGCAGGGACAGGAGCAGCCCTGTGCTGCCTGAAAGCCAAGAGAGAAGAGGGGCCCCTGAAATGGGAGGTTCATCTGTGACTTCTGCCTTGGATCACTGTGTGGATCGAGTGCAGGAAGATGGGAAACCACGCACAAAATGACCCTATGAAGCTCATGGGTCTGAGATTGCAGAGGAGCCCAGAAATCCTCAAACATATTGGGTCCAGGAAGGAGGGAGTTCTATCGCTTTTGATGACCTACTCCTAGGAGAAGACACTAAAGTCATTTCTGTCATAGTAGGGGCCTACCCAGATTCTGGGGAAGGGATCATAGGCTCCCCCTTGGGGGAGGTGGTTTAGTAGCACATTGTAGGGAAATTTTGTGAGATGAAAGAATTTTTGTGCCTTTATGGGAAACATAGCTTTCCATAACATTAATCATTATATTGCCTGGAATGGACAAAGCATTTTGTATAAGGTCTAGTTCCTTGGAAAATTCTGTATAAAAAATGAAGGAATTCAATAGACATTTCCTGTGTGGGGGACATTGATTCCACTTTTAGAGTTTCTAGAATTCATTCCCAGAGGTCTGGAGTGAGAGAAGGAAAGGAAATTCTCTTTCATGGTGGTCAGGTCAACAAGACACAAGCAACAGGTGGGCAGTATGTGAGTCTTTGTCAAAGTTGACAGGTGCTGGACTTTGCGCTCCTCCAATTCCAGCAGCTGTGTAAGTCAGATTCCTGGGCCTCCAGAGGAAACTGTGAGTAGCCAGCACCACTGCTAATTCCACTCCTACCTTGGTGCTTCCTATTTTTATAATCCTTCATTATTCAAGTGTTCATGTTTTTGTCATAAAGTTGGCTTTTCTTTGTTCAAGAAGATTAAACTTTTCTTCTGTATGTCTTTGCCTTTGGATACAAACATTACGGGAAAGGCAATATGCTTTACAGGCATTAGACGTGTGATTTTTAATTTTTACACATAAGGCTTAACCTTTAAGTTCCCTTTAGTAATAATATTTAATTTTTTATAAATTATTTTTTTTTGTCCTTGGAGAAAAAACCTGTCTTCCAAAAATTGCTTACATCATTAAAGGGCTTTATTGATTCATTTTTACAACTTTTTAATGTAATTTACATTTTCTTGGATATTTTACTGCAAAGAGCAGAAAGTACAGATATTGCAAAAACCAGATGGATGTTAGGTTAATGTATAAATGATAACATAATGATACATAAGGAGGACAATGCAGAGGATTTGGATGTTAGCTTGGCATCTACTGCCTATGAGATGCTGAGTAGGTCATACAATTGCAACCTAAAAATCTTGATAGGTCATATACATGGATCAGACCAGATACTTTCTTTTTTTTTTTTTTTTTTTTTTTTTTTTGTGGGTACTGGGGTCAAACTCAGAACCTTGCACTTGCCAGGCAGGCGCTTATGCCGCTGAGCCATCTCACCGGCCCAGACCAGATACTTTCTAATGTACACATTTCGTTTCTAATGAACAAGCTAAAGAATGTCTTGATTATTTTAATAATATCATCAGTCAACTTGAAGGTTATATGACTTTAAAGACTTAAAAATACACGTGAGTATTTTTGTTTTCCATTTGCAAATAGATTTTTAAATTTATGTAATTTTCCATAAATATCCATGAAAATATAACTTTGTCACAAATTTGATTCAACTATACTTTGCCAGGAATGTACTAATGTACAAAGTGATAGTCTTTGAGCAAAATCTATCCCATTTTCTGATTTTATAAACAAACATTTGTTGGTATATAGCTTTATTCTTCATTTATGTATATCTGTGATTGCTTTCACATTTTGGCAGAGAGGAGTAGCTGAAATAGAAACCGTAGTTCCACAAAGCCTAAAATATACATTTTCTGTCCCTTTACAGAGTAAGATTGTCAGGATCTGACTTAGAACAAAGGAAATCAAACTCCAAAACAAAGATCAAAATCTTGAGACATTTTCATCCTCAGTATATTAGTCAGCTTTTCATCATTAAAATGAAACACTGACATAAGCTTGATACAAAGATAAAGGTTCATTTAGGTCACATTTCTGGAAAGTCAAAGTCCAGACTGCATATCCCTGGCTCAGTGGGCCACCCTTTGATACATCACTTAATGTGGATAACAAGTACGGAGTATATATGGGGGCAACCATGTGGTCACAGCTCCAATGGAGCAGAGTGAGCTGGTGGGGCCGTGCCTGCTCCTTCTGTAACAGCCTCCTCAGCAGGCCTCTAACTCTGTGAGAATCACCTTCCAAGAGCATGCCCTCAGTGGCCCAAAGGCTTCCCATTTGGCCCCACCTATTAAAAGTTCCACTGCTTTCTAATAATGCTACCCTGAGGACAAAGCCTCCAGTTACATGAGCTTTGGGAGGCACAGTAAAACAGAATCCAAACCACAGCACTTGGTATTGAATACTTCTGATCGCATCTAGGTACCAAGAGTCTTCCTAGCCCACAAGCAGTTTGAAAAAAAAAAAAAAAAAAAAAAAGTACTTTTAATTTTAAAAGTATATCATTGTATGGATTGGGTATGAAGCCCTGTGATTCAATTTACTTTTGTCCCTAGTTTAAAATAGCATTTTCTGGCAACTTATTGAAGTTATTTAAGAAGTTGTCTTTATCATATCATTTTTTCTTATTTCCCTGATAAGTTATAGCTTACTCTTTTGTTAGTGGTAAAAGCTACTTAGCATTTTCAATATTCACCATCATTAGCTCAAATTAATCACAGTAACACATACAAGTTATTTTTTAAATTGAGGCTAATAGTTGGTCTAAATTGATATTGACTGTCCCACAATGGCCATGCATTGAGGGCTTGATTCCCAGCCCAGTGTACCAGTGGGAGATGATAGAACCTTTAAAAGTGAGGCCTAGAGAGAGGAAGTCCTGAAATGGGGGCCATGCCCTTGAAGGGAATACTAGGACTCCCATACCTTCCAGTCTCTCCCTTTGCTTTCCGGCCACTATGAGATGAGCAGCCTCTGCTACTTCATCCTTCTGCCATGATGTGCTGTCTCGCCAGAGGCCCATGATTTAACAGAACCAAATGACCATGGACTGAGATATCCAAAACTATGAGCCAAATTGATCTTTTCTTTTTGAGTTAATTATCTCACCTATTTTTCACAGTGATGAAAGCTAACACAGAAAAAGATGCTATATTGAATACCTTCAATAGTTATTTTGACTCATTAAGAAAATGACTTATCAGGGGCTCTGGGAATAGATCAGAGATATAGCACTTGTCTAGCATGCACTAGGCCTTGAGTTCCATCCCCAGCACTAAACACACACACACACACCACTTTGAAGATTAAATGAAAATCATACAGCATAAATTACTGCACTATCTTAACCTAATTTTATAGTTTTAGTTTTTATTTGGAAGACTACAGCATTCTTCATGAACTAAAAAATTGTATTGAGGAGAGCACTGACATAGTAATGTCATATATATGGAGGATGACAAATTCAGATACATGAATGAAGAAAAAATTGCCAGGTGAAATACCATATAAGCATACAAACTCGCCAGAAGTCTAAATGCAAAGTACACTGAAACAAAAATTACATTATTTTTCTATCTTCTGGAGTTCCTGTTTCAGGATACTGTCATCCAAATTGGATGACTGCATGATTGCGGGTGGCAGTCCTGAAGGAGGGACTATGTGAGCCGTGATGATGACTCCCTGTAGTCCATGCAGAAACTGAGTGACCTTGTACAGCTCAGTGGAAGTTTGAATGAACACAGATTTAGTTTATTCTGACAACTCACAACTATACCACATTAGCAAGAATTAAATACACCTGGAGAAGTGGGAGTTAATAAGAATGTAGATTTCTCTCTTCAACTGTAAATTCTTTTCTAGATGTTTTAATACTTAAAATTACAAGGAGGAGAATGTAATCTGTCACTGTAAATCATTTGCACATGCGCTAATAGGGAATAAAAGGAACTTTAAGCATGCCTCAGAGTTTATTGTTAATGATAGAACTCAATGACATCTACGAAAGCAGCAGTGCAGTCATAGCTAACATAAAAGGGCAAATCTGACCTCAAAGCTATAGCACAGGGCTGTGTGCGTGATGTCCATCATTCTGACAGTCCTAAGTGCTCCATAGGCTTTAAATATTTTATGTCTTCCTTATTTGTTAATGTTTCCAGTCAAACGTGGATATAAATTGGAATTCAGCACACTGGCTGGCTGGAGCTGTGTCTCAGGATATCTGGCACTTACCTAATGGACTTGGAAAAAATAAACTTAGTTTCTAAACTTGATTCTTATACATCACTTTTAAAATATATTATTATTAAATACCTAGTACTTATTTGATGTAAAATGAACCTATAATATTTATAGAAATTCAAACATGACAGAAACTGCAAGACATTTTGATTACCTACATCTCTCTCCCAAATGAAAAATCAATTAATGATTTGATATATAATATTATAGGCTTTTTATATATGTATACTAATATAAATATAAATATATATTAAATATAGACATATAAATGTATAACTAAATATTTATGTATACATAAAATAAGTGTCTATAGATTTTACTTTGAAAATCTATATTATTCATTTAATTTATTATATAAATTTTTTTTGTTAGGGCCAAAAAATTTCTTTTTTATTTTTTCAAATGTTATAATTTGAAATAACCGAAATAATTTTAGACTTACATTTAAGTTGAGAAATCCTAAAAAAAAAAGCCACATTCTGATAGCATTGACTTACAAAACCATAATCCAATTAACAGAACAGAATTGAGAGAAAGCTATTATCTAAATTACAGGAATTATTTAAATGCAATCCATTTCTCCCTCAATGCTCACCTTTTTTTTTAAGTTGTAGGTCTAAATCAGGAACTCAGAGTTTGTTATGTTATTGTGTCTGTTTAGTCTCCTCCCAACTGTTTTTTTCTCATAGTCTGTACCTTTAAAAAAATACTCAAAAATCTTTCAAAACCAAAATTTGCACATTTTAATTAAATAAAATTAATATTTTTTATTATGGGTAGAGCTTTTATCATACTTGTAAACTCATTACCACATTCCAGTTTGGCTTCTGACCTTAATTGTTTCTAATAAGAAATCAGCTATTAATGTGATTCCATTGCACCTATTAAGTTGCTTGTCTTTTAAGGTTTTTTCTTAATCTTTGACTTTCAAATATTTGGTTGTGATTATTATTCTTGAACTTCTTGGATATTTGGATAAATGCTTTTCTTGCCATTTGGAAAGTTTTCAGCAATTAGTTCTTTAAATTGTTTTTCTGCTCCTCTCCTTTTCTCCCTCTTCCTCTCCTCTGTCTCTCTCATGTCTTCCTAGGATGCATCTCTCTCTCTCTCTCTCTCTCTCTCTCTCTCTCTCTCTCTCTCTCTCTCTGTATATATACATATATATTATAACCGATGATTTCTAACAGGTCCCTGAAGTTCTGTTCATTTTTCTACATTTAATTTTTTGTTGTTGTTCTTCTTCAGACTGGATAGTCTCTATTGATCTATTTTCAAGTTCAGTTTTTTTTTTTTTTTTTTTTTTAATATGCAGGTACCGGGAGTCAAACTCTGGACCTCTAGCTTGCCAGGCAGGCACTTATGCCGCTGAGCTATATCACTGGCCCTCAGAGGGTTATTTAAATAAAGTTTATTGGTACATTTTAAATATAGATAATGACCACATTCATCATAGGGACTTTGTACTTGTACATGATATATCTTAATTCCTTTTCTCCCATTTTCCTACCCTCCCTTTAACCCCTCTTCCCCTCATATTTACAAAAACTTTGTTTCCATTTTTTCCTTCTTTCTCATTTTTATTTCTCTTTTTTGCTTTTGTTTTCTGCTACAAAGGTCCTCTAGGATATTTTCAGCTCAAGTATAGTGAGTTTCCATTTGATTCATACATGTGTGTGTTTATGTATATATGTATAATTTTTTTTATGTGGGTACTGGGAGTCGAACTCAGGACCTCGCGCTTGCCAGAAATGCGCTTATGCCACTGAGCCATCTCACAGGCCCTATATGTATAATTTTAATGTTTTCTATTTAATAAGTCATTATCAGTATACTTCCCTTTACTTTTTAGAATTAAAAATGTAGGGCCGGTGATATAGCTCAGCGGCATAGGCGCTTGCCTGCCAAGTGTGAGGTCCTGAGTTCAACTCCCGGTACCTGCATATATATATATAAAAATGTGTTAGTTCCTTTAACATATTTATAATAGATGCTTTGCAGGCGTTGTGTACTGGGTCTACATCTGAGATCTCTCATGGACATTCTCTACTTCCTGCTTTTTCCCCTTGTATGTGGTCTATGCTCTCCTATTCTTTCTATGGCTCACTTTTTTGTTGTTGAAAATCAGCCATAACATTTTAGATGATGGATTCAGATTCCTCAAGTGTCATTATTTTTGTTGCTTTTTTTGTTTCTTGTTTTCTTCTTAAAATCTTGCTTGTACTATTCTCTAGACTGTCTCTCAGCGAATGTGCACTTAATGCTGCCTATTTTGAGATTTGTATAGTCCTGTCTCTGTGGAGGTTTTCTTCTTTATTCCCATTTTTAAACCTGGATGCCTAGATATTTCTCTCAGGTTGTCATATCTTAGTAGATTGCCAATGATTGATTGTAGTTACACTTAAATGCCTTGAACCTGTAAGAATCACACTGTCTGCTTATTGCACTGTGTGTGGATTAGGGAACACATGGAATGTTCAAGCAGTTAGAAGTCTGCTTCCACTTTTAGTCCTTGTTTATGTGAGGTTTCATGTCTGGCTGATGGCAAGTAGGCAGCTGGGGTGCTCTCTGGTTTCTCCTAAGCTCCACATTATCTTGGACAAGCATACAGCAGTCTAGAGCACCAGCAATATCTTGAAACCTCCAAGTCTCACTATAACTATATCATTCCCTATGGGGTCTTGGCCTAGCCCCAATCTCCTAAACGAGTGGATGGTGAAGTCTTAAATAAATGAGACAAGTGGTATGATTTTAGGACTCCAGAAGGATCAAAACCCTCTAATAGAATTTGAGATTCTTTGGGGGTTGAGACAAAGAACTTCTCTGGGCAGCTGTCTTTATTTGGTTTACAAACAAAGGGAGGAGATACTGAGGAAATGGGGGAACCTGAGCAGGAACTTGGGAATAGTTCAAGGACTTCCTCAAGTAGTAAATTAGGAGAACTATCTTATCTCCAAGTTGACATTTACTGCAGGAGTGAGAGGCCTGCAGCTACAGTCTCTATTTAGTTAATTGGGGTTGGAGCCAGGTATCCTCAGCTAGCTGTGGTTATCTTGACTTTAGAGCACCATGCATATGTGGCTTCCAACACAGCCAGAAGTGCTGTGTTCAGCAACTTAACCCTATACAGCCTGGTCTCCAACAATTCCCCATACCTTCCTACCACATTTCTGGCTGGTATGTTCCTTGCTCCAAACAATGGTGGAGTTTTGGGCAGCTTTACTGTGGCCTTCCTCATTTGCTTGCCACCAATTTGTTATTGTTTTTGGCAACAAGCATAAAGGGTAAGGAGCTTGATGAATTTTGGAAAATCCTTGACCATTATATTTACAGAGAGTTTCTCCTTTCTCCTTTCTTAATCATCATTGGAACTTAAATTTTAAGCATAATAAATTGTATGATGTTGTGTCTCAGATCTCTGTCATTCTGCAAAAAGTCTTGCAGTAATTCTGGGGTTCTATTTTATAACATCTTGCATAATAGTCTTTGGGAATATTGATTCTCTTTATTTTTTCAGGTATTTCCAGTCTGCTATTAACTACATTTAATAAACTTTCCATTTCAGATACTATCTTTTTTAATTTTATACTTTCCTGTTTCTTTCTTTTGTCTAGTTTTCAGTTTTCTGTTGAAATTCCCATTAATCTGTGTTGTCATTACAATATAATTTTAAAGTTTTTAAAAACCATTATTTAATGTAGTTATTTATTGTAAGGTCCTTGAATATTAAACTAATACTTGATTCAGATTTTTTTTCTTTTTTTGTGGGTACCGGGGGTCGACCTCAGGATTTCACACGCCAGCAGGCACCTGTGCCACTGAGCGATATCACCAGCTCTTTTTTTGTATGTGGGTACCGGGAGTCAAACTCAGGACCTCGCACTTGCCAGGCAGGCACTTATGCCGCTGAGGTATCTCACCGGCCCTCAACTTTTTATTCTATTTTTTGTAACAATTTTTTCTTGATTTTTGGTCATAATTTTCTGATTTTTATGTTTGGTTTTATTATGAAATGTCATGTAGTATTTTATTGTATATTGAATCTTCTATATTAAAAAGGCAAGGAAATAAGTGATACTTTTAGAACAGAGAATACTCCTTTCTTTGTCAGATCTAATCTAAGCTCTTGTTGAACTTGATCTGAAGGTTTTGTTTGATTGACTTCACTCCTGGCTTCAAATCTTTTGGAGGTAAGAATGACTCCTAATTTCAGAAGAACTTGGTACTTAAGAGTTGCAAAACCCTCAAGACTTCTTCAGGTATTCAGGCAGCATTGGGTTACTTCAGGCAGCATTGGATTACTTCAGGCAGCTTATTGGGTTACTCGTACCATGCTTTCTGGTTTGGCCCCAACATCAGTACATTTTCATATATACATAGCCTTTATGTGCAAAAAATTTGTGCACGTTTGAAAAGGAGAATTGGTTTGAATAGCATTCATCTTGACACCTACTATGTGCCCATTGGCAGTTTCTCTTATGGAGCATCTCTTGCCTGTGGAAGGGAATATCCTCTGTCCACTTTCCTCAGGTAAGAAAGCAGCTAGCAATTCCTTTTCTTCTAGGAACTACCCTTTCTCTTTGGATCTTAATTCATTTTAAATGTTTTGGATCTTAGGTATTTTAATGGCTTTTTAAAAACTATGAGTTTTTAAAAAATGTATCTTATAGTGAGAGTTATGGAATCTTTAATCATTTAGATATTAAACAGAAGTTTTTACCTCACATCTCTTGTCTGTAAGTGAAAAAAGAAAGGAAAAAGGTAATACGCCATTGAGACAGGGGCAGAGACCTCAAGGGAGAAAAGTTAAGATGATTTTACACACACACACACACACACACACACACACACACACACACACACAAAGTAATCAAAATATATGGTGAATGTTTAAATTGATTACACTAGAAGACTCATTGCCATCAATCTCCCTCAAAATACTCCCTCCACCACCACCACCAGCACCACCACCACTTCAAACAACCTTATCTCATCATTCTTGCCACTTTCTGAAGCAGTTCTGGAAGTCCTATTTTGTGTCTTTATGAGATGTGACCAAAAAAAAAAAAAAAAAAAATAGTGAATGCTGAGGCTGTGTCATCTAATGGAAAGACAGTATCTTAAAAACATCACAGTGTGTCTTCATCCATCTTATTCACAGGTTTTGACACTGGGCAACCTCTGGCTCTTCTCCAAAGTCAAAATGACCATGAAAGGTAAGGGTTTTGAATAGATTCAGGACATCAAGGTAGCTGTGATAGCACAACTAAAGACACTCTCGAAAGAGGACTTCCAGAACTGCTTCAGAAAGTGGCAGGAACAATGGACAAGTGTGTTTGAAGCTGGAGGGAGTATTTTGAGGGGCATTCTAGCAATGTGTATTTTATTGTAATATATTTTATTTTGTGGGTACCGGGGTCGACCTCAGGACCTTGCGCACTAGCAGGCGCCCGTGCCGCTGAGCGATATCACCGGCCCCTTTTTCGTATGTGGGTTCCAGGAGTTGAACTCAGGCCCTTGCACTTGCCAGGCAGGCGCTTACGCCACTGAGCCATCTCACGGGCCCTGTAATACATTTTTAAACTTTAAACATTCACCATATTTTGTGAACACACCTCATAGTCACACACATGCACACACACACATATATACATGTATATATCCTAATTCAATAGAAAAACATGTTGAAATGCTTTAAAGGATTTTTTAAATAGTAAAAGTATTTTCAGTGTAGTGAAGGAAAAATCCTTCCTAAATTGAAGTATATCCTCACGCACATATTGTTTCTTTGATTATGCCGTCATTTTCAGTGGCGATGGTTGTTTTATGCAAAATTTTGAGGAAGCAGTGAAGAGAAAATGACTGTGATAACATCTGCCTTAAAATGTTCAAAGCTTTCAACATTTAAACTGATGTAGGTAAGAACAAATATTCATAGTTTGTATTTAGACTGAGGAGTAGGACAACTGCCAAGTCTGACAGAGGGTTTATTATGAGGGAGATGCAACCCCTGTGCTGCATATTTTCCCCTCAGGATGAGTGCTGTGTGCAAAGAATTTTCAGGGAAATGTGTTTGCTCGCCGTGCAGTGGTGCTTGCGTTTCAATTTGGACTTTTCATTTTATGCCCAAACACTCCTAATTTTGGTTTTCCTATGAAATGAACAGAATCAACATTAACAGAAAAGTTGGAGCTACATAGTTACTATTCTAATAGTCTTCTGAAATACACCACTTCCTTATCACCAGGTTGATGCTACATTGTACTAAAGTGAACAGTACTTGTGGAAAGAGAATACAAGTAACAAAACAGTTGGACCTTGGGTAAAAATCTTGTATTCTCTTAGGTGAGATTTGACCATATGCACAGTAAAAGATGCCACCATTTTAAATTTTAAAATCTTTTCAGAGTTTCCTAATTAGCTTCTTTGATATGTTCCTCAAGGCTATCCTGTGCCTCCTTCTTCAGGGACACACAACAGTTTAATTTTTATAATACAGCATACAAGTCCTCTCTCACCTCTCCAAACCTTATCACTTCTTTGGCATTATAAAGGTAGGAGATGTTGGAAATATCAACCAATAACCCTGACAACAGACACTGGCTTCCACAATGGCTATGGTAAACTGTATTAGCAGAGGGACTCCTGAAATGGTTTTGTAGGGCTTCCTGAAGTAGGTGCTCAAGGTGGGACAGAGGAAAGGAAGAGTAGCCACTATGAAATGTGAGCACTACATTCTCAGTGACAAAGGCCCACCCTTGTTGAAGATTACTCCGTTTGTGAGAAAGACATTTCTCTAAGTCCAGTCCACACTGTTCTTGTATAATGTAGAGGAGAGAAACTTACAAACTACTTGTAAAGGTCACATCTCAGTGGCACAGACCTACTAAAAGATTGATACTCAATCCTAAGAGTATATGTTGTCTCACTTCCCCTAGTTTACCAGCACATGAATAGGGCTCCATGTGGTAACACAGATTACAGTAGAAAGAGCTGCAAGTTGCAAATTCTATCAGAAACAGGCTTTTGAGAAGGCTTAAAGGCAAAAGGAAAGCTGAAAACAAGGATCCTTAGTTGAAATGAAACATTTGACACCAAAGGTTACATAAACATTAACACACACTGCCTGACTCCCAACCAGATTAACACAATATCCTTACACAAAAGATCTATGTACCTTAGCAAATAAACAATAAGTCAAAAAACCAAATATCATAGCAGATTTTTATCAGAATTCATACAATTAAAAAGAGAGTATACTAAATATTTTGAGTGCCAAAAGAAAACACTGCTAGAATTCTGTATCAAGGGAAATTATTCTTTCACATTAAAAAAGAAATAGACTAAACAAAAACAAAGGAAATTCCTTAAAATAGTCTTGTTCTATAAGAAATGGTTAATAGAAATTCTTCAGGATGAAGGAAAATTATATAGGTAAGAAAATTATATTGGATATATAGAAAAAAGATGAGTTTCAAAGAAGAATAACTAAAGGTAAAATGCAAATCTTACATTCTCTAGTTTTCTATTCATCTGAAATCTGTTCATTTGTAATAGGAAGTAGGGAGATGGATCCTTCTCAAAGGAGAAGGGGATCAAGTAATAGAGGGAGGGGGAAAAAGGGAAAGGAAAGGGGATTAAGAAAAGGAATTTAGATGCCTTATATGCATGAACCAGATCCACACAAGGAATGTAAACACTGTACTGCAAACATGAACTAATAAAAATAAACAAAAATAATAGAATATTGGGTGATTATAGTTATTGGATAAGTGAAAAAATGACAAGTTTCCTGTGTGTTTTATGTGTAGTGCCCTAGCCTTATTTATGGTGGATCTGGATTAGTATAATTGCATACTACAAACTCTACAGAAACCACTAAATTTTTAAAAGAACTAAAATTAATATACTGAGAAGAGATAAAAATCCATCATATACAATGGTCAATTAAAAGCATAGAAGGTAGAAAAAGAAGGGGAAAAATTCGAGGACCAAGTCAATCAATAAAAACTTACAAATGAGATAAACATTAAGCAAACTATTGGGAAAATCCTTTAATATTAATGACCTAAATATGTTAATTTCAAAACAGATAACTAGGGCTGGTGAGATAGCTCAGTGGCATAAGCGCCTGCCTGGCAAGCGCGAGGTCCTGAGTTCGACTCCTGGTACCCACATACGGAAAAAGGGCCAGTGATATCGCTCAGCGGCACAGGCGCCTCCTTGTGCACGAGGTCCTGAGGTCGACCCCCGGTACCCACACACACACACACACACAAAAAAAAAACAGATAGCTAATATAATATAAAAATAAGCCCTTAGTATATGTTGCTTAAAAGGTACTGACTTTAAATACGAGGACATGGATTGTTCAAAAGTAAAAGGATAAAGATACTGCGATAATAATCAGAGAAACTAGAGCAACTTTATTAATGTCAGACAAATCAAGTTTCCAATAAAAAGGACATTTTCAGAGCCAAAGAATATCATCGCATAATGATAAAAATGTCAATTTACGAAAAAGGCTTAATGTTCTAAGTGTGTATGCACCAAACAGCAGAATGTCAAAATATGTGAGGCAAAAAATAAACTTGTAGAACTGCAAAGAGAAATAGAAAATTAATTCCACTATTCCATTTGGATATTTCAATACTACACTTTCATTATTGACAGATCAAGCAGACAAAAATGTTTAAGGCTATAAATGACCTGAACACTATCAGCCAACTAAACCTAATTGACATGTACACCCTACTGCCTTGCACATTACAGAATAAACATTTTTCTCGATCTTGCACAGGACATTCAGCACGAGTGACATAATTCTGGACCATAAAACAATCTTGACACACTTCAAAGCACAGAAATCACACAAAGTGTGTTTTCAGATCAATGAAATTGAACTGGAAATCAATAATAAATATCTAAAATATTCTCAAATATTTGAAGACTAAGCAACATACCTAAATAACAAATGAGTCAAAGAATTCTCAAGAGAAATTTTCAACATATTTTGAGGAAAATACAAAAAGAAATACAATTTGTCAAAATGTGTGGGCCACTATGAATCTAGTATTTTTGGAGAAATACATAGCATTAAATGCAAGTAGGAGAAAAGAAGATTTCATCAATAATTTTATTTTCATCTTAATAAACTAGAAAAGAAAAGGAATTTATATTTAAAGCAATTGGAAATAAACGATAAGAATTAAAGCAGAGATAAAAAAAATGGAAACAGAGCAACAATAGAGAAAAACTGACAAATAGAAAACTTGATTGCATAAAAAAAAAAAAAACACAAAAAAGAAATTATTACATTCCCAGTTAGGTAAAGCAATAAAAAGAGAAAAGACACCAACGGAAAACACCAAAAACTGTAAGTTTATCCTTCCTGAACTATGAAATGAAAAGAAAAATAAAGGAATATTATAAGCAACTCTACACCCCACAATTTGATAACCTAAATGCTATGGATGAATAGTGTGAAGAGCATGGACAGCTAAAACTTACGTGGGGAGGAATACTTCTTCTGAATAAATTCGTTCTAATTAAATCAATTGAATCAATAATTTACTATCTCGTAAAGAAAGAAAACGCCATGCCCAAATATTTTACTGTTGACTTCTACCAAATATTTAAGGAAGAACTAAAACAAATTCCTCACAATCTTATTCAGAAAATATAAGTAAACACTTCCTACCTCATTCTATCCAGTACTACCCTATTATAACAGTCACCTGGATACATGCAAAATTCCTTAATAAAATATGAGCAAATTAAATTCAACATGTTTAAAAAATAATTATGTGCCACAATAAATGGAATTTTATTCCAGTTATGTAAGTCTAGTTCAATACTTGAAAATTATAAAAAATTCACACTAGCAATGAGAAGGGGGCTAAATCATCTTTTAAAAAAGTCAGTGAAGCGGGAAGGAAGGCAATAAAGGAGAATGTTGGAACAATAAGCAGAAAAATATAAGGAAAGCAATAAAAATTCCCTGTCTTAAGGACTTTCAATGTAAATGGTTTCTAGTCTTCTGCCAAAGATGAATGGGTTGAAAAATACAAAACAGGATATAACTATGTGTATTCTATAAGAGATTCACCTTGAATTTAAGGGCACGCATAGAACAAAAGTTAAAGGAAATAGAAAGATATTTAAAGATAGTCTTGCCAGTAGTAACCAAAATAAAGCAATGGTGGCTATGCTAATATCAGACAAAATAGACTTTAAGTAAAATATTGTTACAAAGAGAGACGTTAGATAGTGTAAAGAGGTCAATTCATCAAGAAGATACAAGCTACAGCAGTTATATATGCATTAAGCATCACATCTCCAAAATATATGGAGACAATATTGAAATAAATGAAGGGATAAATGGTTTTACAGTGATAGTAGGAGATTTCAATATATCAAATTCAATAATGGATAGAACATGTAGACAGAAGATCAATTAAAAAAACAGGAGGACTGAAAATCACTTCAGGTGCCTCTCTCTTGAAGGCACACACTCTATTTTCTTTGAGTTTGTACTTTAAATTCTGCCTAATATATCTTTTTCTGCCTGTTACTGACATGTCCTGAAATTGCTTTTTCTCTGATGGAGGTCAGTGAACCTGCAACCTGCACCACAGATGGGACGATTCAAGCTTCCCTGTCTCCACTTTGGGGACTATCTTGGACACCGTCAGATGACATTTTTTCTGACAACCAGCTCCAGGAGGTAAAGAGGCATCAGGACTATGACTTTGTTAGGTCCCGTTGAAGGGTGATATTAATGAGCAGGGAGAGTGATGATTTAAGAGGACGGTTGTTGTTTCTCTGTCTGGGTGCAGAAGGGACGCTCATGCTCCAAGTGTTGATGGTGTCAGGAAGGGAAAGTAGGTCATGTCCAGGTTGCTGGGTCCATAAAGGTGCATAGCCAGGTGGTGTCCACATCTACCTGACTAGCAGCTCCATGCTGTGTTGAAAAAGGGGGTGGCAGTGGTGGACAAACCTTCCCTTCCACTCAGCCTTGCCTTAAAAATGTGTGCCCTAGGGGCTTTGTCTACAGACCCCCTAAGAGAAGGGCTCCATTTCACCCCACTGCAGTTGTCCACAACTCATCCACCATGACCTTCCTGGATACTGGAGCCATCTACTCCAGCTCCATAGCTTGCTCCCTTCCCTTCCCTTGTTTGCTTTTGTTTCTTTAGCCTCAAATTTACCTTCATATCTAAAATGATATGTGCTTTGTAGTTACCAAGTGGCATATCCAGACTTTAAAAAAAAAAAAACTTTCCATGAGTTCTTTACATGTGTTACAGTCCCCTAGACATAAAAACCTTGGGATGACTTTTTGAATAAAATCCAACCCTTGGGTATGACTTTTTTTATTTAATGTGAAACCCATGAATAAGTTTTTGTATACTCTCAGGGACTCAAGTAGCTGTACGCTGAGGACAATAACACTTGTTTACTGGCTCTCATAGAGATGGGACTGGCTAGCGTTGCCTGATCCCAGGACAAACAGACTTCTGCAGGACTGGCAGGGACGCCTGGCCTAGTCATGACAGAACACTGGAGCAGTACCATTGGAGCCGGACCATCTTTTTCACCTGGGGAAATATCGGAGCTGATTAACATCATCAGACCTCAGGAAAGTTAGGATGACATTAGAAGGACAGATGAGATGCCTGAACCTGGGTAGAGGATCTGAAAGGATGTTTTCAAAATTATACAAGGGAGAGCTTAATAGATGCATAGTACACCTTAGAAAATCATGGGTAATTCATTGTCTATCCCCTAAACATCATCTCCAGGTTACATTTCACAAAATTGAAACTAATTTAAAATAGAGGACTTAGAGTTGATTTTCTCCATATTTCTCTAAATGTAAATTAAAAAGTAAAAAAGACAAGGCTTCACATTTGGTTTTATAACAAGGAGGGAAAATGAACAAATGTCCCATGTAACAATCTGTGACTCTTCTCTCCTTCTGACTCTCGCTGGTTTAATTCTTGTGTTAACAGAAAAAAGAAAAAGTCCTCAGAGTAGCCTGTAGTACAGAGAAAGTACTGTTATGATTTACATAAGAAAAACAAGGTAAAAATCCCCTGGGGAAAATTCTGACTAGAATATACGTAAAGCAAAAAGTGTTCTAACAACACAGTGAATACATGTAAAAGCACAGTCTGATTTAATGTAATTGGTTTTTTTGTATTGTCTATCTGCCTGCTAATCTATGTTTTTAATACTTGGCTAAAGTACCTGCAGCTCATCCATTAAAGCATTTTTTGAGTTTATATCAATTTATTTATTTTATTTTATTTTATTTTATTGTATTTTATTTTTGTGGGTACCGGGGGGTCGACCTCAGGACCTCGCGCGCCAACAAGCACCCGTGCCGCTCAGCGATATCACTGGCCCCTTTTTCGTATGTGGGTTCCGGGAGTCGAACTCCGGCCGGTCGCTCTTGCAAGGCAGGCGCTTAAGCCGCTGAGCCATCTCACCGGCCCTATATCAATTTATTTTTCATTTTTAAAAATTTTGCCTTTATAGATTTCTGGCTCTGTTAGGACTTTCACAAAAATCTGGCTATGCAGATACTCAAGGGCTGCCAAACTCACTTAAAGCCTTAGAAGATAAAAACTGCTAGGCTCAAGGTTTACAAAAAGTTTGCAAATAATACCTGGAAGTTTAGAAACAGAGGTTATATGATTCATGTTAATAAGTATTTTCATGTATGTTAATTTTTGAGTATATATTATCCTCCAAAAGTTCTATTCAAGTTGACTGATGGATAACTGGACACTCCTGTAATTAGCTCAAATGCCTTTTGTTCACATGGCTTAACAACAAGCTTATTTAAATTTATTGGTAAAATAAGAGTAAAGATGTATTTAAATTGGTAACATGATTTTCCTAGGTTAGCCAGTCAACATACTAGTTGTCTTTGTTAAAAAATATTTCTTTCAAATATAATGATAATGTCCATTGTTTTCTATGCACAATAACTTAAGAGTTTTTTTGGTTAAGAAAATATACCTTAAAATGCTAACTATGCCATACTTTGGTTCTCATGAGTAATCTCAAATAATTGTTAAAATGAATAAACAAGTAAACATAAATGAGATTAATGCTTTAAAATGTTCATAACCACATCAGAGTCATCAGTTGCTAGATATAAATTAAAGTATTCTCAGCTTCCTAAAGTTCATAAAAAGATAATACATTTTGGTCTATTACATATGTTTTCATCATTTATACCCATATGTAAAGTTTTTATTTGCTTTCTAAAGTTTACTAAGAGTTAAAATTATAATATACATATAATAACATATTAAAATAATATTTAAATTTTTATTAGCACATTTGTAGTACGTAATGTTTATTAGCACATTTGCAGTACATAATGTTTACATTCCCTGTGTGGAATTGGTACATGTGCATAACACATCTTAATTTTTTCACCCCCTTTCCATTCTCTCCTTCCCTCTTTTTAAAATTTTTAGGGTCATCTGGACCAGATTTTCTCTAAATGTAGATTTGTCTCACAGGTGAGCCATGATTCTCCTGGTTTCTTTGCTGAATTATCTAAGTGTGTACTGAAACATCTCCACTATGGTTGTAACTTGAACATATTCTGGCTGTGTTTGAGCTTTGGGAATTGTCTTATAACACAGTATGCCTTTACCTAACTGAAAGGTATTTACCATACACATGACAAATTATCCTATGAATAATGGATTATAGTGTCATAAAAAAGAATTGTCATCTCGAATACATTTTGTGATACTGCTGACAATTCTTTGTTCTCATATAGTAGTACTCCATTAAAATAATTCTACAGTAATAAATAATTTTAAAAAATGATATTCCCCAATGTTTTGTTTAAGGTCTTCGAAGTGATTTAAGAGGAATTATGCCAAATTTTTCTTCTACTAAAAAGGGGAGGCTAAATTTGGAAATTAAATGAAATATCTATAGGGTCCTTTACATGGCAGCTTGTTATAATTAAAACTTGCAAATAATCGGTATAATGATCTTGCTCTGGCCTAAGTGGCTTTGCAACATCTGAAGTGTCCCCGTGCACTCCTATGGATTATCTTCGGCAATTTGGCTATGTTCTAGGGAGGAATAATTTAAAGGGAAACAAAAACGATTATAAAAAGAGAGAATATACCTCACTAGGGAATTAGGTAAGGTGTAGAAACTTTAATTCTAAAACATTTTCTATTGGTTATTTTCTCTGTGCATAAATTGCCTTTCACATATCAAGCAAATGACAGTAAATTAACAATATTTTAGTTGTGCTTTAATTGGATGAGTACGGTTCTTAGGACACTAATTAACTCCTTTTAATAAGCCCCGCTTTCAATTGTTCTGAGGATGTCAAAGAGATAATTAAGCTCCTCTAAGGCATTTTCACTATCTTTGTTACTACTGATTGCTAATGAGGTAACAGATAATACTTGACTTTTCTGAGGGTAGCAGAATGCTTTTTAAAAGCCTTTGTTGTTTTTTATTGTGATAATATCAATTAGGGCAATAATGCTTTTCAGAGACAAGCTGGAGTTACAGAAAACATAGAGATGTCATTAATTTTACTATATTTTAAACTATCTGTCATTAGGACTTTCTACATGAAATTAAGTGTTTTCCCTCCATTCACATTTTAGAACTCACAAGTTTGAATAGCATAGTGGTGTACTGTGAGTATTATGTCAATAAATTAGCACAAATCATTCTAGCCTGAACCTCAGGCATAAAAATAATCTTTGCCACAGGAAACAAACACATTAGTATTTTTACTTTAAATTGTATGTAAGCTATATTTAACTGCAAAATGGATTATTTGATTCATTTGTATGATTTTATGATGATTTTAAAAATGATTATTCTGACTATATTAAAATGTCAATGTAGTCAGAAGAAATTTTTACAATCAGAGGCCACAAAAACACCTAGATAAAGTAGTGTGTGACCCTTTAGATGTTTTCAAACCAAATCAAAAGCAAACTTTAATTCCCATTTTTCTTATTTAGGCAATCCCTGTACTTGAAAGAAAAATTCATTCTCTTAACAGACTTTTCTCTCAGGTAATCTATGACTCCCTGAGAACCTTTCATAAAATGTTAAGTCAGAAGAAACCACTACCTTCACCTTTAAAATCTGTGCTGGAAGTAAGGCAAATAGCTAGAGAAGCACTCCCCTAAAGTCAGTGTTCAGCTACACTGGATTGAGTATGGTAGGGCCATCGTCTGCTTCACAGTTCATGTTTTTGCTCAGCTGCCCTACACATGGAAGGTCTTTGTCAGTCTCCCTGCACCGCATCACATCTGCCTGGTAGGCATATTCATTTATCAAAACTAAGTTCAAGTTCCCTCCATTCATTTTCCTGAACATTCTGTAATCACAGTTCAAACGAGCACTTTCTCTCTCTTTTCAAGAGACTTTTGATCTGCATGGAACGGGCATGACATTTGTCATTGATTAATTAAACACATTCACATATCTTCTATTTACATAAACATAAATGTCACACAAAACATTAATTTTCACTCATCACTATTCTTTTGGGTAACTGTACTCAACAGTGAAGAGTGGAAATTCTAGAGTTGGATAAACTTAGGGATTTTAAAAATTATTAATTGTGGTAAAAATGCTTAGCATGAAATCTACACTTTTAGCAATTTTAAGGACACAATATAGTATTAATTATAAGCACAATATGTACAGCACATCTCTGGTTGCATAAATGAAACCTTATACCCATTGAACAGTTGCTTCCCATATCCCCTTGCATAACCCTGGGCAAAACCACCATTCTATTTTCTGATTTTATGAGTTTGATATTTTATAAACCTTATACAAATGGTAGCATGCAATGTCTGTCCTACATTAGTTTATTTCACTTAGCATAATGCCCTTTAGATTTATCCATGTTGTCACAAATGGAAATACTTCTTTTCTTTTTAAGATGAAAATATTCCATTATATGTATGTACCACTTACTTCATCTACTGTTGACATTAGGCTTTTATGTCTGCTGATGTGAATAATGTAATGAACTTGGGAGTGATTATATCTCTTCAAGGTCAATATGTCAGTTCTTGTGTGTATATACTTAGAAGTGGGATTGCTGAGTCATTTGGTAATTCTATTTCATATTTTTGAGGAGCCATTATGTCATTTTCCACAGCTGCATAATTTTCCATTCCATCCAAAGTATACAAGCAGTCCAATTACTGGACAAATTTATTTTGAATTTCTGTTTCATCACTTTTTAGTTGCAATAAATCAAACTTATTTAATTTCATTCTGCCAGAGTTTTTCCATTTGCAAATTAGGGCTAGGAGTAGCTATGTTACAGGGTGATTCTAAACATTATGTTATATAAATTTAAAACACATCATAAGCATTCAACACACACTAGCTATTAAGTAGAGACATGCTGCAGATCCACATCCACAGGCAACTTCAGTAGGAAAAAGGTACCCATGGAGAGAAAGTCCTTTGGAAGCTTTATCAGTTGTTACAAAAAATTAAACCCTGCCTCAGACCAGATGGGACAATGTGACCCAAACAGACTAATTTTCCAAAGAGCAAAGCCATGGGCATCAGATATTTTTCTGGCAGCACTGCAGCAGAACACATTTAATATTTAAACAGATAATTTGTGCTTGAGAGAGCATGAGAAAAAGATCCCTTCATTAGTATTAGGAATAAAAATTGATGCAAACAGTTTGCACAATTGTTTGGCAATAAGTGTCAATATCCTTGAAGATTTGCATACACATTATCAAGAAATTGCACTTTTAGGATTAAATTCCAGTAAATCTCTCAGTTATTTATGGACACATGTAGAATATTAGAACTTTACATGTAATAAAAGAGTAAAGCTGTACAATGTACAACAATAGGGTTAATTTGTAAATTTTCCAACACTTGGGCTATTCTATTTCCATGAAAGAGAATATTACCTAATAAATAACATTGTGCTGTAGATTAATTGTAATGCCATGGAAAGAGAGTCATAAAGTATTTTAATATAGTCATATTTTATATTATTTCATATAAACACAGCAGAAAAAACTAAAGATTTATTTATACATATCATAAACTTACGGCCATGTATACACCTCAAAGGGGCTGGAAAGACGTGTACCAAAAACCATGCTGAAAACGACTGTCAATAGATAGTCTCATTGTGCTTGTGTATGTTTTCTAAATTTCGTACAATGCAGTTCTATGAGTTGTGTAAGTAGATCATTTGCTATGTTCTAATGCTTATATCTATAGTCAAAAGTGAAGTGCTTGAAAGTACTAAATTTTGAATATGAACAAAAGAGTTGAAGACTGTTTGGAATATAATACTGTACAAGTCAGGATCCTAATACTTCTAAAGAGGTTCACATCGTTTATCCTCAGTCCTCCTTGAGACAGTGATCCCGGTCGTGCCAGGGAGATAATGAATCATTCAGTGGAATTGCCTTTGCATTAGTCCTTCACGGTGTAGTCCAGGATTCCTAGAAAGTTTTGCAAGAATAATCACTTCTACTTGAGAAACAATGACCTATCTAATGGATGCCAGGTCAGCTTCTACAATCACACACACACACACACACACACACACACACAATGACAGTGGCCATCTTGGGGTGAAGAATATAAGAGAAAACTACCAGATTGGAAGAAAAATTATTTTGGGCTGCCTGACTGATTTTTATTATGATCTCTAACTCTCTGTGGTAGGTTTGTTAATCATGTAGACAAGGGGGACGACTGAACATGGTAAGTAGATCATTTGCTGTGTTCTAATGCTTATATCTATAGTCCAAAGTGAATTGCTTTGAAAGTATTAAATTCTGAATACGAACAAAATAGTATATCTGCATTTTTTCTAGCATAGAAACAAAGGGAAAACTTTCTACTCTAAGAAGTCTTGCATCTATAAAACCGCTCATATAAAAGACCCAACACATCCATCTAATAAAGTGATTATGCTCTCTGCTGTTTGTGCTAGTCTCCAATTTCAGTAGAACAAAGAAATGCCATTGTCCAATGTAACATCATAGCAGAATTTTATTAAAGACTGTATTGTGAATAATGTCAATTATAATATACAAATACAAATAATGACTAAAGTATTACCTACCATTTGTTGCTTATCTACTTTCATCAGATACTTTATGTGAGGTTCACTTTTCCATCCTATAAGTATGTATGCAGTGTGCTAAGGGAGGTCATCACCAACACAGAAATTACCTGCCCTCAAAAGCAGACTAACGAGAGGTTGAAACTATAAAAAAAGAAAAAAAAAATCATCATTTATTTCCATCATGATTGAGGCCACTGTGGATAACTCCAAACGATAGAGGGAAAATAAGTTGAACAAATGATAACAAAACTGCAAATTATAAGATGTTGGATGAACTGGCGATGAAGTCAGAAGGATAAACAATATGGCATGAAGGGCATTGAACAACAATCTTACCCTCATTTTACCAAGAAAACCAGAAAATCTGGGGAATTGAAATAGAACAGCAAGGTCCTATAGCATGCATATGGAAGAGCCAGGATTTAGACCCAGATTTATTTGACATGAAAAAAATTTTTAAAGATTATTATGTAATAACCTACATTCATTTATCTGAAAAAATGATCCATAAATTCCTATTGTTAGTTCTTTTCACGCAATTATTGCCTTAAGTACTTTTAAAGCAGGGGGCTTTTTTCTTTTCTTTTCTTGACCTTTGACTTACTGGTTATATAAAAGTTATAATCTTAATGCTTTATTCATGTTTAAATTTTTAATTCCATAGATATATGCTGACGTCAATGCAAGGTCATTACATAGTCACAGATTACACAACACTGTAGAAACTGAAACATTTATTTCATAAAGATTTCAGGGTGCTTTCAATTCTATAGTCTGTTTTCAATAACTAAACAGACATAAATCATACATCACTGAGACATCTAAAACAAATTGCCTTAGGTGTAAAATACAAAGGTTTTCTCCAGAAATAATTTTTCTGTCCAAAGTTTCATTATGCCAACTATTGACAAAATATAAAATGTGACTCAAAAATTCATATCCAAGTATTTTGGATCAAAAATGCCTTCAAAGGGCCGGTGAGATGGCTCAGCGGCATAAGCACCTGCCTAGCAAGCGTGAGGTCCTGAGTTTGACTCCTGGTACCCACATACGAAAAAAGGGCAGGTGATATCACTCAGCAGCACGGGTGCCTGCTGGCGCGCGAGGTCCTGAGTTCGACCCCCGGTACCCACATTAAAAAAAAAATGCCTTCAAAGAAGGCATTAATAATTGTATTATCAAATTGTATGTTCTTGATTGTAATCTCATAGTGGTCTATTTATCCATACAAGTATTACTGAAATCAGCTAGTAGTAGTAAAATAGCATTCTCAATCATCAGTCAAATATTTCCTTGTAATACAGAAGAGGTAGAGGTATTCTTTGAAAACTTAGTACATCATATATAATGTTTCCATGAAAATTAATTTTAGTCATTCCAGTACTTGTCTATTCTGTTGTACAGTGCTGGGCTCCTGAAGTCCATTCCATACTTCTGGTTACTTTTTGTTGTGTAAAGTGCAATATTAAAAATGTGTGTTTTGGTTAATAACAAAAATAAATAAAGTTCTGGAACTTGATACTAAAATTATCTGGGTTTTTTTGTTTGTTTTTTGTTTTTCTGAGACAGGGTCTAGCTATGAAGTTTGGGCTGGCCTTGAACTCACTATGTAACCTCGAATTTGCATCAATCCTCCTGCCTCTGCCTCTGGAGTGCTGGGATTACAGATGTGCACCATGCCCAGCTGAAATTATCTGTTGAAAGAAGTACTCAGACCAGGTGCGGTGGTACACACAGGTAATCCCAGCACTCGGGAGACTGAGGCAAGAGGGTCGCTGTGACTTCGAGTCCAGCCTTGAACATAGTGAGTTCAAGACCAGTTTGAACTACATAGTGAGACCCTGTCTCAAAAAACAAAACAAAACAACACAACAACAACAACAACAAAACAGGGAAATATGCAAGTAGGAAACAGAAGTGGGCCCAGTTCTAAATTGATCCCACTGTAAATTAATGATACTTTTAGATTCATTAGCTTTGTGAATTCAGTCTGTAAGATAAAGTTCTATTTATCTAAAAAATCATATTTCAGATTACAGTGGTCAGTTTTTCTAACCTTGGAAAAACAGCCTTACCATTCCTGTTGCCCCTGATTTTACATTTCTTCCTCTACATCATGCTTCTCCTGCATCTCAACAATTGTTTTTTGTTTGTTTGTTTGTTTGTTTGTTTTGAGACAGGGTCTCACCGTATAGTTCAGGCAGGTCTTGAGTTCACTGTGTAGCGCAGCGCTCGTAATCCCAGCGCTCAGGAGGGTGAGTCAGGAGGATCACTGAGAGTTTGCCCTCCTGAGCACTGGGATTACGAGCATGCACCACCACATCTGGCACATCTCAACAATTTTAAAGGTTGATCCTTGACTGCAAGTTTTAGTTGTATTATCAAGTAAATTTTTCAGTGCACCCACTAATACATTAAATTCAAGTTTTCTGGTAAATACACCTCAATCAATAATTTTGCCTGTAATCTCAGCACTCTGGGAGGCTGAGGCAGGATTATTTTAAGTTTGACCCTACTCTGGGCAACTTAGTGACTTTGTGAAACCCTGTCTCAAAATAAAAAATAAAAGTTGCTGGGGCTATGGATCAGTGCGAAGACCCTGGGTTCAATCCTCAGTACTACTCATACACCCATACAAACATAAAAATAATTTTGGTCGGATCCATTGTTATGTTGCATTTTCATTCGTCTAATACTCTGAACTCTGTTGTCAGATGTGTTTTTCCATGTTTTTGCAACGCCTTTGTTGTATACCTTTCTCCTCCTGGTTTCCACTTTGCGCTTCCTCTCCTGAGGCAGGTGACAGAGAACAGCATCAGCAGAGCGTGACCTCTTTGTTAGGTTTTAGGATCCCAGAAAACAGATTCCCTTCTCTAAGCTCAGAAACTCAGAACCAACCAAATAAAATGAAGCCTCTTCTCAGAAGTCTGAGTTGCAACTTGTTAAGGGTCATATCTTAGGCTTCTAAGTTTCAATTACTTTAATTTTTTCTCCTAATTTGCCTTTCCATATGATAGTAGGTACTTTCTATATGTGCATATCTGTATGTGATATGCCTCATGTAATGTATATTTTCATAATAGCAGTGCAGTTTTTGCATTTTTTTACCTATTTAACAGTTCTGCAAGTATGTTATCCCATTTTCTGTTGTTCTAACAGAATATCTGAGACTGGGTAATTTATAAAAAAAAATAAGTTTATTTTGTCTCACACTTTTGGAGGCTGGAAGGTCTAAAATTGGATGGCTATATCTGATGAGGGCCAAGTGCTGCTTTTAATTTATGGTGGCAAAACAGAAGGATAAGTGGGCACCTGGGAAAGACAAAATGCAAGGCGTAACTGTGCATTACAGCAATCCAGTCCTGCTAGAGTAAAAACCCATTCATCCAAGAAGGAATTAAATTATTCATGAAAATTCATTCTCCATGATTCAAACCCTCTCACTAGGCCTCACCTCCCAGTAATGCTGCTCTGAGTAATTGAACTTCAACATGAGTTCAAACCATGGCACCAAGTTAAGAATCCATCATATTAAATTCTCTGTTAAAATAACTGTTGTAATTTCTGTCTTTTTATTGGACTATTATGGTCACTGACTGATACATACATTGTTGTCAGAAGTGATCCTAGGAAATCATTTCTTCAGGAGAGGATTCAGGAATTGGCTTGGTCAGACCCAGAACTTTAATAGGGTTCTATCTCCTTGTTGTGGAGAATGAGATGCTAATTAGTCATCGAATGCTGGAGAACTGTGAGTGAATATCTGTGGTTCCTTTTGATGAAGTGCCTTCTCAAGCAGACGACTGGATGGCTAGAGGATTTCCACACTGAATATTGTCATAATAATGTTGACTATAATCACAGTGTCATAGAATCACTGTTGGGCCAATAAGTGCTTAACAATTGTTTCTTTTTAAAAAAAAAGTGTCGGCCTGGCCAATTTCCTCAGATGAAACATTCTCACCATGGCCAGTGTCAGGCTGAGTGAGATGTCACTGCACACAGAGCTGGGAAGAGATATTCATCATCCTCTGCTGGCTGGGCGGAGTCAGCTCCAGCACAGGTGCGTGAGTGACTTTTTGTGACTGGAGTTCTTACAAAAAAATGACAAACTCAAGTCTGTAAACTCTCATTTCAAGTCACAAGGAAACTAGAGGGCCTCTGTAGTAGCCCTGGGTGACCCTTTCATTTCTAAAAAAAAAAAATAGTTGTCACCAGGGCAACTTTTCTCTGGAAAAGAAACACAGGCTTTCATTTGGAAGTTTTCAGAGCTACCACGTAAGTTTGATTCACAGTTTTGTCAATTTTTGTGTGAAAGTGAAGCTCCCAATGGAAATGTGTGGTACCCTTAGACTTGGAATAGGGACACCTGTGTAGACTTGGATAAAGCTAAGTCCCTTTCATCATTCTAATTTTCTCAAGCTTAATGAGAATGATTTTCCCTCCTCAGTTTCTGGGAAAATTAGTCTTCCCTTGTTTAATATATTGTGATGAAAAAAGAAATCATGACTAATTTATTTCCTTGTACTATTTTATTTTCCTTCCTCCATCATGCTTCCTGGAACATGGTGGTGGTTCCAGAGTAGCTGGTTTTACTCTTTAGGAGAAAGGATACTTCACACAATGATTCCCAAAGAGCATCTCTAGAACTGCTGCATCTGCCTCACTAGAACATTTGTTAGAAATGCAAACTCTTGTGTCCTTCTCTGAGCCTTTTAGTCAGAAATGGGGATAGGATTGGTCATTTGTTTCAAGTGTTCTTTAAGTGATTATCATCAATGCTTTGCTGAGAAACACTGCTTAAATTTACCTTGCACAATATACAAGACGGTAGAGGAAAACCTTTGGCATTAGTTAAATTTTATGTGTTTTTCAAAATACATGTAACTTTTTTCTTAAGATTTTACATACACATTTCTTATATTATATGCAAATATAATCATAAGGGAGGTATCATCCTTCCTTTTATGTTAAAATTATAAATATATACATATATCTTTTATATGTGGGTACCGGGGGTCGAACTCAGGACCTTGTGCTTGCCAGGCATGTGCTTATGCCTCTGAGCTATATCACTGGCCCTAAAATTATAAATATTGAGATTAATTATATATTTGTCATATTAGGCCAACAAGCATTAATTGAATATCTTGAATGCCCTCATTCAAGTACTATGCATGAGAGTGACACAGAGTAAGAATAAATAAATCTTCCCTAAAAAGACATCAAAATGATAATTCATTTATCATTTGTGGTGACTTAGATAAATCTTCCCTAGTTGTGGTCTAGTGAGTCCCATTGATTGAAGATTTTATAATCTTACTGAGGAAATGAGGCTTATAAAATAGAAACAATTAGTAATTAGTACAAAATAATTTATAGTCATGTGACATCTTGTAACGTATACATTATTAATGCTTCATTTGTTAGACTAGAGGAATTATTTTGAGTTAAAAGGGCAGGAATATTTCATGGGACATATTTGAATTGAACATTAAACATGAGTGAAAATGTGATATGTAGAAAGCGGAGCACAGGGGGAATAAGTAGGGAGGAGCATGTAAGTATAATGGCAAAGAGATGGAGATGTGCAGAAAGCAAAATGATGTGTGCTTACAGTAGTTGGAGAGTTTAAGTTTGATTATAGTAAATATTAACATAATATAAGCTATTTATTGTAACATTTTAACCTGTATTAAGACTGTTTACCTTGTAAATCATGGGAGATTTGCAAATGTGACCTGAGGCGAATGGACATATGCTAATTAACCTGAGGTTGGTGAAGGGCAGTGTATGAATAGGAAAATGGAGCAAGACAAGAGAAGGCACTGGGCTCACAGTGGACAAATGTGTTCTCTTGATTCTTGATTTGACCAACAAAAAGCAAATCTAAGGCATGAGAATAGTGTTAAGAGTCAAGAAAATAATCTGGCAAAATCAAGCCCTATTGGGTCCAGACAAAATACATCAATGTATTATCAGTCCATACTCTGCCTTATGTCCATCAATGAGTAGGCTGGTCTCTCCTACTCAGTTTTGTCCCCTGACCTACAACCTACAATATTTAACTTTTTGAATTATGTGTAGCAAATTAAAAATGAGAAGCAGAGGAGAAGGCAGTAAAAGAAAAGAGATAAACAGGGAAGAACTTTTAGAGTGGTAGATATAAGCTATAAGGCATTAGGATTTACATACAAAGGAAAAGGAGGAAATTTAAGAATTGCAAGGACTGTGCTTACTATTGAATATATGTGACAAATACAAAGAGTACTTGACTTATTTTGTACTTGTTTATAGTTGCTGGTCTGTACCTTCTTTGCCAAAGCACTGCTCTGAGACTGGATCAAAGGACTCATGATGATAGCAGAATGATAAAGTGAATGGTCTAGCTTTTAGTGTGATATTTGCTGAAAAGAAAAATATGCATTTCTTGGTATATCATGGTTCATAAGGTTAATCTGTGTAACTGTTAAGCTTGTTTGTAACCCTGCTCTCTGAAGAGGACCCTCATCCTCCATACCTTCCAGAGCCTCCCACTGCTTTCACACTCTAGCAGAGAAATGTCTGTATATGGCGACAGGACAGGAAGCAAGAGTGGATAGAAATCTCCCGGCTCCACTAAGACCAGTACGCTGTGTCTGTGACCCACTACTGTGACTGTGATTCATCTCAGCCTGTCAAGGACCCGGAAATAAAACACCATAAACCTAACCACCTCCTACATTTCTATGATTTAACAGGAGGTGAAGATACAGTTCTTTGAGAGGAGAGAAATATTTTGAATGAACTTCCCAAGCAGATTTTCTCTTGAGTAGGTAATAATTAAAGCAACAATAACTGCATGTTGAGTGCCTACTATGTGTCAGGAGCTATTCTAATTGCCTTGCATGTATAACACACAAATCCTGTATCATCCCTGAAAACAACAAGGGCATTTAGGGCCATGTTCCTGAAAAACCCTTCAGCATTTCCAACACTGTTCCATGTCAAGGGGGCATTGTAAGCAGACAGGGACTGACTGTCCAAATGAGTATCATCTGAAGGACACCGGGAATTGGGCAAACTCATGCTGTCTGTGCAGACTGCTCTCCTGCACACACATGTGCTTATTCAGTCGTTCCTTGGAATTCTGGTCACGCAATGGAACAAAGCAAGCTAGCAACGTCTCTGCTGTGTAATTTAATCTGTAATACGTCTCTCCTGGTGGTAATGGGTGCAGATCAGAACATGGGGAGAAGATAAGTATTACAGTCCTGCCAGCCACACTGAACACTCTGAATACTCTCTGGTGAATACTTGTCTGGGTCTTCTCAGTGTTGTTGTTGAGTACACAACCTTTGTGAACTTGTCCATCAATGCTATAGTAAAGTACATATCCCTTGTGAACCTTCTGAGTAATGCTGTTGTACCTATGTGCATTTTTTGTGGAGCCTTCCCTGTCAGTTAACTCTGTGGTCCCCTCTTAATTTCTTTTGGTAAGTCTTAACAGACCTTATATCTCACAAGCTGTCTCCGGGTATGTTCTTCAGCTTCATGGCAATCTACTCCACTAGCCCAGTACAGCTGAGGCGAGGACAGGACCAACGCACATAAGAAAGCGCCTATTGGTATCATCATGAACTTGAGTGAATGGCATAGGCAGGATTTCTAACCAATCAGCGTACTGAAGATTTTTTGCTCTAAGTATAATAATAAATACTTATTGATGAATGACATACCAGGATATTCTCATGAAAACAGTTGCAAACATGTCATACAGAAAAAGATGGTCATAATATTTTAATTGAAAGTTTTAAGAATAAAATTATCATTCATTTTGGTAAACATTCTTAATACTTGTAATTTTTTTTGAAAGTAAGCACCTTTTATGTATTCAATCCAGAAATTTTCAATCAAGGAAGATTTTTCACCCCCTGGAAATATTAGGCAACATCTAGGGACATTTTTCATTGCCAAAACCAGGAGGCATTACTGGTATTTATTTGGGTGGAGGCTTAGGATGCTGTAACATCTCATAAAGCATTGAACAGGACCTAAAACAACAGATTGTACAGATTAAAATTTAACAGTGCTGAAGTTGTGAACAACACAATTGAAAACTCTTTTCTTTTCATTTAAAAATGCAGTAGTGAGGGGCCAGTGGCATAAGTGCCTGCCTGGCAAGCGCAAGGTCCTGAGTTCGACTCCCAGTACCCACATTAAAAAAAATGCAGTAATGATAATATAAAGTTTAATAAGTATTTATTGCTTTTTCTCTTTCTTCTACTTTATATATTCATATTATCAGATGGCATAAGGCCTCTATTTTCCAAATTTGATTCTGAATCGCACCAATTGTCACTCTAAACCCTATAACAAGGGGTCACCATTTCTGTGTCAATTCTTATTCCTCCTCCATTTGGTTAGTACCAATGTAATGCTTCCAAAGCCTAAATAAAAAATGCTTCTCCCTTCTTCCAAACTCTTGTCCATTACAAACCATGACTTTCCATATGTCACAAGATTTGGAAAATGCCTAAGCTCAGTTCTCATTGTCACGATGCCCCACTCTTCACTATTTTCAAGTCACACCCATCTTTCATTCTCCTATGGATATGCCAAGTTCATTCCCATCTCAAGGCCTGCATTTCTTCCAACAAAAGTGCTCTTTTATCTGAGTTTGACTTTTTTTTTTTTTTTCATTCTTTTGAATCCAAAAGGGAACTTTCTTCAAGAGACACTATCCTTGACCAGCAATTTATTTTTCTCATAGTATTCATCAGCTTCTGAAGTAATCTTGTGTTGGGGACCACAAATTATAAATTGACATAGTATCTGTCCTAAGCTCTCCTTGTCCTGCCTGCCTCATTGGCCAGTTTTGGAATGCAGAAAGCACCTTCCTCTTGGTCAATGAGATTAGCACCCAGGTATGGTGATGGATCTTGGCTTGTTTCCTTTATGAAATTTGCCCATTCTACCACAGCCTCTGCACTGTTCCAGGAAAAGCACCCTACCCCTCCCCCACACACACACTGGCTAATAAATATTGGCTAGTTTGGAGTGTCTTTGTCTCTATCCATCCTGAGGCATTGACTTTCCAGACCCCCATTATACATTACTAAATTTGTTTCTTATTTCTGCCATACCCCTCATACAGGCAGTTGGGGATCGTGGCCAGGTCTCTAATACTCTTGTGTCTTCTGGTCTTAATCAATTTTTATTTATAAATGTGCAAGCCTGAAGAGACCGTCACTTTGTCTTACATCATTATTGCATCCTTCATATCTGGAACAAAGCCTGGAATGTAAGCAGTAAATATTTGTTCAATAATGAGTGAATAATTGAAGGAATTCATGAAATATACAGGCTAAGGATTTTTTAATTCTTGTTTTTATTAGTACCTGTTTGCAGTATGTAATGATTAGGTTTACTGTGTGGAGTTGGTGCATGCACACTTGCATCTTAATTCTATTTTCAACCCCTTCCCTTCCCCTCTGTCCCTGCTGTCTCCATCTATAGGTCACCCTCCCCTTTACAAAAGATCTATCTCCCTGTTTCCTACTATCTATGTTTTATTTTGGTCTTTATTTATATTTTGGGTTTCTCATATAAGAGAGATCATGCCTATTTAAACCTGTGTATCTGACTGATTTCACTTAACATTATGGTCTTAATCATAGCTAAAGATTTTCTAAATGCTAGGAATTCAACAAAGTTTATACAGTATCTATATTTCAATCTTTGGATATGGTCGCTTTCTTCTCAGGGAAGTAAAGTGTGAAATGACACTCAAAGATCCAGAAGAACTTAGACAAGCAAAGAATGAGGAAAAGATGGACTATGAAACTCTGGGGTCCAGAGTTAAGGAAGAACTGGGCTTGTTGGAGGCCCTGCAAGAGGAACAGCCTGGCTGTTTGGGAGACAGGTACAAATGGAGCAGAGTTAAGACTGGAAGATGGAAAGGCTGATATTTGTGGAGAATATGGACTTTGTCACCAGGAACTAAAGGGTTCCAGAAGGATTTTAAATCAGTAGGTAACATTATCATATTGCATAGTGATCAGTGTATGGAACCCAAATTAATCCACACTGCCACTAAGTCACAAATGGCTAATTCATGATTTGAGTAAATAGAAGAGTTGCTGATGAGCGGAGTGTTTCTGCTTATGTTTGTAACCCAGTATTTAGAATTCACACTGGATAGGTCATAAAATGGTTCAGCGCCAGTCACAGAGGCAAATCCTGAGTCAAATGACACTCTTCACACTATTTTCTGCAATGTATTACGCATTTCACAAATTTTATAAGGCAAATTTCTTGACTAGTGAGACTCTGTCAGTTCGGAAATCTTCCAGAATCTTTCATTTTAAATACATTGATTTAATTTTTCTTCCTTTATTCAGGTACAGACCTGCTAAATTGTAAAAGATAAAGTGGTCTTATTCAATCAGACCATTCATTCACACCAGTTTGGGCTCTAATTACATTTAATTTCATATAATAGAAATTTGTCTTTCCTTTACATAATGAAATCATTTTGTATCACCCTAAGAGGATCTCAGGAGGAATACTTATTAACATTCAGTAATTATTAATTGTTTATTTCATTTGTTTAACAATATTTAATATAGTCTACCACACACAGGTTCTGTTATGGTAAATGTATCGAATAAGGACATCGTGATTATTTGCAAAATGCAAAGCTAAACAGTTATTTGAATCTCTATGAAAAAATAATCCAGACAACTCAAGACTCAGTGTGAATTTTTGGGGTGGCTGTAATCATATTTGACTACCTCCATGTAAGTATTAATTAAATAATGTAAAATAATTTTATTCTAATTTTCTAATTTGTAGACCAAAATTAATGGAAAATTGTTCATGTGTGTTTTAAATTTAGTTTTTGCTTAGTCTATGAGATCCTATAGCTGTCATTGTTTTGCATTCAGAAGTTGAATCCACTTTTCTTTGTATTCTCTGTAGCTAGTACAGTACTGGACATGGAACAGACACAAAATGCTTACTTTTTGAATGGAACAGAGTGGGAATAATTGTCATTTTCCCTCCTGAAAATCATTTGGCTATTTGATTTGACTGTTGACCAATTTATTTAAATGATTATGAAACCTCATACTAAGAACTGATTCTACATTACAACCTCATATTTTTACCAGTATTTGTAGTCACATCATCAAATTTATTGTCATATTTCCCCTTGCATATGGATCCTAGACAGCCATTTTCCTCTCGAGGACACCTGGGATTCCCTAGTGATTAGCTTTTATAGAAATATGAATGTTTGTTTAAAAATGAATAACTTGGGCCGGTGAGATGGCTCAGCGGCTTAAGCGCCTGCCCGGCAAGTGCGAGGGCCTGAGTTCGACTCCCGGAACCCACATACGATAAAAGGGACGGTGATATCGCTCAGCGGCACGGGCGCCTGCTGGCGCACGAGGTCCTCAGGTCGACCCCCCGGTACCCACAAAAAAAAAAAAAGAATAACTTATATTCACATTTTCTTCTGCTTATCAATTTTACTGACATTGAAATTTGGACACTGGAAGGTATACTGTTATTAATATTAAAACAATATGAAACTAAACAATTTTTTTGCATTGATGAAGTTTTTATACGAATGATTATGCTATTGTCAAATTAGTATTGCAGAAATGTAAATATCCGTTGCCAAGAAATCATGAATTTGAGTAGATGGCCATATCAGCACTTTCATAACTGATAAAAGTACTTTTACTAAAAATATACACTTATTTTTTTAAATGAATTTTATTGGTACATTTTAGATATACATAATGATAACATTCATCATAGTGAATCTGTACGTGTACATAACACGTTGTGCTTCTTCTATTTTTTGCAATCCCTGCCCTCCCTTCAACTCCTCTTCCCCTCCTTATTTAAAAAGCTTGATTCCATTTTTTTCTTCTCATTGTTTTTCTTTTCCCTTCCTTCCTTTCACCTTTCCCCCTCCTTTGTTCCCCTTCCTATTTGAACATTTTCTTCCCACTTCCCAATATCTATTATATATTTTGGCCCTCATTTACACTTTCAGTTTCTCACAGCAGAGAAACAATGTGGTATTTAAATATGTGTGTTCAATTTATTTCACTTAAGAGTATGGTCACAAGGTGCATCCATTTACCTAGAAATGTCTCAAGTTTATCCTTCTTTATGGCACAGCAATACTCTATTGTATAAAAAACCCACATCTTCTTTATCTATTCATTGGTTGGTGGGCATTTGGGCTGTTTCCAAGATGTAGCTATTACAAACCATGCTGCTGTAAACATCGGTGTGCATATATCACTGTGGTATGATGCTTTTAATTCTTTCAGGAGATACCAAGAAGGGGAATAGCTGGGTCAAATGTAACTTCTAGTTTTAGTTTTTTGAGGAATATCTACATTGATTTCCACAGTAGTTGCACCATTCTAAACTCCCACCAGCAATGCAGAAGGGTGCCTTTTTCCCCACAGCCCTGTCAGCATTTGTTATTGGTTGATTTCTTGATAACAGTTATTCTTTCTGGAGTGAGATGGAATCTCAGTGTTGTTTTAATATGCATCTTTCAAATGACTGGTGATGTTGGGCATTGTTTCATATATTTATTTGACATTTCTACTTCATCTCAGAAGTGTCTATTCATTTCAGATGCCTTTATTTGGACTGGGTCTTTAAATTTGGAGGGTCTGATTTTTTTAAGTTCTTTATATATTCTAGATATTAGTTCTTTGAGGAATAGCTGGCAAAATTTTTTTCCCACTCTGTGGGTTGTCCCTTCCTTCTGTTGGTGACTTTTGTTGTACAAAATCTTTTTAATAAGATGAGATCCCAGTTGTTGATTCATTGTGATAATTCCTGTGTGATCAAGGATTTGTTCAAAAAGTCTGCCTATATCAGTGTCTTCAAGAGTTCTACCTCTTCTATCTTCCAGCAGATTTAGTGTTTCTGTTTTAATATTTAGATCTTCGATCCATTTAGATTTTAGTTTAGTGCATGGTGAAACATATGGGTCTAGTTTTAATCTTTGACATGTGGAAAGCCAGTTTTTCCAGCACCATTTATTGAAGAAGGTATCTTTCTTCTAGCAAAGGTGTTTGGTCCATTTGACAAAGATAAGTTGGCTGAGTGTGTTTGGAGTTGTTTCTGCATCTTCTAATCTGTTCCACTGATCCTCAGGTATGTTTTTCTGCCAGTACCATACTGTTTTTATCACGGTAGCTTTGTAGTATAATTTCAAGTTAGGGATTGCCATACTTTTTGCCCTGTCTTTGTTGCTCAGAATTGGTTTTGCTATTCTAGATCACTTTCAATTCCAAAGAAATTTTAGGATTGTTTTCTCTAATTCTGTGAGGTATGCTATTGGTATTTTGATCAGGACTGCATTAAATCTGTATAAGAATTTTGGAAGTATGGCCATTTTCTCTATGTTGGCTCTTCCTACCCAAGAACAAGGGATATCTTTCCATTTTCTGATATCTCCTTTTATGTTCTTTTTCAGAAGTAAAGGTGTAGTTTACTGTAGTTTAAAATGTAAAGGTGTTTTACTTCCTTCATTAGTTTGATCCCAAATTATTTCATTTTTTGGATACTATTATGAATGGCATGGTTTCCCTACTTTCTCTCTCAATGAGTTTGTTGTTTGTATACAGAAATGCTATTGATTTTTGAGTATTGACTTTATATCCAGCTATACTACTGAATTTTCTTATTAAATCTAGAAGGAATTTGGTAGAGTTTTTGGGGTCTTCTATGTAGAATATCACGTCATCTGCTAATAATGATTATTTTAACTTCTTCCTTCCCTATTCATACTCATTTTATTTCTTTCTCTTGTCTAATTGCTCTGGGTAATGTTTCCAGAACTATAATGAATAGGAGTGGTGATAGTGAGCACCCTTGTTTTCTTCCTAATTCTAGAGAGAAAGCTTTCAGTTTTTGACCATTCAATATGATGGTTGTTGGTTTGTCATAGATGACTTTTATCCAATTGATATAAAGACCATCTATTCCAATTTTCTGTAGGTTTTTTTTTTTTATCATGAATGAGTGTTGGACTTGGTCAAATATTTTCAAAAATATATACTTGACAAATTTTAAACACTGAAATGAGATTTAGATTCTCAGTTAAAACAACGTGTAGAATAAATCAGATTAAAAAATAATAAAATAAAATAAATTAAAATAAAATAAAAGCTTTCAAAATTCCAAACCTACAAAATGTATTTTTTATTACTTTCCTCAATAAAAAGGCATATTTAAATGATAGTATTATGGAGATATTAAGATTATAGCCATTTGTTTAAGAAACCCAAAATATAAATAATGATCAAATGAAAGATAGATTACAGGAAGTAGGGAGATATTTTTCAAATGGGAATGGGAACAAGAGATGAAGGGAAAGGAAACAAGAGGGTCAGGGAAAGGAAGAAAGGAGTTAGAGGAAAAAGAATTGAAGAAAAAATGACAATAGAGGTTTTGCAAATGGGGAGAGGATGACAGCTGGAAGGAGCAGGAAGGCATGGAGAGAGTAGGAGATGAAGAAAGAATTAAGATGTGTTATATACATGTACCAACTATCCATGATAAGTGTAATTATTTTGTGCTGCAAACATCTACTAATAAAAATTAAAAAGATTTATTAAATATATATATAGTATATTATTTAGGATTATATAATGTCACATTTAAGAATGTTATTGAGTTTCATAAAAAAAACTTAGAGCAATAATGGATTATCAACAATTACCTTGTCCACCCTGAGAAAATCCCTACGTTTTTAGATCAGTGTCTTTAGTGTCCTGGAAACTCTGCCTTGCTCCCAGCCCATTCTCTCTGTATATCCCTGTGTCAATTATTCAAATCACTGTCAGTAAAAACCTCATTCATAGAAAAGTATAGAACCTGTCATGCAGAATCCAAGAGATCGATGCCAACTGGACTTAATTATGTTTTGTCCTGTACCCTTTACTGCTAAAAAAATTGGAAAAATCTTCCATATAATATCTAAGGCTAATCTTTCTACCTTTGCTCAGGATCCAGACTCCTTCTGTCCCCTCAGAAAACTATCTATTGTTTATCCTTTTCCTCCTCCTAGTTTTGGGTTATATTTTCATATTTCTTCACATGTCTTATATTTTTTGATTCAGTAGTTAAATTCGAAAATGCTGCAGTGTTAGATTTTGTGCTTTCTTGAAGGAGTATTTTGACAGTTATTTGTGGGTCTCCTTTAATCATAACCCTCTTTTTTCCATTTAAAAATGTTTAATTGACACAAAATATTGTATAAGAAGTATAGTATGATATTTCAATACGTGAATACAATGTGTAATAATCAGATCAGGTTCGCATCAGGTTAATAATAACATCAGGTTAATAATCAGATCAGTTTGGGAACATTCAAAATCCTTTCTACTAGTTTTTGTCGTATTCAATTAATTGTTGTCTACCATAGTTACTCTATTCTGCTATGGAGCACTAGAAATTATTCTTTCTATTCAACCACACCCCTGCACCCATTAACCATCTTTCCATTCTCCCTCCCTCCCTTCCTCCTTAGCCTCTGACATCCACTATCCTACTCTCTAGGGTGAAACTTTTCATCTTCCATATATAAGTAAGACATATGGTATTTGTCTTTCTGCACCTGACTTACTTAACATAATATCCTTCAGTTTCACCCAAGCGGCTGTGAATGACAGAATTTCATACATCTTATGGCAAAGTGTTCCATTGTATATACACACCATATTGTCTTTATCTGTTTATCCAAAGATGAACACTTGAGTTGATTCTGCATCTTAGAGCTCTCCCCCAACAAAAGCATTTTACTGTGAACCAAAGCCAACATTTTGGACATGTGTTAATGGGGAATGAATAAGACTCTGATACCAACTCTACCAGGAGCAGAAGTGGAAATTCTATCATTGTTTATTGCCTTTTAAATATGCTAAGGTGTCTCCCTTACTTAAAAATACATACACTTCTCATTCCCTACTTACCCATCCTGGGGATTTAAATATCAGTGAGATAATTAGTACAATCCAATAAAAATTGCTTATGATTCACTTTAATAATACTACCAGCATGTCCTCATGATTCCACTTCCAGGAAATGCCTCTATTTTATTTAGTTTCTATCTGAAATCCATAGCCAAGCTATTATTGCCTCTCATCTCAAAGTGGCATAACCTCTAAATTGGCCTGTCTGGTTTCAATCTTGCCCCATTCTTCACTAACTAGACACAGCCATTCTTTAATAGATTAGATTAGATCACATCACTCTCATGATTAGCACATTCCAGTGGCTTCCTACTTTATTTAAAATCAAATCCAGACCTTAGTTTGCACAACATAAACCTGGCCACTTAATCCAATCTCCAACAGATTGTTTATTTTCTCTTTCCTCGGAACCCACATTGCACTCACTTCGTGTGTTCTTCCCATAGGAGGCTCGTTTTACCATGAGCCTTTGTCTTGGCCCAGCTAGCAACTACTTCAAATGTGCACAGGACAACCTACTAGCATTTAGAATAGTTGAATGAATACTGCATTTTAATTTAAAAACTTTAGACCAATTAAAGAATCTGAATAACAAAAGTGTGTAATATATAGATTTAGATGAATCCACTTTTAATTTCATACTTAGTCACTTCGGAACAAAAAATTCCTTTAACCCTTCTGAGTCTATTTCCTGATAGAATTTGGATAATAATCTCTGCTTCGCAGACATAATATATTAAGGGCGTCTCATTGAAGGCTTAACGTATGGTAGGCACTTAATGAGTGATAGCTATTAATATAAAAAGGAACAAAAGAATGAGCGCAATTATATATAAAATATGCACACACATATTTGTGTGTCATTATTTACATTAAAATATGCTGTTTTTAATTACCAACTGATACTCTTTTGAGGATTTCTAACTTTAAGGTTTCTTTCTTATCTCATTCTATTCTCTGTTCATTTACAATTTTAGTCTGTTATTGTCCCATATTCTAACGGAGGTAGCAGTGTAAGTTTTTATTTCTACTAAATCTGCAGTCCTTCTTACTACACAACATTTTTGTAAATGTACATGTTAATTTACAATGTGCTTCACGCTCAGTTGACATTGTTTGCATTTCTAGATACTTGGGGAATCAAACTAGATTCAGGGTAACTTCGCTGAAACTTACCTCCAGTCCCTGGTTTCCTAAGACTCTTTATCTAGGGACCAACTAGAGGATTCTGAAGCATAACTGAGAGAATCAGAACACAAGCCTTCCCTCAGGCATGATAAGCATGGTCACCTGAGCCAGGTACAGCCACCTGAGTGTCCAAGTGATTGTCTCTAAAGATGAGATCCGGACACCTTTACTTTCTTTATAATCAGGATTTCTGAACTTGACAAAATGACAAAAGAAATCTAGCAATTGCCCCATGAAAATAATTTTTTTAACTTTATTTTTCTTTTAATGAATACCCTAGGCAAGCTACATCCTCAGCCCAGCCATTTTTGTTTTCCAATTTAAATGTACAACATTCTGTATTTTCACCAAAACACAAAGACTGTAAGCGTGTTATTCCAGCAGAATAAGTTTAAAAAGTTAAATTTTCAAAATATGACCCAACTTACTTACTTTTTAAACTGTATTTTGAGTAGTTCATGTCTTCTCTATCCTTGTGACCTTTTGATAATTAAAACCATATCATATCCTGGGACTGACAATCTCAGAAAAGAAGAAAATATAAAATTCAAAAATGAAAATTTGGTGACTAATATATAAAATAGCCCTTAAAAACAATACAGGTAAATTTAAAGCATAATTTAACAGCTTAATAATTAGACTTTTCTTGTGAGAAACATTTCTGAAGCCTGTAAATGCTAAAGGCATGAAGAAATATGAACACATATTTGAAAATAATATGCAATATGCAAATGAATGATTCTGTAGTGAAGATGGAGCTCAATGGAAGGAGACATGGAGATTAGGAAAGCAAGAGTCAGCTGCTTCGTTCCCCTCCTTTGCGAAAGGCCTCATGGGTAGAGCTGAGAATGAAAGGTTCCTTAGATATATTTTAATGCTGTAGGGCAACTCTACATGTAGGCAGAAGGTGGGTCAAATTTCTTTAGGGAAGCCGAAATCTGCAGTGCAAAGTGAAGTAATGGATAAGCAGGAAGGATGTTTTGTTAATCAGTTTTCCACTACTGTGATAAAATATCTGAGATAAACAACTTACAAGCCAGAAAAGTTCATTTTGTTTTAAGTTTTCAGAGGTTTCAGGCCATGGTTGGCTGGTTCCACTGCTTTGGGACCTGTGGCAAGACAAAATCTTATGTCAGAGAGAGAGGTAGCAGAACAAAGAGGCTGGCCTCACTGCAGCTGAAAAGCAGAGAGAGATAGAAGAGATTGGAGTCCCAAAATCCCCTCCAAAGGCATGCCTCCAATGACCTAACCTTCTTCAACTAGTCCTCACTTCTTTCTTAAAGGTTCCACCACTTCTCAGTAGTGGCACAGACTCATGAGCAATCCTTTAGCATATGGGCTTTTGGGAGACATTTAAGATTCAAACTATAACAGATGGCCAGACATGGCCCAACAGAGGGGACATATGCCAGTCTCCTGTATTATCTGGGTCCTCCCAAAATAAAGAGAGAATCTAGGAAATTCTCCCATGACTCTAGAATGGATTTGGGTGTGGTACTGATCTACCTAACTGTCTTTAGGAACAGGTTCTGTGGAGACGAGATCAACACATGCAAAGTATACGTTAGTGCAGTGGTTCTCAAAGTGTAGTCCCTAGACCAGAAGACCCAGCATAAACTCCAGTCTGAGGAGGGGAGATTCTCAAACTCCATTCCGGACTCCCTGAAACAGAAACTCTGGGCTCAGCACTTTGTGTTCTAATCAGCCCTTCAGGGAGCTTAGATGCAAATTCACATTTGGGGAGCCTTGCTCATGGCTGCCTGCACAGGACAGAACATTGCCAGGACCTGTGGACCAGGAGTCCAGTCCACTCTGTGGGACAGTGGGAAGACGGAAGAGGGCGGAGAACGGTAGAGCTTTAAACCGGTTGAGTAGAAACACCTAAGTTGACTGAGAAATAAATAAATTTGATAAAATCAATCTGTGATTTATCACATTAAATCTTTTTCATTGAATAACAGCTTAGCTCCCTTAATAAAGTGACTTAAAATTTTGCATTGTTTTGTACATCTTAAGGGTGACATTGAAAGTCCATACATATTACATATATAATGTCTTCATCTCAAATTTTTGAATTCTTTATAACTATCCATACAAAATATTTCTGCAATATATAGATGCTATATAATGTATATTATTCATATTATACATAAGTTATATACACATACCCATATATGTTTGGATTTATTTACACTGTCCGGATAACACCTGTAATTAGGAAACATCTATTTATACAGTTTATATATAGACATGCAATATATCTAGATAATATCTATTAACTACCCATCTATCTGAGTTCTCTGGTTTGTAAACACTTATAAAAGTGTTCGGTCTACTATTGAAATTATAAATATTTGCTGACTGTTCTGTTTCATGTTTGAGTGTTTGTCATTAGGGAGGTGTGCATTTTGTGTGCCTTCTTGAAGACACAAAGGCTTAGATACCTGGCTGTTTTGTCTAGGTGTGACTGTGGCACACTTTAGTTCAAGAGAACTTAGCCACTGGTCTTTTGTAGACTTCTGTAATTACTGATTTTTATATGCACTTTCTTGAGAAATTTCTATGATGAAACTTGCATGAGAACTGAAAGCCACAATTATGATTAAAATAGTAAAATCATATTAAGAAGGGATTTTTTTCCTAGTGAAAAATAAAGATAGAAGAAGCGATAATGGGGAGAGGACAAGAGAGAAAAAGAAAAGAGGAGGGGAGGGGAGGAGAGTGGGAGGGGAGGGGAGGGGAGAAAAGAAAGCCCCTCCCCCATAGCGCACAACTCAATAAATTGTCTAAATTCTATTTGTGGAATATTAAATTTCAGACCTTCCTCCTCCCAAAATTAAAAAAAAAAAAAAAAAAGGAGTAAGTACACCTGGAATGTTCCTATCTGGCCAACACTGTGTAATGTTCACTTCCTCCAAGCGCAGCTCTATGAAAGAGCACGTGGGACTCTAACCGCGGAAAGTGTTGTTTCCATCCTGTGCCCACGTGATCTTTGTTGCGGACCCACGCAGACCAGCGCATGTGCTGCCAGGAGGCAGATGCTTGGAAGTTACTGTACCATCGCTTGCTGTAGCTCCGGAGAATCACGGTGACATATATGAAATTGATTTTCATAACTTCAATACATATAATTTATTAGTGGTACTGTTGAAGAAGGTAGTTTATAAAGCCTTCATTTATTTCTAATCAACATCATTTAAAGATGACAACCATACATGAATTAATATGGAAAAAAATGGGAAGGAAAATAAATGCAAAAAATTTGCTTCTTCTCTGTTGACCCCAACAAATAGATTCAGAACTGGGCAGTTAATCTTAGATTTTTTTTGTTTGTTTACAGTATTTTCCACTCCCATATACATCATATTCCTGGAAGGCCAACTAATTGTCCTGGCATATGAGGGCTCTCATTTAATGGTTCAATAAATGTAATACATTTGTGTTTTGTTCCATAATAAATGGTCCACTAAGTAAAATAACTTTTTGAAGTTGATATATTCAAAGACTACCAAATCAATTCATGTACTTATGTCCATTAAACTTATTAATGAAATTGAATTCAAAATTACTTCTGTAACCTTTTAATTTTCTCTAAAATGAACTTTAACCCACTAAATGAATTTCCATATAATGTGCACAATAAAAAAAAGTTTGTACTGTTGGCAGAATTAACTTACAAAGAAGATTAAATCTATTTATCTATTTAAATATATGTTTACTTAAAATATATGTCACTCAGATTAAAAATATTTAATAAAAACCATATTACTAAAAATATATGTGCTCTTGAAAGCTTCTTGAAACCTTACACATTTAAACAGTAAATTATTAGGCAGGTCATCTTTAACAAATTTAATAATTTTAGTTTCTACAAAATAATCCTCCAGTTACAAATATTAAAACTTTTTAAATATATGTCTATTAAGTGCTTTATTTAAATACAAAGAAAAGGTCACAAATGAATGGTTAGAAAAATATTAAGCAGATGAGACACCTAAGATTAAAATTTAACTGAAATAGATAATTTATTAAAAATATGTGGGCCGGTGAGATGGCTCAGAGGCATAAGTGCCTGCCTGGCAAGCACGACGTCCTGAGTTCGACTCCTGTACCCACATACAAAAAAAGGGCCGGTGATATTGCTCAGCGGCACGGGTGCCTGCTGGCATGCGAGGTCCTGAGTTTGACCCCCGGTACCCACAAAAAAAGAAAAAAAAAATGTTTGGAAGGCCAGGCCTGGTAGTGCATGCCTGTAATCCCAGCACTCGGGAGGCTGAGCCAGGAGGATTGTCACAAGCTCAAGACCAGCCTGGACTACATATTGAGTTCAAGGCCAGCCTGAACTGCACAGCAAGACCCTGTCTCAAAAAAAAAAAAAAAAAAAAAAATATATATATATATATATAGATATATATGTTTGGAACAAATCTTTTAATCAGTATATACAAATATATATGCAGATATATATATATATATACACACATACATACACACATACATACAGCATGTAATTGGTAAATGCACACATTTGGGAAATGGTTATATTTCTCAATTATTCTAACATTTTCTTTCTTTTAATTTGTAAATTTTTATGTACCAATAATAATAACCACTGTGCAAGACTGTTAGGATAATCAAAATACTACATTAAGTACACATCCCAGAGTGTTTCAGTAAATTACTGCTAATACCCAATTTTTCAGCACATTCTTTTCATATTCATTTCTAAAAATATAAAGTGATAAAATTAAGGATTAGAAACAACTTTGAAAACACTATAAGGATGATGAAAGTGCAAAGGTAATGCCAATAGAAATGAGAACGCTTTAAATAGTAAGTGTTGTGTAGCACACTGGCATATATTTCGAACATGTGGGAGATAAGGTCACTGATGGCACCGTAGAGTGATGAGACAGAGAGGACTCCCAGCCAAACCAAATGGCTGCCCCAGCAGGTCTGATGTTTAGCTTGTCGGCGCTTCTAAGATGATCGAGCTAACTAAGTAGGACTCACAGTGAACAAAATCATAGGACACTAATGTATGCATCTGATGGGCTACTTATTAAAATTACAGTTAAACTTAATTAATGAAAGGACTCAGAGCGTTTTCATCTTCTTCATATCCATTCTTGCCCATAGAAAAAAATTTAAAGAATCTGAGATATTAAAATACATTGAAAAATCTCTAAATGGCTCATGTTTTTATAAAGCCAAGCTTTTAATTATTTGTACAGATGGCTAATTTACCCATTCCATTTTCATTTTTCTACTTCCACTTTCAAATTAGAAAAAGACACATGGAAGGACAGTCGTGTAACTCGGTATGAATCTAAGATCTGAGAACCAAGGGAGCTGAAGGTATAATTCTGAACCTGAGAATCAAGGAAGGTAGGAGATGCTGTAGGTACCAGAGTGTGAAGGATGCCTGAGGGTAGGAGAAAAAAGATATCCCAGCTCAAGGGGGGTGGGGAAGGAGGAGGAGGAGGAGAAAAAGGGAGGGGAGAAGGGATGAAAGAGGGCAGAGGAGAGGGGAGGGGAGGGGAGAGGGAAAAGAGCTTCTTTTTAAAATATTTTTGTTGGTGTTCTATTCAGTCCTTCAAAGGATTGGATGATTGCTGTCTACATAGGTGAGGTTGTATCTTCTTTCTTCAGTCTATAGATTCAAATTCTAATCTTTTCTGGAAATTCCTCACAGCCATACCCAGGAATAACATTTTACTAGCTATCTGGGAATCCCTTAGACTAGTCAAGTTGACATATAAAATTAACCATCACAGAAAGGAACTCTGAAGAGTGTTTTACTCCAAGAAGTATAGATAGTGCACACTAGTCAGTTTGTGTGTTTGTATGTCTGACTGTCTGTCTATGGGAGAAGAAAGTGGCATGGAAGTGGGAAGTAAAGAGAACAAACTTGAGCAGTAAACATTTCTATAAAGACATGGAGATATATGCATAGTGTCACTCAACTTTTTGGAAGTTAAAGGTTATTTTGTATATTATATATTCTAAAGCAGGGAACTGAAATAATACCTTATAGTTGGTGTTTTCTCTATTTTTAAGAATTATTTTTACTTTATTTATAAATACTATTTTCACATGTGTGATGATTAATCTTGACTGTCAATTTGATTGAATTGAGAAGTGCCTAGGAAATGACTACACTACACCTCTGGGTTTCTGTAGATATTTCCAGAGACTAATGGATCCTAAGGGCGTGACCTTGGTGAATATATCTGGTCCCTGATCCTTTCCTCTGTGGTTCTGCTGCTGCTCTCTATTTCTTGGCTGCCGTGGTGTGGGCAGCTTTCCTCTGCCATGCCCTCTGCCATGATGTTTCTGTCCTGGAGCCAGCCAACCATGGATGGAAATCTCTGGAATCGTGAGCCAAATTAAACCATTTCGTCTTTTTTTTTTAATTAAGTTTATTGGTATATTTTAGATAAACATAATGATCATATCCATCATAGGGAATTTGTATCTATACATAATATATTTTGATTCCTCTTTTATTTCCCAATTCCTCTTTTCTCTTCAACCCCTTTTCCCCTCCCTATTTACAAAGCTTTGCTTCCATTTTACCCTTTTTTGGGGGGGAGGAAAAAAAGATTTAAAAATTCCTTCTTTAAATTTCATGTGTCAATATTTTTGCCCCAGCAACAGAAAGGTGAGTGGTACAGTACGTATTTTCCATTTTTATTTATAAGATGTTATGGGTTTTCCTTTCATTCCGTGTTCAGTCTTTTCTCTTCTTTCTCCATTACAGTCAAATAAATCTTCACATTTAAATTCCTTCTTCATCTGTTTATTTCTTTGCTTTCACCTATTCCCCAATTCCAGGTATCCCCTTAATTTTGTCTTTTCTCTGAGACTCTTACCTTATTTCACAGTCTGGCTTTCATCTTTCTTCTATCACTAAGTGGTTTCATTTTACTCCCCTATGGGAATTTACCATCAGTGTTGTCCACCAATATCTTTATCCAAGATGTCATAGACAGCTCACTTTAGAGAGAGTACTACACTCAGTCCCCAGGGACACTGCTGGACATTATCAGCGTGCTGGTGTTTTGTGTGGCGCTCCCACATGCAGCAGCAATGATTATTATTGTCTATTCCCAAAAGAGAAAAAGGTCATGCAATTGGGTAGATAATTACTGCTCCCAGGATATTTATCTCTGTAGGGGATCTAACAGAAAAGACTTTCTCTCAGGCTAACCTGAATTTCCATTTTATTGAAGAAAAAGCATTTGAGAAATACCATTAATTCTCTAAGAAGCACATTACTACATTGATTTAAATGATCTCCAAGGGGCCTGAAAACTTAATTGGATTTCCTGCAATTATGAAATTTCATCAGAAAGCAGTTCAATAAACACAATATCTGCTCTTTGGAAGAACAAAGACATTGAATAATTATTCTTTGTTTCTCAGTTGCATGCATGGTCACATTGATTCATGATATAGAAAAGTATTCAAAAAGTATTTTACCCATTTGTAAAAATATGATTATTCACGTAATTTCAAGCAAAGGGAGCACTGATTATTCAGCAATGTTGAGCTGTTCCTGAATCCTAAAATGAATACTGCCTTAAAACATGAGTTCTCTCCAGAGATTTATGCCATACTTTACATGGCAGAAACTGTCCAAAATATGATAACTTTTGAGTATAATCTTGAAAGACTGTGGGAAACTATTGCTTTGCAGTTCTCATTTTCGATCTCAACCCGTGAAAGTTAGTTCCTCCTTTTCATAGAACAACTACATCTTAAACTTATTGTTAAAATTGTTGAGAAGCATTCCTTTATGATTTTATTGTTTGTAGCCCCCATTAATTCGTATGCTGAAATTCTACCCATATCAGCCAATGTGATGATATCAGGACGTGAAGCCTTAGGTGATTAAGTGGTGAGGTTAGATTCCTTGTGAATGCAATTAGTGCCCTTATAAAACAGCCCCCAGCAAAGCAGAGGACAGACTTTCATGGTTTTTTTTTTTTTTGGGTATCAGGGGTTGACCTCAGGAACTCGCGCGCCAGCAGGCGCCTGTGCCGCTGAGCAATATCACCAGCCCTTTTTTCTTATGTGGGTTCCAGGAGTTGAACTCGGGCCCTCGCGCTTGCCAAGCAGGCGCTTGTGCCATTGAGCCATCTCACTGGCCCTCATGGTTTTTAAACCTGTAAACAGATGTGTGGATGCCCATCCCATCAAAAGTTCAAATCTAATTCTGCTTACCTTCAATATAGGCTGATTTGAGTAAATTTCTTAATGAATAGAAAAGTGTGATGGTACATTGACACAATGCTTCATGACTTTTAAGAGTAATTAGAAAGAGTGATACAATTTTCACCTGGTTTTCTCTTTCTCAGAACATTTACCCTCAGGAGCATTCACCATGATATGAGGAAATGAAGCGGCCACACAAAACATGAACATGGTCCATAGCCCAGCTGAGTGCCCGTTTGGCATCTAGCATCAACTGCCCAAATGTGAGTGAATGATCATGAAATAATTTCATCCTGCAGCTTTCCAACTGCCAGATGGAATAGATATGAGCCATCCCTGACAGGACCTGACCAAGTTACAGACTCATGAGCACAATACATATTTTGGGTTTTGTTTTCTTTTTTAAGCTATTGAGTTTTAGCAATGGCTTATGCACCAATAGATAAATGGAATGCTGGTCATTTAAATTAACAAAACATTTATACTATTTAGTATGACCTTTGTTTCATTTTATAAGTCTCCTAAATTAATGTATAACCTGTCATTTTATAACCAGGCACATTATATTCTTTCTCTTTCTCTCTCTTTCTCTCTCCTTCCCTCTCTTCCTCCCTCTCCCTCCCCCTTTCTCTTTTTCTCTGTGTAGAAGTTTTGAATGCACCATTGCAAATTGTCTATAAAATTATTGGAAAAATGTGGGAAATTGGAAACAGGAATTTTAATTTTTTATCTAACTATTGTCCCTCTTTCGATGGATCATGAAAGAAAGAATCAAATAACTTAATCAACATTCATATACACAGCCAGTAAGATTCAGAGTAATCAATGACTATTTTATCTGAAAACATTTAACTCATTGAAACTGAGGATGATGGTGGGCAGGGTTTCATGTGTAATGCCTGTTACAACAGGAAAACCAGAAGGACTCAATTACCTATTTCCACGTTTATTGATTTCTTTTCCTAATTTCTAATTGCAAGGCACAGCCTTTTGCTCAGCACCATTGAAGTTGAAGACAGAAAACACTTCCAGTTGGGTTCACCAGCAACACCTACAGCGTTGGGGTCAGCCAGAATTCCCTGTGTCCTTGGCATCTCAGTAGGTACTCTCTCTCAGTGGTCCCATCCTGCAGAAGTCAGCCTGATCCTCAGCTCGTCTATAGATGATGACAGCAGCCCCCGGGGACCCACACAAGGCGCCACACACTGGGCTGGGCTCTTCTTGTACTTTGCTGTATTGTACCCTGAGGCACATGGGGATAGTGATTGCACCACTGCCCCACTTCACAGTTGAGAGTTGCAGGATTGGAGAGAGGTTAAGTCACGGACCAAGCTTACATGGTTGATAAGCAGCAGAGCCAGGATTCAGACTCAGATCTGGCTGTCAGCGGAGTCCACACTGACCACCCGTGTAAGTGCTGTCCCCAAAACTGAGGGTGTGGGGTCACTCAGTGCCTCCCACTCTGACCAAATGATAGGTGCCAACTTCTTGACCAAAAGATTTCACAGGAAGCAAGGACATATTTAAAACACAAGTTTAGACTTTTACTGTTAAAAAGATGGTATGTGAAAATAGATGGAAGTTTAATTTTATACCACCAATCTTTATGCATTTTGTTTATTTTTCCCCTATTTTACTAGCTACACAGTAATGAATTCATATAACATTAGCCATCTCTGACTTGATTTTAAGAGGAAATTTCAACACAAAATATTATGTGAAGTACTGGTTTTTCAAAGATTTTCTTTATCAAATTTCAGGAGAACTATGTATTCTTAGTTTTCAGAGAGCTTTCATCATGATGAGGTGGTTAATTGTGATAAATAATTTTGCTGACTTTATTAAAATGATAAGAAAGAGGAAAGAAAACAAATTAGATTTTTTTGCCCCTGTGAAATTTCTTAGGATAGTGATTTATATTATTAAAATTTTCATCCAAATTTGCTTTTGTAGTATTATCACTTTTATGTACTTCTGGGATTTATTTACTTATGTTCTATTAAGGAAATACAGTACATGTATTTCCTTAAAAATACATGTTTATGTATTTATGTATTGAAATACAAAACATGTTTATGCAGGATATGTATCCATATTACTCTCATTTTATAATTTTTCTCCAGTTTCATTATTAAGGATAGGCTAACTTCACAAAATGAAAGTATTAACTACTTTCATACTTCTATAAGGGTTGTCTTATATTTTTCCTTAAATATTTGGTAGAATTTATTGCTCAAAATATCAGAGCATGAAGACTTCATTGTAAAATGATTTTATCATAACTTCAATTTACTATGCATTTGAATATTCATATTATTATTATCACTTCATCTTGTGTCCTATTTTGTTAGTTTTACTTTTTAATAAACTTGTTTATTCATCTAATTTATGATATTTGGTGATGTAAAAGGTGTATCATACACAGCAGGTATATGGTCTATAGTTGTAATTGGAAGGGTTATTCTGATAGGAAAATATACTGAAAGACATTATTGATTTTATTGTAGTATAGCAACTGTCTTGGTTACTCTTCTCTCATTGCTGGGACAAAATGCCTGACACCCAAAGTTAAAGAGGGAAAGGTTTATTTAGCTCACAGTTTGTGGAGGTTTCAGTCCATAATCAGCTGGCTCCAAGGCAGGGCAGCATGGTAAGGGGCAACAGTTCAAGGCAGCAGAAGACAGCAAAAGCAACAAGAGCAAAAAGGGGGGAAGAGCAAGCCTCTTTTCCTCCCTTACATTGTAAGCAGGCTGCCACCCCCGAGGGCGGGTGCAGCACTCACACCATCTCAGCGCCCTCCTCTTGCACAGGCTGAGGATGTTTACAAGGTGAGGACCCTGGCTCCTTGCTGAGTTGCTTAAACTGCTCAAATTGACACAATGTATCAACTACTACAGCAATCATACATAAGTCTTTATGTTTAAAAGAATTAAAAACATAAATACTAACTGGCAAGAATACTAAAACTATATTCTTTTGATTTATTAATCTTTTAGAAGAAATGTATTATCTTCATTCTCTTTAGAATTCCAGTCCTTTAAGGACTGCTTATTGGATGAAATGTACATTGACACATGAGGCCTTTCCTCCAAATTTAGTTATGTTAATTGTTAAATATACTATTGTGAGCTACAAGACTATTAATTTTCAAAATTCCATTCTTTTATCATTTCAAATGGGAAAATTAAGTTCATACAGCCAATATTTAATGTTAGCTGTATTGCTTACCTTTATACATATTTCCCAAACATATTTCATTGTTATTTGAAAAGTGTTCATCTCAAGTTTCCTGGTTTCCTATTTTGTTGCTCTCCTTGTAAAACACATTTATCCCTACATTTACCTTTCCTTATATGTTGGAATGCTGCTTGTCCTTAAGGTCTTAATCAAAGATCACTTCCTGCAGACTTCGCTTACAGCCTGGAGTTGCAGTGATCTGTCGCTCCTCAATGCTTGCAAATGTACTTGTCATCCAAATGATGAATAAACCGTGTTCAGTCTTGTTCCGCATAGTTTCATGTGAAGGAAACCTAATCTTCAGTGACACAGTGTCAGGCAATAGCAAACCTCTAATTGGTGAGGTCTAGTGCAAGGTAATTACTTCTCGTGGGCACACTTTGGAAAGAGATCCATGCGGTTTTTGCGAGACCCCAGTTGATTCCTGAGAGAGTGGGTGGTTATAAGAAGAACATAACTGGCCCCTAAGTCTTTTTGTCTTCCTGTCTCACCACGTGGTCCCTTCTGCACACCCTCAGGGCGTAGTAAGGCCATCTGCCATGAGGCCCTCACCAGAGCCAAACAGGTAGGACAGCGCAATCTTGAACATTCAGCCTCAAACGTGTGAGCTGACCTCTGTTCTTTATAAAGTACTTAGCATTGGGTGCTCTCAGAAAATGAGCTAATAAAGAGTCCTGTTCAGTTTTGTCACTAGCATTCATTACAGACCATTTGTTGGGCAAATTTTCAAGTTAGTGTGTAAGAATTGAAAGAAATTCCTTGTTGTATATTTTAGTAACATTTGGATATTTGGATAATTCCTTTTTGGTTTACTTAAATCATTGTATTTTTACAGCTACTAAGGATAACTGTAGTTTATTAATTTAATATTTTATTATGTGAACAAGGGTTATAATATATTGCTCTTGTGGGAAGATGATTTATTGGTACAAGAGAACATTTAGAATACTGCTTTCTTATAAAATACAATTCACATTTATTATATTGCCTAGTCTTGTTTCTTTGTCTCTGTCACTCTGACAAAAATTTATATACAGTTTTGCTCATAATAGTCTGTATTTCATAAGAATCAGTTCAGCTTTGATTCCCTACTTCAGTAAAGCATTTCAGTGCATGGTATATGTGATAAATGCCATTCATTTTGATCTTACTATTCCACCTTTATCATAAATAATTACAATAGCAGAGCATTTATATTCTAAGAATCCAAAAATAATTACAAAGCTTTTACCAGAAAATATCCCTTGCTTTTTATTTTCTCTCCATGAAAAAAGTAGATAACAGTAGTAGAAGGAGAAATACATAATAAATTTCTGAGAAATACCAGGAGAAAACACTATAAAGTAATACTTTTCTATGTTACTTGTGAAGGTATTGTTTACAGAAGAGATTAAATAATAAAACTCTTTCCCAACTTGAATTTTGAGTAGTGTTCCATCATACTATTTCTTTGGAACAATAAAAGTATAATAAATGGAAACAACTCTCAAATACTAAAGAAGAAATAAAAGAAACACACAACTATGTAGTACTTTATTAAAAATTCTTTTGGGGCCGGTGAGATGGCTCAGCGGCTTAAGTGCCTGCCCGGCAAGCGCGAGGACCGGAGTTCGACTCCCGGATCCCACATACGAAAAAGGGGCCGGTGATATCGCTCAGCGGCACGGACGCCTGCTGGTGCGCGAGGTCCTGAGGTCGACCCCCCGGTACCCACAAAAAAAAAAAAAAAAAAAAAATTCTTTTGCTTTTAATTTTTTTCAAAAAATATATTCAAAATATCTGTTCTTCAGGGTTACTTTTTCCTTTCACATACAGTTAAGGATTTTTTCCCCAAATTTGCATGAGCAGATGATTACGTACTTCAGTGCATGCCATAGTTTTCCAAAAGCTTCTTATGCATCAAGATGTATTAGCTTTCTCACAAAACTCTGTATTACCTGGAATAAGATTTGTTAAAAAAAATTAAAGGTTTTAGTAAAGCCATTGTACTTAAGGAAAACTTTGTTTTAAGAGAGTGCTCTTCAAATTTCATTCTTTTGTATATGTGGCAGTTAGGGTGGAGTGTCCAGTTAATTGGCTTTGTATCCACTGAAGGTTTGATGGAACACATTTCTGGGCATACCTGGGTGGGTCATGGAACGTGATCGGGGGTCCATCTCTGTCCATTGCCCCTTTCTCTCTGTTGCTGTTCCCCTGCTCTGTTTGCTGCCCTCTATGACATGAGCAGCTCTGCTCCATTATGCCTTTCCACCATAACTTTCCTGCCTTGGAGCCAGCATACCAGGGATTGAATCCTCTGAAACTGTGAGCCAAATTAAGCCTCTCTTCCTTTAGTTGTGGGTGTTAGGTATTGTGTCCCACCAAACGAAAACTGACTAAGGCACTATGAAGTGGTATCCCAGCTGCTAGCCTCAGGCCCCTCCCTTACCAGGAGCACATCTGTGATTTATGCCATATGTGTTGGCTGTGTCAACACAGTGCTGCTTCCTTAAGACATCCTTAAACAATATAATCAGCAAAGGCGTGCATTAAGTGTTAACCATAAATATATGGAGCATAAAAGTCAATGCATTTAAACAGTGCACCTAGGATGATCTATACTACACTGATGTGTCCATAGTGGCATGATTAACACATCTGAGGAAACACTGACCACAGGCAGGTTGTCCAGATACCTGCTGCTTTCCCAGGTCCTCACTAGGCCACTTGATGGGTGGGGCTGTTTGTTGGTGTAGGTGTCTCATTACCACAGTGTCAGCACAGGCCTGACCTCTCTCTGCAGTCCTGATTACGTCCACCTACACGCCTTTTCCAACCAATCCCCGAAATTGCTGCTAAAGTCACAAGTAGCATTCCACTCATTAATTCATTTTAATTTTTTAAAGAAGTCCCTTCCATGATTTTCCCTTCCTAGACATTTACAATAATTCACCAGTTGGGCTCAAGACAGAGCCATGCCATACAATTGATCCTAGCCAAAAGGCTGAGAAGCAGTAACAGATACACGTCACACTGAGCAGTAGCATTATCACCGTAAATTATTCATGAGGTCTTCTGCGCATGTATGTGTAGTGATGTGATACAACAAAATCTACAGAAACAAGACAATACACCACAATGCTTAGGAAAGTGTTCCTTCTCTCCATCTTGTTCCCTCCGGTCTCTTCTTGTTGGCTCACCCACCCAGAGAATAAAAGACACACATGCCTTTTCTCTGTGGCAGTTGGATAAGAGGACTCTGTTGCCACTAGAAGTGGCACCATGAGTTTGGCTAAAATGACAATACTCAAGGGTGAGGAAACTATCCAGGGAGCTGAGTGTCACTAATACTTCCATTTCTCTTATTTTACATGTCACATGACAGCTACATAGCTCATAGCCTCTTTATATTCCACAGAATAGTTCCTTGGAAGCAGATTATATTAAAGCAAGTACTTTTTATTTTGTTCTACATGCTGTAGAGTTCTGGGTTTAAACAAAACCAACTGGATCTGTATATTTTGTTTATTAAAAATCTAAAAATAATTATGATAAATGAGAATGGAAAACATTCTTATAAAAAGAATCTGGATAATATTTTGACTAAAAAGCTATGTGTAGTTAAACAAATTGTAGAAAGACTAATGTGATGCTTAAATACATGACTTGGACTTATAATGAAGTAGGTTAGAATCTTGGCTCTAATATTTTCTGTTAGAATGTACTTGAACAGGTACTAACCTAACTCAGCTTCTGATCAATCATCTGAAAATAAGGATAACATTATGTCGAGACACCATTATAAGAAAAAATGGAGATGAACATAAAAGTCACTATATATATATCATCTGCACCCAGTGGCAGTGGCCACTGTCAGTATTCTTTTATACACTAGAAAAACCCACACAGTCCTCAAATAATTCTCAAGGCTTTAGGGTTTATCATGATCTTTATAGCTGGCTTTAGCACGGTGGAGTTGGAGTCCAATCTAGAATAGATTCCTAGCCAAAAAGCAGCTTAATCATGCAAAGACCTAAACACTATCTAATTATCATTACAGGGAAAAAAGCGTTATCAGAATTCTGGGGAATGGGAGGCAGGTGTTTTAGAAAAGATTCCAGGTAATCTGAGAGAATAATTTCAGCAGAGCTCTCAATCAATGATAATTAATATATTTTGTTTTGTAAATTATAAATTATAAATGATTTGAACCCTGTACAGTTACTATAATTTCAATTGTTGAGTAATTTACACACATTTTCACACATACAGATCCTGTAACATTATAGAACAAATATTATCAAAATGATTATGGAATGTAACCACGATCAGAAGCCAGAAAGTTGCAAGATCACATTTGAATCCAGATCTGTTTGACTCTCAGTGCTCTTTTATTTTTCCCCAAACCTTGATTTCCCAGAATATTTTAAACTGTCAGAGGATGGCAGTTCTAGTGTCCCCAGCAAGCACACTTGTAACTATCTGCTGCAGCCTCTCAGCTCTGCTGGACCTCAGGGCTCCCTCTCCACAACGACCCTGAGCACTCAGGCACTGACCATTGCAAGGGCAGCTGCTCTGGTTCTGCTCTGGGCCAGGGGAAAAGGAAAGCCCACTGGTTTTCCATGACTCCCATAACAAAGTTTCACAAACTTTGGCTGTTTGGCTTCAAACAATGGGGAATTTTCAGTGTCACTGTTCTGAAAATTTAGCCAGAGAACAAGACGATGGGAAGCTCATACTTCTTCAAAAACCCATTGGGGAATCTTCCCATTGCTTCATTCTGGCTTCTGGTGCTTTCTGGCAACTTTGGCCTCTTTGGGCTTAAAAATGCATTTCTTTAATCTTTGCTTTTTTTCCATACATTTTGTTCTGTCTGCATGACCATTTTCAGGTGGCAATCTTCTTACGACAACATTCATGATGAGTTAGTGGCCCATTTTATTCCAGGATGACACCATTTTAAAACTACTGCTAACATTTGCAATGACCATTTCTCCAAATAAAGTCACTTTCTGAGATATGGAGGGTTAGGGCTTCAATATACATTTTGAAGGGGACACAATTGAACTCATAACAGAGACACACTTACTTCCTCCATTTCTGTCTTCCAAATTTCCTAAAAATTGGGTGTTCTGTAGTCAAGACCCTTATTGGGAATTTGATCAGAAATATTAACTTTGCACATGCAACAGAATTCCAGATTCAAGGTAACACAGAGCTGATATGTAAAGCATTCTCATGGAGTGTCCCTGTGTTCTTCTTTGAAAGAATCATTGAATGTATTAGAAATAAGATGAGGAAATTTATAAAATCTAAGTGTACCTATGAATATTGAGCCATGCTTTTTTTATATCTTTCCTTTGCCATTGGCACAGAAGTATAATTTCTCTAGAGATTACGCCCACACTCCTTTTATCCCCAGGAAAGTTTTTCAGCCTTTATCACTCTTCAGAGTCGAAGAATAGATTTTCAGGCCACATAAAAATTTAGAGTTTGGGTCAGACACAGCATCCCAATCCCATTTTATGATTCAGGAGGGAGCCTATAGCCTAGAGGCAAAGCAAGTGACTAGCAAAGAACAGAAGGCATGAAGGAACGGCTAGAGAGGCCACCTGCAAAGTCCTGCTGCCATGGGCATAGCCACTGTAGACCCTTCAGTCATGAAATGGCAGGAGCAGAAATAAACCATCCAGGAAAAAAAGATGAGATAGTTTTCCAATTGTAGAGGTGGCAATAGAGCCATGCAAACAGAAGAGGCCATTTATGGGGTGGTAAATTAAGATACCAACAATAACAAATCAGTGGTAAAGCTCCACTTTGATGGCAACTCTAAGCAGTTGTAAATGGGAAGGTTGAGCATGAACTCTGTTCATTTTTGAGAAATTTCTCAACAGGTTTGAAGAAGAGCTTTGATTTCAAAGTAATTTTGCATAATGTTAATCTAACTATTGTCAGCAACTAACTTTTTGCCTCCAAAATTGCCACTTTAAGATATTTCTAAATATAAATATTATCTGGACTACCCCAAAATTATTGTAAAACAGTGCTGCATTACGCCAGCAGCAGCCCTGTCTACCCCATGTTTATTACGTCTCTCAACTGCATCCAGGAGCCATGTTAAGTGACTGAACTATGTGCCTCCTAGGTTTGTGCAATTTCACTCTCTACACTTGAAAAGGTGAAATTGCCTAAGGATCATTTTCTTAGAACATATCCCCATCTTTTTTTTTTTTTTTTTTTTTGTGGGTACCGGGGGGTCGACCTCAGGACCTCGCGCGCCAGCAGGCGCCCGTGCCGCTGAGCGATATCACCGGCCCCTTTTTTGTATGTGGGATCCGGGAGTCGAACTCGGGCCCTCGTGCTTGCAGGGCAGGCGCTTAAGCCGCTGAGCCATCTCACCGGCCCTATATCCCCATCTTTAAGTTGCACATCATTATGACAGATTCATGGGAATATTTTTTCCCTTAAAGTCTACCAGACTGGCCAACCGATTTACTTGTCAGAGACAGCTACCCAGAGAAGAAAGATCGAGGTATGAACCTAAGGTACAGAACTCTGGTGGAATTCTGCAACCTAATATAGATGTTTACCGGAGGCACTGCTTTCTCCTCTGATAACTTTGCTGCTGTAGAGAAAAAAGACCTAATTTAACATTATACCTGTAATTAGCAAACAGTGATCTCTTGATGGGGTAAAGGAAATCCCTTGAATTTTGACAATAACATGCATACAAAATTCAAATTAAAATCACCTAGGTAATCATAGCCCTTCTTTGAGCACACTAAGTCAGTCAATTTCATTTAAGTTACTTTCAAATGTAAATTCAAATTACTACTTTGCTTGAGTTAATTTTCCTGGGAGCTGTTATTTTTATTTTACTTTACTTTTAGTAACATAGGAGTCTTTGTTTTCCTTCAAACTTATTTTTATTTACTTGGTTCTTTTCCAGTGTTTGCAGAGTACATGTGTGATTAGAAAATTTATGGATTTATAGCTTGTGTTAACCACAGGTGTAAATGATATAGATAGTCTTAATACATATCTTTTTCTGGTTCTCTTTATCAGCAAGGAAAGATTCACAGTGGGTCCATCTTTGATGTGACAAAAAGGGGAAATAGATTTGGGCAGTCTGAATTCTCCATGTCTAATACCACTTAGATCCTGGCTGCTGTTGTACAGATTTCTGCTGGTGACCAGGTCAGATGATGGCTCTTCTCTGGAGTACCACAGATTAGGATCTGAACAGAAGCTGCCGTTCTGTTTTGTAGTTATTGGTAATGGTGAGATCGTAGGTTTCCAGAACAGAAGAAAGATCTCAATCTTCATATGCAGAATCCTAATGAAGCAAATCAAGTTAAATAAAAAATCCACACCACGACTCATCACAGAAAATATGTAGAAGTAGAAAGAAAAAGTGGACAGAGCAAGCTTTGTACTGACATGTCTCTTCTCTAAACCATGCCGACAGAAAGTCTCTGTTGTGCTAAAAGAAAGTGACTGCTACCCTTGAGTTTTATGTCCAGAGAAATTACCTCTTAAAAATCTAGCCAAAGAAGGTTTTTTCTTCATGTATAAACCTTAAGCCATTTGCTACTCTAGGCACCACTCTCTATTGTATTAAATAACATGATTAAATGAGTATGTGAGAAGAATCACTATTCTGGAATGTTTTAAATTTGTGATGGTTACTACGAGATTTTGGCTCTTGAATGTTCCCCAAAGACCCACGTGTAAAGCATTGGTCCCCAGGGTGGTGCTCTTGGAAGGCTGTGCAAACTTGAAGAAGTGGGGCCTATGGGAGGTCCACATGTCACTGGGCATATGACCTCAAAAGGGATCGCAGGATCCTGGTCCTTTTCTGTCTCCCTCTTTTCTTCCTAACTGATGATGTAAGAAAGTTTGCTCTGCCACAAACTCCTCACCATTGCCATCTGGAATCCCTACCAGAGGCCCAGAGGAATGGGTCCAACTGTTCATGGACTGAACGCTTCAAAACCATGATTCAAGATAAATGTTTTCTCTTTATATGTTAGTTTTCTCAGGTATTTCATTTCAGAAACATTAGGTTCATTAGTGCAGATAATCTACTTCCTGCAGTTTCTCTTAACAAGACAGAGTAGTGGGGTGTGTGAAGTGCATTTGATAGGGAGGGCTCCAGGGATATCTACTTGTCCTTTTATACCACTGGTCTTAGTTTGTCAGCAGAAGCAGCAATGTAGGGATGCCGCCTACTCCTAAAGATGTCTGCTCAAATGATGTACTCAGGAACTATAAAAGTAGCCATAAATGGGACTGAAGAATTTTAGATTTGCCAAGAGGCTAATATAAAAATTGTACTTTTCTCCTGCTGTACATAAACCCCAAATAAAATTGGTAGTATGCAGCAGTGTTTTGGGGATCCCAGGAATTAACTCAGGCACAGTGTCGGACTGTCCTTGAAGAATTTGATATTCTATTTCATTAAACCTTCTAAGTAACTGTAGGACCATTTGTTTATGGCTAAAAAGTTTCACAGATCATAACAGATATATTGTACAGTTCATTATGAAGTTACTTTCCTTTGTTCAAGAACTGAGAATTGTTCAGAACAGTGAATTGAGAGAGAAACAGAAGTATTTATTATGGCAGCTCAAGACGGACTTCTGTTCCTCAGACCTGAATTTTTATTTTTTATTTTTTATTTGAGTGCAGGAAATTCATTCTCAGTTGACCATGGCAATATTGGGAGTCAAAATATTGTGTTTACTGGACCAGTCCTACTGTGTAACTATGTTTACCACAGAGAGAAGATGGGTTGGCACCTGTCACTCAAGGGTCTGGAATATCTTTTATTCCACATAAAAGAAATAGTGCAATCTCCCAAATCCCTGCAGTAAATAAGAACTTGATTTTGGTGAGGACAAGTGGTAATTTAAAAATTAATTCCGCTACTTCATTTCATGGAGTGTGACATCCATTCCAGAATTTACCAATAGAAATTGTCACTGCCACCTGTCTTATTTTGCTTGGAGCCAATTCCAACTCTCTTATATAACTAAAAAGATTGTTATCTGTACCCTTGTTAACCTGGGTCAATTAGGGTTTAGGAGTGCAAATAAGAGAAATCAATATTGAACAATAAAGGAGACCTGGCAAAATACAGTTGGATGAGATCATAGGATAACTAGGTTGCTTAGACTCCATATTTGTAAAACATTCAGGAACCCAGGAGCTTTGGAGGGCTAGGTAAAAGGCATGATAGGCAAATGCAGGGACAAAAGTATTGATCTGATTACATTTAAGTTGTTTCTTTAATCTTGGTAAATTTCTAAACACGGCAAAAATTTAAATGTACACAGTGTGCATTATTGGCAATTGCTGTATCAAAATTTTTGCAGTTTTACTGCTATTTTGACACTTCAAAAGGAGTTTTTGAATTTAAATGCTTCCATCAGTACACTAAGAGGCAAGAAATAAACATTTAAGAGAATGAGAATTATGTTATTTTGAGACCAGTAATAATTAGGCTATTTGTAATCATGATCATCTTTAATCAGCTTATAAACATTCCCAAAGTAAAAACTTGAGTGGTAATTGGAAAGATAGATACTTAAACTTCTCTTGAAAAATCAGTTTGTAAGCTATGTTCCGTTTAAACCATCTCAGAATACCATGAGCACAATTTCCTTGTGTGGGAAACCAATGTCTTTAGTAGTTTGGTAATGAGAAGCAAAATTGAGTTATCCAGTATCAGAGCTGCACAATCACCATTAAAAGATTTGGATAAGCTAATTAAGTTCAGGATTAAAAAAAATGAAAATATTTATAAGAAAAAATAAAAAATAAAAAAATTAAGGAAAATGCTGAATTAGGGAATGTAAACAAGCATAGTATATAAGACCAAAGGAAATTGGAAAACCCTGAGACTATCAATCTTCAGAAAACTAAGGAAGCAGTTTAGAACTCTCCCTTTCTCTATTTGCCAAGGTCTTATCACCTGAAGTTGTAGATAAAAAGTAATCACTGGCTGATCACCTCGCACTAGAATACACTCCAGGGAAACCAGAAAGCTGCTGCTCTAAGAAGAGATTTCTCTTCTCTAGAGAAGAAAGTAAATCCTTTGAGCCATTTAAATTGTAAGGAGCTATGTTTAAGAATGTCCTGTAAATGGGTGCATTATTAACATTATTAAGAGATGGTTTTGGTTGATTAGAGAAACTTCAGACAACTCTAACCCAAACTGGATTAATAAGCATGTATTCTTTCTCTGACTCTTTCTGTTTTACTGTTTGAGTGACTTGAATCCAGTAGCCAACCTCAGAACAGGTGAGGAGTTGATCTTCTTCCTAATGGAAGTAGTTTCTGTAGTGATAAACTACAGAAACAATCAATCAATTAATAGATAGTGTAAATATTCCTTTTATTCAATTAGCTCCAATGTGCCTAGATATTAGTAACCCTTTTTATTTTATTTCTGTGTAAGACCATGCTACGGATCACTAAGATATTTGTACCCCCTAAAAGAAGAGATTATTTAAGAAACTACTCTGTATTCAAAGAACCAGTGTAATCAATCATCTCCATATAATAAATCTCCCCTGCAGATGTTCATATCTCTGATCTTGTGCTGTCCCCGGTCTAAGCTCAGACAGGTATTGCAGGTGCCTTTGGAGAGCTCCAGGGCACCCTGGCAAAGGTTCATGCTGGACAGGCCATCGTGTCCATCTGCATCAGGCTGCTCAACAAGGAAAAGGATTGAGGCCCTGTGCAGGGCTAAGTTCAAGTTCTCTGGCTGCCAGAAGATCCACATCTCAATGAAGTGGGGCTTCACCAAGTTTAATGTAGGTGAATTTGAGGACATGGTCGTCCATCCCTGTGGGGTGAAATGTGTCCGGAATGGTGGTCCCTGGACAACTGGGAGGTCTTGTGCTCTTGAAGGCGCCACTACCCTGTCCCTTCCTTAAAACCAAGTTCATCAGTAAATCCTATCTCCATTTATGAAAGAAAGAAAGTCTTTCCATGAGGATCATTTAAGAAAGAAGTCAAAGGACACACTGCACAAAGAACAGAGATTTTCCTAATGATGTTCTTGGTGTTGAGGCAAATACAGTGAGGTGAGGGAAGAAAAACTGCTTTTTCTGTCAGTTATTTCCAGCATGTCGTGTCCTAGCCCAAGGACCCTGGTGACTGTCTCCTGCTCTCCTAAGGGTGGTGGGCCAGCGAGCCCATCAATTAGCATTTTTAGTGTTTCTGCAGCACTTTAAATTCTCCACTGATGTTGTGTTTTCTCCAAAGCATTTTTCCAGACCTAGATATGTAGGATGCCTCTTGGTCATGAACATGGAAACTGGTTACACCTCATAGGCAGAGCTTGGGGGAGAAGGTCTAAGGATAGAGTAAATGGTCTTAACACTCATGGATGCTGCTGGAAGAACAGGAAAACCCCTTCATTTGCCTAATTTTTTTTTTCAAAAGTCTTTTGCCTTCCCTCTCTTAATGGCAAGGTTAAGAGTATAAAAGAGTTAACGCAACCACACACACAATAAAAGGCCAAGAGTCCATTTGCCAAAACCGTTTTTACCCGAGCATGCATATAACCTGTCAAGGGGCTTTTCTGTCATTCTTATCCTCCTGATCATGAGCAGTCCCTCCACCCAGCCTTTCTAAACCATAAGTGTAGTTGTGCTCCTCTCTCTAAACTGGAAAAGCCTCATCTGTACTGCTCTGAGGAAAAGAATTTTACTGTGCCAACCTGGAGCTCACAGGGAAAAATAGATAGCTGCACAAAAATTCATATCTTTTTCTGTATTGCACACTTGCAAAGCAGAATTAGTGTGGAGTAACTCTGGAAAATATCCAGTGAGATCACTGACATCAACATCCAAATACATGGCAACGAAGAGCAAAGTTAAATATATCCTCGCCTGATCTGCCGCTGATTATAATCTGGAATGTACAGCACTGACACAGATCATAAAATGCTCCACTCCTGTAACATTATTAAGAAGGGCTGACACCACATAAATGAGATGTGTGTATTCTTCATGTATATAAATCTTTATTGTTTTGTTCCCTTTTTATATGTTCATTAACGTTTTCTTGGGAATTATGTATTAATAAACAGTAAAGCTACTACAATGGCTTACCATTTAAGAAAATCTTGTGTGGTTCTGTTCAGTGAAGTGAATAACTTCAACTTAATTGTTTATTCTGTACATTTATATCAGTATGTGGATTTGACACATTTATACAACATGAGCTCTATAAATATATGTAGTACTTTGTAGTAATAAGGGAAATATATAAGAGATGCAGTTTATTGACTCCCTTCACATGCCCAGCATCATACCAAACATATCACATCACTACATTTTCACAACAAAGAGAAAAGAAGGTTTTTGTATGACCCTCAGTTTCTAGGCAGTGGAGCTAAAGGTTAGGTCACCCATGATTCACATTGTGAGTACTGGATGGAGCTGAGATATGAAGACTTCCTCCACTTGACTTTGGTGACCCAGGCACAAAATCTTTCTGTTCTCCTCTCTCTCATTCAAGAAAGGCCTTTGCAAAACACTGATGGCAGCTGCTGTCTGTAGAAAAAGAACTGCCAGCCCATTGCCTTCCTGCTATTCCTAGGAGACAGACAGCAAAAGCTGGAACAATGGGGTAAACTGCTGCAGGGTGACTTGAAGGACATCATTGGTGTTTTTGCAATTTTCTTTTACCATTGGAAAAGCAGAACACACTAATTTATAATAATTTAAAAAATAGAATTCAGGGAGAAAGGCAAAAAGTCTCCAAAATATCATAGTTCACAATTTTATTTTTTGATCATTATTGAAATTAAGTGGATTTCTCTCTAATATAAATATTATCATGGTTTGAAAAATTGCATTCTGATAGTGTATTTTTAAATTAAGCACCTTGAATTACTGCATAATTACTCATTTCATAGACTTTATGTTTAATAATTAAAATTTATTCAATTTTAAGCATTATATATGTTTTAAAAATTTTGATATAATTTCAAATTTACAGAATAACAAGAATGGTACAGAAAACTATTGCATGCATGCCATTTATCAAGATTTTTGCCAAGATGGGCTGTATGTTATGTTTGTTTCAAAAGATTTTGTCATCTCTCAATCTCACTTCTGCATACCCACTCCCACTGGATTCCTGTGTTTGCCCAATGCCTGACCAATAAAGAGAGTTTTGAAGTCTTTAAAGTTTTGCTAATTCCATAGCTGAGAAATTTAACTATATTTTGCTGTAAGTGACATAGCTTCTGAATTTATTTCCCCACAATCATTGCAAGAAATTCTTAGACAGATATTAGTGTCTTTCATGCTTAGAGTTTTTATTTGCAGGAATTTTTATATTAAACAATTAAGCACTAGTTCATTATTTTATTGTGTATATCCGAGACACCACATTATATGACTTTTTGACGATAGCCTACTTTCCATTTCATTCTCTTCCTCTAGGTTCCTCTCCTTTCATTGTGTTCTCATCCTTCAAAAATACCTCTCTGTGTTATCACAGTGAGTTCTACACTTTGCTACAACCTTCTGGGTGTCAGTGCTCTGATTTTTTTTTTTTTTTGTGGGTACCGGGGGTCGAACTCAGGACCTCGCACGCCAACAGGCACTAGTGCCGCTGAGCGATATCACCGGCCCCTTTTTCATATGTGGGATCCGGGAGTCGAACTCGGGCCCTCGCGCTTGCAAGGCAGGCGCTTATGCCGCTGAGCCATCTCACCGGCCCAGTGCTCTGATTTATCAGGAATATTTTTCAGTATTTTCACACTTACAGTTAACTTTCTCTTTTTGGAGTGTATTTAGATCAAATGGGAGTCTTGTCTTCTATTTATCAGTTTCTCCAGCATTCACCTCCACCTGTCTGCAAAAACTGATATTTGACTCTACTGAAAATTGGTATATACTTTTCATTTACAGGCAATTTGAAGTTTATAGTGTTGTATGAATTCTAGTTATGTTATTTTCCTGGTTTCATTTGTTATATTGAGCAAAAGAAACTATAAAGGATTGGTCTGTTGGGAGAATTTAGTATCTATCATAAAGCTAAAAGATTTTCAAGAATAAGGGAGAGATCCGTGTGTCAAGTGCTGCTGGGTGGTTGAAGTATGAATACCATCCTTGGTTTAGGCAATCTTAAAAAGAGTCCGCTATTGACTAGCCAGTACAAAAGACCTATTGCAATGTGCTGTGCAGAGAAACAGTGTGGAAAATGGGGTTCAGTAAATGTAGCAGATGAGGAATCATCATCAGAGAGGACTTGTTATAAAAGGTCAGATACACATGTGACAGTTAAAGGGCACTATGCCATCAATCTGTTTTTCTTTTTTTTTTTTTTTTTAAGCTTAATTCAAGCATATGCAATAGTCCAAACAGTTTCGTTTTCCATGCTTTCAGTTACCTGAGATCAAGTGTGATATTAAATATTAAATGGAAAATTTGAGAAATAAATAATTCATAAGTTCTAGATAGCTTTTATTACAGTATATTATTATGCTTATTCTAATTACTATTGTTGTGCTTAACCTCTTACTGTGCCGATTTGTGAAACATACTTTATCGTAGGTGTATGTAGAAAAACACACAGCACATACAGGATTCCTTACTAGCTGTGATTTCAGGCATCTGCTGCGGTCTTGCAACATCACTGGCATGGGCGAGGGGAGACTGCTGTATTTACAGAAAGTGCACGTCTTAAATATACCTCAAATTTTCAGAAGCTCAGCAGCCTGCAGAGAAAAGAAAAGAGCAATTACCTTCTTTCCAGAGGTCCCAGTGTACCATGCAGTCAAAATTTAACACTAAGGGACAAACCCTGTACAAATGTCAAATGCTGTTGTGTTATTCTTTTGTGTCTTTCCTTGCTGTGCATTGTATCTGTTAGAATTGTTCATTTTATTAAGAATAGGTATAACTTTTCCTTGTTTATTGCTATTTAATTTTCTATGTCTAGATATATAACAATGTATTTATACATTAGAGGGTTGAAGGGAGTTTTGGTAGTTTACAGTTTCAGAGTAGTATAAATAGTACTGTGGTGTGCTAGTCATAATTTTTCAGTAAATGACTTCTGATGAATATGTATATGAATTTCCACACAGTTATACCAAAGAATAGAATTTCTGGATCAGAGAAAACACATAGATTACATAACTATAGCCAACAGATTCTAAAAATTGTTATTTTCCTGAAGTCTTTTATAAGTAGGCCAATTGCTGAATATATTTGCCAGCATTTAATAGCATTTTTAAAATTTCATATTATCATTGTGGTGGGGCTTTTAAGTTCCATTTCCCTGATGACTACTGCAATCATATGTTTATTGGCCAATCAGACCACTTGTAGTAGATTTTAGAAGGGTAAAGTCAACCCTTAAGCCAGTTTTTTTCTTTGGTTAGTTTTGTTGCTTTTACTAATTTGTAGGATTTAAAAAAAATTCTCAATATAAGTAATGTACTGGGCAAATCATATTTTAAAATATGATCAAGATTGAAGCATGTCTTTTCTGATAAGAACAATTTAGTGATTTAAGATACAGAGGGAAGATCTGTTAGAGAGAAACCCCTGTGTAAGCAATAGGAGGTGGGACCCAGTGTAGCAGGAGGAGGACCTGGCCATGAGGAATATCATATTTAACCCAGACTTTTGTTTACAGTTCAGTGTTTTTGATATGTTTTATGAATATTTTTAGTCAATGAAATTGTATTTGTATATTGGACCATTTTCACATTCTAAACACAGAAAAACAGAAAGAAATCAAAGAAATGAAGAAATCGAATAACATCAAGAAGTCAAATAATAACAAACCCTGGCAAGGCTGTGAGGAAAAAGGAACTCTTCTACATTTGTGGTGGGAATGTAAACTAATGCAACCACTATGGGAATCAGTCTGGAGGTTACTCAAAAACAAAACAAAACAAAACAAACCTAGAAATTCTATTGGACCCAGCTATTTCCCTACTAGGGATCTTCCCCCAAAAAGTTAAAGACATCATATTACAGTGATACATGTGTACCCATGTTTATAGCAGCATTATTCATAATAGCTAAATCTTGGAAGTGGCCTGTATGTCCATCAACAGATGAAAGGATAAAGAAAACATGATATTTATGCACAATGAAATACTATGCTGCCATAAAGAAGGATGAGTCATTTATAGAAAAATGGGTGCACTTTGAATCCATATTATTAAGTGAAATAAATCTGACATACAAGTTTAAATATCACATGGCTTCTCTTATAGGAGAAACCTAAAGTATAAATAAATTAAAGAGCAAAACAAAAATAAATAATAGAAAACAGGGAGACAGACTCTGCAATGAAAAAGGAATGAGAGATGGAAGGAGGGGAGAGGAAGAAAGGATGTAAAATGAATTAAGATGTGTCATGTATATCTACCTACACAATGAATGTATTCATTATAAAAATTAAGAAAATTAAGAATTTCATCACAAATATACAGGAAAATCATTTTGTGATATGCACACTGGCTTTCTGTTGGAAAGATGTGCTATTATGCCGTGGGGTTCATTCTTACAATTCTGTCATTGTATCTTTTAACTTTTTAGTTTTAAATCTATTTGCTTTTTTCTTTGATCTTTTAAATAGCATTGATTTTACATTATTTTACTGGATTATTTTATATCCTTTTAGATTTTAGCACTTTTGTTAAATGTCCTAATGTGTATTCAAATCATTTTAAGTTTTTGTCTAATTTTTTTCATATTAATTTCATGTTTATTTTAATAAATTTTAGTCTTCTGAATTTTAAAATTTGTATTATTTATTTTCATTATTATCTTCAATTTTTCTTGAATTTTTAGTTTTTGCTCACTTACTAATTTGACTAGCAGAAAATATATTAGGAGCATCTATTTAAATAATTTATGGTCTTTTCAATATTTTTTATTCTTTCATTTGTCCCCCAAAGCTCTGTGCCTATTCCACCTCATTTTGTAGCAAAATATGTAATCTCTGCCTGTGCGATGAGAGTCATAAAGTGGCTCACACAGTAGGTGGCTACTTCACAGCAGAAAGAGGCTGGCTGGCAGTTACACTGAGGGAAGATGCCTCTTTTGGGATCACTTTAATCAAATGTTAAATATTCATGTGATTCATGAGATTTATCTTCCATTGATATATGCTACGATGAGGTTAGCGAGGGCCAAGGTTCTTCATTATATGATTTTATTTATTTATTTATTTATTTATGTATTTAGTGGGTAGCAGGAGTCGACCTCAGGACCTCACGCTTGCCAGTAAGCACTTGTGCCGCTGAGCGATATCACCGGCCCTTTTTTTTTTCCTTTATGTGGGTTCCGGGAGTCGAACTCAGGACCCCGTGCTTGCCAGGCAGGCGCTTATGCCACTGAGCCATCTCTCCGGCCCCCATTATATAATTTTAGAAAGAAGGTAGTTTATTCTTTGCAGGATGACCTAACAGAACAAAAAAAAAAAAAAATCACTCAAAAGGTGACATGATCTTGAATTAATATTTCAGAGCAAGAAGAATCAGTGTCATCTCTTTCCTTTTCAATTATCCTAAAAGAAGGGTGATTTAATAATGCTGGTGTGTCTTTATAAAAATTTTTTTTGAAAAGTTTATATCTGCTCTGCTTTTCAATATAACTACTCTTCCCAAATCTCCTTTCCTACAGGATTACAGACAATTATCTGCATTGTTCATTATTAGTCACCCATATGATAATTGTACTCAGGTGTCTTATTTCTCAGTTTGTCAGGCATCTCTAAGTAAAATCTAGTCTGGAAGGTGAAGTACTTTCACACCACAAAGAACTGGGTGTACAAAGATATCGCAACTTGCATTAGGCTTGCCCTCTTCTGTGAGCTGTGACAGGTTACATACTTTCACTTTCCAGTCTACCTGAAGCAAGTGATGGGTTATTTTTATACTGAAAACACTCCCAAATTGTATTTTCTAGTGACTAACACAGTTGCAACAACTCAGAGCTTTTAACTTTCCTCTTTGTCTCTAATATTTTCTCCCTCCCATGATACCTAGATGTGAAAAAGTAAAGCTACTTTTGTTTAAGACTCTGGATCTTTGTTTTCTAGGTATAAAGAAATAAACTATCTGAATCCTAATTAATGGCAGATGGAGGCAAGGGGTGGCAGGTGATTACTGAGCTCACAGGCCCAGGTACATATTTTATAGTTGGCCTATTCTGATTCTGACAGCCACAAGTTAGGGAAATCATCCCTTAACATTTGTAGTCTTCCTGCCAAAACTGTCTAGTAGCTTGCTTTTATAAGAAAAACTTTTATCTATGATATCATCTACATCTTAACAACTAGCATAATTATTTCTCCAGGCTAGAACATCAGGCTTGAGAGTGGCATTAGTATTCAAAGGATTTAGCTATCTAGATTTGGAGAATTATTTTCCCTGGACGGTTCATTTCCTGATAGCTTGTGATTCCAGGGAAAACATACCTGACAAAATAGATCAACTAAGTTTAATGGCTGATGTCAAAGGAAGAAGGTGCCATTCAAAACCTAAAAATAAGGACAGCAAGAAAAAAACTTTATTTGCAGGATACAATTTCTTGGAATATCTTTGAATGCAGCAAACTGCTAATCTTATATAGGTTTGAAGAAGCTCACAGTTAAAGAGTGATGAACATACACAAGCAAGACCTACTAAGAATGCACTGACCTTTACCTGTGAAAGGCTGGTTATTGAAGTGCAGCTGTTGCAGATCAGCTGACTTCTAGAATTATGGATCTGTCACAAAATGCCTGGCTTCTCAAAGTCTATTTGCAGATTTGAAGTTATCATTGATCAGCTGGAATTGTTTAATACTATATTGTGTTTTACTTGTTACTAGGAACAAAAATAGTCTATTTGTAGTAAAGTTAACATATCTGTTTGTATCATTTAATATTACACATATTGCTTTTTATTAGGGTTAAACATGCTCATGTTACATCTACTTGACTGTATTTTAGTACCCCAAGGACCTTGTTTTATGGAATTGTATGCCCATTACCTTAGCATCTGCATAATTCCTTATAACAGCAAGCCCATAATGGGTTGAGATTTGCTACATGACCAACCCTTCAGGACCTGAGTAGTAGCACTGCCAGAGAAGAGACAGAGGATTCTTTCAGTGGAATCAAAGAAACATGAAAGAGGAAATAAAAAATTTTCACCAGAGAGGCTATAGTTAAAGAAAGGTAGTTTTTGTTGAAGTTAAAAGCAAAAACAAAACAAAACAAAAATACATGTTGCCAGGCCCCTCTTTGCTTTTCTGGCTCCCCAAAACTACCTTCATCCATGATTTCACCTCCAAGGGTACGTCTGGCCTGGTTCCTCAGCCAGTACCAACTCCCTCATTCTGATCTATCCCTCTGACTTCTCCCCAGTCCAGAACTGCTTCAACATAACTAATATCTAAAGCTTAGTTGAGATGTGATCCTTTCCCAAACACAGGGTTCTTCTTCCGCTCCACAAGTCAAACTAGGATTGAGCACTGCGCACTCAAGTGTGTGGCTCTTGAGTCTCAGAAGCCCTTGTCCTTCCATTAATGCTAGTCTTAAAAAGGAGGTCTGTACAGAGACTCTAGATCCACTGCTGGGCCAGGGGCTCACCTTTAGCTTCTAAACTCTGGACTCTCAGTGAAGACACTCATTTAGACTCCAGAAATAAGCCTGTAACTATGGAGCCTCCAAGAATATCTAAGAACATTCAGTTGTCTGAATCTAGCTTCTCAGACTGAATCAGATTTTCTCAGATATTCAACTCTCAAAATTCCAGAAAGTCCTAGAATTTCAGGTTTTCACTCATCATTCTGGCTCTGTTTTTGAACATATTCCTTATATCCAATCCAAACACTCATGAGATATAACTAACATTTGATTATTTTAAAAGTTGACTAGTGACAAAAAGATACAAAGTTGGTTTTGGTGTTAGGAGACATTGCTATCATAACAGGATTTATAATGCTGTGTAGCCATGTGAGTATTATTACTATTGTGAACATCTGCTACAAATTGTGTAATGAGTAACTTTGGCAAGGTCCATAATTGGTGGTTAATATCCAATTGAAAATAAATGGGAAGAAGGTTTGGTAGCTATTAGTGAAAATTTGTATTCAATGTGAAATACATTTAAAATAATGATAATAATGTGTTTTTAGATTACTACAGTGTAAGAAGGGAGTACAAATTTTCCTCGTGATTCATTCTTTGTAGCAGATTTTGAGTAATGAAAAATAAATTCAAAAGTGATTTGGAGCAATAAAACATCACTTATTTTTTTATTTTTTTATTTTTTTTGTGGGTACCGGGGGGTCGACCTCAGGACCTCACCCGCCAGCATGCGCCTGTGCCGCTGAGTGATATCACTGGCCCCTTTTTTGTATGTGGGCTCCGGGAGTCGAACTCGGGCCCTCGTGCAGGCGCTTAAGCCGCTGAGCCATCTCACCGGCCCAAAAACATCATTTATCACACAATGCTGAAATCTGAAATTTCCCTAAGGAATTCCCCGAGGAGCACACCCAAAAGGCAGACTCTAGTACCTTTACAGTGTTCTGTACAATAAATATCTATTTTTTGGATGAATAAAAGAATGAATGAATTGAGAACATTTTAAGACACGTTTCTTTTTGACAGGAATGAAGGACAAATATGGCAGACTGCAGGCTTGGTATAGAAAAGATTGGTGTTAGGGAAGATTTTCAAATGGAAGAAAAAATAATAGAGAATGATTACTTTGAATAGCTGTATTTAATGAAGCTGAAGTTAGTCAAAAGGTAGGGAGATGGAGTCACTGCAGCTCTATCATTTGAGAAGTTTATAAACACACAGATTGGGAAATACAGAGAAGAATTTTTTTTTTTTTTTGTGGGTACCGGGGGTCGACCTCAGGACCTCGCGCGCCAGCAGGCGCCCATGCCGCTGAGCGATATCACCGGCCCCTTTTTCGTATGTGGGTTCCGGGAGTCGAACTCGGGCCCTCGCACTTGCCGGGCAGGCGCTTAAGCCGCTGAGCCATCTCACCGGCCCCTGGAGAAGAATTTTTGAGCTATGCTCACAGAAGTTTTCATGGAAGGGATATGTAGTGAAGACAATAATCTGTACGTATAAAAATATAAGCGTCAGGGCCTTCTGTTTACTTTTAGTAACATCTCAACTGAGCTTTAGATATGAGTTATGTTGAAGCAGTTCTGGACCTAGGGAGAGTTTGGAGGGGAAGATGAAAATGATAATTTGCAAGGCTATCATTAATCCATAGCATTATAAAGGGACTTAGTCCCAAGAATGTTTGTAGTTGAGATGAAAAAGTTTTAAGGATTTCACCATAGAGCTGATGAACAAGAGACTGAACGTCCACTAGAGAAAGTGTATGATAAATTTAGGAAAAAATTTAGTAATACAGGCCATCCCATATAATGATCATGGGAGAGAAAATTGTTAGAATTATTTCTGCAAAATTAATTTATAAACTAAATAATTAATGACATTTGATTCAATAATTTCATTTCTCTTTATTGGTTCTAAGGACAAATTTAGATGAAATTTTAAGCAGAAAAATGGCATATGATGTAAGTTGGGCCTCTGATGTAAAAATATTTATCTTTGTAAATACAAAAGTTCATCCAAGACAATTACTGCTTCAAAGTTCTTAAAATGATAAATATACTCCTACATTATATTTACACTTATTACTCAAATGGCTATCCCAAGATCTAGCAGTCAGGTATTTGTTTATGTAGATTAAAACCTGCAAGTGTTCCTGCTTACACTGGGAACATTTTGCCTTCTTGTCAAAGATCTATTTTTATCCCTGAGCCTCAAAGCATCTATTTTCTATTTATCCATTGCTTCCTCTGATATAAAAATACACATTCCATTCAATCACCCCTGAATTCAGTTTCCTAAGGGGCCGTGACAATAATCTCTTGCTGCAAAACTAAATATATCAAAATATAGTGGCCTGAAATAAGTATTCGACTGTATCTTAAGTCTCATGATTTTATTGATTAGAATTTAGGATTGGCTGAGTGGTTTTCTCAACATGGTATTGACTAGCATCACTCACTGGGATTTATCTGGACCGTTCTGGAAAATCTGTGGAGCTTCACTGTCATGACTGGCACTGGAGGGCACTATCTGGATGGCCCATTTCAGCGTGGCTTCTTGGCTTCCCCACGTATCCTCCATGTGGTATCTCCCCCTGGAAAATAAGATTTTTAAATGGTAGCTCAAAGTTCTAAGATTTCAATCCAGAAGCTCCCAGTTCCCTTAAAGTCCAGCCGTAGAACTGGCAAAGTATTGTTTCATCCCACCATGCCATATGCTCAAGGCAATCCAGTCTACTGTAGATTAACAAGAAGGAAAATACATCCAACATTTCAGTGGGAGAAACAGCAGAGAATCTGCAGCCATTTTTATTCTGCTGCCATTGTCCTTCAGCCACAGATTATGTACATTTCCTCCACATGCAAAATATATTGTCCTCCTACCAGGTGCACAAACCCTCATCCAATGGCAGCATCAACTCAAAGTCCAGAAAATTGTTATCTGAATGGGGACCAAGAATGGATAAATCTCTAGAGGAATTCCTTAAGTGTGGCTCCTCTTGCTCTGAACACCTGTGAGCTAAAGAGATATCCCACACACTCAACATATGAGACAGAGTTAAGGCAACCACAATAGATACTCTCTAATTGTGGGAAAAAGGGCATATAACAGACATTGATTCCTAGCAACTCTGAATCCAGCCAGGTACTTGTTGCTAGTTCCATGATCAGTTTTCCCAGGAAATACGTTCAGTTGTACCTGGTTGTGTTCTTCAAAATACTACAGTTTTCAGTCTTCCTTCCTTCCTTCCTTCCTTCCTTCCTTCCTTCCTTCCTTCCTTCCTTCCTTCCTTCCTTCCTTCCTTTCTTTCTTTCTTTCTCTCTCTCTCTCTCTTTCTTTCTTTCTTTCTTTCTTTCTTTCTTTCTTTCTTTCTTTCTTTCTTTCTTTCCTTTCTTTTTCTTTCTTTCTTTCTTTTTTCTTTCTTTCTTCTTCCTTCATTCCTGTCTCTCTTCTTTCTTTCTTTTTTTTTTTTTTTTGGTTTTCTACCAATTGTGTCTGTTTTCATTCAAACTGAAAGTCTTTCAGCTAGTACAAATCTCCTAAAATTTTGTAGGTGTCTAATATAATCACACTACATTTCACTTCATTTGACAAAAGTTATACCCATATTACTTCACAAGACAGGCATTTACTTTCTTTGGGTAATTGTGAAGCTTTTGGAGAAAAATATTCTTAAGAGTCTACTGCCTGAAAAAGAGGACTTGTGAGGATCCTTTCATCTTTCTGGTGTACTTAACAAGGGGTTTTAAACCCATTCTGACTTCAGTTATTCCCAGAGACCTACTTTAATTGCTTTGGGCTTAACTTCTGCCCTCAGGCTTTTTCTGACTTTGAGAATAATTTGTTGGCTAAAAAGATTCTCCTGATTACTCCGCAGTCCTCCAAGTTCTTCTTAAAAAACAGCAGTTCCTGCTTCTCTTTTTATATTTTATCATAGAATAGTCTCTTTGACATAGCTAGAAAATTAACATTTCAGCATTTCAACATTTCAGCAAATGTTTCTGCTATGATTCCTATTCATTAGATCACTCCCCCATTAGGTGTATATCTTATTTTATGCATTACTGCAAGTCAGAAATGTTGCCTGATACTACACACTTAGAATTTCTTTTTGCTGGTTCTAATACTGTTCTCCCCATTGTCTTTTAATTTTTCATGAACAATCACTCAAGGCTCTTTCAGCTTTCACCAACAGTCTTGTTGGTGCTGGTCCAGCATATTTCTGCCTGGTCCAGATTCTAGGGCCTCCAGTTTCAGATTTTATATTAGAGCATTTTACTCATGCTTACAAATTCTGTAACAACTAGTTATTACTATGTCACAAAGTACCTAAACTTAGTGGCTTCAAACACTATCTCTTGGCTTAAATCTCGCAATTTTGTGGGTCAGAAATTCAGGCAGGGCTCAGCTGGGTGATTCTCTTGCTGTATGTTGGTATCAGCTGGGATCAGTTAGTGGTATTTGCCACAAAGGAAGTTTATCCAAGGGGCCAAGTCAGCTTCATTTACGTGCCTGGTACATGAGAGGAGATGCTGGAAACATCAGAATAATGGAACCACTCTTTCCTTTATGCTTAGTGCACAGAAATTATTTGTTCTATAAGTAATCCAAAATATAAATTCTATCAAAGTTAAGTGAAAAGTAGAGATGAAGACATATTTGTTCACAAGAAAAAAGTAAAAAACATTAAAATAAAATTCCATATGATATTCAATGTCACATTAACTATCAAAGCCTCTGAAAATGCCCTAGAACACCCCTTTGAGGTGTTTCTGTGTAAATGTCCTTCTACTTCTTCCAATTCTAATATTGAAGATGAAGAAATACAGAGCATAATATCTACTTCCAATTGATTCTTTTTTATTTTTTAAAGTTAAAGTAGAATTTCCTTCTTTCATTGAGTTAAATAAGCTTTTGGAAGCGAAACAGAAATATAAATCAGCACTACTCACCAAAAAAATGCTTTCTTATTTATCAACGCCCAAAGTTTTATAGTGCAAGCACACTAAATGAAGATCTGCCTAAATAACCTGCAACTATAAAAACTAAATGGATTATATACAATTTAAAAATAGCATAGTATAATTTTTGACATTTATGTCTTCAGATTCTTTATAATATAAATGTAGAGATATCATTTTGGAAGGTTTCTAACATCTTGCCTGTTTACTGAATATGAAGAGTAAGTGAGAATTTGAGGACTTTCTCCTTTCTAACTATGTAAGTTTTAAGTGCTACATTAGAAATTGTAGGTCCCCAAACTCCCACAAGATTGTGGTGTCATTGTAGCCTTTGCAATCAATAAAATAATAAATATCTCTAAGGCAGCACTATTATTAATTTAGTACACTATAAATGTTTTTCATTGCCTTTAGAATATTTTATGTTTGGTTTCTTCAGTTACTGATAAGATATAATTTTCTTTACAGATATTATTGATTTTAAAGCATACATCACAAGATACAGGTTCTGGAAAGGATGTCAAGAAATCATCCACTCCATATCTTTGCCTTCACATATGAGCCCATAGGTCCACCCTAGCCCATGCTGGATATTGTTCATTGATTATATTTTTAAAAGACCTTTGCAGGAAGAGAGTCCTTCAGTTTTCTTTTATAGCATATTTCGGTATTTAATAACCCATAAGGCTCTTAAGAAATTCCTCCTTATATTCCTCCTAAATTACCAATGGCACGTGGATTTAGAGTTCAATCTTAGGTAAGTGGATGAATTACCTCTGCTGTGGAAACACACTCACTCTGAATTTGAAGTGTTGTCTGTGTGAAATAAATGGGAGATATTATTTCTTAGGGATGGAGTAAGTGATTTTCAATCAAGTATCCCGGTCTCATGAAGTGAGGTTCTGAGGGAAGCAGGCTAATTGTCATCAGCTGTCAAGGTGCAGCCCCCCCAGGACGGTTGTGATCAGTTTTAACAGTGGGACCAAAATGGAGAGCAAAAGGTGAACCATGACAAGCAGTCAGACAAATTGTGGTCATGCTGTCTGGGCAATGGGTTTTGCACACAGACAAGCATTCCACATTGATCTCGGCCAGCATGCTATGTCTAAACAGGTGAGAACAGGCTATGCATGTCAGCGTCTTGCAAGCTAGAAGGGAATTCATCAAAAGAGACATTTTTCCTCGGGAATTTTTTTTTTCGTGATACCACTGTATTATTTGTGACAGTACAACTAACTTATTTTCAGGTAAAAGTCTTTCATTTTCCTTTAAATTCATTTTGTCTCACATTTGACCATGGCCTCTGATGAATTCTGACAGTGGAAGGTCAAGAGTTTTTGTGAATACTCAGCACACGGTAGGGGTGGAAGAATGTGGTGATCAAAAAAATAAGATGCCAAAGTTGGCTGTCTTTATGAGTAGTATAACTGGGTAATTTAATGTTTTTGAAGCTAAGTTCTTTCAACAGTAAAATAGAGATAACTGTATTAACACCATAAGTTTGCATAAGGTTTAAGTGACATGTTCTATGAGAAAAGCTAAATACTACTCTTCACTGTTTTTCTGCCAACTTGTTATGGAAGCATAAACATGCTAACATTTATCTGAAACTCAGTAAATTTTTGCTTATTTTCTACATAAATATAAGTTTAATAATAAGATTTAATATAAGTTTAATAATAAGGAATTATTAAAAGATCCCAAAGTAAATCAATGTAAGAAGAGACGTGAGGCCTATCTATCAAACAGAGGTACTCGATAATTATTCACCAATATTGTTAACTAATATTCTCCCCACCCAATGGGAAAAAGTCATTATAATGCAATATATAGAGATTGGTACAGAGTAAAGTAGATACAGGCTCACATAGTTCAAATTTCCAGATATGTATGATGATGCGATATGAACTGAAATTTATATGATTTGTGATCTAGCTGAATTGTCTTTTGCCACTTTGTTTTCTGTATATTACACCTTCTTAGTACTTCTCAAGAATTCACAGAAATATCTTATTTTCCTGGTTCTGCTGTCCACTCAAAAGGACAATGATGCCAGGCCTTACTACAGTTAAACATCTTCACAAATGAATAATAGAATAGTAGGACATCATTCTCTAATGAGGAGGGTTTCACTCCTCTGTTTTAGGAAAACTTTTTACTCATGATGGAGGTCATAGTCCATCCTACATTAGTCAGCTTTTTGTCACTATAATGAACACCTGACATAGTTAACTTATAAAGAGAAAGGGTTCATTTTTGCTCATGGTTCTGGAGATTCCAGTTCAAGACTGAGTGACCCAATCACATTAGGGTGCTGATAAGGACAGCACATCATGGTGAGAACACGTGGTAGACTAAACCATTAACATCATAAGCCATGAAGCAAGGAGAAAGACTGGATGGGCTAAGGTCCCGAAATCCCCCTTGGGGGCAGCAATACGAGTAACTTAAGGTCCGTCCATTAGGGTCTACCTCCCAAAGTTTCTGTCACCTCCCAATAGTGATACCCTGTGGTCCAAGCCTTTAGCACATGGACCTATGAGGGATATTATCTAAACCATAATACCTCCTGTCTTATATTCCATCTGATCCGACCTCTTTTCTCTACATGAATCCTCTCCCCCACCTATTGGCAAATTTTGTGCAGTTCAAATCTAACACAAAGTGAATAACTTCCTTTAATCCTTCCTCTTTATTACATTCTTTCACATGCAAATAGTGCTGCCTTAAAAGTATGTCACTTGTAATTGTTAGTTTCTTGTAAAGTATAAAAGAGCTTAGAAGTGACCATCAATCCTAAGAATAAGTAAAAACCTTAACAAACTGAAATTTCTTCTTAGACATGGGAAAGAAATAAGACTACAGGACAAAGTGTTATCTCAAAAATTGGACAGAGACAAAGAGATAGATACAGACAATCAAAATTGACCAGTGAAGAAACCCAGAAGAAGCCACCTCTAAAGGAAACCAGTGTCAGTGCAGGAAAGCCTGAACTGTAATTCACAAATTGATGGAGGTCCAGAGCAGACAAGTCTGAAAGATAAAATCTCCAGGGAGACCCAGTCATTGGGGGTGCCTGCACATGGGTGTGTTTTACTATGGAGAGTTCTATTAAGTTCACATAGTGAGTAGTGGACAAAAGTCTCCTCATGTTTCCATCAGGGGCAGGGGGAAAGTAACCACTTGGAAATATGGCAGAGCATTTCATTCTTCTTCACAAGTTATTTTTCAGAGCTTAACCTCTTGGAGTTTTTATCAAAGACTAACCAACTTTAAGGAAAGAAGAACTTCGTCTTCTGGCCATTCTGTAAAACCTAATGAGATGGGGTTAAAATGAAAAGTGCTCATGTAATTTCATACCCCAGGATATGAGCTCAATGAAAGACCAAAGCCTAATCATAGAACCATGGAATTTTTCCTTTACCTCACACCTTATCGCTACACATATTACTAAAGGCCTGTTTACCACTGCCTCTTTTACCTAGTACATCATGCCCCTTTCAACAATAACAAAAAATTATAAGACATACAAAAAGACAAGAAATACAGTTTGAAGAGATACAGCAAGAATGAGAACCAGAACCATGGTAATAAGTTGCAATTATAAGACCACAAATTTTAAAATAATTCTAGCTAATAAACTAAGGGCTTTAATGGAGAAAAGTGAACTATATTTAAGAACTGATAGATAGTTTAAAGAAGGGAGATGCAACTTCTAAGGAGGAATTAAAAAGAAATGCAAGAAGTCAAACACAGTAACAGAAATGAAGAATACCTTTCATAGCTTTTTAGCCAACTTGACATGGCTGAGGAAAGAATCTGAGCTTGAGGATATGTCAATATAAACTTCCGAAGCTGAAAACAAAGATGAATGAATATGGGCCGGTGAGATGGCTCAGTGGCATAAGCGCCTGCCTGGCAAGCACGAGGGCCCGAGTTTGACTCCCGGAACCCACATACAAAAAAAGGGCCGGTGATATCACTCAGGGGCACGGGCGCCTGCTGGCGCGCGAGGTCCTGAGGTCGACTCCCGGTACCCACCAAGAAAAAAAAAAAAAAGATGAATGAATAAAGACTAAAAAACTCTGGAACAGAGTACACAAAAACTATGGAACAACTACAGAAGATATAAATTATGTCTACTGGTAATATCAGAAAAAGAAAGAGACAGGAACAAAAGAAATATTTGAAGAAATAATTACTGACAATTTCACAAAGTTAATGTCAGACACCAAACCATAGATCTAGAAAGCTCAGAACCCCCATCCGGAGGAATGTTCAAGTATCAACATCTAGGTAAGTCATATTCAAACTGTGGAAAATCGAAGATGAAGAAAAAATCTTGAAAGGCTCTGGAAAAAAAACCACCTAATTTATACAGGAGTAAAGATAACAATTACACCGACCTTTCCTCTATAGAGATGAGTGAAATATTAGAAATATAGACAGAATAAACTTTAACAATCAGGAAATGTGTATTGCTCTTCAAAAGTGAAGGAAAAATAAAGCCTTTCTCAGATAAACAAAAATTGAGGGAATTTGTTTTCAGCAAACCTCCCTGGGGCAACATGGCTCTTGTGCCCACAGAGAGGCCCACTGTTGCACGACTGTCATAGGTTTACCACCACTGCTTCAGAGCCTTAGCATTCCTTGCCCCCTGGCTACCTCATTCTAACCTCTGCTTCCATCATCGAATTGCTCTGTAATTGCTAAATCGGTCATACGTTAGCATAAATGTTTTTATATTGATCTCTGCTGCAGAATTTGACCAAAAGCAATCATTGTTACTTGAAAACCTTGGTGAAAACAGAAAGAAGAAAAGAAAAAACCTTACTTTTCCTTATATTCTGATGATTATTCTACTCCTAAAGTTTTGATAGTGAAAGAAATGTGTTAAGGAAGCCACAGGTCCAAAGCAAATTCAAATTATAAAGGATAGTAAATTTGTCTTGATCTTATATATTATCTGAAAATATAGATTTAGAGAAAAGCCTCTATAGAGAGTGTCTTGCAAATTTAATTATATTAACTCCAAAAATTATAGTATCAGAGTCTTTACTCCATGGATTGAGATGGTTCTTGCTTGCCATTTAAGTACTATGACCTTAACAATATGGCATAATAATAATTATTAGGAACAAGCATTGGAAAAGAAGAGGGAAAACTGAAGATTTTCAGCAAAATGTGACATAGATACAGGAATATGATTAAACTTGTCAATGGTGAAAGTAGGATTTTTGTTCACAATTTTACTTCAGTTTTCAGTAATTAAATAGACATGATAGCTATAAGAAAATTCATACAAGCGTCATGTTAGCTACAAAGGAAAAACTTTCAATATTTCTGTCTCAATAATGGATAGGAATCCAGGCAGAACATCAATAAGGAAAACAGTTTGCTTGAGCAATGCCACAGGCCAAATGGACCTAATGGACATATCCAGAACTCTCTGCCAAAGGCAGCAAGAGACAGATTCTTCTCAAGCTCACGAGAAACCCTTCCTGGGAGACATCACATCCTAACAAATTTAAGATCGAAACCAAATGAATTAACTTTTTTACACTACAGTAGACAGCAAATAGAAATCAAAAATAGAAAGAAAACAGAAAAATTCACAAACACATGGAAAATAAGCAACACTTTTGAACAAACTTTGGGTTAAAGAAGAAATCAAGAGATTATTTTTAAAATGCCCAAGGTACACAAAAAATTTTTATTAAAACACAGAAAAAACACAGCAAAAGTTTTACTAAGAGTTTATGATATTAAATATTAGCACTTATAATGAAGAAAGATCTCTATTAAATTAACTTTATATTCAAGGAACTGGCAAAAGAACAAACAAAGCAGAAGGCAGAAAAAAGAGAAGGAAATAGTAAAATTCAGAGAATAAATATTGTATAAAATCAATTTTAAAAAAACAAAAGTTTTTTTTGAAGAGGTAAATAAAATTGACAAATTATTAGCTGGATTAAGATAAAAGACAGAAGATTTAAATAAATAGAATTAGAAATACAGAGGAGGCATTTTAGTACATGACACAGAAAGAAGAATCAAAAAATTCTATTATGAACAATTAAACAGTAACAAATTAAATATCCTTAAAGAAATGAATAAATTCTTAGAAACAATTAGTTGCCCAGACTAAAACAAAAAGAAATAGAAATACTGACTAGATCCATCACAAACAGGAGATTGAATTTGTTACCAGAAATCTTACAGCAAACAAAGGCCCAAGGCTATGCAGTTTCACAGGTAAATTATACCAAATATTCTAAGAAGAACTAACACTAACTCGTGTTAAACTCTTGTGAAAGAATAGATCATTCTCAAATTTATTCTATGTATTCAGCATCACCCTGATTCCAAAGCTAGAGAAAAATTTTTAAAAAAGAAAACTACAAGCCAGTATTCCTGAGCAAAGTTGGAGCCAACATACTACTTGACCTCAAAATCTGCTGTATAGCTAGTTTTCAAAACACCATGGTGCTGGCACAAAAACAGTCACCTAGAGTGATGCACAGCCTAGAGGACCAAGAAACCAACCCAAGCATTTACAGTCAAGAAAGACAGTGGAGAAAGGAAAATCTCTTCAATAAAGAGAATTGGGAAAATTGCGTGTCTATATGTAGTAGAATGAAATCAGACCCTTTCCTCACTCTAGATAAAAATCAATGAAAAACAATTTAAGACTTACACATAATTTGTGAATCTATGGAACTTCTACAAGAAAACAGGGGAAAACCATTTTGCTATGAGTCTTTGTAAAAATTTTCTGAGTATGATGTTCAAAGCACAGGCAATAAAAGCAAAAATAGACAAATGGGACATCAAGCTAAAACTCTGCACAACAAAGGAAACAATGAACAGAATGAAAAGGCAACCCATAGAATGGGAAACATATTTCCAAGCCATATATTTGATAAGGTATAAAGAACTGATACAACTCAATAGCAAAAAAATCCAAAAAACCCAACAATGAAATTAAAAACTGGGCAAAGGAACTAAATAAACACTTCTCAAAAGAGGATATTCAGTCATTTGAAAAGACGTTTAACATCTCCAGTCAGCAGGCAAATGCAAATTCAAGGTAGTGTGAGTTATCACCTTACAACTTTAAGGTGGTTATTATCAAAAAGACAAAAGACAACAAGTATTAGCAAGGATGTGGAAAAAGGGAACCCTTATACACTGTTGGTGGAAATGTAAATTGTTACAGCCATTTTGGATAATAATATGAGGGTTACTCAAAAAATTAAAAATGGACATACCATGTGATCCAGAAATCTCACTATCATTTAGCAGTCAGACTTTGGAATATAACTTCAGCGCTTCTCAACCCCGTCCTCATTTTATTTTGAGGGGGGAAATTGTTTCACCGCAGGCACTTGAGTCAGTATCAGTCTCTCAAGAGTTCAGCAGTACAGGACCTGCACATATTCATCCTTACTTCTTGTAGGTTGGTGCATTTTAAGTGCTCATGGTTCACAAAAAAGTTAAGAGTTATACCACTAAGCCTAAAAGGCTTTTATTAGCCTAGTAAAGTGTGAAAATTCTGAGGAAATTTCAGAAATTATTTCTGATTACTGTATGTTATTTCCTACAGGAAAAATTCATTTTATACTAGTTGGTTTCAATACTCCGTCGTGAGTTCAGAGCAGATTGAGTACCGAGGTATGATTGTATTTCCTAAGGAATGGAAAGCAGAATGTTGAAGAAACATCTGTGTTCACTGCAACATTATTCCCAATAGCCAAGATATGGAAATAACCTAACTGTCCTTCAATGAATAAATAGATATGAAAAATGAGAGACATACACACACAAAGGAATACTGCTTAGCCTTCAAAAAGACAATCCTGCCTTTTGTGATCATGCAGATGGAGTAGGAAGATGTTACATTAGATGAATTAAACATGACACAACATGAAATACTGTCAGACTGTAAAATCTGAAGTTGTCAAAATCATTGAAGAGAGTTTAGGGGTGAACAGGGACTGAAGGGAAGGAGGTTTGGGGTGATGCTGATCAAAAAGTTCAAGATTTCAGCTACTCAAAATAAGCAATTTGTGGAGTCCTAATGTGTAGCATAGTGATCACTACTAAAAATACTGGGAATTTACTAAAAGGATAGATGATAAAAACTTTCACCCTACATGCACAAATGGTTAACTATGTAGGGGTGATAGATATGTAAATTACATGAAATGGGATGATCATGCTACATGTATACCAAAACATCAAGTTGGATGCCTTAGATATGTCAAATTGTTGAAAGTTAATGGTATCTCCACAAAGCTATTTTAAAAAGAAAATGTTCTGAACTTGATTATGCTGATAGCTACAGAACTCTTTGTAAAAACCACTAAACTGTACACTACGAATGAATGAATTGTACTGTATTTAAATTTTACCTAAAAAAGATTTTTATAATAAATAAGTAAATAAATAAATGTGCTATTTACCCACAAGGGAGTCCTACTCTGCCATAAAGAAGGATAAACTTAAGTCATTTGTAGGACAATAGATGCACCTTTGAGCCATAATAAGTAAAATAAATCAGACATACAAAATACCACATGGTTTCTCTTACGTAAGAACCCAAGTTTTAAATAAAAAATAGATAATAGGAAGTAGAGAGATAGGTCTTTCTCAAATGGAAAGTAGATCAAGAGATGCAAGGAGGAGGGGAGGGAGAGAAAGTGTATAAAAAAGGAATTGGAATGTGTTATGTACATGTACCAACTCCACACAAGAAATATAAACATTATGTACTGCAAACATGTACTAATAGAAAAAATAAATGGTAATAAATAAATAAAAAGGCAGGCATGCTTCAGATCTCATGTTTTTAACTACTATTCTTCACTGCATTTCATGTCTAATTAGCATAGACATCATTTTGCAATGTATTTGATTGCCTTTTCGCAATGTATACATATTTCAAGCTGCATTTTGTACACAATAAATACAATTTTGTTTGTCAAGTAAAGATTATTTAGTTAAAATAAAAATTGGTTTTACATCCAAAAAAATAAGAAAATGTGAAAGAATATATATATATACTGAGGTCACTGAACTCACCTCCAACCAACCCGTCAGGGTGGAGATAGATCAGTGTATCTCGTTTCCTGATAGCTAACAGTGCTGATCAAATTCAGTGGGAAAACATAGAAGATTTTTGTTGCTGTTGTTTTCAGTGCTGAGGATTTTACCCAAGGCCTCATGCGTGTTAGGAAAGTTCTCTACTACAGAGATCCACACCTCAGTCCTAGAATCTTAAATACTCATCTTCAGTTAAATAAAAAAAAAAAAAATAGATGTTCATTTATTGTGTTGGTTTACGGATATATCTCATCTCATTTAAATTTCATAAAGATCCTGTCATCAAATAGGATTTATGTTCATTTTACAAAGGAAAAATAAAATTTCAGTGATGTTGGAATTTGGCAAGAGTAATCACTTCTAAAAGACAGAGGAGGACTTCTTAACAATGGGTCTTTCGTCAAGTCATGCTGACTCACCAGTATGCCGTGTTGAAAATTAACATCCACTGGAGATAATTTATCAAGAAGGACACACTAACTATCCTACATTCGAAGGGAACATAGTAAATACAACCGTGGAAGCCATGGACAGGAGATCACGGCAGAGCCCCCTCCCCGGACTCACTCTTCCCTGCACACCCTCCTGGGTCTTTGTGGTTTCTCTTGGAGTAGTAAAGACTAAGGATTATGAGGAAAAGAGAATTTCATTGCCTTCCTCCTTACTGAAACCTCTGATCTGTAAAAGTTAGAAATAGAAGAAAGTGAGACTTCCTAGTTTCCACAACATGTCAAAATCGTGTGGCTGTGTAGAAAGAAATTTACTATCCTGTGATTTGAGAAGTGACATTCAAAGTTTTTAGTAAGTAATTTTGTGTGGGCACCCAGCAGAGAGGCTGGTACAGAGCCAGGCGTCCCTCTTTCATTGCTGGGTCATGGAGAGGGCACAGAGGAGGTTTAGGCTTCCAGAAGATGGATGAGCTGGAAAAGGAGTCCTTGGATGGCTTCAGACAATGGCCTCTTAACCATGGGAGAAACAAATTTCAGTATTTTACACCAGTATGGCCTTACCAATATAAACTCATAAAAATGTTTTTTATTTGCTTGAGAGCAAAGACTGTTTTATTTTTCACTAAGCACTACAGATCCTCAAGTCTTTATCTGGAATTCTAAAGTCTAAAAAGTTGGGGAAGAACTATCACTGTAATTCACTTGGCTGTAAAACCTGGTTTATCTTGATGTGAGACCATTTACAAACTTTATTACTCCTAAGTGAATAGTCATGATTTTCACTGCTGACACATTAATGTGTTTGATTATGGGATTCTGCTCAGGGTTTCCCTTGGGGGTATTTTGTAACAGAAGATGCACACACTATTTTACTTCCCTAAAATTTGAAAAAGTTTTGCATTCAGAAGCATATCTGATCCCAAGGGTTGGATAAAGTGATGAGTATAGATACCGTCTAACTTGGTGCTTGCTCTGAGGCAGAGTGGATATTCTACATTGTTGAGTGAATCCACCCGTGAGATGTTCTTCTTCTTTTTTTTTTTTTTTTGATAAGGATAAAATTGCAAAGGGATGGAAACCAGTTTCTGGTCATACAGAGTTTTCTATATCTTTTTAAATTTACAATCAGAGCAAATAATATTAATGGATTTATATCATTCTATTGTTTTTGCCAACAACAAAAAATGTTTTTCATCATTTATATACATACCATTGCCAAATACAGGCTTTAAGTAACATGTTCATATAACATGCAAAATTTCATGTTCATGTACATAGACCCCCATTCATGGGGAAGAGATTCCCAATCCATGTTAGTAGCTGTTACGGTTTAGATCCAGATGCCCCCCAAAGCTTCGTGCTCTCAGAGTCGGGGGTTTGGGGAGGTGATTGGATCATGGGCACTATCCTTATTGCTGGATTAGTCCTCTAAAGAATTTATAGTTAAATGTGGTCTTAGGAGGTGGCGCCTGGTCCGAGAAGGTGGGTCGCTGGAGACTTGACCTCGAGAGGCGCATCTTCCTCCCTGGCTCCTTCCTTCACCCTCTGCTTCCTGGCCGCTCTGAAGTGAGCAGCTCCTCACCACGCTTCTCTGCCATGCTATTTCTTCTTGGGAGCTGGCTGACCGTGGACTGAAACAGGAGCCAAAATCAGCCTTCCCGCCTTTAAACTGGGGGTGTCAGATATTTTCTCCCAGCGAAGAGAAAGTGACTAAGAGTAATAATGTTAAAAAAAGGTCAATGTCAATTTAAGGAACAAAGGGCTTACTTTTCTCAGAAATATTTACAGTGTTCAAAAATATTGTGACAATATTTTGTAAATAGTTAAATTGGCTATTGTACTTTTAAAATGATTAAAATATATAAAACAATGGTCTTAAAAGTACAACAAATTGTCTCATTAGAGTAATGTGAAAGACATAACATTAAAGATTAAAGAAAGGAGAAATCCAAATATTTCAGACTAAACTTACATAAAAGTTTGTACAAACTTAAGATGAATTGGATCCACTGGAAACTTACTGTTTTTTCTTGAAGCAGTCTCATCAGATTACATATCATGTACAGAAAGCATAATGATGCTCAGAAATAGAAGATGATAGAAAGCTGAAAAGGCCAATCCCAGAGGGTGTTGAGTCTAGGAATGTTGAAAGTAGAATGAGAGGGGATGGATATCTTCCCTATGAGCAGGACTCGGGAAGGGGCAAGGTAGGAATGGCAACCACTCAAAACCTGGGACCCCCTGGGCAGTGAGAGCGCTGACTGCAGACCTGAAATGCTGTCTAGATCACGTGATGATGTGCTTCAGAGCCAAGCATGGGAAGCAGGTAAATCAGCTGCAAGACTGTTGCAATAAACCAGGTCGACCATGATGAGACACTGAACCAGAGCAGTGATCCTGAAGATCACTGAAGATGAAGTGCAGTAAGAAAAGGCTGAATACATGAAATCTCTTATTCGGTCCCTTCTGCTTAAACTTTAGATTCATGCTAAGTGAGTTAGCCAGTCCAGGTTGATGGGGTAAAGACTAATAGACCTTGCCTCTTTTAATATATTTCTATATTCTCATGGAGAAGAAAAGTAAAGATTAACGATTTTATGGGTGGCAATAGTTAGAAACGTTTTGTGAATGTTTCATGAAGAGCTGAAGACATACGGCAGCCCTTGCACAATTGTCATAATCTGATATATTTTACCCTTGCTTTCTGTCACTTTTATGGGCAAAAGAGTCAAAGAAAGATGTGCAGTTCTGCCCTTGGTGAGATCTGACTACAGCAGTGGTGATGTTCCTTTTTTAATCAAAGCATCATTCTACTTCATGATAAACTCAGAGAGGAATGGAAACTGGATCGAGAAGAGGAAGCTACAAATATATGAGGTTCCTGTCTGCTGTACTGAAAACAAGTAAAAGATAACGTTTCGTTGGAATCATTTGCACCGCACCAAAATCCCTCAGGCTATTAAACATTTCTTTGAGGCTAAAACTCCAGGATTATTAATCTATATAAAACCAAGTTCTTCAGCCTTGGGGAAAGCAGACAAAATTTCCCAAAAGAACATCTTTTCTCTAAGCCTGATAAAATTAATCAATTCAAATTTTCATCAATAGCTGTTTGAATAAGATAATGCATATTGTTTTTTAAATGAAATACCCCTTATATATTTTTACTTCTGCCAGGATCAGTTGTTAGAGATTTTCAGAAGTGAGCAATTTTATGAGGCATCAAGAACTGAATAAAGAAGTTACCCACCAATTCATTTTACATTTCCTCTATTATTTACTATGATATGTCAATACTGAGAAGTATTGCTCAGTTATATTTTATAGTGTCTTCTAAATGCCTCACTGCATCTAAACTTTTACCATTTTTGATATAAAAATAGAAACTATTTTTTCTTTTTTTTTTTTTTTTGTGGGTGCCGGGGGGTCGACCTCAGGACCTCGCGCGCCAGCAGGTGCCCGTGCCGCTGAGCGATATCACCGGCCCCTTTTTCGTATGTGGGATCCGGGAGTCGAACTCGGGCCCTCGTGCTTGCCGGGCAGGCACTTAAGCCGCTGAGCCATCTCACCGGCCCGAAACTATTTTTTCTTGATGTGTACTTTGTGAAAGATGAGTTTGTACATTTGAGTATTGCTTACAGTATTTTGAGAGAGAGCTTGTTTTGTGACTTCCAGCACATCTTTTTATATCTAGCTTCTCATCAGTAAAACTAAGAAAAAATAAGAATGATCTCCACCCTAAGGTATATAATACATATACCTAGAAGAGAATTATTTTTTTCACCATGATTAAAATAGCAATAATACTCAATATCAGGTATATCAAGGAATGCTTGTTCATCCATTTATGATATAATGTGACATATTATAGGCAATTAGTAAATAGGTTTTGAAGAGTACTGTATTACTAATTGTTTTTGAGCTTACCTCCAATAAACTGCCTGTCACTAGTATTAAAATATTCCTGGACAAGGTCAAATTAAATAAGAAACAAAAACTTAAGGACAAACCATCAATACAGTGATATGCTTTACAACTAAAGAATACAGTAGCACAGACATGTACATGTCTAGTAAACTAATAAAGTATTTTGGAAATGTAGGTAGATTTCTGTTAGTTTTTTTTTAGAGTAACTTCCTTTGGTCTTCTGATTCAGCGTTAAAAATGTGAGCTGAAAATTTCTTTCTAAACATTGAATCAAGAACTTCAGACCACTGGAAAACACTGCTCGGTAAGATTATCCCAGGAAGAGTTGAGCAATAGTATTTGGAAGATGACTGAGCATTACAGGTACTTTAGCGGTAACTTCTTTGGAGATGAAAGAATTTACATCAGCCATTGAAATGCATGTTAACATCTACTCTTAATCTTATGACATGAAAGAAACTTATATGTATATATGAACCTAGCCACTGCACTGTTCTTGTTCTAATTTCAAGTGAAAGCAATTAGTTATTTGCTGAGCCTTTATTGATGTGTTTTTCCTTAAGTCTAATTTTTATCACCACTGTCATTTCCTTGAAAATGAAGGATAGTTATATCAGTCTGACTGACCACTCTTCTTCCTCACTATTTCCTTCAGTATTTCCTTCAGTACTTTATATATATATATACATATATATATATATATATATATAATACTTTATATATATATACATATATATAATACTTTATATATATATAATCAGTATATATATAGTTTTGTATATATATATATATATATATATACAGATAGATATATATTTGTGTGTGTATATATTCTTATGATATTATACTTTCTTATCTAAAAAGATATTTGTTTGCCCTCACAAATTTATGAATCCCAATTCATGCTTCCTGAAGTATTGTAAAGTTTTCATCTTTAAGTATCTTTATAGGGTCCCTGAATCTTGTCGCTTTACGTATTTTTGCAGTTGATCATACTCCATTTTGGATTTCAGGCTGCCTTTATTCCCTATTAGTGCGAGTTGAATTCAATTTAATGAACATTCCCTGCAAATCCAGCATTGTGTTAGATTTTGTAGAAGACTGAAAAGAAAATACTGTACCACATTGGCCTATACAAATCCTTTACATGCTTCCCTAGCATTATTTTGAAGAACATAGTAAATTGGAATTTAAATTTTTTTCTTTTTTATGCCTGAATAGTTCTCTATTATCTATTATCTGCTTTCTTCTTCCTCTGGTCTCGCTACAGGGAACCCATTTTCCAAGCTTCCCAAAAGGCTGATGCATAGTACAGTGCAGTTTAAAACCGGTCAGCTTGCCGCAGAGGGATGTGCAGAAAGGGTGAGCATAATTTAGTAATGAAAATTTTAAATATAGACAACATTTTCATTTCATTTTCCTTGAATTTTTTTTACTTCTATTCTGTATTTTTCTGCTTTCTACCTACATTGTTCTTATATTTTGTATTTATATACAATGAATGCACTCCTTTTGGTATATAGTTTTGTGAGTTTCAACAAGTGTAAGTTCTATCACAATCAAGGACATTTCCATCACTCACCACTCAACATTTCCTCATTTTGTTCCTTTGCATTCAACTTTTCTCCTGATCTCCCAACATGGCAACTAATGATGTATTCACCTTCCGCGTAGTTTTATCTCTTCTGGAATGTCATATGAACGGAGTCATTTGATATACAGCCTTTGAGTCTGGCTTTTTTCCTTTATCATAGTATATTTGAGATTTCATCCATGTTGTGTCAATAGCTCATTTACTTTTAAAAAATACTTTATTGTGTAAATTAGCATATTTTAAAGACCCAGTCATCAGCTGAAGAGTATGTGAGCATTTCCCATTTGGGATGCTTATGAATACAGCTACTACAAATTTTCACACAGAAGTTTCATGCAAATCTCACCTAGAGTGAGACTGCTAGACCATGTGATAAGTGATGCCTGCAAAATTACGTATTCTCATGGACAAAGTAAAAGAATAGCAGCTATCATTCATTTTAGTTTTGTTTCATTGTTGCGGCCATTCTACTATCTATAAAGTGATATCACATTGTGATTAAATTTTGCAATTAATGCTGACTAATGATGTTGATCCTCTCTTCATGTGCTCATTTGCCACCCATATTTCTTTTCTGTCCCTGAGTGTTCAAAATTTTTGTTCATTTTTTATTGAATTACGTGATTTCTTATTGTTTCAAAATTCTTTATATATTTGAAAAAGTGTTTCTTTGTCACATGTATTACTTGCAATTGACCCCAGGTCTGATCTTTTCATTCTTTTAATAGTGATCTTTAACGAGCAAAAATGTAAGAGTTTTTAGAAATAAAATTAATCACTAAAAAGAAAGAAATTTGAAACAAATATAAGTGACATTGTCATATAACTTTTTTGTACACTTGAAATATACACTAGATTCATTGAAAATTTTCTAGAAAAAATGTAATTCACCAAAATTGACCTTAGTTGAAGATTGTAACATTTACCCCAGAAGAAATAAAATCACCTGCAGAGTTTGCAACTATTTGGGCATAAAAATGAGAGATTCTAAATTCCATTTTATTATGTTCTTCAAAATAATGCTAGGGGAGCAGGTAAAGTGTTTGTGGAAATGTAAATGAAACAAAATCGGTCTTAAAAAATACTTAAGCCGGGCCGAGATGGCTCAGTGGCGTAAGCGCCTGCCTGGCAAGCACGAGGGCCCGAGTTCAACTCCCGGAACCCACATACGAAAAAAGGGCCGGTGATATCGCTCAGCGGCACGGGCTCCTGCTGGCACGCGAGGTCCTGAGGTCGACCCCCCGGTACCCACAAAAAAATAAATAAATAAATAAATAAAGTAAGAAATAACAAAATAAATATGAAGAAGCACAAAGTATAAGATAAAGAAAAAAGCAGAAACTAACCAGTCAGGAAACAAGAAAATATAACTAATATTGTATATAAAGAAATAAGGTGATTCTTTGAAGTAATCCAGAAACAAATCTAATAAACAAATCATTAACACAAAAAAACAGGGAATAAACACAATTATATAAAATTAAAATGATAAAGAGGACATTTTTTGAAATTACATGAATTTCTAAAAATTCCTAAAGACATTATGCAAATATTTTTAATCAATTTAAAAACTGATTGTAGATGAAAAAGGTAAATTTTTAGGAAAACAAAATTTGTTAAACCAATCCTAAGAAAAAGAGAAATCTTGAATTTCAAGATCCTTAGAAGAAATAGAAAACCAGGTAAAAATGCTACATAAGGGCCTTGGGTGTATTTTAGTGGTAGAGTATTTGATTAGCAAGCAAAAGGGCCTGAGTTCAATCCCCAGGACTAAAAAAAACCTCATTCAGAGGTTCTCACAAGAGGTTTTGTCAAATTTTCTAAGAAGAAATAATACTATTAATATTCAAATTTTTAGGACTTATAAAACAAGGAAAACTTTCAAATTAATTTCATGAAGGGAATACAGCATTGATCTCTAACCCTGGAAATGAATGAAACAATTGCAACCACACAAATAACTAAATTGTAGACTGATCTCACTTACAGATATTGACAAAAAGTTATAAATAAATCATTAGCAAATCAAACTGAACAATGCATTTTAAAAGATGCATCCTTAATAAGTGGAGTTTGTTTCAGGAAAATAAAGACCAATCAACATCAGCATCTTAATTAAGAAGGAAGCAGCTTTCCTATTCTTAGTAAAACTATGAAGCAGGCAAAAATGAGCAGAAGAGCCAGTCAGTCTGTCAGACAAGGTCTGTGATGTGAGGTATAAAAATGTAAAGGGAGGAAAAAAAGTATTTTTATTTGTAGATTATTTTATAGTCTCATTTGAAAACTAAAGGCAAACAGTAAAATAAAAATTGACAAACAAGACAATTAGTAATTTAGCAGTTTACATGTCAAAATAAAAGTCAATACTTTTTGTATACAATAATAAAAAGTTATTAAAATGTTGTAAGAGAAAAACATCACTCATAATACCAACAACAACCACATATTGGGGATATTTTCAACAAGCCACAAGCAAAGTCTAAATGAGGAAAAATTCAAATTGCCGTGAAAACACAGCGAAGAGAGGCTCAAACAAATGGAGAGACCTTCTTGAGGTTGGATAGAAAAATTCAGCCTAAAGATCTTATAATTTCCAAGTTAATGTATAAGTTTACCAACATAATCCAGTATATTTAATTTTATCTTCTCAGTGTGAAGCCACACAAGCTCATTTTAAAATCAATATTGAAAGATAAATAAAAAATGTCCAGAAAACCTTGAAAAATATTAAAAAATTGAGTTGAGGGACTACATATAATATTATACATACATACATTTTATATATATATAATATACATTCTTTATATATATACTTTATATACTTTATACATATAATTTTTATATATATATTAAAGCCAGGTTGACATACCAATTAAAAAATGGAGTCCAGAAGAACTAAAATGTATGTGGAAACTTTTACACGATAAAAGTGCAATCTAAAATACCTGAAGAAAACATGGAATTTTAAATTTTTAATCAGCATTGGAGCTCTTTTTTTCAATTTGTTTATTAGTATGTGTTTACAATACATAATAAATATATTCATCACAGGGTATTGATACATATTGCATCTCAACCCTTTTTACTTTCCTTTCCCCTCTCCCATTACCCTCTAGTCTTGAAATTCTTTTTTTTGTGGGTACCGGGGGTCAACCTCAGGACCTTGCACGCCAGCAGGTGCCCATGCTGCTGAGCGATATCACCGGCCCATTTTTTGTATGTGGGATCCGGGAGTCGAACTCGGGCCCTTGCGGTTGCCAGGCAGGTGCTTACACCGCTGAGCCATCTCACCAGCCCAGTGTTGGAATTCTTAAACAGCTATTTAAAAAAAAGTAATTTGGAAATTATAGTTCATACAACTCACTCGAATAAATTAAAAATAAAGATATAGCCCTAAAAAATTAAAACATACCAGTACTAGGAAAAAGTGAGTTTTATAACATGAGAGTGAAGAATGCTTCAAAATCCAAAGTAGTAAGAGGAAAATGATTAATTATGCTACAATTTTATTTTTAAATTGCATGACAAGATAACACTCTAGAAGTGATTTAAAAAGACAAATGACAAACTGTGGTAAAATTCTTGAAATTACTACCACACATACAGCAGTGTCAGTTCTCTAATTTGTTTGAATGTCTTAAAAATCAAGAAAAGAACTTTCAGAATGACAGTGTGAAAAGCTCCACTGGACCTGCTCTCCATCGCAACCACAAGTGGTGAGTTTTTACCTTAAAGAGTTTAAGTGTGGGAAAATTATATGAAGACCATAAAGAGTTTTTTGAAGAAATTCTGCTAAATTTTGTTTGGAGTAGTCTATGACATTGGACCGTGACCTGCTCTGTCCCCAACACTGTGTGATGGAAGTTCCACTCCACTCTGGAACATAGGGCTCTCTTCATGAAGATTGTAATAAAAGCAAAGGGATCTTCCCAGGAGGAATAGCTGGCAAGACCTTTTTATTGTCTCTCAGATCCATGTTGCAGAACCTAAATTCCAGGTGTGTGGGAGAGCCTGAGATGTGGGGGATCTCCTCTTTCACCAGTCCTCCTCACAGGGCAGGGTCTCTACTCTGGCATGGCAGCTGGGAATACTGGGTCCTAATCAACTTTATCCTGGAACCTGCAGAAGATGGAACTTCCAAGTGAAGATGACCTGAGTCTGTTGCCCGACCAGGCTCAGCATCATGAATTGTCAGTATTGCTCCAGAAGAATGGGGGCGCTTGCCCCACATCTAGCTCAACTGTGGCAGCTCAGACACTTTTGCTCAGAGAGAGAAGCAGGTCTCAAAAAGAGATAGTATAGAGGAAAAAAAATAACTTTCTGAGTGGCACATTAGGTCCAGTTAGAATCCTTCAAACTTAAATGGCTGGAGGAGATCTGCCTGAACTCAAGAACTATGGATTTCCAGTTTGGGATATCTGACTGCTAGATCATAAAACAAGTCATTTTAAAATCTATTTTTGCCTATTTAAAAAAAAATGAGGGCAATATCACACACTTCAAAAGCTGAGAATGAAATATACAAAATTCCAGTAATTTGTGGCTGGAAACTACTAAGTGCTAAGTGCTACTTTCACTGCTGTGCTCCGAGAGCATCTGTCAGCATTCCTGGTGCTGCACTTAGGGTCTGGGGTTCTGTGAAGGCGAGGCATCCCATTTAGCTGCTTCATGGCTCATTGATCTAAGCTTTTAGACACTCTTGAACTTCACGTTTCTTAGAAGGTGGTTAGAATTAGTAGCAGAAGGCTCACTAGGGACAACTTGAATGCCTTTAAAGTAGTACTAATGATGGCATGCACTGGAAATGTAAGGGAATCTGAAAGGTGAAAAATTATAGGCCCTTAAGGTATATTCCTACCAATGCTTCCAATTTTGCTCTGGGGTGGATTATCCTCTGCAAAAGTGTTATCCGAGTGACTGATAAAAATTCCGACAGCAATAACTCATCTGATTGTGACTGTGGATTTTCAGCATCTCTGCCAAATTTTATGGTGAAGATTTTATGCAAAGCAGTGGAAATCTGAAATCTGGCACATACCCCAGATGACACTGCTCAGGTGCTCTATATAATAAATATCCTCATCCGCTATTCAATCCAACTACCCTTCCAGCAGCAGTAGGAATGTTTGTCGTAAAGCAGAAAATAGTGAAGACTTTGGAGATAGTTTGTGTGTTTTAGTTTAGTTTCCACTAAAAGTAGAGCCTGACAAGGGGCTTCAGGGCAGGCATTTAGTCTGAGAGATGGTCTCTGAAAGCAGAAGTTAGAGAGGGAGTAAGACAGAAAGACATAGAAGTGGTGGGGGAAGCCAATATAAGTGTACATTATTGCATCCACTGCTAAAGGGAATTGAGTTCAGTTCAACCAGAACCACTGAGAAATAATCAGAATGCTTGCCAGCAATGTTCTCAGGAGTCCTGAGACTGAATCCCTTTCCACTGACATCCATCTCCCATTGGTTGAAGCTCATTTCCAAGGGTACTGGCTTCAGGCTGTTAGTCCAAATGGACCAAGCCAGTTCTCTGAAATCTCTGCAACAAAATGCAGGGATTCAAGCTGTGCTTGTTTGTGGTACAGCAAAGTAAGTCAGCCCTCACCTGCCTCAAAGCACCTGCTACCACAGGTAACGGTAAAATAAGATGAGCCAAGTGTCATCTGCTACAGTCTAGCCTGGTGCACTGTTCGGATTGCTTCATGTTGCTTACTAAATCTACTTTATCTCTGCATTTTTAAGGAGAGGGCTGGCTGCAATAACCATTCAAAAGCTGATTTAAGTGGATTTAGTAAAATAAGCAACAGTGCTCTTTGTTGCAACTGGAGTCAAATAAAAGATAGGTAATAGGAAATCAGGAGATAGATTCTTTGCAAATGGAACATGGATAAAGGGAGGGAGGGGGAAGGGGAGGAGAAAGAGAAGTAAAAAGCATGAAGATGTGTTACGTACATGTACCAGCTCCCCACAATGAATGTAATCACTATGCTCAGCAAACATACACTAATAAGCTTTAAAAGACCATAGTTGAAGTTTATCACCTTCCTCTTTAACCACCCCTTCTGAATTTCCCTCACTCACCTTGCAGTTCTACAGAACTAAGTTGCTTACCGAGCAGAATGTCACAGACCTTCACGAGGGATCTGGCTTTTCCTTGCCTTATTCCTTGTGAGTCATGGTTACTATAGTTCTCTAGTCACGGTTATCATCAGGTGCCCCAGTACCAAGGAAAACCCATGGAGACTCATGTTGCAGACAAACTCCCCACCTTAGCTCATGATGGTAGTTAAAACAACACTAAAAAATATGACTCCCTTTTGTGTGGAAATAAGAAACCCAAAATAACCAGTCAGAGTTCCAGTATCAGGCTGGTCTCTTGGTGAAAGACTGTTACCCCCTCTGATCAATGACTTGTTGCCCTATGTCATGCACCACACTTATTTTGCAGGTGCGTAGCAGAAGTGATGGGAAGAGAAAGCTTGATTCTTGTGCCTTTGTTTTTTATGCAGACATATTATAGTCCCTAGCCCAGGTCTCAAGATGCCATTACTGCCTATAAGTGAGGCTTAGCAAAGGATGCCCGAAAAGGATACTTCTCTAGATTGTATATTCAGCATCCATCCAGTGCTTACCTTTATAATTCAATTCTGGCCTGTAATTTAGGACATTTCGTGCTATGTAAGTGTTGCCATGGAGGCCTTTTGGCTGTCAGAGCATACCCTGGGTTGATAGTGCAGCCTCAAATTATCTTTTTATTCAGGGCTTCCAATACAGTTCAAAACTCCCCTAAACCCCATAATTTTCATATTTGCCATTACTCCACATGGATTAAGTTCTAGAGCTATTGGATGACCCAGTGCCTATCCCTCTTTCTAGTCCCTCATCCTTGTCCATCTCACGTATGATTTAGTAATTGTGATCCTGTTGTGTAATAACAGGGATTATTACTGCCTCTAATGAGATGAGGATCCATAGACTCAGTTCTAGAATACCACACTGAGTACATGCTTAGATCATGTCTTAGTTACTTTTCTCATTGCTGAGACAAAACATCATTTTTTTTTTTTTTTTTTTTTGGCACCAGGAATCGAACTCACAACCTTGCATTTGCCAGGCAGGCACTGTGAGGCTGAGCTATATCCCCAGCACCTGAGACAAAATATCTGACACCCAAAGTTAAAGAGGGAAATGTTTATTTAGCTCACAGTTTGTAGAGGTTTCAGTCCATAATCAGCTGGCTCCAAGGCAGGGTGGCACATGGCAGAGGGGCAACAGTTCATGGCGGCAGAAGACAGTAGCCTCTTTCTGTTCCTTATATTGTATCCAGTCTACCAGGATTAGGGTGGTGCCAATCCACTTAGCAGACTGATCCACCAATCACCCACCCTTAATCCCAGCACTCTTAATTCCAGCACTGCACTACAAATCAGTCGCACACTCTAGACAGCTACTTCTTTGTTCTGATAAAAATTAGAATGCAGTTATTTTGTGAACAGATGGGATCACAAGGAAAATGAGGAAGCAGAGAAACTGGACAAGGCAAGATAAATATCCAAAGCGAGGATGAATTATCAATGATGCTACTGTAGGCAAAAGTGTCTCAATTCTTCCAGGGCTGCTAATAGGCATAGAGAATGCTCCCAGAAATATCAATTATTCCTTTGCCCGAAGAGATGCTAAATTTTCTGTACTTCCAGGCTGTGGATGAGCAGAGGCTAAAATGAGATCTAACTGAGTGAGATAACGCCTTGAGAGAAAATGGCAAAAGATCCAACATACTCATTTAGTTGGATTGCTGGCAGCATAAAATCAGGCTTGTGTCTTTGGAACACTCCACCATGGCTGAAACTGAAGTCAGATACAATCTAAATTGTGAAGAGAGTATGTAGTGTGTCTTCTGAACTGTAATGTGGATTGCGGGGAAGCCAGAAGGTCTTCACTGACCTACCCTCCCCGGGTTGAACACTGGCCAGCCAGCCATCCTGCCCAACACCGCCCCATCAACAAGGTGCCTGTGGACATACTTGGAGAGCAGCCAAGGACCCATATAACATTCTACTGCACTCTCGTGTACTGCCTTGCAACTGATGCTGATCACGTGTTTAGAAGGCCTGCAGATCTTTCTGGAAAATTGTGATTCACATTCCAAGAGGGTACTCTGGTCTCTCACCACTCCTCACAGTGCATATCAAAATCTGGCCACATGGAACTTGATCTCCTTCTCCAAAGAGAGAAGCCAGGGGTCTGTAGTTAGAGCAAGGCTTGGGGAATGACAGAACAAGGTTTAAAGTCTGGATCTTAACCAACTGTGCATTCTTTGTCAAGTTAAACAGACAGCCCAAGCTTTGAGTGTGTCCTCCTCCTCCTTAAGAAGGGGATAGCCTCTCTTTCATAGGCTTGTCAGATGGATTACATCTTGTTTTTATCTCTCTCTCTCTCTTTCTCTTTCTCTCTCTCTCTCTCCCTCTCTCTCTCTATACAGTATTTAATGTGTTTTATATGCTGCTTGGTGCACAGCCAAAGTTCTGTTAGTATCCCAGGGGAAAGGAACTTTAGCCCACTTGTCCTTTGCCCAGTCTTTTCCAACTTCCCAAAATGTACCTCTCCCACACACCCTTCCCAGCATCTTCTGAAGTGTCCTTCGATATGCTTGGTCAGTCATCATTCAGTGCCCAATAATATGCATGAACCAAACATACCTGAAATTTTGCCAGATGCTTTAAGTAAATGTCTTCTGCATTCTCCTTATGCATCCATCTAGTAACCCTGATGAAAAGATAAATCATTTAAATCCTACATGACTTACAGTTAAAAAGCACCTGCTATATTCTTCTAACTCTTCCCACTCATTTTGATAAATCATTCTCCACTCTTCCATGAGTAGAATCTATAGATGACAGAATCAAAGATTGGTGGCCATCTCTAGACTATAGACACAAACTCCTACTAGTCAGATATACAAAGAAGCTGTTGCCAAGACGAAGTTGGACGTGCAAGCTATATAACGGGGAACTGCCACAGAGATAAGAGGGAGAGGGAACGAGTGGGAGAAAAGAGTCTTTAGATTATGATGCATGTGTCACCTCTTTAAGAGAAGGAGGGAAAGGCAGGATTGAGGACAAAAGTCCCCACACCATAGTGCAGTTCTCCCATAGTTTCACCACCCTAATAGGAGGTCCCCAAACAAAGATTGCCTGTAAGGAGGCCGACTTCCAGCCGCCTGCTGTACTCAATCATCCACAGGAGCAGCAGGGGTAAAAGGGCCTCAGTTTGCATCTAAAAGAGGACTCAGAACACATCAGCTGCAGGCTGTTTGGCCTCCAGAGGAGGTACTGTGATGGAGAGATAAAGGGAGTGTCTCCCTGGCCACAGCTTTTTCAAAATAGCACACTTCCCTTCTGAATCTTTGGGCATGTATGACTTGTGGCCCCAATTCTTTAAAAAGCTCAGGGTAAAATTTATCACGACCAAAATTGACATCATTTAGAGATGAATTTGTAAATCTACACATGTAGATCCCATCTAAGGTCCCAGGTGCTCTGAATAAAGCATACTGTGTAAGGTGGCTCCGAGTCAGGTGAGAAGGAAGGGCTGCTCTGACATTCAGCTCACATTATCTTACCCACGAGTGACCTTTGGCTCAACCATTCAGAGCTGTCCCGTCCCAGAGGTGTAGGATTTTAGATGAATAGCCAGCTAAGTTTTGGTTGTGCCAAATGTTGATCTTTTCTGAGCTGTTGATTGCAGCTTTTCTGCTGCATCACTGGGCTTTGGTTCATAATCCACTCCAGGCCTATCACGCCGTGGCTTTGACTGATCCAGTGCTTTTGGTCTCATTCGGTGAATCGCTCCTTCATTTCCCTGAGTCTTGCACATTGCTTGTCAAGAGCTGCTCATGGAGGCTGTGATTGGCAGGTTGAGTGGAAGGCCTTGGACTGCTCTTTTAATGATCAACTTTGTCTCTGTCCTGTGGGTTACCAGACAGCTTCATGGGCACTGTAATGAGTTTGCCAAGATCATCTTTTGTCTCTGTTGGTGAGCTTTTGGATATTTTCTTTCAGGAAGGAGTTTTTCTTTGTCTACAGATCAATTTGGACTTGACGTTTAAAGCTAAGACTTCCTTCCATTTCTGAGTAGTTTTATTGATATTGCTTTCTACACTCTGTCAGTTCCAATGCTATTTAGTATCTTTTCTAATTTAGTATTAAGAGCATTGCAGAAAATATATACAATCTGACACTTTTGAGCTTCTGACACTTTGGTATTAGTTACAATTTATCTGTTTTGTTGACAGTCGAGAAGCCAGATAGGTTTTATCTTTTCAACCTCCTATACCTGGCAAATTGAATGCCATGAGTTTTCTCTTCTAAGAGGAGTTACCTAGTTAGATGAGTCCATTTGTATGTGTGTGTGTGTGTGTGTGTGTGTGTGTGTGTAGGGATGCGCAATCGTCTCTTGATGCTATCTCTCCAAAGAGAATTGAGAATGGCAGGTCTGATCTGATAGCAAGATCAGGTACTTAGGGGCTGAGAGTTACTGTGGATAATTCTTTACTGCTTTCCCAAAGATGAGGTGATGTCACTGGATAAAATCCAGTTCAGGTCTTAAAGAAAGCACTTTCTCCTTTCATCATTATCTGCCTTCCTAGTAGTGTCAATACTTACAGATGTAAGTGCTTCACAAACAGCAGTTCATTTTTATCAAATCACTTTGTGCAGTAGAAAGGTAAATAGAAGCATAAAGGTAAAGTCTCAATAAGATTTCTGATGGTGATATAAAGCAATCACTGACACCTTTCTACTTCCGTGTTTTGATAATTCTACTTAATACTGTTTTTTTGCCTTTCTTTTTATATATTCTCATGTTTAATTGTGCACTAATTACATGACACATGAAATCAAAGAGAAGTGTGTTACAAACAAAAATATATGGCTAGTAAGTCACGCATTACTGAGTACCTTCCACTGAATGTGCACTTTTTTCTGTTGTCTTTTTTTCTACTTATTGAGAGCAAGAGAAAATAGCTTTTTCCTCTTCTTACTTATTTTGATACAATGAATGTTCTGCCTACTTTTCCTGGGGACAGGGTCTGCTATTTTCTATCTTTCTTTCTTGAATTCCATCAGTGTGGCCACTTAGCCTAGTGCCACCCATCAGAACAGGAGGAAGCAAAAGCAGAAAGTCTCCTCTGCTTGACCTTGAAATCTGATATTTAAGGGGGCTTCATGCTCTGAGTTCCCACATGAAAAAGTGAATGCTATGAATGCCTCAGAAGCACTTTCAGCTCAATTCCATTAGGTGAAAATTTATGGAAAGTAGTTCCACAGACTCGTAGGGACACACTTTTTATGGTTATTATTATTGATTGCAATCAGTTTCAGTCTCATTCTAAACTTGGTACCCAGGGTCCACAGTGGGGATGGAGAAGTTTCTTGTGACATTGGACTCAACTATTTGTTTTCCTATCATTTGTTATTTAAGTATTAGCTGTAAGAAGTCTGTTCTAACTATTTTATGTGCACTGAAGTGAATTTTAATTTTTCATGGTGGTTTTACTTCCTACACATTATAATTTTTAGAATTAATCTTCTTTAGATGACAGTCTCAGTGCACCAGAATTTAAACTGGAAATGGTCTACACCAAATTTTGACATCACATGTGATAGCTCAGACAAAGACCTGCAGGAAAATAATTTTCAGGCTGGAAGCTTTTATAAAAACAATCCAGAAGAAATGAAAAAAATAATCAGAATTTATTCTTTATGCTCCCTTCCAGTTTGACGTAGAGTATATTATTAGAGCAAAAATACAGATTTCAATAATGCTTTTGGGAAGGAAAGTATTCTATGATGTATTCTCTCTCTCTCTCTCTTTTTTTTGTGGGTACTGGGGGTCGAACTCAGGACCTCGTGCACCAGCAGGCGCCTGTGCCACTGAGCGATATCACTGACCCTTTTTTCGTATGTGGGTACTGGGAGTCAAACTCAGGACCTCGCGCTTGCCAGGCAGGCGCTTATGCAGCTGAGTCATCTCACCGGCCCTGTAATCTCTTGCAATAGATTAAAACAGCAAATTATAACAATCAGGAAATAATCATTGATGGCCTACATAATTCTCAAAGAAGAAAATAAGTGTCACTGGTTTCTCTTAGCGACACATTACATTAGTGAGAATTTTTGTATACCAGGGGCTACTCAGGGACAGTAAGCTGTGATTGCAGGGAGCAGAAGTTAGTACAGTGCAGCAGCAGTTGGCCATGCACAGAATCGGCTGGATCCACACCTGCACTGGCATCAGTCAACAGTGTGCATGCATGGAGGAGACGGTGTGCACCTGATGTCCTCTATGCAGAAAGTCTTGAGGGATGACAAGAGCACTGTGGCTGGGCTGCTGAAACTCAGAAAACTGACAACAGAGGAGTTACTTCTTCTGCCTCCATTGTCTATGCTGAGGGTAACCTGGGACCTGAGGTCTTACTGTGATTTCAGGATGAAATTAGCTGCATTAGAAAGATTGTATGGTACTTCTTTTGCAAGTGGTAATGGGGGGAGGGGCTGAGATGTTAAGAAGATGAAGAAAAAGCTTCACACCTTAAATTTCCCATCTGTCTATGTACTCCCATACAATGCAATTGTGTCCTGTGTCAGCACTGTTGGGAATTCACCTTCCACACTTCAGTGACAGTGCACAACTCTGCCCCTGCCCTTCTCAGTCATCAGTGTGCCATCTCATTTATGGGATAAATAAGAGGGTGCTATGAGTTTCTACTGGGAAAAGACAGCAGAAGCATGCAAGGATGCAGAGATATGGTCGTGACTCTGGAAACTAAGGACAGACTTCTCTTTTGTCAGCTTCTTGATTTTGAGTGATATTTTCCATAAGGATATGAAAATTTTTAGTGTGCTCTGGATTATTCAGAAATATCCAGGGCCAGGGATATAGCTCAGTGGCACAAGCACCCACCTGGCAAGTGCAAGGTCCTGAGTTTGATTCCTGGTACAGAAAAAAAAAAAAAAGGAAATATCCAGAAATTCAATAACATGATACAAGAGTGGATTTGTTTTTAATATGAGGATTCTTCAATTGTTCTTTTAGTAGTATTGAGCTCAGCTACCAGGCACAGTGATTGGCCTTGAGGGATGGAAAAATCATGGCTCCATCCCATAATCAGTACTGAGTTCACTGGAGAAGAGACAAAGAAACAAGTAAATGCCCTTGAGGTATTTGTGCTACATGAGAGGGGAGAACCTGGTGTCTCAGTAAGGGAAGATCACATCTGGTTGAGAATCAGGAAATGTGTCTGGAAGAAGGGATCTTTGCTCAGTTCCTCAAGACTTTACTTTATAACCAGTTGTGTAGATGCACAAGTGATGTATACCTGGGGTAAAAGGTTTTACGTTTTAAATGAGGAGAATTTCCAGGAACATTTAAGCATTTTGAAGAAGTTTCTTGATGAAAAAATTTAATAAGCTAAAGGATTTGAGAAATAATTGAGCTTAGGGAGTAATACTAGTTGCTAAATAAAAGGCTTAAAATTCTATATTCTGATTAGACATAAAATCCAAGAAATTTTCACATTTTGAATTATAGATTATCTTCTTAGATTTTACTGTATTCTAATGGAAAATTTGCAAGTTAACTAGGAAAAAATTAGCAATTATTATCTTTATCTTTAAAAATACTTTCATTTACTTCATATTATAAATTCTGATAAGCATTTATGGTTAAAAGAGAAAAAGAGATAAAAGAAGAGCTCAAAACTATCAGTCATGTTATAATTTAAACATTTTGGCACATACACTTGGTCTTTGAGTCAAATGTTTTTGGTAATGTCAAAGCAGCTACTAGAGGCTGTAATTTTTAGAGTCTAAAACATACCCAACATGAGACAGATTATTTTGGATTCATAAAAAATAAGCTTATTACTTTATGATCCCTCTTGTATCTAACAAGTGAGGGATTCAGAGCTTTCTGTCCAAGTGTTGTCCAGTTCCACCTCTGTCACTTGCCTGGGCCAGGGCGTGGTGTACAGGCTGCTCAGCCACACTCCTGCTACAAAGAAAGCTGTATGTATTCACCTTCTGGATCACGGGACCATGCACAGCCGGCTAAGTAACTCTTTCATTTCATTCTCTTTCCTTTTTGTCTGTCTGAAGCACAATAAAGAAAATTAAAATCAGTGATCAATTGTGTTTGAGTGCATTACCATCAAGATAGAATACATAAGCAATGCACCAAATAAGAAGCTATTCAATCGTGCTATATTTAATTTTGTATATCATGGGCCAAGTGACATTTATTTTATTCAGAAGAGGGAAAGACATTCATTTATCCTATTTGAGTGTTTCTCCTGTGTTAATATAGCATTCTATTTTACTTGAAGAATTTATATTCAGGAAAGAATACAAAGATCTTTGTTTATTAAATGGAAATCAGTATATTACCCCTTTGAAAGCACTACTGTTTCAGATTTTCCCTCAACTGTTTGCTACTTTTTACTTTTTTTCATTGAGAAGTTGTGTGTGAATTCTGACATTTCATATGGACTAGGAATTTTTTTCATTGGAAACAACTTAATGAGGCTATTCCTTTTATTGAATCAGTTTATCGTATTGCATTGAATTTGATTTGGGAATAAATTAGGTAATTTTAGAGTAGAAAAAAGTGGACCCAAACCCTTTTAATTATTAAATTTCTTCCAAAGGATAAGTTTATGCTCTAGATGAATTGTCTCATATATTGCATTTCATTTGGTTAATTACTCATTTGGTCAAAAAGACATTTGGTATTTCTAAATGGGTCGTGGACCAGAAGTAAAATGAGCCACTGTTGCACACAATTGAGCACACAAAGTACAAGCTGAATCCAAAATTTGAGATTAATCATTTTTTAAACGAACTCCTCTATCTTCTTCCCTTTAAAGTATTTATGACCTAATCACTGGAATATTTCTTTATGCTGTTAAGAATTTATCAAAAAAAAAAAAAAAAGAATTTATCAGAGGAAGGAGGGTAGGAAGACCTTAGGGAGGAGGGAAAGAGAATCAAAAAAGATCAAGATGATATATATATTATATATAAATATTATAGATATCAATTCTACAAAACAAGTTTAAATGTCATGTATTGCTAATACACCCCAATAAAAAGAAAATTTAAAAATTTATAAAATGATTAGTTTTATAAGTAATTATAAAATGATTTTCTTAGCGATTGCAGTCTATGTGAGGTGGGTTTTGCTAAGTCATGAAAGACCATGGTAAACTGATGTAGGAGCATTTCTGAGAATCTGTACAATTGTCACTTTCCCAAAACATCAACCTGAGAGCTTTGTTTGAAAGGAGGCTCTGTGAGAGGGCTGGGATTGTGACTTTGGGTCAGTACCACAGGTTGTTACACTCACTCAAATTATAGAAGCGTGGAAATGTAGGATGTAAAATCTGCCTCTGCTCAGTAGAATATCAGAACTTATTTCTCCTGTCTCACCGTATCTTAGTACCTGCTGAGCAACCTATAATAATATTGTCATGTATAAATTTTTAAAACTAAAAGAAATAGTTTTGAACATTTTCACCACAAAGAAATGATAAAGGTTTAAGGTGATAAATATGCTTACCCTGACGTGGTCACTATACAATGTATTCATGTATAAAACAAGCACATGATACCCCCAAAATCTGTGCAATTATTATGTGTCAATTAAAAATCAATAATGTGCATTAAAACCAACAAATCTACCTCTACCCTAAAGTCACTGTGCCGTGCCGGGCGAGTCTCTTAGCCTGACTGAGCCTCGGTTTTCTGATATGTGGAATAAGAACAAACACATTTTCATTCCCTATTCAACTTCAGACCTGTAGTATTATGTTGAAGTATCCTTCAATGAGCAGAGCGCCTACTTCCAAAGGCTGCTAATACCACCTTGATAATCTCAAAGTTCACATTTCTGGGTAAGGGTAATCAATTTTATCAACATGCCAAGGGAGGTGAAACAGAACCATTTAAGTGTTCATGACAATGCAGGTAAAACATCTTACGCCTTGACCTCTGCAGATTATATATATCCATATATATTTATATAATTTTATGTATAATTATATAATTATATATATATAATTTTTATATGCCAACTTGTCTTGAGTAAGAACCACCTCCCTGGTTAGTAAAGTTCCGGATGTGTCTGTGGGTGCTTGACACAGGCCAGCAAACTGTGGGGAGAGACCCATTCTGGATGTGAGTGGCACCAACCAACAGGCTCGTAACCTAGATGGAGTAAGAGGGGAAAGAAGAAGGAAGTGTGCCCTCCTCCTTTTGAGGAGCTCAAGTCTTAGTCATCGCCTTTAGCTGGTGGTCTCCAGGTTTTTCAGCCTTCCACCACAGACCCCTCAGTCTCCTGACACAGACTTGTACCTGTGACTCCTCAGGGAGTTCCCAGGCCTTCAACTTTCAGCTGCTACCGCATCCTCTGGCTTTCCAGTGCTCAGATGGCCGCTTTGGATTCTTCTGCCTTTCATTCTGCAGATGGCCATTGCGACTGTTTCACTTCTGCTTCTGTGAGCCCACCTGATGACCCTTTCATAAAAATGATACATACATACACATTTACATTGAATCTGTTCCTCACAGGATGCAGATTTTGGCACCAGGAGTAGTTCTAGATAAACAGAATTATAAGGATTAATTTCTCTAGTTAGTTTAGTTGTTGTTAGAGCTGCCTCTCTAATTTGATGGAACCTAAAGTTACCATAATCTCTCCTTCTGAAATGTAGAGTCTGTGGTGTGAACTGTTTAACATAATACAGAACATAGATCCATTTGACTATTTGACTAATTCACCCTTGTGAGATGGAAGGAATTTAGTGACTCTATATACAATACTTTGAGTATTTTTGGAAGAGTACGAAATACAATGATACTGGCTGTTTGCTCTTTGCACCTTCAGACAAACTACTGAAGGAAAATCATGACCTCCAGAAACACACAAGCAATCTAAAAGCTTCTAAATTTGAAGACAAAATAATAAAGAAAAATAAGGAGCTCAACGATTCAAATTCCCAGCACCATACATTCATATGAGAATCAAAGGTTTCTAAGTGTCTCCTGAAGAAGAACCTTCTCTCTTTTAGCCATAAAGTTGCTGAAAACTGAACACAAGCCCTCATAATTCAATTAGCTGAGTTACAGCGGAAGTTTAATGCTCAGCTTTGAAGGGTATCCAAACTTCAAGTGAGAGTGCTGATCCGAAAATAATGGGATCCCATAAATTGGGTTGGAGATGTTTGGGAGGAATCTGATGAGCCCAAGGGCATTGAATTCCTAAATTTGATGAGATTATTTTGCCAGTAGAAAAGATTTCCCTGCTCTCATTTGCAGAGGCATCCCCATCCCAACCCCTGTGGTCTCAACCTCACCTCCTGTACCAGAGGAAACTAATCCTATGTTACCTATGGAAAGAGTAGTGATCTTCCCTGATGCAGTTACCTGGCAAGATAATGCCAACATGTCTCAGAACCCACCCTCATCATCTACTTTCTCCTCTAAGCCTATAACTTTGCTCAAACCTCAGGAGGCTTTGAGGGAGGAACACAACATGACCCATGAGGAGGTTTGCTATACTCCCAAAGAACTTTTTGAGTTTTCTATTTTTACAAGCAGAGGTCTGAGGAACAAGCATGGGAATGGATGTTAAGGGTGTGGGATAATACCCTCATAGACATAGATCTGGAAGATATCTGTAGACATAGGTAAGGAAAAAGCAGATATGGATCAAGCTGAGTTTCTTGACATAAACCAATTAAGTAGAAATTTGAATTTAATGTAGCAGCTTGTGGAGTCACTATGTCCCAAAACTGAAATAGATAGAAGGGCTACTAAATTTTAACTGGATTTGTATAAACAGAGAAAACTTAGGGCAAATGTATAAAAACCTGGCTCAAATCCTAGTAACAGAATCGCAAGCCCTCAAACAATTCCCAGATGAGTCAATTTACAGACGGAGAGTTACTTGAATGCCGGAGAGGTTGGGTCTCCTTGAAGAAGAAGCCTAGTGTTCTACCAAAAAGTTATACTTTCAGTTTTTCTCCTATCCTTACCCTAAGGGACCTAATGCTTTTACCAGTGTACCTGTACATTGGTGAGATGGAGCTGATTAGAGATTTTGGAGACTATAGGACACTGGGTGTGAACTTTTGCTGATTCTGGAAAATCCAAAATGCCACTGTAGCCATCCAATAAGAATACAGCCCTATGGAGGTCAAGTGATCCATGGAATTTTAGCCAAGATCTGACTTCAGTGGGTCCAACAGTCCCCAAATCCAGCCTGTGGTCATTTCCCCAGTTCCAGATTGCATAATTGCGATATATATACTTAATACTTAACAGAATCCCCATATTGGTTCCCTAGCTTGTAGCGTAAGGGGTTTTATGGTGGGAAAGCCCAAACGGAAGTGATAAAAAGTGCCTCTATCTGGGGCTTAAAAGCAATATTGTAACAAAAACAATATTGCATCCCTGGAGGGATTGCAGAGATTAGTGCCACCACAAAAGACTTGAAAGACACAGGGCTGGTGGTTCTACAACATCTCCATTTAAACATCCTGTTTTTCCTGTGCAGAAGACTGATGGATCTTGGAGAACAATGGTGGGTTACCATAAGCTTAATCAAGTGGGGGCTCTAATTGCAACTGGTATGACAAAGGTGGTTTCCTCGCTTGTGTGGATTAACACACAAGGTAAGCTTTTAAAATGGACATTAAGTATGTGAATATTTCTACTCTCAAATGAATTCTTAATAAAGGGAAGCCACCACAGAGTAGGCTCGGTAGTCAGATACACAAATGTATTGTGATGCAGGTATTAGTAAACTAGAAATTGTTCTGTAGGATCATGGACAATGTGGTCATAACAATAAGGGAAGGGGGGCATTCATGACTTCACAACACCTCACTATATCTGAACCAGTGTAGAAGTACCATCGGCCAGATGGCAACCTTTCCCCAAGTAGCTAGCCAGTCAGCTTCCAGCCTGTCCATATTGAAACTCACCCATCAGGGATTAGGTCCTCACTGGGATACTTGGTCTAGGTATGAATTTGCCTTTCACATTTGCAATTCTTCTGCCAGCATTACCATTCATAAACTTAAAAAATTTTTGTTATTAATCATCATGGTATACTATACACACTTTTTTTTTAATAAGAAACTTATTTTAGTGCCCCAAAAAGTGATAATGGAATCGTATCTATGCGGTTCATTGGGCTCACAACATAATGTCATCACCCCAAAGAACCTGAAATGATGGAATGGAATCATGGTACTTAGTGAATGCTCCCAGCAGGTAAACAACACACAGCAAAGTTGGGAGGTTGCCCTGTGGTGTGTGGTGGGCCCTTTGAGTTAGTAACCAATATGTATTATTATTTCTCCTATAATCAAGGAACGGCAGCAGTTCTTCTCAATAGTACACATAATATAAGATTTTCAGGATTTTTCTTCCTTTTCAGGCAACTTTTGTCTCTCCAGCTTTAGAGATATATTTCCCAAGAAAAATAGCTTTTCTCAGCTGAAAGAGAAAGTTGAAATGACACTCGACCATATTTGGTACTTCTTGAAACAGGATAAAGAAAAGGGTAAATGTACTGACAGATGCTACTGATCTAGAGATAACTGAGGTGAAACTGGGTTTCTCTATACAATAAGGGCCAGAAGGACTAAGTGTGGAACACAGGATTATCTCACTAATTCAAGGAATAATATGATAGGAAAGACAAACTGTTCTAGTGCTATCCACAGTGCAACAATACCTCTTCTTCTTAGCATAGATGGATTGCTTTATGCAAATATGGCTCTCTGTGCTATTTCTCATTGTCCCCACCACTTCTATTCTTGAAGTCAGACTCAATACATGGAAAATCCCACTACAAGGTGATTCTCTTTACTAACTCTGTTTTTCTCCTGAGTTCTAGCTATGGGCACTCTGCTTCCTCTTTCAGGCTTGCTCATAAACGCTTTGGGGAATCCTCTTTTCTCAGTTCAATGTTATGGTTGGCATCTGGATTTATTAAACATAGAATTTGTTTTACTTTCTCATTTTGTTTGTTACATCTATCTCCACATGAGAAATCCTAGAATTCATCAGATTTAAATTTATATTAGAATCTATACCCTGTCTTTTGTTTTCTGTTTTATAGTGTGTAAGTGTGTGACGTACCTATGGAACAACACGGAATTTAAAACAATGTTTTATTCAGAGGCAGCATGTTAAATGAAGATGACCTAGAGACTTATGGATATCACTGAGTGATAGAATGCTTGCTTAGCATAAGCAAGGGCCTGGATTCAGTCTCTAGCATGAGACAGAGGGAGTGGGAGAAGAAAAGGGGAGGACTAGGGAGAGGGGGAGGGAAGAGGAGGGAGAAAGAGAGTGTGCAAAGTGGAGGGAGGAAAGAAAGAAAGAAGGAAAAAAGGAAGAAATGAAAAAAGGAAGGGTGAGAGAGAAAGAAAGAAAAAGAGGGAGAGAGAGAGCAAGAAAGAAAAAGAAAGAAAGAAAAAGAAAGAAAGAAAGAAAGAAAGAAAGAAAGAAAGAAAGAAAGAAAGAAAGAAAGAAAGAAAAAGAAAGAAAGAAAGAAATAGAAGGAAAGGAAGGAGAAAGACTTGGCTTTTGGCATCATCAAATCTTGGTTTAAATTATTTCTATCTTACTTATTAGATATTTGATACTGAATATGATATTTATGCTTGTTTATAATTGATAGGACTCCTTTCTTTACCTGGACTCTTTGGAGGGTTTCATTAGGATTTAATGGTACATGAGAAATGTCTGGCATATATGTTATTTAATAAATGCTAGGTCTTTTTCTTTAAATGATTAAAGGTTCAACCTTATTTAAAAGAAAAAAAATGCAGAAGAGGAGAGAGAATGTCTTCACAGAAACCAGTTTGGTAAACCTAGACATGGATATTACTGAGTGGCATCTATGGAACCACGTTGTGTCAGAATATCCTCAGGGATGTCCAAAAGCCTTGGGTAGAAAAACAAAAATAAACTACAAATAAAAAACTCCAAGACCATTTTCTAGGACGCTAACTATGAACCCAACTGTGCAACAGAGGTGGCTGAATAATTGTTCCTAAGATAAATATGACACATGTGTTTCATTGGCCCATAGTGTGTTTTAATTTTTTAAATTAATCAATTGTGCAAAACTGGAAGACAGCACATTCAAAATCTACTTTTCAACCTTCTCTTGGCTGTCTTCAGAGCTGAGTCAGCCCCTGCAGGGCAGCAGTGGGCTGCAACTGTGTAATGTCTGCCCCTTTAAATGCACAGTTCACCCTACCAGCTGTTTCCAGTCACTCCTTCTGCAGGACCTGCACATACTTCTACTCATCACCCTATCGTAAAGGGTAAACCAGTGCAGCAGAATTTCAGACACATTACTGATTTCTTTACTTGCCAGAGCAAGAAGTTATATAAAAACAGTAGACTTAAACTTGACTGGTAATGGAGCCACCTGTATTAAAATAATAATAAATCGATGATCAACTATATATATATATAATATATATATATATATTTTTTTTTTTTTTTTCATAGGACTCCTGTAGGGAGCAGCTGAAGCTGGAAATTGATCACAGGTGCGCTCCTGCTCCACTCCTCCGCCACTGGTGAGAAGGGCCAGCCAGATAACAAAGAGCAACAAAGAGTGGCCCAGGTTGGCTACTTAAACAAGCTGCTCCACCCCAGAAAACACCTAGCCCCAAGGCATTCCAAGCAATGGGTTGCTAGGATAAGGGGTGTCATGTGACACCAACTTGCTAAATGTATAAATAAATGCATTGCTTTGGTTGAGCAGTTCCTTTCCTCCCATCAGGGGAGAGGGCTCCACCTGACCTCAGCTTTTTGTCTCTTTTCTTTATTTCTCCATCCTCTCGCCCTCCTTCCCCAGGGAACTTTGAGAGCTGTGCGGGTGGCAGCAGACTCCTTTCTTTACCTGTAAGCCTTGGAGGGTTTCATCAGGATTTACTTATGTATATTTTGTGGCACTGAGGATTAATCCCAGGGCCTTCATAGCCCATTTTTATTTTATTTTTACTTTATTTTCAATTTTGAGACAGTATCTTACTGAGTCACTAAATTGTCCAGGCTGGGCTTGAATTTACAATCATCTCTGCCTCCCAGAGTGCTGAGATTATAGATGTGGTGGGATTATAATGACCATGCCCAGTTTAAATATATATATTTAAGTTAATTGTTTAGGAACTTCTGCAACAGCAGACTTTGTTTGTTTGTTTGTTTTGTCTTTCCTCTTGTTTTAAGGCTTTAAGTAAAAGATGGTATTGTTTGTTCCAGAATTTCAACTCTCTGTAGCTTCGGAGTTTTTTTTTTTTTTTTTTTTTCCAGCATGTATAGGGCTTTTGAAGTCCGTCAGGGCTGACTGCAGAGAACTCTTTGTGCAATCCAATCAGGCTAATTTCAATTTCAAGTGCAGGAGAGAGGCCTGCTTTTCATCGCCTCCTTTGTGAAGCTATGATGGATTGGCTAGTGTGGAGTTAGTAAGATTTCCAGGAAAGGACAGCACCATTGCTGCCCTAAGAAGCCTGTTAACTCATAAATAGACTTCAAGTCTCCAAATCATTCGCTTGGTAGTTTAAGAACAGAGGAAACCTCCACAGAAGCACGCAATGCAGTGCACTTCGCAGTTTCATCTACAAAGCTACCAATATTTACATTCCCTTGATTCTAATAAGAAGTGCAAGTGCTGTCTATAATATACAGACTTATAAGAGCAAGAACTAAAAAGAAAAAGATACATTTCTTGCTAATCCACATGTATTGTCTAAACATATTCCTATTTTTCTTAATCTATTTATATATACTTTATAGAAATCTCCTTGTCAAGGATATGTCTATAATACAATGAGATAAGCTCTTAAAATAACTAAAATTATATTAGCTAAGTAATCACAAAATAACCAAAACTATTTTAAATGACTTTTTTGTGTTTGTGTGTGTTTGATAAGTGTAAAACATATCAAAGCATAATTTTAAAAGAAACATAGCTATGTTATATTGGGAAAATTGAAATGTTTTCTAACAATCTAACTTATTTTTTATTGATTGAATTATACCAAAAGATAGAGAAAATTAAAAGTATAAAATAAGGAATAAAAACACACAAAAGAAGGATTACATAGTCAAATTCAACATCGATCTTCAATTAGAATCAAGGGAATTATAAAATTTGTTCTAATCCAAGTAATAGCATCCTTTCACTACATATTCACTAAGTATGGGGAAGTCCCGCCTCATATTAATTTACTCATTTAGTTCTCATGATACTTAAAGTCAAATGTCTTCACTGTTATCCTCCTTTACAGAGCAGGTCGTAGAAAGAATGAGTTTCTCAAAGCCACGGAGCTAATAATCAATACCAAAGCAAGATCCCAGCCCAGGCAGTCTGGGTTTGGAGTTTGTAACCGCAACATATTGCTGGCTCTCATTCATTAGAGAAGTATGCCAACATTTTCATTTACAATGGAACTTCACCAATGTTTTCTGCTTTCCCCATGTATATTGCACATGTCTTTAGGGATTTTTGTCTAGTCCTATCCAATTCTGCCTTCCCACTATCTGGTTTTGTGGTTTTTGTCATTTGTTTGTTTTTTTGTGATTGTTTTGTTTTTGTTCATTTTTGGTTTTGTTTTCTTTTGTTTTGTTCTGTTTTGGAAGCAGTATGTGAAATTTCTGGCCTAAAGGAGGAATTTGGTAAACCTTAGGCAAGGGAGGAGCAGTTGGATAAAACTTGACAGAGCAGTTGACATTTCAACCGAGCCTCAAATTGGATAAAGAACTCTTCAGGTAGAGGTGCAGACACATAAATTGTGTCCATGTGGAACTTTGTTGTGAAGGAGGAATGTTGTTGGAGAGGTAGTCATGACGTGCAGAAACAGAGATGAAGATGTAAGGTAAAAGGATTTGTCAACCGTGCTTTGGACCTCACCCCACACCTGATCCTAGCTCAACAAGCTGGAAGGCAGGGTTGCCAAAGTATTTCCACATGCTATAGTATAGGATAGTTAATGTGCTACAAAGAGAAAAATGCTGATAGACAAGTCCCTGATAACACCTGAGACTTTCCGCCAATTCAGGCATTGAAGTAACCTTTATATCAAATTTAGGAAAACTTACCTAGGGTTGGTAAATTCCTTTGATTCTTCTCCTCTTGGTAATCCGTACCCAACCAAGAAGCCAGGCCCCTCTGTTCACTTCCTATGGCTTTGCTCCTGCAACCCTTGGATGCATCTCATCCTCTGGTTGCTTTTATCCTCACCCTTAGTCTATGCTCAGTGGAATCTAGCATTATTATAAACAAGTTCTTTTACATCTTCATCATCCTACCATATTTTGGCACGCCCAAGAGGATAAAGATGTCCTGGAAGATGGGGCTGCTTTTCCACCTTATGTTCTGTTTCTGTCCCTACAGTAATCTATCCTAACCATTTTCAAACCATGGCTGCTTCAGCATTAAGTAAAAATATATCAAAGCACAGAGTTTCAGGCTATAAGTCCCCTTTCTGTCTTTTTTTATATGATCAGTCTCTGGGTCAGTCTTCTACATTGAGGAAGAACTTGAGGGCCTGTTACAATGGATTTTTAAAATCTTAATTCCTGCCATCTTCAGGGAAACAGAATAGTTAGACCACGTGATTTCTAATCATTTTTATTTCCACTAAGTTTTAGTTATTCCCTTCCATGCTTTTGACCTGGACATTTACATCAAACCATCCCATCCATCTTCCAAGTCTAAATTCCTATACGCTACTCTTTGAAAGTAGCGCTTGTTAGAAATAGACCTTGGGCCAGTGATATAGCTCAGTGGCATAAGCACCTGCCTGGCAAGCATGAGGTCCTGAGTTCGACTCCCAGTACCCGCATATAAAAAAAAAAAAAGAGAGAGAAATAGACCTTGATGAGGAGACGCTCTAATCTTCCTCAGACCTGAATACTGTATTGGCCTTTCTCTTTCATGTTGTGCTTCTACCATGCCCTCCTTTTCTGAGAGTCTCTTCCAGTGATCTTCCTGACTTGACTTCTCAAGGATAAATAAAGCTTGTTCTTTTTTCTGTAGTCACCACCAGAGAGTGATGGGGTTTCATAATGCAGTCACTGGCCTGGGGTGAAGTTTAGTGGTAGAGCACTTGCGTAGCAGGTGTGAGGCAGTGATTTTTTTTTTTCTGGTTTTTTGAAACAGCATCCAAAAATAAAATTAAGAAAATAATTTTGTTTACAGTAGCAAAATGACACTTGCAAACACATTTAACCAAAGAGGTGAAAAATTTCTACAGTAAAAACTATAAAATAATGGTGAAAAATTTAAATGAGACACAGAGAAATAGATTTACATCCATATTCATGGATTGGAAGAATTAATATTGTTAAATGTCCATACTACACAAAGCTGTGATTCTACAACTGCTTGTTCACCTGTCAGCACACCAATATGCTCCACAATTTTTTTGCGTAGTTCCCTGGGCAGAAATGTTTTGTTTTTCCTCTGCTGTAAATGATCTCTTATGAATTCCAGTCCCAATCCTCCAAGAAAATTTATCTGTGATATTTTGCACTTATTATTTTCTTTGTAAACTATCAAACTATTTATGCCACACATGCTTAGGATTGATTAAAACACAAACATCGGCCAATGTTTTATGTTTCAAGTGACATCATAGTTGCTGCATAACTCATCAACAACATATACTCCACCTTTGGTTTTGTTGTAGAAAGTTTCCATCTCAGGCTTCTGTTTTGTCGAGGTTTTCCTATCAATGTTTCCATCATGGTGCAATGTTGACTTCAGCAGTACCAGTTTTTTTTTCTTTGCCATATAAGAGGCCAATGTTATGTCTTTCTGAAATCCAAAGATTGTACTATACAATTCTCTGTTTTGAAATTGCAACATTTCATTTGGAATTTCTGCTTTGTTCCTGAGTACAGTTCCTGAGCTGGTCAACTTGTGCTCTGTTAGCAAATGTAACATCAATTGGAAACTGGTAAACCAATTGTTGAATGTCACATTCCAATTAGTTTGGGAGATGGGAGCAATAAGTCTGTTCACAACATCGTTTGGTTTACTACTCTATGAATAAGGATTGGATGGCTGAGTTCTAGGATAAATGTCTAAATTGTAAGCATAATAAGTCTTCACATTCACAAGGGCATAAATTTTTATGCCATATTTTGACCCATGGCTTTTTAATAAATGTTTTACATTCCTGCAATCACCATAAGAAATCCCTGCTAAGTACAGCAGACCTATGAATGTTTTCAGTTCAGCTAGAGAGATGTCATAATAAATACATTTTTGAATATGGTTATTGGTGCATACAGAATGTTTTACTTGCATACTCAGCCTTTGTGTATTTCACAATATCATGAATCATTTCTTCTGTTACAAATTCCAACATTGAATGGTAGTGCTGGCATTCTGCCCAATACCTTTCACTCCTGCCAAGACCCTCACTATACTTTTGGACCTATTTCTAATATTGGGCCATTTTGTTGGTTTTGTGGCCATTTTGCAACATTTTGACTAGTCAAATATGTACTCACATTGCTGTTCTTTGTCATCTGAATCAAGGAGGTCTGCATTCCCTGTGTCTGTATCAGTCGATTCTTGCTCTATTTCACTGTCACAGAAGTTTTGTTCACATAGCCAGCATCAAAGTCATGATGATGATGATGGTGATGATGATGATCATCATCATCATACACCCACACCACTCTTCTGTTATGAAAGAATGTATTTTACCATAATGGATCATCTTCATCACCATGCATGACTAATCTGATGATTCACTTTTCACCTCCAAAACTTGCAAATCTGGTTTTTCATGTGCCATTGTACTGAATTGGGCTACTTCTACCAGAAAAATCAAGAGAAAACTTTTTTAAAAACAAATCCTGGGGTGGTGTGAGTCTATTGGACCCTCTGTAATGCTCAGATAAACATAACAAAGTTACAGGGAGCATAAAGTGAGTAAAAATCCCATTTTGCCATTTTTGCACACATGTCTGCACCTTGCTGCTTGTCATACCAAGTGGATAAATACATAGATTGCTTCCTGTATCCCTCAAGGAAAGGTACTGAGATGCACAGCCAGCTACTATAACACTAAAGTACAAATTTACAATAGAAGAGTAAAAGGATGGGCCTGCTGGACCCAGTCTTATATACCTGGGAAATCCTGGTGGATTTTGATATAATGTGCCTGTCCTTTGGGATTGTAACTGAATTTGAAATGAAGGCTACTATTCTATTTCAGAATAAGAAAAATAATTCTGGTCTCTTTAGCTAAAGTGATTCATAGATGCGACAAATTTCTAGGGGAACTTATGACTGTCTCCTCTTCTTTTTCTACAGTGATAAAGGGAAATATGCCATAAAATTTACAGAGATAAGACTTTTCTTTTACTGACACTTTTCCTACACCAGCAAAGAAATAGCAAAAGTCGTATTCCTTCCTCATGTACAGTGTCATACCATAGTAATAGGGTCAGCTGCAATGGAGCCAGGTACTTTAGTGCCTACTGCAAAGTTTCCATTGTTATTTATGCCCAGAGAACATTTCAGTGGAAAAATAGTAGTGACATTAGTAGGTCTAAAAAAGAGGGATAAAAATACTAGTTAAGGAGCCTAATAGTCTCATGCCTTAGGCATCTGATAAGTTCTGTATTCTTTTTCACAGAAAAAAAACCTACTTGAGTATCTTGAAAATAGAAATGGACAGCAATTAGCATTTTACATTCCAGATATGTAAAATAAAAAACCCAGCCTTTTAGATGTATGGTTATGCTACTCACAGTAAACTGTAGTTCCTATTGCTAGAGACTAAAAACAGAACTTGATAGTTTTACACTACAAGGAAGCCTTCTACAGGGAAGGCAACATCAGAGCTCAGGAACTGTGATAGATATATCAGTATTTTCTAGGGATGGGACATGCACGAAAGGGAGGGGGAGTCTAGGCAGAGTAAATTATAGCAAAAAATGAGCAGTTCAGAAACAGAAGAATAAATGTGGCAGTGTCATATGTTTTCCAAATTTACTTTCCTTTCTTCAAAGTCCCAAAGCTCTATTACATTTTCCAGCCTCTCTTGCAGCTGGATGTGGCCACGTACCTAATTATGGTGCATAAATGAGGTCAGAAATGACATATTCTTTTCCACTTTTGGCCCTTTAAAACCTCTCATGGAAACCTTTCTCACCCTGTTCCCCTCACTCAGCTGAAAGGGAAGATTACGGAGCTAGAGAGACCGAAGGTGCTAGGTCACTGTACTGTCTGTCATGTGACAAGTCCTCTTCATCAACTAGGAATGTTTGCTTGAATAACAGAGAAAGTTTCATGTGTTAATACCTTAAGATTTAGGATGTTATTACAGCAGCTGGTATTCTTTTCCCTAACTAGTACTGTATACATGTGTTTTGCTAATGAGGAGTGATGACTATGAGGCAAAAATCAAACAAACAACAATGAAAAGAGACAGCAATCACCAAAAAGTTGTTTTAGTCACTTTTTCAAGTGACTCTGGAGTTTTTTATGGAAACCGTGTGGATTAAAAGGTATAACAGCATCTTAAAACTATTACTTTGTGTGAAGCATTGCTGTGAATATTTCATCCTATACGGTACAAGGAGTGGTTCATGCTGCAGACTGTGAGCCAATCACAATACACTCACAGTGTGAGTATGACTCTTCTAGCGTGTTTTTTAAAAATTTTATGTTTCAGTGTATGTCTCCTAAAAGGTTCCTCTTTAACTGCAGCTGAGGTAAGCTTCCTCCTTTCAATCTTTCTACCTTGGAAGCTTCTGTTATTCTACAAGACCTCAAGAAAAAGTCCAGTTCATGAAACAGTATGTCATCACACGACTGGAATTAAATAGTGAAGCTGTACAAGCTCTGAGTTGAAACCAAGGCCGGTCCCGCAACATGTAGATTGCTGTACTGTTTCAGAGCAAGATACCATCTGGAAGTAACTCCTCCTGCCAAAAGGAGTGGACATAAAGGCTTCCTCTTCCTTTCCAACATGAGGGCACATAAAAAAGCCTGGCTCTGCCAAGTAGAGAAATGAGCCCTTATTAGACACAAAAGAGTCTGGCAAGCAGGGAGGCAACATTTTTTGAATAGAAGAGATGATAACTTGGTTATTGAAAATGGATTTGAGCTACACATACAAGAAGAGACTTGGAGTAATTGGCATATAATTATAATCAGCCTCTTGGCGTGAAGAACGGATTGCTTCATTGGAGATCTTCATAGAAAAATAATAAAAGGACAATGAGAAGTAGGCTTGGCAGAGCCATCAATTCCAGAAGAGAAATATCTTTGTCCAAATAATTAGTTCTAGTTATCTCTTGCCAAGGGTACTATATTTCTAATTTTGAGTGAATAGGGAATGGAAATTCACTTCAGGACTGCAGCTGTGTAAAATCTCTAATATCTCATGTATCTGATGCTTGGATTAGTACTCATAGGGTGTATAAGTTCTGAACCTATGCTGTGGGGTCAGTCATTATCCACCAATCCTTACAGTATCTTTGTAAAATGTTAATTCAAAGACTTCAAGTTGTTTTCCTATATTAAAGATTCAGTTGGATCCTTCTGATTATGTGTTCAAGATTCTGGTGTCATGAATGGACAGAACAGGAAAAAGCAAATGCATCTTGGTTTGGGCTTTTACAGAAGAATACCTTGAGACAAAAATTCAAATTCAGGCAGTTTATTAAGATAATCATCCTTAGAGACCACTGTAGAGGAGTGAGCAAGTAACACTACCAAGGGGAAGGGCAAATAAAATGTGGACTATGAAAAAAATGACCACTCTTGGCAGCCAAAGCTGGTGAACTCTGGAGATGATATAATATATGCACTACAGATTCATCTTTTTCAAAGTCCAGGGAGGTGTGGTACCTATAAACCAGGTCCTAAGAGTGACAGGTTGTGAGTTACTCTGGAGATGTTCCAGAACAGCAGCCTGCCCTGTATGTGAAATACTGGTGCTGGCAGGAGGAAGCTGAACCTCTGTGTCCCAAAGTTTTAAGAGAAAAGGGATGATGGAAAGACTAAGAATATTAGCACCAACTCCTATGGATACTTCTACTGAAAACCCCATCCAATGCTACAAAAAATTGCATGTCTGCACTTTTTATTTTTAAATAAATTTATCTTTTATATATAACTTAGAACAAAGATTGAGGTACATTTCCAGTTGTTTTCAAAGTTCATCAGTCCCTTAGTACTACTCAGAATATGCACACAACAGAAAATATACTGTATAAAATCCAATATAAAAGGACACTAAGAAAACGTGCTTTCCCAAGGTGAGGTATACTCCTTTCCTGATGAAATCATAGACTTAATAAAGGCATATTCGGGGTCTAATAAATGCAAAGCGGTGGGCTAGAATGAGCGAATCTTCTGCAGCTTAAAGAAAGCAGAAGACAGTGAGCTAAATTTTAATGGTAATAAGAACATTTGTGTCCCTGATCTTAAAACTTTGATTTTTGGCTCCCACAATGCATAATAGACATGAAATAGAATTTCTTGTCAAAAACCCTCATTGGATGGCAACATTCACCAAGGAGTTGATGAGGAACGCTTTTACTTATCAATGTCAGTTGGGGCTGCTCAGTACATGACATTAGAGAAATGCTAAATGCATATCATTGAAATATTGATTAGAATAACTGAATCAGTGTTATAGGACACTTAGTAGGATAAAGTTAATATTAACTGAAGCTTGTTTTTAACCCAAACAGAAATTTAAAAGATGGTGTCTGATTATCTCTTTCAAATTTCACAACTAGTTGTAAATAACATTTCTTGAATCAAGTATTCCAAAGGAATTTACCTGATCTGTTCTCCCTTGGAAATTCCCTCACACATTACACTTCCCAGTGATTTTAAAGCCGCCCCACACCACATATCTCTCCCTCATTTCTTTCTCATCTTCACTCCAAGTAGTATGGCTTGCGGGGTGGTAGTAAATGCTAAGATGTAAAGTTCAAAGTGCTTGTAATAGCAAGAAGTACCTCTCTTTTTAGGGAATAAGAAGATACAGAAAGTATAACTCTCCTCTCTATCCCATTTCCCCTCTAAGTTTTCAGGACCTACAATTTTTTGCACAACACAAGAATTAATTCTAACTAAGTGACTGCCATACAGCCCCGAAGAGGCAGTCTTCAAATGTTCCATACATGTGTGTCTATATTTTGCCTCAGTGTAAACTTTTCCTTTTCTCCAACTGAGCTGGCATATTCTTTTTGCAGTTTGTCAGATAATTATGAAAAAATGCCAGTCATCAGAGGAATTACAGAGGATTATTTTTTATTTGCTCCAAGGTCCAAGAAGGAGCTCAATATTAAGCAGGCACCAGAGAAAAAGTACATACTGGAGACACATTTAGAAAATTTTCACAAAGGAGACAGAAGCATAATCATGCCATGATGTATTCTATTCAATAAAAATACAGAACTGGAAGTCACAAACAAACAAAAATTAGTGAAATAATTGAAAAATAACTTTTTAAATTAACCTTAATTTAAGGAGTAGCTTAAAGCTAATGTCCCAAATCCCAACACGGGTTAAATATCTCTGATCTGAAAATTAAAAATCCAAAATACTCCAAAATCTGAAACTTTTTGAATGCTAATTTGAGGATACAAGGGGGAAATTCCACATCTGACTTCACCACAGGCACGCTAATAATATTGTATAATCTACCTTGAGTCCATATGTATAAGGTGGGTATTAAATGTGGAGTTTGTATTTAGATTTGAGTTCTATCCATAGATACCTTCTTATATATGTGAAAATATTCCAAAAAAACCCCAAAACATTTTTGGTCCCAAGCATCGTAATAACTTAACCTGTATTTGAAAATTTTGTGAAGACAAAAATGCTAAGAACCTACAACTTTAAATATCTGCATTTCATGATCTGACCTAAGTGTGCTGTCCTACCTCTATTTATCTTTTAGTTTGGATCTCTTTCCACTCTCAACTTAGAGTGAGGCAGAACTAGTCTCCCAAAGGAACTTTACCAAGAAACGAATAGGAACAAGAAGATAGAAACAAACAAACAAAAAACCAAAAACAGACAAGAACCCAGGCACATAGACTCAAATGACACTCAAGCATGTATGGATATGTATGCATTCATATTGAATACTATTACTTGTGTGGAGGTATATATATTTGTTTTAGTCCATTTCCTACTGCTGCAACAGAATGCTACAGACTGTACGCATTATAAACAAGAGAATTTTATTTGAATCATGGTTCTGGAGGTTGCGAAGTCCAAGCTTGAGAGGTCACATCTGTGAGGGCCTTTTTACCATGTGTGTCAGGATGGAAGGCATTGCAGGATGTGAGAGCATGGTGAGGCAAAAGGGGTGGAAATTTTTGCTTTCGTAATTAGCTAACCCAGGTAATAACTGACCCATTCATGTGGTAACAGCATTAATCTATGTATGAGAGCACGGCACCTTCAGACCATAATCTTAAACGAAGAAAATGGTCTGACTGTGTCTTAAAGGGTCCACTGCATACCACTGGCAATGGCATTTAAACTCCTACATGTCTTTGGGAGGGTACCTTCAAGCCATAGCAACACTGAACACTATGTATAAAGCATTATTCTAAAAGTAAATACATATAGTCATTCTTCATTCAACAAATATTAAATTTAATTATTATAAGCAAGGGGTAGTAGCACTGTATTTGAATGGGAGTACAGGAAATTGTAAAGAAAGTGTTTTGAAGGAAAGTAAAACAGAGCCACTGGGACATTATTTCAGAAAGTGTTCGGCTAAGGCCTCTGTTTGCAATGGAGGTGAGGCTGAGACTCATGGGGCTGGGGTGCAAGCTCCACCAAGGTGGGAATAAAGAGCAAACGCCAAAGTGTAGTCCTGCTGGACAAGTTATGTCATCGTGCTCACTGTACCCGTGAGAAAAACATAATGGACAGGAAAGCAAAGTGACTTCTCTGAGAGTCAGAAAGCAGCAATGACAACTTTATGGACTATCCTACTTAGATTTGGGTTTCTTCTTCCATTGTCTTTTCTAAAATTTTCTCCAGGCCACACTTCTTCCACTGGTCTGTGATTTTCTACTCTCTTCTCTCCAAGAGATAGATAATTCTTCTTTCAAACCTTCCCTACCTGTCAAAGGCAGAAAACTTGAATATAGCATTTAATACCAAGTTATGTCAGGAAGGGATTGACTTTATCTGCTCTCTGCTCCCACCACAAGCACCTTGTAGAAAGGATAAGGAATAATATCATCAATATTTGCAAACCAAGCAGCCAGCATGAAATATGAAGAAAATATTGGAGGAATAAGGAAGGAGGGAGGAAAGCAACATAGAAGGAAAGGAGGAAGACTTTTTGTTCAGGACTAAATACAATTTAGAAGATGAGAATAAGACACTGCAGAGAGAAATAAAGGCAATGTCACACAATTTCTAGACTTGTTGCTAATATTTTGTTATATTTGTTTCTTTAAATGTATTTAAGGTCAATGTATGTTCACTTGCCTTAAATCACACAAAGAAATTCCAATCTGGATCTCTTGGGAGAGGAGACAGTAGGAGAGGAAGAGATACAGGGGAGCCTCCTGGGCTCGGAAAATCTTTCTAAATGGGTGGTACTGACTCTGGAGGTTAGATCAGCACAAAATATGATGGCTACTTCTGAGGGAACAGTTTGCTCTTCTGTTGATAAGTGCTACTGGTACCTAATGTTTTAGGGGTAGCATGGTGAATGTGCAAGTCTAAGAGCTCTACAGTCATTTACTTGCCTTTGCATTCCTGGCCCTCAGTTTGGTAGTTGGAGAACTCTTTGCTCCTGAATCCACATTTTGTCTAAGGGGATGTACGCTGCCACCACCTCCTGCAGCTGTTGTGAGGATTACATGAAGGAATACATATAGCATTTAGACAGGTGTCTGGTGTCTGGTGAGGGTCCAATGCACATTAATTGCTGCACAGTATTTCATAAATAAATAATAAGTTGTGAATAAAGTATAGTTGGAGTAAACACACACAACCTGGAAAGAAGAAAGTATCATCACTTTTATTACCAGCATTCATCACAGACTCTGGAGATGAAGAGGCTACAGTAAAATTTTTGGAAGTTTAGAGAGAAGACTTGCTCATGTCCTCTCACTCTGCAGCTGCTTCCTATAGCTTTTATAGGGGTCAACAGCCTGACTTTCTGCAGTGACCTTTAACACATGCTAAATTATGTATTGGCTAAGGCCCATTTTCCCTGTTGTTTTCATCCATCATGAACGAAGATGGGATGGGTGTAAAAGGCAGCATGTCCACATAATCCTTGACAATCAATGCCTTAAAGGTTGGGAGCAAAAAAAAAAAAAAAATTAAGAAAAAAAAAAAAAAACTCTGACTCTATCTCGCTGTTCTCCAAGAAGCTGATCTTAAATAATAAATTTTCTTGACTTTCACAGGCTCAAATCCTGAGGTCATTCCTATGTCCCTACAAGCATTTCAAAGATACCATAAGAAGATTTTTCCTACCAACTAGAACTGTCACATTATAAGTTTTAAAGAAACGTTTTAAAAAGAGTCAACAGCAAAACAAATAATAACCGAACTCCCCATAATACCCTAACGAATGGTTTGAAGAGTTTCCATGTATGGAACAAATGTTTAAAAAAGGAAACGATCTTACGGCTTTTCTTCACAACCTACCACCGAGAGCCCAGGAGGGCAGTAGCGGATTAGAAACAGTGTTTCCTTGCCAAATTCCGAAGAAAGCCTTTTCTGAGACCGATGGTAGAGGACCGTTCCCTGAACTTCCGGTGTGTTCTTGAGCTATTTGCGCAGTTGCACTGGGTACAAGAAATGCGCCCAGGAAATGTGACAGTGAGACCTGATGAAATGTAGTTCTACAGAACGTGGGTCTGTAGGTGGGAGAGCGAGTTTCCTTGGGATTCACGGAGACCTTGTAAGGGATCTTAGCTACACAAGATCAGATCATACTTGCAAGCCCTTCTCTATTTATTTCTATCTGGGAGGATATCATATTTATCTTTATTCCGGAAACATTCTCCGTTCCGTTAAAGACCCATGCGCCCTCTTCTTCCTCGCCCTTTCTTTTTTCTCTCGCCTGAGTGAGGCTTTCAAAAGGTCTTGGAGTTGAGAATCCGAAGCCAGATCTCCCAGCGTCCCAGCTCTTCCCTCGTAACCCTCTCCCCAGCTCCTCTTGCCAACCAACTCTATCCAACTTTCCCTTGCAGACTCCAGCAGGGGCGCCCTCCTGGCAACCGACTGCGGTGGACAAAGGCGACCTCAGCCCGCAGCCCCGCAGCTGAGCTGCGCACCCATCACCTGGCGGAGCGGACCGGCGGGTCCCGGACCTCGGACTTGCGCTCGGGGGCGCTCTCCCACCTTCCTGTTCTCGCTCCTGGACCCTTCCTTCCCGGACACCAACCCGTCCCAATTCCCTCCACCTCCGTGGCAGCCCAGCTAAACCCTGTTCTCTCTTTTGCAAAAGCCTCCGACCACCCTCCAACCTCCAGCACCACCGCCGGCGGGGAGACTCAGACCGCATCTCCCCAGTTCCGCGGCTCGCCGGGGGCTCGGTCACCGCGGGCCGCCCTAATTCACGCTCATATCGTTCTTATTCTTTCCGTCTGCCCCTCTTTCTCTCCCCTAAAGACTCTTCACAAGACAGGGCAATCCTTCCCAGTGGCACTCCCTTTCATTCATCCCCTCCCACCACACACGCGCGCGCACACACACACACACACACACACACACACACACACACACACACACCCGGGCCAGACAGCCCACTCCACTTTCCAGACGCCCACCTCCTACATCCTCCTCCCCTAAACAGACAGTCACCCACTCACCATCTGCGTGTAGCCTCCTTCCGCCCCTGCCCCGCCCGGCTTCCCTCCCCAGCCTCGGACCTGCACGGGGGGAGGCCGGACCCCGCCAGACGCTCCGGGCGAGCGCGCCGCGCTGACCTCCGCCTGCCCCGCGGGAAACTAACAAAGGCGGGCGCGAGCTCGGAGCTTGGGAGCGGCGAGCGGCGGCCGCGGGGCCGGCGAGCCTGGGCCGGGACCGACGAGCGCCAGGCGGGGCTGCTCCGGAGTCGGGGGCAGCGGAGCCGGAGGACGCGGATCTCTCGCCCCTGGGAGTCGCCGGCACCATGGGCTGCTGCACCGGACGCTGCTCGCTCATCTGCCTCTGCGCGCTGCAGCTGGTGAGTGCTCCGCGCGCCTCCGCCCCGGTCCGTCCACTCCCCGTCCGGGGACCTGCCCCTGTCCGGGACCTGCCACCCGGGGCCCTCCGCGTATCCGCAGCTGGCGGCCAAAGGTGGGGGACCCGGGTGCTCCTGCAGGTCCCCACTTTCCCCGCAGCCCGGGCTCGCCTCGCTCTGCCCTCCAGCCGCGGGCACTCACCGGGTCTCCCGGCTCTCTGGAGGGCGCGGTCTCACTCTGTCCCATGCTCTTAGGTTCACTGCCCCCTCCCCGGGGGGCTTCGTCAAGTGGTCCAGAGGCCGCTGCCAAGGCGCTCCGGGAATGAGCGATTTCCCTGCCTCTCAGTCAGACACCTGGCTTTGGCCCCCTGGGTGTTGCTGCTGAAGTTATCCAGGGGCTTGTGGGCTCTTTCTGCTAGGATGATTTCCAGTAACGTTGCTTAATTTGAAGGTGTGTGGGGACACGCAAGTTCTGAGGAGAGAGCAGCAGTTTAACTCTCTTAATTAAGAGTGAGGTGGTCCTTACCTTCAGCAGCTTGAAAGGTGGTGGCTGAGGAGCCTCAGACTCTTGGGAGGAGAGCTGTGTACTTTGGAAACACAGTCATTTTAACCCTTGCCCTTACAATTCTGCTTCAGATTTTCTTAAGTGTTGCATGTTGCGTGCCCGACAGCTGTCATTAGAGAGAGAAAATGGGAAGGCTTGGTGCCTTGCAGAGGGAGTGAGCGCACTAGGAAGTTGGAAGCCAGAGTGGGGAGAAAGTACTGTTAATCCCTTTGGAACCTGCATTGACCCTGTGGTCTATTCCATGGCTGCTCGAGGTCAAGGCCACGACCTTCTGTGTCAAACTTTTGTGTGTGACAGATTAATAGACATCTCCCTTTCATTGCACTTAACACAGAGTGTGTAGGTGCTCTACCAGGCTTTCATAACAGCTTTGCATTTGTTTTCTCACGAACTACAAACGTTAACTATCTTGTTTTGACAAACAAAGCGGAAAAAGCCTTTAATGAACTCCAATGAGTAATGTCAACTCTTGCAAGACTCATTAACTGAAAGATGAAATAGTGCTGTTTACTAGTTAGTCCTTGCGTCCTAAAGGTTCTTAAATGTTTTCACTTTTCCTTTGCCTCAGTGTGCGTCCTCCACAAAGACTTCACTTTGGATGTACTCATGTTTACATAATGCATGCATAATTTACTTACCAGTTTGGAATCAGTGGCTACATGTCTTGGAGTCTACCAGGCAATCCTTTCTGTCCTGTGAAAAACTTATATGGAACATATTTCATAGAGTTTTATTGAAAAAATGATGTTAAAATTCACTTGAACGTGAATTTTTCTTTCACTAAGGAAAAGGCCAAAGGACAACTTATACAGTAGTTTTCAGAAGCGGGCATGGCTTTTAAGTTGGGAAACCGAAGTTCTACTGAATCAACCCTTGATTCTCTACAATACTGTGGATAAGCCCAATGAGCTGTATAATCTATAGTGCCATAATTTCCATTTTTACATGGAAATACCATTATGATATTTAATGCAGCAAATTTATCAATACAATGATAATTTTAATTTGCATTGTAATATTTGGAATAACATTTTCAGATTTCATCCATCAGTCCAGAATGCCTCCACTTTCCATGCACTTTCTCCATTGATATGAACGCAAAATTCCTTCTTCTCTATGAAGTCTTCCTTGTTGCTCCAGATAAAAATCACATATTTTTCTTTAATCTCATAGCCATTCGCTTTTTCCTGTAATGACATATTACATACTCATAAGTTATCTTAAGTTATTTAAGTCTCATATATCTCCCATCATTAGACTAGAAGCAGCTTGAAGGTAGAGATTGAACGTTACTCATTTTTGCAAAATCTGCAAGTTCCTAATTTCATATTAAGAGCTGCAACGTTTGTTGAATTTATAACACTTAATATTTACAATCTAGGGCTGGTGAGATGGCTCAGCGGCATAAGTGCCTGCCTGGCAAGCACGAGGTCCTGAGTTTGACTCCCGGAACCCACATATGAAAAAAGGGCTGGCGATATCGCTCAGCGGCACGGGCGCCTGCTGGTGCGTGAGGTCCTGAGGTCGACCCCCGGGTACCCACAAAAAAAAAAAAAATTACAATCTATACAGTATTTTGACATAAGTATTTCTTTTACTCTTAAAATTATTCTCTGAGAAAGGTACCCATTTCACTGGTTTGAAGAAGAGGTAATTGATATTCATATTTAAAAAGAAACAAAGCATAAACATATAGATTACATTATTATATCATACATGATGTGATTTATATGTTCTTACAGATTTATTTTTGCTGAATTGAATAATAGTTTCCAAATTCTGTAAAATCAATTTCTGAGTTTCTGTTGAACTATTGACGTAGTGGTTACATATATGGCACACTTTTGGGTTTTATATGCATATTAAGTCTTTCTCCATCACTTTGTTAAGTTTAGACAATCAATAGGCAATAATTCACTTACTGATTTATAGCATGTTCAAATTTTTTGGTGTAAATACTTCTACTTTGGTAAATTTCAAGTACACATTGTATATAGGATTTCCATCATACAAATAAAATAGCCACAAATAACCTCAAAAGCATAAAGTGAAATATGGTAGAATAATTAGAAGAGGATGATTTTTAGATATTTAGTAGCTCTGTTTTTAAAGATTTACTTAAAATTATTTGAGTAATTTAATTTTTAATAGTGGTTGTGTCAGCTGGCTCACAAAATTTCTGAAAACTTAACAAACCAATGCTCTGAGCCCCAGCCTGCTCTGAGATACCATGGGACAGGGGTCCCTGCTTGCCAAATCTAGTCTGTTTTCACTGAAACCAGCTGTCTTTCCTCCCTTTTATATTTTTCTCTGCTCCTACCAACTGTTGGAAGATGGAGGATATGAAGCTGTAAACAAGTGTAGGTGTTGAGAGAGGATGGCATTTGCTGATCACATTTGCTGAAAAAAAATCTGCAAACTGATGACAAGAACTTGGCTGTGAGATCATTAAACAGACAGCACAGTAGTTCCCCCTAAAAGTTAAACAAATGAAAGGGTTTTATTATTGGTGTTAGTCAGATTTCCTTTTCCTGGTACAAAATAACCAGCTCCTGAAACTTAGAGGAGAGGTTTAATTGGGCTCACAGTTTCAGAGGATCCAAGGCAGGAACAGTATGACAGAAGGGTGCAGCAGAGCAAAACTGCTTAGTTTATGGCAGCGACTGCCGAACACTGGAGAAGAGTGACAGCAGGAGACACACCATCCAAAGGCGTGCCTCTAGCCACCTGCCACTAACTGGGCCCCACCTCCTAACAGTGTGTTCAGCTATGAACATCAGCAGAAGTACCCACTGGTCAATGGAGCTCCCCGTGGTCCAGTCACCTTTTCATGAGTCTCATCGTGCAGTCAAGTTGACAATTAAGCTTAATGGTCTCATTATCAATTCCCATCTCTCCTCTTCAGAACCGCCTGTCCTCCACAGTGAAAAATCAGACTAGGAAATCTAATTGAAGGTAACTTCACACTTTTTGACTAGTATCTGTGGATATTTTGGATTTGTGGATGAGCTTGATACAAAATCTGTCTGCTACTTTCTTCCTTCCACTGCTCTGGTCATCTTCCATTATTACTTTTTCTCCATGCTTCTACCCTTAAGGAAATTAATGTATCTGCTTCATGTTTTACATGTTATACTCTTGACTTTACTGGATGAAATTAAAAAGTAAAAAGCATAAATATATGACCATAGAAAACTGTGAGGTGAATCTGTTTTGAACAAATGATTCATTTTTGTGTCAGTGATCTATCAAGTCATCCAAGAATTTTTAAATACATTATGTGTAATAAACCAAAGTTTTGATTGTTTTTATAATAATATATATTTTATTATTGGACATGTATGGTCTAGAGCTAACAAGAACAACTGATTATATTCTTTAGTAAACTAATCTTTAGTCACTAAATTTAAATGAGCCTTGGCTGCATGTTTTTAAAGTCTAACATTAACTTTACATATCATTTCAGAACTATCTTCTCAGGACTGCCTCAGTGAAATGTTGATAGGCATTATTCCCACAAAGCTTTAGATATTTTCCCAACATCAGGGAGGTCAGAGTTGGGCACATGCAGCAGAACTTTGTCTCTGGGTGTTGTTGCCAGGGGAGATTTACTATAACTCGCATCACTTTAAATTGAAAGCTGTATGTGCTATTAAATCTATCTAGTAAGTGCAACAGAACTGAGAACTCTCACTTGACATACCGATAGGCACAGAAACCCTAGAAGATTTATAAAAACAATCAGCTTTTTACACATAGATGGGTACATGTTTTTATTTTAGACAATATCCTCTCAGAGAAAATTAGCATTTTTTTCTCACATGGAAAAAAAAGTTTTATTTTCTATACCACATTAGCAACACCTTGTGAAACTATAATGTTCAGATAAAAGGTGTTGAAGGTGTCTGAATGATGGCGGTGGATTCCTGATAACAAGTTTTTAATTAAGTCCTATGAAATGTATGGCTCGCCTGTCAGATATTGGACAGCCAATGCAGAAATGCATTTCTTTCATTATGTAGATATACTGATACTTTTGTTTTAACATGGTTTTAATTTAATAGCTCATTTCTTCTCCTGTGCAATGTAATTCTTGATCATTTAATTTTCATTCACTTTATTTCAATACTCTGGTGGGTCATCTTGTGAAATTTATAAAAGATTGAAGAGATTAAGATTATGACTAATAACACTTTCTTTATAATGTGCCTGGGGTTGAAATAATCATTAGTCAGTTCTGAGGAGCTGATCTAACATCATGCATAACAGAATGAGTTGTGGTACTTTCACAGAAAGTGGCAAGATTGGGCGGGATATGTGTGAGAACATATGTTAAAGTGTGTGTGTGTGTGTGTGTGTGTGTGTGTGAGTGTGCTGGTGAATAAAGTGGTTAGAAACAAGGGCTCTGTTTTACATACTTTTAAGATTCTGACTTCTATGGCCAGGTGCATGAGCTTGAAACTCAGGACATGATAGAACTAAATATCCAGGATTGTTAGGAATGATATTAGTGTGTAAGCCCCTAGATGAGGATAAATAGAATAGTAGTGAAAACAGGTCTCAGTATAGGATGAGTAGAGAACAAAAGCCAGCAAAGGACACAGAAGCGGCCAGAACAAATATTTCAAGGTAAAAGTAAACAAAATAAAACAAAACAAAACATAGAGCTGGATTTATCAGCAGAAATAAGGATGTATGACAAGAAATGATTACTCATCAAGGCATACCAAAGAGTGCAGAGAACCAGGAATGAACCACCAGCAGCTGGGAAGAAGTGAGGAAGGTTCCACTGAAGTCTCAGAGGATGAATGGCCCCGTGCAGCCCATACCTTCAGATTTAGAGCCTTCAGAACTGTAACACACTGCATTTCTGTTGTTTAAAACTACCTGCTTGTGTTAGGTCAAGCTTGAGGACTTATATCTGTTGGTTCCCTCATGTGAATCACTGGACTGGAGATATCAGAATCACCTGAGAGACTTCAGAGAGACAGTGGCTCAAGCTCCTCCAGGCTCTGATGACAGAAATGCTTTGGAGAAGCACTCAGGAATCTTAAATTTTTGAAAGCTCCTTGCTTGCTTCTGAGGTACATGGGGAGTTGGGGGCTTTCAAATGAGTAGAGTTCTCTGGGTTGGAAAACATAGAGGGAAAAGACTGACCCTCAAAGCTGTCATGGCCGTGGTCAGTTTCCAAAGATAAGTAGGGAAGGGCTTGGTCTCTTAGGATGGCTTAGATCTGTGCCTAGCCAAGTTGTCCCTCTGGATCTCCTTAGCTCTTAAAGATTTCCAGATGTGTTGCTTCTCTTATGGAAGCTTAGTGTCTGTGAATTCACGGAGTCACCTCATGGGCTCTTCCAGTGCTGCAGTCTGCATTGGAAGAGTGGTCCCTGTTTCTTTTCCTCAATCTGTCAGTCACTGAGACATGCCATGTGATGTATCTGCCCAGGTTCTATGCTTTTTCTTAATGAAGGCTGAGTCAAGTTCACTCCTGGTTTGGAGTCCAGACAGAGGCCAATGTGCATACCCTTGTGCCCTGAATATATGTCGTTCAGCTTTCCTGAAATGAATTTCAGGATCATAAGACTAAAAAAATGGCATTGAACTGAGTTTGCTGAAATGGAAATACTTACATATACTTTCGTTATTTTGTTTGTCATAAAGTACTATTGATTTTTAAAATAATGTCCCCCGATTTTTAATGAAATAATTTTCATTCTTATCATTTCTGTGTAGCTTTTTGATTTTCCCAGTTTTCTTTTCTTTTTCCCTAAGAGGATAACCCTTATTATAAGATTTTGAGAAATAAGTGGTTTTCTATCCTCAGAACATCAGAAATATCTGCTATTAAAATATGATGTACTTTGTCCATTTTTTAACTTTTCTCTTGCAAATTTTATCTATGTTGTAACTACATGAATATACTAGGACTCTAGAAAAGATTTGAACAATGACTTAGATTACATACAGAAAGACCTTTAACTAATTTAAACAACAAATTTTTAGTCATTTGAGTGACTTAAGTAAGGTTTTGGCATCAGAGACAAAATGCATATTGATATAAACCTTCTGTGGTCTGTTTATAGCAGTTTAAATGAATGAAAAGGAAAAAGAATAAATTTGCATATGTTTATTTTGACTTTTCATCATTCATTTTCATCACATGAAGTACATCTTGCTTAAAGAAACAGAATAGCACATGTTTAATAAAAATGACTAAAGATAAAAATTTTAAAAACTTAGAAACAAAAATCAGAGGGCACTGAAAAAAAGATGACACAGTAGAAGTATGTTCCCTTCTTTCCGAGGTCCCAATATCTGAATGAAACAATAATGGTGGCAGGAAGAAAAGTACTGCAAGTGAAAGACCAGCAAGCTTGATGAATACAAGAGATAAGAGGCAGAGTATATTTGACTCGGGCATAGCTATAACGATGTTCACTTCATGCACTGCACAGAAGTGTTCATGCGTTGTGTTGAAATGTAACACTGTTTTGCTTGGTACTTAGGCATCTAGACACGTATTTTGGAGTCAACTGCCTAATATTACTGTGGAGTTGGTGTGAAATGGAAAAATAAATATTCTAATACTTCTCAAAGTAAAGCTGGCTAATGTTTAAGTTAGGATTTAGATATCAATGAGAAAATTAAAAACAAAACCATAGTGATTCTCTATTTGCTTATTTTGATTTTCTTATACTATTCTCTATGTTTCAATTTAAAATAACTTTAATATCAATTTTGGGGAGCGGGGATATAGCTCAGAAGCACAAACGCCTGCTTGGCAAGCTGAAGATCCTGAGTTTGATTCCTGGTACCCCCCAAAAAAAATCAATTTTGGAAAAAAGAAAACAAAATTCTATCATAATTTTGAAGATGTTCTGAATATTACTATTAGGAAGACTATTTGGCAAATACAGTACTTGGTGAGGTTAAAGTATAGCTTCTTAGGTGCATCAAAATTCATGGCTTTAATCCCCATCTACAATAATTGTTGTTAATGTCTGCAGCAACAGAGTATCACATTATACTCAAAGATAACAAAGGTAATACCTTATCAATGTTTAGTATTTGAAATGTCAGTTTTGTGGTAGTACAAGTAAATGACTCATAGAACAAACTGTCTGATTTACATTTTAATGGGAGATAGGCTCTGAATGACCTTTAACGGTGTGTTCTTAGGTAGGTCTAAGTGGAATATGAATAGATATTTTAAGAAGAGAGTTGTAAAAAAAATGCAGATGAAAGCATTGGCATAGATTAGGGAAGGTGAAATACTTGAGGTAGTAAATTGCCTTTCTCTTTGATGGCAGTAAGAGAATTCCCAGTTCCTTGATTTGGAGGAGAAACACTTACCTGTGGGGGATGGTAGATGAGGGTGAAGGCTGTGGGTAACAGGCACTGGGGTACTGGCAAAGGTTACAAATCCGAGAATTACATGGCCTATTTGGGGGGGAAGAAGGGAATGATCATGGCAGTGTTAATGATTTTATTGCTTTTTAAAATTTTTTTTTCTTTTCTGCATAGATAACAATTCTTTAGAGTGGTTTTCCTGACTGTGTACCTGAGCCATTAAATGTACTAAATGTTGCATACCTTCCTTCCACTCTCTTTACAGATAAGTGTATTCTGGATGGTTCATGCAGTTGCTCAGTTTCTTTATTAAAAAGAAGTGTGGGAACAAGACTGTAGTGATTCGGTTCTCGTAAGAGACGTGAGCTCAGTGGGGTGATGAGAACTCATTAATATATTGCTGACAGTTTCTCCCTATTCCAGTAATGAGAGACATAGTTATAATTTGGTATTGATTAATGTATTGTATAATAAGACCTTACATATGGGAAACCATAAGCTAGACAGTGGTTGGTTAAATGAGTTAATTAAGGTACAGAGAGCAATGCTCTGCATTCAAGTTATACTTCTTGTACTCAAAACTAGCTGTGAATGATCTTAATTAAGATAATAGGGAATATAAAATTCTCATTAATGACAATTCTCTATCAAATTTACACTTAGAATATAAATTATTGACGAGGAAGATCTTTTAAATTACTGTTTACGAAAAGTAACAATGTATCTTAGATTTAAGGATTCCTCAAGAAATTATCTAGAGCTGTCTTTTGCTACAAGGCAGGACTGTGTGTGACTCTTCAATACTGAAGACTCTTCTACTGATTTTTAGTTATCTCTTAGAATGGAAATTTTGCTTGAAATATTTTTACACATCTTTCTATCTGGATGGTGAATGGTGAATAGTAGCTAGAGGCAATCCTGGGTTTTGGGCATGCTTGTACCAGTTGGGGAGTGTTTTCTAGTAGGTTTTCAGAAATTTCGTGAGCTACTTGTTTAACAGCTTAATCAAAAATTAATTATGTACACTTTAAATTATTTTCTGAAAAAGCAATAAGTATTCAAAACCCAGAACTTTTTACTTACAGGACTGTAGAGTTATTTAGGTTCTGGGGGTTAATTTACATTTGTAGTACCTGTATGCTAGAAATTCTAGATAGCAGTGTTTCATTTCTTAACGATCTCTTCCCAGTTTTGTACCTAGTGTTATCATGTTGCTATCGAAGAGTCTATTATAGGGGAAGTATTTACCTCATGGAAATAATGCAAATACCTCAAGTCAGCCCTCACACCCACCTCTATGTCCCCCGAAAGCCAGTTATTAAACACTTAGTGGCAGGGCATGCCCTTTTCTTCTTTTTACAGGGAGGAACAGACTTATAAACCTTTAATAATTACGTATGTAACTAATTAATACAGGAACTAATTAATGTATACTTATATATAGAAAATACAATTTATAGCCTGTGTTTGTGATTATTGCTCTGAGTGCATCTGTAAAAATTGTAAACATAATGGAGGTCTTATTTTTAAAAATTCCATTAATAAGTCCTTTTGTATATTTGCTTTGGATTGTGTTGAAGTATTCATGCATATTGCAGTTGATAACTAATTTGTGTTAAGATCCAGAGTTGATAATGCTTGTAGGTTTCACTTCGTGGTAACTGACTGGAATCTAGACTCCCTCTCCATGAGGGAGTCCTTTCTACCTAATAGTGTTGATTGACTCCCTCGAGCAATGAAGTGCTTCGTCTGTTGGCATTATTGGTCCCAATTAGGTCCTTCTGTGAGATTGTCAAGTAATCAATGGCCGAAAGATTCAAATACCTTTCGACACACACTTCTGGCTCCCCCAGACAGAGATGAACTGTAATTTTCTGTTGTTCTCACATTAAAATACTAAACAGTAAATCTCAAATGGGGCTACAAGAAGGTGATTTATTTGAGAACATACTAAAAGGTATTTAGCTCATAATATTTATCTTCCCACTTTTTTTTTTTTTCCTGTGGGTTCCGGGGGTCGACCTCAGGACCTCGCGCGCCACCAGGCGCCCCTGCCGCTGAGCGATATCACCGTCCCTCTTTTCATATGTGGGTTCCGGGAGTCGGACTCGGGCCCTCGCACTTGCCAGGCAGGCGCTTAAACCGCTGAGCCATCTCACCGGCCCTTATCTTCCCACTTTTAAAAAGTAATCATTGTTGGGCCAGTGAGATAGCTCAGCGGCATAAGCACCTGCCTGGCAAGCGCGAGGTCCTGCGTTCGCCTCCCGGTACCCGCATTAAAAAAAAAAAAAAGTAATCATTGCAACAATATGAAACAAAATTCTATTGTACTTCTAATTCCCTTGTTTCATTTTATAACATCTTCATGTGGCAGATGTTAATATATTTCTGCTTACAGATGAACGAACTGAAATGTGAGAAATTTAAGCAATATATTAAAATCATGTATTATTATATGGCTTAAAGCATGATACCAAAATGTGGATATCAAAACTTTATGTGTGAGATCTTAAAAGAAAAAAATTAAAAGAAAAAATTGTTTTTCTGGGTTTAGGCCAAATCTGTTGCAAAGAGTAATTATTTGACCAAGTTATTTTTTTTTTATATGAAATATGGTTTTTAAAGTGTGATCCAGATGATTTGAGTGATAAGAAAAGACACTTAAACTCTTGGAGATAGCTTTCTTGTTTTGTTTTGTTTGCCGTTTCTATTGCCAGTAGGTGGCTTTTCACGTGATTGATAGATATTTTTAGGGTCCCTCAGGAGGCACCCCATTTCATCCTGAAACAAAAGAATGAAACACAAGCTTTCTGCAGATGAAGGATTCTGCAGATTTTTACATGCTCTGTTTTCTTCAACAGATGAACCACTTCTGGCAGTGCTTTCACACTGTTCAAATATAATCTGCTAATGCCACTGGGACCTGTACTCATAAACATCTTTTCTCTTCATGACAGTCTCAGCCACTAATTCTTCCTGTTATCTGAGGGTAAACTTTTCCGTGGCCTTGGACTATGTGACTGCCAAAGATCTGAGTGTTACATCCACACCACTGACTGTGTCTTAAATGCAGGGCCAATTACAAAGAAGCATTAGAAGCCTCTGAACCATTAGGGGGCCTGCAAAGATCCCGTAACAGTCTTTTCATCTCACAGAGAGCTGCGGTTGGATATATGCAAATGGAGTTGTCCTCAGGGATGCGTTCTTCACACACATGGGCTCTGTCGAAGCATTTCACAAGTAGGAGACTTAATGTTTTGTAACATCTCACAGACCCTACATCGTGCGGAAGAGCCTTGGTCATCTATTATTTATATGTTTGTTTGGCTTTATTCAGACTTTTTAGCTCCTTCACTACCGATGATGCTTTTATCAGAGGGCAGAGATTTTGTGAAAAAGATAAGCAATGTGATTTAGTAGATCAATTTTTCTTTGAGAACAACAAAAAATATGGAATATTAATTTTCTTAGTGTATTTTCCCTTATTGATAACAACTGATTTGGTATTTGCAAAAATCTGCATGGATTTTAGTACAAGATGCTTTATTTTTATTCAATTTTATTTAGGAAGTAATATGGTTTTTATATTTAGAGGACTACAGCAAGGCTAAAGAGAGAATTATATTTAAGTATATTTTCTGACATCTAAACTTAGTTCTTATATTTTCAGTTACTGCATAAAACTTAAGTTGATTCTAAAATGCTTTTGGAGTAATGGTTGGCAAAGCCCTTTGTGTAAATAGAAATACTCTTTTTTGGTCTTTTACATTATATTTGATTAAAAGTTAATCTGAAATTTAGATTTGAATCAAGCCTTACCTGTTATGTTTATATGTTTTACATGAACTAAAATGCAAGAAAAAACAACGGACAATTGCTATCTCATCAACATCAGAGTTACCCTGGTGGATGGTTAGATGCTATGTAGCCGTGATTTTCTCCAAGGTGCTCGAGTGCAGACTGCGCACTGCCCTTATGGTGGGGGGGCGGTGCCAGGAATCAAAGCTAGATGTCAGGATTAGTGCTATAAGAGCAGCGTTTATTTATTGTGATATAATTTAAATCAAAGTGGTAGATTATACCAGCAGAAATAGGCTGATGATGTCAGAAATAATTTGTCCAGATAAACTAAATGCAAGTGAAAAGATAATACAGTGCTAAGGAATCGAATCCTTGAACATTTGGAGATGTCCTCAATATTTGGACAAACACATATAATGGAAATGGTATTTTTGGCAGAATTATATTACATATTCATGTATAAATTTCAATATGTGCAATGATAAAAATTTGCAACAAAGTTCTGGATACCTAGGTCTGAACAGCAGTAAACTATCAACAAAAGATTAATCAGCAATGTAACATTTTCTTAAGCAGAAAATATTGGAATGCAAAAAATATAAGTATGCCATGTAGCAATTTGTTCTTTTCAACATTGATCAGATATACTCAAATAAAGTAATGCAATAATTTCATAATTTATATATTGAAGTATTTTGGGAATTATACAGGCAAATTTAAAGAAAAAGCTAGTTTGGAAACACCTGTAGTTTAGAAAGAAAAATGAAGAAATTCTGATTATTAAGGTTAATGATAGATTATTGGCCGCCTCAGAATTTTGAAAGAAAATATTCTTCCCCTTGCTTTAGTCCCTGTTTTCCTCATCCCTGGAAACTTTGTCCCAGTTGGTGTATTCTGATCCACCCCAATTACTAAGCCAATATTAACACAGCCAAGATAGTATGTGTATTATCTTCCGTTCTTCAATTGATTTCTGTTTTAAGACCTTAAATCATATACTTAATTTCTTTTCTTAGAAGCTAGAAGAGTGAACGATAATAATATTATAAGATGGCTTACTGAGAAACTTGAACACCTTACAAAAGTGATCCCTTGTAACTCTTTACCTACTCGTTCTCCTAGTTTTCTTATTGGTTCCCAAGCAAGATGTGGTAAATGTTAGCTAGCGAGTCTGCTTCCCTTATTGGACTGAGTGTGGAGACAGTAAGTTGTGATTAAAGCAACTTGGTATCATAGCCAGCTTCTCCCGCTACTTGTGCTTTACTGTATCAGTCACCTTCTGGTGGGAAGGATGTAAACACAGAGGTTTATATACTGATTTTTATTATGCCATGCCCTCTCCCTGCAGATGCCAGCTGCAGCTTGATCTGGCCAGTTGTCCACTGAGATGCACAGTGCAGTATGCCTGTCTTGCCATTAATCTGTATCTCAGTTGTGTTTTTGTGAGTATTACACTCTTACAGAGACTCTTGGAGACCACCTGGAGCAGTTTTTTGATCTGGCCTTTTATAACCATATGGCTGAGAAAGGAGCCATGACTCATTTCTGTTCTAGCACAACCACTTCCATGGCATAGAGAACAGCGGTATCAAACCTACATAGTGCACACAACAATAAACAGGTAAATAAAAAGTGCCATTACATGAAAGAAGTTTGGCATTAATTTAGGTGTGTAAGTGATCAACTACGTATTAACTGTCTACTTCCCCAATCATTATGTAAAATTGCTACCTGGGGCTTAAGAGTGGATGCATGCTTTTTTCTATTCTATCTGCTTTTCTTTCCAAAGCAAAGCTATAGCAGTGACTGCTGTATAATTAGGCTTTTCTGAAACATGGCAAGCATGTTCAAATTCTAGAAACACTTTCATCTGAAAAGGATGTGTTGTGTGATGCTTGTGAAAGAAGATTTTGGAAATTATTTCTATAATGACCTAAGTAATAAAATAGGTTGGAACTACTTTTGTCCAAAAACATGGATACAGGGGCCTGTGAGATGGCTCAGCGGCTTAAGCGCCTGCCTGGCAAGCGCAAGGGCCCGAGTTCCACTCCCAGAACCCACGTATGAAAAAAGGGCCGGTGATATCGCTCAGCGGCATGGGAGCCTGCTGGCGCGTGAGGTCCTGAGGTCGATCCCCGGTACCCCCACACACAAAAATAAGTAAAAAACAAAAACATGGATACAACCATCACTGGAGACACAGAAATATCAGATCATGGTAAAAATTTATAGACGCCCAGTGGGTTTTCCATTTGCATAAAGTAAATATGGAATAATGTAATTCTATTTAAGGGTGAAATTATACATATTTTGTATTTCATTTATGTCTTTGAGCTAACCCCTTTTAAAATTCATAGTTAATTATTATTATTTTTTGCAGCACTGGGATTGAACCCAGACCCTTTTTACCTAGCTACATCCCTATCTCATTTTTTATTTTTGAGACAAGTTCTTGTTAAGTTATTAAATTGCCCAATCTGATCTTCAGTTTGGGATCCTCTTGCCTCAGCCTCCCAGAGTGCTGGGATTACAGGCCTAGCTGATACTTAGATTAATACTCTGAATTGGTGTCTGTGGGGAGCTCTGCATGGTGAAATTCCTGGCTGCATTATTTTTCAGTAAACATGTCTATGCAGAGTTATGACATCAATACTGTCGTCAAGTGACTTCAGGTTTCAAGGCATAGGAAATTTATAACAACTCAAAACTTTTAGCATTGTTTGCTGCCTCCCCAGTTTGATTTGAGATTTTAAATATCTGAAAGTTTGTGGACTCAAATATATGGCATGATTCCTGCATTCATCATATGTGACCACAGTGCTAGTAAACAGCACCCTGGGGACATAGTTCTCAGGATATTCCATGGCCCACAAAACTGACTTAAATTGAGTTTGCTCAATTTACTATAAAGTAAGCTTGCTCTTTTGATCCCTCCTCCCTCTCCTGCTCTTTCTTTCTTCCATTCTTCATTCATTCTTCTCTCCTTCTCTCAAAAATGGCTTCTCAGCCTCATCAGAGGAGAGCAATAAGGAAACACCAAGTTAGGGGCCATGGGCTCTACTCCTAACCTTATTCTGTAGAAAATGGTAGCTCAGTACCTTTGAAGCAGAAGCATTAAGTCTCTATGTTTTAAAAAACACTGGAGTGTAAATAGGAATTAATTTGGAAAAGGGATTCTACTACTAAAAAGAATCTTAAAACTACTACTTAGGGTGTGAAGTGTTTCTAGATTTGTATAACCTTGCTGGGAATTTTCTGTTTAAAAAGTTAAGATTTCTTTCTTTATATCTGCAACTTCTTTTTAATGATGGTAAATCTATTTAGAAATATGCACATATATGAAATAAAACTGGTTATTTTAAATACTATCAAAACCTTATAGACATGTTTAAAGAGGAATCTAGCATAAGTTAGTTTTACATAGTATGTTTTTCAAGAAAAATCTTTAGAACTATAGCATATGTCCCATGTGAGAGTTAAAGTAGGTTCAATTCTTCATTGTCACTGTACAATAATAATATTTCAATTAAACTTGTTTACACTATACTATATAATTTTCAAAAATATGATAACTGATTTCTGAGTTAGAACAATGTAAAGAGCTCTTGCTATTTTGTTCTTCAGTGAAAATTTTGGTGCATATGATTCAAGATTGTATCAGTTGATCAAATTACTCAATTTGATTTTCTGGCAGTGCATTTTCTTTACACAGAAAACTTACCCATTTGCTCTCTTTTAATAGGTTATTAAATCAGTGAAAGTTCAGTGTTTTCAGGTCAAATATCAACCATTTCTTATGTCTTTGCTTAATTATTGTTATGATTCTCTTTGTTGATAAAATGCTATATTATTATGAATGTTTTATATTTGAAAATGGCTGTTCTCCCTAAATTCTTCCTCCATGCTAATGTCCCATTTTTCTTACTTTTTAGTTTATCTTTTATGATATACATAAAATTTTGCTCTATTTTAAAGGTTAATGGGTTTCTCCTTGTTTTTGTATTCCCTCCAGCACCTATACCCTGATGTAAATCTAGCAGTTGCTCAATAGATACTTGTTGAATTATGGATATATAATTAATTATGTTTCCTTTCTCATTAACATGCCTTTGGTTGCAGGAAGCAAAGTAACCAGGTGAAAACTGCTTATACAATTGTTGCTGCAAGAGTGGTCCAGAGACTCTTGTCAGTATGTGAAGTGTTTTGTCTCTGATTTGCAAGGAACAAAGTAATTAATAGCCAGTATTTAAATGCATTTATACCAATCTGAATTTATCATGACATCCATGTGCATGGACATTATCCTAGAAATTCGTTTTTTATTGTATTTTACAATAGCTTTTGTCCTCAACTGACTGGACATTTTGAAACACACACACACACACACACACACACACACAGTTCTTTTATTACATAGAATATTTTAAGAAGCACAGATTTAGACAATTGGTATTTAGTAATAGATCCCATATCATAACAAGTCAGTGGATTCCAGAGTGTCCACCAGTGTCACAGCCCTAGGGTGATGTTTCTGGCTGTCTCTTGGTCTTCTACTCTGGTTATAATGTTCCTTCAACAGTCATTTACCTCATGTTTTCACATGAAAATATTCAACTTGACAAGGAAATAGGCAGATTCTTAAGAGTCTTCTTTCTCATCACTCTCTTTTCATCCGTAAAGAAAGTCTTTTCCAGGTTTTTCCTGCATCTAGTTGATGAGGACTGTATCTCCTGCCCTCTTCTGGACCAATCCCAAGAACCGTGTCATGGCTGAGGCCAGCATGGTTCCTTCTCTGGGCAGGACAACCTGAAGCTCGAACATAGCTAGGGTTCTCTCAGCAGGAAGGACTGGGGAATGGCTGTTCTACATATTTCTCTAAAGATCTAAAATGGACATAACCACCAACCACACTTTCATCAGTGGGGAGGCATGACGGTAGTTCGACTGTAGAATAGCTATGCATTATGTTAAGTATTTTGCACAATTCTTTGTATTTCATAGAACTACACATAGCCAGTGTTATCTCCATTTTACCAATAGGGAAAAGGAGGTGGAGAGAAGATTAGTGTCTCATCTTGCTTAAGGTCACATCATTGGGATGTAAGCAGAGTTGGGATTCTAACTGTGCATCATGGATATCTAGAACCAAGTTCCCTCTCTTACAGCACAAAGATTATATTTGTGGGGCTTTTTGAGTGGTCCTAGTGCACATGGTGTCAGAAATCTGGAAAGGTTTGACCCAAGGAAACTGGCTTTAGAGCTGGCTTCTCTTAAGTAAGCAACATGAAATAATTTAATGTATCAATTTATAACTACTATATTTCTGGCCAGTGAGTCTTTTTAGTTCGCTAAAATGGCATCCTCTCTGCTGCCGTCTGAAATGCATCCTCCTATACAACATTGGTGCCCCAGAGGTCAAAGGTCACTGCTGTTTTCATGGTGTTGCGTATTATGTGGAGATTATTTTCTGTAGTTCTAGAAACTAGAAAAACATTGCTTAGGTAAACTCCTGTGCATGGTGGATAAGTATAACTTGCTACTTTCATAATGTTTTATGGCAGTTCTCTATCAACAGCACCTAAGCTTTTGTGGGCGTTTAAAGACCATTTTTAACCAAAAAGAGTGCCCAACAATTAACTTTTTTTTTTTTGTGGGTACTGGGGGGTCGACCTCAGGACCTCGCGCGCCAACAGGCACCCGTGCCGCTGAGCGATATCACCAGCCCTTTTTTCGTATGTGGGATCCGGGAGTCGAACTCGGGCCCTCGCGCTTGCCGGGCAGGCGCTTAAGCCGCTGAGCCATCTCACCGGCCCCAACAATTAACTTTTGAAAACCTCTTGGGTAAACCAAAAATTGACCTGTTTATGGAATTGTTTTTTGATCTTTTGGTTTCTCATATTCTAACTCCTTATAAGACTGCTTTTGAGAAACATCAGAGAACGTATCTATAGAGAAATTCATTTTTTTTCCATTATGCTGCTGAACTGGGCAAACAAGCCTAATAGCTTTGTTCCTTTCTGCAGGTGACACTTGTTTCTAGACAAGAAATACTGCATAGCATATTTACAGGGCTGTGAAAATAAACACAGGAACATTCTTCTTTGATGTTCAGAAGTTTAGATTGTACTGACATCTCATCAGATTCAATGATTCATGAGGAGTCAACAAAACAAAACTTGGGGGAAAATAAGCAAATCTATTTCTCAAAATTTTCAACTTTAGTTTAAGTGAAATAGAACTAATGATTTATTTTAAAGTATGAACAATGAACCACTATTTATTTTACTTTAGCTCGTGTATAAGTCTTCATAGTTTTGTCCTACTATTTTGAACCCAAATCTCATAATTTTTATATAAGAATGTATTGTAATGTTAATATTACAATGCTAAAATGGGTATCTACAGTGAAGTTTAGAGGGTCTTGAGAAATAATTTTTTCTTCTTGTTCTTTTGAAAATATGTGGAAAGATTAAAAATTGGTATTAAAAAGCAATATTTTTGATATCACTTAAAAATAGGAATACCCATTTCCTCACATTCACTTACAACTGGGTATACAGAGTGTTCTCTCTGAAAAACATTTCAAAGTATTTACAGTATGCTTCAGTTTCAGTTGGAAAAACATAAATAGAGAAAAGTCAAATTATACATCTAAGTGCATCTGTTTCTGTCAAGATTGGAGTTCAGCATGTGTAAGATTTACCATGACTCAATCTTTCATCAGAGTAGCTCATGACAGTGAGACAGGAGCACAAATGAGGTTTTTATCACTATAAACTCTTTAACTTGTCTATTCCTATTGTCGTCTTTAATCCCAGGATATGTGGCAGGCCCCAAAATTGAGAATTTTAGTAAGAGAGATGTACCTGAGACTGATTCAGGCAGGGAATTGAGAATACCTTGGATTTCTTGCGTAGAAGGAAATATCAGGGTGTATCTATGAGCTGAGATATATAAATAAACTTCAACTCTGAAATGGTGGAATTAGGTTTACAAAGTTGAATGATTTTAGCTAATCACTCCAACCAGCTGAGAACTTCACTAATTTTAATTATTCCAATTTTCCATCCAATAAAAAAGACAGAGACACATTTTCAACTTTGTGGGATCTAACATGGGATAAACAAAATGTCTTTAAAAGACACTATATCACTTACATAGTTTTTTAGTTTGTGATGATCACTGGTTTAATTGATAAACATATTTTGGTTTAACCATCAATTAATTTATGAAATGGCCCTAGACTTCTATCATACAGTCAATAGGTTTTTCCTTCCCTTACAAAAGTTATAAAGAGTTGTCTGTATTTTCTTCCTGAAATCAAGATGGATGTCTGTGACAAGCTCATGTCATGCCATTGTATTAATGCCAATGATCCTAATATTTATCATACAAAACAAGCTTTCAGTGAATCATTTGCTTACTTGTGTATTCTTGCAGTTTTCTGAAAGAGATGTAAATCCTATCAGCCTGGCCTTTTCATCTGCCCCTTTTGGAATATTGGCCCAAATGAGGTTTTCATGATGGCATGAATGTCTGACTGGTTCTGAGGTCCTAGTTATGGACCCATGATCACCTATGTGGGAAGGAAAGTGTTAATGATGGCCTGAAAATCCTTCACCCCCTTCTCAAGGATAGCCTGGGCCACAGGCAACCTCCAGCAGACTTGCTGTAAATATTTCAAGGAGATCTAGTAACAGGTGATCTAAGAACTTCATATTTAAGATTTTTTTTGGGGGGGGGTCTTTTTTTTTCTACCTCAATTACCTATTTTAAATAAGCCTGGAATTTATAGATTTATGTGATGCCTGTGGCTAGAGACTAGAAGTTATTCAAATGAGGCGTTTATCTGTATGAGAAGTAAAATAGAAAACTAAGATATTACACTTTTTTTCTGAGATAGCTTGTACCACACACATAGTCAACACTCATCTGCTCCTGTGAAACCAAAGAGCCTGCCATTTGCCAGGAACTTGTTGGAAGTGGTGAGAGTCCAGGTATCTTCATTGTTGCATGTATGGCTGTTGTTACTCTACTCATTGGTTATCATTAGTGAAGTTGGTTGCTGACCACTATTGATGGCTCCTGGCCATCGGTATGATGATGTAACAGAGATGGTGAACATCCAGCTGGACCTGAGATACGAATGCATCTGAAGCATTGGGTGAGCCTCTGCACTATTAGAACTTAATGGTACTTGAGTTTAATTTACTTTCAAAATACTTTTATGCCATTTCATGTTTCACCTTGGTTTTATAAAGTGGATGCAAGAAATTAAGTAATGACAGAGTTTTTCTGTCATTTTCCCTGTCACTTCCATAGTTATAGACTGGCTTCAATGTGTGTGTGTGTGTGTGTGTGTGTGTGTGTGCACACCCGTGTATTGCTAGGGATTGAATCCCAAGCCTTGTACATGCCAGACAAATGCTCTTACATTGAGCTCAATCTCCAACTCCAGTTTCCTTTTTTTTCCAAATCATACAGATCCTGGGGCCAGGGATATAGCTCAGCGGCACAGCACCTGCCTAGCAAGTGCAAGCTCCTGAGGTCAATTCCTGGTAACAAAAAAAAAAAGAAAGAACATACAAATCCTGCTTTGTTCAGTTTGAAGACCAGTCTTGATGATGAACCAATAGAGTAAGTACTGTGAAACTTAGTCAAATATTATTTACATTAAAGGACAATAGAATAATTTATAATTCATATTAAAACATTATTTAGTATAATTTAATGAATCACATCATTTGACATATTATAGTTTTTGTAATAATACTATAAGACATTTCTATTAATATTATGACAATGAGTCTTTTAACATTTTATTGTTGAAATGGAGATAATATACTGAGTAATAATCCCTCTTTAAATCTGATTTAAAGATTGCTGTTTATTTTCTGCTTGGAATTTTCAACGATTGTTTTTAAATGTTGAAGAAAAATAAATTTATTGAGGCTATTACTTAGCTGTTTGGGGGCAATGCATCTTTTTGTGTCTTTTTCTCAGGTTAAATCCAAGAAGTAAGATCCAATGGAGTTAAAAATGCAAAGAAAAAAATTAGATTTGAGAGCATGGCTGGTTACTTCTATAAGTGTATTACGTTGATCTTCATTTTTTATTTTTCTAATCACTAATGATAAAAAATTTTAAGTGTGACATAAAAACACTGCAATGTTAGGTAACATCACTGGACTTAAGGAAACTAGAATTAAAGCAATTATTGTACTTTTGATGCTCTTATTCTACTGATTAGTAATAAAAATGAGAGATGACATGCTAGTATACATATGCTCCATTTTAATTTTAAATTCACCTATATACTCAATTCTGTGTATTAAAAATCACTTTAAAAACTGGATTGGAAAATTTCCTGATTTATAAGACTTTATTTCTTTAAAAGCAGTGTTCAGCTGAATGCTAAGAAAGGATGAATTTAGAAGTTCAGAAGCTTCATTACTAAATCGCAGTCATGCCTAATTTTATGAGAATGGTAATTTCCCATGCTTTTTTTTTAGTAGGAAGAGTTTCAATTTTATGTTAATAATCACCTTAAAATTTTAATTTTTATTCTAAAAACAATACTAACCTATATATAAATATATATCTTTATATATACATCCATATCTATATAGCTCACATTTTCTTTATCCATTCATCTGTCGATGGTTAGAATTCACCTACACTGGTTAGAATTCAACTAATATTTCTGTGCATTATTTTCCATTGCAAGGAAAATACTTATTTTCACTCTTTTTCTTAATTTTAGTTTTCCTGATACTTCATGCTTCATCCATATATGATTCTATCCATTTGATCTTTTCCTTGTGCATTTTTTTCTTTTGACATTAATAATCTGAACCACACTATTAATAATAGTTAAATTGTACTGACCACTGGGTTTCAGTTTTGACAACGTGGAATTCATTTTTAGAAGATATTTAAAAACTAATTTCTAAAAGTCAAAGTTAAATACTATTTAAATTAATAGAAGTTTATCATTAAAAATTATATAGGTACATTTTAAGTGAATTAGTCATAAGAGTTATTACATTAAAATTATATTTTGTTATTTTCTAGAATCTATGTAATTACCAGTTTTTTAACTGAACAGAAGGAGATTTATTTTTTAAGCATCTATTTCTCACCATAATTAAACGTAGGCCTGGGCTGGCTTGTGGATATGTTTGGGGGAGAACTGACTGGCTTTACTGATGATTGCAGGGGACTGTCTCTCCCACTTCTGTCCCCTCTGAGACGAATGGCGTTTTACTCTCCCTCTGTGGGCTGTGATGGTTGTCTGATCTCTCATCAGAAAGAGAGATGAGTTATTATCCTTTCTATGACATATCCCGTGTGGTACAGAAGTTTATCATCTCCAGAACTGTTTGATATGGTCATCCTTAGGCTTAAAGTGAAATTCACTTATGTAAAACTATTTTTCAAGTTAGAAATCAAGAAAATAGAATTTAAATTATTTTTCTGCTCTGCAAAGGATTAAGGAAGGTTAACAAAGATTTAAGATATGTCCTTGAATAAAGATCACTTTATTTATTTTCAAAGTCCTTCTTTAATTATCTGTACACTTCTACTGCTGGCAAAGATGAAGTAACTAACTGAGGTCGAGCTTTACTCTTTGACATAAACAGCTCTAAGGTGGGACAAAGGAGGCAGTGGTTTTCAGGTGTGCCACACAGGCAGTGTGTACTTTGGTCTTGAGAGAAGGGAGACCGACAGACACGTTACCAGTGCTGAGCAGGACGGAGCCTGACCAGAGAGCAGTGGTCTTGCTGGTTTGAGAGGGAAGGCAGTGGAGGCCAAGACTGAAATCTGTGGAGCAGGTAGCAGAGAGAGCGACACAAAGAGAAGTAAGTGGTCCCTGTGGTTCTGTCTGGGGACAATGGCTGTGTGTTGGGCCGCAAATGCTCCGAGACTCAGCAAGGGCATTGAGGAGTGACAGCAAACAGAGAGAGGACCCTGCAGTCCTGAGAGCCTTAGATTTTGGGTAGGGTGAAGTGAAGAGTCCTCCCTGAGCAGTCTTCAGGCAGTTGGTGCCCCCAAAGGACATGCTGCAGAGTAGGATTCATCACATCCTAAGCAAAGGTCAAAACTAGAGCTAAGGAATGAAATAAAGCACTCACCACACAAAGTGTAAAATCACGCATAGTGATGGAAGTTCTCTACTAGCTGCCACAATAAATCCCAATGCGTCTTAAAGGAAAACAACATAATACAGACTCCACAGGACTCCACATAATGCTTGATACCTAGAGTAAAATAAAAGCAATTATTATGTATTTAAAGATCCAACCAAATAAAATGTGTTCCATAATTTAAAAGACACATAGTCCATAGAAACAAATAGAAACAGTCCTCAAGATAATTAAGATTTTGGAATGAACAAAAACTTTAAAAATTGCTATAAATATGTTTAGGATTTAAAGGAAAATATGGAAATCATGAATGAATTCAGAGGAAGCACAGCAGAGAAAATGAGAGCAAGAATTATCAGCAAAGAACAGAAAATAAGAACAACTACGACTACTATTAATATACCCCAAATAAACAAGAGAAGCAGAACAATGATATAAACACCATGACATAATTTATCATATACATTAAGATGGTTCAAAATACCAAGAAATCAATAATTACATAAAAAATAAAATTGTGCACAACAATTAAAGGGTATATATTTTTGTACTGATTTAAAAATTAAAGATGAGAATGCATATATAATGCCAACAACATGCATTAAAAAACTGGTGTACTTTATGAATATTACAGTATAGAAATTAGAAAAAAGTAGTATTATCAGATAAATATGAGATAATTTTTCATAATGATAAAAGTATAACTTCATTAGAAATTCTAAAAATTCTAATATGCATTTACCTATTAATGGAATTTTAAAATATGTTATGCAAAAACAACAAAATAAGGGAAAATAAAGATAAATCTACAGTCAGCAATTTCAACAATTCTCAGTAACCAATAGAAAAAACAGAAAGAAAATCAGTAAAGATGTACAAGATTTAGGTGCTGATGAGATAGCTCAGTGGCATAAGTGCTGCCTGGCAAGCACAAGGTCCTGAGTTCGACCCCCAGTACCCATTAAAAAAAAAAGAAAAGATGTACAAGATTTAAACTACATTGTTAATCAAATTAACGTAAGTGCTATTTTTATAACATTACACTGAAAAGATAGAATATAAATTCAATACAATCACATCAGAAACCTTAAAATACTTTTTTATTTGGGCATACAAATTTGCAAGCTAATTCCAAGCTATATACAGAATGTAAAGGATCCAGAATACCCAAAGCATTTTGGACCAGTGTTGGACAACTCATACTACCTGATTTTCAGACTTATTCTAGATCTACAGCAACTGTGACAATAAGACTTGGCATAAAAATAGACACAGAGACTAGGGACACTTACAAAGTGCAGCAATAGATCCATAGACAGCTGGCCTATTAATTTTTGACAAAGGCATTTGGCAATTTAATGGACTCAAGAAAATCTTTTCAACAGATGGTACTGGAACCCTGGATAGACATATGGAAAAATATAAATTTTGACCCTTATTTTATTACACTCACAAGAATGAACTTGAATTGGGTCGTAGATATAAACATAAAGAGCTGACCTCATACATATCTAAAAGAAAATGTGGGAGAAAATCATTGCAACCTCGGAATAGGTGAAGTATACAAAAATCATTAACCATAAAAGATGAAAATGATGAATTATACTTCATTAAAGCTACAAACTTCTGTTCATCAAAAACAAATTTTACAAATGAAAAAGCAAGATAAACTCTTCAGAAATATTTACAATACATCTTCCTGACAGAGTACTGGTGTTCAGAATCGTGTTCAGAATGTTTTAGGAACTAATATAACCAATAATTAAAAGACAAGTAGTCCAATTTAAACATGGGCAAAGGACAGTAGTTACTGACATTAGAACATAAACAAATGACACTAAGCAAATAAAAGATAATCTTACCTTCATTGTTTATCAGAAAGATGCAAATGGAAGAAGCAATGTAATACTTCTTCTTAACCTGTAGAATAGTTAACATTAAACAACTAACATCCAAATGGTAGTGAAGACATGGAGCAACTGGAACATTCATACCTTGTCAGGAAAATGTAAAATCATGCAAACACTTTGAAAAACTATTTGGCTGTTTCTCAGAAATTTAAACACATACTTATTCTGTCACCTGGGATTCTACTCCGAGGTATTTACACAACAAAAAAATGTTAATGTAAGCCAAAATGAAAACTTATGTACAATTTTTAAACTGATTTTTTAACCTGACAAATAAAATTGTATTGATTTTTAGTGCTCAACATGTTATTTTCTTTTTTTTTTTTTTTTTTTTGTGGGTACCGGGGGGTCGACCTCAGGACCTCGTGTGCCAACAGGCGCCCGTGCCGCTGAGCGATATCACCGGCCCCTTTTTTCGTATGTGGGATCCGGGAGTCGAACTCGGGCCCTCACGCTTGCAAGGCAGGCGCTTAAGCCACTGAGCCATCTCACCGGCCCAACATGTTATTTTCAAATATGTTATTCCACATGTTATTCCAACATGTTATTCCACAAATACATTGTGGAATGGAGAAAAATAAATAATTAGCATAACATTATTTCCCTTATCTTTTTTTTTATAATAACTACAGTTGAAATCTACTTTCAGCTATTTTCAAGACTACAATAAAATATTATTATTAATGACAGTCACAATTTGTACAGTGGATCTCTTGAACTTCCTACTGAAATTTTGTGTCCTTTGACCAACATCTCCCCAGTCCTAGGACCTCAGTCTCTGAAAACCACTGTTCTGCCCATACTTGTATCTGTTCAGCTTTTTAGATTCTACATGTGAGTAAGATCAGGAGCATTTGTGTTGTTTTGATTAGTTATTTCACTTAACATAACATCCACCAGGCTCATCCATATTGTTGCAAATGGCAGCAATTCCTTTTTTTTTTTTTGGAAGGCTGAATAGTATTCCATTATATTATACACAATTTTAGTAATGGCTTTGTTTGTAATATATCTGAACTAGCAACAAATATTTCTGAAGAGTTTGTCTTACTTTTTCATTTGTAAAATTTGTTTTTGATGAACAGAAGTCTTTAGCATTAATGAAGTATGTCTATCAATGAAAAGATGAATGTACAAGTCGTAGTACTACTCCCCAAAGACAAAAAATGAACTACTAATTCAGGAACATCAGTAAGATTAAAAAATATTATCTTGATAGAAATAAACCAGATATAGTTGTACAGAAGAAAAATTGGAAGTTCTTACTCTATAATATACTTATATGAAGTTTAAAAACTCCCACAGTGATAGGATCAGCAGTATTTCTCATGGGTTTGGGGAGGAGGACACACTGACTGGAAAGGGAAGAGGTACTTTTGGGGATGATGGAAATGTTTTGTACCTTAACTGTGTGTAGCCGAAGGACTGTGTGTATTTGTGCAAGCTGTAATTGATACAGCACCACAATATTGATGCTGTAATTTGTATAAAAGCAAGAACTTTATGTTTCACTTGGGTGGAAATCTTTCCACATTCAAATACATTTTAAAATATGCAGATATAGATTCCCTCTCAGTACTCTGAAAGTGACTATTTTTGGGTTTCACTTTTAATAAAAATCATTCTTACGTGTTGCAGATTTGTCTGCCAATTAGCTTTCCTAGTGCCTCATTCTGATGACTACAAACATTACATGGACAGTGGTCATAAATCACTTTTGCCTCTTGTCTTTTCATTAAAAAGCTTTTTCGTGCAGATACTATTTTTCCCATTGTGTCAACCATTATGTCTGTTCTCTAGGATGACTGAATGTTTGTTAATAGATTTCTTATGAGTTCCTAAGAAAGCATGCAATTAGACTATTTTCCTTTCAAAGCTTGACTTTCATTTTCTTTCATTCTGAGGGTTTGTGGCTACAGGGAGCAGACACACGTAACCCCAGTAGAGTATAAAATCCTTATTAGTAGTCTGATTGCTTTACAAAATAGTCACAGGCGCAAACCTGTTTAAAGAAAAGACGGGGAGCTTAATGACTGCAGATGCAGTAACAGGAAGAGAACCGATCATGGAGCACAAAACAGCACTGCACAAACCACACCAAACAGAAGCCCCACTTATTAAACACCTTTATAAAACCAATTATCTGGAATGGTTCATTCATTGACTTTTCAAGTAACCTGACAGTATTGATGCTGTAATAGTCACAAAGCTTGTTATGGAATAGAAAGTCCTTAATTTCAAGCCGTGGCATGTAATGTCTTTTGTAGATGCAGCAAACATCAACTCACTAAATGCAAGTTATTTGCTAGATTCCGTGAGCAACTCCAAGATGAGAATGACATGGTTTCTGTGACCATCCAGATGTTTGCAATTTAGGAAGAGGCATAGTTGTATAAGGACTCATCAAGACCATAGTAAGGGGTATCAGGTTGGGAGAGGAAGAAATTAGTTCATTCTGTGATCAGACAAGGTTTCAAATACTTCCTGTGAACAAAAGTAGTATATATGTCCTTATTTTTAGAAATGTATACTTTTTTTTCTGATGTTAAAGTTAACCCAGACCTGTGGAGTAAAGATATAATAAAAACAACTGGAATTTATTTTTTGAGACAGGGTCTCATTATGTATTTCAGGCCAGTCTTGAACTTGCTGTGTAGCCCAGGCTGGACCCAAACTTGTCATCTTCCTGCCTCAGCCTTCTGAGGGTTGAGATTGCGGGTGTGCGTTACCATACCTAGTTTACAACTGCAGTTTTATCTAGAGTGGTGAACCCACTGACTCTTTATTTTTTATGTTGTATTTGTCTTTTAGATATGTTAAGTGTACACTTCTATGTGTATATATAAATGTATGTGTGTATACATGTGTGTGTGTGTGTACAATCCAGATATACAGCATTGTGAATTTACATTTCCTTCTATTATTGAGCACATATTCAAGTCTAGGAAATTTTCTGAGTTCTGATGATAAATATTACAGGAAAGGACAAAAAGTAGATAATGTTCCTTCTACCCACATCTCTCTGTCACTGTCACTTCACCTAACTTCTCTGTTTATTTGCATGTTATCTTTTGCTGATGTGAGACCGTCTTCACTTAGTTGGCTGTCTTTTGGCATTTCCCTGAATATATTTGCTTGAATTATGGGCACAGACCTATCCTTCAGTTTCTTCAAGTTATTATAGACATAGAGCTGTTCCATGGAATATGTTTGTCTGGTGTTAAGGATAACAAGGAAATGGAACCTAAAGAAAATTTAAATTTGATCTTTGGCTTAATCCTTAGACCCAGTTCTTTCCATAGGATTCTTTATTGAATAACTCTGGCCTTTGATGTGGCCCAGTGTTGCTGTGTGTGTGTGTGTGTGTTTGTATTTATGTGTGTTACCTAGAACTGAAGTAAGGGCCTTCACACTAGCTACATTCCTAGGTTTTTAAAAGTAAAAAAAATTTTTTTTTTAAATTTTGAGACAGTCTTGCTAAGTCGTTTTGATCCTCCTGCTTCAGCCTCCAGCTCCAATGTTGCTATTTTAAGTCATGTATATTTAACATTGTATTTTCTAACTGAGTGTTGAAGCTATATATGAGCTCAGGACCTCACGCTTGCCAGCAGGCACTTGTACTGCTAAGCGATATCACCGACCCTTTTTTTTTTCTTTATATGGGTACCAGGAGTCGAACTCAGGACCTCGCACTTGCCAGCAGGCGCTTGTGCTACTGAGCGATATCATCGGCTCCCAATACTGCTGAATTTTTAAATAACTTTAGTATTACATCTTGGATATAATACTGTGTCAGGAGATTTCCTTATTTTGAAATGGTGTAATATTATAAACTGAAAATACTGCCAACTTCTCTTCTACTTTTTATTCATAGTGTGACACAGCATTTCTGCTTCCCAGAGTGTGGTCCTCATAGTCATTCAGATGACATGAAAAAACACTTTGTTTTAGAAATTTTGGACAAATGTTATATACTTTAGGAAAAAATATAACAAATACGTGAAACTCTTTGGTTTCTTTGGAGGCATATTCATTAGTTGTGTAATGTTCTGATTTAAAAGAAAATCTTACAAAAAGTACCAGCTTGGCAAGAAGTGAAGTTGACATATCAAAATTAGTTTGGAAATACTATTCTTGCACATACAATAACTGAAATGCCTCCTTTACTGCCCTTATTAATTTCTTCTACCATTTTCCCTTTCCCAAACCTGCGACCACATATCCCAGAATGCCAGATAGATACGCTTCCCCAGGAACATGGTACTCTCTGGGAGGGTGTAAAAAGCAAGTCCCCGCAAGGGCAAGGTGGACCGCCGGGGCATTTTGGCTGTGAAAGTGTGTTTGTGGAACTCTAGGAAGTTGGCTTTGTGGTGGTCATTGTAACTCTTGTGCTGGGACTTGGGGGAAAATGGTGATGACAGTGCCTCCATTCAGTTTCTTCCCACTTTCTTTGGTGCTATCCTCACCTTCAGGGAATATAGTTCATTCAGCATCCAGCAGTAACAAAGCATGTTATATAGGATGGCAACAAGAAGAAAGGAGTAAAACATGAATGTGGTATAAATGAGATGTAAAAAAAAATTCTGAAACTGAAGAGTTTCATAAATGTAAATACCTAAATAAGAGTGAGCCAGATTTCCTGTGTAAGTGCAGTGGCCGATGATCTCAGTGATATCTGGCTTCAGTAGTTTCAGTGTGCATCTATCTGCAAGTAACCTGGTGGGGAAAATCGACCTTTCGGTTTTCAGAGTCTCTGTAATGAAAAGTGGCAAATCTCTCTTTTAAGGTATTGGTCCAGGAGTGCACTAGAATGATTCTGTAATTTCATTTCAAGCACATTGCTATTTCTGAGAAATAAAGAATTTTTCTAGGGCCCTTGAACACTCATCATAAAACCTCTCCCTAATATTTCCCCTGATATATCCCAGGCTTCACAAATGCTAAAGCCCCACCACCTCCAATACAACTTTATTGAGAACAAAAATCACTATAAAATTGAGAATTAATGCTTTCTAAAGTATTGATCTGTAGTTGCTAGGTTAACATCTTGGCAAAATGTTGCTTCTACTGAATTGTATATTTTACAACAGAGAAAAGTTGAGAGATTACAAAAGTGTATATTGTGCTCACCCACAAAGATAGCATCTGCTTCTTTTGGGAAATTCTATCCTCGGTGTATCTCATTACCAAGAGCTACGATGTTCTTTAGGGGTTCCTTTGTTTCGGCCACAGTGGGCTTCTTGATGTTCCTCAAGCACATCAAGAGGAGACCCAGTTCAGAATATCAGTTCTCACATTTCTTTTCCTCTTAGATAAAAAAACTGAAATGATTGCCTCAGCGTATTTCAACAGGACACAGATATTCATGTCTTACCATGTTATACTCTGGCTGCCTCAGAACTCTGCAGAGAGCCCCTGCCAGTTAGAAAACCTCACCCAAAGCTGCGCCTTAACCCTGAGCCTCCCACCCTCCAGAATCATGACTTGAATAAACCTTTATTCTTTATAAAGTATCCAGTGTGGTCTTCAGGTATAACCATAGAAAACAGGCTAATATAGCCATCAAAATTCTATATGATAGGAATACAACAATGGACAAAACAGATGAACCTGTGCCTTTCTAAAGTTGTATTTCTAGTAGCCTCACACCTCTGTGTAAATGTTCTGCTTTACCCAAGCTCAGCTTGAACATCAGAGAATTAAGCTTATACATACTTTTGTTTGATCTGTGAAACTATGTCCTATCACTTCAGAAATCATCGCTCGCTTTCAATAGAAAAACTCACTTTACCTTAGTGCTTGCTGTGGTCTGTGTAATTCCATGTGGAGCTCGTACGTACCCTGTTTGTGTTTGAAGAAGAGAAATCATTCTAGGGAAATGGGAGAATATATGACAACTTCTTCTTGGAGAAATAGAAGTGGCTGCTGGAACACTCGCTGTTATTTCCTGCTCGAATATAAGTAAAGGTGGAGAATGAGGCAATGGAGAAGGAATAAGAATAACTTCCATCAGGCAGCCTTGAACACATGATTTCTAGGAGGAATTTTACCAGTTCTTCAGCATGGACTCCACTGTGGATCCCATCATGACTTCCACTATCTTGCAAGAGAGGTGTGTGTGATAAGAAATGAAAATGCAACCTCAATATCCACGTAGAAGATCCATTTGCCTTGTATTTAAATCTTTGAATATTCATCATCTCAAATTCAAGGTATTGCAGTTACTGGAATTTAAATAAAGATATTTTATAGTGATTGTAATTAACATCTGCAGAAACATGAGCACAGAAAAGAGCTCAGAAAAATAAGATTATTTTAAAAATCTTTTATTGGTATATGGTTGTGATATATAATAATTATATTCATCTTGGGGAACTGGTACGTATTACATATTGATCATTTTTACTCCCTCACCCTTTTCCCCCCTCCCCAAACTACTTTCTCATCTTTTATTTTTAATGGGGTACCGGGGGTCGAACTCAGGATCTCACGCTTGCCAACAGGCGCTTGTGCTGCTGAGCGGTATCATCGGCCCTTTTTTCCTTTTTATGTGGGTACCAGGAGTCAAACTCAGGACCTCACGCTTGCCAGGCAGGCGCTTATGCCACTTATGCCTCTGAGATAGCTGAGCTATCTCACCGGCTGCTTTCTTATCTTAACAAAGCCTATCTCCCTGTTTCTTATCATCTCTTTTTTGTTTGGCTCTTTATTTATACCTTGGTTTACTTTAAGGTGATTGAAAACACCAATGTTCACAATTTAGTGTGAGAGAAACTATGTTAGACTTGTAAATTTAGTAGATCTGCATTGAGGAGAGAAAATAAATACCTGTATGTTCTTTTAGTTTCTACTTAAGTGCCAGCAGCTCCGCAATTTCTGTCTCTAGTCCAGACTTCCTTCTGGGTTCCAGATCTTCTTCCTAATTGGCCTCCCTAATATAAAATTTCTGAAATGCAGCCCTTGGCCTCTTCCTCCCTCCCTCCCATTTCAGTATCTTTGCCTATTTTTCTACTTGTAGCACAGATTTCCCTCCAGTTGCTCATTACAGAAACTTGAGAACCTCACACTCTCCCTCTTCATTCTTTATAGATCTATTACTAAAACTTTTAGGTCTTATCTTCACATAACTCTTGAATGGGCTTGCTTTTCTCTATCCTCACCACCACTAGTCTTTGATAAGTCAGCACCTCTTGCTGCACTCCTGCTGTCATTCTCCCCGTGGCAGCCATGGGAATCATTCAGAGTAGCCCAGGTCAAGTCATGTGACAATACCCTGAACCAGTTCTGCTAACAACTTCCCACTGCAAGGGAGATGGTGTGTCCTGATCCACAGCAGAGCCTGTTCTGGCTTCTGCTGCCCTCTTCAGCTTGATCTCTCTTTGTCTATGGTGCTGCAGCCACACTGGCCTTTTATCTGCTCTGCAAGGGCCTCCACTCTTTCTTTCCCATGTACTCCTCCTCCTCGTTGGTGCATCACACAGGTCATCCTTCTCTTCCTTTAGGGATCAAAGTACTAGCACTTTTAAAAAGAAGTCTTCTCTTTCTTTTCAGCCTGTGTCTCTTCCAATTACAACCCTTGCTTGTGCCCCTCAGGGCATTGGTCATAACCTGTAGCTATCTGTTTACTTATGTGTATAACGTGTGCTGTATGTATCCTCAGGAATCCGTGTCCACCCTCTGTTCGGGCTGCCTCTGCTCTGTCTCCAGCTCCTCACGGGGTTCCTGAGATATTGTAGGTACTCAGCGAATATTCACTGCCTGAGTGAGTCAGTGAATGAATGAGAAGTCCAGAGATGAAGTGTTTTCTCTGTGTTTCTAAGACTTAGTTTTCCCGTATTTTGTGAACTCATGCTGTCTCATACACTAAGCAACCGATGATTTTGTACTAACATTGAGTTGCTAGCACTACTGAGTAGTTCTTGTTTTCATCATTTCTCTCCTGTTAAGGAAGTGTCAGGGCTGCTTCCCTTTGTACTCATCGCTGCTGTTTAACTGCCTCCTTGTTTCCAGGGAGTGACGTCTATCGTGTGACGGATCCTTGGCGCGGAGCAGTGTGGCAGCCCTGCTTCATAGCGAGTGGAGCCAGGATAACTTGGTTCAGTGGTCCGCGTCAGGCTGACAGCCCTGATGATGAGCTTTGAAATGCTTCTGCACTGTCGCAAAGGGCTCTCATCTAAGGAGACTAAGAGGTCTGACATGTTGCTGGGATGAATGCTTCTCGCATTGAGATTTCAGGATTGAAGGCACATGGTGTAGCTAAAATGAATTATTTTTTATCTCTACACTTTCCCGACACATCTGTTGCTTATGTAAGAACTATATTCAGACGAATGGTAGAGAAATAAATGTTCGTTTATGAATTTTGGAGTTGATGGTGACTCAGAAAAGGAAAATCTCCCCATGTATTACCACAAATCTTCTGGCTTCCATTAGTAAATAGATTTGTTTGACAAAGTTCATACCTGGTATATTGAAAGAAGTTTTTATTTTAGTTACACTTAGAAGTATGACACAATCTTAACATGTGGACATAAAACAGCTTTATTTTTATTGCACTTGATACGTTTTTTTTCCTGTAAAAGGAAACACAGGAGAAGGGGTGTAGCTCAGTGGAAAAGCCACTGCTTAGCCTGAGCATGGTCCTGGTTTGATCCCCCGTACTGTCAAAGACAAAACTAAACTGTCAGTATTTTGATCACAAATTCCTAGTGTATTTATAGTTAAAAATGATATTTTAAAAATCAGTGTGCTACTTTGAATTCTAGTATTGATCAGTAAACTTTAGATGTTAGTTTTGAGGAATGGTGGTTGTTATGGTTTGAATCTTCATTGTCCCCCAAAGGCCCATATGCTGAAAGCTTGGTTGTCATCCTGTGTTGCCCCTGGGAGAGTGTAGAACCTTTAAGAGGTGGGGTCTTGTTGGAAGAAGTTGAATCATTGAGGATAAGCCCTTGAAGGGGATATTGGGACCCAGATCCCTCTTTTCTCTTTCTTGTTGCTTCTTTGCTGCCACATGGTGAGCAGCTTTGCTACCCCGTATACTCCCTGCCATATTCTGCTTCACCAGATCCAACTGACCACAGACTGAAACGTATGGAACCATAAATCAAATGTGAATATTTCCTTCCGTTAATTTGTTTATATTGGAAATTTTGTCCCAACCATGGAAAACTGGCTAACACAGTGGTGCTACTGGTTTCAAAAATCATGATCAGGAAAAAAAATAATCAGTTTCTTTACATTGGTAGGATCAAAGTGGCTAAAAGTTTTTCACATCTTGTAGTAGCTATAATATATTCATGTTGTTGATTACTGGCAACATTTGTGTCATTCAGTTGGATCCAAGTCTGTGTGTGTGATGGGGGTTGCTGAACCCTCCTAGGAGGTGACCAGATAATAAAACTGAAAGAAAAATATGTTTTCAATAACCAGAAAGATAATCATATTAGCTTACGTCAAATTAGACAAGAAGAACTCTTTTGGAACAGATGTATAAACAAAATTGAATTAAAGGAGAAGCAACAAATGAGATTATAATTTTGCTGATATGTCACTTATCTGCACCTGGGAGACACAATTACATAAAGGAAGATATAGAACATAAGGACGCTATCCCCTAAAAGGGAAAAGCAAGGACTTCTGTAAAAGTTTAAGTTCTAATAATAAAAAAATTAATAATTATTGTCAATTTTAATCTATCATTACCATCTTTAAAGTGTATATCTTAGAAATTAAAAAGAAAAAAATCATGAAATAAAAAAATTAAAGACAGTTAAATAAAAAGCTTTTAAAGTAGTCTGTTCAGCTAAAATAATTCAATTATAATCTTTAGAGTTTATTTTAAATCGCAGGGTTTGATGCCAAATGAAAAAAGTATGAAGAAATTTTTTTTTCCATATAAACCATTCCTGAAGCTTAAGCCACAGTGAGTTAGTAAAATTAATTTTTTTTTAATAGAGCAGAGAATGTGTGATTAGACCAGGAAAGAGGAAGCAAACTGAGGATCTTGGTCCATAGGATCATTTACATGTTCTGCGAATGTGTACTTTCTTTTCTCCTCGGCTAGATTTTGAAGCTCCTTCATTTCAGGAGCCATAATAAACTATAAATTATAATTAAGAAGGCAATATAAGAAAATAAAATATGTATTAAAATAGTAGTAATAGTAGAAATTGTGTAGGCCTACAAAAAGAAGACTACTAAACCTCATAAAGAAAAATGACGTCGCTACATGAAGCAAGTGGGCAGTGAGCTATTTTGAACATATTTAATATAGTAAAAGTAGGAGTTTTTCTGCAGGCTATAGTTGTCCTCTCTGACCCACAGAGGCTATATTTCCAGACCCCCCCAGTAGATGTATGAAACATCAAGCTTATTTTTAAATTTGTTATTGTACGTGTTTGCAGTACATAATGTTTACAATCTTTATGTGGAATTAGTACTGTGCGTAACACATTTTAATTCCTTTTTTCATCTCCCTATTCTTCTGCCCCCTCCCTCTCCCTCCATCTCTTGATTCCCTTCCCATTTGAGAAAGAGCTATCTTCCTACTTCCTGTTATCTATCTTTTATTGTGCTCTTTATTTATATTTTGAGTTTTTCATATAAGAGAACCCATGCAATATTTCAACTTGTATATCTGATTTATTTCACTTAACATTATAGTCTGAAAGTGTATCCATTTTCCTACAAATGACTCAAGTTTATCTTTCTTTATAGCAGAACTGTACTCCATTGCATGTAAATATCACATTTGGTATTCATGTCAATGTACGTATGGGCTTCCACCAAGGTTTAGTTATTATGAATTGTGCTGCTATAAGTATTGGCATGCATGTACCTCTATAATATAATGTCTTTACCTCTTTTGTGAAGATACCTAGGAGAAGAATTTTTGGTCAAATGGAATAACTAGTTTTAGTTTTGTGAGGCATCTCAATACTGATTTTCATCGTTTAATTCCCACCTACAATGTAGAAACTTATATATAGTTCTCCTCCCATGCGTACATGCGTATGATCAACTTTAATTTGTAAATTAGTCACATTAAGAGATTAACAATAATAACTAATAAAATAGATCAGTCATAACAATATACTGTGATAAAAGTTTTGTGAATGTGGTCTCTCTCTTTCTGTCTTGAATTATCTTATTGTATGGTACCAACTACAATTGACTTCAGATAGTTAAAGCTAGAAAAGCAACAGTACAGATAAAGAGGGATTAGTGTCATTCACAAGTTTAGTAAAATTAAATGAAGTCGAAAGAGGCAACTACTGTATGTATATTCAAATAAATTATTGTAAATACACTTGACAAACAGTACTTTAAGAAAATCAAAATACATATAAAAATGTTATTTAAAGGGGACATATCTATGGCTAACATAGACACTATAAAAAAATAAACTAATTTAAACAAAACCCAGATTTTTGAGGCTTTGGTACAAAAGTAAACTTCTAAAAATGCCAGAGATTTCCCAGAAATAGTTTCTAAAATTTTAAGATTTAATTAGTATCAAATGGATCATCACAGAATAATGAAAGTGAAGACTATATAATAACTGATCTTTATGTAGTTAAACTCTGCAGAAAGACAATTCACTATTTTTTAAAATGGATAAATTGAAAGTAAAAAAACCTATGATTATATGAAGAGTAAAAATTGTCTGGGGAAAACTAAAAGGCAAGCCAAATATTGAGATATTGGCAACAATAGAATGAAGGAATTTTTATAAAACGAGTTCATAAAATTAATAAGAGAAATATTAAAATTCTGTAGGTCAATACCAAAAACTGTTCATTGTGACATTTCCTAGAACATTTAAAAACTAAAAATGAGGTAACTACACAAAAAGAAAGAGATTCTCAAGTAAATTAGTGAATATTGTTTTGATTGAAAAAATACACAGCCCCTTACAATAATGGTAAGGAAAATTAGCCACATAAATTACATGCACTATTATTATAATGGGGCTAAAAGTGTCTAAAATATAAGAAGGAAATATGTACACATTATGTAAGTTGTGTAAAGATAACAGGATTTTTATAGTTTTAAAACTTAGAGTAAGCTTTGAAAGTTAAAAAGAAAAGAATTTGAAAAGATCCTTATACTCCAAAGGTAATAAGTAAATAAAAAATTATAATTTTTATTATTCTAAAAGATTTTGCTATATACAGGTATAATATCTTCCACTTCAATATAATATTAAATATCAATCTGAAATACTTGTTTTTTGTTTGTTTGTTTTGTGTATTGCGGGTACCAGGGGTCGACCTCAGGACCTCGCGCACCAGCAGGCGCCCGTGCCGCTGAGCGATATCACCAGCCCTTTCTTCCTATGTGGGTTCCGGGAGTCGAACTCGGGCCCTCGCGCTTGCCAGGCAGGCGCTTACGCTGCTGAGCCATCTCACTGGCCTTGAAATACATGTTTTTATGGTGCAAAAAATAATATTGTTAGGGATGAATGATAGATGTCATTAAATATATTTTTAACACTAAGACGGTATTCATTTTTGCACCTGACCTAATCTTCTATGTTGTTATATGAATGGATTAGTACATTTAGGATTTTCTTTTTGAGTGCCATTGGTAGAAAACATGGTTTTGTTTATCCTTTATATAAATTTAACATATTCTTCTCAGAGCCAGCTCCCAGTACACACCCATTTAATTCTGCTCCTGAGTGAGGGCCAAGCCTGTAATTTGCTTTGGGTTTATTTGGGAAGACCTTGTCTCCTCAATATCATTTAGTCTCTCTGAACAGAAGAGAAGCATAAAATCTGGCTCCACTTGCTTGCACTCTTTCCTTGTGTTCAAGTTTCACACAAGTCATGGGCTTTTTCTGCAAGCTGAGCCACAGGGTAAGAGCTATCTACAGGCCCAACAAGCTGGAGTGAGCTTTGCTGAGTGCAAATTAATCCAGACACTAGGTGAGGGAGCCTAGGTTCAAATTCCAGGTAATGTGGCAGGGAGAGGCTAAATACAGAAGGAAGTTGGAAAGTAAAATTGAAAACTGAATGATTATTAAAGAGCTAGGATATTTAATCCAAAGAAGGAGGATGGGGCTCTGGAAAGACCAAGAGACAGAATATATAATTAGGAACATTTACACGTGTTTTGATTGATTTCACAAATACTCATTGATTGCCTGCTCTGGGCATGCCCTCTATGGGACTGAGTGACGAACCTCAGAGTAATAAATTGTGAAAGTCTGAAGAGGGTTTATACTCTGAGTGGACAGTTAAATTATCTAGTCTTGTATATGTGGCGAAGGACCTGGTCATACTTGTGATTGACTCTAACTTCTAAGAAAAGTTAAGACAGCATTAAAACACATATCAGGAGTGGACATAAAATATTTCTTGACATAAAAGATGATGTGTATCTTGTTATGCTTTGGGAAGTATAATAATATATTATTCTCTGATAATGTTTAATGTATCAGAATGTACACATTTATACATGCATTATTACAAATCCACCTTTTCATTTTCAAAATTTGAAGAACATTTGTTCCTTCTCTTTCAGTGAAGCTTTCCAGGAAAGCAGCTGTGTGTGTCAGAAGTCCTGTAGTGTGCTTTGCAATGAGATACGCCAGTCAGATAACGGGTAGAGGGGTGACTCATGACTCTCAACCTGGATTGGATCTGTGCTCACTGAGAGATTATCCACAAGAATACAGGTTGAAAGGGGAAAACTGGAAATCAACTCATCCTGAGAAACCAGTTTAAAGAGATGAACTAGATACTCATTCTGCTAAAAGCTTTGGCGTTCCATAATAATTAGACTTTTTGAAGTGAAGCTACCTACTCTTTGTCATTTTTTGTGACTCAAACTTTTAAAATACTCAGTGGTACACTTGAGTAATATTGAAGGATTTGTTTCTAAAAGTTCTGCCCAACTCTGATACTGTTCACATTCTACCCTAGTTTGTGTGAACTAGTTTGAGCTCGCTCTTTATCTGAATCTGGTGAAGATTTACGGTTTTTCTTTGAAGTATGTTAGTTATATCTCCAAGATCTGACTAACAATGATGACTGTGATGATGGTGACATACACTATAGCACATTTCTGGATGACTCATTTTACCAGGATATGAGCATTCCAGCTTTATATTACGCATCACTTTCCATTGAGAGTGGGAGAGGACAGAAGCTTGCGATTTGGACAGAATGTGTAAATTACAAAGGAAATCATTTTTTATTGCTCAGTATTTGGTAAAATTAGACTTCATCTCGAATGTTTGCTAGGAAACAAAACCCGGGATTCCAGTATAATGTGAAAATTCTACTTAATGAAAACATCCTAATGAGATATGACATAAATTAATAAAGAACAGCTCACATGTAACAAAACAAAGCCTATATGTGATTTTGAACCCATGTCAGCGGGTGGATCTCACAATGCTGTGGAATAGACTTGAGAGACACAGTCCTATCGTCATGTTTTTATACTGAGGGTGCTGAGGTGCAGAGAGCATGAGAGACTTGCTGGGAGCACAGAACTAGCTCGGAGGAGCTTCATGAAAGATCCCAAGTGGGCAGGAGTAAGTGATAAAAAATTCAAACAGAACGAAAGAATAAAAAAGTGTGTCTGACTTTCATGTTATGCTGTCAATATTCCTTTGGTGTCACCAAGCCTTTAATAATGTCTTAATATTTCAGAAATGATCTCAGTAGAACCAGAGAGCAGAGGTGTCCTTAAGGAAGTAAATTTGTGCTGAGACTCATAGCCTAGAAGGAGATGGCTTGGTGAAGAGGGTAGAAGGAAGAAATTCACAGAAGGAGACCAGGACAGCCACAGTCAACCTACCATGGGATATGACTATGAACTTATAAACTATAAATCTGTGTCCTCTCTCATAATAAGAGCTTATTGAGGACAGATGTGACTTGTTCTTTGTTGTACTGCTCATTCTCTGATGCTGTGACACACAAACTGGAAAAGAGCAATAAACCAATGAATAACAAAATGAATGCACACGAGTATACGATGGTTATTTTAAACTACACTGGATATGTGATATGTATACAAATATATGTTATTTGTCTATGAAATTCGAATGATTTTGGTGTCTACAAAATAATTTAAAAAGAGACAGGCCTAGATGGCTACAAATATTCATGAACACTCTCTCTGTATTCTATAATTCTTTTTTTTTTTTTTTGTGGGTACCGGGGGTCGACCTCAGGACCTCGCGCACCAGCAGGCGCCTGTGCCGCTGAGCGATATCACCAGCCCTTTTCTCGTATGTGGGTTCCGGGAGTCGAACTCGGGCCCTCGCGCTTGCCAGGCAGGTTACGCCTCTGAGCCATCTCACCGGCCCTATTCTATAATTCTTATAGTAGGTTCTTTGCACTCTTTTCAACAAAGAACTTGATTTTAGTCTTTGCTTTATAAAAGTGAGTTAGTGGATCATTACACTTAGACTCAAGAGCTTGGCCACTTAGTTGAGGTTGGTAATAGTCTCAGAGGAATAACTTGTGGCCCCTTGACCACGGAGAATGAGAAACAAAATGTATTTCCACATGGTATGTCTACGCCAGTGTCTTCAACATCCTCTGCATGTAGACTATACATGGTGATTTATTAATGTTATATATTCTGAAACCTCAAGTTATTCTGTAAGTTAGGCACTTTATAGATTAGTAAACTAAGACATAGAGAAGTTAAGCAAATAGTTGCAGATTACATAGCATGTGGTGGGCAGGTGGTGTCTTAGCTGATGTAGGATTGACTCCATCAATACACATATCTTTCCAAACTCTGTGTTGTGCTTACTCTTTTGTTTTTGTTTTCTATGGGGAGCTCAGCTAGACTCTGTAAATTTCCACTTGCTCTTGGAGACTGAAGTGCTCAAGAGGAGCTCAACTTGATTTAATCACCATTCATTTGTTCACTCACTCACTTATTTGTTCAACAAAATGTTTGTGTGCCATGTGTACCACATTATCAGGCCACATATTGAGAATACAAATGCCACACCAGTCCCCATCCTTTCTGAACTCAAAGGTGATTGGAAAATGAGCAGGACAACAGATGCCATAGAGGTGTCTGGGACAAAATTACATATAGGCTGACATCTGCAACTTGAAGGAGGAGAGGTTTGGATCATGTTTTTAGTCCATAGTTGGCTGGCTCCAAGCAGGAAGGTATGGCAGAGGGGCATAGTGGAGGAAAGCTGCTCACTTCATGGTGGACAGGAAGCAGAGAGCAAAAGGAGGGACAGGGGATCCACCCTACCAGATCCTGTCCCTAGTGACTACTTCTGACCAGATCCCACCTCTTAACATCAAGGTAGCCATAGCACCTCCATGATTCAATCGCCTTCCTGAAGCCCTGCCTGTGAGTCCATGAGGCTCTTGGGAGACATCTGGAGATAAACCATAACAAGATAAAATTAAGACTACTAGAGACATGGATGGGGTGGAGAGGAGTGCAGGCAGTGAGCAGGGATCCTTCTTGTGTCCACAGGCATTTGATAGGCTCCTTGTAGTCATGATCACTGGTCCAGCAACCTCTAATTTTCAGCCATCTGAGTAGCCTGTGTGTGCTGATCGATTGCACAAGCAGATTTTTAGGCACGAAGGCATGTAGCTTAAGTGCCACAGTGCTGTGGCTCAGCTTGCAGTGATTACAACTTGCAGAACCTTAACGGGGTGACCTGAGGCTCTGGCTTCCTTCACAGGCAGGATGAGCAGAGACCAAATCTGGTCAGGACTCTTATGGTACACTATGAAGTGCACAGTGCTGCTGGCATGCTCACATGACCTTGCACACATGACCCACCACATTCTCCTGGGGCTTGGGAACATGGCCAACCAGCAGGGCCATGCTGAGGAAGGCACAAATTCTGTCTTCCTGAAGAGAACACACCCCCATTGTCTGTTAGATGTCTAGAGAGCTTTCCCACGAGGTCTGGAGCCTTATAAATTTTATGACCGTTCTGTAAGTTCCCAGGGACAGATGGGGGTGGGGAGTAAGTGCAGAATTAGGATATTGTCACTTCCTTAGACCTTACCATAGTTAAGCTACACTTGAAATAGAACGGAACCTGTTAAATTTGAGTAGGGGAATGGAGACATACTCAGATTTTCACTTTCAGACCAGTAGTGTTTCTCTCTCTCTGTCTCTCTCTCCTTTGTTCTCTATTACTTTGTCTTTATTTCTTTTTGTCTCTGTCTTTCCGTTACACACACACACACACACACACACACACACACACACACACACTGTGCTTGCTACTGACCTTAATTTTACAAAAAAAAACTTAAGAATCTGTCTTTCTAACTTGAATCAGTTCTGTAGGGTAGCTTATAATAGAAAAACAAAGGTAAAAGTAGGCACTGCCTTCCTCACAACCAAAGTTGAAATCAAACTAGAAATGTCAACAGGGACTTAACCTTTAAAGTCATCTTGGAAAGCCCTGCTGAGTGCACGTTTACCCCTCTACCTTTTGGGAATTCTTGGTTTTCAGCATCAAACACCACAAGCTATCCTAAATTTAGCCTCCTTCGTTTGAGTGTTCTCACTTCCCTAATTACACTACAAGCCTTCCAAGATGGCTAAAAATGTGTTCATCTTGAACTCCCTCCCCTTCATGCTCAGAATTCTCAACGAAGTTATTCATTGAGACATGACTTGGCAGCGTTTTTTTATTTCAGGTTTGCCAAATGGGTAAACCAGGGCATTCATGTGGGTTACCTATTCATTAGGAAGAAAGTACTTCTCTCTACTTGCTCATTAATGTCTTTTACTTTCCTAAACCACATGAATTAAAGACATCCTTTCTTTTTACCTCAGCTGGGTTTCAAACTTCTTTTGTAACCCTTTTATCAAAAAGAAATATGCAGGTCAGTGTTTCAAAGAGCAGGCACTGTTTCTAAAGGCTATTCAGAAAAAAAAATAATTAAAGTTTATTACACAAAACCTATTTTTCTTTTAGCTTCTCTTTAGAGGCTGAACTAATAAAAGTATAAACATTAATTTAAAAATTTTATTTTAAAGCAGGCTTGTGCTTTGTTACAGTTGCAGAATGGCACAGATTACTGACCATAAAGGATGTCAGTATACCTGTGTGAGGTTTGAGAGTGATTTCTGGCTTTTGTCATGGTGCCAGGCACATAGGGGGTACTCTGTGAATATTCACTGCATAAAGATGAAATCCTGTGAGCTCCACTTTTCAGATGATAGAACTAATAGTTGATCTCCAGAGAAAATGTTATACCATTTATTTTCTTCTTAGTAAACAAACATAAAAATAATGATTGTGCAGTTTAAACTGATCATAGCAAAATATTATTTAGGATATCTTTGTCAAAAGATTAATGTTTTGTGTTTGCTCATCATCCTTGAGGGTTCTTTCCCAGGGGCTATATATATTTTTTTGTGTGTGTTTGTGTGTGTGTGTGGGTACCGGGGGGTCGACCTCAGGACCTCGCACGCCAACAGGCACCCGTGCTGCTGAGCAATATCATCGGCCCCTTTTTCGTATGTGGGATCCTGGAGTCGAACTTGGGCCCTCGTGCTTGCAAGGCAGGCGCTTACGCCGCTGAGCCATCTCACCGGCCCAAGGGGCTATATTTTATAGGGACTTGGAGTGTTATCTTCCCCTCCACTGAGTGATTTGAGATGACAAGGACATGTTCACAGGTCCATGTTGCAGATCACCTGAGCAGCATCCCTGAGCTAATAGCTGCTTTGAGCATGCAGCAATACACCTTAGTTCCTGGTCTTGGTTTGGCATTCTTTGGGACTGTTAAAACCAAGAGATAGAATTCTAATGAGTAGGGACGACTGGGAGAATGTGTTCTCCACTGGTTGATTTATGTTTCTTTTTAAATCAGTTGCACTCTTTGATTACTAATTCTGTGACAATTAAAATAAAATGTGTGAAACGGAGGACCGATCCCTGGATATGCCTAATAATCTTGCAAGTGCTCCCCAGAGTGAGCAAAGCCTGCCATTCTATTGTGCTGAAGTTCATCACAGGACTCAAAACAACAATAGCAACAGCAACAACAACAACAACAACATAAAAATAGCCATTAACCGAGGATCAAATTTCTAGTTCACTTATTTCTTTTCTTTTTTTTTTTTTTTTGGTGGGTACCGGGGGTCGACCTCAGGACCTTGCATGCCAGCAGGCGCCCGTGCCGCTGAGCGTTGTCACCGGCCCTTTTTTCGTATGTGGGTTCCAGGAGTCGAACTCGGGCCCTCGCGCTTGCCAGGCAGGCGCTTATGCCGCTGAGCCATCTCACCAGCCCAGTTCACTTATTTCTTATCTCATGTATTGTTTATAAGATTTGATCCCCCATAAATAATTGCTTGCTAACAACACCTAGCTATACTTCAGACTACCCAAGTGGGCTTTATCTGAACAAGATCATGCTGATTGCTGAAGAGATTATTCTAAGATAAAGACCCTTTTTGGAAGAGTAGGTTGATGTGAAGAGATTTGTAGCTTTAATTTGGTGCTATGATAAAATACTATCTACCAGAGAAGAGCATTGACAGGCACACCACTTTATTTTTTTTTCTCTCCACTTGGAGATGATGCATATTAGTTAGGAATCAATTTATTTTTGCTTGATCATTTTATCTTGAAAAATAAGATAATTTTGGTACAAATTACAAGTTAATTTTTTACAATTACATTATCTTTAGAAAACATCTTGAAAATATCGCCTAATTTATAAGAGAACTGGAACCCTAAAACTCAAAACCTCACGCTTCATTGCTAGTATTATAAAATTATAACTGTATAGAATAAAAATAACCAGTTCAGATTGCAGAACATATTATAATTCTTTAGGTTTAATTTCCAATGTAATCTTTTATTACTAATTTCAGTTTTTTAAGAAAATGTGATTAGATCTCTCTTTTTAAGAAGATGCCAGGATCAAGGGAGTAGTAAATGGAACAATATTTCCTCCTGCCCTCAAGTTGCCCATGAGACTCTAGGCAAGTCCATGTTGTTATATTTCAATTGAAATAAGAGAGACATAACCACCAGTAGAAATACATCCTAGGGGTGGTGCGAAAGTGCTTTGCTGAGGAGCTGTGCATCTGTCTAATCCATCTGCATTGAGTTCCACCCTTAAGCAAGTTGTCCAGCGGGAAAAGGATGGATATGAAAGGTTCTCAGAGCTCTTTCAGCCCCAGTCAGGGACACAGCAGGGTAGTGTAGTTTTATGGAAGGGTTTTTTTGTGAAGCTCCAATTAATTTTTTTTCTTAATACTGTGTTCTTAATAATGTGTTCCAATGGATACTGCAGTATTCTAATTTGATTTTCCTAGTAGATGTATCCAAAGTAGATATTTCCACATATTTATTAAGAAGTACATATGTACTGTAGTCTGTGCTCTGCTGCTATAACAAATATCATAAAAAAAAAATAGAAGTTTATGTGGCTCATGGTTCTAGAGCTGCAAAGTTCAAGAGCATGGCACTGGCATCTTGGAAGGACTAATGATACATCGTAGCGTGGTGGAGGGCAGGCAAGCATGTGAGAGAGGGAAGAGGGTCAACTCATCATTTTTATCCATAACAACTCCTTCCATAATGGCATTAATGTATTCCTGAGGCTAGAGCCCTCATGACCTAATCATTGTTCTGTTTCATCTCGTTTTGTTTCATTTTTTTCTGCCGTACTGAGAATTGAATCCAGGTTCTTCACTCCGAGCTACATCCCCAGCCCGTTTTTGTTTTCTGTTTTCTGTTTTGAGACAGTGTCTCACTAATTTATTAAATTGCCAAGTGAGCTACACTGTTTCAAGTAATACAGCCACAGTTAATCTCCAAAGAAAATGTTACAGGAGTTTATTTTCTTTTTAGTAAACAAACATAAAAATAGTGATGGTGGTGTTTAAACTGATCACAACACAATCTTATTTAGGAAATCTTTGTCAAAAGTTCTGAACTTGGATTCTCCTGCCTCAACCTCCCAGAGTTCTGGGATTACAACTGTGTGCCACCATATCTGGCTCTAATTAGTTCTTTTTTTTTTTTTTTTTGTGGGTACCGGGGGGGTCGACCTCAAGACCTCGCGCGCCAACAGGCACCCGTGCCTCTGAGCGATATCACCGGCCCCTTTTTCGTATGTGGGTTCCGGGAGTCGAACTCGGGCCCTCGCGCTTGCAAGGCAGGCGCTTACGCCGCTGAGCCATCTCACCGGCCCCTCTAATTAGTTCTTAAATCTCTTGTGACCTACACTTTTTAAATGTCCCACCTCTTACTACTGTTAAAATGATAATTAAATTTGAACATTCAAACCATAACAATATGCACATAGAATAAAAAAAAAAAAACCAAGTAATTGAGAGTGAGTGAGCATAAGGCAATAGTCTCAATCTGTTGCTAGTTGACCATGGATTTTGGGGGTAATTATTTAAATACTCTGAGCCTAGTATTGTCTCCTGTAATTGTGTCACAAATGCAGAGTTAGGATAAGTTTAGAATTAGCTGGATAGTGTAGGAAATCTGCTGGCTTCTGTTCCAGTTTGACTAGGGTCACAGTATGCTACTGTGGTTGTGTCTTTGGCATATTGGAAGCTATAAAATCTAAAATGAAAATCCAGGGACTGGGGGTATAGCTCAGTGGTAGAATGATTGTATGACATGCAAGAGATCCTAGGTTCAATCAATAGCACAGCAAAAAAATAAATAAATAAAAGAAAATCAAGTTTTGTGTGACCAAGTGTTGCTTTGAAGAGTCTCAAAAGTGGAACATACAAGATATATGGGGTAAAATATGATAAAGTCTTAGTTCTTAGCAAAACTAGCTATGTGACCTTGGGTCATTTAGTTACTTTCTTAGTTACTGTCTCCTTGCTGAGACACAATACCCAGCATCCACAACCCTATGGAGGAAAGGTTTAATTTGGCTCACAGTTTGTAGAGATTTCAGTCCAGAGTCTGCTGACCCCAAAGCAGGCTGACATGGCAGAGGGATATGGCAGAGGAGAGCTGTTCATGGCACGGCAGCAGGAAGCAAAGAGAGAGATCAAGCAAGGAGCAGGAAAGAGATGGTATCAAGCCACGGCCTCAGGGGCCTACCTCTTCCCACTAGATCCCATTTCCTAACAGTAAGTCAGCTATAAGCCTCCGTAATTAAATCACCTTCCTAAAACCCCACCTATGAGTGTTTGAGGTTTTGGGGGGACATTTTAAATGTAAACCATAACATTTACCTTATGCATAAAGCAAGAATAACTATAGGTTTATTTAAGAAAATGATTCAGAGAGAGGTATATAGAGGAATTGTCACATTGCCTGGCACATAATAGCATCTTTTTAAGCAGTGGCTAAATTTATCATATCACGTCACTCACGCTTGACTGTAGGGAATGTAATTGAGTGTTTTCTTATCTTTTAACCCTCAAAGTCACACATCAATTTGTACTGCAGTTTTATTAAGAGTTATTTTGAAGACAGTCATTTCTACTGAATATGAATTTGAATCTTTAATGGTTACAGATCACCCAGAAGAAATTGTGTTTCATAGGGGAAAAAAAGTAGAATTGAGTTAGAGAATTCCATACAGATGGATTTTTCACAAGGGACTATTGTAAAAATGGAAACAACCTTAATAACTCATCTTCATGTGGAATATAGTGACTAAGTCAGGGCAAACATACGCCAGTAAACTTCACTAAATACTCACTGACTTTGGTGCTTCTCATTGAATGTACCCCAGAGGGCCACTATTTTTAAAAGTTTTACTTTCCTTTCTAGAGACCATGGAAGGAAGCCATCCTTCTTGCTTGAATGTTCTTTAAGATGCCTATCCAGGGTCCCGAAAGTCTTCTTGGAGGTCTCAGCCTACATTATCCGTAGTCGTCCTTTTTGGCCATGGGCACTAAGGTGGGCTAACAGATGATGAAGTGTGTAAGGCTGCTCTATGATCACCATTTCCACATGGGTTCTGGGTGTTTATCGTCCTTGGGTATGTGATGTCATCAGGTTTGAGGACCTTGACTCCTTCTCATTCATCACACTGACAGATGGAGAACGTGGACAGTTTGGAGCCCTGCACTCTCTGCACTTGCTTGATATGTGCTGAGCCAACAACCCCTGAGTTCTCGTGGGGCTATGTTGGACAGCACTCAGAGTGACATAAAGGAGCAGAAAAAAGAAACGAGGTTGATCATAACCTAACAGTTCCAGTGCATTCAGGTTCTGGAACTATTAATATGTTCCTAGGAATTTTGCTTTTTAATCAATTTTCTTTCTTCTTGCTGGTACTGGTGAGTGGCCCAGGCTCTTTGCACTGACCTACATCTCCAACACTTTTTTTTTTTTTGAGACTGGAGATTCTCCCTAAGAGTTTTCCTATGTTGCTAAATTGCCTAGGCTGGGCTTTAGCTGGTAATCCTCCTGCCTCTGCCTCCCAGAATGCTGGAATTACAGGCGTGTACCACCACACCTGGCTATAATCAAGTATTTTGATCGAACTTCTTTTTCATTTTTTAAATTGTGAACCATTTCAGTGTTAAAAGATTTCATTTATTGATTCTGTTTTGGCAGTACTTTTTTTTTTTTTTTTTTGGTATTTGTTAAATTCTTTTGTATAGTATTTAAGTGCTGACAGTTTCCTTACTTTGTGCATTTGTGTAATTTTTGTGTTTCTGAGTTTTGCTGTTTGGGGAGAGAACCAAATTTTATAAATATTTGTTAAGGAGTTTTTTGAAAGGAGGAATCTGTTACTTTTTACTGTATATAGGAAGCAGATGGGAAATAGTTTTAAGTACCTCCTAAGAACTTTGAATTAAGTGCATAACACACCTCAGGAAGTTAAACTGTTAAAGCCAAATGTGATAAATAAGAGAAGAGCTGTGAAAATTTGAATGAGATAGTTTTCCTGAGTCATATAAAAGTTTAAAAAGGGATATATTAAGAAAAGGCAAGGGCGTGTGTGTGTGTATCTGTCTGTTTATGTGTAAGAGGGGAAGGGAGCAGAGGGATATATTGGTTAGCATGAGGACATTAAGGAAGAAGTCAGTGCTTCTTGTTAGTTTTAGTGGAACAACAGATTTAGCCAAAGATCCATGTTGTAGAATTCCACATTCCAGATGAATAGTCAGTGAGTAGGTGGAACCTCAGACCATCCTGACTTCATGCCATTGTCCTTTGAAATCGTGTAAGCGATTTTTCAGGCCTTGAAATCCATGCTCCTCAAGCAATATGAGCCTTTTTGTGTCCCACCCAGTGCAGATGCCCACACAGAGATATGTGCTACTTGTGGCTTCTTTAGTTTTCTAGAGTTTTGTTTTTCATTATATGTTAGAAGATTCAAGTAGCATTCTAGTTCTTCTACTTTGATTTTTGCAAGCTTGGGTCATTTGAATTCCCTGTGAGAGCTGCTACACTGCTGTAGCATAATCATGTCTGAGCTCGTGGTGCCGCGGGGCCTGGCCTGGGTAATCTGGTGCCGTCCCGTGAGACCTTGAGTAGCAGAGCAGCTGCTTTCTAGTAATGCATTGACTGCCCCACATTTGGTTCCATTTTAAATGCCGTCTTACCACGTTTGTTCTTATGGTTTAATTTGCTCTCTACTAGTAAAAATGCTGCATGAATAGTTTGATTCTTCTGAAAGTCATTAGAGATCAACAAGTCAAAATTCTATATAAACGTGTTATCCCTCTCTCTCTCCTCCACTTCCTCTTACTCTCTTTAACTTCTTTTCTCGTCTCTATTATTTCTTTTTTTCTTTCTTCAATTTACCATTTTTTTTTTTTTGAGCACCACTGTGTGCCAGACATTTTACTAAATACTAGGGATACAAACTCTTATAATGTTGCAGGACAAAATACACACAATCTGCAGCAAAAGTTTAAATATATTTTCCAATTGTGTCATGAATTCAGTTTGAGTCCAGAAGTATATGTTACATTTCTTTTATATGCAAGCACTAGGTATTTAAGATTTTGTGGAAAATGAAAACAAAATCATAAGACTTTGCTTCCAGTTATTCATATTCTACAAAGTGATATTAAATGCTTAGGAAATAGGAGAAAATTCCAGGCACAATGTGAGAAATCTTAAGTGAAACATACAGAATATTTTTGCGGATAAATAGAGATTGCACTTCTAACTAAAATATTATTGGATAAAATGAGTGGTATTAAGGTTTGCAGTAGGACCGCTGACTAAATTCAAATTAAATGAAGAGTTGAATCAGGGGACAAGGGCCAGTGTAGAGTTGTGTGGAAGACTGTGAAAGGCAAGTAGAGTTGTTCAGAAGTAAATAAGCTGCTGAAGTTTAGACACCGTTCCTTCAAGCACAGGACTGTCCAGGTATGACAGGTCAGGAGAACATAGTCTTATTTTAGGAGCTACTGTCTAAATTACAAGATTGGGCCACCTGCTTGAAAAGCTAGGTTGAAGGTAGAATTAAAAAGCAGTTTCTTGTGGTTTGTATGGTAGATGCCTGCTGATTACTATGAAAGTGATTTAAAGAGAATTATATAGTTTAAGTATTTTTTTCTGAGGAGAGCCTTAATTGGTTTAGTGAGCTATGTCTCAGAAGCTTGTTCATCTGGCAGAGTCCTCAGCCACCCATTCCCCCTTTTTCTCCTCCCCACACACCTGAGAACAATAAGGCAATGTCAGGACTTGCTGTTCGTGAGGAGTTGTAAGTACATCATGCCAACAGGCGCATAAAGTGAGAGTAGTTGTTAAGGTAGCTGACTCTATCTGCAGGGATTAGTGTCAGCTTTAACCCAGTTAAGATAGTGGAACTTAATTCATACATCAATGTAAAGACTTTGAAGGTTTATCAGGAAAGGATAAGATCAACAGCTGTATTTTGGGAAGATTGTTCTGCCCAAAGCATATCTGGCAACAGAAAAACATTTATAGGTATATTGTAACATCTTACGAAGAGGTAGGAGGTATTACAGTAGTTGTATTCTGCATGGAAGAGCCTCCTCCTCATAAGTCATGGTGAAGACAAAATCAACAGAACTTGGCAATAAATCAATAAGTTAACTACAGGCAGCAGTGAGAAGCAAGAATCATAAAATTTAAAAAGCTTGATTCTAGGCAATAAGCCAATCCATGAAAAAAAAAAAAAAAGGAAAAGAACAAGATACAAAAGTAGGGAAATAAGCAAATGCATGAAGAGATGTTAAATTTGGAAAATGAAATTTCAGATCAGGTGAACAATCTTGCATTTCACCAATAAAAGTCCACAATACATTGGCTAATAGCAAGTGATACTTGATCTACTTTCATAATAAAATACATATTATTTTTCTTCCCTCTTGGAAAAGTGAGTCATCTACTCAAAACTGAGTGTTGACCTTTGAAAGGGCTTGCTATTTGTTCCCAGTTATCTTGAAAGCTGGTGAGATTCACACTGGATGAAAATGTTTTGTGTTTTGATCTAAAGAAAAATAAATGCGTACTTTCAAAACTGCAAATATACAATCATCATGAAGCTATACTCAAGCCTCATGCCAAAAACCATTGTTCCATAAAAAAACAGTATTGACTGTTTTAAGAAAGAATAATATTGGCATGCCTGTTATATGTTCAAACTGAAACGTATTTGTTTAATCATAATTCAAGAAGTTGTAAATGTAGCATTAAAATTTTTAAATTGTCAGAATAAAATTTATTTTGAAACATATGCTTATAAGAGGCAACCTGTATTTACTGACAAGGAAAACTTTCCTGCTGGAGTATTTCCTATTTGGACTATGCATATATAAGTCACATTCTAGTTCGGAAAAGCCCAGAAGTGTGGATGTAGCTAGATTTTAATCCATGGTAGAAGGAACAGTCATCGTGCACTTTGGTTAAGGCATGCTTCAGGAAGCTCATATTTAAGAGGTTGTAAGTTTTATTTTAAGAGGGAAGTAGTAGACTTGTTTGCAATATGGATGGTAATCTTGAACATATTCTCTCCCAAATCCTTGAGTTTCTTACCTCCGGAGAATCCAGCCGTGGGACTTTAGACACTTCTAGTGTATATGTTTATGCTTTTCAGTTGACTGTCACTAAGAATGACAATTCAGTTTTCTTATGTATTTTCAAAAATGAAAATATTCTACTTCATAGTTAATCAGGAAAGCAAGAACACTTAGATTTTTCAAGCAGCCACATTACTTTATAGTGAAACTTTTAAAATTTAAATTTATGTTTTAACTGTTACAAAAAGTAAAAATTATACATGTTTCGCTCTTGATTTATAATTTGGTTTCTCTTATAAACCATGAGATATTTAAGCTTGTATGTCTGATTTATTTCACTTAACATTATGGTCTCAAGGCGGATCCATTTTCCTCCAAATGACTACTTATGACAGAGTAGTACTCCGTTGTGTGCAAATACCACATTTTGTTTATGCATTCATCTGCTGATGGACAGAGAGACCTCTTCCAAGATTTTTTGCTATAAACATGGGTATGCATGTATCTCTGCAATATGATGTCTTTAAATCTTTCGGGAATATACCTACATGGAAAATATCCGGGTCAAATGGAATTTCTCGTTTCATTTTTTTGAAGAATCTCTGTACTGTTTAAAGAGGAAAATAAAAGATAGATAATAGGAAGCAGGTAGAGAGCTTTTTCTCAACTAGAAAGGGAATCAAGAGATGGAGGGAAGGGAAAGAGAGGGGAGAGAAAGGGATAAAGAAAGGAATCAAGATGTGCTATGTACATGTACCAACTCCACACAAGGAATGTAAACATTATGTACTGCAAACATGTACTAATAAAAACATAAATTAAAAAATACATATTTATGGGATACCATGTGATGCTTTGATACATCTATATGTTTTGTAATACTTAAACAGGGCAAATGCATCTACTTTATCAAATGTTTATCATCTAAAAATTATTATTTCTTTACAGTGAGAACATTCAAAATGCTTTCTTCTAGCTTTTTGAAATATACAGCACATTATCATTGTGTACAGCCACCCTACTATGCAGTACCACACCAGAACTCACTGCTCTTACCTAACTATAACTTAGCGCCCACTGATACTTTCCCTATCTCAACAACTTTTCCCTGTCTCACCTTTCCACCTTCCCCTCCCCAGCCTCTGGTTATCACCACGTTACTCTCAACGTCTATGAGATCAACTTTTTTTTTTTTTAATGTATCACACATGAGTGAGATTGCATATAGTGAAACTTTGGTATACCAGTAGCTCTCCAAAATTTCCAGGAAATTTGTAAGTTGCATGCCTTAAACTTGATGAGGTGGAATATTCCTGAAGTTTTCTATTTTCCATAATTCTGCTTATGTATAAAGGTGGTATTTCCTAAAATAGAATGGTTAATGAAACTGTGTCAGCTTGGCGACCTAGCAGTATACCTTGTTTGTTGCTTTTCTAAAATAAAATAGGCTACAATTTATTTTCAGATTACCTTCTTTGTACTGAGTCTTATAAAATACTTGAAAATGGAGACAATTACATGTTAATCAGAAAGGAGGATTTGAAGTGAAATTTAAATTTTAAAAATATTGGTCTTAAATGCTTGATTGGGTTGAAGGGAGGATTGAATTCATTACCATATAAGTAAAAGCACAGTGGCAATTTTAAAGTATTGAACCTCAGCGAAGGATCTTTGAAAGATGAGTCTGGTTAGGAAGGAAACTAAGAAACAGGTGAGCTATGTTTATTTTTAAAGCCTGGAAAAAAAGTTGAAGATACTAATTCTGATGTTGGGGAAAGGATCCATTTTGTGAAATTTAACATGTTTAGAAAATATTTGAAAAGTAGTTTCATAACATATTTCTATGTGATTGCAGGTACCTCAGTACATGAGTTTTTCCTATTTATTTATTTAGCAACCATGGAGATTCAACCTGGGACCTTCTCACTGAGCTACATCCCCAGCCCCCTTTAAAAATTTTTTTTGACACATGTCACCAAGTCATTAAGTTGCTTGGGCTAATTCAAACTTGTGATCCTTCTATTACGACCTACCAGAATGCTGGGATTCCTGGTGTGTGCCATCATGCCTGGCTCCTCTTTAATATTTTAAAGTTATTTATTAGTTTGTAAGCTGGTAAGTGCATAAGATCCTGAAGGTCATAGAAAGTAGGTGTTGTCATGGTTTAACGTACTTGATCAGGGTCTGAATATGCAGAGAGGTAAGTTCTCTTGTCTTCCATTGGGGCGGTATAATCAGACCTTCACAGACCTAGAGTGTACTTTTTTCTGATGTGGACCTAGTTGCTTCTAGGAGACTCACCATGAACAAAGGAATTAACCACTCTCCTATAGACCTCGCAGAAAGGCTGGAGGAGATGATGGTGGATGGTGATGACTCTAGGATCACACTGAAGATTGGAATGGATCAGTCCAGGGTTATGATGGGCCACCTCGCAACCAGAGGAGTCAGGAACAAAACACAGTAAACTTCTGGGCCGCCAGGAGGCTCTCTCTTCCCCCAAACTTATCTCATCGAGAATACCTGAAATCTCACCACTTGAAGAAACATTGCTTAGATGCCTTTGACAACTTGTTTTCAAAACCACATGAAACCAGAAAACAAGGGAAAAAACAAAAATGGAAATATGTAGAAAATGCAATATTTGTACTGTTTTCTGACATTTTATGTCTTAACTTTAAGGTAAATCCGATTAAAAAATAAAGTTGTCCTCTGCATCCATGGGTTCTGCATCTGTAGATCTAACCAACCATGGGTTGAAAATATTTGCAAAAACCTTATGTCATTTTGAACATGCACAAATTTTCCTTCTTGTCACCTCCTAGACAATACCGTATAACAACTATTTACATAGCATTTACCTTATATATTATAAAAAATCTAAAGATAACTGAATATATATGGGACAATGTACCTAGGCCATATGCAGACACTGAACACTTTACATCAGGACTGGAGAATCCATGCTTTTAGTATCTGCAGGAAATCCTAGAACCAATCCATTGCAGGTACCCAAGGACACTATATATATTTTGACAAGATCAGAGATGAGCAGAGAGGGATGCTAGTTGACCTGTGGAGAGAGGGGAGCAGCAAAGGGGCAAAGGAAATAAATGCATTGAGTGTGCTGTGCTAGGTACTTCAAAAATATATTGATTCAGTTATTCCTCACAAAGGCAGGCATTATTAGCCCTATTTATTTATTTATTTATTTTTTGTGGGTACCCGGGGTCGAACTCAGGACCTCGCACTTGCCAGGCAGGTGCTTATGCTGCTGAGCTATCTCACCAGCCCAAGGAAGGCTCGCTTCTGTTTCTTTTTCTTTTTTTTTTTTTTAATGAGGGTACCAGGAGTCGAACTCAGGACCTCCCACTTGCTGGCCAGGCACTTATGCCACTGAGCCATCTCACCGGCCCTAGCCCTATTTATAAGTTGAAGAAACTGGGGCCCAGATATTTAAGTGGATGGATTATGTCTATCCTGATAATAGATAGTAGGTCTGTACTCCCAACTCATGTCTGTGTGACTCCAAGCTCCATGGCATTTCGGTGCCTGAGACTGTGTTCCTCCGGGAGTTCAGCTAGTATGGTAGGAGTCCACAGCTCCTTGAGGCCATCTTGACAACTTGGGGCCAATGCGGAGTTTTTCAGAGTGGCTCAAGATTGTGAGATTCTTGGTGCCGATGAGCTTTTAGGTGAAATCAAAATGTAGGAGAACTGAGGAAACTGCCCGAGATGTACCTGCCCACGAAGACATTTATGTTGACTTCAGACCCTCAACTTCCAGATCATCTTTAATAGCATTGATCTGCCTGAAATATGCTTCTGGTTGAAACGAGCTTCCTTTCACTTATCCCCATTCTAAATTCCGTTCTCCAAACCTGCAAAATTTTGTTTCACTTCTCACCCACCTGTGATTTTACTCTGGTGAGCAAAAACCACTATAGCACTGAACAAAGGAAACTTTCATATTGGTGATGCTGGAATTGACAGAGCAAATGATTTATGGTAACAGAAAATAAAAATCTCCACTGTGGCTAAATTGTTCCAAGAAAGTATGATCACTAAACCAAAAGTTTTCAGAAAAAAATATTTCTAGAGGAGAATGAAATTGCATGTGGGAAGTGAGGTGTCATTGTGAATTGAAAGGAGAAAGACATTATGTAAAATTTCTGATTCATAAAGAAGAGCTTGTTCGTGTGTTTTTGCCATAGATGATGTTAGATTCACTGTAACGTTTTGACCAAATGGATATAAAGCAGGTACATAATAGTTTAGTCTTAAACTGCAATTAATTACTGAACAATTGAAGTATCATCTTTTGTAACTATAATCTTTTACATGTATGTCACATAAAATATGTGAGACTTTGGAGGAAAAATAGTTAAGTACAGATAAACAAATAGAATTTGATGAGCACTATCCATTTTGGACAGCCTTTGATTGAATGAAACTTCCTACTGACTACCACCAAGCTAGACAGAACCAACTTTGGGTAAAGAGGTAGGAGGCAGATGCACAGGATATCACAATTTCCACTCCCTCTCCCACTAATGCTTCTGTATATGCAATTCAAAAGTCGTGCTGGGGATGAAGGAGAAGTTCTGGATTTACAATATTATAATCAAAAGCCTTTTCATCCCTAAGAAACTCCTAGAAGAAAGCGATGTTTGAGGCTAAATTTTCAAGTTTCTTTTCTAATGTATCGCCATATATTTTTTTGCCTCCAGTTTTCAGGAGAGGTACAGATGACAGCTGGCATGTGCAGAGGTGTATGAAATGAGTCTCATATAAATAGATAGACACATGGGAAGCTATGGAGTTTAAATTAGCAGATCTCGTCATCTATCTCATTACTAACCATTATTTGCAGCAAAGAAACAAAAACCACTTGTTCTCTGTGTCTGTTATATAGCAATGGTAAGTGTGTGACTTGAATCTGTGAAATTGTTGCAAAACACTAATTTGTGTAAACGCTCTCACTGAAGTATTCTTGTTGATCAAATATTTAATGAGACTTTCTTTTGTGGAATCAGTCACGCAGACTGAGTGCAATGAACAGAAATTTCATTTCAATAATGAAAAGTGTGTCTTTGAAATACCAGTATATTCATTTTTTAAATAGAATTCTCTTTAGAATTTTATTTTTTTCTTTCATTTTTTTCTGAAAGGTCAGAAATAAAAGATAGTGCAAGTATGCAAGTATTGATAAAAACTGGCTTACAAACTTCCCTGCAATGAAGGCCAGATTATCTTATGGAAAAGTGCCCATGGCATAGACGCGAGCAATTTTGTAAATCTTCCAGTGATTATAAGCAGCTAAAGAGTAAATGTAGGTACTGCTGGGGTGAATAATAGATACAAAGCTAAATACACTAAAATACTTGATTCTGTTTTGGGGAATTTCTAAATGTTTCACTCATGCGTTCTGAAAGTTTGTCTTTTCAGGAACTGTGTTATAAAGATTCTGGCACCTATGTTCAAAAGATATATACATTATATATCATTATATATCTGTGTTTATGACATAGTAATCAACATTCACACCAAATAGATTTATCCAATCACAAAATGTTTATTGGGGACTGACTATATCCAAAGCACTGTAGACACTGCTGTAAATACTCCGTGTGCAGAGGAGGATCACAGTGTTTTCAGTTAAACAGAAATGAAATACAACCTACAGAACATTTTTATCATTCTCTCTTCTGTTAATCATCTCTTATATTACATTCATTATAATAATCCTAAAGTGGGTGGCTCTATCTTCTGAATAATTGCCTATCTCTTCACTTCCTAATGAGAAACTCAGCTTAAGGTTGTGTGTTAAGGAAAGATTTAAAATGTTTTGCTTTTAATATAATGTTGAATTAAATGTATAACACATAGCAGTATGAAACATTTTAAGCAGTTGAATTACTAGGGAAATTTTCATTCCTTCAGTATTTAATACCATCCAAGAAAATGTTCTTATTATATTCTACTGTTATTCTGCTGATTTAATCCTGAGGGTTTGTCTGGCTCTGTAAACTGTGACCTCAGTACACCATTTTCTAAATTCCCTGCAGGTTCTCCTTTGCCCAGGCAAACAGTACAAGTGGAAGTCTTTGGGTTGCTATGAGAGCCCAGATCTGGTGAAGGAGCACACTCCTTTCATTGACTTCAGTGTTTCTTTAGAAAAACAAGCTTAAATTTATTGATAGTAAGCCAGTTTTTCTTTGTCAAAAAGACTCCTTTCAAACGTCTTTCCGCCTGGCACAAGCTGTTTCTAAAAATTAAGCCCTTTTGCTGTGGCAAGTTATAATGTGGAGCTTTCACAGATAGGCAGTCTTGTTGAAGATGGTTCTGTGCATTAGTAAGATTATGTCTTGTGTGTCAATAAATAAAACACTGCTTACTTGGCAGTAGATAACTTCTGGTATACATTGTACACCCTACCTGAAGCTAGCCAACTCTTTAAGTGACAGCTGTCTATAATCATGAATACTGAACCCAAAATTCTATTGCAAAGAGATGCTGTTCCAGAAAGCTGAATCTTGAGAGTTCTCACATGTAGAAGTAATGGGTGAGATGATTCACCCAGTGTTTTTTTTGGGTTTTTTTGTTGGTTTTTTTTTTTCGTACTATCTGTGCTCAGCTTGTAGGACTTAACTGGAAGTTAGAATAGCCTGGTTTTCAGTGTAAATTGACTGCAGAGAAAGACTTAATAGATTTTTTTTTTAAGTCAGAGCCATCATGTAGGACACATTTCTTATTTTTCTAGTAGGGACAGCAAATCCGTTTTACAACATGTTATCTAAACAACAGCCACTGCTTAACTGTACAGTTATTTAGAAAAGGAACTATAAATGAAAATATTATCTAAAATGAAATTCATAGATAACTTTTTCATAAGCAGTTTCCAGAATTCAAGTTCCAGCACAAATTGCAATTCAAACCTATAATTCCATTGCTGGTATTATTACACAGATTTCCATTGCTCATTCAAAGAACTTTCAGCTCAAGACCCAGATATTAAATGTCATCACCCCAATTCCAGGGTAGCCCCAGAGATGCTTAATGATTTGTTGCAAGTGCTAAGGATGAATGTATTTAAACTTCTGTTGGAATGAGCCAGATGTCCATAATACCTCACTGGAGTTGATTTAGCAAGACAGATATCTATTAAAAAAATGTTTATCTTGAACAATTGAAATAAGATAGCAACCTTGCTTTCACTATCCAAAATGTAAATGTGTCTGAAAGTAGCAGGAAGGATTAGCTAGGAGTAGGACAGAAATCAGGGATGTGGCCATCTTGTTCTAGTACATTAGCAAGGCAATGGCTTAAATTTTTCTGCCCTGGAGACTGGTGTCTAATTGGAAAAAGATCAGTTTTCTAACCTGAAATGGAAGTACCTGTTTGGGAAATGAGTGGTATTTTTGACAACTCATGGCTATTTTTTTTTTTTTTTTTTGGTCAAGCTTCTCTCCGGTCCATGCACACAAGTTTTATTTTTGGAGATTCGGTAAAAGTATATCAGCACTTATTCTCACTGCCTGTGGCAAAAATGTACCTGCACCAAAGTTTTTCATGCAAACCCATATTACAGTGGGAAATCACTTTACATGAGCATCTTCAAGCACTTTGTTAATAAATGCTATGTGAAGAATCTATTCTAAGTTTTGAAGATCATATAAATGTAAAAAAGAAACTGATGAAAATATTTAAATCAGACAAAATCACAGATCAAGAGAAAACATTTGGAAAAAAATCCTCATATATATCATAAAAAACTAGTATCCAAAATATATAACAAACTTTTAAAAACAACAATAAGCAAACTACTTAAACAGACAACTCATCAAAGGGTATAATAGTGATGGCCAATAAACATATGAAAAGTGCTCCATATATATCATTAAAGAACAGCAAACTAAAGTAATGAGGTATCACTATATACTTAATAGAATGGCCAAATCCAAAATGTTGTAGCACACAATGCTCATGAGCATACGCAGCAGCATAAACTCTTGTCCATCCTGGTGGAAATGCAGAATGATACAGCTGCTCTGAAAGACAGCTGGACACTTCTTAAAAATAAAACTTAGTATGTTCCTATTGTAAGACCCAGTAATGACATTCCTTCACGTTTATATAAATAAGGTGAAAACTTATATCTACGCCTAAACACGAAAATGTTTATAGCAACTTTATTCACAATTTCTAAAACCTAGAAGCAACTAAGATGTCCTTCAGTAAGTGAAGTACTAAATGAACTGTGGTTCACTCAGACAATGAAATCTATTCAACAGTGAAAAGACATGGAGTGTCGTCCCATGAAAAGAAATAGGAGAAAGTTAAATGCATATTGCTAAGTTAAAGAAGCTAATCTGGAAAGGCTACAAATGGTAAGATTCCAACTATCTGACATTCTGGAAGAAGCAAAATTCAGGGATACAATTGCCAGGGATTTAAATGGGAGGGGTAAATGGTAGGGTATAAGGAGGGAGTTTTAAGACAGTGAAATTATTCTGCATGATAATGTAATAGGGATACATGTTATTATACATTTGTCAGAATCCACAGAATGCACATCCTGAATGAACCCTATGGACTTTAGTTAGTGTGAATGAATCAGTGTAGTCTCATCTGTTTAACAGATGTAACACAATAATGGCGGATGTTAATAATCGGGGAATTTGAGGAGGGGGAGAAAGATACAAGGGAACTATCTGTACTTTCTCCTTATATTTCTGTAAAACTAAAGCTGCTCAAAAACACAAGGAATATTATAAAAAGGGAACATAAACCTTTATTAAAAGCCAAGCAGGGTCTCTGAATGGTACCTTTTTAATAAGAATAATAATTTAAAATATACTGGTGAGCAACAAAAGTTCATCATATTACTTTTTTCTTTCATAATCTGCCCTCACTAATTCAAAGTGACCATTCTACTGGGAATTAAAAACCAAGAATTATTTTATTTCAATTCATACATTTGTAGAAAACATTCACTACAAGAGCTATCCTAGAAGAAACAGCTAAAACCTGAAGCAACAGTTTCCTGTCACTTTAAGTTAAAAATCAATAAAATTCTTTTCCCAGAAAAGTAGAAAGCAAGCACTAAATTTCAGAAAACTTAACAGAACAGCAAGGCACATGTAAACCATTTTGACTGCCGAGTGGTAAGAGCACTGGAATCTTTGAAGATTAACAGTTTGATAAGTCCCCGTATTACAGCTCTGAGAATGAAATACAGCTTTCTCTTTTGCTGATTGTACAAAATAGCAAATTGTTTATTCTCTCTTGGCTTCAAGTTTAAAAATCTTGGGTGTTTATGGCTTTTGTGATCTTTGAACAAAAATACAATATAAAAAGAAATGCCATCCTGCAATATTTGTTTCCCTGAAGGTCCCCAGTTATTAAAGTGTGCATAACGTAACGGATGCTTTTGACTTTCCTATGAATACAAGTTCAAGTGGAGTCGGCTCAGAGAACTAGGTGCGTGCATTTCTCATATCTTGAAAAATATTCCTGCCACATTACTCATTCTATCTATAAACACTTGGGTTGTGTCTACTTTTTAGCAATTTTGAGTAAGGTTGTTGTGAGCAGGAGTGTACTAGTATCTGTATGAGTCCCTGCTTTCAATTTTTTGGGGAGTATATACACAGAAGTGGAATTGCTGGGTCATATGATAATTCTATGTTTATTTTTCTAAGGAACTCTGATTTCATTTTACACAGTGGCTGTACAATTTACATTCCCACCAACAGGGTCCAAGTGTTCTAATTTGTTCATATCCTTGCCAATACTTATTTTCTAAAGTTGTATTTTGTGTATATGTAGTAACCATTCTAATGGTTATGAGTTGGTATCTCATTGTGGTTCTGATTTAATTTGCATTTTCCTGATGATGGATGATGTTGAAAATCTTTTCATTTGCTCATTGGCCATGTGTATATTTTCTGGAGGGAAATGTCTATTCAAGTCCTTTACCCAATTTTGAAACATATTTTGTTTTTGAGTTTTAAGAGTGCTTTATATAAAATGGATTTTAACTCCTTATTAAATATATGGCTTGTAAATATTGTCTCCCAATCTGTGGGTTGCCATTTTACTCTGTTGAGGTGATTCTCTGATTTACAAAGTTTTCAAATTTCAAGATGCACCGTTTGCCTTTCTTGCTTCTGCTTGTGCCTTTGGTATCACTTTCCACTTACTTAAATCTTGAAATATGTTTTCCGGAACATTTTGTAAAATTTTCACTGTACAGCATTCTTTTTAAAATTTTATTGTATTGAAGCTATTAATGTGATAATTTTTATTGATTCAGTCCTTAGCATATTACCAACAAGTTATAACCTTGCATTACATATTGATCCATTTGTTATGCCAAGTTCTGCCATTTACAGGCAGATAAATGGTAATAAATTGTACTTATGGGATAAAAATGTATTAGGATAGTTAAATGACATTTAATGTAGTATAATTAGAAAACAATTCCAATAGACAAACTTGTAATTCTGTTATTTTTTAATTGTATCTCATCCGTCTCAGTGTCAACTTCTACAAAATTTACAAATTCAATGAAAGTTAAAATAGTTTAATATCCTTCACCTTTTTTATGGTTTTCATTTTCTTGCTTAATGGACCTGTTATTTCAAACATTTATTTTCCTTTATCTTTTAATCAACTTAAATGTTCCAAAATACCAATAATTAGGCAATTAATGTTACAAAAAGCATGAGAATCTTGATAGCAAAATTCATGTTGTTAGTTTTTTTTTTTCAGAATGTAAATAGATGATATTGATATTATCTCACAGAGATTTCCTATCTGCTTGTACTTCTGGGAATAACCTTATACCATTAAATTAATCTTCATTCTGCCAGGTGTCTTATACATAAAAGACCTCCCAGAGATATGGTATACACATTTTTAGGAGAATACCATATTTAAAGTGCAGAGAATACATCTTGACATCTCTAAATTCGCCAGCATAATTAGCTTAAGGTTTTTTTTTTTTTTAATTTTATGGAGAGAAGGTAAAACAAAATTTCATGACAAGGTAATAGGAGAATAACAATAGTGAATACATTGCATATTATTATCTTTAAAATAGTTTCTCAGAGCACAATGTATGGGCACAAAAATTTCTCCAATCGATATTAGCACAAACCTTCCTTTTCTATGAATCAAGAGACATTAATAGTATAACTAACTTGCATTTTTTCTCCCTTCTCTCTTCCTTCCTTTCCCTTTTCCCCATCTAATTCCTTTTTAATCTTGTATTCATTCATTCATTTATTCATTCATTTTTAAACACTTGTTGAGTGTCTCTTCTGGGCTCACTGTGATGCTCTGCATGGAGGCCTGCAGGATTCAGCCTCCAGCATGATGTCTGATGATCCCTGTCTCCTGCTGCTCCTGCCTGTGTGTATTCCTGCCAGTACAGCACCAAGGTTGGCCTGTGTGACCAATAGAATATAGCAGCAGTGATGGCATGCTATTCCTGAGATTAGGGATCAATGTGGTGACTTGCATCTTGGTCTTGCATCTCTTGCATTACTCTCTGTGAGGAAGCCATGTCTACACAAGGCCCATGGAGTGGCCCAGGTGGTGAGGAACAGAACCAACAGTTGTGTGAGTGAGATGGGCCTTTTCTCAGCCCTGTAAACATTCGCATGACTGTAGCCCAGATAGAACTTTGACTGCAGCTTCGCAGGAGGCTGCCGTAGCAGCACACCTACCAAAGCTCCTCTGGAATTCCCCAGGAACTGTGAGCTAATTAATGTTTGTTCTTTTACCCCGATAAATCGGGAACTTTTTTTTTTTTTTTATAACACAGCAATAGTTTGCTAACACACAGTCCTATGGATCAACAAAACACTGTTCTGTCTTCAGAAACTTTCTAGTTCAGAAAAACTAGATAAGGTGGGCACAGTGAGAGCACATAGCAGCAGCAACTGACTCAATCATGGCAGCCAGGAGTTGCCAAATAAGTGATGTTAAATCTATGGCTCAGAGGATGAGAACCAGGAAGTACCAGATGAAATCTTGGAACAGGATGGATGTGAGTATTACAGACACAAGAAAAATGGTGAGCAAAGGCCAAGGGCAGGGAACAGTGAGTCCAATAGATATGAAGGTAAAGGCTCAATTGGGTGAGAGGGACTGAGGAAGGGAAGTCAGCAGGGAATTGATGAGGATGAATCATGTATGCTACAGCAAGGAGTTTATTTTTATCCTGAAGTCAAAGCACAGCCAATGAAGATTTTGAAACAGAAACATGGTTGCCCTTCCTAGTATGAGGCAGGATAAGTCTGGAGCCAAGGGACTGCTGGCAGCAGTAACAGAACATAATGTGAGTTTAGTAGAGGTAGTGGTGGGGAGGAAGAGACAGACTGGTTTGAGGCATCTTAAAACATTAAACTTGTCAGAATTGCATGCTAAAACATATAATTAGGCATATGCATCTTTTTGTTTCTACACTAAGAACCCAGGACACCTAACACAAGCTTTCTCCTCTCCTAGTACATCTATCTCAGTGACACACATGATGGATGACCCAGTCACTCAAGATGGAAACCTGCTTGGATATGATTGGAAATATGCCTCACTTTCCCTCACATTCAATTACTAAAGAACTTTTATTTATGTCTAATCTTTAAAACATTCCTTATTTGTTTGTCCCTTTCCCCTTTTCTTCATCTAAGTAGATTTTAGTAAGATTTACAACTAATTCCCTCAATTTTCATGCTATCACCTCACTGCTCTACTCCTAGTCATATTCTGTGATCTTACTGGGCCCATTAAAAATAAACAAACGAGAGAATGAACACACACTAACTCGAGCACTTATTTAGCTCACCCAGACACATCCAGTGGTTCTTGTATCATTGAGAACACACTGTACACTCTTTGGCTTGGATGCAAATCACTTGTCTAAATTCTGTAGACTGCCTGCCTACCAACCACCCTCCCAAACCTCCCCTCCTCTCTGCGCTCCTTCTTTCTGTTCTCCTCCTTTCCCTTCTCTTCCTTCCCTTCTCTTCCCTTCTTTTCCTTTCTCTCCTTTTACTTCTCTCTCCCTCTTCCTCTCCATTTCTTGCTCCCTCTTATTCTCCTCTTCCCCCCAAAGTCCTATTGCACAGTCATATTGTAAACTACCCAAAGGGTCATTTTTGTGGCTCCACACCTGCTCTTTCCACTGACTGTATCCGTCTCCCCTGTCCTTGGCCAACTGCCACATGTCTTTGAAGACTCAGCTTCTGTGTTGCCTCAACATGAACACACATAAGCTGGTGCCTCTGATTCCCACCACGCACAGTTCTCATCTTACTGCATTCCGTTTGTGATCCACATTTCCTTCCTACGTTTGGCAGTCTCTCTGAGGGCAGAAACCATTACTCATGGTCCTCTACCTGCAGCACAGTTTCTGGAACAAATCAGATACTGCATAAATGTGGTTTGCTCGGCAGAGCAGGGTGTTCTAATGTCCCACTTTTTAAATTTTTCCTGAAGAATGCAACCCACAGCGTTTAAGAACTCTTTATTCTTCAAGAACTGGAAAAGCATGACTAATTCCTTCTTATCAGCTTATATGAAGAATTTGATTTTTACTCTGGATTAACTGGGAAGTGACATATCAGGCAGTAAGAAGCAAACATCTTCCAACTGAACTGATGACAATCAGTTTATAGGTCCAAAGACAAATAGGTTATTGTGTGTCTTTGTTCCAGTTTATACAAGACTGTTAGAGTCCTTGTACTAGTATTTTTATAAATACTAAAAAATCCAATTTTTTTTTATGTTTAACTTTGCCTTCAGCTATGATTCAGTTGATGTGTTCTCTCCAAGGAGAGTTCTTTGAAGCCAAGGGGAACTCCCCAGCTGGATGACCTGGGCACAGACATGTATTTGAAGAGAACGATTAATGAGTTATTTCTCTCTTGAATCTATTAGACAGCTTTTTTTACTTATATGCCCTTCAACCTGTCTTCTTTCCAGCTGTAATTTCAATAGAGCCTTATGTCAGAGCTGATAGAAGTATTTTGTAAATGGAATGTGTGAAATCATAAATACTCCAGAAGGAAAAAAAGTTTCCTCATTTTATTCTTACCCATTTGCTTCTGCCTGCAAAATTTCCTAAAGTTCAGTAAGAATGTCTTAACTACATGTGCTTTAGACTTCCAGGAACATATTTTCCCTCATCTCAAATAACCATTGCTAATAAATGACTGGTTTAGAACATTCTGTTTGTATTTTGAATAAAAGTAAAAGTCAGAAAGAATTGAACATAAAGCAAACCAAAATGTAACTTTAAAGCTTCAAATTAGAGAGGAATATACACAAAAATTATACAGTAATTTGGCATTATTTATTTAATTGGGTAATAAATAATACAATATCTGCATAATGATTTGTGGTTTACAAGGGAAATTTCTACCCACCTTTCTCACTTTTCATAATAATGATTTAGTGATATACTGTTATGCGTAGATCTAGAATGTACCCCAAAGCCTCATGTGTTCAGAAGTGGGCTTTTGGAAGGTGACTGGGTCATAGAGTGCTAGACTCATCAGTTGATGAGTACAGTAGCTGAATGTGCTGTTAAAAGATGCTGCTGTTCAGAAGAGGCGAGTCACAGAGCATGCGACCTCCCTTTCTGGCTCCTCCCTTCCCTCTTTCTTTTTAGCTCCATGACATGAGCAGGTTTCCTCCACCAGATCCTTCTATCATGGCCTTTCTGCTTGAAGCCAACTTACTCTGGACAGAAGCTTATAAAATCTGTGAGCGAAAATAAACCTCTCCTCCTTTAATCTGCGGGTATTGGTAATTGTGTTTCCGGTACAGGGAAAGTGACTCAGACAAATACATAATTTTATTCATATTATTTATGAAAGAACTGGTGGCTGAGAAATTTAGGTGACTTAAATAACCCTGCTAACCTATGAAAGAGCCATGATGTGCAACCAGATCTGCGATCACAGCCCTGTTCCTTCTCTGTACTATGACATAGAGTTGCTGCTTTTGTTTATTAGTTTTAAAAAGGTTTTCTAGCACAATTTACAATGTTATTTTTGAAAATACACAAAATAATACTCAAACATACTTTAAGATTTCCCATTACACTACCACAGAAATATGCCATTTTATTACCAACTTTTCCCACAAAAAATTAATCTTTTAATTGAATGAAAAGCTGGAATTACCTTTCTCTGAAGGATTTTTAAAAAAAGACTCATAGGCATTTTTAAAATTGTGGATCACTTTACCTTTTATAACTCTAGAAATTAAATGATTCTTGGCTGTACATCAAAAGATTATCATGTAGTTATTTATTTTTATAGTTCAGATGAATCTGGTACTAGCTCATTACAGTGTGTGTCCCATTGACCAAATGAATACAATTTGGAAATATGACGTGCATTTTTAATAATAATAAAGCAGTAACTCTGCATGTTGTGTAGGTGTACCAGGAGCTACTTAAGTGAGGGCTCATGTCTCTTACGAAATACTGCAATATCCTTACCCGAATACTGTGATAGTCACATTTATCTGGTCATTTTATGAAGCCATGTGTAAACAACCACTTCGGAAGGGGACTTAGTAAGTGCTAACGTGATTCATCATTTGTCAAAGCTATAGATATAATCTCTCTGTAAACATGAGCAGTACACATATTTTTCACTGTTTTTAGAGTGATAGTCATTCTGGAGTATTGATAACAACATAAATACACATCATTAAATGCTTTACCTATGGCTTTGGGCCCAACTGTCATTATCTGAAAGTCTTTAAAATGAGTGACTTAAAGCCCAGAAAATTTTCAAATCCCATTTTAGAGAATAATAACAGGTTTCTTTTATCAAACTACTGGCAGGTAATAGCATTGTCTCATTGGATTTTATCCCTTTTTATGACTCTGGCCTGTCCTCAGGTGTAAGGTCAATAAGCCATTAAGTAGATTTGAGGTGCCAAGAGGACTGCAAGGCTATAGTGACTTAATAATCAGCTTATAAAAGGGCATTGGCATAATATGGAGATCTATATCTGGATTTTATAGATATTGGCCCATGTGAAGTTTGCTACCCAGAATTATAAATATTCCAAAGTATGTGTTGTACATTCCCAGTAGCATTTCTAATAAACATAAATTTTATACTATGCTACCTGCTGTAGAAGACTATATTAGTTACCTACAACTACACAAAATGAGTGGCTTAAAACAACAGAAATTTATTCTTTTATAGTTCTTGGGGCTAGAAGTCCAAAATCAAAGAGCTATGCTCTTTCTAGAGGCTCTAAAGAGTACCCCTTAGTCTCCGGTAGCTGGTAGCAACCATTGATATTACATGGATTATATATACATTGATCTAGTGTCTGCCTTCATCTTCCTGGCCTTCTTCCTGTGTGTTTGTAAACAAATTTCATGTGTCATTTGATTAGGGACCACCATAATGCAGTATGACTTTTACTTGGTTTAATTCTTGTAGACCCTTTTTCCTATTCAACAGAGATATTTTCTAATTCAATGGTTTTTGAGATTAGTGATATTTAAAATATGATATATTTTTAGTCTCAAAGTGAAATATGTTTATTACTTATTGCTGTATAACAAAGTGTCTCATAAGTCAGAGACTTAAAACAACAACCCCATGTCTCCTGAAGATAAGACCTAACTGGAAAATAAGTGCATATGGTGATGGCCAGCATCATGCAGAAGATTATTCCTCGCTATTCTCTTGCTTGGTGGGTACTCCATAATGGCAGGTAAGGCAAGGTGATTGGAGCTGGCATTTTTTATCTCTAGTCTTCAAAGCTTATTATTTTCTGGGTAGGTTTTATTTTCAGGGAAACACGGGAACATCTCATTGTATTTGAGGATATTCTTGGTCAAAATTGGGCAGGATGTGCCTCACCAGTTCTTCCCCATGTGACAACCATGACAGTATTCAGCTAGGGGTTCATTTGGAGGTCACAATGACTTCAGTCACAAGTGGTAAGTGGAACTAAGCTTTATGTGTCTCTCAATCCCCACAAACTCAGGACCTATCCAGATACTCTCCAGCAGCATAGTTGAAATCATCCATAGCATTTCTGGGCTCCAAAAACAAGTAAAGACAGAGATAGGAATTAGACACTTCTGTTCTTTTAAGGGACTGGTCCCTGAATTAGCACAACATAGGTCACATGGTATTTTGTTGCTCAGTATAATCACAAAATAACCTCAGACTTCAGGGGAAAGATAACAACATTTTGGTCAAGTATTTTTTTTTTTTTGTGGGTACTGGGGGTCGACCTCAGGACCTCGTGCACCAGCAGGCGTCTGTGCCACTGAGCAATATCACCGGCCCTTTTCTCATATGTGGGTTCCAAGAGTCGAACTCGAGCCCTCGTGCTTGCCAGACAGGCGCTTAAGCCGCTGAGCCATTTTACTGGCCCTGGTCAAGTATTTTTTACATTTCTCCCACATTCAAAAATTTCAAAGTTACAGCATAGTCTGGAATTTAGGAAGTCAATGTAATAAATCAGGTCCATCTACAGGTTAAACATTTTGAGTATGTTTCCTTTCCATCTGAAGATGCGTGAGCTGTGGAAACAATTTATCTGGTCTTCCTGCCGCATATAAGGGTCAGACAGGGATAGGACAACCATAGACTGTCCTTCTCAAGAAGGGAAAATGAGATGCATGCAATATTTATAATTCACAATTCTGAAATCCAACTGTGTACAAATTACTAGTTCATTGATTAGGGTCCACTCCTGTGCTCAAAAAACTATTTCAATGACTCTGAATTCCACTAAGTCATTTTCTTTTTGCATGAAAATGTCTTTAGGGGACTCCTTTGTATCAAACGATAAGTCCAACAAATGGCCACACAAACACATTTTGTTTCTGATATAGTCCTTTTCACTCTTTGGCCTGAAATTTAGGGTGTTGTGGGAAAATGTCGAAAGGGATTACCAGATGTAACCTTAGGATTTCTGGAAGCCCTCTTAGGTTTAGGATTAGCCTCAAATCTTTTTGAAATCTCAACAAAGGAAAACTCTTGAGATTTTTAACCACATGATCATGGTAAACAGACAGCAACCTGTGCCGAACCTTTGTCCTGTGATCATTTCTGACTTTCCACATCTGTTGCTGGGGGAGACTGGGAACCAGAAGTGGTTTTATTTTCATACCCAGAGCATCTTAGCTTTGCTTTACACTCTGCTCACAAACTCAGAAGTTTATTCTTTAGCTTATCTCTTTTCTCAGATCTTACTCAAGACAGCTAGAAGCCAGTTGGCATCTTCTCTATTTTGCCTGTTAATTTCTTGCCAGATTTATGAATTCATTAGGTTTCCTTTCCATTTTCTTCATTTTCACCTACAACATAAATGCCGAAATTTTTGTCAATACAGAAAAAGTGTCTCATATTCTCTAGCCTCCAATTACATAGTTTCACTGTCTCTAAAGGCATCATCAACAGTCTTTTCAATGTTCTGCGCTTTTATAAACAGTGTCTGTGAAATTCTTTTCCCACGGGTTACAGTTTCCATGAGGTTCTTCCAGCTTCCATCTATTGCCTAATTCCAAAGCCATTGACACACATGACAGATTTTATATAGAAACACCATACCCCAGGCAATAACTTTCATCCCAGCTTCGGCAGAAATCTGGCCAAGCAATTATTCTGCTCTGTGTAGTATCATTTGTAGTCATTCACAGGTGGCTAGAAGGCCCTAGAAGAGAGGTTGGGGAACTTTTTGTGTGTGCAAATGACTATTCAGTGAGCATACTAGGATGTGTGGCCTGTGCTGTCTGCCACAGTGACTTAGCCCTGCCATTGAATGACAAAATAAGGTGGCTGCCCATGGGCCATGGTTTTCCAGTGCCTGGTTCCGAGGACCCAAGACGGTTTTCACACATTCCTTTACCTCTATGGAGACAGAAGCAAGGTGGGCTCAGCAAGACTAAGCCCCAGCATGAGAGTGGCCTGGCGAGTTCAGTAAGGAAGTTGTCTCACATGCGATGGAGGGTTACGGGTTACAGTCCCTACAGGTTACAGTTTGGACATGAACGGAACATTGGACGTGAACCCAATGGTCAGGGCTTCCAAGACCACAGTCAGAATTTCGGATTTTTATCTTTTTCTTAGCTCAGTAGGAAGCTGTTCAAGTGTCTCTGCAGGAAAGGGCAATGCCCAACTTTTTATTTATTTATTTATTTATTTATTTATTTATTTATTTAATGTGGGTACCAGGACTCAAACTCAGGACCTTGTGCTGAGCTCTCACCAGCATCAGAGCTCAATTTGACCGTTATGTAGAGATAAAAAAGGAATGGAGCAAAAACTGGAAGTGAAAACACTGGCCTTACTCCTTCTGTGCATGAAAGGATAAACGCTCAGTTTTTACATTGACTATTATGTGTGGAATGTTTTACTCTTGGAAGTTAAACTGCATATGTAACATGGAAACACTAAATTTAAATATTCAAAGAACACTTTTATTTAATTTTAACTTACATCCTGTAAATAGTAGTTAATTTGCAAAATGACATTTGTGTCTTTTATTTTTGTTTAAAAACGTACATTTCCTTAAATTTAAGTGTAACTTCTTCTTTGTAAATGGTTATACTCCTAAGAGGAGTCGTCAAGCAACATGTATTTATGTACATGCTCTGCATCTCATGTGAAAGAAGAATGTGGATATTTTCTAAAGTCAAGATTTTTAAAGGTAAAAACTGAGGGCTTAGTAAATAGAAATGTTCGTTAATACTTGTTAAGATGGTAAGGAATACTCTTCAGGACTATTGTGACACATGTCTAGATTAACACATTATGGGAGGGAAAAAGGGTTCAGCTCTGAACACACAAATCCAAGTTAGGATTTATAGGGTAGAGGCAAACAGATGTGGTATCTTTTCCTCATCCATCACGAAGATCATTCTTGACACTTGTATAATAAAAAACAGATTGACAAAAGAAAAGTTTAGCAGATTTATTTAACAAAATGTTTTATATGACATGGGAGCCTTCGGACTGAAGATAGGAAGACACAGGAAATTATATCTTTCTGTGCTTAGGTTTGATGAAGAATGGCGAGTTATGAAGAAATATGATTGGACAAAAGGATATTATCTAATGGTAATGAACAGTGCAAGAACTAGCTAGGTCTTGGTTTCACTCTTTGTGATCTCTCTGTGTCATAGTCCTTCCCCTCAATATGGGTAAGACTCCTGTCATATGAAAGTTGTCAGGGGAGAAAGAAGTCAGAGAGTGACATTTCTGGCTTTTATGGCTTGTTTTAGGGGAGAGGATTTCCAGTTTTTATCACCTAATTTGGAGGAGAAATGAGGGACGAAGAAAGAGGTCACAAGAGACCAGAGACAACTTATTGCTTCTGAGGCCCTGTCAGTTTCCTTGGGGCGTCGTGTTCTGAGCTCCAAATAATATCCAAGGATAGGATGATATGCGCTGGATGATAATTAAGAATAGGAAACACGAAAGGTAAGAAGAATCACGCTTTACTGAGATAATAGGATTCTTGCTGAGGGCAGGTCAGGGTAATCAGATATCAAGGATGTGGGGATTATTTTATCTAATTTAAGAAGATTTTTATGAAACTAAAGTTTGCAGACCTGGCAAGAGTGGGAAGTGGGCCAAGGTCCAGGCCTTGTCAAGAAGAGGCTTAGAAGAGCTTGATTAAAGTTTGGTCAAGGAGAGTCTTGTCATTATGGATTCATTCTTTAAAACAGACTTGAGATACATCAGCAACAAAACGTGAGAGATTGATGGTTATATTTTATGTGCTACCCATTAAAGTACTTACACTTTTATTTATCTAGAAATTACAGCTATATACTTTGGAGCTTTTAGATTAGCCTTGAAATCACTCTTGGCTGTGGCAAGGTCCCTGTGTAGCTTATTTTAGAATTTACAAGACGTACAGAGAGCTCACTTGCTAGCCATTAATCTGAGCCTTTTAAAGACAAAAGTGGCAGTGGGAACATTGAAGTATTTATGTACAGTCATGCATCACATGCAATGCGAGTACTCTTAGAATATGCATAGTAACATCACATAGTGAACTTACACAAACCCAGACGGTCCATGTCCGTCACTCACCATGGTCTCTTGATGCAATCAAGAGATGCAGTATGAAGCTGCTACTGGCAGAACATGGTATAATGTTTACAGGAAACTTTTTTTTATAAGTAGAAGGAATACTCTCTAAAATAACAGTAAAATATAGTATAGTTAATACATAAACCAGTAAAATAGCAATTCGCTATGACTGTTGAGACTTACTGTGCTATATATTTATAAGACTGGCAGTGCAGCAGGTTTGTTTATACCAGTGTCACCACAGACACATCCTGCACCGCTTTATGGAATTACCGTGGTGCTAAGATGTCACTAGCTGTAGGAAGTTCTCAGCTCCTTTGTAATCTTAGGGGCCTGCCATTGTATATGTGGCCTGTCATTGACTGAAATATGGTAGTGTGGTATGAGACTTTATGCACTTGTGATTTTAGGAGTCACTGTTTTCCGGGTTCTTTGGTAGACCTTATCTCTTACTTGATTTGATTCCAAATAGATTTATAATGTTAACTTTATAAACAATAACAAAGTGATGAAAATGCCCAGTACCTGTGAGCATCCGGGTTGAGACGGCATGCTAACAATGGTAGCAAATCTAAACGAAGTACACCCTACAAATAATACAATGTGGGAGTCAGAGGAAATTGTGAGGTTCGTTTAATCACAATCATTATTTTACGTACTGAGAAGCAGGAGAGGCCACATTGCTACTTGGTGACATTTTGTCAAGTTAGAATATCGAAAGTAATTTAGTTGAACTGCAGTGAATAAACTCTCCAAAAAAATTACCTTTGCTCAAGTACAATTCAAAAAAATGCCTTTACCTTATCTTCAGAACATATGAATGTCTTAAGATGAAGAATCGAGCCGGTGAGATGGCTCAGCGGCACAAGAGCCTGCCTGGTAAGTGCGAGGTCCTGAGTTCGACTCCTGGAACCCACATACGAAAAAAGGGCTGGTGATATTGCTCAGCGGCAAGGGTGCCTGCTGGCATGCGAGGTCCTGAGGTCGACCCCCGGTACCCACAAAAAAAAAAAAAAAAGATGAAGAATCCAACATGATGCTTTTTAGTATAAGGATCACATGAAAATGTAATGAAAATGAAAATTTAGTGCCAGGAAACAAAATGAAAATCAAAAACTACATCTATTCGGAAGATTCACTGAGCTTTCTGTTAGCCACATTGACACTGATGAGGTCTGTTGTTTCCTTTTTACATTTAAGTCAGGAGAAGAAGGGCTAAGGAAATTCTCTCCCTTTTCACTCTCTGTTGCTTCTGATTTCCCATTTAACTCTCCTATGTTCTTCTATATGTAAGTTTTTACTGCGAGCCACCCCACAAATGCCTTTGGTTATCCACTAAACTATGAATTATTCAGAAATAAATGCATAGTGACCAAGTAAAGATTACAATTTGAGAACTTCCATCTCCCAATGCAAATTTCAATCCGTTCCATCATGGCTGGAAAAACATTCATTTATCTGATTTTTTTTGCCCAGTACAGAAAAATGTTTCCAGTATTTGTGAGGAAGGGAGACAGAGGACTAAAGTAATGTTTACCTTTCTTTATAGCCATGGCGCAAATTTCAAAACTTAAGAGCTGCACCTCTAAATCATGAAGTAAAAAAGAGAGGAAGGGAAGAAAGAAGGAAGGAAAAAAGGAGAGAGGAAGAGAGAGAAGGGGGCATGGAGAAAGGGAGGGAAGGAGAGAGGGAGAGAGAAAAGGGATAAAAGGAAAACATCTTTCCTTTTGTTTGTTTTGATTGATTTGGGATATTTGAAACACAATCCATATTTTATTGGGACTCAGAACCATGCAGAGTCCTGTTAGAAATGACTATACTGAATATTCACAATGAAGCTTGTTACAGACTCAGGTACCCATTTGAATACAGGCGGTATCCATGAAAACCAACACAATAAATAGAGACATTTAAATCAAGCTTTTTCATTGTAGCAAAGGTGTTTGGTGCCTTGATTCCTGAATCCATTAATGCACTTTGAATATCACCGAGTCGCCTCCTGCCAGGCACCAGGTTGCCCTCCAGCGTGGAAGTCCGAAACTTTTGCACAGAGGTACTCTCAGAGCTCTTGATGTTTCTTCTCTGGTGACACCGAATTACAGGGCTGCTCTTTCATTGCTGTGCTGAGTGGAGGAAGGGTCATCACAGCAGCCACATTCAGTGTGGCACAGCTGCCTGCACTCTTCATGATGTCCTCTGAAAAGAATATATTAATAATATCAAAAGTTGGGTCAGGTTGTCCGCCGCAGAATAAAACTGGCCTTGAAAGGTTAAGATTTCCTTTCTTAGAATCCAGTGGGAGTTTTGATAGATGTCAGAAAAATGGAGAAATACATACTTTCATACAAATATTAACATGCCAGTATAGAAATTGGGGAAGAAACTGGGAAAGTTATACTTACTAGAAACATGCCTGCTGAGAATGTGGACAGTGGAAGGTACAAGTGTGGAATGTTATTTTGGATTTTTGACTGTTACATACCATCTTTCCTTTTTATTATTATTACTATTACAGAGTACAAATAATATTAGTTATTTTCATAAATCCTTTAGAAAATCACTTTGCTGCCTGCATAAAAGTACATATTCTAGAGTTTTCCCAGCTACATCTAAGTCCTAGTTTTTTGACATCATTCCTAGGGCACCTTAGCTTTACCTTACCTCTTTGTCTGCAAAATGGGGGCAATAATACAGGCGTATGGAAATGTGGAGATTCATGCAATCAAGTTTGATAACATTTGTAAATCAAATAAAATCATACCTGATGTAAGGTCAGCATTATTTGAATAGTAGTTACTAGTTTCATATAAGTTATCCTGTTTACTCAGGTGATACATTCATATATATAATATATATATATATCACAACAATTTTTTTACTATTCTGTGGTCATGTCACATTTAACAAATGTTGAAAAGTATGTACTTAGTATCCTGTTTATAGAATGAGCCTTTTCAAAAAATTTTTTTAGTACGTATTTGCTGTATGTAATGATCACAGTCAGCACAGGGGTTTGTACTTGCACACAATACTCTATGTCTTAATTCTTCTTTTTTCCCATTTCCCTCCCTTCCCTTCAACCCTTCTTCCCCTCCCCATTTACAAAAGCTTTCTTTGCGTTTTTCCCCTTCTATTCTCTCTCTTTTGTTTAATACCTTTTCCCTTCCCTCCCTTCCCCTTCCCCCTCTGACAGCCAGGCTGGTGGCTGGAGGGTTATTTTGCGGCCTTCTAGGGTTTCACTGTGCTTCAGCTGCGTCTCAATGGATTAAGACAAATAAATAACTCACTTTTCATAGGGATTTTATAGGAACTTGAAACGTTCAGTAGTCCACTCGCCATGACTTCTATTGAGAATAGTTAATGTAAATGATAAATATAGTCTACAGAAGTATATTATTATCTTTGCACATATAAAGTATTCAAGTGCATAGGTGTTATGAGTATATGTACATAACATTTCCAGATATCTACATTTTGAGTTATTTTTATCACAATAATATTTACGTTTGTGGTACTTCAAAGTTCCGTAAGCAGGGGAAAACTATTAAAAAGCAATTTTAAATGAGCACATTAGATAACCCTTATTTCACTATATAGCTTAAATTTTATGCATGGGTTTTCAACAGAGAATGGTACATTGTATTTTCTCTGTGTTACTGTGTTTTTATGAATTCATAGTGGGAAGGGGTAAAATATATGTCCTAATAAGTACTTTATACTTGTAGTTGCTATACATTTTATCATGCAACCAGTTGCAAATAGGTATTGACTGATGTCAGGTTTCTCATTTGCTAAATAGGTAGTAAACCGCTGTTAAAACTAGACATTTAAATTGTGTAGTGTACTACATATGTTAGCCAACAAATTATGAAACTTTCATGATTTATAAACTTTATTCAGCTATTCAACTCACAAGTCCTTTTCTCCTGCATTAATATGATCTTGGAAATAATGACTCACATTTGTATCCTGAGAACTTTAAATTACACACTTGCAAAGTAAGTAAGTATAGTGTAAAGAGGCTGACTAGCCATCTTATTATGAGTCAAAAGTCAGTCCCATAAGAAATGCTGGTTAGGTTTTAGGAGAAAAGGTTCTCCATTGTTTTTGGGAGTGCAAATTGGTACAACCACTATGGAAATCAATATAGAGACTCCTCAGAAAACTAAAACTAGAGGTTCCATTTGACCTAGCTATTCTCTTCTAGGTATAGTCCCAAAAGAGTTAATGTCATCATACCACAGTGGCACATGCATACCCATGTTTATGGCATTTTATAATAGCTAAATCTTAGAAACAACCCATATGCCCATCAACAAATGAATGGATAAAGAAAATATGGTATTTATGTACAATGGAGTACTACTGTGCCATAAAGAAGGATAAGCTTGAGGGATTTTTAGGTAAATGGATTCAGCTCAAGACCATAATCTTAAGGAAAACAAATCAGACACACAAGTTTAAATATCACATTGTTTTTTGTGTGTGAGAAACCCAACATATAAGTAAGAAGCAAAATAGGGGATAGATATTAGGAAGCAGAAAGATCTTTTTCAAATAAGAAGGGGAAGAAGATCTAGGGGGGAAGGAGAAGGAAGGAAGGGAAAAGGGATTTAAAGAAAAAAAAGAATTGAAGGAAAAATGGACGTAGAGCTTTTGCAAATGAGCAGGGGAAGAAGAGTTGGAAGGAGGGGACAGGAAAGGGAGAAAAAAGAGTTAAGATGTGTTATGTACATGTACAAATTTCGCATGATGAATGTGATCACTATGTACTGCAAACGTGTACTAATAAAAATCAATCCCACTAATTTAGAAGGGTAGAAAATAGGAAGCCTTGGCTTTTGCAGTATCTGCCAGAGGGTTCTAAGAGTAGATGTCATGGGCTCTACATATCACCAGAAAGTTCTGTCTGATCCAGATATTCTACATGAGCAGCTCTCCAAAGAATCACCAGGGCCACTGCAGATAGTAAGGCAGAATCACAGGTAAAATAATCAAGTGAAAATAACAGAGTATGTTAAAAGGCCAGTAGTTTATTCTAGGAGGAGGAAATGAATGACACAGATCTTCAGTTTGCCTCTTATTCATTATGTCAAACTGAAAATACTAATGAGATGTGATAGCTTACAATAGGAGAACTGAGTAGAAGTGGAGAAAGGAACAAGCAGATGAGAGATTTATTCCTGAAGAACCATCGCAGAGACCTGCCTGTGGACAAGTAAGTTATTTCTGGAGGGAAGAGTAGCAACAAAGGATTGTAATGTGAAGCTACCCGCTGCAAGTTTAACTCACTAAAAGTAGAGCCCTTGGCTCATCTATGTGCAGTATAACTTCAAATGGCATTTCTGTGAAGGAAAATAAGAGCTTTTGTTGAATTAAGTCTATCCAAAGAGGAAAAACGTGATGGTGGTTTGGATCTCAAGGGAACCTCAGAAACCCATGATGTTGTCAACCTAGAAGTTGCAATAAAGAGAAAAGGAAAAGATGAGCATCTCCAGATAAGAATCCTGGCTCTTCTAAAGGAAACATCAGAAAAATTCAGAAGACAGAGAGACCAGAGAGAGAGAGAGTGGGACAGACAGACAGACAGACCAGGAGAAAGAGGGACAGAGATAGAGAGACAGAGACAGAGAGACAGAATTATATTCTATGTTTTTCAAAGATTCTAAGAAGAATTCTAAAAATTAAAATGGATAAAAGACTTTGAAGAGCCTTTTTCTGAGTATGACCGTAATGAAGAGCAAACTAAACATTTCTGTGGGAATATAAGCCTAAGATTGGGTGATATTTTCAAAAAACTTTAATAATTTAATTATTTTTGCAAAGCATGTTAATGCAAAAATTAAACTAAACTTGTGACAGACTCATTTGAGTGATAGATAAGCGTGAGTTTATGAACTGACAATGAGAAAGTAAGAACTACTTATTCTTCATTTCTTTCATTTTATTCATGTAAGAGTGGACTTTAAATTACAGGAAGAGAACAATCATCATTTAAATAGTGGATCAAAAAATAAGATCACACATGGTGTTTGGATAAGCCAAATTTCAAACAGAAGAGTTGTTGGACCTTAAGAGGGTTAGAATATGTGATTTTAGAGGTACTTTCAATATTTGTTTTTGAAATCTCTTTGTCCATAAATAGGGTAGGTTCATAGAGATATGTTATTTTGATCCCATTCTCCAAAAGTGAGAAAAAGTTGAATTGAATCAACACAAATTATACTTCTTAATCTCCAGTAGAAGGCTAATAAACATATAGCATATGCGATTATCTCTAGAAAGGGTTCACTAAGAACAAGTCATCCAAATTAAACTATTTCCTTTCTTCTGTAAGATTACTAGTTCTAGGAATCATACTTTTATTTGTGGATGTCACAGTTTTTAAGATATCACAGATAAATTTAATTATATTCCCCAAATTGGAGAATATTTATGCTGGCTTACATAATGGAAAGTAAGACAAAATTATATGTTTCTGTCAGAAATCAAGCTTATCTGAGGCAGAAAGATCATGAACTTCAGGCCAGCCAGACTACATAGTCAGTTTGAGGCCAGCCTAGGCTATTTAGGAAGACCCTGTCACAAAAAACAATAAAAAATCACAAAATTTTAAAAATTCCATAACTTCCCAAGCACAGGACAGAGAAATATACATATAAGAACATTCAGGTAAAAACAGACAGTTGTTTCAGTTCTTCAGCTTGTATGGACCTAGTTCTTTTCTCTGGATCTTAAAAGGTCTCCTGCAATCTTAGGTTGCTATACAAGATGCAGAGCTGAGATTAACAGAACTTTCCACTCCATGGAGCAGTCCTCACCTGGAGTGTCTAGCATTCTTTGGCTGTCAGTTTCAACACGGACCCTAATAAATAAAAATGTACTTACCTGAAGAGACTGAAATCATATTGTGTAAAAAACTGTTGAATAAAAGATATTACATTGAAAATCATCATTAAGTATAATGATTGTGTTTAAATATAAGAAAAATAATTTTACTCACTCCTAGCTCATCGAAAATGTAGCATGGATCAAGGAATAGAACTCAAACTCTCTTTGTCTCACTCAGTTGGGACAAGAAATATCTAGCTTTTAGAAAAGTGCCCTATATTTCAGGTTTCCAGTTCTATTTTAGCAGAAAAGATCATTTTTTAAATTTAAGTGACTACATAATCCTTGAATGGGCCATTTCTCAGATACACCGTCATAGTAGACATTTTCAAAATAACTCTGTATGGACAAAGAAAAAAAATATTGAGTATCACCTGTGAGTCATTGTTTCTCAAGACTATTGCAAATCATTGTATTTTTTTCTGCTATATTTAATTGTGCAGCTAAATCTGTGAGCAAAAGAGGTTCATCTCCCCAGTTACCTGTGGGCCCAGGGACTTCAGGCAGAAATGTGGCAGTGAGATTCTTTCTCTCTTTGTGCCTCTTGGGAGGACTGAGGCAAACTGGCCTGTTTAGAGAGGGCAGAAGTTCGGACTGCTGAACTGGAGATGGGAATGAGTTCTGGAATGTTAAAGCCTGGGTGTGGGTACAAGCCTAACCAGACAAGTAAGGTAAGAACTAGCATTGGTATTGAACAAGACACATTGTGATTTGTTCAATTAGGAAGTTAAGATACACTAGTTTTAAACAAGAAAGATTTAGGTAAAGTGGAGAAAAAGATAAAACTTTAGAAAAAAGTGTGATTAGAGAAGCAGAGGTTGAGACATCATGTGGGTACAAATACTGAAAGTGAATAATCATCGGGCACAGATCTGGGTCCCAAATACAATTGAACAAACAGAAAACTAGTTGAGGTCTGTCTGGAAAGAAGACATAAGCCAGGCTCAGGTGCCAGGCTGCTGAAGCCCTTCTGAGAGTGAGCTGAGAATGTGGCCTCTCAGGCCAGTTCTATCCAGAAGATAAACTTCCAAAGGTTCCCACTCTCAGAGAAGGAGGGTAGACACATCAGGACCTTCTCTGGCTGAATGCCTGCCTGTTCCTTCTTCTATCAGGACCTGCTGAGACACTCACCCACAACATTCTGAGTCCTCTGAAGTATGGAGCTGTGCTTGGCAAGGAGTCCATTTGTTTTGAAAAATTAATATTTACATTTAATTTTGTGTGGTCAAAAATATATTCCCTGTGGAACTCTTGTGCATGACTAATGGGATTGCAAAATAGTGTAGTTGCTGTGTAAAATAGTATGACAGTTCCTCAGACGCTTTTGAGTATATATACTAACGGGTTAAAAACAGGGATTCAAACAGACATCTGCACATCTCCAGAGCTAGATAACAAATTATTCATAATTGCCAAAAAAACAGAAGCAACCCAAATGTCCACTGACAGATGACTGGATCAACGAAATGCACTACATGTGTGCAATGGGATGTTACTCAGCCTTAAAAGGCATGAGATTAGGACACATACCACAACACAGAAGAACTCTGAAAATATCATGCTAAATAAAATAAACCAAACACAAAATGATGACTACTTTATCATTTGAGTTACATGAAATACCTAGAGTAATCAAATTGATAGAGACGAAAGTAGATGGTAGTAAATAGAGGCGAGGGAGAGAGAAGGAAAGTTGCTGTTGATGTGCGTGGGGTTTTTGTTTGGGATGATGAAAAGTTCCGAAGATGGAGATAGTCGCACAGCAGGGTCAGTGTGCTTAATGCCACTGAACTGTACACTTATATGATTAAAGTGGTGAATTTTATGTTATATATATTTTAATTATCATAAAAATATCAAAATATTCCTTGAGGTAACAGAATGAGCTTTTCAGTGATCAAGTGCATCTATATCTATCTATATCTGTATCTATATCTATTTATCTTTATTTATTTTGCGGTTTGTGAAGTATCTTAGTTTATGTGACCTATGGGAAATCAGGACTTCTCTCCTCCTCCCATATCTCATCAGTAAATATAAATCACTACCTACATTACAGAGATAGTAGAACAACCAAATAATATGATACATAAGAAATTGACATAACAGTTTTTGTGGTTTACCAAGTGTTCATTAAATGTTTATTTCTATTGGACTTAATGTGTTGAAATTACATTTGTTAAGAATTTATGATTCTAAAAGGAGTAATAGCATCAACAAAGAATGACAACATTTTTTTGAGATAGTGTGCAAGTGTTCTGCACAGCCAGAGGGGAAGCAAGATTGCAAAAGCTGTGCCCTAGAATGGAGAGAGGGCTCCTCCTGGGTGGGCTCCATACAAGTTATGAGGGAATATGTAACAGGGAAGAAGCTCCGGGATTGGTCAAAGACCACTTATAAAAACTGGAAACAGTGACCAGATAGGGAGATGGTTTGGAGCCAAAGAATCAGCTAAGAATTGGAGAGAAGCCATATCAGGAAGAGAGAATTATGTTGCTGGAACAAGGCTGACTTCAGCAGGAAGGTAGGTACAGGGAAGTTAGAAAGCAACAGGAATAGAAGTGCTGAAATATTGCTATCCACCCTAGTCCTTCTTGATGCTGAGCTTCAGCTCTGGTTTCTCATCTCCTTGCCTGTGGAATAAGCACCTGTTCATCTGTTAGCATTCTAACCCACTTCCCCAGGCCACAGCCTTTCCAACACCCCCTGCCAGAAGTCACATGTCCTTTCTGCATTCCACACACATTTCTCTCATAGCCCATAGACTGTTTTATTCACTCATCTTGATTAAGTGGTTTGAAGGAAGAGGCTACATCTTCTCTGACTCTTCAGGAATTGTGGTGTAAAAGAGTTAAATAGAAATCATAAATAAATAAAAAACACAGACTAGAAGACTGATAATTGAAGGAGCCAGTTAGAGGCTCATAAGGGTTCTCCAAGGGCATAGAACTAAGTTGAATAGCATTTTCTAAAACTCTTCCAAGATTAAGGATAACTGGCATTTGAGCTACACCTGTAAGAATGATATAGAAAATGGTTGCCTTTTATATTGTATGACTACTGTATATTTCACTGTCTGAACCTTAACCAAACTCCTAACCACAGTGGGGACACTAATGTCATGTTATGATGACAAGAGAGCATGCCTTTCTCACTCTCCTAATCACATGCCTAATGCTTCTGATCTCCAAAGATTATGTTCATTTTTGTGGCACTCCAACCACTTTCTTTGTTCGACAATGGCTGGAAGAAATGTTGTAGGCACCACATTGGCAGTTATGGAGTGAATGAATTGTTGATTAAAAAATCTCAAAGATTTAGTCCCTTACTCACTGTGTAACATAAACTCTATTCTAGCTCCAGGAAATCAGGCTTCCAATTCTCAGTACAGAAGGCAGACTGCTGACTTTGGGGGCCCGTAACAGTGGAAAGAACAACAGTCCATCTGCTTTCTTATCTTTTGATCAGCAATCATATCAAACCAATGCCACACAAACCCTGACAAGGTGTAGGCTTTGTCTTAAGTCCCAAAACTACAAAGCCTCAGTGTGGAGCCCAGGGTTAATAGGCTTGTGGTATCAGTGTAGAAGACTTAGCTATAAGAGATCCATGGCAAGGTTAGCAATGCTTTGGCATACAGTTTTTCTCCGAATCCATGGGTTCTGCTTCCATGATTGAACCGACTACAGATTGAAAACTTTGGGGAAGAAAGAAACTCCAGAAAGTTCCCAACAAACAAACTTGAATTTGCCGCATGCTTAGCACCACAGTGAATCCTCTCAAATGCAGTGTTGTGCAGGCCTACCTCACAGTAGCCACCTGCCTGTTCACAAGTTCTTAGTCTTGCTCCAGCACTTGGTGCTTGAGCATCGCCCCTGGAGTTTAATTTATGCACTAGATAGTTAAACCTATGGTGGCTGGGTCTCTATTAAACATATAGAGAAATTTTGTTGTCATTATTCCTCAAACAACACAGCATGACAACTATTTATAGTGTTTACATTATATCAGGTATTACCTGTCACCAATAGATGATTTAAAGTCTACAGGTAGATGTGCCTAGGTTATTTGCAAATACTACACAATTTTGTATGAAGGACTGGAGCATTCATGGATTTTGTTTCGGAGATGGTCCTGGAAAAATTCCTTAACAGATACGAAGGAATGACTGCATCTACCCAGGTGAACATTTACCTGCTTCACAAAATAAAAACTGTCAGTGCTGACACAGTGTTACTTTAGGTGCAGTTTAATATAGTTTTTATGTACATTCCCAGTAAGATGTATTAGCCCCAGGATTTTAATGCAATTAGAGTTTAAATTCTATATCTGCAAAGAAATAAGTTTTGATTATGGATCAGAAATGATTTCAGAAATTCTCAGGCTGCCAAAACACATACTTGATACATAGGGTGGATTCTCCTAAGTTTGAATATTTTTATTTACTCATTATTCATCCATCCATTCATTCATCATTCAAAAATTTCATTACTGTATGAATGGTATATTACCATTTTTAAGGAAGTTAAGGCTATAAGATATATCAGTAGATTATAGAATTCTATGTTATTGAACATTTTATGAAGACAGTAATCATGTTTTATTAATTTTTATATCTATCATTTATTACTGTTGCTAGTACATAGTAGGAACTCAATAAGTATTTATTAATGAATAACAGTGTTAATTTTATAGAAAATATTTTGTCAAATATGAGTGACTAATTTTTGTTATTGGATGCTGAAATTTAAATTTTCTTGTAGCTAACATCATTGGAACTGAAACAGCAGCAAACAAAAGTTAGAGATAAAATGGGTGAATTTGTTTAAGATTTCACAAGTAGATGTATATAGACATTTTCAGGTACTGGGAAAGCTTTTAAAACTAAAGCTGTGTTTGAATGGCTTAAAGAAAATGCATGAGAGTTTTGAGAAGACTCTATCACAACTCCATCTGAAATGTTTAAATGTGGAAATTTTAACTGCACAGAACAGGTTGTATTTTAAAAAGTAAATGAAAAACATGCAGGTCATTATTTTTTAAGAAAGAAGGACCACAGATAACTCAAAGCTTTGAACATGCAGAATTCTTTTGGAAAAACAACTATAGGAGGTATTTAACAATAAACACGCAAAGTGTAAACACTGTTCTTGCCATGGCTATTGATAGTCCTAGAAAGAATTATATAAGATTATCAAGCTGAAAAGTGAACCAAAAATCATGTAGCCCAAGCCCCTTTTTTCTGAATAAGTAAAGGAAGGGTTATAGAAGTTTACAAGAAGGTTACAAGAAGATTTTGAGATTTTCTGACTACTTCCTGTCACAGCTTTATGAGTGCTGGTGGAAGATTCAAAGATAAAAGGTGAAAGTCTACTACACATGGGAATGATAGAGGCCAGTGTATCAGCATCTCTGCATCCAGGGGACATAAAGGGGTCATGTGACACGTGCACACACAGTGTGAATTACGGAAGAGCACTGTCCTTGGAGACTTGGATCTTTTTCAGTGGGCAAGAAACCATGTCTGCCCTTTCCCCTCCAGGGAGATGTATCTTTATTATAGTGCATGCTAAACATGCCGGCCTCTTCTCTAGGGAGAGATGTGATCCCTGCCTTCCAAGGCTATTTGCTAAACAAACATCTCTGAAAATATAATCTAGAGCAAAGGGTGGTTGGCACCTCACTTCCAAGACATGTAGAAATGTGAGAGTTCTGTGGAGAACTGTCTCACATCGGATAACACACAGCTGTCTTCACATCTGGGGCTCTTTCACACCCACATGTTTCATCTCCATAAATACCTTATGTCTCAACAGTGTTTTTATTATATATAGATTCTTATTTTTTGGAAGCCTTGTTCCTCCCAGGTGAAGACGCAAACTTTGAAATCTTCATGACAAGATTTAGGTGGCAGTCTGCATCACTGAAACATCCAGGTTGTAATCCTGCCTCCCTTCTTCTGCTATCAGCACTGGTACTCCAGTTTTGTCTTTGGATCTGGTCAGGCCTCACTTGAGTCAATGGAAACACACTAGTGATGCTAAAAAATGGTATGGACCAAATGTCATAAGAGATTGAACGTAAGGTGACTCAGCGTAAAAGATAATCTTTCGGCTTTCTCAATAAGAAGAACTGACATTTTTGTCCATTCAGAATTTATTAACTCTAAACGTTGTAGGTTAAATTATGTGGCTTAGTGATAATAGTTAATTTATAATTTTACTCACCTACACATTTTTAATCCCATAAGCAATTGTATGGTATGTTATTAGAGTTGATTTTTCTCACATTTTTTTGAAACAGTACTATTTGGACCCTTCACATCTTCGACATGGATAGCCAGTTTTGGATCATCTAATGCAGTTTTTTTAGAATCATCATTTTTACATTCACGTAAATTATTTCAAATCTAAAAGTTTTTGTTTCTGTGTCTCATGTTGCCACCACATATTTTATTTTAAATCATAAACTCAGGGAAGTTTCTTTTTTTTTTATATTTGTGTTGTATGCCATGTTCTCTAAAATGGGACAATATCATCTATAGCTTTTCAAGATAATATTTAAATTTTTTGAACAGTAATGGTGGCAGGTATGTTTCTTGGCTTCCCTTTCCATCAGTTTATTCACCTGACTCCAGAACCACTTCAGCTACAATCGACAGAGGATATTTTAGTTAATTCTTCATAAAAAAGTCAGAACATGCCATGGACCATGACACATTTTCTTAGACTTTGAATATAAGCAAATTGCCACTTTCTTCAGAAAAGATTTGGAGAGTGGAGGGACATCTTTCCATTATTATATGTGTGGTATTTCTTTACTTTAGTTGAGAAATTTATGGTTCTAATACTCTTTTTTTTTAACCATTAAAATAAGAAAAACCAGCCAGGTATGGTAATACCTATTACTCTGCACTCTAGGAGGCTGAAGCAGGAGGATCACCAGGTCAAGCCCAATGTGGGCAACAAAGCAAATTAATGAGAACCTGTCTTAAAATAAAATTAAAAAAAAAAAATGGGGAGGTGCCTAAGCATGTAGACTTTGGGTTTAATACCTATTATAGCAAAAATACAATGAAATAAAATAAGAAACAACATACATACACGTTAGAATTGTTATGAATATTGAATGAGAAGTATGAAAGAACTGTACAAACTGTAAGTTACATGTGTTTATGTATTTACTTGTACGTTCTTTCCCCATTATTCTCCTATCTGGATTGTTGGCGCTCACAGATAGATACCCAGTCACCCAAGCTTCAGACATGGGAAGCATTTTTGATTTACTCTCCCAAAAAATTATCTAACAACTTCTGCCAAAATTTTCTCTTTGTGTTTTGATCCCCCTTTCTTAATTATCAGTTCAGTCCTGTTCAGTTCTGACTCATGTTGTCTTGACGAACTCCATGACCATCTGAGAGGCGCTTTCCACCCGACCTTCAGAGTAATGTACCGAAAATGCAAACTGAACTAGGTCACTCTTAAGACTGAAAAATCTCCAAATGTCTACCATTTGCCCAAACACACCCTAAGTATATTCTATAATGCCAAGTTCTATAAAGAAATGTTCTCTTAGTAAAGTATTCCATACTCAAAAGTAAATTAGCAATTCTGAAGAGTAGGATGTTAAAAATTCTTGGTGAAAAATGCTGAGTTGTACATTAAATGCTCTTAGAGTCTAGAAGAAAGGTGTCTCAGTTTTCCCAAATAATTTGATATTCCCAAATAAAATTATTTTGTTTCACAAAACAGGTTTAATTACTCGGGCAAAGGCGTGTGACAAAACACAATCCTGTAATATAAACCCTTCCTCCTAAACATGGCTCAAAGGCCTTCCTTCCATGACCGGGGCCTGCCCTGCTCTCTCTGGGTCACCTCTCACCTGTCCTGTGACCCATGTCCCATTCTGGCAAACGTCAGCACTGTTTGCAAGAAATAAGTTTGATTTTTCTCAAAAGTAAGATATAGTCTAAATTCTTTAAAGTTGTGAAAAGTTTAACTATTTGCTACTTCAAATTTGTGTGTCATCTTATGTATTTATTTATTTGGACACATGTAGACATCAAAGTATTTTTCTTTGGAGTTATGCAGCACATACAATTTAAAGAACTTAGCTAAACACCAGGTTTCTAACTTTGGTTGACATTTTAAGATTAAGCATACTGGAAAGCATTACAGATTCTTACTGTAGAGATAATGGATGAAAAAGTAGCATAAGATATTATCCGGCCCAGCAACTGCACCTTACATATGAAGGAAAAGCCTGAATATGTCACTTTTTGTTCACCAAGAAATACAGGCATTTATAAGATTAAGAGTTGAAGCTATTTAATATTATCTTTTGTTTCAAAGCTCAGAAGATCTGAAGTTAGTCGTTTGATAATTAAGCTGTTCTTCATTTTCACAAAGAAATTAGACATGATTAGGAACACTGGAGCACTGGGCAGGTCAATTGCTCATCATTGTTAAAACCATTTAATGCATTTTAATGGTGGTTGATAAGGTGCAAAATGCTATGTCAGCCAAATGAGAAAATTTTACTCCATTATATGCTAAGTATAGATAGAAATGAGTTCACATTTGCATTTTTATGCATTTGTTTCCAAAATTTAACATTTTCTCTTAGATATGTGAAGTGGAATGTGTAATTTGTGAGGTATGGGCACCGCCAAAGCCCATACCTCCTCACAGTGCACACCTCAGGATCCTCAGACACAAATGTTCCATGAGTAGATAATGAACAAAAAGATATCCTCAGCATTTATGTGACTAAAGAATCATGCTTGAAGCTTTAATGTCCATTGCTTGTATAAATGACTTATTCCATTTATTTTTAACATTTATTATTAAGTACAAAATAATATCTTTGTCATTTGTCTTACATCAGGATTAAAGATTTCATGAATTTATAAATGTCAACAAACAAACAGAAACAAAAATAATAGTGCAAAAAATAGGCCTTGGTAGAGGTTCCATTTTCTCAATGATGACCTTAAAGTCTTCTACTAAGTCCCATTTATTTTAGATAAGATTCTACATTTAAAGTTATTTTTTGTTAAAGAGCTAAGTGTTGAGATTAGAAGAGATCAATAAATAAATACTCTTTCTACTTAGTTGGTTTAGAAACAACTGAGACACAGCCACAGACGGGTGGAGAGTGAAATATTTTTTAACTAATAAAGAGCTAGTAGATCTTGTAGCTTACATGTTAAGGCAAGTTAAGTGCACCTTCTCACAATTCCTGATTCCCAAGCTAGACCATGGATCACTACTTCCTGCTTCTAAGAGAGATTTGGATTTTTAGAGCAGATACAATTACCTACTCAGGGTTGCTGCCTCCCTTTTGTCCAAGGAGGACTCCTAGAGACCAAGTGCCTTGTGTTCCATCCAGTTGAGAGAACAAATGCTGTCATCCACCAACAGGTGGCTTTCTCCACTGCTGGGTAGAACGGTTTGGATGTGGCAAGGCCCCAAACAGGTCTTCTTTTGGAAACCAGAGGCAGCAAACACCTTCTATGTTTATAAACCCTTACTGGATCTCCTGATGTAGCTAACACAAATAGGTTATGGTGAAGGTACAGACCCTGTACTCTGAAGATGCCGCTGTCCTGCACTGTTAAGCACACAATGGGATACACAAGAATGTCTTTATACATGTGTCCTTGTGTTAAAGGTAAGTGGAGCTTGATGGTAACATTTCGGGACGAGGGGACAAAAGTTGTTTCCAAAGTTATCGTGATATAAATTTCAGGTGCCAAGCTCCTCTGCCCAGCAGCCTTAGCTGTGATGTCTGTCTGTGACCCATTCAGAACTGCCTGTATCAGAAAACTACTTGAGCATGAAGCAGTCTCCCTCCACTTGGACTGGTCTTGGGGCCCTTTCTAGGGTACACATTATAAGCTGCCCAGGGGTGGCCTGCCAGGAAAGAGATGAGAAAGTGTCTGCCCTGATTATCGAGGCACTGGGTAGCTATCTTGGTGGACGTCATGATTCTTTCTATGAATGTCTGCTGTTTCTGTGACTGTCTGAGTTTCTAATATCAAAGAAAATGGCTATTACTGCATAACCAGGCAGGGTGTTCTACAGAAAAATCAGTTTTTTACCATTAGAAATCTGCTGCAGTACATCAATAAATAGCTTTCAAAATAGTTATTCAGGGCATAAGAAGTGGAACTAGTTCACAAAACTCATGGTAGGTCTGAATAAAGGTCCTTCCAATTAATGGAGTATAACGCAGATAGGAAATATGCTTAGAAAGCGCGAGGAACTGTCCTAGGAGCCTAATATTAATCAATTTACACTGAATTAACTCATTTAAACCCCAAACATCCCATGTTGGGCATGATCATTATTATAATTTTTATCTCCTTATTATGAAAGAAGTAATGAGATCCTTACAAGGTAAAATGACCTAATTGAATTCTCTCAGTTTAATAAAAAATGACAGAAAGAGGATGTGGCTCATCTCTATAGCCGAGCACACAGCCCAGAATTAAACTGCTTCCCACCAGGGTAACGGAATCACAGATTGTACTCACAAACTTAGTCCAATTCTAGAAAATTATTAATTGGTGACTTGTGGCTGTTTAGTAAGTTGTAAAGGAAACTTTACTGATGCCATTCATTAGTATGAATTTTAAGTGTTTGGTTTGATTGAATTTTAAGTGTTTGGCAGTATGTTTAATAAATAAACATTTTTTATATGACTTGATTTTCTTCAGTTTGTGGATCATTTGCTCTGCTTTGGGTTTGATGTTTCTATTTGAAGAGCTACATAATTGATTTAGTGGTTTACTTATTTTTGTGTTGGTGTTTTCTTCCTTCCACCAGCAGAATAAGCACTGTATAAGATGTGTTGAATATGGTTGGATTTTGTTAAGTATTTGTCTAATGATTAAATAAATGAAGTTAAAAAGTGAATTGTTTATTTAGCCTATAGTGGCCCATTATCTTTATTATATACCTTTAAGCAGAGAACAACTGTTAATCACTCAATTTTTTAGGAAGATGTGACAAATGAATTATCAAAAATCTTGCAGGTCCATGAGCTTATTAAATAAAATATACTTAGTGACTCACATTCATAATACTGTGTGCATAATGATTTATATTCTTAACACAAGCATGTACGTATTTATTTCTAGTTGATGTAAAGTGATCAGCGAAGAGTTAAATGTTTAAGAATAAAATTTCTCCTGCCATTCTTCGCAACATTAATAAGCAGTCTGTGACTGCTTTCATTTTGCCTTTAGACTTTAGACTTTATACATAAGGTTTCTTTTGCCTAGTGTTCATTTTTTCCTCTTTTCCTTTCCTTTTTATTTATTTATTTATTTATTTTTGAGTACTAGCTTCCACTTCTCTTCCTTCAGAAAACCTTCAAAGGCCTTTTAAAATGGACCAGATAGACATTCTGAACTACTTATTCTGGCTGCCCTTATATGCACTGTAATTATTGGACTTTTGATCTGTTCCCCTTAACTAGACCGTGCATTGAGGTAGCACCTCTAACAGTCTTCCACAGCAAATCATTTTAATACATATTGAATATATGAATGGGTATCATGGGCTAAGCAAGGAGGCATGCTATAGGAATTGTTTTCAGCCTGTCTTGAATTTGGAAAACAGAATAGGCGCAAGAGGCAGGAATTGGAAGGATGTACTCAAAGTGCTCTACATGGCTCTATGTTCATAATGGGTTCTGGCTTTTACATAATTGGACATTGTTTGTTGGCCATGCCAGATAATTCCTAGCCTTCTCTGGCAATTCCAGGAGCAAGTAGAATGGACCATCACAACAGGGAAAATATATGGTCAGTGCTAGGTGAGGAAACAGAAGCTACAGAAAGAACCAGCGTGATGAATGCAGAGGATATTTCCTGGTGCCTGAGGAAAGTGCAAGAGTGACTTCAGAACAGAAGTCATGCAGAAGAAAGACAATAGCAACAAAGTGAAAAATACCACAAGGTAGAGGGAGATAAAGCAATTACATAGGAGAACAAAGTATAAGAATAGCATTATGTAAAGAAAGTAGGAAAGAAAAACCAGTTATAATAGAACTCTTTGCTACTGCAGACAGAATAAGTCGTCTGTGACACATACCTGGTGATGCTGTTACTATTCATTTGTCTTTGTGCGCACCTAAGACATCTTCCAGGACATTGCATTCTCTTAGTAATGAATCAGCATAATGATACCTAGACTCTTGTCCCTGGAGTGTGCTTCCTGCAATGTGTCTTCCTCTATCTTTGGTATCCACAGCACAATTTCATCTAGACTAAGCCCTCCTAGTGAGCACTGGCGATGGTTCCCGGACAGTATTTGGAACCATGAACATTATTCTTTCTCCTCAACACACTGGCCCTAAATACGCCGCCTGCTGTGGTTCTTTGGGGGAAGCTGCAATTCTACATTTCACTGGCTCTGTGATGGTATATACTAAAGTGGCCCTCAAATGTTAAGGATTATTATTGGAGTAAGTAAAATACATTATTCCAAAATTTCAAACTAAAGCTGTACGTTATAAGTGACTTAGATTTTCAGAGATAGAAATGTTTTTTATCCTAGAGTGATTTTAAAGGATGAAAGGAAAATTAATTTTTGTCTACCCAATAAATTAATTTGTGAAAATTCAACAGTCATCACAAGTCATTGGTGGACCTGCTATCTCAATAACTAGTTCTATTTAAAAGAGGTAATTTCTTTTATTCAAGCAGAAGATATGAATTGCTGGTTTTAAAGTTAGAAAAGTATTTAATCAGTTCTTATTTTCCTTCCACTTTGCAATAAGATTCAAGGCAACTTTTAAAAACCTGTGTAGGACGATGTACTGTAGCATAATAAGGGGAAATGGTTACCCAGATGATGTCTCTTATTTGGTTTTCCTCCTCTGTACAGAGGTTTATGTGAGTTTAAAACTTTTCTTTAAAACTCATTGGAGTATAAGGAAAAGTGAATTCTTATTAGAAATGTTAATGAGTGAATGAATGGTTTTCTGTATGTGTTCTGTTGTAATTCCATTAAATGAAAACATTAAAACAAATTAGGGTATTACTTCATGAATATATTAATTGCTTCAGGTCAATTAACACACAGAAAGTCAATCATCAAATCAAGATTTACAGCAATACTTTAAAGGTGATTGTAAAACTATTGTAAAAGATATTTTCCCCAAATCATTCAACTTTTTTTTTTTTTTGTGGGTACCGGGGAGTCGACCTCAGGACCTTGCGCGCCAGCAGGCGCCCGTGCTGCTGAGCGATATCACCGGCCCCTTTTTCGTATGTGGGATCCGGGAGTCGAACTCGGGCCCTCGCGCTTGCCGGGCAGGCGCTTAAGCCGCTGAGCCATCTCACCGGCCCCCAACTTTTTTAACTTAGAAATTTTATAAAATTATAGAATACAGTCATAAAGAACTTTGCAAAACTAATGGTCATTTTTACTGAACTTTTTAGAACTACATTTAGATATTGAATAGAAACAGTTTGGGTTTTATTTGTCTTTAAATGTAGCAGTTTGCGTGACAGACTTCAAAATGGTTTCTGTCTTTTATGGAATTTCAAAAGTCATTATAGGATATACTATTCTTCTCTTCTTCCTTTACTAATCATTTAATTTTAATTTCTGGAATATTTCTTGAGCACAGTAAATTAAAATAAAAGTTTCACGTGTTACAAGCCTTTATTGGCAAAGTCATTGTCCAGACCATCCTTTAATACAAGCTAGTGGAACTTGAAGGTGATTTGTTAAAATGATTTCTAATTTTCTAAATATTTTATGGAATGAAGAATTAAAATGAATACCACCTAGAATACAGTCAAAATCTATATACCTTTTTCTCAGAGTATTGTCTCCATTCATAATTGAGAATATACTTCATTTTAATTTTACAAATTAAAATCATTTAAAATGCACTGTTAGTTTCATATGTTTTAAGCATTCAGAAAAGTATAGGGAAAAATCTCAAGTACTGGGGCATATTTCTCATCAATTTTCTCCTTGCCTGCCTCCACACTGCAGCATTTGGAATTTATTCTTCCAGTAATCTTTTTATACCTTAGTTCTGTTTTATGGAGTCATAAGCAATATGGCATTTTGCATATTTAATCTTTATTTAAGTATTAGTTCATGAAATTTAAGTATTTGGAATATAACACTGTTACTGCTTTTTATGCTGAATTTAATGTTTTTGAGATTTATACATATTGGTGCATGTAGTTCTACTTATTTTAATTTCTGTATAGTATTCTGTAGAGATGAATGAACATTTCTGTTGCTTCCAATTTTTATTCTAAAAATTTCTTGTAATGAGCCTTGTATACATGCTACAAGAGTTTCTCTAAATTTATAGCACATCTTGAACTTCACCAAATTCTAATCCTTCCATTTTCTTTCCTAATTGAAGGGTATAAGCTGCATGTGCACTATCACCACTCAGTACTTCCTTAATGTAAAATTTTGCTTACCTTTTGAGTATCAAGTTGTATCTAATTGTTTGGCTTCATTTGTTCTCATACGATTAGTGTGAGCTTAAGCATCTTTTGCAAATTTGTTGTGTGCAGGTGTGTGTGTGTGCACGTGTGTGTGTGTGTGTGTGTGTGTGTTTAATACTCAATGCAATATAGGCCTTATGAGTTTGGAAGTCCTTCCTTTTCATCCATTTTTGGAAGAGTTTATGAAGATTTTGTATTAATTATTCCTTTGTTGAGTAGAGTTCTGCCCTGAAGCCATCTAGTATTAGGTTTTTATTTGATGGAAAATTTTAGATTACTGTTTGGCTCTGCATTTCCTTATATTTCAGTTTTGGTTGGTTTTATGTTTTGATGAATTTATCCTTTTATTCTATGTTAATCATTTTGTTGGTATATAGTTTATTGTAATCTTTTGTATTTCTGTGGCATCAATTGGAATGTCTCCTCTTTCATTATTGAATGTATTTATTTGAATTTTCTATCCTTTTCTCTTAGTCTAGCTAAAGTTTTGTCAATGTTCTTTATCTTTTTTAATGAAAAATAATTTTTAGATTTATTGATATTTTCTATAGTTTTCCTAATCTCGGTTTCATTTTCTTTTTCTCTAATTTTACGATTTCCTTTCTTCTACTAACTTGGGAGTGAATTTGTTCTTTTTCTAGTTCACTGAAGTGTAAGAGTTGATTGTTTATTTGAGTTTTTTTTCTGCTTAATGTAGGCATTTTTAATGGCTTATAGTGATTTATAACAGTGTAGAACTTCTTTTGCTGCATCACACAAGTGCTGGAGTGTTGTGTTCCGGTTTTAATTTGTCTCAAGATATTTCTTTTCTTTTTTTTTTTTTTTTTGTGGGTACCGGGGGTCGACCTCAGGACCTCGCGTGCCAGCAGGCTCCCGTGCCGCTGAGCGATATCACCGGCCCTTTTTTTTGTATGTGGGATCCGGGAGTCGAACTCGGGCCCTCGCGCTTGCCAGGCAGGCGCTTATGCCGCTGAGCCATCTCACCAGCCCTCTCAAGATATTTCTGTACTTCTCTTTTTATTTCTTGACCTCTTGATAGTTCAGAAGCATGCTGTTTAATTTCTACATACATGTTAATTGTCCAGATTGCCTCCTTTTTATTTCTATTTTTATGTCATTATGGGCAGAAAAGATACTAATTTATTCTGGGAGATGTTTCACAGGTACTTAAGAATAATATGTGTCAGGCTACAGTTAGATGGACTGTTTTGTATATGTTTGTTAGGGTTACCCTGGTAACAAATAATACTAACATTGCCCTGATACCAAAGCCACATAAGGACACTGCAAAAAAAGAAAATTATAGTGTAAATCCCTCTAAACATATATGAAAATATTCAACAAAATACTAGCACACTGAATTCAGCAGCACATTGAAAGAATCATATACCTTGATCAAGTGGGATTTATCCCTGGGAACAAGGAAGTTACAAGTCTACAGCTAACATCATACTCAGAGGTAAAAAAAAAAAAAAAAAAATGAGCTTTTCTCTAGGATCAGGGAAAATAATGCCTACTGTCAACACTTCTATTCCAAATAACATTGAAAGTTCTAGCCAGAGCAATTTAGGGAAGAGAAGAAATAAAAGTCTTCCATGTGAAAAGAAAGAAGTTGTTTCTTTTTGTAGATGGTATGATCTTTTATATATAGGAAACTCTACAGCCTCCATAAAAATATTGGTAGAATTAATAAAAAAATTCAGTAAAACTACAGGATATAAAAATCAACAAAAAAATTCAGGAGGTTTTCTACAAAGCTTTCTGGAAAAGAAATCAACCATACCCAATTTACAATACCCATAGAAAAATAAAATAAAATATTTAGAATAAATTTAACCAAAAAGATGAAAGACCTGTATGTTAGAAGTTACAAAACACTGATAAGAGAAAGAAAAAGCACAAGTAAATGAAAATGTCTTCCACGTTCATGGATTGAAGAATTATTATTGTTTTTTTTTTTTTTTTGTGGGTACCGGGGGGTCGACCTCAGGACCTCGCGCGCCAGCAGGCGCCCGTGCCGCTGAGCGATATCACCGGCCCCTTTTTCGTATGTGGGTTCCGGGAGTCGAACTCGGGCCCTCGCGCTTGCAAGGCAGGCGCTTAAGCCGCTGAGCCATCTCACCGGCCCAAGAATTATTATTGTTAAAATTTCCGTACTGCCCAAAGAGATCTACAAATTTGATGTAATCCTTCTCAAAATTCCAGTGACCTTTTTTCTACAGAAATAGAAAAAAGAAAAAAATCCTGTAATTCATGTGGAACTAAAAAAAAAAAAAAAAAAAAAAAAATTCCCCCAACTAGCCAATGTAATGTTGAACAAAAGGACAAAAAAAAAAAAAAAAAAAAAAAAAAAAAATCTGAAGGCATTACAGTACTTGATTTTAAAGTAACTACAAAGTTTTAATAACCAAAACAACACAGAGATGATACAAAAATAAACACATAGATCAATGGACAGAATGGAGGGACAAGAAATAAATGTTTACATTTACAGTCAACTGATTTTTGACAAAGGTGTCAAGATCACATAGTAGAAAAACATGGACATGATAAATGGTGTTGGGGCAACTGGATATCCACACGCAGAGAATGAAATGGGACTCTAGTCTCACTACACGACACTTAAATATAAGACCTAAAACTATACGACTATAAGAAAAAATATATATGAAAACCTTCTTAACATCATCTGAGCAGGGAGATTTTGGATATGACCCCCAAAGCACAGGCAACAAAAACAATAGGCAAATATCATTACAACAAACTAAAATTCTACACAGAAGTGGAAACCAGGAACAGAATGATGGGATAGCTTATGGAATGGGAGAAAACTTACAAGTGGAAATGGGTTAATATCCAAACTGTGAAAGGAATTCAACTCAATAGTAAGAAAACAAACTGATTTTCAAAATGAGCGATAGACATTTCCCAAAATACAGACAATCAAATGGCCAATGTGTATTACAAGTACTCAACGGGACCAACAATCAGGGAAATTCAAATTAAAACCACAATGATATATCATCTCCTTGGTAGGATAGTGTTATTGTTTAGATATACAATGTTCCCTAGAAGTCTCATATGTTTGGAGGTGGGACTTTGAAAGGTGATTCGATCATGGGGTTGCTATATTCATCAGTGAGTCGATCCATTGAGTTCATAGCTGAATGCGTTCTTAGGAAGAGGGGCCTGGTTGGAGGAGGTGGATCGCTAGGAGCTGGCTTGGAAGGTTGTATTCTTGTCCATGACTCCTCCTTTCACTCTCTGCCTCCTTCCTGGTTGCCATGGGTGACTGACTGTCCATGGGGATTCTGCCTCAGAGCCAGCCAGTCATGCAGTAAATACATAAAACTAAGTGAAATGAGCCTTTCTTCCTTTAAGTTGTGAATGTCATGCATTTTGTCCCAGGGACAGGAAAGTAAGTAATACAGAAAATTGATATAGGAGAAGTGGTGTCATTGCTGTGATTTATCTGATCATGTGGCTCAGAAGCCTTTGGAGCTGGTTTGCAGGAAGAGTTTGGAAAAGTTTAAAGTTTTAGCTACAAAACCTCTAGAACAATGCAAACAGTTATTGACGGGCAATATTGCTTGGAACTTAGGAAATCAGATACAAATACAGACAGCAAGGGCCAAACTCATGAGGTTTTAGTTGGGAATGAGGACTGTACTGAAGACTGGGCTAGAGACCATGAGTGTTTCATTCTGGTGAAGAAAGTGTTTATGTTTTGCCTGTATCTTAAGGCTTTGTGCAAGCATGAATTTAAAGATAGCAAGCTGCTTAATCAGGTGGAGGAAATTTCATGGTAGGCCAATGTTCAGGCTGTGGTATGCATTCTGCTGGCTGCTTTTAGTCAGTTTTACAGTGAGAATCAGGAGTGAAGTGAAGCTGAAAGCTATGAAAAATTTGCATCTTGATCAGAAAGGAAGAGAGTATAAAGTTGGATCCAAGGAGAATATGGTTGCTATAATGATTAGCATTAAAAACGAATCAAGTACTTTGCTTTATGGACAATAGGAAAGATGCCTTCAGCTCGTCTCAGGAAATGAATAGATCCCCCTCATGGCAGGCTGAAGGATATAAGGTTTTGCTTTGAGAAGAAAGCCTCTAAGTGCCCTGCTCATTCAGGGATACATAGGGAAGTGATTCCTCGAGCTCATCCGGGCACTGAGAGGCCCCTGCAGCAATGATTCAGAGGGGCCTGGCTACTTCTTGAACTGGCATCAGACTCTGGCATCATCCACATGCTACTAATTGTGCAAGCATGTAGAATGCAAGAGTTGTAGGAGATGCAGTCCTTTATCCAGATTTGAAAGAAAGGCAGTGTGCCCCTGTGAGAGAAGTGTGTGAAGATACAAGAGTGAAGCCAAAGTGCAGTGGAGACCTTGGGAACTGGGAGTTGTGAGGAATGTGGAACTGCTGGGGAAAACTACTAACACACATAGCTATTATAAAATGAGAAGAGGTAACCTCTGCTGGTGAGGATATGGACAAATGGAACTCTTGTACACTGTTGTAGGGAATGTAAGTTAGTTTAGACATTATGGGAAATATTATGGAGGTTCTTCAAAAACTTAAAAATAAAATTACTGTAGTATTCAGCAATATTTTTATTAGGTATGTATCCATGGAAATGAAATTAGTATCTTGAAGAGATAGTTGTATTTCCAACTTCATTGCAGTATTATTAACAATAGGTAAGCCATAGAATCAATTTGAATATCCATCAAGGGACAAACAGACAAAACATGTGATCATATATATATATATATATATATATATATATATATATATATAATGGAATTTTTCTTTGGCTTTAAAAAACAAAGAAATCCTGTTGTTTATAACAATGTTGATGGAGCTTGAAGATACTATGTTAAGAGAAATAAGCCAGGCACAGAAAGATAAATACTGTGCGACCTCATATGTGGAGTCTCAAGAGGTAGAACTATGAGAAGCACAGTGTAGAATGGTAACTACTATGGACTGGAGGGGAAAAGTGAATGTGGAGATGTTAGTCGAAGGATGAAAAATTTTAGAAAGGAGGAATAAGTTCAGGAGATTTGTTGCACAACATGGTGACTATAATTTACAACCATGTATTATGTACTCAAAAATTGTTAGCGATTCAGTTAAGATATGATCATTTGATAATTGATTAAGGAAATTAAAAAAGAAAAAGATTGCCTGCATCATTATGGATAACTACTATCAGCATTTTGCATTTTAATGCATTTTCTTTGAGTATCTTGGTTTTCATTGTTATGAATATACATCATAAATTGGTTTAAACTAAATTGACTTATGAATAGTCATGTTATAAATGAAGGAGAAAAGGTTAAAAAATATTTGTCGCTAAATTAACTATTAACTGTCAGTGTAAAAGAAAATATGCCATGCCATTCAACATGGTACAAGTCCTTTCACAATGTTAATTTCTCTAAAAACTTGATTTCATGAAAAGAAAAAGATCCCTTTCATTAGTAATTTACCTAGCACTATCTTCAATATTTATTCCAGGAATGGAACAACCGACAATACTTATTGTATGACACAATTATTACACCACCTATTGTATAACACAGCTGTTAAAATGTTAAAAATTCTATTCATTGTAATTGTAGAAAAGAATGTGGTTTGAGAAACTCATTTCCCATGACTGCACTTGGAGCAGGCCTAGAAGAAAAGCGGCAGGAATTCTGCAAAGTGTAGCTCACTTAGGTTGGGAAAAAAAGACCTATGAAATTACATTCTTTGACATTTAAATCCAGTGAAAGTAAACTCATCAGTCCAGTCTGTATGAGTCTTGAATAACAAATTTGTTTCTTTTCATGGCTGTCTGTAGTAAACATGAAAGAACTTTCGTAGACCTAAGCACATGAGTGTGAAATGTACTGAGCTATGGCACAGGTTAACTTTACCTTTCTGTTAGTTTACTTCTCCAATGGTAACTGGGTTGATGCCTTACCACTATATTTTTTTCAATGTATATTTTATTTTACTTATTATTATTTTCTAGTACATCTTTGGAGAACGCAATGATTAATTTATCTTGGGAAGTTTGTACATGTGCATAACACATGTTAATTCTCTTTTTTTTGTGCTTTTCCCACTCCCACATCTCCCTGTTCCCTCCAACTCTTGTTCCCTTCCCACTTGCAAAAGCTCTATTTCCCTTTTTTTCTTCAATTCGCTCTTTTTAAATCCCTTTTCCCTTCCTTCCCTCCCTGCTCCCTGCATCTCATGTTCCCTTCCCCATTTGAGAAAAATCTCCCTATTCCCTATTACCTGTCTTATGTTATGGTCTTTATTTTTATTTTGGGTTTCTCAAATAAGAGAAAACATGCAATATTTAAATTTGTATGTCTGATTTATTTCACTTATTCATCCATTTACCTGCAAATGCCTCAAATGTATCCTTTTTTATGGCAGAGTAGTACTCCATAGCATATAAATAATTTTCTTTATCCATTCGTCTGTTGAATAGGCTGTTTCCAAGCTTTAACTATTATAAATTGGGTTGCTGTAAACATTGGTATGCATGTATCACTGTCAAGTATGACTTTTACTCTTTAGGGAAGATATCTAGAAGGGAAATAGCTGGATCAAATGGAATTTGCAGTTTTAGTTTTTCAAGGAATTTCCATACTGATCTCCATAGTGGTTGTACTAGTTTGCAGTCCTACCCAAGATGTAGAGGATTCCTTTTTCCTCACAGAGCAGCCAGCATTTGTTACTATGTGATTTATTGATGATAGTCATTCTTTCTAGAGTAAGAAGGTGTCTTAGTGTTGTTTGAATTTGCATTTCTCTAATCTCCAGCAATGTTAAACATTTTTTCATTTATTTATTGCCATCTGGACTTCTCCTGAGAAGTGTCAATTCATTTCAGATGCCCATATATTTTTTTTTAATGTGGGTACCAGGAGTTGAACTCAGGACCTTGCGTTTGCCAGCAGGCACTTGTGCCGCTGAGCGATATCACCAGCCCTTTTTTTTCCTTTATGTGCACCAGGAGTTGAACTCAGGACCCTGCGCTTGCCAGGCAGGCGCTTATGCCCCTGAACTATCTCACTGGCCCACAGATGCCCATTTTTAATTGGGTCTTTAAATTTGGGAGGTCTAGTTTTCTTTTAGTTTTTTATATGCTCTGAATGTCAATCCTCTGTCCAAAGAATACCCGGCAAAATTCTTTTCCCAATCTGTAGGTTATCTCTTCACCACGTAAGTGGTTTCCTTTCGTGTGCAGTCACCTTTTCAGTTGATATGATCCCATTTGTTGACTCATGATATTATTTCTTGTGCAAATGCAGTTTGTTCAGTAAGTCCTTACCTATGTCTCTGTCTTCAAGTGTTGTATATATTTTATCTTCCAGCAGATCAAGTGTTTCTATTTTAATATTTAGATCATTGATCCATTTTGATTCACATGGTGACATATATGAGTCTAGACTTAATCTTTTACATATGGATAGTCAGTTTTCCCAGAACCATTTATTAAAGAGCCTGTCTTTCCTCCAGTGTATATTTTTGGACCCCTTGTTGAATATCAAGTAGTTGAGTGTGTCTGGGGTTGTTTCTGTTTCCTGTATTCTATCCCAAGAATCCACATTTCAGTTTTTGTGCCAGCATCATGTTTTTATCACTGCAGCTTTGCAATATAACTTCAAACCTGGGATCTTAATGCCTCTTGCTTTGCTATTGTTAGTCAGAATTGGTTTTGCTGTTCTTGATCTCTTCTGGTTCCAGATACATTTTTGGATTGTTTTCTCTGCATCTGTGAGGAATGTTGTTGGTATTTTGTTGGAATTGTGTTAAATCTATATATCAGTTTGGGAAGTATTGCTGCTTTGGCTATATTGGTATTTCTTATCCAGAAACATAAGGTATCTTTCCATTTTCTGATGTCCTCTTCAATCTCCTTTTTCAGCATGATGTAATTTTCATTGTAGAGGCCTTTCATTTCCTTAGTTAGTCTAATTCCTGAGTAAGAAATTAGGAAAACAATACCATTCACAGTGGCATCACCGCTGTCTTATTCTCAAAGCTTTGTTGATATTATGCTTCCATCTTGTTGAATCTAACACCCTACAAAGCCAAATCCAGACAACATACTATATTGTCTTGTTTTAAAGGAGCCTGTTTCTCCCCTCTTTCTCTGTCTCTCTCCCCCCTCTCTCAGTCCCTTCACTTCCTCTCTATCTCTCCCTTTCTCCCCTCACTTCCTTTCTTTCTCTCTCTGTCTCTGTCTCCATCTCTATATCTCTATATCTCTATCCCTATCCCTATTCCTATTCCTAACCCTATCTGTATTCCTATGTCTACCTCTATCTCTATCTCCATCTCTATCTCTCCTTCTCTCTCCCCTCACTTCTCTCTTTCCTCTTCTCTTTCTCTCTCATCTCTCCATTTTCCTTAGTCATTTTTTGACTTCCTTTATTTTTTTAAAATCCTTCTTCGTATGGATCACTTTCCGCTGTTTTTTCCTCTCTTTTTCTTTTTATTTCTGTTTGTTTGTTTGTTTGTTTGTTTGTTTATTTATTGTTGTTTTGGATAGAATGAAGTTAGTGCTTACATGCCTAGTAAGAATTTTTAAAACTTTCTGGAATACTAAGTTTCACTTTCTTTTATTACAATTCAAATTCAGCTTTTTTCCCCCTCAGGGACAGCTACAATCTACAGGCTGGGTGACTTTTTCTGCCCTTCATATTTATGGCTTTCTTGTTTCAGTATCTTTGGTTTTTCTTCTGAAGAAACTTTCCCTGTACTCCAGTTCCTCGATTGTGTCTTCTGCTTTCTAACTTCTTATATATAGATTTCTGCTCTCCAGTGTGGATTGTAATTCTGCCTTTCAGTTTGGTGGTAATTTTGACATGTTTGAATTCATTCATTATTTCAAATGTATGCGTTTCATTGCATGTTCTTGCTTTTAATTCTGCTTACTCTGCTGTCCATACACAGTGAAAATGCTAAAAATGTTTCTGAAACATCCCCGATTCCTACGGTAAATTATTTTCAGTGGTTTTCCTGACACCCACACCCCTGTTTCTTACACACTAAGCTCTCCTTAGCTTCTTTGCTAAGGGATTATCAAAATGCCATTGCTTTTCTATTTTGCTCTTTTCCTAGTTTCTAAAGTCTGGTAATACAAACTTGTGCTAGAGATATATCTGTTTTGCTTTAACCAATCAACATAAAATAACTTTCTTTGTGACTTGGTTTCCTTGGATTTAAAAAGCCATATTGATTAGTTATGGGACCCAAGAGAGTATAAAGGGAATTGATAAAGCCTGTTGATACACATATGACTCTTTCCTCCCTTTGTATATGAGTTTACATTAAAAAGAAACATGTATTTTGTATCACACACATTCACTCCTTAAAAAATATTTAGCCGGTGAGACGGCTCAGCGGCTTAAGCGCCTGCCTTGCAAGCGCGAAGGCCCGAGTTCGACTCCCGGAACCCACATACGAAAAAGGGGCCGGTGATATCGCTCAGCGGCACGGGTGCCTGTTGGTGCGCGAGGTCCTGAGGTCGTCCCCCCGGTACCCACAAAAAAAAAAAAAAAATATTTAGAACTTAGTTATATACAGAAGTAACATTGTACATTTTTATTATTATTTCTAAAAAAAGACATAAAATGTCATGAATAGAAACATCTTGTTTTCTCTATATTTTTTTTTTTTAGTACTGGGAATCGAACTCAGGACCTTGCACTTGCCAGGCAGGTGCTGTGCCACTGAGCTATATCACTGGCCCATGTTTTTCTTAAATGGGGAGAGATAGTTAATTATTTCTCTGAATTTTTATACCAATATATTTCTCTGTCATCTTTCCAAGAAAATATGCAATTTTCTGCTTGAAGGAGGAAAAAGCTGTCAAAAGAATGACTGTCTTTGGCAGTGTCTCTGGTTGTGGTTATTCACAGCCCATATTTTGTGTCATAAGTAACTGGAGAAATAGAAATTTTCGGGAGTAGGCTTGCTCATAGTTTTGATAGACATAATTTGAGTTTTGTATACTTATTTATGTGCTGACTTAATTCTAGAATTGTTCTGTTTTCAATTCATTTTCATTTCATGTTTCGAGGTTGTTTTATGAAGATGGCAGCCAATTACAATGTCATAAAATCACAACTTTATGAAGTATTTACAAAAAGCAGAATGTACGTTAAGGCATAGTTAGAACACTTTTGGTAATTGTCTCTCTCAAGTGTGTGGTCTAGTTAATATTTCATTCAATCCAATTTTCAGGAAGACATTTAATTTTAATACAATTTAGTGTTACTCTCATCATGGCACAGGACATTTTCTTTTTTTTTTTTATTTTAAAGAGAAGAAAAAACAAAACAAATCAAAAGAAGAACAAATTTTCAAACCAACATAATAGGAGGGTAACAATGGTTAATACATTACGTATTACTATCTTTAAGTTAGTTATTCAGGACACCAGACATTAGCATTCAATTGTCCAAACATTATTGGCACAAACCTTACTCTTTAATGAACTAAGTAAAAATGGTAGTGTATCTATCTTAACCATCTTATATATATATATATATATATATACAATTTTTTTTTCCCTTTCCCTTCTTTCTTTTCCCTATTCCAGTCTCTCTTTCCTTTTGACCAGTTTCTTTTTGATTCACCATGTCTATTGTACATTTTGGATCTTATTTACTCTTTCAGTTTCTCATACTAGAGAGATAATACGATGCTTACACATGTGCTTCTGGTTTATTTCACTTATGAGTGTTTTCTCGAGTTGCATCCATTTACCTATAAAAGTCTCCAGTTTATCCTTCTTTATGGCTGAATAGTACTCCATTGTATAAAAATACCACATCTTTCTTATCCATTCCTCAGTTGATGGGCATTTGGGTTGTTTCCAAGATCTGGCTATTACAAATTGTGCTGCTATAAACATGGGTGCACATATATCGCTGTGGTACGATGTTTTTAATTCTTCTGGGAAGATGCCCAGAAGGGGAATAGCTGGGTCAAATGGGACCTCCAACCCTAGTTTTCTGAGGAATCTCCACACTGACTTCCACAGTGGATGTACCAGTCGACACTCCCACCAACAGTGAAGAAGGGTTCCTTTTTCCCCACAGCCCCTCCAGCATTTGTTATTAGTTGATTTCTTAATAGTAGCCATTCTTTCTGGGGTGAGATGGTATCTCAGTGTTGTTTTAATTTGCATCTCTCGAATGACTAGTGATGTTGCACATTTTTTTGTATATTTGTTTGCCATTAGTATTTCTTCATCTGAGAAATGTGTATTCATCTCAGATGCCCATTTTTGGAGTGGGTCTTTAAATTTGGGAGGTCTGATTTTTTTGAGTTCTTTATATGTTCTCGATAGTAATCCTTTGTCTGAGGAACAGCTGGCAAACATTTTTTCCCACATTGTGGGTTGTCTCTTCACTCTGTTGGTGGTTTCTCTTGCTGTGCAAAAGCTTTTTAATAAGATGAGATCCCAGTTATTGATTCTTTGGGATAGTTCCCGTGCGGTTGAGTTTTTATTCATAAAGTCTTTGCCTACACCAATGTCTCCAAGGGTTTTACCTATCCTACCTTCCAGCAGATTTAATGTTTCTGTTTTAATATTTAGATCTCTGATCCATTTTGAATTTAGTTTAGTGCATGGTGAAAGATATGGATCTAGTTTTAATCTTCGGCATGTGTAGAGCCAGTTTTTCCAGCACCATTTATTAAAGAGGCTATCTTTCTTCCAGCGAATGTGTTTGGCACCTTTGTCAAAGATAAGGTGGCTTAGTATGTCTGGGGTTGTTTCAGCATCTTCTAATCTGTTCCATTGATCTTCAGGTCTGTTTTTTTGCCAGTACCACACTGTTTTTATCACAGTAGCTTTATAGTATAATTTCAAGTCGGGGATTGTGATGCCCCCTGCCTTGCCTTTGTTGCCCAGAATTGCCTTTGCTATTCTAGGTCTCTTCTGATTCCAAATGAATTTTAGGATTGTTTTCTCTAATTCTGTGAGATATGCTGTTGGAATTTTGATTGGAATTGCATTAAATCTGTATAACAATTTTGGAAGTATGGCCATTTTCACTATATTGGCTCTTCCTATCCAGGAGCAAGGGATATCTTTCCATTTTCTGATATCCTCTTCAATCTCCTTTTTCAGAGTACTGTAGTTTTCAGTATAGAGGTCTTTTACATCCTTCGTGAGGTTGATTCCTAGGTATTTCATTTTTTTGGATGTTATTGTGAAAGGTATTGTTTCCCTAATTTCTCTTTCAGTAAGTTTGTTATTTGTGTACAGGAAGGCTATTGACTTTTGAGTATTGACTTTGTATCCAGCTACACTACTGAATTTGGTTATTAAATCTAGCAGTTTTTTAGTGGAGTTTTTGGGGTCTTCTGTGTAGAGTATCATGTCATCTGCAAATAATGATAATTTAACTTCTTCCTTTCCAATCATTATTCCTTTTATTTCTTTCTCTTGTCTAATCGCTCTGGCTAAAGTTTCCAGAACTATGTTGAATAAGAGTGGGGACAGTGGACATCCTTGTCTTGTTCCTGATTTTAGAGGGAAGGCTTTCAGTTTTTGGCCATTTAGTATAATATTGGCTGTTGGTTTGTCATAGATAGCTTTTACCAGATTGAGATAAAGACCCTCTATTCCAATTTTCTGTAGGGTTTTTATCATGAAAAGGTGCTGGACTTTGTCAAAAGCTTTTTCTGCATCTATTGAGATGATCATGTGATTTTTGTCTTTGGTTCTGTTAATATGCTGTATTACATTTATTGATTTACGTATGTTGAACCATCCCTGCGTCCCTGGGATGAATCCAACTTGGTCATGGTGTATAATCTTCTTGATGATTTGTTGGATTCTGTTTGCCAGTATCTTATTAAGGATTTTTGCATCTATGTTCATTAGGGAGATTGGCCTGTAGTTCTCTTTCTTAGTTGGGTCCTTCTCTGGTTTTGGTATCAGGGTAATGCTTGCTTCCAGGAATGAATTTGGGAGTATTGCTTCCCTTTCAATTTCATTGAAAAGTTTGAGAAGTAGGGGCGTTAGGTCTTCTCTAAATTTCTTGTAGAATTCGGCAGTGAATCCATCAGGGCCTGGGCTTTTCTTTGTTGGGAGGTTTTTAATTACATCTTCAATTTCATTGGCTGATATTGGTTTATTTAGGATTTTTAAATCTTCTTGATTCAGCTTTGGTAATTCATACGAATCTAGGAATCTGTCCATTTCTTCTGCATTTTCCATCTTAGTAGAATATAAATTTTCAAAATAGGTATAGATGATCTTCTGGATTTCTGCAGGGTCCGTCGTGATATCACCCTTTTCATTTTCAATTGCATGGATTTGAGTCTTTTCTTTTCTTTTTTTAATAAGGTTGGATAAGGGTTTGTCAATCTTATTTATTCTTTCAAAGAACCAACTTTTTGCTTCATTGATTCTTTGTATTGTTTTTTTATTCTCCAATACGTTAATTTCTGCTCTGATCTTTATAATTTCCTCCCTTGTACGGGCTTTTGGCTTAACCTGCTCTTCTTTTTCTAGAAGCTCGAGGTTCACCCTTAAGTTGTTTATTTGCGCTTGCTCTATTTTCCTGATATAAGTGTTTAATGCTATAAATTTCCCTCTTAGGACTGCTTTCATTGTATCCCATAAGTTCCGGTATGTTGTACTGTCATTATCATTCAGTTGTAGAAAGTGACTAATTTCTTCTTTAATTTCATCTGTGACCCATTGGTTGTTCAGGAGGATGCTGTTTAATTTCCATGTGTTTAGGGAGTTTTTGTGGGATCTTTTGCCATTGATTTCCAATTTCATTGCACTATGGTCTGATAATATGCATGGGATAATTTCAATTCCTTTGCATTTACTTAAGCAGGTTTTATGAGCTAGTATGTGGTCTATTTTGGAGAACGTCCATGTGCAGCTGAGAAAAATGTGTATTCTGATGTTGTGGGATGGAACACTCTGTAGACATCTACTAAGTCCATTTGTTCAAAAGTTTGGTTCAGTTCTACTATTTCATTATTGATTTTCTGTCCAGTTGATCTATCTTTTTGTGACAGTGGAGTATTGAGATCTCCCAATATAATTGTATTAGTGCTTATTTGATTTTTCATGTCCTTTAGTACTTGTTTTATATAGCTGGGAGCATTGGTATTTGATGCATATATATTTATGATCGTTATCTCTTCCTCTTGGATTGTTCCCTTTACAAGGATGTAATGACCGTCTTTATCTCTCTGAATCCTTCTTGGCTTGAAGTTCACTTTGTCTGCAAAAAGAATAGCTACCCCTGCTTTTTTCTGGGTTCCTGTGGCATGGAGTATTGTTTTCCATCCTTTGACTTTCAGTCTATGAATTTCTTTCTGAATTAAATGTGTTTCTTGTATACAGCATATTGTTGGATCTTGCTTCTTGATCCATTTTGCCAGTCTGTGCCTTTTGATTGGTGAATTGAGACCGTTAACATTGATGGTTAAAACTGATATGTATTGACTTGTCATGATATTTTCCTGTTGTTGGTTCCCACTCTTTGTTTTTCCGCTTTCCGGCTATTTAATTATTTGCCCTGCCTGGTGGATTCCTTCTGTTGGGGTTCCTATCTCTTTCTAGAATGTCCTTCAGAACGTTTTGGAGTGCTGGTTTGGTGGTCATAAATTTTCTCAGATGTTCTTTGTCATGAAAGTATTTTATTTCTCCATCAATTTTGAAAGATAGTTTTGCAGGGTACATCAATCTGGGCTGAAAATTATTTTCCTTTAGAGCTTGCAATACATCATTCCAAGCTCTTCTTGAATTGAGGGTTTGTGCTGAAAAGTCAGCTGTGATTCTGATGGGTTTTCCTTCATAGGTGATTTGTCTCTTCTCCCTAACAGCTTTTAAGATTCTGCCCTTCTGTTGAATTTCTGGGATCTTGACTATAATATGTCTGGCTGAAGTTTTTTTTTGATCATGTCTAGTTGGTGTTCTAAAAGCTTCACTTATAGGGGTGTCAAATTCCTTTTCTCTTCCAGGAAAGTTCTCCCTGATTATGTCTCTGAACAAGGTTTTAATGTCGTTGATGCTATCTCCTGCTTTTTCATTTATTCCAATTATTCTTAAGTTGTTTATCTTTGAGTCATCTAGCAGCTGCTGAATTGATTTTTCATGGTCCCTTGCTATTTTTAAGAATTTTTCCATTTCATGATCACTAATTGCAAGCCTGTCTTCTATATCTGAGATCCTGTCCTCGCATTGGCTTATTCTGCTACAAATACTTTCAATGGAATTTTTTATCTCTTGGATATCTGCTTGAATCTGCCTTATGGATTCCATTTCTTTCCTATGCTGAGCATTCATGGTTTCTATAGTTTTCTTAAGTTCATCTATTTTTTTGTCTGTATCAGCTATAGTGTCCTTAAGCATGGTCTTCATTGTAGACATTATCTCTGCAGTTATCTGTGAGATTATTTCTGTTTTAATTTTTTCCAGAACCTCATTCAGTTGCTTTGTTGTTACCACTTCAGATAGGCCAGGCAGGACATTTTCAATAGTAAGTAAAGACTGAAAATAACTCTTGCCCTGTCCTCTGTGAAAGACACAGTTTACACATGTTCGCACGGACACAGAGGTGATGTCGGACACCTGCCAATTTACCAGTGTCTGATTTTTTGATGATATGCTAATAGATTTAAGCAAGCTCTGTTATTGGGATCATGTCCATTTTTTAAAATAAATATCATCTTTAAATGTGGAAATGATGGTAACCTGAAAAAAGTATGCACCATCCACTGTGTACCTTCAAGTTCATGATAACAAAGAATGAGATAAAAATGATAATCAGACTTATAAAAATTTGGAGTGAAGACAAGTGTAATCTCAGACACTAAAAGGCAACGTAAGAGTGATCCAATGTGAACCAGGTAGGTAGATCCTTTGCAAACAGGAAGGGGATCTAGAGATGAAGGGAGGCAGAGACAGAGAAGAGGGGAAGAGGAATAAAAAGAATGAAGCTGTGCTAAGTACATGTACCTCCCCTCTAAGATGAATGTAATCATGATATATTGCAAACATATGCTAATAAAAAATTAAAAAATGAAAAGGCTGATTCAAAGATCTAAGAGTGGAAATATGACCATGCAGTCTCAAACTTTCTTAATAAAGAATAGAGGAGACATGGAAATACGGTTTTATAACTCAAATTTCCTTTAATTTTAGAATGGATAAGTAAAGGTTACATCAACACAGTGGAATACTATTCAGCATTCAAAGGAGTGGTCTGTTGATGTGTTCGATGTGGATAAATTGTAACTGAATTGTGCTAAATAAAAGTGAGGCTCAAAAAGCTACATGCATTTTATAGGATTTCATTTATATGATATTCTGTAAGAAGAAAAACTATAATTGAGGGGGCCGGTGAGATGGCTCAGCAGCATAAGCACCTGCCTGGCAAGCGCGAGGTCCTGATTTCAACTCCCGGAACCCACATATGAAAAAGGGGCTGGTGATATCGCTCAGCGGCACGGGTGCCTCCTGGCACGCGAGGTCCTGAGGTCGACCCCCCGGTACCCACAAAAAAAAAAAAAAAACAACTATAATTGAAAGTGGCTGCCAGGTTCTGTGAGGAAGGAGAGCTGACTACAAAGGAACAGGAAAGGATTTGGGGGGTAATGGAAATGTTTTATGCCTTTAACTCTGGTGTTTTAACTGTATGCATTTAACACAACATGCAGGATTGCACCAAAATGGGTCGATTTTACTATTATGTTAATTATGCCATACTTTTTAAAATGGAAAAATACATATCCTCAAAGGGAATTTAAAGTAGCAAAAAGGGGTGGTACAAAAACAAAAGAGTGTATCAATTTGTTGTGTGGGTATAGAAAGAGCCTGTGTGGGAGCAATCTTTTCAAAGATCATTACTGATAAATCAAATTGAATAACACTGAGTAAAAGGCAAATACTGGGACTTATATCTCCTTCAACTTCTAGTCTGTCTAAACCCTAGGAGGATAGGATCAGTGGCAATAAGAAAGAGATCAGACTAGGGCAGAATGCTTATGGAAAGGACAGTTGAGTGGGTTTAGATACGATCAGTTTTAATGTAATCCAGTCTGAAAATTCTCTTCCAACAAGCAAAAATAAAGGCCCCCAAATCTCAGAAACTGCTGAGGCAAGTTGCATTCCCAGCTGTCCTGATTGCCCTCCATGACTGCCTCCAAAATACATTATTTGCCTTCTCCAAGTGGGTTAGTTACAATTTTATTTGAATATGCATAAAATATTTGGATTACCAAAAAATCCGTACACAAAGTTAAAATATGAAATGACTTGGTGGTCATTAACACTTGAAAAGGATTTTAAGTTCAAAAGGAGAGTTTAACAACACCATACATTTTGTTCTTTCCTTTCCCTTCCCATTTTTGTGCATGTATTATTTTTCCTCACAAATTTCTCAATAAGCTGACATAACAGTTACCTTCATGTAGGTTTCAATTGTATTTTGGGTTTCTAAGTATTTAAATGATTTTGTTAGTGATCCGTGATTTAAAAGTACCCTGAGACATAAATTCATTAAATAATCTTGAAGTTTGGCTAAAATGTAGTGGAGCAATCTACAGAATTTTTTCTTTACTTGGATGAATTACCTTTACTTTCTTCATAATTAAAAGGTAAACAAAATAGCAGAAAATCAATTCCAAAGAATAAATATGACTTTTTATTTTCTCTTCGCCTTTATTGTCCTTCATTTTTAGATCTTAAGAAAGCCTTTGAACATTTTTCTCTTTCTCTTTTATTGGAGACATTTTCAAAATTTCTATTTCCCATTACTGGTTTTTATTCAGGGGGAAAACATTTTTATACCTGCTGGTAAGACAAGCACATTCTGGAAAGCAATTTAGAAAATATTTTTAAAACATTGTGGAATTCATGCATTTCCTTTGATTCAGACAATTTGCTTGGAGAAAATGAACTTAAAAGTGATTCTGTGTTATTCAAAAATATTAAGAGAGAGGAAGGAGGAGAGCAAGAGAGAGACAGAGAGAGCATGAATATGGAGTTATTCATGAGTTACTTTCTAGAATCTGTGGATGGTTCTGTAGTTCCATAACAAATATTATCCCTTTTTTGGTCTGGGTAGAAGTTATGCTGTAGGACTGTCAAATTTTACATGAATTTAGAAAAATAAAAAATGTTTTATGATGATAATTCTCATTAAATAAATAGAATATAGATTGGAAAAGATTTCTATATTAAAATTATTCTCACTTTATTTTTAAGATCAGTATAGCTCTTAAGTGTAAGGAGGGCTCTTAGAATAAGTATCGAAATCTTGCCCACCTACCAACATTTTAGGGTATTTGTACTTCTAGTGAGAAAGGAGCAGTCACACTGACCTATTTTGTTCCCATGTTTTATTGTATCCTGCCAGTTTGGAAATACAAAATCCTTGTAAACCAAGGATTTTGGATAATTATTTCAGATTTACAGGTAAGTTCCCATGACAACCTTTACAATTGAAATAAAGACCAGAAACTTACTTCAGTGTAGATTTAAGTTACACTTTTATGGCACTGTGGAAATGAGTTGCCATTAATCGCAGCAGTCCATCCACAAAGGTATATTCTCATACAAAGGTATTCATTGATACTTCGGTTATAAACTTGAATCCTGATGCCTTCTGGAGAAATTACACTTCTTGACCTTGGCAAGCCATCCTGAAAATACAGTTATCAAAATGAAAATGGTATTTTTGGCCATCTTTGGAATAAACCACTTTTGGCTAGTGCTATTCACTAAATTCCATTTAACGTATTTTCATTACTACTCTACAGAGCTTCTACAGAGAATGAATATGCTTATTATTACTGGAAATCACAGCCTAACTCTAGTTAGCCTAAGTCAGTAAATGAATTAAAAATTTTGTTCTGGCTTCTGCAATAGAGATCCAATATATCAGGTGTCTGAGAATTCAGGAATCCAGGCTACAAAGGATGTTTTGGCAGCTTTAAGCAAAATAAAGAATATATTCTTCGCTCTATGAAGGTTGTTTGTAGTTTACAACTGTGACTTTGAGCCATGAAACAAGGGTTTCCTAATGGCAAATTGTACATTGGTGCAGTTAGTTTTCATGGTTTTACTGTATAACTTTACAGTTTTTAGCTACTAAAGGAAATCTTGGCTATTAAGCAATTCTATGGAGTGAGAGTAGGGGAGGATTAAAGGGCTCAAGTCAATGGAGATTCACCAAATGTGTCTTTAAAAGGACTATTTTAACCTTACTACATCTCACTTGCCATTTTTCATTTATTCGTAATGAATGAATTATTTGAACACAGGGCATTGAACTGAAGAAAAATAATCACACCTAAATAAATATACATATGTATATATATATATATGAACTACATAATTTTGTACCATTTGCATAATTTTTGCTTCTTTTCTGTGAATTAATCTTTTGACTGCTTCACTTTTCACATTTCTTAAGTGTAAATGCTCTGTTCTCCCACCTGAAATTAAATAGTCCATGCTATTTTAATCAAGATGCATTATATGAATTTCAATATTGAAATCACAATTTTCGGGCCAGTGATATAGCTCAGCAGCATAAGCGCTCGCCTGGCAAGTGCAAGGTCCTGAGTTCGATTTCCAGTACCCACACACACACAAAAAAGAAATCACAATTTTCAATATTGAATTCAAACTGTACCTTATACATTTTGAATTAACCAGATTGACTTTTTCACCCACCAGCTGCTGGATTGGGAGAATATCATTTAAAATCAGAGATTCAAGTCTTGTCACCTATAAAATGGGACCAAAGTGATTAGGTTTATTTTCTTCACATAGGATGAATATCAATAATGTAAGGATTGTGAGCACTGTGAAGTGTGGTACTAACATTATGCATCACTAACATTTCAATTTTTTCTTTGAAAATGTGTGTGAAAACCACCACTGGAATGCCCTGGAAATCAGTAAATCTGAACCACAGGCCATGGCAGGCATCCTAGGCAGTGTGCTGTCCAAAGAGATCGGATGTGGGAGTCAGGGGGCACTAAGTGAGATATCGTCCCGGCCACTTAGTAGCTGTGAGCCCGCAGGTCATTTATTCAGCTATTTTAAAATTTTGCTGGTTCTTGATTCTAAAGACTAAGTAATAATGCCATCTATGTTTAGGACTGTATAATGTTAATCCTACTGCCAAATTTACTGACCAGAGACACAAAGTGGTATTTCTCAAGTATACGTAGCACTTTACCCTATTGCCTGGTCAGGCTGCTTGGCATAAAGCACAACCTGTTACAGAGTCTTCAGTAATGCCGGGGTGCTTAACTCACATGCACTCATAAAACTCTAACCAAATGTGTATATGTATACATAGTTTATATATGTATATATTGTTTATGTATATATAATTATATGTATATATATTGTGTATATTTATTCAAAAACCATAAATTCTTAGGATCTGTCTTCGTCAAAGCTCCAGTCTGTATATGTTGGTGCTGCTGTTTGGGGTTACTTTTGTCTGTGATTGCTTTGCCTTCTCCTTTCCTTTACTTTGTGTTTGCTTCTGTTCACTCAGGGTGCTTTTACTTTGTGTTGAGGGTGTTGTTAAGTGGTGGGAATAGAACAAAGACCAGACCACACCCTGTCTCTCCCCAAACATTTCTCACGTTAAGCCACTATGAAAATCTTTCCACTTAAATAAAAATGTAGAGCGACAGCTGTGTTAAGGGCTTTGAGGAGGCATGCCACTGTGACTTCTCCTACTGAAGAGGGCATCCTCAGGAGCAGGGGGCTGCTCTTCCCTCTCAGTCTACGCACTCTACCTTTACCGGTGCTCTAGGCATGAGAAGTAAACCTAACACTTAATACGGAATTTAAAAAAAATTCACATTGACGAAAAAGCCTTCCTGATGGTCCGAAGTTTCCAGTGTCTCTCCTTGCCTTCACGCTGAATTTCAGCGTTTTAACACTGGCTCCCAGTGGGTGTAAACCCAGCTTGCATCTCTCCATTGACAGTTCTGGGCTTTTCACACCACCGTACAATCTAGAGTCAGCCAGTGTTTCCAGGCACAGTGAACTTCACCTTGGGAAACCAGGTTTTGTGCAATAAGGATTTAAAAGTTACCCCTCCTTCCAAATCCTGTCACCTGCTATTGTCTGGGACTATGCTTCGTCTTGGCCTATCTGTTGTACTTCTCATGACATTTTCCCATTCTTCCTGGGGACTGATATGGGTACAGACTTGTGTTTCCGAATTCAAAACTGTGGTAACTGCCTCTTAGTATTGCTGTTATACTCAAATGCCTGGCCCAGGGCTCACCTTGAAGGACTTAGGAGGGTCCTGATGTCCCTGCACTGTCCTGCAGCACTGCTGTAACACAGATCTGATTGGGAAAACCTTTCTCCCTGGACAGTTCTTGTCCACAATAGATATTTGGTAGGTGATCAGATGTTCAGCTTTACAAAGAAGGTCATGTTTGAGTTGGTCCTTAAAAATTGATTCAGTTGAAATCAGCAGAAAAGAGGAGGAAGGCTTTTCTAGTTGATAAAATCTTGGACACACAATGCTGAGAAGAAGGGTACAAATTGCCCTGAAGAACAGAGAGTGAATCTGTGACCCACTGGTTTTGGGACACATTTACCAAGTGCCCAACTTGTACCTAGCTCTTGCTCAAAGCTGGGAGTATAGAGATGACTAAAGCAAACTCTATCTCTCAGAAGCTGGCAGACAAGTTGGAAGTTACATACAGAAAGTAAGAGGGATCTCATTTGGGGGCTTGAGAGTACTAATATGTTCAGATGTTATTCTTTAGGTAAACAGCAGTTCTTTATGCTGTTCTGGAATAATTTAAAATATTTTTTTAGATATTAGCAAATTTATATACAATTTTATTCTCTTATCTAGAATCAACCCCCCCATGAAAAGTACTAAGTCATAACAACTACTTTTATACTGATTTTATGTACATTTTCTGTATAGAGTACAAAATAATAGCCTTGTTGGAAGACCTAACTTTTATGCACATAAAGCATTCTAAACTTTTTTCATGAAGTTCAATCATTAGAAACTTTAGCATCAAAACATAAGTTTTAATGAGGAGGTTAATGTAATGGAAAATTAACAACAGAATAAAAACACATTTTACTGCCTAATTAGCATTGAATTAAGACAGATTTTCATTTCTTCTATGAAAAAGTTAATTGCTGAGAAAAGTACACTTTTCTTTTTAAAACATTTTCTATCTTATGTACACACATGCACATGTACGCACCCACCCTTGCACACTGAAATGCATAGTTTAATAAAAGTGAACACAATTCTCCTCTACCTTATTCGTTCTTCAAAATAGACTTGTTAAATATCCCTATTTAGCCTTTTGTTAAGATTTATTTTTCCTTTAAATGGTTTGTTTCTCAGAACCATGTTCAGTGTAGCATTTATTTCTTCTTTTAAACTTTTTTTCAATTGTTGAGCACATGATGTTTTGATTTTTACTAGACTCTATATGACATATATACAGCAAGAGGGATCAGCAAGGCTAAGGCTGAAAATGACAGCCATGATCGAGGACCTGAAGGGTGGTAATGTGCTATTCTGTTATTGTTTTTAGAGAGTAGAAAATAAAAAATGATGGACACTGAATGTACTCTGGGTAAAATAATTTGTATTTCTTTCAATGCTGATTCTCCACAAAGGACTCTTACAAAGATTGTCTCCTTAAACTGACTTTAGATGACAAGCATTATTTACATTCTCATACTACAGATGAAGATTTGGGCTCAGGTGGGGCTCACCAGGTTGAATTTATGTGGATCTCCCTGCCATTATTTGTTATTGGTGGAGGCAATTTAGTATATTTGGGGAAAATTGTCTTGTAACTAGGGTTGTTAACTAGTAAACTTAGATAGGCAATTATTTTTTATTAGTACGTGTTTGCAGTACATAATGTTTACATTGCTTGTGTGGAGTTGGTTCATGTACATAACACATCTTGATTCCTTTTTTCATCTCCTTTCCCTCCCTCCCTTACTCATCTCACAATCACTTGATCACCTTCCCATTTCAGAGAATGGCTTTAATATCTATACTTTAATATCATTTAGCAATATGATAAAATCTTTTTATTTGGAATGGCTTAAGTAGATGTGTGCCTAAAGAATGGAAAATGGACAAAGTAATCTTATAAGCTTGTATATCATGAGAAGATTTTTAAATTAATAAATAACTTGTACTTTCAAAGGATAAATGAACTGATCCTCGTGCTGCAATAGTATAATCAAGAAAAGCACTTAGACCTCTGGGCTCTTTTGCCCTAAGGGTAGTTGTCGCCATTCCCTTTTGGATACCACTTACATATATGTCCAAGTGTATGTATGTGTGTGTGTATATATTATATATATATATATATATATATATATATATATATATATATATATATATATGTAATGCACTTTTCCATCATGTTTTTCTATTGGACCAATGCCAATAGGAATAAGGGCTAAAACATTCTTGAGATGGCAACATCTTCTACCTTATTGGACATTGCTCACTTGCCAGCACAAAGCCCTAAGGACCCCAGCTACCAAGCATTTGTCCATGTCAGGGCTTTGACAGAGGTGATGGTGAACCGGGCTAGGTAGCCCCTGTGCTGGTCTTGGGAAAGCTGCTCCCTAGGAAGTGGTAGGAAAGCAGATCTAAAATCTGTTAGATAAGGAAGCATCCATTGTTCCTGTGAGTTTCCAAACTTGAATAATTCCTATTTAATGTTCAAGTGAGAACAAACAAAAGAAAAGCTCTCTGCATTACTTTAAAACATTTTAAAAGCCCTGGTTTTGGCAGTGAATTGCTGCTCCTGAAATGTGGGCACTTAGAGCAGATCACAACAGGTGAACTCAATCAAACGTTCATGTGTGAAATATAAGCTCGGTTGTAAGCCGTTCTGAAGAACTATTATGCCAATAAAGAGCAAATGTAATGGATTTTTTTCCCCTGTGAGGCACAAATGGAGACTTTCTAATTTACTTCTTATGGGGCCTATTGAAAAAAAAAACATTGTGATCTACTTCTGACTATCTTTGTTTTATAAAATATCAATTACTTGGTTTTGCAATTAAAACACAAATTAACAATGCTTTATTCTATATTACATTTCCTAGAATCATAAAGGTGAATAAAGTACTATTTCCATACTTTCCAAGACCCTTTATTATTTCTGAATGTGTAGAAATTTAATTAGTTTGCATTTCTTACCCTTGGCTTTGACAATTTTTCCTGTAGTTAAGATTTTTTCCTAATTTTTCTTTGTATGAGAACATTTTAGAATACTGAAGATCAGTTTTCTTCCTCATTCACTAAGACATTTTTATCTCGTCAATCAAACTCAAGCTAAAATTTTACTCTTAGCCTCAAGCTTTAATTAAATTGCATGAAATTACTTTATACAGGATTCCTTTTACTCTTCTCTTTCCCCACAAGCTAAATATCCAATCCCTTAAGTTTACACAGTAGGTTGAGTAAATGGTGCTTTCCTTAAGTTAGAATGTATGTGTGTATGTGTGTGTGTGTGTGTGTGTGTGTGTGTGTGTGTGTATGCAATAGTAGAAGGAAATGAAGTGGTGTTTGGATACATAAAGGTACATATTTTCACTATGCCTGCTCCAGAGTAAGTAAAATTACCAGTTATATAAATAGTTGCAGTGAATTGGCTCCAGTCTGGGACCTTTAAAGCTGGAGTGGAGAGACTGATTTATAGCCAGAGTCCAGTTCTTCTAACTCTTACCTTGGTGCTTTTTTCCATTATAAAATAGCTGGATAATATCAGTGAAAGTGTGCAAATTCATGAATTCTACCATAGACATGAACATCTTAAATTTCTGATAATCTGCCTGAATCTGTTGTCCTTTTCCTCTCCTTCCTCTGGTTGAACTCCAATTCCATGTGTAGAAATCTTTTGTTAGTGAGGACTGGAGCTGGAGACTCCTGCCATCCAGTGAACTGACATTGTCTGTCACTGGGCGCTGCACTGCGTGGGCTGTGACCTTGTTGTAGTATTTTGAGCATTAAGCATCCAAGATTCAATGTTTTCATATTATTTTTTTGATTCTAAGAATTTGATGAAGGCAAGAAAACCAAATTAAACTGCTTTCATTTAAAAGTCATAGGTACGGAGATTGCAGAATTCCATGAAGATTTGTGGCTCATGACATGCAGATCTCAAAGGACGACAGGGGCTATAAGAAGGAGGATACAGCGGTATCTCCTAATCAGGAGTAAATCAAAGACCTACCAGTTACTGTTTTAAAAGACTTATTAGATGTTACAATTTAAATTCCTCCATTGAATACCTATTTGAAAATGCTTTGTGAAACAGCTTAACAATAGCCCACAATCTCTGGACCTATTTCTTTGACAGTGTTTTGTACATAATAGGTACCTACTAAATAGCTCGTTAATCCATTCATCCTGGAAGCTTTCCTTTGTTAAAAGTCCTATTATCCGTAGGTTGTAAGGATCTATAAGGAAACTATAAGATGTGATGCAAATGTAAAATCAGAAGATCAAGAGTTCATTTCCTAGATGCCTGAATTCTCCTGAATTAGAGTTCTGTTAATGGAGGTCATTACTGTCACCGTCATCGTCATTTACAATATAATCCTTTTCCTTCACTGAGTGTTTACTTTTGTGTCAGATCACTGACAGACAGTGATTATCCCAGTTAACTTTCAAGCAGTACTGGTGATAGTTTTTTTCTCCTTTCTTGCCAGATGAAATCCCTGAAACCTAAGGTGAATCACACTGCCTCCATTCTTTGCAGTATAAACTAAGACTCAGAGAATTTATGTTATTTACTTAAACCACTCAAATAGTAAAAAATGGAACCAGAATTCAGATAATTTGATTCCTTCTCACTTTAAGCACATCAACTCTGCATGATTTCACAGTTAACACTGGGCAAGATGAAGTGTTTTGAGTTTTTATATTTTTTTAACTGTATACAGTGAAATTCCCTTTATTTGGTTACAGTTCTATAAGATTTGACAAATGCGTAGTGCATAGCCACAACCACATTCATATACATTCAGTGTACAGCACAGTTCCATTTCTCCACAGAATTTTTCCATGGTGTCTCTCTGTTGTCAAAACCTCCCCAATTCCTGACAACCACTAATGTGCTCTTTGTCCCTGAAGTTTTTCTTTCTGCAGAGTGACAGTATGGGATCTACAGTATATAGACTCCTTGCTCTAGTTTCTGTCACTTATTACATCTTATAATATGTGTCAGATTCATACGTATCACTGTGCGTATCAATATGAATTAAATATATCTGTAAATGTATTGTTGTTAGCATAGCCATTCAACAGTTCTGCTCCCTGTGTGTCTTCCCCAATAGCAGCTCAGGCTCATCCACATGAGAGTCTCAGTGTTCATGGGGTTGGAAATCACACACAGATTTTTTTCATACTCTGCTTACTTCTAAGTTGGCCAAGCCCGAGAGATATGGTGTGGAAAGAGGCTCCACTTCTTGAACTACACGTGATAAAATCCCATTGCAAATTGTGTAGAATGAGGTAATTGGCTTGTTATTCTCTCCAAATCTCAGTCTCCAAAACAAAATAGATTTATTTTGCAGGATTTTACCTCCTTTGTAGTTATAATTGCAGTTATAATAATCCCAAGAGGATTATTTTGAAAATTAAATTTTTTTTAAACGGAAAGCTTCTAATAAGGCAAAGTCACTTGAAAAGTGGCAGTGAGGATTAACCCTAGAGTATCTGCAAAGGACACTGTTAGGCAAACATTAGGATAGAACAGAATATCTCTTGATAAGAATGCTAGTTTCTGGTTGACCACCTTAATGTGTGATTTTGAGTTAACTATTTGATTCAGCTATAGTTTTAAAACTAATTTGTAAATATGAACAATAAAAGCAATGAGTACATGAGTAGATTTATAATATAATAACTGTTGCTTTCTGACCTAGTATCGTTCTTGAGATGAGTGACTGACAGAAGTAGGCAGCATGACATGTGTTTAAAGGCAGTTAGTTTTAAAAGACCAGACTTTGAGCACCAGCTTCACCACATATTGTATGGCCTTGAGCCTGTTAATTAACGTGTCAATTTTCCCATTTGTCAAATGTGGTCTGTACACTTCATATAACGGACTCACAGATGGATATATGAAAAAGAAAGGGAGAGAGGCTATAATTCCAAGTCTCCTGCACATGATAAAAGGTTATATTTCTCAAAAATTTAGGATGTACAGTGAATGAATGGTCATACTGACCATACCGAAGTGTTTTACTCATTTATATGATCATTTTCACCTATGGTTACAAGTACCCCCCTACACCCAATATGCAGGTGACATACTTGAATTGAGAATAAGTCAACAGGAAATGTTGGATTCTGTGGTAAGTGGGGGAGTTTTTGACCAATCCAAAGAATGAAATCATCAGCCATTACTTAGCTTAATGAGATAAATGTTGCTATATGGGACTACAGGTTTATTTTGTAAGATTTATGTCCCAAATAGGGAACTGATAAAAACATTCCCATGGTAGATTCTGCAGTCAGGCTGCCATCATTGGTACCTGATCAAGAAAGCCACTGTCAGCTTATTTCTGCATTTTATTAAACACCCCTTCCACATGGCACCTGCTATGTGAAGCAAGATCTACAGTTCATCTTATCTTCAACGTTGATGCTTACATAGAGAGAGGACCCATACTTTTATGAAGGACACATATGAATAAGTTGGTCACATTCGTTCATCATCTTTGTTTCCCATAAGATTTTACTGGAATTTGAAGGAGAAATAACTGTAAGCTGTTCATTGTGATAATATTCCTCCACCTTGATACATGTTCTGGTCATGCTCTGGTGCTTGAAGAAAGTCACTGAACCACTTTCCTATTCTTCAACCTGAAGATTAGAGTAAGCCTACAGGGTTTCCACCTCTAATATCCATGAGTCTATAGTGAGATTGGCAGTGATTATAACTTTAAACCTACTACTCAGTGTGCTTTTCTATCTTATCTGCATTATCCTGAAACTTTCTTAAATATCTGGCAACACAAGGATTTCCCTTTTATAAGAATTAAAAAAAATCACTTTTCAAAAACTTCTTCCTATAGTCCATGGCATTTTAAAGCCATGGGTAAATTTAGGTCATTTAACTCACTTCTTAATAACATTGTGTGGTATCCTTGTAAATCATCTTGTACTATAAAGTATGATTTCAATATATTTAAATAATTTCCAAAATGTTTGATTTTAAATAGTAATATAACTTTATTTATTTACTTGTTTGACACTAAAAGTGTAGTATTTCTTTCCTATGAATCAGTATTTATATCCACATGTTTCTATGAAGATTCTACATGTTGAATGAAATACATTGGTTTTTTATAAAAGTATTTTGGGACCTGCAAAATACTTGTTTTCTTTTTTCAGATTAGTAAATTATATCTTATTATTCCTAACATAAAGTCTATTGCATTGCTTTGTATTTGTTCATTAAAATTTATCTTCCTCCAATGTAATAGCTGAAGATTAAAATTGGAGCATAGGCCAAACGTGGTGGTGCACACCTATAATTCCAGCACATGGGAGGCTGAGGCAGGAGGGTTGCCATGAGTTCGAGGCCAGCCTGAACTGCATAGCATGACCCTGTCTCAAAAAAAAAAAAAGAAAGAAAGAAAAGAAATATGTTAGAGCATAGATTTAATCCATGATTTTGAAAAAAGCTAAGAAAAAATATATTTGAAATACTAGATCATTGACCACTTAGGCCCTAACAAATATAATAAGTGGTAACAAACAAACCCAAGTATTGGGGGAAAATTTTTGAGCATAATAGGTTACCAGTACATACCTAATTGGCTACTTTTTACCTGGCCAATATATCGTGTACCATGCTACTTCTGGAACATCATAATTATGATTAAATTAATTATTAAAGCAACCATTAAGGTTGCATTATCCTAATTTTAAGTTTAAGAGACCAGAGCTCAGTGAGATTGTACAATCTTCCTAATTACAGGATTTAAGCCTGCTCTGACTGCTCTCAAGCTTCTGGCTTTCCATTATGTCGTGAGAGCTATCAGGCTAAGGTGGACCATCCTTTTCTAGGGCTCCACCTAGTGTCATGAAATTTTCTAGATGACCAAAAACTCTATGGTCAGGTGAACAGTTGAATTATCTATGGTCCAAGTCACTACCTTATACTGTACTCTCAAATACAGGCTTCCTTGATACAACTGGGAAGATCAGAGTGGGCCCGTCAGGTCCCAGCTGGCACTGACTTTAGCAGCTCAGCAGGTGGAGTAATTGGGATAGGCAGATGCCTGGCCCAGGGGAGGGAGGGTTGTTACATGGAAACTGGAAACACCAGCCTCCAACCTGAACATAACTTCATGCACGGGAAAATAAAAACTATAGTGTGACAACATGCACCTTGCATGGTTTTATTTTTAATTGGAAAATGATAATTTTATATATTTGTAGGATATAATATAATGATTGTATGTCTATGCTAGTACAGCAGAAGGAACTCTTCGAGAGGCCCTCTTCTTAAGTGCACAAAGGGTATTTGGCATGCCTGATGTTTTTAGTACCTTGCTTGTTTGTTTGCATTTGAGAATACAAATACACTTACATTCACTTCAGGCTAAGGAGAGTCTGATTTACCTCTCTAATTTCTCCAGCAGTGGACAGCACTGGGCGAGCAGTGAGGCGTGCATGTGCATGTACCTCTTTCCTTTGGCATCCTGGGAACCTTGCTCAGCTACTATGTGGAAGCCAAGTCTGTTACAGCTCTTGTGGTCAAAGAACTGCAAATATTTAAAATGGGACTTTACCCAGAGTGTTTAAATGAAATGACACTAATTTGGTTGATGAAAATAAGGCTCTAATTCAGGCTTCAAAATAAGGTCAATGCCATGGGACAACATTAAATGAAAGGATGAGCATGTAAGATGATATCAGGAGTTAGAAAATAGATGAAAGAGAAGCAAATAGATGAAAGACAAGAACTAATAAAAGGCCAGCATTTAAATGAAGAAAAGTAATAGACATAATGAAGGCAGAAGAGAAGAGATATACAGAAAATGAATAAAGTAAGAAAGTTATGAAATCCTATGGACAAAAAGTAAAATGTGTATCAATATATTTAAAGATAGATTTTAGTGAAAATAAAGCAATAATAAAAGTAAGAGTAAATGATAATCTTTAAGACACAATTTGAGAGTATGATGGAGAATATAAAATGATAGATAAGTTTTAAAACTTTTACATTGTTTAATACAGTATGAAAATAAATGTGCCGGTGTGCACGTGCATGAATGCGAAAAATATTAGATTCATTTAGAAAATGTACATAATGTTGAAAAGTCATAAGCATTTTCTCATATTTCACAGATTGAATTGGTACCTGGCTCCTTTTGTCCTAAGTGTCATAATTTCTGTTAGGGACATTAATGCCTGAGCCTCTTTCAGAAACAACAATGACAAATATTTCATCATTGTGATAAACAAGAAAGCAAAGATTTGTATAAAGTGTATATATATATATATATATATATATATATATAATTTTTTTTTTGGGTACCAGGGGTCAAACTCAGGACCTTACGCTTGCCAGCAAGCGCTTGTGCCACTGAGTGATATCACCGGCCCTTTTTTTTCCTTTATGTGGGTTCTGGGAGTCGAACTCAGGACCTTGCGCTTTCCAGGCAGGCGCTTATGCTGCTGAGCCATCTCACGAGCTCTAAAGTGTATCTTTTTGAAACTGGTCATTATGGATTTTCCTACTCTGCATGTGTGTGTGTGCGAGTGTGTGTGTGTGTGTTTCTTCTTTGGCTTTTCGAGACAGGGCTTCATGATGTAGCTCAGGCTGGCCTTGCACTCACTCTATAGCCCTTGCTGGCCTTGAATTCAACGCGATCATCCTGTCTCACCCTCCGGAGGCTGGGCTCAAAAGTATGCTCTACCACACCTGGCTCTCTTACTCTGAACACTGCTGTTTTTAGGCAGTTACTTAAGCCCACTATAATTAAAAGCTGAATAAGCATGTAACATATAGAAATAAATTTACTGCACCACCATAAAGAGCATTTTGCTAACTATAAGCTTTTAAAAGTGTGTATGATTTGAAGGAGAGTTTGTAATGAAGATCACATTCTGAGCTAGTTTGTAAGTTTAAGGACAGGATTTAGAAGTCTTCTTAGTAGTAAGATCAAGAAGTTGAAATATTGGTATAGGAACCTATGCTTATTTTGACTTCACAAAGTTATCTTACTTTCTTGGCCACTTCATTATGCAAAGAAGACACAAATTTAATGTATTCATTGAACCATTAAATGAGAGTTCAGCAAGCCATTAAAATTAGTAGGTCATGCTGGAAGAGGATAGATATAGCAAGAAAAAATAAAGCCTACGTTGATTAGCTGTCAAAGTGTTGCATCTGCTTATCAAGATGAAGAGGGAAGCAACTACTTTTTTGGTAATTATCTTTCACTTTCATCATTATAATTCATGTGTGTTGTCATTTTTTTTTTTTTGGGTGGGTACCGGGGGTCGACCTCAGGACCTCGCGCTTACGCCGCTCAGCCATCTCACCAGCCCGGATGTTTTATTTTTTATTTATTTATTTATTTTTGTGGGTACTGGGGGTCGACCTCAGGACCTTGCGTGCCAGCAGGTGCCCGTGCCGCTGAGCGATATCACTGGCCCTTTTCTCGTATGTGGGTTCCGGGAGTCGAACTCGGGCCCTCGCGCTTGCCAGGCAGGCGCGTACACCGCTGAGCCATCTCACCGGTCCATGTCATTTTTAAAAGCTACAGGTTAGATTCAAATAAAAATGGCCTAAATATCTTTCTCAGAAACATTAGAAATAAATTATATGACTGAGACATAAGAAAGATTGATTTTACATTCCTCACTCTTGGTTTCCTGAAATATGATAGCAGCACCATCTTCATATGGAGCGTGTGCACCAGCGTTGGTGTAGTGGCGTGAATGAAGGAACGAAGGGTTAAGAAAGGACCACAGTGCAGGACCCTGTTTCAGAAAAACCTGAAATCATAAAAATCATAGTCCATAGAAAGTGTAAATTAAACATTGTTGGCTACTGTGCACTCACTATTTCTTGGAGGACCAATGAGAAATACAATTAAATATTCTTTTAAGTTTTTCCAAAAGTATAATAGTTTTATGTAGTATATTTAGGTTGATGATCAGTTTTGTATGATTTTTTAATGCATGATGTGGTGAAAGGACCATTTTTATTTTGTATTCCGCACACATACTCAGCTACAGTACTGTACTTCTATTTATTGAAAAGACAGTCTCAACCCAATTAACTTTCCATGGCATCTTTATTGAAAATGAGTTTACAATATATTAACTGTGGATATATTTATGGATTCAAAATTCTTTTCTCTTGACCTGCATGTCTATTCTTATGTCATCCCCATTCCCTTAATAAATGCTATTCTTGCTAAGTCTTATATATCAGCTACTTTGGTTGTATTATTCATTTTAAAAATTAATCTAAATATTTTCCTTTTCTATGCAAGTATTAACATTAACTTACCAAATTCTTCAATAAAGACTGTTAGGATTTTTATTCTGAATTGAATTTAGAGCCAATTTTGGAAGAATTAACTACTTAACAATATCAAATTCATGAAAAAAAAAACAATCCATTTTTATAGGCTTTCTTGAATTTTTTTTTAGCAATGTTCTATAAATTTCAGCCAATAGACATTGCACATCTTTTGTTAGATTAATTCCTAAATATTGTATGTTTAATTTCACTTAGTGTTGTGACTCAAACTTTAATCCATTTTCAAGTTGTTGATAATATATAAAAATTGATGTTTTCATATTGATCTCCTATCCTGGGATATTGGTAAATTGTTTTTAGTAGCTTTTTAATAGATTCATTAGGTTTTCCTATATACATAACATGTCATATGCAAATAGATATATTATTGCTATCTCCATTGTAAATTGTTTGTCTTTCATTTCTTTTTTGCCTTGCTATTCTGGTTATGAGTTGTGAGAATGGACATGCTAGTCTTTTTCTCAATTTCAAGAGAAAATATATGGATTTTCAGTATTTAAATATCATGTTAATGCTTTGCACAGATATGCTTTATTAAGCTGAAAAGTTTTCCTTCTACTCCTAATTTGCTGATTTTTTTTTTTCTTTTGCCATGAATGCTGTTAAATCTCAAATACTTTTTCTTCTTTTACTAAGATGATCATACAGTTTCTCCTTTTGGTATTTAAATAATGTGTTACATTAATTAATCTTTGGATGTCAAACCAACTTTGAGATCATGGAAAGAATTCACTTGTTCTTGGTGACTTATTATATATACATATACGTGATGACATATATACATACACAGTATATGATATATATATATAAATTATATAATATATAATTATACATTTATATATATGACTATAAATACCCACTACCCACAGATTACAAGAAGAAACATTTATTATTTTGGATCACTGTTTGTAGAAGTTTCAGTCCATAGTCAGCTGGCCCCAAGACAGGGCACTGTTGCAGAGAGGCATGGGCAAGGAGAGAAAGCTTATGGGATGGTGGTGAGAAGCAGAGAGAGGGATCAACGGAGGAAGAAGGGAGATGGAGTCTTCTAGGCCATGCTCCCAGGGACCCACATCCTCTGACCAGGTTTCACCTCCCAATTTCACATTCAGCCACAAACTCATCAGTGAACCAATCTACTGATGAGAGTCATACCCCAAGATCCAGTCACCTTCCAAAAGCCCCACCTATGAGTAAATGATGCTTTGGAGGGACAGCTAGATAAAAACCATAACACTGTATTTGCTAATATTTTAGAAGATTTATTTAAATATACCAGTAAAACAAATAAATTAAGAATGATTTCTTTGGATACATATTTTTGAATGTCAACTATCCTTTCAAAGGAGCTAATTAATTTTCACAGTAAAAAATTTTAAAATATATATTAAAATACACATACAGCAAAACTGAAGTCTTCTGATCTATTAAAGGTACTATAATTATTTTGAGAAAAAGTAGATTTTAAAAAATGTACTATCATGTCATTTTAATAGCACACTGTGCAGAAATTGGTGCTTATAAGAGTAACTTTAATAACCCTTCAGCGTAAGGACTATTGATAATAATAAAAAAAACTATTCTTAGAGCTGTTCTATTTTCATCCTCACAACACTCTTGTGCAACAGGATGATTGTTTCTTTTTCAGAAGCTCCACTCATGTGATTATTTTCTTTTTCAGGACTGAGGAATCAGTTTTATAGAAACCCTTTGGAAGACTAGTTCTTACATGGCTTAGCCATGACCTGGTACTTAAGCACATTTTCTCCTTTGTGTAGTAAGAGTGTAGTAATCCTGAAGACAATTATTCAATGACAATCTTAGGATTTTCTCACAAAGGCAACTGCACTGGATGTAAATGAATTTAGGGGAATTAATTGTCAAACATACCCTATATTTGAAGTGTGACATTTTCTGACCAGGCCTTAGCTTAAGATACTAATATGTTTATCACACTGTTTCCTTTCACTTATTTGCTTAAACAATGGTGTCTCCTAGTATATGCCAGAATAAATATGATATGTGTCAAATTTTTAACATCTAATCATCTGCCCATTTCTGTTCCACAGAAAACTAAAGTAAATTAGCTTGCACTTTACTCCAGATGAAGTCCTTTATTTATTTTGTCTTTGTGATTTATGCTGAGCACCATTAGGAAAATGTCTCTCAGTTACCACTTCAGAGAAATCTCTTAATGTGATTCTGTTTCCCAGGCACCAGATTATAATGACTTACTTAACATAACAAGTGATTGTGAAATTTAAACAGTCTTTACCTCTATATAATTATTACCTCTATATAATTATTAACAGAAAGAACAGAAGCCCTCAAATGGGCAGTGAGATATATACAGTTTTTAGTAATTTAATCGTGTGCACAAAAGATATCAACTAGATATTACTTTGGTTATTGGGATTTAGGGGCTCATTTGGGGATGATATAGATGAATCATTTTAAACCTGGAAGGACTGTTATCAGTTGAATCTTTCAGTGATGTCTAGGTTTTTAGGCTTTAATGGGGATGTCATTGGCTTCATTGCTATATAGACAATGATCATTGCTACTATCCTGATATTTAATTGAATAGAAAATAAATTTGCCATCCCTTTTGTGCCTTTTATTGCCTATGTTTGAAAATAAGAAAATGAAAAAAAAAAACCCACAAAGATTCTAAGATTTCCTTTGTTGTTTGGCAGAACAAAATTGTGATGATAAAAGAATTACTTATTTTGGCTTGAACTGAAGCATTTCTATTATGAACTATGCAGTTCTTTTTCTTCAGGAACCCAAGCCTACACGTAGTAACTCATTTGTATCTTCTAATCTGTAGAGAGTTGTAGGTGATAAGTAGTATATCCAATTTTACAGGGAAGACAATTGAAAGAGAGTGATTCCTGGAATTGTTGGAGTCACAGAGCACAGCTCTGATGGAAGTCACAATGGAATCTGGGTTTGCTGACTCCCAATCAGCTCTCTGGGCACTAGATCACATTCCCTGCTCTTCAGTCCTTGAAAACTACATGATAAATTTTATGTAAGCCTGACTCTCAATTACCTACAGTGTATAGCGGGCATCTATACTGCTGGCTTACAGTTCTGTCATTCTTCCCCAGTCAGCCCATGGTGTCTGCATCATCCGCTGGACCAGTGGTCTGGGTGCCGCTATGAAAGGCAGAAGAAAGTCACCAGAAAAATAGAGAAAGAAGCAAAAGGACCTTGGATATGAGAAACACATAGCTTAAAAGTTGGAGGGTAGCGGTAATAGTTATAAAGTTAAGGGAAAAAGATTATATATCCTGTATTTGTTCAGAGGGATATGGATTTAGATGGAATTCCATATTTATGTATCATTTTCCACAAACATGGAAATAAGTAAATCTAACCCACAAAATAAGCAAGCAACATTTGAAACTAGAGCTTTCACAGTTCTGCAAAGATCTTGCCCTTTCAGGGCACAGATGCATTTTATGGGAGCTGCTGAATCTTTAATATCAAAAGAATGATACAACCAGAAGTATATGATAGCAATTTAAAGACTTCTAAATGGGAATGATGACAGTTAAAACAAATATATCACAAGGCTCAACAGAGAGATTATTTCAAGTGTTTAAATCTTATATAAGGAGTGCTTTGGTCATAGTAGCTTGGAGAAATAAAGTGAAGCATGCTCACTGCTAGCAACTATGCTGTTTTATTTATGATTATTATTGTTTTAATTTCTCAGTGATTCCTAATCTTTCTTCTTGAAGGTCAGAGTAGATTGTACAATTAAAAATAAGAAATAATAGTCCCAGTTTATTATAGGCTAAAGCTACACAAATTTATTTTTTGTTTCCACTATTTGGAGATACTAAAACTTTTTCAGAAGATAAATTTAAGGCATGAAATATGTATATTAACTTTTAACTTTTATTTATGTTAATAATCATTGTACAAAATTGTATAAAGTGGACAGCTGCACAAAAATAATAAATTTTGAAGGGAATGTAAATGACTTAAGTGATCTGTGAAAGAGGATTCTGGTAAGATTCTTCATGACTGGGAAGTGCGTATGTATCATTGATTGCTGTATTTACAATACCTGCAAAAGCACCTGGTGTATAATCAGCTCTGTTGGTATTGATTGACATGAAAGACATAAAAAAGCCAGGTTTCAGTGAGTTACAGAATGCCAGGGAAGGGTTGAGATGGAGAAAGTAAGCTTTGAAATATCTGTTGCCATGCTTGCCGGAAGGAGAAAATAGCAATTGTTTGGTAGTTAGTCAAGGTTTCCTAATATGATTAAAAGCTGAGAGACAAAGCCTAATGAAGAGGAGGCAGTGGATGACACAGGAAAGAAAGAGATGGGGATAAGACAAGACTCCTGAACAGTTACAAAAGGATGGGTCTTGAAGCAGAAGTTAAGGATTTGGTTCCTATGAGAGAGGGACATTTCTTCTGTTCATGTATTTACTGCAGATACGTGGAGAAGGCATGAACAAGGGGTGTGCATTGGAGTACCAGAGTATTTGTTCTTACTTGAAGATATGAGGATGAGTCCTTACTGGCAGTCATCAGAGCTTCAGCAGAAGAGGCCTAAGTGTGGAGAAGGAGAACAAGGGGCATTGGTAGAGAAGTCGTCTGTGTAGTTTTAGCATTGGTGGTTTATTCCACAACCACTGATATCACCTAGTTGACTGTAAAATGTGGGTGGAGAGAACGACCCCCTCTATAATAGCACAGCCTTCACTAAATTAAGGCAATGGCAGGGAGGGTGGTCAGCACTGATAAAGAAAATGAATAAACCTGTGGCATAAACAGTAGATAGGCTCCAAAAAGTGTAAACATTCACACAAAAATATATCAGAAGCCACTAAAAATTTTAAGAACTGTAGTAAATCTGCTTTTATGTTTTCTTGATTATAAACACTTGTTGTTTTAGTCTACTAAATGTAGGTAGATGAAGAAAAAGTAACACAGAAATGTTTCTAAGGATACAGTCATTGGCTGTCAAATTAAAAAAAGACTTAAGGTGTAGTTAATTGTACAAATAAATTTTTTACAAGTTTAGATTACTTAACCTAATCAACTACTTTCCTGTTTGTGTGCCACTTACATGAAATAAATGATTATGTATATGTACCCTGAGTGATTTATCAAAATTTACTTTTATTATTTGTATAAAGCCCTTTGTGAAAAAAATAGTAAATATTAAATGTTTTTTTGACTACTCATTTTTAATAATGCTATGATATTACCCTTGCAAATATAGCTTCTACTTGGTTCGTTTTTCAATTATTTATGGACATGAAGGAAGAAAAACTATACACATTTTCTGTATTTTCAAGTGTGATTTAATTAATTTACATATTTTTTTTTTTTTTGTGGGTACCTGGGGGTCGACCTCAGGACCTCGCGCGCCAGCAGGCGCCCGTGCCGCTGAGCGATATCATTGGCTCCTTTTTCGTATGTGGGTTCCTGGAGTCAAACTCGGGCCCTCGCGCTTGCCGGGCAGGCGCTTAACCGCTGAGCCATCTCACTGGCCCAATTTACATATTTCTTAAGCCAGAAATTTACAAATCTGTTAGATCAGTATATTCAACAAAAGTTTTACAAGAGTCCCAGGAATACCTACATTCCAAAAATCCTTGGAGAGCCATATTGTCATTTGTGCATTGCTAATTTTCATAATGCAAAAATATTTTGCATGGATAAAGACATTTATTAATGCAAAACAGACTTCTGCCTTACTTTTACATGGCTTTAATATTAATAACAATATGCTTTAAATCGTACCATATTTCATTGTCGGTAGAATTGGTGGATAAATTATTCACATACAAACAAGAACATTCTTGTTTTCAAAAGCAGGTTACCTGAGAATCACAGGTATAGGTGAAATAAACACACAGAAAAAAATACAGCTGCAAAAAGAAAAGAGGAAAAGAATATATATTTGTGAACGGTAGTCAACCTACTTTGCCATTAAACATTAGGACTTACTTGTTTTAGTTAACTGTATTTTGGTACCTATTATCCAATTCCATCGTCTTCCTTCTTTCCCTTCTTAAGCTCTAGGGACCATTATTCTGCTCTATACTTCTGTGGAACCAAAATTTTTAGCTTCTACATGAGTGGGAACGTGTGGTGTTTGTCTTGCTGTGCTTGGTTTGTTTTAATTAACATAATGTCTCCAGTTTCATCCATGTTGCTGAAAATCATAGGATTTCATCCCTTACTATGGCTAGGTAATATCCTGTTGAGTGTATATACATTTTCTTTAGTCATTCATCTATTAATGAACACCAGTTTGATTCTTTTCTTGGCTAGTGTGAAAAGTGTTGCAACAAACATAGCAGTGCAGCAATATCTTTGATACACTGATTTCACTTCCTTTGTGTATCTGTCCAGCACTGCTGTGTTTTCGGTTTTCTGAGGAATCTCCATACTGTTTTCCATACTGATTGTACTAATTTACATCCACCCCCCAACACTATGAAAGAGCTCTCCTTTCTCTATATCCTTTCCCATATTTGTTTTTTGTCTTTTTGATTAAAAATCATTGTAGAGTGGTGATTATATTATTGGGATTTTGATTTGCATTTTCCTGATGATTAACGATGTTCTTCATGTACTTGCTGGACATTTGCATATCTTTTTTTGAGAAATGCTTATTCAAATCATTTGCCCATTTTTAATTGGATTATTTATTTATATGTTGTTGAGCTGTTTGAGTTTCTTGTTTATTCTGAATATCAATCTTTTGTTGGATAGTTTACAAATATTTTCTCATTCTGTAGGTTGTTTCTTCTCTCTGTTGATTGTTTCCTGTATTATGCAGAAGCCTCTTAGTTCAAGATAATCTCATTTTTGTATTTTTCCTTTTGTTGCCTGAAATTTGTGGAACTTATATAGAAAATAATTGTCTATACTGATGACTTGAAATGTTTCTCTTGTGGTTTTTGTAGTAGTTTCATAATTTCAGGTCTTACATTTATATCTCTGATCCATTTTGAGTTGATATTTGGATTATACTCACTTTAAAAATGATGTCAATAATACAGATCAATTATCTATACATTCCAAAATCTTAGTTCTTATTTTATTGTGAAATAATACTATCCTTGTTTCATATACCTATGACTACAACAACACCTTCTATATGTAGGTGTTCCATGAATATCTTCTAAAGAATCGGGAAACACAAATAAGAATGGGCAAACATTAAATATCTATAAGACAAAGCATCTATATCAAAGATATATAGTATTATGCAAAGAAAGATTAAAGTACAAATATATAAACTAAGCAGAAATATCCAAGAATAAAACATGATTCCTGCAAATCTTTACTCAAAGGAATGAATGGTCTGACAGAACCATGTCAAAGTGCTATCTTGATACAATTTAGCATGTATGAATTATATTGCTCCTGAAAAATAATACTGAAGTTTTTCTATAGAAGCAAGATACAAAAATTGGTAGTAATTCATAAATGAAATAGTCTTACTGGCAAAATAGTGCTTCTGAGTTATGTGAAAAGAAATTAAAGAAAAAAATATACAGATACACAAAGCAAGGACGCCATTTGAGCCACCACTGACCTCTTCGACAAGTGTCATATCATTCGTCCTAATGATATATTATAAATTGTAGACTCACAGTTTGCATGTTTCTAGGAAGTTGCCATTCACCACTAACACTCCTTACCTTTAATGGATACCACCAGCTCTTAGAGCTATGTTTCTCCTTTTTACTAAAATATATCTTATTTGTAGCTGTCCTGACTGGAGTTCAAGCAATGAGAAAGGGGTGGGTTCAGTATTTCTTTGGAAGGATAACTCTGGCAAGATTCATTACTAATAAATTGAAGGAGAAGTTTGCTAGAAAAAAAGAGACTATAAATATTTGTTTAACTGAATTTCATTGTTTAAATAGGTGAATTACACAAAAATTTTAAAAATTTTGGTTTCAGGACTTCTAAGGATGTTCTATTTGTGATAATTATGTTTGCAACAATTAAAAGGGAGATGATAATATTTGAAACAATATTTAAGACCTTCAAGCACTCAGTGTTTAAGTTTCATTAATGTAAACTAACTTGTGAATAGCTTCACCTGTGGAAGAGGTAATCAATACTTATTACTATCAATTTAGAACAAGGACTCTGAAATTAAACTGCCCATGTTTGTAACCTAGATTTGGTCCTTGGGAAATCTAGGCAATGTTAATATCTCTTCACCTCTTTCTTCATGTATAAAATTGAGATAATAGAACTTTTTATATGCTGTTATAGGAGTCAAATGAGTTAATATATGTACAGAACTTAGACACATGGCATATAATAAGGGCTCACAAATATTAATTACTTTGAGGGAGTGTGGTAGTGGTATGGTGTTTGCCTGGTGTGCACAAGGCCCACTTTTTATCATTATCATATTTGGGTAAAACTTTGCGGTGAGCTTATGAAAATCCAACCCTTGAAGATCTGAATCTTCTATTCATATAAAATGTTCATATCCCATGAGCTGGTTGCATTGTAACTCTGTTATCTATTTATTTAAGTCTGAGACTGATGCACAGGAGTCCTAAGTAGGAGGGCTTTACCCAGTGGCTACTCTAATCTTATCTTTGAATCTTATCTTATCATCAGGGATTTTCCCACTTGTTTTCCTTCCCACTTCATCATGGAGGCATCTCTGGAGCTGAGTGAATTAGAAAGCAATTTGAGTGAGTTGAAAGTAACTCTAGTTGTGTGCCTCTGGGAAGATGGACATTCTGGACACCCTCTAAAGATGAGGGTAATCAAAACAGCAAATGGTGACATTGACCAGCACTTACTTTACTTGCAGCTAATGAAGAGAGGACTACAGAGAAGACTAGGGGATGTATTATTTTCCCCTACTCATATCATAAGCCATGTGGGCCAGTGTCAGAGAGGCGTCCATGGTGAAAATTACACATGGTATAGTTTTCGTGGTTGGTAAAAATAACATGAATCATCAGAAGAAAACAACAAAACAATTCAAGTTTTGAGATGACAACATAAACCAATATGCATTTTTCTTCTTTTTTTAATCACAGACTGTGATTAAATCACAAGAATTTCTTTCCCACAGGATTTCACAAGGTTATAATCCAGATGTCAGCCAGGACAAAGGTTTCATCTAAAGACTTGACAGGCTCGGTTTCTAGGTGACCACTGGCAGGGAGCTGCCTTCAGCCTTTGATGAATAAACTGCCCTAATGTGCCTAATGTGGCAATTTGTTTTATCAAAGCCAAGAAGGACGAGTCTTCTAATAAGATAGATGCTACAATCTTGTGTATCCTAATCACAAAAGTGATATTCCATCATTTTTGCCATATTTTATTTGTTAGAAAGAACTCTTGTCTAGTCTATAGTCAAGAAAAAGGGATTGTGAAATTTTTGAATGCCAGAAAACATTTTAATATCTGACTGTCACAGTTAATAATTTTTGCTTGTTCACAGGAAACTAATAATTTTCCAATTTCTTTTTTCTTTCCTAAAACTACCATCAAATTTAAATATAGCTTTTTGTTCTTTTGCATTTGTTATATATTTTGCTATGGGCCTAGTTAATTTTTTTTTTTTTTGTGGGTACCGGGGGTTGAACTCAGGACCTCGTGCGCCAGCAGGAGCCTGTGCTGCTGAGCAATATCACCGGCCCTTTTTTCGTATGTGGGTACTGGGAGTCGAACTCAGGACCTCGCGCTTGCCAGGCAGGCACTTATGCTGCTGAGCTATCTCACCATGGGCCTAGTTATTTTTATCAGTCATGTTTCATTTCTCTGACCAGATTGTCTATTCATTTTCCCATCCTATTGTTAAGTAAGGCTGCCATTTCTAGGTTATATTTGCATATTCCTCAGTGGTTTTAATACAATATTACAGCTCAAATTATTACTATAGGTTTGACTAGGACATGATAGTAAAATAATATATGTGACTTTTATTAGGCTTACCATTTCTTCTGCTATTTTAAATTATTTGCCTTCCACATATCCTGGCCACCCCGCCTAAATTTAGGCCATTTCTCTCATGTTATATCTCTCCAGCTATAATCATCATTCTTCACCCTACCATACTTTTGCTAATGTCTTTAGCCTAAATTCAAGTGCTCGATGAGACTTTCTCCCTTTATAGGCTAATTACTGTTTTTCCATAACTAACAATATATATCATTCATATTATCACTTGGCTATAAATTATTTTGAACCAGTACCTAATTGTTTGAAATTCATGAGTCTCTTCTCTTCTCTTCTCTGTCAGTTTTTCAATCAATATGGCTCATTCTAGTGTACCTGTGGATAATTTATTTTATTTACCACAATATGTAATGAAACACTGTCCCAATGTTTTAAGGAAGTCATACCTTCTACTTAGTCTGTATCCTTAACAGCTAGCATTTGACTGAATACATAGAAGATGTTCAATAAATTCTTGTTGACCTGATGTGGGCCACTAACAGATACTTAAGTTATGTATGTAATTTCATTGCATATACTCTTGGCATGTTAAAATGGTAGTTTTTAATTTGTGTCTCACAAGAATTTGTGTCTGCTGAAATATATACACCTAGTATGTGAACTATTAACTAGAGAAACATTGTGTATAATTTTAAAGGCACACATAAAATGTATATGATGACTAAGATTTATTTTCTAAACACAGGAAAATAAAATGATATATTGTTCAAGGCGTAAGTCTAAAGCTTTCTTTCTCATAAAAGGGAAAATAATATACTTTTAACTGACTTTTATTGAAAATAATATAAATTTATATTCCATAGCTGTTCCTTCCTGGGCTACAAATTTGCTCTAATATTGGATTGGTAACTATAAATTTAAACTGACAACTATAATTTTAAATATTTTATTCTAAAATATTGTATTTATACACACTTAAATATCATGTTATCATTTTAGTTATACAATTGCTTTTAATTAATTTCCTCTGTCTTAGGTGAATATCTTAAAGGACAATACGTTTTTAAGAATTTTTCTCTTCCTAATACTATATCAGAAAAGGGTAATTGTATTTTTCTTAAAATTTATGTGATTATGGTAAATATTTAAAAGTAGGCTACTGTATTGTGTCATATGCAATTTCCTGGGAAAACTTTAATGAAGTATATTCACTTTAAGTAAGATTACTTGTAAGATCTATTTTCCTATAGCATTTTCTAACAGGCATATTCATGATTCTGTGACTATTGACTAAGTTAGACAGTTGACAATAAACTAGAAATATAAACGTGAAAAATTTATAACAATTTTTCTATTTGGATTCATCTGGACCAAGGCTTTAAATAATTATTTTAATTGATTTTCAAAGTAGTACATGCAGGTTGTAGAGTAAAATGATAGGAAGAATTAACAGAAGAAGCAGCGACTTATAGATCTACTGTCTTAGTTACTTTTCTTATTGCTGAGACAAAATACCTGACACCCAAAGTTAAAGGAGGAAAGTTTTACTCATTTATTTATTTTATATTTTATTTATTCTACAGTTTGTAGAAGTTTCAGACTATAATCAGTTGGCTCCAAGCCATGGTAGCATGGCAGATAGGCATCACTAATGGTGGGCAGAAGGTAGCAAAGAAACAAGGGCCGACCACAGATTTCTATCCCTTGTATCTTACCCAGGCTGCTCAGCGTGGGTAGCACTCACATTCTTAATCTTAGTGCCCTTGGTCCTAGCATTGCACCATGAATCTATCCCAGCATCACACATTCAAGATCCAGCCACCTCTGAAAAAGCCCCACCTATGACTGCATGAGGCTTTGGGGGACATCTATACACAAGCCATAACATCTACCAGTTGGAGATAAACATATTAATAATTTTGTATATTTCTCAAATCTTTTATATATGAGCATATACTTGCATATTTTTTATCTTAAAAGCATCTTAGGGGTCTAGTGTATATAAAAGGTTTTCAAAACCCACACTTTTCAAATATTGGAGATTTTGTAATTATATTTGCCTATTATACGTATGTGCCATCTATTTCTTTATGATCTGTTTCAGATGGTATTTCCTTATTTTTAAAATTTTATGTGAAACTTTGAACACAATGTTTTGAATATTGCTCTACTTATCATAATTTTCATCATGATAGATTTCCACTGGTATTATAATCTTCTGAGGCTGTTGATTAATATTTGTAAAATATTTTCTTAAAAATTGTACAAATTTTTATGTTCCTCCAAAGCAAATATATGTTGTACATTGCACAACCCGACAACTGTACTAGTGTTTTTCTCACCCACAGAGTGAGTGTACCCATCTCACTTTCCATAATATTAAATATAGTGGCTATTCTGAGAGATTAAACAAACCTTTTTAAACTAAGCATCAGTTTAACTGCATTTCGGAGAGATTCTCAAAACCTGTGGAAAAAACAAGATATTTCATATCTATAGGGGGTTATTATTAGGACCTTCATGGATACCAAAATCCACAGATGTTTAAGTCCTTTTATGAAACAGTGTATTATTTGCACATAGCTTACACACATCCCCTTGTATACTTTAAATCATTTCTAGATTACTTTTAATGCCAAGTACACTGTAAATGCTATATAAATAATTATTGTGTTATATTGTTTAGGGAATAATGACAAGTAAAAGAGTTTCCCATGCTCAGCACAGTTGCTTCACAGCTTGTTGCATGCTCAGATGTTTACACTCCTACTCACAGAGGGGTCAACTGTGGATTATTTTTCTCTCATTTAGTGGTCCAGAGGTAAGCAGAGGTGACCTATGTTCCAAACAGCATTATGAAGAAAAGTGAACGAGGGAAGTAGGAGGTGTGTGTGGAGAGCCCATCTCTTTAAGGGAACAGTGCAGAGTTCTATTTACATAACATTGTGAATTTGCTTAGAAGGCTTCTGCTCATACCTTAATCAAAATTGTGTCACTTGGCCAAATCCAATTGTTAGAGAAATTGGGAGCTGTAACATTTCCTTTAGGATTTTCCAGACCTCTCAGAATATCAAGAACTAATGATTGGGGGAATAAAAATGGCTCTGAAGGGTTATCATTCTCACTATGCAGAGGATGTTAAATTTGCAATGTGTTTGAATATTGACGATATTGACGTTTTCTCATACATTTACACATTTTTCTTCCAGGACTTACATACTATTGCCCTGTGCTGCTTTTTCCACACTAGGTTTTGTGTTTTGGTTTGTTTTTTGATAAGGCATTTTAGATATAGTCTCTATTAACTATTTTCTATCATATTCATTTTAAGTATTTTGTTTACAGTATGTTTCATTTATGGAATTTTACTGGTTATGTGATACAGTACCTACCATAAAAATTTTTATCGCTTTTATAATAGTAGTCATATTCTCTAATGTATATTCATTAAGATGTCATTCTACAATTTTTTTAAAAAAATTGCTTTCACTTCTAATTCTATTTTGCCTATAGTATTGTTTGTTTATTTTGTTGTTTCCTAAAGGTAAGAAGAGAAATATACAATTTCAGGTTCTTTTTATTATGAATTTTTTTTTTGGTACTGTGAGTTGAACTCAAGAAGAGAAATATACAATTTCAGGTTCTTTTTTTATAATTTTTTTTTTTTGGTACTGGGAATTGAACTCAAGTCCTTGTGCTTGCACTTTTTATTATAATTAGTGACTCTTCTTTATCAATTTGTTAAATAATTTATCTATTTGACATTATAATGAAAATTTATAAAGTTTTATATTGTGTTACACAGTCTGACAGGTCTGTAATGATAGTAAATTCTAGTTTCTTGCCCTCTCTAGGGTTAGTGTTTCGTTAGGATAAGTGGGTGAAGTGTGGAATATTCCATCAAGAGGAAGCCTGAATGTTTAGATCAACTACCAGTCCACTTGCTCATTATTCTGATTCTTATCCTTGGGTGTTTTTCTTTGATTTTTGCTTGAGTCTCACATTCTATAGTTTTTCTACCTTAATAGTAATTGTTGAATGAATAAGTGATTTGATATGTAGAGAGTGTTCACTGATCAATAAATTCCAAGACATCATTTAAAACTTTGTTTCCCCAGTTGCATTTTAATGAAGAGCTAGGTAAATTTAGGCTAATGCCAAAGCTTGATTATTTAAATCCTTAAGCACATTGAGCTGAGGATATAGCTCAGAGGCATAGCACCTGCCTGACATATGCAAGGTCGCGAGTTCAATTCCTGGTATCAAAAAAAAAAAGAGAGAGAAAATAGCACATTGAAGGAAAAAACTAATAAAATTTAAATCAAAAAGTTTGGACTAAGCTTGTTTTCTTAGTGAAATAAAATGTGCTACAATATCAGGATAAATGTATGGTTTAGCAAATGAAAATATACTGTGGTATGAGAATACTTACTATATAATATCAAATGTAATGAGATGATTTAATAACATAAATTATTAAGTTACAACTTCTTAGTCTAAGAAAATCAAAATCATTAGTTTCATTATTGTATGTTTATACAGAAAGCCTTTTGTGATTTATTTATTAACCTTTTACTCATTAATATTATACATAAAAGTAACTGATGTATGTCCTTATGTATACACAATAAAATATCAGTTCATCACTGAATAAATCAACAGTGCTAAACTCTGAAATAAATATTGATAAACTTGGAAGTATCTATTTGTACTTATATTTGTATTACAGATATCTTTGATGTGAGAGTTTCCATCAAATTAAATCACCTGAATGCTGTTCAGGATGAATAAGGACACTCTGTTCTCTACTGTATTCTCAAATTCCTGACTTCATTGCAGACCGTATGTGGAATAGACTGCTTTGTTTAAAACTATAACATAATTTTCTTTTTACACACATTATTTCTTTTGCAGTGGTATGTTCTGCATACTGGATAAATAAAGGAAGTTGCAATATTGATGTAGCAAGTGTAGTATGTTATTGTACATTATGCAAGGTCATCTTGAGTATAATTGCTTATAAACTATGGAAAATTCCTGTTTTTCCTTTTGTTGGTACAGCTGGTTCAGTAATAAAATTTTTTTGAATTTTTTTTATTTTATGGAAAAAAGGTAAAACAAAATTTCATAGCAAAATGATAGGAGAATAACAATAGTTAATACATTACATGTTGTTATCTTTAAAGTAGTTACTCAGAGTACAAGATATGGGCATAAAAATTTCCCCAATCGATATTAGCACAAACCTTCCTTTTTAATGAACTAAGAGATACCAATAGTATAAATGACTTGTATTTTTTCCCTTTTCCCTACTGTCCTTTCCCCTTTCACCCATCCTAGTAATATAATTTTTTAAAAATAATTACACTTTGGGAAATCTTTTGAGGAGGTGAATCCCTTTCCCTCCGTTCCCTGGCTAACTTGTCTCAAGTCTTCATTTAGGATGTGTCTTAAGCATTTGTGGAATATTTTGGGGCTCATGAAACCGAATGCCCCAATTTTTCCCTTTTAGAGTTAAAATTCAAGTCTACCAACAATTCAGTAATTACAGATTTTACTTATCTATTTTTGTGAGGGTGATGAGGGCTGATGTGAACCGTTGGGACCTGCAGCATATCATTATCGCAAACTCATAACTAGCAAATGATAGAACTCAAGGCTGAGATAGTTGGAGAAAGAGTTCAGCAATGTCAGTGTAAAATTAATCCTTAAATGCTTTCTCTTGCCTCATTATCTTCTTTCCTCACCTTATCTCATTTCTTTTCCACACCAAGGTATTACTTTCTCATTTTTCTCTAAGTACTCCTCCAATATGCTTTCTTTTGGACATGTAACATTTATAAGAACTGTCTTAGCCTATTCTTCCCAGACAGCAAATCTTGACAAGCAGGCTGTTATTTTATTAATAAATACGATCCAGACGGAAAGGATGAAAACAAGGATATGAAAGGACAGAAGAAATAGGGCCAGTATGATATCTGAATCGATCTTTATGTAAAATTCTTATATTTTGTATATCATAGATTTTTAAATTAAGTTTGATTAAAATACTATTTAAAATATTCTTTGCCTTCAGTACCAAGATTCTGATGCTCACTTAACTTCTTCATTCAAGTACCAAACTCATTTCACTCCAGTAACAACTGTGTATGAGATACATTATCAAGCTAGCTGCCAACCAGTGCCATGGCTATCTGATCTGAAAACTACCTTCCCCAGTGGTGTATAGACAAAGTCCTGGAATCACTCATCAGTAAGAAATGAGGAAAAGCAAGTGTCAACAATCTTCTAATTCCACTGCTTTACATTTCATTCCAGTTACTAACTCCTCTGCTTTTCAGTTGCACGTGTGTGAACATGAGTGTGAGGGACATTTATGTGAGAAGATGAAGTACTATCTAGTTATACCTTCAGTAAGGTGATCAGAGGTCAGATAAGCTTAGAAAAGAAACAAGTGTGGATCTAAGGAGATGTGTAATGGTAGCTTATAGGCATACAATCTATTCCTTGCATTATTCAGCTACTTCAGCATCTTCCATTATACCTGGCTGTCCTAGTAAAATGAAAAGAGCCTTTGCTTCTTCTCCGAGAGATATGGAATAAATCAATCATGCAGAGAATTTCCCTGAAGATAGTAGTCAGCTGTACCCTTTGAAAAACTTAATGAAAGTGAGCTAATGAGATCAGCTACAGTCTTTGTGACTGTCCCCAGTTCTGGGGCTGTAATTGATCTTTTTCATCTCCTTTCTCCACTGCTCACTTGGATTTTCCTTATCCTTAGCCAATACTTTGGCTAGAACAAATGACTTACCTAGTAAAGAGGTTGAAATCTTTATTTAAGAGTTGTGTAAATTCTTAGTTTCTGTGGTGTTTGGGGATGATGGTTACTGTATTATTTAAGTTGCTCTCCTAAGTGAACATAGAAGCACCTTATGATGTCCTGTTCAATTCTTTGAGTATCAGACATGATCTTATTTGCTCCATTGTTTAGCAGCTACCCTGTCTTCATGGTCGTTGTGGATATTTACCTCAACCGGTATCACAGATGTTTTATTTGCCTGAGATCTATTGATGTGAAGGGGACCACTGTGTGAACGAGGGTGCACTGCAACTCCAAGTTTAATAGTACCTCTAATATGTTCCCTAGCAGAGGCATTTTTTGCCAGAGTTTCAAGGATGATAGGAATGTATCCTTTGTATCACTGACAGTGATGCTAAAAGGGGAAAATCCAAATTTTACTCTGGATTCAAGGCCCAGGCAGTCAAGGTAATTGGGGCATAGGACTATAGATTGGCTACTGGGGTCAATACCTTGACTTCACAAAGTACTAATTTTAAACTTGTACTTTAACAGAGACTATAGCAAGCCATGCCATCCATCCTTAGGCTGCTCCTGGGCCACTGCATGTCAGAATGCCATATGTATATCATGATTAATACATTTTCTTGCCTTAAAATAAGTACCTTTGAGTGAGGCAATGCTCCATTGCAAAAGCACTTTGACACTTCAGGTACATCTTAGAAAGCCCTGCTGCCTGGGCTCAATGGTCTAGGAAAGAAATCCGTAAAGGTTGTTATATTTAGTGAGAACCAGAATCTGGATGTTTGGTGGTCAAACAACATAAACTAGGGGTCTGTTCATGAGAAATCAGTAGTGGTGTTAGCCATTAAGATGTTGAGAATATATTTAAAGTGGTCTCTTACATTTGGGGATATTATTTTCCAAAACCTTTTTCCTTGAAACAAACTGCTTCTGGTTAGGCATTTAATGTTGAGAGACAATGTGTACCTGCAGTGCTTTCTCCGACTTGCTCCATGTTCCCCTTGATTTCTTGTGTATGGGTGTTAAATCCATTTCCTTGAGTAGGAACTTCAGCAGAAAAATCCTGACAGGAAAATCTCGAAGAGAGAAGTTCCATAGGAATAGTGCTGAAGAAATTTCTAACTTTAGTTTTTCTTGGTTTGCTATTTAGTTTGTTATTTGCTTTCTTTTGTATGAAATTTATTCATGTTACTCACTGGCAAGAAAAAACTCTACACCCCCCATATATGTTAGCTTGGTCACTATGTAGATTAGATGGAAATGTAGGAATTGCCTTATTGCAAGCACCTGTAGATCACAAGGGTGCTGCCTTACCTGGAACTTTTCATAAGTTGATACATGTATAGTAGCACTTTCGTGTTAGATGGGAGCTACTGGCAGTGGAGCTGTCAACCAAGGCCTGTCAGAAGGATATAAAGACGGCCACTTGGCTTGTATCTTAACTGAGCAGGGGCTGTGAGTATGGACTTTTGATTTTGGCTGCAAATGAGATTGTTTACTTTGAAATTATTAATATATTAAATATAAGTTTAAAACAAAATATTGAAAGAGCCTCACAAACTGGAATTGTTTTGGACCTCCCCAGTGTATGGGGCTTCACTATCCATGAACCGAGGACCAGCTAAAAGAAACCACAGCTGGTGAGCAAAGCCTCAGAGGCTATGCAGTATGGACTCAGATTCTGCCTGTATGAGTCTCTGACTGTTAAAATCTTTGCCATCTGTCACCTGCAATTTCCTCATCTGGAGGGTAGATAATAACAATTTCAAGACTGTTTTGAAAAAGAATTGACACAATGTGTATCATGTTATTAATAATTACTAGATGCACAGTAGCTATTGGCCGATAACTTCATGAATAACAGAGATGACTTACTAGTAAATGCTCGTATTCATAGAGCATGTTGGTATGTAGAACTTATTGCTTTAGGTCCTCTCCCACAGAATTGTATTTCCCACATCATTTCCTAGAAGAATGCATTTAGTGCTGAGGATACTGTGCCACCACCTCTGTGTGTTAGTGCCCCCCTCTGGAGCACAAAGGAGAATGCCCCACATTAGCTTATTTCTTGTATCTGGAACGCTCCAGCCTGTATGCTGTGGCTGAACTGCTAAATGGGCCCACTCTTTTTTTATCTTCTATTTTAAATGTGATAAATTACACATAAATTAGAATTTACCAACTTAACCATTTTTTAAAAGTGTACAGTTCAGTAGTGTTAAATTTATTCATAATGCTGTGTGATAGTCACCACCATCCATTTTGCATCCCTTTTTATTTTGTAAAACTATATCAATTAAACAAAAATTCCCCATTTCTCCACCCTCAATCACTGGACATCATCATTTTACTTTTTATCTATGACTTTTACTAGGTTAAATACCTCATATAAGTAACATTATAGAGTCTTTGTCTTTTTTTGTGACTGTTATTTCACTTAGCTGAATTTCCTCAAAGCTTATCCACATTGTGGCATACTGCAGAATTTCTTCCCTTTTAAAGTGTGAGTAATAGTTTTTGTATGGACATACCACTTTTGGCCTATCCATTCATACACTGATGACCACTTGGGTTGTTTCTGTTTCAGGAAATATTCCTAGAAGAATTGCTAGGTTGTATATGATAATTCTATTCTTAATCTTTGGTGGAAATAAAATAGTGTTTTTTGCAATGACTGTACTATTTTACACAAGAGTTCTAGTTTCTCTAGATCCTTGTGCATCCATTTTTTTAACATGTCACCAAAGAAAATCAAATCAAGATAGAAGGGCTGGGGATATAGCTCTGTAGTAGAGTGCTTCCCCAGATTGTGTGAGGTCCCAGGTTCCATCCCCAGGAGAACTGAAAGAAAAGAAAATCAAAATAGAAACTTTGCATTTAAGAGTAGGTATGTTTCTAAAGTAAGAGGGAAGATGTAAAGATTAGCTTAAATGTGAATATGAGAATAATGTGATAAATGGATTATTATGAAAATCACCAAAGACAGTTAAGGTACAATGTAATGGATTTATGTATGAGCAAGTTCTAACTTTTTGGCAGAAGCTCTAAGTATATATGAACATGGAGACCCAATAGGCTGTATTTGGGAAGGGGCAACCAAAACACATCGTGAAGAAGATGGAGGTTCATGTGGATGGTAAATAATTGGCAGGGTTCATGCAGAGCCTGAAGATGTTGGCAAACACCACTGGCATAAAGTGTCAAGCGAGTGCAAGAGGGATGAAATCAGTTTACAGTACTGAGAAATGGCACAGCAGCTGAACTTAAGAAAAAGAAATTTTTAGAAAGGAACATAGTTTATAGAAATTTATAAATACATTAACAATTCTGAGTTTTATATTAGTATTATGGACACCTTTTTTCCTTTATTAAGAGAGTTTTCTTACATCACATCCAAAGCCAGTCTGAATCAAATAATGATTACTGGTTGGATTACTTTAATTCTAGCCATTAATCAGGGTATATTTTTTGAAAGCAGATTTTCAAAAAACGTAAAAACCGAATTAGATAAATATATTTAATAAAGAATATTCATTTAGAAAGGAACCTATTAAAGAATTAAGGTGCACCTCATGATTTATTCACTTCATATCTCTGCTTTTTAGTTTAAATATAGCTTATATTCAAAATAAACATATTAATAGCATTTCTTTGCCAACTATATGCTTTTATTTGCGTGGACTTCTGAATACAATGATATGTGAAAAATTGACTAAAATATATTGCCGAGCATAAACCAATACTGTATTTGAAATTATGAATGCAAAAATGTGAATGGTGGAGAAACAATCAATTTTGGGTATATACTATATTTGACAAATCTATCACAAAATGAAACAAATAACATCTCTGTTCTTACTCAAGGCTTGTAGATGAAAACTATTACTGCTGTAGTAATTGATTTTCTTGTATTTTAAAATAACAAAGGATTTTTTAAAAAGTGTTTCAGGTAACCTTAAAAATGGAAGGTGATTTATTTTCTGTTCAGTGTTGTTACCAATCGATGCTAACAAGGACTGTAAAAGTGCCTTACAGAATGCTTAATTATCTGTTGAGATGGTCCAAGAACAACTGAAGAATGCCTTGAAAAAAGAAAAAAAATAATTAACTTATTCTGATAACTGTATTCACTCCATTTAAATATAACTAATTTAGAGATATCTCATTGACATAGACCTTCAAATTTTTAAGTCTATATGAAACACCTTTTGGGAAATGAAATAAACAGTAGGAAAATAATGAAAAACTAAATTGTTAACTGTGTGGGTTTAACTTCAAAAATCTCCTAATGTGATCACTCCTCTTATAAGATACTCAATTTGCTTCTCCTTAAAAGACAGGCAAATCACTCAAAATAATCCATAATAATGCACAGAAAAGTTCTTTGGTGTTGTAAAAATATTAAGCAAAAGTGGAATCCTTGTGATAGATCTTCTAGAATTTACAATCATCAGATACTAAGGATCCCTTCCAAATGGTTTTATTTAATCTCCTAGCTGAGTACTGCCTTTCCTGTCAAGGAAAAACTTAGCCTAAGAGCTCTTATTACTTGGAGGAACTTCAAGAAATAGGTAAACATCTCTTCCAGCCCAAATTCTGTTCTTACAACTAGAAAATCAGTTTAATGAATTATGTCTGTGTTAGCAGAGAACTATGTAGAATGGTTCAGATTTGTGACCCAGACGACTTTCCATGATATTGAAATTATGCATTAATATGATATCTGGACTCTGCCAAAATATTGTGTGTTATCTTCTTTCATGCTGGCTTTGATCTTTGTTAAGGCTGTGTCAAGGGAAATAATCTATCCCAAGTGTATTGTGCTATTGCAGAGTTTACACCCCTCAGTCTGCACCATGTGAATTGAATTTTGGCTGTGGATTTTACATTTGTTCCAAGCATTTGCTTATCTCTCAACCTGAGCATTCAGTAATAATTCTAAGAACAGGAGCCTGATCTGTCTCTCAGTATCTGACATGTCAGTGAGAAGATTGCCATGAATTTCACACTATCTCAGTCCTGTTGCTCCCAAAGCCAAGCTTTCAAAATTGATTAGAGCTCATCAGTATCCACTGCATCTGAGCCCCTGTGCCTCCACCAATACCTTGATACATTCTGAACCAGGGAAGTGGCATATGAGAGTTCACAACCCATTCTTAGTTGACGTTTCAATCCCAAATGGAATTGCCCTTATTAAATTTGAGTAATGAAACTTCTAAAAACTTCTATCAGGAATGGGAGTTTAGATATTTATTACACTTTATCAGATCATGGTTTTTTGTTGTTGTTGTTAAGCAAGTCTCAGATTTCTGGTTTACAATCGCCTTGAAATCATTAGACATTAAATATAATTTGTTAAATTAATTATATCATGAAGTGTTTAGAACTCCCCTAGTAAAAATATCCATAGCTTCTCTCTTTTGTGGTTTTTGGAAATAAGTCTTTAGTGAACATGAAAGTCAGACAAGGGCATGTAATTTGTCCCTTACTATTTTGTCAGCCTGTGCCTTTGGTTTTTCAACCTTCAATCCATTCATTCAGAATTCCTTTTATTGAGTAATCTTCAAATCGAAGGTCTCTGCGAGTCCTAGGAATACAGCTACAACATCTGTCCTCATGGTGCTTATGGTCTTTGTAAGGTTGGTGGTGACCATGCCAAGGTGAAAAGGACAAGATCTAGCGAAGAAATGATCATAAAGTAAATCACTGTTTCCTGGCATAAGCACTGTGATGAACATTTTGTGCACAGGGGAAGAGCTCAACTTCTCTTAAGAAGGTAAGAGAAAGCATTCTTCAGGAGGTGGCATTTGAGCTTAGTCTCAAGGTCGAGAAGAATTTAGACCCAGTTGCTATCATTGAGTCATGAAAGTTTCAACCTGGTTTCTCACTTTTTCTTCATCCAATAATTTCTTATGAATATCAGAACATTTTTCAGATTTGTGTGAGTGCTGCCATGCTGAGTCAGTCAAGGACCTTGCTCTCTAATACCACATGGGGAGAAAGTGATCAGCAAAAACGTGGGATGAAAATTTAAAGGTGGGGACTTTACTCCCATTTGAAGCAATCAGGGAAAAATTCTTGGGTGCAGTGGCCTTACAGGTAATGGGTAACATAGTTAGGGGGCTTTTCAAGCCTGAGTAAAGCTTACTAGTTTGGAGATTTGTTTTACGTAAGCTCTGGAGGACTGGATTCTAGACTTTACCAGACCAGTGTATATATTAACATAAACCACCATGTAAGGGAACCATGATTTACGATTTGAGGAATATTTTAGGACAATACTACTTCTCTCCCTAGTCTTTGCCCCATGCCTGAAACAGATAGCGTAAGGCATCACATCATGAGCAAGCCACTCCCTCCCATAAAGATTTCAAACTCTGTCAAGAAAGAAATACTGCTGCATTTCAGCTACAACTTTCCACATGTCTTTTAAAAAGCATGAGTCCTGAATATGTTTCTGATAAAAAGGGTTTCATAATAATTAAGTTTGAAAAACACTATAATCTATCACCTTTCTTTGTAAATTAACCATGTACAGTGTGCATGAGGGGATTTAGAAACTGTGATTAAGAAATTACCTGACGACTGAATATCTCTTTTTCCCAGACAGAATATCTGTTAACACTGAAAAGCTTGGAGACAGAGTAGTCATTTTTCCACAGCAAGATAAGCGTCATTTCTGCATAAGGGGTTTGAGCCGCGAGACAACTGGAAGACACTGAGTCCTGGAGTTAGAGGAACAGAGTTAGGAGTTAGAGGGACAGAGGATAGAAACAGGGAGGAAAATGGGAGGAGAGGAGAATAGGTGAAGATAAGGTGGGTATTTTTGCATAAACGGACAATTTACCAGTCATCCCTGACGCCTCTGTCAGCCAAGGGAAGATTATTCAGATCCTGAAGTCTCAGATCCTGCCCTGAGATCTGCTGTCCTCTGTGGAAGTGTGAGGGATTTACAGGATTCCTGTGTACTCTTTTTAAAGGCACTTCCTCCCGGGGGACTAATAACCAGTTTCTGATTCATGGTAACATCGGATGCTGACACCTGAAGGTTGTAAACACAATAAAATCACTTTAGTGCAGATTTCCTTTATTTGTACCCTTACATAAAACCACGCACACTGACAGGAATATGATATGGGGATAAGAAGATAGATACCTAACAAACAGTCCATGTAAAAACTAAAAATATTTAGTCAATTTAAATAGATGTATGGAGCCCAAAATATTTTCATTCAAAAATTTTAGGAAAGGGGGTTGTTGCTAAAAATCACCACACTAATTCTTTATTATGTACATATACATATTCAAGTGGTTCAAGGATAAATTTTGTTTTTAGTTCCCTTACAATACTTTAGAAATTAATGTGTAATGTTATTAAAGATTATGAAGTACTATAGGTATCAGAAATATGTAAAAATATTTAAAATACAAAGATTTTCCCTGTGGTGATGAATAATAATATTTAATGCATATCATTTCATCAATCTTTCTCTAAGGTATATATCTAAGCATGCATATGTTTTTCAAACTTCATATCATACCACAATTTTTTTTGGATTTCTTCATTAAAAAATATAATTGTAGTACTTTCTCTGGTCATTATATGTTCTATATAATATGCCATGATACAAGTATACCATAATTCTTTAACACATATACTTGTCCTCTGTCTTATTCCTCATGTTTAATAGCGTAAACATGGAAAAGAATATTCTTACATGTGAATTGTTTTAATTTTGTTTTTTCTTCTAAATAAATTCCTTTTTCTTCAAAGTAAATTCCAAATTACTAGATCATGGTATATGAACTTTTTTAAAATTATGAGTTTTCAAATGGGCTTTAAGACATTATGTGTCTTAGAGAAACATGAGTGGGTTTACGGAAGGGATAGTATCTCCCAATCTTCACTGATTTATGAGGACTTTAAAGTGCCCAAAGAATTTTTTGAAAGTCTTTCACTTCTACTTACCAAAAATGATAGCAGGTAACCAGGAGAAGTCCTTTTTGCTTGTGCGCAGGATTGAATTCATGGCTAAGAATTTTACATAAAACTACCTTTTTTTGGAAAAGTCTAAGTATTCCAACATCTTTTATTTATTTGATAATATTTAATATGACAAATTTGAATAAGACATAATAAGCTTCACATTCTTTCTTTTCAGATTAATTGGTTATATAATAGCTGTGAGCACCATCTTAACGCATGTAGAAATTTTACTTAAGTATTAATAGATTCCCATCTTCATCATTTTAGTTACCATTTACTAACTACTCAATAAAGCAATTTTGGTAACAGAAATTGGAAAGCATCTTCTTTTCCAGAAATCTTAGTTTTGTTCACCTAATGAGGAATTCCCACATGTTGGTCAATTTCCTAAAATAATAATGGTATGGATGCCAAATGATTTTTAATACAAACGGTGTATAATCAAAATTCGTTTTGTTGTGCAGTGAATGTAATATCTTAGACTCTTGAGAATATGCCATTTGACTTGATGTGTCAGTTAGCTTTCTGTTTCTGAGCCTTGATACCTGATATGATTTAAAGGAGGAGAGGTTTCATTGGACTCACTGTTTTCAGGAGATGCAGTCCAGGGTTAGCTGTCTCCAAGGCAGAAATTCACAATAGAAGGGCATGGTGGAAGAAAACTGGTCTACTCATGGCATCAGGGAAACAGAGAGTAATGAGAAAGCCAGAAAAGAAGGTGTGAGGGACCATATATACAAGAGCTATTGAAATATATGGTAAATGTTTAAATTAAAAATAGCTTATTACAGTAAAATTCCTATTGCCATTTATCCAATTCAAAATAATTCCATTAATTTTGGCACACTTATCCCATCCTCTTGCCACTTGGTGAAGCAATTCTGGAAGTCCTCTTTCATGTATTATGAGGTGTGATCACAAATATGGTGAATACTGCTGTCAAATGCCATATTGCCATTTGTCCACTTCAAAATAATTCCTTCACTTTTGGCACACTTATTCCATCTTTTTACCACTTTTTGAAGCAGTTCAGGAAGTCCTCTTTTATTTTTTATGAGATGTGATCACAGATATGGTGAATACTGCTGTCAAATGCCATCCAATGGAAAGACAGGCTCATAAAACTTTACTGTATGTACTTATCCCCCTTATGCACCACATATGGCACTGTGTGACTTCTGGCTCTTCCCTAAAGTCAAAATGACCATGGAAATTAAATATTTTGAACCGATTCAGGACATTGAAACAGTCACAGCACCACAACTGAAGATACTTACAAAAGAGAACTTCCAGGAACTGGAAATAATAAGAGGATTAGAGTATTTAGAGCAGGTTAATGGAATGTGTCTTTTCTTCTAATAATTTTTTTTAACATTTAATCATTCACTGTACTTTTCCATTGCACCTAGAATACAGTATAGGCCCTTAGGTCACACCCTCATGAATTACCCAAACACGCCCAGTACTGTACTTTAGGAATCTTCGAGACATCTCTCATGCCAATCAGATTGACAAAACAATTCACCATCACACTTAGCAGTTAGCACTTTTGATGTTTCTTAGTCCCAAACTTTTCACCAAGAAGTCTCAGAATTAAGATCACTACAAAGTGAAAGAAATGTAATTTTGATGTGTAGAAAACACCAGAAGCACAACTATATATTAAAATGAACAAATAATTCTTTAATTTTAAGCAAGTCTAAAAAATACCAAAGTAAATGAAATATTGTTTTAGATTATTCAACATATTGGTTTATAATCACTTTGTTTCATTTCAACCCATTTAAATATAGGCAAATAAATTAAAAAAGAGAGTTGTATTGATTACTGATTGCTATTATGAGTTGTAAAATTTTCAAGGATATCAATGAAAAAGAAGAAGAACTTTCTTTTGACACAGGGAGGCTGAAAGCTTGTGAAATACACATGAGACTGTTAATTACCTATAAAATCAGTCAGAATAACCACTGAAACAAGAACAGAAGTAGGACTATCTCATTCAAATTTATCGTAAGAATTCACTCTAAAATTTCTCCTAATGGAAGCATAAAATCTGAAGTCAAAGAGGTAAAGAAAGGAAAATTGAATTTGTTTTGCAAAATGCATGCCCCAGGTTTACAGATATGCTCACAGAGCACAGAATTAAGATGTTTTGTTTCCATGGCCTCTCTTTTCGTTGGGTACAGGGATGTCCTGCAGTGTTGACTGATAGTAAGCCAGAGTTATTCTGTCACATCTACCAGTGACTTATAGATGCTGCAGAGATACGTCCTTCCCTTGCTGTGTGCAAGAAAGGCTGTGTGAAATTTTAAGTTATGGGTGCCCTTGAGAACAATACTTGACAATTTTGAATTCTTCAGGCAATGCTTGGAACCTTTGAACTTAAAAATACAAGATGGCAAATTGCCACAGCAAATACTTACATGAAAAAAGGAAATGACTTTAATATTCAAATAGGAAATTTGGATAAATATTTTCTCCATGAAATCCATGTAGTTATTTAAATGAAAATTTTGGAAAGACTATATGGCAGTTTGGGAAAATACTTGAAAGGAATGAGTTGTCAACTGTGTAAAAACCTAAAAAGAAAAGTGTGTCAAGAATGGCTAGAAAGGGGCCGGTGAGATGGCTCAGCGGCTTAAGTGCCTGCCCGGCAAGCGCGAGGGCCCGAGTTCGACTCCTGGAACCCACAAACAAAAAAGGGGCCGGTGATATCGCTCAGTGGCACGGGCGCCTGCTGGCGCACGAGGTCCTGAGGTCGACCCCCTGTACCCACAAAAAAAAAAAAAAAAAGAATGGCTAGAAGAAAATATTGCAGAAGTTTATGTTACTTGGTATGTTATATAAGATCCTTGAGGTTTTATAAAAACATATATTATTTGCATAATTGATACTACAAATCCCCCATTGTATAATACAAACCCCTTATTTAAAAATATGTGGTGAATCCCATGAGCTGGTGTGTGGAGTGGAAACTTTGTGCACCTTACAGAGTGGTTACACCTGGGTCATGCCTTGGATGTTCTGCAGTCCCTTTTCTAGCCTCCCTCTCCTTTTTTCCTTTCAGGTCCCTTTTCTGTGCTTTTTTCTGCAAGTCTTATATTTTTATTGTTGTTTATTTGCATAGGTAAGATCATCTCCCTATTTGGGGCAAAGAATAAAATTAAAATTTATTTTCTTTTCCTTTAACTACATTTCAAGAAATCAGTGTGCTAGAATCAAATGTCCCTTATGTTTACAAATGCCCTACTGCTATGAGTCTCTGCTTGCTCTCTGTATGGCTCATAGATGCACGCCTATCTTAGCTCACATATCAGTCTGTCACCCAGAATCATCTCAGGTCACTTGCCATGTTATTGCCCTTTTACCCTAGCTTCCACTTGTAAAAGTTTCCCCTTGAGGCCAGTGTCAGGGAAATCCACTATGAAACTGCTGGTATCTGCTCTGACATCCCCAGAGATGCTGATCTTTAGGTGCTGGAGTATCAGGAAACTGAGAGGCCAGTGTAACCACATTATAGAAAGCCAGCTGGGTGTGGCACAAGATTAGACTAGAGAGGTAGGGAGGGCAAATTATGCAACACCTTCTAAGCCAAGTTACTTAAGGATGTTAGATTATCACAGGGTCTCCTGGAAGCTCTTGAAAGATATTAAGCAGGAAAGAGTGATTTGATCTGATGTGAAAGGTAAATGATGATTCTGGATGTGGTCCACACTGGCACAGCTGGTGGGTGATGCTCCAGAGTGAAAGCCCAAACCCTTTGAATGATGAAGTGAGGACTCTTTCTACAACTACAGGGAAATCTATTTTAATCACAAGTTACAGTTTGCAATTTTTTTTTTTTTAATGCGGGTACCGGGAATCAAACTCAGGACCTAGCACTTGCCAGGCAGGCGCTTATGCCACTAAGCTATATCACCGGCCCACAGTTTGCAAATTGTAAGGAAGGTGTCACATTTTTAAGAGACTACTAGGGCAATTACCATGCTGCTGCAGTTTCCGCGTTAGTATAATTTTGATCCCAGTCAACCCATGCTTTTCAGTTCTTAAAAAGACCAAACTTAGCAAGTGTTCGAGCCTGGAAGCAAGCAAACAAATTAAAAATACCAACACCATTTTGGCTAAGGAATAGATTTCCTTCAAGTGTCTCTGCACTTCAATTTTCATTCAGAACAAAAAATGTGTCCAGCACACAGATTGTTCCCTCTAGTGCGACTCTCTGTTTTGCACTTGGCAGCCTCAACACTCCATCCAATCTAATTCAGTATCGTTAACATTTGTACTTAGCCACATGGATTCAAATGCTGAGTGTTGTGAACATTCGCAGGCAGATGTTATCAAAGATGTTCTCTTTTCAAGTTTCCTCAGTTAATTTGCATAGAACAACCATTGCCACTAAACATGAGGTGCAGCAAGGCAGAAGCAATTTTTTTGTTTGCCGTTAAGTTCTGAACATGTGCTTGTATTGAGGAAGCATTTTATTCTACTTCATTGAAACAACTATTGTTCTAATAATGATTTTTTGATTGGTGTTTTTATTGCCTTATATAATCAGTTGGGAAGCAGATAAAAATGTGAGGAAAAACATTTTTCATTTGCATTTGGATGTTGATTTTAATGGAAAGAGTGTCTGAATCCACTTTTTCATTGTATTCTGCCACTTTTTTTTAACCAAGGCTGGGTGCTCTAAATTGTGCATTTTATTTACTCCTTAATGGAACCCCAATGTTAGAGAGGTGTTGAATTAGGAAAACATCATTATTTCTAATACTGATTTGTCAGGGTCTTATTTACTTTCCACACTGAACACTAAGAGAATCCAGAAGAAAAACACCCAAAGTCCAGCCCAAACCACAGATGCCCTTCAGGTGTGAATTTTATTACTTTGTTCTTGTTCAGAGATCACTAAAGTTCAAAGGATACTCGTCCATCCTTCACTGACGATGAAAAGCTTTTTAATCCACACAAAATTTGCAGCTGACAAGGTAACTCTTTTGTCAGTAGACATGGGAGGAATCAGCTTATCCATTTTATTGGCAAGTGTATCTCTTTCACCCAGCCTTAGAAAACGAAGGTTCTGCCTCATTTTCCTTATCATCTCCAACCCATTCTTCACCCCTTCCTTTTCTACGCAATTTCTTTATTTTTGCTGCTTCTTCATGTTCAAACTCTTGTTACTAGATTCCATATAACCATGAGGTTGCTTTCGTGATTTCTTTCTCCAAAAGTTTGCTATTAGTATATAAAAATGCTATTAATTTTAATATATAGTGCTCAAAAAACTAGATATCCATGTACAGGAAACTGAAAACGGATCCTTTTCTCTAGCTCAATACAAAAATTAACTCGAAATGAATCAATGGCCTAAATGTAAGACATGAAGTTACCAGAAGAAAACATAATGGAAATCCTTCAAATTATCAGTGTAGGCAATGATTCTTTAGATAAGACCTCGAAAGCACAGATAACAAAAGCTAAAATAGACAAATGAGATTATATCAAACTAACAACCTTCTGCACAGAGAAAGGACAGAGCCAATGGCCTGAAGAGATAACCTAGAGAATGGGAATAATAATGGATACCAAGAACAGAGATAGGAGGAAGTTCTAGCGTTCTACAGTACATTGGAGTGACTGCAGTTTGTTATATATTTTATATAAAACTAGAAAAGAGAAGCTCAAAGGCTCTAAACATAAATAATAAGATGAAATGCTACTCTGATTTGATCAGTACACATTATATATGTGTATTTAAATATCACACTGTACTCTATAAATTGCATAGTTATTATGTTAATTAAAAAGAAAAAATTAAAGGTGTGAGAGTGTATGTGTACTAAGAACTGTGAAAATAAGATGCCAGTTGAAAGATCTTTACCTTTGATGCTTTCAAACACTTTCATCTTCTTAACGTGCAGCATTACAGAAAGATTAATTTGGCCATAGGGTGCCAGAGGCAGGAAGATCATTTTCGTGGCTATTACAAGGCTTTATTCAGTGAGAGACAATGAGCATTTGCACAAAACTACTATAGCTAAGTTTTTTCAGCTCCTATAATTTTGTGAAATCTTACTCTCAAAATCATCTTTAGGGGCCGGTGAGGTGGTTCAGTGGCATAAGTGCCTGCCTGGCAAGCGCGAGGGCCCACGTTCAACTCCCAGAACCCACATACGAAAAAAGGGCCGGTGATATCGCTCAGCAGCACGGGCGCCTGCTGGCGCGTGAGGTCCTGAGGTCGACCCCTGGTACCCACAAAAAAAAAAAAAAAAAATCATCTTTAAAATGCTGAAACTGTCTCAGGCTATCATGCATCTTCCTCTATTCTTAAGGGTTTGTCTAATAGTGGTCAACACTTACCTTTGTTTGTTGTTTGGTTTTCTACCCTGACTCTGCTTTGTTTTACCCTTCGCTCATCATTATGCTGGCTGTTTTGTTTGTTTGTTTGTTTGTATTTTTTTTTGTTTTGTTTTTTGTTTGTTTTTTTGTTTGTTTTGTGTGTACCGTGAGTCGACCTTAGGACCTCGCACTGCTGAGCGATATCACCGGCCCATTTTTTCCTTTATGTGGGTACTGGGAGTTGAACTCAGGACCTCGCGCTTGCCAGGCAGGCGCTTATGCCGCTGAGCCATCTCACCAGAGCATGCTGGCTGTTTTGAGTACGGATAGTATCTAGGAACTTTAAGCCTCATTCATTCAAGCAAAGAATTAAGCTTTTACTCTTTTTGAAGAAATACGACACATTGTCACTGATATTAAGATGTAATTACTTTCCATCCTATTTTTCTGATGTAGTCGTGGTGTTTTATTTTCAGCACATTTTCATATCAGATTAGACCAATCACTTCTCCCAAGTCTTCATTATTTATGTGTTTGAAAAGAATTAGAAGCTTTACAAAGATATCCATCAATGAGTAAGGTATAATTATCCATTTATTCAAATTTCCTATACATAAGTAGATTAATAAAGATTGAAAGTCTAGAACTTTAAGTTTTGTGTATTCTTTACACAACTTTTGCAATAATTCCTTCATATGTTATTTCCTTGCTACTTTGAAGAGTAGTTTCACCCCCATTTTATTTTCTATTTGCTTTTGCTCTTTAAAAATGGATTTTTAAGATCAATTCCATATCAGGCCATATTTCTGAATTATCTTGTTCATTCTAAAACTTTGCCTCTTATTCTATTAGGTTTCCTCTGTAGATAAGCATATACTGTACTCATCAATAAGAATTGCCTCATCTCTTCCTTTCCAATTCTAGTATCTCCTTTTAACATTTCTTATTGCATTTTCCAGAATCTTCAGTATTATATGGAAAAAATCAAATAAAAACATAGACATGAAACAACTTTGTCTTATTTCCTCTTTTAAAATGTATGGACCAAAGTCACCCCATTGTGTTTCTGTGGAGTTTTGGTACATTGTCTTTATCAAGTTAAGAGATTTTCCTTTACTTTTACTCAGAAATTTCATATTTATCTTCATCAAAATTTTTTGTACATCTGCAAAAATACTATGATTTTTCCCATTAATTCGTTAATTTAATGTATGGTATTGAGAAATGTTCTTATAGTCAATAATTATTATATTTCTAAATTAAATCTTATTACATATGATGTATTAACTTTTCTTAAATTGTTGAATACTGTGAGCCAATTTAATTAATTTGGACTTTTTTCACACCTGAGACTTGCCTGTACAATTTTCTTTCTTCATTATTTAAGTTAGATTACCTGTCCCTTGACAGTTTGAGAAACTCCTTTGTAAAACTTCCTATTACTTGGGTACTTATTTGGTAAAGAGGAATACATAGTATTCAAATTTTAATTTTTTACTAGGCATTATCCATTCATTAAACCAATACTGCCATTTTTGATGCTTTATATTTTTCTCAAAAAGTGTGCTTATTTTAAATTTTCAAATTTATTGGTATATGGATGTGCAATATATTTTTATTGTTCCAGCTCCCATATCTGGAGATATTTTCTTCTTACATACTATAATTAATTTTTATTTATATCTTTTCACTACCCATCTATTCAAAGTTATAGTAAAGCTCATTTAACTTTTCATATTTTCAAATAATCAAGTTTGGTTTATTCTTACTTTTGAATTTTGAATATTTCTTTGTTACTTGACTGATTATTTTCATTAATTTTGTTTTTCTCTCCTTCTGGCTTTATTATATTTTCCTTTTCCTTGTTTCTTACCTAATTTGTTCATTCCTCTTGTGTTTTGATAAAACTATTTAAAGTTGCAATTTTTTAATTAATTTCTTGTTAGCCTTGTGCCATTATTATTAATACACAGTTTTAAAATTGTCATTTGGCTCCAAATTGTTCCTAATTTCTCATAACCTTAAAATTTTAACTCATTTATTCAGTTATAAGGGTATTAACTTACATATAGTTGTGGTTTTTAGCTATCTTTTTAAAATTGATGTAATCATTTTACATAGGATCAGTGAACATTAGTATGTATGATAATGACTGAAACTTTTAAAGACTTGATCTGAGAGTTAATTAATTTTTTTTTTTTTTTTTTTTGTGGGTACCGGGGGGACGACCTCAGGACCTCACGCGCCAACAGGCACCCGTGCCGCTGAGCGATATCACCGGCCCCTTTTTCGTATGTGGGTTCCAGGAGTCGAACTCGGGCCTTCGCGCTTGCAAGGCAGGCGCTTAAGCCGCTGAGCCGCTTCACCGGCCCCGAGTTAATTAATTTTTGACATTTGTATATATTCTATGTAATTTTAAAATGTCTTCTATTTATTTGATGCAAAATCATATGTGTATTCATTAAAGTTTGAGTCATCTTATTCAAAAGCTCTACAATTTTTTATTAGTAATCTTTATCTACTAGTAAATGAAAGTTTTCAATATCCCAGTGACATGAATGCATTTTTCCTACAGATTTGATAATTGATACCTTTTATATTTCCACTATTATTTTATACATATGCATGATTATTAAGACCTCTTCAACTATAATCCTTGATGGTAGCATATATTGTCCTTCATTATTGATTTTGATTTACTTTTCCCTAAATTTTATTTTGGGTGGTATTTTCATTGCCATCACAATTATGTAGTTCATATTACACATTTTCTTATTCATAATTTCCCTCTCTCCTCTATGTTTAAATTTTTGTGCATTTTTGCCACTAATATTATATTTCATAGGTGGTATAATATTGTTAGATAAATTTTTAAAAATCGAATCTGAGAATCATTGACTAATACATATATATAAACATTTTATGTATAATTATATACAGTACTAATATAATATTACATATATAATACTAATACATACATATACTACTATACATATATATATATAGTACTGGGGATTAAACCCAGGACCTTCACACTAAGTTACATCCACTGCCCTTTTTAATTTTCACTTATGTATTTTCTTTTTATCTGTTATTTAGCCTAATATATACAATTCTTTTTTCATGTGAATTCCTTGAGTGTATCAGAAACTACATATTCTCCCTGAATAAGATACAAACCTGAAACATCTTCATTCTAGCTGTTCATCTCCTTTCCAACCTCACTCTTAGTCGTAATGATGTATATCATCTACAAAAGCACTGTTCAACAGGACTTTTCCTGGTGGTGGAACATTCAGTAACCATGAGGTCTCATGTGGTGATTAACCATCCACATGTCCACTAAGTATTTCAAACATGAATACTGTGATTGAGAAAATAAATTTTTAATTTAGTTTAATTCAATTTAATGTCCAAATATGGCCAGTCTATAAATTGCATAATATAGACTAAAAAGTTATTTCTGTGTATTCAGAGATACTATTTTTCATCCTTAGTAAGTGGATCAAATTTTGTTTTGACAACAATAAATTTATTATTATTCAGTGTTTATTACATATTGTTATTAGTCATTCGTTCTTTTGATCTCTCTGAATTTTATTTTCTCTTGTTGGTTTACTTTCTTCAAGATCATTTTCAACAACTGTCTTGTTGAGGAAGAAATTCTGAGTTATTCTACTTGAAAATGACAGATTTTAGCCCTGTAAATTTCAGGTTTAGATTTTCTTTTTCTCTTTCTGCATTAAAAGATTTTGTAACTAGCTCAAATCTGTATAGTTAAATAAGTAGTGAAGCCAGAATTAGAACCTCAGAATTTTGACTCCACCAACATTCAAATGTATCATGATTATTTATTATACCTAGAAGAATAAAATAGACATACTCCTCTCAATGGTCACATATAGGTAAATATCATGACAATGGGAATAGGAGACAGTAAGTAAGTAGGGCTTATTCTTAAACACAGCATTATTTGAAAAAGATTTTTTGGAGAAAATGGAACTTGAATTACTATTTTTTGTGAAGACTAGGTATGAGGTGACCAGAAGACAGAAAATATCATGTTCATAAATACAGTTAACAATATTTGATTGGTTTAATATGCTAGGAATTAGCTTAAGCATTTTACATTACCTCTGAAGTAACTGCTGTTATTATACCATTTTTCTGATAAGGAAATTAAACCCCAGATGTTCAATAATCTGTCCAACTTCACACAGTAAATGCTAAGGCTGGGATTAAATCTATACCGCCTGGCTCCTAGGTGCATAACCTTGATTACTTTTATTGTACTTCTTTTCTCCTTTGCAGAAATCTTTACTATATAAGCTATTCCCATCAAGATATAAAAACACAGGAATGTCCCTATCTGTGTCCAGGTACAGATGAAAAAAAGACTTAAAAGCCACGTGTAAGAGTCACTTGAATTCCATGATTTTCTTTAAAATCATCTGCTGTAGGGGCCAATGAGATGGCTCAGCGGCATAAGCACCTGCCTGGCAAGCGCGAGGGCCCAAGTTCGACTCCCGGAACCCACATACGAGAAAAGGGCCAGTGATATCGCTCAGCGGCACGGGCGCCTGCTGGCGCAAGGTCGACCCCCGGTACCCACCAAAAAAAAAAAATAAATAAATAAATAAAATAAAGTCATCTGCTGTGTTTTCTGGGTTAGAAAAGTCAGGTAGACTTGTTCCAGGGTTACCTGACTGACAGAATAGTCTTCTTAATTCAAATTTTCTTTAGCATTTTCAAAATTTTCTCCTATTATACAGTTACGCAGAGGAGAGAAGATGAAACTCTATTTACAGAGGCACCAAGAAATTATAGGAATGACACAGAAGAGACCAGTTATAAACACAGTAGTTGGATATAATGGTAGTCCTATTTTATGGTGTCCTCTCTGTTTTTGCCCTTATTCTCCTCTTCTTTGGTACTCTGGTCTTCGATACAGGTATTTTCTTAGTCTATTAAAAATCTGCCCTCAAAACAGAAGCTAAAAAAATCTATTTACACTGAAGTGTTGGGCCTAGTGAGTCATTATTTTTTCTGAGATAATCAGTGCAAAATTATAGACTTTCAGGCACATAAAGATTTGTGCTTCATAAGCAAGAATCTAAAAATTTTAGATTACAAAATAGTGCATTTAAGAGATGAGTAAATGAATTGTGGCAGCAATTCAAAGTGGCAAGGAGTGACAATAAGGTGTTGAAAACAGTACCATTTGCTAGGTTATTACAAACAGTAACGACTAAATACCCAGAAAACAATTTCTGTTAGAGTGGAAATGACCATGTGTTCACTTTTATGGCTAACTTCAGGATTCAACCCTATAAACTGAAATGAAACTAAGACGGTGCTTTTTGTAGTTGGCAAGTCAGATGACCACAGTTTCTGTGATGTGCTTTTAGAGCCTCTCTTAGTAATGACATTACAAAGGAGACCTTACACATCTAACCACACACATGATCATGACACTGGAGACAGCTAACAGTGTTAAAATTCTTTGTGTAGCCTTAACATCTGGGAACATAGCACGGGTTTTTACTGTTTTTCAGTGAGAAGAGTGACAATAAATCATTAACATGTATGTCAAAATTATGTCTTTTTTGAATGTTATTTTTAAAAGATGCTTGTTTTTATTGTGACATAACATTAAATTGTTGTTTTATGTTCAGAGCATAATAAAATTTACCATTTAAATAATTTTAAGTGCACACTTGGGTGACACTAAATATATTCACATCATTGTTTAATCATCATTTCTATTCATATCTAGAACTTTTAAAAACTCTATTCCCAGTAAGTTCTCCATTCCCCTCTTCTTCTAGTCTCTCATAACCACCATTCTGCTTTCTGTCTCCATGAAGTTGGCTACTCAATGCTACTGATATAGGGAAGATCATAGAATATTCTTTTGTATCTGGCTTATTTCACTTAGCATAATGTCTTCAAGGGCCACTCACACTGGAGAATGTGTCAGAACTTTTTTACGTTGTACATATATACTGCTTTTCTCTATTCAACTGTATTAGACTGTCTTTTGTGGCTCTTACAGAATACTACAGACTAGATACTCCATAAACAATATGTTTATTTGACTCCTGGTTCTGGACGCAGAAAAGATCAAGTGCATGACAGCAGCATCTGGTGAGGGCCTTCATGCTGTGTCATAGTGTGACAGAAAGGCAGATGAACATGCAGGAGACAAGAAACTGAGTGGAGCTGATCTTTTTTGTCCAGGATCCATCCCACTGGTGACTAACCCACTCCTGTAATAACGCCATTAACCCACTCATGTAGGAAGAGCCCTGTGATATAATCACCGCTTTGATACTGTTACAGTGTCAATTAAATTTCAAGAGGAACTTTGGAAGGCACATCCAAACCATAGTTTGGATGATCTACTCATCTGATGATGAACATTTGCAATATTTTTACCTTTTTACTATTATGAATATTCTACTATGAACATAGATATATATAGCTTCCTTTTATATGTGTGACATGGGCATCTAAAATAAAATCATTCAGACATTAGTGCAAACTGAGAGGGCAATAGCAGTATGGTACCTGGTTTTACTGGTATGCCATTTCCAATGAAATTTTTGAAGTATTTTATGCATACCGATTATAGTAAGAGTGACCACTTATCCAAACCAGGATGCTTTTGGCAATTAAAAAATAGTATGACTAATATTTATCTCAATGAAAAGGCCTAAATCTGTACTGTCCTAGAAAATCTATGCCATATGGCCTTTTATGCTTTGAAATTAGTTGAATAAATAGAATTTTTTTATGGTGACTAGAAACTGTGAAATTGAAATTTTTAATATCATTGAAAAGTAGGGTCTATTTCAATTCAGGAAGTATAGGAGTATTTTAAACCATTAGTATTTTATTTAGTTAAATAAATCCTAATCTATTTATTTCCCATAAGCTAACTACTTAGCATAAGCCTTCATACTATTTGAGGAAATGATAATATGAATAGAGTTGGCATGAAGATATGTCTAGGTAATCATTTTTGTAAGTAGGCAATCGAACTACTCCATCAAAGGAGAACAAATGAACACAATATAAATAATCTTTGTAGTTTAGATTCTTTTAAACCAATGCATGGAGTATAATTTTACTTCTAAAGTGACTGTATTATGTCTTGCTTTTATGAGTTTTTCTGTTCATTCATCATAAGCGGAAATCAGGCATATTTGAGGTTCATTAATCAAGATAGCTAATTTGTCCCCCACTTTTGGATGTTCAAAATGTAGGGAATGGACTGATTAGAGCGATGTGATAAGTTTTCAAAGGTCAAATAGAAGTGGGAGAATTAAACCCAGCATTTTTTTTTTTTTTTTTTTTTTTTTTGTGGGTACCGGGGTCGACCTCAGGACCTCACGCGCCAGCAGGCGCCCGTGCCGCTGAGCGATATCACCGGCCCTTTTTTCATATGTGGGTTCCGGGAGTCGAAATCAGGACTTCGCGCTTGCCAGGCAGGCGCTTATGCTGCTGAGCTATCTCACTGGCCCAAACCCAGCAATTTTGAAGAAATCAATGCAGTTACATGAGAACTGTTTTTAGACAAGTGGAATATTATTTGAAATGTAAAGCCTTTATCTGAACATTCTGGGTTAAGATTTGCTTACTGGAGAGGGTGAAATAGCTCAGCGGCATAAGCACCTGCCCGGCAAGCTCGAGGTCCTGAGTTCGACTCCCGGAACCCTCATAAAGGGAAAAAAGGGCCCGTGATATCACTCAGCGGCACAAGTGCTTGCTGGCTGGCAAGTGCGAGGTCCTGAGGTCGACTTCCGGTACCCACATAAAAAAAAAAAAAAAAAAAAAAAAAAGGTTTGCTTATTGGGGGGGATGGATGGCATGAGGTGTTATTTTTTTTTGAGGAAAAGAAATCATTTTGACTGGCTAATATACCAGAGAAAGCTAGCCTGGCATGTTAAAAATTGTGAATTATGGAATTTAATTAAACATGAAGTCCTATAAATTTTATTTAATATAGACATTATTATTAGATAAAGGCAGGAGGAAGTTCTGAAATTTTTCCTTAAGTTTATTACTAATTGCTTATAATATGCAATTAATTAAACTGATTATTATACATGCTAGTTTATTTTTCTTTGCTCTGCAATATAGCACATTCATGTGTAAGGTGAATTTTTCTGATTTCTCAGAAAGGCAAGGGACGCTCCATGCATTGTCCTGCTGTTTTTTCTATTACAAGATGATCTGTAAAGGATCTTATTTCAACAAACTAGTTTAAGCAGCTATTCTAGTATTAACGAAATAGACATGTGTGCATTGTGGTCACCTTAAGGTGAGACATGAACAGTATTGTTAACTTTCCTAAAAAAACTTTATTTTATAAGTAAGCCCAGGCAGTTGTTTGACCCAAATGCCAAATCATCGCTTTTTAGATAAACTTTCCTGTGAATCCATGAATGTTTATTTTTTTAAAAATACACACACATGCAAGTGTTTTTCTCACATTCCTAAATACTTAAATAGTTATTTTAGGAAATTAATTAGTGAACTCACTGTATGTATGTACATGTGTTATGCACATGTGTTGCATATATATAAATCATATTACTTATAAAGATTAATATATATAGAAAGTGTACATATAATAGTTTTTCAGTTTCTATATAATACTTAAAAGGTAAAACTAACAACTTTTATACAGCAAATTTTCTATGTTTAGTTGAAAGCACAATTTATTTGACTATTACAAATGACAAATGAAGAAAATAGAAGAGATTTGAAAATCTAACTTGTAAATTAATGACCAAATCCCACACTAGATAGCCATGCATACATATACTTGAAATAGGATTTCTTTTCCCAAATCTGATGATAGTCTCTCTTTGGCTCAATTTAATAAATAAAAAATCATCAGACTATTCAGCCTTAAAAGTATTATGTCTAAAATTAAACAAATTTATATCTAAAAATAAAATTCCCCTACATTTACTTTTCTTTTTTTTTTTTGTTTTTTTTTTTGTTTTTTTTTTGTGGGTACCACGTGTCGAACTCAAGACCTTGTGCGCCAGGAGGCGTCCGTGCCATTGAGCGATATCACCGGCCCTTTTTTTCATATGTGGGTGCCAAGAGTCGAAGTCAGGACCTCATGCTTGCCAGGCAGGTGCTTATGCCACTGAGCTAGCTCACCAGCCCACATTTACTTTTCTTGAGTTAACAAAAACTATTTTGGAAAACCTATTCTAAGGAGAACACAGCTAAGGAGAACAAATATTAACTGACCACTGTATGCTAGACTTTTGTGATACATATTTTAGAATTCAGAATATTTCAGGTTTTAGAAAAATAATATGATGTACATCCTATAAATTTTGTAACACCACCTATGGGGCCTAGAACAGAATTCCAGAAGCAGACACATATTAGCAGGGGAGGGAAACAATAGAACTCTCACAGTGAAGATACACAATTGGTAGCTTGCCACCACATTGAATTGTGTTGCACAGTGAAAACCTAACAAAGACATGAATAACTTTATTTCTAGAGATTTACGTTTCAGATAGATAGATAGTGATAGATAATGGATTAAAGACCTATAATAATATTTAGGATTGTAACTATGAAAGTAAAACTGATAATACCAATACATTTTATGAAATTCAGTAATGACAATACACTTAGAAGTTTTAGAAAATGCAGAAAAAATATAACAAAGGAAGGAAAACCATCCACATTCAAAAGCATGCCTTCTAGGTGTTTCTGCCTATCTTTTTAACACACTGAGATGGTTCAATACATGTGGCGGTGTAGCTTCCTTTATTCTATTAATATCATAGTTATGGACATTCACAAGGGTGTTTTTTTAAGGAAACATTTAAAAAATTGAAGAGAAAGACAGCAGAACCAGAAGGGGCAGCTGCATATCAATGATGTAAGATGAGGAAGGCTATTTTTATTAGAATCTTGGAGTTCTTCATAAAGAATCATTGAACTTAAATTTAGATCAATTGTTAAGATGCAAGGTTTGTAAAATGTAGCATGGATTTTTAAAGTGCATATAAAATCTTGAAACTCCATTTTTATCTATCTTTCCCACTTTATTTCTTCTTTGATGATGTTGCTAACAAGAACACATGCTCTAGTTTGAGCTTACATTGTCTTTTTCAATGTCTGTTGAAGGAGCAGATGTTATTGTAGGATGCCCTATATATACTGTTTGTCATTCTTCTTTTTATACAGTTTATACTTGGTAACTCAACAGTTTACTGCATGAAGAAGTTTCCAGTGTTATTTTTGAAAGAGACCCTGAATCTTTAAATTGCACCAGAAATCTGAAAATGGTGCTTTTATCTAGGGTTAGAAAGCTTCACTGAAGTGAAAAGGAAAAACAGCAGTGTTTAAAAAGGTATGAGCTCCGCAGCTCTGCATACTTTTCCACAACTACACATTATTGTCTTCACAAACACTTTTTGATATTCTCACAAACCTAAGTTTAGAAGTCAGACTCTAACTGTAGTCTGTTAAATTTGTGACTGAATTCCTGGGCCATCAACCTTCTGTATTCTATTCTATATCTGTATTTGACTGGAAGCATTAGCAAATGGGGAAAGCATAAAATATTTAAAGCCCATGAAGCACTCAGGACTGTCAAAATGATTTATTTCATATACATGGCCTTATGCTGGGGCTTTTAGGACAAATTTGTCTATTTGTGTCCAAAATAGCTACAATTGCTGTTTCTGTTTTATATTTCATTGAGTTCTGTCATAAAACTAACAATAAACTTAGAAATGGATTTGAAGTCCTCTTTCTTTGTTTTTCCCTTTTATGGCCTTTGGGTCATGTATACTTGATTGAGAAAGGTAAAATTTATCAAAATGAGTGAGTTTTAAGCATTGAAATACTGAAGGGTCTGTTTATAGTTTAGGGAGAGAACAACTATGGAGCGTTTGCCATTTTTCTTTATTTCCTGATGCATTTGTTTTATTGAGTTATCAGATGAAGTTGTTTTTATTGACATTTAATAAGCCACCTTAAACACATCACGCTTTGGCATGAACCACAGGGAAGCCCACTGTATGTAAGCCTTCCTACTGGCATTGCTACCTGTCAATAGCAGCTATAAATTTCTCTGACTGAAATAAATCTTAGCAAGAAGATGTATCCACAATATCTATGACCAAAGCCTCAGGGGGAAGCAAAATAATGTATTTTTAATATCAATATTCTTTGTGCTTAGGTTATAAGTGAGTCTGTGGTATTATTTAGTGCTTCCCATAGCTTAGGGGTAGAGGATTATTTTATTGTGCTTTGGATGACTGGTTTATCATTTTCAGTTTACTTAACCGTTTCTCAACTTGTGTCATGCCATTGTTTGATAAAGCATAGAAAATTTTGTGGCCTTTTAAGTCAAAACTGTAGGCTAAAATGTAGTAGATTGTACCAGATTATTCTTAAGAAACTCCATTGAATCTGCATTACCATCTTCATAAATCAGTAACCAAATTATATTTGTACTGTCAATAGCATTGCAATCTTTAGTGCAAAGATCCTTTTGCTGCTCTTAACTAAATGAGCTAAAGAACATTCTACATTGTCTTTATTATTTACTAGAAACTTATATGAAGAATCATAGGAAAACAAGAAGAAAGAAAAGTATCTAGATTTACTAAAATCATCTGAGGTGTTTGAATGGAATGATGTTTGAATTAAAGTGAATCCTAATATCCAACATTCAAATCATGTGGCAACTTATTTTCGTTTTGGTCATAGCACCTGTATTATTCCAAAAATATTAACTAATATAAACTGATGATAAGATTTGATGTCAGAGCATAGGTAAGAAAAAAAAAAGTAGTAGAGGATCAAAAAGTAAAGTTTTGCTAGACCAGAAAAATTGAAGGATCAATTGCTGGTGTTGTGCCTCCAGTTACTTCTAAAATCCTTTCTACAATAGGCCAGTAGATAGTCTCCAACTTAACAGTGGTTCAACATCATGATTTTTTGACTTTACGATGTTGTGAAAGCAATATGCATTCAGTAGAAACTGTATTTCAGATCTTTTTTTTTTAATGCGGGTACTGGAAGTCAAACTCAGGACTGCACGCTTGCCAGGCAGGCACTTATGCTGCTGAGCTATGTCACCGGCCCTGTATTTCAGATCTTAAATTGGGTATTTTCCTTCTCTAGCAATATGCAATAGAACCCTGTCTTGTGATAATGGGCAGCAGCAGCCAGCCACAGCTAACAGCAGCCGTGTGATCATGAGAAGAAAAACTGTGTGCCTAGAATGCACTGTGTTGCTAAGCTAGGATGTTTGAAGAATCAAGGAGCACATGTATTTGTGTTGAGCCTTCTTCCCCAGAGCAAATGTCACTTAATCCAATGTGACTACACACACAGACACACATAGATAGACACACACACACACAGTTTTTGTTTTTGTCTTTTTGCTTTTTTTTTTATTGCACTGGGGATTAAACCTAAGACCTAACTTGTCTAAGTGGGCAAGCACTTTACCACTGAGCTACACTTGCTATTTGCCAGGAATTGCTTTAAGCTCTTTAATAACTTGTTTTTACTTTAAACAAAACAATATGGCTACTGCTATTAATATCTTCACTCTACAGCTCTACAGATGAAGAAATGAGGCTCAGAAAAGGTAAGTAGCCTGTCCCAGTCACACAGGGAGATACCCGCAGATTCAGAGTAAGAGCCCAGGCAGTCTTGTTCCAATCTCTTGTCTCAACCTCTGCCATGTTTTCTTCTAATGACTTACAACAGAGCTCAGGATCAGAAGCTAGAACCTTTGCTTCCTGCAGAGAAATATGGATCCAATACTTAAAAAATGAAAGCTGCTTGGGAGAACATTTTTTTCTTGTTATTTTATTGTTATGTTGGTGTGCTGTACTCTAAAAGATCTTCATGACAACCCTGTAGAAGAGGGAGGTCAGAGATGCTTGTTCCTCTTAGTACACAGGGAAAAAAACAAGGTGGATGATATGAGATACAATGAGTTTTTCCTCACAAGGTCAATATGTGATGAAAAACAACTTAATTATGTTTTAAATTTTGGAAATATTGAATAGAACTGTGCTTATCTTTTTCTATTGATATTAATTTATATTAATTTATATCACAGTTCTTTAGAGAAAAGGCAACTGCCCCTTATGACTATGACCACAGTAATTGTAAAGGAGCATGTAATTATCATGAAAAACAGCTAACTAAGAACAAGTACTCATCACTGAGTTAACCTCTTCTACCTTCAAAATAGTCCTAGAAGCTGCAAAATTTACTTAGAACTCCAGAGGCCATTTCAACACAGATTAGAAGGACACAATATCACAAATCTCTAAGTATGTCCCAAATCAATCTGAAATCAGTAAGATGCTTGCACAAAGCATGTGTGTGTGTGTATGGATGGGTAGACACAGCCATAACTTACTTAGATTTTGGTCTGGAATTCCCAGAAGTACATGTTTTCCTAAGTAATCAGAATTCACACACATTTTCTAAATGGAAATAAATAGTTCTGAAGAGCATTTAAAAAATAATCAAATGCTGCGTCTTTCTTCCTCAATCTCATCTTCATCTGATTTGATTTATAATCTGATATACATTACCAGGCTCAGAATGATTTTAGCAATTTTATTCTTTCTTTGGCCAGTTTGATCACTACCTATATTGGATTATTTACTAAGAAATGTACAACAAACACTTGAAGGTAGGCAAAGAGAAGATACTGAGAGAAGTTACTGAGTTTGCAAAACAAAATTGACTTAAAATACATGTGAAAGTGATGTATGATGAAATACCAACGCTCGTCCTCTGCATTTTCCTGCATTGATTATTACTATCAGAATATCTCAAGTAGCAGTAGACTTAGCCAGTTGGACAATAACTAATCCAGAAATACAAAATGATAATACCATCGGTATTCTCCCTCTCCCTTTTTCTCTCTCTCTCTCTCTCTAATTGAGTGTCAAACTCCATGCTAGGCAAGTGGTCTGCCTATTGGTCACATCCACATCCCCTTATTCTTGATTTTGAAATGTTCTTAACATCTTACTAAATTAGTACATGACATAGTTTTTTTTTTTTTTTTTTTTTTTTGTGGGTACCAGGGGGACGACCTCAGGACCTCACGCGCCAACAGGCACCCGTGCCGCTGAGCGATATCACCGGCCCCTTTTTCGTATGTGGGTTCCAGGAGTCGAACTCGGGCCTTTGCGCTTGCAAGGCAGGCGTTTAAGCCGCTGAGCCGTCTCACCGGCCCAGTTTTAAAAGTTCTTAAATTGATTTGAATATGTATTTGTTTTGAAAATAATTTAGATGATCTAGCAAATGTCTTGCACTATTTGGAGTATTCAAAAACTAAGGATTAGAATTCTTAAAGCTGGGCTTTTGTTCTGTGTTTGACATCAGCTAACAGCAGATCTTAAACATTCAGATCTTAAATTGGGTATTTTTATAAGTATTCGTTACTTAGCACGACAAATTCATGACAAGGCAAGCTCATTAAATTTGAAAAATCAGGGAAAATATTCTTTTTTGTGAATACGTACACTGAATCACATCAAGTATTTGCAAACTGAAAAAAAATCGCTATATATCTACTTTACTTGTTGTCTTAGTATTTCAAATTTTGTTAGAAAGAAATTAAGCAGTTCTAAAAACAATACTGTAATCTTTGAGTTCTACTTGCCTACTATGCAAAGAAAAAAAATTTAAATCATCAACTTTATAAATTTTATGATATCATAAAGTTAAAACTGAATATTGAACTTTCCAAAAGAGAGGATTAAGAAATTTTTAAGGGGCTGGTGAGATGGCTCAGTGGCATAAGTGCCTGCCTGGCAAGCGCGAGGTCCTGAGTTCGACTCCCAGAACCCACATACGAAAAAAAGGGCTGATGATATCGTTCAGCAGCACGGGTGCCTGCTGGCGCGTGAGGTCCTGAGTTCAACACCCGGTACCCACAAAAAAAAAAAAAAAAGAAAGAAATTTTTAAAAGATCAGTTGTAAGTATTTCAAAACCAAGACTTCATAGACCATAGAATCCATACTTTTACTGTGTAGATGGAGAAACTGAGGCTGAGATTCATGACTTACTCCAAGTTGCTTAGCCCTTAAATGCCAAACTGTCCTGAAACCTAGTATTGTAGGCTCCACCCCATGACAGCACACTTCCACAATTTACATATTAAACTAGCTGCCTTAGGATATTCGCAAAGACTACAAAAGAGTCACAACTCCTGTCCTAATCTTTTTTTTTATTATCAATCATAGAGGAGGTGAAAACTATAAATTGAATTGGAATTCATGCCTGTATGAACCACTGGAGACTCTCTATGGTTTAAATAATTTGACTATTCTTCATTTACCAGCACCTTTAGATCTACAAATATGAAAAATACAGTAAGCCACCACTTCAGATATTGATGATTACCATAGTGATTAAAGAGGACAAACTACAAGACTTCCAATATAAATGTGGATCTTTAGTACATACTTAGTACTAAAGTTGATCTTTAGTACATACTTAGAGGGGGAAAACAGTCAAATGCTACTGAATAAAGCAAAACAATCCCCATGACAAAAGCTGAGATGTTGAGTCATAATGAAATGAAAACTTGAGGTGTCCAAAGCAACACTGTGTACCAAAGTTGTCTGTCCATAAATAGCCCGGTACTAAGATCAGAGTTTGTATGAATACCATTGTGATAACATTCAGGTAAAGTTGGCACATGCCAATGTAGGTGAAATTCTGAGGCTTTTCTCATTTCTCAACAAATGGTACTGGCTAAGTCTTGAAAATACAGCAAAAAGACGAATCTTACATCTGGGTGAAATGAAGCTATAGGAAAGTTGGATGTCCCCAGGAATATAATTATATATTCATTAGTATTTACATGGATTTAATATGGTAGGTTGCCAACAGTAAAAACATCAACTTGGGGAGTTCATTTGAGCTATCTTCATTCTTTCAAATATATCATGTGTCTCAAGAAATGGAATCTTTCTTGATTCCCATGAGGACTCTGAAATACATATTGTTAATTTGAATTGCCCATTGACTCATTGAAGCATAGGATTTTCCTTGGAATTTTCTTTCAGACCATTTTTGACTTTCGTTCATAGCAGCAAGATGTAGATATAGGAGTTATCAGATGCTGTGAACTATAAGCTAAGTTTCCATTTATCTCTTCCAGTATTTCCCATTGTGATGTGACTGTGAAGTTGGTGAAAGCTTAGCCATATTAAAAAGTCATGCTTAGATCAAAGGGATAGCTAATCCTATGTACCATGGTAAAACACACACACACACACATAACAACAACAATGACGACAACAACAATAACAAAAACAAAAAATCCCTGGAGTTTTGCAAACCGTTTTGGGCATTATCTACTCATCACACTTCAAATTATCTAGCTTAAAATATTTCACTCTCTTAATACACATTATTTATTTTTATTTTTATTTTTTTTATGTGGGTACCGGGAGTTGACCTCAGGACCTAGCGCTTGCCAGCAAGCGCTTGTGCTGCTGAGCGATATCACTGGCCCATTTTTTCCTTTATGTGGGTACCGCGAGTCAAACTCAGGACCTTGCACTTGCCAGGCAGGCACAAATGCCACTGAGCCATCTCACTGGCCCCTTAAAACACTTTTAATTCCATGAATACAGGTGTATGTCTTTCTATTTATCAGCATGTCCCCAGTGTCTGGAGAGTAGTGGGTGCTTTAAATACTATTCTTAAAAATATAAAGAAGTAAAGCAAAATATCAAGAAATCATGCGTATATGAATTGCATGTGGTTAAAGCATCACTGTGTGTGGAGACAGAACTGCAACAGGCAAAGATATAAATCTCATGTTCAAATATTTGGAAGGATTTTGAATGGGATAGGTATTTTTAAATTTTACATTATTCCACAAAAAAATAGGATTTGCTACTGGGTCAAAGCTACCAATAAATGTTTTGGTTTAGAAGGACTTCAAAATAAATTAGAATGATCACACAAGAGCTACTTTACAGAGAATCAAGGTTTCTGCCACGAGTAGTGTCAAAGATGAGATAACCCTCTTGCAGTGGTGGGTGACAGGACAGATTCCTTGAATCTGTTGGAGGATGGGCTGACTTTGGTCTTTTCTCCAACTATAATTGTGTGACTTTAATGTATTAAGCACACAGTGATTTGTACTTATGGCTTGTGATTCTTGTTTTCCTCCTTTTAAAGATACTTCCTACTTTTATTTGAAAGTCTATTTTCTCCTATTTTGATCTGTGAGTTCTTTTTCCTTCGTTGATAATTATTGATTAAAAAATATTGCATGAAGCACAATTTAAGCACAGTTTGTCACAAATTTACACCTAGAATTCTTAGTATAATAAATGAGGCATATATGGATATAAACAGAAACAATTTGTGTCCGCCATGTACTGTAAATTGCTTTTTTTAGCCACGGTCAGTAGGATCTTCTTGTGCTCAATTAATTTTCATTCATAGAGGGTTTGTTCAAGTATTTTTCAAGGAGATAAAATACTCATTTGGCCAAAGTTACCTAAGTCACTACACTGTAATTGTTTCACTGTTGATTACTTGCAGATTTTCTGTCTCTCTTGTTGGCACTGTATCTATAGGTAGGATCTCTTGAGAGGAATGGGTAGTATATAGTTCAGTTTTATCTAGTCTTTGAGCACAAAACAACAGCATTAGAATGGACAGCTCCAAGGATGTCATCAGTTTCCCGTTTGCGTAGCAGCAAGTCTGACTCTGTCGAGATTAATTGCTCTGTGTTGCTCAGCTGCACAGTTGATGCTGATGCTTCTGAAAGAGCCCAGGTCTTAAATCTCAGCCTGTTGACTTTGCTCCTCACTCCTACTGCTAGTTCTGCACAAAATATTTGCCAAATCTAAGGAGTATAAAAAGGTTATAAAGGAGAGGCTTGTGTAAACCTCATGTAAAAGTGGGTTAATGTTTATACAAAAGGAATAAGGCATTTTAAGAATAGAAACACGTCAGAACATATCTGACCTTGGAAGCAAGGATGGAAAGTGATGTGTGGCAGGTTTGAAGTGATTGACCTGCTCTAAAACAATGTGAATAATGGTTGCTGGTTAAATAGTGGGATATCCTGAATCAGCTGTCATTGTGAAGGACGGGCAGAAAGCATGTTCTGTGGTCCATCTTATTTTGGAAAAACAGCTGAGGCAAACAGTTTGCCAAATGTTCACTTTTATAGAACACAATTTATCTGTCAGAGAGAAGGTCTTTGTAATGTTTTCTAAACATGTTTCCGTACATTTGACAAATAAGGACTGGATAACCTTAACCAAAATTCAAGACACATTTAATGAATGCCCATTATTTAAGAGGTAAAGCTTCAACTGCTAAAGTTTATAATTAGAGTTCATAAGCCTCTAAGACAGGTATTAGGAGAAGAAAAGAGCATGTCCATTTTTTTTGTTCAAAGTGGCCATTCTGGGCTAAAGGGACAGAGGTGGGAAAAACCAATACAAGTTGAGTTGAAATACTTTAGAATAATTTGTTTATCCTGTGGAATTCTCAAACTCTCTGTAGTAGCAAATATTCAGCTGTCTTGGTTGATAGGATTAAAGATCAGATTTCATACTCAGTGATGGGGAAAAAATAGTTTGTCAAAGAAAAGAAAACCTAGAAAGCTATGCCAGTATTGGCGAACCTACAGCACACATGCGCAGCAGGCTGATTGTATCACTGAAAGCTCTAAAAGGTTCACCATCACTGGTTTATGCTGTTAGACCCTAACCTAGTGGGATCCTAGCTTCAGCAGGGCCTGATCCTGGGGCATTTTAACCTGAGCAGGCACAGACTTCAAATTTAGAGTAGCAGCCTCAGCTACCATTTGAAGTCGAAAGTCAGTCTGGTCAGGGTGATTTTAATGGACTCTGCACTCAGAAATTTGAGATGTTCCCAGAGGTCAGAGTCATCTGAGTACACCGGAGCGACACAAAATGTTTGTGGTAATTAATGTCTGTAAGTCAGTCCCATACTGCTGAAGTTCCTGCAGAGTCTTTAGATGACAGTAATCCTGGGCCAATCCATACTATTCTGAACAAGATCACTATTCCCCTATAGATATTCATCACCTGTTCAATATGTATCTACAGGATACTAACAGCAGAATCTTTACAAGAACAACAGGCTTACAGGCTTTAACTTGCCCTTGTCCCATTTCCAGAACTGTAGCTTCACAGTAGTCTTGAAAAGTAAAGACTTCTTTTGTGTTCCAAGTAAATATTTTCTTCATAAATTCCTTTATTTTTTATTAGTACATGTTTGTATCACATAATGATCATAATCTTCATGGGGAGTTGGTACATGTATATGACACATATAATTTTTTATCCCCTTTCCCTCAACACTCTCCAACTCTTTTTTTTTTTTTTTTGTGGGTACTGGGGGTCAAACTCAGGACCTCGCGTGCCAGCAGGCGCCCGTGCCGCTGAACGATATCACCAGCCCTTTTTTTCGTATGTGGGTTCCGGGAGTCAAACTCAGGACCTCGCGCTTACCAGGCAAGCGCTTATGCCGCTGAGCTATCTCACCAGCCCAACACTCTCTAACTCTTGATCCCCTTCCCACTTGGCAAAGATTTATCTCCCTACTTCCTATTATCTATATTTTATTTTGCTCTTTATATTTGGGAAACCATGCAAGCTTGTGTGTCTGATTTATTTCACTTAACATTATTGTCTCAAGGTGGACCCATTTTCTTACAAATGACTCAAGTTTATCCTTCTTTATAGCAGAGTACTGCTCCATAGCCTATAAATACCACACTTTCTTTATCCATTTATCTGTTGATAAGCATACGGGGACACTTCCAAGATTTCGCTATTATGAATTATACTGCTATAAACATAGGTGTGCATGAATCACTCTAATAGCATGACTCTGACATTTTTGGGAAGATACTTACAAGGGGAAGAGCTGGGTCAAGGAGAATTTCCAATTTTAGTGTTTTGAGGACTCTCCATACAGATTTTGACAGTGGTTGTACTAGTTTAATTGCCACTCACAGTATAAAAGGGATCCTATTTCCCGGCAGCTTTCACAACATTTGTTTTATTTGATTTCTTGATGATGACCACTTTGCAGGGGGTAATATGGAATTTTAATGTTATTGTAATTTGCATTTCCCCACTTGTGAGAGATGCTGAATGCTTTCTCATGTATTTAGTGCCCATTTTTACTTCCTCTTCTGAGATGTGTCTATTCATTTTACTTGCCTGTTTTGTGATTTGGTCTCTTATTTGGGGGTTCTAAATTTTTTGAGCTTTTTATATATTCCAGATACATTAGTCTTCTGTCTGAGGAATAGCAGGCAAAATTTTTTCCCATCCTGTAGCTTGTCCCAACACACATGGAGTCCCTTAGCAAACAGAAGATGATCAGACTAGTTCGAGCATTAATTCAACCAAGTATAAATTTCATTGACCACATATGACAAAGATTATATGCTTTACAGAATTATTTCAAAATAATCACAAAATAAATGCTAACAACTACTAATGACAAATTCTGGGGAAGCTCACAATTGGATTTCCAGAGTTTCCACATTACTTTGCTTAAAATAATCAGTTTTGTACTAAAAATAGCAAGACTTTCAAAGGTACAAGAATGAAATCCCAATCCTCCTCTCCTGAAAAAAAAATAAATAAAATGAAGTATATTTTGAGTATTTCATACATTGAACTTAATATAAAAAGACTTTAAATCATCTATCTTAAATAGGTTCAAAGAACTAAAGTAAATCATGTCTACAGATCTAAAGAACAAGCATCTTGTTTCACCAAATAGAAGTCAATAAAGATTGGAGTTACAAAAACAGAAATTATGACATTGAAAAGTATAATAACCTAAAAGAAATATTCACAAGATCAAATTTGACCAGATAGAAGAGTCATTGGCCAGTCACAAAATAGATCAATTTAAATTCACCAGTTAGAGGAAAAGAAAGCCAAAGAATAAAGCTGCCTAAACAACATCAATTAGACCTTGATGATCATATTCATCTCATGAAGGATTCCACAAAAGGAGAATAAAGAGGCAAAGAAATAGAAAGAATAATAAAACAAATAATGCCAGAAAGCATTAAATTTCCTGATAAATAGTAATCTACACATCCAGGAAGCTGAATGAACTCCAAGTAGGATAAACTCAAAGACGCTTATAGACTATTGAACTATCAAAAGACAAAAACATGACTAATGTCAGCAAGATGGTTGACTAGAAGCCCCAAAGACAGCCAAATCAATGAATAAACAATGTTTTGTTGAAAATAACTGAAGAAGAGACCAGACTACATCAAAGGAGTAGCAGAAACAGTCAAGATTGACAACCGCTACAGTATGTTGTAAATAATATCAAAATATTATAAATTGTGATCTCAAAAATATAAATTGGGAGGTAAGGTAAAAGTCTAGAGTTTTTGATGTGATTGAAGTTGTTATCAGTGTAAAATAGTCTATTACAATCACAGAAGGTGTTATATATGCCTCATGATTAACAGAAAGCAAAAAATATAGCCGATATTGTACATCAATGACAAAAGAAAAAAAATCAGTACGACTGAAAATTCCAAATCTCAAGAATGAAAAATTCAAGAAAAGAAGAACAAAGATTCTGCAAAACAACTGGGAAATAATTAACAAAATGTCAGTAGTAAGTCCTTGCCCATCCATAAATAATTTGAATAGAAATAAGTTAGATCCTCCAAAGGACATGGAGGAGCTGTATGAATTTTTAAAAATCCAACTATACACTGCTTGTAAGAGACTCATTTCAGCCTTAAGGAAAAACATAGGCTGGAAGTGAAGATATGGCAAAAGATATTCCACTCAAATGGTAACCAAATGAGGGCAGAGGTAGACATATTTATGTCGGAAAAAATAGTCTTCAAGTCATGAACTGTCACAACAGCAAAAGAGGCTATTATTTAATGAAAAAAGGCTCTGTTGTCAGGGTTTGCAAGGGAATACAGGACACATAATTTACAGGATTATTTTATAATATTCACCCAAAAAGCCAAATGCAGAAGAGTACAAGAGATCTGTCCCTGTGCTAGAGACCTGAAGAGTCCAGCCCAGGCCCTGGATCTCAATCCCAGCCACAGGCCTTGAGCCCACGACAATGTCTCATGCAAGTCTGTATCAAGGATCTGCACCAGGAAGACCCAAAGGCCAATGGTGGAAGCTACAAAGTCTGCACCAGCAGGATGAAGGATCTGTGTCAGAAGGCTGAGAGATCTGAACTTGATCCAGGAAGATGCTGAAGGGGAAGACCAGAGGTCCCCCGAAGAGAACAACACCCATCCCCAGGAACAGTGAGGGCCAGCGGTCCTCCTCTGATGAGAACAGGGGAGTTCCTATCAGGAAAACCAGCCATGGCAAGCTTCTCCAGGAAAATCAACAGCATACAGTCTTCCCCTCCAGTTCTCCTTTTATGCCATTGGCAACAGTCTTTAGGTGAGTCTTCCACAGTCTTTAGGCTGACTCAGTTCAGGCGGGTGTTCCCACTTAAACTGACCATTAGTTAATCCACCACAGGCTCTAATCATCAAGAGGACATAGAAACTGTAACTGTATATATGCCCAACATTTGAGGAACTAAATATATAAAGTAAGTATTAATGAACTAAAGGAAGAAATATATTAAACTTACTGAAATTAAGCCCTGGGCTTAATCCTATGCACTGCAAAATATTAAGAAGAATCCCCCACTGTGTGTCAGAAAGATACTCAGGGTTAACTATTTTGGGGAAGCAAAATAGTTCTTTATTGTTGACAAAACATTCCAGTTGCCTATTTCTGACACTGAACACTGTGAAAAGTGGAATGTTTCTTGATATCCGTGACATTTCCCATAACAAAATATATCATTTAGTTATGCATGTGTTCTGGCTTGTGTCTAGATGTCCCCCAAAGCCTCATGCAGTCATAGGTGGGGCTTTTCAGAGGTGGCTGGATCTAAGGGTGTGTGATGCTAGGATTAAGGGTGTGTGATTACTAAATTTGTCCACTGATATAGCTCTGTGTGTGCATAATGGGAAGTCCCTCCTTGGGTATGGGTGGCACCAACCAAAGAACAGGTAGCCTGGAAGGGATAAAAAGGAGAGCCAAACTGCTGCTGCTTCTTTGCTACTTCACTGCTTTGTTGCCTTCTGCCTGCCATGAATTGTTTCTCCTCTGCCATGCCCCTCTGCCATCTGCTCTGCCTTGGTGCCAGCCAACTATTAACTGAAACCTCTACAAACTGTGAGCTACAATAAACCTTTCCTCCTTTAACTTTGGGTGTCAGGTATTTTGTCTCAACAACGAGAAAAGTACTGATACAGTATGTGAATTATCTCTCTCCTCTAGTTTGTACCTGAAATGCTTCCCAAAGACTGGTGTGTTAAAGCTCGCCCCCACCAAGGTGCTGCTGGGACATAGTTGCATTAAGAGGTGATAGTGGGAAGACACACCTTCCACAGGGATTGTGGGATGCTCTCTCTCTTTCCTTCTCTTCTCTTTCCTTCTTTCCTGAAGTGAATGGGCTGCTCTGCCATGTATTCTCATCATTGTATGCCTCCATAGGCCCAAAACAATAGTGCCAAAATTCAACCTTTTCTCCTTGTAAGTTGATTTATCTTAAGTATTTGTTATAGTAATGGAAAGCTGACTCACAGTATCATATATCTAATTGGTAGTGAATCTAAAAATTTATTTGCAAAATTACCTGGGATTATCATTCATATATGAAGATAGAATCAGTATTGAACTATACTGAGTTTAACATGTAGGAATTTTTGTTTTCTTATGTCGTCTTCTAAATGATGTTCTTCTTATTTTGGAAATAATTTCTAAAAAGATACAATAGAACATTTTCAACTATAAAATGAGATGGCATAATTTTACACTATCTCTTTTTAGAACATTCAAGCTCAAACATTTTCATAGATCAAACGGTTTCCTTAGGTCCTGAGTCTTAAATTTACATCATTTTTAAATTGCTATTATCCTATACATTGCAAAGAATATGCCACATCAGATTTATATGTAATTTTAAGTTGTAAATATATAATTACTATAATTTAATGTTTTCAAATTGATTTAATTCAGCCTAATTGTCCTATTTTTATGTATGGTACTCAGCAAGAAAATACTTAAATAAACAAAAATGTTAACATAGCAAGTACAAAATCAACAAACTTTTGAAGAAAGAAAAAGTTCAGAGACTAATTGCATCCTTGACTATAAATCATAAATATTATATGATTACAAAGTTATTTATTTACTTGTTACTTTATATTAGTTTTCTAGAATTGTGTGCTTCATTTGCATATTCACATATACATGGGACACATCTTGTTCCTTTCCACCCTTTACCCCTCTTTCCCTTTCTCTCCTATCCCCTATATTTTCTTCCTCTTCTTTAATATTCCCTTTCTAGTTTTACGTTCTCTCTGTGTCTCTCTCTCCCTCCTTCCCTTGCTCTCTCTCTTTCTTCTTTTTGTCTCCCTCTCTCCCTCTCTTCCTCTTTCCCTCTGTAGATTCCACATAAGAAAGAAAACATGTGATATTTGTCTAAGTCTGGCTTATTTTGTTTAACATGATAGTCTCTCTCTTTTAAAATCTTTTGCTTAACATTTAGACTTTAAATGTGGCCAGATTTGATCCAATAATTTTTTGAGCTCTATCCATGATAAGAGTTCTTTTCCTGTGATCATTTCTTTATTTATTAGGCCATCCTATTTCATTCATTCAGTAAACATTTCCTCTCCTCGTTATGAACTAGACAATGTAAATATGTCAGCAAAACAGCAGAATCAGTTTCTGTCTGGAGTCAGGTTATTTATTGGAATAACACTAATTCAAAATTAATTAAGATATGCCCTCATTTTAAAGGGCTAATTGGGTCATTTATTTGCCTGCTTAAATCCTTCAAATGCCTTTTCATTGAGCTTAAATTCAAATGAAACTCCTAATCATAAGGAGTTACTTCTAGAAGGCACTATGTGATCTGTTTTTGATCTCACACCACACTTTGTCCCTGCTCTTCAACTCTGCTGTGCAACAACCACAGGAAGTATATTTATATTCCTAAAAGACCCTAACTCATTTCTATCCCAGGGCCTTTGCACTTGCTTTTGTTTCTTGTGTCTGGAAAGCTAATTCTTGCTCCCTCATCCCAAGCCCCACACAAATCAGATTCTAAGCAGTGTTTCCTTCATAGTACTTTTCTGTATTTCCTAGAAATTACATAACAACAAATATATACTGTCATAGAAAAAAAGAAATTGGCGAAATCCAAATCAAGGATTTTGTATCAATGAAATCACAGCCATGATCAGCAACCTTATGAAAACAAAGGTAGGCCCAGTCGAATCTCTAACCAGTTTAATTATTGTGAAAACTTAGAAATTGGTGCTTCATTTTGATCAATGTATAATGTGAAAAGTACTTCATAAAAAACACAACTTTCTCTGTTTTAAAATTATCCGAAGTCAGTAGGGAAGCTATAATAAAGTATTGCATCCTTCACTCAATTCTTACAGTTTAGAATTTAAAAGATTTTGAAAGATGATAGTTCAGACGGTTTAGATCTCTTAAAATCCTTGTAACATATATGTATTTTTCTCTCAGTGACTTCATTTATATCAAGGAGTGCCACCATGAGCTATTGAAAAGACTTTTTAATTTTTAATTGAATTCAACATTTTTTCCTTTCCTCGTATGTGGATTCAGGGGCAAGAATTCAGTGTTTGACCAGAGTCCTGACCCTAGGAGTAACTATTAATGTGATTTCAAGAAAAAAAAATCATTTCATTTACTTATTATTATAGCTGATATTTTGCCTAAATGTATCTGCTAAAACAATAATGCTTACTGAATGGCTATATGAATTGAAAGAAGGGTCATGAAAATAGAAGGGGCAATATCCTAACCAAGGGAATACAATAGCTGGCTCTAAGATTTTAAGGAAAAATGCATTTGTCTCATTAGGTAGGGCTTAGTTTTCTCACTTAAGTGCTAAGGGGCTCATCCAGACCGGAGAGATGGTTGGTTAGAAGAGGAAGCCTCACTCTTATACCTTGTTGAAGTCACACATAAAGTCACCAGCAAAGAAAGAAGTGATTGTTCCCTGAGGTCTACTAAAGACATGGAATTCAGAAATGGCAGCTGCTGTACTGTATATTGGAAATTTGTGGACGTGATTTCAGTTATCAGTGATTATTTTCAAGTGTCTTCACTGTTTTTTAACCATTTCTTACTCTACAATAAAAAATAATACAAATCTGCTATTTGTTGATTTTTATTTAGTTGCTATTTAAATAAATGTATTATACTGATATGGCTGCTGTTCCCCTTTTCTGGTGTCTTTATAAAATTTGTTCTGCTTAATGTCATATTTATCTTTCTAGATGAACTCTCTGACTGTAATTGACACCATCAGCATGAATTTGTCAACTCCTGGTTTATTTCTTCTTTCTTTGTCAGTTTCTCTGAATTGGAACAAATAATTCTTAATAATGCAGTCTTTATCTCAGCAGTGAGTACAAGTCTTGTCTTTATGCTTTTTTTCCAATAATTAGCTATTCTAATCTAACCCAATGTTCCGTTGCTTTTTCTGAAGCCCTAACTGCCTAGGAACTTAACACTGTCGCCTGTGATATCTTTTCTGTGTCAGTCTAGGCCATAATTCTGCTTTGTTTTCTGAAATATATGAATGATCCTTTTTGAAATTTCATATATCTGAGACAGAAACCCTTCATAAGCCAGTACCTATGGAAGGAACTCATAGTCATGCCATCTGATTTCTTGCTGACTTTAGAAATTCCTTCAAAATATACTTAAATCTTGAATTATAATGATAATAATAGAAAATATGCCTTGAAGAAATATTATCTGTTAGTAGACAATATCCAGATTATTTATCTTTTAAAACAGCATTCAAAAAAGATTTTTTCATCTTGCATTTGAGAGATTGGAAGTTAGGAAAGTTAAGTAACTTGTTCAAAGTCATCCAGCAGTGAACAATGCAGTTGAATATAATTCAAATGGACTGAACGTGAACTGTGTCTTCTGCTTCATTCTGGATTCAGTGACTTTAGTAACCAGTAACCAGTGACAGTAACCAGTGACTTTCTCCTTCTTTCTCTCCAAAGGTTGGGTGGAGACGAAGAGAAGACCAGTGCCCAGTAACACCCAACCTGGCATTGGGACTTTCTATTTCATATACTTTTACTTCACAAGTCTCCCCTTATCCATGGGGTATATGTTTCAAGAACCCCATTGTATGCTTAAATCTATGGATAGTGCAGAATCCTGTTGTACATTGTGTTTTTACTCTAGTTCTTAGCAATCTCAGCATATGATGTTTCCTGTCCTTAAGTTGAGAATTTTCACTTTTTTTAAATGAAGCACTTTAAGACTTGTCTTTGTCATACTCAAATTGCTGGTATCTCTCCTCTTGCACTTTGGGGCTATTAAAAACTAAAATAAGGATTACTTGAACATAAGTACTGCAATAACAGTACAGTAGATCTGATAACTGTGGTGCCTACTAAAGAACTAATGTGTGGGTAGCATACACAGTGTGGATGCACTGGACAAAGGATGCTTACATCCCGGGAGGAACAGAGCAGAAGGCATGAGATTTCATCATGCTACTTAGGATAGCATGCAATCTAAAACTTAGGAATTATTTCTAGAAATTTCCATTTAATATTTTCAGACTGTGTGTGGTGGATTGACAACTGGTGGTCAACTTGTAACACCCAGCTGAACTGAATCAGCATGGTGCTGGGTGTGGAGGGCCCACCTGAGGACTGTTGCCAACAACATAAAAGGAGAACTGGAGAGGAAGAGTGGCTGCTGTTGGTTCTCCTTGAGGAGCTTGTCGCGCTGGCTTTCCTGATAGGAACTTAGCTGTTCTCATCGTCAGAGGAGCTCGGGACCTCATTGTCTCTGAGGATGGCTGTGGTACTTTTCGGGGAGCTCTGGTCCTTACTTTGAGCATCGCTTCCTGGCTCTGGTGCAGATCCCTCAGCCTGCTGGCACAGATCCTTCATCCCACTGGTGCAGACTTTCTAGCTTCCACCACTGACCTTTGGGCGTCCTGGTGCAGATCCATGAAGTAGACTTGCGTGAGACATTGTTGTGGGCTCTGGGCCTCAGTTGGACTCGTAGGGGCATTGCCATGGGCTCTAGGTCTTCAGCTGGACTCATGCAGGACACTGCTGTGGAATCCAGGCCCTCAGCTGGATTCTTTGGGTCATTAGTGTGTGGACAGATTTCCTGCACTCTTTTTGTATTTGACTCTTTGGGTGACTACTATAAAATAATCCTATAAATTATGTGTCCTGTATTGTTTCCCTTGCAAACCCTGACTAAAACACTGTGCTTTACCTCAAAGCACTGAATCCTCAGAAAGTGAAACCACAGGAAAGGACTACAATATTTTTATCAGTATTTTGAAATATTTACATGGAGCTTTGCTTGCCATGGTTCTTTCCAAACAGCTTAGTGGTTAGCAGTCAAAAAAGCAACCTTAATCACAGAATTTTAAATGAATTGCATATTTAGAGTTGTGATAAGCTCTATCAAAAGCAGATTGCTGTGCACAATAAAATCCTACTGCAAGATGACCTAACCTACCTGGCAGATCAGAGAATTGTTGCTTTATTTATCAATTCAACTCAATGTCTCAATACTTTTTGTCTAGTTTACCTATCACTTCCATTGTAAGTTCAACCACAACAAAATTGCTTCAGCAGAATTCCAGCTTTGAATAGCACAGGTCTGGAATACTTTGTACCACTAAGTTCACAACAGCCCTTCTTCACTGATAGATATTTTACTGAATATATTTATTAACATATTTCAAGCTACTGTTACCTATCAGACCTCCACTACTTAGCAATACTGTTTTATTGATTGAGTACCTACTGACAGTAGCAATATGGACACATGCATTATTCTCATACCACTATAGCTTTAATAGTCTAGAGGTAATAGTGAAAGTAATTTACTGTCATCTGTAGATGGCAGTTCAAATGCTGTAGTAGTTAGAGCTGCCAATTTGGACATTCTGGTCTGCATACAGATGAGCTATCTAAAGTCTTTTCTGAAATAACTTGATGAGACAAGAGAACAAAAGAGGCCAGTCTTCTAAATGGTGCTTCTGATCTGATAGCCATACACTAATACAACAAATAGTAACAGTTTCTTAGAAATGAAAGATGAACATGCCTTCCTTTATCCTGAGGTTTTTAGTGGAGTTAATGACAAAGACTGAATGAGAGTTTGCAATTGTGTTGCCTAAATTCACCATCTAAACCCTGCATCTTTTGCTAACTGCATTATAAGATTTGATGTGTGAGCTGTAGATCAGAAGTTTAGATAAAGAGAAACATTCCCCCCCACCAGTAACAATATGAAGAGTTTTTATGTACTACATCATTCAATATTTTATATCATCAGGAGATTAATTTTGAATAGAAGCAAGCAGAAAATCTACCCTCACCAAAAAATCACTCTATATTCATTATTTCTTAGGCCAAAGGCCTCAAAATATTTAAGATCTATGAATATGTGCAGATATTGTTGATCCCTTTGAACTGCTAGATAGCATTTATCTTAGTTACTTTTCTCATTGCTAAGACAAAATACCCTGACACCTAAAGCTAAAGGAGGAAAGGTGTATTGTAGCCCACAGTTTGTAGAAGTTTCAGCCCATAGTCAGATGAAGGTGGAATGGCAGAGGGGCATCGTAGAGGAGAAACAGTCCTTGGCAAAGCAAAGGAGGACACAGTGGAAAACAAGCAGCAGCAATAGATGCAGCAGCAGCAGGGATGGCAGCAGCCCTCTTTCGGTCCTTTATATTTACAGGCTACCTGCCCTTAGGGTGAGTAGCACTCACCCTGAGGATGGGGCACCCTTAATCCCAGCATCATACACTTTAGATCCAGCCATCTCAGAAAAACCCCACCTATGACCACATGAGACCTTGCAGGGACATCTAGACACAAGCCACTGAATTAATAAATTAAATTAATGAGCACACTGCACAACAGACAGACAACTGGGTTGTTTTCAATTCTTGCTTTACTAGAATGATTCAGTGAAAATCCTTGCCCATATATCCTTGTGCTCCTCTATTTTCTCTAGTGTAGCCAACCATAAAAAGGGGGCAAAAACAAGTTGTAAAAACGTGTTTTAGAATTCCTATTGTAAAAATATTTAAAATTCAGAAATATTGTTTTATGGATGAACTTATTCGTGCTATAAAAGTTCAAACACATGAAAGGAAATGGTCCACACTACTTTCAGTAGAGTGAATTCTTCAAGAGAGGACTTGGCTATCTATCACAGTTTATTTCTTTAAAAAAAATGATCTGGAGCAAATAGCAATAAGTTAACATCTGTTCAGTCTTGCTGATGATTATGCAGACATTGCATTTTCCCTACACTTTTAAATATGCTTGAAATATTTCACATGTTCCTTGAAAACTAAATTCTATGAAAAGTTGTGGGATGCTAATTTAAATGGAAATTTTTGTCTGCACCATAAAAATGTTAGAGTTTTTGGTAAAATGCCTTTTATGCACACACGCAGCTCTCTCCTGTAGGAGGAGGTATGTATGAGTTAGAGAGCCAGCTGTGAAAATGGATCAAATCCTCACAAAGCAAGAGGATTCACATGGCCATCAATGTAATCAATACTTTTGACTACAGCTCACTAGAGCAAGGGGTGGAGCTGGGAAGAGCACCTAGAAATCCTGATTCTTTAGGGTGCAAACCCAGACCCAAACTGACAAGGACAAGCCAGCCAGGATTCTGGGAGAAGCTGGACTCAGCTACAGATAAGACTCAGCCCTTGGGTGGAGAGGAAGGCACAGAAGGCTTTTTAATTCCATAAGAAACCAGAACTGACTCAGGGATAAGCTACAAAGAACACACGAGCATTAGACTGTGGGAAGATAATGCAGGTGGGTTTCAATGATAGGCAAGATATTCAATCTTCTTTATCTCAAAAATAGGAGTAACTCTACTGTGCTGATATTTCTAGGAAAATTAAATGAAATAACATAAGAAAGGACTTGGCACCTAAATAAAAGTAAATTTCACCTCTATTCATTAAAGTAAGCTGGAAATGGAATAATGAAGGGAAAGAAAAGAGCAGTCAACAGACTTTAGCTGAAGTGGTCTGAAACCCCATGTCCAGTGGAATCTAAGAAAAATCCTATTGCTACTTTTGGTCCTCAGGCCTTGCAGTGAGATCAGTGTGAAGTTTTAGTCTGTGCAATGATTTTGTTGCAAATGCATGAGTAGGGGACCTGTTAGATTTGCGTTTATTCAAATTAGCTAAAAGGCAGCAGCCACTTGATTCAGTTACACACCTTTAGGAGAAGCTTTGTGGTTCTGCCCCTGACACTGAGCACCAAACACTCTCTCTCATGTTCTGAGCACTGATTCAAAGTTCAGGAAAGGTACTGAGGAAGGAGACTTCAGTCTCCGCTGGGCGAGCTGTACTAACACAAACTCATGCTATCAGTTGTGTCTGCCCTCTGCACTACAAGCCTGACTGACACTGTAGAATGTTCATCTCAATATGTATTTTCAGTGGATTATTTTGAAACCAAATAGGAATCTTTAGTGCAGGCATTCCCTATCATCTGCTGCTTTTGCTTACTGCTGCTTTGTAATTCTCCTTTTATTCAAATTAAATATCTTGCAGCCATTCAGAAACAATGCCTTGTGTTGCTACATCTTCCTGCTGTCAGAGCAGTTAATTAGCTCTTGGCAGGTATTAGATTCTAAAGAAATTGAAAGGTGATTTGTAGTTTGCACTGAAGTACAGCAACTTGCTTCACATAAATGTGGTTAAAAGTCTATTGTTTGGCATTTGTCAATTTCTACACCATCTAGATTTTCATTTATTTGGAAGCAATAGAAAATCCTATTTGTTTCACATTCCTGAAGGTAGACCCATCATCATTTCTTATACCTGAACAAAGGAAAGCTGTAAAAACCTGAGGAAAAACATAAAAAGGAAAATGGGATCTTATTGAAGCAAAAAGCCCAATAAAGTCTGAAAAGGGCTTCTCTTCAGAAGACCTATATCATAAAATTGATTCTTATTGCAATTGCTAGCCTTAAAGGGGTCAACAATGGGAGACTTACAGAGAATCTTTCTTATTCATCTTTGCCAGTGAAATGCAGTTAATTCCTCTTAAAATGGCATTCAGAATCTTCAAGAATTTTCAATTTGATATGTTTCTTTGATCATTCCTCCTTATACTTACCTGCATATATATCATGTGGCAAATTTTAATCATTCCAGTACTTCCTAGAACTAACTCAATTTCTACTTTCTTCTTGAGCTTTTTTACCAATACTACTTATGGATTTTCCCTCGTAGGAACAAATTTAGCCAAATAAAATATAGGATGCTCAGCTAAATTTGAACTTCAACTACAAATGTTATAATTCTTTAATGTCTGTGTGTTCCCTGTGCTAGTTTGGACCTTAAGTGTTCCCCAAAAGACATGTATTAAACTTTTATTCCCCAACTTGGAACTCCAGGAGATGGTGGAAGTTTTAAGAGTGAGGCCTAGAGGAGGTCTTTTGGTCACTGGGGCATATGATTGAAGGTTATTTTAGGACCCTGTGTCTTCCTTTTCTCTTCCTGGCCAGCCTGATATGAGCTGCTCTGCTCCACCATGTCCTCCCTACCATGAGGTGCTGCATCACCATAGGCCACAAAACAACAGTATTAACAAGCCTTGGACCGAAATCTCTAAAAATGTAAACCAAAATAACTTTATTTTTTTATAAGTGATTTATCTAATATGTTTGTTACAGTAATGAAAAGCTTGTTAACACATCATGCAATATTTGGGATATACTTTTAAAAAAGTTTACTTCTTATGTATCTGAAATTCAGGTTTAATGGATAAATTTTATTTTTCTAGCAGGTCTACTTGCTTTTCTGAACTCTTGTGAGATTTATTATCTTCATCATTTATTTTCCAGCTGGCATTTCCAACCTAGTTTTGTTGTATATCTTCAATTAAATTTCAAACTCTTTGGAACACCTGGAAGTTCCAGTTAGGGCACAAAAAGGCGTGAAACAAACAAGTAAACAAACGGAAATCACCAATCACTGGGCAGACACACAAACAAGTCATAATGACATTGAAGAACTGTAAGCACAAAGAAATTGGAAAGTACTAAAAACCAGAGGGACAGGGCTATGAAAGTGAGAAGACTGTGGACAGGGAGCTCAGGGAGCTCAGGGAGCTCTGGGGAGCTCTTCTCCCCAGAGAAGAACGGTCTTTGTTCTGTCAAACAAACCAGCAAATCCTGGACAAACTGTGTACAGATGTTGCATTTGAATCTGAAGAGCCTAGTAATTTCCTGTCATGGAGATTTGCTTAGTAAGCAGAGACTGGGGGCTGGGATAGAAAATGTTAAGACTTCATGCATTTATAGACAGGAAAAAAGATCATTACATACGGAAGAATAATTATAAGAGATAGATGAGGGGGAGAATGAGAAGGGAAAAGAAATGAAAAAATGGAATTAAGATGTAATTGTACATGTACCATTTCCTCATAAAGAATGAAAATATTATGTAATACAATGTGTAATAGTAAAAAAGAAAAGAAAGAAAGAATGGAGGCAAGATGAAAGTAAAACATAATCTTTCTGGTGCTAAAACACAAAATTTAACTGATATTGTCAACCTTAAATTCTACCTAAGTAAAAATATCTTTTAAAAATTAAGGTTAAGGGGCCGGTGAGATGGCTCAGCGGCATAAGCGCCTGCCTCGCAAGCGCGAGGGCCCGAGTTCGACTCCCGGATCCCACATACGAAAAAGGGGCCGGTGATATCGCTCAGAGGCACGGGTGCCTGCTGGTGCGCGAGGTCCTGAGGTCGACCCCCCGGTACCCACAAAAAAAAAAAAAAATTAAGGTTAAGTAAGATTTTCCAGATAAACAAAAAATGAGATTCCCAATACAAAAAATGATAGAAAATTTTCAAGTTGAAGGATAAATGTACCAAACAGAAATCCAAAATTACAATAAGGAATAAAGAAGCTTAATAATGAAAAACTAAAAGGTTAAATATAAAAGGTTGCTTTCTCTCTTACATTTTAAAAGATATTTTTACATTACAAATGAAAATACATAATATTAATTAAAAGTCAATCACAATGAGTTTAAAATACATATTGTAATAGTAACTAGAACAATAACCACGATAAAGTCAGGGTTGAAAAAGAGGCACGAGAACATATTTATTTCCCTTGCCCCCATTCCTAAGAAGATTCAAAGTGGAAAAAGGAAATGAAAGAAGAAAGAAGGGACTAAAAGCAGAATAAGTCATTGGATCCCTTTGTAGAGTTCTATCTGTATAGTTTTCAAAAATAACCATAAATGAGAAAATCACAGCACTTTCAGTTTAGAGAAAATGTCCATTTATCCTTATCATTCCTGGGGGTTTCTATGAGTCTGCAGTCAGAGTGCTTGGTTATGGTTCCCTGATCATTTTTATTCATGAATTTCATTAGCAGCTATATGAAGTACAATTTATATGCCATATAGTTCACCTATGTAAAGGGTACTATTCAGTATTTCTTAATACACAGTTTCACAGCCATCATCATTACATACTTTTAAAATATTTCACCATCCTCAAAGAAACCTTGTACCAACCAGCTCTTTTCTTGTTAAGTTTTACTGTTAAGATTTAACAGTACTGTTTTTAAGTTTCACTGTTAAATTTTAGAATCCTGGAACCCACTTTCAACCCAGACTCCAGCTGATAGACACTAGATAGCCTCATGCATAAACAGCTGCAGGAGATATTAAAGAATATTAAAGTTTGACAACCACCACTATTATCCTGCTGTCTTCTCAGCAGACCTATTTCTTTTCACCTCTTCCATAGATCTTGAAAGTTCTCATTAGTCAATGGTGAGAAGAATATCACCGAAATTAATGGTTCACCTATTAATTCAGGCATTGCCCAACTCAAAAGACATGTGCTTGTGATGAACTCTGTGGCATGGTGCAAGCTGTGAGCCCTATGTGCAAAAGCATGTGCACACACATTTTACCTGATTAGGAAGAAGCAAAGTAGAGAGTAGTAGTCAAGAACAAGAGCTTGGAGTGTCAAGTCAGTTATGCCTTTCTATTTTTGTGAATTTGGGCAAGTTACTCCAATGTGAGCAACCTCGGTCTCCCTCTCAGAAATAATACAAAAGTCATTAGATTGTGACAAGAATAATCTGAAACAAAATTAGTAAATTATTTGGAAAAATACTTGGTACATAATAAGAGTACACTAGATACTTATTATTATCATTTATACCTGGGAATTTCAGGTTAAAGATCTGCGAGGACAAATTTTGAGCATTTTGCTTCTTTATTCTGTGAACAGGTAAAAAAGACTTAAGTCTTGTGACCATGGTTACTTATTTCAAGACAATGCAGTCACTGAGAAATAGATACTTGAAAATTTCAAGGAAAGTATCAGGATAGTAAATTGTTGATCTTATTCAAGTAGAATTTATAAAGGTGAATATGCAAATTTTTGAAGCTCTCATTGTAAAAGCACTGATTATAATCTTGTATTATTCGCTGTTAAAGAATTTTTGCAACAGGGAAAGGGATCAAGAGAGGGAGGGAAGAGGGGGGAGAGAAAAATGACATAAAAATAATTAAGTTGTGTTATGTACAAGTAACAACTCCCCACAATGAATGTATTCATTATGTACTGCAAACATGTACTAATAAAATAAAAATTAATAAAAAGAATTGCTGCAAGTACACACATGCTGTGCAGTTGATTTCTTTAGTGATCGACAGCCATTGTGCCCTTCCTGTATACATTTTTTAGGTAATTTTTTATTTTTTATCTATCTGTTTATCTCTGTTTCTTGTCTCAGAAACAGTATATTGCTTTTCTCTGACATCTAAAGGGATCACAGGAATTTTTAAATGGATTGTTACACTAAAACAGAGACATGAGACACAAGGGAGGATGCCATGGCCTCAGGGTGGAAAGAGACACAGAGTGACTATAGATGTGAGCATAGCTTTGATTGGGGAGGACACAGGAAAGGTACCAGAGCGATCGGGGAAGACTCTTACACATCTCCTGGGCAGAGAGAAAAGTCACTGCAGGAAATGTTCCTGCAGAGAGATGGAGAGGTAACAGCTGGTGAAAATGTTAGGGAATCAATCACGTGGGGAAATGGGCATGGAGTTGAGCCAGGTGGGATTGCAGGCTCCTTGCTAGAGCTGGGATGAGGGCAAAGATTTACACACCTACCCACATCTGCACACATATATTCCACTCCCCCACACACACACTCATAAACCTGTATCTTTCTGAGTCCTTTTCCAAGGACAGTGACAATGGTCTATCCCCACTCCACTGACAGTGAGGAATGGTAACCTAGCGAGTAAGAAGCAGGGGCAGATATGAGCTTTCTCTGCATGAACCAGAGCTGCTAAGGCTTTTATTTCATTGATTTCATGGCTCCCACAGGGCACTGTGGCTTTCTCCCTGGCCACAGAGTCCAGGAAACAATTCCCTCCCAGGGCAGTTCTCATAGCTCTCCCTTTTACACTTGCATATATTGAGTTTCCTTGGCTGATAGACATAATACTGCTAGAAGATTGTTTGCTGTATTATATGAAGGAAGCTTGTGGGATATGTGATTTCAAGACCTAAAAAGAAACATAAAGAGAAAACAGAAGCAATCATTGTGACACCCATTGAAATACAGTCAACAAAGAAAGAGCCCCTGTGGGTGCAGGCCTGAAGTTGAGAAAAAGAGGAACAACACTGTGGGATGTAGAGCTGAGAAACAGAGACCATCTGGAACCTAGGAAACAAACTGACAATAGTGAGCTAAAGTCAACACATATATAACAAAAATTATTTTATGTTAACAGAGGCATCTAAAATAAAAAGCTCTAAAAAAAAAATCTCAAGTATGTTTTTTCATGGTACCAATAAAATCTGAAAATTGACAAACAGATATGGCAACTGGAGGAATTCTGTGTTTTACTACTTTGCGGGTAATACAATAAGAGAAAAGATGGAAAACAATAGGGCTTTTGTGTTGATCTCCTTTTGTACCTAAAATGGTCCTGAGACCTGAAACAAAAATTGTTCCATAGAGGGAAATATGGCTGACAAAATGAAGTCATATGCTGATTGTTTTGGGAAAAGCCAAAGAAGTCTCTGTAAAAAGTGTAGCATATACTGTGGGCTGGAGATGTAGCTCAGTGGCAGAGCACTTGCCTAACATGTGCAAGACCCTAGATTCAATCCCCACTACAGCAAAAAAGGAGAAAAAAATTATAGTGAAGCACAAGAGAAACGGAAGATGAGTGTGGAAGCATCAGAACACTAAGTTACTGCATGAAGAAAATAGCACTTCCAATAAAAGAAAGAAAAATCTTAGGGTATTTGGAAAGGAAGCTCCAGATTTCATTCCTTTATGTAATTAAATTAAAGTTGTACGCATTGTCAGACCAAATATTTGAAAGATTTAGGGTATAAACGCAGGAAACTGTAACAGAATAAAACAAAGCAAATCAAGGATATCAAAATCATAAAAATGACAAATATTTGGGTGCATATTTTTATATTTTTCATAGGGCTGTGTCATATCAAACTCAGTAGGGTAAAATCTGCTAAGAGGGTTTGATATTGTTCAGTGTTTTATAGTTTTTCAGGATAAGCAATCTGGACTATGTATAATATTTGAGAAATTAAAGCAGATGTAACCAGGAAATGGTTCATTTCATTTAGGATGAACCCTATCTTATTCAAATAATGACTTTGCTAAAGAAAATTTGAATTTTAAATTGAAAATTGAAGTACCCACAAATGTATCCACTGATCCTAAATGAACTGTCATCGCTGTAAAAGTTACAGAACCAGAGGTGAGATGAATTAATTCCCTAGAGTTGAACTATGGTGTTATTAGATTTGAAAAGGTAAATGCATTAGAATAATTGAAAGGATACAAAAGTATAAAATGGGTTTATTCTTAACACTTCTTCAAATAGATGTTGTTTGCTTGTTTTGTTTTGATTTTGTTTATCTGTGGCTTTTGCTAATTTCATTAGTCATTAATATTTATGGGACCTCTGAGGTAGAGTGCTGGAAATGGTAGTGTGCAAGGCACCAGATAGGACAGAGCACTGTGCCAGGCAGAGCTCACAGCAGAGTTTTATTGCATGGATCTCAGAATCAGGCAGTGACTCTACCTCTTGATTTTCTCAGCCACTGTTTCTCTTTGTAGTGTGTTTGGTGTCACCTGCAGGTGCAAAACTCATAAGAGATCGTAAGATGCATTGTTACCCTTACTATATTAGTTAGGCTCACTATTCACTAGACCTGAGGAATCTCACAATTCATTCCTAGACACAAACACTTTAGTGGAAAATTATGGGTTAATTTTGTTATTATTACCACAGTTATCAGAAAGGTAGTTTATTACATATTATTACTTCCTAGGTTCCCTAACAGGTGTTCTACATACAGTAGCTCTTTTAACCACCAAACAATCAAGCAAGATAGGTGATTATTATCCAAATCTTATAGGTGAAGAAACTCATGCAGAGTAGAATCAGGGTGCTCAGACTCACATGGATTCTGAGGGGTGAAATCTGACTTTGAACCCAGATGTGGCCTCCAAAGACCCTGTTCTCTCCACTACATATCTTCCTGGCCAAGCGTACCCTAGGCAACATTAGGATGGTCAACAACCAGGCCCAGACAAATTACCCTTAGTCTTGAGCATAACAATCAATTTGGTTTCTGAAGGGAGAGAACCTCAAGTAGGATTGAGAAGGTTGTGGAAATCCTGGGTATGTCAGTGTGAGCCTTATTGAAGGGCAAGAGAATAGACAAAAGATGTTTATTTTCTTAATAACCCTGAGAATTATGACTCAAAAGAAAACATGATTATAACAGCCTTCAAGGGCAGAGTACATATCTACAGGTAAGTCAAGTTCAGAAATATAAATTAAGCGTCAGTTGTTGCAGTAGTAACCCGCATGTTTCTGCCCTTCACTTCTCCATGTGGGATTATTGATAAACAAAGAAACAAGGGAGAGCGGTCAAAGAACAGAAAGAAAGCCAGTGGAAAAAATTCCCATCCTGGCATCTTCCCAGAGTATTCTAGAATTATCTTGATTTTACTTGGAATTAAAGATTTTTTTCTCAAATAATATTTTGTTTTTATATAACATTTATTTTCTCAAGAATTTAAATGGGAATTCAATCATTGCATAATGACCATACTGTACATTAGTTGCCCAGGACTTATTCATTTTATAACTGAAGTTTTGCATCCTCTGAGCAATCTCTCTTTTTTCTCTAGAACCTGATGCATATCATTCTACCTTCTGTTATTATGAGTTCAATTCCTTTAAAATTTTAAATGTAACCAAATTGTCTCCCAAAAGAGTGAGTCTTATGTTTTCTTGCCACACCACACCAAGACTGTGGTATTCATATCACAGTATTTGTACTCTAAATATACATAATTTGTTTTTGGCAATCATACCCCAGTATGATTGACTGGGGGAAAATCGCTGCATAGCTTTATGGTAAAAATCACTGCATAGCTTGCCGTGTTATGGTATTTTCAGAATAAAGAGAAGGAAGAAGTATATAAATTAATAGTAAGTGTAGTTTGAACAGAGAAGTTAGGCGACAGAGAGAAAAGTGATTTCCTAGTCCTAGCAAGAGTGAAAAAACTAGCTTAAGGTAACTTGAAAATGGCCCTAAGGAAGGGCTGGCTCTGGACTGATTAGAAAAAGGGCCTGAGTTTCTATTTAAATGGTAGCCCTCAGTTGTACCAGAAAATAATTTCTTGTCTAACTTTGTGGTCTTCTTTGAAGCTAGAAACTAGAACCAAGGACTTATGGAGTTCATTGAATAGTGATGAGCACAGGCCCCAGGGGGCAGATGAGGGCGGAGTATGCATTTTCTGGATGTCTGTGGAGTGCAGAATTTACAGAGAGACAAAACTGAGAAGTGATCAGAATGGAATCGTGGGCCGGTGAGATAGCTCAGTGGCATAAGCGCCTGCCTGGCAAGCGCGAGGTCCTGAGTTCGACTCCCAGAACCCACATACGAAAAAGGGCCGGTGATATCGCTCAGCAGCACAAGCACTTCCTGAGGTCAACTCCTGGTACCCATATTAAAAAAAAAAAAAAAAATGGAATCTTTCCCCAAGGGTCTGAGAAGAGACAGGAGAAAGGCCCTGCCAGGCAGTACCTTCTCTCTGAAAAACTGTCAATGGTGTCACTGGCAGTTACACTAAAGTCTGGATGACTGGGGAGAGTCAATTAGAAACCCAACCCCTCTCATACTTTTCATACTAATATTCACCAGATTACTGTCATTTCAAATTTTTTACCTGACTTTGTGATATGGAATGATAAATTCTCTCTTGTATTGATTATTCAGATTCTTCAGTTTTTATTTTCTTTACCTAGAAGATGTTGCTTAATCTTCAAATATCCTCTACTGACATTCCTTGTCTGACAAGTACTGACATACTTGGTGCTCCAGCAGCACCTTGGCATATAGAGTCTTCCCTTGGTATCCATGGAAGATTGGCTCCAGGATCCATTGGAGATAACCATATCCTCAGATGGTCAAGCGCCTTATGTATAATGCCACAGTATTTGCATATAACCCCCACATTCTTCTGTGCATTTTAAATCACCTCTAGATTACTTATAATACCTTATACAGTATAAGTAGTTATTGTATTGTTTGGGAGATGATAAGAAAAATGTCTGTACATGTTCAGTACAGATGTAATGTTTTTCAAATATTTTCAATTTGCAGTTGGTTGAATCCATGGAAATTCTGGATATGGAGGGCCACAGTGCCAGTCTACCTGCGGCCTCCATTTGTCTAGTCATGTCTTATTCATTCTTTAAGACAAGACTCAGGTGACACTTTCTCTGAGAATTCGCCAGGTTGGCTTATGTATCCGTCTTCTATGGATGTATATAAATTCCTGTACAGAGTGCTATCATTGGATTTACTTCATTATACATTAATTATTTGTGTCTGTTTATTTTTATCAACCCAACTACTAGTATAAGCTACTTGAGGGCTGTGACTAGATCTTACTTATTTTCAAATTCGTATCAGTTAGCACCAAACTTGTCCCATTGTAGCATTGGGCAAATGTCCTTTCATTTAATAAGTCATTAAAAAACAAATGAAAATTTACTAAGGAGCTTTACAAAAGCCATTCAGAAACTAATTTAAATAACCAAGGCTTTAAGAAGTTCTACCTTCTTATGACTTGGCAAGATACATGACAATGTGTCTGCTAATCAAATAATTTATCAAATGCTTTGAAACACAAGGGAATGTAGGACATAATAAAATCCTATACTGTAGAAAATCTGTATCTTGTGAGTAAGTTTCCTTTCAATTGAATGTCTCATTTATTTGAACCACAGAATATATGTATGGGATGGATCTGTGTTGTGAATGGTGGTTAGCATCCCACACTCGCCCACCAGCCCACAAAATCTCATGTAGCCCACAATGTATTTGAGCTTTTGTCCCCTGGGAATATATCGCTGTTATTGTTTGTGTCTGGATGTCCCCCCAAAGCCTCATGTGGTCATGGGGGAAGAGCTTTTCGGAGGCAGCTGAATCTAGAGTTTGTGATTGATTCATGGTCCAATGTTGGCATTAAGGGTGTGAGTGCTACACCCACCCTAGGGCGGGTAGCCTGCATACAATATAAGGGACAGAAAGAGGTTTGTCTCTCTCTCGTTGCTTTTTCTGTGTTCCGCCACCATGAACTGTTGCCCCTCTGCCATGCTACCCTGCCTTGGAGCCAGCTGATTATGGACTGAAACTTCTATAAACTGTGAGCTAAATAAATCTTTCCTCCTTTAACTTTGGGTGTTGGGTATTTTGTCTCAGCAAGGAGAGAAAAGTAACTAAGGCAATCTCTGTTGTTTCTTTCTTCACTCAAACATATTACAGGCCCTAGAGTTCTTGTCAAGACTCTCTCATCTCCCTCTGTCACTTCTAGAATGACAGTTTCCATTCCCACACAAAACCCTTCTCTGGCCAGTATTGTTTTTTATTCTCTTTTTCAGTCCCTTTCACACATCTGTTTTTTTGTTTGTTTGTTTTGTTTTTTCTCATTCTACAGTCAATTTTTATTTCTACAAAAAAAGACAGAAAAATCTAAAACAAACCTGAAAGATTTTACTGAGTGAGCTTCATGTGGCGTTTAACTCCACAAAGGCTGAGTCCGGGGGGAGAAGGAAGATCATCTTGTCTCTGGGGGTCGGCAGCTGCTCCAAAGAGGGACAACATGGTCCTGGTGGCTCCAGGCTCACCAGGGACACATTGTGCCAGGGAAGGCTGAGGCAGGGCTGCTGCACTGAGGAGCCAGAAAGAGCTCCATGGGCCATTCAGATGGAGCTTTGTGGTAGATAAGCCAGGAATTTCAACCAGATATTCTGCCTGCAATGACCAGCACACCTAACATGGCTTCAGGGAAGCATCTCAACCTTGCGCCTCAGTAGTGTTTCTGGCAAAAACTTCATCACACAACTGCAGAGTGCCCCATGGTCCTCCCTCCAGGGCTAGTAGTCACATTTACTGCAGGTTTCCTTCTGCAGGCTGTGCCAGGTTGTATCAGAGTGTGACCTGATAGCTAGCTTTTCATATGCTAATATTCAAATTTTTAGATAAGAGTCAGGCTTCCCTTTTTCACAGCCTTTCTTTCTTTCTTTCTTTCTTTCTTTCTTTCTTTCTTTCTTTCTTTCTTCTTTCTTTCTTTGCTTTGATGGGAGGGGAGAGAGCAATGGAAGTGATTATTTGCTTTTTCAAAAGTTTTTTTAAAACACTTTTAAACTGGAGTCAGGAGAATTTGAACCAACTTCTGCACATCTGTCACATCTGTGCAGCATACGAGAAGGAAACCCACCAGGAACACAGACTGCCTATGCCATCAGATCCGTGGGGCCTTGGCCTGTGCAGCTCTGTCAGAAGTAGCCTTCGGTCAGGGCTTTACATGGAGAGGCAGCAGAACGTCGTGACTTAGAGCATTGACTTAGAGGTGTGTTTTCTGTGTTCAAACTTTAATCTCCACTCATAAACTTTCCAATCCAGGACAAGTTGCTTAACTGAAAAAGTAAGCAATGTTTTGACTGCTACACGGTGATTGGAAAGATGTACTCTCGATTATCCTTCAGGATAAAGATGAACCTTTTACTTTTCTTCTCATTTTGTATGAGATTTCTTCTCTGTTCAGATGTAGACAGGTACACAGAGGAAAGGATACTGGGTCTCCAGCCATCAGTCTCTGATGCAGCCACCTCGACAGCACAGAGGTACTGAGAGGCTTTCTGTCACAGCACATCAGGCACAGACCTTGCTTGGGCAACATCACAGTGGTCCCTGCAGGGGCCCAATCCAGTTGCAGACAGGCATCCACTAGGCCATGGACTTAGTGCCGGCAGGCCCTCCCCAGCCAGGAAAATAAGTTGCTGTGCACAAGTCTGCTGTTTCCCTTACCAGTTACACTTAGTTATGTACTTCTGTGGCCCCTCTAGGAACCGTAGTCCCTGGGTGGTAGGAATTACAGAGCCCTGCTCCTGTCAGTGGGCAGAGAGAGGACTGCTCATAACAACTCCAGAGTTGGGTTCTTTGTCACACAATGTGCAAAACTTGGGTACTTTTCTTTGTTTGCACTGTCCTTGCCTTTGATTTTTTAGCTGGTGTCCTTGACCAAAAGCCATGTGAAAAAGTAATACATTGTATTACATTTTCCAAACATTTTAGGTGACAAAACCCTAAAGAAAAACACTGGTAATTGTTGCCAGGAGAATGTAAAGCTCATAAAGTGTGTTTTTAGGATCCTTTTTAAAGAAGCTTTAGGGCTGGTGAGATGGCTCAGTGGCTTAAGCGCCTGCCCGGCAAGCGCGAGGGCCCGAGTTCGACGCCCGGAACCCACATACGAAAAAGGGGCCGGTGATATCGCTCAGCGGCACGGGTGCCTGTTGGCGCACGAGGTCCTGAGGTCGACCCCCCGGTACCCACAAAAAAAAAAATAAAAATAAATAAATAAAGAAGCTTTAGAAAACTACATGGGCTGGGAATGTGTAATTTCAGGACAGACATGTCTAAATTGTTTTTATTTGCTTTCCCTTTGTTGAGAGGAAAAGAACATTTTATAACACCAACATGTCCAATCTTGTTTGAAGCCACCCTTTCATTTACTGATTCAGTGAATAGGTATTGTGTGCTATGTTTGTGTAGCCTCCTGAGCTTTGAAGTGTGCAGTAGACCTAAAGTTACACAAATGTTTTGAGCCAAAAGAAGTTTGAACTTTGTTTTGCAAGAAGGTGGAGGGAAGAACATGGTGACTGATGAAATACAGCTTTGTGTCATATGGATGGTGCTATAGCAATGCTGGGGGGTGGATGGAAAGCAGGGAGGTCAGTTAAGAGGCTATAGATTCGTTCAGAGAAAAGAGACCTGAATCTAAACAGGGCTGTTATCCTGGGAAAAGAGAAGAGGGAATGGATTTGAGAGTGATTCCAGAGGTTGACAAGAGATTTAATGACAGATCAGATATAAAGCCTGCAGGAAAGTGTTTTAGCTTGAGTGTAGAGGATTGATAATGCATTAACTGATTTATGAAATATGGGTGGTGTGGCAGAGCTGAGTGATGACAAGTCCACTGCTTTGGAAAACAGTTTTAGGTATTGTAGTTGTATCTGTGCAGCACAAATGAACTCTCAGCCTAAGAGTAAAGTCAGAGTAAGCGATGAAAGAAAATCTGGGAAATTGTTGGTGCTTAGTGAAAGCTATGAGTGAGAGAATAAACCACCTAAGATGAACAAAACAGGAATGGAAATGCTGAGAAGAGAGTGCTGGGCACAGAAATATTTAAGAAGCAAAATAACATGTACCTGCAAATGAGATTGTGAAAATCAGACAAGTGGTCTATCAGATGAGACTGGTAGAGTGAGTGCTTAAAGATGAGAGTTCAGGAGAAGAAAGCGACCTCAAAGTCAAGAAAGAAGGGAACCTCAGTACATTCATATCTGTGTAGCTCAAACATGAAAAGTCTTGCAAAGTGTTAATTCATTGCATGTTTATGTCAGGGCCACTATATCTTTTTAAAATTTTTCTTTGTGTAAATTCTTTCATATGAACATTTGGTGCTTAAATTGTTAGTATGTAATCTATTTGCAATATTCTTCCATGGTAATTTGAAATATTGTCCAAATTAAGCTTAGGAGCAAGTTTTATCTCTGGTACCACTAAGCATAACCTGAATGGCACATCGTACTCACTTGCCTTTGATTTTAGATACACTATCTTTGACCTAAGGCGATGTGAAAAAGTAATATCCTTTATTACAGTTTCCCAAACTCGCAGAGAGAAAACTTCTGATGCACACTGTGGATTGGAAAAGGGAGAAAGACATTATTAGTCTTCCCAGGGCGGTTTTCTTGCTGCTTTTATTATTGTTTGCTATTGTCTTAAAGCTCAGTAAGTGGTAACTGGCAACAATTTCCTTCTACATCCTTTTTCTGAGGAAAGACTGAAAAGCACAAGAATAAAAAGAGCAGAGGAAAGGACAATTTAAATAGTGCTTATAAGGTTCTGGAAGTTTCCTTGCTAATGTTTAGATATCTAGCAGTACAATGAAATGGGAACAAACACAGTGACACAGTCAGTCGTCTGACTGAGACCCAGCCAGTGTCTAACAAGCACAGATGTTCCCGCACCTTTACTTTCTCCTTCTTTCAGTGAGACCGTTCACTGGGATGCCATATTCTCTGACTATGCTAAATCATAGAGTTTACCATAATCAACATAAAGCCCTGGACATCTAATCATACACACTCTTACTGCACTGAGTACCAACTTGGTTCCCCAGCGTATCAGACAGTCCCTGCAATAATGCTCTAATGGGATTGAAAGGACAGAGCAGGTTTACTGGGTTTGGTTTCTACAATGGCATGGGTTTTGCTAAGAAACTGAAAGCACTTCTGCTGTCTCTGCAATCAGGAAAACTCAGAATTCTGGGGTTTACTTGCTGGATGTAAGACAATACTGCTCATAGACAGCACCGTGAGAAAAGCCTTGGGAAATGTACATTGAGGCAAAGAGATAAGGGGAAGCTGGACATTGACATTCTTTCTTGGGAATGATTTCCAAAATAAAAATTCACTCCTGCTCTTCATTTGTTAGAATGTTAGATGTTAAGAGAGCATTGCATTTGTAGCATCCAGCCATGATGTTGTCATGGAGAGACTCAAATTTCCATTTTGGCTCAATGGCTTTGTATGGTTTAATGTTTCACTGCTTCTTTCATTTGAAAGTTCATTTTTTCAACTTCAGATATTTTGAATATCTGCATTTTCAAATGTGATCACAGAATACATGTGATAACTCGACAAATTATAACCAGATAGAAGGGGATTTGTCTAAAGCTATTAATAGTAATGTCATTGAATTCTTTATCATCATACATCTTGTAAACCTATTATATTTTTTTGATTTGTGTCCATCTTCTTTTTAGCAGCTGCATTTAGGCTACTTTCATTGCCAGCTACAAATTACAAATGGGAATAGAGTTTGGGGTAGCATACTAGGAAAATGACACAAAGTAAATCTCTTGATGGTCTCAATAAATGTAAGAACTTCACTTTGGTAGTTTATTAGATTACTAGGAAAGCAATTGGACCAGTAGAGGATTTATTGGTCCATTTCATTGTTCACAATGTTTTACCTTAAAATCTTATCTTTATTATTATGGGTGAAATACTGCATCTTTAAACTAGAACTTTACTGAGGTAGATCATTTGGGCTACAGAGAATCCATTACAATGAATTTGGAAATAACCCAATCAAGTTTTAGCTCATTCTCTTCATATCTCAAAGGCACAATCTCTTTACCTCCTTTTCCTTGATCACCCGCAGAGAACATCTCAGCATTCTTCAAACATTATAATCTCTGCTTACTCTTGGTGCCACCATACATAACTGTTTGTTTGCTTTGAAGATATTCCTTCTTCCCTCTGACTAATTCTGACCTAGCCATCAAGGAAGAGCTAAGTGTCATCTTCTGTATGATTTTATAGCATCTGTGTGCTTCTTTATTATTATACTTGCTCTTATGATTTGGATCTAAAATGTCCCCCAGGTTCTTCTATATTGAAGTCTTCATCTCCAAAGAAGCAGTGCTCAGAGGTGGAGCTTAGGGGAAATGATCAGATCATAAGTGTTCTGACCTCATCAACAGATTAACCCATTGTTAGATTCGTAATTTGATGGCATTGTTAAGAGAAGGTGGAAACATTAGGAGGAAGAAGTAGGTCATTGGGGGCAAGTGCTAGAAGGGTCTGTCTTGTCCCCTTCCTTGTTCTCTTTCTCTCTTGTTCCAGGTATGTGAGGTAAGGAGCCTTAGTCTACCATATGCTCCCCACCATGATGCTCTGCCTCACCACAGACCCAGAAACAATGGAATCAGCTTACTGTGGACTGAAACCTCTGAAACTCTGAGCCAAAATAAACCTTTCCTCCTTTGAATTGTTTTTCTCAGGTTACAGCAGTGGAAAGCTAACAGATTTATTTTGTTGTTTATAGAACTGTCCTATGGCCCCTTCTCCAACAGTCTACAAGTTCTTTGAAAGCCAAGTCTTATTTTTTTCCTCTTCATCTCTCCACTTTGTACCTGAATAGGTAACACATCATCTCATTATGAAAGAATGTATAAGGGGGTTAAATACTAATGTGTGTTTCTTAGTCACTTTATTATTGCTGAGACAAAATACCCAGGGCCTACAATTTAAAAGAGGAGAGGTTTATTTTGGCTCACAGTTTATAGAGGATTGAGTCCATAGTCTGCTAGTTCCAAAGCAGGACAGCATGGCAGAGGAGAATAGTGGAGGAAAAAATGCTCACATTATGGAATCCATGAAACTTATAGAACAAAGAAAGGAGCCATGGAGGGAGATACATCCTTCCAGATCATGCCCCCAGAGGCTCACCATTAGTAGACTATCCCACTGTTAAGTGTAGCACCAATGATCCAATTGTTTCACAGAAGCCCTGCCTATTATCCCATGAGGCTTTAGGGAGAGATCTCTAACAGGGGTATAAAAACTCTACTATAGATACATCCTTAGGAATAACAAAATTTTAATTGATGACCAAATTGTCAGCATGTTTAAGGGGTTGGGGGTTTATATTTTATTTTCTTCACTCATAACGAATATCAATGAGGCAGTCAATAAACAAAACATTTAATACACTGAGTTTGATATAACTCATAAGAGTTGTCTGAGATAAAACTTTCGTGCCTTGCAAACTGAAGTTCTCATATTATCTTTGTGGAGTCCAGTGCCTTTGGGGAATATGTGCAGCAGTGACTCCCATCCAGCTGTGCTGCTGTAGTGGGCCATGAACCCAAGGTCCAGCTTCACTTCCAACATGACTCTTTCATTAAACGTTCAAGTTAGGTCGTGGTTTTCCTTTCTAAATTGGACACAATAAAAGCCAGTTTTCTCAGAGTAGGTTTGAGTATCGGATGTTAAATAATTTTAAAGCAGGTAAAGTAAAGTACTATCATAGATATTTATTCACATTAGCATTAGTAACCGCAGTAGTTTTTATGGTGTGTCAACTATGCAGTCCATAGTTACCCATACTTTAAATTAGGTGTTGCTCTGAAGGGATTCTATAGATGTGATTAATTCCATAACCATTTGACTTTAATCCAGCTGATTCTGATTCAGTCACTTGAAAAGCTTCAAAGCAGGGCTGAGACTTCTCTGAGAGAAGTTCCACTGGGCCGCTGTTCTTTTACCGTATGAAATTCAGATTTCCTAGTTGAACCCCACAATTATATAAAGAAATAAATTTTTATATATATTATTAATATATTATATTAATATATTATCAATGTATTATATTAATGTAATATGTTATGTATTAATATAATACATTAATTATATTATTATAATTATATTAACATTTGCCTGCTTCTGATTCTCTAGTTGACACAATAGCTGTTTACATGACTATCTCTTAGAAAGGAAGAAATAATAGAAAATATGGTAGCTAATAAGAAGTGAAGCAAGCATGTTCTGTATCTCAAGGATTCAGAATGGTTAACACAGACCTTCAGAAGGTCTGGTGGAGAGGTGGGCCATGGGAAAGGATAAGTACTTATCCAAGAATTTAGGAATTTAAGAATGCATTTAGTCAGTAGAAAACAGAAATTCATGATTATATGAGACCGATGATTATATAAGGCTTATCAAGTATAGAATTAGTCCATGAGTGCCACACAAAAACCCATGTCATGGATCAAATAATGGTTCTGTTACCATGAAAGAGGCAGAGTGTCACATCACACTGGAGAGGAAGGTGAGGTTTAGAATCACGGGTACCTGGGTTAGAATTATTGCTGGTTGCTTAAATTAGGATAATTTGTAACCTTGATAAAAATCAATTACATTACTTTGGAATATAAGTGTGTAATAAAATGCATTTCAGGGATGATTTGAGAATGAAAAGAGAAATGCATGTGCAATGACAGCATAAAGTAAGCACTCAGTAAATACTAATGAGATTCCCTTGAGACTGTGAATGCCCTTGGGACTGTGAATTCTCACATTTCCGAATTGCTGAGCTTCTTATTAAAAAATCTATACTGATGAACAAGCATCTTTGATCAGGTAATTCTTTACGGTTTGTGAGCTTTCACATATTCCCCACCTATTGTTCCACAAGGAAGGAGAAACAATAAATATCCACATAATAAGTCATTACATCAAGACTTCCAAGTTATGCATAAGTATTTATTATAAGTTTTACCATATATCTTCCCAAGAAATAGGCCTCTAAGCACTTCCACCGATAATGTATGGTCCACCACATCATTACAAGAGACATCAAATTGCAGATATATCATGAAGAGATTCTACAGGCCCATGATCAGCCTATTATTCTAGGCTTTTTCCATGTGGAATCTTTTATTTTTCTCAGATCAATTATTGAATCTTACCTATTTCTAAGTTAGATGAATAGGAATTAAATGAATGTAGGAATTATTCTGGCTCTCTCTAACTAACCAAGTAAGCTATCTTTTGAAGAATTGTTATTCTTTTCTTCTAAATTTTTCTCCTTTCCTGTTTTCTTGATAGAGGCAACACAAAGAGTGGTCTTCAGGGGTTTAATGACACAAACATAAACCAGAAATTTAGATTAAATTATAAAAGAGTTGAAGATCACAGAAATAAAGGAAAATAAGTAGGCGTCATACTACGGGATGGTGAGGACAGTTGAGATAATTCCACATTGGGCATCACCTTTATTTGAGTAACTGTAGGAAAGAAAAGTCTAGGCTAAAGAAAATTATCTGCATACCCTTGATTAGTTAGAGGTAATATCTACAGTGAGGAGAGAGGAGGACTTGGAATGGCACTGTGGAGAATACTAGAAATTAAACTGCAAGAAAGGAAAGCAAAACCTGTAAAGAAGGCCAAGAAAAAAACAGATGAAAGACTGTGACTTTCAGTGAGGGTATGGTCAGTCATGGTTGTTAATCCTGAGAGTGAAGCAAAAACATATTGTAAATGAAATTTCTCCATTAGATTTAATCATTAAGAGATCAGCAACAACCATAATGAGAACAGTGTCAGTGGATTTGTAAGTGTAGAAGTTGGGTTGCCATAGCTTGAATCAAGAGTGATAGCCGAAGAGGGCACGTAGCAAATTTATTAAAGGGAGAATGGAGAGAAGGCCTTTTCAGGAAATCTGGTAGACCTTGGTGGTCTGTGATGTTGTTCAACAAAAAGTGTGATACAATTGCTTCTCTCCAAAGGTGAAAAGTGCAGTGTTTATTCAGCAAGTCTAGTGTTAAGATTTGAGACCATTTGGTCTTGATGGTACAGCTGATTTATATGTGAAACTTTATAAGTAGATACCCCCAAGTCTCACCTCAAATGCACTGAACCAGTAACTTAGGAGCAGAGTGAGTCTTCTTTCATTCAGGTTTTCTCCGTATCTTACCAGGTACTGTATCTAATATACACGCCTTAGCATAAGATTACTTTCTTCTTTACATCAGCGCTAACATACTAATTGCAAGGTGTTACCCAGTTGTTCACAATTGCTCACATTTTAGTCTGAACACATATCTTCCACCTATTGTTGTATGGTAGTAGCTAGTTCAAATGTTCTAACTTGTTATTTTACAAACCTGTGAAAATGCTGGAGGTACAATTTTCACCAATTTTGCAATAATGCTTTTTGCAGCTGCATGTGAATAATAGCAAATGCTATCAGCAATTTAATTGGTAGCAATTTTACAGAGAAAGAACAATGTCTGGCCTAAGGATTACCTGAAAATCTCTCCCTCTTTTATCAGAGCTCTAAATACTATGGTCACTTCCTGTCTCTCATTCTCTATCATGATATCTGGTTATAACAGCTGTGGTTCAAACTGTTTACTTCCTGTACTGCTACTCTGCTATAAATATGTAATGCCTAATTACATAGAGGTTATATAAATTTCATTAAATATTTTTTAATCAAAAATTAATAGTAGGTTTGAATGAGAGATCAAGATTATTAGAATAAGGCTATGGCTATATAGTCAGGACAATGAATATTATATCAGCAAAGAGAAATGTATACAGAACTAGAAATGACTGCAGAATATGAATTAAATGCTAAAAACACTGTGCCTGGGAATTATGCAATCTCTTTTGCACACATCTGTTCAGTGTAAAATTGACTTTTTTCAAGAAATTCGTTTGGTCAATGGTGCAAGTTTTACGGAGGACACAAAAATAGAATTGCTGCCTGCTTTGGGGGAACAGTGTGACAGAAAACATTTCAAACTATGTAAAATTATATTCTTATGAATCAGAATGATATTAGAGTTTTTAATAGATGAAAAAGATGAATAAAACTGAATTACAGAAAGTTCATTTTAAATTGTAGATATTCTTAATCATTTATTGACATACCATAATAAGCCACATTTTCTAAGATGACATCTCAACAACTTGATGAACTTGATGCTAAAGTTTGAATTAAAGAACTGAGATTCATAGGAGCTAGATAAATTGCCCTAGGTCACACATATAATGAGTTTATTCAGGGGCTAACTTCTAAGCTCACTCCTTACCATTGCAAAACTCTTTGATGATGGACCCCCCACCTCACTGTGCTGACTTCACCCAAGTGCTCACTGTACAGCTTAAGGTAGGAAAAGGTCCATTACCAAAGTTCTATCATAATTTGTCCCCACTGAATTGTTCTAAGCAAGGAATTTTGAATACAGTAATTGGGAACTTACTTTTTGAGCACCTTTTATGTATAGATATAATTTGTGATTAGAAAGTTTTTCTTATGTCTCCATGCCATATTAATTACATATCTTCCAATGATGCTGTTACCATCCATAATATCTAAACATGAAAGGAAAGGTGGTAAACTACAAATGCATACAATAAGTAGGAAGCTACTTTAAACTACACTGCTAGTAAGGGTTCTCTCCTATTGCCTTCCAATCTGCCTTCTAATCTTCCAATTGATATAGCCAATTTTTCATATTGTAGCTTTACTGTTAATTGAAAAGTTGCTCCATTTAATAACTCCCATGAGTTTCTGATACATTAGTCTTATTGAAATGATTTTGAAGGCAGTGGTATCTAGTTTTGCACAGAGTGTGCTTGCTGGCTTATCAGAGACTGATGGAGCTCCTATGAAATAAAGCAGTATTACAGAGAAAAGAATTCTATGGGTCTCCAACTTCCTTGCTGGTTCTGATTGCCATATAAAACTGCTGCAATATATCCAGTCAGAAGTTACTCAGGTGTTGTTTGTTCAAAGTTTAGACTTACATATATTCATTCATCTATTCCTTTATGCACTTATTCAGTAGACTCATGTTTGACATAATGTGAAATTTAAGTTTTAGTACTCTCAGAGAAAATGGAAAGAGTTCTAAAAGGATACTGAAGCCCACTTTCAATGAAGCAGAGCTAAAAAGTAATGCAATTAGAGCAGATTGAACAGCCTTTAGCTCCCTTTTCTGGGAGCAGAAGTTTCATTTCATCTGCTTTGTTGCTGCAATTAGTTCCTTAGTGGGAATATTTTAATTTCAATCTCTGGCCTCCTGTTTTCCTGCCTCCTTCCTGGTACAGTGATTCTCTGGCATCTTACCTACAATGGCTATGTTTTGCTAATGAGTATGAGCTGTAGAGAATAATGCCATTTCTGAACACTTAATGAGTTTTACAATTAAAAAGGCATTGAAGTTCAAGATCTTAAAAAATGTTTTCCTTGATACCTTACCATCAAAAGAGTTGATAATCTGGAAAAGAAGTTTTTTCTTCTGTTTTTAGAATAAAATTGTTTTGTTTGTTTGTTTTCACAAAGCTCAAAGTATTTTATATGCTTTTTGACTACAAATAAAAATTGAAATAAGTAGTTGAACAGTTTTATTTGTGAAAAGCTAGCTGCAAGTATCTCATTCTTGGAGATAGAATATTTTCTGTTCTTTCACTGCCTGTCTAGGACAGAATGCCTAAAATTTAAGGAAAGAAAAAGAATGAAAATTATCAAAAAAGTAACCATAGAATTTCTTAGTTGTAAACTTGAAAAGTAAATAATAGAAGGCTATAGGCCACATATTGCCTAAGCAATAAAAGCAAATGATAATTGCTGCCATGTTCTATAGAATGTGAAGTATGTTGGTGGGACCTCTAAATATACCTTGAATTTTCTTAGCAAGCTACAAGATGTCTTATAAGAGTTTATAGCCTTGTAAGCATTCAATTTAGAATGATCTCTTACTATAGGAGTAAAAAAGATCTGCTAAACTCAGCATGGTGGTTCCCACCTAAAATCCCAAAACTCTAGGAAGCTGAGGCAGGAGGATCACAAGTTTGAAAACAGCATAGCTGAATTAGCAATCAGAAAGACTCTGTCTTGGGGCCGGTGAGATGGCTCAGCGGTGTAAGCGCCTGCCTTGCAAGCGCGAGGGCCCGAGTTCGACTCCCGGAACCCACATACGAAAAAGGGGCCGGTGATATCGCTCAGCGGCACGGGCGCCTGCTGGCGCGCGAGGTCCTGAGGTCGACCCCCCGGTACCCACAAAAAAAAAAAAAAAAAAAAAAAAAAAAAGAAAGACTCTGTCTTAAAATAAAATAAATAAATAAATAAATAAATAATTTAAAAAGGCCCGAGGATGTGCAAAAGCCCTGGATTCTGTTTTCAGTACTGAAAAAATAAATAAATAAAACAATCTGCTTATCCTTCTGACCTTCCTGTCTACTTTGCAACTATAAATTCCTGCTTAGTTTAAACCCATTTTTAATGAAACACCCAGAGAATTGCATCCTATTTCAGAAAATCCTCCTATGTGTAGTTCACAGTTAACAGAGAACCTTAAATGTTTTGTAGAGACCCCAAAATATCTCTAATCTAAAGTATATGAACAGCCATTTTTGAACCTGACATTGAAGCCCAGGAGTCCTGCCCTGTCCCTTTTTGTTGTTGTTGTTTGTTTGTTTGTTTTTCTTTTCTGCAGCGGCCTTGGATATTTATTGCTTTCTGGATTCCAAGCTTTAGGGAATTGAGTTTATGAATTTCTGCAGTCTGAGCTTCTGGCATTGCCAGCTTGGGCCTATTAACTACGAAAGCCTACAGATTCGCTGATGAAACCTGTCAGTGAAGGGCTTGGAATGAGTAAGAGGAAGGTGGCTGAATTCTGCATTGCATTCATGAATCAAACACTCTCTTCTTGCTCAGTTTCCTTTTCCTTTATTCTTCATTTTTGTTTGTTTGTTTTAAGGAGGTTGCCAGGTGTGTGCGTGTGTTCACAAATGTACTTTGACTGTATCTGTAGACTGCCATTACAGGAAGGAAGGTTGGGAATGGGATTGACTGGGTGAATAGTAACATTTAGCCAGGTTGCTATGCAACATACTGTGAAATAAGATCCCAGGTTGCTTTGTCAAATAGGGTGAGATAAATGTAGTGGACTGTGATACTTGAGCAGGGCAGACTAAGCCTAAAGGTTGCTTCAGTTTTGCACTTTCTACTTTGGGATTTATCTAACTAGACACCATTGCAAACATTCTCGGTATTAAAATGCAAACAATTGCATTTGAGTAGTAAGATGATCCCTCAACTGCTTTTACCTCCACTTGTTCCTTATGTCCCTCTCCACTCTCTCTGACATGTGCGATTTTATAGTTTTAGCTGTATTTCTCTATTCCCCTGCCTCTTTGGCTCTCACACTCTGCAATTATATACACTCTGCTCTCTGTTCCTTCTCATGTTGGCAGAAGCTCAAGGGTCAAGGGAAGCACATTTTAAGGCTCTGCTTGGATCACTTTTACTGTAAAGTTAGCAAAAGGAAACTGCATGACCAATTCCAAAGTCATTAAGTGGTAGAGTGCACTTTACCTTTTAAGGCAGAAACTGAAAAGTTAGGCGGTAAAGGTCTTGAATATATAATGAGTAAAGAATTGAGCCCAAAAATTCAATCAACTATGATACATGTCTTTTCCTCCATTGAATTGAACCTATATTACTATGTACAAAAACTTGGAATTATAGCCATAAACAAGACATTCTCAGAGTCCCTGAATCTTGTAATACAATAGAGGAAGACTGGAGGAAGAAAATTACAGATGTGATGATTACAGTACCAAGAGCTTCCTTGCCTTCTAGTATTTCTCTCTTTTATGCCTGGGTTACCTTTCCCTTTAAAACCATTATTTATATTAAAAAAAGTTTCAAAACTGACTTGAGTGTGAGTTTCTGTAGTTAATTGCTTTCTAAATACGAACTTTTATAATTGACGATCTCTCACTTAAGTCAGTTCAGACTCTCTAGGGTCACAAGGGACTTCCTTGTTGATACAGACTTCCGTACCAGTTGTCAGAATGTGCCATGTGATTGATCCAAACAAACGAAGATGGAGGTATTAGTGGCACTTACACATGGGACTAGGCACAGGATTAGTGTGAATGTGAGAAGATACTATTTGGCCCATGGTGAAACCTTGGTAAAAGCTAGCTGCAAGTATCTCATTCTTGGAGATAGAATATTTTCTGTTCTTTCACTGCCTGTCTAGGACAGAATGCCTAAAACTCACTTTGCGATATTCATGGTATCTTAAATTTATTAGAGAGACATCTCACTGAAGGTCCTGAAGCAAAATTAAATTCTATTTGTGTTAATTGGCAGAAATCTTTATTTCATATAGCACTGTTGGGAGGAAATAAGGGGAAAAGCATAAGCCATCAAATCTCTCAAGGCACTGAAAGTCGGCATAAACAGATGCTTGAATCAAGGTTAGTTAATGTCAGGAATGGGACTTTCATATGCAGTCTCCTTTCTTAAGGGTTTACAGGTTTATGCAGCAATTTTTAAGGATGGAAGCTGACCACCCTGCTAGTAAAATCCTGAAACCTGAGATAACAGATAAACAAGAACTGCAAAAGAATACAATAACCAAATTTTGTTCTCTCTCTCTCTCTGTCTCTCTTGCTGTTCCCTCTCCCCCCTTCCTTCCCTTCCTTCCTCCTTGCCTCCCTTCCTCCCTCCGTCTTGTGTCCTTGTTACTGCAAGGATTTTTCAGTTCACCAAGTAATCTTCCTTCTCATTATGTCTTGTTATGGTTGAAACACCTTCTAAGAGCTGATAACAAAAGAGGAGGACTAATGATTTATTTCTTGAGGAAGAGCAGACCTGATGTTGCAAAGTTGGTACCAACTTCAGTGAACCACTTCAGAGGCGCACGTTAGGATGGGTCTGAGCAAGGGCACCACTGAGAACCAGCAAGACCGCAGAGTCCTGTTTCAGAGCACACAGTGGGCTGGTGGGAGACCTGAGGCTTGAAACCAAATGTTCTGTCTCTAATCTGTGCTCTTTAAATTTTGGTATCTTTCTTGGGGGTTTATTTCAGCTTTAAATAAGGACCTCATGTCTTCCTTATCCAAGAACAAATGGCACCATTAGATAAGACCTTTTTAACTTATATAGGTAGGAAGGACTGAGGAGGCGTGCTCAGCCTTTGGGGAGGATTGCATCAAGCACCTTGAAGAATAGGCTACCTTTGATGTCAATGTGCAGGGTGATGAGTCTGAGCAGGGAGAGGAAAGGGAGAGGGAGATCACCATAGACAATAGGAGAAGACAGAAAGCTCAAAGGCTCCAGGAGGGGAGTGAGGCTGCTTCAGTGTCCATCCAGGGAGCTGCCTGAGTGATTTACATGCCATCACTAGAGGGAGGTGGGGGTTTGTTATGAGAGATGTGATTGCTAAACAAAATCAAAGCATTTCATTTTCTCAGAAAAATTGAGAATATATCCATTATTATTCGGTTACGCTAATTATATTCACATGGGCATATTCTTACATGTCTCTTTTCTAGTCATTTCATCGTTATTATTATTCTTTTTAATAGGTCTAATTAGATTGAGTTGTCAATTTTGGATAAGCAAAGATGGTTTATAACTGTATTATCCCCAAGTCTACTAGAGTTATTCTGTGAATACAATATGAAGATTGGTTTAAAATATAAAAGAATGGAAATTAGAGGAAGACCTCATATCTTTACTCTCCATGAGCAGTGTCCATTGGAAGTCCCATCTCCTCAACTCCTCATCCCCAAACCCTTCTAAATCCTTTGACATCTGTCTCTTCTCTCTCTTTTTAAAAGTACTTTTTAGGTTCAGAGTAATCTAGGATACAAGAACTATTTTTGTCCTTTAGTCTTTCTTTTCAGTACTAGTAGGATTCTTTTGCTATCTTGTGTCTGCTTTCTGAATTCTCTCCAAATTAAAAAGCTTTCTATTTACTAGTGTTTTCTTTTTCATATTTGCAGCAGATTCCAAAGCTTTTATTTTGTTACTGATCCGCTGATGGGGCCAAACTATATTCTACTCTCTCACCCTCCATGTCTAGCTATTATGCAAAATGTGCATTATTGCTTTTGTGTGTTCTGTACAACATAGGCTACACAAAATACCCAGCGACCTTCACAGATATTATTCCTAGGGTACCCTAAGTACTTGTGTTATGATTACTTACTTAAATGATGAAATTGATTTCTGTAACAAACATAAGCTACTGGGCTTATGTTTCTTATTCTTATGTATAAGTATTCAAATCAATGTTGCGATATGTATGCAAAATAAAATCATAAGCTTGAATGACTAGTTTTAGTATTTACTAACAATGTAACTATGCTAAGTGATGAGTCACGACTCAGATGCAGCATTTTTCTCAGTGGATGCATTTTAAATATCAGTAGCATTTAGCTGGATATTATGTCTAGAATAAGGAGGATTTAAGCATTCCAAATTTCTATAGTTCTTTCTGGAATATCTTCCAATGGCCCACACGTTTATCAACTTGGTCCTAGCCCATGATGCTATTGGAAGATGATAGAACATTTAAGAGCTGGAGCCTAGCTGAAAGATGTTAGATCATTGGTGGCATGCCATGAAATGGGATATTGGGACCTTAGTCACTTCCTTCTCCTTTTTACTTCCTGGTTACCATGAGTTGAACAGGCCTCCTCTGCCCAGGCTTCCACAATGATGTATGTTATGCCACAAGACCAAAGCAATAGAGCCAAATGAAGACTGATGGAAACCTATAACCCATAAGACAAAATAACTCTTTCCTCTTTTTAAGTTTTTTATTTTATGTGTTTTGTCTCAGTGATGGAAAGTTAGCACACCAATTTTCTAGGCATACCAGAGAGCTTCCCAGAGCTGTGTCAAATGCCCACTATGTGTTACCCATGTGGCCATTATACTGCCATCAAATGATATACAAAGATCGTGAGGAAAATATGTATCTTTCTTGTATGTTCATGTCTTTTCCCTATCTATTACCTTTTTATATTCAAGGAAGCCTTCCTAAATACACTAAAATACACAGAAAAAATAATTTTTTTAAATCATTTTCCTGTTCGTATATCTTTGAGCCTATCTCTAGTCTTCCTGTCTTTGCTAAATGTCTTGAAAAACAGGCTTTACATCTTCACTCCCCCTCACCATCTTTTTAATATCTTGCGTCTAGATCTACCAGTATCTGAAAATTGACACAATGCTGTCCCTACAGACCCTATAATGAATTCCCTTTTGCAAACTCCAATGGCTTCTTTCTAGGTGTTCAATCTCACATAACTTTCCAATGTTTTTTCCAAATAACCTCTCATTTCTTCCTGACGTGCCTCTCCTTGATTTCTGTGAAACAACACTTCTTGTTTGTTTCTTCCTCAGTCTTCTTCCTCATATGGTTTTGACTTCTGAGTTCCTTTTCTCCATGTCTTCTCCATAAATTATCTTAGACACTTCCCTAGCCACAATTTATACTCAGATGATGAATATGTGCCATATCCACAGCGTGCGAGACATGGTGTTCCTCTGGCCTACCAGATTCTGTGCATCCAAAATAAAATTGGACAGTGAAGGATAGGCTAAAGGACTTAGATTTCTGTCTCTATCTTCAACCGGAATCTTAGAGTACCTATAGGACCTTGGAGAGGATTCTCAAACTTTTCATGCAGCTATGAAGGATATAAAACTTACTTTGCAGGATAATTATGAATATTAAATATTTGAAATAGAACTAAACAAATGGTTGTCATTTTACTTACAGGTTATCTTCTGCTGTATACCTTCTCAGTGCCTCTTCTGCCTATTTTATTTTTACTGCTGTCATCACAACACCATCATCCCGTGTTTTCTTTTACCTTTATCTCAGCTTCATACCCAATCACTTGTCACATCATGTTGATTCTACTTCTGAGATGCTGTTGAACCCATCCCTAGTGTTCTATGTTTCGCACCTCATTATTTGTTTTTGTGAATTGTTGCAATGACATTTAAATTGAATTCTTTGCTCTCAGGTCCCCATTTTTTCAAACAATCCATTTTTTCATGATTGGAGTTTTGCTCTGTTTTTTGTTTTTTTCTGAAAAACAAAAGCCATAGTCAGGTTAGTCTTCTAAAAACCCTTCAATGGCTCCTTGCTATCTATAGTATAATGCTGTAATTCTTTAGTTTAATTGTCCTTTTCCTTTCATCTTTCCAGATTATTTCCCACTACCTCACTTACGACTTTTCTATTCTAGCAACACCAGATCTTTCCATATCTATCACAGAAACTATCCAGAATAATGATATTACTCCACTGTGTAACAGCTTTCTTTCTGGACAATATGCCAGTTAGTTGTAGCCACTCCCTGCTTTTTGTTCCTATAACATTTCAGTGTCTTTTAGTTCTGCAGTTTATTATAGTTAGCACACAAATATTCTACTTCTCCACAAACTGTATTCTTTGAGAGCGGAAAAGATAAATGCAATAAAGCTACTAAAGAAGAAATTAAAATGATAAAGTAAGAACAAAGAAAAGTGCCAACAATAAGGTAAATACTGCAACAAGGGATTACAGTGACTATGCACAAACTTTAGCTCAAAACTAGTTATCAGCCAAGATTTAATTAATAATTTATCCATTGTCACCTAATTGGGGGTGACCCCTATTGCCTAACATAATATATCAGATATCGTTACGTACAGATACTCCCTTAATGGTTGTTAAATTCTAGCATTCTTATCTATGTTTGTCAGTCTTTTTAATCAAATGGAGCCAGACTCATATCCAGCTGGTATCACTGATGTCTTAATGAAATATCTCTCTGCACATATTTAAGGTACTGGCACTAAAGACTCCTTATCTCACAGCCTATATCTGATATGTATTAGATTACTATTGTTGCCATAGAAATTAAGTGCAAAATACATGGGTTAGAATAACCAAAATAATCAAATTTTATTATCTTATAGTTCTTAAGTTAGAAGACTCATATGGTGCTTACATGGAAGTGGCAAGACTGAGTTCTTCTATAGGGACTGTGGGGTAGAATTTACTTTCTTGCCTTTTCTAGCCTTGGGTGACCACCCACCTTCCTTGGCTGATGGCCCTGTTCCTCCATGCTTGAGCACAGTAGTAACATTGCACACCCGTGATGCATACATGTGTAGCTATATTTGACTGCTGCTGGCAAAGATCATCTGTTTTTAAGGATCCATGTGTTTAGTTTCGGCCTATTTTTATATCCAGTATAACCTCTCATAGCAAAGTCCTTAATTTAATCAAATATGTGAAACTCTTCTCGTCAGCAATATTATATATTCACAGGTTTCAGGGATTAGTATGATGACATTTGGGGGCATCATTATTCCATTTGCCACCCAATCTCACTGATTGTGATTCTAGTTTACAATATCGATTGTGATTTCCCGAGTAGCTGCTCAAAGGAGCAAATTGCATAATGTAATTCTACCTCCTTTCTCTAAAGCAACACCAAAAGATACTTTTTCATGGAATCTACAGGTGATTGTGCAGGGAAATACGTGCCTGTGAGATGTGGGGCATGTGCGGATTCTTCTGCATTTGTAAGTCAAGAGTTTGGGGTTAGAAGAGGGCATATGGAGCCCTCATGTCAGAATCTGCTCCGTTTCCGAGGAATTTTGAAGGTCCCCCTCCCTTTTCTAATACTTCGCATCTCTCAGCACCTGATGTAGAATTGATAATGAGTTCATAGCTTCTACCCTTCCCCCCCATTTTTTTAAACTGGAGGAAAATGAAGCCAAAAAGATCTTACAAATCCTAGGAAGTTCTTGCGTAAATGTTTGGAGTTTCCTGCTATCATAAATTGCATTTGATTGTGAATTTGCTGCTATAGGATGTTCTGAATAAAGATAAATTTTTCACCATGTGAATAATTTCTCTTTTTTTAAAGTACACTAATTTTTAGAAAAATATTTCTATTATGTGTCTGTCCGTTTCACTATTCAAAATTGAAATATTCTTGAATATTGTGCTTATAACCAGATGAATGATTTTTTTTTTTTGAGTCTAGCATGTGAACAAAGCATAAAATGTTGCTCGAGGATTATCAGTTACTCACTGGGACTTTTTTTAAGACATGTAATCAGTGCCTCAGCAAGTATCTGTCTAGTTCTGACACAGCAGGCACTCAGTAAATGCTGACTGAGTTATATTTCACTTTTTCTCCTGAGTCAACAGTGGTTTGATTGTACTCTTCTAATCACCCTAATTTGGATAAAGTAGAAATGATTGACATGAGAGTCAGATTATGGCCTTATACTATCATTTTACACCTATAATCTAAATATAATGCCCACTTTCAAGTTCCTTATGAAATTTTGTGGAATACACAGTCTCAGACTTCTGCTATATGCTATTGTCTTCCTAGGTATGTTATAAATATACTCTGTTAGTTGAAAAACACAAAAATGCTTTAATTTCTTTCTCTCTCTCTTTTAAAACTAGTGTCCCAAATAGATAAAGGAAACATTATTACTATGACTCTCTCTTTCTTCCGATTATGAACCGGTTTTCCTCTCTCACAGCTGGAACAAATTATTCAGCAGATTAAAAGTGTTTCCTTCTGGGATCTGTAAAAAGAAATGATGTCTGAATGAGGTTATTCTCTGTAAGGTCCAGTGATAGAATACAAGGTTAGAGAAAGGACACATGAGAAGAAAGGACTTATATCAGGTGACCTTGAAGAGCTTGTGCAAGTTCATGCACGGCTGCCTGAAGGTGCCATATTTTAGGTCCAGGTATACAAAATGCTGAAGAACATCTTGGTGTGTTGTTTTTCAGTCTTGACTAAGACAGACATCTGTCAGAGTTAGCTATTTGGCTCCTTACAACATTATTAGTTACAGAAAATAATTCCTTCCGTATTCCATTCCTTGGTCAGCGACAACTGAAAGTTGTGTGCTGAGCTGGGGAGAAAGCAGGTTCACAAATAATAGGTCCTCTTGTTATTAGAATCTGGTTAGGAAAGAGGGAAAACCCCCCACAAATGTAAAGGGAAAACACAGGGATGAGGAAGATTTTCAGAATGTGAGCCCGGATAGTGCCAAGCCAAGCCTTCATCATTTAAGAACACTTTTTCTTATTATACGAGCTTGCCTAACTTGTCCCTTCTTTACTCCACCAAGAACATCATTCCTTGGATCTTATAGTCATTTTACAGCTCACTTGAGCCAAGCTCCCAAAATAATTCTGTTTTGTTACACATTACAGAAGCCCTGTTAATTGTCACTTTGGACTGTGGCTCATGTGACAACAGTCAATGTCACGTGAAAAGCCCCTCATTTGCTGGGGACTTTATTCAGAAGATGCAATGAAATTGTAGTCACCTACAATTAAAATGGGGTCACTTCCCACCCAAATTCATTTTAAGTTGAAATTTCTTAAATCCAAAATTTATCAAATATGGTTAACCTACCTAGCCTAAATATCTAGCCTAAATAAACATGCTTAGAACATTTATATTATCTTACAGTTGGACATCTCAAAAGAACATTGTCCTGCATATTTTAGGCTGGAAAAGGATCAAAATTCAGAGCAGTATAACTTCTATGGATTGTGTATAACTTTTACACTTTTACACAGTGCCAGGAGTGCTCTGTGATGCCTAAACTGACGTGAGACACAGGCCTGCAATTTCAGAAATATGGCATTTGCTGTGAAGAGGTATCTGAAATTGCTATTAACACTTTCTTCTGACTTTGATTGTTCTGCTAGCAGTTTGCATTCTTATAACTCTCCTAAATATTATATTATCCATATTTGTTACTAAACCTATTTATGTGGAGATGTTTTTATACATTTCCTTAAGTCATACTCTCCATAATCACCTATGATAGTAAAACACCTATTACAGATAAAAAAAATTGGATTAGGTAATTGGAAATGAAAATAATTTAGACATGATCTTGACCTCAAATTTTGATTGCAAAATTTAAAATAGAACCACTGCAAGTCAGGGTGTCTATAATGTATTTTGAAATGTTTGGCTGGCCAGCTCCAAAGCATTCTTCCAAAATGCCTACTTTACTTAGCTTTCCATTATATGAATACTTCAGATAATCGACTTATAAAGAGGAAGTTTCTTTTGGCTCACAATTTTATACGTTCCTGATCACGACTCATTGGCCCTGTTGTTTTCATGACTGCAGCAAGGCAAGACATCGTTAGAGAAGCACATAGTACAGCAAAACCACTGACCTCATGGCTGAGACACAAAAGAGATAAGGCCAGAGACCCGCTGTCCCCTTCAAAGACATCCCCCAAAAGTCCTGAAGACCTCTAACTACCTCTGAGAGGTTCACAGCAACTCCCAGTAGTATCAAGTTGGGGAGCAAGTTTTTGACACGTGGGCCTTGGGGGCATGTTCCAGATCCTAGCTATGGCAATGACATAATCAGTTTTCTACAGTCCCAGCCATTTAACACCACATTGTCCTTGCTCCTCAGCTGGGCTTAGGGACTAGTACATGTGCATAAATCTTTACATTTTAAGTGGTAAAAGAGTGTTACAGAAAGTGGTGTAGATGGTTGAAAGATAAGGGGACTAAATCCTTAGGACTATGAGGAAAAGAGAAAGCCTCATGAATCAAGCAATCCTTAAAAGGGCCTTGAAAGTCGAGTTAATTTAGAATATGTGAAGATTGGGTCAAAGGTATTCTGGCAGTAGAACTGGAATGAATACTGGATAGGGAAAATGAAAAATTGGGCTTGTATAAGAAACAATTCATGTTTATGTGTTATATATATTAGAAATGCTTTCAAATGAGGGAAACACCACTGACACCAACAACTGCAAACACTACTAAACGAGCTTAAACTGAAAGGGTATTAAGGATGTATTTTATGAAAAGCTTGGGAGTATTTGGTCCAAGATTTGTTCAGGGCCAACTGAGCACCTGGGCCTTCATTCACTCTATTGTTCTTAGCATAGTGGATTTTATTTTTTAACTTTTAAAATTGAGTTTATCTATGGGGCACAGTGTGCCATTTTAATACCTGTATACAATGTGTAATGATCAAATCAGACTAATTAGTATTTCTTCCAACTCAAACATTTAACATTTAATTAACACTTTAAACTCCTCTAGATTTGAAATATATATTTAAATATATAGTAACTTGGTAACTGTATTTGCCCTACTTCACTGCAGAACACTGAGCTTGTTCCCCGTATGCAACTGTACACTACTGCCTGTGAAATCACCCTTTCTCCATGTCCATTCCCCTCACTCTTCCTATGGAAGCCTCAGCTCTGCTCTCAACATCTATGACAGTATTTTAAGCTCCCTAGTATGAGGGAAAGTGTGCAATATTTTATCTTCCTGCACATGGCTTATTTCCCTATACATACAAAAATGACCAGCAAAATTTGTTTCATTTACACTCATAGCTCCTGTTAGTTCACTGAAAAAAGTTTTGAGTTATTATCTATTTCTTCTTCATAAGAGAGTCTTTTTTGTCTATGTCTTGTACTCTGAGTAACTACTTCTAAGATTATGATAGTATATTAACTATTATTATCTTATTATTTTGTTGTGGAGGTTTTTTTTTATTTTTTCAAAAAATAAAAAAAGAATTACCAGCAAAACTATCTATTGTTCAGAAATGAAGGAGAAATAAAGCCTTTGCCAGACAAACCATAACTGAGAGAATGCAGCACCACTAGACCAGCCTCACAAAAATGCTTAAATCCTACATTTACACACAAGAAGTCAATAACTGCCATCATCCTGGTTCTTTTTGTCAGCTTTTCCAGGAAGTACGTATCACTACCAAGTCACAAGTCATCTCTAGACAATCACTGGAGAGGAAATTGATTTATAGATTATTATTGTACCGGTTGTGATTGAATCACTTACAAAATAAGATCAGCAAAATGAAAAAGGAGAAAGGGGAAAAAGGAAGAAGTGGGGAAGAATAAGAAGGAAAGGAAAAATGAGACTAAGGAGGAGACAGAAGAACAAGATGAAGGGAGATGCATTAAATCCTGAGTTTGGGGGCACAGTGAGATCAGTTTGGGTAATATTTAGGGCATATAATGGAAACTATAAGAACCATAGTGACCTTTCAGTCTTCTTGACTCTTTGACCCACTTTCCTTTTCTGTCATTTTTTTCCTGCATTTTTTTCTAAGGCACCTGCTGTTCCTTATCTGTGTAATTTACTGGCTCCCTCTCTGTTTCCCACATAAATGGCCACATTCCAAGGTTTCTCTCTCGTTCTCTTCTCCTGCCTCCTTAGGGAGTCCACATCAAGCTGCCAGCTTTATACCTGTTTCTCTCAGCCTCCAGTACAAACCCTAACAGCTATCTCTGCCTTCTGTCTGGCTCCCCCTGCAGATCCTAAACCATGTCCTCTCTCTTGCTTTTCCTGCTTTCTGCAGTTCCACATCATCTCCTGGCTTTTCCAACAAATCACTGTTCATGGTTTCTCTCATTCCTTGCCCTGGGTTTGTCTGACACTGCTCAATCCTTGAGTCAGTGACCAGTGACTCCCCAAGTCTCTCCAAGGCTACTTCAGTCTTCCCAGGATAGGCCCCCTCACCCCTAACCTGCACCACTGGAAGGGCCTCTTTATCAATTTCTTGCATTGTCCAACTGTTCTCCAAACTGTACCTCATGCTGCAACAAAGTGATCTCTACTAAACAAAAATAATATGATGACTGTTCTCTGCCTGAAACATTGCAAAGGATTTCTTTATTCTCAAGGGAAAAAGCCCTGACATTTCACACAAAGCCTACAAGGGCCCTCTCGTTTGAACTGGAATGCCCATTTGCCCCCCTCTTTTTTCTCTACCAAATCTCACTGGCCTTCTTTTATTTACTCACAGTGGCTCACTGTCTCCTTCTTCCACAGGGTCTTTATAAATGTTCTTCCATTGCCTGGAATATTTATCTGTCTTCACCACTTTTACTGAAAGCTTCTACTCATTGATCTGACTGCAGCTCAAGAGCCCCTACTCTGGGGAAGCTTTGTTAACGTTTGCACCCATGTCGTATAGAGCCTTGTACCACTTGTCCATCATGCTTGTCTTTATTTCTGAACATGAAATGGTTTAGGTATTATTTGATATCTGCTTTTCCTCTAAGTAGTAATCTCTATGAGAATAGCAGCTGGGTCTACTTTTCTGACTCTTGAACTGCCAGTGTCTTGTATGGTACCTGGTATACGCAGGTATGATACAATGCTCTTCGCAAAAATGTATGAATAATTTGGCTTCCTGTTTTACACTATGAAATCTTGGAAAACTGAGACAAGCTTGTTTTATGGTGATCTTTCAAAGATTTTGAAGAATTCTCATCCATGAGAGTTACTAAAATTATGAATGCATGGTTGATTTAATAAATGAGTTTTTTTTTTTTTATGTGGGTACCGGGAGTCGACCTCAGGACCTCGTGCTTGCCAGCAAGTTCTTGTGCCGCTGAGCAATATCACCGGCCCTTTTTTACAAATGAGTTATTTTATCTGGCTAATAAAATTGTGGCTGTTCGTGGATGACTGAGTTGATTTGTCACCTTAGCTATGAAATCTTGATATTCTCACCTCTACTTCTCTCTAGCACTCCTAATCCATTTCTTTCACCCCAGTTTTCTCTTCTAAATGATTAATGAGGACTTGAAAACATGTCTTCACCTCCCGTGATCAGATCAAGGAAAAAGACTATTTCTAATATGTGACCCTGTTCATCCTGGTTTTTAGGGGTTGGGTGTTTCAGGCTGCTGTGTCTTATTTCCTACTTTGTACTTTGTTTCAGGCTGTGATATATTTTGTTTTTCAATCCTCCGAAGTGCCTCCCTCCATCTCAAGGAAGCATTTGCCTTCACTCAGGCCTTTCTCTAGAAGCTATGTTGGGGGACTAGGGATGTACCAGCACTTCCACAGGCTCAGATCCTAAGTGACTGTCACACCACAGTCACGATGCCGAGAAACCTTCCCTGGACAACGAACGCAGAGTGTGTTGGGCAGACTGAACTAAGCTGCTGCTACAGAGATAACTTTGCCTTTCACCAGGGAACCCATTTATGTAATGACAGGTAAACACAGGTAAACCCTGTTTCTTTTCACCTTGGCTTTCCTTTCTGATCATGAAAACTTTTATTTCCTAAATAGGTGGTACATCACCAGCCAGTGACAAATAACTATCTTCCCAACAAGTATTTAGAAGCAAATAAAATTAACAACAAAATAAGGTGGCAGCTCACTAACTGGATGGGTTTATCACATTACTTACTTTCTGGCTGGTATCATAAGATACACTTTTGGAAAAAATATAAAATGTCAAACTGAATTTGACAGCTCAGTTAGTATCATTTACATTTCCTTTGGAACACAGTTACTTGGAAAAATAAATAATGTTGCTCCTCATACCATTTGTATTCCTAGAAGACAGCAGTCCTGTTTAGCCTCATGTGAGTAAGTAGTGGTTTGATAAATACAAACTTTTCTAGGGGAAAAGTTGCAGGCCTTTGGCTGCAAATGAATGTGAAACAGAATCCAGACTGTATGTGTGAAAAGTTGTATACTATCACGTCAGCTCAGGCTTTGCATTAGATTTTTCACTTAGAATTTCTGTGCAACACAAGAATAGTTATGGCTGGGATACAACAGCACACATTCATTTATCTTTCTGTGGCCTGAATTTTTAAATATTACTTTTCTAAACCTAATTTCCTTATTATAATATAGGTAATACTTTACATAGTATCTTAGTCCACTTTGTGCTGTGATAACAGAATACCTTAGACTGGAGCATTCTTGAAGAACAGATTTATTTCTTACAGTTTTTCCATGTTAGAAAGTTAAAGGCAAGAAGACTGTCTCAAACAGGTATCTCAAATTTACAAAAACAAACAAGTGCTTGGTTAAGATGTGGGAGAGAAAATGAACCCGTATACACTGTTGGGGGAAATATAAGTTAGTGTAGTCACTATGAAAAGCTCTAAGGAGGCCCTTCAAAAAAACTAAAAATAGAGGCACCATTTGATCTAGTTATATCACTTGTTGGTATATACTGAAAAGAAGTAAAGTTAGCGTAGTAGAGAGGTACCTGCCTAAGCATGTTTTTAATGTATTTTATTAGTGTACACTAATTTTATAAAATATTTGATTTTGATGTAGTGTTTTCACACATGCATATAACCCATTTTGATCATATCTATTCCCAAATTACCGTCCCTCACACCCCCTTATTTCCTTTCTCTCATCTAATGACAGATAACTTTCAGGGTTATCTTTTTTTAAAATACATTCTCCATTTTGGATAAACATGTGATACTTGTCTGAGTCTTGCTTCTTTGTCTTAACATGCTAATCTCCAGTTCCATCCATTTGTTGCAAATGACACAATTTTGTTCTTTATGGCTAACCCTAACATTCCATTTTTTCTCTATCCGTCCTTTAATGGGAACCTAGGCTGATTCCATATCCTGGCTATGTGTACATCTGTGTTTACTGCGGCAAAACTCACCACAGCTATTGAAACATGTTATCTGATGCAAAAAATTCATATATTGGGTTATTAGTCATAATAAAATGAAATCGTATCATTTTCAGGAAAATGGATGGTACTGGAAATCATCATGTTAAATGAAATAAGCCAGACTCAGAAAGACAAGTATTACAAGCGTGAGAAAGCGGGGTGCGGGGGAGGGCGGTGATTGAGGGTGAGGGAAAGAGGGAAGAGGATCCAGGGAAGGAGATGAGATGAAGGAAGGGAAAAGAGGCTGAGGGGGGAATAGGAATGATCAACTTATGTAGTATGTGTGTACATATATGCCAAAATGAAATCCATTATTTTATATAACTAACATGAAGAAATGAAAAAAGAAAGACGGCCTCTGGCAATGGCCTTGTTGCTACATCTTCCCATGACAAAAGCAGAAGGGCAAGAGACCCTGTGAGGGTGGTAATGAAAAGGAAAGGGCCTAAAATAGTTCTTTTATCAGGAAGCCACCCCCGTGGTATGGTAACTAACTCCTATGATAGTGAAACCGTCCCTGAGAACAGATTCCTCATAACGTCAACGTCCAAAGGTCTTCCTTATTTCATCATTGCACTGGGGATTTAGTTTCCAACGCAGGAACGTTGGGTGGTATGGTAACTAACTCCTATGATAGTGAAACCGTCCCTGAGAACAGATTCCTCATAACGTCAACGTCCAAAGGTCTTCCTTATTTCATCATTGCACTGGGGATTTAGTTTCCAACGCAGGAACGTTGGGCGACACATTCAAGCCCTAGAACGTGGTTTCTATACACTTCATCAAAACTTGTTGCCAACTAGGCTCTGAGTTCTTTTTAACTTTTATTTTCATAGAGATAAAAAGAATTCAATTGTGTGATTAGATGAATTAAGATAAAATAACATGCTCACTATTGACAAGTAGTTGAGTAACTGTCAGGCTATTCTAATCATTTACTTAAACATTTGGCTCATTTCTATAAATATATTGATCATATGAGTTAAAAGAGAAATGGAAGTTCAAGATAGATTAGTGATAGTGATTTGTACTCTTCCATCATGTTTGTTATGTGTAAAGTTGTAACTTTCCACTAGTTTTTTGTTTTATGTTTTGTTTCTTCTGGGTTTTTTTTTTTTTTTTTTTTTGTGGGTACCGGGGGGTCGACCTCAGGACCTCGCGCGCCAACAGGCACCCGTGCCGCTGAACGATATCACTGGCCCCTTTTTCGTATGTGGGTTCCGGGAGTCGAACTTGGACCCTCGCGCTTGCCAGGCAGGTGCTTAGGCCGCTGAGCTATCTCACCGCCCCTGTATCTTCTGTTTTAAATAGTCCCACAGATTTTTTGTCTCTGAAATCCTTTGTCAATTTATGGAGGTATGCATTAGAAAATACATGACTTGGAAGAAAAAGGAGCACATTAGAAATATTAAATACCATACACATACATAAAATTATGTATTATATCAATTTAGGGAGAAAAGACATGAAATCAGTAACCGAAATACAGTGTTATAAAACATCATTATTATATTTCCTTACTTTTATGTATTTATTTCTTTTATGTGAGTACCGGGAGTTGACCTCAGGACCTCGCGCTTGCCAGCAAGCGCTTGTGCCACTGAGCGATATCACCGGCCCTTTTTTCATATGTGGGTTCCAGGAGTCGAACTCAGGACCTAGCACTTCCCAGGCAGGCGCTTATGCTGCTGAGCTATCTCACCAGCCCTATATTTCCTTACTTTTAACTAATAGTTCACTGATAAAAAAAGGAGAAGTATGAAATTTTTAGTCACGTGATTTCTTTACAAATGAGGAGTTATGTGCTCAAATGTGGGATAATAGCTCAGCTGCAGTGAAAACATCTTCGAGGGGTTCGTGCTTATGAACATTAGCTATAGCAGAGTGTACAGGAATTCATATATCACCCGCAACCCCCTTAGAGTGTATGTTAACACATCTGAAAACACAACATAAAAGTTCCAGCCTTAGAGATGAGAATGGAGATGGACTAACTAATCCACTAATGTCTTTTCTCTGTCTCCTGAATTGTCAACATTCATACTTGATATGACATCTCACATATTTTTTTGAAACTCCCACCTTAATCTTACTTTCGCTTCAGCTTTTACACCCCTCTGTCCCAAAAACTGTTTATAATGATATATATGATTAATTGTTGAACTACATGTGTTTAATTGTTGCAATTGCCATAATCTTTATGTAATTGATTTTAATTTTATCTTCCAGTCTTCCTTGACCTCAATCACTTTGCTCCTGTCCACTTCCTTAGCAAGCCCCCATGATATCCAAGAGTATCTCCTTGAATATGAATGTATCATGATAGTAGTTTTTTTTCCTATGGCTGTTTCGAAGGGAAAAAAATTTTGCTAAATTTAAAGAAAAATGTGCTAAAAGGTCATTCTAATTGTAATTTTTATTTGATGCTGCTCTTAAACTATGCAAGTTTTAAATCTATTTTTAATTGACAAATACTGTGCATGTTATGTACAAAGTGATATTTTGGTATATGTATACATTCTAATGCACTTTTCATATCTACTTGGAGTTCTAGAGCATAAATCTTGCACATTTTAGTTCTGCTCTCCTAAACAGTCTGTATCTCTCCCATGCCATAAACATACTGTAGTGATTATCATTTGCACATCACCTATTTTCATAAGAGAAATCATATACAGACTTGGTTAAAAATGTATACACACTTCAGGAAAAGAAAAACTTGTATAAATATTTTAATACTAAGTTTATTGAGACATCATGAATTAATGAAAGTTAACTTTGGCCTCTAGAGTTGTAAGAGGTGGTCAAAGTGGTGGCCATTAGCTTCCAGAAATTCCAGCGAACTGCTGCTTGGGTAACCTTGACCATTGAGATTGCTGCACATTCATTTTCAATTTCTTCTCTAAAGGCCAGCAGTGTAATGGGTTTTCTGTGATATACAGCATACCCTAGGGTTCCCCATAGGAGGGTAACACCATCTGTGAAAAAAAATCACAATTTTTCTTTTTCCGAAATGTGTGTATACATTCTCTTACTCTCTTTCCCTCTTTCCCTCTCTCTTTCTCTCTTTCTCTCCCCCACTTCAAGAATCGTTCTGTTACATCACATCATCACATATTCTACGGGTAATGAATTGTACTTATGATAGCTCAGTATATTTAAGATAAACCTCCTTGTAAATCTTTCTCAATCTATAATCAGTCAACATTTTCTATATTATCCTCTGTTGAACAAAAGCCTAAATTTAGATGTACTCAGATCTGTTACATTTTTGCCCATATGGTCTATGTGTTTGGTGGTCTCAATTTTTTTTTATATATTCTTCTCTTAACCTTATATTTGATTCTTTCATATTTAAAATTATATCTTAATTTTCCTCATATGGTACAAGGTAAGGATTCACGTTTTTAACATGATATACAAGATTCTCCTAATATCTTTGCCAAAGCAATCTGCAATTTCACCATCTACTACTGGTGCCAGCAGTATTACATATTGAGTTATGTAGTTAGGGAGTATTTTCTGAGTTCTCTACATTGTGTTAACACTAGATATCTCTTTGTCCCGTAACAGAGTTTTAACTCTGTACTCTGTACAGATACAGTGGTACTTCAGTTCACGAACTTAATTTGTTTTATGCTTTTGGGGATGATGGACATATTTGTTTTTGTGGGGAAGACGGCCATGGTAGTGCTTGTCACCTAATGTAGAGTTTGTGAACAGAGGCAAAATTTTGTTGAATGCTTTTGAGAATCAAATTGTTTGGGAACAGAAATGTTCTTGAACCAAGTTATTACTGTATTCTGGGTTCTTGGTTAACTCTTAGAAACTTAACTTTGTTGCTATTTTAAATCTACATCAGTTGGGCTGGTGAGATGGCTCAGTGGCATAAGTGCCTGCCTGGCAAGCACGAGGGCCCACATACGAAGAAAGGGCTGGTGATATCACTCAGTGGCACGGGCGCCTGCTGGCATGCAAGGTCCTGAGGTCGACCCCCAGTACCCACAAAAAAAAAATAAAAAATCAAAAAATAAATAATTCTACATCAGTAACCCACCTCTTCCATTTGAGGTTCATTGTTGTGTGTCTACCACCATACTTCCATATTGGAAGTTTCTCGTCTAAACTTCATTTGCACCTATCTGTGTATTTGATTTCCACTACATAACCTGATGTTTCTCCTGCAGTCTTTTCCATTTTAGTAGTAGCTACCGTGTTCAGTCCTTTCTGACATTGAATCATAAATCCTTTACTGATATCCTTTCTGTATTATTCTCCTCACCATCCCATTTAACCCATCATTAACTTCTATTTTAATATCAAAGTTATTTATAAGAGTGGCCTTTTAAAAATTAGCACATAAATTTTAATTGAACAAATGAGTGGATTGTCCTCTCTCAGGGTTAGTGAAAACTTTCAGATTGCATTAGCAATATTTTTCTAAACTTTAGCATAGCATAACGTTATAGTCACAAGTTGAATTGTTATGATAATAAGCTTATCCTCAAGATATGTTGTGAGTATTAATAAGAGCAATCTAAAATATTCTGTAGTAATAAATATTCCCAAATTCTGAAGGTCTATATCTTACTAAGCAAAGTCTGATGACAGTCTGGGCAATTTTTTAGGATAATTATTCTCCATGAAGTTTTGTAGTAATACAGGTAAGTGGAGTCTTCACTGTCTTGTAGCTATGTAACCTGGAAATCACGCTCATCTTCATTGACATTGAAAGAGAAGAGAATGTTGTGTGGCCTTTCTCTCTCTAGAAGAAGCTTTTCATGAAAATGACATTTCATTTCTAATCATAGGCCATTGTTCGAATCTGAACCAAAAACTGCAAAGAGTCAGAGGAATTTAATCCTCATGCAGAATGGGGATGGGTGTGTACTGAGTCTCCACTCACCAACACGTGTGACAAAGAAAGGACTAGAAATCTCTGTATCCATAATTCTATGTCCTTCATGTTTTTTCCAGCATCCGTGTATTGTGATGTAGACAGCCTGTTCTCTTGAGACCATTGATTTTAAGTTTTCCAGAGATAATGCTGTTGAAATAGGCCTATTTTCAATATTTTCTTTTTAGAATTTCAGTTGAAATGAGAACCATTGCGAAGAAATAGAGCTGGATATATACGAATAGCTACAGATTTTGATGTACATATAGATCTGTTGGCATAGCTGTATATATAGATCTGTAAGGATATAGATGTGTGTGTTTGTATGTCTATAAATATTTGTATTTCCCACTTAAATGCCCCAAGAAGAATAGCATGAACTCACCTGACTGTAGCCATGTTCAGCCTACTGAGTTGATTGTGAAATGATTTTAGGAGATGTTGGAGAAGCAAGTATAAACCTACACCTGCAGAAGTCCAGTGGATTCCATCATTGAACTAGCATTTGATTTTGGACTGTTTTGGTGGTCCTTCCTCTATACATCCATTTTCACATTGAAAATTACTCAGTGATAATTCCTACTTATGCAGGATGCTAGAGGATTAAAGAAGATAGTATAAATAAAGTATTTGGCATAGTCACCAACACATAGAAAATGCTAAATGATTCCAAGTAATGAGAATATGTGATTTTATCTTATTTTTAACATTTGATTTTAGCTTTTGGCATAAAGTATATTAGGCATCAAAACATTTAAGAATGTTTTTGTAGAGAATAGTAAACATTCTTTTTAAAACTATGATTTTTCAAAGTTAAAAGGAAAGACAAAAATGAACTTTGAAATATTTTGTCTGTGTATTTCAGTTGTTTGTAAGTAATCTCAGCTGTTGCTAAGACAGCCTAAGGAAACAAATCTTTTAGTGACCTGTGTTCTAGCTCAATTTTCTGCTAATGAGCTACAGGATTTAGAAGTGGCGTTTGTGCCTGAGTCTCAGGTCTGTCAGTTCTTCCATGAAGGGATTATGAGGCAATATATTGAAGCCATCTTAGCACATAGATTCTAATATTGAATTATTTTTAGAATGTATGAAGTGGACATATTTTACCTAAGGGTAAAAAACATAAAATATTTTATGTAAACTTTTGTGTAGATTTTGTACATAATAAGACTTGGGATCAGAAAGAAGTAATGATATAGTTCTTGCTATCAGGGAGCTTCTAATATTAGTGTGGTTAAATTCCTGGCACTGTTGATAGAACAAGAGACTGCTATTTCTAGATGTTGAGGAAAACAGTGGAGGGAAAGATGACAGAGTAAAATTCTGTGGTGATTCATTAGAAGTTCTGGAAGCGAGAATATTATGTCTTCTCTTTTCAGATTCATTGTCCCAGCTTTAAAATGCTGCTGCCATTAAGTCACGTAGGCAGCTGCCATATAATGTACAATTTAGTTTCTTAGAACCTCATAATCCACAAATATAGTATACGCAACAGTAATGCTTTTAATTACATAAGGTACACACATAGCAACTTCTTCTGATATTGTTAAAAGATACCTGAAGGGACTTCCAAAAGGAAATAAAGGCTAGCTTTTAACTTAAGCTGATGGAAATGAGCACTGACCTTAAAAAGCAGTATTTGTGGGCATCCACATGAGGGTCTGGATGGTCATTCTGCATGGCTGTTCAATGCAGTTTGTCTCCTGGACAGAACTGGCTCTGACAATGGACCTCTACTCAGCTGTAACCCACGAGTTAACACTTTAACACTTCCTTCTCAAGTTATAAGGTTGCTCTTATTTTCATAGCCAGTTGCTATCAAAACAGCTTTCTAAATTTTCACATTTCCAGGACCTTCTACATCTGTGAATGTGGCCTTTGCCTGGAAGTCTCAAGCCACAAACTAGAGTGCACCTATCACACCACATGTAACACAGCATAGGTCCATGCACGTGGGCTGAATCTGAGCCATTTGGGGACCATCTGGGCATCCTGAGGACTCCAGAGTTCCTTTTTCAGTATTCTTTTTCTTTCTTTGTTTTTTTCCTGCAATCTCCTACTTCATATTGCTCACATACAAACACTCAAACGAAATGTTTAAATTAACTTGTTTGTGTGCACTAGAAGTGTTTGTTGCTACCTTAGATTTGTAACAAGCTGAGGCACTGAGATCGTGTAGCTTTAAATCATCTTCCTTGGACAGCTTTGAGCCACGAACTTGTGGCACATCATTTAAAATCCTGCTCTCCCACCTTCTACCTTCTTTTCCTCACTTGACCTTTTAATTCTGTGTCTAATTTTTGGTACTTATGAGGAAAACTGTAACAAGAGGTAGTATTTCCATTAAGAAATTCTTTTTAGGATTGTGACTATTAATATTAAAAACAGTTTTAAAAAGGAAAATTAATTTTGATGGTATATTTTATGTAACTCTGTAAATATAAAATACTATCATTAAAACATAAAATCAATATAAAAATGTTGATGACATATCTAAGTTCTTCATGTCAAGTCTTCAAATCATTTTATGCATTTTACATTAAAACACATCTCAAATCATGCTAAATTTTCATCAGCAATAATTAAACATTATTTATACGCCATAAAATTTACATTTGAGAAAGTAGATCGACCAACCCCGTTGTTTTAAACGTACGTAAAGTCCTCTGAACACTGAAGTAATTATCACTTTTTAGACTTAAATGTAAATTAAGCAAAATTAAATAAAATTTAAAACTCAGTTTCTTGTATATTAGCCAAGTAAATATGTGGGTATTGGCCACTATCCTAGACAGCCAGTGAACCTTTCATTTTGCTGGAAAATAACACATAGATCTGAATTTAAGAGTAAGAAGAAATAGAAATAACTTTCAGAAACAAGTGAAGTGTCACAAAAATTACTTTTAAATATTTTTAAAGTTCTGGGGAAAATATAATTCACAAAGAAGAAAGAGTGTGGGACTGAGGCAGTGTTAAGTAGGCCCTCTGCCATCTCAGACAGTCCGATACAGATGAAAGGACTCCAGCTCTAATGGAAAAGATTGTTTAGCTGTAAGAAAAAAATTCTCTCTATTCAGAATAGGAAGTCTCAAGAGCTGTGTCCCCAGAGCTCCTTAAAACTGGGGCAAACATTCCTCTGTCTGGATGATTTAGTTGCAGGCCTTCCTGAAGGGCAGGATTGCATCTGTGTTCTCTCAAGGTCTCTGGCTGCTCTGAGTCTATGATTGTAGGATCACTCATGGGTAGAAAGGCCACACTGCCAGCTACTTTAAATGCTGTTCTTGCGAGAACGATTAATCTTTGTGACTACATGACTATAACTATAGAGTTTTCAAACGTTTTTGTTGTTGTTGCCTGAGAATGAGTTGATAATTGAGCTAGCACTTAGCTATGAATGCTACAAAGTGTGGAGTGGAGGAGGAGTATTTTCCATGGCCATAAATGTGATCAATGAACAGCAAATCCCTTGTGAATTTCACACACACACGCACACACACACACACACACACACACACACACCCCTCCCATTTAAATAGTCTATGGTACTCTACAGAAGACCGCTGAGGTCAAGGACATATCCATGGTGAGTTAAATGCAAAGGGCAAACCCATGGGCCTCACTTGTAAATGCTTACTGAACATTTACTTCCTGAGCATTGGCTTTAACTTCTGGCTGTGTGCCTGAATCACACACAACAAAGAGCATCTAAAATCTGGACCTGGGTTATAGAATCCGGTTCTCCACAAGGTCATTTTCAAGTTATCTCAAAAGTCTCATTAATACAAATTGTGCAAGGAACTCTCATTTCAAGAAAGAATGATTCTAGAAACTAGAAAACAACTCTGGCTGATGTCATCAGAATATCTTTCCCCCAGATAAGACTGAGTTATGATTTTCTCTAAATTGTTTTATTTCTTACTCCAGGGAAGTCTAAATTCTTAAGTGCTGTAGTGGTTTTTAAACCATTTTAAACCAAATCTCAAGATGTTGGTTGAGATTAGGCATGGGTTCCTCAGACCAGACACTGATGGCAATGACTTTCAAATTGCATGTCTCTCACAGTCTTTTCCTGGCGATGAGACTGAATATGAAGGAAAGAACCCAAAAAGGCAGTGGTCTAGAATTTGCTCTGGGTTATATTTTGTCATATTCATACCTAAAACATATCCATTTAGTACTATAATAGGTGAGAGAGAGCCATGAATCAAAGCCCTTGAGCCACAATTACACAGTAATCTAGTTTCTCAATAGTGACTATGTTTCTCAAAATTCTGTAATGACTTACCTAGCTGTATATAAAATATTAAGGCTTTTAATTGAAAATGAATAGGCAGGAAACCATTTAGGGGAGTAATTAAATTGTTTTCACTGTTTGATATGAGAAATCAACATGTTCGACACTGGGAAGTTTTCATTGGTGCAGAGGTAGAGAAATGGTTCTACACTACGATGTGCATAAACTGGTACTCTGTGGTGCCCCTGAGATTCACTGTGGTGAATTGCTATGAGTTCTTATGACCACGAACAACCAGGGCTTTGAATATTGGAAAAGAGGGGAGAAAAGTAACATTTCAAGAACATGTTTGGCTCAAACTTCTAGGTACATTTATTTCTACTTAGAAGCATGCAGTGCAGCAAAGGTAAGAAGTGAGTTATGATTGTGGTGCCAACAGCACTACCCTTGAGCCAGGACTCTTTAAATCTCACAGAGAAGAGGATGAACTTGAAATCCAGCTGTCTTGTTCAACTTTATTATTTTATAGTTCATTATTTGGTAGAGTTGTAGAATAGTCACAAGAGATTCTTACTTTGTGGCTTCAGTTCTCACAGATGATGATCTAGGCTTACTGTAACAGTTACTTTCATATGCATAATATTCTTTGCAATGTAAATCTGAAGATAGACTCTATGTCAATGACATTGATGAATCCACCTCTCTAGAATACATGTCTTGCATTGATATGACAAACAAAGATGAATAATATCTTGGCTAAGAAAGATTTGAAGTCAGCTAAGATTCAATTGGTTTTAAGAATAACAAACAGGCTCTCTGATTTGTCTAAAGATTCACATTGTCATCTCCAAAGTTTTTGACTACAGAGATTTAGGCTGTCATTAGATCTAATTATGAACTAGTGATTGATTCATTTAGGGAATAACTCAACCAAATGGCAGTGAATTGAAAAATGAGCAGACCCTGAAGGGACACATTGGCAGTGATAACTAATTCTGTCTGCTGATGGGAATCAACATAGGTCACTCAGAAAATAGCCCTGGACAGAACCAATTATTCACTGTCCATCCACAGTGAGTGGTTTCCTCAGCCATGCTCTACTGACATCAATTAACCCTCATGACATTCTTCAATTATTTGAAATCTCCAGGCATACCCCATCTTTCCATGGGAGCTATCTAGAACGTTTCAAATTTGTTTTGCTTTCCTTGCAAAGGTTTTAAGCTGAACAGCTGTGACATTTCACTCTTTATTCTTAAGAGCACTCTGTCCATCCATGTTAGTTACTTGCTTACTTTACTGAGTACATCTTGACATTTTAAAAATGAATGCAGGCCTCTAGTGAATTCTTGAGATACTCAGATTTAATAGCTGCACTAGTTTGTTGTTGTATATAGTCATCTTGAAGATGCATTAATTGCACATCAGGATTGATTTTAGTAAAGGGTCCATGAGAAAAAGCCCACACAGAACCATCTGGTGCTCTATGAACTCATTGTTGAAAATGTGTGAGGCTACTGTGGCAAGTGTTGGTGTGGAGAGAACCGCAAAGGGTATATTTTATTCCACATAAATTTCTTCAGTTAGCAACAGCTTTATAAATTCCTGCTGTAGACCATCAACTACACTTAGATTAGCTTTAATGAGGGAGCTATGTACCAAGAATCCTAACACAGAAACTCTTAATGAGAACTGATTACACGTTTTTTCCAAATGAGTACACAAGGATACATACCTAAAGGTGAATTGCAACATTTTCAAAACTGACATTTCAAAAGAAACAAATACTGAGTAGGAAAGGAGGATTGAACAGCAGTGGAAGAGGTAATTTCATAACCAAATGAAAGGATGTTATCAAAGGAAGCTTTTGCTCTTGGTCAATATGCCCAAGCATTCCACATTCCACATGGTAATCACTTCTTTCTCTTCTGTTTGGTACACTAGCTTCTTGCCTCTCTTAATGAAAAGAACTGTAAACAATGGTGGTTATATAGGAAAGAGTCAGAAATGATCTTGAGATTGATAAAACATCTAAGAAGGTGGGTGCCAACATGTGGGTGTGGTTTGTCCCCACTGAACCTAACATTGAATTTTGATTCCCCAAAGTAATGGTCTTGAGAGGTAGTGGGACTTTAAGAGGTGAGTAGGTGTTTAAGAGAGATTAATGCTTTTCTCAGGGAGTGAATTTTAGCTATTGAGAGGCTGAATTACTAACGAGGAGAGTTGATTGTTATAAAGTGAGCATGACACTGCCACTTCCTCTCTTGCATGCTTGTCTCCTCTGTTTATGGCCTACCGTAGCACTTCTGCTTTTCTGCCATGAGTTGACACAGCACAAGGCCCTCACCATAAGCTGAGCAAATACTGGTGGCATGATCTTGAAATTCCTTGCCTTATTAGCTAAATAAACTTCTTTTCTTTATAAGTTGGGGCATGTCACATTTTCTTTTTTATAGAAACATGAAACAAACTAAGAGAGGGGGATTGTACCTACTCCATTTTGTATCCCTAGTAACAAGAAGAGGGTGCATATTACATCTAGACACTAACAATGCATTTTAAATAAGCTATTATTCATGCTTGCAATGAGATTACAATAGAACTCAAATGTTTTATGAAATAATATGTTTTATAAGTTTGAGGAGACCAGTGGAGGTTACATAGATGGAATCCCTCATTTTCTACCTTTTACCATTAATAATAACATGCATAATTATTTTTTATCATTGAAAACAATCAATTCAACATTTTGACAGTATAGCACAAAGAAGAGGGTATTTTAGGAGGATGGTGATAGGCTTTATTTTAGACTCTGAATAACTTGTAGGTTATCCATCTGAAAATATCCAGAAGGTAGTTCAAAAAACAAGACTGGACCTTCAAGCTGGTGATAGAGATTTCTATACTCGCTCAGTTTGGGGTTCATTGACTCATTTCTTATCACATACCACACTTTATTCAGAAAGAGATGTCAAGTGGCTCATAAAAGTAATATTAATAAATGAAATATATTACTGGAAAATATGTTTGAAAATAGAATATGAGCAGGAACAGAAAATAATACTAAGTAAGCAATGTCTAATTCTGCCATTCTATTTTACACTCTTGCTAATGGGGGTCACAAGTTTGACTGTGCAGTCAGAGCTTCTAGTGGTCAAAGCAAAGAGAAAAATACCAATAATTATAAATCATGCAAGTTATGCAGTATAAAATACAACCAAATATCAAGAAGTATGGTTTTCCCACAGTGTTCCCAATGGAATCTTTTCCACTGAATTCCCATTATATAATGAAAAAACAATTTTACACCATTTGTCTCTGTACTAGCTAGTATAGAGGGCCACTTCAAAAAGTCCTTTCTTATAAGCAGGAAAACAGCATGATATACTGTTTACATATATGCAAATAGTAAAAAAATGAAAATACACACAGGAGTGATGGATGTCACCTTCACATTTTTGCCTTTAGAGAAGACAAATAGGAAAGAATTATAAATTGGAGGTTAGCTGAATCCACAATGGTTTGTGTTTCAAAAAATAAAAAAAGAATTCTGATATAAAATATCAGTGAACAAAGTATATACATTTGAAATATTTCATAACAAAAAGAAAGTGAGCTAATGGATATTTATAACTTTTTATGAGTATTGATATTTAGAATTGGTCAGATATTCTCAAGGAAGTTAGCAATATAAAGTTTATGAAGCAAATTAAATACATGTTAAAACCTTTGTATGCATTCACAAGATTGTTGTTGCTCTTGGTCTTGTCTAAAGTTTAAAAAATCTGAGTGCATTATTTGATAGAGTCACAATTTTATGGTCTTTTCTGTGGAATCAGGTATATCTAAGTAATCTGACACAGAGGGAATGCACACAGCTTATCTACAATTAATAAAATATATGTATCTCACCTTAAACTTTGGAACAGATATCAAGCATCAGTTCACACTAAATAGCTGGAAATTTTAACAGAGTATATGTTACAATGTAGCTTTTAAGAGAAATAACTTATCCCAGTTTTGCACTTAGATTTGTGAGTCATATTCAGGTTTATAGGGGCCAGACCCCTTCTAGGAGATTGTGTCTGGAGATTTTATGAGAGGCATGGATAATTTACAGCAGATCAAAGGGGAAACCTACAGGATGAAAGTCTTAGGAACCTAAAAGAAGAGCAGACGAGAAAGAATTAGGTTGAGTGACATATATAATAACATAAAATGGTGCCCAATACAAATAGGAACTTTTGAACAATTATTACAAAGGTCAGAATGAGGAGGAAACTCTTTGGATTTGACAAGGCCAGAGCTTAGCTCCAACATATAAATATCTTCTAAGTTAGAGATCTCTGAAAATAGAATGGGCCTATATGGCAAGTTTTTCATCAAAGTGTAAAGATGACAGTTGCCTAGTCCAGAGTATTTTGGAATAGATGTCTGCCTTAGAGAACAGGCTGAATTAAATTGCCCATAAATATTACACATTTATTCACCTATAGGGTAACCTTTTAAATAGTAGATTACATATTTGATTTCTTTGTCATATTTGATACATGGTTCCCAGAGATCAGGTAAGTTTCTAAGATCATCACATAGGAATACTATGTAGATCACAAGAAACCTCAAAACTCTACTAATAGAGAAAAAAATGCTATGTGTCTGTGTTAATATAGAATCACGGAACATTAGATCTAAACTGGACTTCATTTTAGAAGTGAGAAGTAAAGGCCCAGAGAGTATCCAGCCCCTTCTAAGGGTACATGGCTAATAATAGGCAGGAAACTGTCCCCTGAAAGCCACACAGAGTTCTACCACCCACCCCTAGGCTGAGGCTTGGCGTATAGTCATCTGTCCTTTAGCACCAAGAGTGATAACAACAAAATTTCTGGGATGCCGCTCCCCTGCACACAGGACCCCCACCTCCATGCCTGACTTGCAACCTCTAGAAGCAGCATCTCCGCGGAATCCAGCCTTGGAAACAAGCACTCATCCTCAGTTTCCCCCACCCCCTTGCAGCTTCAGTCATTTCTATATGTTCTCACACCATCCTAAGACTTTAACTGCAGTCTCAATGGCCCACAGGCTGGAATTCTATTATAGCCCCCGAACAGGAGAGAGAGGACCACATTTATAAGAGATGATATGTCACTCTTGTCCAGCAAGGCTCCCATTCCAGGCTAAGGTGAATATCCTGCTTCAGTATCAGCCAGTGACTCGGCATTTCAGTCCAACCCCCGGACCCTGGATGGCACTGTTCCAAGTGGGGCAGTCATTCTTCATTCAGCATTATCATGAGATTTACTGTGTCTGTTGTTGTTGAAAATAGAAAAGAAGTTAACCGATTCTGAAGACTAGCATATTAACACACAGGTAAGTGAAATCTGAGGCCAAATATTCCTCAGTAAGAATAAGCTTTGCAGAAATCACATCATTATGAAATAGTAAAGGAGTTAGAGCATCGATTTGAAATAGCAAAATAAAGTTTTTAACCTTGCTTTGTAAGATAACCAATACCTATAGGTAACTTTTATTATCCTAAATGAGCAAGGTATTTACTATATATTCAGGAATTAATTCATTTGCCCTCAATTTTCTTTGCTGTATTTCAGATGCAAAGAATGTTTGCTTCTTAGGAATCGCTATGGACTGGTACAAGAACTAATGTTTTAGAAAATATATCAATATGTGCACTTCTCTCCAGTCCAATCAGGATCCAATAATAAATATTCATCAGAAGTATTCACACTTTATGTATAAAACCATTTCAGAAATGTCAAGGGTATAATGAATCCTAAGGATTCTTCTAGATCTTTCTTGTGACTTAATAATAGCAATATGAAATTGGTTGCTTATGAAGGAATAAGAAAGGGTTGTTTTCTCGTGTTTGTGAGTAGGCTCATGATTTAATAAAGGAAGTATTTCTAGTTCCTTCTTGGCCATCATACCTGCCTGTGTGACCCTATAAAAAGAAAAGAACAGCTGGACAAATACTAAAGAGACCAACCTTATCCTGAATTCCCAACCGTTAGCCCAAGAGAAGGGGCTGTCAGTGTGCTGGCTCCTGACTCACTTTTCTCTCAGTTCTTCTTAGCGTTAAAGCATCTCCAGATAGGTATTTTTTTTAGAGTAAATATAATACAAAATATTCCCATAAGAAAATATGTAAAACAACAGTGCGTCACTATGGTAGACTTTCTGTTTGCATCCTCACCAATGTCTAACCTATTCTGCTATTCTCTCTCTGTCTAGCATTTACTTGCTTAATATACATTGTCACTTGACATTGTCCCTAGTGACCTCCCCTTCTGCATCTCTCTGTCTTTCTGTCTCCCTCTGTCTCTCTCCCTCTCTTCTTCTACCTTTCCCTCTCACTCACTCTCCGAAGCTTCTTGCCCTGAGAGCTACAGCTGTCCTGTAAACAGACACGCCTTTAGCCCCTGTTGAAAGCAGAGCTGACAGGTGAACAGGTCCCTGGAGTCCCCTCTTAGCCAGGAGACACAACATCCTCAGTGTCTGATCTTTATAACTTTACAGTTATTTCAATAAGTGTAATGCATTTCAGGTTGTCTATGCCATTTTGAGTTTTTTATTTTGTTATTTATAACCAAAAACTGGTACAGTAATTATTCAAAATTATTTTGGGGGAAAGAGCGAGGAACTAAGTCATACACCAAATGTCTATATTTTATGGCATTTTATCCCACTAGATGTTAGAGAAATACTTTCCCAGTTTTATACATAGGAAAACTGATGTGCAAAGAAGCTATGCAACTTGTCTGAGGTCATAGTGACAGAAACAGAATCATCATGAGGCCCATCTAAAACCAATCTCCATTTTCTTGCTTTCTTTTTTTTTTTTTAGTGTGGGTACCGGGGGTCAAACTCAGGACCTCACGCTTGCCAGGCAGGCGCTTATGCCGCTGAGCCATCTCACTGGCCCACAATCCCCATTTTCATTCTGTTATACCAGCAGCTCTCGTGCTATTTCTTCTTTATCACATGTAGCAGATGAAGTACAGGTGCTGAAAACACTCCCATAGACTTGAATGTAATTCCTGACTTCTGCCCGTAACTCAACCCAATTATCGGCTCTTCAAGAAAATAAAACAGGATGCAAGTCGGAGTGGCATTCTGGTAGGCTAATGTTGACATTTCTTTAATTTAAACTGCAAAAAATTACCGTAAACCCACTAGGGCCTTCTGTAGTTTAATTTCATATTATTTTTGACAAATCTTACTCTTTTCTACCTCTCTCTATGCTTGTTATAAAATGGATGTTTGTGTTCTCCCAAAATGTGTATGTTGAAACCCTAATCCACAAGGCGATGTTACTGGGTGGTGGAGCCTGTGCAAGTGGTGAGATGTTGAGGCTGCAGCCCTCGTGAATGAGATTAGTGTCTTTACAAAAGAGACCGCAGAGACCTAACCACCCCTTCAGCTATGAAAGGCACAGAGACAAGATGACCACCTGTCAACCAAGAAGCAGCCCTCACCGTAAGCCAAAGCTGCCAGCAACTTGGTCTTGGACTTCCAGACTATGGGAAATAAATTGTTGTTTATAAACAGCCAGTCTGTGGTATTTTGCTTTAGGAGCCCAAAGTGAATTAAGACAATGCTAATAAAGCAGATGAACCTTCTTACACTTTCAGGGCATGCTGAAGGTCTAACAAGTTATGACCCATGTAGAAAAAGAGGGTACAGGTGAGAGCTGTCAGGCTGAGCTCCTGTTATCTTCCTAGGGTACAGGAAATACTCCACAGTCTCTTGGGAAGTGGTATTTTCCAGCCAAAATCAGTAGAGTTCTCCAAGCTTGATATCAACCCTGTTCGGCTGACATTATACTGTTTGCTTTCAACAACTGTACTCACCACATTAAAAAAAAAATGGCTTGAAATAGCTTACAATAAAGTCATAGAACCTGTCATTGAAAAAAAAAATGGACCAACAGTAGAAGGTTAGGAAACCAGCAATAAAACTGGGAAAGGGAATCACTAGGCACCTTGAAGAGTCACCAAATGCTAAGACAGGAGTTGAGCCTGACACGTGATTCAACTACCAGTTCTATTTTCTGTTTTCATTTCATAGAAGTTGCTGTACTGAATATACACAAATTCCATACACAACTTCAATTAAATGGGTTGGCAAACCACAACTCATACTCAAGTAACTTAAAAAATAGGTCTTAATGATGTTAAAAATTGATATCTGGACAATTATCTGGCCAACCAATTGAATTTGGTTCAGAACATGATAGTGATCTGCTGGTATTGGACCTTGAATTAAAACAAAAAATTCAGAATTTTCTTCTATAAATAAATTATCCTCTAATCTGCATTCCCTGATTTTGAGTTTTTGCTTAAATTGCAGTGATCATTCTCTAGGGGAATTTTATTCTCTTAAAAAGGACCATACTCAAGGATTCTCAATTTAGACCCTTTCCCTATGTTTGGTCCCTCTCTTCTAAATCAGCCTTCCACACTGATGGTGTAGTTCCAAGGACTGGAGTCAGGGGCCCAGAGAAAAAATACTTGAGCCTCAAGCACATATGTACTGCCTGTGTCAACACAGCAGCAGATACTCCCGGACATATCCCCAGATCACAACATACCTGATGGTACCCCATGTCTTCTTAGTAAGTCATGAATATTAGATGATTAAGAACATTAGATGTCTCTCATTCTTTTCACACCTTTCCATCTGCTAACATGCTCTACCAAGAGAGTAGTACTCTCGACCACACTCTACTAAGTCTTTACATAATCTGCCTCATAGGTCAAAACTAACTTAATTATCTATCCTGAAACCATCATATGGATTCTGACTATTTTTCATAAGTTATTTACCTTTATTCTTAGTTTTAGACTTAGCATTAGATACTCCCTGCCAATCCTCTCCCTCTCTCCCTCCCCCCATCCCAAAATCACAGTTGCAGCTCTCAACCTGGCATTGGCATTGTAAGATTCCAGTCTGTCTGCCTGACTTCTTTTTTTAAATCTCAATTGCAGGGCCAGTGAGATGGCTCAGTGGTGTACGCGCCTGCCTGGCAAGCGCAAGGGCCCGAGTTCAACTCCCGGAACCCACATACGAGAAAAGGGCCAGTGATATCACTCAGCAGCACGGGCGCCTTCTGGCACACAAGATCCTGAGGTTGACCCCCGGTAACCACAAAAAAATAAAAAATAAAAAATAAAATAAATCTCCACCGGGCTTTTCAAGAGCAAGGACATTATTTCTTTTGTATCCCCTGCCCACTGTCTGGTGGCTTATAGATTTTTTTTTTCTAAGTAAAGGAAACAGAGAATAGAACAACCCACAATGTAGTTTAAATACAGCGACATAGAGCTGGTCTGAAGTAAATACCTGGCTGGTGGTTATTTCTCTCAACATTCTACCCAGATGGTGTCTGGTCTGACTGGAGACAAACAGCCAGATTTAAGGGAAATCACCAGGTTCTCTGTATTGTGAAGAGCCCTGCTACTATGTATCCTCCTGGCATGAATGTCAGCTCACAGCTGCACAAAATCACACTCCCTCCTTGGGAACAGGAAATCTAGATCATGCCCAGATGTCCAGGTTCCTGCCGAGTGTCATTGTGACTGTCCATTTCCTTTGTGTGACAGTAACAGAGTAGGAGCTTAGTGCCCCTCACCTCAGCACCTTGTGAGCCTCAATAGACATCCTTTTTTGCCTGACTTTGGCATCTATTTATTTTTTGATTAAAGCTCCTCATCTGATGCTTTATTTCTTGAACACAGCTCATTTTAGCTGGGGGGCACTATTAAACTCCTATCTGTCAATGGTGTTCATGAAAAATGAGGCGATCACCTAACATGCGCCATATCACCACACCGATCAGGTGTGCAATCTGAAGGTTACGACAGTCTCATGATCCCAAGATAGACCACATCCAGGCCTGGCAGGGAAACAAATCAGTTATCTACACCAAAGCAAAGGCTGTGAAGTGGTTCCAGGAGAATCCTCCGCACAATCCCCAAAGTGGAGGCTTAGCACTTTCATGATCCAATTCCAAATATAACATCTATATTTGCACTGAGGTCCCAAGGGGAGAAACCTGCATTGCAATGAATGTGTGCTTTGTATGCTGAAGCAAAATAAACATGATGCTGTAATTATCCTTGTTTTCATAGAGCTGGGACGCTAATCTCTGTCCCTGGCAGGCAGACTCAGCACTTTGCATTTGTTTTGTGATGATACATGGCCTTGTAATGTGTTTGTATGTGTCAGCATTTTGGCAGAATCTGGATGGACACCACATTGGAACAATTTGTGAATGTCGGCTTGATTAGAAATTAGTATTGCGATCATTTTGTGATCCAGCTCTGCCTTGCATTTCCACTATATGAAAAAGCTTATGAATGTAAACTATGACAGTGGTATCTTTTCATGGCAGCTTCTGGATTTTCCCCCTCATTCTAGGTTAAGTTTACAAATGATTGAGGTAGTAAGAGATGAAGGAATAGTATTGAAAAATTCCACTTTCCACTCTGTGTCACTGTTGGGCTTGACACTTTACATTCCAGTATTGGAGTGTCAATATTTTGGAGCTAGAAGATGTTACCTTCTGGAACATTCATTTATTCGTTCATGCAACAAATCTTTGAGTGTGTGTCAGTCAGTTCTCTGTCACTGTGACAAAATATCTGAGATAATCAACTTAAAAGAGAAAAATAATTATTTTGACTCACAGTTTTAGAGGTTTCAGTCCATGATTGTCCTGACCTGTTGTTTGGGACCTGTGATAAAGCAGCCCATCATAGCAAGTAACACATGGCAGAGCAAAGCTGTTCACCTCATAGCGGCAGGAAGCAGAGAGAGAGGGGGAGAGGGAGAGAGAGAAAGAGAGAGACAGAGGGTGGGACCAGGGACCCCACATTCCCTTGAGGGGAATGTCCCCACTGACCTAACTTCTTCATACCAGATCCTGTCTCCTAAAGGTTCCACTGCCTTCCAGTAAGCCCCACAGACTAGTAACTAAGCCTTTAGCATATGAAACTTTGCGGGGGTATTTAAAATCCAAACACTCACTCCACTCCAAGTGTTTATCACTTGGATAAACAGGTGACGCCACCAAAAATATCTATAACATTTTAGGTACATTAAATAAATCAAATCCATGCATGAAAAATCTAATTTTAGAATGTAGGTGAACCTAGATTGAAACTCCATATAGTAATATCAAAAAAGGATTCTCCTACTTTGTAGTTTGGCCTTTTGCAACTTTAGTCTCCTAGTTTGGGGGCAATGCTACATAGTCATCTTCTGGTCTTCCTCCCTAAACAAGAATTAAGGATATTGGGAAAAACATCCTTTGAGGTACATGAATTATAATTTGGAGGCAAAGTTCTCTCCATTTTTTAGCCCGAAGAAACATTACCCCTTTTCAATGCTGCTTCTTTTCTTTGTAGCTAATTTTCAGAAGTTTCTTTTTTTTGTGTGTGGGTACCAGGGGGTCGACCTCAGGACCTCACACGCCAACAGGCACCGGTGCCGCTGAGCGATATCACCGGCCCCTTTTTCGTATGTGGGATCCGGGAGTCGAACTCGGGCCCTCGCGCTTGCAAGGCAGGTGCTTACGCCGCTGAGCCATCTCACCGGCCCCAGCAGTTTCTTAAACTTGTAAAATTCTTCTCCCCTTTTTTGAAGTCCTTGATTATTAGTTCTATAGAGAGGAAAAAAATATATAAATATATATAAATATATATAATATATTTTTATATGTTTGGTAGGAAAAACATTTATTTATATATATTATATAAAATATATAATATATTACATATAATACATAATGTATAATATATATAAATATATATTTTTATATATATGGTAGGAAAATATTTATATATACATATATAAATTGGTGGTTCATAATTATATTTGCAGAGTAGGAATTTTACCTGAAAGACAGCAGGTTGAAATTGAGAATGGATGGCAATGGATAAAATGGTGCTCTCAGAGGGCTCTACATATCCTCAAGCTATAATCTTCTCTGACATCAAGCACATCACTGTTATGCCAATTTTGTGAAAATGTGAAAGGTAGGATGGGCTTTGCCCAGCTACTAAGTTTTCTGAGGTTCTGTCTGTTCTCTGATGCTTTTCCTGCCATGGCTTTACCATTTATTAAACACCATGATCATGAAAGGAGAACTCTTGTCCTGACTAGGCAGTTCCAACACTGAGTTCCAGTGACTGCATGGAAATCCTGTGTCTGAGTTGAACAGTGACCACATGTGGGAAGGGTTAAGTGATTTCCTTTGAAGGTGACATGAAACAATTAGATTCGTCTGAAGGATACCAGACACCACGAGTGCTAACATATTATGCAACTTTTCTTTTGCAGTATTGACAGTGCTTGAACAGTGAAATCATATCTACACACACTTTACTTGTGAGTTGGAAATATAGTTTAGCTACCCCAAACCATCATCTCATGTGCGCTGTAAATGCCACCAGTTTTTTGTTGTCACTGACAGCCAAACAAAATTGTTTGCATACTTCAGCATGCACTGAAATTACCTAGACAGTATGTGAAATCAGGGTGCTGTTCCCTCTCCCAGACTTTTTTTAGTAAACAGTGGAGCCCTATTCCTAATGGCTATTCCTGGGCCACATTTCAGAACCACTGCCTTAACAGATGGCTTTTCTTCATATGGCTGTTCTTTCCTGTCAGGAATAATGCCTCTTTAGTCATCATGGAAATACAGTGGCATTAAAATGTATTATTTGTCTTAGTATAGTTTCTGACTTTCTGAAAGTACTGTAGAATGGTCCCAAAGGAAGGGTTCATAACCAGCTTCCTGTGAAACACAGCTAGACAAATTACAGTCTACCCGATGCAGATGTACAATTGGAATTCAAATTGATTTGTGTGCATGCTTTGCTTATGAGTAGCATTATTTATAAAACTTGAAATTGGACTGTCTTTATGGAGACATTATTTCTATTCAGTTCAATGCAAAGTGATTCTTTTTTGCATCTGAAATTTGTAGAGCTAACAGATGAGCACTGAGTTGAATTTGTATACTGTTTGCCATACTGAAGTACTAGCGGCATATGTCACAGTCCATGTGCTGTTTCAGTCACCCAAATGCACATGCAACTTATGTCGCATATTTGTATATAGATAAAGAAACACACATAGAGGAATCTTTAATACTATATATTCATATATGTTCTATATATGGCATTTTAAGTTCACTTGAATATGAATACATACATCAAGGAAATGTTCATAAGCACTTTTAAGCAGCATTACTCTAAGAGGGACTAGTTGCGGTATAAACAAGGAATGCTTACAACATTAAAATTCATTTAAAAATAAATTTATTTGATAATGCCTGCAGAACACAAAGTTAACAAATCCCATGATGACAGGCTTCCAGCTAAAGAAGAGAAGGATGACAAGCCTCTTTCTTTTTTTTTTTTTTTTTTTAGTTCTTTTTTTTTTTGGTGGGCACCGGGGGGTCGACCTCAGAACCTCGCGCGCCAATAGGCACCCGTGCCTCTGAGCGATATCACCGGCCCCTTTTTCGTATGTGGGTTCCGGGAGTCGAACTCGGGCCCTCGTGCTTGCCGGGCAGGCGCTTAAGCCGCTGAGCCATCTCACCGGCCCCGCCTCTTTCTTATTTGATCTGAAAAACAAAGATTTTTAAAGGCATAAACATGTAGAACAATTATGAAACACATTATAGGCATATGAGGTCTTAATATAACTATGATACTAATCTATAATATCATATGTCATATCTTTCAGGGGGTGGTAGAACATAATCAAGTGGATTTGCTGTGTGGCATTTGCATTTAGTGTCTTCTCTGGAGAAATCGGGTAAACAGAGAAGTAGAACAACAGTGTGTTTGCTGAGTGTCCTAGGTGGTGAATCCCTGGACACATTCAGGAAGGCCGAGGGAAGCGTGACCTACAGGAACACATTCTTGGACCATTGAAGATCTCTGGAAGAACCTAAAAAATGCTCTTGAAATGTGTTACCTTCTCTTGTCTCCTGAGTTAAATTCTCGTGTCAAAAGAAGCGCTTTGACTGCTCTTGTTCAGACAGTTTGCCCATATTCTCTAAATTACACTGGGGTACTGCCAGTAAGCCTCAGTTCACTTCCCCCAATCAGAAATACACTTTTAAATACTGTCCAAACAATCTACAACTTACTCCCAGGTATAGATAACACAGTCCTGGTAGAAGAATTATGATCCAGGACTCCATTCAGTATCACAGAGAGCCTCTACCTGCCCATGAAGAGAGAGGATATAAAATCATCCAAATTTATCAAACTGAAGGCCAGCACCTTTTAAAAACTCCATGGGCGATAACTGATTTTCATTAGGTACAAATTCTGGTTTCTCAGGAAGATTCTCCTTTTCTTATTTTGACATTATCCCCAACCTCTTCTCCCTAATTGCATCTGGTATCTAGTAATGCTTTAGTTTATTTCTCTCTTGTGTTTGTATAGTTTTCATCCAACAACTCTCAATCAATAATTTCTTTGAGCATTCATGTGCAGTGTCCCAAAGACAGTTATTAGTTCTTTAGGAATCTCAGAAAAGAAACACTATTTCAAATCATGCAAGTACTTCAGCTTGTGCAAAGCAGAGCTGGTGACTTTTAAAGTTGACTTTGATCAGATGGCTTTTGCAAGATGCTCCTGCTCCAGGACGGATTTGCAGAACCTTGTGCAGGATCATTTTCACTTTTGACACAACCTCAAAGAAGCCAAATCCAATGGCAATGCTGTCATCTGTGTGCCTGCCTCACGGCGATGGCAACTGTGATTATAGCACGGCCTCCCCAGAGCCCTGTGTCCCTGCCAAGAGCTGCTCCCAGACAGAAAGCAGGTGTCCGAGCCCAAGGCAGTGACAGGAAAGCAGAGCCTCGAGGAGCTTCAGAAAATTATAGGTCTGTTTTGATCTCTGCACATGTACTTTGGAGAGCCAACTCTTATTACAAAACAGCTTTGTAGTTTTCTTTTCTTTTGCTTTCCACAGAGCAAATCTTAAACATAGCTCCAAAATAAAATGGTTTTCAAATTTCTACTGCCATAAAATTCATACTGACATTAATTAATTGGAGCCAGGAAAGTATTTCTTTTTGGATTTAATGTTCTTGTAAGATTTTCTACTAGTGACAAATTTCAGGAGCCAGGAAAGTATTTCTTTTTGGATTTAATGTTCTTGTAACATTTTCTACTAGTGGCAAATTTCAGATATTCTATACCCCCGAAGATAATTTCTGTCTCTGTGATCTCAGTTGAAATTCTGTGTTTATATCACTACATAAGCACTATTCATAACTTAGCCCCATAATATAGAATAACTAGATTCCCAATTCTATGGTTTCATATTTTGTCTATTTTTTTTCTACCTACTTGGCTTTAATTAGCTCCCAACTCTTAGGTATAGTGTAAATGTTTCATTATGTTTAAACAAACTGGTTATTTTATTTATTTTACATTCTTAGAGACATGTCTCAGAACCCTGTTCATTGAATGTTCTCCAGGCCTACTCGTTAGCTGGCAACTGAAGACCTCCCATAACCATCATGATTATATTTTTTTCTATTACTTTTTGTCTTTCTCTTATAAAGAATCTGTTATTGTCTAGGTATTGTGACTGTTACATCTAAATGTAAAATGAATGTTTACACTTTTGATTTAGTCTTTTCTCACCATAGACTCTGAAAAATATTGTCAAAGAAGTAGTTTCTTTTATTTTTATGTATCTAAAATTGTTTTATTCCATCTCAATATTCAATTAAAAATCTGAAGAAACATAAAATTCTGCGCTCAATATTGTTAGCTCTCTGAATTTTGAAGATATTACTTCACTGTTATCTAGCTTCTAGTTTTGAATTAAAATGTTTAATGCCATTCTGATTTCAAATCCTTTGTATATAGTCTTCCCCTCAAAAATATTAGTTGAATCTTTTTGGTAGCCAAAAATGTATGGGTACAAATTTTGTTCAGAAATGACATAATGATGTACCTTTTAGTGATTTTTATTCATTTCTTGGTCGTTTGATTGTGGATAAGACCTTTTATGTAGAAACTTTTCTTCTTGAGCTCTGATAAATTTTCCCTGAGCTCTGAAAATTTTATTTTCACTGTCATTTATTCACTTCCACTGTTTATTTTTCCACTCATCTTTTCCTTCTACTGATCATTTCTTTGTTGTTTAATTCTATTTTCTGAGTTATTTTCTTATATTTATTTTATATTTTGAGTTTTCCAGTGTGCAATATTTTTAATTTCCAGTTATTTTTCTGTGTGTCTAGTATTTTTTCTTAGTGGTATGCTATTCTTACCTCATAAATGTGTTCTTTTATCTGAGAATATCAGTATTAAGCTTGAGGTTGTTCCATCTTCTTTTAAATTGTCTTCTTTCTACACAATCTTATCCATTGTCTTAAAAATATTTCAAAATTTATTGTGCTTAAGGAATGTTGTGATCCCTAAAGTGTACACTGACATTTACAAATGAGCTAATTGAAAGCTCCATGCACATGAATGGGGCTTGTTCTGTGGGTATCACTGTATATGTCTAATTGGGTTATTTCCCTGGGAAAATCCAGATGACATTACTAGTAAGTCTTTTCTTTCAGTCTGTTCCAGTCTCTTGAAAAAGTTTTTCCTTCTAGTTCTGAGTGTAAGGCACAACTGTCAGTCTTCTAGAATTGACTTGGGAAGGGAGCTGGGGATGTGACAGTTTGCAATATCAAATTTGTAAATTTTCAGGTAACTCTCTCATTTTCATTACAGGAGCTTTGACCCCAATATGGCTTTGCATTACTAAGTCTAAATTCTCTCTCTGTTCTGTCTTCTGAAAGAATTAAGAAGGGACAGTAATCATGGGGTGAAGGAAAGGATCTATGGTCTAATTATTTTAATCTTTAATTACTTATACATTTAAAGCACACAAAAACATAGAAAATGATACATTGTGTATCCGTGTACTCACAACTGAACATAAAAACAACCCTCAGTGCAGCTAAATGTTCTTCATATTTTTCATTATTATCCTGTCTCTGTTTTTTTAATTCATTTTCACTATACATGTATACACCTAAATAATATAAAGCATTTTGCATGTTGTTAAACATACAAGCTTTTTTCCTCTCAATATTCAGTCTCTGAGGCAATCTGCACTTGAAGGGGTGAGCTCTTCAGCAGAAGCACACCTCCGAGGATGTATGAAACCATCCTGTTGCCTGAGACAATGATGTTGCCGCCTTAGAGGAGCCAGTTCCATCTTCAGATCATGTTTTGGACTAGTTTGTCAGCTGCTAGCTTTTAGCAGCATTTCAGGCTAGTAGGCTTCCATTTTTCTGCCTTGCTTGAAGGTGCCCCACCTAATATCCATAGAAAATTTAGAAATCATTAATTTACCTGCTTGTCCATTCCATTCTCTTACATGTAAAAGAATCATGTAAACTGTATACCAGTGGATCATATCTTCATTATTTCTTTAAATAGTGACTCAGAGGTGGCACCATGATGATGCGCCATAGCTTTGATGTGATGCCTTTAAAAGACACTGTGAATCACTTTGCAGAACACCATTTGGATTAATTGAAGGAAGAAAACCATTAAAACATAGTACCCATTAATGCCCTGAATTGCCTATTGCATTGGTCTCAAATGTGACAGTTCATGAATATCATGATGTTAGAAACCAGTGCAAACACTAATCTTTTATCTGGTTTATATGGGTTCATTGTTTATTGACCACTTTAGCAAAATCTTTACCTTACATAGTATCGCGGGCTGATCAGGCCCGCAACCTCCCAAATGAGTTGATGGTGAAGTCTTAAACAAAAGAGAGAAGTGGTATGATTTTAGGGCTCCAGGAGGATTAAAACCCTCTAAAAGAATTCAAGATTCTCTGGGGATTGAGACAAAGAACTTCTCTGGGCAGCCCATATTTATTTGGTTTTCAAACAAAGGAAGGGCTTAGAGCAGAAAGTACAGAAACTGAGCAGGACTTTGGGAGTCAATTTAAGGACTTTCACAAGTAGTCCATTATGTTAGGAAAACTATCTTATCTCCAGATTGGCAGCTTTATTGCCCTAGAATAAGGGGTGTCAACAGCCTATGTCCTTGGTTGCCTCACCTGTGATCATCTTGACTTTAGAGCACTGTGCATATGTTCTTTTCCAACACAGCCAGAGGTCCCTGTGTTTAACAACTTAACCCTGTACAGTCTGATCTCCAACAATTCCTCCTCTTTGTTTTTGTAATTGCAGTAGTTGAAACATGACTTGAGGTTGGGCAGATCTAGGATTGTTGGGTTTGGTGTCCCCTGTAGCAGACTAAGAACAGAAGTAAAAGACACAAGCGTGTTAACATAATCACTCCATTGTAGAATCCAAAATGGGTCTGGTGGCAGCAAACTTTACCACAGGTGTGAAGATCTCTTTTCTCTATGGCCATATGTTCCAGGATGGCATCTATGATGATATTTCATGACCTGTTAATATATAAACATACCCTCGTCCCCATGTTATTAACTGTACTGGGCCATCCTACTTTTTTGCTTGTTTGTTTTGGATGTTTTTTACTTAAAGCCTGGCCTTTAGTGAATATACCTTTACCCATAATTGTCTTTTGTGCTGAAGGCTCAGCCCTGTCTAATTGCCCGTAATATCTGTAACTAACTTAGCTGTCTATAATATTTTCCCTCTGAAGAGCTATCCCTAACAGCAGTTAGGGGAGACTGGGCGTAGTTTTTGTCTTAACTGTTTTGAGCTGAGAAGGGTTGATGTAAAGGGAAACCGCAGTCAGGGATGCCCTCCAGAGAGCTAATCTAAAGGGCCTCAGATAGAAGTCCTATTGTAGTTTACCAGTGCAGTTGAAAATTGTCAGAAGGTGTCAGTGATTTCTGTTTCTTTTTATATCTAGCTTATTACTATGGCATTTTTTGTATATCTTGTGGTTATACTTTTCTGTTGGATGTTCAAGACCAAGTTAAAGTAAGACCTGTATTAATTAAGATTGACTTCTTGCTATCTATCAAGGTCAGTTAAGTCTCCTCAGGATTTACCTTGGAACCTTGTGCAGTACCTCTCAGTTCTTTTGTCAGCATCAGCTGTCTAGATGTGTCATGGCCATTGCTTGACCAAGATGCTTTCTGTGGAAGCTTGGGGGACTTTTCTCTCCTAGTGACTCTCCTTAGGCATACTATACACTGTTGATCCTCATCCTCTGTGGGCCAGCCAGCTCCTTGGTTAGGAGGTTGTGTAACTCACCAAAGTTGTAGGATGTTGCAGAAAAGGTTCCCTTATGTCCTGGGTTCTCGTTGACCTCAGAGGGCCAGGGCCAAAATATTGACTGTCCCCTTAGACCATCCATTTTTTAGTTTTTGGTCTCCAAACCTCAGTTGTTGAACATCCAGAAAAGAAGGTTAATCACATTACATCATAATGGGAGTAGCAAACTTAACTATTATAATTTTATCTGAATATCAAGCACTTTGAAATATAAGGTATAGCCAGAGAACTGTTACTTCTTATCAACCATAGATATTTTAGTGTTTGAATCCCTGTAGAGTGTTAATAGACAACAGTTATATAGTTTTACAGAGAAAATTTGAAATCAAAAGCCATACATAGTATTGTAGCATAACATTCATGATGACATTTTTGTAACACACTTAAATCTCCATCTTGGTATAGAATAGCCTTTTTAGTCAATTATCTCTAATCTAACTTGTTGTCCTTTAATAGGATGTCATTGAAGAAATTTGTGACATTGTCTGGACTGTTTAATATCTAGCCATCTCTAAGTATTGTGGTGCATAGATAGTATATACATCACATAGGTTTTTGTTAAAAAGTATCATTTGACTGGTGTTCTCATATTGGTTTGACATGAACCTCTTATCACAATATCTGGCACACAAAGGCAGATGTCTGAATCTGAAAGAAAAGGCTTATCACCCTAAACAATCTCAGTTTTATATTTTAGAAGACCTGTACATCTGAAGGCATGAATACATTTAATACACCATGAGATTAGCAACAATGAATTGTCATAAACCTGTGAAAACCTTTGTTTCTTAATTTAGTTTTGTACCAGAGAATCTTTAAATCAGAAAACCTTATTGTCTTATTTCTAGAAAATTTAACTTTTTGACAATGACCAATGTAAACATATCACAATAATATATTTTTAACAACATTTATTGGGGTGTCTTCCATAAGGCTATAGAGATCACTGGGGCCTCCCGTTAATGAACAAGAACTGGATAATTATTATTCCAGGTAGCTGCTTTCTTGTTTATCAACTAGAGTCCTGTCCAATAACCTCCCCCCACCCTAAGGGATTTTTGTTTAATTATCTTAACAAATTTTTGATGACTTATTAAACCATGTTGTATCACTTAACACATTATTTTTTGAAGAATGAGAAACTCTCAAATCATACTACAACAATAAACAACAATATGCATTACATTTATAAAACCAATTTTAACATCATTTTGGCCAGCTGGCAACTTTGGTAGAAGCATATGAGACACATGCTTTAAAAATCCAAAAATGCAGGCCGGTGAGATAGCTCAGCGGCATAAGCGCCTGCCTGGCAAGCATGAGGGCCCAAGTTTGACTCCTGGAACCCACATGTGAAAAAAGGGCCGGTGATATCACTCAGCGGCACAGGCGCCTGCTGGAGTGCAAGGTCCTGAGTTCGACCTCTGGTACCCACAAAAAAAAAAAAAAAAAAATCCAAAAATGTAAAAGAAGAAAAATTTGTTGAGCTCAAATAAAACAGCTGTTTACAGATTGGACACACAGTCAGACAAACAAAATACACACAGACAAACAAACAAAATACATGGGATAAATATGTTTATAAAATCAGAGTGCACTCATATATATCTTTGGCCATATTGAATTATAATAACTCTTTTACAATTTTAGAAGTTCGTAATTATAAATAGACTAGTCAGAATTATTTGTAGGTCAATAGCAGAGATATCTTATAAGAAGAATTTGGAGGAAATAAAAAATAAATTCCCTCACAAAAATACTGACAACTTTCATGTTTTTCTTTCATGTAGCTTTCAGCTTAGTCATCTCCACACCCTCTGTCACACACTTAGGCCTTCCTTTTATTCTATTAGCTTTTGCTCTGTAAGACTTAATATAATTTAGGTTAATAATATCACTTATGTAAACTCCCTTTGTTAGGGCCTTTGATATATCTTTGCCAAGGCTCACCCTAACCCCTTGCCCCTGGGTTGCTATGACTAAGCCCAAACAGTTTCCTGCTGGCTGCAAATGCTGTGGCCATTTGTGATTTAAGAGCAAAGACCCTGTTTGTGCACAGAGAAAGGGTGGGCACCAATGTGCTCTGGACTGGCTGAGACTCAGAAAAGGTGAGCCATGACTCTCAATCAGCTCCAGAGCAAAGTTGCAGTCACTAGGTTCCCTGAGCCAGGGTGTACAGCTTGTGTTCCCTGCTCTGACTGACTCAATGTTTTGACAAAGCAGGCATTTACATTCCTCCCACCTCCCTTGTCCCTGCCTGGCTCCAGACTTGGCTGAGCTCCTTGGTTTCCACTGCCTGCTGCTGGCTTGCACCCACCAGCCTTGCTTCCTCCCCTGCCCCGGGGGTCTATGAGAAGTGGTGAGAGGAGCAGAAAGCAGTAGTTTCTCCCTGTTCTCACAAATTTGGCTTTCAGTTGTCCCTTTAAAAGCCTCAGTGGTCTAGATAGATTTGTGCTGGATTTTTCCCAAGCCTTGCAGACCAAATTAGTCTCTCCCCAAACACCTTTGGTGGTGGTGACTGACTGCTTTGTAAAGACTCTTGTGCCTGGGAAGTTAGCTCTTCCCACAGAGCCTCCTCACACTTTGCATCTTGTTGAATTCCAATTGGGAAGCAAGCAGGGGTGCCAATGATTTCCCCTTTTGCAGCTGATGCTCCCTTTAAGAATCTGTAAGTTTCTCCATAGAGCCTTATGGGATGTTCTTTCTAAAGGCTCCAGCTCCTGCTGAGGCAGTCCCTTTAAGGACTCTGCTTTGGTGGCAGATGCCTCTGCTGTGAGCTCTTTTGTTTCCTCCAAGTCCAACTGTAAGCTCTGTAACGGACTCAAAACTGAACAAACCAGAATCCAAGTTGAGAACATCTCAGGGGAAATTATTTTTCCTGTACTATGTGTCATTTTAAGATTTTTTCCATCTCTTTCCCAATTATCAATATCTATAGTGCCTGTCTGAGGAAACCATGGATTATATCTAGTTACCTCTTGTAACATTTTTGTTAGGTCTTTTGTTGGCACATGAGCCCCTGAGCAGTTGAGCAGGCCTTGGAGCAGCTGTATGTATCCTTGCTCCTCAGCTGAAAATTTTTGGCCCATTTTACTCTCAGATAAAATGGCTTGTTCACAGCTGGAAGACTCACCCTTGAAGGTTTTCCTTCCCTCTCTTCTCCAGGTGTCCCCAGCAAAGTTTCACCCTGTGGAGGCCTTCTCTGTTTCCCACACTTTTCATTTTAAGTAGACATACTCGTTCAGGCTAAAAATTCCCAGTCCAAGGATCTCAGGTCCCTAGTCCAGGCACTGGTTATCACAGACTGATCAGGCCTGCAACCTCCCAAGTGAGTGGACAGCGAAGGCTTAAATAAAAGAGACAAGTGGTATGATTTTAGGGCTCTAGGAAGATCAAAACCCTCTAACAGAATTTGAGATTCTCTGGAGGTTGAGACAAAGAACTTCTCTGGGTGTCCCGTATTTATTTGGTTTTCAAACAAAGGAAGGGTTTAGAGTGGAAAACATAGAGACTAAGCAGGACCTTGGGAGTTGATTTAAGGACTTTCCCAAATAGTTGATTTTTAGGAAAACTATCTTATCTCCAGGTTGGCAGCTTTATTGCCCTGGAATAAGGGGTGTCAACAGTCCATGTCCTTGGTCGCCTCAGCTGTAGTTATCTTGAATTTAGAGCACCATGCATATGTTCTTTTCCAACACAGCCAGAGGTCCCTGTGTTTAGCAACTTAGCCCTGTACAGCCCAGTCTCCAACAATATAGCATTTTGGTATATAAGAAACTGGAAATTTCAGATTGGTATTGAATTTAATTTACTTCCAGTTTTGGCATTCTATATACTTTAGTTTGGTAATACGCAGCTCTTTTGGCTGAATCTTCTACGGTTTCGAAGATTTTTATTACATTTTTGATTTTTCTTATTATCAGTGTAATAGTAAAGCTTACAGAGAATATATAAGCTTGAAAATAAGGACAAGCAACAAAAAATTATCCAGAGTAAGAATTCCAGTTATCAAACTAATGTTTACATACTTTCTTCAACTTATTTTATTGTCTTTCATTCATGATACCAATAAAAATGAACATGATAGGGCCGGTGAGATGGCTCAGCAGCGTAAGCGCCTGCCTTGCAAGCGCGAGGGCCCGAGTTCAACTCCCGGATCCCGCATACGAAAAAGGGGCCGGTGATATCGCTCAGCGGCACCGGTGCCTGTTGGCGTGTGAGGTCCTGAGGTCGACCCCCCCAGTACCCACAAAGAAAAAAAAATGAACATGATAAATTGAAAGGATTGTAATTTTGTGATTACAATAACAATATGAAATCAGTACTGAAAATTTGTAAAATTCACAAATACGTAAGAAGTTTTAACCTAAAATCTTACTTTTCAAATAAAACTTTAAAATCCTAGATATACGTGTTTTAGCCCTCTTATTTTCAATCACAAAAGTAATTAATCCACTTTAAAATAGAGGCATAGCACTGAACTACACAGTGTAAATATGGAGATTCCCTTATCAGCCCTATTATTCTGTAAATCTCTTCAAACTATGAAATCTTTAAAGTCTCTTTCACATTTTCCCTGATCTTTCTCTGTATTTTCAATATTTACAATATTTTGAAAAGTACATATTTCCTAAAAGCCAAAGGTCTAATATATATATATATATATATATATATATATATATATATATATATATTACACACTAACATAAATAGATGTATACAACAGCCTTTAAGCTTTCTCACATAAATAAAATTAAAACATACATCTTATTCCACAACTGGATTCTTAAATTGGGTGATTCAAATTGAGCAGATCTTCTAACTCAGGAGACAGAAGTCTATCTCACCCCTTCCAAGAACTGCATTAAATTAATATACAATAATTTAGATAAAAATTATCTAATTGAGAGCATATTTTTATTTTATTTTATTTATTTTTTTTTACCATCACGGAAAACACTGCTTTCTTTGACATTTTCGTTGCTAGCCACCAAACACCTGAGAAAAACAACTTAAAGGAGGAAAGTTTTTTGGCTCATGGTTTCAGGTCTTTCAGTCAATGGTTGTCTCTAAGGCAAAAACATCATGGTGCAACCATGTAGAGGAGCAAAGCTACTTACCTAACAGCATTCATAAAGCAGAAAAGGGAAAGAGCTAGAGAAAAAGAAAAAAGGGACCAGATAGAGACACCAGGTCACACCCCAATGACCCACTCCTTTCAACTAGCCCCACCTTCTAAGTCTCCATCACCTCCCAATAATGCTATCAAATTATGACTGCATCGATAAATTGATCCTCTGATGAAAAAATTCGTATGCTCCAATAATCTATGGGAATGCACACAGACACACAGAGGAGTATGCACTACTAATTTCTCAATCTAAACATGGTATTTCTAGGTATTTCTCAATCTAAACATGTTGACAATCAAGATTAACCGTCCAGCACTGTGTGCATATTTGTACACAACCTAATTTTCATATGTATTCAAAATACCTTTTTGGACAAATGTATTCCTAGACATAGAATTATTCAACCTAAAGATCTACAAATATTTAATACAAATAGAAGACTTAGTTGCATCCCAAAAGGCCAATGTGAGATACAAAAATATATAAACATGACAGTTTCTTCATATCCTCACAAATACTGAATATTGTCAATCTTTAGATGTTTTGCCAATACATCTGTAGCAGTACAAATATGTTATTTCTTATTGTGATATATATTTCCTTGAGTTCGATCATTCATCCAGATGTGATATTTTGCAAACAGAAAGTTGTTTGCTCCTGGCTGTCTGACATTCTGTACAGAAAATGAAAAACTACGTTTCCCAACAAACACTGCTTCCAGAGATTGGCCTATTCCACTTCTGTCTACAATAGGTTGATGCATTCCTTGTGTACTGGTATCAGAATTTAAGGATAAGGTTCAAGAGACTTTAACGAGGCCATTCCTTCTTTAAACTCATCCTTGTTCTGGCTGTGATAGCTGGAATGCATCTAGGGCCAGTTCCCTTGGGGGACAAAGCTGATGCAATATATAGGCTACCTGAAAAAGCAATTGTTACTTTCAGAGTTGCTGTTGATCTTGCATTTCTGCTCTCAAGAGAACATAATGAAATAATGAAGTGAGGGGAGGGATGGCATTTTGGTACTTATATGCAGAGTTGTAATCTTGCCTGGTTTCCAACTAACAAAGCACGAGTGGACACCCATTGTCATTTTTGGTCCAGCTATATTAGTGATTACTTCTCCCAGATTATTCACCTGGTCCATCAATTATGCAGTGCATTTGTTAATTTTCACTGTTAATTTTCACTGTTGTCTTTGTTATTAACACTGCATAAATTTGGAAAAGATGTGTATGAACCAGACACTGTTTTAAACCGGAAGTCTCTGGATGGCCTCTGAATGAAATATTCTATATAATTTCATTTCTATTTTAAACATAAGCTTTAAAATGTTGGAATGAGTATGAAATTAAATACAATTGTTATATTTAATGCTTGCCATACATTTAGCATGCCACTGTTGGGATTCTGACAGAGAGACCAAAAGATACATCACAGTTTTAAATATTGAACAGTGGGATGTGTGCCAAGGTAGCATATGGTTTTATGTGAACGATGAATATTCTATTATCTCATGTGTGATGCCAAGTAGGAAGGTGGATTTGCGGAGACCTGGTACAGCTGAGCCCACACCAGAGACAATCCTTTTCATTATTGGTGTCTATGGTCTGAAGATGGATTGAGGGACTCACTGGAAGACACACAAGGATAAGGCTGCTAATGAGTTACAACTGTGCCCAAAAGAGACATCAGCAATTGCTACCATCAAATAAATTTTAATGACTTGAGAGTGTCCCTAGTGATCTGCATCTTGTTTTAGCTGCCAGGATTTTTTTTACATTAGTTGCATGGTGATTTCATCCCTGTCTTAGAAAGGTCTCTATTGATACATCTTCCTCTTGCAGTTCCTGGCCAGTTATTAATGTAGTACTATATCTCCTCTCCAGCCCTCAGGCATTCAATTTCTTGTGTATTTTTGCCAAAGAAAAGGTAACTAAAAGAATACTTGTTTAAAAATGACTTTTATTAATTATTAGTAAAAATATGGCCTTGGCTTATGGCGGCTTCAGTTGACTGTCAGGAGCTGTTTTTTGTTTATTCATTTCTGATCAAAATAGAAAACTCAGAGGCCAATAATGTGGTGATAAGGAGGATAAAAGTCAATCTTCCAGAACTTCAGTGATTATAAAAGTTCTGTAGTTTGAATCTGCTTCTGTATACTAGAATTTCAAAGCCATTATCTAAAACTGCTCCTGACCACCAGGTCTGTGATGGCCCAAACATATATTAGATTTGCTCCTTCAATTTCCAACACAAAGTGATAGGGTCAGTAATCACCAAGTTTCAGGCTGTGAAGAGAGATCTGTTTTGACAGTTCTGATTACCACAGTGATTGGCACACACAAAACATGCAATCCATGTAAGCAAGAGAGCGTCCTCTAAGGAAATGCATCCCAAATTTGAATGGGCTGTCACCTGGTGCTCATGTTACAAAGCATACTCTGATGGTGTACTTTTCTGTAGAGCCCTGGATTCTGCATTTCTTCCTAACTCCTAGATTGGTGGTCCATAGCTCACAATTGAGTATAAAGAGCTTTATGTTTCAAATTTTTGTTTTATAGCTGGAGACAGAAACACAACTTCTGTTGACCTGTGATCCCTTCCATTGATTATCTCTTAAGTCCCGTCCATTCCATGCCCTCCGGGCCTCTTACCAACACACAACTAAAAGAAATTCAATTTTTACAATGCCATAAATAGATTAATATATTTTTCTGATAATCCCTTAAGACTGCACAAAGTAAACTACCACTGAACTTTAATAAATTAATGAAAATATGTTAAGCATTTTAGTGTTTGAAACATTTCATATTTTGTTGAACTGTAAATACAGTAATTTGAGCATTTAAAATGGTGATATTGCAGAAATAGAGGCCAGATATGTTTTACAGTTTTAAATCTGTTACTTCCTTATTAAGATTCAGTTCATCCCTTCTCTGGGGCCCAGATTCATAGCTCTGTGGTTCCTCTTCTGTGTGGAATCACTGTACTGCTCAGAGGGTCAGTTCTGATGCCATTTATCCTTATATCCAAGCACCAGACAGAGAACCTGCTACCTTTGTGTGCTTAATAAACATTAGTGAAGAAATAAGTACTTGTTGGAATAAATAAATAAAGCAAATTATGACTTGTCAGCTCAATGGAATAAAATGATCCTCAGAAAATAATAGTTATGGAAACTTTAACAACTTGGAAATTTTATATTACATTAAGTGAAATAGAGCTGTCCATTTTTCGTTTGCAAAAAATCATTATATGTGTCATTATATATCCATATATATGTTATATGTTTATATGTATGTCTAGCACGTGAACAAATAAAACAAAAGAAGTAGAAAATGAAAACTGTAGGTTAGTCAAGGTATGGATTATACATGATTCAAGTTCTCCTTAAAAGTATTTCTTTTCTTTATTACAGTTTTCAATAAATTACATGTTTAAAAGCCGCAATGAGTAATGTTTTACTGGTATTAGAAGTCACTCTTGCTTCCTTCTATGTGCTTAATTGCAAAGGCTCTTGTTACCGAAGACTCTCTTTAGAGAAATTGAAAACAGATTTTTGAAAACACTTAATTAACCATGAGAGTGATCGAATTTTTTATAATTATGTTTGTGCTGTCATTTTACTTGTAAACTCTATAGCAGTGGTCCTCAACCTTTTTTAGTGCCAGGGAAGTGGTTTGTAGAAGACAATTTTTCCATAAAGGGGTGAAGGGATGGCGGGGATGGTTTCAGGACAATTCAAAGGCGCACACAACCTAAATCCCTTGCAAGTGCAGTTCCAGTAAGGTTTCTTACCCTATGAGAATTTAACGCTGCTGCTGATCTGACAGGACGTAATGGGAACCGTGGGGAGCAGCTGTAAATACAGATGAAGCTTAGCTTGCTGGACAGCTACCCACCTCCTGCAGTGCAGCCAGTCCCTAACAGGACTATTGCTCCACCACGGTCATGGCTTAGGGACCCCTGCTCTATAATATTCCTAAAATGTGATTGAACTCATGGAGCCCTTAATAAAGAGCTTTTATCTTGTTCATTTAATTCTTTTATCATTCAGGAAAGCACTAAAATAAATAATAGACTCTTAGATGTTCACTTTATCTGATGGAGTGGAGCAAAACTCCAACACCTGTAAATCCAGTTGCTTTTTATACTTCTTTAATTTTGGCCTCTGTGCCAGTTGGTTGTTTCCCTTTTTAGCTTAAAACTGCTCCCCTGTTATCCTACTGTGTGAAGTCTAACCTCAGTAGCAGGCATATCCTTTCATCTTTCTGCCTACAACTGATAAATCTGCAAATGTCACCATGCAAAACCAGATAGTGGCAGATAATTTCATTCAGATTTTAAATCTTTACCTGAGAATTAAAAATTCTACTGGAAATTTGACAGAATGAGTCCTTGAGGAAATACTTTGGTTAACAGCAGAAGACAGATTCTCTTTTACTGAGACAAGCCTGTTGGTTCCACTCTCATACCCAGGCAGAAACACTTCTTCTCTCTCTCTCTCATTCTTCACCTGCCAGTTTCTCTCTCTTCTTTATCTCTGGTGCTCTTTCTCTCCCTTAAGTTATTTGCACGTCTAGATAAATATCTTGGAAGTAATTTTTATTCAAAAATTTAAGAGATTGTATTTACATATCCAAAGGCATGAACATACATACCTGAGCATGCAAACTGTGCCATCACTTTATATTTTTTGAGTTGCAAGATTCACGAGGAAAAGGATTAGACTCCTTCTGCTCACATTTTGCCACTGGACCTTAGCAGATCACTGGACTTTGAAGAGATACTTCATGTAAAGATTGAAAATACTTTATTGAAAGAATGAATATATGAACTAAATAATGAATAAATGTTATTAATAATGAAGGAAATACTAGTGTAGAAGATCTATAGGTTATTAGATACCTTTATAGTTAATTTGCCAATCCCCATTAACCACCTTTGGCTAGTATCTTCAGTCATGTAGCTATGGTGGTAAATATTTCTCTATCTCTTTTGCTTTGATATTTGCTAACACATCATACCCTTTATAACATGTTAATTTTTTTTTTATGTGGGTACTGGGAGTCAACCTCAGGGCCTCGCACTTGCCAGGAAGGGCGCTTATGCCACTGAGCTATCTCACTGGCCCATGTTGATTTTTTTACTTTCTTCCTGTCCCCTTCTTTATTTCACAAATATTAACAATGCTAAAAAAAAGCTTTAATTCCATCTTCTCTATTGAAGTAAAGCAGTATTTGGTCTATAATAACACTTTTATGTCATTTATCCCATTCTGCATTGTCATTTGGGGACTTATCAGCTATACTAAGTTTTAAGCCCATTTAGGAAAATAACAATAGTTCTAATTTTTATTGTTTTTTTAGTTTTTGTCTTTATCTCTGGCAGTGTCTAGATTGTTTCATTAAGCCTTTGTAAGCAAAAGTGAATATTGAAGGTTTTGTTTGGTTCTTTTCCTTTCCTTTCCCTTCCCTTTCTTCTTTCTTTTCCTTTCCTTTCCTTTCCTTTTGTGTGGAGATTGAACCCAGGCCCTTTGCACTAAGCTACATCCCTTTCTTTTATTTCTTACCCTTTCATTTCTTACTTGGAGACGCATTCTTACTAAAGTCTCTAAGTTGCACAGACTAGACTCAAACTTGTGATCCTCCTGCCTCAGCTTCCTAAAGTGCTGAGACTAGAGGTGTGTGCCACCATACCCAGCAAGCATTGCAGGTTTATACAAATAGATAGACTTTGGTGCATTTAATGTGTTCCAATAAAATTAGAGATGCTACTCTTTATAAGTTATTTTGGTTTTTTTTGGAAAAGGTCTCCCTTGTAGAGGAGATAGAGAGGGGAGTATGTATGAGAAGGACAGATTAAGTTTGGCTGGCACAAGAAGTGTAATATAAATTCCTTATTTTATTTATAGTCTTGACTCTGAACTCCAGAAGAACTTTGGACCTTCTGGTTCATTACCTGCTCCTGGGTTCTTAATGTCATCTCTGCCACCCTCTTACTCCTCCCTTTCACTGCACTGCAGTATTAGTGTGGCTGGCTTACTTGTCTGCCTCCTCAATATTATGGCAAGCTTTGGGTAGACTCGGGTCCCACACTTATACCTTGAAAATGTTTAAAGAACTAAATATTTCCCTGTGTAGTATTGTCCATGCAATGTCACATAATGAATAATGATCGGAAAAAGAAAAATGTCCTATAAAGTCCTTATTCTGGAGTGTAAGGACCTAATTTCTCTATCTACCTTAGTATTTTTCAAATGGTGTTTTTTCTGTTGATAAGGGGGAATTGAGTAGAACAGGGTAAAGGAAAAGGCAAAAGTTGAATATCTATACTCCCTAACTTCACATGAACTCAAAGCCTTTTTGTTAGGCCTTCTGTGATTTGAACAAAATGCCATATGGCCAGAGAGTATTTGTTTTATTTTTGCTTTTGCTTTTTAAGAACTGAATGTTTTGAAATATCACTGCAATTGAACCATGATGAGAGAGAAATTCAAGAAATTGTCCGAATGATGCCTATTTGTGTCTTTTACTTTCTGTTAAAAGGAAAAGATAAGGAAGAATCTTTTAAAATTCAGAGAAATCAGTATTGCATTGTGAAGTGTTTGGTGCTAGAATAGGATTGCCTGGCTTAGGAAGTTTTGAGTCAGTCCATAAGGTCAGAGAGTATAAAGAGCTATTATGCATGAACAGTTGTTTCCAGAACTTTGGAAAATGAGTTTATAAGTTAAGTTCCATTCACAGAAAATGGGGTATATCATTATGAAAATCAACCAGTTGCTTTGACAATAGTTTCTGCAAGTAGATTTTAGATGTGGAATTCAGATGGGAAATATTTAAAACACATATGTTCCTGAAATTTGTAGATAAAACTTCATATCAGAGATATTGCTAGCCATGCACATTTTATTTAATTCTGCATCTTTAGCTTGAGTAATCTTCCTCTTGGAAACAAACATATGTTGTATACCTTTATTCTACTTGGGAGAAATCTTTATGATTATCTTTCCTGGCAAAAGTTTTTTACCAAATCTTACTACAATCAAATAACAAAAAACATGGCTCTTTCCATTGAGTTTCTTATGCTTTGAGCCAAGATATAATTATTTTAACATACAACTATTGAATATAGTGTGCTGTAAATATCATAGTGCTTTACATATGTATTTGCTGAGTACAGAATGGTGGCCTCGTTGAGTACTGTTTCTGTTACATTTACAGAGTGTGATCAGTTCTGTTTTCTTTGTTTTACTTAAGTACGGTTTCCATTTCTCCTTTAAGATTTATTTATTCTGATTGACTTGATAATTATTAGAAGAAAAATAGTGTTCTGACTGCAGGTTTCTTTTAGAAAAAGACTAGTTCATAATTTTGCTAAACTGTTCACAATATGACAGACAATCCTTGGATGGAGAGTTTAATGATTTATTTGCATTAGTAATTTGTCAAAATGCAGTACATTTAAGCTCTTCTTAGTTGAGCTATAGAGATGTAAGAATTCCAGTTTCCATGTGCAATTCCTTCATATCTTTCTGCAGTTATGAATGTCACTATTCAATGCTGAAGAAGCATCCAGTTCTTATTAAGCTGTATCCTGAAAAATATTACATGGAAAAATGAAAAAAGAAGCATACTATTTCTGAGCTTGCTGCCAGTTCCTCTGCTTCTCTTTTGTCCAGTTTGATCGGTTGAAATCTCATTTAGTGCTGTTGACAAGTTTCAGTTGCCAGCCCCCAGCTCTTAACTTCCACAAAGGAACTGCTGGAAAAGTTCTGGCCATGTGAGGGCTGCTGCGATAAAAGGCACCTTTCATTAAAAATCTCTACTTCTCCCCTCTGTGTGGTGTACCCTCAAATGCAGTAGAAAGTGACTCTGAAAGCAGAAGAAGAAAGAGAAAATTGCTGGATTCATGGTTGCAGGGCAGGGTTACATAAAGTTGGCTATACAATTGCAGTCACTGCTGGTAAATCAATATGTGTTGCCATGGAGAGATGGCTATAAGAGAAAAAAACAGATGGTGGTGGTTGGGGTGGAGACAAAGAAATTAAAGACACAAATCTCTTTCCATATAAAAGTCATTTAAAATTCAACAATTCAAGAAAGAATGACAGTGTGCATACTTAGCTTAAATTACTACTTTTATTACATTAGTGCAGAAATACATTATTACAGTTATCACATTATTCATCTACATATTCTCAGGTCCAGAATTGCCTCTGCTACATCACCTGCCAAACCATTCACTTTATTTCATGTAATTTTTGTCAATATCCATTTTATTTATTAAATTTAATGTAACAGAAAGCTAGATTGCCCAACAAATATTTTCACTGCAAGTTCTCTACAAAAAAACACTTATTTCTCTTCCTCTGAAGAAAAAAGCATATTGTTGGACAGACATATATTGTGTAATCACACTATGCATAGCACTGTTATATTCCTTGTATATATGCTATATATAAAAATATAAAATGATCCAGCTCCTGGACAACTAATATTGCATCTTATTCCACAAACAATTTTGTCTTCTAACGTTTAGGTGATAAGAGTGATCAAGCAGGATTGCTTTTTACATATTCTGATCCATAACTTTTCAAAATTCATAATTTATTAACAGAATATTAGATTTTAATCACTACCATAAAAAGCAGGTCTTCTTTTGTTCCAGTGCTTAGCAATAAGCACCAACATCACTGGATAAAGAACTAAATTTTTCAGTTCACCTGGAAGGACAGATATAATTTGTGTTAGTAGTTTCATAACTACTAAAATAAAATTTTCAGTACAATTTTTCTTCCTTGAGAAAACACACATGCACACTTGCATGTATACACACACACACACACACACACACACACACTTCTTGTTCATCTTAGACAGAGATATATAATAAAAATAGTATGTCATTTAGCAAAAACATCTTTGGAAGACATTGCTGACAGTCTGATAGAATAATTTTCATTAATATCACTAATGTTAAAAAAATCCTAAAAGTAAGTTTTTTTTTTTAAAGTTTAAATGTATCAATAAACAGTATAGCTGACAAGAAACTAAGTAGTTCTAAACTTGAGCTTCAGTTTCTAAAACTCAAAAAAATGGGGAAGAAATGATAGTTTCAAAGGAGCACCCACACTGGGATAACAGAAAAAACTTTTTCATAAAATTGGAACCTCAAACATCTACACCTTCAATGTAAAGGGTGAACTAAACCTAAACTCATCCCCAGACAATAAATAAAATTTTGTGCCTCTAACTTTGGTCCTAGATGGAGAAAAAAAATGTGCTGAATACTCAAATACTTCTCACGTGTTTGTAAATTAATTTACACCACTTGTTTAAAATTGTACTAAGCTATTAGTAATTCTAGGCACTGGACAAACACAAATGAAAACTCAAAAGCAAACAAATATCTCATCCAAGGTTATTAAAATGTAGAACAAATAACAAATTCTAAAAGATATCATTAACTAGAATTATGATGTCATATATTAGATCTCTAGAGATATGATCCTATATAACTGCAACTGTGTGCACTTTGATCAGCATTTCCATATCCTCGCCTTCCCTGCTACTGGCAACCACCCACACTTCACTTTGTTTCCCTGTATTCGAAAAGAAATTCTCATTAGACCGAAAAAAATATTCCTATATATTACATAGGTTACAAAATTATGATTCAAAGTACTGAAAAAGCTGTACCAGTCAAATACTGAATGAAAGCAAAGGTGATCCAGCTATCCATATTAAATTTATATGAACCTAAAAAGTAGCACAAAATGCCTAAAGCAACAGAAAAGTTAACAGGTAGAAGGCATTTTAAAAATTCACTTTATTGGACTGTTTTAACACACATGGTTTGTTCAACTGAGAGATCAAGTGAATAACCACAAAAGTAAGAATAAATATGTAGAAGATAAAATATTTTTACACTGCATCCAAAAGCTTCAGAATACATACACTTTACAACCACATATGGAATAATGATAAGAATTGTTCATATTAGTGAGTCGTAAACAAGTGGCAACAGATTGATGACTAGTGGCATCATGTTATTTCATTGATTTTCTTGTCAATTTCCATGTATTCAATCTTCATCATTTCCTTCCTCCAAATCTATTTTTTTTCTCCCTCGGGTTCTTGAGTTGGGAGCTTAGGGTATTGATTCAATGTCTTTCCTCTTTCAAATGTATACATTAATATAGTCCTATGCATTTCTCTATACTTTATATAACTTTACTTTTATTCAGTTCCAATTATTGGTAAATTATTTTGAAGTATTCTGTTTAATTTCCAAGTTTTGGGGTGTTTTCATTATCCTTTGTGCTATTACTTTCTAGTTTGATTTCATTTTAGTCAAAAAACAAGATTTCAAAAATTTTTAAAAATTTTAAATTTTTAAAAATTTTTAAAAATTTGAAATTCTGGGCCGGTGAGATGGCTCAGCGGCGTAAGCGCCTGCCTTGCAAGCGCAAGGGCCCGAGTTCGACTCCCGGATCCCACATACGAAAAAGGGGCCGGTGATATCGCTCAGTGGCACGGGTGCCTGTTGGCGCATGAGGTCCTGAGGTCGACCCCCCGGTACCCACAAAAAAAAAAAAAAAAAAATTTGAAATTCTTCACATCCCAGTAGTTTGTCTGAGTATGTATTGCATAGGTACTTGAAAAGAATATGTATTCTGCTGCTTCTGGATAAAATGTGCTGTAAATATTGATTAGAGTGAGTTGTTTGGTAGTATTGTCGATTTTCTTTACTATTTTTGCTTAATTTATTCCTAGTTACTCTACTAGCTTTTGGTTTAATGGGGGGAGGCTAATGCAGTCTTCAACTCTAATTATGGATTTATTTATTTCTCTTGTCAATTCTGTCAGTTTTTACTTCACATATTTGTCACTTCTTTTGGGTCATATATCTATTTAGGATTACTAAGATTGTTTGGTGAGTTCATATGTTAGTATTATGTGGTATTTATCTCTCAGTCTCTGGCAATTTATTTTGCTCTGCACTGTACCTGATATTAATATGGTTATACTTGTTTTGCTTTGAACTATTGCATGAACTATTGCATGAATTGTTTGCATGAACTCTCTATTTTCATCCTTTTAATTTCAACCTACCTGTATCATTTATTTGAAGCTTCTCATAGATCAGATACAGATGGATCACATTCTTGAATCCATTCAGCCAATTTCTGTCTTTTAACTGGTACATATATATAGATCATTTACATTTAATGTGATTCCTGATGTATTAGGATGTAAGCTTAACAACTAATTTGCCCTTTTGATTTGTTCTCACTTTTTCATGTATCTGTTTTCTTTCCCTGTCTTCCTGTGAATTACTTAGAAATATTTTAAAATTCTATTTTGATCTATAGTGACTTTAAGTATCTCTATGTAAACCCTTTTATAGTAGTTGCTTTCATGGTGGCATAACTTAGTCTACTCAGTGTCATTGTCTCACTAGTTAAGGCAAAGCATAGAAAGTTTTATCTTATTTGAGTCCCTAAATCTCCTTCTTCATGATATAATTTTAAAAACTTTTCTTCCATATGTATTTGAACCCAGAAGAGACAATTTTATGAATTTTGCATAAGCCCCATCACACAAAATTCATAAAGCTCAGAGGAAGAATCAAAATCTGCTGTTTACCTGTTGCGATGTTCTTTCTTCTGTCCTGAAGATCCTTGATTTCATGTCTGATCATTTGCTTTCTGTCTGCAGAATTTTCTATAGTTATTTTTCGTGAGGAAAGTCTGTGGTAACAAATTTTCTCAAGGTCAACTGTTGATTTCTACCTATACTGAAAGCATAATTTTTTGGAGTACAATATAGGATTTTTCAATTCAGTAGAGATATTTTATTTTATTTATTTATTTAATTTTATTTTTATACTCTTTTAGTACTTGGAAAAGATAGTACCACTTTGTCTGGCTTCCATTATTTCTGATAATAAATGCTTTGTCAATTTTCAGTGTTTTCCCTTACAAACAGTGTGATCTTTTTATTTGGCTGGTTTAGAGATAATTTGTCTGTAATTTTGAGAATTTTAATTGTTATGCATCTTACCATGGATTTTTGTTAGCTCATTCTGGCTGAAGTTCACTTGACTTCTTGAATCTGTAGGTTTGAATCTCTTGATCTCTTCTTGAATCTCTTGCCGTATTTGGGAATTTTTCAATTATTGCTTCTTCAAGAATCTTTTCTGTCATATCATCTTTCCTCTTCAGATTCCAGACATGAAAATGTTACAAAATTTGTCATAATCCTGCAGATATTTGATTCTTTATGTTGGTTTTGTTTTGTTTTTATTTTTGTCTGTTTTTTGTGTATTGTTCATATTGAATAATTTTTATTTTTCTATCTTTCATTTCATTAATTATATCCTGTCATCTTGTTTCTATTTTAGAGTCCGTTCACTGAGCTTTTAATGGTAGTTGTCAAATATTTGGGTTTTTAAATTCTCATTTGGTTCTTCTTTTTATCTCTTCTTTCTTTGCCAAGACATCTTAGTTTTTGCTGAGGCTCTATAATTTTTCATTTGTTTTCTTGCAATTATTTTTGCATAACTTTAAAAATATTTGTGAGTTCTGGTTCCGTGGTGCTGGCACCTATTGCTTTTTTTTTAATTTTTATTTACTTTGAGATATTTCTGGTTTTTGGTATAACAAGCGATTCTTTTATTGAAACCCAAACTTTTATTATGTTGTAAGACTTTATATCTTATTTAAACCTTTTCTTTTAGCTATTTTTCTGACATTCTTCTGAAAAGAGGAGGGCAGCATCCATCTTGTTACTTCCGGTTGGAGGTGGAAGTACAGCTTCCCCATTCAGACTTTATGGACAGATCAGAGGAGAGGCTGTTTATTATTAGTGGGTGAGAATGAGAATTTTATCTCTCTATGATGTCTGCACTGATGTAATGGTGGGAGCAGACTTATTACCTCTAGAAGATGGTGAAATTTCTGACCCCATGAGGCTTCGTCTTATGCCACCCAGTGCAGTGAAGTTAAGACGTGCTTCTTATCCCCTGTTGAGGGCTGAATGTCAGGCTTACCAAATGATCTGCTTGCCACCATGGGGGAAGAAGAGACTCATTTCTGTTAAGCAAGGATGAAAACCCTGACTGTCTCTTTCACTACTCTGACACCATCTTGCCTTGCTATATCCTTTCTAGGGTGGGAATCAGGCACTCCTGTGGGCCCTTTTTTGGTATGCATGACAGAGAGGTCACTGTTGTCTGTTTTGTGGTGTTTTACTGGAGAGTATCTATCACTCTGTCTTGCAATCTTGGCCTTTTCCAAGTTCTTTGACTAGAGAGAGCAGGTGAGGGGTTTGTCTGCACCCACTGGTATTTCAAGCTACCAACTTCATTTCGTCTGAATCTAGGGTGAATAAGGCAAAAAAAAAAAAAATACAGGGAAATCACTACCTCATCATTTCTCTGGTTACTAGCTGCTCTGCCTGGTACTGTACATTTTTCAGTGTCTTTCTATGTTTGTTTGTTTGTTTTAATGCGGGTACCGAGAGTCGAACTCAGGACCTCGCACTTGCCAGGCAAGCACTTATGCCTCTGAGCTATATCACCAGCCCTCTATGTTTTTTATATACGTGATGTCCAAAAGTTTTGAATGTACTTAACAGGAGGAATGCAGAAAGCTATATCTATTCCACTTTCCTGTGGGTAGTATATCTTGCCTATATTTAGGTTATTCCTATAAATTCCTGAAATTATTCCTATAAGCTATAGATCAAAAACAAATCCATAAATGAGGCACAAATAAAAAGATATCTATGAAAATACTTTATAAACTGTACATACAGCTTAATAATATATTTAATCAATGCAATAATTAATCTCATTTTCTCAAGAGATTATACTCGTGTAAACAATCTGGACTTGGTTTCAATACTTACTATTTTTTTCTCTTCAGTGTGTTAGGTAATTCTTTAAAATTCTATAAAACAAGTATAAAAATGTCTACTTCATAGGGTTTATAAAGATTAATGAGAGGCCATATGTAAAACCTACCGCAAAGTAGGTGAGGGACAACTACTGGCCCTTTTATTCTTCTAACTTAATCAAAAATGGAAATACATTTGTAAAAACATTAGTTCTTCCTTTGCTTTCAAACATGAGACTATCTGAAGCAATGGTAGTAGTGTCACAAATAGGTATTTCCATAGTATTAATATTTTGGACTGAAGCACAAAACAGTCAGTAATTATATACATTGCACATAAAACTAAGAAAAAGCATTATCCTTATGACAGACTTTACAAATATCCATGCTCACCAGAAGCAGGGGTGTGAGTGTGACGGAGACACAGCTCAAGAGATGTACAGTGTATGTCCGTGTGGCCAGGATTGCTGCATCAGAGATCAAACTATAACCCTCTTTCAATTCCTGTCACAACAAGAGGACCTAGAATACAGAACATATAATAAATAGCCTCTGTTTATTTATCCTGGGTGTAGATTGTACACTAAAATATAAAACACTGAAAACAAAGAGGTTGGTCAAGCTTCCCTGGTTTTTTTGAGAAACATTGTAATGTCTTCAAAGTATAGTGTGAGAGATGGATCCAGTTTTGTCCCTTCAGACTGAGGAGTATAGACACTCATATCAGGTTGATGAAGACTATTGTATCTATGTAAGTCATTGTTATCAGTGAAAGGTAAATGTGAAGAAGAAAATAATATGCAACATTACACAAGAAATGCCTCAGTCATTGTCAAAGGCTTTCACTAGTTCTGCAACCAAGGATATATTACATTCTCACTGGCTTACTGCAACTGTCAGGGGTTTACTGTTCCGAAAATACGAACAGGAATAGGATGGTCAAGCAGCTGGTATATGAAAGCAAAGGCAGAGAACCGTCAAAAGAAAATTAGTAAGTTGATTATGTTAACCTACTCCTATTTCACAATATCTATTGTAAATTTTGGTCTTTATTTACATTTTCTGTTTCTAAATGGATGCACCTTGAGACCATACTCTAAAGTGAAATAAATTAGACACATATGTGTTGTCTACTTCTTGCTTAAAATGTATACTTTGAAGCGATTTTTTAAAGGAAGAATTTTTATAGGTGGTCTCTACTACAAATAGAAATGATAGAAGGCTTTTAAAGAAACAGCTGGCCCATAACCCTCTCTCTGTCTTCTCATACTCTGTTGCCATTTATGTACTTCCGCTACCAGAGTCTTAAATGCCATGGTAGGCTTGTTCCCACCAGCTGTTTGTAGGATTGCATAGGTCACCTAGCCTAAAGGTTCAACTTTAGTGCCCTTGAATCCACTATGACTCCGTTATAAGGTTGAAATTCAATCTTCAACCACTGTTCTGTACCAAGTTGGCACTTGGGGTTCTTGCTGAAATAGTTGCCTCATTCCTGACTTCAGCTATTTATGGACTGTAGGTGCATTTCTTAAGGGCAGTTTCTGCTTAGAAGTTAGAAGAGGAGGACAAATTGGAGGAGTTAGGTTGTGAGATAATTTCTGGAATGGGACAGAGTACTTAGAAGCTGAATCAAATGATGAATAACCCTCATGAGACACCAAGTGACATTCTTGGAAAAACATTGATGGATTACTTCATTCTCTTTAATTTTTATGAAATTATTAACCAGAGTATTATTGAGTTAGCATAAAAGAAGGGATGAAAGACTTTAGTGTTTTTTATGACATACTCTAGTGTTTATTTTATATCTATATTAGTGTCTTTTTTTATTAGTGCATGTTTGCAGTACATAATGTTTACATTCCTTGTGTGGAGTTGGTGCATGTACATAACACATCTTAATTACTATTTTATCCCCTTTCCCTCCCCCTACTTCCATCTCTGGATGGTTTGAGAAAGATCTGTCTCCCAACTTTCTACAGTCTAACGTTTTGCTTTTTATTTGTATTTTGTGTTTCTCATATAAGTGAAACCATGCCTTATCTAAGCTTTTGTATCTGATTTATTTCACTTAACATTATGGTCTCAAGGTGCATCCATTTTCTTAAAATGACTCAAGTATGTTTAGTACTAGAAAACAAATGTAGAGACCATTCCCTTGATGAAAACCTACCGATAAAATGAGATATTTTAAAAGTTTACTTAATTATAAGAAAATCATTTCCCATGATAAGGCCAGACAGCTTCGACCTCTCTGCATTTAGTTAAGCTAACTGGATTGTCATGAAGCCAGTAGGGATTAACATTGTTCCTTATAGTGAATAATCCTAAATTATTTTTAGCAGCCTTTAAATCTCCTCGCAGTATGTTTTGCACCCAATCCTTGCTTAATGTTTGAGTTATTCTAATTTTATTTGGCTGAGCTAACCCTGAAAACCACTTGACTCTTCTGTGCACATATTAACAGACAGGGAGGAGAGAGCTCTCATACCTAATGCTGAGCTGCATGGCTCCTGGCTTTGAAGCACTATCAAAGTGTAGTGCTTTTGAAGCACTGCAGGTGGACCACCAACACTTGGTTTTAATTTGCCTTAAATCAAAGGAAAATGACAGCTCAACTGGAATCTGTAATCTGGTTTTGTGTGAGATCTTCCATATGAAATTCAAACACATTCGCTTCAAAACTCTCGTTTTTTTCCTTGCTTCCAATGATGTAACAGTATCTACCATGCAAATTTTCGTTGGTCAGAGTGAAGATGTAAGCTGAGTAGACCTGCTTGATCCTTCATTTCTCACAGATAATCGTCCTCTAGATTCTAGGTTCTTAGGCTTTCCACACTGTCCCTGTTCTGAATTGCCTTGACCAGCTTCTCAGTTCAGGTTCCCCTCTTTCCTCAACTGATGACTACAACAGCGTGTGCTGTGTTCCTCACTTTCAGCACAAGTCCCACTCTGTTTCCCTCGTCACCTGCTCCCATTGCAAATAAGCTCCAGTCACCTCAAACCACTAACAGAGGGGTTTTCTAAAGCATAACATTGTTTATAAAACTCTGAAATGCAAGAAATACACCCTTAAATAGTTTCCCTGTGAGGTAAATCCCCAAGTCTTTAGCCAAGCTGAAAGAGAAGTGGCTCTTCATTTTTTCCCTTATGAAACATCTTCTACCATATGTGGTCTACACCAGTGTTTTTCAAACCACAGTCTTGGACTACTGGTAAGTTAGAAAATCAATTTGGTTCATCTAGCAGTGGTGGCAAACCTATGGCATGAGTACTGCAGCCAGCTATTTGTTATCATTTAAAGCTCTAAAAGTTATCCAATACTGGTCTAGGGTAACATTCTATAAAAAAGTAAAATAGATTAGACTGTGGCACAGACAGTAAAGTTAAGCATTGATTCTCAGTGTTTTGTTTGTGTATCTGTGTGGTGGAAGATGTAAATCATATTGTCTACGGTGGGTTGAATACATATAAATGTACAAAGAGACAAAGACATGCAAAGGCAGAGACAGAGGAGAGTAAGCATTCAGATTTCTTGTTCTCAACACAAGGACTGCTTGTTGAATAAAATATTTGAAAAAATTAAAACAACAATAATATTTAAACAATCAAGACCATACTATTCTAGAGTAATTTAGAAGATGGATACTATATTGTACGCTTCGATATATATATGTGATTTATATGCATAGCTACACAAGCATTTTATATACTTATAAGGATCCCCAAATATTTATTGATTGAATGAAAACATAAATTCTTTGTTATCAGATAGAATCCTGTTTTACATATATATTTTCCTGCATAACATATTGTGATTGAATTTTTATGTCAATATATATTGATATATCTTAAGCAATGCAATAATTCATTGTATGGGTATGTCAAAATATGCTTTTGCTATCCCATAATATTGGCCATTTAGAAACTTTCCAATCATTTCACCCAATATGAATACTTTTGTAAATGTTCTTTTATAAGATCAAACGTATACATATATTTATAATAATATATATGCACATATATATGCATATGTGTGTCCCAATCATACATTAAAGTGACATACATATATATTTTTTTATTTAGTCAGCAAAACAAGTAGTGTGGTGGATTACTGTTCTGATTTTACAGAGGAGGAGCTAAGGCACAGAATTTAAGAATACTGCTAAGAATCACATAGTAATATAAGTGATAATATCAGGTTTTCAAGTTGACACTCTGACTCAAAAGTCCATGTACCCAACACTATAAGATGTTGCTTCTACATCTTATGCCCTTAAGATAAATTTTTGAAATGGACTTAAATTTAGTGCAGTTAAAATTGAGTATTTTTAAGTTATCTGTTTCAGAGACACTTCACAGACACTTTATGAGTCTTAGAAATGCTCTCCTCTGCCCTTAGCTTTATTTATTCTGCACCCATCCTTTGCTGCTGGAAACTCAAGGCTCAGTCCTTGAGAATTCTATCCAATAGTATCCTTTTGGAAAGGTAGGGCTGGTGATATAGCTCAGCGGCATGAGCTCTTGCTTGGCAAGCGTAAGGTCCTGAGTTCGACTCCTGGTACCTGCATATGAAAAGAAAAGGAGGGCCGGTGAGATGGCTCAGCGGCTTAAGCGCCTGCCCGGCAAGCGCGAGGGCCCGAGTTCGACTCCCAGAACCCACATACAAAAAAGGGGCCGGTGATATCGCTCAGCGGCACGGGCGCCTGCTGGTGCGCGAGGTCCTGAGGTCGACCCCCCGGTACCCACAAAAAATAAAAAAAATAAAAAAAAAATAAAAAAAAAAATAATAAAATGAAAGGTGTCTGGAATATACTAGTTATGTCAGGAGGAGTTTAAAATACTGCCCTCTCTGTTCCTTTAATTCCTTGAACACTCCTCTAGCATAGAATATAGAATATATTATTGTTAATTATTAGATCTATGGTTTTCTTCCCCACTAGAGTGTGAACTAGCTTCTCCAGGCCAAGAATTCTGCCATTCACCATTGTATCTTCAGAGCCTATCTACTTTATAGCAAGTGTGAAATGGTACATGTTAAATAAAGGAATGAATAAACAAAAGAAAAATAAATTAATGTTTTTCAGTTCATAAACTGAATCTAGAAAGAAATAAATGATTACATTGCAGTGGTGGAATTCAAAGTTTTTAAAAATATGCCTAGTTCTCAAACTTTCCACATTACATTAATCATTAGTTTAATTACACATTATGCTATATTATGTATATATTTTTTCACTAAAATCAGTTGCTGTCATGTGATTTCTTTATGCCTGGCATCACATATACTGATTCACCTTGAAAAAGTCAGAGTATCTTGAATTTGGTCAATGTCAGTAGAGTTGTTTGAAAATAAAAATTGCTATGTAAATGATGAATATTGCATTGATCATTAAGATTCATTAAACAAGGCACAAATGATCTTCCTCAATATTGACATGAAAATGATTTTCTCTAGACAAAGATATGTATTATTTTCTCTTCATGCGGAACTATCTGGGGATTATGAAATATAATTGGCTGTCCTTCACCCTGGGCTTCACAACAATGGATTCACCGACCCTCATATGAAAAAATATTGTGTTTTACTGAACATGTATCAATTTTTTTTTTTTTGTGGGTACTGGGGGTCGACCTCAGGACCTCGCACACCAGCAGGCGCCCATGCCGCTGAGCAATATCACCGGCCCCTTTTTCGTATGTGGGATCCAGGAGTCGAACTTGGGCCCTCGCGCTTGCAAGGCAGGCACTTACGCCACTGAGCCATCTCACTGGCCCATGTATCAATTTTTTAATCATTAAACGATAGAGTATAACAACTATTCACGTAGCATTTACATGATTTTAAGTATTGTAAGTAACCTAGAGATGATATAAAGTCACTGGGATGAAGTGCATAGATTATACATAAGTGCTGTGCAATTTTATATAAAGGACTTGCGATTTCACATACTTTGGCAACCATAGGGGTCCTAGAACCACTATAGGGACAGATATAGAAGAATGGTTATATTATCTACCATATTTTGTGAAAATATCTTTTTTTTTCTTTCTTTTATGCCATGCTGATCAAGCTTTATTAGTACTTCTGTGGAGTTGAGGCTGTATTTGTTTTCAACAAACTTCTAATACCTATATCACAAATTTTGAATTATAATGGTACTTCAGTGAATTTTGATGAAAATAAACCTACCATTGGGCACAGGATGACTTGAGAGAAGTCTTAGTCACTTCGCTAATGGGGCTGGTAAGAACATGGAGTTGGAATAAACAGTAAGCCTATCTCAGATATGGTTTTCTGGGTCTGAGAGAAGGTGAGGGAAAGCTCTGGGTCTTTCCTAGGCTGAGATATAGACACGTCCTCACTACTAGTCAGAATACCATTACCAGGAGAAACCTAAAGAGAGAGAGAAGGATATAAGAACTATGTGATAGAATATTGGCCTCTTTAAAGATGTCCAAGTCCCAACTGCCAGAACATATGAACGAATATGTTAACTGACATGGCAAAAGAGAATTAACATCCCAGAGTTAGTTGAGTATTTAGCTAATCTTGAGAAGGACAGGTTCTCCTGGATTATCCAAGAAAAAGCCAGTATAATCATAAGAGTCTCGGTAAGCAGGAGAAAAAGATCAGTGAGCAAAGCTGAGGAATGAAAATTTGAGGACTCAACCCCTGTGGCTGGATCTGAAGATTGAGGAAGAAATCCTACCTAGAATCTTCTCTAGAGCCACTAGAAGGAATGCATCCCTGCAATACCCTGACTTTAGCCCCCTGAGACCCATTTTAAACTTCTAAAGTACAGACAAAAATAAACTAGTATGAAGTTTGGTATATAATTTGTTAGAGCATAGAGATAGTAACAAGAAACTATTATGCCACACTTGCTACTGATTTATTGTTATCTATATCCTTGATTTGCATATCTTAATATTTATCAGTAAATCAAAGATTATTGTTGCCTACTTTTGATGAAGAATCTGAAGCTTGAGAAAGAATAGCACAACTGTGAAGTTTCTGAAACATACAACTTGCCTCTACTAAATAATTGAGGGGGGACTGGCTAACCTAGAAATGAATGAAGTGGGGAAGGAAGGATTTAATCATGAAACACTACCATGAGTCTTAGATTATTTCAACCTCTTGCGATAAGCTAATTTCAGAGCTTACCTCATTAAACAATGTACTTTTTTGCATGATTTCAGAGCAGGATAGTCAGAACACAGTGATGTGAGTCCTGGCTCTGATGCTAATTAGCTTATTGTTCATTTCTTCATATATCCAATAGGATAATAATTATTTATCCTACTTTTGCTACTATCAAATTAGATCAATAAATATTGAAGAATTGCATGTTAAATAGTACATCCATAGCATTGCTATTTTTCCAGGCTTGAAAGTATTTCTCTACTGTATTGTGCTACTCCCTGAAATATGGAGAAGTTGGCGAAATAGCTGGCATCCTGGCCAGTTGATAGGTTGAGTCAGTTGCACAAGACATACAAAGACATTATCCAAGTAGATTTGTGATATAGAGATACTATTCCCATGGACTCTCCAGTTTATCAGTCTTCATAAGTCTGTGCATTTGCATTATAACATCTATTTTTCTCTTCACAGGGAAATTTCCTTGGTATTATTCTCACAGTTCCTTATTTCTTCAAAAGAGAGATTTGCAACACAATATGTACCTGTTTTCTGAGATTTTTTTGTTGTTTACTTGACATTTACCCCTTCCTTATTGAATTGTAAGAGTAAGACTTGGCATTCAATTTCCTTAAAATATAGACACTCAAAGTGTATAGGTAGAATTTGAGAAGCCTTTTCAAATATTCTTGAAACAATTGTTTCACCTTTAAAGCCTGTTCAAGGAAAACTCAGACAGCTACATTTGGTGTTAAGGAACACACTGCTCTTCTGAGCATTCGTGATTCTGCCTCACCGGGCTACATATCCCATGGATCTTCAGGCCAGTAAATGTGGGTCAAAAGATCCAGCAATGGGAAAAGCAGATAGCATATTACACTGTTTTAAATTTTATCTGACTATTCATTTCACTGAATCATTAATTATGTGTAAATTAATTTTCATAGGAATAATTATTGTGAGCAATTATGCAAGATAACATGTTCATCCCTACTGTATTTTACTGCTTTCTATTAGTATTCTGAATGCCTGTATTTTTTTAACTCATTAGACAAAAAAAAAATTCTTTTTCATCATATTCTTTGTAGCTCCCACTTTCTTATCTTAGCTTTCATTTGGAAATGATTCCACTATTATTTATGTTAGTGCTTTCTGTTTTTTTTTTTTTTTTTTTTTTTTTGTGGGTACCGGGGGGACGACCTCAGGACCTCACGCGCCAACAGGCACCCGTGCCGCTGAGCGATATCACCGGCCCCTTTTTCGTATGTGGGTTCCGGGAGTCGAACTCGGGCCTTCGCGCTTGCAAGGCAGGCGCTTAAGCCGCTGAGCCGTCTCACCGGCCCAGTGCTTTCTGTTTTATTTCAAACTAGAGGCTGGTGGTTTTACTTTCCTGGGGTTTCTTATTTTTGTTATGTGTTCTTGTTTTCTCAAATTCTATTTAAACCCCAAAGCCTTGAAATGTCTCATTTGTTCTCCTTTCTGCTATGGTATCTCTACAGATATCCTCTCTGAGCCTCCCATCCTTCTGTTTTTATCTGGACTTGATAGATTTCTTTTTGTACTACTCTACAAATGTAGTGACTTCCTACCACTGCTCTCTTGAGTCACAACCACTATTTCCTAGGTGGCATCTTCAGTGATATACAGGTAAATGTTTAACAACAGGTTCTCAAAACCAACCAATTTTCCCAGTTTCCATTTTATAAATATCCTTTCATGGCCAATGTCCACTTCTCAGCTTGATATCCTTGATCACTGAGATTGGAAGAGATGCATACAATCCACAATACCAGTCAGTGCCAGGGGCTCCATCATCTCTGTGATTAGAACTATTTTAATAGTAATATTTCTAAAATATATTTATGTTTTAATAGAGAAAACCTGCTGTCATTTAATTTCATTTGGGTGACTGGGATAATAATTAAATAATTATCAATAGTATGCTCTAGAGTAGAAGTAGTGTCTCTAGAAATTATGATATTCACAGAGAAAATATTTGTTGGTAAACTAAATGACTAAATAGATTAAAATAGGAATTAGATAAAAGAATTAGTAAAAAATACAGTAGCTGGGCCAGTTAATCTTGATTATCAACTTGATAGATTAAGAAATTCCTGGAGCAGTGATTGGATTATAAGGGCATGAACCTTATCGGGGGTTAACACATTAATGAATTCATAGCTGAATGGGTAATTAAATGGAGCCTAATTTGAGGAAGTAGGTCATGATGGCATAATCTTGTAGATGATATCTTGTCTTTGCCCCCTTCCTATCTGGCCTCTTCCCTTGAGCTATGCTTCTCAAATGCCAGATTTGAGCAGCTTTTCCAGCATAACCTTGCACGCTGTAGAGTCAACTGGCCAGAGACCACAAGGATTGAAACTGCAAGCCAAAATAAACTTCCCCATTAAGTTGTAGATGCTGGGTATTTTGTCCAAGAAATGGGAAAGCTGACAAATACAAAAATTGGTACCAGAGAAATGGTGATGATTCTATCATTATATCTGACCGGGTGATTTAGAAGCATTTGGAACTGGCTTGGAAAGGTAGTTTCAAAAATGTATTGGTCGGGCCGGTGAGATGGCTCAGTGGCGTAAGCGCCTGCCTTGCAAGCGCGAAGGCCGGAGTTCGACTCCCGGAACCCACATACGAAAAAGGGGCCGGTGATATCGCTCAGTGGCACAGGTGCCTGTTGGCGCGCGAGGTCCTGAGGTCGTCCCCCCGGTACCCACCAAAAAAAAAAAAAAAAAAAAAAAAAAAATGTATTGGTCACATTCCCATCACTGTGACAAAATGCATGACACCCACAATTTAAAGAGGTAGAGTTTGATTTTGGTTCATGATGTCAAAGGGTTCAGCACACAGATGGTTGGCTTCAAGGCAAAAAGAGCATGGGTCAGGGGTGTAGCAAAGGAAAAGATGCTTACCTTCCAGTAGCCAGGAATTAGAGAAAAGAAAGAACATGGGACAAGAATACATTCTTTCAAGTGATGCCCCCAGTCCCCACCTCTAACCAGGCCCCACCTTCTAACAGAGCAGTCAGCTATGAGCTCATCAATGGACTAATCCATTCATAACTCCCTCATGATGCAATCACTTTTTGAAAGCCCAATCTGTGAACACATGACTTTGGAGGAACATTTTAGATTTAAACCATACCAGAAAAAATTGGAGAAGTAGACTAGAGAAGGCCTTGGATGATGTAAGCAGCTTGATAGGTGATTTGGATCAGTGCTCAGAAGACCAGAATGGTGATAGGAATGTGGGGAGTAAAGGCCAATCTTACAAAGTTTCAGTTGGGAATGAGAACTGAATTGGGAATTGGAGTAAAGGCCATTCATGTTACATCTGGCAAAGAATATGTCTATATTCCATAAAATTCCATACCATAAAATCTCTCTGACATGGAGTTAAAAGACAGTGTACTAATTCATCTGTACAAATTTAGTACTAATTTAGTAAAAATTATACTGAGAATTGGGAATAAAAAGTGGAGCAGAAAGATTTTAAAATTTTTCAGTCTTTCCAGAAAAGCTACATGTGTCTAGTTGGAGCCAAAGGAGGTGTGGATGCTAAAGAAATTAGTGTCATTAAACAGAAATCAAATATTTTGAACTAGTACCAGAAGAAAATGCTTGGAAGGCATCTCAGAAATTAGCAAGACTCCACCAATTATATGCTCAAGAATGCAAAATTATAAACCTTTCACTTGAGAAGAGAGACAGAACCCTGGAGCCCCTGCTTGAAAAGGGCTTCCTAGGGAATTGGTTCCCTAAGATTTATTTCACCATGGTCAGCCATCAGAGGCTCCTGCAGCCAGTGGTCCAAGGGGGCCTGAAGACTATACCCACTGACAGTAGACTTTGGCATCAGTCACATTATGCTGGCTTTACAGGTATGCAGATTGCAAGAGTTATACAGAGTCACAGAGAATGGAGGTTTCTACCCAGTTACCAAAGGAAGGCCCGGGGGTACAGGCAATGTATGACATGGTTGTTAGGATTCCTGCCAGGAGCTCCTGATAGGGTAACACATAAAGCTATGAGTGGAGCCAAAGCTGCGAAGGAGAACCCACAAAATTGGAGATACCAGGATCATGAAACATTTACCAAGGAAAGCCTCAGGCAACAAGCAGACCAGCCCAAGACAGAGGCTGTGTGGACTGCAACCAGAAATGCCATAAAAGAGGTGCTGCCCAAGATGTTTGCAGCTCGCATGACACCGTCATGTGTCCCTGATACCACACACAAAGTTATAGGATTTAATGCTTGCCCTCCTCAGTATAGGTCTTGTTTTGCTACAATTATTCTTCCATTTTAGAATGGGAAAATTTATCTCGTGTCTTTGTATTTGGAGATTAATTTCCTCGCTTTTTTAATTTTAGAGGGGCTCACGGGTAAGAGTTTACCATGAGTCTCAGAAGGGACTTAGGATTAGGATTTTTCAGCAGTGGTGGAGCTGTTGAGAATCTGGAAAAGGGGTCAGTGTTTTCAGTGGTTCCCAGAATTGTTACATCACGGTAGGTGGAATTATGACCTTGTTATTGTGTTTGTTTTGAGATTAAATATGATTTAAGGACATGTGATTAGGTGTCAGGTTGAAAAGGGGTGGACTTGGGCAGTTAATCTTGATTATCAACTTGATTTAAGAGACTCCTAAAGAGGTGATTAGGTTGTAAAGGCACTATAACCTCAGCAACAGGTTCATCCATTAATGAGTTTATAGATGAATGGCCTATGAGGTGGTGTTGTGGTCAGGGTTTGCAAGGGAATAGATTTAATACAGGACACACAATTTATAGGATTATTTAATAATATTCACCCAAAAGGTCAAATGCAGAAGAGTGCAAGAAATCTGTCCATATACTAGAAACCCAAAGAATCCAGCTGAGGGCCTGGATCCCACAGAAATGTCCTGTACAAATCCAGCTGAGGGCCTGGATCCCATGGCAATGTCCTGCACGAGTCCATCTGAAGACCTAGAGCCCATGGCAATCTCCTCCACTAGTCCAGCTGGAGGCCTAGAGCCCATGACAATGTCTTATGCAAGTCTGTATCTAGGATCTGCACTGGGAAGGCCCAAAGGTCAGTCTTGAGCCTTAGACTGTCTGCGCCAGCAGGATGAAGGATCTGTGCCAGCAGGCTGAGAGATCTGCAGTGGAGCCAGGAAGTGACGCTCAAGGTAAGGACCAGAGCTCTCCTGAAGACAACCGCAGCCATCCTCAGTGACAGTGAGGACCCGAGCTCCTCCAATGATGAGAACAGCTGAGTTCGTATGAGGAAAACCAGTGTGACAAGTTTCTACAGGAGAATCAACAGCACCCTATCTTCCCCTCCAGTTCTCCTTTTATGCTATTGGCAACAATTCTCTGGTGGGCCTTCCACACCCAGCACCACACTGATTCAGTTCAGCTGGTGTTGCAAGTTGACCATTAGTTAATCCACGACAGGGGGTGAGGCATAGTTGGAAGACGGAAGTCATGAAATTACGACCTTGAGAACTCTACCTGGTTCCTTGTCCATTCCTCTTAGGCTCTCCCCCTGCTTCCTAGCCACCATGAGTTGAGCAGCTTTCTTCCACCACACCCTTCTGCCAGGATGTTTCTGCCTGGGAACCAACCAACCATGAACTGAAACTGTGAAGAAAAATAAATCTCTCCTTCTTTGAGTTATGGGTGTTGGGTATTTTGCCCCATCAACTGGAAAGCTGCCCAATACAGTAATATTTTATTTTTTAAAGGTTTTTATTTTTGTTACCGTTAGCTGGCTTTTATTTTTTAATGTGGGTACTGGGAGTCGACCTCAGGACCTCACGCTTGCCAGCAAGTACGTGTGCCACTGAGCAATATCACTGGCGCTTTTCTCCCCTTATGTGGGTACCGGGAGTCGAACTCAGGACCTCACGCTTGCCAGCAAGTACTTGTGCCGCTGAGCGATATCACTGGCACTTTTCTCCCCTTATGTGGGTACTGGAAGTCGAACTCAGGACCTTGCACTTGCCAGGCAGGCGCTTATGCCGCTGAGCTATCTCACCGGCCCTGTTAGCTGGTTTTTTAAAATGCAGTTCTCGAATCTAATTTTCATGGCTTGTTTATTTGTTGCAGCTGTTCTTTGCCTTATTTTTGATATGATCATTTTTGATGACCTTTTATTTGCGCTCTTATTTCAGTCCACCTCAAATACATCTTCTAAGGTTTTGGTAGATAAATATTAATAAATAGGGACCCAGAGGATCTTGAATAAAGAAGGCATATTATCTAATAAGTGCTGTTAATTTGGGCTGTCTTTCATTATATGAGTTCTCTTTAATATCATAAATGCTAGCTCATGCGTTTTCTGACAGAAAAGGAAATAGGTTTTTCTCTGTTTGAAAAGTTCACTTTAAAGGTTTTTGTGATGCATGACGGCTTTAAAGTAGGGTTGCTGTTTCACAATGAATTACCTGCGGCTGCTCTTCAGAGTTGCTTTCTTCCTGAGCCCATATGCCCTATTTGGACATAAAAAACAGTGCATATTTATATCACTGGTGGACCAATAAGTAAAATGTTTAAAATGTTACATTTTTCTAGGGAAGGTTCCTGGGAACTAATTACAGTCAGATGCAGAGACAGACATGAGATTGAAAATACAGTGCTTCCTCTTACACTGCTCTGATTAGTCTGTTTAGCATTTCTCTGTATTTATGGATGCAAAAGCTGCTAACAAAACACTTCACGATCAGGAAATACTCAAGAAATGAATGTGGATCTGGTGTGGTGGTCTTCAGGCATTAGCTCTTCTCTCTTTTCCTCCAGTTTGCTGAAGGCAAATCTTAACCAAGGTAAATTCAGCTTATTGGATAGAGATTGTTTCTTTATGTTCAAGGAAATTAAAGCTATTCAGGCATGCACCTGCTCCATAACTAGAAAAATACCTAGGGTGCCATTTCCATTTGAAAGCTGCAGGGTTTTTTGCCATCAATATAGCTAATCACTAGTTCACTCCATTAGAATTACTATCTTATCAAAAAAAATCTAGAAAAATGACTGCAGTGTGTAAGGTTAGTGTCCAAGCACAGCAGGCGAATTGTAAAATTTTGTACATAATAATGACATTGTTGGTATTCATTGCGCTGCCTGAAATTCAACTGTTTAATCATAAATTGTTTAAGGATATAGTTTGATACATTGCAGAATTGTTTAAAAATATAATTATACATAATACAAATATAATAAACTATGGTATGTTTAAATTTGCTATGGCCACATAATTTTTATTTAGATATTCAAAGCAGATTTTTTACCTAATTTCAGTAAAATAGAGTTCAATGGGAATATTAAACTCTAATTTTATCTCAAGCTCTTGAGTCCAAAGTAAAGTAAGCTTTTTTTTGAAAGTGTGTTTAGACATTATCAGTATCAGTAGTCTAATAAAAGGGAAAAGACCCAAATATAGTACATATTTCACACAGGAAGACAAAGGTAAGTAAGAGTTTTTTGTTGTTGTTTCTTTTTGTTTCCAAAATCAAACTAATTGTCATATTGCAAACTGAAAGTTATCAGTTATTGTTCTAAGTAGCTTGTCCCAAGCCAATCACTTTAATAAATACAATGATAAATTTGAGTCATATTTTTCTGAATTTTCTACCATAAAAAATGATCTAAAGAATATATCTCTGGCTCTCCAGATAGGCTTATGATTAGTTTATTTTTGAGGTGCTAATATTCCATATTATTTGAGTGTATTTTCTGAAAGAAAATAGCATCTGAAATAGGTACTGCAATATGAGGAATAAGAGTTGGGGTGTTCCTCAGGAGTAGAACACTTGTTCAGATTGGCTCTGGTTTTGATCCCCAGCATAGCAACAAAATGAAACAACAATCTAGTGATAATGCTGTCCACAAGCGTACTTGAAATTGTGTATTCAGACTTCTCCAGGTGTAAAGATTAATGTGGTATAATGATAGTCGGGTTAGTTGCTGATGAGCTCTCTTTGGTTGGTTGCAGATCTCAGCACTGGAGAGGCAGATTTTTGACTTTCTTGGCTTCCAGTGGGCACCAATTCTTGGGAATTTTTTACATATAATAGTGGTCATATTGGGTTTGTTTGGAACCATTCAGTACAGACCTCGATACATCATGGTGGTAAGTCTTATTTTTATTACCTCTCTTCATATAAACAATACTAAATTCTTCATGTAACCCTGGCTTCAATCCCCAGTATCGAGAAAAAAAAAAAAGTAAAAAAAAAAGTGGTCTTTTAAAAATTATCAGAATTTTCATAGAGTTGGTCCTTTCTACTATTTCTCATTTACCCATAAGAGAAAATGATATTCATTTGAAAATAGAAAAATGTAAGACAGGAGAAAATGAGCCTTGTAGCTATCAATTCTGAAGCCCTTTTAGTGTGTTGTAAGAATAACACTCACTCTAAGTTTTAATGCATCTGTAAGCAAATGATATGTTAGATTTTTGTCTCCCTGGCTTCCTCTGGCCTGCTCTGAACCCAGGGATGCTGTAACTCTTGTGACTGGGCAACTCCTGATATTACAGTGAAATGCAGGATATTTTCGTTATCAATGCACTAGTGTACTAGTACATCCTCAGTGAAACCTGTCACTAATACCAGAAAGCAAACCTATCTGGCATAATTGTTTCATCACTAAAAACAAAGATATAATTTAACTGTAATTAATTGAAGACATTACAAATACATGTACTAAAGGATATTTAGCACATGTCCCTAATATGTTTCATACTGTTTGTTATTGAACATTCTCCATTTTGTTAAGATAAATTTGAATCATAAACCCATATTCAAAACTATGCCAAACATGGACAGCACATATTCCATTGTAGTACAGTTTATTGAGGTCCAAGTTACAATATACAGTCTAGTGGAAGTAATTCGTAAGTTGTCTTTTCTATAAAAACAAGACAGTTTGTAATCCCAGCACACTGTCAATAGAGGCAGGAGCATCACAAGTTCAAGTCCAACCTGGAAACTTAGCAATTTAGCAAGTCCCTGTCTCAAAAATTAAAACAAACAAATAAATAAACAAACTGCTGGGGATATAACTCAGTATGAGGACCCTGGAGGGTGCAAACTGATACTGAGAGAGGGAGGAGAGAGAGAGAGAGATGTATTATAGGCTACTTGTGTAAGAAGATTTTGAGAAATAATGAGCAATAATATAAGTAATTATAAATAGGGTTATATACACTAAAATGCTCACCAAGCGAGAATCAAACATAGGGTATTCGGTAAAATTAATTTTTTTCAATGCAGTGACATTGTCACACTAGGAAAAAAAATGGCTTACAATTACAGCTTCTGTACTTAATCAACTCTGTTGAAAAAGGTACAGTTATAATTTTTTTCTAAACATGCACCAGTGCTCTACTTTGAATCTCAAATTTGGTGTTTTGACTTCTTTCATTATGTCGCAAAGGTAACAGACAATTTCAGCCTTCAGTATGGCACCAAGAATTTGATGTTCCTCAGTTTGCTATAGGGCTGAACAATTTCTACTTTTCTACCCTTCTGTTAGAAACAGCTTCTGCCAAACCACTGTATCATCTACCAGAAACATGTTTTGTAGAGTTGGATGTAGCGTGAGATGTAGCGTGAGATGCTTTAGTACCATGCATAATGCTGAAGCTGTTACTGGACTCTAAATAACGTTCTAGCTTGTTCTATGAATACAGAGACCTTTTACTCTTCAGACATTTTTATTTTATGCTGTTGGTGTTCTGCTAAGGCCCCAAATCCCAGATGGCTATGAAACCAGTGGCTTCTTTAGACAAGGCTGGATGTGTCCACTAAAGACTTTATCTTGTCCTGTTGCTTTTAACCTCTGACTACTACCTCTATACACTGTTCATATGTCTACTGCCTTGGTTAAGGCTTTTGTCTTCATTTTCCTATGTGTGGATGTCCTGCTTGCTTTCAGTCTCTCTCTTTTCCAGCGAACTTTCCTAAATCACAGCTGAAAGCTTTACACTGGCTCCTTACCAGAATCAGGTCTAAGAAAACTCTAGCCTGATGTATCTGACTTATGTCTCACAAATCTTTCTTTCTTTTTCCCCTTCTTTTTCTTCCTCATTTCTTTTCTATCTCCATTCCATCTTTTTTTATGGATTTATTCATTCAAAAGATATTACTTTGGTGTCTAGTATGCATTTGGCATTGTGTTCAATATAAAGTAGTCTGATGAGCAGCCACATCGTTGGCCTTCCTGGGTACTCACCTTGTGACCTAATGAGAGTAGGTGCATCTTCAGTGAATAATGATACAGAAATGTTAGATTGAAGCTATGGTAGGTAATACTAAGACCACACCATACCTGCAATGTTTAATGGGGAGTCCAGCCCTAGCAGGGTGACAGGGTAAAGTGCCCTGCAGAAGTGCTTGGGCACTGAGATCTGCATGTGATATGAGCAAGCATGAGTTCACAGGGAGGAAGGGGCTGAGGGGTATTCTGGGCAGGAAGTACAACTGAGCAAGTACAAGCTCAGTAGCAGCAGTTGCCCTTCAGTCATTAAACATCATTGAATAGTACACTGAACTAGGGTTAGATAACTAGAAAAGAATGCAAATTACTGAGTCTGTGCTCTCCAGAAGCAGGGAGAAGGGAAGTGCAGGGTCAAGGATGCTCTGGAGGTTCTGGAATGGCAGTGGAAGTGCAAGAGAATAGGAATGGGAGGTGGAGGCTTGAAAGGGCTCAGAGGTTGTACACTTCAGCTTATGTGCCCTCTGGTCCCACCTGCCTCTCCAGCCTCTTGCTATCATGGGCTTGCCTACAGTTTTTGCCCTGGGCCTACCAACATTTCTTCAGTCCCTCATGCACACATCCTTGCATTTTAACAATTAATCACCTTCTGCTCCTTTGCCTCTGTGTCTGGACCTTGTTTCATAATTTGTTCATATTTAAGTCTTCTCTACTAGACAAAGAGCTTCTGGAGAACGTGGAATGTAATTGGTGTCCATCCATGTTTATCCATTGTTTGCCCATCTAATCCTTATCATTCCACAGGGTCCAACAGAGTCCAACCATGATCAAGCTGTCATCAATCCCCCACTCCCAGTATCATTTCCTTTGCTTTCTTCACCCTCTTCTTACCCCATGTGTGCAGAGAAAGGTAGCTTTAAGACTTTCAGAATCTTCAAAGGAAAACATTTATAAGATAAACAAATCACATTTTTGCTCATTTGATTGCCTCTTATCCTATATTATGCCAACAAAATCTCTATCATGTTATTTGCTTTGTTACTGATTCTCTCCCAGCAGGCAAGGGGAAAGAAAGCCATGAATTGTTGGGAAAGTCCTCCACAACAAACATTTCACTTGGTTTAGCCTTTCCAAGTATCCTTTGAAATCTATATTTAGCATCTATAATTTTGCAGTCAAGGTTACAGGTTAAAAAGGTTAAACAACTTGCCCAGGAACACTAGTAAGCAGAACTGGATGTGTATCGACCTCGCTTGTCTTATGAGGTTCTTGAATTTGCTTTAGCATAGTAATTTTGCTTCGCTTTCATCATTAGATCCCAGATGATATGTTGCAGTTGTCAGTATATGTTTTGATGTTAAAAATAACCCTGCCTTACTTCCTCAATCAATCATAGAACATGTGGGAGTACAGAATACTTATCATTCTAACATGGCTATAAGTTGTGCATCTACGAAAAGGTACACTAAAGAATCAGTAATCTACAAGTTTAGAAAATCGGTTGTAAAGATTTCTTTTTGTGGGAAAAGCATGTTGCTATTTGTGAAGGTGATTACACTACATTTGTTTATTTGTTTTATTTTCTTATGAAGCAGACAGCTGTCCCTGCATTGTTTTTGTGAAACTGGTGTTTGACATTAAACTGGTCTACACAACATTTGACCTTATAACTGGCCTGGAGTTAACTCTAGTACTGTATTTTCAAAAAGCCTGAAAATAATGTGGTACACATCACATTAATCAAGGTACGTCTTGAGGTAACAACTTTTTAATGGCAGTGAGAGGAGACCTGGATCAGAAATCCGTACAGACTATTCCCTGGGCAGGAAAAGAGCTTTTTTTTTTTTTTTTTTTGTGGGTACCGGGGGGTCGACCTCAGGACTTCATGCGCCAAGAGGCGCCCGTGCCGCTGAGCGATATCACCGGCCCCTTTTTCGTATGTGGGTTCCAGGAGTCGAACTCGGGCCCTCGCGCTTGCCAGGCAGGCGCTTAAGCCGCTGAGCCATCTCACCGGCCCCAAGAGCTTTTTGATTATAGGAGATTTTCTTTCAAAATCACTTTTGCTGTTCTTAGTACTGGTCTCCTTTATTGGCTGAAAATATCACCAATACATGCCCATTAAATTTAATCTATTTCAAACCAACACACATTTTGGAGCACCAGGTATGTGCTAAGTGCTCACCCAGAGGTTAATAAAATATTATGTCTATCACTGAAACAATTTAATGGAGCTCACAATCTAGTTTTGTAAAAACACATGTAGTAAGTGAGTGCCATTTCTGAGAAGAAATAGGGTTTAGCGCACTTGAATTCAAATTAATCACTTATGAAAATGAGTTAGGAAAAGAACCACAGAAAACAAGCGCTGTGATATCTATAGGCAAACTTCTAACCTTCTTAGAGTGAAAATCAAAGCGGAGGAACAGCGCCTCTTCACTCACCAATCCCGCTCCTCCCGCACTCCCCACTGGCTGACCTCATGCCAGTCGCGCTGAAGAATTTGCCTCTTGCTCTTCTTGTCTACTCTGTTCTCACATACTGCATCTTCTGCCTGGAATGTCCTCATCTCCTTATGTTCCTGGAAAATTCATAATCCATCAACTAAATTGTCACCTGTTAAAAGCCTTACCTGATCTCTCCACTCAGGGCTCAGTTCCTCATCCTCTGTATTGTCACCGATCCTGGTAACTTTCTAGCCTCTTCCTCCACCCAGTATCACGGCCTCTTTGCCTGTATGTTCCTAGAAGGCAGGACCATGCCTTTCCATTGCTGCATTCGAGATCTAGCCATATAGGTTCAGACCTTCAAAGGTGCTTAGTGCTTTTGTTTTTATTAGTACTTGTTTATAGTACATAATGTTACATTCCTTGTGTGGAGTTGATACATGTATGTAAGACATCTTAAATCCTTCTTTTAATCTCCTTTCCCTCCTTTTATCAGATGAATGCAGTGACTGTAAAGATGGACTAGGCAGTGATTTCTTAGAACATGTCAGCAGCAGTTCAGCAAGAAAAACTGGCCTTTCTGCCTTGCTTATATCTATCAGATCTCAGCTGAGAAATTAGCTGGTGAAATGATATGTGCCACTGCATTGCACTCGAACCAGGTACTGGCACTTCTCACTAGCTTACTTATGCCTCAAGATCTGTTTTTTTAAGAAATATAATGCCATGGGCTTCTGCCACTGTAATTGAGTTACCACAGCAAAGACCGTCCCAGTCACAAAATAAGAGAGCAATAATTCTACTCCAGATACCATCACTGCAGAAAATGTGCAGATATTTATTGTTAGAATACAGAAACGACTTTATCGTGTAGTTTTGCTTTACTGATTAAAATTTATTTTAGCTAAGGGGATATAAAGTTTGAGGTTGAGGTTTAAATGCACCTTTTGTGTTGCCTTTTTTTTTTCTTTTTATGTGAGTACTGGGAGTCAAACTCAGGACCTCGTGCTTGCCAGGCAGGCGCTTATGCCACTGAGCTATCTCACTGGCCCTGTTGCTTTGTTTAAAGACGTAAAAAACCATGAAATCATATTCATCAGTTGTAATGAACTGGTGCAGAATCAATTGTTTCCTGTCTATTTACCCCTATGCCTAATATTTCAAAATTTATCTTGTGAATTCCAAAACGATTGTTTGGCCTAGCATTCTTTAAATATTTATTAGTTCATTGATGAGTTAATTTAATCAACCAGACTTAATTTAAAGGTAGAAGAGTTAGTTAATATCATTACCATTTCTTTTTTTTTTTTTTTTGTGGGTGCCGGGGGTCGACCTCAGGACCTCGCGCGCCAACAGGCGCCCGTGCCACTGAGTGATATCACCGGCCCCTTTTTCGTATGTGGGATCCGGGAGTTGAACTCGGGCCCTCACGCTTGCAAGGCAGGCGCTTATGCCGCTGAGCCATCTCACCGGCCCATCATTACCATTTCTTACAGACTAACTTTTTTTGTTAAAATTAACTCAGCTGCCTTTAAATTTTTTTAAATTTTGCTGGGACTACAACTGAATTATTTGAACATCTATGCAAATGTTCATATGGGACAAAAATACCCACACAGTTTAATTTGAATTGTTATATAGCAAACTTTTATCTCTACTAGACCATCACAAATCCCTGAGCTATTGCTCAACATGACAGTCAACAATGTTAAGGTTTGACTCAATTGGTCCCAGATTTAAATCCCCTTCTGCCAATTATTGACTCTGAAGTCTTAGGACATATTTCTTTGCTTTCTTCATGCTACATTTGCCTCATTTGTAAAAACCTGATTCATAGATCTTTTGAAGAATTACATAATATAGGTGACTTGCTTATCATAGCCTAACGTAGCATAAGGCTTGATAAATGACTGGACTGTTAACTGTTAATGTGTCCTTTTTTGCTCTTGCTTTGTTTTTCTTGTCAGTAGAATTATGGCTGGAAGATTTCTCTTAAGTTTCTGGACATGAATACTAAACTCCAGAAAATGTTAGAACAATGGATGAGCAAGGATACTACCTTATTTATTTTTATTGTAGGTCCTGCATACTGTGTGTAATACTGTGGCTGATTAATACACATATGAAAGAATAAATGACCAATTGGCCTTTCTGATAATTGGAAAATGAGAAAGCTCAGAAGATAAAAATAACTCATGTTGTAGACTGATTGCTCAATGGGGAAGAAATAGACTGTAAGATTTGTAAAGTTCATTTCAGTTAAAACTTGCTGAACTGTCCTTATAACACTAGGAAATATTTAGGAAGTCACATAGAAAAAATTAATAGTCTTTATTCATCTTTATAGGCATTGAGTACAAAAATGTTACAGTGATACATGCATACGCATGTATATAGCAGCAAAATTTATAATAGCTAAATCTTGGAAGCAGCCCATATGTCTATCAGGAGATGAATAAAGAAAATGTGGTATTTACACACAATGGAGTATTACTCTGCCATAAAGATAAACTTGACTTATTTGTAGGAAAATGGATGAACCTTGAGCCTATAATGTTAAATCAGACACACAGTCTTAAATATAGCTTGGTTTCCTTTATATGAGAAACTCGAATTATAAAAAAGAACAAAATAAAAGATAGATAATAGGACATAGAGAGATAGATCTTTCTCAAATGGGAAGGGAATCGAGAGATGGAGGGAAGTGGGGAGGACAGGCAGAGAAGCAGATGAAAAGGGAATTACGATGTGTTATAAAAATGCACCAACTCCACTCAAAGAATGTAAAGATTATGTACCGCAAACATATACTAATAATTTTTTTTTAAATAAAGAAAATGTAATTTATTTTCAATATACTTTTGGGCATATTATCTAAATGTCCCCTGGTATATATGTACCACTTTTGCACTCAAAATCTCCTTTAAAATGAAAAAAAAATACAGTTAGGATTTCAAATACGTGTACAGAATATGAGCAAAGTGGACACAGAAAGAGAGACAGAGAAAAAGAATACATAAAGTTACTTCTCTTTTGTTTTACATGGAGAAGCTCTCTTCTATACTGCAAACATATTCAGTCTACCTGGATATATGAACATGTCAGCATACTGCAGAGTAAAAAAAAGGTATTTCTTTAAAAAAGAAAGTTTTAATTCACATTTCTATTGAAAATTTTAAATTCTTAATTTATTTTTTATTAGTATATGGTTGTACTACATAACGATTATATTCATTATGGGGAGTTGACACATGTTATAAGCCACTTCAAAAAGAAAAGAAGGAAGGGAAAAGCAAAAAAAAAATATATATATATATATATATATATATATATATTAAAGATAGATAAACTAATTTCTCTTAGTTCATTGGAAAGAAAGTTTTGTGTTAACATTGTTTGGACAATTGAATACTGATATCTTGCACTCTGAGTAACTAATTTAAAGATAACTATATGCAGTGTATTAGCCATTGTTACCCTCCTATTACCTTGTTTTGAAATTTTGTTCTAATTATTTCTCTTAAAAAAAAAAAGGCAGGAAGAATAGCCAGTCTCTTAATCCAAATATTCTTCTAATGTTCCTGCCTGGGTAGATTCCCGTGCATATTTTATTTCCAGAGATCTTTTTCCCTGTATATCTATAATCAAACTCATGTCCCAAGTAAACATGGAGGCATGAAGTTTACATCTTGTAACAATCCAAAATTCAGTCATGCATTCTTTGTTGTAAACACTGTATTAGAAGACATTTTACATCTAACACTCCACATCATACATGACATATTAACTGCAAGAAATAAACAATATCTTCTTACCTGAAACATTGCCAGTTACAGAACTTACATGTATGGTAACTTGTAATTGTTAAACTTGTAATTTGATGAATTGTCATTCGATTGAGTGAAAATTTTTATGAAAAAAATTTATAATTCACGATTTATTTACAGTCATTTTCCTAGGAGCTTTAAAAATAAAAGGCATACCAAGAGCAAAAGTATACATTTCTTAGGGTATCAAACAGTGACCACTCTGCCTTGGCTTCAGTGTGAGGACTCCTTGACATGACCCATGTAAAGTGTACGGCACCATATCGGGAACACAGAAAACACCAGAATATGATCCTTGCTGTTGTTAGGCACTTAGGAGCTGACAATTTGACTCTACTTACCCCGGTAGTTTTACCAGTGAAAATTCAGTACCAATACCAATAGTGCAACTTTTGAAAGCTCCTGCGATCACTGTGTGAAGTTTGTGCTGATTTTTTTTTTTTTTTATTTTTAAAAATTTTTTTTTATGTGGGTACTGGGGGTCAAACTAAGGACCTTACACTTGCCAGTAGGCGCTTGTGCCGCTGAGCTGTCTCACCAGCCCTGTGCTGATTTTTAAATAGGTTTATATTATTATATATTTTTATATATTGTGTGAGTTGATTGTTTTTCCTAACACAATACATGTGGTTTAGGGTTGAATTTCAGTAATTAAGATCATATGATTTTGTATTTAATGCTGCTTATGTTCTTATTCTCTAGCCTTGCTTTCTCTGAGGTTCTATCCTGAACTCTTGTCACTATTTTTTTTTTTTCATGACTTCATGGTCAGAGTTGCTCTCCCATTCTGATTCACTTAAAATTTCATTTATTTAGACTAGAAAAACATGAGGGGCCAAATTCCATGTGATTAGCAAGATGTCTAAAATATGTTGTAGTTATTGTTTGTGTAAGTTGCAAATATTTATATAAATATAGTATTTAATTTTAAAGATGTAGATTAAATACTTTCAATAGTCAGGAGAATATTTTATAGTTCAGTAAAGTGTTTAATACATTTGGCACATTTTTAAAAGCTATGTCCACTTGTAATTGGAAACTTTATGAACAGAAAGTATTGCTACATCAGCAATATGCCAATACCAACAAACTTCACAATATATTTTATTTATGTGAACTCTTCAGTATGTTTTTATTATAAATTGATAATAATTTTGGAACTTTAGTGCATTATTTAATTGTACAATCTTTTTTAAAACACAAAACATTCTCTTAAAAAGGATGATACGACATCAAATGTATCCTATCATAGAGCTACATAACTATGTGAGGCTCTTTAGAAAGTCTTTAAAAGCCATGGGTAACAAAAAGTCACAAAAAGCGGGCCGGTGAGATGGCTCAGCGGCATAAGCGCCTGCCTTGCAAGCGCGAGGGCCCGAGTTCGACTCCCGGAACCCACATACGAAAAAGGGGCCGGTGATATCGCTCAGCGGCACGGGTGCCTGTTGGCGCCCGAGGTCCTGAGGTCGTCCCCCCGGTACCCACAAAAAAAAAAAAAAAAAAAGTCACAAAAAGCAAATCAAACTTTACAAATAGGTAAATACTGTGATAAGCTTTCTAAAAGGAACATGGCTATTTTCTTTAATATCTAAAACTCACAATCCTATTTGTCACAGTATGAAATAAGCTAAATGAATGATTTCAGTATTTAATTTAAAAACACGAAATGGTTGTAATCGTTCATAGAAAGTGATGATATGCTCACTTAAGAAATTAAGAATTCGTATTTTTTTCAGTAAAGTAAAATGAAAGGCGCGACCACTGTATTTAATCTGTTAACTTTATCTTGTGGCATGGATTCTCCTCAGTCATCTGAGCTGTTCTGATGTCAAGTCTCTGATTTTTTTTGTCTGTACAAGAAAGGGAGCAGATGAGATGAGCAGTAAGACCCTCTCCAGTGATCAGTCCACTCAAAAGCTACCTTTATTCATATTCACTAACTGTCTGGTGGAAGGCACTTCCTAGTAGTATATAATATATTAATAAAACTAGTTAATCAATAAGGCAGAAAGTTTAAAGTTTATTGAATATGAATGGAAAGTGCTTTTCCATTATGGAAATCTATTGTTCGTTTGTTTACTTTTAATCCATTTATTAATTTCTGTGCTTTAAAATATTTCATATGATCGTATTTTATTACAAGGTTATAGAAGTATATACTATTCAAGGTAAAATAAACAGGTGAAAGTTTGTTAATTTTATTCTACATATCCATTTTCATTTAACTTTACACATTGCCTTCATTCAAGGATATGGAAGTTCTGTGTTTTGAGTAACATTCTTAAAAATTTGACAGCTTAATATTGCAATTTAAAGGTAACAGAGATAGATGATGGATAGCTAGATAGAAAGATAGATAGATAGATAGATAGATAGATAGATAGATAGATAGATAGAGAGATAGAGAGATAGAGATTTTAGATAGCTCATAGAATAATTACATAATTATGTCCCCTGGAAAAGATAATGTTCAGCAAATAGAAATCAAGTGAGCATTTGGATTTAACTTATATCTTCAAGCCAGCAAAGGGCTTTTAAAATAAATCTACGTTTATTGGCATCCCCTGAAAGCAGTAGGAACTATTGGATTTTTAATTTCTAGATCTTAGGAGACCTCATAAAGAATACTCTTTTCTGAGTGTTCCTCGTCTGTTTCTTCCTCAAGACAGACTGATTGACATGTTTATTATTAATTTATTTAGTATACATGGCTTTCATCTCCACATTTTTCTTCTCTTTCTCCCTCCTCCACCCACTTCTATCCAGTACACAGTGTGGACCGCCCTCTGGATCACCTGGAATGTGTTCATTATCTGCTTTTATTTGGAAGTAGGTGGCCTCTCTAAGGTGAGTTTATCATGCCTTTAAAGCACACTTTGAAAAAAGTGCATCGTAAATAACTATTGTGATACATACTGTGAAAAAAATATATATATATATTACAAAGGGAATAGTGATCAAAAAGAGTTTGGGTACCATTTAGAAAAGAATGATCTTAGGAGCATACTAATATAAAGAACTTCAAATTAATTGCCTTATGCTTTTGTTCTTTATCCTTAAATGGAACTCTGCTTACAATACATCATCGCGTCCATTTACAAAAGGCAATAATATTGCAGTGACCTCAGTCCTAAATATTAAGTGAAAAATGATTTTGAATTTTTTAAATTTAAAAAAGGAAAAGGCTGACAAATAATGAAATCCTTATACATGTAAGCAGAGCGCATGTTTACTAAACATGTAAATGCATTAGTGTGGTGACTCCTGTTCTGAAGTCTTGATTGGACAGAAAACAGTTATCTCAATGCAGAGGTTGATGCACATGTGATTTCTGTCTGCCCAGAGCTGTCTCAAGAGTACATAACTTTCATCATGCCCTCTGCAAAAATTGTCTTTTGATCATCACCCAAATGTGAACATGATTTTAAATTTCTAGCTGTGGTTCTTAAAAATTTGTCCTGTTAACCAGCACAATTCCCTTGTAAAGAAGAAATTTATAGAGAAGAAACTTAGCAGTTTAATTGCAGAGTATAAAAGTTTTGTCATTTTTAGATATTTCATTATCAAGTATATTTGTGCTAGTTATTGTATTGTCTTAAGACAATCTCGAATTATAAACAATGCAGTGGTCTTCTTGCATTTTTGGTTTAGTTCTTAGAAAATTTATCTTGACTAGCACAGATGCCTTTAGAATTGTTACGCTCCATTGAAGTCCAGATAACAGCAAAGCGTGTTTGATTCAGCCTAACAGCAAAAATTCTGGAAGGATTTTTTTTCTCAGAACTTTCAGAAATAGTCACATTTTCTTACTATACTGTAACTTTAAAATTATAACCTGTCACTATTTTCTCACATTGACAAATGTATTCAGGAACCAGAAATGACATTTCCAGTAGTGAGTTCTATACCTATGTATTATCACCTACCTTAAATATTTGTGATACTGAATGTAACTCAACACTAATTTCTAAGAAAGAAAACAGTACTTAAATCTATGCCCATGTATCATCTGCAGATTATGAAGTAACTTTAAAATGCAAATTTTATGAAGAAATGATTATGACTAATAAGCATTTTCAACCTTTAGCATTTTCTCACTTGTGATTTGGTCATTTTAAATCATGTTTTTATTTCACTGCATAAAAAAGTAATCTTTTATTTTCTTGCATATAAACTGATTTGGAATAGATTAAATGAGAGAAAATTTGTCCTGTGGAATTGGCACCATAGTGTGTTGAAAGAAGGATGAATTTTAAATTACAAGTCTTTAGCTCAAATCTTGTCTCTAGCCTTTATCCACTCTGGGCCATTAGCATATCATTTAACACTGCGGAGTCTGTATGAAATATCATAACAGGGCCAGCTTTGCTAATAATGATAGTAGTAAATGTTTGTGGACTGTTAACACTGTTTATCCACTTTGTATGTGGCATTTCAGGTAAGCTTCAAAACAACTCTATGAAGTGATAAAAATAAAAATAAATAGATGCAATCACTTGTTTCACCCAACTGTGATTTCCCTTCACTGCTGAGCTATTTTTGTGAGCTGCTTTTTATAAATGCTTTTCTAATATCAGTGTGCATGTTAAGTGTTTTTCCCCCTCATTTATTTGGGTGCACGTTTAAAACATATGCATATAGCAGACCTAGTTACTCATTTTATTACCCATTCAAATGCCATTAAGAAATCAAACAAGTTTTCTTGATTTTTAAAAAGATAGATGACTCCAAAAAGAACATCCTAAAGATTGTCTGGTGACCTCTTTCTTTTCACTGCCTCTAAGACTGGAAACATCTCCCTGGCTAGCCACGGTTCAGCCTCAACAGGAATCTGTAAGAAATGGAATCTGAAAAAAATAGAGCATAGTTAAGGATCTGTGACAAACATAAATAACCTCTGACATTCTTCCAGGTTGGATTCCATTGTGTAAGAAATTCCTCCTCCATGTGTGCTAGTTTTGTATTAACTTTCTAGGGCTCCCCATCTACTGCTAGTTCATGATGAATTTCTTAGAATTATCGTATTAGATAGATTACAAGAAGCCATTCTATAATTTGAACTTTTTCACAAACACACATTATTGGAATATTGAATTTTTCTCCAAAGACTGTATTCAGAATAAAATCCACATCATGTCTGTGAATTGAGGTACTATTCCAATGACATACACGGCCTATACATGGTCAGTTTGTACCCCACAATGCTCTTTTGCTAACAACTTGCATCCATAGAGTGAAAACGTCCTGATTCATCTGAAAGGCAGTGAGCAGTCCCACAGGCAGCTGAGCATGGAACAGAGATCTTGGAAAAGTTTAGAAGACTAATGGTACTTATGCTCTTGTGTTTTAAAAATTCCTCATAATTTCTCATGAGATAAATATTGATGAATGTAGTCTGCATAAGCAAAAACTCTTTGGGATATTCATTAACTTTTAAGAGTATGAAAGAGTTCTGAGACCAAAAAGTTTGAGAATCATTGCTCTAGAGTAACCAGTAAAAATTAATAATGCATAAAATGAGAACAAACAATGAAAAACCAAAGTACATGGAACAAACAACAAATACTAGTGTGGTAGCTTTAAAAACAACTGTATCGATAACTATATGAAGTGCAAATAGCCTAAACACTCCAGTTGAAGACAGAAGTTAGAGCACTGGATTTTTGAAAAGACAATACCTAGTGCAATTAATATCAAACCTACTTTGTAAATACATACATACACTGAAATAAAAAGAATGGAAAATATATGCTGTGCAAATTTAATCAGAAGAAAACCTCTGTGACTATATTAATATCAGAAATAAAGTAGACCTCAAGTCAAGGACTACTGATACAGATGAAATAGATATTTTATAATAAAAACAAGGTCAGTGTATCAAATAGACATAATAAACCTAAACCATACCAAAGAGAAAAGTTTTAGAACATATGAAGCAAAAATTGACAATATTAAAGGGAGAAATTCAGAAATCTACAAAGATAGGTGGAGAGTTTATGACTCCATTTTTCATTACTGATAGAAAAAGTGCACATACTTCAGTAGAAATAAAAGATTTGGAAAACACTGTCAATCAAATTGTCACATGTATAGGACATTACACTCAAAACTACAAAATACATATTATATTCAAATGCATATGAAACAATGACTAAAAATGTGTTTTATATCAAAAGAAAATCTCAATAAATGCCTAATTATTGAAATAGTACAAAGAGTACATGCTAGAAACACACACACACACACACACAATAAGCAATGATTTGAAATTTACAGTATTAAAATTGCTAGAAAATCTATCTATTTGGATATGAAAGCAGACAATGTTCAGTACTCAATAAATTGAAGGGCTGGTGAGATGGCTCAGCAGCATAAGAGCCTGCCTGGCAAGCACGAGGTCCTGAGTTCGACTCCAGGTACCCATGTAAAAAGGAAAAAAGGGGCCGGTGAGATGGCTCAGCGGCTTAAGCGCCTGCCCGGCAAGCGCAAGGGCCCGAGTTCGACTCCCGGAACCCACATACGAAAAAGGGGCCAGTGATATCGCTCAGCGGCACGGGCGCCTGCTGGCGCACGAGGTCCTGAGGTCGTTCCCCCGGTACCCACCAAAAAAAAAAAAAAAAAAAAAAAAAAAAAAGGAAAAAAGGGCCAGTGATATCACTCAGTGGCACGAGTGCCTGCTGGTAAGTGTGAGGTCCTGAGTTCGACCCCCAGTACCCACATAAAAAATAAATAAATAAATAAATTGAAGAAGAAATTTAAGGGAAATTTAAAAGCTTTTTGAAGTACACATATAAAGAAAACAACAAATTAATATTTATGGGTGAATTGGAAGCAATGTTCAAAGAAAAATGTAGCTTTAAATTAATATTTTAAAAGAAGAAAATTTAAAAATCAACAATATAATCTTCCACCTTAACAAATAAAAAGAAGGGCAGTGTAACTAGCTGTGACCCCATAGCTAGTGTGTTCGAAAGATTGATAAAATGACAACTGGCTAGTAAAATCAATCAAGGAAAAAGAAGAAAAAAAAATACCAATTATCAGTAAAGAAAGAAAAGATCAATACAGATGTTATAGATGCTAAAATACTAGCAGAAAAAAACAAAACACTTTATTTCAATTAGTTTGACAAACAAAATGAAATTAACACATTCCTTTGCAGAATAACTTACCAAAGCTAACACAACCAAAAATAGAAAATATGGATAATCATAAATTTATAATTATAAACCTTTCCACAAAGAAAACTTCAAGTACAAGATGGTTGTAAGGGTGGATGTATTAAACATGTAAGAACGAATTAATGCTAACTTTACCCAAATAGAGGATGAAGGGATATTTTCGAAATAATTTCATGATCTAACACTGTCCTAGGACTACGGTATCTATCGCATGACAGTTAAGTTGACACCAGCGTTCTAGCAGCCCTGGCCTTCTCCCCAGGAGATTCTCTTTAGCCATTCTGCAAGAGGGCTCCACATGCCCGTGCTGTTTGTCACTACTTGTTCACCTATCTGTCGAGATACAATCTGATATTACAATTCTTGTTCCCTTATATAGAAAATCAAAATCAGCCCAGCCCATGTCTTGCCCTCACCAGTCCAGGCTCTGCTCAGGGATCTTTTCTTATCCCTTAAAGACTTAACCAAATATATTTCTTAAAAGTGAGCCCTCTACCCTGCACATGAGAAACGCCACCGCCTCAGATGGCAGAAACATCTGTAGTTAGATTGCATTTAAAGATTTTTAAGAATCCTATTACATTTTAGTACATTTTAAAATGATAGTTATTATTAATCCCTAAATAGATTTTTTTTCAACTGGAAAAGGACAATTCTCCCCACCTCTCATCCCCTTACACCCCAAGGATAAGAGTTGTTTTGGTAAGAATGCCTTTCCTCATTATAATGTAAAGCTACCGGAGTTACAAATAAAAGTCATAGAAACTGGACAGACAAGGAGAAATATCACCTTGGCTTCAATCATTCAAACACCACACATTCACATTTTAATTCAGGTTTATTTTAGACATGTTACCTCACCATGGCTTGTCTCTGTTTTTCTTAAATATTGCTGAAATGATATTGTAGTGAAAATTTACATGCTGACTTTAAAAAAAAAAACCTAATGAAAAATACTTCCATACGATTATTAAACTCCTGGTTAATTCTTTTAATTTTGGGGCAAAATTAAAACATAGTGAACGTAGTTTGTGTGTGCCTGCTCTTTCTTATTATAAAACAGTAAAAGTTCCTGATACATTTGCTAAATTTCTTCTCCAAAATTGCCCTATTAGCTACAAAAAATGAGTACAAAGAGTGTCATTAGAACAAATCTTTTTATTTTGGGGTTGGTGTACAGCTAAGTTTATAATGATGTAACTTATTTATTTCTTATTTCTTTACTTAGGATTTTCAAATATTTAGCATCTTCAAATGTGCTCAATAGTCAGCCCTCCCCCTTTTAATAGCTTGTATCCTTTTACATTTTATGTTAAACTGTCAATGTTTTGATCCTTAATCTTCTGGAGCTTAATTTTTCTGCATTGTACAACATGACAATCTAAATAGAAACTTTTGCTAAGACTCCAAATAATTCCCACTTAGTAGACTTCTCACTGATTTATGATGCCTTTTTTATGACGCAATAAATTTTTGAAGGATCGATTTCCAGAATACTATTTTTTCGCAGTAGTATTTTATTTACATTAGTTTCTACATGATGTATTTATTTTTATTTTTAAATTTGTATTAGTACATGTTTGCAGTACATGGTATTTACATTCTTTGTAAGGAGTTGGTATATGTACATTTTCTTAAGTCATTTTCTTATCCTCTTTTTCTTCCCTTCCTTTCCACTCCCTCCATCTCTTGATCCTCTTCCCACTTTCGATCTTTCTCATGATTTAGTTATAACAGGAATTCTCTACCTGCAATTCAATTTTCCCAACTGTATGATTTGGCTGCATTTTTAAGATATTTTGAAAAAATGTTTCAAATATATATGTATATATCTTATTTTAGTTTTTTTATTACATTCACCTTATAATTAATTTAGGAAAGAGTGAGAAAGATTTGTATGAGGAAATGCAGAAAGGAAGTTTTGAGTAATAGAATCAACAGCTGATAGGAGGTCATATGGTATGAAAATTAAAACAAAGTCACAAATGAGAGTCGTACGCTGTTTCAAAAATCAGATTCCTGGCTGTGCCGTTTCCTGGGTCACATTGACAGAAACCGTCTCTAATTCACCTAAAGAGAATCGTGCCGGAAAACGAAGAACTCCGTCAGTCAAGAGGCCTCAGAACTGGGTTTGGGATCAGCCCAGAGTTAGGTAGGCTCTGGACACTCAGCACGGCGTCAGTTTTGTCAGAAATCTTGTTTAGATGGGAAGAGGGTCCAGCTGTTGTCCATCTGCTCACAATTTAAATTACCAAGATATGATGGGGGGAGAATAGGATTGTCCCATCTGGAACTATCATCTGCTTCTTTGCCAGGGAGGACAGGGCCTTAGATTAGAGATCTGATTCCACAAATCCGGGAAAGTTAATTTCAATAACAAAAGTTGGGGCGGTCTCATGAATAGGAGACAATTTGTAACCATCACAGAGTACTGTTTCGCCTTTCTTATTGACTAATTGTGTACATTCTGGCCTATCATGCGGTTTTTTTTTTAAAACCTCTGGATTTTCACTTTGTTTTTATCATATCTGCTAGCTATTCCTGAAGTTTGTTTGTTTTGTTTTGTTTTTGTACCTGGAATCAAACTCACAACCTTGCACTTGCCAGGCAGGCGCTGTGCCACTGAATTATGTCCCTGGCCCCTGTCACTGTGGTCTTAAGCGCCCTCATTCTGCTCACATCAGATAGCACTTGAAAGAAATGTATTATTGCTTTTAAGCAATGTGGGGTTGTGGTGTGTGGATGGCTGTGTGTAGGTGATTGAAAGTATCTGTAGTTATATAATCTTATGAAGTCTCAGTTTCCTTTTCTACAAAATGAGGAAAACCATAGCATCAATGATAGGAGTTTTTGAACAAATTAAATAAGATAATATATATACTGGGCTTAAAAAGGATATTGGCATATTGTGAGGTTTCAATAAATGGTGGCTATCTTTACTGTCATCAACATCATCATTTTTATTATTACTTGTGAAATTAACAGACATAATGATTCTCATCCTGAAAACCACTGGGACCTATATTCATTACTATGCAAGAATTGTAAAAGGAAAAAATTGTAGGACTAAGTGACTTGTTTAAAAAAATATGAAACAGTCCCTTGTGAGAGGATCTCAGATCTGCATATTAACTTCACAGCTGCAGTGCTATTAATTAAATCCTTCCCTTTAACATGTAAATAGGTTTTTGATATACATCTGCAGGCAGATTCTCCTAGTGTCTTTACTGCTCCCTTTAGAAGTACTTTCAGCATCATTGCAAGTCTCTGAGGCTGTTTTTTGTGCCCCATTTTAAGATCATCAAGGGCACAATTAATATGTTATTGCTGCTGCTTTCCAAGTTACAGGAACTGAAGTCATTTTTTCCTCCCTAGGAATACATTCAGAATGTAAATACAAAAACCCATCATTTGCTACATTTAAAGTTACTGAAAAGTAAGTTATGTTGAGAACTCGAGTTCTACTCTTTTCATTCTGAAACAATTAGCCTGATGTCATACTGGTATTTTTTGATTACTGCAAATTGTGAAAACTTCAGGATCATATTTCTTCTAATTGACTTTTCTTGAGAGATATATGGGATTTATGTATTAGTTATCTTAGGGAATTTTTCATGAGTCACATTTTCATAGAAGTCTGAATGTGTATGTCTGTGCAGGAGAATAAAGTAGGTGTAAAAATGTGTGTAATTCTATGAAGATTTATCCTATATTACCTATAAACTTTGATAAGGGGCCTTCTAAAATCTTCTATGATTCCCTGCAATGTACAGGTGCTGTTTCTTAGCTTTTATATATTTCATCTTTAACTCTAAGGTAGCTATTATAATCTTAAATTTTAGATAAAGAACTTCAGATAGAAGAGACTAACTTGCTCCAGACACATAAACAGTCATGGGGATGTCTGGTCTTGATGGTTCCCATTACACCACAATGCTTTGTACATGGAAGGAAAGCCTTCTTGCATTTGTTCACTGTGTCATGTTTCAGCATCTACACTTTCTGACTTGTGGATAGTTTGATTCTTAAAGAAATTTAAACTACTTTCCCAGGAAACAATTAAAGCACCTTGTGGACCTCTTTTGACTTAAATTGATACCCTCATTCATGAGGGTCATCTTCCCTTGTGAGAATCTTCTGTTGAATAGTTCATCTGAGCAGGCAAACAATATCAAGGAAATAATTATTTTTTGAGGCTCACTCTTGTCACCTCACCTAAATTGTTTCTCTGCACTTAACTGAGACAATTATTTTTCTTAATAGACTTATTTTTCCTTCAAGATTGGATTTTTCTTATGCATTTTGGCTTTGGGGAGGCCTATTCAGTGGAAAAATTTTAGATAATCAATCCAGAGCTCTGCATAGGAACAATTGGATAAGAAAGAGGACTCTCAGTTCCTTTCAGTTGTTTACAATATATTATTTTTACAAAAATCCTAAATATTTTTACTTATAAAATTTTTCTTCTGATGGGAGTTATAAGCTAAATTAATGACACATGGTATTATTCCTTTGCTATTTACATAAGTACACCTTACTGATGGTACTAAAATGCTTTCAAGGTAGCATTTCTTTAGATGATTGTTTCATCCTTGGGCACCTTTCAACACGTGTGATATTTCTAGGAAGCTAGAGGTAGAGCTACAAAATATCTGTATTCCAGAATAATATATCTTGCAAATAACACAGAAATAACATCCTAGTAATCTAGCAAATTTAGGCATACATCTGGAATGACAATAGTTGTATTCTATTTTATCTATCATGAAGTGAATGAGGCATTTATCTCAAAGGACACTAGAAAAATACATGCTCAATTCCCTGTAATAGCAAAATATTTTGGGTTCTAGACTAATAAGTTAGTATATATGTGCCAAGCTGTTCTGAAAGCTGTCTATAATATTGACTGAGGATGATTGTGGTGGCTGTGAGTATCCATCCAGTTATTAAGGATCAAGGAAGAACATCACAATGTACTCTCAGGCAGTAAATCTAAATGAGACCCAAGGGCTTGTAAAGAAAATAATTACCACAGACTTTTCAACACAAACATTAAAGGCAAAAAGGGCTTGGAATGAAATGCTTCAAACTCCAAAAGAAGATAACTTCCAACTCAGACTGATACATCATGCAAAATTATCATTCAAAATTGTTGGAGAAATAAGACATTTCCATGATAAAGAGAACCTAAAAAAGTCATGACCACTAAACCAACAGTATAAAAACTTCCAAGGATATCCCACAAGGAGACAAGAAAGCTAACAATGCCAAAAATCCAGTAAAATGAATGCATCAGGTATGCCTGGCAATTAATTAGAAGAAAAAGAAAGCAAATCAGCAAAAGAAAAATAATACAATGACAGGAATAAGTCAATACCTATCTGTTATAACTATCAATGTAATTGAAGCTAATTTGCCAATCAAAAGACACAGTTTAGCAGACTAGACCAAGAAACAAAATCCAATGTTATGCTGTGTACAAGAAACACATTTAATACAAAAAGAAATTCATAGACTAAAAATCAAACAATGGAAAATAATATTCCATGCAACAGGAACCTCAAAACAGCAAGAGCAGCTATCCTATTTTCAGACAAAGTGGATTCCAAGGTGAGCTGATCAAAAAAGGCAAAGAAGGATATTAGATACTGGTGAACAGAACCATTCAACAGAAAGAGATAGCAATTATGAACATCTATGCATCAAACCAAGGTGCACCCAACTCCATAAAACAAACACTAATAGACATAAAAGATCAGATAAACATCAATGCAATTATAATGCGGGACCTCAATACCCCACTACCCGCAAATAGACAGATCAGCCAAATGAAAAAAATCAACAAACAAATATCAGAGTTGAACCAAATCTTTGAATAAATGAACTTAATAGATGTATACAGAGTTTTCCATCTAGCAACAGGATACACATTCCTTTCAGCAGCACGTGGCACTTTCTCCAAAACCAACCACATACTAGCTAATAAAATCATGCCTAAGTAAATGCAAAAGAATCAAAGTTTTACCATGCATATTACCAGATCATAGTGTAATGAAACTAGAAATTGATAGCAAAAGAAACCCCAGTAAGTATTCAAACATATGGTAATTAAGCAACAATGCTTGAATAATCAGTGAGTCACAGAGAACATCAAGGGAGATAATTAGATAGTTCCTAAAATTACATGATAATCCCAGTACAACAAAGCAGATTTATGGGATACAATAAAAGCAGTCCTGAAAGGGAAGTTTACTGGTGTGAATGTCAACATCAGAAAAACAGAAAGAGCTCAAATAAATAACCTAATGATGCATCTCTAGGTCCTAAAAAAACAACAACAACAACAAAAAATCCAAATACAGAGCTTATAGCAAGAAGAAAATTATAAAGATCAGAGCAAAAATCAATGAAATGGACACTGAAAAAACAGTACAGGGAATCAAAGAGCTTGTTCTGTGATAGAATAAACAAGATAGATAAACCCTTTCTTAGTCATTTGTACTAAAAAAAGGAAAGAAAAGACACACATATATGCAATTAGAAATGAAAAAGGTAAAATCATGACACACAACACCAAATTCCATAAAATTATTAGCAACTACTTCACAAACATATATGCCAAAAAATTGGAGAACTCAGAAGAAATGGAGATTCCTAGGTAAATATGAGTTACCAAACCCAAACCAAGAAGACTAAAAAATCTTGAACAACTCAACAACAGGAAATAAAATTGAAGCAATTAAAAAAAAAAAAAAACTACCAACTAAAAAAAGTCTGGGACCTAATGGATTCACAGCTGAATTTTACAAGAACTTCAGTGAAAATCTAACACCAAGTCCTCAAAATCTGTAATGAAATCAAGAGGAAAGGAGTACTTCCAAAATCATTCTTGGTAGCTAATATCATCCTGATCCCGAAACCAGACAAGAATCCAGCCAGAAAAGAGAACTACAGGTCCATCTTTCTGATGAACATAGATGCAAAAATCCTTAACAAGTTATTGGCAAACAGAATGCAGCAAATCATCAAAAAGATCAAATACCATGACCCAGTAGGCTTCATCCAAGGGATGCAAGGATGGCTCAACATGTACAAATCAATAAATGTGATGGATCACTTAAAATGAAACAAGGACAAAAATATGTTTATCTCAATAAATGCAGAAAAAGCATTTGATAAAATTCAACATCTATTCATAATAAAAATACTGAAAAAAATAGGTATACAAAGACCTTATCTCAATCTGATAAAAGCCAATTATGACCAACCTACAGCCAACATCATACTAAATGGGGAAGAACTGAAAGCTTTCCTTCTAAAATCAGGAAGAACACAAGGATATCAACTATCATGATTTTTGTTCAGTATAGTCCTCAAAACATTACCCAGAGGAATCACGCAAGAGAAAGAAATAAAAGGGATATATATAGGAAAGGATGAAGTCAAAGTATCATTATTTACACATGACATGATCCTGTACTACAAGACTCAAAAAACTCCACCAAAAGACTCCTAGAATTAATAATTAAATTCAGCAGTGCAACAGAATACAAAACAAACATACAAAAATTAATAGCATTCCTATGCAATAATAACGAACTCACTGAAAAGGAAATTAGGAGAACAATACCATTCATAATAGCATCGAAATGATTTCAATACTTAGGTATTAATCTAGCCAAGAAAGTGAAAGACCTCTACAACGAAAATTACATCACTCTGAGAAGGAAATGGAGGTGGACATCAGAAAATGGAAAGATACCCCCTGTTCCTGGGTAAACAGAACCAATATAATAAAAATGGCTATACTCCCTAAACTGATATACAGATTTAGTACAGTCCCAATCAAAATGCATTCTCGCAGATCTGGAAAAAACAATTCTAAAATTTGTCTGAAACCAGAAGACACCTACAATAGCAAAAGCTACGCTGAATAATAAAAGCAAAGCACATGGGACCATAATCCTAACTTGAAGTTATACTATAAAGTTACAGTAATTAAAACAGCATGCCATTGGCACAAAAACAGGTATGCTGATCAAAGGAACAGAATAAAGGAAGCAGAAACAACGCCAGACACATGCAGCTGTTTGATCTTTCACAAAAGGGCCAAAAACATACACTGAAGGATGATAGCTTTTTTGATGGTGGTGTGGAAATTGGATAGCCACATATAGAAGATATTTATCACCATGTACTTAACTAAAACTCAAAATGATTCAAAGATCTAAATGTTAAAACAGACACATTTAATCTCCTCAACTGAAGATAAAATAGATACAATTCTTGACATAGACATAGGCAAGAACTTTCTGAACAGAACCCCAATGGCACAAGAGATAATACTAAGAATCAAGAAACAGGATGATATCAAATTTAAAATCTTCTGCATAGCAAAGGAAACAACCAACAGAGTGAAGAGACAACCTACAGAATGGGAAAAATATTTTGCCAGCTATTCCTCAGATCAAAGATTAACATATAGATTATATAGAGAACTCAAAAGAATTAGACTTCCCAAAATAAATTACCCAATCAAAAAATAAGCAACCAAAATGAATAGACACTTCTCTGAAGAAGTACAAATGACCAATAAATACAAGCAAAAATGCATCTCTAGGCATTGTAGAAATGCAAGTTAAAACTACATTGAGAAGTCATCTTACCCCGGAAAGAATAGCTGTTATCAAAAAATCTAATAATAACAAGTGCTGGAGAGAATGTTGGGGAAAAGGAACTCCTCTGCATTGTTGGTGGGCAGGTAAACTACTATGCAACTACTATGACAATTAGTGTGGAGATTTCTTGAGAAAATAAAAAGAGAAATTCTATTTGTCCTACCTATCCCCCTTCTAGATATCTTCTCAAAGGAGTTAAAATAATCTTATTACAGGGATACATGCATAACCGTGCTTATAGCAGCACATTTTATAATAGATAAATCTTGGAAACAGCAAATATGTCTATCAACAGATGAATGGATAAGGCAAATGTGTTGCTGTGATGTAAAGAAAGATAAACTTGAGGCATTTGTAGATAAATGGATGCAACATGAGACCATAATATTAAGTGAAATAAGTCAGACACACAAGGTTAAATATATAGTTTCTCTTATATATGAAACTCAAAATATATGTACACAAATAAAGAGCAAAATAAAAGATAGACAAATAGAAGTAGGGAGAAATTCAAATATTTCCCTAAATTATTCCATTTTTTTTAAAAAATAGTTTAACATATATGCTAACTTGTTTCATTTATACTTACTATTTTCTCTTAGTTCACTGAGAAGTGTTCTGTGCTTATTACCTGTTTGTCTCTTCTTTGTAACACAGTCTTTTTTGTCTATATCTTGTACTCTGAGTAACTACTTTTAAGATTATGATACACAGTGTATTAACTCCTGTTATTCTTTTTTTATTTCATTAGGAAATTTTATGTTTTTTCATAAAATAAAAAAATACATATATATTACATCAAGTTTTATATAAAATATTCATTGTAGTTTTATTTGTGAAAATGTAAAATTGGAAACAACTTAAATGCCCACACATAAAGAAATAGTTAAACTAGAATACAACTGTTTTATATTATATTGAATGTTTTGAGCTGCATTTAGAAATTGTGATGTAAACAAACAGGGGTCATTTTCATCTCATAACAATAGCCTGGAGAAGACCACTGCCCTTGCCGGTTCAGAGGCTTTGTGTTGTCATCAAGACATACGTCTTCTCGCCTTTCTGCTTCTCTACCCTCCTATGTCAATTGCATTATTATTCTCAGCTCTCCAATCCCTTTTTTTGTGGTATGATCTTGAAATGTGCTAGAATGGGCTGATGTTGGACTTGGCCTTGCAACATATATTTATGAAGTGAATGTGGATGAAAGTAATTGTGTGTGTGCCAATTCTAAGCCAGAGTCTTAAGAGCCACCACATGTTTCTACTCATTTTCTTACATTCTTGTGACCCACCATACAAAATTCCTAAGGGAACCACCACTGGCTCAAGAACAGTGAAGAAATACAGAGCTGAATCAAACTCATAGCTTGGAGCCAAGCCCAGCCAACCCTGCGTAAGCCCAGCATAGCCAGAGCTAACTTGAATATCTGTAAAGAAGAAAATGAATAGTTATTGTTGTAAGCCATTGAGCTCTAAAAGTTGTTTGTTAGACAGCAAAACTGACCGATAAATTTTACATGTCAACTTTCAAAAAAAACCCAGAAAAGTATAAGAAGGGTAAATATGGGCTTATGCTTTCCAACTATTTCATCACATAAAAACACTGAAAAGCCTTTACCCCCAAAACCCAACTTGATGCTACTTTATAGTCTGATGACATACAGAAACCACAGTCTAAAACTAAGTTGAGGGGCCGGTGAAATAGCTCAGTGGCATAAGCACCTGCCTGGCAAGTGCAAGGTCCTGTGTTTGACTCCTGGTACCCACATACAAAAAAAGGGCCGGTGATATCGCTCAGCGGCATGGGCGCCTGCTGGCACACGAGGTCCTGAGTTCGACGCCCGGTACCCACAAAAAAATAAAATAAAACTAATTTGAGTATTCCTGCAATCCTGAGTAATACTAGGAGTTTCTTATCAGAAATTTGTGCTGTAATATTATGTCTTTCTGAAGAGGTTCAAAGAGTTACTATTTTTTCAAACTAGCCGATTGATATTTTATCAACAGTAGCTGTGTTTCTCATTATATGAGTAGAATCACTGTATTGAACAAGACTTGTGCAAACATAATTGAATGACTACCTAGAAAAATGTGGTTGTCTTTCTTCTCATGAAAATATGGCTGAACTGGGGATATAGCTCAGCGGCACAGCGCCTGCCTGGCAAGCACGAGGTCGTGAGTTTGATTCCTTGTACCAAAAAAAAAGAAAAAATAATAAGAAAATATGGCTGAGATCAATTATTTTAAAGATAAATATTTATCTTTTAAAGATAAATATTTTTACCTGTGTATCCAGGTTGTTGTCTAGACTCATTGCATTATAATTATGAAATTATTTTATTTCTTTATTTAAACTCTTTCAAATTATTATCAGATCCTCTTTTCACTCCTTAATATATTGTATGTAGTGACTTTAACAAAGATGGTTATGAAAAATTAGTCTGGTTGTGTGACTCATATCTGTTCTCTTCCCCCTCATTTTATTTTTTTTTTTATTTTTGTGGGTACTGGGGTCGACCTCAGGACCTCGTGCGCCAGCAGGCGCCTGTGCCGCTGAGCAGCATCACCGGCCCTTTTTTCGTATGTGGGTTCCGGGAGTCAAACTCGGGCCCTTGCGCTTGCCAGGCAGGCACTTACTCCACTGAGCCATCTCACTGGCCCCTTCCCCCTCATTTTAAGCTACCTACTTTCTGCTAACTGGAGTTGAGGATTTTACGTATCTTTCTTTCTTTCCCTGGTATGGATTCTACTGTGAGACAGAAGACAGGAAGTAGTCATCATTTTTACACAACCAGCCTTAAACTGATGCTACAGTTTGCAAGGGATCTTGACCTCATGGCAGCCCGGAGCTGTCCCGGCGTCTGCAGTGGACTTCTGCTGATGAATTTCTAACTATGGCAAATTCTCCCTTAACTTCAGTAAACCCACATTTCTTTTACTAAGTCTGTAATTATTCCCAGGCATAAACATTCGTTAAACTTCTTGTTATATAACAGTAAGCCATTCTGAATAGACCATGGCTGCTGAATTTTCATTTAAGCATTAGTATCAAGAAAATTTGGTGCTGCAGAGAAACCAAGCTTTTACAGCTTATTTGTAAATGTTTTGCTATTTTTTAAAGACTATTTACAAATGCTGCTGCAGAATTTTTAGCGCAATCAATTGAATGTAAGATCACTTTAGAAGAACAATATATAGGACAATAGAACATGTGCAAACGCCAATAAGCTTTCAAATTTTCTTGTGATGTTAGTTCATTTTGAAGACACAATCTCTTGACTGAGAAATGTCAATAAAGTGTGCAGTCCCAGTAGTGGAGAATTTCAGGTGACATTTGTAATGGTTTACAATATTCAAAAAGACAGGATGATAACATGTAAACATGTTTTAGTTGCATTTAGTTACTTTGTAAACCAAAATATTAATGTATACTAGTGGGTAACTTATCAGAAAAATCATGTCACACAGTCAAATTCTGATTGAAGTAAGCAGAAGGGCCCTTCAGTAACAAAGGATCCTAATGCATGATAATGAATATTCAACATTACTACCAAGTATATTTCAGAGGCAAAACACAAATCATTTCAATGTTTAGTTTCAAATTTTCCTATCTAGGTTATTGGATGGGGAATCATAAATAACAATACTCATATCCAAAAAGGTCTTTTTGCACAGAGAAAGTATCTGTGAGTTACTGTGCTGCAAAGACATGAAGAATTAGTAGTCTGAGGTTTTAGGACTAAGACCGGGTCTTGAACACAGATGATCCTAAAGTATCTGAGCATCTCTTATGGCAGCCACTAGGAGCCCAGTATTGCACCACAAACTGCACTAGCATAAAAGCTCTGATTCCCTGTCTCAAAAAAGATAAGTGATAATACTGGGCAAGCAGAAAGCTGAGACCAAACCAAATATATAGGAAAATATGTGGGAAATGATTGACCAGAATAATGACAACAAAAATGAGAAATGCTAAGGAACTGGTCTGATGTTTCATGATGTAAGTTTGGGCAAATGCTGTGACAATCCGTACACTGCAATGAGAAGCTCTTTGGTATACAGGACCTAACATGTCAGTGTGTCCGCGGTAGGACTGTCTGATATGCTTACTACAGTGTGAACTTGCCCAAGAAAGGGAGTCAGAAAACAAGAGAGACTCCACTCTCCCTGTCCTGTCCTTGGGCTCATAGAGAAGAAAAGATAGAACTGCCTAGAATGAAGATTTCCCAGAAAGCTGGCAGAACTGGCTGGTCTCAGTAGAGGCCACTGAGCAGAGGCAACAGGGTGAGAGAACTAAAACAGAGACAACACAAGAGGGCTCTGAGGTCTGGGATCAGGGATAAGTTGATGTTTCTCTGCCCTGTGGAGAAGTTGAGCACTGATCTATCTTTGCCTGTTATCTGACTCAGCAATAACAGAAAACCAGGAAAAATATAGCATTTAGTTGTGTGTACAGCAATTGGCAGCATGTGTGCATGTTAAAATTGGCACAGCTATCCCACTACTGTGTACATATATATCTGCAGGAAATGAAATCAGTGTATCAAAGAAATACCTGTCCCATGTGTATTGCAACACTATTTACAGATATAGAATCAACAGAAGTGCCATCCACAGATGAATGGATAAAGAAAATATGACACATAGATAATGGAATATTATTCTGCCATAAAAAAGAATCGACTGCTATAGTTCACAGCAGAATGGATAGAACTGAAGGATATCATGCTTAGTGAAATAAGCCAAACATGGGTAGACAAATACTGCATGTTCTCTCTCAAATATGGAAGCTAGAACATGTTGAATTCATATATAGAGAGAGTAGGTTGTTGATATATTATGTAACTGTACCAACTTCATACAAGGAATGTAAACATTATGTACTGCAAACATGTACTAATAAACTAAACTAAAATAAAAAACCATAAAGAACTTTTTAAAAATTAAACTTCTGTAAACATGATTTAGAAAAGGATAGTGAAGGGCTGTGAAGGTGAGAGGAAGGGGAGAAAGATGAAGGTTAATAAATGCCACCAAAGTACAGATAGGAAGAATCAATTCTTCATTAAGCAAACGATGGCAGAAATTTCTGGTTATCTTTTAATATCTCTTTCCCCTTATTCTGGTCAAGAATCTAGAAAAATCCTGCTTTTTTTCTGAGGTGTCAAAAGTTGTATTTCTTTGCCTATATATGAGAAAATATGTTCATCTTAGTAAGTTCTAGCTCTTGAGATTAAAAATAATGTACAGCAAGAAACCTTTGGGAAGACTGCTTAAGAGCTAGTGAATTAGATGCAAGTCCATAGATAATGACTTAATCAATACAAATTTACTATCTTACGTCTCCAGGTCAGAAATTTGACATGGGTCTCACTGAGCTAAATGTGGACATCACCAGAGCTATGTTGTTTTCAGGAAGCTGGAGAGGAGGATCTGTGTCCTGCCTTTTACCAGCTTTGAGGCTGCTCACCTGCGTGGCTCATGAACTCCGTTCTCCATCTTCGGGGCCAGCATTGATGGTCAAGTATATTTTGCTGCCATCTCTCTGGTTTTCTGCAGCCTGACAATATGCCACCTTTAAGGATTCATATGATTAGTTTGGGTTCGCCTGGATAATGCAGGATCATCTTCCCATGTGAAGGTCCTTCACATTAATCACATTTGCAAGTCCCATTTGCTATGTAAGCTCACAGATTCACAGGTTCTAAGAATGAGAACTGAAACATGGGAGGGGGTGCATTATTTGGTTACCATAGCAGTGGCAACCATCTTGACCTAGGAGGCCACCTTGAAGATTTCAACTGTGTATGCAAATAGAACAGCCAAAACAAAAAATTAGCCTGGGACCCTAATAATTCTATGGAGCTTTTATACCAGCCCTGAGCTGCTTACAACCAAATTACTTGTTAATATTAGAAAATATATGCTAGGGTTTTGGAGTTTGAAATATGCAGCTGAAAATAATGCCAAACTAATCATATATAAGTCTACAGTCTCTTTTACCAAGTATTTACTTGTTTCAAAGCACAGAGCCCGGGCCGGTGAGATGGCTCAGCGGAACCCACATACGAAAAAAGGGCGGGTGATATCGCTCAGCAGCACAGGCGCCTGCTGGTGTGCGAGGTCCTGAGGTCGACCCCCGGTACCCACAAAAAAAAAAAAAAAAGCACAGAGCCAGAAATAGGGTTGTATCTAATGCTACCCTCATAAAGTGCTTAACTAACGTACAGATGTTCCTTGACTTACAACATGGTTATGTACTGATAAACTCACCATGGGTAGAAAATAGAGAACATGCATTGAACCCTCATCATAGCTTGGCAACAAAGTACACTGCAGAATATCAGTTGTTTTCCCTGGGGATTGATCATGTGGTTGATTAGGAAACACTTTCAGGAAAAAGCACTGTGCTGCATATTACTAGCCTTGGAAAAGATTTTTTTTTTTTGTGGGTACTGGGGGGTCGACCTCAGGATCTCGTGTGCCAGCAGGTGCCCGTGCCGCTGAGCAATATCACCAGCCCCTTTTTCGTATGTGGGTTCCGGGAGTCGAACTCAGGCCCTCGCGCTTGCCAGGCAGGTGCTTACGCCGCTGAGCCATCTCACCGGCCCCCAGGATTTTTAAAAGTACTTCTGAACACATATAGCTTTTGCACAATCCCTCATAAAGTCAAAAAATCACAAATCAAACCATTGTGGAATCACCGGTAACAGGAAAAACAGACATTTAATGAGTGATAACGATAAAATATAATGAGAGCCACTGTAAGGGAAAGAAAATGAACTCTAATACCATAGAGCAGGAAACAAAGTCTTTACCAAAATGGAGGCAACCTTCCCAAGAAAATGAGGTAAGGATTATATTGTTCCCAGTAAAGAAATTTCAAGTAACATGGGGAACTTCATAAGGTACGCTATTTATTAATCTATAATCAGTGAGAAAAGAGCTTTGAATTATGACTTTATTTTAACTCTCTGTAATGAATTTGTGTGGATACACCCATCTCCATTCCACTCTCTTTTCTCAGGATTTCTTCTGACCAGCAAACACTGGAGTGAGAACTCTAGGGATTATGTATTTTAGAGGGTCACTACCCTTTGGAGGTGATCTTGTAGGGACCAGTTCTAAACATGGATTGCATCAAGTTGCAGACCCTGTCTGTCAGTGGCCTGGAAATATGTATTAGAAGAAATTGCAAGTCTATTAGGGGTACTTCTGAGGTTATCCGAAGTTAATTTTGCCAAGCATAAATAGACAAATGTACTCCTCAAATATTAGAGTGTTTCACTGCACAATTCCACTATTTAGTCAGAGGAAGTACTGATTCAAAAAGTACATCATGGAAAGATAAATATGCTTCCCATAAATCCCCTTAAGAAATTATGCTGCTGAAAGAAAAATGGTATTAAGAAGTTCTTTCAGAACAAGCAATATATACTTATACTTATTTTAGCAACAAAAATTCAATTTGTTCCAGCTCTTTGGGGATTTTATTTGACCCCATTTCAAGAACAATGTGCAGTAGTTTGACAGCATCATTTGTAAATGGGCCATCTGATGCTATAGCTTTTAGATATAATTCATCACTTACTTTAGCTCCGTATTTATAGAATTAATGAAGAAAACACCTATTCTGAAATATTAGGAATGTTAAAGCTATTTTGAAATATTAAAGGTATTTGAGATATTAGGGATATTAATGCTATTTTAAATATTAGTATGAGTGATTGCTCTGTCCTACTTCAAGGCAGCATCCAGTATCAGAGGCACTGATTGTGTAATGAACTGTACTCTTCATTTACTGAGATCCTGAGGCAGAAGGTGTAGTTGTTATATCCTGCATGCCATTGATCTTACGTGGCCAGGCATGATATGAATTTCAGTTCAGTATAAAACATGTATAGGCAAGCTGTTCCCTGAAATCAGTGGCCTTCCAAAGAGCCTAGACAGTGGGTGATGTGCATAAATAACTGAAGACTGACTTGTTAGCCGCAGATATGAAGTTAGCCAGGCAGAGAGAGATACATTATCAATTGCCAGCAATTTATTATGTTTTTGAAAACCATAGGCAGCAATTTACAAAAAAGATTAGGCCAGTTACTGTACATGTGTGACATTTTCTTGATTTAAAATGTCAATCTGGAAAGCTGTAAACTGGCACCTGGAGTTTGGAGTGAGGTTATAAAATTTAGTGAAGTACTGCTTTTCCCTGTATTTCTACTGTGGAAGACCTCTGAGCACACACCTCCTGCAGGGGCTACCCGTGTCCATGCAAATGAGCGGTCAAGGAAAGGTGATGCATCTGCTCTCTGAACCATTGAGTACTTTCACACTGTCCAGTGCTCTAATGCACTTGGCATTTATGATAGTGTGGTGTCGAGTTTCAGTTCCCTGGAAAAGTAATTGTTGTCCTGTGCCGTGCTGGGAGACAGTGTCACTTTCATTTGGTAATAATTTGCTCTGCATTCTTCATAAGAAAATGATTAAAGGAAATCCCCTTTTTATTAGTATCATTTCTTTTCATTTATTTTCCCTAGCAGTATTAAGTCAGTAACAATAATTTCTTACTATTGAATTTTTTTATTTGAAGATAGCCTCATCCCACGGTGGAATTTGAAACTCTGGAATAGTGTGAAGGATGCTATTGGAAAAACATTCATGAAATACAGCACCTCATAATTTAAACTCCATAAAATATAATCTATGACTGACCATTTTCATAGTTTCTCTAAAAATGGACTTTTGATATACTTTGAAATTTATTCTCCATATTTACATTAATTTATCAACTCCTCCAAGGATTCCCAGCAAGGTCAAATCTTCCAAATCCCAGTTGTAATTATTTTTCCTAATCTGAAATAATGTACCCCAATACTATTTGTTATTTGAGTTTAGCCTCCCCTATGAAAAGCAAATCAAGATTTCTTGTGTGTGTCATTGTTAGCAACAAGATCATCTGAAACTAAGACATATACCTTCTACCTTCTTTTCACTTTTTCTCTATGTGACCACCTGGCAGGGTTTATAAACTGTTTTACAAAGTAATTGCAGTTCTTGTATTTTGCTTTAATCATTCTTTTCTCATACGTTTTGTTCTCATAAGGAGGAAAAACTACCATTCAACTGGTTATATTTATCTTTGATGTCAAAAAGGCAAAGTATAAAAATGGCAGTAATTGATCACAAAAGCCAAAAATTGGACTTTCTGATAGATATTAGTGTTATACTGTAATTCTGGCTTTACCCAAAGCATTGGAATTTGACTTTTAAAAAATCCATAAAATGAAAGTCCATATGAATAGACTATTTCAAATACATTCTGTTGAAGACTTACACATCTCTAAATTTGCTTTGTTCTCTTTATTGTTTTTGCCATTTGTGGTAAAAAGTATTCTAGCCACTCTTGGCAAACATATTATTCTACCTGCTAGCTTTGAGACCATAGCTTTGGAATGCCAATGAACAGTGTCATTCAATTTTCTAACATATTTCCCTTCATATAACATCAAGCATCTGTAATTAGGTCTATACACTTAGAATCTGATTTCCTTAAACTTTATTATTGTAAAAGCAACAAATACATTTACAATTATTACAGAAAAAATATTGTAGATAATAGCAGGAAATGAATCTCTAAATCCTAAATTGTGCTAAGTTTACATACTTATAACCTCTTGCTGCTTGAATCACACTGCAGTGATTTTTTTTTATTTCTTCTATTTCTTTACCTTTAGAAACTCTCTGTTTTTTACTAAATCATTAAAAACTTCATGTACCTTATTAAGAGTATGAAACATAGAGGTCATTTATTGCTAGTTTTCATTTATATTTTATTTTTTTTCCAGTAGCTCTAGGTACTTTTCAGAACATGACAGCAGCCATCAAAACACTCTGTCAGATATGTAAGGTGAGAAATAATGCTGTAATAAATATGCCAAAGGCATATTACTTGCTGGAAAATGTCCGTTTTCTGCATTTATTAGAAATAATCTTTCAGAGATTTTATTTAAAATGTGTTCCAACTTTTCTAAACATTTTCTTTTCTTAGCTCTGGAATCAGATACATTTGTGCAATCAGTTTACTGAGTATCTGCTCTGTGATAGTATTATTGTATGTGTTGGCAATGGGGGACAAAAAATCTTGCTCTAGAGAGCTCTGATTTAATGGAGAAGATGTGCTATATAAATAAGTAGATACATTGTATAATATGTTAAATTAAATGCTAGCAAGAAACAAAAAGCAAGAAAAGAAAGTAAAGAGTGACTTCATGGGAATGGATGGAATTAACTGGCTAGGGTGACAGAAGGGAGCAAGCCATGCACAATGTACAGATAAGGGTTCGAATGCCAACTCCCCAGGTAGGAGCGTGTTTGCCAAACACAAGGAACAGAAGTGACAACCATGCCATGCTGCTAACATGCTATGAGCAAGGTGAGGAGGGCAAGCCCTTTAACTGGAGAGTTCAGAACTTTGTAAATCATGATAAAGATGTGGATTTTCCTAACTCTAATGAGAACCCAATGAGAGGTTGAACACAGGTGAGGAGTATGATGAAAAACCACTGTGTAAGGAAAAAGAATGGAAACAATAGAACCTGCAAGGAAATAAACATGGTGGTCCAGGTAAGAGATACACTGCCTTGGATGAGGGTAGCAGTCATGGCAAAAAAGAGAGTAATCAGATATAAAATATAATTTGAAAATAAAACTTGGCAGAATTTATTAATGGATCAGAGGTGTTGTATAAGAGAGCTTTAAATTCTGTCTGTCCCACACGTTGTCTCAGACTCAGTTTTCCCACTCATGAACAAAAAAAATGAGCTTGCTAGTCATGTGGTTTGATTTATTGGCAAACAGCTCCAATTTTGAAACTGTCTAGCCCAATCCCACCCCTAAAAGTCACTTCATTAATAGAGAATCAAGTAAGATCAAAAGGAACTCTTTATATAAAACAAAAGACACTCCTATCACTCAGGAAATCTCAAGCCTTTTAAGTTTTAGGGTGTGTGTGTGTGTGTGTGTGGCCATGGCATCTTTAGTCAATAATACATTAATTAAAAAGAAAAAAAGAAAACTTGGGAAAGCTCCTGATGAAAGATGCTGAGGTTAAACTACAATGAGAAAGACACAATCTTTAAATGAAAAGAATTAAAATCCAAGTGAAAAGAAGGAGGTAAGGGATTGAAGTTCTACTGGGTAGAAGGCAGGTTCACTTAGGGAGTTCATTTCATACTAACATCAATTTCCCAAAGAAAGTGTGCTTTCTTGCATTACACAGATAATAGAAGCTTAGGAAAGATAAATAACTTACCCCTGGTCAGCCAAGTGATATGTGGCAAGTTTGGTGTTTAATACTGGGATGCTCTCTCAAGACTAAGATCGTAGCCATTAGTGACAGTTCCATATGCTATGTAAGAGAAATACAAAATAGAAGGAAAACAAGAAAAATACAGAGTAAATGTATTACTGTATTCACATCTCCTTCTCCCCCGAGAGGAGTGCTTTATCTAAGCAGCAGGAAACCTGAGACATGAGAGATTCATGAATAAGCAAATTTCTGTCCAAGTAGTTGACAGTAGGACTCCATAGCACAAGATGGGAAGAATACTTAGCATGGAAATGGAAAAAAGCATGATGAACTAAAACATCAAAGACTGTAAGTCAGCATTCATCTTTTCATATTTTGGAAAGATTTTGACTGTGCATTATTGGAAAAATTACATTCTAACAACTCTGTAATTAGGATTTGAAATGTTGGCCACCCCACTTGTTATATTCATTAGTCACTATTCTATTACTGTAATATCAGCAATGGAACCTATTGATTTACAGCAGCTCCAACCATGTCACCTCAGTTAGTCCTGTCCAACACTCGTCATCCCATTCTGCATATGAATAAATCATTTCTCTAAGAAATTAAAATCTCTAGTGAAGATAAACAAATAAGTGGCTGATGGGAGAGTCAAAATATCCATACCTGCGTACCAGAGATGTGATGCAAGTTTAGAGTTGTAAGCATCCAATTGATTAATCAGGATCCTAGGAATACATGGGTTGTCCATCCCATGGGGAAATGATAGGGGAGGGGATATACTAAAATCAAACAGGTTCAAAGCCACTATCAAATAGGTAAAGCTCGAAGACATAGGCATAGGCAAGGACTACCTGAACAAAATCCCAACTGCATGAGAAATAACATTAAGGATCAACAAATGGAGTCATTTCAAATTAAAAAGCTTCTGCACAAAGTGAACAACCAACAGAGTGAAGGAAACAACCAACAGGGTGAAGAGACAACCTACAAAATATGAAAAAAAATTGTCACTATTTTTCAATGGAGCACTAATATCTCGAATACACGAAGAGCTCAAAACATTAGAACCCCCCAAATAAGATGCCCAATTAAGAAAGGAGCACTAATATCTCGAACACATGAAGATCTCAAAACATTAGAACCCCCAAAATAAAATGCCCAATCAAGAAAGGGGCAAAGGAAATGAATAGACATTTCTCAGAAGAAGTACAAATGGTCAATAAATACAAGAAAAAAAATATTAAACATCTCCAGCCATTAGAGAAATGCAAATTAAAACAACACTGTGATTTTATCTTCCTCCAGAAAGAACAGCTATCATGAAAAATTCACATAATAACAAATGCTGGCAATGCTGTAGGGGAAAAGGAACCCTTCTACACTGTTGGTAAGAATGTAAGCAAGTATAACCATTATGGAAATCAATATGAAGATTCCTGAAAAACTAAAACTAGAAATTTTACTTGACCCAGCTACTCCTCTTTGAGATACCCTGCCAAGAGTTAAAGACAACATACTACAGTGATACATGCACACCCATGTTTATAGCAGCATAATTCATAATAACTAAATTTTTGAGACAGCCTATAAGTCCATCAACAGATAAATGGATAAAGAAAATGTGGTATTTATGACAATAGAGTACTACTCTGCCATAAACAATGATAAGGTTGTCATTTGTTGGAAAGTTAATGCATCTTGAGACCATAATATTCAGTGAAATAAATCAGACACACAAGCATAGATAGTGCGTGATTTCTTTCACATGAGAAACCCAAAATATAAATAAAGAACAAAATAAAATATAGATAATAGGAAATAGGGAAATAGATCTTTTGCAAAAGGGAAGGGGACCAAGAGATGAAAGGAGAGAGGAAGGAAAAGGAGGGAAAGGGAATGAAAAAAGAATTCAGATGTGTTGTATACATTTAACAACTTCTCAGAAGGAATGTAATCATTGCGTACAGTAAACATGCACTAATGTGAGATTAAAATGGAGGGGAAAAAGCCACCATCTCATCCAGCTGTGCCTGTAAACTGGTATACAGTGGACTGTCAAGTTACAACCAGCCTCACATACAAACAACTTGGGTTACAACCAGAATTTTAGGTTTAACTTGCAACCAAAATCTCGATTAACAACCCAAATGCCGGCCACTTCTGCAGGTGTAAACAAAGACTCACAACGCTAGAAAAGCATATGTAAGCATATGTAAGTACCAGTCTGAGCCCAGATGTGCATGTTTGTGGACATGATTTTGGTCAGTGCTTTATATAATTGCTACGATTACTGCTATCAAAATGGCCCCAAAAAACCCAAAAAAGAAGCTAAGGAAGGAAGGGAAAGTATAGAAAGCAATCACAATTGAAAAGAAGAAGAAAATTGTGGAGAAATATGAGAGTGGCGTTCATGTGACCCATCTCACTAATATGTACAGCATGTCGAAATCCACCATCTTGACAATCTTACAGAGAAAATATTTGTATAAGGAAGCTTGTGTTGCTAAAGATTTCACTCAAATTAGTAAGCAATGATCAACAGTGTTAGACAAGGTAGAAAGGCTATTATTAATGTGGATAAATAAAAGGCAGATGTTAGGTTATAGCCTATCCGATTTTAAAATTTGTGAAAAAGCTAAAGCTATAAATACACATCTTGTAAAGGATAATCCATCAATAAGTGATAATAGTGAAACATTTTGGGCCAGTAACGGTGGTTTCACAATTTTAAAGCAAGAACTGGGGTTCCTAGCATAACTAGGCAAGGTGAAGCAGCCAGTGCTGATAAAATGGCTGCTAAAAATTACATACACCACTTTGAAACAATGACACAAAGAAATGGCTTTTGCTCTCATCAAGTTTTTGACTGTGATGAAACTGGTCTTTTCTGGAAGAAAATGGTCAGGAGAACATACATTACCCAGGAAGAGAAGAAAATGCCAGGCCACGAGCCTATGAAGGATAGGCTAAGCTTATTGCTATGTGCCAATGCGAGTGGTGACCTCAAGATAAAGCCTCTCTTGTTTATCACTCTACCCCCTAAAGTGTTCAGAAAACATAAAATCATGAAGAATAGGCTAGGGGTCATGTGGAGATCTAAAGCAAAAGCTTGGATAACAAGAGTACTTTTTCTTGAGTGGATCGGGAGGCTTTCTGTCCTACTGTTAAGAAATATCTAGAGGACAAAGGTTTACAACTCAAGGCTCTCATCGTGGACAATGCTCCTGCTCACCCACAAGACTTGGAAGAAGAATTGGCTGGGGCTGGTGAGATGGCTCAACGGCATAAGAGCCTGCCTGGCAAGCGCGAGGGCCCGAGTTCGACTCCCGGAACCCACATACGAGAAAAGGGCCAGTGATGTCGCTCAGCGGCATGGGCACCTGGTGGCACGCGAGGTCCTGAGATCGACCCTGGTACCCACAAAAAAAGAAAAAAGAAGAAGAAGAATTGACTGAAGAATTCCCATGGCTCTCAGTTAAGTTCCTCCCACCTAATACAACTCCTCTACTGTATCTTATGGACCAGCAGGTTATAGCCAACTTTAAGAAGGTATAACCATGGAACTGTTCCTGAAGTGCTTCCAGATGGTCTCAGATACAGATTTAACCCTTAAAGAGTTCTGGAAGGAGCATTGCAACATCCTTTCCTGTGTAGGGTTAATTGAGAAATCCTGGGCCAATGTCTCTCTAAGGACACTGAGATCTGCCTGGAAGACAGTGTGGCCTAAAATTATACAGGAGAGAGACCTTGAAGGCTGTGTAGAGGAGCCTGAGCCTTCAAGTGACCCTGTGGTTGATGACAATGTCACTATAACAGAGTCCATAGGCTTGCAGGTAGACAGTGGTGATGCTGAGGAAATGGTGGAGGGACACTCGGAGGAACTGTCTACACAGGAACTTCAGCAACTTCTGGCTGAGCAACAGAGAGTGCAGCTGAAGAGCTTTCTGAAGAGGAGGGGGAGTATCAGCAATCAGTGCAGCAAAGTTCTTCTTCTGAAATAAAGGAAATCCTGAAAAAATGGACAGAGCTACAAACATTTGTAGATAAGACTCACCCAGAGGGAGAAAAGGCCGATCATTGCATTCACTTGCTTAATGACAATGTCACGTCATATTACAGAACAGTGTTAAAGAAAAGACAGAAACGGACAACCTAAACCAGTTTTAGTTCTGAAGAGGTTGAGACCTAGTGAGCCAGAAGCAGGTCCTAGTGGGCTACAGACTCTCCCAGGAGAGAAAGGACACAGAGAGCCAGATGCCTGATGTTCTTATGGAAGGGGACTCTCCTTCCACACAGTAACCACCTTCCACTTCATCCTCCCTTCCTGCAAGCCAAAGATGTCAACTTGAATGGTGAGTACAGTATGAAATTCTTGTTTCTGGTAAACTAGGCACATTTTATAACTTTTTGGTGAATACGCTAGGAAACACTATTGGTGTTTCTGGTAAATTACATTCACTATACAACCCTTTTTTATTATGAAAATGTTAGTTAAGAGGTTCTTTGGGAGGTTTGGAATGCGTTATGAGTATTTTCATTACTTCTTATAGGAAAAATAGTCTTGACTTACTACCAACTTCAATGAAATCCAGCCCTCCTGAATGAATTAAGTTCAGAAGTCAAGGGTCCACTGTAATTTCTTATGATTTCTTCCTTCGTGGTGGGCACTTAGCTGTGTTAACTTTTCTTTTTTCTCTTCTTTTCCCCATTTATTTATTTATTTTGCACTGCATTTCCTGAAAGAAAGGAAAGAAAGAAAGAAATAAGGAAAGAAGGGAGGGGAGAAGGATATCTATATTTATCACCATAGTGGTGTTATTGAGTTAAGAATACTGATTTGATAGTAATGCTGATTGTTATACCTCAGTTTCCAACGTGGAGAAATTGCATACTAATTTAATTAGTGAAATGAAATTGGCAATTGCAAATGGAGATGATGCTGTGGTGTACAGGGCCACAGACTCATCTTTGCCTACTTGTCACAGTACAGTCACACAACGCAATTTTCCTTGGCTGTATTCAATTTAGGTCACTTATATTAATAAAGGAATGAAAACATTCAAGTCTGAAGTAGCCAATCCACGTTGATAAAGCCATGAAAGATCATGTCCGTGGTTTCAAAGGTCTTCCTCACTGTTGAAAATTAGTGAAATACTTGATAAGATATCCAAAAGAGCAGTTAACAACATACTTGAAACAGAAAATGAACTAATTGAGGGCTAGTCCTGACAAAAGACTTAAAACAATATGCTATATATCATAGGGAAGGAAAAATGTATTTTTCTTCTGCCCAGCTTAGACTAAATGGCTGGCGTCCTTTAAGAAAAGACAGATTAACAAGAGAAGAGCATATAAATTTATTTAATGCAAGTTTTATGTAACACAGGAATCTTCATAAGAAAATGACGACCTGAAGAAATAATTAAACCTGGCTTTAATGAAGAGTGGATAGCTGTGGGATAATGTGATAGACTAGGTAGTATGAACTAATGGTAGTAACCTGGGAAACAGCAAGACCTATCTGTTCAAATCCCTCTTTATAGCCCTGTGTTTTCAGAGGTAAGAAGGCTTCTTTGCCCTGGAAATAGGGTGGTACCTCTCACAAAAAGGCCAACTTCAGGGAAAGGTCACAAAGTCTTTCCTGTACATGCAGTTTCTCAAATTCCTTCAGCTTAAAATATCCAGCATGTTATGCTGCTATGTTTGAGGACATATGTCATCAACCCCCCATCAATACAAGTGTGTTTTCATAATGTCCGTGATGAACTATTTAAGGATACCAGAGATATCAATCTGCACCATGTAATGTGCCAGTTTCTCAAGATGAATGTAATTATTATGTATCGCAAACATATATTTAAAAAAGCAAAAATGCAATACGAAATAAACATAAAATTCTCCCTCCTATCATTTCCCATATCCAAATTGGTCTAATCTTCTGTGGCATAGATGTTTTACTTTTTATTTTTTGCTCATTCCTAATAATATAATTTACTATTACTTGTTTCTAAAGGTACCATTACCAATATCATTTTGCATTTATATGCACGGGCACCTATAGATTCTTGTTTATCCCACGTACACATTTTGTGGTACTAGTCAAGCGCTCTACTGCAGGGCTACATGACAAGCCTTGTTTTTCATGTTTCTACACCGCGTTCTTTGTCTTGTTTTTTCACCATCAAAATAAACAGAAATCTTTATTATTTTTATAAGCCTCTGATTATCCATTTGTACTGAAACGTCATGTATTTTTTTAATAAATTCCTCATAAATAAAACAAAGCTACCAGGAGTAATTTTGAATATGTTATATCTGATTTTCAAAATATATGCTGAGGTTAGACTCAGGCAATTGTAGAAGAGGCCACTTCATTTTTCCCACAGTGTCCATTCTCTGAGACCTGCTAGCCAGAGTTACTCCACATCTAGGAGAGAAGTAGTGAAGAAAGAATTCCGACTTTCTCTTAGAAAAACTGTAAAAAAGAAAATTGCCCTCAGCCCCTACCTCCAATCCTCTTCCCACTTTTATGTATCCTGTCCTTTTCTCAGCTAAGATAGATGTTAATGATCTGATTAACATATTAAACAATGGCCTAGGAGAGGCTGACATTTCACAAAGTTTTTTGGTCAATGATTAAAGTAATGAAACTTGCCAGTTACTCAGGCCAAACCTATAAATGCCTTAAATTCACTTACGGCCTGAAAGGTCAGGTAAATTAAGGAAAGATATAGGGCTGGCCTTGAACAGTCTGAGTGCGGAGATTCTGAGTGCTTTCAGAAGTGGTTGAAACTAAGAGGCCTGGCATTAATTCCGGCCAGCTTCCTGGTATCGATTAAGAAGTAATAGCAAGTACTCATTTGTGGGCAAATTAAGAGATAAGTCCTTTTCAGAAGGTCATTTACATGTCTTCTTTTTAATTAATATTAGTGACTTGAAGATTTGCAGTTAAATTAGCCCATTAATTATAAAAGTCGTCATTCTGGAAGTAGGAAAGGATCATTTATTTAATATCAGAGCCAGATTTTCAATAAGTTGCCCTTTCTCCTGACACGCTACCAGAGAAGGTCTGAAGTTCTCAATTCTGAGTTCACTGTGTGATCATGCCCTAAGCAGCTCTCTATTGTTAACTCATTGTAAATGCAATATACATATATATTTTTTTCTATAACTTGAAAAATATATTGAATTGTACTGAAGAAAAAGAATATCTTTTCCCATCTACCACTCAATGATTCTCAACATTTTAGTAGTCTTATTGTTGATCTCAGTGTATATAGAAATATAGTCTCTTTAAATTTTTCATTAAAATATCTCTATATTGTGCTTTTTTATACTATAATAAAAGCATTTTTCTAAGTCACAAATATTCATGTTTGTTCATTTTTGTGGTACTGGGGTTGGAATCTTGGCCCTTCACAATGAAGTACATACCCAACCACTTTTGTTATCTTTTTATTTTGTGATAGGGTCTCTCTAAGTCATTAAGTTGCCCAGGCTGGGCTTGAACTTTCCATCCTTCTGTCTCAGCCTCCCAGGGTGCTGCACTTACAGGCACATGCCACCGTGTCTTAATTAAACTTTATTTTAAGGTCACTGCAAATTTACATCACTTGTAAGAAATAATATAGGGAAATCCCATGTACATTTTCCCCAGTATCCCTCAATAGTAACATATTGCAAAACAACAATGCAATATTGCAATACCAGAGTATTGACATGGGTAATTCCTCTTTATCACTGAATAGTATTCCATGGTATCCATGTGCCACAGTTTATCCAACTATTTACTCATTAAAGGACATCTGGGTTGTTTCCAACTATTTGTTATTATGAATAAAGCTACTTTGAACACTTCAGTGAAGATTTTGTGTGAATATAAATTTCATTTATCTGAAAGAAATGCCCAAGGTATAACTGCTAAGTCATTTGATAGCTGCATATTCAATTTTAGAGAAAACTCCTCAACTGCTTTCTAAAGTGTCTGTACCATTTTACATCCCAACTATCAATGTACACATTATCTAGTTTCTCCACGTCACCAGCATTAGCTATTGTCACCATTACTTATTTGAGCCATTTTTGTAAGAGTTTCATAATAGCTTATTGTGGATTTAATTTACATTTCTTTAACAGCTAAAGATATTAAATGTATTTTTGTGGACTTATTGGTAAAATGTTTATTCTCTTGATTTTTAAAATTCAGTTATTTAGTTGTTTTAATTGTTGAGTTTAGGACATTTTTGTATATTTTAAATAATAGTCTTTTGCCAGACATACGGTCTGCAAATATCTTCTCTAGGCAGATGTCTTTGTATTCTATTAACAAGCTCTGTTAAGAGCAAACATTTGTAGTATGGATGAAATCTAGTTTATCAACTTTTTTACGCGTAGTCGAAAATGTCAAGTCTAAAAACTATAACAGCCTAAGAACTCTTTGCCTTAACCAGAACATAAATATTTTTTCATGTTTTTCTCTAAAAGTTTTATAGTCTTATGTTTGTATTTAAGTTTTTTATTTATTTTGAGTTAATTACACTAATTCTTTTGTACAAGTTGTTTTTCTTTTCCATGGTTTCAATATCATCCATGATTCAAAAATATTAAAGGGAAAATTATAGAAAAAAAAATTATAGGTTTTAAGTTATACACTATTCTGGGTAGCTTGATGAAATTTTGCATTATCCCACTTTGTCCTGCTCAGTGCATGGATCACCTGTTTGTCCAGGTTATCTACCTGTTAATCACTTAATAGCTGTCTCAGTTATCTGGTCTGCTGTCTCAGTATTGTAGTTTTTGCATATATGCTTCAGTATTATTCATCGTTTCAGGCATCCACTGGGAGCCTTGGGATACATTCCACATAGATAAGGAAGGATTAGCACAATTAAGTTGTATTTGTTATTCCTTGCATATGATTGAATTAATTTTTTCACAATGGGAAAATTGTGTGTGTTAAACCAAGAAATTCACAGTTAGACTGAGGTTAGGAGAAAAGAGATATAGTTGAATATGAACTGAGAATTAACCAGAGTCCATTTGAATCAGCTTGAGATGAAGGATCTCAAACTGACTCTGGGCCTAGCAATCTGTTTTTCCCATTTCTTCGAGGTCTAGCCCAGGATGTATAATCACCTTTTCACTCTCCTCCCCTCATTGCTTTGGAGTTAGTGAAGCTTTGTTTCACCAAACCCACTTATCTTCTTCTTGCTTTCCAAATGTTATTTCTGTTTCTAATTATAATGCATATCAATGTAGTGATAATATTGGGAACTACATTCAAATACTATAAAACAAACTAAGATCAGAAAAGTGCTTCCCAGAAGTGATTTGTATACATAATGACCACGGTTTTTCCCTCCTCCTCCCAAAGACATATAAATAAAAGAGTAAAAGAGTATACAAGGAGTTGTTTATGATCCAGATATATCTAACACAGACGTCTAGATTAAGAGGCAGATAATATTTGAGTACGCCATTTGAATTAGCAAGCCATGAACCAAGATCAAAATTTTCGAAGAGAGAAACATCCCACACAGGGCACACTCTAGAGAAAAAAAATAAGGGAAATTCACAGATCTGGTAGTGGGATTGGTAAATAAATATTTACACCTGTCTTTCCCTATTGAGCTCATAACTATAATTGTCATTGTTCTTTGTGGCTAATGGAGATATGTCAGAATCAATGTTTCTTTTTTGAATAGAATATATAAAACAAAATGATGAAAATAGGGGAAACATTTATCATTTGCAAGCTCTAAAAAGACTCAAGAGCCTCCAGAGTAAAGAAAAAGAAGCAGTATCGCTCTGGAGACTTCCCTGTCTAGAAAGTAAGAGAAAGTCTAGAACTTAAGGTCATTAGCTCCAGAGAAAGAACTATCACTTCAGCATTACCCTCTGGATTATAGCAATGGAAATTTCTCAAAATCACTAGCAATCAATCAAGAGGGAGGCAGGAGCCAGACCATAAGGTACCCCTTTATCACCAGCCTGATAGATCATGTAGGATGTTTGTGTTCTATAAGCATGCTGATGTCAGAAACAAATTTCAAATTGCTTTAAATTTATATGGGTGATCAACCGACATGGGATGATGAGATGATTATTGGAGGAACAACGGCCATAATACAAATGTTACTGAGTATAGGAAGTTGACAGTAGATTGTTCAATACCAATTAGAATTTCATAATGGAAGTGGAAATGAATATCATTATTAAAATTCATACATTTATACAGATATTAATTTATATGGCCATTTATAAAGTTTATAGTTAGACCAAACTTTTTAATTTGTATGATTTATCTTCATTACTTTATAATGTTCAATATAGAATATATTTGCACTGAAATAACAATACTATAATTTGAAGAACTGCCATATGCTGTGACTTTGACATAATATTTCAAAGAGTAATACTCTCAGCACATGTTAATCCTTCACATTTCCTTCATCCATTTGTTAACCAGTTCCCATGACAACTGGACATTGTGCTGAAGACACAAAGTTGGGTTTGGATTTTAGAAGTAATAAAAGCTACTGTAAATTAATACTCCTGGCTCTGTACAAGCATAATTTTATATTTTTATGATCAATGAACTTTCTTTTTTAGAGCAATTTTGTAATTTAGCAAATCTGAGAAGAAATTGCAGAGTTTCTATGCACTCCCTTTACCATGCATTTGACATTCCTCACCACAGTGGGACATTTGTTATAACTGATGAACCTACACTGACACATCATCATCAACCAAAGTCCATAGTTTATGTTAGAGTTCATTATAATTAGTTCAGTTTACACTAGAGTTATTTCTAATTAGTTTACATTAGAGTTCATTCTAATTAGTTTACATTAGAGTTCACTCTTGGTGTTGTACATTCTATGGGTTTTACGAGTATATAACACCAATGTAACATCAAACAGAAGAGATTCACTGCCCTAAGAATCCTCCCATGCTCTGTCTGTTGGTCCCTCCTTCTTTACCTCTTCATCCTTCCCTCTGCTATAACTCCTGGCAAACACCAATACATTCATTGACTCCATAGTTTTGCTTTTTCCAGAACTCCTATTAGAATCATCTTATTCAGACTGTGGTCTTTTCAAATCAGTTTTGTTTTTTTCACATAGTAGGTTGCATCCAAGTTTTGGCAATTATGAATAAAGCCACAATAAACATTCATTTGTAGTTTTTTGTGAACACATAAGTTTTCTACTTATTCAGGTAAATATAAAGGATTGTGATTCCTGGGCCTATAAGGCTGTATTTAGTTTTCCAAGAAATAGCTAAATTGTCTTGTATCGTGACTGTATCACTTGCCTTCCCACCAGCAGTGCATGACAGTCCCTGTTTATCAACATTCTTACCAGCATTTGTGTTATTGGCCTTAAAATTTAGACCATTTTACTACTTGTGTGGGTATATATTTTATTTTCATTTGCATTTCTCTAATGACATACGAGGTTGAATACCTTTTGAATATGCTTTCTTTTTCTTATATTTCTTTTTTGTTGAAATGGCTATTCAGCTACTTTGCTTTATTTTCAAATTGGGTTGTTTGTTTTCTTATTGGTGAGTTTTAAGTGGTTTTTTTTGTATATTATGGATAACAGTCCTTTACCAAATGTGTCTTTTGCATATATGTTCTCCCAGTGGGTGGCAAGTCTCTTCGTTTTTCTTAATAGCATCTCTTACAGTGAAAAAGTTTTTAAATTCAGTGAAGTCCTGATTATCAATTATTTCTTTCATAAGGCATGATTATGCCTTTGAAGTTTTATCCAAAAAGGCATTGTCATAACAGAGGTCATTTAGTTATTCATTTATTCTATATTTTAGAAGTTTAGTTTTGTGTTTTACATTTCAGTCTATAATCTATCTTGTGTTAGTTTTAGTGAGATAGGAAGTCTGCGTCTAGGTTCCTCAACATAGATTATCTCCCCATTTATCTCATTGTTCTTTGGCACACTTCATCATAGATTTATAGTTTTTCTGATAATAAATTTTGTACATATTTTCTTAGATGATAATAATGGTAAGTTGTTTTAAAATTTCTGATTCCCTTTTTGCAATGCTAGCTTATTGGAAAACAACTTTTTCATATTAAGCTTGCATTCCGCACCTTGTTATAATTGCTTGCTTATTGGTTCCAGGGTTTTTTGGGGGGAGGTAGTTTTTCAAACTTTTTACATAGTCATGCCATCCATAAACAAAATCAAATTTATTTCTTCCTTTCCAATTCACATATTTGTACTGATTTTTATTTTAATATTGTAACAGCTTATATTTACCAAATGATGTGGAAAACCATGGTGACAAGGAGGATCCTTGCTTTGATTCTCATCTTAGTGGGAAATTTTGAGTCTTAAGACTAAGCATGATTTTCAGTTTTTTTTTAGATGTTATTGTGAAACTTCTCCCTTTACTCCTAGACTCCTGAGATTTTTTATCATGGATAGTGAATTTTATCAGATTTTTTGTGAACATGTGGTTATGATTACATAATACTTCCTTGGGCCTTAGATGTAGTGAGTTACATTAGTTGATTTTCCAAAAAGGAACCAGTCTTACATACTTACTAGAGATGAATCCTATTTGCTTATGGTGTATAATTTTTATATAAATTATTAGATTCAATTTACTAATATTTTGTTGAGTATTTTTGTATTCATATTCATGAGAGATATTGATCTGTAGCTTTATTTCTGTACTCTATTTCTTCTTTACTTACAAATAATAATTTGTCAAGGTACAGAATTTTAGGATAGGTTTTATTCATTTAACATTTTACATATTGTATTATGCTTTCCTACCGCTTGCATAGTTTTTGAAGAGAAATCAGATATAAACCTCATCTTTGTTCCACTCTAGTAAGGTAATTTTTTCCTCTGTCATCTTTCAAGACTTTTTCTTTATTTTTAATTTCCTGAAGTTTGATTATTACATACCTAGGTATAGTCTTTTAATTAATTAATAGTACTTGCTTTATTAATGTTGTCTGACCTTTCTAGACCCATAATTTGATTTCTGACATCAATTTGGGAGAAATTTTGAGTCATTGGTTCAAATATTGCTTCTCTCCATCTTCTTTCTTTTTTTGCCTTCTTCTATTTCCACTATGCAGATTTGAACCTTTTGTAATTGTATGAGAGTTCTTAGATATTACATGCCACTTCTTTTTTTCCATCTTGTTTTTCTTTTCATGTGGTTAAGTTTCCATTGTCATATCCTCAAGCTCAGAGTCTTTCCACAATGGACGGGTCCATCTAATGAGTCTATCATATTCTTTTCTGTTCTACCTCAGATCTCTAGCATTTCTGCTTTATTCTTTCTTGGAGTTTCCTTCTCTCTGTTGGCATTGTCTATCTGTTCTTACATGTACTTTTAATCAGTAAGCTCTTAACATACTCACTAGTGTTTTAAAATTCCTGCTCTGATAATTTACTTACTCAATCCTGTCATATCTAACTATCTGACTCTGGTTCTCATTTTTGTTGTGTCTTTTTAAACTGTGTTTTTTTGTCTGTTAGACATGGCATACTGGGTAAACAGAACTGCAGTGAGTACGTATTTAATAATATTGTGGTAATGTGTGGGGCGGGGAAGCACACTACGTTTTTGTTTTTTTTTTTTTTTTTTTTGATGAGCACGTAACTCCTGGGACATAACTTCACAAGTGACTGAATTTCCTCTGCCACCCCCACTTTGGTGGAATACAATGGCTGGATGAGGCTGGGACTCAGTACTTCCCTCCCCCCACATGGAACAAATGTTGGCTGCAGTTGGCTATTTCGTTTCCCCAAGATAGATCATGTTTATGAAATTCGGCAGGTTAGGCACTGGTAAAATATTTTTTCTCCTGAAAAGCAGCCTTTGTTTAGAAGAAAATACTCTATCATATTTCAGAACAATTTTCCCCTCCCCTAGAAGGAAACATGGGGGGGGGGTTCTCCAATATTCACTGTAAAGACGTAGTAACTCTCATGAAAGAAAACTCACAAAAGTGTCAGTGTTTCTAATAACTAGGTGCCTTAATAGTTTTAAACACTTGGACTGCTCCAGATTGAGCCCCATGCAATTCATCAGCTATGGTTCAGGCTATCCTACCTTAAAATTGGTTTCTGTTCATGGGTTTCTGTTCTAGTAAGTTGTGATTTTCTATAACTGTCTGTGCCTTCAATTTTGGGGGTAGCAGTTGAGGGACCCCTTCAACCTCAGTTCTCTGATGGATCAAAGACATTGATTTTTTAGTTGGTTGAGCTTTTTATTTGTTGCTAGCCCACAGTGGTGACTTCTAAAGTTCTTATAAGCTGAAGTAAAAATTGGAAGTCAGTGCTCTTTTGTTTAATTTTCAAAAGAGTCTCAAGACATAAGCACCAATGTCTACATTTAATAGATTAGGAATCTAGAATTTGTCTGAGGCCATATGGCCAATAAATGGAGAGACTTGGACTCCAACTGTGGTTATTCTGGCTCAAAATCTACTTAAGCCTGGTGATACTCTAAATTACATAAAAACAATAATTACATTTTGGTTTCATTTGAATCCTGTCTTTAACACTTAAAATGCTGTGACCCAAGAATGTTGATTCATATCAAATCTTAGTTTCATCATCTGAAAATAGCCGCAATAATATTTCCTGTCTCATGAGGTTGTGTTGTGACAATTCCTTTGACAGAGATATAATCATAGTGTGTGAACTTCAGAAGAGGAGGCACTTTGATTTGCCTATGAAGTTGAGAAAGACTTCCAAGGAAGCAGGACACAAAACAAGAAAGCTCAAGGGTGAGAAGAGTTGGCAATTGCCAGTTACCCTGGGCCAAATTCTCCTTTTTAAACTATGAGCACTGTTTTCCTGGTGATATTATTATCTACAAAGAAACCTCAGAGCAGTGAAGATGACTAATAATTATCAAACTATCATTACAGTAATGTCAAACATTGTAGAATGGACTTTACATAGATTAACACAACATAATCCACTACAGAGCTTAATGACGAAGGAAATTGAGGCACAACGAGATTAAATAGCTCGTATAGGTTATGAGTCCTGTACTTGGAGTATGCTTTATTTTTGAAAAGGATAATTTTCAGGCTCATTAGCCCTTGAGATAGTTCTCTGTTCACTAGCTTCCAGGCTGGGATAAAAGCACCTGAAGGAGTCTTTCCATACCACAACGGGCTGGGGGAGAGGGGCCCAGTGGTTTCATATTAAAGCACCTCAGAAGGATGCTTCGAAGCCACTCAGTACCCAGTGGTTTCCGTGGAGAAAACATGGAAAGCAAAGAAGGCTTTGTTTGTTCCTGGCATGAACTCTTGTTTTGTGCTGGGCTGGATAAGTCCCATAAGTAGGGAGATTGAATTCAGATCAATGAAGAATCAGAGATCGTTCTTACTGAGCAAACACATCATGTGGCTTGATGATTTCAGATTAGAAAGCATCAGGTACACAAGGTCATGGTTTTCTGACTATCTGGACATTGATTCTGATACCGCTACTGAAAACCAGCTTCTGCAGCAGTTCCCAGGAGGAAGGAGGAAGATCTATGGAAGGTAGTAGGGTTTCATGGCTAAAGACAGAAACTTTGGGGACACACTCTTAAGAATGCATCCCAGCCTTCCCTGCTAGTTCATGAGCAAGTCACTCAGTTGTGAGTGAGTTTTCTCATCTATAGGATGCGCATAATAACAGCATGTTCATCTTAGGGTGGTCATAAGCATTAAATGAGGTAGATCACGTGAAGTACAGAAAACAGAACCCAGCACACTTTAAAGGAAACGATTTAAAATAATAATGCACATTTACTGAAAGCATTTCCCCCTAGGGTTTAAGTGCTAATTTCAGATAATAAATCACTCATTTTTGCCCCTATGTCACCAAATTTAAATCCGTTCAACATGTCGGTGAAATACAAAGAAATATTTAGGAAGTTTTCAAAGATGCTTTCCAACTTGCTAATTGCATAGTGCATGCTTGCTGCTTCTCGAAAGGAGATGCTGATGGCCAGATCTAAGAGGGAACTAGAACTAGAACTCCTCAGAAAAGCCTTGTACCCCAACCCCAATCTCTAGGAGCAGAAGGGAGAGATGAGAGACAGAATACACCAGCCTGAATGCAAAGTTCTCCATTCAGTTGTGACCCTGACACTAGCCACAGAATAATTCTATTATTCTGTCTAATATGAGTTTTCCATTTTGAGAAATATGACTCTCAGTACCTCACAGAATTAAGTGTGCTTTGTATCTTTGTGACGAGCTGAAATGTACTACATCAATGCACTGATTTAACTCACCTTGAAAGGTGTATATGTGAAGAGCGTGTGGCTGGTGGAACAGTTATTGTGAATAACTTCATAAGGCCAATTAGGCTGTTCTCTTCTTAGACATGGCTAGAAACAGGGATGGGGGGCAACGGGAGTTTTCCTTGTGCTGTCCTAAAAGTGAAGAGTTAAAACTTTTTAGGGTATGTAGTGCTTAAGAGCTGGAGTAGAAAAGGATCCAGAGAAAAAGATGGTCCAGTTCTGCAAGTGTCACATGCTTTTAAAAGTGGCTGATGCAGGCCCTGACATAACTGTTTACCCAGATGACTAAAAGGATGATGGGGACAGCAGTAATTACAACTTGCCTTTTCACAACTCTTTTCAAGTTTAGAAACTTTCTTAGCATTTGATTAGGTCACCTGATAAGAGAGGGGACTGGAAAGATATGTCTTACATCACCCTTTGCTTGCTGGTTTTGTAGTGGTTTAAACATAGTAGGAGACAGCAGATTACAGGAGGCAGAAAGGAGACTGGGGAGGCAGTAAGGTCCTGTACCTTGGTTCTACCGTGTACTGAGCATTTGCACTTAGACATACTCTGAACTCCCACTGAGACGCGGTATCCTAATCCCTAATGACTGTAGCACCTGCTCACAGGTTGTGATATGGATTAAATAAGATTCTACATCCAACAGGGCTCTTCCAGCATTCAGAGCATCATAGTCACAAGATCTGTCAAAGAATCCAGTGCTCTGAAACACTGAAGGCGGTCTATAATGGTTACGTTCCCTTCACTGTGACTTAGATCACTACCCTGCCTCGCAATTGGGACCTCCATAGCCCACAAAGGTCAAAGGCCTTGATGAAAACTATAAAGCTGCATCACCCCTCACTTTAGGAAATGTCACATGAGGCAGAGCCTGGAGAGGAGAATGGGCCCTATCCAATCTTAGGTGAGTCACATGCTAAAGTGTCATTATCTCGACACTGAATTAAGTGCTCCTATATGTTGTTGCATAACAAAATACATTATTGATACGCTAATGTTTTCCTCCTGGGTTAATCTGTTGTTGTTTGCATTGCAAATTTTAAATATTTTGTCATCCTCTACATTTGAAACTAGGATGTTTCTTAATGAATTATTTCATTACCTAATGAGCTTTATCATTACTAGGGGTTTTTTTTTTTTTATTTCCAAGCTAAATATTTTATTTTTTGAGTTGTATAATGTTACTTATTATGCAATGTTAAATCATCTTAAGAAATCTTCTACCCTGTTTTGTTATACCTTTCAAAATATTAATAAGTAGTTTTCATTTCCTCTTACTATTACTTATCTGTAATCTATATATATGCTATTTTCTTAATGTCTTCACATAGCACATGATCACAGTTATCACTTTAGTTTGTGTTCCAGTTTAAGTTTTTATTGATTTTGCATGCATAAGCCATGGTTTTAGACAACTTTCTGTTATAAGAAGACATATATTTGTGTCTATGTCCTTCCACAAATGGCAACTTCTATGGGGACAGTGACTATCTTTTTTCTTTCTTCCTTTCACATTTTGTTCTGCCTGGAATGTAGCAGTCCTTGATATATTTTTATTGGATGAATACGAGAATATATGGTTTCAATTTATTTTACTTTTATTAAAACAAATAATCATTTAAGATTCTCAAAAATATCTATTTTAAAATATTTTCTCAGGCCGGGGATATAGCTCAGCGGCATGGCGCCTGCCTGGCAAGCACAAGGTCCTGAGTTCGATTCCCGGTTCCAATATATATATATATATATTTTTTTTTTTTTCCTCCCTTCCAAAATATCTTTGTGCTACATACCTAATTTATGTAAGACACTGTTTTGGGGGCTGGCAGTAGATAAATGAGTAAGCTTTGCTTGCACATGATGGGAAGATGCAAAAGTGAGCAGATAATTCTAGTAATATTGATAAATCATTTGCGCCAGATCCTGATTTAGCACTTCAGACATATGAGTGAATTTCATCCTTTCCAATGTGCTATCATAAGTCATTTTCTTCTATTTGCTCATTTAATTAACATTTCAATTATAGAGGATAAAGCATGCTTTTTAGCTTCTCTGTGGCTCAGTTTCCTCATTTGTGAAATGTAATTTTATTTATTGAATAACTGTTTCATATGCCTACCATCTGCCAAGCCGTAGGAATACAGCAGTGAACACAATGAAAAATATCTTTACCTCCATGGTTTTATGTCCATAATAGTACTTACTTTGTATGTTTGCTGGGAAGATTAAATGAGATGATAAGGTCATCCCTTAATACCCTCAGGGATTGACTGCAGTGCTCCCCACTCCCAGATACTAAAATCCACAGACACTCAAGTCTCTTATGTAAAATGGTGTAGTGTTGTAATTTATGCACATTGTTCCGAGTCCCTTAAATCAGCCTTAGATTACTTACAGCTCTTAATATAATATAAATGCCATGTAAATAGTTATACTGTATTGTTCAGGGAATAAGGACAAGGAAAGATGTCTACACATATTCAGTACAGATACAATATTTTTTTTCAAATATTTTCTACCTGTGGTTGAATGCATCAGTGGAAAACCCATAGAAATAGAAGGCCAACTTTACTAGTAAAATTTCTGAGAACAATATTAACACATAGTAGGCACTCAATAAATGTTAGACATTATTATTATGCAAAGACATACATAGCCTAAGTGTATTATTGATTATAAAGGATTGAAGAAAAACCACTATTTCAATATAAATTCATTATCACTCACTAAAGAAAATTTTGTTAGCCTGAAATGAACTCAGCAATTATGGGGTGCTTAAAATTAGAAAATTAGAAATTAGAAAATATTAATCAGCATATTTTAAATTTACTTCTTTTCATTGGGCATTTGAATTTATGAAATATATATATATATCTAATGTTTGATTCATTTTTGATTTTTAAAAAGTACATACTAATAATTCCAATGCAATTACATTATACAGTTGAGAAAATATTAATTTGAACTATGAAAGTATTCTATAGGATGGAGACCTTTCTTCCAGTTGATACAAATTTTGTTCTACAGTAAAATGAGGTAAACCACAGAACAGAAAATTTTAATGGGATTTAACCTAATCAGTGCTGGAATGAAACTCTTCATTGAAAGTAGCACTCCATAACCACATAATAATGAAGCTTTGGTTCTTAAAATCTCACAGAAGATCTGACCCTAAAAAATGCTACTAGATTTTTCAAGTCTATTCAGCGAGTCGCCTGAAGCTGCTTTGTTAAATCTGTGGTGGGCGTCCATCTGGAACACCGTACAGCCTCCGTCCGTCCTGGTGCTGGCTTCTCCATTGCTTTCCTCCAGTCACTAATCCTATCTCCTGTCCCCAAGCTCTGCAGACATTTCCAAGTGGAAATGAAGGAATCCATGGAGGATTGCCTCAACCCTATCTTCTCTCTTTCTGAAACCACTCTTCAGAATGACTCAGGGAAAGATACCCCTCCATCTAATACCTATTTCATCTGGAAACTCCATCTTTCTCTCACATGCTTTTAGTCTCCCCTTACTGCCAGATCTTTTCATCGTACAAACAAACATCAGGCCAGCCTCCCCTTCAATATTAGGAGGAAACCAGCTCTCCAGCTCCTGCCTTGAATCCCTCTTTTAACAGTCACATTTCTAGAGCAGTCTCATTCCTATTCTTACTGTTTAACTTCCAAACCTCCAGTTTACTCCCCAAATGGAGGGAACCTCATTATCCAAAGGAATTGATTTCTCCATGGTCACTGTGACATCTCACTGCCAATTCAGGTTGGTACCTATCCTCCCACTGGGCTCTGTTTTTACTGGAACTTTCTACAGCGCTGGAAACTTTTTACCATCAACTCTTTTGAAATCCATTCCCCAGAAGGATCTTTTCTGAACTCCGTACCAGTGTCCCTGGCTGTGTCCAGGCATTTTTTCCTAGTGTCTCCTCTGCAACATCTTTACATATCAGGTCTACTTCACAGACCCCTGCCCCATCCTGTTCCTTCTCTAATATTTCATGCTTTGCTAAAGATGTGACCCTTCAGCCATTGTCTACTCTGGGAACATGAAAAATCTTTCTCTACCTTCCCCATCTTCCATGGTCACAGCATGCCAGAATCATTTTGCTAAAATAAAATTCTGTTTAGGTCAACTATGTATTTATATTATAACCCTTCAGTAGTTTCTCACAGCTTTCAAAAGAAAAGCCAAATTATTTAATGAGCTACTTAAAGTCCCTCATGAACTGGCCTTTGCTGAATTGTCTCCTTTTCTTTTTGACCTTCCCCTTCAGGTATTATGCATACCATCTGTTCCAAACGTACTTAAGCTTCCAGAGACTTTTGTGCTTTTACATCTGCAGAACAGTCCTGCTACCTCTAATGCTTAGCTAACCCCTTGGCATCAAATCCCATTTCAAGCACCACGTCCCCTGAAATCCTTCTAAAGATTTCTCTCTTCCTCTGAGCTCCCAGGATACCCACCCTCTCTGTGTTCTGCCATCTGTGCATTAAGCTGGTCTGGCTGGTATACATGGATTTTTGACTAGTTTTTTTTTTTTGTGGGTACCGGGGGTCGACCTCAGGACCTCGCGTGCCAGGAGGTGCCCGTGTCGCTGAGCGATATCACTGGCCCCTTTTTCGTATGTGGGTTCCGGGAGTCGAACTCGGGCCCTTGCGCTTGCCAGGCAGGCGCTTACACCGCTGAGCCATCTCACCGGCCCCTTGACTAGGTTTTAAGTCACTTGGGGGGTATGGAGTATACTATGGATGTTTTAATCACAGGGCCTATAACAATGCCTGGCACAGGTTAGACATCAGACACTAATATACTATGAGCTTATAACCACGGCCATGGCCCAGCAAACACTTGTAAATCTTGAAATACTGCAGCAGAACCACAGGCCTCCCCTGTGGACAGGTCTATCTGTGGCTGACACCTTTTCCCATATGCACATGATCCCATGAGTAAAAGCAACTAATTATATGGGCTTAATAGTTTCTCAATCTGTTATGTATTTTTAATTTAACATGTATATATATATATAATGTGACCTGTTAATACAAACTTTTGCTTTAAATTGAAGTGCCTATCATTAGCCCTTCAGGGACTATAATTAGGAAATACTGGACGAGGGTATAAAATGAAACTACCAAGATACCATCTACAAATATTAACCTGAACTTTAGGTTATTTTCTTTTTTCAATTCTAGGTAGATAACTGAAAGTTTCTCTGAAGTTGAAGGAGCAAAGTTGTTTGACTAGTGTATTAGGCAGCTTTTCCTATTGCTGGGGCAAAATACCTATCACGTGCAATTTAAAAATTTGTTCTAGCTCATGTTTTGAGAGGTTTCAGTCCATGATCAGCTGGCTCCAAGGCAGGAACATCATGGCAGAAGGGCACGGTGGGACAAAGCTTTTCATGGAGGCCAGGAAATAGAGCACAAGGGAAATGTGCTAGCCAGTTATATACCCTTCAAAGGCACACACCCAGTGGCCCACCTCTTCCAACTGGGGACCTCTTCCTAACAAGTTCACCCACGTGATTAGGGAAAATGTGTTTGGCCCAGAATAACAGCCACAGAGGGGGCACCAGCAAGATTCCACCTTGTAGAAACCTCATCAGACCTGTACTTAGTTAATGTGAAGGTGAGAGAATAAGAAGAGGGTGTGAGGCTCCTTGCAAGAGACACCTGTTATTCATGGACACCTCCCACCTCTCTATCCCTTAACAGCTAATGTATATGATAAGGGACAGTTATACTTCGAATTCACTTATGAAGTATGATCTCTGCCTCCTCTGGAAAAAAAAATTAATGTAGGGTAGATTTAGGGACGTACACTCAACATACCCGAAACCAAGGAATTAGAAACACAATTACATAGAGAAGTGCTTTATTTTCCCACAAATATTGTCCAAGGAAAATAGTGGCTGTACTCTCAGAAATAGAAAGAGGTGGTCGCCAGTGGGGATTTGCCAGGAACAGTGGGGAGGAAAGTGACAGAGCCCGGAAGAAACAAAGAGTCATAGCCGAAAACAAATAGCCTCTAAAATTGCCTTCAAAGAAAGAGGGAAAAAGTGTGCATGAATGGAGTTCCTCAATGGGATAACCACAAAGATAGTAGAAAAGATGTTATACCTGGTTTCAGGACAGTGTGGTGGACATGTTGGAAAAAAGGAGAAGATAATGAGAAGGGCGAAAAGTGGAAAGAAGGAAGAGTAGAAGGAAGGGAGAAAGAAGAAGCTTAGAATGTTGTATTTAATAGGAAGTTCAGCTTAGGGAAGAAAACAAAATGAAATAAAAACCCCTCAGAAGTCAGATCAAACAAGAGACTGTTCACCTCGTGGGTCTGGTGTCCCTCCAGAATTCATATATTTTCATCCTAATCCCAAAACGATGATGTTGAGAGATGGGACCCCTGAGAGGTGATCAGGATTAGGAGCCTTTTAAAAGAGACCCCAGGGTGCTGTGTCGCCCCTTCTACCAGGTGAGCAAACAGGGAGGCGCCATCTGTAAACCAGGAAGTAGACCCTTACCTGACACCAAATCCTTGACTTTGCAGCCTCCAGAATGTAGAGAAATCTATTGTTGTTTAAGAGCCACCCAGACTCTAGTATTCTGAACAGCATTATAACAACCTGAACAGACTAAGACAGAAATTTTAGGATATTCTCATATCATTGTCTTTTGGTAATAGTAATTAGTAATAGAATCTTAATGGAAACCACACTGTGATTTGGGAAAATGTAAGAGGAAATTTCGGAGTGATGACTTTGCCCTGTCTGCACAGAATAGACAAAGTCTTAACAGTGTATGTGCACAAGAGATCTGCTTGAAATTTGGACTCAACCACAAGATAAGGATCACTAATCAAAATGATGCAGGCTGAAGATGATTCCAGCTGGCAATAAGAAAATGCACATGACTGATTTTATTCCATCTTGCAGTTTCAGAACTAGGTTGAAGTTGAGAATTGTCGTCTCAGGTCAGATTTCTAATCCTACTAGTACTTAATTTATTTACGATATTCATTTCCCAATCTGAAATGTAGCAATCTTCAAAATATTCTATATCAGAGCCAGATCTGGTGGCATAAGCCTATAATTCCAGCACTCTGGGAAGCTGAAGAAGGAGGATCGAAGATCTGAACCCAGCCTGGGCAACTTAGCAAGACACTGTCTCAAAATTTTGATGATGATGATGATGATGATTGATGATGATGATGATGATGAAGGGCTGGAGATGTAGCTCAGTGTGAAGGACCTGAGTACTATCCCCAGTCCTTAAAAAAATTCCATATCAGTGCCCCATGATGAATTTCAGCAAAGAGAAAATTTCCCTTTTTACTGGAGCTTCCAAAACTTGTAGAAATATAGTAGTCTATGAAGACATGCATGCACCCACACAAAAAGCATACACTTTGCCACACATATAATGTATAACAGTAGCTCCTGACAAAAATTTCCAAGTGGCTTTATTTCTCTAGCTAATAGTTGAAAAGAAACACTAGTTGGAACAACTAAATTAAATTCATCTTTGTACTTTTAAAAGATGAAATTTATAGGGCCGTTGATACAGCTCAGAGTCGTAAGCGCCTGCCTGGCAAGCGTGAGGTCCTGAGTTCGACTCCTGGTACCTGCATTAAAAAAAAAAAAGATGAAATTTACAATAGTAGAAATTACTATATTTTAAAACACACATTCCTGAATAGTGTTGTACTTACAGAGTCACATTCGTGATAGTTCCAAGACCAAAACAAAAGACAAATGATAAAAAGGAAAGAAAAGGAAAACAAAAGTCTCAGTCTGAATATGAAGTCTGTTACTCTGACACTAATCTTGTGTTTGTGCATCATGGCTGCCTCTAGGAAAACATTTTCCTAGGTATATTTTTGTGGATGAAAATTTCATCTCTGTCCAGGACTTTCTTGAATACACAGAGAACTGAATTAATTACATTGATGATAATCTGAAAAAAAAGAAATTGAGTTACTAATGTGAATTTTGTTTCAAAGGGCTTTATTAGAGAACTCAGAAATCCCAATTAATCTTGCATTAATATTGTAGATAATAGCTTTTACTGCAGCTAAATTGATACTTGAAAATATGCAATAGCTAGCTCGTCCTACTTCATTATGTTTAACACTATACTCTCCTGCTTATAAGTGTTTAAAAATGGAAGTTCTTGCTTCATTGAAATGAATTAACTTTCCTAGCCTACATAATTTTTCTTTTATTCTGTGCACATATTGACATCTACCAGACTTTTCTTAAAAATGTGAATTCGGGATTTTTTGGAAAAGTATGGTTTCAAGTTTATGATTTTGGAAACAAAAATTTTAAATAACAAAAGCTAACCACAGATAACTAGACATAATACAAATCTTTTCATCATTTCCCAATCTGTAATGCAGCAGTCTTGAAAATATTCTAGGGCCGGTGAGATGGCTCAGCGGCATAAGCGCCTGCCTTGCAAGTGCGAGGGCCCGAGTTCAACTCCCGGATCCCACATACGAAAAAGGGGCCGGTGATATCGCTCAGCGGCACGGGTGCCTGTTGGCGCGCCAGGTCCTGAGGTCTACCCCCCGGTACCCACAAAAAAAAAAAAAAAAAAAAAAAAAAGAAAATATTCTATATCATTGTTTCATGATAAAATTAAAGAAAGAGAAATTTTCTCTTCTGCAGCTTCTAAAAATTATAGAAATACAGTAGTCTATGAAGACGCGCATACAAACCACACAAGTATATCATATATAACAATAACTCCTGCCAGAATTTTCCTAGTGCAATTTATTTACAAATTTACAATAGTTTGAAAAAGACGCTAAAGTACATTTCTCTTTGTACACTCAAAAGTTGGGGTTTATAATAGTAAAAATTACTGCATTTTGAAATTTACATCCCTGAACAATGTTGAACTTGAAGATTCACAACTAGGATATTTCCATAGAAGTGAAACAAATGCTTTCTTCTAACTCATAAAGTTCAGTACTTAACCAAGAGACCCTTTCAGTCATTTCATGGCCTGGAGTCTCTGAAGAGCATCCTTTAAACTGCTCAAAGAGCTATAAGCAATATTCCTTTGCATGAGAACCTACTAAGCTGTGCATGATACAGCACTTGAATTTAAAATACATGTGCAAATGAGCCTTCTCAGCCAGACCAGGTGGTTTCTGCTCTTTTTCTGTTACACTGGAAAACTCCAGTAGGAAGACACTAATCATATTGATTATTGCTGAAAAGTGGGAAGTTCTTTCACCCTGGAATTTCCTGCACTTATAAAAAAAAAAATTGTGAAAATGTGCAATGAATTAAAAAGTAACCGAGCCGGTGAGATGGCTCAGCGGCCTACGCGCCTGCTTGGCAAGCGCGAGAGCCCGAGTTCGACTCCTGGATCCCACATACGAAAAAAGGGGCCGGTGATATCGTTCAGCGGCACGGGCGCCGGCTGGCGCGCCAGGCCCTGAGGTCGACCCCTGGTACCCACAAAAAAATAAATAAATAAATAAAAAGTAGCCAAGAAAGTTTTTTCTTATAGGTATTTGGTATCCCATTGCAAGACAGCAATCCCCAACCTTCTTGGCACCAGGCAGTGATTTTGTGGAAGAGAATTTTTCTATAAATGGGAGGGGGGTGGCGGCTTCAGAATGATTCAATCACTCTACATTTATTGTGTGTTTTATTTCTATTATTATTACACTGTAAATATAATGAAATAATTACACAGGTCATCATAGTGCAGTTTCAGTGGGAGGCTGAGTTTATTTCCCTGCAACTAGACAAGCCCATCTGGGGGTGTTTAGAGACAGTGACACCTGAAGTGTGTGGCTTATGTGCAGTCTACTCCATAATCTCATTTTGGTTGCTATCACTGCAGAAAACCCTGCTCAAAAAGATAGAATGTTGGAAATGGAAGAACGCTTTTCAGTGCTTTTGTGGCAATCTCTGGGTGTTCTGTCTTGCCTTTCATGAGAACACATGGAAATTTTAAATTATCTCAATATACTTTTAAGGACACTATCATTTGCACTGTCAAGCAGTTAATCTTCTTTTAGCATGGCCAAAGTCATTTCACCTGGTTAGTTCAGAGATGTGTTGTAAATCCATTCCTTCACAATTTTTGGATCTTTTGTGGTTAGGTGTAATGTTCAAACTCTTTTGAAAGCTAGGATAGGCGGTCATGCACCAGCTCCAAGAAAGAAGGTCCTGGTTTAATCTCTTTAAAAAGATCTCTGCTAATGTTTGAAACATATTGAAAATCCCAGTATTCACTTGTCACTCCCAGTTTGGCTTTGAATGCTGCCACTTTATCTTCCAACTTGAACATAGTTGTCATTATCTCCTGAAATGACAGATTGAGTTCATTAATCAGGTCATATATGTCACACAAGTAAGCAAATTTTAAGACAAATTTTAGATCTCACTGAAATCTGCTGCCAGCACTGACTTTTTCTAAAAGAAACCTTTGGAGTGGTTTTCGTAACTTGGAAACTTTGGCCACTGATCTACCTTTAGAAAGCCACCTCACTTCTGTGTGTAAGAAAACACGTGTGCTTTGTGTCCATCTTCTCACAGAACTGCATGAGCAGACATGAGTTATGGACATGTTACTTTAATGTGTTTGATAATTTTAATCACATGCTGCAAAATGTTAAGCTCAGGTGACACTTTTGGTTAGTCAGCATTTCTCTATTTATGACTATTTGACCCAAGTAGTGAAACCAGAAAGTCTTGGCAACTGTTCTTTCTGTGGATATACTGATATAATTCCGAGTTTCTGATATGTAATCATTCAAAGACTTGAATAGTTTTCCAGCTTTGGTGTTTGGAATCAATAAAAGTGCACATAATATGCTTATGTACAACCTCTTGAAAAATATATCACACAAAAACATGCATTGTTGCCCTGTCATCAGCATCTATAGGCTTCTCAACCTGGGTTATGGATCATGGTGACTCATTAATCCTTCTAACAGTTGTGTCTCAATATCCTCTGCTGTTTCATCAATTCATCTAGCTATGGTGCTACCTGAAAGAGGAGCACATGCCATCTTTTGAACTGCAGCCTCTTCTAAAACTTCATAACTCTCATAACCAATGTTCTCAGCAGCAGGCCGGATCAACTCTTCACCAGTAGTAAAGGGTTTCTTAGTTTTAGCAATGTGGAAGAATGATCCTCTCAGTGCAGGCACTTTATTTTTTGTTTTTGTTTTTGTTTTGTGTGTGTGGGTACCGGGGGTCGAACTCAGGACCTCATGCACCAGCAGGTGCCTGTGGCACTGAGTGATATCACTGGCCCTTTTTTTGTATGTGGGTTCCGGGAGTCAAACTCAGGACCTCGCTCTTGCCAGGCAGGCGCTTATGCCACTGAGCTATCTCACCGGCCCCAGGCACATTTGATGAAGCTGTGGGCTTCAATAACTGTTTCTGTTCTTCATATTACCTTTTTCCTTTTGAAAAACTTCAAAGGCTTGTCTTTAAATGCAGGGTGCTTTGGCTCCATGTGACAAAAAAGTTTTGAATGTTTCATGGCTTTGTTGAGTAACCAATTACCACACATACAAAGTAGAATTACAGAATGTGATCATCTTTTGCAATGAATCCATAATTGAAGCAGAACTCTCTGCATTTTTTTAAATGCAGCTTTCTTTTTCTTGGCAGTCTTAGAGTTTTTTGCTGTCTCATCATTGAATCTTTCCCCCTTTTCCAAGAAGCTCTTCAGTGACATTTCCTTTTTACTTATTTTAGCTAGGGTTAGTTTGTGAGCTTATCAAAACTGTGACTGAGACAGCGTACAGTGTGAGAGCAGCTGTAAATACAAATGAAGCTTCACTCACCCGCTGCTCACCCCTTGTTCCCTTCCATGGCCAAGGTTGGAGACCTCTGTCACAAGAAATACTCAATGTTTTGGAAATACTCAGAGGACTTCAATGAGTATAAATGGACTTCCTGACATGTGTGCTCTGGCTCACGACAGTGGTATAATAGTGGACATCTAATTAGTTTCTTGGTGATATCTAGTCAAAATGCATAATAATAGTGCAAATAGTATAGCTGTAAAGTCTCTTAGGCATTGGCTCCATGGCCCCCACTTCCAGTATCGGAGGCTCTGGATTGAAGTCCTAGTGTCCTGCACAAGACAGTAGGATCTCAGACAGGGTTATAAAGAGCAAGAACACACAGGAGAATGCAATGGTCAGGTTTTCACAGGGGTGATATATGCTACTTATTTTATGGTGACTCTCTCTGCCTATAATAGATTATAAACAGATAGATTATAAATGTCTTAGAAAGGAAAAGAAATACTGCTGTGGTAGCTCTTTATTCATTCCCAAAGGCATAGCCAATAGACTCACTGAGGTCCAGGGCTTCAGTATTTTGTAGAACAGCTCATGCTGTACTAATAACATGTTCTGCTTGATGCAAATATGTAGTCTTAGAAATATGAACTCTAAATACAAGTGATTCTAGAATGTTTGACTCCTGGCCAAAGACTTTACCAAAAATAAAATAAAATAAAGTAAACTAAAATAAAATAAAGAACTAGCCCATCCTAACAAGGTCTGCAAACTCCTTAGAAAAAACTTTTATAAAGCAATAATGATAAGAGGGAGATTGATTTTTAATAAATACTCAACTCTAGTGCTTTACTAATGAATACCATTTTTAAAAAATTTTCTTCATTCTTTCCATTAATCTTTGGTCATGTACCAGCTCTTCTATATCTGAAAGTTACATCCTACAAATTATAGTCTAATATCAGAGACCAGTATTTGAAACTGAGAGGCGTAGAAAGTCTCACAAACCTAGAAACGGATTATAATATGTGTTATTAACACATGGCGTATCTTTGCTTCAAAATCTTCCATAGTCTTAGTAGTCATCTTCTAGGCTGCATGAGCTGTCCTACAAGGGTCTGATGGTGTGTATGGCCTTGGAAGAGTAGATTTAATGAAAAGAATGACTATTAGACCAGTGCAGAGCTAGAGTGTGTTCTGATCTCCCCCAGCCTGAGTGTCAAAAATGGCAATACCTACTAATATAGCTGGTGCTGTTTCTTTTTCTCAAAACCACCCAATTCAAATCTCATGGCACAAGACAGCCTATCCCTAATGCAATTGATTCAACCCTAGTTCCATAGCTAGATTCTATCTCTTCCTTCTGTGAACCTAAACCTCCAGCCTTGTTAAGCATTGAAATTTAGTTCCTTACAGTCTTAAAAGTACACTGAGGAGGTGAAGTTATCCATGGTCTCTGTGCTTTTCCCAAAGGTAACTTCTGCTTCATTCTTTATTTTCTCCATGATAAAGGCAGCTAAACCTGTTCTGAGTCTCCTGTTCTTGTGGCTCCCTAGAAAATGGCTCGGAATAAGTCTATACCTTTCTTCACCACAAGGTCCTAACTCAGCACTCTTTTCGCATCTCAGAATCAGGGGGAAAAAATAATCTCAAAACCCTACACAGTGCCCTCTAAGTTGATGTCATGTCAGGGAATTGAGCGAGATCCCTGTAGATTGACATAGATAAGGATAATAGACATAGAAGAAAAAGGTGCCAAGGCTTGAGCCCCGGGACTTCAAAATTTTGGAGGTACACTTGGAAGAAACTTCCAGGAGTATAAAAGAGAAACCAAGAGAGTGTTCATATCAAAGCCAAGAAAAGAAGGGGCTTCTTCAAAAGGAGAGGTGGTCAACCATGCTGTATGCTCCTGAGAGTTCCAAAGAGATGTGGCCAGAAAAACAGGCCAACAAATTAGACGACATAAAACTCATGAGGATGGACAAAGAAGAAATGCAATTTGCTTACTGGGATTGGCAACTCCACCCACAGAATGTAGATGGGGAAAAGGCGAAAAGGAATATCTTGCTTTGAAAAGTTGTATTGAAAATGAGCTGAAAAACTGAGTCAATGACCAGAGGATGTAATGTCAATGTAATTTAGCTTTAAAAAATATTCTGGACAGTATTAAACCGTGTTTGTAAATCAGTGGTAAAAATTCTTTTTTTTTTTTTTTTGTGGGTACCGGGGGTCGACCTCAGGACCTCGCGCGCCAGCAGGCACCCGTGCCACTGAGCGATATCACTGGCCCTTTTTTTTTTTTTTTTTTTTTTGCATATGGGTTCTGGGAGTCGAACTTGGACCCTCGCGCTTGCCAGGCAGCCGCTTATGCCGCTGAGCCATCTCACCGGCCCGGTAAAAATTCTTAAAAGGCAGAAATTGATCTCATGAGGGAGGGAGGGAAAATTGCAAAAGCAATATCCTCCATTGGGCCTCCACTGGATATTAAGAGTAGAAAGGTTAGGCATGGGCAGGATCAAGAATATGAAAAAAGGGAAGGAGTAGAATATGGGTACAGGGAATTAAAGTTTGAACTGACTTTGTGATAGGAAATGAAATGATTCCTTTCTGATTATTTCACTTTTATCAATGAGAACAGGGGAGACATGGCTGAGAATGAAGAAAAGGGCTTTTGGACACTTGGGGAAGAAAAACAAGTCAATAATAATCTTGCAGAATGGGGACACAAATGTGTGGAACTGTAGTAGGATTCCTGCGCTTCTCCAAGTACTCATTCAAATTTCGTAGTCGTAAATTTGGTCCTTGTATCTAATATGGCATTTAGTGTGTACTGAATCACAACCACACACAAATATATATGTACACACACATGCATATTTAATTTGGCACCTGGTGGTTGTAAATATTTGTGGATAGAGTATGACATTTCAATACATGTATATAATGTGTAATGATAGGTCTAAATAATTAGCATTATCTGCCATATCCAGACATTATTTTTTGTGTTGGGAACATCCAAAATTCTCCTACTACCTATTTTTGAAATATTGATTGCTGCCAACCCTAGTAATTCTACTGTGGTATAGAACATTATTGCTTCTGTACTATTAGTAACCACTTTGCATGTAGAAATAATATTTTCTCTGTTACCAAGTTTCTTGAAGACAGAATCTTAAGGTTGTACCACAAGGTGTTTTCTCTACAGAATCTTTCAGTGTCCTGAACAGTTGCTACCTCATAAAGACTTGTGAAATTTAAAATGAAAGATTGAATTGTGAATTATTAATGAGACACTTCATGAAACATTTCTAGCACTTACCTGTGTCCTGTATGTTATTAACATAAGTGTTCCCAGAAAGTGTTGCTGTTTCTCTTTTGCAAACATCCAGTCTGGAAAACCCAGGTTCTGGCTTAGCCCTGATAATTCTACAAAGATCCAGTGGTACCCTCTGCAAAGCTCAGAGGTCGGTTCAGTCTTCCCAGCTGTGACTTGTGCTCATCAAACTGGGTCTCAAGCCCAAGGAAGCACCTATCTAAAATACCTGTTTCTAGTTTTCTGTTTGGTTTGGTTTTTGCTTTTTCTTTACAGCTGGAAAGTAAGGCCAGTTCCATTCGGTGACATTTTTGTGCTCAATTTTTTAAATTTCAGTAATTTCTGATCCTCAGCACTATGATTATAAAAGTTATGGAATGTGCCCTAAAAATAGAAGAGAAAAGCCTCAGTGTTTTTTTTAAGACTCTTTCTTCTCAAAAAGTGGTCCTTAAAACAGTAGTATCATTGTTACCAAGGAACTTATTAGAATGCAGAATCTCACCCTATAAATGTATAAAATTACAACGGGTCACTTAAAAATAATATATTTTTAGTTTACTATTACCCAGATTAATTTGTTGAATATTTGCTAAATACTAGTTCTTTTTTTCTAAGAGAAAAAACAATAAATACAAAGACACAGAATTTCAAAACAAGCCAAAAGCCCATGGTACAGAGGCAAGAGTCAAACTTTAACTCTGTCCCTAGTCATAGAAATATTGACTCTCTCATTATTGAACTTAAGAACCCCAAAGCTTAAGGCCAGGACCACCTCCCCACATCTAATGGCACTGTGAACATCTATGTGATGTACCAGAACACAGTAGGCAGAAAGGAACCTGCACAAATGCTCCCTGCTTTTGTGTGCGCCGTTTCTCTGTTGCTCACTATCCACCCATGAAATCTTCTGAATAGCACTCTGAACATTATGTGTTATGCATGGTTTAGATCTGAAATTTTGGGTGTTGTGGTTTAGACCAAAAAAGTTCCCCAAAAGTCTAAGATATTCAGAAGCAGGGCTTTTGGAAAGTGATTGGATTATAGGATACTATACTTATCAGTGGATCAATCCAATATTAAATCTATGGCTAAATATTCTGTTAAGAGATAGGGCCAGGTCAAAAGAGGCAGGTTACTGCGGGTATGACCTGGAAGGGTATATTCTTGTCCCCAACTTCTCCCCTCTATCTGCTTCTTGGGGTAAGCAGCTTTCTTCCACCAGGCCCTCTGCTGTGCCATTTATGCCTTGCAGCCAGCCCACCATGAACTGAACCCACTGAGACTGTGAGCTAAAAATAAACCTCTTTTCTTTAAACTGTGGTGTCCGGTATTGGGTTACAGCAAAAGGAAAGATGACTAATACAATAGATACATCTTCTGAGAAAGAACTATTCCTGACTTTATACAGAAGTTGTTAGAACTCATTGTTCTCATGGAGTAGGTATGGTGATACAAAATTTCTTTCATTGCTATACAAGATATCTTCCATTTGACTTTCAACTTCTATTTCTTGTAAATTTCCAGAATATATCTGTATGGAGTCTAGTAAAGAATTCCTCAGCTCTCTGGATCCCAAGTGATTTTAGTAAATGAAATCCACTAAGTGATGGAGGTGGGTGTGAAGTCAAGTACTTTATTCTACTGGTCTCCTCTCTGTGGGACCATGTTAGGCTGGCCTGACCTCTTGACATTCATGCCATGTGACATAGCACCCCTGCCCACCCCTCTAACCTTTAACTTCCCTAGCTCTTCACGTTGTTGCCTCTGTTGGTGTTAGCTGCCTGTACCATTGTTGTTGATTTCCAGATCTTTTTATTGTCTTTGTAATTATTCCATTTGCAAATAAACAGCTTTTCATAATATACTGATTAAGTGTGCTAAATCTGTCCTTTTGTGACCCTGATAGATACAAACTAAGATCAACATTAGGATTTTTTAAGAACAATAGGAAATGGGAAAAACATCTTCAAAATGACATTTTTAGACCACCGTAAGGAAAAAATCTCTATTGAATTGATCTGATTGCACCCATCCTAATTTCCTAGAAATTCAGAATTATGAGTTTGGAACCCTTTTAAGATTAAGTGAATCAGGTGTAAGTATGATGGCTCGTACATGGCAAAGTAGTTGAGCACAGGCCTAGCATGCATGAGGCCCTGGTTTCAATACTTACACTATTAAGAATAAAAAGAAAAAAAGAAAAGAAAAGAGAAAGGAAGAGAAATGAAAAGAAATTAATCTGTATTTGAAAGATCTTTATTCTTTATCATCCACATTAGCTAATGCTAGTGCAGTATCAAGCACAACACACATGAGTAATAACTGGTTGCTGATAAAAATGTTTGTATAATTAACTGCTTATGTAATATCTACATTCAGTCTTGAAGATTTGTATGTAGGCAGGCCATCCATACTTATATTACTTCTAGGAAAAGTGAACTTTGTTGCATTTTCTTATTGCATAAATTAAAGAAGAACCCAGAGGGGAATTATGTAGCAAATAGTACTTGTGAGAAAAGTCTTTAACTTTACTTGATTAGATTATCATTCACCTAAATCAAATCACAGCAGACTCTTGATGATCTGATTCCAGTGCTAATTAAGGGCCAGCTGGGCAGGAACAACCAACGGATGTAAGAATAGAGCTTGGCTGACTTATTAGCAGTGAACCCACTCCTCAGTGGATTCAGATTGCAGGGTCAAACGGCATGAAGATAAAGATAGTCTGGGTCAACCTGAATCTTCAGTACTTTGATGATATTGCACGTGCATACTTTGGACAAAACCTTCCATTTAGTTCCAATTTTTAGTATATATAGTTGGAGTTTTCAAAGAGAGAAAAGTCCTAATAGATATGGAAGTAAAAAGATTTTCTATTACGTTGTGATAAAATGTAATAAAATCATGCTATTTTGTGAAAGCAATACTAAAAGCACTCAGTTTTGCTGAAGTTATTTATTTTTTAATACCAATGAGGAAAATTATCCTTAAAACAATTAAGAAATAAAGAGATTGCACACAACACCACAAATATACATCACTTCTTTTTTTGTGTGTGTGGGTACCGGGGGTCGACCTCAGGACCTCGCGTGCCAGCAGGCGCCCGTGCCGCTGAGTGATATCACCGGCACTTTTTTTCGTATGTGGGTTCCGGGAGTTGAACTCGGGCCCTTGCGCTTGCCAGGCAGGCGCTTATGCCGCTGAGCCATTTCACTGGCCCCAATATACATCACTTGTAAGTCCTCTTTCTCTTTTTAAAAATCAAATATCACACAGGATTGAAGATTTAAAAATTTAGCCAAATTCATATGAATAGATGGATTCTCTGAAAGCTCAAAGGCCAGCATTTCTAAAGTAGAAGTGGAGGGGTGTAGGAAGTATTATGCCTGCTGAGAGTCACCTTTACTTTAAATAATTAGACATTCTGGGTTTCCATTCTCAATTACACCTCTTGTCATTAGTTCAGTTTTCTGATGTAGATCATCTCAGATTTACATTTTCCTTTGGTTAACCCACAAAACAATTTTTACAAGTATTTCTTGGTTAATCTAAGGACTCATTTACATGAAATTAATATTCTACCTTCCAAAAATATTACTGCTCTCAGAAGGTGTTTGCTGCTTTATAATTGAATATCTAAAATTATTACATTGAAATGTGCACCAAAGCTTTGGGGAGGAAGCAAAATGTATGAAATCTATAATAGTTACAATGGCATAAAAAATCAAATGGTATTTTTTCTCATCCTATTAGGGAATTAGGATGTCGGCTGCTCTGTTTTTAATTGTATGTCTATTAAATAGTTTTGTTCTTCCAACAGCCCTACCAAACTCAGTAAACCAATTTCAGTAAAATTTGGAAAGTGATTTTTCAAGGGACTTAATCCACTCCTAGTAATGTGTGAAGCATCCATACGCAGTCAAAGACGCAAAACCGTGCACAGAGTTAGGGTTTGTGTTAGGGTCAGTGCAGCTCTGCCATTTACTCACCCAACTTCAAATAAATCATTTAAGATACTAAAGAAGACCAGTATAGAAGATAACATTCTTAGACATGAAAATGGCCCTACTGAGCCTGTAATAACTTATTATGAACATCAACTTCAAATATGAAAGTTAATTTGTGTGTTTCTAATAAGCCATAATATTTAGTCATTTTGAATAGAGTTGGCATTTACATAAAGTTGATTTCTTTGGAAATATGTTCCATTTAAAATTCCTCATTTAGGGCCGGTGAGGTAGCTCAGTGGCATAAGCGCCTGCCTGGCAAGCGTGAGCTCCCGCGTTTGACTGCTGGTACCCACATATGAAAAAAGGGCTGGTGATATCGCTCAGCGGCACAGGCACCTGCTGGTGCATGAGGTCCTGAGTTCGACCCCCGGTACCCACAAAAAAAATAAAAAATAAAATAAAATTCCTTATTTATTATATGAGTCTATATTACATTTTATAACCCTAAAAATTACCACCAGCATCTTCTGTTCAACAGATAATAAACTATAAACAGAGAGAAAGATATTATGGACACTAAGCACATGATTATACAAAGCAGCACTGTGTAAAACAAAATAAAAAATGATGATCCAATAAAAGATTTTAGGGCCGGTGAGATGGCTCAGTGGTTTAAGCGCCTGCCTTGCAAGCGCGAGGGCCCGAGTTCGACTCCCGGAACCCACATACAAAAAAGGGGCCGGTGATATCGCAAAGCGGCACAGGCGCCTGCTGGCGCGCGAGGTCCTGAGGTCGACCCCCCGGTACCCACAAAAAAAAAAAAAAAAAAAAATTTTAAAGGTACAATAGATTTGGCCATTAACAAAAACTCCAAGACAGAGAGCCATAGAAAGAAACAACAAGAAATGTCAGCTCAAAGAGGCATAAAAAAATTAAAAAATGATTTTATCCCTAGCTCCCAAAACATAGTACCTGTGGAGTAATTTTAATGAATGTGTAATTCACTCACTTGCTAGGAAATCAATTCTTAAAGACTGGCTTTTGACACTGTGTATATTTCACTAAATCCAGAATATAAGACAAAAAAGAGACAAACTTTGAAATATATAAGAATAACTGCATTATCTATGTGTTACTACTCCATAGAATTAGTCAATGATATATTCCCCCTTAGAGCTCATTAGAAGTCATTCCGATACCACCCCTTGTGCTTCGACAAGCAACATTGTTAAAAGAGTCTACAAAGGCAGGACTGCACACAACAGTTATCCGAGATTCTGGAGACAAGATACTGGATGTTCTGGGATTTGACACAAGCAGAAAATGAAGAGGCAAAATGACTTACAAAAGTGTTCTGATATTAGACTAATTTTAAACTAGTCACTGTGCCACATTCTGAAGAAAGCAATTATGTGCAAAGTAAGCAGCAGAGCTCATCCTATGTAGACAGGAGAATCTAACAGCATGTCTTATTAAGTGTTTTAAATGTTTTGAGAAGTAAATGCACAGGTGCAGGGAGAGCTTGGATAGGAGCCACCAACTGTCCTGGGAAAGAAGTAGAGCTCCAGAAGGTCCCCCCGGAAAAAGTGATGACTCCAGGGCCGGTGAGATGGCTCAGCGGCATAAGCACCTGCCTTGCAAGCGCGAGGGCCCGAGTTCAACTCCCGGATCCCACATACGAAAAAGGGGCCGGTGATATCGCTCAGCAGCACGGGTGCCTGTTGGCGTGTGAGGTCCTGAGGTCGACCCCCTGGTACCCACAAAAAAAAAAAAAGTGATGACTCCAGAAACCTGGAGGACAGACAAAAGTCAGCAAGGTGAAGAGGAGAGGGAAGACTGGGGTAAGCAGGGGAAACAGCTTCTGTGAAGACTTGTATGTGCAAGAAAAAATAGACTCAGAGAAATAAAAGCCCATTAGAGCTGAAGCCTAAATTCTCTAGATTACTAGAGGCAAGAAACAAACTTGGAGATAAAGGTATGAGATAGGAATAAACTACGGGCTACATTGAGGAATATTTATCTAAAGGCAGAGGATAAAGGGCTAAAGGTCAGAGTAAATCTCATTGAAAGTTTACTTGAGACAAACAACTTTTGAGATTGATATTTCAAATACATTGCTCTATGCACAGTGGACTGGAGAGAGAGGGGATGAAGAAGAAGAGTTGGAGAAGGTGTGGCTGTGTGGGTGGCATTAAGTCCATGGTGCTGGAATGCATTTGAAGGTAGAATTGTCAAGGTTTGTGGAAAGAATAGATGTCCAAAGTGAGGAGTGACGGGGGTGAGGGACCAACATCAAGGTGATTCACAGGTTTCTGACTTAGGTAACTGGTGCATGGTAGTGCCACTTCATAAGTGAAGAAAGACCAAGGGAAGAACAATTTGGGGGCAAAACATGATGTATTGATTGGTGCAGGACCTTTAGAAGTTTTCCCCTAATGGACACAATGAACATTTTGTCACAACTCAGTCAGTAGCTCATGGAAGAGGCTAAAATGGGGGGAATGTTAGGAGATGAAGCAGTGGCAAGGGAAGCTAGCATTTCGTTAATGATAGAATGATGTGTCTTAATTACTTTTCTCAGTGCTGAGACAAACACCTGACACCCAAAGTTAAAGGAAGAAATGTTTGATTGGCTCAGGTTCCAGCTCATAGTTGGCTGGTTCCAAGGTAGGGTGGCATGGCAGAGGGGCATCGAAGAGGAGAAACAGTTCAAGGCAGCAAAGTAGCAAAGTAGCAAGCACCAAGCAGTGACAAGCAACCCAGTAGCCCTCTTCCTGTCCATTATATTCTGTCCAGGATACCTGCTTTTGGGGCGGGTAGCACTCACACTCAGGGAGGGCCTTCCCATTATCCACTCCCAGGCCAATGCCAAACCAATCAGTAGACTAATTTAGTAATCACACAGCCTTGATCCCAGCTTCACACACTCTACAAACAGCCACCTCTGAAAAGCCCCCCCTGTGGGTGGATGAGGCTTTGGGGTGATATCTAGACACAACCCATAACAGATGTGTTTCAAAATATTCTTCAGTTAGGAATTTGGAGCAAACAACTGATGATCTGAAGCAATTTGGAAAAGTGCATAAAAGTATCCTATGAGGAAGCCTGCGAAGGAGTAGTAAGAGAAATGTCAATATCAAACATTGAAAGAAAAGCATATGTTACTAGAATGGATCATCATCGATGTCAAATGTTTCTGTTAAGTCCAATGAGATAGAAGTTTCTGTTGGTAGGTATAAATTATTGTGCTTTTCTGAAAGATTAGTTTTCCAGTGGAACCACTCATCGCCGGTTCTTGGTGCATTTGCTTTTGGTTGAATGAACATCACCAAATGGTCCCGAGGGTCAGTATGTGGCCCAGGTGCAGTAAATAAGTGATTCCCTTGAGTGCATGAATGATCCAGAAGCCAAGCAGGCTCCAATCGGACTCCACATCAGGCATTTTGCTGGAACAACTGGCAAAGATCTGGAAACCTGGGACTTCTACATTTTCAGAACAACAAATGCTTTCTTTTTTCTTAAATAAGTTTGAATTGTTTTTCTGACACTTGTAATGATGACACTTGATTACTACAGAAACAGAATAGTAGACATCAGATTTAATGACAGAGGCAGCTGGTGCCCCAGGGAGGATGGTGTCATCGTGAAGCAGTGCTGGTGGAAACTGAAGATGTGCCGCTGCTGGTTCAACCGCTTTCCTCAGTTCTTCAGTTTCATCTACTTGAAAAGGAGGAAGGAAGTGGAGCTAAATATTTAGTGCAGTCATGGGAGAAAGCGTAAAACAATGTTGGAATTTGGAGCCACATTGCTCTGGTCCTCACCAGAGGAACAGGTGTCTTACATCATGGTGGGTTCCCCACACTCTTGTAGTCAGACAGACCCCTATCCATTTTAATCATTTGTAAAATACTCATGATCATAAAAATGACTTGATCTTAACTTTCTATTTCTCCCAAATATTTAACTCTGTGCCATGTGGATAATATACTTTTATTGAAAATATATTCTTTTAAGGCAATCTCCCTACTTGAAAAGGAGCAGCCCACAGGAATTACTATATTTAGAGTTTTGCAGAAGATAGGATCCTTCTAATGCCCAGAAAAAAGTAACATTTGGAACTGAAGTCTGGACATTCTCATGACTGTGGAAAAAGTTATGTTTATTATCAATTCTATGAAATTTTTCACTTCGTCCTAACTCTTCACATGCACTGTAATAAAAATGTCAACACAGTCTCGATTTCCTTCGATAATGTTTCTCATATCGACTCTTCTTTCCTACTCAGAATATATTCCAGAGTGCATGTGTTCACTATTTCTGCTTGGAACACAGTAATACCACACTAATTGTTTTTTGTGTTTCCAGCTATTGTGCTCCAAACTATCATCAGATGACTAATTCTAGCATTAATTAACTGTCCCAGTATCAGTTAAAGCAGGGAAAGACCATGCTTCTAAACCCCAGAGAACCTCAGTTATACAGTTCTTTTTAAGAGCACATAGTGTGATGACTAATTTTGACTGTCAACTTGATTGGCTTGAGAGACACCTAAGAAATTAGTAAGACAAATGTTTGAGTGTGTCTGGATGGGTCACGGGTGTGTGACCTTGGACGGTGTGTCTGGTCCCTGGACCCTTCAACTCTGGCTCTTACCCTGTGCCCTACTTCCCAGCTGTCATGAATTGAGCAGCTTTCCTCACCATGCCATTCTGCCAAGATGTTTCAGCCTTGGAGCCAGCTGACCATGGGCTGAAACTGTTTGTTAAACTAAGTCCTTCTCCTTTAAATTGTATATGTAAGGCATTGTGTCTCAACAGTTGGAAAATGACCAATACACATAGAGTGCATTTATTACTATTGTATATGTTTTTGTCATTTTATCGCTCATTCTTCCTGTCTTGATTGTGTATGCTTTAAGGTTTTAATGATGTATTTTTCCATTTTCTGTTGTTATAACAAAATATCTGAGAGTAGGAAAGAAGTATAAAGCAATAACTTTATTTTATCGAATGGTTTTCAAGGTTGGAAATTTTAAAACATGGCATCAGCACTTAACAAACTATGACAGAAAGGTTGGAAATTTTAAAACATGGCATCAGCCCTTAACAAACTATGATAGAAAGGTTGGAAATTTTAAAACATGGCATCAGCACATGACAAACTATGACAGAAAGTGGAAGGGCAAGAGGGCCAATGCAAAACATTTGGCAGCTGCATTTCATAACACCTTGCTCTCACAGTAGCTGACCCAGTCCCATAAGAGAAAGAGCTCAATAACCTAATCACTCTTCCAGGTCCCACCTCTCACCACCAAAATGGCAATTAAATTCTAAATTCTGAAATCTGAGTTTCAGAAGGGACAAACTATGTATTCAAACCATGCAGATGGTCTTCATGGATAAAGTATCTCATGGGTACAGCAATTACTTAATGTCTAGTTATATTCCAAGGTACACCATGTGGGAATTGACTTCTGTGTTTCTGGTTATCAGCACTTAAGGGCCCAAGTAGAGTATGTGGGATTTAGCTCTCAGGTGGTTTATAGTAAAGAGAATGCATTTGCAAGATTATTCTCCCCTGGGAAAAGTAGATTTCTGTTTTGTTTTTTGTGTTTTCTTTTGTTTTGTTTTCAGAACAGCACTGATAGTTTTCTCTTTCTTCAACTTCTAATTTATGATTTAATTGTTATTCACATCTTATAATCACATTTGCATGATAAAAAGGTGCCATATTCTTTTTAAACACTTCTTTATTGTTTGTTGTTTGAATTGTTAAAGAGAAATACCCAAGGAATTAAAGAGGAATAACAATTTTCAAGTCCTAAATTACAGTAATTTGTATTACCCTGTAGTAATCACCTCATTAAATCTTTTTGGCAAATAATTGTCTCCCTTGTGGAAGGATTGTATCTTAGTCAGTTCGGGCTGCTGTAACAAAACAGCATAAGCAATTCTCACAGTTTCAGAGGCTTCATAGTCCAAGATCAAGGCACCAGCAGATTTGGTTTCTGCTGAGGGTGTGTCCTGTTTCATAGATAGTACCTGTTCCATGTGTGTTCACACGGCGGAAGGGGCTATCCAGATCTGGGGGGGGGGGGTGTCTTTCTTCAAAAGGTTCTAATTTTATTTATTTTTATTTTTATTTATTTTTTTTTTGTGGGTACCGGGGGTCGACCTCAGGACCTCGCGCGCCAGGAGGCACCCGTGCCGCTGAGCGATATCACCAGCCCCTTTTTCGTATGTGGGTTCTGGGAGTCGAACTCGGGCCCTCGTGCTTGCAGGGCAGGCGCTTAAGCCGCTGAGCTGTCTCACTGGCCCCCAAAAAGTTCTAATTTTAAACACAAGGACTCTACCCTCACAACCTATTCATCTCTCAAAGGCCCCACCTCCCAATACATGACCTTGGGGCTTAGGATTTCAACATATGAATTTGGGCAGGGGTAGGAAGAAGAAAACAAAAATTCACGCAGTAGGCATTAGAGAGGAATGTTACTTGACACCTTTCATGGAAACGCAATAATGCGATACAATACTTTATATAGAATTATCACCATCTAGAATTTTACCCTCAATATCGAAGTAATCATCCAAATTGCTTTTTAAGACAAGATGGTATTTAGAAGAGGGAAGGAACTACCCACAGACTTTTCTCACATTGGCCACCTTACAATTTAGCTGTAGAACTATCATATATAAATGGAAGAAATCATCTCTTCTCTGAAGAAATATAACATTTTTGGAGGGACACGAAAGGCTTCTCGCTCCTAGAACATAACACATAAACGAATGTGAAACTATCGTCTTTTTTTTAGTCAGACAATTAAAAAATGTTTGGAGGAAGTTTTAAAGAGTAGAATATTTAGTATAACAAAGAATAGTCTGATATATATCAACTCACTAGCAATTGGTTACTCACTCTAAAGTACCAACCTGGATATTCAAGTGTTCCAACTGCCTTTTTTTCTTTTCTTTGAGAAAAGTTTGTGCCTGAGCTCCTTTAAAGACTGTACTCATAATCCTCAAGACAACTCCTTGAGGGGCCGGTGAGATGGCTCAGCGGCGTAAGCGCCTGCCTGGCAAGCGCGAGGGCCCGAGTTCGACTCCCGGAACCCACATACGAAAAAGGGGCCGGTGATATCGCTCAGCGGCACGGGTGCCTGTTGGCGCGCGAGGTCCTGAGGTCGACCCCCCGGTACCCACAAAAAAAAAAAAAAAAAAAAAGACAACTCCTTGAGAAGGATACATTTATTGTTCTGCAGTTAAACAGAAGGAATCTGAAACACAGGCAAATTATACATTTGCATATGGGCCTCCCACTATTAAGCATTAGAATGAGCTCAAAACTCAGATCTGAAACTTAAGGGATGCTCTGAGCTAGTATTCATTTATTGAGAACTCCAGAGGGAATAGAATAGACTCAGAAATGGTTGAATGTGATTTTCTTCCTTTTGGCACTTTGAACTAGATGCTCTATTGCCATAATAAATCTGTGTCCAAAAGCAATAAGCCCACCTTGACTTATTCAGGATTGTTGTGGGATTCTTCTCAATGTTAGTTGCTATACTAATCAGCTTAGACTTCCATGAGACTGTAGCATACTCTGGGTGTCTTAGAAAATAGAAATGCATTTTCCCAAAGATCTGGAAGCTGGAAGCCAGAGCTCAAAGAGGCTACAAGAATGGACTCTGGGGCCGGTGAGATGGCTCAGCGGCTTAAGCGCCTGCCCGGCAAGCGCGAGGGCCCGAGTTCGACTCCCGGATCCCACATACGAAAAAAGGGGCTGGTGATATCGCTCAGCGGCACGGGCGCCTGCTGGTGCACGAGGTCCTGAGGTCGACCCCCGGTACCCACAAAAAAAAAAAAAAAAAAGAATGGACTCTGATGGCCATTAGAGATGGCCATTTTCTCACTATTCCCTCAAATGGAAGAGAGAACCAAAGCATGCTCACCGGTGTCTCTTCTTGAAAGGGCACAAATAACCATCATGAAAGCCTCAACCCCATGACCTCATCTGAATATAGTTATCTCTCAAAGGTCTTTTCTCCAAATACCATCACACTAGGAGTTAAAGCTCCAACATATGAATTTGGGGATGGTGGGCATAATTCTGTCCAGAGTACATACTAGTCCAGGTCTTGGAATTTCAAAGTTGAAGGAGACCAAGCCCTTCACGAAAAGGAAATAGAAATTTAAGGGGATGTGTAAGCAAGTCATTACAACCTCATGGGTTCTAAAATGAAAGAATATACAAGGTATTCTGAAAGAAATATGGAAGGTAAAATTAATTTTGTTCAAATTTTGAGGATAGGATATGTATCAGAGGAGGTTTTACAGGGGACTTGAACTGAATCTGGAAATACTAGTGATTGATTAGTGACACAAAAACTTTACCAGATTTACTCTTCCACAGAGATAGGATGGAGCTTGATTTGTTCCCTGTATGATCATATTCTGATATTCTTTTTTGAAAAATAAATCCGATGTTCTGGGTTAGGGACATATAAGCCAAATCACCCTAACAAAGAACAGGCTCAAAACTGAGAAGCCTTTCCTAGGGACCCAAGGGTTCTAATCATTGATTTATTTCCTTACTTTTGGGAGTGCTTGGTATTGAACCCAGGGCCTCACACATGCTACATACATGCTGTACTACTATAAGGGAAAAGGGCCTTTAAAATGAAAGATATTGCAGAGACAAAGCAAAAATAAAGCAAATTTAGAGGAAACAGATACTACGTAGAAAGAAAACAAAGTGGGAATTAGGTACTATCATTAACATGGTAAGAAAGGTAAGTAAAGAGTTTCCAACCCCAAAATAAGAATGAGGTCTTTTAAATAATGGAGAAGAAAAATCTGAGGTTTTAGAAATAGCAGAAATAAAGAACACAATAAAAGAGTTGATATAATTTTTTCCTATAAAAAGAACGAAAAACAAAGAAAAGGAAAATAGAAAACATAAAAAATTAAAGAAATATTTAAGAAAGTCCAACATCTAAATAATAATGGCTATACAAAAACAGATAAAGGGAAGAAATAAGACAACAAAATGTCCTAGAATAGAAATGAATTGTCAGAGTGAAAGGCTCAAAGGCCTAAACAAATCCACAATAAAGCACATCATTGTCAAATTTCAGAGCAATTTGTACAACTAGAATATATCCATATAGAAACAGGGAGAATCAATGTAGAACACATTTCTAGGAAAATAAACAAAAATCCACAGGTGAAATTAAAAATGAGAATGACTTCATATTTCTTAATGATACAGTGGAAGCTGGAAGACAATGGAGTAAAGCCCCCAAAATGAAAATTAAAAAGAAAAATATTCCCTATTTAAAATATGAATCTAGCTAAATTATTAGTCTAATAGAGGTATATTAAAAATTCAGATATCCAAAATCTCCAAAAGTTTATAACACACAACATACACACACAAACATGAAACCCAGAAGGTTTTGGTTCACTGAAGAATAAACGAAAAACAAATTAAACAAACAAAAAAGAAAGTCTGGAGAAAAAGGAAATAGATCTTAAACAGGAGAGCGGCCATGAGAATCTCCAGAGCTGTGGGGAAGGGGCCCTGGGATTATTGCTATGCATAGGCATAATCCAAAGGGAAGCAAGAATGAAAGCACACAGCCAAGCCAAGCCCAGGGCTCTATATCCATAGCCTTTCTTTCCTCTAAACTCAGAGATGGAAGCAACAAACAAGATGCAGATGTTGGTTAGGAAAATATAAGAATCAATATTAGCAGGTAAACAGAGGGACTTAAGGCTTTGCTGACACGTCAACCGTTTGCAAAGTTTTAGGGTGGAAAAGGGGCCAGGATGAGTCTGAGATAGGAAGTTCATAAGTCTGCTCCACTTCAACAAGAATAAGCTCTCTTCTGTCTACTGGATACATTTCACATATATGTGAATAAACAGTTAATGGCAAAAATATTAAAAATCATGCTACTGTGTATTTGAGATTGTCATAGAAGTATTTTAGACAGGAAAATGATATAATCAAATTTGAATTTTAAAACTTGACATTGGCCACAGTGTGGAAAAGAGACTAGAGAGAAGTTAGATTAGAAAAAAAGGAAGCTATTTGGAGGCTGTAGTAGTACAGGGAAGATATTATAAAGCCCTGAATTTTAAGTAGTGACCATAGAGATAAAAAAGAGGAAAGGACAAAATATATCCATATAAAAATAAGGAGAACCAATATAGAACATGAAGAGGTGATGTGAAAGAGAATATCTTTGGGTCCCAGATTTCTAGTGTAGACAACTGTGTTGATAAGAATCTGCTGTCCAAATTCAAGAAAAATACCGGAGAAAGAGCAGATTGAAGTGGAAACTAACAATGCCCATTTTGGTCATAAAGTACAGAGACTATTTGGGCTTGGAATTCAAGAGGAGGATGAAGATGTATATGTTGGCATCCTAAATAGCAGGTGATTACTTGCAAATATGGCTAGGAAATAGATCACTTATGAAGAATATGTAAAATATGAACAAAGGAATGTGAAATTATAGTGAATCATGAGCAAATATTGAGTGTGGGAAGCAGTGAACATTGAAATAACTGAAACCTCAGAAAGATTGGGAAATAGGATATGCCCCATTTCCTTTGAATATGCAGCTAATATTAATCAAAATTACCTTTTCTGGCCAAATCACATGGCCCTTTCCCCCGAAAGACCAGAGGGATGTCTCTAGGTCAAAGATCCCAGGGGGAAGGTGGCAGCTAAGAAAAGATCTGCAGCTCTCATCCTTGAACAGAAGCCGGTCTTCATGCAGAGCAACAGTGCCTGTCTGGAACCAACACTGCTGACCTTCCGAAGTACAACTACTATTGATTTCCCCTTATACTCCCTCTTTTCCAATATAGAAAATCTGATTAAGCATCTCACTCTGATCACAGCCTTGAAAATCCGGGAATAGATTTTTAAGCTTCAGAGTACTTCAGTGGCTTTCAGAATTTCAGCAGTAGTTACTTCATACATCAAGAGATATTTAGCAAATTACAGAAACAAAGTAAGCAAGGTGCATGGACTTATAAAATTCTATGTTTGGAGTTCTGTGGCTTAGGGCAACCAGTGCCGTAAATTAAAGCTTCACTTTGCAGACAGTAATTATACTGAAAAATTATATTTCCTCAAAGCACAAATTACTATAGACTTTGAATTTGTGAATTAACATGAGTGTTTCTCATGAATACTCTAAAATGTCTAGTCTGAACCACTTCTCTAGTCTCCAAATGAAACATAGTTTTCATTCTTCCTATTGGTTGTTTTGTGACTTTGCTCCCATTAATTTTTTCTTATTTTAAAGCACAGCATTTAATGAAGTTCTGTAGTTTTGACATTGCCTCCAGCTAAAGAGACCTATAACAAGGACCCAAAAAGTGAATAGTAAGTCAATGTAGTGCAGAATAATTGAAGATTTTATTGAAATCCCATTTGTTTAAAAATAATCCCTTTTAAATAAAAGACTATTCTTTGTGTTTTCTTTTTCTTAGTACATGTTTACAGCACACAATGATTACATTCATTGTGGGGAGTTAGCACATGTACATAATGCATCCTAATTCTTTTGTGTTTTCTAAACTCAAGCATTAGAAAGATTAGTCTCTAATGTCTGGTGTCCTGAATAACTAACTTAAAGATAGTAATACGTAATGTATTAACCATTGTTACCCTCCTATTATGTTGGTTTGAAAATTTGTTCTTCTTTTGATTTGTTTTGTTTTTTCTTCTCTTTAAAATAAAAAAAAAAAAGAAAGATTAGTCTCCAGTAGATGACGCTCTGTTACAGCTTATTCTGTTTTATAACACTCTTCATTTTGACTATTTTTTTAGACTAGAAACATTTCAACTTTTGTACTATTGAAATATTTGTCCATATATGGAATTTCACCTTTTGAAGTAGCTATATAAGCATCTCTGAAAGTTGCTATTATTTATCAGCTGCTCAGAATAATTTTGTAAATATTTTATAGACATATAATGAAACTTCTTAAGATGTCAGAATCCATTTTGGAAATTGAAATAATGTAGTGCTTCATTTATTCAATAATATTCACTTTAATAGATTGGCTGGTCAATATTTTACATTTAATTATTTTCATTTGGATCCATTTTAAATATGTATTATACAAAAAACGCAAACCATATCCTGTTGCATGCCCACTGTCAATTCTCAATAGCAAGAAACCAGGACTATTACAAATAAATAATTCTCTTTTTAGCATCTTCTGTGTTCAAAGTCTATCCTGTCATTGGTATTAATTTTCATTATGTGTTAAAAGCTAAACGAATGAAAAGAATAACACCTTGTGGCTTATACACGGCATTATAAATCCCACAGTGTCCTACAGGCACAGTCTTCATGTGGCTCAGCATCCTATCTCCTATGCTAAACTAGTCTTGTGCACATAATTAGCTCTCAGTAAACCCTTGCTGAACCAACTGTCAGTGCCTCCTGTGAAATGTGTCACGCAGATGGTACAGCAGAGAGAGCCTTGTACTAGGAAATGGTAGCTGTGGAATCTATTCTGATTTTTGCTCCTCCTGGGTGACCTTGGGCAAGTCTGTGTCTCTTGAAGTCAGGTTCTTCATTTGGGAAGTGGGGATAAAACTACCTGTCCTGTCCCTCCACACACATAAAGTCGAACAAATAGGGAGAGGTCTGTAAGCATCCAATCACAAGAACAAAATTGAAAAGGATGATTGAAAAGAATGCAGATCTCTTTCTTTATCTCAGCAGCCGTGTGCCTGTGTTTACTGTCGGTTTTTAATTATCTGCATTAATGAAGGGCAACCACGGCATGAATAATCCCAAGCACTTGTGTTTGACTTTGGAATTAAACTGAGTGTGTTCTGTGTAACACTTTCAAAGTATACTCTGAAAATCATGCTGCGAAGGTTTAGCTCTATAGCACTGGCTTTGTAGTAAAATTTGACAATCTCTTGATCTTCCCATACATTAAAGATCCTTGTTACACACTTAGCCCTTTGACAGTTAAACAGAAATTCAGGATGCCATCCTTTAGCAAAAATTTAACTTGGTGGTGAGGATTCAGTGCAGTGAAGAGTCTTCAGTAAACCTCAGAAGCATCATTTTGTTTACTTGTTTGCTTTCTCAGGCAGAAATTAGGTGAGTTTGTCATTGGGGAACTGAGGCAGTAGATATTCAAGTTCTAATTTACCACTGCTTGGCACATTATATGCAAATAAGGCTTAGCCATGCATATATTATAATAGTTCACTTTTGAATAAATGAATATATCACACCATGAAGATATTGAGTCATATATTGAGTCTTAAGTATGATATTCATAGCTTCCTTTCCACACAGTGATTTATCATCAATGAACACAGAATCTTGAAATAGTGTTAAAATAATTTATTTGTTTTCTAGTCTATGTGTTTGTTGATTTGGTTAATAATTTTATCCTCCCTGTGCAGCAAATGACTGGTAAACCATTCCTTGCAACTTCAGAAAGTGAAGTATTACCTGCTCATTTCTCTCCCTTTTGCCTCCTGGCTACACTATAATTCTAACTTGTCCTATTTTGCTATGCACATATTTTTAAGTGTCAGAATGTTCTGCATATTTACACCAGCGTACTGTATATATCTGGAATGCAGGGGTTATTCAAGGCCCTTAAAACAAAGTAGGGATGAGGAGGAAGGTGTGACCAAAAGTGAGAGGTCCAACCCACTAAAGAGGTATGTCCCTGAGTCCCCTCTTCCACATAGAAATCCATCATTTTCCACCCTCCAAATGCCCATTTCAGTAAGAAATCATTAGTATCTCGGTGGAGTTGCTTTGATACTTTGCTATGCCAAGGTTACAAAGTTAAATCAGAAGCACAGCCCAGAGGTGACCTGAGGGATATTCATTCCACTTCATTTCCATGTCTCTGCCAGGCCAGCCTCCAAGAGTGCTTTACTCGGAATTGCCTTTCCTGTCCTTGTGAATAGCAATGACCTGCTCTGTAGGGACCCACTTCATGTCGTCTCTTGTTCCAAACATGAGAGGTGGGAGTTACACAGACATGAGTTTAGAGTTGAGATCTGGGCCTTATCAGTTACGTGTTAGGCTTACTGTATCTTTCCTACAATGTTCTGTAAGCATGCATAAGAAATACCTTGGGCCCTTGCATGTATTAAACTGTATTTTAATAGACCTGGACTACTGGGAACATAGCACTTCTGCTGTATCTCTGACTGTAATGTGGAGAGCTGTATAAGATTGAGGTGCCCTAAAATGATCCATTGCACTGCATGGAGATGAAAGCAGCTTTTCTACCTTGTGTGATCCATTCAGTATATGCTTCTTTGTGCTCCAAGGGAAGCAACAGATTTGGCTGTGTAGCAGTTGCATCCTCTGTGGTTGCTGATCGACTCTGCTTTGCCAACATGGAACCACTCCTGGGACAGCGCCATGATTTGAGAAGCAACAGGGTTTCTTGGATTCAACACTGGAGCAGGAATTACAGGACCTGAGCTATTTCCCCCTGGGTTCTGGTACTAAAGTGATGAGTGACCTTGAGCAAACCACTTTCCTCTTCTAGCCATTAGAGGGAAATAATTGATCCTATGGTCCCATCTCACGAAGATGCAGTGAAGCTGAATGTAGGATGCCTGGAGAAGCTTCAGAGAGGAACTCCACAGAGCACATAATTAGTTCTATATTCTATAATTAAGTCTGCGGATAGTACAGAGGTACCTGCATGGGAATTACACACTAAAAACTAAATCTTGGATTTCCTTTTCCTTTCTAAAAACAGTAAAGGACCCAATTATGCTCCATCTACATTAGTAGAGAGGATGACCTGGAAAATGACATTGGATAAAATTATATAAGTTGAAGAATCATGTGAACATGATACCAAAACTACAATTAAAATGACTGAAGGCAAACCAGGAGGCACAGGACTGAAGTTAAAGATGTTAATAAAGATTGTTCTTGATTCACAATGAAAAGGACTCTTTTGCAAGGTGGTTAGAGATGAAAGGTTTAGGATCACAGTCCAATTTTGAATGTGGGCACGTTACGGGATTGTAATAATCAGTAAACTAAAGCACTCCAAGAGCCCTTTTATCAAGTCTTCTTTCATACTCTCCATGTCCACATCCTTCAGCCAAACAAAGAAAATGAGTGGGGGATGGAGCGCTAGCAGCTAAGAGACGGCACTTCATTTAGTCAACCCTGTGGGGACTGACTTCCTGTGATTTCATGGGACTTCCTGCTTTTGTAGCCTTTCCTACCTTAATTTATCTACAGAGCACCCACTACAGAGTGGTAGAGTTTGACTTGTACAAAATACCTTCGCCACCTTTCTAGTGCATTTTTTGACACACAGGCAATTTGGGTAAGATAGAGCCCCAAACTGTATGGTCATCCCAGAAACACATGATTCAGTTCCTTAAAATAAGCTAGACGCATGGATACAAATCCTCCAGGCTGGCTAGGTTCACTCTCTCAGTCAGCAAGCTCATTTTCTGGCCTGGTTCTTTCTGCTATTTCTCTCTCTCCACCAATCAGAGTCAGGCTTGCTCGGTCTCAAGCCATTGTGACTGTGGGGATGGTAATTGCAATGCCCTTTTCTGTCTGGGCCACAGGCTGCTTGTTTGGTTCCGTGTTGTTTTCACAGGCTCTTGAACTCCAAATTGACAGGTCACGGTTTTGACATACTGGATTCAGAAAAACAACCTGTCCCTTTGTTATTAGCTCTAGCTTGTCTAATCCACCCCACCAGCGTCTTCATCCCTGGGCTCAGTCCCAGACAGCGAGGGAGATGTAAACTTAGAAGTCTGCCTGTTTATTTCAGTCTTGATCATCTCAGTTGGATAAATAGTCCATTGATACAAAATCTCACTCTAACAGACCTGTTTTTCCTTCCCTGTCCCTTCCTCCTTTCCCCAGGAGGTTTCTAGCTGTAAGGGAAATTTCTCATCCTCTTTATGACAGACGGGGGGAAAAGGCCTTCATCTGATATGAGACTTTGAGCTCATGCACCCTGCTCATTCCGTATATACTGCTTTATGCTCCAAGGGAAGATTCGGCTGTGCAGTAGGAGGCATCCTCTGTGGTTGCAGATTAACTCCTTGGCCAAAATGGAGCCACTCCTGAGACAGTGCTATGATTTGAGAGGTAATGATTCAGTCTTTGTTATTCTCTGGCTGATATCTGGTTGACCTACCCTTCACTAAGGAGTCCCCTATGTTCCTGTACAAGTGTTGGCTATTGTAACTGCCAGCAATCTTCTCTTGCTGGGCTGCCCCTCTCCACCCATTTTTAGTACATCATACCCCACGATAATTGTGTGAGTCTTGCAAAGATAAGCAACCTTGGTTTCAGGGTCATCTAGCCCTTGCCCAAATGAGCCCTTCTGCAAACTCACCAGCTCTCATAACTGTCCCTTCCCCTACAGGAAACAATAATGTCTGGTACTGTCTGTAGTACATAAGAGCTCAGGCTAGCTGAGGAGCCCTAAACCAGACCTTTCCCTGCCAAAGAGCACTGAGCTGCTGTATTTATTCACTGTGGTTTCTGCAATCATGGCCTTGTACTTCAACCACTCCAGACAAATCAAAGCAGGGAATAGGCAAAAGCATCTGAAATCAGGTTCTCTGTCGACATTCTCATTGTGTCAACCAGCTAGTTCAGCGTCTTCCTCAATTTCCTAATTCCTCTTGGAAGTGTGTTTCTTCTGAATATTTCAATTATTTCTAATCCAACTATGACTGACTCCATAATTCTCCTGCTTCTCTTCCTTTTTGTTGAGAAATTATTCTTATGTTATTATCTTTCCTAATAGTCGTGCTTTTCCTATGACCTTCAGATGGACTGTGTATACACTGATTCTTAGAACCTTTGGAATCATTCATATAACAAACTTTCGTTGAGTTAATCTTTGTTCATTGTACTGTGTTTTAGTCCATTTTCTGTTGCTATTACAGCAAGAGGCATTTTATAAAGAAAATAGCATTATTTTGGATCATGGCTCTGGAATATTGGATATCCCAAGTTGGGTGGAGATCAGAACTTGGGCTCCCACACCTTAATCTTCACCAGTGCTTTGTGTGTAATATACTTCTCAACTCTTCTTTCCCAGTATAGGGCAAACAGCTTCAGTGAATGTGTGTTGGGGGGTCATTAATAGAAGGGAAAGAAAAGGGCCTGTTAATACAGTCAGCCTTACAAAGCAAAAGGGCTTGACATTAAGCCTTATACCTGTGCCCGTATATTCTGCCTCCTCTCCTAGTTCAATAAACAGTACATCCATTCCATTTTTAAAGCCAACCCTTTCAATTCCTGATAGGTTTTTTTTTTTTTTTTTTTTTTTTGTAGGTACTGGGGTCGACCTCAGGACCTCGCGCGCCAGCAGGCACCCGTGCAACTGAGCGATATCACCGGCCCTTTTTTCGTATGTAGGTTCCGGGAGTCGAACTCGGGCCCTCGCGCTTGCCAGGCAGGCGCTTATGACTGCTGAGCCATCTCACCGGCCCCCCCCGATAGGTTTTAATAGGTCTCCTTTCTCCTAGTTAAAGTTTTTACTCCTAAGGTTATTACTTCTCAATCCTCAAATTTCCCTTCTGAATCCTCAGATTTCCCTCTCTACTAATTATATTTATTAACATACAAAATTTGCTGTAGCTTCTCTTTTTAGTATGAAAAGCTTTTCCAGCCCTTCCAATTTGGAGTCCAGCTAGAGCCCATTTCTCCTCATTTTAAAAGAGTGCATACACCCACTATCTAAATTTCCTCACACTCCCCTTCCTTCTGAACCCACTCAAATCAAACCCTGTCTCTACCTCTTCTCGGAAAATGTTCTTGTTGCAGTCAGCTCAACCTTGGTCTTGTGGGAGAAGAGAACAATAATCAATAATTTGTCTTCATTTTCTTTGGCCTCTTAACAATTTTCATGTAGTTCATCCCTCTACATTCTTGATACATTTGTCTTAGTGTATTTATCATGTTCCAATCACTAGAACAAAATACCCAACACCCACAATTTAAAAGAGGAGAGTTTTGTTTTAGCTCACAATTTCAGAGGGTTCCATCAATGCAAGCTGACTTCAAGGCAGAAATGGAATCCCTGAAGGTCATGGTGAAGGAAAGCTGCTCAACCCATAGCTGTCAGAAAGCGAGTGATGGAGCCAGGGACAAGAACACAGCCTTCCGGGGGATGCCATTAGTAACCCGTCTCTTTCCCCTCAGACTCCATTTCCTAAGAGCACATATAGCTCCATATTCATCTGTGGGTTAATCCACCCCATGATCCAATTGCCTTCCAAAAGCCCCACTTCTGAAAACATGAGAAATTAGGTGGACATTATAGATCTAAACCATTAAATTGAGTTTCCATGAAGCCCTTATATTGCTCCAACTTCTCAGCCAGTCAGTCTTAGTCCAGTGTGATAAGCTATTTCTCTTTTCTCCCATATTATAAGTCAGTCTTTCTCATCCAGAGCTCTCTAGAACATAAAGCCCTAATGCTCTAAGAGCTCTATTGATGTAAACTTTCCCCCCATTCATCTAGAAAGGGTTAGTTAGGTAGGATCCTTGGGATAGGGAAAATATTCATTTAAAGAATTCTCTGTATTCTGTGGTTCAGAGAAGACACTGTAGTTGAGAAGGTCACTGTAGATGTCAGTGTGACCTAAATTTTAGTTCTTGTCCCTTTTTTCATCTCTACCCTTACATCTAGATGATCTCATAATGATGACGCCCAAAATCTCTATTTCTAACCCCAACTTTCTTCTAATTTTAGAGACTTTTAAGATCCCCACTTGAACTACCACTCTTAAATTGTGATTCAAAATGAGTCTTACAGGGCCGGTGAGATGGCTCAGCGGCGTAAGCGCCTGCCTGGCAAGCACGAGGGCCCAAGTTCGACTCCCGAAAACCACATACGAATAAAGGGCTGGTGATATCGCTCAGCGGAACAGGCGCCCACTGGCATGCAAGGTCCTGAGGTTGACCCCTGGTACCCACAAAAAAAAAAAAAAAAAAAAAAAAGAAGAATCTTACAATCAGCACTTGGAACACAGAAGAGACTGTTAGAAAAACTAACAAACAAACAAAAAAGCCATGTCCCAGAACTTAGTCAGAATCTGAATTTTAACAAGATCCCCAGGAAATTTCCATGCACAGGTTTGCAAAGCACTGGAATCAAACATCTCAATCTTTTTTTTTTTTTTTTGTGGGTACCAGGGGGTCGACCTCAGGACCTCGCGCGCCAACAGGCACCCATGCCGCTGAGCGATATCACCGGCCCCTTTTTCGTATGTGGGTTCCGGGAGTCGAACTCGGGCCCTTGCACTTGCCGGGCAGGCACTTAAGCCGCTGAGCCATCTCACCGCCCAAACATCTCAATCTTAATAGCGCCTAAATAGATCACTTTTTTTTTCTCGTGTTCTTCCTTAATATTTTAATGGATTCTTGGTAAAATTTTCCTTCTATAAGTCTGAAGGCCCTTTATGGCTTATCACTTATTTAATGGCACACCAAATTGTAACTCTGGACTGAAGAGACATTTACCATAAATAAGACTAAGGTTGTGTTTCATGGTTGCTCACTGTACAGCCCTATTCCAAGGTACCAATGCTGGCCTTGTCCACCTTCTACAGACGTGAGCTCTCCCCAGTGCTCAGTTCTGCTTTAGAGCTCTCTGTCAGTTGACTCAGACTTTGTGGAATCTACATCTTGGTCTGAAGCCTTTTCTAGCTCAGTCCTGCTTCTTTCATCTTCACAGGTAATAGCCCCTGATAAACCTCTTACCCTCCTAACTTTGTCTCATCATCTATTTCCAAGAGAACAAAAATGTTGTGTTTCCTAATTCTACCAGTTTGGGCAAATGTATTTCATCAAGTGACTTTGTACATAGTGAATAATCATGTTGGCCTGTATAATCATGACTGTACAATCAAAGGAAAAGAAACACAAAGGACACTTATTGCAAAGCTATTTCAAAAACCCAAGTAGCTTCACAACCCACTCACCTTTTCCTCTTTCCATTTGGCTTATTGTAACGACTGTGCTTTTGCATGCATCCATCTGGGGCAGTGGCATGGTGAGGGCTGTATGGTGATGGATGGGATTTCAGAAACCCACTGAGTATTTAGATTTTGCATTAGTACATTACATTTGCAAATAGCAACACAGAGGAAAGTATGATTGCTTCTTCTTTGTGTTCATCTGCATGTTAAGGAAATCAGCTGCTCAAGAAACACTTGTGTTTTTAAAAAAAAAAAAAAAATTTCCTTTCCTCATTTTACCAGAGGTGTGTGATACTAAACTGTAATAAAACCAAACATCCAGTGCTGTTGTCCTCAAGACTTTTATTCTAAGAAGAAAATCTATGCTTTTCAGCTAAGCTTACATACTCAAATCAATAAAGGTAACACAGTTAGAAACAAATGCACATTATAAATTAAAACAAACAAACAGAAATTACCACTATTGAGAACATGCAGAATGAAGACAAAAAAATTCCTTTTTTTTTTTTTTTTTTTTGCTTAAGGATTAAAGAAGTCAGCCTTTCTCTCTCAAAAGGGCTATTCTTTATCATGTGTGCATGATTTTAGGGACTTAATGCTTTTAAAAGGAAGAGTAATGGGGCTGGTATCCCTGAGCATGTTCCTTCAGCTGCAGTATAAAGAAGATCTAACCATTCCCGTTCCTTCTGAAGGACCACTCAATCTCTGTGCCAGCAAGAGTGCTGATGTTTTATCCTTGGTATTTGTATTAGCAACCCAAGGACTTTAGACTTGCTGACACAAAGCAGAAAGTAGTCATAGCATTATTAACTTCTTTGGCATTCTCTGTCCAACAGAAGAGGCAAGAATTTGATTGAGGATCTCTGGATTTGTAGATACTGTAGAGTAGATGTGAACCGATTTGGGTGGCAATAGAAAAATCTCTTCCTAATTGTTCCCAAATTTCTTTTGGAAATGTCCCTTTCCATTTCTTTTAGAAATGTTCCTTTCCAGCATTTTCTTCTCAGTAAGGTATTTTCAGGTGCCAGGACCTTCTAGAGCAGGGAAAGAACAGGTCCTTCCTTTCTAGGGCAAGCATGAGGTCAAAAGGAATTCTCTTCTGGCACTTTAAAACAAGCATGTGGGGGCTGGTGAGATGGCTCAGCGGCATAAGCACCTGCCTTGCAAGCGTGAGGGCCCGAGTTCGACTCCCGGATCCCACGTACGAAAAAGGGGCCAGTGATATCGCTCAGCAGCATGGGTGCCTGTTGGCGCGCGAGGTCCTGAGGTGGACCCCCCGGTACCCACAAAAAAAAAAAAAAAAAAAAAAAACACAAGCATGTGAAAACTTGACCATGACATCGTTGCAGAATTTTTTTATCCCAGTGGTAGTGATGAAGTCCAAGACAAGTTCTTTTTATCCCTCTGTAGCTTCTTTCATTCCTACATGTTTCTAAACCTGGTCCTCAGTCATCCACCATTTATGTGCCCCACACCCTGCACACACATGTGCTCATGTGCAGCACACACACAAGTTAGTACCCTTCAGATAAATCTATTTTTACTCATGTAATAGAAGCTATGACCAAGAACTCTGATAATATTTATGCTGTACTGATGACTAACAATCATATATTATATAGACATAAAGTAGATAAGCAAAACTCAGGGCGGTATGCATCCCTTTCCTTAAATACTGAACCTTTCGAATTATGTGTGTGAAGAAATGATGGCATGAAAGATGTTTTCATGAAAAAAAAGGAGCTATATTTAGTGATCTCTCATAAATTCACATTGTTTTCTTCTAGCCTCTCATTGCTTTTCAAATGTATTAGTATGCTGTCTTCATTCTTACACATTTGAAACTTCTAAGTCTTTGTGGGAGATGGGTCACCCAGGATGAAGACAGGCTACCTGCCATCCTATTTCCCTTGATGAGTTGAGATTTTCGAGAGCCTCCTTGACAACTTTTCTCTTTAAAAATTTATTCCTGACCAAGAACATTGTGTTATATCCTTCAGGTGTTCTTGACAATAGTTTTAGATTTAGTCACTTAAAACTGAAAATTCAGTGCCAAGAATTTATTGACTCGAGAAGAGAGATCAGTAAGCATGATAAACATCTCTCTCTCACAACCAGGAAAGTGTTTAATGTGTGGTTATGTCCTTTTGAAAGAACGAAAATAGGAATTTTGAGTTAAAATTTTTGTAGCAGAAAGCTATGTAGTTTACGATTTTATTTGTTCTTTTCAAAAAAAATTTAAATGAAAAAATACAAATTATTTTTAATGAATTACTAATGTACTTTTTAATATAAGGGTCCTTTTCTTGGGAAGTAAGATAAAACTGAACTCTACTGACCTAACATATATGTCAAGCTTCAGACACTGTATGATTCTTAGGATGATGATATTATTGAGGTCCTGTTTCTGCCTTTTTAATTTTTACACAGTTTGTTTTCTCCTCCTGTGACCTTTTCTAAAGGATAACTTCCCTCATAGTAGAAAAAGAAGAGGTTGCTGCAAACCCAAGCATAATGGGGCATATCATAGAGACAGGCAACATATCTTCATCTTAAAATTCAAAGTGACCTTGGACTCACTGACTTGACTGGATTGGGGCAACACAAACCAATCACTGTAGCCAGTCTCATGGGACCTGCTGACTGGTCTATCCAGATCATATGTCCCATTCCTTGAGCAACAATGGGCTGTTTCTCCAAAACCGCAGGAATCTCCAAAAGAAGCCATGGGGAAGGGGGAAGGGAGAAAATGACACAGCACAGACCAACAATAAATCACCCCCAACCATATAAATATTGTAAATTACAGATAAGAACTACAGATAAGAATTACAGATAAGAAGGTGTAAGGTGCAAGGCTCATTCACACCGTCGATCACTTCGTACAATGGTTTTAGCATGTGGAGCAACATTAAAGTACTTCATAAGGGGTGGACTGTTCAATGTGGGATGGACCAGAATGTCTCAGAATTCTATCCTTATGAATGTCCTATAAGTACTGGACCCAAAAAACTAATCCAGCCTGATAGAAATAATAAGACTGTATAATACAAAGGCCAGTTTATCCACTAAAAATTTAAGAATCCTTGTTCAAAGTGACTGTATGCTGCCTGTAAGCAAGCTATGTGAAAAGCCAAATTATTATTGGAAAAAGCCTATTATATTTGGAATCACAAAAGACATAGTTAGTTTTATAACTCATGTATTTACTAGCATCAGTACATTGTAGTCAGAATCCTTTACTTTCTGGGACAGGATCTGAGCAGGTGAATCCTAGACAAAGGTCAGTGATTAGACAAGAATTAACTACGTTTGTTTTGCTGTGGCCTACATTTCTATGCTTTATGTTTATGAATGCCTTTTCCTGAAGGAGTCTTGTTTACTTTAGATAAACTTAAACCTTAAATTAAATGCCTTTTTTTTTTTGCCTAGAATCTACTGTATTTATTTAAAATACTTTTATCAAACTTGGATCTTTAGATCAATGTAAAGTTTAATTCTTTCCTTTTTGGTGACAGTGATAGGTGGTACTGGGGATTGAACACAGGGCCTTTGCACTGATCTATATCCCCAACCCTTTTTAAAAATTATTATTATTATTATTTTTTTTTTTTTTTTTTGTGGGTACCGGGGGTCGACCTCAGGACCTCGCGCGCCAGCAGGCACCCGTGCCGCTGAGCGATATCACCGGCCCCTTTTTCGTATGTGGGTTCCGGGAGTCGAACTCGGGCCCTCGCGCTTGCCGCGCAAGCGCTTAAGCCGCTGAGCCATCTCACCGGCCCTTAAAAATTATTTTGAGACAAGGTGTCACTAAGTGGCTCAGGCTAGGCTAAAACTTACAATCCTTCTTCCTAAGCCTCTCAGAGTGCTAGGATTACACACACCTAGCTAATTAATTACCTAAGTTAATTTTATTGTTAAAAGTCAAATTTTTACTCTGATATACAATGTACATGGTGTTATTCACTAGACTTTCTGAAAATTTATAAATTTAATAGATGTAAATTGAATCAATACTTGTTGTGTATCTATAATATGCTTGTCATTATATATGCTCTATGATATCTTGTTTATACCCTATAACGGGTGTGTGATATAGAGGGCATGAATCAAGTTTATAGGGGAAAAAACCCACTGATTTTCATCAAGGTCTAGCAACTTCCTTAAGGTCAAACAACTAGTAAATAAAGAGGGCGATTTAACTCTACATTGGTCTGACTCCAACATCAGTGGACTTTATACATCTAGCAACTATGGGAGAGTAGTACCACAATTCATTATTAAGGTATTAAAAAGAAAACTTCTCCATATTTAGAAACAATGAAATTTCTTAATTATTTAAATGTTATTTAAAATTATTAATTTACCTTATTTTTCTACATGTGACTGGGCGAGTTCCTGTATTACACAATGTACAATAATGATCAAGAAATCACTTTTTCTTGCAACGAGCCCAATTATATACCAGCAGTAATAACTATGTGTTATGAGAGAATGTTAGACAATGGCTAAAGAAAATACGTTTGAAAGTTATAAATGTTTATTGAAAAGATACTATGAGATCTACCAGGATGTATTGATTGGGCAATAAGGAAGGTTTGTAGGGAAGGCACCATGTGAGCCAAACCTGGAAGAAAAATATGAGTCTAGCAAGCAGAGACAATATCTTCTGGCAGGAAGAAAAATTATAAGCAAAGCAAAAAAGTAAGGCAGATGTTTAAAGGACAGAAAACAGTGCCACTAAACCAAGTTTAAGATTTTCAATGGCAGACTCAGAGGTTTATCAATTCAATAAAAAACAGGGAACCACTGAAGGTTTCTGAGCACAGAAAAGATGTTTAGATATAGAGATAGTTAAAGATTAGCGTGGTTACATAGCATAGGTCGGACTTGAGTAAAGACAAAACAGAAGTATGGGAACTCTCAAGCTAGATGCATTGAAATACATCAAGTGGTAGGGGAGTGCTTATGCAAGACACAACAAAGAAAACAGAAAAAAAAAAAGTGGTCTCAGAAGAGAAAGGCACAATCTTTTTCGGTTGCAAAATGTGAAAAAAAGAAAGGACCAAACATGGAAAAGCCAAATAGCAGAATATCATCTACCTTCATGGTTTGAATCACAATTATCCCCCCAAAGTCTTGTGTGTTCAGAGGTGGAGATCTGGGAAAGTGAGAAGATCATGGGGCACTAAACTCATCAATGTATTAATCCATAGCTAAATGTGCTAATAGAAGGTGAGGTTTAGTTTAGTTAGAGGAAGTAGGTCACTGGGGGGCGCGACCTGGAAGAGTGACTTCTCATCCCTGCCCCTTTTCCTCCCTCTGGCTTTCTTGCTTTCTCACTGTGCTTCTGGCCACCATGTGATGAGCAACTTTGCCCTTCTGTCATGCTGTGTCTGCCCTGGAGCCAGTCAACCATAGACTGAAACCTGTGAATCTGTGAGCCAAAATAAATCGCTCCTCTTTTAAATTATGGGTGTCAGGTATTCTGTCCCAGCAATGAAATCTGACTAGTATATCTACCCATACTTTTCTTCTCCCAAATAACCTCCATAGTGCAAAGGGGCCAGTTATCTATGTCTACTCAACTGTAAATCACCCCTAGAACCATTAAAAACATAATTTCTTTTTTGTGTGTGTGGGTACCGGGGGTTGACCTCAGGACCTCACGCACCAGCAGGTGCCCATGCTGCTGAGCGATATCACCGGCCCTTTTTCGTATGTGGGTTCCGGGAGTCGAACTCAGGCCCTTGCGCTTGCCAAGCAGGCACTTACGCCGCTGAGCCATCTCACCGGCCCCATAATTTCTAATGTCTAATGGAAGGATTAAACTAGTTCCTTGAATGTGTGTAAGAGGGGGTGTGGTGGGGGCTTCTCATTTCTAAAATAACCCTCCATGTAATTCTATTGTGTAGTTGTGGAGACAGGACTGAGTACTAGGTTACAGAATGACCTCGACCCTTCTTGGCAAACACGTGTAAATCCCTATCTGATTCTGGCTCTATTTAGACGTAGGGAAGACCTCAAAATTCCCCCATTAGCCTGTATCTGGATTGCAATGTCTCTTCTGGAATTCTCTCCCTCTGCCTGTCTGTCTGGTAAACACAGGTGCACAAACAAATTTAGGAAGTCATTGTTTATTCCATCAGAAGCAGACGTAACAGTCACCTTCTCTGTAGTCTTACTGCTCTTCATGTTCTTATCTGGCCTCATTTCAATCTCTCTCTATTAATGAACCTCCTTGTGCTCAGAATTGCCCAATTTGCATTAATTAAATGAATGTCTTCAAAAATTATGTTTGGGATTGGGGGCAATAGAATGATGTCACTGTCATCAGAAACACAAAAGGTAATAAATGGCAAACAAAGAAAGAATTAACTATCAAATTGCAATTAAATATCTGGTACCTCGCTACCAATTTGCTTATTATCTGGAGGAGTTGATTATGATGTGTGTAGTAACTAATTCCATTTAGACAGATTAGTTTAAGTACTAACCAAACAACCAGGTGAAAATGCTCAGCAGGCCATTGCAAATGTGAAATAAGCTCAGTTGTGGAGATATCTCATTTAGAGACTTATGAAAAAAGACAATAGGGTTATGAGAATCCTTTAATATTGGTAATTTGTACAGAAGAAGAAATTTTCTTGCTGCATCTTCCATAAGAGTGTGGCCAGTCACAAAACCTCCAGGTAATGACAGTTACTGGGGAAGAGGAAATGCAGATCAGGCATCCAGTTCTCCCCTGGACACTGTCTCACCCTCATCCTAGGCTAAGCTGTCATACATCAAGGCTGTGTGTGTCATACACACAGTCTTCCTTGAAGTGCTAGTGAACAGAGTGGTCTTCGTTCAGCTTTCGTCTGGGAGCGTGGAAGTTAATTATTTTTTCATGTTAATGTTTCTGAGTTTCAGCTTGATCATCTGTGAAATGAGGTTACAAATACATAAGCTACATATCTCAAAAGATTATCATGCACATTAATAAATGCAAAAAAGTTTTGTAAGCTGCAAAGTGGTATAAAAATGAGAAGCACTTTTTCTCTGTCACAAGACTTTACCTGGTGTCAATCCCCTTAAATTTTTCAGATGCCCTGTGCATCACCAAATATCACTGAATTCAGCTCTTTTTCATCATCTGTACACTCATAATTCCAAATCTCCTTGATAGATATTCACAAAAATAATTGAATAATTTATTACAAATAAAAGTTAATACTTTTTTCTTATAACCTTTCTATTCAGGCAGAAGATGTACATTTTCCTTCCAAGAAATTCATCCAAGATCCATAGTGGTCTGATGTTTGCAGGCAACAAGGAGTGGCAAGAGTGAGGTCCACTTTTCTTCCTGGCAGAGTGGCAGGTTTAAAGCACTCACACTAGTGGTGCATCCAACACCTGTAGAAGTTTTGTGCTGGATACTAAGGGCCAGGAGCTCTAAGACCCCAACATGGGCTAGTGAGGGGGCAAACCATGGCCATAGCCACAGCTAGTGTTCCCTACCCTCTCTCCTGTAAACCTGCAAGCTGTACTTTTAGGATTGTCATCCAATGGTGTGCTGGTGGTACAGGAGCGACAGAGATCCGGTAGGAAGTTCCTCATGAAAGCACATGGGCATCTCATCTCCAGCTCAGGAAATCCACCTGGGTTAAATATGGACCAGTCAGTCCAACCATACCTTCTAGGACAATGTTATTTTGAGTTTGCTTTAAATTTCAGAATATATTCCATGCTATTCTGTTACAATTATTCTTTGAAGAAGACTATATGCAAAAGGGTACGTTTATGGACACCCTGGTGGGAAATGGAAGAGGAAATAACATTCATAAATCCTATCTTCATGCCAGATAGAGTGCTAGGTTTCTCTATGAAGCATATTTCATTTAGTCATCTCATGAGGTAGCTATGTAACATTGTTCCTCAGTTACAGAAGCTTAGAGATACTAAGTAAATATTCAAAGAGTTATCTTGTTAAATAGAAGGACAGAAATATATATCCAGTTGTATCTGACTCCAAAGAACATGGTTAATAGCTTTGAACACTGGAACCATGAATTCACTATCTTTGAGGTAGAATTAAATAACCAAGGGTTCTAAAAATTAAAAAAAAATTTATCTTTGTGGCTGAGTTAGACAAGGTTTACGTATTTGTAGCCAAATGTGGGAAAGCTCCGTGTATAACAGTCTTAAAATATGGTACAGAATTGGGCAAACCCTGGGGCTTTTGGTATTTTCAGTTTTGGGAGTTTTTGTATTACTTTGTTTTGTTCAGTAGTTTTTCTGTTTTTGTTTTGCTTGTTTTAGTACTTTATTAAAATTCAATAGGTCAGATTCACACAGCTGTGGACACTACATGCTGAGGACTGCAATTGCAGCACATACCTATGCCATCCCAGAGGAACTCTGGAGCTACCCTAGCTCTTCAGAGCCATCCACTGAGGCAAAAAGGCTGGGCTCTTGGGCTCTCACATGCAGTATTGGCTACGAGAAGAGGTTATAACTCTAGGTGTCCTTCCAAAGAGGGGGGCAAATTCTTGGAAAAGCACTAACCTGAGAGCTGTCTGACACAGAGGAGACAGACCAAAGAACAACCTTGGAAGCTTGCTGTAGTGTGCACTGCAGTTTCCTCATGTATTATCAAGGATGAGTTGATTCATCAAATAAGCTCACCTGGGATGGGACTAGTTCCTCCACATTCCTGGATGATCAACTTATAAAAAGGGAGCTTGGTCAGCGCAGTGGGCTGCAGCCCCCATTGGCTGCACTGTTCTTAAGGACAACAAAGATGCTAATTACTCCTCATTCTGAAACCCTTTCACCTTCATTCAGCATCTATGTTTTTCTAGGTGGTTTACCTGGTAGGGTGACCCAGATATGCATCTGTGAGCACTCAGATCATTCCTGAGGCTATGGGGCCACACTCAGATATGCATCCTAACATTAGGCTTTGGCATGAGGCACTAGACGCCCCATTTTAGACTGCAGTCCAATTCCCAGAGATATATTTTCCTCCTGTGCATTACAAAGGTTGAGATATGGAAGATGTCCTTCTCTTTCTGTATGATGGATTTTTTTCTGGATTATATCTACCTTGAGAGTATAGTCCTTATCTATGTGTACACTTAATGTTGGGGGAGATGCCTCCTAATAGACTATCCATGTTAGGTATTTTTCTCCTTACTATACATGATAGAGTGTACCACAGTCAATGGATCCATGGACTCAATGAGATGTATTTTTGTATTCCCTATTGTAGTAGACCTACTGGTGTCTTCATAGAGACCAAGCTTTCATTCCTGAAGCCTTTGAACAATTTTTACAAGGTCAAGTGATTGCAAAGGGATTAAAAATCTTGAGAGTTTATCTTAGATAATCTGAGTTGGCTCTGAATGCTGTCACAAGTGTCCTTAAAAGACAGATAGGATGAGGAAGATTAGACACACATAATGGAGAAGGCAATGTGAAGATGGGACAGAAAAAAATTCAAAAATACTGGCCTTGAAGGCTAGATTGATATGACCACCAACTGCAGAATGTCAGCTGCCACCAGAAGCTGTAAGAAGCCAGAGATGGATTATTCCCTAGGCCTTTGGAGGAAGCACAGACACCTTAATTTCAGACATCTAAATCTTGAACTATGAAAGAATAAATTCTGTTGTTTCAAGCTTACCCAACTTACAGTGATTTGTGACAGCCACCACATGAAATTATTGCACCCGTGGTAGTACTAACTCAAGACCCAGCTCCTTATTAAATCCATTTTCCTCTTACCTTTTAATGTGAAATTTCTGGAGTCATTAGGTGCTGGGTTGGAGGTAATAGAGTAAGTGTAGGGTTCTTTACACCAGCTCTGGAATCAAAGAGTCTAGGTTTAAATATTGGCTTTACCAATTTCAAGGTATGTGACCTTAGACACCTGACTTATCATTTTTAAGTCTCAGTTTTCTTACTTGCAAACTGGGAGTTAAAAATTACATCACACAGTACATTGTGAGAATTAAGATAACCACCTACAATGTTAATAAAGCACCAGGTAAAGTGCAGTGGTCATTAATGTATTAAAATATATTTTAATATATTAAAATAATTTGATTAAGATATTTGTTAGTATATATCAATCAATACAAATAATAATGTTAATTGTACACTTCTTAAGGACATACTAGGTCTCAGGAAACTAGCTCAGTGTCTCCCTCTGAAAAATAGGGATCATAGTAGTACAGACTCATGTTGTGAAGATTAAATGCAACAACTTTCATTAAGCACTTAGCACATTACAAGGCATACAATACGCATAAAGTATGTTAGTACCTCTATGCTTTAGCTCACTCAATCCTTGCCATGGTCCTATGAAAGCTGTATCCTTATTATACTCATTATATGGAGAAGAGTTGGAATAAATTGTGTAAGTATTCTTAGCTAGTCTTGTCTGAGACAGGATTCAAGCCCAGTTCTGCCTGAGATTGTAGTCTGAGAATGCCATCATTTCTCCCTCTCAGTGGAAAGCTACTTTTAGCATTTTAGATGTTGTCATTTCAGGATAGATGTCAAATGTACTCACTACCCTACAGAAACTCTCTGGGTGTTCTCTCTACCGAATATCTTATTGTTGAGAATAACAATAGTGCACATTAGCAATTATCCTGTTAGAATTTTTCAAGCACTAGGAAATATTAATACATAATTGCCTAGCTTTCCTAGTGTTACGGTTTGTGTTTAGATGTCCCCCCAAAGCCTCATGCAGTCATGGGGGCAGGCTACTAGAGTTTGTTATTGATTCATGGCCCAATGCTGGGATTATAGGTGTGAGTGCTACACCCGCCCTGAGGCAGGTAGCCTGCATACAATATAAGGCAAGGAAAGAGCCTTGCTCTCATGGCTCCTCCCTTTTTGCATTTGTTGCTTTTGCCGTCTTCCGCTGCCATGAACTGTTGCCTTCCGCCATGTGCCACCCTGCCTTGAAGCCAGCTGAGTATGGACTGAAACCTCCACAAACTGTGAGCTAAATAAACCTTTCCTTCCTTAATTCGGGGCGTCAGGTATTTTGTCTCAGCAGCTAGAGAAAAGTAACCAAGACACCTATCTTCCAAACTTCAACCTCACTAAGAAAGCTCTAAACTGTGTTTTGTAATAATTAATCTTGAAGAATGCTATACCTTCCTCCATGTTAACTGGCAAATGCCCTTGAAAACTTAATTCTATGTTTACCTAATATTCCCTATACAATTACCTGGGAGCCTTGAAAATATGAAAATACTAAGCCTATAAATACTTCCAAAGTGTCTTGTATGTAGAAGTGATGATTAAGCACTAAATAAACCTAATTTTGCTCACAAAGATACCAGTAGCATTTTCCAAGTTTTTAGTTATATTCATTCACTCCTTATTTGATGAGCAGCTAGAACATCCTGGACATGTGATAAAAAAGACTTAAGTTCTTTCAAGCAAAACAAAATTTCTGGTGTTGGAAGACAGTCAGTCAAATGCCAGCTCATTAGAAAATATCAAATAACTGTGAACATCTTGCAAAGAAGTAAAACAAAGAGGGACCAGGAGATAAAAATCCATTTACTGATCATTCATTGGTAACCGTTGTGAGGCATAAAATAAAAAAAAAAAAAAAATCACATACTCTTTTTCCCAAAAAGCTTGAAGGCTAGTTTTAACTTTACTAACTATGCATGAAATGTGATATAGAAGAGTACAGAAAAAGTTAAAATAGGTCTTATGCAGAGAAATATCACCTCCACAAGGTTGGAAGCTCTAAAGGAGGTACATAGGAAAATCCTTAAGGATAAGTTTGCATGTGCAGGAAGTGATAAAGAATGGCAATGAGAAAAGGCAGCCCCCAAATAAGAAGAATGGGAGTAGAGCAGAAAGCAGTGAAAGCAGGCAGTACAGGGAGCTGCTCTCTGGGCTTTGGTTTTCATTTCTCCATTTGACTTGACTGCTGCTTCACTCCCTTTCTGATTCCAAATACCAAGATTCAAATCCAGTGAGAGAGTCAACACATTTGATCATACTTACAAAGTATCTAATCTAGACAAGGTGTTACATACCTGTCTTGAAAGTGAAGTCATTTCTTTTCTTCTCTTTTAATGCTTTATCTGTGCCTTTGCTAAAGTGCTCATTATTTTATACCTTGAATCTCAGATATTAAGGTACCTGCTACTTCTTCTAATAGGCTATAGGTGCCTTGAAGGAAGAATTCACGCTTGCCTTATTTGTATTGTGGTGAATTGCACTCAGTAGACATTAAATAAATGTTCTTAAATTGTTCATAGAAATCACATAGTCTTTGAGATAGCTTAGTAAGAGATTTAACAAAAAGCACTCAATTTTACCTGATACCCACAGCTAGTGTCCTCCTACTCTGCACACACACACACACACACACACACACTGGTTACCTAATAACTAATTACCATGTAATTTATTAGATTGCTGTAATATTAATACAGTTCATTTACTAAAATCACTCAAATTACTAAGATGAATATTTTACAGCCCAGTCATTTCAAGCATACTAATATCCTTAGTGTAACTACATTATCATTAAATAATTTATCAAAAATATCCACAAAATAGTTGATACAGGCCATATAGCTTTCTTCTATTAGCTAAGATATGTAAATTTCTGAAAAATAGCTTTCAGTTCATGTTGTGATTCATCATATAATGAATGGGTACTAGTTCAGTAATGAGTGCATCCTCTTTCTAGTGAGTAATGCTGGATCATAGGGCATTTTTGTAACAATTCCAAGTGGTAGCTCCTAAGTGACATGAAAAAAGAAAGCAACAGTGCCTTGTGGCAAAGGATGAGTAACTAAGTTACTGGCATCAGAAATGATGCCAGGACTAGAGTACCTTGTTCCAGGACTAGAGAAACAAAGACTTGAGATCTTTCAGAATGATTGGAACTGACAAGTTTGGAAACTATGCTGTTCAAACTGTACAGTGGGGAGGAGAGAAGTGATCAGGTTTTCCAACATCCCCCTGCCAGCACTGAAGTGATCATCTGTCACAACTGTATGGCAGCAGAAAGCTGGTAGAAGAAGCCATTTTGGAAAAAAATCATTTTATGTTTCCTATACAAATGTAAACAAATTTAGAAGACACATTGTCAGGTAGTGGTGAGAGGATACATCAGAAGAGGTGAAAGACGGTAAGACAGAGAAATGTCCAAATCTTGACATCACAGCAGGCAGATCATTCACCTACAGATTTACATTCCCTAATCTTTGAGAGCTGTGAATATGTCACCATGCATGATTAAATGGACTTTGAAAATGTAACAAAAGCCAAAGACCTTGAAGGCAGGTATCCTGAGTTATCTAGGTGAGCTCCATGTAATCACGTGAGTTCATAAAAGCAGAGACCTATCTTCAGTTGTCAGGAGAAGTTGGCAAGATGTGGCAGAAGAGAAGTTCAGAAAGATTGAAAGCATGAGAATTTGCCCTACCATTTCTCACCTTGACAATGAAGAGGGCCAAACACCAGAGAATGCAGCAGCCTCGAAAAGCTAAGAACCGTATCCATCCAACAGCCAGTAAAGAAACCTGAAGCTCAGTCCCACATTCACATAGAACTAAATCTTGATACCAACCCATATGGGTTCGGAATGGATTCTTCCTAGTGTTCCCAATAAGCACATAGGCCTGCTGATATCTTTGATTTCATCCTTGTGAAACTAAGCAGAGTGCCCAGCCAAGACCATATGATCTTCCGACCTATAGAACTGGGAGGTAATAAATCTCCCAGTTGTTTTAAGGCACTTAAACTGTGGTAATTTATTACAGCAGTGAGAGGAAAACCTTACAGATATTAAAAGTAAACTCACAACTGTTGGCACATGAATGGCTTAAAAAGGATTGCTTTCCTGTTTAAAAGATACTAAATTCTCAAGATACTGGAGAATTTTTTTTTTTTTTTTTTTTTTGTGGGTACCGGGGAGTCGACCTTAGGACCTCACGCGCCAACAGGCACCCGTGCTGCTGAGCGATATCACCGGCCCCTTTTTCGTATGTGGGATCCGGGAGTCGAACTCGGGCCCTCACGCTTGCAAGGCAGGCACTTATGCCGCTGAGCCATCTCACTGGCCCGATACTGGAGAATTGTGCATATCCTATATTAAAGATGCGGCAAAAGTTATTTGATGATTTTGTTGGACATAGTCTGTAGAACTCTTACATTATAGGACTAGATTTTCCAATGTCTTGAGACCTGAAATTCAGTAATATATAATATTTGATTAGTGTTAAAACTTTTTTAAAAATAAATTTTATTGGTACACTTTTGTTACACATAATTATCACATTCAACATACAAAATTTGTACCTGTACATGATATATATTGATTCTTTTTTCCCATTCCCCTCCCTTTCCTTCAACCCCTCTTCCCCTCCTGACTTACAAAAGTGTTGTTTCCATTTTTTCCTCCTACTATTATTCTTTTTTTCCTTTTCCCCTCCTTCCCTTCCCTCTCCTTCTCCCATGTTCCCCTTCCCAATACCTATCTTTTGATGGATGATGTGTATGTTAGTATCTCCTTATAAAATCTTTCACCAAATTTTTGTATTAGATAATTTTATTTAAACAATTTTCTATTTAAACATGTTTTCCTTGCTAATTTTCATTCAATTATAATCAATTTTGCCCCAGATTATAGTAACTAGAACTTTAAAAGAATGCTGTAAATACAAATAAATATTAATGAATTGAACTACATATATATACATATATATATATGTATATATATGAGATCTACCAAGATTTTTTAAAACAGCGCCAACTGAACATGAGCTTATTCATGAAGTTAAAATTAGAATAGTTTTAGTAAAAGAGAAAAGCATTATTTGAGTAACAATTCATCCCCTTGATGTGGAAACATGGCATATCACATCTGAATCATCCTATTTGATAAGAACAATCATTCAATTTAATGCCAACCCAATCTCATCAAACATCCACTGTCAACCTGGAGCCCATAGGCATATTCAAAATCAATCTACCTCTGAAGAGTGGGGAGCTCAAGAACAATAGAAGCAAAAGTGGTCAGGACCCATTTCTGCCTGGCATAAGCCAGCGTACCATCTCTCCCCAGTGTGTTCTTCTCTGACCCCACTAATACAGAATTTCATGCGCCAATCAAATTTCCAGCAAGGGAAGACTTGTCAATCTCTTTCTCTTGAAGGGAATTCAACTTTAATGAGTTATTCTTTTTGGATTTTTCTTCCTTAGGTCAAGGAAATTATGTATCACTCCCCCAATCTCCTAAATTCATTTCTCCTGAAAAAATACCCTTCTAACCTCATACACTGAAGCCCTAACTGCCAGTACCTAAGGATGTTACTGTATTTAGAGATGGAGTCTTTAAAGAGTTAATTAAAGTTAAATGAGGTCATTGGGCTAGGCATCATATGACTGATGTCCTTTTAAGAAGAGGAGACCAAGACACAGACATGGACAGAGAAAGGACAATGTGAAGACACCAGAACAAGATGACCAACTATAAGCCAAGTGAAGAAGCCCTCAGAACAAACCAACTCTCTGGCTACACCTTCATCTTGGAATTCTAGCCTCTAAAATACTGATTTAAACGTCTATTTAAGCACTGAGTCTAGGCTGTTACGACAGCCTTAACAACAAATAGAGTCAGCAAGACAATCCCTATTCTACACTTAACATCCTTTGTTTTCAAGTGGTCCAGGAGAAGTGAGGGCAAAGTGTCAAGACTTTTGTCTCTGCCGCTTATGGTTTTCCTCCCAAACAGATCTAATTTACTACTGACAATGTTTATGACACCACACAGGTAGAAAGGTACTTTTTCTTATTATTTTCGCTTTCTGGGGAATATTCCCCTTAAATTCACCAGCACTCAAAGGAAAAATTGAACTCGCAATGACTAAGACTCTGGTGACATCTTCTGCTTCCTCTTTATGATTGTCCTATTTGGTTTAAGGAAAAAATCATATTAAAAAGTGTTCATCCTCATTTTTAGTCACTGGCTTGTAAAATGCCCTCCCTTTATTCAGTTTCATTAACTTTCTATTCCTTACAGGCAAGGAAATTGAATTTTTTTTTTGTTACCAGAAATTGAACTCAGGACCTCATACTTGCCAGGCAGGTGCTGCACCACTGACTAAATCCCCAGCCCCAAGGAAATTGAATTTAATAAGCTATAATTCTTTACTTCAGAACCACCAGCTTTGCTCATTCCCCTGGAAAATCAATCAATAACAATCATTTTAAGTAAGTCATTAAGACTTTTCTCATTCTCTTCTTTCAAAAAAACAAGTTCAGGAACATCAATTTTTTTTTCTTTCCTAATATTTTTAGTCAAGTGGAGAATTCTATTTTTTCTAATATTCAATGCTATTTATGATCACAGTGGCATTCAAATGCTTGCCCCAAGTTGTTTATTGGGATGTTAAAGGAATCTGGATAAAGGATGTTGGCAGAACTGCACAAATAGGGAGCTAAGATTCTCCATCTAGTGGAGTAGAGAAAGCAACTTGTTCTGAAAGTGTATTAAGTCTTTTGGATAAAGTATTCTCAGATGACTGGCAGATCACGTAGGCTAGGCATTTTCCATGTATATTTGTATCCACAGACTCTTTACTAAGTTTTCTTTCTACAAAACAATCATCATAAGCTTACTCTATATCCATAATATTTTAATAATTAATTACGTTTTAAAAAAACAAAAAAAAAAACATGCCCCCCATCTCTCCTTTCGAGTAACAGATCTGCTTTAGAGAAGTCAGCTGGCTGTCAGCTTACAGCAACCCATCCTTCAGGATTTGCCAGAGATTCCTGCTGAGGCCACCTTCTCCCCACGGTGCTCCGGCCTCATCACAGAACTTGTTGAGGCTGCTGGAGCTGGACCGTTTCTGCTACTGAGGTCCACCTGTAACAGCCTCTCCTGAGCTCCTCCTCGGCCTTTGCTCAGAACTGCATGCAAATTCAAGCCCCTTCCTGTCTAGCTTCTTTTTCCCTCTCTGCCTTCCAAGGCACCAAACCTCCCTTAGTGAGTGAGCTGTCCCTTTTAGCGTTTTCTTCCCAAAGGTCCCTGACCTACATGGTAATCTGTGTATAGCCACAGAAAAGACACATGACTAGCAAGCAGAGAGGGGCTCTTTCACCACTTTTCCTAAGGCACCAAGCTGTTACCTGCTGGGAGAAAAAGAAAGGTGTGATTTGATATAAGGCTCCAAATCTAAGGAAATTGTTTGCTTTTCTTTAATATTTAAAACTAAAAGAATTAGAAAATGGATGAAGACAGTCTCTCATAAAAGAGCAAGTTAACCCCTCTAAAGTGCGAATTCCATCCCCAGCTCATATTTGGTTTGTTCAGAATACATGTTATACTTCTCCTGGAAGAGATTCCATGTTTTCATTTCAACTAGCTAAAAATATCAGAAAAACAAAGAGAATGGCAAGAAATCAAAAGAAATATCCAATATTGGTTTGATTAGTCTTCAGAACAGATCTCCCAGCCATTATTCTTATTTCTTCAGGGTTTGCTGCCTTCCCCGAGTTATGCTGAAGCTTGGGGAGATTGTGTGGGGAGTGTCCCTATTTTTTTTTTTTATTTTTTTAAAGTGAGGAGGGGAATTCATTCTAGAAGTCTGAGAACTGGGTCTGAAGTAAGATATGAATTAAGATTATACACCAGAGATGTAGAGGAATATGTTTTAAAAGTCTTTTTTTTTTATTTTACAGAGAAAAACAATAAAAACAATGATAGAGAATTTCAAAACAAGATAACAGGAGATTAACAATGGTTAATATATTGCGTATTGTTATCTTCAAAGTAGTCTCTCAGACTATAAGATATAGGCATGAAAAACTGATCAAACAGTATAAGCACAAACCGTTATTTTCAATGAACTAATAGAAATTAGTTGTATATCTATCTTAGCTACCTTGTATGTGTATTATCCTGGGGTCCTCTGATGCCATCTCTGGCTGTATCAACCTGGATACTCTTTCCAGACGGTGCTTTGTTGGGCCTTTTATCTCCCCAGGATCTTACTTTATCTCATATTCTCATCCTGTTTTTGAAGTAATTTTACTTCCGCATGGTCCACCCAAGAAGAGGGCTCCCCCCTAGAAGAGGGCTGAAGACCCCTCTTTTTCTGAAACTTCAACTACTCTGCCAGTTACTCCTCCACATTTCCTTCATTAAATTCTAACTCAGCACTACAGATTACCTTTTCCAATTTGTACAGAAAATCTTGCTCTCTTTTTGAAATCTTTCTTTCCAATATTTTGTCTGTGCCCTAAAATTTCTGCTTTCCCCAAAGGCGTAGGCTTTTTAGAACAGAAAAGCCAAAAGGTAGGAAGCGTTTTCTGATTGTTGTTCTTGGCCTCCTCCTGAGGCAACGAGTACTATAGCAACCATCTGTTTCAAAAGGAAAAGGAAAAGGAAAATACCAAGAGGGAGGAAGAACCACGTTATTCTGCCACTTCAGCATATGGCTGGACAATAAAGTTTTAGAGTTGAGAAGGAATTTAGAGATTTCTAACCAACCTTCTTTCTGGTCTTCTCAATTATTAGTTCCTAACATATGGTCAAACAGATTCCATAATTTCAGTGACAGATAATTCAGTTCTTCACAAAGTGCATTCCAGAATTATTAGACTTCTTAGAAAGTCCATCCTAGCTGAGGGGGTAGTGCACACCTGTAATCCTGGCACAAAGAAGGCTGAGGCAAGAGGACCACAAGTTTTAGTACTGCCTAGACAACTTAGCAAAACACTGTCTTAAAATAAAAAATAAATAAAGAGGAACAGAAATACAGCTCAATGGTACAGCACCCCTAGGTTTAATCTTCAATACTGCCAAAAAAAAGTCCATCCTTACATTGATCTGGTATCCGTTTCTACTGAAGGCAGCAGAGGGTGAGCAAAAGACCATTGGCCTTGGGCCTTAACAGACGGAGATTGTTCAGATACTCTCTATAATCAGCTTCAACTTCTTCATCTGCAGAATGGAGTTATAATGTCCATGTTTCCGGGTCATAGAGGAGGTTAAGTGAGATTAGTGTACATACACTGTTGTGATAGATATTAGGCAAATACAAATTCTCTATGCTCTACAATATCAGTAATGGTCCAAACTCATTCATTCAATCATTCTATCATAAAATATTATTATCTTGTTCCAAACCCTGGAATGAACCCTGACCACATACTAGTGAATAGAACAAATATATATCTTGCCTTAAGGAAATACAGTGAATATAAAACTAACATTGATCTAGCTTCCATTTTGCCCCTAATTTGCATATATATACTTTGACCTTCTCGGAGATTTTTAAGCTTGTATATCTGACTTATTTCACTTAATATTATATTCTCAAGTTGCATCTGGTGTATCAACTATTGTGATTGTCTTATTTTACTATGAAATTCTGTTTTATTTTTTCATAAAATAAAAAAGAAACAAACAAAAAAAAACAAAACATAATAAAACTAACATTGAATTACAAAGCGAGAAATTCTGTGAAGGAAAATACCAGAATGCTGAGAGAACACATGCAAAGAAACACATAAAGAATAAGTCCACTTTCTTTACACACAATGTAACACAGTGTGTGTGCGTGCAAGCATGTACAATGTATTATTTCCCCATGTGGCGTCTTTTCATATCAAAAATAAACTTTCCAAGGTCTTCATTCTTCAGATGGCATGATTATGGGATGGCTTAATTTTTACTGTTAAAATGTAGAACATTCTAAAAACTTTCTTTTATGCTAACTTTAATAGTAAAAACTAGGTTATATTAAATTTTTTTAATATTATTTAGATCTTTTTTAACACATAAAATAACAAATGCAAATATATATATTTTTTCTGTAGTTTGTACATTCTATGTTTTTATTTTTTATTATATTTGGTTCTTCAGTATTGAGGAAGAAAAAATAAATTTTTAGAGTAACTATAATTTGTTTCCTTTTGGAAAATTAGAAGTAAGTTATAAGGTATCTACACAGGGTTTTTAAGTTTTTCTTCGTTGCTTGTCTTAGTCAGTTTCCCATTACTAATTACACAATACCACAGACTAGGTAACTGTGAAGAAAAGAGGTATACGTTGGTTCATAATTTCTGTATCTAGTGATGGCCATAACACCACATGGCAAGAGACAGAAAGATCTTAGGAAAGCAGTGAGTGGCAACACTTTCAGAAGAGAGATTGCATGGCAAAGGAATCAAGAGTGGAGAAGGCCTCGACTTGCTCTTTCTTAACAACCCATTTTCATGGGAGCTAATCCACTACCGTTAAGCCCTTGGTGAGGGCTGCAGAGTGTAGCTCAGTGGTACAGAGCTTTCCTAGCATGCACAAGGCCCTGGATTTCATTCCAGAACAGAGAAAGAGAAGAGGGGAGCGAGGAAGGGGGGGAGAAAGAGAGAGATTGAGGGACAAAAAGATCCAAAGAAAAGCATCTTGAAACTAGCTACTCTTGTAAAGTGACCAAAAGTGCTATGTATCGTATCATCCCCTCTGAAATATCTGAACGGCATCCTCTGCTCTTGTGCGTATTCTATCCCACTGGCCTTAGACTCCTGTTCAGAGTTCATAGCACCCAGAACCAAATCCCTTCGTCCTTCTTCACACTCACCCCAGTGTTTAAGCCATCAGTCTGATTTCATTTCACATTGCTCATTTTCTTCACATTTGAAGAATTTATGTTTGCATAAATATAAATTTCTTTTTGAGCAGGCATACCTTTGACCCAGTCAGAAGTTCCCAATCATTTTAGACAATTCACTTCATAAATGCGCATTCAACCATCAAGGTCATCCTGATAAAACTGGTTTTAAAACTTCAGTAAATGACGTGCTTGATCTTGAAATACTCTGTCCCTTTATAAAATAGATCTTATTCATATCTTTATATCAGAAGAGCACATTTTAAAGAGTGAGTAAATATTCCTACAAATCCCATACACATGCCCAGAATTCCTGTACACCTAGCAGAATTTTCTCTTTTTATATCCTTGTCTCAAAGACCCTAAAAATTACATAAAATTGAACACGGAATGTGAGATTTAATTGAGTCAGATGATTTACGTACTAAAGATATTTACAAAGTACCAGTGGGACCTGTAGATTCCCTAAGGAAATATCAAGGCATTAACTCTCAGTTCCCCCAGCTGATACAAACCGAGGCCGTCTCCTTAATCCTGCTGTATGCATAGCTTTACCTCCCTTCTGTACCCAGCCCACACTCCTTTGGACAGTGGCACCAATCGCCAGGGCGTTTGGGAGCAGGGCTTGTGTGGGGAGTGGGCACTTCCTGACTACACGCATTCACCAGCAGCTACAACGTCGGGGACAGAGCGTAATGAGGCAGGCACTTGTCCCTGAAAGAAGGAAGAAATGTCACTCTCCCTGTGTGAATAGATGTGCTTGTTCTCACTGCCTCCCTTGAAAGCCCCATTCTCTGAAGTACGAGCTGTTATGCCAAGGCAGATGTACAAGCTGGGAAGTTTTCCAGATTCCTCAGGGAAAAGCAGGAGCATTACTGCCTCCATGAAAGTTTCTGTCTGGGTCTCAGTCTGCCTGGCTGGCAACAAGGAAGAGAAGCAGTCGCCCAGAGGAGGGGTAGGTAGAAGTTGGAGCTCCTCCACAGTGACGCATCCAGACAGCTTCTCGGTTTGCAGAGCCCGTCAAGTTTTCGCCAGCAGCTGCACACATGTCACATGAGCAAAATGTTCCACTGATGAGGCAACAGCTTGAGTTCATCTGAATAAGCGATACTCAGAGGTGTATCGTCTTGAGCTTCCCCGCGCTGCGCCTGCAATGGAAAGATGCAAGCGCAGCTCAGTGCTACTGCTGATGGCACTGGTGGAAGCAGACACTGCATTTGGTAACTGCTTCACCAATTTTCAGCCTGTTCCCTGGCAGTTCAGACTGGGTAGAAGCCAAGGAGTACACTATGAAAACACTTTGTTCCCATGCTGTAATGCAGGCGAGCATCAAGTTCATAATCCTTGCCGACTACAACGTTAACAGGCACATATCCCAGAGGTTTCAGCAGTTTCAAGTGTATAGCTGAATGTTTTTCTTGAAAGAAGTTCTTGAAGCTAAGTAGCAGTCTGCGTCTTTCTCTCACATTACCCATTATCTCCTCCTCAGCAGCAGTGCTTTCACTGCTGAAGCAGGTGGTAGTGGGGTGAGGCTGCCCGAAAGGAAACTTGGGCATCTTAAGTGCCTCTGCCCCGCATTGTGACCTGAGAAAGAGAGGGAGGTGTGGGTGCACATATTGCATTGTTTCTATCCTAAGCTGCTCCAAACACGTGGTTTAAACAGCCAGCAGCTGGGGGAGGGCGGGAGGCTGGGTGTCATGGAGGTGCTCTCACCATGGGGAAGGCTGAGCTACATGAGATGGAGGGTTCTTCAGTGTTTTCATTTGGGTTTCCAATTATTCAAAGATTCCACAAATTTTTACCATCACGATAAGTTTGTCATTGCTCTGGTTTGTTTTGTTTGTTTGTTTGTTTGTTTGTTTTTTGTTTGTTTGTTTCTGTGCTTTACCCAAATAAGAAAGGAAAAAAAGTGTTACTTTTGAGAATGATAAATTTTAAAATTCTGAACAAAACTTACCAAGTCCTGCATGATTTAGTCCTTTCTTCTTCTGTCACCTCATCTCAGGCCAGTCACTTACCCACAAGGGAAAACACTACTTTGCTTTTCATTTATTTATTTATTTTTTAATTTTAATTTTTATTTTTTTTTCCTAGCAAGATTTATGAAGGCCCCACCATTCATGGGTTCATGGAACTGATGAGATGTGAGAGAGACCATTATATCAATTACCTCTTGCTGTCTAACAGCCACATGAAAGCATAGTGGCTTAAAATAATCACCATTTCTTACTGTTCACAGTCTGAAGTTCAGCTCCTAGGTTTTCTGGTTTCATTTGGAATTATTTGTAAGTCTGTAATCAACATTATAGCAGGCTGGCAACTTTGCTGACATTGGGTGGGTTCTCTTTAATGTTTCCCGGTGTCACCCCTGTTAGCTGGTTACTCCCTATGTGATTGGACATTTTCCAACAAGCCCTTCTGGACTTTTTCAAAGGTCATGGCAGGGTTCTAAGAAAAACAAGGCCACCAGAAACCTAAGCTCACAGCAGGCATGTTTCGCATTGCTCATTCTGTTGACCAAAGAAAATCAAGGAGCCAATCTAGAAACAAGAGCTGGAAAAATAGATTCCTTGTCTTAAACGAAGAATCTTTGAAGTCATATTACAAGGGGAATAAATACAGGGTCACCCTGTAGTTGCCCTCAAGCTACTACAAAATAAGACATCAATAAAACAAAATATCAACTATGTAATGAGTGCTTAGAATAGACATCGACATTTTCACATCAGCTGTGTACTATAAATGCTTTCAGTTCAGATAGTGAGGTGTCATAATAAATATGTTTTTTAATATGGCTGTTGGTGCATACAGAAATTTTTACTTGTATATCAGCCTTTGTGCATTTCACAGCATCTTGTAGCATTTCATCTGCTACAATGCCAGTGCTGGCATTCTTTCCAATATGCCCATGGCCCTCTGTCCGTTCTGCCAAGACCCTCACTATATTTTCAGATATAGTTCTAACATTGTGTCGTTCCATTTGGATGGGTGACCATTTTACAACAATTCGGCTAGTCAAATATATATTCACGTTGCTGTTTTCTTCGTCATCTGAATCAAGGAGGTTTGCATTCCCTGTGTCTGTATCAATCGATTCTTGGTCCATCTCACTGTCACAAGAACTTTGGCTCAGATGGCCAATATCAAAGTCATCATCCTCCCCCTCCTCCTCCTCCTCATCATCCACTCTTCTGTTATGAAAGCATATATTTTACCATAATGGATCATCTTCATCATCCATGCATGAGTAATCTGATGATTCACTTTTGAGTTCCTCCAAAACTTGCAAATCTGGTTTTTCATGTGCCATTGTACTGAATTGGTACTTCTACCAGAAAAAATCTAAAGAAAACTTTTTTAAAACAAATCCTAGAGCGATGTGAGTATATTATATTCTCTGTGATGCTCAAGTAAACATAAGCAAAAACTGTTCCGCGGAGCAGCACGTGGGTGTAAATCCTGGTTTGACACTTTTGCACATGTGCATACACCTTGCCTTTCATCATACCGAGTGGGTAAACATAAAGATTGCTTCCTGTATCCCTCAGGGAAAGCTGCTGCGACACACGGTCAGCTACTATTACGCTAAAGTAAAAATTTACATAGAAACCTAAGGGATGAGTTTTTGGGACCCTTAAAACTGTGACATCCATTCCTTTATTCTCGAAACTCTCTTGTCCTGTGCATTCAATAAATACTCTTTTGTGGTTTATTTATTATTTCTCTAATATTTTTTTTTCTTAGTTTTGTTCATTAGCTCTCTTTCCCTGTCCTCCCTTAGTTTGGGGCCACCCAACATACTGGTCTTTGCCTTCTCTTCTCAATTAAAAGTTTCAACTCAGTAATTTCATCTGCTTTGCTAATTCACACTGATGTCATATTGGTGGCCCCCAGATGTCTAACCCTTCCAGAGTCTCTGCTCATCTGTGGACTTGTTTGTCTACCTGCAGTCTGGATACTGCTTGTGTGTTTCTAGTTTGACTCGACTCAAAATGAATCTCATTATCTTCTTGTCTATGTTCCTCATTCTCCTATGTAATTTTTAGTTAAAGTCCCTTGTTCCCCATTCAAATACACAAGCCAGAAGGTCCAGAAAGCCTTAGATATCGCTCTCTCCCTTCTTGTCTCATGTAGTCTTTACGACCTGTAAATTTTATTTGCTAATATGTTATCAGTACTAGAATGCTCTATTTATAACATGTGGATATGGTTCTTTAGGTTCTTCAAATTCCGTAGGAAGGAAAGGGGCAAATTTGGCTCCCTTAATTTTAACTGGAAGATTATTTTGTGAATGTCTTAATCATAACTTTATCAAGTTGTGTTTAAATAAAAAGTTTTCTTTCTTTCTGAAGCATTTTGTAGTCTGCTCCCAAACACCCAAGCATTTACAGGTGTGCATTATCACAAAAGACTAGAAAGGTCCAAATATTACAATATTATATTTGACCCTTGTACACACTTGAGCGCAGAAATCTCAACTCCCTGTGACTTGCAGTCATAAGGCATGTAGTAATTTCTGCATGGTTGCTGTGAAGTGTCAGTATACCCTTTCTGTATATCTTCACACAAATGGATTAAGTTCTTCCTCCAAGTCTAACATCAACACACACAATGTATACCAAAATTACATAAGTCCTACCCACTATCTCGAACAACTGTTGTTTACATAGGTTTAAAAAAATCTTACGTGGACTCTCACATTAAACAAAAGCAGAGCTGGCTTTCTCAACCTGCAAAGGAAAAGCACCCCAACTTCACCCCTTGGTCACTGATCTCCCATTTCAAGATCTCCTACAGGGACCCTGAAAAATCTAACTTAGAAATCATTGGCCTAGAGAGAGTATGAGACCAGTAAACTCTAGCAAATGAGTTAATATCATTTACACAGAAATACACAAAGACTTTGGCTGTATGTAAACAATACTAGGGAAAAAAGTCACAAATTGAAAGAGATTGAATTCAGAATTTCGACCAAACAAATAATAGAATATTTCCCCCAGTCATGGCAAAGCCTCCTTCCATATTACAGCTTTTAAATGGGACTGTGTTTCCTCTCCCACCTCCTGTCATTCTTCCTCACCCAGATTGCCTTGGTTGTCTCCTCGATCTTTGTAACAGGCTAACTGATCCCCTGCTGTAGGTCTCTGACCCATCCAACAAATGAGCAGAGCACTTTCCAAAGCTATCTTCCTAAAATCAAACAGCTTTTGTTATCTATAAAGAACGAAATGAAATCTATGATCCATAGCCTGCCACGGAAAGCCCACCCTAGAAAAGTCCCTGGCCAACATTCTGCTTAATTTTCTTTTCTTTCTAATTCCTATCCTATGTCCATGAGATACAGCAGAAATGAGAGATCTTCAAACATGCAATATTTCCCATTTCCATATCCCTGTAAATAGATACCTAGAATCAGCTTTTCCTAGTGTCTGACGTATATCCCTCACTACACAGATTTCATGTCACTTTCTCCTCTGAGACTTCCGTAATCCCTCTCTCCTTAGGCAGCAGTGAATCTACTTCCTTCTATGATCACAGCTCTTTGTTCATGCACATAATGTTGCGCTGACCATACTGTAATGTAATTTAATGACACAGCTGTGTGCCAAACTTCATTGTAATCGGTGTAAGTGAAAGCGCCAAGTCTGCCTTCTCACTACCACCACCTAACAGTACATTTCATCAGACAATACTTGGTGAATGAATAAAAAGCAAATCTTCAAGAAAATAAGTTAGGAGCATAAACTGGGCATATTCCCAGTGCTTTGAGAGGCTGAGACAGAAAGAAAGATATCAAGTTTGAACCCAGCCTGGACAACTTACTGACTTAGTGAGACCCTGTCTCAAAATAAAAAATTAAAAAGGGCTACAGATGTAGCTCAATGCAAAGGCTCTGGGTTTCACCCCCAGTACCTATCCCATATCCCCTCCCCATTAGAAAAGGAAAAAATATAAATACAGGGTCAGCATGGAGAATAGATTGGAGGAGAAGCTACTGATTCAGGGAATCAGTTGACAATTTTTAAGATAATCCAGGGTAGTGAAAATAGCAATGAGTTGAAGCAGGAAATTCCAAATGGATATGGAGCAAAGAATGTTGGACATCGCTAAAAATGGAACCCACCGTACTCAGCAAAAGTTTAACAGAGAAGAATGAGTAATTTACAACAAATCCATATTTGATGGCAAAAAGGAATGATTTCAACAGTAGTCCCTAGTAAAGTAAAAAGGAAGCTGAATAACTTGGTTTTATTATGACAAACACGGACTATGTGTGCACGATGTTACTAATTGCTTACATGTCATTTTATTATACTGTCTTGAGTTTTCAAAGCAGAATTTAGGGCACAACTGAGAGCTCAAGAATTATTCTGCATGACCTATGTCTAAGAACACTGAGGACAGTCACAATCAAAGCTGCAGTTTCTGCCACCGCATTTCTCTGTTACTGGAAACCACTTGTTTTCCAGTACCTTAAGAGGAATGGTTTCAAATGAAGGAAATATTTTAAAAGACATATGTTTGTGTGTGTATATGTCTGTGTGTATATATATATATATATATATATGCACACACAAATAAATATATGATATTTATATCAAGAAGCTGAAATACTGATTTTTTATTTTTAATAGTTTTCTGGTACATCTTTTTCCAAGTCAAATATCTAATTTGATTACTGTGCTTTAATACCTGAAGTATATTTTTCAATGGAATTTATGTTGGATATACTGAACTGTTCTGTTAAACTTCCTTTAAATTACTGTTAAGAATTTTCTCTTAAAGGTCAGTCATTGTAATAGACTGAGAATGGATCTAACTCTGTATTAAAAGCTTTTGGTGAATTCAGTGTGTTTTTCCCCCTGACTCGGAATTAATGACTTACTGCTCCCTAAGGATTTCTTATCTAGAGGTAACATACATCATGCTGAGCTAAAATCCTAGTAAGGGATTGGGTTAATACTCCATTTCTGATGAGAAGAGAATAATACCAACAATGATTCTAATTATATATTGAACATAAGGAGTTCATTTCTTCCCAGGACCTAAAGCAAGGTTTATATCTAATTCTTAGTTTATAAGTAAAAACCAAGTGATTTGACAAAGATTATACTGCATGCCAGTGTGATGAGAAACAAATGTGATTAAAAATCTATAGTTTTGATTCCACATTTAGTAATCTTTGCTTCACATTCTAGTTTTCTGAGAAAAGAATAAATTGTAACTAATAGGATGAATAATTGTAATTTGACATAAGGAAGAAATTCCTGAAAGACATTTATGGAGCTTTGGAGTGTGGAATATAAGAAGCTATGAAATTTCTTTTACTAGATGTGTTCTAACATAAAGTAGATTTATGTATGTCTGAAAGCATTTATGAGGATACTATCTGATTGAGGCAAGGTGGAATAGATTATTTTCCAAGGTTTCTTCTAGTTGAATAATTCAGTGATTTCTCTGTAATATCCTGGTACATTTTTCCTAGTAAAAGTCAAAATATATAATAACAAATGCAAAATGATGCTTAAATTGTTTCCATTTTACTAGGGAATAAGCAGAAGAGACTTGAGCTGAATCTTTTCGTACTTGCCTCTCTACAGTCTACTTTCAAAACTGTAGCTAAGAGACCCTTTTAAACCACAGGTCAGCATGGCAGTCTCTGCTGTGTACTCTGCCTTACTCCCTATTCTACTCGGAAGAAGAGACAGATCCTTGAATGGCCTTGCCTGCAGGTCCCGAGATGACCCATGGGACTCTCTTCCCCACATCACCTCTCCCGCTCTATGCTCATCCTTTGTCATATGTATGACTTGCTCATTCCATTCCATACTGGCCTCCTTGTTACCCCTCTGCTGAGAACACTCCCACCTCAGGGCCTTTGCATGTGTTATTTCCTTGCTCTATGAATTCTCTTCCATGAGTCAGCCTCATCACCCCCTATTTAAAACTCCAAGCACCCTCCACCCCTAATGAACTCTATTTCCTTTTTCAGTTGTTTGAACATTTCATAGTTTACTTATTATGCTAATCTTTGTTGTTCATCACTCCCTTCCAACCTCTAGAAAATCCAAATTCCTAGAACATTTGCTTCTTAACAGTTTTGTTCATTGATTCATCTCAGACACTCAAAACAGTCATTCCTCAGCACATATTAAGTTTCCCAAAAAAGGCTTTGAACAAATTAATTAATGCTTACTAACCCAAAGAGACAATGACTGAACATGATTCAGATAGTTTTTATTTTTGTGAAAGATAAAATTTATATATAATATTATGTAGCCAGACAGCAAAAAAATTCTCAGCTATAATTTAGTAAAAAGAGTGATGATTCCAAATAATATGGAAAGACAAGAATTAAGGCTTAATATCAATATCAATAAACTATAGTATAAAATCTCAATGTTAAATATAATTCACATTGAAAAACATTATGTAACGCCGTGAAATAATTCATGGTAAGTTAGATCCAAAATGACAGATTAATCAATACACACTGGAAAATGAAAATAAAAGAGACAAAGTAATAATGGGGAGAAAAAGGTCCCAATTTCAGATAGCATCAATACAGTAGGAATTGTTTTATTACAATAATGCCAGTCGAAGAAACAGGCCCAAAACTTTTCTTGAAACCTGCTTCTAAACAACAGACTGTCATTATTTGGAGAGATTCTTTGTGCTCCATCCAAGCGTTTAGCCTATCAGAAGCAGGGTAGACATGGAACTGGTCCACACACTTCTTAAGTTCAAATTCCTCTGTCTTCTCAGTCCCTTCTGCTGCCTCATGCAAAGTGATAGCCAGAATTGGACAAAAGCTCCGACATTGTCCTTGCAGTACAGAAAAATCAACCTTCCTCTTCCTTCTTCTACATGGTTTGTTTCTATTAATTCAGCTAAATATCATGTTTGCTCTTTTTAGAGCTATATAAATGACTCCTAAGGGATTTCTTACCCAGTTAAGTTCATAAGACTTTTAGGCTACAATGCTCTGCAGTATGTTCAACCAAAGATAGGACCTTATACTTTTCCATCCAAGTAGCGACTTGATAGATTTCATCCCATGACTAATATCAGTACAGTTGTAATTCAGCATATTCACTAATCACAACGTTAGTTTCTACCACAAATTTGGGAGCGTATTCTATTTCTTAAAGTAAGAAATGCAAGTAATAGGAAAATCTGAAAAGGACAGGTGAAGCAGTGAAACCCTACAGCAATCCCCTAGAAATCTCCCTCATGGTTGACGTCAATTTACTAATAAATTCCATTGAGTTACTATGATTTAAGTAGTGACCGAGCCACTTATCTGTTGCTGAAATTTCATATTTTTCTAGCGTAAGAATATGAGCATTGTCAAAGATTTTGCCAATTTAAGAACCAGTCCTAGAAAATTATTTCTACAGATTTCCATCTACTAAATATCATTTAAAAATCCTGACATTTTATTATGATTAAACATATGCTGGCTTCCTGTGACCTTCCTTGGGATATTTAGGCATTATCTCTTGGTAACATTCTAAAATCTTTTTTAAGACACATATCAAGTTTGCATAATTTTTCCTACCTTTTGAAAACTAAGAAATTAATTTGATATAGCTATGCAAAAGCTCATCAGAAAAAGCCAAGTAAGTTCAAGGAAAGTAGTATGATATGCTGCTTTATTATAAAGCATACCACTACATTTCTCTGTGATTATACTTTTAATTCTAAGTCAATTGCATTTAGAATCTACACTAAACCATGAATAATGACCAATTAAAAACATCTTTAAATAGCATTGCCCTTCAAAATTAAATTAGTGTTAATGAAGTAAACTGCTCTTGATATTGTGAAAAATATGATTAAATGATTGCTGTTATGGCTAATTGAGAAACCTTGCATATGGAACACTTCTAAATATGCACTTTTCTTCCACTTACTTTTCTCGTATTTATAAGATGGGAGAGCTAATTTAAGATCTTCCAAAGCCTATCCTCCTTCATACCATTGCTTATTCATCCTGGTCCTCTCATTTGGTGCTGCTAAAGGGAGATCTTAAACCAGCATGGATGTTCATAACATTCCTCAGGTTATGATTAGTTGGTCTTGAACTATGGTCTTCGTTAGAAAACCGTGGAAAGGTAAATTAACAGTGTTTTTTGTTACCTCAAATTATCACCTATGCAGGGTAACAAAATAGGTAACCTAAAAATTATTGCTTAGAATCTTGATATTTTTAGACAGGATTTTTTAAGGAATTTGGTTATTTGATTTATTAGTGGTGAAATTCACAATGATTTTAGATAATTTAAGCTATGTCTCTACTCTTTTTAAATGGTCAACTTGAAATGTGGAGAAAAATCTCTCAAGGCTTCTTTTTTTATTTTTTTTTTATTATTATTATTTTTTTTTTTGTGGGTACCGGGGGGACGACCTCAGGACCTCACGCGCCAACAGGCACCCGTGCCGCTGAGCGATATCACCGGCCCCTTTTTCGTATGTGGGTTCCGGGAGTCGAACTCGGGCCTTCGCGCTTGCAAGGCAGGCGCTCAAGCCGCTGAGCCGTCTCACCGGCCCAAGGCTTCTTTTTTTAAATGTCCTTGCTAACTCAGGTAACCTGCAAGGGTGAAAGAAAGCAGCAAGCAGCCTGGAGGCCATGTTGGTTCCAGTGTAAATGTTGATACTTTGGGTCAGGTTGTTACAACTCTCAGCATTGCAGTTTCCTTAGTTAAAAATGGAGAAATAATATTTCCCAAAATTGCCTCGGGATAATTTCACTCAAATGTGGAAGAAACTTATGAACTATGAAATTCTGTGCAGACTCCCAGAAATATAATCTCTTTTCTCATTCATCCCCTAATTCAATCAGAATGGTCAATTGGTTAGATATGTATTATTTAAATCTTGAATCATCTATTAATCAACACCTTTGCCAAAGATAATGGAGATGCAAAAATAACAAGTTCTGCACAAAAAGATGAAATACATCATCTCCAGCACAAGCTGTATTTATTCAATTTTAAAAAAGAAATTTATCTTAGGATAAAACAAACAGCAATTAACTTCTGTGTTGTTTAGTTAGTTGATTCTTCAATGAGCATGGTTTGAAAGAGCTAGACTACGTTATATGCAAAATAAAATAAATCATTTTAGGGCCATATTTTCCAAACAGAAAAATATGATATTTTTATATTATTGTCTTCCATCTGTTTACTTTATGAACCCTAGCTCCTCCATGGTGCTGTTGGCCAGAAACAAATTGTTTCCAAATATTATGTTTGCATTTTGATCCTTTATCTTAGCTGTAAAATTATACATAGCTAGGCTTTTCTCTTATAAATCCATCTGTGGCTGCTGGAAAGTAAATTATTTTGTTGAAGGTCAGCATTAAATCTGGCCAGATTTACCTTTTATTAATCCCTACATGTTGCTTAGGATGTAAGCTTTTTATCACTGTGCTATAACCACTTTTTGGCCCCAGAATCTTTTCTCTCAATTTGATTCGTAATGCAATAAATGTTAGGATTTGGCCATCTGGGCATTTTCAAATGTGGCATCATTAAATGAAGTATCAATTTGGTGTAGGGTCTGATGTTCACCTCTTTTACTACACACCACCAGCCATTTGTCAAAAATGCAGTCTGTATTTAACAGTTTACTGTGACCATGTATGCTTTGGTCACGCTTCCTAACTCTCAATTAGAAAAATCTCAGATTTAGTTATTTGTGTTTTATGGGTTGTGGAAACACAGGGGTCTTTAAAATGGACAGACAGCTGAAAAACTTGGCAGGCAGTTAAATGTGGACCAAGTGAGACTCCTCATAGATTCATGATTTATTATCACTCCTGTGCTCAATCCGTGTTGAAATAAACATAAAATACTATTAATGCTAAAAATGACAAACTTGGAGAATCACAGGCAGCACCGTTATATGTGAAATAAAACAAGAAAATCACTTCAGTTATTCAAATTAGCTTTCTTCACAATGGGTCTTTGAACACTGTTTCCATCACTTGGAGATTTGCCTGAGTGAGAAGTAAATCGCACTTTCCAGACTTCTCATCTAGGTGAGATGCTCGCCTTCTTTAAAATCCAAATGCCACTTCGTCCTTGAAGTTTCTATGCGTACCCACTTGGAACTGATATTTCCATTGCAATTCCAAAGCACTAACTTGTAGAACTGAAGTCCAGTCAGTACATTTGCTCCTTCCAACCCCCATGCCACAGGGAGTGCCTTGTTCTAATTCCACTATGGCAACCTGTGGGCTAACAGAAGCCCTGAGTGCTTCTGAACCCATCAGAGAATATTTTCATTCTTATTTATTTGCTGATCTAGTTCATTACACACTGTTTTATATGTAGATTACAGACATCTTCAATCATTATCCATACCTCATACCTTTGGGGAATCACAAAGTATCTTCACCCTTGAAGATTTGTAAACAATAAATGTTGAAAGTTGAATGAATGAATGTTGAATATTACATAAAACTGCAATTTTAGATTTTGTCAGAGCTGCATTTGCTCATTCTTAGAATTTGAATATGTCAGCTGCATATCATATTTGACATAGATAGTCAATTTCTAAACCAGTATTTTGGTATCATTACACTCAGAAAACATCAGTTTAAGACAGGAGAGCACAAACCTATGGAGTCTCTTTTTTTCCCCCATCATGGAGTCTTTAAAAGTGGACATAGGCGAAAGGCATGGAGGAAATATTTTAATAAGGAAATTGTGGTTATTTTAGAAGCTTGGTTATTATGACCTCTAAAGTTAAATAATTATGCCAATTCTGTGTATAGAAAGTCAAGGGCTGGGGATATAGTTCAATGGCACAGAGCCTACCTAGCAAACATGAGGCTGTGAGTTCGAGTTCTGGCACCAAAAAAAAAAAGTGAAAAAAAAGAAAGTCAAAAGCCTTGTAGAAAACGTGTTTCCTGATCATTTTATGTGTATTACCAAGGGTAAATACTAATCACTGATCCAAACATCATTTTTGTATCTTTCTAGATGGTCTACAACACATTTTGGAATTTACAGGTTAGAAACCAGCATGTATTTTAATGACTTTTGTAAAGTATGTCACAAACACACTATCATTACTCACTGATTTACTTTTATTTTAAATTCCAGATGGTTTGATTTTCAATTTATCTCAGATTATTCTGGCATAAAACATACTTTAAAATTTTAAGATTTTTGGTTCAAGAAATTTGTTGTAGGATATTTTGTCTGGCTGTTTCATTTTGATTACCAAATTAAATTCAAGATTGCTCTTGTAGAAATATTAATACCCTACATATCAGTGTAAATGTCAATGAAGCCATATAATAACAGAAAAATTAAAAACAAAAATCACAGGCAGCTCTCCTGCATTGAATCATATTGTCAGCATTAATGATTGCCTCCATTTGGACCAGTATTTCATTCCTTTTACTCTGTAGCATCACGAGAATGAGCACCATTAGGCTAATATATTCCAAAGGAGATCATTATTGTTAGGGGCAGAGGAACGGGACTACTGTTCCATGACGGCGATTTAATTGCTTCTATTCTGCAAGCAGTACATACATTCATTACTTTAATTTATTAAAAATACATTAAGACCACAGTTAACTAAGTAATACAATTGTTTAATCTCATGATATACACTGGTTTTGGTCATCTTTCACTAGGTATTCTCTGAAGCAAATTCTCATTTTCATTTTAACAATATTTTATAATTTGGGTTTTTAAGATCAACAGGCATTTCAGGCAAGAATCATTAAATATAAGTATATACTTCTATTGCAAGTTAATAAGGTTAACTTATATTTTGTTTTGCTTTATTCTTTTTGTTATTCAATGTTTATTTTATTATGACTACGAAATGATACAGTATTGACGTTGAGACGTGCTGTCAAATGTGAATACTTTTCCTTTCCTGAACAACTTTTTAAACTTTTGAGGAGTTTCCTATTGCTCTCAGTTTGCTTAAATTTCCTGTATTTCCATTAAATTATCCTCAAGCTCCCCAAATACTGTCAAAATATATTCAAAGATATTTAGATGTATCAGCTATTCAACCAATTTTATTCTAATTTTGTAAATTAGTTAACATAAATTAATTCTTAATTTCATTCATTGAGGACCCTCCTCAACTCTTTTGAGATGATAAAATCTGGATTTGTTAACCTGTGTGTCCGGCTTTCATTAAGATATCTCCTTTCAAAAACATCCTGGGGGCCGGTGAGATGGCTCAGCGGCGTAAGCGCCTGCCTTGCAAGCGCGAGGGCCCGAGTTCAACTCCCGGATCCCACATACAAAAAAAAAGGGGGCCGGTGATATCGCTCAGCAGCATGGGTGCCTGTTGGCGCGCGAGGTCCTGAGGTCGACCCCCCGGTACCCACAAAAAAAAAAAAAAAAAAAAAAAAAAAACATCCTGGAGCCAGGCATGATGGTGCATGCCTGTAATTCCAGCACTCCGGAGGCTGAGGTAGGAGAATAGCTGTGAGTTCGAAGCCAGCCTGAGCTACAAAGTGAGTTCAAGTCCAGCCTGAACTGCATAGCAAAACCTAAAAGACACAAAAAAAAAAATCTTGGAGATTTCCTTTACTTCTGTTCTCTGCTAAACATCCTCTTTTCTGTCTTCCTTTTTCTTGGTTTACTTCCACATTTAGTAGAACAAAATCTTGATGTGAAAAAGAAATATATTTTTGAGGATTTTATGTTTAATATAGTTTTATTCAAACTTTATACTTGGTTTATTGTCAGTTCATCAATTCTATAAAGGAAATTATTTTCCCTCCATATTCCCTCCACATTCCTCAATACCCAGTGTCACTGGAGAGAAAGCCAATACTATATTATAAAGTTTTTGTCTCTGGCTCCTCCAAGGTAGAATATTATAGCATCTTCTTTGTGTATATGCACTCTGAAATTACTGAATGCTTTGATTAGATATTGATCCACTTGGAGCCTCTTTGATGAGTACTTGCTGGACTCTTTCAGTGTGGAAACTCATGTTCATCCATTTGAGAAATGTTCTTATTTTATTGCTCATCTGCCATTTAATTCTCCTCTTATTTTTAGAATGTCAATATTTGAGTATATATCTTCTTTGATTAGGTCTGTAATTTTCTTATTTTTCTTTCTTTCTTCCCATCTTCCAAAACAATATCTTCTGGAAGATTTCTTTATTTTCTAACATCTATTTTTTATTTTATGGAAAAAAATAAAACAAAATTTCAAAACAAAATAGGAGAATAACAATAGTTAATACATTGCATATTGTTATCTTCAAAGTAGTTACTCAGAGTACAAGATATGGGCATAAAAATTCTCCAAATGATGTTAGCACAAACCTTTCTTTTCAATGAACTAAGAGAAACTAGTAGTATAACTATCTTATGTTTATTTTTCCTTTTCCCTTTCTTCCTTTTCACAATATCTATTGTACATTTTGTACCTTATTTACTCTTCCAGTTTCTCACACCAGGGAGACAATCTGTTTACACATGTGAGTCTGATTTATTTCACTTATGAGTATGGTCTCAAATTGCATCCATTTACCTATAAAAGTCTCAAGTTTATTTTTTCTTTATGGCTGAGTAGTACTCCTTTGTATAAAAAGACCATATCTTTTTTATTCCTTTATTCCTCAGTTAATGGGTGGGCATTTGGGGTGTTTCCAAAATTTAGCTATTACAAATTGTGCTGCTATAAACATGGGTGAACATATATTGCTGTAGTATGATGTTTTTAATTCTTCCAGGATGCTACCCAGAAGGAGAATAGCTGGGTTGAATGGGACCTCTAATCCTAGTTTTTTGAGGAATCTCCACACTGATTTCCACAGTGGTTGCACCAGTCTACACTGTCACCAACAGTGGAGAAGGGTTCCTTTTTCTCCACAGCCCTGCCAGCATTTGTTACTGGTTGATTTCTTGATTATAGCCATTCTTTCTGGGGTGAGATGGAATCTCAGCGTTGTTTTAATTTGCATTTCTTGAATGACCAATGATGTTGAACATTTTTTCATGCATTTATTTGCCATTTGTATTTCTTCATCTGAGAAGTGTGCATTTATCTCAAATACCCATTTTTGGATTGGATCTTTGAATTTGGGGGGTCTGATTTTTTTCAATTCTTTATATGATCTAGATAGAAGTCCTTTGTCTGAGGGACAGATGGCTAAAGTTTTTCCCACCCTGTGGGTTGTCTTTTCTAGCATTTATAAATGAACATTTTATCTCATTTTAATTATTTTCATACTCGATATATCATTTCTTTCTAAATTTTCCCTTTTCATTGAATACCAGTCTTCCTTCTTAATTAGAATCTTGTTTCCTTTGTTTTTTTTTTTTTTTTTTTTTTGTGGGTACCGGGGGTCGACCTCAGGACCTCGCGCGCCAGCAGGCGCCCGTGCCACTGAGCGATATCACCGGCCCCCTTTTCGTATGTGGGTTCCGGGAGTCGAACTCGGGCCCTCACGCTTGCCGGGCAGGCGCTTAAGCCGCTGAGCCATCTCACCGGCCCGAATCTTGTTTCCTTTGGATTTAAATGTTAGTTCTTTTTTCCTAAAGAAAGAGAACTAACTTCACCATTGGCATATCTGTTTCCTCTAACTACTTTGTGTGTTTTCCCCATCTGTTGTGGTCTCTGTCCCCCATCTTAGTGATGTTTTTACAGTGTTTAATAATCCTTAGTTTCAGGCACATATTAACTTTTAAGACAGAGAATATTCAAAAGCTGCTAACACATATTATGAGTCCTATTGGCCATTTCCTTAAGTAGGGTAATAGACATGGGTTGGCTCTGCAGCTGGTCCTATATCCCAGAAGAGACTCTTCTGTTCTCCTACCTGTAAGGTAAAGCCGGGCTTCACCCTTGTAAGCGTATATATTTTTCTTAGAACTCTTACTTATATTTTAATGGGTTTCAGGAGGGAACCAAGATAGATATGTTTGTGTAAACCTTATCTTGACCAAGAACTGTTTTATTTCCAAATGGTAGCAGGTAAGACATAACTTGAAAATATAGGCATTCATTAAATATTTGCTGTGAATAGATAATATAAGGAATCCAGGAAGTCAAATAGTGATTATCCTTTCTACTTTTTTAATGCTTCCGGAAGGAAAAGTTTGATTTTGAATTTACATCTAAAGTGTCAGAAAATTCTTAAGAACTTATGAGGCTTGGGGCCGGTGAGATGGCTCAGCGGTGTAAGCGCCTGCCTTGCAAGCGTGAGGGCCCGAGTTCGACTCCCGGAACCCACATACGAGAAAAGGGGCCGGTGATATCGCTCAGCGGCACGGGTGCCTGTTGGCACGCGAGGTCCTGAGGTCGACCCCCTGGTACCCACAAAAAAAAAAAAAAAGAACTTATGAGGCTCATTTGGTGGGGAGAACAATAATTTGGTCAAATAGAATAAAAGGCTTAAAAAATTTATATTCCCTTACCAATACCTGGCTCAATTCTCAAACATGAAACTTTTTTTCTCAGTACTGGGGATTGAATTCAGGATTTCATCCACGTTGCACAAGCACTCTACCACTGAGTTACACACCCACCTCAAAATGTCCTTTTGTAATAGAAGTTAATCTTATTTTGATGTAGATCATGAATGTTCTGAAACATTGCATAAATGTGACATATAGACAAATTCCCCCTCCACTTTGTATAATGTGTTAATTAAATATCATAAAACCCTCCAAGGACATTCTTTATACAGTTTTACTGTTTGTCAATAAAAGTATTATCCAGAATACCAGGGTTTGGTCTTTAACAGTTCAAGGAATTGAGGGAGTTTAATGAGGAGAGGACAAACTGAACAGAGAGCTTGAAACATGGCTGGGCCCAAGACACCTTAAGAGTATTTGGAGACATTGTTGAATCCAGCAGCTGATCAGTTCTGGGGACAGGGCCTCTTTGGAGACCAGGCATTTCACACTGGACACTTAGCAGGACCTCTTTCCGGAAACTTATGACTTATGCTGTTAGAAACTTTTCTTTAATTGTTTGTCAAAAATTTTCTCCCCTCCATGTTTGAGTCTTCCACTTTCATATGGAAATTCTTGTTACTCAAATACAGGATGTTTTGGACTACGCTGTTTCTTGCCATTTCTCTCCTATCCATCCAACCCACTTTGTTTTTTAATTCTTCTGATTTCTTAATATTATAACTTCCAACCCTCTACTGACCTTTTTAGTTGTACTATTATGTTTCTAACTTCAAATATTTTTGTTGTTGATGTTGTTGAGTGTTCTATATTCATAATTGCTGTTTTTTTTTTTTTTTTTTTTTTTTTTTTGTGGGTACCGGGGGGTCAACCTCAGGACCTTGCGCGCCAGCAGGCGCCCGTGCCGCTGAGCGATATCACCGGCCCCTTTTTTGTATGTGGGTTCCGGGAGTCGAACTCGGGCCCTCGTGCTTGCAGGGCAGGCACTTAAGCCGCTGAGCCATCTCACCGGCCCATAATTGCTGTTTTTGATTTGCACATGTTACTAGTATTTTTCAAAGGTTTTTTCTCTCTGCATAACATTTCCTCCAAATTGCTTTACTTTTTTTCTGTTTTGATCCTTGAGAGCCTTTGCTCAGATTTTTCTCCTCCTTAGCTACCTGAGTGTGCTAGTGAGGAAGGGATTTAAAAACTGAATTTGTTGTGCTGGGCATGGGCTGGAGATGTGCACCTCTGAGGTACACTGTAATGCGTCCTCTATGGATCATTGTAGAGTAATACCAGGAGTCAATATATTTGTCTTACTCTTTTGGAGAAGGCCAAATTCCCAGCAAAGAACCTCCCAATTTTTATGCAGAAGGGAGTTATCTGAGAGTCAGATCCAAATGTGAGAGGAAGGTGGGGTCTCTGCATTTAGTTTTTGGGATGAATCTGATGATTACCCTGCTGCGGTCAGTAATGCTGTGTAGCATTTCCCAGCTAAAGAACCTCTGTTGCCTGCTCTAAGGAACACATCTACAGACTTTCACGGGGAGGAACAGCGAAGCAGTGAGAAGGAGAGGACATCAGAGATCTCACTGGTTCTCAGATTACACCCAGGCTGAATGAGTTCAAAACCACCCCTTCACCCCTGTTCCAGAAGTAAATGATGCTTTCGGTGATTCTGCTAGTGAACCTGGATTTTCAATACTTTTCCATGCTGATATCAATTCCCTCCCACCCATTTGTTTCTAGTTTCTGAAATGGTGGACCTTTTGCCCTCTCATATTCTCCATCCTCGTGAGTTGTCTTTAGGATATAACTCTTTTCTATAGTTTTTGTTTGTTTTCAGTACTCCATCTTAATAAGAAACCAAAATGAAATAGTTTTCGTATTTGGCTCTCTCATGTCTTGCACATAGCAAACACTGAACTGGTATTTGTAGAATTGAACAGATGAACATTTTAAATGCATTCAAAACAATATTTGCATAGACTACAGATTTATTTATTCGACAAATTAATAAAATTAAATACATCTTCCCTGCCTTCCAGTAAAGCAACATATAGATAATCCCATAAGTAAAAAATTCTATATCACAAAAAGTTCACAAAAATTTAGGTGGGCATTTTATTTGCCCCTGTTCTCTTATTTACTCAACAAATATTTATTGAGCAACCAAAACATCACTAACAATCACTAAGATTAATGTTTGCATTTTATTACTAACATGTCTATTTTAAATTAATAGGAATGTACTCTAGATGAATGCTTATAGGTTAAGATTTGTTAGCTCCCAATCAAGAGCAGATTGAAATTTCTATAGTTTATATATGTCACTATATATACAATTTTGATATATAGACTCTATTCTATTATTAAATGTAATAATGCAAATGGAGTTTTAGTTTATTGCTTCTGTGTAAAGCTTCATCAGGCTTCTGAGAAGGTTAGAAAGCTTATTGTAATGCATTTGGAATTTAGTTAGAATCAGGTTGGTTTTATTAATATTTCTTTCAACTGGAATTATATTTAAAACCACTAGATTTTGATAAATTGTTCAGTTTATCCAGAGAGTACAATGTTTCCTTAGGGATATAATATTAGATATTTAACTTTTATACTTGGATATTTGATCTATTCAAGTTTATGGATCAGCAGGCACTACAATTTTCCACAGATCTCTCCATTTTTCATTTTAGAAATAGATCAATTGCTTGTACAATAGTATGGCATTTTTTCCGTAACCATTTGCACAGACCATAATTGGTTTTCGTTTATAGAAAAAAGCATGAAATTTATATTCAGATGGTACATTGAATGGCGAATTTCTACATAAAAGATGGCAGCATCATTTTAATGTATAGATTTTTAAAAAATAATAGTGTAGATAACTCAAAAATAGAGTGAACTTTTTGTTTATAAGTATTTATCATTTATTTTACCTTTTTGCATCATTTTGATTAAAATTAAAAATTAACTGGGAAGAAAATAATATCTATTGAACATTTTCTATATGCCAGATATTTTGCTGAACAATTTTTATGTATTGTTTCATTTATTTTCCAGGCAGTTCTATAAAGTTGTTGTTATTCCCATTTTATAGATTAGAAATATACCAAAGCCAATAATAAAATATAAAATAATAAGATACTAAAATCCACAGTAGCTAATACTCAATGAATATAAGCTAAGTATGGACCATTGTTTGAGTGCTTTATGGAAACATAGTGCTCCCTTCTCTACAATTTCAGTTTCCATGTCTTCAGTTGGCTGCTGTCCCAGAATATTAAATAAAAAATTGCAAAAAGAAACAATTTGTAAGATTTAAATTCAATGCCATTGTGAGAAGCATGATGTAATCTTACACTGCCCCACTCTATCTCACCCAGGACTAGATCATGTCTTTGGCATTTACACACTGTATATGCTACCTGCCTGTAGTCACTTAGTGGCTATCTCAATAATCAGATGAAAAATGCATGGTGTATATAGAGTTTAGTACTATCTACAATTTCAGTCACCCACTGGAGGTCTTCAAAACAAGTTCCTCCAAGATAAGGGTTGACAACTCTAGTTCATCTTTTGATCTTCATAAAGTTTATGTGGTGGGGCCATTATTATTCTTGTTTGACAAATAAACAAGGGATGGTCAGAAGGAGGAAGTGACTGATTCAAAAATCACGAGGTCAAAATTGAAATCCAAGTTACTGCAAGCATAGCTGGTACTGGGATATGATGCTTTGATCACTTGGTCAAACTTTAAGCTGCAAGTAATAGAAATTTCACATTTGTCATTTCACATTACAAAGTCTAGAGAGAGAGCTGTTTCTAAGTTTGGTTTCTGCAACATCATCATTAAAGGACCCAGGTTCTTCCTGTGCTTGTTTTGCAAGGTCAGTATGGTTTCTAAAACTGGGTCTGCTCCTTACTGGCTATCAATTAAAGCAAGTTATTTAAACTTGCTAAGCCCAAGCATATCCAAAGATAACTGGGAATGACTAACTTTCAGTCTAGATGTAGGATTTGAAACAAAAAGGTCTGCAGCAACTCCAGCCCTCATGACTCAGTTATTAGTTTCCTCATCTGCAACATCAATAGAATAGTATCACCTACCCCATGGGTCATTGCGAAGATTAAGGTAGTTACATCACATAAAGTGCTAAGAACTCTGTCTGGAAAACTTTAAGTGCTACATATGTGTTCATCATTGTCATTGGTAGTTACGTGACAATATTCAGAAGAACTTATAGTGCTCTCTTAGAGGCAAAGTTTGCTTAGTCCTGGCAGATGTTCTTATGCCTTTGTTTGCCAGGAGTTCAGCTTTAGGCTCTTTCCTGAAATAATCTTCAGACATGATGTCAGGTTTGTCCTTAGACTGACAGTGGAGACACTGTGAGCTGAAGGCAGAGTCACCTTCCCTAAGGCATGGGGCCATAACGGATGGGACATAAAAGGAAAGGGTTTGCAGCAGCCTCTCCCGTCTACCATGAATACGACGGGCGTAGAAGCTGTTAGCATAGGGCTGCCCAAAGAACTCGCACAGGCATCATGGAGGAAAGCAAAGAGCAAGTCAGCAGCCTGAGTTTGCTTATTATCTCTGCCATGAAATTGTCACTTGATTGAAAAGCTGATTCTTCATCTAGAAATAGGAAAAAGTCCCTTGGGCTATTTTGACCGACTGGATGTATATTCTCTTCCTCCCACACTGCATCCAGTCAATGACCTTCCCAATAAATGACCCCTGCCCACAGCCCTTACAAGGATACACAGAAACCATACTTCCCTGACAAGCCCTACAAACAAGCAAGAATTGTAACATATTTAGAGGATAGTTTAAAAAATCAAATCTGCTAATATATGTGAAAATGCTTTATGAATTTGTAAGGTCGTATACAGCAATGAAGAGTGGGGGTTTATTTACCCTTATAAGACTTTTGATCCATCTGCTAGTCTGAAGGATTAGTCCTTTCCGATAATGGATTAATGGCAGATGTACAACATTAGAAGCTGTGTGGGTCATTAACCCATGACACTAGAATCTCAGTTCTAAAAGTGAGCAACTAACATTAACAAAATGATCAGGATTTAATGTTTCCTAATGGGTCATTATACCCCTTTTGTTCTTGAAGTTGATTAAAAAATACATGAATCTGTGGCATAGAAATTAATATCATTCTAAAGAGCTGGCATCAGAACACTTAACAGACACATGGGGAGTTGCTTCTTTTGGCCTACAAGCTGGGATTCTAAGGAAAAAAAAAACCTTAAAGAATGACAGCAGTTAGGAATCATCTCTCAAAAAGCCCAACTAAAATTTACCTAAAAATCAACATCTGTTACTAAACATATGTCTTCATACACTAAATTAACAAGGAGATATCAACAGCTGAATTATTCTACTTTCAGTTATATTTTTAAAAGTACTGTAGTGAAAGGGCCTTTGATCAGAAGGTAGCACTGAATTTTACTACAAATGGGATTCGAGTACAGCTGAAAGTAGTCCTACCCTGAAGTGTAACAAAGTTACAACTCTATAAGTCATCATCTGCCTTCTATTGACAAAGTTCATATTTATTTACCTAAAGTATTTTTTTATATTTTGGAAATATTTTACACAGACATTTTCCTACAAGCATTAGTTGTTGGATGTTAAGTTGCTCGTATTGGGAAACTGATTTTTTTAAATGTCTATCTGTGCTTCACTCTTTGATCAGTTAGTGACTTCTGCATATTAGAGTGATATTGCAACACAAGATACTTTTAATAAAATCAAAGTTGTCATTTTATTGTGTAGTATTTGATTTATTATTATGAAGATTTATTATCTTTCCAATAGTGCTATGATTTGAACATGGTTTAACCTCAAACCTTATGCAGGAATTTAATCCCCAAAGTCTTATGTTAATTCTATCAAAAGGATAAAAACTTAACTATAATGGGATTTTTGGAAGTGATGACATTCACTTAGGTCACTAGTGTGATGCCCCATGACTGAATCCTGGTGGCTTTATAAGGAAAGGAAGAGCCACACATGCACATGACCCCATCATACTCTAACACGGTCTGGGGAGTACTTGCAAGAGCTTACATCATGTTACTTAGATTTCAAGCTTCTAAAAGTGTGAGCTACATAAATGTCTTTTCTTTATAAAGTAGTCTGTATCCAGTAACAAAAAATGACTGATACACAAGACTAAATAATGAATAATCATTATCCAGCTAATTTGATCACGTATGAATTTTGAATTTAAAATGGTGATGTTAACTTTTAAAGTATCGACTATTAATAGATACATATATTGACATTTTTATTAAAGTTAACTAGCTTTATTAATTTGTTATAAATCTGTTTCTATATGAGTATGTGAACAAAAGCCTCAGTAGAATACCAAACCTTTTAAAGTTACTAAATTTTACAAAAAAATTTCCCCCAAATCTTTCTGATGATGAATCAGAAGGCAAAAATGTAGGTATAAGAATAAAGTAAATAACTTTTCCAGAACTTGACATAGATTTTTTCTTAGTTAGCATGGTGTAATTTTTGTAAAGTGATCATGCCAAAAGAAAACACTGTGGTAATTCAAGGACTTTTTTCTTGTTATGTCCTTGTGGAACCGTAAAACAGTACTTATTTAGCACTAAGTAATTCCCTAGTACTATCTGGACGACACTTAAGTGATACCAGGTTTATTGACTAAATCCAAAAAATACAGTCAAACCAGGTATCTGTTGATAAGATTTAAAAGACGTTTTAATATATGCTGTTTAATTCACGTACCATTTTCCCAGAATGCATTAAACCAATTTATCTGTGTAAACAATGGTATTTACATGAATGTTATTATTTTTTTAACATGTGAATGAAAATACTGAACTGTGCTAAAATATTTTTTTCAAAGTACCTTAGGAGAGCACAGTCTGGGGGCCGTCAACTCTCGGACTTTCATCAGCTTTGGACTCCAACACCAATTCTACTTCATATTAGCAGTTACCTATATGTAATTATTTTCTTTGGTTTTTTCCTTTATTTTGTTTATAGAATACTTCCTTACTCTAAACATTCGTGTTTGTTTTTTCTAATTCTTTTTAGTTTATATTTAATGCTTAACTCTTTAATACCTATAGAGAGTTGGCCACTCGATTTTAAAATGCACATATTATTTATTTTATTTAAGAACCAATAATGCATTTGATGAATATTTATTATATGCCCACACATGTCTGGGTCTAGAAAACTACCAAAAGAATTCATGCCAACTCTTGAGAAAATGTAAAATCAGTGGGCAATCTAGGCAGGAAAAAGAAGAATTATAGTAGAGTACAGTACAGTACAGGAAGTTCCAAGGAGTACAAAGGAGACTCATCATTGTGCTGATGGCGTAGTTTTTCCACTGACCAGGGTTTTGCTTCTTGCTGAACTAGGATGCTGAGTTTCTGGTGAGTTAGCGTAATGAAGCAGGACTGATACTAGGGGTAAAAAGCAGGCATGGTGTTGACCATGGACTGGCTCTCTATTGCTGATCAAGGCTGGACAAGGACAACAGACGTATAAGGAGAAGCACTGTTGCTGCAAATCCCAAAGAATTGCAGGTCATGATTTCTCCTGAGGTAAATGTTAGGCAGAAAATGGTTCTCAAAATTTTTACACTCTAACTCTTTGTTAAAAATGTAAGAACAATAAAAAGTGCCTAATCTACTAGTCATGAACTCTGTTCTTGCTACTGATGTTCTTCTACTGTATTCATTGGTAACTCTTGGCACTGACCAGGAGTCTGATTGATTCTTTTGAGAATTAGTCTTTCAGACTTTATAGAAGCTTTAAAAAATTCTGAAATGACCTAGTCTTATGCATCATTTTCCTGCAAGAGAATGTGATTTTGTGTTTTACTCTTATCATTCACCTGTCTTTGTTCTCAATTGATTTTTAGCAAAACCGCAGCAATAATCCATTTGTCTTACACTTGGTGTGACAGATAAATCATGGCCATCACCAATACTAATGTTATGTTACAGTCCTTCTACTCCTCTGTGTATGTTTCCATCTGATGCAAGAATTGACATAGCAAATAATTTATAACAATTTAGTCAGATATTAAATGAAAGGTCCTATTTTATGTGTAATTATGACCAAACTATTTATCAAACTAAATTATCATTTATACATCCCAAGGTAGAATTTTTTTGAAAAGAGTATCATTATATAAATGGTCCAGAATATTTTTAATAGTAACTTTAGGTATTTTATAATGGAATTAAGATCTTGTAATTTGAATTTCTGTCTTTTTTAATAGTATATAATGTATAGATCTGACCCATGGATTCCAGATGGATTTACTAGATACTCCCATAAAATTATCTTTATTCCTAAACCCACATAGTTAATCTTTCTCTAACAGTGACAGCTTTTATTTTCTCCTAGTCCTTTTGCCAACAAACTATTCCTCAAAGCCAAACATGGTCCAAGTCACTGTGTTATCTGGACTTTTACTGCAAATTGGTCTATTTGTTGGATTACTCAAGTAAAAGTTACTATTCTAATCCCAGAAAAGGAGGGGAGTTGAGAAGACATTTCCCGCCAGATTACCATCATCCCTTGAAAAGGTGGCTGGTATGTTTTCAGGTTCTTCTCCCTTAAGTGTATTTCATCTATTTGACATCAGTCCAGTCTTCACGGAAACACATTCAGTATGTTACTTTCATTAGTCCTTTCCTTTGCTTTATGGATCCTTCCTGAGAACCAAGTAACAGCATGTACTATGGCAGCCTCTGGGACAGTGTTAAGTTATGAGGAGGAGATAGTTGGAGTGTACAATTTATAACACACATTCTCCACAATTTCAGCAATTTCCTCATGGCCTAGTCTGTCTTGGTATAAAATATCCCTTTCAAAATCACATATAAAAACTAGAAATTTCAAATACAGCTTTCCTCAGACAGAAGTAGATGTACCAGATATCATAGTTCTTTGCAGAAGACTGCTTCTGCTCTAGAAAACTTCCAGCACTTTTAAATTGAAATTTTAAGGAACTTGCCTAAAGTAATATAGTACTGTTACTTGACAATTGACCTAAAATTAGAGAATGGTAAGTAGGTAAATGAAAATTAAACTCCTTAAGGATATAATAGGGTGCAAGTTCTATTATTTTAATTCTTCTTTGATTCAAGGTAAAAAAGATACTTAGTCAAAAACCTGCTATGCAAACTGATGTTATTATTCTGTTGTTATTACTGAGACTATAATAAAGATGACAGGCAAACTGTGCCTTTTAAGTCTGGCTTACTAGGTTTGCCATTCAACCTTTGCTTTTGAGAGGTATGAGTCCTACATAAGCTAAATGTTGCCCTTAGAGATACTGCTCTTCGCAGAGGAAAGACACCTTTAAAGAAATACTATGTTTTGGCAGTGAAAAGTAAAAACCCTTTGGTTTGATCATTTCGAGAAAGTCTCCAAATTAACTTTTACAACACAAGAACTTCTCAAAAATTGTGTATTTCATTCTCTGAAAAAAATTTTCTGGCCTCAGGAACTGAGTGGCATATTTTGGCTACTGACTGAACTACTTACCATTTTCTCAAAACTTGGTTTCTGTGCTCACCTCTTAGTGGACACAGAGCTCCTGATAAACAGTACTTACCAAAAATAATAAATAAAGCTGTCACCAGGCCTTATCATTGATTGACAAGATGCTCAAATCATCACTCTGTAGACATCAACCTGTAAATTCCACTTGATGCACAAATGGCTCTGAATTAAATTAACTCTAAATACTCTATCTTTGCTCTGTTTTTCTGCATATATTTCAATTGGCATACATGTTTTTAGGCTATAAAGTGCTAATTAAGAAAACATGAAATATTTTTACTATGATGAATAGAAAAATACAACTGTAAAGTGCCTTTCTGTGCATTCATCCTCAGAGGTTTTGTGTCCTAATGAGATTTTAAAATTCACAATGATCTTTCTGTAAGTGAGATTATTATCTTCCTAGGGAGGAAACCTACACTGTTTGATGATTCCCTGTGTTTAGACAAAGAGGAAACAGGGCAGAACAGGCAAGAGCTTCCATATCTTGGCTAATGAACATAGCTGTAGGACCCCCTTGAAGGGGAGAGGGAAGTAAAATGAGAAGTTAATAAAAAGCCACAGTTTGCAGGAAAAGGTGACTTTCTTGTAAGTGCCAAACTCCTCTTCTATTACTGTTTATTTTTCAACTGTACACTCGTCATGCCTTCCACTATGTTTGTCTTCACTTGTGTTGTCTTCATACTGTTGTCATGTCAGTCACAGTAACCTGCTCAAATCCCTTGAAGAATTCATCTGCTAATTCTATCTACGCGAATAATCCCAGCTCAGGGTAGAAGACTCGTTTCATGGCTCTAGGCAGACTTGTGAAAGGGAACACTTTTTCCATTTCATTTTTTTGTTTTTTAGTTTCTTGTTTACTTCTCAGTATATGTTTGCAATATATAATAATGACATTTACCTTGGAGAACTGGTACATATGCACGTTACATCCTAAACATTTTTCCTTCTGTTTCTTCTTCCCAACCTCCTGTATCCACCATGCCCAGATCCCTTTCTCATCTCTACAAATCTACGTCCCTGTTTCCTCTCATCTTTCTTTTACTTTTTTCTTTAAATTGTTTATATTTTGGTTTTCTCGTATGAGAGAAACCCTGTGATATTTAACTTTCTGTGTCTGATCTATTACACTTAGCATTATAATAGTATGCCTATTCATCTAAATGCTTATGAAAAGTATAAGTACATATGCTTTTGGAAAAATATGGGCTTTTTGTCTTAAAAGTAGTCATTCTCTGTAAGAACCAGAAGCATCAATATCTGAGCAAACATGGGCTCCCCCAAGCTAGCAATTGAAAAGAATTCAAATATTGTTTAAAAAGCTTTTAGTTTGGCTTTTATTAAAGAAGCTCTAAAACCATTTTGCTTTAGCTAGAGAAATTAAAATTATGGGGGTTAATGCAGCCAGTAAGGGTGAAATTAATTCACTTTCTAATATGTTTTAATTGATGGGTTGGAAGCACTCTGAGCTTCTTTGAACCCTTGGAAACATATCTTCAATTCAGCCATAGTTTAAAAATTATTCTTTTTTTTTTTTTTTTGTGGGTACCGGGGGGTCGACCTCAGGACCTCGCGCACCAACAGGCGCCCGTGCCGCTGAGCGATATCACCGGCCCCTTTTTCGTATGTGGGATCCGGGAGTCGAACTCGGGCCCTCGCGCTTGCAAGGCAGGCGCTTACTCTGCTGAGCCATCTCACCGGCCCTAAAAATTATTCTTGAAAGTAAATAACCCATGTTATCGTTCTCCCCAAAAGTATTACACAATAATTAAACAACAGCTCCTTTGTGGCCACCAGACCTGATACACTTGAGTACTACCTAGCTAGTAATAACTTAATCTTGCTCAGATAAAGGACAGAGGTGTGAAGAATTCCCAAATTTGTCGTGATTACTTATAGTCAAGTCAAAGACTCGATGGAGACATGAAGAGAAATATTCTCAGTGTGCATGTAGCTACAGAAAGCAGAGGGGAGTTTCAGTCTTAGTTCATCCCCTCCCTTACACCAAAGTGAATATACCGTTTCTCCCCACATAGATACATCAGTATCTGTATGGAACCACAGAGACTTGAATGAAGATCCAGGCATAAAGCATGAGCCAACACACATCTCACTGCCACAGTGAAAATCCACTCAGATTGTGGTATTTGAGTCATTGTTTCTGAGACTTCCAGATTCCATGAGGCTGCCTCCTACAAGCTTCCCCAGGTGATTTCCCTACCATGTGAGATTGATGATGACAGATCAGAGCCTGCCAGAGAGGTTTACACCACATCCAACTTTGCAATTAATCAGAACTCTTTCCAGGCTTCATAATTATTGGAGCAAAGGAAGCAATTAAGAGAAAAACAGTTCTCATCTGCAGAGGATTTTAGACCACACCAGCAGCCACATCCATAGATCAAAAATAGCAACATTGTTGTATTTGTCCAACTACTTTTCAGAGAGCTTCAGAAAAATTCAGAAAAGAATTTCATGGCTTTTGCTTTAAAAGAAAGAATTTTATCATTTTGAAATAAACATCTTTTTTTCTCAATAAATATTTTTTTACTTAAGCTGAAAAATAAGCAAGGATATTCTTTCCAGGTGGTAAATGTAACAAGAAACAAACATGAATAGAAAACTTTATGGTGCACAAATTAGGTAAAATATGTGCAGACATGCATATGCATACATGATTTATGAATACACCAGACGATAAATATAACATATTAGTGCTAGCAGAAAGCAAAAAGGTAGCACAATTTTATGGTCGCAAAGTCCTAATTAGCATAAAAAGCATAACATTGTAATCAAATAATTATTGATTAACACAAACACAGAGAAGCCAGATGTGTTGAAAGGGATGATAATTAACAAAGCAAACTACAGATGTTTAAAACTCATAGATAACAAATGAAATGTATAACATTTTTAAAAAATCATCTGTAGGCAAATCTTAGTGTAATCAGGTACAGCAATAACATACCATAAGTGTAATTGTCTGGGAATGCACATTGGACTGGCACCTGTATAAAATGTTGGGAACATCACTGCCATAAAATGCTTTCATTATTGAGGCATTTGAAGCTTTCAGAGGCTGTTTTCAGGAACATTCCCGGTTCTCCCTTACTGACCTGATATATTCTGAAGTAGACAAACCAACAGAAAGGAAGACATACAAAGTGAATGGACAACTGAAAATGAGCACTGATCAAGGGGAGCTTTATATTTAAAAGAAAGTTGTTTTCCCACAAACTGTAGATTTTTGCTAACTTTTCACTGTCCTTTCCTGTCCCCTTCAAGGGGCTCCTACAGCACTGATCACAATACCTATGATAAGCAGCTATTTGGGTGTCCACTGAAGGATAAATAAAGAAAATGTGGTACATACACACAGTGGAATATTATCCAGCCATAAAAAGAGTCAAATCCTATCATCTGCAACAATACAGATGATCCTATAGGTCATTGTGTTAAGTAAAAAAAGTCAGACACAGAAAGATAAATATTGCATTTTCACTCATACATAGAAGCTAAACATGTTGATTTCATAGAAGCAGAAAGTGGAATTGTGGCCATTAAAGGTTCTCAAGTGTAACAGACAGTGTGGCTACATGAAGTTTGGCTAATAGGCAGCACAATAGAATTAGAAAGGAGATTCTAGTGTTCTGTTACACAATAGAGTTAATATATTTTACAACAATTCATTATACATTCAAAAATAGCTGGAAGAGAGAATTTTGCATGGTCCCAGTACAAAGAAAAGATATATGTTTGAGATAAAGAAAATACTATTTACTCTGATTTGATTGTTTTGTATTATATACATGCATACCCCATAAATTCATACATTTAATATTTCCCAATTAATTTTGTTGAAAAAGTAGATTTCATTCACAACATTTCTTCTGATGAGACTAATGCTTTCTTTGGAATTTTTATCAGGAAACTGGGAGTTTTTGTTTGGTTCTTTTCAATAACATCAGATGGCACAGCTGAGGAAATTTAAGAAAGGAAACTGGGTTTATTCCTCCAAGCTCTGCACATTGTCTCAAGTATTTTAATTATATATGAAAAAGATTGCCAATCTCCACATTTTTCTTAGGAAATGCATTTAAGACTCATGCCAATACCGATGTGAATGACATAGGAGTACAAATTTGAAAAATCCTGCAACACCAACTTCGAACATACAGAAATTTTCTAATACTGTAACTCCCAGCTCCAGAGACAACAACACACATTAATACTCACCTTCAATGTTCCAGCCTTCTTCATCAGTGATCAATCCTACCCTTCCTAGGACTCCACCGAAATAGGATCATATACCATGTACTATCTTGGGTCTGATCTCCTTCACTAAGCGTCTTCTCTTCCTATATGTGCAATTAAACCATGCCTCTATGTGTATCAGAAGTTAATTCTTTTTCATTGGTCTTTGATTTCCATTGCATGAATATATCACATTTATTTACCCATTCCATTATTTTTTTCCCATTCCATTATTGATGGATGTCTAGTTACTTTTCTCTTGTTGCTGAGACAAAATACCCAATGCCCAAAATTAAGGAAGGAAAGGTTTATTTAGCTCACAGTTTGTGGAGGTTTCAGTCCATAATCAGCTGGCTCCAAGGCAGGGTGGCATGGCAGAGGGTCAGCGGTTCAAGCTGCAGAAGACAGCCAAAGCAACAAGAGTAAAAAGTGGAAGAACAAGCCTCTTTTCCTCCCTTATATTGTATGCAGTCTACGCGCCCTAGAGTGAATCCTTTACACCCGCACCATCTCCGTGCTGTCCTCTTGCACAGGCTCAGGATGTTTACAAAGTGAGAACCCTGGCCCCCTGCTGAATCGAGCTGGAAACACTATAACTCTGTTTCCTGAGGTTAGGGTATGAAAACAAGAGGTCCAGGTTTAACAAGCTGTCTTTGAAAAACTTGCTCCCTATGTCCACATGAGTCTTTGAGGAGACATCCAGACACAAGCCATAATAATGGACATTTGGACCACTTTTAGATGTTGTTTGTTGAAAGTTGCTAAGAACATTCTTATACATACCTTTGTATGAGAGAGATGTATGATTGTACTCTCCTGGCTATATGCATAGGAGAAATGCCATTATGTCTTAAGGCAAACAGTTCTCTAGTAGGAATACAAAACTTTTCCCTAAACAAAAATTCACACCCACAAGCAATGTAAAAGACACTATGGTGGACATATAGTAACTTTCTATTATTTTATATTTTCTTAATTTTTAAAAGTTCAGTTATTTCATAAAAATTATTGAGTTATTATTGTAAGTCTGACAATTGGGAAGCAGTATATGTTATAGATGGTTATAACTGATCAAATGAGTAAAAAAGTGCTTACAAAAACTCCACACCCATGTAAAGAAATAAAACCATGTGGAAGAACTGGGGACCAGGGAATGCACAAGAGATTTATATTGCCCAGAGAAAGAGGTTAGGAATGACTTTTGAGAAAGTGATGTCTCTGCTGAAACCTAAAAATAAACAGGCAGTTGCTAGATAACCAGAATGGGAAAGATTTGATTGCAGAGACAGGGGACAGACAAGAAGTTTTCTATGACGTTTTCTATGAAGACAGAATAGGAGTTATGACGACTGACAACTTAAGGAGAGTATTTCACTTGAGAAATGGAAAGGAGTTCACTATGATCAGAATATCTAGTATGTAGGAAATAAAATTGAGTCTGGTGAGGTGGTTGGAAATAGAATATGGAAAGACCTTTTCTGCTCTGCCAAGGAGTTAATTATTTAGCTTTGGTAATGTTACACCATAGACATATTTTAAGTGACTTACTGACAACATATTAGGGTTTCAAATGTTATTTTAATTATAATAAAAAAATATATTGGAGGACAACAGAGAAGATGCTAGAAGTTGGGTTTAGAGGTAATTGGAATGGAAACAACTGGAAAGCTTTTAGCATAATTTTTATTTTCAAGCTACATGTAATATTTAATAGAAAGTAATAAAATAAATAACAACCACTCACGGTCTCACCATTGAAATAAAGATATAAAAATTTTCAGCATAGTTAAACCTGTCTTGTTTACTATTTTCTGATCCTTTTTTACAAAGTTTTAAATATCACCACTTTTGCCTAAAATATTTATTATGCTTTGTATAATTTTAATTTTAATTAATTTTACTACATGTATGTGCATTTCTAAAAATATTTAGTAAAACTTGTAGTTTCTGTTTCAGCACAAAATGCTTGGAAGTTGCTACTCTTCCTAACAAGTAAAAGGCTATATAAACTGAAAAATCAACAGCTCTATTTAGATCCATAAGACAAGTGGGATCACAAGAAAAACTGCTGCCTCCAAGTTGCAGAGGCAGGAATACAAAGAATCACAACGTACCAAGCAGAACCCCATAGGAGAAATCCTTGATGAGTAGACACCTAGGTAGGAAAACCTAAATTGTATTGACAAATTACCAGAGGATCACTGTAGACAAGTGTAATGATTAGAAAATCTAGGAGAGCCAAGCTGGATGTGGCGGTACACACCTGTAATTCCAACACTCTGGAAGGCTAAGTTAGGAAGATGGAATGTTCGAGTCTAGCCCAAGAAAGAGCAGCTTAGTGAGATCCTGTCTCAAAGAAAAACAAATTCATAAGGCTGTGGATTTGGCTCAGTGTGAAGACTCTATATTCAATCTGTAATGGGGGTGGGGGGCTCTAAAAGTCCAGTGATCAGGTGAATCCCATGATTTTTTGAGTTTTATCTCCTAGTGTTCAATAAGATTCAAAGTTTTCACAGTGAATATCTGAGGAAAATCCCTGTGTAGAAAAATCTCAGCAGATAGAGTAGAAAAAGAACCATTTTGAAATATAGCAGAATATTTGATTCTTAATAAGAGAATAGAGAAAAGTTACAAGAGAAACTTTTTAATCACAGCTTGATGTGCTAGAGTGTCATTGAAATTGAACTGGTCTGGGATGAGGGAGATACCCAACTTCAGTCAGTTCTAGTTTTCTAAATACAAGAAGGGGAAAACCCAACACCAACTCCCTCCAGCCATTCTATGCCATTTAAGTGGGGAAAAAAATGAAAATCATGTGTGAGTTTCGTGGTTTAGAGAGACATGCTCAGTAAAAGGCTGAGATCTAATCATAGGACTGTTGGATACTTTCCAACCCTGAAACTTACCACCACTTCACTAAAAGTTCATTTACAGCATTTTACCCACTATGTTATTTTGTGCTATCAATAAAAATATTGCAAAATATAATTAAAAGAAATACATACAATTTGAAGAGACAAAGCAAACATCAGAGTGAGACTCAGAAATGGCAGAGATATTGAAATTATCAGGACCAGAATTTATTTATTTATTTATTTTTGTGGGTACTGGGGGTCGAACTCAGGACCTTGCGCACCAGCATGTGCCCGTGCCGCTGAGCGGTATCAGCTGCCCTTTTTTCATATGTGGGTTCTGGGAGTCAAACTCAGGACCTCGTGCTTGCCAGGCAGACGCTTATGCTGCTGAGCCATCTCACCAGTCCAGGAACAGAATTTAAAAGAACAATGATCATTATGCTAAGGGCTCTATGATGGTTAATCTTTTTTATTAGTACATGTCTGCAGTACATGTCTGCAGTACAAGCATTTTAGTCATCTCGGGGAATTAGTACATATACTTAATCAGCTTTTTCTTTTTTTAGTCTCCTTCTCTCCTTCCTTCTACCTCTAGTTTTCCTTTCCCCCTTTTCATTCTTGTTGATGTTATTGATCTTATTTCATGTCTGTGGCATATAATGTCCACATTCATTGAGGTTATTAGGACCTTGTACATGGCAAAACTTTGCTTTACCTATTTCCCCATCCCCTCCCCCTCACCCCTCATGCTTGGTCCCCTGGACCCCTTCCCATATGATGGCTAATTTTGATTGTCAACTTGATTGGCTTGAAAGATGCCTTGGAGATTAGTAAAGCACACTTCTGTGTGTGTCTATGCAGGTTGGGGGCATGACCTTGGAAGCTATAACTGTTTCTTGCCCCTTCCTTTCTGGCTTTTCTTCTGTGCTCTGCTTCCCAGCTGCCATGAGGTGAGCAGCTTTCCTCCATCATGCCCTTCTGCCATGATGTTTCAGCCTTGGAGTCAGCTGACCATGGACTGAAACATCTGAAACTATGAGCCAAATTAAATTTTTCCTCCTTTCAGCTGTGTATGTTAGCCAATTTGGTCACAGCAAAGAAAAGCTGACTAACACAGGGTCTAGTAGTTAAAGTAGACAGTTTTCAATGACAACTGGAAAATGTACACTGAGAGTTGGAAATGTGAAGAGCCTAAAAGAAATGCTAAAGATCAAAATTACTACAAGAGAAGTGAATAATGTTTTTGATGAACAATAGTCAACTCAATGCAACTGAGGAAAGAATCTCTGAACTTGACAATACCTCAACAGAAACCTCTAAAACTGAAAAAAAAAAAAGACAGAAAAAATTCAAGAATTCTTAAAAACCAGAAGAGACTATCAAAGAATTATAGGACAATCACAAAAGTTCCAACACAAGCATAATAAGAATATCTGCAGAAAGAGAAAAGGAAACAAAAATGATTGAGAAGTTTCCCCAGAGCTGGTGATATAGCTCAGCACATAAATGCCTGCCTGGCAAGCATGAGGTCCTGAGTTCGACTCCTGGTACCCACATTAAAAAAAAAAAAGAATTTTCCCCAAATTAATGCCAAGCACCAAAACAGATCCAGGAAGCTCAGAGAAGACCAGGCAAGATAAACAAAAAATATCATATTCAAACATGTCAAATCAAAGATAAAGAAAAAATTGTGAAAGAAGCAGAAGGGGAAAAAAAAAAAACTTTTATATAGAGAAGCAAAGAAATGCCCTCAACTTCTTGAAAACCAAGTGAGCAATAATACAGTAGAATGAATTTGTAAATGTGTGCAGAGGAAAACCCCACCAACCTGGAGTTCCATACACTGAGAAAGTATCCTTTAAAAGTAAAGGAGAAATAAAGGTTTTGTCAGACAAACAAAAATTGAAAGAATCTAATGCCAATAGACCTGACTTGTAAGAAATGTTAAGATCTTTGGTGGGAAGGAAAATGATTTAAGTCAGAACCTTGGTTCTATATAAGAAAAGAAGAAAATTGGAATTTATAAGTGAAAACTTTATTTTTGTTTTTCTTTCTTCTTTGCACTACTGAATATTGTTATTCATAATTGATCTAACTAGTAACAATTTGTTTAAAGTAATATCAGAAACAATGTATTTGACTATGTATGTATATGCATATATTTATGCATATGTATGTTTATGAGAGACAACAATATACAGAGACAAAAGAAAAGAATTCAGATGAGTTTGTTGTCATAGGCTGGTACTTGCACTAGCCATGAGGAAGAATAGTATTATTTGAAGTAGACTTAAATTGCTTTTAAATGTATATTACAAATTAAGACAACCAGTTAAAAATGGTTTGTGAGGGAGAATATAAGTGATATGCTAAGAAAAATGAGAATATGAAGTTATATAAAATATTTTCAGTTAAAACCACAAAAGGCAGAAAAGAGTGGAAGAAAAAACAAGAACAATGAACAAAAATAAAATAGTTAAAATATGGAAGACAGTAATTCAACAATATCAACAATCACTTTGAATACCAGTGGCCTTAAATGCACCAATTAAAAGATGGAGATATCAGATGTGGTAGTACATACTGGTAGTCTCAGGTACTTGGGCGGTTGAGGCAAGAGGATCACTTGAACCCAGATACTTGAGACTAACCTAAGCAATATACCAAGACCTCAACTCTAAAACAAAAAGATGGAAATTGTCAGAGTGTGTCAAAAAACAAGACACAGCTGTATGTTTTCTATAAGAAAACCAATTTAGGCTCGGCTGGGGATGTAGCTCAGTGATAGAGAACTTACCTAGCATGCTCAAGGCCCTGTGTTCAATCCAAAGAGAGAAAGAAAGAAGAAAGAAAGAAAAGAAAGAAAGAAAGAAAGAAAGAAAGAAAGAAAGAAAGAAAGAAAGAAAGAAAGAAAGAGAAAGAAAAAAAGACAGCAAAAAAAGGCAAGCAAGCTATATAAAGACCCTGATTAATGGTACATGAATGAAAGAATATATACTTTGTTTAACAAAAGAAAATAGGAAAAAGTGATATTAATTTCACACTGAGTAGATTTTAGAGCAAGGAGTGTTATCAGGGATAAAATGGGAAACTACATAATGATAAAGCTTTTTGTTCTTCAGAAGACATAACAATCCTTAACGCATATGCGCCTTACAACAGAGCATCAAAATACATAAGACAACAATGGAAGTAACTGCAGAGAGAAATGAATGAGCCCCTATTAGTGTTGGAAACTCTAATATTCCTCTCTCAGAAATGGACAGATCCAGCAAACAGAAAATCATTAAGGAATCTACTGCATCATCAATCAACTGAATGTAATGGACATCCATAGACCACTTCATCCAACAACAGAGCATATATTCTTCTCCAGTTTATGTGGCACATTCACCAAAACAGACCACATTCTGACCATAAAACAACTTAGAAACCACATTTGAAATACTAGAAATCACACAATGGACTCAGACCACAATGTAATTACACTAGAAATCAAAAAGAAAGCTGCAATATCTAAAACACATATAGATTAAACCACACATCTGTAAATAACACATGACAGAAAAAAAGAAATATTAGAGAAATATGAAAGTATTTGAAGTAAAATGAAAAAGAAAAATCCAAAATTAGTGGGATACTAATGAAAGCAGTGTTATGATGAAATTTTATAGCATTTAATGCATATGTAAGAAAAAAGTTAACCTAAGTTAACCTTAGGAAACTATACAATGAACAACAAAGTAAATCTACAATAAGCGGAAGAAAAGAAATAGTGATGGCCTCCAAAAGTCAATAAGAACTCAAGGAAATGTATTCTCCTCTAGAATTTCCAGACAGAACACAGTTCTGTAGACACCTGCATTTTAAAATATCCAACCTCCAGAACTGTAAGTTAATAAATGTATGCTGTGTTAAGCCATAAGTATGTAAAAATTTGTTCCAGCAATGACAGGAAATTAATATAATTTTAAATAATATTTAAATATATTTTAAATAACATATAAATTGTAGATGTCAAAGAAAAATTATTCGAGCATTTGTTAAAACATGATAAAAATATTTTATTTAGGATCTTTATGATACCTATATGGAGCACTACCATGGGATTTGCAGTCAGAGAGAGAGGTTGGACTAAATTCTGAATATAGCATGGACAAGTGAGAATTTATAGCCAATGAAACAAGTTGCAAACTACTAAAAACAATAAGGGAAAGGAAAGTTCTAGCTCAACCAACTTACCAAGACGCTTGCCAGGCAGACCAAGGTAATCACACACCAAGGGGATAATGAAGATGAGTATCTGTTCAAATTTTGACTGTGATCAAATAACAAGGATGGAGGTGGTGGTCTTCCTAAGTTAACTAGCGAAGTTCTTACTAAAAGTCAGTTTCACAAGGAAGTATACAGATGGGCCTAAGAGTAGCATCAGCAGCATGATCAAAATTTGGTCCAATGGAAAGTCTTTGTCATCCCTCTCCATACTCCCTCCAGATGGAATAAAGAGCTCTGGACAGCAATACCTTAAGTGAATCACCACTCCCATCAAATATAAAATACCATCACTCCTTCTATAAATGTCAATTCTCTTGGCTTCCATTTCCACTTCTTTGTGTTTGCCCTTTACATTGCTACATTTTTTCTAAATGTCTTTGCTAGCTCCCCATTTTCTCTCCACCATCTAGATGTTGGATTCATTCAAGGTTTGCCTGGATCCTCAACTCTTTTCTAGATAGCACTGTCTTCCTTGATGATCTCTCCATTCCATTCTTTAAATTCCATCTATGTGCTGATAATCTCATTTAGATATATCTGACTCCTAAGTTGAAAATCCGTATGCATATATATGGATTTCAGGAAACAATGAAAGCTCACCCATCCACTAAACAGTATTTATGAAATTTCTCATATGAGCTATACACTGCGATATAAGAGTGAATACAAGAAATCTTATCTTTTCTAATGGGATATATATTCCAAGAAGATGGGTAATAAGGTAAACAAACAAGTGGACAAAAAAAATTATACACTGTAAAAAAAGCAATATAAATAAAATAATTTGACAGACAATGACTGGGTGAGAAATAGAATTGCTTTATACCAAGTGCCCAGGGAAGGCACTAAGGATAGGAAGGCACATGTATATATGTATACATATATGAGGCATCTCAAGCTTACCCAAGAGATCACTCTTGGTTTTTGTTTTGTTTTGTTTTGTTTTGTTTTGTGTTCCTACCCTCAACATGATCCTGTGTCTAGTCTTTTCTCTAAAACAGCTCCACTGTCCCCGCAGCTGGTTAATCAGAAATTTTAGAGTCATTGTTCACTATCTTTTCTTCCCATTATCTTTTCCTCCTTATACTACTCTGCCTCCACAATAAGTTTTGCCTCACTCTGCAACTTTTCTTCAAGTCAACCTAACTACCATGAAGACAACTGAATGGGCTTCAACTTTTGCCCACTCATCCATTCTCCAGATAATTATCAGAATAATCTTTTGAAATTTGCTAAGTAGGGGGCCGGTGAGATGGCTCAGCGGCATAAGCGCCTGCCTGGCAAGCGTGAAGGCCCGAGTTCGACTCCGGGAACCCACATACGAAAAAAGGGCGGGTGATATCACTCAGCGGCATGGGCGCCTGCTGGCGCACGAGGTCCTGATTGCGAACCCCAGTACCCACAAAAAAAAAAAAGAAAGAAATATGCAAGGTAAATGATATTAATGTTTGACTGCCCAGCTAGACTTGAATAAAATCTAAACTCTTTTTCACAGCTTATTTCCTGATTATACCTTCAGCCTCCTAAACCACTTACCCTCCCTTCAAACTCATCTGCTCATGTGGGCCTCTCAATATTTAAACCTCTTTGCTATCTCAGGTTCTTTGCAATTTCCGTTCTATTTGGCTGAAACACTTTTCCTCCGGATCTTCTCGTGTCTGGTTCGTTCTCATACTACAGGCCTTAACCCAAACATCGACTATCAGAGAAGCCTTCCCTGGACACTTGGTATAAAACAATTCTATTTTTCACCCGGTCGTTGTCTATCAAATTATTTTATTTATATTGCTTTTTACAGTGTATAATTATCTTTGTCTATTTGTTTGTTTACCTTATTACCCATCTTCTTGGAATATATATCCCATTAGAAAAGAAAAGATCTCTTGTGTTCACTCTTATATCCCAGTGCATTGCTCATATGAGAAATTTCATAAATACTATTTAGTGGATGGATGAGCTTTCATTGTTTCCTGAAGTAGTCCATTCTAGAGAATTAAGCCCCTGAATGAAGATAAAAGGCTTTGTTCTTAGTTCATGATCAGTGGTAGAGAACTGAAAAACCCCAGCAATATCTAGTTTTAAAGATGAGAAACAGGAGCTCAAAATGATCGATGCCCACTTCTCACTCTGCAAACTCTTCTTTGTATTCAACACCAGTGGCATGGGCTTAAATGACTATGACTTGCAGGAAGAATTATGAAAGCAACAGCAAATGACAGACATTTCCAGTGAAAGCTTGAATATTTTGTAAGCCTTTCTATGTTAACTGCTCTCATTGTAGGAAAATAATATATAATTGTTGGCATATTTGAACTGGTGCTGAGTCTTTGTGTTACAAACTCCAAACACTTAAACTTCACTGCCAAGTACTGTTTGCCCGTATCACATACATTTGCAGTTTCACATTTCTGAAATGTTTAGTGCTTCTGTGAAAAGGAAATGATATGAAATGTAGAAAGTCACTTTAATATTTCTAATTCATGTTCTGAGATGAACAAGTATCTTAAAAGAAGCTTCAACTGACATGAATTCTATTGTATAGCTATAAGCTCAAAGATAACGCTGAAATGAAGCAAATCCTAGTGTGAGTACATACAGACTGCTCAGGAACTCAACACTTTTCACTTGCAAAGAGATTGACTGCTGGTGAACGAAAGTGAAAAGACAAAGAAAGTAGATAGCAGCATAAAAACTCCTCTGATCTGCAGTGAAGGAGAAAGAAAAAAATGCATATTATTAGTAGTTGGGAGTCTGATCTAGAAACAGAGGATTACTGAAAGTTAAACAAGTACGAAAAAACAGATAACTGAAGAGCAAAGAAGAGAGAGACTAGTTTCTGGGTAACAAGAAATTGTATAGTCGTACAGAATGAAGAAGTGAATGTGGATGTTTTGAGGACGAGAGGCGGTTCTAATGCCACGCCACGCCGTGAATAGCACGTGGGCAGCTGTGAGTGAACAGCAGTGCAGAGGACTTCTGAAGTCATTTTGTAATTCATACATTCCAAGAAACTGGGGACATCTTTGGAATTCACAATAATGAGATGAAAGAACGTTTTATATTTAATTGAATAGGAAAAGCAAATACTCAGTAATAAATTTAAGTCACAATTCTGTGAGTATAAAAAGGTACAGCGGGGCCGGTGAGATAGCTCAGCAGCACAAGCGCCTCCTGGCGCGCGAGGTCCTGAGGTCGACCCCCGGTACCCACAGAAAAAAAAAGATACAGCTTATATCTAGTTATCCATATATTGACAGGTATTCTCTTTGCCCACCCTTGACCATGGTGCCTACTTTCTTATCACTTATCAAAGTTTGACTCCTGAACTTCATGAAAAACATACCAAATATTCTCCCTTACAACCTTAAATGTTCTCTCCAACTACCGTTATGCCTCCAACACCCTCCCGCTTGTTTTAATTTTCTGCTTCCTCTTCTTTTTGGCTCTTTGTTTTATAAACTGCTTCTTAGTGATCAGATATGTAGGGGAGGAAAAATAATTTTCTCTCTAATCTTTTTTGTTCTTAGCTGGAATCTTTATAACAAGAGAAAATCAAATAGAAGTTCATTAACATGTATATTTCATATCTACTTAGGCCATAACCCACAGAATGATTAGTTTTCAAAGGGATGGCTTGGAATTTAGGCTTAAATGTCATCTTTAGCTAAAAACAGAGTAAGAACAGTGTAGAGGTGGCCAGGTATGAGAAATTAATAGTAAATAAAGGCTGGATAGTAAAGTTGGTGTGTACAGTTCTCTGGTGCCGTCTCCAGTCTGAATAGGGATATAAAGTAATTTATGGTGGTCAGTTTTTGCCTTTCCTGGAAGAGACAGAAGAGGAAACACCTTTGTAGAATTATGACCTGCCTTTAAGCAAAGAGGGGAAAAGAAGAATTAATATTTTTTTTAATGTCTTCAGCTCAAAATAGTCCTTATGCCAAAGTGGCATATTTTGGGGTGGCATGTTCTACCACTTTTCACATACACATGCATAAAATCAAACATCATTTTTATGTTTTCAAATTCTAAAGACAATAGCAAAGACATCAGTTGTCGATGTTTTAACCATGGTATTCTTAAATCATCACATAATATTCTAAAGCTAGGTAGTGAATAAGAAATCCATTTAAACTAATCAAAATTCTTAAGATTATCTTGTTTAGACATAGTTCAGTGTTAATCTATGTATTTTAAAACTACAGACTTTGATGTATAACAAAGATTCAACAAAATAAATAATCAGTATTTATCTGTTTATATAAAAATTCTTGTGTTTTTCTGTATTGTATTTCATCCGGCATGCCTTGACTAAGAAATTGAGTTGTGATATGTTGTGCTTCTCATAATGTCTGAATCTAGTATTGAATGAGATGAAATCAGATACAAAGTTAAAATAAAATTTCATAGTGAACTTAAAAACTTTGAACTTTAAATATAATTTTATGCTGCTGATGTCAGCATTCAAATTTTAATGTACCCATTGCAAATATAGTACATTTTATAAATAGCTTTGTCTCCAGTAATTAAGTGATAATTATAAAAGTAAACTTTGAGTGTAACAAGTATATACATAAATTGACATATGTTTTATTTGTACAATATAAATTTTAGTCAAAGTCACATTGAAAAATGTACATTCTATAATAGAAAAGTTCACTGGATACAAATGTTTAAAGCATAAGAATTGCTATGAATTTTGAGATCATGGTAATTCATCCTGAACCTAATACATTCTATTAATATAGAAATAATACATAGTTCTTCCGTAGTGATCAAAACTAACTGTAAAAGATGAAATCTGATGACCAAAAAAGAAGGCAATCACTGTATCTTGAAGTTTGCCTGCAGGTAAACTGCCTTGTACTAAACTGAATTCATTAGCAAAAGCAATTATTCTATATTTTTTCTTCAGAGACTAACTGCAGATCATGCAGCAAATCAACAATCCCCAAAAATGATGTAAAATGTTTTATTGTCAATAAAGCCCTGTTACTGCATAGGTAACTAAATAGCAAGCCAACAACAAAAGTATGTAAAATCTTTTATTATTGATACAATTGGAAACGTAGTTATAAAGTTACATGAAATTCTTTGAGCTGAGGAAAATCTAAAAGCAACTCTGCCCATTAACACACACTGGGAATAATCATGACCTAAGGTTCACTTATGATATATAACAGAATATAGGAGGCAGGCTTCTCCGCTGCCCTTGTTCAGAGGTCTATATACTGGTTACTTTTAGCTTCAGCTACTTATAAGTTCAAGGGTTTTACAATTCCTGCCAGCTTCCCCAAAGTTTTCAAAGTTCCAGTCTCAATTTCAGGTACTCAGGAATCTTCTAGACCACAGAGGTGGAAACTGTTCTCAAAGGGCCCTCAGAATGTACATCTGAGCTTCTTTTGGACTGAACAATGGGTGGGCAGCCTCTGGGCTTCTCAGCAAAGGCTGTCTGCAGTGCCTGCTCCAGCACGACCCCTTGGCATGAATGACAATGCAGCTTACTCAGAGAGTGGAGCTGGAGAATCAACAGAAACTCACTCTGGTCCTGCCTTCTCAGCTGCCGTACTGTGCTGTACCCTGGGCCAGACGCCAGCTTCCCTTTCTGCGGCATCAGTCCATCTCCTTTCTGCTTCCTATAGGTACTGTAATCTTTAGTTCATTTGGAAGTCAGGAACCAGGTTCTTATCCACTCATTTCAATCTATTGTTTATGACGAAAATATTATAATCTTAATCCTTCATAACTGACACTCCAGAAATACAGATTGAGTAATCCTTATCCAAATTCTTCGGACATTTCATATTTCAAATTTCATATTTTTGGGGTTTTGGAATATTTGTATATAGATCATGAGATAGCTTGGGGATAGGTCTCAAGACCCATTCCTCTATGTTCTATAGACACTTTATACATTATAATCTGACAGTAATTTTATACAATATTTGTTTTGTAGCTGACATCGACTGTACCTCTTCACTGGAAGTCAGGTGTAGAATTTTAAAATTGTGCTTCAATATTTAACTGAAACTCAAAATGTTTCAGATTTGGAATACTTTGAAGTTCAGATTTTCAGATTAGGGATGATTGCCCTATACTAAAAGGTATCACTTGAGGATCAAAAATTTGGGTCTTTTGTCTCAACCAAGAACTCTAGAGATATTTCACTATGTGAATATTCAATATGTAAAAATATTCTTGTTATTTTAAGTGTGTTGGTATTTTCTGGAAACAATTGAGAAAGAGAGTTAGCTCCCTTCATAGTCTGAGGAATAGTCAGAGGATAGCAGGGAAAGACTCAGATAATGAGAAAGTGCCCCAGCATCATAGACACTGCTAAAAGTACAGTCTGTGTAGGATCAAGGCCTTGCTCTACCATTAATTATCTGTGCACCTTGGGCAAATAAATTTACCTCTCCATGACTTACTTTTTTTTTTAACCTATATTGTTTCCTTATGGCTGCTGTATCAAATTAGCACAAATTTGGTGGCTTAAACAACAGAAATTTCTTCTCTCACAGTTCTGGGGGCTACAAGTCTGAAATGAGTTTTACTGAGCAGTTAAAAATGTTGACAAAGCCATGCTCCCCCTCAAACTTTAGAGGAAAATCCTTTAGCGCTTCCCCCTTCTGGTGGCCAATAGAATTTCTTAGCTGTGACTGCATCATGCCAATCTTTGCCTCTATGATCACATTGTCTTTTCCTCTCTTCTTTGTTTCTAATCTTCTGCGGCTTCCTTCTTATAAGAACACACATGATTGTAGCTGGAGCCTACCTAGATAATCCAGGATGATCTTCCCATTTTGTGATCCTTAATTTAATCATGTAGGCAAAGTCTTTAATTGCCATATGAGGTAAAATGCACAGCATCCAGGGATTAGGACTAATCATATCTGTAGAAATGATTATTCTAATATAAAGTAATATATTACCTAATATAAAGTAAGTTAATAATGAACCATTAAAGGATGTACTGCCAGATTTCCAGATGTGTGGGTTTCATATTTATGAATTTAACTAACCAGTGGTTGAAGATACTAAAATAAAAAAATTGTGTCTGTACTGAACATGTAAGAATTTTTTCTCATTATTCACAAAATAATAAAGTAGTATAAAAACTACGTATACAATATTTACATTTTCTTAGGAACAATAAGTAATGTAGAGATGATTTAAAGTTTATCAAAGAATGTATATAGGTTATATGCAAATTTTATATAAGGGACTAGAAAATATATAGATTTTTGGTGTCTACAAGAAATCTTAGAATCAATTCCCTATGGATATCCAGGGTCAGCTGTCATATATGAAATTTATTTAGAACAATATCTAGCATACAATAAAGCACTCAGTTAATGTGAACCTGTAATGATAATGATCATGTTAATTACAATGCTAAAGCAAGGAAACGCAGCAAGAGATTTCAAAATAAGCACAATGATTTTTCAATAAACATATATGGAGCTTCTCACCTCTGGACTTTTGTTGGGTGCTATCCTTATCACATTTCTATAATCCACATGATTGTATCTCTACATTGAAAAATAATAACCTGAGGGTGTAGGCATATGATACATATAGCTATTTTTGGCTTTGTCTTTTTTCCTTTGCATTAAAATTGATATCATGTCAGTAATTTCATCCATCCTGAATTGTTCTCAAAGTCAAACCAAAGATGTGATGTCACAAGATTGTCTCCTTTTGCTTTCTTGTCTCCTTCCCGTCTAGGATACAGACCTGATGACATTCAATATCTCCGTACACCGGTCATGGTGGAGGGAACATGGGCCTGGTTGTGTCCGGAGAGTGCTGCCTCCATCAGCCCATGGCATGATGGATGATTACACGTATGTCTCTGTCACAGGCTGTGTCGTCGACTTCCAGTACCTAGAGGTCATCCATAGCGCTGTCCAAATACTACTCTCTGTAAGTGTCATTTTTGTGTCATTATCTGATTGGGTCTCTTCTTTACTGGCACTTTGTACCTACATACATGGTAGACAGAGTCACAGATTAATATTAGCAGTGGAAATAGCAATTATGATATGGTTAGTCATACATATTGGCAGGTTACATCTTTTTCTTCTTGCTATACAGGCATTTTGTTTAGAAACAGTTGCTATAGTATAGTTTCTAACTTGGGATACAATTCATACTATTTAGTGAACATCACTATCTCCCAGCCTCGTCCATTAGCTACCTCAAGCTCTGTTCCTAATCCACTCTTCTACTAGTACACATTAGCTCCAAAAAGGAAGGATGAAAACCTAACAAACATCACATTTCAAATAATCACTCTTTAAAGATCAAATCCCTCAAGAAACTCTTAGCATGGTGTTAGGATACAGTATCATACGAAGAAACAGAGAAGAGAATTGCCTGGATTAGATCATAGAAGGTGCACATGCCAGAGATCTTTTAGGGTAATCCCTTTCCACCAGACTGTCCTACCCACAGTTTGAGCACAATGTGTAGGAAACTACATTTACAGTTCACAGCATCATCAGAAGTGCTATTCCTTTGAGACCTACCAAGGACTTGCCATTTAGTTGTAGTCAATATAACAGTGTAGCCATTAGCAACCACATTTTTTTCCTAAACTAACCATCTCTGTTCTTCTTTCCAACTGGTTAGTTAGAATAAGAGGTGCAGCCTCAATAACAAACAAATTGGAAATAGAAGCAGGTTACGCAGGTAAAGAATGCAATTCGGAATTGTTTCCAGAAAGAACTGTGAAAAAGCCTTGCTATAATTTACTATATGCATTATCTGTCACTTATGTTGCCCATTATGTGACAAATTACTCCAAAGTTAATTAGAGTAAGTCCCTGACTTACAGACAAGTTCCGTTCTGTGAGAACATTTATAAGTCAAATTCGTTTGTAAGTCTGACAAAGAGAGATTTATACACATTTGACACAAATATACAATGTAAAGCATTAAAAAACTAAATACATACACAAATACTATAAATATACTATTTTTATTTTTACTATTACCTTAAAATGGTGTTATAGTACAGTATAATATTTTCACTTTTGTTTCCATGGTTATTGCTTTGTGCTTCCTAGCAGTCCCCTCCACATCATCACTCCTTTTCCTTTTGCTTCTGATTGAGCACTGTAGTGCTATGCACTATCGCACCGTACAGCAAGCACACAGCAGCACAACTGTGACAATGTCTGGCAGACATGTGAGCTACTTCCACGATTTGTTTGCATCTACAAGTAATGGGAGGTCTGATTGTGTCTATGAAACTTTACAACTCAAATGTTGGTAAGTCAGGGACTTACTGTACTTAAAATAATATCAGTGTATCATTTACAGTTCTGTGGGTCAGGAATTTGGGCAGGACTCAGCTAAGTACTTGTCCTGCTCTATATGACACTGGCTAGGGTTACTCAGGTGAGCCCTTTTAAGCAGGCTCTGCCAGGACTGAAACATCCAGGGAGGCCTCACTCACCTGTGTGCTGCTGGCTCTTGGCTCCCATTCTCCGCCATATGGCTTATCATTCTGCAGAAACCTTGACGGTCTCTCTTATAGCAAGGCAGCTGGATTCAAAGAGAAGTCTCAGTGTGTAAACATTTTTCTAACTCTTACTCTAGTCATTTTTATTAGCATCCCACTGGCTACAGGAAGTCAGATGGCCAAACCCAAAGTCGACATGGAAGAAGCTATAGAAAGACAAAAATATCAGGATGCATGGCTCCTTTAAGGTCACAGATGTTGTGGTCTTACCTTATTTGATCAATCTGTTAATTGTTATTCTTTAATTTGCATCTCTGAAGTTTTAAAATGGTATTTTAGAGCACATTTGAATTATATTTTTTAGAAAGTCTGAACATTAGTATAAGAAAAAAGTCAAAAAAAATTTTAGTGTCTAGTTCAAAAAAAGTAAACTTGACCCTGAATTCAAACAAAGGACTATACCTACGTGCCAAGGAATATCCTTTCAGATATGTAACAGGAAATCCAATTTATATGCATAGGTGTAACATACTGTCATTTATCCATACAGATTTATCAGCCTTTCCTTATTCTTTGTTCTTTCTTTAATCTAGAAGTTACATATGAAATTGTGGTAAGATATATATGTTTAACTTTTCTTTGAAAAAATGTGTCTGTCAATTTTCTGAAAATATCTCAGTTAGTTTTATGATTCTGCATTGTTTCTATGGTGTGAGAAACCAAAAGGGTAAATAAGGACTAAAACGAATAATACCTATTAGGAAATAGGAAGAAAATGTTCAAATGGGAAGGGAACAAGGGAGAGGAAGGAGGGAAGCAAGAAAGGGAAAAGAAAAAAAGAGCATAGAAGAAAAAGTGGAAATAAAGCTTTTGTAAATAAGGAGGGAGTTGAAGGGAAGGGAGGAGACTGGGGAAAAAAGAAGAATCAAGATACATCATGTACAGGTACAAATTCCCTATGATGAATGTTATCATTATGTATATCTAAAATGTACCAATTAAGTTAATTTTTTTTAAATGTTAAAAAAATACTAGATTCTAAAAGTTAGTGTATTTTTAAATGTTGAAGACATTTTTTAGAAGCTTTTTGTATGTAGACAATTCACCCTGCTTTGTAAAATATTCACATTAAATTGCTAAACCATTTTGTGGAATACTGACATAGTATCCAAACCTTTACAATGCAGCAGGATGCCACAGAATCAAAAAGTCATTTCCCGAGAGTAATTCCAACCCAAATGAATAGCAAGGTGAAAGTATTTGATAAGGTGCTGGACTATCACATAAAAGCACACCCTAAGGGGAAATCTAAATATACTGTATATGTTGCCACCTAAAAGTACATGTCACTTATAAATGAATTTCTTGACACAATCTAGTGAACATTCGAAGCTGCCAGGGTGCATACATACTTCTGACTATACTACTATTCATCCTTCAGGAAATAAAAGGATTTGTCACTGCTCTCTGATTTTTCTGGTGTAATACATCTATAAGACAAAATTTTCAGTATTTTATCTTTTTATATTAAAATAATATATATCCTAAATTTGTTTCACAATTATAAAATTAGAGCCGGCCTCTCTTATCCGTAGGTAATATATTCCAAATCTCCCAGTGGATGTCTGAAACAATGGATAAAACTGAATCCTACAATATACTATGCTTTTTTGTCTCTGCACATATATATCAATGATAAAGTTTAATTTATAAATGAGACACAGTAAGAGATTAACAACTGGCCATAGATTTTAGCAATCCTAACTTGTGATTTATTTTCTTTCCCTAAGTACTTTCGGCTTCTCACATTGGCATACTTAAATCATCAGTATCATTACTTTTGTGCTTTGTTGCCATTATTAGGTAAAATCAGGGTTATTTGGACACAGCCACTTCTATATGACGACAATCACTCCAATAACCAAGACTAGCAGGTGGCAGTCTATGCTGTGTGGATATGTTGTCAGAGGGGTGAGTCATACCCGGAGACACTGGAGAGGACAGTGCCAGATTTCAGCACACCAACACTCAGAACTGCATGGAATTTAAAACATGAATTGCTTATTTCTAGAATTGTTTACTTAATATTTTCAGACAGAGGTTGACTTGAGGAATTGATTTTGACCATAGTTGCTTTCATGGGGTTTCTTCTATTTTCCAGGTTTGTTTTTGCTTTTTTTTTTTTTTTTTAGTCCACTATTAGAATTGTGACCTCTTAAATCTGATGACACAAAAATTATCCCTGTGCCTATATTCATTGCCTAATATGTGCTGAAATATCTGCCTTTTTGTTGTAAAATAGAGTTGATGCTTGCAGTATTTAACAGTCTGTTAGGGGCGGGGCAAGTGATAACCAAAAAAACAGGTGGAGAGCTTTGAGGTGAGGCAGGGTCCTTAAGACTCTGCCTCACCAGGGTTACTCCTTTCACTACTGGAAGGATAGAAATGTTTAGAAGAGCCTAGGGGAGGCACCAGCAGGGATAGTGGGGGCTGCTAAAAGGTCCTTTGGGGTCCTCAGGGCATCAGAGCTCTTCCAAATGAGAAGGAAGTATTGAAATGGATATGACTCTGCTGGCGAATTTAACAATTCTCTTGCATTTAAGACCAGTACTTAGTTATGAGACAAAGGAATTCCTAAGCATAAGCATACCACAGGAACCATATATGAGCTCGGTGGAATGAAAAAAATAGCAAAACTCACAAAGTCAGCGATAGGTGGGGTTTCCTTCCCAACAGGGCTGTCACAGGTGGAGCATCCCCAGCCTTGTGCATGGCCTTTTGGAGGAGCCCTGAGCTCCTGCCCACACCCTTCTGTCTCTACACAGCAGCCATGCATATGTGCTTCTTTCTTAGGAACTGGAGAGGGAGACTGCAAATCTGAAAGCAGGTTCTTGTTATGCTGATGTCACAGAGTCTTACTGCAGGGCTCCTGCAGATTGTCAGCAACACCAATTGAAGGTCAATGTGGAATCCAAAGAAAGGTTGTTGTCAGTATGTATGAGGGGAGGAGCAAAAACACAATCTAGTAGGAGGTGAGAACTCTAATTAAAGGATCCTTCTGTAGAGGGGCAAGAGTCCCCCTCCTTGCTTCACATACTCATCATGTGTTACCTGAAAAATGGCCATCAATCTCCTAAACAGTCTTCAGGTCCAGTACTGTGAACCATCACACAAGTCCTTGCTTCTAGGGAGATGATTTCAGAGTGCTAACCTGATCCCTCACTTATGGAACCTGAAAAAGATTTTAAAACTCACTTGTTCCTGTTATAGACACATATGTAATATTTAGCAAATTTTTCAAAATGATAATTCAGTGTATATAGCTTTCACTTTCTCAGTGATAAAACCCTAAGTCAGGTTTTGGCAATTCACTGTGCATTTTTCTATATAACATCACATATCCATCTTCTGGAAACATCTGCATTATAGATGGTAAATCTTAGCTCTTATATAGATGTTTGGTCTTGTGTGACTACTATTAATGTTGTCTATCACTGTACACCACATCTATGGGTTTTGATAATTTAAAGTATGTTTGAACATTTAAAGATCAAATTCATTTTATATCATAACATTCTCCATAATTATATGTATATGATTGGATTTTCTCCTATATGTTAATTGATTATCACATTTGTGATTATCTCCAACCATGATATTGCCAAGCAATAGAATTCATTCTCTTAAACTTCAATGCTTATGATTACCCTAGACATGTGTGGAGGTCTTCATAAATTATTACTGTCCCACTATTTTTAAATAATCTTAACATTGATTATTCAATGTAAAAGTGAGTTATGACATTTGGTAGACAAATACAGTTTCATCAGAGAAATGCAAAGCTTAATTAGAAACCATTTCTAGCACAAAAGCCATTAATATAGCAAACCTGAAATCTGCTTAATAATTAATCAAGACAAACATTGCGACTGTAGGCTTATGGAGGTATTAGAGGTAAGAAATTTAATTTTATTGACACTTTACTTAGGGTAATTTAATGTCATCTGAATGCTAGCAGATTTTTCATCTTTATCCATAAGTTAGAATAACTAATAGGTTGAAAAAGTAGCTCTTTAAAATAAGAATTAATTCAAAAACTTCTATACTCTTCCTTGAAAAGATCAAATTGTATAAATTCTGTGAAGAAAAAATTTATATCACATTTTGTATTCTTTCTAAATGAACACAGGCGGATTCATTCTTAAGTACAAACTCAGTCAACCACCTACTTTACACAAAGCTCTCAAGCTTGGGAGTGGGAAGATGGAGATAAACTATTCAAAGTTGAATTCTCCGTGGTCCTACCCACAGAATCTTTCTGTCTGCTATGGGTGATGATACAGCCAATCAAAATGCCAGAACTCACCATAGAAAAGGAAAGCTCTAAAGTTCATTTCTAGGTGCCATCAGAGCCCACAGGGGAAAGTACCATTCGATAGAATCTGTGATGCTTCACTTCTGTCTAAAAAGTTCTGTCCTGGATGAGAAAGAGGGAAAAGAGTTCAGAAAGAACAGCATAAGCAATGAAACAAAAGTAATAATTTAGAGAAAGAGTAAGCAATTCCATTAGGTTTGAACAAAGAGTAAACCCACAAACATAGTGTCTTGAAGCTGGAAGGAAAGGTGGCAGACAATCAGAATTCCCAGCTAATACACACAGTAGAAAAATGCCATGCTCTATCTATTCCTTGGAGATTCATTAGGTAACCTAACGTGAAAGTTTTTCTGAAATACTATTGATGAAAAAGAAAATTTACTGAAAACAAAGAAAGCGGGAAGGAGGAAGTCTTCCAGACTAAAGGAAACAAAGACACATGACAATTAAATGAAACATGTGAACCTAGACCAAAAGACAGGCAGCCATGAAACACTTTTTAAGATTTGTGAAGGTCTGTCAACTAGAAAAGAGTGTTGTACCAATGTTAATTTTCTGTTTTTTATTTTGTACTATGGCTGTGTAAGACATTTGAGGAATCTAGGTAAAAGACATATAGGAATCCTATATTCTATTTTTCTAAATTTTTGTTAGGTCTGAAATTATAGCACAATGGAACTTTAAAATATTTTAAAAATTAAAAACTTACATTCCCAAACAATTTTCTGAAGGAAACATTTGGAAATACTGAAAATTTCCATGGAAAATTTATGAAGTATCAATGGGAATAGATATCAAAGGATAGATCCAAAAACATTACTGAGATTTGGCAACCAGATGCAATGGGAGATGAGGACAAACCAATGCCCAGCCTGTGAGCCCAATAAGAGCAGGGAAATGTTTACACCCATAAACCATTTGGGAGAAAGAGCCAGGTTGAGAGAGCAAATGAATGTAGACTAATGAGTCTGGACTCCATTCTCACTCTTAACTTTTTAAGTGAGTAGAATATTTTTAAACTAATTACCTGTTTCTGGTAAAGAACTATCTGTTTTTATTTTGTACCAGAAAAACTTCTGCATTGCAGCTAGCAGCTAGGAAAGGGAAATCAGAGACAAAATTATCCAGAAGAATTTATAAGAATCCACATACAAATTTTTGAGAACAGAGATTTATTTTCTGTCTTCATAATTCAAAACTAAACAATGGCATTTATTTTACTAAAGTCATAGGAAATCTTAAAATATAGTCTCTGGAAATTCTCAGAGGTTTCTTTATATTCTAGCACCATAGAATTACTGATAAAGACATGGTTATTCATATTTGTTTTCCACACTCTATAAAACAATAAAGACATAAAATCATTTTTTTTCAAAGTTCAATACTTTTTGTCAAGTAGTCAGAAAAGCCCTTAGACCAAATATCAGAGGACAAACATAACGGTTTGGCAACAGGAGTATAGGAGAGGAAAACTTTATCATCTAACTTCCTCTAAACAACTCTAGAGGGGTCATTTTACTGGAGACACAAATGAGATCATTTAAAGAGAGGAATTAATAATAATATTTCAGAAGAAACAAAGTTTCACTTGTCTAGAGCTTGGAGGTTAACATAAAAATAATTAAAGATGAAACCAGAGGAGCAGCGTTAGAATTGAAGAAGACATGACATAGAATTTGAGTTGATTTTAAGGTACTGGCACAATGTTACTATTTTTCAACTGGAAGAGTGAAATCTATATTCAGGAAAGTGACTCTGGAGCTTCTCAAAGAATTAAGTGAAGGGAAAAAAGTAGAAGAAAATAAACCAGATAATAAGCTATTACTATAGTCCACAAGAAAGAAGATGGAAGCTTGGATTTATGTAGTAGCAGAATAAGTAGAAATCCCTGCACAATACACATGGTAATCAAAATATATGTCCAATGTTAAAATCTAAAAACATTGTTACAGTAAATGACACATTGCCATTAATTCCCCTCAGAATACTCCCTCTCACTTTGGACACACTTATCCCATCATTCTTGCCACTTTCCAAAGCAGTTCTAGTCCTCTTTCTTAAGTGTCTTTTGAGGCGTGATAAAAAGAGGAAAGAAAAAAAAACATGGTGAATGTTGTTGAATGCCATCCAACATAAAAACTTTACAGCGTATCCTCATCTACCTTACTCAAGAGATCTGGTAGCATGGAACTTCTGGCTCTTTCCGAAAGTCAAAATTGCTGTGAAAGGTAAACATCTTAAATGGATTTAGGACATCAAATAAGCCACAACAGTGCCACTAAAGACGCTCATGAAAGAGGACTTCCAGAACCACTCCAGCAAATGGCAAGAATGATGAGATAAATATGTTCAAGGTGAAGGGAGTATTTTGAGGGATTAATGGCAATTTGTCTTTTACTGTAATACTTTTTTAGTGTAAATATTCACTGCAGTTTTGAAACATACCTCTTAATTCATGCATGGAGAGAGGAAGTGATGGGGGAGGGAAGGAGGAAATAGTAACAGAGCCTAGGTATTCCATTTAAAAATTAAGGTAGATGATACTGGCACTTAATGAGATGAGGGAGTCTAAGATTTTGTTCCACTTGCAGTTTTCTCTTTGTTAAAAAAAAAAAGAAAAATAGAAGACATGGATTATTTTTAAATAGTTTCAATAATTAGAAATAAGACATTCTAGACATCACAAAACATACGTAAAAGAACCATAATCTGGTATGCCTTCTCAAACACTGCCATTCTAATAGGTCATAAAAAACTGTTATTTCATAATGGCTTAAAGCAATTAGTACAGTGTCAACCATTCACATTTGACTAAAAGTAAAATTGCTAACAAGAAATTGATTAACATAAATAGCTTTCATTTAAAATTGATTTATATAAAGTTCAAGAAAATATTTGCAATGCATAATTATTACTAAGCAGCAGAGATAATCAGGAAGTCTTGAAGACAATGAAACACGAACAATTAAAACTTCAAGGTACACAACAGCTTTTAATTAATGAGCTAAATTAATTCAAACAAACAAGGAACTCTGTTGTAAGGCTTGACTCTGAAAGCCTTTAAAACTGGTGATTATAATAATAAGAATAATAGTTATCATTTACTGAACATATTATATGTGCCTGGCATCTTCCTTTGAAGTACTATTATGCATAACCTTCAGACTAATGTGAAATAGGCTTTATTTTCTCATATATGTATATGAGATAATATCTATCTATATATGTATATCTATTATAATATATATGTAATCTATATAAAGAAAGTAGGACATAAAAAAATTATTATCTTGTCTAAGTTCCTGCAGTAAGAGGGAACCTCACGCTTGGTTCTGACACATCTTAACATGGTTGTACTTATTGAGGATATTTTGTTAATACATACAACAAAAGACAACTTAGATATGTATATTCTTTTATACATATTTTGAAGGAACAAAATGCATAATAGATATTGGGAAATGATAAGAAAATGTTCAAAATGTGAAGTAGAACAGGGGAGGGGGAAATGAAGGAAAGGACAAGAAAAAAATAGAGAATAGAAGGGAAAAAAAAGAGAATAGAATGGAAACAAAGCTTTTGTAAATAAGGAGGGGAAGAGGAGTTGAAGGGAGGGGAGGAGAATGGTAAAAAAAGAAGCAAGATATATCATGTACACGTACAGGTACAAATTCCCTAAAATGAATGTTATCATTATGTATATCTAAAATGTACCAATAAATTTGGTTCCTATTAAAAATATCTGAAAAAAAGCCCTGTAGTGATCTTTGAATTTTAAGATTTTGCAGATGAGTTTTTATTTGTCTTAATAGAAATATGGGCAGAAGGAATGAACAGGACACTCAATGTTAAAAATAAATAAATGCTGAAAATCATAGGAAAAAAAGCTTAAATAAAGGTTGAATAAAATAAAGAATTTTTTTCCCTTTGGCTGTACTGGACATTGAATGCAGGACTTTTACACTGAGCTACATCCTAGCCCTTTAAATTTTTTTGTTTGTTTGTTTTTAGACAGGGTCTTGCCATGCCACTAAGTTGTCTAAGTGCAAACTTGTGATCCTCCTGCTTCAGCTTCCAAAGATAATTTTCTGACCTACAAGCGCAACATAGAAATTAGGCATATAATAATTGAAATAAACAGCAACTCAAACAATTCAAGTGTTTCCACATGGATAGATTGCTTAAATACATTATGATGGATTAAAAAACCATGTGTATACAATCCTATTTTGGCAGAAATAAAATTATTTGAATATATATATTTGTATGATCTGAGTGACATACTATGTGAAAGTGATCATTAACCTCAGAGGGTGGAATTGCAAGTTTTCCGTGTTCTTTGCTTGTCTGTATTTCCATAAGAAGTCCTCCCCACTTCAGCACCTTCAAGATCTGGAATTGTTTATGTGTGAAACGTTCCCAAACTTGTCTGCACGTCTCACTTGCTTGGAGATCTGTTGAGTTTCCAAAGCCCAGCCTCACTCCAGATAACTGGAATCCCAGCACCTGGGTGGGGCACAGCCATCTGCAGTTTCTGAAGCTTCCTGGTGGCTTCAATGGTAGCCTGGTTGGGGCGTCACTGACACACTCCCTTGCTGCCTGAGCTCCTGCTGCTGCATCATGAGGGATGTGACTTGTCAGACTTGCTTGGCTCTTGCCAAGCCTCCAGAATGATTTGCCTTTTGACGGGATACCTGTGGTTCCCGGCACATGCTAAAGTTAGAGACAGCAGGTATAAAATAGCATCTGTTCTCGCTCTTTGTGACAGGAAATAGAGTTCAGTACGTTTTCACTATGGGTTCTTTGGAAAGGGCAGTAACCATGGCTTCATGTTGATAGCCTTTATGCTTTCATTAAATTAATATTATGTCACTTTCAAAAAAAGAAATTAGAGCATAAAAACCCAATTTGTAAATTTTGTCTATCTGACAACTTTATGTAAATTGAAATCTTCAAATTATGAGATCTGTGACTCACATATACTAAGCAGAGAAAACAAATACTTATTCACATGGAAGAATAAGTCATTTCAAAAAAAATCCAAAGTACTAGATACTTATTTAAGGTAAGGCTTGTGGAATCCTCAGCTATGTTGTCCAATGAGGCAGCCACCAGCCACAAGTTACTGTAGGGCAGATGGAGTGTGGCAAGTCCAGATCGAGACTTACTATAGACATAAAATACACACTGAGTTTTGAAGACTTATTACAAAAAAAAGGAAGGCAAGCTATGTCACCAATAATTTTTCCATATTGATTATTTGTTAAAATAAAAATATTTTGGGTATATTGAGTTAAATAGAATATATTAATAAAATCATTTTCACCCATTCCTTTTTATTTTAATGTGGCTAGACAATTTATAACCACGTTTGCAACTCACATGGTATTTCTATCAGGCAGTGCTGTTCTATAGCATCTCTGTCAACTGCTGACCCAACTCTTGCTTGAACACTCAACTCATTAACCCCGTGAGAAGCCCTACCTGTTAGTAGATTTCTCTCAGTGTTAAAGATGAATATTTGTCTATAGATCCAAAATTCACCACTTTGGAACTTCCATCTGTTGGCACTAGCTCTTCCTCCTGTGTATCACAGAGTTTCTGCTCCTCATTCGTATCCACCTCTTCTGATTTCTCACTGGAAGATTGCCATCCAGGCCAACTCTCACAGTTTTGTAACAGGACACCACAGAATTTTTGATTGATGGCTTGTGACAGGATCATGTATTTACATGAGCAATAGTTGTAGGCTTCTCAGCCATGGTAATTTTCTGCCTAACATTAAACCTGGTTCACTTCCTTTGGAAGCCACAGATGAGACATAGACTTCTGTTTCAGACTGGGGAAGTTCTCTCTGCCCCGTAAGGTATGACATGGAGCAAAGCGGAAGTTAAGGTTCATCCAGCAAGGATGCCATCCCCTGCCCTTGGCTCTTTCAAGGGAAGTGAACAGACTTTAGCTGCACAAAGACAGATGTCACAAGCGAATGACAGTCCTGAGCCCTTTTTTCAGCACAGAGCAGAGGGTGTTCCAGCGTCATCTGCTCCAGTCTCTTCCTCATGAAGGCGGACTGGTGTAATGACAGGTGAGATAGTTTCCTTGTCACTAGCATTCTTAATGAAATTTTATATCTAAATTTAAAAATGCAGACAAGCAACATAGAATGCAGAAGATTACCACTTTAGTATGTCATGAATATTTCAAGTTTCTATTTCTTGATGTCTATTTTCATAATTAAACAAAACTCAGATCTTTTAAGGAAAAAAGTCGTGATTTAATAGGCTATTGTCTGTGTTTTTGATATATTCAAAGAATTTTCATTACAATGTCACAGACATCCACACTAGATTAAGCCCTTTTTTGGGGGGATTCTTTTCATTTCAGGAAATTGACCTTCTTGAAAATAAAAACACATCTGCCCAGAGCATATTGTTTTTTCTTTTCTTATTGTTTCAACTTAGCTGACATTATTAATCACTAGAATGTACATGTTAGTTTATTGATCAAATAAAATTTTTTCTAGTCTAGGGAAAAATTTTTATTGCAAATAAATTTTATAACTAAAAAGTTAAATAAGACAAATCTTAAAGTTCATGGCAGGCATTAATTGGAGTAACCAGTATTTGTAGATACAATAATACGCTCCAGTTATCTCTACACTTAACTTAAGAAACAATAAATTATATGGTGATGAACCTAATTCAAAATATCAGTAGATACTAAGGCACTCCATAGCTCCTTCACATCCCACAATTATTTTATTTCTATTACAAACAACAGTGAAAAGCTCTGTCTACATGATGTCCAAAATATTTGGTTAATTCAATTGATTCAACCTAGATAATTCAATATGAAAATTCACCACTTGTGGTGGTTAATTGATTGTCAACTTGAGTGGGAACGCCCAGCTGAGTTGAGTCAACATGGTTCTGGGCGAGGAAGACCCACTTTAAGGAGAATTATTGTTGGAACAGTATAAAAAAGGAGAACGGGAGAGAAGGGTGTCAGCAGATCTTCCTTGAAGGAGCTTCTTTGCAGCTGCTTTTCTTCGGAGGAGTTCCGGCTGTTTTTTTAAGAGCTTTGGCTGTTTTCTTTCTTCCGGAAGTTTCAATCCATGTCTTCATCTTGGACACCATCGCTTGGCTTCCAGTGCGGATCCCTCCTGGCACAGATCCTTTGGCCCTTTTGGCACAGATACTTCAGCTTCCAGCGCTGGCCTTTGGGCCTTTCCAGCATAGACCCTTCCGTCTTCCACTGCGATCTCTCGGCCTCCTGAGGGACCTGCATGGGACATTGCTGTGGGCTCCAGGTCTTTGGCTGGATCCTCTGAGTTTTCAGTGCACAGACAGACATTTTGAACTCTTCTACAGCTGACTCGAGTAAGAACTGACTAATACCCCACTGAACTGGCATGCTAATTTTTCCAAAACAGTTGATCTAAGGTTTGTAAAAACAGTCTAAAAAGCCAGGTCCCCGTCACATATTATTATTCATCTAACAAGTAATTTTATTCCTTCCCTCAACTTAAAAATGCAATAATCATCAGCATCTTGCAGTGCTTGTCTCCTCCCAGTTCCAAGTACCTTCTTGGTGTTATCGAACCCAAAATTTCTAAAATCTCAATGTTTCTAGACAGTTTATGGACAATCAAAGAGTTTGGGTGATTTCTCCAAAGAGCTTAGAGATTCAGTCTCTGAACACTTTCCCAATTTATACCTCTCTCTTTCTACCACAGAAAATCTAGGCACTACAATGCCCCATAATCTTTTTCAGTGTGAAATATGCAACGTAAGGTGACCTTCAATGAGTGTGCCCATCTAGAATTCGTGTCATTGCATGATCCACTCATCCCCCCTTAGTATGAGCAGCACCTTGGACTTGTTAACTGATAGCATATGGAAAAAATAATGAGATGTCCATCTTAGGATATGTTATATGGCAGAAGTTCTCAGATACCCCTCCCACAATTATTTTACATTATATAGGACTGGGGGCCTTGCACTAAACTTCTCTGGTCAACTGAGTGGCTGAGTGCCTATGTAAGAAAGACTTAGAAATCACAGGAGAAAGTAAGAGCCAAGGAAGATTTTGCCTAAATTTTTAATGCACTCAGTAATCCACATACAGATCACAGAGAATAGGAGATTTTAAGTGCGCCTTTGTCAACTTGGGGTGCTATAAAAGAATGCTTACACTGAGTATCTTAAATAATGAGCATTTGTTTCTCACAATTCTGGTTGCTAACAAATCCAAGATCAAAGTACCAGGAGATACAATACCTAATGTGGGCCCGCTTCCTAGTTTACAGATGGAGGTCTCCTCTTTCTATGCTCATACTGGGAGAAAGCACCCTCATCAGCTCTTGTGACTCTTCTTATAAGGTCACACTTTACTTTCATGACCTAATTACCTTCTAAAAGCCCCACATCTTAGTATTACCACATTAGAGGTGAAGACTTAAGAATTGGAGGGAAGGGACACAAACATTTAGTCCATAGCAAAGTGTTTGAGCAAACCTCTAACCAGTTATTAACCAAGTACTCAGTTATGCAGACATAATAGTAACCTCTAGGATTTCAGCAAAAAAGTATTTTAAAAACACTTCTTTAAAAAGCTGAGGAGGGGGCCGGTGAGATGGCTCAGTGGCGTAAGCGCCTGCCTTGCAAGCGCAAGGGCCCGAGTTCGACTCCCGGATCCCACATACGGAAAAGGGGCCGGTGATATCGCTCAGCGGCACGGGCACCTGTTGGCGCGCGAGGTCCTGAGGTCGTCCCCCCGGTAGCCACAAAAAAAAAAAAAAAAGCTGAGGAGACTCTTCAGGAGCCATATACCAAGATTAAGTCCAAATAAACTATAGTAGCATGAAACAAGGAAAACCAGCAACAATAACAATCTTAGGATTGGAAGGAGAAAGCAGGATCCAGAGTTATTGTGATATTATGTAAAATGTTCAGTTTTAAATAAATAGCACATGGTTTCTCTTATGTGTGAATCCAAAATATAAATAAAGAACAAAATAAAAGATAAAAATAGGGAAATAGATAGTCCTTTGCACAGGGAAGAGGACCGAGATATGGAGGGAAAGAAAAGGAAGAGGAAGAAGGAATTGAAAAAAGAAATAAGATGTGTTTTGTACTGCAGACATGTACTAATAAAAAATAAAAATTGAAAAACATTAAAAATAAATAACAGCAACAGAAATAAGATTTGCAAAAGGACAAGAAAATATGTTCAAAATGACAGAAAATCATGTTTAAATAATATAAGGAAAATATGAAAATGATTCAACAACAGGAAATCTAAATCAAGAAATTTTAAGTGCGAAAACCACCAAGTCGATATTCTAGAATAGAAAATTACAAAAACTGAAATCAAAAATTCACTAGCTGGGGTCAATAACAGATTTGAAATGGTAGAAGAAAGAATTACAGAAAACAGGGAAGCAGAAATTATGCAATGTGAAGGAAAAAAATTGAAGAAAAAATGAGTAGAACCTCAGAGATCTGTTGCCATCTGGAATATAATAACATAAATATAATTAGGAATTCAGAAGTAGAGATGAGAGAGGAAACAGCAAAAATAATCGAGAAGTTCTAGTGATCCTAAACTTACCAAATTTAAATACAAAAGTTGATCTGTAGATCCAAGAAATTTCATAAATTCCAAGTAGGATAAATTAGAGTAGTTTTGGCCACTTTGTTTTCTCTTCCACGGTGGACCATCTTCATGCCATAGGGTGCACTTTTTTCCTGCTTTTACTTGGCACAAACTCTCTCTGCAGAGCCTGTTTCTTTTCCTATCTTTGATAAAACTTTGCTACTGTTAAAAAAAAACATGAGAGTAGTTTCACACCTAGACTGTACCATAGCCAAAATGTTGAAAGACAAAGAGAAAATCTCAAAAGCAGTTAAAGGAAAGCAAGTCATCAACCACAAATAAATCAAAATAAAATTTACAGCTGACTCCTCATCAGAAACTATATAGGCTAGAAGGCAATGAAGTGTTGTAAAGTGAAAGGAAAAAAAGTCAACCAAGAATTGTATATCCAACAAATAATGTTGAAAAATGAAGACTGAGAATGAAAACATCGTATTGAAAACCAATATTTTGTAAAATTAATATGCACCAATTAAAATATACTTTAAAATGCCTCTTCAAAGACATTAAAGCAAGAGACTTGCTACAGGCTTTTTAGTAGTTACTATTTATTTTTAAAAAGACATTCCAAGATAAAGACTGAGAATCTGTTGTACCAGACCTGTCTTACAAAAAATATTAAAAGAAAAATTCCAAGATAAAAGAAAATAACACCAGACAATAACTTCATTTAACAAGAAGAAAGGAAGAGCAGTAGAAATGGTAAATCTATGAGTAAATATATAAAACTGTCTAAGAGCCTCTTTTTCCTCCAGAAAACACCAAGTGGCAGATGATGCCAGTACTGCAGGAGGGCCCAAGGATCCAGGGACCATGCATGGAAGGCTTGGGTTGTAGCTCTGAAAATGAGGCCACATGGCTCACATACATGGAGTGTGTCCCATCGCCAAGCTGGGCTGGCTGGTCAAAGACATGAAGATTATGTCCCTGGAGATCTATCTCTTCTCCCTGCTCATCAAAGAGTCTGAGATCATTGACCTTTTCCTGGGGTCATTCTTCATGGATGAGGTTTTGAAGATCATGTTGGTGCAGAAGCAAATCATGCTGGCCAGCAGACCAGATTCAAGGCACTTGTCGCCTTTGGGGACTATATTAATCATGTCATACTAGGTGGTAAATGCTCCAAGGAAGTAGCCACTGCCATCATTCTAGACAAGCTCTCCATTGTCCTTGTGCAGAGAGATTACTGGAGGAACAAGATCGGCAAGCTCCTCCACATGTCCCTTGCAAGGTGACGGGCTACTGTAGCTCTGGGCTGGTGCACCTCATTTCTGCCCCAGAGGCCCTGGTGTTGTCTCAGCCCCTACCTCCAAAAAGCTGCTGCAGTTGGCTGGTATTGATGACTGCCACATTTCTGCCAGGAGCTGCACATAGGGCAACTTCACCAATGCCACCTTTGATGCCACCCCAAGACCTATAGCTGCCTGACCCCCAACCTTCAGAAAGAAATCATGTTCACCAAGTCTCCCTACCCGGAATCCATTGACCATCTTGGAAAAACTCACAGCAGAGACTCTGCAGAGAACTCAGGGTGCAACTGTAGCTATAGCATAGGGCTTTTATATGAGAAAAGTAAAATAAGTGAAATCTTAAAAAAGAGACTGAGAATGTATCACTTCTCTTTTTTTATGTATTTAAAAGATATAAGTTCATAATGAACAATTATTGTAAAATTATATTATTACATTTCTACTATAAGTACTCAACAAGAGCTCTGTTGAAGCAAGATTTACATATTAAGCCCATATTTACTTGAACATTAATTAGATTATAGTAAATTAAGATACATATTATAATCCTTAAAGAAAATAAGTTTAAAATACAAACTGAAGTTAAACCAAGAAACTGGTAAAATTAAAAAATAATAAATTGTTTGTTTAAAAAAGATCATAAGGAAGAATAAACAAACAAAAGGCATGAAACGCATGGAAAACAAATGGCAAACAGTAGATACAAACACAAGCATGTGAATAATTATAATGTAAATTGACAAAACATTCCATTCAAAAGGCAACAATTGTTGGAACATGTTAGTTTTTTAAAATAATTAAATCTAACTGTATGCTACACATAAAGACCATACTTCAGGTTAAAAGACATATAAATTGAAAACAATAAGACAAAAAAGCTATTCCATGAAAATAATAGCATTAATAAAGCTAAGGCATCTATATTAATATCAGAAAAAAAATTAAGAAAATTAATTATAGATGAGAAGATTTTATAATAACAAAATGATCAAGACTTCAAGATTACAAATACACAAGTAACAAAATGATCCCCAAAGTCCTATATGAAAACAGAAAGAATTAGAAGAAAATTTGAAATTTTGAAATTGAAGTTAGGTATTCCAATACTCCATTAAAAATAACTGATCAAATACATAAACATAGTGCTATGTACTCTTCGTTCTCACTCAGAATTCAAATGTTGTAATGCTAGTACAACCATTAAAGGGTGAGGTCTTTTGGCAGTGGTTAGGTCATGAGGACTCTGGTTTCATGAATGGGACTAGCACCTTTGCAAGAGACTTCGCAGAGAACTAGCTGGCGCTGTCCTAGGTGTAAGGGCACAGCAGGAAGCAGGGGACCTTAACAGAACCCAAACATGCTTGCATCCCAGTATTGGACTTCTCATCTTCCAGAAGCAGGAAAATAAATTTCTTTTGTTGATGAGCACCCAAACTGTGGTATCCAGTTACAGCACTCCAAACAGACTAAGACACAGAGAATCAGAAAGGGTATAAAAGACCTGCTCAACACTACCAACCAGCTTGGCCTGATAGACACTTACAAACACTCTAACAGCAGAGCATATTATTTTCAAAAGCATTTGGAACATTTTCCAGAATAGAGCATATTTCAGGCTGTAAAACGGGTCTCAATAAAATTAAATAAACTGAAGTTATTCTAGTATGTTCTTTGACCATAAAAAAACTGAATTGAATAGAAACAAAAACATAGTATATCAAAATGTATGGGACACAAAAGCATAGTATTGAGAATGAAATTTGTACTTATGAAATGGGCATTTGAGAAATGAAGATAATTTTCAAGTAAATAACCTAAATGTTCACCTTAAGAAACCAAGAAAAGAAAGTGCAAACTACCCCAAAGCAAGAAAAAGTAAAGAAGTAATTCATAGTAAAGCAAAAATCAGTGAAATTAAAATAGAAAAGTTGAGAAAATCAATACAACCAAAGATTTGAACTTCCTGAAGACCAACAAAAGTAGTAAGCCTTTTCTAGATTAGTCAAAAAAAAATCAACAAAGATAAAAATTATCAAATCCAGAAACGAAAAAAGGACATAACTATTGATTTTACCAAAATTAAAAGGATTGTATATATTGCAAATAAATTACCAAAACTGACTCAAGAGAAATATACATTCTGAAAATACTAACCAAAAGAAAATAAGTAAAATGAATTAGCAATTTAAAAATCATTCAACAAAGAAAATCATAACCCAGATACCTTCATTGGTGAATTGTGTTAAATATATTTAAAAAACACACTAATCAATCCTTCCAAAATTCATTCAGAAGATAAGTAGGAGTGAACATTTTCAGATTTCTGTTAGACTAATATTACGGAGGCAACAAGAGCACACCAAGACGTCACAAAGAAAAATCTATGGACCAGTATCTTTTTTATACCAAATCTAGTAACATATGGAAAGCTTATATATATCTATATATCTATATATCTATATATCTATATATCTATGTATCTATATATCTATATATCTATATATCTATCTATATATACATCTCCAGTTCATACTCACCTAACACCTACTAATTTGGCTATAATTTAAAAGTCAGACAATAGCAAACATAGATGATTATGTGGAGAAATTAGAACCCTATACACTGCTGATTGGAAATATAAATGCTGCAGCCATTTGGAAAATAGTCTGGCAGTTCCTGTAAAGATTAAATATACAGTTTCCACATAAAGGGGCAATTTCCCTTTTAGATACATACCCAAAAAATTGAGCACATAAATCCACAAAAATATAGCACAGCAGCTTTATTTATAATAGCTCAAAGTAGAAACAACCCTAATGTCCATCAACTGATTAATTTCATAGAGTGAAATATGATTTAATAATAAAAAGGAATGAAGCACTAATACATGCTACAACATGAATGAACTCCAAAAATATGCTAAGTCAAAGAACTCAATCATAAAATAATGCTTACTATATGATTCCATTTATATTCTTGCTCACAGTAGGTAAATCTGCTCACAGTAGGATAGGGGAAGAAGGAGACCCAGTTAATGGGAAAGGGGTTTCTTTGAGGATAATGTGAATGTTCTAAAGTTAGATTATAATGATAGTACAGAGCTCTGTGAATATGATAACAAATAAACTTAAATGGATAAATTGAATGAAATGTAAATTATATCTCAATGAAACTGTCTACCAAAAATTATTCTACTCTTTGGACAAAAGACTAATACCTAAAATATAGGAAGGACTCAAAGAAATTAGACCCCCACCTCAATAAAAGACCCAATCAAAAAATGGACAATTTCAAGTAATAGACACTTCTCAGGAGAAGAAATACAATATATTAAATATTCTTCATCTTTGACCATTAGAAAAATGCAAATCAAAACAACACTGAGATTTCTTCTTACTCCAGTAAGAACACCTGTTATCAAGGACCCGGAAAAAAAAAAAAAAAAAAAAAAGGCTGGCAAGGCTGTGGGGAAAAGGAACACTTCTACATTGTTGGTGGGAATGCAAATCATTGCAAGTACCATAGAAATTAGTATGTAGATTCTTCCCAAACCAAAAAATAGAAATTCTATTTGACCCAGCTACTCTTCTGGGTATCTGCTTAAAAGAGTTAAAGACCCATAATACAGTGATACATGCATTATGTGTGTTTATAGCAGCACAACTTACAAGAGCTAACTTATGGAAATCGTGTATATGCCCATCAATGGATGAATGGACAAAGAAAATGTGGTATATATCCATAGTGGAGTACTACCCAGCCATAAAGAAAGATAAATATGGATCACTTGTAAGAAAATGGATAGATCTTAAGACTGTAATACTAACTGAAATAAATCAGACATAGAAGGTTAAATATTGCATGTTTTCTCTAATATAAGAAACCCAAAATATAATTTAAAGAGCAAGATAAAAGTGAAATACTGTAATAGGAAACAGGATGGTAGACTCTGTGGACAGGAGAAGGGTATATGTAGAAGGAAGAAAGAGTAAAATGATCCACATGCAGTTATGTGTCTGTACTAATTCCTCAAGATGAATATAATTGTTACATATGGACAACATATGCTAATAAAAAATTAAAATAAAGAAAATATCTGAAAGAAAAAAGTATTATATACTATGACAAAAGGAAGTGTATCCAAGGAATGCAAAATTAGTTAACATCAAAAAATCCAGTCTTTCCCTGCTTTTTTATGTTCTGCTAAAAATAATATGAAAATGAATAAAGGTATTGTCATATTTTTAGAAAGTTTTAAAGAGAGAGTTTATCACTCCTCTCTTCTTTATGAGCTTAAAATCAAGCTGGAAAATGACCTGGGAAGTAGACAAATGGAAATGAGAATGTGAGCCTTATGCCTCATAAATCCAATTGAACAGTGTTGCTTTTGACAGGCAACTAAATTGTCTTTGAAACCCTCGCCTCTCAAATGTGGCAGCTTTGCAATTGAACAACCAGGTGTCTCCCAGTGGACTCAAATAAGCAGCAGAAACCCTGTAATGCTTCCTGCAGACAGGCTGGCTCATCTCATCTCTCATGTCTCTCCATGACACTATCCATTGAAAAAAAACAAAGAAGAGCTGGACTCAAGTGTCCCCAAGCTCAGTAAAAATATGTGTGTCCCTCCAGACATACATATGAGGATAGAAGCTTTCCTTACAAGACACATGAAAATGATAACTAAAACATCCTCTTAAATATTTGTGGAATAAATATGTGGTTTTAAGAATAACTGTATTTAACTCTGCAGTACTGAACTGTTCTTATCCCACCTAGAGTAGTATTTTTTTAAAGGTACTTTCCTTTTTTGTATACTGGGGGAAACATCTTGGAGTAAGCATGACTTCATATCCCTGTTCCATCCCAGCACTCTTTAGGAATTGACACCTCCCCAGAGTGGCCAAGTTCTGTTTTACTACACATCTACTGCTGCAGAAGGGTACATGTCGAATTACTAAGCAAAGTTGAAAAAAGCACCTCAAAATAATCCAGGGCATCATGGATAATCCTGTGCAACAGAAGGGCACAAAAAGAGAATTATTCTTGTAATTGCATTCTGTCAAACAGCTAGACATGCAGCAAGCAGTTTTGCATTAGAATGCATTTGGTTATCTCATTTACAATGGGCTAGCAATCCCATAAATATTTATTGCTAAAGAAAGCAGCAAAGTTTTTACTCTTTGAGAAACCTCTGTAACATGGGTGGTGTCAATGAAGTATGAAACCCAGATGATTCGGTAACTTCTTAATATGCTGAAGGCTGGACTGTTCTTGGCACGTGCACACAGGCTGACTACTGTTGTTGAAGGCACACTCCCAGCTGGCAATTGAGAGCATATGCTTTAGATGGGCCACCGTTAAGTCCACAGCTGTTCTCTACCCTGACCTAAAGCAGGACAAAATGTGGAACCCACAAATTAACAGACATAATCTTGAATGTTTGAGAATAAGGATCAGACTTTCATGAATAGAAGAGAAAGAAAAAGACAGACAAAAGAAACACTTGCCCTGAGATGATTCTAAACCTGTGTACATTACATAATGTTAATCCTCACTGTGGCTTGGAGGAAATGCATTGATTCTGTCTTTGAAAGGCATGGTATCACTCAAACAATAAATATATTTCATTTCTAATTCCATGTACTGTGCCTGTCAAACAAATATTAAAAACATATCACTTGTGGCATGTCTCTGCAGACATTTTCATATCCTGTCTACTTCCCAAAAGATTTAGGCAGCTAATAGGAGAAGAATAAAAAGACCAAAAATATCTACTAATAAAACAAAGAAAACAGTCAAAAATAAGAAGAGAAAGAAAGAGAACATAATTCCAAAACTTCTACCCCCAAAAAACATCTACTCTAATTAAATATGATGATTTGAGTGTCCTTTGCAAAACCAGAACAAAGAGAAAAGCCAATGAATAAATTCTATTATCATTGCACTTTAAAAAGTTATTAGAAATTCTCAAAACTATGAGCCAATATGTCATTTGCTTTTCTTGCTTTTTGTTGTGATGGTGCCAATCAGTTCATTGTGTGTGTGTGTGTGTGTGTGTGTGTGCGTGTGTATGCACATATGTGTGTATGTAGTACATAAACAACTATTAACACAGGAGAAACCCAGAGGAAACTTGTGAAATTGGAGATTATGATTTTTAAAGCAGGAATTCTAAAAGGAAAATAATAATTCTCTCTTAAACTCTGATGTCTGGTACCTTTCCAGGCACTGGAAACACACAGAGAACAAAGCAAACATGCACAGTCCCAGCCTCACACCACTTAAAATCTATGTAGAAAAGAACAGCTGCTAAAAAAAATTTTTCCCTCTCTGTTGGTTGTTTCTTTTGCTGTGCAAAAGCTTTTTAATATAATGAGATCCCAGTTGTTGATTCTTTGTAGTATTTCCCGTGGATTGGGTTTTGTTCATAAAGTCTTTGCCTACACCTATCTCTTCAAGAGTTTTACGTGTTTTATCCTCCAGTAGATTAAGTGTTTGTTTTAATATTTAGCTTTTTGATCCATTTCAATTTTAATTTAGTGCATGATGAGGTTTAATCTTTGGCATGTGGAGAGCCAGTTTTTCCAATACCGTTTATTAAAGAGGCTATCTTTCTTCCAGTGAAAATGTTTAGCCCCTGAGTGTCCCTGAAGTTGTTTCTACATCTTCTAATCTGTTCATGATACTTAGGTCTATTTTTTTTCCAGTACCATGCTGTTTTTATGATGGTAGCTTTGTAGTATAATCTAAAGTCAGGGATTATGATGCCCCCTGCATTGCCTTTGTTGCCCAGAATTGCTTTTGCTATTCTAGGTCTCTTCTGGTTACATATGAATTTTAGGATTGTTTTCTCTAGTTCTGTAAGTTAAGCTGTTGGTATTTTGATTGGGATTGCATTAAACCTTTATAACAGTTTTGGAAGTATGGGCATTTTGACTATATTCGTTCTGCATATCCAAGAACAGGGGATGTATTTCCATTTTCTGATATCCTTTTTGATTTCCTTTTTCAGAGTACCATAGTTGTCAGTCTTTCACTTCCTTTGTTAGATTGATTCCTAAGTATCTCATTTTTCTTGATGCTGTTGCAAAAGATGTGGTTTCCCTAATTACTCTCTCAGTGAGTTTGTGACTTGTGTACAGGCATACTATTGATTTTTGAGTGTTGACTTTGTATCCTGCTATGCTGCCAAATTTGGTTATTAATTATAGTAGTCTTCTGGTGGAATTTTGTGGGTCTTCTATGTAGAGGATCATGTCATCAGCAAATAATGATAATATTCCTCAGACAAAGGACTAGTATCTAGAATATATAAAGAACTCAAAAATATCAGACCTCCCAAATTTAAAGGCCCAATCCAAAAATGGGTATCTGAAATGAATAGACTCTGAAATGAAGAAATAGAAACAGCAAATAAATATGTCAAAAACTGTTCAACATCACTGGTCATTTGAGAAATGCAAATTAAAACAACACTGAGATTCCATCTCACTCGAGAAAGAATGGCTGTCATCAAGAAATCAACCAATAACAAATACTCGTGAGGCTGGGGGGAAAAAGAAACCTTTTTCCATTATTGATGAGAGTGTAAATTGGTGCAAACAATACGGAAATGAGTATGGAGATTTCTTGAAAAACTAAAACTAAAAGTTCCATTTGACCTACCTACTCCCCTTCTTGGTATCTTCCTGAAAGAGTTAAAAGAATCACACCACAAGGATATTCACACCTATGTTACAGCAGCACAATTTGTAATAGCTAAATCTTGGAAACCAGATGCCCATCAGCAGATAATGGATAAAGTAAATGTGGCTTTTACATACAATGGAGTAGTACTCTGGATAAACTTGAGACATTTTTAGTTAAATGGTTGCACCTTGAGACCATCCTTTTAAGTGAAATAAATCACATCTGATTAAATACCACATTGTTTCTCTGGTGTGAGAAACCAAAAGCATAAGTAAGGACCAAAATGGATGACAGATATCATGAAGGAAAAAGAAAACGTTCAAATGGGAAGGGGAACATGGGAGGGGGAGGGGGAAGGGAAGAAAGGGAAACAAAAGAACATGAAAGGAATAATGGACATAAAACTTTTGTAAATGAGGAGAACAGGAGGGGCTGAAGGGTGGGGAGGGGAATAGGAAAAAAAGAATTAAGATACATATGTAGAGGTACAAATTTCCTATGATGAATGTGATCAATATATATGACAAATATGTACTCATAAATACAGTATAAAATGATAAAGAAAAAAACAGATAATTTAAATGACCAAATGAGAATTATCTAACAGAAATACTAAATAAGTAAATAAATATATGAATAAATAAATCGATTTAAAATAATGCATTTTAAACAAGACATTGCAACACTGTTAAATGTTCCCCAAAGTGATGGGTGTGTACTCCTTGTATCATAAGCACCAAAGAGATTTGACCTGGTCTTGATTAACCAGAACATATATCTTGGCTTAAGTGTATGTTGGTTCAGAGCACAGGTTCTGGGGTCAAAATTCCTCTGTTAAAATTATCACTTGGCCAATGATTAGCTTTTAAATTCCACCATGTTACTTTATCTGTGTTCTCAGATCCTCATTTCTAAAGTAGAAATAATAGTACTTACCTTCTAAGTAGTTATGCTATTGTGAGGCTTAAAAGGGGTTGCTTCTCATGGCAGTGACATGGATCTAAACAGCATATTATCAAGTCTAAGGCCCACTGAGTCTCAGTATTGGAATCCCTCAATCTTCACTTTTGTTGCATTCCATTCATTAAAAAATATCACAAAGCCAACCCAGATTCAAGAGCTGGGGAAACAGATTCTACCTCTTGATAAGAGGAGCTTCAGAGTACAGTGGCCATTTTTGCAATCTTCCACATGGGAGGAGGAATGAAAAGACCCCTGGAAATGTAAAATGGGAAGATCTTAGTGTTTTATTATGTATGGGGAAATGGGCAAAAAAGAAAAGAGCCAATGAGACCAAATTTCCTGTCTGAAGAAAATTAGATAGATATTTTTGTGACTCACTTCATACATTGATTTCGGAGCACTTTGGATTTTAGTTTTCAGATTAAGTATGATTAACCAGGAAAGGTTGTGCCAGTATTCCCAAATCTAGAAAACTCCAAAATCTGAAACACATCTGGTCCCAAGCATTTTGGATGAGGTATACTCAAACAGTACTGAGTTGGGAATCAGCTCACAACTTAAGACTACAATATTAAAATATTTTGCTATTGTGTTGGATTGTTCAAAAGTATGAACAAACAACTCAGGCTATTTTGAGAATCACAATCCTCTTTATTTAAATATTTTTGCATTTTCTTAAACTTTTTACTTTAATAGCTAAAAATTTCTTCACTGTGTAGAATGAGACATGAGTTATTTATTTTGTCTATTAGAACAAATTCCACATGTACTCTGATTTATTCCAACTATGTTGTTTTTTATGAACAAAACATTTTTATCAAAATTGTAAGACAGTACATACAACAAATTGATATTTTAATGAATGATTCTTGGCACTTTTATATATATCCAATTTCCTAGCAATTGCAGTGGAAAATGTGTTGACATCTCCTATTGGAATCTTCCTAATGATGTCAATGCCTATGTCTCATAGGTGAGAATTCGCTCTAAGAAGGGCCTGCTCTTTGACAAAACTATTTTCCATATTCATAACACAGGGCCCAGAAAAAGTAATAGCATCACCTAACCACAAGTTCTTGAAAGTAAATATCATTGAATATATCTTTTTTGTTTTGTTTCATCTTTTGTTTATGTGCTATTTTTATTTCATCTTTCTAGAAGTATAAATGATGAATATTATATATATTCAAGGAATACAATGTGATGTTTAATATATGTACACTTTAAAATGAGTACCACAATATAACTAATTAACATATTCATCACATAATTACATATAATACGACCCATTGAGTAGAATTCATCACCACGGGTACTAATAAGAAAATTAAAATATCGGGGGGCTTCTTAGCCTTGACCCTATCAATGTGTAAGAAAACTTGATTGCTTCACCATGAATTTTCCTTAATATCTTTCCATATTTTCCTTTCTCCAACTCCACATTCACTGACTGAATTTAGATTCCATAGCAGGTCTTCCTGCCTCTATTTCCCTTTTGGGAGTGATTCTCTATATGTTTGTAAAATGCAAATCCAATTATTTACTTCTCTACCTCACAAATGTTGTCTATATTTTATCTACAGAGTTTATTCCACACTAATGTTTTCATTGTATTCCATAATAAATTAACAAATTAAACTATTCACAGTCTTCCAATAAAATAAAGGATATATTTACTAGTATAAGGAAATTGAGTTGTTAGTCCAAAGACCAGACTATTAATTTTCTTGGTTATTGTTCACACTTCATGCTTAAGAAAATTATTGGAAATTATTGAAGACACTGGATATGAGTTGTGTCTAGTATATTCAATTCCAAAATGTTGGGATTTATTTCTCTTTTCGGATTTGACTTCACATGTTAGTGGTGGAAAAAATGATGGCAGTGATATTGTCACATGGTAACTGCCTTTTAAATTTTTTTTTTTTTTTTTTTTTTTTTTTTGTGGGTACCAGGGGGTCGACCTCAGGACCTCGCGCGCCAGCAGGCGCCCGTGCCGCTGAGCGATATCACCGGCCCCTTTTTCGTATGTGGGATCCGGGAGTCGAACTCGGGCCCTCGCGCTTGCCGGGCAGGCGCTTAAGCCGCTGAGCCATCTCACCGGCCCTTAAATTTTTAATTTTTGTTATTTGGGATCCTTTTCTAAAATTCCAGGTGACTTAGGAAAATTAAAAGCTCGCAACGCTGAGCGCTAGATCATGCCAGAAATGGAGCAAATAAAGCATGATCCCTGTTCTCTGGAATTTCATGGCCCTTTAGTTGATACAAATCTTTAAGATAAAAAGTACATACAGGGGGAAAACATACTACATTTGGGGGTCAGTGCTGTTTGCATATGTAAGCATCCACTGGGAGTCTTAGAACTTATTCCCTGTGGCTAAGATTCCCTGTAGATAATATATTAGGTGAACCATGGAAAATTAACATTTTCGTAGGTCAAAGAAGTCAAATATTGGAATTCCAGCGATTCAAAAAAAAATAATAACATTTAACTGAGGATTCTTAAGCTGCCTTCAACTTTGGCATTTTGAAGTGAGTTTCTGTAATTGAACAAAAACTTTTTGTGTAAAGAAGCCCATTTAATGTTCCTCTAGTAAAAGGCGGTTGGTTGGGAGAAAGAAAAACAGAGCTTTCATGAGACCAAGAGCAAGAGTTGAATTTAGCTGAACCTCATTTAAAATAGAAATGGATTCACTCAGACCTCACCATGGCATTGCTGTCCTTTCAACTGATCTTTTGCACCTTTCTGTCTCTATTAATTCACTTTCTTAACCTACGAATGGTTTCTTCTCCCTCATGTCTTCAGCTGACTTCTCTAGATCATAACATTTTGGCTTCAGCTTTCTCTATCAACTGATAAACAGCATGCGTGTTTTGTAACCCTGAAAGGATGAATATCATTGAATCAGCTCAATTTTTTGGTATTAGGCTGCAAATCACTGGCCAATTTATGAACTGGCTTTCTCTGTTTGAGTCTATTACCCAGGAGTCTGTCAACGATCTGTGGGTGTGGGAGTTAGATGGCTACCTAGAGATAAGAGGTGAGGGTGAGTCACTTTCGGGGATTAGGGTGTTGCAGACAGACCCATTAATGCTGAGCAGCAGTGTCATTTCCCCCAGAATGGTTGGTATAAGAACTCCTGAGTCAGTTCTGGAGGTCTAAGAGCTAATTTCTTTCCTCCAAAAAATAAAATATAATAAAAATAGAACTATCATATAATACAGCTATTCCACTATGGGTTATGTATCCAAAGGAGATATAATAAGTATGCCTAAAGGATATGTGCACTTTTATGTTTAACTGCAACACTATTCACAACAGCTAAAATATGGAATCAATTGTTCTTTGGTGGGTGAACTAATAAAGAAAATGTGGTACGCATACACAATAAAATATTATCTGGCCATAAAAATAAGTGTAAAATCCTATCATTTGCAGCAATATGAATGAAGCTAGTGGTCATTATGTTAAATTAAATAAGTCAAATACAAAGAGACAAATACTACATGTTCTCACTGATTAGGGGAACTAAAATGACAAATTCACAGAGCAGAATGGAATAGTGGTTACTAAAGACTGGGAAGAGTAGGGGAAGGGAAGACAGAAAGAAGTTCAATAAAAGATCCCCAAACATGTCAGAGTAGAGGAACAACTTCTGTTTCTTCTTTAGCACAGTAAGGTGGCTATTAGTTAAGCAATCCGTGTTATATTTCAAAATGATTTTAAAAAGTGCAAATTCTCAACATGGAGAAAGGAATAATGTTTGAAAAGGTAGAAATACTCATTGCTATGATTTGATTATTACATATCATATATATATATATCATATATATATAGAGAGAGAGAGTTACCATGATGCCCTTTATAAAGATGTACAAATAGTATCTCTCAACTTAAAAAAATAACACCTAATCTTCTAACATTTTACTTTTAGCTGTAAGAATATCTAAGAAATGGGTTATTATTACCCAGAATATCTCTAATCTTCAACAAGCCTGACATTTCTGCACTAAATAATTCTTATCATTGCTGGAATTTGAGAGTTTGAGCCTGAAGGAAAAAAATCACTAAGTTGCAACAGCAAAAGGCCTGATTTTATGAACTAAATCCCTCTGAGAATATAAGCAATAGCTGACAGTAATTCTTTTTCTAAGTATCCACACTAGACATGCTTGAATGTCTGCTTTTTAACTTTTAAAATTAAAAAATAAAAAACTTCTTTTATAATGCCGGCAGCTACAAGAAGAAGAAGGGAGCTCCAGTGTTGGCAAGAGCTCTGTCCCTTCTTATCATCTTCTGTCCTCTTCTGCCACCGTTATTCACCTTCGGCCAGGTAGAGCATGTCATTTTTCTACAGGAAGTAAGGTAGCTAGACTAGCAATAAATGACCCCACAATGAGGTGATTATTTTTAACATGTGTAGATTCTACTCTAGCTCCAATAAATACCAAATGGAGCATGAGACAAATGTCACAGAAAAGTCCTTCTTCACTTCTGATGTGATGTGTAAGTACAAAAAAAAATCCATTCAACTATCACTAATAAATGCTATTAAAAAGCAAAATGTTGGGCCAGTGAGATGGCTCAGCGGTGAAAGTGCCTGCCTGGCAAGCTCAAGGGCCCAAGTTCGACTCCCAGAACCCACATACGAAAAAAGGGGCCGGTGATATCGCTCAGCGGCACAGGCGTCTGCTGGTGCGCGAGGTCCTGAGGTCGACCCTCAGTACCCACAAAAAAAAAAAAAAAAAAAGTAAAATGTCATCAGGTCAACGTGGAACTCAGTAACTGTACTATGCTTACAAAACAGTAGTTGAACCTGAAGCTACTCTCAGGAAAAACTGTAGCCCCATCTCCCATCAAACCCAACCTAAAAATACTGTCCTTACTTCTTGAAAAGTGGTTTTTGAGGTGAGGAATTGGAATGAAATTGAAGGGTGATGGGAAAGAGAAATGGAGTTCTCAGTCTCAACCCTCTTTCCAGCCTCATTTCCTTCCTCTCCATCTTTCACATTTTCCATTTATACGGGGAAGGGTTACCAGTACTCTAAGACTTCCTGATGGTTGCTATAACCCTCTGATATTGGGTGTAACTTGTCTTTCCAGCACTAAAGAAAAGTCTAACTTGATGGCCATGCAGAGTAGCTCCCAACAGGGGCCATGGGGCATGTGAAAGACGATGTGACTACAAGAACACAGTGCTTAGGTCTCTTGGCCCCTGCTTCTTACACTATCTTTCTGCTTTCTAGCTTGTCGTGCAAGTACCCAACCGTCCATCACCTTCAGAACTCTTGCTGTATCTCTTTTGTGTGGTCACACTATGAAGATGACCGGACATTACCTCCAGACTGGATATATAAAAATTTCCGGAGTGTAAGATCCAGTGATCTGTAGATTTAACAAACTCTAAAGGTGACTGTGATTGTCCAATATGTCTGAGTCCTGCTTAGAGGCTGAAAATATGTGTGATGTGGATTTCTATCACCAACAAGTTTCCTTCTGACTTTCCTCTGTTCATTATCAAATCTTACTGAAGGCTTCTCTCCCTCTTCAATGTAAAAATAAATTTAAAAACAATAATAGCAACAACGAATTCAAAAACTAAAATATCTGAGTGTTTTGCTAGCATTTATAATTAACATAAATGCTAAAATTCAGTTAGAGGTGAATGAAAAGAAAGATGTACTTTTCTCCCATTAGGAACATAGGGTCCTGAATCCTGTCCATGAAACCCTAGGGCAGTGATGACGAACCTTTTAGGGCTTTCAACAATCCAGTGCAGCATGCATGCCATGGGTTCGCCACCACTTCCCTAGGGTGTCTGTGGACACCAGTTTGAGAAGTTTGTAAGAAAGATCTCAAAGCACTGTTATATTGCCCTCTTTAGAACCAGGCAATCTTAAGTTTGGATGCCATCTCCAGAATTTTCTGGCTGTAGAGATTTCAGCTACAAGTTACTTAACACCCTTAGTATTTTTTAGTTCTAAAAGGAATTAAAAGAAAATTAACCATTTAATAGTGCCACGTATGTTTTGAAATATAATCAGATAATATAGCCTTGAACACTTTGAATGTCCAAAAATATGCTTAGTATGTATTTTCACTCTACCCCATGATTCATCTTAGTCATCGAAAAATATCTTAGGCCAGAAAAATCAATGTAATATGAACTCACTTTAACATCAGCATGTCTTGTTATTGGTTGAAATTGCTATTTACCAATAACATCTTCAAGTGATATGTAGTGCATGCATATTAAATGACCCTAACTCATCTACTGAACATCCAAATCCCACCAACTTTCAAGCCCCTTGAAAGACCATTTTTTAAAATGGTGTTGATTTGGCCAACAGAATAACTGCCTTCAATTATCCCCTTTTATATTGAAGCTCCCCAAGTTAGATGATTCTGGTTATTTTGAGGAGAACAGTGAACAACAGATTCTACCTCCCTGAGAGGGGACTGAGCCCCTCCATCTGACTTGATTGCTAGACTGCAAAAAATAACTTCACATGGTGCACATCACTTTAATTGCAAACAGCCAATATGAATTCCTCCCATGCAGTCCAGAGGTATGGATTTGCAGAGCATATTTTCTCAAAATACTTAAATCTCAAAGATTTATTTGAGCCAGGGGCTCCAGTCCCAGGCTCTCTTGTACTTTGCAGAGGAGCAAGCATATACAGGATGCTGAGCACTATAACTTAACTTGGAGGGGAAAACATGATGTTTATAATAAAAAAAATGAGTTCTTATTCCACACGTGTATACACACACACACATACACACACACACACACACACATGCCCATGGAAATTAAACAGAACTGACAGCCATCACTCTGGAGGGGGTCCCATTCTGAAAGCAGTCCCTGAGCATATTAAGTATGACTTTATCTTCACCTGTTAGTCCTCCTGGAAAAGGAAGTTTATCTCATAAGTCATTTGGGGTTGTTTCAAAAGAGAACAGACTCCTCTCCGACGCAATTTGTCTGAAGAACAATAGCTCTACTGTGATAGAACAAGAATTAGATGAAAATATCTTCTACTTATTGTTTCTTCTACATTTTCATTTGACCTGATATTTAATTTATTCTCTGGAAAAGGTAGAACATTTTGTTCCTGATAGGGATCCCACCTCAGGAGGCTTAAAACTCTTTTCTCAAAGTTCTTTATCAGAAATCAATTTCATACTAAACAATAATATAGTAAATGGATTTTCCAGGCTCTAAGCCTTAGACAAATGAACCCTATTGTCCACCCAAACTTTAGGAAAATACAATTTACAAAGGACAAATGGTGAAAATCAAAATCCAGCAGATCATGACGAGTCAAAACAGTGTTGGGAAGAGAGTCGTCTTTTTTATACTTATGATGAGGATGCGTAATGGTATGCTGTCCTGTTGCTCACCTGTCTCCTGCCAGACAGTGAATTCCTTCCAGTCTCCACTCTCACTGACTTATTTCTTCTAATGTCTAGCAGAGTGTCTAAAACATAGTGACCTTTCAATGAATATCAGATAAATGAATGAATGAGCAAAGAAATGAATGAAGAATTTTTAAAATAAGTTGCAGTGTCTCAACAAGTTAAAGAAATTATAATGTTATGGTTTGAAATGTGTCTTCCCCAAAATTCATGTGTTGAAGAGCTAACCCACAGTGCCTCAGAAAGCGCCCTCATTTGGAAATACAGTTACTTGAAATGAGGTCATACTGGAATATGATGGGTCTCTAATTTTATATCACTGATATAATTTTAAAAAGAGATAATTTGGAGACAGAAGTACACAAGGAGAATGCAACATGAAGATAGGAATTACACTGCCACAAATTAAGGAATTGCCAGAAGCTAAGAGAGAGGCCTGGAATAGATCCTTCCCTAGTGTCTTCAGAAGGACTGTGTGTCTGCTAAAATCTTGATTTTAAACATTGGTTTCCAGAATTGGGACCATCAACCTTTACTGATTAGGCCATTCAGTTTGTGTTGCTTTTTTTTTTTTTTACAGCAGCCCTAACAAATGAATATGCATAGCAATTAAAAATCTAGAAGCAGGAAGAATCCCAAATATATTGAAAAGAGATATGAAGAAAACATATCTACCATTTTGAGTGTCCCTACCAGAAGCCAAGATGGAAGTAGACTAATGCTTTGGAGGAGATAAGCAGGACCCCTGAATGGAGCACCAAGCAGTAATCAGATGGGAACTTGGGGGGGAAGACAGAAGGCAGCTGCTGAAGGAGGGTGGAAAGCCAATAACACATGAGGACCTCCTTGACATAACTGCTTCAAGTTAGAATGAGAGCTGGTTATATGTTGACTTCCTCGGGGTTAGATTGACACAGGGACTGGGAATGGAGCAGAGTGCACCTAGGGATTCAGGGAATATGGGTGTGGTAGGGATGTATGAACAAGGAACTGGTCCAGCCAAAACAATATCATTGTGTTTGGGGGTGCTAATGTCCTTCAAAGGCTCATGTGTTGAAGACTTGGTCCCCAGCCTATTGCACTATTGGGAGGTGATGGAACCTTAAGTAAGTGCAGCCTAGTGGAAGGAAGTTAGGTTATAGAAGAAATGGCCGTAGAGGAGACTGTAGTACCCCAACACTTCCTCTTCCTCTCACATTGCTTCCTGGCCAACCCGAAGCAAGCAGGTTCCTCTGCCTCACCACAGGCTCAACTGCAACTTGCCAACCAATCACAGACTGAAATCTCCAAAACTGCAAGCCAGAATTAAACTCCATTTTAAAATTTGATTTATCTCAGTATTTTGTTACAGTAACAGAAAGCTAACACAGGGATACATTTCCTGCTTAGATTGGCTACTGCACATATAACTACAGTATTATTTCATATATGCCAGTAACTGATTCTGCCGGTCATCGCACATAGTGGGGAGTTCCCGTGAGGCTCTCTGTATGACACAAAGAGATTGGTAGAAATACAGAGTGAGATCAAAGACTAAGCCTACTACCTTGCTACTTACCTGTTGTGATATAATTCCAACTTATTACTAAATTTTATTATGTCATGTCAGATATATTCCTAAAAGACAGAATTCCCTGTAAACAAAACTAAAAAGTCATGATATAGATCATGAGAGGTACAGTCTGCACCTCCAAGGGATTTTCTCCACCATCAATTTTAGTAAACTTGTCCTTTCCTTCTTAAAATATCATCAGACAGATGTCTTTCCTATTTTTAATTATCTGCATTAAACAACCAGGAGTTGTACTGCATACTAACGCTTGTTCTCAGAGTGGTGAAAGAGATGGTGCAGAATGGAGAGTGGGTGATAAGAAAATGGCACAGTTTCGCTGTATGGCAATTAACTAAAAATATGAATCAGACAGAAAAAACAGTACAGTGATTTTCCTGTCCAAAATCATAGCTGGAAGAGTCTTTTTTTATTAGTACATGTTTGAGGTACATAATGAATACAGTCATTGTGAGTAGTTGGTATGTGTACCTGACACATCTTAATTATTTTTACATCTCTTTCCCTCTCCACCTTCCCCCTCACTCCCTCTTCCCATTTGCCACTACTGTACATCTCATTAACCATGAGAATCTGTTTTGAGAACTGCACTGTTACAATTTTCTCATTGTGCTAACATCACGAAGTGTACCAGCACAACCCTAGATGCCATGGTCTCCTATAAACCTGAATCATACAGAACAGCCTCCTGCTCCCAGACTACAAACCCAGTAGCACATTTCTGTACTGAATACTGTAGGAAATTGTAATGCAATAGTAGACACAAAGTATCTAGGTATAACTGAACATATAAAAAATATGGGGCTGGTGAGATGGCTCAGAGGAGTAAGTGCCTGCTGGCGCACAAGATCCTGAGGTCGACCCCCGGTACCCACAAAAAAAAAAAGTGTGGTAAAAATACTAAAAACGTATTGTTTTTAAAATGACCCATCTGTGTAGGGCACTAACCACACACGAGCTTCCAGGACAGAAGGTCTCTCCGGGGGAGACGGTGAGTGATTGGTGAGTAAGTGGGAAGGCCCGGGGTATTACTGCACACCACTGCAGACCTGACAAACACTGCACATATACGCTGCACTCAATTTATATTTTTTAATTCTCCTTTCCATAATAAATTGACCTTAGCCTACTTTTCTTTATTGATACATTTTTTAAAATCTTTTGATTCTTTTGGAATAACACTTAAAACATAAGCACGTTATACAGTTGTACAAAAAAATTTTTATGTCCTTCTATAAGAATTTTTCTTTCCCTTTTTTTTTTCTTTTTGTCTTTTTGAGACAGGGTTTCACTATGTAGTTCAGACTGGCCTTGAACTCACTTTGTAGCCCAGGCTGGCCTCAAACTCACAGCCATTCTCCTACCTCAGCCTCCCAATTGCTGGGATTACAGCCGTGTGCCATCACACCTGGCCAAATTTTTCTATTTTTAAAATATTTTTATTTCACTTTTGAAAATTTTTGTTTAACTAAGACTGATCCACACATTAGCCTGCACAGGGTCGGGATCGTTATCACTGTCTCCCCCACACACCTCATCCACTTGGAAGACCTTCAGGTGCAGTAACAGTCCCATAGCTGTCACCTCCAATAACAATGGCTCTTCAGTGACTCCTGAAGGGCCTCTTTTGCAGTTAACAGGTTTTATTCTACGAGTAGGCGTATACTCTAAAATAATGATACAAAGTATAACATAGTAATACATAAACCAGTAACACCTTTGTTTATGAACATTATCAATACTATGCATTAAAAATTGTGCGTTCTGTACTTTTATATGACTAGCAGTGCCATTGGTATGTTTACAACAGCCTCATCTCAAATGCACGAGTAATACATTATGCTGTGATATCACTAGGTGATAGAAATTTTTCAGTTCCTTTATAATTTTATGGGAACTTCATTGTACATGCAGTCTGTCATTAACCAAAAGATTGCTATATGAAACATGACTGTATTGTTCTTTCATTATTTTATATCAAGCATTTAGCTTAGGAAACTTTTTGCTACAAATGATGGATTTTTGTTAATTTATATCATTCATATCCGTGAATAGAAACAATACAAGAGATACTTAACAGATACTCTCAAGACTAAATTGAATAAATGTTAATTAACATTTTGCCATTTTATAAAGCACCCTTGCATTTTGTTTTCCCCATTCCTCTTAAAGTTGGTGTGTGTCCTTCCCAGTGTAGTTCTTACCTTATTAATGGGTATGGAATTGCTCCTAACACATACAGGCTTGTAAATTTTGTTTCATGTCTATTTACTATGCATTTGTCTTGCTTCCTATCTTTACCTTTCCTAATTTATGAAGGATTTATGGATTTCCTTCTCCATTCTATTTGTTTTCCTTCTGCCACATAAAAAGTTATATATCTATTTTGCATTTTTCAATGGTTATACTTAAAATTTTACATTTGTATTGGAGTTTAAAAATCTAACTTTAGACTTGCATCTTTGTTATCACATTAATGACTTTATAACACTTTAATTCCAGTCATCCATTTTCCATGTAAAATTTTTTCTAGTTCCATCGTATTTATAATGAGCACAACATAGTAGTTAGCATTTACAACTGTCTGTTGTGATGTGTTCATATGCTTATTAATTTGTTGATCACTGTTGCACCTCACACCTCTCTCCTTTTGCTCTTCCTTCAGTTTCCCTCTTCTAAAGTACCTGCTTTGTGCCACTCCCTCACAAGGACTTGAGCCTGTAGTTCTTTGTTGGTCTGAATGTCTATATTTCAGTCTCATTTTATAATAGTCCTGTACAATGGTTATTCTAAGCCAACAGCCATTTTCTTTGTTGTTTTTCTTAATGTTTTTTTAGTTTCCTAGTACATGTTTGCAGTTCATGCAGTTAACAATCATCTTGGGGAGTGGTTACATACATGTACATACCACAGCTTGTTTTTTGTTTTTAATCTCCTTCCCTTTCCCTCTCCCTCCCTCCTCCTGCAATTCCTATGTGCCATTTTTTCATAATTGTTGTTATAGCATATAATGATCATTATTGTTGTTATAGTATATAATGCTTACACTAATTGAGGTAATTAAGTTTCTGTGCAAGGCATATCTTCATTCTACTTATTTCTCCTTCCCCTCCTCCTCAACTTTCACTTTTTTCCCCTTGGACCACTTCTCTCTTACAAGAGATCCATCCTCTTGTCCCTGTCTATCCATCCTTTATTATTCTCTTTGTTTGTACTTTGCCTCATTCAAATGAGAGATACCATACAGCATTTAAGCTTATGTGTCTGGTTTATATTACTCAACATTATATTTTCCATGTATATCCATTTTCCTACAAATGTTCAAATCTGTCATCCTTTATAGCAGAGTAGTATTCCATTATATATGGATACAACATTTATTTATCCAGCCACTGTTGATGAGTACACAGGCTGCTTCCAGGATTTAGTTATAATGAGTTGTGCTGCTATAAATATTGGTATGCAGGTATGGCTGAAGTATGATGGCTTAAACTCTAACAGAGGGATCGCTGGGTCATATGGAATTTCTAATTTCAGTTCTTTAAGAAATCTTCATATGGATTTCCCTAATGGTTGTACTAGTTTTCGTTCCCACCAACAGTGAAGGAGGGTTCCTTTTGCACCATAGCCTCACCAGCATTTGTTATCATTTGACTTCTTGATGATTGCCATTCTTTCTGGAGTAAGATGGAATCTTAGTATTGTTTGAATTTGCATTTCTGTAATGGCCAGAGATGTTGAATATTTTTTCATATATTTGATGACCATTTGGATTTCTTCCTCTTGAAGTGTCTGTTCATTTCTCTTGTCCATTTCTTGACTGAATCTTTAATTTTACGCAGTTTAATTTTTCTGAACTCTTTTTGTATTTTAGATATCAGTCCTTTGTCTAAGACATAGCTGGCAAATTTTTTCCCTTTCTGTAAGTTGTCTCTTCACTCTGCTGATTGATTCTTTTGCTGTACAGAAGATTTTGATCTGATATAATCTCATTTGTTGATTGTTGCTCCTATTTCTTGTGCAATTGAGGTTCTGTTTAGAAAATCCTTTCCTACATCTATGTCTTCAAGTGTTCTACCTATTTTATCTTTCAGTAGGTTTAATGTTTCATTTTAATGTTTACCTCTTTAACCCATTTTGACTTTGATTTACTGTATGATGAGAGATAAGGGTCCAGTTTCAATCTTCTGCCCATAGATAACCAGTTTTCCCAGCACCACTTGTTGAATAGGCTATCTTTCCTCCAACATATGCTTTTGGCCCAATTGTCAAAAATTAAATAGCCGAATGGGGTAATTTCTGCATCCTCAATTCTGTTCCATTGATCCAAGTATATGTTTTTGTTCCAGTATCATCCTGTTTTTATCACTATTGCTTTGTAGTATAGCTTGATGTCAGGTATTGCTATGCCTCCTGCTTTGCTCTTCTTTCCCAAAATTGCTTTTGCTATTCTGGGTATCTCCTGGTTTATATGAATTTTAGGATTGTTTTTTCCTAGACCTGAAAAGTTGAGTCAACAGCAGTTGTCCTCCACATGTCATCCTGTGATGGCTATTGCTGTGGTCTGATATTACTAATTATATTAGTTCATTAAGTGTGCTCAGATGCATGTATGTATGAAAAAAATACTTGACCTGAAATTTTCATTAAAAAGTTATAGGTAATTAAGTAGTTCTTCTACTGCCATATTTAAATATTCTCAAAATAATCCAAAACCTTTCTTAAAAAATATATTGATTGTTTTCCTAAGCTGAGCTTTCATAGATTTGCTTTATTGTTTCTCACAATCACAGAAAATTGTTTTACTAATTCTACATTTTATAGATCAAAAAAAAAAAAAAAAAACTGAAGCTCAGAGTGGCCAAATAATTTAATCTTGACCACCTAACTGAAAAATGACTCTCATGGCAGGCAAACTTAGGTCTTCTAATTCCAAGTCCAGTATAGTTGCCAGTATAGAGTCAGTGATACGCACTTTCACTTTTAATTTATTTTCATGTCAGTGAAAAGAAGAGAATAATATTAAGCAAGACATAGAGACTTTGATGAGTATTAGTCAATTGTCACATAATTTATGATAGAGTCTTCCTCGCCAGGTACAGGGTACAAGGCAGACCCCGACCCTCAAGGATCAGAAACCTCAACAAGCCCCTGGGGGCTGGGAAAGCTGCTCTCCTTTAGAAGGCTCAGTGCAGAGCTCAGCGGCTTATTGCAAAGTCATGTTTGTGAGTTTTAGATTCAGGGTAGCATCTCTCAGCCATGTGTTGAGAAATTGAAAAATGGCAAAATTGAAAAATAAATGACCTTTGAAATACAGAAGAGCCTTTACTCTGGAGAAAAATGTAATTTTGTTTTCAGACACATTCTGCTTCTATTTATGATTTGAGGAGAGCTCAAGTCATGCCAGCAAGTCTAATGGGATATATTTAGAGGAGTAGATCATTTCTAGGGTGAAATTTTTCTTTCATTTACTTACAGCATGTAAGAATGGGAATTAGAGAGACTGGGTTTCAGTCTGAACCCTGTATCAGATTTGCTTCAGGAATACCTTCAAGTTATTTAAGCGCTTGGTCTTCAATTTCTCATTTATAAAACATTAAATTAGAACTAAGTATCTATCATCTAATATGTGAACTACTTTTCTATTTATTGGACAAATTTTGATCATCTTTATATGTTTATTTTTCCACACTATATATCTATGTATGTAAGTAAAAAGTATTTTGCATTTTTTTTCTTTTCTTGCCTTCTATTAAATTAATAGTTATAATGTAAATATTCTTGGTCTTTTGTTTGTAAGTATAAGTATATACTCAGAAACTGTACATATATTCCATTAAAGGTTACTGTTAATTTCTTTTTTTAAATTAAACATTTTTAAATAAGTGTAGATTTTCATACAGATGTAAGGAATTATAAAGAACCTATTTCCTCTTACCTTGTTTTGCCCAATGATAAATACAACTTGCAAAACTGTAGCACAATATTTAAACCAGGATATTGACATTCTTACAATCAAGACAGGAAACAATTTCATCATGAAGAGGATTTTTCTGCTGCTTATTAATAGTCATGCCCACTTCCTCCTCTCCTCACCCCTTCTATCTATGATCTCTGCCAGTCGCTACTCTGTTCTGCAACTCTATATGCTGTTATTTCATGAATGTTATATAAGTGGACTCATACAATATGTAAATGTTCGGAACTGGCTTATTTCACTCAGCATAATTCCCTATGGATTCATCGCAGAGTTGCACAGATCAATTAGTCCTTTTTATTGTCTACTGTTAGCTTTCCTTGATGGGGCTATGCCATGGGTTGTTTAACTAAACCCCAAAGCTCAAGTATACAAAACCTCAACAAGGCCCTGAGGGCTGGGGAAGCTGTGAAAAGACATTCAGTTTGCTTATGCTTTGGGAGCATTATTAATAAAGCTGTTATAATATTTGTGTACAAGTTTGTGTGTGACTATGCTTTTATCTCTTTGGGAAAATGATCAGGAGTATAATTTATGAATTGTGTAGTATATGCACATTTAATTTTAAAAAGAAATGGCCAAACTGTTTTGGGAGCGGTCCTCATAAGCAATGTACGGGTGGCTGAATTTCTCTGCATCCTCACCAGCATTTAGTGTTTGTTACTATTTTATATGTAGCTATTCGTATAAGTATGTAGTGATATCTCATTGTGGTTTTAATTTGCGTGGCTAATGATTCTGAATAATATTTTATGTGTGCTTATTGGCCAACCGTAAACCTCTATAGTGAAATATCTGCTGATGTCCGCTATCATTTGGATCTGAAATATCTGCCAAAAGTCTATGTACTAAAGGCTTGAACCTCAGCATGTGGTACTATTGGGAGCTGGTGAAAACTCGAAGAGGTGGGGCCTAATGGATCACTGGGGATCTGCCCTCAAAGGGGATTGTGGGACCACAGTCCCTTCTCTTTTTTTCTCATTTGTACAGGTCCAAAATCAATGAGACCAGTTGATCATGGACTGAAACTTCTCAAACTATGAGCCAAAATAAGCCTTTCCTCCTTATAAGTTGATTATCTTAGGCATTTGAAAGTAACAAAAAGCTAACACAATGTCTTTTGCACATTTTTGTTTAAATTACTTGTTTTTCTTTACTACAGTCCTTTATATTTTCTAGATACAAGTTCTTTGCTGGATATGTGGCTTACATATATTTCTTTCAGTCTATATATTTTAATTTTTGTTGAGTCAAGTTTATCCATTTTCCTTGTATGGATAATGTATTTGATTTCAAGTTCAAGAAGTCTTTGCCTAGACATTGACTCCAAAGACTATTTCCCTGTGCTGTTTTATTTATTTCCTCTAGTAGTTATATAGTTTTATGATTTACATTTAAGTCCATGATATATGTTGAGTTGATTTTTTAATAAGGCTTGGGATGTAGATCAAGCCTCATGTTTGCCCTTTGATGGCCACCATTTAGAGCAGGTCTGTCTTTTTTTCAGTGAATTGCTTTTGTACCTTTGTCAAAACTCAAGTATATTTGTGTGACCCAAATTCTGGATTCTCTATTCTGTTCCAATGATCTATGTATCAATCTCTCCATCTATACCACACTGTCTTGATAAATACCGGTACATATTAGATCTTAATATTGAATAAAGTGATTCTTCTCACTTTTTTGTAGGATTATTTTACCTATTCTATAGCTTTTGCCTTTCCATATAAATTTTAGAATAAGTTCATAGGTCATTATTAGTACATACAATCGTGATTAATTTTTGTGCATAGTATTCTGTGACATGCTGTACTCATTTAGTTCTAGAAAGGCTGATGTTTTATTCCTTGATTTTTATGTAGATATTTATGTCATCTGCAAATGGGGAAAGTTTTATTCATCCCTTCCAATCTGATTTTATTATCTTAATTTTAAGATAAAGAACTATACTTTTGGGGCCGGTTAGATAGCTCAGCAGCGTAAGCACCTGCCTGGCAAGCGCGAGGGCCCGAGTTCGACTTCCGGAACCCACATACAAAAAAAGGGCCGGTGATATCGCTGAGCGGCACGGGCGCCTGCTGGCACACGAGGTCCTGAGGTCAACCCCTGGTACCCACAAAAAAAAAAAAAAAAAGAAAAAGAACTATACTTTTTACCAAAGTCTAAATTTATTCAATATATTCATTTTCCTCCCTGAATGACAAGACCACACCATACTATAAGTTCCTCTTACTGCTGCTTTGCCTGTTTTAAATACACACACACAAACACACATACACCTTCACAAATTTTGGTCTTTTTTTCAGTGGAATCAGAAATGCATTAACACATTATATACTACAAACATATAAATAAACATATCAAAAAATGTAATATATAATCCATGTTTGAACTACATTTATAGAATAAGACCTTCATAGAAGAGTAAAAGAATTTAAAAACAGATTGGATGGGCTAGTAAGCCATTTTTGTTAATAATGATTAATGATTAAAACATAAATAAAGATATGGTGTTAATGATGCTTAAGTAACTATTTTGTTAGGTACAAATATGATACAGTTTTTCTAAAAAAAAGTCAGAATTACAAACTAAAATATGCACAAATAAAATGACAGGATACTTGGAATGTACCTTAAACCACTTCATAATAATTAAATTGTCAGGTATAGATGACACATGATTGACAAAAAGACTAAATGTTGAAGTTGGTTGAATAGTGAATAGGAATTCATCAACACTATTCTTCCTATGCTAATTCTATGTTTGGAATTTCCATAATAAAAAGTAAAATACCTTCCTCCATCATCAACACTTTACACAACAGCTTCAGATTATTTAGCACCTAATCTTCATTTTAATTTATTCTGTGTTGCAGACAGTTGCAGACTGATTAATTTTGCAGTCATAGTGGTAATATTTTCTTCTTCTGGGTCACAGTCTTCTGTATTCCAATTAGGTACCAGCCATGGCATCAAGAATAAACAGAATTTATGAGAGCTTTTTGTGTTTCTTTCATAGATTGGATAAAGTTAATTTTTTTCAGAGAAATTACTCAGACAAAGATCATTTTGCTTTCATTACTATTAGACTTCTGGCTGATTTTTATCAGCTCTGAAATTATAAGTCAGCACTTTTGACTCTGAGAATAAACAGATAGTTTTCTACCCAAAAGATATCGCAAACATTTTTTAAAACTTCAAATAGTCTCTCTAAACATATTTTATTTTTTTTAAATATGTAAAATATAAAAAATTTCAAGTGGAGCTGCTAGATGAAATAAACAGATGAAAGTCTTTTTTCCAGACAAGGGAAATGACTTAAATATAATGATATTGACTTAAAAGGAAAAAAGTTTGTGTTAGGGAAATTTTGAAATATTGACCGCAGCCCAGGTCAACTGTGTAAGGTGTGTAAGATATGAAACTGAAAGAAGGAACCACATGACTAAATGTATTCCCTAGCAAAAGAGAATCATAAGCAGAATAGAATCATTGCCAGTGGCAGAGGGAGAATAATGGAACTGCATTTGATTTGCACATGGCTCAGGGTAGTGGTGTGGAGTGTGCAACAAGGGAAGATTGGGCATGGGGGCTGGCAGAAAGGAAGCTTTTTACAACTTCCAGACAAGAGACAATGAGGGCTTGAACTATGCCATAGCATCATGAATGCGTAGAAGGAAATACTTTAGCACATATTTAAGTAAGATTTGGAAGCTTAGTTGGGGCAAGGGGAGGAAGAGGAACAACTTATAGTCCTGTGTCACCATTAAAGACAAAAATACATTCTCAGAAAAGCGTCCTCAGGCGATTTTGTATTTACACGAACAGACAATAGAGCCTTCTGCGAGCCGGGCTATGTGGCGCGGCCCACCACTCCTGTGCTCTACCAATCTGCACAGCACGGTACTGCAGTGAATACTAGACATAGGAAAGATATAGGAAAAGTACTGTGCCACATGGACTTTTCAGCTCAATTATAATTTTATAGAACCATCATGGTACCTGCAGTCCATTTTTGACCAAACTATTCTTATGTGGCACAGGAGTTGATAATAGCATCATTAACTTCATTTGAGAATACATAATTTACAGTAGGTTTGGGAGGATGATCATGATCATTAGGCATGTTCATGGAGGTCTACAGGACAATGGGGCAGAGTTTAGGAAGATGATTTAGTATCACAAGTTAGCTGACCTTTGTTGAAACAAAAGCTATTGCCCAGGGAGAATGGGTAAAGCAAGAAGACAAAAGCCAAATATCTGATGAATCCACAAGCTAGTGTGTGAACACAGAAATTCCTGGTTAAAAAACAACAGGCAGAGATAAAGTGCACCAGAAAACTGCTATCTGATAATTTCACAAAAGCTGTGTGAAGTAGGTGAGAATTTAGGAAATCTGTAATTATGGTACACTACCATATTAGAGAGCTGTAACAATCCATGATGAGCAAACCTTAAGTAAGCAAACATCAACATAAATGTGCGTCATTAGCTAAATAATTTGAAGCAATCTGAGTTTACAAAGCCTTCATTTTTGTTTAATTATCTTTGTGGTGTTTGTTTACTGGTAGCTTATATTTTTCTGAACCTATCACGGGCATAATTATAAGCAGGAGTATTTTAATTAATGTTGATTGCATTTTACCTAAGATGCTTAGGAAATTTGAAGCTTAAGTTATCTTTGTAAGAGTGAGCTACAGAGATGAAACTAAGAGTTTCTTCAAAATGAACGCTGAGTTAGGAAATGAAACCAAGTATTCTCAACTAGAATGTCTTTTCTTCTTTATTGCTAATAAAGGAAATGGTAAAATAAGAAATTTCACATTTGCTTCATGTTGAAAAAGGAAACTCCTAGAAGCTGTACTTCTTGAAACAGTGCTCCGATAGCCTTTCTATTGAAAAGACATAATGTAGTGGCTGATAACCACAGCTACAGATTAAGTCTAGAGGGGGAAAAACAGTTTCCTCCAGGATGCAACTGTGAAAATCCAGTTTCTCATTACTAGTTTATGACCCTGTGTGAAGTTTAAATTGGGTTGAGCGAGGTGGCAAAATCCTTCTGTTATCAAAATGAAGCATATTGTCAAAGGGAGAAGGAAGCAACTGATCTATAGTGGTTGTTCTATTGCTGATTTTATCTTCTTGACGGTAGGGCATAATTTATTTCCTCTCCCAGGGATGGAAGAGAATATTTGAAGGATTCTGAGGAAAGGAATCAAAAGGAAAGGCCTACTAATAAAAGTATAAAAATATAAAGCATGTAAAAGATTCTTTAGTTTTTAAAAGTGACTCAATGAAAAAATATTAATATTATGGAAATTATATGTTAATCACTTTTAAAGCATTCTACTTTAACAATTTGATGTGCATGTACCTAACATACATACTTATTTTGTATCGTTCAGTAACGATTGTAAGGGAAGTGTCTCAGAATGCCTAGATGCCTAAGTGCACCTACCTAAGACCAATCTAAGGAAGACTTAAATTTTAACCAAGTTTGAGAAAAGATTCTCAATTCTTTCATTTTATGCACTGATGTGGAAGTCAGTGGTATTAAATTACACTTTTAGTGCTTACACTAAGAATTCAACTTGCACTGTAACATATAGCCTCAGAAGTCCTAGGGACAGCCTTCAGGGGGCTTGCTCCTGGTGAAAATACTACTCGGTGAAAATACATAAAAATGTAAGAGAAACCATGACATAGATTATTTCCTATGTGATATCGTAATCAACTTTTGGTATCTATGGATTCCACATCCATGGATTCAACAAACCACAGATCAAAAGAACTTGAAAACAATCATATCTGTACTGAAAATGTACAGACCCTCATTCCTTGTCATTATTCACTAAACAACACAGTGCAACAACTATTTAGATAGTATTTACATTGTATTAGCTGTAATAAGTAATCAAATGATGATTTAAAGTATATACAGGAAGATGTATTAGAATATATGCACGTGCAAAACTATTTTATATAAGGGACTTGAACATCCCAGGATTTCAGAAACCGTGAGGGTCCTGGAATCATCTCCTATGGATGCTAAATGATGATTATGCAGATAAATTGCACAAATAACACTGAACAGAAAACTCAAGGAATATATTTTAGAGAGGATATTGAGTTATTGATACTTACATAGTATCTATAAAATGAAACATTATTTAAATTTGTTTTAAAACCTAGCTTCATTCTAAGGCCCTCAAACTGAAGCAAAAGTAAAGATGACAACTTGAGAATATAAAATCCACAGACTTGGGCTGGTGAGATAGCTCAGCGGCATAAGTGCCTGCCTGGCAAGCGCAAGGTCCTGAGTTCGACTCCCAGAACCCACATACAAAGGAAAAAAAGGGCTGGTGATATCACTCAGCGGCACAAGCGCTTGCTGGCAAGCGCAAGGTCCTGAGGTCAACTCCGGGTACACACACACAAAAAAAAAAGAAATTAAAAAAAAAAAAATCCACAGACTTGAGTGGTAAAGCCCTTTATAATCTGGTGAGCCCCTTCAAGGCTGCGCTTTCTGTTGTGCAGCTCCAGTGCAAGCCTGCTTTGAACCTTTATAATTACTGTAGGTTTGTGTATTTAGGGAAATAATTTTCTTACAAGTGAATAAACTACTCCTAATTCTCAGGAAAGTGTCATTTGTGCTCAAGAAAATTTTGTTTTAAACTTATCCTCTCTAGTATTCAAAATTAATCTCCCATGCCAGCTGTCTTAGATCGAGTTCCATTAGAAAGGAACTCTGAGGTGGGAGTTTGCATGCAGGACATTGACGATGTGTGCCTTTGGGTGAGTACTTGGAGTAAGGGAAGCAGGACTGAACAGAGAGGAGAAATGAACTGCAGTGCAGGGTCAATGAAAACATCTGCCAGTTGTGTGGGAGCTCTTGAGATGTGACATCTCCTCAAAAATGCTCAGTTTGGGGAAGGAAACTGAGATTGTATGCTTCTGCATCAGTCAGCCCGTGTACATGACACAACTGCTTTGGAAAGGCTAAAGAGGGAGAATTTTACTTCCTAGAAAAATTCATTCTTCATAGGAAATGGAAAATTTCAATTCAATGTCTGTATATTCCAATTCCATGCTTTCCTTTGGCCTGGAATGGCCTCTCCGCTCTCTTTTACCTGTGTTCATCCTCTTGGTGGCCTGGACTCAGCTGTAATTTTACCACGAGTTCTGACCTTACTATTCATCAAGCCACCCTGTGATCTTAGCAACTTTGGCTCTGCACTATCCAAGTTAGCCACAATGCCTTTTGTCATTTACCATCTCACAGAAGCATCACATTTCTCTACCTAAAGGGTGAATACGCAGACACCAATACAGTGTTTAATGACTACCATAGTGGAACTCAAAGAATTGTTAGAGGTGGTCTAAACCAAAAATTCCAAATGGAGAAAATAGCCAAGAAGGAAATTGTGGCTTTCTTGAGGTCTACCACCTAACAAGGCAAAGAGCTAACATTAGGGCCAAGTTCACGGATCCCCATCCACTGCCTTACACTCTCTCCTCCAATAAATGAAGTGATTCATGAGCCCCAATCTTCACAAATTTAAGGAAAATTTGAAGTACATATTAGAAATTAATTTTTTCCCAAGAACAATAAACAAATTTAACCAAGCTGTTAGATCTTACTTTTAATTCCTATGCAATATACAACTTCATTACATATAGATTTTTTGTAAAAAAAAAAAAAAAAAGTGCTTTTCATTGTAGAATCAACAAATGGGTAGGGAAAATTCATAATAAATTGTATATATTCAACTGAGCTACTATGGAGAATATTTTTTATCTCTCTAATCTCCAAACTCTGTCTCTAAAGAGACCAAGTGTTGTAAAGAGATAAATTTACTAGATTAAACAAACTGCTGGCTTGATTACTTTTGGCAACTTGTGTGTGTGTGCGAATTTATGTTATCTTTGTGAATAGCTAGGTTTAAACCAGTCAAACTGAGTGAAACAATAGTCCCAAATGTGACTGATAATTGGAATAACCCAGAGGTGCTTTAAAAGATTTTTGAGTCCCACTCTCTTGAGATCCTCATTGGCTAGGTAGGAAGTGAGATTCAGGTAGCTGTGAGTGAGACACTCCCCAGGTAACCCTCATGCACAGTCAGGTGGAGAAATTATGCTGTTGTAAACTCTGAGGTGACAAAATTCTGTCCCACCATGGAACAGCTATAGAAGGCAAAGTGATCCCACCCCTTAGCTTATGACCTCAATGGTTGGGTAAACTTCAGAGAGCCCACAGTAACAGAGAGTCCACAGGGAGTAAGAGGATGAAGGACATAGCAGCAACCATGCCTCAAAAAAGACACACACAGTTTACATGCACACCAGGAGTATCTCCGAAGATGAGTTCAAGTAATTGTCTCCCTTTTATATTACAATATATGGTCCTGGCTCAGGTTTTCCTCTCCCCAGCCTTCACCGTGCCACCAACTCTAAAGCCTTCTCTGCTTATCTCTAATCATCAATCTGCACTTCAATTACCTCTGTTACATTAGCCACATTTCCTAACTTAAACGAATGATAGTGCATTGCAAGGCTTTAAAAGGCATTTGAAGTCATAAGGACATAAATAAAACAGATATTACAATCTATTCATGTATATGTGTGTGCAAACTTAAAAATCTAATTCAAGAAAGTGAACAAACGTATTCTATTTAAACTTGGTTGAGTAAGATTAAGTATTTATTACAACAGTAGATAGAGCACTACTCAAAAATTCCATCAACATCTCTACCAACTTATTCTATTTAATTCGGAATGATTAAGTTCTCTTAGGCAGTAAATATTAAAATTTCCTTAGAGCAAAGGTCTCTTTTCTCTAACTTTGTTAGATAAGATTTCCCATGTAAAAAAATAAAGACTTCTATCCATTCTATAGTGACAAAGTTGATTTTAAATAGATAAACTCAGAGAAATCGAGTTCCATTCCCCAAGCACTACACAATTACCAAATAATAGGATCTGATTGCTTGAAGACAAAAACCTGATCTCGTTAGTACCCGCTGTTTGGGTAGAATGAAGACAATTATATGTGAAGGGTACTATGCTTTTGCAAATGCTAATTAATTATACATTATTTATTGAAAATGCAATGCATTCCTTGTACAGTAGCTAGGAAAACAGAGGAACTGAGAACTTAAATAGCTGAGACAGGCTAAAATGTAATGAACTTCGGTCATTTGTTCTAAATTTAGATTCCTTTGGTGAAGTAGATACAACTTTACATACCTATTCTCAACATCTTTCCCCTTTATCAGTATGAGCTATCAAAATCTAAGAGTGTGGAAGGGAAATTACTCTGTCATACGATGGGTTTTAGCTAAGCCAATCTGGTCTGTGTGGTTTAATTTTTTTTACAAAGGTAAATAATAAATAAATAAGTAAATAAATAAATAAATAAATAACAATACATACCAAATAACTAACCTCCCAGCGCAAACCGAGGGGCCAGTGACAGTAAAGAGGGAACAACTCGACATGGGCTGAATTCTGACAAACTGAATTCCTTTGCTTCCTTTGCTTTAATGCTATAGAAATGTGCCCATGTTAAAGCTATTCATTGTTCTTAAGAAGAAATGGATCTCTTTACAGGGGAGGTAAAGAGTGAGGACTTCCATTTCCCACATTATCCCCTCTTCATGACTCTGAGATATCTCTATAATTGCTTTCACAAACAAATTATACAGGAAACATTTCTCTATCCATTTAAGAGCCTGATCTTAAGAGAGTAAAAAGTTCCGCTTAGTTTCTGTTGGAGCATTCATCCCTTGGAACCCAACCACCATGCTGTGAGGAAGTTCAAGGAGCTCCATGGAGAAACTATGAAGAAACAAAGGTAGCTGACAGTCTCCTGCTCAACTCCCAGACAACACTTAATACCTACTTTCCAGCTATTTGAGGGAGCCATGTTGGAACGAATATCCAGCTCCAAGCATACCACTCCTCCTGACGCCACATGGAGAGAGTTGAGACAGCCCACCTAGCCCCACCCAAATTGCAGATTCGTGAACAAAATAAATTCTGTGATTGCTTCAAGCTACTAAGTTTGGGGTTGTTATTACTGGTAGTAGATGGATGATATAATAATAGATGCATATATTATTTGTAATAGACAGTATCAAACTGAAATAGTTCCCCAAGAAAAGGGAGTGTTCAGAGTCATGAGCCATTGCCTTAAAGCAGTTTCCTGAAGCACCAACATCAATAATGTAAATCACAACAGTATGAAGTTCTGTGAAAAATGCAAATCCCGCAGAGCCTAATGAGTCAGAATCGTGTGAGTGGGGGATCCAGATACCACATTTTTAACAAGCTGTGATTATTGTGCAGCCTAGTGTTTCACCCCCATCATTACAACCACCATGAAAAAATTAACTAGAAGTAAAAAACAGAGTGAAGGAAGAAAATACTGCAAGCAAACCAGATAGAGAGATTCCTGGAATATATGTGTTCTAGAAGGAAAAAAGAAAAAAAAACTAGAACCCAGCAGACAGACATTTAAAAATAAGAGATAATGAGACCAGGTATATTGCAAAACATGGGTAGGGAATTCTTTATGAAACTGGTACATATTAACAGGGTATTCAAGTCCTACGATGTTTTAAAAGTTAAATGAAATTAAATTGAGATGGAGGCGGGAGTATCAAAGCTATTTTTTTTCTTTTTGTAGTGACTGGATAGATATAAACAATAGATTGGATGGATGGATGGATGAATGGCCATTTAAAATAGTAACTGCTTTTCTTTATTCAAATACTATTTTTATTCATCAAAGATATTTGTGTATAGACTAGACTCCTGTAAGACAGTCTTCTCACATTTCATCACAAAAATGAAAGAGAAAAAATTGCCACATCTGCTTCAAATCGACTTTGAAATGACATGGGACCTGAATAAATTGAAGAAATAGTCATAGTGTTTCAATTACCAAAAGCAAAAGCATCCATCAGAGGACAAGCAAGAATCCTATTGTAGATATACACAGTGTGTGCGTATTTGAAACTTAAGGTGACGAAATGTGTCTCCGAAAGCTATAAAGAGAAGGGGTCAAAGATTCACTGCAGAACATAGATGCACCTTCAGAACCCGGTATAAGCTTTGTTTCGGTCTGGGTTTTTTAGCCACAGCTTTAAGTTACCTGGCACAATATCATCAACAGTCAATGGGTGCTTTGGTGGCCACTTATCAGGTAGTATCTAAGATTTGTATTTAAATATTACTGACTTCTCCCAGTAAGAAATGAACAAATCCAGATTTTTTACCTCTGTATTCAATAATCTGAAGCTAGGAATAAATTAGAGCTTTCATCATAAATTCAAAGATTGGTATAAATAGTAAACAGCATTAATAAAAGAATTGAATAATCAGGTAATAAGAGTAAAAAAATAACATAGATCCTTGTATGCTGCTAAGGGCTTCAGTGATATAATTTGCCTGACATCCTTCCAAAGTTAAATTAATTCCTTTTGGCTTCTTACAGTCTCTATCATCAGTTTTTTTTTTTTTTTTAACTGTGTCACTCTCATACCTTGATTTAATAGCTGCATATAGAATTATAAAAGTATCTGCAAATACAACAATAAAAGCAGTTACATTGCTGAATACCTTGTGCTAGAAAATAAATCACAAAACTCCCACTTGACCTTCACATTTAAAAAAGTAATTTAATATAATATACACTTTTGTTTTAGATTTTGACTATGACACATGATGCCCTGTGACAGTAAAATATAAGGAAGATTTAGCAAGTTTACTAAATGCCATCTATCTTTGATCTGCAAATGTCAGAAATTTGTGAGTGGCCCAAAGTCTGGCCCTTTCTAATTATCTTCAAGACTCCCTTGTAGTAAAACCAAAAACATAGCAGCAGCTGCTTTTGTTACATACCTAGAATTACACGGTTTTCTGCCACCAGGAGAACAGGAAGCCAACGAAGCTGTCAGTGTGAGTCGGACTGTCTCACTACGGAGCTGAGTAGGGACCTCCCTCTGCATCTATCCCTAGCTTTGGGTCAGATGACCGAGATCTTCTTGGTGAAGTCCGGGTTGAAGATGAATCTGGCTGGCATGAACTAGTGTCCAGAGGTGATCAAGATACAGAACTCAGGGGCCAGCACAGGAACTTAAGCATCATTTAGTGTGTTCCAGGAGTTAAAGACACAAATGTTGGTATGATGAGTGAAACCTAAACCTTTTAGTAAACTAAAAACTAGTTTTCCTGGAAGGTGGAAGTGTGATAGGTATATTCATTATTAAAGCAAGTAAATGCAATATCTGCTAAGTTCACTCTCGGAAGAGACAAAACTCATAGTCCTGTGTCTGTTTGACATTCCTCCAAGATTCCACTATTTGTTTTCTAAGAAAATATTAGTAAGCCTTCCCCAGTGTTAGGACCTTGCAAATGACATTGTGTATAAGGAACTAGCATTTATTTTTAATGAATGGTACCCTCTTTCTCTCTTCACAAACCTGCAATTTATTTAAAATGTTTAAAGTAGATTCTAAACATCTTCATGAGATAAAGTAACACTGTCTCCATTTACTGTTAAAACATTATAGGGGGCCGGTGAGATGGCTCAGCGGCTTAAGCGCCTGCCCGGCAAGCGCGAGGGCCCGAGTTCGACTCCCGGAACCCACATACGAAAAAGGGGCCGGTGATATCGCTCAGCGGCACGGGCGCCTGCTGGCGCGCGAGGTCCTGAGGTCGTTCCCCCGGTACCCACCAAAAAAAAAAAAAAAAAAAAAAAAAAACATTATATTATGATTCTTTTAAATCAGTGATTGATGATTTATTTTATTTTATTTTTTTTTTTTTTGTGGGTACCGGGGGGACGACCTCAGGACCTCGCGCGCCAACAGGCACCCGTGCCGCTGAGCGATATCACCGGCCCCTTTTTCGTATGTGGGATCCGGGAGTCGAACTCGGGCCCTCGCGCTTGCAAGGCAGGCGCTTATGCCGCTGAGCCATCTCACCGGCCCATGATTGATGATTTAATAATGGTCACAAGTGCTAAACTGTACAGTGGATCTTCAGTAATATAGAGGCAGAAGGAATACCCCACAGTTAGTGCAAGGTAAATTAAATAATTTTTTCCTATGCCTAAAAATTCTGGTAAGATTTTAAATCTGTCCTAAAAAGCTTTTAATTTCTCAGCAAAATGGATTTTATTCTGCATATGAAAATAATGTGTATACCATTGTACTACAGAACCTGAATACTGTGACATTGTTGGTGACCATACAATGGTGTGTTTCTGTTTGAACTCTCTAGCTCAGCATTCCCTGTTTTCCCATCTATCTGCTTATTTGTAATATGGTAATTTTGGAATAGCTAGTAAATTTGACAAAATAAGGTATGCTATCACATAATAGTCACACAAGTTTTCTAAATTCAATATGCTTTGGGATTAAGGAAGAAAAAAATACCCTGAGCTAATTCACTTTGTCTACCATGCCAAAAACAACTTGAATTTACAAAAGCTATTTATCTTAATTAAACACGATCCAGCATATCTCCATACCAAAGGAACAACTGTCAGAAGGAACTGTAAGATGCCTAGGGTGGCAGGTGGCTATCAAGAGAGATCTCAAACTTAGACGGTTTACCTGTATAGATGGTTTGGCTGTATAATCTGTGTTTATCAAATGTGTACTATGTGCAAGGCACATCCTAATGCTGTTAAGAATGATGAAAGTAAGGATAATCTCTCTTGACTCTTAAAAACTTGGCAGGAAAACAAAATTTCTTTGGGTAAAGTAGTTAAACGCTAAGATATAGAAGTGTGCAAAGGTATTAAAGCATGTGGAGAAGCACTATTCAAAGTGCTTCTCTGCACTCCGGAGAAGACAGCTGGGATGTTTAGGAAGAGATTTGTGGATCTGGTAGAAACTTAATTAGAAATGGAAGATGCAAACAAGTAAAAGTGTGTAACTAGGGTAACTCTCATCTTATCCCATAATTGTCTTATTTGATGTGTAAATATTATTCTGCTTCCAAGTATCTGCATAAATTTCAACCAGAGAAAATTCATCCTTCAGATAGGGCAGGTGAGAGCACTGGTTGTCCGAGAGCTATTGATCGTGCTCATGGATGTCTTTTGCAATTAGCTAGAAACATCAACATATATTTATTTTAATTTACATGGAATAACCGAGGATCAAATCCCTTAGCATTTGAAAAGTCAATTTCCAATTATTCAAGTAAAAGGTAAATATGATGAAAGCCCTTCTGCTATAAAAAGACAATATTTTTGTTCCTGGAATTCACTGGATAACTTGGACTCTTATAATGGAAAAAAAGATGAGTGACTTTTTTTTAAAACTTTGTTAGTTTGGGATAACTAGGAAAAAACTTTCAATACACACTGGGATCTTCTGTCATAAGCCTGAGTAGAGTAGTTATTGGGATTTAACATCACAACTGAGCACCACACAGGGTAAACTTTTCATCCTCCTCCTAACGTATTTCCACTCCCATCTGGCAGCAGAAACCCAAAAGTGATGTGGTGTTTATGTCTTATTGTTTTTATTCTGTTTTCCACCTTGCTTTCCTCATAATCATTTTATTTCCCTTATTTATGCATACTCTGAGTCTCTTTTTAAAATAAACTTTAAATAGGTTAAATCTGATAGATTATCATATTTAAAGACTTAGGGAGAAAGGTTGCCTATATTTTAAAAAATAGACTTTCATACCATCACAGAGTGAAATACATAGAGGCCACACATGCTTCTTTCAAATGGATTAGAGTATTCTGAAAAACCTCTTAAAAGTTACAGAAAAAAAAGAAATATTTCTATTTGAAATATTGATATTTTAGCTTTTAAATATCATAAATAAAAGGAAATATTTTTAGAGACTTCATTTTGATGAGTTAGTATGGATCATATAAATATAATGAGAAATGAGTTTTAAACTAGAAGATCAAAGACGTTTATAAAATTTCTTTACTACACCCAGGAGTCACATTTGTTTGCAGTATTTTCTCTCTAGATTGTAAACTAGATTGAGGATAGAGGTGAATGTCATTTTCATGCTCACATATTCACATGTGAATCAGCTCTTCACAGCCTTGCTCATAGTAGGCATTCTACAAATATTTTTGAATGAATGAATGACTTGTATAAGAAGAAGCCAAAGTTTATTAGTATCATTAGCAAAAAAAAGTATTTCTGACATACATCTTTTTTAAGCCACATCGTCCTTCAATTTTTAGTTTCTTATGGAAAACACAGATCTCAAAAAGATGTTGACTTATTTAGTGGCTTGGTTATGACATTATTCAATATAATCTTCTCAGTTTCACTCTAGACATACCATGAGGTTATGGAAAAAATCAATTATCAATTGGAAAATGTGGTTTTGCCTTTTCTTTAGGGCTTGATTTATTTAAATCTGGAGAGTCAGGAAAAAGCAATCAATGAGAAAGAAAGAAATCAAAGATGATTTTCTTTCTTCTGGCTCCTGTCCATTTACTTTATTCTAAATATTTCTTTGTGCATATTTAAAATTTCTTTCTGTGAAGAGCCCTCCAGAGGGCCAGGTTGCCCAAGAGGATCAGATTGATAATATCTTTGCTGTACTGGTGCTGAATAACCTTCCAGGATGAAGAAGTTCTGCAAATAAATGCAATAATTCTACCCAAAGAAAAAACTGCTGGGGTAATTTCTCTACTCATTTTAATAATATTATTTTCATTCCTACATTAAAAAGTTGCCAACTCAGTCCACTTATATTGGTCAGTTTCCCAAACTGTGGCAATATACCTGAGAAAAACACTTGAAGAGAGGAAAGATTCTTTTGGTTCATGGTCAGAGGTTTCAGTCCATGGTTTCTTGGTTCCACTGCTATGGGCCTGAGATGAGGCAGAACATCATAGTGGAAGGGCATGGCAGAGGAAAGCTGCTCACCTTATGGCAACTGAGAAGCAGAGAGTAAGAAATAGCCAAAGAGGAAAGGACTGGAGGCAAGATGTAGTCTCTAAAGTCACACTCCTGCAATCCACTCCTTCAACTAAGCCCCAACTCCTGTTTCATCACCTCTAAATGATGCAGCCAAAGTACAGTCTCACCAATGGATTAATTCCCTTCAGGAATTATAGCCCTCAGGATCCAATCAGCTCCCCAAAGTGCACCAGCTTACAACCGATCTTTCAATATAATGAGCCTTTTGAGGAGACATTTTAGATAACGGCCGTAACATTTTGCCACATACCCCCAACCTAAAGGAAAGAATAACTATGGTGAAAGGAAGGGAGGGAGAGGGGGGAAAGGGAGAGAGGGAGGAAGGTAGAGAAAGATGGAAGGAGGGAGGGAAGGAGGGAGGGAGGAAGAGAAAGGGGAAAGAAAGAGAGAGAGAAAAAGAAAGAAGAAAAAGAAAGGAAGGAAGGAAGAAGAAAGAAGAGAGAGGAAGAAAGAAAGAGAGAGAGAGAGGGAGAAAGGAAGAGAGAGAAAAAAGAAAAGAAAGAAAGACAAAAGGAAATCTGTATTGCCTCTATGGCTTTGGGAGGATATTTGAGAAAGAAGGATCACATGAACAGCAGGTATGAACAGCACTTCATCATCACAGTACCTCAGGAGCAATGATACATATGCTTTTGTTACACCTTTGCACTTTTCCCAGAAAATTTCAAATTGAAGAGGCCAGCTAGAGAGTCCATGTGTCTACCACAGCCTGACCTTTGTAGTCAGTAGCATAAATCCCCCCAAAGAAGAGTATGTCCTAATCCCTGAAGCAACTTAACATCCTACCTTCTACAAAACAAGGGATTCTGCAGAGGTGATTGTGGTTGAGGACCTTGAAATGGGGACACTGTCTTGGATTACCTGAAGGAGACCAGAATAATCATGGGTTTTTAAAACTGAAAAAAGGAGGCAAAAGAATGAGTCAGGAGATGAGATTTAAGAATTTGTGTAGTCACTGCAGGTGGCTTTGAAGATGGAAAATGCCCTGAAGTCAAGCCATGCAAGCCACCTGAAGCTGGGAAATGCAGGGAATTCTCCCTGGGAACCTCCACAAGGAACAAGGCTCTATTGACATTTTAGCTGTAACCCAAAGAGTCCCATATTTAACTTTCAGCTTCTAGAACTAAGAACCTATCCTTGTGTTATTTGAGGTGACTAAGTTTATGGTGACTTATTACAGCAATAGGAAACTAACAATGTTTTTTTGTTGTTGTTGCTTTTGTTTTTTTGTTTTGTTTTGTTTTGTTTGTCTATAGTATGAAAACTCTGTGTCTCCTGCTGTAAGACTGAGTGGTCCACACTGGCTCACTCCTCTCCTTTGCTAGCATTTATCCAAGTCCATGCCCTTTCTTCTCTGTGCAAATGAAATGCCACTCAAGAAGTGAGAAAGCTTGAAGTCTAGCTCCTCAGTCAGTAGGGGTCCATCACTTAATGGCAAAGGTCCTGAGACCTATAAATAAGGAATTTTTTGAGGTTCATTGCAACTTTATGATAAAAGGTTATTTGCATGCCAAATTAATACTGTAGTAACACTAAGTTCCAGGGCAAGAACCAAATCATGAACTTAAATGCCCCAAATATGCAGATCATTCATCCGCCTGATAGGGCAGGGTACCTTTGGCCCTAAAGAGTTTTTTGCAAGTCAACATATTTTTATTTTTCCCTTGAGCTGTTAAACAAAAGAATCTCATTACTTATAAAAGGCATGATTGGGGAGCTCGCTAAGGTCATAAAATGTTATACTGACTAGAAAATGAGAGTATATACAACAAAAAATAACTCCTTAGAAACTATCTGTACCCATTTCCAAGCAGGAAGAATGTGTTCTTCTAAAGACATAGGGATTTCAGATGCCTTTCAGAAAACTTCAAATTAACTGCTTATATCTAGGACTCTTTTTAACAATTTATCTTAGCATTTACAATAATATCTGAAAATTAGGGTAAAAGAAACTTTTAATTTCTTTATCCAAAAATGGAGTGAAATGCCTTTTTGCTTAATAAAAAGCCATTATCACTCCATTGCCCTTACCAGATACTATTTTAATTCCCTCTATCTTCAATATAATTAAATATTCATAGCTGGGTCATAGAAAGAACACTTTGTTTTCTTGTTCTATATTAGTTTTGGCAATACAAATGCTGATGAATTAGAGTCGAATATGATTTTAAGTCCTGTTAGAAGGAATACTGAGGCAAAAGACAAGAATAAGAAAGAATTCATAATCGGAGGAGCTAGTTTTATTCATTTTGTGACTGTCATCATCTGTCTGTGTTGAGGACACTGGCCACGCCCAGGACTGTGAAAGGGCAGATTTACTAGGCCTTGGCAGTGGGTGAATCTCAGCATCCCTAAAACTCTATGGATCGTCCTGACTTTCTCCCATGAGGAACCACACAAAAGAAGTCCTTACAGTGCCCAATGCCACGTACCTTCATGTTCCACATCTGAAAAGAAGTTTGGATTAAACAATGCCTGTTTTATCTATCAGGTGTATTGTACACCATCATAAATAATTGAAGAACCTGGGACATATTTCTATATTACTAGAAATTGAAAGGAATATTCTATAATGTTCTGGGGATTTTTAGTGATAATGTGAAAGTATATGTCTAAAATTAAGGATATTTTCAGTATTTACATATGTTCAACTCACTGGCTTGAGGTTTCACAAATCTACTCCTTCTTTATAATATAGATTCATTGGCCTGCTGATTAGCTGACTTTAAAAAATATGTATTGTACCTAATAAAACTGGCTTCTTGCTCTTTTCCTAATTCTTATCATTCCTTCACCAAACAAGAAGTATGACAAACCAAATTTAGGGATTCTTTAGCCCTCTTGTCCCCTCTGTCCTCTGGGACCTAAATATGAGCCCTGTCTGGGAGCAATGATGCAGAAGCAGAGTTATTTATTATGTTGACTTATCACATGTGTCCCTGAAGATGTGAAATAAAACCAGAGAGAAAAAAGTTTTAGACAGACATTCATATAATAGGCTATGCAGCCTGCAGACTGCTGACCAAGCATAACATCTTGGCAGGCAGCACTGAGAGTAAGAGGAAATTGGCATTATTTAGGAAGGATGGGACAGTGTATTAGCGGGGAGAAAAGAGTGGCCTAAAGAAAAGATGGATTTGTTCAGATCAATCTTTTCAATTCACTATGTACTCAACATGCTATCAGATTCAAAATAATCTGAGTGGATATATCATTGAAACTGTTTCTTGTATTCATATTGTTTTATTTAATAAAAATTCACCTGCTTTGTGATTCTTACCTACACACAACTCACCAGGGTTCTCAGTCCTTCAAGAAGATAATAGAGTGAAATCAACAGGTCAAATTTCCAAGACTATTGTTACCCATAAGATAGAAAAATCTCACTCCATAATTGAGATTTTAAAAAATCCATATATGATCACATAACTATGAAGGAAAAATAAAAATCAAAAGTACTAAAATGGTGTGTAAAGGGCAGGGGAGGGGAAACCCATGTACACTCAGTTCAACAAATGATGAATGTGTAACAGAGAAGCATGAACTAGAAGAGCTTTGACAAATGAATTTTCTTAGAAATCAATGACAAGGTGACAAAGGCAAGATTTATCAAAAACAGAAGTGCAGCAATGTGGTTCAGCTTTTCTCTTTTTAAAAATGAAGAGTTGATTCCTTTTATTCCTCTAAATTCATGGTCAAAAACTAATCATTCTTATACTATGTTGTCAGTATCTATAGTAATCTGTAATTATGTTTTAGTATGTGCAGTTTATGAAATGATGATACCAATGATGAAATGTCAAATTCATATAAGAAAGTGTAATTTTCCTGCTATTTTTTCAATATTAAAAGGAGATTCAGTTCCCATAGGATTTTCTTTGTCCAGGAACATCTTCTGTAACCTTATTTTAAGTAACAAAAACACTTAGTAGAAGGAGTCTTGTTTCATTTAGTCAACATCAAATACATATATATGTATGCTTAAATTTCTCCCAAGATAATAAAATAAAGAGGCCTCATTTCCTATTCCCTTTACAAATCATAGTATAAATTTACTCTCTCTTTCCTACCAGTCCCCAGGACTAAACAAAATGTTTCCAGGTCTCACTGTACTCAGATTCACATCTATAGAGACAAGTGTCTGTGTCCTGGTAGGGGTAGTAGATATGGTTTCCCATGGTGCTGATTTCAGTAACATATAAACGATGTAGCCCAGAAAATGGAAGGGCAAAGGAGAATGAAATTTTTAATAGCTTTGCTCTCTTGGTGCTTTGTCTGAAAGAATCACTCTTGCACTTGACATTTGCTGCCATTTTGCTTTTTCATTTTGAATTGTGGAGCCAGACTGTTTCTCTGTGTTGAAGGAAGGAGAAGGGGTGACCTCAGAAATGTCAGAATCATTACTAATGGGAGCCTCTAAGCTTGGATAGATGGGTGAGAGTATTTTATCAATCTGCTTCAATGCTTACTGCAGTGTAAGGACCTGAAACTATAATGTGATGCTATTTAAAAATTGGAAGAGCCCAAATATATGCTATGACAGACATGACTTCTTTCTAAGCAAGGCCATGTGATGTGGTAGAGGCAGATGCCCCAGGAATGAGGACAGCATCTGGGCAGACCTAAATGTAATCTCACTTCTGCCCCTTCCTACTTTTGACCTCAGGTAGGGCCCTCAGGCTGGACTTTACCTTTTTCATCTGGAAAATGAAATGACACCACCTACTTCCTGGGGTGGAGATTAATGAGATTGCAAAGTGCCAAGCTCCACAGATGCCAGTGTGCCTTTCCTCCCTGGCTTCTCTTTTACCATTGCAAATAATTTACACATTACATACTTGAGAACTAGGCCCGAGACCACTGTGACAGACTGGTCCACCCCACAGATCTTACAGAGAGAGCCTCTAATTCACTGCAGAGGGTGTCTCCCACTTTTTTCCTTATGAACACGGTCCTGGTCAGATCTAGAGAAGTTTGAGGTGTCAGTGGTTGCCTGTGGCCATGACATCAGTAGTCTATGATGTGATTCTGTCAGATTTGCTTTATCTGATGCTGAGTGGCCTGAGCCCAACTCTGTGACCTTAACCTGCAAGTGGTGACTGGAAACAATTGTCCAAGATGACTCTCATGTCTTGCACATGGCTCACAGCCAAGAGTTAGCAGTTTCCACTCCATACACCTGAGACATAGGTCTAGATATTCTGGCCACATAAATTTTCTCTCTGGGACACTGGAGCTTTCTAAAACTGTACTAGCAATCTGGTCTCATTTGAGGACAGGCAAAAGGCTTAAAAGTCATTAGGATGCACTCTCATTTGAGCCCTGCGATAGATTTGCCATGAATGATAACTCATCTATTGGTGATGATTGCCCAGGTAGCCTGTGTAAAAGAATTTCTAGGCCTCTTCTGGGATCCGCATAAATGTGTACCTTGATCAATGATAGATATTGGCTGTGGAGACTGGGAATGGTATTGGGGGAACATATAATAGAGTTAAAACCTCATTTCCTTAGAATCCTCAAAGTTCTACCTTAGTTCAATAAGGACATTGACCATTATTCAACAGCTGGTGTTATCCATACACATGGAACATGGTATCATGATTGGTAATTGCTTGACCATGAACCCAACATCCAAAGACAATCCCGATTTCTGACCAATGCCAAAAGAGGTTCCAATAATTTTGAAGGTTACCAGTGACATTTAATACCTTGATGCTACCTGGTCCCTCAAAACCTTATGATTCTGGAGATTCAAGGGCTTGCATAGCATCTCTGTAAACCATCAAAAGCCAAGACCAGCTCTGTCAGTTTCACCATCACTTCCAGCAGCTGACCTCAAGCTGAAGTTAACATACTGAAATACAAAATAAAATGTACAGTCCCAGACAGAAATCACAGGACTTTGAAATCTGTTTAGACTTTTTAAGGCAGAAATCTACCTGCTTTCTACCCCTTTGCTTAAGCTATTGATCTCCTGTCAGATACATGTATTCATGATCAGTCAAAGATGGTATCCCATGGAGAATTTAATAAAAGAATCTACTGAAGGACCCATCTGCCCATCTATTGTCTCTCCTTGTCAAGAGGAGAAGAAGGATACACATCTGTGCAATGAGTACCATGTTTTAAATAAAATCATTATCCAAATCAATACCTTCCCATCGACTCCAGGCTTGCAATATTAGCACAACCGTTGTGAACAACCGTTTACACAAAGCCAGGGTCATTGAAAACACACAGGTCAGAACCATTAAAAAAAGATGAAAGATCCTAATTTGAATTTATTATAGCCATTTTGAATATATATGAAGGCCCCTCAGACTTTGCTGATCATGGTTCTATTAAGCTATTGTATAATTTGATGGTTGGGTGACAATCAAAATTTTTTCCTCATGACTCATCCAAAGACTATGCAACACCAGTCATACTATGAAAATTTCAATTGGACACTGTTATGGCTAGCAGACATGGGGGGTTGGGCTTTTTGGAGGAGGCTGAATCTAGAGTGTGTGATGCTGGGACTACGGTTGTGTGACTAGTAAATCAGTCCACTGATTGGTTTGGCATAGTTCTGGCTATTAAGGGCGGGTAGCCTGCACACAATGTAAGGGACAGAAAGTCTTATCCTCCCATTGTTGCATTTGCTACCTTCTGCACACCATGAACTGTTGCACCTCTGCCAAGTCACCCTACCCTGGAGCCAGCTGATTATGGACTGAAACTTCTATAAACTGTGAGCTAAATAAACCTTTCCTTCCTTAACTTGTAGGTGTTGGGTACTTTGTCTCAGCAATGAGAAAAGTAACTAAGACAGACAACCATGTCAGAAAGTATGAATTAGACCTTGTCTCAGTAAGATCTTGAGACCTAGAGGTCTTTGTTCTTTGAACAGAACAGTTCTGTACTGGAAGCATCCAAAGTTCTCCACTTGGCCTTTTTCTCTTAAACCCAATACTTTTCAGAACTTTTTGTGCTTCTTTTTTTTTTTATTGAAATTTCACCAAGAATCTTTTATTAGTTCCTAGGGCTACTATGACAAAGTACAACACACTGTGTGGTTTAAACAATAGAAACATCTTCTCTTGTAGTTATAAAGGTTGGAAGTCTGAGATCAAGGAGTTGACAGGGTTCCTCCTGAAGTTCTATGAGGGAGAGTTTATTCCATGCCTTTCTCACTGCCTCTGGTGGCTCGCTAGTAATATGTGGTGTTCCTTGATTTGCAGAAGTGTCACTCCACCTCCTCTTTCTGTTAATATGGTGCTCTCCCTGTGTGTGTGTGTGTGTGTGTGTGTGTGTGTGTGTGTGTCTGTCTGTCTGTCTGTCTCTGTGTACAAATTTTGCCTTTGGAAATGGATGCTAGTCATATTGGATTAGGGCTCCCCCACAATTACCTCAAATATTTCAATGTTTCACAAAAACCTGATTCCAAAATAAGGTAACCTTCACAGACACTTCTAGGATTTCAACATTTCTTTAGAGGACACTTTGTAACTGTTAACTAATCTCCATTATAAAACATAGGCTGAAGCTGCTTACTTATAGTGGTAGAAGACCAAGAGTCCTCAGACTTAATCTCCCTCTTTCTCTTTCTCCCTCTCTCTGTCTCTCCCTCTCTCATTTCTTACCCTTTCTCTCTCTTGATATTTTTCCAAAATGCCAGTACTGTGTAATGCATATTTTTTTTAAAAAAATCATTGCTCCAACAAAACTTATATGCAACCGTTGTCAGAGAGTGAGCAGGAGTTAAGACTTGCATTTATAAATTTTATATTAATTCTGTCTTAACTCAGTCCTGTGACCTAGTTTCACTGTAGCAAACAGCCCCCGTGAGAAAGCAGGAAAAGCTGTCAAGCCCCGAGAAAGGCTGTGGAAGGACTGCCTCTAAATATCTTCTCTGGAGTCTAGCTGCATCACTTGGGTGAATGAACTATTTACCATCAAACCTTCACTGTTGACTCATAAAAGCTAGCTGTACTTTCTGTTGGGAGCCGAACTTCCCATTAGTCATAGCACAGACCAGCAGAACCTCAAAGACATACATAAGTCAACCAAGAACAGATTTATTCACTGGCCCTTTTTGCTTTTCTTGCTGCCAAATCTAATATTTCTCAAATTACAGAGCCAGGAAACCAATTCTGATCCTGTTGCATTGCTGTTTTCTGAAGGCCCCCAGCTTCAATTGCCTGTCATACACACAAAATTTGTCCCTCCTACATCTCAGAATAAAGAACCACAGCACTGTTTAACTCAAAGAAGCAAAAAGCAGGTAAGGAGCACCTTCTAGCGAAAGAAGAGCACTCACTCTCAATGGGGCCCCCATCTGCAGTCATTCCTCTCCATCACAGCCACTTCTTGTGTTTGCATTGGTCTTTGAGTACATTGGTTTCTGGCAAATTCTTTATGAGAGCACTGGAAAAACATCTTCATTTTGTGGCCACCGAGAAATCAATAATCATGCCATTGAGAAGAATCAAAGACCATAAGGATTCTTCTACCCAAATCCCAGCATGCAATCACAAACACTTTTTCCAAACATTTTGCAATCCATTCCAATTATAAACTGAATGTTCCATAACTTCTGCTCAAGTGGGGTATAAGTGTTCCTTTAAAAATGTAAAATAAGGCCAGTGAGATGGCTCAGCGGCTTAAGCGCCTGCCCGGCAAGCGCGAGGGCCCGAGTTCGACTCCCGGATCCCACATACGAAAAAGGGGCCGGTGATATCGCTCAAGCGGCACGGGCGCCTGCTGGCGCGCGAGGTCCTGAGGTCGACCCCCCGGTACCCACAAAAAAAAAAAAATGTAAAATAAAAACCATAAGAATTATGGGAAAGTGGAAAACAGAACAACACTTAAAAACTTCATCAGTGAGGAAAGTGGAAAACAGAACAACACTTAAAAACTTCATCAGTGACATTTAAAAAATAAGAAGCTGTTGAAAATGATGACTGCCACACAAACAATCAAAAAGAGAGGTAGGAAGTGCTTGGTTTGGTTTGGTTTTTCATAAACTCTAAAAGGACCTTAAAAATAATGACTTGCTTTTACATCCTGCAATGCAAGAGTAATACAGCCCAATAAATAGTTTGTGTATATGTATGTTTATACATATTTGTGTTACATACATGTGGCTCTGTAACCACATGTGTATGTGTATGTCCAAGTGTATGCCTGTGTACATGCATGTATGTGTGTGTGTATAAAGACACATCAATCCTCCATAGACACATCAGTCTTCTATATCACATATCACTGAACCTAAGGAAGAAGTAAAGAAATAATAATTACAGGGCCTGTATTTTTATTTTTCTATTTTGAAAGAAGGCAAAACATCTTAATGGATAAAAGCATGATTTTTAGAGTCATACATGTCTAGACTTGAATTCTGATACTCCATTTCTACACTGTATTACATAAGGCAATTTAGTCATTGTTCTATTAGCTAAATTTATTATTTACAAAATGAGAATAGCAGTGAATCTTCATAAGATATTTTTGAGGATTGAATGAGAATATGTATAGATCCCTCAAAATAGCACCTAACACAAAGTGTATAATCAATACAGTGCAAGTGTTAAAACATTATTTTTACTGATGAACACAGTAGGAACTAAGCCAAAATAATGCTATGGCAAAGAGAAACACTTAAATGACGCCCAGGATTTAGAGGCAAATTTATTTACGTCGACAGACACTGACTGGGATCATTCCCAAAATATCAGGCACCGATCTCTGGTGGTCTAGGGTTTATATGGAGTTTGCAAGCAGGAAGTATATAGAAGCAGAGTACTTGACTGTCTTTGATTGGTTCTTACAATATGCATCACAGTGACCAGCTATGTATCACAGTGACCAGCCGTCTCTAAGAAACAGATGTAACAGGAACTGTCACAGTAACTTCAGCCAGTGAAGTATACTGGCTGGGGGCGGGGTTCATTTTCTGCTACAATAAGATGCACCAGAAGTCCAGCAAGAAAATAAGAAATAGGAGGAAAGAACTGAGAATTGACTGATCAGTGTCTGTGCTAGCTCAAAAGATGTATGCAAAGAGGATACCACAGCTACCACCACCACCCCCGCATCGATCCTGCATTTCTGCCTGCTCCTTTCTGAGCAAGCCTGTGAGCACACAGTCTACTTAAGAAGGATACTCTTAGAGGGTGGGAATAATGAGCTTCCATAATAAATTTCATACTAAAATACACTGTCCAGTTGCAAGAAATGTTAATTGATGATGATGAATCCATTAATTGCCTAGAGCTTAATTTGAATATTTATAACATTACATTACAGAGTACTTTCCATACCATTCTTTACCAAAATTCTGAACACATCAAATAAAAAGCTTCTCTTTGAACCATGTTCCAAATGAAATACATATGTGGTCATATTTGCATGACTCTATTGACATTGGAAATATATACATATCTTCACAAACACATACACAGAGAAATGTAGAACATCGAGCTGTGTAATAAATGTTTTAAAAACACATCAGCAAATCAGCAACTAAGTCATTAAACTGACACAGAAACCTCGTTTGTGATTCTCATGTTGCTCTGCAAAGAATATAGTGGATCTGTTTAGAATGCAGTAAGAGACCAGGGTGCCTAGAGTTTGAGAAATATCTTGTAAGAAAGAGAAGTGTTTGAAAGAAAGCAGATGTTCTCCCTAGAATAAAAAACCAAATTATTAACATTTGAGCTTTACAACAGCTTTAAATAACTCTCTGAGATACAGCTTAAGAACTTTACACTTTAAGGAAAGCAAAATCATTATATCATTTCATCTATAGGGTATATTTTTTTTTCATGTTTCCTTTTCCTTCATTCTTTGTCTCTTTTCATTTTTTTTTTCTTTTTTCCCCACCAGTTATTTGCGTCTATTACAAGTTAGGAATTTGCTAGCAGAGGGAAATGGACCAAGGAGGCATTTATCTGAGTGATTCAAGCAGAAATAATTTATACCTCCAATAGCAAGAAGTTTTAAACAACAGAATTTTGGGCCGGTGAGATGGCTCAGCGGCGTAAGCGCCTGCCTTGCAAGTGCGAGGGCCTGAGTTCGACTCCCGGATCCCACATACGAAAAAGGGGCCGGTGATATCGCTCAGCGGCACGGGCGCCTGTTGGTGCGCGAGGTCCTGAGGTCGACCCCCCGGTACCCACAAAAAAAAAAAAAAAAAAAAACAGAATTTTGCTGGGTTTAACCACAGGCCTGATTTGGCTTCAGACACACAATAATAATGCCACCTGCATGACTACAACTTTGATTCTTCCAGTGCGCCAAATCTGAGCTGTGCTTTGGGGTCCTGTAGTAATAACCCTGGCACTGGCATAGAAGTGAATGTTTGCTTTTGAACAATACCACTCAACTGCCACATTCTAAAAACTTAATAAGCAAAAACTGCATGCATTCAACATGTATAAGCCTTGATAAATTCAGCTTTAAAGCCTTGAGTGAACATGGACTAGGAAAGCTGTCATCAGGTGCTCTGTCTTGTGATAACATCAGGTATAGCATTTCCATAACCTGCCAGTAGCTTTCAAGCGATAATTCTGCAGCTGGACAGACACATCTCCTGAATCAGTATTCAGAAATTCTCACTGTTCCTTGAAGTGGAGATGAGGGAAAAGAAAGAAAAATTGAAGCATGAGATGTTGTCTCCTTGCCCCTGTAGTTTTCTTCTCTATTGATCAGAATGGAGCGCAGACTCTATTGATGAGAAATGGACAAGAGAATTATAAGTCTGGTGATAGAAACCAGGCAGAATGAGAGAGTGGTGTGTTTTTTCCAATGTCCTCTGAAATGACCTCAGCTAGGAATGCTGTGGAAAATAAATGTTGATTCTAAAGAGAAAATACTTGAAATTCTTTACAAAATGATTTTAATGTGAAATATTGAAAAAAATATAGTCTTATGATTTTTTTAAATAGGCAAATTAATTTACAATAAAGATTAATACTATCTAACCTGAGAAAAAAACTAAATGGATTTCATGTAGGGGACTGAAATCAAACAGAAAGAGCTCTTTGAATTTAAAAAGGAAAAATAGAAAACTATTTTAAGGCAATGAAGTAAGAAAACAATGCAATTTAAATAGGACTTTAGAAAGAAAAAGATATTCCTTTGAATCTATAAATAATGGAAATCACTAGGTGAAACCATCTACTCCTATTGTTTCAGTTTGGAACAACGGTTAGTGGAAAAGGATTACTTTTAGATTTCTCTTCTTCATCACAACAAAAATCATACTGGGAAAACTGGAGTCAAAGACTGATTTTCTTCAGCTTTGCTGAGATAAAATGTACAAATAAAAACTGTATATATTCTAGGTATACAATGTAACACTTTGATATATTTATACTTTGGGAAATGATTGCTATAATCAAGCTAATGAACATATCTTTTACCTCATATAGTTACCATCTTTTCTGTGTGGTGGGTTCACTTAAGATCTACTCTCTTAGCAAATTTCAAGTATAGGATATGTTATTAACTGTAGTTACTTATATGGTTATGCTGTACACATGTGCATGTCTTCAGAACTTACTCCTCTTTTAACTGCAAGTTTATAACCTTTGACCAACATTTCCTCATTCCTCCTTAGCCCATGGTAAACAACCTCCTTCCTTCTATTTCTAAGATTCACTTCATCCTAATGGCATAATATCTACTTTTGATCTTGCATCTAACAGACAAGTTAAGCTCAGCAAATAAACATAAAGAAGTAAAGCAAATGCAATTCCCAAGATCTCAGTGTTAAAACAAAGGCCAGTGCTAGGGCTGGGACAACAGCTGGATTCAGGGCCTGTGATGGCCTTTCCAGGGTCCAAGCCCAAGAAAGAGTGCGGCAAGACAGAACTCTGGCTTTGGGAATGGAGCAGGGGATGGAGACGGCTGGTGCACAGTAAGATCCCTCCCCATAACCCTTTGTGTCTTCAGTAAAATTAGAATTTCCCCAACTTTCTTTTAAAAACTGATGAGGACTCAGTGATATGTACCCTGTTTGTATTTGCCCAAGAGGCAAATTAATATAGAAGGAAAATTAGTAATACCCTACTTCAGAAAAATATAAACAGAACCCATTTAGGGATTTGAAATGGAGCAAATTTATGCTTGCAACATAAGCCAGAGCACTCCACCAGTGAGGCACAAGGAAGCAACGTGTTGAAATCCCGGGGAGGACTTTGGGTGTACACTGGTTTTGAGCCAAGTATCCTAAAACTCCGATGGGCAAGAAGATCCCGGGAATATCTGTAGCACACTATAATGTCCCAGGGCACACTGGCCGAGTCCTCTCTCAGCAGGACAGCTGACAGTGCAAATGTAGCAACATGCAAGCTCCTGCTCACTGTTCAGGTCCCCTTCCTGAGGAGCATTTGCAGCTGCCTCTGACAGTGATTTCGGAGCATAAAGGCACTGGCATATGCTTTTATTTTTAGGGGTAAGTAAAGGATAGCCCTGTCAAAGCACTATGGGCAGATGGGAGATTTCTCTGAGAGCAAAAAGTGAATACCGTGGATCCATGGAAATTCTCTGTAAAGAGAGAGACTGAGGTACTCTGTGTGAATGAGGCCGATTAAGACACGCTAAACTGAAAACAACAAGCAACACTTTGTGCACTGTGATAGTGTAAGCAGGAAACCAGAAGGTGCCAGCTCCCCACAGCATTCCCTATAGCTGGGTGATCTCAGAGCTGAGAGTCCTGAACAAAAGATCCCTGCCATACTATGGCCCAGAAGCCATGGGAGGAAGAAAGAAAAGGATTCATTGAAAAAGTACTGAATGCTGAGTTGGAGGCACTCAGGGTAGGAATGCGGACAGCCCTACAACTGTGGCCAGCTGTGGGGCATGGCAAGGTCCCAAGACCCAGCCTGTGGCTCCCATCAGACTGCAGTGTGCTGGCTGCACAAGCCAGGCATGGGAAGTGCAGCTTTTCCTCATGGGGCCGGTCAAGGAAGACGAGAAAATACACAGGATTTGAACTTGACCCAGACCCCTTGCTCTGTAGTTAAAAATTTAAAGCTAAAATTATGCTATTTAGTCCTATCTAAATCTGATCATTTTTATATTCACAACACAGTATCTTTCATTTTCCTAGTGAAAAAAGGGAAGAAGCTTTATTTTTCTTTGAAATGATGGTATCAACATATAGAAAAATATAAATAAATCAAACAGGGGACTTTGAATTTCAGCCAATAATCAGATAAGTGCAATAATTTGCTTTATATCAAATTTCCCATTTTTTCTGGTAGTTGAGAATTCAAGGGGATTTTTCAGCAGACAATAAATGGATTAGATGATTAAAAAAAAGAATATATTGCTTTGTTAGTTTTACTTTTCCATCTGTAAAAGAATTCAGCCTTCTACAAAATTCTAATGGACTTGATGCCCTAATAAATCAAATAATCCTTTCCCTGTCTGTTAATACAGCCCCTCGGAAGAAAAACCTGAAATGTGTAATGTTGCTGCTCTGACCTGATGTCTGGCTGAAGTCCACTGAGGCATCGACCACTGAGGCAGCTTGACTTACCTGAGCTCAGTCTTTCTATTCCTTAAGAGGGAACGGCCTCTGAACCCTGAACGGCAGGCTGGAGTTGAGTGGTTAGGCTCTGATAAGACCCCAGTAGTTTAGGCTCTGGTTAAAAAGCTTCTCTTGAGGATGGGCCTTGTTATCTGGGAATGGAAGAAGACAGGAAGGAGAGGAGAGGAAGGGAAAGTAAAAAAGATCAAAAAGTGGTACGCATATATATCAATTCTACACAATGAATGTATTTATTATGTATCACAAACAAATGCTAGTAAAAATTTTTTTAAAAACAGAATGTTCTCATATGCTTCAAAATACTTCTTTTTCCCCTCTCTCTGCTGGAAATTTGAGGGAATTTTTCTTTAATATTCACTTTAAGAACCTGGTGGAGCTCCAACAGATAAAATTTATAAAAGTGTGGAAGCCCCCAGTGAATGGACCCCTTTGAGCTTTTAACTTCCAACCACCCAATACTCTGGTTTCTCTTCAGATTGTATAAATCTTTCACCTTTTGACTTCCAACCACCCAGTTTGAGCCTCCAGCAGTTCATCAGCTATGATTCATGTTAAGAATAATACTGATACTGGTTCTTGCATAGGATTCTGCAACACCAAGTTGTGAGTCTCCATATCTTCCTGCCTGTCTTTCCAATCTAGGGAGTAGTTTGCCCTGCAACCTCACTTCTCTCATGTAGCTAAGAAGAGTTATTGATTTTTCAGCCTATTGAACTTCTTTGCTGTTGTTAGGATACAGTAATGACTTCTAAGCTCTTTAGACACCAGATCAAAACTTGACCTTTGCTAACTTCGCACATCTTCAAAACTGAATACCTCTTGTGATTTAGCTTTTTGGCATCATTTGCATATCTTCATAATCAAATTTATTTGAACCTCTCTATTAGTTCATATAACGATTGTTAGTGATTTGTATCATGGACATACTTCTTAACACATATATGTCTTTCTTGTAGAGCAATGAGTTTTGTCTTTATGTCATTGTGTTTTCTGTATTCCACAAATAAGTTTTTAATGAGTCCTTCTTATCTCTCATTATGAACATCTGAAGGATTCTAAAAAATTACAGTGCATGTGTTTATTAAATTAATGCTGTGTACCTGCAATGGACTAGGCATAGATTTAGAAAGAAAAATAAAATGACTGCACACTTAAGTTTAAAATCCTGTTAAACATCAAAAAGAGGTCCTTCAAAAGACCATCAAGATAATGTAATATATAACCAGCATTACACAAGGATGTAAATTGTAAGTCCATGTGGATCTACTGAGGAGGGAATCATCACTTTCCATTGATAAAGCCTAAACATTAGAAAGTATCTGATATGGCACATTTGCATACATATGTTTTTAATGACTAAAAAGAACCATGGAAAAGGATGGAATTTTTGTCTAGTCCTAGAAAATTAAGAAAAAATAGTAGTGTGTCATTTAGAAACACAGAATAGACATGGAATTTCAGACATCATGGTGGGCTCAAGAAGCCTTCATGGCAGGGCGCTTGGGACAGACCTTGGGACAGACCTTTAGTGATGGCCAGGTTTCAAAAAAGAACATGTTAAGCAAAGGTCTGGCACTGCAGTAAGTGTGGCATGACTTCTAGTTGGATTTGGATTTGAAAAGGAAGAAGATGCATCTTACTAATATTTCCAGTTTCATGTTAGAAACAGTGAAAGGGCATAAAAACTAGAGTTTCCTCAACAAAATTTTGGTTGGTTTCAAGACAGAGAAAATACATATTAATACAAATTACTCATTTACTTTCCCAATTAAATCATAGTATATATTAATGGCTGTAAAAATACTTTATTTCTAACTTATTCTTCAACTGAGCATGTCTTTAGATTTGCTAACAGTTCTAGCTATTGGGAGCCTATTATCCTCCTTGAATACACTGACCTAAAGCATAATTAAAATGTTTTTGTTAGCCCCCTTGAGAAGATAACCAGCAGACATTTACAAAACTTTTTTAAGATGCTGCCCTTTGAAGGGAGTTACTGAACCATTTTTATCCTCTGACAGAATACATATGTGTATACTCATAACCACAAGGATCTATAGTAAGTAAGATTGATAGCTCCGTCTTTCTTTTTAAGTTTCCCATTGTTAGATAATTTAACAACAATGAAAGGGTCTGTCATATTGGTACTCATTTAAACCCACTGCTCACATTCATGATACAAGTAGAAACTTGCTGTTCAGGTCATTCTTCCTTCCAACCGATTTATGCTTCATGAAGTCGTTTTCTAAATTATTGAAAGGTAGTTGGTCTGTCCACAACTAAAATGCTTCATTTTCATTTCTTTTTCCCCTTATCCAATAGTATAGGAGGAGACCCTGATATGAAATGCATTCAAACATAAGCAATTATGATTCCAGACTTAATAGTTTTCTTTCTCTGTAACCAGAGTGCGATTAGGTACCCAGGCTCTCAACATGGCCCCCTTGCACATTCACCAACTAACTTTCTGCTAACAGGAGACACAGGATTTACAGTCCCCTCACAGCAGCTGGCTTGCTCACCCAGGAGGGAAGTGGTGCCACATCCTTGGAGTGTGAAGTTTGTCCTTCATGATACCCCTTTCATCACCAAACAAAACCATCCCCACTCACTGGCTAATGTGTTGCTTCCCAAACTTTATCCCTTTATGATGGTTAGGTGGCTGTGTCTCTGTAATGTTTTATCCTTTGAAGATTACCAGATGACTGTGATTTTACTTTTCAGCATCAGTGAAGTACCTGGGGCTATCCAGAAGGAGGCAAGGCAGGAGGGTACCCCTGGGGCCAAGGGTCAGGTGAGAGTCTGCCAGGGTGGGACAGAAAGCGTCAACAGAACTTCACTATTACCTGTTGAAATATTACTCCTAGTTAGCCTTTTAGAACAACAGAATTCCTTCCTTATTTACCAACTCACGTGGTAATATTGCTGTTTCTAAGATGTAAATAAAATCCTTCCAAAGCCCCCAGTATGGTTTCCACCTTAAAAAGGGGACTTGTCTCTCCTCTTTTATTCATCTTGCCCTTCTTTTTTGTTCTCCCTTGTCCTTCCTTCCACCCATCCTCGAACAATAAATTCCCCTGAATGAAATGAGTGGAGAAGGGGTGTTAGGAAAATCGCTGCTGAAAACCATGTGAGAATCTATCAGTAAGTAGAATAAAGATTAAATTCCTTCTCTCTGAAGGATTAAAACTGGTAGCAATAGGAAAAAATAGCAAAAAACTAGGACTGATAAATACATGAGATGAAGGTTAGAATATTTCCTGGGGTGATTTTTATTCATTTTATTAAAGACTACATGTATTTCAATAGTTCTTTGTAACAGAACCATTTAGTAACTTTTCTGATATCTCTAGGTGTGTATAAAGTAAAACCATTCAGAATTCAGAAAACAACAATAAACATAAATAAAAAGGAAGCAGCATAGTGTTCTACATTATTTTATTTCATAGTCAGAGCCTAACATAGCAAGGTTGACATTTTGAACGACTTCTGCAAAATCACTTTCTAAATCTGCTTCTTTCCCAGTCTTAGATTAAATCCATGTCACATTAACACCTTGGGAAGGAGAAGAAAGACATTTTTAAAACTATCATCATATTAACTGATGTGAGAAAATGTTTCTTGATCTAAAGAAGTGTGAGTAAGATTTATCCTTCCTGGCTGGGTTGTTAGCTCCCTAGTGAAGTGCTCAATCTAGATGTTTGAAAATATAGATATGCACACACAATAAAGCCTTGGTGTACAAGCATAATTTGTTCTGGAAACATGGTTCTAATCCAAAGTAGATATATCAAAGCAAATTGTATATCAAAGCAAATTTCCACATAAGAAATATGGAAACATGGATGATTTGTTCCATAACCCCAAAATACTCATATAAAAACAATTACAGTACTGTAATATAATACAAAAAAATAAAGGAAATATAAAATATAAAGAAAAATAAATTAACCTGCACTCACCTTTTAAAACCTTCCTGGCTTGTGAGAGGGAGACAAGAGAGAACAGAGTTATTACGTAGGATGACTTTCACTGTCACCAATGGAATCATCGCTATCTATTAGCTCAGTGGAGTCTTTTTCTTTTCATGCAACTTTAACAAGGAACCTACATGATGATACTTGTTTTGGTCTCCTTTTGAGGATTGTGAGGAAATGAGCATTGTCATTAAAGAGCTTCATCATGTGCACTGCTACAGCCTTATTTACGCGGTGCTTCTCTACAAAATCTTGCACTGTTTCCCACATTTTACACATCTCCCTAATCTCATTTGAAGTGAGGGATTCCTCCATCTTTTCCTCCTCTTCTGCAGACCAGATCTGCTCCATAATCTCTTGCTGTTGGGGGATAATCATCCACAATCCTACAGTGAGAGAGACACAGAAAGAGAGAGAGAGGGAACATTCTTCTTGTGAAGTGACTAATTCCATTATGACAACTGTACTCTCATGACCTAATTGCATCCTAATGCCATTGCATTGGACACTGGACATTAGAGTTTCAACCTAGGAATTAGGAGGGGGTAAAAAATTCAATCTATAACACTATTGACCATTTTGAACTGTCCATTTGCTCTTAACCAGAGCCAGGATCACAACTGACTTTGATAGACTCCAGAAGTTTTATTTTGGAGTTAGCCCTGCTGTGGCAGATTTTCAACAGTTTTTTTCTATGCTAAGTATGTGTTAAGACTGGGTTGGCCCTAATTGTTCTCTTTTGCCCAGGGGGAATCAGCACAACACGCACAAAGGACCATACTGTCATTATCAAAGAGGAACTTGCTGCTAGAATTTAGAATGGCGGGTCTCCTCAGGGTTCATTTCTTAAAGGCTCAGTCACCAATCTGTGATGTTATTGGGAGGTGGTAGGAAGTCTAACAGGTGCAGCCTAGTGGAAGGAAGTTAGGTCACTGAAGGCATGCTCTTGAAGGGGATATAGGGACTCAGCCCTTTCCTGCCTCTCTGTTTCCTTCCCTTCTGCCATTATGTGAGCACTTTCCTCCTATACATGGCCCAAAAGCAACAGAGCCAAGTAACCATGGATCGAAACCTCTGAAACCAGGAGCTGATGTAAAGCTATCCTCCATATAAATTGATTATCTAGGTATTTTTTCACAGTGATGGGAAGCTGACTAACACAGTCATTGCTTTGTCCCATCATTCTTTAGGTGCTGATGCCAGGCTGAAACACAGAGGTAACTTAAGTGGACCTAGCTAGGATGGAGTTGTGGAAGTTTGGCAGTGCCTAATACTTCTAGACTATGCGGGGTATAGTGTCAATATTTTCTGAATTTGGATGGATAAAAAGGTCTTTTGATTCGACAAAATGTAAGCTGTTAACCTTTAAGACAGCAATCTCAGCAGAAAAGTAGGGCCAGAAGCCAATTTGCAGTGAATTAGAGAAGGAATAAGAAGCAGAGGGAAGGACACATCTAACATTTATTTCAGACTGTTGTGGGTAGAAGGAAGAAATTATAAGATGTAACAGAATCAAGTGACATTTTTGTAAGATAAGGGAGAACCAAACCTTTTGTTAAGAAAGAAGAAAAAGAATCTGCAAAGGAGATACTGTAGAAAAACTCAAAAAAGCACAGGAACAATCTTTGAGAATCAGATTGGGAAAACCCATTTCAGAGAGGACATCATAAAAGAGTAGGTGCTCCTCATTCTCAGATACGTTATGAAAGAATAAAGGAATAAATTTAGAAACAAAATACAATAAGGTGTGTCTACAGATTGATTTACCTTAATTGTGTTATACTCAACAAAATAATGGGCAAGAAAAATGAGTGTTGGAATTAGATTTGGGGCTTTGACAGAGCCAAAGTTTTCATTGTGGAAAAAATTTCTGGAAATAATATATTAGTGTATTCACTTTAGTTAAAGAAATAGAAATCTATGAATGAAAAAGACAAAATGATTTACCAAGGAGACTTTAAAGTAATCTAGTAACCATTAGGATTTGACACATTAAAGAAGAATCCCTGAAGACCATGAGTTGGAGTTTAAGGAAGCATTTTTGACTGGAAACAAAGCTGAGGCCATGGTCAAGGGCTGAAGCAAAAGTTAAGTTTGAGAATGGAGATGAAGGCCAAAGTCACAGCTGAAGACCTTAAAATTAATTTCTCCTCATTTAAGGATGTGAGCGTTGTGGTTGTGCTCTTCTTTGTGAGCCAAGAAGAGGGGAAGAGAAACCAGATTCAGAAGTGATAAGGGGTAGTGGTCCATGTGGTTATCAATCAGCAGAAAGGAATAAAATTTGGGCTGCCAGGAGAGCAACAGAGAATGATCCACTCATTCTCTCAGTTGCTAATGGGGCTTAGTTGAAGGGAGTGGAGCATGGGGTCTTGAACTTGGAGACTATATCTGGTTCCTGACCCCTTACTCTTCAGCTATCTTATCCTTTATTCCTCCCATATTACTTGCCATGAGGTAAGTAACTTTGATCTACCACACCTTTCCTCCATGATGTTCTGTCTCACCTTGGGCCCAAAACAATAGACCCATTGGCTATGGACTGAAAGCTGAAACCATGAGCCAAAATAAATCTTTTCTACTTTAAACTATTTATTGGCACAGCCATGAGAAGCTGACTAATGCAGAAAACTGGTAATGAGGGTGCAGTCATTGCTTTCACTATACCTGACCATAGAGTTCAGAAGCATTTGGAAATGCTTTGTGGGAGGAATTTTGAAATGTTAGAAGTTGTATGCTAGAGAAGCCCTAGCATGTTGTAAGCAGATTTTAATAGATAATTCTGATGAGAACTCGAAAGACCAGAATGCTGATGCGAATGGGGATAGTAAAGCCCAGGCTCATGAAATTTCAGAGAGAAATGAGGACTTTAGTGGGAATTAGACTAGAGTCCATTTATGTTACATTTGGGCAAAGAACTTATCTACATTTTGTCCATGTCTGAAGACTTTAGAGAAAGCTGAGTGTAAAAGTGATGGACGAGTTAATCTGGCTGAGGAAACTCCAAAGCAGGAAAACACTCAGGCAGTGGCATTGTCAGTCAGGGTATTGCTGGTAGCTTTTAGTCAGATTTAAAGTGAGAATTGGGAACAAAAAGCACAGTAGAAAAATTTCAAAAGCTTACCATTTGAGCAGAAAGGAGGTGAGTTTAAAGTTGAGGCTAAAGAAGGTACGGCTAAAGATATCAATTGAAAATATGCCTAGTTCTTTGTAGTAGGACATCTCAAGAAATGGCCAGACCCCACACACCACAGGCTCAAGGAAAATGTGTAAACTCATTGGAAAGACTTTGATTTGGTAGGAGAGCCCTGAGATACCCTACTCACTCAGGGATGCTTACAGAGTTGGATTCACTTTGATCAGCCATCCAAGCACTCAAAGACCACTGCAGTCATCGTCCAAGCAGACTCAACTATTGCTTATAGTAGCACCAGGCCTTGGTGTCATCTATATAATGCTACTTTTACAAGCTAACACATTCACCTAAGATTTGTTAAATTACCAGAGAGTTAGCATTAAGTACCAAGTAAATACCTAGATGATACCTTGTCCTGGGTAACTACTTAAAAATACTTAGCTATATTTTTCTAATGATATGCAAACCTACATCATAATATATAAAGAAATATAATCTATATTGAGGTATCAGATTATTACTAGAAAAATATCAGTGTAACATATCCCCATTCATCTTCTATATAGTTCTCTATAATGAATAAGCTCATTCTGTCAGCTCAGGTGTCACCATGAACGAAAGCTGAAAACCATCAGATTTTGTAGGGACAATATACTTTCTCTGGGTGATTCTGAGGAAGAGAGCTTTGGGAGTCCCAAACACCATTTTATAATGCCATATCTCTAAAGTTCATTGAACACCATTCTTTATCACTGTGTTCACTTGGCACTAAAGTTTCATCCCACACAGTTTCTACCTTTCAGAGTATAGCAGAGCAACCAAATTCTAATGACCAATGAGCTTCTTTCTAGCCTGGTCTACGAAGCTGAATAGTTTCAGTCCAGTGGGTAAAGCACAAATGAAATCAGAAACGATCTATTTTAAAATACATGAAATAGAAAAGGTGTCGTTTAGTTTTACTGACAAATACATAAAACATAATCCTATTTTTTTACTTTAGGATTCTTGTGAGATACAGTGTCTATACGGCTTCTTTATTTAACAAAAGTAGATCTTCAAAGCATCTAAGCATTTTACTGGCTCCTGATGTAAAATAGAATTTTAATTCAGAAAATATAGTTGAAAATAGATTTTAACTACTTCCTTTTAGTCCAAATGTCTTTTTTGCATTTTTTCTTCTCATATTTTATTTTTTATTAGTACATGTTTGCTGTACATAATGATTACATTCATCACAGGGAATACATACAGGTACATAGCACATCTTAATTATTTTTTTCTCCCCTTCCCCTCCAAACCTTCCTCCCCTCTGCATTTACAAAATGACTTTCTTTGAATGGCAATGTTCCAATCCCCAAAATTCCTTCTAGAGTCTTCTAGAATTTGGGTAGGTGTGAAGGTGTTCCACTATGATGGTCACTGGCACTCGGGCCTGTGGTGTCCTCCCTGAAAGAGCCACATCTGAAGCAATTAAGTTCACTGAGAGGCAGCTCTGGTACCACAGAAACACAGCTGCTCCTGGGAGAACCTACAGTCATGTCTTGCTGACCAGATTACTAGTATACAACTATACCTGAAATATCATGTTAGAGCAGCTTAAGTGTGGCTTTTACAGCCCAGCGCCCATCACATCTTTCAGAAAACAGCCTGACTTCATCAATACTGGAGAACAATGATTGTCTTTTGGTGCTTTTCAAAGTTTTCCCACATGGACATGAGTCACTGTCCCATTTTTTCAATAAATAAATTCCTAAAATTATACAACAGAAAACTTAATACTATCCCTGTCCCCACCTCAAAACAGAATAGATTATTAAACATGGTGTTTAAGGAGACTACATAACAAAGATGTTACACCATGTAACAAAGATGTTAGAACAACCCTTAAGGAAAGGTCAGCAGAGACATGTTTACTAGAATATGCTTGAGTCCAAATACATGGTATACCTGAATTTCAATTTTAAAGCATTTAGCAATCAATTAAAATCCAATATTAATGAATTTTCTGGATCAAGACAGGTACTAGTATTTGAAGGGAAATATCATGGCCACATAATTTTGAGATGGTTCCAAAGCCATCCTTGAAATTTAAATTTGACCAATAAGAAAATGGTTATAATTAGTAAAAAAAAAAATTTAAAAGAAAGGAAAATACCCCATTTCTATTGATGTCAGCATATTATTATGAATAGTTGTAGCTGTTACCAATCAAATGAAAATGTAGACAATACAACCAAAGGCACAGTCTAAGAAGTCTAAATTATTAGACATAAACACCCTGGAGGTATTTTGTGCTTTTTATTCAAATTTTATACTTTAAAGGTTAAAAGATGCTTTTAAAAGTTTAAGCTACGATTTTAAAAGTATACAGTTAAGTAGATATATATATAGCCTTTAGCTCTATTTAAGGGTTACTATGAAGTATTATACCATCTTCTTGGAGACTGTACTATAGAGGAGCTGGTACCTGCATTTGCTGTTTGCTAAATGCAGCTTTGGGTTGTGGAAGGTGAACTACACACCGATAAGCAATACGCACAGGGGTCAACATTGCAGGTTACACAGTCAGTGTGTCCCTTCCTGCCTAAGTGGTTTGGGGACAAGTTAATTAACCTCTAAGGCTCAATTTTGAAATATAAATTTCAGAAGTGTCTCTTCCAAGATTTTGAGGGTGTCACAAAATTAAAGGGGCAAAAAGAGTTAGCATAAGCCAGAGATAAGATTCAAAAGCATTACTAAGAAAAACAGGCCAGAGTTGCTCCAGAGAGAAATCTACAGCTCAAGATGAGGGGACAGAAGGTCCAAAGAGTAAGTCTGAGGACTGAATGGGAAGCCAAGCTTTCTCTCCAGTTTCCTGAGCCTGGCTGCACTGAAAGGACCGAGCATCAGGGAGCCAACCTCAATGATTACAAGTCACCACAGCCACACCGACATGCACACTTAAGACTTCACCCACCACATTCCAACACCACCACAAAAATAACTCTCTACCCCTGAGTACATTCGTAGTCATCACACATATTTTAAAATTCTGCTTTACCTTACCTTTGGAAATGAAAAACAGGACCGGTGAGATAGCTCAGGGGCATAAGCGCCTGCCTGGCAAGCGCGAGGTCCTGAGTTCGACTCCTGGAACCCGCATAAAGGTAAAAAAGGGTCGGTGATATTGCTCAGCGGCACAAGCGCAAGGTCCTGAGGTTGACTCCTGGTACCCACATTAAAAAAAAAAAAAAGAAATGAAAAATAAAGTCTAGATGAGATTTTCCTTGATAGAAATAGTTTTATTCAAATAACCTCCTAACATTCAGTTATAAAGATCTCATCAATCTTTTCTGCTATTAAAGAACTATTGAATTTTACAATGGATGCTTAGAAAAGTCCTAGGTGCAACTATCTACTTAAGTAACCATCTTTATTAAAAAATATATATATTTTTTGTTTTTGTTGAAATAGGGTCTCACTGTGGAGTCCAGGCTGGCCTTGAACTCATTATGTAGCCAAGACTGGTCTTGAATTCATGGTGATCCTCCTGCCTCAGCCTCTCAAGTCCTGGGCTTACAGGCTTGCACCACAATCCCTGCCTCCTTAAAAACAGTGTTTCACACACTTCTCTTACCTCAACAATTTACTATTAGAAATGCATTCTCAGAGCAGCTGACATTCGTGTCCTTAATGATATTGTTGAGCGAGTGTGTGCACAGCCCTGCACCACAGAAGCACATCATTAAAAGTCTTATCTTACTTGGTCAAAGGCAGCAAATCATTTGTTTTCAGTTTTGAAGCTGTCTACACAAGTGCTTCCCAGACATGTAAGGACAATAAATCCCCAGAGCCCAAATAAATGGGATGCTGTTGCTGTTGTGCATTTTTATGGTCATTATGGAAGAAACAACTTATTTCCATATTCACTGATTCATTTGGAGTCCAAGATACCAGTGGGACTCTTAGGAGAGAGAACCAAATTTCCTCACATAATTTCAGGCTTCTCTTGGCATAGGGTACCTCCATAAACACACATAACTCTAATTCTGGATTCCTGAAGTAACGGTATGAACAGCTTGATTAAATACAAACAGGCTACGTATTAATAAGATTCCCACTCTCCCCAGAGTGATCCAAATAGACAGGAAGCCGGTTCCTCTCCCAGGACTTCTTCCGCTGAGAATCCTGAGACCCTAGACTTCTGTTCTGCTGGGCATGGAAGAGAAAACAAATGGGCATGGTGACAGTGGCATAAAAAAGCTCTTCTGTGAGCCACTGAGAAAGAAATGTGCCCACAAACCGCCGTGAGACAAAACCGTCCACCTGCTGTGTGTTCTTCAGTCTCACAGTTTTTGATAAACCCTCCAGAAAAGAAAGATAATTCTGCTGTCCAACCCTAAAATGAGGATATTCTCTTAACCCTTGGAACAAAGCTGAGCCTCCATCTCCCTAGAAGACAGAGCCAGAAATTACCCACATGTTTATCTTGATCAAAGGAAATGCTGAACGCAGACTTGTGATGGCTGGAACTCTACCATGCCTGGCGGAAATCACTGTATCAATTCCACAAAATTTCTGGAAAATTCATCATACCTCTATCATGTCATTTTTCCTCTCCCCATTGAAGGGAAAAGCATACGTTTTGGAATAACAGTAGCTACTGTCAATATCTTTCAAATGTTTGATTTTATAGAAAGCAACCAATTGTTAACTCATAAGTGGAAAGAGCCTTATCTTCCATTTCTCCCCAGATGTTTGTTTTACTCATCTGGAATGGTATAATCACTGGATTGTTCTCCTGCTTATTTCCTCATCTAGCAGTATTAAAGCAAAAAAGCAAACATCTGTGGAAATTTTGAATGAAAGTAACAGCTCTAATGTACTCGGGCAAATCTGGCTTTTATCTTGGCTGAGTGACGTAGTGACCCAAGTGGAGACTGCAGAGTTCCTAACATGCTAGAATTCTGAGATTTGTTCACTTTATTTCAGACACACTGGTTCTACTCCCTCACCTCACTTTGAAATATGTCACTTACCACCATTTATTCATTCACAGAATTGATACCTGTCTTCTTACCAGGCAAAGTACTAAGTGTCAGAAATGCAAAGTTGAGCTGAGGGGGGAAAAACTCTCCCTTGAAGAGCCTGGTGGTAAAGACAGACACATAAATAGTTATAATCATGTGATATTTGCCTCCATTGCAGGGCATAAATCTGGGCCAAAGTAGATAAAGCAGCTCCTCTCTCTCTAAGGGAACCAAGAAGGACTCTCAGAGGACAAAACTTTTGCATCTTGGCTTTTTTGATTTTGACACAGCTTTTGCATCTTGACTTTCAGTAGCTACTGGGAAGAGAACAAAAACACACAGAGCTAAAATACAAAGCAGGACCTGGCCAATGCCATTTGGACAGAGAAGAACAAAGTGCTGAGACAGTTGAGACTAGAAGTGGATTTACTGAAGATATCAAAGAAAGTGACATTTACCATTGAATTTAAAGGATGAGAGGGTTTGTGCAAGCAGAGATGTGAGAACAGGGCGAGGTGGTCGTGAGCAACCTAAGAATGTGGTGTGCTCAGAGAGTTGGAGCACAGGCACACGGCAGAGAACAGTGGAGGATAAGCCTTGACAGCAAGGTAAAGCAAGATTATAGAGGACTTGGAAGAGGGTAGGTAGGCATATGTCCTTGGACAGAGTAATCTTCGTTCTTCAGTACCTCAGATGGTACATGGTGATTTAAGTGTTCATTCCCATCAGAATACAGATGTGCTGCAATATCACTCATTTCAAAAGGGAGGAATGAAAGAAGGAAGGAAGGAATGAAGGAAGGGAGAGAAAGGGGGAAAGGAAGAAAGGGAAAAAGAAAAAATATATGTATACATAAGATAGTTAAGATAGTTATATAGCTAGTTTCTCTTAGTTCATTGAAAAGAAAGGATAAGCCATCGTGCCTATATCTTGTACTCTGAATAACTACTATGAAGACAACAATATGCAATGTATTAATTATTGTAACTCTCCAACTAACCTGTTTGAAAACTCTGTTTTGTTGTTATTTTTATTTTTTTCTCTTTAAAATAAAAAAATAAAAAATAAAATAATAAACAATTTGTAACTGCTGTCAGCCTGAGCAGTTTGTCAGGATTGTGTTTTCCACAAACAACTTTTAGGAAGTGATAACTTCTTTCCATTCTCATTCCCGACAAAAAATAGACTTGCTTCCCTTTCCTATAAGCAGCCCAGTGGTCCCCTTCTATAACAGAACCCACCGTGTTTCCAGGCATCTTTGTGTTTCCTAGATGAGCACTCTTCATCCATTTCACCTACAAGTGGTTCTTTGAGAAACTCATGATAGCAGATCCTTTGATCTTAAGATCATTCTCAATAAGATCCACAACTAGGAGGACACACAGCCAGTTCAACCTAGTTGTACTAGTCACTTCTCTGTTGCTATGAAAAATACCTGACATACCCAATTTAAAAGAGGAAAGATTTATTTTGGCTCTTGGTTTCAGAGGTTTCAGTTCATGGTCAGCCTGGTCCAAGACAGAAACATTCTGTGGAAGAGCATGGCACAAGAAAGCTGCTCACCTCATGGTAGGCTGGAAGCAGAGAGAGCGGGAAGAAAGCCTAATAAAATATATTCTCTTCAAAGGCATGTCCACAGTGACCTACTTTCTCCAACTGGGTTCCACCTCCTAGTAACTCATTCAGCTATAAACTCTTCAATGGATTAATCCATTAGTGAGGCCAGTACCCTCATAATCCAATTGCCCTCCAAAAATCCATCAGCACACAAGCCTTCGAAAAGAAGAGCCGTCTGGAAACTAGTATCTGCATGTATATAAGACCTAATCCTGTCAATCCCTCATACAAGCCCTTCAAGTGAAAACAAATTAATCTTGTTATGTTAGCTTTCCATCATTGTGACAAAATAAACTTAAAGATAAACTTAAACATAAACTTAAAGGACTAAAGATTTATTGTGTCTTATACATTAAGAGGTTTTAGTCCATTGTCACATAGCTCTATTTCTTTCAGACCTGTAGCAAAACTTCAGAAACATCATAATGAAAGGGTGTGGTGATTGAAAGCTGCTTACTTCAAGGTAGATAGGAAGCAAAGGGGTAAGACAGCCAAAGAGTAAGAAGCTGGGAACCAGTGATAGTCTCCAGGGTCACTCTTCCATGGTCAGCTCTCGTCAAAGAGGCCCCACCTCCTGTTTCCATCACCTGCTGATAATGCTATTAAATTATGATCTCAGCAATGGATTAATTCACTTGATAAATTTAGACCCCTTGTGATCCAATCACTTCTCCAAAACACCTTCAACTGTCAACCAAGCCTTTATCACATGAGTTTGGGATGCTTTGCAAGTCCAAACCATATTACCTATGCATAGGTCTTAGTTCCAGAAACTAATTAATCCCTTACACACACACACACACACACACACACACACACACACAGCTTTTGGGCCTAGTCTTATATAATTTGCATTCCTTAAATATATTGAAGAAGATGGAATATTGCTGTCAGAATATACAACACAGAGCAGGTAATTTTCAATACTACACAGAAATAGATAGCTTTAAAGGAAGGGAAAAAGTTGTCTTTGAAAATGATGGCTCAAAACTTTATGAAAAGCAGAAATAATCAAGATTGCCATCTTGATATTATTCACTTTATGTGTCTGCTATTGGCAAGAATGTATTCTATACCATTTCTTGTAGACACACATAAAGCCAAAGAGACTATTTCAATTCATATTCTGGGAAACCAAGAAATACATAAGTCAGCCATCTATAATTTGGTGATTAACAGGATGTCTAGACAGCTCTCATGTGAATAACATTATTAATTAAACAGCAGTTTGGTTAGTCACAATAGCAAAAGTAATTTTTGGAATAAATATTTTATGAGTGTGCCCATCAATAAAGTAAAAGTAAAAGGAAATGTTTTAATTAATTCATTTGTAATAATATCGAGATTATAACAGGCAAATTCTGTTTGAGGGCCTAGAGAATGATCTAATATTTCTAATATGGCATGTTTTCATATAATTGTTTCCAGCTAATGGAATTGTATATTTCAATTATCCAGCCAAAATTCCTTTTATGTCATCTATCAGGACAATATTAAGATCCATTAGTGAGCAAGTAGATCTGCCAAATCTTCTCTTGCTACGTATTGTTCTATTCTTTTAAAACTGTGCATTCCCTCATTTCATTAGTAAGATAATTTTCACTGAATATGAAGAAATCGTGTGCTGTCACTATGATTAAATACCCAGCCTTACTTTCTGTCACTCAAAATACTTGTTTTATGGAAAAGAAACAAATACGTTGACCAGTTTTCTTCAGCATATACATAGAAAACAGATATTTTCAGAAAACACAGTTAACCCAATATTTTAGCATAATTCATGACCTTACACTATGAAAAAAGAAATACAGGTCATATTGAATACATATTTCTAGAAAAAAAATCCAAAAAGCCTGATTTCTTTGGCCTTCATAAAAGTTCATCTGTGATTATCTGCTGAAGTATTTGTTCTGACTTGATCAATGTCTCATCTTATCCCCAGATCTTTCCTTGACTTTTGGCAGAACTTAGTTGAGTGGGAGAATCAGAACTACAAAGCTTATATCCAATTACATAATGTTAGCCATCTGGTCAACCTTTTCTATGTAGCCTAGAAGAAAGTTTGCATTAGAACTGTATAAAGGTATAGTGAATTGGGAAGAAACTGTTCAAAAGAAAAGACAAACTGTGATGGGGGAAAGGAAAAAGGAAGGAAAGAAGAAAGATAAAAATATATTTTTACACAAGATAATTAAGATAGCTGTACAGCTAGATTCTCTTAGTTCATTGAAAAGAAATGTTTGTACTAATATTGTTTGGACAAGATTTCATGCCTATATCTTGTACTCTTAATAACTACTACAAAGATAACAATACTCAATGTATTGATTATTGTTACTCTCCTACTGACTAGCCTGTTTTGAAACTCTGTTTTATTGTTATTTTTATTTTTTTTTCTCTTTAAACTAAAACAAAAGAATCATATAAAGGTTTCTTGGGGAAAATATCTTATTATAAAGATTCTATCAAGGATACTTAGACTTTTATCTTTATGTGTATAAATATGCAACAAAACAATTTATGAATACACTTTTAGCTGTTACATTTTCTAGGCCTGTTACAACAGGTGAAAGGCAAACTTATAAGTAAGTGGTAACAGACTTAATTCAGGTCAATGCTTCTCTATCGTGGTGGAACTTTTTTTTCCAAAGGAAAGTGGTCTCCTGTTAGGGTTTCAGGCTCAACTTCATCAAATTAGCTCTCCATATTGATACATGTGAAGAGTGTTTCAGCAAGACCGAGTTTGCTCTCCAGGGGCTTTCTCATCAATCCTCTGGCATTTCTTCCAGTAAATGCCAATAGACCAGCCAGTAAATGCTGATGGACCTACCAATAAATGCTGATGGACCCAGTTATTCTGAATTGAATGAACCAGTATTAGTAAACACCGAAATATATGTTCTCTGTCAGAAAGACTAATGACATACTAATATGTACTTTAGACATCACTCTCATCTCAAAAGGCATCCATAACAAAAGAGTAATAATTCACCTTTAAATTAACATGAAGGTATAGATAGAAGTGTTCTATTTTATGCTAAAAAGTAAAGTCTATTAGAACACCAGAAAAATAATACTCCTTGTAGTACTGAGCTATCATGAAGGCATTGGCTTTATACTAGAAAAGCCTATGGGACTCAATCAAAACATTTGTATGTGTCTCTACTTACCTTTCAACTATAAGGATGAAAAGAATAATGATTTATGTTATTTTATTTGCCAGAATTTGATGTGGAAAAAATATTGGAATGCAAGAGCTGTCACACAACTATGAGTGTATTATTCAATAAGCTATGTCCAAGATAAAATAAGCAATGCAGCTTCTAAATTTCTGTCCATGTGCAAAACAGAACTAGTTCAGAAATGTTCATTTGTAGCATGAGTCATCCACTCCACCTCTGCCCCTTCCTTTCTTTGCAGTGGAACTGAAAGAGACCCAGAGTGTCAGTCATTTGAGTCGCAGTGGGTAGAAGAGACCCTTGACCTGTTTGGCTGCAACTCATGTCTAACTCTTTTGAGTTCAAAAGAAACCTGCTGCATCAGTGTTTATGTCACTAGTGTTCAGGTTGCCCACGTTCTTTTAACTAATTTTTAAGCAAAAGGATCATCTTCAAAGTTAGTTTTCTAAAGTAGGTTATATACATTGAAAGACATAGACACAATAATCCCATGTAGAGTCCATGTATCAAAAAAGGTGCACAAGGTGATCTGTGGAGTCATGGGAATGACATGATACAGCTCACTTTTCTGTTTATTTTTATATAAAAACCTAAGAACTTTTAACAATATCTGACTTACAGATTAACATTGACAACCTTAGTAGGCACAAATTTCAAAAGGTCACATGTGGTACTAAAATACTAGCAGCAGCTGGGGGTGGCGGGGAGAGCTCAGCAGTATGATGGGATTAGCAGTGCCATTCTTGTTATGTGTATTGAGATGAAATAGAATCTGTATTCTGGGTTAAGTACATCCACAGATTGTGCTATCTATTTTTTAAGAAAACCAATGCAAAATTGCAAGTGGTTTAGATGTGTTTCTGCAAGATCCTGTGATCTGAAGGTAAAATTAATAATGGATAATTGGATGACTTTTATTTTTATGAAATAGCAAAGCTGACATGCATCTTTCTCTTATTATAAGCTTTCTGCCAGGTACAATGCAAAATAAAAACAACAGTGATCTGATAAAAATAAAAACAATATTCCCCAAATTTGAAATTGTCAGTAGAAGCATTAAATAAATACTGAATTAGGTTCTGCTTTGTGTGTCTTAAACACATATTTATTGTAAAGTAGTAAAACATAAACTAGACGTACAAACACCATGTTGATTATAGCAGTTTTCTTCCCAACACTAAAATGATGGCATCCACTAAGATGAACAAATCAATATGTAGCATGACTTCTTTGAAGTTTCTTTTTAGTCATTTTTTAAAAATCAAGATCACACTTCATCTATTAAAATGTAAGTAATTTCATTAATATCATTTCTCCATCTACTATAGCTTAAATTGTGCACCAAGCCTACTGAAAGTCTGAAATACAAGTTCACTGTTGTGGTAGGCAGTATCATGGTCCCCAAATGGTTTCCACAGTCTAACCCCTGTAACCTGTGAATATTTACTACTCATGGCAAAGGGGAATGAATTAAGTTTGCAAATGAAATTAAGGGTGATAATCAGGCAGTCTTAAAAAGAATATTATCCAAGATTGTTCTATCAGTCACTTTCCTGTCACAGGAAGTATCTGACAACCACAACTTAAAGAAGAAGTTTATTTTGCCTCATAGTTTTAGGGGGTTTAGTCTACAGTTGACTCTCTCTGAGGCAGAAATGGCATTCGAAAGACATGGTGGAGGAAAACTGTTCACATCATTGTAGCCAGGAAGCACAGAGAAAAGGGAGGAGCTGGGGACAACAATAAACCCTTCCAGTTTATGCCCCCAGTGACCTGCCTGTTCTGTCCAGGCCCCAGATCTGTACAGCACAGTCAGCTATGAACTAACTCATCATTGATCCACTGATGAGTATAGTGCCCTGATCATTCAGTCACCTTTTACCTCTGAACAAAAGACTTCTGGGGGACATTTTAGACATAAACCATAACAATTATCTAGGTGGGTTCAGTGTAATCACCAACAGTCTTTACCAGGAAATGGAAGTAGAATAACAAGGGCAGCAGCCTGTGAAGGAGTCAGTCCAGTGCTGCTGGTTTTGAAGATGGAAGGATGACACCATAAGCCAAGGAATGCAGACATTCTAGGGAAGCTAGAAAAAGCAAGACAACAGATTCACAGATCTTCCTTGTGTTATTTTAAACCACTAAGTTTGTGCAAATCTGTTGTAGTAGTAACACAAACACAACGGAATTCTTAGTCTACACATATGTGGGTAGCTACACACACACACACACACACACACACCCCTGAGGGAGAGTCCACCCAAACACTAGAAAATGATTGGCGGATGTCTACTGTCATATGATTTAGTAAGAAAAGATCCCAATGTTGTGAAGGCACCACTAACATTTGCTGACATAAAGAAAAATGTTGCAGTAAATACATCAAAACTTTACTGTATAAAATCTCACATGAATAAATAAAAATGGCGTAAAGTTAATAAATAGCCAAAGAATGTCTGTAGATAATTCACAAAAAAGTAAGGGGCTAATAAAATATGAAAATGTTTCAGAAGAACTAAAACTACTGCAAAACAAGTACATTTAGAAATGCCAATTTGTTCATTTTATTGACAGTTTTTAAGCACTACTAAGGGTATGGCAAAGCAAGCATTTTTAGTTACTGCTCTGGTGAGATAAGAGATGTTACAAACTTTTGTTGTTGTGTTGCTTTTAACTGACAAATATTTCAAAATAGCTGGAAGAAAAAATTTTGAATGTTCTTACCACAAAGAAATCACACAAACTTTTTGAATTCAATAGTGTGTAAAAATAAGCCACAAAAGTATTTGAAGGCATTGTTACTATAATTTTACTCCTAGGAATAAGGTAATCAAAAATACAGAAAACGGCCGGACACAGTGGCACATGCCTGTAATCCCAGGACTAGGGAGGCTGAGGCAGGAAAGTCACCACAAGTTCGATGCCTGCTTAAGCTATATAGTGAATTTAAGGCCAGTATGAACTACATAGTGAGACCCAAAAAAAACAAAAAACAAACAAACAAAAAACAGAAGAAGTATTAATACTCATCATTATATTTATAATTTGAAGTGACTTTCAATAATAGAATATTGCTTAAATATATTACATGTGTTTGAATGAAGCAAATGTATATAGTCATTAAAAATTAAGCTTATGAAGAGTATTAATGTGTGTTATAAGCTTAATTGTGATATGTAGCAACTACATGAAAGAAGATAGGAAATATATTAGAAAGTTATAAGTGGCCTCATGCTCTGGTTCTCAGGAGGGGTGAGAGGGTGGGACAGTGCAGCTTCAAGAAGGTTCTAGAAGATTCTGGTGGCATCCACATGTGCTCTCCATGCTGCCAAGATGCCCAAAAGACACTTCAGCTCAGAGGAAGGAAGGTAAAGGAAAAGGAGATCAAGCTAGGTTTTCAAATAAACCTGCTCCTGCAGAAGTGGAAACAGTCAAAATAAGGCAACGGAACTTCAGCCTTTGGTACTAAGGCCATCCAAAAAGTTTCCTTTGTAAATATTATTTTATAATAAAGACAGGGAGAGGAAACTGACTAACTACAGAAAGACAAGAAGATAAACTTCAGCTGTCAAAGCAGCTATTTTTCATAGCTATCAAACAACTTAAAATAATCTTAGACTAAAACAGATTCATCGATGATTTTGTCCTCCAGGAATTGCAGTGTCTCTGGCTCCATGCAGTAAAAATCATTTTCTTGTTATAATAAGAGAAAGAACAATATGAGAAGCTGTGAAAGCTGTACTCCTTACTTGCGTTTATTCTTTGAACCACTAGTATACAATGTATAAACGATGCCTTCTATTTCATTTTACCACAACTAATCACCAGAAAGTTATTGCATTTCTTATGATATAATTAACAAAACAATTTAGTAGCTAGATAGAATTTACATATCAGAACATTTTAAATAATTAAGTACATGATTGCTATTTAATTTATAAGCAGCAAATTTTGATTCCTTTTCTGGTTTCTAAGCATTAAAACAGTTGTAGTAATAATAAGTATAGTACAAATTTCTCTATAAGTAGTAAAAAATATGCTATGAATAATCTATACTTATTTGTAAATTCTTTATCAAAATCTAAGAGAAATATCTGAAATTCTTTTCCCTCTTTCCTGTGTTTGTTTATGGTTTTATGAGACAGTCTTGCTGTGTAGTCCAAGCTGGCCTCAAACTCACAATGCCCTGCATCAGCCTCCCAAGTGCTGCTGCATATTTTTGAGAAAGCTATTCAGGTGACATAGAAATGAAGATTCTTTTAAGTTACAGCTATTGTTTAAAATGAGATTTTTTTTCTATTATAATTTCAAAGAAGTTGCTAACACAGGTTCTTTATATTTATGGACATTAGGTATAAATTCTTAAGGTATATATTCTTTTCTTCTTTGCAGTTGGTGGGTTTTGTGTATGCCTGTTATGTGATCAGTATTTCCATGGAAGAGGAAGACACCTGTAAGTACTGTTAAATTTCCCTGCAAGTTCATTTTAGATGATATTCAGCTTCTAAAACTAGTCATTATAAGACCATGAACTCTTTCATATTGGGAACACGAAATGATTGAAATGGGCATAGTAAAGTTATAATCAGAAGTTGACAAACTAAACTGCACACAAGTCAGGTGATACTAGATACTGAAACTCTGAGTTTTGAGGGGGCTTGACCACTGCTGTTATATGATGTCTCAGTAGCTTTTCAGCAGGGACATAAATAGTATCCTGAGTAGATAATAAGGGATTGCTTTATCCATCTGAACTATGATTGGTGGCAGAATTTTCAAGTCTAATAGTATAATATCAATACAGTGCATTATAGCAAAATCCATATACATAAAAACTATATAAAATACTATGATAAAACCAAAAATTACAATCTTCAAGGTAAGATATAAAAAAAGCAAGAGATACTATAAAAGAATTAATAGAATGCTTAGAAGCTGTCGTATTTTAGCACCAAATAAAAGACCTAAAATTATGTTATAGAGATTTAGCAGCATAGGGCATCACATGTCATTTATTGAGTACTTGCTAATATGTAAGGCATTGTTCACACAACTCTCTTACAGGTTCATGTGTTACCAAAGAAAATTTAAATTTATTTTTTAGAAGTTATTTATTTTAGACAAATCAGACATAACCAAACTGGAGGTTTGCCATTGGCATTGCAATTATTGTCAGAATTGTAAAATGGATTATTTAACAAAATGATGATAAGTAGCTAGCCGTTATAATTTCTTTCTAGAACACAATTTCAAAGGGGTCTGATGTTGCAACCCATCAATATGTGTAGTACATGACATATGAACTGGAATCCAATTGATAATAGGATCTCTTTTCAATTTATTTGGTCAAATGTAAGAAATATTAGACCTTGTGATTAAATGTATCTGATGATGAAAACATACAAACATATTGCATCATACATTTCATGCTTACTTGGGAATTTTTTTAAATAACAGATGAGCCAGAGAGTTTCTTAAACTTTCAAAGTACAGTGTAATGACAGTACATTTTACTTTGGTGTTAACTCTTAAAATTAAGGTTCCAGGAGTTCCATTAGTTCCACAATCTGACGAAGTTAATGTACAGAAAGTAAGCAGCAGCATGCTTCAATTCTCAGCCACGACAGGCTGCGTGGCCAGAAATAACTGGCTGACCATGAATGATTTTCACTGAAACCGTGACTTCAAGGAAGTTTTTGGGATATAGGCTAAGCATATACTTCAAAAATTGATACACTGGTAAATTCCAGCTGGGTCTCTTATGGAGTACTTGTGAGTAGGTGTCCCTCGAGCCCACACCCACAAAGAACAGCCCTTGTTCTTTTTCTCCTCACTAAACTGATCTGAGGCTCTGAATAGATGCCAGTAACTTGGTCCTACCTTATTTTGGGAGAAATGGCAAAGTAATCATTAGTCTCTGTCTTAGTTACTTTTCTCTCATTGCTGACGAGACTTGACGCCCAAAATTAAAGAAGGAAAGGTTTATTTAGCTCACAGTTTGTGGAGGTTTTAGTCCATAACCAGCTGGCTCCAAGGCAGGGTGGCATGGCACAGGGGCAACCGTTCAAGGTGTCAGAAGACAGCAAAAGCAACAAGAGCAAAGGGCGGAGAGAGCAAGTGTCTTTTCCTCCCTTATATTGTATGCAGGCTACTCCCCTCCAGTGGTTGTAGCACTCACACCATCTCCATGCCCTCCTCTTGCACAGGCTCAGGATGTTTACAAGGTGAGGACTCCCTGCTGAGTCACTTAGTTAAACTTCTAAACTTCTCAAGTTGACACAATGAACAACATCCTAGACCCATAAGGGCACGTCCCTACACCCCAGGGTGTACAGCTGCTGATTTACTTAGTTAAGCTTCTAAACTTCTCAAGTTGACACAATGTATCAACTATTACAGTCTCCTTTTATCTAATAGAGTAAAACAGAAAAGAAAAGACTTTTCTCTGAGACCTGTGATTTTAAGTAAAACTGGGAAACACAAAATGACATGTGAAATAAAAGGCTCATCTAAGACAGGTAAATATTTTTTGACCTATCAGCCTTCTTTTAAAATAATGATGTCAGTGGATCTGGATTGGATTGCTACTAGCAGATATTGTAGTTCCACTGACTTTGATTTCTTTAATTAAGTTTCTCTACAGAAATCTCTGAATCAGCTATTTTAATGCCCATTAAAATGAGATTGAAGCAGCTGCTAGTGGCCCCATTCTATCAATGGTTTAATTCTAGTGTTTGTTATTAGGGCCATACATTAAGTTACCAAGAGGCATCTAGATATAATAGCTGCATTGCTATCAGTTCAAATAATACTTAGAGTCAGAAAGAGCCTTAGGTGCTCAAAACAAAGTAAATATGCCCAATTTAACATGATAATTTGCTGTAAGAGAGAGGACAGTGAAAAGTAATAACAAACCTTTTAGTCTGATAGTTCTCAAACAAGGGCAATTTTACAATTTTATTGAAAGAAGGAGGAATCCAAAGCGCAGATGTAATTAAATTTTCCCAGGGTCTTCAGAGGGAAGATGTGAGAAAAAATGTCCACAGCCAATCACAATGATCTCATAGACCGGTGTGTTTTGTGCCAACACTAAGCTTTTAGGTGAAGTAATAAACTGTCCTTTTGATATGATATTACCAACCCACAGTCAGGGAGATATGTCCTTTGGATAGTTTTTCCAAACTCTAAATGCAAAATAAGAGAACAATATTGGTAACTTTCCGGTGTGCCTAAGTATATTTCTGGAAAGCTTATTCTGAAAGGTAACTGTAAATATAATATAATATGACAGTATTTTCATAGATGATATATCATTTATCATTCTGATTCCTGTTCAAATTATTGGAAATTCCTGCATTCTGCAAAACACAAAATTAAGCCCTGTTCTTGGGCTGAAAACTGTCAGCTAACCTTAAAAATTAATAACAACACTGCTTCTCTCCTTTTCCATAGAACTAATATTTCAGACAGACATTTCTGAAGATAATAAATGCTTGAAGAAATGTTCATTTCCAGCCACCCATCATCTTAGTTACCTCTTGGCCTCTTTACTATTTCTTGTAAGATTATGATCTCAGGTCAAATACAATGAAATAAAACGCTGACAAAAGGCAGAGTGCTAAGTGGGGGGGAGGGTCAATGCTTTTTCTCATTTGTTGTAATGAAAAAGCCAATTTATATCTCTTCCTTACTTTTATTTTTTCATTTTTGTATATCTATCAATCTCTGTGAACACTTTTGTGAAGCTAGTATCTTTGGAAACTGTAATCATAAAAGCCAACGTCTTGTTTGTGAATCATCTACTGCTGCAGATGAACTTGCCAGCTTGTTACTATCTTGTTAAGAACTGCTGAAAAGAATGTTTTTAATTCAGGGAAGTGTAGAGGCGAGGCAAAATATGCTGAAAAGTAGTCTTTAACTTATGTAAACACTACCAGGCTTTTTCAAAGGATCTGTTCAGCACTACTCTTATTAAGTTTGAAATTGCACCTGGGACCTGTTTTGTTTTTTAACTCCCACAGTCTAGTCTGGGTTGTACATGTTGAATGGTAGAAAAGAAAAATATACTGACAACCTTAGTAGTTTTTAAAAATTAAACGAACCCCTCAGATCTGGTTTCTATATTTTACACTGAAAATCTCAAAATAGCTCCATTTGACCCTTGCTAGTGTACTTTTGGGGAACTGCTCATTGGAAGGAAGTATGGCTACTAGAAAAATATTCGTATCTCTACTGTCCTTGAAGCTTCCTCCTGGCTAATGTTCATGTATGTGCCTATCTGCCTATGAATTCCTTCTAAGAGGATGAAGCAATGTTACCATAGTAAAGATATGAGTAAGATTTTTTTTTAAAAAACCTATCTCCTAAAAATTTACTAGAAATGCTAACAGAAAAGAAATTGACTAGCTTGAATGTTAATTTCCAAATTTTCTTTCCTTGATTTGTAATAAATGGAGAAGACTCTGAAAAGTGGTGATTACAAGGTCAGGAGGACACAGTAGAGGCCTGGATGATTCTCAGAATAGAAAACTCCCCATTATTTAGTGCCCCTTGCACTGTGGATATTTGAGGGTGATGGAACAGGAGAATGTTGTGAGAATCAAAGATGGAGAAATGCATGAGACTTGGGTAAGAGTGATTCTGAAGTCATGGCTGAAATGTCAAAGGAATCAGTGTTCGCCCACTCTGAAGTTAAGAATCTACTGGTTCTCAGAGAGTAGACTTTCTTTTAGCAACTATCTGGTCATTGCCTTGAAGGCCGATTTCCTTATCTTCCTCACTAGAGCTCAGGGCTAGAGCCCCAAGCATTTCCTCTAATTTCCTGAGAAAGTTCTGACACAGAATCACACTCACTAAGCTCCCACTAGAACTGGATTTAGGAAAGGCAGGATCTTTGTTTTGTCTCCTGCCGTAAACCTAGAGCTTAGAAAAGTGCTTTTCACTTTGCATTTGATAGAGAAATGCTTGTTAAATTTATATTATTAAGTTGATTCTCTGGGCCTGGCAACTCATTTTTTCCTAAATGATTTCAAGATCCTCAAGTTTGATAAGATGATACTGTCTTATGTTTAGAATTTAGTAACATACTTTATGCATTTCCAAATATTTATGGGGTGAAAGTGGAAGTCCTGCATGTTTTTTTACCATAATTAGGTGTATTTTTAATAATTTTGAATGTCAGAATGTAGAGATGGATTAAACCTCCACTGTACTGTACCACATTAGAACAAGAGTTTGATTTTGTGGACCCTGGAACATAACCTCCCTGAGAGAACAGAGACTTGACACATCTAAAATAAGGCAGATACTGGGGACAGAATCTGCAAACTATGTCCAAGGGTACAAAGCTACTGTCAAAGAGTGGTAACCAGTAGCTGGTGACCTCAACAGCCCACATGTGGGAAGGTCACACAACAGAGTGTAGGGTCCAAGCTAAGATGCTGTGGCTGAAACACAGGATTTCAGCCCATGAGTAAGTTATTAAGAAAGTCTCTCCCAAGAATAATATCATAAGCACCCAAATACCCAAACCATGAATCAAGCAACTCTCTCCAGGTGCAAAAGAGAGAGCAGCCCTTCCACTAGAACCAGCTTCAAAGTCAGCACCGGACTTGGAACCTAGGCAATTGTGTATCTTCTTAAACCAGGCTTTTAGAGGTCAGCCTGACTAGTGAATATCTACAGTCATATGTTCTGCTCTCCTAACTTACTCATCTCCAGCTACAACTGTTTGCCCCAATCCACCATGCTTTTGCACGCTCAGGTCTTTGAGAGAGGACCCTCTCTCTGTCTACACACTATCTTGCATACAATTGCATACACTATCTTGCATACAATGCTTTCATTGCACATTGTGCATTTTCTCTAGGAACATTGCACACCATTGTAATTTTTAATATGTTATCCACTGGGACCAAGCTTACTTCCTAACATAATGAGTACTCTGTATAATAATCAGTGAATGAATACTGAATGTATCGACATGTGAACAAATTGACTCAGAAGGATGATTAGTGCATCCACTGGCAAAAACTGGGGAGAAAACCCTTCCTTTTTTATTCTCCATTTGCATTTATACAGATGACCATTCATTGCATAAACTAGAAACTTGGGCATACTCTTGACTCTTCCCTTGCTTCCCACATCCAGTCACCAGATGAGACACCCTCACCTCCTCTCTCAGTTCTTTTATGCTGTTATTACAGAGTAGTACTATACACAGGATAGCTTTTATGTGGGGAGGAAAGTCCAAAAGTAAGGAACCAAAAGACCTGGAGTGTGGTCAGGGCACACTTCCTGATTCATAGATAGAGGTCTTTGCACCATATCCTCTCATGGTGGATAGGTAAGACAACTGTCCAGAGCCTCTTTTACAGAGACACTAAACCTATGCATCAAGTCTCCACTCTTCTGAGCTAATCACACCCTCTTCTCAGTGCATCAGTGGTCCCTGAACATAACTGTGAAGCTGGGATTCACTTGTTTTTTAACTACTGCATTCCCTACTCACAGAAGGTGGGGATCATGTCTTACCTCCCCTAGAATCCCAGAATCTGTTTTAGTATATGTAACATCATAATAAATTAGTTAATGTTTGTTTAGCAAAATATATAATATGGCAACTGTCCTATGTCACTGTACTCTTATATATTTTCTTGACTCCCAAATAATTTAAACTTCCCATTCCTATACTACAGAAAGAAGCCTGATTAATTTACAATAAGTTATACATGTCATTTACTCATATTCTGTGGAAACTTTCATTGGCTACTGTGTTAGCCAGCATTCCATCATTGTGACAAAATACCTGAGATAACCAAATTATAAAGAGAAAAGGTTTATTTTGTCTCATGGTGTTTGGTTCATAGTTCATGATCACTTGAACTCATTGCTTTAGCAGTACAATATATCACAGCAGAAGAAAATGGCAGAGGCAGTTGCTCACCTCATGTCAGCTGGGAGGCAAAGAGACAGACAGGCAGGAATGCAGGTCCTAATATCCCCTGCTAGGTCCTGCTCTCAATAATCTAACTTCCTTCTATTAGACCCCAATTCCTAAAGGTTTCACCACCTACCGACAGTGCCACACGTGGGGATTACACCTTTAACATGTAGCCCATCAGGTGACATTTAAGATTCAAATCATAATCATAAGATTCAAATCATAAGAATGACCTTTTTTGACAGATAATTGACACCAGCGAGCAATAGCCACACTCCAGAAGGAGTTCTAATTTTCTATGTTTCCACTTGAAAACAGATGTTAGAAATTATTTAAATGAAGAAGATATTAACTCCGCCAACATCTACTTCTGTGACTATTAACACATCACATTACCTCTTTGGAGATTACAAAGACACTCTGCAGATCTAACATTGTGATTCTACGGACTATGCCCATAGGTGGGGATATGTCAGTTGGAATAAGACATGTCACATTTTATTCCTCACTGATTTTCAAGCAGTCAGTGTCAGGAGCCATCTCAAACCACCCTGATCTCTCTGCTCTGGATTCATAGTAATAGCATGTGAAGCATGAGCCTGTCCCCAAAGCAAGCACTCTACACAAATGCCTGCCACACTCCTAATTCTCTGCCTCAGAGAGAGTGTTTTAATTACTTTTCTCTTGTTGCTGAGACAAAATAACTGACACCCAAAGTTAAAGGAGGAAAAGTTTATTTACTTCACAGTTTGTGGAAGTTTCAGTACGTAATCAGCTGGCTCCAAGGCAGGATGGCACATGGCAGAGGGGCAACAGTTCATAGCAGTGAAACACAGAAAAAGCAACAATGGAGAGCAATAGGGGGAAACAAGCCTCCTTCTGCCCCTTTTATCTTATCCAGACTGCTGGGATTAGGGTGGTACCAATCCAATCAGTGGACTGATCCAACAGTCAGACACCCTTAATCCCAGCACCTTCAATCCCAGAATTTCACTATGAATCAGTCACAAATTCTAGATTCAGCCACCTCCAAAAAAGCCTGCCCCCCATGACTGCATGAGGCTTCGGGGGGACATCCAGACACAAACCATAACATTCCACACCTGGTCCCCCAAAGACTCATGCACATCCCTTTATGCAAAAGGCATTTAGTCCATTTCCAAGAGTTGCAAAGGTCCTAACAGATTCAACAATGCTGAAAAGTCCAAGTCTCCTCTGAGATTTAAGGCAAACTCCTAGCTGTGAGCCCCTGTACAAATGTAATGAAAGCTAAACACTTCCAGAATTCAATAGCACAAGATAGACATTTCCATTCCAAAAGTTACAAACAGGGGGATACAAAGGAATAGAACTAAAGCAAGTCCAAACTCCAGCAGGGCAAACATTAAATCCTGTAGTTCCATGTGCAGCATCTGAAGCAATCTGTGGCAAGATGAAACTCCAAAGGGCTTGAGTGGCTCAGCCCCTACAGCACTGCCGGTGGTTGTAGCTCCCATGGCTTCTCTCCTGAGTCCACTCTGCTTCCTCAGTTTTCCTCAGACTATACAAGTTCCTGGCTTCTCCAAACTTCTGGCTCTCCACTGCACCTTTGGCTTCATACTCACAGCTTCACACACTGCCCTCTCAGATGCACACTGCCTGGCCTCCCAACCCTTGTGAAATCTGTGTGGAAGCCTTCCTGACCCCACAACTCTTCCATTCTGCATGCACCTAAAACCAGTACCAACTGGATGATGCCAGAGTCTGCTGCCAGCTGGAGCAGTAGCCAGGCTTCCCTCTCTTTTGGCTGTAGGGGTCGAGTACCTGGATTGCTGACCACTCTGAATCCAATTCTGAGGAAAAAATTCTCTAGGCTGCCACCATTCTGGAACATGGTGCTTTGCGGCTTTCTTCTCAAAGCAGTTTTTCACTTTTGCAATTTTGAGGCTGCAAAGGGTGGAGTCCTGATGCTTCTTTTGATGCCCTCAGACCATCTTTTCTATTCTCCTGTTCCTTCTCAGCAATCAAGATCTCCTCTGCTCTATCTTTGCAGTCCACAGCTTTACTGGAGTTTCCTTTCTGGCCATACTCAAAACATTTTAAATCATTCTGCTGAGCTCTTTGCTCTTGATTCTCAACATAAATCTGGCTAAAAGCCCCCAACTGTAGCCATGCTACTGCTTCAACATTAGACTGCCTTGAAATTTCTTCTGCCAGATTAATTAGTCCACCACCCTTAATCTTAGTCTCAGGCAAAATCTCTGGATACAACCAAAATGCAGACAAACTGTCTGCCAAGCCATAACACACATCGTCTGGAGTCCAACAATCAATGGAGTCCTTCTTCCCTGCAGAAACCTCCTGAACCTGGTCTTCACCAGCAGGATTTCTATCAGCCTTCTGGTCTTCTGAGCTCTGACCAGAATCTCCCATACAAAACTGCCTAAGCCATTCCAACTCTACTTTTTCAGCCAGCATCTCTGAACCTTTCCAAACTCTTCCCACAAGCCATTCCCAAAGGCTCCTGAACCACATGGTCAGGAATAGTCACAGCAAAGACCCCGCTTCTCTGGTAGCAAATTTGTTGTAGTCAGGGTTTATAAAGGAAAAGATTTAATACAAGACACATAAGTTATAGGATTATTTTAGAATATTCACCCAAAGAGTCAAATGCAAAAGAGTACAGGAAATCTGTCCATACACTAGAAACCCAGAGAATCCAGCTGAGGCCCTGGGTCCCATGGCAATGTCCTGCATGAGTCCATCTGAAGACCTAGAGCCCATGGCAATGTCCCCCACAAGTCCAACTGGAAGCCTAGAGCCCACAATAATGTCTCATGCAAGTCTGTATCAAAGATCTGCACTGAGAAGGCCCAAAGGCCAGTGATGGAAGCTAGAAAGTCTGTGCCAGTGGAAGGATCTGTGCCAGCAGGCTGAGGGATCTGAACTGGAGTCAGGAAATGACGCTCAAGGTGAGGAACAGAGCTCCCCCACAAAGAACCATAGTCATCCTCAGTGACAGCAAGGACCTGAGGTCCTCCGATGATGAGAACAGCCAAGTTCATATCAGGAAAGCCAGCATGACAAGCTTCTCCAAAAGAACCAACAGCACACCATCTTCCTCTCCAGTTTCCCTTTTATGCTACTGGCAGCAACCCTTAGGTGGGCCCTCCACACCCAGCACCATGTTGATTCAGTTCAGCTGGGTGTTACAAGTTGACCATTAGTTAATCCACCACACAGTGCGTCACTTACAGATTCTCACCATTAGCAACAGCCCAAGCTGTGCAGCGGTACATTACTAAATTAACAAAGAAGAATGAGGGATGTTCCATCCAGATAGTACAGAATGGAAGATGAAGGATTTGGAATCCAGATATGATAGTGAGGAAACAGGGTAACAAATTAAAAAAAAAAATTTCATACCCTGTGGCACCCTGAATACACAGTGAGGAAAAAAAATGTGTTATACAGATTTTATGAAGATTCTGAGCAGTGATTTTATCCTGGTTATTAGTGGTTAAAATTTAGTAATCCAGGGGGAAGAGCAGGTGACAGTACTCTGCCATAGTCCTCAGTGCTTCTATTTTAAATCTAAATCAATATCTAATACCTACTCCCCATCCTTCTCAGTCCTTTTACTAATCTGCCTCTGCCAGCAACACTGTGGGTACTGATTCCCCAATTCTGTGTGTCTGTCCCTAAGCTGCCTAGTCATTCTGAGAGCAGCACCTGCTGTGTTTCAGTTTTGCAGTGTCTCAGATGAACCTGTCACCTTACTCACCATCTTCTCACTGCTCCTACTCAGTACCTTCTCCAAATCCCTTAAAAATGAATTATTTGAGCTGTCAGTGCCTTAAAGCACCCTACCTTCCTTTTAGAGACATTAAAGTCTCCTACCCTTGTTTTAGGGATAAGTAAAGAAATACTGTGATTCCTGGCACCCTTCTCTTCTTCCACCTTGCACCCTGCACCCTGAGCATAAAGACTTACAGTGCAGCTGTCACAAAGAAAATAGAAGCCAGAAAACATGGGTTCCCAAGAGTTCACAGGCTCTCTCCCCCATTATCTTTACCCATGATTGCTATCATCTTGATGTAGAAAAGAGGCTACTTTTTTGCCCTGTGACTTTTGTGACTTTAATCTCCATCCCTCTGACATATTAATGCATCTAGATCCATTAAGTATTCTTTATCCCCTCCCCTGCCGTGCATTTTCTTCCTCCATCTAGCTCTTTATCCTCAGCTTACCAAAAATAATAATTACACAAAACTTAAAAATTAAAAAAAATTACTCCTGACTCCCTGTCTGGTGTGTATTTAACGTCCCTGTCTCTTGTGCTTCTTTCCTGCACTTCTAGATCTTTCTACAAAGCAGTCCAGACGGTGTTTGCTTTCTCACCTCCCACTCTCTGCCACTCAACTGCTGTTAGGGTTGCTGGTCCATGTTATCACTGAAAATCCTCTCTCAAAGGTGAAATTCTCTTAGATCTTGTGAAAGTTTGTTAGAATTGATGGCTTGGGTCATTGTTTTCTGCTCCCTTCTTGAAATTTTTCTCTTCTGGATTTCCAAGCCATCACTCCTCTTGAGTTTTGTCAGGCAACACCACCTCTTCAACAGCACATATTTTTCCAGTTAAAAATTATGTCTAAATCCTAATGCAAATGGAGCACATTTCTGATGCAAATACACTGAAGAAATTATGATGCATTTGTTCCAGCTACTTTTGAAGTGATGATTTATCATTAAGTCCTTAAAGTGTTAACTAGCCATCGGCAGTCTACAGCTTGTACTCAAGCTGTTATACTAAGGAAAATCGGACAATAACATCGAAACTTTTTTTTTTTGTGGGTACCGGGTGGTCGACTTCAGGACCTCGTGCACCAGCAGGCGCCCATGCCGCTGAGCGATATCACTGGCCCTTTTTTCGTATGTGGGTTCCGGGAGTCGAACTCGGGCCCTCGCGCTTGCCAGGCAGGCGCTTACGCTGCTGAGCCATCTCACCGGCCCCAACATCGAAACTTTTAAAGAACAGATAATAAAAGATATGTTTGTGTCTTTTAGATAACAACATGGCACACAATAGTCTCAAAATCTATAGTCTTAGACCAAATACTTAAGATTTCACGAAGATTTGATTTTACAATCCCTTTGAAGAAACAGCATGCAGGTATGGAACACTTGTCTTTATATTAAGCACCCTTCTTTGTATTAAGCACTCTATTGAGCATGAAAAGATAATAATTTAGTGCTCTTTCTGGCAGCAATGTTTGAAACTGGAATCTAAATGAAGTACTAAGGAATATTCACGTAACCTGGATACCAATCATTAAATTCTGCATGTGATATAAATTAATTATAAATGATATATAAATTATACCTAACGGACTTTTCTTTGTTCACATTTTTCCTTGTAGAATCTCTCTCTCTCTCTCTCTCTCTCTCTCTCTCTCTGATTACAAGAACAGAAAGAACAGAAAGTCTAGATTAAACTTAATGATGTATTTCAAGGATACCATCTTTTGCTACAGTTCAATCAGCTGAAAAACTTCTAATGTTTCCCAACCCTGATTTATTCCATACCACCTTCAGAAATTGGGTGGTATCTGTATACAAGCTTGTGTCAGAGACTGGCTAGGTATCCACTAAATCTGTACACCCATTTGTTCATTCCTCTCCCAGGCACACAGCTGTACTATGTCACAGCTTCTGTGCCATTAGATGTCCCATGAGATTGAATTCCAGAGTGTGAACCCCTGGCCTGGCCCCTAAAACTGCCACTTGCAACATTCCCCTTCCCCTTTCCACCCACAGAACACAGACAGGCATGCAAGGATTGGAAGCCGTGTTTAAGAGGGAGGATCCTCAGTGTCACAGCATCCTGGGTCTCATTCCTTGGAGGGAAGGGGGTCACATAACCTGAAAATAGGATTTTAAGTGCCTTTGAGTCATGAAGCAATGAGGAAAATCCAAGAGGGCCTGTCAGGGAAGGGCTGCCTGAGGGGAAGACCTCTGAGTAGAAGCCAGCAGGTGTTCTATCGTTCAAGGGGGAATGGGACATTTCAGGCATGCAGCAAACACGGGAGTGTGCCTGGGAAGGGCTTTTGAAGCAGATGGCATTTAACTGAGACCTAATGGATGAAAAGGAGCCTGTGAGGCAGAGGGCCAGGAGAAGAGCATTCCTGGCAGAAGGAGCAGCGAGTACATAGGAAATTGCTTCCTGGAAGAGGCTTCTAGCCAAAACAAAGTCTTTGACTGCAGCAACAACTTCATGCTAACTGCTCTGAAGGGTAAGAGGGGTGACCTGCTAACTCTCAGAAGAGTTGGTGACTAAAGGGCAGATTATATCAGGGGCTTCATTGTTAACCCTGTCTTAAGCAGGAGGGCCATGGGAAAATGATGAAAAGCATAATTTGAGGGATTCTGGCTTCTCCTTAACACCAATAGTTTCCAATATAAGTGGACCCTTGACTTACAAACTCAATTCGTTCCCAAGGGCTGGTTGTAACTCAGGTTGTCAATGAAAGGCTCGGGCTCCTCTACACAGCCTTCAAAGTCTCTCTCCTGTGTGTAGGCAGATCTCAGTGTCCTTAGACATTGGCCCAGGATTTCTCAACCCCATACCGGAAAAGATGTTCTAACGTTCCTTCCAGAACCCTTTAAGGGTTAAATCTGTACCTAGACCATCTAGAAGCACAAGCACCCAGCATTTGGGTCATAACTCAAGACTTTGGTCATAAGTTAAAACTAAAATTCCAGTCATAACCCAAGTTGTTCATATGTCAGGTCAGTTGTAACTTGAGGGTCCACTGTATTCCATGTTTGACACTCAGAGAATGCCAATATTACAGGCATTCTGATACATAAATTGTTCTTCTAAAAACAAACAACTGTCCCGGAGGGCTATCTATCCCAAGCCTTACTCAGCACACATACACACACCAGGGTATGGGGGAACTGATATCTTGTCAGATCTGTACCCACTCTGGCACCATTTGGCAAGCTCTGCTGGATAGTGTGGAGCCAATGAGTGGATTTAATTTGGGGAATGATATGGTTGGGTTCAATTTTCTTTGAACAGTAATTCATAGAAAGAGGAAAGGATTTACAAAATAGATATCAGTAAAGAAATGGCATTTTAGATGGAGATAGTCCTACAAAAGGGAGAACCAAAAGTAATAATAGGGCCTATAAAAAAATATTTCAGAGGAGAAATGTCCAAAATTGTAGTAGCAGACAGTAAAAGGGAATTGTACAGAGACTTCAAAGCCAACAAGTATTTGTTGCTTGGTTTACAGAGCAAAGTAACATATTGGGTAGACATAAACAAGAATGATAAAAATTCACAGGGAAAAAAACCGGATGACTATGGGAATTACATGGGAAAAGAATTTATGTAGAGCTCTTTAGACAAATTCTCAGAACTGTTTTAAACCTCTACCCTTTGAACATTATTTTTCCTTCAGCCATTCTATTCTGCTTCATTGACCCCAAAGGAGGCTGGAAATTTATTATCTCATGATTTAAATATTGCTAACTCTCAGAAAAATTCAAAGAGGGAAGAAAATGTCAGTACTGATTATAGAAAACCTCTGATTTCACAGGTTGACTAAAAAAAGGGACAAAAATTAGAAGTACAACCAAATAAAAATGTAAGATAGCACCAAAACAGAAAAGGGAAATGTGTTCCGAATTTCTCAAAAATCTTGTTTTGCCCAGAATAAAACGTTCCTCCAGACAAGCCCAGCAATAGTGACACAAAGACCTTCAGTCATCAATGAATCTGAACAGACAATAATTGAAAAATTACAAAAAATTTGAAAGGGCTCCCAGTAAAGACAAACTATAGTTGATAGCTACAAGCAGCCATTCCATCCAATTATCAAGCTACAAATGAAAATTAACTGAAGGGTTAAAGACATACTCAGTATAGTGAAATAGAGCACAATCATGTAGCTTTCAAAGAGCTGAGAAACTTTAAAGAGAATAGAAAATATACTATTCAAGATGAACACTAAAGTAGGAAAGGAAAAAAAATTTTGCTACTTTTGCCAAATATAAGAAAATCAACATTAAAAAGTGTATGTGTGTTGGGCTAACAGAAGGGAAAAGTGAAAAGTAGGAGGAGGTTTGTCATAGGAGTCTTTATAAGGATGGGACAACTCTTGCAACAAAGAGCCCTGAGTGCAGCCACAGGAGTACTAGATACTTATCATCAAAGCACCCCTACAGTAAGAATCAAAGGCACCATACTGAAGCAAGCAAGGTCCAGGCCTCCCTCAAGAAAAATTGAAATAAGCATATCACTATATCTAAAGGAATAATGCTCAGCAGAACACAGGAAAAAGTCACTCTGTGAACTTTCCAACTTTGCACAAAGGGGATATATTATCTACAAAGAATTCTAGTGACTGACTTAAAACACTAAAAGAAGACAAAGAGAGCCTCCCTCAGGGTTCTTGCTAGCATGGTGTGGAGGAAGGGAGATGGAGAATAAAATCATTACCAGTCAAAAGCTAAGGGAAAAGTGAAAGAAACTGTCATGTGGGCACGCTGGGCAAACTGTCACAGGGTAGGTCACATACCCCCCAACAGCTCCCTTCCCCAGCCCCAATTCTGAGGTCTGGGATGAAGAAGGTGTGGTGTAAATGCCTGTCATTGCAAAACAGAATAAAGACAGCTGTGGAATGGGATGAGAGAACTAAGAACAAGAATGGCCATAGTACTTTCTCAAGGCACATAAATTTTGGAATTAAAATTCTTTTGATTGACTATTGCTATGGTTTGACTAAAGTTTGCCCCCTCCAAAACTCATATTGACATTTGATTGCCATCATGGTGGTGGTGTTGGGGGATGGTGCTGATACAGGAGAAGTGTAACTCCTGACCTGTTAGATGTCAAATGTGTTCGTGGTCTCACATCAAGGAATGACGTCATAAATCAAAGGAGGAAGTTAGGAGAGTTTTATGGAAGTAAGGGGAAGAAGAATAGCTCCTGGATTTCCAGGAGAGGTCCAAATGAGATGCTTTTGTGGCCCTTTTTCATGGGTAATTTATACAGCAATGTCACAATGTAGGTACAGTGTGAGTCAAACTACAGTCAGTTTATAGGATTACAAGTATAGCCACTTAGCTAATATTGAGTCAATAGGGAAATGAGTCATGTAGCAAGGATGCATGGAAAGAACAAAGCCATTTTGGGGAAGGGATGGGACCAGATGCTCTGGTCACCCATCTGGACATCTGATGCCTATATGGGCTTACTGTTGTGCTAATTACAGTATAATCTCAAATTACTATTTATCTCCAGGGAGACATGCAGGCCTGGCTATAGCTTTTCAGCTTGAGCCCTGGCTGTCTTCAGATCTGCCTCTAGCCGCAATTTTGATTTCTTTATTTTTTGTGCTGACTTCCTTGAGGGCCCAATCCCTTTCTGACTATATTAATTTCTATCTAATTTAGCTGTCTATGATAGGGCCATTAAGTGGCAATTAAGTGCTTAACAACAGTTAATGCCTTTTTCAGGAAAGAATGTTGTGGCAAAGCAGATCAACTCCCCCACCCAATTCTTTCTTCCACATGCTCTCACTTGTCCTTTGCTTTTCCACCATGCTAAGAGGAAGTACAAAAACTCTTGCTGGAAGGCCCTGCCATGTCCTTGGGCTTTCCAGCCTCCAGAATCATGAGCGGGCTAAACTCCTTTACTTTATAAGCTATCCAGTCTCAGGTATTCTGTGATAGCAACAGACAACCAGTATGCAGTCCTACACACTATTTAGAAGGTCTTGCAGCCACTTGGGGCACGGATATCCCAGTTTGAAGACCACTGGTGTCTTATTGTCCCCCTCCACACTACTCAGGTTGAGAAAGAGCTGGGGATCCCAGACAGAGCTGGGACCACTTCCAGGCTCTCCAGGCTCTGGGTCATTGCTGTCAGTGTTTCCCATACCAAATAGCAATCAAGGACAATTCAACCATGTCAGTTCTATGTATCAATACCTGAGGCTGAGGGAGACAAGATGGAAGTGCAGAGAGTCTATTTTGCATGGCTATTGCCAAGCAAGAAGAGGTAAAAATGTAATGTTGGAAAACTCTAATCAGAACAGTGCAGCCTCTGAAACGGCACACTCCATTCTTACAGCTGGAGCTGCTGTGTCATGGAATATTTCTCTTGTCCCATTGGTTTCCTTTCTTCAATTTCACATGCCTTCTAACGTGGAAGAGATTAGAAACTTCCTAGCCGTAGAGAGAGCAACAAGGAATAGCCACAAAGTTGGCACAGCCCCAGCCGTCCCCTCCTGCACCACTCCCCCCCCATGTTACATTAGCAATTAATCTGTGTTTTAAGGCACTGTCTTGTCCCCTGTGCCCGGCAGACACACCCCGGCCGTCTCCACTAGGTGTGCTGGGATTGACTGACAGTAACCCGTGGCTTGGCACAGCAGGTTGTGCTTTCAGATTCCTTGGATGGGAGACGGCAGCAGATTAGTGACACTGCAGAGAAGCTTGTGCCCTACTAACACTGGCAGAACTTAGTTGCCAGCTACCTCTGAAATACCTGGCCTTTCTTTAGAAGCCCTCATTAGTGGTGGGGCGCAGCAAAATCCCTCTCTACATGAACTAAGTAGATGTCAAGCCTTCGCCCCAGGCTTTTTGATATGAATTCACTTCACAAAACAAGTAAATCACAATGAAATGGCCCCAATAGTTGAGTTCTTCAAGCCCTGGGCAATGATTCCTTAAAAATTTATCGCTGGACTTGGCAACTTACATAAAATAAGTGCTATTAGAAAGGCCTAAAAATTATATAGCAGGAACAGTGACAGACCAGGAAGTAAGTTCAGAATAAATGTATTGGGGTTAGGGGTGTAGTTCAGCAGTAGAGCTTGACTAGCATGTATGAGGCCCTGGGTTCGATCCTTAGCGATAAGGAAAAAAATAAATATGTTAATTGGTTCTTATCTTCCTGAGTCTTTTTTTCTGAGCTAAATGCAATATTACAGAGGCTTTGTTTCTCAATTCAGTGACAAGGCAGCATATACCAGACTGAATTTGAAACAAAACACCTGCATTCTGGTTGTTTGGTGAATATAGGTAAACATGGAGCATGAATGAGCTCAGTGCTCCCTGGAGATGGCATGTGTCAGCATTAGGTGTATCAGAGGTAAAGGCTAAACTCTACATCTGAGGTTCATAATCTGGGGTCCATGAATAAAAGGGACTTATTTCCTGTGAAATAAGGAAATTGTTTAATGAATATAGATGTAAGTTTTTTTATAAAGGGTTTCCATAAGTTTTATAAGATTATAAAAGACGTCTGTGTCCTAAAAGTAAAGAGCCATAACTAAATGCTTGTGAAACCTTAGAATTTTCAATCTCCACCCCTACTTCATTCATACAACAAACACAGGCTTGAACATCCATAGTAGTATAACATATACTTTCAGAAAACAAATGAATCGAAGATCAACTATTTTAATTCCAGTAAAAAGAAGAAGATGAAAACTAATTTTAAACTAATATATTTGATCTGGTCAGGCACTATCATATGCACTATATACATTTTCTTATTACTCGCCAGAGTAAGCTTATAGTAGTCACTATTAACCATTGCAAATGAATTCATTTACCAGAAGTTGTCGCAACAAGATTTCTTGTCTAACTTCTCCAACACGAAGTGAAGTTTCTGTCCCCTTTCCTTGAACGTAGGATTGGTGACTGTCCTAGTGAAGTTTGGTATGACTTTTGTCTGTATGACTTTTCAGGGTAGGTTATAAAGGGCAACAGAGCTTCTGCTTAGCTCTCTATCTCGGGTCACCGGGATTTTAAACCAACTGACAGGCTGTCAAAAAGTCCAGGCTACCTGGAGAAGCTGGTGTGCTAAGTATCAAAGTGCCCAGCCCTCAGTTGCTGAGAAAGCAGCCAACAACCTGCACCAGTTTGCCAGCCATGCAGATAAGCCACCTTGGAAGCAGCTCCTCCAACCTCCTGTAAAAGCTCTCCAAGACTCTAGGAAGCAGAAACAAGACTTTCTTGCTGAATTATGCTGACACTGCTGATTGATGAGGGAAATAAATGTTGATGATTGTGCTAAGCCACTATTACTGGGTGTTTTGTTATACAGTGATAGGTAACGACAGCAAGCAACTTGCCCATTCAGCAAACTTCCAATAACAAGTTAAATCTTGTTCCCACAGTACCAAAGCCAGCAAGTAGTGAAGCTGGAATTCAACACAATGTGCCGGTTATGTAACATCAAGTCAAGAGGCTAGAGGAGACAGTTTTACCTCTATCTCTGACTCACATTTCGTAAAAGGAAGTTTGAGCAAAATTTGGCAAAATGTTCACATTTACTTAATTCTAGTGGTAAACATGTCTGCTATTTTGTATGATATGATTTTCTGAGTATTAGAAATATTTTATTATTCAAAACCAACTTTTCCAGGAAAAAACAAAGAATACTTACCAAATTTTGAAATGTTTAATTAAAATCAAACGTGTGATTAAGACTCAGAAATGAAAAATGAATTAAATTCAAAGTTGTATAAAATTACTATCCTTTATAAAATCAGAAGTATAATTAATGTGATGTCTGGGTGATTAAAGAGCTTGTGTCTGTTAGCTCTATTTTAATCTCTTTTCCCTCATTTAACCCTGTTAGTACATGTCTTCATGTATCTGTTTTTGAACTTCTAGTTTAGAGGAATCTTGAAAATCCAGATGTGTGTAAATGTAGTGACAAATAGATTCTAGCCCACAGAGAAGGATCCACATACCAATTCTGGATTTACAATAAGCACCAGGAATATCTCCATGAGCAAAGGGAAATACTAGCTCTTCAGTGGTCTCATAGAAGCACAGAGAAACTCTCAGACCTCTGGCGTCTCTTCCCATGATCCCAAAGCACTACATCTCCAACTTCACATGACATGTGGTGAATCATTTCTCATAAGAAGCTGCTGGGTTGACAACCAGCCCACTTAGACATGCTCTGTCCTGCACACATAGGGTGAGGGGAAATCAATTGCCTTATGTTCTCTTTCTCTTCTGTGAAGTCTGTCAAGTTATCAGTGACTGAGCAGGGATTGAGTCAGTAGCATGAATGGAAACTTTGTCATGGCCTAAAGTGTCCTATAGACGAATGGAGAAGTTGCAATTGGTTGTGTATTTTGACAAGTAGAAAGCAAGTTTTTATGTAGACAGTAGATGTGGCTTTATATCTAGAACAGTTCTGTAATTCCTTCAGTTAAGTAGGAATCCTTGTCAGAAGTTTTTGATGGCTAGAGTGAATAACAGCAAAGATATTCAGTTACAAGCAGCATTATTTCTACAAGAAATTGCTTGACTAGCTGTTGGGAGTTGGCACAGGAAATGCATTTGAAAAGACTGCAAACAAAAGGCTTTTCTGGCCAGACTTTACCCATGGGATTTTTGATGATTATCCATCAGTTTCCAAAAATGGTGTTGACAGTGACAGTGACAAAAATGGTGTAGACAGCATATTCAGACTGACTTTTCTGAATAGTAAATGATAACTCTTTAATCATGATAATTTTTTCCTGAGCTATATCTCACACTTGCAGGATGTATTAACCAGAGTACACAGAATTCAGCTTCTCTGTCCCACAAGCTTGCCTGGATGCTTCTTTCAATGTCCCCATCTCTGGCACTCCCAGACTTTCTACAATAGATCCCATATGGTCTTCTTGCTACACAATTGAAGATCTCACAAAATATTTCCATTCTAACTCTCCCTTTCTAATACTTTTGGAATTCTGTGCATTTCTCTTCTAGTACTTCTTATGTTTCATTGAAATGCACACATTATTTCCACTGAACAAAACTTAATTCAGCTTCTTTCTCCTGAAAATGCAAAGTTGCCTTACTTTCTTATTAGTGTAATATGATTGTTTTTCTGCAAAATTATTCAAAAGCTGATAGTCTTTCCTACAGATTTGTTTTCAGGTCTTTTGTTAAGTCTCTTTTTAAAATTTAGTTTATTTGTTTGCTTATTTATTTATTTATTTGGTTTTTTGAGACAGGATCTCACTATATATTCCAGGCTGGACTTGAACTCATAATGATCTCCTGCCTCAGCCTCCAGAGTCCTGGGATTACAGGCATGCACCACTAAGTCTGCTTTAAAAAAAAACATTTTTTTTTAAAGCATTTGACATTGACATTATTTTTTTTAAATAAAGCATTAATTCCTGAACTTCACCCTTCATTTATACCTCAATTTATTTCTTTACTTGAACTACTGTCCCACTTTAGCAAGTGGAAAGTTTTGGTACATACATAGTGAACTATTATTTTTTTACATATGAAAACAAAATCATCTTGTGGATTTGTGGGCTTCCATTGCCAAAAAGCCTTATTGCTATGTCTCATCCATAAAGGATTCTTGATATTTTCACTTCCTTTATTACCTACTATTTAATTATTCATCTTTAATAGTTTTTTTTTTCCTGTAGACTTTTCTAGTTGTGAACTCTTGATAGTTTAAGTTTTGCCTGCAAAACTTATTTTAGAGCCTTGCAAAGTTTATATCACACTCGAATTCCAATATGCAGAGAAAGTGAAGCTCATTTTTAGTGCTCTTGACTAGGGTGGCCATATTCCAAGTTGACTGAAACATCACAGGTAGTCCTAGCATCCTATCTAGCTTAAACTTGTCCTACACATTTTTTTTTTGTTTGCAAAATTAAATATTATTATTAATAGTTATAGGAGGAGAATCTAAAATATGAAGCAGGCAGTACTTTCAAGCTTGTCTCACTGAGGCAGAAGAGGTACATGTACAATGAACAGAATTCTCCTTTGACCATGTGGCTAAACCTGTGAGACAATCAGCAATAATTCTCATTTCTACAAAGCTTAAGTCACAACATAATGGGCACCTTCCTTTCAAGAGGAGTTTGCAGGCTGATCACTAAAATGTACGGAGCTTGGGCAGAGGTGCTGGAGACGGCCTACTCCATCCACTCCCAGGTGGAGGCGGGACAAGTACCTGAAGCTCCAGCTGTCACCAGCAACTCTTCACAACAGACCGTTGCTGATGGGGTTGAGAGACAACGCCCTGAAGCACAGGTCAGTGTGTTGATCCATTAGCGGAAAAAGAATTTCTCAGGGTTATAACATTCATTTATAATGCCTGTATCATATCGTTTCATCACATGCTTTCAAAAAATTTATATTCAATAATGATATTTACTTAATCTTTAAAAATCTAATTCATGGCCTCAAAGCAAACTTTTAGATGCTCATTTTGTCCAAGATAAAACTCTGGTATCATTTTAAAAGTACGTAACTCGCTTAAGAATTAAATATTAAAGATAAATTATTTGTTTTGAAATAATACACATACAAATTTTGGTGGATCACAACATATGAGTAAAAAAATCCAAAAATACAGTATTCTTACTAACTTAAGAAATTCATGAAGCAGAAATATACTTGGAATTCAGGTACACAGGCAATTTATAACTACATAACACTAAAGCAGCAATATTTGGTTTTGCTTTTCTTTTCTTTTCTTTTTTTTTTTTTTTTTGGTACCAGGAATCAAACTCAGAACTGCGTGCTTGCCAGGCAGGCGCTGTGCCTAAAGTGGCAATATTTTACCAATGAACAGAAACTAGTTCTCAAACTTTATATACATATGTATACACACATGTGTTGAGTAAATAAATATTTTTATAATGATGCAGATGTTGAAAGCAAAAAGAAAGTCAGCGTGGAAGAATACATTCTCTCCCTTGGTCTTCATCAATTAGGCTTTGACAAATTCTTTGTAAATTAATCTGTTTCCTGCAATGGTTATGAGTATTTTTATAACAAATCTTCTACATTTTAAGAGAGTTGCATTCAATATCAATTGAAAAACTTAAATAGATCACTCAACACCTGATCAATAGATCAACTCAAACCAATAGATCACAAAACACCTGAAAAAAGCCAGTTTCAAAGCTTCCAGCAAATTGTAATAATTGAAAGCTTTTTTTTTTTTTTTTTTGTGGGTACCGGGGGGTCGACCTCAGGACCTCGCGTGCCAACAGGCGCCCGTGCCGCTGAGCGATATCACCGGCCCCTTTTTCGTATGTGGGTTCCGGGAGTCGAACTCGGGCCTTCGCGCTTGGAAGGCAGGCGCTTACGCCGCTGAGCCATCTCACCGGCCCAATAATTGAAAGCTTTAAACAGAAAAACATTGAATTGTATCTTCACAAAAGCAAAAGATAATAAAAATAAGAGCAAGTTTTCACAAGATTTGGTTTTTTATTTTTATAACTTCCTTTCAAAATATCTTGACTTCAGAAAAAAAAAATTTGACAGAGATCCTGTTTCTAATTGGGCTAATTTATATACTTCAACAGAATGAAAAGGCCTAAAATTTCAAAGGGCCTAAAATTTTGTAGCATTCGTGTTTGGTAACAACGATCACAAATAGATAAAATTTATGATATTTTTCTCTTATAAATTTCCCCCCAAAAAAAGAAATACGCATATGGAGGAAAAATGACAGTACCTGGAAAAACATTTGGGCTAAAATACATTACACGTAGCATTCATTTCACAAAGTTTCTAGGTGATTACCGGCAACAATAGGGAGAATTATTTCCTCAAAGATACCGTGGTTTACAGAGTCACTTTAGATGTCGACAATTTCAAATTTAGTAACTATACCAAGAAACTTTAAAGACAGGTGTAAATAAATCTATAAAAATAATAATATTGGGCCAGTGGCGCCCAATATTATTGGGCGTAATATGGCTCAGCGGCGTAAGCACCTGCCTGGCAAGCACAAGGTCTTTAGTTCGACTCCTGGTACCCACATAAAGGAAAAAAAGGGCCGGTGATTTCGCTCAGTGGCACAAGCGCCTGCTGGCAAGCATGAGGTCCTGAGTTCGACTCCCAGTACCCACCAAAAAATATATATATAATAATAATAATAATAATAATATTGAATGTATGTTCCCTACCCCTAACCTTAAATGATATATTACAAGCAGAGATGATTAAGGATAGAATTAAAGCCCTTAAATTTATACTAAAAATAAATCTGTTAATGTTGCATTTTAATTTTCAAATTATCAATGTAGAGACATATTTTTCCCTTATGTATTCTTTTTATTTTGCTTTAATGTATGTGGATATGTGTTTATATTTTTATAGATAATTTGATTTTGACTGTAATTTTCAAATTGAACCATTTTATTCACACCATATACACACATGTGTATACCACACACACAACACACACATATTATATATAATTTGGTGTCTTTTTAAAACCCTCCTTAACTTCCAAAAGGGCTCTGTAAGTTATCTGGTCATTCAATTTTTAGAACAAATAAACTAGAATATTTTGTGATGAGGCCGAAGTTGAAAAAAGATCAATGTAGTATTCCTCCTAGAATCCTAATGGGGATCAACAGAGTAAAGGAACAGATATTTTATTAAACATCTAATCTGCAAAACTTAGTCCAAACTGACTACTTAAAGGCATTGTTGTTCACTCTTCAGGGAGAAACTGTTTTCAGTGTCTCAGGTTGACTCTCTTCTCATTGCTACTTTTCTTAACGTGTAACCAGGTAGCTTACATGACTTGATTAACAAAAAAGAGAGGATCAGCCTCTGGTGCCTCTGCTGTCCAGAGGGTGTCCCGGAGATGATCTTACCTGGTCACTGGGTACCCTGCAGGCCTCAGAAATTTGTGTCTATTTGTCGAGCTGGTGAAGCTTTGATTGTCCTAGCCTTCTTTCAGATCCTCCAAAGAAAGTAAAAGGATGGGGTGTCAGGCATTGACCAGAATGGGTTACAACTAGACAAGAATTCAGTAGAACTTCTAGGCTAATTTATGGTTTACTGAAATGGCTGCCTTAAACTGAAGATGTGATACAATATTTACATATTGTGCATCTCAGTGCTTGTGCACATACACGCCACACACCCTTGAGAGATCTGTGTCCCCACATGACTGTGTACCTGTTAATATTAAAGTGCTATCATACATCATACACTCAAAACTTGATTTAAGCTATTTAGTATTTTAATGGGCTACAGAACAGAAAAAAATTAAAAAATTAACAACAACAGAAAAAAAAATCAAGGCTTTGATCAAACAGAAATTAGAACTATTACAAAAAAATACCAAATCTATAAAGACTACAAGACAAATTTCACATTATCAGGGAGAACATGAAAACTTTGAAAATATTAGATGCCTATTTCGCAAGGGTAGCTACAGATCAAAAGACATGGAGATAGAGTACATGACTTCTCCAAAGCCTTCTAATGATGCAAGGAATACAATAATCTTAAGAAAAAACTGGATTCTGACCACAAGAAGAGAAAGTATATCTTTTGGTGTATGGGGGGGAGAAAGCATGTCTGTTTGCCTCTTGGAAAATGCAATATTTAAAATCTCATACTATTTAATGTTACTTCATTTTTTAATGTGGCCAATAATAACCATGATTTTTCTGGTCCCAAGAGCCCAGGTTATTTGTGTGTTTAAGATTTCCCCATTTTTTGATCACTGAAAATATTTTAGTAGTCCTTTATATTAAATACACATTTTCCATTTTGTGGGAAACAAATTGTTTTTGTTAATCTTATTCTTATGTATTCTATTTAAACATTTAGTATCATGTGTATCTTTATTTACACATTTATTCATCTTGGGCTGTTATATTTTCAGTTGATTTCATAGGTGGACTTGATACACACTCCTACTACCAGGATCATGTTGAGTTAAAGCCTGTTAAACCTGTAAGTAAAGGTGTGATTATACAGAAAATATTAATCCTTCTAACCTGGCCAAAACTAACCACACCTAAAGTAATTTGGACCTACTACTAATAATTGGTTTATTTTCCACTCATACCTAAAACATACTTTTCACATGTAACCTAGCATCATCATCAGTATTTTTCATTCCAGAAAGCAACTGAAGTAGGTGACGTGGTTTATATTTCTAAAATGATGTTCTTGACTTATTTTTTGTATCAGTTATGGTTTGCGTATCACATTGATTACATATTACATTGATTGCAACTGAAAAAGATGATGTTATTTATGCTGCAGAAGTGAAGGCTGAGCATGTGTCTCAGGGCCACCTAGCAGAGCAGAAAGACAAAGAAAGCCTATATTAGCATTCAGGTCCCCATTTATGGTTCCAGGTATCTTCCAGTATGTCTCTGAGATTTGTTCTGTCCTCAGTAACATGGTTTCAAGGAAGAAATTACAGACTACCTGGGATAATGTGTATACAGCTTGTGAGTTGCTTACTTTTTTTATTCAAATATTTTACTAAAAAGTTCAGGAACAAGTTTTCTATTGTCCCTAGAAGACATGGGAAACAGTCAACTAAAAAACAGTGCCAGCTGAAACTGGTCTGATTTCAGCTGAGGTAGAGGAAGAATCTTGGTCACCTGATACAACTAGAAAACAAGGAACGAAATGCAGTGACTCCATTCCTAGAAAACTCTTAAGTAGCAAATAAACAACTGTATAAAACAGTGACAGCTATCATTTGCTAAGCACTTTGACTGTATTATCTCACCCAATCCTCATAAAAATATTGTAATGCACTCATTAATATTCCTACTCTATAAATAAGGAAACACAAGCTCATAGAAGATAGGTAGCTTTCTCAAAGTCCCAGTGTTAATAATTTGTGCAGCTGGGATTTTTTTCCTGGGTGATAATCTGTCCCCCGGCCTGACTAAGTGGATTTGCTCTGATGATCTTCATGTCCTTCGATGGTGATAGAGGAAATCCTGTCAAAAGTCATGGGTCTAACAAACACATATGAAATCTTCATCTGCTGTTTTTTCTGTCACGTGACAGCATCTTTAGGGCCTGACACTCTGAGAATCTGCACTGTTTTCTCTACCTCCCAGTGTGAATTAACTTTACTTTGGCAGAATGATCTAAAGTAAACATAGCTCACAGGCTACACAAATCAGAGCTATGTCTGTCACAATGGAGGTATTTAAATAAATTTTGATTTCTTAGAGTAAACCCAATTTGGAGAAAGCACTTGCTCTATATAACACTCCAAGACCAAGTAGTCACCACCTCATTGTTCAGGCTTGAGTGCCCATAAATGATGTGCTCCAAAGGTTGATATTTGTGGATTTGGGGAGCTTGGCAGGGATTGTGTCAATGATAAACAGGATCTGTTCATTGGAAGTGAGAAAAGAACTGAAACAATGCCTGATGGCCACTTGGAAAATCTATATATTTGTTACCAAAGAAGAGGATAATGAATGATTATTTCATCTTACTGTGAAAAAAACTCTGTGGAGAAATTATAATATGAAAAATGTTGCAATGTAAGAGAGATCTTTTGTTAGAGGTTATTAAGAATTGCAATTGATTAATGTTGATAATGGAATCTCCTTTCTTGAGTAACTTGAAAGAACAGACTCACATCTACCTATGAGCCTCAAAAGGGTATTCTATGGCATTTCCCAGGGGCAAGTGACTTCCCCTCATGATATCTGAATCCCCTTCTACCTCTGAATTGAGAATTCAGAAAGCATCCTCTTAAGATCACCCAAAAGGCTTTGATCAGCTCTTCTAGCTATTCAAAGGATTTTCCAAACATCTGTGTCTGCTGCTGAACTCGCACCAGTTTAGCTAAATGCAGCATCGATGACAGGTTTCTGCTTTGACAGACTATGCATATTCTCATATCAGATGGATATGGATCACCTTTCAACCGTGGAGTAAGAACCTGAAAGATCAAACTAAGCCTGAATTGAAATCCTGGTGCATACAAAAATTTAAGAGATCAGTATCTGTGCTATACACCAATATGCAAATATTACAACAGTTAGCCAGTTGTCATCAGTTATCCTGCTTGATTTCTTTTAATAAGGCCTTTATATTGGATTCCATTATACCCAGCTCAGTGATACCTTATCACCTCCCTTACCCTGCAACAGCTTGGAGTAAAGGCCAACCTTTTGCGCTAAATTGTTAAGAGATGGGTGTAAATGCTGGTTTTTAACTTTCATTAAACCACTTTAATCTCCATGGATTATAAAGCCAGGTTTCATAAGGAAGTCACCTTATTAAGGAGATCAGAAAAATATTTGGTCTGTCCAGGCATTTGTATATGAATAGGTAGCTTTCAGCTTGAGATAAGCATATTCAAGCCAATCCAGGAGTCCATTCATAGATATTCTGCAGAATCATACAGAGACTTAATTCTCAGATTTCAATGTCAGTTTGTTCACAGTCAAATGGTGAGTGAATGTGAATATTGGAGATGAGGTTATGATAGGGGTGAGGTGGTTTGTGTTGGGTTTAATATTTCATGCTTTCTTTCTTTTTAAAGTAATAATATCAAGCTGTCAAACCTCACTAATTAAATAGTCAGTTTAGTTCAATTTACAGCCATTAATTGGTTATCTACAATGTGTATACCTGGCACTATCCAGGGTCTGGAGATATAAAGATAAATAACACTTGAATTTGACATCTGGCAGCCAATAATCTAGGAGGTGAGACCTACACAGGAATAACTAAATACAAAACAATGCTTCCAAGACAATTTTACGCAGAAAGGAAATTGCTACTTCTCACTTGGTGAAGAGAGGCTTCCCTGGGAGATGATGCTGAGCTGACACTGAAAAAATGATGTGGAGTTTATCAAAAGAACGAGTATAGCCACTTTGCAAGACAGTTTCATACTTTCATACAAAACTAAACATACCCTTATAATATGACCCAACAAGTGAGTGCCTAGTATCTCCCCAGAAGGGCGGAAAAATTAGGTGCACACAAAAACCTGTGCAAAAACAGATATTTATAGCAGATTAACTCATAATTGTCAAAGCATGGAAGGAAGTAAGATGTCCTACATGAGGTGAATTGATAAATAAACTATAGCAATCCAGACAATGTAGTATTATTCGGCACTGAAAAGATATGAGCTATCAAGTTGTATAGTTTGAAAAGACAAATGCATGTTACTAAGTGAAAGAAACCAAACTGAAAAGGCCACATACTGTATGATTTCAAGCATATGAAATGTTCAAAACTATGAAGAAACTAAACAGATCAGGGGAGAGGAAAGGATGAGAGCACAGAGGATTTTTGAAACAGCAAAACTGTTTTGGATGATATGACAATGGTGAATTCGTGTCTTCTACATTTTTCCAAACCCACAGAATATACAACACCAAGAATGAACACTAAGGTAAATTATGGGCTTTGGATGACAGTGATACATCATGTAGGTTCAACAACTGTGAAAAACATAACACTCTGGCAGGGGATGTTGACAGTAGGGGAGATTAAGCACGTGCATGGGAAATCCCTGTATCTTTTTCTCAATTTTGATGTGAACCTAAAACTGCTCTTTTAAAAAAATATTTTAACAAAACGAGCAGAAGAAAACAGTTATCCTCAGTGCGGATGCTAATTTACTTGACCATTCTACAGAGGAAGTGTTGAATATCAGGATTATCCAATCTGCCATTTGCCAAAGTTCTTATTTAAAACTGAGCAAACCTATAGGAACCAAAGCAGAAATCTTGACAGCTCCAGTGAGGACACTAAGAGACCTCAGCAGCCATTGTCATCTAAATGACCTCACCTTTTTGCCTAAAACTATAAAACATGCTAAACGATTGCCATCTGGGTCAGTCTTGTGGACAAGTGACATATAGGCCAGGGGAGCCTGTGCTGAGGTCCATGATCTTATCACGGTTTCCATTGCGGGAGTGTAACTCTCACCATAGCTATAACAGGGGTCCCCACCAGATTTTCTCCATCACTGCATCCATATACCATCCTTTCCTGAGAGCAAACAGCAAGGATCACTCATCATCAGCGCACAGAGCCAAGTGGCTGTGTGGTCAACAAGACTCTGACAGGGAGTGGAGGCAGCAGTGGCACCAGGGAGAAAGGGTTAACCTAAGCAGATTTACCCTCAGAAACAAAAATGGCATGGTATGAACCCAAACAACTATGAAAGCAACATGTAATCTCAGAGAATATCATAGTAAGCAATTAAAGTTTGTCAAAATCATGTCTGGTATGCTTCCATCAAAATGGCTAGCAACTGGATAGTGGGAAAATTAAGTTCTGTGTAGCAGTAATTCTTAGCATAAAAATAACTAGACCAAAGGAAGTGTATCAAAGAAATACAGCAACTGAACCCCAGAAGCATGCTGCACAACAGATGTAGAACTAGATCTGATTATGTTAGAAATTTTCATGAGCAAGACACCCTAGGACTGCAGTTAGGAAAGACTTGGTGGGAAAATTGACACTGAACTTCCCCCATCACTGTTAAGTAATCATTTTCTAAGGCTTCCAAATGAGAACTTGGCTTTTCACTCATATCCTGACTTTTCTGATTGCCTTGCTGGACGCTAATTTTTCTTCACAAAAATTGCTACATGCTACATACTGCTGATTGAGTGGCTGCTATCACCACTAAGTGCTAAAAGACAGAAGAGACAAATCTCCATTTCAAGCTGTCAGTGCAGCCTCCTCCATGGTGCCTTTGCTTCCTGTTCTCCACCTGTAACGGTCCAAGCCCTCAGGAAACCCAGCTCTATTGATCAGGATCTGAGACCCATGCCAAGGAGGTCATGTCTGTTTGCACCTTCCTGAGAACAGTGATCTACTCTCTGTACCCCCAGATATGAGTTAGTAGCACGCCAGGACATTTTGCATCTTTCTATTTACAGTATCTACACCAAGCACTAGCTAGTAGAACAAATCAATGTGTGTGTGTGTGTGTGTGTGTGTGTGTGTGTGTGTGTGTGTGTTTAGGAATAGAAGAGGTGGAATAATATGTTTCAAACCTTAATTTAAAATGGCCAGCCATATCTTAGCAACCTATAGCTGGAAGAACATAAAGATAAACACAGTGATAAATTCCTGTCTTTATTATCTGTTCATTGTCCTGGATTGGCTTTCACGGTTTATTTTTACCTACACAGAGGAGGTGGCAAGCTATGTAAAACTCTGCTTGCTGTCTGTCCCATGTGGCTCACAGAATAAGGTGACTGGGAGCTGCTCATAGTGGCAGCTGGCTCACTGTTCCCTTTGCTGAGCATGGAGTTCCATTCCTCGAGTGCCATCATCAGTCCCTAGAAAGAGAAGGCACTTACAGAGGTACTAACTCTCCAGGGCTATCTCAAGGGCAATACAACTGCAATGCACTCTGTACTGTTTCAGTTATCCCAAAGGAAAGATGGCTTTCCTGCATGCCTGCCTTACTCAGCACAATGTTAGCTACATTACGGTACATTCCCCACCCCTTTTTTCACTAGCATTAGTAACTTTTTGATCCACCAGAAGAATGGTTACATCATTTCTGAAACTACTGTAAAAGCATATGCTAATGTGTAGCCATTTGGCCATGCAGCAATGAAATGACTGTTTATATTGCTTAGGCAGTTCAATCTCATCACTTTAATAGTTTGTGCATCTCTGTCCTTGTTAGGAAGGAATGATGGAACCAACAGTGCAGAAGCAAAAGGGTCTGATGTGACCACCAGGCCTGGAGGTCAGGCATCTGTCCTGTTCTCACTAGAGACACAGAGATCACTTCTTTTGACACATGACCTCACTCTCTGATCACAGGACCACGTGAGAACTAGACCCAGTTCTCATGCTACTTTGTGAAACACATTAATCTTCTTCCAAGGTGAAGCAGCCCATATCTGAATGCTGGACATCTGAATGTTCCCACCAGGGATAAGGGCAATTCCTGATTTTACCACAGCTCCCAGGACTTTTGTCACTATGTGTCACTGATGCCAATGGCAAGAAAAAATTAAATATATGCAGTTATGTAGAGATACAATCCACCACCATTTCCAACATTAATCAACAGGAGAAAAAACAATTTCAGCTTTTCCTATTTCCATGAGGAAGTATCCTTTGACTTTAAAAATAAAGACAATAAACTTTAAATAAATTTTACATTAAATGTATGTCACTTTTTATTTTATATTTACATCAAAGATATTTCTTAACCTACATTATGCCACATTCTGGGAAGAAATAAGACAGAGGAAAGAACACATAAAGCACAGAGAAACACACACACACACACACACACACACACACTACTTAAAATACAGAGAAACTTAGAAGACCAAAGAGAAATCCACACATGCAAGTCTGTCAAGAAAGCCTATCAAGGGCCGGTGAGATGGCTCAGCGGCGTAGGCGCCTGCCTCGCAAGCATGAGGTCCTGAGTTCAACTCCCGGATCCCACATACGAAAAAAGGGCCGGTGATATCGTTCAGCGGCACAGGCGCCTGCTGGCGCGTGAGGTCCTGAGGTCGACCCCTGGTACCCACCAAAAAAAAAAAAAAAAAGCCTATCAAAACATACCCTTTGTACTAACATCACTATCTTATTGCTTGATTTCATTCTGCTTCAGGGCAAGTATCCTTAGGTAACTACTAAAATATCTACTAACACCTATAAAAAAATGAAGAAAGTTATAACTTTAAGGTTCCTAAACCTCCAGCTATTCTTCCCAGAGCCACTGAGCAATCATAGCATCGTTAGAAGAGAGACAATTTGACATTCATTATGTGTCCCCATTGTGCTAATAAGAAGCACACAGCGCCATCTGTGAAGTACCTGGCCATAAAGTTAACCCTGATCTTGGAGTCGTAGTGTAGAAAATACAATAGCAAAATGAGTTAAATCTCACCACAAGGAAGCAATCAGCAAATGCAAAATGTGAATAATAATATGGACAATTGTAAACAAAGTACTATTACCGGTTAAAAGAGATTTTAGAGAATGGGGTGTAGTTCAGTGGTTGAGTGCTTCCCTAGCATGTGTGAGGTCCTCAGTTTGATCCACAGAAACGGGGATAGGGTGATCAAAATATGCTATAAACGCTTAAATAAGACAAATTTATTACAGTGAAAGATTCATTGCCATTAATTCCCCCTCAAAATACTTCCCCTCACTTTGAACAAATTTATCTCATTGTTCTTGCCACTTTCTGAAGCAGTTTTGGAAGTCCTCTCCTATGAGTGTCTTTCTGTGGCTGGCTTAACGTGCAGAATTGATGCAAAACATTCACAGCAATTTCTACCAAATAAAAATATTACACTGTGTCCTCATCTACCTTATTCACCAGATCGGGCACTATGTGACTTCTGGTTCTTCCCTAAAATCAAAATGACTGTGAAAGGTAAGTGTTTTGAATTTAGGACATTGTGGCAGCCACCACAGAACAACTGAAGACATGAAAAAGGACTTCCAGAATTAAAGTACTTCAGAATGATGGGAATAAGTGTGTCTGAAGTGACGGGGAATATTTTGAGGGTGATTAATGGAAACATCCTTTTTACTGTAGTGAATTTTTAAAATTTAAATGTTCACTGTATTTTTTGATCACACCGCATACTAGTCAAATACACTGTAAACCTTATTGCATTCTGACAATAAGCCAATCATAATTTTGTTTCCAGACAGTTGGGGAAATGTGAATATGAAGTAGATGTAAATGATACTAACAAATTAATTAGCTATTTACTTCTTCCCAGTTGATCAGGTTCTTTCAAGCTCTGCACTACTGACTTTGGGCCAGATAATTCTTTGTAGCGGGTTGGTCCCACTGTTGGAATATTTAGCAGCACTCTCGGCCTCTATCTAATAGATCCCAGTAGTACCACTCTCTATGAAACTGTAACAACAAAAACCATCTTCATTCAGACATTGGCAAATTTTCTCTGATTAAGAATCCTTGGGCCAGTGATATAGCTCAGTGGAATAAGCACCTGCCTGGTAAGCGCGAGGTCCTGAGTTCAACTTCCAGTACTTGCATAAAAAAAAAAAAAAAAAAAAGAATCCTCCAGTCTATTGGGTGAGGTGGCACATGCCTGTAATCCCAGCACTCCTGGGAGGCCAAAGCAGGCGGATCACAGGTATAAGCCCAGTCTCTGACATTTAGCTACATAGCAAGATCCTGTCTCAAAAAAAAAAAAAGAAAAAAGCTGGGAATGCAACTCATGCAAAGGGCCTGGGCTCAATCTCTAGTACCAAAAAGAAAAAGAAAAAAAAAATTTTCCTGAGTCAGAGATTCATAGAGGTGTGACTGAAATGACATAATATTTGACATTTGGTTTTAAATACCTTAGCCAAAAAAAGTAGCAGTGTACAGATGAAACTTTAATAGTATATTTTATTTTAGTTAAAGCTGAGTGACACTCATAGAGATTTATAATCTTTCTCTACTTCAGTGCATGATTTTTAAAAACTAGTCGGTTAATAAACCTTACATAGGGTTGTTAGTGGACTTTCCCTTCAAGGCCTCCTCTCAAAGTTGCTTCACTGTATAATTCAAAACCTCCTTGCACTTCCAGAATTCCTATCTGGCATCAGAGCAACAGGATTCACTAGTTTACCAATCTGTGTTCTTAAACCCAGCAACAGAAAATATTAGCTAGAAGCAGGGCTGACATTGAAGATAAATGTAGCAGATATCTCAAAGTTTTCCCCAACCTCCACTAATTCTGCACTAACAAAAAAAATACATCTTTCCCTATCACTTTTCTTTACTGTAAAAGGGATTCATGTGTTGAATAAATAAATGAACTTTGGGATATTGGATTTAGAGATTATAGAAAATTATAAAATTCCATCATTATAATCATATCCCTTTATCTTTCCATCTAAATCCCTGTTGAAATACATAGGGTTACATATGGGCTTGTCATCTGGAACACAGAGAAACAGAAGAGCAAAAGAAATGTAATGGGGAGATGGGAGAGTGCTGGAGGCCTTTGACTTCCAGGAGTACAGGAGGGAACAGGATATGCCATCAGAAGAATGGCTACAGAAAATGAAATTGGAAAGTTGGGACTTTTTAACTATTTCAAATTATGACTGAAAAGTCCATTCTAGACCACAGGGTCTCTGAACTGAGTGGAAAAGAAGTTTCTAGAAGGTGATATAAAATAAGTATGAAATAGTCATTTCTGGTGTGATATATATAATTTAGTTAGAATGAGCAAAATAACTTAGCTGAGGAAACAAGTAGAGCACAATTAGTTGGAAGGTGGATGCCATTAGCTGTACACAGGGTATTGCTGATAACACTGAAGGATGTTTGTAGCAGGGTGAGAAACTGAATGGCTGAGTAGATATGAAAGTCTTTACAGAGGAGAAAAGTAAAGCTTCAAAGGTGAGTGGGATTTGGATCAGCTAAGACTTTACATGAAATGATGCAAGCTAAAGTTTTCAACAAATATTTATTAAGTGGAGTGGCACCTAAGTAGCAGGTACTATGTTGAGGTTGACTTTGCGCAAAGGTGCGTAATTCAGAGCCTTCATATTCCAAAGGATGGATGCTTAGTATAAAATAAGGAATACGTACAAAGTCTTTGCCAAAAGTCTGGAGACAAAAGTTGTTGAACACGAAATGTGTATTACTTAGGGCTTTCCAGAGAAGTAGAACCAGAAAAGGGTGTGTGTGTGTGTGTGTGTGTGTGTGTGTGGAGAGAGAGAGAGACAGAAAGAGAGAGAGAGAGAGAGAGGGAGGGAGGGAGGGAGGGAGGGAACTGACCCATGCAATTGCAGAATTGACAAGTCCAAAATCTGTGTGTCAGGATAGCAGACTGGAGAGCCAGGAAAATGTTGATGTTGCAACTTGAGTTCAAAGGTAGTCTGGAGGAAGAATTTCTCCTTTCACAAGAAACTTCAGTCTTTGTCTCTGAAGGCCTTCAACTGATTGAATGAGACCCATTATGGAGGAAAATCTGCTTTACTCAACATCTACTAATTTAAATGTTAATTTCATCTAAATGATACTTTCACAGAGATGTTTAAACTCCGGTCTGACTGCGGCCTAGCAAACCCGACACATAAAATTAACCCTCACAGGAAGGGATGTCGGAGTGTGTGAGGGATATAGGTGGGTGATTACGTGGCCTGAAAGCCAGACTACTAAAAAGTGTCAACCAAGAGGATGCTGGAGTAAGGCTGGGCTAGGGATATAGCTGGTAGTCTGGAGACCCAGTATTACCTACCATTTTTACCTCTGAGGCAACCAATAGCAACCGTTCCACATCACCCCCCAAGTGCTGTGGGGTGGCCCTTCTCTCCCAGGAAATGCATCCTATGCATGGACGCCTCATTACCACTGTCTAATCAAAATGCAAGAAAGCCCAGGTCTGGGACTCTTTTTCTGCTCCAGTCAGACAGGACCAGGCACACCCAGGAGCTGTTTTGCGTTTCAAAAGCCTGTGTGAATAGAGAGGATTTTTGTTTCTCAGTGCTGAAGTTTTTTAAATCAATTCATATTTTCTTTTTTAGGTCGAAATAAGTAATGATATTGACTCAGAAATGCGGCTGCTGAACTTGACCTAAGGAACAAAGCACCACAGACAGCCAGCACTTGGTGGATCCTACGCGTGTCACCTTCCTTCAAGAGGACAGACTCTGCCTCCCTGCTTTCCCACGGACTGCGGAGTCCTTAGCTCACAGCCCATGTGTTATTAGCATTGTTTAATAGATGCGTTCTAGGTGCTTGGGTGGGTATTTTTTTAGTCATTTTCTTCTTATATGAAAACTTGTAAATTGTAAAAAGAATGGTTTTTAATTTTTTTAACAATATTTAATGTGAGGCATGCAAAATGAAAAAGCAAAATCTGTGAAAACCTAGTCATTTCTAAGAGATATATCAGTGTGTGTGCTGCTCAAGGTGTGAAGTCAGCGCTGCTGACTGCTGAAGTTACGCTGGGCCAGGTGGGTCCCCCTGGCAGACATTGCCTGTGGTCACCAGACACAGAGGCCGATCCCGTGACAGATGATACGTGGTACAAATAATGGATCCAGCTTTCATACTGACTATGGAAAACTGTTTCAACACCGCAAGACAAAACATGGAGTCCCCTTTCATTCCTACCTTCTCAAAACCCAGAACAGCATTACGGCAACCTAAATTTTCAGAGCTGTACATGACATCTTGTTTGTCCCGTATTTTGAAAAGAAAAAAAAAAGTGCGCGTGAAAGAGTAAAATGATTAGTGGAACTCCTTTCTCCTTTGAAGGGAATATGTGCATCTCCAAGGTGCATATTTTCTACTGTGTATCCCACTCCTAACACTGACGTCAGACCAAAAGATACAGCTCATGGCCTGTGGGACAAAAATCATAGCCATTTATCTACAATCAGAAGCTGCTCTGTGGATATTCAAAGGGAGCATTAAATTACTGCTGAGTTCTATATAAACACTTCTAAACAAAACATTTCTATTTGAGCTGCATCAACTTTTCTTTCTCCTCCCCTTTCACAATAACAAAGGAAATGATATTGTGGAGAAAAGGACTGTCTTGAGAACACATTGTAATTGCTTTTTTTTTTAAATGACATAAAATTTACATGGGGTAAAATGCACAGATGTTAAGGATAGAATCTGATTAATTTGGAAATATGTAGACATCCATATAATCAATGTCTCAATCAAAATATAGAACATTCCTATCACTTTAAAAAACTTTATGATGCCCACTTTCCAATTAATTCCCACAATCTCTAGACAACTAACGTGCTGTTTTACTGTTGATTTTGTCTCTTCTCAACATAATGTGTATGTGTTTTTTCACATCACTTTTCCCCATATCCCTCAGTTGTTATTTCCTATGTGAAAGTAAGTTCTGTTCACTTTGTATGCCAAGCAAAGTGAAGCTTACTATAGGTCACAGAGTTGTGCAAATGTGCACTGTGTAGTGCAGAGATCGTTAACTAGGTCCATGCCTCTCTAGAAAGTCTATAAATGGCCTAAAGTTGCCACAAATATTTGTATATGTGTAGATTTCTTTTTTCTTCTTCCTTTCTGGCGTCCATGGATTTCCTGGAACTCTGAAAAATCAAAACTTAGTATCACAAAGTTTTCCCTGATTCTTCCAAGTTCATAACAACCACAGTGGACTTTCTAGTGAGTCCTTACTCACTGGCCTCTGGATTGTGCCTCTCTGTCAAATGATACCCAGTGACTCCCATCATTCTTCATCCTACTGAGTAAAACCAGATTAAAATGAAGAGGCACTAGCACCTTGAGAATGGGGAAATCCAAGCTGCCGTCCTGTAGTTCAGGGAATGAAGCCCTGCGGCTTTGGTACACTAGTCCAGAACCCTGGTTTTATATGGAGGGCCAAGAGCTATGGCCAAAGGAAAAAAATGAGGGGAAGGCAAAAATTGAGGTTTAAGTCCCTGTCTACTACTGTGGCGTTGGACTATGTTTGATATCCTAGCAGTCTTCTGCATTTATAAAGAACTACAATCTCTACCTCCCCAAGGTGAGGTGAGGATTTGATGACAAATGTTAAAAAATCTATAAACTGCAAAACATTCCACAATTGGAAAAGGCGGTTACTAATCAGTACGCCTAGGCACTAAGTTGGTCTGGTCTGGAGTGCCTCTGTGTGACTCACTCAAGTGCCATGAAAACTAACAGGAACAACAAACTCTTTGGTTTCCTAAAAACAAGTGGGAAAATTGCCCATGTTTAAACCATGTGAATTAATGAAAATGAAAAATTGCATTTTTAATTTAAAAAACTTTTAATTCCAAAACTAATACAAATTATTATTTTAAAAGCTTATAGGGCCGGTGAGATGGCTCAGCGGCGTAAGCGCCTGCCTTGCAAGCGCGAGGGCCCGAGTTCGACTCCCGGAACCCACATACGAAAAAGGGGCCGGTGATATCGCTCAGCGGCACGGGTGCCTGTTGGCGCGCGAGGTCCTGAGGTCGTCCCCCTGGTACCCACAAAAAAAAAAAAAAAAAAAAAGCTTATAAAAGTTAAAGTTGTAGAAAATTAGTAAGACAGAGGGATAAAGTTAATATTTAAACATTTTAAACTGTCATTTCATTACATACACACAAAAATAAGAATATGGTTAACATTTCACAAAATAATACTAAAATATTCTGGTTTAGTGGTTTTTCAGTGAGCATTCACTATAGGCAACTACTTAATATAGCATGTGTTTTTATTTTTAATCTTTGTTCACTTACATAATGAAATTATAGTTGTTTCAGTTTCTAACCCTGGCAATATATAATGATTTTTCTGAAGTTCTGGAACATTTGCCGCTGACCGGAATCAAGTATTCAGTCTCCTACCTCTTCTCCTCTCTTCTCACCGCTTCTCACCTCTCTAGCTACTCTTCAGCGGCGAGCTCTGCAGCACATCTGGCATTTGCTCTCATGGCTGCTGCTGCACAGAAGTGAGGGTTTCCAGCTCTTACTTTTGCCTCCTGTTTTAGGGAATCCACTCTGCCCTGTGCACAGCCAATAGGGTTTTCATCAAGGATGTGTTCACTATATGTGTGTTCTGCCCAAATCGTGGCCTCTCCCTGTGGAATCGTGTGCCTGATCAGAGTATAATTCTGTGTCTGTACTCATCTACCAGAACCTTACCATCATAAGGAGCCTCGAGAGTGCTCTTCGCAAGTGGCCCAATTAAAGCAGAAGAGAGGACGTCCCCTGCCCTTTGGCACCTAGTGCAAGTAGAACATGGAAGGGAAAATGGAAAACCAATGTTTTTCCCTCTTTGAGCCACCTTGGCCTTGAATCTTGTGTACTTTGGCCAACTTTTCCCCAGGATGTACCTTCGGTCTCAATGGAGCAACATCCTTTTTAAGGGTCTTCTGTTGATATTGTGTGACACACAGGAAGCTAGGAGGCTTCCAGTTTCTCCCTTATTTATTAGAGCCTCCAGACCTGTTTCAAAGCCAGCAAAAGTTAAGCAGGATAGATATAGAGAGGGTCAGAGAATTTCCAGGAGACAGAAAATGTCTTAGGTTTGGCAGGGTCCATATCAGACAACTCTCAAATATCTCTTAGAAAAACCTCCAAATGAGTATGGCCCCAAGAATCTTAGCCTTCCTTCTCACAATGTGAGATGATGTGTCCTTAGAACAAAACCAAGGCTCATTTGTTTTGTTTTATTTGTTTGTTTGGTTTGATTTGGTTTGGTGGGGGGACCAGGAATTGAACTCAGGACCTCATGCTTGCCAGGCTCTCATACATCCCTCATGTATCCACCACCCCTCACTTGTTTTGAAGACAACTTGACATCTTGTTTTGAAAGCAACCTGAATCTTGTTCTAGAAAAATGTTGACTCCTTTTCTTTTTCTTCCAGGAACTATAAGCCCTGCTCCTACAAACCTGAATAAAGGAGCCAGCCACATTCAAGCGGCTGAATCTAACAAAATATGGCAAGGGTCCCATCTGTCTCACTTAATGAATGGGATACTCTTGATTGAGTGGAATTTGTCTTCTTTAGAACCACCTATAATGTACAAAAGGCAAAGTGAGGAAAACCATCATGACTATCTTAAATTAAGAAGCAGATAAAAACCAAAATTGCTTTTTTTCAATCTTTTCAAATTAGAAAGGAATCTTGCCAAGAATAAACAGACTTTCATTTTATTATTAATTTTAAAAATTATGGTGTCCCCAAAATGTGGATGTCCTATAAAGATATTCTGGCTGATTAGTTTTTAAAGCAAATACCTATCATTTCTGAGTTATTTTAATAAGTAACTCACAGAAAATGTTATCGTTTAGTAGAATTCAAATATTCTAACTTGATATTTTATCACAATATAGTAACTGCTTTCTCTAAAGTGATAGACAAATTAAGAAGGAAAAAATACAAATAATTTATCCTTTAAAACTTAGAAACCTTAAATATCTGGGTTTTTAAAAAAGTATTTCCTTTCATTTAAGGGTATCTGTAACACTATTTTTTTTTGGCAAAGAAATCATGTTGAGATGTCTAAGAGGTATAATTAAATACATGTGATCAATAAGCCTACAATTTAAGGATGTTTTCCCCAAAAGCAGAACAAACGGAGGAAATCACTTATGTACATGACTTCATGGTGTGCAATTCATAAAGAAAGCAGAGGTATTTTAAATAGTGCAATATATTCTCAGGCCGGTGAGATGGCTCAGTAGCACAAGCGCCTGCCTGGCAAGCACGAGGGCCCAAGTTCAACTCCCGGAACCCACATACGAAAAAAGGGCCGGTGATATCGCTCAGTGGCACGGGCGCCTGCTGGCGCACGAGGTCCTGAGGTCGACCCCCGGTACCCACAAAAAAACAAACAAAAAAAAAAACAAAGAATTCTCGAAAGAGGGTGCATAATTATAAAAAAATTCTAATTATATAAAATCTAATTTCCTGGATAACATTTCACTTTCCACCTGAAAAAGCTTATTCAGAGCTAAGAAAAAAATACCATTTATAGCAAATGAATAAAACTTTTTTGTGTGTGTGGTGCTGAGTAGTCAACCAACAGTCTTCACACTGAGCTACATCCCCAGCTCATTTTTATTTCATTTTTTAAAAATTTGAGACAAGAACTTTTTAGGTCCCTGTGTCACCCAGATGGGGCTCAAACTAGCGATCTTCCTGCCTCAGTCTCCCAGAATACTTGGATTACAGGCATGCGCTGCTATGCCCAGCTATAATCCTTCTTAAACATTGGCATTTGTAAAAAACTTTGGTGTCAGACGAAAAAAAATAATCATCTTCTCTTAACTTGTACTCATATATAAAGGACAAAAAAATCATGTTAAGTACTAAACATTTAAAAAATGAAATAGTCAAAGAATCCAAAATACACTTTGACTGAAATTGAGAGGTAAATTAAGTAAAGAAAATAAAATAATAGAAAGCAGAAAAAAAGAAGGAAGCAAAGGAGGGAAAGTGAAAATAACAAAAGAGAAGGGAGGAGAGAGATAGATAGGAAGGAAGAGTCCAAAATTGAAAGTGGACCTAATTTGGATTTGCTGGTGTCAATTCTTTTTTTTTTTTTTTGTGGGTACCGGGGGTCGACCTCAGGACCTCGCATGCCAGCAGGCGCCCGTGGCTCTGAGCGATATCACCGGCCCTTTTTTTGTATGTGGGTTCCGGAAGTCGAACTCGGGCCCTTGCACTTGCCAGGCAGATGCTTATGCCGCTGAGCCATCTCACCGGCCCTGGTGTCAATTCTTAACTCAGAATTTGTATTTTTTTTTTTCTTTGACTAGAAGCATTAAATCATTTTCCATTTCCTTTTCCTTTACAAAAGTATTAAGAAATAGTTTAAAGAAAACGGTCATCTATTTAGTTCTTCTCGAAGAAGTTCTATTGGCAGACAATATTGTCAGTCTCTGTTAGGATTAGTTTTATCTACAAGTGAGAGAAAATACAGTGGTTTAATAAGATAAAAGTCTATTCTTCTATGTATTTTAAAATTCTGGAAATAGCAAAGAACTAGATATGAGTTTCCTAAAGAGACAAAACCCACAACTGTTCTCTTTGCTTCATCTTGGATGGCTACCATACTTAAGATTGTAACATGACTCAAAATTGTTGCTAAGTTCCAACCACTGCTTTCATATTATAGCCAAAAAGGAAGAAAAACTAGTCTTCTTTCTTTTAAGGACATATAGCAAAAGTTGTCCACAGTACTTCTGCTTACATTGTATTGGTTAAACCTTTGTGCAGCCCAAACTTTACTCCAAAGAAAGCTGGAAGTTACAGCCTTTATTCTTGATGACCCTGTGCCCATCTAAATATTACAGGCTTCCTTTGTTAGGAAGAAGGGTAAATATGTATAGAAGAATGCTTAGCAGTCTCTGTCACATACTTCAAATTAATTTGTTGGGATAGGGCTTTCATCAATTTTTCATTGTAGGAATAGTGTTTTCATTTCTTGTAATTATAATACAGCATAGAAAATATACATATATTTCTTCAACATTGTAAGGGATTTAGTCACTGAGTCTGTGAAATGAGAATTGCTGCTTCATATTGTTTCCATATCTGGTCTTTATAGTTAGAAAAAAAGAAAAATAAATCTAAGTATGATCCGTCTATGTTTCCTATAACTCTGCAGAGCTTATTTCAGCTTTCCTTCTCTGAAATTGAATCTAAAATTGATGAGCCAATCTAATGCTCTTGGTCCTCACTGTCCCACTAGAATAATAAATTAATCCTTCTATGGTCAGAACAGTTAAACTCTTGTTTTGACAGGAACTTCTCTCTTGAATTTATCAGTAGTGTCATCATTTCCTTGTTACTCACCTCAGCAAATACCTACTAGACATAGTACATAGGACGGTGGGGCTGGATGGATAAGGAATATGATCCATATATATGATCCTTCCTTTTCTGGCATTTTCTCTCAGTTCAAGTTGAGCCTGTTTTTCCTTTCATCTGTTTTTCCTCAAGAATAAGTTATTGGCTAGAGTAGAATGAATACTTACTTTTTCTAAGAACAAGCACGAAGGAGGGAAGTTATAAAAATTTTTGTAACAAGATTTTATTGTATATTCTTCCTAGGCTATGTGTGTTCATGAGAGAGAGAGAGAGAGAGAGAGAGAGAGAGAGGAGAGAGAATATGAATATTCAAGTTACTACTTATTCCACAATATCCATGAAGTGATTTCAATCACTGAAATGTGTTGGCTGTGTTTTCCTAACACCTTGTGCCTCTAAATCTGGCAGCTGTAACTGGTGATTTGAACAAGATTCATGGTTTATTCATATTGTATGCACACATCTACACACAAACTTCCACAACTGAGTATACCTTTTTTTAAATAATTACACAATTAGAAGGTACCATATGATCTATTTATTTAAATGTTAAATAGTATATATGATATATGATATGTTTTAGGAAGTGAATGTTAAAAGAAATAAAATGTGTAGTATGATGTGCTATTTCTCTACAAGACAAAGTTTTAACATTAAGAAGGTCTTCTCTCTGGATTACGGATGAGAAGGCTGAGGCTGTAGTTTCAGTACTTTTTCTCCATGTCCCATCGTACCTGCTAGGCAAGTTCTCGGATTAGCTTTCTTTCCTCTACATTTGTTGGCAGTTAGATGCATTATGTCCCCTCTGAACCAAACCTTGGCTGTTGGCTGCAGTTTGCTATCTTTTTGCCTGAATTGCTCTCCCCTGGGGCACCCAGGCTCAGGTCTGCTATCTTTGGCTTGGTCCCCTTCACCTTTCCTCTGCACAGGTCTAAGCATCAGCGTTAACTTCCAGTGACCTTTTGTCTTTGCTTTTCTTTCTCTTTGCTTTTGTCTTCTCAGGGAAAATAAGAAACCTCAACCATCAGATCAACGTTCTTTGCTTTCCAAAACACAGAAGAGCTTGGTTCTACTCTCTTGGTTTAAATATTATTCCTTGTGTTCTTACAAGCCTCCTAATGACTTTTTGCCATCCAATATGAAGTTTGCTTACTTTTAACTGCTACATATCAGGCCCTTCTAAAATTTTTTTCTTGGGGAAATAATTTTGTAAATAATGGCTTAAAGTCACTTCTTAACTGCCTCACACATTCATTTCTTCTAAGCTTTTTTTTTTTTTTTAAGAGAATTGTTCTCTTCCCTTTCTGGTTTCTTATTGTTATTACTGTTGTTTTGTTATTTTACAGAAGAGGATTTGACTCATTGATTTTGTGGTGGTTTTTTTAGTAGAACAAAACAATTGCTAATTAGAAACAAAAATCAACAAAAAACACAATCCACTATAGCAAAAGCCAAGATTATTAGTAACACAGAAACAAAACAAGATAAAATTCAATGATCTGGGTAATAAAAATTTCAGGAGGACACATGTGCATCTTTAACATTATTGCTGAATGGGGTTGGACCTATTTTAAATCCCTCATCTCCCTGCCCCCTGTGAATATTGCTTTTAAAGGTTCTGTAGCCATAGAAGCAGACCTTTAGAAATTAAATTTCAAACAGTTTTATGACAAAGCCTGTTTGTGCAATCACTTTTCCTGGGTAATGACTGAGACACAGCAAGATGGTCATGGTAGTTTGTCCTGGGGTTGCATTCATTACACAGACTTTCCAATAAGTGAATCCTATGATCGCCAGGGGTGATAGAGGAGGGGGAGGACAGACAGAAAGGGGTGAGGGAGAAAGCAGAAGAGAGAGTGAAGGCTGGAGAGTAGAGGGGCAGGCTATAATCTATCTGATACTCATGCAGAGACCCCACGCAAAGTGCAGAGTGGGTGAGAGTGGAGAGACCGATCCACAAATCTGTTGGCCCCAGATCCATCCCCAGTTGCCATAGCTCTCTCAGCTATGAGCATTTTGCTTCATGGAGTGTGATACTTGTGCTTAAAGACAAGTATTTTGCACCATGTGGCTGCTCTGGTTTGAATGTGGTTTGTCCTAAAAGAAACACATGTTGAAATTTAATCCCCATTCTGAGACATTAAGAGGAGGATTCTTTAAGAAAGGATTCAGGCTCTGCTCTTGTGAATGGGTTAATCCATTCATGTGATTGACAGGTTAAGGGTTTATCTGATGAATGGACCTGCCAAAAAAGCCACTTTGGCTAGTCCCTGGTGTTCCCTTTCTCTCACCAAACAATGTTCTTAAATTTTTTGTTTGTTCGTTTCTTTGTTTGCTGGCTTGCTTCCTTTTTGCTTTTGTTTTTTTCCAGTACTGGTAATTGAACTCAGGATTGCTCTGTCACTGAGCTATATCCCCAACCCTTTATATTTTTTATTTTGAGACATGTCTCACTAAGTTGTCCTGGTTGGCATCCAAGTTTCTATCTTTCTGCCTCAACCTCCTGAGTAGTTGAAATTATAGGCATGTGCCCCTGTGTTCAGCTATTTGCTTTTTGTTTCCTTTTCTTCAGTGCTGGGGATTAAACTCAGGGCCTTCACACTGAACTACATCTCCAACCCTTTTTTATTTTTATTTTTTATTTTGAGATAGGGTCTTGCTCAGTTGCCCAGGATGATTTCAAACTTGTTATTCTCTCGCTTCAGTTTCCCAGCGTACTGCGATTACAGGCATGGGCCACCATGTACATCTCCCTTCTGGCTTCTTTAATCTACCTTAAATCTAAAATAGCAGCAGTTTTATTAGGATCACCTACTCAAGATAAAACCAAGAGCCTGATAATTGCAATTATTACTATTAAATTTAGATAATGATAATACAAATATACAATAGCGTATGTGTGAATTGCCTTTTGACTCCATCATCAAAACTTGCATGTATCATACAGCTTTTTCTTTGTATTGTCCAGGGGCTTTATTATTATAAATTGTCATTATTCAATTCATTTATCCAGCCAATATACATAAATACTTATTTAAATTCCATAGCTTTTCATTTTTGTCAAGTTTCTAAATTTAAAGACTATTTTCTGGATATGACATTTTTAGACAAAATATCATGTATGGGGTGATAAGTTAAATACCTTTAGAGAATGGCATCTTGCTTAAGTAAAGCTCATGAGATCCATTTATTACTTTTAAACTCCTTGTGCAGTGTGACTGACTTTGAAAAATCAGTTAAACGTAACATCACAAAGAAAGGCCATTGATAAAGAGAACTTACATGAGCTGAAGTTCACCCAGACATTCAGATACCTTGGCCTTGGCCTTCTGTGATGTTTGCTGTGCTCTGAGGCCTGCAAAGTCAACTCTGAAGTCTCTCACATTGAGTTTCACAGGTCCCATTAATCTTGTCAAAAAGGTGGTTTGGGTAGTGGTTTCTGGGGAGGATTGAGAAGACAAAATCCTGGTCCTGTTTCATCTTCTTCTCATGTATTTCAGGGCCCATGGCCATCAACCTTATTTGATTTTATTCTACCAGAATTTCACATTTCCATATCTATAAATATGGTGCTACATAATAATTACACCCTTTAAGAAAATGGGAAGTTTTCATTAAAATTTTCCTGCAAATCTAAGATGCCATGTGACAGATGCTGCTAGAAGACCAGAGTCTTATTAGCATCAGTGATAACTGTAATAAAAATGTCTCATTTTCTGTTAGAGACATTCCATTTTTCTTCCTGTACAACTCAAAGGAAATGTGGGTGTTAGCACTTCAAAATAATTTTACATCCTTAAGGAGAAATCCAAAGTGAAGAGAATTAATATCCACATTAGTTCCTAAAGCAAAATGCCTGACACTGAATAACAAAGCTATTTTTCATCCTTCAGGAGTAACTTGTAGGTGAGAATTCCCACTGAGAACTGTAATCTAAAAGCACTAAGGGATTTCTGCCATGGTAGGAAAAAAAAATCCAGAAAAGTCTTTCCAGTTGCGTTTACCTTTAAATGTTTCCGAGAGCCTTAATGTGACAAGAATTCTACTACCTGACAACTTCATCTATCAGCAATAGAACTGAGAAACGAAAAAAATTAAAAGGCCACTGACTATTCCAATAGATTTTATAAAATCATCCTCTTAAACGCCAGAATTTTATTCATAAGAAAGTCTGTCAACCTATTATTTAACTTCTATTTTCTCTTAATTGATGGACAATTCTAGTGTATCATAGGGTAGTAGTTACCAAGCATATAACACACTGCAAGCAGAAAACAAGAAAGATATATGTTGCATAAAATAGGCAAAAATACTGACAGTAATAAACACTATCTCCAACTAAAAGAACATAGAGAAAAAACCAATGTAAGAATCTAGATCACAGTTGTATGAGGATATTTAAAGTAAAAATAAATATACTAAGAGCCTAGTGGGGCAACACTAGTGATTGACAAAATAGCATTTTATTCATATTATCATGAATTCAGATTAAAAATTTTAAGTTTTAATTAAAAATTTTATTTAAAGTAAAAATAAATATACTAAGAGCCTAGTGGGGCAACACTATTGATTGACAAAATAGCATTTTATTCATATTATGAGTTCAAATTAAAATTTTAAATTTCAATTAAAAATTTTATTTGTATGAATTATGAACAGATACCGCTTTCTCAAGCTACTTTGCTTTTATCTGCCCTGAAATGATATTAATTATTAGCTTGTATTTAATTAGGATATTTACTTCCATCTGCTGAAAGTGTTTTTTCTGATAACTATACAGATTTCAAATGCTGACAGTTTGAATGGAAGCCCATTAAATATGGCATTGATCGTTCCTATATAACCTGCACAATAAAATGTGGTATCCTCTGATCATTATATTATCTTAAATAGTTAGGTTGATGCATATTACATTTTGGAAGACTCTCCTCCCAAAACAATTAAAATAAAGGTGTTTGAGTATTTAAAAGGACAAAGCATGGGTAATAACCTAGATGTAGTCCAGGAGTGTTCTGAACGGGAGTCATAGTACAATGAGAAGATATCTTTGAGAGAAAAATGAACAGATCTTCAAGATTGTAGGCCCTGGGCTAGTGGCATAGCTCCATGGTAGAGCAACTGCCTAGAATGACAAGGCACTGGGTTCTACCCTTAGCACCAGAAAAAAAGAAAAGAGAATAGGAGAGGAGAGGAGAGGAGAAGAGAGAAAATAAAAGGGAAAAGAAAATTATGGGCCCTGATATTAGTTCTCTGGATTCGCCCCACCCCTTTCAGAAATTTTCTTCTCCCTGAAAGTTGGCAAATTGTCTCTTCTGGAAGAATGCCCTGACTCTTTTCAGTTGCAAAGATCTCGAAGTTCTGGGATATTTCACAGACAAGAGAAATGTTTACAGAAAGCATGAGTGTGTTGGGCTTTCTCCAAGACTCACAAGATCTTGCCAACATCCACCAAAACAAATTTGCTTCTTGTTGCATTCTTGGCCTGTCAGCACTGGGTGAAAGGAAGTTGCTCTGTTGATAGTAGTTGCTTACATTTCTTCATCATTCATGGATAATTCTGATTGGCCCTTCAGTGTGTAAAACTGACAATACCCAGATGATACCATTGATCTCGAAGTTCCCCTGCAGGTAGCTACGATACTTATATCTGGTAAACCAGCCTTGTGGTTGAAACAAGATTCCATGAACTCTTTCACACTACACCACATGTCAGAGTCCACTGTGGACAAGTTATGGCTACCACCTCTTTCTTTCAATACAACCCTGCCAAGAGCGTAATGTGTGTCACTCTTGGTATAGGCGCTAGAGACATAGAGCAAAATAACAGCATCTCCCCTCAGGGAGCTTCATCGTCCAGTGGTGAAGAGCTGTATTCAACCTTGAGGCTCTAAGCAAATGCCTGATAGTGCTTTGCACAAGCAGAACCCTGATGGGAGACATCAGAATTTTTCTTCTTCCAGATTCTGAGCCCTGACAAGCTGGGAAGGAAGGATCATCCATGTGCGATCTTCCCCTGCTGTCTCCCTAGATAAGCAGCAAATACTTAGTGAGCATCTGTTTGTTCAAGAAGCTAGGAGAGTGATTAACGTAAATCAAATATGCAGCTTTTCCTTGAGAAGTTTACTGGAGAAATCCTAGTAGCTTTCAGGGGGTCGGAACGTTCTTTTCCTTGAGTTCAGCCTCTACAATCAGCACTTGTTCACTCTGTGATTCTAAAGTCCCAGCAGGTACTGGACCGGCTTGTTTGTTTGGGCAGATGTGTGTCACATTTTTTTGTTGTGAGTTTCTGTGAACAAGCAAATGCACAAAATAGGTGCCCTGTCACTCAGGACATGAGTAACAGATCTCAGAAGTCCAGTCACCCACATCAAACCAAAACAAGCTGAAAGGATCTCTGAATTAGTGTTCAAGAGAACCAGTCTGTAACTCCTAACAATTATGATCACTAGCTATTTCGGCAATGCCAAAAGTTATTTTCTTGTTACGTTGATGGTGATCTGAGAGTGGTACCCTAGGGTCTAGTTGGATTGGTTAGTGTTTAAATAAAACCCAGCACAGACTAATAAAAGTAAGGGATCTCACTAAAAAAGCAAAAGCAATGCTCCAAGTGGATCCCTGTGTAACTATAGTATAATCAGAAATTAACACATGGATGTTTCTTTGTTAAGGTTTCTGACAAACTGGTTACTATTGTTATGGAACACAGAATGGCAATACTGAGTTTTTCTGCTGTTTGTAATACCAATTCTGCCATCTTCTGGAAAATCCTGGAAGTACATAAAGCAGTTCCTTATATTTCAGAGGCAAAGATCTGCTGGTAAGAGGACAGAAAGACTAGACTTTGGTCTATTTGTACCTGTTTTCTTTTTTTTTTTTTTTTTCGTGGGTACCAGGGGGTCGACCTCAGGACCTCGCGCGCCAGCAGGCGCCCGTGCCACTGAGCGATATCACCGGCCCCCTTTTCGTATGTGGGTCCCGGGAGTCGAACTCAGGCCCTCACGCTTGCCGGGCAGGCGCTTAAGCCGCTGAGCCATCTCACCGGCCCTGTACCTGTTTTCTTTTGGTGGGTACCGGGGGTTGACCTCAGGACCTCGCGCGCCAGCAGGCACCCTTGCCGCTGAGCGATATCACCGGCCCCTTTTTCGTATGTGGGTTCCGGGAGTCGAACTCGGGCCCTCGCGCTTGCCAGGCAGGCGCTTATGCCACTGAGCCATCTCACCGGCCCCATGTACCTGTTTTTAAACTGTTAACATTTTTACCAGCAGATTTTTAAAAAATCTCTCAATCTTCAATAATTCTTAGATTGCTTGCCAACCAAGATGTCTCAAACTTGACACTGGAACTCCATATAAAAATCCTGAATGACGTTTGGTACTGATATTCATTTCTACTGTTCCATAACACTATGTAGTGACTTCACTGTATATTAACTTTCTTTCTATAGATTTATGAGCTACCAGATGGGTGAATTGAAAAAAAATTTGAATTCTTTCAGAAACTATCTTATATGATGCAGGTAGCTTCTGGAAAAAATGAATGTCTTTTTTTTTATACAAACAGGTAACAAGACTTGTTTTCACAACTACTTTTTACATGTTTTGTGCATATAATACCTGTATATTATACTCCAGAAAGTGTTATTTAATAGAATTTACAAACATTTTTATGTCTCTCTGAACATTTTGATTCAGAATAAATTAACAGTAAGTTAGCAGTAATATTCTTTTCAAGTATGAATAAAAATGTACATTGAAGTAGAAAAGGACTACTGTTTTAATGAGTTTCCTTGTTATACAGGTCAAGTATTCCTAATTTTAAAAAATCTAAACTCCAGATGCTTCCAAATCCAAAATTTTTGAAAACTGATGTGACACCACAAGTCTAAAATTCCACACTTTCTTTCATGCACAAAATTACTAAAAATAATTTATAAAATTACCTTCAGGCCATATGTTTAAGGTGCATATAAAAATAAATGAATTTTAGGTTTAGTCTTCGGTGCTATCCCCAAAACATCTCATTATATAAATGCAAATATTTCAAAATCTTAAACACTTTGGGTAAGAGATTCTCACCTTGCAGTATACATTTATTATACTAAACTTGGACAAGGCATGCGTCCTGTGTGTCCCTGCATTCATCAGTTTAAGGGCTTACCACTCTATTCATAAATAAGTAAAGGTCTCAGGTTCTTATGACTATTGAAAGCCCAGTGCTTTCCCCAAGAACTTCCACACACTTGAGCGAGTTTAAACATTCTGCAAACACACCCAGCTGACTTGTCCCTGCTCCCTGCAGTCAGCTGCCCTGAGTTTCTCTGCCAACTACTCTGACTCTCCTAACACCTCTTGCCTCTGCAGCGCACTCCAGCCTGTCTCTTCCAAAGCAGAAACCAATGCTCTCTTTTCAGTCTCCAAGAAAAGTGAAAACAAACAAAACTTCCACGGTTTAACAATAAATGTAGGGATTACACCACAGAAAAGAAATGCTTAGGAGTAAATCTCACATCCCGGGGAGCCTATAGTCATTCTGAATTCGCCTTCCCTGGCTGCTCTCCACCAATCCTTCCCTTCCTCCATCCCTGCCTGTTGCTAGGCTGCTCCTCGAGAGTCCTACTCACTATAACTTTATTGCCTCTATCAGCTGACCAAAAAACACCCTCCTCCCCAACCCAACTAGGTAGTAAAATCACATTATCATCAGCAGAATCCCGCCCAGACATCATTTATGAGAACATTTAGCATCTTATATGAATCATTTGTACCGGAATTCTAACCCCAAGAACAGTTAATAAATTAATCAAGACCTAATTGCTGGCATCTCAATGTGGATTTGTCATAGTATAAAAGGAGGAAGCAGGGTAAGCTACATGGGCACTTCCTGTACACTTTTATAATTTTTTTTAATTCTATAACTAAGTTTATGAAAAATGGGGGAAACTTGTTTTAGTGACTGTTATAATTTGAATCTTAAATGTCCCCTGAAGGACCATGTGTTAATGTATTGCCCCCAGCCCATGATGCTACTGGGTGTTAGTAGAAACTTTAAGATATGAGGCCTACTAGGGGATCTTAGACCATTACGGGGATGCCCTCAAAGAAGATAACAGGACTCCACCCCCTTTCTCTTCCTCCTTCCTTCTCATTCTGGCCATGAGGTAATGGGTTTTTGTCCATATACTTCTACAATGGTGTGCTACCTCACCACAAGCCTGAAATCAATGGGACCAATCAATTCTGGACTGAAACCTCCAAAACTGAGAGCCGAAATAATCCATTCCTCTTTATAAATTGATTTATCTGAAGTATTTGTTACTATAATGGAAAGCTGACTAACATAGTTACATATTCCCTTATAGATACAAGTATGACAACTAAAAAATTATAAATATTTTGTCCCTGTCTCCACGATCAAAGATTAAAACATAATCTAATCTGAGAACATCTATCTACTTACAAACAAAATAAAGACAAATTGTTTATCTTTTTGGTTTTTCTCTTGGGAAGGCATGCATCATTTGTTTTTATAAGATATTACAAATTATATCTTGACATCTTTCCCGGGATTCCCACTAAATTCATAGTTTGTGATATGTGAAATCTACTTTCTTCCATATTTTGAAAATGATGTTGATGACATAATCCATTTTCAGTCTTCTAGCACCTCTTTCTTTCTCTAGGATCCTGCAAATTCACCAAGAGCCATGATCTTATCTGCACTTCTATTTATTCAGTCTTTTAGCAAGTAGCGATTTGTGTATGTGTGTGTGTGTGTGGTACTGAGGATTGTAGTAGTTATTAAACCTTTATAATGTGACAGGCACTGGCTTTGGAGTTCACCTTCAGGCAAACAGAAACAATTTGTCAATTCAAAGAGTTCATTATCTTTTAATATTAAAGATTGAACCCAAGACATTCACACTGAACTGTATCTTCAGTTCTTTTTGATTTTTAAAAATTTTTATCTATTTTTTGAGACAGGATCTCACCAAGTCTTTAAATTATCCAGGCTGAGCTTGAACTTGTAATGCTCCCACCTCATCCTTCCAAGTAGCTGGGACTTTCGGCATGTACCATTGCACTCACCTTATGATTCTCTGTAAAGTTTACACATGGAATGACCAGCTCAATGTAAACTTGGAATAAACCAGTAAAAAAATTAAAAGTAAATTACTGTGTATGTTCATACATCACATAGGCACACATTAAAATGATACAGAGAAAATTAGCATGGCTCCTGTGCAAGAATAACATTCTATTTCACAAAGCATTCCAATTTCAAATAAATAAATAAATGCAAATAAATTCAGATAGCAATAAGTGTTATAGGAAAATGATGTAATAGAGAGTAAATGAATAATATAAGAAATGTAGACAGCACAAAGCAGTAAACACTTAATTAACATCATGATATGTGCCACTAAAAATTAACGGAGCCATGTGAGAGAAAGCAATGAATGTGAGGTGATGGGAAGCTACCCTCAACAGAGCTGCCAGATGACTCCTCCCTCAGCAAGTGGGCTCTGAAATGAGGCCTGAAGAACAAGAAATCAGTGATGTAAAGAACCTTACAAGGTGCTTCTGATCTCAGAGAAGAGCAAGACATGAAAGAAGTGGGCACATTCTGGGAATTGTAAGGAGCCCTCGCTCTTTAAGGAGTTGTCTAGGAGCACCAGGTCTCCTGCATCCTGCTGTCAGGACAGGACTTACTGCTGTCCCTTCTCTTTCTCACTTTTCTATGACCCTTCAGTCTCCTTTATCTTTTTGCCACCCACTCACTCCTTGTGCTCAGCCTGTTATCAGTTCTGGTTAGACTAGAGGCCAGGTTCAGAGGGTGGTGATGGGAAAAATACTATGCTAAGAGAATGTTGGTAGCTTTACATTCCTTGAATTGTGTCAACTAAGGCATCTTTGTGTTACCTCTGGATTAGAGAGGTGGAAGGCTGATGTTGATGAGGAAGGAAAAAAACAACTGCCCTATTTGAATGAGATCATTTCTGCTCTGTAAAACCAAGTGGAGAAGTAGAAAGAAAAACATTCCTCTAATAAAGCATGCACTAGAGAAGAATAAGCCATAACTCATTGTTGTAGTTACTTCCCCATTGTAGGGACAAAATACGTAACACTCATAAGTTAAAGGAGGAAAGTTTTATTTTACCTCACAGTTTGTTGAGGTTTCAGCCCATAGTTGGATGGCTTCAAGACAGGGTGGCATGGCAGAGGGGCACCACAGAGGAGAAACAGTCAATGGCAGGGCAGGAAGGAAGTGAGGCAGCAACAATGATAAGACACTCATAAGAGGTAGTATCTAACTTTAGGTTGATGATTTATATCCTTGTTATTCCAAGGGTTTTTTGTAAACTCTTGTTTCAATTTATTTGTTACTTTGGGAATGAGTGTAAATTGGGGTACTAGTGTAAAGTTAGCACTGTTTGCTAACATTAAAGATATACCTCTCCTTGAATTCAACAATTTTTAGAAAGTTGTCCAAAATATATAGTAACATGTGTGCAAAGAAATTATTCATTTTTTCCACTGAAGCATTTTGGTAGTAAGAGATTAGAAACCCAAATGCCTGTTTATAGGAAATGCCTAAATAATTTTGATATAGCCAGGCACTGGGTCATTATGCAGCCATCAGTAAAGAATGAGGAAATCTTTATGGTAGAGGATTTCCAAAGTAGAAAAAGGAGAAGCTACATGTAACAGTGTATGCAGTCTATGCTCATGAATGGAGAGGGAAGGTACTATATGATTATTTTTCTAAGTATAAAATGTCTCAGGAATAATCTAAAAGAAATCAGTTACACTGGTTGTCTCTGGGAAAGACTGGTGCCTGGAGACCATAAACCAAAAAGGAGAGATTTTTTACTTTCCTCATACTACCTCTTCAGGAAAAGTCATGTTAGTAATTAATTAGTAAGTTCTGCTCTTATACTAGCAGTACAAGGCCTACCGAGAGAAGAGTCGCAGTTCCTCAGGTAAGCTGGAAGCTTAGGAGCATCACAGGGGAGAATGTAGGAGCCATGAGAGAGTCCCTTTTGTGTGCCAAATGCAAGGAGAATCTAGATTTTTCTTTTGCTAAGGAAGGCAGCATTTTCTTTCACAACAATCAGACTCTGCTTTCTTATATTTTTTCAACTTGGCAACAGCTCAAAAAAGTAAACAGCAAAAGTATTTGAACCATAAATTAAGCCCACGTCATTGGTATGTTAACTAAGGCTATTAAATTTGTCATGTAGGATCTAAATATTGGAGTAAGACTTTGGTGATACTCTGAAATTGTACCTAAAGTAGACTAATACAGAATAATAATTCAGCAAACAGCATGATTGAAATTTTTGAAAAACTACTCAAGCTTTACAATTGGTATTTACATTAGCACATTCCCATCCTTGATGACATAAAGCGAAATAGCTTTACAGATGCTTAATGCATCAGGGCTCAGGGAATCTAGAGGAAAAGCAGATGGCTTATGTACATCTGAGAGCAATTTAATATTAAATAAATAAGCCACAATTAAGTGGGCGTGGCAGAGGCAAATCATGTTGCATGTTTAATCTTCAGAAATGGGTATTTCAGATGTTTGTCCACTGTAATTAATCTTCAGGAGTTTATTCCAAATGGCTGCAGGGCAAGGCCTGTGGGTATTAAATAAGGCTAAGACAGAAGACAGCAGAGGAATGAGAATTCACACTGGGCGCAGATGAAAGCTATAATGGAGGCTACTCAACCTTGCCAAAAGGCAAGGGAGGACTTCTTGTTCACAGGAATAGAGAGTGGGGCTGTGGTTATTGCTAAAATAATAACAGATAAAAGCTAGACTGATTTTCTCTAAAAATGTGATGGAGATGCACGGTAGAAGGAAGCCTGAAGAAGTGGAAGAGACGAGGTGGAGAAAAAGGTAGGTGGAGAGACTGGAGAGCCAGAAAGCAAAGGGGATTAGTGATGCAAGAACTTTAAAAGAGGGAATGCTATGTTTTAGATTTTAAATGTTCTTAAAAGTTCATGTGTTAAAAACTTGATCCCCATCCCAGTACTATTCAGAGGTGGGGCCTCTGGAAGGTAAGTGGATCAAGAGGGCTCTGACCTCATGAATAGATTAATTCACTTATAGATTCTTAATTTAATGGGCTTTTGGGCGACTGCAGAAATTTTGGGTGGTTGAGCCTAGCTGGAGGCTAGGCTCCAGCTATGTCATGGGGAGGTGTGCCCTTGAAGAGTATATTTTGTCCCCAGACACACACCCCCCATCTCCTCTCTCCAGTCCCTGCCAGCCACCATGAAGTGAGCAGTGTTGATCTACCCCATGCTCCTCAGCGTGGTATAGGTCTAGATTAAAATGAGCCAAGTGGACACAGACTGAAACCTCTGAAGTAAACTTTTCTTCTTTTACATTGATCTCGAAACATCACATTTTCATTCTAAATAACTAAAATTCCTATTTGTCAATTGTACCTTAATAAAGCTGAAAATATTTTCAAGAAAAAAAAAAAAGATTAGAATAAGCCTAACAGAGTCCCAAGGATTGGTCTCAGATCAGTAGCATTAACCTTGCCCGAGAACTGGTTAGAGAAGCAAAGCTCACTTCTGGCTCATTGAACCAGAAACTGAGGTGACCCAGCAGCCTGTGCTGACCAACCTCCAGGGCACTCGGAGACTTCTCAAATTTAGGAATCACTACGATACTCTTCTACTTAACAGAATATCCAAGCTGATCTGTGTTATAAACATTGCCACTACACATAAAATTGCTGTAAAATTGCTAAAGCTGTTTTCTGCATACCAGCTAGGTAGGCAATATATCCACTAACTGAATATTTATCAAGAAAATTAAAAATCTCCCCCTAGAAAACAAACACACAAACAAACAAACCCATCTATTTGTTTCCAGCACAACATTTCCAGAAATTAAGTTTCAAATGAAATTTGCAAATAGTTGGATGGAGAAGGGATAATGAGGACAGGAAGGAAATGATGAGTACATTTGAATTAACTTCTCAGGACAAAATACAAACTAGGATGTTCCTTTGGGTTTAAAAGCAATAGCAGTGGATATGAATTGAGAAGCAAACATAAAAATGGAACTCTGGACTTTTTTAAATTAAAAAATTAAAAGGAGGGGCCGGTGAGATAGCTCAGCGGCACAAGCACCTGCTGGCAAGCGCGAGGTCCTGAGTTTGACTCCCAGTACCCACATTAAAAAAAAAAAAAAAAAAGGAAAAGGAAAACAAATGAAGAATATTTAGAGCTTATGATTCGCCTGAGGATGTCCTGGGTGAGAGTGTAGTGCCACAGGATGGGAAAAGTTTATGGCTTTAGTCCTGTAGCCATGGTTTAGTACTGCAGTTCTGCCAGCTGTGAGTGATGACATTCTGGATAATTCATGGAGTCTTGGGGGTTTATGTGCTTTCATTATTGTGGAAGAAATAGAGATAATGCATTAAAATATGTAACCATGGTTATTATCAATTTTCAATTTACCAAGCAAATAGGCTCTTTTTTTTATTAAAAAAGAGAGAGAGAGTGAGACAGAGCAGGAGGAAAAGCTGGGAAAAAGAAGGAAGATGAAAAGACGAAAAAGAAGGAAAAATTTGAGAAGGATGACCAAGAGGAGGAGAAAGTAAAGGGAAAAAAAGAACAATTTGTAGAGAGTATATTGAGGAATCTTAGTGTGTTTCTGACAATCCAATCATCCCTTCTTCCATAAGCTCAAAATAAATAAAATAAAAACTTCATCTAAAGACCTTTATTATTCTTTAGTGCCTTGGAGAGTGTCTCAGTTGCTTTTCTCCTTGCTGAGACAAAATACCTGACACCCAAAGTTAAAGGGAGAAAGGTTTATTTAGCTCACAATTTGTACAGTTTTCAGTCCATAATTCGCTGGCTCCAAGGTAGCATGGCACATGGCATTCATGGTGGCAGAAGACAGCAAATGCAACAAGGGAGGGGGAAGACCAGCCTTTCTGCCCCTTATATTGTATGCAGGCTACCTGCCCTAGGGCAGCTGTAGCACTCATACCCTTAATCCTAGTCAGAACTATGCCAAACCAATCAGCAGACTGATTTACTAATCACACACCCTTAGTCCCACCATCACACACTCTAGATTAAGCCACCTCTGAAAACCCCAACTCCCATGACTGCATGAGGCTTTGGAGGGACATCTAGACACAAGCCATAACAGGGAGTCACATTTAAGAGTTTTTCTCTAAAAATGCTACTGGACTGACATGGATTTTCAGTTGGAACGAAGAAAGCCTCAAGCTGTTTGTGTGGGATTATTAAAATTAAGATTCAGAGTCCAGAAAATGTTTTCAGTATATTGATGTTTGGGGCCACTGACCTAGCACATACTTACTATTTATGGTCAGAGGCCTTAAAATCTTCAGTTCACCAGATTATTGTTATTTATTTTGTAAGAGGTCATATGGACACTGTCTTTGTCACTTTCTTGTTGCTAGGACAAAATACCTGACACCCAAAAGTTAAAGGAGGAAGGATTTATTTTAGCTCACAATTTGCAGTGGTTTCTGTCCCTAGTTGGCTAGTTTCAAGGCAGGGCAGCATGGCAGAAGAGAAATAGTTCAAGGTGTGGCAGGTGGGAAGTAGTAGCCTTCCTTCTGCTTTCTCTTTTTAATCCATCTAGGCTGCAAGCCTATTGGTTGGTACCACTCATACCCATGGTGGGTCTTCTGTCTTCAGTAAATCCATTCAGTCACACCTATAACTACACTACACCGATCAATGGACTTATCCAGTGTCATATGTCCATGATCCAGTCACTATCAAAGCCCCACCTATGAGTACATGAGGCTTTGGAGGACATCTAGATATAAAACATAATAGACACCATCTTCTATAGTTGGCTCTAATCAGACTAGAGGGGGTTAAATTAAAACATGATCACATAAAGCAAAAGTTAAATGTAGTCAAAATTTCCTTTAAAAATACCTCTGAAGTATATCGTTCATTAATTTTGTTGTTCACTCAGCCTACTCCAGAATTTCTCTAGTATTGAATGAATATCTCTTCGTCAGTTATCTACTGGTACTAGCTACAGGTAGGCAGTGATGTAGAAGAAAATAAAACCCTTGTCTTCATGTAAATTGCATTCTAGGTAAAGAGGCAGATACTAATTACATGAGCAAGTAAATAAAACCAGGTCAGATGGCTTTATATGTTGTGAGGACACTTAGCAAGGGAAGGGAGCTGCAGGGCCAAGAGTTATCACTTTATGTAAGCTCCCAGAAAAGGCCTCCCTGACAAGGTGACCTTTAATTAAAGGCTGAATGGAGGTCAGGAATGGGTAGACATTAGGCAGATTGCTTACTGGGGAAGGGTGTTTGAAGGAAAGGGAGACGCCAATCCAGGAGCCTGATGTGCAGGGACGGCGGCTAGGGTAGAAGACCAGTGCACACCCCTGAGGCATGAGGAAGGGTAGAAGGGTGGAGGTGAAGAGGACAGTCTGTGTGGTCCAGACCCCTGAAGCCCAGCTATCTGGGTATAAAGTCGGGTATTGTCTGAGTGAGTCAGGCATCTATACACATGGTCAAAGCACAGGATTTGGGGGACATCTAGATATAAAACATAATAGACACCATCTTCTATAGTTGGCTCTAATCCAACTAGAGGGGGTTAAATTAAAGCATGATCACATAAAGCAAAAGCTAAATGTAGTCAAAATTGCCAAAATTTCTCCAAAAAGGTGGTAGAATTTTTAAAATCAAAAAAAGAAGCCTGGGGGATGGTTGATTCAGGAATGTTTCTGGCTGCCAGCCCTGATGGAACTCAGCTGTACAGCACCTTCTGGAACCCACTTCCCTATTTGCAACCCTCTTTCCACCCTGAACTTCTCTCCCTGTACCTTCTTTGCTCCTTGGCCCTAGATCCCTGTCTGGTCCAATGCAATTTCTGGTTCCAGTTGATCTTGCTCAAGGGATGTTATGCATTCATAAAAGAAATTACTGGGGGGGGGCAGTGAGATGGCTCAGCGGCATAAGCACCTGCCTGGCAAGCGCGAGGGCCCAAGTTCGACTCCCGGTACCCACATACAAAAAAAGGGCCGGTGATCTCGCTCAGCAGCACGGGTGCCTGCTGGCATGCGAGGTCCTGAAGTCGACCCCCAGTACCCACAAAAAAAAAAGAGAGAGAGAGAGATTACTGGGACCATGTGAGGACTTCTATCCACCAGTTGTTCTCATTTCCATTTACTCAGGTCCCATTCAGGGCAGCCTCTTTATATCTAAGGACGAGTGGCTTTTTTTCGTATTGGCGTTTTGCAATTTGTGGGAACTGTCATATTTGCTTTTCATTTTTCTACTGTTTTCCCTATACTGTTTTCACTATACTACTGGTATGGGTGGTATGCCTAAATTCTGTAAATATATTCTGTCATCTTGTTTTCTTGATGATGTTTTTCACGGGTATTTTTTTTCCTTCCCTTTGTGTGTTTGATTTTCAATGATAATCTGAAAGATGTTTTAAAAACTACCACTGCATTATGATGCAGCCACCTGAAATCAGACAGAATTTGCTGTGGATAAACTAAGGAAACTAAGAAACAGAAGTTAGTGAAGAAGTCAGGTGAGAATTAAAAGAGCACATTTTCCATCCTTACAGGTATGAGATGATATCTCACTGTGGCTTTAATTTGCATTTACCAAATCATTAGTGCTGTTGAGTATTTTTTTTACAAACTTGGTGTTTTGTATGTCTTCTTTTAAGAAATGTCTGTTTAAGTTGTTTGCATATTTTTCAGTTTCATTACTGGTTTTCTTGTTACTGAGTTATTTGAGTTTCTTATATTTTGGGTATTAATGCCCTATCAAATACATGACCTGCAAATAATTTCTTCCACTCTGTGGCTGTCTATTTGCTTTGTTAATTATTTCATTTTCTGTGTGGAAGTATTTTACACCAATGCAGTTTCATTTGTCTAGTTCTGCATTTGTTGCCTTTTCTTTCAGTGGACTTATCATTGCCCAGTCCAGTGTCATGAAGCTTTTCTCCTTTTATTAATTTTAAAGTTTCAAGTCTTATAGTTCTTTAATATATTTTGAGTTACTTTTGTATATGGTGCGAAATAGGACCTATTTTCATCCTTCCTCATGTGTATACCAATTTTCCCAACACTATTTATTGAAGAGACTGTCCTTTTCTCATTGCATGTTTTTGGCATTTACATCAAAAATCAATTGACTGTAAACATGTGGGTTTATTTCTAATGCTAGTGAGGATGCGGAGACAGTGCAAATCTTGTACACTGTTGGTAAGAATGTGCATTAGTTAAGCCTTTATGGAGAACTGTATGGAGGTTTCTCAAAAACTTAAAAATGAAACTACTATATGATCCATAAATCCCATGTCTGGTAAATACCCAAAATTATTGAAATCAATGTGTCAAAGAACTATCTGCATTCCCGTGCTATTACTGCACCGTTACTTATAACAGCCAACATATAAAATCCTCCTAGGTGTTCTCAACAGATGAAAGGATAAAGGAAATATATATATATAACTTGTCCATAAAAAAAGAATAAACTATCACTTGGGATAATATGAATGAACCTAAAGGGTTTTATGCTAAGTGTAATAAACCAGACACAGAAAGACAAATGGTACACGATCTCACTTATGCCTAGAATCTAAAAATAAAGTGAAACTCAGAATTACTGGGTAGAATGGTGGCTACCAGAAATGGGACAAGGGAAGCAGGATGGAATAGGGAATTGCTGATCAAAGGGTATAAAGTTTCAGTTAGACAGGAAAATTAGTTTGGGGATCTATTGAACAGCAGGCTGACTACAGTCAATAATAATGTATATTTTTAAATAGCTAAGAAAGTAAATTTGAAATGTCTCACCACAAAAAAAAAGTAAATGAGAGATGGATGTATTAGTTAACCTATCTACATTATATACATATATTAAAAAATTATATTGTACCCCATGAATGCATATCATTATGATCTGCCAATTAAAAATATCAATAACTTTAAAAAATAGTGTATCTTATTAGTGCCATGAGAACATAGCATTTCCAGAAGTACAGAGGGATAATCAAGCCAAATACTATTAGACAAGGCATATAGAGACTCAGGACATTGGATTCAGCCACATGAAGGTTATTGGTAACCTTGAAAATGGGGGATGGGGGAGACTTTAGGTGACTCTGTCCCTGTCATGGTGTCCCCTGCACAGGCCCACCATGCTGTGGGAAGCCCTGAAGACCCCAGGCCGGAAATGGAGTCAGTGGTCTTTGAGGATGTGGCTGTGAACTTCACCAGGGAGGAGGGGGCTTTGCTAGAATCTTCCCAGAAAAATCTCTACAGAGATGTGATGCAGAAAACCTTCAGGAAGCTGGCTTCCATAGGACATAACTGGGGAGATCTGCCCATTGAAGATGATTTCAAAAAGCCTAGGAGAAATTTATGGTATTTGCAGTTACAAGAGAAAGAAAGCACTGTTCCTCACAAAATCTGTCATGGCAGCAGATATTTAAAGGAAATGAAATTATCCTTGCTTCAGAATAATTTCCATCACAAAATTTGCTCCAAAACTCATACAGTTTGAGCATCATTATTCTAAAATTTCAAAATCCTAATTGCTTTAATATCCTATACTTCTTGAGCACCAATATGATGCCAGAAGTCATTCTTTGTGATGGTTTAATCCAAACAAATTTTCTTTATGCAAAAACATAGTAAAAACATCATGTGAAACTGCCTTAGTGATTTGGCTAATAGATATATATGTAATATTAACGATATCATGTTTACACTTGGGTTCCATCTCCAAGATTTCTCATTATGGATATGCAAATATTTCAAAATCAAAAATTTAAAACAGATTTATTTCCAAGAATGTTGGGCAAGGAATCCCCAACCTGTACCTACATGTGATCTAAGAATTCAGTGTTTGCAAAATCATCAACTTGCAGAGAGGGTGAAGAAACCTTAGGTGAATATTGCTGTTTTGAAGGTATCTGTGACCAAGCATGTTGCTAAGCATTCAGTGTAGTCTTATGCAAAGTAAAAAGCTTCCACTTTCCTCCCAATGTTTAAATGTACTTGTAAAGTCTATTAATAAATGTAAAATTAATAAACCAAAAAACTAATGGGGGTCAGGAGTAGAAACAACTAAGTCAAGTGGAATAGATTTGAAAGAGATGGGACAGGAGAAAGGCATTAAGTGGAGATAACTCTTCCAAGAAGTTTTATTGTAAAGAGATATAACAAAGTAAGTAGATAAGAAAGAACGTGAAGTCGAGAAGAAAGATAGGAGATAACAATAGCTTGTAAGTGTCATTATCAGAATGATTCGGGAGAGGAGAAAAGACTGATGATGTAGAAGGGGAAATACTTGCTAGTCTTCCCTTGAGCAGGAGAAATGGAAAAGGATCTAGTGCTCAGTGTCAGAGTCAGCTTCAGATGTCAATAGGTGATTGACTAACACTGCAGCAAGGGAAGGCAGAAAGTGTGTGTTCAGATGAGGCTGGGGTGGGGGCGGTGGCTGAGTAACGGGAGATTGCAACAGACTTGTTCTTATCCCCCCGGGTATCACTAATCAACAGAAGCAAGCACATTAACTTACAGTGAGGAGAGAGGAAAGTTGTTGGAGATTTGACAAGAGAGGTGGAAAGCATTTAACCAGGATAATGAAAGTGACAACAGACTAGGACAATATAATTGGATTGTGCAGCATCACTGAGGCCCATGATGGTGCTGCCAATGTCAGCCTGCTGCTCTCCAGATGAGCACCAAATGAAATGTTGATGTGCATCTAGGATATGCATCTTATACATAAAAGAGTATTTAGTTTTTTTAATCATCACAGCATTTTTGTTAGTTTCTGTGATTGTATACAGTTGAATTTGAGAAATTAAATACATATATGGTAGTATTCATTGACCTTTCAGTTTTCCTCAGCTATTCACTGACCCTTGCAAGGATCATGGTTCTAAATTCACATTCATTTTTACTCTCAATATTATTTTGCTCTTAGCAGCCTAACTGTATAGAAGAGTGGGAACAAATACATAAAAACTTAATTTTTTATGCTTCTTGTGGACAGATATATAAATAGGACAGACATTTAATAAAAAGAGGGGGGAGGCTGGAGATGTGGCTCAGTGGTAAAGTGCTTGCCTGGCAAGTACGAGGTCCAGCACTAGGGAAAAAAAGACTTGAATTTCTTAGGATCAGGTAACATTTCTCCCACTTGTTTCGAAAAATTTCAAAAGTGAGAAAAGTCATGAAAGAATTACTCTTTGGACTCTTTTATCTGTTGATAAAGATTTACTTCATATTTTCCCACCTCTAAGGCAGAAAAAATTTTAAATGCTTTATTAAAACATTTGTGGGCTCAAAATCCAGAGCCCACAGTGGAAAGGAAGACCTTGGGGTCACACACAGTATGCAGTTGGTGATGTGTGATTGATTCCCACTCGGCACAGGGCACAGGGCTGTTCCGGACTCAGACAGAGAATACAGTCCTAAATATGGCTCACATGAACATGAAAGCACAAGATGTATAGACTTGATACACATACACACTTTCATTCAAGAAATAGAGTTTAAGTTCCAGGATTTGACTTAGCCAGAGGAGCTAACTGTGGTTACACAGCACAGTGAAGAATGAGGTGGAAACTAGTAATCCACAGAAAGTTAGAAGATCATAGAAGTCAAGGTCTGTATAGAGCCAATGTGTGGCTTTTGGCAGGTCACAGTCACTGAATATTGTTTCCTTACTTGCAAAATAGGGTGATAGTAATGATAGTAATAATAATAATAGCATGTTACAGGAGGAGGTGCTAATTAAATTCGCTATTTACCCATTGTCTTTAGAGGGGGCTCTGCAAATGACAATTCTCTTCCCTTGTTTCTGCCCTTATATGTTCTGATTATTTGATCATAAGTTGGAGGTTAATGTCTTCAGGTCAGACATGGGAAAATTAAGCTAACCAGAGCTCAGCTGCCATTTAAAGGTCACGCCTTTGGAATTAGTTGAAGACTTATAATTAAGAGAAAGTAGTCACAAAATAACACCTGTATTTTTCACAAATGTCAAGGTCATAAAGACAAAAGCTCAGGAACAGGTTAAGGGGACTGACTAGACATAATATTTAAATGCAACTTGTGCTTCTAGATTGGATTCTGGACCCAATAATATTTTTTCATTTGCTGCTGCGGATAATTGGTAAAATTAGAATAAGGTATGTTGATGTTGGTAACGCTACAGCATTATGTAAGAAAATGTCTGTATTTTTGAGAAATATACATTAAATTATTTGGGGGTAAAAGGCAACACATCTGCAATTTATTCTCATATGATTAAAAAGAAAAGAATATGCATGTATGTGTTTATATGTGTGCATGTATGTACATACACAAACACAGCAGAGGAAGAATAAAAATGCATATGTGTAAAATTATAATATTTGGGTGTCATAGATGAAGGGTATAGGGAATTTCTTTGCACAATATTTTCATTTTTCTATAAAACTAAAATTATTTTAAAATAAAAAGTTTCATTTAAAAAAGCTTTCATTATAAAAGGCAAAGTAAATGACCTTTATTATAATAGTTTAAGAAATCCTACAGAGGAAAAAAAATAAAAATGAGCAGTCAGGCATTGGAATGGAAGTACATTAAAATGATGCAAGCCATAAGCCAGAGTGCTGGCAAGGATCATAGAATTCAGGAGGCTTTAATTAGAAATGATGAGAGCTAGGCCAGTTGTTATAGCTTGTTGCTTGTCACTTGCTTGTTGCTACTTCATTACCAACCACCTTCTATCTGCCCTGCTTTCCCATGGATTGTTTCTCTTCTGCAATGCCCCTCTGCCATGACACCTTGCCTTGGAGCCAGCCAACTATGAACTGAAACTTCTACAAACTAAGCCAAATAAACCTTTCCTTCCTTAACTTTGGGTGTGGGTTTTTTCTATCAGCAATGAGAAAAGTAGCTAAGACATCAGCGATACCTTGACACACTTTCATTGGCTCAACGTCAGTTCTTTCTTTAAGGTACAGTTCAAAATGAGGGCACCATTTTTGTGGTTTCCGAGATGCCTTAAAGGCACTACATGGTTTCTCAGACCTTTCTGTTTGAAAGCTTAATTGTAGTAGGAAAGCAATAACAATCCATACACACCTGATCCTACCTCTAAATAGCTGTTCTGGGATAACATGTTCTAGAAAATTACATTTTCTTGGAATGTAAAGCAGGAGTATGCAAGCCTAAACCATGGTATTTTAATTGCATCATTTCAATATCGTACTGATTCAGCCCCCCCTTAATTTAATGTACACATTCAATTCATTTTTGGAAAAAAATCATCACATAGAATATGCAAAATGCACATATATACAAAAATATGAATTAATGCATCTAACACATTTCTGTATAACAATTATACATTTGTGTATAAATATGTATGTATGATAAATGAAATATAATAAGCTATTAAAAGGCAATTAAAAAGTTGTTGGAATTTATAAATAGCTCAATAAAAGAACGGGTATTAAACCCACAGAAAAAAATCAGTGGAATGCTAAAACAAGCTCCATACCCCTACACCCCAAAATAAAATCTGTTAAAATTTTCTAAAGGGATCTCATTCTGATGGACTCAAGGTGTGTGTATTTAAAGTTTGTATTAAAGTAAATAAATACATCCTGTTGAGAAGTGGCAATAGATAACAAATAGCTAATCCTAATGAGAAATGTATATGAAAGTACTAAGTTAGAAAATGCTATATCAAAAAAATCCAAAGATTATAAAGAAGTGAATTCTTCTAAAATTAATCTACAGGTTTATTTACTCACAATAAAATCCATGATAGGAGAGAAGAAGATGGGATTAGAGGAAATAATTCTAAAATTCATCTTAACATGTAAATAGAAAAGAATACAAAATAAATCCTTTAAAAAACAATAAGGGAGCTGGTGAGATGGCTCAGCAGTGTAAGCGCCTGCCTGGCAAGCACGAGGTCCTGAGTTCAACTCCCGGAACCCACATACGAAAAAAGGGCTGGTGATATCGCTCAGCAGCATGGGCGCCTGCTGGTGTGAGGTCCTGAGGTCGACTCCTGGTACCCACATAAAAAAAATAAAATAAAATAAGATTCAACTCTATGTTAAAATATATTACAAAGATATTATAATTACACTAGAAACATTGACATAAGAATGAGCAGAAGTTAATGAAACAAAATGGATGTTAGAAAACAGATATCAGTGTTTATAGTAATTTAGTATATTCTGTAGAAGCACTGTAGGGGGCCGGTGAGATGGCTCAGCGGCTTAAGCGCCTGCCCGGCAAGCGCGAGGGCCCGAGTTCGACTCCCGGATCCCACATACGAAAAAGGGGCCGGTGATATCGCTCAGTGGCACGGGCGCCTGCTGGCGCGCGAGGTCCTGAGGTCGACCCCCCGGTACCCACAAAAAAAAAAAAAAAAAGAAGCACTGTAAATAATTAGGAAAGGGGAGATTATTTGACAATGATGCCAGGAAAACTGGTTATAAATATGAAACAAAAAATTAGCTACTAACTCCTCTTAATATATACTCCAAAATCAACATCAGTTGAGTTACAAGGTTAAAAAATCATACCATAGGAAATCAGGAGAAAATAGAAAACAGAAATAAAAAGAAGGAAAGATTTTTTAAATTTAAAGAGATAATAAAGCAAACATTAAAAAATTATAAAATTTGACTAAATAAAAGTAAAACTTTTTATGTCAAGTGAAAAATTTTATCAAGGAAGACAGAAAAAAACATTCTCTGTGAAGATGACAAATAATGAGTAAATAATGTTATCTTAAGAACCACATGCTAAGTAAGAAAAACATTGTGAAGTAACACAAAGAAAAAGAATAGTGGGCCGGTGAGATGGCTCAGCGGCTTAAGCGCCTGCCCGGCAAGCGCGAGGGCCCGAGTTCAACTCCCGGAACCCACATACGAAAAAGGGGCCGGTGATATCGCTCAGCGGCACGGGCGCCTGCTGGCGCGCGAGGTCCTGAGGTCGACCCCCTGGTACCCACAAAAAAAAAAAGAAAAAGAATAGTTAATTTACAGCTAAAATAAATAAATACCAAGCTCGCTCTCTATTACTAATAATCAATGATAGAAGCAATGATGAATCTTTCTTCATTTTTTTTTTAGAGTAAAATGAAACTTTGTCTTAGTCTCTTCAGGCTGCTATAAAAATTACCATAGACTAGATGGCTTATAAACAAGAGAAACTTACTTCTCACGGTTCTGGAAGCTGGTAAGACTTGAGGTCAAAGTGTCTGGTGAGGGTCTACTTATGTTTCAGAAATATAAGCCTTTTCACTTCAACTTTAGCTGTTAGAAGAGGAGAGGTGTCTCTCAGCCTCTTTTATAACATCACTAATCTCATTCCTGAGGGCTCCAACTTCGTCACTTCTCTCAAGACCCACTTCCTAATACCATCACTGTGGGGATTAGGATTTCAACCTATAAACTTCGGAGAGACACAAACACTACATATTCAGATCATAACAGCACTCAATTATAATGTTCAAGATTCCTGGAGGTCTGGTAAAATTAGTGCAACATGTTACCAGATCCACTGTACAATATGTCAATCCTTTTGGAAAACAACCTTGTAATTGAATGAAGAACCAAGTTTCCTAATAGTTCCATCATGGAGATTCTAAGGAAATTATGCAAAAGAGACAGAGGAAGAAAGCACCAAAATGTTAAACACATAATGATTTATATTGTCAGAAACGGACTGTCCAGGTCAGTTCTGACTTCCAGAAGCCTGTTCAAGAACAGGTGTGACGAAACAGAACCTCTAAAATCAAGGCTCAGACTTACAGCTACAGTCAGAAGTTGGCTGCTTTGGCCCTTGGTGAAGGCATGGGCTTTCACAGACGATCAGTGGAGAAGGCAGAGCAGCCACTGCACTCCAGAGCATAGCATCTTCCACTTTTGTGATAGTGTCGCACTAGTCTCACAACCATAAGGGAGGGTAAAGAGGAAGGGAAGCCAAGTCAGCACTGCCTGTGGGCACTTGGAGATCAGAACACGGCAGGCAGCCACTTAGCCTGGCCTGGGCGCAGACACAGACATCTGTTTTCTGGTTTCTGTATCAGATACTGTGACACTTGGGGCCTTCCTGACCAGGCAGGAACTGACCCCACCCCAAGCTAGCTAATGTTAAAGATAACAAACCCTCCTGTAAGCCAATGTGCCTTTCATAAGCAAACTAACCAGTTCGGCACACACACACACAAACCCCATTTCCCTTCTTTGTGAGCTCTATTGTGACACATTATTCTCCTGTCCTAATCATCCCAGAGCAAAACAACAACAGCTAGTTATGAAAACAAGTCAGTCTTAAAGTTGGTTAGCCTGCTAGCCTGCCTCACCCATTTCTTCCCACAAAAACTATGACAAAGTCTCTCCCAAAGTTTTCCCTACTTTATGCCTATAACCCACTTCCTGTATCGCTCCTGTGGCCCTGCGTGGGTGGGTGGAAGAATATACTGCTTTCCTCTTGAGAACTGTGAATAACAAAGTTCCTGATCCATTGTCCTCCCTTACCTGAAAAGAAATAGAGTATCTGTGGGCTGGGGATGTAGCTCAGCAGGCACAGCACCTGCCTGGAGAGCGTGAGGTCCTGAGTTTAGTCCTGGTACCAAAAAAAAAAAAAAAAAAAAAAAAGGAATAAGAGTATCTATTTTAAAACATGGTGGCACATGTCTGTAATCTCAGCACTTGGAGGCTGAGGCAGGAGAGTCACTGTGAATTCTAGGTCAGTCTGTGTTACATAATGAGTTCAAGGCCAACCTGAACTACATAGGGAGATCCTGTCTCAAAAAAAAAAAGGAAAGAAAACAAACAAAATAGTGGCAGACAGACAAATTGTCAACATCCAGCCTAACAATTTTTAGCAACCCATATCTCAATGTTTTGAGCAGTCCATGGCATTTAACAGACCCAACACTTGGACAAAGGTGTTTATGAATGCAGAATTAAATTAGCTTCCTCTTCATGCACTCAATGCCTTATAGGCTTGCTCTGAGGGGATCTGGGTCTCAAGTGGGCCAAATGGGTCTGCTAACCATCCAGACCACAAGGCCTACCCCCCAGAACCACCATGGCAACAACCAAATAAAATGGTTATCTTAAACTACCAAATCGGAACGGGGAGAGTTGTTACGCTACAAAAGCTTCTAAAACATTGCCTGGCCTGCAGGAGGTTAGCACTCCCTCAGTCTGGGTATGGAACACCATCCCATGGTTGAGAACTGAGTGAGCATCCCATGGAGCCTGGTGGACATGTGCAAATGAAGATTTTACCAGTCTGGGGAATATCTGCAGGAACACTGGAGTCTCCTAGGGAGGTGGTGGGGTCCAGCTCCAGGAAGCTGTAGCAACACAAGACAGCTGCAGCAGACCTCATCATGAGAATGAGTGTTAGCAGAAGCCCATGGACAAAGGAAGCAAAAAGTTTGCTGTGGTTTGCTCCTGCAGCCATTAAGGCTCAGAGGAAGCACAGTCCTTCAACCTTCTTTCCCTATACACACAGGAAAGAACTGAAGTACAGTCATCACTTTAAACTGCAGTAAAGATCATAACTTAATCATCAGGATAAAGTGGGGCTTCTTCCCACTTCCCCAAATTAAATCTGACCAGTGAACACTGGACTAGGTGAACTTTTCCATACTTGCAGGAGCTGAGCTCTAGCACACTGACTGCAAGGTAACAGGCAGTCACCCAGCTGAGTCCGAGTTTGGGGCTGGAGCTTGCACGGGTACAGCATCCAGTGAATCATAAAGCAAGCACACAACTTCAAAGGCCTCCACACCTAAGGAGGCTGTGTAAGTAAAAGAAAAACCACCCTGGTTATCATACTCTTGAGAGAGACTACAAAGAACACGGAAGAGAGGAGGATGGGATCATACAGTGGCTGGTGGACCACAGCAATTCTAACTCAGGAGAACTGTGTGGTGAGAAGAGTTAGTGTCAACTTGTGCTAGCTTTAAAGTGACCAGTTTACATGTACCAAGAGGGAAAATGCTGGTAGTTTTTTGGATGTAATTTGTTATCGTTATTAAAAAGTGTCATCCTTGTTACCATATCTCTGAGGCAGAAAAAAACGCTCCTATTATCCTCCTGACCACTCTAAACTGAGCTTAAGTCTTCCCTGGACACTGGTGCCCTTAGCCTGCTGGCTTGCAGTAAGCTGCTCACTCCTTAAGCTTTATTCAGTTCAGTCCCTAATTCTAGGCTCACTGTCTGTTACTAAATTTACTCTGGTCCTTTTTCTCCTGTACTTTCTGATTCCCTTTGTGCACTTCGGCTTGGATCTGGCCCTCTGCTCAACTTGGGACTATGTCAAGTAAAATTCTTTCCCTGACTGAACACTTATCTACCTCCTCTGCTGACCAATCCTGAGCTGTTGAGCTTAGCTTAGAAGCTCAGTCATTCAACCCTCCCAAAGGGCAAAGATCCAGCCAGAGGGGATCACTGGGCAATTAAGTAAAAAAAGCAGGACACAAATTGTATTACAACTGTGTGAAAATATGCCAAGAGGAAATAACAGAAAACATTCTTAATTCATTTTTTAAAAATTATTATTGTGACATTGTTATTATTCTAAACTCTATTCTAAGACCCTGCAAAACTTGTGCTATGTGGCTATTTTCCCTTAAAAAAGGGGGTCAGTCATTATCTTTAATTATACTAAAATTTGCATATATAACTTATTAGTTCCTTTATCCTTGGGAATAAACTAATAAAAGGAACCAAATAATTCAGATTATTTTGACAAGAAAAGGAAGAAAAGAGTAAATGTCCATTCTCATTTCAATTTATTTTACCAAATTGGAAGAGAAAGGATAGCTTTAACTATTGGAAGAAAAAAATTGCTATTCTAATTCAAGTTGAAAACTTTTACAGTGCTATTTCACTTTATAAAAAGTGTACTAAAAATTTTGTTTCAGATTATCAGAGACTTAAAAATTTGAAGAATAGTTTCAAAGGATCTGGAGTACTCAGGATATAATCAGAAAGTTTCATCATCAAGCAGTCACAAAATTTGCCCAAGGTTATGCAGTTAGAAAATGGCAGGACTAGCGCTTGACCTTTGGAATCCTGACACTGGTGGTCTTTCCTACTCTTATCCTCTGGGAAGTTGGAGGTGATAAAACATGGACTAGACAAGAAAGAAATGTGATTTTCTAGTTTATGAACAGTTCAATGTTCATAACAGTTTAGCTAGCTTAAAACAAATACTGATTAGTCTTCATTAATGAATTCCCATTGGCCACCATGATAATCTAAACTCTTTTCCATTCTGAGATTCTTTACTTTTCTCCAACCCTGGAGTTTCTTCCTGAATAACTTTGAGAGGGATTAACTTGAAGTAATTTTAGCAAAAGATGTTAAAGTGACTTTGTAAATTGTAAAGACAATATATATTATGAAAGAGACTGATTCAAAATTAGGTTTATGAGAAAAAAGGAATGTCAGATATTGGAAGCCTAAAAGCATGCTAAATTTATGCAGACAGGAACATGTCCAAAAAGGAAAATTAATCATTGTGGGGAACCACTCAGACTGCTTCAAAGCCCAGGGGCATCTAAGGACACCTGAGGATGTGACCCCACTTGTCTAGTGCAGGTACACAGTGGGATAGAGTTATATAACCATGACTTAATAGTGGACAAACACACAGGTGCTGGTTATGGCACTATGTAAGAATGTAAATATGGTATAACAAACTGTGTAAGAATTATACAATAAAGAGCAAGATGGCTCTTGCTCTCTTGTTCTCTTTTGCTCTTGTGCTCTGCTCTGCTCCATGCTGCCTGTTGTTGCTGCTGATGTCTTGCACATGCGTTCTTTAACCTGGGGACCTCATGGGTGAAAATCTCCCTTGGGCCCCCTGAGTGGGCAGACAATCACTAAGAATGTTTCCTTAAATCTGATGAAGAAACTATGACAAGAGTGAGAGTACATTATGATGAGAATCTGTAGGTAAAAAAAAAAAATACAAGCCATGTCCATGTTTGCTGAAGACACCTCTCCTCTCTATGTCTTTACAGAAGGTGATCAAGGAGTACTGTACTTTCTGATTGATTAGGTGCCTTCCCTGAAAGCCTCCCCAGAAGCATCTCTTGGTGTGTGAGGGTCTAGCTCTATACCCACCCTGAAAAAATCCCCTACCTGAGATTTTTGCCCAGTTAGGCAGCAGGGGAAAGGAGATTTGAATTTTATATACAGTTCACACATTTATGTACATGAAAGCTTCTGGCCCTTAATAGATACTTAAAATTGTTTCTTTTTATTGAGTCACTCAGGACCTTCTCTTAGATCAGAGTAGAGAACATCCTGTATTAGGCATAACTCTATATTTAAACAATCATTAGCATTTAAGTACATATAATAATCACACCAATAAATGTTTAGATTTAAAACCATTTCCTAAAATCAAGGATTGTAAATGGTTGAATGCAAACACCAGTTAAATACTAGGTTAGCTGGCTCTCTCCTGACATCTAGTGTTTCTCATGTATTACTGCAAAATGCCTCAGTTAATTTTAAACTACTCTTAGAATGAAAATGATATATGGAGTAAAAACTTTATTCATCTTAGAATAAATAAAAAAGTTTGTTGAGTAGAATGCTATTCCAAGCAGCATAAAACAAAGCTTCTGTTCTAAGGCGTGAAAAACCATTTCTTAATCCTTCCCACAAGAAAAAATTATCTAATGGTGTATTTTCCTGCCATATTGATAAGAACAGGAAGTATGGAGGGCATACATGTAGGGCGTCTCTATTACTGCAGTGAGACAGCAGCAATGAAGTCAGGGCCCTTACTGGGGTCCTACTACCCACTAGGCACTGGGCTTGCGTACTCTCATGTGAGTTGTCACTGTTCTTTTAGAAGTAACGGGACCATCCTAACTGCAGAATCTCAGCCTACTGACAAGATTTTGCTCTACAGTGTGGAAATGGAGAGACACTCAACACCCTTTCATTAAACATCTTGTGCCAAGCCTCAAGTTATGTACAGCTGTGGGCCCCTAGGACCATCCAGCTGAATAAAGTGCAGCATATGACCTTAAGATGAACATTTTCATTCCATTTCAGAAATTCCACACAGACAGAAGAATAAGAAAAGCTGAGAGTAAGAACATTGGCAAGTATTCTCCAAAAACCCTTAGGAACTGATATCAGCTGTGGGCTGGAGGCTACACACCAGGTCTTTTTTCTGTATCTTCATTTTCTAACCCACCCACATTCCCTTGGTCACTTTCTTTCAACCTGTGTTCCTCCAGCTAACAAAGAAGTGTGCACCCTATACCCTTCCCATGCTCCATACTAGTGTCGGGAGGCCTCCAGGAGTGGCTGACCCTGTCCTTCAGGGGCTGCCCAGACTGTTGCTCAGCAACATCAGGAGTATCTTCCAGCCAAAGTCCTCCTGCTCCCACTGATACAGCGGTGTTTGGTTTGACGAAGGACATTCTTTGCTTAATGTCCTGGTCTTACTTGCTCTCATGCCCTTGCCCATCCTTCCTGCTGCTGGCAGCATATGGAAGGCAGGAGTATGGGCAAATTTGAAAGAGATTCTATATTTGGAATAAAGTAAGTCCAGCATGAAGACTTCAAAAAATACATGGATGGAGAAATGGTAAATTTAACATGAGCAGAAAATAATTGACCATTCACATTTTCTTGCATTTGTGGTTGTCAATTAAGCAAGTAAGAACTTCTGAGAGCAACTGAAAGCCAGTATTCATAGGTAGAAGGATTGATGCAGTATCATGAGTAATGACAGTCAGTTGGAAGTGTTATTAGCACCCTGCTGAGACAAACAGATCTATATGGTTCCAATACAAATGGGTTAGGAAGAGGCCTGGCATGGTAAGAAGTAATCATGTTCCTTCCTTTTCTAGTGGTGGGAGAGAAGAACTTGTCCAGGAATGGTACATTTGGCAATAAATGATCCTACGATGAAACTAAGTTTGTCTCATTTCTATTAAAGTTCTTTCTTGGCTAACTAGATCTGATAATCTTTCCAATTTCTATTTTCTATTTGTCCCTATTGTCCAAAAATTATGATTTATCTTATCTTCAGATTATTGTTATTTTTCTCCATATAAAATCACCCATAATACCCTCCAACATCTTTTCTACTTTCTCATGTTTTATCTTCTCTTGCCACACCTCTGAGGACTACATAGAAGTGTACAATTATTTATTAGAAAATCAAAAATTTCTCTTTTCTAGCAGCTTGCTTATCCTCAAGGAATTCCTAAATTTCAGACTTCTGAAGGTTTATATGGGATGGTGAGGGGTGGAGGTAACACAGATTGAGAAATATATTGAATTTACCATAATATTTAATGTCTGACTGCTTTTTAATTATTTTCCATTGGAGGAAAGGTTCATTTGCAAGTAGTCACAAGTATTTATCGAAGGCCTACTGTGCTAGACATTGTGGAAGATATAAATTTCAAGACACAGACCCCACTTCCAGGATTGTGCCCATTGACTATGGAACTGAAGTACAGCGGAGAAGGAGGTATTTTTGTGTATCTCTACACACATAATACACACACAAAACACTCCTGAAACCCAAAGGAGGAAGACATCACAGGGAACAAGAGGTAGAATTTAAAGTCTTTAGCAAAAAACAGATGAGTGGGAAGGGAGTGATGTTCATTTCTAGAATCAATAAATCAGAAAAAAAATTCCCATTTTCAATCATTTTATTTTTTCTAATCTTCAGATCTAATATGAATTCTCCATGAAAAACACTATGAATTTGTTTCATTGTTAAATTATCAAATGCAGTATAAATAATCATATACTGAATGAAGAATCAGCGTCATCCACATAGAAAAGAAATCTGTGGTTTTCTAATAGTATCATGAGTAGCAAGTAATATTGACAGTTTAATCAAGGAATTATCCAAAACTTCTCATTAATACATTGAAAACTTTCAGGGAAACACATAGCATTGCTCAAATAAAGAAGAATTTCCAGTGTAAATTACAGGGAACTGATAAATCAGGGATTTCTTCTCTTTAGACTGAGATTCAAAGTGATGATTGTTTTTCCGAGCTGAAAAAAAAAAAAAAAAAAAAAGGTGTTTTTAAAAAGATTGGATGACGAAGTTTTCAAGAGACTATTTTATAATATTTCTTCCTGCGATAAGCATTAAGTGGGATAATAACCAACAAGAGGAGAAATACTTTATAGAATTTCCCACAAAATACAGTAGTACCTGATTTAGATACTTATCTTTTGATCCAGCACCTGTACTTGACCCATACCCAGTCCTGTGTGGTCCTCACTCCCCAATTCATTCACTTACTAAGTGGCTACATTTGTAAGAGATTGATAATGAGCCTAGAGATAGAAATATAGATAAGACAAAGGCCTAATTTTCAAGATATCTAGGCCAGTATCTACACGGAATCAAATAGTGTTATATTTTTAGTATATCTTCGCTGAGATGCTGCAAGAACAAAAAAGATGGAGAAACTGGTGAAGTGAAGGCAGATGGAAAAGTGAGACATTTCAGACAAGACAGAATTATTAAAAATAAAACAAAACAAGAAACAAGGAAGTATGATAATGTCTAGTCTAGCTAAAGTTTGGATGTGAGGTTGAGAACTAGGACTTCATCCTAAAACCAAAGTAAAGTGAATACAGGCTCCCAACACTGCAGCAAAGGCTGTTCCGCCCACTACTGTTCTTACTGATTCTCACACACTACAGAAAAATGTTCCTTTGGACTAACACTGCACAGGGAGTTCTGGGGTTTTGTTAGATTGGAGTTTTTGTAATGAAACCTTCCATTCAAGGGGGCATAGTTCTACAGCAGAATGAATCCATTAGGGAAGTACTTGGCTTATGAGTAAGGGTAGCAAGATAAATAAAAGTTGGGGGCAAAATAGCAATGAGAACACAAGGTCCACTTGTATCTTCAATTGGCATGGTTCCCCCAAGTGATGCTCTAATACTAGCAAGTCTCTACCTGTGTCTTATTAGACCTATATCACTCTACTAAAACTAAGGATCTACACTCAAACTCCACATTTAACCCATAAACATAAAACAGCATGAAAATTTCTGTGTTTTCATCACCAAAAATCAGGCAAAGCTTATTAACTTCCTCCAGTGTGGCAATGCCTATGGACAAGCAGTCTTAAATGGTAGGTATACATTCATTTTATCACACTGCCTTGAAAAAATAACATCTAATTCTCAGAGGTTGCTATAATTCTATCATTATTCCTAAAAAAAAGAGTAACTGAGTAGAATCTAAATAAAAAATGTTAAAAAAGAAAGAACACAACTTTCTTTAAATTGTTGTTCAATAACATTAGCCCATTAGAGCATTATGATACTGTTTAAAAAATTATTCTGGTTTTACTGGAATACTGAGCCCTCAATTTCAGAGCTTTCATATTATTTAATATTTGTTATTTTTAAAGTTAAATCTATAGACCATATTGAACAGTTATAGAGCAAAAGAGTACATAAAACCCCAAATAACAGCAATTTCCTTCAAAACTATAGTAGAGCGATAAAATTATGTAGTCACATACTACCTTCAGAAACAAAAAACTCTGCTAAATAAAATGCAGTCTTCACGGCATTAGGTGCATGGGAAATGCCTACTACATTTGCCCATTCATAAGGTGCTTTCTCTGGATGCCACTGGACAGCATATACTGGATACTTATATCCTGTATGAAGAACACAAATCAGTAACTATTAAGAATGGTTCAAGATGTTACTTATAATAAAACGGTATCATGTCCTATGTAAAACATTACTTTGTAACTCGCCATATTAGACAAATAAAATTGTACACATTCTCTAAGACACAAAGAATTTACGTTCATAATTTACGAATTACGTTCAGAATTTACGTCAATGTGAAAATCCCAATAATACATCTGATTTGCAACCTTTTACAATTTGTAATATAATTCACTTTTCCAAGTAATCATAGTAAAGTAAAACAGTTCAGCCTTGGCATATATCCAAGTTCAACAGTCAAATGCATGCTTTTGTGGTGTTTTTTGTGGACTGGTCCCAGGGTCTTACACATGCAAAGCACATGCTCTGCCACTGAACTGTATCCCCAGCTTTAAGTGCACATTTAGTGACACAACTTTCTTTTATGATGGGACTCTTTTCTCGAGGTACCCCCATCATACAATATTTTTATCCCAAAATGACTCATTCATATGAGAATAAACCATGCCAGCACTTCTGGTGTCCTTTTACATTAGCTAATTTGTATCAGCCTAAATGCACATTTTTCTCAATCTATGAAATGACTCATGACTGCAGTGTTGATTCTGAGTTTCTAAAAGTTTATAACTTTGTGTTACTATTATTTTCAGAGCTCTTAGATATCTATATAGATAAATTGATAATGATCACTGGGATTTGTTTCAAAAAATAATTCAGCATGGGGAGAAAGCAGATATAAAACAAGAATGGCCACATATGTGCTGATAGTGGTTGAAGCTGAGAGGTTGGTACATGGGAGCCATATATTACTCTCTCCACTTTACCTATGTTTGAAAAATTCCACAATTTTTTAAAAAGGTGAATGAATAGATGTAACAGTTAACTTCTGGAAATTTACAGACTCATCTCTTTTCTTTACACGTGTGTTTCCTCATTTTAATAGAAAAAAATCCCCTCTATCATTTTTTTGCTTTTGGAATTGTAACTATGACAACCATAAGAAAGCACCTGGAGAAATGAAAAGCTTCAGCTGGAAGGAGAGCTAGCTAAAGGAAAGACTATTGTACTCTCACATCCCGCTAGTCCCTTCCACTGGAGAGTACATCACAAGAGAGGAACATTTTATGCCAGTCTGGCTGGGGCTCAGAAGAGACTCTGGGCACTGTGCCTCGTCTCTATCGCCTTTCTCCTAAGCCCATGCACTTTCTCTCTGGCCGGAACTACACATGAAGGTACCAGCAAGAGAGTCTCAGGCTGGGTGAGTAGGGAAGCAACAGTTAATTGAAAGATGGATATTCTGATACACATCTCTGACGTGTGAAAGTATTACTGAGGATTAAAAATGCCTTAAGTGATACGTTGATTACAACGAGGAATTCTTCTGAGATATATATATGCATATGTTATATATATGATGATATATATGATAGAGATATATGACTTACTCTGTTTCAGTAAATCACGAGTAAAAGACCAACACAGTTTCCTGACCACTGTAGGAGTCATGCCCTGACTCACTAATTTGGAACAAAAGCATCAAGAGCACAAAGAAAATGTACAAACAACAAAGCATCCCAAGGGTTCCTATCTTAGAGGTGTCAAAAAAAGTTTTAAGTGATAAAATTTTCCAATGAGCCTAAAACAATGACAATAGCCATAAGACCCAACAAGAACCTGAATCCCTAACTGCTAACTCAACCCTCCTTTTTAAAAAATAGTCATTTGTTCAGCTTCTCTTGAGGTTTACCCAAACCCTGGAAACACAGAGGAGAGTGGCACGGTTGCGGCTCTCAGTGAGCTCTCAAGCTAGGGGGAAAGAAAGAACTGGAACAAACAGGTGCCATAAGAAGCATTCCTGAGAAGCACAAAGCAAGTATAAAGAGCACTGAAGATGTGGAGGGGGGAAATAATGGTAGAGAAGGCCTTTCAAAGAGGATAGCTGACCTGAGTCTTCCAAGATAGCTGAGAGTCCATCAGAAGGGAGTGGGGAGGAATGGAAGATTTCAGAGAAGAGGAAAAAAAAAAAAAAAGAAAAGGAAAACATGAGAAGCAGCGGCGAGGTAGCACTGTTATGCAAAGAGCAGCACGTGTTGAACCAGTCTCACAGGAGAACAGGCTAAGGGGAAGGCAGAGAGAATGTGTGAAGTAAACGATCGGGAGAATCTGGACTTTATTCCCCAGTGAAGAGCCGCTGAGGAGCTTTGCTCAAGCAAGATGATCAGATTGGAATCTCAGAGGGATCACTAGTGAATGGCGGGAAGGTGGATGCATGGAACAGTTAGGAGGAAACCCAGGTAGAAGGTAGTTAATCCTGAAGTAGGGTGAGACGGACTGGATAGTCAGGAGGAGACATACTCAAGAAAAATTTGGGAAGTAGAAATTGGCATGAATTTTTTAGACATGGAGAATGAGGGCAGCAAGTCAAGGATTTTAGGTTTCTAATTCCGGATAATTTGTTGAATTGTAATGTCACCAATTGATGTAAAAAATACAGGAGGGAAAACAGGGTTGGAGAGATGATAAACTCACTTCAGATTAGGTTAATGAACCCTTCTCAGAATATCCTGGATGGGTATTATTTCTAAACATTGATGTCCCCCAACTAGATTGACCAGTGCGCTATGGTTTGGATGTGAGCATCAGATTTCATGTGTTGGAACCACTCTCCAAGGTCATATGCTAATGGTATGTGAAAGTGGGGACTTTGAGGAGTAATTAGGGTTAGATGAGAATGAAGGTAGGCCCCATTACAGCATTAGTGGATTTATAAGAAGAAAAGTAACTTGAGCTAGCATGCTTGCTCTGTCCCACTATGATGCACTCAGCAATGTTAAGACACAGCAAGAAGGCCCTCACCAGATGCTGATGTGAACAACAGTGCCATGCTCTTCAACTTCCAGCCTCCAGAACTGTGATGTAAATAAACCTCTATTCTTTATAAATTATGTCTTCGGTTACAGAGAACAGATTAAACACAGCATTATGGCCAATCTTTGAATAACATGAACTATTTCCACTTTACTGTAGTTTATTTTACTCCAGTACCTTGCCCTCTCAGGTAGTTTTGATCAGTGTCAGCAACTCAAAAACAAGGGGAAGAGTCCACCTGACTTAAAACAGATGGAATCCCCTATGGGCTCCTTTCTTCCTTCCAACTTCTCCCATTACCTCCCTATCTGTCTTCTCCATCAAACTATGCACCCAGGAGACTGCACTTAAATTTACAGTCATACATTTTTTTATTTTCTGGAAAGACAGAGGACAAATTCTGTAAAATGACATCTTTTAGAGCTTCTGGCTAAACCATTACCTTGCATTGCATTTGAAGACTTTTATTGCTACTTCATTAACTCTGTGTGACTTCCTACTTTTCCAGGAGTTTGTTGCTTATACATATAGGTGAGAAATACTCTATGACACATATACATGAAAGAATATACCCAAGGAGATATCTAAAGACTGGTATGTACCTACTAAGATATATACATTAAAGATAGGTATTACTTAATAGAAAAAAAGAAAATATCCACATATCTCAACAAGTTTAATGCATACCATATCCACAATCAACCGCTAACATTCAAATTGTTCTACCCCACTAGAAACTACCAGGGTATAGTATGCTTAACTATGCTAGAATTTACTAACATTTGTCCCCTTTTATGCTGATACTCCAGTTTGAAAAATATTAGTATCTTAAGCTTCATTACTTTTATTGAAAGATGAAACAGGTACTATACTTTTATAAGTTACCATAATGGGTTATAATTTTCTTCTTTAATTCTTCTTAGTACAACTCAGGAACCAGAAAGAGATAATTGGGACCCAGTGGCATGGTTGCCAACTCACATAATAACCAAACTATTTGTTCTGTTTTCCCTGGTTTCTTCTCACTACTTTTTATTCCTCAAACAACATTCTTTTCTCCAGTCAGTTTTTCAGTTCCTAAAATTTTAGAAACTTATTTATTTGAAAAAAACTAAAAGATATGCACATACATCTTAATAAATGAGTACCTGATTATCCACCACCCAGAATAATATAATAAAGCCCCTCAAGTGTCCCTCCCAAACTTCACTCCCTTCCCTTTGCACAGTGAAAATGTAGTAAAGTAGTCATTACCTGCTTTACTTAGATTTACCACCAACATTACATTGGTTCCTTTTTGCTAAGCTTTGAACATCATATAAATGAAAACATATAAACATATACTATATATCTCCTTCAGTCATCTTTTCTTTAACTGAAATTTGTTTTCAACATTCACTCAATGATACATGTAAGTGTGCTATTGATTTTAACAGATACAGATTTTGCTGCTGCAATAATTTATTCTTCTTTCTGTTGGACATTTGAATATTCTTTTTTTAATGAATATGAACAATAATATCACATTCATTTCTATGCACAAGAAAAACTTTCCCTAAAGTATTATTTTTTTTTTTTTTTTTTTTTTTTTTTTTTTTTTGTGGGTACCGGGGGGACGACCTCAGGACCTCGCGCACCAACAGGCACCCGTGCCGCTGAGCGATATCACCGGCCCCTTTTTCGTATGTGGGTTCCGGGAGTCGAACTCGGGCCTTCGCGCTTGCAAGGCAGGCGCTTAAGCCGCTGAGCCGTCTCACCGGCCCTAAAGTATTATTTTTAAATCAAAGAATATAACAGCTGAGTTAGAAGACTGGAAAATGTTATTAAGAAATGACAAAATGTTTTCCAAAGCAGTTGTGGCCATTTCTACTCCAATCACAAGTGCCCGAATTCACTCACTGTGCCATATCCTGGGTCGTACTTGCGACCAGCAGGCTTCTGAATTTTGCCAATCTTGCTGAAATAAGATGCTTTTTCACTTTGGCTTTTATTTTCATTATCCCAGTTGGTAAATATAATGAGCAACTTACCTCATTGAGCCATGGGTGCATAGGACAATGAAGTTTCTTTTCTAAGGGACCTATTCAAATCTCTTACCCATTTTTAATTGTCTAGCTTTTGTTCTTAACTCATGACTTTACTTTATATAAGACAGACACACATCCTTTGTCAGTTGTATGATTTATAAATATCTCTTCTCTTTTATGCTATTTTTATGAGCATAACTTTTAAATTTGATTGAATTCATCAGTCTTTTCCTGTATGATTTGTCTTGTTTTGAAAACTCCTTCCCTTATACAAGATAATTAAGTTAGTATATTCTTCTTTATTTTCTCTAAAACCTGTTATAGTTTTCTTTTCCACCTAAGTTTTTTATCTACTTTAATTTTTTTAATAAAGAAAAAGAGTGTCTTTGCTATACTTCCCCCTTGCCTTCCAGACTTCTGGCTGGGTATGTCAGAATTTCTCAACTCCAGCCCACGGATCCCCACCTTTCTGTCAACACATTTTATGTTTCTGGCTGCCTGTGATGGATTCTGAATGTCTCCTTCCTTCAGATCTACCTTCTATTGTACTTCACTAATCTCTCTTCAGCTGACCTTCTGGTTAACCTCTCTTCTGAGATTTTTATTTATATTGTTTTCATTTCTAATAACTAAATTTAGTTCTTTGCAAATATGATTATTTCATTTATATTTTTATGAGTTTATTTCTTTAAAATTTAAAATATAGTTATAAAATATACTGTGTCTCATAATTCTAGTATTGAAGGTTCATGCAGGGTTGATTCTACATCTGCTGTTTCTGCAAGTTATCATAAATGGCACTTTGCTTCCTTGTGTATTAGAGATTTGGGGCCAAGAAATTGCCTGAAGCCTGGAATGAATATCTGGTCTTCCCAACTGAATTACTTATATTTGGTTCTCCAATATTTGTGTACGCATTACCAGTCTAAGACAGCTTTAAACAAAATGTTTGACTTGAGATTTGTCCAACTTCCTAGTTAGAATAATGCAGGCCATACTAGGAGACCAGCCTGTCATGATGAGGGCTCAAGGCTTATTTTATTTATCCCAGCTATCTGACTCCTTTGTGAATGTTCAGGATGGCCGACCCACTTGCAGCTCTGTGGTCAGGATTCTAGGTGTAGTCAGAGGTACATATAGCCTTTTAGGTCCTGCTCCATGGGGTACTCTCCATGTAATGGGTCCCAAGCTTTGTTTCAAAGGCAGCTTATTTGACAATAATGCCAGTTGATATATGCCAATCAACCCAAGAGTTTGCACTTTAATAGCCTTATTTTTTGACACTTCATTAATGAATTTAGAAAGATGTTTTTCTCCATCAGTTACATATTTTGTTAGTGTCTGGAGGAGAATCTATCAAGGCCTTTAATCTGCCCTTGTGCTACACACAGAAATCATTTGCGGGGCCGGTGAGATGGCTCAGCGGCTTAAGCGCCCGCCCTGCAAGCACGAGGGCCCGAGTTCGACTCCCGGAACCCACATACGAAAAAGGGGCCAGTGATATCGCTCAGCGGCACGGGCACCTGCTGGCGTGCGAGGTCCTGAGGTCGACCCCCCGGTACCCACAAAAAAAAAAAAGAAAGAAATCATTTGCTTCATTTCTTCATCCTTTCCCTCCCAATCTGCCATTCTTTTCTTTTCTTCTTTAACACCTCTTTCCAGAAAATACCAGAAAAACTAATTTGGAACAGGGATAAGCATCCCACCTATCTCCAAAATGCCCTCACTTCCATCTTCAGGCCCCAAAATAATATGATTTTATTCCTAAGCAAAGTGATACATAAAGTCCAAATTAATAAAGTGTACATGTTACAGTGATTCATACCTTCCATTGATGAAATGAACTCAATCTTGCCATCTGTACTTGTAGTTAATACATTGAAAAACTTCTTTAACTTTGTATTCATCGTAAAATTCTGGAGTATAAAAATACAGCAAATGATTAATTCTGTAGTTATTCTAAATACATTAATTTATTGGTTGAACTAATGTGATACCTTCACAGAGAGGCTCCACTTGTGGAAATTTGCAGTCAGAGGTTCTGCTGCTAATGACTGCAACAAGTCAGGAGGAAAATTTTGGAACATTCTGCTCTTTGATGCACCTGAAATAATTATGCACACAAAAAATTTAAACACAAGAAAAAAATCTTCAGTCATGATATTTGTAGCCAAAAACATGTCATTATTAAGACATAATCAAGATGACTAAATGATAAGCAAAACACATCATTTCTGTGGAAGCAGTCCCGTGAAGTATAAAATGTGTTTAACATAAATTCAAATACCCTCCAGACTTAAGAACTTTTCCTCTAGAATTTTAATATGAATAAACAAAATTGTTCTCATGTGAGAATATGTAGGCTAGCAACAGAATAAGCAGAGAATCTTAACTCCAGACATCTCAGAAAAAGATAAAATTTTCTAAATGTGTACATACTTGTTTTCCCAAGAAAAGATGCAAAATTTCTAACACATCTTCCATGATATCTCAGATATAAAAGGTTAAAAAATACCAACAATGTAGAAAAAAAATTAACCAAGCCAAAGAATTTCTGTGCAGTAAAAAGATCAAAGAAGCAATATATCTTAATGGTCAACACTAAAGGCTCTGTAGTCATACACAGATTCAAATACCAGCAGAGGATTAAAAAAAATATATTCCAATGTGCTCAAGGTTCTGATGCCAGATGTTTCAAATCAGGCCCCCTCATTCTTGCTAATGGCTTCCATGAGAACTCCAGTACCTTGAAATTCTGCTTTTTATGGTACAAACTGGGTTTTGCCGCAGGCCACCAAAATAGTCTGATCTAAAATATATACTTTTCATAAGGTTGTTGTAACAATTAAGTGAGATAATGGAAGAAACAACTTTCAGAAATATAAAGCGATATATAGGTTCTATGTATGACTAGTATTACTCTTTCCAAAATCCTTATCAGAACAGGAATAGTCAGTAGCATTTAATTATAAGGATCCAGAGGTAAGTACCCAGTACCCCTAAGAATCAATACCTACTTACACTGTGTAGTATAATAAAGAATAGATCTGATCTTTATTCTTTGAATTTTCTGAGTTATAAGAATGTCTTTTTATACTGATGAGGTGATGGAAGTGGGCTCTAGATTATTTCAGGATGGGGCTGATGACCAGAAAGACTAACCACATGATTAGAGGATTGAGACTTGGAGCCAGCTCCACTTCCAGGGATGGAAAGAAGGGCCAGGGACTGAGTTTAGTTATGTGGTCAGTGATTCAATCAATCATGCTTTTTCAATGATGCTCCAATAAAAACTCTGGATACCAAAGTTCACTGGCGTCCCTGGTTAGTGAGCAAATGTACCACTTTCTTGATTTCTGTGTGTCATTCTAGGGAATCATGAAACATGACGGGTCCTTGGAATTCCAAATTTGTAGTAGTTGGTAGAAAGAGTGGATAGCTGAGGAATGTGGCTTGCATCTAGCATCTGAAATAAAACAGTCTTGTTGGGGACCATGCCCTTGAACTTGTGGGATCTCTGCTAACTCTAAGTGTTAAGTGCCAGAATTAAATTATTGTACACCCTGTTGGGGATGAAACAAAGTACACAGCCAAAGGGAAAATGCTAACACTGTAATAATAAACACTAACATTTATAAGAGCTGGATTTGAACTACTTAGCCTACTTGCTGGAAAACATTATCATATTTGACCCACACAAAAACCTTAAGACAGGTAGACTCTTTTGCAATAAGGAAATTGAAACTAAGAGAGGATAAATAATTCCCCAAGGGCAAAGTGAGAAAACTAGAACTCTAAACCAGGACCAATTTCAAAGTTCTTAATCACACATGGTCCTGATATCACTAGAAGCAATAAGCTAACAAAATTCCAAATTCCTAGCTAGACAAGGTGATGCACACCTGTAATCCCAGCACGAGGGAGGCTGAGAAAAGAGGATCATGAGTTGAGGCTAACCTGTGTCACATACAGAGAACTTTTCTCAAAAAAAAATAAAAAAGAGAGGGAGAGAGAGAAGAGAAGAGAAAAGAAAAAAGAAAAGAAAAAAAAGAAAAATTCAAAATTCCTTAGGTCATCCTCACAAATGAATACAAGGATGATCACTCGTATCTTTGGCCTGCATAAATAAGTTTAAAATGTTATGAGCATTTTTCTTTACTTTGATACTTGCTGCTTACTAATCCTGTTCATTAAGCATACTTAAAATGTTTGAGAGGCGTATTCTCACCTTTAGTGAAGCTCAATGGCAATGTGATATTCCTAGTATCTGTCAGAGTTAGTAAGATTTCCTCGCTGATCAGATAGGAAAGCTCTTCAAATCCAAGGCATGTGCCCCACACAGGAAAATAGTCTCCATCATCAAAACTCTTTGCAGAGTAAGAGAAAGAGAAAACTATGTTGATTCAAATTTTTCACTAAAATTATACATATGGTTAGCCATTACCACGAGCACCTGAGTTACGGATGGATTTCTACAAAATTTTCCAGGATCCACAAGTAGACTTTCAATTAATTAATCTGTCTTCAGACCAAGCTCCCACACAGGCTAGAAAAAGTGAGCTGTGCAACACTATATTCTTCACCCAAAGACTACAAAAGGCCATGGGTGGTTTGGCATAGCTATTAAAAGTTTTTAAGCAAGTACCTCAAATGGTAAAAGCAGTTATTTAGGGAAATACTAAAGGGAGTGTTGGCGAGATACTAGAACCAGAAAGATTAATTAGAAAATGGCTGTTAATAGTTAAGGAGAGAAACATAATGGTCTAAACTATGATAGAAACATAGGCCCAATATGAAATAATATGACAAAGGAAAAATCAGAGGTGTTGCTTGGTAAATAAAAGTGGCCTCAGATAACTGTGAAGAAAGATCAAATGGAATTGAATGAATTGGGAAGAAGAGATTTCAAGAGGAGATAAAAATCAGTAACATTGAGTGGGGCGTGGTGGTGCACCCATGTAATCCCAGCACTTGGGAGGCTGAGGCAGGAGGATTACTGTGAGTTTAAGGCCAGCCTGGACTACACAGAGAGTTCAGGGCCAGCCTGAGGTACAAAGTGAGATGCTGTCTCAAAAAAGAAAAAAAAAAAAAAAAAAAGAAAGAATAAAAAGAAAAATTTAAAATAAAATAAAATAAAAAAATCAGTAACATAGGAAAAATGGTGAGTGCATAAAAAGAAGATAAAAGGACAAGGGGAGATACTGGGATTATTAACCACTTAACAGTTTACCCCAAGCATCATTTGGGAAGCACCGTTTGTTTCCGTACTGAATCTCCTGAGCATCACTGCTCAGGCAGATGTCATTTCAACCGTCGATTCTTGGTCGCATGAGATACCTTATATGTCTGTTTGTTTTATATTGACTATTTTTTTACATTACATTTTTATTTAGAATGTTGTATTTGCCTTTGACGTTCATTTCTAGTGAAATCTAATAATAAGTTCTGGTTATTCTGGGGGTTATTTCCTTTTAATAATTTGTGCTTATTTATGAAAGGTAACATAATTTTGTTCTATAATTTATAAAAACTCTTATTGTAAGTACATTAGATAAAATTTTTATACGTTTCCAGAACTCAATGATATTCTTCTGCAATACAAAACAGACATGCTTAGAACACTGAGACTGAATAGGAAGGAAGAGCCAAGAGACCTGCAAAAGAAAAAACTGAAAAAAGGAGAGACGTTAGTATATCAGAGAGGAAAAGTCTGCATTATGAAATGGAAAGATAAAAAAGACATTTTATTGTCAACTATTCATAATATAGAAATGATAGAACTTGAAAGAAGAAATTAAACTAAAAAAATTTCAGTAGTGGTCAAAAACTACAATAATTCTATGAGTGGTGGTGACAGAGTTGACCAACATCTAACGAGCTCTCCTGTAATCAAAAAGTGAAGAAAAAAGTGTTATGATAAATTTTTATGCACTTTCTGGACCAAACAATAAGGAATTCATTCGTTATCTATTCAAAACAAGGGGACTCAAAAAGACCTAATTTAGATTAGGTCTAATATACCAAATAATAGAAAAATATAGGTTAGCGAAACACCAACCAGGATGTCCATTATCTATGCCTTCACCACAGTGTTTAATGGGCAGACATTTTATTGAAACTATAAACCCACCGAAAAAAGGCCAACATGACAGAATAAAGTGTACTGTTCAAAGAAAGACAATAATGCAACAAGAATTTGGAAAGCAACTAGATACTACTGTCCAGATTGTAACATTGCATTGTGTATTCAACATTTTAAGATATACACAGAAAAATTATTGAATAAATTTGATAAAATTGTTTTTATATTTCCTGTTATATTATCTTACAAAAATTAAAAAAAATATACAATTTTTGGTCATCCTGTATTTAAATAACTGGACTGTTAGGTAGTTAAGCCACATACTGATGTGCTCTTACCAAGATGCCTAGAAGTAACGAAACACACAAAAATTGGGCAGGAGCAGTCACTGCTGGAGAACAGACGCTTTAAAGGTTAAGGGAATGAAGTGAGAATAATTATAAAGGGAACATTACCATATGCTTAAAAAAAGAATTATTCTCCCAGAAACTAACAAAACCCACCTGGAATGATAAGCAATTACTGATATACATACCTGTTTGGACAACTTGTAAAATATTTTGGAGACTTGGGCATAATCTGATGTCTCAAGATTAGAGCCTCCTCCGGGTAAAAGGACTCTGAAACATCAAATAAGATGAATTTTACCCACATATAACAAACAAAAAATAAACCATCTTTTCACTTTAAAGCATTTTCCCTTAATACATTAAAGATCATTAAAGAAAATTAGAAAACTAAATAAAATAATAATAAAAGTTACAATCTTAGCCATTCAGAAATTACTGTAGTTAATAACACTTTAGTACATGTTCTTTTAAAACTTCTTTGATAACAAGATTATCAGTATGAGCAAATTAGATGTTAATAAATGGTGAAGAGACAGGAAAGTGTCTAAAGCTAGAAAGTTAGAAATTGAATGGCAACAAAATTTCAGGTGTAGCTAGTTTTATCTTATTGTGCATTCTTGTTTTCTTTAGTACTAAGGACTGAACCCAGGGCCTTGCACATACTAAGCGAGTGCTCAACCATTAAGCTATATCCCCAGTCCTATTTTACAGTTTTATTCTATTTTGAGATAGAGTCACACTAAATTGTCCAGACTGGCCTTAGATGTGTAATCCTTCTGCCTCAGCTTCCCAAGTGGCTGAGATTACAGGTATGCACCACCATTGCCCAGCCTCTTGTAGCTAGATATAAATTAAGATGATCAGTTATTATCAAATCACCTGCAGGTACATAATTGTGAGTTTTAACTCAGAAATAAACTTTAACTGTAAAGAATAAACTAAACATTAAAATGTATTCAGACTAGACTTAAATATCTGCAAATGTTTACTTCTTAATTATCATCCTGATAGCTCTTCAGAAACAAGCACACTATTAGAAAATCTTGAAAAAGTAATACTCTTATAGAAAAAGTGTAAAAAAAGTGAGTTACAAACATTTAATTTTATTTTACTCTATCCATAAAGATGAAATACAGAAAAATATTTACCATGTTTTTGTACCAGCTTTTTAAATTAACTTTAAATTATTTCTAACAGGTCATGACATAACTAAGGATATCCAAAAAAGGTTTGACCTCCTTGGCCAACAAAAGTTGGATTAAACATATTACATTTTTGAAAATATTTAAATAGGTACTTGAGATATGTGAAATAATTTTTGAAATTGTTGTTTATTCAAGAAATACATTCTGCTTCTTCTATGAGAAAGCCACAGTACTAGCCTGAGACAAAGATGAGCAGCTTTTGCTATTAGGATCAGTCTAGAATAAAACATTTAACACCTATGAGAAAGACATCTGCCATAAACCCACGCAGAAAAGCCTACAATTAAAAGTGACTTAATCAAGATTCATGAGCAGTTCTCTCTTTAAGTCAGTATTTAAAATGTTGCTTCTGTCCCAAAAGTATGAAAGACATAATACATGAAACACACTCATGTTTATAGCAGCACAACTCCTAAGAGCTAAATCTTGGAAGTGGCCTATATGTTCATCAACAGATGAAGGGATAAAGAAAATGTGGTATTTATGCACGGTGGAGTACAATTTTGCCATAAAGATAAATCTGAGTTGTTTATAGGAAAAATGGATGCACTTTAAGACCATAATGGTAAATGAAGTAAATCAGACACAAAGCTTAAATATTTTGCTTATATATGGAGCTCAAAATACAAATAAAAGCAAAATAAAAAAAAGATGATAGGAAACAGGGAGATAGAGCTTTTTGCAAATGTGAGAGTCATCAAGAGATGGAGGGGGGAGGAGAGGGGAAGAGGATGTAAAAAGAATTAAGATGTGTTATGTACATGTACCAACTGCCCATGATGACTGCGATCATTATGTACTGCAAACATGTACTAATAAAAATAAAATTTTTTAAAAATCAGCAAAATGTTGCCTCTGATCAAATTTGGTTTATCTAACCCTAAAGTTCTTTCATACAGTGAAACTTGAATGTGTCTCGCAGATGACAAATTCCTTTAAAACAGAGCTCTGTCTTTTCATCTCTGTATTCCCCCATGAAACAGTATAGCAACAGGAGCTCCCTGAAGGTGTTTCTGAAGTTGCATTAGACTACGGCCCTTTTCTCAACTGACATTCGGACACAGTACATTATTGCTCCTGGTTTCCCTATTTCAGAGCCCAGCTTTTGATGCCCGTGCTGTGGAGCAAGTGTAGGCCTACAGGAGCAAGAACTAGTGTCAATGCAGGAAATAGGCAGGAAATCTAAAAGGGACTCCCTCGTCAGGTAAGAACCATTGTTACTTTCCATGAAGACTCAGGTGCATCTGGACAAGCTGGCTACCAAAAATATTTATTCCTATCTATAAAATTACCATTGCAGATACTCTTCCAAATAGAAATGTATCTGGGGGGAGGGAAGGAAGAGATGAATTATTCCAAAAGCACATTTGGGAGGTTATTCCATTATATTCTGGCCTGTATTTATTTTTGTCCTTGTTAAAGTACTTTGCACATACCAGGGATTGTAAATGTTTTACTAAATTGAACTGGCTTTAAAGTAAATATTTACTGAACTAAACTAAATTGAAGACAAGTAATTTTTGAAAATGCTTTAAAAAGAAAGGCAACATGTGAACATTTTTTTTCAAGTAATAACAACAAAAGTCTTTTTAAAAGCTTTATAGTAAAAAAGACTCCATCCCACTGCATTTCCAATGAGAAGCACCTATTGCTAAAATTTGTCAAGCTGATTTGGTAGAAATATGCTATGCCTATCTTCACCCCTATCTTAAAATAAAAAGCAAATATAAGTATACTCTATGCACCATGGCACATCTTGCTTTTTTTCACAAAACAATATTGTTCACATGACAATCATGATGCAAAGCTGCATCTATAGATAACTTCATTTTTAACTCCTGCACAGTATTCTATAAAATGTATATAGTCTGTTTCATTTTCTTTCTTCTTGTTCTTTTTGGTTTTTTGAGACAGGGTCTCTCTGTGTATTCTAGGCTAGCCTTGAACTCACTATGGCCTCAAACTCAGGGCAATCCTCCTGCCTCAGCCTCCCGAGTGCTGGGATTACAGGCATGCGCCACCACGCCCAGCTCTAGTCTATTTCATTTCACCAATTCCCACCTGACAGACCACTAAGTAACTTTCTAAATTAGATGTCTTTTCAGACAATACTGTAATGCTTATAATTGGGCCTACCTCTATATACAAGGACAATAAGTGTGTGTGTGTGTGTGTGTGTGTGTGTGTGTTTGTTACTGGAGTTTAAACCCAGGGCCTTCACACTGAGGTACATCCCAGCCATTTTTTATTTATTTTCAGACAGGGTCTCGCTAACTTACACAGGCTGGGCTCAAACCTGCAATCCTCCTCCTTTAGCCTCCCAGAGTGTTGAGATTACAGGTGTGCACCACCATACCTGGCTTACAGAGTAATCTATTTGTAAAATAAAATTCCCTTTTAAGATCCTAGATCAAACATATGTATGTTTCTAGATTTAATAGATACTGCGAGGGGCCAGGGATATAGTTCAGCAGCACAATGCCTGCCTGGCAATCACGAGGTCCTGAGTTCGATTTTCAGTTCAAAAAAAAACACTAGATACTGCGAAGCTGCCCCTAAAAAGACTATATAATTTATACTCCTACTAACAAAGTACATTTGTTTCCTCATATCCTCACTATAGAATATTTGCAAATTTTCTGATCTCTGCCAACCTGTGATAGTTAAAATGTCTTTTTACTGCAATAATGACATTTTCTTCCTTAAGAGCACTGTGGGCCAGCAAGATAGCTCAGCGGCATAAGCGCCTGCTTGGCAAGCGCGAGGTCCTGAGTTCGACTCCCGGAACCCACATATGAAAAAAGGGCCAGTGATATCGCTCAGTGGCACGGGCACCTTCTGGCGCATGAAGTCTTGAGTTCGACCCCCGGTACCCACAAAAAAAAAAAAAAAGGAGCATTGTACAATATATTTCACATGCTTGAAAGTCCTTTTCTGTGAGCTAATCAATCATATCTTTTGTGGTAAAGTCACAGAAATAAAAATTTTTTTTCTGAGTTCTATTCAAATTACTTCTGAAAGATAAGCAATCAATACCCATAAACACCCCTAGGCAAGTAATATACCCTGCCATCCAAAGTGGTTTCAAAATACTTAAAGCAAATATTAAAGAAACAAAGATTATGTTACACATGTAAAAAAAATTGTATGTATCTACTATGTAACAATTACATATTTCCTAACTTGTCTCCTATTCTTTACAAAACTTTTGCTTCTCCTAGCAAAATATTTCCTATAAGAGAACTCAGAAAAACTGTCATACCCCACTAGACAGTTATGTAGAAATATATATAACATTTATATTTTTTACAAAAGCAGACATATATGTAGACATTCATACACTGTGTCGAAACAATTCACATATACATTGTATTAAGCCAACCTACCCATTGATAGATTTGAAAAGTTCTTCATACTCCATATCTGTAAGATTAAGCCTGAAAAAAATAAAAAGTTTATAAATCTTCATTTCTGAAACCTAAGATAAAAAGTAACCTCCAAATGAAATAACATTAATTTTTTAAAGTCAGATGAAAAAATAATTCTTAAATATGAGACACTATTACCTCTCTACCTTTCTAGAGGTATTTTTTTCAAACTACACAAAAGCCATATAATTGTACCCTCGTTTTGCTAATCAAACAAGTAAGTGTGTTTTTCTGTGGTCTAATGAAATTTAACATTATAACGTATGTATTAATATGTAAAACATTAAAGACCACAAGAATTAAGTACCACTTAATTTCTGTTAGCTAAGAACTATTTTTAAAATCTAAGAATTCGGTAGTAGACTATAAAAGAAGTTCATTATCACACTTAACTGCAGGCAGCTCTGGGAGATAAAAACAATAGAAATAAATGCCAAATTCCTACTTCATCCCATTCGCACCAACCAGCTTCCTTGGTCTGGGGACTACTGTATATTCAAAAGTCAGAACAGTTCATATCTAAGGACAGACTACAGGCAGATCACTATAAACTAGCCTAATTATTGAGCCCTTCATCAAACACCCCTTGAAAACTGCCTAACGATACCCATGATATTGATGATTTTATCCTCTTTTCCACAGCAAACCTGATGGTATTAACCAATTGATGACAACTTTTAATTAAGTCACAATAAGTATCTGCTCTTCCAAAAGTTCAGTTAAAAGCAAGAACAAAGGCAGAGAAATCATGGTTGTGAAATCCTTGGAAGGACATTCAGCAGTCTTCTATTTCTGTAAGAGAGTAACATGGCACATCCCCTCTCAATGCCCTAAAAAAACTGATTTACATTCACATGTCAACTACAGCCCACTTATGCTCCAGGGAAAGGACGGAGGCAGCATCAGAACACCTCTCCCATTATCAAGCAGACACCCGTGATGCCTAGAATTTGGCTGTGCTCTGACAGCAAATCTACTTTAAATCCAAATAACCTTGAAAGTCCAGGTCTCTTGTTGGGAAGTCTCTATTGAATATCTGGACAGTCATCAACAAAGCAATGGGTGACAGTGGAATGGTGGGGATCACTATCTTAAATGCAGAATAAGTTGGCAGGTAGCCTTCTTCCCTTGGGAAGGGATAGGGAGGTGATATGCAAGTCCACATATAATGGATTAGATGAGGAGTCTGGGAGATTCTAAAATACATTAATTTGATCTGATAATACACTACAAGTACTTACAAGATTTTGTTAGCTCTTTCCAAATGAAAATGAGATATATTCCACTTCTTCCAAATGAAAATATGAGATTAATCATCATATTCCTTTTTGTATTTAAATAAATTATATTATTACTTTTCATTCTGGTAGCAGAAAAACCCAGGGCTCACCCCAAGTTGCCGGAGATTCCCTCACAGCCTTGGCTGTATCCAGAGAGATTGCCATATGTAGCTGTCTCTGTCCTGGAAAACAGCAGCCGCCCCTCTTATCCCCACACCACACTGTCAGCTGCTCCCAAGGTGAACCTAAGGACCTAATCTTTGCCAAGTCTGGTCTATATACTCCAGCAGCTGGCTAAGGATTTCAAAGAAGTTAGGATATTCTAAAACAAACAAAACAAAACAAAACAAAAAACTTCAAACTCAATTAGATCTAACACGGTTTCTTTTTAAAAATAAAAGTAAGAATGATCAATAGAGTTTGGTGGTGCATGCCTATAAGCCCAGCACTCTGGGAGGCCAAGCCAGGGAGATCACAAGTTGAAGCCCAGCTGAAGCCCAGTATAAGCAACTTAGTGAGATTCTGACATGCACACACACACACACACACACACGCACGCACGCACACCAAAAAAAAAAAAAAAACATAATATAGCTTGGTGTAAAGTCCCTGGGTTCCATGGCGGGGGGTGGTATTTTCCATGGGAGATACAGATTGAAAACTGAAGCAATAAAGTCTCCTAACTTGACTAGGTCAGCAGAAGTTTGGGCACAGGCCAGGGAACCAGGTCTAATAATCCTATTAATCTTTTTTTTTTCCAGTGCCAGGGTTTGAACATAGGGTCTTTCAAGTGCTAAGGAAGCACTTTACCACTGAGCTACTTACACATGAATCATTTTATTCTTACTGAGCCATTTTATCACAAAAATAATGTCACTTCTTCAAAACTACAATATCTATAAATTACGCCAAAGCAACACTACTACATTAGTCATTCATAAACTTTTAAACAAGAGTATGAAGACACGTTTAATAGTCATCTCCTAAAAATTCTCTTTCATGCCTTAAGTGTTCCCTTATTCTAACATGAAATGCAGCTAGTTAAGTTGTAGATTCTGTTACTCCATTATTCTATGAGGACCACCATTTCTGCTATAAGAGAAACTATCATTTCATTCTCTGTGCTAATATATATAACATATGCTAATAACATTATAGGTATACCCAGCTTCATACATTAAACAATTCAGTGAGATACTACAATTATTAAGTTTGTGTGGCAAAATCACATGCAATATTACATTTAAATGATATAGGAAATATATTTAAATGACATAGAAAATATTAATTTTAGAGAGAAAACATAGCAACGTTTATATACAGTATAAAAAACACTGAACCATACCTTATTGGTACAACTCTTGCACCTGCAGACTCTAGATACTTCACATATGATGCAGCAATATAGTATTTTCCAAACTTTTTTATTTCTGGATTATTTGTTGCTTGCATTAATATCCCTAAATTAAAAAAAAACTTTCAATTTCAAGAAAATTCTTTTATTTATTGCTCAGAAACTGAAACACATCACAGTAAAAACATTCTTTCAGTTCACAGAATTAAACAGGAAGTGTTTCCTCAAGTCCATCTACAGACCTTGGGAAAGGAGTAGTAAAGGCTGATTGGAGTTTCAGGTAATCTCTCTATCACTAAATCAGGGAAGCCAAATAAGTGCTCAAAGTAGGTTTATAACAGCACCAGTTTTTTCAACCTTAGACCTAAAGTCCATTTCAGAGCGCAGACCCCTAAATCAACAACGTGGCCACTCCCTTCCCACAAAACTCAAAGATACAACTGTTTCCTTGTAAACAAAACAAAACAGTAGAAATATCTTCCATCAGCATCTCTCCAACACCACCTTAACCAAAAGAGTCTGTATCTTACCAACCCTATCCCAGATTATGAAAAGATCTCTCTCTATCCTTTCTTGAGGAACCCTTCAACTCCAGTCTGTTTTCCACATGGAAGTAAAGCTGATCATATTACTATTGCTTCATTCATTCAATATTGTTAAATCATACTACATGCCAAGCACTGAACTAGGTGTTGGGGACACACGAATGAGGAAAACAAAAACCCCTGCCCTGGAGGCTTTAATTGTAGCCTGTGGGAGAGAGAGAAGAGGGAGGGCAAACAACACACATAAAAAGGTACGATACATAGGGGGATGACTGCTAGTAAGTGCTAAAGAGAATACGTAAAGCAAAAGAGGGGTGTCCCATTTATAATCTCTTCAACAGGGTGGCCAATTGTAGTGGAAATTGTCCTCTGAACCCTACCCAAAGTAACTCCATGTTGTGCACCACTCCTGGTCTAGCTGTTCAATGGCCCCTGGGTCACACCTCCCACAACACCAGGTGCTAAAGCTATGTTGCAGATTGCATCATAGTAAGGTCATTCATCTCTGTGGCTAGAAAGTGCTTGAGACTGGTGGGATTCCCTGGCAAGGATGAAATGAGGGTGGAGCACACACAACTTTTCCCAGAAACCCTTCTTGCTCTTGATCCTGCTTTTGCTGTCTTAATCAGTGCCCTATAAAACCAATAGCCTAACACAGGGGGCGGCGGGCAACTATGGTAGTGCTGTAGCCTACAAATCATCTACTGGTCTATAAGGCACCCCTAATAAACTCAGTTACTCACCAAGCTGGACTTGTTTGAGTTGTTCTTTGGTCTGTTGACCCCTCTGTTTGGAGGCAGACATTATTTTATAGACTCTCCAGGAAATGCATGCAACATGTAGCTCCCAAAAGAGGACCAGTCGGATACAAAAATCAGTCAGGAAAGAAAATCCCTGGGAAACTTCCCAGGGTGGCCATCCTCTTCCATGTGGTAAGGGGTGATGTATCCCCTAGATGAATATGGTCCTCTGTGTGAGTACAGGGATGCCTCCAAAACGCCTAATGGGCTAGAGATATATACTGTAATCCATAAAGGTAGTCTACATGGGATGAGATTGTAGGAGAGTTGTAGCTGCTGTGCCATGCCCCCTCCCATGGGTGATAAGACATGCTACTGGGCCAGGAATGTAGCTCAGCAGCACAGCCCCTGCCTGGCAAGCGTGAGGCCCTAAGTTTGATTGCCAGTATCAAAAAATACATAAATAAATAAAAAAGACATGCTACTAAGACTGAGCTGCTGCCCTGGGGAAGATCCTAGGGTGGCTGTCCTCCTCTATGTAGTACGGGGTGACATGCCTCCCAGATGAGTATGGTGCACTGCATGTGCATGGGGATGCCCTGAAAAAGTCTAAAGGACTAAAGAGTATCCTGCAATCCCAAAGGCAATCCATATGGGACAGGACTACATGAGAGCTGTATCCACTGTGGCATGGCCACTCTTGTGAGTAGTAAGATACGCTACTGAAGCCGACATATCTGTCTAGGGAGAGATCCTGGGACGGCCATCTACCTCCACGTGAGGAGGAGTGGTGACTACTGAGGGGATTTGGGAACCAAAATGTGATGCCCTAAAAGCGTCCCAAAGATTGGGGAAAATAATTGTCATTTCCTAATGAGCAATATGATTTAAGGGGGAAAAGGAGCTGTGAATAATCACAGCAGCCAGCAGCAGCAGAGGCTGAGCTCCAAATTCAAGCGTGTGTCACAGAAGTACAGAAGGAAGAGAATGGGCACAAACCTGTTCATACGCCAGTGCTGGGTGTAAACACAATTGGAAAAGTGGAGATGGTGAAGGGCCTGGACCAATGGACTGAGGTCAACCTGTAATTCAAATCCAAGCTGGTAAAGGGTACAGATCAGTCTGCAAGCTGGATGTCAGGCGGGAGAAGCAGGTCTCAGGCCATCTGCAACCTGCAGTAGGTCTAAGCCTGAGGTTGGTTCCAGTCTCAGGATGCCAAGAGAGGAGGACCAAGCCCTCTTGGAAACCTGCAAAGAGTTTCCAAGAGCCCATTGAGGCACATCTTGGCTAATTAGTACATTCACTTTTGGATTCCAATCTGAGTTGATATTTTTGTCTAATTGGCATGCGTGAAACATTTCTTGTGAATAGCTTTGGGGTAGTTCTTAAATTGCAATTACAGGGTAGCTTTCTCTTCTTTTTGCTTTCTGTTTAAGATAATTCTTTCATTCAAGGTCATGTAACCCAGGCTTGAAACCCTAATTGGAATATAAACATCTGTGAGTTAACTCTTAGACCAAAGAATGAAGAAATTAAAAAAAAAAAAAAAAAGTGTCAGGAGCACTTTGAAATCCAAGTGGTCACAGGGGTTTTTTTCAAAAGGGAACCAGTAAGTACCACAGAGGAAGAGATGTAAAAAAAAAAAAAAAAAGGTAATGGGTATAGAAATATAACAGTAGAGGTGTAGAAGACTACACATATATTAGAGGTGGTCAACTATCCTGGAAATACACTGTTTATATCTCCCACTTGCAAGAGAACACAGTAGAGGTAGACATGGCTTTGGGGCACACCCTACACAACACAGTGGAAAATCTCTGCCTGAGAGTCTGGGCTGTAAAGGCACTGATACAGAGCTGGGCAAAATGGGAACCAATAAAACTGTCTGCCTCACACAGAGTAGTTAACACTAAACAGTACAGACTAACAGAGGGGCATAAAGAAATTGTCTTGCCCAGCCCACAGTACTTAGGAGCAGTCTGGCATGGCTGTTTTAAGAAAAAAAAAGCCAGATGGCTTGTGCAGAATGCCTGTGGATTATAGAAAGACAATGTATACCCTCAGCCATAATGCTGTGCTGTGCTGTTTTGGATCTTGCTAATGCTTTCTTTAGCTGCTGGACCAGTTTACATTCACCTGGAATGAACAGCACAATGGATCTTTTGAATGGTCCTTCATGGCTACTTGAACAGCACCACCATTTGTCATGGGATAGCGGCCCATGACCTTGACTTGTTATTCTGCCAACTCACTATGAAAATGTTTCATTACATAGATGACATCATGCTAACCTCTCTGTGTCTTACAGACTTAGAAAAAATCTGGAGGACATACAAGTATACCTGAAGGAATAGAGCTGGGAGGGTAATCTCCACAAGGTGTAAGGCCAGGTACATCATAAAGGTTTAGACATTTTTATGGTAGGGTAAGACATGTATGAACCTGAGAAGGTCACTGAGACAATTCTGCAGCAGTCTGTACCAATAAATGCAAAGCAATTATAAATGTACTTAGGACTCTTGGGCATTATCTTATTTTCACACCCTATCTTGCTCAAGTTGCCTGCCCTCTTCATAACTTGATAAAAAGGACCATGTAAAATTAGGACAAAGGGGTTCAAGAGACTTTTGAGCAAGCTATTCATGGAATAAGGCAAACAGTTGTGTGTCCCAGTACTGCAATGCCCATTTGTTCTAAAGGTTACCAGGAACTGTGAGGGCTACCATTGGCAGGTAGACAGAAACAATCTAAACAGTTCTAATGCAGTTCTGGTCCCACTTATGGAAAAGGGTAAAAGCCCAGAATACAGCATTTCAACAACAGTTGCTGGCTGTTTATAAAGCTGTGCACCAGGTGGAACCCATCATTGGATCTGCTTCAGTGACAGTAAAATAAAATATCCAATAAAGGGTTGGACTGTAGGACTTTGGGCCAAGCCTCTTTCTGGGGTGCCCGAAAATCAGACTTTGCAAAAGTGGCATGCATACTTGCAGCAGTGTGGAATCCTATTTGCTAGCCCTGTGACAAATACCATGTAGGCCATACTGGGGCCAGTGTCCTTCCAAACTTCTGAATCACCTCCAGTGACTGAACTAATAGCTAAGCCGGGTAAGGTGCTGCATGGTGAGACAGGAGACTAGGTCATGGCAAACTGAGGAAATTGGCATGACCTGTTAATTGCAAAGTGCCAGTACACATGTGAAGAAAGTTCCCAAAGCCCTGCTTGTGGAATCAATCAGAGTGCTGTCTTTAATTTTTCTCACAAGAACTGGACCAGGTTTTCGATAGGACAACCTAGACCTGACACCAGCCTGAGGAGTGAGGTACAAATGTCACCACTGAGCGCTGGATCACTGTGTTCTCTCTTGCACAGTGGTCAACTCTCACCCTGTAGAGTGTACTTATTTTCCTACTTTTAGATGGCTCAAACTTGCTCTGCAGACCACGTTTCTTTTCCTACCTTTAATAAACATAAAACCACACTACCTTTTGCACTCATCTTGACCAATTCTTTGTTCAGGACAGACAGAAAGAACCTAGAAACCACCACTAGAAGTAGACTTCAGCACCCCAAAACCCAGTAACAGAGGAATACCGCCCATTCCTGAAGATGCTTGGTACACCAATGGCACTAGTTGGGCACAAAGCAGGATTGGATGGCAGTAGCAATGCAGATAAATATAGATACCATCTGGCTAGAGAGTGGATAAAGGAAAAACAGGCTAAGAGCAGTATAGATGCTGATGATTCAAGAGAGATGGTCACTATCTGTACAGATAGCTGGGCAGTCCTTAGATGACTGACTCTAGGACTGGCAGGTGCTTGGTAGGCCACTATAGGGATAAAAGATACAGAGGGAGATGTGTGAAAGAATACAAAATGAATTAGAACCACCAACCATCTTCCATGTAGCTGCTCACCAGCCTGCTAGGTACCCTGGGAAATCAGCAGGATAGAACTATTATGGCTTGTGTCTAGATGTCCCCCACAAAGCCTCATGCAGTCATAGGTGGGACTTTTTCAGAGGTAGCTGGATTTAGAGTATGTGATGCTGGGGTTGATTTGTGGTTCAATGTTAGGCTCAAGGGCACTAGAATTAAGGGTGTGAGTGCAACCAGTCCTAAGTACCCTGGATAAGACATAAGGGATAGAAAGAGCTGTGGTCATCCCTCTTGCTTGCTTTACTACCTTCTGCCCACCACGAATTGTTTCTGCTTTGCAATGCCTGTCTGCCCTGCCACCCTGCCTCGGAGCTGGCTGATTATGGACTGAAACCTCTACAAACCATGAGCTAAATAAAATTTTCCCCCTTTAAATCTGGGTATTTTGTTGGGTATTTTGTCTCAGCATGAGAGAAAAGTAACTCAGATAACTACCCTCACAAAGGTTCGAGCCATAGTACTTGTCACCAGACACCTGCAGAAGTCCCCCCATTGGATGTATGTAAAGTCTGGGCACAGCAGGGCCAACATAGGCTGGAGGATAGCAAAGGCTGCAGGCATTCCCATAAACTATTCTGAGCCTTGACATGCTGTACAGGCATGTGAGGTCTGCTCTTAGCTACAGCCTCAAAAGATAAATGCACTAGCTGAACAGGTACACAAGTCAATCGGCTGAGATGCACAAGTCAAGTAGTCCAATATGTGGTTGGTAGGATTACATTGGGCCCATGCCTGTGAGTGAAGGCTGTAATTAAGCACTCACCTCTGTGAATACTGACGCAGACCTCTTGGAAACATTCACCTGTAAATGGGCTACTGGGGGCAACTAATTAGAAGCCTTACTCAGCTCAGTGTTATGTTCAGGTGCCCATGGAGAATTGACAGTGACAGGAAAATACATTTCACAAATATTGACATGCAAAATTGAGCTGAGGACAATCAAGGACAATGATACTTCCACCTGCCTTATAATTCCACAAGAGCTGGTTTGATTTAAAAAACAAAATGTGTTAAGGTAATAGTTAAAGGTTTAAATAAAGGTACCCTGCGTGAGTGGAAAAAGAAGTACTTCCAGAAACCATAAACTGAGACTAAGCTGGGACTATCCTCCGCACTGGCTAACACTCCTAGTGCCAAAGGGTACTATGTGCAGGCTGCCTGAGAATTGTCACCAAAAGTCCCGCTCAGCTATCATGCTCAGATGCAGTGATGACAAACCTTTTAAAGATCAAGTGACCAAACTGCAATCCAAAACCCATTTATTTACCGCAAAGTGCCAACACTGCTATAAACCTGAATATCCAGTGCTCGGCTGCTGGGGCGACGTGGCTCACATTCTGACAGAGAGGGCTCTGTGTGCCTGCTGAGGCATGAGTTTCATTGGTTCACCACCATTGTCACATGTTATACTACATGCCAGGCAGGATGTGCCTACCCGTGCTGTAGTGGCATGACTGGTCTGGGTGCAACCAACCACTTACCGATTAAACCTTAAGTCTGTTCCAAAGGAAGAGACCTACATGTGGTACTGCAAGCTAGGACAAAGACGTGTGGTTGGGGAAGTCAAAGGCCCCAAGGGAAAAGCCACTGCTACTGTTCTGTCAAATGCCTGCTGTCTAAACATTTATGTCTACGCCCTGAGATTACTGCTGTTGCCACCTACAGTCAGAGTTCTTGCAGTGAGCAGAACGGGTGGAAACCCACAATAAATCCACCAACTGGGTATGTAGTGAACTTTTCTCCAGTAAAGCAGGCATACCCTGAAATGTGCTGCCCTTTTCTGCTCATAATTGGAGTAACATTACGGGGACCCTAGAACCAAGATGGAGCCTTACACACACTTTACTAGGTACATATACTCTCAAGAGTGTCATTCTAGGTCTGAACACCTATTGCTGCAGTCTGTATTGTTCCTGAGACATAACAGCCTAGTGCTCGGCTCTCAGTCAAAGGAGACAACATGTCTTCTAAGGTCCATGAAACACGTTGTGTGTGGGGGTGTATTGTAAGAGTTGGAGAAAAGGTGGGATGGAGGGAGAACCCTATCCCTCCATCCTAGCCAAAGTAACTCTATCTTGTGGTGCACCCCTCCTGGTCTAGCTGTTCAGTGGGCCCCCAGCCACACCCACCACAACACCAGGTGCTAAGGCTATGTGCCGGTCTGCAGCATAACAAGGTCATTCACCACTGTGGCTACACAGTGCTTACTGAGACTGGCAGAGTTTCCTGATAAGGATGAAATGAGGGTGCAGCACACATAACTTTTCCCAAGAACTCTTCTTGCTCTTGATCCTGCTTTTGCTGTCTTAATCAGTGTCCTATAAAACCAACAGCCTAGCACAGCGAGGTGGGCAAATTTGGTAGTGCTATAGCCTACAAGTAATCCACTGCTCTATAAGTAACTTGCCAAGCTGGACTTGTCCAAGTAGTTCTTTGGTCTGTCAGCCTCTCTCAGTTCAGAGGCAGATGTTTCTTTTACATCTCTCCCGGAAACTTATACAACACTAAGCAAGTCCTCTCTGAAAAGGTGTAAGATGGCATCTGAGGCAGAACTTCAGGTAGGTGAGGGAGTAAGCCACATGCAGATTTCTGGGAGACCAGCAATCCAGGATGAGGGAAATGCAAATGCAAAATTCATAAGTCAGCCTGTCATACTTTAAGGAATCCACTTGACTAGAGCCAGGTGAAGAAAGGGAGAAAGCAGTAGGAAAAGATACAGATCAGCAGATCACCATCTTGCGTAAGAACTCAGTGGTTTCCTGAACTTTAATAAACTTTGTAAAACCCTCCTCCCTGCACCCACCCACCTCTCTGGCTTCCTCTTACCAGTAAAATCCCAGGCAGGCCCAGCATAGGGCTGGCATCCAGTACACATAAAAATATGTCATGAATGTGTGAAGTTCTAGGTTCAAACACCAGAACAACAAAACAAGTCTGCCCAGTGAGCAACTATGCCTATATCATTATTTCATTTGGTGTGCTTTTTGTATTTCCATAGGCCACCTAGAAGGAAGAGCTTGTGGTCTATATTAATCATATCTGAATTCTCAGTTTCTTATAATAACTGGTATGTACCAGGTACTCAGTTAACATATGTCGAATGTCAAAATATGTTCAGTAAGCTATTTTTCTCTTTGCCAGTAGGTAAGATCATTTTCACTAAGGAAAATGAAATTTACTTAGGGAAAGAAGAATTGGAGAAGAATGCCGTAAGAAACTGAGTAGTATATGGGGCAGGCAGAAGAGGTGTCACAAAGGAGTACATAAGGCATCATGGGAACACAAGGTGTAGGAAACAGAAAAGTGCATTAAATTGCACCAATGCGCCCTCCACCCCCCCCCAACTCCACACCACCACAGCTCCATAATTACTTTTCCCATCCCTGGTAAAAAGCTCAGGCTATACTCTCTATCCATCAACATCTGGCCAAAATCTCATACATATGTCCACTTTTGTGGTTTCCTTGCCTTTGATTCCTACACACTTCCTACAGTAACGCTTTTATATACTGGTTCTTGGTCAACTATTTTATCTTAATTGATCATGGCGACCAAAACCAGAGTCTCCTTCTCTATATTTGACCTAGGGATACACCAATTCCAAGAAAGGAAAATAAATATCTCTTCTTTCCTTTTTTCCCCTCCCCGGACACATAAATTACAATTCAGTACATACATGATTCTCCTTGAAGAACCTAACCATCGGTGTTAATACCTATGGAATAAGACATTCCAGGTTCCAAAATTAGTGTGCAACCCATTTGAAAACTGGGTACAACCCATAGATATGAAAAATAGTCATTTAGTTTCTGTTTGGTTATAGAATACAGTGTTCATCTTCGTGAAAGGAAAAAACAGCATGAATGGAATAATCCTATACAGGATGGGATAAAACTAATACTGTCCACATAGAAATTTCTGTAGGCAAAGAAATTATCTAACGTATTCCATTTTTATGTAATGCATTGTATCCCAATACATCCTCAACCAAGGAATGTTACGTAAATATATGTATGGGGTTATGTAAACTAGTAGAAATTCCTAGCTACGTGAAAAAATAATGTTTTTTCTTTTAGTGGAAATGCCTAGCTATGTACATAAAAGAAAATCAGCGTTAAGTCTTCACAGTGCACCCTCCTTCCTCCCAACTTTAAGAGCCAGGGCATAAGAGTCCCAAGAAAACCACAGAGACGTCAGCTACATTTCAGCGTGATCCAAAAGGTATCTGCTAGGGTGCTTGTCTGTACTGGAAACGAAGGCCCCTAACCCTGTATGTGGGGCCCAGGGTCCTCAGGCGTCCCGCGATGACACCCAGCTGTCCACCCAGATGAGCCTCGTCTGGCCTTCTTACCAATGATGGGTTTCTCCGTGGTACGTTTGCGGAGTCTGGGCAGCCCGAGGCTCCGCGCCCAACAGATGAGCAGACCCACCACGCACAGCAGGCGGCCCAGACTCGCCATCTCGCCGGCTTTCTCCCGCCGTGGTTCAAAGCCACTGGGGCCGGGCAGCCGCCACCGAAGTCCGGGTAACTTCCGGCCGCTGAGTCTCGGGGGCGGGGCGGGGGCGGCGCTCCGCCGAGCGGACCAATGGGAGACGCGGCCACCGAGGGAGGGGGGCCCGCCCCGCCCTCTCACCCCGCCCTCTCTCTCCAGCCCCTCCCGTCCCCGGCGGCGTCAGAGCAGACGTCCCTGGAGCCTGAGGCGGCGCTGGGGGTCTCTGAGTCCTCGGAATCTTCCCTTTCAACTGTTCTGTCGCTGTGGCCTTACATCGCCGATACAAAGCTGGGGCAGCCAGGCCAGGTGCGGGAGGGGCGAGCGCTGGGTCCTTGCAGGCTGTGGTGACCAAGCCACGGGGAGCCTGGAGGGGTTCCAGAGTCGCCTGAGAACTTAGCGGAGGGAAAGGTTAGGTTCCTGTCTCCGGGGAAGGCGGTTATCGGTGTAAGGACAGCGTGCGGACCTCGTGGGTATTTCCCAAATCTTGCTGTTCGTTTCGGGACCCCGGGTATCCGGAGGATGTGAAGAGGGGAGGCCCATGATGTGGACACGTTCGCGGATGCATCGCCTCGCCTCCGAACTGGGGCAAAGAGGGGCACACTGCTGACATCTGTTGCAAAGGGCGAGTCCAGGCTCGGCCCACAACGATTCCTGGTCCTGATGAACTTCACTAGTAACGCCAACCTCAGACAGGTGGGACTGTCCTGTAAACAGGGACAGCAGTGATGACTTTGGTTCCTATTCATGAAAAGTATTTTGAAGATTTCCAAATGAATGTGTTGTTTGTACTAGGTGGAAGTTCCCACCTATTAAGACCAAAATTCGGATTAAAATTGAGCAATATTTGAAACCCTGTTCTGTTAATGCCAAGTACTGATGATAAAAAATGACTTGGACAATGTCTTTTTTTTTTTCACAAGAGGTTTACAATTTACTAAGGAAAGAAAGACAAGAACAAGAGCATACTTTAATCGTATTTCAAGAAAAATTAATGCAATAAGTACTCTGGTTTCACAAGAAAATAATCGTACTGTTGCAGGATGTGCTAAGGCCCCCAAAATGTAGTGAAAGATACTGTGAAAATGCCAACCTGGTTTTGAGCATAACTGAATAAACAAAGAGCCTTTGTAAATATGAGTTTGTGATATGGAAGCAATTGACTAGGTACATAGGAAAAATTATTACCTGACATTACATACAAAATTAAATTCCAAATGACCTCTCTCCCCCTTTGGCACACACTCTCACCATTTTGATGGTACCCCCATGATGCCCTCACCAAAGCTGAGCAGATGCCAGCACCATATTCTTGAATCTCCAAAACTGTGCACCAAATAAACCTATTTTTATTATAAATTAGCTAGCCTCTAGTATTTTATTATAGCAACACAAAACAGACTAAGACAATACCCTACAGAAACACATGCATGTGTAAACAAGAATATATTTATATATTCTTTGTAGCGTTTTTGTAATAAAATAAATTAATTATATAGTTAATAGATTATCAAGGAGCATGGAAATGAACAAATTGGAGATACTTATTAACAGATAAATCTCTATTAAAGAGATAAATTATACTTGGGTCTAGAGGATAATTTCAACTGACTGAACCTGAATTTCTCCACATACCTTCTCCAGAAAACCATAAGATAAATGAAGAGTATGGATGAAACTACACAAGACCCATGGTTTTAGCAACCACATATTAGGAGACATAGCATACCACAAAAATCAAATTACCAGAAAATTGATAAGTGCCAAATTTCAAAAAAAGCATCCTCCATTGTTGAAATACTGTATGTGCAGTGAGTGGGGGATGCAAGGCTTCAAAAAAGCTTTGAAAAAGAAAGGAACTGAATGATATAGACAAAGCAGAGGCAAAATTCAGCCCCCAAGGAATTTGTCAAACAATAAGTGCCAGAACACTGAGCAAGTATTAGTAAGTTACAACATTGGTTATAGGAAAATGACTTGAAAATTACCAGAGGTGGAAACTTCAGATAAGAATTGCTTTTAAGGGTGATTCAGCTACATTGGCAAGAGACAGTGCCCCTGAAACACATGGCAATGAAAGGAAAGAAGAAAGAAAGGGGGGATTAAAGATCCTAAAGAAACAAGAGAATTAATTCATGCCAGCTGCCCTACCTCACCCTCATATGCACACCAGTACTGTCACCAAAAATACTATCTATTGAAGGAATTGCACTTGATTATATTGATCAAAGAAAATATTGTTCACCTAGGAACTATAAAAATAAAATGTCTTTTTAAAAAGCCAACACAATGGAAAACTACTTTTAGAGGAAAGAGAAAAGGTGAATTTTAACATTTTACATAATAAAATGTCTTACATGGATACACACACACACACACACACACACACAAACCCCTAAGGCCAAGATCCAAACTAAAATTATCCACAAACAACCTAAATGTGGGAGAGTGTGTGTTGTATGTGTATGTCAAATTTAGAATCAGAAATTCAAAAGCTGAAAATATAAATGGAAAAACCCAGGAAGGAATACTAACCAAATCAAGAAAAACTTGAAGAAAATATCTCAGAAATGAAGAATAAATTATCACTGTCCAAGCCAGAAATATCAAATAGAAATTTAATGAAGATCAGTGAAGAAAAGAAGTGATCAATGAGGCGAATTAAAATGATCTGAAAATACAAAAATTCAAGTCAGGAAGAAAGTGCTAGAAATTGATCACAGGCAAAGAAAGTCCAATATACATGTCAGAAGAAGAGGGAAGATGGGGAGGGAGACAGGAAGAAAGGAGAGGAAGAGGAAAAGGGTGGTGGGAGAAAAACAAATGGAAGAGTATTAGTGTATAAAAATAAAATCTAAAAAACGTATCAGTAAGAGAAAATTTGAAAAATTAACTGAGAATAATCAACTTTTGAGACTTGCCCTAGTAAAATTATAGGATATTAAGGAAAAAGAAAAATATTATTAAGGGCGCCAGGCAAAATAATCAATTTACTTGGGAAGATAAAGCTCACACTTTATGAGAGCAATGCATAAATCAAGGCAACAATGGAGCGTCATTTAAAAAAAAAACTTACTAAATTATTACTTCTATATACAGCCAAGCTATACTTCAAGTGACAGGGCTATTGAAACAGTTTTGAACATTCTATAAGAAATACTGTATTCACATTTTCTTATTGGAAAACCAACTAGAAGATGAACATAATCTAAACAACATATGACTGGGAAAATTTACAATATAACTAATGAGTAATGGTAGAGCTAAGACTTAAATAAGAGTGGGGACATGGGTCAAAGAATGTAAAGTTGGTTACAGTGGCATGCACCTGTAGTCCTAGCTACTTGGAATGCTTTAGCTCAAAGAAGGATCACTTTAGCTCAAAAGTTTAAGGCCAGTCTGAGTGACAGAGTGAGATAGAATCTCAAAAATAATAAAAGGAAAATAAAGCAAATAGCACAAGCTCTACCAAGTTTTAAAAAATGCAAATAAAGAATTGAGAAGAAAGGGAGGGAAAAACAGAAAAGTTAAATGAGGCCGTGACTGTATAGATAATAGGTAAAAATCAAAACGTGCCATTTAAGACTGACAATCAGATAGCAAACATTAAGAAAAGAAGGATAAAGGACAGGATAAAAGTTAAAAATGTCTATACCCATACATGTAATAGGTGATTGAATGATGCATATGTAGATGGACATACTGAAGCTCAGTGTATTTGTCAGCTTTCCTGTCGCTAGACACTGTACCAGACACTCACAACTTAATGAAGAAAAGCTTTAGTTTAGCTCATGGTTTGGGAGGATCCAATCCACAGTCAGCTGTCTCCAAGGCAGGAACATCGTGACAGAAGGTTGTGGTGGAGCAAAGCTGCTTGGTTCATGGAGGCTGGGGAGCAGAGGAGGAGAACGGTGCCAGAGAGGAATGGGCAAAGGGGCATATATACTACCCAAGGTCATGTCTTCACAATTCATCCAGACACACCCAGGAACGTGCTTTACTAATTTGCTAGGTGTTTCTTAATCCATCAGGATTAACATTCACATTCAGAGATACTACTGGGGAAAAGAGCTTTTTGTAGTAATGTAATACTGACAAAAAAGAAAAAAGATTATAAATATAAAACACATGTTGGTTAGATTTCCCCATAGGACATGTGCCGAATTCTGGGATGGTACCAGCAATTAGAGTTTCTGAAGAGTAAAGTCTGAGTGAAAACTTCAATAATCTTGCAGAGCTTTGGGGACACAGTCCCACTAGAAGCAGGGCCCTGCAACAAATGCACAATAGGTCTCCCCTTCAAGACATTTGCCAGATTTTGAAACTGCAAAGGGTAGAAGATTAAGTTTACAACCTGAAAAGTTAGAATGTCAAGGCTGAGAATAAAGAGAATATCCAGGATGACAATCAGAAGTCCAGGGGAACCAATCATGAGCAGTAAGGATAAACCAGAGGTCAACTGAGTCTTATTAGATTGCCAGCTCAGCCCAACCCAGCACAAGGCTTGACTGGGATTGACCAGCTTCTTGCCCTTTCTGGCAAAAGGAAGAAAGAACTATCCCTGGTGGAAAACACTATCTGGAGCCTTTAAAGTTTCATACACAATAACAAATCATTGAAAACATGAAGAAGCAAAACTGTGTAATGGTAATCTAAACATAATAATAAAACAGAAGACTCATACATGATTCTGATACTGCAGTTATACGACAAGGCTTTTATTTTAAATGATGTGAATTATTTTAAATAAAATAGAGAAAAAGACAAAAAAAAATGAGTGAGATATTCCACAGAGAATTGAAATCCATAAAAAAAAAAGAAGAAGAATTTTAAAATTCTAAAGTACCTTAGAAATAATGAGTTACTGGCTGGATGTAATAGCACACACCTGTAATCCCAGTACTCAGGGAGACTGAGAGAGGATGGCAAGTTCAAGCCCAGCCTAGGTGTATGTCAAGGTTTTCTAGAGGAACAGAATCAATAGAAAATATATGTAAAATTATGCAAGGAATTTATTAGGTAAGCTTACAGGATCAGAGGCAGGAGAGTCCACAATGGCTGTCTGCACTGGAAAACCGGATGATCCAGCAGCTGTTCAGCGCAACAAGATAGCTTTGGAACGAGAGAAAAAATGCATCCATAGTCCAAGCTCAAAGGTCTGGATGCTCACTGTAGAGTCGCACTGTGACTGCCTTGGAAGGCTGATGAAACTGGAGACCAGTGTCTAAAGGTGATAGCAATAATGGGAGCCCTTCCAAAATGAGGGAACACTTTTTTTTTCCTATTTTATTTTGTCCAGGCTACAAGCCTTTTGGTTGGTGCCACCCATATCTGGGGTGGATCTCCCCATCTCAGTTTGTTAGCCTAATGTCAATCATCCACAGACATATCCAGAACCGTGTTTTACTAATCTGCTAGGCAGTTCTTATTTCAGGTTCTACATATGACAATTAATAGTCATACTGCACAACTTAGCAAGACTCTTGTCTCAAAATAAAAAATAAAGTGCTAGAGATGTTGGACAGTGAAAAGGCCCTAGGTTCAATCCGTAGTACTGCAAAATAAAAATAAAAAATAAAACGTGTTCTTGTTGCATGTAACAGTTTTAACTTAAAGGCACGATACTGTAAAGGAACCCATTTTATGAGTACTCTTATTCCTAAGACTATAAGAACCATAAGTTAACAAAAAAGGCTAAACAAAAGCCTTAGTTTAATAAAGTGTCATGTAAAACAAAAATTAAAAGTAGACACCTAGGGTAAACATCTTGAATGTTTTTTAAAAAAGCAGAGTAATCACAATTGGAATTTCACAGAATAAAATAAAGACCACCAGAGCTAATGAAAACAAAAATGAATCTTTTCATTTGCCAGGCTGGGACCACCCAGGAGCGAAGAAATTCATGATTAACTCACTGAAACGGATTATTAGAGGCTTTTGTACTACAAAGTTGTTCCTGATGGCTATGCCTTTTAGGATTGAAAGTTAGCACTCAGGAGATGGTTGGTTAAAAAAAAAAAAAAGCCTCATTTTCCATTAGTGGGCTAGAGACTTCAGTTTAGGCCCAGAAGAGTCTCCTAAATGCTAGAAGTGAGTCTGATTTCCAGGATATAAACCTAGTGAATAGAGACACAGAGGCTCCAAGTTACACAAACTTATTCAAGTTCTACAAATCTAATACAGTTGCCACAAATATAGTGGAAATCCCAACAACTTTCTAAAGGATAGCTTTATCCTTCCCACTGTACTGATATTTAAATGTGACTAAGTAGTTTCTACAATGACCTTTGCCCTTGGATCTTGTTAAGTACTACTTGAAATGATAGGGTTTATTAATAATAACTTGTTTATGTTAAATAACTTTAATTGTATTATTACATCTTATGGTGCCTAGGGTATAATTTCCCCTACTTCATAAAGGATGGTTCTTTTTTCTCCCCCTAATTATATATCTGCCAGTTAACCAGTTATTTGATTCTGGTTTTCATCAGCCATTTATCTGAAACAACTCAAGTGCAAGTTTCTTAAGCCAATGTTTTACTTAAAGATCAAAGAAGGGTTTTCACTATAATGCAGCTCAACTCCCTTCCTAAACTATTTAAATTCTTTTTAGTGGCAGTGAGTTCAGGACATCTCCTACCACTCTGTTAGCTTCCTTTTCAAGGCTTCAAAATTTGGGGGATCCTGAGCATAGATAAATGATGAATAAGAGAAAGAACAAAATGGTAGGGTGGGCATAAAGGTAGAGAGATGACTCAAGGAAAATTCAATACTGGTGATCAAAAAATAAAAAGGTGGATAATGAGAAAGATACAAAAAGAAAATATGGAGTGGATTAAATGTAGGACTCATAGGAGGTGTTATTCCTGGCTGGTAGCTGATCTTAAGAAGCCATATATTTGTTCTTGGGAAAGTAGTCTACCTCTGGTCATCATCTGCTGCTGGGGACTCTTGAAAGACCTTCAACTGAAGGGTCCCCTTTGGGGTGGATTTCTATTTGAAGTAAGGCTTATATTTTTAAGTTGTGAAATGTGAACCCAGCATTGTGCTCTGTAACTTTACAGCAGCTTTGGTGATGAGGATGTCAGTTATTTTTGGTTGAAGACCTGTAACGTATATCCATGTCTTTGATGCATAATAAGGGGAAAGGATGATAAGTAATTGGAGAATAGAAAAGTGAGAGAAGAGAATAGAGAGCACTTGAGGTTTTGAAATGTAGACATAGAAAGTCTCAATTATGGAGATTCAGGACAATCTTCTTCATCATGTAGAACCAAGAGCAGAAAAAGTAGGGCTCCAGCATTGGAAATGACCAGATAATCCTAGAAACCCTCAGACTTATCTTTTAGCTTTAGGGAATGAGAAACTGGTGATGATATTATTTTAGGAGAAAAAGTATTTCCTTCAAGGGAGATTTGTCCTAGACGCTTGAGGATTACTAACTCTATTTTGTGTGTAAAAATGTTATGCTCTCATGGGCAAGGATTTTGGAATAAATACTGAGTGTTGACAATCTTTACTGACCTGAGGTGATCTACTTACTGAATTCAGGTAATTGGGACTCAGACGCCTTCAGAGTGGACTGAAATTCTCAAAATGAGGCTGCCCTGAGTCATAAGTGGAAGAGATTGAGGAGCAGCAAAGTAAGGGTGAACACAGTGTGGACTGTGCCTGACCATTCGTTATCCCACATCCCTGTATCTCCCCAACTACATGGTACCCCGAGAGAGTGGTGTAACATGCAGTGAAGCTATGCTGCCAGATATCTACCAGAAGACCTCAACACAAAAGTGGCTTGAGTTTTTTTGTTAATGGAAGAAGAATTTGTGCAGGATACCCAAAATTGCAGCATGGCTTTCTTTACAGTGATTCTCCCATACAATTTCATGGAGGCCAGTCCGTATGCATGTAAATGAAATTAAAAGAATTGAAATGTATAATCAATTCAAAAATTAAAGCTAATAAGATATTTAAAGCCATGAAATTAGAGTGGAGTTTGAAACAAAAATGAAGCCCCATAGGTAAGAACTTATCATTCTAACATTTAGAATAAGAAAGAAACTGTAGAGAGGAGGTCAGTTCTGAGGGCTTATAAGGAGGCTGCTGCAGTCAGCCTGGCTTCCCAGTAAACAATATCCTGTGATGAAACACAGTGCAGAGTTTCATCATGCCACAGGGCCTGGTAGCTGTCTCTCTGATGGCAGTCACCCAACTTTGTGATAATATATCCCTGGATCAGATCCATCCTCTGTGAATATTGACGCTGTGCTGGACACTGGTTAGGTACTAATTACGCAAGGTTGAAAACAGTGTCTGCATTTAAGAACAATTTCTGCCAGGGAGACAGGCAGTTTGGCACCTTTAAACTCAAACAAGAGTCACATAAGAGGAAGCAAGGAATTATTACTGGGGAGAGTTAGAGAAAGCTTCAGAGAGGTGACAAATGGGCAGGACTGAATATAATCACAGAAAAAAGCATCTCCCTGGGCAGAGGAAGCAAGAAGAACACAGGTTCAGAGAACAAAATAAATCTCACCCCCTCTTCTTGTCTTTGTGGGCAGGGTGATGTTTTCAGTGGTGAGAAAGCTTGTCTGGAGTGTAGGTGGAGTCAGGCATTGTGAGGATGGAAAAACAAGTTGGGCCTGGGTGTGATGGGTCTGGGGCCAAAAAGCAATTTACCCTATGTGCAGTACCACTGTCTTGAAAATCTGGAAATGAAATCTTGCAGAAAGGTAACTGTGGTGCAAGGAAGGGGTGGATAAAGTAAGGAACAATTGTAAAACTGTGGACCAGGAGGAGGCTGTTGCAACAGATTGGGTAAAATATTTTTATAAATGGATCAGAGTCAGATGTTTCAAGGTAGGACTGATAGAATCTGGTGGAATCAGGTCTAATATGATCATTACAGTGTCTTGAAGTGTGCGGACGCTACAGCAGAGTATTCTGATTCTGTCATTTACCATCTCTGTGATTTTGAGCAAAGAATGGACCTCTTTTGTTTAAAAAGGTCAAATGGTGATATGTGTATCCACTATAGTGGCACAAAAATAAGTAAATACACTTTTATAGCACTCTTTAGCTGGTGTTCCAGGCTTCCATAATATGATTTACATGGAACTTCCTAGGCAGATTACCCACTATGTCCTATACCCATAATAGCTAAACATATAAGGCTATTTACTCTTTCTCAAACGTCCTTATTTTCATTTCTAAGTCTTTGCTCATGTTCTTCCTCTTCTCAGTACTCTTTGCCATCTAGGAAAGTTAATTGTGCTTAAATACTGCTTTGAAAGGCAGCTCCTCTAAAGATGCATCCTCAATCACTCTGGGTGAAAATTATATTTCCTTCTGTTCAACTCCCAAAGCACTTTATTTTTTTTCCGATTTTTATTTTTTATTAGTATATGTTTGCAGTATATAATGATCACATTCCTCATGGGAAGTTTGTACAGTACATAACACATCTTAATTCTTCTCCTTCCCCCCTCCCTCCATCTCTTGGTCCCCTTGCCATTTGCAAAAGATCTATCTCCCTATTTTCTATTATCTATCTTTTATTTTGCCCTGTACTTATATTTAGGGTTTCTCATATAAGAGAAGCTATGCAATATTTAAGCTTGTGGGTCTGATTTATTTCACTTAACATTATGGTCTCAAGGTGCATCTACTTTCCCAAAGCACTTTATTGGAACTACCTTAATGATCTTTCCAATATACTTCACTTAATGTAGCTCTTTTGGATATTTTTTATTTCTTTTAGGTAGCATCTGATTAATTTTTCTATTCAGTATAGTACATAATTCAATGTACAGTGTTATCAAAAGGAGATATATTAGATAAATTAACATGAATGACTTAGATAAGAGAGCTATCAGTCAAGTTCTAAGTATGGGAGTAGAGAAGGATGGTGTATATCCTTGCTAAACAGAAAATTAGTGGGAATAATGCTGCCAATCATAATTTTATTGCCCTCATTTCTAGTTCCAGTTTTCCCACAGCATCTAAGTATGGTAAAATTCAACATACAGAGCCTATAAGGAGTGTTTCAGACAACACGTTACCAGTTAACTGAGTTTGTGCCTCCTTTGTGTATGACCTGACTTTTTTGTATCTCCAGGCTTATTTTAGATAAGTGGCAAGGATAATATTTCCAATAGAACTTTAGCAGTTTCTGTAAGAAAAATCGAGTTTAACAAAATCACGATCTAGGCTAATAGGAAATTGTTTCAAAATTATTTATCTTGCACCACATGTTGGACTTTGCTATTAACCCAAAACTGCTCTGAAAATAAATTCTATTAAAGAAAATCATTATCTGATTAAGAGGCATGCTGTTTTTTTTTTTCAAACAGTTTTAACTTCTTATGTATGTATGTCTTAGCTTTATGAAATTACTTTGTGTTTCTTTAGTAATTTGTGCTTCCAGCAAAAGGCATTGAGGGAAGATCTTTTTGAACTAGACAGCAGGAAGAGTCAACATTCCATTAAAACTTATAAAAAGAACCAGGAATGTAGCTCAATTGGTAGAGCACTTCCCTGCCATGTGTGAGACCCCGGGTTTGATTCCCAGCACACACACACACACACACACACACACACACAAAGGAAAACACTGATATTTGTGTAGTGAACGACTAGAAACAGAAGTTTTTGAAAAAGAATGCCTCATATTCATATTTTTAAACAAAATCTTGCACATTGTGGTTTAAGTGAAAGATGTTTAATATTTTAAACAATATTAAATAAATTATTGTTCAGTAACATAATGAGCACATATGGAGTTAGCCTTTCAAAAGGCACTTCAAGTACAATCATAGTAATGTAATATAAACAAATAGATTTTTACCTTGACATTTCATAAAATTACCTGTTCATTTTACATTGTTCTTATAATGTTCTTGAGAGAACTGCTTTATTTTATAAAATTCCAAGGATCTATCATAAAATGTATCTGCACTGATCAACTTACTTTAATTTCATTTACTTTTAAACACATCACTAATGAAACACATTTAAAAGGCATTTTAAGGGGCCAGTGAGATATTTCAGCAGCATAAGCACCTGCCTGGCAAGTGTGAGGTCCTGAGTTCGACTCCCATATAAAGGAAAAAAGGGGCTGGTGATATTGTTCAGCGGCACAAGCACTTGCTGGTAAGCGCGAGGTCCTGAGGTCAACTCCTGGTACCCAAATAAAAATAAAAAGGCGTTTTTAAAATGTTATTATTTATTTATGTACTAATCTTTCCTCCACAAAATCATAAGAAACTGTTTTAAAAAGGCCAATGTAAATGAAGTAGAACGTGATATAAATATCCTTCTAGGAATAAATGTTGGACAAACTGGAGGGGTTCTGTTATTACTGCTTATCCTTTTAAGTGATTTTTCTATTACAATTTTAATTATATGATTTTAAATTGTATGATTTTAAATTATATGATTTGAAATTGTACAATTTTATAAAGACTTTAAAATTCCTTAATAAAACAAGCAGTATCTAATTTTTTTATAAAAGGTATAATGTCAAGTTAGCTTCTCAATGCTACTTCGAAATCAAACACGTTCTCTAAAGAACATTCACAATTACTCTCAGTTTCATCACAGACATAAGTTCAGAGAATTATAAGTATCAGCTCACCTGATTAGACTAAATTTTCTTATGAAGAAAAACACCCTTGCAGATGGCAAAATATCTTTGCACAAAGATACTATTGTATGATTAATGTTGAAACCTAATAAGCTGAACATATGTTCAACAAATTTCATACTCCATATTCTTTCATTTTCATGTCTAAAATAAAATCAATTACAAAATACTAAGTATAAAAATTATATCATAGATTGAAAGATATATTGACTATAAAGGATGATATTATATCTTTCTTGGTAAATGAAATATTCTTTTATACAAACTACACTACAAACAACACATCCTAACCACTTTAAAAAAAGTAAGAATTGTGGGACTCAGAATATTCTGATATAAGAGTAAAACTTGTTTATTTTATGTGTAAACTGAAAAACACCGGGTGTAATTGAAAATGATTTAAGAAATGTAAACGTTTCTTTTGTACACTTCTGTTAATTATTCAACCAAAAATTCCATGTATAAGACAACTAAATATTATCACTCTAAATCTCTATGTAATGTAGTCATAAGAATTACCATAAACAGAAGTCAAAATTACATTCTTTTTTTTTTTTTTTTTTTTGTGGGTACCGGGGGGTCGACCTCAGGACCTCGCGCGCCAACAGGCACCCGTGCCGCTGAGCGATATCACCGGCCCCTTTTTCGTATGTGGGTTCCGGGAGTCGAACTCGGGCCGTCACGCTTGCAAGGCAGGCGCTTATGCCGCTGAGCCATCTCACCGGCCCAAAATTACATTCTTGATTCATTAAAAAATACAAAACAGCATTGAGAAACCATGAACTGTGCCTGAAATATTTTCTAAATTATATTTTAATCAGTTATTATGAACTGTAACTTTAAATAGATCTATAGATTCTACATACAATAGTATGTCGTAAAGACTCTCCAATCAAAAGTCTCTATTGTGCAAATGTGTTAAATAGGATTTCCTGAGATGAACCATCCTGCTGTCCCACAGAAGTAACTGTAAAACTGTGTTCAGATTTTGGTCTGAATTATAATCTAATCTGACACCCACACAAAATGAGTGTTAATAGTTTTTTATACTCACTTGATTTGTGCAATATTTCTTTATGTAGATTTTATAAATCTATGACTAAACAAATGTAATCAGAAAACTCGCTTAACATCAAATTTTATAAAAACACACAAAGATGCACATGAATAGTTACTTTAGAAATCACTTTCTTTTCTTTTTTTTTTTTTTTTTTTTGTGGGTACCGGGGGTCGACCTCAGGACCTCGCGCGCCAGCAGGCACCTGTGCCGCTGAGCGATATCACCGGCCCCTTTTTCGTATGTGGGATCCGGGAGTCGAACTCGGGCCCTCGCGCTTGCCGGGCAGGCGCTTAAGCCACTGAGCCATCTCACCGGCCCAGAAATCACTTTCTATGTTATTTCAAGTGCAAAAATTGGGAATCTCTCCTATGCTATTCAAGTATATTAACATTTAAGTATTTCAAAAGTGAAGAAAAGTTTAAAAGCTTTCTAAACATCCATATTGCTCATGTTACAGGTTTTTACTTTTTTAAATATCAGACAAGCAGTAATTAAAAGATTTCCTTTTTCTTTCATTCATGTAAGATCTTGTGTACTTTTAATTAGGAAACCATTGGGATGAAATAACTCTCATTGAATGTTCTCAGAAATGCTGCTGAGATAATCTTCAGACTTCATTATAAAATTTGTCCACTCCTGACAAATGTCCTCCATGGAAAACTCTTCACCACCATATTCCAGTGGAAGAATGTCAGGAAAATACTGAAGTAAGCTTGGTTTGTAATTGTTCCCATGCATATGAATCTGAAATAACCAAAATGTTTTAGAAGGCATTCTCTCCCCTACTCACTGTATTAGATACATTTCCAGTGGAAAAATCAACCTCATAAAATTCCCTAATTACTTCCAAGGTAGGAGAGGATTTATATGTATTTACATCCTTTATTTTTTATAAATATTATTAAAATTATAAAATTAAAATTTATAAATATTATTTATGCTGCTGTGAATCTAAAAATTTATTACTTCATTAGATTTACATTCTTATAACTGCACAAGATTTGTGAAAAGATGGTGAAAATGTACTACCCAATATTAATTCATAGTAAATACGAACAAACATCTTAGCACATAATTGGGTATATGAGGAATAACTTACGTTGTATTGTATAGTCTTGACTAAACAAAATTAGATAATTATGATTGTTAATTATGATAGTTACATTTTCAAATATTTTAAGCTTTAAAATTTGATCATAGCTGGGCGTGGTTATGCATGCCTGTAATCATAGCTATTCAGGAATCTGAGACAGGAGGATTGCAAATTGGAGATTAGCATGAGTACTTTGGGGAGACCATGGCTAAACATAAAATAGAAATTCCTAGGGACATAACTCACTCTCCCTGGGTTCAATCTCTATTACTACTACTATTAATAGTAATAAACCATAAATCATAGAATGCTCTGAAATTAAGAAACCAACAGTGCATAAATGAATGAATAAATAAATAAATAAATAAATAAATAAATAAATAAATAAATTTTCCATTGCTAGGGCAACATGTTCATCTGTGCCGTCAACCATAATTTAAGCACTTACTATATGCTAGGATATGATGATTGATAAATGAGCATCCTATATTCAAGAACCTCACAATCCCAATCCTTGAATTTTTCTGAAATGTTTGAAATACTACCATTTAAATGAGAAGAGATTCTGTCTTCTCAAGAAGGAGGAAATAAGAAAACTTATAGTGTTTCCAATAAATTGAAAATGAAAAAAATACCGCTAGATTTAATTTTCCCCAAATTTTGACAATTCTATTTCATGTCAATTCATTTTCACTGAATTGCTTCAGTTCTTTTTTAATTTTTTTTTTTGCCCAAGGTGTTTTTTATTAGGTTCAGCTCATTTTTGTTTTTATTTGTCCAGATTATAACACTAAATAGAAAAACTTATTTTTAGATCTCTAAGAATTAAATAGAGGGTGAGCTCTGTTTTCAAGATACACTGAAGAGAGAAAAATGAACAAACTATGGACTTCTCTTTACCGACTTCCAGACTGAAAAATGGTGAGAAGTGTCCATTTTCATTAAAGCAGATAATTTATAGTTGGTTCACCTTGAAGACAGAAATACCCACTGGATAACCTGTAAAGAAGCTCTAGGGTCATAATTTCTTATCATTTCTTAAGATAAAAAATACAGTTTCTTCAGCTGAGGATGCGGCTCAGTGGTACAGTACTGGCCTCACATGCTATCACACCCTCAAAGCCCTGGATTTGAGTCCCAATGCAAAACAAAAACAAAAACAAAAAAATTATTATAATTGAGTCCCAATGCAAAAAAAAATTGTAATTCACATTATCACTATATTTAAATGATCTTTGAGATTTGAATTGTCAAAGTTTTCAAAAATGTTTTGTGTTCAAGGCAGTAAATGATGCCAAAGTTTATCCAAATACTCTACAAATTCTCCACAGATTGTTGTAGAAGGCAGCTTGCCATTCTTAGAGTTCAAAAACTCTATTTCAGCCCTTCAAAAATGTTAGGTTGTTCACAGATACTTTCACAGGATAGGTAAAACAAAACAAACAAAATCCATCAAATTTGTTTTCTTTAACTAATATATTAAGTCACACCTTTGGGGTATTATGGTTTTCAGTTACATGTTTTAATTAAGAAAAATATCTCTTAATATTTTTATAATACAGTAATACATTGACATGATTAGAAGTTAATATAAGATAAAAGATACACAGTGACCTGGGCGTGGTGGTGCACACCTGTAATCCCAGTACTCCAGGAGGCTAAGGCAAAAGGATTCCAAATTTGAGCCCAGCTTGTGCAACTTAGTGAGACACTCATCTCAAAGTAAAAAACAAAAGGTCTGCAGATGTAGCTCACTGTGAAGGCCCTGGGTTCAATCCTCAGTACCAAAAAAAAAGGAAAAAAGAAAGATACACAGTGAGATATTTTCCTATCAACCTTACCCTCATCTATTCCAGTCTATATCTCTACTCTGTTGCTTGTAGGTAATCACTTATTTTCCTGTATATTCTTTATGTAATTTTAACACAAATATAATTACATATTGTAATTTATTCCCTTTTTATAGAAGAGGTAGCATACTATCAATACTTCTCTGCATTTTCAATGTTTCACCTTACAAGTTATCTTACAAACTTGTATCCACTGTGTGGATGTATCATAATTTATTTAACTAGTCCCCTAGTGATGGAGACTTGGTGGTGTCCAATACTTTCAGCAGTGAATACTCTTGTACATGTAGTTTTGTTTAAATTCTCAAAAGCGCAACGGCTGTGGTTTTGATAACTGTGGCCACACTGCCCTCTACAGGTAATATATCATTTTGCACTACAGCAGGCAACGTGAGCGATCAGCCTTAAAACAAAGGGGCTTAATTTTTTGAATTAAAAATAAATACTAATTTGTAAAAGAAGTTAGCTTGTTAGATAAATAACTGAAAATACTGGCCCAATATATTGGGTTGATAGGAATGGGGAGAGTTAACAAAGCAATCCTTAGATAAAGGGATGTAGAATAGTGACTTCAACATGTTTTACTTACCCGTTCCTTAATTTTTTCAGGCAGGAATGGTTTAATCATGGAAAGTACAGCATGGAAAATTACCGGTTCATTTATCAAATGGATGCCACGAACTTTCAATGGAAATGAATCCTTTTGAAAATAAAAAATCATCTTAATAATAAAACATAAATATTACAATTATATTCGTAAAGCCAAGTTTCTTCCTTAAACACTTTCCAAACTTACAACAGTACCTAGAGTATGATTTTATTTTCAAAATGATTTATTCATTCAACACAAAAACCTGGCATATAGTTCACTGTCACTATATTAAGAAAAGATCTTTTGATAAGTTTCTCTTAGGCAAAGTCTTTTAAGAAAAAAGGAGTTAAGATGTGTTACACACATGTACCAACTCTGCACAAGGAATTAAACATCACATGCTGGAAACGTGTACAATAAAAAAAGAAGGGGATGAAGAGGCGGATGCAGAGTGGAGGGAGGAAGGGAAAGGGAATTGAAAAAGGAACAAAAAACAGGTACTAAATAAATAAATAAATGCTACTTTTTATGTGTCTCAGGGGGAAAAATAGAAATACATGTATATTTTCACCAGAAAATCCTTTACACAATCACATGAAATTGTTCTTTAATTTGAACATTTATAATTTGACATTTCTGCCAAAATTATTTTTGGCAAAAAAAAAAAACTCTCATGAAAATTGAAAGAATATAACAAAAGATACAAACTTTTTAAACATTTGACACTAGTATAAATCTTTACAATCAAAGTAATATTGGCTTATTTAGAATGCTTAAAGAGTTCTTTAAAAAAAAAACCCTCATCCAATAGTTTCTCTACCCAAGTTATGTCGTTAATAAGCAAACTTATTCTTCCAATGTTTTCTTATGCAAGGATTTTCTTTCCATCCCTAGTTTTATTTGGGGCTTTTTCTCCAGGTTCTCTCTATGTAAAATTTTATTTTAAACAGAATTGTTAATATTTTTTAAAAAGAATTTACATCCTGTTGTGTTGCATTGATTAAATACAATTTCTTTAATCATCATGAGTTTTAATATTGTTGCAAAAACCCATCAAGTGAATATACCATAATTTATGTAACCATTGTCCTATTTCCAGACAAATAAGTTGTTTCTAATTTTATTCTATTAAAAGTGATGCTGCAATAACTGTTCATGTATAGAAGAGTAGTGATTATAAACATGATTTTTACATTCAGATCACCTGGACTGGAATCCGTACCTCACTGCTGACAGAATGTGTGCCTGAGCTTTGCTATGTCCACCTCTCTGACATGGTTTATTAATTTGTAAAATGAGGAAGATTATAGTCATACATTGTAGGCTGGTACAGCCATTAAGAGGTAGTGCATTTGAAACACTTAGCAGAGCATCTGAGACACAGTAAGCCAGTATTATTATAGTAATCAAAGCCCTTCTATAGCTAAGATTATAGCTAAGAACCTCTAACTAGGTTCCCAGAAGTAGAATTAGTGAGTCAAAGATAACAGCCTTTTAAAAAATTTTTGGGGGAGGGGGACATAACAATTTTTACCTATGTGACATTTTATGGAATTAGTGCTATAATTAGTTTTGAGTCAGTTTTTCAATTTAGGAAGAAAATTTTAGTGACAAGAAAATGAAGTCACCACATTATTATTTAAATGTATAAATTCTGTGATTGTTAATTTTGTTACAATATTTTCCTATTATAAAATATAATTTACTACCTATTTGCATTATTCAGTTATATATTTTTCCTAAAATGTTATTTAAGTATCTAATAAATTTACCAAAAATTAAAATTATTTGTAAGTATGATACCTAACAGTTAAAATATGCACTTACTGTAAGTACAGCAGCAATCTTCTTGGCTACAAATGGAGTAATCTGGAAAGCATGTGAAAACTCCCAGCCTTCTAGGTCAAATACGGCCTTGACTCCATTCTGTTGAGTTTCTACTTCCCGTACAATAAGCTCAGATGTAATTAGACTTACACGAAATACATCATAAGCTGTAAACACTTTTGGGTCCCAACGTGCTAAAGAAAAAAAACACATTATATCTCAGTTTTGTGTAAAGAACCAGAAAGATTTCAAAATGGAACTAATTCTTTTTAGACTTAAAGGATCAGTAGAAATAAAAACAAGTTCAAGGATTATGAATTGAATAATAGATTAAATTGAGGTCCAAAGATATAAGCCTGTTTCTCCCTCCCTCCTCAAATCCCTGGCAAAGAACAGATTTTTAAGAACATGGGGGTGGGGGATATAGACTAGACTTGAGTGCCAAATAAGATCACGACTTCATTCATGAGAAAGCTGTTCCTAAAGATGGAAGCCTATAGCTATGCTATAAGCTCGGAGGTGTTAGAAATGGGAAAAGTTACAGCCTGGATTAGAAGGAACAGCTAGGGCCTCATAGTAAACATTGTACTTTGCATCTGAAATGGTCCCCCAAAAGCTTATGTGTCAAAGTCTTGATCCCCAGTGCAGCAATGTTTAGAAGTAGAGCCTTCAGGACGTGGTTACATCTTGAGGGCGCTAAGCGTTAATCAACTGATTGAACCACTGATGCATTCATAGCTTAATGGGCTACTGGGAACTGGTGGAAACTATAAGACGCGTGGCCTAAATGGAGGAAGTAGGTCACTGTAGGCACGCCTTCAAAGGGTATACTGAAACCCAGCCCCTTCCCCACTTTCTGCCTACCACTGACCACAAGCTGAGCAGCTTTCCTCTGCCATGTGCTTCCTGCCATGATGTTCTGCCTCATTACAGGCCCACAGCGATAGGACCAAGTAAACATAGACTAAAACTTCTGCAACCATGAGCCAAAATAAACCTTTCCTCCTTTTAAGTTGTTTTCCTCAGGTATTTAAGTTGTTTTCCTCAGTCACAACAATGGAAAGCTCAGTAATACAGTTGTCTTTGTGACAAGCAGCACATAGCAGATGCATGTCCCCACAGACTTGGACAGGAAATATGCGCTTGGGAAAGAAGAGCTGAGGAAACACCCAGGTAGCTACACGTGCCCAAGGAAAACAAACAGTGCCTGTGCTTCAGGGAAGTATAGACATCTTTGTCCACATACCGCATTCCTCCCCCACCATCCCTAGGACAGGCTTTGCAGGCAGAAATGACAGTAATGGACAAGCAAGTAGCCAACCTTAAAAAAAGATATGTGCCCACTAAAAATTGTAATATTATACATATACAGAGGAACGAAACTGTATAGATAAAGGTGCCCAAACTAAAGGGAGCAGTTAAGAAAGTGAGATACATTAGAAGAAATGTAAGAGTCTCAGTGAGGGGTTGGAGGAGGAATACAGAAAGCTATTATTATAGCAAAAGGCAATTATTTAAAAAGAATCAGTTAAAATCCTGGAAATAAAAAGATAATTCACTAAAAATTTAGTTAATGGGACAAGTGACAGAAAAGACACATGCAATCAGTGAATTTGAAAGATCAAGTTGAGGAACTCTCTCAAACTTGACATAAAAAGCCAAAAATTGATAAATATGAACAAAAAAGATGAGACAAATACAACTAAATCTAGAAATTTCAATATCCATCTAAAAAGAGATCTAGAATAATAGAGAACAAGAAATAGAGACAGAAATAGTAACAGTAGAGAATTTTTTTCCATGATGGAAAAAAGATGTGAAGTATTCAGACAGAAAGATCTATGGACTATCAAACAGAGAAATGACAAGAAAGATTATTCTAAACTAATGATAAAACTTCAAAAAAGCCAAGTTTCTGGCTTGGGCAACTGGGTAGGTTGGTAATATCGTTTATTAAGAAAAGTAAGAAGTGTTTTTAGTGAAAAAAATTGTAAGTATGAACATGCCCAAATGGTGGCTGGTGAGACATCCCACTGGATATGGCTGAAACAGGGAGTGGATTATATGGATCTGGATCCCCAAAGGGAAGATGACGGTAAAAATATGAAGTGTGACCCAAAAATACGGTGAATGCTTAAATTAAAAATTCATTACAGTAAAAAATTAGGATGTGTTATGTATATGTGTCAACTCCCCACATGGAATGTCATCATTCTGTACTAATAAAAATAAAAAATTGAAAAGAAAAAATGACATATTGCCATGAATCCCACTTGCTTTTAACACACTTGTCCCATCCTTCTTCCCACTTTCTGAGGAAGTTCTAGAAGTCCTCTTTCATGAGTGCTTTTTCATGGCTGCCTCAATATCCTGGATTGATTCAAAACATTTACAGCAATTTCTGTTAAACGAACACATTACAGTGTATGCTTATCCACCTTATTCACTGGATCTGGTACGACTTCTGGTACTTACCTAAAGTCAAAGTGACCAGGAAAGGTAAATGTTTTGAATCGACTGAGGACCTTGAAGCAGCCATGACAAGGCAATAACAATACTCACAACAGAGGACTTCCAGAACTGCTTCAGAAAGTGGCAAGAATGATGGGATAAGTGTGTTTGAAGCAAGGGGATGTATTTTGAGGGGGGGGTTAATGATCATGTATCTTTTACTGTAATAATTGTTTTAAATTTATACATTCACTGTATGCTTTTATCACAACTCAGTAATAATTCTGGGAGTTGATTTTGCATATACAGCAATCTATGGCAGGGATTGTCTTAGATCTATGTTTTTCTCTGTTAAAACAGGAAAACATGCATGCGAAGCAGAAGCTGAGGCCAGTGTCCTCAGGAATCTAAAACTTAAAAGGATGAGTAGAAAAGGTGACACCAACAAAGGAGATGAAGAAGGAACTGCCAGTTAGGTCACAGGAAAACACCAGGAGAATGTGGGCATTAGAGAAGCCAAGGGAAGAGGATATTTCAAAGAAAGAGAAAGTGGTTCACTGTACCGAGAGGTCGAGTGAAATAGAACTAAAGATGTTCATTAGATTTGGTGAAAATAAGGTCGTTGATGATTGTTTAAGGTCTTTTCAGCAGAGGTGGAGGTGAAACCAGACCAGAATAAAATAAAGAGGATCCCTGAGGAAGTGTGGACGGTAAACATCACTAATTTAAGAACCGACCATGGGCCAGTGAGATGGCTCAGTGCCATAAGCGCCTGCCTGGCAACGCGAGGTCCTGAGTTCGACTCCCAGTACCCACATACGAAAAAAGGGCCAGTGATATCTCTCAGCAGCACAGGCACCTGCTGGCACGTGAGGTCCTGAGTTTGACCCCCGGTACCCACAAAAAAAAAACAAAAAAACAAGAAGGGTGATGGTTAGGATGGAGGTGGGAGGGTTTCATGGGATTGAGGAAGAGATTTTGTTTTAAATGGCTCAAGTATGGCAACTTTAACTGTTAAATGGTAGCTTCTAGAAACAAGGAAGAAGCTAAAGATCTAGAAAGAGGAAGGATAATCAGCACTTTTAGGAAAGCACAATGGGATAGTCCTGGCTTTTTAAAATATTAGATTTCTGGTAAACATCTGAATAATCAATGCAGTTGAAAGAATCCTGTGCTGCTTCAGACACTGCCTGAAGGCTACCATAATAAAATATATGAACAGCACAAATGAAAACAGTTCCTGACCTAAATTTCTGAGCCAACCAATTGAATCGTCTGACCTCTGCTGTCCAAGACAGTAGCTGTTAGCTACCTGCGACTATTCAAATTTAAATTAATCATTCAATTTCTCCGTTAAAATAGCCACATTTCAAGTGCTCAATAGCCACATACAGCTGTAACTGGTGGCTACTGTAGAACAATTTCATCATCATAGAAAGTTCTGTGGACAGTACTAGATAGACTTTAGGCTCATTTAGGGCAAAAGTAATTAAAATTTTAATTCCTTCTCTAGCATCTACCTCACATTTATTGACTGATTATTATATACCAGGTAGTATTCTTGTTATATATGTGTGGGTATATGTGTGTATATGTGCATAAAGCAAGATTTAATGCTTGCAGCAACCCAACATGATAGCTTTTTATTATGCCCATTTTACACGAGTAAACTGAGTTGCTGCCACACAGCTTTTCATGGAGGTAAAATGTGGCAGAGGTGAGATTTCAACCCAGGCAACATACCCCATCACTTCTATTCACAAGAACTAAGCCAGCCAAACTTAATGTTTATTGTTAAAATTTACCTTTGCTGTTCTAGTGGAGTAGTTTGTCTTGAAATGCATAGAATTACATCCTCTGACATGTAGGCTCATAAAGATGGAAACTTAGTTTCATGGTGAGTTGTCCTGCTGTTGCGGAGGGGGAGGTCTCCTGCATTTTCTGTTTTCACTGCATAGATGGTATGGAGGGAAGGGGCTTATGCTAAGTTTATAGCAAAAAGCTCCAGCATAGATTTCTTTCTTTAGCTCTGCCCATTAATTCAATTAAACTTAGAATATTTATAATCTTTATTTATCCTATCCTTATATTTTACTCATAAAACTCTTCCAAATTTTTCATTTTATTCTACAAAAACATAACAGGGGAGATTTGCTAAATACCTTTCTGCCCTGATCCTATATGAACATACATGTTTTCATGATTTTAAAATACCCATGAGTTAAAAACACATTTTAAATTAATATACTATAAGAGACCCAGGCTACACAATACACCTATTGGTTCACTGTCAAGGATTTTATGATCAAGATAATACATTTGTTTTTGCACTATCAAGGTGTTCTTTCTTTACCTGCCCCAGTGGAGCACTGCAGAGCCCAGACATTCACAGGAAGAACCAGCTGAAGGTTTCAGTAGTATGTTCTTGGGGTCCTAAATAGAGTTGTCACATAAAATCTAGTATGCCAAGTTCAAGTTGAATTTCAGATGAATGATATAATTTCTTAGCGTAAGAATGCCCCATGCATACTAAACAATTATTAGTCTGACATTCAAATGTAACTGGGTACCCTATATTTTTATAATACCTAGGTTTCTTTTCTAAATAAAACATAGATATTGGCAACCCTATCTTTAAAGAGTTCAGGGAACTTCATTGCCCAGAACTTATACAACCTCCTCTGACACTAGTGGATGAAAGAATGGAAAGAACATTATGATGTCTGCTTTATAGATGATGACCTCATGATTAACCCAGGTTTATTGACACATAACCTCAGGCAAAAAAAAAAAAAAAAAAACAGAATCATTCTACTCAAGGATCTAATACACTTTCAAGAAATAAACGTAGAATCTTCTTGCAAGAAAGCAGCAGTTAAAGGTAGGGATCTTACCTAGTGGCAGGTGGCAAACACAAATATATAAAATAAATATTTAAAGATATAAATGTCAGCAGTTATGGTGGCATGTACTGTTAGCCCCAGCTATTTAGGAGGCTGGGGTAGGAGGATCATTCAGGGCCAGCTTGAGCAACACAGTAAGACTTTATCTCAAAAAAAAAAAGTAGACGATTCCATAATTTTCATGAAATGTTGATTGTCTATGTCCTATCAACTGAGCTATAAGAGGTTCCTGGGAACAGTGAGAATTCTTCTCCTTTACCTAGCATTTTTAACCAGACACAAAACTAAAGAAGTAGCAGAAGTTATAGGTCACCAAGTGCCATGGTCTGAATGTATGTGTCCCCACAAAATTCATATGCTGAAATCCAAAATCCCAAGGTCAGGGTATTAAGAGGTGGCCTTTTGCATGTGATTAGGCATAATAAGGGTGTGGTCCTCATAAGTAGGATCATTGCCCTTATACAAGAGACCCAGAAGAAGCACTTTGCCTCTTCCACTTTTGAGGTTTGAGTGAAATGTCTGTCTATGAACCAGCAAATGCCCTCATTACAACCAAATCTGCTGATTCTCTGATCTAGGAGTTCCCAGGCTCTGGAATTATGAGAACTAACTTTTTCTTTCTACAAGCCACCCAGCCTATGCGATTTTATTATAGCACCTGAACAGATAATACATCAACCTACAAAGAACCTGGGAGCACCTAAAAATGAAAGGGGAAGCAGTGAAAAGAAAAAGGAACTAATACCTTACAGTGTCTGCAACCATCTCCACAGGCCCCTGAGCACCCTGTCACACACTCTTCCATCCAAGGGTGTGAGCACCTTGCTCTTCACCCTGGGTGTTACTGAACAAATCATTCACATATTTATTCCACGAATGTTTAATGAGTATCCTCTATGTACCAGATCCTGTGATCAGTGCTTGTAATGTATCAGTGAACATGAAAGACAAAAATCTACAATCTCCTGGAGCTTTTATTGTTCAGAATTGTTTTTATAATTGTTTTTATAATTGTTTTTAAAAATTTTTCATATGCTCACACTGAGCCCTTTCACTTTATTCCACCATTTCTTTTCTCAATTTTTCTTTTCTTTTATACAGTGACCATGTGGGAAATGGAAGTAGGACTTTCACCAGTTTCTGTTAATTTTCTCACAACTGCCAAAATGTTGTTATATTTGGGAAATATTAAGATCTAAATTAAACCTACAGTAAATCCTAAAATCTTAAACTAAAACCTAAATTCTTAAAGATGGACACGCACTGTCAGTATTGCAGTAAAGGAAAAACGGAAGGAAAGAAGAGAGAAGAAAGAGGAGGAGGAAAAGGAAGGTAGGTGAGAGTTGTGTATGACTCACCGATTCTGTAAATAAGAACTCTGCTACCAGTGGGATCCCTGGATCCCAGAACTCCATGGTAGCCAGCCTTCAAAAGGCCAAGAATACTTCTAGGGTGTAGATCCGCACTTAATTCTGGACATTCCACTCTCCATTTATAATAGTTTTTTAATAACTGAAAAATAAAATTAACATTGTCCATAGATAACATGCATGGCAAGCATTTTGTAAAAAACGGAAAGCCTAGACATTGTGTCTGAATTTTGTTATCCATTATGTCAGAATTTTCATTAGAGATATCTTTTTAGCTGTAAAAATGAACATGGTGTCTTCTGTGATCATTAATCATGATTGTCAACTTGACTGGATTACAAAAACCTAGCAAGTTAGTAAAGCACACTTCTGGGTGTGCCTGTGGGGTGTTTCCAGGGATGATTGGCAGGTAGGCCCCAAACTGAGGGAGGAAGATGCACCCCAGTTGTCGGAGGCCCCATTCCAATAGGCTTGCAGCCTGAATAGAATTGAAGAGGAAGAAGGCAGAAGTCGGTCTTTGAAAAACTCCATTCGGCTTGAGCAGGTGTATCTTTGATTATTGTCACCTGTGGACATCAGATTCCAGTTTCTTCAGCTTTTCAACACAGACTCAAACCAGAAATTCTCTAGAGAACTTCCACACCCTCCATCTTGGATTAGTGCTGCTCCCTTCTGCTTCTCAGCTACCATGAACAGAGCAGCTGCACTCCATCACGCCCTTCTACCTCAATGTTTCTGCCATGGAACCAGCTAATCATGGACCGAAACTTATGAAACCATCAGCCAAATGAAACCTCTCCTTCTTTAAATTGCAGGTGTTGGGTATTTTGTCCCAGCAAAAGAAAGCTGATGAACACACCTTCACTGGGGATCTGAGCTGATAGGAGTTAATCATAAAGGTTGAGTAATTTTCAGTTGCTCATTACAGTAGTCTCCAAAAACAGCCACGAGTCCTCCCTGTTGGTACAAACATTCATTCCTTCCAGAAAAAGGTGAGATCTATTTTATTCCCTCCAGATAAATGTGAACTGACCTCACATTTAGTCAAAGCATTCTATTGTTTGACTAATAGAATATGGCAGAAATGACAGTGTGCCAAGCCTTAAAAAATCTGTTACATTCTGAATTTGCTTTGAGGATCCAGATACCATATAAGATTACTGAATGATAGTCAATGCAGACAGAAGCCCTGGACATTGAGAGGTCATCCTGGATAGTCTGAACTCAGCCAAGTTCCCACTTGATGCCACATGGAGCAGAGGTGAACTGTCCCCATGAGACCTCACCAAACTGGAGAACACAAACTACTGTGCTTTAAATTAATAAGTGTTGGAGTGATTTGTTACTTGGCAATAAATAACTGAAACACGACCTTTAGTATTTTTATTAAATATGGAAGAACAGAAACTAACAGATTTTTTCCATTAGAGAGGCTCTGCAACGTAGACAATAGATATTGGCAAAATACGACTGAAGGAATCCACTTCTTTTTATCTAAAAGAACCACCAGAAATGGCTAATCAATATATACAAATAATACAAACATTGGTTGCATATTGTGGAGAATAGTAAAGCAAATGATGCATTTAAAAGTTATTATGCTTTAGAACTGCGGCTGTAGCTCAGTAGTAGAACACTTGCCTAACATGCATGAGATCCTACTTTCTATTCTCGACACCGCCAAAAAAAATTCTATTTTAATATGCATGAGGCCAAGTGTTTCATCCTGAGCTCCACAGAAATATATATGGAGACTAATTTAAAAGCAAACATATATCTCAATTTTTCCAAAATCACAATATATTTGTTTTGAATTTATAGAGATCTATGAGAAACAGAATCACAGTTCAAATGAAAGAAGGACAGATTTTGAATTTGAAAGTATTCAGAATAAATATAACTTTATTAAAAATAAGCTGGCAATCATCTAGAGAAGAAAATAATACCAGAAGTCGAAGGTGAAATTCTGAGCCTTGGAAAATGTCACGGGCTTGAATGGCTGGGGGAAAAGAGAAGCTGTTTGGACTGAGAGAAGCAGCACCATGGTGTCCAAAATAAATCACCTGTCTGTCTCTGTCCCTCCCTCACTTTCATCTCTGCATTTTATAAACTCTTCTTAACTTTTAGAAAAAGAGGATATGGCTAAGAGTTAAATGCAACCGAGAGGTAAGAAAGAAGAAAAGAAAATGTGCCAGCAGAGAAATAATTGGTGACCTAAACATTTCCAAAGACAGTAAAAACAATAGGCACATTGTAGATTCTGAGATATTCATTCTGCTCTATAAGTTGAATTTTCCTTCCTCATCCTGTCCTAGGGGGCATCAGTGTCAATAGCATTTTACAATGCTTATTATTTTTTGATAGTCTCCTCAGACATAAAAGGAGGGCTTTTAATTCTGATTCAAGCAAAATGCTGGAAGCAGCACATTAGCAACATTATAAAAATAATAGTCTTGTTTCCATGTAGAATGATAAAAGCTGTGGCTTCATTAGAAGAGATCTTTCATATAATAGAGGCAGGGTGCTCAGCTTGTTCATCTCTGCAGACTGCTGGGCTCCCGGGAAATAGATACATGTGGTGAATGAGAATGAATTAATGCACAAGTAAATCAACTGTGGGTCTACACAGTGCCTTCTGTAAAGATGTGCACAGTGCTTTCACACTTCTGATACTTAAATTTTGCAAAGTAAAAGATCTAAACCCAGATCTTTGATCATTACTTTTCCAGTGATAGATTCACAAGTCCAGCTGATGTAAATACATTACATATGATGATGAAATTAAGACCACCCTATGTCCACAACAGCATCAAAAAAAATTGGCTGCAAATGAATATTCATTATTGGAAAGTGCCTGTTTTGTACAAAAGTCAGAAGTAAATAAATATTAAAATATTGTGCTTTGACTGCTTTATAGCAATTTCTTCCTATACTTTTCATGTGTTTTCAAACAATCAGATTTGGGCCACTTTTGTAGAGTACAATGGCATCGTTTCAATTCCTTTTCACAACTACCATAAGAAGTAACTATTGTTACCCCATTATGTTAGTAAGACAAGTAAAACTGAAAAATTATACACTTGTTCAGGGCAATATCTATCAGGAGCAGAGTGAAGACTGAAACTGACATGTGACATGGTAAACAGTACAAAATAAAATACATTTAGATGGAAATTAGTAGGGAGAGTCCATGGAACTTTGAAAGCTTCAAAGTCTTTTGAGAAAATTATAAAGATAATTAAAGGATGAAAAACTTCACATGTATCTTTTTGTTGTTGTTCCTAATAACAAAATACCCCAGATTGTGTAAGTTACAAAGAAAAGAGATTTATTTTGACTCATAGTTCTGGTCCAAGGTCTAGTGGCTGCATCTGATGATTCCCTTGCTAGCAGAGTCCCTGGCACAGGGTGTCGCATGAGAGACAGAAAGTATGTTTATTGTGTGTCTCCCTCTCTTTTAATAAAAATTTTAGTACATGTTTGTGATATATAATGAATATATTCATGGTGGGGTATTGGTATATATACATATTGCACCTTGATCCTTTTTACTTCCTTTTCCCCTCCCCTTCTCCCATCTCCAGATCCCCTTCCCATCTCACCAAAGTCTATCTCCCTGTTTCCTATTATCTTTCTTCTTATTTTGCTCTTTACCATTACTCTATCATGAAGGCTCCAGTCTGATGACCTTACCTTTATCTAATATTAATATCCTTGAAAAGGCCCCACTTCTAAACCAAAAGAAAAAAAGAGGGTAGATTAAGTTTCTAGTCTGTTAATACTTCACAGTGGGGATTAAACTGCACATACCAGGTTTGAAGGGGTCAAACTATATTCAAATCATAGTAAGACAGAACAAAAATATAAGGAACCAGGCTACTTGCCTGTAAAAGGCAGGAATCCATATGAACACATGGAAGAGGGAGAGGAGTTCATGATTGTTTTCATGTTCATTGCTGTAAACTGAAGGAGCCACCGCACCATACCCGACAGCACAGGCTCTCCTGAGTTTCACTCTAGTTCAAATCCCTGCTCCACCACTTAATATCTGTATCATTTTGACAAGTTACTCTGTATATCTCAATTCCTTCTAAAATGAAAAAATAATGAGATAACCCATGCAAACACTATTTACCAAAGTGTCTGGCATTGTATAAGCATGTTAGATATTAGGTTTAAAGGTCTTTATTGATTCATTACAACTTCAAATACAGACACTAAAATAATGAGAAAACTGAGGTACTATCAAGCTGTATGACTTATAAATCATGAGTAAGAAAATTTGAGTTGAATTAACTGCCACTGTAGAGGAAAATAAAAAGGTAGTTTCACACTGTTAGCCTTTTCTCTTCCCTTTCTAGTTGGCAAAAAAGTAAGACAAAGAGGTCACAGGCAGAAACTTGATTTCTATCCAATAGACTTGGTCCTGCTAGCCAATTCCTCAAGGGCATTGTATAAAAGAACCATTCCGTAACTGAAAGAATATATATATATATATGATATGATATATATGATATGATTGATTTGATGTATATGATATGATATATATCACAAATTATATCACTAAGTCTGGAAGTAGATTTTTTATTTACATATTACTTTTTCAAAGGCAGCTAAAATGAAATCAGCAGATCATACAATTTTTAATATTAGTCACCTCTAGTGATTGAAAACTACAATGAACATTTAAATTTTTTAAAATTAATGGAAAAGACACATTGCCATTTTCCCCCTCAAAAATGCTCTGTCTTGCTTTTAACACACCTTTCCCATCATTCTTGCCACTTGCTAAAGCAGTTCTGAAAATCTTCTTCAGTGTGTGTGTTTAATTTTACTGTCATGGTTGCCTGGATGTCTTGGATTTACCTTTCACGATTATTTTCACTTGGGAAAGAGCCAGAAGTTGCATACTGCCAGATCCAGTACATAAAATGAATTAGGACACACTGTAACATTTTTACAAACCTGCCTTTCTCTTGGATGGCACTCAGCAGCAGCATTCACTAAATTTTTATCATACCTCATAATGACACTCACAAAAGAGGACCTCCAGAACTGCTTCAGAAAATGGCAAGAAGAATGAGATAAGTGTGCTCAAAGTGAAAGGACTATTCTGAAAAGGATTAATAGCTATGTGTCTTTTACAGTAACGAAATTTTAAATTTTAAAATTCATTTTTTTTTTTGTTTTTTGTGGGTACCAGGGGTCAAACTCAGGACCTCGTATGCCACAGGCGCCCGTGCCGCTGAGCGATATCACCGGCCCTGTATTCGTATGTGGGTTCTGGGAGTCGAACTCAGGACCTCGTGCTTGGCAGGCAGGCGCTTATGCTGCTGAGCTATCTCACCGGCCTCATTGTATATTTTGATCACTCCTTGTATATATGCTTTGTTTAAACTGCACTCTTCATAAGACCTGAAACTACACATTCAGTAGCTGCTGAATACATATTAGTTTATTACTCATGGTAGTGGGACAATTGCATGGCAATAGAACATACGGAAAATAGATAAAGCTGTTTTCTTATTTTAGTTCTAACATCAAATAAATCCCAATAAAAGGGGAGAGGTAGTGCATACATCACTCTAGGAAGCTAAGACAGGAAGATCACAAGTTCAAGCCCAGCCTGGGCAACTTAACGATACTCTGTCTAAAAATTTAAAATAATAATAATAATAATAATAACAGGGCTGTAGGTTCAGTCCCCAGTATTGAAAAAAAAAATTCCAATGGACCAGTGACATCAACGTACAAAAGAGAAAACATCCATTTCTAGAGAAAATTTTGGATAAGAGAGCTTACAAAACCCCAAAGCAGGGACGGATACAGCACAAAGATGAAGACATATGAAGATATAGTCAGTGATGGAAGAGACCACAGCTGCCATGTTTATGGTATCCTGTGCACTACTAGGCTCACTGTAGAAACATGCACACTGCAATCACTGACTGCAGGAATGAACGAACAGCATGCATGACAACACTACCATTAGCTGTTAACAATCTCTATGTACAAAAACGGGACTGGTTAGAAATACTTAATATAATCTATCCATATTATGGACTAACAGGAGCCCAATAAAGAATAAAATCTGGCTCAGCGGCTTAAGCACCTGCCCGGCAAGCGCAAGGGCCCGAGTTCGACTCCCGGAACCCACATACGAAAAAGGGGCCGGTGATATCGCTCAGCGGCACGGGTGCCTGCTGGCACGCGAGGTCCTGAGGTCGACCCCCCGGTACCCACAAAAAAAAAAAAGAATAAAATCTTCGTGCACATGCTGATGTAAGATGATCTAAATAATAAGAAAGACAAGATGTAAAACACAACACACCTGCTTGCGTGAGCATACATTATGTCTGGAAAGATAAACAAAAAACAGAGGCATGGCCTCTGGGTACATGACTGGCAAGCTAAGGTTTAGGGCAGGAAACTTCTTTCCTTTAGATAATCTTGATCCCCAGTGCCACACACACACACACACACACACACACACAAAGCCAGGGATATAGTTTAGCCAGGGATGTAGCTCAGTGGCATAAGCCCCTGCCTGGCAAGCACAACATCATGAGTTTGATTCCAGGTACTCAACAAAAAAAAAAAAAAAAAAAAAAAAATTACTGTTTTGTATTACCTGCATCATTTTTACCATGCTCATTGCTTTTTCAATAAAAATTAGTTTAAAAAAACTTATACTGAGATTGGAATTCTGTGCTGTATCACCATCCTTGTCACTCACCGGTGACATGGAGTAAGGCACTTAGAGGGCCAGATCTGGTTCAACTGCTGAGCGCTTACTGCGTTCCAGGCACTGTGCTGGACACATCTTGTTCTAACGATTAAATTGTTTAATGTTCAGCCCTCGCAAACAATCAATAAAGTAAGCGTCCTCACCATCATTGACCAGATAAGGACACTGCGTCCCTAGTGCCAAACTCAATGTTGCAACTCTCTGATTGCAGTCTTTCCACCACTTCTCTTACCCAGCTGTAACACACCTGGAAACACGAAAGAACCACCTCATCCCTCCTCGGTTTTCAAGATATCTGTGGTTGTTTTACTGTCTTTATATTTTAATATTACTATTAATAATACTATTTTGCTAAGGTATGGCTTCAGATCTTCAGTGTTACCGGTAATTTCATTTCCCCCGCAAGTTATCTGCTCAGATGCGACAAGAGTGAGCTGCCTGCTTTTCTACTGTTACTCTGTTTAATAACAGATTTTCTACCCTGAGAGGAAGGCAGTTATCCCTGGCCCCCCCAAAGTTGACAGGCTGTGGAGACTTATATCCGCAAGGGCTAGTCCCAGCGCTTGCGATCAGATGGGCCAGCGCCCCGGGGGCTCCAGCACTTTTCTAGGTTTACCATTTCCAATGACACAGAGCAACTGGAAGGACCGGAGAGTCACCGAACACCGACAGCACAGCGCCCACACGGCTCGGCGCACGCTTACCCGCCAGGCCAGGTCCAGGTCGAAATCCCGGGCGCGCAGGAACCGCAGCAAGAAGGCGTCTGTGAGCGGCTGCGGCGCCAGCGGGACGCCCGCCTCCCGGGCCCGGCGCCTGAGTTCGGCCAGGCCCGGCTGCAGCAGCGGCGAGTGATCCGGAAGCGCATTGAGCTGAGACCCGGTCGCCGGCCCCGGCCGCATCTCTGCCATGCCAGCCACGCTGCGGCCGCTGCAAGGCTGCGGGGAGGAGCGCGGCCCGCGCGCAGCCCTCCGCCCCTCCCCTGGGGCCGCTGCCCAGCTCACTCCCAGCGGCCAGCCCGCGGCCTCCGGCCCTTCAGCCCGGCCTGTGGGAGGGCCCGGGCTGCCTCTTAAGGGAACCCGCGGGGTGTCCCTCCGTGCTAACTGGCTATTTTAAATAGTACCGGAGCCTTCCCCATTATGGGGAGTCACTGGTGCTCAAGGTCTAGAACAGATGTCAATGCTTTGGGGTGTTTAAAAATCATCTGCCAGAAGAGAGCTCCCTCCCTCTCTTCCATTCTTTCTATAGAATCTTGGAGCTGGAAGGAGCCTTAGAACTACCGATTAATATTGTGCATGTGGCACAGCGCTACTGCAGTGGCATAGCTAGACTTCGTGCTGCCCGGGAAGGTCCTTCAATGCAAAGGCCAAGAGGCAAAAGGCGTATGGAAACCACTCCACACAATTCGTGTGTAAGCAGTCATGCAGCTAGAGACGCTGCTGCTGGGTTAACTCGCACATAAAAAATCCTTAACATCAAATATAGTTCAAAAGAACCTTAAGTTATTACCATATAATTTTCTTTTGGACATTAAGGCCGCCCAAAAATGTGCCTCCTGGGGCAGACCGTCTGCCCGCTACCCCACTCCCCACCCTCACCCCTCAACCCGCCAGTTAAACTGCTGCTGAGCTTTACCGTGCGCGCACACTCCTGTAGCAGGGCTCTCTGCCTCACGCTATTACAGCAGCAGTTTCTAACATGCCGATTTTATAAAGCCACCTTAAGACACTTAGTACTTCTGCCCTTCCTCCCCCTTCCTATCCAGAAAAACTCTTTTGAGTTCTTGGCACCTGGCCCTGTTAATGTCAGAGAAAAATAAACACACCTAGCAAGTGTCTAAAAGGGGGAAAAAAACCAAAAAGCAAAAAACCAAAACGCTTTGTAAACACGGTAAACTTACTCTGCTGCACTTTATCACCACTGAATTAAGTGTGTCTAGTCTCAGGGAATAGTCCAAAGTCCTTTTATGATGAAATCTATGGAATAATGGGTAACTGAGATGAAGCAGGGAATTGATGCAGAAATTGAAAGGTTGTTAAACTGGTTTTGTTGTTGTTGATGATGACGATGTTGTTACTGTTGGGATTTTTAGGTTTTCAGTAGTACTAAGGATTGAACCCAGGCCTTCTCACAGACATACAACCCTAGACTTTTTATTCATTTATTTATTTTAATTTTGAGACAAGGTCTCACTGACTTACCCTCTCCCCAACTTGTGATCTTCCTGCCTCACCTTCCCAGACTGATGGAATTACAAACTTGTGCCACCAGACCTGGATTAACGCTTAAACTGATCTTTTCTTGATTTCTTTACATTGAAGTTATCCTAGAACTGACTTATTGAGTGGGACCTCATGAAACTAATTCTTTTTAAATGTATAATGTATTGCCTGGTAAGTGCTGGGCTTGCCAATAATACCTAACATTTGAGTGGCATGGAAACCTGACATTTCATTCACTAAAGAGTTATTGAATGGTTTCTGTGGACATTGCAGTGAACAAAACAGACAAAACTCTCACCTTTGAATTTTCTTTCCTGAGGAAAGATAAGAAACAAGATAAATCAATGAATATGGTATAAAAGATGATGATGCATGCTAAAGGGGATCAAAGCAAAGCAGAGAGTAGCACCTACAGTGAAGTCGAAGAGACCTCTCCCCTGCATGAGTGAGGCCTAGGAGTGTCTGGCATTGAGGGGTTACAGGTTTGACTTCTATTCTGCAGGAAGAGATGGAACATCATTAGAGTAAATAATTAGAATCCAATGAGAAAGTTAGCACAAATGAGGCATAGAGATTCCAAGCTTGACTTCGTGTTGAAGTGAGATGGAAAACTATTGGAGTAGAAGTTTGATGGGTAAACACAGAAAGTGTATGTGATGGTTGGTTGATCTCAATTGTCAACTTGATTGACTTGAGGGATAACTAGATTAGTAAATCACACTTCTGGGGTCTGGTTGGATAATGGAGGAGGGACTTTGGAGACTATATTGTGTCCCTGACCCCTTCCTCTTTGTCTCTTCCACTGTTCTCTGCTTCAGTCTGCCATGAGGTGATCAGCTTTCCTCTGTCATGCCCTTCTGTTATATTTCTGCTTCAGACCCAGCCCACCATGGATTGAAACCATGAGCCAAAATAAATCCTTCCTCCTTTAAGTTGTGTATGTCAGACATTTTGTCCCAGCAGTGGAAAGCTGACTGATACAATGTATGAAAGAGGTATGGCGACCAAGCTAGAGAGCACAAAGGAGATCTCCTGACTGCCTAATAGCCCTGGGAAGGCCTCACAAAGGGCCATTTGCTTGGCCTCAGTGGATGCACTGGGAGCATTTGCTGGGTGAAGGAAAGTGGAGGAGGGCAGAAAGAAAAGTACCAGTCAAGGAGGAGAGACTGTGCAAAGCCTTCCTTGGAACTCTTCATGAATAAAAGAAAAGGGAGGGTGACCCCTCTTTGGCAGTTTTAAGTGTATGAAAGTAAATTAACAAGATAGAATCCATTTAGCAGGTGCTATGGCTTGTGTTTAGATGTCCCCCCAAAGCCTCATGTGGTCATAGGTGGGGCTTTCTCAGAGGTGGCTGGATCTAGAGTGTGTGATGCTGGAATTGATTCCTGGTGCAATGTTATAAGCGAGGGCACTAGGATTAAGGGTGTGAGTGCTACCTGCCCTAAGTAGCCTAGATAAGATATAAAAGATAGAAAGAGTTGCTTGCTTTTACTGTCTTCTGCCTGCAATGAACTGTTTCTCCTCTGCAATGCCCCTCTGCCATGTGCCACCCCGCCTTGGAGCTGGCCAACTATGGACTGAAACCTCTATAAACTGTAAGTCAAATAAACTTTTGCTACTTTAACTTTGGGTGTCAGGTATTTTGTATCAGCAATGAGAAAAGTAACTAAGACAGCAGGTTTTCTTCTCTTTCAAATAATTTTTTTTCAGAAACACCCTCTGACTTTCAAGTTCTTGCCATAAGTTTTCAAGAGATTTTACCCCACTTTTGTTTTGAAGCGTTTTCAAATTTACGATGTTTATATTATACTTTGGTGAGCTCTCATGCTTACTGAAAATGCGTCCAGGCCTCTGGTATACAAATTCAGAAGGGATTTCTGGAACTAAAGGTGTATTAGAGTTCTCTAGACAAACAGAACCAATAGAATGTATGTATAATTATAAAAGGAAATGTATTAGATTGGCTTACACCATCAGAGTCTGGATAATCTGGAGAGCTGGGGGAAAACAGTAGTTCTCCACAGCAAGAAGCTAAGAGTCAGAACAAGAGGGACTTGTGATGCAGTCCTAGTCCAAGGCTTAAGGCCTGGATGTTCTCTTCAAAGTCGCTGGTGGGTCATGGAGGAGTGACTTTGGAGACTATACATAGACATCCAAAAGCGTGCCTTATCAATTTTCTAGGTATCTCTCAATGCAATCAAACTGACAACCAAAATTAACCATCATCAATTATATGAATAAATAAAAAAAAAAGAAAATCAATTCATATTTGTTCAATTGGCTTATAATGTACTCATGAAATTATTTAATAATTATTCACCAGCACATAATAACTTGTAAGTATACCAATTTATTTTACTTTTAGATCCTCAGAAAAGACATAGCTATTTATTACAGTTAAGATAACATTTTTTAAAGGGGTAAAAATTTATGACTCTGACACATATATAAAAATGAACATGTGTTAGAGATTTTATTCAGCTCATAAACAGAAAGCCAGGGAGATCTTATACCAGTTTCAAATGAGAAATTGAAACACATACTTATATAAAGGATATTGAAATGAATGTGCAAATGGAGGCAAAGCTAACTTCCTTTATAGTGAGAGAAGAAGGTCACTTGACATTCTATCAAGCAGGACAGAATTGCATGTTCTTAGATAAGAATTATTTACCTTTGCTGTGCCAAACACATTCACTGGAAGAAAGATAGCCTCTTTAATAAATGGTGCTGGAAAAACTGGCTCTACACATGCCGAAGATTAAAACTAGATCCATATCTTTCACCATGCACTAAACTAAATTCAAAATGGATCAGAGATCTAAATATTAAAACAGAAACATTAAATCTGCTGGAAGGTAGGATAGGTAAAACCCTTGGAGACATTGGTGTAGGCAAAGACTTTATGAATAAAAACTCAACCGCACGGGAACTATCCCAAAGAATCAATAACTGGGATCTCATCTTATTAAAAAGCTTTTGCACAGCAAGAGAAACCACCAACAGAGTGAAGAGACAACCCACAATGTGGGAAAAAATGTTTGCCAGCTGTTCCTCAGACAAAGGATTACTATCGAGAACATATAAAGAACTCAAAAAAATCAGACCTCCCAAATTTAAAGACCCACTCCAAAAATGGGCATCTGAGATGAATACACATTTCTCAGATGAAGAAATACTAATGGCAAATAAATATACAAAAAAATGTGCAACATCACTAGTCATTCGAGAGATGCAAATTAAAACAACACTGAGATACCATCTCACCCCAGAAAGAATGGCTACTATTAAGAAATCAACTAATAACAAATGCTGGAGGGGCTGTGGGGAAAAAGGAACCCTTCTCCACTGTTGGTGGGAGTGTCGACTGGTACAGCCACTGTGGAAGTCAGTGTGGAGATTCCTCAGAAAACTAGGGTTGGAGGTCCCATTTGACCCAGCTATTCCCCTTCTGGGCATCTTCCCAGAAGAATTAAAAACATCGTACCACAGCGATATATGTGCACCCATGTTTATAGCAGCACAATTTGTAATAGCCAGATCTTGGAAACAACCCAAATGCCCATCAACTGAGGAATGGATAAGAAAGATGTGGTATTTTTATACAATGGAGTACTATTCAGCCATAAAGAAGGATAAACTGGAGACTTTTATAGGTAAATGGATGCAACTCGAGAAAATACTCATAAGTGAAATAAACCAGAAGCACATGTGTAAGCATCGTATTATCTCTCTAGTATGAGAAACTGAAAGAGTAAATAAGATCCAAAATGTACAATAGACATGGTGAATCAAAAAGAAACTGGTCAAAAGGAAAGAGAGACTGGAATAGGGAAAAGAAAGAAGGGAAAGGGAAAAAAATTGTATATATATATATATAAGATGGTTAAGATAGATACACTACCATTTTTACTTAGTTCATTGAAGAGTAAGGTTTGTGCCAATAATGTTTGGACAATTGAATGCTAATGTCTGGTGTCCTGAATAACTAACTTAAAGATAGTAATACATAATGTATTAACCATTGTTACCCTCCTATTATGTTTGTTTGAAAATTTGTTCTTCTTTTGATTTGTTTTGTTTTTTCTTCTCTTTAAAATAAAAAAAAAAAAAAAAAAAAAAAAAAAAAAGAATTATTTACCTTTGCTATTAGTTATCTACAATCTACATAGTTGTGAAATATCTTCAATAGAATCAAAATTAGATAACCTGAGAAGTTTCATCTCAAGGCTATCCAATGCATAATTTTCGAATTCATATACAATGCATAATTTCCACTAATGTATGTGTTTCACCCTACGTCATTTGGGAAACCTTATTTAAAACATTCTAAAATAATATTTATCACAACAAAAATTAAACTCATTGTAGCAATCAGTATTATTTTGCCAATCGTGTTTTATGTATCTCCCCTACTTTGTTTGTTCGTTTGTTTGTTTGCAGTGCTTGAAATCAAATCCAGGGCCTCTGGGACATAATATGCCTATTTTTATCACTTTATTTTCTTCATTTAACAATATTCAGAAGACTGCCAGTTAGTATCCCACCAGGAAATAGATGGCACACTCAAAAGGAGCAGTTGACTAGAGTTTACAGAAGGGAAATATTTAACAGATGTAGGCTGAGTAACCAACAAGATGAAACATACCAGACCCAGATACATGGGGACCACTATTGCCCCTCATTTGAAAGAACAAGGGAAGGGACTGTTTAAGAATATAGTGAGGCTCAAAACTTAAGGAAAGAAATGTCACCAACTATGGGTCATAGTTTTTTTCCCACCCTGTTTCTATGCCTTTTACTGTATGAGTTTTTCATACTTGTCATGAAAGAAGTGAAGTCCTTATCCTCAACCCATGCATTTGGGCTTGTCCACAGAAAGGAGCAGCCATAGTGGTGTCACAGTTCTAAAAGGCATTTTTCCATTTCTTCTTTTGCATTTCTGTCATCATTATGAGAATGTGCCTGTGTGAACCTATTGGTTAGTGACACCTGCATCACACTCAAGTTTTCCACTGGCTTAGCTGACAATATTCCAGATCAGCCAGGATTTGCTAATTCCAAGCAAATGAGTAGTTCCAGCCAACATCAGCAGAGCCAATGAGCCAATCTCAGCTAACCTCAGAGATGCGAGCAGTAAATGTGATTACTCGTTCTGTAACATCATTTTGGCAATAGGTAATAGATTCACTGTTCATATGATCTAAACTGATATTCATAGCCACTTTCATCTACTACCCATTCTGTGATCCCTTTATTCTCTACCAATGGAATAGACTCTTTTCCCTGAAGAGTTAACCAAAGCCTTCATATCTACAAGCTCCAAATCCTTGATGGCCCTGACTTTGGTGGGTTGATGGGGTTTTTATTGATTACTACCACAGATCAAAGGGCTTCTGGGTGAATTCCCTAGGTTGCAAACATAGTCTTCGCCCCTATTGTGTAACAGAAACCCAATTTCCCCTTAGTACTTCAAAACCATCACTTTGGCCAGTACCATGGCCAAGAAGCAAGAGAAGTCCTAATGGCTATGGGGACAGTTACAGTTTCTAATGTATTGGAGTAATTGTTCCCTGGTGAAATCATTCTTCTTTTGGGCATTCAGGCCTCCAAATATGCTAAACTAGAGCTTTTGGGTATGCTAAGCAAAACATTTCTTAAATAGTTTATTAAATGTAATAGTAAGAAGGACTATGATATTTGCTGCCCTTTGTTTTCTGTGCCCTTGCAGAATGACAGTGTGCTGATGCACCATACACTGGCCACATGTTTAAGGTATACTTGCATCCTCAAGGACAGGTCACAAATCTTGCAGGATGTTGTCTTCCAGGGGCAACTGCTACTGAGTCTCAGCTTGGTTCTTTGTCAGTCTTTAATTGATTCTAAGTCACACAGCTGCTTCTAGCTTGGGGAAAAGTTTTTAAGACCAGGAGATTCTGTTAATGCTAGCCCTTTGCTACACTTATGTGCTGTAGAACAAATTCTATAGTCAGAGGCAATGATATGTCAGATACCACAGTGTTTATAAGGTATCCGTAAGTCAATCCACAGTACTGTTTGTAAAACCACTTTGGTATGCAAAGTAGACTATATTTGACATGTATGTATATATTTTTTACAGTATATTTGAAATATATATATATATATATATATATATATATATATATACAGAATCCAGAGCCTTCCTACTGAACTATATCCACAGCCCTTTTTTATTTTGAGACAAAATCTCACTAAGTTACCCAGGCTAGGCTTAGTCCTCCTGCTTCAGCCTCCCAGAGTGCTAGAATTACAGGCATGTGGCACCACACACAGTTAAAATATGTAACTTTTATATGAAGATTTATTACTGCCCCTCCCTGATGGAAGCAGCTCAGTATAATCATTGGGACAGTGGCTGGATTATTTCCTCAGAAAAGGGTGCATGTTGGAGCTGAGCGTTAGTGTCTGCTGATGGAAAACTGAGAGACTGATCAGAATTAGTAAAGGGAAGTCATGTTTTTGAACCCACATAGAGATTACATTCTTGTCACCATAAACACTTGGTAGTCAAATGTATTGAGCAGGCAAGAGGATACCTGGGGAAAAGAAGGTAAGAATCACCCACAGGATGGGTCATTTTATCCCTTTGATTACTTAGCCTTCTCTGCAATGAAGGCTTCAGGTGATCCTTTATCTTCACCTTTCCACCATAAGTTGTCAGCAAGGAGCATTTACATTCCTGGTCTGTGTCCATTTCAAGAGATACATCCACATACACTTCCACCATCTGTCTTATTGCCAGTGCTCCAGTACTTCTCATTCAAAGTCCCCTATTTAACAGACCATTAGCCCATGACCCTAAGTCAGAGTAGATATGTATTTAGGCCTTCTCTATTCTGACATGAGTTAACCAGATGTACCTCCTGAAATTCTGCCCAGGGGAATGATTTCCTTTCACCACTGTCAGGAATGATACTCCATGAGGTTGTAATGCAGCAGTTGTTCACATCCAGTTGGTTCCATTGTAGTGTAGGCCTACTAATAAGTTAGGTCATGCTTTTTCCTCCTCTGTTTATTAGCCGTAGGGAGACCACATAAGGCTATGGATGTGAGTTACCAAAGTCATAGGAAAGCAGTAGGGGTAGGTACTACAGGGACATCAGCTACACACATGTGAAATTTATCTGTGCTTCTTGACCTATTAGTCCCTGAATTTGTATATACTCTTTCCTTTTAACAACAGTATACTGCTGCATGCATTCAATCATATGATTTGGTAGATCAGAAAACAGACCATGATGGGCAATTCGGGTTACACAGCTACTTGGCATCTTGACCGAGTTTCTACCAGGGTCCAATTGCAAGTGAGAAGCTGATTTTTGAATGAATAAGTATTGTGAGCAGAACAGGGTATGCATGACCTCAATAAAAACCTTACAAATCTACACTGTGATTCTCCAATTCTCCCATTTAATGGCACAATAAAATGGGGCATAAAGCCAAATAACCAGGCAATTGGTGCTATAACCTGGGCCTATGGCTAAGCCCTTTCTTACCTTATACCTCATTGAACACTGGAAGCCCGAGAACTGGATGATAAATGGTTACAGAAGCACACTCAAGTGTGGTACTTTGGACCAGAAATGTTTCAGATTTTGAAATTTTATATATTTGTTGTATCAGTTAGCTTTGTGTTACTACAACAAAATACCCAGGGCAACTAATCTATGAGAGAGAAAGGCTTTTTTAGCTCGCAGTTTTGAAGGATCATAGTTCAAGATCAGGCAGGGCCATTTGTTTGGCCTCCTGTGAGGGTGGCACATTATGCCAGGAGTATATGTTGGAACAAGTGATCATCTCTAGAACATGAGCAGAGCAAAAGAGAGGATGAGTGGGGTCAGGTTCACTCCTTTCATGACTTCACAACCCCAATGATTTAATAGACATCATCTCAACATCACCACTCTGGGAACCAAGATTTTAATCAAAGTAGACTCTTGGGGGCACCCAGGCAACACCCAAGCACAGCATTTATGTACACATAATTCAGTATCTTGGGGATGGGTCCCAAGTTAAAACATGAAATTCATCTTTGTTTCATATACATAAAAATACAATACACATAGCTTGACAATGATTTTCTATGAATTTTTTTTTTAGTGTGCCTGCAGTTTGACTGTGACCTTCAAAAAATCCTATAATTATAGAAAGTCAGGTATGGAATATTCCACTTGTGGCATCTTGCCAGCACTTGAAATTTCAGATTTTGAAACAATTCAGATTTTGAATTTTTGGACTGAGGGTGCTCATCCTAAAACATTGCCTCCAAAATAGGAAAGCCCAATCAAATGTGCCTCTTTCTTTGTGGTGAGAAATAGCAATTGTAGCAAATTCCCTCACTTTAGTGGGAAAAGCTCAACGTGTTCCAGACTAGAAATCTTATTGACGTGGCAGCACCTTAATTCATGTGGAGTTCATCTATCCACTGGTATGCAGCATCTAACTGAAGTATTTCATCTGATGGCAAATTCACATAATGTAACCAGTGTGCACAGTACTTTTCATCTTAACCCTTGATGCACCCTCCACTCTTCTCTGTGTGGAACAGGCTGAACTTGACTAATTTCCTCTCTGTGTTCTCTTACTTTCTGGCTCCTAGTTGCATTTGGCCAAAGGAAAGTACTAGCCAGAGATGGGGCTTATTTGAAGCCAAGGTCTTATTCCCCTTGCCTCTTACCCATGGAGTCATAAAAAGTTGACTGTACCCCCTATGGAAGGTCACAATGCTTTGCAGGTGACCCTTTTTTACAGTTACAACTATTCTTTCTAGGTGTTCATAGCCACCTACTCCTTGTCCATTTAGGTCTGTGTTGGTTTGCTAGGGCTCCTTTAACAAATTATCACAAAGCAGGTGGTTTACACAATAGAAATTCATTGTCACAGGTCTGGGTATAGAAATCTGAAAACATAATGTTGCACGATTTTTCCCCTTTTTTAGAGGATCTGAAAGAGAACCCATTATGTGCCTTTTCCTAAAGATGATCAAGTTCTCTCAGAAACCAGGAAAGTTTCCATAGCCTGGAAGAAAGATTACAACACTTCTGCATGAAGACAAACTGTTTATTATCTTATTGGTAGAAATTGGAAAGTTAGCACAATGTTATTTGCTCCACTCAAAAAACCACACCTAGAAATTCATCTCTAATGGTCATCACTGCTGGATTAAGTTGCAATAATTCACAGCTATTTCCTAAGATGTCTAGTTTTTGCCAACCAAAGGGGTAAGTTAAATATTATCAGCTTCTGCAGTTACCTAGAGATATGGTACTTTTTTGGTTTTTTGTTTTTCCTGGGTGAAATAACGACAGTGGGAAGCAAGAGACTGTGTCAGGATCAAGGGTCTCTGTCTCTTTCTACTAAAATAACATTTATTCCATGAGTTAGGGGACCAATATGGGAATTCTGCCAGATACTAAATACATTTCTTTCCACTACAGATTCTATAAGTGAGGAAATGGCCACAAGGTCAGTCTTCTTTCTCATCTGATCCATTGTAAAATAAACTTAGGTCAAGGCTTGATCTCCATATGCCCCATTCTAACTGGAGACCATGGTAGCATTTAGATCTCTGAGAATCAGCTTATTAAAATCCAGTAATCTTTAGAATCTCTAAGTATTTTCCTTTCTTATTGCTCTGTTACCTTGACAAATGGTTGCAAGTTCCTCTGGGACAGTTCCTCTAGGCTTGATGTACACAGTGTATACCAGTTGCAGAAGATGTCTGCATAGGGATCTGGCTCCCTTCAATCAAGGAATTCTACATCTGTGAACCAAGAACTTAATATTTAGATGTGTGAACTGGATATTTGTTTATCCATTTTTAAACACTGTATACCATTCTTTGGCTATGTGGTAAGAATCATGTAGATCACTAAATTTTTAAAAATTTCTCCTCGGGCCGGTGAGATGGCTCAGTGGCATAAGTGCCTACCTGGCAAGCACGAGGGCCTTAGTTCAACTCCCGGTACCCACACACGAAAAAAGGGCCAGTGATATTGCTCAGCGACACGGGCGCCTGCTGGCGCATGAGGTCCTGAGTTCAATCCCCAGTATCCACAAAAAAAAAAAAAAAAAAAAAAAAAAAAAAATTTCTCCTCATGCTATGGTCTGAATGTTAGTATCCCCTAACATTCACATTCTGAAACCAAACCCCCAGTGCAGTAGTACTAAAGGGTGGAGCTTTTAGGAGATGATTAGATCATGGAACTCTAACCTCATAAAATGGGATATTGCCCGAAAAAAAAGAAGTTTAATGGAGCAAGTTTTCGTTTTTCACTGTGTGAGAACACAGTAGAAAGAAACCATCTTTAAAACAGAGAACAAGCCCTCACCAGGCACTGAATTGGTTAGCGACTTCATCTTGAACTTTCCATCCTCATAACTGTGAGCAATAAATTTCTGTTCTCTATAAATTACCTACTACAGCATCAGGGATGGACTAATACGACTTGTTAGGAATATTATCTAATGTGCTACTTCGGAAGTACTCATCTGAAAGTAACATGTATAAAAATCTATATGAAAGAGTATTATTTAAACAAAGACTTATATACACCTACTGTGTGCCAACAGTATTGTAAGCTCCTTTCATTTTCAATCCTATAAAGTAAATTCTATTATTTGCATATTATAATTAAGGAAACAGAGAAGTTAAGCAATTTGCTCCAAATCACACGGCTAGTAATCAATCCATTTAAGACTGAGCTCCAGAGTCCATACCCTTAAACACCATGCCATGTTTCCTCAAATGTTACAAATATTTTCATATGAATTTATGTTGTGGAAACCAGATTATTGCAATATAAAATTGACTGACTATGTCCATGTATCTGTCATTATAAATAAAAATATAACCATTGGAGTATATTTTAAATATTGTTAAAAGCTGCTGCTATTTTGCCAGATACTGTAATAGCTATTTTATATATATATTATCTCTAATTTCACCACAATGCAGTAAAGTAGGTAGATTATCCCTATTTAAAAATGAGGAAATTGAGATTCATGGAAGATAGTGCTGGGCTGGGGATGTAGCTCAATGGTAGAGTGATTGCTTAGCATGCATTAGGAGCAGGGTTCAATCCCCAGCACTGCAAAAGAAAAACATAAAGCAGTGTGTGTGCGCATGTGTTTGTGTGTGTAAGAAAGACGGGGCCGAACAAGTGATGAACAAAATGATTAAACCTAGTTTCTGGCCTTTAGGATCTGCCTGTCTGAGCCTCTGACTCACAGGAACATTGCAATGGTACAGCCTTCCTCTGAGATATGATGTTTGGTCCTAATTACACTAAATTATATCAGCCAAAATAAATCCTAGAATATCTCTACTTACTTAAGTGCACATGTTTTGTTTATTCAAGTCCCAGAACTAAATCGCACGTGGGTTCTTAGCTCAAAGTTAACTGATGATACCGTCTTTCCTCTTGTGAAGACAAAAAGTTCAGGGTTTGGGTCAGAAGAGCAGGGCTGGAACCTGATTCTGTTTCTCACAGATGCAGCAGTCTGAAGAAAGTACCTAGTTGTCAAGGCTCTGTGTCCTCTTTTCTGGATGGGGTTCCTCCCACTACCTCATAGGGATGCTTTGAGAGTGAAATCAAATGTGTTAGTAGAATTATGTTGTTGGTAAATACAACTTAGTGTAATAAAAAAGCATCCTTCGAGCTGAGCGAGGAGGCACATGCCTGTAAATGCCAGCACTCAGGAGGATCACTGTGACTTTGAGATGAGTTTGTGCTACATAATGAGTTCAAGTCCAGCCTGAATTACATAGCAAATCCCTGTCTCAAAAAAAAAAAAAAAATGAACAAAAACATTATTTTCTATTTGTTCAAGAGCTGTTCATATTTGGATAGATTCATGATATACATTTTGTGTAAACACACCAAAATGCTCACACACATTGGGTTTTTGTTTTTGTTTTTTTGAGACAGTGTCTTGCTATGTACCCCAGACTGGCCCTAAATTCACAATTCTCCTATGTTAGCCTCCCCAGTGCTGGGACAGGCATGGGCCACCAACGCCCAGCCACATTTTTTATTTTTTTACTCTGATGTTGAGCTCTAATTTGGCTGACTACTAAATTAAATTTTTTTGTATGTGTCTGCTACTTTGCTACACATGTCCCCAAATGAGTTTATCTCAATGTCACAGTATTTATTTGTGGTCTCTATTTTGATAACTTATTTACAGTGAATAGTGATGCCTATCTCAACTTCCTGAACCTCATTTCATTGCTTATGAGGTACACATTTTCCATATTTTATGACATACCTTAATGGAATTGTTGTCAGTCAGCCCACAGTTGTGACATATGAGGTGTGATTAAAAAAAATATGGTGAATGTTTAAATATATAAAAAAATGTATTGTGGTGAGAGACATGTTGCTATGAATTCACCTCAAGACATTCTCCCTCTCTTTGAACACACTTATCTCATGGTTCTTGCCACTTTCTGAAGCAGTTCTGGAAGTCCTCTGTCATGAGAGTCTTTAGTTGCACTATCATGACTGCCTCAAAAATGTTGACTTTTCATGGTTATTTTGACGGTTGGGAAGAGCCAGAAATTCCACAGTGCCAGATGCAGTGAAAAAGGTAGACGAAGATGCACTGTAATGTTTCTACAACCCTATCTTTCCGTTGGATGAAACTCAGCAGTACCATTCACTGTATTTTTGATCACACCTCCTAAAGTCACTTACAAAGAGGACTTCCAAAAGTGCTGCAGGAAGTGATAAGAAAGATGGAATAAGTGTGTTCAAAGGGAAGAGAGTATTTTGGAGGAGACTAATGGCATTGCAGCTTTTACTTTAATAACTTGTAAAAATTTAAACATTCATCATATATTTTTATCAGACCTTGTGGATGTCACTTATGTCTATCGAAAGGGACATGAAAACTGGACAGAGACAGGACAATGGTGAAATATACACCCTTTGTATATTTATTTCTGGTGATAAAGTATGCATAAAATAATATGTATCATTTTAATTATTCATAAACTTACAATTAAGTAGCCTTAAACACGTTCATTCACAAGATATCACCACTATCTATATTTAAAATTTTTCATCATTTTTAACGAAAAGACTGAACTCACAAGCCTCCCTTCCTCTTGTCCCCGCTGCCCCTCGTAACCTCTATGTACTGCATACAAGTGAAATGACATATCTTTCTGTGTCTGACTTATTTTACTTAACATAGTTTTGAAGGTCCATAACTGTTATATATCTCAAATTACATTCATTTTTCATGGCTCAATAATATTCCATTGTGTATGTGGTTGTATGTACATACATATACCATATTTGTTTATCTATTCATCTATATGTGGACGTTTAGGTTTCTTCTGCGTTTTTGGCTACTATGAATGAGGCTACTATGGTCACTGATATACAAGTATCTGTTCAACTCCCTGCTTTCACTTCATCTTAATGTATACCTAAAAGTAGAATTTCTAGGTCATTTAATAGTTCTAGTTTAACCTTTTAATAAACTTGACAAACTTCCATAGAGTTTTGTGCAGTGTAGTCTTTTAACTCCTGTCAAACAAAAAATGGTGGGTATGAACAAAGGAATCATGGCGAGAAGATAGGGGAGTTACTGAGCCCCTTGTATTAATTACATTCACATTGTCAAAATAAGATCATTCTACTCAGTTGCAAAGCTGGCTTAGAGTCCCGAACCAGTGAAGCTTAGTTCCTTTCTTTGAGTCTTTCAACAAATGCTGCACCTTGATCCCCTTAAGAACGATAATTGTGTGGGAAAACATGAAATGGGTGATTGGATTAAAGGATAATACAAAAGATGTGGCTGCGTGTGAAGAAGTTTTAAGAATGTATTAACTAAAAAAGAATTTTTTCGCAGTGGTAGGGGTCAAATCTAGAGCTTCACACATGCTAGCTGAGTGCTCTACCACTGAGCTAAAGCTCCAGCCTCCAAAATATTTTATTAACGCTATCTTTCCATGAATCTAAGATGCCATGCATGGTAAGAATATTTTATATATATTATGAAAGTAAAAACTCTGCCATTAAACAATGATATCGTGCTAAGGCATTACTGATTACAAGTTACCTCTTTATTTCAGCAGTATAAAAATGTGAAACAGAAGTGCCTTCAACTCACTAAAATACACTATTTTTTATATATGACTGTTATTAAGTCGTATATAATAAAAAAAACTTACCTAGTTAAGTGTAAAAGAGCTTTTTTATGAATATAAAATTAAATATTTAGGCAATAAAAAGTATTGCATCATAATATTTAGGGTTTTTTTCCTAAGTGATATATAAAATAATGGTACAGTTTGCAATCAATGGCATCTATACTTCTTATTATGTTAACTTTCTAAACTAGCCTTAAATTATAATATTAAGTCCTGCTCAGCAGTGCCCATATTCCTACATTGATCTTCTATTTAGGAAGTATAGCACTGAATTCTGAGAAACCAATTCTTTTTTAAAACAATATTTAGAGGTTGGAGTAGCTATGGATGTTGAGTTTTAGGTGTGAAATGTTTTACAAGCCCAGATGATTTTTGATCTATATAGGAATTTTTATCCAGCTTTTCTACTGCGAAAATGATAATCAAGACAGGACTTTTCAAACTTGACCAAATGTTAGAATAATTTACCTGGGGTTTTGTTAAAAGTCAGATATTTCTACCCCACACAGACTTATGAACCAGAATCATCAGGAAAGAAGAATATAAATCTGGATTCACAATAGGGACTGCAGCAGATTCTTAGTATAAAACAAGTCTGAGAACCATTAACCGAAGATAGTATAATCTGTCTCCCTCATCTATAAATTTCATAGGTGCACCATTGGGATGATGTCTGCCCTCAATTTTGGTGAGTCATATCGATCAATGTGCTAACATGGAAATGTCTGAACGGTTCAAAGAGATTTGCCCAATACAACTCAACTTTAAGAAAATAAAGTTTTGCCTGCCTGGCAAGTGCAAGATCCTGAATTCAATTGCTGGTACCAAAAAAAAAAAAAAAAAAAAAAAGAAAGTTCAGCTTTTCTAAATTCCACTTAGCTTACATCCAGGAATTCATATCCTCAGAGAATAGTTTTGAATTTTGTCCTGCTAAAGTTTACCCAAAACAAAGAAAAAGTAAGCAGTAACCTGCTATGTCCATACCTGTTAATGTAATATCTGGTAGCATAAATGTTGTTCATACAGGTACATAGAGATGTTTTGTAAGACTTTAGCTGTATAATCAGTGTGTTGGCTGTTGACATTGAGGTTTATCTTGAACCTCATTTCATCAATGAGACCAACAAGGAAATATCTGCAAACCACAATAGGTTGAAGGAACCATCAAATCTCTTGATACCTCTGATTCATAACATTAGCTTGTCTGACTCTGTTTCTTAGCAAGCCATCAATTTCAGGTGCACATTATATTTATGATAAACAGTAGAAATTTGAACAGAGTGACTAACACCGAGATTCTAACTTCAACCAATCTATTGCTTCAGAAACAATATTTGCCAATATTTGTCAATTCAATACCACAGGAATACAGAGCAGATAAGAGTCATGCAGCTCAGGGCCACTGAATGTTGAATGGTAGAGTAGTGTTACACACACACACACACACACACACACATGTACTCACTGTGTGCCAGGGATCGTACTAAACACTTTGCATATTATGTCCATTACAGGTTGGCAGTCTATTTTGAGAGAAGTGATTCCAATATTGCCATTATTCATCAGGCATAATGAATTAAACAAAAAACATTAAACATTATTAATCATTGTTTCTTTTTTTTTTAATGTGGGTACCGGGAGTCGAACTCAGGACCTCGCGCTTGCCAGCAGGCGCTTGTGCCACTGAGCCATATCACTGGCCCCATCACTTCATTATGAAATATTTTAAAAGTATTTTCTGTGTGTTAAGCAAAGCTTCATTTTGTTTATCATCTTACAGGGAAGAAACTGAACTAGATCCTTACTCGGATACACACTTTATAGCTCTACAAAATTCTGTCAGCCTAAAATTTGCTTCCTTTCCCATAATATTTTAAATTCCAGCATAACCTGGTTAGCATTGAACCTGTTAGAAAATATAAAATTAATCATTGTCTTGAAAGAGGTTCCATAAGATAGAAAAATAATGAGCATAAGTAGCATGTTACATATAGAGTTAAAACTAACAAAAGCCCCCCAAATGGTCCCCATTTACACTAAGCAGAGGGAGAGTAGCAGACTGATACTTGAGAAAGAAATTTTACATGAAGAAAGCTATTTCCTGTGCTATAGTTATTTAACATCAAATTTAAAATATAAAAAACGCTAACTTGCTTTGTTCCTTTAACATGTAATTCTTCTATTACATGAAAATTTTTTATTGCTTGTCACGTTGTGGGAATAGGACTGAGTATGCAAAGTTTTTGGAAGGAATGAGGCATCCGTCATCTGTTTATTCAGCGGTGGCCTTTTATACACTTTCCAGAGCTGTAAATATCCAAAGACCATCTCTGGTATGTGTTTATTTGGCCTTGCCCTTTGAGTTAGTTCTGAAGACCAGTTATGCAAATTAGCTTTTGTCCTATTAGCCAGATTCAAATAATCCTTCAAAGTAGTGTTTACACTACATAAAATTGGCTTTTGTGATTTAAAACTTTTTAAAACATATTTCTTTAATTTCATCTACAATCTATTGGTTGTTCAGGAGGGTGTTATTTAATTTCCATGTGTTTATGTAGTTTTTGTGGTATCTTTTGCCAATGATTTCCAATTCTTTTGCACTATGGTCTGATAATATGCATGGGATAATTCCAATTCCCTTGTATTTACTTAAGCATGTTCTATGAGCTACTATGTGGTCTATTTTGGAGAACGTCCCATGTGCAGCTGAGAAGAATGTGTATTCTGATGTTGTGGATGGAACACTCTGTAGACATCCATTAAATCCATTTGTTCACAGGTTTGGTACAGTTCTGATAATTTCTTTGTCGATTTTTTGTCTAGTTGATCTGTCTATTTGTGACAGTGGGATACTGAAGTCTCCCATTGCAATTGCGTTAGTGCTTATTTGATTTTTCATGTCCATTAATCATTGTTTTATATAGTTGGATGTGCCAGTATTTGGTGCATATATATATTTATGATTATTATCTCTCCTCTTGTAGTATTCCCTTAGTAAGCATTTCTATGCAACTATATTCATGTATCTTTAAAAGCTTACATAAACTGTAATCAAATAAATAAAAGAATGAAATGGTATTTCTGATACATCAGAACAGATATACCAGAAAGTACGATTGTTGATAAGAGCATTAAGAAACCAATACTGGGCTGGTGATATAGCTCAGTGGCATAAGCGCCTGCCTGGCAAGTGTGAGGTCCTGAGTTCAACTCCCGGTACCCTCATATAAAAAAAAAGAAAGAAGAAAAAGAAACCAGTACTTTCACACACAACCAGAGGGAGTGTGAATTGGTATACCATTTCCAGGTGGTTTGGTAATGGGTATTGAAGTGTTATGACAAAAACTGGGTCATGCAGTTTGACCTAGAGATTTAACCTGAGAAAATAGCTGGTCCAGAATGCCAAGGTCTACATATAGGGATGTTTATTGCAATGGTGGTGAACTCAAGTTTCTCTCTGAATGTTTAAAAGGTAAGGCAAACTTGTGGGATATTTCTTAATGAATGTAACAAGTGAGAGAAAAGGCATCCTCCTAGCCTCCAGGTCCAGTAATGTTGACAAATCAATGTCACCTTTGAGCCAGGTAGGACTCTGACCCTGAAGAATGTGCAGTGACATCTCTATGTGGCAGACACCAGGCAGAGCAGTTAAGGTCAGCAGTGGTTGTCTGGCTAATGCAGTAAGTACAGGAATGAGTGCAGCCTCCCTGATCTGTGAGTGTGGATAACACATTTATGACCTCTAAGGAAGATTTAAGAGTGGAAGGAGGTTTTCCAAAGTTTAGAAATTCAGGTGATAAGACAGTATAACCCAATTTGTATCTACAAATAGGGAAGTTCTAGAGATATGGGAAATCACATGTTTATGTTTAGCTTTTCAATACACAATTGGCAATCAGTGATGTGACAGTTTGGGATTAATTATTTCTTTCATTCAGCCAATGTATTGAGCAGCTGCTAAATGCCAGAAACTATATTAGGCCCAAGGGTCACAAATGTTGGTTTCTACCATTCTATTTGTGGGGCCTAATCCTTAATAGAAAATTAAGTTGCTTTTCATTATATATGGATCGTATTACCAAGTTTAATTTTTCAAAAAGTGAAAGCTAACAGAAATAGCAGTAATTTGAAAATTGCAGATACTGCTATTGACCAATATTATTCTTGAAAAAATATGTAAGTATAATATCATGGATTCAAGTTTTGAGTAAAACTTATTTTATCAATAAACACTATAGTACATGAACTTCAGAAAATAATCCAAGAATGCAAATTTATTGTCTAAACAATTGATAATTTTCTAAAGTGGAAATGCTGATCAGAACTAAGCAGAAAAGAAGTTTATAAACAAATGTGTAATTATAGATTTAAATTATTCTTTTATATATTTTTAATTTTTTTATTAGTGTATGTTTATGATACATAATAATTACATTCTTTTGGGGGATTGGAATATATACCTATCACATCTTGATCATTTTTATCCCTCTCCCCCAACCTCTCCCCCTTACCTTCTTCCCCCTTACCTTCTTTCCCCATCTCCAAATGTCTACCTCCCTGTTTCCTACTATTTTTCTTTATTTTGCTTTTAAAATTATTTATATTTCATTTCTCCAGCATTTCTTTTTATTCTCTTTGTCAAAGATAAGACAGTGAAAGGTACTTGGGGCTGCTTCTATATCTTCTGTCTATTCCATTAGTCTACATATTTATTGTTGTGCCAGTATGATGATGTTTTTATTACTGTAGCTTTGTAGTATATTTGGAAATCCAGAATTGCTTTGCTCTTTTTGCTCAAGATTGTTTTTTTTTTTTTTTTCTGGAACTCTTCTGGCTCCACACAAATTTTATGATTTCTTTTCTAGTTCTGTGAAGAATGCTATTGGTATTTTGGTTGGAATTACATTGTCTTTTTCTAGAATATCCTTCAGAACTCTTTGGAGTGGTGGTTTGGTGGTCATGATTTCCTTCAGATGTTCTTTATCATGGAAGTATCTTATTTCTCCATCAATTTTGAAAGATAACTTCGTGGGGTACACAAATCTGGGTTGGAGCTTATTTTATTTTAGGGTTTGGAATACTTTACTTGACTTAAGTGTTTGTACTAAGAAGTCTGCTGTGATTCTGATGGGTTTTCCTTTATAAATGATCTGTTTCTTTTCTCTAACAGCTTTTAATATTCTGTTCTGGTGTTTAGTTTCTGAAATCTTGACTACTATGTGCTTTGGGGTAGTTTTATTCTGATCATAGCTATTTGGAGTTCTATATACCTCACTTATCATATCTCAACTTCATTTTCCACAGCTGGAAAGTTTTCTGCTACTACTTCTGTGAAAAAGTTTTTTATGTCTTTTGTGCTATCTTCTGATTTTTTCTTTGATTCCAGTTTATCTTATATTATTCTTCTTTATACCATCAAGTAGTTGTTGGACTGATTTTTTGTGGTTGTTTGCTCTTTTTAAGAAGTCTTTCATTTGATGATCACCAACTGCAAGCCTGTCTTCTAAATCTGATATTCTGTCTTCACATTGGTTGATTCTGCTGCATATACTTTCTACAGAATTTTTAATCTACTCGATATGGTTTGAATGTTTTATGGCATCCAGTTATTTCCTATGTTGGGTATAGGATTTGCCTTGGGCACATTGGGAGTGTTGGGTTGTATCTTGCTTCCTTGTTTTCTTTTCTTTCCTTCTTTTTTGTTCATTTGTTTTCTGCATTTTTAAGCTTGTAAATTGGTTATGGTAAGTAGCTTTTCCTAGTATCAATGCCTCTTAATGAAATGACTACTTTCAGAAATGTCTTCTTGGCATAGCTGGCTTTGGCTTTTCAGTCTGGCCCAGAATCTTCCCTCTTATGTTTGTTAGGGATGAAAGGTTGCAGCTTGTTTGGCCTACCACCCAGTTCTTTGGTACTGGGCTGTAGTGTTGTTTATGATTCCCAGGTAATCTAGGTATTGGCATACAAGGGAGATCAATTAATCACCACTATGTCACCTTGGCTAAAGCAGTACAATCAGTAAAAACAATAGCATCAAATGCATACTGAAAAATGACAAACTCTGATAACTAAATTTGCCACCTTTAGTCCTAGGTACCAGATATACAATTATGCAACAAAATCTAAGAACAGTAAATATCCACTCAATAGGGCAATTCTACCCTAAGGGAAGAAAATTTAAAAGAGAGAAGAGGAAAAAGTAGAGAAATGAGAAAAGAAAAAAAGATTAGAAGTAAGGCTGAAGGATAAAGGAAAAATATCCAAGCCTGAGAAAACTGGTGAGAAAAACAGGAAGGAAGGAAAGAAGGAGAAAACAAAAACAAGAATAGAACACAAAAAAACCAAACAAACAACTACAACCAATTCTCACTCTCACAAAAGAAAACCAAAAATAACTTTAAAAATTTTTTTATGATCAAAAGCAAAGGAAAAAAAGGAAATTTCTCTGTGATTTCAAGCTTGTGGTTATCTTCTAAGGTCTACAGTTTTGTGACAGTGTCCAATTCAAGGCATGGCTCTGTTCTTTCTGGTAAACATGAGAGTTAGTCAGAGCCCAGATCCATTCTGGATAATCCCAGTAAACCAGCAGTAGGATTAGGAAGGAGTGCTGGTTCTGGGACTTTCAAATCCACAGAAATTCATGTTGAACCTGGCCTGTGGTCATGGGGGTGGGGCCTGAATCATTTAGTTTGTAACACTATGGGTATCTCTTGGTGGCCTGGACAAAGCTCCTTGACCATGGACTTCAGTGGTTGTCCCTCACCCAGTCACTGTGGGAGTTTAACATTGGGAGCCCTGAGATGAAGCCAACCCACAGCTGTTCTGAGTCCCAGGTTTAGTTGGCCTCTCCTTAAAATGTTATCCAACAAAGCACTCTGTCCAAGGGATATGGCAGATTGGGCTGAAGTCACTCGCTAGCTGTCCTAGTGCACAGCATCCACTGCCCCATTTCACTGGTACATTTCTCCTTGAAGGCCTCTGGAGTCACCCACTTTCACTGTGTCTCTATAGATTCAATCTTTCTTTCTCTCACTGTGAGCTGGGGAGAAAGTGCTGATTGCCCTTGCCTTTTTTGCTGTTGTGGTCTGCCTTTTCAATTTATCTGTAGGCTCCAATTTTCCCTTCAGATTCTTCCTGTGTTCCAGGGATCCACCTCTCTCCTTTTCTTCTGAAAGTTATTTTCCAGAGTCTAGATCCCAAATATTAGAGAGGCTGATTTATTGCTACTTACTGCTCCACCATCTTCCCAGAAGTCCAGATATTCTTTCAATTTTTTATTTTTGGTTTTTCAAGACAGAGTGTCACTGCATAGTTCAGGCTGGCCTTGAAATCACCATGTAGCCCAGGCTGGGCTCAGACTCTGCTATTGATTTTTTTTTTTTATGTGGGTACCGGGAGTTGACCTCAGGACCTCGCGCTTGCCAGCAGGCGCTTGTGCCACTCAGCGATATCACCGGCCCTTTTTTTTCTTTATGTGGGTACCGGGAGTCGAACTCAGGACCTCGCACTTGCCAGGCAGGTGCTTATGCCACTGAGCTATCTCACTGGCCCATCTGCTATTGATTTTTATGTGTTGATTTTATATCTTGGTACTTTGCTAAATTTCTTTATTTGTTCTAACAATCTTCTGTGGAGTTTTGTTGGTCTTTTTTTTTTATTAGTACATGTTTTGTTTTTTTTTTTTTTTTTTTTTGTGGGTACCGGGGGGACGACCTCAGGACCTCGCGCACCAACAGGCACCCGTGCCGCTGAGCGATATCACCGGCCCCTTTTTCGTATGTGGGTTCCGGGAGTCGAACTCGGGCCTTCGCGCTTGCAAGGCAGGCGCTTAAGCCACTGAGCCGTCTCACCGGCCCTTAGTACATGTTTGTAGTACATACACTTTACAGTCATCTTGGGGAGTGGGTACATGTACATACTACATCTTGTTTACTTTTTTAATCCCTTCCTTTTTCCACCGCCTCTCCTCTAATTCCACTGTCCTGACATTCATTCTTGTTGATATTATTAATTTTAGCTTATGGTATAGTATATAATGTTTACATTGTGGTTATTAAGTTCCTGTAGAAGGCATATTTTTATTCTATTTAGTTCCCTTCCCTTCCACCTCACCCTCACGCTTGTTCTCTTGGACCACTTCCTTATTGCAAGAGATCCATCTCATTATCCTCTTCTAACCATTCTTTATTAATTTCTTCATTTGTACTTTGCCTTGCTCAAATGAGAGATACCATTTGGTGTTTAAGCTTGTGTGTCTGGTTTATTTCACCCAACATTGTATTTTCCAGGTGCATCTATTTTCCTACAAATGTCTCAAATTTGTCATTCTTTATAGCCAAGTAGCATTCCATTATACATAGATACCGCATTTTCTTTATTCAGGCATCTGTTCATGGGTATACAGGCTGCTTCCAGGATTTAGCTACTGTGCTGCTAAATTGGTGCTGCTATAAACATTGGTATGTATGTATTGCTGTAGTATGAGGTCTTTGGCCCTTTGGGGAAGGCACCTAAAAGGGGGATAGCTGGGTCATATGGAATTTCTAATATCTTGTTCTTTGAGAAATCTCCATACTGATTTCCCTAAAGGCTGTACTAGTTTACGTTCCCACCAACAATAAAGTGGGGTTCGTTTTTCATCACAGCCTTGCTAGAATTTGTTATTGTTTTTTTTGTGTGTGTGTGAGTAGCGGGGGTCGACCTCAGGACCTCGCGCGCCAGCAGGCGCCTGTGCCGCTGAGTGATATCACCGGCCCTTTTTTCGTATGTGGGTACCGGGAGTTGAACTCAGGACCTCGCACTTGCCAGGCAGGCGCTTATGCCACTGAGTGTTATTGTTTGATTTCTTAATAATTGCCATTCTTTCTGGAGTAAGATGACATCTTAGCTTTGTTTTAATTTGCATTTCTCTAATGGCCAAAGTCGAACACTTTTTCATATATTTGTGGTTATTTGTATTTCTTCCTCTGTGAAGTGTCTGTTCATTTCTTTTGTCCATTTCTTGACTGGATCTTTAATTTTAGGTGGTTTAATTTTTTGAGTTCTTCATATATTCTAGATATTAGTCCTCTACCTGAGGAGTAGCTAGCAAAACTTTTTTCCCATTCTATAGGTTGTCTCTTCACTCTACTAATTGATTCTTTTGCTGTAAGGAAGCACTTTAGTATGATATAATCCTATTTGTTAATTTTTGCTGTTATTTCTTGTGCAATTGAGGTTCTGTTTAGAAAATCCTTTCATACACCCATGTCTTCAAGAGTTTTACCTATTTTATCTTCCTGTAGGTTCCTGTAGGTTTGATGTTTCTGTTTTACTGTTTAGATCTTTGATCTATTTTGACTTTAATTTAGTATTTTAATATTGAGATAAGGATCCAGTTTGAATCTTCTGGAAACAGATAACCAGTTTTCCCAGCACAATTTGTTGAACAGGCTACCTTTCTTCCAACATTTGCTTTTGGCACCTTTGTCAGAAATCAAATAGCTGAATGTTTCTAGGGAAGATTCTGTGTCCTCTGTTTTTTTTTCCATTGATCCATGTATCTGTTTTTGTTCCAGTACTGTGCCATTTTTTTATCACTATTCTTTTGTAGTATAGTTTGGATATAGTCTTGTAAGACCTCCTGCATTCTTGTTGCTCAAAATTGCTTTGCTATTCTGAGTCTCTTCTGGCTCCATATGAATTTTAAAATTGTTTTCTCTATTTCTGTAAAGAATGCTGTTGGTATTTTGATTAGGACTTCATTGAATCTTTATAACAATTTTGATTGTATTGCCATTTTGACAATATCGATTTTGCCTATTCAGGAACAGGAGCTATCTTCCCATTTTCTGATGTTCTCTTCAATCTCCTTTTTTGGAATACTGTAGTTTACTTTGTAAAGATCTTTCACTTCCTTGGTTAGGTTAATTCCTAGGTATTCCATTTTTTAAAGCTACTGTGAATGGTATTGTTTTCATAATTTCCTTCTCATTGAGTTGATTATTGGTGTACAGAAATGCCAATGATTTTTGTGTGTTGATCTTGTATCCCACTATATTTCTGAAGTTGATTATTAACTCTAAGAGTTTTTTGGTAGAGTTCTTTGGGTCTTCTATGCAGAGTATCATGTCATCTGCAAACAATGATAATTTGAGTTCTTACTTTTCTGTATTCATCTCTTTTATTTTTTTTTCTTTTTCCTGATTGCTCTGGTTAATGTTTCAAGTACTATGTTGAATAGAAATAGTGATAGTGGACATCCTCATCTTGTTCCTGATTTTAAGGGGAGTACTTTTAATTTTATCCATTTAGTGTGATGCTGGCTGTTGGTTTGTCATAAATAGCTTTTATCATTATTCAAGTATGGCCCTTCTATACCTGCTTTCATCATGAAGTGGCATGGGATTTTGTTGAAAGCTTTTTTTACATGATCATATGGTTTTTTACCTTGATTCTGTTTATGTGAGGTATTACATTTACTGACTTACACATGTTGAACCATCCTTACATTTCTTGGATGAAATTTACTTGATCATGATGTATGATCTTTTCGATTATGTGTTGCATTCTACTTGCTAATATCTTGTTGAGGATTTTTATATCTATGTTCATTAAGGAAATTGGCCTATAGTTTTCTTTTTTAGTTGGTTCTTTGTCCAGTTTTAGGATCAGGGTAATACTAGCTTCCATAAATTAATTTGAGAGCACTCCATCCCATTCAGTTTCTTTAAAGAGCTTGAGGAGTACTGGCGATATAACGTCCCTAAAGATTTTGTAGAACTCAGCAGTGAACCCATCAGGTCCTAGGAATTTTTAAATTGGTAGATTATTTATTACTGTGTTAATTTTGTTGGTTGTTATTGGGTTGCTAAGCATATTTATATCTTCTTGAGTTAGTTTTGGTAATTTGTGTGCATCTAGGAACCTGTCCATTTTTTTCAAAATTTGCTAATTTGTTGGGATATATTTTCTCAAAGTAGTTACTATTTTCTGGATTATGACAGTGTCATTTTCATTTCTAATTGAATTGATGTGAGACTTTTGTCTCTTTCTCTTGATCAGTCTGGCTAAGGGCTTATCTATATTATTTATTCTTTCAAAGAACCACAAGCTCTTTGATTTATTGATTTTAAAAAAAAATTTTTTAGTCTCAATTTTATTCATTTCTGCTCTCATCTTTATAATTTCCCTCCTTCATTTTAGTTTGGGGCTGGTTTATTGTTGTTTCTCAAGTATCTTCAGATTTCTCATAAAGTTGTTTATTTGGGCTTGCTCCATTTTCCTAAGATGAGCATTGACCGCAGTGAATTTTTAGGACTGCTTTCATAGTGTCCCAGAGGTTTTGATGAATTGTACAGTCATTGTCATTAATTTCCAGAAACGTTTTAAGTTCTTCTTTGATTTCTTCTGTGACCCATTGGTTGTTTAAGAGTTAATTTTCTAGGATATTTTGCCTTTTCCAAAATTACTTCTGTCATTGATTTCCATTTTCGTTGCACAGTGGTCTGATAGTATGCATGGGGTAATTTCAATTCTCTTGTATTTACTTAAGCAGACTTCATTGACTAATATGAGAACTATTTTGGAAAAAGTACCAAGTGCTGCTGAGAACAATGTATACTCTGTTGTAGAGGGGAAAATACTCTGTAAATGTCTATTAAGTCCTTATGTTCAAGGGTGTAATGCAGCTCTGATTTTTTTTTGTTCAGTTGATCTATCTCTTTGCAAAAGTGTGGTGTTAAACTCCCCTACTATGATTGTGTTTGTGTTTATTTGATCTTTTAATTTCAGCAATATTTGTTTTATGAAGATAGGTGCTCCTTTATTTGGTGCATATAAAATTGTTAGATTCTTCCCTTAGCTAATATGTAATTATTTTCTTTATCTTGTCTAATAAGGTTTTTGTTTTTCAGTTTGGCATAAGCATACTTATTTATTCTATCTGGAAATCCATTTGTTCATGCTGGATTTGCCTCAAACACTGTTGGTATTTTTCTTGAGGTGGGGTCTGCTGGGACACAAATCACCACTGTTTTCCTCCAGATCAATGCTGACTCTCTTGTTGGAGAGAGCAGAATTTTTCACTTGAGCTTACTCATTTGGCAGAGACACCACATTTCCATGCCAATTCAAATTAGAAAAGAGAGAAGGGGGCACACGAATATGGGAAAGAAAGAGAAATGCTTTCTAATTAATCAAGATGCGTATATCAGCACTTCATTTTTTACTCCTAAAATGACACTGGACTCCATACACTGACATTTGTGCTGCAACTGAAAATATCTCTCAATATCATGAAATAAAAATAATGAAGTAAAACAAAGTATAAAATAATTTGGGATCTTAACTACTCTTCTCCATTCTGAATGTGCTCCAGATTAAATACTACACTGATTCATAAAAATCTTTCTGGTCAAGAACTTCCCTCAAGTATAAATCAAAATTTTCAAAACTATTGTTACCTCTATGGAGATAATCCCCCCTTATTTTTGTTTGTTTCATTTTGTTTTCCTGAGCAAAGTAACCATTCATAATGCCAGGAAACTGTCACAAGTCCAGGTCTGCTTTTTGCTCTGCACCCAGCTCCAGACACAAGATTCACAAACAGCAAGGAGGATCTCCAGGGTAAGATAGGCATTTCAGGTTGTAGCTTGAAGTTTATCATGTCTGATACTAGAATTGCTACCCCTGCTTATTTTCAGGGTCCTGCTGCATGAAATATTGTTTTCTGTCCTTTAATTTTAATCTATGTCTATCTTTTTGGATTAGATGAGTTTCTTGAACATGACAAACTATTGGACTCTGCTTTTTTGATCCAGTCTGACAATCTATGTCTTTTAATTGGAGAGTTGAGGCCATTAATGTAGAGAGATATGACTGAGATGTGTTGATTATTTACTGTCATGGCCTTCTTTTCTTGTTGATGAATCCTTTGTTTTTCTTTTCCTGATATTTTTTGTTTTTTGTTTATTAATTTACCTACTTGGAGTTTTTGTTTCCTCCATGTTTTTAGCTGTGTCAGTTTTATTATTTGTGACAAAAATATTCTTAAGTATTTTCTCGAGTGCTGACTTAACACTCATATCTTTTGAGCTGGTGTTTTTTATGGAAATATCTAATTTCTCTATCTATTTTGAAGAATAGCTTTATTGGGTAAGTTAATCTGGGTTGGAACTTATTCACTCTTAAGTTTTGAAATATTTCACTCCAACCTCTTCTGGTCTTTAGGGTTTATGTTGAGAAATCTAATCTGATTCTAACTGGCTTACCTTTATATGTGATTTTTTAAATTTTTCTTGGACTGCTTTCAAAATTCTGGGTTTCTTTTTTGCTGGATATCTGGTAATTTAATAAGGATATGCCTTGCTGAGCTTATTTTTTGTCATATTTGTTTGGTATTTTATAAGTATTACATAGTTGTATTTTAAACTCTTTTCTTATAGTGGGAAATCTAGGCCTTTGGCTGGACTTGTGTGGGACATTGCTATGGGATCCAAGCACTTAGCTAGATGCTTTCGGTCTCATGTGAACAGATCTCTTGCACGCCTCTGCATTTTAGTGTGAATATTACAAAATAATCTTATAAATTATGTGTCCTGTATTAAATCTATTCCTTTGTAGACCACTGACTACAACAATTTCTATATGATAGTCCTTGCAGTTATGCTTCTTCCCTCTGTCTATCCTGTATGAACACTATGACTGTCTATCATTTATAGTTGTTCTACAATGAGGTAGGTGAAGAGAAGGGAAGAGAATGGAAGGTAGTTGAATGTGGAGTATAAGACACTAAGGGGAAGTTTTGAAGTGGGGCAACAGTGATAAATGAGAAGAAAAGTTTGGTATGGGTCTGATTCTATTAATGTACTTTTAGTTGAGTTAAGTGTTATTATTGAGAGTTTTCAGAGGTTATTTGATATGGGAGGAAGGAGGTTTACTTTATGATTGACGAAAACTATGTGGTTGTCAGAATGTGCTGATAGGAAGGACAATAGGTTAGGTAAGATATGGAAGAGCCGAAGGCTTAGGATAGGGAGGATTTAGGGTTAATACTAAAGAAGGTAAGAGTGACTGTGGGGGAGCTAAGTACGTGAAATTAAAAAGTTGGGAAAAGGAGTTTGTGTATTTGGAAAAAGAATAAAGAAATATGGTAATGGTATCATTTCAGGAGTTCAGGACAAAGAATCTAGACAGGGAGCTGAGATAAGAGAGAGAAACTAGAACTATTCAATTAGAACCAGTGGGAGAAAAAATACACAAAAGTAATAACCTAATAAACACAAAAAACTATAAAAGAACATCACATTACACATTACTAAATAAACCAAGAAACGAACAAAAATTCAAACCTATAAGATATCCGATTGGAACACAGGTGAAACATTTCAATAAGACAATGCATATGTGATTCATATGTAGCATCTTTGCCAGAGAGCCTGAATGCTTACACCCCAATTACTCCTCTGATCCTTTCACTGCAATACTGAAGCTAACTCAGACTCAGGACTTATTTCCACCAGGTTGCAGGCATTTTTGCAGTCTGATCCAGTCTGAGTTCTTGAATTAGGAAGTCTTTCTGTCTCTCTCCCTGGGTGTGAGGGTGAAATTGACAGACAGATTCACTGGCACAGAATTGTCCACAGAGTCATGAGTATTCCCATATGATCAGATCAGCTACAGTAGTAACAAGCTAATCAGTTACGCTGGAATCTGTCAGAACAAGTTGAGAACATACCATGAGACTCAATTTTGGATCTCTCTGTAGCCTAGAGGAGAAGTCCATGGTTATAGTGCAAGCATCATAACAGCTCAAGTATTGGCCAACAGCTAATATGCACTAAGTGAAATAACTATGTCACCTCTAGTGGTAAAAAACATCTACAGTAATTTTACAGAATCAATTATCCAGAGCCTGGGGGTAATGGGGACCAGGTAATGCTGGGCGTGGGGAAGAAAGGATTTTTTTTTTTAAAGTCTTCTGTTTTGTGGTATGGGAAGTAGGACGAAGGCAAAGGATCCTAATGGTAGGAAAAATTCAACCATAATTTTACAGAGTTAACTATCAAAAGATCAACAAAACTTTATGGTTATAGTGTTAAAGATTTAGTGTTTGGGAATGGGGAGGACCTTAAACTCTACGATATGAGAAGGCAGAGAAAGAAGTGGTACAAAGGATCTTATTGGGAGTACAAGGATGGATATAGACCTGGGTAAAGGTAGGACAGAAAACTGGAAAGAAGTAGAAGATAAAAGAAAAAGAGAGAAAAAAGAAACAATTATAGAGAAATTAAAAATAAGGAAGAATTAATTAAGGGAGAAAACTTAAAAGGGAGAAAAGGAAAAATAGAGAAATAAAAGAAGAAAAACAGATTAGAAACAAGACTGAAAGAAAAAAGATTACCCAAGCCTCAGGAAACTGGTAAAGAAGACAGGAGGGAAGGGGCGAAGAAAAAAGCAAAAACAAGAACAAAACAAAACAAAACATCTAAAAACAATGTTCACACTCACAAAAAACAAAAATAAACAATAAAGAAAAAAGCCAAACCAAACAAAAACACAGAAAAAGGGGTGGGGAGTTTCTCTACGATTTCAAGCCTGTGGTTATCTTCCAAGGTCTGCAGTTTTGTGGCAGTGTCCAATTCAAGGTGTGACTCTGTTCTCAACGATACACAAAGGAGGCAGTCACAGCCCAGATCCGTGCTGGGTAATCACCAGCAATTGGGCAGTAGGATTAGGGCAGGGTACCAATTCTGGGACTTTCAATCCACAGAAATTCAGCCTAAACCTGGCCTCTAGTCATGGAGGTGGCTTATAACACTCTGGGTGTCTATTGCTAGCCTGACCACAATGCCCTGTTCCTTACCTGGTCACAGTGGGAATTTAACATAGGGAGACCTGAGATCAAGCCAACCTGTGGCTGCTCTGAGTCCCAGGTTCAGTTGGCCTCTCCCTAGAATGGTATCTGACCAAGTACTCTCTCCAGACAATACGACTGATGCTTGACATGGAGTCGCTCACCAGCTGTTGTAGTACACAGCATCCACTGCTCCATTCCACTGCTGTGTTTCTCACTGAAGGCCTCTGGAGTTGCCCACTTTCACTATGTCTCTGTAATTCCTTCTTTCTTTCCTTTCTTTCTTTCTTTCTTTCTTTCTTTCTTTCTTTCTTTCTTTCTTTCTTTCTTTCTTTCTTTCTTTCTTCTTTCTTATAAACTATGAGCCAGGAGCCAAGGAGAAAGGGCAGAGTGCCCCTGCCTTTTTCTGCACTGTGGTCTGTCTCTCCAATATCTCTGTAGGCTCCAATTTTCCCATCAGGTCCTTCCTGGGTCCCAGGAATACACCTCCTTCCTGCTTTTCTTATCCAAGTTATTTTCCAATGTCTGGATTCCACATATTGGAGAGGCTGATTTGTTGCTGCTTGTTGCTCCACCATTTTCCCAGAAATCCTCTTGTGTGTCTTATAAGTAAAGGATCATGTCATCTGCAAATAAAGATAGTTTGACTTCTTCCTTTCCTGTTCAAGCTGTTTAATTTGGTTCTCCTGCCTGACTGATCTGGCTAAAGTTTGGAGTACTATTTGGAACAAGAGTGGTGAGAGTTCATACCCTTGTCTTGTTCCTGATTTTAAAGGAAATGCTCTGTTTTTACGCATTGAATATGAGGTTGGATGTGGGTTTGTCATGAATGGATTTTATCAGTTTGAAATAAGGTCATTGTGTACCTATTTTTGTCAGGGTTTTTACCATGAATGGGTATGGGATTTTGTCAATGGCTTTCTATATCTATTGAGATGGTAATGTGATTTTTATTCTTACTTCTGTTTATATGGTGTATTACATTTATTGATTTAATGCACATTGTACCCCCTTGCTCTGCTGGTATGAAGCTGACTTGGTCATCATATGTGATGATTTGTTGTATTCTGTTTGTAAGTATCTGGTTGAGAATTCTTCTATCTGTGTTAATTAACACTATTAGCCTATAGTTTCTTTCTTTCTGTCTTTCTTTCTCTCATACTTTCTTCTTTTTTTTTTTTTTTTTTGTTAATTCCTCTTCACGTTTTGGAATCAATACCTGAAGGCAGTAAGTATTTCTTCCCTTTACATTTATGGAAGTGTTTGAGTAGTGGTGTTCTTCTTTGAAGTTCTAGTAAAGTTCAGTGTTGATTCCATCAGGTCCTTGCTTTTCCTTAGTTGTTGGAGACTTTATTACTGTCTGTGGTGGACTGACAACTGGTGGGCAACTTGTAACACCCAGCTGAACTGAATCAGCATGGTGCTGAGCATGGAGGGTCCACCTGAGGACTGTTGCCAACAACATAAAAAGGAGAACTGGAGAGGAAGAGGGGGTGCTGTTGGTTCTCCTGGAAGGAAGAACTGGCTTTCCTGATAGGAACTTGGCTATTCTTATCATAGGAGGAGCTGGGGACCTCATTGTCACTGAGGAAGGCTGTGGTACTTTTTGGGGGAGCTCTGGTCTTACTTTGAGTGTCACTTCCTGGCTCCCGTGCAGATCCCTCAGCCTGCTGGCACAGATCCTTCATCCCTTTGGCACAGACTTTCTAGCTTCCACCACTAACCTTTGGGCCTTCCCAGGACAGATCCATGAAACAGATTTACATGAGACATTGCCATGGGCTCTAGGTCTTCAGCTGGACTCATGCAGGACACTGCTGTGGGATCCAGGCCCTCAGCTGGATTCTTTGGGTCTTTAGTGTGTGGACAGATTTCCTGCACTCTTCTGTATTTGACTCCTTGGGTGGCTACTATAAAATAATCCTATAAATTATGTGTCTTGTATTAAATTGTTTCCTTTGCAAACCCTGACTACAACACTGTCTTAATTTCATTGCCTGTTATTAATCTATTTAGGTTTTATTTCTTCTTGATGCAATTTTTGTAAGTCACACAAGTCTAGGAATTTATCCATTTTCCTATTCATTGAAATACAAGTTTTTGAAATAATTTCTTATAAACCTTGGACTTCAGCAATGTCTGTTGTGATTTCAGTTTTTTATTTCCATTTCCATTGTTATAATTCTTTAATTTTCCTTCTTTTAGTATGTTTTCCTTAGGTTTTGTTTATCTTATTTATCCTTTCAAAGAATCACCTCTTTGATTCATCGATCTTTTGTATTTTTTAGTCTTAATTTCATAGATTTCTGCTCTTATCTTTATAATTCCTTCTATAAATTTTGGGTTTGGATTGCTCTTGTTTTTTTATAAATATGAGATGGATCATTAGGTTATTTATTTTGGATTTTTTCTATTTTTTGATGTAGGCATTAACAGTTATAAACATTTGTTGTAGTCAGGGTTTGCAAGGGAAACAATACAGGACACATAATTTATAGGATTTATGGTGGAAGAAAGTTTGTGCCAGTGGGATGAAGAATCTGTGCCAGCAGGTCGAGGGATCTGCACCAGAGCAAGGAAGCAACGCTCAAAGTAAGGACCAGAGCTCCCCTGAAAAGTACTACAGCCATCCTCAGCAACAACGAGGTCCTGAGCTCCTCCGACGACAACAGGCAAGTTCCTACCAGGAAAGCTGGTCTGACAAGCTCCTTGAGGAGAACCAACAGCACCCTCTCTTCCTCTCCAGTTCTCCTTTTTATGTTGTTGGCAACAGTCCTCAGGTGGGCCCTCCACACCAGCACCATGCTGATTCAGTTCAGCTGGGTGTTACAAGTTGACCACCAGTTGTCAATCCACCACAACATTCCTCTTAGAACTTCATTCATCGTACCCCATAGGTTTTGGTATGTTGTACTGCACTGCCATTCGATTCTAGGAACTTTTTAATTTCTTTCCTCCTTTCATCTGTTACCCACTGACTATTCAAGCATGCATTATTATTTAAGCTTTATGCTTTTGCATAGTTGCTTTGGTTTATTTTGCTGTTGCTTTCTACTTTCCGTTATGATCTAATAGGATGCAAGAGATTGAATTCTTTTATGTTTATTTAAAAATGTTTATGTTCTAATATTTGGTCTATTCTCTCTTTGTTCTGAATTTCTGGGATTTTGACTATGCTGTGTCACAGAAGTTCTTTTCTGGTTGTGCCTATTGGGTTCTAAACTCATTTGTCCACATATCCATCTCAATCTCTAGATTTGGAAAGTTTTCTGCAATATTTCAGTGAACACATTTTCTATGCCTTTATTTTCCTTCTCCAGCCTTTCCTTGATACCTACAATTCTTAGGTTTGCTCTCTAAGAGTCATCTAGGCACTCTTGAATCAAGCGCTTATGGCTTCTTGTTGTTTTTAGAGTATCACTGAATAGGTAATCTATTTCATTTTTCTTCTCAAATCATGATATTTTCTCTGATTGGTCACATCTATTGGCATGGCTTTCATTTGTGCTTTTTATTTCCAGGATTTCTGTTGAATTTCTTTTTATAATCTCTAATTCTTTACTAAATTGATCACTTATATCCCGTATAATCTTCCTTAATTCATCCAGATGTTTATTTGTATGTTACATAAGCTCATTTGTCAGCCTGGTATTTGAATCTTTTATCTGCTATTACATTCTCTGAGCTCATTGAACATGTTAGTGATTTTTTTCATGCTTTTGTCTCTTTTCTGATCTCTTCAAACATTTTCACCATTTGCTTTGTGTGCTCTTTGTCAGGAATTCCCTCACTTTCCATCCCCATGAGAGTAGCTTTTGGGTAGTTAAGATTTTTTGGAGGCATCTTGTTCCCTTTTTTCTCATATGTCTAGTGTCTTGTGTTTGGGGTTGTAGATCAGTTAGGGCAGAAAACCCTATCACTGCTGTAGAGCTCTCATTAGTTAGTGGATGGTTTGTTGTGATGTGACCTTGGCTTTGATTATGTTTTGGTGTTCATGCATATATTCAGCCTACTCTACGTATTAGGTTCGGTCCTGATAATTGCATTGCAAGAAGAGACCAACCATCGTCTATATCAGCATCTACAGAGCCAAACATGCATCAACATATACTTTAAATTTTGTTTTAAAAATTTTACTTTTTTTCATTAACCAGGAAGACAATGAAATAGTACTTATAAAAAGTAGGTTGGAATGTAGAGGACAGAGGAAGAAAAAAACAAGAAGAAAGAACAAAATATTTGGGAAAGGAGAGAAAAAAGAGAAAAGAGGAAATAAAAGAAAATAAATAAGACTTTGGTGATAATATTTTTACATCTAGAGTTGAGGAAAGGGGAGAGGAGGTTTGAAAAGTTATTTGCAAGGGCAGGAAAAAGACAGAAGAGGGAAGAAAATATAACTAAAGATTGAATGAAGCTGTAAGAAGATTGGAACAAATTAATGTGCTGGTAGATAGCTTGTGTTTGAATCTTCCAAACACAATTTTTGGTGGTGGTTAACCTGACATGTAAATAAGAGATACTATATAAACTAAATCAATAATTAATTCTTATTCACCATTTCATATATACAAACCTCACATATGTATTCTAAGGAAAAAAGGAAGGAAAGACAAAAAAGCAAAAGAAGGAAAAAGAATTTAAAAATTAAAAGTAATTTTTAAAATGCAGAATTCTGGTAGTATTTGTGTCATGCAAATGTAGATGAAAGAAAGGAAGGTTTTAAAAGGGAAGGAAAGGGAAAGTAAGTAAAGGGGAGACTTAATTGTAACATGGTGAAGACTACAGAGGCTCATGTCCAATTTATGACTAAGCCAAAAATATTAATGATCTAATCCTATAAAACAAGGCTTGGCGTAAGAGAACCTAATGCGACTAGGTAAAGAATTATAGAGATAAAGGCACAAATTCTCAGTCTTACACTTCTAATAACACACTGCAGAACCACTAGCTTTTTCTAAAAGCAATACCAGATGAAAGAAAAAGTGGGGAAAATAAAAAGAAAACACTTGGCCTCGGAAAATCTTGTATAGAAGAACAATAACTGAGATTCCTACACTTTTACTAGCACATAACTGTTGCCCTCCCCCCACTTGTTCTTTCAAAAAGCAATAGCAGATTAAAGGGGGAGAACAACAGAAGAGTCTTTCCAATCCAATCTATACTATAGTCAGTATTTTATCCAAATGCTCTTCCCCCTTAGTTCAAAAATGGGAAGACTTTGTCTTGTAGTACTTGAGGGTGGGGAGCGAGAGCTCCAGGCCTCTGTGGTTATGACTGTGAGGTTGGGTATGTCAATCAGTGCTTGAGCTGATTCCCTACTTAAACTCTTGCCTACCAGGGAAGGGAGTTAAGGGGCTAGGGAGTCCAGCTGGACCGCCAAGATTGTTTCTTGTTCCCTCTGCAGGCAGAACTGTGTTCCTGTGGGTGTAACTAGCTGGAGTTTTTTGGGTTTTTTGTGGGGTTTTTTGTTTTTTTTTTTTGTTTGTTTGTTTGCTTCTGTCTTATGCCTAGGCACTGTCAATTGTATCAGAAGGAGAGTGGGGTTAAAGGTATTGGTCTAATGCCCAGTCTTCTGCTATCCTCTGAGAGACTTCCCTGATCCATTCCCCTTCATTCCACAATAACCCCTGCGGCTACTTACGTCTCTTCCTTCTGTGCCACTCCGGCTGTGTGCATCATGCCAAACCTTCTGTATGTGCCACTCCTCTCCAATTTTCTGCACCACATGACCCAAGTCTGTGCCTCCTTGTGGTAAATTAGAACCATGCTGTAAACCAACACTGCTCCTCAAATCTACTTCGTGCCATCTGTCTGCTTTGTGTCTGTGCTGTTCCGGCCTTCAGTGCAGCAGAATTACTTCCTGCTCTTTCTTCTGTTCCCAGGAAATAAGATGTATGTAGTCTCTTTCCCACATTGAGACTCCACTTCACCGTGTCACAGACCCTTGTTCCCAGTCTCACTCTAAAGAACAGGGCCAATAGCCACCTCCTCTCCGTCATGCAGTGAAATCTCCACCTGGACAATATATTAAGTATGAAGGTGTAATGCACACAGGCAAAGGAAGGTACTCAAAATGGCTTCTCATCTCAACTTTTCCCAATCCCTTTCAACGAGGCAAAGAAGAAAGCAAAAGGAGCTTTAAGATGGGTCCCCAGTCTTATCCTACCCACATCCTGGAGTGCAGTATGGGATTTATCACTCTTGTCGTTGATCGCTTGCTGGAGTTGGATCTCCTGCCCACACAAGGTGTTTCCACGTCCTGAGTTGAGGCACTTGCGGGAGAGTGCTATCTCTTTCTTTTGACAACTGCGTGGGAGGGGAACCCCTCCCATCATTGCCCATCATTTGGTGCCTGGCTGTGTTGTTAAATTTATCCACTTTTCTTCCTAATTATCAATGTTTCTGGATGCCACCAGGTTACTTTCACTCTCTGGTTATGATCATATGAATCTTGGTGAATCCCAATCTCTTATCAGAGCTATGTATCTGCTGGTTTTGAAAGATTATCCCAAACATTCACGGATCCAAACTGCCTTTAGTATGCCATCTTCCAATCTCTCCTAGATTAAAATTAGTCGTGTGTATTATTTTGATATTTACTATATGGTGATCAATGGAATAAGTGATTCTTGTTTTATTTGGGGACAAAACTTATTTGGGCTGTCCAACACACTTTCTAAAAATATATTTTTATACGCCTTAACTTCTAGGACACTTAAAGGTGTACTCAGGGTTGAATTTATTTATTTTAAAATTTTTATCTTTTGTTGTTGTTGTGTTTAGACGGGGTCTCACTATGTGGTTCAGGCTGGGCTTCAACTCAGTATGTGGCCCAGGCTGGCCTTGAACTTGTGGTGATCCTACTGCCTCGGCCTCCTGAGTGCTGGGATTACAGGTGTGAGCAACCATGTCCAGCTTATCTTTTTCTTTTTAATGTATATATTTGTAGAGTATAGTAGGATAATTTAATAAGTGCATATCAGTGCCCAATTTAACAATCAGCTCATCTCAGGTATTCAGTTATATATACCTAGATTTTATTTAAATGATTAGACTTCTTTTTTTTAAATCTCCTAATTGTCTAGCTTTGCATTATGGCTAACTTCTTGTGCCTTGTTAAGCAGTGTGTAAAAGACTATAGGTATCACCTTACCTCTGTACAAGCAGTTGGACGACATTTCCCAGTGTACCCTCCTCTTGCAGTTGGATAGGACATGTGATTGAATTCTTGTCAATGGAATTTAAATAGATGTGGTTATGTGATGAGAGCAGCGAGTCAGGAAAATAAACATTACTCTAGGCATTCATAGTAAGGGAAGTTAATACGGTTTATTATTTACACAGGTGTTGGAAAGGCTGAGAGAATAAGAAAGACTGTAGTATAGTATAGTATAGTATAGTATAGTATAGTATAGTATAGTATAGTATAGTATAGTATAGTGAAATCCAGGATTAGTAACTTTAGAAAACACTTAACCACCTGTAAACGTGGAAGAATAATGGGAGAGGTGGTGTCACCAGAGGCTAGTACTCTGGAGGAGGTGCCACCTGGGCTGTCGCTGGGAACACAGAGAAGTCCTTTAGCTGGTGATGGATTTACTGCAAGGTGGAGGAGGCGCAACAAGGCACTACATGGATCCTAGAGAAGAGGCCTTAAGCAGGTGACAGGACTCCAGAGCTGGGTCTAAGTGCTAAAGTTGGGATTGAAGAAGAGTCTGTGCCCCTCGGTAAAAGTCTGCTAGTTCAAACACACTTCCATAACTGGTGGCAGCAGCTGCTGCTGCTGTTGCAAGAATATATCCCATCTTGGGAATTGACCAGAAGCCAGTTGGCAAGGGAGTCTGGGAAAGACGGTTTACAAGGTTTTCACTCCAGAATACAATCTGAATGGAGAAGGGGCAGAGGGGCATGGAACAGAGAGCAAAGAGGCAGATGACATACAGGCGGCCAGGCTGATTAGAGCCCAGAATACCCTGGTGAGGCGTGTGGGCTTTTTTTTTTTTTTTAAGACAATGCGAAGCCTCTTGAAAAAATAGACATAATTTCTTTGAAGTTTAATTGGACCTGAGTTTTTTTAAATATTTAAATTTTAAAAAGAAAAGGATACAAATATGACCAAGCTTTATTTCCTTTTCATATCGTATCTTTTCTTTTTCTGTTAAGAAAACTAATGCAAGTGGGCGTGGTGGTGTGGGTTTGTAATCCTAGCTACTCTGGTGGCTGAGGCAGGAGGATTACAGGTTGAAGATTAGTCTGGGCAACTTAGCAAGTCTCCATCTCAAAATAAAATTTCAAGAAGGGCTGGAGATGTAACTCAGTAGTAGAGCATTAGTTACATGTTAAATGTTATGAGATGTAACATGTGCGAAGCCTTGTGTTCAATGCCCAGTACTGCAAAGCAAAGCAAAACAAAACTGAATCATGCTTATAGCAGAAAATTTGGGGAAAACAAAATTATTAAGAAAACAATCCTGCTATCTAGAAATGGTCACAACAGCCAAATATATTTTCTCTGGTCTTTTGTCTACAAATGTAATACATTATAAATTAGTGGCTCTTAAACTATGGTCCACATACTTTCATTTATTTTCAAAGGCCTCACCGTTATAAGGATTAGATACATGTTTATAACAAAACAGTGCTTATGTTATCATTTAGGGTAAGTCAATTAATTTTCTATAATATTTAACGGACGTCACTTAGTAGTATATTAAATCAACACTAGACTTGCAGTAAGGTGATCTATTTTCATTATCCAGTAGTGATTCAGTGAAGAGATTGAGTGGGGAAAATGAATGACACCTGCAACTTCAAAACAGGATCAAAAGCTTGTGAACTAGTGGAGAGAGAGTGAGAGAGAGAGAGAGAGAGAGAGAGAGAGAGAGAGAGGAGGGGAGAGGCAAGGAGAGGCTAGGAGAGGGAGAGGGTGATTAAGTCCGCTGTAGCACCACCTAGTAGAAATTTAGAAGAAATCAATTTTTTTCTCAGTCTTCCAAACAAGGAAAAAATACCCCAGGATTTATTCAAAAGTCAGCTCAATATATATTACGAGCACTTCCAAGAGTGTGTTGGTTACTTTTCTCTCATTGCTGAGACGAAATACCCGACACCCAAAATTAGGGAAGGAAAGGTTTATTTAGCTCACAGTTTGTGGAGGTTCTAGTCCATAATCAGCTGGCTCCAAGGCAGGGTGACGTGGCACAGGGGCAACAGTTCATGGTGGTGGGAAACAGCAAAAGCAACAAGAGCAAAAAGGGAGGAGCATAAGAGAGCAAGGCTCTTTCCTTCCCTTATATGTATGCAGGCTACCCACGAATCAATCACAAACTCTAGAAGCCCACCCCCATGACTACATGAGGCTTTGGGGGAACATCTAGACACAAACCATAACAAAGAGTAACCAAAAACACTGGTATGTTCCATCTAAAAATAGGAAGCAAATTCACATGTGTAAAATTTCTATTTTCCTAATTATGAATTGAGACGTACTTATTTCGTATCTTATAAAATATTTAAAAATGTACCTTAGGATAAAACCCATCCGTAATTACATCAAAGAATACAGGCAAGGGATGTAGAACAGTGATGGAGGGCTTGCTTGACATGCACAAGGCCTTGAGTTTGATACCCAGCATCACACGCATGAAAAATTAAAAAATGTTTAATGTTCATGTTTCTAAAATTGAAGTAATGTATACATAGTAATATGTTTTCTAATATTGCCTTATTTATAAACTCTTTCCTTATTTATGACTGTTGTAATTATTGTCCATATTTATACAACTTTGCATTCAAGTACAATTATAGTCAGTTCTCTGTATCCACAAGTTCCACATCTACAGATCTAATCAACCTCATGCAAATTTGGAGGGACACAAATATTCAATCCATTATAATCTCTTATATAGCCAACCTTTCACCAATGTCTATCATTTATTTCTGCAAATAAATCTTCTGTTCTTTCTCGTGTCTGTTTTATTTTTTTCTCCGCTGCCCTAACATTTTCCTCTTATTCCTCCCTCATGTGGTAACATCTGGTCAGGTCTCCTTGCCTCCCATTTTCTTCATTTGAAAAGAAGTCAATTTTTGCCTGAAAGGATAGCCGTGTTACTTGGGACTGACCTCAGGCCAGGAAAAATGAGCTCTATGAATTTTAAAGAAAAATACTAGTTTTACATGTCTTAATTATAGGAAAGAAGCCCAATCATTTAAAAAATATAGTTGTACAGGCCAAAAACAAAATCTCTAGGAGTATAATTACACAAAGAATTTTCAATTAATTTGAGCAGCTTACATAATCAAAGCCATTCATTTTACAGATGAGAATATAAGAACCTGAAAGGTTTGAGTAATCTGTTCAAGAATAAATATATATATGTGTGTGTGTGTCTGTGTTTATAAATTATTTATATAATAAAGTATAGATAAGCATTTCATAGCATGACATAAAGAAGAAATAACAATTTAAAGTCAGTTTACTTTATTTCACTGGGAATGAGAATACTCTTTTTGGATTATCATTTTTGATACAACAATCCAAAAGTCAAGTTATAAATTCAACCTACTTTGATACTTGGCTATGAAATAAAAGATACCTCACAAAAATATGTAGACCCAATCAATACCCATTTTCCAATTCCGTGTTTTTGTTTTAAAGTTTGTATTGAAAATCAGAAGCTGGCGGGTGTATCTCAGTGGTAGAATATGTGGATAGCATGCTCAAGGCCCTGGGTCTGCTCTCTAGCACCAGTGAAATTTAAAAGAAAATCAATTAATTAATCAGTTAGTAAATTTCACCTTTCCCTTCTGCCAATTAATTGTTCCTCACAAGTGATTAAAAGTTGCTTACTTTCAAATCTTAAAAAGTGTTTTGAATAATGCTGAAGTGGAAAACTAGGCCAGGTATGATGGTGTATTCCTATAATTTCAGCACTCTGGAGGCTGAGGCAGAAGACCGCCCCAAGTTTGATATCAGCCTGGGCTACAATAGTGAATTCAAGGCCAGCTCAAACTATACAGCAAGACAGACCCTCTCTTGAAAAAAACCAAATAAACAAATAAAGTGAAGGACTTTAACAAAATCTGTTTCCAAGCTTTCTAAATCTATGGAAATATGGGAATTTTTATAGGGGATATATTTCAAAAATAAAACTACATGAAAATTTGTAAATGTTATCAAAATGCTTTTGTTTCTTTTTTGTAAAAAACTACTTTTGTTTATTGTTAAAATGCTATTTGAACTGACAGATTGAGTGTTTTTAAACAGCCACTAGGTGGAGTCATAGTAGTAATAACATCAAAATAACAACCAACAAAGTTGGAAAACATTTTTTTTTTACTTTTATTGAAGATTAATATATTTACAGAATATACAAATTATTAACTCCAAATTGATAATAGATATAAATGCTAGAGTTAAAAATAACTTTTATAAGAAAATCTTTGTGAGCTTGGCTAAGCCAAAGATTTCTTTCACAGGACCCAATAAGTATGAACCATAAAGGATAAAATTAATAAACTGGAGTTAAGCTGGATGTGGTGGTCTACATCTGTAATCTCAGTACTTGGGAGGCTAAGGCAGGAGAATTGGAAGTTCCAAAGCAATTTGGGATACAAAGGGAGTTCAAAGCCAGCCTGGGCTTAGTTAGATCCTGTCTCAAAAAAAAAAAAAAAGAACTTTTTAAAATTGAAGTAAATAAAAAATTTTTTTAGCTTTTGAAAAACACTACTATGAAAGGGAAAAGAAAATCCAGAAACTCAAAGAATTTCCAAGTCACATATCTGATAAAGGATTTGTATATTGACTATATAAAGAACCCTTACGAATCAATGGAAAGACAATCTTATGAAAAGGAACAAAAGATTTAAACAGCCATTTTACCAAAGAAGAAATATAGATTAAAAAAATTAGTAAATGAAAAATACTCACCAGCATTAATTGCTAGGAAAAGTAAAACAGCAGTGAGATACATTTACCCAGCTACTAGATTGTCAAATTAAATGGGCTGACGATGACAAGTGCCAACAGATACAGAGCAAGAGAAATTTTCACAAGTTCCTAGTGGGAATGCAAAATAGTTCTACCACTAGAAACAGTCTGGTGGTAACTTATAAATTTAAACATATACTTACCATGCAACCTAGAAATCTTATTTTTACATATATATTCAAGAGAAATGAACATATCATAAATATCTATAGGTAAATATTTATTCATAGGAACACAGGTCTGGAGGGAAAACTAAATGTCTATCAATGAGCAAGTGGGTAAACAGATTGGGGTTTGAGTTTTAGAGTCAGGGTTAGGGTTTGTTTAGGGTTAGTGATAGTGTTGGTGTGCAAGTAACCAAGTATTGTGTTGCAGATATTAGTATTAGGGTTAGGATTAGGGTTAAGTTTAGTGTTAGGGTTAGGGATAACATTGGAGTGCAAGTGCCTGAGTATTGGGGTGCAGGTATTAGGGTTAGGGTTAGGGTTAGGTCTAGTACTAGTGTTTGGATGCACGAACACAAACATTCAGGTGGGAGTATTAGGGTTAGGGTTAGGGATAGTGCTGGGGTGCAAGTACCCAAGTATTGAGGTGTGGGTATTAGGGTTAGAGTTAGTATTATAGTTAGGTTTAGGGATAGTGTTACCATGCAAGTACCTAAGTATTGGGGTGTGGTTATTAGGCTTAGGGCTAGAGTTAGGGTATGGATAATGATAAGGTGCAAGTATCTGAGTATTGGGGTGCAGGAATTAGGGTTACAGTTAGGGTTAAAATTAGGAATAGTTTTGGGTGCAAGTACCTGAGTATTTGGGTGAGGCTATTAGGGTTAGGGTAGGGTTATAATTAGGATTAGGAATAGCACTGGGGTATGAGTACCTGAGTATTGGGTGTGACTGTTAGGGCTAGGTTTAGAATTAGGGTTAAGGATAGCATTGGGGTACGAGTGCCCGACTATTGGCATGCAGGTATTAGGATTAGTGTCAAAATTAGGGTTAGGGATAGTGCTGGGGTGTAAGTATCTGCGTACTGGGGTACAAGTGTCAGGGTTAGGGTTAGGAATAATGTCGAGGTTGAAGTACCCAAGGGTTGGGGTGTGATCATTAGGGTTAGGGGTAGGTTAGTGTTAGCATTAGAGTTAGGAATAGTTGGGGTGATAGTACCCGGGCATTAGTCTGAATGTATTAGTGTTAGGGTTAGGGCTAGACTTCAGTTAAGGGTTAAGAATAATGTTGGGGTGCCAATACAAGAGTACTGGGGTGTGGGTATTGGGATTAGTGTTAGAGTTATTGTTAGCATTAGAGTTAAGTATAGTGTTAGGTCAAGTACCTGAGTATTGGGGTGTGGTTATTAAGGTTAAACTTAGGGTTAGGGTTCCAGTTTGTATTAGGGGGTAGTGTCGGGGTGCAAGTACTCAAGTATTTGGTGCAGGTATTAGGGTTAGTGTTAGGAGTAGGGTTCAACTTGGGGTGAAGGACTGTGATAGGATGCAAATACCCAAATATTGTGGTGCGGGTATTAGAGTTAGGATTAGGCTTAGTGTTCAGGTATGGATTAGGGATACTGTTGGGTGCAAATACAAGAGTACTGGAGTTCAAGTATTATTGTTAGGGTTTCTAGGGCTTGGGTTAGTGACAGAGATAGTGTTAGGGAGGACATACATGAGCACCTAGGTGCAGGTGTTGGGATTAGGGTTAGCAGTACAATTTGGGTTAGGACTAGTGATAGTGTTGCTGGGCAAGTACCATGTATTGGGGTGCAGGTATTATTGTTAGGATTGACATTTGGATAAGGGTTATAGATAGTATTAGGGTTAGTGCAGGAGTGCAAGTACTCAAGTATTGTGGTGCAGATATAAGGGTTAGTGTTAGGATTAGGGTTCAGTTTGGGGTTAGGAATAGTGTTGGTGTGCTAGTACCCAAGTACTGGAATATTAGAGTTAGGATTAGGGTTCGGATTTGGGTAAGGATTAGGGTAATGTTGGATGTAAGTACATGAGTACTGAGGTGCATGTATTAGGGTTAGGGTTAGGATTAGGGTTACGGTTTGGTTTATGGTTAGTGATAGTGCTGGGATGCAAGTTCAAGAGTACTGGTGTGTGGGTATTATCTTAGTATTAGGGTACTGGTAAGGGTTGGAGATCATGTCAGGGTGCAAAAATTGGGTCACATGTATTAGGGTTAGTGTTAAGGTGAGTGGGTGCAAGTGCAAGAGTATTGGGGTAGAATTGTTAGGGTTTGTGTTAGGTTTAGGGTTCTTGTTAGGGTTAGGGATAGTGTTGGGGTGCAAGTACCCAAGTATTGGGGTGCAGGAATTAAAGTTAGGTTTAGGGTTAGTGTTAGCATTAAAGTTAGGGGTAGTGTTGGGGTGCTGCTACCTGAGTGTCGTGATGTGGGTATCAGGGATAGGGTTCAGGTTATGGTTTGGGTAGTGGTTAGGGATAATGCTGGAGTGCAAGTACAAGAGTACTGGGATGTGGGTATTAGGGTTAGGGTTATGAGTAGTGTTAGCATTAAAGTTATGGATTGTGTTGGTTTGCAAGTACCCAAGTAGTGCGGTATGGGAATTAGGGTTAGGTTTAAGGCTTAGTTTAGACTCAGGGATAGTGTTGGGGTATAAGTACTCAAGAATTGGGTGGTGTGTATTAGGATAAGAGTTAGGGTGAGTGTTTTGGATAAGGATTAGGGATAGTGTTAGAGTGAAAGTGCAAGAGAAATGAGGTGCAGGTATTATTGTTAGGGCTAGGGTTTGGTTTAGACTCAGAGATAGTATTGGGATGTGAGTACCTGAGTCTCAGCCTGCTGGTATTAGGGTTAGGATTAGGGTTAGGATTAGTGATAGTGTTGGGTGCATATACCCAAGTACTGAGTATGTTGTGTGCTCAGGGTTATGGTTAAGGTTCGGGTAAAGGTTAGAGATAGTGTTGGGGTACAAGTACCAAGTATTTGGGTTTAAGTATTACCTTTATTACTAGGGTTAGGGTTATGGATAGTGTTGTGGTGCAATTACCCTAGTCTTGTGGTGTGGGTATTAGGCTTAGTGTTCATGTTGAGTTTAGGGATAGTGTTGGGGTGCAAGTACTTGAGTACTGGGGTGTAGGAATAGGGTTAGTGTCAGGGATAGTGATAGGGTGCAAGTATCCAGCACTGGGAGGTGGATATTAGGTTTAGGGTTAAGGTTATTATTAGGGATAGTGCTGGGGTGCAAGTTCCCAAATACTGAGTTTCCGGTATTAGGGTTAGGGTTTGGATTAGTTTTAGGGATAGTGTGGTGCAAGTTTCAGAGTATTGGGGTGCAGGAATTATGATCAGAGTTAGACTTAGGGCTTGGATTAGGGTTAGGGATAGTGTTGGGGTCCTTGTACCCAAGTATTGGTGTGTGGGTACTGTATGAGGGTTAGGGTTAGGGTTAAATTTCAAGTAAGTGTTTTGGATAGTCTTGGAGTACGTGTATCTGAGTATTGGCATGCAAATATTAGATCTAGGACTAGGGTTAAGGTTCAGTTTAGGATTAGCTATAGTGCTGGGGTGCAAGTACCTGAGTATTTGGGTGCAGGCATTAGGGCTTGGGTTAGGGTTTGTGTAAGGATTAGGAATATTGCTGGGGTACAATTACAAGTGTGTTTGTATGGAGGTATTAGGGTTAGGGTTAAGGATGGTGTTAGGGTGCAATTACAAGAGTATTTTATTGTAGGTATTATTCTTAGGGTTTGGGTTAGAGATAGTGTTGGGATGCAAGTACATAAGTACTGAGATGTGGGAATTAGGTTGAGAGCTAGGGATATTTCTATGTTTAGGGTTAGGGATAGTTTTTGGGTGCAATTACTCGAGTTTCAGCATGCAGGTATTAGGGTTAGTGTTTTGGTTACATTTCACAGAGTGTTGAGGTGCCCGAGTATTGTGGTGCAAGTGTTAGGGTTAGGTTGAGGGATCTGGTGAGGATTAGGGGTAGTGTTTGGGTGCAAGTCCAAGAGTATCAGCATGGAATTATTAGGGTTTGTGTTAGGGCTAGGTAGGGTTCTTCTTAGGGTTAGGGATAGTGTTGAAGTGCCAAATCCAAGTACTGGGGTGCAGGACTTAAGAGTTAGGTTTAGGGTTAGTATGAGCATTAAAGTTAAGGATAGTATTAGGGTGCTGCTACTTGAGTATTAGGATGAGGATGTTAAGGTTAGACTTAGAGTTCAAGAAAGAATTACAGATAGTGTTGGAGTACAAGTAAAAGAGTATTAGGTATTAGAGTTAGGATTAGAGGTAGTGTTAGCATTAGAGTTAGGGACAGTGTTGAAGTGCAAGTACCCATGTAGTGCGGTGCAGGGTACTTAGGATTAGGGTTAGCTTTAAGTTTTGATTAGGAGTACTGTTGAAGTGCAATAAATGGAATATTGTGGTGCAGGAATTAGGGTTAGGTTTAGGGTTTGGCTTGAGGTTAGTGATACTGTCAGTGTGTTCAAGCTTAGGGGTGCAGGCATTAGGGTTAGGTTTAGTGTCTTAGTTACTTTTCTTATTTCTGAGACAAAATACCAGACATCCAAAGTTAAAGGAGGAAAGGTTCATTTAGCTCACAGTTTGTACAGGTTTCAGTCCATAATCAGCTGGCTCCAAGGCAGGGTGGCACATGGGAGAGGGGCAACCATTGATGGTGGTGGAAAACAGCAAAAGCAACAAGAAAGTGAGAAAAGTCTCTTTCCCTTATGTTGTATCCAGTCTACCTGGATTAGGGTGGTGCCAATCCAGTGAACTGATCCAGCAATAACCCACCCTTAATCCCAGCACCTTTAACCCCAGCATTGCACTACTAATCAATCACACACTCTAGATTCAGCCACCTCCAAAAAACCCTATGACCACATGAGCCTCTGGGGGGACATCTAGACACAAGCCATAATATTCTGCCTCTGGCCCACCAAAGACTCATACACATCCCTTTATGCAAAAGGCATTTAGTCCATCTCCAAGAGTTGCCAAAATCCTAACAATTTCAGCATTGCTGAAAAGTCCAAGTCCTGAGTCTCCTCTGAGATTGAAGGCAAACTTTTAGCTATGAGCCCGTGCACAAATGAAAAGAAAGTTAAACACTTCCAACATTCAATGGCATGAGATAGACATTTCCATTCCAAAAGGTACAAACAAGGGAATACAAAGGAATGGGACCAAAGCAAGTCCAAAATCTAGCAGAGCAAACATTAAGTCCTGTAGTTCCATGTGCAGCATCCAAGGCAATCTGTGGCAAGATGTCAACTCCAAAGGGCTTGGATGATCCAGCCTCTATGGTATTTCCAGTGGTTGTAGATCCCGTGGCTCCTCTCTTGGGTATATTCTGCTCCCTCCTTGCATTATTTCCTCACACGATCCACATTCCTGGCTTCTCCAAACTTCTGGCTCTCCACTGCACTTTTGGCTTCACACTCACAGCTTCACACACTGCCCTCTCAGGGGCACACTGCCTGGCCTCCCAGCCCTTCCAAAATCTGTGTGAAAGCCTTCCTGGCCCCACAACTCTTCCATTCTGCATACTCCTAAAACCAGCACCATGTGTATGATGCCAAGGTCTGCTGCCAGCAGGAGTAGTAGCCAGGCTTCCCTTTCTCTTGGCTGTAGGGGTCAAGTGCCTCGATCGCTGAGCACTCTAAATCCAATTCTGAGGAACAAATTCTCTAGGCTGCTGCTATTCTGGAACATGGTGCTCTGTGGCTTCCTTCTCAAAGCAAAATCTTTCACTTTTGCAATTTTGAGGCTACAGAAGGTGGAGTCCTGCTGCTTCTTTTGATGCTCTCAGGCCATCTTTTCTTTTCTCCTGTTCCTTCTCAGCAATCAAGATCTCCTTTGCTCTATCTTTGCAGTCCACAGCTTTCCTGAAGCTTCCTTTCTGGTCAAACTCACAATGTTTTATATCATGCTGCTGGGCTCTTTGCTTTTGATTCTCAACATGAATCTGCCTAAAAGCCCCCAAATGTAGCCATGCCACCACTTGAACACCAGACTGCCTTGTAATTTCTTCTGCCAGATTAATTAGTCTGCCACACTTAATCTAAGTCTCAGGCAAAGGCTCCGGACATGAGCAAAATGCAGACAAACTTTCTGCCAAGTCATAACACACATCATCTGAAGTCCAACAAACAATGCAGTCCTTCTTCCCAGCAGAAACCTCTGGAGCCTGGTCTTTACCAGCAGGATTTCTATCAGCCTTCTGGTCTTCTGAGTTCTGACCAGAATCTCCCATACAAAACAGCCTAAGGTATTCCAGCTCTACTTTTTTAGCTATCAACTCCAAACCTTTCCTAACTCTTCCCCTTCTCACAAGCCAGCTCCAAAGGCTCTTGTGCCACATTGGCAGGTAATGTCACAGCAACAGCCCCACTTCTCTGGTACCAAAATCTGTCTTAGTTACTTTTCTCATTTCTGAGACAAAAAATCTAACACCCAAAGTTAAAGGAGGAAAGGTTTATTTAGCTCACGGTCTGTACAGGTGTCAGTCCATACATAATTGGCTGGCTCCAAGGCAGGGTGGCACAGAGTGGAGGGGCAACAGTTCATGGCAGCAATAGACAGAAAAAGCAATGAGCGAGAGTGAGACAAGCCTCTTTCTGTCCCTTATATTGTATCCAGTCTACCCAGATTAGGGCAGTGCCAATCCAATCAATGGAGTGATCCAGCAATTGCCCACTCTTAATCTCAGCACTGCTAGTCCCAGCATTGCACTACAAACCCATCATACATTCTAGATTCAGTCACCTCTGAAAAAAGCCTTATGACTGCATGAGGCTTTGCGGGGACATCTAGACACAAACCATAGCAGTTAGGGTTCAGGTTAGTGTTAGGGATAGTGTTGGTGTGCCAGTGCCCGAGTACAGGGGTGTTGGTATTAGAATTAGGGTTAGAGTGGGGTTCGGGTAAGTATTAGGGATAGTGTTGCAATGCAAGTACATGAATACTGGGGTGCATTATTAGGGATAGGATTACAGTTAGGGTTTGGTTTAGGGCTAGTGATAGTATTGCGGTGCCAGTACCCAAGTACTTGGGTGTGGGTATTATTGTTAGGGTTAGGTTTAGGGTTCTGGTAAGGAGTGGGGATAGTGTTGGTCTGTAAGTACCCAAGTTTTGGAGTCCAAGTATTAGGCTCAGTGTTTGTGGTGGATTAACTAATGGTTAACTTGTAACACCCAGCTGAACTGAATCAGTGTGGGATTTGGTGTGGAAGGCCCACCTGAGGATTGTTGACAACAGCATAAAAAGAGAACTGGAGGGGAAGATGGTGTGCTTCTGATTCTCTTGAAGAAGATTGTAATGCTGGTTTTCCTAATAAGAACTCAGTTGTTATCATCAGAGGAGCTCGGGTCCTCACTGTCACTGAGGATGGCTATGGTTCTCTTCAGTGGAGCTCTGGTCCTGACCTTGAGGGTCACTTCCTGGCTCCAGAACTGAGTTCTCATTAGGAAAACCAGTGTGACAAGCTTCTTCAGGAGAATCAGCTGCACAACATCTTCCTCTCCAGTCCTCCTTTTATGCTTTTGGCAACAATCCTCAGGTGGAGCCTGGCACAGCCGGATCCCTCAGCCTGCTGGCACAGATCCTTCATCCCACTGGCGCAGAATTTCTAGTTTCCACCATTGACCTTTGGGCCTTCCCGGTGCAGATACTTGGTACAGACTTGCATGAGACATTGTTGTGAGCTCTAGGCCTCCAGTTGGACTTGTGGAGGACATAGCCACGGGCTCTGGGTCTTCAGCTAGACTCCTGCCAGACATTGCTGTGGGATCAGGCTCTCAGCTGGATTCTTTGGGACTCTAGTGCATGGACAGATGTCCTGTACTCTTCTGCATTTGACTTTTTGGGTGGATATCATAACATAATCCTATAACTTATGTGTTCTGTATTAAATCTTTTCCCTTGTAAACCCCTGACTACAACACACCCACATCCTAACTAATGGTTACTTGCACCCCACACTTTCCTTAGACCTAAACCAAACCTAAACCAATACCTGCACCTCAATACTTGGGTACTTTCACCTCAACAATTTCCTTAACCCTAAACCTAAAACTAACTCTAACCCTAACACTCACACCCCATGAGTCGGGTACTTGCACCCAACACTATCCTCAACCCTAAACCAATCCTAATTCCTGCACCCCAATACTTTCATAATTGCATCACAACACTATGCCTAATGCTAACCCTAAACCTAAAGCTAATCCTAATACCCACACCAAAATATGCAGGTACTTGCACACCAACACTCTCCTTTACCCTAACCCTAACCTTAACCCAAATACTGGCAATCAAATACTTGGTACTTGCATGCCACTGCTATCTGTAAGCCCCAGCCCTAACTCTAATACCTGCACAAAATACTCAGGTAGCTGCTTAATAACACTAACCATACCATGAAACCTAAACCTAAACCTAATACTGGGCCCCAATACTCAAATAATTATACCCCAACATTACTCCTAACCCAAGCCCTAACCATATTGCTCACACCCCAATACTCTGGTAACTGTGCCCCTACAATATCCCTAATCCTAACGCTAACACTAATTCTAATGTAGGCATCCAAATATTTGGATACTTGCACCCCAAAACTATTTCCAAACCTAATGGTAACCTCATCCTAATGGTAACCCTCATCCTAATACCCACACCCAATTACTTAGGTAATTGTAACAAAATACTACCCTTAAACCTAAGCTTAACTAAGGTACCTGCACCTAAATAATCAGGGATTTTCATCCCATCACTATCTCTAACTCTAACTCTAACCCTAACCCTAACTCCAACCTTAAACTTAACCCCTGCAACCCAATTCTTGGGTACTTGACTCAACACTATCCCTAACCCTGACCAAACTCTGGCCTTAAACATAACATAAAACACACACCCCAATACACAGGTACTGCACTCCAACACAATCTCTAACCCTAATCTTAAACCTAAAACCCACACACCAATACTCGGATACTTGCTTCCTAACACTATTCCTAACATTAACCCTAACCCTAAAACTAACCATAATACGTGCACCCCAATATTCAGGTATTTCAACTTGAACATTATGCCTATCCCTTTCCCTAAGCCTATTACCTGCACCCCCAATCCTGGGGTACTTACATCCCAATACTATCCATACCCCAAAAGCTAACTCTCATTCTAACACTAATGTCCACACCCCAGTACTTGGTATTTGCTTCCCAACTCCAACCTAAACCTAACCCTAATCCTAACCCTAATAATCGCATTTAAATATGTGGGTACCTGCACCATAACACTAGCCCTAATCTTAACATTAACCCTAATCCTATTACCCGCAGCCCAATACTTGATTAATTGCACCCCAATACTTGGTTAATTGCACCCCAACACTATCCTTAAACCCTGACCCTAACTCTAATACCCATATCCCAATACTTGGGTACTTGCATCTCAATACTACCGTTTATCCTTATCCTAAACCTAAACCTAAACCTAAACCTAATATCTGCATCTGAATACTTGGGTAGTGTACACCAACATTATTCCTGAAACTAAAATAACCCTACCCCAATACTGCACACCAACACTATTCCTAACCCTAGCTTTAAATTTAACCCTATTACTCACACCCCAATACTTGGGAAATTGTATGCCCACACTATCCCTAAAATTAAATCTACCCCTAAAGCTAACTCTAATACGTGAACTCCAATATTTGGGTATTTGTACTCCAACACTATTCCTAGCACTAACTCTAACTCTAATACCCACAGCCCAATTCTTGGGTACTTGCACCCCGGTGGTGTCCTTAACACTAAACCTAACCCTAATACCCGCACCCCACTTCTCTAGTACTTTCATGCCAACGTTATCCCTAACCCTACCCTAAACCTAAATTAATAGCTGCACCCCAGTTCTCAGGTATTTTCACCCCCAACAAATTCCCTAACCCTAAAACTAACACTAACCCTAACACTTGCCCCCTAGTACTTGGGAACTTTCACCCTAAACTATCCCTATCCTAAACCTAACCCTAATTCCCACACCCCAATAATCAGTTACTTGCACTGCAATACTATCCCTAACCCTGGCTCTAACCCCAATACCTGCATGCCAGTACTCAGATATTTTCACCACTATCCTTAACACTAATCCTAACTTTATTCATAATACCTACACAGCAATAGTTGGGTACTTGCATCACAACACTGTCCTTAACCTTGCCCTAACCCAATTAAATGCACTGCAATACTTGGGTGCTTGTGTCCAACAATATCCCTAACCATAACTATTTCCATCACCCTAATACCTATACCCCAATACTTGGGTAATTGCACCAAGCACTATTCCTAACCCTAAATCTAACCCTAATACCTACACCTCATCACTCATGTATGTGCATCCCAACACTATCCCTAACTCTTACCCTAACACTAATTCTAATCCTAATACCTGCACCCAATACTCAAGTACTTGCACACTAGCACTTTCCCTAACACTAACTCTAACTCCAATACCCGCAACCCAATACTCAGATGTGTGAACCTGAACACTATGCCTCACTCTAACCCTAACCCTAATATTAATACCCATGCACCAATATCCATATACTTGCATCCTAACATTATCCCTATTCCTAATGCTAACCCTAACCCTAATACTGGCACTCCAATACTTGGGTATTTACACCTAACCACTATCCCACACACTAACCCCAATCTTAACTCTAACCCTAATACCCACACCCCAACATGCAGGTAATTGCATCTCAACACCATCTCTACTCCTGATTCTACCCCTAACCTTAACCATAACCTTAATATCTACAACCAAGTTCTTTGATACTTGAAACCCAACAATATCACTAACCCTAACCCTATCACTAAATCTAATACCTGCATTCCAATACTTGGGCACTTGTACCCCAACAATATCCTTAACTAATCCTAATCCAAATCTTAATACTCACACTCCAAGACTTGGATAATTTCACCCCATCACTTTCTCTAATCCTAACCCTAACTCTCATACTGGTATGTACACACAAATACTTGCATACTTGCATCCCAACATTATCTCTAGCCCTAACCCTAATACCTGAACCCCAATACTTGGACACTTGTAGCCCAACCCTATCCCTAACCAGAACGCTAATACCAACTGCCAAATATTTGTGTACTCGCACCCCAACACTATCCCTATCCCTTATTCTAAGACTAAAACCAACACTCAAATACTTGAATACTTGCACCCCAACAGTATCTCTAATCCTAACCCTAAACATGACCCTAATACCTGCACTGCAATACTCAGATACTTGCACACCATACTATCCTTTACCCTAAACCTAATACCCAAACCCCAACACAGAGTACTTGCACCCCAAAACTATCCCTAACCATAACCCTAACCCTAATACTCAGAGCCCAATATTAGAGTACTTGCGTCCTCACACTATCCTTACTACTAACTCTAAAACCAACCCGAATATGGGCACCACACTATTTGGCTATTTGCACCCCAACACTATCCCTAACAATAACCATAACCCTAGCCCTAATGCCCACACACCAGTATTTGGGTACTTGCACCCCAACACTGTCCTCTAGTTTAAAGCTAACCCTAATCATAACACTAACCCTCTAAACCTAACCCTAAACATCATCCTAAATATAACCCTAATAACTGCACCCAAATACTTGCAGATCAACATTATCCCTAACCCTAATCCTAATCCTAACTCTAACTCTAATACATATCAATACTGAAGTACTCGCACCTCAAAACTATTCCTAACCCTAACCCTAATACCTGAACCCCATTATTTGGGAACTTGCACCCCAACACTATCTCTAACCCTAAACTTAACCCTAATGTCCACAACACAATACTCAGTTCCTTGAACCTGAGCACTAACCCTAACCCTAATAATCACATTGAATACTCAGGTATTTAGACCCAAGCACTACAGCTAACTCAAACCCTAACCCTAACATTAACACCTGCACACCAGCACTCGTGTACATTTGTCCCTACATTATCCCTAACACTAACTCCAGCACTAACCATAACACTGATACCCACACCCCAATATGTGGGTAATTTCACCACAACACTTTCCTTAACCAAAACATGACCCAAATACTTGTACCCCAGGACTAGTAAACTTGCATCCTAACACTATCTCTAACACTATTCACAACCCTAACCCTAATACCTGCACCCCAATACTGAGATACTTGTACCCAACACTATCCCTAAACCTAAAACTAACCCTAACTCAAATTCCCACATGCCAATACTTGGGTACTTGAACCCTAACACTATCCCTAACCCTAAACCTAATAATAACACCTGCACCACAATATTTGGGTACTTGCAACCCAACACTGTCCCTAACCCTAAACCTAACCTTAATACCCACACCTCAATATAAGGGTACTTGTAGTCCAACATTATCCCTAATACAAACCTTAACCCTGACCCTAATACCTGCACCACAGTTCTCAGGTACTTTCACAATAACACTGTCAATAACTCTAACCCTAACCATACCCCAGTTCTTGGCTACTTGCACCCTGACATTATCCCTAACCCTAACCATAAACCTAAACCTAAAACCCACCCTTCCCATACTTGGGTACTTTTGCCCAAATGCTGTCCCTAACATTAACCCCAAACATATCCCTAATACCTGCACCACAATACTCATGTACTCACACCCAAACAGTGTACATAACCTAACCTAACCCAAATACCCACATCCCAAACTTGGGCATTTGTATCTCAACACAATCTCTAACTATAACCCTTACTCTTACCCCAATATCCACACCACAATACTTGGGTACTTGCACCATAACACTATCCATAAGCCTAACGCTAACCATAAACCTAATATCTGCACCCCAATACTTGCATACTTACATACCAACACTACCCCAACCCTAAATCTAATGCTAACCTTAATATGCACACCCTAATCCTTGAGTACTTGCATCCAACACTATTCCTAAGCCCAACTGTTATCCAAATACCTGCCCTAACCCTAATTATGATCCTAATACCTGCACCACAATTCTTGTGTTCATGCAACCTAATAATTTCTGTAAACCCAACCCTAATCCCAACTCTAACACTTTCACCCCAATAATTGGGCTCTTGCACTTGCACACCAACACTATCCTTAACTGTAAACCTAACCCTATTACAGGCTCCCCAATACTCAGGTACTTGCACCCCAACACTATCCCTAACCTTAACCATAAGACTTACACTCAAACTCCAATAATTGTGTACTTGCACCCCAATACTATCCCTAACCCTAACTCTAACCCTAACCCTAATACAGGTACCCCTATACTCAGGTATTTGCACCCCAACAATATCCCTAACACTAACCTTAACCCTAACCCTAATACTAATACCTGCACCTCAATACTTGAGTAATAGTACCCCAACACTCTCTGTAACTATAACCCTAACCCCAACACTACTACCCACACCCCAGTACTCAGGTACTTGCATTCCAATACTATTCTCAACCCTAACCATAGCCCTAACTCTAACCTTAATCCTCATACCTACATCCCAGTACTTGGGTAATTTCACCTGACACTTTCCCTAACGAAAATAACAACCCTAATACTTATACCCCAATACTCATGCACTTTCATCCCAAATATCTTAGTTAGTTTTCTCATTGCTGAGACAAAATACCCAACACCCCCAGTTAAAGGAGGAAAGGTTTATTGTAGCTCACAGTTTAGGGGTTTTGGTTAATAGTTGGCTGGCTTCAAGGCAGGGCAGCATGGCAGAGGGTCATCACAGAGGCAAAACAGTTCATGGTGGGCAGAAGGCAGCAAAGCAGCAAAGTAGCAAAGAAGCAGCAGCAGCCTTCTTCCTGTCCCCTTATATCCACCCAGGCTATCTGCACCTAATACCTGCACCCTAATAGTTGGTTACTTGCACCCCAACACTATCTCTAACCCTAACCCTTACCCTACCCCTAATACCCACATCCCAGTTCTTGGGTACTTTCACCACAATATTCCTAACATTATTCTTTATACCCACACCCCGATAGTAATTTACTTGCGATTCAACAGTACCCCTAACCCTAAGCCTAACTCTAACCATAATACCTGCATCTCAATACTCGGGTACTTACATCCCAACATTTATCTCAAACTCTAACACTAAACCTAAACCCAATACCCACACCCTAATGGAGTAGAATACAACAGTGAAACTGTTGGGACCTGGGTTTTTCTTAGTTTGTAGTTGTTTTATTTTATTACTTTTGATTGTCTGATATTGGATTATTCAGGGTTTTTATGATTTCTTTTTTCCAGCTTTGGTAGTTCATGTATATCTATTAATCTCTCCAGTTTTTCTGAATTCTCCATTTTATTAGAATACAAGTTATCAAAGAAGTTACTATTAATTTTCTGGATTTTTGCAGAATGCATTTTAATTTTACCTTTTTCATTTATAACTGCATTGATTTGGGTCTTTTCTGTTTTTTGGTAAGATTAGCTAAGGATTTGTCTATTTTGTTTACTCTTTCAAAAAACCAGCTCTTTGTTTCATTGTTTCTTTGTATTACTTTTGTCTCAATTTCATTAGTTTCTGCTCTAACCTTCATAATCTCTTCCTTCTACTAGCTTTTAATTGAGATTGCTCTTGTTTTTCTTAGGACTTTGAGGTGCACTGGTAGGTTATACTTTTGGGATCATTGCTTTTCTTATGTGGGCATTCACCACTACAAATTTCATTCTTAGGACTATTTTCTTTGTGTCCCATAGATTCTGGTATGTTGGGCTGACATTATCATTTGATTCTAGTAACTGTCTAATTTCTTTCTTGATTTCTTCTGTGACCCATTGATTTTTCAAGAGGGCTTTGTTTAATTCCCACGTGTTTACATAATTTCTGTGCTTTCTTTTGCACTGACTTCTAGTGCCATTACACTAGGATATGACAAAGGATAATGGGATAATTTTGATTATTTTGCATTATCTAAGCATGGGCTGTAGTGTTCTGTTTGAGAGAAAGTCACGTGTGCTGCTGAGAAAAATGTGTGAAACACTCTGTAGATATCTATTCAGTCCATTGTTTTAAAAGTTTGTTTCAACTCCGATATTTCTTTTTTGATTTTTTTTTTTTTTGTCTAGTTGATCTATCTAGCTACAACAGTGGCATCTTGGGATCCCCTACTATAATTATGTTCATGTTTTTCTGGTCCTTTGTGTCCAGTAGTGTTTCTTTTTGAAACTGGGTACAGTGGTGTTTTATGCATATAATTTTACAATAGTTATCTCTTCCTTTTCTTTTTCTTTCTTTTTTTTTTTTTTTTTTGTAGGTACTGGGGGTTGACCTCAGGACCTTGTGCGCCAGCAGACGCCCATGCCGCTGAGCGATATTACTGGCCCTTTTTTCGTATTTGGGTTCCGGGGGTCGAACTGGGCCCTCGCGCTTACCAGGCAGGCACTTATGCTGCTGAGCCATCTCACCGGCCCCTCTCTTCCTTTTCTTTTTCTTCACCGCCCCCCCCCCAGACAGAGGCTCATTGTGTAGTTCAGCCTGGTCTTGAACTCATTATGTAGCCAAAACTGGCCTCAAACTCAAGACAATCCTCCTGTCTCAGCCTCCTGAGTGCTAGGATTATAGGCATATACCACCATGCCTGACTCAGTTATCTCTTCCTGTTTACTTGTTCCCTTAACAAATATGTAGTGACCCTCTTTACCTCTTGTGATCAGTTTTGGCTTGACATCCACTTTGTCTGATATTAGAACAGCTACTCCTGCTTTTTTCCGTGTCCCACTGTATGGAATATAGTTTTCCAACCTTTGATTTTAACCTGTGTATTTTTTTAGGGTTGACCATATTTCTTGTAAACTGCATATTGCTCAGTTTTGGTTCTTGATGCATTCTATCAATCTATGTCTTTTGATTGGGGAATTGAGACCATTCACATTGAGCGTTATTATGAAGATATATTGACTTATTCTTGTCATTGCCTTGTTTTTCTAATGCTGATGTCCTTTTCTCCCCCTGCCTTTCTGTTTAACTCCCCGCTCTGCCTGTTTCATTCATTCTATTAGATTTTTGGCATTGCTGGCTTCATTTTCTTTTTATAAGATATCTTTGAAAAATTTTTGGAGTGCTGGCTGGTGGTCATGAATTTCTTGAAGGGCTCTTTGTCATGGAAATGCATAATTAAGACTTGAAACTTCACTCCAAGTCTCCTGGTCCTTAAGGTTTGTGAGGAGAAGTCTGCTGTAATTCTAATGAGTCTATCTTTATAAGTGATTCACTACTTTTTGCTAGCAGCTTTTAAGATTTTTACCCTGTATGAACTTCTAGTACTTTAAGTACTATGTGGTGTGAAGAGGTTCTCTTTTGTGGCTATATGCCTCACTTATCTCTATGTTTAATTCTTTCCCTATATTTGGGATGTCTTCTGCTATTAATCCTCTAAACAAGTTGCTTTTCTAATGCCCTTTGTTCCGTCTTCTGATTTTTCACCTATTCCAATTGATCTTAGATTAATCTTCTTTGTGTCAACTAGCAACTGATTGAAGCATTTTTCATGTTTGCTTCTTGTTTTTAAGGTATCTCTGACTAGCTGGCCTTTGAAATCACCCCTATCTTCTAATTCTGGTATTCTGTCCTCACACTGTTTGCTTCTGCTGCCCATATTTTTAATATATTTTTTAATCTCCTGGACTTTTGTTTGGAACCTTTTCATGGACCATTCTTTGCTAAGCTGGTCATTCATGCTTTGTATTGTTTATTTAGCTCAGCTAGTTTTTTATTAACGTCGTCTGGAAGCTAACTGATCATTTTGTTTATTATATCCATTATCTGATTAGTTATACTTTCTGTGAGTTCCTAGAGCACACTATTGGCCTTTTTTTTTTCTTAATCTTCTCTGTTATCCTTTTGGATAATTCTGCTGTGTGGCTTTTCCTTAACTCCCCCTCAATACTCTATGCATCAGGATTTGGAGAGTTGAGACTTTTAGGAGGCATTTTGTTGCTTTGCTTCTCACTGGTTTCTATTGGTCTTTGTTTATTTTTGTGCTTAGGTTTCTGGTAGCTTATAGTGAAAACATTTCTAGTACCTAGTATGGAGATTTCTGTAGTTAGTCTGGCTTTCAGTAATGCACTCAGGGTGTGGCTAAATATAGTCCTTTGCCTCTGTCCCAACATCCAATCACCTCTGTTTGTATGGGATGGGGGGATGTAGTGTAATTGGCCTGCCACCAAGTTCTCCAGGCATGGATCACAATATTGTGTATGTCATCAGGGTAATATGGGTATTGGCATACAGAGAAAACCTATTAATAGCAAAAACGATGTGACCTTGGGAATATCAAGTAAACCAGTGACAGTAATATTGTCCAAGACAAACTGGTTATTTATATACCATAACTACCATTAATGTGCCACACTTAACCTTAGAAAAGAAATCAACACTTCTAGTATAAACACTAAGACAAATCAAATATTGACACTTAGCAGATATCTATTCAGTAATGCTAGAAAAGAATTCTACCATACTAACACAGAATTAACTATCTAAAGATTAATAAAGCTTAATGGTTATACTATTAAAGATACAGGGGTTTGGGAATGGGAAAATGCCAGAAGACAAATTTGAAAAATTAAATATGGGATACAAGAAGGAGAAAAGTGAGATAAAGGATCATATTAAGGAGTAGAAGGATATTTATAGAATTTGATAAAGGTAACAGAAAAAGATGAGAAATAGCTAAAATAAAAAAGGGTAGAAAAAAGAAATAATATGGAAAATTATAAATGGAAAAAATAAAACAGAAAAAAGAAAGAAAGAGAAAAAGGAATAATAAAAAGAAGAAATCTGCAGTTTTGGATTTCATCAAGTCCTGGTTTTCTCCACTTAGCCCTATGGCCAGTGAGTTTGTGAGGTGCACTCCATATTCCAGAAGTCCCTGTATTTACCCCAGGTTGTGGCAATTTTCATGCCGAGATATGGCCTTGCTCATGTTGGTAGACGGAGAAGGCAATCAGCACACAGTTTTGTGCTGGATGTAGGCATCAGAACAAAGGTTCAAGTATTTAATGCTAGTAGGCAGTTTCAGATTCAGATGTTTCTGAGCTCAGCTCAAACCAGGCCTGGCTTCTCACCTCAAGGCCAGGGCCCAGATCCTTCCCAACCAGAGTTTAGAATTCTCAAGGACTTTCTTTCTAGCATACTCCTTGTGTGCCGTGTCTCCCACAATTGTCACTGTGGGTAGGTATCACTAGGAAGTTGTTTTTCAGTTCTTCTGAGACCCAGATTGAAATAATCAACCACTTCCCAAAATGGCACCTGATTAAGCACTCTCTGGCAATATGGCAGGTGCTTTGCCTGAGTTTGAATCCCTTTCTGGCTGTTGCCTGCTCTGTGGGGGAAGTCGCCTCAGAGCAAAACTCTGCACTGTTTTTACAGTTCACAACAGCTGTGGGGTTTTTTTTATTGTCTCCCTGGATCTCCCATCCCTGGGTGCTTACCTTACTTCTGGGGAACCAGGTTCTCCTCCCTGCAAGCTGCAAACCATGAGTGGGGACAGATGCCAAATTTTTTGTTCTTTTCTCTGCATAGTGGACCATCTTTCCAACTTCTCTATAGCTTCTAATTTTTCCTGCCAGTCCCTTCTTGATTCCTGGTGATATATTTCTCTCTCTCTCTCTTTCTCTCGCTCTCTCTGTCTCTCTCTCTCGCTCTGTCTCTCTCTCTTTTTCACCAAGTTGTTATTTTCCAGTATCTGGAATCTGGGTTTCAACAAGGCTGAATTTTGCTACCAATCTACTCCACCATTTTTCTCCTTTCTTAAAACAGGAGAAATTTATTGTCTAATAGATCTGCTGAGTAAAAGTCCAAAATCAAGTTGTAAGCAGGGTTATGCTGCCTCTGAAACCTGTGTTAGGGAATATTTTGTTGTTAGCTTTTTGGCGGCTTGCTTTTAATCCTTAGTATCTCATGGCTTGCAGCTATTGCACATCAGTCTGCCTCCATTCTCACATGTGTATCTGTATCTCTTATCCTTGTTTGATATGGACACCAGTCATTTTGGATTATGGGTCTACCCTACTCCACTATGACCTCATCTTAACGAATTACATCAGTAACAATACTATTTCCAAATAGGGCTACATTCTGAGGTACTGGGGTTTGGGACATCAATATACCTTCCGTCCCCCTTCCATACCTGCCTGAAGATTGAACCCAGGGCTTGTGTATGGACTGTATGTAAAAGCTACAATCAAACACTCTACTTCTGTATGCTCTAAGCACTTTAAGATTGAAATCATCACAGTTGAAATGGCAATAATCACTATTTTATGTACAGTGAGATAATACCTAGGGATTAACATTCCATAAAAGAGAAGAAAAAGAAGTACTTAGTAAATATCCCAAATTTTCCATCATCAGCCATGTATCTCTGAATTAAGTAATTTCTAAACCTAACTGTGCAAAGTCCTAAAATATTTAAAGATTAGTTTATAATAAATACTGTTGATATAACATAAAGCACTTAATAGTTTTACAAAGTTTTCTTTTTTTTTTTTATACTGTATCATTTTGTTTTTGTGGTGCTGGGGATTGAACTAAGAGCCTCATGCATGTTAGGCAAGTGTTCTACTACCACTGAGCTACATGCTCAACCCTCATGAAATATTTTGGGGTGCAATTTCTTATTTAACTCTCAAAGCAACCCTTATAAAACTGGACATGGTGGTACACCACTTTAATCCCTGTACTTGAGAGGCTGAGACAGGAGCATCTTGACTTTGAGGCCAGCCTGGGCTATAGAGTATATTCAAGGCCAGTCTGGACTACATTGCTTCAAAACAAAACAAAAGAAAAGAAACAAAAAACCTCTCACAACCCCTGTATGTTTTTCTCCATTCCATAACTTAAGCAATCAGAACTAAGAGTATTCAATACTTGTTTCATACCTGTGCTCTAAAAAAGTAGAACTGGTACATTTCTTAGTCCATTTTTGGTTCCTCTGAATAACAGAATACTTCAGACTGGACAATTTACAAAGGAAAATTTTATTTAGTGCGTGGTTCTAGAGGCTGGAAAGTCCAAGATTGGGTGGCTGCATCTGATGAATGAATGTACTGCTTCAATTCATGGCAGAGAGTGGAAAGACAAACAGGTAGGCGTGGAAGAAAGAAGAAACTCCCATAATATGTAACGCATTTCAAAGAGGAAAGCATTAATGCCTTTGTGAGCTTTCCATCCCATTGACCATCCACTAGGCCCTACTTCCAACACTTCTAGCAATCAAATATCAGTATGAATTTCAGAGAAGACAAGCCCACTGAAAACAGCAGGATACGAAACAGGATTTGCTTAGTAGAACCTAGACAGAACCCAGATAGCTTGGCACATTTTAATACTTTATTTTTTTTAAAATAAAAGAAAGTAAATAATTTATTTTTCATTTTTGTTAGTACATGTTTGCAGTACATAATGATTACATTCACCTTAGGGCGTTGATACATGTACATAACACATCTTAATTATTTTTACTCCTCCTTCCTCTCCCCTCCATCTCTTCTTCCATATTTTAATAATGATGATGATGACTACTAACATTTATTAAGTGCTTACCATGGGCTAGGGACAGTGCCAAGCTTTGCACACATTTACAGCTCATTTACTCATTCTGAGAACCCAAAAAGGCAAGTACATTACAAAAGCACAGAGATGGTATAGAATTAGTCCAAAGTCACAGAGCTAGCAAATGCTAATGCCAGCGTTGAAACTCAGGTAGTTCTACTCCAGAACTTACTTTCTTACTTATACAAGGCCTCCTTGACCTTAGAAAGCAGTCTCTGTTCCATAGGCCTTGTAGAGTCCTTATTATACCATTACCAACAAATGTGAGAGTATTTATCAGCATGCTACACATCCATATATGACTACTCAAGTGACTTAATGCAACTTACTAAATACCTCCAAATGTCAGCTGTCTTGTGTAAAATGAAGATATACTTGCAGTAAGGTCTAAGTTAATTAACATATGTAAATGATCTTGCACACATTAGCCATATGATAAGCACTCATTAATCTTATTTATGAGTCAAACTGATATAATAGTTTAGTGCTTGAAAATTACTCGGGGTAGGGAGAAGAGAGTAATTACTTTTGACAGGTAAGATCTGACAAGGCATTGCAGGAAAAGTCATAGTTGGGCCAGAAGAATGTTAATAGGTGAAGAAGGGGATTCTGTGCAGAGAAGCCTGTAAAAATAAACAGACCATTTTATATGCTTCCCTGCCTGGAGGAAGAATAAGAATATCATCAGGGTTTCTAAGTAGCTCAAAAAATGTCCCTTCTGTACCCATCAAGAATTTGTAATTCTCTATTCATATGTGTGGACAATTGTCAGTTATCCATCTATCACTTATCTTTTTACCAATGCATTGTCACTCTTGTAATAGCAAAAATAGCCCAGGCACTGCATTGGTCCCTCTGACCCTCTGTTCTCTAAGCATGAGGCATTAATCCTTTTCTTTTGTAATTGCTATCATGTCTGCAACCAGTGGGCCACCCTGGCCACAAAGGAAAGGTGAGCAGTGCTTTGGTTTGTGGCTGGATGGGAGGGGTTTCCTTATTTCCGCCCTCCTACTGCTGACTGCAGTAGACAGTATCTCACCTCCCATTAGCCATACTCCTGTGACCTCTCTTGTCTGTTGTCCCACTCATCTTGGGTACAGAGAGGGGGAGAGTAAGAGCAAAGTGCTTGTAAGGTCACTGGGGAAGAATTAACATTTCTTTACAAGTTGATTCCAGGGTCCTTGCCTCCTGCTTTCCTCTCAGCACTATCACTGACATTCTGCTGTCATGTTCCTCCTACTATGTTCCTACTGCCTGGCCTTTTCCTCTTCATTGGCATATACATGGCATGTACTTCTCAAGGCCCACTTTCTAAGTGTTGTTGAACTCCTTAGGACATAAATCTTATTAAAAAGAGGCCTTTCCAAAAACAACTATGTAAAGCTTGTTCAAGAAAACAAGCTGAAAATCTGGTTCTAATTCTATTTATATCACTTTAACAGTAACTGTTGTAATCTAAGTCTAAATTTATTTTTTCTTAAATGGGGGATATAGTACTCATCCTGCCACAGGGACTGAGATGATAGTCATCTGAGAATATACACATAGGGCCTGGGGGTGTAGCTCAGTGGTATAGTGCTTATCCAGCATGTGCTAGGCCCTGGGTTTGATCCTCAGCATTGAAAAAAAAAATTACAAAAACATTCCTAAAAGGTGATAATTACCATTCAACTGAGATACTAATATAGGCAGGTTTTGTTTTCACAATGTAGGGGCAAAAGGAAATGCTTCCCTTCACTCTCAAATATTCACTGAAATGAACTGAAAATAGGCAAAGTAATCGGAAAAAAATATACAAATATTTTATATGCACAGGGAAAATATTACAGTTTAAAAGTCATACATAAAGCATGAGTCTTCCATAAGGGCTCTATATTTGAGGATTAAGTAACTTCAGAAGCCTCAGAGAGAAATAGGGGCTTGGACAGGGAGGGGCTTGGTATTTATTCAATATTTAATTAGTATATTTAATGTTTTTAAAAATCTTTTTTTTTTTTTTTTTTTTTTTGTCATACTGGGGATTGAACCTACGGCACACTGAGCTGCATCCCAGACTTCTAAATGTTTTTTTCTTTTGAAACAGGGTCTTACTAAGTTACTCAGACTGGTCTTGAACTTGTGATCTTCCTGCTTACTTTTATTTCTCTTCTTTCTTTTCTCTCTTCTATCTTTTCTCCCTCTCCTCCCTCTTCCCTCCTTCCCTCTTCTGTCTCTATCTCTGTCTCTCTCTGTCTCTCTCTCTGTCTGTCTCTGTCTCTGTCTCTCTCTCAGACAGGCCTACCTATGTATTCCAGACTGGTCTCAAATTCTCATTCCTCCTGCTAGAATTACATGTATGTACCACCATGCCCAGTTTATTTTTCTGATTTTTTAAAAAGGGCATGTATAAGCATGGTCTTTTTTTCTTTTAATTTTATTTTTATAGGTTCATGTTTGTAGTAAATATTAATTACATATCCCATAGGGAGTTGGTAGATGTACATAATTCTTTTTTTATCTCTTCCCACATCTCCTAAGCATGTTCTATTTGTATGCTTACAATCTAAATCTAACTTCATTGTTTATGTTTATTCTGACTTAACAGAAATAGCAGTATCTTGCACTTGAAGTTCCCAATTTTATTTTATTTATTTATTTTTGTTTCTTTGTGTTTTTGAGACAGGGTCTCACTATGTAGTTCAGGCTGGACTTGAGCTCTCAGCGATCCTCCTGCCTCAGCCTCTTGAGTGCTAGGATTACAGGCGTGTATCACCATGCCTGGCTGAAGTTTCTAATTTTAAAAAACCAGTTTTGAAAAACAAAACTGGAATTCTTATTTAAAAATAGTTCTTAAAATACTCTATTTGATGTCTATGTGAAATTCAGGAAGGCACAAATCTTATTTAAAACGTAGTTTTTGAGCTTATGGTACACTTACTACTGATAAAAAATGTTGTAATTTCAAAAGATTTAAGTCTGACTTTTTTTTCACAGCCTAGGAAGTTAAGTACAACTTTCTATGACCCAACCATCACTTTTAATGAACTACAAATGATATATATATATATTTGTGTGTGTGTGTGTATGTGTGTGTGTGTGGGTACCGGGGTTCGACCTCAGGACCTCGCACGCCATCAGGCGCCTGTGCCACTGAGCGATATCACCGGCCCCTTTTTCGTATGTGGGATCCGGGAGTTGAACTCGGGCCCTCGCACTTGCCAGGCAGGCGCTTATGCCACTGAGCCATCTCAGCAGCCCAGATATATTTGTTTAATCAACATATTGCTTTCTAATACATTTAACCCAGAGAACTACTGTACTCATATAAACTTTTGCTTAATAATTCAATATGTTTAAGAGGGAAGCAATGCAGAGAGAATGGTTAACAGGTACTGGGGTATATTGGATAGGAGAAATAAATTCTAATATTGTACAGCACAGTAGGATAACTATAGCTGGTTAACAGTTAATTGATTTTTTGAAAATAGCTAGCAGAGAGGATTTTGAATGTTTCCAAAACAAAGAAATTATTTGTCTGAGGTGATAGATATGCCAATTACCCTACTCTGGTCTTACACATTGCATGCACATACTGTATGTTACTCTGTACCCAGTTATTATGTGTCAAATAAAAATATTTAAAAATAACTTAGTATCACTGTCTACACCACAAAAAGAACACTTAGTCATTACTTATAATGTGTCAATCGCTATGCCTGTCAATCTAAATATAGCCTGAACCCCATTATTTGCTGATAGTATATTTGTAAATATGCCTACTTATTAAAATTTATTTGCAACTCCCAAATCAACACTCCACTCCTTCATGGACATAAGCATATGCATGTGCAGAATGGCAAACAAATTTTCCTTGTTGGAGGAGCTGCGAGTTCCCAGCTAACATGAACCAGGCAACACTCTGCCTTCTTGCTGTAGCTATCATACTGTAAATACATTTTCTTTGCTTTCCTCCTCCCCACCCCATTTGCCTCCCTCTCTTCCTTTCCCTCTCTTTCCTACAGAGGACTGAACCCGGGGCTTCCACACTGAATTATATCCCTAGCCTTTTTTATTTTGAGATAGGGCTTTGCTAAGATGCCCAGGCTGGGCTTGAATTTATGATCCTCCTGCCTAAGCTTCCCAGAGTTTTGGGATTACAGGCATGTATCACCACACCCAGTGTGAACTTCCTTCTTGTGATCTATTTACTGTCACGTTTTTCACGTTTATACTTTCTGTTGGTGATGTGATTGTTAAAAATGGCTCCTAAGTATAGTGCAAAAGTCTGCCATATCTAGGCAAGAGGCTATGATATGTACCCTAGAGAAAGTACGTTAGGTAAGCCTCATTCAAGCTGGGGTTACAGTGCCGTTGGCCATGAGTTTAACGTTAATGAGTCAACAATTCATACGAAATAAGGTGTCTTTAAGCAAAAACACTAATAGAATAAGTTTACATTATTGATCTGGTGATGAAAATGTTGTGAACAGAGACTTACAGAAAGATACTTGGTGTTATTTCTGGGAGCAATTATTCCACAATAGCTGAGTCTTTGAGGTGACTTTATAGACTTAACTGCTGTGAATAAAAGAATCAACTGTTTTTATGAGCTAATTTAAAAAAATTATTACAGAAAATTACTAACAGATATGTAGAGAGAGTAGTACAAATATAACCGATCCCCAAGGACCTGTTACGCAGGCTCAACAATCACTAACTCATGGCCAATCTTGTTTCCTCTTTACTTCCCCCATCCTTTTCCCAATGCCCTTGGGCATTGACACAAAGTAACTTCACTTGTAGGGAGAGGACAGGGAGACAGAGCAACAGAAAAATGAGCCATTATGCCCCACTGGCCAGAAGCCAGGCTAGCAGGTGGAGGTCGAAGGCCAGATGAGGAAGGTGGCCTGGGCAACAGATGTTATGTGACCTGTGTTTGCACCGTGGTGCGTGCCTTTGCTCTTGAATAGAAAGCACCTGGAGAAGAATTAATAGATGACTCAAGTCCCTGTGATCCTACAGTGGGCCATGACTAATCCTGCTATCAAGTACCTCCAGCCACACACACACACACACACACACACACACACACAGCTCCTCTATGGCCAAACAAACACAGCAACAACTGAGGGCCAGTGAAGAGGAAGGCTGCATCTGTTATTTGGGGGATTATGAGTGCTCAGGCTTCTGAGGCTATGGGCACACTGCCCTGGGAGTGTCAGGAAATCAGTCTCCCTGGGGAGGTGGTTTGGTCTCAAGTGGGTGTTCCATGCAGGAGGGACTGCTACGTGTCTTGTCCCAGTTTGCACTGGGAAGAACTAAAACAAATCTCCCTGGCTCCTTTCACTAGTTTGCCCTATCCTTTGTGCTCATTCTTCTGAAATCCCATCGTGGCAGCTCAGGAATGGGATTCCTCAAGGGAAGGAAAGCATTTTTCTGTTCTTGGAAGCTCAGCCTATTTGCCTTGAAACAGGGGGAACACATGCCTGGGGGATCTGCTTGAAAACAATCGCTGTCTGCCATTCCCAATCATGAATCGTGCAAAATTTGAATAAAATGGCATCTGAGAACCAGTAAAAAAAGAAGAAATAGGGCCGGTGAGATGGCTCAGCGGCATAAGCGCCTGCCTTGCAAGCGCGAGGGCCCGAGTTCGACTCCCGGATCCCACATATGAAAAAGGGGCCGGTGATATCGCTCAGCGGCACGGGTGCCTGTTGGCGTGCCAGGTCCTGAGGTCGACCCCCCGGTACCCACAAAAAAAAAAAAAAAAAAAAGAAGAAATAAAATAAACCCACTAACATTGGGTTATTTCTAGCTACCTTTTTATATTCATTTCAAGTGAAACTAGGCTAAGAAATTTGGCTCTTATATCTAATTCTGATTTCTGGGAAGGTCAAACACACTTTTTAATTTCAGCTGGTGATGTGGAACTTCAGCCATGATTGATCCCATTTTTATTTTTAGACTGAACTATTGGGGTCTCATGCAGGAGCATGGTCCAAAACAGTGCCCTCCTATAATTTTTATTTAATAATACAAAAGACAAGGAAAGACCGAAAAAACTGCCACAAATTAGAGGAGGTTAAGGAGACATGGTACTGAAATATAACAAGGTATTATGGAACAAAAAAAAGAACATGAGTTGGAAAAGTATGGAAATATGAATAGTCTGCAGCTAATAGTATTGTACCAACACCAACTTCCTTGTTTTGATAACTGTACCATGATTGTGTAAGATGTGAACTTCAGGGGAAACCTAGTGAGGGATATACAGAAACTGTTTTTTGTAACACTTCTGTAAATCTAAAATTACTTCAAAAGAAAAATTTTAAAAACACATGTTGGCCCTAACTCTAGAGTTCCTACTTCAGCAAATGTGGCCTGTGTCCAGAGAATCTATATTTGTAATAAGTTCTTAGGAGCTGCTACTGTTAGCCCCAAGAAAATACTTTGAAAAGCACTGCTTAAAAGAAACCTAAGGCTGCCAGTTATTACTAGTTATCGCTCACAGTCCATTCTCTCTTCCTTGATTTTTCAGCAGAATACATGCCCGCTCAGAATGCATTTTCCAGACTTCTTCCTCTAAGTATTTCCGGAAAACTATGTTTTGATTATTAGGAAGTAAGCAGACATAGGAATTACAATTTCTACATATCCTTAAGAGAAAAAGATGCGCTTCTGGGTATTGTGCTGCATGTCTGTAATCCTAACATTTATGAGGCTGAGGCAGGATTGCCATGAATTTGAGGTCAGCCTGGGCTACATAGTTCAAAGCTGGACTGAACTACTGCTATGGTTTGTGTCTAGATGTCCCCCCAAAGCCTCATGCAGTCATGGAGGCGGGATTCTAGAGTTTATGACTGATTCATGGTCTAATGCTGGGATGATGGGCGTGAGTGCTACACCCACCCTGGGGCAGGTAGCCTGCAGGTAATGTAAGGGAGGGAAAGAGGCTTGCTCTCTCTCTTGCGCTCCTCCCTTTTTGCTCTTGCTGCTTTTGCTGTCTTCCGCCGCCACGAACTGTTGCCCTCTGCTATGTGCCACTCTGCCTTGGAGCCAGCTGATTATGGACTGAAACATCCACAAACCCTAAGATAAATAAACCTTTCCTTCCTTAATTTTGGGTGTTGGGTATTTTGTCTCCGCAACCAGAGAAAAGCAACCAAGACAACTACATAGTGAGACTCTGTCTCAAAACACAAAAGGAGAAGGAGGAGGAGGAGAAGAGGGGGAAAGGAGGGAGAGGGGGAGGAGGAAGCAGAGGAGGAAGAAGGAAAGAAAAGCATGCCCCCCCACTATGCTTTCTGATAATTATGATGGCAAAGTGAAGCCACGTTGGGCCACAGATAGGTGTCATAACACGAAATGTCATGAAGATGGTGTATCAACAGGCAATACCCGAAAGTGAGGAAAAACCTGGATAAGCCTTTCAGCTTCACTGCTTTCAGTTACTAGTTTTTATCAATAATTTCAGAGGTCCCCTGACTAAGCAATAGATTTCCATTAGCTTTGCTATATATGGCACAGTTGCCTAAGCTGTCTTCCAGGAACATGTAAATACTTTAAATCTGTTCAAACCACTGACACCGCCCCCCCTTACTGTATTTAATTTTTTGAGAAAATTGCCCATAATGAGCTCAAACTTTCCATTCTCCAGCTTTAGTCTTCCAGAGTGCTGGGATTATAGGTATGCAGCATCATGCCTGGCTCTGACCCTCCACTTGGGTCTTTGCAAGTGTCTGACAGGTGACCTTTTTACATCAGAACACCAAAGCTCTACTTTCAGACCATTTTCTTAATACTTGTGAAAAGCCATGAAGGTTGATCATGCATGTGTAGACCACAGATGACTTCATTTTGTTACCTCCAATCACCTTTTCCCATGACTCAGACCACCCTCTTCTTTGTCCCATAAATTCCCCTAAACTTTGATGTGAGGAAGGCCTATTTGGGACTTCCTTTTCCATTTCCACACACTTGACTACACTGTGAAAACTTTCTCTTTTACAAAACTTGTCATTTCAGTGACTGGCACACTGCAGCTGTGGCAGGCAAAACAGGCCTGGTTTGGTAACATAAGCAGCCTGGATATCTGACACTAGAGCAACACAAATCCTAGATTGCTTCGTCTGCTTTTGTAAGAGAAAAAAACAGGCACCTATGTTAAGTTCCTGCTATTTTGGACTTGATGCCACTTGGAAACTAAATTGATACAAGCAGTCATCCAGAAGTTGTGCAGAATGGAATATACTTAATAAGAGAAACAAGGCTGAGGGGTAAGTGGGCACAGGGTGGCAAATGGAGGCTTAAATCCAGCTTGCCCTCTTTTTGCCAAGCTTTGTGCTGTGCTGTTGATTACAAGGCTGATAGACCCATGTTGTGTCTATGCAGAAGAGCATGATTTTATCTACTATCTTGATTCTAGAGCAGCATTTTCAAAAATATCATCTACAGATTCCTGGAGGCATTGGAGATAGCTTTACTTAGTTTTTAGAGGCACTTCAAAAAGTTGTTAGGGGACTGGTGCTATAGCTCAGTGGTACAGTGATTGCCTAGCATGTGCAAAAGAAAAAAAAAGTTAATATTAAATAAAGTGTGTTTATATCCTAGAGTAGTTAGCGCTTTATTCAGCAACTTCAGACTTCATTGTTTGAAACAAAGGCCATACGGAAAGAGGGAGTTTGTTGAGGTGTAGGAATGAAAGAAAACAGAAGCTCATTAGAACACTGTCAGTACAGTGGCTAGATACACATTCTGGAACCAAACTACCTGTGTTCAAATCCTGGCTCTCACAATGACTAATTAGCTGTGTTATGTGGATTTGTTTCTTAACTTCATTGTTTGTCAGTTTTTATAACATTGTGAGGATTTAAATGAGTATTACAGTGTCTGATACATAATGCACTCAATAAATGTAAGCTATTACTACCATTCTGGGAATCACTAGGCAGGAAGTAGCTGTACCTAGCCACAAATTGTGGAAAGCTTACTGTCCCAGTATTTGTACATATGAAACCTTATTTTACTCATGAGGAAGCTAAGGCTTAGGGTCAATGACCTTCCCAAGGTTATAAACTTATCACCCGGCTAGAATTCAAACTGGTTAGATTCCAAAGCATGCTTCTAAGATGAATAAGGATCAAAGACAAGGTGGCATGTTTTCATATGCCTCTTCTCATATGTTACCTCTCAATTTCTCAGCTCAATGCTACACCAGTAATTTCTTTAAAAATGTGTGCATGGGACAGGAAGATAATTGGTATTGGAGCAACTGAAGATCCATAACTAAGAGGGAGAGGAGAGTTTTGTGCAGTACACGGGTACTCAGTCTGGGACCTGTGGCAAAGAATGGGAGAGCAAGGGAAGCTAGCTGACCAGACCTTTAAAATGCCTCTTACAAGGCATGATGATACATGCCTGTTATTCCAGCACTTTAGGAGGCTGAGGCAGGAGAATTGCAAGTTCGAGTCCGGTCTGGCGAAATTAAGAGACCATCTCAAAATTAAAGAAAAAAAAAAAAAAAAAAAAAAAAAAGCTAGGGTTGTAGCTCAGTGTGAAGAATCTGGGTTCAATTTCCAGTATAGCAGTTATGGGGGGAAGGGGGTTGGGTCCCCTGATGATTTACATGAAAAGTGGCCAAAGTTAAGTTTCAGTTCTATTAGTCAGTGCTTCTAAAAGATTGATGCACTGTAAACTATAAGATTAGTTCTATGATTCAGCAATTTTATACTTGCTAAATTGGACAGCTTTTTAGTATCCTGAAAATTTGGTATTTAAATTATTTCCTTAGATGGATTCCAGGCAACATCTGTAAGGCAAAGACATTTCAACAAAAATGTTAAAATATTGCAAATGGGTTTCCCTTGCTTTTGCCAATATGTAAAACAGTAGCATCACCAGTTTCTACTAGAACTTTAACTTCCCCTTTTAGGACCAAGAAACTTCCTGCAACTATTGCCCTTCCCAAGTTATCTCTATTCATTATTCATAAAAATAAAAGGGCAGCGTGTGGTGGGGCACACCTGTAATCCCAGCCTCGGCTGAGGCAAGAGGATTTCGAGTTCCAGGCCAGCTTGGACTACATAGAGACTCCGTCCAAAACAAAATAATTAAAACAAAAAACTTACCAAACAAAATACCCCAAATACAAACATGAGTAGAAGGAAACAATAAAAACACAAGCCCCGCGACTTCGGCAGGGCTCTACCATCCCCGCCTGCGCCAGCCCTCTTCCTGCCTAGAGCGCGATGGAATCCTGCTCTGGCCGCCTCCAGGGCCGTCTTCCCGAGCGCGTCCTGCTGCCTTGGAGCCGGACCGAAGCGAGTTCACAGCCAGCCCTCGGGGGTGGTACGCCAGACCGCCCCGGCGCGCCCTCCACGGCGCGTGCGCCTCGCAGCCCGCCCGCGGGCCTCGCGCTGGTGACGCGGTGCTGAGGAGGCGGAGCCGAAGTCGCTGGCGGGAGGGCGGGGGAGGAAGAGCGAGGTGATAGCGTACGTCAGAGTGGAGAGCGGAAGGTCAGGGCGGCTTAGAGCGGAAGTGAGACCACGGAGCTTGTCCGCCATTGTGGACCCGAGAAGCGGAGCGCGAGAGGGGGAAGAGGAGCGTGCAGGCGGAGAAGACGGGCCCTTGCCGCTGACTCTCGTACGCGAGGCCCTCTTTTTGGTTTCTCCGCGAGCGGCTGCAGCGGCGGCGGCTGGAACAGTCACTCTCCGAGGGCGGCAGCCGACTGCTGTGAGTGCACGGGGAGAGGCCCAGGCGGCGGCGGCGGCGGCGGCGGCTCCTCTCGGGTTGCGGTGAAGAATGTCAGCCACTAGCGTGGATCAGGTGAGGGAGCAGAGGCCCCAGGCTCGGCGAAGGCCTGAGCCCCAGAGCTCCACCCTCGCGTGGGGCTTCGGCTCCTCCCCGCCGCTGCCGCCGCCGCCGGCCCCATAACGGTGCCCCGAGCGCAAGTTGCTGCGGTCCTGCGCCGGGCGGGCGGGCGGCCCGGAGGCCGCGGGGCCCGGGAGGCGGGGGAAGGACCGTTCTCAGGGGCCCGGGGATGGTCGTGAGGGCGGCAGACGTGGGGCAGAGGCCAGGCGTGCTCCGGGAGACGGGCTCGAGTGGCGGTGGGAGGTTAGACGGCCGGGGGGTGGTTGGGAAATCGGTGCTGTGGCGGATTTGGTGGGTTTTACTCCTACGCGGATTGTTTAAAAATAACTTACCTTTGATATTGTTTTCGATTAACACAGCTTTTCTTTCTTCTTTTTCTTCTCTTTACCTCACCTTTCATCTTGTTACACAGAGACCTAAAGGGCAAGGAAATAAAGGTGAGTTTGGATTTTTTTTTCCTTAGTTGTCAGTGTTGCCCGATACTATTTTTAAAGTGTTGGAAGGTTTTTCTGTTTTTCGTTTTTTAAAACGTAGAATTAAAAGAAATTTATTATAGCTAAGGCAGCCAAAACTTGTGTTATTCCTTGCCTTGAAACCATTTCTATAGAAGTGCAAAAAAAGCTTTCTTAATTACATTTCAGTTATACCGATGTTATTGTGAATGCAGTGGTATTTCTTTAGTTTTGCAGTTTATCTGTTATGTAACTTCTGTCACAAAGATTTCTACACGTGTGAAAAAAACAAGTATTTTCTTAAAGTGGACATTTTGTTCGACATATCTGGATTGCATTGAGACATGTAATTCACGTAGTATTCCGTGTCATATTAATGAAAATCAGGCTTAATCACTGATTCTCTGGAAGTCAGTTGCAACAAGACAACACCTAGAGAACTCAAATGAACAGGAATGTAATCTTGTTATGTAGCTCTGATTGCAGTGTGATTCAATCGGGTATTTTACAAAGGGCTGAGAAGGAGATAATTTGTGAAGTTTCTTCTAGAAATATGTAATACACTTTTAGTAAAAGTACCATAGAACCTAAAGCACTCAAAAAATAAGTGTATTTTGTGTTTGATATGGAGCAATGTAACCAGCTGACCGAAACATGACATTAATCATGTGACATTACTATAGAACAATAACAGTTTTCTTGGGATAGTGCCAGTTAACACTACAGCAAATTATATATTTATAACGTTTATAATAGGGCTTGAAATTACACTAAATAGAATTATACATCCCGTATTTTTGTTTCATTGACAAATTCTTACTTAGAAAATACGATCTATAAGTAGCCTTTTAGATATAAGCTTAATGTTTTTATTGGTGCTCTTTAAATTTTTCTATGGGTTTTTATTTTCGATGGCAAATTTGGTTAATTTGAAAGGAATTGGTTCTGTTTACATAGATTAATCTTTATGTTGTACTACACTTTATATAAGAATTTGTACATATCAGATACATGGTTACTGTGGTAGGTAACAAATTTACTGTTTTAAGGATTTTTCCTTTAGTATATAAACTTCTAGAAAATTTAGCTTTTAGAATTTCAGTTTTATTTTTAGAATTATTTTCTTGTGTTATAAGCATAGATCTCAGAATTGGATAGTTTCATTTTAAATGAATTTTTAAAAACTTGCAATTTTAAAGAAATGATCCATTAATTTCTCTTAGTCTGCCCACTAGGAGGTTTATAGACTTGGAAATATATGTAATATGTGGTCATTATTGCCTAGCGTAAATTATTTTATCCTAGATCTGTGGGGAGGTGGCACTTTGCAAGGCTATTTGAAATGCTAAGTGTTTTGTGTTACCTGCTTCAAGGTAAGTACACAAGTTCCATGAAGTACTTAATTTGCTTGATAAAACAATATATAGATCATCTAGAGCATTGTAAACTAGTAGTATGTTATTATGTTTGATTTATAACAAGATCATTTTAATTAGGTATGGCCTGTTGACATCTTCTACATTGTAGGTAGAAGATGGTTTTACATCACATACTGAGTATTGATATTGTGATGTAAATTAAAAACTACATACTATAAATATTTTCTGGTTATTTAAAAATTTTTAGTCCATCAGTATCACTTCTGATTGTGTATTTAAAAACACATCCAGACTACTTGTATAGTTCTTTTTCTAGAAATTTTTCTTTTCCTTTGTTCAGTTCATAATTTCACTTAAGGATAGGATGATAGACTGGGCTTTCTTGGAGTTCTTCATACCTACTGAGTTGAAAAGTGAATTTGAACATACTGCAGTTTTTGTCACAATTTCTCTCTATAAAACAAAAATCCTATTATTATGGGAATTAGTGTAATTACTATAGTTTATAATGGCTGTGATATTTGCTGTATTTCTTTTCACCTTTTTTTTTTTTTTTTTTTTTTGGTGGGTACCGGGGAGTCAAGCTCAGGACCTCGCACGCCAGCGCTGCTGAGCGTTATCACCGGCCCCTTTTTCATATGTGGGTTCCGGGAGTCGAACTCGGGCCCTCGTGCTTGCCAGGCAGGTGCTTAAGCCGCTGAGCCATCTCACCCGCTCTCTTTTCACCTTCTGAAGGAAGACTTTGAAGTCTGTGTAGGAGGGGGGAAAAAAAGTACTGGCCTAGAAGTACTGGTAATCACTTAAGTTTCTGCAAGTACACAGATACACATATACATCATTTGTGTTTTATGCCTCTGCAGGGAAAGCGATAAGGCGAAGTCAGCACCACCACTGAACTTACACTGTGTAGAGCTGAGAGAAACTTTTTCCACCTTAGCCGACTTTATATTCAAGCTAGTGAAATTGTTTTATTATAATTCTTTTTACTTTTGTTGAGCAGAAAGTATAGGTATTTCTTTTGAACTACAGCTTCAATATTCTAAGAATGTGAGTAGTAATTTTGAATTCAGAATTTAGCAAGCTTATGAAAAATATACGTCCCTGAGAAGTTCTGAAAGCATAGTCCTTTTCAGTTGACTTAATAGAGATGCTGTATTTCCTTTCTGGATTGTCTTCAGTTGACATTGTTAGCCTAATAGAGTACCTGGCTTTAATGTCTTTTATTTTCTCCTAAGTGATTTTCTGCATGTCCTTAAGGACTTTATGTACTAAAGGAGCTAAAAGAAGCTACCAGTGTCTTTGTTAAGGCAAAAATACTTTGAGGTATAATAATTTTTATAAACAGGGATTACTTGTTTATAAGTTTGAACTTTTTTTTTAATTAATAGATTGTCCCTATGTCAAATATCAGAACTCTAGTGTGCATGGCAAGGGTAGTACCAAAAAGGATAGTTGAAATTTGAGGATAATTATGTATCTGTTGGTCCTTACATTTTAATATTGACTTCATATTTTTATTTTTTAACAAGTAGAATTTTTGGTTGCTAGAATAAAAATGTGCTGTGCTTTCACTTGCCAGTACTACTGATGGAAGTGTCAGATGCCATCTTAGGCCTTGCTCCCTCCTTTCTCCAGCCTCTTAAGTTTATGCATAAGCAAACACATGGAAAAGGATTTATCTTTTTTCTTCTTCTAGCATTGTTTTATACAACTGCAATTTAAAAGAATTACATTGAATTTGGTTACGTTTTAACATTTCAGTAAAGAAGTGGAAAATGCCTTATATTTTGGCAATATTATGTTGTATTCTTTCCCTGTCCTCCCCAGAAATGATTTCAAAGCACTTCACTATCATTATTTTAGCCTTCATTTTATTTTTAGTCTTTACAACATTCCTTTAAGGAGATAGAGGGTATATGGTATTGTCGCTGTTTTTGTAGGTGGGGAAACATGATGCACACATCTGTTGACTTTCCTAACTTGATGTAGTCAGGACCAGAGCAAAGAATCACCTGGCTTCTAAGGCCCATGTTCTATCATTGATTTGACTCTGCTTCATAGAGCAGAGGAAACAGAAGAATCATGTAAGTCATCTGTTCTTTTTTCCCCTGAAGAACTTTAACAGGCGATGGAACTGACTTGGATTTCATTAGTATTTAATGGCGTTCAGTCTCCAAGACATTACATTATCATTAAATTATGTTTAAAGACTAAAGTCTTTAGAAGACAGTTAAAGTTTTTAAAGAGTCTGAAACTCAAGGATTAGTTTGGAGTCTAATTTAACACAAGTTGCTGGTCACAGTATGTGAAATACTTTTAACTGAACATTTTTTCCTAGGTTGACTTATTCTTTAAGAACTTTTAAGACATGCATACATCATTTAAAAATAACTAACATTGTGTATTTACACATACTGAATTGTTCTTGATCTCAGCCTTTTAGAAAACAACAAAGAAATGAATAATAGTATAATAACATTTAGATAAGTAGGTACTTTTTGACTGTCGTAGTGGTATGCACTAGATACCTAAGAATCTAATCTACACAGTAAATGTTAAGTAGGTACTTTTTGACTATAGTAGTAGTATGAACTAGATACCTGAGGATCTGATTTATATAAGAACTAGGTATAATTTCAAAATAATTAGCTGTTTTATCTTCTTTTTTTTTTCCCTGCAGTGCTAAGGATTGAATCCAGGGTCTCATGCATGCTTGCCAGGCGCTCTACCACTGAGCTACAACACCCCGCGCCCTGATTAGCTGTTTTAACTGTTGGCTAATGTGTACTAGTGTAATTGCCCAATATTGAGGTTTTTATTTTTTCCAAGAGGTAAAAGACCATGCATTACTACCTTTGGTAAAAGTAGGTAAAGCCAGAGTTTCTTGGACTGAAATGATTAAACCCAGGCTTTAAAATGGCATGGGATATAACCTAAGGCACCCTTTTCTTTGTGGGGCACATTCTCAACTCCAGGTCTGAGCCAGTCTTTATCAAATACAGGTAAACTACAGTGAAGTCAGGATCAAGTTGTCCTTTTGGCTGCTCTTTTGATCTGTGAGTGGTAACGTAGTATCATAAGAAATCTACTTTGAAGGCTTCACAGAATAGCATCATCTTTGATCACTGCTGCTCATTGGATGGCAGAGAACAAAGGGATTTCACAAATCTTTGCTTCTAAGCCACTGTTAACTCACTATTATGCTTTAGGTGATGGGAACTTCTGGCAAAACTAGAAATAGTGAGAATGTTCCTTGATAGAAGAGCATACAACTTACCCCAACAGTACTTTGTAGTACTTTTTGCCATTGTAGTTTTGAGTAGTAAATCTTAGGATACTGAGTTTTTATTCTAAAAGATTGTCATCGCTTAGAAACTTGCAGCTTTTTTCATAGCCCGTTTCAGTAGTATACAGTATTTACATAGTACTACCGCATGAAGTTTTAGCTTAGTAAGAATTCTGTTTTCATGGTGCTGTCATTTTTAATTCATATTTGGATCTTGTAACATTTAAAATAATAATAGCCAAGATTATTGAACACTGTCATTTAATACTTAGATGACATGAAGTAGGTACTATGAATAACCTCCTCGAAAGAGTAGTTGTCAGAGGGTTAGAGAGGTTAAGCCGTTACTTGAGATCATTTATCCTCTTTGTAGAGGACTTTGAATCCAAATTCAGGACTTCGTTTTGCATTCTTTGCTCAAAGGCATTTCTTAGACAATGTTCAGGGAATAACTACAGAGCATTTTTGGAAATGATCTCTGAACAAATGTGGCATTCTAAGTTACTCTGACTTGTTTTCTCATGTATTTCAAGAGTAATCATGGTTATCTTTGGTATCTTAATTGTATTTTTACATTCATGTGAAAATTTTCATATTTATTTATCTGTTTGGTAATGGGGATTGAACCCAGGACCCCAGAGCACTTTTAACACATGTTCTACCACTGAGCTACACTCCCATCCAGTCTTCATATTTTTTAGTTTAAAATGAAGCCCTTTAGATGTTTCATTATTATGTTTATTCATTGTGATATTGTTTCAAGTAGGTAGATTTTAACCAGTTTCTTTAACTGGAGACCTTTAAGATATTTATTGGAACTTTATATTTGAAATGGTTACCTCATTTATTTCCTTATCAGATTCATACATTTTGTAAAGGTAGAGAATATTTGGAAATCTCTCAGTTGTCTACAACAGTACTTGAAATAGCTATTTTCTATTCAAGTATAGTATATAGGGAACCCTTTCCAACATTTTCGTAACTTTACTCACTACAGTGTTGAAATTGGAATATTTATTTATTTATTTATTTATTTATTTATTTATTTTTGTGGGTACCGGGGGGTCGACCTCAGGACCTCGCGCGCCAGCAGGCGCCCGTGCCGCTGAGCGATATCACCGGCCCCTTTTTCGTATGTGGGATCTGGGAGTCGAACTCGGGCCCTCGTGCTTGCCGGGCAGGCGCTTAAGCCGCTGAGCCATCTCACCGGCCCTGAAATTGGAATATTTAAGTTTTTGCTATGGGCATAGATAACTGGCTTGTGTTTATATAACCTTGGGTTTATATATCACAGGATTTCGGAGTTTTTTTTTGTGGCACATAAATATTTATCTTAAAGCTTAACCTTAAGAGGATTCTAAATGAAAAGAATAAAGAATTCAGTATTACTTTTTCTGAGTTGGTTTGAAAAATACTGAAAATGTTAGGTTGTGCTGTGAGTTTCATGAATTACAACACTTCTAATAAAAATGTGTTTTTTAGTTTCAGTACAAAACGGTTCGATTCATCAAAAAGATGCTGTAAATGATGATGATTTTGAGCCATACTTAAGTAGCCAGACAAATCAGGTAAGTTATCTGCTAGTTTCAGATTTTAGGAAGTTAAACTTTTTTTTCAGTGTGAACTGATTTTTCCGTTAAATATTATAATTGAGTGAAACTAACCATAACATGAATTAATTCATCTAATGTACCTGTGTGTAGTGGATGACAGTTGTAGGTTTATGGCATAGATGAGTTTTCCTTTAGAGATTATAGGTAGCTGAAACTAGATTATGAAATGAAAAATATTTGAAGATGAGCATTATTTTTATGTATTAAGGCTAGATTGTTTCGAATGTTGAAATAATTTAATCTTTTAATATTACTACCATAGTTTTGTAACTAAAGCAAAAAGGCTTAATTAGCTAGAAATTTTTATGTGGAGAAGAGATTTCTTTTGTGTGAAATTTTTGGTTAAAGGTATTTTATTTTTTATAGTGCATTCCAATTTGAATTTTATTGAGAATTACTAAAAGTTTTAATATAACTTGGTAAAGTTATAAGATAGAATTAAGGATTTTATAAACATTTGTTTATAGATTGTGAACATGGAGATTCATTAGCTCAGTTACTAAGCAGTAATTGGTCATTTCTTTTTGTGGTGGTTTTGTTTTTTGGTGCAGGGACTTACACATACCTAGCACACACCGCCACTGAGCTCAAACCTCAGTCCCTGGTGGCTTTTGATGATTTACATATGGGGATAATTTAAATGTTGAAAAACAATAAAATAATGGTATTAAGGTATCTGTATATCATTTCTGCCTGAAAGTATGTCACAGCTAGAAATATTTAAAAAATTTTTTTTCACTGTTAACTAATTTCATTAGAGCATTCTGGAATGAAAGTGGTTTTGTAGTTTGCTTAAGAAAAAATACATGGAAAATGGACTCTAAGATTTTGACATAGAGCTTTTAAAACATAGACAGTTCAAGGAACCAAGCAGGTATTACTACAGAACTTTACAGTTATAAAGACCGTTTGAACAAAAAAATAATTCCCCAGTTTGTGGAATGTAGAATTACTTTTATCATTTTGGAGAGGAGGAGTTGTGTTCTATCTAATCTGCCTCTTGATCATTTCTTCTTAGCGACCCTCTCCTGTCTGATGAGCAGCATTCCTAGCATACGGTGGAGGGGAATAAATAAATGAGAAAGAATAAAAACTGATGATAGAATCTGAAAGGTTGGCTACCCTGAAAGACTGAGAAAATTGATTGCACATTTATCTAATCTTTTTTTTTTTACTTCAATAACGAATTTACTTTTCTATCTAAGGGCTATGAAAAAAAAGTCACTTGAAAGTAGAAGATCATTTGTTGTGAAGTGTAGTGCAAGTTTTTTTTTTTTTTTTTCCTTTATGTGGGTTCTGGAAGTCGAACTCAGGGCCTCGCGCTTGCCAGGCAGGCGCTTATGCTGCTGAGCTATCTCACCGGGCCTAGTGCAAGTTTTATGTAACTTTTTAAAAATTTTTGTCGTATTTTGGCTCATGAATTAATCTCAGTTAATATTCCTTATGGCACTGATTCCCAACTTTTTTGAGAAATTCTGTTATGAAGTATGGTAAATGTTCCCCTAAAAAGGCCTCTATGACAAGATAGATTTAGGAGATTTAGGAATTTTATTGGACTAAACAATAGGACTTCCTTTAGCTATCTGATTTTGCAAAGTACTAAGTGAATTTCTAAGATGAGGCTATGGTATGAAATTCCCCAGACTTAAATTCACATGCTATTTTTAAGGAATTTTAGTAGACTGTAAAAGATAGTTTGAGAATTGCTACTTGAAAGAGTTGTCTTGTTTTACTTGGTAACCAGTACTTTACATTTCTTCATTGTTTGTCATAAGGCGTTAGAAAGATTTTTGTAAATCTAAAGAGGTACTTCAGAGGCTGGCTAGGGGAGTCCAGGGTAGGGTTTCTGGAATAGTAACCAAAGCTGTGCTGTTTTATTTTTTTACATACTGGAATTCTGTATAAGTTTTCATTTCTAAAAGATACTTTTAAAAGTGTTAGAAAATCATTACTTAATTTTTTGTTTGTTTGTTTGGTATTGGATTGAAACCAGGGCTACAGACCTGGCCCCCAGAAAATCATTAATTTTTAAAGAGTGTAAAAGCATTTACCTTAGTAAAACCAGATGAATTTTTCATTTGCATCATTGCTGCTTACGAGGGGGAGAATCATTTATAAAAGATATGTTTTGATATGATGTACAAATGAAAAGATTTAAAACTTTTTATATTAACTCATTTAAATCAACATACACTGTTAGATAACACTGAATAGTTTTCAGCAGTAGTCTTATCGTACTAAAAATTCTAAGGATGCACATACTTACGTTTTAAAGAGCAGTAATGCTATATAAAATGTTAAAGAACTAGGTCTGTTGTAGAGAAAAATTGAATATCTGAACTCTCACAGGTAAGTTATATAAGAATTTAAGTTATTCAGAATTACCCAGATAAAATGTAAATTAATTTTTTAAGGAGTTACAGCAAATTAGTGAAAACTGGAGTTACTGCTAAAATATCTCAAGTGATTATTGACTGGCTGTAAAATTATGTGAATATGTGATAAGTTCCTTAAATACTGACCTAACTGAAGCAGTTGCTTAGTAAAATTTTTAAAAATTACGTACACCTTTTGCTTTTAAAATTAAATCTCTTGGGGCCAGTGAGATAGCTCAGTAACATAAGCGCCTGCCTGGCAAGCGCGAGGTCCTGAGTTTGACTCCCGGAACCTACGTAAAGGAAAAAAAAGGGCCGGTGATATTGCTCAGTGGCACAAGCACTTGATGACAAGCGCGAGGTCCTGAGGTCGACTCCCGGTACCCACATTTAAAAAAAAAAAATTTTAAATCTCTTGATCTGTGACTGTAACTCAGTGATGGGGTACATGATAGAGGTGGGGGGTGCATGCTGGAGGGCTTAGGTTCAATTCCCAGTAATGCGAAAACAACAAAATCCGTGTTTATGTCCAACTTAATATTATAAATAACAAAAATTTAAAAAGGAATCTTTTGGTGAGAAAGGTGTTTAATGTTTTTGTATAATGATTTGAGTCATTTTTATATACTGAGATCTCAGATCCAACCTATGTTGAAATAAACTGTTGGTATCGCTCCTGTGGCAGCATATTTCTTTTGCTTTTCTATTTTTTTGGTGTTTAGTTTCTTTTCTTCCTTTGCTTTCCTTTCCTTTCCCTTTCCCTTCCCTTCCCTTTCCCTTCCCCATTCCCCTCACCCTCCCCTCCTTTCTCTTCAGTGCTGGGGGTCACACCCAAGGCCTCACACTCATACATGCTAAGCAAATGCTCTACTGTTGAGCTATATTCCCTCTCCCATAGTGCACCCCCCCAATAATTTTAAAAGTAAGTATCAGTCCTTCAGGTCTTAAAATTAGTTCTTTATAATTCTTCAGAATATTTTAGTGATTAATTTGGGAAACTCATGTTTCAGTTATTAAAGATACCATGTACTTTTTAAACATAAATATGAAGATAAATTGGAAAACTGAAGTTTGCATAAATAAACCTAGCTATACTTGTCAGGGAAGTATAGGGAATTAAGAAAATAGAGTAGTATTTTAATTTTATGTTTTGCTTTCCCATCACTGTCCTTAGATTTTCCTTATTCCTTACCTATTGAAATGATTTCTTCACTGGTAATTTCATACTTCATTCACTAGTCATAATACCCGCATCTGATTTGTCACTGTTAGTATTAATAAGAATTAACCAGTTTCATGGCAGTGGGTGCATTTGTTACCTTAAAATGACTCTTAAGGATACCCTTAAAATGACTTCATTTTTTTCTTTACTCTGTATTTTGTCACTTTTCTCTGACACCTAGGAAATAGGACTTAACAATTCCTGAAAATGTATATTTTCTAAATATTTCTTTTATCATCTTAATCTTTGCATTTATATTTTATGTGTACATATAAAGCTTGTCTACTTTCACGGAGATTCCTATATATTACTTCTTCTGTGAGATCTTTTCTGATTTCTCAGTTGCTTGCTCCTTCTTTATACTAAAGCATTTTATTTTGCTTCCTTTATACTTCAGTTACCCATCACTGTGGAGTAAATGTCTTCCCCATTACACTTGTGAAGTGCTCCAGGTTGGAGACCATGTTCTAAATCTTTGTTCATAGTGACTGGCACGCTCTCTAGCATAGTGGGCATTCATTAAATATTTATTAAATGAATGGATTAGGTTATCTGATAGAGTAAGAGAATGAAAAATTATACTACTTGGAACTCATTTTTAATCACTTTTTAAAATGCTTACCATTAAAAACTGCAGTGTTTTATTTTACCTTTTTTCTTTCTTTTTCTATTTATTTTGGTGCTAGGGATTGAGTCCATGACTACACTAACAGCTGAGCTACATCTTGCAGAGCCTCTTATATTACTAAGTTATTTGTGATACACTATGCAACTGTTACAACTATTCATTGCCTATGAGAAAACTAATGTCTTTTGAAATGATTCCCTGACATAAGTAAATTTAACTTAACCTAACAGAGGTAACATTTAAATCAACTACTCTGAAAAGGTTAACTGGGAACTGTCAGTAAAAATTGGAATTGCTACCCCAGAGGCTAAGACAGGAAGCTTTCAAGTTTGAGGACAGTCTGGGCAACTGAGCGAGACCCTGTCTCCAAATAAAAAATAAAAAGGTCTGGAGATAACAGCTCAGTGTGAAAGCTCTGGGTTCAATTCCCAGCACTCTTCCCCTCTGAAAAAAAAAGAAAAAACACAAACCCTACACCTGTCACTTACTACTGCTTAAAGAAAAACAAATCACAATACGACTTTGCAAATGAAGTATGTTTTACTATATTCAAAACTTTAAATTCATGTGCTACAGTTTACTAGTTTTCTTGAACATTGCTTATTAACTGTCACTGAAAATACATCCAAAGCATGCTCTTATTATTACGAATAACATTTCTGAAGCAACCATGATAGTAGCGTCATTGCACAAATACTGACTGCTCTATTTAAATATATAAATACACCTACAAAGGAAAGCCTGAGGAGAGTTCAAATATACCAACAATGGCTTTTAAAGAAAAAAACTCCAAATCAATAAACTTTAGAAAAACAATGATACACATACATGCACACATCTGTAATCTAATCACTAAAATATCTGCTAAAAATAAAAGTATTTACAGTGCCTAACATTGACAGAAGTCACTGTGACAAAACCCTCAAATAAGTTTAACAAAGTATTCAAAGTGTTACTGCCACCCCCAGTCCTTATATAAATTGTCATGTTAGCCATTTATTTTTCAATTCTTTCAGTAGTTTTAACTGAGTTGAGAATTTTTTTTTTAAATAGCTCTATGAAAGTAAGCAATTTTCAGAAGCAGTCTTTCAAAAGTCAAGGCTTTTGCTACTAACAGTGGAGTACAGGAATAGGAATATAGCTCAGGGGTAAGACCAATTGCCTAGCATGCACAAAGCCAGAGTTTAATTCCCAAAACTACAAGAAAAAAAACAAAGAACAGTGTTAGTACTTCAATTGTAATTTTTGTATTAATTGTAAATGAACAGTAAATTTTGTGAAACATAAAACGGATCTTAAATTGCCATGTTAATTTAGGAACATCTAAATTAGTGAAGAGGCACAAAATTTTAACACCCTTCTGATAGAAAACAACTCAAAACTTACTTCCACATTTTACCTCAAAATGATAGCTATAATGAACTTAATTTATGTCCAGTCCATTTGAACTAGTCTGTTCGTGATTTGGAAATTGTTGAGTAATAGCGAAACCTTACTTTGTACATTGAAAAGATGTATTACCATCACAGAGTTGTGTGAAATGCTTCGTATTTTCCCCATACTCAAAGAATTAGGAGGGGAAAAATAATAGTAATACATAAGCATAAAAACAATACAATAAGCAGGGCAGTGGTGCATGCCTGTCATCCCAGCACTCAGGAGGCTGAGTGGTGAGAGGGGATGATCCCTTGAGCCCAGATTTTGCATCAACCTGGGAAACATAGTGAGAGTCCCATATCAAAAGAAAAGTAGCAATAATTACTATGTGTAAATAATTAAACATACTTCTGACCATAGATCAATAGACCCTTTACTTACATCATAAAAATAGAAATACAATCTGGAATAAAGTTCAAGTGAAACCACGAGTTATCTAGGTTTTAATCCCAGCTCATCTCTTACAGAGTAAAGAGATCAGCAATCTCACTTCTAGGCATTTACTCAAAAGATCTCAGATCAGAGAGATGTCTGCACTCTTATGTTCACTGCAGCACCATTCACAATAGCCAAGGGCAGGAGATAATATCTAAGTGTCCAAGAACAGATAAATGGATTAAAAATGTGGTACACATAGATGAAGTACTATTCAGAATTGAAAAAAATTTTGACAGTATGGATAAAACCAGACAACATTATGCTAAGTGAAATAAGTGAGGAATAGACAAATACTGAAATTCTCACTTAAATGTGGATTCTCAGACAAATTAAGAAGCAGAGTAGAATGGTGACTGCAGAAGTCAGAGGTGTGGAGGAGATGATGGTCAAAGGATATGAAAGTCTCAGAAAGAAGACAATGGGTTTTTTTAAATTCATTACACAGTGTGGTAATGATAGTCGATACAGTATGGTATCAACATTTCAAAATTGCTAATCGCATTATTTCAAACATTCTCACCACAAAAACTGTCGAATATCTGAGGTGTTAAAAAGGTTAACTGGCTTGGTTTAATCATTCCACATTGCACCCAGAAATTTTAACATTGTTTTGAACACCACAAATTTATGGAATAATAAACTTTCATTTTACAATAAAAATAGTATTACAGCTCAACATGTGTCTAGAGGTCAGTACAAAATTAAACTCGAGAAAACTTACAAATAAGTCATACCTGTATGTGGAAGTTGGCCTGAGTTACACAGATGCATGTATCTGTAAAGCCACCAATTGAATATATTCTGTGCATTTTATTATATGTTAAATTTTACTTCAAAAGGAAAAAACCTGTAAGTAAATATTTAACACTAATATGCATGGTGAACTATTTAGGGGGAAGTGTATCAAACCTGCAACTTATTTTAAATGCATAAAAGAAAAACAAAAGATGGATAAAGATACGTGATTAAAACGTTAAAAAAATGTTAATGACAAAGTCTAGATAGGTATAGATGTGCTCATTTTAAGTCTTTCATTTCTTTATATTTAAAACGTTTTGTAATAAACTTATTTTTTTATTTTATTTTATTTATTTTTTTGTGGGTACCGGGGGTCGACCTCAGGACCTCGCGTGCCAGCAGGCGCCCATGCCGCTGAGCGATATCACCGGTCCTTTTTTCGTATGTGGGTTCCGGGAGTTGAACTCGGGCCCTCGCGCTTGCCAGGCAGGCGCTTATGCCGCTGAGCCATCTTGCCGGCCCTGTAATAAACTTTTAAAAAGAAATAAAGACACAGTACAGTGCCTAGGACACATGTATTCAACAAACGATACTTATATATTAATAAAATTTAACATGCCTCTTTTTAAAATGTACTGTGTACATGGTATAGTTTCAAACCCAGGGCTTCATAGTTTCAAGGATATAAGGTCAATTCTTTACTTTCCCACTTTTTTCCCTGCCCCAGTACTGGGGACTGAAACAAAGGACTTTGGACTCAACTACATCCCCAGGTCCTTTTTCATTTTTTGAGACAGAGTCTTGCTAAATCACTATGTTCCCCAAGAGTGCTGGGATTACAGGAGTACACCACTACATTGTAACTTTACCAATTTCTGTGTTAGTCCACAAGTCATTTAATTTCATCATTGATAAATGTAGAAAAGACTTCCTGCTCTACTCAACTGGGAAGTTGATCCCTTCCTTGGGATTGAACTCCAGGCCGGTAGCATGCTATTTAGTACATGCTTTAACATTGAGCCACAGTTCCAGCCTATGAGGATCTTTGAGAAACTACTCAGTTAATTGCAAAGTGCTACAAACAGGTCAAGCCTTTAACTTAACTGTTCTTCCCTAGTATGAACACATTTTGTTTTTAAAAAAAGATTAGAAGTACTTCAGTAGAATTTCAAAATCATTCGTCTTTATCCTTGTGATATAAATCAATTCTTCTATTCAGAGAAAATCTGAACAACAATTAAAAAGTCATCACAACTAGTCTGACCCAAGGATATTTCCATACACCTCAATTATAACTTAAACTGAGCTTTTGTTATAATAAGCTTACTTTCACTTAGATAAATTTTACGTCACAGTTATCCAATTGGCTGAGCCATCTCACCGGCCCCAATCAGCCATGATTCTTAATTCTCTTAACCTATCAGATAACCTAATCCATTCATTTAATGTTTAATGAATGCCCACTATGCTAGATAGCGTGTCAGTCACTATGAACAAAGATTTAGAACATGGTCTCCAACCTGGAGCACTTCACAAGTGTAGCGGGGAAGACATTTACTCCACAAAGTGATGGGTGACTGAAGTATAAAGAAAGCAAAATGCTTTAGTATAAAGAGGAGGGAGCAAGTAACTGAGAAGTCAGAAAAGACCTTACAGAAGAAGTAATACACAGGAGTCTCTATGAGAGGGATTTTGTTTGTTTTGGTGGTGCCCCGTATTGAATCCTGGGACTTCCCCATGCATGGAAATGCTCTGTCACTGAGCCAACACTCCCATCCCTTGATATATTTTTTTAGTTAAAAAATACTTATAAAATAGTCCCAAGAATGTAACAGCAAATAAATCAAAGAAAAAGAAAAAATTTTGTGTTAAGAACTTTATTCAAGGGAACTTAGAATGTCTATGTAAATTAAGTGAATAATTAGCCTTATTGGTATTGATCCTTGTGAAGTAACATCAATTTTCTTAATTTTTTTGCCTTGCATAATTCTGTCATTAGACTTTTTCTAAAAACACATATCCATTTTTTAACATTTTCAAAGGAAATCCTCAAAAGTATTTTTTCATTGACATAACAAATTTGAGTTATCTTCATTAATAGAACTTGGTTCTTGATTTTTTAGCAAATTACTAAATGCATGATTAATATTCCAGATGAAGGTAGATTTAATTGCAGTAATTCTGGGATAAAATTATGGTACTTTCTATTTCTAAGTGTAAAAATTACTGTCAAGAAATAGCTTATTGTGTAAAATTTGGAAAATAGAGGCAAATGTAAAGAAAAAGCTTTTGTGTTATCGTAAGAAACCAAGTAAGGATTTTGTTTCATTTCTCTTCAAAAACGAACATTGCAGGGCAAACTGATAAACTTGGATCATGTTGATGTGTAATCTTGAATCTTTTTCTTCTTAGAATGTTTGCAGTTCTCCATTTTATTTTTTCTTAATTTACCTGAACTGAGCTCTACCATAAAGACTAATTGTTCTATTTGACATAATTTCCAAGTTTATCTAATCCTTGCCTGTAATTTTAAAACATCAATTGCTTAAAATAAATCTAGCTGTAAATGATAATTTTGAGCCTGTAAAGTTTGGGAATCCACTTTTTGTGGAAATTGTTGTATTTTGATGTTATGACAGAGGACCTGATTTCAAACATTTCATTCCTACCATTTGATTCCTACCTCTTCCTCCTAAAAAGCCCTGTGATTTTATAATAAAAATTTTGAAACATGCAAACTCAGCTACAAATTTTTTGCTAATAAGATTGGATTTGAAATTTGACCGTTTATCTAGAACAGGTAACCTTTCTTTTCATTTATTTAAAATTGATTTTAATCTTTTTGTGTGTGTGTGTGGGTACCGGGGGTCGACCTCAGGACCTCACGTGCCAGCAGGCGCCCGTGTCGCTGAGCGATATCACTGGCCCTTTTTTCGTATGTGCGTTCCAGAAGTCGAACTCAGGACCTCATGCTTGCCAGGCAGGCGCTTATGCCGCTGAGCCATCTCACCGGCCCTGATTTTAATCTTTCAGGTATCTTTTTTCTCCTCTTGTTAACAGTATATTTCTCTACTGACTGTGATCTTCTGTTTTGCAGAGTAACAGCTATCCACCAATGTCAGATCCATATATGCCTAGTTACTATGCTCCATCCATTGGATTTCCATATTCTCTTGGGGAAGCAGCATGGTCCACGGCTGGAGACCAGCCTATGCCATATCTGACAACCTATGGACAAATGAGTAATGGAGAACATCATTATATACCAGACGGTGTTTTTAGTCAACCTGGGGCATTAGGGAATACCCCTCCATTTCTTGGTCAACATGGATTTAACTTTTTTCCTGGTAATGCTGATTTCTCTACATGGGGGACAAGTGGATCTCAGGGACAATCAACACAAAGTTCTGCTTATAGTAGCAGTTATGGCTATCCACCTAGTTCTCTTGGGAGAGCTATTACTGATGGACAGGCTGGATTTGGCAGCGATACTTTGAGTAAGGTGCCTGGCATTAGCAGTATTGAGCAAGGCATGACTGGACTGAAAATTGGTGGTGACCTGACAGCTGCAGTGACAAAAACTGTAGGTACAGCCTTGAGCAGCAGCGGTATGACTAGCATTGCAACCAATAATGTGCCCCCAGTTAGTAGTGCAGCACCTAAACCAACCTCCTGGGCTGCCATTGCCAGAAAGCCTGCCAAACCTCAACCGAAACTTAAACCCAAGGGCAATGTGGGAATTGGGGGTGCTGCTGTGCCACCACCTCCTATAAAACACAACATGAATATTGGAACTTGGGATGAAAAGGGGTCAGTGGTAAAGGCTCCACCAACCCAACCAGTTCTGCCTCCTCAAACTATAATCCAGCAGCCTCAGCCATTAATTCAACCACCACCATTGGTGCAAAGCCAACTGCCTCAACAGCAGCCTCAGCCACCACAACCACAGCAGCAACAAGGACCTCAGCCACAGGCCCAGCCTCACCAAGTGCAGCCTCAACAGCAGCAGCTGCAGAATCGCTGGGTAGCTCCTCGGAACAGGGGCGCAGGCTTCAACCAGAACAATGGAGCTGTTGGTGAAAACTTTGGTTTAGGTGTTGTGCCTGTTAGTGCTTCACCTTCTAGTATAGAAGTGCATCCAGTGCTGGAGAAGTTAAAGGCCATAAACAACTATAATCCCAAAGACTTTGATTGGAACCTGAAGAATGGGCGTGTGTTTATAATTAAAAGCTACTCTGAAGATGACATACATCGTTCCATTAAGTACTCTATCTGGTGTAGTACTGAGCATGGTAATAAGCGTTTGGATGCAGCTTACCGTTCCTTGAATGGGAAAGGCCCACTGTATTTACTATTCAGTGTGAATGGCAGTGGACATTTTTGTGGAGTGGCTGAAATGAAATCTGTTGTGGACTATAATGCATATGCTGGTGTCTGGTCTCAGGATAAGTGGAAGGGCAAATTTGAAGTTAAATGGATCTTTGTCAAAGATGTTCCCAATAACCAATTACGGCACATTCGCTTAGAAAATAATGACAACAAACCAGTAACCAATTCAAGGGACACTCAAGAGGTACCCCTAGAAAAAGCTAAGCAAGTGCTTAAAATAATTGCTACTTTCAAGCATACCACCTCAATCTTTGATGACTTTGCACATTATGAAAAGCGTCAAGAAGAGGAGGAAGCCATGCGTAGGGTAAGAGTACAGTAATTTTTGTTCATAGGATCTTGGGGGGTGGATCGCATTGGTTGATGTCCTTTCTTGTTACATTCTGAGTTTAAGAACTTTGTACTGAAGGGAATCAACCACTTAGCTTCAGAAACAGCACTCTACAAAAATCCTTGAAAGGGGTCTGTGTATCCAGTTTGAACCATTTCTTCTTTCTGGCTGTGGAATCCAGGGCCTTATCCATGTTAGGCAAGCACCTGGCCACTAAGCTGTACTCTCAGCTCTATAATCACTAATCGTAGGCGTGTGTTTCATGAGAAAATTAGTTTGAAGTTTGAAACAAATAGTTCTTAAATAAATGTTGGACTGTTGCTCATTTTACATTTATGGAAAGGTAAGTTTTTCTTTGTACATAAAACTGAAATATACAGTTGAAGCACTTGTAACAAAATACAGCAAAGATGTGAATTAGGAAGGTAGATATGGGAGGACATGGGCTTTAGAATTAAGATTTTTGTAGCATTTGAATTCACATTTTGCTATTCACCTTTGGGACTCAGGAAGACTTTCTTAAAATTATACACACTGTTATTCATTCATTCTTGAGTTGTATTTGCCAGAATTTGATAATGGGTAGGCTTGAAATGTTTCATGATCTGATTTACACCTTAAAATTGGGTCCTAAGTTTAGGTGAAAAGAGAATGGAGGAAATAGGTAGCTAGCAGATTTTTCCGTAGACAATATATTTATTATGAAAAGATGCAGGAGTAAAGTTAAAAGCTCTTACAGTAGGGAACATGAGAAATCACATAGGAAGTAAATACAGGATGATAAAGCAGAAACTTAACTGTCTCTAAAATGCTAGTGATTGCTTTCTTTTTGTGAGCTTAAATGTCCTGGGGCCTTCGTTGGTTGTATTCAACCGAGAGAGTGCCTTCAACTAACATTACTCAGGAGTGAATAATATTGGAATAATAATCTAGAACCGGTAATTATTTATCGGAGTGTTTCTTGAAAATATAGATTCTTATCACCCTCCGGTAAGGGACTTGATAGGGTACTTGTTTTAACAAGCACCCAGGTGATTCTGGTGCCAGTGATTGCTGCGCTGAATTTTTAGAAACCTTGCTATTGAGTGATGTAAATACTATTTAAATGGATTGCTGAATGTAATTTAATTTTCTCAAGTGTGGAAGTGAGGGAGATAGAAGGATCTGTTGAGGTTTTGAGCTTGCAGTTGAGAAAATGGTCACATTTTAACTGCCATTACGAAATAGTGGCTTCTTCTGGGCATTGTGGCACATGCTTGTAGTATCAGCTTCTCAGGAAGCTAAGGCCTCACAACTTGGAGGACAGCATGGGCAGTTTGGCAAGGCTCTGCCTCAAAATATAAAGTATGAAAAGGGTGGGTGTAGTTGCTCAGTGTTAAAGAGTTCCCCTAGGTTCAATCCCAGTACCACAAGAAAAAAGTGGATCAGAAGAAAGATTTGGAATCTGAAAGGTCGGGTGCAGGTGAAGATTTCATTTTGGGATGTGCTTATTTTGATGTACTTTTGAGAAATACAGGCACTGTAAACTCTTAGGCAGGGAGATGTAGGGGTCAGAGTTAGAGGTTTTTTTGTTGTTGTTGTTCTTAAACAGTTGAATGGAAGTGAGATGAGATTATCCAGGAGGAAAGATTATTAGCTTTTCTTTCTTCCACCACTGGAGGGACAATGGAACTTTCATTATTTTTAGGAAAAGTGATTTGGTAATACTGCACAAGTTTTAAGCCCTTGCATATTCAAAAGATGTCTTTTTTTGGCCATAATATATGAGCAGCAGATTTGTTGGGTGTAGAATTCTTGGATCATAGTTTTAAACTTTCATTCCAGATGCTATAGGCTTTGCCTTACAGATTTGTATTATGGATAAATATCTTAAAACTGTCCATTTTCAGCATAATACTTTTGTGGTTCATCTGTGTTGTATTTACCAGTTGTCTGTTTTTTGTTTTTTTTTTAATTACTAAGTAGTGTTTCACTGTGTTAATTTTTTTTTTTTTTTTTATTGTGTGTTAATGTTGCACAGTGTTTATCCATTGATCTTTTGGAGGATGTTTGGGTTTTCAGTTTTGGGGGAATGTAAACAAAGCTTGTGTAAGCATTTGTTTGCATATCCTTAATTAAAAAAAAAATTTCAGGAGCCAGGCATGGTGGTGATACATGCCTGTAATCCCATCACTTGGGAAGCTGAGGCAGGGGAATTGCCAAAAGTTAGAGCCCAGCCTAGGCTACCTGATGAGTGTAAGGCCAGTCAGGATTACGTAGTGAAATCTTGTCTCAAAAAAAAAAAAAAAAAAAAAATCATTTAGTAAAATAATTTTTAGAGTCTACAGCTTTCAGTTTAACATGTGTAGATTGGTGTGACTATCATTACAGTTAGGATACAGTACAATTCCATCATCTCCCCAAACCTACCTTGTTTCACTTGTTTGTTTGTTTGTTTGTTTTATATTTACATCCTTTTCCCCCATATTGGATCCCTGGTGGCCACTGATGTTTGAGTTACATGGTTTTGTTTTGTTTTTTTGCAGTTTTGTTAGTATTAAAAATTGTCCCTCAAAACACCTTTGGGGTTTTTCCCTGTTACTGTTCCAGAAGGAGCATTATCCATTTATGTATTTGGCCCAGAATAGGTACTGTTGGTTTCCTTTTTCTTTTCTTTTTTTTTTTTTTTTATTTCCAGGTTCTGGTTGCTTATACTCTTCCCATTATAAATGCGGAAATGGGGGAGTCATACTGTACATTGACTTTACCAGTTTAAAGATTCATCACCCTGTGGAGAGTTAAAAGGAATACTGCTAGGTATTTGACTTCCCTTTGTGTTTGAGCCCACTATGTCAGGAACCAGTTTTCTGTGCTTTTTAACTGTTTAGCATGCAAAGTACTGTATCATTTGGCTTTGCCAAGATTTTTTCCTGTTGCTGTAGCCTTTGTCTAGTCAAATTTGTACAATTTCGTTTGTAGATTTTCTCTGATGTGCTTGTGTTTGCTCTTGTTCTTTCCAATATAGATGTTTTTCAAATATTCTTGGCATCTGAGTGATGAAGAATGTGCCTCCTATCCTGGGTCCTCCTTAGCTCCACCAAGAAGGACAAGTTAGTGATACTTTGAAGTCAGTTTCTTAAACATGATACAAACGTCACTAATTGTTAAGAGAAGACTGATAAATTTTACTAGGTTAGAAACTTGATTAAAAGATGCTTTAAATGAAATTTTGAAAGACATCTTTGAAAAAAATGGAAGAAATTTGAGCTTAACTGACCAATGATATAGTGGCCATCCTATGATCCCTGTTACCCAGGAAGCTAAGGAAGGAGGACTGCAAATTTAAGTCCAGCTTGGGCAACTTAGTGAGACTCTGTCTCAAAATAACGAGTAAGAGATGGAGGTGTAACTTAGTGGGAGAGTGTTTGCCTAGCATGTGCAAGACGTGAGTTCGGTCCTTAGTACCAGAAAACAAAAAAAAGAAGGAAACTAAAACAAGCTCCTATGACAGTTTGACCCTAATCGTAACCCTAAAAGGTACATATTTTACCTGCTGTGGAATGGCTCAGCAGGATAGTTTAAAATAGAAAAGAAAAAAGATAAAGAGAAAATTTTAAAAGCTTCCTAAGCAAAAGACATTTTACCTACGAAAGGAGAATTAGATAATCAGAATTCTCTCCTCTGTGACTCTGTATAAGCAAATATAAAATCTTATTTCATGTTGGAGGAGAATGAGTTACAGAATTACACCTGTAGGGGGCTGGTGAGATAGCTCAGCGGCATAAGCGCCTGCCTGGCAGGTGCGAGGTCCTGAGTTCGAGTCCTGGTACCTGCATACGAAGAAAGGGCCTGTGATATCGCTCAGTGGCACGGGCGCCTGCTGGCGCGCGAGGTCCTGAGGTTGACCCTGGTACCCACAAAAAAAAAAAAAAAAAAAAAAAAAAACCCACCTGTAAAGATGAGTATCAAGTTAGGGCATTTTTGAACAGGATATTATGGATTAAATGCTAAGAAATGGCTCGTTAAGAAAAGTCCTGTTTTCAAGTAGCTAAAGTTTAGTACTGTAGTTTTGAGTCATTTAAAAATTTTTAAGCAGGAAAGTTATTCTGTCTTTCAAGGTATGTTGAAGTGTTACTAACTTACGAATTACATGTGAAATTTTGTGAATGTTTCTGAAATTGTTATTTAACTATTTTCTCATTTTGTTAGTACAGCTAACAAATTGCAAGCACAGAATTCTTCTTATGAAAGTTGATATGGATTGCATGGCTTCAAGAGCCTGAGTTCCCACCGTTTGCTTCCTTGTTTATTTATTAATTTATAGAATTCTAATAGCATACATCTTTGTGTTCAAGTAAAACTGTGTCAGTATATAGTTGGATCCTCCTTGTTTTTTTGTTCTTTCACCCATTAATTCCATAGATAAATACTAAAATTTTCCAGTCGCCAGGAAAGATAAATACCTTTACTTCATAGAATGCAGCAGTCTGCTTGGGTACATAGATATGTATGTCCTGTCAGAAGAATTTTGTAATTCTCAATGTTTTTTGTTAAATTTATTCCTAAGTATTTACATTTTTTGATGCTTTTGTATTCAGTTCTCCCCTCCCCTCCCCTTTTCTTTCTCCCCTTCCCTCCCCTTCCTTCTTTTTGTGGTACTGATGGTTGAAGCCAGGGCCTCATGCATGTTAGGCAAATACTCTAATGCGAAGGTACGTCCTCTGTCCCCTTTTTAAAATTTTGAGGCCAGAAGGGCTGCTACACTGCCTAGGCTGGCCTCAAACTTCTGATTGTCCTGGGATTACAGGTGTGTACCACCATATCCGGCTTGAGTTTTTGTTTTCTAATTGTATGCTACTAGTGTATACATACAGAGTTAATTTTTAAATAATTTTTCATATGTTCTTGTGTCCAGTGATATTGCTCAAATTACTTTAGTATTATAGTTCTGCTAGAACATCCTTAGAATTTTCTGTGTAAGTCATGCCAAATTGAGATTGTTCTTTTTCTTTTTTGATCTTTGTTTTTGCTTTTTTCTTTGCAATTTTTGTTAATACTGTCTTAAAGATGAACCAAACCTATCAAAACAAAGTGAGACATATGACCAAATTAATTGTGAAGGGTGATGCTATCTTATTGAACTGAATCACAGCTCAAACATGAATTTAGTTCTCTTAACCATATTCTTTCATTGAACCACCTGTACTAACATGTTCTCTACCATTATTCTCTATTTGAAATTATTACTTTTTCCTTATAGCACACTTTTTTAGTTTATTTGATCTTTGTCACAAAAGAATAATTTATATAGTAGTGGACTGCATCTATTTTTTTCTCAAACCTGAAATATTACTTTATAAATGAAGGGCATTGGAACTTTTAAAAATAATTCTGTATTATAATAATGCAGAGAGGAGTATAATAATGCAGGGAGGATCAGGAATGGTAGAGCCTTCAGAGATGTGAAGAGTCAATTTCCAAAAACAGAACCTCTCTGTTGCCAAAGGTTATTGTTTTTCCCTGTAATGATTGCGTGGTTTTGAATTCATTTCGCAGTGCAGAATTGCTTTGTTTCCTTTATATTCTTTGTCTTTTGCTTTCTTAATGCAAAAGGAGCTGTAGTGTTAGGACAGAACATGCCACAAACTCATCTTTGTATTATAGCACTTTAAAGGTTCTGGACACATGCTGAGGGTTTTGAGCAGCTTGGATTTCTATCCATCTGTTACCTCCGTTTTACTCTTTGGCATGAATTTTTCCAGTTCTGTCAGCCACCTATGCGGGTTTATTCCTTGTAAATCATTAATTGTCTGGAAGAATTGAATCTACTAGGTGTCTGAACTTCAGTCATGGTTCATCCATAAATTGTCTTGAAACCTACACTCCAGTATTTTTTTCTTTTTTTTTAAATGAAAAATATAGTCTGATACAGTCATTGATTTTAATTTTAGTATAGAATTCAAAACTTTTCAAACAATAAAATGAATCGGTATCACTAAAATATTACCCTATAAAACAGTGGTAGTGAAACTGGCACACATGCTGCAGCTGGCTGTTAGTTATCACTGAAAGCTCTAAAAGATTTGCTATTACTGTATAGAATATATGTGTTTTTTCATATTTTTGGCATATCATATTTGAGAGTTGTATGCAGGTTATATTTTTAGTCATTTTAGTAGTATTTTGAAAAGTTTTAGACTTACAAAGATAATATAATGTCTCTATATATCATTTAGTTTGCCTTTATATTAATATGTACATAATCATAGTAAATTATCTAAACATAAGAGATTACCATTTGTAGAATGTTAACCACATTACAGACTTTTTTCAGAGTTCCCATTTCCCCATAATGTCCATTGCTGTCTTTTTTTTTTTGTGGGTACCGGCGGTTGTCCTGAAGTCGCCTGCAGGCGCCCGTGCCGCTGAGCCATCTCACCGGCTCTCCATTTCTGTTTTGAGATCCAGTCTGGCCACCAGCATTTAATAGTCCTGGCTGGCTCCTTAGCTGTCTCAGTCTGTGGAGGTTTTTCTCTCTGGGGTTGAAGTGTACCTCAGTGACAAGGTGCTTATCTAGTGCAAAGCCCTGGATTTGACCAAGTTCTTTTGTCCTTTATTTCTCATTACATCTTTGAAAACTATTGACTGTTTTTTTTTTTTTTTTTAAGAACTCTCTCAATTTTAGTTTGTTGGGTGCTTTCTTATGAATAGACCTAAGGGGTTTTGGGAACAAATGCCACAGAAATTGTGTCTTCTGTTATGTATAATTTATTACTGATTACATGAACTTTGATTCTTTTTAAGATGTTGTCTTCTAAGTGTCTGTACTGTAAATGTCCTGTTTTCGCCTTTGTACTATATTACTGAGAACAAGTCACTACTGAAGAAAATCAGTGCCCACCTCTTACATAGGGAGGGGTTGTCAGAATTAGTGAATTATTTTTGTTCATTTTTGAGACAGGTCTTACATAGCTTATGCTGGGCTTGAACTTGGAATCCTCAGCTTCCCAAGTGCTCAGATTACAGATTTACGTTACCGTACTTGATCCTGTTTGTTCCTTTATGTTCTTTAAGAATATTCATTTTGTCTTGAATCTGTCCATTAAGTTTTCATATTTTTTCTGTTTTCAGTCTCTTCCTGTTCTATTTCATTAATTTAGTATTCTGCTTCACAAATGAAACAGAGTGACCATTTGCCCCTTAAGTTCATCTTCTAAATTTTTCAATCTGAAAGTCAGGTTTCTAAGCTACAAAAAGTGTTATTTATTTTTTGATGCACTTGGATCTCAAATGTTTTTTTTTTGTTTGTTTGTTTGTTTTTAACCAGTAGTCACTTCTTCAGCAATTGTGTTCTCAGTGCTTACCTTCATTTTCTTTTTGGATGCTGTGGCTTCTTAGATACACAATTACTTTTTCCTTTGTGGCTCAATTGTGGGCTCAGGTCTGATTACTGAAATATTGCTATGGTGATAAGCTTTCAGATGATTAAAAGCAAAAGATCTGTGACCTGTGATGTTGAAGACGAGCTGCTGGTCCCTCTTAGGGCATCAAAGTCTATTTTCTGGCTAGAGATAACTTGCAAGAGGGAAATCTTAGCTTTTATCTGTCAAAAAGACACTAGCTGGAGCTGGTGAGATAGCTCAGTGGCATAAGCTCCTGCCTGGCAAGCGCGAGGTCCTGAGTTAGTCTCCCGGTACCCACATACGAAAAAAGGGCTGGTGATATCGCTCAGCGGCATGGGCATCTGCTGACGCACAAGGTCCTGAGTTTGACCCCTGCCCGGTACCCACAAAAAAAAAAAAAAAGACACTAGTTGGCAGTTAACTTCCTCCTGGTTTCATCTCTGTAGCCCGAGTTCTGGTCTTCCCATAGAATCTTTGTTAGTCTCGGGTGTATTTACTTAGTTTGAAGTGGGGAAGAACCTATACTACCCCACTTTTTCCTCAGAAAGACTCAGTAGCCCTCAAATCAGAATCGGCCTGATCGAGGCATAGTACTATTAGTGGGACAATGTTGAGGGGTGGTTTGGAAGGAGAAGATTACTCTATAAATCATTTTTTGTAGTGTCAGTAATTATTAAACAAATATTTAATAAATATTAAATATAGAAATGAATACTGTGAATCACTTTGGATAGCAGACTACACGAAAGATTATATGCAAAGAAGTGTTTCTGAACTATCACTTGGGGCTTAGCCTCCCGATGTACTGGGTCATGACCCTTTTTATGTAATTCAAGGTTCCTTTATTTCTAGTGATCTGTAGCTGATAGCACACTGATACCTTACTATATTACATTTTTAATATTAACAGTATTAGTCTTTTTTGTAGTATAAATGTATTTTTTTTAATGGACCATAGACTTTTGCACTTAAATTCTATTGATGGACTTTTACCATGCACTGGTGATTTCCAAATTTGCATTCCCATCCTGGACTGTTCTTAGGCCTTGTAGACTCATTCCTCCAGTTGCCTACTTGACATCTTATCCAGTTGTCTACTTGGCATCTTCATTTATTGTCTCTTAAATATCTTAAATTTAATATAATTTCTCTTTGACTACCCCAGACTTTCTCTGTCTTTTAGGAGAAATGGTACTAGTTTTATTTTAGTTGTTTAAGCTAAAAAAAAGTCTATTTGACTCATACTTGATTGTTTCTTACTCCTTGTCTAATAAATCCATATCTTCCTGGCTGTGCTTTCAGAATGTATCCTGAATCCAAGTATTTCTCACTAGCTGTGCCTCTTTTAAAATTGTCAATTTTGTCTTAACCTTTTAGATTTATTGGTATTAACAGTACTTTTATTCTCATGATTTTGTTTCTACTTTCTGTTTTAAAAATCAGTTATTTGGAGAGAGATTTCTGTTGTTACCCCCCTCTCATTACACACACACTAGCTTTTAAATTCTCTTTCATTCCTTTTTTTTTTTTTTTTTTTTTTTCCTGTTTCATTATTTTCTGCTGCTGTCATATTCCATGTTTAGGAGTCTCACCCTTCCTTTCTCCCTCTTTTTCTCCTTGCTTCTTTCTTTTTCCTTTCTTCTGTTTTCCTCCCTTCCTCCTCGTGTTTTTTTTTTTTTTTTTTGGTGGGTACCGGGGGGTCGACCTCAGGACCTCGCGCGCCAGGAGGCGCCCGTGCCGCTGAGCGATATCACCGGCCCCTTTTTCGTATGTGGGTTCCGGGAGTCGAACTCGGGCCCTCGCGCTTGCCGGGCAGGCGCTTAAGCCGCTGAGCCATCTCACCGGCCCCCTCCTCGTGTTTTGAGACAAGGTCTCACTATGTAATTAGGCTGACCTTGATCTGACTCTGATATGTCAGCTTTCCTCAAACATCTGGCTACTAATAGTTGTCTTTTTTTTTTCTTTTTCGTTCTTTGGTGGCGCTGGAAATTGAACTCAGGATCTTCATACTGAGCTGCATCCTCAGCCCCCTTTGAACTTTATTTATTTAGTTAAATTTTGAGACAGAGTCTCCCTAAAGTTGCCCAGGCTCAGCTCAGACTTGCAGTTTCCCTGCTTCTGCCTTTCAGAGTGCTGGGATTACCGATGTGTGCTACCATGGCTACCTCTGTTGCTCATTCCTTAATGCATTGTATTGAGCTGGATGATGAGCTCATTGCTTTCTAGTTTTTTTTTTTTTTTTTTTTTTTAATTCCTAAGTGTTTTAATTTCTGTTTTTGGAGGGCCTACTTAGTGTTTTTGTTGTTGTGCTGATATAAAATTTTCTCATCTCCATTTTTATCTTTTTGGAGACTTTTAGACATGTTTCTTAGAATTTCCAAATGTGAAGGAATTTTTTTTTGTCTATTTTCATTCTGAAATTGATATCAGAAAATGGGGTCTGTATGAAACTGATTCTTTGGCATTTGTTAATAATTGCTTTCTGGTCTATCATCTAGTCACTCTTTGCGGTACTTTTGTGTACCTGGTAGAATATGTATTCTAATTCTTTGTTTTCTGTCATTTACATTTAGCTTTTTACTGGCTGACTTTATCAGTTAACTAAGAGAAACATGATAAATTCTCCTATTATGAATGTTTTAGCTTCTTATAATTTCTGACAATTTCTAGTATAAAGTTGTATTTTTTTTTATGCAGGTACCGGGAATCGAACTCAGCACCTTGCGCTTGCCAGGCAGGCGCTTATGCCGCTGAGCTATATCACTGGCCCTAAAGTTGTATTTTTAGTTGAATATCATTGTTTTTCAAAAACTTATTCAGTATGTAGTGACCATTTGTATCACTGAGTTTTTTCTTTTTTGTCTTTAGGACCATTTTGTCTGATATTAATATAGTTGTATGGGTATTCATTTGATTTGTGCTGTCATATGTCTCCATTAATTTTAATTTTTCTATACCCTTGTGTCTTAGGTTTATTCTTTTTTAGATCATACATGACTGGATTTTTAAAAAATGAGTTGATATTTTTTGTTTTCATGGAGGAGCCTACATTTATTATGACACCTTGGAAATGTGTAAATCATATAAATGCTCATTTTTACCCACTAATTTGTGTTTTCTAAATAATTTCCATCTTTGATGTCCTTCCCTCTTAGATTAGTGGGGTTTTCTTTTTTCTTTTTGTTATTTTGGAGTTTTTACTATCTCTTTTTCCTGTTCATTGAGTTGAAAGTTACACGTAATTTATACCTTTATGTAGATACATAAAAATGTCTTACATATGTAGTTTGTATATTGTAGTGATTTTATAAAAATGCATAATCATTAAAGTTCAAGCCGAAACATCTCCAATTTCCATTTAAATAACACATGATCCTCATTATTATAACTGATCATATCCCACCCCCATGTTAAACCTCTTTATCTGATAAACTTATCCTTAGGTAGGGGCCCCTCTCCCCCTGCCTTTAGAGTTTGTACGAGTCTTTTTTTTTTTTTTCAGTGTGGGTACCAGGAGTCGAACTCAGGACCTCGTACTTGCCAGCAGGCGCTTATGCTGCTGAGCCATATCACCGGCCCCCATTTTTTTCCTTTATGTGGGTACCGGGAGTCGAACTCAGGACCTCGCGCTTGCCAGGCAGGCGCTTACGCTGCTGAGCCATCTCACTGGCCCTTGTATGGTTCTTTTTGCAATAAGTATATGTGGTTTTTTCCTACTATCATCAGTCATTTTATGAGAAAAAATGAGCAGTAGGCTCCTGCCTGTTTGTTTCATGTATGTATTATATTTTTATCATGTATCAAAAGTAGAGCATGCTTCTAAATTTCTCATGCAAACCTGTTTCCTTCAGGTGAGTACTAAACTTTCTTGATATTTCAGCTTGTTTGTAAAAAATTCTTACGGTCTTTGTAGAACTAGACTATAACTTTGTGGTGGTATATCCCTGATTTGTCCTTTTTCCCTTTTACTGATACTGTTGGACTTTTTGTTTATCCTATTGAAATGTGGTTAATTTAGGTAGCTTTGTGTTTTCATCTCAGCTTCTCATTTTTGAGTATATAAAATAGCTTTATTTGTAGTTATCATATAGAAGGAAATTTATTTTATTAGCTTTCAGTAATAAATACTGCTCTTCAAGTTCCAGAAGATATTTAAATGACGAGTGGACTTCAGTAATAAAAAACTTGAATTTCTCTTTGGAATTTTAAATGTAATTTTCTGATGGTGTCACAGAGGATGGGAAAACAAATTTGAACATTTGGAAAGAAAGTACATTCATATGTGTTGTAGAATGTGTATTACTCCAGGGAAAATAAGATGAGAGTAGCAAAAACAAAAGGAAAGAATGTTATAATATGTTAACGTTAAACACTGGTAGCTTTCAAAGCTAGTCCCTGAATCAGTCCAGGGTCACCTGTAAACTTGTTAGAAATGTAAATTCACAGGTTTTACTTCAAACCTGTGAGACCCAACCATTAGTGTTTGGACAAACCATTCAAGTGATTCTCATGTTTTTTCAATTTTGGGAACCACTGAGTTACACATAATACAAGATGGTGCAAGCGACTTAATATATTCAATTAATAGTCACACACAGTTCCAGTTTATGTCAAAGACAAAATATTTGATTAATTATAAATAAGAAAATATCACTCAGTTTAACTTAGGTGGTTTCTGCTTTCTTAGCCTAAAAGGAGTCTATATTTCTCAATTATAAGACCAGCAGTGAACTGAATCTTAACATTTAACACTTCTTGATGTGAAAAGTTATAATATGCTGAAAGGGGGAATAAGAAATGGAAGAAAATTTTTGAATCAAAATTATTTCTTAATTCACACTGAAATATTAATTTAGTGTACCTTTAATGCAATTTAATGGAACTTTATCTTTCTTCCTACCTGTATCTCACCCAAATAGCTTTCACATTGCTATACCTCACCGTCAAAAATTCATTGGAAGAACTCATGTTATTATAATATTCTAACCTTAAATAAATCTTGTGGGACAGTGGGGTTGTAGAAACCACCTAAACTCCTGAAACAGGTCTTTCTGTTGGTTTTTATTGAAAATATTTTGTGATAATCATCCCACTGTGACATAGATAATAGTAAAATATTTTTAACTGTTATTTGACGAACTTTGTATGAAGATACTTTACGTTATATGAGCATATAGTTTAAATCTTTAAGTTGTCAACATTTTTTATTGTAATTTTTTTTATCTTTTCCTTTCAGGAGAGAAATAGAAACAAACAATAACCATATGGAGATGTCCTATTAAAATTACAACACTAATGATGTAGACTCTGGAAATGCCTAATAAGTCAAAGAAGACGTTATTAAAGCTTTTTTTCTGCTTAAGGTGACATCTTTGAACACTTTAACACAAAACTGACTCTTCTTGTAATGGTTTTCATCAGCGCATCTGCCCTTATATTCTCACCAAACACACTTGAGAACTGTAACTTCGTCAAGCACTTTCTGTCCTGAAGCTTTTACCAGTATCTGCTGTCTTTTGTAATTATGCATCCTAGCTAAGGCACAGAAGACTGAATGAATGCAAGGATTCATTAACTCTTTGAATTTGTTAAATACTAACAGTTAACCATTAGAAGTGGTTCAATGATGTAAGAGTCACACTGCTTCAACTTTTTCTTTGTTGTAGTTTTTAAATTGTCAATTTTTAGCTATTTGACAGATTAAAAGCAAAATAATCATGCCATAATTAGTCCGGGAGTTCAAGTCTAAATGTTTATGTGAAAAATTATTGTAGTAAACTTTTAATATGGCAAAGCAACCTTAAGCTCTATTTTAGCCAAATGAAACATAATCTGAAATTATATTAGAACATTGCCCTTGTCTTCAAACTGTTTGGTGTAACAGAATGTTGATATGCAGCTTGGTGGATCTCACCAGTTAATGCACATTCTTCTCCCCTCCTTCCCCCAATTATATGTATACTGAGAAATGTGCATTTGTCTGAGGAATTACTTTGTTTGCTACCACTTAATGAATCTCAAAATTTTGAGTAAATGTACCTCAGTCTAATCAGACTTTTTATGACCTTTATAACTACATTTAAAACCCTTAATTCCTATTTCTGGGTGTTTGCGAGCCTGATTGCTATCATGAAGTAAAAATTTATTACTCTAGGTATTCACTAGCTAAATAAACATAGTTCTTGTTTAGCAAGCATATACTGTTCCTCAACTCTTTTCTCCAGCTTTTGCAGTGTCCTGGCATCCTTAAAATACTTGGAAAGTATGGCCTTGATCCATGAATTAAATCAGTATCTAAGTGAATGTGTCGATGTTTTATTGATCAGATCTATATAAGTGGGAATACAGCATATATCTGGGTATTCTTATAGTTATCTTTTTAACATCTTATTTTTTTCATTAATTACATATCAACATTAATTTTGTATCTTGAATCAAATTGATTTTGTATAATTAAATGTGTCAGGTATCTGTGTTAATTGATTTGATGGCATAAGGTTATGGAAATAAATAATGTCCTGCCCCTTATATTACTGTTCCAAAAGGAGAAAGCTATGTAGAATGATACGTTAAAGGTGAAAATAGCAATACAGTAGATTTGAATACCTTGATGTTTTGCATTACTCCATTTATGTTTACATCACGTTTAGAAATGTTTTCATTTATTATGGTCTTTGGTCACTTCCACTCAAAAACCTAGTGACAGATATTTCCTTGAGGCTTTCATTTATGTAATTTTTTTTTTTTACAATGTTTTCTTAAAATGTACAAATACTGTGTTTTTTTCACTTGAATACGGTATTTGTAGGTAACCGTAGCTATTTCACAGTTCTTCAGTAGTTCCAGTGTAGTTATATCAATGTTTATGGAAGGGAACATCAAAATACTAGTAGTATATTATAAAATAAAGACTTTCTTAAAGGAAAATTGCACCTATTTTACCTTTTTGAGACTAAGCCATGAAATCTTGTAATGTTTCTCTTAACTATAAAGAAAATTGACATTTGGATAATCATCGGAGAGGTGTTCTTTATTCCTAAGATTGTGTAGATGGGACCTGTCAAAGATGACTGTTGTTATTCTAGAGAAAACTGTAAAAGGGTGACCTTGTAGGAAGGATCTGAGTCCTCCCCTTGAAGTTCTCTTTTTCTTGGTGCTTTATTAGCAACTCTGGATATTTTTATAAAACTAGTTACATTATAAACGGATTCAAACTTGTTTAACTTATGTTAGGTTTCTATGTAAGAAATGTCATGGAAACACCCAGCAAGGAAGCTGATTGCCATAGACTCACATATTTCAGATGTAGTTGAGAGTATGTTCATGGTAAGGAGTACATCCCAGTGCCTTTAACCTGGATTTCTAATCTTAAGTGAAATGGGTGCAGCATTCCTTTGGAGAAAAAGAAAATCTTTTCAATTAGTAATTTCGTGTTTTTCTTATTTACATTTTCCCCAAAACAACAACCTTCTCTTCCTTCTGGTTAAGTCTGTATATTTCAGGATTTTTTCCTCTAAATAAAATTAAAGGTTGTCACAAGAGCACAACCAGCTAGTTGAATGTTTCTTAACTGTAGGAACCAAAAGGGAGAGAACTTGGACTCCACAAGAGATGATATGTTTTCAAATGTTTGAATAATTATAAATTAAGACATTATTGGCCCAGTAAATTTCTTGCTTAATGTTTTTCCAAGTTCTGGTTTGAATGTCTCTTGTTACAGTTATGTGGGTATTTTATTTTGAAAGGTATTATAGTTTGTATATTTAACAGTAAGGGGGAATATGTAACCAAAATTAGTATTCTTTCTCTATACATATTGGTACTTGAAGATTCCTTTCAAAAGAAACCCAGTCTTTTCTTAATTTTAGTACTTAATTCCTCATTTTAACTTACATCATCTTTCTAATTCAAAAGCTGTGTTCTTTTTTGAGTACCATGCATGGAGATTAAGCTGATGTTAAAACAGTTTGCAATAAAAAAAAAGAATCAGCTTAAATCATTTTATCATTTCAAGTGCATTCTGCATCCTTTAAAAATAAGTTTGAGAGATTGAAGAGAATTGTGTTTTCATTAAGTTTTGCATATCTTTTGTTATGCCATGTAAATGCCCTTTCTTCATATGATTAAAGGAAGGTTATGATGAAATGATTAGTTTATTTACATTCACTTGTAGCAGTTACATGAGAATTTTGAATTTTGTCGTGTTTGGGTTTGTTCATTCCTGTGAATGATGGTACAGTTAGGTGAGATTTTCTGTTATGGTACCCAAACTCACCATTTGGTCCTCTTTAATCTTTGAGGGTTTCAATAAAAATTGTTCACTCATGTCTGTGTTCCTTCCATTTTATCTATTTGTATAAATATGTATTGCCTTCAAAAACATAACTTTTGTCTATTATGGATTTCGTGATTGACATGTCTTTCAAGTACAAATAGATAATATCATTTATTTTAGTTGGCCATTTAAATTAGGTAGGGGTATTAAAAGAGGGAATAAGCATTCATCTTTATCCACACCTGCTGAGTTACATGTTCTTAATGCAAAACTTAGATCAAATGAGGAAGAGAAGGCCTATTTATTTTATTTAAATAGTAGGAGGAAGTAGTAGCGCCAGCTGTCTAATAACCATAATCCCCCACCCTTGGTTCCGAGGCATATGTACATTATCTCTTCGGATCAATAGCACTTAGGCGGATAGGATCCTAGTGACTCTGGATGGTATATTGATCATTGTTTAACTCTGAAGCATTTGTTCAGATGAAACCATAGTTTTGTGCTGTCAAAACCAATTGAATCCATATAACGCTGCTGACTGTGACTAGGGCATCATTTTAAACACTTCAGTGGCCCATACTGCAGCATTATCATAATCTGCCTTCTGGTTATCTCATGAAGTGAAGTTTACATTTTGTCAACTTAGAGTTGAAGCTAGTCATTTATAGTTGGGACCTAATTCTTAACAAATTGCCTTCTTGCTTTGTGATACTAGATTTGGTAATACTAGTCTAGGAACAAAAATATTGAGTCACAAGTTTACTAACCAAGGTTATCTTTGCTTTCTAATCACAGTAGTTGCCACTACATAAGCTTGATATATATTCTTCTTTCAGTCCAGTATGATACACAAAACTCCTGTATTTTATAGTACAAAGTAACGACAGCTTAAATATAGTTTGTTTTTAAGTAGTGCACCAAATTCCACATTTATCTACTGTATAATTGTAGCTGTCTTTATAACATTGAAACTACATGTAAGTGAAGAACTATTTTCATAAAACTTGTGTGAGGCAGGTAAGAGTAGTTAACAGCACTGATGGGGTCCTCAGCCCTGTCACCTCCCTTGCCGCCTTAGAACATATTTAGAGATTTAGATTATTAAAGTGCAAAAAAAATTATTAAAATACCATTTAAAAACAAGACACACATCTATAACCAGAATGGAATTATCATCTGAGGGAAGATGTTAGAAATAGAAGACTAACAGTTACTTACAACTAATAATTGATAGCAAATCGTCTCCTTTGTTGTGTCCTTAAGAGGATCATACAGTTCAAGTAGAATGTATCTAAGGTTCTTCGCAGTTCTGAGATTTTGTAATTTATGATTTAGCTTTGCAGACTATACTTTCTTTCGCAATGGCAAATGTTTCTTTGAAGATAAATTTGGAAACCAGTATAATTTTTGATAGTCATCCTTTGTTCTGTTTAGTGTACATTACTAAAGAACATGTGTCCCAAAGAAATCCAAGTCTTCTACCATTTCATATTATCCTTGTTTTTATTTTTATTTTTTTTAAATTTTGGTTTTGTTAGGCAGGGTCTTGGTATGTAGTTCAAGCTTGCCTTGAGCTCACTATGTAGCCCAGGCTGACCTCGAACTCATGATCCTCCTGCTCTGCCTCCTGAGTGCTGGGATTACAGGTGTGTGCCACCACTCCTGGTGGCATATTCTTGTATTGTTTAAAAAATCGGCTTTATTTTCAGAAATTTTACAGAAAAATTTGGGAAGACTATGGAATTCCGATGCAGCGTACACCTAGTATCTTCTAACATTTTATAAATTAACCAATATGGATACCTTATCACTAACTAAAATGCATGTTTAGAGTTTTTAATGTCAGTTTTTAATGTCCTTTTTCTGGCTCAGGATCTCAGCAAGGAGTACCATATTACTTTTGTCATAAAGAAGCATTTCCATCACATATTGAGGATACCTACTACCAACATAGGACTTGATAGTAACCTTGGTCACCTGGTGAGGTAATGTTTGTCAGGTTTCTTCACCGTGAAGTTAACACCTTCATTTTTTTTCTTTCTCTTTCCAAAGAACAAAACACTGGCCGCAGCCCACACTTGATTGGGGAATAATGTTATCTCATCCATGTACTTTTAAAGGAAAATACAGGAATCTTTTATTATTTATTTGTATCTCAGCAAAAAGCTGTGTGCCAATACAGTACATTTTCCTTTTGCTTATTGTTTTTAGGAACATACCTCCCCTTGTTTTCCCTGAATTCTTCAACAGGACAGTTGGATCCTGGAGAAATTTTAATAGAAAGTTATAGCTACTTGTTGAATTCTAATGTTTACATAAAGGAACAATGATTCTGATAAAATGATGATGATGTAAGAACTAGGTTTTAGATAGAAAATACAGTGGAAGAAAAATGAAAGTAAATGCTTTGCTTGTTACAAATGCCAGTTGACATTGTCATTTAAAAAATATTAAATTACAAGTTCCTTATTATAACTAGTAACATTTTAGAATGTAAACACTAATAACGTACAGTTTTATCAGTGAAATTGTGCAACTTTAAAAAGTATTTGGAATGCATAATATAAATTGATAGTTCTAGCTATTCTAATAGTGTTCCAAAGATTTTATCTTAGACTGAAATAATGAAATAAAAATAACCTTTACTTAATACATTGCAGTTTAAAACATTAGAAACATTTAGAATTAAAATTTTTATTTCTTTGTAAAAGTTTGTTTTTAAAATTACCCTCAGTATAGTAACATTCTGTGGTAACATTAAAGCTACTATTCCCAATAAATATATATTATTTCTACTTGGACTTGCTGAATTAACTGACTTGGCATCCTCTGGAAAACTCCCAGTGCTGAGATCATAATCAGTACAGTTGGCACTCCAATACATGTGATACACATCTGTGAGTTCTACAAACTGTGGGCAGAAGTATTCATGAAAAAAAGTTATCTGTTCAGAACATGTAGACTACATTGTCAGTTCCTTAGCAATACAGCCTAACAAGTATTTACATAGCTCTACATTGTATTGGGTATTATGAGTAATATATATTATCATCTGATCTAAATTATACAGGAGGATATGCACAAATATATGCAAATGCTATGCCACTTTATATAAAGGACTTGAGCAACTGCAGATTTTGGTGTCCAAGAGGGGTTCTGACACCGATCCCCTATGGGTATTTAGAGCTGTTTTCTTGTTGGCCCTTGTTTACATGCATACTGATAGTCATTTGTGCTGCTTCCTATACTTTCTTCCACTTGTATTTGTTACTATTAGGATTTTAAATATGAAAATTGATCAAATGGGACAGCTATTTCTAAGAAAACCTAAATTGACAGCTTTGGAAATACTTGATAAAGGTGAGCTGTCTAGGTATATTTGAAAACTGAAAGTTTGTGCGCCAATCATAAAAACACAAAAGTTTGCAAGTGTTTTTTTGTTTGTTTGTTTGTTTTTTTTGTTCAGTTGTGATCCCACTGGGAAATTTTGGATGATGTATTAGAGATTTGGATATTAGGAAAAAAGACATTGGGAAACTTAACAGATTCCTTAATTGAGTCTTGATTCTATATCAAATAATAGAATTAAAGTATATGTCTGTTTTAATGTTTATATCACATTTTATAATCTGTTCCTTAATGTATGTTTTCTTTTTGAGCACTTTTTTTTTTTTGTGGGTACCGGGGGTCGACCTCAGGACCTCGTGCGCCAGCAGGCACCCGTGCCGCTGAGCCATATCACCAGCCCTTTTTTCATTATGTGGGTACTGGGAGTTGAACTCGGGCCCTTGCGCTTGCCAGGCAGGCGCTTACGCCTCTGAGCCATCTCACCAGCCCTTTTTTTTTTTTTTTTTTTTTTTTTGTGGGTACCGGGGGGTCGACATCAGGACCTCGCCCACCAACAGGCACCCGTGTCTCTGAGCGATATCACTGGCCCCTTTTTTGTATGTGGGATCCGGGAGTCGAACTCGGGCCCTCGCGCTTGCAAGGCAGGCGCTTATGCCACTGAGCCATCTCACCGGCCCCTTTTGTTTTTTTTTTAAGACAAGGTCTCACTATGTAGTTCAGGCTGGCCTTGAACTCATGGCCATGCCTGGCTGAGCACTGTTTATTTTTAAGATTTTAACCTAAATTACACTTCTTAAAATCCAAAAACTTTTCTTTTGCATTAAACAAGTGAACATTTTCTGCATATGGCTGCATGTGTACATGTATAATGATAAACTGTTAAGACATTTTGCAAATAAATGCAATAAAGAGAAAGTAGTATTCATAGGATTTAGAAGTGTAATGTACTGGCACTTTCAAATTCGTTCCATGTATCTAAATTGTGAAGTACGTTTCCTGTGTGAAATGGAGAGAAGCAACATAACCAGCAACAGTTCCTGCTACCTAAGTTTACAGCCGCTGAAACAGTGTCAAGTCCTGGGTATTGCTATGAGGAAACCAGTCCTTTTTTGGAAGGTATCATGTTCCTCTCTAAGAGCTTGAATACATTTTTTTTTTTTTCCAATACTCCCTTTTAACAAGAAAAATAAATTACCACGAGAGGGGAAATTAGCCATTAAATACCTATCTTAGAATTATGTAGCCCAGGTTTTCCAGTGACATTTATCTTATTTTGAGGTCTTTTTGCTTCCTCTGTTTTTAAGCTCCGTTTTTAAGGTTGTATGCTAAAATCAAATGAATGGAATGCATATCAGTAGTATGTATGTGTAAAATTCTACTTACGTGAATCAGTGATGATTTTTATAGGCAACTCAGTAAAAGATTTCATCGAAGGTATTTTGGACAGCTTTCCAAATAAAGGTTCAAACTTGAAAAAGGAATATCAAGGCTTATCATTGTAGAGACACATAGTCAACTCCTTTTGTTTTAGTTCATGCTTATAGTTGGTGAGGAAAACACTCCATTGACATGTTCGAACTTAGGCTGTTTATGAGGAAAACCTCAACTGTTTTGTCACTGCAGATCACTGTTACACAGCTCCAGAGTGTGACTTAGGCCCACCATAATAGTACTGCCTTCCCATGGTTACTGAGAACTTTTGATACTCGAATCTACTTGTCCCGGCTGTCTGGTCCTAATAGAGCCTGGGTAACTTATTAATAGTACTGTTATCAGTAGTATTAAATTTATAATATATCATGGTCTGTATTAACAATCTTGAATATTAACTGGTTATGCTTCAGTTCTCAAACTTTAGTCTTAGGACTCCTTTACCGCACAAACTGCTGAGGAACCCAAAGAGCCTTTTGTTCATGTGAATTTTATCTGTTGATATTTACCTTATTAGAAATTTCATTTAATAGGAAGCTTCTAGGGTTTTTATCTCTACTGCTTCTGTTTGTTGCAATATCACTTTTTGCTTAAGCCTTTGAAAACTGCACAAGTAAGAGAATGCAAGTGAAAAACACTTGGAATATAAATTTGACATTACGATTTTATCTGAGAACATCTATAATACAATGTTCCTTGGTGCTGGACATTTTGGTGTTCATTCCACTTTGTGTTAATGGAGTTTTGTTTCGTTTTCTTGAAAGAGCTTCTCACTGTATAGTCCAGACCAGCTTCAAACTTGCTGTGTAGCCAAGGCTGGTCTTGAACTCACGATCCTCTTGAATGTTGGGATTGCAGGCGTGCGCCCCCAGCCCAGCTTGTGGGAATGGATATTCTTAAGTTCTGTTGATCCCTTCAGCAGCTCTTTCGGCAGCTCTGTCGTACACAAGCCCTCTCATTTTCCTGTAGTATCTTTCCTTCTTGATCTTGCATGAAGTCAAGTTCACATCTGAGTAAACATTCATTATGAGGGATCTGTTGAGTTATATCTTTAGTTGTCACTGATTTTCTATTTTCTTTAATTTTGTATCATTTCCTCACCTTATCTAGGACTTTTATTGCCTATAAAACATAGTTTTAACAGTCAAATTAGTTTTGATTTGCATTTGCTTGTTTTCTCTTTTTTTAGACTCACTATGTTGCTCAGCCCAGTTTGGCCTCAAATTCCCAGTGTCAAGTGAGTGCCTTGCCTCAGCCTCGTGGGCACCTGGGACTAGGCATTTGCTGCTCAGCTCCTGATTTTTAAAGGGATTTTTGTGAGAATACTTTGAAGGGAAATACTTGTTTTTAACCTCGTTCTTCCTTGGATAATAAAGATGGCTTCACAGTCATCAAAAGAGAGTAACAATTCTTTTCTGAAGTGAGGCTTAGTGGTTTGTGGACATGGCAGATTTGCCACCCAGACATGACAGGAACTGAATCTGCCAGAGAACAGTTTTCTGGAATCTTAACAATATCCTGCAAGGTTTGAGAAAGACTGGACAGTTTGCCTGTTCACCTAGTTGTTCCAATGGACTTAGAAAATATATGGCTTGCAAATTTTTCCAACAGCAGGATTTACTTCAGTCTTGCTTCCAGTTAGTGATAGGATCCGGGCTTTAAGGAGAAATTTTCTAGTTCACATTTCACACCAAACAGATTTAAGTATGTGCCCCACATCTTCTTAGTTGTTGACTGACCAATCAATTAAGTGCTTCTTTTTCTTATTTTTAAAATGGGAGACATCTATTCTCAGAATTGTTCAGTGAATTAAATGAAATTGCACCTTGCCTGGCATCTCAAAACCTTGAGGTAGTCCTGGATATCCTTATGGAGAAAAACTTGCTTTTTTCCTGGTTTGTCTACTACTTTTTCATGTGCATTTTAACTATAGGTTCTCAAAACCATTGACTTTCCAACTTTTTTTATTAGTACGTTTTACGTTCCTTGTGAGTAGTTGGTATATTTGTATATAATACACCTTAATTCCGTTTTTTCATCCCCTTTCCCTTCCTTGTCTCCCAGGGAAAGGGGATCAATAGACTTTTCAACTTTCTTGTGACTGAAATTGTCTCCAAAATTAAATCTTTTTGCATTTTATTTTTTTTAAATAGCTTTATTTTTAGAGGTTGATGTTTCATTATTGAAGTATAACTAGCCTCCTTCATTTCAGAAATCTAATCATTTAATTTGTTTATACCTGTACTATATAGAAAAATTTTGATTATAGGATGGTCATTGTGCTACAGTAATATGCTTCAAATTTTCAGTAGTGGAAAAGATTTAATCTATTGCATTTTTATACTACCTAGCTTAATATGATTCTTAACTGACAGTTTGCAAGATGATTAATAATGTAAAGAAACCCAAATTACACAAAAGAACAGCAGAGGGAGCTATTGAGATTTGATTATGTTTTCTACTGCATTGATTTGGTTTTTGCCTTTGTTTTTCCTTGAACTATGTTTTGACTTAGGCTTTCTTAGGCTTTCTTGTCTTAGTTATTAAGATGCAGAAAAAGTTTTATCATATTGGAGGATGTCTATGGAATTTGAAGTATTGCAAAAAATGAGACTCCTCCCAGTTGCCCTGGTTCAGTTCCATCGTCACCCGTCACCCTTACAAAGGTAATTGTTATAAGAAAAGTAATTTTACCATTGAGATTTTAGAAATGAGTTTATTCTATTAGTATAAATTGATCATCAGAGTGAGATGCTTCATAGGACATTGTCCCTGATTGATTTTATTGGGCTCTCTGGGGACATCTGCTGGTCTCAGACATCTTACAGAAGTTGCTTGTAGGGCAACTGATAATGTGCTCTGCTCTGCCGTCAGTGCCATGTGGTGGATTATGAGACCTGAAAGGGTTAAAACTCATGGCATTTTATGAAAGCACTCAATAAGGCAAAAGTTGTACTTAGACTAGGTTGGTGTGTGTGTGTGTGTATGTGTGTATGTGTGTGTGTATGGGTATGTGGTGGCTAGGGGGAGGGAAGTGCGTATGACTCATCTTTACTTTTTGAAATTTTTGTCTCCCCATCACACCTGGCTGTCCCCATGCCTTCTACTGGTCCTCCAGCCCGAGTCCTCACTCCACATCTGTTCTCTACATTTCAGCCATGATGATTTCTTAAACATGACTGAATTCCTCTTCTAGGAGTCTTTCCCTTTATATGTAAGTGTGCACAAAAACATGTGGATACCGGGAATACTCCTTGCTATTTGTAATAGCAAATTAGATCATGGGAATGAGTTTATTCATTTATAAAATAAATTGTTGAACATCCATATAGTGAAATACTGTGTGACCATTAATGATCATGTCAGAGGATATTAAGGTGTTTTCTTACATTAAAAACATACAAACAAGGATCTATATACCATGAGTTTGAAATCTTAACGCGTAATTGAAGTACAAGATTTGCACTTAATACATAATTAGGGGATTTTAAAGCTATTTTTATTAATAGCTTTTAAAGTTATTTTTAAAAGATTTTGTATAGAAGATTTCTGACCGTATGTACAAGACAAACAATGGTTTCTCAAGTATTTTGCTATACTTTCTGGCTGTTGTGGTACAAGGAGGAGAGATTTTGCTTTTCGCTTTATGTCTTGTTTAAAATGTCTAACAGGAACTTGTAATTTATAAACAAATATAAATATCAGAGGATAAAACTTATCTTCCAAGATTTCCAGGTTTTTCCTGATCCTGTTTTAGATGGTACTCCTTTGTGAAACCTGGATTATAACCCTATTCAAGGCAGTTTAGTGTAGTTTCAATCAAGCTTTAAAGTATGGCTTTATCTTTATATATTGCATCCAGGCGCCATTTAGAAAGAGCATAGTTACAGAAAATTCATAGAGGAGATGTGGCATTTTCAAACCAACTATATAGTTAGTTCTCATTCTATTGTCTACCCATGGTGTGAATTTTATCTGACCAGTGGGAATCCAAGAAGAGGGATCCAGTTGGTGCCGTTGCTGAGAGCTTTGTCTGCCTGCCTGAGATGGTGGGTGGTCTTGTAATTTTGATAGCATCACTCCCTGCTATGATTTACCTCTTTTTTTTTTTTAAAGGCATTTCTCCCATGCTGCCTTTTATTATGCTTTTGCTTTAAAATAGTAGGATTCAGCTCAAATTTTTGAATGATGAATGAATCAGTTCATGACTTTTGCCCAAGTCTGATAATACTTCTAAGCAGCTAGTTGTATGTCATTTATTTAATGCGATATAATCAAACTTTTTTCTGCTTCTTAAGATGCATTTAGATGGTGAGAATTGCGATTGACTGGGTGGCTTCACAGATGCGCACACTTTTGGTGTAGTTCACCTGTCTGGGAGATTCTTTTGCCACCTGGTCCCACCATAATGTGAAAAGTGATACATGTTCAAAATGGATGCTATAAAAATTTAGTGCTGCCTGTCTTCAGTTCTTTTTAACAATGAGCCAGAAGTGTGGTTGGTTTTAGCTTTTGGTATCCTTTGACACTTTGCTTGTTATCAGCAACAGAGGATGTGTGCATTTATCTTTTGTTTTAAGTCTCTGTATTTAAACCTTACACTCACTTCCTCCTTAGAACTTAAAGGTCTACTTTTCTTCATATCTAAGATTGTCAGGAAATGAGTCATAGAAAATATGTCTGTATAAAATAGCAGTAACAAAATCTGCTCTTAGTGAAATGCATTCTTCTAGCAAGAGTCCAGCATATAGAAAAGAGGTCAGATGACTCTTCCAGATCACAATGGTCAGAAACCTTTGTCAATCAAGTCAATATGCAAAGTTATGTACCTAGTTTCAAACACTGTCTAAAGTACATCTCTAATAAGCCTATTTTGAGTGAGTAAAAATAATCATAATTCCTTTGTCCTAGCCCCATTTTGGGAGGTAGAGCTTATCTTCCCCTCAAATCTAATGTGTTCTGTGACTGTTTAACCAACAGAACATAATGAACATGACAACTTGTAGAAGTGTCTCAAAGCCTTAAGACATCAGTCAAATTCTAGTTTTGTAGGTTTGAGATCACTGAGTGGCCATATACAAAGTCCAGCCACCCTTCTGGAGAAACAACAGGGTGCTGCATGGAGAGAAAAACTGATCTCTTTTTTTCCAAGAAGAGCCTTTAAGTGACTTTAGCCTTGTCTCTCCCTGACAACATAATTTCCCTGCTGAATGCGGTCAACCTATAGAAGGATGACAGATAATAAAATGGATGTTTTCTTAAGTCCCTTGTTGTGGTTTGTTACTTAACAATAGAAATCAAAACAGAAATTGTTTCTTGGGAGCGAGTTGCTGCTGTGACAAAAAACACATGGATTTTGGTGTGGGATGGGTGGAAACTGAAAGAAATGCAAGGAAAGTATTGCAATGTGTAAGCACAGGCAAGAAATTGTCACAAGTGAAGGGAAAAAGGTGACCCATTTTACTGAGGACGGAAAGCTTGACAGACAGTTGATAACATGGAAAATGGAAGTATACCTAGTGAACTGTTGTGGGTACAGCTCTTTGCTTATGTTTACTATTCCTCTTCTAAAACTGACAAGAATGGCATCAATATCTCATTAGTGAAGTGAGGAAATTCAGAGTGAAGAAAGCTAAGAATCTTTCCCAATATCACACCTTGTACATTGCAGTCAGAGTTTTAACACAATTTGACTGAAGGATTTTCAAGCAAAACAAAAAGTAGCAGTGAGTTTCTATTAGCTGTAAATGAAAAGGAATGGATAAAGATGAACTAAAGAAATTATTTAGGGTTTAGGCAGAATCTAAAGGAAACATCTCCAAGCAAAGAATTATTATAGATTCACAGGTGTACCTGTGTGATGAGAAAACAAGAAAAATTCTGTTGTCAGGAGATATTGTGGATGGCAACAACTAGGCCATTCTGCAAGGGATCCGAGGCAGACTATATAGTTGAAACAGAATCATGCTCCTCAGAAAGGCTTTGAATTTCTGTTTCAATGAGTACATCATGGACAACTCGTGGAGAGGTCCTTGAGGCTTATAAAATCCTATAAAATACATGGAAAAGATATTCAACATATGAGAGCTGTGGTTTCTCCATATTGGCTGTTCAGTGGACAAAAATGACAACTCGAATAACAAGTCTCATATCCAGAAAATGATGAGTTCTTAAAATCTGCCCCTTAATGTGGAGGAAGTCATTAACTTGGTTGTTGAAACCTGGAGTTACCATGTAAGAAGCTGTGATTATTTTCCAATACAGAGATTGACCTTTTAACTCCCAAAATTGCAACATCTGCAATCTGACACAAAACCAAGGATAGGAATAAAAACAAACCTTCAAAGGAACCAAACAGTAAGACTACATTGCAATAGATATTAGTAGGAATTTCCCAAAGAAGAGATTGATGAAGTTAGTCCTGGAGAAATTTGTTCTAGATATCAACTGGTGGATGTGGGACCCAGAAGGCAGTTGTCCATGCAAACAAAACAGAAAATGTTGCTTTAGAGCAAGATTCCTTCATGGTGATCAACTTCTAGCTGTTAAATAAGTCAAGAAGCTGCCCAGCCCTTGCCTGACACAGGAGAAGATAGACGAGGTATGATAACAAGAGATTCTAGATGTAAATAAGGACCTTATACACTCCATGGAGGGTATGAAGGGATAGAATGGAAGGGTTATGGGGACAAACTTTGAAGGTCTTTTGGATACCAATGTTCACATGTTATGTTGAGGGGTGAGGACCATAAATTCATTTGACCACATTTGAAAAAGGAGTGAAATAAGAAAGGAAAGTAACCTGGGTTAGATGGGTTGAATCATTATTAAGCACTATTGTTGCTGTCATTGCTACATGCATAATTAGTATTGACGTTTTGCATTCTTATAGTGTAAATGCTCATAAATTTCAAGAGGATTTTCCCAGTTGAGAGATGCTTGTGGAGAGATGATAGTGAAATAAATGTACTAAGAAGTCTTCCATTTCCATCCACATTATACAGCAAAAATGACAGAGAATTAGAAGAGAAAGAAAGGAATTCAAAGCTACGATGGAAGACTTAAAGGCAGCAGGGGTATTGAGAAATTCAGTAGTTGTGTGTGCCCATTTGAAAGGCTAGTGGGAACTGGAGGCATATGGTGACTTAGTGCTGTTGAATTGTTTTTATAGCCCCAGCTCTTTTAGAATGTATTAAAACTGTTGGCATCTGGAATGTCATCTTGGATATTGCAAATATCTTAAAAAAAAAAAAAAGTTCCTTGGCAGCTGGGTGTGGTGGCACATGCCTGTAATTCCAGGATTTGGGAGGCTGAGGCAGGAGGATCATTGTGAATTTGAAAGCAGCATGGAATATATGAGTTCAAGGCCAGCCTGAACTACATCGGGAGACTGTCTCAAAAATAAAAAACAAAACACAACAAAACAAAAAGCTTTTTGGCATAAAGAGAAGAGATTATTTACCTTTACCTGGCTGAGATTCCAATATGCATGATTCTGCAAGAGAAATATGTGAATGCTTGTGCTATTTGCCACCAATGGGTGGGATAAAAACATGAACCAACTCTCCCTCCCTTCAGGGGGCTTAGTTTCATTTCATTGATAGCATTATGCAGACAGGCCTCATGTCATTTATCTTTCTGGGTCACAGTACAAATTTAGCAGATTAAAATAGCATATTATCTCACAGCTTCTGTATGTCAGGAAGCTGGCATAACTCAGGGGTATCCTGTTTCAGGGTCTCTTATGAGGCTACAATCAGGTTGTCAACCAAAGCTAGGGTGTTATTTAGAGGTCTGACTGGGAAAGGATCTGGTCCTAAGCTCACATGGTTATTGGTGGATTTAGTTCCAAGAGTGACTAAGGGCTTCAGTTCCTTGTTGGGTGTGTACTAGAGGCCAAGCTCTATCCCTTGCTATATGGGTCTCTCCTCAATGCAGTTTGCTTCATGGAGCCAGCAATGGGGAATATCAGCCAGCAAAATGGAAATTACTTTGAAGTGACATCTTTTCAGCATTGAGGTGTTTTATTAGTTACAAGCAACTTACTCAAGGGGTGCAATCAACTACTAGAATACCAGGGACTGGGGTATTGGAGACCTTTCTCAGGGTCTGCCCATCATAGACTCTAAAAAAGAATAGGTGGCAATGGCTTTAGAGCATTCAACACCTCACGAGACCATTAATTCTAATACAATACACAGAACAGCTAAATTCTTGGGAGCAATGTATTATGAGGCTCAAAGATTTACTCTTGAATTAGTAAAGGAAAAATAAACTTACTCCCTGGCTTGCACTGTCTAAAAGGGAGTCTAGCAACTTGTTGGAATTTCGGGTATCAGAGACAACATTGCCTTATCTTAATCCACTTGGGCTGCTATAATAATACTGAACACTGGGACCTCATAAACAATAAGCATTTGTCTTAGTTCTGATGGTTGGGAAGGCCAGATCAAGATGCTGGCAGATTTTGTGTCTGATGCAGGCCCATTTTTTGGCCCATAGATGGTGCCATTTTGCTCCGTTGGTGGGAGAGGTAAGTGACTTCTTTTTGGGTTCATTTGTAAGGACACTAATCCCGTTCATGAGGATAAAGCCTTCATGACCTAATCACTTCCCAAAAGCTCCATGTCCAAACACCAGCAATTGGGGCTTCAGTTTCAAAGTATGAATATTGAGGAGACAAAACATTCAGTCTCTAGCATGTCTCATTTAGGCATTTTGTTGTGCTGTGTATCTAAACTGACAGGGAAGTATGCCAAATTCAGTTGGGGATCTGAGCAGGAAGTAGGATAGCGGTAGTACAACAAGTTCTTTCAGTAGCCCTAGTCTTGGAGCCTAGAACTCTGAATTTCTTTGAATAATAGGTATCTGTTTCTGCTAACTATTCCTTTTTGAGTCTTTGGTAAAGAGTAATTGGTTTTTTGATGGCCAAGCCAGATTTAAAGTTAATGATGTTAAAAGTTAATGATGTTAAAAGAGTTAATGATGTCTACTGGGTAAGTGGCAGCAGATGTCTAGAACCAAGACAGCTTTGAAAAACTGATTTTGATAAAGGCCAGCACAATGGTCTAAAGTAAAAGCCAACACTCTTGTTCTAGACCAGTGATGGCAAACATTTTAGAGCTTTCATTGATACGCACAGCCTGTTGTGGCATACGTGCCGTAGGTTTGCCACCACTGTTCTAGACAATATTTTTTGTCTATGTATGTTTTGTTTTTACTGACTCTCGGGTTATGATTAATAGCATAATGATCTGGTTGGACACCTGGGTGGAGACTGACTGATGTATTAAAGACACAGCTCTGTGAGGTGGTGAGCGCTGGAAAGCCATTACAGCCAGAGGGAACATTTATGTAACCGGTCTGAACACTTGATATTGGATTATTCGTATCAGAGACAACATTGCTTTGTCCTAATCCATTTGGGCTGCTATAATAATACCAAATGCTAGGACCTCATAAACAATAAGCATTTGTCTTAGTTCTGAAGGCTGTAAATTAAAATCTCAATATCATATTTAGAGCAAACAAAATGAAACAATGTGGTTAATTAGGTCTGCATGACCTAGGCAAGCATCACCAGTCCCAGAACTTTTCCTTATGTACTGACTTCATTATCACTCATTTTCTTTTTTCTTTCTTTCTCTCCTTTCTTTCTTTCTCTCCTTTCTTTCTTTCTTTCTTTCTTTCTTTCTTTCTTTCTTTCTTTCTTTCTTTCTTTCTCTTTCTTTCTTTCTTTTCTTTCTTTCTTTCTTTCTTTCTTTCTTTCTTTCTTTCTTTCTTTCTTTCTTTCTTTTCCTTCCTTCCTTCCTTCCTTCCTTCCTTTTTCTTTCTTTCTTTCTCTTTCTTTCTTTCTTTCTTTCTTTCTTTCTTTCTTTCTTTCTTTCTTTCTTTCTTTCTTTCTTTCTTTCTTTCTTTTCCTTCCTTCCTTCCTTCCTTCCTTCCTTCCTTCCTTCCTTCCTTCCTTCCTTTCTTTCTTTCTTTCTTTCTTTCTTTCTTTCTTTCTTTCTTTCTTTCTTTCTTTCTTTCTTTCTCTTCCTTCCTTCCTTCCTTCCTTCCTTCCTTCTTTCTTTTCCTTTCTTTGTTTGTTTGTTTGTTTGTTTGTTTGTTTGTTTCTTCTTTTTTTGGTGTTTTTGAGAAAGGGTTTCGCTTTGTAGCTCAGGCTGGCCTTGAACTCACTCAGTGTGTAGACGAGGCTGGCCTCCAATTCACGGCAGTCCTCCTGCCTCAACCTCCGAGTGCTGGGATTACAAGCATGCAACACCACGCCCAGCCTATCACTCATTTTCTGAGTTGACTTCTATTGACTAACTTTAATCCCGGTTATAGGTTACATTTCTTGACTCTTGGAATATCCAGTAATTTTTAATTTGCATTGTAAGTCAAATGGTTGAGTTCCTGGATTTTGATGTCTGTGTCTTACTTTAAAAAGTATTGAATTTTAATGTGACCATCTAGATATGTTACTTGGGTTTTTTTTTTTTTTTTTTTTTGAGGCTTGTTATTAAGTTTTATTTTGGTAGTTCTAGAGTAATCTTTATTCCAGGGCTGGTTTAATTCTATTATGTAAAGATGAAGACAGGTTTTTAAAAAGGCTGAAAAATATATCATGAACATAGTAAGTGTAAGAAAGCTAGAGTGGCTATATTAGAACTAGACAAAGTACACTTGGAACAAAGAACAGTGCCAGACAAAGAGATAAATTTCCTTTTTTTTCTTTTTTGTGGGTACCGGGGGGTTGACCTCAGGACCTCACACGCCAACAGGCACCAATGCCGCTGAGCGATATCACCGGCCCCTTTTTCGTATGTGGGTTCCAGGAGTCGAACTCGGGCCCTCACGCTTGCAAGGCAGGTGCTTACGCTGCTGAGCCATCTCACCGGCCCGAGATAAATTTCTTGATGATAAAAGTGTTAATCATGATGGAGACCTAAAAATACACAAAGCAAAAAGTGACAGAACTGAAAAAGTAAATAGAAAAATACATAGTTACTGGAGGAGTTTCAATAATCTCTGTTACTGAAAGGACAGAGAGACCAAAAAACAAAGAAACAAACAAATAAATACCAGTGAGGACATAGACTTGACCTAAGTATAGACTTCATAATTTTAAATGTTTATATTAGAAAAGAAGGAATGTTAGAAGTCAATGATGTAAACTTCTGCTAGAAGGAGGCAATGAAATTAATCTTAAAGTAAAAAGAAGGATGGAAATAAAAATGAGAAAATGGAAGTAGATAGCAGAAAACAAACAGTTGAGAAAATCAAAGAACTCAAAAGCTTTTATTTTAAAAGATAAATAAAATTAATAAACATCTAGCCAGCATGATTAAGAAATAGACAGTGTTCAAATAACCCAGATCAGAAATGAAAAAAATGGTATAGATATTATAGATATTAAATGGTTAGCAAGGAATATTATTAACATTGTTATGACCAAAAATAAAAAAATCCTTATGACCATAAATTCATTGACTTGGGTACAGTGATAAATTCCTTTAAATATAGAAATTGTGAAAAATGGGTAAGAAGAAATAGGAAACATAATCAGGCCTATCTTACAAAATAAATTTAGTTAACAATTTAAAGCATTCACACACAAATACTTTATGCCTGATGATTTCACTGGTTAATTCTGTCAAATATTTAAAGTGAAAGAAAAGAAAAAATGACCACTCATTTTACTTAGCTTCTCTCAAAAAATTAGGAAGGAAATGGTTCAAAATTTATTTTATTGGGTGGGGTGTGGCTTAGTGGTAGAGAGGCCTTAGGTCAAATTCCTAGCAGCAAAAAACAAAATTACTTTGTGAGGCCACGCTTAAACTGATAACAAAATGAAATTATATATAAGAAAAGACACTATTGACTACTATTTCTTGTGTATAGCCTTAAATATCCTTAAAATAACTGTGAATCTACTCTGTGTGTGTGTGTGTGTGTGTGTGTGTGTGTAATATGTTGTGAACAAGCGAGATGTCCCAGAAATTAATCTGCTCTCACCACTTTTTTTTGCTATAGGACTTGTGTTCTAAGCCAGTGCAATCATTAAAAAAAAGAAATCTTTCTATTTGGAAAGGAAAGAGTAAAACTATTTATTTGCCAATGATATGATTGTGTAGCAAAACCTCAGGAATTTTCTGAAAAACTGCTAGAATTCATAAGTGATGTTAACAAGGTTATGGGATAAAAAGTCAACATAAAAATTCTATTAGATATGCTAGCAAAGCATAAAACATCATGAAATGCTTATGGAAAAATCTTACAAAATATTTGAAAGATTTGGGTGACAAAAACTATAAAACTTTTCTGAGAGAAAAGACAGAAAACCTAAATAAATAGATATTTTGGTTCATAGAGAGAAAAAGTAATTATTTTTGATATGTCAATTTTTTCCAAAGAGATCTATACATTCAATGCCATACTCATCAAAATCTCAGGAGGATATTTTTGTCAAAAGTGACAACTTGATTTTAAAATTCAAATGTAAATAAAGAGGATCTAAAAGAAAACAATTTTGAAAAAATAAAGCAGGTTTCGTACTACAAGTATACAAAACTTCAATAATAAGATTGACTTGATAGACTCCAACAACAAAAGAGCATAATAGAAGGTCTAGATAACTAGATCTGCATATTATATGTTTTGTTGGTTTTTGACCAAATGCTCAAAATAGTTCAGTAGTGAAGGATAGATTGTATTTTTTTTTCTTTTAAAGAGAAAAAAAATAGAACAAAAATTCAAAACAACATAATAGGAGGGTAACAATGGTTAATACATTACGTATTGTTATCTTTAAATTAGTTACTCAGGGTACAAGATATCAGCATTCCATTGTCCAAGCAATATTAGCACAAACCTTTCTTTTCAATGAACTAAGCAAAATTAGTAGTATATCTATCTTAACTATCATATATATATATATATATAATTTTTTTCTTTTCCTTCTTTCTTTTCTCCATTCCCCCATCCCAGTTTCTCTTTCCTTTTGACCAGTTTCTTCCTATTTTACCATATCTATTGTACATTTTGGATCTTATTTACTCTTTCAGTTTCTCACACTAGGGAGACAATATGGTGTTTACACATGTGCGTCCAGTTTATTTCACTTATGAGTATTTTCTCGAGTTGCATCCATTTACCTATAAAAGTCTCCAGTTTATCTTTCTTTATGGCTGAGTAGTACTCCATTGTATAAAAAGACCACATCTTTTTTATCCATTCCTCAGTTGATGGGCATTTGGGTTGTTTCCAAGATCTGGCACAAATTGTGCTGCTATAAACATGGGCGCACCTATATCGCTGTGGTACGATGTTTTTAATTCTTCTGGGAGGATACCCAGAAGGGAATAGCTGGGTCAAATGGGACCTCCAATCCTAGTTTTTTGAGGAATCTCCACACTGATTTCCACAGTGGCTGTACCAGTCGACACTCCCACCAACAGTGGAGAAGGGTTCCTTTTTCCCTACAGCCCCTCCAGCATTTGTTATTAGTTGACTTCTTGATGACAGCCATTCTTTCTGGGTTGAGGTGGAATCTCAGTGTTGTTTTAATTTGCATCTCTCGAATGACTAGTGATGTTGCACATTTTTTTGTATATTTATTTGCCATTTGTATTTCTTCATCTGAGAAGTGTGTATTCATCTCAGATGCCCATTTTTGGAGTGGGTCTTTGAATTTGGGAGGTCTGATTTTTTTGAGTTCTTTGTATGTTCTCAATAGTAATCCTTTGTCTGAGGAACAGCTGGCAAACATTTTTTCCCACGTTGTGGGTTGTCTTTTCACTCTGTTGGTGGTTTCTCTTGCTGTGCAAAAGCTTTTTAATAAGAAGAGATCCCAGTTGTTTATTCTTTGTAATAGTTCCTGTGCAATTGGGGTTTTATTCATAAAGTCTTTGCCTACACCAATGTCTTCAAGAGTTTTACCTATTCTATCTTCCAGCAGATTTAATGTTTCTGTTTTAATATTTAGATCTTTGATCCATTTTGAATTTAGTTTAGTGCATGGTGAAAGATATGAGTCTAATTTTAATCTTTGTCATGTGCAGAGCCAGTTTTTCCAGCACTATTTATTAAAGAGGCTATCTTTCTTCCAGTGAATGTGTTTGGCACCTTTGTCAAAGATAAGGTGGCTTAGTATGTCTGGAGTTGTTTCAGCATCTTCTAATCTGTTCCATTGATCATTGGGTCTGTTTTTTTGCCAATACCACACTGTTTTTGTCACAGCAGCTTTATAGTGTAATTTCAAATCAGGGATTGTGATGCCCCCTGCCTTGCCTTTGTTGCCCAGAATTGCCTTTGCTATTCTAGGTCTCTTCTGGTTAAAATGAATTTTAGGATTGTTTTCTCTCATTCTGTGAGATATGCTGTTGGAATTTTGATTGGAATTGCATTAAATCTGTATAACAATTTTGGAAGTATGGCCATTTTCACTATGTTGGTTCTTCCTACCCAAAAACAAGGGATAGATAGATTGTATTTTTTTGTGTGTGTGTGTGGGTACCAGGCGTCGACCTCAGGACCTCACGTGCCAGGAGGCACCCATGCCGCTAAGCGATATCACTGGCCCTTTTTTCATATGTGGGATCCGGGAGTCGAACTTGGGCCCTTGCACTTGCCAGGCAGGTGCATACACCGCTGAATCATCTCACCGGCCCAATAGATTGTATTTTAATGAATGGCACTGGATCAATTGGAAATCAGCATATAGAAACTTTTAACATATTCTTTCTATAATTCTTAAAAATTAACTCAAAATTGATATTAAATGTAAATATAAAACCTATGTGATAATAGAAAAGACAATCTTTGATATCTTGAGTAGGTAGAGATCTATTACACCACAAAAAAAGATACATTATAAAAGGAAATAGTTGATACATTATACTAATCAAAGTCAAAATCTTCTGCTCTTTGAGTGACAGTGTTAATAAACTAAAAAGATAAACCCCGGACTGAGTAAAGATATTTACAAATCATATAAGGGAAAAAGAACTTGTCTCCAGCATTTACAAAGAACTGTTAAAACTCAATACCATGGAGACAAATTAATTGAAAAATGAGCAAAAGATTTGAACAGACACTGAACCAAAAAGAGCTGCCAATAAGAACATGAAAAGATGTATAACATAATTTGTCAGGGGAAATGAAAATTAAAGCCATAATAAGACTTTTTTCTAGATTTATTAGCTTGACTAAATTTAAAATAATTGACAGATGTTGACAAAGTTCTAAAGCTTCTAGGTTCATACATGGTTGGTGGGAATGCAAAATGGTACCATCATATTGGAAAAGTTTGGTAGTTTATTATAAAGTGCATCATAAACTTAGCACATGTTTCACAAATCTCATAGCTGGAGAGAAAGGAAAACATGTATCTGCTAAAAACCTGTATGCAAATATTTACAGCAGCTTTATTAATAATTGTTAAAAACTATAATCAGCCCAAATTTTTATCAACTAGTGAATAAATTATAATTCATCTGTGTAATGAAATATTAAGCAATAAAAAAGAACAAATGATGATATTGGCAAAATCATGAATAATCTCAAAAGTAACATGGTAAGTAGAAAATCCAGATACATGGGCTGGTGAGATAGTTCAGCGGCATAAGCACCTGCTTGGCAAGCACAAGGTCCTGAGTTCGACCCCGGGTACCCACAAAAAAAAAAAAAAAAAAAGAAAAAGAAAATCCAGATACATAAGTTAAGTATATGATTTAATTCCTGTGACTTTCTGAAAAAGACAAAATTCTAGGGACAGAAATTAGGTTATTGTGGGCCAGTGAGATGGCTCAGCTGCATAAGCGCCTGCCTGGCAAGCGTGAGGGCCCGAGTTCGACTCCTGGAACCCACATACGAAAAAAGGGCCGGTGATATCGCTCAGTGGCACGGGCGCCTGCTGGTGCGTGAGGTCCTAAGGTCGACCCCTGGTACTCACACACACAAAAAAAGAAAAATTAGGTTATTGGTTGCCAGATCCTTGTAGGTTGGGGAGGTTTATACTGTGGGGACTGATCAAGATACTGAATGTCTTGATTGTGAGGGTACCTACATGTCTGTGTATTGGTCAAAACTCATCAAATTTTATAGTAAAGGAATGTATTGTATTATATATAAATCATACTATAATAAACCTCAGTTAAATTTGTAAGGATCTTTCAAGAAGTCTGTAGGCCAGGTATGGTGGCATAATGCGTGTAATCCCAGCACTCAGGAGGCTGAGGGAGGAAGATTGCCGTGAGTTCGAGGCCAGTCTAGGCTACATGGTGAGTTCAAAGCTAGCCTGGAATACATAGCAAGACCCTGTCTCAAAAAAAAAAAAAAAAAAAAAAAAAAGAAAAGAAAAAAGAAAAAGAGAAAGAAAAGAAAAGGAAAGGAAAGGAAAGAAAAGAAAAAAGAAAAAGACAAAAAAAGAACACAAAGAAAAAGACAAAAAAAAAGACGTCTATAGTGGTGATGTACATTTTTGGTCACCTTTCCCTTTTTCCATTGTACAAGCAATGCCACCAAGACAAACCTATTCAAGCAATTCTGGAGAATATCAATGAAAAGTAAAAGCTTCCTATTTTCTTTCTCTCCTATTGTCCTATGTCTTGAATTAATCTCTTGTAATTAGTTTTGTTTTTAACATTTCTGGTGTTTACCTCTATAAATATATATAAAATACTATTATTATTGAAGCTAATTTACTAATTTATATAAATACATTTTGTTTTCTTATATGAAAAATAATTAACTTACATTGCCCCAGCTTTATAATTTGAATTTTTATAATTCTGATTTGTTATACTTAACTTTAATTTTCATTGTTTGTATTTATACATTTAATTCATACTTGAGGTTTTTCATTTTGTTTTGTTTTAGTTTGGTTTTTGGTAGGATCCTGAGGATTAAACCTAGGATCTCATGCTTGCCAGGCAAGCAGTCTACTACTGAGCTATACTCTCAAGGCCAAAACTTGAGATATTATGTTCGCTTTCTTTTACTGTAATAAATGCCTGGGATAATCAACTTACAAAGAGCAAAAGTTTATTTTGGCCCATGACTGACTGGCCCTGTTGCATGGCAATGCATCATGGTGGAAGCATAGGACAGAGCAAACCCACTCACCTTATAGCTGAAGGGGCCACTAGGACCCTCTTCTTAAATGCTCCACCACTTCCCAATAATGCCACTCTTGAGAACAAACCTTTAACACATGGGCCTGTGTGGACCTTCAAGATCCAAAACATAGCAGACATCATCTTCTGACAGTTTCCTCTTGCCTTCCCCTATATAGAAAGAGGAAATCCTACACTTCCCTGCACTTTCTGTTTTCCAGCTTTGGTCAAGAGCTACCATTATTTTTATATAGTTAAGATTGACAGCAACTATATACCAAATGACAAGGTAAAGTATAATATTTATAAATCAATTCAATATCATGCAAAATTTTAGATTTTGTGTTGTAATTTTTCTTGCACAGATTTTCTTCTGTTCCCTGTCCTCTACACAACAGCCATCTTGTTTCTTGTTGATGATAGAAGCTTATGCTTAATTTACTCATGTGACTAAAATTTTCAAACTACCAAATATCATCTGTTGATTGAAATGTACTTTCAGCTTAAGGACATTCTCCTCAGCACCCTCTGGCTTCCTGTTTTAATTTGGGTTGATTGCTTTCTGGATCCTGCTGCTCATTTGTCTTCTGGATTTTATTTCACTGCACTCTTACTTCAATTCCAGTTTTTCTTGGCGCTATGTTTTATTTTTCTTGGATTTGTTTTTCAATTTGTTGGATGACATAAGAAAATAAATATTTTTTTTTTTTTTTTTTTTTTTTTTTTTTTTTGTCTTTTTGAGACAGGGTTTTGCTATGCAGTTCAAGCTGGCCTTGAATTCATTTTATAGCCCAGGCTGGCCTCAAACTTGCAGTGATCCTCCTGCCTCATCCTCCAGAGCTGGGATTATGGTCGTGTGCCACTATGCCTGATCATGTGACTATTTTTAAGTAAATATTTTCTCATATAGAATAAGTACATGGTAAAATTTGAGTCTCTGCACAAGTGAAAAAGTCTGTTTCCTTTCACATTTGTTGATAGTTTAAGGATGTAGAATTTTATATTCAAAAGCATTCTCTGAGAATTTTCAATTTTTGTTACTGTCCTAAATCTAGCATTATTGGTAAGAATTCCAGTTTCAATCTGAAACTTCTTCCTTTACATTTAATTTATTTTAATTTTCTGCACGGGATATTTTGCTTTGGTACCTTAATTCTACAATAAGCCTACATATGGATCTTTCATTCATGGGACTAAGTGCTTCCAAGCTAAGGATTCATGCCACTCTTCAGTTTTGCAATATTTTCTTGTATTGACCTATCTCCCACTCTTGTTTTGCCTATTCTTGTATCTTGGAATCCATCCCCCCCACCATTAGGGATTGAATACAGGGCCCTCATACAAGCTAGGCAAGTGCTCTACTACAGAGCTGCATCCCTAGCCTTTTTCATGTTATTTTGAGACAGGGTGGGTCTGGCTAAATTGCCGGGCTTGGCCTCAAACTAGCTTAATTCCTTTCTTCTTTCATCTCTCCCCATCCCTCCCTTCTCCTCTCCTCCCCTTCCCTCTCCTTCCCTCCCCTTCCCTTCCCTTCTCTTCTCTCTTCTCTTCTCTCCTCTCTTCTCTCTTCTCTTTTCTTTCTTTCTTTCTCTTGTTTTTTTATTTTATTTATTTATTTATTTTCTCTCTTTCTCTCTCTCTCTTTTTTTTTGTAGAACTGAGGATTGGGCCCATGGCCTTCACACTAACCTATATCCACAGCCCATTTTTTATTTTTTATTTTGAGACAGGGTCTCGCTAAATTCCCCACACTGGGCCTGCATTTGTGATCCTCCTATCTTGCCTCAGTCTCCCAGAATGCTGGGATCACAGGCATGCGCCTCCATGCTTGGTTCCTACTGGAATTTATAATAGATGATTTTAACTTTCTTAAATGAACTCGCATCTATCATAACTCTTTTCTTTTATCAAATTTTATTTTCTTTGTTTTAATGTTCTATATTTTGATAAATTTCCTTACACAGTATGTCTATGAAATATTTTCCTTAAATAGCTGGTGTAAGAAAATGTTCAAATGGGAAGGGGAATAAGGGAGGAGGGAGTGGGAAGGGAAGGAAGGGAAAAGAAAAAAAGAGAATAGAGGGAAAAAATGGAAACAAAGCTTTTGTAAATAAGGAGAAGAAGAAGGGTTGAAGGGAGGGGAGGGGAATGGGGAGAAAAGAATCAAGATATATAATGTGTAGGCACAAAGTCCCAAGATGAATATGATCATTATGTATGTCAAAAGTGTACCAATAAAACTAATTTAAAAAGTAAAATTATCATTTTAAGTGTATAAAAGATAGCTGGTGACCTTGGTTGTTTGTTTCTGTTTAAAAGTGAAAGACTACATGGATTATTATAGGTAGTTGTTGTCTCTTTATTCTGCTATTGAGTATGTTTCATGAATGTTAAAGCTGACTGGAAGCTTTATATTTACTTGCTTGTTCATTTAAGAAATGTGTAACAGGCAGCTGTTTGTTTTCTGGGTAATATTGAGGCTGCCATGGTGAGCAAAATAAGACAATTACTCTTATGGACATTTCTTTTTAGAGAAGACAATAATTATAATACAGTTGATCTTCTACATCTGTGAGTTGCATATTCATGGCTTCAACCAACTATATATCAAATATTTTTAAAAAAGACTTGTTTTTGTACAGAACATGTACAAACTTGTTTTTTTGTTATTAATGCCGAAAATACTGTATAGCAGTTCACCTAGCATTTACATTATATTGGATATTGTATGCAATCTAGAGATGATTTAAAGTATATGAAAGGATATAGATAGGTTACATGCAAATACTGCAGCAGTTCATATGAATGACTTGAGCATCTAAGGGTCTTGCTATTTGCAGATATTGTGAAATGACTATATTCAAATAAGAGAATAATTGCACTGTAACATGTGAGGAAAAACCCACAGTTATGTGAAAACAAATTAAACTGTATATTAGGACCCTGTTGGCTCCTTAGCGACAGACCCCAACTGAAGCTGAACTAATGAAGTGGAATTTAATGGCTCATTTAGTGAAGAGACCAGATATCTAATGGTATCATTACGACCCTTTCTCTTTTCATCGCTTACTTTCTTTTTCTTTGTGTTTTCATTCTTAAGTGGTTTCTCCACAAATGCTAACAGAGAGCTACCATGGTCTGGTTTAAAGCCTACAAGCCTAGCTATTCCACGCTAGACACCAAAGAAACTCAAAATACTTAACTTGCTAGGTGTGGTGGTGCATACCTGTAATCCCAGCTTCTTGGAAAGGTGAGGCAGGAGGATTGAAAGTTTGAGGCTAGCCTGGGCAACTTGGCAAAAGCTTGCCCCCAAATAAAAAAGTATAGAGGCTAGGGATGTAACTCAGTTGTAGAGTGCTTGCCTACCATGCAGGAGGCCCTGGGTTCAGCCCCCAGCACAACAAAAACAAACTAAAGGAAAAAAAAAAAATCTAACTTAAAAGTCTCTTATTACTTAAGCAAGCTCAATGAAGAAACATCTTTCTCAATAAATTTTTAATAGTCTGAGATTTGTGTTCCCTTTACCTGGCTGTGGCACCTGTCTTTCTCTGAATCTCTGGCTGTGACTCAGAGTATAGATATTTTTGATGGGAAAGTATAAATTGCATGTATAACCCTGGAGCTGGGGAATGGATCAGCTATAAAGCCTTAGTTTGGAAGAGGGTTGGTTCCACAAATAAATATTCTTCAACCCAATTGGAATGAAGTAGGAAATGGGTAGCATTTGCTTTTACACAGATTTGTGTTCCAGTCCTACCTGTGCTATTTTATGCTCTGTGATGAGGGCAAATTAATAGTCTCTCTAGTCATTTTCTTCCCATTTAAAGGTTCTGAAAACACATGGTTTTGAAAACATAACATGATGGATATGTGTCCTGTACATAATTGTCCTGCTCAATAAATAGTAGCATTATTTTTAGAAGAATATTACAAACACTTGCGTATTTACTGCTTGACTTAAGAAAAGATTGCCAGTACAGGTTGAGTCTAAATAGTTGGGATGGAAGTGTCTCTGATTTTTCAGATTGTGGGATAGTAGCATATAAATAATGAGGTATCTTGGGGATGGGGCCCGTGCCTAAACACGAAATTCTTTATGTTTTGTGTATACCTTCTGCATATAGCCTGAAGGTAATTTTATACAATATTTTTAGGGTATCTGTGTTTGAACTGCAACATGTTACATGAGGTTAGATGTGGAAGTTTCTAATGGTAGCATCATGTGGGCCCTCAGGAAGTTTCATATTTTGGAGCATTTTAGATATCAGATTTTCCAATTAAGGATGCCTAACATGTACAGCCAATTCCCAATGCGTACTCTTCTCTGGTCATATCTTTCCATCTGTTTTTGACAGATTACTAACCTGAACTTAATGATTATCATCTTTATTATTTACTATAATTCTTTTGCATATTGGTAAACTTTATGCAAATAATATTATACTGTATCTTTCTTCTTGAACTTGCTTTTAAATTTTTATTTATAGATTTATGTGTTTATTTATTAATTGCAGAGCTGGGGATTGAACCTAAGGCCTCATGTATGCTAGGCAAGTGCTGTACCACTGAGCTACAACCCCAGCCCTTGTAACTTGCTTTGTGTTTTTGTTTAAAATTTGAGATTCATCTTTGTTGATCCATGTAGCTATAATCCATTAATTTCTACTTTTGTATAATTTTCCAGTTTATGAATACATTTTTATCCATTGTATTCTTAATGAATGTTCAGGTTGTTTGTATTATTTTGCTTTTAGAGATAAGATTGATTTGAACATTCTCGTGCATATCTTCATGTAAATGTGCCATAGTTTTCTCTAGAGCACATATGTGGGAAAGAAATTACTGAATTTTAGAGGATGAATATTTTCAGGCCACTAGAATTTGTCAAATTGTTTTTAGAGGCTGTTTTAATCATTTCCACTCCTACAAACAGGCTCCCATTGCTCCTTATAATTTGGAAACATTTTCACTTCTTAGAGGGTTAACAAATAGAAGATAGAAATGTAAAACAAATAAGACAGTACAATGGAGTAAAAGTATCAGTTTGTAGAAAGAATATACACATTTTGTGAGGAATCTCCATGAGTGAAATAAATCAGACACACAAGCTTAAATATCAGATTGGTTCTCTTATATGAGAAACTCAATATATATAAATAAAGAGCAAAATAAAAGACAGATAATAAGAAATAGGGAGATAGATCTTTTTCAAAAGGGAAGGGGATGGGCCGGTGAGATAGCTCAGCGGCAGAAGCGCCTGCCTGGCAAGTGTGGGGTCCTGAGTTCGACTCCCGGTACCCACATATGAAAAAAGGGCCGGTGATACCGCTTAGCGGTACAGGAGCCTGCTGGCATGCGAGGTCCTGAGTTCGACCTCTGGTACCCACAAAAAAAAAAAGGGAAGGGGATCGAGAGATGGAGGCAGGGAGGAGGGAGGGTAAGGAAAGGAGATGAAAAAAGAATTGAGATGTGTTATATGTTATGTATTCCACACAAGGAATGTAATCACTATGCACTGCAATAATGAACTGATAAAAAACAAAAACTGATAGTAATTGCAAACCTCTGTGTCTAGAAACATGAAGGCCTCTTGTCTTTGAAGTCAGTCAGGTGAAATCTCATAATGTCCAGTTCCCAAGTGAAGCTGGCAGGTGCTTTGTGTTTCTTCCACAGTCTATGAAATAGGAAAGGGGTAGATCTGTTTCACAGATTTTTCTATTATATACATGCTTGTCTGAATACAAAGACTAACTTTTAGGTAACTGTGTTCACAATATCCTAGAAAATTGTATCACTCCTAATGATATGATCCCTTTTGGTGTCCTGAATCTCTGCTAACTATGGAATACTATGTAGGGGGAAGAGTTTAAATTATGTATTTTATAGTCATTAGGAATATTTTTAAATTTAACGCTACATGGTGATATCTGCATCTGTATATACCTATTTATATAATTTTTTAAATGGTCAAATTTCTTCAGCAGTTTTAAAACCTATGTCAATGTAAGGGGATGTGACAATAACAAAATTTAGTTGCCTCAAAGGTACCCCTAAAGTTTAATGCAAGGAATCCAAAGAAACAATTTATCTTATAAGCAGCTGGAAAGTACATGAATGTTTTGCTTAAATATAACTAAAATTGGAGGACAGAAAATGCGACAATAATATATGTTACTAGAGGAGGGTGAGGCACTCATTATTTGAGGAAAATTGTAAATTAGAATAATTTTGATGTCAACTTAGCCTTGTAAAGCAGTTTTTTTCCTGGCTTGAGAGTTCAAGAATGGTTTTTCAGGGGCTAGGGATTTAGCTCAGTGCTGCAGTACCTGCCTGGCAAGCGTAAGGTCCTGAGTTTGATTCCTGGTACCCCCCCCCCTAAAAAAAAAGAATGGTATTTCAAAGAAGCACAAAGAAACATTTATAACTGTGTAACAGGGACTTAAAGGCTGCTTTTACTAAAAGCAGTGACTATTCTCTTGGGCCTGCAGAAGCTGACGGCAACTAAAAGCAGGATTAAGGCCTGGTATTTCTTCCTTCATTTTGTCCATCTCCTTTCTACCTTTCATTCTGGGTCAGATTCCTGCTCAGCTGTTCATGTGGACATATTAATCATTTAAGGAGTATTAGTCTAAAGCTGGTATTCCTCCCTCTTCGAAGCTGAAGTCACCAAAATAAGAATAACTAAGATATTTTCAAGATTTGCCCGGACATCCTAATCAGTTGCTTGTCAACTGCCAGCTTTTGCAGACACCTGGAGCAACATAGCACCTACATCTCTCCAGTCATTATCCTAAACCTGAAGGCCTAACTAACTCCATTTTGTCCTTTTCTCTGAGTCATTATCTGCTTCAGTCACCTTGGATTCCAGAATGTCAAGTCTGAGCAATAAACATCCTGTGACAAGAGTTGCAACTGTCCTCAGGCAACAGCAACATTCTTTTTGTTGATAATAATCAACCTGACCACAGTTTAACCAAGACCCATGAACTGTGTGTGCTTCTTTCTCCACTTCCTTTGTTTCTTCCTCTTTTTGAACCTGAAGCTTTTGTCAGTATCCCAAAAACAGGGCTGAGATCGCCAGTCCCCTTGTCTCCCTAATATGGCTCTACTGGATAAATTCCTTTCCTGCTTTTCATCGTTAGTATTCCTGTTTGATTTTTGGCATGAGTGACTAGACCTGGTCTGTTGGGTCTCTTCAGAGTAAGGCCCCGTTCTGACCTAGAACTTTGCAACAACTATATTCATTAGAAATATCAAGCCAGGCATGGTAGTACATGCCTGTAATCCCAACACTCAGGAGGCTGAGGCAGGAGGATTGCTATGAGTTTGAAGCCAGCCTGGGCTACACAGTGAGTTTAAGGACAGCCTGGACTACATAGCAAGACCCTGTCTTAAAAAAAAAAAAAAAAAAAGTCATTGCTAAGATTCTCGATTCTTGAAGGAGATACCATAAACAATTGATTTACCCATGGTGAAAGCATTCTCTGAACTGAAACAGTCTGGTATCTTACTTTATTTAGCACATAGTGTATTTTAAAGTCATGAAGAATTATCCAAATTTTTAATAACAGTGACAGTAATCCTCTCATGCCCTCAAATTTGAAAAGAGAGTTGAATTTATAATGGATAGAAAAACATTTAAGATCAGAGTTTGCAACAAGAGCAATAGTTTGGGGCCATGATGCATAAACTTGTTACCAGAATAATTCAGGGCTGCCTGCTGCTTGAAGCCCAGTATACAAAAGACAAGATTAGGTGGGAAGCAATCAGGTTTATCCAAGGGCTGGCATCTAAGAAGAAGGAAGGACCCCATATCAAAGCGAGATCTTGGGGGCTCAGTGGTGAGAAGGACTTTTATAGCCAGACAAAGAGGGGCAGGGCAGGAAGGCCACAGGCTGAATGGGGTCTTCTATCATCCAGAGTGTGTGTCTCCTTTCTTCTTTGCAGAACATTGCAATGGGCTTCCACTTCCTCGGGTTTGCACCTGTAGTTGTTTTTAGACAAACATATTTTCTTTGCGTTACTTTGTCCTTATAACTAAAGACTAAGGAGGGGTGTTGCAAGGTCATAAATGTAAAAAAGGCAATTAACATTTTAACCATTTATGTAGGACTTCTTTTTAGAATTAGGTGCCAGGAAAGAAGGAGGGGATATAAATGGATTAGGGAGGAACAGCAACCCTACAGAAGGGCAAAGGAAATGACTCTGCCAAGGACAAGTGGAGAAGAGTGACTCTGTTACAAACTGAAGTCTTTCATCATGTTCAAACCTAAAAATGTTCTTTCCTATCTCCCAAGATTATACTAACTGAATTTAGGCTTACCTGCCAAAGTTGTAAGTGGAGAAGTTTAAGGATATATTAAAAAATGGATAGATAACTCAGTTGTGGCCAAAATCTTCACCAGGAAAGTCAATGGTGACAGCTGTATTAGAAAATCTATTAGGGGAAGGGCGATGTTGGATGCAGAGAATGAGAAATGGGAGGCTAGTCACATTGTGCAAATCAAGGGAGAGAAAGAGAGGAAAAGATAAGAGAGGGGGAGAGAGAGAGAGGAAGGGAGGGAGAGAGAGAGAGAAAGAGAGATTGATTTTGAGTCTTCTAATGGAAACCGGCCTTAGTTGTTGAAGGGGTAGAAGACTGGGAGTAGGTAGGAACTGTTTTAACGTGATGCAGTTTGAAGAGAGAAGAAATCCCATTGTACAAGTGACAGGAAACAACTCCAGCACCAACCAGCAACTAAAGAATGATTGTTGTGCCAGGCACCAGTGAAGCAACTCAATCTGGAGCAGAGGCCTCAGCTACAAGCCACCTTCTCAGAGAGCAAGACTAGACATTGAATTTTTCAGATTGCCACAGCAGCAGCAATACCAGCCTGCAAAACTGCTGAGGACAGCCCAAGGCAAACATGCTCTACAGGACAATCAAAGTGACACAGTCACAGACCGCCACAGGGACAGAGGACAACCAAACTTCTGGAGCCTTAACCAATACTCATTAAAAGTATAATTTTGTGGGGTTTTTTTGTTTGTTTTGTTTTGAGGCAGTCAGTAACTTAGATGCTGGATTTGCAGATGCCCAATGGGTAACTAAAAGGAGGATAAAGCTGAAAATGTCTCCTTTCATTTTGTATGTCTCCTTTAATACCTTTATTACCTCAGAACTTTGGGACAGATCCCTGCCCAGCTCTGCACATAGGCATACTAATTGCTCAAGGAGTGTCTGTTCTACAAAGTCTATTTGCCCTAAATTTATCTACTGTATTTCATCCCACTTCAAGACTGAGGACATCAAGATGAAAGATTTACACATTCAGCTATGCCCAGGAGCCTCTATTGTCCAAACCTAGAGGCACCTTGGATTCCAACAGAGTCTCACAAGGCTGAGACTGTCCCAAGCAACAACAGTTACCTTATGGGAAACAAATTGTGCCTCAATGCATAAAGATTCCTCCAGAACTATGAAAGCAAGACCGAGATAATGATCAACCAGACCCCAGCCCACCACAGCACACCATAAAACTGCTCTCTGTTCTTCTGTGAATAGGTCAGTCTGATCCTCCTTTTCAGGACTGTGCCCACTTCAGTTCCTCCAACTGAAATCCTTTCCCTGTTTTCTGTTTCTTTCTCTTATACTTCTTTGTTAGGGGGCTACCTTGATCACTGTCAGAGCTGTACACTCCTTCATTTTCTCTTACTTTCCAATGAAAGGTTTTTCCTATAAATTTGTGCTGAATGCCTCAGTTTTGATTTCCATTTCACTGAAACAAAGACCCACATTAGCTGGTAAGAAAGGGCCTGTGTGGACACTCAGGTTCATTCCAATCTTTTGTGCAGTCTGAGGCAAAAGAACAAATACAGGCTTATACAACCATTTCCCCAAATACTTAGAAGCCATCAATCAAGAGAATTAAAATACAAGTAAATTTAAAACATTTTACGTCATGTTTTTGCCTCCTGCTCTCATAAATATACATTCATAATGACCAGAAGAATAAAGCATACTTAGAATTCCTGGACTTCTCAGAATTTCTTGCAAAGCATTGCTGCAAAACCTCATGAAGCTTTCTTTACTGCCCTCCCCAGATGCATTCTACATCAGGAGCACATGTGTGTGCATGTGTGTAGACCTCTTGGCCTACAACTCAAACTCTACCCACCTCTCTGCAGACAGCTGTCCTTCAGGCATAATTCAGATATGGAGATGATCACATTAGCGAGGAGAGATCTGCCTTCAAATGGATGTGCCCAGGGAAGAGGTCTGCTTTGGGCCTGCACTGCAGAGGAGAGGCTTCATGAGACTGAGGATGGGCTCAACCCTGGCTCCCTGCTTGAGGGAAGGGACTGCTGGCAGGAGGAACAGCTAGACTAGGGCAGGGACTGGACTATGGATAAGGAAGCATTAAAACAAAACAAAACAAAAAACAAAAAAACCCCAGCACTTGTTAAAAGTAATGCAGGGAAGATGTTTAGAGGCTGCACCACTTGCCCCTCAGTTGTGGATCCAAGAGTGAGAGACAAGGCATTAGCACTCCTGCTCTTATGATCAGGGGAAGGTGTCCATTACACCAGCTTTACTGATTCTCATGAAAACAATGAGAGGCATTTGACTAAAATGGAAAATCCCACCAGGATGTACATGTTCTGATATTTTATTCAAGTCTGTTTTCTGCTAATTTTATCCCAGTCTCTCACCCTAGACCCTAATTTGCACCTACTGATTCACATTGTCCTCAGACTTATTCCCTCCTCCCTCCCTAATAGCAGATGATTTTCACTCCTGTTTCACTTACTACAACATCAGAATCACAAGGATGCCTAACAATCACGATCCCATCTCCTCCCATGCGCTGCCTTCCCACCTATTCTTCCATCTTTCCTTTTGTTGCAGTGCAATCAGAATTTCACCTACTGAATAATTCCACATCATGAGTGTGCTGAATCTTGCCTGCTCAGACTTTGCTGTCACTTTGGTCACCCCTCTTCAGTCTTTAGTTGATCCCTTCCTTTTGGCTCAACAGCATTTGAAGGTAGTCAACTCTTCCCTGCTATAGGAGTCAGCAACTTCCCATTGTCTTCTTCGTGCCCCTATTTTTCTCTTGCTTTATCACAGACAAACTTCTTCAAAATACTTATCACTTATGCAGTGCTCAACCTCCTGCAGTATCCACCAACAGAAACTGCTTTCAGTTATCAGCTATCATTATCGTGCTATTAAATCCAATATATGGTTCTCTGTTCTTACCCAGTTCCACATCTGTGAGAGCGTTGATTACATTCTCTTGCCGGAAATGTTCTCTTCTGTGGCTCATAGGGGACTGAACTCTGGTGGTGTTCATCCTACTCTCTCTAATACCATTTTCTCAGGCTTCTTTTTTGCCTCTTTATCTCCTATGTAGCTCTTAAATGCTCATACCCTTTAGGGTTGTGATGGGTATTATTCTCTTTTCTTACTCTACACCCTTTTCTGACATATTTCTCAGACCTGCCTGCTTGGAGAATGAGAAGGAGGAAACACTGATTCATCACTTCCTACCCATAAAGTTCGAATCTGACCTGACTCCCCAAGCCCACAACCTGCTTGCCAGCAGAGGCACTACTCTCTGCAGGGAACTCAGCTCAGTACCAAAGTTGCCATTGGCAAGCACAGGAAAGAAGATAAGATAGGACAAGGAATTTTGCAGGTCCTGGGGATATCTGGTGACATCTGGTGACATCTGGAGACACCTGAAAATTTACACTGGACACTTCAAGGACTTTGCCCACTGAGGTGCAAGACTGCCAGAGAACTTTGACCACAGGTATTTATTAAAATCTTCCTGCCTAATGTCCCCTGCCTTCTTTCCATACCTATAAAAGGGACACACTTCTCTTTGTTCCGGGCAGACGGTCTTATCACTCTTTGCCTGCCTGCACCCAGACATGATAAATTCCATACCGTGTTGCCTTTACACAAGCCTGATGGTCTCTGCTGGTCCCCCTCCCCCTGTATGTTGCACTACCCTGCACCCCTCCTGAGGAAAGATGGTGCGTGTCCTGGTAGAGTACGTGTCAAACTGGTTCCTACGGAAGTCTCCCAACCAGGTGTCAGACAAGCCCTACTGCAGGAATTAAAGGCATGGAGAAAAGGGCATGTTACTGCAGTTCCCTTGTCATTGTGTGCTACATATAATTCTTTCTTGTACACAAGAACCTGGGAATGCTTCTCCAGACTCCATAACTCAAGGTAACAAGAGAACAAAGATGGCAGGACCTGGAATTGAGACACTTAGAAAACAACTACTTAGCAAGAAGAAAGAAAAGAGATCTTGGAATTAAGAAAGAGTTGACAGGAAAAGTAAACATCACAGAAAAACAGAAGACAATGCAGACTAAAGAATGAAGCTGTCTCGAATGCTAACCCCAGTTCCTGGTGAGGGAAGCCTAACTCTGTAAACACAAAGTAAGCCTGGAGCAGGCTGGCAGCCGGAGGTATAAACAATAGTCTGATAGCACTAGCCCCAGACAAAACCCACGGTTATTGCAAGCTACAAATACAGTGTGGGATATTACTTTGAAATTTACTTCCTCTGCATGACAGACGTAGCTTTGGAGAAGAAATCTGTTACAAGGCACACCATATTTAGTAGCGGTATGATGAGAAGCCCTTTTGAGAAGGGCTTTTTTTGGTAAAGACTGAGCTACTCTGGGAATCAGAAGTTACAGAACAATCATACTTTAGGGTCTCTTGGGTCACCATAACGCAGTGGCTAGGAGGTAGATGGCCTCAGGAGACAGTCCTAGAGAGGTGGAGGGCTGATCATAGACCCCTGAGAAGTTTAAGCAGCAGTGTGCTAAGGTTGTGGAAGACACAGTGGTCCTGCCCTCTCAGGTGAGAAGTCGTGCTAGTCACGTGTGGTTTTCTGAGGGGATGTGGTCTGAAAGTGCTGGAATTAAGTACAGCAGATTGCTTGAGTACTTGTTGTCCCTACATCCAGCACATAACTCAGCGGTCCGTTTGTTTTCCCCACCAGCCAAGTTGATCAGTGATATACTTCTGCTTGGATGTTTGCCATATGCCTAGGTGTACAGACAGAGGGGCCTCTAGAGCAAGTGGGACAGCTTGCAAGCCCACAGGCTGCAAAGCTCGTGGGGGATAGCAGTGGCTAGGGATACAGAGAAGGATAAAAACAAACAAACAAAAAAAAACAAACACTAAAGCCTCTGGAATGAAGCCCTGAGACAGACAACGTATCATTGACTGACCTTGCCCACTGGGAAAGGCAGGACAGGACTCAGCATTCATACAGCAAAAAATGGGTGGATATGAAAATACAAAAGGCCCCACTTGTGAATCATTAGCCTTCCCCCACATCTGGTAAATTGAACACACCAATAATGGACTACATGAGAACAAAATCAGAATGACAATTTCATTCACAACATCTTCAAATTAGAAGGAATACGTAGGGATCAATGTAATTAAGTAGGTGGAAGACCTTTACCATGAAAATTTCAGAACATTGAAGAAAGAAACCAAAGACACTAGAAGATGTAAAAATCTCCCATGTTTAAGGGTTGCCAGAAATAATATTGTCAAAGTGGCCGTATTACAAAAAGTGATCTATAGATTCAATGCAATCCCACCAAAATATCATTCCTTACAGAACTAGGAAAAAAATCCTAAAATTCATATGGAAACATAAAAGATCCAGGATAGCCAAAGCAATCCTAAGCTAAAACAAAAAGGCTAGAACCATCACAGTACCTGATTTCAAGTTATACTACAAAGCCATAATAACAAAAAACAGCGTGGTACTGTCACAAAAAGGGACACATTGACCAATGGAACAGGATGGAGGACATAGAAACAAATCATTCAACTACAGCCACCTCTGATTCTGGACAAAGAAGCCAAATATGTATGCTGGAGAAAATACATTGTCTTTTATAAATGCTACTGGGAAAGTGGATATAAGTGGAACTCATAAAGACAACTATTATATGTTCTCCCTAATATATGGAATATAAAATAATGACGACAAGAAAGTAGAAGTGAAACTATTACTAGGCAAGAGAAGGGAGTAAGAGAGAGGAGGACGGAATGTAAGGACATGTAATAGAGGAGATAGATATGAGCAAAAAATATTGTATACCTGGAAACTGCCCCCTCCCACCCACTTAGCAAGGCATGGTGGCACATGCCTGTTATCCCAGAACTCTGGGAGGCTGAGGCAGGAAGATTATAAGCACCAAACTTGGGCAACTTAGTGACTTAGTAGATACTGTCTCAAAATAACAACTAAAAAAGAAAAAAAGAAAAAAAAAAGGGCTGGGATATAGCTCAAGGTGAAGATCCTCAGCTCAACCCTCAGCACCACAAAAAGAAAAAGACACCCCTTACCAAGTGTGAAACTAGGGGGAGAGAGAGGCGATGGGACTGATAGGGGGTGAAAATGATCAAAGTATGTTATGTGTATGCATGAATCTGCCAAAGTGAATTCATAAAAAAGAGTGAAGAAAGGAAAATAAATTCATGTACTAATGTTATCTTCTTAAGGACAAATAGTGAGAAATGAAAGAGCAGCAGTTGATATGGCAGTTAACATCTGCCAGGTCTTGCAACAGTCCCATCTCCTGGCATTTATTCCATCCTTAGGAAATTTCCTATGAACTGAACTTTGTGACTTAATGTGTCAAAGGTGGTGGCATTAGAGTCTCCCCCTACCAGTCCCATTGCCTCTCTCTCCTCCTAGTTTCACACTTGTTAAGGGGTGTCTTTTTCTTTTTGTGGTGCTGAGGGTTGAACTGAGGGTCTTCACCTTGAGCTACATCCCAGCCCTTTTTTTTTTTTTTCTTTTTTAGTTGTTATTTTGAGACAGGATCTTACTAAGTCACTAAGTTGCCCAGGTTTGGTGCTTATAATCTTCCTGCCTCAAAGTTGGTGACTTCTGTCTTGTCTGGACTCTCTTTTCTCTACTTCTGTGTGTGTTCTGATGTGACACACTGGGGTAACCTATGTGACAAGAACATGAAGGTGATCTCAGCCAACCACACCAGGGAATGAAGGTCCTGTCCCACAGTGGTCAGCAACCACTTAGTGATCTTGGGAGCAAATCCTTCCCTGACTGGACCTTCAGATGAGAATGCAGCTCTGGAGGATTCCTTGATCAAAGCCCAATAAGAGACTGATACTGAGGATGCAGTGAGCCTGGGCCAAATTCCTGACACACAGAAACCATGAGAAAATGTAAGCCACCAAAGTTTTGAGACAGTTTGTTACATGGCAATAGATAGCTAATATAACAAACTTTTATAATAATATTAAGAGGCCTAAGTAAAAGTATTAATTGAAAATCCATTTTGTGCCATATGTTTATCTGTATTATCTCACTACTTTTCACAGTTTCTGTGCTAACTTTTAACTGGCATTTTCATGGACTTTAACAGAGTCAGCATAAGTAGTTATTGCAGCCTTAGATTTCCATGTAGGTTTTGGGCTAGTTATCAGTTTATTACCTATCACTGCAATGGCAAACAGAAACACTGAAATTACATCCAGGATTTGGAGGCGGATTTATTTAATGTCTCATGGGCACCAATGAGGAAGCAATTGTTCCTAAAAATGTCAGGCCCTGATCTCTGGTGGTCTAGGGCTTATATGGGATAAGCAAGCAGGAAGTACAGAGGCAGAATGGCTTGTCAATTGGGGATTGGTTCTTACAATATGCATCATAGTGACCAGCTATACATCACAGTGACCAGCCATTTCTAGGAGACAGAAGCAACCATAACTGTAACAGGCACTATTACCTGGACAACTAAGAAACTGAAGTATACTGGCTGGAGTGGGGGCATTTTCTATTACATAATCTGAAAATTTGCCTGCTTTTTAATTTCTAATTAATTAATTGTACTGAGGATTGACCCAGGGCCTCTTCACCTTCAGCCTTTCAAAATTTTTATTTTGAGATAGGGTCTCACTGAGTCACACAAGATGGCCTCAAACTTGCAATCTTCCTGTCTCAGCCTCCCAAGTAGTTGGGATTACAGGCATGTGCCACCATGCCACCCTAAATTTACCTTTCAATACCTACTGTTCAATGATGGACAACTGCCATTACATGTTTCCTTTTGACAGTGAACATGATATTAAGCTTCTCATAGAGGGTGCTGGAAGGACATTGCCTGAGGAAGGGGCTTTTCCTGTGGTTCTGGTAGCTACACTGTTGGTCAGTGATGTGGGAGTGAGGACTTCAGTTGTGCTGTTGTAGCAGAAAATGGCCCCCCCCAGCAAGTATATTTCAGTTTCTTAGTTGCCCAGGTAATAGTTCCTGTTCCAGTTCTGGTTGCTTCTGTTTCTTAGAAATGGCTGCTCACTTTGATGCATAGCTGGTCACTATGATGCACATTATATAAACCAATCCCCAGTTGACAAGCCATTCTACCTCTGTATTTCCTGCTTGCTTATCCCATAAAAACTCTAGATCACCAGCGATCAGGGCCTGATATTCTGGGAATGATCCTGATCAGTGCCCATCGATGTAAATAAATCTGCCTCTAAATCCTGGGTGTTGTTTTGGTGTTTCTGCTTTCTGTTGCCTGGTGTGCCAGCCAGGAAGACTGACCATGCTGACCTCTTTGGTCACTAGTCCTGGCCCTTGCGGATAGAGCAAGGACCTTTCCTAAGTCCTGATGGGAAGGTGTACTCTCGAGATTTCTCGAGTCCCCTTGGAAGTCTGGGGAGGATTCCTGACTCGCTGCTTGAGTGGCTCACATTGGACCCCAAAGGGAAGAGAATACAATCTCTCTGTCAGTCTGTCTGCCTGCCTGCCTCATTCCGGTAAGACCCCCGGGGACACCCCAATTAGTCTGTCAGTCCTGCTCAGCTCGAGTAGAAGGAGAGATCGATCACCTCTCATTAGGCAGGACCACCCTCGAAGGAAGGAGGTTGGAATGTCTTAACCTCTGAATGCCTGTTGAATGAATGTGTGAGTGAGTGGAATGGACAGCATAAGCAATAGGCTGCTCCATCTGTACACCAAGACTCAGTCACAATGGCTGATTGGGCTCTCACCTGCGGTTTCATGGCAATCAACATATGGCATAACAGAGGCCTCACACCCTCCTTAGCAAAGTAGTGCCTAAGTCCCCATGAAGGGCATGGCCAGGCAGGCATCTGAATGGTTTCTCTCTGAGGGGCACCCACCCTTTGTCTGTTGTACCATCGTTCAAGGGTACAAAACACACATGTAGGAAGTCAGAGATGGGAATTAATTAGTCAAAACCCACAGTCCATGACTGCAAGAAAAAGGGCCTTTATGGAGTTAAAAGTGAAACCAAACTACTCCTTGCATCTCAAACAAAAAAAGAGAAAAGAAAAAAAGTCCATTCTTCCTGAGAATTCAGCCTTGGCACCCTTGTTGGCCACCACAGTTGCTGCCAACCTCAATAGCTTCAGGCCCCGCTCCAAACTTGTCTACTTTCAGCCAATTGAACTGGTTCCAGCTAGCCATTGCCTGCATTTGGCCACAGAGGCCCTCCCCCCAGATCCTTCTGCTTACACACCTATCCTGGTCAAATGGTGTCATCTGATGCCCAGCCAAGATGACTGTCAGCCCTGATGAATGAGTTACCATGGCCTTTCCAAAGGTTGCCTCACCTAGAAACAACCCAGTCAAGCACTTCTCAAAGACATCAAAAAGGGGGGCAAAAAGCCCATCAACCACTGTTACCCAGAAACCTGATAAAAGAAAAGCACCTAATGTCCATAAAAAAGAAATCCAGTCTGATAGATGACCGTGCCCTCTGGCTATGAGTTATAAGGGCTATGGACATAAAAATAAATGCCCCCTCATAAGTTGGGGGCAAACCTGTGACTTTCCTGGTAGACAATGGAACAGAACTCTCTGCCTTCAAAAGTCCCCTCTGTCAAAAAGTTACCAGCACTGGGGTAACTGGGACTCTTGCCTCTCTGCCAGGCATGAACTTGCAGCCTGGGAGGACATCTCACCAGACATAAATTCCAAGCCAGTCAGCCTCCCTTTCATTTAACCCTTCACTTTCAACTTTGACTGTTTCCCGAGAGGAAGATCATGCCTGCATCAGCCTGAGACAGATAACCACAATCCTGAAGTTCTGAAAATTCTCCTTCCAGAGGTATGAGCCAAGACTTGCCTCTGGGCTTAGCCATCAGCCATGCCACCTCACTGTGACCCCCCCTTGCTGTCAGATGTCACAAGAAGCACAAACAGGCATCCAGACACACATCAGCCTGATAGACTGTTAATTACCTTGGACAAGATCTCTGTGCCATCAACAACACAGCCATCACCTTACATTCTGTGGTTCCCAAACCATGCAACTGCCACAAGGGTTTGGGAACAGTCCCACTATTTTCAGGGAGGCTCTGACAACAGATTTGGTCTCTCTGAGACAGCCTGTTTCTTTGTTCCTTTCAGCTCCACAATTCTGTCACTATCCCCTGGGCCCTGAGATTGGGCCATTGACCACCTGCCTCTAATTGTGAAACTCCATCCTGGGGCAACTCCCACCTGCATCAAACAGTATCCCATGCCACGAGAGACTCAGCTAGAAATTTAACCACACATCCAGAGGTTTCAAAACCACGAAATGTTTATAGACTGTCAAACCATCAAGCAAACACTTGACCAAGATTTGATGAGCATCCAAGGCACAATGGACACTCTCCTAGATCATATTAACTCCCTCACTACCTTGCTAGAGTAATGTTACAGAACAGACAGGCCTAAATTATGTCTCTCCCTAAAAACAATTTAGGAAAATAAGCTCTGAAATAAGACAATCTTGTGGAGTTCAGCTAGGGCCCATCCTAGGATCACTGACTGCTTGTAGTTGGGCCTTGTCTCAGAAGATCACATGTAATATGCTCCACAAAGACTTGCTGGGGAAACTAAAAGAGGGGGAAAATGTAGCAGAAGATGCCTCCCTCCCCACCAACCAGCATATTTGAGTTTCTTAATTTCCCAGGAAATAGTTCCTGTTCCAGTTCCATTTGCTTCTGTCTCTTAGAAATGGCTGGTCACTGTGATGCACATTGTATAAACTAGTCCCCAATTGACAAGCCATTCACCTCTGTACTTCCCACTTGCTTATCCTATATAAGCCCTAGGCTACCAGAGATCAGGGCTTGATATTCTGGAAATGATCCCCATCACTGCCTGTTGATGTGAATAAATCTGCCTCCAAATCCTGGGTGTCTGCTTGCTGTTGCACTGTGTCCCAGTCACGAGTACAGTGTTTATGATTTCACAGTGAACTTGTAGCCCTGTATTGGACTCACAGTCACAGACTCTGTACACTCCAGGTCCCCTGCCTACAGTGGATTCCCAATTCCTTCTAGTCATCTGCTCCTTCTATCCCATATTTACTCCAGAGTTATTCCAATATGTATACTGTGTGTATGCTCCAGTCTTCTCACCCACAGTGGTGCCCTTGTTCTCTCTGCACAGCCATTTGCCCATTGGCCGTGGCTTGCCTGAACCACACAGGGCTGCTTCCTCCTCAGCCTGACTGTGGAAAGGCAAACTCCTCTGCCATCTAGTGGGCTGCATTTACACCCTCTCCTATGAGACCTGAACCTCAGCCTTGGACAAGGGACCTCACTGTGTGTTTTTCCTTCCTTGGGGACTCTCCCTCATGGCTAGGGTTCTATATAGCATTTCTTTTCATATCAAAGTTACCTTTAAATCAGAGCTTAGTAAAACTTTTTTTTGTTGAAAGTATGCTTTTTTATTTTATCAAAAAACCCCACAAAATTTCATAACAAAATAAGAGACTAACAATAGTTAGTGTACTATGTATCATTATCTGCAAAGTAGTTACTCGGAGTGCAAGACATCAACAAAAAAGATTCTTTCTTACAAAGAAGAAACAGATATTATATTAACCTTTCTATCTTTAAATCTTTATGTAGTTTAAGTCTTCTGACTGAACCCATACTGATCTAGGCCTCTTGAGAACCCAAGGAGGCTGCTTTGTAGTATTTTGACACTAGTGTTTTAGGGCCCCTCTCCCCAGTGTCTCAAGGAAACAGCATGATAGAGAAGCACCAGGGATAGGGAACCAGGGATGCAGACGCTTCTGGTGTTACTAGCAGTTGGTGGTGTAAGTCCAGGCAAGCCATTCCTTTCTTCAGTATACATACAGGTGTGGAGAGGTTCTACCACCGTGTTGTCCTTGCCCTTGTGATAAATGTAGGAGCTACTAATACGAATAAAACACCACCCCCATTTGACTTCCAGGAGCTCAGCATTTGGGAAGGAAAGGAAAGACAGCTATGTAACACAGCGTGGCACCACAGGCTCTTCCATATCTGGCAAAGGCGCAGAGAGACCTGGGGATGAGAAGGGCTCTTGACTCTTCCTAGAAAAGGGAGTGGAGGGTTCATAGAGATAACTGTTTAGAGTCTAGAAGGATAAAAAAGCTGGGGAAAGGCATTTCAAGCAAATAAGACAGTGTGTACCAAGATATAGAGGTGTGATAAGAAGACAGTCATACTAATGATACCTCACATACATGGAGAATTTATCAGTCACTAGGCTAAAAATTTTACATGTAATTTAATCTTCATTAATAAATTGTAATGAATGAATCTTCATAACAAACCTATTAGGTACTGGTACTGTTGAGTCTCAATACAAATGTATTGAAGAACTGAAAGTTGAATTATCTGTATTTTTGAAACAAGGAAATGGAGGTATAGAAATATTAAGCAGTTTGTTTTTTGCACTCAGCTGCCTTGTTCTGAGTTATGTGTACAGTTGACAAATAAATGATGGCAGAAGGACAAAACCTAAGGCTGGGGGTTGACAGAAGGGCATCGCCTGACGAGGGGAGGTAGATGGGGCTGGAACATGACAGGCCTAGTATAACGCCATTTCTTGGAGCTCACTTTTCCTAGCTGCGAAATGAAAGTGCTTGACTGGAGAGTTCTATGTTACAGAATCTGTGCCTGCTTTAGACCATGATGTACTGAGGAATAAGATTCTGGAATCTTACTTTAATCACCTGTTAACCTTTAATATTCTTCCCATGAGAATTTTTTGAGCTTAGGAGAACACAATGTGTGTGTTTTCCAAGAAAAGAGGACATAGACTTGGGTAATGACTAATTTGGTCATTTGGCCTGAGTCCTGGGAGTTTGAGATTTGGATGTGGAGGGGCAGGAAATGTGCACTGATTGGGATAAGGAGGCTGGGTGTCCTCCCAAGAAACAAGTGCCTTGGGGAAGAGAGCTGAGGAGGTGGGCAGCTATGTACTCTGATCATCCCGCAGATTCTAAATGAATGAAAAACAATCAGCTACTGTCTTACTATGAATAATACCTCAAGTCAGTGATTCTAGACAGATGGTTGTGGATATGACGGGTTCTTTGTGTCAGCCCATCCTTTGGACAGGAGGGACTTAACAACACAACAACAGCAATGAGTGAGACAAAGAACAGTTTTGGAAGGCAGCCAAGGTTGTGAATGTCTGCTATGCCATCTACTAGCTGTTTGATCATATTTACTCTACCTTACCAGGCCTCAGTCTCCTCACCTTAAGATGCTGAAATAAATACTGTACTTATTTCATAAAATTGCAATTATGCTTAAATGAATTAGATATTAAGGGCACTTCTTATGGAGTAAGGGCTGAACAAAATTAAGCTGAGGTTATTATTAATTGAGGTACTTCAGGGTCAGTCCTCTATTCTTCTTAAAGCAGAAAAGGATGGAGGCAAGCTTAATGAATGAGTAGATGAAAGTTGAATGTAAAATTTTAATGGGCATAGATTATTTGAATGATATTAAACTGAATACAAGCTTTACATCAATTTTACTCTATAGACTTGCTGTCTCTATTAAACCTATATCCACGGTATTCATATTTCTCACCCACTGTTCTCTAAACCTATATCATCATCATTTTTAATTCCTTTGTGACATGTTATGCTAACCCACAGCCTCAAAATATGTTCACTGTAATTACTTTCCTAAGATATTTGACAAGTTTGGTTTTATTATAAATCGTAAAATGGTTGCAGAAACCTAATTATTGACTACGATCTTTTGAGAATTTGATATCATTCTTTTTGTTTTCTGCTTGTCTTCACAGTATTTTAACAATTGCTGAGATTTATTAAGGTGTGTCAGAAATTGTTTTTTCTGTGTTAGAAACATAGCCTCTGGTCTATTGAAACTTAGAAGATATTAAAGTTATTGTTATTTTGCAAAATTAAGCTTTTCTTGGAATTGAGCAGTTTTACTTTTAGAAGTCTCTGACTTAGAGATTATCTTAGATTTCATGCATGCTACAAAATGCTTAAAAAATCATAATGTAGATATATCAGCTTAGAAGACATCCATGCAGCTAAGTATAATTCTGAGTTATGTAGATGACATCCATAATCAGTAGTAGGTTCTTCCTGTTTCTGAAAGGGGAAAGAAATAAGGAGGGGTCTTCATCCATTTTCTGTCATTAATAACACAATACTATAGACTGAACATGTAATAAAGAGAAGAGGTTCGTTTTGGCTCACAGCTCTGGTACAAGGTTGAAAGGTACCTCTGGTGGTGGTGTTCTTGCTGGCAGAGTCCCAAAGTGTCACATTACAGGGTGAGAGGATGTATAGGAGAGACCTAGCTAAACTAGCTTTTACAGCAAACCCACTCTCAAGATAATGCATTTATTCTTGAAGCCATTAATCAAGTGAACAGATTAATCTGTTCATGAGAGCAGAGTCTGAATCACCTCTTAAACATATCAACTGGTCCCACTTCTTAGCATTTCACGATAAGGACTGAATTTCAAGATGGGTTTCAGAGGTGATAACCCACATTCAAACCACAAAATGAGGGAAAGAAAAAGAAAAGAAAAATGGCAAGATCTAAGAAATCCCTCATAATTAGTATGGAAGTGGTTTAAGTATCTGACACTGTTGAAAACTTAACATCAAGTCTTAAGTCACTAGCAAATGAAGCGGCAAGTTCATGTCATGTAAGTTTGAAAAGGCTGATTGCTGATGTCAATTTCCTCTCTCTGTCTTTCTGTCTGTATCTCTCCCTCTCATTATCTTTTCCTTCATCTCTCTCTTCCTCTTCTTTCTCCTTCCTTACCCTCCTTTAATTTTAAAAATTTATTTAAACATTTTCTTTCTTTTTTTTTTTTTTTTTGTGGGAACCGGGGGTCGAACTCAGGACCTTGCGTGCCAGCAGGTGTGCTGCTGAGCGATATCACCAGCCCTTTTTTTGTATGTGGGTACTGGGAATCGAACTCAGGACCTTGCACTTGCCAGGCAGGCGCTTATGCCACTGAGCCATCTCACCGGCCCCTAAACATCTTCTTTAAATGCGTGCACACATACATATATATGCACATACACATAAACACGTGTATAATTCTACCTAACTGCTTAAAGGGAGTCATATCATATTTTTTTAGGACTATAATTTTTTTTTCCTTCTCCTGCACCTCTCATGCCTCGCCTCAAATCAGGGTGTCTTAACCCCTTTGAATCTATTTTTCCCTACACTCTCTAATAGTGAACAAATTAAATATAGACACACTCATATATTCATAAGTATACAATTAGGGATAATTTTTTGGTTGCTTTTAAAAATAGTATCAATTATATTATTACTACATTTCTGTATTTTCTCCTTCTCAGTCAAAAAATCCTAAGGAAATCTTTCCAAGAATGTGGCAAAATTCAGTCTTTCTCTTTTAAATGATGCATAATATTTTATGATATAAACTAACTCAACAAATTGCATATCCACTTGCTTGCAGTCGTTGACTGTTTTCAACAATGCTATAGTAAATATTGTATATGTACATACTGTATGTAAACATACAGTAAACAAGGTATAAATATATTGTATTGTATAGCATATTGCTATACTGTGACCAGTACAATTGCTAGACCAAGGGATGTAAGTATATTAAATGATAAAAGATTTTACTAGGCTATTTTCTAGAATGACTGTAAAACTGATGTTTCACCCTGTAGTGTAGAAGAGTCTTCTTTCCCCTACATTTTTTTTTCTTTTCTTTGTTTTTTTTTTTTTTTTTGGTACCAGGAATCGAACTTAGGGCCTCATCCCCTGCATTTTTGTCAGTGTGAAGTATTTATTTTGCTTAGTTTTTTGTCAAATATATCTCATTGCTTCTTTTGTTTTTGCATTTACATGACTACCAGTGAATCTGAACTTTTCATGTGTTTGATGGTCACTTTGATTCGCTCTTTGTGAACTGGCAGTTTATATCCTTTGCCCATATTATTGTGCATAATTTTGTAAGAACTTTCCACATATAATACATGATAATCTTGAGGGTCTTCTAAAGTACAAAGCATTTTTTCCCCAATAAGCATCATTTATTTAATCTTTGGATTTTCCTTATGGTACTTTTCTCTAATTGAAAATTTTTATTGTCATATTTTCCATCCTTCATTTCCTTCCTTTTTCCTTCCTAATTCTTTGTTTTTTTTTTTTAAGCTATTTGTTTTTCTCACTTGGATAATATGTTTCATCTTTATCTAGGTTGTATATGTAGTCTCTTAGATTTTCTTTCAAACTTTAATTATTTTGTTTTATTGATTTTAGTTAAATCTCATATATCTAGAGTTTGTTTTGTATATGATATAAAGGCTTGATCTTATTTTCTCAATACTATGTCAGTACAATTTATTAAAAAATCAATTCTTAGTTACAAAAAGAATATATCCCTTTGTTACATACACATTGATAATCTAGTTCTGCAAACTTTGCAATAGTGGTTTTATCGCCGATTGTCATTGGACATTTTTCCCCAATAGAGTGGGTATTAAATTCAGTCATGTAGAGTAGAAATGAAGATTTGAGGGGTAGAGTAGGGATGATCTGTGCTCTCCCTAATCGATTCCTTTGGTCTTAAGTCATGGTTCCCATTTTCCACCTTAGGGTCATCTGCTCTTCAGTCTCAAAATGATGAGAAATAAGGAAATGTGACCTTCATGTCTTGTGTCCATATTCCATCAGCCAGAACTCAGTTACATGGTTTTGCCCATTGTAATGGGAGGTTGAGAAATGCAGGCTGACAGTCCAAGAAGAGAGAGTAGGTTTAGAGAACACACAGCTTGTCTCTGTTATACATCCCTTGTCCCTGGTGTGAGTCCTCTACTGTTTGCTAAGAGCAAATGTTTGCTGATGCTTTCTCATGAAAGGATTTTCTGTATTTTCCACATTTATAGAGTTTTTGCCCTGTGTGAATTCTCTGATATGGCAGAAGGGTTTCTCCCATTTGTTTCAAGCACAGGTTTTCTTCCTTACATGTGTTCTGTGTTCTTCTATAAGGACTTGTAATAACTGATTTGCTAGCAATGATTTTTCTCACATTCACTGTGTTTATAGGATTTCTCTGGTGTATTTTCTGATGTTAAGTAATGTTAGACTTTTTTTTTTTTTTTTGGCAGTACTGGGGATTGAACCCAGGGTTTTTGCACTGATCTACACCCTCGGCCCTTGATAGGGATTCAGTAGGTGCTAATTGTGCTGGCTAGGCTTCTGCCATAACATCCCACAGATATGGCATGTGCCACCATATCTGGCTGTGAGGTGAGACTTTTTACGGAAAATTTTACTACAAACATTACATTTAAAAGTTTTTTCTTTTGAACGAATTCTTTGAATATGAGTGAGATGGAATTTCTTACTGAAATGACTCCCAAATTTATTACATTTATGTTGTTCCTTCTTGAAATGAGCTCTATGTAGCCCCAAAAGTGTTGGTTTCTCACAAAATGTTTTTCCCATTAGTTACAATTATGGAGTCCCCTGCCTGAGTCATCTCTTGGGCAGTGAGTGAAGATTTATTACAGTCTTGCCCTATTTGCTGTACTTACAGGAAATCTATCCCCTTAGGACCTCCATTCTGTGTAGAGAAAACTGCCTGTGTTAGAGGCTTTTCCTTGTCTACTGTGTTCAAAACGCTGCTACCCAGTTTGCACCTAGTGATTCTTACTAAGATGATGGGACATCTGAGGGATTCCCAGGTATTTGACAATCACCAAGTGTCCCTCCTGCATGCGTCTCTTCAGGAACACTGGGCAGAAGCACATTCTGACATCCACTAAACCTCTCAGGCCTCCTTCCTGAAAAACTTCCATAATTCATAATCAATTTTGAAATATGGTTTGAGTTAAATATTTTTCCTAATTTGACTCTCTCTTTGATGTGCCACAAATGTCTGTCCTGACTTTCCTAGCTGGTCATATGTAGCCATGCTTGAGACAGCTGGACGCTCTAGTTTGTGGTTTCTTATCCCATTCATGGCTCTGCTCCTTGCTCTAGCTTGAAGATCACCTCAGGTTTGATAAGGTAATAACCTGAAAACAGATCTCTTCTCACATCTTTCCCAGACTGGGACTCTTTTTCTTGCCATAATAAGGAAGTCCCATCTGGCTTAAAATGGGAAGATTATATGATCTAGCCATCTCTTGTTTGGGGAAATATCCAAAAGAACTGAAATCATTTCATGGAAGAGACATCTGCATTCCCATGTTTATTTCTACATTACCCAATATTATGGTTTTGCATCTAGATGTACCCCTAATGCCTCATGCACTCATAAGAGGGGCTTTTTGGAGCTGGCTGGATCTAGGGGATGTGATATTGGCATTAAGGGTGTGTGGTACTAAATTGGTCCACTGATTGGAATTAGCATTGTTCCGTATGTAGATAATGGAAGCTCCAGCCTAGGCATGGGTAGCATCAATCAATAGACTTGTAGCCTGGATAGAATATAAAGGGAGAGAGGGAAGGCAGCTTGCTGCTGCTGCTTTGCTGCTTGCTGCTTTCTTCCTCACCATGCCATGGACTGTTTTTCCTCCATGATGCCCCTCTGCCATGCCACCCTGCCTTAGCACCAGGTGACTGGACTGAAACCTCTACAAACTGTGTGCTGAAATAAACCTTTCCTCTGTTAACTTGTGAGTTGTGTATTTTGTCCCAGCAATGAGAAAGTAACCAAGACACCCACTATAACCAGGATATGGAAGCAGCCCAATGAGACCAGATGGCCATGGTTCTCCAGCACCGCATATTTATGCACATCTCTTTGAGCAGACTGAAACCATTTCTACTTTTCCTGGCAGAAATCAATGGCCACATTTTTGACTGTCACTGACCTCTAAGACAGGCTCACAGGAGAGACTGAAGACACCCAAAGAGTGTGAAATGGCAAAGTTTTACCCCAACACCTTTTTGCTGAATAGTGGTCACAAAACAGCACTTCTCCTCTGTGATTATGGGCAGGTGAAGTTTCCTCAGGCTCCAAATAGTGTCCTTACCCCTGAGTACCAGTACAGAAAGGGTGGGGCTTATCCTTTTTTTTTTTTTGCTACTCTGGATACTTATTCTTTTATTTGATATTAAAGATAATTGTACAAAAAAAGATGGTTGTGGTACACATGGAAATGTCACAGTGAAACCCATTAATATATACAATTAATATCCACTAGTAATTATAATAAAAATTTAATAAAGATTGTTTGGAGAGTCTAATTGAATTGCATTGACTTACATATTACTTTTAGGCAAACTAACATTTTTATTATTGTATTTCTATTCAATAAAGGTAAATATTTATATTTGTTCCAGTTTTGTCTTATGTCTCCCAATAAGATTTATATTGTTGTTCCTATATGTGTTAGGCTTGTAGGCCTATCAAGACTACTTTTGAGCTTTTAATCACTTTTATGAATGAAACATTTTTTTTGTTTGCATTTGTAAGTGCCTTTTATTATTATTACTGAGGGAAGAAGTATTGATTTAAAAGAATTTATACCCACCAGATAGATAATTTCAGTGGGTATGTTGATCATATTTACCATTCTTTCAATAACTATTTATTGAGCACTCTTCTGAGTATGAGGGATGTAGTGGCTAGCAAAACATACACAATCTCACCAGGCATGGTGGCACATGCCTGTTATCCCAGCACTCAGAAGGCTGAGGCAGGAGGATCACCAGAAGTTCACGGCCAGCTGGGCTACATAGTGAGTTCAAGACCAGCCTGAACTACATGGTGAGCCCCTGTCTAAAAAGAAAAAATACCCAATCCCTGCCTTGGTAGAGCTTGCATCACATCCTAATGCTACAGTAATAGAGGGGAACATATGGCTGCACACATGGACAGTGAAGGATGTAATAGGAGGAAGGAAAAATGGGTGTTTCTATTCCTTAGTGGTGGTATCCTGCAGAATGTGACGAGGTGATGGGCCTCTACGGTACAGATTCTTCTCAGTCTGACTTTTCTGAGTCCCCTGTTCCACTCTCAAAGCTTTTACAAATGTTTTCCTCAACGAGCCTATAATACTTCACTACATCTTTTCTTTGATACACTACCTGTCTCAACTTTAGGTGCTCTGAGACAAGGCTTTTAATGTATAAAGTTGAGACAGATAAAAATCCCCGTGTAACTGTTTGGAATTCAGGAGGAAAGATAATGGGCAATGGCACTGTTATTTATCTAAGCCTTCTTGAAACCAATTATTTAATTACTATGTCAACTTTAACTCCTTTATCTACAGACTTTTCATGGATTTTTATCATAAAATAATGTTGAGTACTTTGTTAAAGTCTAAACAGATGATCATTATTCTGATATTTCTATGTACACTTTCAGTTCTGTCAGAAAGTCTCTTGTCTGTCTCTGGAGGTGATAGATCTCTTTTGCAGGCTGAGATTTTACAACTTTTGATTTAGAGTTACTTATTAGAAAGTCAGCCCTAAACAAAATAATTGGAACACTTTCATTTTCTCTCTCACTGTCTTTCAAAAGGTTTAAAACAGCCATTCAGGTTCTTTGAATATTGGTTTAATTTTCAGTTTGGCAGTGCAGTTGGAGTCAGTCTTAGCTTTTGTCTGTGGAGACGTGCTTTGCTAAGGATGAGAGACCACCGTGGGAAAGCGCTTCATACTAACTGTCCTTCTGCACCTGAGATGGTTAGGATTTAGCTCTTGTGCCATACTTGGAGTCACTCTTCTGTCCCTTCTCCACTGCCCTGCTCCTGAGAATGCAGTTTACAGCAGTATTTGATCCAAGGTAATTCTCTTCTTTGTAGCTGCTGGATTCAGGTCCAAGTCTCCAGAATGGTGAGTTTCCCCTCCCTGGGACCCTTCCAGAGTAAGAAACATCTTCACTTATCGCTGGGTCATATTAAAAAACTGGTCTAGATTTAATCCTGCAGCTCTCAAAGAATAAATGTGCAAGTTTTAGTACAAGTTTATCTGCCTTTTAGTCCTTAGGTAGAACTAGAGAACGCCTCTTCTCCCTCCCCTCAAGAATGATGCTGACTGGTTTTAATAGCACAGGACAGACTGACCAATTTTTATAACATAGATGAGTTCATTGATAAGACAAAACATTCCTAAGGGTAACCTTATGAGTTTAATAACAGTGTTAAACAAGAACAGGTAGTAGAAATAGACACACCTCCAGTCCCCAGGGGACTGCTTCCCTCATCATGATTTCTCTCCAGAACATCTTGCCAGGCTGGCCACTATTCTCAGTGATATGCTAACTGAGGCTCTGAAAAGGGAAGGCCTATAGCTAAGTATGGTCCAAGGGTCACAGGCAAAATGGAAAAAACTGTCATAGGTAGATGTCTGCAGCAGGGCAGATTGGAGCCTTGGCAGGCCTTTTTACCCCACTGTTAAAATTCATACTTAGCTCCAAAGAGTGCCACCTAATTTCTTTCTATACCCAGAGCTGGCCTGTGTACCCCCCTGGAAATAGTTAAAATTACCTTTTAATAGTCTGCCACTCTAGATGAAATAATTACATGTGGTTATCAAAACAATGATGAGAAACCTATATAGCAGGACATTCCAGTCAGATAAGCCATCAGCCTAGGGTCTGTCTTAAAAATCATCTTTGCTTTCACAGGTATAAAAGATTTTTATTCCTTCTGATTCTTATTACAATAGATCTCTGTTAATTGACCTATGAAAAGTTCTGACTAGTCTATTTAGAGTTGCGAACTTAAAAACTGTAAAAGAGTTATTATAATTCAACTTGGCCAAATACCTCTGAGTGCACTCTGGTCTATTAACAATTGTCTTACATGTGCCTGTCTGTCTGTTTGTCTGTTCAATTTTTTTTTTTTTTGTGGGTACCGGGGGTCAACCTCAGGACCTTGTGCGCCAGCAGGCGCTCGTGCCGCTGAGCGATATCACCGGCCCATTTTTCGTATGTGGGATCTGGGAGTTGAACTCAGGCCCTTGCGCTTGCCAGGCAGGTGCTTACGCCGCTGAGCCATCTCACCGGCCCTGTCTGTTCAATTTTTGTCTGGTTATAATACTTACAGCTGTTTTTGTTTGAGCTCAGTTCTGTCAGAAAGACACGACATGATGTGACGTGTTTCAGGCTCTTATAAACGTGTGCTGATAACTTGGCTTTGTGTACTTCTGAGATAGGAAAAATTACTTTCTTTGTTGTATTTTCAGGTAGTTTTTGAGATACCAAAATACAAATCATTTTCATGATTAACAATGACTTTTTGTCTCCTCTGGAATTTGACTAATATCACTTTCTATAGCTCTGAAATAATTCTTATGATGACTATGGTAAATTAAAGATATCTTTTCCAATAACTTGCTGCCTCATAATCTAGATATAATTGTTAATCTTTATTATTTCCCATCTAAACTCTTGTATCCAGGAGTTGATTATAACACACCTGAATTGTACATTAATCCTTTCTAGTTTGCTTTGAAGCATATTAACTAAAATTTATAAGCCAATTTCTGTTTTCATGCACAGGAAACAAGAATATTATACTGAATTGTTTCAGAGGCTGTATATACATAGTAATGGTGACCAATAAAGATTCTTTAAATGAGTTAGCTTTTAACCTTTTTAAAGGGAGAACCAAATGTAGACTAAGGATGAGCTACATAGGAGACAGAAATATACTGAGTACCTAGTAATCATATTTGTGAGTGATATTCAAAATATACTCTAATCTCATCCTTCTGTATGTTGTAGAGAATTCTCTCTGCATATTAGATTTTTTACTCTTTCTCTATTTCTGTTAGATTCTACCAGCTAAATACTATGTGTTTTGAAAAAGGGGATTGTGCTTTGACTTATTTCTATTTGACCTGTCTGTATCACTGAGCACAGTGGTCAACACAAGCACACCTGTGGTGCACGGTGGACACTAGTGACCTGTAGGTTTAGAGGGTCGGGCCTGGCCAGGCTGTCCAGCATAGGGTATGCAGTCATCGGGCGTGTGTTGCACCAGTAAGGTAAAATTTTTAATGCAGTTTTCCTGCTATGAAATAACCTAATACAGAAGTAACAATTCGAAGGTAAACATCTGAGTCAAGTCTTTTGGGAAATCAGAGTGTAGGAATCAGTTTCTGATGAGTCAGTGTTAGTTTATGGGAGGCAGCAAATTACCTCTGTTAGGACACAGCAGGGAGCAGCAACAGGCCATCTGGATGACACCTTCCTAAATTTTGTAATGCCCAGAAAGGCAGAGAATTCCCAGGATCCGAATGCCCCTATTAAATATGTTACTATCTGTAGATTAGTGGGAGGAATACTTTGGTCTTAGGATTTATTAAGGAAGTTATTAAAGATTAGGTTAGATTCAGTGGGTATTCCCATTCTCCCCAATGCATGAGGTGTGAGATTCTTACATTCTTGATTATTTTGAAAATATCAAGCAATATTTTGCCTTTTAAGAAAAACACTCAGAGTTGGAGTAGTTACAAAGAAATTATTCCTAATATTTACATGAGAAGGGTAGAAAATGTATAATTGATTTCATTTTAGGTAAGAGATGAGTGAAATCTCAGAGTCAGGTACAGGCACCAACTGTACATTCTCCTTAACTAACCTACATTGCTATTTAGGGCAGAAATGCTAATGACTGCTCTTGTTAATTATATGTATATAAGTGTCAGACACTTTATATTTATCCACAGTTAATTTTCACAATAAATCTGAGAGGTAAGTATAATTATCTCCATTTCACAGACAAAGAAAAGAGGTATAAAGCAGGCTATTTGCTAAAAAAGTCACATAACTAATAAGTTGTAGTACCTTGTTTTGGTCTACTTTCCTATTTCTGGAACAAAATGTCCACCACCCACAACCTAAAGGAGGAGAAGATTATCTTGGCTCACAGTTTCACAGGTCTCAGCCCATGACTGGTTATCTCCAAGGCAGAAAAATGATGGTGAAGGGGGGTGGAAGAGCAAAGTTGCTTACTTTATGGCAGCCAAGAAGCACAGCACAAGGGATGAGTACCAGCGAGAGATATACTCCCCAAAAGCAAGTCCCCAGTGAATGATATTCTCCAACTGGGCCCCACTTCCTAACAGCATATTTAACTGTGAACATGGGTTAGCCCACTGAGGAGTATCCTAGCACCTCTCCAGGACTCTCGTAATCCATTCAAGTCAACAATTGAGGTTAAGTGGCACAAGTCCACCCCTCATCAACTTGACCCATAATCATATCTCCTTAAGCCATACATTGTTTTAGTAGTACTGGGATATTAAACCAGGGTCTCTGCACTGAGCTACATCCCCACCACCTCCTCCCTACTTTTTAATTTTTAATTTTGAGACAGTGTCTTACTAAGGGACTAGATTGCTCAGGCTGGGATGAACTTGTGATTCTCCTGCCTCACCTCCAAATGCTGGGATTATAGGCAGTGTCAGCATACTCAGCTTCCTTAAACCATACTTAATATATAAATAAACACAATAACAAGTTAATAAGTGACATGATAAACCTATCCTGCATACAACTGAAAGCACAATAATCCCTCTCCCAAAGTCTTAACTGCTCAGTATGGCTCAAAAGTCCAAGTTCAAAGTCACCTCTGGGACTCCAAACAAACTCTTAACTGTGAACTGCTGTAAAATTTAAAAAAGCAAGTTAAATATTCTCAATATACAATGGCACATGGTAAACACCCCCATTCCAGAAAGGAGGGCTAGGAGATATCAAAGCAAGACTGGAACCCAGCAGGGAAAACATGAAGTCTTACAGCTCTCTGTCTGGCATCTGGCTGTGGTATGTGAGTTTCAGAGAGCTTGGGCAGCCCTGTCCCCATGGCCTGGCTGGTTGCAGCCCACATGGCTTCTCTCTTGAGCTGGCCTGTGTCTTTCCTGGGTAGTTGTTCCATGTTTCTGACATCTCCAACTTCCTGGGGTCTCCACAGTATCTTTGCCTTCATTGCCACAGCTTCATGAACTTTTTCAGGAGCTCCTTGCCTAGTCTCCCAGGCTGTCCTTTGAAATCTAGGTGGAAGCCTCCATGACCTTACAACTCTTGCATTCTATATTCTGCCAAAACCATTATCACATGGATGCTGATGCCAAGGTCTGCTTACACAGTAGCCAGGTCCTCTTGGACTGTGGCTGCAGCATCCTCTGAGTGCCTGGATAGGTGAGTGCAGTGATATAGTTCTCATGAAATGAATCCCGGGGAGCCAATTCCCTAAGAAACCTTTCTGGAGCAGGAGGCTCAAAGGCTCTCACTGTAAGTGAAATTTTTACATTTTTAATTTTTTTTTCTGGTACTGGGGACTGATCCCAGGGCTTTTCCACTGAATTATATCCCCAGCCATTTTAATTTTTTTTTTTTTAATTTTGAGACAGGTTCATGCTACATCCCTGTTGGGGATTAAGTTGCCCAGGCTGTGTTCAAACTTGTGATCCTCCTCATCCTCCCAGAGTTTTAGGATTATAGGTGTGGGCCACAATGACTGACAGAAAGGTTTATATTTTTGCACCATTGAGCCAACAATGGGTAGGGTCTTGCTGATTCCTGAGGAGCCATAAAGGCATCTTTCTTTGTGTCCTTGTTTAATGTACTTAGTTTCTTTTTAATGGTCCTCTTCAGCTACACCTCTTTTGGCTCCAGCTTTATATATGGGCCAAAATTTAAGTGTTTCAATTTATTCTGCTCTGCTTTTATTTCAAATTTTTACTATATGTCTGACTAAAAGCAGTCAGCGGCACTCATGCCACAGCCTGAACATTGGACTGCCTTGAAATTTCTCTGCCTACTCATTTAGTCGATGCCCTTAAACTCAGCCTCCCACAAAGTCTGAGGACATGAGAAAAATGTAGATACATTTTTTGCCACTGTAGCATGCATATCTTCTACTCCAATTTTCGGTAGAGTCCTCATTCTGAAATGAAACCTCCTGAGCCTGGCTTTTACAGTCTGCATATCTATCAGCACTGTGGTCTTCTGAGCTCCAACCAGAATCATTTATCAAGCTCTGCTGACCACTTTCTAGAGTATCTCTATCCTACATATACAAATCCTTTCAAACCAGTTCCAAACAGTTCTGAACAACATGGTCAGGTACACTCACAGCAATGACTGTACTCCTCTGATACCAATTTTCTATATTGGTCAGCTCTCCCATTGCTAAAACAAAATCTCAAATACCCACAACTTAAAGGAGGAGCAGTATTTTGGGCTCACAATTTCAGAGGTTTCAGTCCATGTTTAGCTGGCCCTTAAGCAAAAATGTCATAGTAGAAGGGTGTGCTAGAAAAAATTGCTTACTTCATGGCAGCAGAGAAGCAGAGCACAGGGGAAAAGCACCTGTGAGACACATATCCTGCAAATACCCACTTTCAGCTTGGTCCCACCTTCTAACAGCACGTCCAGCTGCAAACATCAGTGAATTAATCTACTGATGAATATTGCAGCCCCATGATCCTATCACCTCTCCATGAATCTCTTAAGCCAATCAATTTGACAAAGGAGTAACTGGCACATATTTCATGTGGTCTGGATCTATGACAATGGAAATCCAGAACACCACTGATGGTCTTTATATTATACTATTTTAGTAAGCTTTCCATTGCTATGACAAGATATTGGGGAAATCAACTGAAAGGAGGAAAGTTTCATTTTGGCTGATGGTTTCCATGCATTATCACTTGGCTTCATTGCTTCTGGGCTCCTGGTGAGACAGAACACCTGGCAAGAAGCATATGGCTCACCTCATGGTTAAGGGGGACATGGACATAATGTACCCTTCCAAGGCATGCCCCCAGTGACCTATTTCTTTCTACTAGGTCCTAGACCTTAAAGTTTCCACCACTTTCCAATAGCATCCTCAGCTGGGGACCAACCCTTCAGCACATGAGCCTTCAGGGGATATGCCATATCCAAGCTATAACACATACTAACAAAATAAACTGGTGTGGGTTTAGCAAAGACTATTCTAGATTATTTAGTGTTACATTCATTAAGCTAGGACCTTGTTCTAGACAATTAATAACCCACTATAGAACATATTTAATTGAAAAATTTCTTTGGGTTACTTATATAAATGTACATATTTTTTACAGTTCTGGGGATTGAACCCAGCACCTATGTTTGTTAGGCAAGTGCTGTCAGATACATCTCCAGCCCATTAATGTACATTTAAGGGTAATTACTTAATTCCCAGCTTGAATTTTCCTTATGTCAAGACATCTGTGTGCAACAGCATGCATATATTGCTATAGTTAAAATTGCTATATATCTAGTTGTGATGTTTTAAATTAGTAGAGATCTACATTTGACCACCAGATGGCAGCAACGTAGGATTTTGAGAGCCTTGTAAATAGAATTTCTTTCCAGATACTGGGTGCTTAAATTTCATTAATTCAGCTTGTCCTTTGCTGAAAAACACCTTTATATAATATTGGAAGAAAGGTATATTTCACTTGACATAGAGGAAATGAGCTTAAACTCTGAATTATTGGAAATCTGGATTAACGAGGTTTTAATATATAGACATGTTTACAAAAACTAATAGGATAAATTCTTTTTTAAGGACTGTGGCACATTAGTCACAGCAGGCCATGCATTATTTCAAGAACAAATATTTTTCATCCTAAAATAGGACAGACCAAAACTAAATTTGGTTGCACTCTGTTAGCAGAAACATTGAAACTATGGACTTAATAGTAACAACATACATTTTAATAATGTGGCATATGATTTAGATTGTTCTCTCCCAGTTAATCTGAATTAGTGTTTACTTTATGTTTCAACACCAAATGCAAATATGATAGTAATAGTAGTAATAATAATGATAATAACAATATACCACATTTAACAAGTTCTGAGTAGTTGACCAAGTATTTTCTTATTTACTCATTTTACAACTAAAACATGGCAGACTGACTGACATATAAACTCAGAAAGATAGCAGAGTACTAGTTCAGGAAATACTTTTCTAATTCTTTTTTACTTTCCTAGATGATTAATTGGGAGGAATCTCCTTGTATTTAACTAAGAATCTACTGTTCCCAAAATGAATGTAACTGTCATGTATTGCAAGCATACAGGACTACTACTCCTACTGCTGCTAGAAGCTGTTGATTTATGAAGGATAGCATTTTATTACTACTGAATCTGACAAGATATTCTCAAAGATGGTAATTTGGGATAATCTTTCCTGAATTGTCCAGTGATGAGACAGGATGAGTGCCAGGTCACTATTCATAGGGCCTGGGTTTTCATCTCATGGTTGTCACTGACTAGTTGTGGAACTGTAATATGTCAGTTCCCTTAAAACTGAGCTATTGGACTAAATGATCTCTTTACCTCCAGAACTTGGTGACCACGTAGTGTAGCCCTCCTGGCAAACATAAGCAGCACAGTTGGAGATGCACATAGGACAACAGGTGCATCCCTGTATTATCCCAAACTCCCGGAAGACTGACTCCTGGGGGAAGCCCCTTGCTGAGAGTTAATATGTCCTTCATGTGTAACCATTAGTGAGGTTTTGTAAAATGACAGACAGCATTTTTTGGTTTATATTCAATTTTTAAATTATAATTAAAAAATAAAAATCACTTAATATCATGTCTAATGTCAAACCTTAGCAGGTTTGACATGGATTTAGCAGGTTTCCAACATGTCTGAGAATTCATTAGCATTCATTTTCCTTTGTTCTTTGACTTCTCTTGACTTCAAGCTCTGTGTACTGATTTCTTTCCCAGCCACGCAAGGAGATCTAAAAGTATCTGTCTGTAAAACTTATTTTTTAATGCAGAGCAATTCTTGTCCCCAGGCTAGTGTTAATTATAGTGTCAGGATGCAGTAGTAGAGTTAGCCCTGTTAAAAAGGAAGGAAGGAAGGAAGGGAGAAGGAGAGAGAGAGAGAGGCAGAGACAGAGAGAGAGAGAGACAGAAACAGAGAGAGACAGAGAGAGACAGAGACAGAGAGTCAGAGAGAGAGAAGAGAAAGGAGCACATTGTCCCGTCTTTTGTAGCCACTATTCTACTCTTAACTTCTATGACATCAACTTTTCTCAATTCTACTTATGAATGATATGATTCTTAAAAAGTGAATCAATGAGCAGAAGCAGGCTTGTCATGGTTTTGTATAATTCACATTCACATCATGTAAATGTTACTCTACATACTCTATATTTTTATTTCCATAGATTGATCTGGGTGCTGGTGTACAGGAAAACTACTCTAGCATTGGGATCACAGGGTGGACAGAGGTATTGCCAACGCTCCCTCAAGCAGCAGGTCTACCTGCTTTTCTCACTTGCCTTGTCAGATCCCTGCATGGCTCTCTTGTTCTTGGTAACTGTTTTTTTCTGTTTGTTTGGTACCAGGAATCGAACTCAGGACCTTGTGCTTGCCAGGCAGGCGCCTGTGCCGCTGAGCTATATCCCCGGCCCTTGGTAACTGTTAAAAGGACTTTATTTTTATGTTACTACCAGTACCAATTTTGATTTTATAGATTTATGGCTCCAACCAGGGCAGAGTTGGGAGAAGACTTTCCTTCACTTTATAAATTTTGTACACTTTCTCCAAAGAGTTTCTGGGTTTTTCAGCTTTCAAAGACTTCAGAGAGGACTCCAGGAGACACTTGAAAAATACCATTGGAAGTTCTCTTCTTTAACACTGCTGAATGTTAGGGGACAGAATAGGAGCTAGTTCCCTTCTATTCCTGTCTCCCTATATTTCCTTCTCACCAGGCATTAGCTTTGCAAATGTTGGCATCTTGGCAGTGGTTTCCTAGGAAATAGGCCTGGAGAAGGGAAGTAGTTCTAGTGCAGGGAATGTCTTGGGATGTTTCGGGTGGTTACCTGTGGGCAGCAGGACTGGGATGCTGTCTTGGCACTGGCCTGCCCCAGTCCTGAAGGCTCTGGGCAGGGTCAGCACTGTGGCCTTTCAACCACATTGTCCAGGAACTGGGTGCATCCTGCCTGTGAGGGAGGTACAGTGTCAGCCACATGGCTGTCTGGACTGGGGCACACCTGAGTAGTCTGCCCCCACAGCTCTCGAGACGGGGACGTGACGCTTCGGTCCCATGGGGGGATCTGGGTGGCAGTGTCTATCGCATCATCCTCTACAGCAGAAGCATCCGTGCTTCTGTGAGGCAACATTTGGTGTTTCTTCTTTTCTTACTTTCTCATCTTATTCTTCTCTGAATAGACCTTAAATACTTCTGTTCCCTGAAGTTTGGTTTATGATGTCTTATCTTCTCAGTCTATACACTCTCTCTAGATGATTGTATTTAATGTCACGGACTTGTTACTTTTCTGGACTGAGGCCCCTAAGCTCCTGTTTCTGTCTCGGATTCCGTCCTTTAGCCCACAGGAACAGCTGCCTGCTGAAAATCCCCACTTCAATGCCCGACGGGTCCTACTAGGCAACCACTACCTCACTGAGCACTCTTTGGTTGCAAATTCACATTGAATCGAAATAAAATTTGAATTCACTTATGCCAAATTGGGGAATTCATTAGAGTATGTGGCCAGGTCCTGGGCCCTCAGAATCAGGCGCTCTCCTACACTGGACCTTGCCCCCTGTGCTCATGCTGGTTCCTTTTGGTGGACTGATTTCCACATGTCTGCTGGCAACTCTTAGGCTCTTATGTTGGAGTTCACAGCCTGTGTGCAAGGAAAAAGAACTCAGTAGCTCCACTTCAGCAACACCTGGGAGAGACCCTGCAAGTCTGTCCTATGTGTGATCCTTCTAAAAACCAGTCAATGTGGCCATGAAATAATAATTATAATAATGTTATGTTATTATTTATATTATTATAGCTACTATTATAGGACATATTTTATGTGTTAGGAATCACATTTAATATGTGCATGTATTATTTCACATAACATTTGCGATATCTCCTTATACAGATAATGCTATTATTCCCATTTTATAGACAAAGGATGGGTTAGGAAGGTTGAATAACTCATGAAAAGTCATATATCTATTAGGAGGAGGAGCAGTGATTCTGATCCAAACAGTGAACTCTAGAGCCTGTAGAAGCCAGCAGAGAGCCCCTATGTCCTTCGAAGGTATAAATCAGACCCATATGTGTAAACATCATTTTGTCTCACTAGTGTGAGAAACTGAATGAGTAAAAAAGATCCAAAATGTACAATAGATATTGTCAGTTGGGAAGAAACTGTTCAAAAGAAAAGACAAACTATGATGGGGGAAAGGGGAAAGGAAGAAGGGAAAAAGAAAAAAAAAGTATATATAATATAGTTAAGATAGTTATACAGCTAGTTTCTCTTAATTCCTTGAAAAGGAAGGTTTGTGCTAATATTATTTGGACAAGACATCATGCCTATATCTTGTGCTCTGAATAACTACTACGAAGACAACAATACGCAATGTATTAACTATTGTAACTGTCCTACTAACCTGTTTTGAAACTCTTTCATTATTTTTATCTTTTTTCTCTTTAAAAAAAAGGTAAGAAGTCCTCTTCTTCAAAGAAGACAGAGGATGTATCAATAATTCACTAGTTTTTCTTTTTTGTGATAAAACACACATCTGATAAACTTACCTTTTTAAGGTATAAAATTGAGTGATATTAAGCCCATTCACAATATTGTGCAACTACTACCTTGTTTCAAAACTTTTTCACCACTCCAGATGGAAATCTTGTATCCATTAAGGACTTACTCACTATTCCTCCCTTCCCCACAGACCCTGGCAACTGCAAAATTGCTTTCTATCTCTACAGATTTGCCTATTTGGAATATTTCCCATAAATGGAACATATAGTATGTGGCCTTTATGCTTAGCTTCTCTCTCTTAGCATAATATTTTCAGGGTTGAAACATGTACTGTGTATCAGTACATGGCTGAATAATATTCCTTCCTTCTCCTGGCTGAATAATATTCCACTGTATGGTTTATACCACATATTGTAGTTGGTTACATTTACATGGACTATCTGGAATAGGCAAATCCATACAGACAGAAAGCAGATTAATGTTTACCAAGGTCTTAGAGGAGGGGAGGAAGGGGACTGACTGCTTGTTGGGTACTAAGTTTGGTTTTGGAGTGATGAAATGTTCTGGAACTGAAAATGGTGGTAGTTTTACAATTTTGTAAACATAACAAGTTTCATTGATTTTACAGTTTAAAATCAACTGCCCACTTTGAGTGAAACATGTCCTTAAATAATACAGATAAACTTCTTTATTTGTAACCCTCCAAAATTTCCTCTCCCCATGCCTCTAGGATAGTGATTGATATGGCCCAAATTTTAGTTGCTGTACTTAGAAAACCTGTGCTATCTGTTAAGGTTTGGATTTGAAATGTCCCCAAAACTCTTGTGCTAAAGGCTTGGTTATCAACTGATGGATTTTTTGGAAGTGATTCAATTATGAAGGCTCTAATTTCAGCAGTGGTTTAATCCATTGATGTGTTCACCATTTGGTGGCATATTGGGAAGTGATGGAAATAGTAGGTGGGGCCTAGTTGAAGGGAGTGTATTATGGGGCTATGAGTCTAGGGACTATATCTGGTCCCTGGCCCTTTTCTTTCTGGCTCTTTCCTCAGCTGTCTGCTTCCCTGCTGCCATAAGATAAGTGGCTTTCCTCAGCCATTCCCTTCTGATATGGTATCCTGCCTCATGTCAGGCCCACGGCAATGGAAGCAGCCGATAATGGATGGAAAGCTCTTAGCTAAAACCAACCTACATTTTAAAAGTTGTTTTTCCCAGGTAGTTTGTAACAATAATGAAAAGCTGACTAACACATCATGTTTTTTTTTTTTTATTTTAAAGAGAAGAAAAAACAAAACAAAACAAATCAAAAAAGAACAAATTTTCAAAACAACATAATAGGTGGGTAACAATGGTTAATGCATTACGTATTGTTATCTTTAAGTTAGTTATTCAGGATACCAGATATTAGCATTCAATTGTCCAAACATTATTGGCACAAACCTTACTCTTCAATGAACTAAGTAAAATTAGTAGTGTATCTATCTTAACCATCTTATATATATATATATATATATATATACAATTTTTTTTCCTTTCCCTTCTTTCTTTTCCCTGTTCACCCATCCCAGTCTCTCTTTCCTTTTGAACAGTTTCTTTTTGATTCACCATGTCTATTGTACATTTTGGATCTTATTTACTCTTTCAGTTTCTCATACTAGAAAGACAATATGATGCTTACACATGTGCATCCGGTTTATTTCACTTATGAGTATTTTCTCGAGTTGCATCCATTTACCTATAAAAGTCTCCAGTTTATCCTTCTTTATGGCTGAATAGTACTCCATTGTATAAAAATACCACATTTTTCTTATCCATTCCTCAGTTGATGGGCATTTGGGTTGTTTCCAAGATCTGGCTATTACAAATTGTTCTGCTATAAACATGGGTGCACATATATTGCTGAAACACATCATCTTTAACTGCTTCTGTTTTCTCATCTCCCACAGCTAAAGAACCATGAGGTATATATATCCTCTTCTTCCAAATATATCTCATCCATTCTTTTTTACCATCACATTATTAGTGTTATTACCAGTACACACCATTTACCCAACATCTCCTTTGTATCACCATGCTAAGTGCTGCAATTCAAGCCATTCTACTTTTCACAGAGCTTTGTACTTGCCTCCTAACAGATCCTCATTGGTCCCTATATTGTATTATTTTATTTCTAAAATGTTAGTTTTCTTACATGACTTCCATGTCTTGCAACCTTTTGACAGCTTAACATTACCCTTAGACTAAACACCAAACTCTGTAACAGCAGTCCCAAAGCTTTCTTTTTTCATTTGTCATCTTCCTGCTCTTGGCCCTCACTTGTCTTCTTTCCCTCCTATTCCTTCCACCAGGCATCCTGGATCGATGGCCATTCATCCAGTACTCCAAGCTTCTTTCTCACCTTTGTGTTTTTGTATATGAATTCCTTAGATCCGAGATGTTTCTCCTTTGGATGCCCTCTTCACCTGGATATCACCTATTCAAACTTCTGGTCTCACTTCAGGTGGCTTTTCTTTTGGGAAATCATCCCTTGGCCCTTTCTGAATGGGTGAGGTCCTGTGTTCACACTGGACTTCATCTTTAATCCAACTGTCCTACTCATTATACTCTACTGAAGAGGCCAGTTGACAAGCTCCTTGGGACTTCTATCCTTTACAGGCCCTTCCCAGCACCTGGCGTGACTGGGGCTCAGGTGAATATTGGTGGAATGTGTGATGAAGCTAACTTTACTTGTAGGAAGCTGAACCCAGCCCTGTGGTTGTGAGTAGCATGCCATCAGGGAAAAAGCCTCATCACCTGGGCCTGCTTCCATGTCTCCATGTGTCAGTGGGAAAATCGATGACTGTTATAGCATAGCTCTTCTAATCTGTACTGTGACACATGCCACTCAGAGGAATCCTAAAGAAATTGGATAAGGATAAATGATATGTTGCAAGGGTTTAATTAAAAAAGGGCTGTAGAATTCTTGCTTGCTGACTATAGTCAAGGCCTTTTAATCATTGGCTCTTTGAAAGAAAACATTCCAAAAATATTGCCTTATCTTCTTCCTCCTCCTCATCACTACTAACATCTCCATATCACAAATCTCTATTATTTCCCCTCCACTGAAAGTCAGTCAGTCTGAAGGCATCCATTTCATGGACAATTATTACATATTATACTGATGCAGAGCACATTTAATGACAAGAAATAAAAAGGATTAACTGTCATTGCAGACTTGTCATATTTGATAGTCTGGAGAATTTTATTTCCCTGTTGTGTGGTGAGACAGTGTAAAGTCTGAAATGTGAGCCACCACGCTCATTATGTACCCAAATCAGCATCCATTTGCTCCCCCTGGTTTTTCAGGACACATCACATCACTAGATAGAAGAGTTTTCTCCAGGAATAAAAGCAAACCCACAACTAATTTTTCTACTTTGTTTATAAAACAGTAGACCCAATTATAATGAGTAACAAAAAAATTTTCTGGCAGGAAACAGGGTACACAATATTGAATGTTTGTACCTACTCATCTCAACTCCCTCTATAGATCATCCTTCTGAAGGAAAATACAACTTTTCTGCTCAGAGCTTTTTCTATGCAGCCCAAGGGGGCTGAGGAGGTGGTATAAAGCAGTTTTTATTTCATTGGTAATTAATCACCTCTGCTTTGTCTGAGGAAGTTGCTCCTGGGAAGATTATCACTGGTACTCTGATTACTACAGTCAGAACTAGTGCCCTAGTTTCCGCAGTTTCTGGTGACAAAGGAGAGAAAGCTCCAGTTGGTGATGGAGATGTTTTCAGTAGATGCATCTTCAGCTGCAGGAAATAAGAGCTTCCAGTCTGCTTCCTGAGGAGGCGTATGGTCTAGTGGAAAGATTACAGGATCCCAGAGCCAGCTGGAACTTGCATGATACTGCATTTCTTTCAGTTTCTGAAAATTTCTCCACCTCAGCTTTCTCCCCTGTAAAACGGACTCAGTAACTTTTACCTTGAAGCGTTATGGCAAAGAACAAAGGATAATACAAGTAATTAACAAATACTGAGTTTTTACTCTGGGCCAGGCTCTGTGCTTTGTCTTTTGTGATTCAACCTCCTGACAAGCTATCATATTGATTTTATTATTTCCATGTCCACGTGAAGATATGCATTGGAGTGTTTGAATAACTTACCCTCTGTCAAACAGCCGCTAAGAGACAAAGTCTGGGGGAACCCAGGCTGGCAGGCCTTAAAGTTGTGACCTTAACATTGACAAATTTTTCTCAAGTCTAAGTAATGCACTAAGTCCTTCAAAAGGGAAAAAAAATTTCTTTACTCCCTATTATGGATGTAAATTATCTTTGTTAAATGTTGCTAAGTTTGCTTAAACTGAAATTAAGATGTTTGATAGTGTATGAGCAAGACATTGTTGCTTTCTGTGCAGATATGGTGCTGACTACTAAAGACAAGAGATTCTGAGATCAGCATAAGTCTTCCGCCATGCGCCCAGCCATAGTTTAATTCTCCTGTCACTTTTCTTCACAGGAACTACTGTAAAGCCTTTTGTCTTGAAGCTTGTGATGTCATTGGCCTTCATTTGGTTGAAAAGCAGGATTTCCATACTAAATTCTCATTAGTCTGAGGTGCAGAGCTCCTGGTGCCAATGCATTCAGAAAAACAAATACCAGGCAGGCATTTTACCAAAATTAAGTAGTGGACAGACACTTTGAAAGGAAAGCAAGTTTTCTTGGCTCTATTAACTTATAAAGTTGTTATCCAAATGATTGAAAATAGGCTTTTATTCCTGTCAAAAAGATGATTGTTTAATGGAGATGCAATTTGTAAATATTCTGCTAGAAATCCTCATACTATCAGGAACATAGTTGAGGATCCCTGTCATCTGTGAGCCCCTTACTGGGAAATAGTGATCTTCACAATGTTGATCTCCACCATGGAAAAGGGCATAGAAAGGCTTCAGCTGCAGCAAGTGTGTGTAAAGTGCTCTGAAATAATTACTCATTTCATGATATTTTTAACTAAATTGTTTGAATAGGCAATATATTCATAGGGTCCAAATTTTTAAATGTATTAGAAGGATATTTGATGTTTAAATGAACAGGTTTATACACTGTGCAAGAATTGGTTAATATTTGGGCTATTTTTCATCTGTCTGCCAGTCAAAAATGTGCATAGTCTTAAAATGGGATGTAGAGTATACAGACGATTCTTTTCTTTTTTTTTTGTGGGTACCGGAGGTCGACCTCAGGACCTCGCGAGCCAGCAGGCGCCCATACTGCTGAGCGATATCACTGGCCCTTTTCTCGTATGTGGGTTCCGGGAGTCGAACTCGGGCCCTCGCGCTTGCCAGGCAGGCGCTTACGCAGCTGAGCCATCTCACCAGCCCCAGACGATTATTTTCTGTCTGCTTCTTTTCATATTTAGCTTCAAATTCCAGTGAGCATTTTTTTTAGAAGTATGAATAAACACATGCAGTACACTTACATAGGCATTTGTGGATCTTCCTGGATAGCAGAAACTGAGGTGTAGAGAGAACCTTCTCAACACTGAAGAGAAAATACATGATGTGTTAGAATGGCTGGATCTTCAGTCAGTCATGGGCGTGTTGCTGCATAGCATAAGATTTCAAGGTACTGAATCCAGGAACCAGATTTATGTCAAAGGGAAGTTTCAGAAAGAACAGATGTGAAATGCTAAGCCAAATGAGTGTGTGAGTTTTCCACATCTGTCCCTTAATTTTCTGTATTTTTGCTTCATTATCTGCATCGTTGGAATGCTGTATCTGTTGTGTGCCAACAGATGGCAATATTATAAGATCTTTTTAAAAGATGGTTAAAATGAATGACATTCTTGGCTGTTCCCAGATTAGTCAGCTGGAAGAAACAAGATCTTTATTGGTGATCTCTTCACTGTTACAAAAGTTTGTTTTCTCAAATTTTTCATTAAATATTAGGAGAGTTTTTTCATACCACCACTTCCTCTTTACTTTTACCTAACTTTTAACTTGGTATCAAAACAATTTTTGCTGTATTTTATGTGTAAATCTAATATATCTACTAATATAAAAGCAAAGTATATTACTAATTGTATAAAATACAATTGCAAAGTTGTACTAAGTATATAATATGCCTAATGTTTTAAACATGTGAAACCATTTGAAAATTGCTTTGGTTCTTTAGCAAACAAAAGATAAGTGAACCACAGCATGTTGTCCCCTTGCTATTTTTTAAAGCCAGTTTTCAAACTTGAAGAAGCATTTTTATATTAGATCTATGCATTTGTTTGAAATTTATAAACTCCTCTGGAAAGTGCATGTTATATTTTGGATTAAGCCATTCTTCTTAGTTAAGAGTCCTATAAAATCTGAGGCTGGTGAGATGGCTCAGCGGCATAAGCGCCTGCCTGGCAAGCATGAGGTCCTGAGTTTGACTCCCGGTACCCCATCTTTAAATTTTATTAAATAATTGCAACACGTGAAAAAAAAAAAGAGTCCTATAAAATCTGACCCCTGTGACAACCTTTAAAAACATTTAAGCAGCTCTGAGCTCTGGCTGTTGGGAGAAGCTTTGAGTAAAAGGCCTAAAGTGTGAAAGAAATGACATTGAACCTATATTGCTGCCTGGAGGAACAGAACTCTAGTCTTGCATCAGATTCACCACACCTCTTCATTTGTTACTTTTCTGGTCCTTTTCCCTTTGCCCAGCTACCTCCTGGGACTTGGGAGCATGTTATGAACTATTTCTACCTTGGGGATGTAATCTACATCTATCAACAGATTTTCTAACATTGCCCATATGTCAGAAAGTTCAAAATATGTGTCCACGCCTAATGGAGCTTGGAATGCCCCATTCCTAGATTTCAGCTGCCTGATGGACACTTGGTCCCTGATGGATTTACCCATTGATATTTCAAATTCCAAATGCCCAAGAGAATTACCTCCCAGGATGGAGCAGGTCTGTTTAATATAATCCATTTCCCACAGTGTTCAGTCTAGAAAACTTCCACAGTGAGTTCCTTAATATCTGAGTTCAGAGAAGCACTTCACTAGAAAAGCTTTCAGAAATTCTGGATATTCATCACTCTTTTGCAGATTCATGGTGCTTACTAAAATAGTTAAATCTCAGAGAAGACTCGGAAGAATGAATTGGTTTTCACTCCATTTAACCTGTAATTTTCCAAGCTTATTCCATAACGTGACCCTTTAAAATGCAACCTCTATTGGCATCCTGAGAAACAAGTGCCCTGAGAAATACAGCTTAGTAGCCATTATAAGTTTTCCTTTCCTATCTCTACTTTGAAAATTGGGCAAGCTATGCAAACAGTAACATTCACAGATATATGATACCTGAGTAAGTACCACCAGATTAAAAAAATACAGCATATTCTATGGTTCTACTTATATAAAATTTAGAACTAGACAAAATTAATCTCTGGCTATGGGAATTAAAATAGTGGTTATTGTCTTAGTCCATGATGTATTACTGTAACAACATACTTGAAGCTTGGCAGTTTATAAAGAAAGGAGGTTTATTTAGCTCACAGTTCTGAAGGATCAAGAGCACTGTACCAGTGTGGTATCAGGGACTCAGTGCTGGGGAGGGCTTCATAGTGAACGGCATCACAATAGCAGAAGTCTGTGAGGAAGAGATCACATGGAGATATAGGGAACAAGAGACCAGGGAGGAGCCAGACTCACTAGCTTTGTGATAACCTGCTCTGATGAGAACTAATTCCATGAGACCAGCATTGATTCCTTCCAAGGACAGTGTCCCCATGCTCTAACCACCTTCCACTAGGTTCCACCTCTTAAAGGTTCCATCACGTCTACACTACCACACTGGGGACGGAGCTTCCAGCACATGAACTTTGGGAGACAAACCACATCCAAACCACACCAGTTACCTAAGGATCAGGCATGAAGAGGGGGTATGGAGATGCAAGATATAGTCTGGTAAGGGAGCTGAAGAAAGCCATGGGGTTCTGGATCTTCTCCATCCCCTTCCCACTCACACTTACAGAGTCTTTATGATACTGAGGTTGGAATGCTCCAACTGCCTTCGGGCTTTCTGTTCCCACGACACTCCCTGTCTCCCCTCTGAGACTAAACCTTTGCTATCCCTGGACTATGCTTCTCTCTCTTCTTAGACTTCCCTTCTGCATTACTGTACTGATACTTTGTGCATCTTTGATATCAGGAGATGTTGCTTGCAACTGAAACTGAATTCAAAATCTCTTTTCCTGTACAGCTCATATTCTGTGTTTACTCCACTTATTACCCTTACCTAGCTGTGCTGGCATGGCCTGTTTAGGTAGTTGTCTCCTCAATGGATTCTCATTTTCTTGAGGGAAAATATCTTGATTTCTGCTCTTCCTCGAGTACATAGATAACATATATTTTTTTAAATGAATCCAAAACATTCTAATGGATCTTCCTACTTCCTGCCTTGTTCAAAACTTTTCATTCATACTCAAGTCCAAGACGTTTCTAAACTTGAGGCCTGTGTTTATTGCCGTCCCTATCAGTAATCTCCCAAAGCTTCCTGGGCTTGTAGAATGGAAGCTGGACCGCTTTACTTGTCAAGGATTATGCGAGCTCACCCCACTCTCCCACATAAACTGTGCTTCCACCAGACTTTCTTTATCACCTTCTGCCCAAGAACCCCAGGCTTCCCTGCCCTTGAACATGTCAGGTCCCCTCATGCTTTCAGGCCACAGCCATGCTTTTCTTCTGCTTTTCATGCCTTTGTTCAGACTCTTGAAAGCCAGTTCAAATATCCATTCACTCAACAAGTGCATACTTTCTGCTTGTTCCCAGAGGCTGTGTATTTCCTGAGACACAGAGAGGAGCAAGATGGATGAGAGCTCTGCTCTTACAGAACCAACATTTAAGCTCGAAAGATGTAACAATAATTAAATAAACAAAGTTGTTAGCAATTTATGGAAAATATAAGTGATTTTATATGTTAAAGATTAATATCGTAATGTTTCTTCTTAATAGCATAATCATAGGCAGATATTTTAACTAACATCATCTTATTGGCTTTATTAAACTTTGCAGGGCCGGTGAGATGGCTCAGCGGCACGGGCACCTCCTGGTGCGTGAGGTCCTGAGGTCGACCCCCCGGTACCCACAAAAAAAACAAAAAAAACAAAAAAAACAACTTTGCAATTAAATTCTAGGACCTGTCATATCCTGTCTTTTACATGATGATTCTTTTAGTGGTTTAAAAAAGTATTTTACAGCCTATTTCTTTCTTTCTGTTTTTTTTTTTTTTTTTTTGACTGTGTCTTGCTACATAGTTTAGGCTGGACTTGAACTCACTGTATAGCCCAGGTTGGCCTCAAACTCACAGTGATCCTCCTGCCTGAGCCTCCTGAGTGCTGGGATTACAGGCATGCACCACCACACCTGGCTTACAGTCTATTTCTAATAAGATTTTTACAATATATTAAATATGGGAAAGCACAAATATATCAGATTTAGTTAAGGGAGGTTAGCTATAACCTAATACACTATACATCATTTCAAGATTTTTAATCACCTGTTTTAAAGTAGAAAATCCAAGAGGAAATGTGATGTGCAGAAAACAGCAGCAGGTCAAGAAGCTTTAGTTTTGTTTCAATGTTTAACTCTTCTATTATCTGACTACCTGACCTTGAATAATTCTGTTAGCTTATTGTATTGATCTACAAAAGAGACATTCGATGTAAAAAAACATCTAAGTTCTTTTCCACTGTTAAAATTTTATGATCAAGTGCAGCAAACAGGGATAGAGAGAAATATATTTTATGAAACCTCATTTATGAAAATTTGGCTATCTTTATATAAAAAAGTAAACTTTACAATATTTTTTGCCCTGCTATTCTTATAGTTGTATGTGTGAAATGTGCACTCCTGGCTGAGTCGTTGCTATCTTTAGGAGAGATCCAAGCTGGGAAGGGCAGTGTCTCCAGGATCAGCAAGGCTTTAAATTCCAGAACATCAGGAATACAGAAATGAGAAAGTATGGTTGGCATCACATGTCTCCACATGAGTGTGATTGTACTTCTTGTTCTCCAAGTGTGGATTGTCATTTCAACAGATATTTGTATGGATTGCTTCCTCATTGAGTCCTTCCTCAAAATCACCCCACGGTGAAGGCCTGTCCCAACTGCCTGCCCATGTGAACTACCCTCCTTCTCCTCAGCCCCATTATCTTCTTTCTCCTATCTTGCTTAATGTTGCTGTTCTTATTGTTGATTTAGTCTCCTCGAATTATGATGTAAAATTTTACACACACACACACACGCTATATCTCCATCTTCAGGGACCTGAATACATGAATACACAACATGTTCACTTTAGTTTAAGAACCTAATTGTTCTTTTTTAAATATATGGATCAAAAATGATGTTATACTAGTCAATATATTATGTCTATTAAAATATTTTAATTCACATTGATAAGGCTAAAGTGACTCCATTTTCTTTTTAGACTACAGTTTGTCTTCACTTAACCCCTAGAGGCACTCACTCCCCAACCCTGTTAGATATTAAGGCACTAACCTGGACATGAACTCACTCCTCTGACCCCCTTCCCAGTTAACCATAAAACCCATAAAAGGAGGAACAAACAGCTACAGCAAACAGACCAGTTGTTTGGAGAGGGCCTGTGATAAACCTAGTGATGTTCCTGTGAAATTCCTGAAAGATGGTGTGGTGTAATGTGGTTGCTAAGGTTGCGGGGGGTACTTGCAGGGAACTTGTAATGTATAAAAACCCCTGAGAACAAAGACTGGGCATTGATGCCTTAGCTGAAACCTGGGACATCATCCGTCGGCCAATAAATGAAAGCTCCTTGTGTCCGCACTTGGCCTCTGTGAGTGATTCTTGTGATTTTGCCGTAATAATATGACATCTCCAGAAAGGTAAGGCGGTTAATGCTTCCCTCCAGATCAAACTCTTATAAATGTATACACATGAAAGAGACAAGCCGGGCTCTTGATGGAACAGCATTTGGGGAGACAAGCCAATGGGGAGCTTGTTTTGCTCTGAAAGTGAGGAGGAAGTGGGGCTCACTGTGGAAAAACTGAGCTTCCATCAAGATGAAAGACTCATATGTCCCAGATTTTCTGTTTGGATAATGTCCCGAGGTCCCTTTTATATTCTCTGGAGAGGGCACTTGGCAGATATTCAGCTCAATCAATCAAATTATGTTCAGTGAGGGAACAGTGACATCATATCTGCCATTATACACATCTGTCCCCAGAAGAGGACTGTGTGTGAACCCTGGCTAGAGTACCCTTGCTGCAGTATGGATGGGAAATTAAAGGAATTAAATTGTTAATGCCTTTCCTCTTTCTTTACTGGTACAAGAAATGACCCTCTGTTTCTTTAATAAGTGATGGATTTAAGAATGCTTAGTTTTGTTAGTGCAGGAGATGTGTTAGTGATAGCAGTTCCTTTTTTAATTACCCTGCCTCATCCAGATGTGATTGTACAACACAGTGTGTGCTACTTTAAGCCATAAATCCGTCCCTTTGAAGTGGTATGTAAGAATCAGATTCTGAATGTAGTAAGAAATAAATAGAAGAAACATCTAACAGTTTACTATTGGTTTATACCCTGGAAAATTTCCAAGTATTTTTACATATATGGCTTCATTCATTTATTCAACATGTATTTACTGAACACTATTTATATGCTATTTATAAGGCACCAGGATGAGCTGCACAAGAAAGACAAGAACTATGTTTACAGTCTAGGGAGGGAGATGGTTATGAACTACAACCATCAACTAAAAGAAGCTTGATGATCTAGACATGTGGAGATTGAGGAAAAGGGTACATGAAACACTTCATAGACACAGATCCTGAGGCAGAACCTGGAAGGCCAGGGTGGAATTCAGATTTTGTCATCAGAGCTACAAAAGTCACTGAAATGTTTTAAGTAAGAGAGTGATATGATTTAATTTGACTCTTACTCCTCTTTCCAGATAGTCTTTAAAAGAAAATCTCCCACATAATACATTTATGTTTGGGTTTTGATTTCTTCTTTTCTTTTTATATTTACTTAGATAGATCATGACTAAAGTGGCAAAAAAGCAGCTGTTTGCTTCAGGAAGAATAAATACACACCAATTTGCTCTTTCTTTAGCATAATAGTAAGAGAATCCTTGAGTAGGAGATAAATCAGGGTTTGATTCTTAACTCTACCACTAATTATTTGTGAAAATTTGAACAAACCATGCATGTTTCTTGTCTATTTCCTCGATTGTAAAATAAAGGAGTGGTATCAGAACACTGACAAAATACTGATCAGCTGAAAAATTTTACAGTCCTTTTGTAGGAGACACTGGGATACTCCCAGCAAGTTCTTAACAAATATAAAAATGTTGAAACCCACTTTTACCTTATAATCTCTATTACTGGGTTAATCTATACTCACATGAATTTATCTACAGATATATACCTGCATTCTCTTGACTTCTCCTATGCCTCCAAATTTCAAAACATTCCTGTACTCATTTATGTGATTAGAAGCCAAAGTTTTTAAAAGTTACCAAGATGGAGTTGCTCATGTTCAAGTCTAACAAAATGGAGTCAGGAAGGGCTCTCATATAAGTATACCTGTGATAACAACCACCTAAGAACTACAACCTTGCAAAAAGTCCACCACAACATTGTACAAACATTACTTCTATAAAGATGCCTGTCCAGAAATTGACTGTTTCTGTAATGGATGTACCCCTCCCTTGTTATTAATACTTGTAACCAAAGATAACTGTTTCAAAACAGTTATATAATCCTCCTCATTTTGTCTTTGAATCTCTTGCCTTCCTTTGCTTCTTGGGATTTGTTCATGGTCTAATGTGTCATGTGTATTCTGGATAGCAATCCTGTGGTATTCCAGAATACACTATGTTTTGGAGAGCCAGTATCTTTGTTTATCTTAGGTTGACAATTTCAAGGAGTTGCCTTAGTCTATTTCCTGTTCCTATAACTGAATATTACAGTCTAGGTAATTTATAGAGAGTAAAGGTTTATTCATCTCATGATTTTGGAGGCTGGGAGGTCCAACACTGAGGAACTACATCTAGTGAAGGCCTTCTTGCTAGTGGAGACTTCAAGAGTTCGAAGGCAGGGCATGGCATCACATGATAAGAGAGATACATGCATGAAACAGCAGTTAGAGAAACTATAACAGACCAGTTAGTGAAATAACCCATTAATCCATTGATGAGGGCAGAGTTTTCCTGACATAATCACCTCTTAAAGAAACTACTGTGGTTCCACCTCTTAATATCTCATAGTGGGGATTAAATTTACATTTTGGAGTTTTGGTGGGAATGTTCAAACTGTAGCAGGAACTGTTCTACTTTGTTGCAGGATCAAGCTTCATGATATATCAATAGAATTTGGCTGTTGGCCAAGACTTATAGTTAATTGGTATGCTGGTTAATTAGGAGGAACACAACAACTTGAGTTATTAAATGGTGTCATGTCAAGTTTAATGGCTTTGTGAGTGGGGTTACCTCTCAGATTAATTTTTGAATCTTTGACATACACAGCTGTTATGAGGGTCTGGCTTGAGGTAAGCCTAAACTTTGGCCATGCATTGGGCAAGCCATGAGGAAGACCACCTACCATTTTCTCCTTGGCTTGAGGTTCTTCAGGCAATTTAGGTTTTGACCTGCTGCCTGCTATACCTGCTTCTCTCTTCCTCAATAGATGATGTGGACCAATTCAACTTGGTCATAAACACATTTTACATTTTAAAAATTTGCAAAACTTTCTTTTGCATGATTAAAGCTGAAAATTGGCACTTGGGCATAGCAGGGGACACATTTGCTGCTTTGAATTTAGGTTTTCATTTTATCAAGCAACACACTCCCCCTCTCTCCTGCAGAGCAGCTTGGAGGATGTTCCCTAGAGGCTGTGTTTATTGCAAAAATATAGAGCTAGGGGCCAGATTTTAATTCTATTAACATTCATATGCAATGGATGTTCAAAAGAGAAATGTTGATGAAGTGTATATACAAAAGCTAGAAATTTGGAGGCAAATGTTTTCTAAGCAATAACTATTCTAAATATTCTTTACTCTGGGGCTTTAGCTATTAATTTAGATTGGAGGCCCATTTTGTATTTTCCATTTGCCCATGTGGTTGGTTTATAAACAGTTTGTTTATGGAAGCTATATGTCTTGTTTTTAAATAAGATTGTGATATTATTATTGCTGATGGTAATCTCCAGCCTAATTTAATAGTTCGCATGGTACAGTTTCTTTAATTGAATTGTGTGAGTTGTAGACAATGTGAGGGGCTCACAGCTACCTGTTGTCCCAGAGCTCTGCTCATTCCCTCCAAGCAGGAACTGAAGTTTACAGAGGGATCACTTGGTAAACAAGAATTTAAAGAAACACACACCGAGACCAATGGGGACTGTTAAAACCTCGGATAATGTAATAATGTCACCCATAGCTCTGGGTGTACAAACTGCAGAGTTATGCAAGTAATTAATAGTGTCTTGCCAAGAGAGTTGGTAGGCTTTTCAAAAGGAATTTTTCTTTGTGCCTTTTGATATTTAAAGAGCTGTAATTACAATGGCAGAGCTTTGAATTCTTTTTTTCCCCTCATCCTCTTATACACATTAATTTATGGACCAATCCAGTATTACAGACAAGCTAATGAAAGAACTACACACTCCCTTAATCATTTTTTTTTTACAGTTTCACTTGTGTGGATGAATGTAAAGTAGTTAATGCTATAAATAAGTATAATGATGTATCTCTTCTCTCAATTGCCAGTTGTTGATGCTGTAGTCTTATACAATAGAAGAAAAGAATTGAATTTAAATCTCTATCCATCTTGCTTTCTTCCTCTCTCTTGTGCACCAGTTAAGAAATTTAAGTGCTTCTGCCATTAGGAGGTATTAAAAAAACCCTCAAGCTGGATTTTTTCCCCTCCTTTTTATTTTTAGAGTCAGAAAAAAATTATATAACTTTAATATTCAGCTTAAGCTTTACTTGTTTTAAGGTTTAGCATCTTCACTCCTCAGTATTACTGTCTTTGCAGTGGTAGGGGTGGGAAGTTATATCCCATGACAAATGTATGAAGATCCCTGGTCTTCTGTGTGCCATACGAGGTGGGAGACACTGACAGTGAGCCTTCAAATGTTCCCAAAGTTAGTTCAGCTTCTGATAGAATACTTCATAACATATATGATCAGTATATATGAATATACTCCCTGAGATTTTTGAAAGTTCCTTTTAAAAGTTTGAAATGGTTTTTGCTTTTCTTGTAAACAAGCCATTTTATTGTATTTTATATAACTACAGGTATAAAGTTTATTAGGCCATTTTTACCTAAGAGCCTGCTGAGTATAAGGCTAAGAACAGGACTCATAGCCTTCAAAAACTATAAGCCATGGTCATTGAATTAGTACATTTATTTTTTCTACAACAAAATACCTGAGGCTGGGTAACATATAAAACAGTTTAGTTAGCTCCAAGTTTTGGAGGCTGAAAATCAGATCAGGTGACTCTGTGGCATCTGGTGAGGAGCATCCCAAGGTGGGAGCACCAGAAAGAAAGATCATAGGAGACGGTAAGATAGAGTGAAGAAGCTAGAGGAGGATGCCCGAGTCATTTTCTTGTCACTGAGATACAATACCTGACACTACAAATTAAAGAAGTTTATTTTGGCTCACACTGTCAGAAGTCTCAGTTCTTGCACAGTCAGTCAGCACCAGCAGAAGCCACATGATGGAAGGGCCTTCTGGGGAGGAGAACTGCTAAGGTCCTGGCAGACAGGAAGCAGAGAGTGAAGTGGGTGGCTGGTAGATGCACCCTTCCAGATCATAGCTCTAGTGACCTGCCTCTTCTGGTCTTAATATGGTGTCCCCATGATCCAATCATCTGCTAAAAGCCATCTTGTGAGTGCATGAAGGTTGGGAGTGCATTCTGGATCCAAACCATAATAAGGGGCCAGTCTTGCTCTTTCATAACAACGCTTTTTGAGAATTATCTTAATTTCTTCTGTGCATGGCACTCTCAGTGACCTCCCACTGGACTCTGCCACTTAAAGGTCCTACCACCTTTACTCTACCACACTGGACCAAGGTTCCAACACATGAACTCGGTACAAACTGTAAGGAACATCATGAGGCAGAGACCAGCCAAGACCACCAGGCTTGTGTAAATGCAACATGATGTGGAAGTTATTGTGCCCGAGTACAGGCAGACGCAGGGCAAAAAGGCCATCTGTAGGGAGCAAAGAGAAGTGGGCTTTTTTTTATGTGAGTTGAAAGAAGGCAAGGGACATTAGGCTGGGAGATCTTTGTAAACATCAGTGGTCAAAGTTCTCTGGATGTCTTGTGCCTCAGTGGGCAAAGTCCTTGAGGCACCCAGTGTAAATATTTAGGTGTCTTCAGATGTCCAGTGTTTGGAAGATTCTGTGCTCCATCTTATCTCTCTCATCACATCCTGTGTTTTCCGAGGGCGCTGGTGCTGAGTTGAGAACAATGCCTCTGCTGGAAGACAGGCTGGGTATTGGGAGAGTTATGTCTGAATTGAGCCTTATACAAAACACATGCAAAACACAACAATCATATTATATTTACAGAAGAACCAGAGTCAAGATACTTCCAATCCTCTATGCAGTGATTCATATGATTTTTGATAAGTGAAAGAGAGTTTTTTTTTTCCACACAAAATATATATTGTGTAGCACTTAGTTCTTGGGACTTAATAACACAGTACATAATATCAACACCATGAATGCCAATTGTATAATTCTATTTATGTTATGTATTTTTTCCATGACCTTAGAACTTGAATGGACCTGTAAATCATTGTCCATTTCAATGACATCTGTCAGTTCAGCTGGGTCAATTGGAATAGTCATTTTGATTTCTCAGTTTGTTGACTCTTTTAAACTATAATTTTCTTGAGATCAAATGCCTTATATGTTTAATTTGCTCTTTATGGTGACTGGGAGAACTTTATAAAAAACACTGAAAGTGTATGAAGTTCACTGCACTCGAGTAGCAAGACAGCATCATTTTTAAAAACCAACACTGCGTACCATAATCTTGACCCTGAAAGTGTTTTGGCAAATCACTTGCTTCAGGTAGCGATTCCAAAAGGGAGTCACTAAACTTGAGCCAGATGAATAATGAGAAGACTTTTTTGAGAAAAATAGAACCTGCACAATTGATACAATTCAATGCATGTTTAAGTTAAGCATCATTTTGTAGACAACAATTATAAATGATGCCCTGTGCTAAGGGCATGAGCTTTTTGTTGGCACTATCAAGAGACTATATTTGGTTGTATTTTGGTCATTATTTACCAAGCTGTTACACTATTTCAAACTTGTGCAATTTGGCTTTGAAAAGTTTCCCTTTTACACAAAATCTTTAAAAATATTTTTAATTAGATTAACTTTACAAGCAACTTAAGAACTCCTTCATAAAGAAACACTGCTTTTCAAATTACATCACTTTATAGTCTGCCTTAAAATTCTTTGCCTGGTATTGATAAAAGCCTGTGTTTTACAGCTGGTTAATGTGTTGAAAAAAGAAACAGCATCATGAAACTTTATCTTTAACCAGGATTAACACATATAGGCCACAAATAGTTTTAAATTTTGTTTTAAATAGTCTTGCTTCGTGACTAGTTAACGGTCCCACTAACATGAAATAAATAGATTTTAAATGGATATTAAAGAAATGGCAGTCCTGATTTCTGGGTCTTTTCACAGTGACCTCCAAGAAGGTATTGTATTAACTGCAGAGAATTGTTACATACTGTTGTATACGTTTGCTGAAGCTTCAAACTCTAAGTACTATATTTCCTTAGTAATAGTCAGTGTTATTTTTTATCTGCCACTGCACAGATCAACACAGGAAAGAGCAATGTGGCCTGTGATCTATTTCTCTTCCTCCAAGGGGAGATGAAGATCATGCACAAGAAAGAGAGAAGACTGGAGTTCAGGTGTAATGTCCTTGTAAATACGTTAATAACCAACCTAATTAGTGATATTTGATAAAAATGGAGTTGTAGAATGTTTAAGCAAGATGCCTCTGATTTAGAATGTTTACAGTAAACAAACCTAGAATCTATGGATTTATGGGACATAGCTTTCTAGAACAGGACATAATTTTCTTGGAATTCAGAGATATTCTCTAACTCAAAATACTCCCCGGTGTGAGAGAGAACTGTACCTCACCTGGAGAACTAACCCATTTCTCTGAGCCAGAGGGTGCAACTGAGGCAAAAAGAACCTGGAAAGCTGGGCTTTCAGTTGTCTTCTTTGTGTATCTGTGCATCACAGTTACCTGTGTGGTGCATGTTTTTTTCAGTACTGAGGATTGAACCCAGTGCCTATGCACTGAGCTTAATTTCCAACCCTTTAATTTTTTTTTTTTTTTTTTTTTTTTAATTTTTGAGACAGGGTCTTGTTAAGTCTCTAAGTTGCTCAGGCTGTGCTCAAACTTGCAATCCTTTTGCCTCAGCCTCCCAGATTGCTGAAACTATAGGTATGCAGCACCTGCCTGATAACTTACACATTCCTGAAATTGTTAGTAAGCTTAATACGGGGTACAATCCTCAGTTCATGTGCATGACTTGCAACCTGATGCTTTGGCTTAGTCCATCTTAAATGCAAGAGAATGAAGACATTGGTTTTCTTTCAATGTTCTTTTTTAGTGACATGCACTGAAATAGTAACACCAGGGTCTGTTCCCTGAGAATCATTATGATCTGTGAAAGAGAAGGTTGTTCTGTATATAAGTTTTTCTTTTTTAGGAACAGAAGAGATCAATTTGTAGATTGAACATTACCCATAAAATTCTCATCAGTTGTGAAGAAAACACAAGCTCTTTGGGATTTCCACTTGTGAATTCTCCAGAAATTCTCTTCCTGTAGTCACCTAGCTTTTTATTGTTTTATAGTTTTATGACCACTGTGATGTGACCTATGGGTAGATGGTAGCTGTGTAGAGTTCTTTTTGACATAATTGGCATTGTCTATTAATTTATATTGTTTTGAAAGAACAGTACTTTTTCTTTTCTTTCTTTCTTCTTCTTTTTTTTTTTTTTTTTTGATTTTTGAGACAGGGTCTTGCCATGTTGTTCAGACTGGCCTTGAAGTCACTATGTAGCCCAGGCTGGCCTTGAACTCGTGGAGATCCTCCCAAGTGCTGGGATTACAGGTGTGTGTGCCACCACGCCTGGGACAACAGTACTTTTTCTAAGTATGAACTGAACATTGTACTGAAAATTAGGTAAAGGGTCCATTCTGCTTCTAATTACCTTTCTGAATTTGAATGTGTAATTTATTTTTCTGGTCTTCTTTCTATCTTCAGATATGGAATTAAATCTTTTCTTTTTGTTGTAAAAGTTCTTAAGCCATTTGTGTTTGTGCCTGAGTATACACATATGTATATGGGAAAGAGACAGACTAAAATCTCGTTGACCTTGGTTCCATAATACCACACCATAAATGAAATAAGTAAATACTATGCAATTGATTTTTAGATAATAGCATAACATACTTTGAGTATTTGAGCTCGAATATTCAATGTACACTCAATAAGATAATAATTCCATTAGGATGATTGGCAGACATATTTCTGGAACACAGTCTTTACATAAACTAAATATTTAACTGTAACAATCTTCATCACTGTCCATAATTAAATTATAGTTTACAAGTGACCTTAGATTTTCATGTCTTTGTTTAATGGGAAAGACATTTTTTTTGTGTGTGTGTGGGTACCGGGGGATCGACCTCAGGACCTCGCGCGGCAGCAGGCACCCGTGCCGCTGAGCGATATCACCGGCCCCTTTTTCATATGTGGGTTCCGGGAGTCAAACTCGGGCCCTCGCGCTTGCCGGGCAGGCGCTTAAGCCGCTGAGCCATCTCACCGGCAGGGAAAGACATTTTTTAAAGCTGGAAAAAGTTGGGAATTGGTATGTGAAATTCTGTCCAAGGTCAGAAACAATCAATTCGTTGGCTTCTAGAGAGGTACAAAATTGAACTAAAGTGAATAAAAAAAATTCATGATCTTAAACTCTAGTCTTCATCTTATATATAGATTTCCCTTTTCCCAGTAGGTTGCTGAAAAAGTTTTCAAAATATGTCAAAGTGGTAAAAATCAAGGATTACAAGCATCTAACTTAAAAATCAACATTCTCCAAAAATTATTGCATATCATATCAACTGTATAAAATTTACATTTGAATTCACTTCAATAATAATTTACTAAGTACTGCTATGTATTGTTTCCAGTAATAGAGATGCAGAGTTGTCCCTCAGTATCCAGAGAGGGATTGGTCCCAGGACACCCTTAGATAACAAAATCTGCAGGTGGTCACGTTCCTTACATACAATAATAGCATAGTGTTTGCATATAACTTGTGCACATTCTCCTGTGTACTTTAAATCATCTCTAGATTACTTACAATAACTAATAATGTAAATGCTCTGTAAAGACTTGTTATATTATATTGTTTGGGCAATAATGACAAGAAAAAGGCTGTACATAGTCAGCACAGGCACATTTGGTTGAATCTGTTGGTGTGGAGCGCACGTATAGTGAGGCTGACTATGCCAGTAAAAATGACTGACAAGTACTACCCGCATGGAGTTTGCACTTTTGTAGGCAAGAAAGAACTCAAATTGCAACTTGTAAAATACATTTCATTTAAGATAAATGAAAGAGAAAAATGAAAGGAAGAAGGTATCCTGGTTAACTGGGGATGCTGTAGCAACATGTAACAGACTAGTGGCTTAAAACAACAGAAATGTATTTTCCACAGTTCTGGAGAGTGGACATTCAAGAGCAGGTTGCCAGAATACTATATGTCTAATACAGGTCAGTTTCTTGTTTTGTAGATGGCTGGTAGCTATGTTCTCACACTGTAGAAGGAACAAAGAAACTCCCTGGTGCTTCTTTTAAAAGAGTGGTCGCTGATCCGCTTACCAGGGCTCTATTCTTGTGATCTAATCAGATCCAAAGGCTCCACCTTTTAGTACCATGAAATTTCCACATAAGAATGTTGAGTGGATGTCACAATGTGCAACTGTGGCTGTGCAGAGGATGAGAAAGATTACTGGAAGATGAGATTTAATTCAACCGCTAGGAACTCAGAGGGGCTGTTCCTTGGGAATAAAAGACCTCAGGGAAACAGTAACCAACTGAGACCTCTGCAGTTATTTATTTGTAACTCAAGAACATGAAAACAAAGATGTAGAAGAAAAGCATTTTGCAACATATTGTATTGGAGTTTTTGTCAGGGGACAGGGACTGAATGGAATGGTTTGTTACATGACACATGTTGACCTAGTTTAAACAGTCTTATGGGGCAGAGAGAACACATTGGCCAAAGCAAATATCTCTGACAGTAACTTACTCCTAATTCTGCTTACTGTTGTCCTGCAAATTCCGCTCCAAACTCTAACCATGAATTTCAGGAGCATGGGAACTGCTGTTCCCCAAGTTTCCTTCCTTACTGCACTCAGGTTCAACCACTCATTTGGCCATTGTCTCCCCACAAGTGGACACAAAGATTCAGACCACAGCAGGAGGCTTGTGAGCTCTGGGAGTTGGAAGCTGTTGGGTTTCTAAGCAGAGTGATCAGGGCAGAGAGGAAGGTGAAGTTAGAGCAAAGATGTCGAGGGAGCAAATCTTGTGACTGGAAAATAGTAGAAGGAACAGCTAGTATGAAGTCTGGGAAGTGAGGGGACATCTTGAGTTTCTGAGATTGAGACAGGAGGTCAATATGATAAGAGCAGAATAAAAAAGGAGAGTAAGACCAGAGAAGTAACAGTGTGCACATGTGCACCTGTGTACATTTAGGTTATTGTAAGAAAATGGCTCCCATTGTGTACTAGAACTTCACTGAAAGAGGTAGCAGAGGTGAAGTAACTTAAGTAGCTGACTTAAGTAAATCTGAAGTATTCAGTGTTGGAGTAAGATAAGAACTGCCCAAATACATTGTCAAGAGACTCAGTAAGATGAAAAAATCATTTTGGTTGAGAATGATTGCAACAGTGTTGAGGTAGAAACAGAAAGATTCTCTTGGAAGATACTGAAATACTCCAGGCAGAGTGCCTTGGACGAGAGTGGGAAGGATGGATGTGAGAGAGGGGATGAATTCTGTATTTATTGTGATGGTGAGCAGAATTTGCTGAGAAGTTGGATATGGGGTATTAGAGAAAGAAAGGAGTTAGAGACAGTTCCTGGGGTTTTTCCTTGTGTTTGGAAAAGTGGAATTGCCAATAACAGAGAGGGTATGATTCTCAAAGAAGGATATTTTAAGGGTCAGTCTGTGTGTATTTCATTTGAGATGTCTATTAGACGGTTTGTTTCAGTTTTCCACTGTTGTGACAAAATACCTGAGAAAATCAACTTAAAGGAGGAAGGCTTTCTTTGGGCTCATGGTTTCAGAGGTTTCAGTTCAGGATCATTTGGCCTCATTGCTTTGCATCCTCAGTACCTCCTTCAGGGGTATGGCCCTCAATTTGCTAACTTCCTTCCACTAAAAACTCCCACCCTTGAAGGTTCTACCATCTCCCAATAGTAGCATAGGCTGGCACCCAACCCTTTAACACAGGCCTTTGCAGAATATTTAGATCAAAACTATACCACTTTTAAATGGAGACATTAAGCAGGTAGATGAATACATGAGTCTAAATTTCAGGTTAGAGTTCAAAGTTGGAGATATAAATTTAAAATTACCAAGGAAGAGGTGGCATTTAAAGCCATGAGATTAAATGGCATCAGTGAGGGGAAAAGTAGAGAAGAGAAGCAGTTCATGAAAGGGTCTTGGGGTTTCCATGCTGAGAAGTTGAGAAGATGAGGAAGCATGAGCAAAAAGCACTGAAAATGGGCACCCAATGGGCAGGGGTCAACCGGAAGGCAGGTGAAGACACTATTTCAGAGAAGGTGACCAACTGCTGACTGTTTTGAAATATGATCTCTTGAGATTCTGTATTAAGCATTTAGATACTCCTCCAATGTTTGGCATTTTATACACTAAAAAGGAGAAAATTATCGTAATGTAAACACTATTTAAAATCTAGCATTTTTGCTTTAAGAAGAGAGTAAGCTATTCTTTTTCTGTATTATTCTTTGGGAGAAATACTAGTGTGAATTTATATGATGAAATACATGTATATGTATATATGCTGCATATACATATATATGTGTATGTACATACTGTGTTTATATAGTAATTATTGGTTTAATTTGGGTCAAAATGGAGTATTTAAAGTTTAATAATCAATTATGAGAATATCTTTTAAACTTGACAAAATTACAAGTGCTTTCTTTCCATCTAGCTGCTAATGTAAAAGATGCTATTTCTACATACCAATCATGCACTTCTGATTTTCCAAGGTTTTTTTTTGTACTTTTTGTACATTTGGGAAAAGACTGATTCACTTGGAAGTGTGTGAAATTCATGAAGCAAAGGGGACCTTGTACTGGATGATCTTTAAAGCCTCACCTACTTCAAAGTTTCAGGAAAAATGCTTAGACCTATGGCCTGCATTAAGCCAACTTGGAGGGCAAGGGGAGTTAGCAGTCCTTCAAATAAGCTGGATTAACCCCACTGCCAATTCTCTTAGAGAGAAGGCAGCTCATCTTTTTAAAGCATATAGGTCATCAGCAAAAGTTAGATTATAAAAGTCTTCAAGTTGTAATCATTTCATACAGTAAGAGAATTGAATGTGATTTAGGCTTAAGAGTGAGGGAAATGAATTTTTAGTTAAGAGCCACAAAAGTCAGCACTATTTCATACAGTTTAAATAGACAGGTATTCTTGGTTCAATATAGGCATTCATTCAGTTCAGTTTCCTTGAGTTCAGAGGTAATAAAAAAATATATATTTTTTTATAAATTCAATCCATTTTGGAACAGCCTATAATTTTTAAAGCTATTTTTTGTTTAAATTGCATAACTGCTAATTTTTCAATGCCAATTTTGAAGAGAAATACAACAGCTCAAATCTTCCTGTATCTGTTTTAAGACTCCACAGAGAAAGCATGAGCTGACTTGATGCTAGAGTGGTCTTTTTTCACTTTTCAATCCTTTGCTAATGTTTCAAAGAGATTGTAAAATTTGACAGAATCTTCTGAGAGTATGCGATCAGAAGTTTCTTCCTCAACAATGATTCCTTTGTTATTTAGAATATTGCAAACTGAATCTATTTGGCAGTGTTCCAGAAGCTTGCCTCATTTAAAGGAATTTTCTTCACAGTGGAAACTAGTGATGGGTTGGGTGTATCAAAACTGTCTGAGAATGAAAGTTGGTTTTATGATTAAACTGGAGAAAAGTATATTTGAAATGTTCACTGTCGGAGGAAGTACGGGCTTCGCAGGTAGCTACTTGAGGCAGGAATTAGCAAAATGAGACTGGTGAGCATCTGAGATTCCAGAAAAAAATCCACAGGCTTATTTTTCACTATACTTTTGGGGAGCAAGATGCTTGCCCTGCATGTGACTAGATGATCACAGGTGAGCTACTTCACTAGCGTGAGAAAAAGCTGTTTGGGTGTGTACTGGATGAACTTTAAAGCCTCACTTACTTCAAAGGTTCTAAGAAAAATGCTTAGACCTATAGCCTGTATTGAGGTAACTTAGATGGATTAGAAAGATTTCCAAAAAATAAGTGTCTCAGGAGGGCTGCAGATAATCCCTGAGACTGTACAAATTCTCTTTCTCTGGTTTCATGATTCTACTCTCTCCAGTTAGGCAGAAAACTATTTTGTGTTGGGGTTCTAGTGTATCTCTTCACACGTTTTGTTGAAAAATGTGTTGCTAAATGCCCAGTTGTTTGTTTCTGCAGCCTAGAATTCCTTCTGGTGAAAGGAGCCCCAGGGCATGGGTGGCCTGAATTCTTTAGCTTGGGAGATGGAAGATGTTTGGCTGGACCACTCGAATCAGAAAGCCCCTCTCCTTAATGGCTGCTCTGATGTGTACAGGCATTGTTGAGCCTGTCCGAATGCCTGCATGAAAACAAACACTTCTTCTCCTCTCTTCTCCCCCCACTCCCCTCCCCTCCCCTCCCTTCTCCTCTCTTCTCCTTTCCCCTCCTCTCCTCCATTTCCTTCCCTTCCCCTCCTCTCCCCTCCTTTCCCCTAGCCTCCTTCTCCTCTCTTTTCCTCTTCCTTCTCTCTCTCTGTTTTGCTGAGGATGGAACCCAGGGCCTCATCCATGTTAAGCAAGCACTCTACCATGGAGTTATACCCTCAACTATTTTGTTCTCTGGAAGATCCTTTGCCTGTAGTGCCTAGAGCTGAAGCAGACTCTATAGCAAGCAACTGCTTCCAAATCAGGCAGGATGGCAGCCGACTGTGCACCATTCACCTGGCTCATGGCCTCCACAACAAATTCTGGGATAAGTTCACAGCACTGGATGTGATGTGAGGGTCTTAGATGAGAGCAATGTCATCACTTTTACCTTCCTAATGTACTTCACCCATTGTTTGAAAAAAATTACAGTGGTCCCCTCTTATTCATGGGAGTTATGTTCCAATACCTCCATGGATGCCTGCAACCAGTGATAGTGCTGAAGACTATGTTTTATTTTACATGCCCTGCAGCATTGCCACATGGTAGCAGAATTAATCTGTTCTTCCATGTTTCATGTTCTGGTGTCTCCTTTGCATCACAACTTTTGTGCTTTGGGGACATGATTAAATAAAATGACAGTTACTTGAACACAAACACTGTGATACCATGACATTTGAGATGAACACTGTGACTTATGGATGGGTAGCATATATAGTGTGGATACTCTGGACAAAAGGATGAGCCCAGATGGGACATAGCAAGATGATGACATTCTCATCATATTACTCGGAACAGTACACAATTTAAAACTTGCAAATTGCTTATTTCTGTAATTTTCCATTTAATATTTTTCAGACTGTGGTTAATTATAGGTAGCTGAAATTTGGGAAAACAAAAGCATGGATAAATGGATACAACTCTACTTTGATTTTTTAAAAATAGCTACAAAAACCAAACTGCATGGGAAGTACTTAAAAGAATCAATAACTGGGATCTCATCTTATTAAAAAGTTTTTGCGCATCAAAAGAAATCACCAACAGAGTGAAAAGAAAATGCACAGAGTGGGAAAAACTTTAGCCAACTGTCCCTCAGACAAAGGACTTCTATCTAGAAAGTATAAAGAACTGAAAAAAATCAGGTTCCCAAATTCAAAGACCCAATCCAAAAATGGGCATCTGAGATGAATACACACTTCTCAGATGAAAAAATACAAATGGCAAATAAATACATGAAAAAATGTGCAACATCATTGGTCATTAGAGAAATGCAAATTAAAACAACACTGAGATTCCATCTCACCCCAAAAAGAATGGCTATCATCAAGAAATCAACCAATAAAAAATGCTAGCAGGGCTGTGGTGAAAAAGGAACTCTTCTCCACTGTTGGGGGAGTGTAGACTGGTACAACCACTATGGAAATCAGTGTGGAGATTCCTTAAAAAACTAGGATTACAGGTCCTATTCAACCCAGCTATTCCCCTTCTGGGTATTTCCACAGAAGAATTAAAAACATCATACCATAGCAATATATGTGCATCCATGTTTATAGAGGAAAAATTTGTAATAGCTAAATCTTGGAAACAATGCAAATGCCCATCCACTGAGGAATGGATAAAAAAGATGTGGTATTTTTATACAATGGAGTACTATTCAGCTATTAAGAAGGATTAACTTGAGGCTTTTATAGGTAAATGGATACAATTTGAGACCATACTTGTAAGTGAAATAAGTCAAACTCGTATGTGTAAACATCGTATTGTCTCCCTAGTGTAAGAAACTGAAAAAGTAAATAAGATCCAAAATCTACAATGGATAGTGTGAAAGGGAAAGAAACTACTCAAAAGGAAAGAACAACTGGGATGAGGGCAAGGAGAAAAGAAGGAAGGGAAAAGAAAAAAAAATATATGTACACAAGATAGCTAAGATAATTATACTACTAATTTCTTTTAGTTCATTGAAAAGAATGGTTTGTACTTATATTGTTTGATCAATTTTGCATGCCTATATCTTGTAATCTGAGCAATTACTTTGAAGATAATATGCAATATATTAACCATTGTTAATTTCTTATTATCTTGTTTTAAAATTCTGTATCATTGTCTTTATTTTTTTTTCTCTTTGAAATTAAAAAAAAAAAAGGCCAAGGATTTAGCTCAGTGGCTCAGCACCTGCCTGGCAAGTGTGAGGTCCTAAGTTCAATTCCCAGTACCCACCACCCCAAAAAGGAATAAAACAAAACAAAAAAATAGTTATAAGAATTTAGGAAGAAGGACAGTGGTACAAAGAAGTAATTAAAATATCACTCAAACCCCCCAATATTAACTTTTGATGTATTTCTTTCAATGTTTGTGCATACATAACTCTTCTCCTTGTACTCCTTCTCTGAAACTGACCTTGCCAGGTCCTTCACAGAAAACATGAGGAGCTAAGTTTCTCCCACATAGAAAACTATAATTTTAGCTATTCTTTGTGAACATCCTTTCCTTTAGTCTCAGATGATTTAGGTCACTTCTTTCTCCAGGCTCTTTCCCTTAGTGTAATACACACATTTTTTTTGAATGTAGGCTTCTAGTCACCTAGCTGATAACTTCTCTTTATCCTGCTCTTTCATCATTGCTGGGAAACATGAACAAGTATCCTCCCTCCTAGGAATAGCTTCCACCAGGCCTTAGCTCTATTATCTTACCTGCTGTTCACTTTTTTTCTTCTTTTAGTGGCTTATTTTAAATGCATGTAGAAAAATAAAAACCCAAGTGTTTTAGTTACTTTTCTTGTTGCTGAGACAAAATACACAACACCCAAAGCTAAAGAAGGAAAGGTTTATTTAGCTCACAGTTTGTAGAGGTTTCAGCCCATAATCAGCTGGCTCCAAGGCAGGGTGGCAGTGCAAATGAGAAACAGTCCATAGCAAGCAGAAGGTAGCAAAGCAACAAGGCATGACTTCAGCTCTTTCTATCCCTTATATTTTATCCAGGATACATAGGGCAGGTAGCACTCATACCCTTAATCCTAGTGCCCTTGATCCTATCATTGCATCATGAATCGATCCCAGTGTCACACACTCTAGATCCAGCCACCTTTGAGAAAGCCCCACCTATGACCTCATGAGGCTTTGGGGGGACATCTAGACACAAACCATAACACCAAATGATACAACATATAAATGAAAACTAATTTTTCCTCTTTATCCTTAAGTGTCCCAATTCCTGCTATAAAAGTCAACTTTATTATAAAAATCTTGTTCTTCCAGAAATAATTATATACATTAGTAAGTATATAAGCACCCCTTTCCCTCCCTCACCCCTTCAAATTATCCATGTTAAAAAAAAATAAAGCAGGGGCTGGTGAGATGGCTCAGCAGCGTAAGCGCCTGCCTTGCAAGCGCGAGGGCCTGAGTTCGACTCCCGGATCCCACATACGAAAAAGGGGCCGGTGATATCGCTCAGTGGCACGGGTGCCTGTTGGCGTGCGAGGTCCTGAGGTCAACCCCCTGGTACCCACAAAAAAAAAAATAAAGCAATGGAGCCAGGTATGGGAGTCTGAGGCAGGAGGATCACAAGTTTGAGTGCAGCTTGGGTTACTTAGTGACTTAGTGAGACCCTGGGACAAACTAAAAAATTTAAAAGGGCTAAGGATGTAGCTCAGTGTGAAGACCCTAGGTTCAATCTCCAGTACCAATGGAAAAAACAAAATAAAACAAAACAAAACAAACTAAAACAGAACAGAACAGAATAAAAAACAAAATAAAAAAATAAAGAAGAACCCCACGTGCTGGAAAAACTCTAAACTCACTGTTGTGCCTAAAACTTGTAGGCTGGGTGGGGCCTGGACCTCCAAGGTCCACTTCCCCAACTCTACCATAGACTCTGGGCAGCCCATTCCCTGCTCCTTCTTCTCACTCATTCCCACCCTACCAGGCTACTTTCCTCTCCCAGTCCTTGACTCCGTCTCCAGATATCCCATGCAAGTCCCAGCCACATCTCAGGGTAGGTGTGGCAATGACCGTCTTCGTCCAGGGTCAGTAGTACCACAGGACATTTGGCTAGTGATTAGGGTGGAGAGCACCTTCCCCACCTGCCATGCAGGTAAGGGAACGTACCAGAGTAAAGGGTCAGTCACTGAGAGACTATCCATCTACCCCAGGTTGAAACGGGTATGTGGGATGGGATGTTGGCCCTGAGGCTGATATACTTGGTGGCTCATGCAGCGTAAGCATGAGGTCATGTGGCAAATTTCCTGCACCCTGAGAGTTTCTATACTCACCTCAGGTATCCCCATGCTGATATAGGGGAGATAATATAACTCCCAACCTGCTAAATATAGATACCTGGTTTATGTTCTCCAAAATCAAAGAATGAATTCTCAGGAACAATGGAGGTTAAGAGTAGAAAAAATTTATCAGGAGAGATAGCTCCTGAAAGACAGTAGGGGACCTGAAAGAGGGTTGCCAATGAGCTCACTTCTCAAAGGAAGTTTTATAGAGCAAAATCACAAGGTGGGTACACAGTCACGAGGGGGGTACAACGTGGGTCGAAACTATGATCAACAAATAAGATTACAAGTATAGCCACTTAGGTAATATTGATCCAGTGGGGAAGCAGGTCATGCAGCAAGAAAGAACAAGGGTCTTTTTAGGAAGGGATGGATCAGGAGGTTCTGCTCACCCACCTGGGTGATTGATGTCTGTCTTGGTTACTTTTCTCTCATTGCTGAGATAAAATACCCGACACCCAAAATTAAGGAAGGAAAGGTTTATTTAGCTCACAGTTTGTGGAGGTTTCAGTCCATACTTGGCTGGCTCCAAGGCAGAGTGACACATGGCAGAGGGCAACTGTTCATGGCAGTGGAAGGCAGCAAAAACAAGCAAGAGCAAAAGGGAGGAGCGCGCGCGAGAGAGCAAGCCTCTTTCCCTCCCTTATATTACATGCAGGCTACCTGCCCCAGGGTGGGTGTAGCACTCACACCCATCATCCCAGCATTAGACTATGAATCAGTCATAAACTCTAGAAGCCCGCCTCCATGACTGCATGAGGCTTTGGGGGGACATCCAGACACAAACCATAACATTCTGCCCCTGGCCCCCCAAAGACTCATGCACATTCCTGTATGCAAAAAGCATTTAGTCCATCTCTAAGAGCTGCCAAAGTCCTAACAGTTTAAGCATTGCTCAAAAGTCCAAGTCCCAAGTCTCCTCTGAGATCTAAGGCAAACTCTTAGCTGTGAGCCACTCTACAAATGAAAAGAAACTTAAACACTTCCAAAATTCAATGGCACAAGATAGATATTACCATTCCAAAAGGTACAAACAGGGGAATACAAAAGAATGGGACAAAAGCAAGTCCAAAATCCAGTAGGGCAAACATGATGTCCTGTAGTTCCACGTGGAACATCTGAAGCAATCTGTGATAAGTTGTGAGCTCCAAAGGGCTTGTGTGGCTCCGCCCCTATGGCACTTCCAGTGGTTGTAGTGTCCATGGCTTCTCTCTTAGGCCTGCTCTGCTCCCTTCTTGCAAGTTTCCTCAGACAATCCATGTTCCTGGCTTCTCAAAACTTCTGGGGTCTCCACTGCATCTTTGGCTTCACACTCACAGCTTCACACACTGCCCTCTCAGGGCCACCCTGCCTGGCCTCCCAGGCCTTCTTCTGAAATCTAGGTGGAAACCTTCTTAACCTCAGAACTCTTGCATTTTGCATGCACCTAAAGCTAGTGCCACGTGGATGATGCCAATGTCTGCTGCCAGCTGGAGCAGTAGCCAGGCTTTCTTTCTTGGCTGTAGGGGTTGAGTGCCTGGATCACTGAACATACTGAACCTGATTCTGAGGAACAAATTCTCTATGCTGCCACCATTTTGGAACCTGGTGCGGCTGCCGCCATTTTGGAACCTGGTGTGGCCGCCGCCATTCTGGGACATAGTGTGGCTGGCGCCATTCTGGAACATGGAGCTCTGAAGCTTTCTCCTCAGAGCAGTCTTTTACTTTTGCAGTTTTGAGGCTGCAAAGGGTGGAGACTTGCTGCTTCCTGTGATGTCCTCAGGCCGTCTTTTATATTCTCCTGTTCCTTCTCATCAATTAAGATCTTCTCAGCTCTATCTTTGCAGTCCACAGCTTTACTGGAGCTTCCTTTCTGGCCAAACTCACATTTTAAATCATTCTTCTGTGCTCCTTGCTCTTGATTCTCAACATAAATCTGGTTAAAGGCTCCCAACAATAGCCTTGCCACTGCCTCAACATTCGACTGTCTTGAAATTTCTTCTGCCAGTTTAGTCTGCCACTCTTAATGTTAGTCTCAGGCAAAGTCTCTGGACACGAGCAAAATGCAGACAAACTTTTTGCCAAGCCATAACACACATCATCTGGAGTCCAACAGCCAATGCAGTCCTTCCCAGCAGAAACCTCCCAAGACCGGTATTTACCGGCAGGGTTTCTATCAGCCTTCTGGTCTCCCGAGCTCTGACCAGGATCTCCCATACAGAGCAACCTAAGGTGCTCCAGCTCTACTCTTTCTGGTGACATCTCTAAACCTTTCCAAACTCTTCCCACAAGCCATTCCCAAAGGTTCTTGAACCACATGGTCAGGTATAGTCACAGCAACAACCCCACTTCACCAGTACCAAATTCTGTCTTGGTTACTTTTCTATCATTGCTGAGATGAAATACCCAACACCCAAAATTAAGGAAGGAAAGGTTTATTTAGCTCACAGTTTGTGGAGGTTTCAGTCCATACTCAGCTGGCTCCAAGGCAGAGTGGCTCATGGCAGAGGGCAACTGTTCATGGCAGTGGAAGGCAGCAAAAACAAGCAAGAGCAAAAGGGAGGAGCGCGCGCGAGAGAGCAAGCCTCTTTCCCTCCCTTATATTACATGCAGGCTACCCGCCCCAGGATGGGTGTAGCACTCACGCCCATAATCCCAGCATTAGACCATGAATCAGTCATAAACTCTAGAAGGCTGCCTCCATGACTGCATGAGGCTTTGGGGGGACATCTAGACACAAACCATAACAATGTCTATCTAGGCTTTCTTCGACCAGGTGATAGCAGTTATACTATAATCTTTAATTTATTGCTTATCCCTTGGGAAGGCACGTAGGTCTGGTCATTCCCTCTTTATCTTGAGGCCTGGCCTTTGACAGATGCACCTCCAGCCACAGTTGTAATGTGTTCTCATCTTCTGCACTGACTCCCTTGAGTCCTCTCTGACTACCTATAATATTTTTCCTTAACTTAGCTGTCTATAATAATGCCTGAGAAAGTGTGATGTTAGACAGAAAAAGAAAAATCTCACCATAAGTCAAAAGAGAAACTATGAAAGTGTCACTGGATGGGGTCTGAGAAAGTCCTGCAAAAGAGGAGATGTGGAACCTCAACTCATTTTCACCCATGGAGTTGGCAGTAGGCTCATGGCTTCTATCACAGAAAAAGAATTGTAGTACACTTAATGTGAGGCAAAGATGGGATGATTAGGCAGAATTAGAGGAAGGGAGGGAAGACCAGGAAGGGAGAACAGAATCAGATTCCAGTTAGGGTAGCTGCTTGGGGGCATGCTCTGATAAGGAAGTTCAGAATGGCTCATTAACAAAGAGAAGGGACCTACTGGTTTCATGGGGTGCTGTATTGGGCTAGGACCTGATTTGATAATTGTTTCACAGCTCTGGAGAGCCCTAATGGAATCCAAGGTGACCTTAGGTTTTAGGACAACAGCTGAGGACTTCTTAGGTGTCACTCTGAAGGGTCTAGAATGATATTGTAAAAGCTGGCAAGCAGATATCCCTGTAACTCCTGAAAAAGTTTTACTTACTGTTGGTGCTATCTTGAAGAGAGATGAGATAGGATATGTAAATTTAGGGCTAGAAATCTTTGTTTTGCCAAACTTTCCTAAATAAACATATCTATATCCAAAGTTTTAGAGTGCTAAAGAATACCAAATAAAGGGCAAGCTTTATTCAGCTTTTAGTTATGTATTGGGCATTTGTAGATTCTGCCTCTAGGTCCCTGTTACAAATCATCCCTTGTCTTAGTTCACAGCATAAACCAGGCTCGGGAGTACAAACGAGCCCAGGGAGTAAAGACCTGTACTACAGATATGGATAACCTTGCATAAATGGGATTGTGCCTTGAGGCTGCAGTCTTCTTAACAGTACAGTTTTAAAATTATAATTTTCCTTGTCTCCTTTCTACTTATCTTTATCTCTTCTATCCTATCTCAAAAAAAAAAAAAGGAAAAAGTTATTTATTTTACTATCATTAGCAGTCCTTTTCCCCTGCTTTCTGAACAAGGAGCATTGTATTTTCCATTTTGCACTTGGCTCTTCAGTCTATGCAGCCTGCCTTGATTGGAGTCCTCATAAACATGTGTTTACCAAGTTCCGCTGGTTTCTCGATCTAGCTAGCCAGTAGTGTGTGTTTCGCTAGCCAGCTGTCTCCCTGTTGTTCACCATGGCCAAACGGCTTCTATTCTCCTCAATTTATGCCTCTTCTGCCTCCACCTTAGTGTTGGTGAAAGAACAGTGTTATCTCTTTAGAGAAAAACAGAAGTCACTAGATGAAAAACTCCTTGTTATCCTGCACTGTGTTTCTTCTACCTGGTGTTTACTTCTTGTTACAGAGGGAGGCACGCACCTTCCTAATATTTATCCCTTGCTTGCACCCTGAGTCCCATCTCTTCCTGACTTCCCAGTGTTGAGCCTGGTCAGCCTCAGGAAGAGCAGAAGGTTGGAGACATTGCCTGGGACTGATTCCAGAGGTACCACTTAGGACTTGTTTGACCTTGGACAACTCTTAACTTCCCTGTGCCTCCAGTCTCCCTGAAAATAGTATTTATTTTGCTGCCTTGTTATGAAAATTAAAAAAGTTAAGGCAGATAAAGTGATTAAATGAGTCAGTGCACAATATGTACTGTATTAATATTTGACTAATAAAATTAAAGAAAAACATTTTCTCTTTTGTAAAAACTTTTAACTCTTTTTAACATCCTCATTTCTCTCCTATCTTTAAAAATCACTCTTCCCTGACTTCCAAACTCCTCCAGTTACAGCTCCATGTCTTTCTTCCTTTAATAGCTAAAAGTCTTTGGTGTTATTTACACACAGGTCTCTATTTCCTCCCACTCACTTCTCAGTGCATAAAAATATTGTGTGTCTCACCATCAATGGAAGTTGATCTGGCCATGAAAATCCATGCATTTGTGTCATTAAACTCAATATACATATATTTTTAAAAAACTTATTTGATCTTTCCTCTTCCTTTTGAAAATTTGTCACTTCTTGAAAATCTTTTCCCTAGTTTTCTATGATGATTCCTTCTCTAGAAGATCCTTCTTGATCTCTTTTGCAAGTACCTCTTTCTCTGACTACCATTAAATGTAAATTTCCCTTTAACATGGGTTTCTCAACTTCTTTCTTACTTGGCATAGTCCTGGAATTATTCCATCCACTTCCATGGCTTTAATCATCATGTGTGGGCTGATGATGCCCAAAATTCTTTCCTGAGTCCCAGATTAATTTATCCATTTGCTTGCAGACATAGTCACTTAAATATCCCAGAAATATTTCAAAGTCACCATGTCTAAAATTGAACTTACATTTCCTCTCTACCTACCCCACCTTGTTGAACATGTAGGTTTCTGTTCAGTCATTTTTCCTGCCTGGAAGTAAGCTTCATTCTCTTTTCTATTTTTCCTGATTGGTATTTTGTCTGCTTCTTCAAACTATTTTCTACTTAGGCCCTGCCCCACTGTATTAGGCAGTTTTCCTATTGCTGGGACACAGTGCCCAACACCCACAATTTAAAGGAGGAGAGGTTAATTTGGCTCACAATCACAAGATTCAGTCTGTGGTCAGCTTTTTTCAAACAGAAACATCATAGCATAAAGACTGGACAAAAGAAAGCTTCTCACTTCATGATGCCCCGAAGCAGAGCACGAGAACAATGGCACAGAAGAAGGGGTGAGAAACTAGATATCAACTCCTAGGTCACATGTCCATGGCCCACTCAGTCACACCCAGAAGCATGGTTACTAATCCCATGGGCAGCTCCTAAGCTAACCGAGTTGACACTCTGTCTTAACCTTCACACCCATCCCCCTCTGGACCACAGCCCAGATGAACCCCTGAGACGCCATGGGGTACCCAAAACTCCTGTTTCTGTGTCCTCTACACAAAACCATTTCCTTTCTGGGATCTTCTGTGAAGATTTTGTAACTGTTCACAACTCAGATAAGCATAGATCAGCACATTTTGTTTTTCTAAACCTTAAGACAAGTTCTGTATATGTTTTCTCTTTCTACGAGGCTAGTGGGAACCTAATCATAGTCCTTGGAAATTCTGTCCTTCTCTAGAGTTAAGATATTCATTTTGAGATAGGACCTGGTTACCACAGGTTTCTGACAAGTACCTGTGTCCTTTTCCTCATAGCCCCAGCACCTCTAGAAGGTATTGGATGGTTCTGTGGACTCTTGGGGCTCAGAGGGATTGATTCAGTTTTAGGTGCTTTCTGACTACAGAATCACAACCACATTTCTATTTCTTAGTTGCTTCATGGCATCTCTTAAGCATTATGGCCATGAATATGGGCTACATTCTTGCTACTCTTGGATCCTGAGATTATTCTCTTGTTTCATTCACAGCTAGGCAGATTATGATGGGGTGAAAAATCCTAGTCTTGCTCACATTTATCTGCATATTTATCTATAGTCTAGATTCCACATATAATTCCTTTAAAATCCTTTCAATTACTTCTAAGTCATGCACTGAAAATGCAAATGCCTAATGGGGAAGGTAGTTAATGAAAAAGATTGAAGCAGGTGAGTGTAGGAGGCAATAGGGAGTGGTGGGGTGTTGGGGACCACAAATTATAAATTGAGTCTAGGGGACATCCAAGGTTGTCCTTGTCCTGCCCTTTGAGCCAGATTGGAATGCAGAAACTCCTTGCTTTTTTCTTGTCACAGCTGGAAGCCCTAGGGTTAATAACCACTGTGGTGCTCACATAAGACCTGCTGAAGATGATAAGGCAACTGGGGAAACTACCAGTTTCCTCATTGCCCCCCTATCTCATCACTGTCCACAAGAATGTTTTGTTCCCTCTATTGCAAGACTTGCCTGCCTCACCATTTGTCTAGCACATCCAACTGCAATCTTCTCACTACTTTCCTCAGTGAATAAATACCAAGATTCTGCATGCCTTGTGGCCTTTTGTTCCCCGTGAACAACTGGTCATCCCAGATCCCTACTGCACCTCTATTTTGTCTTTTGCTCTTTCTTCCCATGGTGGACCATATCCTGAGGCAGGAGATCAGGGATTCACTGCAGGGGTTCCTGAGAACTGGCACCCTGGAAAGAGTTGCCTATAGTGGGGTCTACTTAAAGGAGTAGCCATTACTCAGCTCCAGGTTATTGGTGTTATAAAACTTCATGGTTCCGAAGTTTGCAAAAGTTCCAGATTTTTCAACAGGAGCTGGAAATTTAGAGTCTTATAAGAAATTGCTAATATTTTAAATTGATAACTGTATCAGTCATCTTTCCCATTGATGGGACACAATACCTGACCTAAAACTGAAAGGAGGAGAGATAATTTGGCTCATGATTTTAGGAGATTCAGTCCATGGTTGGCCCACTCCAAGGAATACCATGGTGCAAAGTCATGGTGAAGCAAAGCTACTTAATTAACGATGGCTAGGAAGTAGACTAGTGAAACAGTACTAGAGAGGAAAGGGTGAGGGACCAGATATAGTATGCAAAGTCACACCTCCATGACACACCCAGACACACCCAGAAGTGTGCTTGACCAATCATCTGGGTTGCTCCAAAGCCAATAAAGTTAACATGATCAAGCCTAACTCACAACTTGCACAGGGTTTATATACCATTTTAACAGGTTTCATTAATCTTTAGGTGGTAGGGTACCTATAAAGCTATTTTTTTAAAGTAGTAATAGGGGCTGGTGATATGGCTCAGTGGCATAAGCGCCTGCCTGGCAAGCGCGAGGTCCTGAGTTCGACTCCCAGTACCCACATAAAGGAAAAAAAGGGCCAGTGATATCGCTCAGCAGCACAAGTGCCTGCTGGCAAGTGTGAGGTCCTGAGTTTGACTCCCAGTACTCACATAAAAAAAAAAGTAGTAATAAAATAAATCTGTTTCATATTAGAAGATGGATAAAAGGTATACCTTTGGTGGTCTTTGTTTCTTTGTCAGCCCAGCTTCTTATAGCCTTCCTACATTTTGGCAATATCACGCATTGTGATTTTTAACCTTCTCAGACTTTCATTCAGGAAACTCATAATAAGAGGCTCTGTTGAAACTAGAGTGCAGGTGTGTGACACCTTCCCACTATTCAGAGATACCTGCATTAGGCTCAGGATTTGGAATTGAATAACAAGAGCGGTCTTGTGGCAAGTACAGACATATCTGTTTCTTTGGAAGCAGCATGAGCTTAGTACCCGGTGCTCAGTCTCCACCCTCCCAGAAGCCAGATGGTAGTGACATGTAAGCCTCTACTGAGCAGCCCTTGTGCTGTGGTTGGGCATTTTCCTCAGGTCCATGGCTCCGGAGCTGCACTTCTAGTTTTTCTGGAGGTTCTGCGAGTTGTCTACTATGTGAAGATGCTGCTATTTGGCCCTCAGCTCATGGACCAATGCAAGATGTTATCACCTTACATATTTTCATAGTGCTAAAGACAGCTGCTTAGGGCTTGCACTGGGGGAAAGCATAGAGACACTACAGAGCATCTGAAAGGTATTAAAAATTCTTCTAAGAGCTTGAAAGACATTAGGAAAATTCTCTCATATAGGTGACATTGATTAATACGAGAAGAGGTTGAAGGAATAAAAGGGACAAATCAAGATAAATGCAGGGGGAGAATGAAACAAAGTTGAAGGGTTTAAAGTTGTGTGGCCTTCGGCCTCCTCCAAACAGATTGACGTTCTTGTATGTGAGTTGGTCGGAGAAGAATGGGCTAGAGGACAGTCAAAAACACTGAGACAGTCACAGTGCTTAACAGCGGGGTGAGTGGAAAAAGTAAACAGCTGGCTGACTTTGGCTTTATAGGGAGGCAACTAAACACAAAAGGGAATAGTAGACTGAAGAATAGGAGTCAAATGGCCAGAGCAGATTTCTTCTTCATTCCTGTTCATGTCTGTATCCTCAGATGCTCAGTAACTATGCATTTGATGTAGGAATGAGTGAATCAGATGTTACCAGAGGTAAACAGAAAGCTAGAAAGACATGCAGAATTTAAGATCTTGCATCTAATGCTACTCCATTGCTTTCTCTCATTTGCATACTAAATGTAAGGCTGCAGATGGCTTCATGTTATTACAGCTGCTGAATCAACTTACATTGGCTGCAGAATTCTATTGCTCTTGCCACAGAAAATGACCTTGCTGTATTAAAGAATTCTCTGGGCTTCTTTCAAAAGTAAAAAGAAAAGCAAGATTAACTCAAACAATGGGTTAACATGCACTTTAGGGTCTGTCAGATAATTTCAAAGGCAGCTATAAATCTCTTTAAAAATCAGAGTTTAGATTTAAAATCTCCATAGACCCCTTACTTACAATTCCATGTTTCTGTTTTATTATTTTGGTATTAGCAGCTTCTTTTCTATTTTGATTAGGTTGCTTAACATTTTGTGGTCTCTCTTCACACTTCCATTTTTAATAAGGAAAGATGAAAAGTATTTTTTCTACCTACTAAAATAATTTTACCTTTGTATCAGCATGTTTCTCACTTTCCATAATTTGTGAAAATGTTATAACAGAATGCACAGCAGCATGTCTGGAAGTTATCTGAGATCACAGAGCCCCTCGTCACATTCAAGAGATCCCCAAAGACCAATGAAAAGTGCTGAATGATTACAATAAGAGCATGTGAGGAAAGGTTAAATGAATTGAGATTATTCATCTTGCATCATAATGGAGTATGCTAAAAATAATATTAATTTGTTTTAGACAAATTGATCTGTTAAGAAAAGAAACTATAATATCTTATAAAATTTTCTTCACCATGAGTCTAAAAGGGACATACTCACCTTAGCTGAACTTAGGAAAGTCCCCTTGGAAGTATCTGAATGTAGAGCTGTCACGAGGTCTTACCAGCAAGGGAAATATTAACATGGAAAGTGTAATGTAAAGAATTATTAATTATAATAGAGAATTAAAATTAAATTATAAGCAATTGGCTAGCCAGAAGTAAAGGAACTCTAAAGAATACAGGAATGGCAGGTGTATGTGGCACCACCACCCCTAGGTATGAGGTTAGGACCTCGAGAAAGAGGCCCTTTTCCTGTTCCTCAGGTGTAGGTTAAGTGCTTACTAGAGAAGGTATGGCTTTGGGTCTCTGAGTGGCAGCGAAGTTGCTGTGGCCCAGCTCTAGTGGAAGTTGCTGGAAATCCACCTTCTGGAACTTGTGGAAAGCCTACTAAGGTAGCAAGGAAAAACTGTTGATGAAAGGTGTCTCAGAGGAGGCAGTTTGCTACAAAGCTTCTTGAGAGAGGGTTGCTAGGGGAAGCTGCTGGCTGGTAGGTACCACTGGCTGCTGTGCCCTCCAAGAGCTGGCTGTGGGAAAACAGTTTCATAAGCTGGGCCCTGATGATATGGCAGACATTGTAGCAAACAGGTACTAGAGGAACTATCCATACTTCAAGAACTTTTTGAGAAAGCACATTCCAATCAGAAAAGAAAGCCACTCCTTGTAATGTCTATTCAGTGCCTTCTACTGACAAAGTTTAATATTGTGCCACTTGGCAAAGAAAAGCTAAAGGATCTAGATCCATTTTTTTTTTTTTTTTTGTGGGTACCGGGGGGTCAACCTCAGGAACTCGCGCGCCAGCAGGCGCCCGTGCCGCTGAGCGATATCACCGGCCCCTTTTTCGTATGTGGGTTCCGGGAGTCGAACTCGGGCCCTCGCGCTTGCCAGGCAGGCGCTTAAGCCGCTGAGCCATCTCACCGGCCCCTCTAGATCCATTTTTGCAGAGCAGACAATGAAGGGTGATTTTGAAGATGAAGCAAAAGGTTAAAAATGGATACAGCTTTTTTTTTTTTTTTTTTGAGATGGTGACAGTAATGTATAAGGCAAACTAAAGGAAGAGCCCTAGCTTTGGTTCTAGGGTCTCTCAGGATGCAGCAAGGAGGCTGATACAATAGCATAGATCTTATGGAATTCCAAATGGTCTGTTTCTGTTCTGCCATTTGTTCTCTATTGAGCTTGCATTCCCTTTGAAAGAGTCTATTAATCTCCTGAACTAGATATTATTTTTTAGTTTTGAGGAGTGTTGAAGACATCTCTTTATTACTATTATTATTGCCAGCCTGAGGGAAAATACACCTTATTTTAAATTAACTTAGATTTTATGATTAAACCACTTTGGAATATTTTCTTGGTACTGCATGTATAATCCACTAAAAGAAGCCTCAGCCATTCTCTCTATACAACTGGATTTTTGGTTATTTGGAGGGACAGTTAGACCTATGGAGCTTATGTATTTATATTTAAAAGGAAAGGAATATTTACATACTAGCCATTTATATTAGTCAGATTTCTGTTGTGACAAAATATCTGAGAAAATAAACTAAAAAAAGGAAATGACTTTTTGGTTAATGGTTTCAAAGGTTGCAGTCCATGGTTGGTTGGCTCATCTACTTTGGGCCTGTGGTGAGGCAGCACATCACAGAAGTGTGTGGCAGAAGAACTCTGTTCACCTTATGGTACCCAGGAAGCAAAGAGAGAGGAAAGGACAAGGGTACCAATATCCCCTTCAAAGATGTGGCCCCAGTGGTTTAACTTTCTTCCATGAGGCTCAACCTCCTCAAGATTTTACCACCTCCCAACAGCACCACAAGCTGGGGACCAAACCTTTAATATGTAGGCCTTTGGGGGGACATTCAGTGTCCAAATCATAATACCATCACTAGAGTGAAGCATCTTTTTTCTTTCCAAAGTTGTTATCCACCTCCTTCCCTCTCCCTAATTCTTTCCATTGCTTTCATAAGGGAAAGAGCAACATGTGTGTTAAAATCACTCATATGTCTTCTAAACACTTTGTGGAGTAAATTTCAGAAAGTGAGAATGAGGATATTTGGCTAAAGAGCTTCATTGCAAGTTAGATGGTTTTCAATTTTTTAATTCTTTAGTTTCTACTGGAGACTCTCAGTGGCCTTTTAGTTGATGATTTGTTTAAAAAAGTACTTCAAGGGCCGGTGAGATGGCTCAGCGGCTTAAGCGCCTGCCTGGCAAGCGCGAGGGCCCGAGTTCGACTCCTGGAACCCACATACGAAAAAGGGGCCGGTGATATCGCTCAGCGGCACGGGCGCCTGCTGGCGCGTGAGGTCCTGAGGTCGACCCCCCGGTACCCACAAAAAAAAAAAAAGTACTTCAAATGATATATTACTGCATGATATATTTGGGAAATAATTTAGAATGTCTTTAGAGACATTGGTTCTATCACTATAACCAAACCCCTTCTGTTCCCATCTACTTATTCATGTGAATAAGATTTCTTAGCACTTATACATTTGAAAATGAAAAATAGAAATACAATTTTTGTTGAGTGTGTCTCATCCTGGTGTTGAGCACTATCCATCCATAGGCATGTAGGCTAGCTGAAAAAGTAAAATAGTCTCATCTATCTCATTAGGAGCTCTTTTGCTGATGACAGATTACTTGTGGTTAGTAGAATTCTAAAGATGTCGCCCCCTCAACCTTCCTGACTCTGGTTATTCAGTCAAGCATGAATCTAGACATTATTTTGAAAGGACTTTGGATAATTAAGCATATTAACCAATTGGTCAATCAGTCAACCTTAAAATAGGAAAGGTACCTTGTTTTATCTGGCAGACCCAATGTGGTCATATTAGCCCTTAAAAACAGAAGTACCAGTGAGAGAATTGCAGAAAAAGAGGCAGAAGAGAGATGGGGTAAGAATTGTGTCACACCTTTACTGATCGTGAAATATAGAGAATAGAAAAACCTGCAAGAACCCTAGAGCTAGGAGCTACAGGTAGTCACAGCCCACAGCCAGATGGAAGTAGGACCTCAGCCTTATAACTGTGTAGAACTAAATTCTGCTAACTTGAACATGCCTGGGAGTGGGTTCTCCCCTCAGGCTTACAGAAGGAAACACAGCCCTGCCTTCCTTAAGTTTGGCTTGGGAAATTCTGAGCACACTGACACTTCCAGACCAAGAACAGTAACATAACAAATGAGCACTGTGTTAAGATGCTATATCTCTTACTATTTGTTACAGCAGCAATAGGAGACAAAAAGCTACTTGTTATGTTTAAAAAGCATATTTTATGTGTTTTATGTTTTTGATCAACCGTAGTTAAGGTAATGTTTAAACTGATAATATTCTGAAAGAAAAATATTTTTAACTCTTAGAACTGACTGTTGAAAACATATCCTTTCAAAATCCCTTCAAAGAATAGGCAAACAAGAAAATCTGAAGAACAGTAACTAGTAGGAATCCATTTTCTCGGTATACACACAGCATTGCTTTGACTCAGTTGGAATAGAGCTTGGGAACACATGAAGCTCAAAAAGTTTTCTAATTTATCTTAATCTAATTTAGTTACACTAATTTATCTGCTAAAGAACACTTAAGCTTTTACAGGAGACATATTACGTGTTTAACTTACATGAATCCAGCAAATTCACTCTGTAAATTAAAATGGAGACTAACAGGGGAAGGTAATAACAACCCAAACTGAGAGACCGGTCTGTGTGGTTTGAGCTGGGTCTACCTGTGTATGCATGTGAGTGGGAGATTATGTCTTGGCGTCTCTCATAGTGCATCTATCTTCATGCTAAACATTACTCTTGTGTTTAAAAATACATATTTTCTTACATAGTGGCCCTCAACCCAAGCCAAGTTCCTCTCTCTGATGCTCAAAGAAACAGCACCTATTTCAGACCTAAACCCATCCACGATGCTGAGGCCACATTGTGTTCAGGAACAAGAGAATGGGATGAACAACACGTGAAACTGTCCTGGAGAATAAAGAATCAAGCTGTTTTGGTACAAGAAAAGGGTAAGTATATTCAGTTTTGATCTTTTGTCCTACAGGATTTAGCTGATAAGTTTGACCTCTAAGGGTTTTGATTCATTGATAAAATTTTTCATTTTCTCCCTCTCTCAGAATCCTAGTTTTAAAAATTTATTTATTTATTTTTCCTTCAGTGCGAGGGATTGAACCCAGGGCCTCATCTATGTTAGGCACTTGTTTTCCGTCTAAATGTCTTATCTGTGTTAATGGCTGGCCCATCTACTCGGTTATCTGTGCTAGACACATGGAATCCCAACCTCCATGCTTTCCAGTTCTCCTTAGGCTATTGTCAGGTCTTCTTCCCAAGACTTTCAGTTACATATATTCTCACTGTTTGCAAGCCCAACTGCAATTAGATGTTTACTGTGGACTGTGCCTATGTCTTCAACATTGTCCTTCTGATTCAGCCCTTGGAGCTCAGAGCTCCAGGACAGTATTTTCAAATTCAATTTTGCCCATGTCTCTCTTTATTCACAACAGTTCCGATTTCTTGGGCCTTGTTCTCACTTAAGGTCGCAGCTGTCCTTCAGTCATGCTGTTGAAACATGACGTCTTGTTCCATGTCTACACAGGCTATTTCTTGTGCAAGAATGTCCTCTTGCCCACCTTATTCTTCTGTTGGGGCAATGCAAGAGCCATTGCTTACTTGGTGTAAATGTCATCAGCATCTCTCACCACCACCTGCCACTACACCATCACTTAGTGTCTTTTAAGATTGAGCACATTATAAGGCAGGGAGAACGGTAGGCACTTTCCACATACAGACTTTACTGAAATTATACAAGAAGTCAGTGAGATGGTTAGCTACCAGACAACTTGTCCACTTTTTCAGCTAAATCAGAGATTTTAAATAACTCATATTGGCTGCTAAGTGAGTGGGTCAGAATTCAGAGACATGGGGATCTGACTCCGAGGCTCATTCATGGAAACGCTACAGTTTAAAGCCTGCTGTACAGTTGTTATGGGAGTGCAGTTACTCAGCCTCGCCACGCTACTTATGTAAATGAAGATATGAATACCTCATGGCAGGATCTTGTGAGAATTAGCAGAAAATGTTGAAAGGAAATTGCCAAGTCCTTAAAACACATGAGTCCCAGCTTCCGGTGAGTTTGCCTTTAATACCCCAATCATAGTTGATCTAAGGCTGTCAGAATTCACTAAAGGCTTTCTTCTTTTTTTTATTTTTTAATGTGGGTACCGGGAGTCAAACTCAGGGCCTCGCGCTTGCCAGGCGGGCACTTATGCCGCTGAGCCATATCACTGGCCCAAGGCTTTCAAATAATAAAAATAAAGCTATCATAAAGGATAACACAAAACTATATAATTTAAACCAGGAAATGCAGATTGCTTGGAGTTATACATATATGTTCTTAGCTATCAGGACTACTAACTAGTGTATAATTCTGGTTGGCTTCTGAGGGTTGGGCCATTTCTTTGTGAATTTAGAAACAGTGGTGTCTCTTTGGTAGAACTATTGTGAGAGTTGAGATTATTCATACACTTGCATTCATGTATGGGGCCTCATACTAGGCATTCAATGATAACTATCATGTGTCACTTGACATGTGTCAATGATAGCTAACACTAAGTGTTTACTAAGCATCATGCTTTAATGTTTTATAGATGGACAAAGTAAGGCCCAAAGAGATGCTGTAAATTTGTACAGGTCACACAGTGGATGACTGACATGCTCAGGACTGGAAGCCAGGCATCCTGGATCCAGAAGCTGTGTGCTCAGCACCACTGTGCATTGCCTCATGGCGTGATTTGGGGCTCTATCATGATGGAGCTGACAGTTTAAGGGCAGTATACATGCAAGGAAAAAAGGAACTGCAAAACTAAAAATAAAAAAGTACTATGAAGGAAATGAATAGTGTGTGTGGCAGAAACAATAGGGAAAGGATGTTGGAAATCTGTCAGAGAGGTTGGTCAGGGAAGTTCACTTTGAGGAAAGTGACATTTAACCTTAGATTAAATGATACAAAATGTTTGGTAAAGAGCAGTCTGAGAACGCTGAGAAGAAACATCCCTTCTCATTTTCTTTCCTCTATTGAAACAAAACATTTTTTATGACCCTGATGACCTCTCTCTCACTGCTTCTGACCATCCCAAGAAAAAGACTAGCTGGGAAGTGTTGTACTTGTTTAAGTAAGAGCTGCAGAAATGAAGGAGGATGCCAATGCTTGAAGAATTGGTATATAGATGCTAACCCGTTACTTTGTTTGCACACTCAGTCTTTTATTAGATCATTGAGAAAACCTAGCTATTTACAGGTATTGTCATTTTCTGCCTTCAAAAATTTGTTAGATTTCAAAAACATCAACTATGTTTGGTTATTCACAGTGGCTTAGAAAAGGTGTTAAGACTTCTGGAAATTCACTAAGAGTTGTCGGTGTCTTTTCTTATGCTTTTTATTTCTAAATAATAGCTGATTTCTTTGGTAAACTTATCTTTCTAATTTAATGGGTAGTACTTCAGTAATTGAACTAGATTTTTGAAAGCTACAATGGGAGCTAAGGAAATCATAATAGAGGACTAAAATAAGATAAATGAGGAAAGGGATGTATTATCTCTTTTTGCTTATCCAGTTGTTATTATTGTTAATAATAATAATAAAATACTTGAAATTGATATAACTGTCTTTTTATCATTGTTTGAAACATCCTTGGAAATGTCATATAAAATAGCAGTTGCAGCAGTGTGAAGGAAATTATAGTATAGTAAAAGAAATTGGCAAAAATGTGCTCTGCCTGACAACTGCCACCTGATATTTTAAAAGTAAAATAGTCACAGCTGGTTTTAGGCTATTTCATGGGGGGAAAATGAAGTCACACAAGGTAAGCTCTAGCCCTCCTTTTCTACTGATGATTGTAATGTATTTACTTGTAACTGGTGACCATTATGATGTTGCAGGCCAACTTATCATTTCTCCCCAATGATCTCCACCTTCTGTCCATGTCCCATGTAATTCTCACCCTGTATGTGGCTAGATTTAGTGGATACCTTCTAACAAATAGAGTATAGCAGAAATAAGTGAATGTCTCTTGCATAATTAGGTTGTAAAAGATTGTGACTTGTATCTTGTGTGCTGTCTTTCTTGTTCTCTTGTGAGGGAGAAACCAACTTCAAAGCCATGAGCAGCCTTGTAAAAAGGCTTTCATGAGGAGGACCCAGGTTCGTTAAAGACACCCAAACGGACCTGAAAACAGACCCCCTAGCATTCAACTCTGCATCCAGAAGGGATGACACCCCTGGCTTATTGCTTGGCAGTTTCCTTGAGAGCCACAGACAATTAGCTAAGTGACACTTAGATTATGGACTCACAGAAACTGAGATCACAAGGGTTTGTTGTCTTAAATGTGAAAGTTTGAGGTTACTTGTTATGCAGCAATATCTAAGTAATACCGACAAGATATATAATAGAGATTATAAACTCTATACAGTGGGCTCTAGGTCTTTGAAAATAGACAGCCATGATCACACGATCCCTAGGCTCTACTGTGGCATGGGGTGAAGTGTATATGCCACAGTTTATACAAATCTTGGCAATGAGTTTCTTTTTATTTCCCTAGACTGAGGCTATAGTGGTGTTCTTCATTGAGGCTGATAGACGTGGAATATAGCCAATCAAATAAATGGGAATTTATTGGAAAGATACCCAGGATGAGTTGAGTAGGACAGAGTGGAGATATAGAAACCACAAGAGAATTTGAGGCCAGCTCCCAGGCTCCTAGAGCTGCAAGAGAAAGCATGAGAGCATTTTCCCAGCAGCAACTCAGATGAGCATGCTACCACTACAGCACAGGGTCTCTGATGTCACTTTCCACCATTGTCTTACTCACTTGAGGGTCAAAGCCCTGGGTGAGAAAATTCAACTGTCCATGTTTAGTTGTATGCCTAACAGCTGGCTATCTTGGTGCTGAGAAAAGGATGGAGATGTCTGACATTCACAGTGGAGCCTGGCCACAGGGGTTCATTCTTTGTGGCAGAGATTGTTACTATTTCCCCATTGTTTGCTTTCCCTCTCCTTTACTGATTCAAGTTTCAGCTGAGATAATGACTACAGCATCATTCACACAAAAATATGCATCTCAAGTCTAGCCGCTGAGATCATATGAGTAAAAATGGCCTTTTCAACTTCTAGATTTTATCCATAAAAGGAAATATACTTATATTCCCCTTTCCTCATTCCTTCTTTTTTATGGCTGCACATAAAGATTAGGGAGAGTCATCTGTGACCATGTGGACAGGGGCAATACCTTAGGGATGGCAAAACAAAACAAAACAAAACAAAACATAAGAAGCCCATGTGCACAACATTGTTGTGTTCCACTCATACTCGGGCTACCTCTTGCCTGCTGTAAGTGGGAGATACATATTTTGTTTATATGAGCTTTCATGAAACAGTTTTGTCAGTATTCAGAGGCTACATCCAATGTAGGAGAGATAAGTTCCCAAGAGGAAATTAGGGTGCCATTGTTACTGGGTTTGAGGTGCGGTAGTCTCCTTCTATTGGTGGTTTCTAGGTGCTTTTAGTCCTGAATAAAGAATTGTTCAAGACAAGTGCAAAAGGTAGCGAGATTTTACATTTATTAAAGGTATGAAGAGAAAAGAAACATGCTCTGCAGAGTGAGGTTGGGTGAACTAAAAGTAAGAAAAAAAGCACACTCTACAGGGTGTATGCGGACCGCTGTGAAAGAGATAGCATAGTGGCCATGAGGAAATGGTGGGTGTCTTTTGCATCTCTCAGAGCTCAGGCTAATGTCAGATCTAGGCTGTTCTATCAAAAACCTGCTTGAGATCTCACAAGAGGAATTGAAAATAGTACTCTGGTTGGTCCCAAGTGCAGAGCTTTGGGAAATGTTCTGTGCATGTGGTCTGGAATTTTGTGATTGGCAGGTCATGCCCACTTCTCCAGCCAGTTTGCCATGCCCTAATCTCCTGACTCAGCATCAGGAAGAGAAACTCCATGCTGTGCTTGCAGCAAACATTGGCAAATGCTATCACATTGCTTTTGAAGCACATATAATTTCAGGGCTTAAAGATGTCTCTAATTTTTGATGACACTGAGGTTGGATAGAAGAAATAAAGTTGGGTAGAAAGGAGACAAAGAATATCATAACTAAAGAAATTGTACTTTTAAAAAGATTGCAACTCTAGGACACAGTCGGTGTTATCCAAGTTACCCATATCACTATTTTCTATCTTTATTTATGCTTCTTTTCTTCTAGGTCCATACACCCAAAATTGCTTAAAAATACTTTAAATCCATAAATTAGCTTAGTAGATAAAGTTAAGGGCAGAAACCTAATCTTAAAATAAAGGAGCAGATTGAGAGAATTCAAAGAGTAGTTTTAGGGAAAACTTTTTAGACTACCCATCAAAATAGACAAACAAACAAAAACCACCTTAAAACAGTGGGACTCATGCCTTTCACCTGTAAAACTGGCCATTATCTTTCTGTGGGTGGGCCATCTTTTTTCCTGCAGATCAAGACAAAGACAGAATTTCCTATAGATTCACAAATTCCACAGATTTACACCACCTAATGCACATAAACATTCCCAGCTCTAAACTGTAGCTTGTCTTCCTTTCTTTGTGAGTGTATTTTATATTTTTGCCTAACAGATCCCTTTATATCCCTTTTTTTATATCTCTTATCAATATGTCCTGAAAATTGTTTTTCTGTGATGACAATCAGTGAAGCTGAAACTTACTCCATAAGTAGGGTGGATTTAGGTTCTCCATCTCTGCTTTGGGAACCTCCTCAGACCCCGTCCATTGACAACACAAACACATTGTAGAATTTGAATTCCTTCATTGGATCCATGCCCCAGTAAGCCAGTTTCATGTTTGTCAATTTTCCTGCCAGCCACTGTGTTCTGTGCTCAAGTTTTCACGTCCTTCATTTTTTTCCCCCACCTATGGGCACATTTTCATGCAAAAGTATTTAGAGGCATGGAATATTGGGGCTTTAGTGGACAGACAGGTAGGAATGGTATCTTCAGGGGAGTCTATGTAGCACAATTTCCAGGAAAGCTTGTGGAAAATATAGGTTCCTGAACACCCCCTTTCTTCCACTCATCTGGTTCAGAAATTCAGAATTAGCTGTTGTTTGTAGGTACGCTCCAGTTCTCCTAGAGGGCAAAGAAGTCCAAACTTTGTTAAGCAGTCTGAGAAAAGAGATTCTGCCATTTTTATCTCATAGTCAAGCCTTGAACACTTGCTGTGTTTTCATGGAGTTCCGTTTGGCCCGACATCCTACTTGCTGAGGCCAGTGTGATTCTTTCACTAGTGAGTCTCTGGAGGGCGGCCCTGCCTCCAGATGTTACACAGGCTTGAATGATCTTCCGGCTTTTTACTGAGTCCTCTAACCCTGCTCCCCAGTGTCCAGGAGGAAGCAGCAAACTTCAGTAGCCCATGATTTGACATTGCCACAGGGTGGGTTTTCATATTCTCCCATCTTAATCTTTTTGGACAAATATTTCCACAGCTTCTGCAGCTAGGAGACCCACATGAATCCCGTTCCCAGCTAAAACCACAAGAGCTGATAACTTAAACCTTAGAAAGCCAAACTGAATGTCCTCTAGGGCCAGTTAAGAGGTGGCCTGCAGAACAGAGTGAAGCATCCACTGAGCTATAGAACCCATGCTCAGTCTCTAGGGGTGGTGCTGCTCACGATTTATTGGTCTTGTTTGGGAATAAATGCTCTCTATTGCCCAATCTTTACATTTTTAAAGGTAATTTGGATCTTAAAAAAGTGAAATATACCTAACTTTAAATGTTGGTAATAACTAGTTTACATGGAAAGAACATACTAGAGGTTTCACGTTTGGAAGCCAGATTTACAGCATAGGTCACTGTTACAACCTCTGACTAGAATTTAGTATTATAGGCTCTGCTGACTCTCTTGGTGGGGAGAAGGAAAAACAGCTTTTGATTCTATTCCAAGAAGTGTAAAGCAAGGAGGGAAATAAATAACAAGACACCTGTTACTTTCTCAGTAAATCATCCTGTTACATCAATTATCATGTTGCAGGGATTAAGTGATAAATTCAGTAATGATAATGCGCAAAGCACATATCTGGTACATGTTGAGTGATTAAACAATGTTCAGCTTTTAGTTTGTGTTTTTGGGTCTATTTCTGTGCTTCCTATTCTGCTTGCCTACTTCGGCACCAACACCAAATTGTACCAGTGTGGGTTTATAAGATATTTGATGGGACTAATTTTAGAAATGGCACAGAATAATTACCAAAGTGAATTACTTTAATTTTCTCATATATGTGCACATGTTTACACATATGAGATTGGAATCATCTAGCTTTTACATTGGAAGTTTATCTATCCCTTCACAAATGAGAAAACTAAGTCCCTGAAAGATTAAATGGCTTACTTAAAGTTTTGCAATTGGTTGGTTGTTGTATCTGATTAGAAACAATGTGTTTTGACTTCTTGTTCAAGTCTTTATTTGCACTGACCATCTGCACCACCCCTGGGTCCTACTGGAGTTCTTGATATTTCTAGTCTTTACATTGCTTATAATGGTTACAATGTCAAATGCAAAAGGGTCCTGTATACAGGGTGCTTTGGAGAGGGAGCTCTTAGGCTGCTGACTCATGTTAAATTCCTCCAGTGTGAGGAGCAGTAATGGCCTGAATGACTGTCCCAGAGTGAGATGGGATGCAGAAAGCACCCAGCTTGCTGGTAGATGGACTACTGAGAGAATATGAGGACAGATGTCACTGTTCTATTAACTTTTCTCTGATCTGCTTCACCACAATAGTAAAAGCAGAGATATTCGAAGAAAATGATGGATGTTATAAGCAATTTGCTGGACATGTAAACAAAGGCAGCAACAGGCGCATAATGAAACAATAATAGCATAGAATGTGTTTCTATTCAAACAGATCAAAGCTCATTCAAACTTGATTTTTTCAGAAGAAATACGTTTGTAAAAAATGTCCGGAAATTGGAAACTTTTGCATTTCTGGTGAGAATGTAAAATGATATAGCTGCTGTGGAAAATGATAAGGTGGTTCTTCAAAAGTTAAACATTAAATTACTAAGTGAATCAGCATTTTACTTCTAGTTATGTACAAAAACTTGGAAGCAGACCTTGAACAGATATTTGTACACTTGTCTATGTCATAGCAGTCTTATTTGCAATAACCAAAAATGGAAAGACTCTAAATCCATCAACAGATAAATGGATAAACAAAATGTGATATACACACAATGGAATACAATTCAGCCTTAAAATGGGAATAATTTTGAATGTACAGTATGCTACATGAATGTGCCTCGAAGAAACTTTGCTAAGTGAAACAAACCAGATATATTAATGTTTTTTTAAAAACAAATATCACTTGAGCATGATGGCACATGCATGTAATTCCAGCACTGTGGGAGGCTGAGGCAGGAAGACCATAATTCAAGCCCAATGTGGACTATTTAGAGACTTAGTGAGACCCTGTCTTTAACTAAAAAGTAAAAAATGATCTAGGAATATAGCTCAGTGTGAAGGCTTTGGTCTCAACTCCCAGTACTATTTGTATACGTGCATATGCACATGTACACACACACACACACACACACACACACACACACACCAAATACCATGTAATTTTATTTATTTGAGGTATTAGGAGGGATCAAATTCATATAAAAACAAACTGGAATGATGGTTTCCAAGGGTTTAGGAGAGGGAGAAATTCAAGATTACCACTTACTGGCTATAGATTTTTAATTTGGGAAAATGAAAAAGTTCTGGGGATGGATGACAGTGATGGTTGTTCAACATTATGAACGCATTTAGTTCTATTGAATTTTATCCCTAAAAATGTTGCAATGGTATTTCATGTTATATATATTTTATCTCATTCCCTCTTCCCTCTGAGTAAAATTCTAAATCTTTGCTCATTGTAGGGTTTTAGTTCGAGTTTAATTTGCCTTTCTTCAGGGGAGACCACTAGAAATCTAGAACTATAACTGACACTCAATGTATTAATTTAATCTATTAAGTCCTCATAAAGAGGAGTCATATTATTGTAAATCTTTCCTAGATTTTTATGATATACTCTCAGTGGATACTTTTGGGGTAATAAAATATATATATATATATATATATATATATATATATATATATATGCCAGTAATAGTCTCATAATAATGTAACAGTTCACAAACAGGTAAGGAATAAATATAAATTCATTTTTCTATGGCTAAAACTAAATTTTGACTTTGTGTGCTGATCTTTTGGAATTTCTAAAAGTGTAATTTCAACCTATTTGGACTTCTCTCCTGCTCTACCATATTCCATCATATTTCTGGGGACTTAAACTATGCAGAGGAACTGAGAGGAAGGGAAGTGTTAGCTGCTATTTATGCACATGGGTGTCCACTGGTACATCGTTTAACCCACATGGTCCTTGGCCAATCGTCTCTAAAGGTCATTGTTGAGTCATCTTTTGTTCCTGTTCTCTAGCTGTCTTCAGGTTCAGGGGGCTGCTACTGGTCCTTCAGGTTCTAGTCCTTCAACACCATTCTCCAGGGTACCTGGTCATCAGTTTCCAAGACTAGGTCCTGGTCACACTGTGAGGCCATTCCTGGGTGCAAGCACCTGTGTTCCTAGACACATCTCCACAGGGCTCAGGCTAGACAGTGAGGGGAGGCCACTTAAGCTCTACTACTTTATATAAGGTTCAAATACTGTCTGTTATACAGTGATTATCTAAAATGCCCTCTCCCAAAGGCTAATTGTAGTGAAGTCTTTGTTGTTGATGGGCTTTTGAGAAATGATTGGATTGTCAGTGGGTTAATACACTGGTGAGATCATCATTTGTTGGTATTAGTGAGAGGTGGTAGAAACAGGAGTTGAGACCTACTTGAAAATAGTGGATAACAGGGACATGACTTTGGGGATTATATCTAGCTCCTGGTTCCTTCCTTTCTGGCTCTTTCCCTTTCTCTCTGCTTTCTGACTACTATGAAGTAAGCAGTTTTCCTCTCTTGTGCCATTTTACCATAATGCTTCTCCCATGCTATAGGTCTAAAAGCAATAGAGGAAGCTAATTATGGACTGCAACATCTGAAACCATGAGCCAAAATAAACCTTTCCTCCTCTGAATTCATTTTTTCAGATATTTCATCACAGTGACAAAAAGCTGACTAATATACTTTCTATTGGAACACATAGAGAAAAAGTAGTGTGTAGGCATGAATGTGATGTTTACTTCTTTTCTCCCTGCTGTTATGGTTTGTGTCTAGATGTCTCCCCAAGGCCTCATGTGTTCATGGTGGGGTGGGCTTTTCAGATGTGGTTGAATCTAGAGTTTTTGATTGGTTCATTGTCTAGTTTTGGGATTGGGGGTGTGACTGCTACACTGGCTCTAGGGTGGGTAGCCTGCATACAATATAAGGGAGGAAAAAAGGCTTGTCTCTCTCTCTCCTTCTTCTCTTGTTGCTTTTGGTATCTTCCACCACCTTGAATGGTTGTCCCTCTGCCACCCTGCCTTGGAGTCAGCTGATTACAGACTGAAACCTCTACAAACTGTGAGCTAAATAAACCTCTCTTCCCTTAATTTTGGGTGTCGAGTATTTTGTCTCAGCAATAAGAAAAGTAACTAAGACACCTGCCTTCTTTGACAAATCCTTCATTTCTTCCATGAGAGGTCTTCCTAGAAGAACCAAGTAGTGACACAAGGAAAGACAAGAATGTCACCCAGTATAGAAACTTACCAGTGCATCCTTAAATAGCCTGAGGCAAATAATAGCTTCATTCTGGATTAGAAGTCACTTTTATTTGCTAGGATAGAGATGTATAAATGTAGCCAAATGATAGTTTTAAAATATTGCCTAAAATCCTTAGTACCCCTACTAGCCAGATTATTCCAAGTTTGTTTTTTAGGCACATTTGAAGGAAATCAGAAGGAATCCAAAGGAACAATAAAAAGGTATCAATTCTTAGATTTTGAATATCAAGGACTAGCCCTGTGCTATCCAATATAGTAACCACTAACCCATAGTGATATAGAGATTTAAATTTAACTAAAATGAAGTAAAGTTAAAAAGATAATTCTTTATTTGTACTAGTCACTTTCAAAATGACCACTAGCTAAATGTGGCCAGACTAATGTATTTTATAGCTCAGAATTAAGTATTATTTATTTCTACCACAGCTGGAATTGGAATTATTTATTCCTACCACAGCTAAGATAGACCATCATAAGTAGATATACTGAATAAAAGCCAAGCTTTCAGCCTCTGAAAGGATTTCCTTGGCTAGGGGAAGGAGATGAGATGGAGGGGGCATTAGGAAGGAAGAAGAAAAGTGAGTCATTAGATCAGGGAGTGCACATCTCGAAGCGTCCAGTCTTCAATGGGAAACGCTGCTCATGGATGACATCGAGGAGTTGGGTGAGAGCTGAATGGTGTCCACAAATCACCTGGACTCCATTCAAGATTTCACCATACACAGCCTGCCAGAGGAGTTGTGTCTGGTGTTTTTCTGTATGGCATGAGAAATAAGGGATATGTTGGTCCATGTTTGGTTTCAATGCACTGAGAGTGTTCATTTGAAATGTGATGTTATGGTTTTAAAGAGAACACAGAATAATAGTGTAAATTAAGGAGGCGGCAAGCTAGTTGGTTAAAGGCGTTGCTTTAAAAGGGCTGAACTGGGCTGGTGAGATGGCTCAGCAGCATAAGCGCCTGCCTGGCAAGTGCGAGGGCCCGAGTTCGACTCCTGGAACCCACATACGAAAAAAGGGCTGGTGATATCGCTCAGCGGCATGGGCACCTGCTGGCGTGCGAGGTCCTAAGGTTGACCCCAGGTACCCACAAAAAATAAATAAATAAATAAATGGGCTGAACTAAGCCATTCTCAACTCTAAATTATTCAGCAAGATCATCATGGACAATTTTCTTCCAGACTTTCCAGAGGGTCTCATTTTGTTGGAAGCCATTCATGAATCTGAAATTTGTTGGAATAGAAAGTAAGTAATCCCAGGGATGTGTGGGTGCAGTGCTGATAGGACATTCCTGGATTTCAATATGGGGACCAAAATTGATTTCAGAGTGTCCCCAGGAATCTCCTGCTTTTCCTAACCCACACTTATGTATCCCCCCATCTTCCAAGAAGCTCGATACCTAGCTTTAACATGAGTGACAGTGTTATCTCCATGAAGCCATGGACCCAGTGATCTCTCTGTCATCAGCCCAAAGCCATCCATGGTGTCTAGTGAGTGATGCAGATGGGCAGGAGTGTGTTATCAACCTGGCCAGCTTGCTGAGGGTGAAACACACACACACACACTCATGCACACACACAAAGAACTGAAATTATTGTGTATAAACCATTTGCAAGTGAATGGAAAATTTGAAGAGAACAGTTTTTGAATAATTTCAGATTGAAATTATTTTGGCCTTGGCTTTTCATTAACCTTTGTTAGAACTGACCCAAAATTGTTTGTGAGGTGGATTTCATCTTTAACTATTTTGTACAATCTCATTTTGAAAATAATGCTTTTTATTTGGGAACTTTTCCTCCTTAAACTTTTAAACTGTGACTCAGTGTTGTTGCATTGAGTGTTAAAGGCACAGGTCCGGGCATTAACCAGAAACATAATGTCCATGCTCAAACACCGTGTGTGTGGAGTGTTGGCAGCACCGTGTGTGTTGGAATGTCATTGGAGGGAATCAGTATCTATGGAGACTGTGTGAAGGCTACTGAGTCATCCAGTCTTCTTTAACGTATAAACTAAAAAATCTGTCTCAAATGTTTTAATTAATCTCTTTTTTTGTTGCAAGCAACAGAAAATCACTCTGGCTAAAAATTGAAAACAAAATTTATTAAATAAAATGGGGTAGCTCATAAAATTGGAGAAGCAGCCGAGAAACCAGACTCTAGGAAGGGCAGCAACCAAGGAAGCCCAAGGACTTCAGCAGCATTAACTGCAGGGATTTCTCTCTAGGTTACTACCCTATATGGCTGAGTTCCTATCCCCTGAAGACTGTCTTTTCAAGACTGAAAATCAGGGAGACTTTTGTTGGCTTGCTGGAGTCTGGTGTCTCTATCCTTGGATCAGTCATGGCCAGTGAGAAAGGTGAGGTGTGTAGATTGGCATGGTAAGTGGGGGATTTGCCAGTTACTCTTCATTTGTATCTAATGTGTTGGTGTGTAGGCTTTACTCTCTCCTTCTTTTTGCTTTCCCAGATTCATTTTCATTTTTCCCTTCTCTGTGTTGTAAGAAGCTGATCCCTACAGACTACATTGTTTATTAGCTTTGACAACTCTTCTGGCACTGTTTCTCAGCTTTCTGTCACTGTAAGAAATACCTGCAATAATCAACTTATAGAGTGATAAGGTTAACTTTGGCTAACAGTTTTGGAGGTTCCAGCACACGATTGATTGACCCTGTTACCTTGGGCCTGTGGTGCACACATCAAATGATTCAGGGCTCTCCTATCAGGGTTTTTCCTCTTAAAGGTTCCACCACTTCCCATCATTCCACCCCCGAGACAAGGTTTTAAGCCATGGGCCTGGGGAGACATTCAACATTCAAACTATAGCAGGAGCTGACAGGAAAATAAGAGGACAAGAGCAGAGTTATCAAGATAGTTCTTTTCCCACCTCTTCCTGGCTTCAGGGCAGCTTCCTCCACAGCCACAGCTCCATCTGGGTGGCGTCTCCTCCACAGCTTCACTGGCAAAACCATGCCCTTTCAGATCTAAGAGTTTCAACAACTTGCTAATGCTGCAAGATTCTGAGAGCCTGTACATATGTCCTTGCTTCTTGCCACATTTTTATAAGTAGCTTCTTTCTTAAAGTCTGTTCTTTAAAGCATCCGAGTGAATTCTAGTTCCTTCTGGAAACTTGACACAGGGAACCCAACTAAACCATACTAAAAGAGAATTATGTACCTGGCTGACATTTTATTTCCCTCATATGATTATAGAGTTTTGCTGTGAGAATATTAACCCCACCAGGGACAATGTATAAGAAATGACATTTATTAAATAAATACTTGTTTAGCTGGTATGTGTAGGGAATATGAACATGACTTCGCCTGGCCAGGATTCCTTTAAGGAGCCACCTCTTTTTGACTCTTGGTCCCTGAGATTTGGGTACACTGATTAATTTCACACACACTGAGGAGACACAAACTTTGCTGTGACAACAGTGGTTGGTTCAGAAGTAGGCTTGTGCTGGGAACCAGGACAACCAGAATCAGACTTGGAACTTTGTGAAGAGTGTAGTTACTAATCTGGTAGGATATATATTTGGAACTGCTGGTGGCTATCTGGGCTCCTAACTGGGAAGAGTCTCCTCGAAAATGAAGCCACACAAAGGAAGGCAGGAAAGTGAAGCTCAGAGTCCTAACAAGGTGGCTAGAGCACCCAAATCTGACAGCACCTGGAAGCATTGGTTAGCAACTTAAGTTTTGGCTTTTTAGGTTACACATTTTTAGTTACTGTAGTTGATGGATTCCCTTTTCTACTTAAGCCAGTTTGAATTGGACTTTCTGCCATTTGCAAGTGGAAGAGCTCTGCTAAATACAAGATATTAATAACTTTACCTTGTCTTAGTTATTTTTCTCCTTGCTGAGACACAATACCCGACACCCACAAATTAAAAGAAGAGAGGTTTATTTTGGCTCACAGTTTGTATAGGTTTCACCCCATAGTCTGCTGGATCCAAGGCAGGGTGGCATGGCAGAGTGGCATTGCAGAGGAGAAACAGCTCGTGGCCCGACAGCAGGAAGCAGAGATGGTGATCTAGAGAGGAGGGAAGGAACAATAGGCTTCCAGGCCACACCCCTAGTGACCCACCTCCTCTGACCAGGCATCTCCAATGTCAGATTTAGCTATAAACCCATTAGTGGACTAATCCACAGATGCGTATCACACTCCCATGATCCAATCACCTCTCCAAAGCCCTGTCTACAAGCAGATGAGGCTTTGGAGGGCCTTCTAGATATAAACCATAACATACCACTTTTTAGAGAGCCCTCAAGGGAAAATATTTTGGGGGCCTCAGATCCAAGAGTTAATTGCTTTTTCTCTTCTGAGTAGATAATTTTATTTATGGACCCTGTGTGTCATGTAAACAATGCTGCTTTGGATAGAAAGTTCAGAACTAAATGGTAGATTCACTTCTAGTTAGTGGGCTTTATCATATCTTTTTAAAAATGTACCAATATTACTCATAGCTCCATCTTATTTTTTCTACATTTACTATTCTTTTGCCCTGATTGCATCATCTATTTTTATTTTATTGTGCTTTACTTTATCTCTATGAGCTTGTCTAATGTACTTTTTAAGCAAAGGCACTATATAAATAAATAGAGAGGCCAAGTGATGAGAAAATTCTGTAAGATGCTGTTTACATTTCTATTGTCAACTAAGAACATCTGTTTCTTTTGAGAAGATATCTCCTCAGTGTATTACAAACATCACTGCCTGTCTGTAAGAGATAATGTGTGTAATCTTGCATTTCTTAATATGCTTGTGGCTTTACTTAATGTCCTTGCCAAAAAATTATTGTTTCGAGGGGAGAGCACGGGGTTTTATTTAGGTGGTTATATAATTTCCTTTCACAATAAAAATGTAAACAGGACACAAATACATGGATTTGTTAGAAGCAAGCCACCACATTGTGACATGAGCCTAAATTACTGGTTTTGGTGTTTGTTCTGTAACAGAATAAGATTCTTATCTGTCATTTCATAAATGTAGGACTCTGTGGTCAGGCTTGTCCTCTTCTCCCTCACTCTTCCTTCTGAAGGGCTCTCTTGCACTACTGTGGTTCAGACCCATGTCCTCTTATTCCCTGGTTTCTGTAAAGGTTCATTTGTCCTTTCTGCAGGGTACTTGCCAGAATGTTGCAGTGTTGTGTGAGCAAAATTTCCTAAACATGTGGACAAGTATGTTATGGCTGTTGCAAGTCCCCACTGTGGCTCTCTAATGGTCTTTGATCTTAGAACTACCTACTGTGGGGTCGCATGATTTTTTTCACCCACTCCCACCATCCCCAGTATCAGTTCTCTTTGGCCATACCTGGCTCCTCACTGTGTTTGGAGCTGATTTTGTTCATGCTTCCTCCTTGCTCTGAGTGTCATCTCTGAAAAGCCCCTTTCTCTTTCTGTGTTCATCTACAAGTCTGCACTCGATAAGTCCTTCCTGGGCCTTTGCTCTACAGAGATCTTTCTTGTCTAGAAATGTTCCCCAGCACACATGCAGAGGCTAACCTCATATTAGTTGCAATAGCACATATGCCTGCTTCTCCAAAGAGTAATTATATATATGAATTTTTAAATGTAAATTTTTTTCTCAAGAATATAAAAGAACTATTAGGTTTTTATGTCTTTCTTATCCCCAAAGTATTTAGTGTGGTGCTAAACACCCAGTATGTATTTAATAAAAATGAACTAAATGGACTGTGGATTAGGAGACTTGAAATTTAGTTACAAATTTGTTTTTCATGAGTTAGTATGTGACTCTGGGCTCATTCTCATCTTACCTGTAGAGTTCTCTGATTTCTTGTTTAAAATAGGGGCTCTCTTAAAAGGCAAAAGAAACTTGCAAAAGGGCAGCCAAAGGAATATATGTGAATAAATAAGGGTACATTTTCTTCTTTGTCTAAATCACATTTTAAGAGGAATTTGTGTCAGATAGAATGAGTAATCCCCACATCTGTATTCCACTGCTGGGCACACACCTACATACAAATTTTGCCAGGAAACTGAGTTGCAGCCAGCAGAACATGAATATGTCTGTTCCATATCTAAGCTCAGCTCATGAAGACTCTTGTACCTTTTGTTTTTTGGGAGGGGAGTACCAGGGATTGAGTGCAGGGCTTTTGCACTGAACTACATCCCTAACTTTCTTTCTTTCTTTCTTTCTTTCTTTCTTTCTTTCTTTCTTTCTTTCTTTCTTTCTTTCTTTCTTTCTTTCTTTCTTTCTTTCTTTTTTTCTTTCTTTTGAGGCAAGGCATAAGTGTAAATGACCAATAGTGAGTGAAAAATGTTCAGCACCACTGTCCATTAAAGAAATGCAAATTGAAGCTACACTGAGATACCATCTTACCCAAGAAAGACTAGCTATCATCAAAAAGTCACGTAATAAATGCTGGCAGGGATGCTGGGAGGAAGGAACTTTCCTGCACTGTTGGTGTGAATGTAAACTAGTACAACAACTATGAAGATCAGTGTGGAGATTTCTCAAGAAACTAAAACTAGAAATTTCATTTGACCCAGGTATCTCTTCTAGTTTTCTTCCCAAAAGAGTTAAAGTCATCATATTACAGGGATACATGCATAACCATGTTTATAGAAGCACAAATTTTAATAGCTAGATCTTGGAAACAGAGTATATTTCCATTAACAGTTGAATGGTTAAAGTAAATGTATTTATACACAATGGAGTACTACTCTGCTGTAAAGAAAGATAAATTTAAGGTATTTGTAGGCAGATGAATGCAACTTGAGAACATAATGTTAAGTGAAATAAGTCAGACACACAAGCTAAATGTTGCATGGTTTCTCTTATATGAGAAACTCAAATACATACACAACATACAAATATACTATATATATATATGTATATATATATATATATATATATATATATATATATATATATATATATATAATTGATAAATAGAAGTAGGGAGAAGTTCAAGTAATTCCCCAAATTATCTATTCTCTTGTTCCAAAAGTATTTCAATATATATGGTAATTTGTTTCATTTATCCTGCCAGTTTCTCTTAGTTCACTGAAAAGAAAGTTTTGTGGTATTATGTGTTTCTTTTTTTAAAGAAAGAGTATTTTGTCTATGACTTGTACTCTGAGTAATATTTTGGCCATTCTTTGTTTTTTCTTTATGTGGGTACCTGGAACCAAACTCAGGACCTCACACTTGCCAGGCAGGTGCTTATGCCGCTGAGCTATATCATCAGCCCAGGCCATTCTTTTAAGATTATGGTACACAGTGCATTAAATATTGTTATTCTCTAATCATTTTGTCATGAAATTTTGTTTTCTTTTTTCATAGAAGAGGAGTCATTTTTAGTATTTTCTTTATTAATGTCTACTTGCATTACATTAAAATAAAAAATAGTTGTTATGCTGTATTATTTAGGGAAAACAACATGAAAAAAATCTGTCCATATTTAGTACAGATGCAGTTTTTTTCTGAACATTTTTGATCTGTGATTGTTTGAACCATTGATGTGAAACCTGCAGATATGAATGGTAACTGTAGTTCTAGGATAAAACAGTCCCCTTCAGTGATCATGATGTAAGTGTGAATTTTCTAGGTCCACTTTGTTTTAGCTTGTATATAATCATGGACTTAATATTATTTAAATACTGTCTTCTGATGGACTGGAATTCTATCTTTTGACCTTAATCCATTGATAAGTATGGCACCTTTATGGTCCTGTGACCTTCCTAAAAACCCCACCTCTGAACATGTGAGCCTTATGGGGGACATTTTTGATCCAAACACAACAACTACTTTATCTTTACCACAAAAATAGAGTTTAAGAAAATCATTCTAGTTATTTGAATGTTCCACTGGCTGAGGCTTACGAATAAAAAATAAATTAAAATATCATAAAATGATATCATAATATTAATAGGTAAACATCATTAGTGAAAAAGATATTTGAAAGATTTACCAGCATACTTGGAGGAAAAAACCTATTGTGATTAAGTGGTGAAAATGTGTGTATGTGAATTAGAGCTGGAAAATACGTAGTCTGCAGTCATGTAGAAGAAAATATTCATGTTAGCTGAAGCTAGGCAAATCATCAAGTACAGAATGTGCTAATAATACCATCTTTAAAGATAGGAAACAAGATATTTTAAGTAGATTTAAGGTTTATTATGCAATGTAAAAATTCTGACCAGAACACAGTAAAGTTGGTTGATATTTCTGTGCCATTTGATTATCTTACCCTTCATATGATGCCAGTTTGGGTGTTTTTATTTCCATGTTAGCAATTATTTTTTATATTCAAGTCACAGTACTCAGAATATTATAGCTTTTGATATTTGAATTTAATATCCTTATAAGACAACTGCTGAATCCATTAGTTAGCCATCTGGTTTAGGGAAGTTTGCCTGCTATTTCTTTAGGCTTTCAAATTCTTGAAATGTTTTATACTAATGATCATTTGCATTTTAAATGCGTGCATGTGTGTTTATGTATATACTGACATCTTGCTATAATAGTTCACTCTTTTAGAGCTGAATGAAATATAAGGATGACTTCCAAGAAAATTTAATAATTGAAATGCCAAAATGTTCTCATTATAGAGTTTTGTTCCCGTGTATTATTTTCTTATGGATGTTGTAACAATTGCACAAGCTAGGTACTTTAAAACAAGACACATTTATAATTATGGAGGTCAGAAGTTTAAAATAAATTTCACTGGGCTAAAACCAAGGTGCTGGCAGGGCCTCCCTTTGGAAACTCTATGGGAGTCTCATTTTCTCTGCTTTTTCTAGTGAATTCCTTTTGTCACTTGTTGCATGATTCCTTCATATACAAAGCCAGCAGCTTTGCCTCTTGCTTCAGTCTTCATATGGTCCTCTGTAATAAAAAATTCTTCTCTCTTTAGTAAAAATATCCTGACCATTACATTTAGGACTCACTCCCAAATTCCTGCTTAATCTTTCCATTTCAATATTCTTAATTTAATTACATCTGAAAAATTCCTTTTGCCCTGTAAAATAAGATTCACAGATTCTAGGGGTTAGGACCTGGATATCTTTAGGAGCCATTATTGAGTTATGCAGGAAAGGGTTAACTCAAGAGACGAGTTATTCAAACTCTGCACATTGCAAATGTCATCAGGACCAGATGTTGGTCTACCCCTGAGAGGTAATCCCTGACTCCTTGGAATATAACACCTAATAAATTTTTAGGTATATATGAGGTTTTGGGCCGTAAGAGATAGTGCGGCTCATGCTGACAATATGATTCATAGTGAATGCTTGTTTTTTTTTTCTGCTTGATGCTGTAAGCCATACTATCAGTATGACCTTCTGGGGATGAGGGACTGGAGCCTGGGTCATTTACACAGGTGCTGCATGCTTATGCAATTGACCTCTGATAAAAATCCTGGACACCAGTGCTTAGGTAAGTTTAACTGGTTATCACTTCAAACTTAGCATCTGTCACAGCAGACTGTTAGTGAAAGAATTATGTAGTCTGTGAAGCTCCACTTGGAGAGGACAACTGGGAGCTGTGTCTGGGTTACCCTTGTGTCTGACTTTCTTTGATTTCTGGGTTTTCCTTGTGTCTGGGTTCTCCTGAGCCTGAGTTTCCCTTGTATGTAGGTCTTTTCCTATCTGAGTTCCCCTAGACAGTTGCTCTAGGTGCAGTTTCTCTTTGCTGATTTTCAGTGGTATCTTTTTACTGTAACAAATTGTGAGTAAAACAGCTTTTCTGAGTTGTGCGAATCCTCCCAAAGAATTATTCAGCCTCAGTGTGGTCTTGGGGGCTCCAACATATCAGCCTACCACCTCAGCCTAGTCCACTAGCAGAACTGTGGTTGACTGTAGAATGAGAGGTGTCTCTGTATGTACAATATGTTGTGTAAATACTATAAATATATACACATGTATGTATGTGTATCACAGAAAAGACCACCTTTGGTAAAATAGTAAAGCTGATTGAAAAATTGGAACATCACTAATATATGCAAACAGATTACCAAAAGCCATGGGAATCAAATGTTATATCAATATTTCATTGAAAAGAATGGATAGACAGTGAGGATATTTTAGCTCTGTATACTAATTTATAACCTCAATCCTTAGAAATACATGCAGAAATGTCATGTATGTTTCAAATATTTAAAAACAAAATATATTCCCAGGAATGACAGGAAATGAGTGAAATTTAATTTATGATGCTTTCATTACTAATTCACCCAAACTTAGTGTAAAAGTAAGGAATAGAAATACATGAATTACATGATATTTTTCTTTGTGATAACAGCCAGTATCTAATGAGCTGAAAAGACAAATTATGTCAGGAAATTGTTTCCTTTCTCTTAGAAGGAAATAGTGTTTAGAAAGTGATTACACTAATAAGCCAAACTTTGGTGGGGTCTTAATTTTGGGGAATGTTACCGAATGCAAAAAAAGGAAGAGTTACTGTTACTTCAGAGAAAAATGAATCAAGCAAGATGGACATCTGTATCAAGCATTTCTCACTTTAACACTTCTTGATCCTGAATCTTCCGTGAAACTATTTTATTTTGTGTATTTGTGTGTAGTAGAAATTAGTAAGTGGCTGGAGATATCTATATCTATCTATATATATATAGATATAGATATACACACACATAAATTACAGTAGACAAGGCATCTCGTATGTATGTGAGGACAAATAAGAAAAGCAAACCTTTAGAACACAATCCTAAGGAACACAGAGAAATCATAGGACTCCCTATCAAAAACTACAGAACTAGGACTTTTCAAATTTTCTAACTTTTTAAGGAGGTTTTGGTTGTGATGTGGGATACATTTTATTGTAGATAATTATTGAACTAGATGAATCCTAAAGTGAACTGCAAATGTATTTTTGCATAATTGTCAACCTTTTGGGTACATGAAGCAAAGGAATTGCCTGCCTGCGTCAAAATATACCAAGGAACACAGTAGTTGTAGGACTACTTATGAATTACAGATTTTGGGGCTGGTCTGTTGGATTTTGGATGTTTTTATGGGAAACAGAATCAATGTTTTGCAGTGTTATTTGTTGAAGCCCAAGAAAAAAAATTGGGGAGGGGGATTTTTAATGGAGAAATGAATGTGGATGGATCCTGAAAGTGGCTGTTTGACTTAGCTTCCTGACATTTTCATTTACAAAAAAAGATCTTGGAATTACTATGGAAGAAGTACATTGATTTTTTCAGGGCCAGGGTCATTGTTTCAAATTCTGGTAAGTTTATGTTGTACAACTCCAGAGGTGGCTATGAATTATGATTCTGTCATCTGCAAAACTTATTTAATTTCTCTGTGTCCTGGTTTCCTCATGTGGGAAATGGAAACAGCACCAATGCATACCTTATCAAGTTGTTATGGAGTTTAAATGATATAATACATGCAAAGTTAATTATTTGTTCCAAGTTTATAACATATTGTTATTATTAACTGCTCAAAGTAATGAAACAATTTCTTGAGGACCAGACTGGTTGTAAATAATTGAGACCTTTTTCCAGAAGTTGGAGGCATTTTGAGGACTTAGTTACAGAGTTGAGACCTTTCTCAGACGGAAGAAAGTGATTTTTAGTGGTTGTTAAAACATGCCACTGAAATATAAATAAATGCAGATAGATGATAGATAGATATAGATAGATAGATAGATGATAGAGAGATGATAGATAGATAGAGGAAAGCCTTCTGGATGGAGAAGTACCAGTAATTTCACAAAGTCTGTTGGGTCTGATAGTAGCATTTATGAGGCTTCATGTCTACTGAGGTTTGTTTCTATGGCAGAATGCCTACCACTATTCAAACCAATTATTCATAAACTAGAAGATGCAGGGATTTTTTTTTTTGGTCAGTTCTTGAGCACATATTAGGAGAAAAGACTTCTTCATACATGTGAACGCTGGAGAGGTCTTTGCATCCAACTGGACCAGAAGATACTGTGGAATACCATTGGGAACAATCAAGCTATGCTTGAACATGCTTTTGTGGGCGCAAAAAGTGCTTATAATAACACTGATGGGAGAAGCTTAGCATTATGAGAATTCTTAAATTATTGGTATTATTGAAGCTACTTCCAGAAGAGGGCAGAAATGAGGCAATGAGGCTCTCGAGAACTATGACAGATTGATAGGATTGTGACTTGAACCCCTCAACTAAACCTAGGAGCTGAAGGTGAGTCTCTGGGTAAAGTGTGAGCAGCATTAGCCAGACCTTCAGATTTCTATATCCACTTCAGGGCCTTGTTGGGGACCAAACCCTTTAATTGCTGTCAGTGAGGGGAGCCTGGTCACAAAAAGAAGAGCTGGGACCATTTGCCTACCTACGCGTGGTTGCTAGCAAGGTGAGTATATATAGGTAGATTATGGGGAAAAACCTAAAAGGAAGGGAATTCCTCTCAAAATTGCATTTGGCAGACAAGTTGACCATTGTTACTTAAATATCATGGTTATTTGGGAGGAATTTGGAGTTTTGTGATTATGCTTCTCTTTTCTCCCCATCCCATGGCACACACATAGCCCCTGCTTGGAAGACATTGGATTTTAGTGTGGAAATTGGGAGAAGGGTGAGGGGTTAGTTGTGCTTCATGCCCAGATTGATATGGATGAGAAGCACAAGGAAAAATCCTGTAGCAGTCCTGGGAAAGTCTCTTTAGTCTACATGGCCAGGAAGAGGGATTTGGGTCTGGGATAACCAGATTATCCACAATCAATATTTGAGATCCAGTAATAATGGTAAATACCTTCAACTTAAAAACTCACATTATATGTATTTGGGATTCATTCTACTTGTGTTATTTGATTAAATTTTCACAACAAATGAAGAAGGAAATATTATCTCCATCTTTACTAATGCTGAACCATGAGGTTCTAGAAGGAAGAGCTTGATTTCACACCAAAGAGGAAAGTGGAAAGGATATGAAATTCGTGTCCTTCCCAGGATGATAAAACTCTTCCAAACACATGGTTTTCAACTAGCACTGACATACATTGGGTAGATTACAGGATTTTTTGCAGATTACAGCTACCACTGCTTCGTTGTGCTGGTTGGCATCATTCTTTTGGTATTGTCGGATTTGCCTCCCAGCTCCTCTCATGATGCTGCTTTGAGACTTACCTCTGTCAGTCTTTCTCTTGAACAGACAGTGTATAAGAGTAGGCACACCTAAGTTAGTAGTGCCTTACCCAATGTGTGAAGAGTTTTTACTCTAGGTATTTGGTGATTTTTTTCTATTATATTGTGAGATAAAACTGCCATCGATGTTATCCTGCATATTACATGTAGATAACACTTAAACATCACATCCTGCATTTGGTTTCCTGAATGTGGTAAATACTTACCTAATAAAAAAGCACATATACACAAGTATAAAATCTCTGATGTTGGCATTTCCATATCTCTCATTTGTATATTTTTATTTTGTAAAAAGAATTAGGTAAAAGTCAGTGGTAGTTGATTACTGTCAAGGGAAAAAGTTATTTGAGTGGCCCTTGAAATTCTACTTTGCTAGACCCTGAGAGGCTCAGCATACAACTAAACAAATTCTGTTGGGGGATTTCAAGAGTGTTCCGCTATCTTTGAGATGTTATAGGAAAATCATTTGCTGACAGGATCCAAAGATAATGAATTGGGAATTACAGGGTACTAAGGATACAAGTTGAAAGTAGAGCACTTGCCTAGCGTGGGTGAGGCCTTGGATTTGATTCCCAATGCCAGAAAAAAAAATTGGAGAATTCACTGAGCATGGTGGTGTACACCTGTAGTCCTAGTACTCTGGGAGGCTGAGGCAGGAAGACCACAAGTTCATGCTCAGCCTGATCAATTTAGCAAAACCCTGCTTCAAAAAAAAAGAAAAAAAAAAAAACATTGGGGATATTGCTCAGTGAGAAGGTTCTGGTTTCAACCCCCTAGTAATGGGGTTCAACCCCCTAGTAGTGGGAGAAAAAAAAATGGGGCATTTAGTCTACATCAGGAACTTTCATATACTCTTTTAGTCCTCATTTCTCAGGTAATATTTATTTTTGGTCTTCTGCTGGGCATGATATAGTTAAATCCTTTCATAGTTGATATATTTAGAAAATTTTCTTTCTCTTCCCCTTTCTACTCCCATCATCTCCTTTTCTTCTCTTAGCTTTCTCTCTCTCTTCTCCCATCCCCCCTCTCCTTTTACCTCCCCTCCCATCCTTTCTTCTTTCTTTCTCTTTCTTTCTTTCTTTCTTTCTTTCTTTCTTTCTTTCTTTCTTTCTTTCTTTCTTTCTTTCTCTTTCTTTCTTTCTTTCTTTCTTTCTTTCTTTCTTTCTTTCTTTCTTTTCTTTCTTTCTTTCTTTCTTTTCTTTCTTTCTTTCTTTCTTTCTTTTTCTTTCTTTCTTTCTTTCTTTCTTTCTTTCTTTCTTTCTTTCTTTCTCTTTCTTTTCTTTCTTTCTTTCTTTCTTTCTTTCTTTCTTTCTTTCTTTCTCTTTCCTTCCTTCCTTCTTTTTTTCTTTCCTTCTTTCTTTCTTTCTTCCTTTCTTCCTTTCTTTCAGGACAAGAGAAAAGTATGAGAAATTTTAAGTGTCTGTTTAAAAAAGTTGTTCCCTAGCAAATATGAACAAGAGTAAATGATTCCCCCTCTCAATATCAAATATTTCTGCTATGAAATAGATAACTAGAAAAATTGTGCCCTTGAAAACATGTTTTTATGTTGTTGATATGAAGGTAAATATTAATTTTATTCAAAATTTCAGTAGTGTTTCATTGAAGATAGCAGTGAGAGGCTGTGGTGTAAAGGCAGAAGAGGAAAAATTGTGATACCCCCTTTCACCTTATAAATTGTAATCTTAGCTATTTTTTATTTTTTTCACACAGCTCTACACATTTTCACTTTCTCTCATATGATCCCATATGTATGGGAAAGGACAAAGTCAAAATATTATTTGCAGATGACATAATTTTGTACATAGAAGTCCCCCCAAAATCCACAAGAGACCCTTAGAATTAATAACCAAATTCGGTAATAGAGCAGGATATGAAATCAGCACACAGGGCCAGTGATATAGCTCAGAGGCATAATAAGCACTTGCCTGGCAAGCGCAAGGTCCTGAGTTTGGTTCCTGGTACCCACAAAAACAAAAACAAACAAACAAAAAAAGAAATCAGCACACAAAAATCAATAACATTCTTGTACACTAATAATAAATGTGCTGAGAAAAAAATTAGGAAAAAATACTACTCAACACCAAAAAATTAAATACTAAGGAATTAAGCTAACTAAGGAGTGAAAGATTATAACAAAAACTACAGTGCTCTGAAAAAGGAAATTGAAGAGGACATCAGAAAATGGAAAGACATTCTCTGTTCCTGAAAGAAGAAATTGAAGAGGACATCAGAAAATGGAAAGAAACCCTCTGCTCCTGGATAGGCAGAATCAATTTAGTCAAAATGGCAATACCTGCAAAATTATAAACTACAAAACACAAATTTAATGCAATCCCAATAAAAATTCCAAAGCAACATTCTTCAGAGAACTGGAAAAAAGAATCTTAGAATTCATACAGCACCAGAAGAAACCTAAAATAGTGAAAGGAATCCTGGGTAAAAAGAAAAAAAGTGAGAAGCATCACAATCCTGGACTTGAAGTTATCATACAAAGCTAGTGTAATAAAAACAGCATGATACTGGCACAAAAACAGACAAGAGAATCAATGGAACAGAATAGAAGATGCAGAAACTACCCCAAACACATTCAAGTATTTGATCTTTGACAAAGGGGCCAAAAATATACCTGGAGGAAAGATCTTCTTTAATAAATGTGCTAAGGAGAGTTGGCTATCCTTATGCAGAGGACTGAATCTAGATCCACATCTCTCACATATACTAAACTAAAAATGGATCAAATAACTAAATGTTAAAACAGAAAGATTTAACCTACTGGAATACAAAATAGGTAAAACTCTTTAAGTCATAAGCATAGGCAAGGACTTTCTGAAGAGGACCCCAGTTGGACAGAAAATAGTACCAAGAATCCACAAATGGGATCATATCAAATTAAAAAGATTATGCACAGCAAAAGAAACAACAGAATGAAAAACAACCTACAGAATGGGAAAAAAATTTCCAGCTATACCTCAGACTGAAGACTAATATCTAGAATATATAATAAATCAAAAAATTAGAACTCCCAAAATAAAAGACCCAATAAAAAAAAACAGGCAAGTGAAATGACTAGATACTTCATAGAAGAGAAATACAATAGCCACTAAATACATGAAGAAATGTGTAATATTGCTGGCCACTAGAGAAATGCAAATTAGAACAACAAGGAGATTCCATTTTACCCTGGAAAGAATGGCCATCTCTAAGAAATCAAATACAGTGATACCTCTGTTGTTGAACAGCTCCAAGCTCGAACTTTCCACTACTTGAACAGCAAAGTTTGAAAAAAATCTGCTCGGTGTTTATAACTTTGCTCGATAGTTGAACCAAAAAACTGACATGAAAAAACCTGTAAGGGCCGAGAGTGAGTAGTCGTGCATTGCTTCTTGCGGTGGACACAAAGGTCTTCAGTCTACACACTGCTCTCGACCAACAACATACAGTGCTCATGTTACTGCATTAAAATATTCATCATTGTGCTTTCTTTCATGCTTTGTGTAAAATATCATAACCATGGCTCCAAAGAAAGTTAGTGATACCAGCAGTAAAGCTAAGAGGAAAACTGTGAGAACCACAATAGGATTAAAGAAAGATATCGTTGCAAAATTTGTTAAAGTCCTAGAAAAATGAATTTGTAAGTGTAATTTTGAGTCTCGGAACCAATTATTTGGTTTTCCATTACAGTATTGTTCAGTATTGTTCAAATATGTTCAGTACTTGAACTTTTTGGTGTTTGAACACGAATTTGGAATGAATTGAGTTCAAAAACTGAGGTATCACTGTAATAACAAATGCCGGCAAGACTACAGGAAAAAGTGAACCTTTTTACACTGTTGGTGATTATGTAAACTACGACTACCGCTTTGGAAATCAATATTGAGATTCCTCAAAAAATTGACACTAGAAATTCCATTTGACCCAGCTATTCCCTTTCTAGGTATCTTCCTGAAAGAGGTAAAGACATCATATCACAGTGATACATGCATATCCATGTTTATAGCAGCATAATTCATAACAGGTAAATCTTGGAAGCAGCCTATATGTTCATCAACAGATGAATGGATAAAAAATGTGTATGTTTAATAATTCTGGGGTATAATTGGGGTTTTATAGGTAGTTAACATCAGACTTTTTTGCTCTGTACCCTGTTGCTGTCTGTTTTTAAGCCTTCCCAGTGGGTCCCATATCTGTGAAGTGTTTAGTCCCATATCTGTGAAGTGTTTCAGCTGTCTAAGGCCTGGCATTATGCCGCTCGGCCTGTCTGTGTTATGCTTGATTCTCTGATCCCTCATGTGGGCGCCAGCCCCCCTTGGCGCTCTACCTCTGCAATGTCCACCTTCTTCAGGTTCTCTGCTCTGCCTCTTCTGGTTTGTGTAATTTCAGCATTCTCTGCAAGTTTGAGAACACCTTTGATTAAGGATAGAATCAAATGCAGAATTCTTGTTTTTTTTTTTTTTTTTTTTTGGTGGGTACCAGGGGTCGACCTCAGGACCTCGCACACCAGCAGGCACCCGTGCCGCTGAGCGATATCACCGGCCCTTTTTTTGTATGTGGGTTCCGGGAGTCGAACTCGGGCCCTCGCGCTTGTCAGGCAGGCGCTTACGCCACTGAGCCATCTCACCAGCCCCTCAAATGCAGAATTCTAATTGTTTCAGTTTCAAACATAAATTTGTTCTGGTCCTTGACTACTTTGTTTTCTACCAGGCTTTCTTCATAATTTAGTTGCTAGCCAAGGATTTGGGGAGTTTCTGTTCTGTATTTTGATCTTATGCCTTCTGAGATTCTAGTGCTGCTGAAATTTCTCCCTTTAAATTGTCACTTGCTTTCCAAGTCTGAACTCCTTCTCTCGCACTTTTTGCTTATGAGGATGTTGTTTTCCTCCCTGCAGTTTATCAGCTGTAGCTATGAGGGTTGGGCAGGCCTGGGTTGGATGGCCAGAAACTTAAAATTCTTAACTATAGTAAAGTTTTTAAAAATCAAACCTTCTTTTTGTTTTTGTTTGTGTTGAATATTTTCTAAAATCTTTTAGTCATCCTGATTTAAATTTTATCCAGCATTTTATTGTTATCTGTGAGGCTTCTCACAGTTGTTTTACTCTTTTACCATTACTGACAATTGATCCACATCTTTATAAAAATGTTTAATAATAAATTGTAGGCATCATATCATTTCAAATTTAAATATTTCTTATGCACCTGCAAAAATAAGAGACTGTCTTAAATTGTCCCTGACGTTATAACACTTAAAAAATTAAAAATGAATCTTTATCTTCTGATACCTGGTTAACTTTAAATTTCCCCAATTGCCTCCAAAATATCTGTTATGTTGAACCAGAATTCAAGGTCTACAGTCCCTTGATATTATATCTTTTAAGTCTCTTTCACTTTGTAATTATTTCCTCCTCATTTCTCTTCTTCCTCCTCTTCCTTCTCTTTCTCCTCCCCCTCCTCCTCTTTCTCCATCTCTTAGTGACATTAACTTAGAAATAAAGAGTAGTTTTTCTGTGGAGTATCTCATATTTGAGATATATGTGCTATTGTTTAACTTGTTCTTCTGTTTCTTGCATTTCCTATCAATTTGAAGTTAGAAGCAACAGTTTGATCAGAAGAAAGTTAAACATTCTTAGCAAAAATATACCCAAGATATTGTGACATACTTCATGATTCTTTCTACTGTGGCAGGACCCCTCCAGAAGGGATGTGGCCAGGCCCCTCCCAAAGAAATGCGGTGAGGGCTTCTCAGAACAAAGGAAGACAACATGCAGAATTAGTTCCTATGTACGCATGTGTAGTTCTAGCAGGCTCTGTAACATAGACCGTACCTGATCAGGCTGTAGTTTGTTAGTGTGTTACCATATATGGGAGAGAAGACACAAGGATTGTATAAAAGATGAAACTGCCATGCTTGGGGTCAGCCTTTGGACGTGAGTCTACTGAGTCAGTGCCAGCACGAACAAAGGCTACTTCCGGGAAAGAGGCTGGGTATTTCCTCTCTGTGTGAGAATCTTGCTACACTATTAAGGTACACATACAGTCTGGTTGTTCTACTATTAGCCTTACTGGTGGATTTAGGAGGTCTTCACACTTTCTTTCTTTCTCCCTTTTTTTCCTTGTATTTTGGGACAACATCTTGCTATGTAGTGCAGTTTGCTTTAAACTCATTATGTAGCCCAGGTTGCCTTGAACTTGAACTCATGATCCTCCTGCTTCACCCTCTTGAGTGCTGGCAGTACAGATGTGCTCCACCATGCCTAGCTCCGGGTTCTTTCTTTAGGAGATTACTTGATCAGCCAATTTAGGATGTCCCATCTAGGTCCAAAGTTTTTATTTTAGAATCACATTTCTCTCTCCAGGTCTCCTAACTCATGCCATGGTAAAAATGAGAACTGACCTTCAAATCCTTTCTAGCTCTCACTGAATCCACAAGATTAAAAAAAAAAAAAAACATCTGTATTGAAATTGATTACTTCAGTCAAACGTCTAAGGTGTGTACCATAGCACAGCCAAACGTCCTCAGGTTTCTATATTCCCATCTCTTGCGTAGTTACACTTTCTAAGCTTCTGGCTTGTAAAAAAGAAGTCATTATTATGCAGATAATTTACAATTCATTTGTTTCATTTGATTAATGTAAGCAGTAAGAGTCAAAAAATTCAAAAGAATTAAAGATATTCATTTAGAACCTTAAGTTTTTGATACTGATTTTGCTGACCTGCTATTCATTATGTATTGGCTTCTTGAATCACAGAAAATTTCTTTTTTTTTATATTATTCAGCTCAAGTCAGTTTCTATATATTAGATTATATCAGCTTGAGTAAATTGGCTTTTATATATCTTAACTGGCACTCATTTCCATGGGCAAAATAAAGATCTTTGAAATATCTTCTTATTTGATTAGGGCTTGTATTTTTTAAGCCTCTTTCTTTCTCTTTTGTAAATCAGGATTTAGCCGTCTTAATTAGAAGTGCTAGACCCTACAGCCAGATTTTAAATGAAGCCAACAGCTCCACTTTTTGAAATGGCAGTGGTCTGAGGAGACCTTTCTTTATCACCATTCGCTATGGCAGGAGGAAGCAGAGCAATTACGACTGCACTGTAATTTAATACTGTTTCATTAAACATTGTCTTTCTTCTTAGTAAGGAGTTCTGGGATTCATGAGGATGTCCATTTTCTGTGAAATACTATCCCATTTACATAGATTAATTCACAATCTATAGTCATATTATAAAAACATAAAGATATAAACATGAACTAGAGTTTGAGTAGAGAATAAAAGTGTAAGAATCAATTAACTCGCATCCTTTAAAAATTATGCTATTTTAATAGTTAGATACGCTTTTCCTTTTTCTTACCTGAGGTACTGTTCTGTTTTTTACATCAGACTCCTGACATGTTAGAGCACAGAATAGTAATTAAAAGTTGGTTTATGTTCTCAAATAAAATTTAAGTAAAGTAGATTCAATTTATTGCATAAAGAGATGCTTATTTTAAAGTAGTAGGTGTTCTTTTAGCAGACGTTATTTGCTGCTTAAATTACAGTTTGCTTTTTCTTAGCAGGAAATTCCCTGAAGCAGTAGCATGTTGGACATTTTAGAGGACTTATATAGAAGGAAATATTTTTCTGTAATGCTTTCTGCGTAATAGTGTCATAGAAATATAAACTTTCTCTTAATACCAATTATTATTTTTCCCAAAGGGAAACAAAAACATTGTCACAAATGAAAAGATTTTCTTCTAACACCAGATAAACTGGTATTTATTTCATCTTTCAAACCCAAGGAGTCCTTTATTCCTCCAGATCATGTAATTCATATTATTTTATGTTTTCTGTATTTTTGCATGTATTTTTTGTCTGTTTTCACATGTATGTAATAAATTTGCTCCACAGCATTTAATATGCAAAAAAGCCACATTCGCTTATTTTTCTGATTTCCAAATAATATTTGGTTCAGGCGTCACTTAACCACAATATTTTCAGACCTCAGAAGCATATTCTCCCCAGCCTCTGAGTTTCCTGTGTTTGATTAGCGATCTCTCAGTGTAAATATGGAATCCCACGTTAATAATTTCCTTGGTCACAGGTATCTCTAGTGGATTGTCTAGATGCAAGGTGTAGGATTGGCTCCATGACTGTGGCCAATTCCACCCAACCTGTTCTCCATTACCAGGTGGGTGTTTAAGTATTTTTCTTTTCTCTTCTCTAGGAATCCTGCTTGTCAGTAGTGACAAGGCAAATGGGTGTCAAGAAACCTAATTTTTTTGTTGTCATTGTTGGATCAAGAGAACTTCTCTTTCAGAGTTCATATTGGTACCATGTGTACTGTATTTGTACAAGACCATGGTTTTGCAAACTTCGAAGAATGAGGAGATTAGAAGTATTTTTATTGGAAATAAGAAGAGGAAGAACAACTCTTGGATTTTCTGGAGAGGTCCTGAGTGGGATGCTATGGGGCCCTTCAATCTAGAGTCACTTTTAGCTAACCAGGGCACAGGAATTGCTTAATTGTTAGTACACTGTAATCATGGGTAGTGGTGTAAAGTTAAAAAAAAAAACCCTCAGGATTTCTTATACAGTTTTTTCACGTAGTGGTTACAGTAAACTGGGGTCTTAGGAAGAAACTGGTTATTTTTCATTATAATTTTTTTGGAACTCAGGAACTTAGTAGAGGGTGGCTGCACCTTTCCTTTAGGAGGACATGGGCTGCATTCCACGTTACCTGAGGAAGTTCATTGTATTTTAAGATATTTTATACATCATGTTTTTCTGAGACCCCCCCCAGTGGAACTTTAGATTTCACATCAATTATGGTGGATTCTTTTCATAGGTACTATGAAATGTCTAAGATATGTCCATCAAAGCAGAAGGGAGCACTTCTGCTTCCTTAGAGGTTGGTTGATATTTTGAAATATACTACTACTGTACTTGAGCAAAGCAAAGATCTTTCAGATTTTTCTAGAAATTTCAATTCTTCATTCCTGTTTAGGGTGTCTGAATGTGGCCACTACACTGTTGGCAGACCACCGAACACACTCAGGTGGACAGATGTGGGGCCCAGTCCCTTCATTCAGCATTCAGTTCTGATTATTCTCCACAGATGTGAAGTTGTCATGATTGTTTTCTCGAAATCATTTTATTCCAACTCTAAAAGCTATAATTATTGTTGGGAAATTTATACTCAAAAAGAATTTTAGAAATCTGGAGGGAGATTCCCATTATACAATATAAATTTTTTTCTCCAAACATGCCACGCATTTATTTAAAAAAACAAAAAACAAAAAACAAAAAACAAAACAAACTAATGTAATGTTTTTTCACTGGGGTTGCTATGAAGTTCATTCTATATCATTTGGGGTCCACTTCTTCCTAGTCTCTCAGGATGATACAAGATCCCCAAACATGCTTACTCTAGAGCAGGGTTTCTCAGTCTTGACACTCTGACATTTTAGACCTGCCTGATAATTCTTTTTTGTTGTGAGAGGCTACTGTGTGCATGGTAGGGTATTTAGCAGAAATCTCATCCTCTGTCCATCAGATGCCAGAAGCATTTAGTGGTGTCTAGGTGGGAAAAATAGAACACTCCTCTCTGATTTGGGAAAAAACAATTTTCTCCAGGTACTGGCAAATAAATATCCCGTTGGAGGGTAATTGCCACTAGTTGAGAAACACTGCTCTGGAACAATTGTGGATGGGAAGGTCTAATTTCAGCTCTAACTTTCACGGCTACTACTTTCATTTTACCCGGGCAATGCCTGCTTCTCATTGTCTGAAGATGTGTCCAATGTTTCCAGAGTGGAGTACTCACTGACTAGTCTCTACACACACACACACACACACACACACACACACACACACACACACACACACACTGGTTCTCCCTAGGGATTTTTTAAATTTTGGTAGTGCTATGTAGACAGGGCAGAGTTCTTCCTCAGAGATTTCATTTCCACTGTGTGGAGACCCAGTTCTTTCCGAGTTTAGATCTTTTTTTGTTTTCATTTCTATAGCTCTCCTCACCTTAGCAAATCTTATACTGTTAAGAAATGAGTTTTGAGAATAATGCAAAATTATCTTGGAAAAGATGAACTGTACTTCCAGGACACAAAGCTATTTTTTATTTATTTATTTTGGGGCAGTACCCAATATAGAAAACTGTTATTTGTGTATCCCCCTTTTTTTGCTTGCTTACTTATTTATTTACTTATTTGTGATGTTACTATTCTCTTATTCCTCTCCCTTCCTGTATTCTCACTTTATTTCTTCTCAACCCATTTTCTTTATGTCATCCTTTATGTTTCCTCTCCAAAGATAGCAATTGTGGTCACAGAAAATTTAGCTATATGGGAAGGAATGGAAAGCATACCTACCCTACATCTCTGTTGATTCAGAAGTGTGTTAAGAGAGAGGTTAGAAGTTACACCGATTTTCCCAAGATGAAAAAAGTTGCATGTGTTTGGATGGAACCTCCAAACTATTATTATAAAGTACAAAATAATCTTTGAGAAATTCATAGTGACAGTAAAATGGTTTGCTTCTTCCTTCCTCCCTCCCTCTCTCCCTTCCTTCTTTCCTTTTCATCATTTCTACCTTTCATAGCAGACAGTGAAAATAGGAACTTTATTTTTTAAATTAAGTTTATTGGTATATTTTAGGTATATATAACGATCATATTCATCATAGGGAATTTGTACATGATATAACTTGATTTTTTTTCCTTCCTCTATTTTCCTTTCAACCCTCTTCCTCTTCATATTTATAAAAGCTTTGTTTCCACAAAATGGAACTTTAAAAGTTAGATTTTTTTTTTCTTTTAGAGATAAGGAACTTCCCCATGCTTCCTCCTGTTGAACATATAACCAACAGCCCCTCCTCTCCTCATCCCAGATGAATGGACAGAATATGCAGATGCTGACACCAGGGGGCTGTGGAGGCCAGTTTACTTTCTACAAGATACAGGAGGATGAGCCGAAGTTGGCTGGAAATGATAACGCCAGTGTGGAGCACTGCATCGTCTCTCTGTGCTCCCTTTCCTTCTGTTCCTTACTATAAAAGACTTACTTTTACACAGTGAAATAGTGATTTCAGGCAAAGGGCCTCCTCTAAATTCTTGGAGCTAGCTTTGCACATAAAACCTTTTTCTTTTGCCAAAATATATGATCTCTGATTTGGTCAGGGGCAAGCAAACAAGCCTGAGAATATGAACCTAAGTGGCTGGCAATCGATCAATCTTTCTTTCTGATTCATTTTGTTTTTCATCTTCAGCTGGGAGCAAATATTGTCTGAGCCTTGAAATCAAGAGCTTTGGATTATCTCCAAGAATGAGGGAGCAGGCTGAAGGCAATAATGTATAGCATAGTGGAAATATTTTGCCATGGGAGGGATAGCTACTATCATTTCTTGGAACATTAAAAAAAATAACTTTTGAATCAGTGTGAAGGTTGGGGCAGGCTTGAGACTCATCCACAAATTTAGGATGGAAAAATTTCTGGCAGGGTTTCTAAGACTGGAAAATCACTAATTTTCTTCTTTATCCACAGGAGGTCAGGAAACTTATTTAACCCCTGTATAACAACATAGTGACTATAGTCTCAGCCACTCCTCAAGTCTGACCATGTTCCAGGCTATGTTTTCTGCACTGGTGTCCAGCTCTGCTCCCCCAAAGCACTCCTCACAAGGCCTTTGGGGACTGTGGATGAGGTTGAGAATATCTGTCCTCTGACTCTCTCCTTCCCCTTCAGGCTGGCTGAGGCATGCAAGCAGCCTCCATATTCACCGAGGGGGCCCTGTTGCTGTAAGGATGAATGTTTCAGAGCTAATTTTTCAAAAGGTGTGTCCTGGTGATGAAGTTAATTTTCCATGTTTGGAGAGCCAGGCACCAGTCCACATTCGACAGATGGTCAGCCATTTGCATTTCTCTGCAGCAGGGAATGTCTCAGAGCTCACCGTCCACACTCTTTGCTTTTCGTTCAGTTTATTTGGATTTTCCTAGACAGTAATCTGGAACCCCTCACAGTGACGGTATAGATATTTCCACTCTACTGTGACATATGTTCTGAACTTTATGCTTCCAAATACTGTATTGAACATGGTTTTACTGTAGAGCCTGAACTTCTCCCCACCTTTATCACTGTTGTAGGACAGTCTGACTTGTATCCCCTGGTACAGTTCTTACATTTGTCTAGGCTCATCTTCATTGATGCTAAACAACCTGCACAGACTGTAACTTAACTTGCACCCAAATTCAAGCCAGTTGTGTCCTAGATGATGCTGTCATGTGTAATAATGTTTTAAGTTGACTCATGCTATACTTCAGTATGGAAATAAAACAAAGCTAATTGTTTTCAGTAAAGCATTGCAGATTTTGGGTACCTGATGGATTACAGATAGAAAGAATAATAGGAGGAATCTCACTACACCTGAGAAATAACACTGACCCTGAACGTTCCATTCTCCATGTCCCGTGGACTTGGCCTCATTTTATTGCTTTTTCTGCTTTTGTCAGTAAATATCTATTCTGAATTTTGACTTTATCATTCCATATGTATTTCACATTCCCTGTATCCCTTACATTTTAACTTCATATTTCTACGGTTTGAGTGGTCGTCGAGCATAGTAGTAAGAGCACAGACTCCAGAATCAGACCGCCTGGGCTGAACACCGGGGATCTTATTTACTATCTGTGTTGACGGTAGAAGTTATTTAATTTCTTTATATTTACTCCAGTTTTTTTTTAAAGCCATAAAATGCTAATAAGCATCCAACTTCTTTGGTTCAAAGTATAACTTATTTAATATAGGTAAAATATATGTATTTTAGATCATAGAATGGCACCTGTGGATAGGAAGCTCCATTTTAAATATTTGCAGTGTATCATTATCTTAAGCAAATAATTTTGCATAGAAATGATGCCATGTCATGTATATATATTCTTTTGCAGCTTTCTTTATTAGCTTAATATTATGTTTGAGACATTTACATAGCTACATGTAGTCATCTTTTATTGGTATTTCATTGTGTATTTTACTCCAATTTATTTAGCCATTCTGCTCTTGAAGGACATTTGTGCCATTCTCAATTATTTCACACTAACAAAGAATTTTGCTATAAATACATTTTGTGTGTCTCCTTATTCTCAAGAGCAAGGTTTTTTCTTCTTCGTTAGGTAATGAATAGATCTTTTAATAGTCCAACCTGCACAGCTCCATCTTTCTCGTGAAATGCACTGATCTCACTATGTAATAAAGTTTAAGCTTGTTGATTAATGATAACATAGACTCTTTTTGTCTAAGTGAGCTATTGTAAATATGATTTTTATCTCAGCATGGATGGTAAGTTTTCACATTTCACATCTTTCCATGTCCCTTGCTAAGGTGGCCTCTGTGTTTTACTGATCTTGTGCCAGTAGAGGGGTAGTCCGGGGGGACCAGGACCTTCGGCTCTCTGTGGGATCTCGCTGACTGAGCCTCTCTCTGCGCTGGCATCCACTATTGAACATTGTGGGCCTGATTGTTTTTACCGGTCATAAAGTTGCCACAAACTGAAGCTATTTTATTCTAATCTCAGATCTCTGCTGTTTCCTTGGCACTTTCAATAACTCTGCAGTCATCATGCCTTGAGTCGAGAGTTCTGAGCTTGTGTAGGAACTGGATAGACTGTGGAAGAGGCAAGAGTGCTGCTCCAGGTTGCAGAGGCATCACCCCGTAATACTGCCCCTGCATCAGACTGGCTGTGCTGCATGTGGGGAGCACCCTGCCAACATCCACCTACAAATTAGATATGGAAGGGAGTGCCACGACCCCACTTGATATCCTTTGGCTTCCTCTAAGACGCTTCTATTATGCCTCTCTTGAGCATTCTGTCTCAAGATGGGAAAAATACTCATATTTGGTTTCTCAATTTTACCTGCTTCTGATATTTGGGACTTCTTTATGAGCAAGAAAGGCCGTGACTGCTCATCCTTTTCCTGTCGGGAAGGACTTCCCCTATGGTCTGCTTCCCCCAACTCTGTCTTGCCTTCTTCTGTTCAGGCAAACTAGCAGGCAGAGTGTAGAAGGAAAGTGCTTTAAGATTAAGCACAGACACAAGTGTGTCAGAACGTTGAACCTGCTACCCAAATGCCACAACACACCTTCTAAAAAGTGTGAAAGGCCAGGTATGGTATTGCACACCTGTAATCCCAGTGCTCAGGAGGTTGAGGCAGGATGAAAGCTGTGAGTTTGAGGCCAGCTTGGGCTACATAGTGAGTTCAACACCAGCCTGGACTACACAGCAAGACCCTGTCTCAAAAATCTAAAAAAAAAAAAAAAAAAAGTGTGAACGTATTCCTCACCATAGCACAGCAGGACATTTACACCTGGATGCTGATGCGAAATGGGAATATATGGTTTCTCTGGTTCTTATTCACTGTGGGACAGTCAGAAACTGAATTTGAAAGTGAATTGCTGGGGTCAGAAATCTGGTTTTGAGGAGTAATTATTATGTATAATAAAAAGTGCTTCAAGCAGCCACATATCTTCCAACTAGAGGTCTTTGTGTTGTGAGGCGCAGCCTCAGAGATGGAGGAGTGAGCATCAACCTAAGGGTAGCAGGTAGAGGAAGTCAAATGCTTGGCAGAACAAGGGCACAGATCCTTGCTCCCTGTGGCCAGCAGAGCAGGAGCACGATGCCCCCATGGGGCCCATCTACATTTTGTGTGGATGGCAGATGCTGATTTAGCCAGAACTCTGTTATCATCTCTGCACCAAAGATTGATGTGCCTCTCAGAGTAAGATATTTCATGTCTTTTGCCTCATAACTATAGGTTAAAAGAATTAAGGGACAAGGAGAAGTCAAAGTGACCATTTCAGGCAGTCATTATCTTGCTCATAAAAATGTTCTATAAACTTGCCAGTATTATTAAAGGTCAGTTAGTTTAAGCAATTGCTTCATTTCATGGGTGCATGGGGTAAAGGGCTATATATTCTCACACATATTCATATATGGCTGCTCTCGTAGAGAAGCAATTAATTAATTTAGGTAAGGTAAACAGGAAGGATAACAAAAGCATTCTACTGCAGAAGCACTTTCCTAAGAAGAGAGCAGGGAGCTTATTTAGGAAGCTGTTTGCTTTTGTGAAAATCCTCTCAAGACATTAGTTATGGGAAGAGGAGTTAGAATCCAGCATTCAGGAATGAAAGAGTCTGGCTTTGTGCAGGAAAGGTGGAGGTTGATTAAAGATTCAGTATTGTCACCCTTGAGTGCTGGGTAATGCCAGCTAACCAGGTGTCAAGTTCATAGACTCAATTTAATGGCTTGATGATGAGTCATCTTGGTGTTTTTTTTTTTTTTTTTTAACAGTTATGAGATAACAAAAGCTGGAAATAAAGTTAGGCAGAAAGGAAGAAAACAAAGACTATCTCTAGCAAACATTTTAATTTATTCTCACTCTGTAATAATATTGTATGAATTTTTGGAAATAGATGCTGGTAAGTCAAAGATCTTATCAAAAGTTTATGTGTATATATAAATCTGTATAATATAAATGAATAAAGCAAATGATACAGTGGATAAATTAAAATAGATTACTAAAACATGTTCACATAATTTTAAAAGGGCAGGAAAGGAAGAAAAAAACAAATTCATTGAGGACACAAAGAAAAATACTGTAATAGAGCAGTAGATCTAAATTCAAACATCACACAAACACCCTCACCCACAACCGCCCACACAAACGGTGTTATTTCCTGCTTTAATTTGACAAGTAGTTTTGGCTGTTCTTAACCTGTTAGTGTTCCATTTCCATTTCCATATTTATAAAGCCAAGTTCATATTCCTGGCTCTTTATCTCACCGCAAGGGTTAGGAGGGTTAATGGACTCTTCCGATGATTCTGAATATCAGCCTTCCAAAGTGCAGCCTCAAACTCTTATTTTCCACACTAGACCATAAAAATCTACTGAATGAAAACGAATGGATAAGAAACGTTGCATTTTCTTCCTCTAACATTTGCACCCTTCACCCGTGACACTTAGCTCTGATACTGCAGATCCCATCCTATACCTTAACTCTCCTATAATGTCTGAGAATTGGATTTTGGAATTGGAAACTGAGATATATTCTACTAGTTGGTGTTGACAGATTTTCATAATATGAAGGTTGAGAATTTTTCAGCAGCAGGCCTGTGAGAGTTCAGACAAGACAGAGAAAGAAGAACGTGCTGGAGTGTGAGAGAGCAAGGCAAACCCTGGAACTCACAAAGGGCAGAAGCAGGTTTGGACCCACGGGTACCATTGTACAGAAGAATACAATCCCCAGGGAGAAATACAATCCTTGTGATTAGCATCAGTAGCAGTAAGACAAATAACCTTTAAAAATAGGAGAGGTAGCTTGAAATTTCCCATTATTTTGCTATGCATTCTGTGCAGATCCTTTATCAGTTTTTTTTTTTTTTTTTTTCCTTTCCCTGGAAGGTTACAGCCTGATTGTTGTCATGGAACAGCTCTCCACTCCAGCTTGCTTTCCACAATGCTACTAAAAGGCTGTAGTGGCTAGCATCAGACCCTTTCTGGGGAAAAAGCTACATCATTTTCAAGGAGAGCTAAAATAATTTAGTTCAGCAAAATACCGTTATGATTGGCCAGCTCAAAAGAGTTGCTGAGCTGGCTATAATTCATCTGCTTCCTTTAACAGCTCTACCATTCAAATTGCATTTGAACACTGAAAACAAATATGCTTTCATCGTACGTCTGCAATCTTTAACACGGCTTTAAAGTTCCAGAGGAAAATACCGCATTGCAGCTCTCCTGCGTATGCCGCGAATCTCTGTTGGCTAGCGGCTGCAAGGGGTGGGGGAGGGGGAGCACAACTGCAGCCTGTTTTCAGCTCGACTCAGCAGATCCCTTGGCTACAGAATATAATGAGAAAAATATCCTCAGCTGGCTTGGAGGCATAAAGACTGGGGAGAGAAGGCTAGGTACACCGGTACTAATTAAGCAGGTTAGGTTATCTTCATTATTCATTTAAAAATGATCAGAAAATAAACGTGTGGTTTGTCTAATCAGGCCATAGATTTTCTTCAAATAGGCATTTTTTTTTTTTGAATCCTGGAGAATTTATGAAATAGATTTGAAATGCCCGATATATTCGGGCCATTTCCACAAGACTTGGTTAATTTTAACCACAGCAGATGGACCTTCCACATCTTGCCGGCCACAGACTAGCCAAAGAAAGGCTGAGCAAGCTGAGATAAATTCAGTGAAAGATTTATAAGGTGATGGTGTTCAGTACAGAATTCCCTCATGTGTGCACACGTTCTCCATGCATTTCTTGAATATTTCCACCTTGTTCTAGGCACTGGAAATACAGAGATAAAAAAGACTCAAATCATCATCATCAAGTAGCAGTTCTCAAGGGTGTAGAGTGACTTTCAATCTCTCTTCTTTCTTTGCTTCCCAAGACCTTGGACTTGCCCCACTGCAGTGTTTGTGTCTTAGTACAGCTGATGTTGTTTCATGCTTCTCTTTAAGTCTTTGCTGCAGTTCCATTTGTTAAGAAGTGGAGAGCACAGGAGATAAACAAACATCTGTTTTGCCCAAAGTGACTGTGCTTTAAGTACTATTATCCCCCCTTTACAGATGTGGACTGTGAGGTAAGGTAACTTGCCAAAGGCCTTTCAGCTGGAGAGGAGTAGAGCTGATTCCAACCCCTTCTCACTCACCTCCTGTCCCCAGTGTGGTCTGACAAGAACGTCTTGGCCTGGGGAGAGTGGAACTGGACCAAAGACTACTAGGACTCCTAAAAACAAGTCAGAAGTCTGCTAGACATGTTTTAGTTTACACTTTGACCTCATTTATGAAAGCCCATGCAGTCTTTCCACAGACCAGGTGGGTATCCCTTACTAAAATTGCTTCTGATCAGAAGTGTTTTGGATTTTTTAGATTTTGGAATATTTGTATACACATAATGAAATATCTTGGGAATGGGACTGAAGTCTAAACACAAAATTCATTTATATTTTCATTTGTACCTTATGCACATAGCCTGAAATTTTAGAAAATAGTTTTCATGCAATTGAGTTTTGGGTGAAGCTCATCACCTAAATTCAGGTGTAGAATTTTCCAATTGTGACATTACGTTGATGCAAAAAATTTTGGATTTTGAATTTCAGATTTTTGGATTAGGGATGCTCAACCTGTCATAATTTTAACTCAGAGGATGCTTAACTGCACTAAAGATCTAGTTTGCCAAAGGTCTGCTTTTTCTTACTGTTTCCTCTCCCCAGTGAATAACGGTATCAGCTGTCCTTATTACTATTGTGTTGTCTACTTAAAATAGTTATTCAGATGGTTTCCTTCAGAAAAACAGCCATCTACAATTCTACTTTAGCAACCCAGAGCATTTCCTCTTTAATGGTATAAAGAGAATCAAAAAATTTATTTTTTGAGACTTGAGCTTTTTCATAACATGTGTCTTCTAAAAATCCTGTCTCCGGTTTAAACAGAGAAGCCTTGGCTTTTACTCCAAAAGCAGGTTTGTCTGGGAAAAAAGTTTTGTAGCTGAGAACAGTTTGAAAGAGGCTCTCAAAGAGCTTTTGTTCTTGCCTGTTTAACAGCTGAAGGTTTAGAGAAGCCTACGTGAGTTCACCTTTTGCATTTGAGTCCAAAACCTGAATCCATTAAAGGGCTCTCTTGAGCCTGCAGTGTATTTCAGTGCTCCTAGGAGGGTGCTCCTAGGAGGTTGCTCCGGGCTCAAGTAACTGGTTTGCAATTGCATAGCCTCAGGCTCTACTGTCTTTATTTGGAGGAGGATGGGAATCTGGGAATTAGTTCAAAAGCTGCAACCACTTTTCCCTTTTGTCTCTACTGTCTGTTGTTCAGCATCGGTTCCACACCACTGCAATATCTTAAGAACTATTCTGGAGGACCTAGGTCATAGCAGTTAGAATTCATATCATTTTAACACTTGTCACTTTTTAAAAAATTATTGTATTATTTCTTATCTTTGTAACTATATAACCCATATGTACTTTTGGAAATTTGAGGAATGAAAAATTATTGCAGGCATTTTCTCTAGCTTTCATTTGTAGTTTTTGGAGGGGGGTTTGGGGAGAGAGAGAGAGAGAGAGAGAGAGAGAGAGAGAGAGACTGAGAATGAATATAGAGAATGTTGTGTGGGGGTCTTTGATCTCTGACAGCCAGATTATGCAGAGAAAACTTGTAAACTGCAGAAGAGTAGGGATGTAGGAAACAGGAGGCATTCATGGTTGCCTAACTGCTTAGAAGACATTTTCCCCCAAATTAATTCATAGGCTGTGCATATATTATATCTGCACATATATTAGGTAGAGCAGGACCACTTGAGCAGATGTAGAGAGGGGCTGCTCACACTAAAATCTGTCACTGTGTTTTGATGTGAAACAATGGCTCGTCTGTTCAGCTACATTGGCAAGGCCAGACAGGAAGGTGTGGCCAACAGGTATAATTCTGGGGCTGAAGTTGGAACTCCACAGTGGAGGATCAGAGGGCAGCTTGCTGAAGATGTTGGGGTTTGTGACAGTGCAACAGAGCATTTCTCCAGAAACGCTGTCCTGGCTCCAATCCCAGTTGTGTGCTGCAAACAAGTGTCACTTTGATTATGCTACTCCTCAGCCTCAGCATCCGTAATAAGGAGACCTAGTTTTTAGTTTTTTTTTTGAGATCAATGACCTAGTAAGTTTAAAGTATTGGGACAGTGATTGGTACAGAGAATATATTCAATAAATGTTAGATATTAATTGAATCATTACTACATTTTATTGATAAAATCTGGCAGAAAACAACTAGTTTTTCTCCAATTTAACTTCTTTTCCTGCGGTACACACTGCTACTAGGGGTCCAGTCTTCACTGTCATAGGTAAGACTATCAAACTAGGCTATGAGAGATGGTTTTGTGGGCAGAAGTGAGCACTTAACTCCTGAGACTGGTCTGTGTGAACCTCATATGCAGCTTTCAGCTCTTTCTCCTCCATCTGTTGCCCCCATCTCCTGGTGGTCATGGTTCAGCTGGGGACTTTAAAATATGAAGAGTAATGAAGCAATGGTGGGGAAGGAGCCTGGGTCCTTGGATGATAGTATGGACACATACTATTAAAGCACCCTTTAATAGCTACTTCTGCCACAAGTTGGCTTGAGCTAGAAGCAATGCGACTGTGTGAAGCCACTGAGATTTCTCTCTCCTTCCCTTCCCTTCACTTTCCATCCTTTCTTTTCCTTTCCTTCCCTTCCTTTCTTTTCCTCACTTCTCTCTTTCTCTTTCCTTACTTCCCCTCCCTCCTTCCTTCCTTTCTTCCTTTCTTTGTTTCTCTGTTTCTTTGTTTCTCTTTCTTTCTTTCTTTCTTTCTTTCTTTCTTTCTTTCTTTCTTTCTTTCTTTCTTTCTTCCTTCCTTCCTTCCTTCCTTCCTTCCTTCCTTCCTTCCTTCTTTCCTTCCTTCACAGGGTATTGCTTTGCAGTCCAGCCTAACCTCAAGCTTACAACCCTTCTGCCTCGGCCTCTCAAGTGCTTAGGATTACAGATGTTTATCACTTGCTTGGTGATGCTACAGAGAATTCTGAGTTAAGGTGTTTAGCAGCTAGGTACTTTCATTTTATGACATAGTATGTGGAAAACTCTGAAAAACCCATGTATCAAAATATTCTTACATTAATTTTGAAACAGGAGTTGATTCTGAATTAATAAATAAATGAGTACCTGGTGAAACAAATGGAAGAAACGATGACATAGAATCCAATGTAAATAATCAAAATCAGGACTAACCTAGGACTGAGGCAGAGGCTCTAAGCCACAAAAAGAGATTTTGAAAAAAAAAAAATCAGTCCTTAGGTGAACTGTGCTAGTCATGATGATGGTACAAACCTGTTATCCAACCAACAATCTAACAGCCCTTCTACCTCTGGGTGTGTAAGTCCCTCTTCTGGTGGCACCAACAGCAAAAGTGAAAGAAATTGGCTTCTTTCTAAATGATGTCTGTATACAACTATTGTAAACTAGATCCAACAAACAAAACACTTCCCACTTGCCACCCATCAATGCTGGAGCTAATACTTTGTCTTTATGGCCTAAGATTAAGCACAATATTTTAAAGTCACAGGATTGGATTATCAGAAGAAAAAAAATCAAGAAGGAAACAGGTAAGAACCTAAATTAGCCTCTGGAATATCTGGCCACTCAAGGTGTTTGGTTAGCATGTTGCTGTCCATGTTTAGAGGAGCTATTGGGCCCTATTCTGCATGGCCTTCGGTGCTTGATATATATAGTAAAATGGAATTCAGAGCCCCACTGCTTCCAAGCAAAGGATGAGACAGGTGAAAGACAAGGGTTTGCAAGTAGGAAGAGAGAAGAAATTTAATCCTTTAAGCAGAGTTGAACATGTGAAGAGTAAAAAGGGTGCCGGGGAAAGGAGCAGCTCATTATTCTCTAATCTTCATAGCACCTGAGCTCTGGCTAGGAATTTGAACAAGGCACTTGGAAGCTTCTCTTCCCAGCACTCTCAGGTCACTTATGTAACTCAAGAGTTTTCAGATCAAAAGTGCCTGATTTCTATATTGTTGCCAGCATGACTCAACCTCTTCACTGACTTTAATGGGCATTTTAAGCACCTTAATTTATTTCCAACCATCAAAATTGTTTTCAAACCTCTTGTTTAGTTCAGAGATTACTCTCCCACTTAAATTTTCTTTCAGACTGAAGGACAGAGAATAACATTGGTTAGCTTGAGTATAATGCTCTGAGGGAGTGGGGCTGAGCCGTGGTGATGAAGGATCTATGTTTGTGGCTGTGATGGGGATATGGTAGTTTATCAATCTGATGCCTGAAAAGCAGTAAGGGCTCTGTTTGTGCTCAGACTTAAAATTTCTTGCAAAACCAAGTGGTTGGAGCCTGGAAACTGCAAATTAAGCCTAGTGCACACAATCCAGACTTAAAGGGATGGGTTTTCAACTGATTGTGCTGAACTCTGTACGTTAACACTAATTTCTGTTCTTAGGTTCTTGTAGTTTCTTGCCTAAATGTGTTGGCTGTTTCATCTCTTCATTCATTTATGTATTCATTTATCCATGCATTTGTTCAGTGACTTCATTCAGCTCCTCCTATGTGTCAGGTACTGTCCAAATGCTGCGAATACTCGATATATTCTCAGGGTGCTGATGGATCTTCACAGCTGTTTCCAGTTTGTGTTTTCTCCTTTTCATTCATGTACCAGCCCCTTTCATCTCTAAATTCATTACTCACCCTGGAAGACCTGTCTCCTAGCATCAGGTTAGCTATTCCTTTCCAGATCCTACCACCATTTTTACATTTATAGTTGCTATATCCATTCTGCTAAGCACCAGAGTTTTACAATGGTGGACAGTGTAGAGCTCAACTACTGGAGTGGAGTCATTGGGCAGTTGCAGATGATAGAACAGTTTCCTATTTGAAGTGAGTACCGGGGGACCTGTATATGATTGCAAATGTCTCCTCACAAGACCTCATGGAATATCACAGTTGGAAAGAGCTGTAGAAGTTATCTCATCCATTTCCCAGTAACCACGATTCTTCTCTATTACATCTTTATCCAATCAAGATCCAACCTCTGCTTTAACATTTTCAGGGACAGGGAACTCATACTGTGATACAATTATGAATTTCTCTGATGATTATACAGATCTTCCATATATTACACTACAGCTACCTTTGGATAACTTTCTGTGACATTGTTCCTCATCCCCTTCCTCCACCCCTTTTAGAAATGACCCATTTGTTTTCCTTGTAGCAATTGTATTTTTATGGACTTTTTCATTTGTAAATATCCAAAATTTTATTTCTTTATCGTAAACTAAAATAATTTAATTAGAAAGATGCAGAGTTGTCTTATGAGATCCAAGGACAGAAATGCAATTAGGCCTCAGGATAACCCGGAACAAGAGACTGAAAAGCATCATGATTCCTTCTGTATCTATTTAGTCTCGCTTCTGTTCCCTCTCTGCCTCTCTCCTTGTGTTCTCTCTTTTGGTGTTCATGTAGCAGAAGGAATGGTTGCTAATAGCTCCCAAATTTTAATATTACTACCATCCTTAGGTCTCTGTCTGTCTGTCTGTCTCTCTCTCTCTGTTTCTCTCCCTTTCCCTCCTTCCCCTCCCTCCTCTCCTCCTCCTTCTATCTGTCCATCATTCCTAGAGGACAGTGATTTCTATGGTTAGATCAAGTTCTACCCCTGAAGAAATCCACTGAGTTTGCAGGCAGTGTCACTGAATATAGCCCTTTCCTTCTGCATGTGGGGAGAGGGGAGGAAGAGGAGCGAGAGGAACAATTTACAAAAAATAAGCACAGGCAGGTGATTTCATATATGTGTTTTATTTACAATGACCACAAAATATTTGGATACAGAAATCACCCTCTCCTAAATCATCTTGCCAGACTACATTCCTCCACTTTCCCCAATTTTTTCTCAGATGATGCAATTTCCACAAAGATACATCTTTCCTGTTCTCTTACTCTTTCAATTTATTTTAATAAAAATATGCTTTCTAGAAATCATTCTAATAGAGCTGATCAATGTGGAGTTAAAATCACTTCAGCATAAATTAGAAGCCTGAAAGGTCATTTTCTTTAGAACTTACTACTTCACCTACCCTACAAGTTTCCATTATGGTAGGAGTTATGATTCCAAAGAAATTCTTCTATGTAAAGACTTCAAGATGAAAGACCAAATAATGACATTGGCCAAGGACGATCTGAATGCAAAGCAAAGTGAAATCCTATTAATAATCTAACTGGAAAATTTTGCCCTTAGAACATTGAGCTATTATTTATACCAAGATTTTAGAGACATATTGTCTCCTTTAGTAGTTAAAATTCATGAACTACAAATGGTAAATGCATTTAGCCAATATTTTTTCATTATATACAATATATCTCATATATAGTAGTACTTAAATGGTACCTCAAAATTACTTTATGTTTACAGCTAGAATAAGTTTCATTATTTTTTAGATAACAAAATCATCTTCACCATTGCACTATTTTATTTAATTCACTCAATCATTTGTTGAAAACCAACTGAAGGCATTTATAAAAGGTGTTAAGTGAGGTACTTGGGGTGGGGAGAAGTACATGACTTGTGAGTTTTAGGACTTTGTGATCTAATGATTTACACACATATGCACAGACAGATAGCAATGAGAGCTATGGAATAGGCTTATTCAGTGTTTGCTACAAGGTCCTAAAACAACAAATGTAAATATAGAGCAATATGGAGGGAAAATTAAGCAGCAGTGTTTTGGGTTTACATAGATTTTCTCTTCAATCTACTCTGTCAGTTACAATCTATGTTACTTGAACAAGTTATATATCCTAAGTATTAAATATTTCTCTGTAGAATAGGAGGAACAAGGAGGAACAATATTTACTTTGATGATGCTTGTGAGTATTAAATAATATTGTGAAATTATGGAAATTTTATTTAATTTGTTCATTCCAAGAACATTTAGACTTTTGATATGCTGGAAAATTCAGATAAAGGAGCATACACTTGTAATACAACGTAATAAGTAAAATGGAAGGGGACTAAAAAATTTGGACTTTTATTTTGAAAGTACAGCTCATTGACAGGTTTCAAGTGAAATCATAAGTTTTTAAAATTCCCATTTTAGAGAAATAACTGTATTTGTAATATAGTGAGTGGGCTTGAATCCAGCAGGCAAGAGACTTGTTTGATAGCTATTGCTGAAATCCGGGGCAAGTGATGATTGTAGAGATCATTGACAGACAAAAGAGGATTCAAGAACAAAGTCTCAATATGGGATTTACCAAGCAGTGGCTTACTGATGAGTTGGATATAGACAAGATCGGGGAGAGAGGAAATAGCAGGTAACAATGGATGTAAGAAAAGAAGTAGGTATTGGGTGAAGAATATCAGCTCTTTTCCGGACATGATGAATTTGAGGTGCTTGTGGGACACATAGATAGAGATTTTTGGATGTTTATGTGGATATTGAAGAGAAGAGCTAAGGAAAGAAATCTCCCTCAAAAATATGGCTGTAGACTGTGTGAATTGGTGAGTAATTCCCTTAATTTCCATGCATCGGAATCCATTCCCTGTGGGAGCAGAAAGCAGCATGCACACAGACACATGCTGGGAATTTGTAATCAATATGGCAAAGTAGTAAATCTTCTCTTTTATGAGTTTATCTAGAAGTTTTCCTATTTGACAGAAAACCGATCATCTGACCACTCATTCACTGCCATCTCACACAAAACTGTTGGTAAGAGATAATCCTCCATGATGGAGGTGGAGACCAAGTAATCAAATGTGGTACATTGGATCTGATGCATGTCAGAACATGGAAAAGAGTCTCTGATCTAAAAACTGTCACAAAGACATTACCACATGAGCAAAATGCTTAAAATTGAGGGTAAAATGTACTGTTGAGAGACTTAGAAATTTCATAAAAATATTCCAGGAAATCAGAAGCTTCTGGTAATGTATGAGTCACAGGGAAGGGATACGTTTTCCACTGGCCAAAGGTTGATTGCTTAATGATAAAAAGTCGTCTTTGCCTCCTCTCCAGGAAACACTCATATCTAGTCAATTGCCAAGTATTAGTAATTTGACCTTGTAGGTGATTTGCATCTGGCTTCTCTATCTTTTCCTTTCAATTATTTGTTCTGGCACTAATTATCTCAACTTGAATTTCACACTAGATTCCTTCTTCTGCTCAAACTATTCTGCACATTATACTACGTGAATCTTCCTAAATCAGTGGACAAAGCCCAGGCTGGTATTTATTGTCCTCAACAGTATATCCCTAACCTGGGTATTTTACCTTATTCATTCATTCAACAAATATTGTAAATACCAGTCTAAACGTGTCTTGCATTTTCTTCTATCTGCAGTCCTACTCTGACACATCTCCAACGTATGCTGTCTGCATCTTCTTCTTTGTACAGCCTCTTCCCCACGGAGCTCTTTCCTGTGTTCAACATTCAGTTTACATATCTTCTAGGATGCATATCTGTCAAACTAGTTGGAAATTCCTCTTTAAAAAAAAGAGAAAAAATTTCTTGTACGTAATTTACCACATGCTATTTTGTGTAATTTTTGTAAAAATACAAGTTTCTCTACTAAAATATGAGCTCTTCCAGGGAGAGGGAAATGTTAGTTTGTTTTGTTTTTCAATTCCATGGAGTACCTTCTTCACTGCTGTACTTATTAAGTTACTATTGAATACACAATTGAAGCCATAGGTTACGGGGCCTACTTTATTTTAAATTTATCCATTTTAGCATTCCTAAGAGCTATCCCTCCTCTCCCCAGAAACAAAGTATGGCCAGGAGATTATTTTTGACACATGTTCTCCTACAAGTGAGTGTTACATTTGTTGAAGTAATTTAAATTCAATTATTCAAAGAACATTTATTGAAAGTTTATTAAGCTTCGTGCACTGTGCTAGACACTGAAGTTACAGCTGAGAGCTATCTTTGCATCACAGAACTTCATGGCTAGAGGTCTTAAAATATGACTGTAATGTTGAGGGAATTTTCAGGAGGGAGCTCTAACCATGACTAGGGAAGGTGGAAAACCAATCAGTGATCAACATATCATTATGAACAGCTCTTGACTTCCTTGCCAAATCCTGTTTCCTTAATGTTCACTCAGAGGAATGCACCGAGTTCCCAAAACTGTGTTTGTACACTGTGGTGGATTAACTAATGGTCAGCTATAACACCCAGCTGAACTGAATCAGCGTGGTTCTGATTGTGGAAGGCCAACCTGAGGATTGTTGCCAACAGCATAAAAGGAGGACTGGAGGGGAAGATGGAGTGCTGTTGATTCTCCTGGAGAAGATTGTCACACTGGTTTTCCTGATATGAACTTGGCTGTTCTCATCATCATTGGAGGAGCTCGGGTCCTCGCTGTCACTGAGTATGGCTGCAGTTCTCTTCAGGGAAGCTCTGGTCCTTATGTTGAATGTCGCTTCCTGGCTCCAGTGCAGTTCCCTCAGCCTGCTCACACAGATCCTGCATTCTGCTGGCACAGACTTTTTAGCTTCCACCACTGACCTTTGGGCCTTCCCAGTGCAGATCCTTGATATAGACTTGCATGAGAAACTGGTGTGGGCTCTAGACATCCAGCTAGACTCATGGAGGACATTGCTACGGGCTCTAGGTCTTCAGCTGGAGTCGTGCAGGACATTGCTGTGGGGTCCAGGCCCTCAGGTGGATTTTTTGGGTCTCTAGTGGGTGGACAGATCACTTGCAGTCTTCTGCATTTGACTTTTTGGATGGATATTATAAAATAACCCTATAAATTTTGTGTCCTGTATTAAATCTATTCCCTTGCAAACCTTGACTACAACATGCACTCTTCCCAGTAGCTGAAATACATTGATTTCGTTATGCTAAGTACTTCATAGACAATATCTCATTTAATACTTAAGATAACATTATGGAACATGTACCCTTTTATCCTTTTTATGTGTAAAAAGGTCCTCTAAGCACAAGGAGAAGTTAATTGCTTACAGTCACATGATTGCCAGGTCTGGGATCTAAACACCATTCTGATTCCATAGTTCATTTTCTTAACTATTGTATACTTATTCAGAATAATCTTGGAAGCTTCTAAATTGGAAAAAGTACTGCAATAATTTGACATTTAAGCATTTTGAAATTGGTTTAAATAAACCTCTGAAGACAGCCTCTCTTTAGGGTGAAAAATAGGTCCAATATTGTAAAAACAAAACAAAACAAAAAACCAAAACCAAAAAACTCCCAAAAAACCCAAGCATAATACTCCCCCGAAATCATTTCAAGTACTAGTTAAAGCACAAAACAATCAATAAACCAAAATTTCTCCTTCAAATTGTAAAGTATATGTAAACATGGGGTTATTATAAATATGAGAGGAATTGCCTTGTATTTCTTTTCTGAAAATTGTCATATCAATTCACTTTATTGTTATATTTCCTTCTTGCTTTGTTCAAGATTTAACTTTTGTTCAAAACTATTTAAAAATAGGATCTCTGCCAAGCGTGGTGGTGCACGGCTGTTGTAATTCCAGCACTCAGGAGGCTGAGGCAGGAGGATTGCTGCAAGTTCAAGGCCAGCCTGGGTTACAAAGTGAGTTGAAAGCCAGCCTGAACTTCATGGTGAGACCCTGTCTCAAAAAGACCAAAAAAAAAAAAAAAAAAATTCTGCTTTTGAGCAACCTGAAAATCATCCTTATTTCTTGCCTCCACTTCCTTAAGTGTAGTTTTGGTGGGAAATAAGTCTTTAATTATGAACATTGAGTGAAGACTTTTGCATTCAAATTCCAATAGCTTAGGAGCCTCCATTTTTTCAGTTTTCAATAATATGGAAACCCATACTGGTTCTCAGTACTGTGGATTTAAACTTTTGATTTTCCACAATTTTATTTCTTTTTTATTTTAATGACATGTATCTTCACCATTTTAAAATATGCACTTTGGTGGTATAAAATATATTCACAGTTCTATCCATTCATCATGATGATCCAATTCCAGGACTCTTGTGAAACTCACACTGTACATCTATTAAAAAATAAATAACCATTTCCCACACCATTAGCCCTTGGAAACCATTATTCTACTGCCTAGATCTAAATGCAATGACATAGTATTTGTCTTTTTTTTAATGACTTATTTCAAGTAGCATATTATTGGTAGGGTTCTTCCATATGGTAGTGTAAGTCAGAACTTTTCTTTTTAAGGCTGAATGCCAAGTCATTGTACATATTGGTCACATTTTGCTTATCCATCTGTGAATGGATGCTTGGGTTGCTTCTGCATTTTGGCTATTGTGAATCTTTCCATGAACATGGATGTTCCGATATCTGTTCAAGTCCCCAATTTCTGTTATTTTGGGATATATCTCAAAATGAAACTGCTAGGTCACATGGTAATTCTGTTTTTAGTTGTTTTGCAGAACACACTTACTATTAGTTAATGGGGATTATACCATTTTACATTCCAGCCAACAGGACACAAGTGTTCCAATTACTTCATGTCCTCACCAGAACTTGATATATTCTGTTCTTTTTTTGTTGCTGTTCTTGATAGTAGCCATTCTAACAGGTGTGAAGTACTAACTCATTGCCGTTTGTTTTATATTTCCTTCATGATTAGTGATTTTGAGTATCTTTTCATGTGCTTATTTGTCATTTGTGTATCTTTTTGGAGAAATGTCTATTCAAGTCATTTGTTTTTGAATTAGATTACTTTTTTATTGTTACTGAATTTTATGGTTTTTCTATATATTTTTGATATCAATCACCTGTCAAATACATGATTTAGAAGTAGTTTATCCCATTCCTGATTTACCTTTTTACTGATTGTCTTTTGACATATAGCACATTTCAAAAATTTCATGAAATTCAACTTGTTTTTCATTTTAGTTCCTATAACTTTGATGTCATATCTAAGAAATGATTGCCAAAACTGTCCTGATCTTTTATTGTACATTTTCTTCTAAGAGTTCTTGTACTTCTAATGTTTAAATTTAGGTTTCTAATCTATTGTGAGTCACTTTTTTTGTATGGTGCTAGAAAAGGGTCTAACTTCAATCATATATATCTCTCTAAACCATTTGTAGGAAAAAACTGTTCTTTACCCATTGAATGGTCATGACATTTGGCAAAATATCATCGATCATATATGTGAGGCATTATTTTTTCTGTCTAGTCCACTCCATTGGTGTATGTATCTGTTTCTATGCCAGTACTGCACTGTTTGGATTTCTGTAGCTTTAGAGTAAAATTTAAAACCAGAAGGTGTGAGTTTTCCAACTTTTCTCTCCTTTTTCATTATGGTTTTGGTTATTCAGTGTCTCTTGAGATCCCATGTGAATTTTAGAATGAGATTTTCTGCTTCTCAAAAAATAATCACATTAGCATTTGATAGTGGTTGAATTGAATCTGCAGATAACATTGGAAAGTATTGACACTTTAAACAAGATAAAGTCTTCCAGTCCATGAACATAGCCTGTGTTTCTATTTGCTTAGGTTTTTAATTTCTTTCAGCAATAATTTGTAGTTTTGTGCAAATTCTCCTTGGTTAATTCCTAAGTATTTTGTTCTGTTTGATGCTGTTGTAAATGAAACTGTTTCCTTAATTTCCTTTTCATGTTGTTTATTGTGAAAATGCAACTGATTTCTATGTGTTTACTTTGTATTCTGCTATTTTCCTGTATTCATTGATTAATTTTGACTTTTTTGTGTATGAAATCTTTAGAATTTTCTACATCATAGCACAGTATAATTTGATAATTTCAAGAAATAATTTTACCTAATTCTTTCCAATTTGGCTATCTTTTATTTCTTTTTCTTGACTAATTTCTCTGTCTAGGACATTCAGTACAATGTTGACTACCAGTGGTGAAAACAGGAATTATTTCCTTTTTCCTGGTCTTGGAGGAAAAGCTTTCAGTCTTTCCCTGATTATGTTTGCTCTAGATTTTTGAGGTGTGAATTTTATTATGTTGTACCATTTCTTTCCATTCACAATTATTATTTTTTTGTTGTGGGCTATCCTATGTGTACACTTGTGAATTTTTTTTTTGTGGGTCCCGGGGGGTCGACCTCAGGACCTCACGCGCCAGCAGGTGCCCGTGCCGCTGAGCGATATCACCGGCCCCTTTTTCATATGTGGGTTCCGGGAGTTGAACTCGGGCCCTCGCACTTGCCAAGCAGGCGCTTAAGCTGCTGAGCCATCTCACCGGCCCCTACACTTGTGAAATTTTATATGAGAGAGAGTTCCTATGAGACAGTCTCTGTGTACCAATGAGGATGTGTCCGTGTCAATAAACTCCTTGTTCAATTCATAACCGGAGTGTCTGTACATTCAAGGTTCACTAGCAGAGCTCTAAGCATTTGGGATTGCATTTGCTCTGATTCTGTCTGTCTGTCTGTCTATCATGGATGGCTGAAGTCCTCTGTGTTAGGAAGTGGTGAGACAAGGAAGAAGAAACAGTGGTCTGGTCTGGGGAAATGCGACTATATGAAAGATAGGAGCCACATGGTGGAGGAGCTTGCATGCCAGCTGACAGTTGGTAATGGAAAGCTGGAGAAAAGATGTGCCCAAGAACTGTGGGCAGAAACTCGTTCAGACAGCAGAGAAGGGTGGGAAGCTGACTCTTCCTTCCCCATGGGGAATATCCAGGCCCTAATTCCGAACCCTGTGAATGCTACCTTATATGAATGCTACCCTGTGAATGCTACCTTATTTTTTAAAACATGAAAGATGCTGAATTTTGTTAAATGTTTATTTTTTTTCCCTGCACCAATTGAGATGATCTTCTGTTTTTTTCTTCTTCTTTTACTTAATGTTTATACTTCTTGATTTGCACATGTTGAACCATCCTTGAATTGCAGGAATAAATCCCACTTTGTTATGGTGTTTAATCCTTTTACAATGCTGTTGAATTTGATTTGTCAATATTTTGTTGAAGATTTTTGCATCAATGTTTATAAGGCATATTGGTCTGTAGTTTTCTTGTAGAGTCATTGTCTGCATTGGGATGAAGATAATGTTGACATCTTCAAATGAGTTGGAAAGTATTTGTCCTCTTCAAAGTTTTGGAAAAGTTTGAGAAGGATTGGTGTTGGTTCTTTAAATACAGAGTCCAGCAAAAATGTATTTATACTTTGGAAAAGAAAAAACCTACAGGATGTTGTATATTGCAGAAAACCCATTACACTGCCAGCCCTTAGAGATGAAATTGAAAATGCATGTGCAGCAATCTCAATGACCAAGGTTACCCCAGCTGCCGTTCACTGTGCTAATAAATGTCTGGAAGCTAATGGCCACCACTGTGAGCACCTCTTGGAATTGCAGAGGACAAAAGTAACTTGTGTTAATCTGATGATGCCTCAATAAATTTAATATTAAAATGTTTATTTTGCTGCAGTGTGCATACTGTTTTTTTTTTTCCGGTGGACTCTGTATTTGGTAGAATTTACCAATGAAGTCATAAAGTCCAGGTCTATTCTTTGCAATATATCTTTGATTGGTAATTCAATCTCCTTACTTGTTACAGATCTATTCAGACTTTCTATTTACTCATGATTTAGTAAATGGGTAACCCATGATTTACTTGATGGGTTATACATGGGAAGCTTAGTTACATCTGTTGTTTATTGATTCTTTTTTTTTTTTTTTTTTTGTGGGTACCAGGGGGTCGACCTCAGGACCTCGCATGCCAGCAGGCGCCTGTGTCGCTGAGCGATATCACCGGCCCCTTTTTCGTATGTGGGTTCCGGGAGTCGAACTCGGGCCCTCACGCTTGCTGGGCAGGCGCTTAAGCCGCTGAGCCATCTCACCGGCCCTGTTTATTGATTCTTAAATCTATTTTTTGTATTTGAAAATTATTTGAGGGTCTCAACACTGTATCCCCTTAATACAAGTGAAATTTCTGTATGGAAGAGGAAAGTTGTATACCATAGTGTGAAGGAAATATACTTGATGAACCTTCTGGGTTAGAGGTACCGAGATGGCATGGAAGATCAAAATAAGTAGCAGAGTGGCTAGCCATAAAGCATTTTTTTTTTTTGTGGGTACCAGGGGTCGACCTCAGGACCTTGTGCGCCAGCAGGTGCCCGTGCCACTGAGCAATATCACCGGCCCCTTTTTCGCATGTGTGTTACGCGAGTTGAACTCAGGACCTGCGCTTGCCAGGCAGGTGCATACACTGCTGAGCCATCTCACCAGCCCACAATAAAGCTTTGAAGTATTGACAAACTGTAAACTTCATAGTACTTGAAATGTGGATTAGTCGCTTGCCAGGCAGGTGCATACACTGCTGAGCCATCTCACCAGCCCACAATAAAGCCTTGAAGTATTGACAAACTGTAAACTTCATAGTACTTGAAATGTGGATTAGTCAGCTTTGCATTCCTATATTGAAAATCCTGAGGCAATTAAGTTATAAGAGAAAAGTTTTATTTGGGATCATGGTTCTGGGTGTTCTAGTCCAGTGGCCTCATTACTTGGGGACTGGGCAGCACATCATGCTAGGAGGGTGTGGTAGAAAAAACAGCTCATCCCATAAGGTATGTATCTTAGGCATTTTTCTCCTTGCTGGGACACTGTACCAGGCATTCACAACATAAAGGAGGGATTTATTTTGGCTCATGGTTACAATTCTTGGTCCGCTTGCTACAAGGCAAAAATGGCATGGTGGAAGGGCCTGCAGGAGGGAAGTTGCTTACATCATGGCAGCCAAGAAGCAGACAGAGAAAGGAAGAGCTGGGGAGAGAGGTGGACCCCTAGTGACCCACCTGCAACTATGCCCACCTCTTAACAGCAAGTCAGCCACAGTGCTCCCATAATTCAATCCACTTTTAAAAGCCCCACTTCTGAACACATGAACCCTTTGAGGTCCATTCTAGATCTAAACCATAACACCATGAAGCAAAAATAGAGACAGGAAGAGAAAGAGGCTCAAGTCCCACAGTCCTCTTCAAGAGCTCATTGCCAGTGATCTAAGTATCCATCTCTTAAAGATTTTACCACCTCCAGATAGCAACCCTCTACCCCCTGAGAGCCAAGCCTTTAAACACATGGGCCTTTGGAGGACCTTCATTCAAATTATTCAGGATGCTAACAAAGAATAAACCTTTTCATGATAAAAATATAATTAGAAGTGTATTGGTATTAAGAGATGAGGTTTGAAGTAGTAGAGGAAAGAGAAGAAGAGAAAGAACATGGAAGAGAATAAAAAATGAAGAAAGAGGAGGAGGAGGAAGAGGAGGAGGAAGAGGAGGAGGAAATAGTCACCTACAAGAAAGCACTATAATTAACATTATGGTGTAAGAACAAACACATAAATACACACACAGTAGCTTCAGTACTTTGTATAAAATTGGCAAGTGCATAAAACCTGGGTAGAATCCAGTCAGCTACAAGTATGTCAGGTTTGTTATAGTCATGGAACATTTGGGAAACTGTGTTTAAAAGATGGTGAAATTTAGGTTAACTATGAAAGAAGAGGGGAGGAGGATATGGGTGACTGGTATTTTTAAGAGCAGTTAGTCTCCTAGGGGTCTTGAAATAGGCATCAAAGAAGAAAAGGAACTTACTGAGAGGACTAATGGGCATCCATGAGGAATGAGACAAAACCTTGTGAAAAGGCAAGTTGAGAGAAAGGTAGAGTCTGATTGGATACAGAAAAGTAATTAAAACTGGGAGAAAGAAATTTAAGATTTAAAAATATAATCTATTAGGTAGAATATGCAAAAATAATATATTTTAAATATATATTCATAGCCATGGGAAATAGGAAGAAATGGGGAGTGTTCGAGGGGGGATGTTGCAGTCCCTTGAGTCATGGTTGTGTCATCTTGCCCTTTATTTGTCAGTGCTACTTTATAACATGCAAGTTGTGTATTTAGTTCAGCCATTTTTTGTTTTGACATTTTTTAAAAAATTTGAATGCCAGGGCCGGTGAGATGGCTCAGTGGCTTAAGCGCCTGCCCGTCAAGCATGAGGGCCCGAGTTCGACTCCTGGAACCCACATACGAAAAAGGGGGCCGGTGATATCACTCAGCGGCATGGGCGCCTGCTGGCGCACGAGGTCCTGAGGTCGACCCCCCGGTACCCACAAAAAAAAAAAAAATTTGAATGCCAGAATAGAAATGGGCAGATGTGCAGTTATGCAACATGGAATTGTACCTCAAAGAGAATATGTATATGGGCAGGTAATCACAGAAGGATCATCATGATTTCTGTAGAGAACGATAATCACTCTGTAGCACATTCTTGTATTTGCTTATTTTTCTGCCTTTATTTCATTTCCAATCATCACATGATTCAGCCATATGAATAAAATGTAAGTCTAACATGGCAGAAATAAAAGAGGTGATATTTTTGTTTAGTAATTGGGTTGCATGCATATAGTACAATATGATAGAATAGTAGCTCCTGCTGATTATATTAGTCAGTTTTTCTCTGTATCAATCTCAGAATTATACTAGTCTACAACACAAACATTTATTTATTTACCATATTACATAAAGGTTGTGAGTTATTCAACGTTAGGTATGCTTTGTGCAGTGGGTCATCTGCATCCTACTGTATGTTTCTTTCTTTCTGGAACAGAAAGGAACAGCCTTTCTCTGGGACAAGCTGCTTATGTGGCAGAGGGTAAGAGCATAAGAGACTGTGGATAAGTAGAACTTCTGTGTCCACTGACATAAATAGGCTTAATGGGGGAATATAAGTGTATGTTCTGCCTATAAGGAGGCCTTACAAAGGTGGAAGCGTATAATTTGCATACAGGGGATGGAAAAATAATTGTAAACAATACTATGATCTAAAATATCCACCTAGCACTTGGTTTTATTATGCTGCTCTTTGGGACAGGAGTACCCAAAGAGAGAAGGAAAGGAGTCATCAATTGTAGCAATGACAAAAAATAAAATAAAATAAAATAAAATAAAATAAAATAAAATAAAAGGCTCTGATAGTGTCCCATGTCCATCTATTCCTAATTATATCATGTCATTTTGCCACTGAAATTAAAAAATGAATTCAATATTTAAAATGCAAATATAATTAGAAATGCAAAGAATATAACAATATTAAAAATGCAAAGGAATGCAAATATAAATTATGTAATTTATCTTTCTGACACACCTTGTCTGCAGAGACTTGTGCTGACATAATTTCATTTTGTTTAGTTTGCAGATAAAAAGGATTATTCCCTGCTACTATGTAAATTATATTGTGAAAAGCTCTTCCAAACCATTGTATAGGGGGAAAAATAGCTGCCCTTCTTATGAACACAATCTACTAGGGTGAAACAAAATGGAAAGAAAAAAGTTTGACCTACCCAGGCCTTTCATCTGGATTGAGTTAGCAATTTGCCCCTCACCATACTTTCTTCGCATTGCTTACTTAACTATTCTAAAGATGACAGGCAGCAGTGCTACTTCCGAAGTCTGCTGTCAGCAGTCTCCTGCTTCACAGTAACTATTCTCTGTGACCAACTTCCCACTGCTTGTGATTGAAAAGTCTAAGATATTAAGGTCTGAAAATTGAGGTTTTGAATAGAAAGGAAAACACCTCGATTTTAACTATAGTGCATGACTTTGGCTTGTTAACACAGTTTTACAGAATCTTGATAAGGAACATTTTCAAATTTGAGGTTATTTTTAGCTTAGTTTTTTGGTAAATAAAATAGGAATACTAAGCTAAAATACTGTTAAGTTTGATGTGAATATGAAAGCATAATTTGAAAACATAATTAATTTTCCTTGGATGTTTTTCATAAGTAGTAAGAAATTAATGATGCCAGATAATGCCTTTGTCGATTGCTGTCTGGGAATTCAGTAACTAAAAGGCATTTTACTATTGTCTATGCAAGAAGAAAGACAAACTTCACCCTCATTGAAGAAAACTTCTCCAATTATTCATCTCAAATAAGCTCACTAAACTGTGAGATTGTTCTTTATCTTTCTCCTCAAAATATGTCCTGTATTCTAGATTTTATGACTCATGGGGCAAAGCCAGGCCTAACCTGTTTACCCTTGTCCCAGTTCCCAGCACAGTCTGGCAGGTAGTTGGTTCTAAATCTCTGTTTATTGAAGGAATGAATGTGTTGATTTGCACTATTGTCTGATTGCATGTGTAAGTGTTCCTATCTTCACAGGAATGTGTGTTCTGTACTGTCAAGAGTCATGTCAAACTCTGGATTCTAGCTCCTCTGACACTTTGCAAAGCTCTGGCTGGGCGTACAGGAGGATTATTTATGTGAAAATATTTCTTCAAGTTTAGCTATGGTTGAATCTTTTGCGTCGTCATCTCCAATCACATCATATTTAATTTTTAGGGATGATATGGCTATGAATACTCTGAACCAGGGACTGTATGGTATGGTATGGATACACATTTATTAAATGTCTCACCTGGCACCTTGTACATCTCAGATAAATTGTTGAAATGAACCAAACAATTAATTTTATGCACAATTTAATATTGCCCAGCTGTGCTGACAAAAATATCCAGATACTTAAAACCAACAAAAATGAGAACTCAAACAATAATAGAACAAAGAAAAAGAGTGGGTTAATTTATTAGTTTAGTGAACAAAAATAGCAATCAACACACAATATATATGTGAATTATGGAATTTTTAAAGTTGAAGAAAGTCTTTGAGGGATTTCTATAACATCTGGGGCACAGATGAAGAGAGCTCAGTGATCACTGACTTTGATGACTCATGGATTTGGTTCCAACATTGGCTCTTCCATGGGTGTGGTCATGGACCATTTACTTAATCTCTTTGCCTCAAATTCCTCCCTCACCTCTAAAGTGATTGTAATAATAGTATTGGGCTCACAGGATTATTGTCAGGGTAACATAATGTAAGGAAAGTATTTAGCGCAGTAGCAGGCAAAATAAGTGCCTAATAAAAGTAATCTACTAGAAGAGTACACAGTTCCCAACACATAAAAATGATTAATGATGGGAGATGTGGAAATGCTTTTTACCCCAATTGGATTATTGCACATTATATACATGTATTGAATTACCACAACATGCCCCAAAAGATGTACAAATATTATGTCTCAATAAAACAGTAATCTATTATATTCTTACAGTTATTATTGTTATTTGTTGAACATCTGTAACATAAAGGGAACCATGAGGAGGCTGCAATAAGTGTGTACTACTACAACTACTATGAATTGTTTTTAAAAATAACCATTTATTGAGCACTTATTATATAGTTGACACTAGATAAATTATTAAATCCATTATCTGAATACTCAAAACAAACAGACTTAGGAAAGTCAAATAACTTACCCCAGAATAGCCAGCAAGTATGAGGGAGAGTTGGGACTCAAACATAGTTTCTCCAGCAGAAGTTTGCAGTGTATACTCTCCTTAGGAGGTTCCTCCAAAACTGATGAATGAAGGAGCAATAATAATGTTATTACAAAGTAGGAATCCTTGGGAAGGGGGGATTATTTCAGGATGGATGCCATAATGGAAAACATCACGAGGAAATGTAGCATTAGATAATTTTAGGAGTGTCAGGTAGCAATAGAGTTTTAGTTTTTAACTATAGGAACTCATTTTTGTAGGTCACAAAAAGTCAAATATTGTTAATTTCTAATGGCTTTATCTAAAATATTTTAGTTACAGTGCCAGTGACATGTTTTAAAAATAGGGAGTTTCAGTCCTCTCCTGGGATCCATGTTTTCAAAGAAAGGTTCCTGAATGTTAGAGAGAAAAGAGAAAATCAGAAATGTAAACAGATTAGAGTAAAGAGGTTCTTGGAAAGGAGACGTAATCTTTAATGGGATGAAGTTCAAGAATAAGTTACTAATGCCATGATTTTTCGTACACTGTATAGGCATTTAAGTTAGTTTTAACGTATTTTTTTATTTTTAGTATATTTATATAAGATATAGACAAGTGATCTAATTAAGGCTCTTAAGGAACAGTAAGAGCAATGAAAGTGTTTCTGCAAAATTATTTACGGTTTCCATGAAATGTTTTAGGAGTGACCCAAACACACAACATTCTTTATTTCAAGAAGGGCCATGTACCAAACACAAATAGTTTTGCTACTCCTGTCCTTCTGCTGCAAGTTCACCAGACAGGCTTCTGTGGCACAAAAGTATAAGAATGTTACTCTACAGGTGATGAGGAAGATTTTGCACTTTTTAGATTGGAGAAATAGAGCCAAACTGGGCCTTTAAAGACTGCTTGCATCTCTGTGTTTAGAATGGACTTACTGGCTTTGCTGCCTTGACAGGGTCTGTTATTGGGAGCGTTAACACGGCTCTGTGCTGTGTGCTGAGCTAATAGGCACGGCCTGGAGGAAGCAGAGATGCTTCACAGGGGATGTCAAGTGAAGGGACCTTGCCATCCCACCTACCACCAGGCTCAAAGTGCTTCTTTGAGCTATCCCAAAGCAATTGTTTTGTTTCTGGAAACCTCTGAAGATAAGGAAAGGGTGCCGATGTCTACTGATGTTGCTATATATTAGTCAGTGTATTGGGTTCTTTACATACTTCATTTCACAGAACTCCTAATGACCTTACTACTACTGCTATTGTTATTGTTTAGTTTTTACACAAGTAGCAATCTAGGCTTAGAACAAAGGATGAGGGCTAAGGTCATATGATTTGATTTGAACCCTCATTTCGCCTCAAAGTGTGTTCTGTCTGCTGTATTTCATGGTGCTCCACAGATGTCTTCTGATTCCTCTTGGTTCATCCATTGCAATATTTACATTTCTACCAACATGGTCCCCTAAAATCAATGGGTCTGAATTGGGAGTGATTTTGCTTTCCAAGGCCCTGTGGCAATGCTAGAAGTCATATTTGCTTGTTAGAATTGGGAGTGGTACACTTGGCACCTGGCCATTTGAGGCCAAGGATGCTGTTCACTACTCTACAATGCACAGAACAGCCCTACAGCAAAGAATTTCCCAACTGAAATTGTCAGGGCTCAAGCCTGGACACCCTGTCCAAAATCCTATTTACTACTTAATCCCCCTCACCCATCCCTATATTTCCTTGTTCTGGAAATTTTTACCTAGCTTCTGACAATCCATTTTTACTTCTAGACAATTAGAGAAACTGAATAATTAATGTAATCTTCCCATTATCAAACTTTCACTAATATCTATTTGTAGAAGTGATTAGCCAGACACCGCACAGTGAATTAGATCGTCTCTATCTAATAGGAGTTATAACCTTAGGCAGACTTCTCTACTAAAGTACAGAAGAGAAACAGCAGGAAAACACCCCCACTGACCTTATGTGTACCAACAGGGAAGCTTTACATTCTTGAAGGTTAATGGGGAGGAGAAAGTGTTTTTCAGGTGAAGAATAAGGGTTATGGGGGGGCAGTGCCATTGCCTTGGGGGAGCCAAGGAACATCATCCACCTCTTCCCTGGTCAAAGTAGGACAACTACATAGAGGACACCAAATTTCAGAATCTTAAACAGTAGAAAGGCAGTAAAGGACACTACCATACATCATGTCAATACATACAAACATATATACGTACAGTGTATATACATCCATATGTACACATCTTTTCCTTTTACAGCATGTTTTGGGTTTTACTGATGAATAATCTTGTAACAAATCTAAACTCTCTTTTGTATTATGCTTTGCTGATGTAAGCACTGCTACAAGCAAACAATCATTCAGTTATCCTCTATGTACTTGCAGCCCCCTTAATTGTTTTAGATTTGTTAAACAAAAGGCAAATATTTACTTGTTATATTTTTCAAAACAGATTTAGTTGGGACAAATTCTCACAATTTTAACAGTATAGCTCTATAGATTTCTCCCTGGCCCAAGGCAAACGTAATTTATAGAAAGACAAGCTTCCCAAATCATGAGTTCTCACAGTGTGAATTCCCTATGTGTGGTTTAATATGCGCAAAGGCTGAGGCCTTTCCTGATTGCATTATCTCCCAGTAGCCACAAGAGGGGGCGTAAAGAACGCAATCCCTTTTGGAACAATCTGCAGTTCTGCCTTACCTTGGTAACAGATAGAACATCCTGTGGGATCATTGTTCTTTGTGTCTCCAACTCAATCGGAGGAAGAGGAAGCAGCACCCTGGTGAGATACAGGTATTCCTTGCACACCACGGTGTGACTTGGGGCAAAGTGCTTCATGTGCCTAAGAGATAAAATTGGTGTCATGGTTAAAAGCTGCCTCGAGATTATCAATTTTGTTTCCCACATAAGAAAGATGAATAAGTAATATTCAACTACTTGTGAATTTTAAACAAAAATCTTTGATAGGATTTCCACTTTTTTAATTTCTGAAAATTTAATTTGCTGTGTAGGTAATATTGTCATGAAGCAAAATTCAAAGGATAAGGAAAATAAGCCTCCCTCCCAGACTTGTCACAGGTCTACAGTGTCCATCCATTGAGACTTTGTTTTATTAAATTAGTAAACATTATTTATTTGAACAGTTTTAGGTTGATGAAAAAATTGTGCACAACTTGCCCCGTCACCCCTGTGCGCCATATACATCCAGCCTCCCCACTACCAGCATCCATTACAGCATGCTGCATTGCTCTAGTCCACAAACTAACACTAATACTTTATTATCACCCAGACTCTTGTTTACACCAAGGCTCACTTTGGGTGTCGCATGTTTTCTGGGCTTTGAAAAAATGTATAATGACATACACCCCTGACTGTAGTATCCTAGAGAATGATTTCATTATCTTAATCTCCTGTGCTCCACTCACTCTTCCTTCCCTCTCACTAAATCCCTGATCTCTTACTGTGTCCACAGTTTTGCCTTTTCTAGAGTGTCCTATAGCTGAAGTGATACAGTCAGTGCACATCCTTTTCAGATTGGCTTCCTTTACTTAGCAGTATATTTTTAAGGTCTCTCTATGTGTTCTCCATTCATGTTGATACTCATTGTCACATATTTGTATTCACCTATTCAAGGACCCCTTGGCTGCATTCAGGAATAAAGTTATAATAATGAAGAAGCTGTTCTAAATATTTGTTTACAACTTTTTGTCTGGACTTAAATTTTCAAATTGAGACAGTGACTTAGGACTGCTTTATGTCTCACATTAATCATATTTTGAAGTTGATATCAAGAAGCAAGGATGAGCCAGGTATGGTGGCACATACCTGTAATCCCAGCACTCAGGAGGCTGAGGGAGGAGGACCGCCATGAGTTTGAGGCTAGCCTGGGATACATAAGTGAGTTTAAGGCCAGCCTGCCCTACATAGCAAGACCCTGTCTCTAAAAGAACAAAAAACTAAAAGAAGCAAGGATGATCATTGTCACAGTGTTTCAATGGAAACATTTCCTGAAATGTGTCCTTTTAGTTTTCAACTTTTTAGTTTCCATCCAGGCTTCTCTCCTGCCTGTGAACCCAAGTAACTTTCTCTACCACCAGCATAACTATCATTCCACTGTTCCACTTCGGATCATTCTCGGTCTGTCTTTTTTCATGTTCAGTCACACTTAGCATGTCTACCTCATACTCCTGGACCTACGTCTATGGCTTTGTTGATTGATATCTTTGCTTATTTCTCTCTCTCTCTCTCTGCTGGGGGTTGAACCCAGAGTCTTTGAAATATTTATTTTGGGACAAGTTCTTGCAAGGTCACTAAGTTGTACAGGCTGGAGTTGAACTTGTGATGTTCTTGCTTCATCCTCCTAGAGTACTGGGATTACTGGTGTTTGATACCACAGTATCCATCTTTCTATTTCCCTTACTACATCATAGACTGCATCTTTTTCCCTTACCTCCAGAATGTTATATAAAGATTTGCCTGAAAGTGGTGTTTAATACACATTTATTGTTAGCACAAAACTTTGTTGACATTGTTGCAGTTAGTAACTATTTGGTTAATCAGATTCCATATCCCCTAGCATGAAATATGCAGATGCCTAAGAGGCAGTGATGTAAGACTAACATTTTAATATTCAGTATGTACTAGGTGCAACACTAGGTATTTTCATGTAAGTTATCCCACTTATCTTTATAAAACTTTCCATTCATTATCACTGCCATTTTACATATGAAGAAATTGAACCTTAGCAAAATTAAACAATTTGCCTGAGGATCTAGGCAAATAGATCATGTACTACAGGAATTTAAATATTGCATGACTGGGCCTATGGCATAAAAATACAAAACAAATTTGATGCCAAATTTTATGTAATTTACCTGTTACATTGAAGTGAATTATTTAAACGTAAGTCCTTATCAATGTCAATCTGTGTGTGTGGCTATTCGATTAGTGATCTTCCCACAAAGTCTGTAAACTTCATGAAGATATGGCCTTTCCGCATCATAAACCTCCAGCTCCTAGCAAAATGCCTTGTTCGTTCAGGTATTCCAAATCTATGAAAGGTCTCAACCCTCCCGATCATCCACAAGTTCATCGACTGGCACTTCAACCCTGCTATAAGGGTAAGCCATTTTGGAAGCTAGATGTGAGCAGACTTTACAAGGAATGTGTTATTACCATCTCCTATCAGTGGTACCCATCCCTACCTTTCAGTGTTCAGATTAATTTCTGGTTAAAGTCTTTGATGGAGGAAAAGATACATTAGCATGCAAAAGAAGAGATAACTAGGTCTCCAAAAGCGCATATTCCAAATAATTATTATAACATTAACAGGATTCTAGAAATCTGTTATTGGAATTCTAACCACGTTTGTGCATATTGGTTGCTGGGATTATGTTATTGTGCCCACCCATAAGTTATCTGTTATAACACAGGAAGGAAACATTTACATCCTCACCGTTAAGACCTCAATGTACCTTTGAACTGAGAATATCTATTAGAGATCTGTGTCTTATCAGAAAAAAAACCGTGGACACAGAACCAGACTATATTGTGTACTTTTCAAAATCATTGCGTTTTTGCTTTTGACTTCCTATTGCTTAGAGTTTCAACTTCTCAGCCTGGCATTCAAGAAATTCCATTTTATGACCGTGGTTTATACCTTTGCCTTTATATAATAGTCCTCAATAGGGACTCTATCTACTGGAATGGATTGTGCTGTCCCTCTCATATGTCAAGGTCATTTTAATCTTCACTGGTCAGATGGTGTAATGTACTCACTTCTCTATCTATCCACACTTTCTCTGATTCTTCAAAATCAAAGGTAAATATGGTTTTCTGCCTTATCCTTTGACTTCAACATATATGATGATCTTACTCAGAACTTAGTAAACTGACTAAAGGCTCAGATTCTGACTTGGGTTGAAATAAGGTTTCATCATTTGCTATTTAGGTGATTGTGAGGGAGTTACTGATTTCTCCAAATGCATTTTCCTCATCTGTAAAATATAAATAGATAAAATTACTTTATGCAATTGTTATGGCAGCTAACGAGCCTTTGCATATAAAATGCTTAAGAGTACCACATAGAAATCAACAACTGTAGACTGTTTTGAATTCTTCTTAATTGTTTCAAATATTAACTTAGCCATTTAGATCATAATTTCCTGTGTGAGAACTGAGATCATGACTTTCATTTGAATAATCACACAACCCTCAGCAGTTGATGCATTCCTTTAGTCCCAACTTAATTACAATGTAGAGTTAAAGAAAGAAATAACAGCTCTTCTATGTGATCCTCTGGTTATGTCTGCCCCATGTTTCAATTCATTGTAGTTGGGAGCACAAAAGGAAGATTGCTTTACTAGTGGTGGTGATGGTGTAAAGACTTTGTGCTCAATTTTTGAAATATAAGATTGATTAAAGTTTAGAATTTTTAATCAGGAACATGTAGGTAGTAGGATTTACAGGCAATCCTAGGAAGGAGGTGGAGCTGATTGAAGCCATAGGCGTGGTACAGATTCAGCACGACATGACTATAGCCATCTTGGTTGTAGCCTCCATCTTGCTAGTAGGAGATCCTGGCATACATATCCAACCCAATGGGATAAAATAAAGTAGTTAAAATATTCATCTGAGCATTTTGTCCCAGCCATGGACACCTGTCTCTCAACTGAGTGTTGACAGTAATTTCTGAGAAAGTCCAGATTCATTCTGGTTGGTTGTGGGTTACTTGAGTTTAGCATATAAACCTGTTCCTCCTACCTTGGAGTATGGAGCTCCTTCTCTCTTGTCGCTGCCCAAGACACGTTTCTATCTATAAGTTCCCAATGAATTGTATTAGTTCTTGGATACCAGATTTCCCCAGAATAGGCATCTGCCTGGATGACAGTACAGAGCTCTCCCCTCAAGGTAATCTATAAGCAAGGATTATAGACTTGCATATAGGCTACATAGAAGGTTATCCATCTGCAAAGGAAGTGAAAGCATGAATAGAAAGACAGAAGTGAGACCATTATAGTGCTATGCCCCAGTGGAAGAAAGTATTTCAAGTAGATGGGCATCTTTGATGCTGGCAAAACTTCTGAGGATCAAATACGCTGAAAACTAAAAGAAACATGTATTTATCTACAGGGAACCACTGTTAACCTTTGCAAGAACTATTAGGGAGTTATTTGGAGTGGATCAAGAAGAGAATGGGAAATAAAGAGATAGAGACATTGAGTAAAGAAAACATTTAGAAAACGACTCTTAAAGGAAGACTAGTGATATAAATACAGGGATAGAATTTAAAGGGGAATTTGGACTCCATTATTTTTTAAATTTCTGAGTATATTTGAAGTCCAATAGGAAGGATGCAGATGAGTTATAAATTGGGTGGGTCTGCCTATATTAATAAATTAAGGCCTTATTTGTAAAGAGAATCATTGCAAATGTAATTGGTTAAAGTGAGATTATACTGGTTTAGATTGGGCCCTAATCTAACATGGACATATAAGAATGCCACGTAAAGATGATTGCACAACATGGGGTGATGTTTCTACAAGGCAAAGAATGCCAGAGGTCAGCTATATGCCACCAAAAGTTCGGGGATAGAAACTGAACATACTCCTCTCCACAACCCTCAGAAGGAACACCTGGATCCTGCAACACCTGCACCTCAAACTTCTAGCCTTGAAAACTGTAAGATGATCACTCCCTGTTGTTTAAGCCACCCAGTTTATGGTACGTTGCTTTGGAAATCCTAGAAAGCTAATGTGAGATCATAAAAAAAAAAAAAAAAGACACGAAGGATAGTTAATAGTGTAAGTTCCTCAAAAGATAAGTGAGAATGGATCAAGTTGCTATAAGAGTTCATAGCACATGTGAGATGTGAATAAAAGGTGAGGGATTTCCATTTATTGACTTCTATTTCCCCTGTAAACTAGGAGAAGAGATATTTGGAGAAAGTGAATGAATAAAAGGAGGAATTTGAGAACTTGTTGAAGGTGGCTATAGGATTTAGGGAACACTAATCTGCTCTGGCATGTGATCCTCTTCAGGAATGCTCAGCTGTGGAGTGAAGTCACAGAGAAGTGGATAGCTGGGTCACTCAGGGCAGGGGTCTAGCAGAATATGACTATCAAAATATAGAGCATTGAGAAATGATGTTGAAACAATATTCTTTGGAATCTGAGTCAATCGAAGTAGAGGTTGGGTTTGAAGAAAGTAAAGGGGTTTGCATGAGTTTTCAGAACATGTATGGTGGGAGAAATTGAAGGAGCCAGGAGAGGAGAGAGATGTGGGTCCTGGGTTGGGGTTCTGGTACCTCTCATCTTATAGACAGAGTGTCAGTGCTGTTGTTCTTGTCATGCTATGCATAGCTATAGGACCTGAGCACTGCTGTGTCAGGTGGCTGCCTCCCCATCAACTCTGCCTGTCTGCACACCTGACACTGTGACCACCAACACAGTCAACAGCAAAAAAAGAAAAAAAAATCTATCTTCTTCCAGAGGTCAGGGGTATGCTGCATTCATTACTAGACAACAGTTGTCCTTCCAGAGAAGGGAAGGAAGTCCTTGGCCAAAGTACGGTCTTATTTCCACCTCCAAGGACATTCATTTTATATATTGGTTTTCAATATTTTTTCAGGAAGGAAACTGAGAGATACCTACCACATCCATCATGGCAGCATAGTCTTTCAAAAACAAAACCAAAAAAAAAGCACAGTCAGACAAAAGCCATATTATTTGGTGGCATTTGCTTATTTCTTTTTAGAGGGGACTAGGTAATTAAAATGGCTAAAATTAGCCATTTTTAAATGGCAAAAGTCAACTGCATTATGATAAAAATTTTATTGAATATTCCACACCATAAAAGACCTCAAGCTATGTTGAAGTAGATGTAATTAATAGAAACCTGTGAGATGTTATGTAAAATCAATGTTTATATGTTAATAAGTTTATAAAAATTATCATAGAGTCTCAATATTTAAAGAGATACTACCATGGAAAGTTTTATAGATTAGACATCTCATTATTTGCTAGACCAAACTATTCCTTTCATATTTTAGGTTGTAATAAATCATATCTTCATGTTTATTTATGTACATGTGAGCAGTTTGATGGGTCTATTTGACTAAGTTTAGTGGAAATTTTAACAGAATAAATTGTAGCTACAACAGGTATATAATAGAGGAATAAATTGTATTATTACTTTTTCAATCTCAAGAGGGAAAAAAAGACATCTGTTTTATTTACTTCCATGAGATGAAAAATCTAAAAGATTTTTGTGTCTTTGAGGAGTTAAAGATTTCAAAACTATTCTAATTAGTGTGATCTTGATACCTAAGATGACAGTCTTGTGAATGACTGGAAAAATAGTCTAGTTCTATTACAAGGCATATCTAAGCTGTGTATGACTGATGACCAGGCACTGCACAACTCAAATTGAAATTTCCTCACAGGTAAGTGGCCAGTGAGACTTGGGTCCTGGGTATGCAGCACTGTAAAGAGGTAGTGGGCCGGTGAGATGGCTCAGCGGCATAAGCGCCTGCCCGGCAAGTGCGAGGCCCTGAGTTTGACTCCTGGAACCCACATAAAGGAAAAAAAGGGCTGGTGATATTGCTCAGCAGCATAAGTGCTTGCTTGCAAGCGCGAGGTCCTGAGGTCGACTCCCGGTACCACCCCCCAAAAAAAAGTGGTAGTGATGAACTTTTCCCGCCAAGTGTATTGATATTTATGGTTGAAGTCATTCCTTTATTCCCAGGGCCATCAGTGTTCACCTGCATGACAGATTTCTCTTCAAACCTTCTCTTCTTCATGTGGTCCATATTAATCTCTTCTTGCTCTTGTGCTTCCTTCTTTTCAGGACTTGGGGACCACAAAGCCCACAAAGTCCTTTCTCTTCATCCAATGACATTTCTTGACATCCAATGACATTTTTGATGTTCAAACAATTCCCTACTGTTTACAACTTCAGAGATGTCCTCCAAATAGTTTTCCTTTCTTAACTTCAATAGTATCATTTCAACTTTTCATCTAACTTGGTAGCTAATAAATTAAGAGAAAAGAGAGACAGAGAGAGAGAGAACATCACCCTTATTGTTAATTCATTTTTCTGTTTTCAGGGGTTACTTACTAAAGAATGATCTTCAATACGTTCCTATTTTCATGTTTTCACATTTTTTAGAAACTGAAATTTTCTGATTTCTCCCACTTCTCTTTTGAAAATTATTCTAAAATTCTATTAAAAATCATTTAAAAGTATTGTTGACAGTTTTCTTGTTATTGGACTTACTCTGGTTACTTTGATTTAAAGATATAAACTCCAAGGCAATATGTGTGTTTCTTCCCAAATAAATATTATAATATTTTAAGAATATAGAAAAATCATTGATAGGATTTGTTTTTTCAGAACCCTTGGGAGGGATTTTCTCCCCGTGGATTTGAGCATACAATAATCTGATGATTTTCCCAAGTGCTGGACTTACGTATCAGGAAGAATAGATGTAGTCTGAGCAAGAAAAAGCCTGCTCTCTACAGGGATTAGCAGTGAGGAACTTTACCCCACGGAATAGGGAACTGAGCGGAGTGGGCTCCGGGAGAAGCATGAGGGGCTCCTGCTCTGTTTGTATGTGGTCTCCTGGTCCTGTTCTCCTCTGAACACTGACTTCCTTCTTGGACCGTGAAGAAGATGGCGGCAGCACTTCCAGATATGTTAATGTCCATGGGTGAAAAAGGGTTTTTTTGTGTGTTTTCTTCTTAGGACCCAGGAACATGTTCCCCAAAGTCCTCAAACAGATTTTCTTTTACTTTGAGTTGACTAGGATTGGGTTATTTGACGATCTGTGAACCACTCACTGAAGGGGGAGTTTGAAATCCTGTGGCTGACTGAGCCTATTCATTTGGAGAGAATTGACTCTGTCTTCAGCTTTCTTCCTTCACCAGCTAGGCTAATCACTCAAGATAACCGCGTTAGCCATTGAGGTGCACCAGAATTTCAGGGCGACTTGGTATGTTCAGGTGTCTGTTTATTTCATTTTAACACCATATTTATTTATTGAGGATTTAATGGTATTTTTGCATAGCCTACATTAGTACTAAGTAAAATCAGTACTGGGAGGAGAGGAGGTAAAATTTTGGTGGGATATTATCAACTCCTGGGGTTATTCTACCAGGTGCATTTAATACTAGATTTTTTTCCCCCAGAGACAAAAGGGACCTAGGGATAGTTGTAACTCTCTATTGTGTTTAATCTAGCAGGAGTCAAGGTAGATTTTAAAGCAGACTTCTGTATCACTGCTATGTAAGTCTATTAGAACTTAGTTTACTGTAAACTAATCCTTTATAGGAAGGTCTCTCTATATATGACCAATACAAGTTGAACAGATTCTCCCTTATGAAACCAAGTCCTCTTCAATCTTTCTCATCTCTATTCACCATTTGCTTGACTCACAAGTGTGGAGTTTTGCTGCCATTTTCTCTTTCCTATTCTTCATCTTGCAGTTGTAATTCAATAGGGAGTCTGTCTTAGTTACTTTTTGTCGCTGGGAAAAAATATCTGACATACACAAGTTAAAGGAGAAGAGGTTATTTTGGCTCACAGTTGGTAGAGGACATACACAAGTTAAAGGAGAAGAGGTTATGTTGCCTCACAGTTGGTAGAGGTTTCTGTCTATAGTCTAGCTCCAAGGCAGGGCATAATGGCAGAGGGTCACAGCAGAGGAGAAACAGTTCATGGCATGGCAGGCAGGAAGCACAGTGGAATCAAGGGAATAGGAAGGATGTAAACCCTTCAGACCAGACTCCCAGTGACCCACCTCTTCCTACCAGGCTTCATTTCCCAACATCACATCCACCAATAAACCCATCAGTGGACTAATCCAGTGTCACATACCCATAATCTAGTATCACACACCCATGATTCAATCATCTCCCAAAAACCTCACTTATGAGTGCATGAGATTTTTGGGGGGCATCTAGATAGAAGCCATAACAGAGACCATGCATTTTACTTCTAAATAAGTCAGAACTCCCCACTTCTCACATGCCACCTTTCTAACCCTGCAACACATGGGCCTTTGAGGGATATTCAAGATTCAAACTACAACACAAACTTACCCATATGTTAATAGAAAAAAGAAATTCCCTTACCAGTTTGTACTTTAGACATAGGTTTTCAGGAAGCCTCCTTAATCCTGTCATTTCTATCTCCATAATATTCTCACTGAGGCCTTTAGTCTTTAGCCTTAACTCCCATCCATTCTTTGCACTACTACCAGAAAGCTTTTTGCAGTAAAATTCTTGGCTTTATCATTCCTCTCCTTATAAACTTTCAATAGCTGCCTTTTCATTGGTGCAGGGTACACATGACTGGACTTGTTCCTGTTCCACCTTAAATTTCGGGCTTTTCTGCATGAGACTTTGTGCAGTTCTTTGAACATTGCAAGACACTTCAGATCTCTACGTATTTCCCCTTGTTTCCTATCTTGGAATGTGTCCACTGTCTGTCTCTTGTTTCCATGGTGGACATAGTCAAGGCCAAAAAATGTTAGCGCCTTATGAGATTTTTCTTCTTGGACCTCCAGAAAAGGTTCTTTCTTCTTCCACCACAAATAGAACTGACTGTTCCTTCTTTCGTGTATTCACAACCCCCAAGTCCAACTTCTGTACTTGAGACACATTAACATGTGTTGCCTGTGTATTCTACCCAATGATCTTGACAGTAAAGAGTGTGCTACTCTCATCTTTGAATTCCACTGTTTATATAGTGTCCTCAGTATGGAAGCAGCTCAGGAAATATGAACAAATGAATGAATGAATGAAAGTACAAGTGCAATTTGAATGAATGAAAGAGCACCAACTGTACAAAAAATACTTATTGATTTTAAATTCTGAAGATTTAGCTGAATGCCTTCTGAGGTGGTTATGGGAGAGAAAAGACATGTGTAAAGAATGAAAGAATTTTGTAGGCTTTTCATTCCATTGTCCATTTTGTTTTCAGCTTTTCTGATACATTATTTGTCCTGGTTCTTGTACATAAATTTTTTAGATATTTGATATTAATTGTCACACATCTTTTGAAAATACTCCTAATTTCTTTTGGACAGAATACCAGAAATGCTGGATAAATGTGCACACACTACAATGAGAATTAATTTGAGAGCACTGTGGCTCAGAATACAGTAATTACTTTAGGTTACCTTTTCAAATTCAAAGAGTCCGGACAATTCTATGATCTTACAATATTGTGGCAAATGGACCAAAGCACAAACTCTAATGTGTGAAAGATGGATTTTATACACACACTTACATTTTTGATTAATTTATTCGTTATTCAGCTTTCACTCACTGAGTACCTTCTTCAGCTGAGCTCTACATGAGAGGTTTTGGATTCATAAAGGTTGATCAGAGGACGGCTCTTTGATTAGTCTGGACAAAGTCCTCAGCATTGGGAAACTTCTTACATTCACTTGTTACCCTGGCAACAATTGCCTCACCTAAGCTGTCCAGGAACCCCAGCTCTTTCTTTTCTTTCCAGCAGCCCTCTGCTTGCTCCTCAGATGTACCATGTGGGTTTCCACCTTTGCACCTTCACACAGGGCTTTCCTTTGCTTGGAACCTTCTTAGAAAAGTCAAGCCATCTTTCAAAATTTTGGTTTAAGTTTCCATTCCACAAGGAAACTTTCTTTGATCCCATGGCCAGGACAGCTCTGCAAGCTGTAGCAGTGCTTCACATACATTAGTATAACCAACTAATAAAGCATGTACTTGTGTTTAGTCTTCCTTCTGCAATATAAAGTATGTGAACAGATGATCTGTGTGTCTGTTTTCCTCTGTGCACCTCCAGAGTCCAGCACTGTGCTTCAACAGACATTTACTGAATGGATGAATGAATCAACATTGGCAGAATGGATAGTATAGACTGCTTCCTCCTTGCCATCTTACAGTTCATGTCTTGCCCTATTTTTTTCTTTTCAAACAGAAATCCTGGGTGGCATAAGATACTGACAGGGAGTCTCAGTGAGCAATTTCTTTTCCTAAAAGAAATTGTTACTTCTTTGAGCTCCCATAGTGCACAGCCCCTCTGCTAGCTTGGTCCTTTCAGATGGAAGGGATAAGAAAAGATGATCACCTTTCCTCAGCCAACCCAATCTTAGAGGAATAACAAAGACCAGCTTTTGGTATAACATTAGCAATCTTTCTCAGCATGAAAGATGGAATCAAGTTGCTCATTTATGGTGAAAGCAGGACTTTTAAGATAGCCAAGCCGGAAAAGGCAGTGAGATTCAGAGACAGAGACCAAAACATGTAGCAATTAAGTTTAGAAAAATGTTCTACAAACTGATCTCACAGTTGGAATTTAAAAGGCCCTAGATGCACTCATGTTCTGTAGAGGCCCTGAAAGTGACTCTGGCACTGAAGAGATGCTAAGTGATATTACCCTAAGAGGAAGAGGAATGGGACATCCATCACACTGTCACGTGGTACCATGTTCTGAAATTATAGAGTCAGAATGCACTCCAGAGCTGAGGGATGGTGTTCTTATTTGGCTTGCATCTACCCCACATGGATCAAGAGGGTCAGCGGACTTGCTTATTGACAAAAAGCCCCTCTCTCTTTATTGTCTCACATCCTATCCTCCTTGACAGAGATTGCCTGTGAATGAAGCCTCTTCCTGCATGATATCTGACTTCTCCGTATCAAGCTGACTGTGAATATTAGACTGCTATAAAATTCCTAATATTTTCTTGTTTGAAGGAGTCCAGGAAGTTCTACCAAGTCCCACTAGCAGAACAGAACATCTCTACTCTGTGCAGATAGACAACTCAATATGATGTAATTTCAGCAGAGTCCTTGTCTGCTTACATGACTTTTAGAAATGATATTTTAAATAATATTTTTATGAGTCTCATCAAAATCAGAATTGTACTCATTCTTGTAACTTATTCTAGTGTATTTTCCAAATACTCCATGGGTCCATATTCTTTAGGTAGGATTTTGTCATGCCTTTGCAAACCAAGTCCTTCTATACCAAAAACATCAGTTGTGCCAGGGGAAACTATAAATTCTTGGACCTCATCTCAGACCTATTGAAATCATGAACTCTGGGAGAGGGACCCTGCAATCTGTGTTTACGAGATCATACAGGTAAATTGGGCTGAAGTTTACATTGGTATTGAGTTAGAATAAAAAAAAGGGGAATCTCCACCAAATTACCAATTCAAAAAAGATAATGAGACAATGGCTTAAGTTTCCAAGAGAAAAACTGAGAAGCAGTTTCAGACAGCATTATTTCATATGACTAATAAATGGAGTAACACCATATGGTTTTATTAAATGAATAAGAACATGTAAAATACTTAGGATAGTACCTAGTACATAATATATGTAGTATAAATATTGGCTAGTATTGAAATTTTTATTATTTGGTTCCATAATGTATTCATTAATTAAATGTTGCCTGCCACGTCTTCCAGAGAGTATATTAAAAGGCTTTACAAAGATACAAAACATACAACAGCTAGTACATTTAAGAAATAGTAAAAAAGAACACATTAAAAAGGAGAAATGAAGTTTCAATACATGCCATAGAAATTCTCATAACTAATTTTTCTAATTTTAATTATTTCACCTACTTTGTATTACTATGTATGCCAAAGATAAGTGGGACTTACTGTCCACCAATCCTTCCCCAACCCCCTTTTTTTCTATGGCCCAGAGCATCCTCTTTTGTAATCCTGTGTCTTTTACTTACATTGCTCCAGGCAAAGGTTGACACTATGGTGACACTGCAGGTAGACTGTCTTCCCACCCATTCCATACACAGTATTGAGAAGATTTTACCAGAGCAAGACATAAACTTCTATTTTAGTAAGTCAAAAAGAATTTGAGTTCCCTGAAGTAAAATATGATGTAATTGAATTCTATGCATATTTAATCCTTCTGTAGTTTTAATTTTAACATGAAGTTAATTATGACAGTGGTCTACACCCAGTTCTGGACGAAGGGTCCAAGACACCTACATAAAACACAGGTGTATAAAAAATGCCATTCTTTCCTAGGGCATCACGAGTAGCTAAATGTTATTTTTATATAACACTTGAAACAGCTACTTCCTCTTTATCACAATAAAAATTGTATTACAACTGGCGTGGTGGTTAAATGATTCATCTAATGGAGACACATTCAAATTCTACCACTTACGAGCTGTCTGGCACTGGGAAAGCCACTGAACATTTAAACAGATTTGTTTCTTCCTTGGTAGAGAATTATGAAGAAGATTAAATCAAATGAATGTATTGGAAAATGCCTAGCACCTCATCCATGCTAACTATTATTATTTTATATAGATCGGGAATGAAGAGGACAGTGATCTATTGGAAACTTGAGTCAGAGACCCTGGCTGAGTGGGTAGGTTGCACCTCATGCAAGAATTATTTTGCAAGATGGAGCTTCTGTGCCCAGCATGAAACGAATGTGTTTGTAGGAGAAATAAGAATAGAGGAAGGAAAACTCTGTCTTTCTATATGCAGACTCTTGCATAACATTTCCTTCCTGAGTTTTTGAATCCCAATGTGAGAATGAAGCGTATGTTTGGGAAGAAGACTCATGAATTAGTATTTTTCCCAGTGGAGAAGCTCACAGAAACTTTGAAGTGTTCATTAAAGAGTTGATAATGGGGAGAAAACTTTTTGAAAATCATATTAAAAAGTGCCTCCCAAATTGCTTCAATAATTTAACCTTGGAATCACAAGACTCTACTGGAATAGAAAGAACACATTTCTCTCTCCCCATTGTCCTTGGTGTATCATGTGCATGCTGATAACTCTGATGGCCTCTTTCTAGGAGTTGGTGGTGAAATGATACTCTTTTTGTGACCAATCGAATAATTATGAGGTTGAATTTTGTAATCCTGATATCAAGTATTTCATAATGACATCAATTTAAACTTAATATTGCTCTTATCTTTTGACAAAAATAAGGTTTAATATGTTTTTCTCCTACAGGGGGTGAAATAAGGAAAGACTTTATTATACAAGATAATTAAAATTCTTCCTGAGGTTAAAAGTTATTTAAAAAGAATCACAACATGAGATAATTAGGCCTTATTAGACACTTTATCTGCTTCACTGAAGTCACTTTTTCCAGGATGATAAAATATGCCTTTGTCTTTTTTTAGAAAGCTGGATACCAAATTTGGAGAAAAAAATGATCTTTCCTCCTCCTCTTAGACTCAGCACATGACTGTGTGAATGGATTTGTGGAAATAATTTAATGACAGGGTTACAGTTTCCAAAAGCTAGACCTTTATAGAATGTGATGGTTTTCAAGTACTTATTCATTTTTCTAGAGGAATTACATTTTACCTTCTATTTTTAGTTGGTTAACAGAAAATGATATGAATTTGTGTTTTCTGATTTTCTTTTTTTCCCCTGACAGGCAGAATAATAGCAGATTAGTTTTGGGATATTTAACAAAATCCCTTTGTTACTTGACAGACTCATTTATGCTTTCTTGTGCCACAACAGGTAAAGCAAAGAATGCCAGTGTTTGTGTTGTTAATGTCTAATGAGCATGTAATATATGTTATTACAATAACTGTGCAGTAGCGGATGGTATTTTTTAGAGAAAAAGGGTTTCAGACATTTAAAACACATGATGTTTTTGTAAGAGGAAGCAGGTACCCGGGGATCATGGGAGTTGTGCCAGAGTTCTAAACTGTATCCCCACATGAGGTCTGATATTGCTTTTCTGCTCTGCTTTTAGGCCCAAGGATGGTGATGCTGAGGCTGCCACCCTCTGCTAATGGCTCCTTGGACTTCCAGTGGGTTTTTAATGATGGTCAATGCAACTAATAATAAGGGAATCAGGCAGTACTTCTTTGTGGCCATAAATCTGTATCCAACTTACTTGTATCTATTGATCAGTAGATGACAAGCAATTGTTCAACTTCATTTTTTTTTTTTTGTGGGTACTGGGGGGTTGACCTCAAGACCTCGCGCGCCAGCAGGCACCCGTGCCGCTGAGCGATATCACCGGCCCCTTTTTCGTATGTGGGTTCCGGGAGTCGAACTCGGGCCCTCCCGCTTGCCGGGCAGGCGCTTAAGCCGCTGAGCCATCTCACCGGCCCTCAACTTCATTTTTAAGAAAACTTTTCAGTGTTATTGAGAATGACTTGCAATATAGACTTTGTCAAATCATTTTTTCCTTCTGGGAGAATGTTTCCTTTGGGGAAAAGTTTATACACATATCAGCGTGTCCCGGGCAAAGTAAAATATACAGATCTCCTTGATGGAAGGCTAGGAACACAGTATTGTTATGTAAATGTTTATTTTAAGGTTAAAATATCTAAGAAAGAAGTAATATGCTATGATAGAAAAGATAGCTTCTGTCATACTTTTGTGGGATCTATTGCAAATGACATAAAGGAAATTGTTGCCTTAAAGAGAAATTTAAACAGTAAAATTAAAATGAAAGCAAAATTGTAAGCAAAAAGTGAGCCATATCAAAGGTATTCATTAAATAAGTTTCTTTTTTAAATCTGAGAAAAATTGAGATGAGTTACAGTTTTTAAGATTTTTAGTAGTCTATGTTTGTGATATATAATGAACATATTCATTGTGGGGTAATGAGGTACATACATATTGCATCTTGATCCTTTTTACCTCCTCTTCCCCTTCTCTTCCTCTCATTTCCCCATCTCTAAATCCCCTTACCATAAGGTTTTTCTTAATTTGTTCCATGAATTTATTTTAATTTTGTATTAGTATATGTTTGTGATATGTAGTGATTACATCAAGCTTGGGATTAAAGTTTTAAATGTTTTCATTTATGAATAGGGCTGCTTCTCAGGGCCTGAGTGCTACCCACACTTTTCTTCTTTGCCAAGCTGGAAAAGTTTGACACCTTGGAGGTCCTAGTGATGGCTTAGTGTTAATAAAAAGGTGCACAAAATATGAAACTACAGCTTAACAAATAATTACAAAACTGTTGTATATAAAATCACTGTCCAGGGAAAGACACTAGAACTCTCAAACACAGTTAACTTTTGTATGATGATTTTGAATAGGGTAAATCTGCTACATCCTCATTAATCTTAGTAATCAGTAAAATTTTGGATTTTTCTATATACACCTTCATCATGTGAATAATGACAGTTTAATTTTTTTCTAATTCTTTTACCTCTTAGTTGATTGTCCTTGGTGCTTTTGCTGGGATGTTCAGTACAGTGTTGAATAGAAGTAATAATGTCATCCTTGGCTATACTGATCTCAAAAAAATTATTTTAATATTTTCCTATTAAATATGAAGCTTGATTTTCCTTTTGGTTTTCTAATATTTATCTGTACTGGATACTGATTTTTATCAGATGTTTCTTCTGCCACTGTGCAGATCATCATAATATTCAGTAAATACATCAAATTACTTTGATTGATTCTCTAATGTTAAAACAACTTTGAATTTCTAGGGCAAATCAAAGTTTCTCAAATTGTATTATTTCTGCATGTAGCTGATTCAATTTGCTAATATTTTATTTAGGATACTTGAATCTTTGTTCACAAGTGAGATTGGACTGCTATTTTCCTTTCTTGTTGTGTTTTGGACCAAGGTTATTTTGACCTCAAAATTATCTGAGAAATGTATCCTCTTTTTCTTATTTCTGGAAAATTGCTTGTAAGATTTGAACTATTTCTTTCTTATTTGGCTTAACAGAGTCTTTAAATAGTGGTTAGCTTATAAATAAACTAATTACCAATTAGTATTTTTGATTATATAAAACAATTTTCACAACTGTATTAATTAAATGATATGTAAATAATGAAGTAAAGAGAATAGGCTTACATAAGAAATAGATAAAATTTTCTCTAGTTATAGAGAGCTTGGTCATTGGTTTGTTTTTGTCATCCTAACTCAATGTTCTTTTTTACCCAATTTGTTTTATTTCTACGTTCTTCTATCATCCCCCTATTTTTTTAATATAACAATGGCCACAAAGCACAAGTATACTTTTCTTCCGTTCTCAACTGGAACTCTTCTCTGCCAATCCTATATGTACCATACCTCTTTGGACACTGTGGTTTAGATTGACGCATACCAGCCCCTCGCTCACTGGAACCAGCTGTTTTGATTTGTTCTATTTCCTACTATCTTGAGCCATTCAGGACCCAGGAAGCTGACCTGAGTGCTGTCTTTTTATACTTTGGTTACCTTGGCTTTGTTGCTGCTGGTATATTACCACTCTTATCTTTCTTTTTTTCTCTTTCTTTTTGCCATTTATCTCTTGCAATTTTCTGAATTGTTTGGTCACATTCTTTACCCTGCTTTACAATGTCTATTTTGAAGTTTTTCCTGGCATTCGTTCATTCATTCATTGTGATTGAAATTATATTTACATTACTCTGTTCTCAGTACATTCCTATTTTTTATTGTTCTCTCCTGCCAGTGCTTTGACCCTGTGCTCCTTAAGAACAGGTGACCTGGACTGCCAAGGTGTTGCACACTTGCCACCTGAGTACTTGGGCTGCTGCCTTCCCTGTCATGTAGTTGTCATCACTTTTGGGGGGAAGAAATTAGGCTCCAGGGCAACTTTCCTCTCTGGAAACAAGTAGACACACTGTTATGGTTTGTGTCTAGATGTCCCCCCAAAGCCTCATATAGTCACAGAGTTTTCCCGGAGGTGGCTGAATCTGGAGTGTATGATTGATTCGTAGTGCAGTGCTGGGATTAAGGGTGGGCGACTGCTAGATCAGTCTGCTGACTGGATTAGCACTGCCCTGATCCCAGTAGCCTGGCTACAATACAAGGGACAGAAAGAGGGTCGTCTCACACTCTCTCCCTTGCTTGCTTGTGGTATCTTCTGCCGCCATGAATGGTTGCCCCTCTGCCATGCCACCCTGCTTTAGAGTCAACCAATTACAGACTGAAACCTCTACAAGCTCTGAGCTAAATAAACCTTCCCTCCTTTAACTTGTGGGTGTTGCGTATTTTGTCTCAGCAACAGAGGAAAGTAACTAAGACGCTCAATTTCTGGATATCAACGATGTGCTCATTCAGGAGGGTCTAACTTGTGGCCTGGGGTTGGACCTTCCCGTGTTATTATAAAAAAAGGAGTTTTATTACTTATTTACATTAATTATATTATATATTTTATATGCAGCCCAAGACAATTCCTCTTCACTCAACATGGTCTGGATGCACCAGGCCTGTCAAACCTGTGGGCTGCAGGTCGGACACGCCTGAATTCACTCCTCTTGCTACATGACAGGATCAAGGGAAATAATGACTACGGGACTTGGAGAATAACAAAAAACTTTTAAAAATTGCTTAAAACAAATGTGCAAATAACCAATACAAAACTCTACTAAGTGTGTGTTACATAAGCCATAATTAAGCTAGAATATTGGTTGGGGTGCCTTTTGAAAGGATATGAAGGAGCTGAAGTAGAGGTTATATTAAGAGCTCATCATTCTGGATGGTTAACATATGTGAGGAGTTTCTGCAGTGATGTTGTTAGTCATCTTATAAAGCATATCTCAAAATGGTGAAAAGAAAAGTAGGGTGCTAAATGCAGCAAAAACATTTTTATCCAAAAATTCCTCCCTCAGCCACATAATAAAAATTTGCCCAGTCAGAATTACTTGCTTAGAGCCACAGTGAATGTTAGGAAAAATTTCTCTCACACACTCTAGATTCAGCTACCTCCGAGAAAACTCTATGACTGCATGAGGCTTTGGGGGGACATCTAGACACAAACCATAACAGTGAGTCTATTTGTTTCCAGAGAGGAAAGTTGCCCTGGAGGCCAATTTCTTCCCCCCAAAAGTGATGACCACTACATGTCAGGGAAGGCAGCAGCCCAAGTACTCAGGTGGCAAGTGTGCAACACCTTGGCAGTCCAGGTCGCCTGTTCTTAACTTTAAATTTGTACGTTCACTGTCAAAAAGTAGAACAATGATGAAAATGATTTTCCTTAATATTTTATAGTTCATCCTAGTTTAACTCATTGGGAAATTTCTTGTGAGAACATATTTAACAATAGTCTTACATACTCACAAGAAAGGGTCTCTCAGAAATAACAAATGGGGGAAAGGAAGAAAACTATTCCCAAGGTACTGTATAAAATCTCAGTGTTATCAAGAATTATTATTGTGATGATAGTTTTCTAACTTAGAGGAGGAAAGACTTTTTGACTTTCAGGATGAAGTAGGTAGGAGGATTGCAATGACCACACCATATTACAGGCATCTACATACTGTTGCACAGAATAATGAAATAACCAAAAATTTTGCTAGAAATTGATACAGAAAAATTGATAAGAAACACCAAGGGCTGGTGAGATGGCTCAGTGGCGTAAACGCCTGCCTGGCAAGCGCGAGGTCCTGAGTTCGACTCCCAGTACCCACGTAAAGGAAAAAAAGGGGCCGGTGATATTGCTCAGCAGCACAAGTGCCTGCCTGGCAAGCGCAAGGTCCTGAGTTCAACTCCCGGCACCCACGTAAAGAAAAAAAGGGGCCGGTGATATCGCTCAGCGGCACAAGCACCTGCTGCCAGGTGTGAGGTCCTGAGTTTGACACCCGGTACCCACACACACACACACACACACACACAAACACCAATACCAGAAATGCAGTCTATTATACATAAAGTGACATTAAACATGGACAAAAATACACCTATTAGAAATGGTTGACGAATAACACTGTCTCTTGAGAAACTTCCCACAGAAGAAAGTTAATATGCCTGATTTTGGAAACACAATTGAGAGCATCTGGTTGAAATTACATTGAAAAGGAAATAGATGTGGTGTCACCATGTGGATGACTGGACAGTTCGAGGAGAGGAAGGATGAATTCCTCATGCCAACTATGAAACAGGTGTGAGGAGATGACTGGTGGTGGTATGAAACTTGATCCTGCCAGACATCTGCTAGAAGCTTATTCTGCTAAAAGCAGGGCTTTGATAAACTCTTCAATTGCCTTGATGACACTTTGTTCTCCAAGAAGATAGAAGTTGTAACATGTGGAATTTTGGAGTTAATTCTTACCCATAAGGAAGAACTTGCTGGTAATGCAGAAGTAATAGAAGATATCTTAGGTTTCATAATAAGAAAAAAATGAGGTAGTTTCCAGAATAATCAAACTTATAGATTCATGTTGAGGGAATCAAATCAAAACAAAATCAGAGGAAAACACAGTTCACCAGCAGGTGTTTATAAAGAATGTGGAACTGTAGCTGGGGTTAGCCTGTTTGGGGAAGGAAGGTTTCAGGTAGCACTGTTTATAGCATTGTTCCCTAAATGTATGTAGAAGGTTACCATTCACTAGACTTTCAGATTCCTTCCCCCTTTATTTGGGTTTACTAATATGCTGGAACTTTTTAGGAATGATTTTGACAAGCTCAAGAAAATATCCGGTCATGTATAAGCATTGCTTGGTAGTCACTGGGTAAGAGTTCTGATTGCTGACCAAAGGATATCTTTATGGTAATTACTATAGGACAGAAATGGGCCGTGCTCACCTTAGAGAAGGTTGGAAATTCTGTGGACCACAGCTCTGTTGTCCTTTAACTCCTGGCTCCTCAAGCAATGTCATAGTAATAAGAACTGTGGTAGTCAGTTTTCTGTTGCTGTGATAAAATTCTGGAGAAAATCAACTAAAAGGAGGAAAGGCTTATTTTGGCTCACAGTTTCAGAAGTTGCAGTCCATGGTTAATTGGCCATGAAATGCCAGTTGTTTTGGAGGCTGTAGCAAGGCAGCACATTATGCTGAGAGCATGTAGTGGAAGAATTTGCTCACTTCATGGTGGGCAGGAAGCAAACAGAAAGAGGAAGGGGCTGAGGTCCCAATACTCATGAGAAAAGCATGCCCCCTTGACCTAACTTCACCCCACTAGGTCTCACATTCTAAAGGTTTTACCATCTCCCAATAATCTCACAGGTTGGTGGCCAAGCCTTTAGCATATGGAACTTTGGGGCAATTTAAGATTCAAACCAGAAGAACTGTTGCTGCAGCATCCTTTATCCCTACCCCAATTGTCTGGTTCTGATATCCTCTTCAATTTCCTTTTTCAGAGTACTGTAGTTTTCAGTGTAGAGGATCTTTTACTTTCTTTGTTAGATTGGTTCCTAAATACTTCATTTTTTTCAATGCTATTGTGAAAGGTATTGTTTCTCTAGTTTTTCTTTCTGTGAGTTTGTTATTCATGTACAGGAAAGCTATTGATTTTTGAGTGTTGACTTTGTATCCAACTATGGGACTGAATCTGGTTATTAAATCTAGTAGTCTTTTGGTAGAGTTTTTGAGGTCTTCTATGTAGAGTATCATGTCGTCCACAAATAATGATAATTTAACTTCTTCCTTTCCTATCCTTATTCCTTTATTTCTTTCTCTTGTCTAATTGCTCTAGTAATGTTTCCAAAATTATATCAAATAGGAGTGGTGATAGTGGACATCCTTGTCTTGTTCCTGATTTTAGAATGAAAGCTTTCAGTTTTTGTCTATTTAGTATGATGTTGGTTGTTAGTTTGTCATAGATGGCTTTTGTCAGATTAAGATAAAGACCATCACTGCAATTTTCTGTAGGTTTTTTTTTTTTTTATCATGAATGGCTGTTGGACTTTGTCAAAGGCTTTTTCTGTATCTATTGAGATGATCATATGTTTTTTGTCCTTGGTTATTTTAATATGGTGTATTACATGCATAGATAATTTCAATTCCTTTATGTTTACTTAAACATATTCTGTGAACTAGTTTGTATCCTATTTTGAAGAACATCCTGTGGGAAGCTGAGAAGAATGTGTATTCTGATGTTGTGGGGTGAAACACTCTGTAGACATCTACTAAGTCCATTTGTTCAAAGGTTTGGTTTAGTTCTAACATTTAATTTTTGATTTTTTGTCTAGTTAATTTTCTCTCATTTTATTTTAGTTTCTATTTTTTTCTCAAATTGCCGTACCTTACTCCATCTCAAAGAGGGCAGGAAATTATTAGATTTGGGAGAATTTCCTTATTTTCTCAAATACTATTGCCTTCACAAGTCTGCCACAAACATTTCCTGGCTCAAGAAGGAAATTGTGGAAAGGAGAAAACACATGGGAAAAAAGATACTATTCTTCACTTCCAACTAATCTGGCCTCAATATTTTTTAAAAATTATTGTTTTTATTTTGAGGTAATTATAGATTCACGTGCAGTTGTAAAAAATAATACAATGTAAACATTTTATCTTGTTTCTCCCAATGGCAAAATCTTTAAACTGTGGGACAGTATAATATCACAACCAGGATATCCACATTGACACAATCTTTCAATCTTACTTAGCTCCACTTTTCCCAATTTTTCTTCAACTAATGTATGTGTGTGTTTAATTATACAAAAGTTCATCACATGTGCATGTTCATGAAATCACCATCATTGTCAAGATACACAATAGTTCTGTCACCACAAAACTACCTCATGTTGCCTTTTTGTAAGCCACACTCCTTTCCCTCCAGTGCCCCCTGTCCAACCTCTGGTAATGATTAATTAAACTGCTCCCCATTTCAAAAATTGTATTTTATCATCTTTTTAGAAAGTGTCATATGAATGAAATCATTTATCGTGTAATCTTTAGGGATTGGCTTTTCCCTCATAGCAATTTAGTTTCAGGAAATAAGGAAAAAAAAAGTAGGTAATCTTTGATTTAAGGACAGATGATCACAGAAGGAAATAAATACACATTCTGTTTGACTTGTTTTCTTTATTGAAAATAAAAATCAAAGTGGAAAGACTAGAATGTACCATATGTACCATATACACTTATGACCAGTTCCAAACTCTATTCTAAGCTTTGGACCCAGATTTACTCTTTCTTCTGGAAAGTTCCACATGGATCACTTGAAAACTCAAATGCAATATGTTCAAAATAAAATGTGTCATATTATTTCCCCACAAAAAATCCTCTGCTCCATGAGTATTTTCTGCCTTAACTAAAGGTGTCCAAATCCCCAAATTTACCAGTTAATTCACTTCCTATCAGTCAGCATCCTTTACTAGGGCAACCTACTCCACTCTACCTTACTATTTCACTGTCTTTAGCACCTTAATTTTTGCCTACTGTGAATACGTGTGACTTATGTTTGTCTCCATCCCCATTGCCTCTTTCTGAGGAAGGCAGTCGTCTTATCCAAGCTGTTGCAAAGCATCTTAACCACTCTCTTTCAGTCTCTCTTCCTTCAATATCTCACTAACCTCATTATGGAGATTATCTTCTCAAAACAATGATCTAATCATATCATCTCTCTGATATTTATTATGTTTAGTTAATCCACAACTGAAACAGACTACATAATATTATATTTCCTACAGGAGCCAGCCCTGGAATTTGTGACTCTATGGTTCCTTTCAGGACTTATATTCCTACTTGAGAGACACATTCGAAGTCTTGACCTATAGCATCCTTCGGACCTGCAGAGACAGTTAACAAACAAAGTCAGAGACATTAAACAAACATACAAAGAGTGGGCTAGTTGGCTTCCCTATCACTATTTGGTATTCTTTGGGAATCTTTGTAAAGTTTTAGATGATGCCATTTATATTAATTGCTTGGTATCATGAACAGAAACAAGCATAATAATTTTTATAGTGTAGAAGTTGGAAAGTCCACATTCACAGTCCTGAAACAATTTGGGAATTTAAACTATAAACTCAGAAGCTCAAGGAATAATATGCACAGCTAGCTTATGATACCATTCTTGACAGAAATGTTATAATCAAGAAACTAAGCTAGGGCCAGTGAGATAGCTCAGTGGCATAAGCAACTGCCTGGCAAGTGCGGGATCCTGAGTTCGACTCCCGGTACCCACATAAAGGAAAAAAAGCGCCGGTGATATCGCTCAGTGGCACAGGCACCTGCTGGCACGTGAGATCCTGAGTTCGACGCCCGGTACCCACACACAAAAAAAGAAACTAAGCTAGTTAATTCCGAATTAAACTCATGTTAAGTGAGCCCAGAGAACTAGTTTTTATGAAATGTATTAATCACAAAAATATTATTGGACTTTTGAATGTTTTTCATACCACAGAAATCCTTAGAAAATTTCAAGATATTTATGTAGTCATGAAGCTCATGGATGCAAATCTTTGCCAAATGTTTCAGACAGAACTAGGTCATGAAAGAATGTCTTACCTTTTTTCTGATACTGTGCAGAATCTAGCACCTTCAGTCTGCTGGAATTATTTATTGAGATTTAAAGCCAAGTAATACAATAGTAAAATGAGACTGCACTTGGAAGATTCTTGACTTTGGACTGACTAGGGCTGCAGGAACAAGTTTTGCAATAATATCTTCTTAGTAACTTGCTACTATGGAGCACTCAAGATCATCTATGGGCTACAAGTAAAACATTTTTTGGTCATTTGGGTGAATCACAGGAGAAATGATCAAACATAGTATTCTGTTCCTGGGTACAGACCATGTTGTTCTGTGAAATAAAATTTTTGAGCAGGTTGGAACACCATGTCCTGAATTCATGAAAAAACAGGAAGGACTTATCTTGAAAACAGAGTGAAATATGCTGCATATAACTTTGAGAAACTCTTCCCTGATGGACTTTTCCCAGCTGAATTGAAACACAATAAACTGAGAGGGATTTTGTTATTCAAAGTACTGGCCATAGGTGAATTTAGAAGAATATCTGCAGATGAAGCTGTCTGGCACCCACATATCGATGTCTGGCATGAGCCTTCTGAAACCACCAAAGATACCTGACAGGCTGTTTGACGAAAGGGAACACACAATAGAAATGTGGACAAAAATTAATACACAAGGAAGTGGTAGATTTGGAGGACACAACAAAGAATAGAGTTGTACAGGGAAGCCCTCTCCTTTAGCACAGGTGTGACAGTGATGAATGGCTTCAGCATCCATCATCATCATTATCTGTCTATATTGTGTCTTCAGTGTCAACAGATGTGACTTTGGACTCAGACATAGTGGTCTAGAAGCATCAGCTGGATTGTTGAGCTGCTACAGGTGACTACTTGGGTCTTGAGAGTGATGGTGGGAGGAGGGGAGTTGGTTAGTTATTCATAAAACTACTTTGAAAAAAATTAAATAGTATTATTTGTTTTTACAAAATATAGAATTCAGTACAAAATTTCAAGTAATGCAATTTAAGACTTAAGTTGTGTTTTGAAACAGCAACAAAACTGCCTTATATTTTTCCTGTAATTAGCTATATAATGTATTAATAATTTTTATCATGACTTAAGTCTTTTGCATATTTGCTTTATTGTATACTGGTACTTTCTTTTTTACTGAATTTGTAAGATTTTGTTTATCAAAGCAATGTCTATATGGTCACTTGCCTACTTCAAGAATTATATAAGATTTCATAATTTTTTATTAGAATTTATTTCAGATATTTTGTTCATGATCCTGCCCTTCAAGGTACATGTCTGTCAATGAGCTAACCCCAGAAGAATAAGGGAAAATAGCATGTATCCAGCTATATTCAAGAATAATTGCTATAAATCCTGAACATGTCAAGAGATCTGCATATTTGCTACTTGTCAATTCTAATTTAGTTACAATTGTTAGGCACTCTGACTTGAACTTCAGCAAAGGCCTATTATTTAAATGGTAAAATAAGTCAGAATGCATTTGCAAAGATATTGGGCAGATACTACCACCTTCTCATCTCTCCATCCCACCAACAAATTTCAAATAAAAGAATACAGTGCATTCTGCAGATCTCTGGCATGCTCAAAACTTATGATTATACAAAATCAAGAGGACATTTCATGAATAATACATTTCAATGCAAACAAACAGATGGTTCACTTCTATTAGCTATGAGCTGTTTTGTATACACTTAGTTAATCTTCCCAGCCTGAAGTTCCTAGCAATGATCAGTCTGGTCTTTTGCTCTCCAAAGCTGGGCATTTGGAGATTTCTGGTTTCCTAATCCTTGGAGACTCAGGCAGTTGAATTCCAGTCATCAGAGTGTTTCTCGTCATTTGATTCTCCCTGTAGCATAATTATATTCATACTATCTGTCAGGAGATTCCAAAGCCTTTTTGGATTTGTGCAGGTGACATAAAATGAGTAATATATCATTCTGAAAATAGTAGCACACACAGCCATATACAGAATATCATCTTTAAGGAATGTTTCTTCACATTGATCAGAGGAGTCATCAGTTGTGGTTATTTATTCTGAGTCTTTAATTTTTTTCATACCTGATTTTCATTATAACATGCCATGTTGATATTGAGTAGTATAAGAATGATGCTACTCCTGACAAATTTGTGTTGACTGCATTTTATGTCTGCAGAACTATTTCTCTGTAACTAAAGTTTTACTAAATTAAGTATGATTGAGGTCTCAAAAAGGTCATTTCTTCGAATGGGTGAGGAAAAGTCTTACTCTAGTGGCAAAGAGTTCAGTATATGCTTTGTCTCTACTGTGTTATCTACAATATACCTGACAGGTCTAACTTCAGAAGGCTGCCTTGTTTTCAATCTCCTTCAAAAGGAAATTTCCCTACTAACCAGTGTTTGCTAAGGGCTTCTTTCCCAGTCAGTCTTTAGGCAAGGGGGTGCCTTTAGCATTTCCTTTATCGGTGATGTCCACTTCTTCCTACTCCTATTCACATTTTGTTGGATTAGAACTTTCCATGGGCAGACAATCACAGGCAGTCAAAAGCATGTGGGAAGGCCTAGAGATACGGAGAGAGAATTAAGGAACCAGCAGAAGTTTAAGTGGAAAGGTGAACCCAGAAAAAAGAGAGAGCTAAGCCATGATAACCAACGAACGCTGGAGTGGAGATCAACAAACTATAGCTAAAAAGCATCGTGACAATTTGGCTTTTGGAGATGCCTGAATCCTAAACCATTTTTCCACTAACGTCTTTTCTTTATCTGAGAGACCTGTTTGCATATCTATTTCTAGATACTGAGGGATCTCTATCTCTTTTATTGATTAGCATGTGTATCATGTTAACTATGCATGAGGTAATTTGAATGAACTTCTGTTCCTTGTGCTGAACAAAAATGTTTTTTTAAAAATTGTTTTTGGATAATTAATATTCTACTCTAAAAATGACTAAGTGATGTTGCAAAGTTAAAATAGGGACACTTTGTCTTTTCTAATACAAAAACAGTACAGAGAATTGACTCAAGATATGGATTCTAGACCAGATAGAAATTAATGTTTTGTCTACAGTGTGACATTGAAAACTTATTCCATATTTCCAAACCAGGATGTCCTTATCTGTAAAATGGTGATACTGGGCCAGTGAGATGGCTCAGCGGCGTAAGCGCTTGCCTGGCAAGCGTGAGGACCCGAGTTTGACTCCCGGTACCCACATATGAAAAAAGGGCTGGTGATATCGCTCAGCGGCACAGGCGCCTGCTGGCACGCGAGGTCCTGAGGTCGACCCCAGGTACCCACAAAAAAAAATATATATATATATATAAAATAGTGATACTAGCAGTCACTGTCTCAGAATGCAGGGATGACATGTAAAGGAGATGATGCAGGAAAAGTGCATGGTTTAGGGTTTGGTACCTGGGACTTCTTAAGTGTTGGGGCTTGGGAAAGAAAAGCCTAGAAGATAAGTTAGAATTTTATGCTTTGATATTAATCACCAAAATGGAGGTAAGAAGACAAGTATGTGTAATTACTCTCTGGAGTTGCCCCAAGTTGAGGGCATGTGACTGGGTATTTATACATCCTTCAGCCATGAGCTGTAGAATGCAGGCTGCCTTGGGAGACCTTGGGTTAGTTTCTCTTTGCAGCTGGCACAATCCTCCAGACAGGGCTGACAGCTGGGTGTTGTTAACTAAAATCTTCCTTTACAATAGGAGAAAAAGTTCTTTAGTACTCAGTGTGGGCTCTGGATGGCTTGTTACACAGTGTTTAAGGCAGTCTGTACTTAGTATTCTTTTATCTATTATTTTCATTTAATTACTCCAAGCAACTTCTCCAGAAGTTTGGTAGGTCCCTTGGAGAAACTATAAAACATTTTATATAAAAGTGGCCTTGAGTCCAAAACTGACTCATACCCTTCTTTCACTATTATAGATTCTTCTAATCTCCACTTTTATCACTAGTGATTTACTAACTTACCTCTTGAGGGTACTGGTCTCTATTCCTGAGAAATTCAAGCTCTTGATGACCATGTTCCTTAAGTCAACTGCATCTGCTAGACTGGCAATTATTCTTTTTTGCTGGTCCCTTGGATCAAGGGTCCTGCAATGAAATAGAAGTAGCATCTTAAAGTTCATTAGGATTCTTGCTGGGTCCCTCATGGAATGTGACCCCTTTCGGAACCAGGGCTTCTATACACATGGAGCTCACATTAATGATGATGGTAAGCATAGTGGTGACTAGGGATGATGGCATACATGGCTCATTCTGCTTCTACCTTTTGGTTCTCAGATTCATATATTCTTCTTATAAAGGATACAACACTATTTAATGATCATCTATTTAGCAAGTACAACGTGTCCCAGAAGATGGTACTCTCCTAGAAGTGACAGAATTTGATGCCTTAGTCATTTATTTTGATTAAGCCTTTAATAGGCAGTTTCATTGTTTTGTTGGTCTGGCAGCTAGCTTATGGGTAGAACAATATGTGATAGGGCTAGTGGATACTATGGTATGTGTCCTTTCTTAACAAGTGGGTTTCTTGCTTTGATGTAGTAACAAGTGAGATGCTCTGTTTGTGGATCAAACACTTTTGAAAAACATTAGCTGAATCTCTTCAGGAAGGAAAGATGAATGATAACCAGAATATATATCAATTTCTGTTAAAATACCTTCTAGGACAGAAAGTTTCTAAAGGAGGTAAGATCGGGTCTCTGCATTGGTATTTATTGCTGACAGGCTAGACAGGCAGCAGTTGCAAAAGCTAGATTTGCCTCAGTAAGCAGAAGTCCATGCTCTTGGGCCTGTAGTGGAAACAGCTCTTCCACTACCGCCGCTTCATTCATGTACTTCTTGTGTCAGAGGCTGACTGAGGTCACTTTGTTGAGTCTTTGTCAGATTTTTGGTAGTTCTTCCATGGTGGATGGTAACATGTCATATTAAGAGCTTCTCACTTTGTATCTTTTGTTTGGGTCATTTCATGCCTCTGCCCTAGACTTCTTTGTCTATGATCTTCTAATAGATTTCATTCTGTGCAACTGACCAATCAGCTGAGGTATTTACCACTGCCTGTAAATTCAGATAAATGTTAGCCTAAGCTCATGCCGGGTTTTCTTTTACTCAAAATGGTTGACCAAATACACTGTCTGAAAAATCTGCCTACTTGGAGAATTCCCTCTCAGCACTGTCTTTTTAAAGAACTTTAAAGTTAAAGTGGGGCTCTCGTGGCAGATGTATTCCAGTTCCAGTTTGAAACCAGATATCAAGCTGAACTATTCACAAGTATCACTTCTTTCTTTCTTTCCTTTTTTTTTTTTGTTTCTCTTTTGTCCTCTCCAAAGATGTAAAAGACATATGGTTCCCCGTGCACACGGCCTGATTTTGCTCTTCTGTTCTGCTTGTGCTCAGTTGTATTTTACTACTTTCATTTTACAATGAATTGCTGCTGGGCCAATCTGACTTTATGACTTGGTAGATCTAATAGGATCCAGTTCCTGATTGGGAGTTCTGGCTATAAGTCCACTTGGTTTCCTATGGTTAGATGTTACATCAGTATCAAGATCAAATTAGCACAAGAACCATTTTTCAAAAGGCATGTAATTTTCTGTTGAAGATTGCATGGACTTGCTGGAGAGCTCCAGTGGTCTGAGTAATAATCCCTCCATCTGGTATTTGCTACAAACTCTATGCATCATCCTGCAGCACTGATGTCTGTAGTGCACAGGCTAGGGCTGCACTATATGGCTCAATCCTCAAGGATGGTTGCTCTTTACCCTAAAACCAGGGTGGAAACCTCCCTGCTGTCATTCCTTTTGAAACTGGCAGCCTTCTCTCTCACCCGATATTTGAAAAGAGTACTCACAGGTGCAGTACACTGCCTCTAGAATGAAAGCATTTAGCTCAGGATAGTGCTTTCTTCTCTGTGGCAGTCTATCTGAGATACTATAATTTGTCCTTTTCATTGGGGGGATTTTTCTAGGGTTGGACTATCTGAGATATTATCATTTGTCCTTTTCCTTGGGTGGGGGGACTTTCCAGGCTGTCCTAGACCACTGTACTCCTATGATTTTATAGGAGTAAAGAATTCCTAAATACCACATTGTCTGCAGTTCCCATACTCACTAAGGAATCATCACATTCTCTGAAGTTCTGAAGGTAGTAGAATGGGTGGTTAGAGTTTTCTCTAGTTGGTGTGGCAGGGTCCAGTCTTGATTGTCACAATGATACATACCTATAATATGGATGCAGCTTATTAAGATGGAGAAGTTCTCTTCAGGAGAGGCAATTACCTAAAAGGTCAGCAGATGACCTTCACAGGAGCTGGGAAACATAGTCCTTAAGTCTGAAGGGGGGATGTAGACAATGTAAATCAACATTACAAATTATCTTTGAAAATTTCTGTTCTAACTCTTAAGGTTACTTTTCCTTCCTCTAATTTAAATTTTTCACTTAGAAAGTTTTATATACATTTTGTTTTTGGTAGTTTTGTTTCCCCTTTTTTGATTAATCTCACTCAGTTTACCCTTTTAAAATTGTATTTTTTTATTATCTTATTTTTTCAAGTTTTTAATTAAGTTCTTAACTCCTTTGCTCTTTATATGTAACTCTTTCAATTTAATCTCACACTTTCCTGAAATTTTAACTAGTTTTTCTCATAATTAGTGCATGTAATAGTTACTGAACAAAGTGCAAGCAGCAGAGATGAACTTCCTTAGCACGGGAGGCTGGAAGTCTGTTTGAGACTTTTTTTTTTTTTTATTGTGCTTCTGGCTGCCCTCAGTTGCTTTTCCTTTCTTTGTTGCATTTGCATGACTTGATCTTCTTTTCACTCCAGTGGAATCTTCTATCTTACTGGTTGTGAAAATGAGGTAAAATAGGGATTAGGGTGGAGATTAGGAGTGGAAATACAAAGAGAAGGCACCAAGAGTCACCATCTAATAATTAAAACTGCATTTTGCAACAAGATTGCTATGGTTGAATAAGTGTCTTCTGAAGGCCCACATAAGGCTTGATCACCAGCCATGTATTAAGGCCATGGTTACCAGTTTACACTGTTGGGAAGTAGTGTAACTTTTAAGAGATGGAGTCTAGTGAAAGGAAGTTATGTGACTAGAGTGTGATTTTGGAAGGAATTGGGACCCGAGTGTCTTCTTCTGTCTCTTTACTTTTTGAAGGCCATGTGGTTGGCACCTTCTTCTACCATATACTCCTACCATAATGCACTAATTTTCCACAGACCCAAAGCCAATGGGGCCAAGCAACCATGGACTGAAACTTCTGAAGCCATGAGCCCAAATACTTTCCTCTGCGTAAGTGGATTTATCTCATATATTTGTTACAGCAACAGACTCCTGAATAACATAAGGATTATCTTAAGTCTAAGCTTTGTGTAAAGATATCTTTAGCATACAAGGAGTTAAAGCTAGTGATCTTTGATTATTTATTGTCTTTATTGAGGATGGAGAAAATAAAATTTTATCTAGAAATTGTCTAGGCCAAAATATTTGCCCTTCGAGTAGAAGGATAATATAATAATAATAATAGTTACTGAACAAAGTGCAAGCAGCAGAGATGAACTTCCTTAGCACGGGAGGCTGGAAGTCTGTTTGAGACTTTTTTTTTTTTTATTGTGCTTCTGGCTGCCTAATATGAGGCTATAAAGATAAGTAAAAGGGAATCAGATAAAAAAGAGTAGGTCTGGTACCAGAGTTTTAACTTCAATAGGAAGTGGGAGTGACCATTTGGAAACTTTAAGATAGACACGAGTTAGGGGCATATGGTCTAATTCCCCAGGTATATGTAAGATTCTAGGCACTAGATTCTGGAAGAAGAAGAATATTTTAACATGGTGCATAACTATGACAAATAGCAGTACTGAGGAGAGGTAGGGCTCTGATTTCCCTTCACTGGGTTGAAGGCCCTGAAAGGAGGATAAAATAAGGTGTGCACTGGGTAAGATAAAGGAAGTATGGAGAACAGATGGGTGGCTTCAGCCGAATAAATTTGGCAGTTCATCCTGACTGGGAAGGGGAGTTTCTGGGATTTGATCTCAGCCACTTTAGTTCTAAGTGTCTTGGATGCACTTACCTTCTCTACAAGGGTGTTAGCCAAATGCTGATGAGAAGACTTTCTGGAGAGTATAGCCCTGAAGTCAAACAGAGTGCAGAGATAGCCTACAGAATGGAAGAAAATACTTGCAAGTGATGCATCTGACAAGAGTTGATATGTAGAATATAGAAGAAACTCCAAATATTCAATAGTAAAACAAATAGCCAGAATAAAAATAATGGTCAATTGATCTAAATAGACATTTTTCAAAAGAAGATATGCAAATGACTAACAGGTATATGAAAAATTCTCAATATCAGTAATCATCAGGGAAATGAAAATCAAAACCACAATGAGATATACCTTGCTCCAGTAAAAATGGCTGTCAAAAGACTGAAGGTAATGAGTGGTAGTGACAATGTGGAGAAAAGGGAATGGTAGCATATATTGATGGGGATAAAAATTCATAAAGACATTATGGAAAACAGTATGGAGGGTCCTCAAGAAACTGAAAATAGAATTACCAGATGTTATGGTTTTAATCTGAATGTCTCCCCAAACTCTCATGGGGTCAAAGATGGTGCTTTTGGAAGATAATTATAGCCTTGGGAACTGTAGGCATTGGTGGATTCAACCACTGGTGAGTTCAGCAGCCAAGTGTGCTTTTGAGAGGTGGGAACTGGTCAGAAGAGATGGGGCCTTAGGGGCATGGTCTGGAAGGGCATATTTCCTTCCCTAGCTCATCCTTTCTCTCTTTTCTCCTGGGCCACCATGACATGATCAGGCAGGCCCTTCCACCATGCTGTTTCTGCATTAGAGTGAAACTTCTAAATATGTGACTGAAACTTCTAAATGTGTGAACCAAAATAAACCCCTGGGTATTGTGTCTCTCTAGTGAGGACAGTGGCTGAGGTAACAAGTGACCCAGCTATTCCACCACTGCATATATACCCAAAGAAACAAAGTCAGTATGTTGAAAAGACATTTGTACTCTCATGTTCATTGCAGCACTGTTCACAAGTCAAGATATGGAAGCAACCTATGTCCCTCAACCTATGAATGCATAAAGGAAATGCAGTATATATACACAGTGGAATATGACAATGAAATTCTGTCTTTTCAGACAAGGATGGAACTGTAGGTCATTATGTTAACTGAAATGAATCAGACACAAAAAGACAAGTATGCCAGGCTCTCACTCATATATGGAATCTAAAAAGTTGATCTCATAGAAGCTGAGAGTAGAATGGTTACCAGAGGCCAGGAAGAGTTGGGAGGAGGAAGGGCAGAGAAATGTTGGTCAGTAGGTAGTAAGTTCCTGTTTGATAGAAGCAAGAAATTCTGGTGTGGTATTGCAAAGTGAAATGACTGTAGACTACAATAACGTACTGTGCATTTCAAAAAGTTAGAACAAAGGATTTTTGAAACTTTTCACCATAGAGAAATGACAAATGTTTGAGAAGATAGATATGTTTAACTTGGTTTAAACATTCCACAATGTGTACAAGTATCAAAATACTACATGGTATCCTATTCATTAACATGTACAATTTTATGTGTTTATCAGTTAAAAATAAATTAAAATTACATTTTTGAAAACCTCTCTAACTGTTGATTGGAAATGTATGGCAAAATGAAAAAAAAACAGTAAAACTGAACTTATTTATAGCACTGTAATTTAAACATTAGAAACATTGAGAACTGAAATGTATTATTTCTTTTTTAAAAAACCTTATCAAAAAATAGTTTTAACAGTACTTGCCTTTTTCTTCTTGTCATATAACTTAACATATGGGATGAACATCTTTCTGTGCCTTGGTGAATTGCCACACTCCTTTCTAAGTTTGGATCAGCTTCCAACATTTTATCCTTTGTGCTTTCAATGTCATGAAATATCTTAGAGTTTCTTTAATGTGAACATTTTCCTGGCATCATTTCTTCTGGGACATCTTCATCTTTTTGTCACAAATGCTTTTCTTGTTCATACTGGTAAGTTGTTCACCTTGTCTAAGTTCCTCTGGCTGAGTGTTTAGAGTTTTTTGAATGATGACAATGTTAACGTCCTAGTCAGCAAGGTCTTGAATGTATGTTTGATTTGAATTTCACTTCCAGTGTTATCACTTCTCATTTCTTCACTGCACTTTTATCTCTGTTGGCCAACTCTCTTTCAAGTATCTATTTTCATAAAATGTCATATGGATATATTACTAAGTGGCATGAAGGCAACACAACAACACATTTATGTGAACCAAATCTCAGATACTACTAACTTATTGCTGACAGATTTTAAAACCAGTGGCATGACTTGTTACTGTTCATGAGTAGATCTTTTATTTTCAAAGTGATCTTTGGAACATAGACTTATCCCTGAAGTTTGTGCTTAATACAATTACACAGTTGATGTATTGTGGCAACAGAAATTTGAATTGTATTGTTGAGAAACAGTTAACTAAACTACGAAAACTGAAATTTATGCACATTGGAATTGTTCAAAGCAAACACTATCTGTAAAAAAAAGCAATACTTTTTAAGTTCTCATCTTCCTGAGGGCTTAGAAATTCATGGTGATTCAATTTTTTCTTTTTTCCTTAAACTGATGTGAACTTTACATATAGTACATGCACAATTATTAAGGGTACAATTAGATGAATACACTAATAAAAGTGAGATCTCAAATTTATTCTTTTTTGGTTTAACTTTTCCTGTGTGAAGTCTTTTCTTCTGGAGTCTGTACAAATCACAGGAGACACACATTCCAGTTTGGGAATTGTGATGTAAAAGTCTCTAGACAGTCCCATGTGGCTACATATAATTTATCCTAGTGCGATGAGCTGGAATCTTTTTTATTTGGAAAAGTCACACAACAACAGTTGCAGTACTAGAGCCACCATGTATTAAGGAAAAATGTTGCATTCCTCTGATTGATTTTCTTGAAAACTGCCAATTTTTATTATTCCTTTCCTTAAATATGTTTGATTGGGCTTCCAAAAGTAAGTATCTAAACAAATTATCTTTCCTGATAAGTTTTAATATTTACTCAATTTTAATAACAATGCTTTATACCCTTGATTTCAAATCTTTTATCTTTTTTTTTTTTTTTTGTGGGTACCGGGGGGACGACCTCAGGACCTCACGCGCCAACAGGCACCCGTGCCGCTGAGCGATATCACCGGCCCCTTTTTCGTATGTGGGTTCCGGGAGTCGAACTCGGGCCTTTGCGCTTGCAAGGCAGGCGCTTAAGCCGCTGAGCCATCTCACCGGCCCTCAAATCTTTTATCTTAAGGTCAAATGACAGATGTAGACATAAAGATGAGCAGAAAGATGACAGCAACAAAAGATGAGCAGAACACTGCTGTGCTGTCCATCCTCAGGACTATCTGGTGTTGTGTTTCATGGGAAATCCTAAAGCTTTCTTAGAGAAGTTGTACTTGATTTACAGAGTCTGCCTGTGTGTCTGGCTTGGCAACAATACTCTTTCAATTGTTACTTATTTTGGGTACTCCACGGTAGAGATATTTATCTTTGGACAACTCTCCATGGAGTGTTCCCGGTACCCAATGGAGAGGGAGAATATTGTGATTCTAGGATTCTTCATTTGGTGAGTTGAATACATATGAATAATTCTTCATTAAAAGAAACATCTTGGGCCAGGTGAGATGGCTCAGCGGCATAAGAGCCTGCCTGGCAAGCACAAGGGCCCGAGTTCGACTCCCGGAACCCACATATGAAAAAAGGGCCAGTGATATCGCTCAGCGGCACGGGTGCCTGCTGGCACGCGAGGTCCTGAGATCGACCCCCAGTACCCACAAAAAAAAAAAAAAAAAAAGAAACATCTTGCCAAATGGAAGCATATAAGACAGTGCCAGGGGTGGTCTGAGAAACAGAACTGCAATTACCTCTTCTCTGCTTATTCCTATACTTAGAAAAGATTCTTTAGACTAGACATAAAGTAATCTATTTCCTGTCATATTAAACTCAACCTAGGGTCCATTCTTATGCATGATTAGACTACTAGAGCAAACTATTTGGAGGAACTTTCGAATTTTAATGACAGTTTGTTGTCTCAGGACCTAGTGAATGCTGTCTTTTTTGCCTCATATGAGGAACCGTTTATTCCATTTTCCAGGATTCTAATTCTTGGTAATAACTGCATGGGAACTTACAAAGTACATTGTTAAAGGTCACTGATTTAAAAAACAATAGGGAACTGAACAGATCCCATCAGGGTTTTTCTCATATTTAAGTTGTACTCAAAAATAATTTTTTTTCTAAAAATCTTAGAATATTAAGATATGAATTCTGTTTGTTATTAAGAACTGAAATAAATATAAATATTGGGATTGGGATTCCTAAAAGTCAACATGGTAAGGGGAGGTGCATTTGGGATAATTATCCCATATACTAGTTAGCATTTAGAATAATTACTTTTTATTTTTAATAATATTCTTCTAGTAATATATGTTCATGTAAGAATTTGAAATAGTGCAAAAGGGTGCAAATGTAAGATCTTCCATAATATCATTCATCTACAAACCTACTTTTCAGATAAAATACTTTTTAAAGCTCTTCTTGTTAGTTCTGCTGGTATTTAATTCTTTTATGAATCTTCTTGTACTTAGCAATTTTAGACAGCATCTGTTTAAACCTCAGTATGAAAAGTAGTTATTAACTTAATCTTATTACCTTCACGCTTTTTTCCTTACTCATAATTGTACATTATGCATTTTTGTTCTTTCACATTTATAAGTTCATCATACTACAGCTTGTATTTCTTAATCCATTAACATTAGATAGTATCTTTTGATTCTTATTCATGTAAAATGAAAAATATCCATGTTTTTCTTTATAAATTTTCAAGTACTTTATGTTTCTATTATATTTTATACTTACAATTCTATTTGGGTGTCAGTGGCACATTGCTTGCCTAGCTGTGCAAGACTCTGGGTTCAATCCATAGCAACACTAGGTCAATTTTAAACATCAATTAACAATCGAGTGGTAAGACATCAACAGGAAAGAAAATGTTTTTCTGTGGCTTCAAAATATTGTCATTTTGCCTACTAGATTGAATCTGTTTTCTTTTTTGTGAAGCACCTAGCAACAAACTTAAAAAATAATTGACTTGAATAGTATTCAAATACCTCCTGCAAAATTTTTTCCACTCAATGCATATTTGTGAAAAACTTTGTAAATTTTTACATATCTGAAAGTCATCTTTTTGTGCTCATGTATTATTGATCGTTTGGTTATGTGTGTAGAGCTTTAGAGTCAATATTAGATTCTCTCCTGTTTTGCTTTTGCTGTTGTTTTTTGTTTGTTTGTTTGTTTGTTTTAGCTTTTTGAGACAAGATTTGGTGTGTAGTCCAGGCTGATCTTGAACTCACTATGTAGTTGAGGCTGGCCTCAAACTCATGGCAATCCTCCTGCCTCAGCTTCCCAAGTGCTGGGATTACAGGCATGTGCCACCATGTCCAGCTATTTCTTCTCCTTTGGAACTTTGAAGACATTGTTCCATTGCATTTAAACATCCAGTATTTTTGAATGAGATATATAATTGTAATGATTTATCTTCATTTTTAATTTTTTTTGGAAGCTTCTGGAATTTTCTTTGTCCTTGTACTTAAATTTCATTAGAGTGTGTTTAGAGATAAGTCTTCTAAAATAATATTTCTGGTACCATTTAATGTACTAATTTTCTTCAGCTTTGGCATATTTTCTTCTATTATATCTTTGATTATTACTTCTCTCCTGTTTTTCTGTAGTTTTGTCATTTTAACTCATATGAGAATCAACTTCTATTTTTTAACCATTTTTGTCTTTGCTTAATACTCAGGGGAGTACCTTAATTATTTATCTCAACCCTTGAAATTATTTTTTCCAGTTATATATTTACTTTTAAGGACTACTTTCTTGTTCTTTGATTGATACTTTCTTTGTTTTATGGATGGCAGGCTGGTTTTGTTTTGGGATATTAAACATTTTCATTAATTAATCAAATACTACAATTTCTTAAATGTTGTCTTCTGTAAGTTCAAATGTTCGTTTCATTCAAAATTGTTCATTCTCATTATCCTCACAATTTTCTTTTACATTATTTTTTATCTGGACAATTTGTTTTACCACCAAATATATTAAAGGATGAATCTGCATTATTTAACCAATCTAGGTTCTCCCTGGTCATTTTTGGAAAATGTCCTACAACATTCAATTGATTTATATCCAATTATCTTTTATTGAATCATTCATTTTCACAGAGGTATGTTTTCACCCAAAATACTTTTAAGAGTTCTTTAATAAATTTTATTGTTCCAAGTTAGATACTCTGTGAGATCTATTATGAAATATCCTATGTTGTTTGAAATATTTCCAAGATATTGTATTTTATGATGCTCTCTATGATAGAATTCTTGGGTCTTTTTTTTTTTTTTTTTTGTGGGTACCGGGGGTCGACCTCAGGACCTCACGCGCCAGCAGGCACCCGTGCTGCTGAGCAATATCACCGGCTCCTTTTTCATATGTGGGTTCCTGGAGTCAAACTTGGGCTCTTGTGCTTGCCAGGCAGGTGCTTACGCCGCTGAGCCATCTCACCAGCCCGAATTCTTGGGTCTTTATTGCCCACTTGTCTTTGTCCTGGCATAGAGATAGACATATAACTCTAGAACTGTTTCTCTAGGAGGCCATGGATTTCTCTTTCAGGTACTGTATTGATGCATTTCCCAGAGAGAGTCTTTGTGAGTCAGCTTTTAATTACTGTAACAAATACCTGAAACAATTGAGTTATATGAAGGAAAAGTTCATTTTGACTCAGTTTTACAGGTACTGATCTATGATTTGTTGACTTTCTTGCTTTGGGCAAGGTAGCACATTAGAGCAGGAGTGTGGCATAACAAAACTACTCACTTTATGGTAGGAAAGTGGCAGAAAAGAAGAGAAAGAGACTGATGTTCCATAATTGCCTTTGAGGGCGCACCTTCACTAACTTAAAACCTTGCATTAGGCCCTACTGCTTAAAGGATTTACCACCACCGATAGCACCACTCTTGGGACCAACCCTGTAACATACGGGCCTTCGGGGGAGACTCAAGTTCCAAACTATAGAAGTCATTTTAAGGAATGTGTCCTGATTGAATTATTTTTTCTTTGGAACCTGTAATGATAGGAGGATAAAATCCTATCTTTAGTAGTACTTGATCATTAGTACTTACAGGCACTGACTTTTCTCAATATCAGATAATTTGAAATTGAAATTTCTGCTTTGAAATTCAGAGAGTTGAATTGTGGGGAAATGCAGTGTATGGAATACTTTTGGACTGATAACATATTGTTCTCTCTGTATCTATTTTAAAATGGTATTTCAGAGTTCTGGTCTTCCATCAGGTTCGTCACGGTAGGGATAGGGGAGACTGAGGGAGAGGTTGGTAAGTGGACTTTCTGGAGCCCCAGTCAAGAGTCAACCAGATCAGCCACAATACAGCTTCACATGAATAAAAGTTTTTACTGATAAAAAGTTTGAGAACCATTCACCTGGAGACATTCTCTTCTTTTTCCCTTAGCTATCAGAGAGCTTTGTAATTGGACCACAGCTTTCGGTATTTCATAACATTGCTCATACAGAATTGTGTCTGATGTCATTACTTTTGTTTTTTTGGTTGTTATTGGGCTTCATGACAAAATGCAGTCAAATAAATCTCAGTAGTATATTTTTGATAAAGCTATCACTGAGGATACTGCCTCTGATGACACACACAGTACACCCCCATGAAGACCTATTTCAGAAAATTTCCTCTTGAATTAGGAAACAGGAGTCCTCTTATGCAATTGATTTTATTTAATTTCATGTACATTATTCATTTCACAAATGTTAATTAATTAGCTATTAGGAATGTCCTGAATTGGGACCTCTCCCTTGGAAACTAATTATATACAGTTTTACTTAGTTGGTTTACATGGAACTTTGTTTAAATTTATTTTATTTATTAATCATGTGCCTCCATGTCTGTATGTACTTTTATCTGGATGACTGCATGAATTTCTTAAGTCCATTTTGGATGAAATCAATGTATCACACAGGATTCTCTGTTACAGGGGATAGAAAATTCAATCCAAAGTGGCTTAAACAAAAAGGAGTTTTTCTATTATGTAACAGCAAACAAAACCAGTCTCTCTCTCTCTCTCTCTCTCTGCCCAGTCTTCAGTTGTGCTGGCTTTATTCTCAAATTACTCCTCGTGCTGTGTGTGGTGGCTCATACCTGTAATCCCAGCACTAGGGAGGCTGAGGCAGGAGGGTTGCTGCAAGTTCAAGGCCAGCCTGAACTACATGGTGAGACCCTGTCTCAAATAACCACCACCAACAAATTACTCCTTATATGATAATAATGAGATAGCTATAAAAGCTCCAGTTTACATGGTTGATTTTCCTGTTTCACCTGACATCTCAGTCTCATTGGGTTTACCTGTTTTGGTAGTGTGTCTACTCTGGGCCCAATGAGTAGAATGTGCTGTTTCTGGGATTCTGTGTGGAACCCCAGGTCACATATTATACCTGGCATGAGAATAGTGCCATCAACACAAGAAGAATGGCAAAGGCTGGGAGTTCAGAAAGGTAATTCTCCCAAATCCAAAGCAGCCTCCATCTTTCATATAGAAAGAGAAGTGATTGCTGGAGCAAAACAAAGGAGAAAACATCCATTTGTTGGGAAATAATTAAAAATGTAAACATAGTGAGTTATTTTTCAGTGTGCTAAAAAATAAAAGCATTGAGTTTTCCTGTGTGGTGTATGAAGTGGTAATTTTTAAGGGGTGATAGAAAATAACAGGATTGGCTTTTTAACAAAATAAAGGAATTTGTATATTCAAAGCAGAATAGTATTTTAAGGTCATTACCTTGGGGATCTAGACACATGATGATACTAACTACCACTGATTGAATTCCTCTTCCAGGAATTTTGGGAATGCAGCTAAGAGAAAACATTGCTTTAAATGCTGACCACCAAATTCTCAGAAACAGTTTCTCCAGCCATAATAGGAATGTCCTTGAGGGTGAGAATACGAGTGTAAACTGAATTTTGAAAAGCATGGAAGAGAAATGTTGGTTGTTGAGATCAGAAAGTGAAATATGAGGGAAAAATTGGGAGTAAAAGGGAGGCCCTATAGTAGGAAAGTTGTTTGGGAACAGGAAATAGCCTTCATCATCTATAATCATTATTTTGAAGTCCATTAATATTCTGTTAATGTCTACTAGGTACAGTGCTTGGGTGAGTAGTAGTGCTTTGGGGAAATAAGAACAAAGGGGGTAGCACAGAAAAAGAAAAGACGAAGGTGTAGAAGGCAGGATGCAAATCATACCAAAAAATTTGGCAGAACCAAGAATTTAGAAGGCGAGATGATCAAGCACCAAAACAACCTTTTGGATGGACCTTCCCAAAGGCCATAGCATGAAAAGGAAAGAATAATCCCAACCGATATGTAGATTAGAAATATCACTCTACCCTACCTCAAAATTTTGTATTAGTATTCTCATTTGCTGATGAGGAAACTCAGATTCTGAGAGACAAAGGTCACTCAGATTCTGAGAGACAAAGGTCACACAGTTTATAAAGTGACACAGTTAGAATTTAATCTTAGGTCTGATTTTTAAAAATTATTTATTTTAATGTTTAACTGATGTAAAATATTGATACATATTCATGGGGTGTAGTATTATAATTTGATACATACATACAATGTGTAATGATCAAATCAGTGCAATTAGCATTTCCATCTGCTTAAATGTTATCTTTTTATGTGTTGAGACTCCTCAAACTCTTTTTCTTTGGTTAAGTATAGTTTATAATAACTAATTATACATTTTAAGATCCTTGGTCTGATTCTAAAACCCATGCCCTTACTTTCCTTTATGCTAAAATACTTACCTTTATTTCATCACTGTTCAAAACTGGTTGTGTGCACACCACTTAGATTTGGCTTAAGAATAATTTTTTTTTTTTTGTGGGTACCGGGGGGTCGACCTCAGGACCTCGCGCGCCAGCAGGCGCCCGTGCCGCTGAGCGATATCACCGGCCCCTTTTTCGTATGTGGGCTCCGGGAGTCGAACTCGGGCCCTCGCGCTTGCTGGGCAGGCGCTTAAGCCGCTGAGCCATCTCACCGGCCCTGGCTTAAGAATAATTTGATATTTATAAACAAATGTATACCGTCCACTGGGTTGAAACACTTATATTTTCATGGTCATTGTAGTCTCATCCTAAAGAACAATCAACACAGAAAGCTGATTAAATTCAAATGGGTACTTGATGAAAATCAAATCATAATCAGAAAAGTTAGATAAGGTAAATATTTTTGTGAAGCAAATTAAGATAGCCTGGTATATCTTTTTTACAATGTCAGATATATGTGCTTGTAGAAATGTAGAAATATTCAGAGACAATTGATTTCTTCTCCCCTGTATCTATCTAGTCATTAGGGATGCTTGTATTTATTTAGTGTTAGAAGATAATTTTCACTAATACAATAAAATGATGACTCATACAGATATAAAAATGAAATAGCCACATGTTAAAGACTTACTGTTACTCATTCAATAATATGACCAAACCAATAGTAAAACAGATTTAAATGAAAAATAAAAAGGTACTAATGTATTTGGAATAAAGGAATTGAACTGCAAGTAGAAGAAAAATTGTTCTTTGCATATCCAAGAAAAGAAGCCAGTGGGACCTCTACTGGACAAAAACATAGTTTGCAAGTTTTTCAACTTACGAAGAGTTGGAAAATAGCTCAGAAAGTTCCTAGACTCTGATAACCTAAGAGGAAGTGCTGTAATAGATATGCATAACATTCTAATAAAACATTAAAAAACTGTAATAGAGAAGAAATACCTAAATTTTTGGTTCAACCTTCCTTTCTGCTAGGAGAATACAAGGCCATGTTTCTTCTGTGCATTGGAGATGCTTGGTGAATATAGTGGAGAATGTTTCCTTTTCCTCACTTTCAAGGCTGATCAACCCTCCTTTTATCTACACACTCTTTCTTAAAATGTATCAATTTGTTAAATAAGGTTTTAATCAATTATTACAGTCCTTGGGAGCTATTTTGTCCTTTCCATGTGACTCTATGACATAGGCCTAGTAGCTATTCCTCAATACCTTCAGCTATTTGGTTCCATGATTTGAATGGCAAAACTCTAGAAGATGAGGCCAGATGGCTTAGTCTGAATCTGTTTCTTTCTGGCGTCTTGGAGAGTAAGTAGTGAGAATTTGGATGGAGGGGTTACAAATCCTAACTCAAAAATTTTATCTAGATCTGTGAATAGATGTGAGTTTGGAAACAAAAGACTAACATGTTGACCATACAGTTTAATGGCATAGAAAAATCTCCTTTCTTTTATTTATAAACTGTTTTATTCTTTAAGTAATATCAACAGAAGTTTGGTTGATGGCACAGAGTGAATGGTATGATTAAGAATAGCTACAGTTTCTGAGCATCATTGATAGAAAAAACTGTGGGGCTTAGAAATGAAGGAATGAAGATGAAATGATTCCAAAGGCTGGTACAATATGGGTCATACTTTCTGAGATGGCTTCTGTAAACTAGAAAGGGTAAAGTTCTCTTCACAAGTCTGTTACGCAAAGGAACGTATGAAAATGGACCTGTGTCCATTTGAAGATAATTGTACTCGTGTCCTCAAGGAATACCTGTTTAGTGAAGTGTATATGTGAGCCTTACAGGTAATGAGGTAAAAGCACTGCAATAATGACAAGAGTCCCTGATATTTTACATAGACTAAGATTGAGTGACTCTAGGAAATGCAGGGAAAGTCAGTGAGTTCATCTCACAAATTTGGTAGATGTAGGACTAAGAATTAAATCACATAGTAGAAATTATCTTTAATTTATGCACTGGGGTTTGGTCCTAGTACTCTGGGAGGCTATTTTGAAGGAATGAAGTTTTTTATGGGCAAGAGCCATGGGAGGGTATGTATTATTGGTGAGGCCTGGCTTGCAAAACCTAGGATGTAAGGGAAATTTGAGTTTGATTGGACTTTGAGGAGAATGAGGCTTTTGGTAAGGTGAGATTAATTTCATTAAGTTTAATGACTTTGTCTTGTTTTTAAAACATAATTTCATTCTCACAGGTTAAGGATATGCCACCACAAAAGATATGTTTGCAAAGTATATTTTGAGCATTATTGAAATAAAGCGTATCCTTACAAGGTGACTACTCCGAAGTGTCAAAAAATCATACCTATATGTGTTAGTTTGTAAAATTCAGTCAAATTTCTTTGATACTGTGTATCTTTTATATGCATTGCATACAGTGTTTTATTAATGATGGTATGTAGAAAAAATTGACTTAATACATCGTTTTAAGCTTTCTTATTTGTTACAAAATCTTCTTTTTCAAAAGGTAGTTTTCTATAAATAACATCTCTTATTTTAATCTAGTATTAAAAGACATTGAAACACAAAGGGAAACCTTTCTCAAATCCCCCTTATCACTTTTTTTTTTTAATGGGTACTGGGGGCGACCTCAAGACCTCTCACGCCAGCAGGAGCCGTGCCCTTTTTTCGTATGTGGGTTCTGGGAGCCGAACTCAGGACCTCGCACTTGCCAGGCAGGCGCTTATGCCGCTGAGCTATCTCACCGGCCCTCCCTTATCACTTTAAAACAAAGCTTCAAACATAAGCCGTTGACCTGTTCTTGCAAAAATTGCCTTGAGGAGTTGGATACCCAACTTGTATTATGGACTGTAGCAGCTTCTGCAATGCCGTTGCATCCTGTCAGGCATGTACTTCTTTAGGGACTTCTGAGAAAGCACATAACAGATTCAATTGTTTAAATACATGTTTAGTGGATTTCTCAAATGCCTGCATTGGATTGGAAATGGTATGTTCCCTGAATTTAAGTTCTGTGTAATATGTGATTAATCTACTGCGAGAATTTATCACAAATTTTCATAGTACTGGGGGTATTTCAGTTCTGCGTCAGTGAGTTTCTAAACTTGGGTCATTGAAGAATAACACACAGTCTCTTTGCACATTTTTCTTGTACAGTAGAATAATTTCTTTTAATTTTTTCAAATAATTAAATATATTAAATTTATATTTCTCATTCTTTAACCAAAAGTTTTTAATTGTTGGTTTAGCATCTCAAAATGCCATCAAACATTCAATGTCTCCTTGTCCTTTTCATCTGCTATTCTTGATTATTGGCATATATAAGCATCATATTTTTATTCCAATATTCCAAGCTATGAGGAAGGGGTAGGGGTATAATGTCTTCTCTTTATGAGCACTGTCATTTTATTCGGGAATAGAAGCCGTAAGTTGACTGTTCCTTAATACTTGTTGACCAGCGCTTAGTCAAGTGCCTACCACGAGACCACTGGCTGGTTTAGACCATCAAAAAAAACAAAACAAAACAAAACAAAACAAAACAGGGGAAGAGCCAATCTTCTGTAAAAGTACAGGACCTGTGCTGCCACTAAAATACAAAATCTAGGACTCTTCTAGCAAGGAGGTAATGGAAAAGATGGTGGTTTTTGTTGATTGGTTGATAGATAATTTGTGCTACTATAGAGTTGATGCAGGTGTATGTGGAGAGAGTCAAGGGGAAACCAAAGCTGCAGGAAGATTTTTTTTTTTAGCAAAGTATACAGACAATACCTACCATAGAAGGATAACTTACAGACAGGAAGTGGAGTTAAAGGGCTATTATCCTTTAGCTCTAAGGGTAAAGAAACAAATATCTATATTAGGCTGTCATAACAGGATTCAAGAAAAAGGAAGTAATCCAATCTTTTGAAAGAAGAAATGACAGCACCTCATGAGGAAACTGATAAAAAGATAAAGATGGTGAAAGAGTGAAATATGTCCCCAAAGTTTTTATCTATGTGACTAGCAGAAAAGTGTGCCACTGACAGCCATGTGGTGGTTAAGATGTAGAATTGATATGGGGGAAAGAAATGACTCCAAAATTCAACATGGCAGCAACTACAGTATTAAGCACTTTCTATATGGAAGAACTGTGCTGGGCATTATGAGATTCCAGAAGAGAATCTGTACATGTGATACAAAGTGTGAATATACGCTTTTCCCATCAGAGAAGAGATGAATCAACAAACGTATGACACTTAAGCAATGTTTCAGCATCTAATTTTGGATTATGAAGAGTTGGCCTTAAGTGTTAGAAAGTTGTGAATAGGTATTCTCTTTATGTGGTGGGATTCCAGGAAATCTTGAAAGGAGTTCAGAGGAAGTCAAACAAAATTTCTGACATATCCTTTTATGTCTATTTAAAAAAATATAAACTCCTTGGTGTTGATACTATTGAAATAACTAATAACTTACTATCCTAAGTACTGGAAATCAGAGATGTAAAGGAGGAATTAAAAAATGCTTGAATGGGAAATAATGACAATTTTCAGCTTGACTGAGGGCACCCCCATATCCAGGACCATTATCCTCCTCTGGTGTCTCACTTACATGGGCCCACTGTCTACATTCAACAAATACACCAAATAATTTGTAACTTCGCACTTGTATGATATGGATACAGTTCAAGGAGACTGTGCTTAATAGAAAAGAATTCTTGATGAGCACAGGTATTTTTGAAAACAGAAACGAAAACCACACCCACTCTAACACTGTAATTGGGTTTAGCTAAAGGAGACGGGAGCCTCGGGAGAAAACTAGAGACGAGCCTGGGTTACAATCAGAAATAACATTTTTATATTGGCATGATAAATTTGGTAAACAGGCTTACTGCATCATTGGGACGAACATCCACACTAAGAGAAATCTGTTTTGATTTTAGACATTTTTAGAAGGTTATTTTAATTTAATTAATGAGAAATCATAGGTCAATTGCCTCCAGCTTTAATGTGAGGGTATTATGCATGCAGGCATATTTTATTTATATCTTGACTGTTTGATGTACACAATCAATTCAAAAAGGGATAATGAAGAGGTGTTCTGTTCTGTGTGGAATAATAATTAGGGACTCTAGTACAGAATATTTTTTATTAATTGTGCAGCTCAGTAAACATGTTTGACACAATACTGAGAAACGCATTTGTAAAGCTGAACCAATACCTTTTTCTCTGATCTTCCTTTTGGCTTTTACTAGTTTTCATAGAAACTTTTTTGTACTGAGTCTTTTTTGCTGGCTAGAAGCCCCAAAAGGCCCTAATAATTTAATTTAGAGACTTAGACCCACCTGCTAAATTAGTTGCATTATAAAATTCAGGAGATCACATTGGACAACTGACTGCTGTTCTCAACAAGACTCACCTATGTATATTGTTAGGGAGATGGGAACCTGCTTTCTGTTGGTTTGATTTTTGACTTCTTTCATACAGTGCAGAGACATCAGACTACAATGCAGAATAAGTTTCATTAGTGAAATCTCGGTGGTCTTTTGGCTATTGTATAGCTCACTGGAAATTTTACAGGTGACCCTTGGCTCCTTAGAGAAGGTTATTTTCTTTAATTCCTTCCTATGAAATATAAACATTGATTTATTTCTATCCAAAGCATTAACTATGTTTCCAGAATTGCTGAATAAATTTTACCTTGTAACTATTCCATAGGGCTTTGGGCATTAGACAATCAAACAGAACATTTTGTTCAACCTTGGGAAGTGATTGGAAGTCTTGAATGTCCTCTCAATGCTCTAATGCATATTTATTGAAAAAGTTGTATTTATACCTTTTCTGTGAGCAATGAGACAGTCTGGAAATTTCTGGAATTTTTTCTTCCAAAATATGTATACTAGGAGCAAATTTCAAGGACTTGAATATGTTGCCAAAACTGCATGTCTTGAATCCCCTCCTTGCTTTGGCAACGTGGTTCTTCTGACAACCATTTTTCACTTTTCTGTCAACCCCTATATCTGTCACCTCAATCAAGTCTTCCTGTAGCTAAATTTTCTTCATTTCTCCTCCCCAGGCTTTCCATACGGTGATCTCAGCAGGTAAAGTATATCTTGGTTAAGCCAATTATTTCTAATTGCCACATGTTGCAAAACTTCCTTTGGGTCACTGATGCCCAGGAATGATTCTTTTGCCCCAAGTAGGTCATACATGTGAGATTTATAGAGAACTGTATTTTTCCAAAGACCAAATGTGAATTTTAAAGCTATTTCTCTTAATGTCCAGTTCAAATAGGGTTGAGATGTAAGTGACTCTAGTCATAACATTCAAATGTTGTCACCATCTGGTGCTTGTTTGGTGGCCTATGCTACATGAGCAGGTGGTCCTTGTGTATGTCTAAGTGGCCAGCTGTCCACGTCACAAAAGCCACTGTCACATATCGTGTTAATTGGCATCTTGATTGTAATGATCTGTGGAGAAGCCAAGCCTGAATAAATCCCAGTATTATTCTTTGTCCTAAGAACTCTGGGTTAAGACTGAAAAATATTTCTCTCTGCTTTCTTTGCCTTATTTCCTATGCAAAGGCCTAAATGAGTCTAGTAAAGTACAGTAGAACAGAAAAATATGGATCAGAAAAGCAAAAACACATATTGCTAAGCAAATGATTCTTGACGAAGGTAAGAGATCTACAAAGGACTCTTCATAGAAACTTCACAGTATTCAGAAAAGGTCAGTAGCCTATTTTGATTGCTCTGGAGATGATTTAACGACCTTGACTTTACAAATTAGGATTTTAGATATAAAAAAGCCTTTTGCAAGATTAAGATTTTCTTTATTTGGACAAATCTGATCTAGGATGGTGACTGCCAGGAGAACCATGTTGGAAAAGAGTGTCATCCTCTGCAGGATCATACCAAAGTGTTGATATTTTCACCTACGCACTTCATACGTTTCAACTTTATACTTCTGCTTTTCATAATTTTTAGATTTTTCAGTAAGTATCTATTTTCTCTAGTGAAGTATTACTGTATCATAATTTCTTGACCACAGGACTCATGTTTAAAATAATCTTATCCAGAATGACTTCAGTAATGTTATTCCATTGCATTAATGCTGATTGTTAGATATTATTAATTCATCTTCTAAAATTGTCATGACTTTTGAGTTCAAGTTACTTGCAAAGAATAGAGTTTTATTTGTATGAATTTTCATAGGAATGATAGGAACTAGCTAACATCACACACACACACACACACACACACACAAACACAAGCACACACACACATGATGACGTTTAAAGCCAAACTTCAAAAGCAAGCATTAATCCTTTTATCTTAGACCTCTCTCATAGCTAGAAAGAAAAGATATCCAAAAAAGTTATGTAATGATCCAGATGCAGTAGAAAACTTTGTCTTTCATAGGCAAAAATTGGTTTTAAATATTTGTATCAAAATAGCCCACAGGTATTTCTGGAGTCACGTCTTTGTTCATGAAGTGTTCATGAGCATTTCAGTTCTTGTGCTTCTTTTTTTTTCTCCAACTTTCTCTAAGTATTACTCAATTCTTTGTACCATACAGAGAAATTCTATTATTAACTGTTTTGTATGTTTTTGTTTCAGTGTGCATATTTCTGGTGTCTCAATCTAAATTAACATATTCTTGGAGTTAGGTATTGCATTTCAATTATTTTGATTCCTCCAAGAACCTAGCACCATAATGGGTAAGTAGGAGGAAATTATAAATACTAAACATTCAGTTAATGTTAGTGATTAAAAAAGATAAAAAAGAACAGCAAACTCTGTAAACAAATTTCCTTGGACAGATTTTAAAAATGAAATGAGCAATATAAGATATTTGCACATTCAGTGTCTTCAAGATAGTGATCTCTGTATAAAAGGTTAGCATTTGGCATAAATTAAACCCTGACAAGAAAGTTGGATTGTCTATCTCTTATGCATTCCATTAATTCTAAGAATTTCCTAGTTCTGAATCAGAACTAAGCACATTAACTAATTATGTATGCTGAATTAGTCACATTACTCAAGTCTCGTTCTTTTTCCTCTGCAGAGGATTTGTCACACAGATATTTAAATGGAATCAGGGCTGTACATAGCCATGACATAGTACTGTACTCTGTCAAAAATAGGAGAAAGTTAATCAGGTTGGTGAGGAATCATACATTGCTTTCCCTACCACATCTTACGGACTCACAAGAAGTAGATTTTAAAAGAACAGATATGTAAAGGAAATAGAATCAGAACACCTTAGTAAAATATTGAAAAATCTTAGTCATTAGTCCATGTGTGGTACTTTAATTTCTTTGACAATTAAACACTCTTTGTTATAAAAGAGGTTAGTGCTGTCAAATAATACCAGAAAGAAAAATAAAGTGTAGTATTTCAACATGAAATAGAATGAATCACAACTGGCACAAGTTAAAGAACTAAATTGAAATGCAGTTCCAAATTATCTTATTTGAATCATCACCTTAGGAAATTTCTCACGAAGGACAGATTGCTACTGTGGAGGCATGTGAGAATATGATATTTTTACTTTACATTAGTCCTTTTCTCAAGAAGCATTTGGGATGCTGAACCATGTTTTCTGGTAGTAGCTGGGGGGTGGGGGTGAGGGATAAGGGCTCTCCCTTTTAATAAAGGACCCACTGGCGGTGGAAACACTATCATGGAGAGCAACAATGGGGGGTGGTTTCAGAAGAGAATTATGTTAACAGATAATGGTGCAGACTGCAGCAGAAAATGGAAGTGTCTGGGAAGGAAGATATTATGGGAAATTGTAACTTAGTATTATAGAAGAACAATGAAAGAACTAGGGGGAAAGTTTTGAGGTCTTAAAATTAAGAAAAATGCAAATAATGAAAGGGAAAAAGAAATTTATTAGGAACTCTAAAAAGAACTAGAAGCTGTATGTGAAATAAAATATAGCCACATAGTACTATTATTGTGAACAATATTTTTATGGTCATAATTAAATAGAACTGCCTTAAATTCTCCCCTTTTAAGGTGAATATTTCAGGATAAACTATGGACTACCTTCTTATGATGAGAACAGAGCATAATTTTCATCACCTCTGCAATGTAATTTGGAGGACCAAGGATAAGAATTAGTGGAAGGAAGCAAAAGAGTAGGAGTCTCTTGCTGTACAAGTGGAAAGTCAGGAGATAGCCTCCACCGATAAACAATAAAAATGAAAACATCATATAACATTATGAACTTCATAAATGACAAACCTAAAATGAACCATGACGTATTTCTTGTGGATAGTGGGAAGAGGTGGGGAGTTACAAATGAGTCAAACCTTTATTCATCATAGCAGGAAGTTAATGGTAAAAGTATAAAATTCCAAATCCATAAATAGATGTATAAAAATACTAATTATAAGCATAGACATAATCATGGGAAGAAAATATTAAAAATGATTTTGTTTGTAGATCTGTCCTAGATAAAATGTGGGATAGGGTATCAGTTCTTTCTTTTGTCCATCCTAGAGAAGATAATTTTTAAATCATGGTTATATAGTGTTTTATTCTTGTTTTTTTTTTTTTTCCGACACAGGGTATTGCTACGTAGTTCAGGCTGGTCTTGAACTCACTATGTAAGCCAGGTTGGCCTCAAACTTGCAGTGATCCTCCTGCCTCAGGCTCCTGAGTGCTGGGATTACAGGTGTGTGCCACTACACCCAACTTATACATAGTTTTAATAAACATTCTTTCAAGTCTGTTGGAAAAGTAGAGAACCCTCATTTACCAAAGATACAACTATTGTACACTTCATCATTTCTATGCGCGGATTTAAGTTTGATACAAACTGGCTGAGGTCAGTTCAGCATCGTATCTTTCTTGGAAAAGTTTACTGTAGACTTAGACCTGTATAAATCTTTCTTCCTTTTCATCCTACTTCAAAAGAGGCCTTCAGTTCCAGGAAGGATTTTTTTTGAGAAATCTTACTAACAAATAATGTAGTCCTATGACTCAAATTAAAAAAAGTATAAGAGGAAATAGAGTAACATATGTGTACTATTCGTGTTTCTTGTCAACTCAGTGTTAAATTTCTTGTTACTTTCCCATAGCCTTCCATAGTTATTCTATGTACACAGAAACTAACACATACACACATACATAATTACATACATACACACACACACAGATACAAACATATACACATTTCTGAAAACTTACTGAATTGCAAGTATTTGGATAGTTGGAGCTTATAATCTATTATTTTAAAGAGAAAAAATAATGTATTCCCAAACAATTGAACCCCCAGTTTGTTTATTTGCTATTTTTCAATTCACCAATAATATCTCAAAACATCAACAACTTAAATATTTAACACTTATACATGAATTCATTATTTGCAGTATGCAATAATAACAAAGTTTGCTAGTCAAAATGTTATGTGTGACTCAGTAGATTGAACACTTGAGATGTTGTTTAAAATGAAGAAACTCAGACCTAAATGGAACCTGTTCAACTGGGATCTGCATTCTGCTGAGATCCTCAGCAGCTTTGGAAGCACACTAAAATGTGAGAAGTGTTATTCCCCAGCATCACTTATGAATTACATTTTATTTTCTTGAGTTCACCTGTCTCAGTATGTGTTATCACTTCAAGTTTTTCTTATGTATACTCATTTCAATATATTTTAGGTTTGCTTATTATCTTTCTTTAGAACATTCTTTTTTTTTCTTACATATAGGGGAGCTGATGGCAGTAATATAGAACTTGAATAGACAGTGGCAGAGATTTGGTTCTCTCTAGGGAAAGGCTGAATAATGATGGCAGCTCACTCTGGTACTCCCTGGGTCGTGCAAGACATTTGTTGCTGCCTGCATGCATATTCGTTATAGTAGTTTACTACTTTGGAAAAGGAATTTCAAATAAAAGTTTTGTTAGTCATTATAGTGAAGAGACTGAAAATTCTGATAGCAGTAAAAATAAGTGGCTCTCCGTCTTTTTCAAAAAAACATAAATAGTACAGTAATATGCACTATGTTGTAGTTTGATTTTTTTCTTAAACATCATTCAGGTCAGTACATAAAAATCTTTCTGCATTTTTGTAGCAGTAGGGTACTCTACTATGTGGTTCAGCCATAATTTAATAAAGCAGACCTTTTTTGATGAGACATTTGGGTTATTTTCAATATTTTACTATTGTAAGCAATGTTGCATGAATAACTTTATGTATCTATCTTTTCATATGTGTCTATTAGAAAAATCTTTATGTTGAACAACGTAACCACTTGCAATTTTGATAGCTATTCCTAAATTGTTACCCATAGATATTTAATTTACCCTCCATATGAGAGTGGCCTGGTTTTCCATACCCTGGTGTGTTGTCAAAGTAAGATTTGTATCATTCTGGATCGTTAAAAAATATTTCAATGTAATTTTCATTTAATTTTTGTTACTACAAAAAAACCATCTTTTCATTTGTTTGTGAGCCATTTGCTTATAGATATTCTTGTCCTGTGAATTATCTGTCCTAATCCTTTAGTTCATTTTTCTATTAGGTCGTTGGATTTTTTTCTTCTTGATTTACTGGCCTCCTTTGCCTTAAAAAGATCAACTTTTGAAGTGTCAAACAAATTAAGCATTTCCTTCAGTTTATTCCTTATATTTTCATTTTTTTCCATACATGTAATTTCCATACTACTGAATTAATCTTCTATTTCATTGGTTCTAGGTATTTTTCTCTGATTTTTGTTTTTGTTTTTGTTTTCTGTTTTTTCTTTTTTTTGTTTTTTTGAGACAGGGTCTCTCTACGCAGTTCAGCCTGGCCTTGAACTCACTATGTAGCCCAGACTGGCCTCAAACTCGCAGTTAAATTCCTGCTCAGCCTCCCAAGTGCTGGGATTACAAGTGTGTGCCACCATGCACAGATAGGTATTTCTCTCTGAGACGAAAAAGAATTTGGCAATAGTTTCTTTCTTGTTCATTTATGGTTTTATTTATTTATTGGTCACAATCTATTTTTACTTAATCCTGCTTCATTGTGTGGGAGGTATGAACCCAATCCATTAATTTTTTTTTCCTCAGAGCCTGTACAGATGTTAACTCCACTTACTGAATAATCTACCTTTGCATAAGAAATTTTTTAATAATAGCGATTCCCAGGAGCCATCCTCAGATACCATTTCATAAATTTGTTGGGACACTAAAAGAAAATCTGGCTATTTATATGTGTAGTCATTTTTTTTTAATCATAGCAAGGAGGCTAGGTCTGGAGGTGAAGGGGAGAGCATTTGATTTTTCATAATAAATATTATCTGATTGGATAACTGGGATTCTACTCTTAATTTTGGAGAAACAATTGTTCCCTAGGAATGGTTTAATAATATGTGTGCCTGGATTGATTTTTACTGATAAAACATAATATCAACAAATTTAAACATTTCCTGATCTGTCTTTCAGTGGTTCTTTGAGCTTCACATAGGAGATCAGAACAGCATTATTTTTCCATCTAAAATATTTAAGCAAGATATTTTTTGTATATTGGATAGTAACGTTCCTCCCTGAGAAACAAAAGCAGCCTTCTTTCAAGTAGAAACTAGTTTACCAGTCTTCTTTCATAGTAAGTTGGAAATGTCAGACATGAGATCATGTTTGAGTTCAACCCAGAATCCAATTACATGAGTGGACCTTGTCACGTTTGGCTTGTATTGTGTTGTTTCTTCATCTCTCTCACTGACAGCAGGTAGAAGAACATACACTGTCTGACCTAGGACCAGTTTCTGGGCAGTGGAATATGGATTTGAGAACATTCAGAACACTCATCTACAGGCAAGGCTGCTTTCTCATGGGCCTGTGGTGGATCTGCAACATTCATCCTTAGACTCTTAAAATGTCTATCACAATAAACATATTAGTAGGTAGCAGGTAGCACGGGTTCTGGCTGAGTATTGCTAGCATCAGTGAACAGCTAGCTAATTACCAAGCATACCTGTGCATCAAAATGTGTAGGAAACCTCAAAAATATTGAAATTTGGACCCCATCCATGTATCCAAAGCACTCAAACCTAGGACTTCAGACTCAAATCTGCGCTTCTTGCTCTGTGTTATGAACTCTCTTTATGTAGCATTATAGGACAAAAGACTGTGTGGGCAAGAGGGTGATGAAAATATTGGGTCATAAGTCACCAAAGTAAGTGACTTAGGGGGCTCCAAGATATGGCAGAAGGTGCTGAATGAGACTGGAAAATAATGATGAAAATAAATGTAACTTTGAAATCACTTTTCTCTAATGGAAGGGCAAGTAGAACACACTTGTATCTTATGTGACGGAGAGAATTGGTCCTTCACTGGGGGACAAAATGTAGAAAATATATTAGATTTTCAGAGGAAAATCCTGATCCTTTCTCTCTCTTTTTTTTTTTTTTTTTTCTTTTAAATGGTATGCTTTTTCAAGACCTTGACCTTTCTCCACATACAGCCCCATAAATACTGAAAGACTTTCTAATGCAACAGTTCGAAGGACTTGGAACTTCTGCAGGACCAGATATCTCTCATTTTCCCGAGGAAAAATAATGAAATCTTGCTAATTCATAATTCACAGTCTAGAATATTTGCTAAGATTTTGGATGCTATAAACAAAGGCTTATCTTGGCTTTCCAGCTTACATTTATAAGGAAGTCTCTAAAGCGTTTTGCAAACAATACTTGGGCCTAAGAAACAGTTTAAATCCTGTCATTTCTGGCAGGTCATTGCCTTGTCCTGAGGATAAATTTGATGCTGTGTGCTGAGTAAACATTTATATCACACAGTTGTAAGCATTTAATGAAGCTGAAGTGCTATTTGATTTTAAATGCTAGCTACTTATTAGACATATACCTCATTACAAACCCACCCTGAGCGGCATAATCAGAGCTGAGGTTAAGAGGAAATTCTGGACCAAGTCCTTAGCTCCCTTTGGTGCAGAGGTGGCAGATTCTCTAGATGGGATCTCAGGCAGCCCCTTGCAGTCCTAGAGGTACTGACTTCACTTGACCTAGCATGTGACTGTGAAGATCTCTCCCAAACATCCCCTTTACTTTCCTAATGCTACACCTCCAACTCTTCCCACAAGTATCTGAGTCAATGCTGTGAGACTTCATTAGGGCCCATCCAAACGCCAGTGGGAAGGGGGCCTTTTTTCTTCCTGTTACTCTATTTCTAGTTCCATGTCCTTAGACTACCCTATGAATTGAGGAACTGTATCAGGCTTTTGAAATACTGGAAGTAAATGCATCAAAGTATCAGGGACTGATTGATACTTCATGGATCTGGCTATATTTTATTTTGCTCCAATCTAATGCCATTAGTAGACCTGGAAAAATGTAGCCACTTATTGAGATATGCTTACATAATAGAATAATAAACATGGGAGTAAATCCATTTAGAAACAAGAACGTTCACAGGTAAAAAAAAATTATAAGGGTCCTCTTTATTAACTTCCTTTTTATTCATATAATCTCTTTTTGCAGTTAGTGTGTATAGTGAATGGGCTTCCCTCTTTTGATTGTGAAATATGAGGGTGAATATTTTATTTTTTGTATCCCCAGTCCCTGACCTGCAGGCTGATAGACAAATACTGTAGTGCTTGGTAATTGTCCGAAGAGTAAGTAAAAGATGGGCTGGCATTTAAATATTTTGGATTCTGTAAGTTGAATTTTGGACACAGCCATTCCCTTAGAAGCTCCTCGATATTCCTTATAGGGTGGTGGAAAAAATTAATACATGACTTGACAAGGAGGAGCTGCATGACCAGATATAGCTATGCTCAGTGCCACCATTTCTTGGGCACATACCATGTACAGGCTTTGGACCCAGGAACCTTTTATGTGTTATTTCACCACCTCATAACCACAGGAGGGGGTCTAGAAAGTGGGCCTTTTCTCTCTGTCACAAAAGATAAATCTGGGAACTAGATAATAACAATCCAAAGGTGCCATCATCGTGAAGAGGCAGAACCAGAAAATTCAAATGTGTGAATATAAGAATTAAAGATGAACGCCTGCTTGGTTCTTATTCTTCCGCTCCCTAATTTTTAATGACAGCCAAAGAGCTTTTCTGTGGAAGGCCAGGGAAAGGGAAGAGAAGATGGGGTTGTGTGGACAAGGGGCTCTGAGGAGCCTCTGATGAATTTCAGTCCCTGTTTTTCCCAGTTGCACCTCTCATTGTCTCCTCCTAGCTGGTTGTCTGTGGCTTTCCAAATATCACTTAAGAGAGACATTTGAGAAATTACTTGGTGAGTGATAATCTATAGAATGTGATGTAATTACTGATCACTGCAGGGCTACCCTGAGGAGTGACAAGGGCCCATATTGAAGCGGCTGTGAAGAGGACTTGAACACTGCACCAGCTGTGTGGGCCTGGCTTCCTCCCAAGAGCTCCTGATGGGATATTCTCCATGATTTCTAAGGCCACCTGGAGTTATTAGTCCCTTGAGGATCCCCGGAAGACCCATTATTAGCCTTTCCTTTGCTCCGCAGGTGCCTTGACTCAAATCCGTATTCATGTGAGGTTGGAAAGCCATGCACGTGCCGTTCTTATCCTAGGTGGCAATAAAATGCTATTACTCCCAATCCCTGTCTGCAAATGACATGGAAAAGCAAACATCAGTAAATCTAATATCTGTGCAGTCAGAAATCAGAAATTGGGACTCTACCTTTTAGCTAACTCAAAATCTGTATCATTATGGTAATTACTACCTGGTTTTTATGCTTTGTCACACATTGTAGTTAATATTGTTGAGACCGTCTGAATTTTTAATTAGCTTTTCTTTTTGGATATAAGTCTTGAAGGAAGTTTAAAAGTTTGTTCCTGAGGAGACAAGAATAGGATTTAAAACAACAAATCGACCCAGGCATTTTTCAGATAAATAGCATTTTTATGTATACATTCGTTCTGCAAAAAGGAATATTCTTGAAAGTGTTATTTTATAAAAGTACTGATGGGAAAGAAATGAATTTAGGTAGAAAGACTTTTTAGATAAATGTATAATACTTTTCACTGAGGGCACACTCATAAAACAATTGGCTGAGTATTGGGTTATTTTCAGTAATATTACACAAACAATTTCTAACTTAGTATCTCCATGTTTTTAAATTTTTTATCAACAAGAATTCATTATAGAACAAATTGTTGCATTTAAAAGAAACATCAAAAGCTGACTATTTTTTTACGAGTTCTTCCTTTGTGGAAAGCATGCTTCTGAATGTAATGAATAAAACCTGTGCTGTGGCACTGGTCTTGTTCGAGTCTACCAAGTCTGGGACTGCTGTTGTCCTCCTCTGATGAGGCATAGAGTATGAAGAGGATGCAGGGTGGAACAAAACCACCTTTGCATTTCCACTATGTATGTAGATCACGCATTTGATGTCCTTCTCAGAGCCCTTCTTTGTGTGGGTATTGTCCCCTCCTCTCCGAAGGAAAATTGAATTCAGATTCATGTGTGTGTTATGCCAAAGACTCTGTGTTTCCTGTCATCCTTTTATATCTTAATGGGATGCTTCCCTAAATATTTTGAAGTAGAAAGAGGAGTCATAAGAATTCTACATGAAGGCAACTAAGTTTAAAATAATATAATACATCTGAGATTTAAGAGAGTGCTTGATAATAGTTTAGTTAACTATGCTTTAATTAAAGGTTAAAATTTTGTGTGAATAGACATAATAATTGTCATAAAACATGAAGTGTTGGCAACCATATAAAGGCCAGGGACAGTTTTCAGAAAAAGCAGAAAGTACCTGAATTAGATTCAGTTTCAGTTCTGAAATCACTGATCTTTCAGTTTAAGTGTAGGATGTTTTAGCTATATTTTGAACTCATTCCCAAATCTGAAGAAAGCAATTGAAATTTCCCCCAAAAATGTCTTTTGAGACATAATTGTTTTTGCCTAAAGTGGTTTTTTTTGGGTTTCAGATTCTCTAAAGTCCATCAATTACACCCATCTTTCATCTTTTTCTGGGTTCATGGGGTCAACCTAGAAAACATCTTTAAGTATTATCATAGATCTCACTCTCTAAGATATTGCCTGAATTTTACAAGGCCTGAAAATGTAAACAGATTTTTTTACTAATGGCATAACTAGAGCAGGGTATATGTTTAAAGAAATGTACATATAGGTGAAAAGAAAGATTTAGAAATGCAGTTTGGATCAGGGCTGTAGTAAAATCTCACATATGTGCATTATTTAAATGATTTCAGTATATTATCGGTCTTTACTTACTAATCATTTCAACTTACCTATTCAGAGAAGTTCTGGGAGAATTATTAAGGGTGAAGCTAGGACCTGAACCCACTGAGTCCAGCAGCAGAGCCAGTGTTCCTCACTGTGACACCACAGACCTGTTCAGGCTAGTTCAAAGTACACATTTTGATAACAATTAGTACACTTGCTAATTCATTGGCTCTGAATAATTGGAATTCGACATGAAGCTGTGGTGCCAATAAAATGTTATAAGTGAAGAAAGCTGGAAATACAGTCACCTGAAATTTCAGTGTATTGTGTCTCGCTGTGTGGCTGTGCATCGGACTGACCAGGTTTGTTAGATTTCTATGTTGTTGGGTCTTGAGTGGCATAAGTGGTGTCATGTACAGGAAACAGAATTCCCACATTGTCCAGACCGAGTGATGCTCTCTTTAAAAGCTGCCATATACTCTTCCATCTTTGATTAATAAACACTAGAATGCTACTATTAAATTTGTCATGACAGATAATTTTAACAGGATGTTAACAGTACTTAAAGGTTAAGTCCAGGATTAAGTCCTTCAGTAAAAAATAATTTTTAACAAATATTTCTAGATTCAGCCATCACTTCAGCCCTAGGAAGTACGTGTGAATTCATTGCCAAGAACTGGTCTGCAAGGTCTTCAGAAGGACTATTTATAAAACCCTCTGACTTAGCTGGCAATATATAAAAAGTTCTTTTTCCTTGGCTAAAAGATAGTTGAGAAAAGCAAAAAATATGATGAAGCTCGGTATATCTATTTGAAATAAAAATGACTTCCTTATTTCTGCATAAGCAAAATATACCACTTACAGGAAAAAAAAGAAGTTATGAATATAAATAGAATCAGGTCACAGTGCATTTCCATATTCCCCATTGTATGTTATTACTCAAACTCTGTGTTTTCACCTCTTTTGTAACACCTGTCACTCTTCCTTGTACTTTAGATAGCAGTTCATCCTCCTCTGCTATATTCTTAACTTTTCAAGGTGGTTATCTTGTCTTTATCTTTGAACATACTTCCTGCACCCAGTCCCTTCTCTTGTACCAATTTCTTTTTTTTTTTTTTTTTTTTTTGTGGGCACGGGGGGGTCGACCTCAGGACCTCGCGCACCAGCAGGCGCCCGTGCCGCTGAGCGATATCACTGGCCCCTTTTTCGTATGTGGGTTCCAGGAGTTGAACTCGGGCCCTCGCGCTTGCCGGGCAGGCGCTTAAGCCGCTGAGCCATCTCACCGGCCCCTCTTGTACCAATTTCTGTGCCACTTGGGATAGTGTCTTCATTGATGGGCCATGAATATTTATGAGATTAAAGTGAATAATTCTCTATCAATACAGGAAATTTTTGAATCATTTGTACAAATTATTTAAATATTCCCTTTCCTACTGAAGTAGTAAGCCTTCTAGATCAGTACTCACATTTACCCTCTAAACACGTCAACACCAGTAGGATGTTAATTTCTTCTAAACCAAAGCCCTTACTTCCTTCTAATTCAGTGTGTCTGGACTTGACTGCCTATGTCACTATGGTCTGCCTCAACTCATCCCAGGTAGTGTTACTTCAAATTTTACTTTAACAGGCAGCAACCTTGATGAGAAAACATGCATTTCTTCAGTAAGCTAATGGGCACAGAAATGTAGAACTTTTGCCCTGGGAAGTGATGGTGAGATGTGAGTCATATGAAGAAACGCATTGTTGCGGTATCCACTCTCCAAACCAACCGTGCTGTACTATTTTTGTATTGTTTGTTTTGCCTACCTGCCTCCCTTTCTTCTTTCCTCTTTTCTTTCTTACTCCCTTTTCTCCTTTCTTTTCTCCCCTCCTTCACTTCTTTTCTTGATGGAAAAAGCCATTCCAAATCCTTCAAGTTGTGATTTACCTTCAGAGTTTTTATTTACTTACAAGTTGACATGATGGGGAGTTGTGAAAGCTTATTTTTTAATTTTTAAAAATGTTTATTTCACTATATATTGTTATTTTTTATATTAGAATTGTCCTTGATAGGTCTAAAATAGAAAAATACATATTTTAAATTTACATTTACATTGAAACATTAAAGAAATTTCTTTCTAAGTTGCGTTGGGGTCGTATATCCAAAAAGCTTGAGACACACGATGCACCCTAGAGAGATTTTTGTAATATTTTTTAGGAGTATCCCAAACCTCTCTATTGATTACTTTTCTTTGCAATCATATGTCTTCCCCTATGTCTGAGGCTTTCAGTGGAATTCTATTGTCCCCCTCTCAGTGCCCACCTAGTCTCTGAAGGGAGGTGGCTGTGCCACTGCTCTACTGTTTGGGCTCAGGGGAGTCCATTTACAGAATTTTTTAAAGCTTTAAAAAATGTATTTTACAGTAAGTCCCAACTTAAGATCATTCAAATGTCAAACTTTCACAGATACGAATGCATCTCACATTAGGAACATTTGTAGATGCAAACAAATCTCAGCAGAAGCTCATGCGTCTGTTGGACATGGTCACAGTTCTGCAGCTATCTGCTTACTATTTAGTGCAACAGTGTACAGTAGTACAGTGCTCAATCAGAGCTCAGGATTATTTACAATATTTGTGTGTGTGTGTGGTTTTTTTGTGCTTTACATTATATATCTGTGTCGAAGGTGCATAAGGCTCATTTTGTCAGAATTACAAACAAATCTCACTTACAATGTTCTTCTGGGGACTTACTGTATTTATTTTTAGTTGAAAAATGTTTCTGTATATTCATAGAGTACACAGTGATATTTTGATCAATGTAAAACTTGTAAAACATTATGTCAAGCTACTTAACATATCCATCACATTTCCAACTTATTTCTTTTTTTGTGTGGGGGGGCTGGTGTTGAGACAAGGTCTCACTATATAGTTCAGGCTGGCCTTGAATTCACTATGTAGTCCAGGCTGGCCTTGAACTTGTGGCAATCCTCCTGCTTCAACCTCCCAAGTGCTGGGATTATAGGCTTGCACCACCATACCTGGCTCCAGCTTATTTCTTTGTAGTGAGAATGTTAAATATCTATTCTTCTAGCAATTTAAAAATACAAATAATTAATAACTGTGAACACAATGAGATGCAATAGATCACTAAAACTTAATCCTCTTGTGTAGAAACTTTGTGCTCTTTGATCAGTGTCTCCCCTTTCCCCCTTCTCACCCTCCCCATCAGCCTGTAGTAACCACTTTTTACTATTTCTTTATGAAATATTGACTTGCTAGATTTCACTTATAAATGAAATCATATAGTGTTTGTCTTTCTGTGCTTGGCTTATTTTGCCTAACATAATGTCCTCATTCTATGTGTGTTATCACCAAGGACTGATCTAACTTATTTTAGATACTGAATAGTATTCCATTGTGTATACATACCACATTTTGAAAATTCATTCATCTGTTGATAGATATTTAGGTTGCTACCATATCTTGGCTATTGTGAACTGTGCTGGAAACATGGAAGTTCAGCTACCTCTTTGGCCTACCAATTTCAATTCCTTTGAATATATAACCGGAAGTGGGATCACTGGATCATATAGAAATTCTATTTTTAGTTTTTTGGAGGAAACTCCGTATTATTTTTCCAAATGTCTGCAGAAATTTATATTTCCAAGAGAGTACCATAATTGCCTTTTCTCCACATACTTGCCAACCATTGTTATCATTTGTCTTTTTTTTAAATTTTTTAATTTTTTATGTGGGTATCGGGAATCGACCTCAGGACCTCATGCTTGCCAGCAAGCGCTTGTGCTGCTGAGCGATATCACCGGCCCTTTTTTTCCTTTATGTGGGTACCGGGAGTCGAATTCAGGACCTCACACTTGCCAGGCAGGCGCTTATGCCGCTGAGCCATCTCACTGGCCCTCATTTGTCTTTTTGATAATAGCCATTCTAATAAGTGTGAGACAGTGTCTCATGGTGGTTTGAATTTATATTTCTTTGATGATTAGGGATTTGGAGAATTTTTAAAAATATATTTTCATTTATAGTTTTTATCTTTAGAAATGTGGATTTACATTGTTTGCACATTTTTGAATCAGGCTATTTGTCCTCTTGCTGTTGAATTGCTGTTAATTTCTTATGAATTTTGAATATTAACTCCTCATTAGCTGTGTGGTTTGCAAATAAATATTTTCTCTCCATCTATGAGCTGTATCTTCACAGTTTTATTTCTTTTGCTTTCCAAATATTTTAGTTTCATGCAATGTCAGTGTCTATTTTTGCTTTTGTTTCTTTGGAGTGTTTTCCAAGAAATCATTGCCCAGACCAACGTTATGGAGTTTTGCCCCTGTGTTTCCTTGTAGTATCTTCACATTTTCAAGTCTTACATTTAAGTCTTCATCCATTCAGCTCACTGTGTGTATGGTGGGAGATAAAGGTCCCTTTTCATTCTTCTGATAGTAGATATCCAGTGTCCCCAGCACCATCTATTGAAGAGATTTCTCTTTTTCTATTTTGTATTCTTGGTGCTTTTTCTGGAAAAATCAATTAACTATGAATATTTGGGTTTATTTATGGACATTTTATTCAGTTCCGTTGGTCAATGTGTCTGTTTTTATGGCAGTATCATGTTATTTTGATTGCAATGGCTTTATCATATATTTTGAAGTCAGGGCTTATGATGCTTCCAGCTTTGTTCTTTTTGCCCAAGATTGCCTTGAATATGTAAGGTCTTTTCTGTTTCATACAAATTTTAGGATTAAAAAATATTTCTAGCATTTCTTCCTAATTCCTCCATCAGTGAAATCAAGTTGGTAGCTTAAAATCAACCATGGTAGCAGGTATTTACACCATAGAAATTAACAAGGGCTACAAATAAGTGCTTTTTCCCTTTTTACTTAAAATTGGTTGCTAAGTGTGTACAACCATACTCTATATGGCTATGCCTGGTCTAGGTGTCTTCCATATACTTTCTATGCACTGCTCCAGTCTCATCGGCTATTATTTGTTAGTCTCTGGGGAGAGGGGAAGCAATCACCTTTTGTACTAGGTCTCACAAATGGCTTGGTTATTAATCAAGTGTTCATTTGGCTTAGCTCCCTTTGTTCAGTCCATGCTTGTAAGTATGGATGTGTTAGCTCTAGACAGAGCCATAGATAAGGGAGCTAAAGCCCAGAGTGATTAATGACTTACAAGGTCATAACTCTAGTTAGAGGCAAAGCTGGGACAAAAATACAGGTTTTCTGAATTCCAGTTAGGTTTTGTTGTTGTTATGTAATTCTGTCTCCCATAATGTAAAATATCCCATCTTAAGTGTTTCATTATAATGAGTTCTGGAAAGCATTGCACATTCCTGAATAAGATAGTCTTTGAAATTAATCTCTGCTCCCTTTTAAGCCTGAAGAATAAGATGTATCGAGAAAAACAGACAATATAAGAATATTGGTCAAAAACTAAACCCTTAATTAATTAATACATATTAAGAGAGATGTACTTTTTAAAAATTTATCATTTGTTACCTGCTAACTCTTAAAGGAACTTTTGGATCTTGGTGTCATGACTGTACAAAATAACACAATTTTTGTAGGAATTTGAACAGTGTCTTCTGACTCACTCATTAAAATAAACTGTGTGTTTAGTGACAAGTAGAATGATAGTGGGCATAGTGGGACCAAGCACTAGCTGCCTTGAGAAGAAACTACCACATAATGTGCACCTGTGAAAAGGTTGCCAAGAAAATGGATAGAAGCCTGTGAAATGGATCTACCGCCATCCTCTCCCCAACACCTCTAGAAAGAAAGGCAGTGTCTCTCATTGTTTAAGAAGAAAAGGGGGACCTTACAGACAAAGCCAATGCAAGATAAATGAGTGCTCTGGCAGTCTAAATCAGCGTAAGTATTGGACAAAGGAAGCAAGGAGAGCTCAGGAGGTATTATTTTTAAAGGGTGCAAACAAGAGAACTTGCCTCACAGAAGGGATTTTGCAAACTCCAGTAATTGGATAGGTTTGGCTGCCTGAAAGAGCGGCTCCTGGTGGTTCCTGATGAATGCTCCCCTTGTGCACGGGGTGATTTAGCATGCTGCTGAATAAACACAACAAGGGGATGGGAAGGTGATAACTACCAGCTTCAGCAGAGAAAGATTGTGAGAGAGACAGCCTATAAATATGCTGGGTGTCAATAGAAGTGGTTTCATTCTGTCTGCACGGGACTGTAGATGAGGTCTGACAGGGCAGCACTACTTCATTAAGGCATCACAATGGTGAAGAGCGCCTGAAGGGCAGACGAAACAGCATCAGCAGGCTGTCACCTGGGCTTCAGGCTGCAGCAATCAGGAAGCCCAGCCCAGAAGAAAGACAACAATAAACTCCTGAAGATGTTGTAGCCTCTGGCTTTCTGTTCCTCCTTCTTCAGTATAGCATCTTCCTTCTCCATTTCTTTCTCACCCTCTTTTTATCCTTCTCTTCTCTCTTTTGTTCAATCCTCCAGTCTTCCTTTCATTTCTATCATTTTGCTGTTTCTAGAAATGATCTCTTTTCCTGAGGGGCAGAACATTTGTAATAAAAGACAGGCAGCCTAGATGCTGACACAAGAGTGGAGAGCTTTTCACTGTAGGGGAGTGCTGGGATATGACACTCCTGTTAGAACAGAGAGGAGAGACTGCTAAGAGTAGGGAAGCTCAATTGTTCAGAGGGGAAAAAAAATCTTTCTAGGGAAATCACCTATAAAACAACTTAAAGAGCTGAAATAAAGCTATTTTCCTGCACCTAGTTTTCTTTTTTACTTTGGGAAATAAATGAATGTCCCCAGGCACTTCCTGTTACCCTGCTGTTCATGGCTCTGCCCACACCCTCAATGGCTTCCCTTTTCTTGTTGCTAGCAGATATTCATTTCTCCCCTGAAATTATATTTCTTTTTTACAAGGCCAGAGAACTTAACTCCTGCTCATTTCTTTGCCCAGCTTCTTTAAGCTATGTCCCATTCTGGCTGAGTCTAACAAATGAAACTGCAACCCTGCTGCCCTGATCATTCAGTCATCTGAACCGTGGCTTCTCATTGCTGCCTTATCGATCTGACTCTGAGCTGTCCAGAGAAATGGAAAGAACAAATGATTGTGAAATAAATTTAGTAGTCCTTTTTGGCACCTTCCTTCTCTGCTATACTCAGTTAGTGCAGTACTACAACTATTTATTTTGTCTTTGCAATTTTCAGGAAATCGAGAAGGTCAGGAAGGGGATTTAAGGCAAGCTGTACTGTCCCTCCCTGGATACTCTGGCTGTCACAGCTACCTCTGACTCAGTACTCTAAGTCAGTATGAACTGTGTATTATGCAACAGTGTTATAATGTCCAGTGCAGATTATTGTTCTTCCTCGATTATTTTATAAATAGAAAAAAGATAAGCAGTTTCAAAGTATTATCTGTATAGCTTAAAATAAGGTTTATTTCTAAAAGTAAAATCTTGCAAGCTGTAAGATGCTCATTTTTCTTGACCTGCTAACTTATACCACATTTCTAAGTTCACAAGTTAGGTGTAGCCTCAATGAAAAAAAATTTTTTGCATATTATTTTCAGTGTTTGGTGCCAAAGTTTACAAACAATAATGCTAGTTTAGGCTAAACTTTAAAAACACTGTTTGAAAACACATGTCCACACATGATTCCGTGAGTCCAGGTGTGAATTCTGCCAATGAATATCGAACTGATTTAGAACAACCATTTTCTAAATTGTGGCATTTTCTTTTGATTTGATATCTGAACAATTCATTGAGAAGGAAAGAACTTTGAATGGTTTGGTTTGAGTTTGGTTTAGTTGTTCTTATCTAACTCTGTCACTAGATTATGAACTTCTTCTGGAAAGTGTCATATTACTCATCCTTATAACCTCCAGTGGGCCTTCCTTGTTGTTTGTTCGTAATGGCAGAGAATGATTGTTAGTTGAATAAAATCTACTTTAAATACTATAGCTTTTAAAACAATATTGAGGTATATGTGGAGTAAGGAGGGAGGGCAGGCAGGGAAACAAAAGTATGCCTAACTTGATAATAAACTTAGTTTTAGACTTTTATTCATAGTTCCTTCTTATTTGGGATTATTTAGAAGAAATATAAATGAAATCACTAAAGAAGCAAAGTCAAGTTAGGAAATTAAAAGACTCCTTAAAACAAAAACAAAAGAAACAAACAAAAAACAAATGGACAAGGATACTCACCAAGAGGGAAAAAAAAAAGAAAAGAAAGAATAAGCATTTTCAAATATATGACTATGACTACTGAAGGAAGACCTGTAATGTCTGCTTTCCAAATAAAAAATGAGTCAAAAAATGAGAATTGATAAGCTGTTTTAGGAGCTTTGGAAATGATACATACTCCACTCCCAGAACACTTTCTTTTCCAGAGCAGGAGAAAATCCAGTGACCACAAAAAGATTCAAAACACAACATTGAACAAGTCAGTAATCCCAAGCCTCAGCAAATTAAGGCCTGAGAGGAAGAAGGCGCACTGAAGAAATGGGCACCGTACAGTGACGTGGGTGTCCCCGTGGCCCGTGGTACTGAGTTCACGGTCTGTTTGGCAGTGCTCACTGGCTCAGAGCATGGTCCCGCTGACATTGGACAGTGTGTGAACTATTACAACATTTCATAACAGATTCACAGTAACATCTCTGGCTTAAAGACTATCCACCTAGTTATTTTTTCCTCTTCCATTTTCAATCCATTCTTTGCCAATCTCTCTCTGTGTTCCTTTAAGGTATAAGTAAATTCTCCCCATTGTAATTAGGCCCACCACAGACTTATTATACAACAAGTGGAAGACTGGTTAATGCTCTGAGTATTAGTTTCTTTATCATTATCAACTTGATTGAGATGTGCTATGATGTAGTTTTCTTCTTGTTATTATTGGGTTTACTGTCTTCTTCTAGCTGTGCATTTATGATTTTTATCAAATTTTTGTCCTTAACTTTTAAATATTTTCCCCACAACTTCCTTTCTTTCTTCTTTGAGAACTCCAATTGCAGGTACATTAGACCACATGAAGGTATTGCATAGCTCTCTCATGCTCTGATTGTATTTTTTTTTTCCTTTGTGTTTCATTTTAGGTTGTTTTCATGCCTATTTCAAGTATATTGATCTTTTTTTCTCCACTTCCATGTCTGTTATAAATGCCATTCGTATATTTTTGCATCTCTGATATTGTTGATCTTTAGAAATTAAATTTGAATCTTTTTAATGTCTTCAATGTCTCTATTCTTCTAGCTTTTTGAAGAAATGAACACATTTATAGTAACTGAGTTCATGTCCTTGTCAGTTTATTCTAACATGTCAGTTCTGAGACACTTGGGATTTTTTCTCTTCCTTATAAGTTGTATTTTCTAGCTTTTTGTTTTATTTTGTTTTGTTTTGTTTTTTGACAAAATGTGAACTTCATCTTTTTGGGTGCCGAGTACATTTTTTTGTTCCTGTTGATCTTGAGGTTTACTTTTGGCCACCTTTTGGTTATTTTAAGCTTCGTTAGATGAAACCATGCTTGCAATTAATCTAGAGTTAGTTTTACCGCATTAATGAGGCAAGAACCTTCTGAGTTATAATGCCTCATGAATCATGAGTATTTCTGGTCTGACTGGGGAAAGGGGGCAAGGTGGAGGGCACTGCTCTCACTTATCCAGGAAATCTCCCCTGGGCCCCTTCCCTCTGATTCTTAGACCCATGTGAGCTCTGCATATTCTTCCTGCTTATTTTCTCAGATAGTTCTGCCTATGGTCTCTGTTTGTTTTCTCACTTGTATGGACTGATCTATGGTGCTGTGGTGAACACTCTCAGGGGCCCATTGCACATCACTAGAGTTCTCTCTCTGTGCAACTCTCTTCTCCTGGACTCTGTTTTTCAAATACCAGACTCCTTTTTCTCCCCTACTCTCATCTCCATCTCCTCGCCTCTGAGCTCCTGGCTTCTGCCTGGTTTCCTTTCTTTCCCATGGCTTGGAAATCTCTCTCAAGGCAGGAAACTTGAGCAGTGGAAGGACATTTTTCACTTGTTTCCAGCCTTTCAGGAACCTCTGTCACTTATTGCTTGATTTTTAAGATTGTTCAAAATCATTACTTCATTATTTTCTCCAGTGTTTTTGTAGTTTTTGGTGGAGGCTTTTCAGGTAAATCTGATCCTTACATATCTTCCTGGCCAGAACACAAAACCTCGTATTTTTATCTTTAAAACACTACTTTAATTTTTCTCCTTACCTAAATAGTTATGAGAATAAAGGAAGAAGGTGTATTTCTAAAATTCATTTATGTAAATTATCTGTAGGTCATTTTTTCAAAGATTTATAGAGATTTATGTTGTCAGAGAAGATGAAACTAGGGCCATTATCCCAAGTGCTTATCTTAAATTTTCATCCAATAGAAAGTTGCTGACTGCTTTGTAGGTAGCTGTGGCCAAGATGCTGAACCCAGCTTGCCAACGTCTCTCTGCACTGGTGATAGAGGGTGCAGAGACTTTGCTGTGACCCTAAGAGGGCAAGCACTGCTCAGGAAAGATGTGGGTTTACTTGATATCTAGTTCAAAATTCTTCTTGAATTCAGGAAAGAAGAATGTGAGATGAAGGGATGCAAAGGAAAAAGATAAGAAGAATAGATGAGTGCTCTCACCCCTTATTTCTCACTTCTTTCCCATTTATATCCATATCAATAATTTGTTACCCTCTGGACTTTGGAGTTTCTTAGGACTTTATTTCTGCATTATTCCAGTGCTCTTCCTCCAGCCTTCCCTCAGCTGTGCACTCACCTCTCCAAGAAGGATCCCTGCCCTCCATCAGAGCCCATGGTCTTAGTACTTAACTCTGACACAGCTCTTGGAATATTGGGCTGTAATGGTTTTCTTCTCTATTTTAATTTCAAACTATAAGTTTCTTAAAAGGAGGAGTGATGATTTATATTCTGTATTCTCAGGGACTGGGTATGCTGTCTGGCATGAAAGAGATGTTAATAATATCTAATAAATGCATAGAATGAATGACTTAATTTAAAATGAGTAGAAAAATCAGATTCAAAGGCCTAATTCTCAAAAATTTTCTCATTATTTGTTCACACGGTGAAGCACAATTCTGGTAAAGCCCTCATTTATTTAATGGTCCATCAGAAAATGGGATATGTGAAAATGTAAGTCATTATTGATTTTTTTCTGCTGGGAATTAAACCCAGGGCCTTGTCCATGCTAAACACATGCTGTACCACTGACCTGTACAACCAGACCAAAATGCATGACTACTATTCTATTCCTTCAAAGTTTTGTTTAGAATTGAACCTATTTTCTTATATATAATTTTGTATATAACTTTTATAACTGTAGCACCCTCATAATCCATAAAAGATGATCTTTCTCTCCACCATGTAAAGATACAAAGAGAAAGGCAGCTCCAGATGAGGAACAAAGCATTCGCCAGGTCCCAATCTGTTGGCATCTTGATCTTGAACTCACAGCCTCCAGAACTGTGAGAAAAAAATATCCACTAGTTAAACCAGTCAGTCTGTGATATTCTGTTATGGTTTCTTGAACTGATTAAAAGAACATTATTATACATTTTTTTAGTAATAACCATTATCTCATTCATAAGATGTTTCCTGAAGTAGCTCTCCCCTTACCGGTACCCACTCTTTCTTGTATTTGAACATGCTGCTGGTTATATAGAAGCCATCAAGCTGAATGAATGGAGAGTGCTAAGATCTTAGTTTTGTCTTTCACTTTGCCACACATATATGCTCATGTTATCTGATATGGTGACAACGATTCTTTTGACAGGAAAATTTAGAAATTATTTGATTGACTAAGGTTTCCTTGGAAATAATGTTTAAATAAGATATTGTCAGGTGATACAAAATGACAATTTTTCCCTTAAAAATTGAGGTTACAGAAATTTTGGTTGCTATGGAGGAAACTAGATGGTTTTTATCCCCATATAACTGAAAGCAGTGAGATAAAAGGCCAAATACTAAGAATGCTTCTGCAATGTATAGTTTCTTCTCCATGTTAGAGAAAGGAATGAAGAGGCAGCATTAAACTGGCTGATGTAGAGGATTTTGGTATTGAATCCAGTGAGCTGGGTTTGGCTCACACCTGATCTTCTTGTTCTGTCTTGGATCAAATTATAGTGATGTGGCTGACATTCAATAAATCCTAAGCAAAGGACATGTGCCAAGATATGACCTCCATTGTCAAGCAGAGGAGGTCAAACTGCTGGGTTCCTGAGAGAGCAACTCAGTATGTTTCATTCACTTTTTCATCTCCAGTGTCTATGATGATGCCTGATCTATGGCACATATTTTAATGAGTATTTATCAAATGAATGAATGGATTCTACGACAGCATAGCAGTGATCTGTTAGAAGTTTGGCTGAATTAAGAAATTCTGAAATTATGGATTGAATATAATCATTTCTGCTAGTATTGGACTATGAGGTAAGGAGATTTCTGAGCAAGACTCCATGGAGGACATGGTATTTGAATCAGAGCTTTGCAGGTATAGTAGAAATTTTTAAGAAAAGTAGAAGAGGGCACTTGAGTAGTTGTTGAGAACAGTGGCAGGTAAATCTTCTCAGGAGCCAGTCTGGTAATGAACAGAAGGGAGAGCAAGGATCTGGATGAAAGTATTGTCAATGAGATTGGACAAGAGGAGGAGATTGAGGATTTATATGAGAAAATGAAATAAATGGAAATTTGATGCTGACTGACATGTGCAACAGAGTTGTGGAGGTATCAGAGAAAGTGTCAGTGTGGCTGTGTGAAGGGCATCCTAGAAGGAGGAACACTGCACTACCTCTCTATTTCCTTCTTCCTCAGTTTTCCTCCAACAACTATCATGTAAGCTCCCTGAGGGACTTGTCTTTTTGTTCACTGTGAGGCCTTCAGTACCTAGGACAGTTCCTGACATATGTCCATTAAACTTTTGCTGAAGGAATGATTCAGATATTGCAAATGCCATCTTCAGGGATAACAGTGTTGTTTAGATTCTGCCTACATGAGTGAAGGTTCACTTCTTTGCATACAGTTCATATTCTGGTAGACAAAGTCCTCTCTGTCCACAATTAATCAGTTCTCCGTGCTTCTTCACTTAGCCGTGCGGGTTTTTTACAGTAGGCACAGAGATCAGCAGGATATTGTGAATGGAAGTAAGATGTTGCATAGGTGAGTTTGATTAGGGATCCCATATTGCATTTGCATGGCCGTAGAAGGGACCTTTCACCATAATAATTCTACTGAGAACTAAAATGGGTTGACAGCCTTGTACTTATTAGGAACTGTGCTTAGAACTTTATATGGATTCTTTTCTTTAATCTTCATAATAACCCTACTTTTAATCTTTACAACACCATTTATAATTCTCATTTTCAGTTTATAGATGCAAAAACTGGTGCCTAGAGGTGTCATACAACTTAAAAATGTTCCACAGCTGGCTAGGAATCTACCAAAGTGTTCTGGTTTCTTACAACAAAGATGAGGTGTTAAGTCTGAACACAAGTACAAAGAAGTGATGGTCCTAGTCCAAGTCCAGGAAATAAAGACCTGAAGAAATCCCCTCTCCTATGATTCTCTCTTCACTTTCAGGCTTCCCATTGTAGCCTGGTGTTTGTTGAGAATACTGAGAGTGATGGATCTCAATTTACGGTTACATGAGGTTTCTTTACTTTTTGCTATAAATTCATCAAGTAGATGGGGATGTTTCAATTAATAACTCTGAGTTAAATGTAAGTGATGACTGATCAGTCACCTGATTCATATCCTTTCACATGAGAAAATAAGCTTCTTATGACATTGTGTTCTCAGATGTGAACCCAAAGCACTCATACCTAATATCTGTGCTCCTTGCTGTGAGCAAATTCATGAATCCAGACAGCCGAAGGTCAGAGCACTAAAATGGATGCAGTAGAATTAAGCTGGTTTCCATCACAAAGCTCATATAAATATTACACCAGCTCAATAAGACACTCAATGTTTAGTTTCTGAACCTATTAATATCTAATGAGGCTACAATGTAATTAATATCATTTGTTTTGATTTTCTGTTCAATCCGCTTTAGTAATAAGAAAGCAAGGTAATTATTCAAAAAGCCTTTTCAACAAATGTCAGTTTTCATTGATTAAAAATCAAGTCAGTGCTTCATTTGAAATGATATTTACAAGCATGCTTTAAGCAGAAGTGAATAATTATCAAGTTATTGAACTGCAAGTTATCTGCAAAGAATTGTCTACTTTTTTTTCTGCACTAAGGCTTGCTCTCCAACAACAATAAACCTGTGAGTACTAAGAAGCACCATGGTTTTTCTTTGAGGGTTTTGATGTTCTTAATGTGGTGTTAAAGATACAGTTTCCCTCCTTTGTTGGTTGTAAAATCGCCAGAAACACAAGTTTTGGGGGGCCAAAGCCAGGCACTGTTGCTTGGGAAGCATGTAAGGCAGTTTACCACCCAGCAAGCTAAACTTCCTGTTTTCCTGTGGTCCTACTACAATGCACAGTGGCTCTGGTGAGCCAGCTCAGGAATTTCTTCTCACTATGAGATGCCTTTTGTTTCTATGTATTACATTTTATTTCTTTTGCATAAAACAATGGAAAAGTAGTCTGTCATCTGTTATTCAGAATTGAGTCATTCTGAAATGTGAATTCAGAACCATTTGTTTTTTTCTTGGATGAAGGAATGTGCACAACCACCCAACAAATTTAGACTGCAGTGTATTCATATTTACAAAGAGATGTGTAAACATACATCAAGTCGCCAAAACTATACACTGCATGGGTTTTAAAACAATGTTCTTTGTGTGACTAACTCCCATGTGGAGTATTCAAAGTGACAAAAAACCATTAATACATGCTCTTTTTGTTTACTTAATCATTATCTTTTGTACTAATCACCCTTGTACTCTAGGTGATCATGACATGGCAACAATAAACCAGCCCAAAGATCCTTCCTGGTGGACTGCATTTGCAAGCTAGGGAGACCAACAATAACCAATGAGCACATTATATATGGCGCTTGTCAGATGTTGAGAAGTGTCGCCCAGGCAGATTAAGTGGGGAAGTGGGTGTCAGAAGAACTTTCCTAAAGAGGTCATATTTAAACAAAAGCTTCAAGTGTGCATGTGCATGCGTGTGTGTGTGTGTGAGAGAGAGAGAGACAGACAGACAGACAGAGAGATCATATAGAATATGAGGGAAGAGCATTATAGCCTCAGGGAACAGAATGTGCAAAGGTCTCGGTGTAGTGGGTGGCTTACTGTGGACGCAAAACAAGAAGGCCAGTGTAGTTAGCACTGGACAAAAGTGGTGAACAGTAAGAATGATGGTAGATCTAATTGAGAACTCATACAGTGAAATCCGGGGTTCCTGGCAGTCCACATCTATCATAAAAAGAGATTTTTTTTAGGGGACAAAGGAGGGAAGCAGAAGACAGGAGAGGAGAGAAAGGGAGGGGGGAGAGGAGAAGAGAGGAGTAAAGGAGAGAGCAGAGGAGAGGTGGGCAGAAGAGAGGAGAGAAGAGCGGAGAGGAGAGGAGAAGAAAAAGAGATCCTCTATAACACCTGAAGGCCAGGAAGCTGATGATCTGCGAGGCAGTCATGTCCTTCGTTATGAGGCTTTCCCTACAGGATCGCTAGAAACTAAATCACTTGGCTGATGGCCATCACAATCTAAATGAGAATACCTCTGCATGTCTGGGTTCTGGTATCTAAAATTTAGCCCTGCCTTGTCAACAAAACCTGCCTGATCTCTCTCTCTCTCTCTCTCTCTCAGTGGTAACTGAAAGCAGTAGCAGTGCTGTATATAGTTGTATAAATTACATGTGGCAAGGTTTTCAGATGTAATTATGAGTTTTCTTCTAAACTGAGATATTGTTTGTCTATGAAAAAAATGAACCAAAATTTTAATAACATTTTCCTGATTCCTGAGACTCAGAGTGTTCTATTGCTTCTTATAGTTTTTCTTGGGCTCTATTTAAGTGACAGGAGAAAGTCACATAATACGTTTAATTGAATGACTAAATTAAGGAATTAGAGTGAGGAGAAAAGAAAGACATGAGGATTTATTTTGTATTTTCTCTGTCCAGCCATATTACTTCCTTTGGCGCTAACAACTCTCTCTGAAGTAAAGAGAGAAACTGCTCCACGCTGTAAGCAATCTTCTGTCTGCCTCTGATTCCATCACATATGCATGAAAGGGGGATTCCAATAAATGATCGAGCAGGGATCACGAAGTGCTGAAATTGGGACCCATATGTATTGTAATGGTATCTAAAGGAAATGCTAATTCAAAATATTTCTATCTCTTTAAAGAACACCATCTCCAAGATCCTTCAGAGGCTGAAGGCATCACAGGACATATTGCTTTCTTAGGTTACATATTGAAATATAAATCCAACACCAGAAAGTAGCCCAGGATCCAACTAGTAAGTGATCAAAAATTTAGGGTAGATGAAAACCTGGGAAATATGAAGATCCTTAGTAATTGTATGGCATCAGAAAATCAAATTTTTGTAATAACAAATTATGATATAATGAGGTCACATTAGTAGAATCAGAAGCCCATATGCCTCAATGATTTAATCTCTCCACCTAAGCTTGCATTGCATTTCAATGAGTATTTTGATTGATAACATATTTAGTTCAAAATAGGTCTTTGAAGACAGCTGTAAGAGTATTAACATTTTAAAGATGCCGTGATAGAAATTCATTTCATTAAGTAGCTGAGAAGAAAAAAACAACAGTATAAACCTGCTAGTGTCAGACAGACGGTTATGACCCGTCTAGTCCTATTGAGAAAAGGATGGTAATGTATCCTTACTGGGCTATTCTTTGAACACTATAGGAGCTCATTTTGCTTATTGAAGAAAACACCAAGTGACACCGGTGACAGGTACAGTAAAAGCATTAAATTTAAGAGAAGAAAATTTCAAGTAAAAGCTGCCTAAATATAGGATAGCTTTGGTGCCTCAGCTCTTGGTAAAATTGCACTGGTTTTGATGGCTTAAGGATTATCTCAGTGGGACTAAAAACTTCAATCAGTACCATCCCATAGTAATGTAATAAAAGGCACAAATGTAAGTTATGTATGTACTTCTAAAATTTCTAGAATCCAAAGTAGAACTGTGCAAATGTGAAATTGATATACTATTCAACTCCAACTATCTACAGTATTGTTATTTCAACATACAATCAATACAAATACTATTAATGAGATATTTTATGTATATTTTTGCACTAAATATTTGAACCTAGTCCTGGATTTTTCTGCCCAAAAGAATGTAAAGTGAATCTCACTCCTCACCTACAAGACAGTCCTTCCCATATTTTGCAAAACCCCTTCTTTGTTCCCAAGTCATCTTTTTGACATGCTAAATATCCAAATTCTAATAACTATTCTTCTTTTGTGTATTGGCACCTTCCTGGTCACTGTCCTCTGGGTAGCCTCCCATTTTAACAAATGACCTAAAGTTTAGTTCTCAGAATTGATCTTATGAGTCTAATGAGCTTGACCCTCCTCACTGTTTGGAATTTATGCCCCTATTAGGCAAAACTGATAGTTTACTAGATGGCACAGTAGATGGGATAGTACATAGAATTATTTCAAGTTGACCCAGTACAGGATTGAGTTCTAGAAATTGTTCTCCTTTTCAGTGGATCTGCTGACAGGAATACCCAATGGCAGGGTCAGAGGTTGTATGTCAATATGATTATATCCCATAGATCCCAGAGCCAGAAGCTAGTCTCTGGAAATTCTTTCAGTTATCCCTACATAATTTCAGTAAATGCTTTTGTTCTTATTGATACTTAGTTAAAACATATGGTCTCTCATCAGATATGTACTTGACAATATGATATACAATGTTATCATAACATAAACATTTTTTCCTTTTTAATGAACTTACACAGAAAAGCATTTATCAGACTTACTGTATTTTAAAAGCATTTATTTGAAAAATTTTAATTGACATGTAACAATTATACTTATTTATAGGGTATAATGTGGTATTTAAATGTACAGTTTCCTGTGTTTTTAGGATACAAACTAGTAGTGTTACCACAAGCAATGAATAGTCCTTTATAAAGAAGTAATTTGGATAAATATTTCTACAAATTTAACAAAGACCCTAAAAATGTATGTGGCATTAAGTGTAATGAGTTGTGAAATAAAATGAAACTTTTTACATCATAAATATTGAAAAACAATTTTTGATCAACCATATCAATAAAAGATTGAAGTACCTTTCTATTCTTTCCAGAAAAATATTACAAAATCAATGTTATGGAGAAGTGATAAAAGAGTAGGTAGCAAAAACAAAAAAGTGTAGTAAACTTAGATTGCACAATATGTTAGGTAGTAATTTAATAAAAATATTATTTTTCTTGAGTTTGTGATGTTTCAGGTACCTGTCAGGTTTCAAAGTTTACTTTTGTGACTTCTTTTTCCATTCTCCTTAAATAATTATATTTAATGATTAATGTATAATAACTATTTAATGAATAGTGAATATTTGTTTTTGTGTTCTGTAAGAACCTTCCTTCCCTCATTTCTGTACGTTTCAGGTTCTGCAAAATTTGCATCTGCTCCTGCCTCCAAAAATCCTGTTGATAAAAACTACCCATCACTCAAAACCAGGATCCAATGTGACTTCCATTGTAATCTATTTCCTGAATCCTTAATCAGATAAAAACTACTTTAGAATTCAATAGTATTTTTCTTTTATCACTTAGAATCATTATCAGAATGTGACTCTCCCTCTCCCTCTCCTGTGTATTATGTTACACCCAGTTCTTTTTAGTTTTTATTTTGAGACAGGGTTTTACTAAGTTTCCCAGGCTGGTCTCAAAATTCTTGCCTCAGTCTTTTTTATTTTTTTTTTTTTATTTTTTTTTGTGGGTACCGGGGGGTCGACCTCAGGACCTCGCGCGCCAGCAGGCGCCCGTGCCGCTGAGCGATATCACCGGCCCCTTTTTCGTATGTGGGATCCGGGAGTCGAACTCGGGCCCTTGCACTTGCAAGGCAGGCGCTTAAGCCGCTGAGCCATCTCACCGGCCCTTGCCTCAGTCTTGAGAGTGCTGGCACTGGGGACATGTGCCACCACACTTGGCTGCTTTGTTCTCTTTCTTTTTGTGTCTTTCTATTTCTTGTTTCACTATCTGTCTTCCTTATTGGAGAAATGTTAAGTCTTAGCAGGAAAGATCTGATAGGAAGGACACTGGAGCCTGGAGGCTAATAGATACAGACAAACCCAGGAGCACAGTTCAAGTAGGCAGTGATGGAAAGAGGTTGCCAGGGTCCAAGAGTTCTATGTGGGGATCTCAGTGGGTCCGTGGATCACAGGGACACTCAGGTGAGCTTGTAATCGCAGTGAGCCAAGCAGGTCATCATTAGCAATGCAATTTCTAACACTGCCAAGAGGGCTCCCATAGAAGAGTTGTGATTTAGGGGTAGCAATGAATCTCATGAAAGACAGAAGTATGCAAGGCCCAACATCAGCCTTGGAGAAATGGCATCCCTGGCAGAGAGATCTTAAGGCCTTAGTCATTGTACACAGAAAGACTAAATTCTTAGCTCAGGAGCTAAGTGTTATATATTAAAGTAATAAAGGGTCCTATTAATATCATTTCAGTCACTAACATTACTATGAGAAATTACAGAAGACCTGTTTTAGGGAGATACTCTGGTTTTCAAAAAGAAAAAAATAAAGAAGTTAGGTGCCAGGAATAATTTAGATAAATGATATTGCTGACTACCATAAATTAATAATTTGTTATCAAATACAAGAAATGTCTGACAACATACCTGTGGCAAGGTAGCAACAAAATAACCCTTATATATAATATTATCCTCCAAAATAAATAATGTCAAAACAACAAGTACAGAATACTTTTAAAGATACAAAGGGACTTTCACTGGCAAAGTCTGGAACAGTTTAAATACTAAATAATAAATTATAGAGCATTGAAAAAAGAGGAATTCGTGAGTCTGCACTGATAATAAATAAATGACTAGCCAAATAACTAAATAAATAAATTCATAAATAATAAAAGAAGGGAAGACGTTTTTCTTAGACTATATGATTGAATTTTCAATTGTATACTTTATATTAGATTATCTCTTTTAATTTTCATATCCTAATTACAATGTAGTTTTCTGTCTTTCATTTTTTTTTTTTTTGTGGGTACCGGGGGTCGACCTCAGGACCTCGCGTGCCAGCAGGCGCCCGTGCTGCTGAGTGATATCACCAGCCCTTTTTTCGTATGTGGGTTCTGGGAGTTGAACTTTGGCCCTCACGCTTGCCAGGCAGGCGCGTATGCTGCTGAGCCATCTCACCGGCCCCAGTTTTCTGTCTTTCTTGTTTTGAACTACTTATATTTGATATGAAGAATAGACACAAAATGTGATATGATTTGATTACTTATGAATGTGTTAATTTTCACATATTTAAAATATTTTATATAAAATTTTATATAAATTTTTAAATTTAATTCTAATGGGTTTAGAGAGATATTTTGTATGAATTCAATCCTTTAAATATATTGAAATTATTTAATAGCAAAAGGTGTAGTTATCCTGGAAAATGTTCCATATATAATTGAGAAATGTGTATATTCTGATGCCATTTGGTGGGGTATTCTATAGATGTCTATCAGGTGGAGTTGATTTAAAGTTTTGTTAACATTTTATATTTTATTTTTGATCTTCTATCCATTATTGAAAGTGGGGTACTGAAGTCTCCTATTATTACTGTTGATCTATCTGGTTTTTCTTTAGTTCTATTAGTAGTTACATCATGTATTTTGTGGGATCTGTTTATATATATATATATATATATATATATATATATATATATATATATCATATTTTCTTAATGGGGTAAGCCTTTTATCAGTGTTCAATGCCTTCTTTATCTCTTGCAATAACTTTGTCTTAAAATACATTATTATCTGCTATTTATAAAACCACTCCAACTCTATCATTCACATGACATTCCCCCATCTTTTCCCTTTCAAACTATCTGGATCTTTGAATCAAAAGTGGCTCTTATAAACAGTATATAGCCAGCTTGTTATGTTTTAACCCACTTTGCCAATCTCTGCCTTTTAAAAGGAGATTTTAATCCAATTTTATTAAAATACTTATTGATGAGGAAGAATCTTACCCATGCTCACCTTATATCTTTTGTTTTGAACATATAAACTTAACATTTATTAATGGTAAATGAAGAAGAAAGAAGTAAAAAAGAAGCTTTCCAAAGAAATATCTTGAAAAAAAGAGAAGAGAAAATATTCCTTGTATGCAGGATGGGCCACTGCAAGAGTGAGAGAACAACAGCAAGGAGGCCAAGGTCACCATTTTTTATATCTCCCTTCTGATGTCTGACCTGGGGCAGGGCTATCTGTGGGTGCATTCCCAGCTGTGATGGATACGTCTCCATGATTAACAGATCATACCCAAATGCCCAGTTGCTTTGCCATGCCCTAATCTCCTACCTCACAATGGGTGACCTTTTGATGTCAGGGGCTGAAAATTCCACTTTTAGATCATGTTAACACCATCATTTTCTGAACATGCTTCCTGTGAGCCAAGAAATTTCATTACATGTGAAGAACCCTGATTACTTCACTTTGACCTGCCTCCAATCACCTTTCCCTGTATCTCAGGCCGTCCTGTTTCTTTGTCTCAAATACACTTAAACACTAAATTCAGGGAGGCAGGTTTGAGACCTGGGGCTCTAGCCTCCTTACATTTGGCAGCCTCATGAAAAAATTCTTCCTGTTTTGCAAAATTATACTGTACATGTAACAATCTAAAGACTAAACCCCAAGGAGTAGACAGCAATCAATAGTATCTCAGAGGGCTCCCAAATGAGAATGAGATAGAACAATCAGGTGGTAGGTACACAGAACAGAACTGTAGCCTGAAGAGAAATTCACACCTGAATGTTTAAAAAAAATGATAGCAGGCTTTATATAGCTCAGTGGCATAAGCGCCTGCCTGGCAAGTGCGAGGTCCTGAGTTCGACTCCCGGAACCTGCATATGAGAAAAAAAAAGAAGATCCATATGTATCACAAAAAAGAACTTCTGAAGCTTAAAACAAGAACTTTGATATTTAAAAAAATTGATAAATTAAAGGCAAGGATATCATTGTTGAGCACTGAATCAGATCTTGTATCTTTTTTGTTGCTCAATTCCCCAAATGCTATCTTTTTGTGTTAATATGTTTTATTCTATCATAATGTAAATTTGAATTTTGTTTTCATTTCTTTTACCAAGTACCCATATGGTTTTAAGTAACCATTTTATTACTGGTGTCCTGAGAATTGCAATTAGTATCTTTTTTTTTTTTTTTAGAATTTTACTAGTTAATTTATTTATAACAATGTTACAGAAATAGAAAATTATTTCTCAATAAATATAGATGTTTCATTTATTTTTATTATTATGCTTGTGATAAATAATGATTACATTCATCTTGGAGAGCTGGAACATGTACTTATTGTATCTTGATAATGTTTACTTCTCCTTCCCCCATCCTGCCTTTCTCCTCTTCTCCAGTTTGCCTTCCCATCTCTGCAAAGTATACTCCTCCTTTCCTATGTCTCTCTTTTATTTTGTTCTTTAAATATATATATATGCCTTTTTATTTCATATAAGCCTATTAATTGATTCTTGGTATTATTTCTTGTGTAGTTGGGGTTCTGTTCAAAAAGTACTTGCATATACCTATGTCTTCAAGAGTTTTACCTATCTTATTTTCCAGCAGATTCAGTGTTTCTGTTTTGATGTCTACATCTTTTATCCATTTGATTTTGTTTTTAAAGCAAAGTGAGAGGTATGGTCCTAGATTCACTCTTTTTCACATGGATAGCCAGTTTTCCCAGGACCATCAATAAACAGACTTATATGAAATAAAAACCAAAGATAACAACCAACAGAGTGAAAAGATAACTTACAGAATGCAGAAAAATGTTTGCAAGCTACAGAGGACTGATATCTAGAATTTTAGGGAGCACAAAAAATTAAAACCAAAGGCTGTCTTTTCTCCAGCATTTATTTTTATCTCCATTGTCAAAAATCAGATGGATGAAGGTTCAGGGGTTGATTCTGCAATCTTAATTCTATTCTATTGGTCAACATGTATATTTTTTGCTAGTACCATGCTGTTTATATTACAAAGCTTTGTAATGTAACTTGAAATCCAGGATTGTGATGCTTTTTGCTCTGCTCTTGTTGCCAGGATTGCTTTTCTATTTTGGGCCTTTTCTGAGTCCATATAAATGTTAGGAATGTTTACTTTAGTTCTGTGAACAAGCCTGTAAGTATTTTGATTGAAATTGAATAGAACTTGTATATTATTTTTGATAATATGGCCATCTTGACAATATTTTTCTCCCTATTCAGGAAAAGGAGACATCTCTCCTTTTTTATTATTCTCTCCAATCTCTTTTCTCTTAGAGCACTATAGTTTTCATTATTTAGCTCTTTTATTTCTTTTGTTAGATTAATTCCTAGATTTTTTTTTTTTAAGCAACTGTGAATGGTATTGTTTTTCTTATTTGCTTCTTGGTAAATTCATTTTTGGTATATAGGAATGCTATTAATTTTTGTGTGTTAATTCTGTATCCTACCACTTTGCTGAATTTGTTTATGAGTTCTATGAGTCGTCTGGTGGAGTTTTTTGGTCTTCTATGTAAAGGATCATGTCATCCGCAAATAATAATGATTGTTTAAATTCTTCCTGTTCTGTTTGTATCCCTTTTGTTCCTTTCTCTTATCATATTGTTGTGGCTAAAGTTTCAAGTACTATAGTGAACATGAGTGGTGAAACTGGACAACTTTGTCTTGTTCCTGATTTTTTTTTTTTTTTGGGAGTATGGGGGGTGTTCGAACTCAGGACCTCACACGCCAGCGGCCCGTGCTGCTGAGCAATATCATCGGCCCTTTTTTCGTATGTGGGTACCGGGAGTCAAACTCAGGACCTTGCGCTTGCCAGGCAGGCGCTTATGCTGCTGAGCCCTCTCACCGGCCCTTGTTCCTGCTTTTAAAGGGAAAGATTTCAGTTTTTTCCCTTTTAGAATGATGTTGAACATACATTTTGTCATAAATGACTATTATCAATTTGAGATAAGATCCTTCCTTACCTATTTTCTCCAGGGTTTTTATCAGGAATGGGTGTTGGATCTTGTCAAAGATTTCTCTGCATCTATTGACATGTCATGTGATTTTTATCCTTCCTTATGCTTATATGGTGTCTTATTTTATTGATTTATGCATGTTGGACCATCCTTGCATCCCTGTATGAAGCCAAGTTGGTCATGATGTATGATGTGTTTAATGATGGTTATTTGAACTTTCTAACAATTGTTTTAAAATTTTGGTTATTGTATTACTCTAAAATTTCTATTTGGTTATTAGTTCTTTCTTTTATTATTTCTATCTTTATTAACATTCAAATTTGGTGATACACTGCTCTCATACTTTTGTTTATTACATACTTCTTTTAAAATATTTAAAATAGGGGCTGGTGATATGGCTCAGTGGCATAAGCACCTGCCTTGCAAGTGTGAGGTCCCATGTTCGACTCCTGGTACCCACATAAAGGAAAAAATGGGCCAGTGATATCGCTCAGCGGCATAAGCACCTGCTGGCAAGCGCGAGGTCCTGAGTTCGACTCCCGGTACCCACATAAAATAAAATAAAATATTTAAAATATCTGATTTAGATCTTTGTCTAGTACATCCAATATGTGGCTTTTTAAGGGAAAGATTTACTGACTGCTTTTCCTTCCCTGTTTATATATACCCTATGTTGTTTCTTTCTTTCTTTGAATGTCTCAAAATTATTTGTTAAAACTGGAAGTCTTAGAAATTGTGGCTAGTCTAGAAATCAGATTCTCCCCCTCTCTACTTTGTGTTGTTGTGGCTGTTTAATATTCTGGTTTTTGTCACTATTGTTGCTGTTCATTTAGTTATTTTTCAGCACTGATTCTAAATTTTATATCCTGTGTGAATGGTCAGTTAGTTTAGGGGTCAGCTAATAGGTGGGCCAATATTTCCTTAATTGCTTGGAACCAATATGTCTTCTAGTCCTTGCCAAAGGGGAATGCATGTGTGTGTGTGTGTGTGTGTGTGTGTGCATTGAAGCATGCCTTGAACACTCAGTCAGCCAAGTTACAATTCTATTTTAGCTTTTACTTTTACTTTACCCAGAGACTCAAGATTAGGAAGAAGTGTCAGCTTAGAACCTTCTCAGATCCTTAGCTCCTGTACTTACAGACCTGGGCATGTATACAACTCTATATATTTATGCACGGAATTTCCTAGATTCACAAGAAGTTGTTAGAGTTTATCAAAGTCCTTTATAGATATTCCTCTAAGATTTTTAATTTTAATCATGTTTAGGATCTTTTGCTCACCTTTTAAATAGGTTGTTTTTTTCTTTCTTTCTTTTTTTTTTTTTTTATATGCGGGTACTGGGAGTTCAACTCAGGACCTCATGCTTGCCAGGCAGGCGCTTATGCCGCTGAGCTATAACACCGGCCCTTGTTTTGTTATTATTTGGTAAAAATCCTTTATCAGATATTTATTTTGCAAATATTTTCTCCCAGTGTGTGACTTGTCTATTATTTTCACGATATTAGCATTAAAAGAGCAGATGCTTTTAATGAAGTCCACCTAATCAATCATTTCTTTCATACATAATGCCCTTAGTGTCGTACCTGAAAAGTCACTGTCATACCCAAAGTCATCTAAGTTGTGTTAACTTTTAAAAATGTTATAATTTTGCATTTTGCATTTAGGTGTATGATACACCTTGAATTAACTTTTGTAAAGGGTATAAGGCCTTCCAAAAGTTCCACCTCTGGTCACATGAGACTTTTGGGGGACAGTTTAGATGTAAATCATAACACCATTGAACCTCAGTTCTTTAAATTGATGCCTCTTAAAAGTTCCTCTCCCTCTCCCACTTTCTCTCTGACACACACACACACACACACACACACACACACACACACGATTGTTGTGATATGTCAGCTTGACTTCAGTAAGAAATGCCTAGCAGATTAGTAAAGCTATGTATCTGTGGATGACTGACATGTTGGCCTCAAATTGAGGAAGGAAACCCCAACTCAAATGTGGGTGGCACCAACCAATAGGCTTGTAGCCTGGACAGAATACAAAGGGAAAGAAAGAAGTTTTTCCTTTTTTTTTTGGAGGAACTTTTGGACTTTTGTCTCTAGTTCCTTCAGCCTTCCAACACAGACCCTTCAGATTTCCAACACAAGACCACACCAGATTTTGCAGTGAGCTCCAGGCCTTCAACCTTCAACTGGATCCTCCAGCTTTCTAGGGTGCAGATGGCCATTTCACATTCTTCCACCCTGATTCTATATTCCTCTAGAGAACCCTAACTGATATATACCCTTTCAGAAGATATAATAGAAAGTTAGATCATAGACTTAGAAACTCACTTGTCCATAGTTGTAGTCTTAGGAAAAACATTTAGGAAGAAGAAGACCCAATTAAGGGTATAATTAAAGATCAGTTGAAAAAACATGCTCCTCATTTCCAAAAAGCTAAGGCTTTCAGACTTCAGGAAAACAGCACAGACTGATGCCGAAATACATTAGCTGGTAGTAATATCACTTTTTCCTATATTAATAGTTGTAAAAAAATATGTGGCTGAAGCAGCTGTAATTTATATCTTATACTATAATTGCCCAAACCATTGAAAGCCTAATAGAGGAAGGATGTTGGAGTGTAGGGAATAAATGACTGGTCACTATGGAGATCATTTTATCTTCAAAAGATATAAGTAAGAAATGAATAAACAAACAAAAATGCTTAGGAAGGAAGTTAATATAAATCTTATCTTGAGACAATACTGTAAAGACCAAACTGTAAAGAGAGTTTTTGCTGCACAGAAGAACAGGAAACAGGCAAGGGTAAAGAAAGTTGTAGTTTACATAAAAGACCAAAGTGAACTTTTTTTCTTAGGCTAAAGGCTTTAATGAGCTTTTCCTAAGGTCTGAAAACTCACACATTTCCCAGTTTGAAGTCATTAGCATATCACAGGCATGCCCCTTCTCTAGTCTGTTAAATTGTGATAACATTTCAATAGAAGTGGGAACCTGACCTGCTGTTTTTCACTTCTTGCCTCATTTAAATACTTGAGGGTTTAGGAAATGAATTTAAGAAGCACATGGCCTTTTAATTTTTCTTTCCAAATTTCCAACATTTTCTGGTAGCTTAGGTATACTTTCTTGGGAAATTGTATTGGAATGTTTATATGTGACACATGTGGAGAATATGTCTAATGCTTTTAAATAGAGACTAACTTCTGTTCTGCTAGATTTTCATTTTGGGGGGTTGTTACATTTTAGGGTACAGAATATGACCTAGAGTGAGCTATGTAACCATGGAACTCTGGGGCTCTGTGAGAGTGAAGGCTGTACATGACCTCTTCTTTTCTGGTTCTAGAGAGAAGGGCTCATGCCAGTACCCAGGCCTTGATTCTGCTACAAGGTTTAATGAGTTTGTGTAAGAAAGCTTGGTAGAAGCTAATCGTCATTACCTCTGTTAATGTTAAGATTCCAGAAAATAGGAGAAGCTACTTTGTCTGAAGAAAATTGGAAAGGGACTGGAGTACTATATACGTGCTGGGAGAAATGCTAACAAGCAAGAGAATGGAGGTAGGAAAAAGATGGCAAAATAGTGTGATGAAGCTCATCATAACACACACATATATCCTGAGTTAATTCTTTTGAAACTGGCCAAGTGATTGAAATGAGTAGATTTTTGTTGAAACAAGAGAAAGGGCTGAGTCACCTGCCTGGAAGGATAAGTGGAAGAAAACAAGGCAATATTTAAGTGGAATTTCTATAAAAATCCCTGTACATTAGCAGGCATTGTGAGGTCAACCCCTAAAATTCTAGCAACCGAGGAAGGCTGTAGGCTCCAGACCAAGTAAGTTTCCAATGCCATGGGGCAAGAGACTTCATCTAACTTCTTTACATTTATGTGGTATTTTTCTTCCCCATTTCTCTCGTCCCTTCACCCTCTCCTTCACTGTCTTGAAAATGTAGAAAAGACTCCAGGACTTTAAAGTTTATAAAGGGAAAGCTATTTTGAGAAGAATTCAGCCAGGCAGAGGTATTTAACTTGAAATTGTGAAATATATAGGAAAATAGATTATAACTGCTGGAAGAAGGGAAATTCTTGCAATGTCCAACATGTAATATATAGAATATGATATAGTAATCTACATACCTAGAATTGCAATTAACTCATCTTAAACCACTTTATTTTTCCTTTTATGTACTTAGCATTGAAAAATGTATAGCAGAAATTATTTTTGGGAGAAGTCATATGTTGATATCCTAATAAGTTATTCTGTTCAGTATAGAACATGATAACAATAGGTATAATAACAGTCTTTTTATTTTTCAAATACACATTCCACATATTTTTATTTATTTATGCTTTTCTAATTATTTCCTACAGTTATATATTTATATTTGGTACCTATATGTATGCCTTGCAGCTTTCTCTTATGTGTGTGCACACCTATATATATTTTATGCTGGCTATAATTTATTTTGTAATTTATCTATTACACTTGATGGTGATGATTTTTTTTTTTTTGTGGGTACCAGGGGTCGACCTCAGGACCTTGCACGCCAGCAGGCACCCATGCTGCTGAGCGATATCACCGGCCCTTTTTTCATATGTGGGTTCCTGGAGTTGAACTCGGGTCCTTGCACTTGCCAGGCAGGTGCGTATGCCACTGAGCCATCTCACCAGCCCGATGGTGATGATTAATTTCATAAAATACTTTTTTTCCTTTGAACTCCCAGATTTCACTCCTTTCAGGGACTTTTCTAACTCAATTCTCTTCCTTTTCTCAGTTACCATTTCCCCATCTATATGACTGTATTATGGCAGGACTCATTGAAGATCAGCTTTACTCTGTTCTTTTGTTTCTCTGTATGCTTTTTCTTGGCTATTTGTAAATTCTTATGGCTCTAGCAACCATTTTAAATTGACAATTTCTGCATCTTTATCTTCAGCTGTATTCCTCTCCCTGCCTCCCCTCCACCACCCCCCAGTTCCAGGTTCATATTTTCAGTTACCTACTAGAGATCCAGACGAAGTGTAGGCATCTCAAACTCAAAAATTTACTAGTGACTCCATAGTTTTCCATAAACCTTGAATTCTTGCTGCTTCCATATTCAGTACTCTATATTTTTTTCAGTGCTATCATGGCCAAACTATAATACACTGGGTGCAGTTGTGGTGGAAGACCACACCCTTGGCTACTGCTTGGGTTTGACCAATGAAGGGCCGGCAGGAGATGAAAGGGCAGGAGGCAAGACATAGATGGGTTGCTCCATTACGTCTGTTTTGGAACTGCTTTTCTGGTAGTGATTACCTTCACAACTAGACGTCTTGTCAAGGGTACTGTCTCCTATAGCTCCAGCCCTCCTCTAACTCTGGTAAAAACATTTCCTTTTTTTATTACATCAAGTTTAGGTAATGACTCCCTGCTGTTGCTTGTCCATGGGATCTAAGCATCTTGTTATTTTCTTTAATTTTGACCCTACAACTACATATAATCTTTTCATTCAGTTCTCTTCAAATTCTTTAAAACTGTCCAGATCTCTCTGGCCCTTCTATGTAATGTCTTTGATAGAAATTCTCTGCTCCAGCCCCAACTCCTTGGGGTTCAATTCTAACTAGTGATTCTGACTTTGATCTCACAATGCCATAAAGAGGTTCAGAAATTTAAAAGTGTATAATAAAACTTTAAGAAAGGTGCCTGGAATTTAAACCCTTACCTCTGCAAGTCCTACCCACTGCCTACCCTTTTCCTTTCACTTGTTCATTTAAATCTTTACAAATTACACAAGGTCAGGAATTCATTCTATCTTCTTGCTTGCTCTTTTTTCGAGAGCCTAACATGGTACTCAACTACACTGTAGGCACCTGATAAGTGTTTCTTAAATGAGTGAATGAATAAACGAATGAATGAGATATCCAAAAGCATGTTTTGACTTCCCTATAGAATGTATTGGCATGATGAGTTGTTTGTAAGATGGCCACAGCCCAGCCTCTTATCCCCACGTGCATGTCTCTTTACTGGGTGACTTTGCCAGTCCTCCCACTGGGAGATGGCACCTACTTTCCCTACCATACCTGGACTGGCCTCTGAATTGCTTTGACCAACGAGACTTGGTGGAAGTGATGTTGTGTGAGGAGTGCTGTAAGAGGACTTGGTTTCTTCCTGGGCTGGAGTAGGACAAAGCTGTCAGGTCAGCTGGAGGAAAGGCCTCATAGAAAAGGGTGGAGGAACCTCATCCAAGTGCCACCAACTGCAGCACTGCCAGACTTGAGCACGGAGCTGGAAATTACCAGCCTACTAGACATTCGCCATGAATGGAGCCATGTGTGTGAGCCCAGGGGAATCACGTGACATAATAAATTATTGCTTTTTCAGATGTATGACTTAAAAGATAGCATGACTTTAAAGGTAAGCAAGTCAGTCTACCTTTAAGGAGCTTATAATCTACTGGGAAAAAATATGTCATATATATTAAGAATTCCTGGCTTTTGAGTAGATTATGGATACAATTCTAAAATCTTTCTCCTGGCGTTGTGGATAATTCTTGGCAGCTAGGAAAAGGACATCTAACCAAAACAAAATGAAGATAGAAAGCCCTTGGAAAAAAAGACCACATTTGGCCTAATACATATGAAATATTGGAAACAGGAAAAGATACACAGGCATAAAACTGGGAAATTGGAACCATTTATTTTATGTATTATTTCAGAAGGAAGTATAAATTTAGTACTACCCTAACCATCTCAGCTTTTCCCCACGAACGTATGCAGGAAGAATATATTTACACTGAGTTCTATACAGATATGACATATATCTCATATACAGGCTCTGACAGCCTCGGTTCAGAGTGAAGAGCAATCTTTCAGATACTTTCCATTGCGTTTATATTATAAACTCCATTTGGTGGGCGAATATCACCGTAAGCCTCAGCATTCATATGCTAATGTTGAGTTGTCAAGAGAATTATGCACAGGCTTGAGTACGTGTGTGTGAGTGAATGATATTTGTGTTTGCCAAAGCAGCATGTGCTCCTGAAGGGAGAGTGTGTCTTATCTTACTAGCGGTCTGGTCTCAGTTTCTCTCTTTAATGTGCCAAGAAGAAAATGTCTTTATCACTGAATATTTTGGTGATGCACAGATTCCAGGATGCCCTCCAGTGGTATGAGACATCTGTGTGTGTGTGTGTGTGTGTGTGTATGTTCACATATGCTTGTGAATGCCTGTGTGTGTGTGTGTATTTTAGGAGTGGGGATTAGGATGTGTTTTGCTTCTGCATTCTTATAGTTTCATGACATATCTGTTACTATTTCCTCAAGCTTTGAACTATTTTGGTGAAATTTTATTTATGAGACAACATTCCACAGATAATAGGAAAACATTTTGGGATTTCACTCAATAGTTTTATTGATCTTACATTTCTACTAGAACAAAAACTTTATTTAATTGTATATCCTCAGAAGAAATTTGTTCAATACATCTTAAAGTTTAATATCTTATAACAATTATAAGAAGCAGAAAAATAGATTTTAACATCATTGGAAGTCGGAGGATGAGCACTGAGGCTAGAGGCAAGAACAGGGGAAGGTCAGGGATGCTTTACTAAAGCCTCAGGCATTGTTCTCTAGGCAGTGAGATGTCCCTGATGAATTTGAATTATAAACTAAGAAGTAAGTAAACTAAGATTTATATTTTGGAACAGTCACTCAGGAATGTGGAGTAAAGATCTGTCCCATGGAACACCAAAATAAATGAGGTATTTTACCTATTATCAAATACTTCTGAGCAAGTCCTTGAGAACTAGAATGTGGAGTAATGTTTCTCAAAGTATGATTTTATATCCCCTGTAATCATAATTACTCAGGTGATGCTTGTTGAAGAAGCCAGCTCCTGTCTCACACCTACTACATTCATATTTTTTGGATTGTTAATATCTTACTCTGACTCTGATCAAACTGCTCTTATTGTCCAGAATGTTTTTTATTCTTCTCCATCTATGAAGTATGATGGAAAATGACAGTGAATATTGAAGTTAAAAAAGATTATTACAGTAAACAACACATTGCCATTAATGCCCCTCAAAATATTCCCCCTCCCTTAGAATGCATTCATCACATCATTCTTGCCACTTTCTGAAGCAGTTCTGAGAGTTCTCTTTCATGAGTGTCTTTCGTTGTGCTACCATGCCTGCCTGCATTTCCTGTATCAGTTCAAAGCATTTACCTTTCGTGGTCATTTTGAATTTGGAGAAGAGCCAGAAGTTGCAGGGTGCCAGATCTACTGAATAAATAAATAAAATTGATGAGGACACACCATAATGTTTCTATGAGCCTGTTTTTCTGTTGGTTGGAACTCAGCAGCAGCTTTTGCCATATTTTTAATTATACCTCATAAAGACACTTGCAAAACAGGACTTCGAGAACTGCTTCAGAAATTTCCAAGAACAGTGGAATAAGTGCATTTTAAGCAAAGAAGCGTATTTTGAGGGGAGTTGCTGTTAATGTAACTTTTACTGTAGTAATTAAAAAAAAACTACGCTGCACAGTTTGATCACACCTCGTATTTGCTGGAATATGTACCCACTTTTCCAAAACACAGCTACAACATCATTTCTTCGAGGAAGTCAATCTCGAAGCCAGGTAGCCTTGACCGTAGTCTCCACTGTGCCCCATATATTCCCTTTAATTACTGTTATACGCAACCTGTAGGGGAATGTTCATGCCTTTCTTTATGTTTGTATTCTTCCCGCTAGATTTTTAGAGAGCAGTAATGATGACATATATCTTTGCTTCTCCCATGCCTACCACTGCAACTTAGGTGTTTCATAAACATGGTTTAGTGAATATATGAATAAATGGAAGTTTCTTGACCTTATGGTCATTTCTAGTTTTTCTGTATCCAATTGTGTTTAACCTGGCAAGTATTTCTGAGATGTCTATTTGTGCCTAATTCTGTGCTTATTGCTATGAAAGCTGGCTTCTAGCTGGGACAGTGCAGCACATCCAGTTGAACCTAATATGTTGTGGTGCATTCTGTGTTGCTATGGGCATTTCCCAAGTGAAGAGAGCAATATCTGTGAATGATATCTCAGATGGTTAGCAGAAGGATTTCAAATTTGAAATGGACCTGGAGGTGCTGGTAAAATTTGAAAAGGTGGGGAGAGAGCAAGCTATCCATAATCAGTTTCTAAGTAGAAATATATATGGGAAGCATTCAAGTTCACAATAAGAATTAAGGGCTCAAAAAGAGGAAATTGAAAAGAGTGACAGTATATAAGTTTGGAAGAATAAATAGGCAGTTACCAAAAGAAAACAAATGGAATTGCTGACAACATCTAATAAAATAATGTTATTCTACAAAATGGAAAAATACGTTGTAAAATGTAGGATGAAAAAAGAGCAAATAAAACTATCCAAAACCATAGACTTGACTAAATGCCCCCAGGTTATCTTGTCTAAAGAAGGATATTATACATAGCATTATATGTGAAAGTATTAGAAAAGACCACTATGTCTACTTCAGGTTTTCCCATGCTTGATTATGATTTAAAATGGATCTAGGACCTGCAACTTGGCCTCACTTAGGATAGGTGGGACTATCCTTCAGATTACACCAGAGCTTCTAGTGTTGGGGTTTCCCCATCAACAGAGCAGCTCTGTGATGACTCAAGCCTTTGCAAAGGGGAGCTCGTTTACTCTCCCTGCTAATAAAAAGAGATTCACTGGACAGGTTGGGAGCCATTCTAAAGGTACAGACTGAGGCCTAATCTAGGTCCTGATTGCAGGCTGAGCTATTCAGCCTATCAACTTCCTGAGAAATTTGCTACCGTTATTACTTGTATTTCAATTTCGGTGTCTGTGAACAACATTTGGTGGTAGCCTTCTGTTGAGCTTTGCTGATAAGAACTTTGACTCCCATGAATGAGCCATGAATGAAGTATGTTACTTTTTCCTTAGCACACTTATCTATGATTTTGTTGTTCCCAAGCTCGTAATGATAGGGCTATCTGGTATGTAAATCAGACTGCGAACTTTGGCTTACTGTGGGTTTCTAAAGAAGAGACATACGTCAATAGACACCAAAGAGGCCAGAAACACTGTGCAGTGAAGAAAACACTGAGACATGTGGGCTTGGTTGGTCAATACCTAAAAATCAAAGAGTTGAATTGCATATAACTAAGATATCACAACAAAAATTATATTTATATATACTATATATATAATTTCAGGAAAGAAGTGTTGAACAAACATGGTTTGTGGTTTATGAATTATGGGATAAGTGAGCACTAAATCATCAGGACAACTTGAGAGATTTCTGCCTTGTGAAAGTTCCCAAATATTCATTATGTTTCATTTCTGCATGATGTATAGTTCCATAAATTTTGGGCTAAGGCAAGGGAAGAAATATGCACCTTCAGTCTAAGAGCTTGTGCTACCTTGAAGAGTGCTGATTCTGCAAGTTATAATTTAGAAGCTGGGATGGTAAGGGAATTCTTGCAGAATGGCCAGTACCAACTTGAGAGAGTGAGGGTTCAAGCAGGTGTGGCACCACGGGCAGAAAGGACTCCCTCAGATGACCTTACTTAATATTCATCCATCGCTAAAACTGGAATTTGGTTGACAAGGTGCATGAATTACTACACCTTTTTATTTGTGTGAAGTAGAGAGTGGAAATTTATGGGATAGGAAGAGATAAATCAAAGAGATGGGAATGAAAAAGAAATGGCTCTCTTAAACTTTGTATTTGTTGATGCACTGGCAAAAAATAAACAGCCTGGAAAAGTGAAGACAGTAAAATACTTTTGAGTTCCTCCTAGAAAAACATGATATTAATGGGATACATTGTATTCATTTATGCTCCTAGAAGGCACAATTTTTTGAGTGTTCAAGAGAAAGAATGATTTGATACATGGGAGAAGAGTGCTAAAGAAAATTTAAAACATCTGCCACTGGAACATCATTTCAAACCTGTCAGAAGTGTGGGCAGAAAAGAGAAAAACTTCTGCTTTGACAATATTTCTGGGAAAATGGACCAGCTAAACAAATATCATTTCAAGGCGCTAAGAAGTAAAATGCTCAGAAACACAATTTTATTTCCTTTTACAAATTCTTCCCCAAGAGTTTTTAGTCACTCACAAAACAGATGTCATTTTTGAAAATGCAGAATTGCAAAACACAAAAAATCAGCATCCTTCAAGAATACTGTTGTGCTTTCTTCTTATTTGCTGGTAGAAAACATGTGTGTCTTGAATACCAATTATCTTTTCAGTTCAGTATTTTCTTGGGAGAACAAAAACTTTATGCTACAGCTGCAGAGCAAAAACAAAATGGCATCACAGAAGAGCAACTAGCACCTTGGAACCAGCTGTTTGTGCTATTTTGTCTTCTTCTCCTTAACCCTCTGAGTCCTGAATGGGAGTGGAGAATTTTCTTGAATATGGTTAGTTCTGTGTGTATGTGTGTGTTTGCATGTGTAGATGTGTTTGAAGCGTCCTCAGCTTGCGCTGAGATCTTTGAAGTCAGGCATGTCTGTGCTCCAGCCTCAGCTCTCCCGCTTATGTGTTGTGTGACATTGGGAAATCTATTTAACTATTCAAAGCATTATTTTCCTCATCTGCAAAATGACTATCATACTATTTACCTCATATAGTTGTTACGAGAATTAATAAGACAATGCATGTTAAATACATATCAGACCATGTTGAACTTTATAGGCACAGATGGATGTTAGAGATTTCAGTTTATTTGAGGTCAACTTCTCATTCTTGAGCCCTACTCTAGCTTATTATAGTGACAGGCACACAAAAAATTTTGATTTTCAGGTGATTGTTCCTTTTCTACATTCTGTGAATATCTGCACACCTACAGCATGCCAGCACTTCTACTGTTCTACAGTAATTTTCCAATAAAGCTGTATAATTGTGTCATTATTGCCATTTTCTAGATAGGAAACTGCTATGCAGAGAAAATTAGGAAATTGTTCAATTTCAAGGAATTAGTGGTAGAAGGAGGTGTCAAATGCAAGTCTTCAAATTTTAAATTCAGCATTCCTTCCAGAGAGAATTCCTAAAATAAAACAAAATCAAATAAAAGTCCAGCAACAGCAACACAAAACTAAACAAACAGTTTTAGAATGTCGCATTGTGCGCTGAGTGGAGAAGTAAGGCTGCAAAGCTAGCATAGGCGGGCAGCCTCTGGAGCTGTAATTTAATCAGTAAGCCTCAGAGGTGCAAATGTTCACACGGGAGATTTACTATGATCTGGGGGAATGGAACTAGAGACTACTTCTGATTGAAATTATAATTTTATCTTTCCAAGCCTCAGAAAGTGCATTACTTATAATTTATGTTATTTTTATCCAGGACATCCATACCATTAGTGTTCTGTGGAATTCCTCTAACTTTCAGAATAGAAAATTTAAAAGAAGCTACATAACATTGGCTGCATCATTACTGACAGTTGCTAGGAACTGCAAGCTTTTCGAGGAGAAGCAATTTTTATATGAAAGACTGGATTCCTTATCTTTTAGCTCCATGTAGATTAAAAGAGTTAATAAAAAAACAAGTAAGAAAAAAAAAGTAAGATACTGTAGTTTCTTTAGTCTTAATGGAATTTTGATAAAAAATTTCTTCACAACTTCAGAACAAAATCAAAGAGGGAAGAAAGGGAAAGGAATGAGCAATGCACGTATTTCCCAAAAGGAAGAGCATTTTCCTGTGAGATGTTGAGTACACGGATTAGGAAAGCAGGGTTGTCTATCATTTCAAGAAACGTTTCTTTTTCTTGTCCTCCCCTCTGCCCTCCCTCCTTCCCTTCCCTCTTCTTCTCCTTTTTCTTTGCTTTTACTTTTTTTCCTTTCCTTTCCTTTCCTTTCCTTTCCTTTCCTTTCCTTTCCTTTCCTTTCCTTTCCTTTCCTTTCCTTTCCTTTCCTCTTTTCTCTCTCCCTTTCTCCCTCCCTCCCTGCTTTCTTTCTTTCCTTTCTAAACCAGGGAAGCTTAATTTGGAATTTGATTCTCTGATAACATCCACACTGGGTTTGGAAACTAGAGCTCACATACCCAGGGTGGCCTGGGATGTGGCTGGGATGTGATGAAGGTAGTGACTGTGAAGAAGAGGGGGCTGGGCTGCCAGGGACAGTATCAACTAGCTCTACTCAGGGAAGACCAGTGCCAGACCAAAGCTGGAGTGGAGGAGTCAAGCCCCAGAAAGATCTTGGCCCCAGGATGGAAATGGCAATTTTTTGTGAGAGTCCTTTGCTTTCTTTTCTAGAAGTTGTCTTTGCCTTTTCCCTAAGAAAACTGATTTGCATTTTCCTTTTAGGGTGTTCCAACAGAAATGTTCAAAAGGACTTACTTTTTGCTCCCTGGTGAGTTTGGAAGGCAGCAAATTTCTGTGAAATTTGTATGCCTGTTGATTGATGGCTTTAGGAAAAGCCATGATTTTTTGGATGACTGATAGGAAGCAAAATTCGCTGCTGTCAGACTCCACTCTGCCTTTTCATTTTGAAATATTTTTCTGGGTTACAATTGGTCTTGGGAAAAGGAGACCCTTTGCAGATTTTGTTCCCTCCTCACAAATGCTTTCACCAGGTACCCTCGGTCCCTTCCATCTAATCAGAGTCAACTTAAGAGTTCAGATGGCTGATGCTATAGATCTAAAGATCAAGAATCCTCTTGATCTTGACCAGTGATCTGGTTGCCCTGATATGGTGGTGGTGTTGGGGTTGTGGTGGGAGGATTTATAGCATAACTTTAGACAAAAGTCAGGTATTGTAATCACAGGTTGAATTGGAAAACAAACAGGATTTTGCTCATCTCTTTTAGTAAGATGCCAGAAAGACCACTTCTTGCTATTAAGGCTACTACTCCTTATTCTGAAGTTGTTTTGACAAGCTTATTGCATGGTGAGTTTCTGCCATGATAACCTTTTGCAAGTTATGGAAAGTGAATAATAACTCACCTCTCTGTTAGACTGACCCACCATTCTGGTTTGTTCACAGTTGAGGGTATTCTTGGGATATGCAATTTTCTTTGAGGGTGTTCTTGGTATCCAAAATTTTCAATCTTACTACCAGGATAGCAAAAGACAAATAGAAACATTTGTTTACCCAATGCTTGAAGAACAGCAGAGCACTGAGGAGTGAACTGAGAATTAGCAGGCCCTGGTGTGAAATACTAGCTATTTCACTAACCAGGTGTGTGACCTCAGTTGACCTTTCAGAACTTCAGTTTCCTCACATGCAAAATTAAAGTCCTAGCTGTGTGGTTCATGGGGTTTCTCCCTGTTTCAATGGTGCATGATTTCAGAACTATTTACTGTGATTAGAGTAGTAACAAAATTATAAATAGTTCGTATAATGTCTTCAGAAGGTTGTATTTCCAGCCTAGAGATCCTGCTTCTCCTAGAAATCCAGAAATGCCTCCTTCTCAGTCCAGCAGGCCTTAGGCCACAGTGTGTTCCTGCAGTGGCCTCCGTGAGTCCAGAGAAAGGACCTGTGCATCTTGTGCCTGTGCACATGTTGGTCAGCTTGTGGACCTGGCCCTTGCTTCCTGTGGCCATGAGCTAGTTTGGCTTGTTACCATGTCTCATTAGAACTCAGTTGACTTCTGCTCTCATGTATTTTAAAGAAATACAACTGTATTAATTATATATTTTGTAGTTCAAACTTTTTATTTATTAGATTAGCCTTTCTCCACAACTCTCAATTAGTTTGACCTCCTGTATTTTTTACTATGTCTCACTATAAATTTACAATATGATTACATACTAAATTTAGGTAAACATTCTCATTGTAGTAGAAAAGTTAATATACTTAATCACAGTCTTATTTGTATTTTTGTCATCAATTCTCATTTATAAGTTTAAGACAAATTTCTCTGCTATTATTGGTATCACAAATATCATATTGAATCCACATTTGTCTTAAATTTTTTAGTTTGAACTTAGTCTTTTTTGAAGTTACTTATACAGTAAAATAATGCAAAATAGAATAGTTAAAAAAAGTTTAAAATTAGAACAGAGACCATCTCTAACAGCAGATGAAGAAAATGTCACCTGGCACTTAAAATAAGCTTATGATTATTAATAAAAGCTAACAATAGGATCTGACTATAATTCAGTGCCTTACTGTGCCCAGCACTAGCACTTTCCATGAATTATGTCATTATTTTCTAACAATTAAGCACAAAGGAAACACTTGGGGTGTATAACTCTCACTGGTTGATCAGAGAAAATATATAAACTAGATTTGTAAAGAGTAACTTTTCTAGCACTAAATTAAAGGAACATTTTTATTATGTATGTACATTTTTCAAGTATTTTGGATAACACATAAATTTCTTTCCAATTAGGGTTTTTCAAACTTTTGAAAGAGTACTTTTGTTTTGACCTGTAAAAGCTTAGGCCATTACAAGAAATCGTAATTTAGCAGACTATTGAATTAATCATCAAGGGCGGAGTAATTTTCTTTTTGATAATCTTCATTAATATAGGGATAAAATTTAGTGTCAAGTAGAAAGATGGTATACTCTGCAATGTCAGATATCTTGAGAAATTCGTTGTGAGGTTCTAGCTCACAGTTAGAGCATGATCACTTTCACTAAATCTAGGGCAGATGTTCTGTGCTCCTGCGGTAAACTTAGAACCATGTATTTCATGTGCCAAATAGGTGGAGAATGAAATGGCATTCCTGTTTGGTTACTTAGGAACACCAGCTCTTGTTCTCTCCTAGGCAGAAGGCTTACTGCTTCAACATGAGCCAGGATATCTGGGATACCTGTGGCAAATGTAGCAACTTTCCCAAAGAAAAACTTTACATCTTCTCAAGCACTTGCAGAGATGCTTCAGTTCTAAATTATTATGTAGCATGCAAAATTTATTTGGTGTTAAACAATGTTAAAGGCATTTATTACCAGTAGACCATTGTTTTTCACAAGAAAGTACTGTATCCTAATGAGCTAGACAGAATAAAATTAATTGTAAAAGACCTTCCCTTATATTTGAAAGAACTGATGCATTGTGTAGAGTAACTTAAAACCGATGAAGCTAATTAAAATGCAATTAATGTTGGGAAATGCTTTTCAATTCAATGAGTTTGCTTTTATCCTTGATGTTTGATACAATTTGCATTTCCTGAAAATAACTAGGAAGTAAGTCAATTTTTGTGATAATTAAAACATTCTAACAGAATTTTATTTTATTATTTATTTTATTTTTTTTGTGTGTGTGGGTACTGGGGGTCGAACTCAGGACCTCGCTCTTGCCAGGCAGATGCTTATGCTGCTGAGCTATCTCACTGGCTCCCCTCTAACAGAATTTTAAAAAAGAAATATTTTCCCCTGTAATATATGTGTACATGTGTAGACAAGAAGATGTCAGGTATTCAATTTACTCCTTATCTATTTAGCTATACCAAGTTTTTGATGTAAATTAATAAGAAATTAGGGCATAACCATAGTCATACTTACATTTACATTTAAATGTGTTATGAGGATATTTTTATTGATTCTGATTTTAGATTTACTTTTGAGGTATATTTGCCTCTAATATCATGATTTTGTCATAATTTGTATCCATTGGCATTATTGTTTACAATTACTTTAAACAAGTCTGATTAATACTTATCCTGTCAGGTACTGTCTTAAGGGCTTTATACATATGCTTTTAGGTGATTTTAAGTTTCCTTAACCTGGAAAGTATACTTTTTATTGTTATCCTTGCTTCACAGGTGGAAAACTGAAAAGTGGAGAGATTAATGTAGCTAGCACCTGGAGAATGCTGAATTCAAACCAGGGCAACCTAACTTCAGAGTCTCTTTGCTCATAACCACTATTAATATTGGTGCTGTGATAGATTAGTGAATCTCATAAATGGCCTTAAATTGCTTTGATTTCATGGAATTAAACATACTATAAAACTAGTCATAGGGAGAAAATTATGCCTGAAATTATATTACTCCTCGTAAAGTTAATAATTTTGGATAAGAAGCCGTGGTCCTAAACTTTGTTTAGAATTAGTCTGCCATGTTATTCAGAAAGAATGTCCAGTACTCTAATAGACCTATTATTTCAATAGATAGCAAATTTTTCTTTTGGAAGACAAGACATTTTGCTTCATACTATTCCTAGCATTATGCATCTAGAGTTAATTAGAGTGCATAATTTTATTTTATGTTATGTTATGTTATTTTATTTTTTTGGTACCAGAAATTCAACTCAGGACCTTGCGCTTGCCAGGCAGGCACTTGTGCCTTTGAGCTATATCCCTGGCCCATAATTTTAAAATATTGATTTTACTTAAGATAAACTTAGAGATTCTTTGATATAAGACCTTCTCCTGGGGCCATCATTTCCAATATTAAATGACTGAGCAGATATTTTAGAGTGGATAGAGTTCCAGGCTCCCAGCTGGGCCAGTTCCTGGAACCTACAAATGGGGACTCTGTGATGGCTGAATGAAGTAACTTGCCCAGTCATTGATAAAGACAGTACAGACAAACACTTCCAGATTCCTTTCACAAAAGTTATGCAATGTTTCAGTATCTGCACTTAGTTGCTCCTCACAGCTGAGCCCAAAACCTCCCCTTGGGATTTATTATAATTGTTGCACTCTAGGATTTTTTTAAAACTAAAATAAATTGTTGCTAAAAAGATTTTTGATGATATTAAACAAAATCTGTATTTGTTAGGACATAGACAATCAGCATTTATTGTACAAAGGTTTTTCCTCTCCAAAGTAATGGTGCAATAAAGCTGATTTAAGCCTGTCCATGATTAGGATTATATATAAAGAAGAAATTTTCCCAACAGACAGGGTGAGTTAAATACTATCAAACCAAGTAGAGTAAATTAAGAGTTGGAAATTTCTCACTTGACTTAACCTCCATATTTTTGTAATACATAAGATAATTTAAAGAAAATTTATTAGAAATTATAATGTCATTAAGAATTCATTACCAAAACCCACTTTCTTTCTTATGTTCCCTTAACTCCCAGATGATTAAAGAAGTTTTTGCAGATCATTGGACGAAGGTAAAGGCCTTCTGATAATCCAAGTCAGGGACATATTTGCAAAATACAAGGAAAGGCTATGTTCTGTATTGGGAAGGAAAATTATTTACTCTGTGGTACCATAAGGAGGCTGGATGTTTCTTTCCATTATTTTTTTGGGAGAAGATTCAACATTTATTACTTGAGCAATATATGTTGAGTCTCTACTGTACCTAGGCATTTCACTTATATTTGTACTTCAAAAGTGTTACCACTAGGAAAATTGATGCATAGGAATGATAAGATACTTAAAAATGTAAATTATTATATAACCTTTGTGAGATCAATAATTGATTTGCATAAATAACTTTCCTTTCTGTGTTCACTTCCAAAGAGAATAAAATGTATTAGGCTACTTATTTTTGTTTGTTTGTTTGTTTTTGTTTTTGAGACAGGGTCTCACTATGTAGCCCAGGCTGGCCTTGAACTCGCAGCAATCCTCCTGCCTCAGCCTCCTGAGTGTTGGGATTACAGGCGTGCACCACCATGCCTGGCAAAGCTACTTAATATTTAAAATTTCTTCTATCATCAACCTTAGCTTATGGATTATTACTAGTGGTAAAATACAAGTATTAAGACTTTGTAACTCAGAGTTTTTAAAATTCGTAACTGAAGAAAATAAAGTAACATCCTTGAACCGTTCACAGATGTCCTTATATTCTCTATTGTGGAAGTAACCAGATAAATATACTACCATAATCTGCTTTTTTTTTTTTTTTTAGTTTCAGTTTTCATGTCAAGGTGATCTTTTGACATATCTTTTAAGGCATTTCAGACTTTTTAAAAATTGGTAGCATTTTCTAAATGTCTCACTGAAAGATTATCAAATGTCAAAGAACTTGCTGTTTTTTGTGCATATTCAGCAAAAATCTATTGTGTGTCCCTCTCATGTTAGCATTGTCTTAGGCAAAGACAATAAACTGATGAAAGGTACATTTTGGTTCTCAAGGGGTCGACAATTCATTTATTCATTCACTATGTACCAGAAACCTTTCTAGATATCATCAAGAGTCACACATTAAAATGAGCCCCTTTTATATCTAGTGATGAAGTGCTATGATAATGAAAGTAGTGTAATGTGTTACAAAATCCTAGAGGAAGAAAGCAGCTACATTTGAAATTCTAAATGTGATATAGAAGAAAACTCATATTTCCAATCAAGTAGCCCAAACATTTGTGGCATAGCCTAAGGGAGATTTCTTTTCTTAATTTTGGACTTTGGCATTTATACGATCAAGTTTTACTTGGAGTAAGAAAAAAAGCAATGAACTGTTACTGGTTATTCTATTTTGGTCTCTGACATGGGGGACTTTGCACGGAGGGTGTGTGAATGTATAATGCAATGTCCATGTATTATGCTTTACAATTTTTGAAATCAAAGTCCTCAATCAGCATTAATTAGGAGGTATTGTGCTATAATTTCTGAGTGCATGTACAATGGATATTCTTCTAAATTGTGTGCAATTTTCCTTTTCTTTCAAATTTCCACATACAGCTTTTCTTATTATATATTAAATTGAGAGGCAGTTAGTTGCACATTCTGGGCATCCAAACATTAGATTTTTTTATATTTTCATATGTCATGTGCAAAATATGCCTACTTCTGGAAAACTTGATCCTTGTTCTCTGCAGAGCACTCACTTTGTGGGCCTCTGCTAACAAACTTGGAACTGTTCTTATTGGTTTTATAAATCATGTCTGAGGGACCCTAAACCACATTTAATTACATGTGACAGAAAAGCTTCATGTGCTAATGTTTTTCTGGTTGACCCATCATGAATTCCTGCTAAAATTTTCATAAGCCTTAGAGACAATTCTCAAGAGTATCCCCCAGAGCATTTCCTGGACACCAGTGATGCAAGAGTTTACCATCCCATTGATGGTTGTCCCAGGGCACCCCAGGACGAATACTCTGGTTCCCTGAGAGCTGCTCATGACCGCGATGCTACTATAAATGGCTGAAATGTGATGCAGCTTCCCCTCCAACTTCCTCCAACTGAGCCTAATGGAGATTACGATCCATTAAGAGCTCTTTGCTGCATGTGCAATTTCTATTGATCAGATTGACTCATTTCATTTTAGCCAATGATCCTATTACAAAAGCTGCTTCTTTTCAGTGTTTTACTGGCACAGGGAACCTGCAAATGGTCTGTACTGTAATAAGCAGTGCCAGAGAAGGGCATAGGCTTGAGCTGTGTTTTCAGGCCCTTGCTAAACATCAGTTGCAGCACATAATTCTTAAAAGTTTTCAGGAGTTGTTACTCGTGCTTTTAATAAGGTTGGGATACAGGTTAAGTCTGTGTAATCATTTTAAAAATAAACATTTGATTGTGAAACTATGTCAACCACAATATAGATGTAGACACAGTTCAGTATAAGCAACACTGTGGTTTAGAAATGAGGTTTCCCTGAACTGGAAGCCTAACATGGAAGCCACTGGAGTATGGAAATATTTCCTAATAATAAAAGAGTGTATTAAATTAATTGTCATCTTTGGTTATAAAAAGAGGCATTGAATAAGTGGCAGATATTGTTGTTTTGGTGGTCAACACTAAGAAGTACTGTGGATTTTTAAAAAGATGTAAAAATGATTTTATGGAAAAGGACAGGAGTAAAGAAGGAGAAGAGCAGAGAAGAGTAAGTGTACATGCGACACTGGTTTCTTTCGGAGAGAAGTCCCCCATCGCCCAATTTTGTGGGTTTAGTATGAGGTGTTAGTGACTTGCATTTGCAAAACACTTCATGTACCCATGGTGTTTTCACATACATGATTAATAATTTTAACTGCTATCTATGGGGCACTTAGAGCGTACTAAATTTTGACATATGTTGTAACATTTAATTCCCTTAGTGTTGCTATACATTTTGAATAACTACATCTACATTTTCTAGATGAGAAGATAAAGACAAAGTCAAATGATCTGGGCAGTATTTTGTTGGATATGTCACAGTCTGCTTTCTTCTTTTTTTTGTGGGTACTGGGGGTCGACCTCAGGACCTCGTGCGCCAGCAGGCACCTGTGCCGCTGAGCCATATCACTGGCCCTTTTTTCGTATGTGGGTTCTGGAAGTTGAACTCGGGCCCTCGCGCTTGCCAGGCAGGCGCTTATGCCGCTGAGCCATCTCACCAGCCCCACAGTCTGCTTTCAAACTCAAGTCTGATTTGTTTCAAAAGCTTGCATTTCCTCCCCCCCACCCTTCCTCCCTCTCGCCTTCCCTCTTTCCTCCCTTTTTTCCCACAATGTCTTCACTGTCTAGATTCTCTCAACAGCTTTAATCAATAGGGAAGGTGTTACTATTAACCCCAAAGCTCTGCAGAGATAAACAAACTATCCTCGGTATTACAAGTAGATGATGCAAGAGTCAGGGTTAGAACCTGCCCTGTTTGACATACCTTATCAGTCTCTGCAATTTTATGATCAAATTTACATGAAGCTGTGGCATGTGTTTATACATCTTTTATACTATTTGATAATTAGAGAAGTGACTTTTTAGACCTGAAAGTTATTGCCAGTTACTGGAATTCTAATTTTCATTCTATTATATTTTTCTCTACTCTATATCACTCACCCTATTTCTTTGGATTATAAAAGGCTATGATATTTATTGATTTTCCCCTAATGAAGTAAATATAGGACATTGTATTACATTCAAGTTAAAAAGAGAAAATACGGGAAGCTGCTTTACAAGTATTGTGGTTACTTATTTTGAGGTACTAGAAATTCCTTGAATTGCTCTTCATGGCCAGAAGACTCCTCATGTAAAGTTGAGGTGGGATCTACGTATGAATAAGCATTTCTTAAGTCTATGCCAGAACCTCACATGCAGTTTCAGAATTCCTGTTTTTTGTTTTACATTTTTGGTCTGTGTGTATGTGCATATATATGTGAAATTTATTAAACTGCATTGTAAGTATAAGGAACTACTATTCATTGGAAAAGGAGTTATTTCAGTTGTATGAAGCTAGACAAGTATGTGTTATACTTGGTAGTAATGTCTTAGATTGAAGGTGAACTAGAACTACAATAAATACTTTGTGTTAATTTCAACAAATAGCATTTAATTTTTAACCAAAATTTTCCGAGAAACTAAAGAAAGAAACACAATTCAGAATGTTCTTCAGCAGGAAATCATGCAGTGGCAATCAAGTTTCAAGAGCATGCTCACTGCAAAATATTCAGATTGTACCCAAATCCTAGTTTCTGATAGCTCAACTCCTTCATGGTGCTTCTTATACCATTTCAAACATGCAACAAAAGTATTTTAAAAGTGTAAGGAGAACATATGTATTGTTCCAAACATTTGAAAATTTTTATTTTTTTTCTATCAAATGTGCATCTCCTAGGAATAATGAATTGCTAATGGAAGCAAGTAATGATTTAGTTTGGGAAATGAGTCAACATCAGCAGAGCATTTTTCTTCCTTTCAACAATAGTTGAATGATCTGGACTGTGCTAAATTTCTTAGAGTTCTCTAAAAATATGCCATTTATATTTATCAAATGTAAATGGAACATATTTCTCCTACTGCCTCATACATATGTGCAAAATATTTCGTGATAGTCCCCAAAATATTATGTATCTTTTTGAGACAGCGCCTTGATATTTTGCCCAGGCTCTCTGAAAGTGGACTCAAGCACCCCCCATCAAAGCCTCCTAAGTAATAAGAGGGGCTTCAGGTGTATGCCACCACCTTCCCCACATCTAGACTATGTATTTTTAAGATATTGTATTGGGCTTCTAAGAATTGCTCCAAATGGTTGTGTGTCTTTTTGTTATGGCTTGCATTTAGATGTCTCCCCAAAGCCTCATGCAGTAATAGGTGAGGCTTTTTCAGAGGTGGCTGCATCTAGAGTATGTGATTAATTCATGATGCAATGCTAGGATTAAGGGTGGGTGACTACTAAATCAGTCCACTGATTGGTTTGGCACTGCTCTAATCCCAGTGGCCTGGATACAGTATAAGGGACAGAAAGAGGCTTGTCTTGTCCCTTGTTGCCTTGCTACCGTCTGTCTTCCATGAACTGTTGCCCCTCTGCCATGTAACCCCCTTCCTTGGAGCCAATTATGGACTGAAACCTCTACAAACTGTAACCCAAATAAACCTTTCCTCCCTTAACTTCTGGATATTATGTATCTTGTCTCAGCAATGAGAAAAATAACTAACACACTTTTCTTTGGAAGTGACACTAAAAGAAAGATACTCCTTTACCTAGTATATGTTGAAAGAAAACAATCTCAGAACCAAGAAATATCCTTTAGCATTGTGGCATGTTTAGGTTTATGAATGTAAGAGGTCCTTTATACACCAAAGCTTTAGGGGTAAAACCCCAAAGCAGCTTATATTCTGTCTCTATTGCTTAATCAAATGAGCAAGGGTATTTCTTTCTTATCCCTAGATGAAATCCTATGCAGGTACATGAACATTTCTGGATGCTTCAAGATAATAACAAATCTTCTGGTATTTATAATTATAAAATAAGTCATTTTAGTAGCAAAAATACCCTGCCTATTGTAACAATGACAACTCAGAATGTTACTGGACATTAAAGCTGTCTTTATTCTACAGCTCAAGGTGCTGCAGATGGAAACGGCAAGGGAGAGGTGAAGTGAGGTTGGCATCTACTCGTGTCCTGTCCTCCCCTCCGTCTGGCAGTCCTCTTTGTCCTGCTGTGTTGCCCTTCACAGGACTGACTGGTTGTTCCTGGGTTAGAGCCAGAGAAGGCCAGGTGAGGTCTCTGGCAGACCTTCCTTGACCTGAACTGTTGTGATCAGGAGTTATTCTCTCAGCATGGTGATTTCATAAGTAAGGAAAGTAAGGCGATGTGTACTTTCTTATACAGATGGCCTGTGAGAGCCTCAGAAATACTCCCACTGCTACAAGCACTTCTTAGTTTTTCAGCTCAAGACTCAAAAAAATGTTCTTAAGGGAGCCACGTGTAGAGTCATTCCAGAAAGACTGCTTGATCATCACCTTTACAAATTTTGTGTTGTTAATCTAGCACCCCACTTTGTCACAAGGGAGGTTTTTGGCATCTCTCAGTCTGTGTTCAGACATGTGGACTTGAGCCAAAACTGAGAGAGAAGGGGTATCATTTTCATATTCTGCTTCATGGAAAAAATGAGCTAAGCAGCTTGTTGTACTGGTGAGAGCACTGAAATGAAATCAACATAGAGTGTTGCCTGGCTTGCTGTTCTTTTAATCTCCCAGGTACATTGTTAAATGCCTGATAACTTCACTTTCATTTTATGGACAAGGATGTGAGGGTGAAGGAAGTCACATCGCCTCCCCATGATACTAAAGCTTGTAAGTGGGAAAGATCAGGAACCACCATCACACTGTGATGTGGGGAATGGTAAAACCTTTTAGAAATGCAAAATCTTGGGTCCTACCTCAGATCTACTAAGCCAGAAATACTGGGTCAGAGATAAGTTAAACCTGACCTGAATATATTTGTGCCTACATTGAAATGACACCATGAACTAATTGGACTTTAAGTTCCTTTTTAGAAACAAAACTTTAAACTTTCTCTGAAGTATTAGATGAGGAAAACATTGGTGGAAGTTTTGCCTAAAAAAGGCTAGTCGTCTATTCTTCTAGACACTGTAAAATTTATCTTGTGGTTACTCAAAGAATAGTGTGAGTTTGGATTCTTTTTTTTTTTTTTTTTTTTTTTTTTTAATGTGGGTACCAGGAGTCGACCTCAGGACCTTAAGTTTACCAGCAGGCACTTGTGCCGCTGAGCAGTATCACCGGCCCTGGATTCTTATAGATATATTTCTTCTAAACTGCATTTTGGCATTACACCATTGAAGAACATTGTGGACACTGAAGAACACTGCAAGAAACAGCGTTATAAAATGCAATGTGTTTACTATGAGAAGATTGTTAAAGAAATTTCTTGCCCTTTACTCAGTGATCTCTTTTTGAGAATCAAAATGAGTTATTTTTTTCATTCTTGGTAGCAGGAATATGGTGCTTTTCTTGAGCATCTGATTTATTTTTGTCTTAGAGACATAGAGAATCATATAATTAATCAGACTTCTGCCTTTGTGTTATGAACTGAGTTGTACTTCCCAAAATTCATATGTTGAATTTTAATCTTAAATATCTCAGAATGTGATTTCTTTTGGACATCAAGAGTCTTTAAAGAGGAAATTAATTTAAAATGAGGTCAGTTTGAGTGGGCTTTAATCCAATATGACTGGTGTCCTCATAAGAAGAGGACTCTAAGTCTTTGCTAAATTGTTCATTCAAAGAATTAAGATGTGTTATGGACCTGTACCAACTCCCCACAAGGAATGTAATCATTATGTACTGTAAACATGCACTAATAAAAGTAAAAAAGAAATTATGATTTTCCTTCTTAAGAAGAAGAAGAAGAAGAAGAGGAAGAAGAAGAAGAAGAAGAAGAAGAAGAAGAAGAAGAAGAAGAAGAGATTAGAACATAAACACAGAGAGAAGACCACGTGAGGGCTCAAGGAAAAAATAGTCATCTACAAGCAGAAGAAAGCAAACTCCGAGAAAAAACCCTTCAACCCTGATGACATCCTTGTCTTGGATTTTTCTTCTCCAGAATTAAGAGAAAATAAATTTCTGTTGTTTAAGTCACCCAGTCTATGGTACTTTGTTATAATAACTGTACTGGTCAGGATTCTTCAGAGAACAGAATCAAGAGGAAAGGTATAGATACATAAGAGGAACTATAAATATCCTAGAGGCCCAGAAGTTCAAGTTATGCCATCAGAAACCTGGAGAACTGGAAAATATAATCGTGTAAATCTGTTTGAGTTTGAAGTCTTGAAAACCAGGAGCCTTAATGCTTGAGGACAAAAGATGAATGTCCAAGCTGAACAAAATAGAATAAATTTTCCTTTTCTCTGTGTTTTCATTTTGTTCAGAGCCTCAATAGATTGGATAATGTTGACCCACATTGGCAAGGTCAAATCTTTACCCAAGTTAACACATAAAATTAACCATGCACAATAGTGCTAGCAATGAATATATTTTTTATGTTGCTGTTGCAAGCTGTTTATGTACTACATGCAAGAAAAATAGAGACTCTGTTAATATTCTTTTTCTATGTTAACCAGACTTCTGATTTCATCTATTTTTTCCTTTTCTTATTTGCTCATTATGTATTTCCCCATTCACTTCGTTTCACCTCTCATGCCTTATTCTCAGACATTCTCCCCTGTGTTTCTACTGCCTCTGTTCAAAAGCTTCCTTGGAAGATGAGGTAGATCCCTTGCACTCTCCTAGGGCCTGGTAGGAGGCATGGGCGGTGCCTCCATGCTGGGGATGATCTTCTAGCTACGTGTTTCCTCTGTTTCTTCCAGGCTACCTACTGTCTGCCTTGCCTCTTGAGCCCACGTTGGAGCATTCACTGCTTCTACTTGGAGGTAATAACGACTGTTGCTAGTGCCTGTCCTGAAGGAGACTCATTTAACTGTTTTCTCAAGGATAATCCAACTAGGAGTAAAGATGCAGCTCAGTGGTAGAGTGCTTGCCTCGTATGCAGGAAGCCCTTGGCTAGTTGGACTGCACAGTACTGCCAAAAAAAAAAAAATGTAATCCAATTAATTCCCCCTCAGGCACTCTTTGCGTTTCTGAGCGCGGAATTAGATGCACTCAGTCCTTTTGCAAAATGATTGATTGATTGATTGCGTGTCCTGGATGGCAGATTTCCTATATGGTTGTGACATTTCATTAAAAGTTTTTATCTTCTTTCTGTTGCTGAGGAGTTTCTCTTCAGTTTCTGCATCGCTATGAGCTCCCATTCTTATTTCAAATACTCACATATTCAATTTATTGTATTTTAAATATATAACTGGATATATTTTAAAATTTCGGCTTATATAATTACTTTATACATTAATATAAATATAAGGTGTTTCTATATTTAAATTTTGTTTTAAGAGATATTTTCTACCATTCTAAGGTTTGTAGAAAGAGGGAAATTGTGGAATATACTTAATCCAGCATGAGGAAATGGATATTTACTTATCTTTCATATTGAAACTGGTATATTGTTTTGTGACTTATCTCACTTTCTTTTCGCAGCAAGTTGCTCAGACATTCAGTTTAAAGTGATAGAGTAGACCATATGTGTAACTTGGACCCGTTTTTTTTTTTTTTTTCACTTCCTTGTACTTGCTTCCTTAAATGTGAAACATGAGAGCGAAATTTTTAAGGTCCCTGCCAGATATAAGTGAAACCCATGGAAAAAGTAACTCTGGCACCTATCTTAGTCCCATGTTGTTGTGATGACTCATACAAGACACATTCTACTCCCAAGATACTGAAGAGTATGACACATTTATCCTTGAAACCACGAAAGGGGTTATACTCCTCGGCACAATACCAAAGCTTTTTAAATATCCTCTTCAGATGCTCCCACCACTAAAATCTTACGCAGCGCGTCAATTCTTTTCTCAAGAACTCTCTTCTCCCCTTCTTTTAAGAGCCTTATTCATTTCCTATACATTCGTCCCTCTCTGGCTTCCTCTCCTCTTTCATTATGCCTGTTGTGTTTAATCAAACAAATTCCGCTCTGTTTTCTTCCTTCTCCCAACCTATTACACATATTGGTACCGCAGCACAAATACAGAATCTTCTTTGAAAAGTAGGTAAATACAATGGCATTGAAAGCTTACAGTTTAGTATTTTGTTCCCATCACAGAAGATGCTAGGACTCTATTCAGATGTGGAGTGCAGCCAGTCTATGGGCTTTGTCAGAGGTGACATTTTCAGTGATACAAGGAGGCGGGGATGAACTGAGCTTCCTCTGTTTCCATGGGACCAGTGTACATAGGGGCGTTTAGAGTCTGTCTAAGGATCTTGATATCAGACTCCAATTGGAAACAAGGGTGTAACTAAGACTTACTGATTTATAAATGGAAACACTAATTTTGATTCTTGATGGGATCAACATAGATGACGGCCCTGTTGACACGTAGCGACAGTTAACCCTGCTTGCCATCATCATGGTGTAAATGCAAATCTTTGGAATTAGACTATAAAACAATGGTTAAGGGGATGAATTTTGTGTCTCACAGAGTTCCATTCCATCCATTTACTTCATGGTTGGGCATGGTGGTAATGCCTGTAATCCCAGCACTTGGGAGGCTGAGGCAGGAGGATCATTGAGAGTTCAAGACCAGCCTGGGCTACATAGTGAGTTCAAGGCTAGCCTGAACTGCATGATGAGACCCTGTCTCAAAAAAAAAAGAAAAAGCCCAAAAGGTTCTCTATTTACTTCATGGGAGGCCTTTGGCAAGTTACTTAATTTCCTTTCTACCTTCCTTCCTTCCTTCCTTCCTTCCTTCCTTCCTTCCTTCCTTCCATCCTTTCTTCCTCCTTCCTTTCTCCTTCCCTCTCTCCCCCTTCCTTCGTTCGTTCATTCCTTCCTTCCTTCTTTCCTCCTTCCTTTCTCCTTTCCTCCCTCCCTTTCTTCCTTCCTTCCTCCCTCCCACTTTCCCTCCCTCCCTTTCCTTCCTTTTTTTTTTTTTTTCAGTAGTGAGAAGTGAACCTAGGGCCTGTATCCCTCAGGCCTTTTTATTTTGAGGCAAGATCTCACAACATCACTAGTTACTCAGGCTAGGCTCAAACTTGCAAACTTCCTGCTTCAGCCCGGAAAAGTGTTGGAATTACAGGCATGTGTCACCACAGCTAATTTACCTAATGTGTATGGACATTACTTTTTCATCTATACCAAGAGGATAACATTCATACCTCCTCTAAAGCATTATTGAAGCATAAAGTAATATATGTAAAGAATAGTTGGTCACTTTTCTTGGGTCCAGAAATGCCTTAGCAGATCCCATGAGGTCCTCTATGATCTGATTCCTGGTGGAGTTCAACATCCTACCTTGACACTCCCAATATGTACTTCATATACTAGTTATATTTAAAGCATGCCCTGCCCTGACTCTGTGTCTGGTCTTGTCTTGTTCTGTTGAGATAAAGAGATGGAGAGGAAGGTCTCCTGATCTGGAGACACTCATATTATATTAAGAGTCTCATGCACAAATTAGCCATCTTGGCTGTAAAGCATTAAATAAGTGGCTAAACTGCTAAGCAAAATAGCAATAGCACTTAGTTTTGTTTGTTAGAAGCTGGTTAGAAAGACATACAATCAAACATTCTGGACAATTTGGTCTCTGTCATGAGGTATTAACACAATTCCAAAACTCTCTGCAAAATAGAATGTGTTTAGCAGAATAATGGTGTAAGAAGACTGTAGGGAACCACAGTCATGGTTAAATTAGGGACCTATGCACAGTTGCTAAGTTTTTCCTCCAGGAAATGAATTCTCATAAGTATCCCAGGTTGAGGTTTCAAGGATCCTCAAAAGGACACTCCCCACCTCCCAGCTGTATTGTATTAAATAGTCAATATTGTGGACTGTGTCAAGTGGTGTGAGCATTTCAATATCCAAGACTCAGCGCTGCTCAGGTGCTCTGGGTTTTTTTCATGAGATATCCACTGTACACCAGCACTGTGACATGGCTTAGTGTCCTCAGGGTGGGAGCAAGATTTCTCTATCATTAGTAAACTGGTTTAGACTCTCCGACTGGACTCTACAAACATGGTCTATCTTTCCTGCCTGACAGTGTTGGTTCACTTTATATCCTTTCCCTGGAATTCCCTTTCCATTTTTCTTTTCTTAAAATCCAGTTCAAAATTATATGGATCCATTCCTTCCTGCCCGCTAGTCCATGACCAGAAGAAAACAAGGGCTGTATATTTTTAGGTCTTTGTATTTCTAAGCTCCTTCACATTCATTAAAGACTCAACAAGTACCCACAGAGCAATGCTCTCTAGAAGGATGTCAGAGCCCTGAGACCCTGGCAAGGATACCAAGGAAAAGGCATTATTGGAGCTGTTTAAAGACAGCATGACACATGCTTGGACCAGACTGATTGCAAAGAGAAGAAATGGGTTGGTCATTTCTAGTTTGTGAACATTTTATGTATCTGCCATAGTCACCGGACCAAATATGAATTTTGGCTCCAATTTATTCCATAACATGAGAAGAAATAACTTATTTATTTATAAAGGCAGACTACCTGTTCCTTTAGTTACCTGACTCAGCAATATTCTTCAAGAATCTGTCATGGGTTAGCTACTGGGCTAAATTTCTAGGCAATCAGGTGAAAATTAAGTTAGTGTTGATTTTTGGGCAATACATACTTGAATAAGTACAGGGTTTCATATCCATGGATTCAACTACCTGGTAATCAAAAATGTTAGAATGACACTGTGTCTGTATTGAATATGTATAGATATTTTTTTTGGTCTTTATTCCTTAAACAACCAGTGTAACAGCTTTTACATAGCATTTACATTTAACTGGGTATTTTAATTAATCTAGAGATTATTTAAATTATACAGGAGGATGTACATAGCTTCTATACCACTGGTGGTGAACCCATGGCACATGTGCCACAGTGGGCAGGCAGCCCTCTCTGTTGGCACTCAAGCCAAGTCCCACCAGCAGCCGAGCATCAGATAAGAGTTGTTTTTTCCTAAATAATAACCTCAGTATTCAGGTTTAATTGCAGTGTTGCAACTTTGAGGTAAATAAGTGGGTTTTGTGTTGCAGTATGGACATTCGGTCACTAAAAGTTTCATCATCACTGTTTTATGCAAATACTACACAATTTTATGAGACATTTGAGCAACCATGGATTTTATAAGACATTTGAGCAACCATGGATTTTGGTATCATAAGGGGTCCTGAAACCAATCCCTGTTAATACCAAGAGATGACTATCTACTGTTGAAGTTAATTCCAGAGAAAATACAAAGTGTGAGCAAAATATATGGTGAATGTTTCAATTTAAAGATTTATTACAGTAAAAGATATACTGCCATTAATTACCCTCAGAATACTCCCCCTTTCTTTGAACACACTTATCCCATAATTCTTGCCACTTTCTGAAGCAGTTCTGGAAGTCTTCTTTTGTGAGTGTCTTTAGGTGATATTGACAAAAATATGATGAATGCTGCTACCAAGTGCCATCCAATACAAAAGAAGGTGCTTAAAAATGTTACCGTGTGTCTTCATCGAATTTATTCACCAGCTCTGGCACCATGCAAATTCTGCTTCTTTTCTAAAGTCAAAATGACCATGAAAGTTGTCTTAGTCACTTTTCTTGTTGCTGAGACAAAATACATGAACCCAAAGTTGAAGGAGTAAAGGTTTATTTGGCTTACAGTTTGTAGGGGTTTTAGTCCACAACTGGCCAGATCCAAGGCCGGGTGGCACGACAGAGGGTCATTGCAGAGAAGAAACAGTTCATGGTGGACAGAAGGTAAAAACAAGCAAGCCACGAGCCACAGGTGACAAGACAAGACTCTTTCTGTCCCTTTTATATTCTACCTAGGTTATCTGGCTTAGGGCAGATGCCAAACCAATCAGTGGACTAATCTAGTAATCACACACCCTTAATCCCAGCATCACACATTCTAGATCCAGCCACCTCTGAAAACGCCCCACCTATGACTGCATGAGGCTTTGGGGGGGACATCTAGACACAAGCTAGAAAATTCCAAGAGAAAAGTAAGTAAGACAGAATTTGGTACCAGAGAAGTGGGGTCATTGCTGTGATTGTATTTGAGCATGTGGCTCAAGGGCCTTTGCAACTGGTTTGTGGGAAGAGTTTGGAAAGTTTCATAGATGTTGGCTGAAAAAGCAGCCCTGGAATGCTCTAGGCTGTACTTGATGGAGATTCTAGCAGAGCTCAAGAGAGCAGAAGGCTGATAGAAATGTTGCCAGTAAACACCAGGCTCAGGAGGTTTCCTCTAGGAAGAAGGACTGCTTTCGCTGTTGGACTCCAGATAATGTATGCTATGCCTTGGCAGAAAATTTGTCTGCATTTTTCTTGTGTCCAGAGACTTTGCCGCAGTCTGAGATTAAGGATGACAGACTAACCAGTCTCGGGGAAGAAATTTCAAGACAGGCTAATGTTGAGGAATGGTTACTGTTGGAGGGTTTTAGCCATATCTGTGTTGAAAATCAAGAGCAAAGAGCCCAGCGCAGTGATTTAAAATGTGAGCTTGGCCAGAAAGGAAGCTCCAGTAAAGATGTGGACTGCAAAGATAGAGCAGAAGAGATCTTGATTGCTGAAAAGGAACAGGAGAATAGAAAAGATGGCCTGAGGGCATCACATGAAACAGCAACTGTCCAACCTTTGCAGCCTCAAAATTGCAAAAGTGAAAGACTGCTTTGAGAAGAGAGCCCCAGGGAACCATGTTACAGAATGGCAGCAGCCCAGCAAAGTTGTTCTTAGGGATTTGGTTCATAGACATTCGACCCCTACAGCCAAGAGAAAGGAAGCCTGGCTATTGCTGCAGCTGGCAGCAGACCCTGGCATCATCCATGTAGTACTGATTTTAGGTGCATGAAGAATGCAAGAGTTGTAAAGTCAGGAAGGCTTCCACCCAGATTTAAGAAGAAGGTCTGGGAGACCAGGCAGTGTACCCCTGAAAGGGCAGTGTGTGAAGCTACGAGTAAGAAGTGCAGTGAAGACCCCAGAAGCTTGGAGAAGCCAGGAATGTGGATTGTCTGAGGAAAACTGCAAGTATGGAGCAGAACCAGCCCAAGAGAGAAGCCACAGGAGCTACAACCATCTGCAGTGCTGTAGAGGCAGAGCCACCCAACCCAAGCACTTTGGAATGAACAACTTGCCGTAGATTGCCTTGGATGCTGGACATGAAACTGCAGAACTTAGAGTTTGCCCTGCTGGATTTTGGACTTGGTTTGTTCCCATTCCTTTCTCTCCCCCAATTTGTACTTTTTGGAATGGGAGTGTTTATCTTGTGCCATTGTATGTTGGAAGTGCTTAACTTCTTTTCATTTGTACAGGGGCTTCTTTTCATTTGTACAGCTGAGAGTTTGCCTTAAACCTGAGAGAGACTTTTGATTTGGACTTTTCAGCAATGCTGAAACTGGTGGGACTTTGGCAGCTCTTAGAGATGGACTCAATGCCTTTTACATAAAGGGATGTACATGAATCTTTGAGGGGCAAAGGGCAGAATGTTCTGGCTTGTGTCTAGATGTCCTCCCAAACCCTCATGTGGTCATAGGTGGGACTTTTAAAGAGGTGGCTGGACCTAGAATATCTGATGCTGGGATTAAGGATGTGTGATTACTAGATTAGTCCACTGATTGGTTTGGAACCTTCCCTAAGCCAGATAGCCTGGACAGAATATGAAAGGGGCAGAAAGAGTCTTGTTTTGTCACTCGTGGTTCGTGGCTTGTTTGTTTTGCTACCTTCTGTTCACCATGAACTGTTTCTCCTCTGTAATGTCCCTCTGTCATGCCACCCTGCCTTGGAGCCAGCCAACTCCATAGTTTACACACTGTAAGTCAAACTCCTTTACACACTGTAAGTCAAATAAACCTTTCTTCCTTTAACTTTGGGTTCAGGTATTTTTGTCTCAGCAATGAGAAAACTAACTAAGACAAAAGGTAAATGTTTTGAATTGACTCAGGACTTCATGACAGCCATGACAGCACAACTAAAGATGCTCCTGAAAAAGGGCTTCCAGGACTGCTTCAGAAAGTGATAAGAATTATGGGACAAGTGTGTTTAAAGGACAGGAAGTATTTTGAAGGGGATTAATAACAATGTGTCTTTTACTGAAATAAATTTTTAAAAGTTTAAACCTTCACCACTGTTTTTGATTTTAAAAATTTAAACCTTCACCATTATATATAATTGAAAACTTTAATCAGGGTTTAAAATTACAGAGTTACAACATCTCCACTCAGATTCTGCCCATAAAAAATTACAGAAGCCCAAAGTGCAGGTTTTTTGATTGGCAGAGTTGACACAGTTCACATCAAGGGTACTACATGATGCTTTAAAAGCAGCAGTATCATAGCTAAGATTCCAAATGTTCCTCTATCATTAAGCCATATTTTCTTTTCAGATGTTCATAAACAATAACTTATGTAACAATTTGTGTCATATACAACTAATTGGATAAGAGTTCTGAAGCTTCTAAATAATAAGGTGGTCACATAAGGAAGGGAGACGTAAGGTTCAACTTTCTCATATAGTTGTCATCTGAGAAGTCGGAATCTACAGAGGAAACAAAAATGACTATGGAAATATAAAAATGCACTAAGTAAAACATGTACTTATTAAAATTACTTTAGTGAATTTCCCACAATGAGGCAAGATTTTTTTTTTTACCTTACAGTTTCATTTAAAACAATTAACAATTAAAACAAGAAGAAAACATATTGTAAACAAGCTGGCAACAGGGATTTATTCTCAAAGAAAGTTTAGTGTACATTCTGTGATCAAAACAAAATCAGCCCAAACTCTTATTTATTCTGCTGCACAATAAAAGCCAATATTCAGGATGACAACATTCCGTTACTGTAAGATTTTTAGAAATAATTTTTCATTATATTTATGCCATAATTTCCATGAAGAGATGGGAAAATACACTTAAATTCAAATCACGATTATCTCAGTAAAGCTTGAAATTAAAAATTCTTCCTGTGTAATGATTGTTGAAAAAACCTTACGGTTATTGTGACATTCTATGCCTTGAATATTTCAGTTAATAGAGAATTAATAGAAAGTTTTTTATTCCTAAGTACATATACAACTAAAAACCAAATTACATACGTATATATACACGCACATATATACAGTGTATGTGTGTGTCAAATATATACATGAAGACACATCAAACATATATGTGATTAAATATATACACCCTGGCTTAAGAGGGATATACATATAATTGATATATTATCAAATATATATTATCAAACAGGTTAGTGATTTGTGTTCTTGCTTTGGAAACCCCAAGATTCAGCAGACTTGAGATGTCACTAGCTTTTCATCACTATAATAAAATTCCTGAGATATTCAACTTATTAAGATAAAAGGTTTGGAAGACTCTCATCCATGATTGATCAGCTCCATTTGGTGGGAGAATATGGCAGAGCAAAACTCACCTCCTGGCAGGAAGCAAAGGCAAGGAAGAGGAAGAGGCTAGGGTCCCACAATCCCCTTCAGGAGGACATTTATAACATAACATAAAGACCTGCTATACCCTACCTTGTAAAGGTTCCAAGCCTCCCAATAATGCAACCCTGGAGACCAAGTCTTTAACATATGGCCTTTGGGGAATATTCCAGATCAAAGCTATTGCAGATGGTGTATACCCAGCACTCTGAGAAGAGCCATATGGCAGTCTACAAAAAATATTTGACCTTTCTAGTTGGATGTGCCAGTGGTACTAGTTAAAAGAGTATTAATTGAGGGCCGGTGAGATAGCTCAGCAGCATAAACACCTGCCTGGCAAGTGTGAGGTGCTGAGTTCGACTCCCAATACCCATATAAAGGATAAAAAGGGCCGGTGATATCGCTCAGTGGCACAAGTGCCGGCTGGCAAGCGAGAGGTCCTGAGTTCGACTCCCGGTACCCACATTAAAAAAAAAAAGAGTATTAATTGATTCAGAAAAAAATATATTGCCTTTCTGCATCAGGTACTATTTTAGATGCTGGAAACACAGCGGTGAACAAAGCCTAACCCTTTTAGGCTTGTGGATATGCATTTCATTGTTTGACAAGCCCAACATGAATCTTCCTACATCAGAGAAAGCCTAATAAGGATAATGTTCCCTCTCCCAAGCCTATACTTGGTTTCACATTTTTAGCTGAAAGTTTACCTTGCAAAACATTGAAGGAACATCAAGCAATGTTCACACAGAGTGTGAAGTTTAAGGATGTGGATAAATTATCACATCTAGGGACTTGCAGACAAAAAGCACTTCTTAATGTGCCTTTTAAAAATCAACAACATAGCAACAACTGCAAATAGATGCCAATAATCACAAAATGCCTCTTACCATGAACTTCCATTAATAATAATGCTGTGATTATGGATAAATAGATATTTACTGACTGTGAAGGGTTATCAGGCACATTCCTCATCCTGTGAAACATTCAGAAAGTTATCTCCATTTTAAAGATCTAGAGACTGGGGGTTTTAGTGTCTTTTTGAAGATCACACACTACATTTTATAACCAAGATAAGGACTCAAATTCTAAGGCAGTTAATCCACCTTGATTTCCTGGAAAACATGGCTTTCTGGTTTCATAGGGAATTGTGATGCATGCAAATTTCACTTTCTAACATGTATTGATTTGATAGCTACTTCCATGTCTTGATGCTGAGGTTTCTAGAAGCAACGTCCTGAGCAAGAATATAAAGAATATGCTGAGATACTGGAAGTCCTGGCATTTGGATTTGAACTAATGCCCAGGCCCTGACCTGTTTTATTCATTAACAAAATAGGTGGCAGATTTCATAAGAACAGGAAAATGAATTGCAAAACTTATCCTGACTAAATTCCAAAGCCAGCAGTCATATAATGGCAATTTTCAAATGGATAAAATTAATTCTTTAGAAAATGAAATCAATATCTGGATAGGAGTTTCTCTCCATCTCAAAACACTTAGAAGTATAACTCCATTCACCTGGTGTTGTTACTTGGTTTTGGGGTGCTAGAGTCTCTTTCTAGAGGTAGTTTATAGGTTCTTTCTGTTCTGGGCAAAGAATTGCTCAAGACAAGTGCGAAAGGTAGTGAGGTTTTGCTTTTACATTTATTATAGGTAGGAAAAGAATGATTCTCTGCAGAGTGAGTTTGGGCCACCTTAAAGTAGGAAAATAGTCTACAGGGTGAGGACAGATCACCGTACAAGAAAGGATACAGTGGTCCTAAGCTCAGTGATGGTTTTTGTTTCTCCCACTTCTCAGTCTGATTGAAAACCTGTTCAAGTTCTGTGAGAAGTGAGGACAGCACTCTCCCACCCACATGTAGGGCTTTGTGAACTGTTCTAGAACTCTGTAATTATCAGGTCCTGCCCACTTTCCCTGCCACTTTGCCACTTCCTAGTCTCCTTTCTCAGTGTGGGCTTTATATTGGGCAGTACTATACATGCAGGAAAATGCTACATAAAACTTTACCTGGATGTTTGGCAGAATAAATTAGTGTTCAACTAGAGAAGAAAGGCAACATGTGAGTTTTTGAGGGCAATAAAAAAACACAAAGGCCTTTGGATTTCTAAGAATGTTTCAAAATAAGAATCTATACTGATTTTTCTTAATGACTTTTCATTCTAATATGATCATGTGGAATCATTTGGGTTTATGAATTTAATACACGTTAAAAGAAATGTGTATGTAATACATGTACAGGTTGGTTATTAATGAAGTTATTCCAATATCCCATTATTTGAAAGTTGAAATTTAGAAAATAAAACTCTTCACACAGGTGAAAGAGGACAATTTACAAGTTAAAAGGGAATAACCAAACTTATTTGTAGGTGAAAGGGAATTGTCTGGGCTTACTGTGCCCTGGGAAGAAAGAAAACAATAAATAAATAAAATGGCTTTGTGTCCTGCTGCTGCAGTTTTCATTTTTAAAATTACAATTAACCTTGTTTCCTTTCTGCTTGGTTTTTATTTCTTCTACCTCAGTCTGGTCGTTTGTGCAGAAGTGCCATCAGTTTTAGAGAAGTTCTTTACATGCCATTTATTGCTTTTGCAAATACTTCCCTATTTTTTAAATGTTTTTACAATTTTTAACTTGTTTATTTTCCACAAAAAAGTCCTGTGTGGACTGAGGTGGTAGAATAATTCTTATTTTATGAGAAGAGATTTAAAATCAGCAAGGATAAATATCAGACCCAAGGCCAAAATTGGTTCAAATTCAGATGTTTCTATCACAAAGTCAGCTTTTAAAGCCTGTAGGCTGTATTTCTGTTAGGCACAAAAATCTCCCCTACCCTCCAAGTTAGGTACTACCACTACACCAAACTGTTGTAGTGATATAAATTACCACTAGGAAAGCCAATGGCTACAAAGCAGGAAATAAGAGAATATGACAACTCTGACCTCAACATTTATTATGCATCAAACAGTAAGGTATAGATAGATGAGAGACCCAAAATCATTCATATGTGATGCACCACTCCTTGCAATAGCTGACTTCTGGTCTTGATAGAGACATCCTCATTTATAAATTATTTTCCTGAGTATTTGGTTCTCTGATTGACTCCCTCCAGGAAGATGGAAGTTTGTGTGATTTCTAGATACTGATCCAGGATATTTTATGTTCCATGATTCTTACTTGAACCTAACGAAAAAGGCTTGAAGCAGGAGATTTAGGGCATGGCAAAGCAGTTGGACAAATGGGTGTGGCCTCTCAATGGTGAAGATCCACGGCATGTGCAGAATAGCTTCTAATCCCTGCACCTGGTACCAATCAGAGAATGCTATTTTCAGTTCTTCTGGCCCAAGATCAAGTGGATTTTCAATAGGACAGCCTAGATTTGACATTAACCCGAGGTGTGAGGGGTTAAAAGACAGCTGCCATTAATCTGTTGGCCACTGTAAGCTCTTTCAGTGGCTCACTCTGCACTCTGCAGAATGTACATATTTTCCTACTTTTAATTGGCCCTTAACTCACCTGCAGAGCATATTTCTTTTCCTACATTTAATAAATGTAAATGCTTGCTGCCTTGTTTCCTGTCCAATTCTTTGTTCAGGGCAATAAGAACTTAGAAAGAATCTTTAGGAGTCCACAGCACCCCAGAACCACAGTAACAGGCTCAGTGGTCCTAAGTATTCAGGTGCTATCTAGTCATAAAAATGCAAAATATCTGAGGAAGAGAGCTTGCCTATGCTCACTAGGAAATGGTGTTAGGGCAGCTATAGTTCAAGTAAACTTATCTGATTCAGTTTGATAAGCAGCCCTAGTCGTCATTCAATACGCTTTTCCCTTCGAATATAAATCAGGGCAGAAGTATTTCAAATCGGACTGTGAAAGCCAATGTTTATAAAATGTACTGAATTATACTAACTCTAACATTTCCTTATATTTGTTTACACAGACCCAAAGAAGATATTAAAAAAAAAAAACAATGAGTGAGGGAGATTTACTTCAGTTTAGAAGATGTACCTGAATATAGCAGAAACAAATATTTTCAAGCAGAGGTAAAGACCAAGGTAAAGAAAAATGATTCCTTGCTCCCTGCCATGAAAACACATGCTGAGTCTTTGATACCTAATTTAAGAAGAAATGGGTTATATTTTTTCAATTTCCTGAGATATGCTAAACATATTAAACAAATCCAGTCCTCCTACTCAAAATGTATTTAATTTCTATTCCACTTTTAGTGTATCTGCACATAGCTGACACTTCTGTTTGAACTGAAAATTGTTTTCTATAATTTCTTTTTCTTTATGTAATTTATTCTGAACAACATGTCAATTTTGTACTGTAAGGGTACAATGTTCATACCTTATGTAATACATGCTACAAATGAGAAAGTTGATAGATTTAATGATATTTATAATCTGATAAAACAAGACAAAAATCTTTAAGATTATAGTTTAATGATTTTGCAATGATTAGAATTAACCTCATTAATATTTTTGTCAAAAATAAGAACTACATGATTTGTGCAATTTTGCTATTTTGAAATGTATATTTTAATATCTGATGTTTTACATAGTGATCTCGTGATTCCCGAATCCTGATATCTCGCATCTAATCATATACCGGACTATAGAGAGCCCTTCCCAGACCTCGTCGTGGTCTGGGAAGTTTATATTTGTAATCCCATGGAAAAATTATTGGAATTTTAGCGAGTTAATTTTAATCTATCACTTCTAGTGCAACCCATGGCAAGAATAAAGACACTAAGGCATATTTATAGTTGTGGGGACCCAAGGGGGTCCTAAGTCCAGCCAGGGTGGTAGTTATTGGAACAAAGGCCTTGACCCAAGGCCAAACACAGGTTTTATTAATTCTCTACTGGGGAAGTGGCTCGCAGATGAGTGACTGTGAGAGTGATGGGAAGTACTTGAGTACCATGAACTGGGCTAGGTAGGTGGCCTGAAATCACCTCTGCAACATGCAGACAAAAGGGTACGTAGAAAGAATAATCTACATAACACAATTTGAGGTAATATCTAATGTTTTGGGGTTGGTGTTTTAGTGCTGATGTGTAATCTTTTATGCCCTGGAAAATAATAACCTTATATCTCGAGGCTTGGTCCCAGCTGCAGTGTGGAGCACGGTTCTCCCTCCCGCCCGGCTCACACATGTTTTTTGAGAGCTACAGGGGCTGGGTAACACTGGCCTGTCCCCTTGCTTCAAAGACCACATATCAACACCTCGGCTGGACTGATTTACATTGCTTAAAGCCAATTAAAGGGATAAGAAAAAGTCCTAGCGAGCTTTATACATATCCATACATGAAAATAGGGCCGGGTTTAGCTAAAATAAGATAATTGCTCTTCTTTTGAGGAGAGTCCTCCAGGTGGTCCTCCACACCAGACCTTATAGGTTTTCTTTTAGGCATGAGTTTTTAATCTACTCCTTCTCACTGCTGTAGTTCAAGCTTTCTTTTTCTGCTTTAGAGTGTTTCTAGTAGCTTTCTTCTCTCCAGCTTCCGCACTTCTGAGATTACTCCAATCCCCCTTCACATTGTTTACCTTTTTAAAAGGCAATCATGGACATGTTGTAGCTCAACAGAAATCTTTATTAGGTCTTTTTTTTTTCTCATGGGAAGTCTAAACCTTCCAGAAGAATAAAAATAACAACAGGAGCTAAGTGTTCTACCTAATAAGCTAACAAATTTATAAGATTGCTTTTCTCATTATAGTGGTCACATTATATTTATTAATTTGTATTTTCTGGATGATGTGATGTTGATTGTTTTCACATGCATATTTGCTATTCATATATCAGATATTTGGTAAAATACTTATTCAGTTATTTTGATGGTTTGTTTTCTGTTGGCAAATATCACTTTGGTGGTATAATATTAGAAGTATTCCCTTTCGTAAAATATCAGGAAAAAGGAAACCCACTACCACCAATTGTATCCAATACTGAATTGAAAGAACTGGGAAGAACTTACTATTAGTAAGTTCTAAGTTATTTTGGTTGGTTAGTTGTATATATACGTCCCGGACATGTGACCAAGGCAAAAAAAGGGAATGATGGGCTATTATAAGCAGTGTGATATAATCAGTTATGCATATGAGGAAAATAAAGCATTGGATTCCTGCATCACATTATACACTAATATCAACTCTAGATACATAAAAACTTTTAATCTGAAAGATAAAACTTTAAAACTTTTAGGAGAAATTATCAGAAATTATCTTCATGGCTTTGAGGCAGACAAATATTTCAGAAGCAAACAAATAGTACTAATTTCAAAATAAAAAGTTATGTCTGTATTAATTCCATTAAAGTAAGACTAGTTCATTAAAAGGCTTCATAGGGCCAGTGAGATAGCTCAGCGGCATAAGCGCCTGCCTGGCAAGCGCGAGGGCCCGAGTTCGACTCCTGGAACCCACATACGAAAAAAGGGCCAGTGATATCGCTCAGCAGCACGGGTGCCTGCTGGCGCGCAAGGTCCTGAGGTTCACCCCGGTACCCACACACACAAAAAAAAAGACATCATAAAAAGGTAGTTCACTTTGACTCCCCCCCAAAAAGCCTGCCAGAAAAGGAGAAACAAAAGAAAATCATTCCATTTCACCCATAATATGGATGTAAAAATCTGATGTAAAATATTAGCAAATTGAATTCACCAATATATTAAAAGACAAATGATCACTATTACTGCTTTTTTTTTTTTTCCCTGAACTATGTAGCTCAGGCTGGCCTTGAACTCACTATGTAGTCCAGGCTGGTCTGGAACTTGCAGTGATCCTCCTGCCTCAGTCTCCCAAATGCTGGGATTACAGGCATGAGCAACAATGCCTGGCTACTATTACTGTTGTTAAGAAGTTTTTGTGCAGTACTAGACAACAATTTGAAAAGGTAAAAGAATCTGAGGTACAAAAGTTGAAATTGAAAAGGAAAAATCATAATTATTTATAGATGATGTTATTGCAGTTTTGCACAGCCTAAGTTAATCATCAAAATTCAATTGGAAGCAATGAGGGAAGTTATTAATGTGTCTAACCTAACCCTGTAAAATAAAAACAATAGCTTTCCAGGACCACATCACAAATAAGATAATATAAAGAATATATTCTACTTATAATGTATGAACAAAAAGAAAATACTTGGTCATCATTTAACAGGAAATATGGAGGACCTATAAAATTTAAACAAAAATATTGAGAGTATACAAATGAAAATTTAAATAAATGGAAAGCTGTAACTCAGTATTGAATAAGAAAACTCACTGTAGTAAAGATGTAAATTTTTCTTATAGTAACTTAGAAGTTTAGTAGAACTACGATAATAAGCCTCATTAACTTTGGATTAAATTTGGAAGCTCTGATTTTTTTTTTAATCCTTTATATATTCTAGATGTTAGCCCTTTGTCTGAGGAACAGCTGGTAAATTTTTTTTTCCCACTCTGTGGGTTTTCTCTTCACTCTGTTGGTGGTTTCTTTTGCTGTGCAAAAGTTCTTTAATAAGATGAGATCCTATTTGTTGATTCTTTGTATTATTTCCTGTGCAATTGGGGTTTCTTCATAAAGTCTTTGCCTACACCTATATCTTCAAGAGTTCTACCTATTTTATCTTCCAAGAGTTTTAGGGTTTCTGTTTTAATATTTAGATATTTGATCCCTTTCAATTTTAATTTAGTGCACGGTGAGAAATATGGGTCTAGGTTTAATCTTTGGCATGTGGAAAGCCACTTTTTTCAGCACTATGTATTAAAGAGGCTATCTTTCTTCCAATGCACCTTCATACCATACTCTTAAGTGAAATGAATCTGACACACATGTTTAAATATTGCATTGTTTCTCTGTTGTGAGAAACGGAAAGTGTAAATAAAGACCAATAAGTGTAATAGATATTGGGAAATGGGAATAAAATGTTCAAACAGGATGGAGAACAAGGGAAGAGGGAGGGGGAAAAGAAGAAAAGGAAAAGAAAAAAGTGAGAAAAGAGAAAAAATGTAAATGACGAAAGGAAGAGGGGTTTGAAGAGAGGAGAGGGAAAGGGTAAAAAAGGAAGAATCAGGAAAAGGGGTAAAAATAAAAGATGGCTATACTACTAGTCTCTCCTAGTTCATTGAAAAGAAATGTTTGTGCTAAAATCATTTGGAGAATTTTTTATGCCCATATCTTGTACTCTGAGTAACTACTTTAAAGATAACAATATGAAATGTATTAACTTCTGTTATTCTCCTATTATTTTGTTATGAAATTTTGTTTTACTTTTTGCCATAAAATAAAAAAAGAAGAATCAAGATATATCATGTACAAGTATAAATTCCCTTTGATGAATGTGTACCAGTAAAATGAATTAAAAAAAAAAAAAAACCTTTGGATTATTTTTGGAGCTAGTCAGTCTAGGTCTGAAATCCAATAGAAGTTACTAAAGAAGAAAATATAAATTTTAATGATAATTTTCCCTTATTACTAATTTATGTTTCTTTTGAATCAATCTTCTTTTAAAACCAACTTTAAAGGCATTAAAATATAATATCCATTATTTTGTTACTTTTAAAAAAGCTTCTTTTTTAACTGATTCAAGTGTATATCAAAAGAGAGGGAAAAGTATATAAAGATTTCCCTCTGCCCCCACACATGCAAAGCCTCCTTCATTAATCTCTTCTAACAGAGGATGAACATATCATTACACCTGGAGTCTATAATTTATATTAAAGTTGACTCTGGATGATGTACATTTTATAGGTTTGAACAAATGCATAATAACATGCATCTACCATTAAAGCATCATACAGAATAGTTTCACTGCTCTAACATTTTCTACACTCTGCCTATTCATGTTTTTCTTCCCTTTAGAAAAATAAGATTTTGGGCTGGTGAGATAGCTCAGTGGCATAAGCGCCTGCCTGGCAAGCGCAAGGTCCTGAGTTCGACTCCCGGAACCCACATAGGAAAAAAGGGCCGGTGATATCGTTCAGCATTACGGGCGCCTGCTGGCACGTGAGGTCCTGAGTTCGACCCCCGGTACCCACCCCCCAAAAAAAAAGAAAAATAGAATTTTAAAACGGAAAATTAAAACTTAGCTATGCTCACTCTGTCATAATACTCTTCTTTCTGTACTGGTGTACCTAACAGAGACATGCAACAATCTGGAATAGATAACCAAGAGTGTTCAGAATCCGATACAACTAGAATTTAAATTGATTGACATTGATGGGGAAACACTTAGATTTTTTAACTCATTTTTAGTCTTAAAATAAATTAGGATTTGTTAACTATTTTATTTTTTTATTTTTATTGGTACACATTTGCAGTAAATAGTGATTATATTTATTGCAGGTATTGACAATTTTAATGTTAAAATTAAACCTATTATTTACCCTGCATCCTCTAAAATAATTCTGTAAAAATACTAGATAGAAATGGAAAAATGTCTCCCTAGTATGAAAATGCAATTTCACTGTGACTATTCCATGCCTTAGTCTTCTATTTTTACCTAGCTTTTACATGGCTTAATCTTATACTGAGTAATATTTTTCTCCAAAATGTATTTGTACATTCTCTAATGCTTGAGTTTGTTAATACATAAGAATGTTTACTTGTTGTCTTTAAAAAAATAAATAAATAATTTCAAAAAAAAATAGAAATGGAAAAATGTATTTTTATATTGATGGGACAAGAATGATTTTTCTTTTTAAACAAGAAAAACTTAAAATCCAGTAATTTGAAGAATAAAATAACAATGAAATAAAACTAAAATTTATGGAACAAATAAATGAAAGGCAAGTAAAATTGGGAAATATATTTGTGGTACCTAAGATAAAGTATTTTTAAGTTTATATTTCCTACTATGTAAATAATTCCTGCAACCTAATTTTAAAATAGGCAGAAAACAGTTCATAAAAAGTAGTATAGGTAACGTAAATAGGTAACGTATAGGTATAGGTAAATAGGTAACGTATAGGTTTTGTTTCACTCATGATAAATTTAGGAGATGTCTTGTACATCAGATTTGTGAAGATCAAAAATTTTGTACACTGTTGACAAAGAATGGAACAATATTCATTTCTTACACTCTTAGTGGTACTATATATAAATGAGGCATTTCAAGGACAATTTAGTACTAATTGGAAACTATCTATCTATGTATCTATCTATATATTTATCTATCTATTTATTTATATTAGTACATGCTTGTGATGCATAATGAATACATTCATCATGAGGTGGTACATATATATATTGCATCTTAGTCTTTTTTGCTTCCCCTTCCCATCCTCTCCATCCCCTCTCCCCCTTCCTAGATCTCTTTCTCTTGATGAGAGAATTCCATTTGTAATAATTTAATGTGCAGACATGTTTTTGTGTATTCCTTAGAATGTATGTTTTAAGTTAGTAACAGTTTCATAATAACAAAAGAAGGGACACAGTGTAAATATTGATAGATGGCTGGTTAGACAAATATGGTAGACACATGAAATACTGTAAAGTTGTTAAAGGAATGAGATAGATTAGTATCCTAATAATGAAAAATATAAATGAGGAAAATAATATACAAAATAATACATAAATCTATTCTTTATATAAAATGAATATGTACACTCAACTTTCTTTTTTTCTGCACATAGTATACAAAAGAATCCAGTACCAGGGATCAAATCTATAAGAGAAAGGAAATTGTAGATGGAGAAATTGTTCACTTTTTATAGTATTTTAGTACTTCCTAACTTTAAAAAATCCATATTAATGGATTTAATACATGCTAAACTTCTTAGGTGAAGTATTATATATTTTGAAAGATAGTGCATAAAAAATAAGAAGGGAGAGGTCTTGGGGATCTCTTTGATGCTTTCAATGGATACACTGCCTCAGGTTCTTGGGGTGTTTGCTTCAAGTACGAACTGACTGTGTTATGGGAACCTCTCTCTTTTGGTTTATGCATCTTATTCCTGCATCATCTACCTTCCGTTACTCTCTAAGATTTTCTGGCTTTCTGACTAGACCTTTCCTTCATCAATACTTATTGTTTTCAGGCTCTCCTTGCCTTCTTTATGCAACTGATTTCCTGATTTGTTGCTGAGGCTTACTAATCTGTACCTTGATTGGAATATGTCTCCTAACAGTTCATATGTTGAAAACTTAATCCCTATTATCATAAGTTAATGGTATTTAGAGGTGGAGCCTTTGAAAGGTAAGTAGTATTAGATGAGGTTGAGTAGGGGCCCCATAATGGCATTAGTGGTTTTCGAAGAAGGAGAAGGAGGAGAAGGAGAAGGAGAAGGAGAAGGAGAAGGAGAAGGAGAAGGAGGAGAAGAAGAAGAAGAAGAAGAAGAAGAAGAAGAAGAAGAAGAAGAAGAAGAAGAAGAGACCTGAGTTAGTGTGTTTGCACTGTCTCTCCATGTATTGCCTTCCGCCATGTTTTGATGCAGCCAGAAGGCCCTCATTTGATGCCAAGCAGGTGCCGGTGCCATGCTCTTGGACTGCTCAGCCTCCAGAACCATGAACTAAATAAATTATTTTGTATAATTTATTTATTCTAAGGTACTTTATTATAACAATAGCGGATGAACAAAGGCATGTGTTTTCTTAGACTCCTGACTACTTTCCAAGGTCTTGACCATGTGTTTCCTCGCTACTCAATTGGTTTGTAGTGGAATATTTGCTCATGCTTGTTTTCCTGCTGTCTTTGGCTCTCGCAGTGTTACTCATCCCTCATCATCTTCTTTCTGGGCATAGATATTGCTTCCCAAGAGGTATAGATTCAACTTGAAGAATGAAAGGAAGCTTTGGGTAAAGATAACCAAAGTAGGGAAAGAAGAGACACTTTTAGCAAGTAGTAGAAGGGACTTGTGAAAGCTGAGGAGGAGAGAGTCACTCTTCAGGAGGTAAACTCTCTTCCTTGATCCTAGGACCACTGCTTGGGGTAGTTTTGCGTCATTCATCCCGCACTTTACTGAAAAGTAGAGGGTACACTAGAGCTCCCTTAAGTGTGGAGGGTAGGCCATGTGGAAAAGAATGACTGAAAGCCTGGGGAAGAGAAAAGTAGTGGGGTCTGGGGTGGGGCACAGGGAGTGGAGGGCAGGTCAAAGACACCCTGTGGAGGAGAGGCTTTCTGAAGAAGGAGTAACGAATATTGGCCCACAGAGTAGAGAGCAGAGAAGGAAAGGCTGGTTCCTCTCAGAAGAAACCAGCGGGGAGAAGAATCCTTCCCATTTGCTCATTTCCTGCCTTCCACCAACTGATGCCATTATCAGCCTGAATTGCACTAGCAGCTTGTGCCAAGGAAAAGGAGACCTGTCCTGCATACCCTCCTGTCTCTTTTCATTGGGCTGCAAAGGACCATATCACCCTGCCCTTTGAACATTAAGTTTATAAAAATGGGCTGCAGAATCTGTTACATTTTTCCCTTGTAATTGATGATAACCATTAAGAATGAACATCAATTTTTTTCCACTTTAAATTACAGGTATTTATTTACTTCAATGTTTCAGATTAAAAGATTCCACTTTATCTGAATCAAAGATAGGCCATGTGCAGCACTGATTTCTCATGAACAGAACAAGAAGAGACCATCGACTCCGCGTAGGTCCCTCTGGTCTGGATACTTCCGCACCCACCCACCAAGGGTGATGAGGGAGACAGGGCTTCTAGTACCCGAGGGGAGGTCCTGGCTCCCAGCTGCACGAAGGCAAGCCTCAGGGCTGCTGCTGCCAGGCTCACAGCCGCAGCAGGTGTCCCCAAACCCCAATGTCCTGAGCCCCCTGTGGACCTGGGATGGTGACAGGAGGGCACTCACTCTGAGAGGCAGGATGTCGTCGGTTTGGTCCACCAACAACACTGTGTGGTCAGTGGCTGCAGCAACCTGCAAGATGCACGCACCTATCACCACTGCCGATGACCGTCACATGCTTGATGAGGATCTTCACAGAGTCCGAGGGTGATGAAGACTATGGTGCGGAGGCGGCAGCTCCGGAAGGGATAGGTGGGGGGAGAAGAACGCAGGACACTGAGGGCCCAGCAGCCAGGCGACTTCCGGGCGCTGAGGCCCCGCCCAAGAATAACATCATTCTTGAATTCGAGCCCTTTGCTCTCATAACACAATTAACAAATATTCTTGTCCTTTATGACACCAAAATCAAAGGCAACAAAAGTAAAAGTAGATAAACTGGAAACATCAAAATTAACTTCTGCTGACCAGAGGACACAATGAACAGAGTGAAAAGGCTGTCTGTGTAATAAAAGAAAATAGTTGCAAATAATGTATGATATGGTGTCGATATCCAGAATACAAAAATAACTTTTACAACTTAACAACAAATAACCCAAGTGAAAAATAGCGAAGAACATGAATAGACATTTCTCCAAAGAAGATCTACAAAAAGCCAATAAGCACATATTCAACATAATTATTAGGGAAAAGCAAGTGAAAACCACAAGAAGATACAACCTTATATGCATTAGGATGACTGCTATAAAAAAAAAAACGAACTAGAAAATTACACGTGTGAGTATATTGAAAAGTAGAATTGATGAGGGCTTTCTCTTTGACTAGGCTTTAGTCAGGACCTTCCAAGTCCTCTTCCCCAACTGGCCTTGACCTTTGGCTCTTGCACACATCTTTGTATTATCCAATTTATTCTTTTTTTTTTTTTTTTTGTGGGTACCGGGGGGTCGACCTCAGGACCTCGCGCGCCAGCAGGCGCCCGTGCCGCTGAGCGATATCACTGGCCCCTTTTTCGTATGTGGGTTCCGGGAGTCGAACTCGGGCCCTCGCGCTTGCCGGGCAGGCACTTAAGCCGCTGAGCCATCTCACCGGCCCTGTATTATCCAATTTAAGCAAGATTTCTGCTAAAGATTTAGCAAGAATTTCTGTACCTCAATATCTGATCAAATTCTTCATTGAGCACCATTACAAGTGATGTGAATACACTAACCTGCCCTCGGCAAGAATCCTGTCAGATTGGTTTAGCCAGAATCCTCCTTAGCTCCAAAGTTTTCTCTCAGTAATTTTCCATCCACTCATCTCTACTCTGCTCTAACCCCACACTGCTCTTTGGCTGTAAAACCCCACTTGCCCATACTCTATGCAGAAGGTGTACAGTTCTCTACAGGGGTCTCTTTCCTTATTACAATAATGAGTGAAAAAAGAAATCTGCTTTTGCTATTTAACTACTGTCAGAATCTGGCTTTTCTCTAACAAAACTTTCACGCACTGTTAATGGGAATACAACATGGTACAGTCACTGTGGAAAAGAGTAGAGGTTCCTATAAAAGTTAAAAATTATAATTGCCACATTACCCAGAAATGACACTATAACCCAAAAGAATTGAAAGCAAGGTTTCAAAGAGATTATCTGTGCATTCATGTTTATAGCAGCATTATTCACAATAGTGTAGGGTAGAAGCAAACTTAAGTGTCCACTGATGAATGAGTGGATAAATAAAATATGATCTATTCATTTTATGGAGACTTGAAAATTCTAACATGTGCTGTAACATGAATCAAACATAAGGATATGCTAAGTGAAATAAAAGTAACAACATGACTAATAGTGTATGATTCCATTTAAATGAGGAACTTAGAGTTGTCAGATTCACAGAGAAAGAAAGCAGGGTGGTGGTCAACAGGAGCTAAGCAGAGCAAGAGCTGGGAGTTATTGTTAACAAATACAGAGTTCACTCTTTGCAAGATATAACAAGTTCTGGAGATTATGCAACCATGTGCATGTATGTAACCCTGCTAGACTGTACACATAAAAATAGTCAAGATGGTATATTTTATGTGGGTTTTACCATAATTAATAATTAAAAAGAAAGACAGGTTCTCTATCTGTGTGTGTGTGTGTGTGTGTGTGTGTATGTGTTCCTAGGCTTACTACAAATAACCACCCTTCCCCATAGGAAATAGATAAAATAAGGTGACCTTCTTGTTATGAAAAGGCCAGATACAGACCACTAAATTCTCATTCTTTGCCTCAAAAATGATGAGATGAAATATTGTCTTCACCTAACCTGGACAAAGTGACAGCCAATTTATGTGACCACGCTTTATTCAGGTTTCATATCTCTGCTTAGACTCATGGACCCTGACTTGCCCTTGAATTTAACAAGCACTGGAACATGGAACACCCCCTTTCCTCCCTTATTGGCTGCTATGTTTTGGATCTAAAACGTCCCCCAAAGGTTTTGTGTGTGGAAGGTGATTGGATTATGTGGGCGCTATACTCATCAGTGTACTTATTCACTGATAATGAGTTCAGTAGCTGAATGTGCTGTCAGGAGGTGGGTTACTGAGGGTGTGACCTAGAAGGGTGTATTCTTGTCCTCTGTTCCTCCCTTCTCTTTCTGTTCCTGGCTGCCATGACATGAGCAGCTTTCATCTGCTGTAGCCCTCTGCCATGCTGTTTCTGGCTTGGAGCCTGCCAACCACAGATTGAAACCGTGGGCCAAAATAATTCTCTCTTAAACTGAAAATGTGGGTATTTTGTTCCAGTGATGGGAAAGTAACTAAGACAGTGACTCTTCCCTAAAACGGACTTACCACGGAGAAACACACTTTTGGCCAGCTATCTGCTCATGCCAGGCATTTACCCACTTCCTACCACCCAGTCCTTGCTATGCCCCTCCCTGTAAGTGGAAAACCCTTTCTGCTTGACCTTTAAGAAGCTTATAGATGCTACTGTTAATGAGTACCTCCCCATGGTAGTAGACTTTCAAATAATATCTCTTTACCTAAGTCCAGATTTGTTTTTATTTGATGCTTTCAAAGTATGAGAATAACATTTGTCCCATTTAACATATGGAATATAATGAAATGACAGTTAATGCATGGATTGTTTATACACAGTAGGTAACACATATAATTGGAATATAAGAATCTATTTTTGCAGTATGTTCATATACATTTTAAGTGTGCTAGCTGTACTTCATATTCTTGTCCTTGAATATTATAATTTTTCTATATAATATTTTATTTGCAAAAGAGTTATTCTGTTTTATGGCTTGTTAGGCAATACTTTTAAATTGAAAGTTTAGTTCATAAAAACGTCAAATTGAAGATTCAAATACTTGCATAGGAGAAAAAAGGTTTAGGATTGGCTAGTTTGTTTTTTTGTGTGAGGTTTTATACCAACTCATTTTATGGTTGCCACTTTCTTGTTTGGACCCTATCAAATTATGAATTGAAAGAGAAGAAAGGTGTCCTTTGTAGCAAAAATTTACACTTTAAACTGCAACTAGTACATCTTAGAAGTGTTCTGATTTTAAATTCACGTGTTTTAAAATTATTTCCTTTTTATTTTTAAATTACAATTGTTTACAAGCTTTCAGGCAGAATTTCACATAGAAAAATTTAATAAATCAGTAACCACATAATTAACTGAGCAAACATTCTTACTAAGAGATATTCACCAGTGTAGCTTAAGGGGATACTAAAATAAAGCAGACTTTCAAGGTCAAATTTAAATATTTTTATATTAGAAAGGCCCGTTCTGGGTTTTTCCTGTCTCTTACCTTTAAAAAAATTTTTTTTTCTGTATTTAAATAGTAAGTTTTGAGGAAGACATGATGCTTTGTGTCACTAGCTTTGATATCAAGTAAAACATAAGTCTTGTGTTTCATAAGCTCTTTGTATTTTTATATTAAAATTTCCATGTATTGAGCCCCGTGTGAAAGATGATGAGTATGAGATGACTACACAGAAATCCTTCTACAGTGATTTGTTCTTCTTGTCTGCTTCCTAGGCTTATCTCAGCCAGAATGCTTCAGTTCCAAAATTACCCATTCACACTGTCCATGCATTTGACTGACTTTGTCTATTTATTAACTTTCTGATGCTTTTGTGCTCTTATGTGAGATATGGACAAATCTCAGGGTAGCAGGACATTCTTTTTTTCTCTCCCTATTACCTTCATTTCTAGGTCCTAGATTATCTAAATTCATTTGTGTGTTGGGATGATTATATTCAAAAAGAGTTGAGGGGACTTTGGGGAAAATCATAAAAAACTTTTTCTCTGCTGTGGATTAGCATGTTAGTGGGTGAAATGGAACTAGGAAACATTGACAGTATCAATTTAAATCTTTTCACCTCCCAGATGAGAAAATTAGGACAGGAAAAAATTGGCATTTATCCTACACCATCTGAGTGACAGAGCAATGGTTTAGACAGCTGGTTATAGTCACAGGCCCGTATGATTACATTGCCTTTGTTTTAAACCAAATAAATGGTAACTTGCATAAGAAATAAGTCATCAATCTTTCTACTTTGCATGTGGGACAGGAAGAGTGAAAGAGAGCTTGCACTTTAGACTCAAAAGGCAAGGTATCTGGATTCTCCTGACAGTGCCAGACTCCGATAATGTGGTATTATGATAAACTAGTATCACTGGTTAGGTGGTACGTAAGTACAAATAGATGGGCTATAAGATCTTTTGCTTAAACCAGATCATCCTACTGCTTTCTACTAAATGTTTTCTTCTTAAAGACTTAGGAGATCTTGATTGTAGTTTCTTAACTTGAAACAAAGGATCCAGATTAGCTACTATCACTTTAATCATTCCATGATGGCAGGCAGATAGAATGCTTTAGGAGAAACACTTTGGTGGCCAGAGTATAAAATCAGCTGCCCAGATTATAAAGAGCTATCACAAATGGTGCATTGAAAACTACAGTTGTGTAGGCCTGCTTTTCAGAGGAGCATCATGTTTCAATAATTAAATGGTACACTTTTTTATAGTGAAATTTGTATAATCAAAAAGGAAGCTGAGAGGAAATATGGCTCTGGAAAGTTGGACAGTTCCAGGGGGCTAGGTGGCCAACATTTATTAGTTCTAGGGGCTGACAAGGAGTAGGAATACTTGACCCTCTCATGATTTTGGTTGCCCTTCCCTAAAATAATGCATTAATATCCTTCTGGAAATAAGATCCATGAAATTAGATTCCCAAACTAAGTGTTTAATTATCAAAACTATCTTGATGTTTTTCCTCTTATGTTTGTTTATGGTCTGAAAAATTCATAGTAACTATACACTTGTATTTCAAAACAGTCTTATTCCTTTAAATCTGACATAGATACAGCGGAAAGTCCAAAGATGTCTTATTTGGGTAGCGATTGACTTAATATAGCAGGGTTCAGATGCCTCATTTCAGACCATCTCTGGCGCTTGCAAAATCCATCCATTTGTTCATTTCTCTGGTAGACCCTTTCTGTTCTTGCATCTATACCAGTGTGTTGTGATAAATAATGCAGTGCCTTCCCAACAGTTTCCTTCGCCATTCGAGGGGTACATTTTAAAAAGAGAACAAGTGACACAGAAATGGAAATTAACCCCAAGCCTGCCAGCCTCCGTCAGGAATAATGGCATCATATAATTCCAGGGTTAAATGAGAAGTAGGTGCCTTTTGCTGAGTTCGGTTCTTTGTCCTTGCTTTAGTGTGTCATTGTAGCAACTGTCATGTAAGGTTAATGACAGCCCCTCATTACCCTTGTCAAATATGTAATAATGTGGCCCAACAACAGGTCTGAATGGCTTCTGCTTGTCAGACCTCTATGTTTTGCCTACCAGATGGTCACTGTGTTTGGAGAGGCCCTTGCTCAGATCCATCACACTGATATCCTTAACACGTGTGTGCGGGAAGCTTTTACCCCTGATGGGACAGTGTGTGGCTAGAATACTAATTGAGCACAGCAAGACAACTGCAGACTTCACCCTCTCTCCTCCCCCAAATCCCTGTTAGCTTTTCTGTGAGGCTCCAGGAGGAAAGACAGCAGATAGGACCTTCCTTGCCTTTCTCTTTCTATTATTTCTAGCTATACACAACACTTTTCAGCTGTGATATGCACCCGATTTCAAACCCTTTATTTGGATCACTTAAAATGTAGCACCCATGAAATTTGCACACATTCTATTCTTGGAGATGTGGAAACAAAGGAGGAAAGTGGCAGGGGGCAGGGCTTACTGGAAAAGAGCTACAGTCCAGGTGGCAGGAAACTAGACTCCCAGCCGTGACCTTGTGCAGAGTCACTTCTTCCTGTCTCAGTTGACACTCACCCTGTCCACAGGAAGGTCTCCTGGCTAAAGATGAGAGAGACACTCATGCCCGGCTGCAGGAAGGATTCTCCGTCCTCTCTCAGAGGTCCTTCGATGGGCCCTTGCTTTTCTCATCATCAGTATTTTTTTTTTTAACATTAGGTCACTTTCTCAAAAGTGAATAGTGGCTCCCAGTTGCTTCTAAAATCAACTTAAAAGCTAAATAGCATGTGCAAAATTAGCTATATGACAAGCTATTTTTTCCCTTGCTGATTTATTCTCACAGTTTTTCAGGCTATCCATACCTCTTCAGGCTAAATCTGTATTTTTTTCTGTGCAAATGTTTTCTTAACCTCAAATCTTTGCTTTGTTCCATGTGAATCTCTCTGATACTCTCTTTAATCAATCCCTATTCTTCAAAACCATGTCTTAAAGACATTCCTGAATATATTTTGCCCAATTCAACACACCTCTGAAATCTCTGCTTCTCTATGTATTCCTAAAAACACAGGGAATTTCTTTCCATAGGACTATATGTTAAAAAATAATACTTTTCAGGAGTTTAGGAATCATTCTAATGATTTTTGAAAACAAAAAATTTGTATTGGTTGAGACTAAGTTAAAAGACAGAATATGGTAGGGAGACTCGTGTTTGGGCCTTTTCATTCTGAGTTTAGTTCTTCTTTCCTCCATAGCAGATGACCCACTTCCTACATTTCCTCACTGAAGAGCTTGACGTTATCATTTGTGTTCATGTTCTTTCCCACAAAAGATCCCAAACGCCTTGAGAGGAGATGAGTAGAGGTTTCCCTTTTGGCTCTGACAGACCAACCTGGTTCTGTGGGTGGGCACAGGGAGCAACCATCTTGTGGAGTAGGTGTAGCTATCTGCAAGTCACACTGCAGTGATGATGCCAACTTCCTTTGTAATCTCCGTTATGCTTTGCCAGATCACCTTCCCTCTCCTGAACTAACTGAACAAGTGACATGTTCTTTACATGATCCACCTCTGAGACCATGAGTGACTGTGAAGCAGTCTTCATAAGCAAAATGCTGTGTTAGGTTTTGGAGGGAAGAGATGCTCACAATCTGGCAGGAAGGACATACCTGTCCAGTCCTCCACTTGGGGTGGGGAAACCTACTTCCCACAAACCTGATGACCTAGGGAGTGATGATGAGGTAAGTGAAATAAACTTAGGCAATTTTGTTCAGCCTTTCAGGATGGGAAAGGAAATAAAGCCTTAGGCATTTCTAACCAGTCTCCCAGGAGGAAGATGCTATTTCAAATGATTTTAGATTTGGCTTTTGCTGAGTTTCCCATTTTTCTCTATCAACTATGTGAAAATTTTAGCACATATTAAGTAAGTTTGCTTTTTAAATGAGATCTCAACCACTACAAGATACTTCTATTTTTGCTTTGATTCTGGATATGTTTCCCCCAAAAGTTTTCCTTATATCATTTCATTTAGTCGTATTCCTCATCAAAATCACATAGCACAGATGCCTTACTTCCATAGCATGTCTAAGCTATAGTGATAATTTACTCCAAATATCAGAGAAGTTATACTGTGTATTTATTATTTAACAATCATACTTTTGTCTCTGAGTATTTATGGGACATCTAATATATTATTATTCAAAATTATAGAAGGTAATATTATAAAATTCTTTGTTTAATACTATCTAGTGGTGGAAACAGGTATGTAAACAGATAAGGCTTACCATTCAAAATATCTTCCTACTCCATATTTTTCCCAATCTGATCCAATTTTCTCTCACTTATTATATTCAAATCTGTACTCTTCCACATCTGATTCTGTGGGTGGCCATGTAAGTCAATCTTATAAATTCTTGTATATTTGTATATCTTGTATTATATCAGTTTCTCTAGTACACACTGACTGATGCAACACTTCTCTGACTTCACTAGTTGCAATATACACTGTAGCATCAATCCGCTGGTTTCTACCATGTATTTTCCGTCTCCACCTCCTGCCTCTACTTGCCTCTTTTCCAGTGAGGATTCAGCAGTGGATCATTATAATTACTCCCTTGCAAATGCCCTCAATTGCTTTGCCCCTGTTTTCACCCACCATATTTTCTACCCACAATATTTTTTGGCAAAACCCCGAATCGGGATAAATCCAACCATCTGTCTCCCCTGTGGCTACATCTCAGCAGTTGATTGTAGCTGGTGAAAATTATAAACTGGCTAGATAGGTTTTCCTTCAATTTTATCAACACTGGTTCAAACGAAGACTTCATATAGCCCCGAAATCTCACTACGTGTCTCTGTTAAGCAGCACCCAGAAGACCACTTGTAGTATATCTATTCTTCTCTCTTCATTCTCCCCATTTCCTTCCCCTGGGCAGTTCTTGCCCTATATGTTGGCTTCCTATTTGGACACCTCCCTTTCATCATTCACACTGCATACAGAATGATTTTTTAAAATGCAAAATAAATTATATTTGTCCCCTATTAAAGTCACTAAAATGACATCCAATCACACCAGAAAAGAGTGCAACTCCTTGAAGAGGCCTGGACTCACCCTATGTGTCTATCTGTGACATCACCTCTTAGCCACTCTCTGTCTAGTTTTCCTCTGCCCTTGGCCTTCTCTATCACACCAGCCTCTGGTCTTTGTCTCACACTTCCTGCTTTCCCTTAGTCCAGATCACTCCTTTCAGCCTCAAGTTCAGCACCACATCCTCAGAAGTTCCCCTCCATTTCGAATTGTTTGCTTATCAGTTCTTCATGGGCACGTGGAGACATGTAGGACAGAGTAACCACTGCAGAGGCTTCTGAAATAAACCATGCAGTGGTTAGAAAACCTGGAATGAGGACTTGGAGACATTTTTTATCATCGAGTATTTTTATTTAGCTCTTTTGTTTTCATAAATTTATGTTTTATTTCTCAATTTAAACCAAGAGTTTCTGGAAACAGAGGCTTTTAAAAATAAAAATAGTGGTTTGTGTCTTCCTGAATTCGTAATAGCTGCTCAATAAATATTGGTTGATTTTATAGTGGATTAAGACCAGGGAGATCTTTTTACTTCTCTGGATCTGTGAATATTTCTTAGACAAAAATGGGAAGAAATAGAGGGAATGGTGTAAGGAATGCCAACTGCCAATCATCATTCTTTCACTGACTGGTTCCATCTTCTAAAACCAAAGATTGCTAGTCTGTAATGCAGAAGTTGCAATAATTCATACTTTACAAATTTGAAAAATGAATAAGATAAACTTGAAAAGGACATTGATTATTAGGAAAGGCAGCCCTCATTCTTAGGCTCTCAATGCAATGCAAATCCTCAAAAACACCATTGATCATGTCACATCTGCCTATCAAATTGGGGCTCAACTGAAATCACTGGGCCCTTAATTTTAGTCTGCTTTTGGAGACAGTGTGACAGAGGATTATAAAAGCTGTGTGGTGGTTTAGTTTGGAGCTGCTTTCTATTTCCCTTGTCTAAACTACTTTAGAAAAGAAAAAAGAAAAAGGACAGCTGTGGAATGAGCCTGTTCAGCAATCTGTTCTTGCCTATCATCTTGCCCCACTGTCTGTGTGCTCCTCTGGGAAGGAATACTGGGGAATAGATGGCAGGAAATCACAAGCAAATTCCGGTACTTATTGGGGAGTGGAGATGGGCAGGGAAAGCACAATGCTTACTATAAAATGCAGTAGTGGAGCCAGTTACTCCCTTGGGGCTCTTTGTAGGAAGTGGCCTTTCTCCTTGGAGACTGAGGCATTTGAAATTAATTGTTTCCATTTTACAAAAATACTTCACCTGAAATAAAAGGAATAAAATTCTATAATGCAACCACAGCCCTCCTTTATAAAGATGAATATGAATACACCTGCCCATATGCCACAAAATCACGCAGTACAGGGTAATGTGTAACCCGATGGTCAAGGGTCGTCATGCCAACAGTTTTCTTGGTGGTGGCATTGTCCCTTGTGTGTAAGCAGTATAGGTTTGCACATGAATTTTGTGTGGTATGTCCTGTTGTGTCAGGCAAACTGGTAAGCTTACATGTTCTGCTCATTCTTGGTGATTTTTATCTAGGAGAACGAGAATCTTTAGTCCTTCTTGTCCAGAGTATAGAGACTTAGCTTTTAAAATACAGAGTTGTGTATGTGCCATCCAATTCAACCTACCAATCCACAAAACCTTCCCAGAAAGTAATACCCCAACATTTTCTTAAGAACTCCTGTGTGGTTGTTGATGCTTTGGGTTTGACTTCTTTCTTAGCCTTAATTTCCTTCCTCCTTCACTCCCTTCACAGACCCCATGTCCCAAGCCTTTGTTCTCCCCCCTGTTTTAAAAACACAAGCTGCTCTTGCACATTTCTGTGCCACTGCTTAGCTTGTTCCTTGACCTGGCATTCTTCCGTGTTTCCTTATCTACTTGAGAAACTCACTCATTCTACAAATCCCCTCTGAGATGCTATTTCTTCCTTGAAGTTAGAAACATGTTTTAATGCCCTTCCTCACTGATCTTGGCAGATTAAATTACCACTGTCCCCAAGCATCTCCACTGCCTCATTTACACTATTATTTTTAGCACTGATTCTACATTTTGACTTGTATAATTTGTGTTTTTGTGTCTCTCTCCCACAGGAGGCTGTGAGTCCCTTGGAGAATGAAGTTCTCTCGGTTTCATTTTTGCAAACTTCATGGAGACTAAAATGATGCCAGATATATAGTTGGTATTCAAGGAATATATGTACCACGGAAGTAAACCTAAGGTAATTCTCAGGTACATCAGACTGACCTTCTCCTCTTCTCCAAGCATCTGTCACATGAAATCTGTGTTTAAGGGGTTGTTGGTGCCTTGATTTCTCTGTTGTTCAAATGCTTCTTGAAAGAAAAATAAAATAGAAATAAAAGTAACATAGACTGCAGTATTTTCTACAAGCAGAAACTGAAGGGATATTTTTTCAGGTATTCTTCCCCATGGAAGGTCTCTCGGCTTTTGAATCTACAAATTGATGTCAGGTAAGTTTTCAGTCTCAGTTTGGAGGCATTTGTTTTTATCCATATATACTCTATTGGAGAGGAGGAAACATTATGTCAAAGTCATGTGTGTGTTCATTTTTGTCTTCCTCCTAAGGAGAGAGGCACTTACAAATTTGGGTATGAGGGTTAAAAAGAGCAAGATAATAACAACAAGCAAAAATTGCACAGCAATTTGCAGCCTACAAGCCCTTCAATCTGTTATGGCATTTAACCCTCAATACAATCTTGTGAGAATGGTATTATTGCCCCCACTTTGCAGAGGAGGAAACTCAGGCTAATGATGTTTAAGTGACTTCTCTAAGGTTATATAAAAGCACCAAGACTGACAGAATGCTATTTATTCACAGTAACACAAAGTGAGCTGAACTCCAGTATGATTATACTGGATTTTTTCCTATAATAATATGCAACCCTTATGACTGATGACAATGTAGCAGACATTGTTCTGAGTGCTTTCCATGTATTAACTCATTTAATCTCCAAACCACCGATGAAGTAGGAATGGTTAATTCTCTCCTCATTTTACAGAGGAGAGAACTGAATTTCACAGAGGTTAGGTTCCTTGGTCTCTCTAACATAATTGATGAATGACAGAGTCAAGATCAGGACTGAGGCAATGTGGCTCTCAAACCCATTCCAAGTTCAGTTTGTCTACTCTAGTACACCACCTCTTGCGGAATGATATAAGGTGTCATTGTGAAGGATGACTTGAATGGCAATGGATAAATGCTTAGTGTTTTAAATATAAGATTTTCAAGGTCAACAAAAAAAACATTTCAGACACAGAGAAGTTTTGTGGCTGCAAGTCTTCACCTTGCTTCCAGTTATGACTCAATCCTTCTTACTTCTTGGATACCATCTTCCTCTCACCCACTGCCCAGAACAGCATCCAACACAAATAGGGGGTTTAGAAAAAATAAATTGAATGAAGGAAACAAAGTTCCTTCAATGTTCAACTATCAATAGCTGGGAAAAATAATCCTACTGACCAGTTAGAGAACCAGATCATACGTTTCTTTCAAATTCCACTTCTGCACTCAAGCTGAAACACAATTTTCTTCTCTTTTTTCTTGCCAGAAATTCCTATTTATCTGTATGGTCTCAGCTTAGATATCACTTGCTTTGAGAAACCTTCCTTACTTATCCTCTCTCTCCACAGTCTGAAGCAGGTGCACTCTATGATAATAGATTGTTACTATATTTTACCTTTGAAAGGTATCTGTAATACTCATATACATTTCCTCTAAAGTTATTGTTGTGCGCACACACACACAGACTATGATTTCCACAGAGGCAAGGATGGTTTATTTCGTGTATGTCATTTCTTGGAATACTAAAATTATAGATGTTCATTAAGTATTTTTAAGATGAATAAATGAATGAGTGAATAAATTTAGCAGGAGTCACCCAGAAGTGTTCGTCAATTAATAGGAATGTAGAAACAAAATATATTGTCTTAGCTCAAAACTTAGTTAATAGAGCCTCTTCAGCATAGTTATCTGGTGCCTGAAGGACTGATAATAACAGCAAGGTCCTTCAAGTCTTTGTCTTTTACTTGGAAGGGTTCAGAGAATGGTTATTGTGGATTCCAATTGTAATTGTTACCTCTTATTTTAAGGTTTCATTTTTATTTACAATGTTGATCTGCTCTAACCCAGATCTGACTTGAGGTTGTCTACACCTACTAGTGCTGCATTGGACTTTGTTTATCTTTTTTAAAGTGCAGAAATTTATAGTCATACACACTGAAAAACTCATTTCTTCTTAAGATTCTCAATTTATCTCCTTTCATGAGTTCTTTAATGGTCATGTCTCAGCATTTTTTTGTTGGATGAAGAAGTAGATGGGTAAAAGGAAGTTAGAAGAAACTGCATCTTAGTGTGACCTCAACCAGGTAAATAAAATTAGGATATATTCAGTGGAATTTTTTACTTGAAATTTAAGCTGATTTTAGATGATTATTGTCATCTAAAAAGTAATTAGAAGTAATTATTATTATGATTATTAGAAGTAATTAGTATTATGATTATTTTAGATAGATTATTATTCCAACTAGTTTATATATTAATGTGTATTTATTTTGGTTTATGCATATTTGGATCTTAGGCTTTTGAACTCTGAATTTGAAAACATACGTGGATTGGCAAATTTACTTTTTTCACAAACTACTGACATTGTGTTCCTCCTCACATCACATGCTGTGAAGATTTTTCTGTTCAAGTGGTTTATTTATAAAGATATTTATAAAGATATTTTTTCTTTTTCTTTTTTTCTCCCCTCAGTACTGTTATATAAGCCCAGTGCCCTGAGCTACATCCCCAGCTCTGTTTTTATTTTTGAGACAGGGTCTAACGAAATCATTAAATTGCCCAGGCTGAACTCAAATTTGCAATCTTTCAGTTTTAGTCTCCCAGAGTGCTGGGATTACAGGTGTGTGCTACCATGACAGGTTCCTTTTTTTTTTTTTTTTTTTTTAATGAAAACCAAACTGAAAAAAATAGTGATTTTTGGTGACTGTTTAAAAACAATGCTGTTATCTGTCTTAGAATTTAAGTTGATTGCCAAACAGATAAAATTATATTTTCTCACTTTCATAGCAATGTAATCTATCCTACATAGATTGCGTCTATCCATAGACATAATGGTGTTTTACTCATGAAGTTTTTGTGTGTGTGCATAGGGGGTTTTGTTTTGTTTTATTAAATATCTACCACACTAGATTTTTAAAGATTTTGTTTGTTTATTTAAAGATAATTTTATGATGTCATGTGCTATCTGAGTGGGAAGGCTGACAGTGCTATACTTACTCTTCTCAGTTGGCTTTTATTATCTTATTGTTTAACCTTTAAAATTCTAGGGCCGGTGATACAGCTCAGTGGCATAAGCACCTGCCTGGCAAGCGTAAGGTCCTGAGTTCGGTTCCCAGTCCCCACATAAAGAAAAAAAAAATGGATTAAAATTCTAAAAGATTTTTGGAGGAAGGTGACAGATACTGCCAATTGTGTTCCAGTATGAGTTCTTTTCTTCCAATTTATCAATTAAATCCCCTGCTTCTTTACTGGTTAAAGACCACATTTCTAAGACTCTTTGATGAGCGTGACCAAAGGGCAACGTTTTGGCCTGTTAGATGTAAGAGGAAATGTTATGTGTTACTTTCACAAAATGTCCCTGTGGATAGAGCTAACGTTTTTTTTTCTTTTTAAATCCTCTTTCTTTCTCCTAGCTAGAATGTGGGCAAGAGAGATACATTGTGAGGAGTCTTTCTGAGTGTTAGTTGAAGTCAAAGGCTGAAAATAAATAGCAGAGCAGTGAGATAGAATCAAATCCACCAGGTACATTGGACTTTGCTTAGGATAATAATATATTTTGTCTCATTGGGCCCTGTTATGTTGTATGTTCTGCTTTTATTTTAATTTAAACAATGAGTGAATTTAATGAGGTTTGGGTAGGTGGGTGTTCAGAATTGTGAAATGATTTGTCCTTGCAGGAGTTTTGGAGTTGGATTCTTGGGTGGTTGGGATCCCTGTCGCAGGACTTGTGTGAGGTCTGAGCATCTGGTGTCCTGGTTTCCAAGGTGGCAGGTGTTGTCAGTTGCTATCCTAGGAGACGTACACAGGCAGAGTAGGTGTGTGCAGCTGGAAAGCATGAGTGGTACTGCCATTCTGACACCTATGGCAGGGGTGGTGAAATAGTTTCAAGTGAGAATTAGCTGCACATTCCTAGCCGCTAACATTTCATACTCATATTTTGAGCTTAAATATATCTGTGTTTGACCCAAAAGCAAAAATAAACCTTCACTCTAATCCTACTAATTACCTAAGAACATTCAAGTGTTCTTAAACTCTTGATAACATTATTAAACTTTAGTGGATATTTGAAAATGATTCTGATGGCATTTGTTTTAGAAGGAGATTGAAAAAATTATTTAGAAAGAAAGCTTATTAACATAGTAGGATAATTTTAGATAATTACTTCAGGGTTTTAGTTCTGCCTTTGATTCTCTGGTGGAAACCACTTATATATATATATATATATATTTGGAGAGAGAGAGAGAGAGCAGTAGTGTGACTCAGGCCATTGTTCTTATATCAGCCTATAAAATGCATGGTGGTGTAAAAAGTGATATTTATGTGGTCTCTATATTTTGAAGGGTGTTTTATGAGTATTTCTCATACAGACAAGTTCTTAAAATTCTGTCTTAATAATCATGGTTACTGAGATTCTCTCTATTTTGGGGAGTATAGTTCCTTATGTTGGGAAAAAGATGTTACTGATTTTTGGTATAAGTGAATATTTTACACATGCTGATACTTCTGGTGTCTGCTTCAGGGTCAATCTATCTTTTCCAGTAATCTTTCTTCCAGTGTGTGGAAGAAAGTGCTGGGAGTTTGTTTAGGGGCGAGTGTCCCTGAAAGTCATCCAAATCAGTTTAAAGATCTGTTCTTCAGCATATTGGGAATTAATCAATAGATGTCACTGAAGAAGGACTTAATAAGTGGCTCCTTTTAGGCACTGTGCAGCTAGCAGGGACATTGTTTTTTGAAGTATTTGTCATTAAGTGCTGAAAATTATAACTCATTATAATTAAGCATTTTAGAGATGTGTATCTCTAGACTCCTTTCGTATCTTCTAACACTTCAAGGCTGTAGAAAACCAGAACAATTATTGACAAAATTAAATTGTGTTCTGATTGATCACTTAGACAATTTACTTAGCATTGAAGAGTTAAGGCTGAGAAAGAGCTTGCATAAAATAATTGAGCTCTGAATGATTACTTTTCTGTGTTGCTCTATTTGCTACAAAGTATACCAGCACCAGCATATTATTGAATTCCCTTGAAATCACAAAATCAAGGCTAACAGTCTCGAAGAATGTGTTATTTTCAGAAAGTGTCTGGGATTATTTTCCAGATGGAGGTTCTTCCTGAATTCCTTGAATATTTGGGTTATTTTGGAGGGTCAGTGTGAATTACTTAAGTTTTTTTCTTTTTCGTTCTTTAAATCTAGCCTATATCAAATGCTAAAGATCTTTTGTTTAAAAAAGTAATTCTGCTTCCTGTGGTTTACATGATATATTCCCACAGTTATTTATCTTATTTTTAAATTAGTTACAGTTGTATCTAATGTGCTTTAAGAAAAATAGCATAAATGTACAATAAGTGTAGATGTAGAAGGAAAAAGATGTGAGTCGAACCTCCGTCTATCCAGCTTTGTCCCAGTCATCCTGAACTTACACATTTAAATTCCGGTTTCACAGTTTGCTCTCTGTTTTATCTAAAGTTGAGTTCAGAAAGAGAAGTCTTGAAAAACTGATGCAAATCACCTGGACAGAAAAGAATATGCTTTTATTTAAAGACCTGGTTGAGAGGAAATCCATGGTTTCCAATTTCAATATTTAATAACTTTTACAAAAGACTTTTTATTTTTGTTTTGTGAAGTAGGGGTCTCACTATGCTTCCCAGGCTGGCCTCAAACTCCTACTTTCAAGTGACCCTCCCTCTTCAGCATCTTTTTTTTTTTTGGTGGGTACCAAGTGTCGAACTCAGGACCTTGCGCTTGCCAGGCAGGTGCTCATGCCACTGAGCTATCTCACTGGCCCCACTCTTCAGCATCTTGAATAGCTGGAGCTACCATGCCACCAGGTTCAGCTCACAGAAGACTCTTGAATCCAGGTTTTGAGAAAAACATCTTTTCTCTCACATGAGACTCAAATTCCTCTTTGGCAGTAGCAAATGTTGCTTCCCCCTTGTCTTCTACACCTTTGCTAAAATCAGGGAGGTATAGTGGATGACCATCATGAAACTGGCACCACCACTATACTTCTATGGGTCCATCTTCAGTCTTTGTCTTAGTTACTTTCTCATTGTGGAGACAAAATATCCACCAATCACAACTTAACGGAGATGTTTATTTTGGCTCAGTTTCAGCACCCTCATTCCCTGATTGGCTGGCTCCAAGGCAGAAATGGCATGGTGGAAGGGCCGAGTGGAGGAAAACTGCACATGTTGCGATGGCCAGGAAACAGAGAGAAAAGGGAGGACACATACCCTTCCAGATCATGTCCTCCTACCTCCTAACAACATCTGCAGTCACCCAACTCATTAGTAGATACTCATTTGCTGAACTCATTAGTGGATGGACTCCATTTATGAGTATAGTACCCCCATGATCCAATAACCAAAAACTCCCAACCTCTGCATGCATGAGAGTTTGGGGGAACATTCTAGACCTAAACTGTAAGTCTCTCTACCTGGCTTTTGTGTGTTATATTCTGAATCTCAGACTTAAGGCTTTTCAATGTTGTGGGGAAATTACCTTTAGGACATCAAGCGACACATTTTTCTGACCCTCAGACCCTAGGGAAATATGTGCTGGTTGAGAGCTTGTCACTCTACCCTTCTTCCAGGTTGAGAGATGCTGTGATTTTTCATCCAACCAGGAAGTCAGTGGGGAAAGTCAGTTCCTCAGTGGAAGATGATGAAGTGCTATTATCTGTGGGAAAAAAGGGATGTTGTGGAGACATAGAGAACAGCTGTTTACCCCAGGTGGAAAACTAGAAATACCTATTACAGTGTATATCAATATCCATGTCTCTACATCTGTATCTACATGTTAATATGCTCATCTGTATCCATGTCTATGACTGCAGCTTGTATTTATATCTTCATATATCAGAAATATTTAGTCTCTAGTACATTATATGTTGCTCTAAAGATGATCCATTAAATAGATGTAGCTATTAAGAATATTTATTGAATATAGACAATATTATGATTCTGTGAATGTGAAATTCAAATAATCCTAGTCCTACATATCTTGTTCTTCTTTCAACCATTAGAATATACATTGCTTCAAAGGAGGTAAGACAGTCTTACGTTTTGTATGCAGTATACATGTATTATTTATTAACTATTTCTTTATAGGACATTGCTAGGAAGAATACTGTTGGGAGACTATATGACACATTGTATAATTTAAAGCATTCTTATTTTTACATTCTTACCAGGAATCTTAAATTATAATTTTTTAAAGTTGGTGTTTCTGGCTATTATCAAGGAAGGTGCAATTTCTCTACAAAATATTGTTGGTTTTAATTGTTAAAATGTGGATTATAAGACTAATTTTTAAAGCCTGGGTCTGGTAAATAAGCTTAAGATTAAGTCAGAAAAATATAACTAGGAAATAAAGATGTTTAGGCAAGGAACAGTTGTTTTATTGTATTTGGCAATGTGTTCTGAATTTTTTATTCCAGAGAAAGCAATATAGTTTTATTTAAAATGTTATATAGAATTGTTTGAGTTTCTGGTCTCAAAATGATTTGTAATGATGAAATGAAAAAGTCTCCACTGGTAACAGCAGTTTGATTGTAGGCCATGTATTTATTTTTTATTAATTTTCACTTTTTCATCTTAAAATGAATTAACTATCTTGATGGTTTGCTCCAGAGGTTACTGTGTGAAATTATGAGTCAAAATGATTATGGTGCAAATGGAAAACACAGAGTTTATGGCCTTTCCATACAATTAAACTGATATCTGAAATAGAACGGAATGAATTCCACTTCTGAAATGCTTCTTCATATCTTGGTACCTCATACATTATAAATTCTGTAGTGCGAATACATATATAAAAATAAGATACAGGATTTATTCACTTCCAACTAATACTGATAGCAAGTGAGTAAAACATTCTTCAAAGTGGATTTAGGGAGAGAAAAAGAAACAGAAAGTTGGTATGTATTGACTCATAACAAATCTATGCAAAGCCCTGGGAACATATAGCCTCACTATAGATAACACCAGGGCCTCTCTGCTTCTTCATTGGTCTGTTTTCTTTTCCCATCTCCCCTCTTTCTACTTGGCTTTTATCTGTGGTGTTTATAGTCTCAGGCTTTAGGATTCTCTATGTGGTGGGAACATTATGTTTGGGGAATCTGGAGTCACATTTTTAAATCCTCAGACCCAAACGAAGGAGGTGTTTGATAAATACTGTGTGTCTGGGTGCAGAGGGAAGTGCTGGGATTTGCAGCCCTGCAGAATATGGGAGTGGGGGAAGGTCGGCTTCCCAGTGAAAGGGAAGAAGATACTATTTCCAGTGGAAGGAAGAGGATCTGGAGGGACAGAAATAACAGATCACTGCTTTCAGACACGTGTGTGCATGCAAACACATGCACATACACACACGAATCACACACATGCACACACAAATATCTTGGAAAGTTTTTATTTTTACCAGTTTTGAGTTTCATGTAGATCACTGAAGATTTCAGACATTGTTGGAATTGAAAGTTACTTATGGATCCTCAAGTACAAGTTAGGATGAATGAACAGAACGTGTCTTCCACCAGATCAAAAGAACTAGACCCTCAGCTACCTCTTAGTAGTGGCCTTTGTTATGGGTTAAATCATGCGTTCCTCAGATTTAGATTCATAGGTTGACATCTAATTTCTATTATCTAAGAATGTGAACTTATTTGGAAATAAGAGTCTTAACAGAGGTAATAATATTAAGATGATGTTATTGGGGGCATCCTAATCTAGTATTGCTGTTACTCTTACACAAAGGCCAGATTTGGAGACAGAGACATGCAGAAGTGGAGGATGATGTGAAGGGACGTAGTGAGAAGGTGACTATCTAGAAGCCAAGGAGACAGGCCAGGGACGGTGTCCCATACAGTCTTTTTTTTGTGGGTACCGGGGGGACGACCTCAGGACCTCGCGCACCAACAGGCACCCGTGCCACTGAGCGATATCACCGGCCCCTTTTTCGTATGTGGGTTCCGGGAGTCGAACTCGGGCCTTCGCGCTTGCAAGGCAGGCGCTTAAGCCGCTGAGCCGTCTCACCGGCCCCCATACAGTCTTTAGAAGGAAGCACTGCTGACAGCTTAATTTTGTGCTTCTGGACTTCAGAACTGTGAGACAACACATTTCCGTTGTTTAAGACACCCAATCTGTGATATTTTGTTATGGCAGCCCTAGGAAACAAATACAGCCTCAATTACATTTCCTTAAATTTGTAGAATTACTCAATAAATAACCTTTTATTTTCTTTAAAAATTTATCTTCCTCTTTTGCCCATTTTCCTGAAGTCTGAAAGGCTGCTGACAAGTTATATATCCTTCACTCCCTTTTATAAATTAATAGTTTTGTCAAACTGACTATTACAGACTTAGGTCATAATCCAAATAACCCATTTAAACTTGGTGTAAGTGGTACATGCCTGTAATTTTAGCACTTGATAGGCTGAAGCAGGAGGATCAAGAATTTAAGTCCAGCCTGGGGTACATAGTGAGTTCATGGACAGCCTCAACTATACAGCAAGACCTGCGGGAGGGGGGGAGGAGAAAAACCTATTAAGAATGGGGAGGTGGTAAATAATTTATTAAGTGGTTTATTAATGGTTAGGGTTTTAACTAAACTTTACTAAGTTGGGAAACAATATCTTGAGAGGATATAATTGCTAAGGAGACAGGTTCTAGAACTGAATTCCCTGCCCTTTGAATCTCAGCTCTGCCATTCACTGTGTAATCCTGGCTCAATTACATAATCCTGCCTTGTGTCAGTTTCTTCTTTTGTAGTATGAGAGATAATAATAGCTGAATTAGGGCTAAATAGGTTAATAAATAGAAAGTACTCAGCAGAGAGCAGGGGAGTTCCTAGAGGCTAGCTTTTGTTCCCTTTCTTTCACTCATTCTTAAGACCTTGGCATAAGACTATTGCAAATGTTCCCAGTTGGAGGAATGTGTAGATGTCCCTGTCTCATGATACACACCACATAGGTATATTTCTAAATAGCATCACTGCTGCATTGGCTTGGGAAATCAGCATTTTAAAGATTTCTCTTGAGTATACAAACACACCACATTTACAGGGCTTTTCATTGTCTCTCAAGGCAAAGAAAAGCAACCATCTATTTCTCTCTTGGCTAAAACTTCTATACAAGCATCTCGGGCATTAGTGGTAGGATTACCCAGAAAACACAGAGGAATCATCTTCTCTCTGCCTCATTTATCGAAGAACACAACTCTGACAGTAATGTGGGTCCTTTATCTTTAATGCCTGGGCACTGGTAGAATGAATGCCCTTTGTGCAGGGAACACACCTGGGAAATGCTGCTGTGGCTCCCTAGTGTAAGGCAGGAGAGAACAAAGGCGAAGATACCAGAACGTGCCGGCTGTGCTTGTGATGATAATGCCGAGGAGGTTGCTCTACCTGAACAGACCCTTTAAACAGCCTGCTGGAACAAACTTCCCACTTCAAGCTGTCGCTTGATCGGTGGCACAATATTTAACAGTAACCTTGTGGGAGGACAGACCAACTCAGTGGTACAGTAGCCTGGGCAGTAATTTATAGTTTTGGTATTGGTGTAAGTCAGGCTGAAAGTGCTTTATTGTCTTTGGAAACTTTGTCTAGTCACTTGGCAAAATGGAGATTTGTGTGGTCTGTTTTTAAAAGTTCGAAAACTATTCTCATGTTTTCTCTGCAGTTAAATTGCAAATGAAATTTAGTTACTGGAGAGATTTTCCAAACTTATCCAAAACCTGTATATAATGTTGCATTTGGACCAGTGACCACTGTTTTTTAAATTTACATAACTGTAAATAGTTATGTTAATACTTAGATTTATTTTGTGTGGGGCTGCATTTTAAAATTTTATTTCAGGGGCCGGTGAGATGGCTCAGCGGCGTAAGCGCCTGCCTGGCAAGCGCGACGGCCCGAGTTCGACTCCCGGAACCCACATACGAAAAAAGGGCCGGTGATATCATTCAGCGGCACCGGTGCCTGCTGTCGCATGAGATCCTGAGGTCGACCCCCGGTACCCACCAAAAAAAAAAAATTTATTTCAGTTTTCATTTTTTTTTTTTTTTTTTTTTTTGGTGGGTACTGGGGGGTCGACCTCAGGACCTCGCGCGCCAACAGGCACCCGTGCCGCTGAGCGATATCACCGGCCCCTTTTTCGTATGTGGGATCCGGGAGTCGAACTCGGGCCGTCGCGCTTGCCAGGCAGGCGCTTACGCCGCTGAGCCACCTCACCAGCCCTCAGTTTTCATTTTGAATTTGTTTAGAATCAGCTTTCTCTCCTCCCCTCCCCGCAGTAGGCCTGTGGACCAAACAAATTTGAGTAGTAGCTTTAAGGAATGATTTCACTTAGCAAGTACAGAATTTCCCCCTTAAGTCACTAGCATAGAACTACATATAATGGCACATTTACTTCTTATACATGAATTCAGATGCCGCATTCTGTCTGCTCTAAAATCTAACTCTACAGGGAAACCAAATGATCAAGACTGAGAAATATCCCAGGTATGCGAGGAAAAAGGAAAGGATTCCCATCATTATGCAATTTATTCATTCAGTTCTATGTAATAGTGTATATATTTACATATTGTATAAGATTATGAATACCAAATCATTCTCCACAATTACTTATACTTCTTATCCTTCTAACCTCTAACTATGATATTTCTTAAGGCTTTCTCACTCATCACTTGTTTTCTTAAAATTATCCATTTCACTGATACATGTATTTTGCATTTATACATGAAAGTTTTGCAGTTTCTATCTTGAGCCTCAGCTCTGAATTTCGAGCTGCTTTTTAAACAATCCATGCACAATGCATCCAGCAAAATCAATACCACTTTAGTTCTTCCCATGGTCCAAGCAGTCTGCAAGATCCTGCGAGGATGCAGTTAGGAATCAGGTGCAACTCCTGTCTGCCATGCATCTGTAATAAGCATATATGAACAGCATTCATATTGTGTATTGTAATAAGTACTAATGAGTAAAACTAAGTATTCTAAACTGGGGGAGAGGAAGAACCTGGACTTCACCACAGGGACCTGGGAAATGTGACAAGAGGATGGAGTAGGTTAGATTTTGACAAATCAGGAAATGGGCAGGAAACTGGCCCAAGGAGGAGGTTACACAGAGAAATAAAGCTGAAAAACAAGCCCTGTTCAAGGAATAGTGAGGACCACCAGAGCTACAGTCATTGCAGGGAACTGGGTATGTTTCAGGCCACGTGAAAGGGTTGCAGGTGGAGTAACAGCAGGTGAAGTGAAAAAAGGTGGGTCAGCCCCTCTGTACTGAAGGTTGCTTCAGATGCCAGGTTGAGGAGTTGGGGCTGGATCGGGAATGCAGTGGGATGGCATAGAGTGTTAATAGGCTCATGTGCAACTGAGGACAGAAGGAAGGCTGGGCTTAAGAAAGATTGGAGGCACAGAGCCTGGCCAATATATTATGAATTGGAAGAGTGTTCCAATTGAGTTGGAAAACCTGCTCTAGCACTTTTTATCTGTGTGAGTATAGACAGATTATTAACCTCTCTGAATGTTATCTTTCACTCTGTGATGTGGGCCTGAGCGGGTGACTGTGAGTTTTAAATGATGCTGTGTATAAAGTAGTCATTATAGTGCCTGGTACATACTTAGTAAACATTTTGAAATTTTAGATAATACGTTTGTTTTTGTTGGTATATCTATAGATTTTGATAGGTTCAGTTCAATATAGGGAATATTTATTCATCCAGCCCTGTGTTCACTCAATAAATTACTTAGTACTTCCTCTGGACAGTTACTCTTTAGGCCAAATTAAAAACAAAAAATTTCTCATTTCATGGAGGTTATGTTTCACTGGAGACAACATATTAGTAAATGAGTAAATAAATAGAATGTTGGGTGGTGACAAGGGCTAGGATCGGTGTCCCGGCCCTAATTTTATATCGTCTGAGAAGATTCTGTTTATTGCCACCCATAACAATTATCAATATTACTATGCTTTCTTCATTTGCATAATGTCTCTTTGAATGGTTAATTATAAATTATATGGTTGTATAATTATATGGCTATCCTGGATATAGACAGTAACTAAGCAGGGCAAAAAAAAAGAGGGAATTCTGGCATGGGTCTGGGGTGGCAGTCATCATTTTATAAAGTTTAGTTAGTTAGTTTAGTTAGTCTCACTACAGAAGCAGGGAGCCGAAGGAAGGACATGAACCATGTATATACCCGAAAAAAAAGTCTTTCTAGTCAAATGCAAAGGCCTCTGGTGAGAGCATGCTAGGCACAAAAAAAGATCAGTAAGGAGATCTGCATAACTGGACAAAGTGAATGAGATAAATAATAACATTAATAGTTGAGGCAGAAAGGCTGACGAGTCTATGTACTTGGGGAACATAGTAAAGACAGTAAAAGGTTTGACTGTATTCTACATGAATTGGAAGCCAGTAAAACATGTGAGCAGAAAAGTAATATGAACTGATATCTTTAAAATTTTTGTTCAGTCATATTGAAAAATGATTGACAAAATTTGCATATATTTAAGGTGTAGTGATGATGATTTTATGTATATATGCACTGTGACATGACTATTACAAACAAGCTAATTAACATCCAACACCTCTCGTAGTTACCCCTGGCTTTTTTTGCAGTGAGAAAATTTAAGATCTAATCTCTCTACATATTTTTAAGTTTACAATACAGTATTAGTAACTATAGTTGCCAATGTGTATATTAGGTCTCTATAGCATTCATTTTATAACTGAAGTTTTTGAATAACATCTTGTCATTTTCTCTACCCCCCAGCCTTGGCTAACTTATATTCTACTGTTTTTGAGTTCAGTGTATTTAAATGCTATATATAAGTGATATTGTACAGTATTTAGTCTTTCTAATTCTGGCTTTTTTTTCACTCAGCATAATGTCCTCCAGGATCATCCATGTTTTTTAAAATGGCAGAACTTCCTTCCTTTTAAAAGCTAAATAATATTTCTCTGTGTGTGTGTGTGTGTGTAGTTGTGTACTTGTGCATATGCATGCATATTAGTCACCTTCTTTTGTGGTTCCATATGATTTTCAGGGTTTTTTCCTACTTTTATGAAAAAAATGCTGTTGGAATTTTGATAGGTCTTGTATTTAATCTGCGAATTACTTTGAGTAGTATTGACATTTTTATAATGATTGGAATTTTTGAGATTTTCTATATACTATGTACAGATCATGTCATCTGTAAATAGAATATTTTTTCTTCCTTCCCAGTTTGAAGGACTTATTCTTTTTCTTGCTGTGAATAGCACTTTTAACACTATGTTGTGTAGAAGCATTGAAAGTGGACATCCTTGTCTTGTTTCTGTCCTTAGAAGGAAAGCCATCAGCTTTTCATCATTGAGCATGATGTTGGTTGTGGGATTGTCATATACAGCATTTATTATGTTAAGTAGGTACTATGTCATATTCCATACCTATTAAGAGTTTTTATCATAAAAAGATGTTGAATTTTGTCAAATGTTTCTTCTGGATCTATTAAGATGATTGTAGCATTTTAGTCCTTCATTCTGTTAATGTGGTGTATCACATTTATTGATTTATATATGTTGAACCATCCTTGCATTCCACAGATAAGTCTCACTTGATCATGATGCCTCTTCCTTTAAATGTGCTTTTGAATTTTGTTCACTAGTATTTTTGAGAATTTTTACAGCTATGCTCACAGAGATAACTGCTTCTACTTTTCTTGTTTCTCTAGCTTTGGTCTCAAGATAATAATCCGATAAAATGAGTTTGTGAGTGTCCCTTCCTCTTTATTTTTTGGGAAGTTTGATAGAGATTGCTATCAATTTTTCTTGAAATATTTGCTAGAATTCAACAGTGAAGTGATCTGGTCATGGGCTTTTCTCATTGGGAGATTTTTGACTATTGATTTAATTTTTTTACTCATTATTAGTTTGTTCAAATTTTCTGCTTCTTTTTGATTCAGCCTTGATAGATTGTAGGTTTCTAGGAATTCTGCATTTTTTCCTAGGTTATCCAATTTTTTTGTATATATTTATTTAGAAATGTCTTTTATGATCCTTTAGATTTCTATGGTATTAATTTTAATGCCTCTTCTTTCATTACTGATTTTTATTTTTTGAGCCTTCTCTCTTCTTGGTCTAGCTTAAAATTTGTTGTTTTTGTTTAGCTTTAAAAACCAAACTTTTGGGGCCAGTGATATAGCTCAGCGGCACAAGCGCATGCCTGGCAAGCACGAGGTCCTGAGTTTAACTCCCGGTACCTACATATAAAAAAAATATTTAAAAACCAAACTTTTTATTTTATTTGTGCCCTTCTCTATTCTTTTTCTCATCTTTATTTCATTTATTTGTACTATGATCATTGTTATTTCCTTATGTATGCTAACTTCGGGCTTTGCTTGCTCTTCTTTTTCTAATTTCTTCAGTGTAATATTACAGTGATTGCTTGCTACCCCTCTTTTTTTCTACATGTAGTCATTTATTGTTATACACTTCTCTTTAACTCATATTTGTGAATTTTTTAGTTTTCTTTCTGTTACTGATGTCTAGTTTCATATTATTATGGTCAAAAAAGATACTTAATATTATTTCTATCTTTTAAATTATGAAGACTTATTTTAGGGTCTAAGATATGATCAGTCCTGGAAAATGTTCCCTGTGTGCCTGCAAATAATGTATATTTTGCTGTTGTTGAATGAAATATTCCATATAGGTCTGTCTAGTTTATTTCACCTAAAGTAGTGTTCACATCCAATGTTTCCTTGTTAATTTTCTGTCTGAATGTGCTATCCATTGTTGAAAGTATGGTGTTAAAAGGCTCTACTATTATTATTTGCTGTCTATTTCTCCCTCCATATCTCTTAATTTTTCCATCATATATTTAGGTTGAAAGCATCAGTATTTATACCTGTGGTAGTCTCTTGATCAATAGACCTCTTCATAATAATCTTTGTCAGATTTTGATTTATAGGCTATTTGTCCGATAAAACTATGGCTACTTTTATTGTCTTTTGGTTTCCATCTTTATGTAATATCTTTCTTCATTCCATCATTTTCATCCCATATGTGTCCTTAAAGCTAAAGTCTCTCATAGGCAGTATGTAATTGGGTCATTTTTTTTTATTCCACTCCACAATTTTATGTCTCTTGATAGGAGTATTTAATTTGTTAATATTGAAAGTATTTGACATGTAATGACATATTTGGAATTTTGTCCATTGTTTCCTGTTTTATTGATAATTCCTTCCTTCCTCTCTTTCTGTTTTTCTTTGTGATTTGACAAATTTTCTTAACCTATGTACTTTGCCTTGTGGCTATCATGGAACTTACATAAAACATGTTATAATAGTCTAATTTCAGCTGATAAAACTTAGCTTCAATTATACACAAATATTTACATTTTGCTTTCTTCTCACATTCTAAGTGTATTTCTGTTTAAACTCTGTATTCACTATTATTGTAGTTATGGTTATTTTAATATTTTTTACTTTTTTATTTTATGGAAAAAAGGTAAAACTAAATTTCATAACAAAATAATAGAATAGCAACATTTAATACATTGCATGTTGTTATTTTTAAAGTAGTTGCTCAGAGTACAAGATATGGGCATAGAAATTTCTCCAATCAATATTAGCACAAACCTCCTTTTCAATGAACTAAGAAACACTAATAGTATAACTGACTTGCGTTTTTTTCCCTTTTCCCTTCCATCCTTTCCCCTTTACTCCATCTTAGTTCCTTTTACCTTTAGTACAATTTCTTCCTATTTTTTACTTTTTAAACTTTATACTAGAGTGAAAAGCTGATTTATACACCACCCTTATAGTATTAGAATAATCTAAATTTCACTGCATGCTATTGTTGCCAGTAGAGTTTTATACTTTCACTTTTTCATGTTATTACTTGGTGCCCTTTTGTTTCAATGTAAAGAATTCCACTTAGCAATACTATCACCCAGGGCTAGTGATCGTGAACTCCTTCAGCCTTCATTTGCCTGGATATAGGAGTTTGGAAAATATGAGTTAGAATCTTCAACATGTAAACAGTATTTAAAACCACAAGACTGAATGGAATCATTTATGTCCTTTATTTCTGAAGGACAGGTCTGCAGCTCTGCTCAGTATTTTTTTTTTAAGCACTTTAAATATGTTATCTCATTCTCTTGACCTGTATGATTTTTTTCTGACAAATCTGCTAATAGTCTGATGGCTTTAATAGTCTAGTGCCTTTATGTGTAAGAAGTCTTTCTATTGCTTCTTTCAAAATTCTGTCTTTCAAAGTGAAATAACAACAAATTTCTCTTTGTCTTTGATTTTTGACCATGTAATTATAACTTGTCTCAGGAAAGTCCTCTTTGGGTTACCTAAGTACCTATTTGAAGGCTATGAATCTTTATAGGTTGAGAGCTTGGTTTCATATTTGTTTTCCCTATGGGAATGGAATATCCTGAATATACAAGTTGGTATGCCTTACTTCAACTATGCAGAGTTGAGCTGGCCAAACTGTATGTGCTTGTGAGCCATCTATAAAAGCTCACACTTGTTGTCTAAGGGACCTACAGGTACATGCAGGAAGCTATCAGTGGGGGAAAGATGAGAAGTAGATGCACAGAGCATTAGGGGCCCCTGTGCATTGGTTGTGGGAATTCCAAAAGTGAAGCATTCCAGTCAACCTGAGGGAAGGTCTCTTCCTTGGGTCTGTGAAATGAGTAAGATATGTGGACCTTTGTTCAGTTTTCAGTCCTGATTGCTATAAGAACTCACCTTTCTTTCCTGCTCTAAGTCTCTCCCAGCCACACAATTTTTGATGCTGTGCCACCTTGAGGATGCGGTAATGCTGGTAAAGGGAAACTGTTCTTCTTATCTTCCTCAGCATTTATATCTATAATTTTTTTTTATTCCAACAATGCACTGGTACTTTTTTCTCTGCTGAACTCCCAGACTCCTACTTGTCATTATTGGTACACCGTAGGGATATAATGGCAAGAAACTCCTCTTCTACCGTCTGCGGTTGTCACTCTTGAACTATGATATTTTTAAAGGATTACTTTGCACTACATAGAATTGTAAGGGTAGAAGTAGAAAAAATGCATTACAACAGTATTACAATAATTGAAGAAGGAGATGACGCTAACTGGGAATAAGTGGTAGCAGTGGACAGGGTTAAATTATACACATGTTTATGTAAGCTGACAAAATTTTCTATGACCTAATGTTGGATTGGCAGAAAAAGAAGTCATAAGAATGACTCCAGAACTTTAAGCCTAAGCAACTAGAAGTAGGGGGTTGGTATTTAGAGAGACCATGAATGTGATAAGAGGGGCAAATCTGGTGATCTGAGAGGGGTACAATCCAGGACTTGATTTTGTTAGATTTCTCTCTTTTAGTGATCCAAAAGGAAAGATGAATAGGTGAATGGATATAGGAGTTTGGAAGATATGGATTAAGTCTAGGCTGGAGATATGGATTTTAGAATCTCCAACATGTATACAGTAATCAAAATCACAAGGCTGAATGGGATTATTTATGGGGTGAGCAAAGTCACAGGAGAAGTGTTCTAAGGACTGAGCCTGAAAGTGGCATGGGTGATAAGGAGGGCTAAGTAAGATGGACTTACTGAAAAGGAATTCATTTGTGGTAGGAAGGGAACCAAAATATGGCATCCCAGTGGCTCAGTGAAGGAAATATTTCTAAAAGTAGGGAGTGATAACTTGTGTCAAATGTAGCTGATAGCACAGGAAACAACTTGGAGCTCGGAAGTGACACTCCTAAGACTTGCTAAATAAGCACCTAAATAAGCTAAATAAATACATTGGCATTATAATGTAGCTTCCATGGTATTTCATCTTCACATTCCAATCACATTTTCTAACCACTAACTTAGAGCACCTAAAAAGTGACTATTGGGACAGTTCTTCGAAGCAGGCATCATTTTAGACACTGGGAAGATAACTGCTTATTGTCTTCTAAAGAGCTCCAAGAATGAACTCTCCAGACTGTCTACCAGCCGTTTCTGTGTTTTATCAGGCTGGAGTTGAATACATTTTTTTATGTTTAACTGAACTCTACCTCTAGGCCCATTTCTTCCTGTCAGGTCCTCTGCCAATATGGAGAGCAATCAATCACCATCACCTTCATAAAAATGTCCTTTGTGTACTTGAAACTAGTAATCAGATCACCTCTTAACTTGCTCTTCTCTAGGATAAACACTGCCGCCTTTCATCTTCACTTAAAGGCCCTACTTTTACCCTCTTCATGTGTATCAAGATAGCATATTAAGTAAGTATGGTCTTCTCTAGGACTTTTTGCCCCTAAGCTCCACATACAAATTTTTTATGGCATTTATAATCTATGAGCATATCTTTACTTACAAGAAGCAAAAGGATGACTTTCTTCTGATCTTAGATTCTGTCATTGACCTGGTCCTGGTGATGTTCACATCTGAGAAGTGTAGGTATTTATGCCAGTGGGTGTTTCTTCATTTACTATATGTGTGCCTGTGAGTGCATTGTGTACAGCTCTGTGTGTGCATGTATGTGTACATGTGTGTTTGTGTGTGCATGTGTTTGTACATGTGCATGTGAATGTGCTTGTGTGTATATGCATCTATCTGCATCTGTGCATATGCTGACAGAAACAATGAGAGGACCTGACTCACAGTTTAGCTCAAAGCAAACTACTTCACCTTTGGTGGCTGCTTGCCAGATAGCAGGGTCATTCAGCTACTGTCATTTATTAGCAAGATTCTATGCTTCAGTATATCTGTGTGCCCTTGGAATGTTTGAAGGTTTTGTATTGCTTCTAAAACAGATACTGATCAGGATCTTTATTCAAAGAGTTTGGCTTTCTTCACTGTCATTCATTTTTGTCCAAAACATCCTAAGTCCATCCTTCAAGTCTGAACTTTTGGATTACTAGAAATAAGAACAAACTGGCAAAAAACAAAAACAAAAACAAACAAACAAACAAAAAAATTCACTTCAGAAGGAAATATTCCACATCATTGTGTACTGGTAGCAGGTGCTTCAGAAATAGAATCGTCCTTAGTAGGAACAATGCAGCCTTATGGCTGAGCAGGGGTCCCTAATGCATCAAGCTTCTGTTGATTGGGGAGGTTTTTTTTTTTTAACACCGGCTACGATTTTATAGATTTTATGTTTTGTTATGTTATTAATACTTCATGCATTTAATTCAGTTTTGCCACTCATTTTGGCTAGATAACCGATTGGTTAACTAACATGTAAGGTTTATTTTATTTTTATATTTTTTTATTTTTTTGGTACCGGGAATCAAACTCACAGCCTCGCACTTGCCAGGCAGGCACTGTGCCACTGAGCTATATTCCTGGCCCATATGTAGGCCTATTTGCCTTTAGTTTTTCCATATGTAAAATGGAATTTCTGATAACCATGAATTGGAAATGCACTTTGATATATGTTAAGACAATAGGAACTCTGTATCATGCAATGCTTTGTTTGTGTGGCTATTTACAGAGGATTAGGAAGGTAAGGCACTTTACAGAGACTTTTAAGTGTTTGGCTATATCCAGATGCCCTAATTGTATCTGCGTCTGCAATCACTGGTGTGCTGATCTGATTCAATATTATGAAGCCTCAATTTTTTTCTCAAAGGTTAAAGCAGAAAATAAAAGCAACACTGCTTTGTAATGTCTATTGATCCTTAGTTTATGTCTTTGGCATTGTGGGGGTTCATTGCTTATCCTGACAACCACAGTTTGCTTTTAGTCTTAGCTACCAAGACTTTTAAATGGACAGGTGGAATGTTCTCTGGAATGTTCTCTCTTCCAAGTGTTTCACATTTAACAACACAAAATGCGTTAAAATAATAGGCCTCCGTGCCATCAACCCACAGAAGCAAGAGGGGGGAAATCCGACTCCTCTATTCTTATCTCCCTCCTGCTGACTACAGAGATCTCCAAACAGCAGGGAGGCATAAATGAAATTTATCACTAGATAAGCCTTCCAAAAGACTAGGAGAGTGACTGTGTCTTTCTTTATTAGGTGATATTTTCCACAGGATAAGGTTCTTGGACCCTAGAATCACATTTTCCCCTTGCTGAGCTTGGAGCAGAAAGACAGCAAAGCATGCAGTGGTGCACAAATGTGCACTGAAATTTTATAAAATGTTCGCTGACCTTTTGGGAGTCTTCATGCTGTTTAAGAATCTACTGACCTACAGGCAATGACTGTACATAAATGCCTCAATTCTGCTGGGAATTCAGTATTGGGTTTTTGCCTGTAGCTTCTTCCTTTTCCTCCTTTCTCCAAACAACCATGTTCTGCAGCAAGACCCCAACTGCTCAGCCCACAGGGAACATGTGAAACTAGCCTCTCTGCTTGGTCTGGCTCTGCACGGCTGTTTGCTTGCAAACATTTACTTACCAGGAAATGTGGAGTCAGCTCTATTCCTGTTTCATTTAATTTTCTTCACCCCATGCAGTGGGTTTTCTCTTCTGCTGCCCCAGCTGTTCTTGCTTTTCCCAGGGTGGTAGAGTCCACCCTAGTTGCAATCTGTGCTTCCTACAAAGTTCCTTAGTTGTCTACTTGACCTCAGCTGCCCTGCCTAGATTTTTCATTTCCTGAGCCTTCCAACAACATTGAAAACAGTGTGATAGCAGCTGCAGCAACAGCAGCTGACGATTACATTAACAGAGACAGTGTCACGGTGTGAATTCAGGAGTCAGAGCCGGGTTCAAATTTGGCCTGTGTTTTCAGTACATGGGCAGGTGGTTTAGCCCTTCTGAGCTTTGTTTTTTTCAGTTATAAAGAGAGATACTGTCAATCTGTTCTAAGAGTTGGATAATTAACAAGTAAAATTTCCAGCATATTGCAGGCTCTTCATGAGGTTGTTTTCATGTCTACCTTCCTTCCTGAAAGTGTGCTCTGCTTTCTGTGCTCAGTACGTAAAAGTACAAAATAAGTATCAACCGTAACTTGTGGACTTATAAAATGGGGATGTGAGCATGAAAAAAGGTAGGACCTACCTAGATCTCAAATGATATTTGAAGACAAACTATGGATAACTAAGATAAACAAGAAAGCAGAAGAAAATTGATGCATTAATGTGAAAGACAATGTGTTACAGGACTCTAGAACAATCTAGAAGGATGTCATGGAAATGATACAATTTGAACTGCATTTTCAAGATGACTGGAGTGTAGGGAAAGAGCCTCATATACAGGAGGACTATGCCATGGAATCAGGAACGTGTAGGTGTGTGAACATGGAAGCCACAATTTTGGCTGGAGCAGAGGGTTTGTTCTGTAGTGGTAGAAGAGTAAGATAACAAGAGATGTTGGGATTAGGAGTCTTTTCTAGACTTAGTAAATAAAAAATTAAGGTGTCCAATTATATATGAATTTCAGATAAAAAATGCATAATTTTTGGGATGAACATATACCATAAACTGTGTAGGTCATACTTAGACTGAAAACAATTATTTATAGTTTATCTGAAATTCAAATTCAGCTGCACATGCTGCATTTTAACTGACATTTTGTCCAAATTTAAACACCAAGCCAAAGATTCTGCCCTTGAGTTTTCATCACAGAAAGTTTTAAAGATAGGAGTGAACTGATGAATAAAGCATTTTAAAAGAGATCAACTTGATAAAATGCCAGAATGCCTTGGAGAGAGAGCTTTGAGGCAGGAAGATTGGCTCTGGTGCATTCTTCCCTACTTTAAACTCTTAGTCTCATATATTGTGTATATAGAGAGAATTCTGTTAGCTTTCTAGGCAAAGATATATTTGGTCTTTCTACAACATAGGGAATTATGGAATCTGAGGATACTGGCTGACAGCTTAGTTCCTGACATGACAGTGTTTCCAGTGAGCATTAAATCATGCTCCTAGGACTATTAATACAATCCATAAAGAGCTGGCATTGGGAAATTATCCTATATCATGCTTCTTTGTAGCATGCTTCGGTCCATGAATCTTAGTGATGTGTATGTTTCCTGAAATGTTGCTTTGTTTTTATTTAGAGCCCACAAAGATAAAGAAGTTTAAATAGTGATGATTTCCCTGGATGTTTCTTAAGAAAAACTTGGAAAACACTGGATCACACATTATATTCAGTTTCAGAGATTTACCTTGTTGCCAATTAAAATTAAGTTTCCATACTGAATGCTTTTTTACTTTCTCAATAGAATAAAACATATCTTTTTTTCCCTATAGGTTATGGTTTTAGAAAAATATTCAAAATGTTTTTTCTTTTTTATCTAATTTTATCAAATCTATCACATTTTATCTAATTTGCTGAAAAAGAGCCTGTTGAAAACTAATAGTATTGTACATCTTATTGATGTTTTTACTTATTTTCTCAATCAATTTTATCAAATATTTTTACTGAAAGAAAAGAGATCTAGGTAACTCTTCTAATCCTTAAATTGGTTTCAGAAGATGCCAGGCTGTATAAAAGTACTTTTTTTTTTTTTTTTACCGTTACTTAAACAAGACATTAAAACGAATATTTGCAGAATCCCATTAATAATACAGCTAACACCAGTGTTTACCATTGTCATCTTGTACAAAGACAGGTAGAAATATCAGTTGCTGATGTGCATTGCTTCCATCAGTTGAGAACTTATTCTCAAAATGTTTTAATGGGACACTAGGGCATAAACCTGATGAGTACCCTTTTAAGAAGTGCAGGTGACTCTTAATTATTTTTCTTTTTTGGAGACAGGGTCTCGCTCTGTAGTTCAGTCAGGCTGGCTTTGAACTCACTGTGTATCCTGAGCTGGCCTCAAACTCTCAGCAATCCTCCTGCCTCAGACTCCCAAGTGCTGGGATTACATGTGAGCGCTACCACCCTCAGCTTGTTTTAAATTGTTGCTTTTCAGTGTCAGGAGTTTGGAATAGTGAGTGACAAATTGTTTTTTTGCATATAATGCCTTCATACATAAACACACTTCATGTGTAACCCTGAAGAGACATGATTCTTTTATTACTTCCTTAATCTTCTAAAGGTGATGTTGTCTCATGGAAGGAGGATACTCAGGTGTAAAGATGTAAATGATAGAAAAAGCATCCATCTGATTCTTAGGATAAAAGTCAACCTAGGAGACTTGATCAGTAAAACATCCCATGCAAAGCATCTAGCCACTCATGCTAGAGGATGAATCTAGAAACGGGTCTATGTGTTCAGAATGTGACACCTAGAACATCAATAACACATGGCTGTCAGATGCTAATACAAGTCCAATTGCTGCAGTGATTTGCCTGAGCTGAATGCTGGCCAGGTCATGCTGCTCTCATCACCAATGAGACAGTTGAGGTGACTCTGCTCAGCTGGCTTATGCATGTTTCCCAGATTTTGTGCTCTGTACCCAGGAAATAGAGACTCAGTGGCCCAAATCACTGAAAGATATGTGCTAACTATTTGAGTTTAATTTTGGTTACAGCTTTTGCTCCTTAGTTGGAATCGTATCATTTTTTGTATAACCAGAATCCTTATCTTGCAGCTACTGAAGAAAATTCTTGAGGATTATGCAAATGAATTCGAGTTTAGGAAAGCTGGCTTTTCTACCAAACTCCTTGTCTGATTATGTGGATTCATCTTGGAACAATTTTTAAAATGCCTTTCACTCTTTTGACCTTCACTCCAATTTCATTGCTTCACATACGTTGGATTGGCTCTGCCCACGCTTACCAACGTCAAACATCTTTCATGTTATCCCTACTGTCTTTTCCCCTTCCTTTTCGGGAGGAGATAATATACAAAAATGCCAGAGCAAATAAATGCAAGAATTACTCAAGTATGGATTCCCATGAAAGCTAAAGCACAGAGAAAGTAAAGCAAAACAGAGAGGTAGGTAGAGGTTCAGTTTTAGCTTTTTCCTAAATTCCTTTCTCATTTTGACTTCAGGGACATTGCTTACTTTTATGACAGTCTGCCTTTTGTTTCCCTGGCTTAAATTTCTTTTGTCTTTCCCTCAAAAATGTATGAGGATGTATGTTATATAAACTTTCTGCTAGGCTTATTAGAAACTAGGTATGCTGGAATAAGTACTGAAAAAAACCTCTAGTTTGGCTTAGGGGTAAGGAGATCAGCATTTCCTTTCATGTAGAGGTTTTGAAGGCCCACTTTCTGATATCTTCTTATATAATGTGGGATAATTGAGTCTTTTTAAAAATAGACCTAATGCCTTCTGCCCGAGGCTATAAGAAAGACTTTTTTTTTTTTTTAAAGATGAATTAGTTTGACTTCTTTATATATATGTCTTATAAGCTAAGTGTCCTTGGAAGAAGTCAAGCTAAAAAATACTTAATATTTTTTCCCCTAGATAGATGACCCCTCAAAATTTACCAAAAGTATGATTGAAATATGCATTTTTGTATGATTGAGAATTCTATTAATTATTGAGTTCCTTTTTTGGGTTTTCAAATCTGGCAGTCTTCTGCATGCACTGGGAGGGTATTTTCATGAAGAAAATGCACTCTCAAACTAGTTACTCAGTGTGACCCGAGATGCTTCTTGATCCAAGGAGTCAGCCAAGAAGTCAGCCACATTTTCTATAAAAGTAGGTGCCGTTGAGCACACAGGACAACAACAATCTTTATCCAAGATGAAGTTCAGTGTGTCCTGTTTGTGTCTGTGGAGGCAGTGCTGTGATGGGTTAGTGAAGATAGTTGTTTCCTGAAGAGATGAATCTGAAGCTTAGGGCGGGCAGCCATAAGGATGGTGGGAAGTGATAAGAAACGAGCCACTGTTGAAACCAAATAGGAGTCTGGATACAGTGAAGAAACCTGCAGGAGCCCCAGGGCGATGTTTGGAGCATATGGGACCATTGAGCTGTCCAAGGAAGGTGGCACCCTGAGATGCCGACAGTCTTTCTTTCCCCTCAATTTGATATTAAAAATATGCTAAAGCAAGTCTCATATTTTTTTAAAATAACCCTCAAAAGTTTAGGAATCTTCTCTTTGGATTACTCCTTTTTTAAATGTAGGAAAATATTGTTGTTGCAAATGAATATATAAATATTTTAACACTTTAAAAGCTACTAGAACCCATTTAAATGATTACTTGTCAAATGAGCGTATTTCTGGTCTCTAGATTGCTTTTACAGGCTAAATGAAAGGATGCCTATATTAATTCCCTTCTGTGAAAACAGCATCCAAGTGTTTTACTGACTGAAGAATGTAGTGCAATAGAATCTGCCAATTTAACATCATTCCTTGAACTAATGCACAGATTGGAGTTACTGGAACAAAGGTATCATGTACTTTTTCCATTTATTATTTTGGCACAAAATACTGTTTACTGTGTTGGGAAGCGACATGTAACCTGGTGTACTATGATTCCTAAAATAAAAATTATTAGCATAAAAACAGTTAGCCTTTGATTTTCTGTGCTTCAAATAAAGGCAACAAAATGCAATCTGAAATCCTTCCAACAGAGGGCTCTATGGGTTTGATTTAGAGCAAGAAAGAAAATAAAAAAACTACTTGGGTTTAGGTTGCTATAGTAAATTCTGTATTATACTTAAAAATAGAACAGATAAAAATGGAGTCAGTGGAGTTGAACTGGAAAAATCATCCAAAGATGAAATGTAAGATCTACTCTTACAAGACAGAATTTCATAATTGTTTGAATTGATGTTCTTTTCAAAAGACAAAATATATTTTACAATCTATAAATAAGAAAGTAGGCAAATTAGAGATAATCCATGCTTTAAAGTACTATTAATATTACCTCATTCAGTTACATTTTAAAAGGAAAAAGGAGCTACTGCATACATTCTCTTTTTGGAGACATTTTATCTTTGCTGTTGGCAAATAATTTACTGTTGCTATAAGTAGATATATTATGTACATAAATGCATGGTAAATATTTAATACACAAAATATATGTTTGTATGCATGCACAATGCAAAATGTTACTAAGATATTTTATGGAAACAAATGATACTGTTTAAAAAGGTGAAGTACAAAAGCATAAGAATAAGGTGAACTGAAATATATTTCTTTACCTTATGCATAGAACACAGCCTACTTCCTTCTGTGAGGCCTAGCTTTTAAATTCTGTTTCAGACAAGAGACACTTGCAATATATACATTAAAGTAAATCAAAGAACAAACTAAAGCAATAAATTACTTTTAGACTCCAGATCTTTGTCTTTTGATTTTAGGGAATGCCTGTTTTATCTGATCTTTTCCAATGGGCTTTGATACACATGGAGTCATTGTATTCTATGAACAGAGAGATTTTTCAAATTTTTAACCCATCTTATGTCTAGTTGAAAACTTTTATTTCATTTGATGTGGAAGTGCTTTAATTGCATAACTAATATTTTATTTAAATAAATAATTTTGAAGTTTGATGTATCTCTTAAAGTATATCCACCAAAATTCTAAAATTATCATTTAAAAATAATCTCTAAATATCTTTTAAAAACATTAGCATCTTAATAAATGCTCATATTTACTACAGAAATCTTTCCTTATAGATCTTGAATACAAATGCAGATATTCTGGATAAGACATTTACAAGTAAATAGACAGCATTCAATAAATGTATGTTTATATAATACTATACTTATATATTCCGCACTTATAAGCTATCTCTACTCAAGAGGTATATAGTTATTATTAGTACGATGACTTTGACTTGCTAAAATTTTGCTCTATATGACACTTGATTTGATAACATTAATAAGCAAAATTCTTGTTTTGAATAATATGTTCATAACATATATCTTTACTAATACGTTATCAAGTAGGTAAAATTTGGTTTGATTATCTATAAAATCATTTTCAGTGTTTTCTTAATGTATTAACATTTCATGAGGCAGAGTACAATTGTACCCTGGGTACTAATATGGCTTTGATTACCAATTTTTATAATTCCTCATGTCTTTGTTTTCTTTTTGTATAATTGGAGAGACTTCAAGTAAGAACCAAAGAATATTCAAGACAAAATATTTATAGCTCTTTCAGATATTTTAAAAAATAAGTAAAGATTATTTTTAATATAACTTTCACTGAAGGAAAATTTCTTTTCTAATTTTTGTTTTGTTTTGTTTCAAAGAAACAGCAATTATGACTTTCAGTGTACTTCTTAATAGAGGTTCATTAGCAGCAAACAACTTTAGCTTCATAGTGCTGCTATCTTCCAGTCATAAAATTTTACATATATTTCTGGAATTCTTACATGAAAATATTCCTTTGTATGGAGGGTTATTTTATTTGGCTTAGTTTTACTTGTCACCACTAAGCTTAAAGATACAGCACTGTGCCTTTTGGCCAAGAACTGAAAGTACAGAGGACAGAATATATATGAAGCACATTTAGACAGTAGCTTTTCTAAAATGATTGTTCTTCAGTTGGTCATGAAGTCCAGATATTTACCATTTTTGTCCAGGTGATGGTCAACTTTCATTTGTATTCTATTTTTTATTTAAGAGATGATTACATTGTAGACCATATGAAACAATAAGTAAAAATATTGTAGCTGTATTTTGGACTAAATTTTGATTAAAATTAACAATCACTTATGTGTTTTATAAAATGGCATCAACGTGCATCTATACAGAAAAATTTAAAAGGAATCTTAAATGATGTACCCCATCATGTTTATGCCAAGGTATAGACAAGCATCATTTGAATCTGTGAGTATTGCTTTTATGGTTAACTGGAAAAACAAACAGCAAAAAATAATAATAATAATAATAATATTTCCTATAACCAGCACACAAAGCTAATGGTTTGCTTTGTGCACCTGCCAGTTTGGTTTGCTATTAAATCCACTCTGAAAATTTTCCCTTCTTTGTGCAATATTTTATGCTTTTCTTTTCTTCAGGGCAGATTGTTTCTGCCTGCGCTTTATTCCTGAACCCACGTTCACTCAAAATGGATTGCCAGACTTAAATGCTCTATCTCCTGCCGCTGTTGCTGACTAATAATGCCCCTCCCCCATTCCGGCTCCTGCCCCATCCTTCGCTAGTAATCCCTCTCCCCTCCCTTCCCCTCTCTTGTCTTCTCCTCTCCTCACTTCTCCTCTCCTCTCCTCTCATCTCTTCTCCTCTCTCCTCATTTTCCTCTCAAACCCAGTACTACTTCCCTTAACACACACACACACGCGCACACACACACACACAACCAGAAGCACCATTGGCCCATTATCAACAAAGAGTGCACAATGGCGAAGTACTCAGCAGCAATTTTGGTGCTGTTTTGTCTTGCATGTTCTGGAATTATTTCTGAAGTGTATAAATAAACGTGCCCTAAGCTATCCCCTTTGCTCTATACTGATATTTAGAACAAAGCTCTCGTGTAAAAGGGCAGCCTTAGGACTGCAGTGACTGGAATGTTTTCAGATAATAAATGTGAGCCTCCATGGCTCCCTTTCTTTTTAATAACATTAGCACCATATAGATTTAATAATGAGGTGATGGAAAACATTTTGATGATGGGGCAGATTCTCTGATCTGCCAAGGAGAGCATCTGATTTGCTTGTGTACCAATTAATTATTGCAGCAACTGAAAATAACAGGCGAGCACTCTTCCTCCCCGAGACAGGATGGCAGTTTGGTATGTGTGCGCGCGTGCGTGTGCATGTGTATGTATGTGCACGTGTCTGTGTTTTGGGGTTCGTTTTTATACATGTGTATATATTGCTTAGAAGAGAATTTGGTGAAAAATTTCTTCATTTTGACATTGAAATTACTGAGAGATGTTCTGTGTGTGTGAGTGCCTGGTAGGACAGTAACGTCTCAATATGATAGGAATGCAATATTTTTTTCTTTCCCCTTTTAATTTGTTCTTCCCCCACACTGCCTAAATGGGCCTTACAGCGAAACATTGCCTTTAATTTTAATTGCTATTTCTAGTGTGTATTTTATTAGCACCTTTTCTGTTTTACAGTGCACTCACTGATATGGCACCAGATCTGTTGTGAGCAAACAATACCATTTTTTCTCGTGTTCCAATAAACACTGTTCTTCTGTGTGGTGCCTTCCCTATATCTTGTACCTTATTTAATTTGGTTAGTTTGGGGGGATTTACTTTATGATATTAAGACTTTGGTTCATCTTTTTCTGTCAGAGTCTGGGGCTTCCTAAAGTTTTAAGGTAGAAGGAAAACAGATTCTTGGGTTATTGTAAAATTTGTTGCTTTATATTGTGACAATAGTGTTCATATGCCTGACATCCTCATAATAATATTAAGCTCTATTTTTTAGTGTGATGTACTTTATACATTTGTATAAATGTCACAGCCTGTAATCACTTCCTTTGTCATCGACGATTAATCTAAAAAAATCGAATAATTCACTGCCCCTTGCCATTTACATATCGTCTGCTGCCATCTGCTCTTCTCAGCAGCAGTAAATGATGGGTAATTAACTCAGTGCCTTTGTCTTTCCCTTGCTGAATGTCTGACACATATAGATTTTCCTCTCTGTGCGTGTGCATGTGTATATGTGCATGTAAGAGGAAGAGGGAAGCAATGAGAGAGGGAGCTGCAAATGTAAGTTGGTACAACATAGTCACAAGAGAAAAAGACTAAGATACTGGGTCAGAGAAGTGTCCATATCTTGTGATCTGTGTCTTCGCAAGCCAAAAGGAAGACTTGCTGGTGGAATAATGACTGACTTGCATAAGCAAGAAGTGATTTTCTAAAACCTTGCAGGTCAAGGTCATGATGCAAAATCCAGTTAAGTCTCCTTTCTTCCAGGGTGCAAAGAAAGATCATGGGAATGAGACCAAATGTGGGGTACCCTCAGCCCACAGGATGTTCCATTTGACTTCTGAGCCAGGAGCCAGAATCTGTATTTCAGAAAATAGTTATAGAAAAGACATTTCAGGTGATCTTGACTTGTGTCCCATTTCAAAAAATAGCATCAAGGAAAACTTACAAGGGCTTAAACTGGAGAATATGTAGAAATGCTCATTTTAAAAGGAAATAATATCACTATCTTGGATTTCCCAAATTTCCTGTTAAATTATTCAGTTCTTGAGTGCACCCCAAGAGGGCTGTAGAAAGGAATATCATACCATACTGAAGATTTTATATACATTACTCAATAGTTCTTTTTAAAAACATTTATCTTACAACATGCAAAAATTATTTGAGAGGTGGCTAATTTTGGTAACATTAAAAGAAAAATAATTAAAAAGATAAAATTTTAAGGAAAGTCAGAATCTAGTTTGCTCAAACATGGTTACAGAGGCTGGTGAGATAGCTCAGCTGCATAAGCGTCTGCCTGGCAAGTGCGAGGTCCTGAGGTCGACTCCCAGTATCCACATAAAAAAAAAAAAAAAAAAGCAAAAAACATGGTTACAATGCTAAGTCGATCTGTAGGCTAAGTACCAGAAATTTAAAATAATTTTTTTACATGGAATTGGTAAAGCTCCTTTCATTAGAAATGTATATTATATATATATATATATATATATATATATATATATATATATATATATATTCCAATGCATTTTATTCACTCAGTTAATCCAATGAATAATATATAGGGATATAAAATCTTAATTAAGATGGCTAGATATCTACATTGGTCAGTTCTTTAAGAATTTTGACACCGTATATTCTCAAGATTTGAAGGTTTTTTATCTCCTCACTTGAGGAGGATGATCAGTATAGAGTTCATAGAAAGTCTTAGAGCTTATTTTGCTGTATATGGGATAAATTCTTCATCCAATCCTAGCTACATACCTCTACTTTTCTGTCTGCACAATGGCTATGGAAACATTCTCCCATTTTTCTACCGTGAATGTCATGAACTAATGCTTGAAAATATTTATCTTTTTATTTAATTTTGGCATTTGTAGTTAATCATGCTTCAGTATCTGTCACCATGGAACTTCTGAAAGTTAAATGATGAGTCCATAATCATAAACCGACTGGACACCAGTGGAAGGCCATTGAATTGTTGAATTACATTTTGTACATTAGTCTAAAATGACTTGCAGTGATGGCTTAATGCATATATTATGTGATGAAATGGCTAAAATACCACATAGTTGACTAAGTTACTTATATAAGGAAAGAACATTATAAATGTAAGGAAAAAAACAAAACAAAACACCAGACTACATCTCTTAGGGTTTGTGTTAACTGTGTGAAGTACATACACTTTATGAAACTGTTTAAATTTCATAAACTTTTTATGACTTACAGGTAAATTTGTCAGCATCTAATTCAGTGAGAGATTCTTGAAAGCTTTCATTGCAATTATTAATCCAGCATCATTGTTCTCTCAGGCTGTTACGTGACCCAACAGGCTGGGAGAACAATATTGCTGAATATAATTGGCATATGTCAGCATAATATAATTAGTAACAAGCCTCTTTCTGAAATGCTCTTTTTGTTGGTTTAGAAAAGTTGAAAATTTCCTCTTGGATTAAATTATAGCTTGGATTTCTCTCTCATTTGATTTTGGTAGATTTTAAAAAAGAGATAAATTAATTTAAATTTTGATTCAAGGAGTATGTATTGATTTCCTGTGCTGTGCAAACACTGTGAAAGGTTTTCTTTCCTTCAACAGGTTTTTATTTTAATTCTGGTTATGTGAGTTTGGTATAAGAAATATGGAACAGTGTATCACCAAGGGCTATCATAAAGATCCAGCCTAAATCAATCCTCTTCTACTCGCTTGAGTTTTGGAACTGGCTCAGTGACAGGCCATTTCTTAGAGGATGTGAAAAAGGTGACTCCCAAATAGCAGATTCCTGCTTGCCAGTTATTGACACCAAAGGCAGAGAACTAAAGAAAGCATTTGAATGGTTTATTGCATCACCTCCTCTATGCTTAACTCCAGGGCTATTAGGGTTGATGCTGGCAACAGGGAAATATGCTGCAATTGTCTTTCACTAACAGTGGATATCATTTACTACTAGGAAATTTTGCCAGAAAAAAAAATACTGAAATATATAACATTTTTGTTTGGGAGCTGAAAAATATTTGTGCAAAGAACCATGCAAAATTTTCTTCAGAACTCAGGATTGGAATAAAACATGGTTTTAATGAAAGGCTGTTTTAGAGTTATATCAGGAAATATAATTCCTCCTAAGAATGTTTGACTTTGCAGTCATAGCCAAGTATGAGCGGGTGCTTCTACCTGTTCCAGGCCCTAGCTTTGGGGCACATCCCAGGAGGAATAAGGAAGCATCGCCATCTACATTGGCTGACAGAGACCTATGTTGATGACTCACTGGGTGCTACATGTCAGTGACAAGTTTCAGTCACATTCTCTTACCAAGCTGTCTTTCTCATTAAACCTCAACTCTCCTAACTCGTGTTCTGCCCTGGGTCTTAGGTTCCTGGATTCCTGGTAGGTCCTCCACTCATCTCTGCCACACATCCCCACTGTCAGTTGTTTGTGTCATATGTCTCAACTGCCATTGTCACCCTTTAAGGAATAGAGATGATTTTAAACACAGAGCAACTCTACATATAAAATGAAATTTGGGAGTGGAGGAGACAGTATGGGAAATAGACCTACCTCTATGGACCTATGTAATCTATCTCAGGTCTTATAGGCATGACCGTGGATTCAAATTTTCGATCTTTTAAAAATATATGCATTAGAATATGACATAGCAGAATTAGTTTACTCTGGAAAAAAGTTGGAAAACAATTATAATTTTTCAAAGAAGACTTAGCGATAAAGGCCACCAACACATTCTACTTTTCCAAGAATATTTATCCATAAGTAATAATATAGACAGGCTAATTGTACTTATCACAAAAAAGTGGTTGCTACAGAGAAGCAAATGTGGTGGCAACCTCTAAATAGACCAGCATGAAAGGCTTAATGAAATTTAAGCCATAGAAAAATTTGGTAAGTGCCAACCAATTTCCCAAAACACAAGAATCAAAAGGTGACTATTTGACATTATCAAAGAGTTATCTTGATTTTTTCAGCAGTTTGAATTTAAAACATTAGTTCCTCTTGTTCTTGAATACTTCATATAAATTTTTCTTTTCTTTTTTTAATGGTACCAAAGTTTTATTAACGGTAGGAAAAGAAACAGGCTTTGCAGACCAAGTTTGGGCCAAGTTAAAATTCCAAAAGAAGTACACCCTACAGCAAGAGGGTAGGATACAAATTTTTCAAAGTTTAGTTATGATCTTTCAGTGCAGTAGTTTAGTAGAAAGGGAAGGAAACTGAACCACAAAAGAGACGGTGACAGTTCAAACATTAAATCAGTTTGCTAATCTGCAAATTGGGTCAGTGTTTTGCATACAATGCTATGTGGATATAGGACTTGAAAAGGCTGACATGCATGTTTCTGAGGTGGTCCCCTGTCACTGCCCCAATTTAACCAGAATAACTTTAATTTGTGTTTTTCCATTTTTTTCTCTGGTGTTTTCTCTTTTTTAAACTAAGTTCCTCTGCTAAAATAAGTTTGAAACTCTCTTGTTCTAGATGTAATCAGATGAAATATTGCATAGATAAGGAAATAGATCTGTCTTTATGCATCCATATAATCTATCTCAGGTCTTGTGAGCAACTATAAGGCAGATTTTAGAGCGGACAAATCTCGTTCAAATCCTAACTCTGGTTCTGATTTAATTGGGGTGGGATATAAGAACCCATGCTAAGAGTTGTATTGTACAAGGATGGCCTTGGTAGAACTATGGACAGGTATGAAGAAATAGAGGCTGGGGCTGGTGAGATGGCTCAGCAGCTTAAGCGCCTGCCCAGCAAGCGCGAGGGCGGGAGTTCGACTCCTGGAACCCACATACAAAAAAGGGGCAGGTGATATCGCTCAGCGGCACGGGCACCTGCTGGCGCGCGAGGTCCTGAGGTCGACCCCAGGTACCCACAAAAAAAAAAAAAAAAAAAAAAAAAGAAATAGAGGCTGACATCTGGGAAAGCATTTAAGGAATGTTTGAAATAGTTTAGATATGAATCCAGCTTAAGCTTGGTGACAGAAATTAAACAGGGAGTGCAGCTTTCAGGAACAGTAAGGAGGTTAGAGTGCATAAGTACTGATTATGATACAGGATAAGAAAGTAGTCCAGAACCCTGCTCACTTTCCGGTGATGCTCACTGACCTGAGATACAGGTATGACGAGTTCAAGCTTGCACATACAGAATTTGATGGGTCAGTTGGATAGATCTACGAGGTCCTGGAGTATAGACATGAGATCTGTGTAATATGAAAGAAATGAAAATGCTTTATGTATGAAAATGCAAAAATCATTAGAAAGCACAACAAGAATTAAGACTTTTCCAAGACAGAAAGGTCTGTGAGTAAATTAAGGATCACTTTCCCCCACGCATCCATTGAATATAATGAATTAATTTCATTCTTCTGCATCTAAAATTTATTTTTAGTTATATATCATTCTGGGATATATTGAAAAAATAATCATTAGATCTGTGTGTCTGTTATGTGGTTTATATAAAAACTCATTTTCACAAAATATCAGGCTTTACTAAATATATGCCTTACTGTGTACCTCAGTAAAGCATGCAGTTATGTTGTAAAAAAAAAACCAAAAACAAAACAAAACAAAACAAAAAAAAAAACAGAAATTCTAGATGATCCTAGATGAGAAAAGTGTGAAATGAGCCAAATTCAAACCATGCTGAAGAAGAGTTCACAGTATAATATTTGGTAAGCACCTAACAACTAATGATAACCAGTACAACTATCAAAACAATGCTATAGTTTCAATCTTGAATCCCCCCAAACTCCACTGTGAAGGTTTTATTCTACCATGTTGTGGAACCTACAGGGGTGAGGCTTAGTGGAAGGAAGGTCACTGGGAGAGTGACTTTGAAGGAGATATTGGGACTCTGGTCCCTCTTTCGCCTTTTTCTTTACTTGATAGCCACCATGAGGTGAGCGTTTTGTTCTGCCATGCTCATCCACCATGATTTATTATGCCGCCATAGGCAGCTAAATGGGATGAAGCAATTATGGGCTGGATCTTCTGAAACTATGAGACAAAATAAAACTTCCCTCTTGATAAGTTGATTATTTTGGGCATTTGTCACAGTAATAGAAAGCTAATTAACAGTTTTCTCTGGCTCTCAATCTCTTTACCTCTATTCCTCTCCCTCAGATATTCCTCTATCTTGACTTCTTTATCCAGATGTCACTCTTAATAATGTATCTCCTAGCAGCTCCAGGATGTTATTAACCTCACGTTTGCAACTCCAGTGTTAAAAACACATCATTACAGTTCCAATGAAAGTTCCATTTGCCCTGAATTAAGTCTTATTCCTTTTCCTAACAATCCCTGAGGCCATAGGAATGGACTACAAAATTATTCAGCCCTGTGTCATAAACTGCTGAGGAGTAGAAAATTCCATGGCTTGGAAGGGGAAGAGGGATATTTATCTAAAGGGGGCAGTTATCCTAGGAAAGAGGCAGTGACAACAAGATAGCAAACTTTGCAAAATGTCCCATGTATCACAAGAAGCCAGTGACTGAAATCTCCTTTAGGGGTCAAAAAAATCATGAAAGACAAGCTGCAGGAGAGGCTGAATAGGTTTTTACCAGTTCCTTAGTGCAGTATTTTATAATCAATCATGAATATTCCCATGGAGCATCATGAGACTGAACTATAAATGTATCATCTTGGGCTAAACATGGAAGAGGCCAAAGACCTAACTTGAAATTTTAGCCACATTTTTAATAGTAAAGTTGTACCTTAAACTACAAAGAATGATGACATATGTCCATTTTGCACCCTTTATCTTGGCTCTGGGAAACATTGGAAGCATGAATTACAAATGAAATAGCACCCATAATTTTGAAAAGGGGGAACAGAGAAATGCACTGACTTTGAAATAGTAAAAGAAAGTAGCTGTCACAGTTGGGCAACAGATTTCTGTCTGAGAATAAAAATTTCTGAGAGGAAAGAATATCATCCTCTAAGCAAAGACTTATTTGGAAGCACTTCTCATAAACTGAGAAGAGTGGAAGAGATTAATAGATTACTATAAATTGATGAGACCAGGTTGCGGCATATGGAAGAAAAGTCAGAAAAATCAGGCAGAAGGATTTACCAGAACAAAAGAAAAAAAAAAACAAATTTGTTCCCAAGTGCAGATCCCTTTCATAAAAATGAAAACTTTTCCTAAGTAAGACAGTATTACTAGGAAAATTTTTAAAAGTACGTACAAATAATTCTAAAAGTAAACTATTATTTGTTTTCACTCTCATTGTGAATGTGACCTGAGGTTTCGAGAAAAAAATGATACAGAATTCCTTCTACCTTACTTATTCAATAAAACCTCAACTTGAAATTAAAAAGTCAGAATTTTTATGCTTTAAGGGTCAAATAGCTTGTAACAAACGTTAATTAAGGGAATAGTTTTGGATTGAAAAATAAATCGTTGAAACAAAACAGCAATTGTGAACATATAAATTTTGTATAACAACAATAAATATTTATATAGAGAAAATTTAAGTAGTTACAAAAGAATAAGCGTAGGTTAATACAATAAAATAATTGAGAGGTCTATATATGTCTCAGAGATAGACAGTTTTTAAACATATTAATTTAATCTGAAATTCTATATTTGAAAATCAGTGCTCATACCCTATAAATATGAAATTAATTTGTATTACAAAATCTCATCCTCCATTTACTTCTTAATCACCCATTCAACATATATTTCTAGTAGTCCTTTGTGCCATGCATTTTTAAGAGTGCTAGGGAAAGAAGAATCAATGAAACAAAGGCCCTGATTTTGAGAAACTCATGGTCTGCTGAGAGTGCTAGTTGTATAAACAAGTAATTACAATCTTTCATCCATGCCTGAGGAGCTTGCTTAGCTTTGTTTCCAATGACACACATTAAGATGGCTTGGTCCTAATAACATGTACCATTTTCTTTTAAAAGTCAGTGTGTACTCCACTTTTAAGTGGAAACTTGCACTGCTTTAGTTAGTGGTAATGAATAGGGGGAAGTTGTTTCCCTAGTCCTGAACAAAGCTTGGGCAAGAACAGCCTACTGCTTTCTCCTGCGGGATTTCACATCGACTTCACGTTTCCAGAGGAGCCGGCTTCTGAACACTTCCACTTAATACAACTTAGCAAGAGAGATGCTGTAGAAAAGCAAAAGAAACAAAGAGAAAAATGGAGAGAAATACAAAGAATTAAATGTAGAAAGAATGCTGAAAGATTTTCAAAAGCAGTTAAACAGTAAGCTAAATGGTGTTTGTAGTGTAGACACAGGGTCAGAAACCTTGTGCAGAAAATCTTGACGTTGTTAGGAAAAAATGGAAGAACAACCAGTGAAGAAAATCAATTTTTCATTTGATGAAGGAAAAATGAAGCAAGATTCCAACTCTAGGCAGCATTAATAGAAATCTAATATTATGATCATGGGGAATAACATCGTGTCCATTTCTGAGCAGCATATTTAAACTAGGACATTGACGGATTCCCTTAACAGAGAAGGAAAGGATGCGGAACTTCTAAGTTATCTTATGATTCTAATTACAAGAATCTAGATTGACTTACGGCTTATCACATAGGTTAAATATGATCCCCAAGTGAAAGAAAGGCAAGCAAACACATTCCCCTTCATCTCTTTTTTCTTCTTGTGGAGGACTTTAGCACACCTTATTAAAGAAATATATGTATCATTTTGTATTTAAATGCCATCCTGAGCAACTTATTTCTATGTGAAGACTAAAAGCAGCAGACAGTAGAAGTTTAAAGGCCCAGAAGTAGACTTGTACAAGAAGGAATTTTGAGGAGTGGAGAGACAATTACCTTTCTTTTCATACATATTTCCTGTAGCAAAATTAAGAGCTTACCCCACTGTTCATGTGTTTTTGCTTCAGCCATTTTACCTTTAGAATTATATTATAAAAAAGTCGTTAAGGATGTATGCAGACTTTTCTGTAACATTTTATCATAGTGTTATTTATAATAGTGAAAAATACAAACAATCTACATGTCAAACATTGGAAAATGTGTTAAATAAATTATCCACACAATGCGATGTGTAATGGATAGTTGACATGGAAAGCTATTCATGTAATACTATTAAGTAAGATAAATCAAATAGAAATTTCTGTATGTACTATTTTGCATTGTAGTATATATAAATAGGGAGGGAAAAAATTGAAAGAATAGTATGGTAATTGTGTTTCTTTATGGGTAGGGTTGAGTATTTCATTTAACTTTTCTTTTTCGCTTATCTTCTAAGTTTTCTTCAGTGAACTTGTATTGCCTTTGTAATAATAAAAATGTTCTTTAAATTTAAAATAATAAGTTTTGTGTTTAATATGTAAAAGATGTACATATTGATCTTAGAAGGTAATATTTTTATATTTATATATTCATATATATTTCTTTACAAAATGTATATACCTATACACATATGTGTTGCATAAAATATGTATGCAAATAAACTCTGAGCTTTATGCTATTTCCCGCACACTCCACATATAATTCATCTCCAATTATGGTTAGTGCAATCTCCTAACAATTGATTTTCTTTGGTTCCTTAAACATGTTACACTTGTTCCCATTTTAAGATCGTTGCTTGAGCTCACATTATTCCTTAAATACTTCCTAAGATCTCTATGATTGTCCTATTCTCATCTCTCATTCTTGACTCCAGGGTTCCCTTCCTAAAGATGAACTCTCTAGCCACCTTCTTTTAACTGGCTTTCTTTTGTTTCTGTCTCTTTTCTCTATTTTCCTTACAGCATTAACCATAATCTGCAGTTCTGCTTATTTATTTGTGTGTTTGATAAATATCTGTCTCCTCCTCTAGGATGTAAGCCCCATGAAAGCAAAGAATTAATGAAGGATTGCTGTATCTTCATTACCTAGGATTGGACCTGATATGTGGTGGATACAGAATGAACTACCCATGAAAACATTTCAACAAGGACAGTGAACCTTAAGAATTTTATCAGAAAAGCTAGAGACCCAGTGTTGAATAGAGATAAACTTACTTCAAGGTCTTATCCATATGAATGTATATTATTTACACATATACACATTTATAATTTATACATTTTAAAATATATTCATGCAATATATATGTGTACTATATGTATGTAATTCTATACAGAATTTCAAGCATGTACACATAAAGTGAAGAGTATAGTGAACTCACACCCACCATCTATCAAGCAGCTTTAATGGTTACTGATTCGTGGTTAATCTTTCAAAAACACTATCCCTTAAGTTTCTCTCCATTTGGATTATTTCAAAGCAAAGTTCAGGTACCATATTAATTTTTCCTATAATTTTAATATATAATATAAAAATTAAGAACAATCTTAATTCTATTATTCTACGTGAAATAAGCAACAATTCCTCAATATTTTAAAAATCCAGTGTTTTCAAAAATGTATATTTAATTTTTTCCTTCATGCAAAACATTTATCCTTGAACCGTTTTCCAAATCCCATCTTGTTTTGAAATTAATCTTTAATTCTCAGTTTCAATATAGTCAGGAATGGAGGCATTTTTTTCCCCCAAGGTGAACTCCAAGTTTCCTCATGGAAAGTTAGTCTTTTCTTACGCATTATTTCTTTTCTGGAGAGAGGTGTTTTCCCATGTATCTTTTTATCCCTCCCAGTCTTATTTTTTAATCTGCCATCAGATGATAAATTGCCTTCAAAGAGTAAAAGCTCCTGAAATTCTTATTCTAGTGAATAGTCTGAATTTGTAGATAGTAAGTATTTGTTGATTTTTATTTTATTCTGATTTGGACTGTGGGTAGTGTAGGTTTACTCATAATTTTTGAGATCATATAAAAGTAATCTTGATTTAGTTATATAATATTAATCTGCCTTCTTAAGTTGCTAGCATAGTTGTAATTTCTTTCCCTAAGCTGGTCCAATTTTTAAGGCAATTTGAGATAATGATAAGTGATTTCTTGCATCATAAGGACAAGAAACACGTATTCTTGACAAGTTTTCAATATCTTGGCAGAAAGAATTTTTTCTGCAAAATGGAAAACTCAAGTGAGTTGCTATAGGTGTGGCATCTTCTTCTGTGCCAAATTTCCAGTTGTTATTAAACTGAATTCTTAGCCTTCATGTTGGACACTAAGTTGGTCATCAAGCTCCCACATATGGTAAGAGGATGTTAACTAACCTTCACCAGCTGCATCCAAAAATATACGATAGATATCCACCAAATGGATCACCAGTGCTGGTGTTTCTCTATTGCGAATACTGCACTCCATCTAAATATCACTGTCACATATTCATCAGCCAGACTCAGACTAGTGGATAAAAGTGTGATGGAAGCATCCCTCGAGAGCTGGAGATCTGACCCTGCTTTTGATGGTATATTATTCTGAGGATTCGCACATTTATTGACCTCCATGCTGGAGAGGTCAGCATGATAATGCAGTGTGTATTGATTTGGTTCAATTCAGGAACTGCTCATTTATTGCTTATATTTATGTAAATAAGGTACTAGTCTTTCATCTTCCAATTACAATATGTTACTGAATTAATGTGATTAAAGACGAAGTTGGACTAATGTTAACAGGGCCTTTGTTTCTGTCGTAAAGAGCAAAGGAAAAATCATGTAAAATTAATATATTCCTAAGGAGCCGAATATGCATCCAGTGTTAGTTATTATAACCCCACCCTTTTTTATTGTTCAAGCCAATTTCATGCTAAAATACTTCGGCATATTTTCTTTTTCTTCTTGTCTTCCCCTCGTCCCCAACCCCTGTTCTATGACTGCATCTTTGAATTACATTATATGGTGAATTTTTCTATAAATAGGAATATGAGGTCTTTGAGATGAACAGTGTGGGCAGGGATTTACTGTCAGAAGAATTTTGAACAGGCATGCCTGTTATTTTTACCAAAATGTTTTTAGCTATCTATTTTTCTTAATACAATAGTAAAAAGGACACAATGTATGAAATAGGAAGTACAAGTTCATACATTTGGCAGCTGAACTGCTTTTTCCTAGGTCATTGCTTTGTTGTCTAAGCTTGAAATCACTTTTTGGGGCAAATAATATAAAAGACACAGCTATGGTCCAAGAGACAGATCTTTTTCTTTTTCTTTTTTTTAAAAGAAAGGAGGGGAAAGTTAAGTTCAAGACTGTGAAAAATTATTTAGTTTTTGCTCTAATTTATGCAACAGAAGAGTTCTGGCCACTGAATTACTGTATAAGAAAACATATATATTTGTAATTCATTTGATATCATCCCTTTTAATACTGTTTGATTAAAAAAATCATTTTCCTGAAACACTGTAGTAAAAAAGGGCCTCTGGTTTCTGCTTCACCTCATCACTGATCCATTCAGTATAAAAATAAATTGTGGAGTGCATTCTGTCGGACACCATTTTATGGAAAATACAGTATGGTTGATATTGTGGTCTATTTCTTGAACTTATCAAACTACACCACCACCAGGAGACATTTACTGTGGCGACAAGAGATTCATTCCTAAGCATTCTCTTTGGCTGCCAGGTAAGTGATGTCCAAGAACTGACAGCAGCATAGTATTTAAAGGCATCAGTCTGGTACAAAAAATGAATATAGAAGAGATGGAGTCACTGGGTATTGAGCAGCGGGGAAGGAAATGATTTGTGCTGCCTGCTGGTACACTAAGGTGTATTATGCCCAATAAGAACAGCTTAGTTCCCCAGCTCTGTGGTTTACTACACTCTAGAACTGAAGGCACATAAGATGCAGAATAAGTTTATCTTCCAGCATGGCGTGGGCAATTATTTGGTATTGATTTTCTGAAAGTTTTGTCTTATATATCAGCATTTTGTTGGCAAACTTTGCCACATAATCCAATCAAGTCAGTGCAGAGCTGAGTGGGGGTAGAGATAAATCCTCCGTGAGCAAGTCCTTTGCGTGGTCCGTAGGTAGCCTCTCTACATTAAGAAAGCTCTTGCAACTGCGCCTTCTCGTCAGGGGAATTGTAATCTTGGGGAATCCCTGTGCCTGATTGCGGCTCTCCTCCCAGTGGTGCACTTCTGACCTCTGTATTGATTCTGTTCTCTCATCAAAAGCACTGATGTAATTCCATGTGCTGGGATCACGCCGTGATTTGCATTTAGGAGCTGCAACTGTGCGCTGACCCCAAACCATTTCATCAGAATGAGAGTAGACCAAACGGCAGATGCGTTTCCCCATAATATTAAAGTCTATTGTGCCATTTGGTTGGTTTCTTTATTGTATACAGAAAAAAGGGCATACACCACCGGCTCTAGATTTTGATTTAATTCTAACCAGAAATTGAGAAGTTCTTTAAAAAATAACAGGGATCAGAAGGGATTTTATTGATTTCCTCATTTGGGCCAATAAATAGCATTCTTATTTGTTAAAGCTTAATACAAAGTGATGCATATCTGAATACATTTTCAGAAATTCTAGCACATTTTTAAATTATTTTATTTTAGTTTTTTTTGCAGTATTTTCTTACTAACATGTACAATCCTGAAGCCTATTAATTGACTTTCTACCTAAATAAACTAAATAAAAACACTAGTAAATCACTGAAGAAAATAATGTCATTAGTAAGTCCAATGCAGTGTAAATATTGACTATTAAATTATTTTCTTTGTTTCTCTTCTTTTTCCGCTTCTTTTTCTGCTTTCTCTCCCTCCTTTATTTTCTTCAGTTTGGGTGGATAATGGTGAGGAGGCAACTTCCAAAGCACAGGTACCTAAGAGCTCTTTATTGAAAATCAGCTTAAATGTACAATTATCTGTAGCATAGTCTGCTTTCTTATCTTTCCTGTAGATCCTAATTTATTAATTCCAGTCAACAAATATTTAATGAGCACTTAGGTATAGGTGCTGGGAATGTTATGATGAGCAAAATAGGTACACTACTTCATGGAACCGATAGCCTGAATGGAGAGATGGACGCATAATTACAGTAATAAATGTGAAAACAAATGTGAATGTAATAAGGAGGGAAAATTTGTATTTACAGCTGATAAAAGAAATTATTTTATGAATGGAATCATAATTATCTGAGAATATATTGAAAAGAGCTGGGAAGTGGTAAGAACAGAGATACTGAAAGAGCTGAACATGGATGGAACCATTCCTTAGAAACCAAGCTTACAAATTGCCCTATACGCCAGGACAGAGAAGGGACTTAATTTGAGTACAACATTAATGTGAGGTGCTCTGTGATCCTTCAAATTCATGAAAAGTTTGGCACAGTAGATCTTTTGTGGAGAAACTATACAGAGCTGACCTTTTTTGCCCAAATGTGTGTGAGATTAAATCATAAAGGCACAAAGGAAGAGAAGTGCTGGATGTTTATAAAATGCTCCAGGATGAGCAAAATGTATGGAGAGTATTCTGGATATTCACAAGCTAGGAATTTGAAGACTCAAGTTTATAGTCCATAGATATTTTTAGGAGTCTTCATTAAGTACTATTAAGATAAATTGTGGAAACTATAAAAGAATATAGTAGAGTTTCTAGTTTAGATGGAGGTGGAATGTCAGACAAGACCTTTATGGATCTTGAGAACATTTTATTTCACTTAAAAAGGAGAATTGGAAATAATTGCAAAAATGCCTGAGTTTACAAAAATGTTGATTAAAAATATTGATAGCAATGGAGGCTCCATAGCACATTTATAGTTCAGGATGCACTTTCGCTTGGATTGTCTTAATAAATCCTCAAAGCAATACTGTGAGAAAAGGTGATGACATATTCATAGTAAGGATGAGACCTTACTAAGATTGACATTCAGACAATGTATTGCTGGGGCCTAACAGGCAGTAAATGGCAAAGAACTTGAATGCAGGTCTTCTCCCTATAAACTCTCTGCCCTTTTCACTAACTTTGTGTGTGACACAGTGTTTGAGGTTGTGAAAATAATTGCCACTGATAGTTCTTAAATATTCATCTACCCCAATAAACATAAAAGAATGCTCAATCTTTTTCACAAAAGCACATTTTATTAAAATTTCCAGAAGTATATGTATTGAACATATTGAGATTCAGTTCCAGAATTTGTGTGTATTGGGACTATTACAGAACTCAAAAACATTTCACCGGCCCCATATGATTTTCTTTGTCCTGAAAGCAGGAAGAGATAGAATAGATCTTTACTTGGGAAAAGAAAAAGAATCTCTACATTCCTACCTTGTGAAACCAGGCTGAAATAGCAACAGAATTGTAGAGAAACAACCCTGCTCTGAAATAAGCTCCTACACAGGGATACTGAGTGTAATTAAATAATCTCTATGTTGTTGACTTTTGTCTTGGGGAAGGATAGTTTAGAATGCTTTTTACTAATTCCCCATTTCTTCCATCATATTCCTATAATTGATATTTTATGGCATGGGCCAAGTTCTATGAATCACAATCAATATCATGATTGTACATATTAATCATTAATAAAATCAGTAATTAGATAATAAGTTACTAAGTAGACTGTTCTTTTTATAAGTATGAGATGAAGATTACCTAAGTTTATGATATGTGCATTGTTGATTTATTATCATTTATTAACTGTAGTTTAGTTATGGAATAAGTCACTAAATTTTGTTCTAAAGCTTAAGATTTAAAATCCAGTTTTGCTTCTTTAGAAATCTGACCCTTGGTATCTTACTTAACATCCCTAGGCTTTAGGTTTAGTATCCACAAAATGGGGTTAATGATAATTAAGTCTTAAATTACATTTTGGGGATAAAATTAGATGCATATATGAAATAAGCCAGTGTAGGCATTTTCCTCTGTTTATTTTACTCATTTAGAAGATGAACAAAACAATCTAGGGGTGCTTTTATAATGACCAGGGAACAGTATGGATGTGGTAGATCAAGAAAGTGTGTTACCATGGGTTCTTGTTAATACCTAGATATTTGCACCCAAATCCTGGGATAAAGCTCACCTGCATATGTTGTGGTACTTTCTTTGCCTTTGAACTTTTATGTTGCTCCTTGATCAAATTCAATTTTATAAGAGTTAAAATTTTTAATCAGAAATGAAAAGTAGAACTTATAATTTCAGTCCTGGGCCTTCGTAATTTATCTTAATACCGTGTGTTCCTATCCTTTTATTTATTAAATCTACCAAGAGTGTTCTTCAGAAAATCAAAGTCCACCTTTGCCTGAGATGATCGAGCCTAATCAAACTATTTCAGCACGGTAGGAAGCATTTGCAAGAAAAAAATTGGTATTTTTATTCAGAAGGACCAGTTTAACCTCTTCTCCCTCGGAGCTCTGTAGGATGCTTTGAAGCTTATTACTCTATATGTAAACTAGATACATTTATTCATTATTTCTAATGAGGAGAACTTTGGGAAAAATTAAACTGGCATCCCACCTCAGACTGCATCATCTCAAACACTGATTGTAGCAGATAAACATAGCTATGGGTTGTAAGTACTTTGGGTATTAAAATCAAGAACTTTTAGGCCAGGAAAGACAAACCATTTTGAATGTGTGTGATCTTAATTTTCTATCAGCTAACTCGCATTATTTTCAGTTTCAACATTCCTTGCATGTTGATCGTTATCTGTCATGGTTTGATTCATTTACTGAAAGATAAAATTGTCTTAAAATTATTTTGTACCTTGGAAAACATAACCTTTGACAATTAGGTGTTGATGTGTACATTTGATGTTGTAGCTAGAAGGCAAACGCCCTGTCTATTGAAATTAGTTCATTCTGAGACTTGCTGGGTGTCAAGTGTCAGCATTTCATGTATCAGTTCTTACCAAGATGAAATACAAAAGATTAGAAGATACACTAAAAATTATAGCTTTTATCTAAGATGAAGATCTTTCACATATTTTTTAGGGATTAAAAAAATCAGGAGGCCAATCCAGCATTTAAAATGGAAGCTATTGTTGCACTATTTGGTCTGCACAAGGTTATGGTATCAAAACCTTACTTACCAGTGTTGATCTTATATATTGTAAACATGCATGGGTGTGAAAGGGCTACCTGTTGTAACTATTTCTTAGGATTAAAAATATAATTATGTGAGTGTAATACAAGACAGGAATATATTTGCTGCTCTTTAGTAATGATTAGCTTTGCTTTTGATAACTTAATTGTTGATACAGTTTAGTATTTCTTTCTGGTTAGAATAGTCAGACAGAAAGGCTGTGCCATGTTGCAGACCTAGTTTCATGTCACAAGAGTGGGAAAGGAAGTTCACAGTTGGAGACAGAACAGTGGCACCAAAGGGTCGCACACCTCAAGTATACACACCAAAAGGGGGCATCTTAAGCACAATGGGGAGACTACCAGTTGAAAATGTGGACATTTGTCTACTCCTTTCCCATCTCATCATGTTTAGTCATTTTAAGGGTTTGGGCTTAGGCTATGCATACGTAAACATTTGGCTCTTACTTCCAAGCTATCAAAATAGCCCCATTCCATGCTTACCTGAAAGAAGCTTATCATCACTAACCTAGCTATAGGTTTTCTTCTTTCTTTGCATTTTTTCAAATAAATAGGTGTAAATTATCTATTAAATAGACATTCTGCCCACATGGGAGTGTTACCAATAAGTAATGTTTCCAGGATGACTAAACATGTCCGTAGAGTCTTTAGCCCTATCTTCGGTTGCATTTTCAGTACATTTATAAGTGGTGATTTTCCTGTGGCTTGGTTTCTGCTACATCAGTGTATAGAGAAGCTGAACATTTCAAGCTTTCCACAGTGACAGGTGATGCATCTGATTGTTTGGTGATGGTGATTTGGAATATTGATGCTTTAGAAAAATAACTACATCGAACAGGCAATCTGCACAGCTCACAAACTACACAAAGAGCATTGATATAAATAAAGTGTCAGCTGGGTGTTGCAGCTTTGTGCAGAATCATTTTCAAATTTTCCTTTTTGAATTATTAAATAGACCATGTCAGAACAACTCTGATTATTATCCAATCCATATGCTTCAACATCAACCTTTTATGTAATATCAAGCGACTGCAGTGATCAATTGGACGAATCATGAATGCTCCCTCATTCTGGAAATGATTCAAGCACTTCACTACATTGCAGCCTCTTATGCAGATATGCAAACACCTGCTGCATTGCGTACAGAGGAGGCCACAGCACTATCTGCCTCTAGGAATGTGTGCTGGCTGTTTAGCAAGAAATTTAAGTATAAGTTCATCTTTTTGTAACTTTAATCCTGTTTAGGTGTATATAGCATTACTATACAGCTACATCTTTACAGAGCAAAATTATGAACATAACCTACATTGTAAATAAAATGTATTAGGGCATGAAAAATAAAATACTGTCTTTTGTTCTTTAACAACTACAGTATCTGCTGGAAGCAGGGACTGATATGCAGGCATGTAGCCACATGTAATTTATAAAGTGCGATAAAATGATAATCTCTCACCTATACTAATAAACAGTTTATCTAGATAAATAACTCTTAGAATGAATAGTGTGGATGCCTTTAGGGTTTTAGGCATTTAATTAAAATAGAACAAAAATATTAACTGTCAGCTTTGGGATTTAGCCTCCTCTCTTGAAAAGAATATCCTTTAGTCTGAGAACACATTTGTGAAATTCACTGTGAATAAGTGTGAGATGGTATTTTCCCATTTTTTATGGCAACAAAGCTAAAAATGCACGGTATAGAAATCTCAAGAGGAAATGGTTTCCTGAGGATGTCTCTCTGTTCCCCTGGGAAGCTCCCTCTCAGGACCTGGATCTGAGGGTGGAATTCAGGGGCCTCTTTGATAATTGCTAGTGAATGGAGGTAGCACCCTTTTCCTAGCACTTTTGCCATTGTCCTGGTGTGTTGCCATCACTCACAGTGACTGCTGAAGCAGGGGGCTTTCTTCCTACCAACTGAGTGTGATTTTGACCCTGGACACAAGGAGGCAGGGCAAAGCAATGGCAGAGACTAAGCACAGGGAAGAGCCACTGGAGTCCCTGGGAGCACACTGCCTTCCAGAGCGCAGATCGTAATGCAGCGAATTTCACAGAATGCCCGCTTAACCCTAAACATACACCCCGAGCTACAGTGTGAGGGATACATTCAGTAACGACTCTTTCTAATTTTTCCATTGTCTACTGCAAATTGATTTAGATTTCCTTCTTGAGCCAGTGTTTCCAGAAAAACACCATTCCTTTTATGTAACAAATTCTGAATCTTTAAATACATAGATTGCACACTAAACATGCAGAGCCTGTGCATTTCTCCACTGATTTTAGCTCTATTTTATAAGATTCAGAATAGAAAAATAAGAAAAAAAGGAAAACCCAAAACCTTGTATTATAATACTATGGTAGTGGATTGCTGGACAAATTAATCCAGATATTTGCTCACAAATTTGATAATATATGACCCACTTACAAAGCATGGAATTATTACTTTAAATGATGTGGTTCGTGTTTCTTTTTCTGTTTGATGTTTTTACACAGCAGATTCAATGTTCATATTACATAGTTTAAAGACTCTGTTGCCTGTGTGTAGATTTTCAGCACTCTTGAGAAAGATAAGAAATTGTCAGCAAAACTAAAGAAGTAATAATAAGGAAAGATATACATTTCTCAACCCACTTTTAATTCTTTGGCAAATGATTTTCCTCTACGTTTTATTTTGGGTAATGGAAAATGGGGTACTTCTAATAGAAAAACCATTGTGATAGGACTTAATAGATATAGTTTGTGAAATAACTTCATTGGTTTGGAACAAAGATGCTATTAAAGAAGGGATATGTGAAATTTTGTGTTGATAGAAAACAAACTAAAAGCAGGAAGTCAGAGATGTATGTGTGTGTGTGCATGCGTGCGTGTGTGTGTATGTGTGTGTCTGTGTCCCTTGGCTCACCATATCCGGAGACTTATGCAATCATTGTAATCAAAGACAAAACATAACCTTTATAATTTCAAGTGGAAAAGAAATTTAGGCAATTTATTGTTATTAATCCAAGTTAACAAAAACATTGCATGTTTCTTTTTTCTCTAGTTTCACTTTAACTATTATTGTTGATAAACAGTAGCCCAGAAAGGTATATTTCAGCATTTCAAGATCATTGGCATGGGGAAAAAAAAAGGGAAGAGAGAATCTATCTATATATTTTCCTCTTGGGCAATGGAAATAAGCGCTTATGATTCCATAGTCTTTTAGCTTCCCTCCCTTCCCCCCATCATTTGATCACATTATTCACACAAAGAACCAATGAGCCGTTGTGCCATTACCTTAAAATCCTATATTAATGAGAGAGCTACAGTTTTTAATCATCTGAGTTAAGCCTTGAATATTCTGTTTGCTAATATCATGCATCCATTTGAAATGAGAACAAGTATTTTATTATCTTTTCTTTGCAAATAGTGAATAAAATACTGGTTTTTCTCTGTAAAATTGTCAAATATTCTGAAGAAATCATTTAATTCTCAAGGAATTAATCTTATCTCTAAAAACATGGGTTAAAAATGTGTCCCAGAGAGGCACCTAGGGAGATAATGGCGTTGACATTTTGTTTTTCTTGCAAAATTTTTGGGTAGAAATAAAGCCATATACAAATAATGCATTAAGCCAATCTCTATTGTTTAACAAAATTGAAGGCATTTGCGATGCCACTTAAATGATACCTAAACAACCCATACTTAGAGTCTTCTAGAGATATTGTGTGAGAAGGAATTTTTTTTTTTGCTTAATCTTTCATTATGGCAAATTTGTTTTTATTTACTAAAATGACTTAGAAAAATGCTTTAAATAAAATGAATATTGCACCACAATTTAACTTTTAATTTTTTTTAGTTAATGACCACTTTCTAACTTAAAACTTGACATCTAGCCACCTTGATAACAGAAATGTCAATATTACAAGATCAGAAAACTATATCACCTTTAAAAATTCCTATATAAAAGGCAGTAGTATTCAACCTTTTGAAAATAGTCAAGCAAATTATCTGTGGACTACTATTAGTATTTTTCTTTTACAATTCTTTGATTAAAAGTCAATCATTTGTTGAGATGTCACTCGAGGAAGTTTAAATAATTGAATTCTGAATGCCTTTACTTCATCAGTTCATAAGATGAGCCATAAAATATTAATTTTGGAGCAAGAGAAAATATGTTTTTAAATGCAGTATGGTGCTGTTTCCTTAAAACCAAATTATAGTGACAAGTGAAATTCATGGACAAACTTTAGTAAAATTAAGGGAATTTATGTAAACAGATTTTAATGGCTAATAAAATTATCATTCACTTGAATAGGTTTATTGAGTTCATATCACTGAATGTAGTACTTTAAGAACAAGCTTAAAAACAGAGGGAATTTCCCTTGACCTGTGTTTCTCGCATCTCAGCAGCTAGTTAACCTTTTACCTAAGACTATTTCCAGTGTGCATATAGGAGTCCCTGCACTGACATTTTACAGAATTTTGGGATTCTCTAAACCTGAATCTCAATATTTGGGTTCCAAACTGTTACGGAAATGTTATTTCATTTCGTAGATGAAAAAGTAAGTCCTTAATCTCCACTTGAGGTGTACTGAAAAGAGCCTTGAGATGCTGCTTAGAAATGTTAGGTTCTCAATTCTGATCCTTAAGCATTTTGCTCATCTCTGCTTTATTCTAACCCTGTACACACATGGTACCCTCCTCCCTCCTCCCTTATCTTGATCTGTCTCCCTATTCATGTACAAATGCCCTCTTACTTGAAACCCTCTTATTGACTTCTTTTTTTCTTATCATAATGATGATTTCTGCATAATCAGTCAACCAAGCATTAGATCCCATCAACTGGCTGGGGCTGCCCAAACCATGAAATTTTGCTAAGTTCTGTCCGATGCATTCTTCTTGAGCAGCAAATATACCTTCTCAAAGTAGTTATTAGCAATGTTATTTTAGTTACAGATTTAAAAACTTATTTAAGCAAAAAAATCTAAGCAGCCTGATTGGAATTTCAAATGATTGCCACACTGAATTTGAATGTATCTTTTATGTAGAATATAACGCATTTCTTTTATTTTAATCAAGCAGGGGCAAAAAGAAGGTACTTTCTGTTTTTTTCTGGCCAAGTATATGATAAATACTATTAATTCAAACAGATAAAAAGAATAATCCAAGTGTTTGATTATTTAATCAGATTTTTTGGTCTTTTGTTAGGATATCATATGCTCCCCTCTCTCAATAGTAAGCACAACAACTCTTTTCATTTTCTAATTTGGTTTATTTTTTTTCAGTGCATATTAATTATACAGAATGTTGGTTTACACTGCAACATTTTCATACTGGCAGATAGCATAGTTTGATCATATCAATTCCCCCAGTTGGGCTTGTATGTAAGGGATATGAAATCTATTTTAGCTCTCACTAAAGCACACAGAAATCAGTTTGTTCAAAAACAAGGCATTGCATAATTTCATTTATTTATTCATTTGTTTATTTATTTTTAAGTGAGAAAATTAATTTGAGTTACTGCTTGATTCCTGTTGCCTATTTGCTTACTCTAAATTTTCCTTTCTTCACACACGATGAAGCAAAAACTGTCCCTGTCAAATGACAAATGAGGCAGAATTGGTGACGTGAGTGTTTGTCAACATAAGCAAGATCAAATGATTGCTCAGCAGGAAGAAGCCACGGGAAATCCAATAATTTTTGACTAATTAGCAAAATAATAATAATGTCTCCCTAATGATTACCTTGTATTGGGTCGTGGCCTTTTATCAGACAGATATTCCACTAGTGCAAACTAATATTTTGAAGACTAGCTAGCAATTTCACTTGATATTATGGATGTGGAATATTTCTAAGAAGCATTTTGAAGCATCCTGTACTTCTCAGTTACTTGAGTAATAGAGGCTCTCGTAGTCATAGTTTTGCTTCTCTCTTGAATATAACCAGTGTGTGTTTTAAGTAATATGATAAGCAACACATAATTTTCAGGACCATTTAAAGTTCAAGTTCATTCTGTCTGCTTGGAGAATTTTACAAGAGGGATTCATGAGGAGTGACTTGATTGAAAATAAAAATGTAAACAAGAATTTTTTTTTTCAACATGCTGCTCAAGTTATAGTGTCAATTACAATACACTGTCAGGTTTTTATTAATCTTTTATAGCACAACAAGAAGTTGTTAATGGAGGCTTAAATTCTTGGTCCTAGAAAATGTTGCTATTGCTGACATTTTCTGTGGGGTGCATCAGTCAACCGCTATTTTTTTTTTTTTTTTGTGGGTACCGGGGGGTCGACCTCAGGACCTCGCGCGCCAACAGGCGCCCGTGCCGCTGAGCGATATCACCGGCCCCTTTTCCGTATGTGGGATCCGGGAGTCGAACTCGGGCCCTCGCGCTTGCAAGGCAGGCGCTTACGCCACTGAGCCATCTCACCGGCCCCAGTCAACCGCTATTTACAGGAAGCACAGAGAAGAAAGGAACCTGTGTCAGGTCACAAAGCCTGTACTGAGCTCTGTGGATTGTCTAGCCTGGTATATATTCACAGGATTCCCAGCACAGGACAAAGCCACATGCTTCTTACTATTCTGTGTGCCAGATTTACACCTTAAAAATAGAGGAAGCTTGGAACCAGGGGAACATTACATGAGAAACTTAAATTGTCGTGTGGCATCTTGCTTGGGTCTTGTTGATTTGGTCATTAAAACTGTTTGAATTGCATTAAATCTCACCCAGAGAGCTGGTAAAACCTAATCAGAAGTGAAAACACTGTATCCAAACAAAGAATAACATGATTCTATGATTTTTGAGTTAATATGATTTCAGATTAGTGAACTACTTTTTGTTTTACCCTTTAATATAATATATATTGTGAACTTTAAGCTGATGTATAGAAGAGCAAAGAAAAATATGTTTTCCTTCTTTATATCCAAATCACCAAGAACCTTCATTGTTGGGTAGGTATTGCTTATGCTTATAGCAGTATACAGAAGGACCCAGGATTCATTTAAATCCCCCATGCCATTTGTCACTGAAGCCTGTCCAGGAAGTTCTTCCGCATCCCTTTTTCCACCAAGGTCACTCTGCAAACCCTTCCCTAGTATAGTGATTTCTATAATATGAGCTGGAGAAAAGCAATAGCAGCATCTTCCTTTGTCTAACGCAGGAGAGAGAGAGGACTAATAGGGAAAGTCAGAGAATGAGAAGGTGACAGGGATGATGGGGACATGTTAATAAGAGGAGGGGAGGGAGAGCAAGTGAGCAAAAGACAACAGCAGCGCCGATGACACACTGGAGTGGGTCAGGGGTGAGGGGACAGCAATTACTTCAGTGAGACACATGGCTGCCATCTCCAAACAAATGCTCAGGGATTTCTCTTAAGTCTCCACCAACCCCAGTGTATTTTTCTGTGGCTCTCTTGTTCGGCGTGGTCATACGAAATTGCCACTAACTACCCGTGGCTAGTCCAAATGGACACGTACTTTAAATGTTAAATACACACTAGATATCAAAGATGTAGTATTTAAAAGTATTTTTTTTTTTTTGTGGGTACCGGGGGGGTCGACCTCAGGACCTCGCGCACCAACAGGCGCCCGTGCCGCTGAGCGATATCACCGGCCCCTTTTTCGTATGTGGGATCCGGGAGTCGAACTCGGGCCCTCGCGCTTGCAAGGCAGGCGCTTACGCCGCTGAGCCATCTCACCGGCCCTAAAAGTATTTTTTTAAAACAAAATGTCTCAGTAATTTTTGTGTCAATTACATGTTGAAATGATAACATCTTGAATATACTGAGTTAAAATAGTTTAATGAAATAATTTGTTTTAGTATTTTCTAAAAAAAGTTACTGAGAAATTTAAAATCACATATGGGGCTAACTGTAATAACCACATTTCCTAGTTTTCATATTTGATATTTTAACATTTTGGGGACTTGCTGCTCCTCAGAGGCTGCCCCTCCGAGGGCCAGCCAATTCCTACAGACCCCACTGGTCTCATCTGCAAGCTTGCTTTTTAGATCACATGAACAAACCAGAGCTCGCACTCCCAGCCACAGTTTTACTGGGCTCTTATTCTCTGGGCCACTATTCTCCTCTCTAATCACCCACCCCAGGGCCAACTATTAGACAACTGGGGGCTATACTTATCCCCCAGAATCTGCTGGAATTATTGAACTAGCCAGTCCTAAGGCTGCTTACCCTGCCTTACCTGTTCCATCTGTAGAAACTATATTAAAGGCTTTTGCCCATGTTTTTCCTGCACTTCCTTTGCCTCCTAAGTGATCCTGGTGCTTTTCTCTGTGGTCTCTTCTCTTGGAATCTGAATATGATGAGCTATCTTTTCAATGGCAGTAGTCTCCTGGCCTGTTGGCCTTTCTATTCTGGAATAATAATAAAACTTACATTTTAAAATACAGGCATTTTATTACTATGGGACAATGCTATTTCAGATCACTGTGTCTTGAAATTTGACATGCTTACCACCTTTGATAGAATCACTTAAAGTATTAAATATCTAGATTTCTGGGCCCTTTAGAACTGGCTCAGCTCCCCCGCAACATAGCGTTGACTCAGTAAATATTATCTATTTTTTCTTTTAACACCATTTTAACAATAACCCGGTTATCACAAAAAGTCATTTGTTTCCAGTTTGAGAAGTCTCTTATCTCATTATTTTGCTAACACTAGCATTTATTGAGTGTTTCCTATGGGTCAACCTTGAGTGTTTTTACACATTATTTTATTTGATTCTCATGACAACCAGTTGAAGAACAAATAAACAAGAAAAGCAACTTGCCCAGAGTCACACAGCTTGCTTGTATGGGAGCATTCATTAATTCTTGAATAATACATGATTTATGTATTTATTTAACACTGTTAGGCACAATCCTCATTCACAAGGATAATAAAAAATATATTTATAAGTAAGAATTGTAACAGACAAATAAACTCGTGGGCACCACCAGGCTGAGGATGGCCTGGATTGAACCTCTTTCATCATGTACTGGCTTTCTTTGCCAGAACGGTGGTAACCCACCTCAACTTTTGGGGTCAGCAACATGCTGCTCTGCCTCACATCTATACTGTTCAAGCATCTGTCTTCAGATTCTTTTGTGCTTACTTTTGCTTCCTCTCATGCTTGTGACAGAGGGTCTCGGCCTACGTGTATTCCTCTGGGATTTGCTTTTTTGGCTCTGTACACATCCTTCTGTGATGAGGGGTGAGGTACAGTCCACTCCCACTGCTGTTTTGAGTTCTATTGTATGAACACTTTTTTATGGTTGGCATTTTTCTCTTTGACATTTGGGTTATTTTAAGTTTTCTGCTGTGAAGAATATTGTCACTAGAAACATTGTATTTTTCCCTATCCACGAATATTTTAAATGATAGATATACATTTAAAAAAATAATATTAAGTGATATTCAATTAACATTTTAAGTGAGTATTTGACTGGCAGAATATTTGCAAAAATTTTACAGAATATCGCATATTTTTCTCTTACTTCTCCTAATGTTAACGTCTTACGTAAACATAGGACAAACAGTGATCCAGACTAGGAAGTGAGTATTGGTTCAATACCATTAACTAATCTGCAGATATCTTTGGTTTTCAGCAGTTTTTTTCATTGATATCATTTATGTCTTCCAGGATCTTATCCAGGATCCCGTCTTGCACATAGTTTTTATTTTTGGAGGTGCACTTTGACTCCAACATTTACTAAAGCAGTGATTCAGAGAGATTAATTTTAAGGCAGCATGTGAGATGGATTTCAGAGAAAAGAGCTAAAAGCAGAAATACCAGGAGACACTTGCTATTTTATGGCTGCTTAAAGCAGAGAGAGAAAAAACTCCAGTGGGGAAGGGCCACCTATGGATCTGCCCCATTCCAGAGCACACACCAGACTGCGGCCCTTTGTTCCTCTGTCTCCCAGAAGCCAAGTTCCTTGAGGGCAGGGAGCACAGGGGCTAATTCATCTTAGTATCCTTCAAGTACCCAGAAGAGCGACTGGCTGTAGAAATGAGCTGGCGAACGTTTGTCAAATAAATTAATATGAATGAGAAAGGCAAGCTGAAGGGGAAGCTGTGAGATTCAGAAATAAACTCAAAGCAAATGGAGAATACGAATAATAGAAATAGAAAAGAGAGAAATCCTATCAGCTGGCAGGCTAGAAAGACATTCATAGCAGAAAACAAAGATACAAAGTAGAAAGCAAAAGGAGAGGAAGAAGATTTTGAGGTATAACAGGAAATATAGCAACACTGTAGTCTCACCATGTTGGTTACTTATATTTTCCACATTATCATTGATCACTTACCTTTAAAACCTTGCCTCATGTATTGCTGTTTACAGCTCTCAGAGCTTATTGACTCCCTCATGCCACTCCTTACTGACGAAATGCTACCAGTGAGTCTGTGGTGCTCAGCCTTCCAAGTTTTCCTGTTTCCAGGCCTCTGCATTTGCTACTTCCTCCTTCTAGGATTTTTCAGCCCCCAGATTTTCAGAGCTTTGGCTTATTCTCCCCCTAAAAGAGCCCCATTCACTCTCTCTTTTGTCTTAGTATGTTGCTTTCTTATCTTCAAAATGCTCAGGGCTGTGTGGTTTTTCTAATTTATTTATTTGTTCATTTCTTTTTCATTTGCCTTCATCCATAGACTATTAGCTCCATAAAAGAAGAGATTTTGTCTATGTCAATGAAACTCCAGCTGTTAGAAAACTAAAGAGATGTAGGAAGTGACCAACAAATTGCTCTGCACACTGGACTCAATGTAGTCCTAGGCTAGAGGGAGGTGAATGCCACACCTATTGCTTAAAAATTTCCTGCCCCAAGTGGTTAGATGAAGATCAACATGAATTGGTTGTTGGTCATCTATTCTTTCAGGATGCAGGAAAATAATTTCCATGGATGCAGGATAAACTCAATTTAAAAATAATTCATTAAATGAGGATAGATTTAGACAGAGAAAAACTTCTGAACTAAGATAAAAATTCAGGAGAATTTACTATTTCTTAGGAAATTTAATACTTTAAAAACATTTTTGAATGCTGACTAAAGACCATGTACTATAAGAGAAGTGAAGAATAACAAAGATCTGTGCTTTAGGAACTTGCAGCCAAATATAATTGTTTGATAAGCAATTTTCTAAGGCTACAATAGATGGTCAGAAGGCTATGAAGAAAAAAGTTTAGAAGAGTAGGATCTTAAAGACAATTTAAATCTACCTTCAGATATACCAACTAGTATTTTCAAATAATGCTCTCTGTGATGAACACAGGTGTTGCTTGGAGGGTTCAAGTAAGTATGGGACTATTGGGTTAAACATACCCAGTTATCTCTTATGCAGGAAGTAACAATGCCTTTATGACTCACTAAAATCTGTTATCAATTTTTGTAGCAGGGTCCGGTGAGTGGCATCACCTAAATCTATTTGACTATAGTGACTTTTCCAAAAGGATTCTTATGAAGCTACTTTCCACTAAACAAATATTGAGAAATGATAACACAAATTATTGAACAAAAAGCAAATGGGATGGAATTTCTTCATAATACATTTAGCTTTGACCTGCTAAGAAATAATGTTTTGAACTTCAGGGTTGTAAATTTCCCACATGAGAAATTTAGGAATGGGAATCAGAAAGTTCTTCATCCCTTTCACACCCCTATACTTCTTCCTCCTTGTTATTCTCCTAGGGCTCTTTAAATGTCCTACTTAAATCATACAAATGTGGAAAGTTCATGGTCTAGTTAGGGGAAGATTTTGACAGCTCAAAAAGTTCAGAAATTCTACATTATTTTATAAAGTAATATCAAGATTAAAAATAAAGCTGATCATGCTAACACTCAGATCTCAGTCTCTAACACTATTCCTCATGATAAATAATTAGGACTTGTTGAAGACATGTCTGATTCCAGATATGGGGCAGGTAGGCATGAGGTGAATTTGGAAGATACTGGTATTCTAAAAAATGATAATATGCTAAAAAAAAAGGGGGTATATTACTGCAACACAGGCCCAGCTCACAGGGGCTCCCACTGGCCACATCTAAAGCAATCTGAGCATCAGAACAATTAAGTACAGTAATAAATTATTGAAAAAATAATCCATGAATTGTTGACAAAAGTAGAGATAAACGAAAGGAAGAAAGACAGCTCTCATAAAAGAATTCCACATGCCTACTGTTAAAAATGGAGGAAATACTGCAGTCAGAAAATCAACATTTTGAACCAGGCACCAAGATGGTGGAGTGGTAAGCAGCAGAGAAAGAGCCTCTCTGAGTGTTGCTGTCGAGACACTGGAATATAGTAACGTGAGGAAGACAAGAAGGAGGGAAGTGGGTCACCTGGACCTGGAGGGATCTGAAGCGTGAATAGAAGTCCATGGAGAGAGTGAAGAGAGAAACTTCAACAAAGAAGAAGAAGGTAGCCAGTAGTGCCTTCTCCCTGAGATGGGATTCACTGTGCGAGAGAAGTAATTCAAACCTGTGGACACACAGTGACTGCTGGCAACCCCAGAGGCCTCCACGGAGAGACACAGCAGTGGAAGGGAGCAGTGGACATGAAGGACTGCAGTAATTGGTGGAGAGAGCTAAGGGCTCAGTCATCCCGCACAACAGAGAAATTGACCGGGAGCCATCTTGGAGAGGGACTGGCTGAGCTCAGAGCTCAGAGTGCCTGCTGGCTCCATCTAGTGGCTCCCAGCTGGGCTCAGGCCTGCAGATGGCTGCAGGCTGAATGAGTCTGGTCTCTGCCAGAAGGTGCAGGCTTGCTGAGATTATCCACTACTCCACCAAAAAACTACTGCTGGTTTACTGGGATAAATCAACGTGGATCAGGACTCTGTCTGGACATGTTGTCTACCAGTGACAGCAGAGACAAACCTGAAAGTGGACTTACTTTTCCCTCTCCCTCTTGTTTGCTTTTGTTGTTTTTGTTTTTTTCTCCATTGTTTGATCTTGTTTTTATATGAGTGTGAACATGTTTTCTAGCCTCTTTGTGGTTGTTGTTCTGTTTGTTCTTCTTTTATCTTTTCCTTCTCTCTTTCCCTCCAGTCTTCTGCACGAGTTTCCCACAGTTAGTGTGATCCTCCTCTGTCCTCCAGCCTTACTCCTAATCACTTTCTCTTCTTCTACCTCTCTATTTTTCCCTAACCCCTTTTAAATTTTAACTCCTGAGGGTAAAATTGACATATTAAGAACTTATATACTGCATATAATTTTCTAGTCTGTTTTAGATTTTATTATATAACCACAAATCTAGTTCATATGGTTAAAGGTAACAAATTAATGGTTACCTCAGTTTGTCATTTTCTAGGTTGTGATGGTTGCTACTATTATTGCTGATGGTACCACTTTAGCCAAAAGTGACATAATTGTCCTTAACAGCTATTCTTCCTGGTATTCCAAGACTGAGATTGACTAGGGGTCATAGAAAATACTGTGGCACAGTGCCAAAGAACCAGGGGCTGGGCCAAGAAGGCAGCAACTTCTCATCCCCAATAAATAGAAGATGTAGGATCTTGCAACGGACTCAAAACCCAAAAACCAGTTACACCTGGAAGATAGCTCGGACATGTAGTCATATTCTACAGGTTCTAAATATTAGCAATAAAGCAACCCACCATAGGCAATTTACAAAGAATCACCCAAGGAATTAAACTAAAAAAAGAAAAGAAAATGAGAAGACCCTTAAACAAGATGCAATGCTGGACATCCAGTTCACCAAAGGCAAACAAGGGAGCAATAAGGTGGGGAAATCTGAAAGCCACACACCTGGCCTCTCTGAAGTGGTAACATCAAAGCAATTGAATGAGGCTCTAGAAAAAAGTGAAATCAGAAATAATTTCTCAGATAACTGCAGAGATGGTATCCACAATGAAAACCATGCTTAGGGGACTCTAGAGCAGATACAGAAAAAAAAAGAGGAGCTTAAGAGAATTATGGAAGGCATGAATGCTCAGCATAGGAAAGAAATGGAGTCCATAAGGCAGATTCAAGCAGATATCCAGGAGAACAAAAATTCCATTGAAAGTATCTGAAGCAGATTGAGCCAATGTGAGGACAGGATCTCAGATATAGAAGACAGGCTTGTGGTTAGCAATTGTGAAAAGAAAGATTTCTTAAAAATAGAAAGGGACCATGAGAAATCAATTCATCAGCTACTAGATGAGGCAAAGAAGAATAACTTAAAATTGATTGGAATCAATGAAAAAGCAGGAGATAGCATAAATGATATAAAAAAAAAACCTGTTTACAGATGTCATGGAAGAAAACTTCCCTGGTAGGGAAAAAGAATTTGACATACAAATATCTGAGACATAAAGAACTCCAATTAGCCATGATAAAAAAAAAAAATCTGCAGCCAGGCATATCATTATCAAGATTCCAGAAATTCAACACAAGAATAGAATATTAAAAGCTGTTAAGGAAAAGAAACAAATCACTTATAAAGGAAAGCCCATCAGAATCACAGCTGACTTCGCAGCATAAACCCTCAAGTCAAGGAGAGGTTGGAGTGAAGTATTTCAAGTTCTAAAGGAAAACAAACTTCAACCCAGATTTGTGAACCCCACAAAACTAACTTTCAAAACCAATGGAGAAATAAGATGCTTCCATGACAAAGAACACCTGAGAGACATCTGAGGAAACTTATGACCACTAAACCAGCACTCAAAAATGTGTTGAAGGACATTCTAGAAAGAGATAACAAGGACTACAACTCCATGAAACCCAACTGAAGGAATCCACCAGGCAAGGCAAACAATTAAACAGAGGCAGGGAAAAAAAAGGGGGGGGGAGCCAACAACAGGAAAATAACATGACAAGGATAGGTCAACACATATCAGTTATAACCATCAATGTTAATGGTGTCAATTCACCAATCAAAAGACATGGATGGGCAGAATGGCTCAAGAAGCAAGATCCAACAATATGCTGCATACAAGAAACATATTTAATTCAAAAAGAAATTCATAGACTGAAAATCGAAGGATGGAAAACAATATTCCATGAGACAGGAACCCAGAAAAAAGCAGGGGTAGCTATTTTTTTAGCAGATAAAGTGAATTTCAAGCCAAAGCTGATTAAGAGAGATAAAGAAGGTCACTACATCCTTGTAAAGGGAACAATCCAAAAGGAAGAGATAACAATCATAAATATATATGTAACAAATACCAGTGTACCCAAGTATATAAATCAAATATTAATGGACATGATAAATCAAAAAAGCACTAACACAATTGTATTGGGGATCTCAATACCCCGCTACCACAGAAAGACAGATCAACTAAACAAAAAATCAACAATGAAATACTAGAACTGAACCAAAATTTTGAACAAATGAACTTAGTAGATGTCTACAGAGTGTTCTACTCTGCAACATCAGAATACACATTCTTCTCAGATGCACACGGATGTTCTCCAAAATAGACCACATACTATCTCATAGAACATGCTTAAGTAAGTGCAAAGGAATTGAAATTATCCCATGCATATTATCAGAGCATAGTACAATGAAATTGGAAATCAATGGCAAAAGAAACCACAAGAACTTCCTAAACACATGGAAATTAAATAGCAACCTCCTGAACAACCAATGGGTCACAGATAAAATTAAAGAAGAAATTAGACAGTTTCTACAGTTAAATGATAATGACAATACAACATACTGGGACTTATGGGACAGAATAAAGCAGTCCTAATAGGGAATTTATAGCAATGAATACCCATATCAGGAAAACAGAGCAAGGACAAATAAACAACTTAATGGTAAACCTCAAACTTCTAGAAAAAGAAGAGCAGGCTGAGTGAAAAGCTCATAGGAGGGAGCAAATTATAAAGATTAGAGCAGAAATTAATGCATTTGAGGCTAAGAAAATAATACAAAGAATCAATGAATCAAAGAGTTGGTTCTTCAAAAGATTAAATAAAATCAACAAACCATTATCCAACCTCATCAAAAAAAAGGAAAGAAAAGACCCAAATCCATGCAATTAGGAATAAAAAGGGTGAAATCACAATGGACCCTGCAGAAATCCAGAAGACTATCTACACCTACTTTGAAAACTTGTATTCTCATAAGATGGAAAATGCAGAAGAAATGGACATACATATGAATTACCAAAGCTGAATTAAGGAGATGTAAAAATCCTAAATAAACCAATATCAATCAATGAAATCAAAGATGTAATTAAAAACCTACCACCAAAGAAAAGCCTAGGACCTGATGGCTTTGCTGCTGAATTCTACAAGAAATTTAGAGAAGACCTAACACCACTACTTCTAAAACTCTTTAAAGAAATTGAAAGGGAAGAAATACTCCCAAACTCATTTCTGGAAGCAAGCATTACCCTGATACCAAAACTGGAGAAGGACCCAACTAAGAAAGAGAACTGCAGGCCAATCTCCTGAATGAACATAGATGCAAAAATCCTCAATAAGATACTTGCTAACAGAATGCAACAAATCATTGAGAAGATTATACACCATGAATAAGTGGGATTCATCCCAGGGATGCAGTGGTGGTTCAACATACAAAAATTAATAAATGTATTCACCATATTAATAGAGCAAAAGACAAAAATCACATGGTCTTCTCAATAGATGCAGAAAAAACTTTGACAAAGTCCAGCACCCATTCATGATAGCAACCCTACAGAAAATTGGAAAAGATGGTCTTTATCTCAATCTGATAAAAGCTATCTATGTGAAACCAACAGCTAACATCATACTAAATGGACAAAAACTGAGAGCTTTCACTCTTAAATCAGGAACAAGACAATGATGTTCACTGTCTCCACTCTTATTCAACATAGTCCTGGAAACTTTAGCCAAAGCAATTAGACAAGAGAAATAAAAGAAATAATATTAGGAAAGGAGGAAGTAAAATTATCATTATTTGCAGATGACATGATACTCTACATAGAAGACCCCAAAGACTCCACTAAAAAACTGCTAGATTTAATAATCAAATTAAGTAGTGTAATTGAATACAAAGTTAACACTCAAAAATAAATAGCCTTCCTGTACAGGAATAACAAACTCACTGAGAGAGAAATTAGGGAAAAAAAAACCTTGCACAATAACATCCAAAAAGATGAAACACCTAGGATTCAATCTAGCAAAGGATGTAAAAGACCTCTACATTGAAAACTACAGTACTCTGAAAAAGGAGATTGAAGAAGCTATCAGAAAATGGAAAGATATCTCTTGCTCTTGGGTAGGAAGAACTAATATATGGCCATACTTCCAAAATTGTTATATAGATTTAATGCAATTGTGATCAAAATTCCAACAGCATATTTCACAAAATTAGAGAAGACAATCCTAAAATTCATTTGGAACCAGAAGAGACCTAGAATAGCAAAGGCAATTCTGGGCAACAAAGGCAAGGCATGGGGCATCACAATCTCTGACTTGAAATTATACTATAAAGCTACTGTGATAAAAATAGTGTGGTGCTGGCAACAAAACAGACCCAAAGATCAATGGAACAGACCAGAAGATGCAGAAACAAACATATTCAGCCACCTTATCTCTGACGAATGTGCCAAACACATTCACTGGAAGAAAGATAGCCTCTTTAATAAATGGTGCTGGAAAAACTGGCTCTGCATAAGCCGAAGATTAAAATTGGATGCATATCTTTCACCATGCACTAAACTAAATGCAAAATGGATCAAAGATCTAAATATTAAAACAGAAACATTAAATCTGTTGGAAGATAGAATAGGTAAAACTCTTGAAGACATTGGTGTAGGCAAAGACTTTATGACTATAACCCAGATCACATAGGAACTCTCACAAAGAATCAACAACTGGGATCTCATCTTATTAAAAAGTTTTTGCACAGCAAGAGAAACAACCAGAGTGAAGAGACAACCCACAATGTGGGAAAAAATTGTTTACCAGCTGTTCCTCAGACAAAGGATTACTATCGAGAACATATAAAGAACTGAAACAAATCAGACCTCCCAAATTTAAAGACCCAATCCAAAAATGGGTATCTGAGATGAATATATACTTCTAGATGAAGAAATACAGACAGAAAATAAATATATGAAATAATGTTCAACATCACCAGTCATTTGAGAGATGCAAATTAAAACAACACTGAGATTGCATCTCACTCCAGAAAGAATGGCTATTATCAAGAAATCAACAAATTACAAGTGCTGGTGGGGCTGAGGGGAAAAAGGAACCCTTTTCCACTGTTGGTGGGAGTGTAGACTGGTGCAACCACTGTGGAAATCAGTGTGGAGATTCCTCAAAAAACTAGGATTAGAGTCCCATTTGACCTAGCTATTCCCCTGCTGGGTATCTTCCCAGAAGAATTAAAAACATCATACCAGAGCAATATATGTGCACCCATGTTTATAGCATCACAATTTGCAATAACTAAATCTTGGAAACAACCCAAATGCCCAACAACTGTGGAATGTATAAAAAAGATGTGGTATTGTTATACAATGGAGTACTACTCAGACATAAAGTATAAACTGGAAATTTTTATAGGTAAGTGGATGCAACTTGAGACCATACTCATAAGTAAAATAAACCCGATGCACAAGTGCAAACATCATATTGTCTCCCTAATGTGAGAAGCTGAAACAGTAAATAAGATCCAAAATGTGCAATAGATATTGTAATACAGGAAGAAACTGTTCAAAAGGAAAGAGAAACTGGGATGGAGGAAAGGAGAAAAAAGGAAGGGAAAAGCAAAAAAAAAAAATATATATATATACAAGATAGTTAAGATAGTTATGCTACTAATTTCTCTTAGTTCACTGAAAAGAAAGGATTGTGCTAATATTGTTTGGACAATTAAATGCTTATATCTTGTACTCTGAGTGACTATTTTAAAGATAACAATATGCAATGTATTAACAATTGTTACTTTCCTGCTATCCTGCTTTGAAATTTTGTTTTTATTTTCTTCAAAATTAAAAACAAATTAAAAAAGAGAAAATCAACATTTCCATCCATCATACAAAATATAGGATCAGGCAAGTGTCATCAATCTAGAGAGAATTTTGGTGAAGAGCAAGAAATTGGCAAGGTATCAAAGTGTTTCCCAGGGATTACTCATAGCTGTGTGGGAAAAAGAACTGTCAATATAATAGTAACTATATAATAGCTACATACAGAATGTGATAGTTGTATATAATTATTCTATATATGTAAAATATACTTAAATTATATAATTATATATATAACAAATAATATGTACTTATACATAGTGATGTACAATTTAATTTTTGTGTAGAAGTAGCTACATACTAATAACTCTATAATGGTGAAATAGGACAAACTTTGAATGGATGATAAAAATTGTCATTGAGTAGTAAATGGACCTCATGGACCTGAAGGTGTGATAATTTGGGAAGTACAGGACACCAGGTGTGTATTATTCTATCCTGGGATGTATAAACCAAATTTAATCATGACTGTGTAAAAACACTGGGGAGACTTAAAATTTAGAATGTTCCAATGGAGGAAATAAAAGGACCGTCTTCTTCAAACTTGTTAAGTGTTGCTGCCTTCAAAGGTGAAGTCAAAGAGGTCATGAGAAAATGGAAAGACATCCCCTGTTTCTGGGTAGGCAGAACTGGATATAGTCAAAATGACCAGCTTCCAAAATTGATATACAGGTTTAATGAAATCCTAATCAAAATACCAACAGCATTATTCGTAGAATTGGAGAAAACAGTCCTAAAATTAATATGGAACCAGAAGATACCTGGGGTCCTGGGTAAAAAGAGCAAAGCAGGAAGCATCACAATCCTGGACCTGAAGTTATATTACAAAGCTATTGTGATAACAACATCATGGTACTGGCACAAAAACAGGCGTGAGGATCAATGGAACAGAATAGAAGTTTCAGAAACAACCCCAAACACATTTGATTATTTAATCTTTGACAGAGGAGTCAAAGACATGCACTGGAGGAAATGTAGCCTCTTTAATAAGGAGCATTGGGAAAACTTGCTATCCACATGCAGAAGATTGAGTCTATAAATATATCTCTCACTATGTACTTAACTAAAATCAAAATGGATCAAAGCTTTAAATGTTAAAACAGAAGCATGTAGCTTCCTGGAAGGTAGGTAAAACTCTTAAATTCAAAAGTATAGGCAAAGACAGAATCCTAGTTGCACAAAATATAGTACCAAAAATCAACAGATGGGATAATATCAAGTTGAAAAGCTTCTGCACAGCAAAAGTAACAACCTAGTGAAAAGACAACCTGCAAAATGGGAAAAATTTTGCCAGCTATTCCTCAGACAGAGGAATCCTATCCGGAATATATAAAGACCTAAAAAAAATTAGGCATCCCCAAGATAAAAGACCAATCAAAAAATGGCAAATGAAATGTATAGATACTTCACAGAAGAAGTACAAATGTCCAGTAAATATATGAAGAAATGTTCAGCACTGCTGGTTATAAAGAAATGCAAATTAAAATAACACTGAGATTCCATCTTACCCCAGAAAGAATGACCATCATCAAGAAATCAAATAATAACCAATACTGGCAAGGCCTCAGGAAAAAAGGAACTCTTCTGCATTTTTGGTGGGAATGTAAACTAGTACAACCACTATGGAAATGAATATGGAGATTACTCAAAACCTAAAACTAAAATCTCCATTTGACCCAGTTATTCTTCTTCTGGCCATCTTACTGAAAGAATTAAAGACATCATATTACTGTGATATATGCACACCCATGTTTCTAGCAGCACAATTTATAATAGCTAAAGTTTGGAAGAAGCCTGTATAGCCATCAGCAGAGGAATGGTTAAAGAAAAATGTGGTCTTTACATAATGGAGTAATACTCTGCTGCAAGGAAAAACTTGACTCATTTTTAGGAAAATGGATACACCTCGAGACCATAATGTTAAGTGAAATAGACCAGGAGTAGAAACTTAAATATTGCATAGTTTCTTTTATGTAACAAATCCAAATTATAAATGAAGAGCAAAATAAAAGATAGATAATAGTAAGTAGGAGATATAATAAGTTAGAGACATAATAATAAAATGCATTATTGGGCCGGTAAGATGGCTCAGCGGTGTAAGCGCCTGCCTTGCAAGCGTGAGGGCCCAAGTTCGACTCCCGGATCCCACATACGAAAAAGGGGCCGGTGATATCGCTCAGCGGCACGGGCGCCTGTTGGCGCGCGAGGTCCTGAGGTCGACCCCCCGGTACCCACACACACACACACAAAAATGCATTATTTTATTTTAAACTGTATCAACTGTATCTTACATGGAAGGGAAAAAGCACCATGAAGTATGTTGTTGGGTCAACTGACAAACTGAAGTACAGAAATATATCAGAAAAAGGCATCATATTTATAATGATTTTGCTTTGTTTGAAAGCTAGTGATTAATGTCAGAAAATATTTTATTTTTAGCAACTGAACATCCACTCATTGATCCATCCATCTATCTACCTTTCTACCTACCTACTTGTTTACCTATTTACCTACCTAATCTATAATCTATTATCTATCTATCTATCTATCTATCTATCTATCTATCTACCTATCTATCTATCTATCTCTCATCTATCCATCTGTATCTGTCTAACAATTATCAAGAAAGAATACAGAAAACAAAGTAATTAGGTGAAATTTTAATGATAGGTGAGTCATGTAATGAGTACATGAGTGTTTTTTGCACTATTCTTACTGCTTCCATTCTTATTCTCTCAACTTTTATGTAAATTTAATATGTTTTCCAAATAAAAAAATAATGCAGCACCAAGCTTAGTGTCCTTTGACTTGTGGGTTAGTCTTGTAGGCTCCGGAGTTACACAAAGCCCTGGTTGCAGTCTTTGCCTGGATACTTGACTTTGATACCCTGGGGAAGCCACTCAACCTATTTAGACCCCAGTTTCCCTATCTGTGGAATTATAATTAGAACACATTTTCTAAGTGTTAGTGGGTGGATTAAAGGAAGTAATCTAAGTGAAGTTTAGTGCTCTACATGGCAGGTACTGTTACTCAAAAAATGTTATTGTTACAAAATGGGTATTCAGTAGACTAATGGTTTGAAAGAATTTGTAGCTGGACCAATTTGAATAAGTTTATAGGAAATAGGGCTTAAAGAAACAGGGTTGGATCAAATATGATTCCGAATTCCCTTCATGGTTATGATTCTTTAGTTCCTTAAATGGGATTATGTATCTGGTTTGCAATTAAAGTTACTGAATTTGTAATGACATTTGTTCAGTATTTATTTAAAATAAGAAGGTGACACTATGTTCCAATTGAAAATTACAGTTGATTTCCAGGAAAGCGTTAAGATTGCACAGGTTTGAACATCACATTCTCTTTCCTACAAAGGAAGACATGTTCCACCAATTGTAAAATATAGACAAAGTTCCTATTAACGAATTAAACCATACTGCCATTCTCTAACAGTGACATCTTTCTAAATTCATAGATTTAGTTTTCATTGCTATAGAATTGGAGTCACAAAATGCTTATTTCATTCTGGTATTTAAGGACATGAGTCTCAGGTCAGTTACATTAGTGGGCTCACTGTTGCCTGCCTCACAAATGATGAAATTCAGAAACTTTTCTGGGTGTGGCCAGTTTTCTTCATGTCAGTGACATTTTCCTTTTTGGTTCCATAGCACTTTTGGTAAAACCGACTGAAAAGCAGAAATTCAGTTTTTGCTACAGATATTCTTTTACTCTTCCAACTATGTTTGGGAAAGTTTTTGAAACACTCTTCTGGAGATGCAATGTAAAGAAATCACAGTTTGGAGTAAAGTGCAGCTCTATAAAACCCAGTATCTTGTGTGGATGACGTTCTTATTTTGTGCCCTCAGACAAGGAGCCTACATACTGTTAACTTCAGGCGTGAGGTCTCAGAGGGCAGATGCCAGGACTAGAATCCTTTGTTGGGAAGGAAAACTTCTTTCTGCATCTGTTTGTCATCTTTAAATTGTTATGATAGGGCCGGCGAGATGGCTCAGTGGCATAAGCGCCTGCCTGGCAAGCGCGAGGTCCTGAGTTTGATCCCCAGTACCCACAAAAAAAAAAAAAAAAATTGTTATGATAGAACTCACCCCACAGGATTGCAGAAAAGTATAACCCCCCAAAAAAACCCCCAATTTTCTTTTTGCAGTGCTAGACATTGAAGCAAGAGCCTTATGTGTTCTAGACAAATGCATTACCACTGAATTACCTTGTCAGCCCTGCATCGAAAGTTAAATGGTAAAAATATGTGAAATAATGAGAACAGTAATGGCATATAGCAAACATCTTTCTAAGTTTGTTTTCTTACTAACAATTCAGAATCAAGCCTATTGCATATTTTGACGTAAAAATTAAATAAGATATGCCAAGTAAAGAACTCAGCCTTGTATCTGAATCAATAGTAAGTGTTTGCCCATTAATTGTATATATATTTATTGCCCTTTTACTATAGACCTCCTATGTTTTAAGGCATGAACATTCAGAGGAATCTCAAACAATCTGTGCTCTTCTGATCCACACACACACACAAAAAAATTAACTGCTGTTGTTATTAGATAAAGACTGAGAACAGGCCTGATCTACAAATGTAAGTAAAAGCATGTTTGTTTTTCTTGACTTCCGTCCCCACCTCTAAGGATACATCCTTTTGATTCAGAGTTCAGAATTCCATTTTTCTTTCCACAAATAGCATATGAAGACATCTAACTCAGCATTAAGTTAATAAGGATAACGAATATTTGGGGGCTATTTTTAAATTTACAAAAGACTTTTGCGTCAGCTCCTCCTCTGGTTCCCTGGGTGGTGGGAGGAACAGCTGCAGACCCAATATCTGCACCAAGGCTGCCACGGAAGCAGGCCTGCCACATATGCTTAGTGATCAGTGAAATAAAAGATTTAAAAGTAAAAATACTCCTGTTTCTTTTCTTCAAAAGGCAAACCATTTCTACACTAGGCAAGGATTAGACCTGAAAGAGGAAAACTGGCAATTTTTTTTTCTGGGCATAATTTTTCTGACAAAACAAAAAGATTTCTACATCATTTATATGACAAACTGTACCCATATCTTCAGAAATTTTGCAAATTTAGCTTCAATCATGTACATTTTCCAGTCATTTTTGTTGAAATTTCATTGTATTTATCCTGTTGGAAAAGTGAAAAGCAATTTTTGTTTGCTAAAGCTGCCTTTTCCCTTACTGCATAAAAAATGGCAAAGATAAAAAGAAGGAGCTGTTTCTTTCTTTCTGCAGGGGAGCCACCCATGTATTCATTTGTCTATCAGTCTATCATTCTTATTTTAGCATATTTTTGTTTTATTTATAAGTCTGAATCATTCCTGGGTTGCTTGAAAACATTTTGCCTAGAAGAACTCTTAATAAGCACATATAGCAATTACAAGTTTATTACTTAAATATTTTGGTGCTTAGGAAAGAAAAGTTACTAGAATCAGTATAATCAATTTATCCAGAAAGCACCAAGTTTCACTCTTTATTTTATTTATGATGAGGATTTTATTCTAATGTTTCATAAGTAGCATAGATGCTCTTTCTAGTTCTACATAAATGAGATTCATGCCTAAAGTGCCTCCAATTTTCAAAAACAATTCCTCAAATACAGTTTTAACTTGCCATTAAGGCTGTGTCTGCCCATCATAAAATGAATATTTGGGAAGGAATTACTGTTACATGTAAGGTGTTAGTTTCTTTTTATATGAGAATCAGCTCTGCTCTGCCAGTTTTTCATCAAAACTTTCCTGTAGAGAAGTGGCTTTGGCTGTTCTTAGGGGATATTTTCAGACAAAAGTCACATTCAGCCTATTCCCCCTTGATTTAGCTTTAACAGTCTTTTCTGTAGACACAATTTTACAGATAGATGAAAAAAGATTTTAAAAATATATATAATGGTTTGGAAATGTTTATTCAGAGTAGGCAAAGCATCTGTCGGAACCTTATATCTCTGGAGATTTCTGAAAGACTGTAATGAATAAAATGGAGAAATTTGGAAATTTATAGAAACCCCCAAACTATTCAAAGAATGATGAAAATTACTCTGGAAAGTTCTGATGAGTAAGTAGTCAGGAAACACACACACACACGCACATATATATATTTGGAGGACTGAAAATGAGTGTGCTGGGTACTTTTGCCAACATTATTCTTTTTATTCCCCATTAAAATCCACTGCTTTAAAAAAACAGTTTTATGTCACTCTCCCATTTTTAAAATTGAGGAAGTGGATAATAAACATGAAATAATTTTGGAAAACCTGATAAGTTGGATTGGTTGTAAAATAAACAAAGAAAGAAAGAAATCAGAGAAGCCATAGACAAGTTATTTAATGAGGGCTGACGATGTCCAAGCACAGCGACATTAAACCAGGCTCGAAAGATGGCTACCTCTTAAGGGTCTTCTCATTTTCTCTCTTACAGGAGTTCAGCCACCCTCCTTTATCCCCAGTGAAATAGGAATCTGTTTGGATAAACTTCCAAATTCTAAATCCCCTAAATCATTAAGGCTGTTTTCTACTTCCTAGGGCTGTGGATTTAAACACGGAAAGATTTTAGTCAATTCTTAGCCTCAGTAAAATGAAAAGGTTTTTGTAATGTAAGACATGAAAGGATTTCTCTATACATTTAAAGACAAGATTAGAAACCAGTCAATCCTGAGAGGAACAGTGGCTCTCCTTAGTGGTGGCTTGGCTCACAGATGGGTCCCATTGTAAAGGAGGCAGAGGAGTCACCAGTGAGTAGCTCGGACCTTCAGCCACTGAACCCATCTGGTTCAGAGGCTACTGTGTGAGTTAGGGATGGTTAACCTTACATGCAGACAAGAAAAGAGAGGTAGCAGGAAGGTCAGTCACTTGGTGAAGACCAGGTATCAGGAAGTAGCAAGTCAAAGAAGAAATTCAAATGCAAACCAAGGTCTGCTTTGTGTTCATGAGCTTCCCCTTAAATTCTGTCAACTCAGTTGCAACCACTGATGGTGGTCTGGACACCAAACTGAAGCAAATCATCAGCTTCTTATTGCCTTAGAGAGCAAAGTGAAGCAGGTGGAGCCTAAAGACATAGGCAGGCCCACATGAGACTCCTTTCAAGTTGTGGTGGGAAATAAAAACATTTTATTCATATAAGTTCTGCTGTCATGTAGCATTCGTCTGATGATAGATATTAAGGACTCTCTGTAAATTAGTAGGAAGTACTTATTGTTTAGTGTGACAAGTACTTGGAGTTTGAAGATTGAAATGCATGCACCAGGTTGCAGATTTTGCAATGAGTGAGAAATCCATTCATTATATGTTTTGTCTGCTTCACATCCATTCAGCCCTCCTCCTTTCTCAGAGAGTCCCACGTCTATTGAAAACGGCTTTGCTATCTTGGATCCAAAACAGATCACAACTGGTCAAAGCCCATCTCAGCACCATTTTCTTTGCTTTCCCACTGAGGTATGAGGAGTGGCCATACTACTCAGTTCTGCTAGTAGAATCTAAGATATGTTAAAACTGTTTCTAAAACACTTTTCCTTTTCTGGTAAAAATGAACAGACATGGATGGCTACCATTTTCCATCCTCTTTCCTGTTGGAATGCAGGTATGCTACCTGGAGCTGTGCACTCATTTTGCGATTATGAAAGAATAGATAGAGATGCCATTGTAGAGATGTTGAAACACATACAAGGAACAATCTGCCTTTGATATTTTTTATGGAGAAAATCCAAAACACTTATTCTGTTAAGATTTTTTTTGTTTTGTTTTCAACCATCTTTCTTTATTTAAAAAAAAATTTTAATTAAGTTTATTGGTACAATTTAGATATACATAATGATCGCATAGGGAATTTGTACCTATGCATGATATAGGCTGGTTCCTCTTCTTTTTTCCAATCCCCTCTCCTCCCTTCCACGCCTCTTTTCCTCCTTACTTACAAAGTTTTGCATCCATTTTATCCTTCTTTTATCATTTTTTTCTTTTCCCTTCCTTCCATTCCCCCTCCCCTCTCCCCAGTTTCCCTTTCTTTTGAACAGTTTCTTCCTATTTCACAGTACCTATTATATACTTTGGTCCTTATTTACCCTTTCAATTTCTCACTTCAAAGAAACTATGTGATATTTAGGCATGTGTCTCCGATTTATTTCACTTAAGAGTATGGTCTCAAGTTGCATCCATTTACCTATAAAAATCTCCAGTTTATCTTTCTTTATGGCTGAGTAGTACTCCATTGTATAACAATACCACATCTTTTTATCCATTCCTCAGTTGTTGGCCATTTGGGTGGTTTCCAAGATTAAGTTATTGCAAATTGTGCTGCTATAAACATGGGCGCACATATATCGCTGTGGTACGATGTTTTTAATTCTTCTGGGAAGATACCCAGCAAGGGAATAGCTGGGTCAAATGGGACTCTAATCCTAGTTTTTTGAGGAATCTCCACACTGATTTCCACAGTGGTTGCACCAGTCTACACTTCCACCAACACTGTTAAGATACTGTAGCTGAATTTTTTGTTACTTGAAGCTAAACATATTCCCAGTAGGTAAAAAAAGGATTATAATTGAAACCTTACTATAATCATCTAAACTAGACAGTGATTAAAAATATCATATTATGAAAATAAAATTTGTTATAATCTAGATTATCAACTCAGCCTTCCCCAACAATAGTCTGAACTGGTGAAATATGGCTTGCACAGTGATATAAAACATGGTAAATAAATGAATTTTAATTAGGTGAGTAAAAACTACTTATAGGTCTTGGGCTAATTCATAATAAAAGACATGTCAAACTTAACTTTTGTTTTATAAATAAAACATAGCTGAGTTGCCACTATTCCTTCTCCCCTCTTTTATGGTGGCATACTATATAAATGACAAATTAGTTTATGCTAATTATCTGCAAATGAGAAGGACTTGCCACAATGAAATCAAATCTCTCCTTGATCCTAACAAAAATTTGAATATAGCCTAAATGATTCCTAACAGAAATGCACAGAGGTCATGGAGTCCATGCCTATGAGGAACATTAATCAACAAACATCAATTGTTTAATTCAGTAGTTTTATGCCAGAAAATTCACCATAAGCCTTAGGAAAAAGGAAGATTAAATAAAAATACAAGAGGAGGGAGGTGGAAGGGAAAGGGGAAGAAAAAATGAATTAAGAGGTGTTAAGTACATGTATCAACTCCACAAAGGAGTGTAAACATTATGTATGGTAAACAGGTACTAATAAAAAATAAAATTTAAAAAGGTACCAGACAAAACTCTAGAAATCAAGTTTGTTAAATTATTATTTCAAAAACCTTCCTTTATGGTTTATAGATCATTTTGTTCTCCTTGTTCTCTTACACTGACTTTTCTTTAATAGAAAATTCTTGATTCAATTGTCTCCACTTTGCTTTTTAAGATACTGCCAATAGTGTGGTAGTTCTAGTTTTTCCTATGAATTGTTTGATACTTCTAAGAACAAAAAATTATTTTGATAATTCTGAGAATACAAATCATTTTGGGTTTTCAAGTGAAAATATCTTCAACTTGTTTTGTTTTTCAACAGGAAAAAAAAGTAGACATAAAGGGCTGCTTTCCATAACCATTATTGTTTAGGGAGTAATTTGTTACATTCCCTCTCCAGTAATTTTTATTTTTGTTTACTTGCTTCTTTTCTCCTTCAAAGGTCTAGATGAGGAAAATAAATGATGTTTAGGTGTGACAGAAAATGAATTTTACAGAATCCAAAGCCTCTCCAGGTGGCTAAACTGCCTGGATACCTGTATACAGTTTGAGCTCAGAACATCAATTAAGTCATCCACATCTCTAAAACATAAACTTCACCTGGGATGAATTCTGTGGCTCAGATTATGAATAACTTGTTATAAAGCTATACTTTTTCATTTTGCAAATTTCTTGTGCTTGCTGTCTTTTGTTCTCTATTCAATGAAGGAGAAGTGAGTAGATCTTAAAAAATTTTTCTTAGAATATCGTTTTTCATGAATTAGGTTGGGGCTGGATGAATTAAAGAACAGAAGACTTTCCCCAAGTGACACGTTTGTATATTCCAGCAGAGCCTGGGCTCCAGTCGATCTCCAAAGAGCAGTTAGAAGCCAGGTCAGAGAAGCCCTGTTCTTGGGCCATGTAAATTATCCCCAGGATCGTACATTAAGATAACACAGAGATCACTCCTTTTCTAGTTTTGATAATCTCAAAAGAGAAAAAATTCTTTTTATTAAACACATTTTACAATTTCTACTATGTCTTAGAGGTGAGACATTCACAGATTATTTACAGGGAATGAGGTTTCAGGATTCAAATTCTGGGAAGCAGGAGTTATTGGAAACTCAAGCAGGTTAGGAAGTCTCAGACTCAAGACTCAGAGAGATACAGGTTAATGTTTGAGCAAAAGGGAAGCTGATTCTTTTTGTTGTCAAACTGCCTCTTTATTTAAAAATACAGAGCTCTATCCTCACTTTTACACTTAGTATAACCTGTAGCATGAAAAGGAGCTTGCGGCAGTTCTCAGAAAGCTAAAAGTGTGTGTGTGTGTGTGTGTGTGTGTGTGTGTGTGTGTATAAGGATGTCTGTATTTGTGTCTGTGTGCACGTGAAGAAGGCTGTCATCATTTTTCACCTGCTCCATGCTGACGTGCAAAGGATGAAATGCATTGTTTAGTGATGTACACACTGTCTGGTTAGATATTTTTCTTGATTGGCTCTAACCATCATAGGTAAGTGAAGATCTTTTGTACATATTTAAGAATGTCCTAATTTCTCAAAGGACATTTCAGAAAAGAGTCTTTAATATGGTGCTTATAGGGTCTTTTGACCCTTTCAGGTGAAGAATAAATTCAAGACTCAGTCACTTACACTTACAGAGTAAAATATGGCACGTTGTGTCGGAGGACAGAGTAACCCTCCCTGTCCCAGCCACAATTTAGTCAGAGTTTTTACAACCTCTTTGTAAGGCTTTCTGTAGTCTCTTCCCAAGTGATGTGGCTACGAGAAGAGATAGTTCTGCGTAAAGTGGTTTGTGATCTTCCTGAGGGAAAGACTTGATAAAAGGTGGGCGCTTGTCAGGACACAGCAGATGTGCAGACTACAGAAAAAGCTTGCTCTTTGCTAGAATGGGACTCAGCCATGAATCAAGCTGTCACGTCTCAGCTGGGCCCCTGGACCCCTAGGGAAGTAGGAAGAAGGCAAAGATAGGAAGGGCCACAGTCTCCCAGGCCCCTTATAGTAAGCATGGAAGTTAACTGCAGTAAACTGGGAGATGGAGCTGAGGGGGAGCCGTAAGAACACAGCTATCATCTTTACTCTTCATTACTCACTAAAAATGAAAAAACAATAGGATCAAGAGGAAAAAACTTGACTGTGACTTTGACTTGGTAAGCAGTATAGCACTCACTGGTAATGCTGAGAAATCTTGTGAAAAACCAGATTGCCATGGAGATTCATCCTCAGAAGAAAAAGAATTCTAGTAAGGAACAAAGATGAGCACAGTGCAGAATGCAACTGAGAGTTGCGCTGAGAAACTCAGAGTCAGTGCTCCCAGGGGTTCGGAGGAAGGGAAAGAAAGAGCCCTGTGTCAAAGGAATGTAGGTACATTTGACTTTTCTTCCCTTCTAGGTTAAAGGGAAGGCTGCTTTTCTCAGTTGTATGTCTTCCTTAAGGGGCATAGGCTACCTGCCAGATTTAGGGAATAGTTCAGCTTTTAAGAGGCTTAAGAGACAAAACCTCTTAAGGTTAAGAGATTATTCATTGATTTGATAACCTTCAAGGTTATTAATTCCATTTATTTACCCAGCAAGTAACTGTGACCTTCTGAGTGTGCCTGGTTCTGTGTTCTCTGTGAAAGCCTCACACAGACCTGTCCTCCTGGACCTCACTTAAGGTCCAGACAGAGAGAGCAGAAAGATGAGGAAAGCAAGAGCATCTTGAGCAATGTGGAGGTATGGGGATGAAGAGAGATCCTTGAAGGGCTCTCCAAGGAGGATATCTGATCAACCATAATGGCTTTGTGTAAACTCTGCTTCGGTTCCTTACAGAGTCCCAGCCCATGTGTCAGCAATTTCCAAAGTGAGCTGGAGCTTGGCAGCAACTCACACATCTGCTGCATTGCAGGAATAGCTAGAGGTTTATAAAGCTGTTTCTTTCAGAAGATCCTAGCCTTTGACTTCTAATTTCTGTTAAGGCTTTCAGTGGAGTTCTCCTGTGTATCAACAAGCCTTTGGGAAATGATATGCCCACTACTGTCCCGGCATAGGAGCAACGATGCATGGTGAGCTTCAGTTATAAAAAATACAAGGACAAAAATCAAGATGATGCCATAGATAATGCAGTATTCCACAGTTTAAACGGTATTTGAACATACTCTCCAGGCCTGACTACAGAATAGTATGATACCCTGAAAGAACAGATTCACACATCCACAATAAGAACAGAGTCATGCAATCCCAATGTTTTCTTTTTTTAATGTAGTGAAGTTCTTATTAACATTTGCCAGAATATGTAGTTTAATGTATGTTGAGCATTGAATTTCTGGAGAAAATTCTCATATTGGAGGTTGCTGCTATGGCTTTATCAGCTAATCCTTTGTGTGTGTGTGTGTGTGTGTGTGTGTGTGTGCATGCATGTGCTTGCAGGCATATCTTAATATATGTGATAGAAATAATGAAAAAGAGGAATGGAAAGTTATACACACTAGCTCCCAAGAGAGCAAGGAAGTGCTGCAAATATACACAGTAGTATCGAAGCAACTTTTCTTTTGAACTAAATAATGCAAATTAGGTTTACCTCTATCCATTTTCCTTTTCATTGAAATATATTTTCAAAAGAAATTAAATATATGTTGTTCTTGTTTTGTTACTAAAAATTAAGCCTCATTAAACAAAATCAAGTTTTTGAGGATGTTAACACTTCTTACAAATGATGAATTTTTTTTGTAGGCATGTTAAATTAGAATGTAGAAGACTCCAGTTAATTTGAGCAGTTCAAGCTCCTGAATGCTTGCATTGCCCCCTTTCCCTGCTGTGGAAGCAAATTTATATTGACTCTCTTAGTCAAACACTCATGCAGTTTTCATCAGCAAATCAGCCATGGATTCTACTCACACCCCCACATCCCCTTTGTTTTGATGTTTCCTGCAGGTTTGGCTTGTTTTTCTTCTCTTTCTCTTGTCTTCCTGCTCTTATTATCTATGTGTTTATTTTCCATTTGGAACCCATTTTATTCCCTCTATGGGAATATTGATCCTCTGTCACATGGACCACCTGCTTCCTGGTGTCCCCTCTTTGCTGTCACACAGACTATTATTGCATGTGGTCACTTTTGATTATTCCAATGTTGTCTGCAGTCTTCCCAGCTGATGCCATATAGCCTTCTCATATATCATCAAGATCATCCAGAGGGCTCCCTGGCCCTTGGTGTGATCAGAGGATTGACTCAGAGGCTTGCACTTAAAGACAAAACGGGGCCAAACTGGCTTACTAATGGACACATAACTTTTGGGTTTGGGGATGGAGAACAAATAAACAAGTAATCGAACATGAGTTTTGCACATTGCTGAAAAGAGAGAAATGAATTATATATATTTCAGGATTTGACAAGCAGCAATTCTTCTAAGCATATGCACAGTGGGGTCTTCGATGAATGGCTCTTCATTCTCACCCTCCACCCAGACCTGCACACAGTCAAGGTTGCTGCAGCTCTTCCAATAGGTCGGGGGGGGGGCAGGCAAACACAGTTGTATTTAAAAACATAGGGTTACTTCAGAAAGATGTAACATATGCCAAAACTTGTGAAATATATTTTAAGGCCAATCTCATCTGAAGAATGTTGTTTTAGATTAAGGGAATTTGGTAAAAATCTTCTTGCTACTCAGAAGAATCTTTGTAAGTAAAACAGATCACTAGCAAAGATACTAATGGGTTTAATCAATCACTTGAAGTCTTGGAGGCAGCCACACAAATGTACTTTCCTATGTAAGAGTGGGCAGAACATTGTCTCCTTCATGTCCATTTTCTTTTCTTAGTTCCATTGTAGCATTAAATATCTATTCTTTAATATTGTGATGCTCCTGATAGAATAGGTGAAGGTGGGCTGGGAAGGGGGTTGTTGAATATGTACTTGTCAATTGCTCCTGGGATGTCTCAGACCAAATTTCCTCCTTTGTAGCACAGTGACTGTATCTTTGCATCACAGTCGGAGATATCATGCCCAATATCTCCTCATATACCACAATGAGTAGTAACTTAAGTTTTATGGACAGAGCCTTTGAGGCTCCTTCCATGCCATAACATTAAGATACAGGGAGAAGAGCAAAGAAACATGCATGCTTCCCTCTTCTACCCACAGAGGACCATGCAAATTGTGTTAAGCTGTCAAGCCCTACACCTTTGAAGATTCAGTGGCCAGTGAAGTAAGGGATATGAAAAAGGGAAGATCTGATATGGTAGAAATATAGGCAATAATCACACATCTCTTCTTCGGCGATGCTGGGCGAAGTATCACGTGTCTACTTGCAGTTCTCAGCTTATGTCTACACGTTTTGAAGGCAATGAGGAAATTGAGGCAGCTATAACATTCCCATCTTCATTTCAGCCCTTATGGATGTGGGAATTATGTACGTTAATTTGTGCCTTTATGGTCTTGATGTTCATTTTGGAAACAATGAATATAAAGTAAAAATTTCCATCCCCCAAATTATTCATGATAGCGACAAAACCTCAAAGTAGAAATAGGTCAGATACTGTGACTTTAAGAGTCTTAAAAATGTTTGTGTTTAAAATAAGAGCCTTTAAAACTACAGACTTTGTTCCAGTTTATGGAAAATGTTGATCCAAACTGGTATCTTCTTGATAATTCTCAGACATGAAAAATGGTTTTAAAGCTCATGTTAAATGGCTTGTATATAATACACTGTCCCTTGAATAACTCTGCTTGAATTAATTTCAACCAAGAACATTGCCTGTTATAAACGGAACTGATGTTTTCAATACCAAAATTCTCTCAGAAATATAGGCCTTTTGATAAAGCAAGAAATGACATGCCATTTCCCCTTTTAAAGGCTTACATAAATCTCACTTTGTTATTCTGTGGGTTTTCCTTTTGTCTAACATACTAGGGAAAGCTTGAGCAATAACCGCAGCCATGGGCATCTGATTGCAGTCAAGTGCCTAACAGGTGCTTTCCTTTGTTCTGGTTGTAAACTAAGTCCCCTCTGTGGCCCATGCATTTGGATTTAAATCTTTTTGTGGCAATGGATCAAAAGTATATGCTACTGAGCAAGAGCGAGTGATAAAATACTGTACAATGTGGTTGATGAGGTAAAACATATAGTGGTAAGTCATTGTAATATTTAAAACAGGGAAGCAAGGTCCACAGGTAGGAAGATAAAGTTGGTTGCAGGATGTGGATTTCAGTGGTGGGGCCAAGAGCAGGCTTAGGTTGGGACTGGTTAGAAAAATTTTGAGGCAGAGAACACAGAGTGCTGGACTAATGTGGAGGCAGTGAAAATGATGGGGATTCATGGATAGCTGGACTGAGAATTTAAGGAGTAGATTGGCAGGACTTGATAACTGATTGGGTGTAGAGCATAAAGGAAAGAGAAAAGTCAAAGGCAAGGTCCATGTTCCAACATATGTAACAGATGGTTTCTTACTGAACTGGAAAACCCAGTAGATGATGCATTTGCTCTGAACTATGTGAAGTTCAAAGTGTTAATAAAACAATCAAACTTCTTAAGAAGCCTGAGCAGTAAATAAGGTTAGAAAGTCAATACATGGAAACTAATAGTGAATACAGATGTGACAAAGGACAAGGTCTTTCATGGAAGAAGGCAAATTAAGGCAAGAAGAGAAGAGGGCCTAGGATAAATTGAGAGGAACGTAGACACAAAGAAGACAGAAGAAAAGGAGACAGATTCCCAGAGACAATGTTTTAGAAAGGAGGATGTGCTCAGCGTGGAACATTGCTGCAAAGAGGAGGACTAAAAAGAAAGGATTGGATTTTGTTTCCCAGGAAATATGCTCAATGCAGTGAGTGAACAATGTGGAAGTATAGATACATTTTCTATCATTTTAACAGCTTATAGGCAAAGGCAACGAATTCCTTGTGCAGATTTTTTTTTAACTCTCACACATAAAAGCTTCGTTTATATAGAGGCCTAAGAAGTTTAATATCCTACTTTGGCTTGACTTATTACTATGGTAAGAAGACTGGTTTGAAGAAGTAGAATCTGCTGTAAGAATGTTCCAAAAAAAGAATGGTCAAGTCAGGTGAAACCATTCCTACTGCAAGACTGAGTGTGCGCCTTTGTCTCCGCATGTGTTTTGGTTTGCAGCCATTAATAGCTTGGATTCCATGAGGCAGTGGTAAAGGGGAGTGTGTCAGAGCAGCAGGCCAAAATTAAATTACAACAACGTTGCACTTTGCATTAAAACCTTCACTCAGAGATGGAGGCCGGTAATCATGTCCAGATTTTCCTTAAAGACAATGGCCCTCCATGCAACTGGCCACACTCAGTTAATTCATGCTGTCAGCTGCCTTTATTGGCTGTGGGGAATCCAGTATTGATTCTTGAACTCAGCAGCAGCACAAAGAGCCACTAGTGCACGGTCAAAATGCTGCAATAAAGAACTGGCAGCTTGAGAAAAGCAGCCATTCCATTGCACAAACAAGGTCAATTAGAGGACAGTGCAGTGTAATATAAATAGTATTAGCATCCCTCTTCAATCCTGATGATATCATGCTGGCAGAACGAGAGTAAGGAAAATAATGTTTAATGCTGAATAAATATAAAGGCATTTAGTGTAATTTAATTTCAAACTCTCTATCATTTTAAAATTGCTATGAGTAGCAAAATATTTAGTTTCAATATGGGTAGAAATTTGTGTCTACAAAAGTGATTTTCTGATAAAATTTTGTATGAATCAGCCAATTAGTCGCGTATATAGTCAAACTGGTGTGATTAATTTTATTGAGAAATAAACAATTTCCTATTCACAGATTCAATGTTTTGTGCCTACCTGTCATTTATTATCCTTTTTAGTATTAGAATTTAAAAATCTCCAGAGTGTCATGAAGAAGGAACAAGATATGTTGGTAATTTTAGTTTCAAATATACAGCAGGTTGAGCATATTCTCTCTCTCTCTCTCTCTCTCTGCTGGAATTTGGTAAGACCTTTTATTTAAATACTTACATTCATTACTTTTATTTATGGGAGAATTTTTCCTACCTTCTTTGTCAGTTCAAAATTAATTACAAATGTAAAACACATCATGCTGTTAACACGTATTCTATGCGGGAAAACAAATTATACTCTCAAAATAGATAATGGATAGCTTGGCGAGGTAATTGATAAACTTACACTGCCTATAATAACTGGAAAGATTTTAGAAAAATATATCATTGTTAGATATGAAAACAATGTGTTTGAATTATCTTTAGTAATGAGTGTGGCCAAGGTTGACTAGTAGCAACTCATTAAAGTACATAAAAGAGTTTAAAGAAAGTTTAAATCACTGTGTTTTAGAAACTCCCATTAACCACTAAGAATATAGAAAGTCTCTTAAGCTGATGTGTAGCAATTTGGCCCAAACCATTTTCTAATTGTAAACAATGAATATTCTAAATAACTTGATATATTTCTAACAAATCAGCTGCACCCATTACAAATTGAATACAGTCTCAAGTTGCTTTTACAAACTTTCCTGTATAAATGAGTTAATCTATCCTGCTTTGACCCCGTACTCTCTCCCCTAAGAGCTAAAAGATAATAGTTATCCCCGCTAGCAAATATACTGGGAGAACAAATGCATAAACTTGTTCAGATGTTAGAGTTGAAAAGTCACGCAATCTTCAAGACCATAGACTAATAGAATTTCAGGTCTGAGAAAGATCTTAAGAAGTGATCAAATTCCACTTTCTCCCATTACCAGGAAAAACTGGCCAGATAAATTATGCCACATGAAGATTATATACCTAGCCAATTGCCGAGCTGAGACTCTCTGAAAAGTTCTGATTCTTGCAAGGGCTGATGAAAAAATATCATTGAATGTTTAAATTTTTTAAAATGTTATTATAATAAAAGACATTGCCAAGAATGATGGCGTAAGTGTGTTCCAAATGAGGCAGAGTGTTTTGAGGGGATTAATGGCAATATGTATTTCTCTATAATAAACTTTTAAGCTTAAACATTCATTGTAATTTTGAACACATGTTGCTGATCAAACATTTATAGCAATTCTGTCAAATAAACCCATTATGCTCTGTCCTCATCTACCTTATTCACTGGATCTGCCGCTGTGTAACTTCTAGCTCTTTCCCCAAAGCCAAAATGACCAGGAAAGGTCAACATTTTGAATTGATTCAGGACACTGAGGCAGTCACAACAGTGCAACTAAAGACATTCATGAAAGAGGACTTCCCAAACTGTTTCAGAAAGTGTCAAGAAAGGTGGGACAGTGTGTTTGAAATGAGGGGGAGTATATTGAGGGGGATTAGTGACAATATGTCTTTTACTGTAATAGCTTTACAAAAATTTAAATTCATTATATTTGTCAAACATTTTATAATTATATATTATTTTTCTTTTACAATACAATTTTAAAAGAAACATACAATTCTAGTAAGTAATAATATTCAAAGGAAAAATTCAGACAAATTATATTAAAATTTTAGAATGTGAAGGTGCTCTATTTTTCCTACTTCTCAAAATTCAATTGTACATATTGTCTCCAGTATTTTCCTATGTACTATACACACACACATATTTTAGTTACAAATGTTTGTGTCTATCTATCTATCTGCCTTTGATTTCTTCCTTTTAGCAGTATACCATAGATAATTTTATTGCTAGTATTTATAAATCTAGCAAAAGTTTCTTCAGATGAATGTATAATATTCCATTGTATAATTATAGTGTAACTTATTTAATCCCTTTTCTACAACATTTTTCAGAATTATAATTGTATAATATGTATCCTCGTATACATACTTTATTCATACTTGTTGAAATATTTTACAGGATACATTTCTCAGAATTAAAGTTACTGGTTAATTGATTTTTTAAACAAACTTATTTTTAAAAATTTTTAAATTTTATTTTATGGAAAAAAGTAAATCAATATTTACTAACAAAATAATAGGAGAATACCAAAAGTTAATACATTGAGTATTGCTATCTTTAGGGTAGTTACTCAGAGTACAAAATATGGGCATAAAAAATTCTCCAAACAATATTAGCACAAACTTTTCTTTTCAATGAACTAAGAGAAACTATTAGTGTACCTCTCTTCTATTTTTTTTTTCTTTTCTGTTTCTTCCTTTCCTCTTTCCTCCATCCTAGTTCTTTTTCCTTTTGAATAATTTCTTCCCATTTACAATATCTATTGCACATTTTGGACCTTATTCACTCTTTCAGTTTCTTATACCAGGAGACAACACGATATTTATATATGTGATTCTGATTTATTTCATTTATGAATATGGTCTCTCAAACTTCTCATTTTAGTATTATTTTAGATTTGCAGAAAATTGGTAAAGATTACCATGGTAATATAAAAAATTATGCTTAGTTGTCAAACTAAGAAACCAATACTGGTACATTACTGTAAACTAAACTCCAGAATTTAGTAGGACAATTCACTAATGTGTTTTGCTGGGGTTGTTTCAGAATCTAGTCCTGGATACTTAATTGCATGTGGTCATCCTGATTCTTTTGTCTCTTCTGATCTCTGACTGCTTTTTAGATCTCAATTCCCCTACCCTCTCACACTGACAGTTCTGAAGAGTACTAGCCAGGTATTTTGTGGAGTGGTTTGATTTTTGTACTTAAAAATTTAATAGTAATTGCTAAATGATACCAAAAATGTTTTACTAACCTACACTCCCAATGCTAGTAAATGTTAATGACTTTATCTTTTCTAGTAGCATTGACATTAGAACACATTTATCTCTTGTTAATTTTTGCCTACCTGGATGGTAACGAATGGAACTGGAATTTCTCACTCATGTCCTTTGTCTATTTTTCTGCTGGGACAGACTTTTCTTTAAAAAATTGTTAAATTTTTCACATATTAGACATCTTGATGAGATGATTGCCCAAGTAAACCTTACCAAATATTTATTTCTGGTCCACAATGGCTCTTTTTAAGTTCTTTAGGGAGTTATATTTCCTATAGAGAAGTTGTGAATGATTTTCTTTATAAGGTGTATTTTGTCATGTTTAGACAAGGTGAATTTTATGTCTTGATTACAAAATGTTCATGCATTTATTCTTGTGTATTGTGGCCTCATATTTATATATTAATCTTCAATACTTGGAATTTGATATGATGAATATGTAGGAATCAGTGAAGTTTTGTTTTATCTGCTTCCAAAATTTTAGACATTTGTCTCAATTTATGTTTTCCCTCATGCTTTGTATGAGTTTGGTGAAAAGGAAACGACACAGCTTACAGAGCAGTGCTTATAATTTTAGTTTTCAAAATACAATACTACTTCATGTGAAGATGGGTATATGAAGTTTCGGTTTGCCATGTAGAAAAGATCTTAAAATTCTTTTTAATCCTTATTTAGCGTTATCTCACAACTGCATCTGGCACTTGCCTCCTTCCCTGAAATATCATCCTTCCTGAGATGTTCTCACACTTATCTTCCATGTCTCCTTGGTCTGTATCATGCATCCCTTTTTATGCCCTTGAGTGTTGGTGCTTCCTGGAATTTAGATATTATATCACCTACTCATATTGAGTGTCTTTCATATATACAGTTGTAAATATATATGTTGTTATTGTTTATTGTTTGATGTTTCCTAGAAATTATTCTAAGTATTTTAGATATATTTACATAGGAAGTCCTCATAGCAATTCTATGAATAGGTGCCACCATTGTCATCTTATTTTTATATATGAAGAAACTGGCATAGAAGGATTGAGGAGCTTAAAATTAATCTAGTCTCTAAATTAATGGAGGTAGAACTTGAATTCAGCAGCTTTAGATCTAAAGTCCATGTTCTTAATATTCTATGATGTCCCTTGACATTAGGTGACATTACATCGGTAAGAGAACTATCCTGTATTCCTATCATAGTTGTTGGTATTGCTATTCACTCAAGTGAAAAACATGGACTTCGTTCTCTTCTTTATCTCCCATATATAATGAATAATCCAATTCTGTGTTTTCACTTCTTATATGTTTTCAGCCTGACTTCTCTACCCTAAACCTACAGCCTTTTTCCTAGATTTGGCTTATTATGCTTCGTTTGGGCCCCTGCAATAACCCTCTAACTGTAGTACCAAATCTTTTTAGATGGAAACTAGAGTCATCTAACTGCAAGTGAACTTTAATTATGATATTCCTTTGAGTAAGCTTCTCAGCAGGTCTTTATCCATCCCAGTATGAGTTCTAAGCTTTTTCATGGGATGTACAAGCGTCTCCATCCTCTGGTACCTGCTCTGTCTCCTGCTGATTTCTATTCTCCAACACTATTTTGCACCCAACTCTTTGCTTGCCTGTGTCATTCATTGTTTAAGATTCTTCTCATACATCACCTCTTAGAAGTAGTTACCTATTTAGGTTCTTGCTCCAAGGATGCCCATTTCTGTGCCCTATTTCTTTTTTTTTTTTTCATTAAACTTAGATTTATTTATACTCTTCATTCTTAGTGACTGCGTAGTATTCAGAGGAATAGATACAGTATTAGTTAGCCAATACCTTGTCCTTTAGCATTCAGATTCCAATATTTTTTTTAAAGAGAAGAAAAAACAAAACAAATCAAAAAAAGGACAAATTTTCAAAACAACATAATATGAGGGTAACAATGGTCAATGCATTACGTATTATTATCTTTAAGTTAGTTATTCAGGATACCAGACATTAGCATTCAATTGTCCAAACATTATTGGCTCAAACCTTACTCTTCAATGAACTAAGTAAAATTGGTAGTGTATCTATCTTAACCATCTTATGTATATATATATATATATATATATATATACAGTTTTTTTCCCTTTCCCTTCTTTCTTTTCCCTATTCCAGTCTCTCTTTCTTATTGACCAGTTTCTTTTTGATTCACTGTGTTTATTGTACATTTTGGATCTTATTTACTCTTTCAGTTTCTCATACTAGGGAGACAATATGATGCTTACACATGTGCGTCTGGTTTATTTCACTTATGAGTATTTTCTCGAGTTGCATCCATTTACCTATAAAAGTCTCCAGTTTATCCTTCTTTATGGCTGAATAGTACTCCATTGTATAAAAATACCACATCTTTCTTATCCATTCCTCAGTTGATGGGCATTTGTGTTGTTTCCAAGATCTGGCTATTACAAATTTTGCTGCTATAAACATGGGTGCACATATATCACTGTGGTACGATGTTTTTAATTCTTCTGGGAAGATGCCCAGAAGGGGAATAGCTGGGTCAAATGGGACCTCCAACCCTAGTTTTTTGAGGAATCTCCACACTGACTTCCACAGTGGCTGTACCAGTTGACACTCCCACCAACAGTGAAGAAGGGTTCCTTTTTCCCCACAGCCCCTCCAGCATTTGTTATTAGTTGATTTCTTTTTTTTTTTTGTGGGTACCGGGGGGTCGACCTCAGGACCTCGTGTGCCAGCAGGCGCCTGTGCCGCTGAGCGATATCACCGGCCCCTTTTTCGTATGTGGGTTCCAGGAGTCGAACTCGGGCCCTCACGCTTGCAAGGCAGGCGCTTATGCTGCTGAGCCATCTCACCGGCCCTATTAGTTGATTTCTTTATAGTAGCCATTCTTTCTGGAGTGAGATGGTATCTCAGTGTTGTTTTAATTTGCATCTCTCAAATGACTAGTGATGTTGTCTGTGCCCTATTTCTATCATAACGTTTGCTTTCACATGGTACTGGACTCATGTACTATTCTGATTCTCTGAGTTCCTTGAAGGCAAGTTCTGTCATGTTTGATTTTGTCTTTATCTTCTTAGCACTCCGTAATGTCTGTCACCATAGAGGGAACCTGTTAAAGGTTTGCAAATGTGAAATCTAGGGGCAATTTTATAATATCCTAAGTACTACAACAGCCTCATAGTCACATCAGCGGTAATTTTTTTAGTCCTGCAACAAGTTTAAGAGGACATTCAATCACTGAAGGAGTAATTGTACAACACAGATCAACTATGGAAATCACGGCTTTCAAACAGCAAGAAAGGGAACCTTCTCTGGGTTTGATAGATGCTACGTTATTATAGTCTTAGCTATATGTAATTAAAGAGCTTCTCTGCTAGACATTTGTGGACTTGCTATTAAAACTGTGTTTTTCATCTCTATTTCTATTAAAATGTAACTGTCACTGATCTACATCTGCCATTTTCGCAATGTTAAGAGCAGTATAGAAGTCAATATCTCAGTGCACCAGTGCTGACTTCTTCTGAAGTTGCTTTGTGATGGGATCAGGACTTTGGGTAATACTAATTGATGTCTCCTACATTTGAGTTCTGTAACATGAAAGCCAGCATGTGCAAAAAGAAAAAGTTATGGTGATGAGTAATATTAATATAGAAACATTTATTTAACATGTCTTATATGCCAGGTACTGTATTATCTCATTTAAAACTTAGAAGAAATTTTCAGGTTATGTCATCATACAGATTTATAAGAATTCTACTTCAAATGTTGCAGTATTTTGCAGAAATAGCTATGAATTTGGGAAGCTGATTTGTCCGTGAGTCCAAAAATGTAAAAGGTTAATGACTATTAATGAACATTCTATATTTTATTGAGGTGACTTTTTATACAATAAACTTATTTATACCCATATTTTATGAAAATTTAAGGAACTTGAAGAATTGTAAAATTACCACTCTATGTCTGCTCCGGGCCTTGAAAGGGTTGGGGTTATGCATTTTCATTATTTGGGGTAGAAATAATCCCTCCCCCATACTTACTGACTGGAGTTTGCATAAAAATTTAAAGAGCCCCCCCACCCCGAACAATGTCCTCCTCACAAAGTTAGCCTCCAAGAGATGCAATGCAGTGCAGTAAATTCTCCCTTAAATTAGTTTTCTAATTTATAGACATTAATTTTGCCTCCAAATCCTGCCTCTTAATAAATAGGAGCAACGTGAAAATGAACCCACATGTCTTTGTTGGAATCCTGTACCTTTATATGAGTCAGTCCTAAGTACCAAGTTCCAGTTGTTTCATTTCGGAGTGTACTAGGTTTCTGGGAAATCAGGGCCACAGGAAAACCTTTCTTTAATTCAGTGGTCTCAGGATATCCAGAGTCCTCAGGAACTGTGGAAAGACTTCTGGAATTAACACTCCTCAAGAGCCAAAGCATCTCAAGGACCGTCCAGTATATGTCAACACCTACAAATAGTTAGGAGAATGTTCCAGGAGCTACATGGCTATCTGGGACCTTTCTGCCTGTATTACTCTATCCTTTGAATTTTTTCCTGTCAGTTATATTTTCCCCATTCATCTTTCCTTGCTCAGCCTTCATTTGGAACTCCACTGTGTTGATTCCCAATGTTTTCTAGGATTATTCCCTGAGGAAGCTGGAGCAAATCAAGTAGGTGCTAGGATTTTCTGGATTCCTAGAGCAATACAAACTAACCTTTTCTGTTGAGGAAAGAACCACAGCTTTTGATCAGGCATCCATACCCTTCAGGGCCATCCCATTCTGGCTTCCAAGACTGAGTCTTAGGTAATGGGTAAAACCTGCTCAGTATGGAGCATACAGTGACTATTCACTGGTATTTTAGATGTGTGTGGGGCAGGAAGACAGAAGCAGTGTGAAGCAGTAGATTGTGGAGAGAAGGGAGAGCCCAGGCAAAGAGACAGCAGTGTTGAGCTGATGAACCGGTGTGGCTGGATTCTGGAGGTACTGCATAGGAAGCTTCCAGAGGGCATGAGAGGCAAGCAGAGATGCTCACCAGATGGGTTTGGATGTTGATCCTGGGCAGGGAGGAGCAGTGAAAGGGATCATAGGTTGTACTGGACCATGAGAGTTAGGCCATGTTACTCAGTATCCTCCCAACTTAGTGCTCTCACCGTGAGGCTGTACTACAAGACTATCAAACATGGGTTCTGTGAAAAGCAGTTTTAGCAAAGCAAATTTTGTGAAGAGTTTATGTTTTGGGATACCTTATCCTGCTCACCCTGAAGAGTTAATTTGCTAAATGGTACTATGCAGTATTAAAATTCTCCTTTCAAATACATTTCCCCTGAAAGGTTGTTATATATGTGTGTGCACGTGTGGGTATATGTATACAGTATGTGTACAGTAATACCTTAGTTCAAGAATGTGAACACAGATTGAGGAAAAAAGATGGCGGATGAGTAAGAAGCACACAGAGAAACTCTCTAAAAGTTGCCAATGGACTACGGGAATATAGTGACCGGGAGAGTGCAGGAGGGGGGCAGATGCCTCCCTGGGACCCAGAAAAGTTCTGAAGCACAGCTTGGGACCCCCGGCACCAGTGAAGGGTACTTTTCAACAAAGAAGGAGCAGACCCCGCGTGCGCGCACCTTCTACCATCCCAGGAATCACGGCGCGACAGACGCTCAAAGCTGCGGACACACGGTGACAGCTGGCACCCAGGAAGCCCCCACGGAGGATTGAGAGACAGCGGTGCGGCAGGGGAGCAGTGGAGAACTGCGCTGGCCGGTGGTAAGTGTCTCTCAGCCACAGCTGTCCTGCACCAGAAAGCGACTGGCCGGGCGCCATTGTGGGGGGTGCGGCGAAAATCAGAGCGGCTCCAAAACTGCTCTGGGAACTTGTGCTCCGGACAGGGCAGCACGGTGCGTCTCAGCCCCACGAAAGTGCGCTGAGGGCGGTGGGTGAACGAGACTGGTCTCTCAGGCACACCTGTCCCGAGCCAGAGAGCGACTGGCCAGCACCATTGTGGGGGTGTGGTGAAAATCAGAGCGGCGCGAAAGCAGTGCGCTGAAAGCGGCGGGCGCAGGAGACCGGTCTCCACCTGAAAGTCCACGCTCTGCTCACCGCCGGCCAAAGGGCCGCTCCTGGCTTGCTGGGATGGAGCTGCATGGAACAGGACTCTGTCATCACACGGTGCCTGCCTACAGCAGAGTCAACACCTGGAACTGATTTTTTTATTTTTTTATTTATTTTTTATTATTATTTTTTTTTCTCTCTCATTAGTTTTTTGTTCTGGTGAAGGGGTTTTTATTTTTGTTTTTATTTTTGTTTTATTTTTATTTTATTTTTTTCTTTTGTGGGGTTTTATTTCTGTTTTATCTGTTTGCTTTGTTGTTTTTGTCTCCATTTTTGTTTCTGTTTGTCTATTTGCTCTTTCCTTCATTATTCTCTCTGGCTTTTATATGAGTGTAAACAGCGCCTCTAACCTCTTTGTGATTGTGGTTGTGATCTGTTCTTCCTTTTATCCTTTCCTTCTCTTTTTCCCACCAGTCCTCTGCACCAGTGTCCCAATGTTAGTGGGATCCCTCTTGGTCCTCTAACCTTACATCTAATTCCTTCCTCTTCTCCCAATACTCTATTTCCTCCTTAACTCATTTTAAATTTAAACTCCTGAGGGGAAAAATTGACATACTAAGGACTTGTATACTGCATATAATTTTTCTGGTGTGTTTTAGATTTTGTTATATAACCACAACTCTACTTTATACAGCTAAAAGTGGTAAATAACTGGTTAGCTCAGTCTGTCATTTTCTAGGCTGTGTTTGATGCTTCAGTTACCATTATAGCCAAATGTAAAATAATTGTTCTAAACAGCTTTCCTTCCTGATATTTCATGATTGATATTGACTAAGGGACACAGAAAATACAGTGGCACAGTACCAAAGAATCAAGGACTGGGCCAAACAGGTAGCAACTTCTCACATCCAATGAATTGAAGAGGTAGGATCTGGCAGAAAGCTCAAAACCCAAAAGCAAGCTCCACTTGGAAGATACTGCAGAGAAGTAGTCATCTTCTAAGGATCTTGAACACTAGCAATAAAGTAACCTATCATAGGTAATTTACAAACATCACCCCAGGAATTAAAGAAAGAAAAGATGAGACGACACTTAAACAAGATGCAACCCCACACATCCAATTCACCAAAGGCAAACCTAGGGGGCAACGAGGTGGGACAATCTGAAAGCCACCCATCTGGCATATCTGAAGGGGTAACAACGAAACAATTGAATGAGGCTCTGGAAAAAATTAAAACAGAAATAATTTCACAGATAACTGCAGAGATAATGTCCACAATGAAGACTATGCTTAAGGACACTATAGCTGATACAGACAAAAAAAAAATAGATGAGCTTAAGAAAATTATAGAAACCATGAATGCTCAGCATAGGAAAGAAATGGAATCCATAAAGCAGATTCAGGCAGATATCCAAGGGAACAAAAATTCCATTGAAAGTATTTGTAGCAGATTAAGCCAATGTGAGGACAGGATATCAGATATAGAAGACAGGCTTGCAATTAGTGATCATGAAAAGAAAGAATTCTTAAAAACAGCAAGGGACCATGAAAAATCAATTCAGCAGCTGCTAGATGACTCAAAGATAAACAACATAAGAATAATTGGAATAAATGAAAAAGCAGGAGATAGCATAAATGACATTAAAACCTTGTTCAAAGACATTATCTGGGAGAACTTTCCTGGAAGAGAAAAAGAATTTGACCCCCCAGTAAGTGAAGCTTTTAGAACACCAACTAGACATGATCAAAAAAAACTTCAGCCAGACATATCATAGTCAAGATCCCAGAAATTCAACAGAAGGGCAGAATCTTAAAAGTTGTTAGGGAGAAGAGACAAATCACCTATGAAGGAAAACCCATCAGAATCACAGCTGACTTTTCAGCACAAACCCTCAATTCAAGAAGAGCTTGGAATGACGTATTTCAAGCTCTAAAGGAAAATAATTTTCAACCCAGATTGATGTAACTCGCAAAACTATCTTTCAAAATTGATGGAGAAATAAAATACTTTCATGACAAAGAACATCTAAGAAAATTTATGACCACCAAACCAGCACTCCAAAATGTTCTGAAAGACATTCTAGAAAGAGATAGGAACCCCAACAGAAGGACTCCACCAGGCAGGGCAGATAATTAAATAGCAGGAAAGGGGAAAAACAAAGAGTGGGAACCAACAACAGGAAAATATCATGACAAGTATAAGTCAATACATATCAGTTTTAACCATCAATGTTAACGGTCTTAATTCACCAATCAAAAGGCACAGACTGGCAAAATGGATCAAGAAGCAAGATCCAACAATATGCTGTATACCAGAAACACATTTAATTCAGAAAGAAATTCATAGACTGAAAGTCAAAGGATGGAAAACAATACTCCATGCAACAGGAACCCCGTAAAAAGCAGGGGTAGCTATTCTTTTTGTAGACAAAGTGAATTTCAAGCCAAGAATGATTCAGAGAGATAAAGACGGTCATTACATCCTTGTAAAGGGAACAATCCAAGAGGAAGAGATAACGATCATAAATATATATGCATCAAATCCCAATGCACCCAACTATATAAAACAAGTACTAAAGGACATGAAAAATCAAATAAGCACTAATACAATTATATTGGGAGATCTCAATACTCCACTGTCACAAAAAGACAGATCAACTAGACAGAAAATCAATAATGAAATAATAGAACTGAACCAAACTTTGGAACAAATGGACTTAGTAGATGTCTATAGAGTGTTCCACCCCACAACATCAGAATACACATTCTTCTCAGCTGCACATGGGACGTTCTCCAAAATAGACCACATACTAGCTCATAAAACCTGCTTAAGTAAATGCAAAGGAATTGAAACTATCCCATGCATATTATCAGACCATAGTGCAATGACATTGGAAATCAATAGCAAAAGAAATCACAAATACTCCCTAAACACATGGAAATTAAACAGCACCCTCCTGAGCAACCAATGGGTCACATATGAAATTAAAGAAGAAATTAGACAATTTCTACAACTGAATGATAATGACAGTACAACATACCGGAACTTATGGGATACAATGAAAGCAGTCCTAAGAGGGAAATTTATAGCATTAAATACTTATATTAAGAAAATAGAGCAAGCACAAATAAACAACTTAATGGCGAACCTCAAACTTCTAAAAAAAGAAGAGCAGGTTAAGCCAAAAGCCCGTACAAGGGAGGAAATTATAAAGACCAGAGCAGAAATTAATGTATTGGAGACTAAAAAAAAATACAAAGAATCAATGAAGCAAAAAGTTGGTTCTTTGAAAGAATAAATAAGATTGACAAACCCTTATCCAACCTTATTAAAAAAAGAAAAGAAAAGACTCAAATCCATGCAATTGAAAATGAAAAGGGTGATATCACGACGGACCCTGCAGAAATCCAGAAGATCATCTATACCTATTTTAAAAATCTATATTCTACTAAGATGGAAAATGCAGAAGAAATGGACAGATTCCTAGATTCATATGAATTACCAAAGCTAAATCAAGAAGATTTAAAAATCCTAAATAAACCAATATCAACCAATGAAATTGAAGATGTAATTAAAAACCTCCCAACAAGGAAAAGCCCAGGCCCTGATGGATTCACTGCCAAATTCTACAAGAAATTTAGAGAAGACCTAATGCCACTACTTCTCAAACTTTTCAATGAAATTGAAAGGGAAGCAATACTCCCAAATTCATTCCTGGAAGCAAGCATTACCCTGATACCAAAACCAGAGAAGGACCCAACTAAGAAAGAGAACTACAGGCCAGTCTCCCTAATGAACATAGATGCAAAAATCCTTAATAAGATACTGGCAAACAGAATCCAACAAATCATCAAGAAGATTATACACCATGACCAAGTTGGATTCATCCCTGGGATGCAGGGATGTTTCAACATACGTAAATCAATAAATGTAATACACCATATTAACAGAACCAAAGACAAAAATCACATGATCATCTCAATAGATGCAGAAAAAGCTTTTGACAAAGTCCAGCACCTTTTCATGATAAAAAACCCTACAGAAAATTAGAATAGATGGTCTTTATCTCAACCTGGTAAAAGCTATCTATGACAAACCAATAGCCAATATTATACTAAATGGCCAAAAACTGAAAACCTTCCCTCTAAAATCAGGAACAAGACAAGGATGTCCACTGTCCCCACTGTTATTCAACATAGTTCTGGAAACTTTAGCCAGAGCAATTAGACAAGAGAAAGAAATAAAGGGAATAATGATTGGAAAGGAAGAAGTTAAATTATCATTATTTGCAGATGACATGATACTCTACACAGAAGACCCCAAAAACTCTACTAAAAAACTGCTAGATTTAATAAGCAAATTCAGTAGTGTAGCTGGATACAAAGTCAATAATCAAAAGTCAATAGCCTTCCTGTACACAAATAACAAACTTACTGAAAGAGAAATTAGGGAAACAATACCTTTCACAATAACATCCAAAAAAATGAAATACCTAGGAATCAACCTCACAAAGGATGTAAAAGACCTATACACTGAAAACTACAGTACTCTGAAAAAGGAGATTGAAGAGGATATCAGAAAATGGAAAGATATCCCTTGCTCCTGGATAGGAAGAACCAATATAGTGAAAATGGCCATACTTCCAAAATTGTTATACAGATTTAATGCAATTCCAATCAAAATTCCAACAGCATATCTCACAGAATTAGAGAAAACAATCCTAAAATTCATTTGGAATCAGAAGAGACCTAGAATAGCAAAGGCAATTCTGGGCAACAAAGGCAAGGCAGGGGGCATCACAATCCCCGACTTGAAATTATACTATAAAGCTACTGTGATTAAAACAGTGTGGTACTGGCAAAAAACAGATCTGAAGATCAATGAAACAGATTAGAAGATGCTGAAACAACCCCAGACATACTAAGCCACCTTATCTTTGACAAAGGTGCCAAACACATTCACTGGAAGAAAGATAGCCTCTTTAATAAATGGTGCTGGAAAAACTGGCTCTACACATGCCAAAGATTAAAACTAGACCCATATCTTTCACCATGCACTAAACTAAATTCAAAATGGATCAGAGATCTAAATATTAAAACAGAAACATTAAATCTGCTGGAAGGTAGGATAGGTAAATCCCTTGAAGACATTGGTGTAGGCAAAGACTTTATGAATAAAAACTCAACTGCACGGGAACTATCCCAAAGAATCAATAACTGGGATCTCATCTTATTAAAAAGCTTTTGCACAGCAAGAGAAACCACCAACAGAGTGAAAAGACAACCCACAATGTGGGAAAAAATGTTTGCCAGCTGTTCCTCAGACAAAGGATTACTATCAAGAACATATAAAGAACTCAAAAAAATCAGACCTCCCAAATTTAAAGACCCACTCCAAAAATGGGCATCTGAGATGAATACACATTTCTCAGATGAAGAAATACTAATGGCAAATAAATATACAAAAAAATGTGCAACATCACTAGTCATTCAAGAGATGCAAATTAAAACAACACTGAGATACCATCTCACCCCAGAAAGAATGGCTACTATAAAGAAATCAACTAATAACAAATGCTGGAGGGGCTGTGGGGAAAAAGGAACCCTTCTTCACTGTTGGTGGGAGTGTCAACTGGTACAGCCACTGTGGAAGTCAGTGTGGAGATTCCTCAAAAAGCTAGGGTTGGAGGTCCCATTTGACCCAGCTATTCCCCTTCTGGGCATCTTCCCAGAAGAATTAAAAACATCATACCACAGTGATATATGTGCACCCATGTTTATAGCAGCACAATTTGTAATAGCCAGATCTTGGAAACAACCCAAATGCCCATCAACTGAGGAATGGATAAGAAAGATGTGGCATTTTTACACAATGGAGTACTATTCAGCCATAAAGAAAGATAAACTGGAGACTTTTATAGGTAAATGGATGCAACTCGAGAAAATACTCATAAGTGAAATAAACCAGACGCACATGTGTAAGCATCATATTGTCTCACTAGTATGAGAAACTGAAAGAGTAAATAAGATCCAAAATGTACAATAGACACAGTGAATCAAGAAGAAACTGGTCAATAAGAAAGAGAGACTGGAGTGGGGAAAAGAAAGAAGGGAAAGGGAAAAAAATTTTATATATATATAAGATGTTTATGATAGATACACTACCAGTTTTACTTAGTTCATTGAAGAGTAAGGTTTGAGCCAATAATGTTTGGACAATTGAATGCTAATGTCTGGTGTCCTGAATAACTAACTTAAAGATAATAACACGTAATGCATTGACCATTGTTACCCTCATATTATGTTGTTTTGAAAATTTGTTCTTTTTTTGATTTTTTTTATTTTTTCTCTTTAAAATAAAAAAAAAGAAAAAAAAAGAAAAAAAAAGAATGTGAACAGAAGATGCTTTTGGCAAAATTATGCTTCTGTTTGCAAACTCTGCATAAGGTGATGAACATGACTGGCCATCTTCCCCAGAATTGTGCAATTAATTAGGTTCATGAACTGAGGTGCCACTATATGTGTATTACATGTGTTTTAAGTCACTTTCTTTTATTTTTCCGTTTTCTTTTTAGCAGTCTTGGTTACTTCAAATATCATTAGCTTTGTATTTTATAGTACTTCTATCTTTTATTTAAGGCATTTAAATAAAAGTAGCTTTTATTAAGCTATAAATGTCATTTTAACTATGCACAGTTTTCTTAATTATGCTTATATGATTAAACACATGTTTATATCTTTAAAAATACAGAGCACCATTAACTATTTCACAGAAGCAATTGAATACAATGAATAAGCAAGCATGTTGGGCTCTTCTGAAGTTTTGAGAATTTGGAATTTGTTGATAATGAAAATGAAATGCCATGTTTGTATAAGCATTTTCTTGATGTATTTTGCTTAAATATCAATGGCAAATGTGCTTGTGAAAATATAATTATCACCAACTTCATCTTACAGTAACTCTCAGAATCTTCTGTGTCCACTAAATATATTTCTACATCTCCTGTGTCTTTTATGCTGCTGTGTACATGCATATGCATGTATCCCTATAATGTGATGACTTTATCTCTTTTGGGAAGATACCTAAAATGCGGATAGTTGGGTCAAATGGAATTTCTAGTTTTAGGGTTTTGAGGAATCTCCACACAGATTTCTGTAGTGGTTGTACTAGTTTACATTCTCACCAACAACGCAGAAGAGTTCCTTTCCTCCATGTCCTTGCCAGCATTTGTTATTGTTTGATTTTTTTGCTGTTGATAGCAATTCTTTCGGGGTAAGATAGTATATCAGTGTAGTTTTATATTACATTTTTCTAATAGCTAGCAATGTTGAGCACTTTTTATGTGTTTTTGGCCATTTGTGCTGCCTCTTCTGAGAAGCATCTATTCATTTCAGTGGCCCATTTTTGATTGTATCTTATTTGGGGGTGGCTAATCTTTTGAGTTCTTTATATATTCTAGATGTTAGTCTTCCACCCGAGGAATATTAGCAAAATTTTTCTCATCTGTAAGTTGTTTCTTCACTCTGTTGGGTGTTTCCTTTATTGTGCAGCTTTGTAATGTGTTAAGATCCCATTTGTTGATTCTTGGTATTTTTTCCTGTGTTATCGTGGTTCGGTTTAGAAAGTCCTTGCCTATGTGTTCGAGTTTTCCCTATTTTATTTCCCAGCAGATTGCTTCTGTTTTAACATTTAGATCTCTTATCTATTTTGATTTTAGTTTAGAAAATCATGAGATATATGGGTCTAGAGTCAATCTTCTCCATGTGGATATCCAATTTTCCCAGCACCATTCATGAAAGAGGCTATCTCCAGTGCATGTTTTTGGCCTGTTTTGTCAAATATCAAACAGTTGGATGTACCTGGGGTTGTTTCCTCTTCCTCTATTTTATTCTGTTGATCCATGTGCTCATTTTTATGCCACTATCATGCTGTTTTTATCACAGTAGCTTTGTAGTATAACTTCAAATCTGGGATTGCGCTATCTCTTGGCTTGATTTTGTTATCCAGGATTGCTTTGTTATTCTGGATCTCTTCTGGTTCCATAAGAATTTTAGGATTTTTTTTTCTCTCAGTTTTGGAAGCATAGACTTTTTGATTATATTTATTCTCCCTATATAGGAACAGGGGATATCTTTCTATTTTCTGATTCCCACTTTGATTTCTTTTTTCAGAGTGATGTAATTTTCACTGTAGAAGTCTTTTCTTCTTTGGTTAGGTTAATTGCTAAGTATATAATTTTTCTTGATGATATTGTGAATGGTACTGTTTTCCTAATTTCTTTCTCAGTGAGTTTGTTATTAGTGTATAGGAACACTATTGATTTTTGTGTATTTATTTTGTATCCTGCTACATTGCTGAATTTGGTTATTAATTCTAAGAGATTTTCAGTAAAAGTTTTCTGTCTTATGAGTAGAGGATCATGTCATCTGCAAATGATACTTTGACTTTGTCCTTTCCAATACATATCCCTTTTATTTCTTATTATTGCCTGATTTTCTAACTAATGTTTTAAGGACTATGTTGAGCAGGAGTGGACATCCTTGTCTTGCTCCTGATTTTAGAGTGAAAACTTCCAGATTTCTCCCATATAAATATGATATTGGCAGTAGGTTGGTCATAAATGGCTTTTATCAGATTAAAATAAGGTCCTTCTATAATTATTTTCTTCAGGGTTTTTATCATGAATGGATGTTGGATTTTGTCAAAAGGATTTTCTGCATCTATTGAGATGATCAAGCAATTTTTGTCCCTGCTTCTGTTTATGTGATGAATTACATTTATTGATTTGCATATGTTGAAGTATCCCTGCTTTCTCGGGATGAAACCTACTTGGTCATGGTCTGTGATCTTTTCAATGATTTGTTGTATTGTGTTTGCCGGTGTCTTGTTGAGGGTGTTTGCATCTATATTTATTAGGGAGATTGGTCTGTAATTATCTTTATTGGTTGGATCTTAGTCTGGTTTTGGGATAAAGGTAATAATAGCTTTTGAGAGTATTCCTTCCCTCTCAATTTCATCAAAGAGTTTGAGGAGTATTTATATTAGATCTTCCCTGAAGATCTTATAAAATTCTGCAGTGAATTCTTCAGTCCTGAGCTTTTCTTAGTTGTTAAATTTTTTATTAATGCTTCAATGTCATTGCCTGTTGTTGGATTAGTCAAGATTTTTAAGTCTTCTTGTTTCAGTTTTGGTAATTCATATGTATCTAGGTAATTTGTATATATTTTTTCTGAGTTCTCCAATTGTTTGGCATACAGTTTTGTGAAGTAGTTGCTAATAATTTTCTGGATTTCAGCAGTATTTTCTGTGATTTCATCTTTTTTGATTTCTAATTGCATTGACGTGTCTCCCCCCCCCTTTTTTTTTGGTAAGATTGGCTAAGGCTTTGTCTATTTCATTTATTCTTTCAAAGAACTAGCTCTTTGATTCATTCATTCTTTGTATTTTTTTAGTCTCTATTTGATTGATTTCTGCCTTTATAATTTTTTCCTTGTACAAGCTCTGGGTTTGGATTATTTTTTTCCTTTAGACATTGAGATCATTATTAGGTTGTTTATTTGGGCTCATTGTGTTTTTCTAATGTGGGTGTTCACAGCTGTAAACTTCTTTCATAGGACTACTTTAATTGTGTCCCATAAGTTCTGATATATTCTTTTTTCCTTTCTTTTTCTGGAGAAAGGGCATTGCTCTGTAATTCAGGCTAGGCTTGCACTCACTATATAGCTCATGCTGGCCTTTAACTTGTGACAATCCTCCTGACTCAGCCTCCTAAGTGCTGGGATTACAGGCATGAGCACCACACCTGGCTGAGTTCTGATATGTTGTACTGGTATTGTCATTTAATTCTAGGAACTGTTTTATTTCTTCCTTAATTTTTTCTGTGACCCATTGATTATTCAACAGTGTATTGTTTAATTTCCACTTTTGCATAGTGTCTGTGGTTTTCTTTGCTATTGATCTTTAGTTGCATTGGACTATGATCTGATAATATGCATAGTAAAATTTCAATTATTTTGCATTTACTTAAGCATTCTTTATTAACAACTATGTGTCTGTTTTGGAAAAAGTACGATATGCTGGGGAAAAGAAGGTGTATTCTGTAATTGTTGGCTGTAACACTCTTTAGATATTTATTAAGGCGATGTGTTCAAAAGTTTGGTTCAACTCTTATTGTTAATTTTTTTAGTTGATTTATTTGTGATAGTGGGGTGTTGAGTTCCCCCACTATAATTGTATTGATATTTATATGATCTTTTATTTCCATTACTGTTTGTTTTATGAATCTGGGTGCATTGTGAATTTGTGCAGGTATGTTTATAATTGCTATCTTTTCCTGTTGAATAGTTCTGTTTGCCAATATGTAATGTCCTTCTTTGTCTCTTTGATCCACTTTGGCTTAAAGTACACTTTGAGAATAGGGCAGCTACTCCTGCTTGTTTTGATGTTCCCATAGCATGGAATACTATTTTCCATACTTTCATTTTTAATCTATAAATTTCCTTCTGTGTTAAATGTGTTTCTTGTATAGAACATAATGTTGCATTTTGTTTCTTGATCCATTCTGCTAATTTGTGTCTTTTAATTGGAGAATTGAGTCCATTCACATTGATTGTTATAATCAATAAGTATTGACTTATTCCTGTCATTGTATTATTTACTTGTTGCAGTTTTGCTTTCTTTCCTTCCTACTTAGTTGCTAACCCTACTGAGTACATTCATTCTACTGGATTTTTTGCCTTGTTAACTTCATCATCTCTTTCACTGAGAAGGAGGAGGACTTTGAGAAGATTTTGAAGTGTTAGTTTGATGGTCATGAATTTCTTTAGATGCTCTTTATCAAGAAAATATTTAATTTATCCATCAATTTTTAAAGATAGTTTTGCAGAATATATCAATCTAGTTTGGGAGTTTTCTTGTATGGCTTTAAACACTTCATCCCAAACTCTCCTTGCTTTTAAGGTATGTGTTGAGCAGTCTATTGTAATTCTGATGGCTTTTCCTTGATAGGTGCTTCATTGCTTTTCTCTAGCAGCTTTCAAAATTCTATTCTTGTTTTGGATTTCTAGTATTTTAATTATTATGTGGCATGAAGTGGTTTTTTTTCTAATCATAGCTATCTGAGGTTCTATTTGCTTCACTTATCTATATATTAAATCTTTTTACACATCCGGAAAGCTTTCTGCTATTATTTCTGTAAATAGGTTTATTTATGCCCTTTGTGCTCTCTTTTGATTTTCAATTAATTCCAAATTACTCTTATGTTAGTCTTTTTAAGTCATCAAGCATCTGCTGGATCTATTTTTCATATTCTCTGTTTGTTTTTAAGGTGTTTCTCATTAATTGATCACTAACCACAGCTCTGTCTTCTGGATCTGACATTCTGTGTTACTTCTCACAATGGTTACTTCTGCTGCCCATACTTTCAATTATATTTTCAGTCTTCTGGATTTCTGTTTGGAACTTTTTTTTTTGGACTCTCATTCTTTCCATGTTTTGCATCTCTTTCTTTAGTGCCAGTACATTTTTATTAGTGTCTTCTCTAGACTGATTATTTTTTTCATTTGTGTCATTATTTGTATAGTTATAACATTTTTTAATTCATCAAGCACCTTATTGAACTGTTATTTTCTTTGATACCCTTTCTGATATTTCTTCTGTGTTGGCTCATGATTTCCCTCCCTTCAGTGCCTCCTGGATTGGCTTTGGGGGGTTGGGAGTTTTTGCAGGCATTTTGTTAACTTGGTTTCTCATGTTTCTGTTTCTTGTTTGTTTTCTGTCCAGGGGTTTGCAGCTTCTCTGGCCCAGTGCCAGGTTCTTTGGGAATGAGCCACAGTACTCTTTATGAACCCCAGACAATACAGATATTGGCATCAGGGAAAACCTATTGACAGCACCAATTATGTTACCTCAGTTATAGTAGTAAAGTCAGCAACAAAATGGCATCAAATGTAAACTGGATACTGACAAACCCTAAAAACCACTCTTGAACTACCCTTAACCAGAGCAAAAATATCTATGACTATAGTGCAGACACTTAGGCAACTGAGATAGTGACCTACAGTAAATCAGACGACCCGTATTTGCTGGATATATGCAGCGATTCAAGAGCTCAAGTATACTACTGAATAAATTCTATCTACATCAGATCCACCCCCGCTAAAGGTTACACCCACTAACCCTGACCTCGCACCAAAGAATACAGGCCCTGTGATCTTGCTGGCCTGAGCCTGAGCTTCTCAGAAGATCACTGTCTAGCTCTGACCCTCTCCAAGCCTGTCTCCCAAAGCAGTCTGTCACCCAGTCTCAGTGGTGGGGCGATACTTCAAACCCGGAGTGACACTCTTCACCTGGATGTTGGTCTTGTCCACAGTAAAGCCAGTCTTTGGGTTGTCACCTCGGCCCCCCCTGTGTTACAAGGTGCAGGAGGTAGCCTTTATTGGTGAAAGGGGTAGGGTGGTGACTTCATCCTCTCCAGCGGGGTCCACAAGGTGCTGGTGTCAATGGCAGGGACGGGGCAATGCCTCTCTGCTCTCCAGAAGGGCCAATGATGTGCTGTTGTGATCTGCTGGGGTAGGGCAGGGCTAATCCCTCTCCCTCTGGGCCCACAAGGCACCAGTGTCAGCAAGGGGTGGGGTAGCTCTCTTTTGAAGGGCTACTGAGGGTTTGATGTCAGCCGCAGGGGCTGGTGGGACTATATCAAAACTTCAGTAAGTTTCCTCAGGATATGATCAGACTCTCTGGTTCTTTGTACTATTATAAGCAATTAAACATACCTATAAATTAAAATAGAACCAATGACTTATAATTAATTATTCTGTCATTAAACAAATGCGAACAAGAAGGAAATTTGGATCATAGAGACCTAAACATATATGTTCACTATGAAGTCATGCATTGGTTATTTTCAAATACTGTATATACAAAGGAGACAGAGTCCTTGTCCTAGAGGAATTCACATTTAACTAAAAATAAAGAAAAAAAAAAACACCTAAAAAATGTGATCCAAAAAGTCGCATGAGGAAAATGATTGATACATTTTTGGTTGAGGGATGTACTTTGACTTTTCTGTTGAAGAGGAAAAGTACTTTCATGTCCAGACATGGAATGTGGTTGGGGAACAAGTGTAACTGTAGTCAAATGTCACATAAATGCTGCTGTAAATATGAAGTCTTCTTTACCTATATCTGCGCTTTGATATTCATCCATCTTACTGCATGCATCAGCAGTTTATTTTCATAGCTAGGGTTTATACCATTGTGTGAATATACAACCATCATATATCCATTCATCAGTTGCTAGACATTTAGTAACTCTTTTTGTGGGCATATATTTTCATTTGTTTCTTTAAATTAAAATTCTTTCTTTAAGAAGTGGAATTTTGGGGATGAAAGCTAAGCATAGGGTTAATTTCATAAAAGTTGCCAGACAGATTTCAAAAGTGACTGTTGCATTTTGCAGCCCTACAGAAATGTTCAAGACTTCTAGTTGTTTCCCATCCTTTCTAGCATTTGGTATTGTCAGTCTTTTAAACTTTAATTACTTTAGTGATATGTGCAGTTATATCAGTTAATTAATTAATTAATGGTATTAATCTGCAGTTCCCTAACTATTGCTAATAATTAGTAATTAGAGAATTTATCAAGTGTTTTTACCATGTGCCATTCATATGTCTTATTTAGTAAAGTCAGTGTTCAACTATTTTGTCCACTTTTGGCAATTAGTTTGTTGTCTCCTTATACATTCATTATATATTCTCATATATTTTATATATTCTGGTTGTAAGATCATTGCTAGGTATCTGTTTTCAACTAAATGGTTGATAAATATTAGATAATGTGGTTTCTAGATGTTCTACTTATAAATTACTTTTTTACTGTGCAAACAGTGTACTGCTATAATTAACTGGTTTACACTGGAATATGTTAAAGCCAGTTCCTCCACACTGTTTTCAAATTTCCTGGTTATTCTGGCACATTTTCTTTTACAATGCACATTATATCTAGCACACAGGTTCATTAAAAGTTATAATAATTTTGCAATTTTAATATGATAGAATTAGTCTTCTCATTTTGAACAGTTCAGCAAATATAATTCATTTAGATCTTGAATAGCTTTTATTAATTTTACTTTAGGTATTTCATTTTTGAAATTTTATGAATGAAAACTTTTTTCAATGTTTTCTCATTGAAATACATTTATTTTTACTTTATATTTGTCATCTTGTCAAACTATCACACTTTTTTTCTGTGTTATTTCTTTAACGTGTAGCCAGTTAATTCTCTGAGATTATCTGAAGATGATGAATGTTCTCTTTGTTTCCCTTCTTTACTTTTCCTAATGCTCTATTTAGGACATCCAATAAATATTAAAAAGTAGTAGTGATAGATAAATGCATGGTTTTATTCCTTCTTTTATTGGAATTTTATAAATCTAATTTTTCTAGAAGTTTCTGAAAGAAATCCTTTAAAAAGTTAAGAAAGCATTTCTAATTCATATTTACTAAGCTTTTTTAGGAAGGTTGGGAACTGATATTTATCATACATTTTTGGCATCTATTGGGAGGATAACTATTTTTCTTTATCCTATGCACTGACTGTCATTGATAATTCTTTTTAAGAAAACTTTGATGGTGTAAACTCTGTATGTAAAAAGTGTGCTGACTGGTAACATTTCCAGTCAGCCAATTTCTGTAGTTTTCATACTTCAACCCTACTTGATTTGAAGCTATCAAAGTTGTGTCAATCGGCTCGCAAAACTACTGATTTTAAAATAAGTTCTCATAAGCTGGTGCAAACCAATTCTAGCTCAACAGTTATAAAACAGCCTTGGATTCTTGTTTTTTTTTTTTTTTTTTTTTTTTTTTTTGTGGGTACCGGGGTCGACCTCAGGACCTTGCGCGCTAGCAGGCGCCAGTGCCGCTGAGCGATATCACCAGCCCCTTTTTTCGTATGTGGGTACCGGGAGTCGAACTCGGGACCTCGTGCTTGCCGGGCAGGCGCTTATGCCGCTGAGCCATCTCATCGGCCCAGCCTTAGATTCTTGACTAGATTTTTACCTCATCATTATGTAAAAATGCCTGAGCTAGGTGCCTTTGAAGGATAGAGATGTTTTGGTAGTTTTCAAATTTATCTAAGACTGTTCTGGATCTCTCTTCTTATGCCAATCTTGTAATGTATATTTTCTGACAACTTTTTCTACATTTCAAATTTTTGCATATATTTTAGTGGCGTTTTATAATTAAAACGTTTTTCTTTGTTGCAGGTTCCTTTTCTTTCCTCTTCCTTTCCTTTTTATTTAGCTTTGTAATGCTGTCTATTCATATTCTTTTTTCATTTTTTTCTTGATCAAACCAGAAAGAATTTACGATTTTTTTTGCATTTATTTTTTTATTTTTAAAAGATTCTCAAGTTTTATACTTAGGTCATTTATTTTTACTCTTTTTTAGTTTCTGGTCTAACTTTAAAGCCACAACTTTGTCCAGATTTATCAGGTTGTGATGGGTAGAGTTCTTGCTACACTTATGTTGTGTTTTAGATTAAATAAAAGGCATGACCATCTCTCCACATACAGATTGCATTACATTTCAGATGTATTTAGCCAAACATGAATTAACTAATTAGAGGGAAAGTAGCTATATAGAGCAAGAACAGACAAATTAAGTCTCAGCCAACTCCCTTGGCCACCAGATTCCTTGACACAGACACACAACTAATGGTGGCATCTCTCTCACAATATGGTTGCTAGATACAAGAAGCTTGATTATTTTTAATTTTTATTTTGAATATGTTCAGGCCTACATGAAAAGAATAGCAAAATGAACCCTATATAATCATCACCAAAATCTATATTCTGTATAAAGATTTTCCAAACTTGTTTCAATTATTCCTTTGTTTTTCCTTTCTCACATGCTACAATTTTATTTCATCTTTTCCTGTTGCTAAATTTTAAAAAGTCAAAAATATATAGGTGCCGGTGAGATGGCTCAGTGGCGCAAGCACCTGCCTGGCAAGCGCGAGGTCCCGAGTTTGAGTCCCAGTACCCACATTAAATATATATATATATATATATATATATATATCATACTATTTAATTTCTACGTAGTTTAGGGGGCATATCTAAGATATTTTCTTACACATCTCATTTAACAAAATCAATTGTAGTCCTTGGTTCTTCTACTCAATATCCAATCAAATTAGATTCTTTGTCTAAAAAAATGTTCCTTTTTAATGGATGACATGTTTTAATTAGGATCCCTAAGATGTCAGATATTGCATAGTTGTTATATATTTTGATTCTTTAATCTAAATTGTCTTCTCCTACCTCCTACTATTTTATGCTTTTCAGTATGTTTAATAAACTAGTTTCATTGTAAGTTGAAGTGTTCTATATTCTGGATTTGTTCTTTGTTTCTACATATAGCTTCTTTTATTTCCTATATGTTTGAAATTTAGAAATTTGATTTGACTCAGATTCAACTTTTGTGGGGACAACAATATTTTACAGGCAATTCTAAGTACCTCATATTTAATAAATTCAGGATATATGTGATGTCTAGTTGTTCCACCTTAAATTGATTGTTTTCAGGTTGTGACAGACTAATCATTCTCTTGCTAAGCTTACTATGAAGATTTTACTTAATGTTTGGTCTATTGATGATCACTGACAATAAATTATTTGTTTAGAGGTTGCAATATTAGTTATTTTAAAAATTCTATCTTCTCCATTTATTGTCTGGATTTCTTCTGTTGTAGTAGTTATTTCTAATAATGTTCAAGATTTATTTGCTTTACTTTAAGTTACTTTTTATTGACTTAATTATAAACTATTTTTTGTCTTTTTTTCTCATGGGTTCTCCTTGTCAATAGATATTAAGTTTTAAGACCTTTTTCTTTTGTACTTATGTATTCCATCTTTCTTCATGTTGGATTCTGTGTCACTTAGACATAATGCCATTAATTTGAGATCGTGCCCTTACTTTCTGGAACATCGTGTCTCAGAAAAATCTTCTATATTTTATGTTTCAGAATTATAATCAACTACTTCTAAAAAAATGATATTTATGTAGCTCTTACTGCTACTGAGTTGCTATTGCTTACAGGCTCTTGTGATGGAAAAAATTAGGAAATACATATTTTCAAAAGAAAAAAGTCATGATTTCATGTTATGTCCAATTCAAAGGTAACACTAGAATACTTTTGTTCTTTTCAAGTTTATTCTTATAATTTTTCATTAATTAAAAGTTTTTTCCAAATATCAACATAATTATATGCTTGCTATATTCTACTATATGAAAATGGATCACCTTACTATATAATTCAAATATTTTTCCATACAAATTTAACTTTTTATTTTTGAAAGTGGTATAATAAAGTTTTTAACTATAAGTTTTTTCCCTATTTAATGTTGGTAATCCAAATTTTATCTGTTTTATGCTTGCTCCTTTATTTATATGACATATCTTTATCTTAAACATTTTGTTTACACCTTTCGGGTGTGCCTTTTTCAAATAACTTACCATTAAAATTTGTGTGCCTTTTTGTGTATGTGTGTGTGTGTTTCTGTTTGTATGTTTGTATGTATCCATGCAGGTATCATTGCACTTGTTTTCTTACTCTAAATTTTTAAACAGATTCCTAGCCTGAAATGGGTGGGTTCTTATTTATTTTTGAGATGCCTTCAAGGCGTCTTTCTTATCCTGGCCCAAAGTATTTGGTTTTGTTTTAATGGTACTGGAGCTAATCACTTCAGAAACCATACTTCCTTTGGCCCCAACTTTACATACGATTCTTTCTTTTTTTTTTTTTTTTTTTTTTTTTTTTTTGTGGGTACCAGGGGTCGACCTCAGGATCTCACGCACCAGCTGAGTGATATCACCAGCCCCTTTTTGCATATGTGGGTTCCGGGAGTCGAACTCAGAACCTCGCGCTTGCCAGGCAGGTGCTTATGCCGCTGAGCTATCTCACCGGCCCCTACATATGATTCTTTTTGGATCAAAATGTAAGTTTTTCAGTTTGTTCTTCTTTACTTTTTACCCTGGTTCTCACTATAAATCTGGAGAAAAGCAGCCACACCCTGAACACTAAGCCTTGAAATTTCTTCCACAATTAGTCAGTCCACCACCCTTACAGTTTCCCACACAGTCTCAGGAAATGCTCCCTTTTTCCCAACTGAAACTTCCTGAGCCTGATCTTTATAATATGCATTCCTATCAGGATTATGGTCTTCTGAGCTCTGAACAGAATCATCCATCAGACACTTTTACAGTATTATAACACTTATCCAACCAGCAACTCCAAACCTTTCCAAACTCTTCCCACAAACCAGTGCGAAAGGCTGCTAAACCACATAGTCAGGTATAGTCACATAATGACTCCACTTCTCTGGTTCCAATATTCCGTGTTAGCTTTCCCATGGGTGAGACAAAGTACTAGACACCAACAATGTAAAGGAGTAGAAGTTCAATTTGGTTCATGGTTTTAGAGGTTTCAGTCCACGGTTGGGTGGTACAAAGACATCATGGCAGGGGTTGTGGCAGAACAAAGATGCTTAGTTCATGGAAGCCTGGAAGCAGAGCAGGGAAGAGTGCCCCAGAGGAAGGGGCCAGGTATTGTTTATAGTTTCCAATCCATACTTTCAAAACTACCCAAACACACCCAGAAGTGTGCTTTACTATGTCCCCTGTGCGGCTCAAACCAAAGTCAAACTGACACAATTAAGCTTTACCACCACAGTTATATCAAGTGCCAGTTACTCTGCCTAATTGATATAGTGTGGCATCTGTTCAGTCTTCTCTATGTGATGCGCATAGTTTGGAATATATCTTGGAAAGTATTTTAGTATAATAATTTGAGGAGTTTATGTGGATTTTTTTTGTAGAATAGAAGAAATTTTGAGTATAGGTACTCAAACCAGTATATTATAATATTTTCCATATAACAATTGAGCATAGATTTCAAGGTGGAATCTGCAATGGCACAGCCAATACTGTTATTTTTTTCAGGTTCTTTCTTTTCCTGTGTCATTCTTACTATATAGTTTTACCCTAGTGCTTGTTACCTCATGGTATAGAATGGTGGTTTGAACTCAACTTTGAGGTCATTGAGTCAGGAAGTCAAAAGAAATGGGGAAAATGAAGGAGTGACACTGTAAAAAATTAAAAAAATATATTGTCAGAAGAAGCCATCTGCCTATATCTCCTCGGCCAAAATCCTGTCCCAAGTTTACATTTGTCTGTGACCAAGACTGAGCTATTGAAAAAAAAAAAATTGCCATTGTTGATATTCTGGGTACATTACCACCCCAAGAAAAATATGAATTCTTCTTTTAAGGAAGAAAAGGAGAACGAGTAACAGGCAATTAGCAAAATCCAACACAGGGCTTATATTTAACAAATGGAAATTAGCAAATGAATCACATAAAAATATTCTCAAAATAATGTCTTGAACCAAAGAATTACATACATACATACATATATATATTTTGGGGGGGGCGGGCAAGGAATAAAGGAGTATGAAAGAATGCAGGACAATGCTACAGCATGTGCAACGCAATTCTTTACTTTTGAAGTTTTAAGAGACACAAAATTCATCTCACTGCCAAAAAATTTCCCAGTTGTGTGGTTTGCCCAGAGGATCAGATGTTTTCTGAGCTAAGAAGTGATCATCCTGCATTTTATGGGTCTCTGCAGTGTCATTACTATGGTTCATTATACTTTTTGCAACTGTCTTGGCCAACCTTGAAGAAGGATTCAAAAAAGCCTCTTCCTGAAAACATTTCTACAGCTCTGCATATTCTAAGTCTGCTAGTTTTACCTCCAATCATGAACTGATAGGTGGGACAGGCACTAAATGAAATCAAGATGGGAAGGGTACAGATAAGGATACATGCTGCCAGTGCCCAATGGCAGAAGGCTTTCACCCTGGTCCTCAAATCCTATTGGCAGTGAACCTTGCTAGACTTTTCCAGATTTTACTCCTTTGTAAAGTTCCACTAGATAAGTTAAAATAGTGCTTCTCAGATTTTTCCACGATCTCCCCTGATGAATGGGACCAAACTTGGGGAGGGAGGGCGGGCTATGTGTGCAGGGGGTGAGCTAGATGCACTCTGATGCAGGGTTCTGTGTGTATGCACATGTGTACACGCATGTGTGGTGTGTGTGTGTGTGTGTGTGAAGCCTGCCAATTGGCATTATTCTCCTTTATTCTGGAAGACATACCACAACTTATTACAGGGAGAAAAAATCCTTTTATTCTCAATTTATGGACTTCTGCTGAAGTTCCAAGGTGTGAGCTCGGCCAACCAGAACTTCCCAGAGTGACTGCTTTAGTGACACAACTCAAGCCAGAAAGACTCAGGGCATCTTTTTTCTGGGACTTCCAGTTGCTTTCTCCTCTTAGATTTGAAGCAAAAAAGATATAAACCTGAAGTTTTGGAATACTCATCTTTTGGATATAATGAAGCTAATATGAAGGAGAGTAGACTGTAAAGAGAAAAACTGTCTCAGAGACATCTTTCAAGCTTATAGACAAGCCCTTTCCAAAGGCCAGTTGCACCCAGGGGCTTTGCAATTATATGAGTAAATTCATTCCTTTTGTGCTAAGCCAGGTTGGACACTATGCCATTCAAGATAAACAAATACAAAGTCCTTATTCATTCACTAACATCCCTGAAATTCTTTGAAGTTTTGGTTTTAACCTAACGATTCATGTATATTTAGCATTCTATCCCATGATATAACTACATATTTTAAATATAAACATACTTAAATTATCACTCAAATTACTTAACTTTCTGCCTCAAATTTTTCAAATAAAATTTATTTTCCAGGAGGTGTCATATTTATTATATATTTTTTCATTCCTTCGACACAATTCTGCATGTGCCAGGTGGCACATCTACTGCAATTTTAGAAACACAGACTTGAGTTGCAGGTACAAGTATAACAGGGAACTTCTGAATACAAAAATTTTTCAAGAGTCAAAGACATGAAATTGTAATAGAAAGCATACAGGCTTTGTCATAGGAAGACCCATTTGGGACTTTACAAATAGGCTGCACCTTTCTCCATCCACAAATATGGCTCCTTTGTGGAGCAAGACATAAATATAAAAATTCTGTAAGGTCATGACTAGTGAGGTTTACAATATGAATTTTAACAACTTTGCTGAAATAGCTTTGTATAGGCAGAGTTATCCCATAGAAACCATGACATATGACACTGAAGGAAACCAACAGTTGTGCTAAGACCTCCAAGGAATGTGTTTTCTTTTTAAATTAAAAAAAAATTCTCAAAGTTCTTATTTCTGTACAGTACAATAGCTTATAGATTATAGAGTAATGATTTCAATTTTCACAGTCTAAAGACTTATTTTTCAAAGGGCTCAGACTGAAGGAGAAGGTGAAAACCGGTGCTGATGCTTGATTCATGCCTGTGCAGACCCCGCTTTACTACCCGTTGCCAAGTGTGCATAGGTGGAAAGAGACGGGAGGTAATCACGACATCAAGTCTTTCATCAAATTTCTTTCAAGTGAACTTCCTAAGCAGATTCTCACCCATAATTTATCAGAAAGTAGGATAAAATTGATTCAAAGGGGTTGTCTCAACATCTGCATGATCCTAGAAATCCTGATGAAAGGAGAAGTATTCAGTCCGGTGTCTTGTCTTGTGTTCTTAACTAATATCTCAGTAATTAAAGACATACGGATTTTGTCTTTACTTCTTCCTCTATTGAATCACAAGCCTGGAATAAACTCCAGATATTCTTAAATCTCCTCTCTGGCCGCTCTTATAAAGGATCTTAGATGGAGTATTTCAATGTTTCCACTTCTCTCTCCACATTTTATGTGTATGTACCTTCCTCACATATGATATTCTAGAATGCTACACAGAAATCACAAAACACAGCAAAAATGTTACATCCCAGACCAACCTTCCGTAGTAGCAAAGTTTTAGCAAGAAACTTTTCTCTTCAAATCTAATTCACCTAATCTAAAGGATATTGGGCCCAAAATTCATTGTTTCATCTTGAACTGCAGTATTTCATTTGAACATGCTGTTCATTTCATGGCTAAGCCCCTACTTGAATTCACTTTAAAATTTGTTTCAATTTCAAGCAAACTAAAAGAAATTAAGATCACTTTGCTACCTCAACAATAAATGAGCAAGACAGGTAACTTTCTGACATTAGAAAATATTTATAGGAATTACTTGTACCCCAGAATTCATTTGAATTTACCTTATTCTCTGCAAATAAGAAAGAACTGCTTGTTATGATAGCTAAGAAAAAACTGAAGTTGAAAAAAAATAGTTACAATGACTTAATATTTGCAGAAATACACACAATCAATGACATAGACAGCTGTCTATAATGTTAGTGCTAGGATTACAAGAGGTATTATTTTGCCACTGTATACTATAAAAGCAACAAGACAAAGGTATTCAAGGCCTCATATCTGTTCCTCTTTCTTCTAATTGAGCTAATATGATGGTGGCCTTGATCTTTGATGGACAGTTAACTATTTCAGTGCACCTCAACCTTGGCATCCACAAAAACTGTTGAATGTGGTTTTTATAATCTTATACTATAAAATAATTTGAATATTGAATAAGAATACACAAACCAAATGGTGTATGTACACATTAATGAAAATTTTGGAAGGAAAATATCATTATGGTCCCTAGTAACAAAAGGATAAAAATTAAAAGGAAATGGTAGTGTTCAACTGTAGTTTACAAAATTCAGTTTGATCATCTCTTTCCTTAAATCTTCTATTGAAATATGAATGTGTTGGGGAAAGCAAGCAGAGACAAAAAATTTATGTTTATGGGCTGTCTATTGTGTTCTTGGTATTTTACATATGTTAGGCACTTTATATTTGTTAAGCAAAGGAGGAGAATGTACACACTTATCTAAATAATTCTAGTGCTTTCAGAAGTACAGACAGAATGGAGAGGAGGGACAACTCATGGTAAAGCTGTGATATATAGCTGCTGTGGTTCGTCTTCTCTGAAACCTGTGGTTTAATTTGATCGTTATTTTGGCAGTGTTGGGAGGCGGGGCTTAGTGGGAAGTGTTTGAGTCAAGAGAACAGGGTCCTTATGTAACCATTAATACCTTCTCACAGGACTAGGTAATTTTTACAAGACTGGATGAGTTATCATGAGAGCAGGTTGACATGATGTGAGGTCTCCCTGATACTTCTCCTCTTTTGGACACTTCTGAGGGCATTCTGCTTTATGATACAAGTTTCAGAAGCACCAGGCCCTCGGCAGAAGCCAAGCAAATACTGGCACCACAATCCAGAACCCTGAGCCAAAATAAACCTCTTGTTCTTATACATTATCCAGTCTTAGGTGTTTCTTTTAATAACAGAAAATGGACTAAAACAATAGCTAGTTTGAAAATAGGAAAACAGATCTGAACACCACTAAGATGCTGCTGTAAGTACCCCATTTCCATGGTTGGTTCTGCCTCAGCCAAACGTGAAGCAGGTAGTCTGGGAACCCTGGAGGAGAAGATAAGATCTAAGTTTTCAGATGCTCCTTTTCTTGAAAATATGTCATACCCCATTGCTATCTTTACTTCTTAAGCACATATTTTCTTTCATTTTTGGTAAAATGCACATTTTTTCATTTGGTTAAAGGTTAAAGAATTAGGGCTTGTGAGATTGCTCAGCGGCATACGTGCCTGCCTGGCAAGCGCGAGGGCCCGAGTTCGACTCCCGTAACCCACATACGAGAAAAGGGCCAGTGATATCGATCAGCAGCACGGGCCCCTGCTGGAATGCGAGGTCCTGAGGTCGAACCCCAGTATCCACAAAAAAAAAAAAAAAGGTTAAAGAATTAAAAAGTGCTCATGAAGAAGTTTTCCCACCCACCGACCCACCAACTCTATTCTTATTCAGCTCAGGTGATTTATTTTTGTGTCCGCTGTGAATTATGTTGGTTGTTATACCTATATATTATACCTATAAAATATATTCATACCTATAAAGTATATTTTAAGTCATATTGTTATACTATTACTTCTTGATTTTTAAATAATACACTCTTTGATAATGCCTCACAATGAAAAAAAATTTAATTCACATAACTATCTACATAGTAAATGAGATTGGGGGATATTTTGCATCTCCTATATTAATATTTATGTTGCACTTACCACATTAATAGGTTGGGTACGAGTCTCTCTTTTTTCTTTTCTGGTACTGCAAATCGAACTCAGGACCTTGTGCTTGCCAGGTAGGCACTGTGCTATTGAGTTATATCCCTGGCCCAGTCTCTCTTCTTTGTTCTCTAGGAAAGCAACCATAAAACATGAAAGGTCACACTTCCATGACCTGCTCAGACACATCCAGCAATGTGTTTTACTAATCCCTTCATTGACTACCAAGCCAATCAATTTGACACAATTAAGCTTAATCAACACAAGTGATGAAGAGGATTGTCAGGGAGAAAAGAACTTTGAATTTTTAGAAAAAGTTTTAAGAAGGAGGTAGGATTTGAATTAGAACTATAAAAATTGACAGGAGTTAGATAGAGAAAACATCCTTAACTGCATTAACCGAAGGAACCATTGTTTTAAATGTTCTCTAGGGTGTTAGCAAGTAGACTTATTAAGACTTTGTAAGATTTGCCTAAATAGAGAAAAGCGGAGGAGTTCATTTAAGCTAAAGGTGCAATGGAAAGTAATGGATCCAATATATGGTGGGGAAAGCAGAGTGGCTGAGATATTGAGAGCTATGGATGGGACATTCGAATGCATTAGTTGGTGTTAATGACACAGAATTGGACTGGGTCTGAAGGCAAACAAAGAATTATCGTGAGTTTCTTCTTCATAGGAAATGATGCAGAAAATAATCTCCATCATTTTTAAATTCTGGTGGAGACTGAAAAGTAGTAAAAGAAAAAGTAATTATTTTCTATTTTCTCATCCTTTCTAATACATCTCATTTTCTTCTCACCCATAAAGACTGAAAGATTTTGTTTTAATGTGACCCAAATCTCTTTTGTCAGAATTCAAGTCCATCTTTCCTCTTGCTTTCCCTCCATAAGTGTGAGCAATCAATCACAATATTTTTAAATGTAGTTACAGTTTGATTTTTTAACCTGTTCTTAATTTCTGAACGACATTATTGGAAACTATAGTTTTATTTATCATCATAACAGAGACCTCAGCATCCTTATCAGTTGATCTTATATTTCCTTTTTGGGGTAATGGTGACACACATATCATGTGTCAATTTAATGAAAAAAAAATTCGTGTCTCTCAGGTTGATTTAGAGGACTAAGGGTGTGGCACAGTGGCAGAGTGCTTGCCTGCTATGCACCAGACTCTGGGTTCCACCCCCAGAATCATAAAAGTAAGATTTGGCTTTTGGTGGATTGTTTCAGTTTACTGAATGTTATATGTTTCAGAAAAGTTATTTTGGTACATGGAAATGCAGCCTGAATTTTGGTCTTAGAACCACTGAGGTTAGCAAAGATTTCTAAAAGCTGGGAGGGTTTGTCACAAATTTACTTTCAATCCTTGAATCTACAAGAATCAGATCTACGTAAAACTAAAGGAATTGTGCTAAGGGTAATACCAATAAATAGGTTAAAATGAAAAAGCAGTAGTAAATCTCAAGATTGGGTAGCATTGCAAAGTGCATGTCAGGAATTGATAATAAGTACATGAATGTGGCCATTATTTCTCACCTGGCAAAGGAGAATTTCTGTTTTCCTAATTTTTTTTGAGTTTAGAACAAAATTAATATTAATGTCATTTTAAGACCCAATATAGAACTTCTATATTAGTTATTTTTCAATTTGAGAATTTACATATTTGTAGTTGTGGTTTCTTTGAATTGACTATGAGGTAAACTTGTGCAGGTTTTGCAACTGATGTCATCTGCAGAGACTAGAGTGAAATAACACCACTCAGAATGAATCTTCCCACTGCGCTTCAAAACCAAGGGTTGTTCATTAATGTTTTTTCTCAGATCCTAATGTTGAACTTTCCTAACACTGAATCTCATATTGCTGGGTATTTTAAGTTGTTTATCCAGAATCTAACACACTTTAACCCACATAGTTCTGGTGATAATTGCTGAATTTCCAAATTAATAGGAAAACTGGCGCAATACTAAGTAATATCAGAGTTTGTTATTCATGAAGTGCCAATTTTCTGTAATTAGGGAAATTGCTAATTATCACTGGAACTATTCATTAATATTTGATGGAAGACAAAAATTGATAGAAATGTGTTTTAGTGGCTAAAATTTTGAAAGGCCACCTGCTGTCATCACTTTGAGGAATCTAAGTTTTTGTAACTTATCAAACAACTGGGCAGTAGTGAGGAAAGTGGGAGTAACATTATTTTCCAAAATGTTTTGATGGAATGTTTAAAATGAAAGACTTACACATGACTTAACTGGTAAATTGGGAAAGTCTCATACTTAATCACTTAATACTAGTACCTTTTCATGAGGTCAAAGTAGCCTGCTTTATTAAATAAAGGGCACAGTTCTCTACATTTATTTAGTACTATGAAAAGAGGCACTTATTTGCAGGTTTTATCTACAGTAATGCTAATTATCACTATTATATCTCGTAATTTTAGAAATACGCTAAGCTTATGAGCAACAGCATTGAAAATGAGCTATCATTTTCAAAGTTTATAGCATGTTTACCACAGATTGCCTTTTAAGCCTGATTTGTAAGCATGTTCTTTGACCCAGAATAAAAATAAGTACAAATGCAAGGGATGTTTGAAAGAGAGTTTAAAAATATGTGTTCATTAACATACTGGAAATATTAGAAAATTGATATGCTTTTTTGTATTTAGTCAGTGGGTGTTAAAAGCATTATAAAATATGAATTACTAATTTAGCCAACAAATATTCTCTTTACTCTGAGAAAGGTACTTGGGCAGATATAAGGGACTCTTGAGTCTAGAGGATTTGAAAGGAAAAAAATAAAGTTGGCAAAAAAAGCTAGTGGCCCAAATGAGCGTGTCTTTAAGGGTCAGACCAAGAAGACTGAGTGATTAAAATGGTGCCAGTGATGCAGGGTCAGGAAGATGAACACAGAATCAGGAAACCAATGAGGGCGATAAAGCTGAGAAATTGGAAAAGATGGCTTTAGCTTAATGGGGCTGTGGACAGAATTCAGTTTGATGCAGTGCAGTGCTGACTGAGTTCCTGGTAGACGTTCAGTGTAGTCTCCCTATAACTTTGAAAAATTATGAAAGAATAACTGGTGAACACAGATGGAATTTTACCTGCGATGTCAAATATTGTCTTGTTTTTAGCAGTAGATACTGGTGCTGATGATTCAAGGTTGTTTCTAGTAGACCTTAGACAGCGTTTCACAATTTCGGTTTTCCAATGCAAACACTATCTTGCATGGGGGAATAACTACAGCTGTAATCTAACTAACCGGCTATGCGATGCAGAAATCCCTGAGGACCTTTACTCTAGAAAAGGTAAAACTTTTAAGGATCATAACAGATCATCAAAGGCAAAGGGACTTGCAATTACTCTGTCTGGCCGGGAAGCAGCAGTCTACATACATAGCCTACATAGTCTACATAAATAGCCTCAGGACCTTCTTTATCTGATAGACCTTCTGCCACTGTTATTATAGCTTTGCGCTGTTGGGATCAAGTTCTAGCTTGACAATGTCTTTTCTAAAACCTGGCACTGAGAAATTAATGCAATTTCCAAATGTGTACTGGTCAGAAAAAGTTCAGGGAATACTTCTTAGATTATTTCACTTCAATTTATACTTTTCAAGATTTGTGAGAATGTCTGGCTCAAAAGAGACCCAATCTAGCTACTGTAACAGTCAGAATTCTTAGCTGTAAGAAAAATTCACTATGAGTGATACATGGAGAAAAGAAGTGTATTAAAAAGATATTGGGTAGCTCACAGAATCTCTGCTGAGGCTGGAAAATTGAGCTTAGAGTTTATGTAGCCAGAAGTGGAGCTCCAAATTGTATTTCATGGTGGATCCAGACAAAAAGATCATTGTAGCTGGGCACTGGACTGCAGGGTTTTGCTTCCTCTGCTGTGGAATTTGAAACTCAAAGTTACACCTAGAATCTCAGCTACTGCTGCCTGGACACTGCAGAGGGATGTCCAGTCCTTCCGACTTGAAGTTCGGTTATGACCAGGATGGTTGTGTATACAGGGGCTGTAAGAAAGACGCGCTATGCCAAAGAAGGGGGAAGGCTCCAAACATGGGCCGAGGGCTCAGAATCTGAGCACCCAACAAAATTCCTCTCACCATGCTTTTAATACTTCATACCTTCTCACTCTTAGACTTTAAATGTATTACTTTTCTGAGATATCCTGAGATGAGTAGAGGATTAGGTGCTTTAGTTTCTAAAGGATATTTTATTTGTAGTTTCCATACTGACCGTATGCAGGAAGAATATCAAGGATGTTATTGTTTTTTAATAAATAGGTTACAGAAAATGAATAAGCCATAGAGATCTATTGCACAGCCTAGTGCCAATAACTAATAATACAGTATCATGTACTGAAAAATTTGCTAAGAGGATAAATCTTAAGTGTTAAGTATTTTTATATCTTTGAGAGGTGTTAAGCTTACGGCATCAATTGAGGCAATGACTTCACAGGTATATACAGATTTCTCAGCCTTTATCTAGAATATGTGGGAAGAGAAATATTTCAAATTTCAGATTTTTTTCATATTTGCAGATATTTACATATACATAATGAGATATCGTGGGATGAGGCCCAAATTTAAACACAAAATTTAATTGATGCTTTATATAGGCTGTATATACATATCTTGAAGATAATTTTATACAATATTTTTAATTATTTTTTTGTGAATCATCACATTAGATCAGGTGTAGAATTTTACCATTGCGGTTTCATGTTGGAACTCAAAAAGTTTCTGACCTTGAAACTTTTCAGATTTTAAATTTTTAAAACTAAGGATGTTTAATTTACCTTTTTCTCCAAGATCATCTAGTTGTACCTCTGTAGTACTAGCAGCTTTTTGTATTTCAATCATACCTTATTAAACTGGCTTAGGAAAAAGTAAATAAATGATAATGACAACACAATATGAAAAATCAACTTTGTTTTTCCTTTGTGGATAACCAGAAGTTGTCTTTATTTCTAGTTCTTCCAAATCATTGGCACTAATAGAAGAGAATATGGAATTGTTATGTTCTGTACAGCATTTATTTGAGAGTTTGGAGTCCAGAACATCTTCCTCTCCACGACAACTATACATTATTACACCCATTGGATAAAATATAAGGCAATGAAATATGGCATATGTTTGGTCAGGCAACATTTTTATAATAATCATGGACCTTCATCATAACTATAATACAAAATTCATCAAGAGTTTACTATTGTTCATCATTCTGAGCTTTCCGAGAATTAACTTACAAAATTTTTCCCATAGCTCTAGGAGGCATGAACTGTCTTTATCTCATTTTACATATGAAGACGCTGGCATTGAGAGATTAAGTTTCCAGCCTAAGATTCTACTTTACACACATAGCTAGGATCAGGGTGGGAGGCCAGGGAGCTGACCAAGTCAGCTGAGCTGCACGTTAGAAAATTCAAGACAATGGTTCTGTTGTGTTTCTCTGTGGTAGATGAGAGGTTGAAAACTCCTGCAGGAAAAGTGCTTTTGCTCTGGTGGGTGGTGCTTCTCCATTGAAATGAGAAGGCATTTTACTGCCACTGGTTCAGAAAAATTTGTCGACCTTTATTTTTTCTATCAGTCCAATACCAACTGCAGGGAGCAATGTGACTATCCAGTGTGAAAAATATTCCAAACATCTCAGCTGATAAATTCTAATGGAGGCCTGATGCCTTTTGTGACTTTGTTCAAATTCGTTTTAGTGCACCAAGCATAAACTGCTTAAATCTTTTACATACAGCCATTCTATTGCCTATTAATTAGAACCGTCTTTTAATTGCACTGGTGCTTCCGAATTAAGTCAATATAGTTACAGGGATAGAATCCCCCCCCATGGGGGGGAGAATTTCTTTATGGGAAGCTAGCGATGTTAAAAACAACCCAAGTAGTAAACAGTAAAACTCCCTATAACGTCTACAAAACACGCCCACAGAATCTTCATAAATCATTTAAGCATAAAACTCCATTCTCTTAAGTACAGATTATAAAACACTTGGTGCTCCACTTTCACAGCCCTGCTGAATTGTGATGTCGTTGAAGATTTCTTCCGGTGTCTTTAGCTCTGTCCTTTAAAAAAAATCATTACTTCTTTTCCCCTCTCACCCCAAAATGAGATAGCCAGTAAGCTCCTTTTGCTTTTAGACTCTCCTCAGTCAAAACAGGAAAAGATCACACATCAGTCTTTGCCATTTGATGAATTGTTTCTATTTTTTATTTTACTGATTAATCATTATCTCATCTGTGCACTTGCATTTCAGGTCATTTTAGCTCTCCCTGTCAGCTATTGACATTGGTCAGACAAATTTGGAGAAAAAGAGAAAGAAATAAAATTGCTCAAAGTTCTGAAGGGCAGGGCCGGTGAGATGGCTCAGCGGCATAAGCGCCTGCCTTGCAAGCGCAAGGGCCTGAGTTTGACTCCCGGATCCCACGTACGAAAAAGGGGCCGGTGATATCACTCAGCGGCACGGGTGCCTGTTGACATGCGAGGTCCTGAGGTTGACCCCCCAGTACCCCCCTAAAAAAAAAAGTTCTGAAGGGCAAACTGACTGAACATTTTTGGGTGATGCTAAAGTTGGCCTGTGGGCAAAAGAAAGGTTGGTGACCATCTCCCTGATTTTCCAGGTCTCTCTGTTAAAGGAATTCAGTGGAGGCTCAGCCCTGGGTCCCTGCTGGGTCTCCAGGGATTCTATTACCTTCCCTCCCTGGCCTCCAGCTGGTGAGTGCCCTTCACGCCACTCATTTTCCTTATCTGTTTAAGACCACCCCTTACCTCCCCATATTCTGACCACCATCCTTTTTATGACTGCCCCTTCCTCTTACCATAAATGCCCAGAAATACATATACTGACTGTCATCAAAAGCTATTTTGGCTAATGTTGTAAAGTTCCTCACACTTATTCATTAAAGAATGTATGACTATATTCGATTTTGCTTTGGATAACACAGCCTCAAAAAGTAATCCTACAAGCATCCTTGTATTGCAGTCTGTGGCCTATATTTCAGATCATGTTAGCTCCTTACTCTCTAGAGTTCTGAATCAGGCATTTTATCGTTCACATAACTGAGATTTGTGACTCACCGTGCACAGTAAATGGCATCCCCACAGTGATTATGAGTCTTGGAATCAGTGCCAGGTGTCATGGCTGCTGAAGCCACTGCTTGCTGATGATGAACGCTTCGTAGAATCCATGTCATTCTGAGGCCTCAGTTTCCTCATCTCTAAAATGAGAGGGATGGATGAGTTAGTTTATAACAATCATCTTTAATCTGTGTCATCTCTCTTGTTTATCATTTACCTCCAATGAAAACTTTGAAAAATGTGAATTTTATTATTTATCTAAAATAACATTTCATTTTATGTTTTATGGTGGAGTCTACATTGAATTGGGAAAGAGGAGAAAGCAAAGGATGCAAAGCTGTTGGAAAATACTGGACCATGTGTTCATCTCATGACTCCAAAGACAAAGAAAACAGAGGAAAAGGCAACTGTGTATTGTGCTCCCATCCGTGGAATTGTAGTGATGTCATTCTAGTGATAGTATTTCTATTTCTTACCACCTTTCTCCAGGTTGGTTGGCCAGCCTTGAAAATGTGTGGCACTGTGCAGCTACTGGAGTCCCCATGTTGGCCCCAGAAGAAATCACAAGTGAAGCTAATGTTCAAGGAGCAGATGGAAGCTGGCCATCTGTAGGTGATGTGCCAGTAGATCAAGGATGTCTGCTGGGACACTCCGTGGTCCTGAGTTGGAGAGGATGACATTGATGGGACCTGGTTCTTTGATTCTGTGATAGTCACCTTGTCTCCTCTCCTCAAGTCTCCTTCAGTTTTATTTATTTTTCTATTTCTCCTTTCTTCATCTAGTCACTAAGGAGGTTGTCATAGATCAACCCCTAGAGGCCCAAGTGTCATCTTTCTCAACTCATAGATGGCTTAATTTTACCCACTACTTTGGATGTGGCTAACTTTTCCTGAAAAAATAAAAATAAATAAAATAACCCCCACTGCCTATTTACATCTAAAAGGCTCCAGTAACTAAAAAGTGTATTGTTAGAAGAAAGATAATTTATAATGAGCAATACAGAGGAAGGAAATTTAATTTTTCTGAATGAAATTCTTGACAAATCATGAAGAAATAGAACACCTCTCTTTTTCTCTCATAGAAAAATCTTTGTGCATAAACAGATCATATGTTAACAAAGTAATATTTGTGATTCAGCTTTTTTTCTTTTAAGTATCAAGTTGTAGCCTGGAGAAACAAAAATAAAAGGAGTTGATGTCTACAATGTAACTGTTAAGGGGGGAGTTTGCTCCACTGTTATTTGGATGTAATTGGTACTGAGCATCACAATGCACTTGTAATTGGGTCTGTACTTGTTCACTTCAAGGGTTCCATGTTATTTCTACTTGAACCCATTTTTTTGATAACTTTCAGCTCAGCAGTGCCAGCTAACTCTTGTTATGCAGTTGAAAAACTGTGGCCATTAAAAATAGGATACGGTGTGATTTTGTTTTGCAGCACTGCATGGAAAATCAGTTGCTGTTCATAACAGCTCTGTGGTTGGTTGATTTAAAGCAGGGGGGTGACTTGGAATTGACAAGCAGACAGTTTGTGAAAAGGGATATTGTATCTTTAAGGCTTTCTGACTGATTGTGTTTAACTGCACCACGCAGCAGGCAGTAATTAGGCTGTACCTTCGCAGAGAGAAGAGACTTAAAGCACAGGCTCTGGTTCTCAGTTCTTCAGATTTTTTTAAAGAGCACAAACATTTTTGGGATTTGAATACATGATAATTTTTTAAAAAATTGCTAGGGGGTGTGTGAGTGAGCAAATGAAAAGCCATCCCCAGGGGCTTCCTTTGCAGACTACTTCTGGGCCACCCTATGCCATGGGACTCTCAGACTCTTGGGAGAGCAGACGGCCCCACAGGAAAGCAGTAAGAGGAATGATGGGAACACAGGATTTCACTGCTGGAGAAGGTCAAGGTGCTCTTGAAATGAAAGAAAGACAGCTCTTCTCATGTGACTCCGTGTCTTCTGGCCCAGTTCACAATGTTAATGAGATGCTAGTTGAAACATGCTACTAAGATGAGTAGACAAAATGCCTAATAATTTTTATTAAGGGGAAAAAGAAACTTTTCTTCTCCCAGGGCTATTAAATAGAAAATATATTATTTTAGATACCAAACAATTATTATTTTATCAAACAATTTATTGTTTTAGAAATCAAACAATCCATTAGCTTAAAAAATATTTTCCATCCACCGGTCTACCTCCCTTACTCTCTCCTCTGACCTCTTAAAGTACCTCCTTGATGTTTTGGAAAGTGGTGATCATCATCAATTTGTTATTACTTGCTAAAGGCTGATTTCAAGCTTGTTATCACAGAGCAGCAGCAGACAGATTTTACCCTGACCTTATGAAAAATGGGTGTTCAATTACTGTTGAGTTGATTATGGTAACTGTCTTCATTACCAATCAGGTGACAATCGCTGAATCCCAATATATGTTGGATGCTGTGAGAGATTAAAATAGTTCTGGAAATGTAATAGTAATTTATGTATAAACTTATCTTCCTCTTGCTATTTATGTAGGTGAGTTATCCCATATGAGTTTGGGTACCATTTTATTCTTAGATTGCTGTGTTGTTCTTTTTTCTTATTAAGTCAGTTCCATTGTTTTTATCTTTATTACTTAATAAGGAACTCTAAGTGTCTTTGCTTACCCATCCTTACACTTCTGACACTTACAAATGTGTATGGATTATAGATGGTTTCAGTTTTAAATAATAATTTCCCAACTTGTGGCTAGTGTGCATTTTTTGTGTATCTTATCACATAGTATATTGTATTGTCCTTCCTACAACATCCTGAGGGAAAAATGTTATTATCTTTTTAGAGGCTCAGGAGTTGGGCAGTGAAGGGGACTAAGATTAGGAATTGGGTTTGCTCATTCTTGGCTCTTCTCATCGTAACAGAATCATATAAATTCAACTCAGAATGAACCATATCCTAGTTTAAAAATAACGGGGACATTTTAGTATGGTTTTACCCCATTAAAACATAGAATAGAAGTTGAAACATAGGCCAACCACCAAAAAGGAATTCTTGTTTTTAAATATTTTCCTAGCAGTTTTAAACTAATATTTATTTTTAACCAGAGTTTAAAACATTCAGCAGCACACTTTCTCTTGGTTTTCTTTATTTTTTTATTTCCTTGAAGATAAATTACTTTTATCTGTAGGCTTAGTTGCACTGATGTATTTATCTTTCTCAACATGCTTCATCCTAAGGTCAGTACTTGGAAAGTTGATCTAAATAAAGTACACATGAGTATCAAACTCTATTTGTTATTAAAGGAAACACATTAGGAATGGGTCCCATTACTACTTTGAATGACACAAAGATGAATTCCATTTTAGTGTTCAAATTTCAAATGTGTGTGTATACTTTTATATATGTCCATCTCTAAATGTCAAGGTCAATATTTCTATAAATTCCTCAGCTTGGCTCATATGGTAGTGCTGAAAAAGTTTCTTGGAATTAGGATGTAAAGGAGATCAAAGATTAAATTGTAATTTTTTTTCCAAAGTGACAATAAGCCTAATGTACTGTCAGTTAATGCCAGGTGTTTCTCCCCCTAGTATTAAGTTCTTCAAAACAGTGGCTGCACAGGGCACCGTTCACAGAGGCTTAGCGCTGAGGAGAAAATGATTACATTAAATCGAATGATATGAATAATTCATGACATCACATTTTGTAATCCTGGTGTTAAGCATAAAACCAGTGGTTTATTTTTCAGCAAAATGTTTTTGTATCATTTTAGATAGTGCATAATGCAAAACAATAACTGCATACATAATGCAGGAAGGATGGTGGTGAATAGGGTCCTTAATAGTGCTTGTGGCATCATCTGGGGTGTGATCACAATAAACACATTTTGAGCCAATGCCCATGGGTGCCCAACGTTTGCTGGAATCTTCTGAGGCCAATAGAATGCCCTCCTTTTAATTTGCTTTTGAATATTACACCTGACCTTTACCACAGATTTGAAAGTCAGTTTTTGTATATTGCTAAAACTACAAATCCTTTTGTTCCCTTTTCTTTCAGTTTACTTGCAGGGCAATTCTACTGGGGATAAATAGCCGATTTTTTAAAAATGAAGTTTGATTTTTCCAACATGAAGTTAGAACTAAGAAAATCCACAGAGTCTGGACTTATATTTTTCTACAAAGAACTTAAATCTTTTGGGAGAAAATGTCAGTATTTTAGTAACTCATCCAAGTACTTAGTAGGAATGTCATTTATATTTGTGAAACTAAAGAAATGGTTCCTTTGATGAATCTTTTCCCTCTTTTCTGGAGAAAACATCTTTTCTTTATAATTATAAAAAGAGTAAGGATACTTATACAACTTTAATGAAACAGTTTCTGGGTTATGTGCACTGCAGCAATACCCTAATATGAGTCTGAGTATTCTGCTGCATTTCAGGCTGAAATAATTGTGTACCTGAACCATCTGCAGCTGCCCTTTCCAGGACTTTCCTGTGGACAGCTCCAGGGTACTCTCTGGAAGCCAGACTGGACTCCTGCTGATTCGCCCACATATTTATCTTGAATGAAAGAATGGGGTATGCCATTGGATTTCAAAGCATTTCACAAAACATCTCCACGTCCGAAGTCTCAAGAGTTTATTTCAAGCATTTTTATTACTTAAAACTAATTAAATATACTACTTATGTTTTACAACACTAACACATCTGTTCATAATGTTGTAACCTGTATTATTGCTATTTATTTGAAATAATACATTAATAATAAATGTTTGGTAAGTAATCTTTAAATCTGGACCTATTTAGAATAGATATTAATTAACATACATATAGCAATTAGTTTTATTTTGAATATTTCTTCACAAAAATTATGAAGCATGTTCAAGTAAATTGTTTTCAATTTATTTATAGTGGTACCAAGAATATTGCTAAAAGTCATATTTTTATGAAATGAATAGATTATGAATGTTGTTAGAGAAAAGTTAAGAAAGTTAGCATTTAGAAGTAAACTATTGTAATTATTTGTAAAAAGAATGTTTAATAGAAATTCCCTGACCCAGTTACTGGATTTGGGTGTAAAAATGCTGAGATGTGTGATATATGGTAGCCTGAGATCTATTATTCTCATCTAGGAGATATAAAATTACCTCAGTTTAACTAGGAGCAGATGCCAAACTCTGTAAAAGAACAGATATTTTTCTGAGGAGTGCAAATTCTGTGTTAGAAACACAAAACACAGTCCCATTTAACACTGGGATAGTGATAGAAGTTGGTTTTCTTTTCTCCCTTTATTTACAATTCTCTCTAAAGTTACTAATTTTGAATAACTGACTCTAGTTTTGGCCTTATCATCACTTGATCACTGCAGAGCTGCTTTATAGAGTCCAGAGATCTCAGGTGGCTCCCCTCCTCCCATTTCTTCTTATCTGCTTTATGGAAGCTGTAACTTACTTTTGATAGAGTCTATGAAAAACAAGAATGGAAATGTTCCTCGTATAATTCCAAGTCTGTGTAGAGAGAATGATGAAAACTCCACTGAAATAAAATCATATTTAACTAAGTAGCAATCATCTCCATTTTATCCATTTAATGTCATTGCTATTTTATACTTAATAAAACATAACACAATTTCCAGAGTGCCTGTCAGTTGTGTAAATTTGGGAAAATCAGTGAGTAATCTAAACTTAATCTTTATCTTTAAAACAGGAATAAAGCAGCAATCTTGGATTTGCTATGGAAAGTAAATGAAATAATGTACAGGAGACTATCTTGTCATAAGTAGTAATGGAAATAATAATTACTTTAGCTATTAAAAGAATTCCTTTCCCTTGTCAGTTAAAGTATTAGTAAAGATTTACTTCCAGTTAAGTTTAATAAAAAGGCAGATAAACCAAACTAGTTAGGAGTTTCATCTATATCTTTAAACACTGGGTTAAGCCTGCCAAATCAGTGATGTTGGCTTCCATGTGTATCTTGCCTTCACACACTTACATGCATAACCTTGAAAGTAATGCAGTTTGCTGAGTTGGCTATTTCCCTGCCTCCTCAGAACATATGTCAACTGAGCAACAGAGAATTCACTGTAGTAAAAGGAAAGATAGTTCAGTGGAAGCCCGTTCAATAATTAATCCACTGAGTAAGTGTCTGAATATTTGATAAATATTTAGTCATCTATGTGTACCAGGCAGCATCAGTTGGATACTAAAGAATGTGCAAAGGTAAAAAGTACCAGTCATAGGCATCAACGATAAGGAGATTTCATGTCAAAGATGGGGAAATTATTCCACATTATGTAACTCTAAAAATATAAATTCATGACTACCCACATCATACTGTTCTAGGAGGTTATAGTAGGCATTACCTTGTCCTCTGCTGTGTGTTTGGCATCACAGTTTAATTAATAGCTGCTGGCCTAACCAGGTGTTTAAGGCCAAATATTCTGAGGCATATGTAAAATGGAATTCTAAAATATTTACCCTATGTCCTCTTGAAATTCATGCTACAATAGTAGCAAAAGACTGCTGGGTGATTCAGTGCCACTCCCTGTATGGAGACAGTGTTTGCTTCAGCATCCAGAGACCAGGCACTGAAACTCATCTTAATAAACACTTGTTAATTCCCTAGGATGCTGAATGCACTATGCACAAAGTGAAGAAAAGCTCACACGTGTGAATTTTTTGAGTGCAGAAAGTGTAAAATTTAATTATTGTGTAGAAAAATTGAATAAATAAAATAAAATGATCTCTGATTTCAGGAAAATTCACATTTTAAGCTTGAATTTTAAAGTTTTAATTTTCCTATCTGGCTAAACACTAATAAATTGTGTTCTGACATCGTTTCCCAGAGAAATCCTCACAAATTCTTACAAACCCCTCCAGGGAGCTCATGGTCTCCTTCTCAGAGCAGCACAGGACACCTTCTCAGTTACATCCAGGTCTTGGCTTTCCTGGGGCCTGATGTGAAGAGTTGCAAAGAGAAAATGGGAGTGGCTGCTCTTGTTGGCACCCCCTGCTGGCCATAGTAGCACTAATGATGGCTCCAGAGGGGCCTCATCTTCTCTTTTCCAGCCCAGATGAACTGTTGCCATGGAAGCCACTGCAATAAAAAGGAAGGGAGCCCAGGGGCTGCAGCATGAGGAAGAAAGATAACGCCGAATGAGGTGGGGGGACAGAATGTCTCTAGGATTTCCTCCTAGACACAGAAGGTTGATCTTGATGAGAACTGTTCTACCTCCATTTATTCACAGAAATCATACTTTTTCGGTTCCTTAATTATGACTCCTTTTCCCCAAAGTACAATAGTACAATATTTCTCTTTTACCCAAAAAGACTAGGCTAAATAAAGGCAAACAGACAGTAGGAAATGTCTTTAACAATATTAGAATGCAGCTTATAGATCAAGAGACAATATTTTTAAGATGACAAAGCTCTTTAAATTGATTTATAGATATAACGTAATACTGATCAGATGCTGTGAATCTGACCAGTTGGCTTTTTTGTAGCAATTGGCAAGTTAATTCTAATGTGGAATTACAAGGGACTCAAAATAGCCAAAATGATCTTGAGAAAGAACAGTGTTGGAGAATTTACACTTTATCATTTCAAAACTTAAATACAAAACAGTGGTAATAAAGATGGTGTGGTATTGGCACAAGGACAGACATAGAGATTGATGGAACAGAACTGAGAATCCAGAAATAAAACCATGTGTCTATACCCAATACATTTTCAACAAAGATGCCAAGACCATTCAGTGGGCAAAAATACTTTTTTCAAAAAATAGGCACATAAAAAGAGTTGAACCTTTACCTCACACCATATACAAAAATAAATTAAAAATAGATAAAAAAATGTGAGAGGTAAAAATCATAAAACTCTTACAATAAAATATAGGAATAAATTCTCATGATGTTGGATTTGACAATACACTTTTAGATACGATACCAAAAACACACCAATAGAAAAAAAATAGATTAAGAAGTAGGCAAAGTGAATAGCTATCAAATTAAGAATATTCGTGCTGCAAAGGTCATGACCAATAAAGTGGAAAGACAACTCAAATATTGGTAGAAAATGTTTGCAATTCACTTGTCGATAAGAGACTTGTATTTTGAATATGTAAAGAAATTTTACAACACTGTAGTAAAAATAGAACCCAAATAATAATAGGCAAAACATATATATAGATAGATAGATAGATAGATAGATAGATAGATAGATAGATAGATAGATATTCCACCAAATAAATGTATACATACTTTAGGAAAAGAAAAATAATATGATGTTTTTCAACAGATGGTGTGACCCTTGTATGAGGGACCCCAGAGGATGTTGTATATCGCAGAAAACCCACTACACTGCCGGCCTTTAGAGAAGAAACTGAAAATGCACGTGCAGCAATCTCAGTGGGGAAGGTTAACCAAGCAGCAGTTCACCATACTTATAAATGTCTGGAAACTAATGGCCATCACCTTGTGCACCTCTTGTAATTGCAGAGCCCAAAGGTAACTTGTATTAATCTGATGATGCCTCAAAAAATTTAGTATTAAAATATTTATACAAGTTTTCCTTTTCCTGAATTGTGTATACATTTTTGACAGTCTCTGTAAATACACACACACACACACACACATATGATACAAAAATGGCCAATACACATATGAAAACATGACAGCATCAGTAATCAATGAAATGAAAACCAAAACCACAACACAATATCATTTCACACTCACTAACATGGTAGAATAAAATAGTCAAATAAATGTTGGTGAGGCTATGGAAAAATCAAAACCCACATTTACTGCTGCTGGGACTGTAAACTGATATAGCCCCTTTGAATAACACTGGTAATTCCTTATATAATTACCATAGGAATACCATATGACTCATAAATTTTACCCCTAGATATATTCCTAAAAAATAAAAATGTGTGTCCTCACGAAATTTGTAGACAAAGGTTATTGCAGCATTATTGACAGTAGCCAATAAGGAAATGTTTGTCATCTACTAAACAGATGAACAAAATATAGTATATTTATATGATGGAATATTCTTCAGCTATTGAAAGCAATAAAGCACCAGTGCATGTTAAACATGCATGGACCTTGAAACACTGTACTAAGTGAAAGAAGCCAGGCACAAAATCCCACCAATTATATAATCCCATTTATCTGAAATGTCCAGAAAAGGCAAATCTATAAAGACGGAATGTAGATTAGTGGTTGTTTAGGGTTGGAGGGGATGGGTAAATAGATAGGTGATAGTTAAAGGGTACGGAGTTTCTTGTTGAGAAAATGAAAATGTTCTGAAATTGGCTGTGGTGATGTTTGTACATGTCTGTGAATATGCTAAAAATCATTGAAATGTATACTTTAAATGTGTGAATTATATGATATTTAAATTAGATCTCAATAAAGCTGTTAAAAAATGAGATGACTTTTACAATATTAGAAGCAGTTTATATGGAGAGAGGGCCAACTTTCATCCAAACTGTGTCCTCATGTTTCCCGACCTCTCGACAGCCCTCTTTTTGGAGCTCTTTTGTTTAAGCAGCTGCATCCCCCACTGCTCTTCACAGGGCCTGAAATCCTCAGCCTCTTCTAACACTTCTAGATACAAAGAGCCATCGCTGACAGTTGACCTCTTCCAGTCTAAAAGCTCCTAGTTTCCCTGGGTTCCAAGCTCTGTGTTTTCCAAGAAAACATTCAGCATCTTTAAGAAACTTATATGAACACCTGAGTAAAAGGCTAGAGATCCTTATAGTTCACTTCTCCTCACAAATACAGTACATTTTGAACTCCGATTTTAAAGATCCTCTCAGTTTACAGATGAGAAAACCAGGAAATTGACAATATAAAATCACATAAGGCAGTTTTTATTCTTAGCCATAGGAAACATTACTAAAAAATCAGATTGACTTTGAGGAAGTCAGATGAAAACAGGACTGAAATGTGGTGTAGGAAACAAGCTTCATGATGGTCACAAATTAGGATACCTAGGAATACTGAGACACACAGAGGATCACAAATATTCTCATTTAATTGGTCTGAGATGAGGACCAGATACTGATATGCTTTGAAGCTTTTCCACATTTTCCTGATATGCAACCAAGACTAAGTGTCACTAGCATAGAGGAAAAAATTACAGGCATTGGAAAAAGATTAAGCTATATTTGAATCTATGCTCAACCACATACTGATTTAGTCACTGTGGGCAGTTACTCACCTTTTCTTGGCCTCAATTTTCTCACCTATAAAATGGGGATGGTAGTAATACCTGTCTCGTGAAGATGTAAATAATAAGTAAGATGACATAGATACTAATGTAGTGGTCATGTAATACATGTGATCTATTCTGGAATGTTGTTTCAGGGTACTCCTGTTGATGCTCCGTGGTAAGTGATAAGGAAACTTTGAGGCATTGGGACGGGAAAGAGGCAAGTTAGCGACTAGTGGAGCTATATTGTCGCTCTCTGACTTTGGGAGACAAAATTGCATTATTATTAGTAGCATAATAGTTTATCTAATCATCTACTTTTTCATTTTCTCCTTTTTTTGCCAAAAATATGAAATTTTCCCAACAGCCTAATATAGAAAATAATGAAGCAGTCCTCAGAGGCCAGTTGTACACCACACCGCTTCATCCTTTTTTAGAAGCAGCTCATTTTTAGAGTTTTAAGAGATTGTTTTTATTTTTATATTTTTGCAAGCTTCCAGGTTCCAGAATTCCATAAACAATTCCCCGCTAATGGCTAACACAGTGCCTGACCTGTAATCAACACTCAAGAAATGTATTTTTAATCACGTCGAGTTTTTAAAATGATCTGATATTTGATAACATTCTGTTTGCTTCACTCTTCCTACCTTACAGTCTTCCATGGTTTACAGAGGAAAGCTTTACTCAGGAGTATAAATCCAGATGACTTTTGTTCGCATTACCAATATCTCCCGGATGTTTCCCTCTTCAGTATTAATTCCCTTCTTGGCCTCAGTTAGATCTTTAAAGCCTGGCTCACCCATTTTGTTCCTACTTTGAAGTATCTGGCATGTATTTCTTCTTCTTCCCTATTTTTTTTTTTTTTTTTTTTTTTTTTTTTTTTGTGGGTACTGGCGATTGACCTCAGGACCTCACGCGCCAGCAGGCGCCTGTGCTGCTGAACAATATCACCGGCCCTTTTTTTGTATGTGGGTTCCGGGAGTCGAACTCGGGCCCTTGAGCTTGCCAGGCAGGCGCTTACGCCGCTGAGCCCTCTCACCGGTCCTTCTTCCCTATCTTTATTCTTGTATGTATATCCTTTTCAAACTTCAAAATATCTCTGAATTATCACCTATTTTCTCTTCCTTCTTTTTCAAACAGATCTTCTTTTCCAGTTCTCAAGTCCTCTTGGAGCCAGCCTTTGTGGTACACACCTGTCATACCAGCACTCTGGAAAACTGAGGCAAGAGGACCACAATTTTGAACCCAGTCTGCACAACTTAGCAATGTAGTGAGGCTTTGTCTCAAATAAAAAATAAAGGAAAGGTAGGGATGTTTCTCAGTGTAAAAGCTCCAGATTCAATCCCCAGTACAACAACAACAACAACAACAGAGAAAGACTTCTTGGGTGCCTCCCAGTTCCATCATCTTTTGCCTGGGGTATATGGTATCATCTAGTGCTTGCAGTGGAACATTTAATCTCTTATGATAATTTCCAGATCTTTAGTACAACTGCTTGCTGGATTTTGTCATCACCTCAAACAATGTGTCATAATTAAACTAGTCCTCTTACTCTAAAACATATTTCTACCAAATACAGTACATCATCATGCCCTTCATGTCTTTGCCCGAGTTGTTTGTACCATGCTTTTCCCCTTCCTCTCCTCACACATTGTGCACAATTTATTTATCTTTCGTCCTGTTTATTTCTTTCTCTTCTCCCTGTGAACACTCTGGCATAAACCTCCTGCCTGTAGTATGAAATATTCACTGCCTTCCTGGCCGAAGACTTTCCTCATTTTAGTCTTTTGGCATATAACTTCCAAGTAGTTCTTCCTAAAAGTACTACATTTCTTATTTTAAAATATAGTTAGTGACTTTCTATTAACAATAGAATCATACTCAATAAACTCCTTAACCTACCAGTCAAGACCTTGTAGTCTCTCTGCATTTTCTTTATCTGCATAAACAGTCTATCTCAGATTATCATTATTTCCAGATTGGTTGAGATATCTCTGCATCTCCCTTTGTGAGCTAAAGCTTATCCTTCCTTTCTGTGCATGTCTAAGTTCCTGGTATTCCCAGCCCTTCCTCAGTAGCCCGTCCTTTCCCTTACTGCTGGACACACCTCATAAATGTTCGGTCTAGTTAAGGGGTTAGTGTGTACGCAGTGCCCTGGAACAGAATCGAAGCCCTTTGCAGCAGGGATGACATGTGCACCATCTATGCAGCTGGTGGGCTCAAACAACATTTGTTTATCTTGGTGATTTTTCATTGTTAAACTCTCAGTAGCATGAAAACTGAATATAAATTGTGAGCATTCCTGATTATCCTCTTGAAATGAGTATTTTTCTGAGTGAGTAATGAGTGTTTGACTGATGTACAGATAAGTAAAAGTGAGTGAAAGAGTAAGAGCAAGGGAGAGTTGGAGAGAGGAGACAGAGAGAGGGAGAAAGAGAGTGAGAGAAATAATTATATTCTTTCTCTATCTACTTAATTGACAAACTAAAGTATTTGATATTTTTGTGTGTGTTCCTCAAGCATAAATATGTTATTTTATTGAAACAAACAGGACCTGTGGAAAATAAACACATTAGATACTTCAATATCCTCTTGAATAGTGATCACATTTTACCTACTATGGGAGCACCTCTTTTACTCAGTTCTGCCAAGAATCTTAGTGCTTATATGGATGTTGGTAGGAATTGACAGAAAGCGTGGCTCTTTCTGTGTGAGGTATACAGGGAAGAAAGTCAACAAAGAAGGATATTGAGTGGAATAGAATCAGCTGAGTACCGGTTGTGCCAGCTGCTCAGCTCAGTCTTTTTGGTCTTCTTTTTTCTTTTTCTATACTTTTCTCCCCAGGACACCCTCCTTCTGTTGTGAAGAACCCACTACTTTTATCTGGCTCCACTCTGTTACCATTTACTGGCCATTTCCTAATCTAAGAGAAAGCCATTTATCTTCTTTCTGATTTCTAGTAATTAAACTGTTAAGGGATGCATTGCCTAGGGGCCCCTGAATAACAACCCACGGAGTGTATGTTATCTCTCACTTCACCCTAGACAGTGCAGGAGAGGGGGACAGGTTGGCTCTGCAAGGATCTGACCATCGCTGGTCTGGAAACCGACCTGTGGGGTTAGGGGTAATTCCTAAGGCCTGCTGTGTGAGTCTCTAAGCCTCCTGGCCACTGGCCAGCTTTTGCGTGGATTTCTTCTCTGTTGGGAAGAGACTCACAGCTGAGTGCTGGGTCTGTATCTTTCAAAAAACAAAGAATTTAGACATTCTCTAGTTGACTAGGCATTTCTTCAGCGACAAAGTCCTGCAAATAAATATGAATCCTAAAACGTTTCAGTTTGATGGATACTGATGGTATAGCTCCTGCATTTTTGTCACCAGGAGCTGCTTTTTGTGTCTCTCTCTCCTGGGATTTTAACATCCAGCTATGAATATAAGTAATCTTTCCCCCTATCACCCCAAAACAAAATTTGAGCACTTTATGCTCACGAAGGGGTGGCGGCAGATATAATTAATTCATGTTTTTACCATGCAGGGACCTCACTCAACTATCTCTAGGAAATAAATGACATCCCAGGTGGTGATATGGTTGCTGCTTGAATGACTTACTTTCTCTGCCTGATCACCCTCTTGACCTGGGTATCTGACCCCCCCTTCAAACCCCCACTCCCAGGATTCAGTAACTTAACAGTGATCTTTAGTTATTCTCTAAAAACACACACTACATAACACTTGCTTTCAGAAGCTTTCACTGTTGCTCCTAAGACTTATTAAGCAAGTGTATGAAATTTTGGCCCTAATATCATTAGTCTTCTCATATAGTTCTTTGAATCATCCAGAAATATTAGCATATTTTCTGCACATATATTTTCTGAGAGTTTATCAATAAGTGTATATATTGTCTTAGTTCAAATGTATGAAAAGGGTCTACAGATTTTTGAAGGGAATGGTGAGTTGGGTGGAGTAATGAATAATTATAAGAATAAAAGTATGAACAACCTCAACAAAAAAATGTTAAGTATTAAAGCTTAGTTTAGTTTTTTAAGTAGTAAACCTATGCACATATGAATGAAATAGTCTGGATAACCAATATCTTGGTGTTGGGAAGAAGGTCATTTCAATGTGAATTAAATGTAATTAATTTCCAGGCTGTATACATATATGCAATAATATAATGTGTGTATTGATAAATGGAGTCTTTACAGGATTGACTCAATTTACTCCTAATTTACTTTAAATTTCTTATTGAGTAGCAAATCTACTTTACTATAATGCCAAAGGCAACATAAGAGCCAAGAACAAAAGGCTTTGATCAGTTTTCTGGGTTTTTTTTTTTTTTTTTTTTTTTTTTTTTTTTTGAGTTTGAACTTCAACATGCAAATGCCTATCTCTTTTGTTGCTTATACAATTTGATTTATTCCTAATTGGCAGGGAGCTGCTATGGACGTTGGTGGTTTGGGGTTGTAATATGAAGAAAACGGTTACCTAACATGTGCTGTTGTTTTTTAATGTGGGCATACATTTAAAATTCTCCTGGCTTTTCCTCTCCTTCCCCCACCTGGCAAAGCAAAATGCATTTAGCTTTGAGCTGAAGAAAGCTGCGGCTGAAGCAAGCATCTCCTAGAACACACAAGCATTAACATATACGGGCATTGTCTCCGCTGCTTCCCTCTACAGCTTTATATAATAAAACAAACCGCATCAAATAGGCTAGGCTGTAATATTAGGTAAAATCTAATTTCAGTTTGGTTATCATATAGTGTTCATTTCCCCAAGGGAGGGAAAAAAATTAAATTTGTAAGCTTAAGATTACAGCCGAAGCAGTAGAAAGTATGAAAGGCTTCCCTCTGCCTTTTGTTATTCACTTTATGAATTAGCCTTAGTTTCCTTGTTTCCATCGGTGTCGACATATTTCTGAATACTATTAGCATAGCAATCAGGGCTGTTCTCAGGTTATTGAATGGTGTGTTGACTTCCGAAATAAATAGATATGCAGTGTGAAGGGCGAGCTGTCACTTTAGGAGAGCTTTCCTGATCTAAATTAAAAGGCACTTCTAATTGAAAACTATAATAGCGGGAGAGTTAGAGAGACAATGAAACTGCTCAGTCCTTTTCAATTTTCACAAGATTCTGTTAGTGAATGTAGGAGAAAAAGTAAAATGAAAATATTAAATTACAAATTGTAATTTAAGTAGCAATATTAAATTATACCAAAATAGTCATATTGCTGTGAAGCAATCTTAGAAGCTTGATTTAAAGACTCTCAGCACGTTTGAGTTTTTTCTATTATATTCTGATTTATCTGTTTTATCTCTTAACATATAATTCTATGTTTATACCAGCAAATGTGTCTTTATCTATGAGATAAGAAATTGGTCTTGAAAGACTTTTCATTTTGCACTTTGTGCTCAGAATCCAGTGTGGCATTAGTGTTTCTGTATCTTTTATTGTACCTGAGAGGAAATGTCAGCAGTAGGCAACCTCAAAGTCAGGACAGTTTTATAAAATCTGAGGCTAGCATTCCTAAATTATCCAAGCAAAATATTTTAAGAAATTAGTAAGAGCAAGTCAATTATGAATTTAAGTAATACATGAAAGTATTAGGTATTTCAGTCACATGAATAGCTACCAGCTGTCTAAGTCTATATATTTTGGTCCTTTAAGGGTTAACAATTGAAGCCTGTCTATAGCTCATTTCTATAGTAACAGCAAGACTGAGACTTTTTATGGGCACCTAATAATTAGAAAGTGCTAGAAGGTATAACAATATAATGAATCAAAACTGATAGACTTGTGGGTTTCCATAGAAACATGTATAATTATGATAATCGGTCCCTGGCGTACCCTCAGAATCGTATACATTCAGTTAAATGCAATAAACATTAGGCACTATTTAGTGAGCTGTGATGCAGATTAACTGTGAGATACAGGGAAGCTATGAATAAAATTGCTGTACAGTTTATCTCAAACTAATTTCCCAGATTGCTTTAATAGATGTAGTGTGTAGATGTGAAAAATTGGAAGTGTATTTTTTGTTAGTGGTAAAGCTAACAAAGATAATATTTCATAAAGTGGATGACTGATTGTTAATTTCAGTGTAGATCAAAATGGGCCAGGGTGCATTATTCAGTGTGGAATCCCAGAGCCCTCAGAGCAAGTGGCAGATTGGTCCTCCCCTTGCTGATTTATTTTAAAAGAAAAATTATGAATATTTTTATGGTTGTTCATTTTTTTAAACTTTTTTTCCCCTCTTCTACCTTCCCATTTTAGGGATAATTTTCTAATCCCTGTTAGGAGAAGAGGAAATGAAAGCAAATATTCTCCCTTGCTCTGACCCAGGGAAAGACAATCCTTCCTCAGGCTACTTTGCACATAGAGTTTTTAATTTTCCTCAGCTCCTAGTTTTCATATTCCTTGGCTCTCCCTTAGCACCTGCAAAGACCCATGAAACATCCAGAATTCCACTGTAAGATGGGACAAAAAAGTCATATGTGTTTGTATGGATATGTGAGGGGGCCTTGTGTGGGAGGCAGGTTATAGGAAGCTAAATATTTTTTATTGAATTTTCCTCTTTCTTTACTGGGAATGTAACACACCAGTTTGGAAGATGCTAGACTGTTCTCGGGGGAAATAAAGAAGTTGGGATAAGGTGATAGGAGATCAGAAATGCATGAGAATATCGTGACACAATGAGAATAAGGGAGGGAGAAGCTTGTAAGCTTCTGTACAGATGCACATGAGCACACACACACACACACACACACACACACACACCTACCTGTATTATCAATGTTGCCCTCTTCTGACAATGCCCATGATAAACTCTCAGATACATTTCACAATGGAAACATGAATTTCCCCTGAAATAGGTGGGATAAGAATCCAGATATAGGCTTGTAAGATGTGGGAGTCCTTAGTACTGGAGAGTCAAGCTTCAGAATTAAGTTATACATATATGCTATATTATCCCTTGGCCTAACTTAACAAATAAAATAAGCAAGGGCCTTTTCAGGAGAAGTGTGTTTTTTTCTAGGCACCTTCAGAGCTGCTCTTAGGCTTGACAGTTTAGTTGGGTATGTCTTTTCTTGACGTCACTTTGCCACTGCCTATGGCAGAGGGGGCCTTTTGGTGTCACATGGCCATACACATCAAGTCTCTCTGTTGCTTTCTAATACTGTAATGGTGGTCTGAAAAATATTCTAGTTCCTGCCTGGCAGGAATCGAAGAGTTGAGAGTGTGAGGGAGGAAAGTGGGCCATGTTCTCTACACGGATGGCTTTCCAATCCTCTTTCCAGTTTTCAGAGACCCCTAGCTAAGGGGAGTGAGCTTCTAGTTGTTCAGTGTAAACAATAATGGAAGTGTTTAAAAGATGCCCCTCCTCTCCAAGAAAGCGTTTCTATTCTTCTCTGTCTCTGACTGTCTCTTTCTCTTACCTATGAGTGGCAGGACATTCGGGGAAAAAAATGAAAAAGAAAAAAAAGAAAAGAAGAAACAATGTGGTAAATAAAATTGATTCACAGCATTTCTTTAGTTTATTTCACATTATTTATTTTTTGTTTTGACCAAAGTTCAGCGTTCTTCTTTCTTCATAACTGGATCCAATGACATTTGGCATATAGCATTCATACCAGTGTTTGTAGTATTATTCCACAATGTCTAAACAATTTTTATGGCTTCCTTCATATATATAGATAGATAAATGATATCTATCTATCTATCTATATATATTCAAATACATTAATAAATTATTCAAAAATTAGACAGCAAAGTACTGTACTACTTAGCAATACATACACATGTATGACATTTTATTGTGGGTTTGTACATATAGGAAGGACAACTCAAATACAGGAAGTTTATAAACACTGTAAGTCTTATAAAATACAATAATATACAAATAATTTGTATTTTATAAGATGTACAGTAAATATTATAGAAAATATGAATATATAAAATCTAGTAAAATATGTCTAAAATATTTTATCTCCAAATAATTATTTGTATAATTTATTTGTATAAAAATGAGAAATCATAATTTTCTGCCATATATGACAGGTTTATGCATATGGACTGGTTGAATAAGAAGCGCATATTAATATTTTTAATAAGTGTCAATGTTATATTGAGGACTCTATTCATTTTATTTTATTTTATTTTATTTATTTATTTCTTTTTTGTGGGTACCGGGGTTCGACCTCAGGACCTTGCGCGCCAGCAGGAACCCGTGCTGCTGAGCGATATCACCGGCCGTTTTTTCGTATGTGGGTTCCGGGAGTCGAACTGGGGCCCTCGCACTTGCCAGGCAGGCACTTACGCTGCTGAGTCATCTCATCGGCCCTCTATTCATTTTGTATGAAGCTGTAAAATATATATTCTGACATTATCTTTTCATGGACATGTGTATTTGCAAATAGTTGAATGTGTGGTTGCCAAAATTTCCAGTAAGAAATACTAGAAACAGCTTTAAATAAAACAATTTTATGAGATATTTACTGTTTTATTTTAACAAATGCTGTTGGATCCCTGTGTAGAGCAGGCATATTTTTGATGGTGAAGATTTAGTATTGAAGAAAGTCCTTACTCTCTTGGAACTAATACACTAATGGCAGAGAGTAGAAAATGAATAGGAAAATACACATCAAGTTATGATAAAACTATGAAATAAAATAGGTCAAGTTATGGGGCAAACACTGATAAACACTTTAAATTTGCTTGAAAAATGAAGAAATGCCCAAATTCTAATGTATATTATACACAGACACTGAAGCATTAGTACTTATAGCAGAGTATTCTAAAATCAAAGAGGCAAAACAAACATTTGTCAAATATCTAGCAGGCACCCGTGCTTTGCTAAGGTTTCTCGTTCCCCCGCAGTGTAATCACTTACTATATATATATACCCTGAGCGGTAGACAGATTTGCTGTCTTCATTTGACAAGGAAGGAAAGAAGCTGAGACTCAGAGCTGCTAGCTCAGGTTCATACAGTGGGTACACTGGGATATAAGACAGCTCTTCTCACCCCAGAGAAATACTCCATTAGCAACACTGAACCTCTACATATAAAGAACAAAGAATGGATAGCATCTTCAGCACCACACAGAAATGTATCCTAGTTTCTTTAATCTTTTATAGGTCAGGAATCCTATTTCTTTAAAAAGGGAAAAATAACTGGATACATCCAAATTCAGCCACACGTGGTTTTACTTTCTCCTCTGCACCGCACACACCTATTATTCCAAGCATTTTCATTCAAACCCTTAGGGATTTGTAAGGTAGAAACTCTTCCACATGGCTGAATCTCTGCTGCTTTTTTGTGGAGTACTGTTGCTGTGAGGATTCTTCTACACTTTCTCTTACATTGAATAGTATGCCTTTAAAACTAATTGTTCCTATTCTATACAATGTAAAATGGCATTTAGAATGTTGTCTATTTGAAGAACCTAGTCAACTACTTTGATTGAATTCAGCAATGATTTTGATCAAAGGAGAGGAGTGATTTTCTTAAACTTACTCTCCCATTGTTTGGTTGAATGGCTGGTATTAGCAATGTTGCTCAGCAGAATTTCCTTCCATAAGAGCCTGAGGTTTGTCTGTTCATCACATTTTTGGAAAGGAGCAGTGATTGTTTCTAGCAATATTATAAATAAATCAGTATTTTTCTTGAAAATAGGAAGATATATGTGAGTTTTAAAATGAAACCTACCCATATTTGCATACAGTAATCATCATCTTTGGAAACTCAATCAACAGATGGCCCTTTGATAATACTGTTAGATTTAACTAATATTTTTGTTTGCTTGATTAAAATTATTGATGGACTTAATCACAAATACAATAAGATGCAAAAATTGTATACTGTACACTTTTATGAATATGAGCCACATCCTCTTTCTTTGGAGTTTATCTAATCAACACTATTGCCCAGTTTGATGATGTGGTTAAAATCAACTAATATTTTCATAAACTTGATTAAATAAATAGTTTAGATTCATGTCCTGATTATCTAGATGTTTGAGAAAAGAGTAAAATTCTCTATAATGTTGCAGCTTCAGATGCATGTCAGGAATAAATATGTTTTATTCAAGGAAATATTCTTAATATGGGTTTCCTAGTTATAGTCTTCATCCTTTCTAAATGAGTAGGCAAAAGAAAAAGCAAGGATTTCTGGTTTGTTTTGCTTGTTATTTCTTTTGTTGTTTTATGAAAGTCACTCTTTCTTATGTCTAGTTTTTCAATTCACAAAACTTATAAGTTATTTCAGACAGTCACTGTGAATAATAATTAATTCAATAATCAGGGTGAGCTTATATATGGACATTGTAAAATGATGTTTGGTTGTGAAATGTGAAGTGCCCTTCCTGTTTGGTAATTTGGCAAATAAAAGTGCTCTTGTATTAGAGAGAAGGGTTCATATAGGCCTTTCTCTTTGGGCCAAGGTCGTATTCTGGAACAAAACTGCCGCTATCTTGTCAGCATTTGTCTAGTAAATTTTACAATCAGTCAAGCGTAGCTAGGCAGGTTTAGCATTACGGACATTAAGTTAGATGCACCCATCAGTGGAATCTCTTGATCCTCTAGCTGAAGTCTAAATACCTTTATTATGTTCTACTTCCAATCACGCATACACAGTCCTCGATTTATAACAACCTACTATTGAAAAATTTTAGAAAAAGGCCATTCCTGTAACTCAAATATCCTACAATCTATTGGCTAAATAGTGATACAGCCATTCACTAGAAGATTATATAGTCATTAGAAGACATGTTATGGAAACACAGTTGCTGTAAACATAATGAATCGCTAAATTAAAAGAGAACATTAGGGCCGGTGAGATAGCTCAGCGGCATAAGCGCCTGCCTGGCAAGCCCGAGGTCCTGAGGTCCACCCTCGGTACCCACAGAAAAAAAAAAAAAAAAGAAAAAGAGAGAGAGAGAGAACATTAAAACGGAATGTAGAGTTTTAACAAATATACTGTATACATAAAGAAAAATAGTTTGAACCAAAGGTGTCCAAATATATATACAGTAAAATTGTGAGTCATTTAAAAAAATTCCCAACATTTTCTAGATTTTCTACAATAACCAACTATTATTCTTGTAATTAAATTGAACTTTAAATGCAAAAAAAACTTTTTCTGGATTATAACATAAATCATGCACATGAGAGGGGAAGGTGAAATGCTAAAATAATTTTATCACTGAATTTTGATATTATGTTGAGTTCCTTTATTCTTTTCCGTAAGCTCTCTATTTTCTCAAGGTGCAAATACTTGATTTTTATAATTTGAAAAAATTGCTCATGAAAGCTGAAAGAAAAATGGGATATTTTCTAGCCAGGCATGGTGGTGCATGCCTATAATTCCAAGCATTCTATGAGGCTGAAGCAGGAGACTCGAAAGATTGAGCCAAGCCTGGACAATTTAGTGACTTAGAGAGACCCTATCACACAATAAAAAATTTAAAAGAACTGGGGATATACCCAGTGCAAAGGCACTGGTTTCAATCCTCAATATTGTATATAAAAAAGAAAGACAGTGGCATATTGTCTACCATCAGTGTAACCAATTTTTCTGAATAAGATCAGGACAGAATGACCTGTCTAATAGTATGCTAATAGAAGACCTTGTGGTACTCCTGTATTGTATCATGTTAGTATGAGACCACAAGGTGATTTTGCCATTTCCTAATCCTGTTGCAATTATATTTATATGAATGCATATTATTTTCCATTTTTTACAGTCACGATACAGAAAATTTATTTTTTCAGCACTGTTAGGATTTTCTCTTCTACCTCAGGAGTACCAGCTTTCTTTGTATGTTCTTTGCTATGCTTGGGACCCTGTGTTGGTATCATTGGTCATCTTAGCAGGAATTTGTTTCTAATCATAGCTGCCGATTTAGATGCATTGTCAATTTGAAGTGCTGGCTTTTCTAAACTGCAAACTCCCATTTCTCCCTTGTATCATTGAAAGGTCATTAAAAACTATTTCCCACCCAAGTACAGAAAAGTGAAGCTTTTAAATTAGCCGACGGAGCCAACTGAAAAAAGAAAATTGGGCCCAATTTTAGAGACTGAGTAGGCCAAAGAATAATGATTCATGAACTAATCCCAGTATTCTGAGTGTGGTAAGATCATTAGTCACTTGTTGGTTACCTTTGAATTGGAATATACTGGTACTTTATATGATTTTTTATGGTCTTAAAATAATGAGAATGTAGTGTATTCCTTTAAAATAAAAATCGATTTTGGACCAGTAATTGTTTTGACACTTGGATGCCTTTTAATCACATACCAAAAAAAAAAAAAAAAAAAAAAAAAAAGGAACAGAGCACTTGAAAGAAAAGAGCTGCTAAATTCATTGTTTGGTAGTAGTTACAGAAAACAACTAAATTAGCACCCTGATAGACTGTTAGTGAAGACACAACTTAAGAAATAATTTTTCTCCTAAAACTTCTATAATTCTATACTATAGAAAAGTTATTTTCCTTTTGCATAACATGAAAAAATAGTATTTTTGCACTCCTTCTTTTGTCATTATAATTTCTCATTAAAGTCATTGTATTGAGAAGAATTAATTCAAAAAGAAAGTTAATGCCAAAAGCCACAAAAAGTTCATTGTTCCTTCAACTTTTCAAATTACATTTGCAACTGTAGTTTTCACTTGTGCTTAGAGACCATTTCTGTTTAATACAATTAAGATAGTGGACTGTACCATATTTAATTTCTTTGAAGTAATGAGCATAATTATCTTGTTCTGTAATTAATAACTGGTTGCTTTAAACTAACTTGTGGCTTTTCTCAACCCTGTGGCTACAGAGGTGTGTTATTTGGTGGACAATTCTTATGTGTTTTAACACCTAGGAAGGCATTACTGTCCTAAGGAATGGTATGTAATGGAGATGTCATGAATATTAGGCTTCTCTTTACAAAGTTATTTCTCCGTGTATTTTTTCAAGAATTTGTTATGCATACTGTCCAAATGTGTACAATTACTAGTAGATTTTTCTCCTCCCAATTGCCCCAAGATAGTAATTTTTGTACTTTTGATTATTCTATTTGGACCAACTGTTTTTTCCTTTTTGTTCTTCATTTTCTTTTTACTCTACAATTCCATTTATCTTGGAATAAAGGTCTAGTGTTACTGCTTTAATAAAATCAAGTAACACGATACTACTGCCACTACTAATAACCATGACAATAGTAATGACAACAATGTTTATGGTAATAATTATGATGTGCCAGGGACTGTTCTGGGAACGCTACGTATATACAACCATTTGACCTTTACAACCAGTCTGTAAGATGTCCTATTGTTGTGCCTGGTTTCCTACTGGGGACACCAACAATCAGAGAGGTTAAGATGCAAAGCTAGAAAATGGAGAGCTGCAATGTGAACCAGGCTGTTTAGCTCTTGAATTGACACTTATTATAATTCTATGACAACTCTCAAGGTGAAAGACTCAAATGTAGTGTCTTCTATAGAATTATTAGGTAATAGTTGAGAATTGGAGCTGATTGCTTCTATCGTTATATAAAGTCCTTCTTACCTGTAGACACAAATTTTGTGGGTCTCTATACATATAGCTCTGAATTCTCATGTATGCCTTTGAGTGTGGAGGGCCCTCTTCACTTCCTTCTTACTGAATATAGTAAATAAGACTTTTGTCATTTACAGAAGCATAGATTAGCTTCTTCTAGCTTTGGTACTATACAGGAAATAAAAAAAAAAGAAGTAGATGACACAGCATACATAAACATATCAAATGCTTTGCTTTATATTTTAGTTTATAAGCAGCCATTATAATTTTTTTATTAATCCTTGACCAATCATCATATGAGAAGGAAATTCTGTATTTTACTGTAGACATCCACAAACACTGAAGAAACTCTTTAATCCCAAGGCAGATTTAGTCCTGTTTTGCTTGCCTCACCTAAAAGAACCTTGAAGTCACAGCACTGCCATTGCCTACTGACGCCACATGGAATCACTTTTTGTACTACACTACCTGAGAGACATTTATCTACTCTCCCCAGATGCCCAGGATGCTCAGTCTCTACCAGCACCACATTCCAGCTCTTTCGTTTCACACTCACAGGAGTGCCCATTGTTTCCCAAGCTCCCATTACTGTGCCAGAGTGGCTGGTCAGAGAAGCTTCCGGAATCCAACAGTATAGTGGCCAACAAACATAAAAAGTCTCTCCAGTGGATAATTAATAACTTTACAGAGACAGCATGACATTATTGTAGATTCTTCCTCTCCTCAAGGTAATTTTATTTTAGAAGACTTATTGTTCCTCCTTGCAATTGGAACTTCACTGAAATATCCATATCTACCCCAATAGAATTCCTTATATCTCAGATTCTGAAGCATCTTAAGTTAATTGGTTATAGACATTAGCTCTCTATATCATAGGGAGAGGGGGATATTTTTGGCATGCCATTCCAAAAACAATTTCTGAATCTTTTTATTCTATTGTTTTCCTAATACTGTTTGTAGTTATTTTGTCTTTTTGTTTACATAATTTAAAAAATTCTTCTAAAGGAAATTCCCTAATAGGCCTATTTGCAGTGATCAGAGATCTCTTTCTAACCTAGGAGTAGCTAATATTTCAGTTGTCTGCTTTAGGTGCAGCTCATTTGAATTTGGCTTGGATAAGACACCTTATCCTCTGCCCCTTAGACAAATGTAAAATACTTTGAAAAGTAATAAGCAATAAATATATTCAGAAGACAAGGGAACTAATGCCCATCACCTAATCATGCATAGGCCATGTTCTACTAGTAAACACAAGATGTCTTCGCAGAAGCTGTCGTGTGTGTATGTGCACATTTTTACATGTGTGTCCGGGTTCTACTACAGAAAAAGAAGTGCCCTGGAGGCCACTTTTTGGTTGCTACCATAAGAAGGGCAGATATAAGCTCCCTGGACGTACTGTAAGCCCCAGTCTCTGTAAGGGTGGATGAATATCAGACCTTTTTAAAAAGAACCAGAAAATTTGGAAGATGGAATGTGCTTGGTGAAGGGAAGTTGTCTGGATTTTGGATAACTGAGATGGCAAGTGGCTGGGCCCCCTGTGACCCTACCTTCTCAATCCACCTTCCTGCCTGGGAGGAAACAGTGCAAAACGGGGAGAGAGATTGCATCTACCACATATCACCTTCTGGGCTCACTTTACCAGGCTGGTTGTCTCTCTGCCACCAGTAAGTTTTAGTGCTCCAAATGTCTTCTTGATTAACAATAAGTTAGTGGCAGAGCTCTGAACATAAATTGTTCCAATCTTAAAACCCATGTTCAACAATGCTGTAATAAAGACACAGCAAGTAGGCTTTAACTCAAGGTTTAATTCTCATCAATTGATAATGACTACATTTAATACTGTGTTAAGAATTATTAGGTGTCACTCTCTGGAATCACTTCAAGGATCATCCTGAGTGTTTGCTGGAGGATAAGTATAGCCCTGGCTTCCCTGTCTCAGCAACACTGTGCCTCTCCAACCCAAACCATTAACAGCAGCAAAGTTGTTCCATGTTTCTGACCAATAAAGAAATTAACCACATTATTTCATGTTAACACAAACTTCATTTTGAGCAAAACTTCCTTTTGAAAGTGTCTGTAAAAAATGTGTTGCTTGCCAGACAATTAAAATGTAATAAAGATGTGTCTAAAACATAGATGAAAGGCTTCACTGTTTCTTCTTCTCTCAAGTTAGTTTCTGAGAAGGAAATTTACAAAAGGCAAGTTATCCCTGAGGTATATTTGTGTGATCTGGAAAGTAACTTTTAGAGAGCAGAAAGAAAGATGTCATTTAAAGAAATAAAGGCACTAAGAAGACAGAGAGGTGATCCATTTCAGGTTTGAGAATACACTGAAACAATACATGCAAAATATGGTAGCCATGTGGGGGTGAGCCACTGGACCTACATGATCTCTTGCAAGAAATACATCTTGAACAAAAGAGCATGAGGTGTGTGTGCAGGCAACCAGTATGAAGGGGATTACACAAAATGAGTTCTGAAAACAAGCAATAGATAGAAAATCACAGGGAAAAAATCTTGTAAACGTAATAAAAAACAATTCTTTTTCTGCCTTAGGAATTTTAGAGCTCAAAATTAAAATTGCTGGTGTTCTCCTCCCTTTTTTTAAGTGGTATTAAATAATGGGAAACTCACTGTTGCAATACATCCTTAAGCTATTTAGACAGTTCATATGTTAACCATTTATTGCTTAAATCTCAGTGCTATATTTGTATAAATATTTGTCAGAGACTCTTCTTAGGTTACAATCAAAACATTATATGCTTGAGTTTACATATTATTATTCCAAATATAATTCCAAACACAAGTAAAGTAGTACCAAGGGGTAAAAACAAAGGAAAAACAAAGTTATAAGAAGTGAGAAAGAATTATAGCCATCTACCTACTCACTTTCTTTAGCAAAAAATTAAAAAATGGTGGAAAGGCAGATGTAAAGAAGGAATAAAGAGAAGGAGAAAAGAAAGGAGAGGATGGAAGTAAGGGAAGAAGGAAGGAAGAAGGGAAAAAGAGAGGGAGAAAGAAAAAGAGGAAAAGAAAAAAGAAAAGACAGACTGCTTTCTGTGACTGCTTCTACAAATACAGTTAAAGCATAATGTAAAAGACCCCTGCAATAAAGATTCTTGAGTCAGGAAATGTTTAGCACTGTAACATACACCCCCAAATTCCCAGTGGCTTAATACGATTAAGATTAATTGCTTGCTCAAACTGCAGCCCACGTGAGCAGAGAAGCTTTGTTTCAGGAGGCGACTTGGTGCTTGTCATCCTACAGTACTGGTACTGGGTCTTTACTCACTGCAGGAGGGAAGAGCCCAGTGAGTATCCGGTCAGGGTCATCCTGAGACTGACGAAGCATCAGCTTTGCCCACTCCCCATTCCCCTGAACAATGGTCATGGGACCATCAGGTAACCATCTATAGCTGGGAAATATACTTTAACAGCATGTTCCGGGAGTGTAAACAGAGTTGATGAGCATCTAGCCAGTCTCTGCCACAGAAGGATAGAGGAGGAGGAACTTTACTTTCTGTAGAAGATGAAGTTTTTTTGTTAAATTTGTAGGGATCCAAATTGTCATAGTAAATGTCCACACTTGACAAGGTAAGGTAGACATGGCCAAGGAGCCATTTTGATTTTCTCCTGGATTTTTTGCTGTTCAAAGATGTATCGGAGGGCCGGGGATATAGCTCAGTGGCACAGCGCCTGTCTGGCACGCGCAAGGTCCTAAGTTCGATTTCGAGTACCAAAAAAAAAAAAAAAAAAAAAAAAGTATTGGATCCCTCATCCCTCAAACCACATGGATGAGCCCGTTTAGGTCATCTTTCCTTAGAGATTCCTGGTGAGCCTCACATTTTCCAAGAGCTGGAGCAGCAGGCAAAGTCCAGGGTTAGTGACCCACATCGTGAAAAAGCTGGCATCTTCTGCAGAGATGATAAAAACAGATTACAGATTTTTCCTGTTACATTCAGTTATTTCAGGCTTCTGTTTTTATACTTACATTTTGTCATTAAGTTGCCTTTCGTTTTGACATCTCATAAAATATTTCCTGTTTTCTCCCAGGTAGATATATTTGTTCTTGAAAAAAAAATTGTTTTCTTCTTTGAATAATCTTCCTTAACTCTAAATCATTTAATAATGGTAAAAAAATTAAAGCTTTCATACTTCACATCAAAAGTTACACTTTTATATTCTTATAATTATGCAGAAGATAAAAAAGAATGCAATTACTAGAGTAAATTTAGCTTTTGTATAAAAGAAATCTATGGTAGAACTATAATTATTATAATAGTGTAGTAAATATACAGATTGTAACATGCAGCTATTTTTCAGTATGATTATTATAGTGTTGCTATTACTAGAACCAATTTACTATAGTTTTACTAGGCAAAATATTAGTTACTCTATTTTTCATGTAATAACTGTGGTTTGTTATGCTCTTATGACAAAACTAGAATGCTATTATAATGGATTTTATTATGTAGTACTTATAAGTGGTACAGAGGGAATTTAGCTTGTTTCTAGCTTGGTTTTACATATATAATATAACCTAGAGCATGCTGTTTGAGCTTTCCTCATCCTTGTTTTCCACTGCAAAAAAGAGATAATCATTAAAAAATAATAATCACGTTAAAATATAATTGCACTTAGATTCATTTTATAGACAAGCATAAGTGAAATATTCTCTGATTTTGAGTATATACAATATATATTTCTATATAGAGAGTATATCTAGAAATATTCTGATTCACTACAAGTGAGTTAAATACTTATCATAAAGGTTATATTTGCTCTCAAAAAAAGATAATGAAAACTGGAACAAGTCAGAGAAAGTTCTTATCCTCATTCTTCTTTTGCTTCAAATGTTTAGCCTGGTCTGATGTCTCCAACCTTCAGTTTCTTCTCTTCTCTTGTCAGAGGTCTGCATTAATCACCTGGTCATCCTAAGATTTCATGCTTTTGTATATTCCAAAATACGATGAGGCTATTCCTGAGATTATTTATGTAACTGACCATCCATTTCAGAATATTGCTTCAGTCCTGATTATAACTAAAGTCACATAGCACTATTAAAAATAAAATTGTTGAGTATTGTACAATACAGTACATAAAATCTGCTGTTGCTTTAATTGCCTTGCACTTATCAGTGACTATGTTTCCTTCTGCAAGGGCAATAGTGACCTAGGGCAAACTTTGACTTTTCCTTTTGTATTAATACATTACTAATCTAGAAAAATAGATTCAATAGTAGATTTCTATAAGGTTAGTAATATTCTACTCTTTCCCTTCTGAAACTTGAATCATTTGGGAGAGAAGATTGAAATAGAGCAAAATCAAGATAGAAACTACATTACTAAAATTTTTGAGGAAGTGGTTTGAATCCATAGTTAAGCCTTTCCAGTATTCACACCAGAAAAACCTTCTTCTTAATCCCCACTTCCAATCTCACACAAAGGTGGAAGGTGACCCTGATGAGACAGGCACTCTCTGTCCAGCAGGAAGATGGACAAGAACATGCTAAAGCCAGGTGCTTTCAGTAGGCTGGAGGGACTCTACCCAGCATGTTTCAGTGTTTCCTTCACATTTATCCATTAAATAAGTTACTACAAAAGAGTAATGGAGTGAAAGTAGGGCAACGACTCTCCTCCATTATTTCCAACAAGTCCAAGAAAGCAACAATCCACTTGATAATGTATGGAAAGAGAAATAAATGGTTTTAGTCAGACTACTTACTAGATTTGAATTGTAGCTTTGTGTCTATCATCTGTGTGATCTTGATGGAGTTATTAAACAGCTTTTATTCTGTTTTATAGAACCGGGATACAAATATCTACTTCCTCACAGAAAGAAATTTAGATTTGTATGTAAAAATCCTTTCTTGTTCTTCCATACCTAAGAAGCCCATTCTTGCCAGCTGCTGTGGCTGCATTCTGAACAGTGAAGTATTGACAGGTGTGATGTTCACCATTTCTAGGCCTGGCCCTTAACACCTCCTAGGCAGGCATCCACACTCTCTTTTCTTGTGCTCCAGTCTGATCCAAATGATCCCAAAGAGGGACTTGAACCACCAAGACATTGCCAAACTGCTAGGTAGAAAGTTGGGGCCCTGAAGGCTTCAGTGCAATGCTACCCTTTTGGTATGTATTGGACCATGATATGAGTGCAAATTATTTATTACATTAAAGCCATGGAAGTTTTTGGGTTGCTTATAACAGATATTAGCATATTTTGCTTAGTGCACCAAGAGTAGTCACAGAGATAAAATGGAATAAAATATAGAAAATGCTCTTTGCCCTCAGAAGGGCTAAATGAAAATTTGATTACTTCCTTCTGACTCTCTGCAATCAGCTAGTGTATCAGATTAGCACAAATCTTTAATAAAAGACCAAACATAACTGGAGTAGGATCAAGAAAAGGAAATTACTTACAATTTTTTACATCAGACAAGCAATAGTTAGAGAATAACTTATACATGCAATGAATTAAATATAAAATAATAATAACAATGATAACAAAACATCTAACTTTTCTGAACCATGATTCTTTTAAGGAAAATAATTGTTAGCTGGTTATAGCATATATTGTTTATGTTTATAACAATGATTTATTTTTGAGATGAAGGTAAATCTAAATGTGGTTTTCTGAAATATTCCTTATGTTCTTTGGATAAACTCATATATAAGTTAGTACATTCTGCTTCATAATTCAAAGTGTCATAACAAAATTTCAACTTTGTAGTATGATTATATGGACTTTATAAAGTAGAATATGTATTTCAAAAGACATATTATTTCTTATAAATCAAATGCAATTTTTTTAGGTATTCACAGAAATAGAAATAAGGACTACACTACGCTACATGCAATACAAGGGGATAGAACTGGGCAGAAAAGAAAGAATCAAAAAAATGATCTCCCTACTTCCTGTTATCTATCTTTTATTTTCACTCTATTTTGAGGAGTTTCTTATATAAGAGAACCATGTGATATTTAAATTTGTGTGTCAGACTTATTTCACTTAATATTATCTTTTTCAAATGAGAGATGTAGGGAAGGGGGAAGGAAAGGGCATGGAAAAAAAGAAAATGGAAAGTTAGAATCATTCCTCTTCCTGCTTTTCCCGTGGAAGTAGGAAACAGAACAGTGTGATTCTGATCAAAAAAAAAACAAAAAGAATAAAAAAAGAAATCATCTTTTGTGATATGTGACTTTAAAACTTTTTTTTCAGAATCACTGGGAGATGTGGCATTGCTAGTACCTTCCAGGATGCTCAAGCTTCTTTTCTTTGCTAAGGTACTGAATCTCCATCCTCTTTTGTTTCCCAACTATCTCAGTCTTATTAAAAGCCTTAACCATTACATGTATGGATTACTAAGGAGTTCCTAACATTACTCTGAAATTAAATTGGTTTCTTGTACACAAATGCTATTAACTAATTTTAAGAAAATAAAAGTTGAGTTACCGCTACTCTTTTACATATAGGTGTCAAATAGATTCTTTTGGTTACAGCTTATTAAAAATAAAACCTTTGCTGCATTTTTTCCTACATTCTAATTTTCAGAGACACAGAGGCAAACAAGACAAATTTTCTGCCTCTTCTCAAAGCATCTAGGGGGTACTGTCTATGAGATGTCCACTAGGGCCAAAAGAAATTTTAAATTATATCCCCAGACTACATATCCTGCTACCTGATAAACAGTTTAGCTTATTACTCTATAAATGTGTTTGTGCGCAAGTATATGAAATCTACTATTGTTTCTTTATACTATCTATATAAAACATTGTTTTCTGAGTCTCAAAAATTTCATGTACTTTTTATAAGACAAATGAATGTAAGTTACTGTGGCAAAATTTTCTCCTAGCTTATGGAACAAAGAAGTAATTGTTCCAACTGCATTGCAGAGGAGAGGGAAAGTTGATCATTTGAAAATGTAGGAGTTAAATTATAGAATATCTGTAGCAAATGATAGAATACAATTATTAGTCTATTGCCTTTACCCTTTTCTTTAAGTAAATTATATACAATAAAATAATTCAGTATTTTTATTCATTCTCATTAAAGTAGATTTAGATTGAATATTACAGCATAGATAAAATTCATTTCATCTTGTAGTACTTCTCTACTTTTTCATTTCAGGTGTCTTTAGCAAAAGCCATCATTTCAGTCTATTGTTGATACTGTCATGTCAGATTATCTCTTATTCTATCTAATATGTTCTCACTAGCACATAGAATTTCATGAAAGAAGAAATGAAAAGCTATATTATAAACTTCATATAAAATGTTCGTTGAAATAAGAATAATTTTGACCTAATTTCTTTGTTTAGAAAGAAAAAATAATTATTAAAACTTGTTTCCTTTCTTTTATTTGACATACCAATTTTCTATACTGTTGGCAAAAGAAGGCACAGTTTTCATACATAAAATTAGCAGAAGATGTTCAACAGTGACTTAACATTTTCAATAATGGACTTGATTGTAGTCAATTTAAATAAAACCCAATCCAAACCACATTTGTTAAAATCCTTGCCCTACTGGATGTTAGTATTGAATTGGTCATGTCAGCTAAGAATTACCAAATCTAATCACCAATGCGGTAATATCTTTTAAATATTAGTTATAAATCTATGACATTAAAAAGTGCAATACTTGCTTATATTTACTCTATGAATTTGTTTTTCAGGAGCTAGCATCTATTATTTTTTGCTTATTACCTAAACAGAAATTTACTCTGACAAGACTTATTATTAATATATCACCCTTTGATGCCCTCTTTCATAAATTACAGAGCTTGATAAATTAGAAGAGTTCATTTTGTATTTTAGGAAGAAATAAAAAACTTATGGTGGTTCTATAACACAGAAAACAAGTCTATTGAATGCTATATTAGGAACACTAGCTCATGTCATCCACAAGGAAATAAATGTCAATGGTTTTCCTAAAACTAATCTAATTTAACACCAGCCCAGTCATTTTTATTATTATTACTAAGGCCCTGAAGAACTCAATTCCTCCATGATCTTAAATGTATTCTCTCTTATATTGTTTCCTAATGAGTATTTAGCTTCAAACTTTTAAAAACGAAACAGTAACCACAGGTACAAACAAAATGAATCAAAATAGAAAACATATTATTTGATCTTGTCTAATGAATACTGAGCTTAGTTCTAGTATTCTGAAAAGTGGGAAGGGAGAGATGGTACCAGGAAGTTAGCTCTGTGGATTTTTCTTGAGTTGTCATAAATAGCATTATAATATTATATAAAAATTTATCTAATATAATTATAAAAATTACCATTAAAATATGGAGATATCTAATAAGTACATTTTAGGGGCTCATTTTATAAGGTGAATGAATTTATAGGCAAATTCAAACGTGAAGTAACTACAGGTCATGAAGTTTTTCTATTGTTCTTTTCAAGCCTCCATTTTACCATGTTCTCCTATAGGTATCAGTTGCTCTTTAAGTAGTCTACACTTTTGAAAAAGGGAAAATAATAGAATAACAGTAATAAAAAGATTTACTGTTATCATTCTAGAGTCATAAAAGCTTTTATTTTTCTACTGATGTTGATATAAACTAAAATATTAAAAGATTCCTGTATTCTGAAATGTTGAGTCAGAGGAATTTCAGTAGAACATTTTCTTGGCAATGCTGTAAAAATGTTTGGAAATTAAACTCTGTAGTTTGAACCCTATGCTGATAAAATAAAATGGAAATTAAAAAAAATTATTTTGAGTTATTTTATATTAAAATATATGGAAAATATTTAAACACTTTATTTTGTAAAAGAGAAAAAGATAAAAGTCAATAACGTAAGCATAATAAATGGCAAAATAACAAAAGTTTTACTTCTGATACCAGGACTAATGAGAGAAAGACTATTATCATCATTAATTTCAACATTATATGAAAATTTTCAACAGTTTAAAAAAAAACAAGGGGCTGGTGAGATGGCTCAGTGGCGTAAGTGCCTGCCCGGCAAGCGTGAGGGCCTGAGTTCAACTCCCGGAACCCACATACAAAAAAGGGGCCGGTGATATCGCTCAGTGGCATGGGTGCCTGCTGGTGCACGAGGTCCTGAGGCCGACCCCGGTACCCACAAACAAACAAACAAACAAACAAACAAGAAGAGACATAACAGGATAAATACCAAAAACAATTAAATAAAACTCCCTCTCTTTGAAATAACCTGTTTAGAAATTTTTTTAAATTTACAGAAAAATTATTAGAATTAGTGAGTGACTTCAAAATTTCTATCAATAATTAGAAAATAGCATAGAAAAATATTATGAAATTACAAGAGTGTGGAAATATACCAGACTCTTGAGGTTAAATGGAACAAAAACTTTGAAAGAGCTCTGCATAGAAAATAATGGAGTAAATGGGAAAATGAATTAAGTTTATAAATTGGAAGACTCAATATTTTAAAAAGGTTAATTCCCAAACTGATCCATAAATTCTATGAAATTCTGATAAAAATGGCAACTGGTTTTATTTGTGCATGTACTAAATGCATGTACTAAAGATGTACTTCAAAAATGATCTTGAAGTTTAATGGCCAAGGATATTTATGTTATATATTTGCAATGAAAAGAAAAGCAGGTCAGAAAGCTCTACTCTACCAGCCATTAAGACTTAGAAATAGGACTACACAATTTAAGAGATTATACACTAAGGGAAGAGATTGGTAAATTTGATTATGTTAAATTAGGATTTTCTGTTCATCACAAGACACCTATAAGAGTGAAAATGAACATTGAAAATGGGAGAAAGTAATTATAATGCATAAAACTAAAAAGAGATTCTCATTCAGAATCTGTAAATTCAATAATAAACAATTTAGATCATTCAGTAGAATAAAGGTAAAGGTAAAACCTTGAGTAGGCACTTCAGTAAAGAGTATAATCCTATGGTCAACAATCATGAAAAGTGAACCAACTTCATTGGTCATCAAAGAAATGCATATTAAAGTCACAGTTAAAGCACACTAACATCTGCCTGGTAACTAAAATTAAGAAAGATAATACTAAATACTGCAAGAATATGAACCTATAGAAGCATCATAATATTCCTAGGGTGAGGGCATAAATGTAAATATGACTCCTTATGACTACCCTAAAACTGGAGTGGCATTTACTAATTTGAACATGTTTACCTTATGACCCAACATTTCCACTCCTAAGTATATAACGAAAAGAAATGGATGTATATGTATGTTAAGAAGGCACTGACTGGGCCGGTGAGATAGCTCAGCGGCATAAGCACCTGCCTGGCAAGCACGAGGTCCTGAGTTCGACTCCTGGTACCAACATTAAAAAAAAAAGGCACAAATGTTTGTAGCAGCATTATTCAGAATCACCAAGACTAGAAAGTTATCTCAAATACATTAAAATTTGTCTATATAATATAGTGATGGAATTAAATGAACTCTTAGATATATGCAACGATATGAATGAATCTTATAAACATTATTTTGGATGAAATAAATAAGCACCAAAGATCACACAGTCTTATGACTCCTTTTACATTAAGTTCACAAAAGGCAAGGCTACTTGGTGGGATCAGAAGTCAAAGATATCAGGACTTCTGAAGATGAACAAAATCAGGACTGGAAAGAGCTCTGCGGTGCTAGCAATATTTCACTCTTCCATATTTTCACCTTGGGCACAGGAGTGTTTTTTTCGGGAGAATTAACTGAGCTCTACATGTGTGATTTGTATATGTTTCTATATGTGTCATGTTTCAGTGAAAATGTTATAAAAGTGGCTTTCTTTGTGCTGCCTTCATCTCTCAATGAACTATGTTACTCTTCTCTTCAACTGCCAAGTGCCTGGAAAGAATAATCAATGTTTCTTGTTTTTCACTATGTTTTTAAACCCCTCTCATTCTCAAACCATTACTATCTGGCTTCTGCCCTACCAGTCTGAAGGCACTTCCACCAAAGTCACCAGTGACCTCCTAATTGCCAATTGTCTGTTTCCCGTCTTCATCCTACTTGACCTCTCCGTGGCAGATGACACTGGTGACCACCCTCATTTGTAAGCCTCTCTTCCCTTGTGCTCTCCCTTGTTCGCTTCCCTTTTGGACTATTTCAATTTAGCCATCCTCCTTTCCAGTTTGGCTCTGAAAAACTTGTATTTTCTAGCTATACTACTTGGGTTGCTCTAAACCCAGAATTTAAACCTCTCTGGAGTCATGTTTTCTGTGCCTCAAAGTCATTTTTTAACAAACCGGTAATGATTTGCTATTGCATAAAATCAGTAGATTTCACACACATGAAATATTAGATTTCTGGCATTAGAAAATTAAAACACTTGGTATCTAGGCATTAACCTTGTTGTGGAGGCAACAACATTTGAGAGCTGAATAATTTGAGCTCTTTCATGCAAGACAAGACCCTCCTTCACTGTACACTCATATAACCTGCTTGGGCTCCCTAAATCACTTGCACATCTTGCCACCTTTACACATCCTTGCCTTTAGAGCAGAGCTTCTCAAACAGTGCAGATGTTCACCTGGGAGAACTATCCACATGTTTCTGTTACATACAAGGCATTGATTGAGTAGGGTCCAAGAAAAAGCACTTAAAAACAACCAACATGATTTTGCTGCAGATTGTCAATGGAAAACAGCATTCTAGGGGATTTCTTTAAATCTTGTCTCAGTCTCAAATGACCTTTTTTTACAGGTGATGTAGATAAAAAAATAATCATAATAATATGTTCAGGCATCCCTCCCTGGAAGGCTGATTCTTGCTGTTCCAATCTCTGTGAAGTCCACAGTCTTAACCAGGTATGGAATATCAGGCTTCTGGATATTGGGCCAATCCACTCTCTTGCTAAACAGGAAATATGCTCAATAGTTAAGCAGTAGAATTAGGCAGAGAGAGAAGTATGAAGCCAGAGGTACAGAAACTGGGAGAAACCAGGAAGCAGTAGGAATTTTTGAAACAGGAACATGAATAACAGTGTTGGTGTCAGCAATTTGAGGCACATGAACACAGCCACTTTTGAAAAGATGCTTTAGTATTAGCAGATAGGTATTCTCTAACAATTCTGTACACCTGAGGGTCATCTTGTAACACATTTTATTAGAGCCTAATACAGTAGAGTGTGACCATAAAATGAGCTTCAGTCAACTTCATAGTTTGAAAATGGTCTTGATTCATTCAACAAACCAGTTAGATTAGAAGTTATAATCTGTTGGTGTCATCAGTCTCTGTAACTATGGACATAGTGATGTTTACCTGCGGCTGTTGAGATGGATCATTGTCTTGATTCAGCACTAGGAGTGTACTGGATCAGTATGGTAGAAAGAAAAGAAAACAAAAGAGTTGACAGTAATAGTGAGTGATTTTATACGTAGACCATGAGTTCATTCCTCAATAGTGAATCCAGAAGAGGTCTACTGACTAGGAATGAAAGAGTCAGGAAAGTGGTAAATTTCATGACACTTAAGAACATGTGGATAGGTATGATAAAAAATAAAGGACAATTATGGCAAAACCATGGCATCTACACTCTTGAGTCATGGACATTATCAATATGATGAAAACACTCTGAATTGCCAAAAATTTATCTCTTTAAAAAAACACTTTGAGCATAAAATAGTTCAGTCTGAATAAACAACCACAATAATAACAATATATGCAGGGACATTGAATAGTTTTTGGAACGAGTTTTACATATTTCATATAATTTATCAAAACAACTCACAAGGTAGAGTGGAAAGAAACTATCATCTCCTTTTGATAGATAAGAAGCAAGAGGAGACTAGCCTAATGTAACAAATTAATAAGAGACAGAAATAGCACTAGAGCCCATGAATCTCCAATTTACTTTTAATATTTTCAATGTTTTATAAAATTATGGAGTTACTGAGGAGGACTAGTGAATCCCTCTAGTAGGCTACAATTGTTGTTTTCCAATTATAACTTCACTTTATCATGTATGTTCCCCATTAATGCTCACTAGAAAATGTCATCATTCAAAATTATCAGCACTTTATTAGAGTTGTTTTGTCATTAGAAAAAAAAAGAACAGGGCCGGTGAGATGGCTCAGCGGCTTAAGCACCTGCCCGGCAAGTGCGAAGGCCCGAGTTCGACTCCCGGAACCCACATACAAAAAAGGGGCCGGTGATATCGCTCAGCGGCACGGGCGCCTGCTGGCACGCGAGGTCCTGAGGTCAACTCCCTGGTACCCACAAAAAAAAAAAAAAAAAAAAAAAAGAACAAAAAACCTAAGACTTTTGTCTCTGAATTTTTCATTGCTTATGTTTGCAGGGTAAAATTAACTAATAGCACTGACAAGAATCTTTGTTCTTTGTATCTCTTTGTATTTTTGGTAGGAATAACAAAATGTATGTAAGATACATATGTGTGAATTCATATATGTGTTGGAACTCTAATTGCTCATATAAAACAAGAATACTGAGAACTGCTTCACAAATTTTGTATTTGATTTTTCAACTTTTTTTTCTGGAATATTTTAAGGGCTCTTCATCAACTACTTGTAGAACAGAGCTTCGATGTAGGGAGCAAGTCTCTAGAATGATACCAGGAGGCAGACATCATAGTGCATATCTGTATTTTCAGCATTCTGGAAGGCTGAGGCAGAAAGATCACAAACTGGAGCCCAGATTGGGAATTTAACAACTTAGTGATACCGTGTGTTAAAACATAAAATAAAATAAAATAAAATAAAATATTAGAAAAGAGGGGCTGAGGAAGTAGCTCAGGGTGAAGGCCCCAGGTTCAATCTCCAGTACCATCAGAAAGGAGAAGGGGGATGAATCACAAAGTGAAAACTGTAAAAATATCTTAGCATACTTTCACTTAATTTCCATCTTTATTTTCTGCAGAATGTATTTCAGAGATATAGGGGAGAGGAAGCAACATCTGTAGTCTGAGATGAAGTCCTATACGTGCATGGGACTGCCTAGCCATAGAGCTGTATCCAAATGAGTAAAAGGTTCATAGCTATTTTACTCAGTTTTATCACCTACAAAATGGATCAAATAAGAAATTATCTATGGAAGTATTTCATAGATTATGGAAAACACTTTACAAATAATGTGTTCCATGTGGAAGAAAGCATATGCACTACAGAGTCGGGTGTATCATTTCCTTGCTGTTTCACTCAGGAAATTGTTTAATCTCTCTAAATATTAATTGTAATTTGTAGATAACACATGATGCTAGATATTATCTTAATAAACTTGATTTTGTGTCAGACCATGTGTATAATCTGTATTTTGATTTATAAATTATAAATTTTAACCTAGAGTACAAGTAACAAGATAATTTGTAGTGTCTCAGCTTTGTTACAAACTAAAGAATGTATTCTTTCATATCAAATTCTTATAGAATGCTATCTATGATCACAGATTTTTTAAAATTTTGTAGTAATATGTAAATAAATGTGCAATATCTGGCTAATACATATACAAAGTTTGTAATAACTTCCCCATCAGATTTTTTCTTTTATATAAGTTGGTTGTCTCTAATTATAAGTCAGATGTTCTTTTCAACGACAACATATATTTCTTCTTGGTAATCATATAAATACCACTATAATTACATACTGAGGTTCAGAAACCAAAACATATTCTGATTTTGATCTAACATTTGACATGAAGGATAGCTCTGACACAAAGTATAATCAGCAAGACTAGAATTGATAACTCAATCACCAAGGCTGATTTGCCTGGTTTTTAAAAGGACAAGAAAATCACCTTTATTGCAGCTTACAAATAATATCCAGGTTCAATGGTGGTAACTGCAGGTGTCTCATTCTAGCATAGTGTGAGTTACTCCTTAATGTGAAAAGTTGCATTTCTTCCAATCCATTTTCAATGTTGCTCTCAGATGTATGCACCAAATGTATTTCCCCTTTAAAATGCGTCAGTGGCTCTCCACCATTTTTAGTATAAAATTTGTACTTCATATCAGGGCTCTGTCTTCCCCTCTACTGTTATTTTCTCTTGGTATTCATCTAGGATTTCTTCAGTCATAATCATGCCACTGCTTTGTTCCTTTATACATACTTCTTCCTCTACCAAGCCTCTTTCCTCACTCTTCAAAACCCCTGAAATTCCTTTCCCAACTTTTTGTTTTTGAGTTGGCTTCATTCTTCAACATTCCCATAAAATTATGTGCCTATTTGGATCACGTAGTTTACCTTTTGCGCCATACTTATTAGTTACCTTTTTTTTTTTTTAATATGTGGGAACCGGGAGTCGAACTCAGGACCTTGCACTTTCCAGGCAGGCCTTTATGCCGCTGAGCTATATCACCAGCCCTAGCTGCCTTTTCTGATAGAACATAAATGTCTTATGGGCAGGAACCTTATCCCCTTTGCAGATCTTATTGTAATATTACAGGTTGAAGGGAGGAGTGGAAAACGGGGAAAAAAAGAATCAAGATATTCGGTACAAGTACAAATTCCCTACAATGACTGTGATCATTATGTATATCAAAAGCGTACCAATAAAGTTAATTTAAAAATATTGCAGGAAGCACAGCAGGTGCTGGGAAGACATCTGCTGAATGAATGATTGAATGCAGTAGACATTAACTAAACACAAAATTGGATTAAATATTTGAAAGACACAGATGCTGACCAGGTTGGATTTATCAAATGTTTAGTTAACTATTTGGAAGTTTTGGGAACAAATGCAATATTTTCTTTTAAGAAAATTGTTGGGAGAAAAAGCAGTGGGACTTCTTATTCTACCCTAATGTCTAAGGTTAGAAAGAGGCCAGGAGAGTTAGTCAAAGTTCTGTGTTTGTCGGGGAAAGAGATAACTTTGGAGTGAAATTCCCTGACAGTCTTACCTTTCAACACATGTATCAAGTTTCCCTATTTCTCATCTTCTCCAAGTTTCCCTATTTCTTTTCTTCCCCAAAGGCACTGACTAGCCCACTGCTGGGTTTGTACTGAACACCAGGTGGCTCTGATGAAGCCACAAAGAGATAAGCACAGCTTTTCAGGGACACATGATTCATTTTCTCAAATTTCACCCATTTATACATGTAGGATAATAGTATAGCCTGCCTCATAGAGAGATTGGAGGATTAAGGAGCTCAGAGAGATAATAAACATAAAAGAACATTAAGCAGCTCTTCCAGGATTCAGTCTGAGACAGGAGGAAAATGCTTTGTTTATGCCCCTTCCCATTTGCCCATCCTGCATCTCCAGCCCATGCTCCATATACACAGATTCTAAAGAGCAAATACAAGAAATGCAGTGCAAGTGCTGGGACTTTTTGCTCAGGCCTAACCTACAATATTATAGCATATTTGTGCAGGTTATCTATGCTAATGATATTTCCCAAGCGCCAACTGCACTAACCTCACAGGTATACAAACCAGATAAGAAGCCCCAGGTGTTCCTCTCAAGAAATACTTATTGGATCGAGGCAGCCATGATAACCCTTAAAACCAAGGACATGAAAGCTGTCCCACTTTTGATGATCTGGTTGGGATTATCCATTTTGTGGACTTGTAGGAACACATTTGAGAAATCAAATTTCCTTACACAAAAGTGACACTGGAAATATAACTGCAGAATAAATGTAAATAAAATTGGTAGAAGTTATTTTCTCAACTATCAAGAGATTTTTGGCTCTCTTATCTCACACCATTTTTATAAGTTTATGTTTGATAGCTGCTTGTTAATGCCCATATTGTCATATTGTGTTAACTGATGAAAGCAAGCATAACGTGGTTCCAAAAAATGCATTTATTTTCTTTTAAAAGAGAAGCAACAATAAGGAAAATTTTATTTTTTGTGGAAAATGGGAAAGATCAATTGTAATTAATTAATTTTGGTTTTGTTTTTGATTTTTAGCACCGAAGATCAAACCCAGGGCTGCAAACACACTAGGCAAACACCCTCCTGCTGAGCTATATCCCTCGCCCTCAGGAAGCAGAAGATTAAGAGTCCACTAAGTGGTGCCGAAAGCATCCGTAGATATGATAAATATGAAGTATATTTTATTTATATGTGAAGATAAAGGGAAAAACAAGAATTCTGATAGGATCGCAAGAAATTAACAAAAATAATTCAGAAAGTTGAAAAAAATCCTAGTTTTGATACAGAATTCTGAAGTTTTTTAATTTAATTTTATTCATTCGTTGCTCATGATTTTTCTGAAGGTAAATAAAAAAGAAACTGATGTAACAATGGGAGTTTAATGAATTACATTTTTGCTGAGAAAGATTTCATTTTTTGTTAATCTAAAATGTTTCTCATCATTTCTAGTAATATATTAGAGTGTCTAGCCTTTATCCTATGAAACAGAAGTCTTATAGAATTCATATTCTAATTATCGGAATGCAAATTAAGTACAATTTGTAATATTTTCAGCTCTATCCTTGGGCCAGCACTTTTGTACTATGGCTAAGGATTTTTCAATAAATTCTTTTCACACAATTGGTAGTCTTGGAGTTAGCGTGGCCATTCACTTTATCTCTGGAATTAATAGATATATGTCAAATATATTAGTGTCATTTCCAAAGCTGAAAAGCTAATAGTTCATTTAGATCCATTGTTTTTCCTACTGTAGAATGATTTGTTTCACTCAAGATTCCATAATCCTGGCCTGGAAAATGTTTAATTGTCTCTTTATTTCTCTGATTATCTTGTTAGCAGAAGTTTTAAAAACACACTGACATTTAAGTAATTTTATAAATCATGATATATACTTCTTTATTTTTTGCCAATAGTGTATCATTGAGTCTCTTTATTTTTCAGTGTGCTTCCAATATAATTATTTTACTATTTCTATCTTTCAATTGCGAAGAACTTGTTTTGAACTTCAGAGTCATTTTGGACCCAGCGGTTGGCCCATTTTAAACTATTTTGATATCTTGATTTAAAAATAAAGTGGCCCATGTTCTCTATATTTTCTAGCAGGAAATGTATACTTACTTTTTACAACTGTTATTCTATCTTTGATTTAAAATGTTTTGTTTTTAGCAATTTCACTGGTATCATTCTGCAGTTCCATATTGGGCTCAAGGGTAAATGGATACAATTTTGCAGCAACTTCTCAAATGTGTTTCTAGTCAGTATGATGCAGCTCCTTTCCATTAAGTAGATATTTCCAGTTTTCCATTCTGTACTCGAAAGCTCATTATTTTGCATTTACCTGGGGTAAACTATATTTGCCATGTATTATCACAGACACTTAAACGTCCTCAGTATTGACGTGTGCCTTATAATATTGCTCTTCCTTGCTTTTCTGGTCATTTAAAAATAATCTGCAAACAAGCAGGGTAAAAGTGACCCCTGTTTGGTTCTATTTATTTATTTATTTATTTTATTTTGTCAAGGGAGATAAATTCTCAACAAATGTAATAGTAGGAAAAAATAATGGTGGGATAGATTTGGTATCTTGACTCTTGGCTTTTACATGTGTACTATTGTTTACTTGCATGTTACGGTAATAATAACAGTAACACAGAAGGTCTGAAAGGAGCTAGTAGGAGTTGTTCACAGTACCCCATCCAATAAACATGTGATTACTATTTCACTGCCTCCAATGTACAGGGGAAACATCTTTACACATTTCTGTGAATGGGCTCAAAGACTTACACATGAATTAAAACTATGCTGATAAGTGTAACATAAAGGAAATTATGGAATCAAATTTGTTAACTGAATAAAATAGAATGAATGAAATCATATATATATATATATATATATATATATATATATATATATATCTTCTGTAAATATTATAACGACAGTGATTTTACAGGCCAATAATATTTCCTATCATAATTACTCCAGCAATAAACATTAGTAGGATAAATATCAAGTTAATTTTCTCCATTTCATATGTACCTAAATAGCTTTGCAAAAATTTTCCATTAAAACTGATTTGGAGAGCATGAACATATACCAACTTGCCACGATGGCTATAATCATGTACTGCAAATATGTACTAACAAAAATTTAAAAAATTAAAAAATTATTGCATTTAAGAAAAATCTTTTTTTATTTATTTTTTTTTTTTTGTGGGTACCGGGGGGTCGACCTCAGGACCTCGCGCACCAGCAGGTGCCCGTGCCTCTGAGCGATATCACCGGCCCCTTTTTCGTATGTGGGATCCGGGAGTCGAACTCGGGCCCTCACGCTTGCAAGGCAGGCGCTTATGCCGCTGAGCCATCTCACCGGCCCCTGCATTTAAGAAAAATCTTAAAGCACAGATGCCAAATATATGGCAATATGACCTAATTATTCACTTGTGCTTCCAAAGCAAACATTACTAATTGAGAAAACTTTTTCTACCTTGTCTGGATGGAGTTTTAGAATTCTCAAAATTCCAAGCAACCCAAGCCAATAAATAAGGGTTAGCTCTTGAAATTGGGTATTTTCCATAGTCACATGAAATCTTGACTGGATTATAGTGAGAAGAAGGCAGAGAATGTTTTTCTTCCCTGCAAGCCATCGTGGTAAATTACTCTTTTAATTCAGAGCAAGAAAAACTCTGCCTTTAAACATATTTAGGAATGAGAATGGGAGGTGTTTCAATTGTGAAGCAAGCTTTTTTTTTTTAACAGTCATACATGAGACATGTATTAAAAGAAATGACTTTCTTATCTTAGGTTTCTTATCTTAGGGTTGACTTTATTGTCTTAGGTTATTGATTGCTTAATTTCTTTCAAAATCCAACGTAATTTCATATCAATTGTGTTAGTTTTAAAGTGATAACTATGAAATGACTAGATTTGTGCTAAATAATAGATATAAACTCAAGTAAAAATATCCCTAAGAAGATCAGAACAATTTTGTGAATGGAATATAAAATATAGGCAGATATATTAAAAATGCTATAACTATGTATACACATAGTTACTAAGTCATCGTCAGATACTATTTTCATGCTTCATTTTGATGCTGCTTAATGCAGGATATGTTGAAAATCTATTATTTGGTCTTTTCAAAAGTACCCAGTAAATAACCCTGTGCCCAATTGCATTTTTTCTTAAGATAAAAAAGTAAGGCCTTTAAGATATACAGTGGGTTTCTTCTGGTGTAGCAAAATATATAAAAGTCATTCTTTTAAACTGGTAAGTACTTGATAGCAGATATACTTAGCATGCTTAAGTGGTGTGTCAAGGAAAACAAGACACAATGCATGGAGAATCTTTTTAGCTTCGTGGAAAGGGTGTCTAAACCTCCAGGAGGATGACACAAAATGGATATTTTTATTCATTCTGGATTGGAGCTAATCTCTTGTAAGGCCAGCACATATGTGCTCAGTAATTAATGAGAAGAAATGGCCATCGACCACTCCCTCGGTCCCTCTGAGACCTAGAGTCCTGAGCTACCCCCTGTCTTCATAGAGGAGTTAGTTATCACACACTGTGCTCTGCTTCCTGAGGGGTGATTACACTACTGATCCAGGTGACAGAATCATGGCACTTAAATGTAAAGAAAATGAATTTTTAAAAGATTAGCATAAAACATATATGTGTATCACACACACACACACACACACACATACACACACACTTATTACCATCTTATGCCTGGATATAGTTTTGCCAAGAAGCTATATTTGCACGACTGTGTAAGTGACAGGGGCTGTTATGTGACTAAATATAGGATATAATACTGGATTCAGATATGTTCCATAATGAAGAACACCTTTGAGATTTCTCTTCATTTGTGGCTCAATAAATGGAAACACTTGTTCCAATGGCCTAATTCTTTCAGTTTTACTCATTTAATATAGGCAGTCCAGAGGGCTAGAGACCCAAGCCAGCAAGATGCCAGTTTATCTTGGACCACACAATAGGAAGTAGACCGAAGACCGATAACCCTGCACGTTCAGATGTCCTGGGAGGAGATGTCAGATCAGATCAGATCGAAAAGGCAACCTGATAGAAAAAGAAGAGAAAAATCCTATTCTAACTTCTGTCAAGCATTCATTAGTTCTTTAAATTTGTAGCAAGTATACATATATCTTACATATAGCCATTTATTCTTTTAGAGTATACAAATAAGAGTTGGGTTAGGTTTGAAAGAAAATTTACATTATTGTTCTGTGATTCTGAGATATATTTTTAAGCCTAGTTTGGTCATCTCCTTGTAGTACAGAAGGGGTACTAGTAATAGAACACTGTATGTTACATTTCCAGTGTTAGAGTTTTGAGACGGACTCGATCAAGCAATATTTCTTCCATATACTAGTCTATATAATATCACATTTTTAGTCTAGCAAAGGAATATGACAGAAACTACCTCACTGGCATTGTGAAACACAATGAGATAATGCTTGAATTATTAGCTTTCTATATGATGCATTTTCTGAAAATATGGATAATGCAGAGCACAATGACTAGCACTCATTTATCTTTTAAATACTCTTCTGGGACCTATGCACAAGAATAGAAAAATAGAAAAAAGTTTTCTAACTTTGTCAGTCTTCTGAAATCAAAGGTTTTCTTTTACTTACCGAGACATTTACAATGACAGCAGCTTGCCTTCAATTGATAAAAAGTAATCTTTATAACACTGACCAGGTATTGACACTGATATTTAGGCAACCTAGAGCTTCTCCACAAACACCCAGCAGAAAGTCTAGTGTTCAAGGAGAAAGTAAGTTTTCTAGGTGTCAGATTCTCCAGGCTGTTGCTCCAAAGGAGGTCACTGCCCAGAGTAATGAGAACAGTTGGGAATCCCTCCTATTCTCTATTGCCTGAAGGTCAACAGCCATCTGGTCTAACCCATGCTGACTTTCCAATTGAGAGCAAAAACAGATTTTCTATCATGTCCAAGAACAAAGGGCATGACTGCATTGTTGAAAATGTAGACAACACATTTGCCTTCATCATACAGAGTGTGTATCTCAATTTTTTGCAAATGCATTCCTTGGCAAAAGTTTCCTGTAATTAAGAGGCTGAAGAATATGGGAGAAAAAAAGAAAAGATAAGCCATACACTCATAGACTTTTGGAATAAGGCAACTGAAAAAAAATGAAGAGGTTGTCTTTGAGTAATAAATCCAAGAGGTATTTTTCAAGTATAGAGAATAAATCTACCACTCAGTGAGCTGTGAACCCTTCCCAAATCATGAAACAAGTTATATACATTAGCACTATGCACTCTGAGCCCTTTTTCTCTGTCTCCACAAAGAAATCTGACATTCTGGACAGAGCACTGACAAACACATTAAAATTTCTAACTATGAGTGTTCTTTTATTTTCTTGGCAGACCACATGCTGATCCAGCAGTCATCCATTTTTTTCCCTTACCTAGATATTGGTTAACAAATATTATCTAGTGATAAAACTCTCCAATTTTCTTATAACAAAAATTTTAAACAGGAAAATGCTGAACTTTAGTAAGATATTTTTATCTGCATTAGATAATTCAGACATATTACAGAGGTTCCTGCACTTGGTGAAATATTTAAAATAAATATCCAAATACTAAATACCTTTTTCTTTCCAATTTATTTGAAGGATATTGAGTATGTTACAATTAATTTCATATGCTGTATTAAGACAGTCCTTTTATATGCTCAAAACTACAGGGGTCTCCTTAACATCCCTAAGTAATTCCATTTTGCAGTACAAGGAACATTGTTAAGGTTCAAAGTTTATAAAATACACCCTCTTTGATCTTTGCTCTTTATTGAAAGACAGCATTCAGATACCAGCAAAGTATTTTTCTTCACATACTTAATTTCTCCTAAAGGAAGATATAATTAAATAGAATACTCTAGAATAACAAAGCGGACAAAAGAACTGGCAATTCTTGTAAAGCTTTCTTCATTCCTGCATCTAAAAGCTGTTTGCCTTGGGATTTAAAAATTGAGAAAACAAGTTGCTGACCCTAGAATTGAACAATCACAGTAGTATATTTTTGTTTTGTTTTGTTTTGTTTTGTTTTATTTGTTTTGTTTTGTTTTGGTGATGCCAGTATCAAAAAGGAACCTGTGCCAGATGAAGGCAAACTTTGCAGAGTGGCATTTTATATACCTTATTATAATTGATGGTCCAGCATATATAATATGCTTAATAATGCTTAACAATGAAAGAAATTATTAGATGCATGCAAGTAATGAAACTATAGATGTAGAAAGAAAAAAATGGCTTTCTTTTATACTCGCAGCTTGTTTCTGAGTCTCTCTGTTTGCAATTGGTCTTTGTAACCCTTGATTTATTCAATCATTCATTCAGCAAATATTTATTAGTAGTCTGTTATTGCCATATTTAATGATAAACAATAGAGTTTTGCTTATGTACACTGCCTCTTTTAACACAGATTATAGTTCATTGCTAAAGGTTCATTGCAAGGCATTTAGAGCCCCTAGCAAAAGTCTTGACAAATTTAGTTCATTAATAACTTTAAAATAAGCATTTGAAATTTCAAAACATAATCTTGTGTGTGCTTGTGAAAAAGAAACAGCAGATATTCATGGCCAGTCTCTCACAACCTCTCTCAAGTTTTGCTAGATGATTGCAGGAGCCTCACTCTATTCTGCAGGAATAGATCAGGTGAGGACACATTGGAAAGGCAGCTATCCACAAGCCAAAGATAGAGGGTTCAAGAGAGACCAAATCTGCCGCACTTTGATATTGGGCTTGTAACCTCCAAAATTGTGAGAAAATAAGTTTCTGTTGAAGTAACTCAGTGTGTATTTTCTCATGGCAGCCATAGCAAAGAAATACATGCATTCCTCCATTAACAACTACCTATTTTACTGCTCTTTGGACTTATGAGGAAGGCACACTGTTTGGACTTAGGAGAACTCACAACCCCCCCCCCCTTTTTTTTTGGTATAGTTCTGTACATCTTATTTATAGAGCCTCAATGTCATTTTTTTTGGTACAGTATATGTTGCTTATACAGTATTGAAATTTTTGCTGGTTGTATTGTACAATACTGTAGTTTTATGTTCTGTTACACATTACAATACTTCAAGTAAGAGTTATAGGAAAGTTAATAAAAGCAAAGTCATCAAGTTGGAGTTTCCTCTGACCGTTTATTTGTTCTGAATATTGTAATGTACATACTATACAATTCCTCATTTAGTGACCAATTCATTTAATGATCTAATTGCCAGAATGGAGCTATGTTGTTGAACAAGGAATGTCTGCATGAGGAAGAATAAAAAATAAAGACCATATTTTTAAAAAAATCAATTATAACATACAAGACCACATGCCCTCTTGGACCTAAATTCCAGAGTAGAGAAATAATATAAATAATAAAACAGCAAACTGTATAATATATGAGATAATAACTTCTATGAAAAAATTAAAATAAATAGGGTTAGGGGCTCAGCAGGGCTGGGGCAGTGGGTAACAGACTCTAGTATTTAAAAGGACAGACAGGGAAAGGGTGACTGAACAGTTGAGAGAAATGGGGAAGTCAGTCTTGTGGTTAACTGGGGAAAGTGTTCCAGGAAGAGATAAGAAGATGTTATGTTTTGGATCTAGAATGTTCTCTAAAACTCATGTGCTCAGAGATGGGAGCTTTTAGAAGGTGATTGGATAATGGGGGCGCTATACTCATCAGTGTATTCAACCACTAATGAGTTCTTAGAAGGTGGGGCCTGGTTAGAGGTGAGTCACTGGGAGCTTGACCTGAAAGAGTATAGTTTTTGTCCCTGGCTCCTCCCTTCGTGCTTCCTGGCTGCAATGATGTGAGCTGCTGTCTTACACTCACGTCCTCCACCATGCTATTTCTGTCCTAGGTCTAGCTGATCTGGGACTGTAACCATACGTCAAAATAAACCTGTCCTCCTTTAACTTTTGTGTGTCAGGTAGTTTGTCTCAGCAATAAGAAAGTGACAAATATAGAAGAATACAAAGGCTTTGAGGTGGAGCAAAGACATTGCAAGAAGCCCAAGCTGGTGGAGTGTGAGTTGAGACAAAGGACGTGAGACAAAGGACGTAAGTCTCAGCCAAGACAGTGGCCAGGCAGAGGGGGGCCTTGGAGATCACAGATGTTGCAGAGTTTCTAAGGATTTCTTCTGTCCCTGACCAGCTCTTGTTTCTCAATATCTATCTGTTCTATGATGTACTAGAAGATTAATTGGGAAAGTTAATATATCTTAAGTTTCTTCATCAGATACATTACCCAAATGCTAGAGAGTTGAACCAAGTGTCATATTGAAAAAGGATTCAGGAGAAGGGATGGTGGCTGGAAGAAGAGCACAAAATAGGGCTGTAGATAAACACTCAGACATACTACTATGTCCTACCAGGGAGAGATTTGCAGAGGAAGCTGACAGGCGGAAAGTGATCCAAGGAGCTTTCATGATGAAAATAAGGGACTAGGTGACACAAGGAGAGAAAGAAAACCCATTAAAGGAGCTCATAGAAAGGCAAGAAATGTAAATCTAGTGTTTGTTTCGTGAACATCTAGGCAGCAACAAAGTTCATCTCAATATAGGCATTCTGACAATTTCTTATTGTTTATTTATATAATATAAAAATCCCATCAGGTTGTAATTCTTTATAAAGATTTGACTGTTATGGCTTTGAGTACTTACGTATTAGGTGATTAGAGATATGAGAAATAGAAACAAAATATCAAATATCTTAAATCAACTGATTACTTTCATTTCTAATTAAACATTCTCACCCTGACACTCCTGGTTAGGTGTCATTGACCTAACCTTGCAAAAACAAGCATGCAAGGTCAAACTTACTTAAACTTAGGTAGATGTGGGAGCAGATTTATTTTGAAAATAGACCATGTAGTGACATTTCAGTCAATGGTTGACCATGTTATTCAACACTGGTCTTCTAAGATTATAATATGGCTGAAACATGCTTACTGTTTAGTGACATTATAGCTAGAAATGTTCAATAGTGACATGATGAGCCAGAATACATGTGCTTTGTTAATATAACATCATAACACATTGTTTACGTGTTTGTGGCAATGTTGGTATAAACAAATCTAGTGCCCTGGCAGACATATGAAGATATAGCATATCCACAAATTTACAGTACATAATACTTGACAATAAATGATTATGTCACTGATTTATGTATATCCTAGACTATATTTTTATCATTATTAAAGTGTACTTCTTCTACTTAGTGAAACAAGTTTACTATAACACAATATGCTGTGTAAAACCAACAACAGCTTCATCCATCTCATTCTCGTTTACCTCATCTTTTAATTCCATCAAGAGATCATGTCTAGTGATTGACCTAAGCCATATAGTTTGGTCTAAGTGGACTTCTGCACAACCACAGAATAAATTGACTGTATATTTGTTTCCCAGAAGGAAGCCATGTTAAGTGTCACCTAACAGTATACACACATACGCATTACAGTCATATATATACACTATGCACACACATAATTTCTACATGCAAATGCAAATGTATGTAATCTTCAAGTTGGACAATAACTTACAATCTCTTAACCTTTATTGTGTTAATGTGAAATGCAGAGGTAGAGAGTATGAGACTGGCCTATCCTTGGGAGTCCTCCAAGTTAGCTCTATGACCTCATCCCAAATTGATTTGAAGAGACAGAGGTTTCACAGCCAGGGAACCCGTGTTCAGATCTCAGCTCTACTACTTCCTTGCTATGACATTGCACAATACCATACCTTTCTATATGTTAGATTTTCCTTCTATGATGCATGATTTTTAGTCAGTTGCCTAATGACCAAAAATTCTATTATCACAGTATATGCACATTTCTGCATTGTAACTTCGCAGGTTTTGTCATAAAGAGGCGTACTCTCATTGAATCTGGGCCCAGCCTGTAACGTTTCACACAAATTAAATATACTATTGATGATGCTATGTGAATGGACTTGTACATTCTGTTTTTGCCTAAAGACAACATGTTGTGAAGAATCCCAGGACTGTACCAAGAGAAGCCAAATGTCAGATATTTGAAAAAGTTATCTTGAGCTTCCTAGTCCAGCTAACTCTCCAGCTTCATGAAGGTGCATTAGTGAGCTTAGGAGAAATCAGAAAGAAAATGCCCAATAACACAATAAATAAATGATTATTGCTTTAGTTTCTTGGTTTGAGGTTCTAGTTAGATTGTTTTTATGCAGTTAGTCTGTCATAAAGTTGTTTGATAATAAAATAAATTAATACATGTAAAGTGCTTTGTACTCAGTACCTGGAATATAGTAATTCCTCAATAAACACAAGCCACACTTTTAATAGTATTTTTTGTATGCCTGGCAAGACGGATGATAGTTAATGGTCAATTTGCAAGCATTCAGGCCTTGTGGCTTTTTTTTTTTATCTGGTCCTTATTTTATTGGAATGGGTTTCTATTGACTGATACCAAAATATCTAGATAGATAGATAGATAGATAGATAGATAGATAGATAGATAGATATAATTTGCTATATATTTGAGTGTTTTCCAGCTACATTTTTAGGGATATATGCACAGGTTTTGATGACATTGGGCACAGAACTGTTAAAATATGAATTTTGACATAACTCCCAGTTAAATCATGTCTTCTTGGTTATGAATCATTATTTATAAGATTTTCCTATTAATTTTTCATGTAATTCTCATATCCTTTCAAAGGGCATTATTAAGTAAGTACTTAGGTAAGACTAACAAGGAACAAATCTATTTCTCTTAGTACGCACTTTAGTTTGAATCAAGTGGAAAACTCATACAATTTCTTACAGAAGATTAAAAATATTGATTTTTTAGCAAAAATTGACTAGAAAGATGTGCCCATTATACCTTGATGATTGCTAACTCACTAATTTCACTAGATACTTTTTGTTTGCATCAATAATGTTCAATAGTGGCATAGTAAGCTAGAAAGTATGCATTTTGTTAATATCCAGAAAATAAATAAGCTTGTTTAAGTAAGGAGAATTCAGAAATTAAAGAAGACATAGATTTTTATGCATTCATCGGGTATTTATTGAGCACCAAATTTCAGACATGGGGGCCAGTGAGATGGCTCAGCGGCATAAGCGCCTGCTTTGCAAGCGCGAGGGCCCGAGTTTGACTCCCGGATCCCACATACGAAAAAGGGGCCGGTGATATAGCTCAGCGGCACGGGCGCCTGCTGGCGCGTGAGGTCCTGAGGTCGACCCCCCGGTACTCACAAAAAAAAAAAAAAAAAAATTCAGACATGGTAGTAAAAATCATACACAGCTTCTGCTCCTGTGGCACTTATATTTCAATGGGAGAGATAGAAAATAAATGTGTAAAGAATAGAGTCAGATAACTCTAGGTGGCAAATGTAATGAAGAACATACTACACAGCAATAGGAAGTGTTTATGAGGAAGTGCTAATAAGACTGCTGAATGGAGTGTGGGTGGTGAAGAAATTAGAGGTATCCTGTCACTGACTTTGCATGTGGGTGGATGATCATGCTCTGGAGAATATAGGGAATCTGACTTATCAATAAAAAGAGGAGGCTTGGGTAAGAAGTAAATCAAAATCGAGTTTAGGACTGTTAATTTTAAGATACCTTTGAGATACCAACAGAAGAAAGACTGACACACTTTGCTGTTGAGAGGAGAGTTTCACCTGGACATCTACATTTGTGTGTCATCACGGGGCACAGGAAGGAGGCACAGAGATGTTTCCTGGATGTAGTCAAATTGCTATCTTGAATTCCATCTCCAAATTTGAGAACCACAACATTTAAGACTGTGAAACCCAGGGATATGGAAAATTCTAACTTGCTTCAAGAACTGAATAAATTGTCTTTTATTGTCCCATTTCCCAAAGCCTTCCAGTGTCATAGTCATCCATCCCAAGAACAGTCTCTACCTTTATGGTGGTCCATCACTGATTTTTGGCAGCATTCTGTACCTTTCTGCACCCACTGGATGCCATTGTCCTCTCACAAAAACACCTGTATAAATATATAGAATATTTTTGTGCCCTCAACTTTACCCATTACTGTCATGTGGGCTTCTGAGGGGATGGCGAACAACATAAAGAAAGGTTTGGTTTTCTTCACTCTAAATAATAATAATAATAATAATAATAATAATAATAATAATAATAATAATAGAAACTAGGGTGACCACACTATGCAGAACTGCCCAATTGCTTCACACAATCATCTGAACTCCTCTCCTTGGCAAGTAGGAACCCTGGCCTGAGTTCCTGAAGGGAAGCATAGGTGTTAAGTGTGAGGAGTGAGGTAGGAGAGGGCTCTCTTCAGTGTGGTTGGGGTCAGACACTGAATAGAGAACTGGGAGAAAGATCTTGAAATACCATTTTGATACAGTCTTTTTGATATCATGGGTATTTCCTTGTCTTGGTTATATAAATAAATATTTATAAAGTAATAGTTCCCCTATCCCCAAACTTTATTTTATCCCTATCTCTGTTGCATCAAAATAGCCCCTCAAAATATTACATAGCACATTAAGAAACCACTTAAAGGGTGAACATCAAAAGAAGATAGTCTGTAGAAACCTGCAGTTTGAGGCGGGGAGGGGTTTAGATAGGCCAAAGCAGAGGGGACGGCTTTAGATTGGAAGTTAAAATGTAGCCCAGAGACAAAGTATTCTGAGGGAGGAGATATGTGGTGCAATATGAACCAGAAAAAAACGTCTGAGCCTCTGGCCAGAAGCAGGAGAGTTTTGAGTGGCATCCACAGCTTGGTGCATAGTCGTGGAGGGATGGTCTGCACTGAGCTCAGCTGGATTCAGCATCACTCTGGTTTTCTTTCTTACTTTCTTCTTACTCTTGTATCCTTAGTCCATTTGAGCTACTACACTGCTGGAGGAGCATTATCACTGCAGAGAGAAAAGGCAGCCAGGCAACCCAACACTCTGAGATGGCTATTAGAAGAATAACATTCCTTTATGAATGATAGCTAAGTTCCAAGGACAGAGGATTTATCCAAAGTCATCAAATCTGATGGCCCTTTCCTGATTCTCCAGGTTCACGTGAAAAAATTTTTTTAAAAAATGTGTTTTAAAGGACTTAGTGTTATAGGTGATGTCATTAGTGTATTCCTAATGAATGTGGTGACTTTGAAGCAGGACAAAGAGATGATGTAAATTAACAGAATTTGCCTTTTTGGACCATTAGCTGTGTGAATCTGTAACTTGGGTTCTTGGTAAGGGATTGGTAGTGTTTCATAATGATCAGGAAGACTGCATCTGGCAAGAGATTGTTTTGCGTTAGCAGAAGTCTTTCGAGGAGAAATGGCAGAAAAGATTATTAAAAATCATTGCTGTGGAGGAAAATAGATGGAAGCTAGGAAAATGGTAGTAGGAAGAAATATCATTAAATGTAAAGAATATACAAAAGAAAATATTTCTTTACCAGTCAGAGCAAACTGAACACATTTCCTTTCTTTGCATGTAACCGTGAAAGAAGAAAGAGAAACATGGTGTTCCTTAATTTCACATGAATGATTCATATAATAGTTTCCCATTATAGGTGCAGTGTAGAAATATGATCTGATGGCCCAGATAGCTGGACCTTCTCTAGATTGCATAATCATGTTATTCCAAGACAAATCTACAGTGGTACCCAGAGATCATTTCTTTATCTGGTTTTGTGTAAAATTTTACTGAGGAGTTAGATTGAGTCACAAACCACATCCTGTCCAAACTTGTGATTGACCGAAAATCCAAGATTAACAGCAAATACTAAAATAATAGAACTAGGACTGAAAGTGATATGAACAAGCTAAAAAGAAGGCTTAAAACCTGTGAGATAAATTGCAGCAGTGATAAACATAATGATCTGCAGTTAACTTTAGAAAGTCAGCTGACTAAGTGAAGACTGAGTCAGCCAGACTTTAAGCAGTGGGAAGTTCAGTAACTACAAATTTAGTGTGAGCCAGCAAACTCACCCATCTGTGAAAATAAGGCCATCTGATCTTAGGCTGCACAAACAAAAGCATAATATGCTAATAAATAAAAACAGTCTATTGAATTCTTAACTATGTAAATAACAACCATACCTGGAGCACTGTATCCAGTTTGGATGTTATGTTGGTTTGAGTAACATCAACCAAGACAGTAGGATTCTAGAGGTTCTATTATGAAAGGCAGGAATAAAACAAAGGGGATTGTTTAGCTCAAGGGGGAGATAGAGATTGTCTTCAAACATGTTTATGGACTTGAAATTATAAAGGAAAATCACCCAATTATGTTTGGTTTCACAATATAATGCCAGGAAATTTGTTTACAGATAAATACAGATTTATAGAAAAGGCTTTGTAATAATTGCAGCTGTCCCATGATGTTCTAGGTTGGCCCATGTGTTAGTGAGCCTTTTTCTTCCCTGGAGTGCTTAAGCTGACTGTGATGGTAAATCAGAAACGTCAGAAACATGAAATGTCTGCCCAGGAAAGCTGTAAATGGTGAGAAAAGCCAGTCTGGGAGAGAGGAACTGGCAAGGCCATAGGTGTGAGACCACCCAAGCCCTCTAGACCTGGATGTTAAACATCTAGCTATAGGACTTAATGTCTGCCCTGCTGGGTTTTGGTCTTGCTTTGGTCCTCTTCTCTTCTATCTCTCTAGTCTTTACTTTAAGAATGAGAATGCATACCCAGTGCTATTGTACCACGGAATTATGTAACTTTCTTCTGATTTTTATTGAGATTCACAGCTAAGAGTTTACACTGAGTCTTAGAAGAGACGTGAACTTGTACTTTGACGAATTCTGAATCCATTGAGACTTTGGGGATGGTATTATTGTGTTTTCACTTGTTTGCATGAAACCTGTATTATGGTAGGTAGAATTATTAACTTGTGTTTATTTTATTTTGGGCTAAGTATAGTTTAAGGAGATGTATTTGGGTATTGAGTTGACAAGGGGAATAATACGACAGTTAAGCATGATTATCAACTTGACTGTCTTGAGAATCTCCTGAGAAATTAGTGAAGCACACTTGAGGGTATGTATGGATGGGTCATGGAGGGATGACTGTGCAGTATATCCAGTCTCTGGCCCCTTCCTCTAGCACTATTCTCCTGCTCTGCTTCCCAGTCAGCATGAACTAAACAGCTTTGCTCTGCCACACTATTCTACCTTTATGTTTCTGCCTTGGGAATGACTGACCGTGGATTGAAACCTCTGAAACAATGAGCCAAATTAAATGTCTCTTCCTTTAAATTATGGGTGATGGGTATTGTGTCCCATTGATATAAAAGCTGACCAATACACCCAGGTTGAATTATTTCCATACAACATTGTTATAAGGAGATTCTACCACTATGTAGAGCAATAACTCATAAAGTGTGTGAGAGACAACTGGAAATTTTGAAACTTCCCTCCATCTCAGACAGTCTATGATTCTGTTCTTCACCCTTCACTTTACAGCTGCCACTTTCAGTTAAAATGTAGCTATGTACCTAAAGAGAAAAGTGCTTGTGCATGTGTGTGCACACATGTGTGTGTACCCAAGTGTAAATGTACTGGCATATGTGCCGATGCTCACACAAGCACAAACACATCTGATAAAGCTAGTGCCACACCACAGAGAAGGTACATAGATGCAGATAATATGATGTTCTCAAACCCTTGCTTTTTCTGAACTCCGTAACTTCTACAGTTCCATGTGTAAAGTCCTTGGGCACAGTTGATGTCATTCTTCTCACCAGATATACATGCAGCAGAAAACTGAGCTTAAGACAGGGTGACACATAAACACAATAGGAAAAAAGGAAGTGAAGGTCCAGAGCTAAAAAAAAAATGAATTTAATGTCAAGTTGAAAGCCCACAACATGGAAATTTCTCCCATGTAACTTTTTGACCGATAATATTTTCATAAGAAGATATTCCTTCAAAATACAACACTGCTTAAAATAAGTGTGTCCTGAGATGGGGAATCCTGGCCATTGTTGCATTACATTGCAAGCCAAACAATTTCATTTTGACTTCTGGAAGAAAATAGAAAACATGCCTTTTTTTCCATAAAGCCACAAAGTATTTGTACAGAAAGCAACTCAAAAAGAAGGGATATTCCTGCATTTCTCATTTCTGTAGAATTCCATGAGGCTTTTTATCTTTTTTGATTTTGGCAGAGGTAAGGATTTTTTTCCCATATAGCTGCAATTTCAACCTTCTGAACATTAAACAGATATAAATTACCTACAAGGCTAAAAAGTCTTTGATTAACAAGCTAGGAAATTGCAGGTATTAAAATTGTCCCCCCAGAGGGAGCCCATATCGTTCCATGAATGCATTAGACATCTACTTTGAATTACAAAGAAAAATTAATTAAAAAATATATGTTTATAAGTAATGTGTGTTCCCCTGAATTCATTCTAAAAGCCATATATGTGCAGAATCTAATAAAAATTAAATTATGTTAGCTGCATATTTTACTTAAGCAACATGAGGAAAAAAGATAGAAACTGGTGTTACCTAATGTTTTGTTCAAGAGAGGTTCTTCAACACCCCCAACAGATCTGAATGGATTTTAGTACTCGATGTTCACTGGAGAATTCTGTGTGCAGCTGAAAATATGACTGTGGCTACCTTACAAAACGGTGATCAAGGGTTGCTGTGAACAGCTCTGCTTCTAATCTATCTGCTGTCCTCTAAATTATTCTGGCCATGTCCACATGGGCTCTGCAGAGTTGGCGGTGATAGAAAGATTCAACAGGCTCGATTTACAAGGTGTCATTTATGCTGGGAACTAACAGGCAGCACTGCTGATTGTTGACCATTTTAACAAGCTCAACCTCAGGCACAGTCTTCCCATCCCATCCCGTCTGATCTATCAGACTGTGGCCTTAGCATCTCTAGGTGTGTGCAAGTCTAGAAGCAATGAAAGTGTTATGACATCCAACACTTTCCCATATTTTGTTTATTCCATAGATATCTCATTTCATTCGCTTTTTGTGCCTTTTCCCCCTCCTTGTGCTTTTTCCCTTTCAGTTACCATGGAAACAATTTCCCTGGTAGGGGAGGAGCCTAATGGCATCCAGGAGTGTGAAGTAAAGTCAATTTATATCATGGTTTTGTGAAATATTGGGAGTTTGTAATGGTTGTTATCACCACATACGGTAAATCAATCTTTCTCCAGAGCAAATTTCTAAATATTGATATGAGGATGGGAGTGATAGAATTGTATAGAACCAGGCATCTCAGCTACTTGCATGGCAACCTTGAAGGTCAACATTTCAATTTTCATTTGCATGCACAAATACAATATAAAACACAAAAGAGGAAAAAATGCACTGTTTATTAGTTCAAAATCTATTTTAAATTCTTTAAAGGCATCAACTAAACACTAATAAAAGGCATGCAGTTGTTTTAGTTATACAAATTAAAAAGTACTAGATCATCACTTATAAAGTTTACACATGAGCGTAAACACGTTATTTTTTACATATATCTTATAGATAGCACAGTAGCTATGCCATCCTTGTGCTCACTACCATCACATTAAATCAACTGGTATTTGGGCAACCATGTTAATGCGAAAAGTACAAGCTTTAAAAGACTGTCAAAATATGTGCACCTCACCCAAACAAGTAAGGTGGTTACACTTTCAGATTTCAAAGTAACCTGGTTTGTCCCTCTTGTCAAAACCAAAATTTGTTTATTTTGTTTTGCTTGTAGCTATTCTGCTCTCTGTTTTCTCTCAAAGAGCTGTGAATGATGAGAAGACAAAATATTGGATTATTTGTGCTCTCGAAACAGATGCCACCTGAGTTGTGACAGGTATTTTAAGTATAATCTTCTGCATTCACTTAACACTCTCATTTTAAAATTTTCAAACCCTGGGCATATTCTTGTTCGTTTACCACCAAAATGAGTCACTTCTTGGGTGTGAAGAGATAGCTGGGAATAAAATGGGAACACTGAATGCAGGTGTATACAGGGAAGGGAAACAGAGCAGAGTTAGAACAGGCTCAAAAAGTTTGGCTGACTCCATACACAGACGCAGAACGACCAGAGTGGCTGTGACATTTCTGAGTTTTTTCTGTTTGTTTGTTTTCCTCCTGAAAGAGCATCCAATGTTAACTTCAATGATTATAGACATTGTGGCTTAGCTGACATTTTTGAATGGCAATCTCTTTTCTTAAAATTGTCTGCTTGGTCCTCCTCTAACATTTTTGTCTTCTGGTAGAGCATGGTTAGAGGCTGAAGGCATCTTTGAAATGTAATCTCATTTCTTTTTTAATTGGGAAAATGCTTAACATTTAATCACCTTTTGCGATGAATATTTTTCAGCTTGAAAGGGATAGCTGGGGAAGAAATTTCAAAGTAAATGTTCACAAAGATGATTCGTAATTTTTAAAAATATAACTGAAATATTCAAACCTGGAATTTTGCACAAAGACAATAGGAGGAAACCTAGAAGGAGGGAATGGAACACAGCTGTTTGATTTATCTTGAAAAGTACCTGGGACTCCACAGGAATCTTAAGAGTCAGGAGGCTGATAGAGCTCTCCTTCTTTTTCAACCCCTTTGTCCTCCTTATTTCTGAGAAATGCTGTTTAAAGGGCTACCACCATTTTGTCTGCCCTTTGTTTCTACCAGATGAGTTTATTTCATAATTGCTTCTTACCAAAAGAGTAAATTCAAAGATAAGTCTGCTGTAACATTACAGAATCTTCCAGAAAGCAGGTTCAGAAGAGCTCCTGCATTCTGAATAGTCTGGAGAAGAAAATTTCCATCCAGGGAAGGCCTGGGGCTGGTGTACAAAGCACAGTACCTCCTAGCTAGGCTGAACAGAGGAAACATCTCCACAGAGGGAATATTCCTAAGCAATTGGAGGATTTGTAAGCCAATTCCTCTTTCAGAAAAGCATGTGCAATGTGTGTGTGTGTGCGTGTGTTTCTCCAGAACAGACAGGCAGTGCCCAGCCTTATTCTTCATAGATTTTTACAATGCATAGTGTAAAAATACACAGCTACATCAGTCTCCTTCACTGCCTGTTTTCACTATTAGAAGAAATCAAATGTTTCTTTCAAATATACCCTCTCTTTTTATTTATCAGTATGTCAGGTGTGATTGAAAAGTATGGTGAATGTTTGAATATTTTAAAAATTTTATTACAGTATTATCATTAATCTCCCTCAAAATATCCCCCCTTGTTTCAAACACATTTATTCCATCATTCTTGCCACTTTCTGAAACAGGTGTGGTGGTCATCTTTTGTTTCTTTAATTGTGCTGCTGTGGCTGCCACAATGTCTTGAACTCATTCAAAACATTTATTTTTCACAGTCATTTTGACTTTGGGGAAGAGTCAGAAATTGCGTGATGTCAGATCTGGTGAATAAAGCTGATGAGGACACAACACTGTGTTTTTATAAGGTTTCCTTTTCATTGCATGGCACTCAGCAGAGCATTCACTGTATATGTGATTGCACCTCATAAAGACAATCATGAGGATGATTCCAGAGCTGCTTCAGAAAGTGGCAAGACTGATAGAATAGGTGACTTACAAGCAAGTGAGAATATTCTGAGTGGGATTAATGACAAAGTAATAAATTTTTACTTAATTTTTACTTTAATATTTTTTTTTTTACTTAAACAATAACCATACATTTTGATTACATCTTGTATTTAAGCACAAATGCATGCCTGGGGCAAGGCAGGACTATTGTTCTATTCTGGAGGTAAAGACAGGAAGTGGTCAGCTACCCTGGGTCTTCTCTTTGATCCAGGGAACTTCTGAATCCCATGGCATTTTTCAGACCTCTCCAGTGAGAGGTAACAGGTAAGATCAGGGCACAGTTATGATTTCTGTGTATATCTTTGTTGCTTTAAATAAGGTCAATGAAAAGAGAATTTGCCTCCTCATCTCTTCACTATGGTGAATGCAGTGCATGTTAGGCAGGAGATAAGGTGTCAATTTAGGAACTATCTAGTTAACTGTCAGTCATGGTTAATGGAAGAGAAAACATTGGTTTTGAAATTTTTAAGAAGAAATTTTCATTTTTTAACACGCTGTTATTTAAAATTTAAAACATGAAAGGATCCGCAGTTCTTTCTATATACTTATGGTTTGTTTGTTTAGCTTTGGTTTTGGATGAATAAAAGTCATGGATGAACGAAGAAAAAGGAAAAGTTCAGTAGTCCACAGTGTAATCTATGATCTTGTTCAAAGATCCTTCTTCTGACCATGACCTGGGTGGGAGTTATGCATAGCATGCAAGGAAGAGGGGCCACATTTTCATATTTTTGGTTATTGAATCTTGGTGATCTATACCTAACTCATGACAATTCCAGTTTTATGTCACTTGTTTTTTTCTTTAGGACATGCAGCTCTACCTAGTAGTTGGAGCACTGGAGACCTGTTCCCCTTCCTATGGCAACTGGGTCATATTTAGGTAGTAAGAAAAAGAGCATAGTGCTGTCCAGGAAGTCAGAAAAAGTATAAAAGCAGGGAAGGGGTTCTAGTGGCATGTATAGATAAAGAGTTTAAATCATAAGGAGGAAGAAAATTCATAAAATCAGAAGGAGGCAAATCTGGGATGCATCAGTTGAGAGGTGTTGTGGTCAGATATGTGAGTATGATGTCAGGCGAGTGACAAGCTTCTCTGGAGCTGCTGTAGATGGGTATTTGGTGTTTGACACGGGGCCAGGCCCAGCATGCCATGGGCAGGCTGAGAGGACCAACTAGCACTTTAGTTTTCCTCATGTGTTGTCATAATTTGGTTAGGTCTGAAGTTCTAATTGCACTTTTTTATATTGTGACAATTTTAGATTCATGTTCAGTTATGAAAGAACACAGAGAACATTCATACATTTTTATCTATGTTCTCCCAGTGGTAACATCCCAGTTAAAATAGCAGAAACCATACAATCAAGTTACTGTATAAACATTTCCATCCCAAGATCCTTCAGTTTGCTTTTTTAAAAGTTGTATAGCAACTAATGTGTTCTTTATTTTTATACTGTTATCAGTTCAAGAGTGTTCTACATTGGATTCCTGTACTAGCATGAACCTTTGGGTAGTGGCTTTTGTCCCTTAGCATACTTCTCTGGTGATTCATACAGATTGTTATATGTGTTGATAGTTTGGTCCTTTTTATTTGCTAAATTATATTTCTCTTTTTTTTATGTGGGTACTGGGAGTCGAACTCAGGACCCCGCACTTGCCAGCAGGCGCTTGTGCTGCTGAGTGATATCACTGACCCTTTTTTCCTTTATGTGGGTACCGGGAGTTGAACTCAGGACCTTGCGCTTGCCAGACAGGCTCTTATTCCATTGAGCTATCTCACCGGCCCTGCTAAATTATATTTCATGGTGTGAATTTACCACAGATTTTTATCATTCAGTCATTTCCATCAAAGGTCATTTGGGCTGTTCACAGGTTTTGACTGTTATGACTTACTAGCTAAAGTAATTAAGTTTTTAAGTAAGTTTTATTAGCTTCATGAACAGATACTTGTATGAACATGAGTCATTTTTTAGGATAACTGGTGGGAGTGAAATTGCTAGGTTATACAGCAGGTGCATATCAAGATTCTTAAGAAATTATCAAACTATTTTCCAAGAGGCTGTTCTATTTTATAGTTCCACTGGTAATGTAACAGTCATTGAGTTTCTGTGTTTCCTCACCAGCATTCTGTGTTGTCACTGACTTATATTTTATGACTCTGATAGGTACATACTAATATCTTGTGCATTTAATTCACACTTTACTACTGGGTAATGATACTGTTCATCTGTACATGTCCTTGTCTTAGTCACATGCCCCTTCAGATCTTTCATTCATTTTCAATGGGATTATTTATTTTTACCGAATGAATTTTGAAAGTCTTTTGTATTCTTCATGGTAGATCCTAGACCCTTGTCAGATACATGGTTTCTGAATATTTTCTCCCATTTTGCATCCAAGATGTTTCACGGAACAGGAGTTTTCAGTTCTTTTATGGATCATCCCACCATTGGCAAATCTAAGAATTTTGTGCTTAGCCCTAGATTGTGAAGTTTTTTTCCCTCCTATATCTCTTGTAAAAATTGTTTACAATTTTTATTTTTAAACTAAGATGTGAAATATAGAGCAAGGTTACATTTTTGCCTCTGTATGTCTAATTGCTCTGGTAGCATTTGTTGAAAAGATTGTCTTTTTCCAATGAATTGCTTTCGTACATTTGTCAAAGCTCAGGTGGTGAGGAGAGGAAAAAAGATGGCGGATGAGTAAGAAGCAAGCAGCGAAACTCTCTAAAAGTTGCCATTGGACTACGGGAATATAGTGACCGGGAGAGCGCAGGAGTGGGGGAGATGCCTCCCCGGGACCCAGAAAAGTTCTGAAGTGCAGATTGGGACCCCAGGCACCAGTGAAGGGTACTTTCAACAAAGAAGGAACAGACCCCACGCGTGCACCTTCCACCATCCCAGGAATCACGGCGCGACAGAAGCTCAAAGCTGCGGACACGCGGTGACAGCTAGCGCCCAGGGAGCCCCCACGGAGGATCGCGAGACAGCGGCAGGGCAGGGGAGCGGCGGAGAACTGCACTGGCCGGCGGTGAGTGTCTCTCAGCCACAGCTGTCCCATGCCAGAGAGCGACTGGCCGGGCGCCATTGTGGGGGGTGCGGCGAAAATCGGAGCGGCGCAAAAACAGTGCTGGGAACTCGTGCTCCAGACAGGGCAGCGTGGTGCCTCTCAGCCCCACGAAAGTGCACTGAGGGCAGCAGGTGAACGAGACTGGTCTCTCAGCCACACCTATCCCACGCCAGAGAGTGACTGGCCCGGCGCCATTGTGGGGGGCGTGGCGAAAATCAGAGCGGTGCGAAAGCAGTGCGCTGACAGCGGCAGGTGAAGGAGCCTGGTCTCTGCCTGAAAGTCCACGCTCTGCTCACCGCCTGCCAGAGGGCCGCTCTTGGCTCGCTGGGACGGACCTGCACGGAACAAGACTCTGTCATCACATGGTGCCTGCCTACAGCAGAGTCAACACCTGGAACTGATTCTTTTTATTTTATTTTATTTTTATTTATTTATTTTTTTCTCTCTCATTAGTTTTTTGTTCTGGTGAAGGTTTTTTTTTTTTTTTTTCTTTCGTGGCGTTTTATTTCTGTTTTGTCTGTTTGCTTTGTTGTTTTTGTCACAATTTTTGTTTCTCTTTGTCTATTTGCTCTTTCCTTCATTAGTCTCTCTGGTTTTTACATGAGTGTAAACAGCACCTCTAACCTCTTTGTGATTGTGGTTGTGATCTGTTCTTCCTTTTATCCTTTCCTTCTCTTTTTCCCACCAGTCCTCTGCACCAGTGTCCCAATGTTAGTGGGATCCCTCTTGGTCCTCTAACCTTACATCTAATTCCTTCCTCTTCTCCCAATATTCTATTTCCTCCTTAACTCATTTTAAATTTAAAATCCTGAGGGGAAAAATTGACACACTAAGGACTTGTATACTGCATATAATTTTTCTGGTGTGTTTTAGATTTTGTTATATAACTGCAACTCTACTTTATACGGCTAAAAGTGGTAAATAACTGGTTAGCTCAGTCTGTCACTTTCTAGGCTGTGTTTGATGCTTCAGTTACCATTATAGCCAAATGTAAAATAATTGTTCTAAACAGCTTTCCTTCCTGATATTTCATGATTGATATTGACTAAGGGACACAGAAAATACAGTGGCACAGTACCAAAGAATCAAGGACTGGGCCAAACAGGTAGCAACTTCTCACATCCAACGAATTGAAGAGGTAGGATCTGGCAGAAAGCTCAAAACCCAAAAGCAAGCTCCACTTGGAAGATACTGCAGAGAAGTAGTCATCTTCTAAGGATCTTGAACACTAGCAATAAAGTTACCTATCATAGGTAATTTACAAACATCACCCCAGGAATTAAAGAAAGAAAAAATGAGACGACCCTTAAACAAGATGCAACCCCACACATCCAATTCACCAAAGGCAAACCTAGGGGGCAACGAGGTGGGACAATCCGAAAGCCACCCACCTGGCCTATCTGAAGGGGTAACAACAAAACAACTGAATGAGGCTCTGGAAAAAATTAAAACAGAAATAATTTCACAGATAACTGCAGAGATAATGTCCACAATGAAGACCATGCTTAAGGACACTATAGCTGATACAGACAAAAAAATAGATGAGCTTAAGAAAACTATAGAAACCATGAATGCTCAGCATAGGAAAGAAATGGAATCCATAAGGCAGATTCAAGCAGATATCCAAGAGAACAAAAATTCCATTGAAAGTATTTGTAGCAGATTAAGCCAATGTGAGGACAGCATCTCAGATATAGAAGACAGGCTTACAATTAGTGATCATGAAAAGAAAGAATTCTTAAAAACAGCAAGGGACCATGAAAAATCAATTCAGCAGCTGCTAGATGACTCAAGATAAACAACTTAAGGATAATAGGAATAAATGAAAAAGCAGGAGATAGCATCAATGACATTAAAACCTTGTTCAAAGACATTATTACAGAGAACTTTCCTGGAAGAGAAAAAGAATTTGACCCCAACATAAAGGAAGCTTTCAGAACACCAACTAGAAATGACCAAAAAAAAAAAAACTTCAGCCAGACATATCATAGTCAAGATCCCAGAAATTCAACAGAAGGGCAGAATCTTAAAAGCTGTTAGAGAGAAGAGACAAATCAACTATAAAGGAAAACCCATCAAAATCACAGCTGACTTTTCAGCACAAACCCTCAAATCAAGAAGAGCTTGGAATGACGTATTTCAAGCTCTAAAGGAAAATAATTTTCAACCCAGATTGATGTACCCCGCAAAACTATCTTTCAAAATTGATAGAGAAATAAAATACTTCCATGACAAAGAACATCTGAGAAAATTTATGACCACCAAACCAGCATTCCAAAATGTTCTGAAGGACATTCTAGAAAGAGATAGGAACCCCAACAGAAGGGATCCACCAGACAGGGCAGATAATTAAATAGCAGGAAAGGGGAAAAACAAACAAAGAGTGGGAACCAACAACAGGAAAATATCATGACAAGTATAAGTCAATACATATCAGTTTTAACCATCAATGTTAATGGTCTCAATTCACCAATCAAAAGGCACAGACTGGCAAAATGGATCAAGAAGCAAGATATAACAATATGTTGTATACAAGAAACACATTTAACTCAGAAAGAAATTCATAGACTGAAAGCCAAAGGATGGAAAACAATACTCCATGCAACAGGAACCCAGAAAAAAGCAGGGGTAGCTATTCTTTTTGCAGACAAAGTGAATTTCAAGCCAAGAATGATTCAGAGAGATAAAGACGGTCATTACATCCTTGTAAAGGGAACAATCCAAGAGGAAGAGATAACGATCATAAATATATATGTGTCAAATACCAATGCACCCAACTATATAAAACAAGTACTAAAGGACATGAAAAATCAAATAAGCACTAATACAATTATATTGGGAGATCTCAATACTCCGCTGTCACAAAAAGACAGATCAACTGGACAGAAAATCAATAATGAAATAATAAAACTGAACCAAACTTTTGAACAAATGGACTTAGTAGATGTCTACAGAGTGTTCCACCCCACAACATCAGAATACACATTCTTCTCAGCTGCACATGGGACGTTCTCCAAAATAGACCACATACTAGCTCATAAAACCTGCTTAAGTAAATGCAAAGGAATTGAAATTATCCCATGCATATTATCAGACCATAGTGCAATGAAATTGGAAATCAATGGCAAAAGAAATCACAAAAACTCCCTAAACACATGGAAATTAAAGAGCACCCTCCTGAACAACCAATGGGTCACAGATGAAATTAAAGAAGAAATTAGACAATTTCTACAACTGAATGATAATGACAGTACAACATACCGGAACTTATGGGATACAATGAAAGCAGTCCTAAGAGGGAAATTTATAGCATTAAATACTTATATTAGGAAAATAGAGCAAGCGCAAATAAACAACTTAATGGTGAACCTCGAGCTTCTAGAAAAAGAAGAGCAGGTTAAGCCAAAAGCCCATACAAGGGAGGAAATTATAAAGATCAGAGCAGAAATTAATGTATTGGAGACTAAAAAAACAATACAAAGAATCAATGAAGCAAAACGTTGGTTCTTTGAAAGAATAAATAAGATTGACAAACCCTTATCCAACTTTATTAAAAAAAGAAAAGAAAAGAGTCAAATCCATGCAATTGAAAATGAAAAGGGTGATATCACGACGGACCCTGCAGAAATCCAGAAGATCATCTATACCTATTTTAAAAATCTATATTCTACTAAGATGGAAAATGCAGAAGAAATGGACAGATTCCTAGATTTGTATGAATTACCAAAGCTGAATCAAGAAGATTTAAAAATCCTAAATAAACCAATATCAACCAATGAAATTGAAGATGTAATTAAAAACCTCCCAACAAAGAAAAGCCCAGGCCCTGATGGATTCACTGCTGAATTCTACAAGAAATTTAGAGAAGACCTAATGCCACTACTTCTTAAACTTTTTAATGAAATTGAAAGGGAAGCAATACTCCCAAATTCATTCCTGGAAGCAAGCATTACCCTGATACCAAAACCAGAGAAGGACCCAACTAAGAAAGAGAGCTATAGGCCAATCTCCCTAATGAACATAGATGCAAAAATCCTTAATAAGATACTGGCAAACAGAATCCAACAAATCATCAAGAAGATTATACACCATGACCAAGTTGGATTCATCCCTGGGATGCAGGGATGGTTCAACATACGTAAATCATAAATGTAATACACCATATTAACAGAACCAAAGACAAAAATCACATGATCATCTCAATAGATGCAGAAAAAGCTTTTGACAAAGTCCAGCACCTTTTCATGATAAAAACCCTACAGAAAATTGGAATAGAGGGTCCTTATCTCAACCTGGTAAAAGCTATCTATGACAAGCCAACAGCCAATATTATACTAAATGGCCAAAAACTGAAAACCTTCCCTCTAAAATCAGGAACAAGACAAGGATGTCCACTGTCCCCACTCTTATTCAACATAGTTCTGGAAACTTTAGCCAGAGCAATTAGACAAGAGAAAGAAATAAAGGGAATAATGATTGGAAAGGAAGAAGTTAAATTATCATTATTTGCAGATGACGTGATACTCTACACAGAAGACCCCAAAAACTCCACTAAAAAACTGCTAGATTTAATAAGCAAATTCAGTAGTGTAGCTGGATACAAAGTCAATACTCAAAAGTCAATAGCCTTCCTGTACACAAATAACAAACTTACTGAAAGAGAAATTAGGGAAACAATACCTTTCACAATAACATCCAAAAAAATGAAATACCTAGGAATCAACCTCACAAAGGATGTAAAAGACCTATACATTGAATACTGCAGTACTCTGAAAAAGGAGATTGAAGAGGACATCAGAAAATGGAAAGATATCCCTTGCTCCTGGATAGGAAGAACCAATATAGTGAAAATGGCCATACTTCCAAAACTGTTATACAGATTTAATGCAATTCCAATCAAAATTCCAACAGCATATCTCACAGAATTAGAGAAAACAATCCTAAAATTCATTTGGAATCAGAAGAGCCCTAGAATAGCAAAAGCAATTCTGGGCAACAAAGGCAAGGCAGGGGGTATCACAATCCCCGACTTGAAATTATACTATAAAGCTACTGTGATAAAAACAGTGTGGTACTGGCAAAAAAACAGACCTGAAGATCAATGAAACAGATTAGAAGATGCTGAAACAACCCCAGACATACTAAGCCACCTTATCTTTGAAAAAGGTGCCAAACACATCCACTGAAAGAAAGATAGCTTCTTTAATAAATAGTGCTGGAAAAACTGGCTCTACACATGCTGAAGATTAAAACTAGACCCATATCTTTCACCATGCACTAAACTAAATTCAAAATGGATCAGAGATCTAAATATTAAAACAGAAACATTAAATCTGCTAGAAGGTAGGATAGGTAAATCCCTTGAAGACATTGGTGTAGGCAAAGACTTTATGAATAAAAACTCAACCGCACGGGAACTATCCCAAAGAATCAATAACTGGGATCTCATCTTATTAAAAAGCTTTTGCACAGCAAGAGAAACCACCAACAGAGTGAAGAGACAACCCACAACGTGGGAAAAAATGTTTGCCAGCTGTTCTTCAGACAAAGGATTACTATCGAGAACATATAAAGAACTCAAAAAAATCAGACCTCCCAAATTTAAAGACCCAATCCAAAAATGGGCATCTGAGATGAATACACATTTCTCAGATGAAGAAATACTAATGGCAAATAAATATACAAAAAAATGTGCAACATCACTAGTCATTCGAGAGATGCAAATTAAAACAACACTGAGATACCATCTCACCCCAGAAAGAATGGCTACTATAAAGAAATCAACTAATAACAAATGCTGGAGGGGCTGTGGGGAAAAAGGAACCCTTCTTCACTGTTGGTGGGAGTGTCGACTGGTACAGTCACTGTGGAAGTCAGTGTGGAGTTTCCTCATAAAACTAGGGTTGGAGGTCCCATTTGAACCAGCTATTCCCCTTCTGGGCATCTTCCCAGAAGAATTAAAAACATCATACCACAGCGATATATGTGCACCCATGTTTATAGCAGCACAATTTGTAATAGCCAGATCTTGGAAACAACCCAAATGCCCATCAATTGAGGCATGGATAAAAAAGATGTGGTATTTTTATAGAATGGAGTACTATTCAGCCATAAAGAAGGATAAACTGGAAACTTTTATAGGTAAATGGATGCAACTCGAGAAAATACTCATAAGTGAAATAAACTGGATGCACATGTGTAAGCATCGTATTGTCTCTCTAGTATGAGAAACTGAAAGAGTAAATAAGATCCAAAATGTACAATAGACACGGTGAATCAAAAAGAAACTGGTCAATAAGAAAGAGAGACTGGAATAGGGAAAAGAAAGAAGGGAAAGGGAAAAAAAATTGTATATATATATATATATAAGATGGTTAAGATAGATACACTACCAATTTTACTTAGTTCATTGAAGAGTAAGGTTTGAGCCAATAATGTTTGGACAATTGAATGCTAATGTCTGGTATCCTGAATAACTAACTTAAAGATAATAATACGTAATGCATTGACCATTGTTACCCTCATATTATGTTGTTTTGAAAATTTGTTCTTTTTTTGATTTGTTTTGTTTTTTCTTCTCTTAAAAAAAAAAAAAGCTCCGTTGGGTATATTTGTGGGGTTCTATTTCTGGATTTCATTCATGTGTCTGTACCACTTCCATCTCATGTAGTTTGAATATTGTAGCTATAAAGCAAATCTTGAGGTCATGTTGACTGATTTGTTTCTTCTTTTATAAAATTGTTTTTAGGGATTAGGTATTTAGCTCAGTGTTAGAATGTTTGCCCAGCAAATGGGAAGCCCTGGGTTTGGTTTTCAGTACCAACTTTATTTTTTTAAAGGCAAAAAAATTTTTTCATATTCTGATTTCTGTATCTGTTCACATATATTTTAGAAAAAAGCCATTGTTTTATCTATAAAGATGATTGCTGGATTTTCATTAGAATCATATTAAACAAGTATATTGATTTAGGGAGTATTGACATTTTTAGTATGCTTACTATTCTAATCCATGAACATTGTTGTGTCTCTCAATTTATTTAAATTTAAAAAAAATTTTTATCAGTGTTGTATAGTTTTAGCATTCAAGTCCTATACATATTTTCTTAGATTTACACCTAAGAATTTAACTTATTTTATTCCTAGCACTTGTAAATTATACCACTTACAATTTTAGTGTCCATATGTTCATTGCTAGTATGCGGAAACACAATTGACTTTTACATTTTATCATGTATTCTTTGAACATGCAAAACTTATTTCTTAGTTCTAGGTACTTTTTCAGATTCCTCTGGAGTTTCTGCATAGACAGTCATGTCATGCATAAAAGGACAATTTTCTTTCATCCTTTTCATTCTATACGCATTTTATTTTTCTTTCTTGCCTTACTTCTTTTGCTGGAATTTGCAGCATTTGTGTATTTCATATGAGATAAGTTATGGTAATTTTTTTTAAGGTCTTGTCCATTTCATCCATATTATCACATTTATTTGTTTAGAATGTAAAGTTTCTTTCTTATCCTTTTGTTATCTTCAGATTTTCAGTAATATCCCATATTTCATTTGTAATATTGGTAAGTTATGTCTTCTCTCCTTTTTCCTTGTTAGTGTTGCTAGAAGATTGTCAATTTCATTGATATTTTCTAATTATTACCTTTTTGTTTTATTTTTCTTCTTCATTATTTTCTGATTTTCAACTTGATTTCCATTTTTATATTTATCACTTCCTTCATTTCCTTTTTTTAAGGTTCATTTTATTCTTATTTTCATGAATTCTTGAGTTGGCTGCTCAAATTATTGATTGAAGCACTCTTTTTTTTTTTGTGGGTACCGGGGGTTCGACCTCAGGACCTCATGCACCAGCAGGCGCCACTGCCACTGAGCAATATCAGCGGCCCCTTTTTCGTATGTGGGTTCTGGGAGTCGAACTCGGGCCCTTGTGCTTGCTGGGCAGGCGCTTAAGCCACTGAGCCATCTCACCGGCCCAGCATTCTTTTTTTTTAATGTTTAGATTCAGTGAGATAAATTCCCCCTCTTAGCACTGCTTTAGTTGCATGGCACTGATTTTGATAACTTGTATTCTTAGTTTTTCAATTGGATTCTTTTTTCATTTCTCTTGAGATTAATTTCTCTTTGACCGCTTATCTAGAACAGCATTGTTTAGTTTCAAAACATTTAGAGAATTTCCTGTTATCTCTCTACCTCTAGTTTCTAGTTTGGTTCCATTGATCAGAGAACATGTTTTCTATGATTTCAATCATTTTATATTTTTTTATAACAGAAGATATGTTCTGTCTTGGTGCATTCTTGTATGCACATGAAAAGAGTATGTATTCACATGTTGTTAGATAGAATGTTCTACAAATATAGATTAGTTCCTATTGATCAATGGTATCTTTGAGTTCTTTGCCACTGCTGATTTTCTATGTAGTTATTTTATTAGTTGATGAGAGAGGAATATTGAAATCCCCCACTATAATCGGAGATGTTCTTATATCTCTTTTTTAGTATAACTTTTAAAATATTAATTAATTTATTTATTTGGTTTGTTTCCATAAATCTGTAAATGCTCGTTGAATCATTTTCATCTTGGCTACTTTACAAGTTTGTTGGATTACTATATCTCTATCGACATAGTTTTGGCACCTAATGGTTTTTTTTTCATTCCATTTAAGATCCTTCTAATTGTTGGTATGATAAGTGAAACCTATTGAAACCTGAATATTTTGGTATTATGAGATTCTGGGTTGTATTTTAACTTTCTCTCTTAGTCATTTGATACCACTCCAGCAGGGAAGGTGGGAGAAGCTTTCTTGTTACTGCCAGGTGAATCAAAATTTCAGGTTCCTCACTAGCCTCCATTAATACCTAAAAGGGAGGAATGTTCTTTAATGCTGGGCAGAGGTGGAAATTCTGAATCCCCAGTTGGTCTCTACTGACACTGTGTTGGGGACGGTGCACTGATGGGTGGAAGTTCAGGATCCTCCTGTTGTTTCCATCAGTTCCACTGATACTAGGAAGGGTGGGGGCAGTTCTTTACCAGATAGTGGGTATGAAAGTTCAGCTCCACACTTGGCTTTCTCTGCCACCACCCTGGCAGGGTATTGGGATACTGGTTATAACCAGCAGATGCCTGGGATCCCTGTTTGGCATTTACTACCTTAAGAGGGGCTACAGCCTCAGCAGCATTAATTATTGCTTTTTTTGCTGAGGTTGGAACCCAAGGCCTCTCCCATGTTAGGCAAATGCTGTACCAGTAAGCCAAACCACCAGCCTTTGGGTGTTTTATTTTGTTTTATAGTTTATTTTATTTTATTTTATTTTATTTTATTTTATTTTATTTTATTTTATTTTTGTTGTTGTTCTGCGGTGTTTAGAGTAGATCAGTGATTATCTAGAAGTTTTCTTTTTTTTTTTGTGGGTACCGGGGTCGACCTCAGGACCTCGTGCACCAGCAGGCACCCGTGCCACTGAGCGATATCACCGGCCCTTTTTTCGTATGTGGGTTTCGGGAGTCGAACTTGGGCCCTTGCGCTTGCCAGCCAGGCGCTTATGCTGCTGAGCTATCTCACCAGCCCAGAAAATGACTTTTTAAAAATATATATACTTCTGGGTTGGGAAAAGCAAATGGAATTTAGAGAAATAAGCAATGCTGGGAAGTGTTTAATAATCATCCTTCCAGATGAAAAAACTGCCATTTTTAGTATTTTCTAATTTATGAGGTGTAAATGTTTTCACCTTGGCTGATTTCATTGGCCACCATTATGCCAACACTCAACATGAAACTGGAAAGAGCTGCTCACGTACACACTAGTATGTGCCAGTTTCATTACACCGTGGCAAGTGACAGTGACTGGTAAAATTTTTTGAGGAGTCCTTACTGCCCCTCTCATTCCATTATTTAGCTTTTAGAAGAAATTACCGGTAAAACTCCTATGGCATTTTGTTATCTATTCTACTCTCAAACACTCCAACTTACTTCTGAAACAGCTGAGAACCCTGTCTTGCAAACATAATGCCTGGGAGAGGTAATAACGGTTGTGTGAGTCACATTGCCAGAGAGGCCTGAGGATCTCTTGCTAATTCCTCTACAGGGCAGAGGAGATAAGCCACTCATGAGAAGCTCTGCTCATGAGAAGGGCAATGCATTTTCCTCAATGTGAAAGGAAAGAGACCAAAGCAATTTCATTGTCATGAGATGAAATATGAGGCAGAATGCAGCATAAATTTTGTATGTCACAGTCAAGTATGTTCACAGGTGTTTCAGTGTAATGTTCACATAGAGGTCAGACGGTGCAAAGCTTAAGACACAACAATTGAGGATCTCACTGAAAATGAGCTGAGGCTGATCATGGCCAAGGAAGAAATTCTAACTGTGCTTTTACTTCACAGCATCAGTAAAATGCAGATAATGATAATAACTCTACTAGTGTGTGATGATGCCCAGATAAGTATATAGTTCCTAAAATACAGTATGAATTTGAAAATATATATATATATTTTAAAGGACTTGAATATATTTTACAACTATCTTATTGCTAGGGGGTTTGTTTTTAAGTATATATAACCTTTTATCTCCTTAAAAAGAAGAGGAACAGGGATTTTCTGGGGTGCATTTATCCCATTTTACTCTGGATCCCTAGAGATACAGCCCAGAAGGCTTGTTAGGATGGGGCTTCTGAGGAGGCAGAGAGAGGCTGTGACTTGAAAAGATGACACCTAGAAGAGTCACACACTTAATTGTTTGTAATTTAAAATGGGTATAATTTAATGTTTCATTTTTCATTTTTCTTTTCATAAATTTCACTCATTGGCAAGTCCATTACTCTGGTTGGGATTAAATACTATTGCGATGAATTAACAATCTGTAAGACAAATAAAGATGGAATGGACTCACCTGCACAAGTTAATGCATGTGTGTTTATGAAATCAAAGAAGAATGCGTGGCATTGAGAGCATGTTGGAAAGCGCTGGGCTAGGGAAGTTTGGTTGCAAGGGAAGTATATCAGCTATTCCAAACCCTAGGGTGATAGTATTTGTATTTGGTGGGGATTTAGCCCTAAGTTATACTTTTGTAGAAGGGGAGAAATAGAACACTTAATTTCCTTAGCACTTTCATAGGTGGATTGTTTTGAAGGCAATCTTTCTAGGCAATAGTTTGCATATTTTGGTAGTTCTCTATAGGGTACTGTTATCTTCTAAGCCAATCATTTCTTTCAGTTGTAAGAGATAATTATTCATTTAAAGTAAGATGTGCCATTACTTTAGGGCTTCAAATGATGTGTACAAAATAAAAATTCAACCATTAAATTAAATTAACTCTAGTGGCTATAATTTCCCTTAAAAAGTACAGCAGAGTATTAGGCATGAGAATGTGCAATGGGAAGGTTATTATGCTTTTCTGATGGCTTTAGTTATTTGATATTTTGATTCTCATAAGAATTAGAATGTTCAAATGTACTTTTCATATGATTTGAATCTTTCCTGTTAAGCATATCTATTTGATATAGCTATAAACCTTTTGTATTTGACAGTGCCTGTCTATATAAATAACTTGTCAATTTCAATTAAGTCATTAAAAACCATCAACAATACAGTAAAAAGACAGAACAGTAATCTAGTAACTACCCATATGAACTAATAACTACTACAAAAACAAATTGTCTCCATACAATATTGATTATAGTTTGTTTAAAATATGTATATTTTGTGATTTCATTTTTATCTAGTATTTATTTGCAGTCTGAAAATACTTCATTTTCCACACTTATCAGTGGGTGACATATTTGTATTTTGAGTTGAGTTCAATTAACGCATGGTTCTTGGGATGCTGACTTCTCAGTTTTAGTTCTGACCCTTCAGTTTGAGTATCATAGGCAGGCAGAACACCCTTAGAATCTGTCTTCCTTTTTTATTTTGCATATGTATATATTTGTATGGGTTTCTGAATTTGATTTTTAGAGTACCAGTATAGGTTGTAATTGACTTTAAAAATCAAAGATTGCCTAGAATTATCACATTTGTAATCAGAAATAACTGGCTGGTCTATATAGCAGTATGCATACAAAAAAGCATTTTTTAAAAAGTTTGTTTGAATAATGATGTTTAAAATTGGAGTCAGGCAATCTGGACTATAATCCTGGTTGTGAACTAAACTTGGGAAGTTGATCTCAGCCCTTTTTGAATTAGTTTTCTCCAATATAAAGTGAAGTAATAGCACTATTTAAAATTACTTAGTTGTGAGGTTGTTTTAATTGTCAAAGTGATATGTAAATTGATTAATGAGACACAAGATCAAAAATTTAAATATAAGGCATTAGAAGTTAATTTTTATTTAAACATTGTTACTAATCTTCCAAGTAACAATGTGAAATATGGTTTCATGCATATAACATTTAACATCTATGATATAAATTCTTTAATTATATGGGTCGACTGTTTTCATAAAAAGCAGGTTTTTCTAAATATTCAAGCTGAGCCACAGACTTTCAGAAATGAAAATTCATTAGTTCTCAAAGCAAGCAGATCCTCCATCCCAGGGAATCTTGCAAGCTTTCACAGGTCTCTGAGGAAGTTTTCATACCCCAATGCAGTGCCTTGAAACTGAAATCTGAACTGAATCTAGTCTTACGTGGAGAAAGTTATTGGTAATCTTTGTTTAGTAATGTCTGTGCATGTGTGTATTGAGACAGAGAGAGAGAGAGGGAGGGAGAGGGAGAGCCATCAATATAAAAGTAATAATCTTTCTTGCTTTACATGTTTTCCCTATTATGTATTAGAAATTTGGTGAGTTGATTAAAATTATCGTTATCACAGCTGTGGAAGCAAAGCATATTTTAAGAGTCATCTAGGGTTGTAGTTTTAATACTGACTGGCGATACTGGCCCGTCTGTGTGTTGGAAGTATGAAGAACTTTCTGAAGAATTCTGCATTGCCTCTGTGCTTTTTATTTTCTCCTGCAGTGGCAAAGAAAGGAAAAATATTTTTGTTTTTCTAACATATATTGTTGTTGCTATTATTATTAATAATTTGGTGACTGAGCCATGAGCAGCCCTTTGGTTAATTGAGAGGAAAAAGACATTGTGTTGAACTCAATTTCCATAGAGGTAAGAGATTTTTCTGAGGACACAGCTCAAATTGTGTAGGCTCTCAAAACAGACCTGCTGTAGTCTGGTTCACAAAATGTATTGATTTGATAAGGGGTTTTTTTTTTTAGAGGAATCAAATCTGAAAGCTGTTATGAATTTCTTCAATGCAACAGGAAACGGATTGAAGTCAGAGCTTTGGTTGGACCCTCAGGCCTTTACTTCTTTGTGTTATTTTTCCACTCTCTGAAGTTTCTCTGATTAAATTTGAAACATATGAAAGAAAATCTTTGTTATGTATAAGGTTATAAAATTATAATGATCTGATCCCCTGAAAACAAAATTTATTTATTTATTTATTTTTTTATTAGTACATATTTGTAGTGCATGATGTTTACATTCTTTGTGGGGAATCAGTGCATGTACATAACACATGCTACTTCCTTTTTTTCATTCCCTTTCCCTTCCTCCTTCTTCCACCCATTTCTTGACTCCCTCCTCTTTTTTGTACATATTTGCAATACGTAATATTTACATTCCTTGTGTAAAGTTGTAGATGAACATAACACGTCTTAATTCTTATTTTCAATTCCCTTTGTGTCCCTTCACTCTCTTCTCCCTCCATCTATTGATGCATTTCCCATTTGAGAAAGCTCTGTTTCCCTACTTCTTATTATCTATCTTTTCTTTTGCTCTTTTTTCATACTTTGGGTTTCTCACATAAGAAAAACTGTGTGCTATTTAATATTTGTGTCTGACTTATTTGCTTTAAATTTAAGGTCTCAAAGATAAACATCACATTTTCTTTATCCATTCATCTTTTGATGGACATAGAGGATTCTCCCAAGATATAGCTACCAGGAATTGTGCTGCTATAGACATGGGTATGCTTGTATCAGTGTAATAGGATGTCTCTAATGCTTTTGGAAACATAAGTAGAAAGGGAATATCTGGAGTAAGTGGAATTTCTAGTTTTAGATTTTGAGGAATCTCCATACTGACTTCCATACTGGTGGAACTAGTTTACATTCCCACCAGAAGTGTAGAAGAGTTCTTTTTCCCTGCAGCCTCACTAGCATTTGTTATTATTTGATTTCTTGAGGATAGTTATTCTTTCTGGGGATGGGATCTCAGCATCATTTTAATTTGCATTTCTCTAATGACCAGTGATACTGAACATGTCTTTAAGTACTTTATTGGCCATTTGTTCTTATTCTGAGAAGTGACTATTTACTTGGTTGTCCAGTATTTGATTGGGTCTTTTACTTTGTGAGCATCCCATTTTTTTGAGTTCTTTATATATTGTACATATTAGTCCTCTGTGTGAGATAGAGCTGGCAATTTGTTTCCTATCCCACAGGTTTTCTTTTCACTCTGTTGGTTGTTTCTTTTGCTGTGCAGAAGTATTGAACTGCATGAGGGAATGTGTGAAAGTTCCATTCTCCTCAGTCCTCAGTCACAGCTGTGAAGGCTGGAAAGGAAATCCTGTGGTCTTTTTCTTATGCTTGTTTTGGGTCTCAGATTATCATGTGGCTGAGAAAAAGACAATTCTCCTAGGGTACCTGTGGCCTACCAATCCTAAAGCTCAACTTGGCTGGCACTATGTACATCAGTGGTTCTTGGACTTCGAGGTGCATAAAGAATCATCTGAGACATTTCTCTGACATGTTTTCCCAAGTCCTATTCTCAGGATTCAGCAGGGCCCGTGAAGTAGCATTTCTTTCTTTTTAATTTTATGGAAAAAAGGTAAAACAAAATTTCATAACAAAATAATAGGAGAATAACAATAGTTAATACATTACATGTTATCTCTAAAGTAGTTGCTCAAGGTACAAGATATGGGCATAAAAATTTCTCCAATAGATATTAGCACAAACCTTCTTTTTAATGAACTAAGAAACACTAATAGTATAACTGACTTGCATGTTTTCCTTTTCCCCTACAGTCCTTTCCCCCTTTGCACATCCTAGTTCCTTTTTCCTTTTGAACAATTTCTTCTAATTTCACAATATCTATTGTACATTCTAGACTTTATTTACTCTTTCAGTTTCTCACACCAGGGAGACAATGTGATGTTTACACAAGCAAGTGAGATTTATTTCACTTGTAAGTATGGTCTCAAGTTGCATCCATTTACCTACAAAAGTCTGAAGTTTATACTCCTTTATGGCTGAGCAGTACTCCATTGTATAAAATGACCACATCTTTTTATCCATTCCTCAGCTGATGGGCATTTGGGTTGTTTCTAAGATCTAGCTTTTACAAATTTTGCTGCTATAAACATGGGTGCACATATATTGCTGTGGTATGATGTCTTATATTCTTCTGGGAAAATACCCAGAAAGAGAATAGCTGGGTCAAATGGGACCTCCAATCCTAGTTTTCTGAGGAATCTCCACACTGATTTCCACAGTGGTTGCACCAGTCTACACTCCCACCAACAGTGGAGGAGGGTTACTTTTTCCCCACCACCACATCAGCAATTGTTATTGCTTGATTTCTTGGTGATAGCCATTCTTTCTGGGGTGAGATGGAATCTCAGTGTTGTTTTAATTTGCATTTTTCAGATTACCAGTGATGTTGAACTTTTTTTCATATATTTATTTGCCATTTGTATTTCTTAATCTGAGATGTGTATATTCCTTTCAGATACCCATTTTTTGATTGGGTCTTTGAATTTGGGGGTCTGAGTTTTTTCAGTTCTTTATGTGTTCTAGATAAAAGTCCTTTGCCTGAGGGACAATTGGCTAAAATTTTTCCCACTCTGTGGGTTGTCTTTTCACTTTGTTGGTTTATTTTGCTATGCAAAAACTTTTAATAAGATGAGATCCCAGTTGTTAGTTCTTTGAAGTATTTCCCATGTAGTCTGGGTTTTGTTCATGAATTCTCTGCCTATACCCATGTCTTCAAGATTTCTGCCTACTGCTTTTCTAGTAGATTTTGTGTTTCTGTTTTAATATTTAGACCTTCAATCCATTTTGACTTTAGTTTAGTGCATGGTGATATACATGGGTCTAGTTTTAGTCTTTGGCATGTAGAGAGCCAGTTTTTCCAGCACCATTTGTTAAAAAGGCTATCTTTCTTCCAGTGAACATGTTTGGCCTCTTTGTCAAATATAAAGTGGCTAAGTGTCTTTTTTTTTATTTTAAAGAGAAGAAAAAACAAAACAAATCAAAAGAAGAACAAATTTTCAAACCAACATAATAGGAGGGTAACCATGGTTAATACATTACGTATTACTATCTTTAAGTTAGTTATTCAGGACACCAGACATTAGCATTCAATTGTCCAAACATTATTGGCACAAACCTTACTCTTCAATGAACTAAGTAAAAATGGTAGTGTATCTATCTTAACCATCTTATATATATATATATATATATATATATATATATATATATATATACAATTTTTTTCCCTTTCCCTTCTTTCTTTTCCCTATTCCAGTCTCTCTTTCCTTTTGACCAGTTTCTTTTTGATTCGCCATATCTATTGTACATTTTGGATCTTATTTACTCTTTCAGTTTCTCATACTAGAGAGATAATACGATGCTTACACATGTGCTTCTGGTTTATTTCACTTATGAGTATTTTCTCGAGTTGCATCCATTTACCTATAAAAGTCTCCAGTTTATCCTTCTTTATGGCTGAATAGTACTTCATTCTATAAAAATACCACATCTTTCTTATCCATTCCTCAGTTGATGGGCATTTGGGTTGTTTCCAAGATCTGGCTATTACAAATTGTGCTGCTATAAACATGGGTGCACATATATCGCTGTGGTACGATGTTTTTAATTCTTCTGGGAAGATGCCCAGAAGGGGAATAGCTGGTTCAAATGGGACCTCCAACCCTAGTATTATGAGAAATTTCCACACTGACTTCCACAGTGACTGTACCAGTCGACACTCCCACCAACAGTGAAGAAGGGTTCCTTTTTCCCCACAGCCCCTCCAGCATTTGTTATTAGTTGATTTCTTTATAGTAGCCATTCTTTCTGGGGTGAGATGGTATCTCAGTGTTGTTTTAATTTGCATCTCTCGAATGACTAGTGATGTTGCACATTTTTTTGTATATTTGTTTGCCATTAGTATTTCTTCATCTGAGAAATGTGTATTCATCTCAGATGCCCATTTTTGGAGTGGGCCTTTAAATTTGGGAGGTCTGATTTTTTTGAGTTCTTTATATGTTCTCGATAGTAATCCTTTGTCTGAGGAACAGCTGGCAAACATTTTTTCCCACATTGTGGGTTGTCTCTTCACTCTGTTGGTGGTTTCTCTTGCTGTGCAAAAGCTTTTTAATAAGATGAGATCCCAGTTATTGATTCTTTGGGATAGTTCCCGTGCGGTTGAGTTTTTATTCATAAAGTCTTTGCCTACACCAATGTCTCCAAGGGTTTTACCTATCCTACCTTCCAGCAGATTTAATGTTTCTGTTTTAATATTTAGATCTCTGTAGTTGTATCTGCATCTTCCAATCTGTTTCACTGGTTCTTAGGTCTGTTTTTTTTAACAGTACCATGTAGCTTTGTAGTATAATTTCAAGTCAGGGATTGTGATGCCTCCTGCCTTGCCTCTGTTGCCCAGGATTGCCTTTGCTATTCTAGGTCTCTTCTGCTTCACAGATGAATTTTAGGGACATTTTCTGTATTTCTGTGATGTATACTACTGGTATGTTGATCAGGATTCCATTAAATCTGTATTATAATTTTGGGAGTATGGCCATTTTCACAATGTTTGTTCTTCCTATCCATGAGCAAGGGATATCTTTCCATTTTCTGATATTCTCTTTGATCTCCTTTTTCAGAGTACAGTAATTTTGAAAATATAGATCCTTTACTTCCTTCATTAGATCGATTCCTAAGTATTTCATTTTTTTGGATGCTATTGTGAAGGGTGTGGTTTCCCTAATTTCTCTCTCAGTGAGCTTGTTGTTTGTGTACAGGAATGTTATTGATTTTTGAGTGTTGATTTTGTATCCAGCTATGCTACTGTATTTGATTATGAAATCTGTAAGTCTTTTGGTGGAGTTTTTGGGTTCTTCTATGTAGTGTATCATGTCATCTGCGAATAATGATAATTTAACTTCCTTCTTTCCTATGCTTATTCCTTTTATTTCTCTCTCATGTCCAATTCCTTTGGCTAGTGTTTTCAGAACTATATTGAATAGGAGTGGTGATAGTGGACATCCTTGTTTTGTTCCTAATTTTAGAGTGAAAGCTTTTAGTCTTTATCCATTTAGTATGATGTTGGCCATTGGTTTTATTAGATGGCTTTTATCAGATTGAGGTAAAGACCATCTATTCTGATTTTCTGTAGGGTTTGTATCATCAATGAGTGTTGGACTTTGTCAAAAGCCTTTTCTGCATCTATTGAGATGATTATGTGATTTTTGCCTCTGGCTCTGTTGATACAGTGTATTATATTTATTGATTTGCTTATGTTGAACCATCCCTGAATTCCTGGGATGAATCTCACTTGGTCATGGTGTATAATCTTGATTTTCCGCATTCTGTTTGCTAGTATTTTATTGAGAATTTTTGCATCTATGTTCATTAGGCAGATTGGCCCATAATTCTCTTTTTTTGTTTGGGTGTTTCTCTGGTTTTGGTATCAGGGTAATACTTGCCTCCAGGAATGAGTTAAGGAGTGTTGCTTCCCCTTCAATTTCTTTAAAGCATTTGAGTATTGGTATTAAATCTCTAAATTTCTTGTAGAATTCAGCAGTTTATCCATTAGGACATAGGCTTTTCTCTGTTGGTAAGTTTTTAATTACATTTTCAATTTCATTGACTTATATTGGGTTATTCACAATTTTTTTTTTATCTTCTTGACTCAGTTTTAGGAATTCATATGTATCTAGGAATCTGTCCATTTCTTCTGTGTTTTCCATCCATTTCAATTCTTTTGAAATTTACTTAAGCATGTTCTATGGGCTAATATATGGCCTATTTTAGGGACTGTCTGATGTGTACCTGAGAAGAAGGTGTATTTTGAGGGCCGGTGAGATGACTCAGCGGCATAAGCACCTGCATGGCAAGCGCGAAGGCCCGAGTTCAACTCCCAGAACCCACATACGAAAAAAGGGGCCGGTGATATCGCTCAGCGGCATGGGCGCCTGCTGGTGTGCGAGGTCCTGAGGTCAACCCCCCGGTACCCAAAAAAAAAAAAAAAGAAAAAAGAATGTGTATTTTGATTCTGTTGTGTGGAACACTCTGAAAAATCTACTAAGTCCACTTGTTCACAGATTTGGTTCAGTTCTGTTATTTCTTTGCTAATTTTTTGTCTGGTTGATTTATCTATTTGTGACATTGGGGTATTAAGGTCCCTCATTACAATTGTGTTATTGCTTATTTGATTTTTCATGTCTATAAATATTTGTCTTGTATAGTTGTGTGCTTCCATATTTGGTGCATACATATTTATGATTGTTATCTCCTCCTCTTGAAGTTTTCCCCTAACAAGTATATAGTGACCTTCTTTATCTTTTTTGATCATTTTTGCTTTGAAGTTCACATTGTCTGCAAACAGAATAGCTACCCTTGCTTTTTTCTGGGCTTCTGTTGCATGGAAGATTGTTTTCCATCCTTTGACTTTTAGTCTGTGAATTTCTTTTTGAGTTAAATGTGTTTCTTGTATACAGCATATTGTTGGATCTCATTTCTTGATCCATTCTGCCAGTCTGTTTCTTTTGATTGGTGAATTGAAGCCATTTACACTGATGGCTATAACTGATATGTATTGGCTTATGCTTGTCATGTTATTTTCCTGCTTTTGGTTTTCTACTTTTCCCCTCTGTTTAATTGCTTGCCCTGCTTGGTGGTTTATTTTTGTTGTTTTTCTTGGTATTGTGATCATTTTTATCTCCATCTAGAATACATTTCAGTACTCTTAGTGTTGGTTTGGTGGTCATGAATTTCTTCAGTTGTTCTTCATCATGGAAGTATCTTATTTCTCCATTAATTTTGAAAGATAATTTTGCAGATTATGTCAATCTGGTTTGGAAGTTGTTTTCTTTTTTTTTTTTTTTTGTGGGTACCAGGGGGTCGACCTCAGGACTTCACACACCAACAGGCACCCGTGCCGCTGAGCAATATCACCGGCCCTTTTTCGTATGTGGGATCCGGGAGTCGAACTCGGGCCCTCGCGCTTGCAAGGCAGGCGCTTACGCCATTGAGCCATCTCACCGGCCCCTGGAAGTTGTTTTCTTTCAGGACTTGAAATACTTCACTCTAATCTCTTCTTGACTTGAGGGTTTGTTTTGAGAAGTCTGCCATGATTCTGATGGCTTTTCCTTTATAGGTGATCTGTTTCTTTTCTTTAACAGCTTTTAATATTCTGTTCTTGTGCTGAACTTCTGGGACCTTCATTATTATATCTCTGGGTGTAGATTAATTTTAGTTATGGCTAATTGGAGTTCTATATGCCTCACTTATCTGTATGTCAGATTCTTTTCCCATGCTTGGGCAATTTTCTGCTATTAATTCTGCAAATGGTTTTTTCATGTCATTTGTGTTGACTCCTGCTTTTTCACTGACAACGATTATTCTTATGATATTTTTCTTCACATCTTCTTGTAGCTGTTGAATTTTTATTTCCTGATATTTTGCTATTTTCAGGAGATATTTCCTTTCATGATCACTAGCCACTATCCTGTCTTCAAGGTCTGAGAGTATATCTTCTGTTTCATTCAAGTGGTTTTTCCAGCTTTCAATTGAATTTTTATTTTACCAGATATCTATTTGAATCCATTTCATGCTTTCTATTTCTTTGCTATATTGATCATTCATAGTTTCCATCCATTTCCTATCATCCTCTATTTTTTATCTATCTCTACTCTAGATTTGCTGAGCAATTCCTTTATGAATATTGACTTTTTTTTTACCTAAGAGATTATTTCTGATCTGATTTCCTCTATAGACTCATGGATTTGTTTCTTTATTTCAGTTTCTATCATTTCAGAAATTTTAGGTCTGTGTCTTCCATTTTCCTCTATCTCATTGTCTCCTGGACTTTTTCTGGGTGTGCTGGAGATCTGAGATTACATTTTGCTTCTGCATCTTGTCATTTTCTATTTCAAAAATTATTTTGTTTTCTGTGTTGATCCTTGTAAGTTTTTGTGGTAGGTAGCTTTATCACCAGTATCAAGGCCCCTCTAGGCAATGTTTGTTCTTCAGGGATATCTTCTGTGTGTAGGAGGTTCTTGGTTTGTGTCTGTCCCAAGATCCTACCTCTCTAATTAATTAAGAGTGAGATGTTGGTATCTGTTTGGCTCAGTTCCCAGTCCTTTGTTGCTTGGGTATGGCAAGTTTATTACCCCAGAACTTCCCAGTATTATTACAGAACAACTCATTAAACCATATATGACATCCTAGCTAAAGTAGTATAATTAACAGTAACAATAGCATCAAGCACAGTTTAGAAACTGACAAACTGTGGTAACTATTAATTTTGTACTTTTAACCATAGAAGTAAAAGCCACAGTTATATAACAGAACTGATCAAAAATTACAAGCTTGTATGCAAGTGTTTCCTCTTGGTAGAGTGGTTTTACCCTGTGGTGGGGAAATATAAAAAGGACAGTGGATAGGACAGAGATAACTGAAAAGAAATAAAGTAGAAGCCAGGCTGGAGGATGAAGGATGATCAACCAATCTTTGGGAAACTAGAGAAGAGGGCAGAAGAGAAAGACTGAAGAAGTAAGCAAGGGATTATTGAAGTTGACCAGAAAAATTAGAGAGACTAAGTCACTCCTATGAAAACATGATTAAGTCTATAGGGTAAATTGCAGACAGGGGGAAAGAAGAGGAATAGATTAGAAGAAAAATATAGGTGAAAGACAAAAAAGAAAAAAGAAAAGAAAAGGAATGGGAAACAGACCAGCAAAAAAAAGAAGAAAAATAAAATAAAATAAAAAAACCCAAAATTCTTCTGGTGTCCACCAAGAGTCCAAAACTACTGAATAACACTGCCAAGCCTGCAGTAGAGTTTGCACTGGGTTCGAGGCTGATCTTGGCCTCCAGATGTGGGGCCTGGGGTCAGAGTCTTCAGCCAGTACTTTCTGTATGTCCCTTAACAGCCTCCCACTCCTTACACTGTTTCTCTTGGTGGCAGCTCTCTCCCAGTTGCTGTGCTGTTTTCAGACAAAGACAAGAGGCTGCTCCCTATGCCGTGCACCTTGGCTCCTCCTGGTCCTTGCTCAGCGTTCTGTGTTACTCTTCCATCGGCAAGTCTCTGTCCTCTCAGGTTGTTTGTTGCAGAGTGGGGTGGGATGCTGTGGTATGGTCTGGCCCTCCACTACTGCTGTTGCAGTCCAAGGCTGCTCAGTCCCAATTCTTACTCCTCTCCCGAGGTGGGGTGCTAAATTCCCATTTGTTGCTTTATAATTTCTGCTGCCACTGTCACCCATCTCTGCTGTAGTCTGTAACTTCCTCAGGCAAGATGGGGGGGTGACTTTCTGCTCTTGCCCCTGGCAGGGGACAGGCCAGGGCTGCACAGTCCCAAGATGCAAGGTTGTTTAATTTTCTATGCCTCTCTAACGACAGGTCACAAGGGAGGGGTTAGCTGTTCCATTTACTAAGCATCCCTATAGTCTTTAATCTTGTTCCTGGAGGTTCCAGTTAGCACTCTGGTGCACAAAATGAAAAAGAAGAAAAGAAAAAAGAAAAGGAAAAAAAAAGAGGAATAAAAAGTAAAGAAAAAAAGGAAAAAAAGGAAAACTGGCTGATCATCAGGGAAGGAGCAGATCATGTCAGCAGAATTTACTGCTGGACTATAACGTCTTCTGTTTGGAAGAAGGCAGAAGAGGCAGGGGATCTTATATACAAAGTCTATCCTCTATGGCTTGATTTAGCCACATTATTTTAGTATATCCTTTTTTTTTTCTCCTTCTTCTTCTTCTTCTTCTTCTTCTTCGTCTTCGTCTTCGTCTTCGTCTTCGTCTTCGTCTTCTTCTTCTTCTTTTAAGATTCCAAGTATGGCAGGCAGTCGTCCAGATCCGGCAACCTACCAGCAGCCAGGTGGCTGGCTGGATGTTTTATTAAGTCCTTTATCTATGTTATGCTTGATCTGTTGGTCTCTTATGTCAGATTGATTCTGGTTTCAGGGCATATGTCCCTCCCCTTTCTTCCAGTTACCTGTATTTTAGTTGAATTTCCCTGAGTAACTCTGAACAAGGCTCTTCCTCTATTCAGCCACGTTGTCTTTCCCTATGAAGTAGCATTTCTAATAATGATGTCAATACTGCTGGTATGAGAATTACATGTTGAGAGATTCCTTGTTCCACGAAGGGGAAGCATGTAAGTTCCATATGGCCAGTTTGTTAGAAAATCATCTTTCTCACTTGGAGAAAATCCTCTTTGAAGGAAGGAAGAAAAGAATAAACAAAGAGTAGCAAATGTTCTCTCCATGTTTGTGTAGAAAGCATCTTAGTATCTTTTAGCACCTGTGGCCTTGGCAGCATCCTGAGAGGCAATAAAAACTGTCCTAGTCAGTTCTAGATACTATAACAAAATACTACAGTAGGTGAATTATAAGCACTGGAAAGTCATTTTTCACATTTATGGAGGCTGGAAGACCTAAGATCAATGTGCTAGTAGGTTCTTGATTTGGTATGGGCCCTGGTTCAGACAATAGCATGTCTCAATGTTTCTTCAGTGGCAGAATGGTGGAATCCCTTGTGGCTCTGTTGTAAGGTAACAAATCCCACCAGGAAGTCTCTAACCCTATTAGCTAATGACTTTCCAAAGGCCCTACCTCTTAATGCCATCACCTTATGATTGGGTTTCAACATAAGAATGTTGAAGGGACACAAACTTCTTAACCACATGGCTAAGTAGCATACCTGAGGCTCAAACTGAAGCTCAGATTCCATTTCCAATGCTTTACAGCAAGGAGGGCTGGCTTCCTTTCCTATAAACTTTTCCTAGGATCTTCATATTAATTCTTTTTTAATCAGATGATAATGTGTACTAAAGGAATGCATCCCACAGAGCCACTGTTCAATGTGCCAGGAGTGAGTTACTTGAAAGTGTGCTAAATGGGAGTGGTCAGAACTCATAAATCACCTTCAACGAGGAACTGTTGCATCCTGTACTGCCCTCAGGTGTCTCTTGTAACCCAATGGTCAGACCCTCCCTTCCGGCATGTTTTTCTCTGATAATGACTTTTAGCTACTCTAACCCTCAGGTGACAGTGAGGCTCTTCAGTGTGGTCCACAGACCAGCAGCTTCACATCGTGGGGTGAGAACCCGTCAGAAATTCAGAGCCTCAGGCCCCATCCCAAACCTACAATGGAACTAGAATCTTCATTTAAATAAGATGCTCAGATAATTTGTATAGACCTCAAGTTTGACAAAAACTGGTATGAAAGATGATGGGAGAAAAAGATTTGAGAAAAAAACCTGTCGTACCCATAGTGGTCTGCCTCATTTTTCTGGCCTGGTAATCATCTAAGTTGGATGTAAGTTCCTTAAGGGGAAGGAACCCATCAGCGTGGTTCACTGGATTTTTAGCAATTAGCCTGACTTATAGTAAATGACAAATGGCTATTTGTTGAACAAATGAATTCAAGATCACTACAGCAGGCTCTGCCCCCAAATCATAACTTCTATCTGAGAATTGCCAGATATTATTGTATAAGCTTAATTTTTTCTGCTATATGCCACGTCTCAGACTTGACTTCCTCCATAGGCAGATTTTAGGCATCTTTTCATGCCCTAATAATATCATACTCTGATAACCTGCCCTGTTTTCAAATTATTAGAATTATCAGTTACTCAATTATTTCTGATGATGAATCTATATGTGCATATATATACATACATACATATATATATATATATATATATATATATATATAGAGAGAGAGAGAGAGAGAGAGAGAGAGAGAGAGATGTTAAACTTCCTTACATCCTACATTTCATCACATAAAATACAGGAGTGATGATGTTCTTTTTCTTTAAATCCAATGGGGCAAGTCTGTTGATTTCTTTAAATCCAGTGAGATAGTTCTGGTAAGCTGTTTTATTCATCAGATAAGCTAGTCATGCTGAAAACCTGTCCAAGCATTGTCTGCAAGATATATTTTTATATAGACATCACCATTGTTCTTATACATATTTTTATAGTACCTCTTATTTATCCTAAGGATGAAATAAATAACTATGGTGCAATATTATCAGGTTGATAAGTAAGTAATTTAATAAATAAATAAGAGTGATAAGAAAGCAATTCCTTACAGAAAAATTCCAATTAGTAAATGTGAAAGTAATGAGGGAAATTTAAAATCCACCAATAAGCAATTAAGTTGGTAATAACTGTAGTTGAACTATACCCATAGATACAAAAGTTAGTGGGCAGAAGTTTAAAAAGAAACATAGTATTTTCATGATCTCAAAGTACCTCTCTTACCCAAATATTTATTAATTACAGGAGGAAAAATAGCAACTTTAATATAGAGGATACTGCCAGATACCAACTTGCAAAACAGTCATGGTTAACACCATTTGTTGCTATGATTCTTTGGGAAGGTTACATCACTGCTACTGTATTTTTGCAAAAAAAAAAAAATGAATAATCTTGAGGTAATTATGAGATACCATTGGTAATCGACAGTCCACAAAATACCTGACTATACTCTTCAAACGTATCAAGTCATGGAAAACAACAAAAGGCTTCAACAAATTGAACAAGGAAAAACAAGGAATTGTCACAGGTTAAGGAAGATCAAGAATACTCAACAACTCAAGGCAGAAAAAAAAATTAGAAAAGATTCTAAGTGAAATATACTACACCAAAAAGGTTAAATATCACACGGTTTCTCTAATATGAGACTCAAAACATAAATAATTTAAAGAGTAAAATAAAAGAGAGATGGTAACAAGCAGAGTAGACTCTGAGAAGAAGGAAAGGGGGTCTGGGGAAGAAGGAAAAGGGGAGGCCTGAGTAGGGAAAGGGGAGTAAAGATCAATACAAAATATGTATAGGTACCAATACCCCAAGATGAATATTATTACTATGCATTGCAAACATATACAAATAAAAAAATTTAAATCTTGTAAAATATTTAGTAGTCTATTGTTTAGTAAATAACATTATAGATCTGATAATCAAATTATGATTATGCAAGATCCTAGCACTGCAGGAAGTGAGGTAAAAGATAGAAATTCTCTGTATTATTTCTACAACTTTTATGTAAATCTGTATTCATTTCAAGATAACGTTCTTTCCATTCCTTAGGTTAAAGGAATGAAAATAGCTTAGAAGAAGGTGCTGCATAGAGTAAATGTTTAATAAATTTCAGGTTCATAAACAACCTTGTCAGTCCACGTTGAGTACATGAACTCTTTGGCTGCATACATTTGCACTCTGCTCAAATGTGAGCCTATGTGGCAAAGAGTTCTCATCATCATGTAGTCTTTTTCAAACAAGGCATGGGAAAATTGGATTCTATTCATCTGTCTCCAAGCAGGTACCACAATAAAACTGGAAATATTTATTTCTCCCTTTGTCTGCTATAAGAGTCTGATTGGTTTTCTGTAAACATAGATAGAGAATCCTAGCAAGATTGCTTGCAGATAGTACAAAAGGACTCATGCATGGGAGACCATGTTTCTCTAATCTCCCAGAGCTCTTGGATGGCACCACTGTCCTGATAGATTAGAAAAATGTTTTCAAAAAGCTTTTGACAAGGTTTGACATTGAAGATTTATATCTAAAGGAAACCAGGGAATGGGAGGTAAAATAGCATATTGTAGCAGAAAACTAATTTAACAGTAGTAGACAAAAAGCAGCCATAGATGGCAAGCTCATCTTCAAAGTGGATTAGAAATAGCATGCTTTCCAGACCTCTGGGAATAAGATCTACATATTTGGGGACATATGCAAAGAAGAAAAAATCATTGAATTTGCTGGTGTTACTAAAATTGAAGTATTAGCAAATAATAAGGGGCAATACTATCAGATTGAAAAGGATTTGAATTGCAGGTGATTAAGAGAGAGAATGTCAAAAGCAGTTCAGGTATAACGATACAAACTAATAAGTACAGGATCAAGGAGCCAATTATGCAGAACATATACCCAGAAAAGGATTTGGAAGATATTGCGGGAAAATCTGAAAAACCATCAGCAGAGAGCATAACCACATTAGAAAAAGCAACCTGGATTTACTAAGTTATCACATCAAAAGGAAAGAAGATGAGAAAAGGGGGTGATACTACACCTCAGTAAGGCATTAACTTGATCCTTATATTGAATATAGTGTACACTGCTGGACTGAATAGAAAATGAAAGAAACTAAGCCTGAAGATGTGGGATGCAGTTAAAAGCAACATTTAATTGGGGGAAATATTTCTATTTCAGTGTTACTGAGAAATAAGAGATTTGATAAAAGAGATTTTAAAACTTGTATGTTTTCAGGAAAATTTTTGAAATACAGAAAATGCTGAATAAATTACTCTCTAGATCCATACACTGTTGTAGTGACAGGCTTAAATATTCTTTAAAGAATTCAGCTGAAGTTTATTTTACCACTGACATGTTGGCATGTGGACAATAGAGGCAAAATTCAGCCCCAGGGTTAATGCAAAGGAACCAAAGTAGAACTATTTAATGCTACATGGAAAAAAAAAAAAAAAAAAAAAAAAAAAAAAAAAACCACACAACTGCCAGGAAAAGCTGAAGAAGTAAAAGTGCAAATGAATTGAAGAGACACTTAAACTTATTTCTGGTGGAGGTGATTAAAAATCATTGTTAAAGTCACAGGGAATGGAAAGTGAGAATAAATTTGAAATGGCCAGTTTTGACAAGTAAAGTATTTCTCATTTCAACATCTTCGTGAATAGACTAGAATGTGGTTATGTAAAGAAGCCTAGAAGTTTTCCATTTATTTACATTTGTGTGCATTGTTTTGATTCTGCCACAGGGAACGTGGATGTACTGTAAGATAAGCACAGTGCATGTCAATCTCACATAGCTTGATGCAATGTTCTAACATGGTCTACAAGACTCAGTGAGTATGAGGGAAGCATGGGGCTTTGGCTGGCACACAGTAAAGTAAGAGCAGAGTCAATTTTACTGGTGATTTAGTATTAACAAATAATTTTCATATGCAATCTGCAAAGAAATAAAGCAAAATATTGAGCCTTGTTTATCCTTTCGTACTGCTATGTGGTTATCTCAGTTCTTCACTTTACTTTGCATGATAAAGAATCACAGAAATTTCTTGCTGCAAGGAACCTCAAGAATCGTACAGTAAATCCTCTTAAATTACAGATAAGCCAAATGAGAAACAGAAGGGTTAAGAAATTTACCAAACCTTTCAAAAGTAGTTAGGAGAAAGCCCAAAACTTGACTATTCTTAATACAACAGTTCAACATTCAAATTCAAGAGTGCCTATGTTGCTAAAACCAGTTTGGCAATATGCTGAGTTTCTGCAATGATGTTTAACTTACATCTCATTTTTGTGTTTTCACTTTTAAATTTGTGTTTTCATTTTTCAGACTAGCAAATGTAGAATGCCTTGCAGAATTACATCATAGGAGCCTGTTGAGTAGCAGTTTGACCTTAAAGAAGTGCACCCTCCTCTGTAGAATATCAAGAACGGTCTCTGACTGTTGAACTAGGAAAGAACAGACCAAACGTTGAGAAGGCAGTCCTTCCTGCAGAGCTGTAGACCACTGGAAATGCATATGTTCTTAGGAGTCTGAACTCCTTTGTGTCTAGTAGCATTTTTACATTAACCTAATACAACTTGAGTAAATCATGCCTTCTTCCTATGTTCTGTATCTCCTTAATGAAAATTATTAAATGATTTACAAAGTGCCTAAAGATTTAAGATACTATCGCACGATCACCATAAAGGTGGCTGCTAAGTAGAGGATGAGGAGTTTGGGAGAGAAGGTGACACTGGGTTGTGGTAACATTTGAAAAATCAACATGCAATTTCTCAATAAATCCAGCACTGCCAACTTTTCTTTTAAAACAGACTACATTTTGGAAGACAGGAATGTAAGCATCACAAAAAAGATGTTTTGTGTTTAGAGGCAATGACATGTGAAAAAATCCTTACTAAGGTATTAAAGTATAATCACACTCAACATAGAAAGATGTTCAGATTATGAGAAAAATCCATAATCCCGAGACCAAATGAAGAAACATTTCTCATTAAATGCTGTCTAGGACCTAGGAGGTAGAATTATGCAGTGCACTTTATAGAGGGTGAATTATTCTTATAAATACTATTTAGGAAAGGTTTTCTTTACTTATCTTTCAAGCTTTTCTTCTTTTGACCTAATGGGTTTACCTGAAAGCTTGCTCACCTATTAATTTGTCTCCTGCAAAAGTTTCTATCTTGTTAAATTCTCTCGAGATAAAATATTATTATCAATATAACATGATATCACATGTGGATTTATATTATTACTTGTATAACAGAGGACTCTACCTATAGAGATATTTTCATGAATATTCTTTACATGTTATGTATGCCAGGAGAACTTTGCTTTTACTAATGAGTATCTGTTCAATTATTCAAGTAACACTAGGTTGCATATTCAAAGCAGGGTAAAAGGAGTGGAATTGTGCAAATGACATTTCATTATTTGATAATTGAGGATGGGCAGCCACAACATATGCCTGACTTTGAACTTCACACAGTTAGTGCAAAGTCTCCTTATAGGATGCGACTGCCTGCAGCACCTCTTTCTGAGTGTGATTTGACAGTACAGTGATATAATGTTGAATTATTGTGTATCAGCAATTCATAGACATTTTGGAATATGCCACCCACAGCGCATATGACGGTGGAAGTTATTTATTCTGTAACATTTAAAAAGGCTATTAAAAGATTTTTTATAAAATTTTTGGATTTCTGTGCTTTGCAAACAATGCATGCAAAAATTATATAATGATGTACTAAAGCTTCAAAGAAACATGTTTGTTTTTTCAACCCTATTTCAGGAGTTTGGCTGCTATTACTGACAGTTGTGGATAGAGGGTCTTGATTTGCTTGCTATTTCTTTTCTTCTAGTTTATTTGTAAGTGTTGGTATTTTGATTTTGCCTGTGGGAGATTGTTATTCATCTGTTGCCAGATTTATATTATAAAATTTATGTCATGAAATAATTGTAGTGGATTTGATTAAATAATATTTAATAAGTAAGATCTCAAAGTATTTTTCATAATTTTATGATTATAATATCATGTTTAAATATAATATTTAATATTTTGGCTACTTTTTGTATATAGGGAGGGGTCCATGACATTGTACACAAAAGTAAATATTTGTAATGCTAAATCTATAAATTTTAGTTATAATTAAATATAATGAATGTACAGAACAGATATTAGAATAATATGTAGACCTACTTGGTATATCATTGCATGGAATATTAATATGAAAGGACAAGGCTGAAGAACTTCAATAATATTCAGCTGTTTAATACAAACCAGAGAAATTTTACACTTTTAAACTTTAGTAATATGTGAAGATTTGTGAAATTATTATTGTTATATTAAAGATAATGTACTCTATATAATTCTTACTGCTTTACACATCGACTAATTATTTCCATGACTATTCGGTTTGGGATTCTAGTCAGTCTCAGATTATTGGGTCAATGATGAAACTAACCAGAATATAGACTTTAAATGAAGAATAAAAATTAAACCTCGGAATTTATTTTAATTTGTGCATCTGGGACATAAAAATAGACACTTAATGGTAAATGATACTCAAACTGATAAAGAGAAAAAGAGACAATACAACTTCCGCCAGAAACTTTTCACTTATCCAGGCCCCCTCCTCCATTTCACTCAATATTATTTTTAGTAGAAATGACCATACCAAATATAACCCACAAAAAATAATAGTTTTGCTTCAGTTACTTCACCTACAGTGCCAGGGGGATGGGTTTAATGATCTTATAGGTCTTTTCAATCTCTCTAATATTTGTGAAAAAGCAACTGTCAATGTTGAGCAAGAAATTGCTGAAATAGCACAACTTTTTGAAATGGATTATCTCTCATAGGACAAGAGCCCAGAAATGGAAAGAACAACCATAAACCTCCCTGAAACTCATCTCAACAGGATGCCAACTTTACTCTTCAACTAAAAAAAAAAAAAAAAAAAAAAAAAAAAAAAAAAAATTCAACCAGTAAGTGAGTCAAAATCAGCCATTTTGAAAATCCCAGCTCTAGCTCTTGTGTATGCCAAAGACAGTAGAAACTCTCTTCTTGTGTGCTTATTTTTCATTTAGGCTTTTGTTATTGCCTAGCCATTTGGTGCTGTTTATGTCAGATTAAAAAGCTGAGCCCATTAGATATTGTCCCAGGTTTGATTAAGTTTAGGGTTGGGTGTCACTTAGACTCATCTATTTGATAAGTAAAACTATAAATTTTTGTTATAACATTAAAATAAATCTCTGCAGAAATAAGAAATTTAAACCAAAGCACTTTTAAATTCTTCTGGCAAATTAAGCACTTAAAACTTTTAATCATTCTCTTTATTTTCCAACATACAGTCTTAATTTCTAAATATTGTAAATATTTGGCAATTGATTTCATCTCTGCAATACTCGGGATTGAATCCAAGGCCTCATGAATGCTAGGTAAGCATGCTACCACTGAACTATGTACATCCCCAGTCCAATGATTAATTTTTAAGTTTTGAGCCTAAAGTACAAGGGAGATTCTTAAGACAGAGAATGCACACAGATGTGAGTCCAAGGCACTTTCATTTCCCCTGTAGGCTTTTGACACATTTTATGTTGTGCAAGGTAATAAAAAGTGAAATCAAGCAAAAGTCACTGAAAAGAAGTTAAGTTTCTAGCAGTCTTGCAATGCTGAAGATGCATTAACTAGAGTTGCCAATAATGAAGGATCCTTGAGAATAGAAGAGTAAACTTGAGAACTGAGAAGCAGAAGTAGAGAGAGACTTTTAAAACTGCAATTCAATTTGTTAATTCCTCGGTTAGATTACGATGATCTGCTCCAGCTTAGCTGCCCACCAGAAGGCAAAATAAATGTATCCACCACAGCCTCCTCAAATTTTTGTATAATATCTCTCTTTAAGGGTAAAAAGAAAAGTTACAGGAATACAAAAGGGCCAAGAGGGGGAAAAGCTGATACACAATTTACAGATGACACATTCATTGTAGTCGTTAGACAAAAATTTCAAAATAATGATGAGCATCATGTTCAAAACAATGTATAACAAAATGAAATATTTTACTAGAGAAGTGAAATACCTAAAATGAATCAAATGGAAATTAGAGGATCACAAAATATCATAAAAATATTTTAAACTAGTAGATGGGCTTGACCCCAGACTGGACACAGCAAAACAATGGTTTTATAAACTTGACAATGTAATAGGAGAAAATACCCAAGTCCAAACATGAAGATCAAATGTATGAGAAACACATTATCTTGCAAGTGTGCAAAGGTCTAACATATGTGCAACTGAAGTTTCTGGAAGGCAGGAAAGAGAAAAAAAGGAACAAAATTTATAAAGATAATTATAAAAAATATTTCTCAAACCAGTAAAAGATATCAACTCACAAATTCAGGAGAAAATGTGAACCTCAAGTAAGATAATATCAACACATCATCTCTGGATACATTATAATAAAAGATCTGAAAAAGAAAAAGTAAAAGTTAGGAGTCAGAAGGAAATAAAATGCATTATTTTCAATGAAGTAAACAAGAAATTCAGCTAATTTCCTGCAAGAAACAGTGGATATCAGTTGGCAATGGAATGATAATTTTAAATGGATGAAGAAAGAAGTGACAATTTTAAAAGGATGAAAAAGAAGTGAAAACGAAAAAAGAAATATCACACTTTTGAAAATAATTTTCCACCAGTAGCAGTAAAATACAGAGATTTTCACACTAACATAATCCATTGCCACAATTTTAAAAGGTAAAGGAATTTTCTGGCAGAAGACATGTTTTTTTTCCAAGACAGAACACAGAACTCCAGGAATTAATGAAATAAAGACAAGGTAAAAGAAAAAATTTCCTAAGCAAAAAATAACAGTAATGTTTTATGAGACCTAAAATAAATATACAAATAAAAAGCAGGAACAACATAAAATGATGGTAAGGAAAAGAAAAATATGTATAAAAAGTTTTATAAAAACTAAGCTTATGCTGGGCATAAAATTAATCGCCAAAAAAAAATTTTTTTTTTTTGTGGGTACTGGGGGTCGACCTCAGGACCTCACACGCCAGCAGGCACCCGTGCAGCTGAGCGATATCACTGGTCTTTTTTTCATATGTGGGTTCCGGGAGTCGAACTCAGGACCTCGTGCTCGCCAGGCAGGTGCTTACACCTCTGAGCCATCGCACGGTCCCCCAAAATTTTAAAGAATAAAAGTCATCAGAATGTTTTCTGACTATAGTAGCATTAGCCTTTAAAGTTATATCAGGGCCGGTGAGACAGCTCCGCGGCGTAAGCGCCTGCCTGGCAAGCACGAGGGCCCAAGTTCGACTCCCGGAACCCACATACAAAAAAAGGGCCAGTGATATCGCTCAGCGGCACTGGCGCCTGCTGGCGTGCGAGGTCCTGAGGTTGACCCCAGTACCCACACACAAAAAAAAGTTATATCAAAAAGTTAACTTAAAAATCAAAAGGAAATCAAAAGTAGTGACTGGACAAAGTATAAGGAAGAAATGGATAATAGAAAATACTTTTATTGTGTAATAGTAAAAAATCAACATACCGAAATTTGTAAGATATAGCTGAACTGGTAATTATAAGGAAATCTGTACTTTAAATGTATTATACTTGAGCAGATTAAAAATATGAAAATTCAATCATGTATATGTGACCTCAAAAATACAGAGAAAAAATAGCAAAAGAAACAAAAAGCAGAATGAAGGAAATGAAGACAGTATGCAAATTGATAAAATAGAAAGCAACTGAATGAAGAGATTCAACTGCACCATAACCTGATTACTTTATAAAGTGGAACTGATGAATATCTGGCAGGACTCATCAAGAAAAAAAGAAACTACAAATTCCCAAACTCAGAAGTGAAAAGAGACATTACCAGACATTCTTCAGATAATAAGAACATGTCATGAAACACTTTATGGCAATAAATTTGAAAATTTAAATAAAAAATAAAAATTCCTAGGAAAATAATATTTACTGAAATTGCTAAAAGGAAAGAGAGAATAATTTTTTTTAAAATTTACCTAATAAATTGTTCCAAAATAAAAACCTTTACAGAAAAAAAAAAATTGCAGATGATTTCACTACCAAATTCTTAGAAACTTCTAAGGAAGAAATAAACAATTCTTGCCCAAATGCTTCCAGAGTATGAAAATAGAGGGGACATTTCCAAAATTTAATTATAAGGTCAGTGTGATCATAATGCCATAACCTGTAAGGAATATTAAAAGATATGAAAATTACACTCTAATCTCACTTATGAATATAGACATAAAAGTTCTAAACAATGTATTAATGAATTGAATGCAACAATACATAAAGAGAATAATATATCATACTGTAGTTGAATTGATATCAGAAATACAAGATTGATTAAAGTTTGAAAATCAGTCATTATGATGCAACACATTAACAGAATACTGCAGAAAATTATATGATAATCTCATTAAAATAACAAAATAATTTACTAAAATTTAATACTCAATAATTTTAATAGATGAACTAGAAACAAAAGCAAGAATTTCTTGGTATGATACGTGATATCTTCAAAAACAAACAAAAAACCTCTAGCATGGATGTGTAAGGCTGACATGTGGAATGCTATACCCCTGCTTGGTATAAGAATCAGACAAGAATATTCACTACAGTTTTCCTACTTAAAATAAAATTTGTAGATTAACATCTGCACATGAGGAAGTTTTTTAGAAATGCAGAATTTTAAATCTTACTCCAAACTTAGTCAGAATTTGTACTTTAAGGTCTCCAGGTAGTTCATATGCACATTGCAGTATGAGAAGTGTTCTTAGATCACCTTTATACATTACTGTAGCGGAGATCTTAGTAATTGCAATAAGACAAACCAAAGAAATAACACTTAATAGAGCCAGAGAGGAAAAAATAAGGTATCACAATTCAGGGTAGCATAATAAAGAAAAATCTCCAAGAACTATGAATAAGCTATTAAAATTAATAAATGAATTAATAAGTGAATTAAAATTAATAAGTGAAAGCTTCTAGATGCAAATTTAATATATAGAAATCAAATGTATTTTCTATGGACTTGCAATAAGCAGTAATAAATATGAAATTTGAGAGTTATACTTCAAGGCTGGGGATGTAGTTCAGTGTTCAATTAACCTAGCATGCACAAGGCCCTGCTTTGATTCCCAGGATATTATAAAATGAAACCAACCAACCAACCAACAAAAACTTCAGGGAAAAAAAAAAAAAAAAACACTTAGAAAAAGGTTGTTTGCACTAAAACCAATAAAATACCATTGAAAGAAGTTAAGAAAACTTAAACAAATGTAGTGACACACCATGTGTGTGAAGTTGTTGAAGAGGCTTCAGACCCCAGGAGCTTAAAGAACAAAGACATTAAGTTTTTTCTGAGTCATGCACTAAACAACCCAGAATGTAGGACCATTATTCCTAACAAATCATTGCAGGGGCATAGCTACAGTTTGTGTGGTCTGGAGCAGACCTCCTCCCCTCCCCCACAATCTACACCACTGAATCACTGAGGATCCAAGTCTCTTCTATTTCTTTCTCCTCTTCATCTTTGATATTAAGTGTAGTGGTCACCCTCCTCTTCTAGCTTATAATGGAGACGGGGCAGTTTAGCAAAACTCTTTTCTTCTAAAAAAAAAATAAGCTGATAAATTAATTGCACATCTGGACTTAATAGCAAAAAAGCCTGAAAAATTCAGCTTCCATGTGGATTGCCATAAGAAACTTTCATTTACTCTTTTACTATGAATAAATGGGGGAAGGGAGAAGAGACTGTGATAGGTAACCAGAAGGCTCTATCGCATACTCATGAATATTATAGTCAGTGGGTATTCAACAAGCTTTTACAGAATGTGGTGAAAAATGGACAGAGCTTAAATGGTGGAGACCACAACCTTGCACTAAGGTGATTATTACGGAGCTTTTATTTTCCTTAATCATTCTTCTTTAACAGAAAAAAAAATACCTACAGAATGAAGTTGTAGTTTCTCTGATAGTCTTCCTGTCTTTTTCCCTTTAATCAATGTCTAACATGAGTTTAATAACATATGAATTAATATTGCAATTATATTGAATTAATATTGAAACAGTAAATTAATATTGAATACTAAATTAATATTGAAACAATAGAATATACTTAATAGAATACTAAAGTAAATACCTATGTGCTATAAAAATCTTCTATAAGGTGACTACTCCCATACAACTGCCGAAACCATCAAATTTGTCTATATTTATTTTACTTAAATTAACAGATAAGTTATTTTGAAGTAAAGTATTAACTATTAACTATACCATCCATTGGGGTCAATGGGATTTTGGTAATGAGTTAGCATCCAGAGATAACTGGTTACGATTATTAAATGAGTCTGTTTACTAAATAGGATTAGTTTCTACTGATGGTAACAATGACCTCAACTAACTGAACTTTAAAAAAACAGAAATCTCTACCATATTTTAAGGATGAGTTTTCTTCTTAAAAACATGTTCACAAGAAGCCCTCTCAAACTCCAGCCGCCGTCTTGTCTTTAAAGAGAGGAGTAAAGAGAAAGGAGATAAATGATTAAGGTATCCAGTGTCCCAGCTGACTCAGGACTCCCCCATGGAAGTTTACTTCCTTACTTAGAGATTTCTCCTTACACAATCAGGGGGTTCAGGACATGCTGCCCTAAAATATAAAGTTTGAGAAAACAGTAAAAGCAAGAAGGTTGCTATCACTTTCCTCTTATGTTTCTTTCCTGAAATCATAAAACTGAGAATGGATTTTCTGACCTTTCGTTGAATATCAGATCATAATGTTACAGTTGAGTGGGCCAAAAATAGTCCAGTTTCTTGTGTATGACAAGGAAAGAATTGCCAAGCATACACCTCGTAGTATTTGGTAAGTAGCTACATTTATTGAAGATCATAGGACAGTAGCAGGAACAGGGAGAAGGGTGAAGGGAAAAAGAAGGTGAAGGGAAAGAGGGACTTGAGCATGAAAGGAGAAAGGGCTTCAAACCCAAAAGGAAAAAAAAGGACCTTGATAACTCAGGCTTCTGGTATTTATAGGGTCAGACAACACTGATCCAAGTGCCTCCCACTGTCTCTCCCTCTCTGATGTCAGCAATTTGCATGACCTCGTAAATTTAAGCCTGGATAATCATTAGAGTGGTCCTGAGTTTAAATCCAGATAATCATTAGGGTGGTGTGGCATTTATAGTTGAATGAAGGAAGTGACTCATCTCCTTTGTTTCTAGCTGTACTAGTAAGACCCTCATGAAGCCCTGGGGACATCATGGCAAATTTTTGAAAGGATTATACATTACGGGGATGTATAATCCCCACGTTTATTTTTTGGAAGTATTTCTATTAATGAATTATTAATTTTAATTTTATGAATCATATTACATTAAACAGTGTGTACATAACAGGAGAATAAAATGTCAATAAAATAAAATATTAAATTTTAATGTGTAATGAGTGTTTAGAGTAAATATCAACATTTTCAGCATCAACTGTTTACCTTCTTATAAGACCTAAAAAATAACAGCAGAAATAAATTCCAATGAGAACTACAATGCAAATACAAACAAAACTCTACCACAGAAATAATCTTTGCTTCAAGTATCACACCTAAGGTAGTCTTCACAAAACGACACAGCATGTTCCACACACAAATCTCACTTACAACGACAGCACACGTGTTTTGTTTCCCTGTCTTCTTCAGTAGGACATACTTGACATCTTGCTGGCCTTCCTGCTTTCTTAGGTTCTTATGATGTTTTACCTGTCAGTTCACTGGTCTGCTCCAGAATTTGTTTGTGGAATTCTTTGGACACATGTATATTGTTCTTCCTCTGTTGTAATTTATCGTTTATCACTTCCAGTCCCAATCCTCTAAGAAAATTTCTCCATGATATTTTGTGCTTGTTATTTTCTTTATAAACTATGAAACTATGCCTGACATGTTTAGGATTGAGTAAAACACAAACATTGGCCAATGCTTTGTGTTTTGAGTGACATCATAGTTGCTGCATAATTCATCAACAATACCTACTCCACCTTTCATTTTGTTGTAAAATGTGACCATTTCTGGCCTCATTCATGTTGAGGATTCACTATCAATCTTTTTTTATTTATTTTGTTTGTTTTGAGACAGGGTTTTCCTTTTGTAGTCCAGACTAGCATTGAACTATGTATTGACCTGGAACACACAGGAGCCTCTTGCCTCAGCCTTATGAGTGCTGGGATTACAGGCATGCACCACTGCACCTGGCTTCATTATTAATTTTATCATTGTGTTGTAATGTTGATGGCATCAATACTACTTTTTTTTTGCCATATAGAAGGCCAATGTTATGTCTTTCTGAAGTTCAAAGACTGTACTATACACATCTTTATTGTGAACTTCCAACATTTTTTGAGGAATCTCAGTTTTGTTCTGGTGAATAGTTCCTGTGCTGGTCAACTGGTATTCCTTCAGCAAATTAACATCAATAGGTAACTAGTGAACCAATTGTCAAATGTGAAATTTGGGTTGTTTTTGAAATAGGTGCATTAATTCTGTTCACAAAGTCATACTGTTTGTTACTTCATGAAGTAAGACCTGGTAGCTGAGTTCCAGGATAAATTTCTAAATTCAAGGTATAAAACGTCTTCACATCTACCAGGGCATATATTTTTATAACATATTTGGAAGGTTTACTTGGCACATATTGCCGAAAGCTTCAACAACCATGACATGATGCAAGTTAGTCAATTGTGATGTATTTGGACAGTATATAAATTGTTTGACAGTTTAAAACAAAGCTTTCAAAAAATGAGCAAATAGCAGTCAAATTGTCAGGATTTTTTCTTTCTTGAGGGATCTTTTTGTCATGAAAACATAGGCAATTTTGAAGGAAACCAAATCTCTTGAGTGTTATTATTGTTCTAAATCTCTCAATGCCACATCTGTTACTTCTTCATAAATCCTTTAGATTCTGATGATTAGAATGATAAAGTCCTGCTATGAAGGCTTTTAGTTTAGATAGTGAGGTATCCTGATAAATATATTTTTAAGCATTACTATTGATGCATATGGAATGTTTTACTTGTATTTTATTATTAGTGTATTTCAAAACATCTTGTGGCATATCATCTGTTAGAAACTATTTCCAACATTGAATCCCAGTGTTGGTGTTCCTTTTAATAGGTTTCACCCCGGCAAGAACCTAATAACATTTTCTGACCTAGTTCTAACGTTGGAATGCATAGGTATACGTGACCATTTTGCAGCATTTTGATCAGTCAAATATTTATTTACATTACTGTGTTCTTCCTTATCTGAATCAAGGTCTACAAGCTCTACATTTTGTACTTCTCTATCTGTCATATCTTGCTAACTTCTTTGGCTTGCATGATCCAAGTCATCATCAGTAGCTGAGTCACTTGATGACTCACTTTCAAACTCCTCCTCAAGTTGTAAAAGCAGATTTTCATGCAATATTGTACTGATTGGTTCAATTCTACAAGAAAAATCAAAAGAAAACATTTAATAAAAAAGTATAAATACGCAAAAATGGAAAACTGCACATAATGCGGGTAAAACTCACCTGATTACACTTTGACACACATGCATACACCTTGCTGTTCATTGTACCAAGTGGATGAACACAAAGATTACTTCCTGTATTCCCCCAGTGCAGTTACTGAGATGCAAACTACCATTATGCTAAAGTACATATTTTCATTGGAAAAGTATGGTATAGGTGTCTGCTATCCTGAGTAAGGAAGTGATTAAGTAGTGAGTTTCCTATTCCTGGAAGAAAGAAACATCCTTATCTCTAAACACCCAGAGACCCTGAACAAATAAACTTCATTAATTTCCCCCAATTTATTATCATTAGATCATACTTCATCTAATCATACTTCTTCACAACTATCTACTTCCTCATTAAATCTGATATTAAGAGAGCACAAGTTGATCCATTTCTTCAGGTCTTCATTCTCTTAGGAAGGCTCTCTTGTCCCGTAAAACTTATAATAGGTTAATTTGTGTGCTTTTCTCTTGTTAATCTATGTTCTGTTGCAGGGGGTCCCTGGCATGAATATAAGGTAAGTGAGGAAAACATAATTTTCCTTCTTGACAACCACACTGACTAATATATCAAACACAAAAATTGTAATTTTGTTTTTTGGTGGGATATAACGGCCTTGAGATGTAATGTGTATGTTACTAAGAGAAAAAGAGAATGAATATGAGTCCAGACACCTATGTGCATCATGTCTTTGTTCTACTTCCTTTACTATGAAACTGTGATTGAGATGCATGCATACAGAATAATGTAAACCAAATTAACACTTACTCCCTGCATAGGTTATTGATCTGCAAATCATGGTATATTATTATAGCAATATAGTGTTTGGGTCATTGGAGACCCCCTTTACTTAGTTAAACTCAGCCATCCTGAATGACTTAGAATGACAGAAGATGCATTAAGGGATCTTCTGATATGCTGCCTCCAAGATTAGATATACAAGAGATTTACTGAGAAAAGCCCCCCTGTGAATGAGGAAAAGGCAGGAAAGAACAAAGAGAGATGAGGACAGCCGCGGGTGTCACACCTGAGAAGCAAGGTGGATAGGACATTCATAGGCAGTCTAGGCACAGCTCAAGAGACTAATTTGAATACCTAATTTGTGAGCCATTACATTTAGAAGTAGTTGTCATTAATATCACAGGCATGACACTTTGAAAAATGTAGAGATGCACAAACAATTGAACTCAGAAGTTTATCGGTCTTATGCAATAAAACAAAAAAACATTTTTTTATATGCGGGTACTGGGAGTCGAACTCAGGACCTCGCACTTGCCAGGCAGGCGCTTATGCTGCTGAGCTATATCACCAGCCTGCAAGAAAACATTTTTTAAAAGGAATATTTTAGGCAGGCCAATGGAAAGTTCTTGAACTAGTTACCCGTCAAAAGAATCCTGTGACAGAGAACCTCCACATTGCAAGAATGGGCTGGCCCTAGCCTCCCTACCACATGCTCTCTGACTTTCAGTAAGAGCCACTGTGAGAAGTGAGGATTCACAGATGGATTCACAGAACAGCAACTGGGGCTATCCAGAGGTCACACTCACTGAAGCAGAAGACAGGAGCAGCATACTTTGATGACCGTAACTTGCACTTTAAATAGCTGTTTAACCCACTCTCCTCTCCAATCGGGTTCAGATATCAGTGAAAAGGTCATTGGAAAGTGTGAGAGGTAAATAGTAGAAAAAATTTTACACATTGATTGGAAGAAAAAACAGTACAATGTCATCCAGTCTTTTTCTAGAAGGAAAGACAGCCTTTTGCCAAGTAACTTCATGTGCAAGTCAGCATAGCTTAGAGAGACACGTGGGGAGTTTAACTGGGACATGAAAACCAGATTCTGAACACTTTTGTGTTCTTTAAATACTGGGAGAGAATAAAAAGGGGGATAAGGGAGCAGAAATGTTCAGATTGTCTTTTCTTTGTGCATAGTAACTATCTTACATGCCACCAAAGAACAGTAGGGCCAGGTTATACCAAAGATAGCACATACATGGTAGGACTTCCCACTTTTACTTAATTTACTAATTAATTGATTAGCTTAGATATATTTTAGACTAGTAATTGCATTGGTCATTTATTGCTATATAAAAAATTGTTCTAAGACTTAGTAGTTTAAAAATAAACATTTTTTACTTGAAATTTTCAAGGTTTCTCAAAGTTAAGAAATTGGAACTTGTACCTGGAATTTTTTTTTTTTTTTTTTTTTTTTTTTTTTTTTTGTACCTGGAATCAAACTCACAACCTTGAGCTTGCCAAGCAGGCACTGTGCAGCTGAGCTATATCCCCGACCTCCTGGATGTTTCTTGACCAGGGTTCTTTACAAGGTTGTAATCATTTTGTCCACCAACACCACAGGTACCTGAAAAGACTGGACAATCTGCTTCCAAGCTCACTCTATGGCTGTTGAGTGGAGACTTTAGTGAACTTCATGTGGGCTTTTCTATTGCTTTACTCAACATAGCATCTGGATTCTTGCACAGGGAGTCATTCAAGAAATAGTTCCTCAAACAGAAGCTCTGGACATTTTGTAACCTAACATAGGGAGTCTACCCTATGCTTCAGTCATATTTTAGTTGATAAAACTGAAATGTTAACTTCAGCCCACACTCAAGGAGAGGTGAATTAAAGAGCACCTCTTATTAAAAAAAAAAAAAAAAAAGAAGGTTCCAAAGAATTTGTAGACAATTATTTAAGATTGTATTTGGCTTCCATCTACATGTTACCGAATTTAACATGTCAGCTCTTTTGAATGCTTCTCCAGTTCACTGCAGGTATCCCAGTTCTCTTTCTTGGGGTTATCTACTTCTTAAGCATCTTATGGATAGTCTAAGAAATTACAAGTAAATACTAACAATGAATTAACTCCCTGGAAACTCCTGTGCCCTGTGAGTAGAGCACAATCAGTATGCTTAGCTTTTATCAGTTGAAATTGGCACTCCTTTCTGTGTACCATGTGAAGATGAGAATGAAAAATGAGGTCCCCTTTCCTTCTCTTACAAACTCTTTCCAACTTTGATCTACTTATAACAGTAGAATATGCTTTTTAAAGCATTGGTGTAACAAAAGCTATTTAATTGTAGCTGTTTTTACCCCTTTGCAACATTCTTTGTGGCTTTCTCTTACCATTAGCTAGTGCCTTAGGCAGTTACTAAAGAAAACTAAATTGAGTTGCTTTTGTTATTAGTTGTGGTTTGTGAGTCAACTTACTGCTTCTAAAACAATTACAGTAGGAAGCTATTATTTTAAATAGAAATTTGAGTATATTTAGAAGAAAATGAACCATGTATTTCTTCTGGCTGCCCCTACTTTCCAATCTCATTTCAAAGATGAAAACCTAAAAAATATTGCCAAGCAGGGAGGGAGGGGAAAAGGGATGGATGGAAAGTAAGAGTAGGTGGGAGCTAATAATTGGGACATTTGGAGACAACATCCTAAAAAGAACAAGTCAGTGTTCAAAGATTGGGGAAATGACACTTTAAATTTCACAGAACATTCATTTAAATTATTCTATTATCTTGAGATTTTCCAAAATGATAGGTTTTGCGCTGACAAACTATGCCAATCCATATTAGCCTAAAGAGATCAATTCTGAATAACCTCATCCTTTCTAGACGTGTAATGTGTCCTGTGACTGCTCCTGGGAAAAGGATGCAGTATAATAAAATCATTGTTTGCATTTGTGTGCTTGCCCCAGATATGTCACCCGTGGTTTTGATTCACAGCTTTTAAAAAATGAAATCTAAGCTGAAACTGAAACATAAAACATGTTTCCTTTGACCTAATTCATATCTAGCTAATAGGAGATTAATTTTTTTCCTTTATGGTTCTAGTATTTGAATACTGCAGGTATGGCCCTGGAGTTAGGAGTTTTACAGAAAGCCATCATGTAAGTAATACTTATGCAAAAACCATATTTTAATTGTTTACTTTTATTAATTTATTTTTAATTGGTACATAATATTTGTACAAATATATGGGGTACAATTGAGCTTTTGTTATATGTATACCTTGTATAATGATCTAGTCAAGGCAATTAGCATGTCCACCACCTCAAACATTTGCTGTTTCTTTATAACGCAGCATTCAAAATCCTCTTTCTGCCTATTTTGAAATGCACATTATTATTCACGATAGTCACTTTACTGTGGAACAGAATATCAGCACTTATTCTTTCTAACTATAGCTTCATATCTGACCAAACTTTCCCCATCTCCCCTGCGTCCTACCTTCTCCATTTACTGGAAACCACAACTCTATTCTTTACTTCCATGAGATAGACTTCTTAGTTGTTGTTTTGCTAAACTGTATTCTAGTTTAAGCCACCTTGCATCCTTTTTGGAAGTAGGTACAGTACAACTAGTTGATAGATAGTTTAGAATTTTACAAATTTTAGAAGACAAGCCAAAAAACTGTTGTTATTAACATTATTCTGATAGAGTTTCCATCATTGTGATAGCCTTTCAACTGCAGTTTAGACAACCTCTGTATTTAAACAGTTGCTACAGAGTCAAAATGAAAAATTAACCAATTATTCTGAGAACTTGACCAATGCAAAATGGCAATCTATCACTAACATCTATTCCAGATTAATGTTTCCTAAGGCATAGCTTTAGTCATAAAGACATCAAGTTAAAAAAATTTAAGTGGCTAACCATTTATTTAGATTGGCTTTGTTGGTTCTCCAGTCTCTGACTTTGACCTATTTCTTTAGGCTAAGTTCTCAGAACTCTACTCCCAACCTAGTCATAGACACCTCACAGTCCTGGGAAAGTGCCTATCTGTTTAGCAAATCTGTTAGATATTATTCTTTCAGGTTTTCTGAACATGGATATAGGTAGAAAATGACTTATAAATGATTTATTCATTTGTTCTCTGGTTTTCTATTATGTAGGCCCTAGGCCTAAAAAAAGAAAAATTGTAACATCTAGGACACTCTTAAGGAAAAATTTATCTTGATTCTGATATCACATATTTCAGGAATATAAGAACGAACTCATTCTAGTAACAAGACTTTGAAAGTTCCCAAATGCAAGTAGAGGTCTTTCTTTGGTGACAGCTGAAATGAGTTTTATATCTAATAGTTGAGTGACAAATTCCATAGCTACCTAGGGTCCACCTAAAGATGATAAGATCAACTGATGAAGACTCTTGGAAACCATCTCCAAATTAGAAGTTGAAAGTCAATTTTTCAGGTTCACCCTTCCTGTATCACACTGAAATTAATTCTTATTATTACTGGAGGCATTTCAGCTGAAAAGATATTATAATACATTTAAAATGACAGGTGTAGGCTATATAAACTGTTATTATAACTTATTTCTCAGTGTGCAATTGGAAAATAACATGACCTACTCCCACACTACTACTCTTATATTCCATAAATTCTCCTAAGACTCTGTAAGCTGGAAAGAACTGTCTTCACTCCATTAACCCCTGATTCTGGAGGCATGACTATTAGAGGGCAGTCCTGAGTACAGTGGAGCTTCAAGGTCCTTTTAGGCTGGACCTACATGTCTTATCTTGTGATCATCGTTCAGACTCAGCATCATCTTTGTTCTTTCCATTGTCATGATCTTTCACTATTAACATATGTTAACTGTTAACTATTACACTCAGTGTTATATTTATATGAGTAGAAAGCAAACAAAAGTTACAGTACAGGAAGCACAAATTGGTGGCAAGTACAGACTTTGAAGTCAATTTCACTTCTTCTGAGTACTAATGCAAGACAATTTCCTTTAGCTCCCACAGTGATGATCACAGCTTATTAAATTATAGATATACAACTGAATACATTTGGTGGCCTGCCTGGCCTTACAGCATGTAAATTGAATGTAATTATCCTGATAGTGGGCCTATCAGAGAGTAGATATTTCTAATAGTGAGTAGCAGAAAATATCCTTATAAGTACTTATGATAGAAGGTGAGGGCATGAGTACCTAAGACAAACACACGCACACACACACACACACACACACACACACACACATATCCATCCATCCATCATAAATTTTTGCATTAAAAATAAATAGAAAATCGGGGGCTTGCAAAGCAGAGAGAAGAGAAAGAATTGTGGGATAGATATATTTTGCAGTAGTATTTCTGATTGTAACATCTAATAAAAGTTGTTTGTGACTTTGCAGTGTTGCTTACCAAACCATCAGTTAAGATTGTGTCAGAAATAAAAGGTTTCTGAGATGGCATGGCTGTGGGGATTTCTTCCAGAAATGAGAGCATGGCAACGTCCCACTCACATGATGAAAAGGAGCAGACTAGAAATTGCTCCAGTTGATGGTATGGTGATCTGAAAACTGGACCAGTTCAGCAAGTGAAGTGTGTCCAGCGAGAGGTGACTTGAGAGAGTGTGTGCTACTTCCTGCCCCTGCTGCTGAAAATTCTCATCAGCCTTTGGAAATAGAAAAGACAGTGATGGGCTATAAATGGAGGGTTTAACAGGAAGACCTCAGCCACCATGCAGGTTAGACATAGGTCCTCTACACTAGTGGTTTTCAGTGAGGACAGTACAGCCATCCTTGGGGAATTTTTAAAACTTGCGGTGGGATATTTATCACAGTGATGAAGCAGGTGATTAATATTTAGCAGTTGGGGTACTCCTGTACAAACAATTGTCTCCTGGCTACCATAACTTTCAGAAATCTCTCTACACATTCTAACAGGATAAATAATTTTATGTAGTTATAATATTTACATTATATTTAAATGAACATTTAGATATTTATTGTATCCTGGAACAAAAATCATTTTACATATAAACAGAGTATTTTGAAACCATTTTAATAAACACTAAATTTTCTAGAATATGATTATTCTATAAATGGAAGGAACAACTGCTTTATTTTATTTGGAGCTTTACCAAAGTTGTTTGCCATTTCAGAAAATCATACTACTTGTAATAGTACCATTGGTGACATTTAAATCGCTAATACAATAATCTCTATCTTGCATGAGATTATTCTGCCTCCAGATACCAGGATCTGACCATTTACTATGTCTTCTGGTGTGGTTTTGAGGTGCATTCACATAGTCAAATATCATCATTTCCCTTCTATGTCACTTTCACGATATAGTTAGGGCATTTTGTTGACTCTTAAAATTCTACATGTAAATTATATTATTTTTAAAAGGAGATTTATGAAACATGTGTTATTAAAATAGAGAAAAAGTTACTATTTACTCACCAAAATCCAGCTTCTTTCCTCCCTTCTAGGCTGACAGATCAACCACATTTCCCAGCCTCCCTTGTAGGTAGATGTGGCCTTGTAACACTTTTGGACATTGAGATGCAAATAAAAATAATGAACATTGCTTCCAGACCTGGCATGTGAAACCATCCCCATATGCATCCTTCTGGCTGTTAGAGTTGGAGATAATAACCAGAACAACTCAGGAAGTCATGAGTTAAGATTGCAGTGCTTCTATCGGTCTGTTTTTCTATAGAAACAGAAGAGAAATGTCCTATGAGTATATGAATCCACTCGGTTCTGCTAAGTGAATGGGTAACACACTTTTATTGCTTTTGAAGCATTCCAAAAATACTGGCCTGTTTGTTACAGCAGACAGACTCTCCCAATTCACAGGAAGCACTTGGTCTGAAGGGGTTCTGGCTTTTCTCCCAGTCTGCTCCTGTAAATTAGGAAGACTGCACCCTGTGGCTGCAGTTTCCAGGTTTCCAAACCAGCTGGCTTCTAACTAAGTTCAGTTACTGCAGTGGAAATTTCTGTGTTTTCCATATTTTTAAAATTGAAACTTCAACTTGTTGCAAAGTAAAAATAAAACCAGACTATACAGTAAAGTTTTTAAAATGAGAGTTATAATAAAAAATGGGCCACATACTTTATGAAGTAAAGCATTTAGAATCATTAAATGCCTTCCTTGAACATAAGCCAAATTTATTTGACTATGAAAAATGTCCATATATGTACCTGGATCCTGAGGTTTTGGGATGCTGAATTACAGCATTATGCCAAGACTTCTACATTGGCTGGAAAGAATGTCAGCTCATGTTGGAAGTTTTCCAGTACAGAAAACTTTTTTAAAGTTTAGTTGCATTTTGTATGTCTTCATTTTAATTTAATACATAAGGAAAGTTACTTATGGGAAATTTTTCTAGCAATCTTTGAAGCATTAGAATTCCCCACTTGTTGAAAGAATATTAAAGAATGCAATTATCAACAAATATTGAGTATTGTACTTCTGTGATGAAAAATGTACTTATTTCTAAAACAGACTCTTTCTCAGAAAAGTTTCAAGTACAAAGTCCTTGAAACTTTTATCACTAAAGTTTGATTACTTTTCCTTAAAGTTTATTGTAATCAGAGGAAAGTTTCAGCAGTGGTAAATCTTGGAGGTTGTAGCCATAACTCCCCCTTCTGCGTGTAGCATTGGCGTGTCCATAATGACATTCATTGCAATTGGTTTGAGGCGGTTCAGCAGCTGTTTTCCACCACTCTCAAACTCGTTATTGTCATCTCTGGTCATCTGGGTGCACACTCCTCCTGTAATTGTTCCCGTGGAAAGGAGCTGTCTCCCATTTTATAACACTGCACTGCCCATCTCCAAGGATTCAGTCTTACTGATAGAATTGTTTTCGTACACAAGCCAAAAGTCATATGCCAGTTATCTACTTCTGTTCTTGGCTAGTGAAAAAGTTGACAATTTTATCCATGACTGTTTAAGCCAAACTGACCTTTCCCCTTACATTCCTAAGCTTTTTTCAAACTCTGAAAATTGAACGCCAGGAAGGAAATATGCAATAAGTATGGCTTATGCTGTGTATCATTTGGCTGAGTAGAAATAATCTTAACTCAGATTGGAAGCAATGAACATTTCATGGGCAATTCACACTAGAAATCCATAGACCAAAATCTGAAAGGCTGAATTTGCTCTGTAATTGTGAATTTATATGTTTTTTCATCATTGTATATAGTAGAGCCATAGATAACAGTCACATAGTAGGCCCACAATGCCTGTAGTAGGAGTCATTTTTGGGTCAAATCTAACTTAACACTGGAGTTTTGTGTATGTGCCCTCCTCATTCATTATCCTAAATCTGTCTAAGGGAGATTCAGGTTCTGGGGCTCACAGACTGGAAGTGGTATTGTACAAAGTGACTCAGAATATGAGACTGGCAAAGTCTAGATAGATTTTGCCCCTTTGGTCTTACCTTGGAGGCAGGAATGGAAGTGACCTGATGCTGTGCTTTTTTCCTGGAGATAAGAGTTTACTCCTTTTCCATATGCTGCACTCAGAATGTTAGCTTTGTTTCTTTTCCTTTGAGTTGTATCTGTGGCATCATGACCATCATTTCTTTTCATTTAAAAAAAATACCTTTTAGTCAGGTGGCCATCAGGTGACTGTGTCAGTAAACAAAAAGCTCTGAAATCAAAATATCCTGAAAAGATGAAAATGTTTGATCTGAATCTTGTTAGTTATTGCACAGAAGTCATGTAAAATTTGTATAATTATTTGAAATACTATAATTCCCACAATTCCTGTCAGTTAATTCAGTTTTTGTTTAGACACTTTTCTGTAGGTTGTACTGAGCCCTCTGAACTCTACATTGAGTCTCTGAATTCCTGGAGACCCCATTGCAGGGACAGCCCCATTGGTGGGACAGCAATAGCCCCCTGAGTATACCGTGCATTATAAGTGATTCAGCCTCAATTGAAACACGTACTGAGTTTAAGGTAAAATGAGATCCCTTTCCTATGCCTTTCATAACCCCTTGACCACATGGCAGGACAAAGAAAAACTCAAAGTGACAAGGTAGAAATTAAAAAGGAACCTAAATTCTCTGAGGCAGTGGAGGAAGTCAGACAACATAAACTATCCCTACCTCCCCTCCTGAAGACATTTATTCAGGCCCTTGGTTTGCAAATCCTAAAATAGTTCAGAGTCTGTGTTAGTCAAGAGTGGTTATATGACTGTTTTATTACCTCTTGGAGCTCTATTCTTCCCTCTCTCCTGATAAGATGGATAAGAGTTGAGGCCCATAATTATGTCTTTTTATGTTTCTAGCTGACCTTAGCAACTGACCACACCAGTAGTCACTGTTCGAGGAAAAAGTTCCTGTATTCCCAAATTTCTCCCTTTAACCTAAATTCTAACATTTCAGGATAGATTTAATTATTAAGGAGACATCACTATAATAAATAAAAAGACATACTGTTATGTGAATTCACTGACTCAGATTGCTTTCCTTATCATTCACAGGCAGAAAGAAAGAGAGATTTTGCCATCTGTGAAGTAAGTTTACATATGATTTTTTAGCATGACAGAATAGAGGATTATGTGACATTTATATATGAGAAATTCTAGACCCAGCTAGTACACTGTATATGTTCAAAATATAGTTGGTATTGTGACGCTTGTTAGTTAATAAAAGGAAGCTAGAACCAGAAACTGACTATTCTTTAAGATTATTGTTTAATGTTCCAGATAAGTATTAAACTCATAGTGCTGATTTAAATGGCACTGTTCTGATAGTGAGTTTCCTTCTGGGTTACCTACTTGGGCAAAAATAGAGAGAGGTCATTCATTGATCAGGACTGGGAATGGGAATCTAGAGTTGAAAAATTAGATAGATCTCCATGGACAAAGCAGGAAAAGGGAAACTCTACCTTCCTTACCAAGAGGAGAATAAAACCACACAGTGTTTCATGAGCTGACAGCTATTTGACATTTAAGTATCAAACCAAGCCATGAGCTGCATGCTAAGCTCAGAGGTGAACCGTAGGTAGGAATATTTAGCTGTCTATTTCATATATGTTCTTTGGGAATTCCATAGACAAGTGATGGTGAACCGTCTTTGGTTTGTTTATCTTTAAAATGGTACACACCAAATTCAATTGTTTTAAGGATAAAATAGAAGCCCTTGGAACAGACTAAGTACTGAACAATTTTACCATTATAAGCTTTGGAAATCCTCATTTTATAGGATATAATCTGAGGCTCTTGTTAACAGTAAATGTCAGACCTAGGGTTTAGAACAGGGCCTGCTTTTCTCCTATTATCTCATAAACAATTTTTACCTTCCATAGTGTATTTTCTCATACCTCACAGTTATGAGCAACAATATCTCAACATTTCATAAAACATAGACATAATTACAAAGAGTAAAGTAATCATTCCAGTCTTTCCTTGTGACTTCCATAGGAAGCCTATGGCAGAATATTCATGTAAAACTCAATCTCAAGGGCAGATGTTGTGTAATTTTTATGATGTTCAGTGAGAAAGTCAAGGTCAGACTGAAGTTTTGTACCAAACAAATTGACGTGTGAAATATCAAAAATCAATCATGACGTTGGGAATAAGTTCCGTAGGTTGAGGCCATACATGCTGATGGAGCAGTGCAAGAGTCCAGGTGGACAGGCAACAGCAAATTTTATACTTTGTTCAACATTGTGGAAATAATTAAAAGATTGGAACTATATCAGAAAACTGGAAATTTTGTTTGCAAACATAAACTAATTGCTACAAATATAACACTATATGGTCATGACACCCTGATTACAAATTACTGATCATTAATTAAAGAAAACCTTTATTTTGAGTTACTCTGTATAAATGTTCACTCTTTTTGAAAGAAATGATGGAAAATATTGGGAGTTTTTGAAGTCAAACGTTGCTATACTACAACAGATTCCATATTAACACCAAAACCCATTCTACTGAAACTGTTGTTCTAAATCTTTTCATCAAAAAAACAAAGAAAAACATTGCTCATCTAATTTTTCTTAGTGCAAGTCTTCCCTCTCATTCCAAATCTTTAAAAACATCAGGAATTCATTGCAAATTAAGTAACCATCTAAATTAAAATTTTTCCTACATACATGTCTTAGTTACTATTCTTGTTGCTGAGACAAAATACCTAACACCAAAGTTAAAGGAAGAAAGATTTATTCGGCTCACAGTTTGTAGAGGTTTCAGTCCATAGTTGGCTGGCTCCAAAGCAGGGTGGCATGGCAGAAGGGAACTGCAGAAAAGAAACAGTCCATGGCAGGCAGAAGGCAGCAAAACAAGAAAGTAGCAAAGAAGCAGTAAGTGGCCACAGAAACCCTCTTTGTGTCCCTTATATTCTATACAGGCTACAAACAGGGTGCACAGCACTCACACCCAGTGTGGGCCTTCCTGTTATTCACACCCAGAACTATGCCAAACCAATTAGTGGACTAATTTAATAATCACACACACTTAATCCCAGAATCACACACTCTAGATCCAGCCACCTCTGAAAAGCCCTACCTGTGATTGCATGAGGCTTTGGGAGGACATCTAGACAAAAGCCATAGCAACGTGTCAGGAAGGTAGTGACACTTTCCAACTCAAACACTCATTAATTAAGGGCCCTAACAAAATGAGTATGTGTTGATTGAAAAATAAAAGCCCATTTTTTCTGCTGAATATCTTTTAAAATATCTTCAAATTATTACTTACTTACATGGCCCATAGAGAATACGTGGCTGAAATCTAAAACTAAGAACCTTTCTCAAAGGATAGAAAGCATACTTTAACTTTTGGAATGTATTTAATTATTCAGGTGCCTCACCCTAGCCTTCACACTTATACTGTGGATAAGCCACCAATTTATAATCATGGGTTAGCCACTGTTGCCTGTCCCTGATGCAGGTAGACTTTTAATGAGATAAAGATAATTGGCTATTTGCATGCTTCTAAATGTATCAGTTAAAAAAGATACTTCAAGTAATAAACCCAGTGTATCTTAGAATGAATGTATTATGGATGCAGATTAAATGTTGTGTAGACCTGCACATTAATGAAACCTGGAATTCCTTGACCTGTGAATATACTTAATGACTTGTACTATTGTCTCAAAACTTCTGATTAACAAATTTAAAAAATTAGGTAGAACTAATTCAGCTAAATAATAGACTAAAAAGTGGGAAAAGTGGCAAAAGTGAGCCTGACACGTATATGTCCTTCTATTGAAGAATGAGAGCTACAAATAAGCTTTGGGCAATGATTTAGAAGAGGGCAAATGCAAACGCAAGAGAATTGAATTAGCTATTCCTACGTATTGATTAACAGCTTTTAAGCCCATCAGTCATACTTTAATTTCTATGTGTGGTATGTTTAATGTGAGCTCCCAATTCACCTGATTGGATTACCTCAACACCTATAAAAGAATCGCAGCTAGTGGTTAAAACTGTAATTAGAATCAGGCAGTAATTTGTGCCAGGAGGGTTTTGGCTGGTGGTGGAGGCAAACCCTCTTGCCCCTTCTGTTTCAGTTTTTCAGTATAGATGATGAATAATAATTATATTTCAGCCAATTACCTCTGAGATAATAGAAAGTATATATGTGGTGGGATAATCAAAGAGTCTTCTATAAAGTGCCCAGTAAAATACAAAATGTAAATTTATTATTCAGTGTCTAATTTCAATGGAATTAGAGAATTCTCAGAGGTAAGTCTTTTCTTTAATATCTAATATATACTCCATCTAATTTCTTTTCTGGGAAACATAGTTTTTATAGAATGAAAGAAGAAAACATAGTATCTATATTAAAATATAAACTTAGCAAAAATGTATATTTTGAAAAGGTTTTAAAACTTGCTTTTTTCCATGTTGTTTCTAAAAAAGCTGTTTTCTGTAAACATTTTATAAATATAATATTTTTACTTGACTTAATTACAAAACCTACCCCCAGGAAAAGATCATTGTTGCCAACTTTGTTGAAAGTATTTAGCACATGACTTCAGTTCTAAAGCCAGAGATCTTGGAAAACATTAATACTTTTATTATATGTTCTTAACTATACTGGTATAAAACTATTGTGTTCTTCTTTATATAAACATTCATTAATGTTTAAAAGTAAAGAAAGAAATTAAATCAAAGACACGTGATAGAAAGTTTTGGAGTTTCATAAAATAAAATCGGAAAACAATACAATCAAGTGGAATAAGGCAGTCTAGTAATTTAAGATGAGGTACCATCAGTTGAATTAGTTTTAGAAAATTTACATGCAGGCAAGCTGAAATAGAGGGAAATCACACACATTTCCCTTCACAATACTGAATAGCACTGTATATCACATATATGTGGGCATACACATAGGCTAAAACAAGAAGCACTATGACAAGGATGATAACGACATCTTTTTGCCGTAAATCTGAAAGTAGATAAATTATTCATTAATGATTTGATACTCTGACTCTGCACCAACTTGGACCTTACCTCATTTTGAGCAAGTTTCTGTACTGAATTTTCCTTTTCTCCTCCACACAGTCTTCATTCCACCCCATACTTACTCTTTCTTGCAGCCGTGGCTGAAATCTGTTGTCCTTTGCACTGTTTCCTATTTTTTTGCTCATCTGTATAGGGTGCCTCCTTGTAAAAGTCCAGTTCATTTCTATCCTAATTTATTACCCATGTTAATATTTTGATTCTTTAAATCCTTGTGCAATGATTAATGCCTATATTGGTATAGAAGAAAGAACTTTGGTTTAGACTTTCATATTTGTCATTTACTAACATAAACCTCTTAATATCTCGGGCCTGAAGTCCCTGATATGTAAATGAGGAGGAGCTGGAAGGGGCCTCAAGCTCTCAACCTTGAACAATCCCTTCTATACAAATAGCTTAAGATTTTCATACTGTTGTCTTGCTTAGCAGCAATTTCATGTATGGATGCTCTGTCTCTCTAATTAGACAGTAAGATTTCCAGAAGCATACACTGGAAATTTTTTCTCTGTTGTATTCTATACCTTCTAGCACAATTCTGAGTATATTATAGATATTCAATACATGTTCATTGACTAGTTTACTGAAGCTCTTTTGGGCAAATTTTTATTTTATGTTACTACCAATAATGTCGTTAGTGTAGAAGTGGATATATAAAGCGCTATGGAGGATATTACTGAAAACAAAACAACACAACAACAAAAATGAATCTATAATTTGTGTTACATGATAATTACCTATATTTGGCAATTAATTCCATTATCCTTAATAATTGGTACCAATAACTTAAAGTGCTATTGGGGGAAACCTAAAGGTTTTCTTTAAAGAAATGATATTTAATTGGCAGTAGGTTGAGAAATGGACATTTTGAGAATCTTTTGAGGGCTGTGTATATCTCTAAGAGGATTCACAGATTCCCTACAATTTGTTATATAAATATTGCATTAATAAAACCGATAGATGAATCCCATGTTTAATGTTTAAGTGGTTTTTTTAAAAGGAGATGTATTATGTAATATTGTCATTGCTACTCTATCCAGCCTCCTTTTGAAATGAGAGACCCTCCCTTAGCATGTATGGTTGGAACAGAGGTGGATACATAATAGTTAATGCCATGGCTAGATTCAGTTTGTCCAACAAAGGTTTTTATGTTGGAAACTTGGTCACCAATATAATGGTATTAATGTGGGGGGATCTTTAAGAGATGGGTCCTACTGGAACATAATTACCTCCTGGTGTTTCCACTCACAGAAGATATTAATGGCTACCTCAAGGGAATGGTTAGATCTTATGTGACTAAATTGGCCCTTGCCAGAATAGGTTTTTATAAAGCGAAACCACCTCACGTGCTTGGCCCCTTCTGCTAGTGGCCAGTTCCTTTTTCACTCTCCGCATGATGTGCAAATCTCATCAGATGCTGGCCCCATGACGTTTGGACTTCCAGGAACATGAGCCCAAGTAAACTCCTTTTTTTTATACACTATTCAATGTTGGATATTTTGTTATAGCAACCCACAATGTACTAAGAAAGTAGCCCATGTAAGACTTAGTTTAAACAAAGAAAATTAAAATCTTCCCTTTGGATTTTAAAACAGGCATAATTTCAGTTTGAGTCATTTGATGGTATATTCTAGAGATAGAAGGACATTTGATTTGGGAAAATGGAATGGACAATTTTGGAGCATGTCAAAATTAAAGAAGCAGAGGGAGATGTTTGCCCAACACCTACAGAGGAAAAATATTAAATAGCATATGCATAGAAGCAAAATCAAAGACTCATATGCAATTTAAATAAAAGAGAATATGACCTAGATTCCTGACACCTGCCCAACGTTCATGAGACCTACTAAATTGTACTTGCTGTGAGCCTTTGATATCCTCTTTTCATTTCTCACTTCTATGACACTTACACACAAACACACATACATTCACAATTTCATTGAACTAATTTGAAATTGGTCTATTCCTCATTGCCAAAACCAAGGAATTATATAAAATTGAACTTTACATGCTTAAAAATAAAAATTTTCATACTATTATTTTTAAATATACAAATAAGCTATTTGGAGATAAGCAAGAAAAATAATTTGCTGACACATTATAGTAAATAAAATATTTATATAAGTAACAACAATTGTTTCCTACTCAAAGAGATATAACCTTCAATGGGGAATATTTTATGATATTTGAAAGATTTAGCTCTTTTATTATTATCCATATTTCCTGCTTATAATACATTTTTATTGTAACATATTTTCAGCTATTTGGTAGTGTTTTTAAATCATATCCCTGCAATTCTCAGAGTGTCTTGAGCTTAACTAATACCACAGTATATATTCAATTGGCCCATGGTGAATACTAGCAAACTTTTTTTTTTTTTTGTGGGTACCGGGGGTCGACCTCAGGACCTGGTGCGCCAGCAAGCGCCCGCGCCGCTGAGAGATATCACCGGCCCTTTTTTCGTATGTGGGTTCCGGGAGTCGAACTAGGGGCCTCGTGCTTGCCAGGCAGGCACTTACACCACTGAGCCATCTCACCAGCCCACTAGCAAACTTTTAAAGGGCTTTTAATGCATTGTTCCAGCGTTCTATCACGGATTGCACTCAGATTATCCCTTCATGTTGAAGAATGATACCTTATATAACGCTCTTTTAAAAATGAATTCATTTTTATTTGGGGATTTTTATTAGATGATGTGCGTGTGAATTTCAAGTGGTTTCATGAGGACATTTTGGCACTCACTGGTAGTGAACCTATCAAATCGCTAGCCTATGCTTCCATCTGGGCTGCTGATATCATCTTTCCTTGTCATTTTCCTTGCTTGTGGGGTTTGTTAAATTTTCTTTTTCAAGTGATTCACAGATGTGTCTGATCTCTGTAGGGAGTACCATGGAATTTATGGAGAAGAGGAAAGGGGAGATCGTCAATGGAATGAGCCACACACAAAGCCATGACTGTAGTGCATGTATTCACCGGACTTGCCAACATAAAAGAAATCGGTTTTAGTTGATCATGAAGGAAAAGTGGGTAAAATTTGCCAAACTAGAGGTTTTGTGACTATTTCAAGAAGAGAGATTTTTTCATTTCAGCCCTGTAAGTATGTTTTTGTGAATTTATGATCATGGGAAAACAAAATGAATTGTACGAAAATAAACATTTGCCAGATTTATACTTATCTCTGTACTGGTAAATATTTTGAGGTATTTGAATGAAAGAATCTTTATTAATTTTTCCAAAAATGTTATTAAATTTGCAAAAGCCATTTCTCTATTCAAAACAATCAATTATCATTTAAAACAAATAATAGTTTAATATTTAGAGAGATAATGGAAAAGGTACACAGATTGGATTTTAATTCCATCCCATTAAGCTGGTTTTCTTTGGGCCAGCTACTGATGTCCATTGTGCCTCTAAATTTGGACTTAAAACAAGAACAGTAATGCCTCACCCACTTTAAAGGAGGGTGGATACAATTACAAGTAAGTGTAATGAAATGTGCGAGAGGGCTGGAATTTCAATGATCATCCCAAGCCCGTTCATTTAGCTTACAAGACAGCTGAAATCTAGAAGTGTAACTCTTCCCTCTAATGTTCATAGTTACTCATTTGTTAGTTAGAACTCTAAAGTAACATGCACTAATTCCCTACTGTAGTTAGGGAGTAACTACCCTATATCATTCTGATAGTGCTGATACAATGTCATACTTTGCCTTTTCACACCCATTTTGCTTCAAGTTAAATTTGCTTGATATTCTTTAAAGAGGATTTTCCTAATCCCTAGATCTCTGCTATACATTTTCATCATATTCTATACTTTTCATTACGCTACTTAATAACTAATATAATTGTAACTATATATAATCACACAGTGCATGTATACAATATGCATGCATATTTGTATGCTTTCTGCATATATATTTGTATAGTTTTAATGTATATATAATGAATACATAATATGCATTTGTATAATGATTTGATTAATATCTTCCTCCTCAACTTATGTTTTAGTTTACTAATCTAAAAAATGTTGATAATAATAGTATCAAACTTGTAGACTAATTGTACAGAATATTTGGTTTATTAAGAGTATAAGAAACATAAGAGGAATTCAATGAATTTTGTTATTATTATTATATAATTGCATGGCAACGTGTCAATAATAATCATACATATTCAAACATCTCAGCATATCAGACTGGTCAAAAAGTAATTGTAAACTCAATAGGCTGTAAACTACTAGAAAAAATAATACTAAGGTTTTAACTAACCCTCAAGTTATTCTAAGAAGAAAAACACAAAGGAAACCAGAGCCATTTGGTGAGAACTTCAGTTATGTGCTTCTAAAACAGCTTAAAAACAAAAAACAAAAAACAAAACAAAAAAAAACATACCATGGCAGTTTGGTGGCCTCCTGCTGAACATATGATCTCTAGGACATGTTTCATTAGTCCTCTGTCAAACACATTTGAATTTCTGTCAGGCCCATGAAATGCATACGGAATAAAACAGATACGAGGGGCCGGTGAGATAGCTCAGTGGCATTAGCACCTGCCTGGCAAGCACGAGGTCCTGAGTTCAACTCCCAGTACCCACATACGAAAAAAGGGTTGGTGATATCGCTCAGTGGCATGGGTGCCTGCTGGCACACGAGGTCCTGAGGTTGACCCCCGGTACCCACAAAAAAAAAAAAAGACAGATAGGAGACTTTCCTTTGAATGGAAGGGAAGACTTACTACAGCATTTATTTGGTAAGCCAAAAATTAGTCAAGGTCTTAAGCTACTGCAAAATATCTATATCTGGGAAACAACCTATCACATCTGCCAATAAAAACACATAGTAAAGAAGCTTTGATCATCCCAAGGAAGAAAACATTGTGTTCTCAGCCTAACTTGCAGAAGGTAAGTATTTTAGAAGTGCAAAACTCAGTATTACTTTGATTCTATCAGGAGCACTTACAAAATTGTGTAGCCTGATTAAAAAAACAAAAAAAAAAGGACAAAAAAGATTGGCAACATCATGACTTGCAAATAGCAAATACAATTAAAATTATTATTTTGTTTTATGAATATGCTTAAATTTGATAATTAAAACTGCACGTTGTATGATTCTCTTTTCACCGAAAATATAAAAATATTTCTATTTCAGTGGTCATTACAGTGTTAATCAGTGTTTATAAATAAATACAGTTGACAAATATTTACATTTATAGAAGTTGGTTTTGAACTATTAAGGTGAGACTTATAAGATTAGATACATTAAGGGGAAAAGATGTTATCATGCTATAGGAAAATTTGGGGTCTTTCTCAGGAAAGTAATTTCTGAGTATTTTACTCATTTATTTTACAATGACTGTAACCCTCCTACACAGAGGGGGTACATGACAACTATGATTCAATAAGTAGTATTGGTGAAGTACATACTTCCAGTTTTAAGAGATGGCATCTGTTAAAGGTAAAGGCAGCCACAGAATAACGTTTCTCAATTTTCCTAGGCTGTTTAAAATATCATAAGGGCTGGTGATATAGCTCAGTAACATAAGCACCTGCCCGGCAAGCGCAAGGTCCTGAGTTCAACTCCCAGTACCCACACACAAAAAAAGGGCCAGTGATATCGCTCAGTGGCATGGGTTCGACCCCCGGTACCCATCAAAAAAAATCATATATTTGTATCATACTTATAAATACTCAGCAAATTTAATCCTGAATAAATTGTTTTTATACTGATATTTGACCATTTTATACTTTTGTAATGTAACATATACTGTTTTAATGAAGATTTGGAGGCATAAATAAAAATTAAAAGTAGCAAAGATTTTTACATGTCCCTACAGATAGCCAAGCAAAGATTGAAAAAATATTTGGGGGGATATTGGCATGTGGGATACATTAGAACTGGACTCATCAGAACTGGGCTCAAACATTTATTTGTTTAACCAGTATGTATTTGTTATAAATATATTCTATTCAAGATATTGTGCTGTGTTGAGAGGAAATAAAACCGAGTGAAATTTTTGTCCTCAAGAAACTTCAAATCTAATTATGAAGACACATAAAAGCCAATAATTTTAATAAGAGAAAATATGTTGATATGGAATTACAATTAAAAAATGTCTGTTAAATAAATATAACTTTTGTTTAGGATGGGACAAACATTAGCTAAAACTTCATGACAACAGTAATAGTAAAAGTCTACCTTGAAAACAGGGTAGAATTTGGTATAAAGCTAGATGGAGGAAGGCTCCTTGCTGGAAGAAATGGGGGACAGTCATGTGGAACTGAGGCTTATTAAAGAAATGCAAACAATTGAAGTCAACGCCATGTCCATTTCTTTCTTTTTTTTTTTTTTTGTGGGTACCGGGGTTGACCTCAGGACCTTGTGTGCCAGCAGGCGCCTGTGCCACTGATCAATATCACCAGCCCTTTTTTCGTATGTGGGTTCTGGGAGTCGAACTCAGGCCCTCATGCTTGCTAGGCAGGCACGTACGTCACTGAGCCATCTCTCTGGCCCATGTCCATTTCTTGAGTGCCTATATTTTTGATTTCCATTACTGAAAATATACTTGAGATAAATTAGTTTAAAAGAGGAAAAGTTTATTTTGACTTGTAGTTTCGGAAATTTCAGCCCTTAGTTACTTGGACCTGTGGCTTTAGGCCTGTGGCATCACAGGATGTCACAGTGGGAATATATGGCGCAGGAGGCCTATTCACCTCATAGCAGCCAGAAAGCAAAGGCATAAAAAGAAAAGGGCTACAGATCCAGTACCCTTTTCAAGGCCATGCCATAAATGACTAACTTCCTTCCACTAGTCCCTGCCTCCTAAAAATTCTTCCACCTCCCAATAGTGCCACAGCGTATAACACATGGACCTATGTTGGCCATTCAAGATCAAAACTATAACAGCCTAACAAAAAGATTCTCCTTAATTAAGGGATTATCAATGATAACTAGTAATAAAATATAACAATTATAAAAATGTACTCTAGTAAAAGTTACCTGAAACATATCAATTATTTATTTCTGGAACTTTATATTTAATATTTTCAGGCCACTATTGACTAAGGGAAATAGAAATTATGGAAGGCAAAACCCTGAATGAGGGAAAACTACTATTTTAGGCAGCTGTTGGATAGAAATTAATATACATTTTTTGGAGGTGTTTTTGTTTAGGTTTTGACTTTTATTGTCTAGTTTGTTTCCTCTGTCCTGTCTCTCTCTTTCCTCAATGGTCTTTCTTGATTTTCTGATATTTACATATGAGTGAAAATTATCCCTCAGTTTTTCTGGTTCACCTCTATATTCTTTTGCTTTTTCCTTTGGTCTTTCTCTCCTGTCCTCTTTTCCAGCTTCCCAAAGTTTGAGTGATCATCCTTTGTCCTTTAGCCTTCCTCTATATTTCTCTTCAGTTATTGCTCTGTTTTATCCCCTACACTTCTTGAGTTCCCCTTCCCCACAGGATAAAATAACTCTGCCAAGAGGAAACTCAGAGTACAAGTTCCTGGTTTATGTTGGATGTTGTTATATAATTATAGGCCTTGTTCCTTGGGTTAGAGAAACCAAATTAGCAGTTACCACACACTATCAGTTTCTAAACTGTGCTTGATGAAATTGTTATTGGTAGTTGTACTACTTTGGCCAGGATGCCATACCTGTTGGAACCAGTTGTTCAGCTTTGTATGACAACACCGTGGTAACCTGGGGTTGTAATCAATCCCATAGTCCAGTAACAAAGGACTGGGTTCTGAGCCAAATAGCAACTCCTCTTCTCTAATACAGTGGAAAGATAAGACCTTGGGACAGACACAAAGACAAACAGCCAGCTACACCTAGAAGACAGCTCAGAGGAGTAGACATTTACCAGAGAATCCTAAACATCAGTTTTAAAGCTACCTAACATAAGAAAAATACAAACAACAACACAGAAAACAAAAAAAAAAAAAAAAAAGAAAATGACATGACACACAAGGAAAGCAATCCCAGGTTTCTAGCCCACCCAGGACAAATCCAGGGGACAAAATAGAAAAAATCAGAAGTCAACCACCTGAATCTTCTGGAATGACAGCAGCAGAAAGGGAAAAAAAGTATATATATATGTATATATATATATATATATATATATATATGGGTATAAAAGAAAACAGAACAGAAATAATTTCACAGGTTAAAAAAGAAATGACAACCATAATGAAGGACTTGCTCAGCAAATCCAAAGTAGACATAGATTAAAAAAAACAATAGAGAATCATAGAAAAATGATGGAAACCATAAATGCCCAACATAGGAAATAAATGGAATCCATGAAAAAGATTCAAACAAATATCCAGGAAATTTAAAATTCCATTGAAAATTTGCAAAACCATGTGAAAGAAAGTGAAGATAGAATATCAGACCTAGAAACAGGATTACAATTAGTGATCATGAAAAGAAAGAGCTATTAAAAATAGGAAGGTATCATGAATGAACAATCCACCAACTTCAAGAGGATGCAAAGAAGAACAACATAAGATTGAATGGAATCAACGAAAAAGCAGGAGTCAGCACAAATGACATAAAAAATTCTGCACAGAAGTAATAGCAGAAAACTTCCCAAGCATGGCAAAAGACTTTGACATACACATAAATGAGGCATACAGACCTCCATTTAGTCATGACCAAAACAAATCTATACCAAGGCATATAATAAGCAAAATTCCAGAAATTAAGCACAAGAACAGAATATTAAAAGCTGTTAGAGAAAAGACACAAATCATCTGTAAAGGAAAGCCCATCAGAATCATGGCAGACTTCTCAACACAAACCCTCAAAACAAGGAGAGCTTGGAGTGAAGTATTTCAATTCCTGAAAGAAAACAACTTCCAAACCAGATTGATGTATCATGCAAAATTATATTGCAGAAATAATGGAGAAATAACATACTTCCATGACAAAGAACAACTGAAGAAATTCATGATAACTAACAAGTTCTACAAAGGGTTTTGAAAGATATTCTAGAAAGAGATAACAAAGACCATAATTCCAAGTGTAGTAATAGAAAGAAGGCATCAGGAAGGACAAGCAATTAAACAGAGCGGAAAGACAGGGAACCATCGTTAGGAAAATAATATGACAAGGAGAAGCCAATACACATCAGTTATAACCATCAATGTAAATAATCTCAATTCACCAATCAAAAGAAATAGGCTGGCAGAATGGATCAACAAAAAGATCCAATAATATGCTGCATTCATTCAAAAAACCTGTTTAACTCAAAAAGAAATTCATAGATTGAAAGTCAAAGGATGAAAATCAATACTCCATGCAACAGGATCCCAGAAAAAAAGCAAGGATAGGTATTCTATTTGCATACAATGTGAACTTGAAGCAGAGACTGACTAAAAGAGATAAAGAATGGTACCACATACATGTTAAGGGAAGACTCCAAGGAGAAGAGATAACAATCATAAATATATATGCACCAAATACAGGTGCACCAACTACATAAAACAAGTATTAATGGACATAAAAAATCAAATAAGCACTAACACAATTGTAATGGGGGAGATAAACACTCCACTGTCATGAATAGATAGATCAAATAGACGAAAAATCAACAGCTGAACCACACTTGCGAACAAATGGATTTATTAGTTTTCTATGGAGTGTTCCACTCCACAACATCAGAATTCACATTTTTCTCAGTGGCACATGGGGCATTCTCCAAAATAGACCGCATACTTGCCCATAGGGCATATGTAAGTAAATGCAAAAAGAATTGAAATTATCTCATAAATGTTATCGGACCATAGTGCAATGAAATTGGAAATCAATGGCAAAAGAAACCATAATAACTCCATAAACACTTGGAAATTAAATAACACCCTGCTGAACAACTAATGTGTCACTGATGAAATTAAAGAAGAAATTAAACATTATCTAAAATTAAATGATTATACTGATACAACATATCGGAGCTTATGGGATTCAATGAAAGCAATCCCAAGAGTGAAATTAATAGTGGTGAACTCTCAAATCAAGAAAACAAAATGAATTCAAATAAACAACCTAATGTTGAACCTCAAACTTCTGGAAAAAATGAGCAAGTAAACCCCAAAGGTAGTATGAGGTAAGAAAGTATAAAGATCAGAGCAGAAATCAATGAAATTGAGATTAAGAAAACACACACACACACAAAATAAGTGAAGAGTTCTTTGAAAGAGTAAATAAAAGTGACAAACCCTTACCCAACCTTATATAAAAAGGAGTAAAAGACAAATGAATTCAATCATCAAAGAAAATGGTGAAGTCAAAATGGATCCTTCAGATATCCAGAAGGTCATCAATACCTACTTAGAGAAACTTTAATACTATGGAAAACATAGAAGATATGGACAGATTCCTAGATACCTATGAATTACCAAACATAAATCAAGAAGATATAAAAATTCTAAATAACCCAATAGCAGTCAATGAAATTAAAAATGTAATTAAAACTTACCAACATAGAAAAGTCCAAGTCCTGATGGGTTCACTGCTGAATTCTACAAGAAATTTACAGATCTAATGCCATTACTTATCATACTCTTTAAAATTGAAGGGGAAGCAATACTCCCAAAGTCATTCCTGGAAACAAGTATTACCCTGAGACCAAAACCAGAGAAAGATCCAACAATAAAAGAGAACTACAGGCCAATCTCCCTAATGAACATTGATGCACAAGTTCTGAATAAGATACTGGCAAATAGAATGCAGCAAATCATTGAAAAGTTTATACACCAAGTAGGATTCAGCCCAGGGACACAGGGATGGTTCAACATATGCAAATCAATAAACATAATACACCATATTAACAGTCAAGGAAAAAAAAAACACATGATCATCTCAATAGACACAGAAAAAGCATTTGACAAAGTTCAACAACAATTCACGATAAAAACCCTACAGAAAATTGAGATAGATTATTTTTACCTCAATATGACTATCCAACAGCCAACATCATACTGAATGTTCAAAAACTGAAAGCTTTCACTCTAAAATCTGGAATAAGACAAGGATGTTCACTATCACCACTCCTATTCAATATAGTTCTGGAAATATTAGCCAGAGTAATTATACAAGAGAAAGAAAGAAAATGAATAAAGATATAAAAGTAAGAAATCAAATTATCATTATTTGCAGATGACATGATACTCCATGTAGAAGACTCCAAAAGCTCCACTAAAAAACTGTTCAATTTAATAACCAAATTCAGTAGCATAGCTGGATACAAAGTCAGCACTCAAAAATCAATAGCCTTCCTGTACATGAATAACAAACTCACTGAGAGAGAAATTAGGGAAAACATGCCTTTTATAATAGCACTGAAAAAACTGAAATACTTAGGAAAATCTAACGAAAAAAGTAAAAGATCTTTACACTGAAAACTACAGTACTCTGAAAAAAGAGATCACAGAAGGTATCAAAAAATAGAAAGATATCCCTTGCTCTTGGGTGGGAAGAACCAACATACTAAAAATGGCCATACTCCCAAAATTGTTATACCGATTTAATGGGATCTCATCAAAATATCATTAGCAGAACTAGAGAAAACACTCAAAAAAATTCATTTGGAACAAGAAGAGACCTAGAATAGCAAAAAGAATTCTAGGCAACTAAGAAAAGGCAGAGGGCATCACAATCCCTGACTTGAAACTATACTCCAAAGCTAATGTGATGAAAAGTAGAATAGTGCTGGAAAACAAAACAAAACAAAACAAAATAAACAAATAAAAGACCTTAGGATCTGTGGAACAAATTAGAAGATGCAGAAACAACCTCAAAAAATCAGCCTCCTTCTCTTTCACAAAGGGGCAAAACTCTCTCTGGAAGAAAAATAGCATCTTTAACAAGCGATGCTGGAAAAACTGGCTCTCGACATGCCAAAGAGTAAAACTAGACCCTTGTCTATCACCATGCACTAAACTAAAATCAAAATGGATCAAACATCTAAATATTAAAACAGAAATTCTAAATCTACTGGAAGAAAAATAAGTAAAACTCTTGAAGACATAGGTGTAGCCAAAGACTTCATAAACAAAACCTTGATGGCAAGGGAAAAACTACAAAGAATCAACAACTGGGATCAAATCTTATTAAAAAGCTTTTGCACAGCAAAATAAATCAGCAAAAGAGTGAAAAGACAACCCACAGAATGAGAAAAAATCTTAGCCAGTAGTTCTTCAGACAAAGGACTAATGTCTAGAACATATAAAGAATTGAAAAAAATCAGACCCCCCCAAATTTAAAGACCCAATCCATAAATTGGCATCTGAAATGAACAGACATCTCTCAGAAGAAGAATAACAGGTGGCAAACAAATATATGAAAAAGTGTTCAAAATCACTGATCGTTAGAGAGATGCAATTTAAAACAATGCTGAGATTTCATCTCACTCCAGAAAAATGGCTATCATCAACAAATCAACCAATAACAAATACTACCAAAAACAAACCCTTCTCCATTTCTGGGGAGAGTTTAGATTGGTTCAACCACTGTGGAAATCAATATGGAGAGTCCTCAAAAACTAGTACTAGAGGTTCCTTTTAACCCAGCTATTCCCCTACTTGGTAACATCCTGAATGAATTAAAAGCATCATACCACAACGATATATGCACATCCATATTTAAGCAGCACGGTTTGTAATAGCTAAATCTGGGGAGAAGCCCAAATGCCCATCAAACACTGAAAGGACAAAAGAAAAATTTTTATACAATGGAATACTACTCAAACATAAAGAAGGATAAACTTGAGACATTCCTAGGAAAATAGGTGCACCTTACTCCTAGGAAAATTTGTGCACCATACTCTTAAGTGAAATAATTCAGACATTCTGTTTCTCTACTGTGAGAAACTGAAAGTGTGAGAACCAAAATATATAATAGATACAGTGAAATAGGAATAAATTGTTTAAAAGGAAAGGCAAATGGGAGAGGGTGAAAATCATGAGAAAAAAAGGATAAAATGGAAACAAAACTTTGTAAATAAGGAGGGGAAGAGAGGTTGAAGGGAGGTGAAGGGAATGGGAGAAAACAAAAGAGGAACTAAGATACGGCATGTACAGGTACAAGTTCCCTATGATTAATGTGATCACTATTTATATCTAAATTGTAGCAATAAACTTAATAAATATAAATAAAGAAATTCATATACAGTCAGAGACTGGGCTCTCAAGGAAGTCAGTGAAAAATAAAGACATCAGAATCATAGTAGGAGGCATATCTGAAGAAGATCAGGCCTCAAGATAAAGATTCATGCCTCCCCCTAATGCATAAACAGTAACTTGGACTTCTTCTGTAATTAGCACCATCGGGTCCATTAAGTCCAGCTAGGCATCAGTCACCCAGGTGGGTAACCAGGACATCTGGACCCATCCCTTCCCCAAAATGTCTTTGTTCTTTCCATGTACTCTTGCCACATGACTCATTTCCCTATTTGATCGATATTAGCTAAGCAGCTCTACTTGTGATCCTATAGGTTGATTGCAGTTTGACCCACATTGTACCCACACTGTCACTCTGCTTTATAAATTTTCCTTGACAAAGAACTATGGTGTCCATTCATGACCCCTCCTGTCTCTCAGGATCCATCTCTCAATAAACCTTTCCTACTCTTAAACCTCCTTTGTCCTTTGGAGTTCATTCTTCAATTTTCAGGGGATACAAACTTGACACATATGATATCTAGCAGGTTGGGAGTTATATTTCTCCTATATCACTTCTGTTCTACAATATTAGCTGTTTATGGGACTAAATTTAAGTGATCTGAAATCCATCACTGAAACATGAAATATTTACTAACACAATTATACTGAGACTAATATAATTTTATAAATACAAGGCGTTTAGCACTTCTTGAACTCAACCCTTCTTTCTGCATTTATGTTGGAAAACACCTGAGGTGTGCTCTGATCAGATGACATATAAAGGAGAAACTTTACACAAATTTCTTGGAAAGGAAAACCTTAACATATTTTGCTGGAATGGCAGGGTGGAAAGTCTTGTCATGCAATGCCATCTAAACAAACTTGCAATTTAAATATTTTTAATATTTTTATATATTAATATGTTGAGGAAAACATAAAAAATGAAATCTTTTGAGATATCTACATGTCAGTGATGAAATTATCTGATTAAATAAGAATTTCATAAAAGTAAATTGGCATACTTTTTGAGTCTTCCAATTTCTTTCTTAAAATGATAGCTCAGTGTCACAGAAACAAGGGTAATGTCTTGAGTTCAGCATTGTGGACAGGAGAATTACAGGTCTATGGACTGGGGGATCTGAGTTCTAGACTTGGCATTGATATCTCTTATCCAGCTACTTTTGGATAAGAGCCCTAACAGTTCTACACCTCAGTAGTTACTTGAGCTTCTCTCAAGTTATTTCCAGTTCTTTTCTTAGGAAATTAAATGTTTTTAAGACAATAAAATGAGGATTACATCTTTTTTGTTGTTTTCATGTTAGAACTCCTCTAGAGTAGCTAGAATAAAACAAAGGAGCAGAGCAAGACATCTGAAAGAAGACTTGAAAGTGAAAGAAATGTGTTAAAACATTGTTCTCTGAACTCCTTCTCCAAAGTTGTAAATTGCAAATTGACACAGTTACCATTCTGTGCCACACTGAGTTGGCTTAACAGTGAGTTTACTCATACATAAAGCTCCTGAGGAGGATGGGAAAACAGAGGACACCAAAGCTTAAATGTGAAAGCCTAGCAAAATAATATGTTGGCTAGGACAGGCAGTTTTGAACCAGTAGCAACAGAAAATGTGGAGAGAAATATTTAGGGAGTTGTGTATTAGTACAGTGTCATGAAGATTTTCCATGAACTGAAAACAGGGATCGCTCTTCTCAGAAAGGAAAAAATCTTTTCTTTTACCCTCTTAGGTTTAGTACTTAAAATCATGTGAATTAAATGGACTAAAGACTAGCAAGTATGAAGGAGATAGAGATGAAGAGAAAGAAAAGATAAGAAAGGGAAAAGGGGAGAGAAAGAGAGGGAGAGAGAAAGAGAGAGAGAGAGAGAGAGAGAGAGAGAGGTATTTTTATTTACATAAGTACACACAAGAGTTTCCAGAAAAATGTGGCTGAATTTGGCATTCATATAGCATCTTAATAGAGCTAGGGATGAAAATGAAGGTCATATGCTTAAATAAATGACTTTTAGGAACTATAAATGGGCCTTTAGGAGAATAGATGGGAGATATGATAGTTTTCCAACAGTGACTGTTTAAATTTTGTGTGGAAATGCTACTTCTCCAGGGATGAATCATTTTTCCTTGGTTGGCCTCAGAGAGAGGATTATGACAACTGAATTTGAGTCCCTTTGGGAGGTTCTGCTTTTAGGCAGGTAAGTGATTTCAGGTACTGAAATGCCTTCTGCTCAAAATATGCTTTTACCATGGTTTCATTTTCTGGACCTTTTACTATACTCAAATATTTAGCATTATCTACTTTATAAAAAAGTCAACTATTTGGACATAGTACATTAATGTTTTGTGTTTTTTATTTAAATTATAATATCCATCTACTGAAGCTAACATAAACTTCTAAACCTATCTTTTAATATCCAAATATGTGTGATATATTGAGATTAAGAAATTTGTGAGACTCTATTTCTGAATCCTGGTAGTTGTGTTTCAGCAGTTTTTTTCTTAATTATATTGGATAAAATACTGTAGCAGGGGATTAAAATGGCAGAATAAGACAAAGAGCAAAGTACAGGCTCTCCAGGACCTGGAATCAGCACACCTGGAAAACAACAGCTTGGAGAAGGAAAAGGAAAAGTAGATCTACAGGAATTGGGAGGGAGCCAACAGCAAAAGTAGAAACTACAGAGAAACTGAAGCAATAGAGCACAAGGCAGATAAAAAGATGAAGTAGTCCAGAAAGTTCACCCTATCTCTTGAGGAGGGAGATCTGTTTCCACTGACACAAGGTAAATCCAGAGAAGGTTGACAGTTGTGAAAAACAGTAGACTGGGCCAGTGGCACTAGCCCCAAGATAAGCCCACAGTTATTGTAAACTGCAAAAGTCACATTGAGTTTTACTCTGAAAAATAACTTCTTCTACACGGTAAGATAGAATTAGAGAAGAAATCCATTGCCATGTCCACCATGTTTGAGAGTGCCTAATTAGGAGCTATTTTGGGAAGGGGTTAATTGTTTCAGAGTGAGCTACAGAACAGCTTTACTTCAGGTTTTCTGGCATCACAGCAACTGGTCAGGAGATGGCCACAAGAGATAATAGTAGAGAGGGCACCCGCTAGTCAAAGACTTCCTGAGAATTTTAAACTAAGGCAGGAACAGAGAGTTCCAGCTCTTTTAAGTTGAGAACCCAGGCCAATGGCTTTCAGAGAAGACTGGGTCTGAAAGTATTGGCATTAAGTCCAGCTGACTGCATGACCCCCCTCCCGCCATGCCCACTGCTGCCAACATCCAATATAGAGCTCCAAGGTTTGTTTGCTTTTCCCTTCTACCAACATAATCAGGGTTATGCCTTAGGTTGGACAGTTGCTACAGCCATGGATATACAGACAAAGGGGCTTCTGGGAGGGGGTCACCATAGGCTGAAAAGCTAGGTGGAAAACCTGTGACTTGGGTGTGCACAGGACACAGAAACTGGAAGTAGGTAGAGTGAATATAGCCCTAGGGTGGAAACCATTTACCAACCATGAAAAGGAGGGGGAGGCAGGATTCAGCATTTGCACATAAAAATATGAGTGTGGAAACAAAATAGCTCTTAGGAGTTATGCACCATCTCTCAAACATATATGTATGAATTCCAATACTGCAGACCTTTAAAACAAACCACTCGTTCATAAACGTGGTGGACCATTTTTATACACATGTTTCTTTTTCTTTATTTTTTGGGGGGGATTGTACTTTTTCTTTTCTTTATTTTGCTTTATGTATTTCATCTTTTTCTCATTGATTCATTACTTTTATATAATTCTTTTATTTTTTATTTCTTAATAAGACCCTTTATAATATGTTTCTCTCTTCCTCACCTTTTTCTTTATTTTTCAAATTTTCTTTCATATATTCTTTTCACCCCTCAATCTTTGTTGTTATTACTATTAAGATTTACTAATTTTTAAATATTAAGTTGACAACATTATTACTGTTGAATTCTTTATATTAATGGTGGTATAGATGTTGCTTTTAGTATCTCCCCCAAAGCTTATCCACGGGGTGTCAATTGGGAGAAAATCAAAAGCTAAACAGTTGAATTACACAACTGATAAAAGAGGAGAGAAAGAAAATAAAGCTCAAAAATGATATAACTAGATAAATAATGGACTTATTACACAAAATGATCAGTAAGCTTACAAAGGACACTAAGAAAAAGCTACCTGAGATAAACAAAATGATATAAAACATGAATGAACAGTTTATCAAGGAATTAGAGCCCATGAAAAGATACCAAACAGGGCCGGTGAAATAGCTCAGCGGCATAAGCACCTGCCTGGCAAGTGTGAGGTCCTGAGTTAGACCCCTGGTACCCACAAAAAAAAAGAAAAGAAAAGATACCAAAGAAAAATTCAGGAGATTAAAAATTCTATTTAATCTATGGGAAGCAGAAGTGACCAATGTGAAGATAAAGTGTTAGAACTAGAAGATAGGGCTGATGCATATGACCATATATTTAGAGATACTTTAAAAATAAGGGAGGACTGGTGATAAAGCTCAGGAGCACAGCGCCTGCCTGGCAAGTTCAAGGTCATGAGTTTGATTCCCAGTACAATAAAAAACAACAACAAAAAACATGAGAATATGGAAAATGGATCCAACTGTTTCTAGAGGATGTAAAGAACAGTAATCAATGATTAATTGAAATTATTGAAAACTCAGAAGACAGTATGGATATCATTAAAAACATCTGTTTATAGAAAACTTTCCAAGTATAAGGGAAAAAATATTCATATGGAAAGGTGAGCCATACAGAGCTGCAAACCTTATTTTTGGCAAAATATCTTTCAAAATTGATTAAAAAATAAGTTCTTTAAATTTTTGAGAGTATCCTAGAAAAGAAAATGAAGGCAGCAATGACAAATCTAATGGAATAAATACACCAGGTAACATAAGTAGTTAAACAAAAAGGAATAAAATTGAATCAACATCAGAAAAATAATGCAATGACAGGAATAAGTCAAAGATTCTCAGTAATAATGCTCAGCTTACCAATCCATAGTCACAGTTTGGCAGACAGAATAAAAAAAACAAAACCAAATGGTATGCTGTATACAAGAAACACATCTAATCTCCTCCCCCCAAAAATTCATAGACTAAAAATATCAAAAGATGGAAAACAATATTCCATCCAATGGGAGCCCCTAAATAATCAGGATTAGCCCTCCTATTTTTAGACAAAGTGGATTTCAAGGCAAAATTGATCAGAAGAGGCAAAGGATGTTATTGTATATTGGATAAGAAAGCAGTTCAACAGGAAGTGGTGAAACAATTATAAATTTATATGCACCAAACACTAGCATATCAAACCTTATTAAATAAATACTATGGGCCATAAAAGATCCCATAAATATCAACACAATAATAGTGAGGAAACTCAATATCTCATTGCCAAAAGTAGATTAGCCAGACAAAATATTAACAAATAAATATCAATAGAACCACAACTTCAAACAAATGAACTATATCAATAGCTATAGAGTATTCCACCCAACAATAAAATACACATTTTCTCAATAGCTCATGAACTTTTCTCCAAAATAAACCACATATTAACCCATAAAGCCTGATTAAATAAATACAAAATAATCAAAATTATCTCATTCATATTAAGATCATAGTGCAATGAAACTGGAAATCAGTATGAGAAAACCACAATAAATATGCCAAAAGATAAAGATTAAACAATACATTCCTGAAAAATTAATGGGTCACAGAAGATATCAAGGAAGAAATTAGACATTTTGTAGAATCGAATGAAAATAGCAGTATAACGTACCAGAACTGTGGGACACAAGGTAAAGGGTCATAAGATAGAAGCTTAGACCTATGAATATCCAAATGAGAAAAAACAGAATGATCCCAAATAAATAACCTAATGATGTATTACAAGGTACTAGAAAAACAAGAACCATCCAAATCCAAAGCTAGAACAAGTAAGGAAATTATAAAGATCAGAGCTTAAATTAATGAAATCAATGCTAAAAATGTAAAAGAATAAATGAATCAACCGATTCTTCAAAAGAAAAATTTAAATAGGTAAACCCTTAGCCAATCTTAACATAAAAGAAAAGACCAATATCAATGCAATTAGAAATGAAAAAGGCAAAATCACAATGAACACTGCCAAAATCTAGAGATAATTAGTAACTACTTTGACAACATGGACTCCAGTAAATTGGAGAACACATAAGAAATGGATAGATTCTTAGATACATTTCAATTACCAAAATTGAAGCAAGAAGATAAAAAAAATCCCTGAATAATCCAATAACAGGCAATGAAATTGAGGCACTAATAAAAAAACCTACCAACAAAGATTAGTCCAGTGGATTTTCCATTGAATTATACAAGAATTTCACAGAAAATCTAACACCAATACCCTTCAAACTCTAAGGAAATTGAAAAGAAATTACTATTAAACTCATTCCTGGAACCTGGCACTACCTTGATTCCAAAATCAGACAAGAACTCAACTACAAAAAATGAACTACAGACCAGTCTCACTAATGAACCTAGGCACAAGGATCCTCGACAAGATACTGGGAAACAGAATGTAACAAATCATTAAAAAGGTCATACATCATGACCAAGTAGGCTTCATCCCAAGAATGCAAGGATGGTTCAAAATACACAAATCAATAAATGTAATACATTGCATAAATATAAGCCAGGACAAAATCCTATGGTCATCTCAATAGATCCAGAAAAAATCCTTTGAAAAAATCCGCTATATGTTTATGATAAAACCCTGAAAAAAGCAAGTATAGAAGACCTGATCTCAGTCTAATATAAGCCATTTATGACAAATTTACAGCCAACATCATATTAAAAAGGGAAAAAGTAAAAACTTTTCCCTAAAATCAGAGACAAGAGAAAGATAACCACTAGAACTTATCCTGTTCAATATAGTACTCAGAGCTTTAGCTAGAGCAATCAGGTAAGAGAAAGAAATAAAAGGAATACATCTAAGAAAGGAAGAAATCAAAGAATCCTTATTCTTAGTAAACACAATTCATTTATAGAAGACCTAAAAAATTTCACAAAAGTTTCTCCCAGAACTAATAACCAAATTCAATGGTGCAGCAAGACATAAAATTAACACAAAATTCAATAATATTCCTGTACACCAGCAATGTACCCACCATGAAAGAAATTGGGAAAAAATTCCATTCACAGGGGCTGCAAGAAAACATAAAATAAATAAATATTAATCCAACAAAAGAAATGGCAAGGCAGTATAAAAAAAAGTGAAGTAAACTTAAAAAGGAAATCTGTTCGTAGATAAGTGCAATCAATGTTGTCAAAATTGCCATACTTTCAAAACTGATATATAAATTTAATGTAATTCAAATCAAAGTACTAAACCATTCCTCACAGTACTAGATAAAATAATAATAAAACTTATATGGAACAAGCACTGACACAAAATGTCAAAAGTAATTCTGGGCAATAATAGCAAAACAAGAGGAAATCACAATCCTGGACTTCAAATTATATGACAAAACTACAGTGATAAAAACAGGATGGTCCTAGCACAAAAATAGACATGTGGATCAATGTAACAGAAACAACCCCAGGCATATCACCATCTGATCTTTAACAATGGAGTTAAAAAAGCACACTTCAAATGATGGTGGAAAAACTGGTTATCCCTAAGCAGAAAAGAGAATCTAGACTCATATGTCTTACCACATACAAACTAAAATCAAAATAGATCAAAGACATAGATGTTAAAACATAAACACTTAATGTGCTGCAAGATAAAATAAGTAAAACTCCTGAAGACATAGGCATAAGCAAGGACTGTCCAAACAGAATCCAAATAGTACAAGAAATAACATCAAGAGTCAACACATGGGATCATATCAAACTAAAGTTCTTCTCCACAGTAATGGCAATGACCAACAGAGAGAAGTGAAACCTGTAGAATGGGAAAAAAAATTTGCCCAGGTATTCCTCAAACAGGGGAATAATATCTAGAATATATAAAGAACTAAAAAGAAAGAAACAAAAAAAAACCCTGAAGATGTCCCCCAAAGTAAAAGACCCAATAATAAAGGGGCAACTGAATAGACTCTTCTAAGAGGAAAAAGGGCCAATAAATACATTTAAAAATGTTCCATTAGACCATTGGAGAAATGCAAATTAAAACAACACCGAGATTCCATCTTGCTCTAGGAAAAATGACTACTATCAAGAAAACAAATAATAACAAACGCTGGTAAGGCTGCAGTGAAAAAGAATCCCTTCTACATTGTTGATGGGTATATAAACTAGTACAACCAATCTGGAAATGAGTATGGAGAGTCTTCAAAAAATCTATTATTAAAATTTCATTCAATCTAGGTATTTGCATCTTCCCAAAAGAGTTAAAGACATCACATTATAATGATATATGGATACCCATGTTGATAGCAGCACAACTCATAGCTAAATCTTGGAAGGGGCCTATATGTCCATCAACAGATAAATGGATAAAGAAAATATGGTATATATATGGAATGAAGTACTATTCTGCCAGAAAGAAGGACAAAGTTGGGTTATTTGTAGGAAATGGATGAGCCTTGAGACCGTAATGTTAAGTGAAATAAATCACACATACAAGTTAATAAAGTAGCATATAATTTCCCTTATATAAAGACACATAACTGTTATTTACAAAGTATAAATTAAAGAGCAAAGTAAATTATAGATAATAGGAAACAGGGAGATAATCTTTTTCAAATGGAAGAGGGACTGATAGATGGAGGAAACGGGGTTAGATGGAGGAGAAAGGGCACGTAAAAAGAATTAAAATGTGTTATGTAGATGTATGAAATCTTCATGATGAAAGTAATCATTATGTACTGAAAACATGTACTAATAAAAATAAAGGTTAATAAAATAATGTAGCAGTTAAAAAATGAGATTTAAAACATTTGTCCACTATTAAGTTGTTTTCTTTTAAAATGTATGATTTCTAACTTACATAGAAATCATTATTTCCTGTTACATTTTTATTGTTTGTGCCTAGAAGTAATGCTTTTTTCCCTCCTAATCTCAAATTATATACATTGAAAAAAATTAAATTATCATAACATGTGAATAAATTAATTTGAACCATATATACTCACTATTTGTTAAAGAAAAAACAGGAATTTTGCCAGTGGCACATGTAATTTTTGTAATTAGAATACACAAACACAGAAATTACTGACAATAATTTTGACAGAAGCATTGTATTTTATTTTTATTTTGCATCTATTTTCCCCACAGCTGAGCCTAGTGCTATTGACAGTTTAGAAAGTGTTGTCAGATTGATTAAATAGGCTGTGGGACTCCTAAGTGGCTCAGCCAAATATAGAGACACAAAAATTGTTTAGCCATTATGGACAAAGAATAAACAGACAAAGCAGTGCCTGAGTATGTGTGTGTGTGCGCGTGTGTGTGTAGTTGGTAAAAATTTGAATAGAGAAGAGAAGTAAGATGAAGTAGGATTGAGATTCTGGGCTAAAATAAAGAAAACCAAGTGCAAATTTTGCAACACAAAGACACCCTGGAAGAAACATGCTGAAATATTTGTTTCCCAGACAATCGTTATTCTAGTACACATCCCTAATTAGTTCTTTCTTAGCTTAAAAAGGTAATTTCAAAAAGTACCTACATGCTGCATGGAACAGATACTGATGTGTGTTTTGTGATGAATGGGTCAACACCCAGAATTGTTATGTCCAAACCCCCAGGGAAAAAAAAGAATCAGGGCTGTGTTAGATGTGATCCCAAAGTGGAAAACATAAGTAAATCAATATGCCCACATGTTTGAGTCAAGATGAAGATGTCAATGGACTTCTGAAGCTATAAGGAAAGACCAAGTAGACTTTTAAATTTAGGCATTTATTTAATACCCCCCAATTAGGGCTTCCAGACCAAATCTATTGCAATGTCAAAGGTTTTCAAGTGAATGAAATATGGGAAAACAGGGTTCTCCAAACTCCTTAATGTGGACTAGAGGAAATGGAATTTCTGATAGCCTAGGAAAGAAAACTTTTCTTTTTTCTCTGGGATCTTTTAGGGACCTATATCTGAACTTTTTAAAGCAATAAAATGCTCTGTCTTTACCCACTGTTATATGTTTGCTCCTTGCTGTGCATTGATCTCTTTGTATAATTGGGGAAATTGTTTAGAGAGCAATCAGTGGGTATAAGCATATCTTTGTGGTAAACTGAAAGGTGAATCTGAGTTTAAGGCAGGAGGTGAGACATGGGGAAAGTAGGCAGACCTGGTTTGAGACTCGGCCTCTCTCTTTTTTAGCTGTGCAACTCTGAGTAACATTTAACTTTTCTGAGGCTGTGTTTCATTCTGTAAAATTGGAATAATAATACCAACATATCATAATGATTGAGAGTAAGACAATATATGTAAAACCTTTAATACAGTGTCTGACACATATTGAGTACCCAATAAATATTAGTCAGCTTTCCATCACTGCAACAAAATATGAGAGATAATCAACCTACTAGAAAGAAGGCTGTATTTTGGCTCACAGTTTGGGAGGTTTGAGTCCATGGTCAGTTGTCCATGTTGCTTTTAGACCTGTGCTGAGGCTGCATATCATAGTGGCCGGGCATGAGAAAGAAAGGTGCTCTACTCCTGCAGTCAAACATCAAAGAAAGGAGGAGACCAGCATCTCACAGTCCTCTTTAAGGACATATCCCAATAACCTAACACTTTTCAGTAGACTCCAATTTTTAAATGCTCCACCACCTTCCTTTCCATCAAGCTTAGGATTAAAGGAAATTTTAGATCTAAAATATACAAAAGGTAACAATCCACAAAACAGGAGAGTATTTGATGCTTACAATAATTTCTTAAACATCTCAAAATAACTTAAATGAATTTGAAGTCTCCCAATACACACAAACAATTGCTAACCATCCTAATTTGTTAAAAAAAAAATATATAACCATATTTCACCCCATAAATATGTATAATTTCAATTAAATTAAATATCAATTAAAATATTCTTTATTATTATAGCTTTATTTCCAAATCTTTAGGGAAGCCAGCAGCTCATAACTTCTAGGGACTGAGGTAGACATATTCAATGCAAAAAGACCTGAGTGGAGGTTAAGTAGAAGGAATGCTCTCTTGGGGGATATGAGCATCAGAAAGAAATTAAACCCCAGATGAATGCCCAGTGTTTACACTTAGATTCTCTCTTGGCCTACTGCTGAACTTACCCACTATATTTGGAAGCAATTGTCACATTTAAGTTTACAAGAAGCATTCACTTTCTTTTCAACTCAGCCTTTCCCTTAAGTTTTCTCCTTCTAGAATCTCTCTGTTCTTGCATTGGTCATCAAAATTAAACTCTTACTACCCCAATATAGCAGTACATGTCTCACTTCTATTTGGTTTGTAAACATGATTCACATTTGCCAACATTTACAGCCCTTTCTCTTTTCAATATTAGCCTTGAGCCCTTATTGAATTGATTAAATATAACTCTACCTTTGCTAGCCCCAAGGCATTATTGTCATGAGCATGATCCAATCAGCTGAACTCTCCTCAAATTTATTATTTGAGGGAAAGAAAGAAAAAAATTTTCTCCTCTGATTAATCCTCTAAAATTAGCAAACAACTGGCTTTTCCTCTAACTTTTTGAATAGTTAACTTTACGCTTAACTATTCAGTTAGATCCACCCATCCACCAATAAATATTTAGTGATCACCAATTCTGCATTAGGTAATTACACTGGTCCCTGAAGCTCTAGCTAAACTCAGACAGATGTCTCTATTTTCATGGAAGTTCTAAAACTGACTACAAAGATTGCTCTCACTAAGAGTATTGACCACCTCATATTTATATATAATTTATACACCCTTGATTTTTCACTTCATTTTTTATTGTTAAGCATTTCTTTGTATTTTTTAAATTTTATTTTAAAGAGAAAAAAATAAAGTAAAATTTCATAACGAGATAATAGGAGAGTAACAATGGTTAGTACATTGCTTATTGCCAACTTCAAAGTAGTTACGGAGAGTACAAGATATAGGCATGAAAAAACTGTCCAAAGAATATTAGCACAAACCTTTCTTTTCAGTGAACAAGAGAAATTAGGAGTATAACTATCTTAACTATCTTTTATATGTATATTTTCTTCCTTTTCTCTTCATTCTTTTCTCCTTTCTCCCATCCCAGATTCTCTTTCCTTTTGAACAGTTTCTCCCCATTTCACAATATCTATTGTACATTTTATTTAGCCTTTCATTTAGTCTTTTCATTTTATTTAGTCTTATTTAGTCTTTCGGCTTCTCACACTAGGGAGGCAACATGATGTTTACACATGTGAGTCTGATTTATTTCTCTTATGAGTAAGGTCTCAAGTTGCATCTATTTACCTATAAAATTTTCAAGTCTATCCTCCTTTATGGCTGAGTATTACTCTGTTGTATGAAAAGACCACATCCTTTTTATTCATTTCTCAGTTGTTGGACATTTGTGTTGTTTCCAAGATTTAGTTATTACAAATTGTGCTGCTAGAAACATGGGTGCACATATATCACTGTGGTAAGATGTTTTTAATTCTTCTGGGAAGATACGCAGAAGGGGAATACCTGGGTCAAATGGGATTCTAATCCTAGTTTTTTGAGTAATCTCCACACTGATTTCCATAGTGGTTGCACCAGTCTACACTCCCAGCAACAGTGGAGAAGTGTTCTTTTTTCCCACAGCCCCACCAACATTTGGTATTGGTTGATTTCTTGATGATAGCCATTCTTTCTGGAGTGAGATGGTATCTCAGTGTTGTTTTAATTTACATCTCTCAAATGACCAATGACATTGAAATTTTTTCATTTATTTGCTGATTGTATTTCTTCATCTGAGAATTGCATATTCATATCCGTTGCCCATTTCTGGATTGGGTCTTTGAATTTAGGGACTGTCATTTTTTTCAATTCTTTATATATTTTAGATATAAGTTCTTTGTCTGAGGGACAACTGGCTAAATTTTTTTTTTTCCATTCTGTGGATTGTCTTTTCTCTCTTTTGGCGATTTCTTTTGATGTGCAAAAGCTTTTTAATAAGGTGAGATCCCAGTTGTTGATTCCTTGATGTATTTCCTGTGCAGACTGGGTTTTGTTCATGAATCCTCTGCCTGCCCCTATGTCTTCAAGATTTCTACCTACTTTCTCTTCCAGTAGATTTAGTGTTTCTGTTTTAATATTTAGATCTTTGATCCATTTTGACTTTAGTTTAGTGCATGGTGATAGACAAGGGTCTAGCTTTAGTCTTTGGCATGTATACTGCCAGATTTTCCAGCACCATTTATTAAAGAGGCTATCTTTCTTCCACTGAATATGTTTGTTCCCTTTGTCAAAGATGTTAGGCTTAGTATGTTTGGAGCTGTGTCTGCATCGTCTGTTTCATTCCACTGATCATCAGGTCTGTGTTTTTGCCAATACAATGTTGATTATATCACAGTAGCTTTTTAGTATAATTTCAAGTCAGGGATGTTGATGCCCCCTGACTTTCCTTTGTTGTCCAAAATTGCTTTTGCTACTGTAGGTCTCTTCTGGTTCCAAGTAAATTTTAGGATTGTTTTCTCTAGTTCTGTGAGGTATGTTAATGGTATTTTAATAGGTATTGCATTAAATCTGTATAACAATTTTGGGAGTATGGCCATTTTCACTATGTTTGTTCTTCCTATCAATGAACAAAGGACATCTTTCCCTTTTCTGATATACTCTTCTATCTCTTTTTTCAGGGTACTGTAATTTTCAATGTATAGATTTTCTACTTCCTTTGTTAGATTGATTCCTAAGTATTTCATTTATTTGGATGGTATTGTGAAGGGTATGGTTTCCCTAATTTCTCTCTCTGTGAGATTTTTGCTTGTCTATAGGAAGGCTATTGATTTTTGAGTGTTGACTTTGTATCTAACTATGTTACTGAATTTGGTGGTTAAATCTAGAACTCTTTTGGTGGAGCTTTGGGGTCTTCTATGTAGAGTATCATGTCATCTGCGAATAATGATAATTTAACTTCTTCCTCTCCTCTCCTTATTCCTTTTATTTCTTTCTCTTGTCTAATTGCTTTGGCTAACGTTTCCAGAAATATGTTGAATAGGAGTGGTGATAGTGTACATCCTTGTTTTGTTCCAGATTTTAGAGTGAAAGATTTCATTTTTTGACCATTTAGTATGATGTTAGCTGTTGGTTTGTCATAGATGGCTTTTATCAGACTGAGGTAAAGACAATTTACTCCAATTTTCTGTAGGGTTTTTATCATGAGTGTTTTTTGGATTTTGTCAAATGCTTTTTCTGCATCTATTGAGATGATCATGTGATTTTTTTTTTTTTTTTGAACCAGAAAACAAGCTCAGGACCTCGTGCTTGCCAGGCAGGCACTGTGCTGCTGAGCTCTATCCCCACCCCAATCATGTGATTTTTTTCTTTGGCTCTGTTAATATGGTTAATGTTAATTTATTGATTTGCATATGTTGAGTCATCCCTGCATCCCTGGCATGAATCCTAATTTGTCATGGTATACAATCTTTTGGATGATTTGCTTTATTCTGTTTGCCAGTATTTTATTAAGGATTTTTGCATCTATGCTCATTAGGGTGATTAGTCTGTAGTTTTCTTTCTGGTTGGTTCCTTCTCTGGTTTAGGTATCTGAGTAATGTTTGCTTCCAGGAGTGATTTTGGACGGATTGCTTCCCTTTCATTTTCATTAAAGAGTTTCAGCATTAGTGGAATTAGGTATTCTCTCAATTTCTTATAGAGTTCAGTAGTGAATCCATCAGGGCCTGGGCTTTTCTTTGTTGGTAGGTTTTTAATTACACTTTCAATTTCATTTATTGATACTGGGTTATTTAGAATACTTATATCTTCTTGATTCAGTTTTGGTAATTCATATGTGTCCAGGAATCTGTCCATTTCTTCTGTGTTTTCCATTTTATTAGAGTATATGTTCTGGAAGTAGGTATCAATAATCTTCTGGATTTCCACAGTATCCATTGTGATTTCACCCTTTTCATTCCTAATTGATTGAATCTGAGTCTTTTCTTTCCTCTTTTTGATAAGGTAGGCTAGAGGTTTTATGAATTTTATTTTATCTTTCAATGAACGAACTCTTTGATTCACTGACTCTATTGTTTTTGTTGTCTCAAATGCATTAATTTCTATTCTCATCTTTTTTGTGTGTGTGTGTGGGTACCGGGGGTCGACCTCAGGACCTCGCGCGCCAGCAGGCGCCCGTGCCACTGAGCGATATCACTGGCCCTTTTTTCATATGTGGGTTCCGGGAGTCAAACTCAGGCCCTCCCGCTTGCCAGGCAGGCGCTTATGCCACTGAGCCATCTCACCGGCCCCCTCTGTTCTCATCTTTATAATTTCCTCTCTTGTATGAGCTTTGGATTTGATTTGTTCTTCTTTTTCTAGGAGTTTGAGGTTCAATATTAAATTGTTTATTTGAGGGCCGGTGAGACGGCTCAGCGGCTTAAGCGCCTGCCTTGCAAGCGCGAAGGCCCGAGTTCGACTCCCGGAACCCACATACGAAAAAGGGGCCGGTGATATCGCTCAGCGGCACGGGTGCCTGTTGGCGCGCGAGGTCCTGAGGTCGTCCCCCCGGTACCCACAAAAAAAAAAAAAAAAAAAAAAAAAATAAATTGTTTATTTGAGCTCATTCTGTTTTCCTGATGTGAGAGTTTATTGCTATATATTTCCCTCTTGTGACTGCTTTCATCATGTCCCATAAGTTTTGGTATGTTTTATCTGCATTTTCATTTAATTGTAGATGCTGTTTAATTTCTTCTTTAATTTACCTGTGACCCTTTGTTTGTTCAGGAGGGTGTTGTTTAATTTCCACGTGTTTGTGTAGTTTTTGTGGTTTCTCTTGTCATTGATTTCCAGTTTCATTGCACTATAGTCAGATAATATGCATGGGAAATTTTCAATTCCTTTACATTTATGCAAGCATGTTCTATGGGCTAATATGTGATCTATTTTGGAGAATGTCCCATGTGCAGCTAAGAAGAATGTGTATTCTGATGTTGTGGGGTGGAACAACATGTAGACATCTACTAAGTCTATTTGTTCATATGCTTGTTTTAATTCTGATATTTCTTTGTTGATCTTTTGTCTGGTTGATCTATCTAATTGTGAGCATGGAGTATTAAAGTCCCCCACTACAACTGTGTTAGTGCTTATTTGATTTTTCATGTCCATTAATGTTTGTTTTATGTAGTTGGTGCACCTGTATTTGGTGCATATATATTTATGATTGTTATCTCTTCTCCTTGGAGTCTTCCCTTAACATGTATGTAGTGCCCCTCTTTTTCTCTTTTGATAAATCTTGTTTTGAAGTTCATGCTGTCTGTGAATAGAATAGCTACCCCTGCTTTTCTCTGGTATCCTGTTGCATGGAGTATTATTTTCCATCCTTTGACTTTCAATCTATGAATTTCTTTTTGAGTTAAATATGTTTCTTTTTTTTTTGTGTGTGGGTACCGGGGGGTCGACCTCAGGACCTCGCGTGCCAGCAGGCGCCCATGCCGCTGAGCGATATCACCGGCCCCTTTTTTGTATGTGGGATCCGGGAGTCGAACTCGGGCCCTCGCGCTTGCAAGGCAGGCACTTATGCCGCTGAGCCATCTCACCGGCCCTAAATATGTTTCTTGAATGAATGCAGCATATTGTTGGATCTTTTTCTTGATCCATTCTGCCCTATTTCTTTTGATTGGTGAATTGAGATTATTTACATTTATGTTTATAACTGATGTGTATAGATTTATCCTTGTCATATTATTTTCCTGATGATGGTTCCCTGTCTTTCCCCTCTGTTTAATTACTTGTCTTTCCTGATGCCTTCTTTCTATTGCTACACTTGGAATTGTGGTCTTTATTATCTCTTTCTAGAATATCTTTCAAAACCCTTTGTAGAACTCATTTGTTATCATGAATTTCTTCAGTTGTTCTTTTTTATGGAAGTATTTCATTTCTCCATTAATTCTGCAAGATAATGTTGCATGATACATCAATCTGGTTTGGAAGTTGTTTTCTTTCAGGATTTGAAATACTTCACTCCAAGTTCTCCTTGTTTTGAGGGTTTGTGTTGAGAAACCTGCCATGATTCTGATGGGCTTTCCTTTACAGGTGATTTGTGTCTTTACTCAACTGCTTTTAATATTTTGTTCTTGTTTTGAATTTCTGGAATCTTGCTTATTATATGCCTTGGTGTGGATTTATTTGTTCATGGCTGTTGGGAATTCTGTATATTTCATTTATTTGTATGTCAAGTTCTTTATCCAAGCTTGGGAAGTTTTCTGCCATTATTTCTATGAAGAGTTTTTGTTTTGTTTTGTTTTGTTTTGTTTTGTTGTGAAGAGGTTTTTTTATGGCATTTGGGTTGTCTCCAGCTATCTTCTTGACCCCAATCGATCTTATGTTGTTCTTCTTTGTTTCATCTTGTAACTGTTACATTGATTTTTCATGGTCTCTTGCTAATTTTAAGATTTCTTTTATTTCATGGACACTTGCCACGATTCTGTCTTCATGATCTGATATTCTGTCCTCACCTTCTTTCAATCTGTTGCATATAATTTCAGTGGAGGTTTTAGTCTCTTGGATTTCTGTTTGGATCTGTATCATGGATTCCATTTCTTTCCTATGTTGGGCATTTATGGTTTCCATCATTTTCCTAAGCTCTTCTATTCTTTTATCGGTGTCTACTTGAATTTTTTTTTCCTGTGGGTACCGGGGATCAACCTCAGGACATTGCGTGCCAGCAGCCGCCCGTGCCACTGAGCGATATCACCAGCCCTTTTTTCGTATGTGGGTTCCAGGAGTCGAACTCGGGGCCTTGCGCTTGCCAGGCAGGTGCTTACGCTGCTGAGCCATCTCACTGGCCTCTCGAATATCTTTCATTTTGAGCATCATTTCTTTTTGTACCTGAGAGATTATTTTTTTCTATGGTCTTTTCTACTCATTTTTCCACTTCTGTTGCTATCATTTCAGAAAGTTCCAGTGTTTGACTTCCAATTTCATTTATCTCATTGTGCTCTGGGCTTGTCTTGGGTGGGCTGAGGGCCTGGGGATGCATTTTGCTTCACATCTTGACATTTTCTATTTTCACTTTTTTACTTTATTTTGTTTTCTATGTTGATGCTTGCTGATTTTTTATGGTAGATAGCTTTATCACTAGTACAGGGACTTCCCTAAGAGATGTCTGTTCTTCAGCGATGTCTTCTAGATATAGGTTATTCTTTGTGTCTATCCCAATTCTTAGGGATGTAAATTTACTCTTTGGCTCAGCACCTAGTCCTTTGGTGCTGGACTATGTTGATGTTTATCACTTCATACAATCACAGTGTTATCATACAAGGGAGAAAACAGAATATGACATGTAAGGCATCCTGGCTAAAGTAATACAGTTATCAATAACAACAGTTTCAAGTACAGGTCAGCTACTGACAAACTGTGGAAACTAGTACCCTGATACCTTTAAACACAGGAGGAAATTCTAAAGGTATATAACAAAATCCAACATATACCATGTACTTTTATGCAGTGATTTTCCCCTTAGTGGAGTGATTTTACCCTGTTGCAGGGGTGGGGAGGCTTAAGATGGGTAGGGAACAAAGTGATGGATGAGTTCAAATATAGTAGAATTGAGGCTGGAAGTCAAAGGGTGGTCACCTGGGTTTTGGGAAACTGGAGGACACCGGAGGGAAAGAATGAAAGGGTATTGAAGTAGATCAGAAAGGGAAGAGACAATGTTTATTCACATGAAAGTATGAGAAATTCAAGAGATAGTTCTGGAAAGAGAGAAAGAGGATCAGTAGAGAAAACAAAAAAATAAGAAATCTAAACTGAAAAAAAAGAAGGAAAAGAGAGAATAAGAAAGGATGAAAAAGAGATCATAAAAAAGAAGAGGAAAAAGAAAACAAAAGGAACAAAAACAACAAAAAAGAATCAAAAAACAGAAATAACCACAGGATACAAAACAAAACAAGACAAAACCCAACCAGACATGAACAGGATAGGCAATGAGATAAAAAAAGGGAGAAAAAAAGTAGTAAAATTCCTCTGGTGTTAACAGTTTTGTGGTAATGTCCAAGAGAGATCCCAGAAGTGTGCTGTGTACTTCAGCCAACTTTGCCATGGCATTTGTGCTCAGTATGGAGCTGTCTTGCCTCTGAATGTGGCAACTAGGGCTGGTCTCCTGTTGGTGGAGTTCTCCAGGGCCCTTTGACATAGAATGGTGAACCTGTCTGCTTCTATTCTGTGTGCCTGTGTGCTGAAGTTCAAAGCTGGTTCACCTAACTTACCAACTGCTGGCTACTCACTGCTGCTTCAGACTTTTCCATGCTGCCAGTCTCACCTGGATCTTCATGTGTACCCACACCAGGGCTAGGTCACACCTCTGCACCCTTGTCAGAGCCTGGCCTAGTCTTGTTGGTTGCTCCACCCACTGCAGACATGTGTGTGCCTGCACCTGGGTCCACCTGGCCTGGTCTTGCTGATTGCTCCACCCACTGGTGGGAGTGTGTACCTGTGCCCAAGCTGCCTGACCTGCTCTTGCTGAGTTGCTCTACTGCATTTCTTTGTATTTTTATTTTTTTTCTTTTTTAAAAAAAAATACCTCCTGGTTATGACAATGAACTGGGAAATCACAGTTACAGTTTATAGATGGTGCCATGTAAAACATCACACTCCATCAGGAATCACATCAATCTCTTTCCTCTTTTTTCATTCAAAAGAGAGTACAATGTTTCTTTACCTTGTATTATGAAAGTAGCTAGTGGGGATCAGTATAGAATATTTTATGACTATTAATGTTCTGAATGTTTATATCCTCTGCTAAAGTCATATATTGAAATATTAACTTCCAAAATGATCATAATAGAAGAGGAAGCATTTTAGGGTCATTCATGAATATACAGTCTTTATGACTGAACTAATGAATTTATAAAAAGACACACGAGAACTTGTTTCTCTATCTCTCAGTCTTTCTGTCTCTGTCTCTCTCTTTCTCTTTCTCCCCTCCTCTCTTCTCCCTTCCTCTCCCCTCTCCTCTCCCCTCCCCTCCGTCCTGTTCTCCTCTCTCCTATGCAAAGATACACCAAGAAAATAGCGATCTGCAAACAAGAAAGTGAGCTCTCACTAAAACCACATCTGCTGGCACTTTAACCTTGGATTTCCTAGCCTCTAGAACTATGAGATATAAATGTTTGTTAAACAGCCAATATATTGTAAGTTGTTGTAACACCCTGAACTGACTAAAGACAATTACAGCGAAATATATTCTTAAAAAAATCTATTTTGTTTACATTTTCTAAGGCATGGATATAGTAATGAAACCTGTAAAATCTCTCTCTTCAACGTTCCTCACAAATGTCTTTTTACTAAAATGTAAGTTCCTCGAGGACAGGGACTTGATCTATTTTGTGCACTGCTGTATGCCAGTGCACTAGCTGTGTCTGTCACATAAAAGTCATTTCATACATTGTGTTGTGTGAATACTTGAATAAATGAATGAATAAATATATATCTGTTGCAAAAGTAAAGTAACATTTTCTAAATTTTTATTCAGAATTAATAATATTCTGAATATTAATCAGAAATAAATAATATTTATTTTCCCTTTTGTAAACAGCTATATATAACATCAACATCAAGTTTCTATCAAATATGTGCATTTGGCAGTCTTCCTGTTAGGTTTTCACTTTCTTGACAAAAAACACAGTACCTGTACTGTCGCGAAAGGTGTTCCTTGAAGTGCTCCAAGTTTTTCCTTGCCAAGATTATACCAACCAACTGGTGGAGTGAGTGAATCAAGCATTACTGCTTCTCTGTCTCTTAATAAACTATTTACAAAAGGATAGAATAATGCCATTGAAATCTAAATCCTTTGGGTCATCAAATACTGTCAAATTCTTCAATTTTGTCAGCATCTTCAGTAACTGAGTTATTTCTTGTCTGGGTAGAATGTTTCCAGTCCCTTTCTGAATATGACACAGTTTTGCATCCTATGACACTGCTGTCATTGTCTTACCTATTTACACTACCAGTGGTTTCTGGAAAAGGAAATATGCACAAATGTCACTTTCAGATAATGTGAGTTCAATACTTGAAGAGGAATCAAGGCAGGTTTAGTAAGTCATTTGTGTGTCTTTGTGTGCGTGTGTGTGTGTGTGTGTGTAGGGAGTGACACCCAAGCTGCAAGATTCTGGAGTTCCAAGACTGAGGATGTTCTCAGATGAAAAGACCATGATGTTCAAATGCCTGTCTTGTTATTTATCTTTTGCTTGACACTTTGGTAAAGAATGTTTATCCATGGGGAGAGATTTCAGGTCTTGAGGTTATGATCAGAGATAATACTGAAGTTAGATATTAATGCTGTTACCTGCTTTACTTCTTTTTCTTTCATGCTCTCTATATTTCAAACCTGTTAAAGCCAATCTATTGAAAAATGAGTTCACAGGGCCTGTTAAACCTCCCAAATTTGGGGTAATACTTCTTTCAAGTGCTGGATGACCCATGAGCACTCCTGGAACTGAGTGTAAATTCCTGTCATCTCCTGGAAGACATGTTGTCACTAGTGTGTCCTGAAAGTGAAACAACCAAAGTCATACAGCTTTATTCATTATTTGTTTCCCCATTAATTTCAATGGTGATGGTCTATTCTTAAAACCAAATGTGACAGCCTGACTTTTTAACCCATAGAGCTGAAGCCACTTATTTGAAGAAGGTTATGGAGGTGCGTACAAGAGTATAGACTCTGTGAAAACCACACAGAGATATTGTGAGTACTTTTCACATCTTCCCACAAAACTTGATCAAAAACATGGAAAAAATAAAACTTTTGTGATTCAATTTCAGGTATTTCTTTAAAGGAACCTCTGAAGATGGTCCACAAGTACATCTATTAACCACTTTCAAGCTAATGCTCCTAAAGTGCAGTGTGATCTCACTGTAGTTTTTTTAAAAAAAAATCTGTTTAAAGGTATAGAAAAGAAGAATAACTATTGAATAGGATATTTAAAATGAAAAACTGGACACAAACTGTGCTGTCCACTTTGAAATCATATAAAAAGCAGTAATGTGGATGGTACTATATAGCAAAACCCTGACTGATGGGCCTTCTCATTGAAGATAATGAAAATCCAACTGTGCGTGCTTGTCAGGACCTCTTTGAAAATTCTACATTTCTTCCGCACACCCTCAAGCACACTCGTGTCTGATGGCCTTATCTGACACTGTCCTTGTCTTGTAGGAAATGCTGGAGACTCACTATTTATATGACATGACCACATATCCCCAGCACCAGTGTATAGCACAGCAAGAGAGAACAGTGATTTTTTTTTTCTTATTGTTGCTGTTGAAACTATAGAGGATTAAAGATTTCCCAAAGTTCAATCTAGGTAATCTCCTCTATGGGATTAACTCACTGTATGGCTTCCTGGTGTATATTTGTTTCAAAAGAGAAATAACAGATTTTAAAACCCTAAATCTGGAGGTAACATTTGTTTATTGTGCAGATAACATCATTGACAACTTGCCGGTGTGTATGTGTGCTTTCCACATGTTCTCGGGTTATCTCATATGAGAAATCTCTAAATGAAAATTGAAAAAAAAAACTAGTTTTTTCACAAATTATAATTACTTTAATTACAGCATAATTATATAAATAATGCATTTGAATGTAGGTTTTAGTTTTCTTTGTTTTCTAAATATCATCTTTCAGTGTTTTCAGATGTGTAAACAGGAAACATTTAAGTTTAGATGTAGAGCAGGTGAACTGCCTGTGATACAAGGAGAGACAATCAAAAGATGATTAGGCTATTGAAAACTGCCTAACTAGGTGCTAATTTTTAAGTGAGCAGGTGTAGTTAGTCATTATAACTTTAAAATGAAAATATATTTGAATTAAACCAACACCCCCCCACCAACATTAAAACAATATTAGAGGTCTGAATGGTACTGACTTAATCCAGCAAAGCCAGAAATGGTGGAAATTCGATGAGGCGGTAGCCATTTTCTTCTGGGTAAGGAGGAAACAGTAAGTTTCCAAAGAAATACTGAACCAGTTTCACAACACTATATTGACTTTCTTAAAATATAACTCAAACATCATTAACATGTTAAAAGATTAATATTTTAGTTATTGTTAAAGGATAATTAACTTTGCACAGAAATTGTACAAAGTAAGAAAGACCTTGTAATTACCTTGGGTGGAAATCAATTGAAATTTTTTTTCCCTCCATTCAGTTGTTTTCCTTGTTGCTGCTGAAATGCACCAATGCATTCTTAGCTTCTCATGTGGAACACATAAAGATCTGATTTGAGTCAAAGGGAGACGGTAAACTTGTGACTAAAGCACTAACGTTAAATTTCAAGGTGGCGTGACATACATAATACTCATTTAATTCACATATGGCTGCACCTGAATTTGAAAGCCCAGTTTCATCAAAAATTAATGCAACCAAATAAAATAAACGTATATAATATTTGCTATGGGATTATTTTGGATCCATTAAAGACTATGGAAGAATGTAAAATGTTTCCAAGTATCCAGGTGATGCTCAGGAAATTTAGCAGTTTAATAACATGTCTTTAGTGCACAAAATTACACTTCAGTGATCTGAAAGAGTTTAAAAGCTTATGAAAATGCAAAATATACTGTCACAAACTCAAACATAATAAAAGAATCTGCATGAACTTGTATCAATTATTTGAATGGGTGTGTGGTGTGATGTAATAAACTTCTGGCTATGTCATCACACATATGAACTTTCAAATGTTGCTAATGATATCATCCTTGACTTCCCCACCCTATCAGTTCTCCTTAACCCATTATGGATTTTCCATTTATAAATTTTCTCCCAGCTTCACACTACAGGTCCTGTGAGAGTTAAGTTGAATTGTTAACTAGATTGGTCTAGGAGCTGCCCAGGCAATTAGTAAAGCACACTTCTGGAGATGTTGGAGTGGATCGGATCCTGGAGGCATAACTTTGGGTACTGTACATCCAGTCCCTGGCACCTTCCTCTCTGGTACTGTTCCCCTGCTCAGGCTCCTGGCCACTATGAAATAAATAGCTTTACTCTGCCATGGTCTTCCACCATGATGTCACTGACTTGAAGCCAGACACTCATGAACTGAAACCTCTGAAACTATGAGACAAATAAATCTCTCCTTTGAGTTGTGGGACAGGTAGGTTCTGCTCTGTCATGCAGCACCATGAGCTTTACTTAGGGCTTCATTAATTGCCACAAATTTTTGTTCTATAGTGATATACACAGTATTGTGGAACTTCTTGGTTTCCTGCCCTACTATTTTTTTTTGTCTTGTCACAAGAGGAATTACATTTGAGTACAGCTGTTTTGTGTAGGTATAATGCATACACAAAAAAATATGGGAAAACATTTCAAAAGCCTAGAGATGCATGCCTATTGGAAGTGATAAGTCATTTTCTATAGCTCCAGAAGAGAGTTTAATGGGATAACAAATCCTGGAAGTATAACCTGCCATTGTGAATAAACTGAGGCTGAAAAAGATGAAGATAAAAATGAAGACCAGTTACATTGGTCTAAAACTCCTTCCCATGATCAACGATTTGTGTCATGAACACAGCCAAGAAAATCACGAAAGAATTCAGTGTGGGTAGACATTAGTGTCAATAATGCTCCATGTAGCACACATGAATCACTTTGTGTTTATTTAATGCTACAATATAGTATATGGGGCAGACACATATAGACAACTCTAAGTGATTAATATGAATTGACAAAACAGCAGTTCCTGACCTCAATCAATGCCTGTCTGTTGCTAATACAACCACTGGTGTCCTGTAGTATACAATTGTAATGGATATGTTGTATGAAATAAATCAACTAAAATAATACTTTATCTATAGGAACTCTTATTTTCCTCACTATTATTATTTGACCTCTCCTTATCTCTCTGTCGTACCTTTCCTCTTAACATCCTCATGCTATCAGATTTAATCTCTTTCTTCCTTCTCTCTCTTTTCCCCAAACTACTACAGTGTAGGGCCTCTGAGATTTTAATTCTTACTCAATGGAATTGACAGGATATTCACCAAATTAGGACTTTTCTTAAGATACCCATGAATCTTACTCAAACACATTCCTAACATTGTCTTTGACCACAGAAAGGATGGTAATTATAAAATAAACCTTTTCACTCTTTTTATTTCTTAACATTTAAATATTGAACTTTGAATGAATTTTTAACAAAGAAGTAAAACAAGTACTCATGTTATTCCTAACTTAAAAATAAATAAATAAAATTTAAGCTTGAGGGAGCTAAATGCTCTAACAAGACAACAAAGCTGCTAAGTACTAAATTTGGATGTAAATTGAAAGCCAGCACTAAAATCCTTATGTATTGTGCAATATTTTTACTATCAATATTATCACTCTCTTTCTTTAAAATAAGAAAGTCCAAAAAAATTCTCAAATACATTGACAACAGTAAAATAATGAAGGGAAAAAAGCAGTGAAAACACCTACATATAGGCAAGAGACAAAAGTGTTCATCTCGTATTACTGATTTTCCTGGTTCCATCAGTAGATTGGATCAGAACATCAGAAATGTGAACTTAGATCATATTGGTTTTTCCTGCGTGAACTTGCCCTCCTTGAGTTATACTTCCTTTCCTTCAACCTTCATTCTGATGAGTTGAAAGAAGTATTCTTATTAAAATCACATTTTATCTGGGAATGGTTTGGTGAAGACATACCTGAAAACCAGAAACACATTTTTTTAAGGCACTCATCATTTTTTTTGAATATCTTACTCTGAGCATAACAAAACCATTGAATTTTCTCCTTTTGTAGCTTAACTTCCTTGTTTATTTTGCACTCTATTTTAATCATTTCTTAATAAGAAGATGTCTCAAATCTTTTTAGAAAAAGAAAGGTGATATATAAGTAAATGGTTCTTTTTTATGTGATCCTGGTGTCAGCTGTCACCCTGTCCCTGTGGGTTGACTCTATTTTATTGTTCAGGGAACTGATATTCAAAGTAGGTCCTTGTGAATTTCACACAATACATTTATTTATAATTAGCAGGTTCACATTTTTCAGTGGGGATTTGAGATATTTCTAGGAGGTTGTGAATGTTATACCTGGAAAAATTCATTCTCTCTCCTTCTCCCTCTCACTAGCTGATTCAATATCATTCTCATTTTGTTAAGAGGCACTGGTACCTCTTTACACAGGCCCAGAGCCACATCCTCTGCCAAAAAGTAGGTTTCTTAAAACTTCTTCCAACCAAAACTTGACAATAGGTGTAGGTTCTATCACAGAAGGGATTCTCATACTTAGTGTAAGGGAATAGCGTTTTATTGCTAAACAAACAAAGCAATATATATTTTTTTTCAAAGCAATATATATATATATATATATATATATATATATATATATATTTTTTTTTTTTAGGAGAGCCTTCTGGAGACTATTATCCATTAAGAAAATTATGCTATTTCTCATGACGTTTTACAATGACCATTTCTAAAACATGACAAAGACTTTTGTTTATATTCTTTCTTCAAACAATACATTGGTAGCATTCTTATCAACCAAAAAATAAGTCCCTTTTTTGAATGTTCCTACCTACACTCAAATTGGAGGAAGTAGATATTTGATTTGATTTGATATAACTAGTTTCCCAGTAGAAAATATATTGAGGAAAGAACTATACAAAGTAGTTTATATGATAGAGAAATGATTCACCTGGACCCTCTCTGGCTCTAGGGAGCCTTCAGGGTCCAATAGCTTTGGCTGGTCCTATGTTATCAAAATTAAGCATCAGTCATGAAGAAATGTCAATGTGGGTCAACAATGGATTTATAAGATATTTCATGTGCACTTACTTCTTTTTTCTGTTGGGTCCATAATGTTATAGTGCTTCCCCATATAGTTTTGACCTGAAACATGACACAAACTAAAAAATTAGCAATAGCTCAAGGCAATATTTTTTTAATTGATTGCTCCTAATCATCATGGTGAGAATTGTCAAAGTTGGCAAGTTCAAAGTCAGTCCAATTCTGTTATCATGGAGGAATTACTTTATAGGCATAGAAAAGTAAAAAGGAGTGTTTTTCCTTTACCAATAAAGCATAGCCACTGTGAAGATGACTTTATTTGAATTTAATTTTCCATGTTGCAAGTTGCACATATACCAAGTTACACTGTTTTATTTTATGACTGCATTTATTCCCAAGGGGAAAAATGGGCAGTTGACATTTTTTTCTTGTAAGAAAAAATTATGAGATAAAAGTTCTAACAGTTCCTTCTTAGTTGGTTTTCTGAATACCTCAGCAATTCCCTGTAATTCTAGGTCTTGGTGTTTAAAATCTGTATTCATTATCTTTTTAAGTATACAGTCTGCAACCAAAGTATTTTTCATAGCCAAGTTTCTAAAAAGAGCTTTCTACTTTCCACATTTCCTCACACCCTAATGAAAATTGTACACGGTCCCAGTCACCACTTTTGAGCCATGTATCATTAGTTAAATTTGTTAGTCAGATTTCTATTACTGTGACATGTACACAAGAAAAACAGCAGCAGCTAATACTGGTGCCCACTTGAATCACAACTACAATAGCATTTGGGTGCTTCTGAATGCAGGGAAACAAATAATGAGGGAATAATTTTTAGCCAACCTTGTGAGAATAGGTTGCACCATGTGAGAGCTGTGAGAACAGAGTGCTCCTGGTCTCTCTACTCAAACAGAAGTCTTTGAAAGTTAGTACTACACTTTTGGGTGTGCCATGGTGGGGTCTTTCTGATTCCTGAGATGCCTTCAACGCATCTTTCCTACTGTCTGGTTCAGAATATTTATCTTCTGTTTAACATAGTGGATCCCTTCAGCAACTGTGTCCTGTTTGGCTAGGCTGAAACATTTCTAAAGTTTTATCCTTGACATTTTGTTTCCAGTTCTCATTGTAAATCTGACTGAAGTGGCCAGCAATACCCATACAACTACCTGAATAGTGGGCTGCATTGAAATGTCCTCTACCACGTTAATTAGTTTGTCACCTTTAAACTCAATCTCTCACAAAGTTTCAGGATATGAACAAAAAATAGACAAGTTCTTTGCCACAGTGTAACACAAATGATCTCTAGTCCAATTGCCAATATAGTCCCATTTCCATCTGAACCATCAGCACAAGGGTTACAATCTGTATTCCTATAAGCCTTTTGCCATTTTCAGCCCTCACCAGAATTGTTTGTTTAACTCTGCTTATAGCATTCTAGGTTTCTCTAGACTGTTCCTACAATATTTTCCAAAATCTTCTCTCTAGTTAATTCCACATGATTCTGAAACACATCACCTGTTATAGTCACAGCAATGACTTCACTTCTTGATACTATTTGTCTGTGTTAGATCACTATTACAGAATACCTAAAATAATCAATTTAAAAGGAAGGAAGTGTTTATCTTGGCTCATAGTTTCAGAAGTTTCAGTCAATAGTCCCTTGACCCTTGTTATGCGTTGTATCTAGTTGCACCCCAACCCTCAAACACTCATAGGTGGGGCTTTTGGAAGGTGGCTGGATTATGGGTGTGTGATACTGGATTAAGGATGTGTGACAGTGGACTAGTCCACTGATTTGGTTTAGCATAGTTTTGCCTGTGGCTGAATGGATTTACTGAACACAGCGAAGCCCCACCCTGGGTATGGCTGTAGCCTGGATGGAATATAAAGGGAAAGGAGACTCACTGCTGCTGCCTCCTGCTTGCATGCCTGAACTGTTTCTCCTCTGCCATGTCCCTCTACAATGCTGCTCTGTCTTGGAACCAGCCAACTATAAACTGAAACCTCCACAAACTGTGATCTAAAATAAACCTTTCCTCCTTTAACTTGTGGGTGTTGGATACTTGTCTCCAAAAGGATAAAGTAACTAAGAAAACCCTGTTGCTTTGGACCTGCAATGAAGATGTACATGATGACTAGAGGTATAGCAGTGAAACGGCTCATCTTACAGTAGACAGAAAGAAAAGAGAGAGGAAGGGGCTGAGGTTCCAGTGTCTCCTTCGAAGGCATGCCCCCATGACTTAACTTCTTTCCATGAGGCCCCACAACCTAGAGGTTCTAGCACCTCCCAATAGAACCACAGACTGGTAACCAATCCCTTAACACAAAGGCCTTTAAGGAATATTTAAAATCCAAGCCACAACAAGCCATAATCCAAGCCATAATCAAAAAATCTATGGGGCCAAAAATGTACTACATATCTCATTATCTTTGCACATGCCTGTTTTTTCTCTTCATATAACTTTTTTTTATATGTAGAATGCTTCACGAATTTGCATGCCATCCTTGCGCAGGGGCCATGCTAATCTTTGTTTCATTCCACTTTTAGTATATGTGCTGCCGAAGCGATCACTTCATATAACTTTTTAATCATATGCTTACCTCCCTATCATCAGATTTCTCTGCTTTGTTTTCTATTGCTCTCTGACTATTCCTTTTGGGTTGCCCTTGACATTTCCTTCTTAACCATTCCTCTAAATCTGTGCTTCTAAATCTTGTGAATTTCTGGTGATTACTGAGCATCTAAAATGTGGCTTGTTTGAATTAAGATGAGCTCTAAGCATAAACTACAATAGGATTTTGAACACATCATATGAAAAAAATGTAAATCATCACATTAATATACAGTTGATTGTCAATATTCAAAGTAGTTATATTTTTTAAATGTCCAGAAACAATGAATTAGCAAATACTGAACTATTGCTCTCAGGGGAAATGCAGGGTAAGGTTCTTGTGAACCTCTAGTCACAATATTTCATCAACAGATCAATATATAACCCTGTGTTATATGTGTTCCTATTTAAAGCCATCTTACTTAATATATATCATTGATTCATTAATATTGAACTCATGGCCCGCAGCATTGTAACTCAGGCCTGCTTGAAGCTTATTTAACACACACATTGTTTCTGGAAGACATATTGTAGCCATACCACCAGACAGCCTTTCGGCACTGTACTTGAGAGGGGTGGGTTAAACAGTGAAATCATGAAAAACCATAAAAATACAAAAAAAAACTAGCATTAAACAGACTGCAAAATGAACGCTTGTTTACCGTGAAAATGGAAACAAAAAGACTGAGCATCACCTGGTTTGGCCTCTGCTGGACGTGCACATCACGTGACTGAATGCTTCCCCACACTACATTCCCTAAATGACCAACAGTCACAGATATGGAATCCACAAGTGATGAAGATGGGTTGTATTTTACAGTGATCACATGTTGAAATGATAACATTTTAAAGATACTGAGTTAAATAGTTCAATAATTTATAAACTGATATCATGGTGAGTTGATAAAATTTTGAACCTACTGAAATAAACAAAATACATGCAGAAACAATGTATCTTTTCATTGTATTTAATGTACTTATAGAAAGTTTATCAATATGCGGCTGATGTTGGCTCTGGTTATTTTTCTACTAGATAATGCTCTCATACATGGAGGAATTTCATGGGACTGAATGTTCTCCAGGAGTTGTCTCTCTCATTCTATTAACTTTACATAATGTGTACAGTCAAATATTCCTCATATTTTGCGTCCCTCTTCAATCTGGTATTTCTCTTATGCCCAATCTACAGGGTACTCTCTTGCCTCTAACTTGGGTATATATAGAGAATTCCTCTGTTCCCATAAAGCTCTGAGCCACCATTCCCGCTACTGGGCCCAACTTTCTGAATGTCTGTTGCATCACACTCCTATACACAGCAGTTTGAATGATCTTTTGGAAGCTAAATCACATCATATTCACACTTCTACTCAGAAACCTCCAACAGATTCCTATTTCACTCAGAATGAAATCTAATATCATTACCATAGCTGATAAGAACCACAATATATGGACCCCTCACTCCTTCTGAGATCGACCTTGTATATTCTTCCCATTGATTCTTCCACTTGATCCACACTGACATCATTGCTTACCGTGAATTCTCCCAGGACCTCCCTCATGCAGAAACTTTGCATTGGCTATGCCTGGTCCAGAATGGCCTTTTCTCAGCTTGCCCCAGGACTGTTCATTTCTATGATTTCATGTAGATCTGCACTCAAATGGTGCCTGATCAGAGTGGCCTTTATCAATGAACTCTAAAAGAACACTACTGCATCTCTTTATGTTCTCTAATTTAGAACATTCTCTTCATTTGCTTCTTCTTCGTACTTACCACTATCTGAGACTTGTTTGTTGTTTCCTTCTCCCTCCCCACAACTAAAATGTAAATTGAATAATTTACAGACACTTGGACTTAGTTATTCTCAGCTACATGCTTGGTGCTAGAATTATATTGGGCTCATGTTAGATAACGCATAAAATATTTTTGAATAAATAAGTCTTCTTTTTATAAATCAAATTCCTATAGTGTTAAAACTCTACTAGACCATCTTCAATACTTCACACACATTTCTAACAATAGCATTTAGATAATCAATATCTTTAACTAAAAATAGCATTAGTTTCAGTTATGTAGACATCAAATGAAATAGTAACTTCGGCAATTATTTTCTCCATGGCTGTGGACAAGCAACTTTACTGTTCTAAACTTGCATTTTTTTCTTTTCACAGTGGGGTGAAAAATATTTGCCTTTGAGTCTTATTTTGAGGACTACAACACATATCTCATACGTAAATTTCTTGCATGGTAACTAGCACATATTAAGTACTCAGACATTATTCAGCAATCTTTAATAAAAAGTCTACTCAGTGCCCAGTGCCATACCACAGTTTAGAGATATAAATTCCATAAGATATAAATTTATTTATTTATTTATTTATTTATTGGTACTGGGAATTGAACTCACGGCCTCACGATTGCCATGTAGGCACTGTGCCACTGAGCTATATCCCCAGCCCAAGGTATAAATTAAAAAAAAATAAAATTACAGTTGTGAGGGGAAGGGATGGGATTGAAAGTGGGAGGGGGAAGAAATAATTACAAATAAGCTTTAAAACTTTGTGATAATAACAGGACATAGGGTTACAATAATGTCCACATGGAAGGAGAACTCAGAAATGGTGGAGGAGTGGGCTCAGTTCACTCTATATGAAAGAAGCAATGCTAAAAATGCTCACTAAAAGATGCACTGCATTGGGCAGGTAGGAAAATCATGAAGGGCCTACTTGGCAGATAAATTAGTGAGTAAAGACCCTGAGAAGGAAATAAAAAGTGGCACTAATAAGCACAGTGCAGCATGGTCCAGCAGCTGTGGTGGATGTGGGAGCTGCCCCAGCCCATCATGGCCCAGCCCAGAGCAGCAGCACCCAGAGTGCTAGTGGGAGTAGCCCAGCAGTGGCAGAACGCTGTTTCCCAAGGGGTCCCACTGAGGCAGCAGGTGAATCAGTCTACTGAGGGAAAACTCATTGCATACAAGTTACTGGTGTAGGATTTTGTTACATAAATATAGAGCTAGCTCCTATGATTAAAGATACCAAATTAATAGTTACCATAATTGGTCAGTTGTTAGGCTGTGTTGGATGTATTGTTATTGCTAATTGTACTACTTTAGCCAATGTGTCATATATGTTGTAATCAGTTTCTCTCCCTCCTATGACAAGACTGTGATTGCCTGAGGTAATAATGATCACCATAGTCCAGTATGAAAGGATGGAGTGCAAATCCAAATAGATAGCAACCTCCATCTTTAATAAATTGTGAAGGAAGGTTCTTAGGATAGACACAAAGACCAAGAACCACTTACACCTAAAAGACATCTCTGAGGAGTAGACATTTCCTAGGGAAGTCACAAAACTAGTGATTAAGAAATCTACAAGCATGAACATAGAAAATAAAACAAAATAAAAAATAGAAAATAGAAAATAAGATGCAGAAGCAAAATGCAACTCTAGACCTTCAACCCACACAGGACAAGTTCAGAACACAATGAGATAGAATAAATCAGAAGCCACACACTGGAACTTTCTGAAATTATAGCAGAATTAAAAAACAAATGAAGGTGGCTATAGAAAAAATAATCTCTCAGGTAAAAAGAAAAAATGACAATCAAAATGAAAGACATGCCCAATGACTCTAGAGTAGACACACATAAAAAAATTGATAAGCTTAGGAAAATGATGGAAACTATGAATGCCCAATATATAGGAAAGAATATGTATATAAGAAAAGAAATATATATATATGGACATATATATATAAATAAATAAATAAATAAATATATATATATATATATATATATATATATATATATATATATATGAAAGAAACAGAATCCATGAAACAGATCCAAACAGATACTCAGGAGATCAAAAATTCATTTGAAATTATATGAAACATTGGATGAAGGCGAAGATAGAATATCAGATTTAGAAGACAGGATTGCAGTTAGTGACCATGAAAGGAGAGATATCTTAAAAATAGCAAGATACCATGAAAAATCAATCCAACAGCTGCAAGATGAAGCAAAGAAGGGCATAAGATTGATCAGAGTCAATGAGAAAGCTGGAGATAGTGCAAATGTCATAAAAAACCACTTCACAGAAGTAATGGCAGAAAACTTCCCAAACATGGATACAGAATTTGACATACAAATAAGCAAACAGATTAGAAGATCCAGAAACAACTCTAAACACACTCATCCACCTTATCTTTGACAAGCATGCCAAACATCTTCACTGGAAGAAAGATAGCCTCTTTAATAAATGGTGCTGGGAAAACTGGCTTTCCACATACCAAAGATTAAAACCAGATCCATATCTTTCACCATGCACTAGACTAAATTAAAATGGATCAAAGATCTAATTATTAAAATAGAAACACTAAATCTGCTGGAAGAGAGAATAGGTAAAATACTTGAAGACATAGCTGTAGGCAAAGACTCACGAATAAAATCCTGATTGCATGGGAAATACTACAAAGAATCAACAACTGGGATCTCATCCTATTAAAAAGCTTTCACACAGCAAAAGAAATTACCAATACAGTGAAAAGACAACCCACAGAGTGTGAAAAAATTTTAGCCATTTGTCCCTCAGACAAAGGACTAATATCTAGAACATACAAAGACTGGGAAAAAAAACCTACCAGGGAATGCTCTTTGAGTAGTAAAAATAGCCAGAAGGAGAAATAATACATTAATTAGAGGAAACATATAACCAGTGGAAGATTCTTTTTATATTTATGAGTGAAAATACTTATGCATATTTATAAATGGGAGAGAAAGTTCCAGAAAGATAAAGTAAAGAGATAAAACCTAACTTTACAGGATAAATGCTGTCATGAAGTTGGAAGGATATGAGAGGATATTTGAATTCTCAAGGACAAGTCAGGAACTAAAGGCATCTTTTTTTCCTGTGGAACTGAAGGGGAGTTTAATCTGAGTACAAGTTATTTCTATGTAAAACATTCCCCCTTATTTGCGGTTTTGCTTTCTGCATTTTCATTGCTTGTACTTAACTTTAGTCCAAAAATATTATGTCCAAATAAACAACTCATTAGTGTTAAGTAACTTTCATTTTGATAAATTTTTATAATTATTCTAATTTATTATTAGTTGTTTCTTCCTGAGCTTATTTTATAAATCAAACTTTATCATAAGTGGATACATATAAGAGAAAACAAAACATATAGATTTAGTACTGAAATTTCAGGCATTTGCTAGGATCTTGGAACATGGCCCCCATGACTGAAGTTAAGGAGAAAAACATAGAGAAACTCCCTTCTTACTGCCAACATTTTTTCCTTCTGAAATAAGAACTACTTTTTGGGGGGTTTGGGGGCAGTGACAAGGGGGAACAATGACACCCTTGAGAAAATTGGTGAAGATTTTAAAGTACAACAAAGGAAACTAAACAGAGCCTGATGTGACTAAGAGACTAAAATAATTTTTCCCCTTTACTGAATTGCCCTCCTTTCAAAGCCGTGTCACTATCAAGTCATAGTTATCTCAAATTCTCACTTAAAATTACTTCTTCCTTTCTCCTTTCTCCATCAGAGGCAGACTCTTTGCTTCTGACTGCATACGTTGATAGACTAGATTGCATAACATATTATGCCTTAGTGTTTTTATTTCTTTCATTTCTATTGTTTTATTTTTTAGTACATGTTTGCAGCACATATGGTAATTCTTTCATATTTATTAAATAAGAAGTAGAAGATTCCCTTGTTTTTCCTTTGTCTCACAGATAGTGCTGAAACAAGCAAAGACTTACCTGACCTCTTCGGGTCCATGACTTCTAAGTACAATGCCCATGTGTCTCAGTTTGTGAGAGATAGTTCTACTTTCTATGTCTACTTTAGAGTAATTATTAGTGGTACCTCCTTTCACTTCCACAAATGTTCTGGACTAGGTGATAATTTCTATGAGGTACCCAAGATAATTCACTCTTTTTTTTTTTTTTTTTTTTTTTGTGGGTACCGGGGGGACGACCTCAGGACCTCACGCGCCAACAGGCACCCGTGCCGCTGAGCGATATCACCGGCCCCTTTTTCGTATGTGGGTTCCGGGAGTCGAACTCGGGCCTTCGCGTTTGCAAGGCAGGCGCTTAAGCCGCTGAGCCGTCTCACCGGCCCGATAATTCACTCTTAAGAAGGAAGATGGAAGCTAAGGTAGTGGATGCAGAGAAAAGGTAGTGTTACCAAATGAAGGAGCTCATAGTCAAAAGTGGCACTGATCTACTTATGGTGCTGGCAGGATAGTAAAATCCAAGTTCTGTTCATTATCATCAATTCCAGAGTTGTTAGAGACTCTAAGGATAACTTCACATCAGTATCCATAGCAATAGGCTCTTGCACAGGAGGGCATCCACCTGTGTCTTAACCAGGGGTTTAAATAAAATCAGGAGCCAGGCATGGTGGCACATGCTTATAATCTGAGCACTATGGGAGACTTGTAATCTCAGCACTATGGAAGCCCAGACTGGGAAACTTAGCAACTAAGGGAGAAAACTAAAAATAATTAGAAATGTCTGGAGATGTAGCCCAGTGGAAAGGACCTGGGTTCAATCCCCAGTACTGCCCTTCCCCCAAGAAATTCAAAGTAGAAAAATATACCAAAAGTAAAATAGTGCTCTTCTTTTTCCTATCTCCCCACTTCCTACACTCCTCATTCAGCTTAGTCAAGTCCTTGTACTCTTTTAATGTTTATTTTAAATTTTTTCTGAGAAAAAAGAAATTTTAAAATTATGCCACAAAGGTCAGTTAAAAGAATAAAAGAATAAAAGAACATTATTACCTAGAATCTATGGCCAAGGAGATGAACTACATTCTATTGAGTCAGATACTTTATGCATTTATATATTCCACTTAATCTGTTAAGAACCTGTGAAGTAGGGGACATAATCTTGCACTCTGGAAGAAGAGACCAAGATACAGAGATGCTGAGTAAACATACAAAACCATCCAGCTTATTAGTAATGGAATAAGTTTGTGACAAAACTTCTGGTTCTTAAGCCCTCCTCTTTCAAATACAAAGGGCCTACTTAGGAAACTCAATTGTGATCAGTTAAGGATCTCTGATATTAAAATAATCATCATACGTCCCTCGTGCTTATCCATATTGGTGAATGTTGCCAGTGCCCTTTGTAGACATCGTACATTATAACAGTATAATGAAGAAACTCTTTCAAGGCAACTGAAATAACTGAGATCTGAACAAAGACTGTTCACTGATCCTTGTAAAGCTGTGCTTGGGTTTATTTATTTGTTTTTTTTGTTTGTTTGTTTGATTAGGGACACTGTGAGTTATGGACACTATGAGGAGTGTGATGTGTTTCTGACGAAGCCTCTCTCCCTCTTCACACGTGCTTCTTAGTCTTCAAGGTGCTCTATAATTAGCAACAGCAAGTAGCTCACTGTCACCCCAACACAACTCGTATGTAATTAACGAAATTGCTTGGAATCTCCTAAATATAAAACTAAAATGGATAAATCTTGGACATAGGTACTTTCAGCATGTTTATGCATTAGTGACAAACAAAATTCACTGGGGAGTGACATGAATGTAGCAATGAATATTATGTTTCCAACCAAGCAGTTTTTCGCTTCAAGTACTCAGAAAGACTCCATCTTCCCCTAGTGTTGCTCTTGAAAGCTGTGGCAGTGATGCCACAATAATGTCCATCATTCTGAGGTATACTATAGGTGTTACTGCACATAACAGAAAGCATTCTTTAGGTGCAAAGCATTTCTGTTTTCTACATGGAGACACCAAACAAACATAAATGTGCCTTAATGTTTTTCCCTTGAAAGGGCTAGTGTAGATGTACTTTCCAGTATATGCTTTGTGTAAGGTTTGGTGAGTGGCTCACTTTTAGTAGCTATTTTCTATATTCACTTTAGGACTCTTAATAGCTCTAATTATAAACTGCACAGTTTTCCATTCTTTCTTTGCTGTTCTTTGTCATTGCACCACGTATAGATATTTAAACCATAGAAGCTGTTTATAGTTCATTAAACATTTTAAGTTGTTTTTCTAAAATTTTATACATTTTTATGTTTCCGAGTCATTTCCTACTGTTGTCATATGAAGCCATGCTGCACAATTCAATAGAAGACATCAGATATGTACATTTTTTGTGGATAAACAGCAGCTTTAACAAAATACTGTATAAGAATCATAGAATTTGGCCATATCCTGTGTTGCTAGCACGTTTGGTGAAGTGTTCGGAGATTTTCAAAAAATGATCTCCTATAATTATTTCTAATGGAGTAATATTACTTCTTAAACAACAACACTAGTCAAAAAAAGTATTAACTCATGTTATGCTATGATATAGCATAGGAAATGTGACTACTGGAGAGCTAAGTATTCTTCTATAATATTACAGTAGGAAGAGATGGGGCAATTACTCTAACACATGACCCACTAGGATGATAATGCAATTTGAAAAAAGAGAGATTTATTGGCATTGAGATTGACATGGAATGTGCAGAAGACCATAATGGTATCAGAAGGAGGTTATATTTTTGCTTTCTCTTGTACTGGTGACGTTGAAACTGTCAGTTGATATTGTTCTGGAAAAGGTTCTGGGTCAACCACTGTATTGGAAGACTACATAGACCATGGTAATTGGACCCATTCCCCAAAGCATGATGTAATCTTTCTGTAAAAAAATGGAAGTAAAATTTTATGAATTTATTCTTTACTATTCAAACCAGTGAAAAACTAATTCTCATCATATTAATTTATAAGTAAAGACTCATTTAGATCGCTATATGAAACAGTCCTAAGACAAATAGTCCTGTATTAGAGACAAAAGCAACCTACCAAGAATCTGATTTAAAATGAGAGGAATGGCAAAGAAAAGGGCCACTTTCAATTAACACTGAATTTTCTAACAATGATTAATTTAAGAATCCGGAGCAGTATCTTCTCCAGGACTTTCTGGGGGCTGTGAGTCAGGTACAATTACACAGGTGACCACAGCAAGCACACCACTCTCAAAGTCTGTCCTTTTAATTGTATGACAATGATGAAAATTGAGTCTACCTCCTTCCTACCCCACCATGTACTTTCCTTTGTTCTGTTTTCAAATTTTCCCTCAGGGGGCTGGTGAGACAGCTCAATGTCACAAGCGTCTGCCAGGCAAGCACGAGGTCCTGAGTTCGACTCCCGGTACCCACATAAAAGGAAAAAAGGGCCGGTGATATCGCTCAGTGGCACAAGCACCTGCTGGCAAGCATGAGGTCTTGAGTTCGACTCCCATTTCCCACATAAAAACAAAAAATTTCCCTCAGTACTGTGAGATCATAATGATCACAGAATCAGCCAATACATAGAAAGCTTACAATGGAAAATTTTACGTACATATAAACAAATAGCAAGTCTCAGGTCACAAATAGGGCCTTGTGAACCTTGAGATTACTGATCCAATACTTACAGCTTGTGACAAATAATATTTAGTTTGGTATCGTTGCTTTATGTTAATATGTACTTACTACAACACTATTGACACTTTATGTATGGTGTATATATTCATGGAAGAATGACCCATGAATAGAGGATTGGTTAAACCAACATGATGCCCACACATGTACATATATACTTGTTTGCACATAGTAAAACATACAAAATCTATGCAATAAACTATTAAGAAATCTCTCCATGCTATGATAGGGAAAACGTTTTATTGTTTTATGATGATCACATATTTTATCGTAACTGTATTTTCTAAATGGAAATAAAATAAGATAACATATACAAATATTTCAATAAATGCAGCACAATTACTGGCCTGTGGGGATCCAGTTGATACAACCCATGAGATTCAGCCTCCTGGCCGGGACAGCAGTATGCAAGAGTGGATGTGGAGTAGGTTGGGGGGAGGGAAGAGAAAGAGAGAGACAGGAAACAATTAGAGAGACTGCCATGGTACCATGAATCCCTGGTAGATTTTCTGTCCTCTATAAAGACCCTATGGGGGAAGCAAATACTTTCATTTTCTTTTCTTTGGTCAGAAACATCTTAAACACCTTCTAAAATTTCTGGCCCTATGGTAAAAAGACTACAGAAAACTCAACAAAACAGTGCTAAATTAGAAAAATTTGTTTAGGTTCAATTTAATAATATGTATTTAATAAAAAGATACAAATACCAGTTCCATGGCTATAACTGAGCAAATATGAAAAGTAATCAAAATTCATCATTGCATGTATAAAGTTTTTGTTTGGTTTGGTTTGGTTGTTTTTTCCCTATGAATGTTTTAGTTACCAAAAGATGAATGGACTAAATTATCCAATGAGGAAAATGTGCATTAAACTAAAGAAGGGTTTTCTCTAAGCCATTATAAAAAAGTACATACACTTCCTGCATGACAGTTCTCAGATTTAAAATACAACAGAAAATGACAACAATGAAAGTGACAAATCCCCAACTATTTTATTTTTATCTCAAGATGTTTTTGGTCTTATCTCCTCACTTCCTTTCTCCCATCTTATATTTTTGGCAGACCCACTGTTCCTCTCTTCTCTCTCTGTATCTTTATTCAGACTGGCTCCAGTAAGTGATGAGTAAGAAGCAGCCTTACAGTGTGTCCTCATCTGTGTACAGTTTCATATATCCCTTCTCCCTGGGAAAGTATTATGTAGGAAAAGCAGGGGAGACTCACAAATATTGGGCTAACTGAAGTGTTCTGTCTTGCAAGCAAAGTGAAAGGAGAAGGAAAGTAGATTTCTTGATAGTAATATTCATAACAATTTCAAGGATAAAGAATTTTCTATAATTATTCTTAGCCTAAATTCCTGTCTTAGAACTTTCTCAAAAATGATTTCTTTTCTTGTTTAATCCCAATTCCCAACACTCTAAAAAAAAAAAAGACTAAAAAAAAATTTTACATTTATCCTACCAATATGTAGGAAAATGTTACTGCCCCCAACTTTATAAATAATGCTTTTATTTAGATTAACTATTACAACTCACATTTCTAAATAATCATCATTATGGGCTTATATTTATTGAAATAGATTATCAAAATGCATAACATGGTCTTTCCATTAACTCTTTCACATTAATGAGTTGCTATTTAGTAAATGACTGTTTCCCAGCACTAAAAGGAAGGAAGCCAGTGGCCTGAATGATTTTCCAAAGTGCCTATTAATAAACACCCAAGGCATGTATTAAAATGCTAGAATGCAAAGGTCTTTGAGAAGTACACAGGGATGTGAACTGTGATATTTGGAAATGTGTGTTAGCACTTTAAGGACTACAGCACACTGTTCGGCAAATTTCTCTTCCAGGTCTGCTTGACTCCCCAATTTTTTATATAGTTTACTTGTGACAATTTTGTCATGATTCTGGTAGATCCAAACTTCCTAGTTTCATTTATCTGTTGGAAAATATTAAATAATAATTTGAAAGTTTGTATCAAGTGTTTCCTGATGATGTTAGTCCATTTTTCCTTCAGTCTGTTATCAGCAGTTAGAGATAGAAAGGATTTACAAAAAAAAAAAAAAAAAAAAAAATGGGTAGTAAGGTTTTATTTTTTAAAAATTCTTGTGAAAATAATGAACATAATTGCTGAAAAGTCTAATGGAGTTGCTATTATACTTTCTTAAGTGTTGGTAAGTCTAAAAAATATTTAGACTTTTTTGAAGTTAAAATTTATGCAGAGGGCCAGTGAGATGGCTCAGTGGCATAAGCGCCTGCCTGGCAAGCGCAAGGGCCAGAGTTTGACTCCCGGATCCCACATATGAAAAAAGGGCCGGTAATATCGCTCAGCAGCATGGGCTCCTGCTGGCGCTTGAGGTCCTGAGGTCAACCCCCAGTACCCACACAAAAAAAATAATAATTATGCAGAAATAGTTGTGGATTCATATACAGTTTTAAGAAATAACACAGGGACATTGTATGGAAACATCACCCCATCTTCTCCAATGACAACGTCTTGCAAAACTATACTATGATATTTTACACAGGAGATTGAAATAGCAGTCAAGATACAGAAAAATCCTATCACAACAAGAATTCCTCAGATTGCCCTTTATAGCCAAAATTTCTCACCCATCATTAACCTCTGACAACATGTTCTCCATTTTTATCATTTTGTCTTTCATGAATACTATATCTTTATTATATAAGATTTCATCTTTTTGGATTATCATTTTTTCACTATGCATAATTCTTTAGATTGTAATGCAAGTTGATGGTGACATAAATACTTTTTCTCTTTATAGCTAAATATTCCATGGTGTACATATGCCACAGATTACTTATCCATTCACTTGTGGAAGGACAAATAGTTTTCTAGGCTTTGGCTATTGGGAACAAATTTGCTTTAAATTAACTATTTGTGTACAGTTTTTTGTGTGTACATAAGTTTTCATTTCTTGCTCCTGGTATAAAGTCAGGACCATAATTGCTAAATTGTATGTTAGTTTCTGTTTAGTTTTTAATAAACTATCAATTGTTTTCTAGAGTGACTACTATTTTACGTTCCCATCAAAAATATGAGTATTCTACATTTTGTGCATCCTTACCACTGTTTTGTGCTACGGCTGTTTTTATACTGTAGCCATTTGAATGAGTAGTTGTATCTACTTACAGTTTTAATTTGTATCACCCTAGTGACTACAATATCACCAACTATTCATATATTTATTCCTCATCTCTAAATCTTTTTAGTGAAATTCCCTTTCATATTATTGGTCCATGTTCCAATTAGATTTTCTTTTTTTTTATTGTAGAAGTTGAGCTTTTTTTTTTTTTACCATAGAAGTAGTAAAGTATTATAGATGCTATACTTTATCAGATATGTGGTATGTTTTGCTCACCAAGTCTCTAGATCAGTGGTGGCAAACCTATGGCATGCATGCTACAGTGGGATGTTTGTATCATTAAAAGTTCTAAAAGGTTCACCATTACTGCTCTAGATCAATGATCTATAACAAATGAGTAGGTGTTAGTAGGCTATATTGTATAGGTTTGTGTAAGTTCTCTCTGATGTTGACACACTGATAAAATTGCCTAAAGACACATTTTTCAGAACAGAATTCTTGTTATCATGTGATTCATGACTGTACAATGTGTATTGGTATGGAAATTTTTAGTTTTACCCTGTTTAGTGTTTATTTAACTTCCTGAATGTTCAGGTTTATGTACCTTGCCAAATATGGAGCTTTCAGAGCAATATTTCTTAGATTAGTTTTTATTCTTCTCTCCTTATGAGACTTATTATATGGATATAATCTTTTGTTATGCTCCACAAGTTTCTGAGGCTTTGTCAGTGTTTTTTAGTCTATTTCTTAACTGTCGTTCAGATTGGGTTGTTTGTATTAGTACATACGCCATTTCATGATTTCATTGACTTTCCTCAGTTTCTGCTCTTGGTTCATCTATTGAGCTTATTACACTAGCCCTTGTATCTTTTAGTTCTAAAACATTCCTTGGTTCTGCTTTATATCTTCTGTTCCTTTGCTGATGTTTTCTATGCCTTTGATGGAACTTTCTAATTTTTTTGGTTCAAGCATTTTTTTGAATTGCTTATTGAATCATTTCTATCATGACTGCTTTAAAAATCTTCATCATATTATTCTAACATCTAACATCTCTGTGTTGGCTGTTATTGTCTCTTTTGTGAAGCTTCAGATTTATAGATAGAGATATAGATAGAGATTATTTTATATAAACTTTTTATATTTATACATAAAGTTATTTCTATAGAAAATTAGACATTTTTGCATCATGATCTGAGATTCAAGATCTTGTTTAAACTTACAGTGTAGATAGCCTTCTATGCTCTCTGTCAGGGCAGGGGAGGTACCACATCACCATTGCCACCCAGCTCCTGTTGACCCCTGAGGAAAAGGGCCCATTGCTACTGGGTAAGGATGGTATTTCTGCTCCCCACATGGTTTGCCTTGACACTAGAAGTCCTGACCCTCCACTGAGCTTCCTCTGACAACACCCCGGTGATGAAGATGGCCATCTCATTAGTGCTGAATGAAAGCAGAAGCTCAGGATGCCCATTTTGTCTCCTATGGTACTTGGGAGTTGGTAGCACTCATTACCAGACACCTGAAGATTTTGGCTTCTACTTGGCCTCCTCTGATATCACCCTAGCAGAGATTTAAAACACTTTGTTGTAAACTAATGAGCATGAAATTTCATGCTTTCCATACAGACTTAGTTGGTAGAGTTGAGGACATGATGAGAATTATTTTCTATGGTGTTTGGCAAAAGTAGAGTTATTAATGTCTTAAAGATTTTTGTGTTGTAGGCTATTTTGCCCTTTGATTAGAAGTAGCCTTTTTATCTCTCTCTCTCTCTCCCTCTCTCTGTATTTGTTGGCATTTCTAACTTGCCAGCTTCTCAAAAACCTGCTCTGAGATGTATGAGACAAAAAGAGAATACTGGGAACTTGTCACTGTGCTTTTCTCACAGTTCCAAGTCTAGTTTGCATTCTGAAATCTGCCTTTCTCAGTGCTTTTATGTTCGTCTTATGTGTAACATCCAGGGATTTTAGTTGTATTTGATAGAAGAAATAGAAAAAAAAGGGTTCCTTTTACCTTCACAGAAGCAGAAGTTTCCAGATTTATTTTTTAAAGCTTCCTCTTCTGATAGTGATTTATTTTTTTTTCAAGAGAAATGTTATGCAAATATCAATATTGGAATGAAGATTAAAAGATTATTTGAAGAAAAGTTTTCTTTTTTTCTTTTTCTTTCTTTCTTATTTTGAGTTCCATTCTTTGGGCACAATGAAGCCACAGAAAATAATGCTGAATTTAGGAATAGAATAGGTCTGAATTCTTTTTCTTTGCTGGTATAAGGACAGGAGAAAGAACTCTATCAAGGTTCTAGAAAGAGCCCAAAATGTGATACTAGCCACTATCACTCATTTTATGTAAATAACAGGACATTCTCTTGGATGGAGCAATATTAGTGAGTTTTATCAGTTTACAAGTGAAATTGTCAAGATCGAGTATGGCAATCTGTTTAATAAATAATTAGGTTCATCATTCATTGAAGAAATATACATTCAGTACTTACTCTGTGCCCTTCACCATAGGCATGAGGCAAGGCTTATTGCAAAATGTATGAGTTCAAGTGGAAAATAAAAATGTGGAACTGCTAATGCAATTTTTCAAGACCAGGTGTTAAAGAAGCTGACAATTTGGAATATAATTGAAATCCCATTAAAGGTACCAACAGATACAATCTTCTTCTTTCATTCTTTTTTATTTTTTTGACCCATCCTACTGCACTTTATTTGCTATTTAGCATAATGCTCCCTTTGGCAATAATACTCTACTTCCTAAGCATCTCACCTTCCCATGGCACCATTTCCACACCTCACTGTGGACAGACCATCCACAAGATTACAGCGTCTGTGTCAGGGCAAGCTGTGTAACTGCTTCAAGTATGGCTGAGAGGTGTATTAGTCATTCTTAAATGTGTCATAATGCTCCCATCCTTGAATAGGGATCACTTCCTCCATGTTCCACCTAAAGACACAAGGTTCCACACATATAATCCCCACCCACTTTGCACACAGGGGCAGAGCCACCAACTGGGGTCAAAGCCATCAAGAGGACATCAGGTAGTACATCGTTGCTAAGACAGTAGAGGAGGCAGTCTAGAACCCATGCTCTATGGAGTCAGAAGGCAGCCTCCCGTGTAAGCCAAGGCTTCAAGCCTGTAATACGTGTTCCATTGTCCCACTGGACTTCACTTACAAAACACAAATTAATCCAAAGAGAGTGCTCGCTTTGACAGCACATGTAAAAATTAATCCAAAGATAAAAACTTAAAATTTTGAAATGACAATCACAAAGTATTATATTCCAAGCAAGGCAGGTAGCCATATCAGGGTGGAAGCTGTGACTGTTCTATTCTCATGCCATGAAGCTGGCCTTGGTTCTAGTGACATGATGGGATGAGACCTTGAGACACTTTTGGGAACTTCAAAAGAACAAGTTGAAAATGAAAACTTTAGTCTTTGAAAAATATACTTCATGTGTTTTATTAACATACAATCAAGGAATTTAACTATCTTTCACTAAATTGTATTGCTGTTTTGATATTTGGAAGACATTAACACTTTCAAGTGCCTTTGATGAGATGGGTCTATTGACGTTCTTTAGTCCATTATATCTTGGTATTATGATACAGAGACATATCTACTCTCATAAATTTCTTAGTGATCCCATTATTATTCTGTAATTATTCCTTCAAGACAGAAAGTAAGTTCCATTACTCAATAGGGACTATTTAATATCATGTAGAACACAGGAGCAGCAGCATATTTACTGTCAATGGTGAACTGAAAATCTTTAAGTGGCTCCCATCAACATCCTTATGTCTGGGCCGGTGAGATGGCTCAGCGGCTTAAGCGCCTGCCTTGCAAGCGCGAGGGCCCGAGTTCGACTCCCGGATCCCACATATGAAAAAGGGGCCGGTGATATCGCTCAGCGGCACGGGCGCCTCCTGGCGCGCGAGGTCCTGAGGTCGACCCCCTGGTACCCACAAAAAAAAAAAAAAAAAACATCCTTATGTCTTTATCCTCTTTTTTTTTTTTGTTTCTATGCCCAAAATGTACAAAAGCTTTCTGCTCTGATTACTTCCTCAAGTTTTTACTTTCATGTGAAGGCTCCCCTGTACATGTAAAAATGTAATAGAATCTGTATGCTTGCCTACTCTTAATTTTTCTTCTATCTATTTAATTCTTAGACCTAGCAGAGACCCTAGGAAGATAGAGAATTTTTTCTCCCCTATTTATTTGGCAGTATCTGTCCTTATAATTGTTCAACATTTAGAAAATATTTTCAGCCAAATATGTTATATTTGAAAGAGTTTACTTAATTTGTTTCCTTCTCTTATTGTTTTCCTCTATTAGATGTTTCTTATATGATTTCTGAAAAAGAAAGACAACAATAAAAACTTGATCTGTATTTTTTACTTTGGGAAGGAATTTAGCTTATGATTAAAAGTACAGACTCAAACCAGTTGCCTCATTGTGAATCTCAGTTCTGTCTTATTACCTGGGAGACTTTGAGAAAGTCAGTTAGTCCTTCGAGTCTCAGTTTCTTTATTGTCACTGTATGTAAAGTGTTAATAAAAGTGCCAAGTAGATATTATTATCTATTAAATATGTTATTTGATTTTATATTAATGTTAAAGGTGAAAGTAGCTTCCAGGTGTCTTAGTCCCTTTTATGTTGCTAAAACAGAATGTGTAGGACCTGGTGGTTTATAAAAAAAAAAAAAAGAGGTTTACTTAGATTATACTTCTGAAGACTTAAAAGTTCAAGATCTAGAAGCTACATCTGGCCAAGGCCTCATCCTAAGTCAAAACATTAGAAAAAGAGTAGAAGTAAAAACAGGTAAATGTGGGAGAAGGGGACAGTGTGAGAATGAAGGTATTGTAACAACCTGCTATTGCCATAACTAACCCACTCTCTTGAGAACTGCATTAATTGCTTTTAAAGACCTAGTTACCTGCTAATAGCCTACCACCTATCAAGACCATTACCTTGGGAATCAAGGCTGAACATGAGTTTTGGTGGGACAAATTATATTCAAGCTAGACCACCTGATCATCTAGATTTTCAGTTAACCAATGTTATGGTTTATATCTAGATACACACACCCCCCACAAAGCCTCATGTGCACATAGGTGGGGCTTTGGGGAGGTGACTGGATCATGTGAGCATAACACTCATCCTGGATTGGTCCACTGATCAGTTTATAGCTAAATGTGATGCTGAGAGGTAAGTTTGGTAGGAGGTGGATCAATGGGGACATGGCCTGGAAAGGTCTATCCCTCTCACCTTAATCTCTCTGCTTCTTGCCGCCATGTCATGAGCTGTTTTACATCTGCCATGCCCTTCAGCCACGCTGTCTTGTCTTGTAGTCAGCCAACTATGGGCTGAAACCTCTACAAACTGTGAGCTAAATTAAATCCTACCTCCTTTAACTTGTTGGGTATTTTGTCCCAACAATAGAAAGAACTAAGACAACCATAATAATAGGACCTGAAAAATTGGATTGCACATGTTTTTATGAGATAAGCCTCAGAGTCAGTTAACAAATACATTAGGACTAACAGACATCCTCCAATTCTTAAGCAAGATCTCTTTTATTACTCAGCATAGATAGATAACTTATGTTTTTTTTTTCCTACTTATCTAAGTTTCTCAGTAATTTTAGGCCCTTCTGAAGTTGCCCATACTTTTACATGTAATTATTTAAATCCCTCAAAGACAACTTCCTCATAATATTGTTCCGTCTGCTTCATAATCCACGTCAGGACCCAGCTGACTCCGTGACATCTCATTTGGAAAACTTAACCTGAATACAATTTTTAACTCCTACTTTTACAAGACAAGTTTCTATATTCTCCTAATAACTTCACCAGAATCCTATATTTAACCAAATTATCCCACTGGACATATTTGCTGAATTTCTTACATTTCTCCCCCCTAAAAGATTATTAGCTCCTGGGGGGAATAAACTCTATCTTCTACATTAGAGCGTCTGGCATTAAGAGAGATGTTAAATATTTTATGGGTTTGGAATTGAGGTCTAAACTAGGCTATAAGCCTGCTACGCTTGACTCCAATCCCACTACTGTTCTTTCTAGGTCTTCATCTTCCATACTTGCTGACTCACAGTGGTAAGGTCCAGTGTGCAAACAGTCAGAAAATTATATTTTTTCTTCCTTTTCCTATCTGAGCCAGATCCTTGACTTATAGCATATTAAACTCCAACACTGCTTGGTTGGCACATGAATTATCAAATTCTTCTGATGATTATAGTATTTTCTAGGAACGATCATGAGGCATTTCCAAAACACGAATAGTCCCATATAAAGCTAGTGAAATGTCTGTGGAGAAAGAGTCCCATGTTGAAATATGGTCTGGATATGCTGCATAACATTATCCCTTCTCAGATATCACAGTATGTTCTGACACATTAGGAGACCTGTGAAGATCTATAGATTACGGCAAATAAAAAAAAAGCATTTATATCGCATGTTTAATTTAAAATTGCCTAAATTATTTGACCATAGATTTTCAGATACAATGTGTCCTTGCCACCATGTTCATCGCTAGTGCTACGATTGGGATACGCTGGCCACTGCCAGGTCCTAAACAGAAGACAATCTGTACTGATCCTCTAGGGAGTAGGTTTTTGTTGTCATTGCTCTCTTTATGTTTGTTTGTTGTTTTAGTCTCTTTGTCCATTTGCCCTCTAATTTCTAATAATTGAGCATCATTTCAATTGATCTTAAAATTTTTAATGAATACTTTTGACACGAGGAGCTCTAAGGCAATTATCATTAAGTACTAAGGTAATTATCAAGAATATCAAAACTGATTTTTTTGAAACTTGGTATTATAGGCCACTTAGGTCCATACACTTGTGTTTGTTTATGGGCTGCTGACTAAATCAAAGGAAGCTATATGTTTTGGTAAGAAGGATTTATTCAAAGCTAGCTCTGAAGAGATGGTGGGGTCCGTTTGCCTCAAATCACCATCTCACATCTCAGGTATAAAAGGGCCTTTTATAGTAAGGAGGGGAGGGGCACAGAAAGATAATGCTCACACTTTCTTTATGGCTTTCAGCCACCTCCAGCTCATTGTCCCTTTTCTTGTGCAGTGGAGACTGGGCTCCAGCCTCCTGGGGTGGCATCTGCATATTCTGTCACTTCATCTGGGCTGAGGAGAGGAGGGAGTGTTGTTTAGGTGCCTAAAAGAAGGAAGCTTGGAAAAGTTCTAAAATCTAACTTTGAAAGTTTCATTTTGCACTCTTGGTTACAACACTCCCCTTGCTTTAGTCTAGATCTCAATTTTGAGGGCCTAGGGATGCCACATCATCTGGCTGCTTCTATTGACGGGTAGCTTCCATCAAAAGTAACTGGAGCACAGGCAAAGGGAAGCCAGATGCTTGAGCCTGAAAAAGTATCACTAAAAATTGTGGAGTCAAATTCAAAAGAAATCTAAAGTCAAGAGACATGTAATCCTTAAACTTTCTAAAAGGATTTTCTTTTCTTTCTTTATCTTTTTTTTTCTTTTGCTTTTCAGCAATTATGCATAAGAAAGTTCTTTTATAACCTATGCAGCTGTGCTTATTTTGGTAGGGTTGGCACACAGGTGACTCTCCATTTTCACAAACTTCCCCCCTTGTCTCTGAATTTATTATTTTTTTCTTTTCTGAAGGTATTGCCAATTAACCATCTGCAGCTTTATCCCTTGGTGCCAAGGGATTCCCCAGTGACGGTCAGTCAGAACACGTTCCAAGTTGGAGGGAATCTGACAGTCATTTGAGTCGGTGTCATAAAACCCTTCTTGCCCAATTAGAGCAATTAATAGAGATTTGGAAAGAATGGCTCTTAGGCTGAGTTTTTCTAGAGTCCATTGTCAAGTCTAATCCTGTCCATTTCATAGTCAGCGCTCTAGAACATTAGAACTGTGACAAAAAATTACAGAAGCTCATAAGCAGACATGAAACAGGCCAAGAGGAACAAAGCAAATCTAGTCCGTACAGTAGACTTGAACTAAGAAACGTAGTAACCAAGTTAATTTAAGAAAGCCAATCCGTCTGTGAATGAAGCTTAGTTCAGCCAGAAAAGTGTATCAAGCAAGTACTTTGAGTCCCTTTTCCTATAAATCAATGTGAATCACTATTTGGGAGAAAGTACATAATTTACTAATGCCAAGATCAAGAATTACAGTTAGTAACACCTATAAGATTTCTTAGGTATACACATACAAAACTTTAAACATTTTGAACAGTGTGTAAGAATTAATGTCAATTTTACCAACTAAGAACACACATTTTTGAGAAAAACTGTCTCTTATTGACCAAAACAAACAAATAAACAAACAGAATACCATGGCTTTTGCCAGTTATAGTTGTAAGTGATATAAGGTAGAAATTTAGTAAAACAATTTGGTAAATTTTATACATATGGAAACAACAATCATGAATGACTTCATTATACCAGAGCAAGCTGATTTTTTAAAACCAGCAAATCATATGTAATAATAGCTTATGTAACCAAAATTGTAAAACAGAACATTAAACAGATATTCAAATAACTGTAAACTTCCTGAGACTTACTTTTTGTGTGTGTGTGTGTGGGTACCGGGGTGTCGACCTCAGGACCTCGCGCGCCAGGAGACGCCCGTGCCGCTGAGCGATATCACCGGCCCCTTTTTCGTATGTGGGTTCCAGGAGTCGAACTCGGGCCCTCGCGCTTGCCAGGCAGGCGCTTAAGCCGCTGAGCCATCTCACCGGCCCCCAACTTTTTAAACATTTAAAACCTCACAAGTCAGAGGAGAGTACAAACATTATTTTGCCACAGGTAAAACCTTTTTTAAAGTTTTGGGGTAAATTTTACTAAGAATAGATCAATCTTAGGCCTTGTTTTAAACATAAAAATTTTGACATTATCCCTATGTGCAACATTTTGAATTTTTTCTTACAAGTTTTTAGTACAAATTAACTTTAATTAAAAAAGTTTTACTCAAAAGATATACCGTTAAATGACCATGATCAGCAAAACATAACTTTTACATTGTTACAAATGATATCACGCTACATATAAGCTATCAGAAGTTTTAAAACTCATGTTACTAACTCAACTTTGGGTCCCAAACTGTGTCATGTACAGATATAAATACTATACATCTAAAAAAAAAAAAAACATAGAGCTGGGCATGGTGGCACATGCTTGCAATCCTAGCACTTGGGAAGGTGAGGCAGGAGGATATCCATGAGTTGAGACCAGTCTGCTCTACAAAGTTGAGTTCAAGGCTAGGCTGGACTACATAGCAAGACCCTATCTCAAAAACAAACAAGCAAACAAAAATCGAACATATAACATACTTGTTATAGCTTGTATCTAGATGTCCCCCCAAAACCTCATGTAGTCGTAAGTGGGCATTTTCAGAGGTGGCTAGATCTATAGTGTCTGACATCCTCCTGAGCGTATCCCAGCAGAAAGATGAAGACCCATTGAGCTGTGGTGCATCCCCCTAGAAATTCAAATTCACTGCCAGGTGACTCTAGTGAAGTGAGCAGCACTGGTGCCACCCCCCACTTATTTTCCTTAGACCTCTCTATAGCCTTGCCCCACTATGATTCCTCAAAGACCAAGATGGAAACCCCCTACTGGCTCCATCTAACTACTTGAGTAACTGTATTCCTCCCATTTATACTGATAATAAAAGACTGTGGTGATTATTTTTTCAGCAATAGAGATAGAAGCCTATTCTTTAACATTCTAAGATGAGGTCTTGCAAAGTTCACTGAGGTTTTAGAAAAATGGAGCCTAGAAGCAAGTAACTCACTAAGAACATCTAGAGATAAAAGACCAGGCCATCTAGAATGAAAGCCCAAATAAGACTTTGATCAAGATGAGCACAAAAAGGCACAAGCTTTGGTAGGTGGCTACTCAAGCAGGAGACCAAGTTACTGAAAGTTATTTCCCCAAAAATGAATGAGAAAGTTGAATAAAGTATGATGAAAAACAAAAGTAGTACAAAGAGATATGGTAAACCGTAGGTCACATGTGCATGGAACCTGCATGGTGCACAGAAGTTTTCTTGTACTGGTGGAGCCTTAAACCACAACCAAGGGGTCAGTGAGATGGCTCAGCAGTGTAAGCACCTGCCTGGCAAACTCAAGGGCCTGAGTTCGACTCCCAGAACCCACATACGAAAAAAGGGCCAGTGATATCGCTCAGTGGCACGGGCGCCTGCTGGTGCGCGAGGTCCTGAGGTTGACCCCCCAGTACCCACAAAAATAAAAACACACACACACAACCAAGTTAGCAGCAGACACCTAGCAGCTCTTGACTGTCTGACTTGGGCTAGCAATGAGCTACAAAAAAGAAAAGAAATAAAAAGGGAAAGTGAAGAGAAAAAAAGACAAAAAATTAATTTCTCCATAGGGGTCTTACCTCCTGGCTGGGCTCACCAAGAGAGTGTTACTGGGACCATGGATGCTGGGGGAATTCTTTCCCGCTTCTTGGTATTATGAAGAAAGAATTGAGCAAGACGCACAGAACGGTAATCGGGGATATAAGTTTTTTGAAGGTAGAATTGAAGTACACTGCAGAGAGTGAGAGCAGGCTGATGAACAGATACACAGTGGCAGCTACAACAAAGGAAGAGGTCTTTTTCATCTTGAGTTCCTGGATTGGCTTTGTTATCAGGTAGCTCCTTCTAAAAGTGGCTCACCAAATAAATGTTATGGGGTTTTGGGTAGCTCCCCATTTCTGGAGTTAGATTCCAGGTTCTTCTCATCTTAAACAAAGAATTGAAAAAAACAAGCAAAAATTAGTGGCAGAGTTTATTTGAGAAAGTGAAAGTGAAGAATGAAGTAGAAACTGGCTCTGCAGAATGAGCTTGAGCTGAGGGAAAGAGGAAAAGCAAGATAAAAGAACATCCTGGAGAAGCGGGGTGCTACTGTGAGGAAAGGCATGATAGCAAGCTCTTCTTGGTGTTGGTATCCTTTTATACTGTCCAAATCTTGAGGAAACCCACAAGAACTTCCATGTACAGACCCTGAGAGGCAGTGCTGGGATCCCACACCTCAGGCTGATGTCAGGTCTAGGCCATCCTATTGAGTACCAGCTCCTGAGTTCTCCTGAGAAGTCCACCTGCAGGGAACTGTTTTCTGTGTTCCAGAATCTTATAATTAACAAGTCATGCCTACTTGTCATGCCCTAATCTCATATGTCAGCTTCTTTCTAATGTAAATAAAGCATTGAGATGACTGTTTTATGACAACTCACATTGTCTATGGCCAACTTTAACTATCTTATCAAAAGACTCACTTGGCTTCACGCCAGATGTAAATGAAGAATTGAAAATAGTACTTCTCTGATTGATTTGCAGTACAGTGCTCAGGAACTGTGGAATCATTCTGAATTTTGTGTCTGTGCATGTGCTCTGGGTCTTCATGACTTTGGCAGACCGTACACAGTTGTTTGAAATGTTTTAACCTAGCTCTACTCTCCTACCTCATTGACAGATCTTTCTGTGAACTTGCAATTTATCTTTTAAAAATGAAGCAGTTCATTATATTTCTTTTTTTTTTTTTTTTTTTTTTTTTTTTTTGGTGGGTACCGGGGGGACGACCTCAGGACCTCGCGCGCCAGGAGGCGCCCGTGCCACTGAGCGATATCACCGGCCCCTTTTTCGTATGTGGGATCCGGGAGTCGAACTCGGGCCCTCGCGCTTGCAAGGCAGGCGCTTACGCCGCTGAGCCATCTCACCGGCCCAGTTCATTATATTTCATTTGCATATTATAGAGTTTATAGTCAATATTTTAAAATTTAATCATTCTAAATGTTTTTTATATATACCAAAACTAGCAGACACACTCCAGTTCATGCAGCTCATAGACATTTGATTTTGGCAGTCAAGGGGCAGTTTTCCTCTTGTAATGCAGTGTCCTTTATATTTAATATATTTGTAGTGTTCCCTTTGTATTTTTATTAAACTCTACTTATTTTCCCATTGCTCCATGACTGATAGATTGGTTTCTCTCTCCCATATGTGTTTCTGTTGCTAATATCTGTAATTCAATAGTCAGAGAAACTAGAAATTAGTTTGAACCGCATTTTCAACGGGAAATGTTTTCTTCAAGCTGCATTATATTTCTTAACTTAACAGAAAACAGATTATTTTCTAGATGACTTATTTATAAGAGAGAGAGAAACTCAAATTTCAAAATTAAAATTATGGTGGAAATTTTCTACTAATCATAGGAGTGTAAGTCAATACAAGATTGCTTCTATATCCCTCTCTTTGGCTGAAATTCTTTGTTCAAATTATTCAAGCACTTGTCAATTCACTCAAATAGGATTTTTCCAATTTTATGTATCATAATCAGCGTGTTGATTTAATAGGTGCTTATGTTTTATAAAAACATGAAATAATTTCAAAATTAAAATTGGGTTATGGGGATTGTGTATAGAATTAAGTATTTAGATCTAATATTTATAATTTAAGGGGAAAATGCCTTTCTATGCAGTTATCAGTCCAATAACTCCTAAAATCCAGAGATGCTACTTTCGGTTTGGGCTTTATCTTGTTCTGTGCACTGTTGAATAGGTCTCACCAAGTCACTTCTTAATTCTCCTAAAACAAATGTGTCTTTGTAGGGATTACCAAAATTTGGTAAACTATTCCTGGCTTGGTACTTTTCTGGTTAAAATGAACTCTTTCCTCATTGGCTAAGTGTGAACCTGATCGAATTTCTGAGGTCTGAAGGTTTATCCAGGAGCTGCCATGTTTCCTCATGTTCTTTCTTAGAATGACATTATTCCCTCAGATCTAAGGAAGAAAAGCAGATGAATCAGTTATCTACACCTACATGTCAAGACAAAGACAAGGAAGTTGAAATCCTACTAAATTTAAATAACACCTACTGATGATATCCAGAATATTTTCTTAGTTTATCATAAATTCTGGGCCTGAAATGTAAATGCCCAAATCACTTTAATTTTCTTCATTTTTTGGTGCTGCTGCTTCTCATCACTTGTGTAAAGGAAATCTTCTTAGGTATTCAAAATGCAGTTTTCTTGTTTCTGCCTGTACATTCAAACACTCCCTATTTTCTCTGATACCAGGGATAATCTGTTTTATATGACTCACATATTTCCTCTTTTTTCAAGTGCTATCCCAAAATTCCTTCCTCCTTAAAATCTACCTACTTTAACTTTTTAAATGTCTGATTTTAACTTTCCTTCTCAGGTATGTTTTTACACATTAATTTAGTCTCACAACTTTATCATGAACTTTATACTTCTCCCTATTCAACCTCCTTCAGCCCTATCAAATTGCAAAAACCTCAAGGATTCATATTCATTTTCCTTTAAATTCTTTGTGTTTAGTGAGGTAAGGATTTTGATTTTCTCCTCTTTCTTTGCTTCACTAAAGAAAGAAATGCAAATATTTTTCCTCCAGGGAAGTCTGGTGAAGGAGTTTTTCAGTGGCTAATGATTTGTACTTGGGGTTTAATGGTCCATCAAAGTCTATTAAGCAATAGCAGAAGAAAAAGATGGTTCCAATGTAAAGTAGAAGGAGATAAACTAAAACAAGCAAAAGATTTTCTAAGACTACAAATATGGTATGGGAAAGTGGATCAGGGAAGTACAAAACTTATGAAAGGGGAGACTGAGTGACCAGGGGCAAGCAGAAGGAGGACGACCAAACCAGGAAAACTCAGGCACTTCAGAGGCTGGATTGTACCTATGAAAGGGCTCCAGGAGCTGTCTCATTCCCCAGTCCAGAATAAAGCAGAGCTGACTCATAACTCACACCACCTCTCCCTAGATCTACATCTCTCCTTTCCTATACTCAAGAAAAAGGAATGTGACATTTCCCTTGCTGCCCAGAGAAGAGTTTACCCTGACAGCATTGGACACCTTGTCAGTTCTTCTGCCATCTGTGGCCATTACCCATTGAGCCCCTGGGTGACTCAGGATTCTAGCATGTAGCTTCCATTTAACATTTCCGAAATGTTTACCTTTGGAACATATGTCTTTTCTACTTTTAGATTTCAACTTGCAAATCTATTTAAGTGTCATTGATGTGTCCAAATTAGTGCATCCCAAGACCAGTGAGATGGCTCAGTGGTGTAAGCGCCTGCCTAGCAAGCACGAGGGCCCAAGTTCGACTCCTGGAACCCACATACGAATAAAGGGCCAGTGATATCGCTCAGCTGCACGGGCGCCTGCTGGCACACGAGGTCCTGAGGTCGACCCCCGGTACCCACAAAAAAAAAAAAAATTAGTGTATCCCAAAGCCAACTTCTGATGTTCCTTATAATAGTAAGTAGAATCTTTAAGGAGGTTGAGCCATAAATCTAGAAGTCATTCCAGACATATTCAAGTTACATAAATCAAAGACAATTTAACAAAGAACTATTTACAAATGTGAGAATGGTATTTTAAAAAGCTACCAGATAATATTGTAGTACTCATGAGATGATGCTAATGGGAATCCAAGACCTGAAGGGGCAGCCAGAGGAAGCAGTTATTGTCACTCAGGCACAGAAAGATGTTTGGAAATGAGAGGAGAGGATGTTTGTCTTTCAGCCAATGGATGTGCCAAGCCCTCAGCACAGCAAGGCAATCAAGATGGAAATAATACCCCACAGTTACTCCCTATCTTAGATGTTCTGCACTATTTCTGGAGTCCAGAAGATGGTGGTGGTGGTGGGAGGAATAACTTGTTGATGTAAACCTAGACTGTGAGCCTAGATAGAACACAGGGCAGGACAGAAAAGAATGAAGAATAGATCAGGATGGACAAATGAAAGAAAATTCAATTGTATATATTTTCTTGACTTGTATTGTCACCAGCAAGCATGGGTCCTTGCTTTTGCTAAAACAGAAATTAAAACTAAAGCAATAGTATGGATTTACAGGCAAAAGATTTAATTAGAAAGTAAGAAGAAAGATGGGAAAGTACAGCTCCTTGAGCAGCTGGAAGAGGCTCACTGTCATATAGAGGATCAGATTGGCCCACCCACAAAAAGGATTAGCTAAAATGGGATAAGGTTAGCTTGATGATTATCTCAGTTCTGGTTTTATTACTTGGAGAAATCCACATGACTTGAGATGTAATTTGTTTTCCATGAAAATATTGTCTCTGTGGCAGTTTTAGTCATGTGAATCTTTGCTTTTCCTGGAATCCTAGTGACTATCTGTTTAAGACAATAGCTGGAAACTTTTAGGTGTTGCTCCAAAGGAGAAGAGTCTGGAATGGGATATTGTAAAGGCTGGTAAGCAGATGTCTCTCTGAATTCTGAAAATTGCTTTAGTTACTTTTATCTTGACATGTTGCATCTTAGAGGTGTTACCTTGTGGTGGACCCAACAGATTCCAATTGTTGTAGTCAGTGTTTGCAAGAGAGCAGATTTAATGCAGGACACAGAAATTTACAAGAGTAGCCTACAATATTTGCCCACAGAGTCAAATGTAGAAAAGTGCAAGAGATCTGTCTGTGTGCTAGAGATCCTAAGGATCCAGCTGAGGGCCTGGATCCCACTGCAGTGTCCCATGCAAGACTGTATCAAGAGGCCAAGGGATCCAAGATAGATGACTGAAGGTTCTCTGCCAGAAAGCCCAAGAGCCAGGAGACGATGCACAAGGTGAAGGCAAAGACTAGAGCTCTTCCCAAGAGAACAGCAGCCATCCCCACCGAAGGTGAAGACTGAAGCCCAGCCGAAGAGAAGTGCTGAAGCCCCTCAGAACACACACACACACACACACACACACACACACACACACACACACACACACACAGGCACGTACACGCATACACACACACACACACACACAAATCAGCTGGAATGAAAATCAGCAGCAGTGAAGCTCTTCCAAGGGAAACCAGCCTAAAATCCTCCCCTTATGTTCTACTTTTATAACAAAAATCCTCCTTAAATGGATCTTCCATGCATGGAACTATGCTAATTCAATTCAGCTGGATGTTCCCACTCAAGTTGACCATTAATTAATTAACCACCACACCAAGCTCTTGTGTACAGCAAGCAAAGAATTGCAAAGCATACACCCAATGGTGAAAGAAAAGTATCTACATTTATTGAAGGTCATGAACAGAGAAATTGTGCTGGGACAACAGAAAAGGCACACTGTATGCCAAGCAGACAAATCAGGCTTTTTGTCTCAAGAATGAGATAAAAGTGGCAGGGGGACACGTGCTTTGGTTTGGGTTGTATAGAATGCTCCTAGCATGCCAACAGAGCTCAAGCGTAGAGAAGGCAGTTTCTTCTTCAGCCCCTGTTGTTCTACCTGTACTAAGGGGAGAGGAGATAGGGTAGGTAAATCTGTGCTTAATAAACTTTGTTCTGCACAGTTTCTCATGAATGCTCCCTAAATGACCAACATGCCTAAATGCAGAGCTGAGAAGAATTCAATCCAGAGTTTTACAAATGAAGGTCAAGCTTCATTTTATTTTTATTTGTAGGCCTGCATGAAGTGTCACAGATTTTAGCAAAAACCACTTTTTACAGTCCTGGATTGCCTGAGAAGAAAACACAAATTGTGATCTTGATGAGTAACAGATTAAGGGCCCAGGAGCTTGCTAGTACCTTGTCCTAATGGAGGTCCTGACTCAGTCCTGAGTGTCGTTATCTGATTATTTCATGTTGGTAACACTCACAGAATGCCCCAGCATATCCTTAAATAAACAACAACAATAGCAAAAAGAGTGGATATGGAGCAATAGAAAAAGCAGAATTTAGGGGATAAGCCAGAATCTCCCAGACTGGGACAATGGTTGATGATTTTCCCACTGCCTTTGTCCAGGGGTTACACACAAGGGATCCCACACATGTTTCCACTCATCCTAAGTCAGATATTTGGGTTGGTCAGTTCAGTGAGAGCATGAACTACCTCCTTTTCTTGTTTGTTTGTTTATTTAAATTTTTTTATCAGTACATTTTCAGTACACAATATTTACATTCTTTGTATGGAGTTAGTATATGTACATAACATGTTGTAATTCCTTTATCCATCCCCTTTCCCTTCTCTCCCTTCCCCTCACTCCATCTCTTGATCCCTTTTGCATTTGAGAAAGATCTATCTCCCAACTTCCTATGACCTATCTTTTATATTGCTCCTTATTTATAACTTTGGCTTTTCATATAAGAGAAACCATCAGACATTTAAGATTGCACGTCTGATTTACTGAAGGTCAGATCTGTGGTGTTCCCTGACTCATGAGTAAAGCTCACGTTTTACTTTGTTCCATTATCTTTTCATCAAAACACTTTGAGGGGAAAAAAAAAAAAAAAGATTAACACCACCAAGTTAATTCCATGCAGGACAAACAATATTGAAAGCAGAGTCATCCCTTTCTGAGCTAGCTCAACAGTCTGAAGTATTAAGTTCATAAATTGAATTATTTGTTCCTCTCACTGACTTTGAAAAGTATATGGTACTCTTTCTCTTTTTACATAATCAATCCTGAATTAAAGTAGGTAACACAGGTTGTTTGCTACAGATCAATATCGCTACAAACAAACACAAAAGAGAGGGTCAGAAAGGAAAGGTGAAAACTCTCCAGATGGCTGAAACTAAAGCTCTGCAAGAAAATCTTAACCTACCTCTTCCTTTGGCTCCCAGGAAACAATGTCCTCCTCCCTTCCTATATTATTGTGAGGATTTAAACCCTTATCTACAATTTCTGTGACAGTTCTCTCTTCAACAGATAGAGTCTAAATCTCCTTTCTTTAAATATGGGCTGGCATCAGTGACTTTCTTCTAACATACAGTGAGAACAAAGAATTTAGCTCACCTGTGTGACTTCCAAGTTCAGTCATACAAAGTTGACTCTGTCTTTCTTAGGACATGTACTTTTGGGGTTCTGAGGTACCTTGCTATGCTGAAGAATACTTCAAAATAGATACAAGCCAGAGGAGCCCACCTAGTCCAGCTTCCAGCTATTAGAGCACCATACCTGGAAGGGAGAAGTCTCCTGGACGATTTCCAACCTCATCACTGGCTAATACAGCCACATGAGACTGTGAGACACATTCATTGAGTCCTGTCAACCTACGGAACTATGATACCTAAAACTACTAATTGTTATTATTTTTTGCCAGTAATGTTTTTACACAGCAACAAAGCCCAGAGTACTGTCTTTCCCTTTATTACACTCTGAACATTTCCTCTTGTCCACATCCTGAACCTTTTTCTCTCATTTATTACACTCTTCCTCCATAGCCTCATCACACCCATTTTTTTAAGTGGTACTTCTCTCTCTCTTCTGAAATTTTCCTTTTGACTACAGATTTTTTTTCTGGGTCTCAAATATCCACTTGCCTATCTGCTCAAGTGTTGTTGATATCATAAACTGAATATGTCCCCAAACTCAGCCTTCATCTTACTCCTGTTAATAGATGGCACATCTACCCATCCTTAGCTTAAATCATACCCTTAAAAGTGTTCTAGAAAACACCTGTCCCTCATTTCTCTAAGCCAATGTATCACTGAAATCTAGCAATTGTATTACTACAGTAATAGCAGATGTAAATTTTTTTTTTATCCCTACTATCACTGGTCTGGTCCAAGTGACAGTTATTTATTACTTAATACAAAATCCCTCAATATTCATTTTGCTTACAATTTTGCCGTCCATATTGCTAACACTCCAACATTATTCTTCATACAATAGCTATCCTGAAATGGTTAACTAAATCACACAAGTTTATCTCTCTTCATTTAAATTTCTCACACTGTAACTTGGTCTGAGGCTGACAATTTGACGATGCTTTCTATTTTAGTTACTTTTCTTGTTGCTGACACAAAACACTGAACACTTCAAGTTAAAGGAGAAAAGGTTGATTTCAGTTAATGGTTCGTAGAGGTTTCAGTACACAGTCGGAAGGCTCCAGTGCAGGGTGGCATGGCAGAGATCCACACAGCCTAGATCCAGTCACCTCTGAAAAGCCCCACCTATGCCAACATGAGGCTTTGAGGGGACCTCTAGATGCAAGATCTAACATTCCACCGCTGGCCCACAAAATACTCATGCAAAAGGGATTTAATCTATCTCCAGGAGTTGTCAAGTCCTAATAGTTTCAAAATTGCTGAAAAATCTAAATCTAAAGTCTCTTCTGAGATTTAAGGCAAACTCTTAGCTTTAATCCACTGTACAAAAGAAAAGAACGTTAAAAACTTCCAACACTCAATGGCACAAGATAAACATTCCTATTCAAAAAGGTACAAATAGGGGAATAGCAAGGAACAGTGCCAGAGAAAGCCCAAAATCCAGCAGGGCAAACATTAAGTCCTGTAGTTTCATGTCCCACATCCAAGGCAGTCTGTGGTAAGATGTGAACTCCATAGCAAGCAGTCAGGAAACAACAAAGCATCAAGCAGCAGCAGAAAGCCTGCCTCTCACTTTTTATCCCATCCAGCCTTTTGGGTGATGACACCCACACCCAGGGTGGGCCTTCCCTTATCCACATCCAGAACTATGCTAAACTAATGAGTGAACTAATTTAGTAATCAGGCACCCTTAATCCCAGCATCACAACCTTAATCCCAGCCTCACGTACCCTACATACAACCACTTCTGAAAAACCCCACCTATGACCACATGATGCTTTGATGGGCCATCTAGATATAAGCCATAACACTTTCCTTTCTATTCTCTTTTTTTTTTTTAATTTATTTATTTTTTTGTGGGTACTGGGGGTCAACCTCAAGACCTCATGCGCCAGCAGGTGCCCATGCCGCGGAGCAATATCACCGGCCCTTTTTCTGTATGTGGGTTCCGGGAGTCGAACTTGGGCCCTTGCGCTTGCCAGGCAGGCGCTTATGCCACTGACCCATCTCACTGGCCCTCCATTCTCTTTTTTACTCACCCTTTCCTTTCTTAATATGTCTATTCACACTGGCTTTCTCTAGTTCCTGAGGAATTTCTTACACTTTCTACAAGACCTTTTTCATATGCTTTTCTTTCTGTGTTCAATGTCCTTTTCTCCTCTGGTCTTGGTTTCACTGCTCAAAACATCTTTTGTCTTAGTTCATTTTATTAGTAATCTTTCTGGTTTCAGTTTCAGTGTCTCCTCCTCAAGTAGCATCTCTTACTTCCAGCTTTAATCTAGTTGAGGTCTCTTAAATTTATTTCCTTCAAAAATGCTCTTGTTTTCACTTACAAGTATTAGCACAATTAATGATCACAAATGCACCTTTGTATTGATTTGTTTTACATCTCGTTGCTACCATTCCTCTGTAAGTCCCATAACAGCAGAGATTAAGTCTCATTTTTTCACTGCAAACACCCAGAATTTAGTAGTTTCCAGATCATGATAGGTGTTCAATATCTACTTCTTAAATATATACATACTTATTTAATATGATCTTTGAGTTGTTTCTAAGACATTTGGTATATTTAGGAAAGCCCCTTTCCTGTAACCATATGACCACATGACTTGTATCTAGATGTCCCTGCAAAGCATCATGGGGTCATAGGTGGGGCTTTTCAACGGTCGCTGGATCTAGGGTTTGTGATGCTGGGATCAAGGATGCTGGGATTGAATCATGGTGCAATGCTAGGATTAAGAGTGTGAGTGTTACCTGCCCTAAGGTTGGGTAGCCTGGATAAAATATAAGAGACAGAGAGGGCTACTGTTGTTGCTTGTCACTTGCTGCTTGCTGCCTTCTGCCTGCCCAGCTTTGCCCGGGACTATTTCTCCTCTGTGATTCCTCTCTGCCGTGCTACCCTGACTTGGAGCCAGCCAACTATGAACTGAAACCTCTACAAACTGTAAGCCAAAATAAAACTTTCCTCTTTAACTTTGGGTGTCATGTATGTTGTCTCATCAATGAGAAAAATGACTAAGACATCATGTGAACGTATAGATAGACATCGCAGAGGGAGAAATCCTCATGGGAAGATAACTCCATTCAGAGGCAAGCTAATGTCTAAGATCAGTCTCAGAAAAGTTACAGCATCTTAAATTACCTTTACTTAAGAAAGTTCAATCAATCTTTCTGCTTTGCTATGCTTTCTATGCAAGCCTGCAGGTCCCCTTCTACAAACAACATTGGAATGAAGATCAACTGAACCCAAAAAAAAAAAAAAAAAAAGCAAAACAAAACAAAACAAGCAAACAAACAAAAAGCAAAAAACAACAATGAAAATATTTGGGATAAAATTCTTCAATTCTATTGTAAAGCAAACCATTATTTTTTGTGACAGAAATTGAATCCTATGCCTAAGATTTTTACCCCTGGATTCATATTCTTTGAGAACAACAAAGTAAAAACAAAGCAAATCCAGTTTTCATGGTTTGGGTAGTATATTATTGCCTCTATAGATATCACCAGGGCCAAATGAGCAATACAAAAATATTAAAAATTAAATTTGAAGGTAGAGGAAATAACAGCAACAAAAATTTTAAAAGGGCAGGCTACAGGAAACAACCTTGTCTCTGTAAAAGAATATCATCACAATTTTCGTTTCTAATTTGCTGTAGTCATACCTCCAACAAAAATTCAAACCTAAAAGCAATTTATGTGAGAAATCATGTTTACAATTACATACAGTGCAGAAAAAGCCTTTGGTGAATACCTGTCACACGCATGAGGCTCTCCACCACTATTGTTACATCCAAGACAATTCAGAATAAAACAGGTCAGATAACCATCAGTCAATCACATTTTCCTTTTCTCCTGGGATCAGAAACATCCCAGTTTTCTCCTGCTGCTCTGAACTGGATCAGTACCTTTTTTCTTAAACCTGCAAGATCAGGATTAAACATTTTCTCCTCTGTCAATACTTTTAGTAAAAAATAAACTAAATAAATTAAATGGACAGATAAAACATCATATGAATGAATTAGGCAATGCCCCTCTCTCATCACTTTTCTTTCTATAAATGACAGATTAGCTGTTCATATAAAATCTGTCAAGCAAGTGCTTTGAAAATCCAGATAAATTAAAGGAATTATAAAACAGTCTTGTTAAGTGGAATTAGATGACAGCATTATGTTCTGTAGCTGCCTTTATTGAAGTAAAGCCTGAGGGTGATATTCTTGAATTTTTTAGATGTTTCTCAAAATTATTATGTTTAAAAAGTATGTATTTGTTCATTATAGTAGGATTCTTAAATCCTACTCATTGATGTTTTTTCTTTCTTTTTCTTTCAAAAATTTGATGAGGAATAATATTTCATGATTCGTGCTTGTATTTATCTATCACCTTTTCAAAAATGATACTGCACATGTCAAGAAATTTTGGTTTAAAAAGTTTTGTTTGAAAATCTCTTGAAATACTGAGTTGATATAAATAGATTGATTAGGCATTTGAACACTTCAGTAACTGCCATGTGCATTTGGGTATCTCCAAAAGGGGGTACGATGTACAGCATATTCAGATTCAACGTTATCTCAATATTCTATTTCTTGGAGTATCTCAAGAGGGTAGTGTTTAATTAAACACTTCTTGGGATACTGTATTTCATTAAAGAAGTACATAAGCATGAGACAGTTCAGAGACCACTCGATAGCAACACTAGCCCCACCATGAGAACATTACCATCAAGGCTTGATTACCTCCCAAAGTTGCCATTTCCAAGTGCCGTTAGGGTTTAAGGCTTCAACTTCTGAACATTGCAGACAAACATGCAGTCCATAGCAGTCACAGAGTTTGATAATTTCCCTCATGTGCAAGTCTTTATATCTAGAGGTATGAGACATGGTACTACAAATTGGAGAGTGTAAGTATGAATATTTAAGAGAATAAAGGAGACAGAACTTAAAAGGGGCTTCTAGTTAAAGAGTGGAGAGAGCCTCTCTGGAATTAACTATAGTTTGCATCAGAACCTGCCATCTTATTTCCTACCTTCATGAAGAGTCTAGCCTAGTAGGAAAGGCAAAGTCTTAGACATGCGTTTATAAAAATATTTACCTGTAATCCAAATATTCTGGAAGGCTGAGGCAAGAACACAACAAGACCAAACCCAGTCTAGGCAATTTAGTGTGATCCTGTTTCAAAATAAGAAATAACAGGCTTTGCATATAGCTCAGTGTGAATGCACTTGAGAGAGAAAGAGAGAGAGAGAAAGAAAAAGGAGAGAGAGAGAGAAGAAAGGGAAGGGAAAAGAAAAGGAAAGGAAAGGAAAGAAAAAAAGTAACAGAATAAAACATAACTATGTACCAGTGGTAGTCAGCGCATCATATCCTTGGTTTCGACATAAGTGTATTCAACTGACTACAGACAGAAAATATATTTTAAAAAGATTGTGTTCATACTAAACATATACAGATTTTTCTTGTTATTATTCCCTAAGCAATATAACTAGCAATTATTTATTTGCTATTTACATTGTATTAAGTATTGCAAATAATGTAGAGATGATTCAAAGCAGAAGGGAGAGTGTGCATTGGTTATATACAAATACTATACCAATTTTTACACACACTTGAACATCTGAAGAGCTCATATTTTGGTATCTTGCTGCAGAGAGTGGAGAAAGAAGAGAGGGTGTCCTGGGAGTAGTCTCCCAAGGACACAACTCTGCTTTGATTGAGGAAAGTTACAGTGATATGGTATTTTTTATAAAGGAAAATGAAGACATGGCTGAAAGAAAATCTTGAGACCTACTCACAGCAGTATGAGTAAATAGTTGTGCATCTCTAACTATCTACCTGATCCTTTAAGCTTCCATTTGATGTTCAGCAAATAAAAAAATGTTGGGATTCCAAGGTCTCAAGGATCTTTAGCAATTCTTAGTGCCTAATCTATTTTTATCGTCTTGTACATTTACAAAAGCCATGTTTAAAGAATCCAGACAGCCAAGAGAAGAAGTATCTGCTGATCTGCTTCTTCAACACTGGCTCCGCTTCCCATTTATTTTATTATCAAACTTACATTAAAACAAGTTTGGTAATTGTTTGAAACAAAGAGTTTTTATTTTAAAAGCAGCATCTCATCTGTGTTGTGATTAAAAGACTTTGAGAAGATCAGGAAGTATAGTTTTTGCCAGCATTATTTTTTCTTCTTTTCTATTAAAAAAAAAAAAAAAAACCTTCTTGTGCAGGTTCAAGTGAAAGATTAGATACTAATTTGATTCTCTACATTACAAAACTGTCTTTAACACAGCATGGAGATACGGGCTTATCTGGAGGGATGGTGTTTGAAAGAAATGCTTCTATTTAAAGTGATAGCATACTGGGGCCGGTGAGATGGCTCAGCGGCTTAAGCGCCTGCCCGGCAAGCGCGAGGGCCCGAGTTCGACTCCCGGAACCCACATACGAAAAAGGGGCCGGTGATATCGCTCAGTGGCACGGGCGCCTGCTGGCGCGCGAGGTCCTGAGGTCGACCCCCCGGTACCCCCACACACAAAAAAAGTGATAGCATAGACCAGCTTTGTTTTTCTAAATTATTCAGAACAGAAATAACTGGCTGATTTGCTGATATGCAGATAAATGTCAGGTATTATTTAGCCAGCACCAACATGACTGAATATCTGAATATCTTTGCACAACTCTGGGAATACTAAACCTACAAAAAAGGAGGCATTTGTTTCTTACATAGTAGATATATTAGGTGGCACCCTAGGAAATAAGAAAATTAGATAAGCTTTATTTTCTTGCACAAAAGAAATCTGCCCTCTTCAAATACTGATGGAAAGTTTCTGCCAATTGATCTTCCAAGGATTTAAAATGGAAGCATTAAAAATAAAATAAATTACTACATGATTATGACTACAAGTAAAGGTAGTATCTTATGTTCCAGCTAGAATAAAGTCATACATATATGAAGATGCAAAATATAGCTTTCTTTTAAAAATAAAAATTTTATTGTTTTTATCTCTAGCAGTTCTAAGTTCTCTGGTTTTTCACTTGCACTTTGAAAAACTTTTCATTGAATTTACTGAATTTCAGTTTTAAATAAAAGTTCATATGGGTTGCTTTGTAATATCCTTTCCTCTGATACCATTTTGGTTTTCCAAGTTTAAGGCAAGTTATTTCTTGTCTTTAGTTGTCCAAGCTGTTGATTCTCATAACTTTGTTTTTCCTTTTTTTTTTTCTGTTTTGACCAGGAACCCTTCCGTCTCCCATTGAGCCCATTCCTTGTCTTTTATTCTTTCCACATTTCCATTTACTTTGTTCAAACTACTGTCAACCTGTAAATGAGACCTGCCTAAATCTTTATAATTCTTTTCCTAAATATCTAATTGCTCCTATATTTTCCTTATGTTGATATATACAGCATACCACTAATACTGTCCAGGAGAATGATATCTTCTGTGAACCTTATTTCAGAGAGTATAAATCCTGTCCCCCACAGGAAGAATGAGCCATCTCTAGAGTATGCTGACCAAAAAGCGCATTTTAGCTTTCACTAGTTCTCTACTTTGTTTGCCCTCCTTTCCTCTACATAAAGCGAAAGCCTCTCTTTACCTGTGCCAAGGGCAGTTGCTTCTCGGTCCCATCAACTTGTCCTTGCTATGTACTTCTGTTGGCACTGCATGTTCTGGGTACCCAATAAAAGCAGCTCGATTCATCTGCTACAAAACTCCTAGAGAGCAAGCACAGCAATGTGTCTGCTTGCATACCTCAAGTTCTCATGCTATGGAAAGGTACAGACCAGAAGAGCAAGATGAATTTCACCCTAACTCCAATCCCCACTAATTTTAAGTCCCTGTTATGTTGAGAAATAGAACAGAAGCACAGGATACAATATTTTCAATTCTGAAGCCTTGATGGAGAGAGGATTCCAAATTATGAAGGGAGACTGAGCACAAAATAGACACAGACTTAGCCTTGCACATGGTCAGAGCAGCTGTCTGTCCACATAGTAAAGGGTTAAAGGTTTTAGAAACATTCATAATCATAAAAGCAATATACACAAAGTGTTTACTACACCACCAACAGATGTGCAATTCTCTGCAGGTCTTCTACAAGCTAATAGAGTGAAAATGCCTCCATGAGGGACATAGTTATAAAACCATTAATATCTTTGATAACCTTGTTGTCAAGGTGATAAACTTGATGCCAATGAATTTACAGTTAGTTTCCCTTATGAAACTTAACAAGTTTTCATGATTGTTAGGTGAGAAAGAAATTTTCACCCAATAAATAGAAAGAATGATAGCGGAAGTAGAAGGGAAAGGTAAAAATACTAAAAATACTTTGCCTGGCAGTTTGGTTTAATGTAAGTAATGGTCTAGTTGACACAGACTTCTACAAGTTCTGTTATGTATATTCAAGTTGCATTGAGGTCAAACATTGCTAGAGAATTTAGCTTTGCTCTATTTCAAAAAGAATTCTATGTCTTTACACACACACACACACACACACACACCTGATCATAGTGTTGTAAATTTTGCCTCTGCTATGGTTTGAATGTTGTTCCCCCAACATTGAAGTGTTAGAAGCCTAACTGTTACTGGGTAGTTCCCTCTAAAAGTGGTTTGCCAAAAAAGTTACTAGGTTTTGCAGTGTTTATGTTTCCTTCTGGAGTTGGATTCCAGGATCGTCTCATCTTGAACAAAGAGTTAAATGAAAAGAGAGAAGAAAAAAAAAGGTAACAAATTTGACTTGAAAAAGTGAAGAGTGAGGGAGAAACTGACTCTGCAAATCAAGCTTGGCCCAAAAAGAAAAGAAAAAGTACACCCTAGAGGACACAGGGCAGGCTCTTGTGAGGAAAGCCACGTAAGAAAAGCCACAATAGTGGCTTCATAGTGTTTATGACTTTTTACACCATCCAAATATCAAGAAAACCCACAAGAACTTCTACATACAGGTCCTGCTGGGATCCTAAATCTCAGGCTGATGTCAGGTCTGGGCTATCCTATCGAAAATCTACTTGAGTTCTCACATAAAGCCCAAATGCAGGGGGCTTTGGGAACTGTCTTGTACATGTGTTCCAAGATCTCATAATTGTTTTAATTTATACATTTTATTAGTATAAATTTGTCATACATATTGATCACATTTATCATAGGGAATATGTACCTGTACATAATATATCTTCATCCTTTTTTCCCATTCCACTCTCCTCCATTCAACCCTTCTTCCCCTCCCCACTTATAAGAGCTTGTTTCCACTTTTTACCTTCCTTTCTTTTTCTATTTTTTCCATTCTTTTCCTACCCCCTCCTCCTTCCTTTTTTCCCTTTCCCATTTGAACATGTTCTTCCTACTTCCTAATATCTCTCCTTAATTATGTTTCTTATTTATCCTTTGAGTTTCTCACACCTGAGAAACAATGCAATATTTAAACTTGTGTGTCCAATTTATTTCACTTAATATTATGGTCCCAAGGTGCATACATTTTCCTACAAACAACTCAAATTTATCCTTCTTTATGGCAGAATAGTACTCCATTGTGTATAAATACCACATTTTCTTTATCCATTCATCTGTTGGTGGCATATAGTCTGTTTCCAGGATTTTGTTATTATAAATTATGTTGCTATAAGCATGGGTATGCATATACCACAATGTTATGATGTTTTTAACTCTTTCAGGAAGATACATAGAAGAGTAATAGCTAAGTCAAATGGAAATATTAGTTTTAGTTTTTTTCAGGAATCTCTATATTGATTTCCATAGTGGTTGTACCAGTTTATACTCTGACTAGCAATGGAGAAGTATTCCTTTTTCCCAACAGAACTTGCCAGAACTTGTGATTGGTTGATTTCTTGATGACAGATATTCTTTCTAGAATGAGATGGAATCTCAGTGTTGTTTTAATTTGCATTTCGTATGTGACCAGTAAGGTTGAGTATTTTTTCATATATTTATTTGCTGTTTATACATCTTCATTTAGAAATGTCTATTAATTTCTGATGCACATTTCTGGATTGGTCTTTAAATTTGGAGTTTGTAATTCTTTTGAGTTCTTTATATATTCTATATGTTGGTCCTTTATCTGAGTAATAACTGGTAAAACTTTTTCCTATTCTGTGGGTCATCTCTTCACTCCATTGTATCTTTTGCTGTGCAAAAGCTTTTTGATTTCTGTTAGTGTACAATTTAAGGCATGACTCTGCTCTTGCTGGTAGACTAAGGAGGCAGTCAGAATGAGATACATGTTACATAATTCCAGAAATCCTTCAGTAGGATTAGGGTGGGGTGCCGGTTTTAGTACTTTCAAATCCTCAGAAGTTCAGGCTGATCCTGGCTTCTGGTCATAGAGTTGAATCCGGAGTCATTTAGCTTTTAGCACTCTGGCTGTCTCTTCCCAGTCTGACAATGGTCCCCTGACCCTGAATGTCTCTCATGGTTGTCCCTCACCCAGACAATGTGGGTGTTTAACACTAGGATCCTTGAGATGAAGCCAACATACAGCTGCTCCGAGTCTTGGGAACAGTTGGCCCCTCCCTAAAATAGAATCTGACCAAATATTGTCTCCAGGGGCCACTGCAGTCACTTGGACTGGATTCACTCACCAGCTGTTGTAGCCCACAGCATCCACTGCTCCATTCTACTGGTATGCTTCTCCTTGCAGTCCTTTGCAGTCATCCACTTTCAATGTGTCTCTGTAGAGTCAATCTTCTATTTACATGCCACAAACCAGGAGCCAGGGAGAAAGTGCTGCATAAAAGAAACACATTTAACTCAAAAAGAAATTTATAGACTGAAAGTCAAAGGATGGAAAACACTCCATGCAACAGAAACTCATAAAAGCAGGGGTAGCTATTCTATTTACAGAAAAACTGGACTTCAAGCCATGACTCATCAGAAGAGACAAAGAAAGTCACTACATACTTGTTAAAAGAACAATACAAGAGAAAGAGATAACAATCATAATTATGTATGCACCAAATACTAGCACATCCAACTATATAAAATAAATACTAATGGATATGAAAAACTCAGACTAGCATTAATACGATTGTAATGGGGAACCACAATACCCCACTGCCACAAACAGATCAACTAGACAAAATTTAACATAGAAATATTAGAACTGAACCAAACCTTTGAACAATTGGACTCAGTAAGTATTTACAGAGTGTTCACCCCACAACAACAGAATACACATTCTTCTCAGCTGCACGCAGGACTTTCTCCAAAACAGAGCACATATTAGCTCATTGAAAATACTTAAGTAAATGAAAAGGAATTCAAATTAGTCCATGCACTTTATCAGATCATAGTTCAAAGAAATTAGAAATCAGTGGCAAAAGAAACCACAAAAACTACATAAACATATGCAAATTGAAACTGTCCTGAGCAACCAATGGGTCACAGCTGAGATTAAAGAAGAAATTAGACAGTTTCTACAATTAAACAATAATGCCAGTACAATATACTGCAACTTATGGGGTGCAACGAAAGAAGTCTTATGAGGGAAATGTATAGCAGTGAATTCTCACATCAGAAAAACAGAGTAAGCTCAAATAAATAACCTAATGTTGAAGAAAAGTTCTAGAAAAAGAAGAGCAAGCTAAGTCCAGAGTACATATGAGGGAGGAAATTATAAAGATAAGAGTAGAAAGTAATGGAATTGAGACTAAGAAAACAATAAAAGAATCAATGAATCAAAGAGTTTGTTGCTTGAAAAGTTAAATAAAATAGACAAACACTTAGACAATCTTATCAAAAAAGGGGAAAAAAGACACAAATAAATGTAATTAGGAATGAAAAGGGTGAAATCACATTGTATCCTGCAGAAATCCAGATCATTGGAGCCTACTTTGAGAACCTGTACTCTAATAAAATGGAAAACTCAGAAGAAATGGACAGATTCCTAAATATATACAAATTATCAAAGCTGAATCAAGAAGATATAAATTCTAAATATCCCAATATAAACCAATGAGATTGAAGAAGTAATTAAAGAAAGCTACCAGCAAAGAAAAGCCCAGGTCCTGATGGATTCACTGCTGAATTCTATAAGAAATTTAGAGAAGAGTTAATGCCACTACTCCACAGACTCCTTAATGAAATTGAAAGTGAAGCAATACTCCCAAAATCATTTCTCAAAGCAAGCATTACCCTGATACCAAAACCAGGAAAAGACCCAACCAAAAGAGAACTATTGGCCCATCTCTTTAATGAACATGGATATAAAAATCATCAATAAGATACTGGCAAATTGAATGCAGCCAGTCACTAAGAAGATTATATACCATGATTGAGTAGGCTTCACCCATGGATGCAGGGATGTTTCAACATACACAAATCAATAAAAGCAATGCACCATCTTAACAGAACCATGGACAAAAACCACATGTTCACCTCAATAAATGCAGAAAAATCATTTGACAATGTCTAACACACCCTTATGATAAAAACCCTACAGAAAATTGGAATAGAAAGTCTTTATCTCACTTTGGTAAAAGGCATCTATGACAAACCAACAGCCAACATCATACTAAATAGTCAGAAACTGAAATCTTTCACTTTAAAATCAGGAACAAGATATGGATTCCCACTATCACCATGCCTGTTCAATATTGTTGTGGAAACTAGGCTGAACAATTAGACAAGAGAAAAAAATAATAATATGGATAGGAAAGGAAGGAGTTAAAATATCATTATTTGCTCATGACACTCTACAAAGAAGACCTAAAAATCTCCACAAAAAACTCCTAGAATTAATAACCAAATTTGGCAGTGTAGCAGGATACAAAGTCAACACTCGAAAGTCAAATAACATCCTCACTGAGAGAGAAATTAGGGAAAGAACTTTTTCAACATAACCATCAAGAAAAATGAAATACTGAGGAATCAACCTAACAAATGAAAAGTCAGACCTATACCTTAAAAACCAGAGTACTTTATGAAAAGGAGATAAAAGAAAATATTAGAAAATTGAAAGATATCCCCTGTTTTTGGACATACAGAACCAATACAGTGAAAATGGTCATACTTCCAAAATTGTTTAACAGATTTAATGCAATCCCAATCAAAATACCAATAGCATACATCATAGAATTACAGGAAAAAAACCCTAAAATTCATGTGGAATCAGAAGAGACTTAGAACAGCAAAAGAAATTCCGGGCAACAAGGGCAATGCAGGGGGCATCACAATCCCCAATTTGAAGTTATATGATGAAGCTACCATGATAGAAACTGCAAGGTACTTGCAAAACAAAAGAAAAAACAAAAACAAAATATTAGACCCAAGGATGAATGCAATAGAACAGAAAGTATAGAAAGAACTCAAACACATTCAGCTACCTTATCTTTGACAAAGGAGCTAAACACCTTTACTGGAAGAAAGATAGCCTCTTTAATAAATGGTGCTGGGAAAACTGGATTTCTGCATGCCAAAAATTTAACCTAGACCCTTATCTCTTACCATGCACTAAACTAAAATTGAAATTTATCAAAGATCTACATGTTAAAACAAAAACACTAAATTTGCTAGAAGGTAGAATAGGTAAAACTCTGGAAGACATAAATGTAGGCAAAGAATTTATGAACAAAATCCTGACTGTATAGGAAATATTAGAAAGAATCAACAACTGAAGCTAGTGGTTAACTGTTCATGCCTACATCCCCAGCCAACTTTTCTATGCCCTAATCACCTGATTCATAGTCAAAATTCAAGTGTTAAAAACATAATCCTAAAACTCACATGTAGATGGTATTTAGAGGTGAGGCCTTTAGATGGTAATTGCATCAGCTGAGGGTGGGGCCTCATTATGGGATTGGTGTTATAAGGAAGGAAGATCTGAGCTAACATAGCCCAACGTTCTTGTCCTGTGATGCCATCTATTATGTTATGGTGCAGCAAGACCCACAATAGATTCTGACATCTTCGTGTTGGGCTTCCAGCCTCTACTACTGTGTGAAATAAATTTCTTTATAAATAACCATATGTATGTTGTTCTGTCATCACAACATAAATAAACCAAGACAACTTTCACATAGAAAAATAGCATTTCCAGTATTGAGGTACTAATTCAGTTTCTTAAGACTTTGTTGAATTATTTCTCAGACTTCTCTATGTTGCTAAATATGTGGAATAATCTAATTATGTCTGAAAAAAATAAAACTAAGCAAATGTTTCTAATGACCAGTATTTATATGGGTTATATATTTTAAATTATAATTAGAAATAAATGAGTTTTAAACATAGATAAATCATGCTAAATGGAGGAAAATAAATAGCACTAAGGAGAAAACAAAAAGCTTTTACAAACCTGCTAAATGACTATTTTATAGTCATTTTCCAAGCTTATTTATTCTAATTCTGCTGTTTCATTCTCGAATTTTTTGTTGTTTTATTACTGGGCACCTGATATTTTATATTAGAAAACAAAGATTTGTCTTTTTAATCACAGATCAACAATCTTTAAGAGTTTAACAATCTAATTCTTCAGTCTCAAAGAATTTATAGCATCTAATTTTCTGGTATTTTCGAATGGCAAGATTCTTTCAGACATGAAAAGTTTCCTGGTCAACTGTCCCATTCAGATTCTCCAGAACCAATCCTGTGGTGTAGTCTTCTGCCAAATTTTCTGCCTTACATGTTGTGAACATAGACATCATAGCTCCTGCCATAGGCTAATCTCTTTTTTCCCAGTCTATAAGTGACTGAGTCAGCAAGTTGAACTTTCTTAAAGAATCTAGTTCATTTTGTAAACAATTAATTTAAGAGAAAATAGTGAGTCCTGGCTTCAGAGCTCAGCTCTGTCACCAAGGGAGAGCAATTGGGTGCATCTTATCTCTTGCTTTTTAGAATACAAGAGGCTGGGCAAACTTAGTGGGCAAAGTCTAGGTCCTTTTCTTGTCAAAAATTCTAGACAAAATGGCTCATAATTAGTTACAAGTGTAACTGGCACCACAAAATGTAATTTTAAAAGATTTTTTTTTCCTTTAGAGACAAGTGTCTTCTCTATACTTTCTAAGTCCTAGGGCACAAACATTTACCTTTACCTCTCCTCAAACAAGATGAACAGACAGAATATGCAGACTAATATGTAATCCTAGGCATTTTATCTGCTTACTGGACTTACATATCTTTCATCAGACTGACTTCATCACTTTTATTAAGGAAAAATTTACAATAAAAGGTCACTAATTTTAAGTTCACAATTTAATGGTATTCTAAAAAATTGAAATAAAACTTACATAATACCATCTTTCCTAGGTCTCCAGCTTGGAGAACACAGACTGTCGGATTTCACTTCCACATTATATGGGTAATTCAATGTATCTCCTATTGGTTCTCTTTTTATTAAAAAAAAACTCTAAATAATACTATGTATGGCCCCTGAAAACTATAAATTTATTTTCTATTTCTATTAATTTCTTGTACTAAACATTTCATAAAAATGGAAATGTTATCGTATGTACAGAGTTCATGGTATCACAATGACAAGGAATGAAGTTGTGAACCAAATGGTGAGAGTTAAGCACTAGGAGTTTTTATTGGAAAGAAGAAGAAGAAGAAGAGCAGCTCTTGTATTTCCAGCAGGGGTTCTGAGGGGGCACATAGCCCCTCGCTCTGGAGCTAATTAAAGATAAGCAGAGCAAAGGATTTGCTCAATTGTTTACTGGCTGCCTATCACAGGTGGCTCTGTGGATTTAAAATGATCAATTGGAACTCAGGCTCTCTCTTACCCAGTTCCTCAGCATGCAGGTTTCAAAGGAAATCGGGATTTTAGAGAAAAACTGGTTATTTTGCATTTTAAGTTCCTCAGAACTCGGGAGCTTAGTAGGGAGTAGTTGCAACTCCCCTTGGTAGGCAGAAGGAAGCATTCCATGGTGCCTAAGGAAGTTCATACTCCTCCGAAGTCCTAGTTCAGTGTCTATTTTTATTTCAATGCCCGTCAATATGGCTGATTAGTCAACTCTATCTCAGGCCCTTCACCTAGCTAGCTGTCTCACTCATAAGCTAACTAAATAAACTGCTCTTTAAAATGATGCTTATATATACAAGTGATATTGGTCTGTAGTTTTACGATATCATTTCTGACTTTGACATCAGGAATATCTTGGCTTTATGGAATGATTTAGAAGTTTTACCTCCTCTTTACTTTGTGAAAGAATTAAAAGAGAATTGATTTGAATTCTCTAAATATCAGCTAACAATTCACGAATGAAGCAACCTCATCATGCCGTTTCTGTTGTTGGTTTTAGTGCTGGTGATGCTTATTTATTATAGATTTTTATTATTGATTAAACAAACTTTCTTTTTATATGTCTATTTAGATTTTATTCTTGAGTGTGTTCTGATATTTTATGTGTTTCTAGAAATTTGTCCATTTCACCTAAGCTATCCAATTTCTTGGCATACACTAGTTCCTAATATTCTTATATAATCATTTTATTTTTTAAAGGTCATTAATAATGTCCTCACTCTAATTCCTAATTTTTTAAGTTTCTCCGTTTTCTTGGAAAAATACACCAAATGAATGTAAATTTTTTATCTTCAAACAACCGAACTTTTGTTTCATTTAGTTGGTCTATTATTTTACCTTCTCAATTCTAATTTTTGCTTTAATCTTTATTATTTATTCTATTACATTTGTTTGGGTTTTGCTTGCTGTTTTTCTTCTATTTCCTTAGTGTAGAAGTTTTCTTTCTTTCTTTGTTTCTTCTTTTTCTTTCTTCTTTTTGTGTTTTGTTTTGTTTTATTTTTTCGTGGCTGTTATTTTTTGAGATAGAGTCTCAGTATGTAGCTCAGGCTGGCCTCAAATTCACAGTGATCCTCCTGTCTCAACCTCCAAAGTGCTGGGATTACAGGTTTGTGCCATAATGTCCAGCAGTTTTATTCTTTTCTAGTGTGGGGATGTGTAGGTTTGCATTTCTGTCTGAGCACTGTTTTAGTGCATTCCATAAGTTATGTTACATATTGTTTTTGTTCATTTCAGAGTAATTTCTGGTATCTCTTGATCCACATGTATTTAAATGTACATTGTTTAACTTTCATATATTTATAAATTTTCAAAATTTTCTTTTGTTGCTGATTTCTAAGTTTGTTTCTTGTGATCAGAAATGTTATTGTGCATGATTTCAATTAAATTAATCAAGTTTTGTCTTATGTGTCAACATATGTCCTATTCTGAAGAATATACCATATGCTCTTGAGAAGAATGTATTTTCCTGTTGTTGGGTAGAATTTCATATAGTCTTACTGAGGCAGGAGATTAGTACGTGGTTAGCTGGCTGGGCAAGTGAGTATGACTTGTCAATCATGGAGATCCAGGAGACTTACTCCCAAGTCCTACACTTGTAACTAATCAGGAAGTGCTAGCTTCAATTCTTTTTGAAGGAATTCAAGCAGGTTTTGATAAGACAGCCTATATCTGACGTGAGCCTGAGGAGTGCCAGATACAAAAAAGGCCAGCATTAACTTTGTGGCCACTTTGTTCTCTCTTTTACAGTAGCGCAATTCTCACCCTGAAGAGTAGACTTCTTTTCCTACTTTTAATTGGCCCTCACTGGCTCTGCAGAGCATATTTATTTTCCCACCTCTAGTAAATGTAAAACCTCTCTACCTTTTGCACTTGTCTTGACCAATTCTTTGTTTAGGACAGAAAGACTCTAGAAATCACCTCTAGAGGGAAACTCCAGCACCCCAAAATCTGATAACATTAATGGTTTATTTTGCTATTCACTTCTTAGATTTTTTTTGCTGATCTTCTGTACAGTTTTTCTATCTACTATTGAAAAGTAAGATGTTCAAGCTTCCATCAGTTTTTGTTGACTTTCCAATTTTCACCCCTATTCTGCCCACTTGTCTCATACAATTGGGGTTCTGTGGATGATAAGTGTATGCCCAGATGCTTGTTCCTTTTGTTCCTCAAAATTTACATGTTGAAATTTTAACACTCAAAATGATGGTATTAGGAGATGGCACCTGTGAGAGGTCATGAGGATAAAGCCCTCAAGAATAGGATTTATTTATTATATGGTTTATATTACCTTTGTTCCTCTGTTCTTCTCTTACTGCAATATTTTTATTTTGATTATTCTGTGACATTTTGACTACATATTTTTGAGGTATTTTCCTAGGGGATTATAGTTATTATCTTATATTGTAACAAACTAGATAAGATCAATATCAATTTGCCTTCAATATTATATAAATTATATTTATATTCAATATTATTATTATTGCCTTCAATATTATTAAATTTGTATATTTACAGATTTAAAGCCTTGCAATTTCACAAGTTTTTCTGAGCATGTTCCCAAATCAGGGCACACACCTGCCCCTTTAGATTCTCAAGAATATGTCAGAGATTTTCTCATCTCTTTTCCCCTAAGCTTGTCATACTTCAGTCTTTATTTCAAGACATTTAATTAGTCTATTGTTTACTACGACTGTTATCTATTGCCCCAGACAACAGACACTAATACATTTACTTTTATATGTTGTGTACTAATGCCCTACCTTGGCCACTGGGAGAACTCAGGGTTAAATGAGATGAAATAGGCCCTTGCTTCAGGCAGTCACCAGGCAGATTAAAACAAACCAACACAGACTTTGTGAATAATATTCCCTCTGGTATTGGCTCTTTACTGATTATGAGCTGTTGTTCAAGGGTAGTACTGAACTGTTGGATGAGAGATATAACCACGGTAATTTAAAATGCCACAAGCTTCCTTACTAGGATTCAAATTTTGTTTGAATAAGTGTTTAATTTCCAGATTTCCAATATAGCTGTGATATATTTTGGTATCTATTTTTTGCCCTGCTGAGGGATGGAAGTTTTGAGTTTCCTATGCTAACATTTTGTTCTCATTCAATCTGGTAATTTTTGACAATGATATGAAACTATGTACCCACTACCACAATCATGGTGTTTAACATTTCTATCAGTCCTAAAAAAGTTCTAATGCCCTCTGGCAATACATCTGTTTTCCACCTTCAAGTGACTGGGAACAGTTCATTAAGTTCTATCATTACACTTTTTCTTTTTACACTTTTTCATATAGATGGAATGATAAAATATGTAGCATTTGTTAGAAATTGTTTTAAAGTCAAGTATTCCAAAGATAAGTATTCATATTGATTTTCATTTAATTAATAACCAGTGTAAGTTTCCTCCAAAAGTTTTAAAAGTGGTGGAAAAGAGTCAGTCAATGTCTTATTGTAGCTCATTCCTAAGTAATCCTAACACTCATTAAATATCGAGTAGCGGGCAGTGCATAAATGGTAAGTATTAAAGAATTGAAAAAAAAAAAAAGAACAAGCATCATGGATTGGAAAATAGCACCCAGGAGAATTATGTAAAGGTCATAAAATGTGAATAAATATTAATGCACTTATCATGCAAAATTGGAAATAATGTGCTGTTACAACTGAAATATTATTCAAAGACAAGTATTGTAATTAAGGTTTTTCTTTTCCCATGGCAGTGGTACAGAAATGCAGGTATATTCTCAGCCTTTAGCCAGTTCATAATCATTTTAAAAACTCAAATGTAAGTCTTGTTGCAACAATGCTTAAAGACTAAATGAATAGCTAGTTAATTCTTAAAAGTATGACATTTGATTTGCTAAACATTCATATACATACATATCAAAAGGAATGCATTTTCATTATAAGGAAAGAATAATAGGAAAATAAGTCTATAATTTTGTATTCTGTAAGCAATAACAGAAATTTCTAATGATGACATAATTAGCCTGGATTTTCCTTAAAAATTGAAAAAGTTAAGAATAAATGGGAGATTCAAAAAGATCATTATCTAATTGGATTAAAGATTTTTTTTAGTTTTCCATAGATAAAAAGGAAACATACACCTAATAATGCACACTAAGTATTTCTTATATTATATAAGTTTGGAAAGTAAAATGGCATAACCAAATTAAGCCATGGGTAAAAAGCATTAAGAAATGCACATTAATATTATTATCAAATATCTTTACATATGAAAAATAAACTATTTGATATAGAAAATACTCCTATACATAATTTATTAAACAATAAAAATGATATAATAAACAGCAGGAACAGATGAATTAGAGTTTGTCATTGATGAGAATCGAGGGTCATTTCTTTTTATTTATTCCACATATGAAAAATGAAATGTTTTGATGCAAAGTTTTGCTATCTTGCTATCTTTGCATCTTCCAAAAACATATGCACACTTTCACTCAAATAATGACTTCTCAGTAAAGGTTTATGGAAATTAGCTAAATTCATAATAGCAAAAAGTGTTTTTAATAATTAACAATTTCTAATAATAATTGATTATTTCTAGGGGGTCGATAGAGAAAAGGAAAAATTTCTATAATCAGAATGTTCTAAATTGAAAATAGAAGAAATGGGCTGTGGTGATGCATGCCACAATCGGGGCACTCTGGGAGGCTAAGGCAGGAGGATTACAACTTCAAGCCAGCCTGGATAATGTGGTGACTTGATGACACTTGTCTCAAAAGGAATTTTTAAAAAATTAAAAAGGGCCGGGGATGTAGCTCAGTGAAAAGTCCCTGAGTTCAATTCCTGGTACTGCAGAAAAGAAAAAAGTAAGAAAGAAAATATGTTTCAGACATGTTTATCTAAAATATGAATTGTGAAGCAAACAATGAGAATGTTCAGAGGGAAAGTGTTTCTCTCAATTCTTTGTGTTATTCATTCTGTTATTCATTCTTCAAGACTCAATTCAAATGTCCCTCCTTTTAGGAAGTCTTACTTTATTACAAATTCAGTCCAGCGACCCTCTTCTATATTATTGCATAGGTTTTACCTCTCTTCCCAAAGTCTGCAAGTATTTTATGAAAAGAAGTGATATACTAATAATTTTCCTTTTTCCTGTGTATCATTTAATATTTGGAACTTAGTAGATACTCCATTACTATTTGTTGAATGAATGAAAAAATTATATACAAAATTACAATCACTATCTTATTTTATAGTTATTTCCATATTTAAATCTGATAATATATTTAATAATTAAAGTAACATTGCCTCTCATGTAAAATACTACTATTAATCCATCAATAGTCTATGCTGGTATTGTTTTGGTATTAGTGTCACTTCAAAAAATGTCCTAAACTTTCAGTTCTTAGGATTTTATGTAGGGTGGAATACATGTAGCGTTAATCTCTTTTCACAGAAAATAGTAGAGAATGACATAAATATATGAAACAGAAATGCACTTTGATCTTCAAACAAACTAGGAGACAGCCAAAATTTAGAAATGTAAAAGCAGAAATAATAACTCAAAACATAGTTACACACTGCATTGAAAGTATACATTGAGAAGATTATTATTACAGCAAATCATTAAAGAAACTGGATATTATATTTACCCGGAATGCTATGCAGAACCAGATACAACATTCTGGGAAAAAAAAAAAAGAAACAAGACCTGTATGAGGTGGCAACACAACTGGAGTTAGGTTTAGCAGAGAAATTAAGAATCTCCCAGATAAGATATACAGCATTGGTAGGAAACTATGTTTCAGTGAGGCAGGCAGAGGAATCTCCACACTCCTAGCAGCCTAGTCATGTCAAACTTGGGTTTAGGGGAAAAGAGGAGGGTAAAAAATTATACTAAAATTTTCTGCTGTAGGGCACTGACCTTTATCTGACACAAATTTTCTAAATAAGATTGGTGAGGAAGAAGTTATATCCCTTAATGAGTAAGAGTATTTCAAAAAGTATAGAATTTAGAAATAGAATACACACACATACGCACACACACACAGAACCAGAGGCAAGGAAAGAAACAAATAACAAATGCAGAACATTTTAAAAGAAAACAATTTTGCTATAAGACATATGCAAATTGTGATCAAATAATTTTTCAGGAATTAAAAATTTTAACACAATATATTTATAACTGATGATATGAAGCAGAGATATAAAAGCTCAAGGAAGGAATGATGATAAGCAAAATATAAATTATTCATTAATAGAACCAAGAAATGAGTTAAAAATAAATTATATAGAAATCAATAACATCCATATATTAAAAAACACACTTTGAAGATACAACAGAAGAAAGGTCTATAATTTCCCTGGTATCAACATATGTGAAATAGGACAGAATGTATAAAGAAATACTCAAGGTCTTTTAAGAAACAAACCTATGAAATATTACTCCCAGACTTAGAAGGAGTTTTAAATAAGAAGTCACATTATATTTCTAATAATCGCCATCATACATCGCACTCATATTGACATATAAATGTCAACCTTGTCTAAGTTAATATTTAAAGTTAATATGATCACTAAAAACTGTGGCATATTTTTAAATTAGGCAATCTTATTCTTTGTGTGTTTTTTGTTTTATGATAGGGTCTCACTCATAGTTCAAGCTAGCTGTACACCCACTGTGTAGCCCAGGCTGGCCAGCAATCCTCCTGCCTCAAGTGCTGGTGTTACATGTGTGCACCATAATTTCCTGCTAGGCAATCTAATTGTTAAATTCATATAGAAAACTCGAACTAGCAATAATAATGAAAAGATTGTTTCATGAGATGTGGCTTGCTCTAATAGATTTAAAATCAGTATAAAGTAGTAACATTTCAAAAGATTTGCCCTGGCACATAAATGTTCAAATCAATGGAAAATAATAGAAAATATACCAATGGACTCACACATAAAAGTTTTACAATATTGTTAATATTTCAAAGTAGAGAAGTAATATGGTTTTTAAAATATTGGAATAGCATCTGAGAAGGATGTCTATTTGGGGAAAGAAATGCACTCAAAAGCTGGATTTTAACTCTACTTTTTCTTCAGAAATAAATTCCAGATGGATTATGGATATAAATGTAAAAATAAAAATGCAGACATAAATTACTAGGAAAAAATAGAATTTTGGGTTTTTTTAAATTTCAAGATAGCTAAGGATTTTCTAAGTCTGGAATAAATCTTTGAAATCACTAAGGTAAAATTGATTCACTCAATCAACTACATTCAAATAATTCCTTCATTATTTAAATAAAATTAAAAGATGCATGCCGATCTGAGAAAAAAATAATTGCAATTCAGATAATATTGGAGTTTGCACTTTAACATGGAAAAGTTATCTACAGATACATAAATAAAAGCCTGACAAAGAAAAATATATAAAAAAACAATTTTTAGAAAGGAAAAAATTGATCAGCCTAGTTGAATAAAAATTCCGATTAAAAATGAAAGATAATGTTTTCACCTAATAAATTGGTACAGGTTCAAATGTCCACTGACAGAGTCCAAGGATGGTCAGTTTTGGCAATAGTATGGGAAAATGGCTCACACACTGCTTCTGGAATGTAAATTAGTACAACCTCCTACAAAAGACAATTTGAGCTAAAAATTAAAAATAGAGTGGTTGGGTGTGGTGGTGCACACCAGTAATCCCACTACTCAGGAGGGTGAGGCAGGAAGATTGCTGCAAGTTCAAGACCAGCCTGGGCTACAAAGTGAGTTCAAGGCCATCCTGAATTGCATAGAGAAACCCTGTCTCCAGAAAACAAACAAACAAATAAATAAATAAATAAATAAATAAATAAATAAATATAAAAAAATAGAGATAATTGTATTTCTAGGAATGTATCTAACTGAAAAATTCACAGATGTATAACCTGCCATGTAAGATATTATGCATGGTAAATAATTTGAAAAAAATTAATTGCATAATTTAATTGAAGATTGGTCAAACAAATTTGTTGCATATATATATGAGAAAAATATACAGACAATTAAAAAAAGAAGCTGTGTTTTTATAAAACAACATAAAAGAGGTAGAAATGTAATTAGAAAAAAAGACCCAAGATATTAAATGATCTGGTTACCCAAAAATTATGTTTAAAAAGAGAAAAAGTATATATGGTATATTGACTCATATTTACATAAAGTAATTCTACAAATATACTCAAGGGTACGAAAACAGTGGCTGCTTCTAAAGAGACAACTTGAAGGCTAGGAAACAGGGAAATAAAAAATCACTTCCTTTTATAAAATATTTTGTACATATTGAGTATTATGCCATGGGAATATTCTAACATCTATCTATCATCTATCATCTATCTATCTACTTTTATTTAAAACGGAATTATAGATAGCAGGGTAGCATAGTGGGAGACATTCTACGCTGGTAGTAAAAAACAGGCCACTTGGTCCAATCGACTCTGCTAATTCCTGATGTTAAAATGGAAATAATAATACTACCTACCCCATAGTGTTGTTATACAGAATAAAAGAATTAATGCCTGTAAGACAATTAGAAGAATACAAAACTGCTCTATAGTTTTTCTTCAGTGAAATAATAGAGTAAAACACACATACTTACCTAGACACATCATTGCCTGTTATAAAGTAAAGCCAACTAAATTCAAAGTCTTGGGATAGTGTAGGAAAAGAGACCTTGGGCTAGTGGGATCCAAGACCAGGATTGAGTGCCTAGGATGGTGGTCACCAAACTTCTGAGGGAAACAAGTCAGTTGTCAGCTTGGTTTTTGCCAATATTATCATTCAGTTGCTGTTCCAAAGGAGATTTGACACACACAGGCACACAGACATACACATGAACACGCACACGCACACACACACACACACACACACACACAGAATATTAGCTGAGAAGCAAACATATAAGTTTGCCTAAGTCTGATTGATGCACAGAGCATATTCAAGAGAGATGGAGCTGGACCACTGTAACCACCAACAGGGTTTCAGGAGAGAGACCTGGATGGCAAAGTGGCAAGGGAGCAGTGTGAAGCCCTGGCACAGGAGGCCTCCAGAGTACAGCCACTATTTCATCAGTGCTTCCACTGGGCTAGGTCACATCCACTGAGCCAGCTTTTGGTTGAGCTACTGAACAAGGATTAAATGGACCTCTTGGGTCATCAAGATGTGTGTGTCTGTGACACAGTGCTAAGATTTCACAACCTTTTTGTGTGTTCCCCAAATAAACTCAGAAGCTGATGTTAGTGAGGTTGAAAAATTCTCTAGGTATAATCTTATCACTTGCTTTAATACATTTGCCTAACTGGTGAATGGCTATGGGGAATTCATGCTGAGAAATTTAGTCAGAGTTCAGATTTCATCTTGCTATTAATAAAGATACCTGCCAAGGAGGACAATGTATCTCTTCTCATCCCCTGTGATGCTCAAGTCAACAGCAAACATTATTTTGTGTAATTATAGCATTTGAATCAGGAGCAGGTTTTCATCCATAAGCAAGAATTTCAGAAAATAAGATAAAACCTTCTGAATCCTTTGTGCATTTATATTGTCAAATAAGATTTGTTGGATAACTATTGTGGGCCAGATATTCTACAAAAGTATTTTCTCACCATATATTCCGTAGCAGAGAAGTGAGTACAAATGGTGGGGCATAAATTCCACTCACTGGGCTTGCTTTGAGTGGAGGTTTGGACTGTCATATAATTCTTTTTCTTATTTTTATTTTAAATTAAAAAATAGAACATTTCAAAACAACATAATATGAGGGTAACAATGGTTAATATACTGTGTATTGTTATCTTTAAATTAGTTACTCAGAGTACAAGATATTGGCATTCAATTCTGTAAACAATATTAGAACACACATTTCTTTTCAATGAACTAAGAGAAATTGGTAGTATATCTATCTTAACCATCTTTTATATATATAGATGTATTTATATATTATATATATATATAATGTATATTATAATTATTATATATATTTTTATATATATAGATGTATTATATATATAGATGGGTTTTTTTTGCTTTTCCCTTCCTTCTGTTCTCCATTCCTCCATCCCAGTTTCTCTTTCCTTTTGAATAGTTTCTTCCCACTTTACAGTATCTATTGTATATTATGGATCTTATTTACCCCTTCAGCTTCTCACACTAGGGAAACAATATGATGTTTACACATGTACATCTGGATTATTTCACTTATGAGTATGGTCTCTAGTTGCATCCATTTACCTATTAAAGTTTCCAGTTTATCCTTCTTTATGACTGAGTAGTACTCCATTGTATAAAAATACCACATCTTTTTTATCCATTCCTCAGTTGATGGGCATTTGTGCTGTTTCCAAGGTAGCTATTACAAATTGTGCTGCTATAAACATGGGTGCACATATATTGCTGTGGTACGTTGTTTTTAGTTCTCCTGGGAAGATACCCAGAAGAGGAATACCTGGGTTAAATGGGAACTCCAACCGTAGTTTTTTGAGGAATCTCCACACTGATTTCCACAGTGGTTGCACCAGTTTACACTGCCACCAACAGTGGAGAAGGGTTCCTTTATCCCCACAGCCCCTCCAGCATTTGTTATTGGTTGATTTCCAATAACCATTCTTTCTGGGGTGAGATGGAATCTTAGTGTTGTTTTAATTTGCATCTCTCGAATGGCCAATGATGTTGAACTTTTCTCATATATTTATTTGCCATTTCTATTTCTCCATCTAAGAAGTGTGTATTCATCTCAGATGCCTATTTTTGGATTGAGTCTTTAAATTTGGGAGGTCTGATTTTTTTGAGTTCTTTATATTTTCTCCATAGTAATCCTTTGTCTGAGGAATAGCTGGCAAACATTTTTTCCCACATTATGGGTTGTCTCTTTTTTTTTGTGGGTACCGGGGGGTCAATCTCAGGACCTCGCGCGCCAGCAGGCACCCGTGTCGCTGAGCGATATCACCGGCCCTTTTTTCGTATGTGGGTTCCAGGAGTCAAACTCGGGCCCTCGCGCTTGCCGGGCAGGCGCTTAAGCTGCTGAGCCATCTCACCGGCCCATGAGTTGTCTCTTAACTCTATTTTTATCACAGTAGTTTTATACTATAATTTCAAGTCAGGGATTGTGATGCCCCCGCCTTGCCTTTGCTACCCAGAATTGCCTTTGCTATACTAGGTCTCTTCTGGTTCCAAATGAATTTTAGGATTGTTTTCTCTAATTCTTTGAGATATGTTGATGGAATTTTGATCGGAATTGCACTAGATCTGTATAACAATTTTGGAAGTATGGCCATTTTCACTATATTAGTTCTTCCTACCCAAGAGCAAGGGGTATCTTTCCATGTTCTAATATCCTTTTTAATCTCCTTTTTCAGAGTACTGTCGTTTTCAATGTAGAGGTCTTTTACATCCTTTGTTAGATTGATTCCTAGGTATTTAATTTTTTTGGATGCTATTGTGAAAGGTGTTGTTACCCTAATTTCTTTTTCTGTTATTTTGTTATTTGTGTACAGGAAGGCTATTGATATTTGAGTGTTGACTTTGTATCCAGCTATGCTACTACAGAGTATCATGTCATCTGCAAATAATGATAATTTAACTTCTTCATTTCCTATTGTTATTCCTTTTATGTCTTTCTCTTGTCTAATTGCTTTGTCTAAAGTTTCCAGAACTATGTTGAGTAACAGTGGAGACAGTGGATATCCTTGTCTTGTTCCCAATTTTAGAAAGTTTTCTGTTTTTGTCCATTTAATATGACATTGGCTGTTGGTTTGTCATAGATGGCTTTTATCAGATTGAGATAAAGACCATCTATGCCAATTTCCTGTAGGGTTTTTATCATGAATGGGTGCTGGACTTTGTCAAAAGCTTTTTCTGCATCTATTGAGATGATCATATGATTTTTGTCCTTGGCTCTGTAATATGGTTTTTACATTTATTGATTTATATATGTTGAACTATCTCTGCACCCCTGGGATGAATCCAACTTGATCACGGTGTATAATCTTCTTGATGATTTGCTGTATTCTGTTTTCCAGTATCTTATTGAGGGTTTTTGCATGTATGTTCATCAGGGAGATTGGCGTGTAGTTCTCTTTCTTGGTTGGGTCCTCTCTGGCTTTGGTATCAGAGTAATGCTTGCTTCCAGGAATGAATTTCAGAGTACAGCTTCCCTTTCAATTTCATTAAAAATTTTGCTAAGTAGTGGTGTTAGGTCTTCACTTAGTTTCTTGTAGAATTCATCAGTGAATCCATCAGGGCCTGGGGTTTTCTTTGTTGATAGGTTTTTAATTACATCTTCAATTTCATTGATTGACATTGGTTTATTTAGGAATTTTATATCTTTTTGATTCAGATTTGGTAATGCGTATATATCTAGAAATCTGTCCATTTCTTCTGCATTTTGCATCTTATTAGAATACATGTTTTTAATGTAGGTGTAGATGATCTTCTGGATTTCTGCAGGGGCTGTTTTGATTTCATCCTTTTCATTCCTAATTTCATGGATTTGAGTCTTTACTTTTTTTAATACAGTTGGATAAGGGTTTGTTGATTTTATTTAATCTTTTAAAGAACAAATTATTTGATTCATTGATTCTTTGTATTATTTTCTTAGTCTACAGTGCATTAATTTCTGCTCTGATCTTTATAATTTCCTCCCTTTTATGAGCCTTTTGTTTAGCCTGCTCTTCTTTTTCTAGGAATTTGAGGTTCATGATTAAGTTGTTTATTTGTGCTTGCTCTGTTTTCCTGATATGGGTATTTACTGCTATATATTTCCCTCTTAGGGCTGCTTTCATTGTGTCCCATAAGTTCTGGTATGTTGTACTGTCATTATCATTCAATTGTAGAACTTATCTAATTTCTTCTTTATCTGTGACCCGTTGGTTATTCAGGAGGGTGCTATTTAATTTCCATGTGTATAGGAAGTTCTTGTGGTTTCTTTTGCTATTGATTTCCAATTTCATTGCACTATGCTCTGATAATATGCATGGGGTAATTTCAATTCCTTTCATTTACTTAAGCATGTTCTATCAGCTAGTATGTGGTCTATTTTGGAGAACGTTCCATTTGCAGCTGAGAAGAATGTGTATTCTGATATTGTGGGGTGGAACACTCTTTAGACATCTACTAAGTTCACTTGTTCAAAAGTTTGGTTCAGTTCTAATATTTCATTGTTGATTTTTTGTCTAGTTGATCTGTCTTTTTGTGACAGTGGGGTATTGAGATCCCCCAATACAATTGTATTGACGCTTATTTGAATTTTCATGCCATTAATATTTGTTTTATATAGTTGGGTGCACTGGTATTTGTTGCATATATATTTATGATTGTTATTGCTGCCTTTTGGATTATTTTTAGTGACCTTTTTTTATCTCTCTTAATCAATTTTGGCTTGAAACTCACTTTGTCTAGTAGAAAGAATAGCTATTTTTTTGGAGAGGTTCCTGTCACATGGAGTACTGTTTTTCATCCTTTGACTTTCAGTCTATGAATGTCTTTTTGAGTTAAATGTGTTTCTTGCATGCGGCATATTGTTGGATCTTGTTTCTTGATCCATGCTGCCAGTCTGTGTCTTTTGATTGGTAAATTGAGTTCATTAACATTGATGGTTAAAACTGATATGTATTGACTTATCCTTGTCATGTTATTTTCATGTTGTTAGCTCCCCCTCTTTTTTCCCCTCCCTCTGTTTAATTGTTTGCCTTGCCTGGTGGATTCTTTCTGTTGGGGTTCATGGAGTTGTAGTCCTTGTTATCTCTTTCTAGAATGTCCTTCAAAATATTTTGGGGTGCTGTTTTGGTGGTCATAAATTTCTTCAGATGTTCTTTGTCATGGACGTATTTTATTTCTCCATTAATTTTAAAAGGTAGTTTTGAAGGGTACATCAATCTGGGTTGAAGGTTATTTTCCCTTAGAACTTGAAATACTTCACTTCAAGCTCTTCTTGACTTCAGGGTTTGTGCTGAGAAGTCAGCTGTGGTTCTGATGGGCTTTCCTTTATAGGTGATTTGTTTCTTTTTCCTAATGGCTTTTAAGATTCTACTCTTGTGTTGAATTTCTGGAATCTTGACTATGGTGTGCCTAGCTGAAGATTTCTTGATCATGGCTAACTCAAGTTCTGTATACCTTACTTATCTGTGAGTAAAATTCTTTTTCTCTACCAGCAAAGTTTTCTGCCATGATGACTGTGAACAGTTATTTTATATCATTTATGCTATATCCTACTTTTTAATTGACTCCAATCAATCTTAAGTTATTCTTCTTTGCCTCACCAGCAGCTGCTGGGTTGATTTCTCATGGTCCCTTGATATTTTTAAGAAATCTTTCTTTTCATGATCACTAACCACAAGCCTGTCTCCTATATCTGAGATCTTGTCCTTACATTGGCTTAATCTGCTGTGAACACTTTCAATGGAATTTTTGTTTTCCTGGTTATCTGCTTGAATCTGCCTTATGGATTACATTTCTTTCCTATGCTGAGCATTCATGGCTTCCATAATTTTCTTGAGCTTGTCTATTTTTTTGTCTGTATCTGCTCTAGAGTCTCTAAGCATGGTCTGCATTGTGGACATCATCTCTGCACTTATCTGAGAAATTATTTTTGATTTGACTTTTTCCAGAGCCTCATTCAATTACTTTGTTGTTACCACTTCAGAGAGGCCAGGTGGGTGGCTTTTGGATTATTCCACCTCATTGCTCCTGGGTTTGCCTTTGGTGAACTAGATGTCTGTGGTTGCATCTTGTTTAAGTGTCTTCTCATTTTCTTTTCTTTCTTTAGTTTAATTCTTGGGGTGATGCTTGTAAATTTCCTATGGTAGGGTGCTTTACTGTTAATATTTAGAATCTGTAGGATATGACTACTTCTCCAAGGTATCTTCCAAGTGCAGTTTGTTTTTGGGTTTTGAGTCTGTTGCAAGATCCTACCTCTTCAATTTGTCAAACATGAGAATTTGCTGCCCGTTCGGCCCAGTCCTTGGTTCTTTGGCACTGTGCCACACTATTTTCTGTGACCCTTAGTCAATCTCAGTCATGGAATAACAGGAAGAACAGCTGCTTAGAACAATTATGTCACTTTTGGCTATAGTGGTACCAAAAGCATCAAACACAGCCTAGAAAAGGAGAGACTAAGCTAACCAGTTATTTGCCACTTTTAACCGTATAAAGTAGATTTATTGTTACATAACAAAATCTAAAACAAACCAGAAAATTATAGCAGCATACAAATCCTTATTATGTGAATTTTGCCCTCAGGGGTTAAAATTTAAAATGAGTTCAGTAGAAAATAGAGAAGTGGTAGAAGAGGCAGGAATTAGAATTAAGCCCAGAGGACAAAGAGTGATCATGCTAACTTTGGAAAACTGGTGCAGAAGACTGGAGGGAAAGAGAAAAGGGATAAGAGGAAGAACAGAACAGAACCGCAACAATGAAGAGGCTAGAAACTCCATTTACACTCATATAAAAACAAGATCAAACAATGAAGGAAAAACAAACAAACAAACCACCACCACAACAACAAAAAACAAACAAGAGAGAGGGGAAAAAAAAGTTCACTTCCAGGTTTGTCTCTGCTGTTGCTGGTAGACAACGTGTGGAGACAGAGTCCCATTCTGTGCCAAGCTGCCCCAGCAAGCCAGCAATAGCTTTTTGGTGGGGTAGTGGATAATCTCAGTGAGCCTACACTTTCTGGCCAAGACCAGACTCATTTGGCCTCCAGCTGTCAGCACACCCTCAGTGGTCCTGAGCCCAGCTGGGAGTCATAGATGGAGCCGGCAGCTGCCCTGAGTTCCATGCTCAGCTGATTCCCCCAAGATGACTCCCAGGCAATTGCTGTCTTGCTCAGGACGACTGAGCCCACAGCATTTATCACCAGCTAGTGCAGTCATTCATGTCAGCTGTTCTCCTGCACTGCCATGTCTCTCTGTGTAGGCCCCTGGGGTCCCTAGTAGTCACCATGTTTCCACAGATTTGAACCACTCCTGTCAGGCAGTGAGTCCTAACTTAGGGAGAAGGCGCTAGTGGCTACCTCCTTCTTTATTGAAGTTCCTCTCTTCACTCTCTCTGTGGGCTTCAAATTGTGCTTCAGATCCTTCCCAGATCCAGGGGAACCACTTCCCTTCTTGTCTTCCTCAAGTTGCTATATTCCACATCTGGACAGTGACTCTCAGATATGCTCTTTCTCTGCTGCTCACCACTCCACCATCTTTGTCCTACCCCCTCACAAAATTCTTCTTAATGGCTTTCCCTGCGATTCATCAAAGGACAGTGTCCCACCACATTTTCTTTATATTTTACCATTTGCAATGCTTGGTACTGTTTTGTTTTATATTTTTCTATTTTTCATTAAGTATAGTGAGTGATTTTCTTTTTTTTTTTCTTTTCTTTTCATTGTTGTTGTTTTGTTTTATTTTGTTTTTGTTTTTTTTTGGAGGGGTGGTTGAGCCTATCTCTTCACCATCACTTTAGAGTTATCACTGCATTATTTTTAATAGAAAAGGAATTGCTTCCTTAGGTCTCTTTTCTACCTTAGTTTTTCTGGTTGCTAATCCCTGATTGCCTCAAGTAATATTTTTTGGTAACATAGACAGAGTCTAATATGCTTCTGTGACTGAGGAGAAACAGAATTGTTCATAAGAGTAACAAGAGTCATTCAGATGTTCTTAGCTTAGAATAATAAGAAAATATGTTTTCATGATTTACCTTCTAGCCAACAATATGTTCCAATTTACTCAGGTTCCTTAAAATGCAATCTGATTTAGACATTCAGTGAGTTAAAATTCTTATTCTCTGAGCTGTGGATTTCTGGTTTTTGTTGTGATAGTGGTCATGGTGGTATTGAGTTTTGTTTTGTTTATTATTTTTGTTGATTTGAAAGATCTGTAAAGGTTTCTATAGGATTATTACAGAAATTGCTGTTTGATATTTTCTTAATCTGAAAAGAAGTGGTTATGAATAAGGATATATCATTCGATATCAATTTTTTAAAGCTAGTCTATGCCTGTTTTTCCTTTTCCTGTATGTGATGACACAAATTGCAGTCTATGTATAAATATCCCATCCACCAGTAGGAAAAGCTTAATACTTTACTTGCAGTCCATCTTCCTCTAGACAAGTGCATGCCATGTATAAGCTGTATAACAAGCTCTTGGGGTAGACACATGGTTGGCTGCAAATGGTCCTTCCTGACATCTTTCCATTTTTCATGGTATTGATATTTAGCCCATGAATGCTGGTTCTGCATTTTCAAAACAAATCAAAAGTAAGAAATCAACTGTGTGTTGTTGGAAAGAAATGTCATGACCTTGATTATAGCTGTCATCTTTCAAGGAGAAATCATAGATGTGAAATTCATCAGGATCAGATGCAACACATAGTACATCTAATTTAGAAGGGCATACTCTGTTCTGGGGACTAGTTCTGGGAGTCCTCAAGCCTAAAGTGAGAAGGAATCTATCTGGCATTCCACGTACTGTGGTCAAAACTCTTTGATCCTGTGCTAAAAGCATATTGGGGGCTCCAAGTACTGGAAGAAAGAAAGATGTATTCATTAAAGGATCTAAATTAATCTGGCCTTGAAGAAAAGCTAAGAAAATTACTAAATCTGTCAAAGCATCTTTTTATCCTGGATTTCTTTGTATTAACTGTATCCACTTAGAAACATCTTGGAATTTATCGGTGTGATGATCTTTTTGGTCTAGAGTAGAATACAACATAAATAAATGTACACTTACACACTGGTTATTAATTTGGGAACTACTCAAATAACTACTACAAATATTATGACCTCTCTAATCTATTCTTGGGGTCTATACTCCCAGGCCAACATTATGGGCTTCTATATTTTCCTATAATTATCTTTATCTTCTTTTATGTCTTCCTGCATCGATCATCCTTAAAATGCTTATAGCACAGAGCATCTGCAAGTGAGAGATCCAACAAAGTCTCTGGAAGATAAAGCCAGCAAAATCTGAAAGAATTGTGTAAGCATATAAAATTACCTTACAGAATGTTCTGTTTAGCTTCACTTTGTTTTTATTCAGACTCATGACTAGTGCTTATTTTCGTGGCTCTGAGGAATTATTTAGCAGAATGAAATTGCATCCTTTTACCCACCTATTTTCTGCAGAGATTTCATACATTGACTGAATTAAATATCATTCCACACTGAGAAAAGCATGATGCTTTAAACCCCTCCATGATGCCTGTGCTGAGGACTACAAACCAAGCCATGTTTTCTGAGCTTAAACTTAGTTCTTATACTTTTATAGTCAGTTTTAAGTAATTGCAGAATTACATTTTTATATGCTGAATCCTCTTATGATAATCACCAAAGGGTGACATTTGACATTATCCTTTAGAGAAACAAATTCTTCAAGTATAGCTTGACATGTGGCTCCTACAGTCCACTGTACAATGGCACTGGGACTTGCCATTGAAAAAGACTTCCTTTCAGTTATCTGGCCCCATATATTTTTATTCTGCATTCTATTTGGTTCTTCTGCCCATTACATTAAAAGGAAAAAAGTCTTTTTAGGAGTCTACAAGGCACATGGCTCATCTTGTTACAATGTGCTACCTATTGGACCTGTTGAAATTTTATCCAAGAATCAAAATTTCTCTTCTGTCCAGACCTTCTGTGTCTTTGATGGGAGAATCGCAGGGAGCCAATCTATATCTATTCATGAAGGAATGAATTGTAACCCCACTGAGTTCTTTCTAAGTGGTGTTGCGAGGGCCCAGGCAGAATACACACTGCAAAAGCCAATAGCGTTCTAGCAAATGCTATCAACAAAGGGGAGCAAAATAGATGATACAGAAAATGCTATCAATAGAATGTGAAAACAGTGAAGTGCACAAGAGAATGGGGACAAAAAAGGTGAAGGGGAAGAGGGACAAATTTAAAATACTGTGAACACCCAAGTAAACTGTTTTAATTTAGAAAATGAAAAATTGTACTTACCTAACTGCCATCCCCAAGAAATTCTACATGGAAATGTCAAGACTGTAAGAGATTTTATCCTCCCTACACCTAGGAAGTTAGCCTGACACTTTCATGCATCCTAGAATGTTGTCACATTCACAGTGGGAAGTTTGAAAGAAAGGCAATTGTGCTATTAATCACAAAATTATTTAGAAGTTTCCTTTTTTAAAAAAATTAAAAATACCTGTAATTGATACATTCTTGACTAAAGGAAAAAAAAAACTTTATACATTTGTGCTATTAGTTGTAGAATTTTCTTTATCAGTAACACTGATTCATTTTGGTTTCATATTTAATGCTAAAAATTCTGAGGTTAATTATTAGGTTTTACTTATATCAAAGATGTTACATTGCTCTAAAAGCTTTAGAATTTAAGTAATTCATTTGACAGAAATAGGCAATATGAATTAAAATTAACAAAATCATGTTTTTAAACATCTTTTTATGATAGTGCATTAGTTTTAAAATGTGTTATTTGGTTGAATACATATACTGAAATTGAGAAAGGAGTCCAAAGTGTAACTACTAAATATTGTAGAAAACATTACATGTCAAAGAGAAATCCTGTCTTTCAAAATTTGCCAGTGTTTTTAACTATCAAAAATACAACTAGGACAATTAAATGTGTAATTTGAAAGGTCAGACTATTTTTAGGTATAAGAATTTTATCTGTTATTATTCTTTTATTCTCCCATGAAATTCTGAATATCAGCCGTCCTCACACTTTTATAACCAGCACAGTCAAGTTGTTATATCTGTATGGATGTGTGTGTGTTTGTGTGTGTGTGTGTGTGTGTGTACTTTGTAGCTCATATACTTTCTTAGTCATGATACAATAAATTTTTTTATTTGAGGGTATTTTGGGGCATATATATATATATTTTTTTTTCTTGTATCAAGGCCCCATAAGGGCAGAGGCTTGTTTATTTTGTTCACTTCTTTTAGTGGCTGGCAAGTAACGGGAACAAATTTTGTTAAATAAACAAATATAATGATAATGGTGTGTCAATGAAATTGTACTAGCATCAGATAAATTTAGAAAAATGAATATATTGATTTGAAATCTTGGATCTGATAATTCAAATAGGTCAAGTGGTTTCATATTTCTTTTCTATTAATTATTTCCCCAAATATATACTGGCATAATTTAGCTCTATTCTTTGTGGTGTATTTGAATAGAAAGATGGTGAATGGATTATAATTTCACCAAGTCGTGACCCTTGGAAAGTTTAGGGAATCATTTCTACCTCACTTGCAAAAATGCTGGCATTGTCATTCTTTCCTTTGATAAACTATTTTACTTATGCTACATTAAGAAAAACCTGGAACACTCCATTAAAGTTTAGTTGGAAATAATGATTTAACAGATATAGAGACAGAAAGGTAATATTTATTTAATTTTGACAATGTTTTATTTTAATTGTAATAAATTAAAATTAAATTAGAAATCAACAAAATTAACTTAATTGAGTACATCTACAATAGACTTACAAATTCCTATGCATCTACAGTGTCACTATATCACACTCCAATAGTTACTGACATATGCAAAGGAGCTGTGGTGATTCCAGAAGCTTTTCTGGAAAGAATAGTAAATTAAATGTTTTCAGCACTGTCTTCTTTCTGTGTTCTTACATTTCTATATTAACAAAGTGAAGCTCACACATTCTCCCTCACACTTCTTTTTCTCCTGGTATACGGCTTGATTCCAAGTATAAATCATTTATGTGAATGACATGACCGTGGGTTTCAACCTGCTTCTATGTTGTTTTCAGAAAATTCAAGAGAAATGAAGAAACAGATTTCCTTCATTATTTGAATTGACATAATAGAAAATATTTATGCACACAATTCATAGTTCCATCATTTATTCATTAAATTTTCTAATTTTTTTCTAACTTTGAGAATGAAATTGCTTTTCTTTGGTCATAAAGAGTTACATTAAAATATATTGAAGGAGGTAATCATTTAGGTAGATATCACATTTAGAAATTATCCACTAATAAAATATTTATTTTCAAACATAAGTAACAATAAAGTGTTTTTTAATACTGGCAAATTATGCTTGAAAGGAAATATCTATAAATTTTAATTATATAGCATTCCAAATATTTATTCAAAAATAATAGAATAAATAGAATACAAAACATCACACATTATCACAATTATGTAAAAATGCATGGAGAAAAATTAATAGAAAGAAGTACATCAAACTATAAACTGGTTGTTTAGTGAAATAGATATATTTTTCTCTTTTGACTATTCTTATCATTACTTTCCCTACAATTTAAAGTATAATTTTATAAACATTACAATATATATTTAATTATAGAATCCAAATTTAATTCTTTAATTGCCTTTTTTCACTTTAAGTTTCTTCTCAATTATCTGCTTATTCCTTTCTATTTTGATTCTTTTGCTTTTGTGAGAGGTGCTATTTCCTCTATTACTCTTTTTCATTACCTTTTCAGAATTCTTTTTGGATCCCCATGCCTGTCCTTGTTCCTTTTTCCTCACCACCACCATCTTTGGGAACATCCTGGTTCATCGTTTTCATCTCTGTGCTTGATGTTGTGGTTCTGTCAGTTTGTACCCACAATCAACTTGCTAAGTCTTTTTCCTACCCTTCAGCCTCCCTTACTGTTAAAGGTAGTATTTTAAATTAATAGCAAACAAATAGCTCATTAATGATGTGATTCATCATCTTCTAATCTCTTTTCACAAAGATCTTTTACAGCAATAGATACTCTGTGGACTCTGAAACACCCGTGGAATTTTCTTTTTCCACATTTACCAGAGGGCACTGGGCAGCTTGCCCCACATTTGTAGTATTTAGAAGTTAATATATGTTCTTTCACTCTTCCTCCTTATCCTCCACTTTCTATGTCACTTCACTTTTTCCTTCTTGAATGATTGGATCAAAAACATCATCCTATGTTTTATTTTTCCAAAAGTTTGAAAACTCTCATACATGGTCAAACATGGTACCAAGAGAACACCTTGATTGAGAAGCCAAGCAATGCTGCATTTAGAATGTGACTTTTAAAGCAGGCAGATGTGGGTTTAAATCCCAACTTTGTGACTCTGAGCAAATGAACCAATCCTTCTCCCCATAATCCTTGCTCACTTTTGAACAGGAGCAATCATGTTTCCATAGTGTGCTGCAAACATCAAATTAAAGATAGTGAGTGACAGTGTTCTGTAACCTCTGGAAACTTCCACCCTGTGTTCTTTACCATTTCATCCAAACTTACCATTTTTTCTCTTCTCAATACTTTCTATTGTCTTTGCTGACAAACCCTATGTCTCAGTAGCAAGAAAGAGAAGATGACTGCCTGAAAATACCATGTCTTTCTAGTTATCAGTCCTTTTTCAGTTTGGAAAACATTTCCTTATCCTTCAAATCTCAGTGACAATGTTGGCATCTCCAAAACCCTCTCCCCAGTGTTCTCTGAATCATACCCTATCCATGACTGGGTTAGGCCATATTCCTGCCCTTTGAACTTTCTCTGTAGTTCTCTTGTGATTTTTTTTTACCTATCTCATCAGTTCTGTAAGATATGAGCCCTTTGAAGGCTGAGCCTTTGTGCCTTATCTCCATACCTCAGTGTCTGATCAAGTATCTGCTGTGCCGCAGACACTCTGTTCACACTGGATGAATGAATGAATACCAATGAAATTGCTTGCATCAGAAGATTTTTTAATCTTATCTTCAAATAAATACATTGAACTGAACTACAGAAAAACATTAATTATTTCATTAATCCTCTTCTGCATGGGTATGACACATTTGCAATCAAGTGTCTGATTCCATAGTCACTTTCTTTCCATAGTCAAAGAACACCATGCTATTAGCAGTCCTTTCTTGTCCTGAAACAGTGTTACACTGATGTGTCGGGAGAAAGATCATGGATTTTCTGGATATCATTGAGTTAGGTGACACAGAAAAAGAAAAATATATTAGATAAATGTTAAACAGTTAATACAAAAATGTATAAATTCCAGAAGAGAATAATTAGACAGAAAACAGTAAACCTACAGAGAGGAAGGTGAAATAATTACTGTTCACTTCCATACAGTTCCTTGAATTGGATTCACATTGAGCTAAGGCTATCTGAATTAGAGGCAGATGTATAATCCAAACCTTGTGCAGCATACAGAATCAGATTGAGTGCTTGAGTGTCTGCACCCTAGGAAATTGATTTGACGACTATGTCAATTACTTCTGGCACCAAACTTTCTGTGGGTTGCATTACAACTGCTCTTTTGGTCAGCTGTGACAGCTTCCCTATCCATGCCTATTGTTTTAGATTTACTTACTGCATCGGCGATCATAAATTATGGACTTTTTTGGGGGCCATCTGGAAACTCTGGTGTCATGGTTTGGGTCACTTTTGATTACTTGCTCTTATTCTCAGCTAATGCCAAGGCTGATGTATCTTGAATTATGAAAGACTTCCGCCACAAGCTAACCTGTTTGTGAGTAAGCTTTCAGCATCTACATATGTTTATTTTATCCAACATAAAACTGAATAAAATAAAGTGTATTTTCCACTTCTCCAGAGAATTATTTCTGTGCTTGTGATACTGAATTTTTGAAGCTCACAATTTGTCTAATAATTTACTTGGTAACTTATAGAATATTTTTATTATTCTCACAAGGTTATCCTAAATAGATCATCCTCTCTCTTTGGATGTTGAAAATGTAATTTTCCCAATAGTTTCACCCAATCTCAATTTCTATTTGGAATATTCCATTGTGTATTATGAGCCTAAAGTTGGGCTGAAGGTTTTTTTCTTTTCCTTAAATAATGTCTTAAACAATGAGGCAAGCACACATTTAACCTCTCTTTATTCTCATGTTCACTATTCTAATGACTGGGGATAAGGGCTGCAATATTTTCCTGACAAGTTGGCTGGAAAACATCTCAGCAGAGTTTTTTCTCCAAACAAAGGACGCTGATGCCCACCTGTGTAGATAGTGTCAGCAGATTACTTTCCTTTTATGCAGTTGGTTCACGGGCAGCCTAGATCAAATCTGAAACTGTGCTATCGAGCAGTTTATATCCAGAAAAGCAATTTGAATGTTGGAATTTTGTTGAATTTCCCAGACCACAGCTGCTTGCATCTGACATCTGCTTCAATTTTATTGAGCAGCCAGTGACTTTTTTTCTGGCAATCTCAAGACTGAGTTTTGTATGGCTGCATTTATATCCATTTAGTCCTCATCATGTATCCCTCTCTAAATAGTGTAATAAACCACATTACAATATTCACTGTAGAATCCTGCCTGGTCTCCACTTTTTCTCAAAAGCAAATCCCACCTTCATTGTTATTGGGAGACTCTATTTTTCTACAACTTTTCACTATGCAATAAATTTCATTAACTGTCATTAGAAGGAGGAGCCACTATCAGAATGGAGACAAATGAAGTTAAATTGTTAGAATTTTCTTACAAAATAAATCACTCTGAGTCTTCAGTATATATAGGATTAATATATGATTCTCTATTAAAGTACCCTAGTAGGCTGTAAATATGAGAGTAGATTATTTTTCTCTAAGACAACGCCTCAGTAAATGTGGTCTAATTAACTCTGCATCTTGTTACACATAAACTACCCTTTCATATTTTTTGACAGTAGTGCCTACCAGCATATTGTGACATCAATTCACATCAGATCACCTTCCATTATATTAGATATACAATGCCCCAACAAGACATGATTTGACCAAAGCAACATTGGTAGATATTTAAAAATTTGTGTCCTATTGTTGCCTAACTACTACCTTTTCAAAATGCAGAATGGCACAACAGATCTGTTAAGCAGGGAATCTGAGTTTTGGGGTTGTGGGATGTTTTAGCCATTGCTAATTGTTAAGTGATTTTGTAATCTAACTCTAAGACACATAGATACATAGATGCAGTATTAACATGTTGTCTTTTTTCTAGATCATCTAAGTGAAACACCTTACAAGAAAGCAAAGAATAATATTACAGGAACATTTTGATTTGTTATCTAAAAGAAGTATAAAAAAAGCATTTTTTCTTTGTTATTAAAAGGGTGATTATTAGTCCAGTTGCACTTTTGCTTTTAAAGAAAAATATAACAACAGATGCTGTTGGTAAGGTGTGATATTACTTTAGATGTGTGCTTGCTATATTCTCATCTTCCTTTTCCTTCTTACCTATTACACTGCTTATGTACAAAGAAGGGTGATGAAAACTTTAACTGACTAGTGTTGTTTTGGTCAGAAAGCTCCCAAAAGAGAGGATTCTTTGATTGTTAGCTACATGTATTTGAAGTCTTTATTTTGGGCATTTTGGAGCAAGATAATCAGGGCATCTGCATCTGAGAATTTCATATATGTATAATAGGTCTTCAAAATATGCCAAGTTGAAAAGGAGAAAATGCAATACCAAGGGGCTTCCAGTAATATGATCATATTTTACATTTTCACAACTGTGAATAAATGTGCAAATCTAAGAAAATAAACTGGTAGAGAAAGATCTGAATTTTAAAATGAGGTGTACCAAGTAATATCTAATTTATGAACAGTAATAGTTGCTGCCAAACATAAATCAATACCAACAAAAAGAAAAATTACTTTCTGAGGTGGAGAAAACTTTAAAAGCAATTTTTTTGTTTGCTTATTTTAAGCTCACCAAAATAAAGTACTGACAGCATGTCAAAAAGAAAACAAGCAGAAAGTCTGATTGTTGGTGAGCATCAAAGAAGCAACTGTGAATGAAAAAGTGAACTCAGTGAGTCAGAGAGACATCAAGGAAACACATTATAATGCTGTTTAACCTTTTGTTAAGATTGCTATTGTATGGCAATGCATAAAACAGTGGATATTGGGCTCATTACATCAATACTATCGTGGCACTTTCTGAGGTCACACCAGTAGTCATCTTTTATTCATGCTGTCACTAGGAGTGGAAGTTATGCTAATAGAGTTGGGTCAGGCACACCAAGGCATAAGGAGAGGTTGAATGTAAATCCCAGGCTGCAAACTCATCAACAATCCCAACTGCCGTGATGAAGCTGCACCAAACAAGGGCAGAAGGGCTCACTTCTAAATCTTTGTCCTCTGTCTCTCAGATGACCAAATGGCAGTCAAATCCCATGTGCCCTATTCACTCACCCTGCCATTCATTCATTCATTCATGTCCATTAACAAAATACAAAGGGAGAAATAAGAATTCTTGTGTCAACTTTCTTCATAAAAATGTGTATCTTTACTGTTTCTAGAGTTTTAAGAACCATATTTGGGTCAGATTTGTGTTCAGAGAAGTGTGAAAAACATAAACAAATTTATAGTTTTTAAAGAACGTTTTCTCATTAAAAAATTTACTATTTTTTCTCACTCCAGCAGTTCAACAATTTCTACCATCTCAGCAAAATAAAGCTTAAATTATTCTATAGTCTTTCTTCATTATCTTATGTTGTGATAAATGACTGAGAAGGTATCATTCAAAAAGAGGCATTTCAATGGGCTTCACAAGGTTATTGTTATGCTCTTTCAAAATACTATGCTACAGTAAAAAGAATAGAATGTCTAGGATAAATAAAGATTTTGAAAAGATTTATTTGTAGTAAATCATGTAAAGATCTTTAAAGAGTTTAAAGAAATAAATCAATTTCCCTCTAAAATGAAATATCTCCATAAAACAAATTTTTAAATATATACAAACCATAATTTTATGTCTCACTGAGCACAGACACTATATAACCATATATATTCGTTACATGTGACTCTATTTAATTGATAGAGTAAAACATGGTTCTTTTAAATTAAATGATTATTACATAATTAAAAAATAGTTGGATCTTTGTTTTTAATTTTCAAACCAAAGACTTAGTAATTTACTTTTTAAAAGATACTTTAAAAAGAATTGGTCCTTTAAAGTATTCTGTAGACCATTATAAATAAATATGTGATATGAATGAATTCATGTTAGAGTTGATGATAAATTTCAGTGCTCATATTACTCTTATCACTTATATGAATCTAAATAAAATGTCAATAGGTATGGAATATACAAGGAAGCAAACACTGATAATAACAAAACCAAGCTTGTCAACAACAGTGTTAAAACCAATGCACTTAATTAAAAAAGTGAAGTCAATTAAAATCAAAATAACAGTGTGGCATGTACAAATGCTGGAATAATCATCAGGCCTTGCTGAATAATGGAAGAGTATAGAATTTTTTTAATGGAACAGCAGGGGTGATACATTACACAAAGCAACAATCTACAACAATATGACAATCGAATTACTTCAGCCCCATTAGGCAGGTGCAGAGGAATAATTAACATGAATTTTTTCCAGTGAAAAGGCAAAAAAATAAAAAATAAGGAAAACACTTTGTTTCTCTAAAAACCCTGAATTTTACACCTCCAGCCTACCTTGTTTTAAAATGATAGAAGAAACCTATGATTTTTAAAACTGGGGTTTATAGACATAGGAGTTTTCTGTTTATTGCCTACACAAACTGAGTAATAAAGGAAAAATATATATGGAACTCATATGGTAAAATGTCATGTTTTTAAGTATACTTTGCCTGTATGTAGTACTTTTTTTTAGGACTTAAAAACAAAATAATAAAGGATTTGCAATAGTTTCTGGCTGTCTAATCTAATTCACATATAAAAGGCATCCCATAAAGCCCTAAGCAATATTTGTTATCTTATTTCCAGCTCAGATTCAAAACAAACTGTGACCTCCAGTTAGAGCAAAGAGAGAGTCTGTTGACTAAAATGCCAATAGAAGTGAAAGCAACTTCACAGTTCTTCACGAAGGGCAAGGATTTTAAGATCTCTTTGCTACTTTTACTGACAAAAATATCATCCTGCTTTAAAACAGTTGTGACAGAAATCTCCTTCATTTACTTCTAATAGGAACCATTTAATTTATACTGAGATAAGTGGCCTGTATCCTTAAAGGACTGAAATTTTTCATTTCTTGCCTTACCATCAAGTAATTACAAAATGAAAATTCTTCATCCTCAAATGACCTCACCAATTTAAATCAATCTGAACCTGCTGATCTATTCAGGATGGATGGTTTGAGTTGAAAAATATAATTGTTTGTGCTTATAGTACAAGAACTTTTACCTTCAGGCTTGAAGCACTTTCCTGGTGTTCTCATTAATCCCTGTTTGGCTTCTAAGGAAGCATGTCCCTCAGTTTGAAAAAAAGTGATATCAATCCAATAGGTAGACATATGCTCCTCAAAATCATCGGTAGAATCAGGAGAAGGAAGAGAACAAACCCACAGGTCCTTCCATTGCAACTTTTGTTGTTTGGAGTGTAGAAATGTCACTTATACTAATGGGAGGCTACGAGGGTGACAGTATAAGAAGAAAATAATTGCTCTCACGTAGTCACTGTTTTGCAATTCTAAAATAAACTTCTTTTATTTCTTCCCATGATCCACTATGAGAAATAGAATTACTAAAGAAAACTTTTTTTGTTGCTTTTATTTTAGTTTGGCTCATTTTTAGTAGGAGAAACAAAGATTCTCACAGGAAGACTTCAATTCCCCATTATCATGAATTCTCAATTATCCAAAATCTGAGGCTTGAATTGGTATGATATCAAGGATTTTACACATAAAAGTTTTATCCTTAACATGAGAAATACAATCAAATATTTTCCCGTGAGATTTGGAACTGAAAGTTGGGCTTTTTGTCAAAGCGTTTCTTTATTTCCTAGCACATGACTTAACAAAATTTTAGAATAAATGTAGTTAGGCATGTTGAAAAGACAGTTAACTATCTCATAACTATCTCTTCTGAAACATTGCATACAGGACACAAAATTGTTAAGAAAGATCATCTGTGTTGATACTGGGCTAACAAAAGATCCATTGAGTTTAACATAAAGATAAATATCATATTTTAAGATGCAAAATATTAACATTCAAAATTTACTTTTGAAATACAAGTATGAAAGTAGAAAAAAGCATAAACAAGTGTTTATAATAACTTAAATACATCGATATGTTAGGGTAATTCAGTTCTAAATAGAATTATGTCTCCTGTTGGCTTGTGGTTTGACCTGGTACAGTGAGAAGACTCACAGGATCCAATTACATCAGGTCATAAAACTGAATGTGTGAGGGCAGATTAATAAGAAATGGCCACAGTGTAGAAGTGGCCATGGATATGTGGATGGATTGAAGGACTGGAATTCTAATCATATGTGTGCCCTAAAGAAATGTGACAATTTCTCTCTTACCAGTTCTTGATGGCCTTCAAGAAGTTGATGCTGTTATACTGTATTATGTTATTTTGAGTCAAGCGGATGCAAACAAGAATGGTACAATGACTAACAAATCTTCACGCAGCTTTATGATGTGAAACTCATACCAGAATCTAATAAACACCTTCCTAGAGATTTAACTATTGAGTAACCTCATTTCTATTAAAATTCTTGATACTCAGTGAAAATTTTGAAATACCCTACTTATTGGCAAAAATGACTTATATTTTAATTTAGTCAAATCAATCTATCTTTTAAATATAAAAAGCCCGGGGTTGATGAGATAGCTCAGCGGCATAAGCACCTGCCTGGCAAGCATGAGGTCCTGAGTTCGACTCCCGGTACCCACATACGAAAAAAGGGCCAGTGATATCGCTCAGTGGCATGGGAGCCTGCTGGCGTGCGAGGTCCTGAGGTTGACCTCCAGTACCCCCCCAAAAAAGAAAAGAAAAGCCCTTATTTACTCAATTATTTATCTTCATTTCCTATAAAATCCTAACATATCTATATGTGAAAAGAGTGCTTAATTGAATGAAAAATAAATCAGAACAACCTACAGATATTAAAAGAGAATCAACTCAAATAACCACTTACCTGTTGAAATTGGCATACATTTTGCTGCTTCTCTCAGGAAGGAAAAAGTAAATATGACAGTAGCATGTCCTCATATGTAACTTCAGTCCAACTATGTTGGACAGTTCCATGCAAACTTGGAATCAAAATGTTACCATTCCATGTTGAGGAGGAAATAATACTATCTCCAGGTATGAATAAAGGATAAGTAACTTGCCAAAATTTTACAGAAAAGTAAGTGACAGAGCTGGGATTTCAATACAGTAGATTATATGACCTTAGAACCTCAAGTCTTAAATCAGTTACATAATGACTTCTTTAGAAGAACAGCAATTTTATTTGTCTAATGACTTCTTGTTTAAAGAAAAGAGCTTCAGATTTTGTTATTTGTTATAATTAGGTCTCACTGATGCTTCTCTTTCACAAATGGTCTGCTAAAACTTGATGGAGTTTATGATCCATAAAGTACTCTTTGATGATGGATTAGATGAAAATTGTCTACATGCACACAATGTTTCATTGGAAAATCCTAAAGTTCACAGTATTATGCATCAATTTGAAGGTGTTTTGTGATTGCTTAGAAATGATACATGAAGGTGGATTCACAAACTGTCCTTCGTTGGGATTGCTTCTACCTAACGAATCAGGAATTTCAGCATTTAGAAATGATATGCATGTCTGAAAGGATGGCAAGATGATTATGCCAAAGGATTAACTGATAGGTATCTAGGAAAAGAAACATTCTTAATAAAGTATATAACAGGAAACAAAACATACAACCATTGCTCATTCCACTGTCAGAATGGACATTATTTTTGTTATTTAGATTTGGTTTCCGGACTATAGTTAAGAATTTTCATCCAATTCCTAAGACAAAAAATACTTCCTCTTCTTCCTTTTCTTTCTTGTCTCCCCCTCCTCCTCTTTCTGTTCCTTCTCCCCCTCTCAAACACATACACATTAGGCATTAGTATTGAGAGAACTGCTTTGAGACTTGCGTCAGGCGTTATAACACAAGGTACAGGAGGAGAGCCCATCCTATTTGAAAGGGCATAGTGACGCACAGAACACTTAATGGCCTAGGGCCTGCTATATTTCTGACACATGAAGGTCTCAGCAAGGACAGCCCAGCCTCATAGGCTGTTGTAGAAACCCCTTTGCATGTGCTGTGAAACATAATAGCTCTGGGTTGTTAGTGGACACTAATAGTTGAGGCAGTGTTACAAATGTTTCCCAGAGATTCTAAGGTTTATGTACCTCAATAGGGCTCATTAGCAGAGAGCTGGATGATAGAGGACGAAAACAGATGTTGTCTAAAATTTTGACCAAATGTAAAGCTATGGCTGAGAATAAGCTCTTATCAAAGTTCTTGTCTCCTAAAAATGTGAAAAATGCCAACTAATTTTTTTTATAAAAGCGAAGTTTGTATCTTTTGAAGTTGCATTCAGTTTGAGATTATGCTTTTACTTTTCTTTTTTGTATTAATGGAAATATTTAAAATTTATAAAATGTTACAATTACAACTAGTAGAATTAATTTTTAGTACCTTTAAATGGGAAAATTTTTTTTCTTTACATGGGAAAATTTAAAAAATTTTAGCCTGATATTAACCACTCTTAAAAAGGATAGCAAATAATATATTTTAAGGAAAACATTATAATTTTATTATTTTAATACAACTAAATTTTAATTAATATACATTATTGATGCTTTTAAATAACATTTTAATTTAAAATTTTTGAAATCTCTTTTTACATATGTGCTGTATTTGGCTTTTTTGTCTTTTGCAAAGTTTCATTTTAACGCAATTATAATTCCTATTGGACCAGTCCCATATCTAGCTATGTTACTTACAGAAATGCAATTAATTCATTTTCTTTAAAACATGAAAATAAATATTCACAATGTTTCTAGTGGAAATTATATAAATTAATATTTTTTTTTACCTTGGAAAATGATCAGTTTATATACATTATTTAGTAAATGCATATTTTCAAAGAAATATTTGCCAAACACATCCCACCAAGAATATAAATAAAACATGCTATTCTAGAGTTATTTTTTTGAAAACTAAAGCATTTTAAAATATATATAACTTTCTAACTTCACAAAAAAACATAGTAGATTAAAATTTTCTATATGATTTGAAAGACACAAGGGAAGTGATATAATTATTTTAGCCCACTACTAGTAAGTTTTTACAAACTGTTAGATTTCAGTTCATTGGCATTGTTAAATTTTTTGGGGGGTGGGGAGGTTATTACCATTGTATTATCATTAATATGACAAGTAAAAATAATATATATTTATGTTGAACAAAATGATGTATTGAAATATGTATGTATGTATATATTTACTATGAAATGGCTAATTCAAACTATTTAATATATGCCTATCTCACATATTTATTAATTTTTGTGGTGAGAATTCATAAAATCTATCCTTTTAGCACTTCCAAGTATAAAATTCATTGTTACAGAATAGATCTCCTGAACTCAGTCCTCCTGCCTTACTGAAATTTTGTGTCTATTGACCAACATTTCCCTAATTTCCCCAAAGCCCCATCGCCTAGAAACAACTTTCTCCAATATTCTATGAGTTCAATTTATGAAGCTTTTGTATATAAGACAGATTATGTGATACCTGTCTTTTAGTGACTGTTATTATCTTTTAATTTTTTGGCTTATTGAGTGCATTCTCTTCTTTCATAAACTGTCATTCTCTACAGTGCTCATATCCCATAAGGATATTAAATATGGTTATTATTTTTTCATTGTTTACTAACAGCTTACCCTAAGAACATAGAATTGTGTAAATTGAAAATAATAGATTTGTACAAGTTCATTGATTATAGTTGCTTATATATTTTCTCTATAAACCAAGTCATTATTCTAAAGCTGTCATTGAATTTTCTGTATTATAACAAAGCAATCTTACTCCAATGATAAGAGACATGATGAACAGAAATGAAAAATTCATTTTTAATCTTCAAGTTTTGGCTTTTCTTTCACTCTTTTTAAGATGTGTGTAGAAAAGAAGTCTTTATAGTGATGAAGCTGACCAATGTACCATTGGGGAAAAGACTCGTTTTCTTCAAGACTGAAAAAGGCAGATTTTGACACTTTAACTGTATGCGTAAAATTTATAATTAACTTCTAGAAATGAGCTTAAGTCTCTGATCAGTGATAGTGAAATACACCACACATATTGACTATGGATATATATTCCTTTTTAATTTGATATTTAAATCAAAAGTGATTTAGGCAATATGTAAGTGCTCACTACTTAGGGCTGCAAGCTTGTACGAGTCAACAATGACAGAGAGTGGTTTTCAAATTTAGTTTAAATCTGCAAATGAATCCTTTTCACCAACTCAAGCATAAAAACACCTTTTGTATAATTTGCCATTGAATGATTATATTCAATGGATTTCACTTGGACATTCAGAATTAAAGAGAAATATATAGACACATAGATATATATTCCAAACAAAACCATGTTAACCCTCTGTCACAGTGACAAAATACTTGAGAATAAATCCTAAAGGAGAAAAGTTTTACTATGGCTCACAATTTTAGAGTTTATAGACAACATGGCTCCATTGCTTTTAGGTCAGTGGTGAGACAGAAATATCATGGTGGAAAGGGATGGTGGAGGAAAGCTTACCTCAGTGTGGCCAGTAAAGAGAGAGAGAGAGAGAGAGAGAGAGAGAGAGAGAGAAAGAGAGACCCAGAGGCATAGACAGAGAAACAGAGAGAAAGGTGCCAGATACAAGACGTATTCCCCAAAATCATGCTCCTAAGACTCACTTTGTTCAGCTAGGCCCACCTTTCCATCATCTCCAAATAATGGCATCAAATTGTTAATCCATGTATGGAATTAATTCTCCAACGAAGTTACAATGCTTATGATCCAAGCACCTCTCCAGACTCCACCTCTGAACATTGCTGGATTGGTGATAAAGCCTTCAATACACAAACTTTTAGGGGAGGTATTTTAGATTCCAATCATAACAAAAACAAATTACATAATGCATAAAGATTGATGTAACATGACCAAATGGAAATTCAAGGATGGTTCACTCACCATTGTTTGGATTTAGCCTATTTATTTTGTTAAGTTTTCTAAATCTTTGTTATATCTTACTAATAATATGAAAAGTATTCCTGGAATGCTATTGTTCAGATTAATGTTTACCATATATGAACAGATCATCCCCAGAAGAAAACAATACAAAAGAATGATAACCCTCTCCAAAAAGGAAACATGAAAATAATATAATCATGAGAAACCATGTTTTACTCAATAGATTAAGAAAATTGAGAAACAATGTCAATTGCTTGTATTGGTGCATGAGAGTAGTAATTATATCATGCATTGCTGATGGGAATGTGAGTTGCTAACCTACTCTTTTCCCAGGAATCACACAGTTTATGTTGAAATATAAAATGCAAACATTAAATCTAACAGAAAATTGAGGAAAAGAAAAGCACTTAAACAGTACTTCACAAGAGAGGAAATCTGAATAACAAACTTGTGGGCAAGTGGTAGGAATATATATTATGATGAAGTTTAGAGAGCAACTTGGAGATTATCTAATAAAGTTAAGAGTGCATATAAAATTCCACTCTTTTGTATGCACTAGAAAGCTTGCACAAACACACAAATGGGTGCTTGCAAAAAAATTTGTTGTGGCACTGTTTGTAATTGCAAATAATAACTAAAACTATAAATGTCCTATAAATGTCCGATTTCTTATCCTATAAGAAAAGGATAAACCATGTATTAAAACTACATTGGAATATTACATGCCTCTGAAATAAAGAATTAGAATACCTTATAAAAATGAGATTGAGTGAAACAAGGTTGTATAAGGTTATGTACAATATTATTTATATTATTTTTAATACACATTTTTGGAAGTATTGATTATATTAACATACTGTTTATGGGCACATGCAAGTTAAGAAATTAAAACTACAACATTCAGAAATGCTTTGGCAGCCAGACTGACACCAGAACCCTGACACCCAGGACAGGCCGGGCTCCAGGTGTAGGGGCACACACATGACTTTGGCAGGCACACAGACCAGAACCTGGAGCCCAAGAAAGCCCATCCGGGCACTTGGAGTAATAGTGAGACCAGCAATGTGGAAATGTCTGAAGCAGCAGCGAGGAGATAGTAGCTGGGTTCTGGAGAACCCCACCAACAGAAGGCCAGTCCCATCCTCCACATCCTGAGGACAAGATCAGCTCCATACCCAACACAATTCCCATGGCAAACTTGGCCTGAGTACACAGCACATTTCTGGATCTGACATGACACTATCACAGAACTGCAAACATCAGAGGTATTTTACTACTTTTATTCTCCCTTGTTTGTCTAATTGGCTACCCCTATCCTGCCTGTTTGGAATTCATCCTGTTTTGTATTGTATTTTGCTGTTATTTTTCTTTTGGGTTTTTTTTTTTCTCTCCTCTCTTTCTTTGGTCTACTTTTTTTTTCTTTCTTTTCTAATTTTCCATTATCTTTCTTCCTTCTCTGTTTCACTGTTCAGGTTTCTTACCTTTCTTTTTCATTTTCTTCTATTTATCTCCATTCCTTCCTCAACTACTTTTTGAATTTAAACTTTCAGGTGAGTAAACACTGTCTCTTCCCTTTCTGATTACTCCTTCACATTCTGTTTCATTCTTTCCCTCCTGTGTCTTCCACTTTCCCAAAACCCATGTGATCATCCTTTGACCTCCAGCATTGACTCTACTATATTTGACTTCATTAATCACTTTATCCTGTCCCATACCTATTTTAACACCCCTAACCCACTGCAAAAGGGTAAAACCACTCCACTAAGGGGAAAAGCACTGTGTGCAAGTACATGGTATATGTTTGATTTTGCAATATAACTTTAGTGTTTGCTCCTGTGATCAGAGGTAGCAGGTTAATGGTTACCATAGTTTGTGAGTAAAGCTGTACTTGAAACTATTCTTACTACTAACTGTACTACTTTAACCAGGATGTCATACATGTTATAATTAGTTTTTCTCCCCTCTATGATAAAGCTGTGATAGTATGGGGTCATAATCACCACCACAACCCAGTACCAAAAGAATGGGAACTGAGCCAAAAAGTAACTTTGCATCCTTTATGAATTGGGAAGGTAGGTTTTTGGTATAGCTATAAAGAAAGACCTACATCTAGAGGACATCCCTGAAGAACAGACATCTCGTAGGGAAGCCTCAATACTAGTGAAAAAGCTATCATAAGAAATTGGCAAGCATCAATATAGAAAACAAAATAAAATAAAAAAGAGAAAATAGAAAATGACAAGATGCAGAAGCAAAATGCAGCCCCAGAGCACCAGCCCACCCAGGAGACTTGCAGAACACAATGATATAGATGAAATTGGAAGTCAAACACAGGAACTTTCTGAAATGACATAAACAGAGGTGAAAAAACAAGTGGAAAAGGCTAGAGAGAAAATAATCTCTCAGGAAATGATGCTTCAAATCAAGATAATAGCGAAGACACAGATCAAAGAATAGATGAGCTTAGAAAAATGATGGAAAAAGAAATGCCCAACATAGGAAAGAAATAGAATCAATGAAACAGATCCAAACAGAAATCCAAGATTAAAACCTCCACTGAAAATATAGGCAACAGAATGAATGGAGGAAAGAATAGAATTTCAGATCTTGAAGACAGAATTGGAGCAAGCAATCATGAAAAGAAAGATGTTTTAAAAATAGCAAGAGGGCCGGTGAGATAGCTCAGCGGCATAAGCGCCTGCCTGACAAGCACGAGGTCCTGAGTTCAACCCACCGTACCCACAAAAAAAAAAAAAAAAAAAAAAAACAAGAGACCATGAAAAATCAATCAAACAGCTACAAGATGACACAAAGAAGAATAACATAAGATTGATTGGGATCAATGAGAAAGCTGGAGACAGCACAAATGCCATAAAAAACTCTTCACAGAAATAATGGCAGAAAACTTCCTAAACATGAATAAATAATTGTACATACAAATAAATGAAGCATATAGAACTCCAAATAGCCATGACCAAAATAAAACTACACCAAGACATATAATAATCAAGGTTCCAGAAATTCAGCACAAGAACAGAATATTAAAAGCTGTTAGAGAAAAGAAACAGATCACCTATAAAGGAAAGCCCATCAGAATCACAGCAGACTTCTCAACACAAACCCTCAAGTCAAGAAGAGATTGGAGTGAAGTATTTCAAGTCCTGAAAGAAAATAACTTCCAACCTAGATTGATGTAGCCTGCAAAACTATCTTTCATAATTAATGGAGAAATAAGATACTTCCATGACAAAGAACAACTGAAGAAATTCTTGACCACCAAAACAACCCTACAAAGAGTAATGAAATATATTCTAGACATAGATAAAAATGACTACAATTCCAAGAACAACAACAGAAAGAAATTACCAAGCAGGGCAAGCAATTAAACAGAGGAGAAAGCAGGAAACCAGCAGCACCAAAATATGAAAAAGATAAGCCAATACATATCTGTTATAACATCAATGTAAATGGCCTCGATTCTCCAATCAACAGAAACAGACTGGCAGAATGGATCAGGAAACAAGATCCAACAATATGCTGTATACAAGAAACACATTTAACTCAAAAAGAAATTCGTAGACTGAAAGTCAAAGGATGGAAACAGACTTCCATGCAACAGGAACCCAGAAAAAGCAAGGGTAACTACCCTGTTTGCACACGTGAATGTTAAACCAAGAATGATCAAAAGAGATAAAGAAGGTCACTACATGCTTGTTAGGGGAAAACTTCAAGAGGAAGATATAACAATCATAAATATGTATGCACCAAATATGGGAGCACCCAACTATATAAGACAATTATTAATAGACACGAAAAATCAAATAAGCAATAACACAATTGTAATGGTAGAACTTAATACTCTTTTGTCATAAAGAGATAGATCAACTAGATAAGAAATCAGCAAAGAAATATCAGAACTGAACCAGACCTGTGAACAAATGGACTTAGTAGATATTTTCAGAGTGTTCCACCCAACATCTTTAGAATACATATTCTTCTCAGCTGCACATGGAACATTCTCTAAAATAGACCATATACTAGCCCACAGAACATGTTTAAGTAAATGCAAAGGACATGAAATTATCCCATGCATATTATCTGACCATATTGCAATGAAACAGGAAATTGATGGCAAAAGAAACTGCACTAACCCCATAAACACATTGAAGTTATATAACACCCTCTAAAACAACCAATGGGTTACAGATGAAATTGAAGAAATTAAACAATATCTACAACTAAACAAGAAAGCAGATACAACATCCCAGAATTTATAGAACACAATGAAAGCAGTCCTAAAAGGGAAATTTATAGAGGTGAATTCTCACATCAGGAAAACAGAATGAGCACAAATAAACAACCTAATGTTGCACCTCAAGCTTCTAGAAAAAGAAGAGCAAGACAAGCCCAAAGCCCATACAAGGGAAGAAATTATAAAGATCAGAGCAGAAATCAATGCAATGGAGTCTAAGAAAACAATAGAAATAATTAATGAGTTATTAATTATAACATTATAAAGTTATTAATTATAAGTCATTTAAAGAAGAGTTGGTTCTTTAAAAGAATAAATAAAATTTATAAACCATTAGCCAACCCTATCAAAAAAAGGAAAGAAATTACTCAAATTCGTACACTGAGGAATGAAATGGGTGAAATCACTAGAGATCCTGTGGACATTCAGAAGATCATCAATACCTATTTCAAAACTCTTTACTTTCATAGATGGCAAACACAGAAGGAATGGACAGATTACTAAATATGTATGAGTTACCAAAGCTGAATGAAGAAGATATAAAGATTCTGAATAACACAATATCAGCTAATGAAATTGAAAATATAATTGAAAACTTACTGACAAAGAAAAGACCAGGTCCTAATGGATTCACTGCTAATTTCACAAGAAATTTACAGAGGATTTAATAACAATACTCAAACTCTTTAATGAAATTAAAAGGAAGAAATACTCCTTAACTCATTCCTGAAGGCAAGTTTTACCCTGATACCAAAATTAGAGAAAGGAAAGAGAACTACAGGCCAATCTCCCTAATGAACACAGATGCAAAAATCCTCAATAAGATACTAGCAAACAGAATGCAGCAAACCATCAACAAGATTATACACTATGACCAAGTGGGATTCATCCCAGGAATGCAGGGATGGTTCAACATATGCAAATCAATAAATGTAATACACCATATACATAGAGCAAAAGACAAAAATCACATTATCATCTCAATAGATGCAGAAAAACATTTTGACAAAGTCCAAAGATCATTCATAATAAAAACCCTACAGAAAATTGGAATAGGTGGTCTTTATCTCAATCTGATAAAAGCCATCTATGACAAACCAACAGCCAACATCATACTAAATGGACAAAAAATGGAAGCTTTCACTCTAAAGTCAGGAACAAGCCAAGGATGTCCACTACCACAACTCTTATTCATTATAGTTCTGGAAACATTAGCCAGAGCAATTACACAAGAGAGAGAAATAAAAGGAATAAGGATAGGAAAGGAAGAAGTTAAATTATCATTATTCGCAGATGACATGATACTCTAAATAGAAGACCCCAAAAACTCCACCAAAAGACTTCCAGATTTAATAAGGAAATCCAGGAGCTTGGCTGGATACAAAGTCAACACTCAAAAATCAATAGCATTCCTGCACACAAACAGCAAGCTCACTGAGAGAGAAATTAGGGAAATCATACCCTTCAAAATAGCATCCAAATATGAAATACTTAGGAATCAATCTAACAAAGGAAGTAAAACTCTATGTATTGAAAATTACAGTACCCTGAAAAAAGTGATTGATGAGGATATCAGAAAATGGAATAATAGCCCCTGCTTGTGTGTAGGAAGAAGCAACATAGTAAATATGGCCATACTCCCAAAATTGTTACACAGATTTAATGCAATCCCAATCAAAATACCATTAGCCTACCTCACAGAACTTGAGGGAACATTCCTAAAATTCATTTGGAATCAGGAGAGACCCAGAATAGCAAAAGTAATTCTGGGTAACAAAGGCAAGGCAGGAGACATCACAATCTCTGACTTGAAATTATACTACAAAGATACTGTGATAAAATCAGCATGATACTGGTAAAAAAAAAAACAGACCTGAGATCAGTGGAACAGATTAGAAGATGCAGACACAACCATAAGCATTCTCAGCCAACTCTTCTTTGAAAAGGAGCCAAACATGCTCACTGGAAGAAAGACAGCCTCTTTAATAAATGGTGCTAGTAAAACTGTCTGTCTATATGCCAAAGACTAAAACTAGACCCTTGTCTATCACTATGCACTAAACTAAAGTAAAAATGGATCAAAGATCTAAATATTAAAATAGAAATACTGAATCTACTGGAAGAGAAAGTAGCTAGAAATCTTGAAGACATAGGAGTAGACAGAGATTTAATGAACAAAAGACAAACTGCACAGGAAATACTCTAAAAAATCAACAACTGGGATCTCATCTTATTAAGAAGCTTATGCACATCAAAAGCAATTACCAACAGAGTGAAAAGACAACCCACAGAGTGGGAAAATATTTTATGCAACAGTCCCTCAGACAAAGGGCTTATATCTAGAACATAGAAAAAAGTTAAAAAATCTGACCCTTCCCCAAATTTAAAGACCAAACACAAAAATGGGAAACTGAGATGAATACGCACTTCTCAGATGAAGAAATACAGATAGCAAATAAATATATGAAAAAATGTTCTATGGCATTGATCATTTGAGAGATCCAAATTAAAACAATACTGAGATTCCATCTCACCCCAGAAAGAATAGTTGTCATCAAGAAATCAACCAATAAGAAATGCTGGAGGGGATGTGGGGAAAAAGGAACCCTTCTCCACTGTTGGTGGGAGTGTAGACTTGTGCAACTACTATGGAAATCAGTGTGGAGAGTCCTCAAAAAACTAAGATTAGAGGTCCTATTCCACCCAGCTAGTCCCCTTTTGGGTATTTTCTCAGAAAGAAAAACATTATACCACAGCTATATATGTGCACCCACGTTTATAGTAGCACAATTTGTAATAGCTAAATCTTGGAAACAACCCAACTGCCTATCAACCAAGGAATGGATAAAAAAGATGTATTTTTACACAATGGAATACTACTCAGCTATAAAGAAGGAGAAACTTGAAACTTTTATAGGGAAATGGATACAACTTGAGATCACACTCATAAGTGTAATTAATCAGTCTCACATGTGTAAACATTGTATTGTCTCCCTAGTGTAAGAAGCTGAAAGAGTAAATAAAATTCACAATGTAAAATAGATATTGGGAAATGGGAAGAAAATGTTCAAAAGGAAAGAAAAACAGGGATGTGGGAAAGGAGAAAAGAAGGAAGGGAAAAGGAAAAGTGAATAAATAAATAAATAAATGCATATATATATATATAGAGAGAGAGAGAGAGAGAGAGATAAAGATAGAGATAGAGACACAGAGAGACAGAGACAGAGAAAAAGATAGTAAAGATCTCCTAAATGTAATAATAATTAAGTAAGAAAAGACTAATCAACCAAAGAAGTCAGAAGACAAAAATATTGGGCCGGTGAGATGGCTCAGCGGCTTAAGCACCTGCCCGGCAAGCGCGAGGGCCCGAGTTCAACTCCCGGATCCCACACACGAAAAAGGGGCCGGTGATATCGCTCAGTGGCACGGGCGCCTGCTGGCGCGCGAGGTCCTGAGGTAGACCCCCCGGTACCCACAAAAAAAAAAAAAAAAAAAAAGACAAAAATATTACATCTTTAGTGAGAGGATAATAGTGAGTAGAATTGTCTACTAAGTAGGAATATGTTCCTACTGAGAATAAGGACCCCCAAAAGAAACATTCCAACATACAATAAATGCGAGTGTTGGCTACTGTATTAGTTTCCTAAGGCTATTGTAGCAAAGCAATACAGAGTGGATGGAAGAAGACAGCAAATATGTATTAGCTTATAGTTCTGGAAAATGGACATCTAAAAGCAAGGTATTAACAAGACTATTTCTTTGGAAACCTGTTAGGGGAGACTCCCTTCTTATGGCTTCCTAGCTTCTGAAGGTTTACAGCAATCCTCATTATACCTATGCTTCAGAACCTCCATTTCTCACCCCATCATCACATGGCATTATCACCTGTGTTTCTATGGCCCTGTATTTTCTCTTCTCATGAGGGCACCAGTCTTACTGGATTAAGAGATCACTCTGAAGAATTACAGCCTTATTTTAATTAATTATATCTGCAATGACTCCATTTAAAAATAAGGTCACATTCTGAGGTAAAGGTGGTTGTCTTCGATATATCTTTTCAGAGACAAAATTTAACCTAAAATAACTATTAAATTGTTTTCTAAATGATGTAATTTATGAAGAAGAAAACAATGACAGAATACCTGAGCTACAAGAGGAAATGAGGCGTAATTTTAAAAATTTATGCAAATATATACCTGAAACTCTAGACTTTAATGGCATATGAATCAGGAGAGGTACAACTGGAACTCAAGAGGCCTAAGTATAGTTTTAGGTGACAGAAATATCACTAAACTCAGATTTTGTTGCTGTAAATGTGCACGTAGAAGTTTTGAGGATGGTCACATAAAAATGCAAAAAGAAGTGTTTCCAAACTGGTAGTGATGGAAGAAGTGGAAAGGAAAGAATATATATAAACAATAAACTTAATTCAAAACAGGCAAAAAAAAAAAGAAAACAAAAAACATAAAGATGATGGGGGAATAATAAAAACAAAAATGCTAAATCAGAAGATAAAATACATCTAAATGGGCGAATAACCATTGCTGATACAAGTAGTCTAAAAATTCTATGTGTAAGACAAAGATTGTTGACCCAGAAAAATGAAAATAATATAAGTAACATACATGCTATATTTTGTATAAAAGAGATGCACCCAAAACAAAATATTAAAAATGTTTAAAATAAAAATATATTTTCAAAATATTGAAAATAAAAGTATATCTATCTATCTAGATACTAATAAACTACTAGATACTATCTATCTATCTAGATAGATACTAATAAACTACTAGATACTATCTATCTATCTAGATATACTAATAAAAGTATATCTAGTATATATATATATATATATATATATAAACACACACACACACATATATATATATGGAGAGAGGGCCAAAAAGAATGTGGCCAAATTAATGCTACGCAAAATACATAAACAAATATATTGCTTAGGATTCTCTAGAGAAACCAAATCAATAGAAAATTATGCAGGGGATTCCAAGGCCTGGAAGCTCACTAGAGGATTGGTGATGTGACTTTATGTTAGAAAGCTGAAGAAACTGTTGGCCGATGTCCAAAGGGAATGGCAATGAAATGCAAACTTGTTTGCGAAGGAGTTCTTCATAAAACGGCACATTTCCTTCTTCTTTCTCATTTTTATTGCATCTATGCTATAAGCCTATTGGTTGGTAACACCCACGAACAAGGCAGGCCTTCCTCTCTGAGTTTGCAGGCCTTCATGTCAATCATTTCTAGAAACACCCCTCAGGCACACCCAGAATTGTGCTTTACTAATCTGCTAGGTGTTTCTTGTTCCAATTAAGTTGACTTATCATGATTAATGGCACGACAAGATGAGGATATACTGATAAAATATGCCTCCAGAAGTATATAACAACTCTAAATGCGCATGTACCTAATAGTATTACTTTAAAACTGTAAAAAAAAAAAAAAAAGGCAAACATCATTATGGGTGCACACAGAAGTTGCCATGGGATGATGGAAAGTTTTTAACATAGCTCTTAAGGATTAATCAGTGAAGAAAATTAAATCTATGTAATTGAACACTATTAACAAGCTTTATCTAGTGGGCATATGTAAAATACAATATGAAGAGTGCATGAAAAATTATATCTTAAGCATGACTGTGAATATACATTCATTTGAAGCACATGAAACATTTATAAAATAGATCATTACTAGGCCATAAGGAAAGTACCAAAAGCATTTCAAAGATTTATTATCAAACTTAGACAATTAAATTATAAATAATTAGCATAAAGATAACAAGCTGCCTCACATATCTAGGAATTTTTTTTAATGTATACCTCTAAATAATCTGTGAATCAAAGAAAAAATAAAAATAAAAGTAATAAAAAATTGAGATGCAATGAAAGCAGAAATTAGAAGAAAATTTATAGACTTAATGTTTATATTAGAACTGAAGCTGATGTAAAATGGTAGTAGCATTTATCTGAAGAAGGTGGAGGTTAAAATAACAGAATAATCCTATGGAAATTGGAAGGAAGGAAGCATTAGTGAAATTCTTGAAACAAAATCTCCATGAAGATCAAGAAAAAATATACAAGCCAACAATAAACACCAAACAATATTCAGAATAAAAAGAGGACTATAGGAACAGATGGAGAAGAGTATTAAAAAATAAGAAGATATGAAGGACAACGTATGCCAATTGGTTAGGAAACCAAGATGCAATGGGAATTTTCCTAGAAAAATGAAAATAAATTTAACTTTGTCAAGAAGAAACTGTAAATCTAAATAATACATACAAACTGTAATTTAAAATATTTCTACAAAAATAAATTTTGTACTTACAAGTATATTTTAGAAAATATTTAAGAAACTGATAAACAGTTAAAATCATCAATAAACTCAGAGAAAAGACAAATAAATGACTTCCAATTTCATTATTGATACTAGTACCAACTTGTCACCAAAACCTGAAAAAACAAAACATAAGAAAGGAAAAATATAGGCCAATTTACAAGTAAGCAATGATTTTTAAAATCCAATAGTATTATTAGCATTATGTAAAAATCTTAGGAGCAAGTAAAAGTGTGATATGTTACAACCATTTATTCTATAAATGACAAATTGGTTTAACATCAGAAAATTTCCATTCCAGATTCATTTCTTAATGAAATTCACTCCATTACAGATTAAGGACATAAAACCCATAGCTCTTCTCAACAGAAGATCTATGTAGTAAAAGATTTGATAAATAATACATAGGTCATAAAAAAGAACTCTTAGCATGTAATGAAAGTACAGCATTGTGAAAAAGAGTATCCACAAAGCATAAATAAACAGAAACCATAAAATCTATGTCAAACTCAGCACTGAAACAGTAGAAGGCTTCAGCTGAAACTGGGAACAAGGAAGTAATTCTCACTCTCCTCACTTTGATTCTGTGTTGCTTCCAATATAACAACAACAACAACAATAATAGTAATTCCAAACAAAAATACATATAAGGTTCAAGGTTTAAAAACCTTTAAAAACTCATGGAAGAAGTTAGCAAGATTTCTAGAAATAAGAGAAATAGGCTGGAGATGTAGCTCAGTGGTAGAATGTGTTTGATTTGATCTTTAGCACAACAAAAATAAATAAGATTTCTGTAAGCCAACAACAAATGTTAGAAAATACATTTTATTATGCAACATCATGAGGAAAAATATAAGATATTGAAGAGTAGATCCAACAGAAATATAGCATTCAAAATACTTTTTAAAATTACCTAAATAAAAGAGGCATACAATTTTCATCTAAAGAATTCTCAATATCATAAATATTTCAATTGTTTTCATTTTGTAGACCCAATATAACTCCAAAGAATTAAGAACAAGGTTCTTGTCATAGAGCATGTAGAGCTGATTCTAAAATCTATGTGTAAGATCAAACAAAAATTTATAGTGAAAAGACTCCTAAATAAAAATAATAGAAATAATAAATAGAAAATAAGTATGTAGTACTTACTGTGCCCAACCATTGATCTAAAAGCTTTTCATTTACTAATTTATCACAATCACAAAAGTCTACAATGGATGTTGCATTATTTCTCATTTCATCTTGCAGTTGACTAATTGGGGCCCAGCAAAATTAAGTAATTTGCTCAAGTGACATGGTGACAGATTTATACCCAAATACAGACATCCTCTGTTATCCATGGGGATTGACAGCAACATGCTCTGGGGATACCAAGACATACAGATGCTCAAGTTCTTTATAGAAAATAGCATAGCATTTACATATATCTGGCACTCATCTGTCAATATATATTAAATTATCTCCAGTTTACTTATAATAGCTAACATAATGGAATTTCTGTCAAAAATTTTGATTTTATAGTGTCTTTCCAATTTTAAGAAAATCACCTGATTTGTCCTTTCTCACTGATGAGGTACATCTTTACAGTTCATATGTGCTCATAGAATTAACAGTCTCCAGCTGGGCATGGTGATGCATGCCTTTGTGATCCCAACATTCTGGGAGGCTGAATGGAAAGATCTTAAATTAGAGTCCATTCTGGCCAATTCAGCAACACTTTGTCTCTATAAGAAAGAAAGAAGGAAAGAAAGAAAGAAAGAAAGAAAGAAAGAAAGAAAGAAAGAAAGAAAGAAAGAAAGAGAGAGAAAGACAGAAAGAAAGAAAGAAAGAAAGAAAGAAAGGAAAGGTAGGAAGGAAGGAAGGAATGAAGGAAGGAAGGAAGAGAAAGAAAGAAAGAAAGGAAGGAAGGAAGGAAGGAAGGAAGAAAGAAAGAAAGAAAGAAAGAGAAAGAAAGAAAGAAAGAAAGAAAGAAAGAAAGAAAGAAAGAAAGAAAGAAAAGAAAGAAAGAAGGAAGGAAGGAAGAAAAATTGGTGATGGAGCTCAGTATGAAGGCTCTGAGTTCAACCCCAAGTACAACAAAAAAAGAAGGAAGGGTTGTAGGAAGAGAAGGAGGAAGGGAGGGAGGGAAGGAGAAAAATCAAAAGAAAACTATACCCCCAAATAATAAAATTTCTAGTTTTACAAGTCTAGGATTAAAAGATAACCGTGCTAGGATATTTAAAGATCTAATTGTGAAGCAGGAATTTAGGAGTGTTTTAAGGGAAATAATATCATTATACTATAGTTACACTAAGTACCTGATATGGAGCCCTATATCATATGATAAGAAAAAAAATCCTAAATATCTGCTTGCCAGTGATATTTCATGTCATTTTCCCTTTCTTATGTTCTACTGCTATTATTTACTAAATTAAGTATAAAATAAAGGAGAAAAGTAAAGATTAAGTAAAACTGTAAAAGTAGTCAAATATGTGACTATTTCTAATGCCCTCCCATCATGGAAACTGTTCCATCAGTGTGGGTAATGTGACTGGCATTTTCAAGTGTCTATTGGAGGCTGTCTTGATGAGCAACAAATGAACTTGGCATAGAAACTCATATCTACAAATTGTAAAGCCTCTCCCTCAGAGTGGTGGAAAGATTAGAAACAAAGAAAGAAAAGTAAAATGTTGAATAGGAGGGGTTATAGTGGACATCCTTGTCTTGTGCCTGATTTTAAAGTGAAAGCTTTCAGTTTTTGACCATTTAATATGATGTTGGCTGTTGATTTGTTATAGATGGCTTTTATCAGATTGAGGTAAAGAACATCTATTCCAACTTTCTGCAGGGCTTTTATTGTGAATGGGTGTTGGGACAAGTCAAATAGTCTTTCTGCATCTACTGAGATGACCATGTGGCTTTTGTTCTTTGTTCTGTTAATATAGTGTATTACATTTATTGATTCACATAAGTTGAACAATCTTTGCACCCCTGGGATGAATCTAGTTGGTGATGGAGTATAATCTTTCTGATGATTTGCTTTATTCAGTTTGCCAGTATCTTATCAAGGATTTTTGTATCTATGTTGTTTAGGGACATTGGTCTGTAGTTTTCTTTTCTGGTTGGGTCCTTCTCTGGTTTAGGTATCAGAGTAATTCGGCTGGGAGGGTTTTTATTTCTTCCATCTCAAGGCTCCATTGATTTGCCTTGGGCAATTTGGGAGTTATGGGTTCCATCTTGCTTCTGTGTTTTCTCATTTTCTGTTTTTCTTTTTGTTAATTTGTTTTCTGCATTGATGCTTGTAAATTACTGATGGTAGGTAACTTTATTGCTAGTACTGAGACCTTTTCAGGAAATAACTACTTTTCAGAGACATATTATAAGCAGAGCTAGCTTTTAGTTTTTTAATCTATCCTAATTTTTTAGAGATGAAAGGTTGTTGCCTGTTTGGCCTAACACCTAGTTCTTTGGTACTGGCGTGTAGTATTGTTGATGACCCCATACAATCTAGGTATTGACATATAAGGAAGATCAATAGGTCACAACAACCATGTCACATTGGCTAACGTAATACAATAAGTAATAACAACAGCATCAAGCACAGATTAGAACATGACATACTGTGATAACTTTTAATTTGTCAACTTTAACCATAGTCGCAATATTTATATTTATATAACAAGATCTAATACAAGTCAGACAATTATAAACAGTAAATATCCATGTAATAGAGTGATTTTATACCAAAGGGAGAAAGTTTAAGAGGGATAGAGGGAAAAAAGTAGATAAATAAAAGATGAAAAAGAGATTAGAAGCAAGGCTGAAGGTACAAGAAGGTTACCCAAGCCTTGGGAAACTGGTGAAGAAGACAGGAACGAAAGAGAGAAGGAAAAAAACAAAAACAAGGACAAAACAAAACAAAAAAAACTACAAAGATGGTTCACATTCATGACAAAACAAAACAAAAAAATCCAATAAAACACAAATGAACAACAACAACAAAAAGAAAGCAAAGAGAAAAGAAATTTTTTCTGTGATTTCAAGCCTGTGTTTATCTTCTGTTGTGTACAGTTTTGTGGCAGTGTCCAATTCAAGACATGACTCTGTTCTTGCTGGTTGATGAAAAAGGTCATCAGAGCACAGACCCATGCTAGATAATCTCAGCAAGCCTGCAATAGTGTTAGGGTGGGGTGTTGATTAATACCATCAAGGCTGCAGCAGAGTTAGGGCAGGGTGCTTGTTCTGGTACTTTCAATCCACAGAAGTTCAGATTGTTCCAGTTATCTGGTCATGGGATTTGGGCCTGAGTTGTTCAGGCTACAAAATTCTGAGTACCTCTTACCATTCTTTTTTCTTCTTTTTTTTTTTTATTGATACTGGGGGTCAAACTTAGGACCTCGCGTGCCATGCAGCTGAGCGATATCACCGGCCCTTTTATCGTATGTGAGTACCGGGAGTCGAACTCAGAACCTCACGCTTGTCAGGCGGGTGCTTATGCTGCTGAGCCATCTCACAGGCCCGTCTCTTACCATTCTGACTGTGGTTCTCTGACCCTGAATGTCTCCTGGGGTTGTCCCTTACCCAGTCACCATAGGATTTCAACACTGGGAGCTCTGAGATGAAGCCAACCCATGGCTGTCCTGAGTCCCATGTTCAGTTGGGCCCTCCCTAAACTGGCTTCCAACAAACACCTTCTCCAGGGGATATGGAAGTTGCATGGACTAGAGTCATTCACCAGCTGTCATAGTGTACAGCATCCACTGCTCCATTTCACTGGTGAGTTTCTTTCTGGAGGCCTATGGAGTCACCTGCCCTCACTCTGTCTCTGTAGAGTTGATCCTCCTTTTTAATGCCATGAGCTTGGAGCCAGGAGGAAAGTTCAGATTGCCCCCTTCTTTCTCTGTGTTGAGAGATGGCTCTTCTCTTTACCTGTGAATTCCAATTTTCCCTTCAGATTATTCCTGGATCCTGGGGATCTTCCTCCCTCCTTCTTTTCTTCTGCAATTGTTATTTGCCAGTGTCTGGATTCTGAATCTTGGAGAGGTTAAGTTTTGCTGCTTACCACTGTATCATCTCTACCTTTTTCTTTAGGAGGAAATATGAAATCAGTCAGGAAGTCTCTGCTGTGGTAAAAAAAAAAAACTGGAATAATAATGTCTGGATGCCTCAAAGAATCTTCATGTGCCTTACCTGGAAAATAAAATTCAGGCAAAACTTAGAGACATAGATCTGGTTCTTGTTACGGTTTGTGTCTAGATGTCGCCCCAAAGCCTCTTACAGTCATACGGCTTTTTCAGAAGTGGTTGAACCTAGATTGTATGATGCTAGGATTAAGGGTGTGTGATTAGTAAATCAGCCCACTGATTGGTTTGGCATAGTTCTGCAGAGGATTAAGGGTGTGAGTGGTACACCTGTGCTAGGGCAGGTAGCCTGCATAAAATATAAAGGACAGAAAGAATCTTGTCTCAGCCCCATTGTTGCTTTGCTACCTTCTAAACACATGAATATTTCTCCTCTGTGAGGCCTGTCTGCCACCCATGCTGCCTTGGAGCGAGATGATAGTGGACTGAAACCTCTACAAACTGTGAGCCAAATAAACAATTTCCCCTTTCACTTTGGGTGTGGATATTTTGTCTAAGCAACAAGAAAAGTAACAACAACAAGAAAAGATAGTTACAGACCACAATAGTAAAATGAATGCTTCCTACCTTTCTCTTCTCTACCCATTACTACCTTCCCCTATAAATTACCATTCCACTCATGGACCCATAATTTTATAATAAATATTATTTCATCCAAACGCTTTCTAGAGATGAGATCTCAGATTCTGCATACTCTGAAGCAAGCATGATAGACTAGATTTATGTATTTCTTCAAAACTCTATTGAGTGTATTCCTATGCTTTTGAGTCACTACTTATCCAGTCACATCATTCAGTTGCAATAGCGGAATTGTTATTTTCATATTTGAAATGTAGGGACTAATCTAGCTTATTTAGTAATTTTTCTAAAATCATAGTGGCCCTTTTGGAAATGAAAATAATTTTGTCAATAAAGTAATATATTTCTTTCAGTTTTAGCATAATGAAATGGTACAAATAACAGAAAGGGTGATGTCTGTTTAGTGAGATTATTTTAACTCCTTTTTATGTATTTATAAAATGCACTGTCTGGCAATTTCAACCCATTCCTGAGAGCATATAATCCTGAGGGTAAATTTAACTGGGAGACAGAAACTAGGAGACAATTCTGAGATATTGTGGAAGGTATAAAGGGATCAGCACCCCTCTTTTAATTCTCATTCATTATATCAGATGAAGAATCATCTCTCTGTCACCATGAACTTCTGTTTTAAGTCTTGAAGGAATCCCGTGGAAAAGTATTAATGTTTAAGGGTTTTCTACATGGGAATCTTTTACACCCTTTAAGATCATTCAGTAGAGTCAAGTTATATTTATGAACTCAGCTAAAATCTGTGGCAATGTAGTGTAAGACCAGGATTTTGGAGTGAGATAAATCTGAGTTAGAATTTTGGATTTAGCTACTTATGAGCTGTGTGAACTCAGATATGTTATTTAAATTCTCTAAGCTCTAAATACTCAACTATAAATATGAAGTAATAATGCTTATTTCCCGAGACACTTAATGTAGTAAAGCACCCAGAAAAAACAAGAATCTAATGAAAGATAGTTATTACTGATATCTTCCTACATAAGTCCTTTGCTGATGCTGGTCATCATGATTAATAATTATATTTAGTCAGTAAATTCAGACAAAATGGAACAGTAGATGTTTTGAAAAGATTTCTGTAAATGCTTCATTATTTTCATGTCATCTATAATGCAATAATAGGCTGGAAAATTCACAAGCTTGCAAAGAAGCTAAATTAACTGAGTGGACTGAGGAGTGAAAATGAGGAAAAGAAATAAACTGTATGTAATATAAGGCTGAAAAAATTTTTAGCTATTTCTGCATAGTGTTAAAAACTATACTTGGATGCTCACAGTCAAATTTTAGAGAGAAAAAAAGTAGCAAAAACAGGTGTTAGATTAAATTGGCTGGTAAATTTAAAGAAACTGATTAATTCATCTAAATCACATGAATAAGCAGGCAGCCACAAGTACATATGTGGCAAATCTTCTTATCCTATTCTCTTTCTTTCTCTCACTAAAATCAATTCTCCTTTGCATTTCAGGATTTTTATGCCTTTTTATCAGAAGCAACAACCCTGCCTTGGATCTTATGGTATCCACAGGATACCTTCTTATGTAGTATGAAAAAAACTAATAAATACTGCAGCCCTAATATCTTTATCATCACCATGTTGATTAATGATGGAAAGTTTATAAAACCTATTAGTACTTTTTGGAGAATAAGTAAATTGTTCTCTGGTATTACTGTACATATTAGCATTCTCATGACTTTATTAGACATACATCTTAACATATTTTTTGAAATATGAATGTCTTATCCTTTAATATTTTAAATACTTTACCTGAAAAATATCATACCATCTTTTCTGTATTCATAGCTTCCTCCTACTGTTGCTTCTTAGTTATATGGGGGAAATCAAGTGATTTTGAGTACTTGTTGATTATTCTACCATAGGTTTTATATATTTTATGAGCCCACGTGCCTGAGTGGTCAAAACCATAACAAGATTTCCACTTGTAACTATGACTTAACTACTGGAAGTAGATCTGTCTTCCCATTGTGAACAATGAAAATGTTGGAAAAAATAAACAAAACAACGCTTTTCACAATGCAATCCTGAAAAGAAGAGAATTGCAAAGTCAGACTATAAGCTTTCTATATTTATGCACTTTAAAGTCTATAGCAATGGGAGTGTAAGCTCAAGCAGAGTCAAACAAAAGAGACAAGGATTGAAATTCAGTGGATCAGAGCCTAGAGAAAATGGGGTGACACAGAGAAGGTGCTCCACACAGCTCTACTGGCATCCCCCTGTGCCTTCAGCTGAATACTGTGCTGCCTATGCAGGAAGGAGACTGCAAGATGATGAGAAAGGAAACAGTATTGAGAAAAATACTTTTCAAGATAAACCTATAAAACTTTTGAGTGAAAAACATAAGATAAAATTTTTGATTTCTTGGATTAGTCAGATTTCTTAAATAAGGTATAGAAAGTTCTACATACAAGAAAAAAGTCATATATCAGGCTTCCTAACACTAAAAGTTTCTTTTCACAAAAAGACATAAAAAGACATTAAGAAAATAAGATATCAGAGGCAGGAACAAATGATTCACAGTGCATATATCTGTTTCCACACTTCCTGTTAAGAAGACTTATAACACAATCATAAGAACATAAACAACCAATTTATTAGAACTGCAATTGCTTTGAATAGATACTTTATAAAAAAGGATATATAAATGACCAGTAAGCATAAAATGTGATGGCCAATATTATTAGTCATCAGTAGTCATTAGATAATTGTACTTTTTTTTGAGACAGTGCTAAATGACTTTCAACTAACTATGCAGCTCAGGCTGGCCTCAAACTTGTGATCCTCCTGTTTCAGCATCCCAAGTGCTGGGATTACATGTGTGTGCCACCATGCCTCACTGTACTTGAAAACTTCAATGACTTACCACTAAATACATTAGAAAGACTGGTATTAAAAAGACTAACAATAACAAGTATTGGCAAGAATGAAGAGCAAGCAGAATTTTCATATGGAGTTGATAGCAGTATCAACTGTTACACTCACTTTAGAAAACAGATTGGCAGTTCCTTAGAAAGTTAACCTATATTCATCCTAGACCCAGTAATATTACCCTTAGGTATTTATGTTAAAGAAGTTTTAAAAAATTTCTCCACTCAAAAACGTATATAGCAATATTCAGTTTAATTGTATTTACAATTACCAAGATTCAGAAGAACGGAAATGTCCATCAGCTACAGAATACTATTCAGAAATAAAGACAACAAACTTTTTATATAGGCAACAGCATGGATGTGCCTCAAAAAGCATTATGTTGAATAAAAGGGTCAGATGTAAAAAGAACACGTGCTTCATGATTTCATTTATATGAACTTCTGGATCAGTCAAACTCATTTACAGGGACAGAGCAGCACTGTGGTTGGGTTGCTTGGGAGGGCAGCAATGTGGCTGAGAATAAATCAACATGTTATATATTTGGATCATAAAGATATTCTACATGCCAGTGGTCATAGTATTAACATAGATGTATAATTTGCAAAATTCTATTCTTCAATTATGCTTCATTAAATTTGATTCTAAAGGTAATAAGGAATGATAAAACATTAACTGTACTTATGAAACTTGGTGTTATTTCACAATATAGTTTTAAACATATAAAGTCTATATCGATTTGTTCATTTTAATATATATTTCATATATACATATATGTAATATATGCACATTCATACATCTCTCATTTAATAAATTATGAAGTGCTTAGCACTTTTATATTAAATAGGATGAATATTCCTTCTTGTTTGGTTAAAGCCTTTAATCCTGAAAAAGTGTCCCTTTTCTGTACAGAAAACAATGTTATCAATTCTACTAAATAATCACTCTGAATTAAACACTTTCTTTTAGATAACATAATTTAAATCATCTTGAATATTTTATAAATTATTGGTAATTAAGGACTAGAATAATGATAATTATAACTTCTGATAGATGAACTGATAGGAGGAAAGTAAGAATTGAGTTGAACCCTCATCTAAAACTAGAACAACATTAAAGAAAATTCTAAAACTTTAGCTATGATTTCAATTGATTTTTCATACACCAGAGCACTTCTAAGTATCTCTTTGAGGGATGTCAGTAGAAGATTCCTCAAGGAAAGGTATTTGGTAATATGGCACACTAGGAATCCTATAGAAATAGCTTTCAAAAATATGTATACAAAAATGATTGTGCTTGTGGTTGTAACTCTGTCAATGTGGTGGGGTCTATTGAATCTTATACTTCAAGATTGTAAATTGCGTGGTATGCAGATTTTTTGGTTTAATAAATTTGTCTTGTTTAAAAAGAATAAAAATGAAATTAACAAGGAAAAAGAAAAATGCATCTGGCATGGTTTCTTTTCTTTCTTTTTTTTTTTTTTTTTTTTTTTTTTTTTTGATTACGGAAGATTGGGAGTGCTGAGCTACATTTCCAGTCCTTTATTCTTACTTTGAGGCTGGATCTTTCTACGATGCCCAGGCTGGCCTCAAACTTGTGATCTTCCTGCCTCAGCGTCCCAAGTAGCTGAGATTACAGATATGTAACACCACATTGAGTTTACTCAATATACTCATAAAACACTCTACTCCTAAGTGAAATTTGTAAAATTCTTGCTTACATGAATTGAAGAAAAAGCAAATCTTTCTAGGACACTATCTAGATATCAATAAGGGATCAATTTCTAATTGCAATGTTTTAAAATTGGTGTGAGCAGTCTGATTTGCATGGTATCATGTTAATGGAAACTCATTTATGTTCCCTTGGCATAGCTGAATGCTGCATTCAGAGTAAATTATTGGCTCGGATACATACAACTTTCAAGGAACACCGTACCCTATCTTTGGTATAGTCTTGTTAATATAGGTTCAATTAATTACAAATGAATATGCAAATTTTAAGGTCAATTGTTTTGTTTTGCTTTATTTTAGGTGCAAGGATTCATGTATCTACTTTTAAACATTCTCCAACTCTTGTAGTGAAAAAAAAATAGCAATCCTTTCTCTACTTGTGCCTGCTCTGAATTGCTAGAGGCAATCATTTACTACCCATGTAGTGAGTCTTCTGGTATGTATCTCTGTTAATTCTAAATGATATAATGTTATTTAAAAAAATGTCACTCTAATAGTTGCCTTTTTGTAAGTAATATATTGCTTTATTTCCTGAATTATTAAAATTTGACATGAGCTCTGTTAGAGCTCCCTGCCCTCATTTTTCATTTGAGATTAGCATTAGCTGCATCTTCTGCACAACTTTTGCTCTAGAACTTCCACTCTATTTTCTCCTGTGTGGGACAATTTCTATCCTGGACAACCACCTTTTTACTTGGTTTACTCACTTAACATTTGGTTCATGCTTTAGGACTTTCCTCACAGTTTATAGCAAAATATTTTTTAGATATTAGCTATATAAATGTCTACTCTTTGCTCATATAGTAATTTGATTACATCTAGAACAATATAAAATAAAAATTTATTTTAGAATCATGATGACCTCACACTTTCTGTTTTCCAGAATTGCCATAAAAGTTTAGTGTAATTTGTTTAATTCATTCTTCATGTAACCCGGAACTCGCATTCTTCAAGTTTACAATCTTTTTCCATTTTTTTCTTTACTTCTGTAGTACTGAAAGTTATGATGCTATGCACTGGTGTATGTGTGTGCCTCTGTGTGTGTGTGTGTGTGTGTGTGTGTGTGTGTTTCAATTATTATTTTCAACATTTGGTAAACTCTTTCCCTGAAAATTCATGTTCTAGAGTTCTAGGAAGTTTACCTGTGCTAATTCTGACAGTTTTCAGCATCACATTTCATTTGTTCTCTTTTATTAGTAAGATGGTACATCCTTGGCATGATGCTTAAATTGCCATTGATATTTAGTACTTCCTGGAAGATTTCTTCAACAGCAACTAACAATCCTACTGATCATTCTTTATTTCGGTTATTGTATTTCCAAAAACTATTTTTTGTTTTCTGAATGCTCTTGTATTTTTTCACAGGCATGATTTCCTTTATATAGCTTCACTTTATTCTTTGAGATTTTAACAGTACATTTTTCAGATTTTTTTTTTTTTTTTTGTACAAGGAATTGAACTCATGACCTCACGCTTGCCGGGCAGGCGCTGTGCCACTGAGCTATAAGCCCAGCCAACAATACATTTTTGTAAGATTTTTTTTTCAATCAGCACCACAGTTTTTTTGTTTTGGGTTTTTTTTTTAAGTTCCTTTATTTATTTCTTGGAGTCTTGCCTTTCTCTTGGAGACTTTCATTGGGATCCTGGGGATTCTTGAATACATATTAATATTTAAGCATGTGTTACAGTTTGTATCTTAACTGTTTCCCAAAAGCTTATGTAGTAAATGTTTGGTCCCCAGAGTGGCCCTACTGGATGGAGTTGGAATCTTTAAGAAGTGGGACCTACTGAGATGTTATTAGGTCCTTAGCGACCTGCCTTTGAAGAACACTATGAAACCATTACTCTTACTTTCTTTCTCTTTTGCTCCCTGGCCATGAGGTGAGTGATTTTGCCCTGCCACATGCTTCTGCCATAATGGGCAGTCTTGTCACAGGCTTAAGGCAGGGGTTTCGTTAGATCACAGATTAGAATTTCTAAAATTCTGAGCCAAAATAAGCCTTTTACCTGATTACCTCAGGTGTTTGTTATAGGGATGAAAAGCTGGCCAACATGGAATGAGATTCCAAAATTTATGTGTAAGTGTGTTATTGTTTCAAACTAAAATCTCTCCCAGAAGTCTCACATGTTCAGAGGTGGGGCTTCTGAAAGGTAATTGTGTCATGAGGGTGCTAATCCACTGATGAGTTCATAGCTGAATGTGCTGCTAGGCGCTGGGCCTGGTGGGAAGAGGTGTCACTGGGGACATGGGAGGGTGTATCTTCCTCCTTAGCTCCTCCCTTTGCTCTCTGATTCCTGGCTGCTGTAGAATGAGCACCTTTTCTTCTGCCGTGACCCTGTGCCATCTTGTTTCTGCTTCAGAGTCAGCCAACCATGACCTGAAACTATCAGCCAAAGTAAATCCCTCTTCCACCTCTTCCTCTTAGGTTGTGAATGTCAGGTGTTTTGTACCAGCGACAGGAAAGCAACTAAGACAATGTAGGTGGCTTATCACATGGTGTTTGCTTTATGTTGAGGATTGAACCCAGACCTTTGTGCATGACAAGCACATGCTCTGCTGCTGAGTTATACCCTTTGCTTCTCATAAGATGATTAGTTACCCTACAATCTAACCAGTTAGGGAGTCAGTCAGGGGTGTACACACAAATAGTGGTAAGGTACTATGATTTCTGAGACACTCTGACTCACATCCTCTATACAATAATCCTTCTTTGAAGGAAAGGTGATCATGGAACCATACAGAATGAAAAACAGTTCCTGAGCATTTATTTTCATATACGTAATTTAAAGTAATCCAGTATAGAAACATTGTACGTTTACTTCTATAATATTTAAGAAAGTACATACTTGTTTTCTGCCACAGTCAGTACCTCTAAGTGTAGAGGCCTTCCTGGCTTTGCTGGCATAATTTGGTGTGTGTCCTATGGGAAAACATTTGATTTTCAGGTAGTGAATCACTCTGCATTACTCATCACCAGCATTGTGAATTACTCATCCTTAACCTATTGTCCAAAAATATTTAACATCTCTCTTTCCCCTGATCTTTTCATAATACAGATTTTTATCATTTTGTGCAACTTTGATTTTAAGAGGAGAAAGGGAGGAGATAAAACATGTATTCAAATAATTTACATAGTTCTTTCTAAATAGAAGTCATGTCTCCAAATATTGTTACTTGCATCATACAATTTTAGGTGGCTCATATTAACTTTAAATCTTTAATATTTAAAATACCTTCATTCATTGTTTCATTTGGTTGTTGTGTGAAATCATGAGAAGAATAAAATAATTTTATTTATTTATTTATTTTTTATGTGGGTACCGGGAGTCGACCTCAGGACTTTGCGCTTGCCAGGCAGGCACTTGTGCTGCTGAGCTATCTCACCAGCCCCCAACTAATTTTAAAAAATTCAAAACATTGGAAATATTAAAAATCTGAAAGTAAAAAGATTCCCTGAATCCCTGTGTCATATTTTACTTTATTTTGTAGTGAGAACCACATTTACTTTTGTTATCTTTCTATCAATTCCTCTTTGAAGTAATATATACATAACATATGTATATATCATTATTATATAAAATATCTGTGTTATATTTAAATTCATACCATATATATATATAGCTATTATATTCACAATATTTATAGTATATATATATATGCATATATGTAATCTTAATTGCATATTAACATTATGTGTACTTTATTGACTTTATTATTTATGTTTAGAATTAAAAATATTTCACTTTATTATTTATGTTTAGAATAAGAAATATTTCAGTAAGGTGTAATATACATAAAATTCACATAAGTATACAATGATTTCAATTTTTATCCTTTTATACTTGTGCAACTTTCACAGTAATTCAGATTTACAATATTCCCATTACCTTATTCCTTGTATCCGTTTCCTTTGAAAAATTACACCTAAACTCTGTAGCCAATACACCATGACACACTTTTACTCTTTAGAATTTGGGCTTTTAAAATATTTCAAATAGATTAAATCATGTAATATGTATTCATTTATGTCTGGCTTTTTTCAGTTTATATCATGTTTCTGATGTTGATCCATGTTATGACATATATCAGTGCTTTGTTCTTTTTCATGGCTGAGTATTACTCCATTGTAAGGCTATGTATATCTTATCATTAATTGATGGAAATTTGGATTATATCTAATTTTACACTATTATAATATTCTATGAATGTTTTCTATAAATCTGTGTAGAAATGTGGTTTCATTTCTCTGGGTAAAATGCTGGTTCTTATTGTGAGGTTATGTTTAACTGTTTAAGAAATTGTCAAAATGGTTTTTAAAAGGATTATTCCATGCTACATTTTCACCAGCAATAAATGAGAGTTTTAAGTCTATACAGTCTTACTAATATTTGTTATTTTTCTGTCTTCTTTATTACAACCATTCTATTTCATGTGTAATGATATCACATTTTGCTTAAATTTATTTATTTATTTATTTATTTATTTATTTATTTTTATGTGGGTACCAGGAGTCGACCTCAGGACCTCACACTTGCCAGCAAGCACTTGTGCCGCTGAGCAATATCACCGGCCCTTTTTTTCCTTTATGTGGGTTCTGTGAGTGAAACTCAGGACCTCACGCTTGCCAGGCAGGCGCTTATGCCGCTGAGCTATCTCACCGGCCCCTTTTTGCTTGAATTTAAATGTAATTATAATTAAAATTCTTATTTATTCAGTTATGTTTAATTTTTGTGTGTGTGTGTGTGTGTGTGGGTACTGGGGGTCGACCTCAGGACCTCGCGTGCCAGCAGGCGCCCGTGCCACTGAGCAATATCACCGGCCCTTTTTTCATATGTGGGTTCCAGGAGTCGAACTCGGGCCCTCACACTTGCCAGGCAGGCCAGTACGCCACTGAGCCATCTCACTGGCCCCTAATTTTGTTTTTATTAGTGCATCTTTGCTGCATATAATGAGTACATTCATTATGGTTAGAGCTTGCTTCAGCAACACATATACATTCGTGGTGGGGAGTTGACACATGAACATAACACACCTTTATTCTTTTTCAACCCCTTTCCCTCCCTTTCCTCCCTCTATCTCCGTCTCCTGGTCACCTTCACTTTTGAAAACAATTTATCTCTCTTCTTTCTATTATATCTTTCATATTGCTATTATATTTATATTTTGGATTATTTTTTGTTTTCTTTTTCTTTGTTTTTTTTGAAACTTGGTCTTGCTATATAGTTCAGTCTGGCCTTGAACTCACTATGTAGCTGAGGCTGACCTCAAACTCACAGCAATCCTCCTGTCTCAACCTCCCAAGTGCTAGGATTACAGGCATGTGCCATCACACTCATTTTATTTTGAGTTTCTTATGTAAGAGTAACTATGCGATATTTAAGTTTGTGTGTGATTTATTTCTCAAATATGGTCTCAAAGAGCATCCATTTTCCTACAAATGACTCAAACGTACCATTCTTTTTACCATATAGTACATCATTGTGTAAATTTACCATATATTCTTTATCCATTCATTTGTCCATGGACATATAGGCTGCCTCTAAGATTTAGCTATTATGAGTTGTGCTGTTATAAATATGCGTGTGAATCTACCACTGTAACATAATGTCTTTAAGTCTTTTGAGAAGATACCTAGAAAAGGAATAGCTGCGTTGAATGAAATTTCTAGCTGTAGTTTTTCGAGAAGTCTCCACATTAATGTCTGTATTGGCCGTACTAGTTTACATTGCCACCAATAATGTAAAAGGGATCCTTCTTCCCCACACCCCAACTGGCCTTTTGTTATTATTTGATTTTGTGATGATACATTTCCTTCTGGAGTAAGATGAAATCTCATTGCATGTTGTTTTAATTTGAATTTTGTAGTGGGCAGTGATGTTGAACATTTTTCATGTATTTATTGGGCATTTGCACTTCTTCTGAGAGTGTCTATTTCAGTTGCTCATTTTTTGATTTGTGTCTTTTATCGGGGGAGTCTAATATTTTTGAGTTTTTTATATATTCTAGATATTAGTCCTCTGTCCAAGAAAGAGCTGGCAAAAATTCTCATCCTGGCGATTGTCTATTCACTTTGTTCATTGCTGCCTTTGCTGCCTGGAATGTTTTTATTTATTTATTTTATTTATTATTTTTTTTAATGTGGGTACCGGGAGTCGACCTCAGGACCTCGTGCTTGCCAGCAAGTGCTGTGCTGCTGAGCGATATCACCGGCCCTTTTTTTTTTTTCCTTTTATTTGGGTTCCGGGAGTTGCACTCAGGACCTCGTGCTTGCCAGGCAGGTGCTTATGCCGCAGAGCTATCTCACTGGCCTCTGGAATGTTTTAAGTTGATATGATCCTATTGGTTGATTTTTGATGTTATTTCTTATGTAGTTGGGTTCTGTACACTTGGCATAATTATTTTGAGAAGGACAGATATTGTAGCATTTGTAAATAATTCCAATTTTTATGTATATATGTTCCCATGCTATCAAATATTTAGGGTATTTTCAGGTTTCATCTGTTAAATAGCAAGCTACTATGAACATTAATATACATATATTCATATACATATGTTTTCATTTTTCTTATGTAAACAGAAATAAAATTGCTAGATCATGTCAGTATGTGTTATATGTTTAGAAATAGCTGAACTAGTATGGACAGTGGTTCTACAGTATTACATTCCATCAAGATATATTGACAAAATTTTTTTAAATTTTTTTATGTTCCTGTAGAGAATATGATGACTTTGCTTTCTTTTCTTTTTTTTTTTTTTTTGTGGGTACTGGGGGGTCGACCTCAGGACCTCACGCACCAGCAGGCGCCCGTGCTGCTGAGCGATATCACCAGCCCCTTTTTTGTATGTGGGTTCTGGGAGCCGAACTCGGGCCCTCGCACTTTCCAAGCAGGCACGCCACTGAGCCATCTCACCGGCCCCCTGAGCCATCTCACCAGCCCCCTGCTTTCTTTTCATTTTTAGTGTCGTGAATTTCATTGATTTTCAGATGCAAATCTAAATTTGCAACCCAATAATAAACCCCAGTTGGTCATGATGTATTATTTTCTTGATACACGATTTTGTTTGCTAAAAGTTTGTTCCTTTTTTTTTTTACATGTATATTGTCAAGAGGAATATTTGGTTGGCAGAAATCTTTTTTTTTTTTTTTTTTGGTAAATGACTTTCTGGTTATTTGGGCCAGGGTAATGTTGGCTTCCTAAATCAATTTGGGAAATACAGTGTCCCCTTCAATTTTGTAGAAGGAGTATGTTGAACTTGAACTATTTCTTCATTAAATGTTGAGTAGAGTTTACTAATAAAATTCAATTTAGAGGTTTTTTTTCATGTTCGTAAACAAAACATTAAGTTCTTTAATAGAGCTCTTATCGCACAAGCTGTGGCAGTTTTTGTCTCTCAAGAGATTACACCATTTCATTGAAGTTGTTGAATTTATAAGCATTGAGTTTTTGTAACATTTTCTTATTAGCCTTCTAATATCTGTAGAAACTCAAATGATCACTCCTAATTGGCCATTTGTCTTTCAAATCTCTCTGTTTATCTCCCATTTCCCCCTCTCTGTTCTTTTGACAAGTTTCACTAAAATTTATCTGCTTTTTGATCTTATGAAAGAACCACATTTGATTTCTTTTATTTTTCTATTGTATTTCTTTTTTCTAATTCATTAATTTCTGCCCAGATCTCAATATTTGCTTTTTAGTACTTATTTTAGAATTATTTTGTTCTTTTGCAAGTTTCTCAAGTTCAATTCCCCAATAACTGATTTGGACATTGTTCTTTCATAAGATAGGAATTTAATGCAACAAATTTATTCTTAGTTACTTTCTAATGGAATTGCACACATTTGAAAATGTTATATGTTCCTCTAAGTTTGCTCATTGAAGATTTTCATAAACATTTTGACTCTTTCTTGTACTATGTGCTATTTAGGATTATGTTATTTAATGTTCACATATTTGTAAATTTCTTAATTTTCTTTTGTTATTTATTTCTAGTTTTATTTCACCGTAGAGAACATACATTGAATTATTTCAGTCATTCAAAATATATAAATATATTTCTCATAATACATTGCTGTTATATTATTTATGCAGCAAATTAATTTTATAGAATTTAAATTACCAGGAAAAAATTTTGTATGTTCATACAAACAGGGACAGGAGACTTTCTTGTTTGTCATTCCTTTGCAGAGCAGTATTTCATTATCTTCTTCCTGAACTTCCTTTAGGATTTTTGGAGATGAGAACTAGAGGCAATAAATTCTTTTGGAGTTTATGTGTGTGAAACTATCTTAATTTTAACTTTATTTCCAAAGGTTGTTTTCACTGGGTGAATAATTTTACATTGAAACCTGAGCAGCAAAAAAAAAAAAAAAAATTTGATTTCATAAAAAATAGTAACTTTTGTGCTTGAAAGAACACTACCAAACAAGTGGAAAGATGACCCATGCAATGGAATAATATATTTGTAAATCATGTATCTGATAAAGCTTTAGTATCCTGAATATATTAAAAAACTCTTACACAATTCCACAATGAAAAGACAAGCAGCTCGACATAAAAATGTCCAAAGACATAAACTTTTCTGCAAAGAAAGTTTACAAATAGTCAATTTGCCCATGAAAAGATGCTAAATGTTACTAGTCACTGAGAAAATACAAACCATAACTTCAATTACTACAAGCACATAAGTGATCATAATATTATGGTCATAATAAATAAAATATAAGATAGCAAGTGCTGGTAAACTTGTGGAGAAAGCAGAACCCCTTATATTGTTGGTAAAGTTGTGAAATGATGTAGCTGCTGTCAAAAATAGGTTGGCTGTCTTAAAAAAGGTTGTATGTAGAGTCACCCTATGATCCAGCACTACATTCTTAGGAATACACACAGGGGAACTGAAAACATCTTTCACACAAAAACCTGTACATATATGCTCGTAGTAGCATTACTAATAATAGTCAAAAAGTGGAAGCAATCAAAATTTTCATAAACTGATATAAACAAAATGTAGTGTATCCATACAATGCTATACTATTTAGCCATAAAAAAATCATGGAGTATTGATGCATTCTACAATATAGGCGAATCTTGAAAATATTACACAAAGAAAATAAAGCATAACATAGAAGGACACATAGTTTATAATTATATTTAAATAAAATATTCAGATCATGTAAATCTACAGGGACAGAGAATAAATCAGTGGTTTCTAGGTAGGGGTAGAAAGGGGGATATTGTATATATCTGCATCTATAGCTATGTAATTTTATATATGTATAATATCTAGGATGATAATTTCATTCTCTAGTACTTTAAAATTTTGTTAAATGTAATGACTGATTGCAAAACAAATTTGCCATTATCTTTAGCTTTGTTCATCTGTATAACATTTATTTAGTCTCTGACTCTTTTTTTTTTTTCTTGTGGGTACCGGGGGGTTGACCTCAGGACCTCGCGTGCCAACAGGCACCCGAGCCACTGAGCGATATCACCGGCCCCTTTTTCGTATGTGGGATCCAGGAGTCGAACTCGGGCCCTCGTGCTTGCCAGGCAGGCGCTTACGCCGCTGAGCCATCTCACTGGCCCTAGTCTCTGACTCTTTTTCAGATTTTGTTTGTCAGTGGCTTTAAGCAATTTGCTTATGATGTACCTTGTTGTAGTTTTCTTTATGTTTCTTGTGTTTTAAATCCATTAAGCTTTTGGCATATGTGCGTATATAGTATTCATTAAATTTGGAAAGTTTTCAGCCATTTTTCCTTCAAATATTTCTTTAAAATTTTTCTGTACTTTTTTCTTCATAAATTCCAACTACACATATATTTGTCTTCTTGAGGTTGTCTTACAGCTCACTGAGGTTCTTTTCCTTTTTTAAAAAGTATTTTTTACTCCCTGTTTCCTTTGAATATTTTTCTTATTGCCATCTATTCAAGTTCACTAATGAATTTTTCTGCAACATGTAATCTATACTTAAATCTTCCTGGTGTCATTTTCATCTCAGATATTATACTTTTCATCCTTGGAAATTTTTTCATCTTTTGTGTATGTTCCATGCTTCTGCATAACTTTTTGAACATATGGAATATAGTTGTAAAGTATCTCTTTTAATGTAATTCTGCTAATTTGAACATCTGTATCAGTTCTGGGACAGCTTTGATTCACTGATCATTCTCATTATTGGTTATATTTTCCTAATCTTTAGCATGTCTGCAATCTTTAGCTGGATGCCAGATATGATGAGTCTTACATTGTTGGGTTTTGGAATTTTTGAATATCTATAAATCTTCTTGATTTTGTTTTGAGATACAGTTATGTTACTGAAAAGTTTTATCCTTTAGGTTCTTTTTTTTTTTTTTTTTAATTCTGTAGGCACATCCAGGGCAGTGTTCAGTCTCAAGTTAATTATTTCTCACTGTTGAGGCAAAACATTCTCAGTGCTGTGAATTATGAGTTTCTCTAGTCTGGTGTAAATGCCTACTATTCCTGGCCCAATATCAGACCTGAGCATTGTTCCCTCTCTTTCAGATGATGCTGGCCATGGGCAATGATTTCTCCTGCTCATGCTTAAAACACCGTAGTTCACTATTCCTTGTTTTAGTCCATTCATGCAGCTATACCAAAATACTTGACACTAGTTACATTATAAAGAAAATACATTTCTTTTTACTGTTCTTTGGGCTGAGAAGTCTATGATCAAGGTAAAAGAAAAGTATGCATCTGGTAAGGGCTGCTCTTTGCCTAAATTGGCCCCTATGTCTGTGGAACCATGGTTGCCTAATCGTCTCCCAAATCCTCTCCACTTACCACCATCAACTTGGGGTGAAAATGCCAATCTGTGAATATTGGAGAGGTACATATGTAAAAAAAAACAGCAAGTATATATTTTTTCTACCTTGCTTGTTTTCACTCAATATGAAATTCAGCCCCATTTTTGTATAGGGTAGGAGTTCATTCATTACTCTGTGCTAATCTGTACTATAATTTAGTCATCTATTCTACTGTTAAGTTTGTTTCTATTACCAGCTATACTTCCTATGAATGTTTCTGTACATATCCGTTAATAAACATTTCTACACATTGCTGTTGCATATATAATAAGGAGTAGAATTGCTGATATCTAAGCTATGCATATATTAAACTTTAATGGATAATGTCAAAAGGTCTTCTAAATTATTGTATCAGTTCATATTCCTACTACCAGTGTAGGAGATTAACAATTGTTCAGATATTGCCAATTTTGGTGTTTTTCTAGGTGTATAGTAATATCTCACTGTGATTTTAAATTGCATTTCCTTAATAATTTATGTAATTGAAACTTTTCAGATATTAATTGATCACTTGGATATCATCTTTTGTGAAGTGCCAGTTTATAGGTCTTATACATATTAATTACCTTGGTTACTTTCCTCTCATTGCTGAGACGAAATACCTGACGCCCAAAATTAAAGAAGGAAAGGTTCGTTTAGCTCACAGTTTGTGGAGATTTCAGTCCAAAATCAGCTTGCTCCAAGGCAGGGTGGTCTGGCAGAGGGGCAGCATTTCATGGAGGTGGAAGATAGCAAAATCAATAAGAGCAAAAGGGGAGGAGCAAGCCTCTTTCCTCCCTCATATTGTGTGCAGGCTACCTGCCCTAGGGTGGGTGTAGCACTCATACCCTCAATCCAAGCACTAAACAATGAACCAATCACAAACTCTAGATTCAGCCGCCTCCGAAAAGCCCATCCCCCAATACACATGAGGCTTTGGGGGACATCTAGACACAAACCATAACAGTAATCTTTTTATTAATAACTTGAAATAGATTTTTTTTCCATATATTGGATATGAGCATCTTGATTATATGTGTTAAAATTTTGATCTTGTTATTGGCTTTATCATTACTTTTGAGAACAAAAATTTTAATTTTAACATTCTAATTTATCAAGCTTTTCTTTAATGAGTAATATACTGTCTAAGAAATGTTTTCCTATTCAACATGAGGAGTTATGCTATATAAGCTTTATTGTTTTGACTTTCATACATAGATCTACAGTCTAATTAATGTTAATTTTTCTGTATATTATGACATGGGGATCAGAAATAATGTTTGATCAGTATGGATATCTAATCAGCACAGCATTATTGAAATGATCTTATTTCACTACATTGCAGGGCTATCTTAGAAGAAAATTATATTGTTATGAATTTTGATTCTGTTTTTTTTTTTTTTTTTGTGGATACCGGGCGGTTGACCTCAGGTCCTCGTGCGCCAGCAGGCGTCCGTGCCGCTGAGCGATATCACCGGCCCCTTTTTTCATATGTGGGATCCGGAAGTTGAACTCGGGCCCTCCTGCTTGCCAGGCAGGCGCTTAAGCCGCTGAGCCATCTCACAGGCCCCTTGACTCTGTTTTTTGTCTTTCTGCTTTCCTCCAGTCCTGTATCTGTTATTTTTGCATAAAAATAACCATTTAATAATTGTACTTCAGAGCAATTGACATTTGTTAAAGCAAATTATCTCATCTTGTTCATCACATGAGTTAACTGATTTTAGCCTTTGTATTTCTCTATGAATTTTAGAATTACTTTGCAAATTTAATCAAAAATATATATTATATGGAAAATGAATTGAGTATGTAGATCAATTCAGTGAGATTTACATCTTTATAATTTAGCATCTTTCAATGCATATGTGTGATACAGAATATACTCCTCTGTTAATTTAGGTATTCCATAACATTTTTAGTTTACTGTGTGGCAGTCTTCTTAGAATTATCCCTGTGAATTTCAAATATTAATAATATATAAGTGATATTTTTTCTTAAATTTATTTCCTGATTTTCTATTTCTGTATTTATAAATAAAATTAATATTTTAATCTGAATTACATCTAGAGTGTTGCTAATTCTAACAAGTGTGTCAGTGATAGGGAGATATCATTGATTGGTAAACTTTACTTATTATGGGGTGTTTTTCCCCTTTTAATGACTCAGATTCTTTGACTGAATGTCAAACATCATAAATTTCACATTATTGGATATTGCTTATTTTGTATTTTAATTGTCTTTGCACCTATACCCAAATTACCACTAAATCTCTCTGTATCTTTCTTTATATTGTCTACTAAATCCTGCTTTCCAATTCTGTTTCTAAAATAAATGTCTCACTTCTTCCTCAGCACCTCTTGTTTAGGTTTTTGCAATTTGTTACTTTTCTGCCTCAGGCTTTTTGCCTTCTCTCTCTCTCTCTCCCTCTCTCTCTCTCTCTATATATATATATAATAAAGAGAGAAAGAGAGAGATAATATTTATGTAATATATAATATGTATTATATATATTATATATATATATATATATATATATATTATATATATATATATATATATATATTTGCTAGAACACATGCATGTGCATTATACATGGGGTTGCTAGCAGCAATGAATCATGATCCTAATTAGCAGCCATATACTTGGCACATACTATATGCCAGGTGGTAAAAATGGAATATTTCTAATCTCAAAACATCTTTGAATAGGGTAATTCTAGTCTCATTTTGTAAGTGAACAAGTGAGTCTCAAACCCCTGCTTTGTTTAAGTCATCATGCCTTACTTGAGGAAAGGGTAAATTTCTAATCACATCTGCTTAGCTTCGAGCTTATACTCTTTCTAAGGTGTCACTGCTCACTTTCCTTGCATGTATTTTATGTTATGAAAGTTCCTACTTTTAAGGCTTTTCAACTGTATTATAAGCTTTTTGAGGTCCTTAGATCTTTTACATCTTCCAAGCACAAATCGCCTTAGCAGATAATCAATATTGATCAACTGGTTGAATTTTTGTGTCACTATTCCTCAAAATAAGAATAGGCAGGGAGAAGTGTATTCAACATAGATAGGCAGTAAAGTTCTTTTGCTCCAAAATTGTACTCATTGGACAATGGTCTGTTGATGAGAGAAAATAGCTCTAGAAAAATGAGCAAGTAACAGTAAGATCATTTTCTTCTTGAAAATATCCTCAGTTCAATAATACCTGAACATTATGCTTTGCTGATATTCTCTAAAAAGTCAGGAAATAGTAAGGTTGTTTTGAAATGAATTCAGTGAGCTTTCAGTCTTCACCATATAGTCAAGGCTATAGTCATAAAATAGAAGAATCCATAAAAGTATCTAACAATTCAAATAAAAAAAAGCTCTAAATCCTACACGTACTGGGGGAAAAAAGAATGAAAGAATTTTGATTAAAGGAAAAGATTTGTGTTCTGGCTCATTCTGTCTATTCTGTATGCTTCACATGCTTTCACTACGTAATTGTTCAAACTCTTCCTTCACTTTAGTTAAGGAAATCTGGCATTTTCATTATGAGGTGTAACTTTTCTATTTCTGGTTATGAATGGATTAGCAAGATTAGATAAAATGCAAATGAAATGGACATAAACCCAGAGAAAGTATAGCTATTCTAAAGAAATTTGTGGTTTTTTCTTCCTTTTAATATTGGTTATGACAATGTAGAATAACTGTCATAGAGACTCAGTGAATGAGGGGAGTATGATTATATATTAAACAGATGCAGCCCCTGAGATGTTATAAACAATGATTTTTAAATATAACCTGATCATTTAGTCAACACTGTTTACTGATGAGTAAATCTTGTTAAACAATAGCTTTTTAAAGCATTCATCTAATGGAGAAAACAGAATTGAGTTTGATATTTTAAGCTTTAGCTATGATGACTAGATGCAGTTAGTTGTATGCAATATATTCAAGTCAGCAAATTCTATGAGAAATGATCTCTTAATTTTAACTGTCTGAACAATTTCTTAATTTTATCTGTTGTTTTTACTGACTCGCTTCCCTGTATATTCCTTAAATATTTTATCATTTTGTTTTCTTGTTGTCTTTTGTACATATTTTCAAACAATAGTTATCTTGTTACATAATCTTTAAAATTACATCATCAGGGCTTGTGAGATAGCTCAGCGGCGTAAGCGCCTGCCTGGCAAGCGCGAGGGCCCCAGTTCAACTCCTGGAACCCACATACGAAAAAAAGTGCCAGTGATATCGCTCAGCAGCACAAGCACCTGCTTGCAAGCATGAGGTTCTGAGTTTGACTACCGGTACCCACATAAAAAAAATATATATATATTAGATCATCAGAGGGCCAGGGATATAGCTCAGTGGTGCAGAGCCAGCCTGGCAAGTGTGAGGTCCTGCGTTTGATTCCTGGTACCCACAAAATAAATAAATAAATAAATAAATAAATAAATAAATAAATAAATAAATAAAATTAGATCATCACATTACTGTTTCTATAAATATTGCAAGTAAGCACTATTATCTCCATCATCTCTGTTAATATAAATGAATCAGCATTTCATTTATGGCATAAAATTCTATTGTCCATTAAATTCCCTGAAAAACAAGGCCAGAACCTAAAAACATCTTTCTATTCCCAGATATCCGTTTTTTTTTTTTTGTTTTTTTTTTTTGTTTTTTTAACACTGTGATCAGAACCTGGGTGTTAACGGAAAATATGAGATGAATAGGGATTTAGAAAGAACTCATAAAATGGTGAATAATGAAGTTCTCAATTAAAGAACAGATGTATAGGGGCCAGTGAGATGGCTCAGCGACCTACCTGCCTGCCTGGCAAGCGTGAGGGTCCAAGTTCGACTCCTGGATCCCACATACGAAAAAAGGGGCCGGTGATATCGCTCAGCGGCACAAGTGCCTGCTTGCAAGCATGAGGTCCTGAGGTCGACCCCCGGTACCCACAAAAAAAAAAAAAAAAGAAAGGAAGAACAGATGTATAAAAAGTCAAAATCAGTGTTAATTTTTAAACTGTTTTAAAACATTCACAAACCAACAAATGGTATATTTCCTACCATTTTTAAAATAAACTCTCAAGATTGATTTTTTAAAACTAAGTGGGCATTTATATAACCATATATCAAAACTTTGAAACACCCTGTTATTTAGACTATTACAACCACCCTATAATACTGATCTCTTGTTTATTATTAAGTTCATTTGATTTTCTCAGTTATAAAAATGTCTTTTGCTGTGTGACTTTGTTCTTAGAGGAAACATGAGATTAAGAGACTCTCTGGATAAACCCAGATATGATAGGAGACAGATTTCTGTATCAGAGTGGCTTACTGGATCTGTTTCCATGTTTGTTTTCTGGATTCAGTGGCTAATTTAGTTTCTAATCATGCTTTTGACCCCATTTCCAGACTGTTTGTGGGAAGGGGAGAAGAAAGGCCCTGCAGTAGGTAATTAAATCTGCAAAAGCAGTGCTGCTTACTTTTCATTGCAGCAGATAATCAGAGTGCTGTTGCTCAAGTGTAAAATGCAGAAATTAATGATCCTATATAATACAGATTAGGGCTTTCATTTTAAAAATTATCAGTGCAGAAGAACAAAGGTAGAAAAAGCAGCATGATATTTAAAATTTTAATATATAGTAAAGCTTGCAAATTTTGAGAGAAGTTTCTGAGTGTGAGACTAATAAAAATTTACCTTATGCTTTAAGATGATTGATTAGCTAGAACTCAAATATATTACTGCCCCAGCATGTTTTTGAAGGGACACAATTAGACACATTTGTCCATGTCTTTTAACTTGTAAGTATGTCATCTTTTCATTCAGATCAAATGGGGTAAGTAAAAGCATTTAGCACATTGATGGTCACATAGTAGGTATTCAATAAATACTATGATGCTTGAATTATTTTATCTATAAAGGGTTACAAAGCAATATCAAAGAGCCATTGAAATAGAATATATGTATTTCAAAAACACATAATCTCTTAAAACTTTCCATATACAGTATTATTTTACCTAAATACTTTCTTTATTAAAGTTCAACAGACTACAAAGCTACCTTGCCTTAGAAGTGTGTGAATTTATAATGAATCCTTCATAAAAAGAAGTAGGTTTTCCAACAAAACCCCAATGATTGTTAATACAACATTTTGACCAAAAATGCATATATTTCAAGACATGACCCAGTGGTTCTGCCCTAGATGTGTGTTGACATACTGATATACTTCAACATCATCATTTTTATCAATGATCATATCAACAGATTTTTTTCTGTGTTCTTTCTAAAGTTGCTTAGATAATTTTGATTATATATCAAACATCGGTCTACTCTTAGTCTTTTTAATGATTTTAATAAATTATTTTTCATTTGTCACCAGTAATAAACCAATTAAGCTAATAAGACACTAACCTTATATTCTTCAAACTATACATGGAGAACCCTAGACACAAAATAAAAATGACAATATAGTTTTCATGTCAGTCCATACCAATAAAAACTTATAATTCTGTCCTTTAACTGATGCTGGTTGCCACTAGATCATGTTCAATGAAACTTGGATCAGAAAAGATATTGTCAATAAACCTGACCATATAAATTTCATGTTTAAAATTAGGCCTGGAACTCCAAATAAGATCCAGAATAAAACAGCATCACTTCCCATCAGCAGTTGGGAAAGCATTTGGTGTGTTGATCTGGCACAGTTCTTAGCCTGTATTAGAAAAATTGCTAACACTGAAAAGCAGCATTTGTTACATATTGGTAACCATTCTAATCTATTTATAAAATATGTTTTGCTCATTGTTTCCTAAACAGAGAAAAATAGAGCTTTGGCGTGTAGCCTCCATGAGAGCTCTTGCGTTTTACACGAAAAGAACTTGGTCTGAAGTAAGCCCAGAAGTTATGATAATGAATTCTATGACCAAGCAGCTGTGCTTTGCTGTTCAATTTTCACACTGGCCAGAAATCACTAAAGCAATTAGTGTTTATCCGTTGTGACAAACACAGTGCATTTAAGTAACATCTTACCTTCTAAGTTATATTAGTAACTAGTATGCCATTATCATCCACAGCAAGATCAACCAGCGCTGTATGCACAGTACCTCACACTAACACCGTGGGACCACGCAGCTCTTTGCTGCCTAATTGATCTCTTCCGTCCCCTATAAATTATGCAGGCAAATTTTTCTTTTTATAGCTTTGCTTAATGCAAACTTAAAATTACTCTGGTTATTTTAAGCCAAAGTGATACAGTTAAAAGTAGAATAGCACAGCCACTAGACTACCTAGGTTGTCTGTCTGTGCCTCTTCTTGTCACAGTGACAGGAAATAAGTGGCCTGGTACCCTGGTACCCATAGAAGGAAGTCCAGAGAAGGAACTCCAAGGCTGAAGTCCTAATGGTGATGAAAAATCTACAATTCCTGACATAGGCAACTCCAGCCATTTCTTAGGGTCAGTCTTACAGTTTTGAAATTCTTGAAAAAAGTTTAGTCAAAATACCCCTGGTCAGTTAGTTATTTCTTAGTCCAAACATGTGAAACAATTGCTTCTCCAAGCCCTTTGCTGTGCTTTTGATCTATAAAGTCCTTTCAAACTGTGCTCAGAAGCACGGAAGGTGACTGGATTATGGAGGCGCTATAGCTGACTTTGTGTCAGAGGTGGGGTCTTGTTAGAGGCTGGTCAATGGGGGCTAAATCTAGAAAGGTGCATCTCCAGCCCTAGCTCTTCTTTTCTCTCTCTGCTTCCTGGCTGCCATGACCAAGCCCCTTTCCTCTGCCCAGGCCCTCCTACTATGCAACTTCTGTTTTTAAACCTGCTGAATATGGACTGAAACTTCTAAAACTGTGAGCCAAAATAAATCTCTCCTCCTTTAAGTTTCGGCTGTTGGGTATTTTGTCCTAGCAATGGAGAAGGTGACAAAGGCAGACTATCAACAACAGGCAATAGAGAAGCATCTAGATTGGGTGACTGATCTCTACAATGTGGATGAACAACAGGACTGGGTATCACAGAGAACAGGGGATTCTAATCTCACAATAAAGGGTTCATGGAACAAAACATATCTATTTTATTCCTTTTCACTGATCACTTTGTGAAAAGCTAGACTACCATGTTGAAATTCTTGTTTTGTTTTTAATAATTACCACTCAAGATTTATTTTTTTATACCAAAAGATCCCAGTGAGCTGAGTTGACTATTCCTGTCTTGTTTATGAGAGACAGAGAGAAGTTAAATGACAGGGAAACCTATTTGGCTAATAAGGGGAAAAGTTGATATAATAACATTTATTTGGAAAAATGAACAGATACAAATAAAAATTAAGTTTTTAAAAAGAAGCAGCAGAATGCAAAGTAAATGCCAGGTGTTGGCACTTTTAATTCTTCACTCTCCTATGCACAAAAAGTTCACTACGCTATGCTCTTTGTCTCTTACAACTTATCCCTGATAAACTTCTGATTCTTAGCCTGCCATCTTTTCATTCTTATCTTTTTTCATGCTTCCCTCCATCTAACCCTATGGGTTTATGCTAAACTTCAATAGTCTACTCTTTCCTTTCCTTTTCTTTTCTAGGCCTCTAACCAAGATGAAGCTTTTGAATTAATTGTTCTTTACTTTGCACAATTCAGCCAAATAACATCCTAGATTGGACTCAGAATTCACGCCTGCATATCTGAGTGTTATAGAATACAATTGGGTTTATTATGTAAGCAAATATATTATAGTTAGCATAAATGAAATACTTTGATTCTATAGAATGAATTGATATTTAAATAGCTCAAATAATTATATCACACAGATAAGATTATTTTTGTAAAAATTGGGTATTTAATGAAATTAATGTAACATCAATTAATATAACATCAATAGAAGAAATACTATTCAATAAACTGTTTTAAAACAATTTAGAATGACTGTATGGTGTCATATTTAAGATCTTAACCTCATCCTGTATAACAAAATCAACCCCACATGTACTAAATAATTAAATAAAAAACATATTGCAGAAAAGATTGAAGAAATCAATATGCTTACAATACTTATAAAATTATTTAAAGTTTATTTTGAACTAAAAATAAACTAAAGAAATTAACAGTGAAAAGAACAATGGCAAGATTGACACATATTGTTATTTAATGTGCCAGGATTTGTCCTATAAGCTTCCATGCATTTACTATCCATTTAATATACCTAGTTATGAAGGAAATACATATTATGATTCCCATTTCACAAGTGAAATAGAAAATGCTGAGAAAGGTTAAATAATTGATCCATGGATACTTGTTTTCAGAGCCCATATTCTTCCTTGCTGATTTGAAATCTTATACACTTAACCCCCACGTTGTACAGAGGCATTTGACATTTTAAACATTAACAACTTCTGATGTAAAAAAATGAAGAAAAAAATATATATGGCAGAAATGATGGGGAGGAAGTAAGTTTTTAGATACTGTGCAGGGCTTATTTAAATTGATGAGAAATATCCAAAGCTTTTAGCAAAAAGAAAGGATTAGTCAACATATATATATAAAAGTTAACTAGAAAAATACTGAAGGAAAAGTAAAGAATTTTAATCTTTTTAATCGATAGAATTAAATATAATCATTATTTCATTGTAGGCATTGTGAAACTGATATTTCATCCATTTTCTTAGGAAAGATAATTGGTCATATACAAAATTCATAACAGTGATCACAATGAAATTCAACAGACACATGTTTTTAAGAAAATATACTTAGCTCAGGCTTATTAATATAATAACTACAAATATATATGGAGAGAAGTAAATAAACAATCAGATGAGAGACCAAAAACTACTAAGAACTACTGAGAGTCAACTACTGAAAAAAAAATCAAAGGTTTTTAATTATTCATAAATCATATATCTTTATAATTTTACAAAGACACCTGAAGATTCATTTAAAATATTTCACCTCAAAAGAAACAAATCTATGAGCTTAAAGTGAGATGATAAAATGCACTTTTTCTCCCTTTTGGACCTGCCTTCGTGCCACCCTCAATCTACACCCACTGCATTTGTGGTAATGAAGCCTGGGTAACCATCCCTTTACTGCTGTGGATCTGTGAATTATTTGTTCCCTTTCCTTTTTCTCGATTTTCTTGCTACTTCTATTTGGAAACTGTAATCCCTACAAAATAATAGGGCAGAGAGCAGTTGAATAGCAGGGTTGCATATTGAAAGGTCTCATCCAAAATCATTTAGCCACTGGATACAGAATGGCAATAAGAGGAGCCCAGGTGCTAGGGTGGTTTTGGAATTGTAGTTTTTCATAAACTCCATTGCATCAGAAAAGAGATCCAGGCAATGGGAACAGGAGAAAATTACACCTTGTTGCTATAAAACCCACAGGATGAATGCTTATGGACTGTGGAAATTGGCCTAGGAGCAGAATATATCAATGTGCCCTCTAGCTAGCATTGCGACAGAAGGATTCAACGAGCACCCAAGTGAACAGAGAAAAGACCTAGGACAAGCACTACACCCAATGAGCATCTTCCCATTTAAGAAAGAATAAGTACATAATGATAACCAAAATCAATAGCGGCTCTTAAAAGAAAATCTTCAGGTCAAGGAAAAGAGAATGCTTTTATTTTATTTTATTTTATTAATTTTTTTCAGTACTAGGGACTAAATACAGGAGTTTCACAAAGAGCTACCTCCCCAGCCCTATTTTTTTTTTTTTAATTTTGAGATAAGGTCTTGCTAAATCACTAAATTACTGAGGTTGTTCTCTAATTTGGGATCCTCCTGCCTCAGCCCCTCAGAGTGCTGTAATTGCAGGGATAGTAACCCAGGTGACAGGAAAGACCAGTGTCAAACAATAAGGTATTTCTTTCTTACTATGTTCTGAAATTCAGACTGGTTATAGCAAGGGTTGCACTTGAGATCCACATCTTTTTTGTTTGTTTATTTGTGGGGTTTTTTGTTTGGTTGGTTGGTTTGTTTTTTGAGACAGGGTCTCCCTATGTAGTTCAAGGGGGCCTTAAACTCACTATGTAGTCTAAGTTGGCCTCAAATTTACAGTGATCCTTCTGCCTCAGCCTCCTGGGGGCTGGGATTACAGGCATGTGCCATCACTCCTGGTGAGATTCGCATCTTTAAAGAAATGAAAATAATCTGCCTATGAAGAGCTAAACTAGATATTCATTTTGATCTGAAATAAAGCTCTGACTTTGGCATGGTCAAGGGCATTCTGCTTTTGCCAGCACAGCAAAACATGAAACCTGTCAGAAGATGTACCCCAAGCAAACATACAGACCTCAAATTCAGCTCCACCTTTCTGAGAAAAGCTGTTTACATACTGGCATGTGGAGGAGATTCACGACAGCTACCAGTTGTATCCACCTTAGTGATTCATTTCCAAATCTCCAGGTAGCTCAGGGTTAACAGGGCCTGTTATTCTTCAACAGGAACTAGAAATGAATATTTCTGTGTAATCTCCTAAATTTCCAATACTTGTAATTAAATAAATTTTTAAATTAATATGCCCCCAAAATCTGTAAACTGGATATAGCATTCTTTTCTAATTCTGTGATTTCTGAACAATAGCAAAAAGACAAAGAAATGGAAAATATGATAGAAATGTAACTCTCAATTCAGAATGGCAGTATGTACCTAATAGGAGGAAATCCAAAGAGAATTTAGTTTACAACTATATAAATGCAATGTCTTTATTTTACAGCCCTTACATTATATCAGGCTTAAATGAAAGTCATTATTTTAAATTTCATATGCATATTTTGTCTTATTTGATAATCATAAAATCCTGACACAAGCACTATGATATGCCCATTTTTTGTTTGTTTTTTTGTGGGTACCGGGGGTCGACCTCAGGACCTCGCGCGCCAGCAGGTGCCCATGCCCCTGAGCGATATCACCGGCCCTTTTTTCGTATGTGGGTTCCGGGAGTCGAACTCAGGACCTCGCTCTTGCCAGGCAGGCGCTTACGCCGCTGAGCCATCTCATCGGCCCGATATGCCCATTTTTGCAAATGTGAAAGTTAATCTAAAGAAATGTTACATAATTTGCTTAAATTCTCATATTTTAAAAATGGTAAATACGGCATTTGAACTTAGTATTTTATCTAGAATGTGTGTTTCCAACTTCCTATTGAGAAATAATAGGGGAAAGAAAGAATAGAAGAAAAAGAAAGAAAATGTTAAAAAGACATATATCAACATTTTACAGAGCCCATGATGTGAATTCTATCTAATATCAAATGGTCCCTTATTTATCGAGCAAGAGGAATTTAAAAAGACAGAAGTGTAGAGATGCTAAAACATCAAAGATAAAAAGATTTTGAAAGTTTCTAGAAAGCAAAAGCAAAATATCAACCATTAGACTAGCATTAAAAATCTCATTACAGGGCCGGTGAGATGGCTCAGGGGCATAAGCGCCTGCCTGGCAAGCGCGAGGGCCCGAGTTCGACTCCTGGTACCCACATACGAAAAAAGGGCCAGTGATATCGCTCAGCTGCACGGGTGCCTGCTGGCGCACCAGGTCCTGAGGTCGACCCCCGGTACCCACAAAAAAAAAAGAAAAGAATCTCATTACAATAAAATAAAAATTAATGCATGCTGATAATTAGTGAAGCAATGCCTTCCAAGTCAAATGACTTTTTTTTTTTTTTTGTGGGTACCGGGGGTCGACCTCAGGACCTTGCGTGCCAGTAGGCGCCCGTGCCACTGAGCCATCTCACCAGCCCGTCAAATGATTTTAAATAAAAAAATTCTATATCACATTCATCTACCAACATAAACTATCTACTTTTCTCACATATTTATTCTGAAAAGCAAAAGAAAAACAAAACAAAAAAAATCTCCTATGAATATACTCCAGTGAAACAAAGAAATATATATTCATACATACATATACACACACAGAGACATGAACTATAAGCAAAAAAAAATAAATAAATAAAGAATATAAAAGAACTATCCTAGGATGAAAACAATTCCAGAAATATCAGTAATGCAGTAGAACTGAAAAGCAATGGATCCAGATAAGTACTAAGTAAAAGTCTTCACTAGATTTTTTTTTCCAAGAAGAAAATGAATTTTATTCAAAACAGTGCAGTGCGTGAAGAAGAAAAAGCTAAAAAGTTCTCCATGAGATGATAAAGATAGTGCAGAATTCTATCAATTAAAATAAAGGAAATTAGAAATGCCATGAGAAAAGTTGTTCAATAAAAACAAGGTAGGGGCCGGTGAGATAGCTCAGCGGCATAAGCGCCTGCCTGGCAAGCGTGAGGTCCTGAGTTCAACTCCAGGTACCCGCATATTAAAATAAATAAATAAATAAATAAATAAATAAATAAATAAACAAGGTATAAGTAGGGACTGAATGAAAATATGGCAGAATAAGGAACAATTGGTGCTCACTAGTAAAATAATTCCACTTGAAGTTTATACTTGCAACACATTTCAAGCAACAAATGTAGAAAAAACAATTAAATCTCTTCAGGGTAATTCAACAGTTGCATTGGTCTGTGAAAAATAATATATATTGACTGTGGTTAATGAAATAAGACAGAGAGATTTAGATATCAGTATCATGAATGAAATAATTTAGATAAAAACATATTATTTAGTTAACAATTGTGGAAATAGTTCAATGGTCAGAAAAAGCATACATTTTTTAAGATTGAAAAAGAAAGAACAATATACTATGAGCTGGAGTAGTGATTTCCAGAAAAACTAGATAAACAAATGATTAATAATGTATAATTTTGACACAGACTTTGGAGAAGTAGGCATAGAAGCTTTACTTTCCACTTACACCTTGTGAATTTGAGTTGTGTCTACAAGTGTGCATTCTATACTCTTACAAGGAAATTATCAGAAAATTTTAAATGGAATATATAGCTTAGACATATGAGGAAAGATAAAAAATACCAGTTTTTTTTTTTTTTGAGGAATAATTTTTTTCTCCTATATCAATATTTTTAAAAATATGAAAAAATATCAGAAAATACAAGAAGTAGTTTCATTAAATCCACAGAATTAAGATCAATATATAATATGAATTCAATTTTGAGGGTAATGTCTGGAAAACATACAATGTCAGTTGTGGCTCACTTTAACCATCTGTCACTATTGTGCTAGGATGACCTTTTTCAAATATAGAGGTGATTGTACCAGATCAGATCCTTTTGGTGATGTCTTAAGATCTCTGTATCATGTTCTTGATCACTAGTCCACCTTTCAGCAGTCCCTGCACACCAGAGGCCTCCGTGAAAATAAGCAGCTTGCAGTGTCTTGTGTTCCCATGCGCTCAGGCTCCTTGCCCAGCTCTCCTTCTGCCTGAACCTTCAATCAGTCTTGAACATCACAAGCTGAAGAACTTGTATCAGTCTTTCAAAATCAACTTTATTAATTCAATATTTTATGACTCTTTTCCCTAAAAGAGATTGACCATTTCTGTTTCTGTTTTTTCTAAACTCTGCTCCACAAACTCCACCATTATATCCATTCTCGACTGCATATTTGTGTCCCCTTCAAATTCATATGTTAAAAACCCAACCTCCAATGTTATGATATGAGAATAGAGGGCTCTGAAGGGTAATTGGGTCATGAGATTTAGGTCTTCATGAATGGGATAAGTGTCCTTGTGATAGCCACACATAGCTTACCCACTTTCTTCCACGTTAGGAACACAGGATGCCAGCAGTCTGCAAGCCCCAAAAGCGTCCACACCAGAATCTGACTATACTGGTATCATGATCTTGGACTCCAAGCTTTCAGAACTGTGAAAAATAAATTTCTGTTGTTTACAAGCCACCCAGTATATGGCATTTTTGTCACAGCAGCCAAAATTAACAATGACAGCACCTATAAAATTCTATTCTATTTTCTTGGCATATGTCTGTTTTTCTCAAAAAGAAGATATAGCATATTTAAGGTTATGAACCAGATTTTATTTATTTTTGTATTCTTAGAAGACAGCAATATAGTACCTGGCAGGTACTTGTCACTCAATAAAAATAAATGAACTATATATAAACAAAATATTAGACAAATACTAAGACTGATTTTAAAGTATGAGATTGTTAAACTGTATAAGAAATATAAAAAGAGCAGGTCACAAAATTTATCTATAATATAAATACAACTTTGTACAACATCTGTAATTAGAGTAAAGCCTAGAAGAAAATCTGTACAAATTGTCAAAACTTACTCCTTATTGTTGAAGTTTGAATTAATTCATTTTATCTCTCCCCTTTTCATTCTAAATGTTCTGTCAAATGTTTAAAATTTCCTTTATAATCATCTAGATATATTTATTTTTAAATATGTATATATGTATGCATTCGCATAGTGCCTATATATGTCAATTGTAAGAAAAGAAATTACGAATACATTTGAAAATCACAATCAAAAGGGGATCCAAAGCTTCAAACATATATTAAGTATTCCTTATACACACACACACACACACACACATGCACACACATCTACAGTCATAATTTCTCTCCTATCTGTGAAGGAAGAGTGTTTGACTGGGAAGCTATATAAATGGTGCCCCCTCAACACCCAAGCCATAAACAACTCAAAGACCAGAACATATGAGCTACCTTTACACTTTTGATACCAGGCTATATGGAGTCATGCAATTAAAATCCATGCTGAGTGACATCAGTAATTCAGAGTCTTAGCATAGCTTTGTGAGATACAGCAGGGGAAACTGCCCCTAGCATTAGTGATTAGAAAACAAATTACTACTCTCTGGATTAATTTTTTTCTGGAAAAGAAGCAGAAGGTCAGAAGAAGCTAGTTGGAATACAATTTATGCTTAGCACTGTGATTTTGTAAGTGTTCTTTATTTGTGTATTAGATTAGTGATTAGATACATAAACAGTACCAAAATAGATAAATTTGAGTACTGGCTTTCTAACTGTGTAACTGTGTGACTTTGGACAAACTGAAATGTTTCTCTGAACCCATCAGTCTCATCAGCTATAATCTGGAAGTGATATTTATGGATTACATTCTGGAATACGTGTATAAAAACTTAGCTCAGAGACTGGTACATTTTCTCATGTTACATAGTATTTTTTATCATCATTGGTAAATTATTGTATCATCCCTTTTACATTTGAGAAAGTCTGAAACTAAATACATAAATTTGTCATGTGTTACACAGTAAAACCAATATTCAGAATTAAATTGCAGAGCATTTGCTCATGTATCACAAATGATGCTTTCTGAGAACACTCTTTAAAAAACAAAAGAATCACCTATATTTAAGCTTTGTTGAGCTAAAATCCTAAGGAAATAAGCATTTCCACATAGCTGAATTACTCAATAGCCAAATTTTCACTCCTATCAATGCAGTGTTCTTTTGGTTTCCATTCTTTATTAGTCAATAATTACTATATTTTACCCTTTAGAATATGGGCTTCTTATTATCTCTATTAATTATTGCACAGAAATATGATAGTCCATAAAATCATGCCTTGAAGAGCTAGTGAGTTTTACAGTCATTCAGTCATCCACTCAAAGGCACTGGCCCGTGCCTGAGTGTGTCTGTAATTGTGTTGTCTCTTGATCTCCTCTTCTGCCTGTAGTGGCAGCCTTCATGGATCACTCCTGGCAGTGGGCATGATGATAGCAGTCCCATTCTTCAAGTAATTTTTATCTTAATTCTGTAGAATTGTCAGAAATAAATATATATAACCACGCTGATTATTATCCCTTGTACCACCAGAATAATCAGAATCTGAGTGAAGGCCTGAAGGCAATGTTATGAAATCCATATGTTCTATAAATAAGTGTTGATACCTCTATTTTGGTTTCCGAAGACCATTCAACCACTAACCTATTCATCTATGTGACTTGGCAACATATGTATTAGGGAATTTAGCTAATTCATTCAGCTACATTACACTATTGACTTGCGATATTGGAACTCCAAGATGGAGAATAATTATTTTGAAATAGGAAGACTAGTACAAAATGTATTGCATTGAGTCTGAGCTGTTTGTGCGGTGATATACCCAAAACCACTTGCTAACATGATGTTTAATCAAGAAGTTTGTTATTTAGTTACAGTTTCACAACTTTTACTTATGCTTTTTCCATCTGCAGTAGGATTATGAAGCGGAAATAAATGTTTCAGACACTCATTTATCTGAGAATAATCTCTTTAAAGATGCTCATCCCAATACGCAAAACATAACATACACAATAAAATGTTACATTTTTTCCTGAAACACAATATAATGCTTAATTAGAAGACAAAATGTTAGACAAGTTCTTCTAAACTCTTTTCCTAAATATTTCAATACTAATTATCAATTTATTTAGTCATTGGCTAAATTCTAAAATTTACAAAGTTGTGGAGTACTTGGAACACTAATATTTCTTTATCTTCATATGGTTTTTATTTCATCTGTGCAGAATTTCATTTGCTAATATTCCAGATAGGCCAAACAAAAAACAATGAAACATATTCAAACATTAGCAATTTAATATGTATTTATGTTTGATAGTCCCCAAGAATTTGCTTTCAACCTTGATGATTTTATTTTGATGGAATGAGCTGCCTCATATTGTGTTTCATGTTACTATTCCATTCCAAAATATTTATGAACCTGAAATATTTTAATTTTCAATAAAAATTCCTCTCCATAATTATTGATAGGCTTTTTCTTCAATAAACTTGGACCTATATAACATTATTATCGTTCACATTCTAATATCTTATTAATTTTTATGCACTCAATACTGCCCTCTCACATATCACTATTTATATTATTTGTTCCTCATTAACTCTTTCCTTTGAAAATTAGTTATTCATCCTCTACAATATCTTCTTTCTGTTATCCTGCTAACTGAAATCTCCTTTTTTAAATTTTTTTTTAATCTTCTAGGAAGTCTTCTTAGTTTAACCTAACCTGATTTTTGTCTTTTTTGTATGTGATTATGGATTATTTATACTATTTGTGCTTTCCAATGATAGGTTTTCTTTTAACTCTTTTGCCTTTTAATATGTACATTATCAGCCTTTTAAAAAATGAGATGAATTACTAATTGCCACCATCTTTTCTCTTTCATATTATCTCCTACGTTGAACAAGATGTACATTAAATTTTACATTCTTTGTATATGTTATTATTCAGTGGATGATAGAGGAACTTGGGAGAAAGTGAAAATTGTAGATTTTATATTTTTATTTGACTATTACTTAGGTATTTGGCTATAATTCAAGAATATTAGAGTTGGAACAGGTATTACAAATCATCGTGTCTAAACTTCTCATTTTATAAGTAAGGACCCTTAAGCCTAGAAAAGTTAAGAAACTCACATAAGGTCCACTAGTGAATTGATAAAAGTCTGAGGACCTGAGCATTCCATTTTCATTGGCTTTGGAGCTCTATAACAGGTTGTCATCCCGTAAAGAGTCTATTTTAGCAATTCATATACCATGTCTGAGACTTCAGTGCACTACAATGGCCTTGTTTCACATTTGTGCTAGAACAAGGAGATGTTAAGTGTCTAACCAAGATAACAGAACAAGTCTGCAAAGAAGTCAAGATAGAACAGGGCTCTACTGTGTTCTACTTCTCAGTGTTACCTACTAAGCTACTCTGCATTTGTGAGAACAAATTCTGTCTTCTCTAGAGGCTAAATAACTCCCTAATGGTAACTTAGTAACTTAGGAATCACATTAACTCTGGGCCTCTGGGGTGTCATTACTTTGAAATAATGTTTCTAGGCCATTGGCTACAATGATAGAACACCACACTAAACGATCCCCTAGTGGCCCAAAAGAACTAATCTTCCTTCCATAATGTTAAACTTGCTACAAAGATAGAGGTGTTCCCAACATCTCCTTTTCCCTACAGAACATTTTAACATTTACTAAGGTTATCTGGCCAAGGATAGCATCATATAAAATTGTCTTTATCTTGCCTTCAGAGATCTCATTTCTGTTTTTAGAGATTATTTTTCTATCCACTGCCCATTTCTCTAGCATATAATCCATCAGGGACCCAAATATTCATGCTGTTTCCAGGTATTCATTTTGTTGCATCCACAAAACTTGTACTTCCTGGTTAGGATTTTGATTCCTTAACACCAAATATCTCCCTCCTCTGTTACAAAATACATAAAGAGTACTAAGGTCATAAAAGTCTATACTACCTATATTTTATGTAGAGGCAGAATGACTCAAATTATGTTAATAACTAAAAGTGAATTTATGTATTACTTCTAAGACATGCTTTAAAACAAGGTGTTTTATGCAGTTTTATAAAAATTATGGTGGTTGTTAAAGTGTTTATTATAGTAAAAGACACATTGTCATTAATCCCTCTCAGAATACTCAAAACACTCTCCCATGCTTTGAATACGCATACTATCATTCTTAGCAATGTGTTTTTCACAGCACTTTTTAAAAAAAATTTAAATATAAACCATATTTTTTTTACTTCATTGGACTAAGGAATATATTGACATGATAAATTCAAAAGGTACAAAAAGGGATACGGTAAAATAGGTCCCCTTCCCTCATCTGATCCTTTTATACAAATGCTAACTTATTAGACACATTGCTCTATATCTTGCTGTTTCATGAAAAAAATATAAATTGAGAATTATTCTGTTCTAATGCATTCAAAATAGCAGTTTTCCTTTAACAGATGTATAGTTTTCCATTGCATGGATGTACCATAATTTATCTAACCAGTCCTAGCCCTAGGCAACTAGGGGTTTTCTCCTCCAGTATCTTGTTACTGCAAACAATGATGCAATATTTTATTAAAATCAGCCCTTATGTGTATGTGTGAGTATATCTCTATAATAAATTTCTAGAAACGAAGTTGCTAACACATGGGAGATATGCATTTTATTATTGACATTGGTTGTGATAGAAACATACATTTAGTATTTAAATTTTTAAGAATTTCTTACAGTAAAAGAGATTTTGTGATGTACCCCCTTAAAATATTTCCCCTCATTTTAAACACACTTCTTCCATCATTCTTGCCACTTGTTGAAGCAGTCTTCTTTCCTGTCATTGTGCTGTCATGGCTCTCTCAGTGTCCTGTATACATTAAAGATGTTTACCTTTCATGGTCATTTTAATCTTGGAGCCAAGAGAACACCAGTCCCATGGTGCCAGATCCAGTAAATAAGGTGGATGAGGACACACTGCAAGGTTTGATGAGTCTGCTTTTCTGTTGGATGGCACTCTGCAGCAACCTTCACCATAGATTTTACCACACTTCATAATGACACTCACAAAAGACGACTTCTAGAACTGCTTCACAAAGTGGCAAGAATGATGGGGTGAGTATTTCAAAGCAAAGGGGAGTATTTTCAGAGGGACAAATGGCAATATGATTTTACTGTAACAGATTTTTTAAGTTAAATCTTTCATCAGATATTTTGATGACCTCTTGTAGATATGAATAAAGGGCCATCTACAGCATCTATAATAATTTATATTGACTCCACAATATATTGTGCTACTATACCTCAATGTTGGCTGATTTAATGGGTAGAGTTGATTTCACATTGATACTGTTGACTCATGAAGTTAAGACTTACAATTATGAGTGCAGGACCAAGGAACCAATGCCCCTTTTCTCCTGTTAGTTATGGTGACAAATTGGGCCAAAGTATTTTCTATGTACCCACACAAATGACATTTGTAGATGCCAAATGCACCTGGTCTTAGAAGTCAGGCATGACAGGAAGAGAAGCATGAAGCATTGATAACCATAGAGGTAGAAGAAGAATCAAAATAGAAGGAGAACAGGAAGAGGGGAGAATAAATGGACCAGCTCAAAGCCAATGTGACCCTGACCTAAGACACTAACTCCAGAGAGATTGATTAGGAGATGTAAAGCGGGTCACCCTAAAATGAGGTTCTGATTTGACTCAACAATTCTTGTGGTTCTTTTGGACCAGTTTTTCAGGCTATTTATCTATTACTTATCTACAGGTTTACTTTGGAAACATTTATGATGGACATGAGTAAGAAGCCTGGCTGGCTGTTTTATCTTTTTCTTTCTGTCTTTCCTGATTTTTCTTTTTCCTATCTCTGACTCTCTGTGACTCCTCTGTCCCTGTCTCTCTTTCATTCTTTCTGGGTCTGTCTCATTTTTGGATTATTTTATTTGAATCAATGGTGGTATAGTGGCAAGTGAAAGCTGTCTCAAAGATACCCCTTTTATTTAAAAAAAATTGATAGGATAAGCTGATCTTTTCTGATAAAAAGAGAGAGAAAAATGCCCAACCCAACATAATAGACTTTACAGCCTCATAAACCACAGTACCACCCAAGATGTTAACAAGCTGGCATGTTTTGAGCATCAAAGACAGAGAGGAAACTGTGTTTACATGTTTGGCACAAAAACTAATGAGGAAAGTCAATTGGCCCTTTGTCTTGAGGGTCTGAAGCGCCGAGCTCTAATGTTTGGTTTCTTCATTGGCACTTGTTCAAGTAATCACTCGTGGCCTGACAAAGCAGCACTTGTGTTTTATTAGTGGCCATGCTGAACTCCCCCGCTTGGGCTGTGTTGTCTCTCAATAGAGTGCTGCAGCAGAGGGCACACTTATTTGAAAACACTAAATCAGAGCATGATGATCTTTGCTCAACCAGAGCAACTCAGAGAACAACAAAAAATGTTCAGAGTCCTGTTCTTTTGTTTGGAGAGGAACAGACGCAATGGGGCAGAGGGGATAGAACCCAGTGCCTGTAGCTGAGTAATTTGGAAATGGTAGCAACGAAGTCCAGTTCATAAAAGAAATCTTTACCCCTTCTAATCACGGGTGTTACATTAACATCTGAACCTGCCATAATACGTCATGTGCCACAAGTCATAAGGGGCTGGACTCAGCCTACGATGGCAAGAAATGTCAAGGTGACCCCAGAGGTCTTTGGTTTTTGGATTACTAAGGTGTCATGTAACTCTGAGAGGAAGCTGACTTTTTGTCTCTGCAAATGTAGTTTGGTAGAAAGGCAAGTAGGTCAAAGTAAAGTTTTTGTAACGTTTCTCATTAGATTGTTTTTTACTCTCCTTCCTGCTGTTTATGTTCCCTCATATCCTCTTTTCCTTCTTTCCTTCCTTCCTTCCTTCTTTCCTCCCTTTTTTTCTGCATCAGTTTAGATATAGAAATACTTTGGACCGCCCTGGAATTTCTATCTGCACAACTGAACAAGAAAGTATCCAAACATTTGGCTGCTAATTTCAAAGTTCTGAACCAGAATGAGAACTCCAAAATCTGGTTGCAAACAACATTTTTAAGTGACAGTTTTGGCAGTTTTACCTACAGATTCAGTAAAAATAAAACCTAGAACAGTTTGTTCTTAAACTATTTCTAGTACCAGTTCTGTGAAGAAAGCACTGAACTACACATAATTAAATTTATTTTTTAAGTGACTGAAATTTTACATGTTCAAAATAAGAATTTGGGATAGGTTAAGATACATCCTTGCCTTTGCCAAATCCTTGAAGTTCTCTCTGGCTGGATGCCTCACATCAGATCTTTTTTATGAAGGGTGCAAGTGTACATTCTCTGTGTATTCACTGCCGCTGAATAAGTCTGAGTGAAGCCTATGCTGAGAAAATGAAAAAATGCTAAGTGAGGCTTATTATTCAGGAAATCACATGATGAAAAGTTAAAAGTGCAGAATGTACAGAATTTATTTTACTGGTGTCCAATGTGTTTGAGTAATATGTCCATACGTTGCATTTTCTTAACTAATTACTACTTAAATGTTAAGTTTTTAAAATAAAGAGAACGCTGACCTCAGAAAAGCATTAGTTTTATGATAAGCCTTTCAAATTTTCATTGCTCTGGAAGAAAAAATAGCATTAATTTTACATGTGGGTAACGTAATTCTAAATTCCTATTCCTGTTGGTAATATTATTTACTTTAGTGTAATGACCATAGCATGCTAGAAGCACGAATGACCTGTTGGTAGTGGTAGAATAAATTAACATGTGCAAGCTTTCTAGAAAAAGCAATTCTGTAAAGATACCCCTCGCCCCACAAGACTCCTGGCCTTTGACAAGAGAAGTCTGGTAGGTGATGTTCACAGCCCTAATCATCCTAAGAAGGCAAAATATTTAAATTAGATCCTTTTCTTCTAAAACCGCTCTTTCTTTTTTCTTTCTTTCTTTCATTCTTTCTTGCTTGCTTGCTTTCTTGCTTTCTTGCTTTCTTCCTTTCTTTCTTTTCTTTCTTTCTTTCTGAATACACATTTCTATTCCTGGCCTTGAGATCCAGGGAGGTGTAGTAGGCAGAGATAATCTTCATCTGCCCCCTGCCACCCCATCTCCCTCTGGTCTGCTAGCGCCCTCCCACCCACACACACCCAATATCCCAATATCATTTCTTCCTGCAGGCTTCTAAAGCCTTGTGGCTCACATCAGAGCTCAGATCGCTATGTGTGTAGCAAGCGATGGGTGTGTGGGGTGGGGAAGAGAAACTACGCAGCCATCAGCTATTTCTCCACGGAGGATCTGTCCACAGCCTGGGATCAGGATGAATGCGCTTCCGCAGCAGAGAGCTGGTTCACTCCATTTGCCTAGCAGCCTTTCATAAGGAGGCTGCTGCCGGGCACGGAGACCCCTGCCCATCATCCCTGTCTTCTGAGGATGGTTCACTGAGAATGTATCAAAGTGAAAGTTAAAAGCAAACCACCATTATGGTCTCTTAAGAAAAAAAAAAATCCTTTTGTTAAAAATGTATATCCTGCCTAGGAAGTATTTGCTGTTCTAATTCATGCAGAACATTTTTTGAAATGTCATGATCAAATAAATTTATTTGCCACCTAGAGTGGTATAAATGTGTTTATGCATATACATTAATGTATTCTAAATACATCGTATGTATATTTAATATATTTTACAAAATCTGTTTATATATAATTCAATATATATTATATACTTTATAATAGTTTTCATATGTATAAAATATTGTGCTGCAGAATTAATTTTAAAACTAAACAAACCTTATACATTTATGTTTTTAAGTGATGGGGTATAGGGCTTTAATTACCAGATATGTAACAAGGATCAAGATGAACTAAATAGAATAATACAAAAATACATTAACCAGTGTGAATTTCCCAGTGCAGATCAACCTCACAGAAGAAAAATAATGACTGTGTGCTTTAGTGTCCCTCTTTTGGCACAGCCACTCTATTATCACCTGAAGGATTCCCCAGGGATGATAAAGTTTAAGGCTGATGTATTAAAATATAAAATAGTTAGAGAAAGGCAATGCATTTAAACAGCGAGCTCTATGATAGAGCTCAGAATTCACCTAGGCAGAACACTGTAGAAACAAAGCAAAGAAGCAATGGTGAAAGCAGCGCAGAAATCTTAGGTAATTTCTTTCCATAGATGGAACATTTTCAGAAAATTGTTCAAATTACAAAATTAAAGTGGTTTAGAACCAAGCACCAAATTAGAGTACCATTATGAAAACTGACCCCAAATGATAATGACAAAGAAAACATGTTTATTATCGTACATATTTTACAGTGCCAAAGAATTACTGTATTTAAATAACTTTTTGTATTAGATTCTTATTATAGTTATAACAGAATTAAACCAGAAATCACTGATGTATGCAACCAAAAAGCAGTAGATTGTATATTTCAAAGAAATCCAAAGATTAAACAAAACAGTTTCGCTCTATTTTCTTTGAGGGCCATTGCTTTCTTGTCTTTCCATTATTTTAAAGACACTAAAAAGACTACTTTCAGGGATCATTTCTACAGTTGGATTAAAGACACTAAAGGTAAACAACTCAAAATACTAAATGCTATTTAAACAGAGTCTGTAGATATTGATAGCATCAATTCTGCAAGTAAGAGTTGTCCTTTAATTTGTAAATTATGATTTTATAAGCACTTAATGGTAGCCAATGAATTTTATTTGACATTTGTCAGAATACTAACCAACAATATCTATTGTTTAATTTGTAAAGAAAATGGCTTAAAAATTGAGTTGCCATTACTCTAGCTATAGTGGAATAGAATATCACAATTAAAAAAGTCAGCTACTTGGTGACATTGATATTGGTATTGTGTAGAAGCCTAAAGACTATTTCATTTAAAAAATCATTCAATTTTAACACTTCACAGACTAAGTTTTCAAATAATCTTGGCTATTTCAAGCACTTGCAAAGACAAGTTATCTTTCTTGGACAAAGTTACAAATTACAATATGTTTCTCACAACTAAATTTGACATTTATGAACTGTCAGTTTTCTCAATAGAAATTCAGAAACTATTACCAGAGATTTTCATTAAAATTTAAATTCTATAAATAACAAATAGTGATATATTTTACTTTTTAAAATAGAAAAATGATAAAATATTTATCATTTCCTTTTGATGAATTCTGCATAAAGGCATCGATATTATTTTATTATGATACCCAAATAGTAGCAGTAAATTTCTCTCCACTGTATCTGTCTTGTCACACGGTTTCCAATTATATTTTAGCTACTATTTTTTTTGATATGAGGCTATTTTATAATTATTTATACTCTTAACACTTACAGATTACTTTTTAAATTAAGGGATATACTATACCAGCTGTCATCATTTTTTTATATATGTGATTTTTCTTTATCAGACAAAGATGTTTGATTACTTGGCTGAATATAAAGCACGGAGATGTGCTTAGCTAATGGTTCAGAACATTTGTCACTTTAGTAATATAAATAAAAATAAACATAATCATCCCACCAAAGTACAACAACATAAAAGCACAAATATTTCTGAAACTATTCAAAGAAATTATCCTACAGTCCTATTCATAGCTCATAGAACGTAAAAGTACAGCTTTAAGGTTGTTTGAATCCTTTTCTTAATTTAAGAACTGATGTCTTAATATAGAGCTTGATGACCTGATGCTGTTATCTCTACATCGCACAATTTTTTGACCTTCAGAATTATTCATAAGCCTCCAACACAGCCCTGTGTTTTAAGCATGTCTTTGAAGTCTTTGACTAGATCCAATGTTTACAAGGATTCTCTCTGCGTGAACTGGGTCATCTTGCTACCACACAATGTCTTCAAACCTCAACAAAATATAATTATGTATCAACACATACGTGATTCATTTTAGCTCTTTAGGACCAAAAAACAGTTTGACTCAGCATTTCAGGAACCATTAAATAGAGTAAAGATTTAAATTTTTCTAGGTTGGCTTTTCAAAGTATATAACACAATATTTCTTTAGAAACCATAATGGCCTTACTAAAAGTCCAAGAGGGTATTTCATTACTTTAATCATGTAAATAGAAGATAGATTTTCCTATCTCTAATTTTCAACATTACCAAGGGTTCTACTGAGTTGTGAGATAAGACAAATGGGCCGAAGCTTCAAGCCAGGCTTCTGCAGAAAAAATGTGAGTCCTGCAAGTTCGATTAAGCTAGCTAATTTTCAGTCAAACAAGCTAATTTCCAGACAGATTCTTCTGATGTTTTCCCTCTGTTTGTAATTTGCATCATTAAATAGCTTGGTGTTTCAAAGCAGACACTGCACTAAGGTCATGGGGTTTTGTGTTAAATAGCAAGCACCTCGACATTTTTTTAAGAAAGGAGCAGAGAGCAGCTGATCCTGCAATAGCACGATTTTCTTTTTTTCTTAGTGGAAAGAGGCTGAAGTGTCTTGTGGATCACAGAAATTTGCTTTGGTTTGGAGAACAGCTTTCCTCAGTGTCTTTGTGCTCCAGAAAGCAGCCCAGGATCACAGGTGGCCTTGATTATCAAGATTTTTTTAATGGTATACCCCTCCCTTTCCTAGAACAGCAGGACATCTTCCTGACATGAATATCTCATTTTACATGGCACAAAATTCAAAAATCTTAAAGAGACATCCAAAAGCTAAATTTAAAAATCTGCTGTTAAGCTTCAAAGGGTAAAATTGGTTCACAATCATTGCTGGTGCTACAAAAGGTTTATAGGGACAGATATGTAGAGTTACAGCCTCTCACGGTTAGTTTTTCCTAGAAGGTTTTCAAAGGACTGCTTATAAAATAACATGCTTAATTCAGAGAAAGCAGGCAAACACTTCTTCACTCTTCCCCATACCTCTCCAGAATAAAATCATTTCTCTTTGTCTCTCTGGTCACAGGAATATGTACTTAGACTATTGGCACCCTGGAGCACTGTGTCTGCCCTACAAGCTGACGTTGGTGCTAGTATTAAAAAATCTTCAATCATATAACTCCAAGCCATTCATATTAATGTGCCTGACTCAAATTACCCTTTTTATTCTGCTGGAGGAAGAAAGACCATAAAATGCTCTCTGACTCCATAAGGGTAACCTCATTGGCACAGATAGGAATTTTGCTCTCAAGTGACAACAGTCTTGTCCTGAAACATGACCTAATGGCTACAAAGACTTTCTTTGCAAACACCATGTTTTGTCGTTGAATCACCCTTACCACATCACATATTCCTATACCATTCTATACCAGTGTTCCTGGGGATTTCAAGATGGCTTAGAAGAAAAACTGTCATCTTCAACAAAGAAATGCAAGAGATGTTTGCTGTGGGGCAAGACCCAATTCAATCTGCAGTATCTCTGGGTTTCTATTTTGACTGAAGTTGTTTTCAGCACATTGTCTCCCTGTTTACCATAAGTTAGAAAGCATATTTTAGGAAATACTACCACTTTTTATATTTATGGAGAACAAACATGCTTGAAGATTTACTATCTTGAAAATGTAGACCACAGAATCTAGAAATGCACAATGCTTTAGGGTACCACTAAAACCTATGAAAGCCTTTGTGAGACAATAACAAGGCCTTAATGTATAAACGGCATACATGAAATTGTCTCTATTCTTTCACTGACCCTTGATACACTTAGGAATATGAACATTCCACTCTTAGGAGTATTTTTTTAAGCTCTGTTTCAGTAATACTGATCTTTCAAGAAGGAATACCATTCCCTTTTCTTGGATCTCTCAGCAATTGGTTTCTGACTTTCATATAAGGTTTACACCTTTGCATCTGCTGACCTCTCTCAGCAGTGTCAACAGCTGTAGGCAAAGGCTTATTCAGAGATAAAACTTTGTATAGTGTTTTGGTGCATCTGTTGAAACAATAGTACCTGGAAGTAAAATTTCTTTTTTCACCCCCAGAATGGTGTCATAGCATCCTGTTATAATCTTTCAATTATTTGGAAAATCATTGATTTGTTAGAAGAAAGTCCTGAAATTCCTAAAGATCACTCCAAAGAAGACAAAATGCTAGGAAGATCCATTAGAAGAGTGAGTTTGAATAAAGGATAAAAAACAAGTGTTCATCTGTAACCAGTATACACAAACACTTAGGTGCAAAAACTAACCTATTTAAATAGGTAGATTCTCATAAAGTTGTTATTCATACTACTCTGAGGATGACAGAAAAATGGGAGCAGATTTTTTTAAATCTATCTTTACATGTCTAGTTAGGTCCTCTTAGAATTTGAAAATTCTTCAATAAAATGAAGTAAGAAAGGTTCTTTTCAGTGCATTCTGATGTGTGCAAACATGACATATTTAATTAGTATTATATTCCATCCTTTAAAAGACATCCAAGATTTGAGACATGGTAATTACCTTTTACAACTTACAGCTGCTGAACTTCTCAAGCAACCATAACTGAAGACCACAAATGAGTGGTTCTCAGAACAGAGCATAATGCATATACATGTAGGTCATAGAGTAACTGAACTTAAACCAGAAACTTAATATTTTCATACTTAGTCATGAAACAAGATTATAGTCACTGATAATTTAAGTTTGTGTGACCAAAAATAAATCCAGGAAGCAAAAAGTTGCACTAAATAGACTATAAAATTACTTGTAGTTAACAGATCAGTGAAGACATTTTGTTTATCCATTTCAGTTCTTTTGAAGAGAATAACCCGCTTTAACTTTTGCTCAAGAAAACTAGTTAGTCTTCAAAAAGCATTTTTTTTTTTTTTTGGCCTAGACTCTATCAGCCTGCACAGAATTTTCAAAGCAGCACAATGTTGTAAAAAATGCCCTTTTAATCAGATTACCTTTGGCTAATGTCCCAAACTCAGGCTGAAGTGCAGTGCTTATGGTTTCTTAACAGCTTACACTAAGCCTGCACCATGGAAATAATCTACTTTTAAAACCCAGGAAACAAATCGACTGCACTAAGGAAATAAGTCGCTGTCATTAGGGAGTGATTAGGCTAAACATTTTTATACACTCTACTAGCCCACTTTCAAATTATATATCTCTGGCAGATAGGAAGAAAGGTACTTCAGGTGAGTGTTCAGAACAACCATGTGGAAAAGTTAATAAATTTAAATGAATAGAGCAATAAAAGGAAGAATTTGAAGAGCACTTGTTTCAACTTTAACCTGTCAATACCTAAATCAGGATTTTCAGGAACTAAAAATGGAGAGTTTTGTCACACATATTGAGTGTGTCACACACACGCACAATTTTTCTCTTTTAGCATAGTGGCTTTTCAAGACTTCATGCATCATACATCCCTATTATTTATTTTAGGCTAACATGCTTCCTTGTGTCATATACTTTATATAGGAAATTCCATGGGGACTGAGTAAGAAAATATTGTTTTCATAGTTTATCATTATAGACCATACCATTCATCTTCCTTTAATAGGGAGGGTTAGTTCTGAGGATTTCATGACTATCTTCATATTATATTGTGGAATATAATAGACAGTTACAGCATGTCCTCAAATATGGCCACCTCCTTTAGTCCCATAAATCACTCCCACAGCACACACCCTAATAGAGCACCCCCCGAGAATAGAAGACGTGCAGTCCAAGAGTATATTGCATGTTTTCATACCTTTTAACAATGTTTATATTCATTAATGAAGTCTTAGCATTGAGTTTCTTGGTTTTATATCTATTTTTATGATTTTTTCTTATTTCTTTTGTACTTTGTTTTTGAACAATATAAGTGAAAAATAGCAACATGCTAAAAATGTAGAAAACATTGCTTCTTTAATTAAAGGAGCAGAATATATGCTGTCAGCAGTAGATAAGAAATGTTTACTTTTTTCTATAAAATGAAAAAAAATTGGATTTAAGACTGGACTATTCCATCAATCCAAATCTCTGCTTTGAGAAATGTCTGATTCCTTCTTTGGACATTCTGCTGAGAGTTTCATTTCTAATTTATGAACATTTCATTAATCCTCAATCTGTCAGCTCTTTTTTGACAACAATTGAGGCTGACATACAAAAGATTAATATTTATTAAATACTCTGTACTTTAGAAGTTTTAGAAATGTACTGTTCGTCTTAGTCCCCATTTCTCTTAATTCTAAACAAACTTCACCCTTTCTAATTTCCCCAGACAGCCTGTAGATAATACAGCAAAACAATATCTAAATACCAAATGTACAATACTAGATCTGAACACAACACACAGAAAAAATCCAACTACAGCAGAATCACTAGAATTCACATTAAAAGCATCTCCTACCCCAAGTATTTCAAGCATATATTTTTGTATGCTCTTCTTCCTCATCCTCCAGGCGCACCCCCCTCCATTTTTCCAATCTCATGAATAATTCATGAACTGATAAATATGCAATTTCAAAAAGTGCAGACAAGGCAGCACTGCATTAAAAAAAAAAAAAAGGAAAAGAAAAGAGCGTGTGCTTTTTACATACAAGTCCTATGCTGCACTTTACGGATGACAAATTTTCTAGTATTCAAATCCAGTATTGTGTATATGATAGGAGTGTGACTGCGTTTCTGGTCAGTTACCTTGCTAGACATGTTATGAATTGTTTGAAGAAGACTGTACTACACAAAATAATGAACATTTAAAGAAATGAAATTAGCAATGTTTCAGAACTCAATGCTTTACCATTGGAATTTCTGAATGAATAGGGCAAATTTTCACTCTAGATAGAAGATCAAGAGTGTGCAGGTCTTGCATATAGGATAATTCTTCAGTGACAACACCATGTAGGTCTCAAGCACCTAAGGTTTCTGTTTAGTAAGAGTCATTTATTTGACATCCTAAGAACATCCTTCAGAGGCCAATTTCACAAGATCAGCAGTAAAGAGTTCTGCCTGAGCTTTCAAACAGGTAAAAATCCCCCGTCTAGGAGCCTGTATATAGAGCAAAGCAAGAACCTCCATTTTATGGGCTAATTGCTTGATTACCAGCCTGAAACAAAATGGAGGCGAGACTTTTTTAAAGCATTTCAGGTCTGATGTATCAGAGGGAAGTGAGAAATGAATTAAGAGGGTTAAAACATTCCTTAAAGAACCTCTGGCATCTAATCAGATAAATATTAAAGATAATGTAATAAGTATGGATCACATCATATTGATATACTGAAAATAGAGATAATAAGAATAAAGTACTCATTTAAAGAGAGCTATTCTAGTTTAGCAACAGTTAAATTAAAAAAAAAAGAAACCTGCTTTTAGTCTTTAATGTAACCTTTCAAATGAACACTTAAATTGGAAAACACCGTGGGTATGAAATAGACCACAGCATTTAATTTGGACTGGCTAGTTGGAAGCCTATATTTACTGTACTATAATTTCAAATTTAATTAAGTCACACTGCTGATGCCAGTAGCATCAACACAGTAAAGATGATTAATTGCACGTGTAAATGAAATATAAACAGCCCTAAAAGTAACATTAATGCAGAATCTTGCACACAGAAATGGTACGATCGATTTAAGTGTAAGTGCCTACCTGCGTCTTTGAAACACATGCCAGAATTGGGCTGAGGATCCTGCATTTGAAAGCAATCAGTGTACTAAAAATATAACCTTTATAGGTCATTATTTTTCTAAGACATGTATCCAACCTCCTCTTCTTCTCCTCCCTTTCCTCAACTAGCAACGTGATTTGTTATCTTATAGAAGACTTTTCACACAATATGCATTGTCATCTTATGGATTGGCTACCGGTACACAAAGATGAGCTGACACACTGCCATGGCGGGACGGGGCTGTTACAATGAGGCAGCTGGACTGTTATATATTCACTCTGCTTTCCATTGTACTTCCATTCACAGCAGCGGTGGCACAAAGGGCCAGACAGGACTAACCATGGATTGTCACCTTGATTTGTCCAGTCTTGCAGATATGCAGAAATGAATTATATTCTCCTACTTATAAACACAACACAGAAGCTAATAAGCTTGCAAACAGCATCTACCAAACCATATTATCTAAGAAAGATCAAGCCTCTTCATAGATACTACATGCTGCCTTGCTCACTAGGTAAGGCAAAGCAAAGAGAACGAGACGATTAGTGAAGACACAAAAAGACTTTCCTTCAATAACATATTCTTGATGTTACAAACTAAACTCTTTCTGATTGAGAGATATGTAATTTGTATTCCACTTAGCTTTTATTTTTGATAAGTGCTAACACAGTGCTTCAAAATGCAAACTTACGTATATTTGAAAAGAATAAGCTATGTGAAACCTAGTAAATAGAGCTGTTGTTCTTATACGAAAAACCATAATAAATTGAAATGCTTTCCTAAAAATTATACAATGAATGACTTCTCAATGTCTGCGATAATTTACTTCTCAATAATTTCAAGTCTTGTCTTATTTAAATTGCACTAAATGTTAAAGCTCTAAGCCTGAAAGTGCCCAAAATAGTTGGTTGCTAATGAGAAAATTCACTGAATTTTATGCCAGTTGTTTAAATACTACTTTATCGACAAGGTGTTTGTATGTCTTTGAGATATAGGCAGTTTTAATATCAACATATAGATAAATGAAGTCGACAAGCTTGGAGGTTTTTATTTTTTTATGAAAGATGCCATCAAACCAAAGAAAAGTGGAAAACAGTTTTCTGCCAGCTTTCTGAGTGAAAAAACAAGAACATTTCTCCGTGCATCAAAAAAAAAAGTTACCTTAATAAAAAAATGCCAAACCTAATGAAGATCACACACACACACACACACACACACGCCTCTTACAAATTCTTAGCATATTTATTGACAATACTGTGTGCTTGCTTATTCTTCAAAAACATTTTTGTAAAACCACAGCTTCATGCTTAAGAACTACTTGAGACTCATAATATGACTTACAGTATGTCTTATTATTATTTTTAATGCTACCCCAATATAACTTGCAGGGTATTTGTCTCTGAAGAAAAGCCCCTAGAAATACTTTCTTTCACTCTTTAAAAAAAATAAATTATAAGATACTACTAATCTGAAGAGGATGATTTAAAAACCAGAGTATTGTAATTTATATCTGAACATATAATATTTAAAATCACCATGCTAAAAATATGTTCCACTCAAATAACCTATTAATTTTGAATTTTAAATTGCACCATTCTATTGTCTTCTGCTTAATACATATGGATTCTGCTCGCAAAGCAACACTTGGTACCTAGTGTTTTAAATGGTGACTAGCACGAACCAACATGATACACGGAGTTATGGACAGATGTACAAAAAGAACATAAAACCCTGCCCCACACAGAAATGCAAATGTCACTTGATCAAAGGGCTGTATTTCCACAGCGAAGGATTCTTTTAAAAAAAAACATTTGCTTTAGGAAGATGCATAAGAAAATCCTTCGTCATTTGTTCTGAATATATTTAGGAAAAATCTAAATGTATCAAAATGTATTATTTATTATTTTCCAAGGAAAAATTGTACGGATGTGTCTTTACTCAGAATTCTATGCAGCCATCCATAAGAGCTCTGTGACCATTCACCTGACTGCAGCAGAATCGTGGCTTGATGGTTACAGGGGGTGACAGAAAGGGAACACTGAAAGTGCTATTATGCAGTTTGCAGGGGAAGATTTCAGCACATTTCAGCTTTATCTAGTTATAGTAGGTAGTTTTCGTGGTGGATTTTTTTTTTTTACTAGTTGTGTGTAGCTTCTAATACTGTGATTCAACTTGTGCTCTGTGACCACCATTTCGAGCACCCTCTGCTTTATGATTTAGCATTATTTGACAGATTTTCAAGTTGCCTTGGCATTTCAATCTGCTTTATAGTTGTAAATAAAATTCACACATTAGTACCTTCATGCACTTGGTCCTGTTTGAAAAAGGTGTAATTCCACTTTACCTTTTTATTTTAATCAGAAGTTCTGTGAATATAATTTAGAGGACTAAGGCTTGCTACTAATTTATAGTATACATGCACAGTTGAGGCGTTTGTGAACAATGCCATCTCAAGGGCTAAAATGGTTAATCTTTTATGTTTTTAAATACAGCATAAACATTTCTCTTTAAAACTGTGTGTGTCGTATAAATATGATTCTGGAATTTGGAGTTATTTGCAATTATTTTATAAATTAGAGCTCTACATATAAAGCAGGAGAGCATTTTATAGTCATTAAAGATGGGGGGAAATAGGCCAAGGTAGAAAATTTAAAGGTTTTTGAATGCATGCAACACTTTTTCTAAATTAGTAATTATGTTTAAGAAAATGAAAGATGTTTAAAGCATTTTGGGGAAGACAAAAAGTGTTTGTAAAAATAAGATTTTGTCTCAGAAAACAATCTTAGTTGTTAACCTCCTTCCTCAGCACATTCTTATCCCTAACCCAGAATATTCTTCTGAAATCTAAGTTGGGGTGGGTCATTAGCATTGTCCCAAATTTTCATTTCATTGAAGAGCAAGGCAAACCACACAGCTCTGCCCCCTGATAGACTGTGGAGTGGGCCTTCTAAGGTTCTATTTTTCATGGAGGGTTAAGACTCTGACATGGGATTAATCAGCTACTCCTCCTAAACCATGAATCAGAACAATTGCTGTCAGTTTCACATGGTACAACTGCCTGGAAATAGAAGAACTGGAAAGTGAGAGAACATATCAAGAATGTAAAAAAGGAAATGTCAGTGTGTAGTAGTAACTACAGTTAGGCTACTTGTGATTTGGTGCAGTCACCAAATTAAAATGATGAAATATATGTTCAACCAAGTGCTTTTGGAATCTTACCTTCATCTTCTTCCCCCCTTTGATATCTTGCCTTTGTATCAGTTGTGATATTTTATAAAAACTTTACACTCATTTACTTTCTTTTGGTAGGCACCATTTATGTTCAAGTCCACAATTAAGCATGTCTATTGACTGAGGGTTAAATTCATAGAAGGCTGAGCAAAATGTGTGCAGCTCTTCTGCATACATATTGCAGAGCCAACATTGTATTTAACCTCTCCATGAGTGTTTGCATTACAGAATTGGAAAATACTAGGTGCAAATGTCTGCATAAGGGGAACTGAAATTCTGCACTCTTAGAGAGGAGTGTGACAAGCTTCTTTTTGTGTGTGGACACACTTACACTGAAATAGGTCACCTTTTAAATGAGATTGCTTTTATTACTAACAATGATAGGAAAATAGACACATTGATCACATGTTTAAGAAAACAACCATCTCGAACTTTATAAATGATATTCAGAAAAACTTAAGAGTTATTTTTCTTGGGTAAAATGTAACACATGGAAAAGGTTTTTCTGTTCTTAGTTTCAAGATGGGATATTTTCAGGAAACTAAGTGTTAAGAGTATAAGATTAATATATGATCAGGATATATAGGTGAAGATGATTAATAATTGTGCCATGAAAATTAAATCATATTTTATTAAAGAATATAAAGATGCAAAGAATTTTTCAAACTGAACATTTATTTTCAATTACTTAATTTAATATTATTCAGCGGCAATACTTTTTTTTCAATTTTAAGAGGATAAACAGAAAACAACCTTTTCATGACTAAAATTATAAATGAATATTTTTATGCTCATAGAATTTTAATAATTAAAAGAATGTTGTTCGAAATATTTATAATAAAATTATATATGTTAATATAATAATGCACATTTATTTACAAGTATCATTTCCTATCTACCTGAGATCTGCTTTTACATAACAAATTGAAAGTAAAGACTTATTTTGATGTTTGATTATGCTATCACAAATGTATTCAGAGAATAGAAAATAAAATATAAAGATATTGAAATTGGGAGTAAATAGTGCAAAAATTATAAATGTATATATTAAATCCATTCTACATACACTCGAGTTTCATTTTATCTTAACCATATATGTAGTACAGACATCTGGGCAAACAGAGTCTTACTATTAAAACACATAAGAGCATTAGTATGGTAAATGAAATGAAGTTATTGCACAAGAAATGTATATGGCAGGAAAAATTATATTTTCATTTCAGTATAAAACAATAAATATCATTTATCACAAAAATTCCATAGTCATCATTTTTAAATGCATTATTTTGTATATCTACACTAAAGTTAAAGAAAATTGAATCACTGAAGAAAGAAACTGAAGTATTCGTAACCATTTGTCACAAGAATCTATCCTCTAAAAGTATTTACCCTTTAATGTCATGATATTGCTTGAAAAATAAATGCATATAGCACAACTTTCTTTAAGCTTAAATAAACATTTAAAACATTTTTAAGTATAAGTATTTACTTTATTAAATAGTACAAGAATTGAAGTTAAAATTACCTTATTCCTTCAGTGAAACATAACTTTGTTTGTTAGAAAGAAGTGCCAAATTATGTGAGCACAAGTTGGCCATACAAAACAACTTATAAGAAGCACTATTGGAAATAGTTGAGTTGATTTTCTCCAAATGCAATAAAAAGTAATGCATTTTGTAACTGACGGCATATTTGATTATGTAAACAATTGGTTCTAAAGTAATTCAAAGTAATCATTTAACGGTACTCTGACAAGGATTTAAAAGATGTTTGATAAAATTACTGCCAAGTTTTCAAGTTGCACAAAGCAGCGTACATACCTTATAAAAGGCTATGAAAATACTTTAATATTTTCTTGTTTTACAATTTTTATATAATTAAAAACTATAATTTTTTTTAAAAATTCTATAAATGTTCATTAATTTGATATGTATTTGTGTAACATTTCCAGGATTTGTTCTCTTTTGGAGTAGTGGTATTCTTGTTATTTAAAAAAAAAGCAAAAAATTCATCGTATCCATGGTATTGTCCCACTGCTCAAATGAAAGCTTTATAAGATGTGATTTGTATGACAAATTATATCCTAATGATTTTTATCATAAGAATATTCTGCTAATGCAAAATCAAATTATATGTGTTATGTATTTTTTAAAGGTTTAATAAACATAATCAGCAATGAAAACACCCTGAATCTAAGAGTAAAATCAGGGTAAGCAAGTACACAGAGAACAGATTTAAAGCTTAGTAATAGACCTGAATACAATTTCTCAAGATAAAGTCCAAGTGCTGCAGACAGGCAGAGATGCTTACAAAGTGTGGAGTCAGGGAGGAGGCAAGGGAAGTGGGGAGAGGGGCTAGGTAACCTTTAGGAAGGCAACTGAGTTACTGATGTTATTCCTACCTTTCTCCCCAGAAGGATTGGCATGGAGAACAACTGGACACTGAGATCAAAGCCACAATCAGCCTCCGGACTCTTACTAACTTGTCCTCAATTATAGATGACCTTTAGGCAAAGAAAGAAAGAGAAATGTTTCCTTACCATTAAATACAACAGAATTAGTATTTTAAAATTACTCATTATACATGCACGATTGAACTCTAAGCCATTTTCACTTACCTTTCGTCCACCAGTATTTTGTCTACTTTCTGCATAGAATTTGGGAAGATAGTTTTAAGTTATCATGTATACCTTTAAAAAGCATAATCAATATTCTTTTAGAATTCCATTTTAGACTGTATAAAACAACCAAAAAGCACATATGATGAAGATTTATGAAGCATATTTTTTCTATAAAAATTAAACAGGTAGAAAATCTGAACTCCTAATGAAAATAATATCAGAAAGGTTGTTAATTATATTGCTCTTTTGTAACTGTAGAAACACTACTATCTCTAAGTGGAAAAAACCCTTAAACTATTTATTCACCAAATATTTGCAGGATACTTTAGAATTATAAGACTGCAGAATATGATTTAAAGAAGAGAGTTGGCTGGCAAACTAGTGATTTTAATATATCTGAAAAGGATTATGTAATTTTTAAATATAATATGTTATGTTTATATATGTATTATAATACATATTATATAGGTATTTAAATATATGTAACTTTAAAATTTGTAATATAAATAAATTTTTGGTTAAATGATACTTTAAAAATCCATAAAACAAGAACAGCTATTACAGAATTATAACAGTATTTTGAAATAAGAATTATTAAATGTTAACACATATATCTCCAGGTAGCATTTGGTTAATACATTTTCTCGTATAATTAGGAATTTGAGACTCTGAATGACACAATCAAGTTATGGAGTCTTTACTCAAATCACTGTTTAAATGTGTTAGGGAAACTTTAAAAGGTTCTATACCTTTAAAAAAATTACTGCCTGACTGTCCTTGTACCAGATAAGTACATTATGAAGTTTTCATAATCTTTTTGTTCAAAGAAACATATCTTTGTCATGATTTTTTCTTGTTTCATCCATTGTGTAAAATACGAAAAAAATATAGGAAAAATGTGAAAGAAGAAAATAAATAACACACAGTCTTAACCATTCTTAGACTACTACTGGAAATCTTTTAGATTATTTCCTTTCAGTCTTTTTTCACCCTAGGAGTTTACATTTTATAAAACTGATACTATATATTGCACATAATTTAGTATTAAAGCATGAATAAAAAGGAGTGTTAGAATTTTCCCACATCACTAAAAAATCTTTGTAAACAAACTATAAAATATGTGATCATCTATCATGTGAGAATATTAGCTAAATCACTTTTCAGGAAATACGGAAGGAAATTTCTCACCTGAAAGATACTACGATGAATTCTTTTGTTAAGATTACAATTACCCTGGAGTCTATCTCTTTCCTTTACCTGCTTTAATAGTTCAGAATTTTTATGGGTTATTTATGACAAAAGATTTGAAAACACAAGTTGTTTTGAAAATGTTTAGCAGATAAATACTTTAGCTTCATCAATATGTTTTTGCCAAAACCTTGCAAAGAGTTCCTAACGTGGAGCAGGTGAAAAAGGTCTATAAGAAGAATAGCTGAGCTTGCTGGAACCACAGCTTACAGAAAGATTATCTTCAGGTTTAAAAAGCTAATGCTGTAATCTTATATTTATTTGCAGTATACTACAAGTGTTCTGTGTGAACATTTGCAAATGTTGTTACACTTGATCTTAGCCAAAAGGCTGAGAAACAATGTAAATGCCGTTTAGAAAGGACACATAAGTATTCATTCAGCATTTCTTTCAAATAACCTTGTTTCGTATGCTAAGATGATGTGTGTGTGTGTGTGTGTGTGTGTGTGTGTGTGTGTGTGTGTGTGGCATACGCATGTTCATTTAAAAATGTATCAAAAGTTAAAGACACTGCAACTGCTAAATGTAATAATGAGGAAAATGTTCAAAGAAGCATGTATATGGTAAAATATTTTAGGGTGGTGCAAGTGATGTAAAGATTTTCTTTTTTTTTTTTTTGCCCTATTTGTCACTATTAAAATTTTTACCTGAAAGAAACAATGGTCTTATTTATATAAATAGGGCTTTCAAGGTGTTACATAACATCTTATTGAAAAAAATAACAAAATCCTATCTTCATTAGAGAGGTATTTCTGACATATGACCAAACATCTTTTTGTCCTCTTTCACTGATAATTCCAATTCACAGAAAAAGCCTGATGCTAACAATAGGGTGAAATATCCTGAAATAAATTAAATGATCAAATTTATAGTTTGACTGAATTTTTAATGTAATTGAACTGTTATTTTGCTTTATTGCCTACATTATTTAGGTTGAGGGATATGTTTTTCTCTGTGTGTGTGTGTGTGTGTGTGTGCATTTAAAGAGAATGATGGTGAGAAAGCTTTATGACTAAGGAGAAGTAGAGATGATCACAAATGCACAAATATTTAGAATAACACAAACAGGCATCTCTGAGGGGCTGATTACAAGTGTCTAATATTTCTAACATGTTTCACCTATAAAACAATCCTGGCTCCATTACTTCAGAGAATCAAACTATGATAGTATTTGCATGTTAATGATCTAAATGTGATATTAATCATACTCTTTCTCTTTGGAATTTATTTTCAAAGCGAAGTACATAGGATACATTTAGCAATATGGTACTATACATTTATGCTTAGAAAAATGGACAGGATTGATTTAAGGAATCTATAAAAATGATCATATTCTAAAAATGAACATACTCTTAAATGTGATATCTCAGTTATCTTGCTGGTTTATTTTAATATGAAATAAGTAATCCAATCTCTGCTTGCCAAGATTACTCATGTATTTATTTATTTCAAATCAGAAGGTTTGTTCCAGACACTTAAAACAGAAAGAGGAACCCAAATGTGGAGGAAGAAACTATGTTTGAGGATCTGTTTCATTACAACACTTATTTTGTAAGGTAAAACAAAAGTGTTTATTCATTAGTTAATGAAGAAGTAATAGTTTTGTTTTTTCCCAACAAATCATGGAATTGAAGAATGAGCACCACTAGACTTGAAGGAAAGTAAAAACTGAAGATGTTCTTTTATTCGTTCTTTAGAAGTATAAAAAGATTGTTGTTTTACAGCTTATTTTGTACCAGCAAAGTAAATTTTATTTTGTGGGTATTTAAATTTCTTTTTTTTTTTTTTTTTTTGTGTGTGTGTGTGTGTGTGTTCCAGGAGTTGAACTCAGGACCTTGTGCTTGCCAGGCAGGCGCTTATGCCACTGAGCTATCTCACCAGCCCTAAATTACCTTTTATACATCACAGATTCAAGCATTTCGAGAATGTTTACATTTTCCTCCTTTTCCCTATATTCACATAACCTTTCCAGAATGATAGAAATCTCCAAAATGCTAGTATTTTCACATGAGACTGATTTTGAAAAAAATAAATTTTTAAAATTTTATGGAAGTTTACATAAACATTTAAAATGCATAAATTAATGTATAAAAATATACTCGATCTCTTTAAAAGTTCACAAATTACTTTTCTTTTTACTTAGCCACTTTTCTCTAATATGCTACAAGCCATTTCATTGGCAGTTTCCAGTCATGCTCCACATAATTATTTTCTGACTTGAGACATAAAATAATATAAAGCATAAGAAATTTGAATATGAAGTAATGAGATCAGTCTAATAAATAAACCAAACTTACATTTTCAAAGAAGTATTTTCATCTAGAAACATTACTTTGTATTCATTCTACTTGTGTGACCATTCTTCTCTTTAAAATGATCTTCTTAATAGACATCTTTTCTGCAAATTTTCAAAAAGTTCAAGTTATCATTTATTGAGAGGTTTATGTTATCACTCAGTTTCAATATTGGTGAAGAAGGTGATTCAGCTTGTTTGGGGAGGGGGGAAATCAGAGAGAAGGAAAAAAAAAAACAAAAGAAAATGAGAAAGAGAGAGAAAGAAAGAGAAAGAAAGAAAGAAAGAAAGAAAGAAAGAAAGAAAGAAAGAAAGAAAGAAAGAAAGAAAGAAAGAAAGAAAGAGCAAGAAAGAGAGAAAGAAAGAAAAAGAAAGAAAGAGTGAAATAGAGTGAAACAGAGAACAGGAAGAGTCTGGGTGATAGCATAATGTGACCAATCTTCATGTGTGATTCATGATCAGACTCCAAAAAACATTTCCAAACAAGTTTTGAGCAGAGACTAGTACTGATGAACTATACCTATACATATAGGCTCTAAGCTAGCTTATTTAAAAGACAATACTCATTTTAAATTGCACAGTCATTTGTTGATATATACACATATATTCACTACTTTATGACTTGTATGACTTTCACTACATTTACATCTTAAAAGATAAAAAATGACAATTAATGCAATCAGAGACTGGAACCAAAAAACATTTTGTAGCTTATGTCCTAGTCAGTTGACGAGTTTCTTCTAGGTTTTGCTATTTGTTAAAGAGAAAGCTTTCACACTTGGTTCCAAATCATTGGGGTTTGTCTAGAGCATACATTTGGTTATTTTTTCCATTAGTCACATAAAAAAAGTCAACTTTATTACCTTAGCATCACAATTTTAGACATTCCAAAATGGCATTATCCATTTTGGATTATTCAATTTATGTTTTACACTTGACTTTAAATGACTCATTGTTTTTGTAACTAAAGAGATCATCAAAGGAAAAAGCTTTTCAATTTTTGATGTTAGTTTGTGGTTTGAACAACATGTCACAGGTTATGAAAATAACTACTAAAAGCTCATTGCAGTAATAATTCACCTGATATCCGCTTGTTAGTTTAAGATGGCTATATGAAGGAGGATAATGCTCTAAGTATCTAATTTCTAATGTTTGCCTCTAAAATACTTTCACAAAACCTTATTTTTACATAACAATTGGATATAGTTTAGATCTAGAATGCTCCCTCCAAAAGTCATACGTATTCAGAGGTCAGTCTTTAGAAAGGTAATTGGGTAATGAGGGAGCTACACTGCTTGGTGGGCTAAGCCACTAAAGAGTACAGAGCTGAATGTTCTGTTAGGACATGGGGCTCGGGCCCTTCCCACCATACTATTTCTACCTTGGAACCAGCCAACGAGGGACTGTAATCAGAGTCCAAATAACCCTCTGATCCTTGAAGTTGTTTGGATATTTTGTTCCAACAATGAGGAAAAGTAACCAAGATACAATTCATGCCAGATGATGTTATAAAATTTCAAATATTAGACTATAAGCCAACTTGGTCACTTTTCTCCTATGAATGTTCTCTAATTTAAGGATTAAAAATCAACTCAAAATGAAAGCTAGTTAGGGTGGTAAAATAAAAATTAAATTATTAAATAAAATCATTTTAGCATGAAATATTTTATTTACTCCTACTCATAATTCTGGGAAGCAGTGTTATTACAATATAATATCTTGGGGCTGGTGAGATAGCTTAGCAGCATAAGCGCCTGCCCGGCAAGCAAGAGGCCCTGAGTTTGACTCCTGGAACCCACATAAAAGAAAAAAAGGCCCAGTGATATCGCTCAGCGGCATAAGCACCTACTGGCAAGCGCGAGGTCCTAAGGTCAACTCCCGGTGCCCACATTAAAAACAAAACAAAACAAACAAACAAACAAACAAAATATATATATAATATCTTATTGGGAAAAATATTTTTGACCACAAATGTTTAAAATATGAAAGAACTAATATATTTCAACACATTTAAAAAGTTTAAAAAGCTTATACTAGTTTTACCAATATATAATATCAGTGTAAATTATATTTCATCAATATATAATTTTACATATTTTATGATTTAATATATGAAATGGGCATTGTATCTATTTATTAGATGTCCAAGGATTTTGTAGGACATTGGGCAGGGAGCCATCAAACCCATTTACCTATTCACTTAGACAAATTTCTTATGTGTAGGTATGGATATTTTGGAAGATAAATATATGGAATAATTTAAAACTACTTTTTAATTCCCTCTTGCATTATTTTACTAAAATAGAGAAGTGTACACATTTTATTCGGGCTTTGACTTTTATAAAATTGATGCGAAAATTCATAACCTGCTAGATGTTATTTCATCTCCTCTCCCTAAAGGCTTAAAAGCTAACTTCAAGAAACATGTATTGAGGGCTGGTGAGATGGCTCAGTGGTGTACGCACCTGCCTTGCAAGCGCGAGGGCCTGAGTTCGACTCCCGGATCCCACACACGAGAAAAGGGCCAGTGATACCGCTCAGTGAAACGGGCACCTGCTGGCATGTGAGGTCCTGAGGTCGACCCCCGGTACCCACAAAAAAAAAAAAAAAAAAAGAAACATGTATTGAGTCACTTCTACAAAATGTAAGTGTCAAGAGCTTTCAAGCAAAATTTCACTTGCTTTAGATTTTCTATACACCAAACATTATCGGTCAAAATTATAAAATATGATTGATCTATATATTCTTTTCAGAACAAGAAGGAAATTAATAATAACTATCTTAACCCCACATTCTGTATATGAGGAGACCAAGACTCAGAAGTGTGAGCTGCTGTGCTCATGTCTTAATCATGACATCTATAATCAAAGAGTGAGGAACTATTCAGACTGGTAATTCTTAAGCCGCATCTCCCTGCTCCATGAACAGTTGGAGAGAAAAATACAAATTGCTTTCTCTGGATTTGCCTGTATTCAGCTGACCCAATGGTACTATTACCTGAAGAGATTTGAAACTCATTTAGACTTTTAATTTTTTTCCTGATTAATGCAAAGATACATTTTTCAAGGAAATATAAAAGTCTAAAATAGGTCACATTTTGAGAGAACCAAACTATAGCTAATTGAAGACTTTTCTCAGGCAGCCAGTGTCCCTCCCTGTCAGTAGTGATGGCAGCCAGAAGTAAGCTTGTTCTGATCCTCTGTCAATACTGTAGACTCCACGAGGGACGAAGGGGTCTATCATGGGAGGAGCAGGTGACTGCAAGTATAAGCCAAGCAGCGTTTCCTTTAAGGAATCCACGGGGCTTTTCAGAGTGTTCTTGTGTTCTTTCTTATTTGGAATTCTATTTTTGCTGCTAAAATTAACACAGATTTTCTTTAATGAATGCTTTCCAGCTGAAAGATGGTGAGATACATAATGTGAATCTTTTCAATATTAGTTCATTAAATTAAAGCAGTTCTGACTTGTAATGAGGCCTTTGCCTTTTGATGCTGTACTCAGGTTTTCAGATAATGTCCACGACAATGTTTGTGTGCCCTGCAAAGATGAACTTTTAAATCAGTTATTTAGTGTTAGCAATCTCCCATAATAAATTGAATGTTTCTCTATTGGTATAAAAATTAATGTAAAAGAAAAGTTAAAAAAACTTGGCTGTTCTATAATTTGGATGAAGGCATTGAGTTGAAACCATTCTTCCCTGTAAATTTGGTCATATGCATTCAGTGGTAGAATTCCTGCCTGCCTGTATCTTGGTAACTCTACTATCAAATATATATAAAACATATAAAATAAATAGTAATATTGCATATAAGATGTATAACAATATTAATATTATATTCATATATTAAACATATAAACATTATATAATACATATACTTTTATTAATTTTATATTAATATGTTAAATATATTAACATTATATAATAATATGATATCATATTAACACATACTAAATATATATAAATACAGTATACATGTTTTTTATCCCATTTTCCAAAACAAAAGTGTTAAGTTACATGTTGTTTGTTTTTTATTTTCCTTTAAATGACTGGAAAGAGAACTGTCTTTCAAAATTCCCTTATGCAAAACCAAAGGGAAAAGATCCCCACATTCATGGTGAGTGTATTCACTAAATCATTCCCAAATTAGAGGCTTCAGAAACAACATGCTGCACAAGTAACAAATATTCAATTTGTGCATTGCCTGAAGGCTTTGGGCTGCATTACCCTCCATATCCATCACAGGAACAATAGAATAAAATAATTCTGCGAGGTTAGAGAAATCAAACCCATGCATCCACTTTTCTTAAGGAATATTTGGATAACCAAGGCTCGATGCAAATATTTGTTAGTAGCCATTATGACAAGCTGGGGACATTCCATGATCTTATTAGTACCTAGTCATTCACAGTTTGCCTTTTCTGTAGCAAAACATGCACAGAGATAATAGGAATAAATTGTTTATTTCCCATGTTACCAGGCAATTATAAATATTTCAGCAAAAGGGTTATACTGTGCCAAGGTCAGAATCTAATAGAATAATTCAAGATGCAAATGCCATTGTCTAGTAAGCTATTGTTGATGTATCTTAATAGTCTTCATTTGGTGGAATTCTAGAGAAAAGACTTAAAAGAGAATAAAGTATGCAATAGCTTTTGAAAAGCTGCTGCCCTATCACATATCACGTCTGTGGGATCTTATTTATTTTTTCTTCCCCAGATAGTACTCATACCATACACTGCACATACTTGTAGGCATTAGCAACTGAGGACTATTTATTTCAATTTTAGAATATTTTAAATAAAAATTTATAAGAAATGCAAAGCCACTTGTTTTCTTACTCCATTTATTACATAACTTTGTCTAATTTGGTACTATAAGCAACTTTTTCACCATAGTTTTTCATGCTCTATGTAATGAAACATGATGTATTTTTAACAGCTAGTAAATAAAGCAGAGATTTATTAACAGGTTACAGTTCTCTAAAATGTAAAAATACAGAATCATAGAACTAAAATGGGTTAGATAAAATTTTTGAATCCAATCATTAATGCTATAGCTCAAAGATATGTAAGTGAAATAAAACCATTTAGCATAAAATGAAACACGTCTTTGGTGGTAGAGCCAAGACCAGCACCAAGGCCACATACTACACTGGCTGTTGTAGTACTCTTTATACTACGTTATACTTCTTTCTCTTCTTTCCAGCATTTATTTTAGCAGCAAGGGGAAGGGACAAAGGATAACTCTGTCTACCCCTTCTGTGCTCTGTGGTGTCTCTCCTAACCCTCCATTTCCTGGGGGATGCTTTACTGTCTGTTATAGTTAGATCTAAAATGTCCTGTAAACGCTCTTCTGTTCAGAGGTGTGGCTTTCGGAAGGTGACTGGAACATTAGGGATGTATCTTCATTAGTGGATTAATCTACTGATGCATTCATCATTTGATGGCATTATTGGGAGATGATGGAAATTTAGGAGTTGGGCCAGGTTGAGACGAATGACTCATGAAAGACTGTGTATTGGGGACGCTATATTGTCCCCAGCCCCTTCCTCTCTGGTTCTCTCTCTTTTTCTCTCTCCCCTCCTCACTTTCCTAGACACCATGAGGTGAGCAGCTTTACTAAACCATATCCTTCTGCCAAGGTGTTCCACCTCTCTACGGGTCTAGAAGCTGTAGAGCCACATAATCATGGTCTGAAACCTCTAAAACCATGAGCCAAAATAAATGTCTCTTCCTTTGTTGTATATCTCAAGCATCTTGTCACAGTAACATAAGGCTGAATAGAACAGTATCTTATTTTCTACAGTCATTGTTTTCATTCTCTATTGTTTTTGTAGTATTTTTTATCACTTTTCCATTTCATAGAAAATAGAAAAGAATGTTAAATATGCTCATTCTTTTAAGATATTCTGGGAAAATATCAGATAAATCAAATTACATTAAAACAGGACTATTTCTTCAGCTTCTAAGATATACAATAGAGACGACATCCCTCTCAGCAGCCACTGGACAAGCCTGAGGGTAAAAAAAAAAAACAAAAGCAGAGTGTTTTGCAGAAGCCCAGGGTTGCTTGCCATTGTATTTCCACTGGCTAACTCTAGTGTTAAAATAGGTCTCTGCGGCTGGGGTCTAGTTCAGTGGTAGAGCACTTAGCTAGCATGTTCCAGGCCACTGATTTGCTTCCAAGCATCACAGGAAACACACTCACACACACAGAGTGTCCCATGTTCAATTTAGCAGATAGTAGTCTTAAGTAATATAGCAAAAAAAAAAAATCCTGCTAAATAATAAAAGTAAGAAGGATGGACTGAAACAAAACACATTTGTATCAAGTCAGTGTTCAATGTAGCATTGATTGATAACTGACGTCCATACCTATCATTTAGTTGATTTTTGTTTGTGGTCTTTATGGTGGTATTGCACTTATGTACATCATAGAATTTGCAAAAGTTCAGAGTTCTTCCAAGAGACTCAGGGCACTTTTCATTTCTTTTTAAAATATTCTGAAACACGAAGGAGGCAAGTATTTCACTCATTATGCAAGCATCAAAATGAAGAAAAATCCAGATGAGGGTCATTTGGGTTCATTGCTGGTAGATCCCAAGTGAGAATACAATCTGCTGGAACACATTCTTTAGGATGAGTACTCCCCAATAGCTCAGCCTTTGGAATTCACATTTTGTACATTTTTGTATGGTATTCTTGTTTATTAGCATAATACTACTCTTTCAGGTTATATCCAGAATATATTTATATCACAAACTTTACATATAAAAATTAATTGACATAGATCTAATAGATAAAAACTTTACTGAAATCTCTTTAAAAAAAAAAAAAGAGGGCCGGTGAGATGGCTCAGCGGCATAAGCACCTGCCTGGCAAGCGCGAGGTCCTGAGTTCAACTCCCGGAACCCACATACGAAAAAAGGGGCCGGTGATATCACTCAGCGGCACGGGCGCCTGCTGGCGTGGGAGGTTCTGAGGTCGACCCTCCGGTACCCACAAAAAGAAATAAAATAAAATAAGATAAAATAAATTCTAAGTTAAAAGCACAAACAGTAAAATACAGGATACTAAGGAGCACTCGGAAACTGAGCATGGGGCCCATTGTATTTAACATTTCCCTTTGGGGTGGCACAAATATTTTAGTAGGATTATTTCTTCATTTCCAAAGGCGTACAAGGGTTGGGACACCCAATCCTTAATGTGCAATAAAATGAAATGGCAATTTTCCAAGAGCTGTAAGACTGCAGCTAATTAGCACATTAATTTATATAAATAAAATTCTCTTTGCTGTTCCCCAGTGTTCTGCCTGAGAAATGCAACAAGATGAATGAACATGACAAATCACAGTGAAATTTACAGGCTTTAAAAAAAGATACAGAAATAATCCCTTGACCTCATTCCAACATTTCTGCCCCTCCTTCATCGGTGCTGTGATTTCACTGAGTCCCTAAATGTGTACTTTCATTCTGCCAAGCTTAAATTAGAATGATGAGTTTACAAGGAAGATGCACGCATTTCTTTACTCCTAAAGTAGCACTCCTAGCTAAAGAGCAAGGAACATAACTCAAGGGAAAGACTCTTCTTAACTTAGGAGTTTTGTCATACATATTTTGGTAACAATTTTTCCATTTTAAAAATACATTTTCTTACTTGCAAAATATTTTAAAAATTATTTTTAGTTTTAACTATTTTAATGGTTTTAATGAATTTAAAAATATTTTTAAAAATTAAATGTATTCTCAAGACCAAGTCAGTATTTCAAATGAAATTGCTAGTTGAATAGTAAAACAAGTTCTTAATTTCCAGAAAATATTTTATTCTATTTATGTTTTATTATAACTTTGATATTATGAAAATAAACAATGTAACAAGTACTTTTTAATATATATGCATATGTGTATATGGGCTTATTTTTACAGAGCTACATACATATATGCTTATAGCTGACTATAATTCCCTTGGCAGAATACCTCCTACACAACCATAAGTTGCAATGCTGGTTATAACCCATCACCAAATGGCAAAATCAATTCTGTGAGAAATACATTAGAACAGAAAATAAGAGAATGCACTTCATGTAGTATGGCTACGTATTATTTTGTAAGACACACCAGTTGTGTATGTGTGAGTATGCATTGTGATGTGACATATATTTCTTACCATAAATCATGTTCATAAAACTTTATAAGATCTTCCATAAAGAAGAAGATAAAGAATATAGAAAAATAAAGCCTAGATTAGTAAATGTGTCTCCGTAATTCATATATTTAATTTATCATTAGAATACGAGTGACCAAGACAAAGTTGATGATCTCATAGAACTTATGTCATAGAGGAAAGTCATAAAATAAACTAGTGAACAAAATGTACATGTGATATAATCTCTAGTAAGCATGCCATGAAGAGTATAAAGGAAGATAAGATGTCTAGAGAATGAAATTAAGGGGATGATGGGAGCTTTAGTAATACTGCTGCAAATGGAGGCTTACTGAAGACTGTCTGATCAGGAATCAAAATGAAGTAAAGAAGAGAATTTCAGCCAACAGCAAAACAAACACAAAGTCCCTGAGGTGGGAACAACATTATCCCATAATACTGAGGAAAAGCAAGAAGACCAGTATGTGTGGGCTAAAAAGACCAAGGGGGAACTTCATGATACCGAGAAAGGCAATTATCTTGTTACGAAGCCAAATGAAGTACAAGAAAAACAGGATAAAATTTTTGTGTATGATGGCACCGATAGAAGGATGACAAATGGTAAGAGTCAGGGTACATTTTGACACAGGACTTGCTGGAATATGATGAGTGAAGAATATGAAGGAAAGAGCCAAATTGAGGATGACATTTTGATTTTTATCCTAACAATTTTGTGAATGGCAGTGAAGCCTCTAACTGATTTATTGAAAGATTAGAGAAAAGAGAGGAGGAGGTGTGTAACTGGGTAATGAAGTACTTTTACTTCTTTCCCATTAACATATTATCATTATTATAACATTCTAGTAATTATTGATTAAGGAATTATTGAGAGCTAGGATCTTTGATACAAAGTCAAAATAAAATCATTTTATGCAAATGAAACAAAACTAGGAACTGTGGTATGGTGTAATTTATGCTATAAGTATAGGAAGAGGATATTTGGACTGTAGAGAGTAAAACATCTGAATTAAATTGAGATGGGGTCAGATATTTTCATTTGAGATGAAATTAAAACTTTATTTCAAAAGATGACTTGAAGTTAAGAAGAACAATGATTGGTGGGAGAGACAAGGTGTAGAGAATAGCATGGGCAAAACTGTAGACAAATAAAACACAGATGTATTTGGGAAATTATAAGTTTACTGTTACTGAGTGAGAGGTCTGAGTTAGATAATGGCAAACAACATGGCTAAAATGTTAGGCAGAGACATTATTAAGAGACTTGTTCATAAAGGTGAAATATTTGATTTCTCACTGAAATCTATAAAGTTGTCATAGTATTTAAATAAGTAGAAGTGAAATGATTAGATAACTTGAGATGGGAACCAGGCCAAAGGCAAAAAAAATACAATGTGGATAATTTTGCAGTAATCAGAGATAGAAATGGTAAGATCTGAAAATAAAGCAGGAATGTAAAAGAGTGATTAAATTCTCATTTTGTTAAGAGTGTAGGCCACATAAGGTGAGCACTTTTGATAAAGGAAGATGATCACAGATTACACTTTAGATCATTTTTATGCTTAGTCAGGCAATATGTAAAGGGACATAAGAATAAAACTTAGGCAGATATCTTGCCAGACACTTGTATTCACTAACTTTGACTTGGAAATAATAAAATATATAACATTTAAAGTCTTGTTTTTGGAGTATTTAGCAACGGAAAATGTGCATAGCTTACATAAACAGAAAAAAGTTTATAAAATTGCATATTTGTCTTAAACTATAAATGGACTTACTTATAGAAACAAGACTGAAAGTATGCATAACAAAATGATATTAGTGCATATATCTATGAAAATTGATTATTTTTATTTTCCTCTGTGACTATTTTTATTTTAAGAAAATGAGCTAACAGTATATTCAGCAAAAAATTAAATAAAATAATCTATGGTTTGCCCATCTCTAAGAATAATTTCAAATACCATATAAATCAAATTAATACATATTCAGATACAAATACCAGAAAACTCAATTAAAATTATATTAAATTGACTTCCCCTTCACTTAGGATGAAGCCATTCTCAGGATGACGTAACTTCTATCCTAATAACAAGAACAAGCCATATAACTTCTATAATTATGGCTATGTTGTTTTAGTTTTTTAGAGCTTTTTACATGCCCTGTGATACAAAAAAACATAAATAGCTTACTTCTAGAAAATGACAATTTCTTTCAGGGAAAAAGAGACCTACTATCGCTTTCCTTCTTAGAGAAACAGTGAGGAGAAAAGGACAAGAACATGGAAGGCGGGCAGGTGATATAGCTCAGCGGCATAAGTGCCTGCCTGGCAAGTGCAAGGTCCTGGGTTTGACTCCCAGTAACCGCATATATGTATATATCTATGTATCTCTCTATACAGATAGATAGATAGATAGATAGATAGATAGATAGATAGATAGATATAGATAGATAGATATAAAAGAATATGGAAAGATTACTGATGTTTAGAGAATTTCAAAACCAATATGAACAGGCATGACAGTTCAGAATCCAACAGGCAGTAGCTGCATACAAAATCTGTACCCACCAAATTCTCTCCATAGGTCTCTAGTAAATACTAACACAGAGGACGGACTGGAACTGAGGGCCTGCTAAAGGTTCAGGACAGAGTCAGCAGTGACATCTACCACAGACTACGAAGCAGGGCCTGCCTAAGGTTGGGCTGGCACCATGGAGCTGAAAGAGACCATTTCTTAATGATCAAGCATGAGAGAGGCAGCAAAACCTGAGTGTGGGACCAGAGAACTGAGAGAAGCCCCTCCCTGACACAGCAGGCCTTAACTAAATCTGCCACTTCCGGCCTCCAAAAACTGAGCTCGAGGCAGCATAGTGAAAAGAAGTTTCCTAAGGAACAGAAAGCTGGGGTAGGACTGAATTGCAGAGAATACCACAGAAACTTAGCCAGCTTCAAACTTGCATTAAACAGGATGGAATTTCCCAGGATTTGAAGGCTGGTTGTGAGCTGTAAAGCACAAAGATGCATCTAGAGTATCTAAGTGCTCAGATCTTCGGCCTCACTGAAGGGAAGTTCCTGATCTCTCTTTCTCAAAAGTGCTCACCTTACATGGCCTGCATTCTTAACAAAATGAGAATTATTTAAAGTCACTGGTGAAATGAATTAAAGAAAGTAACAGCAGTCTCAATTCAACTATAGATTAGACTGCCCCAGCCCCAGCTCTAGTGAACTGAGAGAAAAATGACCCACCCTCTTGAGTTTTCTTGTCATTTACTTCAAGTTCTACCAATCTTTTGAACACAATATTTTGCATATAATAAAAATATTATTCATATAAAAAAGTAAAGAACTGTGATTATCAATAGAAACAGTTCCAGACATGGTATAGACATTGAAGTGATCAAAAAAGGACTTTAAACCACTTATGGAAAATATGCTAAAAGAAAGTTGTAAAAGTGGACAACACAAGTAATCAGAGAGATAATTTCATCAGAGTGACAAAAATCATTTTTAAAAATGAGACAAATGGAGAATGAAAATAACAATGTCAACAATGAAAGATTCACTAGATGGGTTATGAGTATACCTGAAACAGAAAGAATGAATGAACTTGAAGGCAAGTTAACAGAAATTAAATAAATTTAAACACAAATAAAAAATAAAATAGAGCATCTTTTAAGTGTGGAACAATAATAAAAACAATGTAACATATGAACAATTGTAGTCACAGAAGGAGAGAAGAGAGAAATAGGGATAGAAAGAATGTTTAAAGAGGTAATAGCCAAGACTTTGTTGAAGTTAATGAAGTACATCTACCACAACCTTCAACAGATATATCTACCTGTGAAACACAGTTAGGGTAAATATCAAGAAAACTGGACGTAAGCATTTTATAGCAATTCTGCCGAAATCCAGCGATCAAAATTATTTAAATAACATGTATAGAAAAGAAAATTTATTATCTCATATGAGGTCTGGAGGTGGAGTAGTTCTGCAATTGACTAGTGCAGCATCCCACCCATGATCAGGATCCCAAATTATTTCTTTCTTCTTTGCCATATTTAGCAAATAGTCTGCCCCCTTGGTGGCCAAGATGTTTAGAGGACCACCAGGAATTGCATCATTATACACATCCCAAGGCTAGAAGAGAGAGTATATTTTTCTTATACCGCTTCCTAGGAATAATACAGATTTTCCAGAAATTGGAAGATTGGCTCTTCCTGCTAGAATTATAACACTGCCTATTCCAAAATGACCACCAGCAAAGAAGAAAACATTAGTTTAGAATGATTAGCATTCACCTTTAAAGCCTCTCCTGAAATTGTCCTTAATTCAATGGACATTTTGCCCAAATAACAATCTCTTTCTCAAGAAAAAGAAATATAGTGTATGGCTGTTGGAGAGAAAACAAGGAGTGGTATGGATTTATTAAAATGAATACCTGCAAACAAAGTAGTAAACCATTTCACATATCAACACAGAAAAAAATGAACATAGTCTTAAATCTTAAAATTGCATCTGTAACAATTTCACTTCATTACTGAGTAGCTTATATCATTTGATTATTCTTATATTTTAATCTACAACCTATAGTTGGTGCTAAAGAATACTAAAAAGACATTATTTCTACTCTCAGAGTTTGCTTTGTAGCAGGGAAATATAAACCTAAGACAAATTGGTGTCATTGAAGAAAATGATAGTAGAAACTGATCTGACTTCGATTCTTTTACTTACTAGCTGAATTACTTTAAATAAAAAATCTGCATAAACCTCACAGGATCTGCAATGATGAATGGATAAATGTATCATTCTAATATAATGATGATGAGTGCCAACTAGATAATCTATAACCTACTTAAGAATAGTCCTCATTAACAGTTGCCATTATTACTTATGAATATGTTTACAAAGTTTAGTAGGCACACACAAGAAGCAATGGCTGAGCGGGCAACATATAAATGGTAAAGCTTGAACAGTTGTTCATACATGGCAGAAAGGCTTGGACAGCAGTGAAAAGCATTCCTGGAAGAGTAACCTAGGGCAACTTGGAACCAGGGATTGAAACCAGGGCCTGTGTATGCTAAACAAGCACTCTACCACAAGCTGCATCCCCAGTCCCTAAAATGTACTATTAAATAGCTGTCTGTTTACATACTAAGATAGACTGTAATTCTCTATGTGGGGATTCAAGACAGTATGGGCCCTCAGGCCAAATTTAACACATCATCCATGACCCTTCAATCTTCATTATTGTTCTTGCACATCTTTACCTCCCAGCCTGTCTTAGTGACTTTCTCGTCACTGAGACTCAAAACCTAACACCTAAATCTTAAAGGAGGGGAAGTTCATGTTGGCTCACAGTTAAAGCCCATGGTCAGCTGGCTCCAAGGCAGAAGCAAGATGGCAGAGGGATGGCTGAGGAAATGGCATTCAAGCCACAGCAGCCAGGAAGCAGAGAGTAGGAGAGGAGCTGGGAGGGAGATGTACCCTCTGCGTCAGGCCACAGTGATTCACATCTGCTTTTGCTGAACAGCCCCACCGCTTAGGCCAACTTCCTAACAGCACATTCAGCTGTGGAGTCATCAGTGGATTAATCCAGACTTCTACATCCAAACCACAATACAGCCATGGAATACACTCATAAACTCTGCACCAAAGTATGTGCTTTTGTAGCATCTCTACCCACCCAACTCCAAACACACACAAGATATAGAGGCATGAAATGAGAAGGGAAAGGAATACTAGAACAGTAAATAAACCCAAGCACAAGCTTTATGACTGCAAAATAAGGCTGGGAATCAAATCTACGCAAGAACACTAAGGCGAGGCACAGAATTGTGTATGATGTATTAAATTAAGTTTGACTATCACTAGCATGCACACACATGCATGTGTATACACACACACACACACGCACACAGAGTATGTTTTTGTAACAAATAGCTGAGTCTCAAACTAGGAGTAGTGACATATGCCTTTAATCCCAACCCTCTGGTAGGCTGAGGCAGGAGGATGTAAATACATGCCCAGGGGATGGGGTGTAGCTCAGTGTGAAGGCCTTGGGTTCAATCTTCAGTACCAAAAGTAAAAAAGACAAAAACAAAAACAAAATTAAAAAACATTGAATCTCAGCACACAGCAGACAAACTTCAGCCAATCACAGGCTGCCAACAAATCAGTCTGTGTCCATTGGAAACAAATGCCTTATTGCACAGCGCCCAAATTTTAAAAATGCCTTTTTCTGTAGGTACTTTTTTTCTCTGGCTATAAAAACTGCCAGCACACATTGCTGGGTAGAGCTCTCTGAACTTCTGGCTCTGAGTGCTGCCCAATTCACCAGTCATTCTTTCTTCAAATCAATCTTGTTAAATTTAATGTGTCTAAAGTTGTTTTTAACAGATATGATTAAGATATCTGACAGATATGATTAAGATTCTACAGACAATAAGAAAATCATTAAAGGGCTTTAAACAAAAGTTAGTAATATCAGATGCCATTTCCAAAGATCATTATGGCAGCCGTGGGTGCAGAGAAACCCTGGAAAAAAGTGACACTATGAGATACAATGTCTGTTCCACACAGATAGTGACAAAGAAGAGAGAAATAGTGACATAGAATACTTGGCAGTAATCTGTTGACAAATGCTGAAGACCTAGACTGAAGCCATTAGGAAAGGCTGGGAGAGAGAAGCAATTATCTAACTATATTATGGAAAAGCCTAGTGCCTGATCCACTTGAACACCAGACAGTTTGAAGTTTACCATTAAAATATTTTAAAATTATTAAATGACTTTCAAGTAGAGACAGAAATATAAAAAATAGTAATGAGTAAAATGTAGTAAAGTAGGTGTTCTCCTGAATGTACTGAGATTATTAGAACAATCATTTGAAAGATTACTGCTTGTAGCCAGTGGGTACTATTAAGCTACTTGAAACCAGACTGAATATTTATTTATTTATTTTTTTTTTTTTTTGTGGGTACCGGGAGTCGACCTCAGGACCTCGTGCACCAGCAGGCGCCCATGCCGCTGAGCAATATCACCGGCCCCTTTTTTCATATGTGGGTTCCGGGAGTCGAACTCGGGCCCTCGCACTTGCCAGGCGGGTGCTTATGCCGCTGAGCCATCTCACCAGCCCCAGACTGAATATGTAAGCAAGACAAATATTTCCATCCAGAGTAAGAGAACAACTTTGCATACTTTGTTAACTAAAGTAAGTCTTTTTTGAAACAAGTGTATGTTAAAGCTCAACCCAACCCTGGTTAAACTACTATAAATTATAAATTAGCAGATTGTGAAATAATTGAATTTTAAAATATCTAGTCATAATCTCTATTATTGCAATTTAAATTTCTCTTATTTATTTCTCTGGAAATAAAATGCTTTTAACCTTATAGTTAGCATGTAACTTTAAAGGAGAAATACATGTAAGTATGGATTTACCACTTAAATTATAAATGAATTAACATTTCCTTCCCGCAAAAAACCTCTCCCCATTAATCTTGTGTATTGATGATAGCATGTATCTCTCTTTCATGTCTTTCTAAAATCAGTTTAAAACACTCTGTGGGTTATTCATTAACTCTGTCAATGATGCAAACCAAAAATAGGCTTTATCCCCATTTCACAGATAATTTCTTTATTTAGGCAAATTTCTCAAGAATATAATGTTATTCAAAGGTAATTTTTATATAAACTTCACTAAATATGTTCTTGGCTGTTAGTTATAAAGATGGTAATCTTTTCTGGTTTTTATGCTTTTCTGTGGTTCAATTATAAACACCTGAAGCAACAACCTAAAATTCAGTTCATGTTTGGTGATTTTGTTGGAAGAATCATCAGATATTAAGCAATCTCATGTTGTAATTTTTGTAATATTGTCATAGTCCAGTATACTTCTTTGAGGGATTGTATCGCAGTTACCATTTTGGCCCCAAGCATTTAAAGAGTTTAAAGGAAGTATGGACCAGTTAGAAAGAGTTTTAAACCAGTAGCAGAGCCCTAGTCTCAGTTCAGTAACAAACTGCAGTTCTTTGGATAGTTTATTTGAGAGCTTTCTGTACTAGTTCATACATGTTTATATTAGGGATCCTACCCCTGGCACTATTTGATATAAAGGGTGACCTGTGAATGAATGCAATAATTTGAAGAAAATACATAAAGGAAAAATATTTTCTATGTTATAACCTTAAGGTTGAGGATTTCCTTTACATCCTCTACTATTTTATTAACAATAAAAAGAATAGTTTCCAAATCTCCACATTTAATCATACCCCATAATTCTATTTCCTTGAATTAAAATTTTTCTAATCCTTATAAAATGTTCTAGGTAGCAACAGAATTTCTTTTAGCTGATGCAATTTCCTCTTTTCTTTTTTTTTTTCCCCATGCCCAGTGAAGCCAGTACCATCATCAAAGGCGAAATAATTACACATGCTTCTAGATACTCACATCTGAGGGACAAACTCAAGTTACTTCTCTCTGCCAGTGTCAGTCTTTTGGAAAGCCTCCCCAACCCTCCACCAGAAAGGGCACCGTATTATACAAAATCAAGTATATAAAAACCAAAGCAAATTATTTGTTAATGGAATTATCTCTGTTAATGTAAAGCCCATTATAACTAATTAAAAATAACAACTTATACAATGTCAATATATTTCTATATAATCAATATAGAGTTATAAGTATGTATAGATATAAAGAGATAGTTTAAAGATTCTGAATTAATGTTGGAATCTTGATATGAGCTATCTGATCTGGAAATCAAGATTCTTGTCTTTGTATACTAATTTGAGATTTCAAATGAAGCTAAGTCCTTGGTACATTAGTGCGACTGCCAAAGCTAAAACTTAAGCCCAGTGTGCATTTTTTTCTCTATGAGCACTGCATCTTCTTTCATTCATACTGGACCCCAGGATCCTGGCACATTATTTATCCAAAAGTGTAAATTCTCACTTGGCCAGTGTAGAGGTGCCCTTGGAATTCACAACTCTGGCCATAGTTGTGTTTATCCCTAGCATCTAGTTTCAGATATCTTTTTTATTCCATTTTGGACTGTGATCTATTTGTTTCATTTATTAAGTTTCCCATTGTAAACTGGTGAACAGGACCAGGGAGAAGTAGCGTAATGTGCTGAGAGGAGACCTCATTTCTAAGCCCTGTGGCACTTAATTGCTACACTTTGTTTGCCAACTATTTCTTGGCATCTAATTTAATTTAGGGACCTGCCTAAGCATTTAATTGAACTTGGAGAACTCCTTTCAAATATTTATACCCACTTTCTCTTTCTCCTCCTGCCACATCATAATGACTCTGCATCACATTTTAGGTCAGATCCACTTTCTTTTTATTCTGAAATGCTTGCTATTGCTCTTTTTCTATTAAGTATATTGCTTCACACCCCTAATCTTAAAAATATTTTATTTTAAAATGTACCGTTTTCTCCTAAACCTTTTCCTGCCTCATTATAGCAGAAAAATTTTATATTTTCTGTGTCCATAAGGTTTTTACTCCTTCAACTTATTTAACTGTATCTCACCCCTCTGACAATTTTCTTGCACAAAAACAGGCAGCACAAAGAAAAGAACTACAGATTTATTAAACCCATCACAGTCGCATAAACTTTAACATCTTCATCTCTGAAGACCACTCTACTTACTCAGTTGTTTCACTCTCTTAAGTTACATTTAATGAGCTCTTGAATGTCATCAGCATATAAATATTTTGACTACAAATATAATTAGTACTATATGAGAAAGTACAAATCAGTAACCCAATATACATCCATGCATGCTCTCCAACTTCTTTTGGGATTGCAATGTCAATCATCTATATTATTCTTCATCTTCCATCTTTTTTCTTTCTTATCACTCCCATCTACTTTTCCAAGGCACTACTCAAGCTTTCTAAACCACAGAACTGATTATACTTCCTATTGTATTTCAGCTAGGAACTTTCCCTGCCAACCCCCAAATTCTTATGTTAGTAACTGATAATTAAAATCACCCATAGTCATTAAAAAGTATGCTACTAGTACAAACATTGTGCACCAAATGGATACAATAGATTATCCAGGAACCAATACAATAATAATGTAAAAAAGCATGCAGTTGCCAGAAAAAATGGATTATTTTATCACTATATTGGAACAAATGTTCACTCATTTGGGAAAAAGTATAACTTGATCTATACTTCATTACTTAAATTTAATAACAGCAACATAATTCCCTTTGCATAAATAAAATCATGAACTTACTCATCAAAAACAATGCTTAAAATATTTGGAAACTGAGTCTAGGGACAGCCTTTCTGACTATGTTATAAAACCTAGAGTAATGAAATAAAATGTAGATAAATGTACCTCAAAATTCTGCTGGCAAAATAAAACAAGCAATAAATAAAACAAAAGGATGACCCAATAACATCTCACAGCATTATTCATAAAAGTGAAAACTTAAAAAGAACTTATATATTCATGTTTGTTGGACTAAATAATTACAGTAATTACTTCTTTTAAAATTTTATATGACAATGAAAGCTAAACTTGCAATATGTAATGAAATGGAGAGATGAGCACATTATTGTAAGTGAAATAAAAGGCAGGTAGAATACAGTATTGTTTTAGACTTGGGTATGTGTGAATGTGGGTATGTGTACATATGCACAGAGGGTATTTACAATATGTGTGAATTTCTATTATAAGAAGGTACAAAGAACTTGGCTTTTTGTTTTGAGTTAATATAATATCTCATTCTCCACTGTAGCATACTTTATGTGACAAGCACTATTCTGGGTTGGAATGGGCAATTTAAAATATGTTTTGACCCACTTTATGGTCTAGGAAAAGTATTAGAGAGTGTGGGCAACTTGAATTCAATAAGGTGTACACTAGGCATTGAAGAAGGCAGAATCTGGAAACCTTGATTTTAGTCCAGTTTGTGAAAGATGATTCTAAAGTGAAAGTCATTTTAATCTAACCCATTATTTTCTATTTCTACTAAGAGCAAAGGAGAATAATAGAGGTTAATTAATTAAGGAGATTCTGCCATGAATCTTTCCTTTTATTTTCTTTTTCTTTCATGCTATAAAGAAAAACTGTTGGTGAGGAACTATGACAGGTACCAATGAAAGTACTTTCCATTGATTTATCCGCAGTCTTGCCAGAGAGATGCCTCCCTAGTGTTCATCCCAAAGGTGACATCTGTTGGTTTAATCTGGGTGCCTAATATGGACTGAGAATAGCCTAAGTCATTTAAACCAGGTAATACCCACCTCAACTGCTGAGAACTATTGAAAATGATCTTTTCTTCTTCGGCCTGTGATTCATTTAAATGAATCTCTTTTCAGCTTCCTGCCTTTCAGAGATGCGTTTGCTTCATGTAAGGGATCAGGATAGAGTAAGGAGAGATTTGGGCATAGCATGGCCGCTGGTCATTTCCGAAGCGGCGATGACAGCAAGATCTCCTATTTGTCTTTATTCAGATCATTATCTCATTCAAAATTAAAAAGGTGACTCAGTGAAGAGTTTTATTTCACACATACAGGTTTCAGTAAAATAAAATGGTAATTCATACCAAGTCTAGAACAACTGAGATCCACCCACGTGATATAGGTACTGTAATTATAAGCATAAAATTTAAAATGGTAGAGGGAGAAAAGAATTATATTTATCAAATGCTCTATGTGTTTTAAGCAACTAGGAGTTTTATATACATTTTCCAGTATTTTAATGTTCATAATAGAATCTACTTAATTGCAAACCTGTGCAGTAAGAAGCCAGCTTGATATATTTGAGAACAAAATTACAAAACACAAAACCTGCTCATTGTACTTCATGACTGACAATTAGATAAACATTTTATAGCAAAAACAAGAAATCTTGGTCAACTTTCTCTTCCCCATATTTTATTCTGTGAAATAATGATTCTGATTCTTCTATTTATGATCAAAGTCTTCATTTGCACTTGTTAACTTTCTTCATATGAAATGTATAATTTCAGTCTCATGGTAGTAAGTGGCCTTTATTTTACTGTAATTTGGATAAACTGTGAATATAAACAAAAGGTAAACAGGACAGTTCGTTTAGATATGGGTTCTGCAAGTACGTAAGATCTGTAGTGCTATTTTATGGACCACGTTATGCTTCAGTGCTACACAGCTAGTGCTGCTGTCCACAAATTCTTTACACATCACATTTTATGTTATTGGAGTAGGTCTATTAAAATTGAAGGCTTATATATTAGAAGATAACATTTATAATAAAAGGCACCACCACATCTTCTATAAATTAGTTATTGTTTGAAAATGTGCTAGGATTCCTAAACTCTGAGTTTTCTTCAGAATTGAAAGTTAGTTTTAATGTTCATATTAGAAAACAATTATACTGGATAGGTAACAGATAGTTGGATTAGTAGGTTTTAATTTTTCAGATATAAATATCATGTGAGCACTGTCACAATAAATATTCCAGAAATGTTTTTAACATCTAGAATGGAATTTTTTAAAAAAGAAGCACAGCATGAAAGACTTTTGTAATGACAATAAATTCCACATATATATGTATATAGCCTATATATTATACATACACATATATGCCATCATTGCTGGAGTACCAGATTAAAAGTGCTTTTATTTTTCTTTTCTTTCATTTAGTATAAGACCATTTACAGACCACACTGGCTGTGTGTAATAAAATATGAATACATTTCTGGCTGTACTATTAACTTTGGTCATTTCTCTTAAGAAACTGAGGAACAACATATGCTTGTCTAAGCATGTTATGCAAATTATTGGCATAAAAGGATTTTTAACATGTAGGTAGTGTAAAACATGTCATAGTGACACTTCTTACATTCAGTATTCATTTATCCTGACAATTGCTGTGGTTATACAGACTTTCTACATGTAGCCATTTTATATGCATGTTGAAAAGTGAAGCATGCACAAGCGCCTGCGAGATGCTAGAATTACACCCTCAACACTTCATCTTTGAATTGTGGCATGGACTCTGTAATTCCCCACTGTTTGTAAAATTACATACATGAGATATTCTAGCAAGGTGAGTTTATCTATTCAGAATGTTTAAAGTGGAAATATGTTAACAGGGAAAAAATTTTCCCCGTGCTGATTTTAGACTCAGTCACATGGTCAGAGACGAGAATTTACACCAGACATTTTCAGCAACCTTCTGGTAGCCATATTATGGCTTTCTTCAAAAGACAATAACACATTGCCTATGGTCTAGTTGAACTGAGCTTGACACACATCTCCATTTTAAAAAGGTACTATACTAAACAAATTTTATGTTATGAAGGAGAAAAATATGACTATCATCTATGCAATCTGCTATTCTGCATTGCCAGATTTGTCTTTTAAGAGGAGAACTCTACAGTAATCAATCATGTAACAGAGCGAGATCTTTTTTTAAAGAAAAAAATACCATATTTCATCTATGAGGGAGACAACATAAAAATTCTATGAAAATACTACCATGAGTTTTTAGTCATTTGCAAATGTACGATATCCTGTATTTGCTGGAACAGGGCCTCACAAATTCTAGCTTGTCAAATAGAACAATTGTGTGGGGATTGGAGAGATGGGCAGCTGGTTTTCTTTTTAAACCCAGACTTTATTTCTTCACTTTGAATAATGTTAAAAGTGTTCTTTTTTGTTTGTGGAAAAATATAAGGTTGGTTTTAAAAAAGAAAATGATGCTGCAGGCAATGAACCATTAATGAAAGTAAGGTAGTGTTTGTTGTTTGTATTAAAATTCTCTAACTCATTTTAACTGAAAACAATAGATTTTAATGACTGTATTCTGCTGAGACTGATGGTTATTTGTATCATAATTAATAGGCCAACTGTCTTTTTAGTTTTATAGAAATAGACAAAATACTGATTAAGTCAACTTTGAAAAATCAACTGGACATCATTATTTCTCTGTTGGTGCCTATAGATTTTTCATGTTTTGCTCCCAGATATAAATTATTCTCATAACTGGACAGATACATGAATTAATTGAAGCTAAAATTATTCTTTTACTCACTTGTTAATGTAAAAAGGTAAGAATGCCTCAATTTTAAAATCAGCATTTCTTTCTTCTATCATAATTACTTTCTCATATTACAAAAGAATAAAGATTTAACTAATGCCCTAACCAAATTGACCAAAGATTATAAGTAATGACTTTTCACTATGCGCAAATCTTTTGTAATTAGAAAGGGTAGCAAATAGTCTGTAATGAACAAACTTCATTTAATATGCATAAGTACTGAATATTGAACACAGATGCCTTTATACGTGCTCAAGAAAAAATACTATATTTATATTCTTTCATGGGAAGAAACTCCATAGGCTGGGTATAGATTAAAGGGATAAAACACTCAAATCAGAAAAAGCATCTCTCTCTCTTTCTTTCTCTCTTACATACACACACACAGAGTGTTTTAGTTAGTTGAAACTAAAATATTTTTAATAAAAAGGTTTTAAATAGCCAAATGGTTATTATTACACTATATTACTTGATATTATTCCATGTAATGTAGCTGACTAGGAACTATTTCTGTATGCTACCCCAAAAGTCTAAGTTCTGTGCTTTTTAATTAAGTAAAAATCACGTTGTTGGTCGGTTCCATATTATATAACAAAGTTGATGCATGACAGTTTCCCAGAACCAGTACAATTCTTTCTAATGCTTTTAGTGGATTGACTGTTAGCACAACAGTGGTTAATCAAGGAGCCTATTTTAATACCTTAACAAACCATAATGCTTTATAACTCTAAATTGTTAGAATTAATTTTTAATTTCTTTGAAACTGATAAGCTTTCTGGTCCCTCCCCAAATTCAAATTTAATTAAATCTACAACACAACCACACTGAAGGGAAAAGGCCAGTTTTATTTATATAACATAACAATAGCAATAACAATGAATGGATAGCACTAAGCCAACATTAGTCTTAACCACAAACTATTACTCTTGACCTCTTCAATGAGTCTTTTTTCTATTCAGCCAGTATAGCATTCAATTTGGTATGAAAATAACTACTGAAATAGAGCTCACAATGGAACAAATACAGTTTTGGGAATAAATCAGAACTTTCAACATCAACATCATCACTGATCTTATTTTCATAAACTGGGGAATTCTTCATATTAGCACATATATCAACAGTGCTCAAAGTATGCTTTATTAGATATCATGGAAATTACACATTAAGCTCATAGAATAGGCCATGAGGAAATTAAATGACAATTACAGAAACCTGGAATATCAGGAGGTGACAAGGGCAAGATCAGAGAAAGAGAAGTGGTGGAACCTTGGAGTTTTAAGCAGTTCCTTTTCCCCAGATTATATTCAAACTGGAGGTCGCCTTAGGCACAGCCAAAGGAAGAGTTTGCCTGGAGCAGCTGGCCTGAGGGAGAAACCACACTCATTTACTAACCAAGCCTTGGAATAACATGTATTCTAGTCTAAGAAATTTCTATATTTGAGATCCACTAGGTCATTCTACGTACTTGTGGTGTCAAACACATGTATTAGGTATTTGGTTTCATAGTTAAGAAATTTCTAAGAGGGGCTTCCACAATAGTTGAGAGGCAATTCATAATGCCAGTTTAATATTAATTACTTAAAACCTAACCTATGTTCTGCCCATAGAGAATTTTGGAATTTCCTAAAAGCGCTTGTCACTAGTTCAGTGTTCACTTTAACCCAGTAACTCTCTTCTCATGATTCACTCTAAGTCACACATACACAAGACATCTGCTCCAAGTAACATTTGTCCTTTTGGGGGGGGGGAGGGTGGGATCCCTTTTTCCATGGAGACCTACACCTGTGCTAGTGTTCATCCTTTCTACTTGATTTTGTCTTTAAATCTTATTTGTCCTTTGAATATGTTTAGAATTTCCAAATTGGAAAGTCTCTCCCTTAAAATTATTACTCCATTTTTAAAACTCCTCTTATCATTTGACATTATTTTACAGGCTAATCTCTTACAGCAATAAACCTACATCCAAACTCCACTATTCTCACACCCACCACCTCCTACTTACTTAAAACTATATAATCTTATTCATGTAATAGTGATGCCCATGCACTGTTTAATTAAATCATTTTCCTAAAGGAATTGAGTTTCTTTATTCTGACTCAGATCAAGTTCTCCCCAACACTTAACATAGCTTTTCTCCTCCTCATGTTTAGTTTCTAGGATACGATCTGTCAATTTTTCGGTGAATCTCTCACCAGTTGGGCTCTTTCTTCTCTGGGGTGTGTGTGTGTGTGTGTGTGTGTGTTTTAATTATCTCTTCTATAAAGAAAGCTCAAAAATTCTTATCTCTTGACACAGTATCTCCTACTTAATCTCCTGTCCCATTCCCTAAAGTTTGTTGAAGTACCATTGTGTCGTTGATTCAAAAAAGAACTGGCTGTGGTCCTAGCTCTATGCCATAACTAAAGACAGAGTGGTGATGAGAAAAGACAAAAAAGCCAGGTGTGATGGTATATTCATGCTCGGAGTCTGAGGCAAGAGGATCAAAAGTTCAAATTCAACCTGGGTAACTTGCTAACTTAGCAAGACCCTGTTTCAAAATAAAGATAAAAGGGCCTGGGGGGCTGGTGAGATGGCTCAGCGGCGTAAGCGCCTGCCTTGCAAGCGCGACGGCCTGAGTTCGACTCCCGGAACCCACATATGAAAAAGGGGCCAGTGATATCGCTCAGCGGCATGGGTGCCTGTTGGCGCACGAGGTCCTGAGGTCGACCCCCCGGTACCCACAAAAAAAAAAAAAAAAAAAAGGGCCTGGGGCTGTAGCTCAGTACAAGATCCTGGGTTTGATTCACAGTCCCACAAAAAAGGAAAAAGCAGGTGCAGGGAGAAGATGATCACACAGCATTTCTTGATAGACCAGGTAGGAGAAAGAGTATCAAGACTGACACCAAAATTCTTGACCCAAGTAACTGGAAGAATGTATTTACCACTAATCAATACAATATAGGAAAGCGAGCATAAGTGGCTTCATATTAGTAGATGAGTTAGAAGCATGAGGAGTAGAAGAGGAGGGGAAGGAGAAGGAGATGGAGGAGAAGGAGATGGAGAAGGAGATGGAGGAGAAGGAGATGGAGAAGAAGGAGAAGGAGATGGAGAAGAAGGAGAAGGAGATGGAGGAGAAGGAGGTGGAAAAGGAGGAGAGAAGGAGGAAGAGGAAGAAAAGGAAGATTAGGAAGGTGGAAGAGGAGGAAGAAGAGAAGGAGGAGGAGAAAGAGGAAGAAGAGAAAGAAGAGGAGGAATAGGAAGAGGAAGAAGAAGAGAAAAATAATTTCATGGAGTATTCATGCTGTCAAAGGAGATAGATAATAAATCTAATTTAAAAATGAAACTCTTAATAGCATGAGAAATGAGTGCTTAAGAGAAAACACAGAATCAAAAAGTCATATATGAAATACAGGGGATGGAAATAAAATTTTAAATATATTGTTTAGTATGGACTATAGGACCAAGGGCTTCAGAAGCTAAGAGATGTGTTAACATTGTATTGCAATAATCCAGGAGAAAGATAGACATTCCACAACTGGGGACTAAGTGACACTCCCCTCCGTTCACCTGAACTTGGGCCATGCCCCAGGGCCAACCCTCAACCCTACCCCAGGGCTTACTACAAAGTGGTTAAGGGAACCAAAGACTCCAAGCCAGCCCTAGAAAATTCCAAAAATTTCCAAGCCAAGACTCACGTGCATGAGATCTTCCTGCATGACCTATAATAACCTTTCTTCCCCTAGAGCTCATTGAAAGCTCAGGCATATGAGCTGCATCTTATACATACAATTATAACAGAATGAATTATGGGAAAGGACAGGAGAGATACTGTAGATGCAGAGGATGTGAATCAGCACCCTGTCAATCATGCTGTCATTCATGCTCAGGAAGACCAGATGGGATGCATTTTAAAGCAGCCACATTTAAACTCCTGTACCCTATGAACTAGATACTGGTTCCATTTTCCTTTCACTAGTGTGACCTAAGCATGCTATCGCTTTAATAAACTTTGCTGCTGTCTCCTTGCCATCATATGCTATGTCCAACTCTTGAATTTGTCAAGAACCTGGGAACCTGTCCCCAGACATTGTAACCCACAGTAACAAGATAATGATATCAAAAATAAGAATAGTGGAAGATGAAGTAAAAATACATAGAATTGAATTGTGGGTACATTTGGAAGATGGATTACACAGCATTTCTTTTTTTTTTTTTTTGTGGCTACCGGGGGTCGACCTCAGGACCTCGCGCTCCAGCAGGTGCCTGTGTCGCTGAGCGATATCATTGGCCCTTTTTTTGTATGTGGGTTCTGAGAGTTGAACTTGGGCCCTTGTGCTTGCCAGGCAGGCGTGTATGCCGCTGAGCCATCTCACCAGCCCCTACACAGCATTTCTTGATAGACCAGGTAGGTGAAAGAGTATGACCAAAATTCTTGACCCAACTGGAAGAATGTATTTACTACTAATCAATACAATGCAGGAAAGTGAGCAGAAGTGACTTCACATTAGTAAATGAATTAGAAACACTTAGAATTAAGGCACCTTGTCACTTTAAGTTAGAGACAGACATGTGTATGTTGAAGAGGCAGTTGGATATATAATTTTGGAGATACCAGGAAGATCCTAACCACAGAATATAACTTTTGGTGTCACAAATACAAAAATGTTATTTAGGACCATGGGACAGGAATGGCATCATCTTGCGGGTAAATACAAGTGGGAAAGAAAGACAGTGAGGTAATAATTTTAGTGAAGTGAGGAACTGGTAAAGGGTTTGAGTAAGAATATCCAGACACATCAGAGAAATGAGAAATGACAGACATCAAGACAAAAAAGTGATTCTAGAGAAGTAAGGGGTCAATTGTGTTCAATACTATAGATAGTATAAATAGTATATTAATTGATCATAGAAATTAGTAATATATGGATGACTTTGATAGCTGTGATTTGGATGTAGGTTGTCTCAAAAAGTTTTATGTTCTGGATACTGAATCCTCAGCATGGTGATGTTGAGAGTTGGTGGAAACTTAGAGTTGGTGTCTACTGCAAGCAATGATGTCATGAAGTCATCACCTTCAAAAAGGCGTAAGGGTTGTCTTACTGTTATTTAGCTCTCATGAGGAAAGGTTGTTACTCAGTGAGAATGCTCCACAAGTTTGTCCTCTTGTACACATGAACATTGTTTTTTTTTTCTGCTCCTCCATGTCGTAGTGACACAGTCAAGGAAGGCCTCACCAGAGATCAAACAGAGGGGGCTGTAAAAATTGGACTTTTCTCCTCCAAAACTGCTATCTAAATAAATCTCTTTCCTTTGTAAGTACTGCCTTAGGTATTGATATAACAATAAAAAATGGATCAACATAGAAAATTGATGTTGAGAGTGGAGTAGGTGCTATAATCTGAAAATATGGAAGTGGCTTTGGAATGGGATAATGGGTAGAGGTTCAAAGAGTTTGGAGGAGCATTTTAGAAGGGGCCACAATGCTGTAAAAAGATTAGTACAAACAATTCTGGTGAAGGCTCAGAAAACAATAAGATTAGAAATTGGAGAAGATACTCTTTGTTGTAAAGAACTTGGGTGAACTGTAAAGCCCCTAAAGTTTTAAGGAAGGATAAATTTAAAAGTAATAACTGCAATATCCTGTAAGGGAACTATCTACACAGCAGTGCCTTCAGGTTGTAGTACAAGTAATATTGGCCATGTCAGTATGGTTAGAAGCCTCAGGTGGAGAAAGAAACAGAAGGAAAAAAAAATTGGAAAATTTGCAGTCTGATCAGGGAAGGAGCCAGGAAAAAGCATATAAAGTCGTGGCCCAACAACCGCTTGTGAAAAGGATTAGCATGAATAAAAGGCAGCTTGTGTTAAGCAAGAAAGTGTGAAAAAGTCCTCAGAGGCATCAGAAATCTTCAAGGCTGCCTTGAAATGTTGAATTGTTTCATGAAATGGACCTGGGATGGTCTTCATGGGCTCACTGCTCCGGGATATCCTGAAATTTAGCCCTCAGATTTCAGGTGAAGTGTTCCTTAGCTGCTTCAGCTTTGCTTCAGGTGGGCCCACCCTCTATCCTGGACGATGGGTGCAGACCTTGAAGGTGACTATGTGGTATTTATTTTTTAGGCATACAGTATACAAAAGTTTCAAGGTTTAAGCTTCAAATTTTTAAAGGAAAACCTGGAAATTCAGCAAGGACTACAGCAAGGGCAGAGCCAGTGCAAAGATTCTCCACTAGACTGTCTGCTGAAGCCATAGGCATACAATTGCCATTCTTGAGACTTCAGGAAAGTAGAGCTAACAGCAGTGTACAGTGCCAGCCTGGAAATCCACAGGCATCAGCCTGAAGCTCAAGAGAGTATCCATGGGTGCTATCCCCAGCAAAGTCATGGGGTAAGGATGCCCAAAGCCTTGAGTACCAACTCTCCACAAGTATGTGCACAGAATGATGGACTTGGAGCTTTAAGATGTAATGGCTTCCCTGTTCATCTTGCCTTGGGCTGGTTACTCCTTCAGGTTTCCTTATTTTCTCCTTTTGGAATAGGATTGTTCTACCACTATATCTCTGAAGCATATAACTCAAAACAAAACAAAACAAAACAAAACAAAAAAAAAAAAAAAAAAAAAAAAAAAAAAAAAAAAACTTAATCACACTTGGAAAGAGTTTGCCTGGAGTCTAAGATGAGAGTTTATGTTTATGTTGCCTGGAGTACTGCTTATGTGGCTTAACATAACTGAATTTCTATCCACTCTAATATTGTTTATCTTTGAGTATAGGATGTCAGCAGGCAGAGGCTCCTCTTGCAGTGGGCTAGTCAGAACACATGGATATAAGATGAATGTGAGAGTGTGGGTCAGAGGACTTCATTGTCTTACTTCATTATAATTCCATTTACATGTAAATGACAAATTCTCAGGCGTTATGACAGTTTCCAATTGCCATGATGCCAACTAGAAAGAGCCTTAAAAGGAATAAAATAAGTGGTACACCTGAATTCCAAGAAAATCTACCCATTTCCAGAAAAACATGAATATCTATTCCTTTATTTGCCTATCCCTTCACCTTGTTTCTTTTATCCTCTAAATATGACTTTCTTAATCTCCATGATTGAGAAACTGATTTGTGAGCCAGTCTTTCTGTTTCTTCTATTCTTTGGCAGAGAATAAATCTTTCTTTACTGCTCAATTGATGCTTGGCCTGATTATAGGTCTCATAATTCTATTAGGAAAAATGGACCCAGTTCAGCAGAAAAAAAGAAACACTTGGATTTTGACTTTAGAGTGATAGTAGAAAACCTTGGGACAACTGGAGATGGACTGATTATATTTTGCACTGTGAAAAGTACATGAACCTTAAGGCCAGGGTTATGATATGGTTGTGATGTGGTCTGTTTCCCAAGCGTTTGTGTGCTGAAAGCTTGGACCCAGTGTACTGGTGTAGAAGAGTTTGTTATTTTTTTAATAGCAATACCAAAAATTTAGAAGTGGCTTTGGAACTTGGTAATGGGCAGGGTTAGAAGAATTTTGAGGATTAGGCTAGAATAAAAATCAAATACTATCAACAAACCATGGCAATTCTGCGGAGGGCTCAGAAGACAAGGAGACTAGAAAGGCGCTAAAATGTCTTAGAAATTGGATAGCGGTTGTAACCAGAAGCACAGTGAAGTCCCATTTAGAAATAAGGAATATTTTATTGGCAATTGGAGTTAAGGCTATTCTTGTTACGAAGTAATAAAGAAGTTGGCTGAACTTTATGCATGCCCTAGAGCTTTATGGAAGGTCAAATTTAAAAATGATGACCAAGATTATTTGTCAAAAGAAATTTCTGAACATCAAAGTAATACTTTTAACTGCATACAGTAGGATTTGGAAAAAATTACATGACTTAAAGGTAGAATGTATAATTGGGAGAAGAATAGATAGATTTTGAAAATTCACAACTTGATTACAAAAGAACTAGGACAAAAGTATATAAGCATGTAGTCTAGTGATTGCTTACTGGAGAAATTAGCAAGGATAAAAGAGAATGAGGAGCTGTTGTCAAGACAATGAGGAAAGGGCCTTTAAGGACATCACAGAAATCTTCCACGCTGTTTTTTCTATCATAGGCTTAGAGGCCTAGAAGGCCAGACATGCTTCAGGGGAACCTGTGTTTCCACCTAGGTAGGACTACTTCAGAATTTTCTTTAGGATATCCAGTAAAATGCTCAATGGCTGCTCCAAGAATGGTGAAACTAGGTCAAGACCCAGCTTGGACTGCCACTCTAAAGAAAGGAAATGGCAGATGGTGGTGTCCATGTGTGGTTGATTCTGCAAGTGTGCAGAATGCAGAAGCTATGGATCATGACAGTTCCCACTAAGATTTCAAAGGATATCCCATGAGTCCAAGCAGAATTTTGCCACAGGGTTAGAGCTGCTGAAGAGATTCTCCACTAAAATGCCCAAGGAGCCAAGGGAATGGAGATACAGCCAAAATTCTAGCAAGGTAACAAGCAGTATAACACTAGCCTAGGAAAGCTGCAGGTATTAGCTTGCAGCCCAAGACAGTAGTCATTTGGGCTGCCACCAGCAAAACCATGGTGGCAGACTGTCTGAAGCCTTAGGAGCCTCAGTACCTCTGCTAGAAAGAATGTAGAATGCTAAACATGATGCTTTAAAATATAATGTCTCCCTTGCTGGCTTTTTGGTCTTGCTTCAGGCAGGTTACTCCTTTATGCTTCCTTATTTCTTTATTTTGGTATAAGAATAATTATCATATTCCAGTCCCAACATTTTATCTTGGAAGTATATAAGTTCCTGCAGCCATTTTACACAATCATTGCAGGAAAAAGTTTGCCTTGAGTCACAAATGAGACTTTGAACTTGGATTTGGAGAGAGGATAGTGTCAAAATAGTTAAGATTTTGACACTATGGGAGGTAGAGTGAATGTATTTTGCATTATGAAAGGACGTAAATCTTGGGATCCAGGGACAGAATACTATGATTTGGATGTGATTTGAATATGTTCACCAAGGGTTTGTTTCCTGGAAGCTTGGACCCCAGTGGGGCAGTGTTGTGAGGTGGTGGCAACTTTAATAGGTAGGACTTAGATAATTAGGTCATGATAGCATCACCCTTGGAAGGGATTAATGTTAATCTTACATGAGTTAGCTCTCACGACAGTGAGTTGCTATTGCAGAAACTGGCCCCTAAATGCTTTCGTTTTCTATATTGCCGTGTGGTATCTCCCTCCCATATGCACTGCCACCATGTCGTGATGCAGCCAAGGGTTCCTCACCATAGTCAAGCTGATGCTGTCATTACATTCTTGAGTCTCTAAAACTGTGAGCTAAGTACATTTCTTGTTTTTATAAAATACCCAGTCTTAGTTATTTTGTTGTTATAGCAACAGCAAACAGATAGAGACAGTGGTCTTGAGAAAAACAATTGTAATGCAACAAAGAGTAAGAGGTACCTAGGAAGTACAGAGAGAATGGTAAGAAAGAAATTGTTTTACAAATTCTGATAAAGAACCTCCTGAGAGTGTTTTGAAAGAAAAGGTAGCTACAGAGCAAAGTGGTATCAAGAGAAGATTTTTATAATGATGCATACACAATTGTATGCTAATAGGAATGGTTAAGTACAAATGGAAATATTCATGATGCTGCTGAAAGTATGGAGAATTGCTGGAATAGGCAAGAATGGATGATATCTATGTGCAGACACATAGGCCTAGGTAGAAGCATGAGTGAGTGTGGTTACAGGAGTGAAGATGGAATATAAGAACACGGTAGTAGTTGAGTGATGCATTAACAGGAAAATATGCGATTTCCCCTTAGAATGCTTTTTTCAGAGACATAGAAGACCAAATCATCCACTGAGATTGATAATGAAAGAGGAGGTGCTAGAAGTATAAGGAGATAAGGGAAATCATGGAAAATATCTAAAAGAGAAGAAGAAATAGTAGATTGATAAAATAATGTATGATTGCATTAGGAAACTAAATTAATGCTACTAATAATTAATCTAGTGTCAGACCAGTTATCATTGCAGGGTGTTTTCTTTAAGCTTTCCAACTGTATAGCTGTATGTGCAGACACGCAAAATAACTTTTTGTTCAATTGACATAGTAATTTCATCAGAAAAATATGCTGAATAAGAGAGAAACATGAAAGTTCACCCAGCATGGAAGGGAAGCAAGGGAATGATAATGTTTGAACATAGAATTTAAGGTAGGTAAACAGGAAATAAAAGATATTAAGAGAGGAGGAACAATATAATACTAACTAGGTCTAAGTGGGGCTGAAGATTGTTGGAGTTAAGGTAATAAAATTGTGATCCGGAAGACAGGACAGAAAGATGGTTGTTTGAAATTGCAATTATGGTGTTGTTCCTACTAGAAAGAAACAGGTCAAGGAAATGAGTATGGAAGTAAGATTGAGATTGGGAGGAGAAAAGCAGCATTAAAGAGAAGAGGTCAAGGAATCAAGGAGTCAACATACAGGCAAATAAATGTTATGAATGTTAAGATCACCGAGAATAACTTCAAAGTAATATTAGAGAAATAAACTGTGATTTAGGATTCAAAACTTAAAATATGAAGGAAAAAGACTGTGTGGTGTAAGATGAATACTCCAAACAGTGATAAAAAATAAAAAGAGGTGATGGTTAAGGAATAAGAAGGGAAAATAAATCTGGGAGATTTCATAATTAAAAGGAAGAACACCAACTCCATTCCAAATTCATTCAGCTATTCAGTGATATTTTTTAGGTATGTTGTCTGTGATATATAAAATGCTAAATGTTTACCTGAGTTATCTTATTTTTGATACGTGAAATAACATTATGATACAAAAAACACTGTCATCTACATTTTAGAGTTGAGCAAACTGAAGTTATTTTCCCCATATTATTCATCTATTGTTTATTTTCTCTTACATAGTATTTCTTTGAATTCAAAGTAATGTCAATCCAAATTTCTTAAGTGAGAAACAATTGCTTCTAGAATTGTGGTGGAAGAAACTTCACAGACCCTATCCCTAGTAAATTACAAATATGTGCAAAGAGCTAAAAGAAATCTTCAGTAAAGAAGTAAAGGAAGGCACAATCACAATACCTCATAAAATAAAGAATGTCAAACAGAAGAAGAAATACTAAAACAGCCAAGTTGAAATTCTGGAGTTACTGAGGCAACTGAAATGAAAAAAAAAATTCTTTACAAAATCCCATCAGTAGATCTGAACTAGCAAAACAATCAATTTGCTTGAAGGTAATTTGATAAAAATGATGCAATTCAAAGAAAAGATAGAAATAAGAGTGAAGCGAAATGAACACGTTAGTACCCCCAACATATGTGTAATGGAAGAAAAAAGGGGGAAGAAAAATAAAGGAGCATAAAAATATTTGAAAATAATTGCCAAAATTTTTCTAAATTTAATGAACAGTTTTAATCTACACACATAAGATATACGTTGAATTTTAATCAGAAAAAAGGAAAAGAAGAAAGGCACTACAAAAAGAAACACGACAGTAAAATGTTTTTGAGAGACAAGGAAAAAAGCAACTGTCACTGAAAAAAGCAAGAGGAAAGAAACTAACCATGATAAAAAAGGAAAAAGAAAAACCTCAACATATTAGGGTTAAAAGATGTATTAGTCAGCTTGAACCATTGATGGCACCAAATACTTGACTTCTATAATTTAAAAGAGGAAATGGTTTGTTTGCCTCATATTCTCAGATGATTCATTTCATGGTGGGCTGGCTCTAAGGCAGAAGCATCATGGCTGAAAGGTATGTGGAACAAAGCTGTTCAAATCAAGGTAATCAGGAAGCAGAGCAGATAAACGGCAACAGAGGAATGCTCCAGGGACCAGATAGTCTCCAAGGTCACACCTCCATGACTCACTCAGACATATCCAAAAGTGTGCTTTACTTTTCCTCTACGGATCCTCCAACCCAGTCCAATTGACCATTGAATTTAACCTTCACAGAAAGAAACTTCCTCACCCTAACAAAAAGCGTATATGAAAGACTAAAATTATACTTAGTGTTGAAAAACTGAATGCTTCCTCCTATGGTCAGCAATAAGAAAAACATGTCCTCTCTAACCACATTGATTCAGCACTGCACTGGAGCTCCCATCCACTATATCAGGAAAGAGAATGAAGTAAAAGCCCTCCAGATTAGAAAGGGAGAAGTCATATCAATCTTTTTACAGATGACATGATCTTCTACATAGAAAATACCAAGGAATCAACTAAAATGATAAAATGAGTTAAGCAAATTGTCAGAGTTCATATCAATGCATGCATAAATTACTTATATTTCTATACACAAGCAATGAACAATCTAAAAAGAAGTCAAGAAAAACAATTTATAGTACTCACAATAGAAATAGAATACCTAGAAATAAAATTAATAGGGAAAAAATTTGCAAGGACAAAATTCATATTCTCAAAACTATAAACACAGTGAAGAAATTGAAGATCAGCATATATTCAAAGATAGTCTTAGTATACAGATAAGAATGTTTAATATTAGTAAGATGGCAATATTCTCCAAATTTATCTATAGATTCAGTAAAATACCTAAAAACCACAGCAGGGATCTTTCAGAAAGTTACATCTGATCTCATATCTGGTGAAATTCATGTACCTAAAATAGATAAAACAATCTTAAGATGGAGGAAAAAAGTTGCAAACATGTTTGCCAATTTTATCACTTATAATTTTTTTTTTAATAATGTAGTCCTGGGATAAGGATAAAAGTAAAGATCAATAGAATAGAAATGTGAGTCTAGAAATAAACTTTTATATTAATGCCTAATTAATTTTGAACTAAGTCATCTAGATAATTCAATTTTTTAAAATATTATATTTTATTATGATATTGGGACATCATTTTATGATGATATCCATGTGTATAATAGTGAAATTGGACCACATCTTCATACCATACACAAACATTAACTCAAAATATATCATAAGCCTCAATTAAGAGCTAAAACTGTGCAGTTCTTAAATGACTATGTAGGCAAAACATTTGTGAGCTTGAGTTAAAGCCACCTTGGATGACATCAAACACAACAGCAAGAAAAGAAAAAAATTGATAAACTGAATGTATTGTTTAGGGTTCTCTAGAGGAGCAGAATAGATAGATGATAGATAGATAGATAGATAGATAGATAGATAGATAGATAGATAGATACATAGATACATAGATAGATAGATAGATGTGTTTAGGTATAAATTGTAACAGGGATTTATTGGATAAGCTTGTAGGATCAGAGGCAGTGATGTCCACAATGGCTCTCTGTGTATTGGAGAGCCAAAGGATTGAGTAGCTCCTCAGTCCACAAAGTTGGAACCTGTAGAACAAGAGAGATCAAGGATGCAGTGCCCATCTGAGACTGAAGGCCTGGAAACTCCCTGGATTGTCGTTGGCATGAGTTTTCAGTGAACACCTGAAGAAGCCAGAGCCTGACATCCACAGGTGTTGACAGTGGCAAATGATGGCTCCACTCATTCAGAATGGAGCTTTTCAAATGTAGGCCAACTTCTTCTCTTTCTCTTTCATTCAATTTACTGCAAGTCTATTGGATGGTGCCACCTATAATTTGGGTAGGCTTCCCCCCTCAATTTGCTGGCCTGAATGCTAATCATCTCTGGAAACAACCCTTAGATACAGCCAGAAGTATGATTTACTATTCTGCTAGGCTTTTCTTAATCCAGTCAAGATGGTAAGCATGAATAAGAGTCACACTGGACTTCATAAAAATTAAGTATATTTATATTTAAAAGATATCAAATGGAAAGGTAGCCCATAGAATGGGAGAAAATATTGCATATATGTATTTAATAAAAGATTTGCATTCAGAATATGAAAGAACTTTTTGCAACTCAATAGTAAAAAGATGAATAGCACAATTTCAAAATGGACCAAGGATCTGAATTGATATTTCTGCAAAAAAGATACACAAATGTTTAACTTCATTAGAGAAAAATAGATTAAAACCACAATGAGATACAACTTCACAAATACAAGAATTGCTAAAAGAAAAAATATTAAAAATGATGGCAGTGTTTAGAAAAATTGGAGCCCTCAAACACTAATGGTTAGAATGTACAAAGATGCAGTCTATTTTGGAAAATAGGCCAACGGTTCCTTAAACTGTCAATTGTGGAGTAACCATATATCCTAGCAAACTAACTTCTAGATATACCAAATGAAATGTAAACATGTTCACATAAAATGTGTACACATATATATATATAGGAGCATTAGTCATAATAGCTTCAAATGGCAAATAGTTTAATGTCTATCAAGTAATACATAGATGAATAAAATATGGTACATTCATACAATGGAATATTATTGGTAAGAAAAAGGAATGAAGTATTCACTGTATTACAAGATAAACACTAAAAACTTTATGCCAAAGTGGAGGAAGTCAGTCACAAAATATCACCTACTGTATGATATCATTTATATGAATTTCCCATAATACACAAATCTATGAAGACAGACACTAGATCAGTGGTTACTTAGGGCTGGAACGTTGGAGAGAAAAAGGGAATTAATGCTAAGAAGTACAGAAGTTTTTTAGGGGTTATGAAAATGTTCTAAAATTGATTTTGGTTATAGTTGTAAAACTACAAATATACCAGAATGATTGATATATACGTTAAATAAGGTAAGCACATAGATTGTGAATTTTGTCTCAAAATTACTAATATATATATATATATATATATATATATATATATATATATATATATATTACATTTTCTTTCTTTTTAATACATGTTTACAGTATATATTTTCATTCTCTGTGGGAAGTTGGTGCATGTATATAATATATCTTAATTTTTTTATCCTCTTTCCCTTTCCTTTCCCCCTTCCACATTTTTTTATCCCCTTCCTATTTGGAAAGTATAAGAAATACAAGAAAAACCATGTGGTACTTAAGCTTGTGTGTTTCTTATCTGCTCATATCAATGTATGATGATACCTAGTGCTAACATATATTTCAGCACCATCTCCTAGTTCATACTGAGTCATATCTTACGTAGACTACTATAAGTTAATCTACTATAGAAACTATTTTCAGTTTTGATGAGCCATCTGTTGCAATATTAATTTTATTAAAATTTCATTTTCATTAAATCACTTTCTATGTCCCTAATCTTTTAAATTGACCCATCAAGGCCCATAATCAACTGACCCATATTATGCATTTCTTTTAGGCAGAATAATAGCCTTCAAAGAGCCCCATGTCCTGATTTCCAAAACCTTTAAACATGGTAAAGTAACATGGCAGAAGAGACAGCAGATGTAATTAAATGAAGGTTTTTGAGATGAGAAGATTATCCTGGATTATCCCTTGGGCCCAGTGCAATCACAATGGTGATTACATTTTTCTTTCTCTGTAAAAGAAGGAAGTGAGTTAGGAAGGGATGTGAGAGGGAAGCACAGATCAGAGTGAGATAGGGCCACAATCTAAGGAATGTGGCCAGCCTCTATATGCAGGAAGAGGCAATGAAGCAGACTCTTTCCCACAGCCTTCCCATGGAATGTGGCCCTGATTACCCATATTTTATTTCCAACATCCCAAATCCTTAGATGCTCAAGTCCTTTATATAAAATGGCACAGCATTTGCATATAATGTGCATAAATTCCCCCATATAATGTATTTTTTTTAAAACTGGTACTTGTTTGCAGTCCATACTGACTACATTTATCATGGGGAGTCAGTATATGTACAAACTACATTTTAATTCTTTTTTTTTTCATTCCCTATCCCTCTTCTCCCTCCCTGTTCCTCCCAAATACATACTTTAAAAGATCTCTATATTATTTATAGTGCCAAATACAATGCAAAAACTATGTGAGTAGTTGATGTACTGCATTGTTCAGGGAAAAATTGCAAGAAAATAAGTCTGTGTATGTTAAGTACAGACCTAATCATCTTTTTCTAGATACTTTTTAATCTGCAATTGATTGACTTGGTGAGAGAAGTCATAGACACATATATACTCTATCATATAGAATATTCTCCTTTCATCCCACAATCTACTTTTCCTTACCATTACACTTTTTATTTATCCTTAGAAATAATTTCATCAATAAGGAGAATATTTAACAATCATTAAATTTAATTTGTAAAAAAACAGGCTGCATTGCACAGACCTGTAGTCACAGCTGTTTGTAAAATATACTGAGTCCAGAAATTCAAAGCCAGCTTGGAAGACCCTATGTGAATGAATGAATGAATGAATGAATGAATGAATAAATAAATAAATAAATAAATAAGAAATTGTATTTGTTTAACATTTCAATTTTCAAATTATCAGACATACAAACATAACTTTTTCACCTATCATCAGGTAAAAGTAATCCAGTGATCTGTATTTGCATAGATCCTTGGTACCAGCCACTGAAGGGCATGAATTTTTCCTAGTGTCTGCCTTCTTCATGATGTTGTTCACTGATTGGATCCATATTCACTTACTCAACAAATATAAACCTTCAAGAATGCTCAAAGTAGGAGGCAGAATAATTTGCAGGGAAATAGAAACTTTAATCATCTTTTCCACTTCCACTTTCTACACTGGCTGTATTAGTTTTCCACTGCTTCATTATAATTTACTATCATATTAGTAGCTTAGAACAATAACCTTTCATTATTATATAATGTCATAAGTCAAAAGTCCAGCATGATGTGATCACAGTTTTTGTTTGTTTGTTTCCTTGAGGCAGGGACTCACTATGTAGTCCAGGCTAGCTTTGAACACATTATGTAGCACAGGGTGGCCTAGAACTTCTGGTGATTCTCCTGCCTCAGAATCCTGAGAGCTGGAATTACAGGCGTTTACCACCACACCTAACAATGTGATTACACTTTCCCTTTCCAATGACATGGGGCTGAAATTAAGTGTCAGCCAGTCTGAGTTCTTATCACGAGGTGATGAAGAAAAATCCAATTCCAAAATCATAGTTTAAGCTCAGCTGTTTATTTTTTTCTAAAACAGAACTACAACATGCCTAAAATTCTCTAGCACTTCCTTAATATCATCGTATATTCTCCATGAAGTGTTCAGATTTTCTCAAATGCTTCATATTTGAAGATTAATTTTTTTTTTTTTTTTTTTTGTGGGTACCGGGGGGACGACCTCAGGACCTCGCGCACCAACAGGCACCCGTGCCGCTGAGCGATATCACCGGCCCCTTTTTCGTATGTGGGTTCCGGGAGTCGAACTCGGGCCTTCGCGCTTGCAAGGCAGGCGCTTAAGCCGCTGAGCCGTCTCACCGGCCCTGAAGATTAATTTTTGTCAAATCAAGATTCACAGTTCACATATTGCAATTATTTGACATGTATCTTCTGTCTCTCTTGACCTATAAGTTTACTTCATCCCTTATTCTCCTTCAAAATTTTTTGAAGAAACTGAATAATTTTCCTGAAGAATTTATAAGAGTCTTAGTTGTACTTATTTTATCCCTACAGGGCTTTTAAAATATGTTTTCCCCATGTGTTTTCTGTACACTAGTGGGATTTAGAGACTTTTTCAAATTTAGGCTTGGTTTCCTTCCTTTTTTCTTCCTTCCTTTCTTCTCTTCCTTTCTTCCTTCCTTGCTTCCTTGCTTCTTTTGTAGATAGTGATGATCTTTGTAGATAGTGATTATCTATCAAGGGGTACATATGTGTTCGCTTCTCTTTTTTTGGTGTTAACTGCCATGAGAAATGACTTTCTGGATCTACTATTTCATTAATTGTTCCTTCATTAACAGATATTTTAACTACGATACCTTCATTTATTATCTAACAACTTCTACGATATCATTGGTAAATTTACTCTATTTTCTGCATTTTGTTTCCCCCTCCCTGAACATTTTTCCTGTTATCGTATCTTTTACTGTTGGTATATCTTTGCCTTACATAAGAATTGGTACACATACATGTAATATCTTGATCACTGTAATATCTTGACTGTAATATCTTGATCATTGTACATGTAATATATTGATCAATGAGGGATCATTTTACTCCCCTTCTTCCCTTTCTCTTCTGTTCCTTTTATCCTCTTCCCATCACAACAGAGTTTAATTCCATTGTCTTGCTGGTTCTGAGCTGAGGACAGAAGGTTGTCAAAATTCCTTGCCACATGGCCATTTCATCTGACATCAACAATAGTGTATAAAGCCATTCCTGGGCTTTCAATTTTTGACTTCCTCTTTGACAACTACCAAGAGAAAACTTTCAGGTTTCAAAGAGTTCACATGATTAAGTGAAGCCCACATAGGTAACTTCCTTAATGTCAAAATTGTGATATCACACTCATTTGTCACAGGAATAAAATTCATTTTATTCACAGTCAGTCCTTGGGATTATTCAGGATACATATAAGGGGAAGGGAAGGTAGAAAATTTTAAAGGTCATCTCTCCCACAGTCTTTCTGATGCTATTTGATGCAAGATAAGGAGAAATTTATTGTCATAAATATAAAGGGAAGCAATATGTAGATTTCAATTCCTGTGGAGTTAAGACATGAATTATGTTTTCCACATCCAAGATCCTTATTTAGGCCAAAGATGTTTACCAGGAGTTATGAGTTGCTTTTCGGGTCTCAGTGAGCCATGGGAAACCATACTGGTAAGCAAGTTATATAATGCAGCTAGAGTGTGGATAATTAACTCAGGAACTTATTTTACTTCAGGAGAGAGGATAATAACTATGTCTAATACACAGGAAATATGATAACACTTGATGTCCACGGTGAGATCAAACACCCTCTAAAGAGACATATACTTCTTGTTTTTATGAAATTTACACTTTGCTAGGAGATACAGATAATGAAATGGATGCTAGACTATGGCGACAATATTGAAGCCAATGCAAGCAATATGTGTAAGTGTTCCAAGAACAAAAGAGAACACAGTACATGTACATCAGAAGAGTTGAAAGTATCTTATTATAAGGATGGAGGAGTAGTGAAAGCTCTAGCCAGGAGATAAGGCTGGGGAAGCAGGGAAGGGCAAGCTTTCCAATCTATATGTTCCCCAGGAAGACAATGGAACCTGACAGTAATTGGGAGTCCAACAATTCCATACATGAGGTCTTAAGGTGATCAGATAAATCAATAGAGAGTCAAAGACCAGGATGTTTACTGCAGCATAATGTAAAAACCATCCATGCCCCACCATGAAACTCAGTGTTCATCCAAAAAGAATAAAAATAATTGATACAGTTGGCAGTCTTGAAAATGATGACACACATTCCATATTCATTGATAAACAATAACTCTTATTAAGAAAAAGAATATGGAGAAGAAGTGGGAGGAGGAGAAGGAGCATTTACTTAGGACTCATTGTGCTCCAGACAGTGAGCTCAGCTCACCTATTTATATTTACAATTACATTTGATCATCTCACCATCCAATGATGTAAGATCTATAGTTACTGCTATTTTTCAAATAAAGAAACTCAAGCACAAATGAGTAAGTAATATGCCTAAATCCACACATACATTTAGTACTAGAACCAGGATTAGAATCTAGCAGGGGCAGTATGAATCTGGTTTATGTTCCTAATTTGAATTCTGTAAAAAATAAAATGCAGAGGAGTTAGTAAGACAGGAAGTGGAAGAAAGGAGATAGAGAGAGAGAGAGAGAGAGAAAGAGAGAGGCAGATAATGGATTTTGACAGAAGTTATCACTGAGTTGTAGGATTTTAGATAATTTTTTCTTTACACTCTGTGAGTTTGAATTTTACCAAATTTGATTCTTTATGGTTTGTAAAATTTACATATGTATATATTTAAAGATAAGATTTAGATGTACAGAAAAATTGAAAACAAAGTAATGAGAATTCCAGTATACCGTTCTCTCCCACACATTTCTTATATTAGTATCTTGCACTGGTGTAGTACATTTGTTACATCTGATGAATCAATATTGATACATTATTATTAATCAAAGTCTTACATTCTTTGCATGATATGTTCTATAGTTTTACAAATGGATAATGACCTGTTTTCACCATTACAGTATCATACAGAACAATTTCATTGCCCTAAAAATTGAAAACAAAATTTGAAAGGCAAATAATTGTCACATATATAGAATACTTATACAAATAAAATATACAATTTTTAGTGCAACTTTCCTGGATCTAGTCTCATGTCTATGCAGGGATATGTTTTCATTTTGTAGAGAAAAAGCAAGTCTTATATAAGTCGTTTCTCTATCACTCTTGCTTCAATTCTATGGTTTATATAAAACCTTTTTTTCTCTTCTAAATTTTACGGCAGTGTCTTCTGTGGAATATGGCTACCTGTAAGTTCAGGGAGTTGTAGTCTTTTACTATAAGCAAATCAAGCAGAATAAGAGAACAGCCAAAGAGTAGTGTCAAAGGTCCTCCTAATAGTGATGCCCACACATATCAATACACGTTCTGTAAGTCTTAAGAGAAGAATCAAAACCCAATGAAAGTATCATTTGTTGCTACAGTTAGTTTAAGTGAATTGCATTGGAACATGTAGATTCACCAGTGAAGAAATGTTGACAACTGTAGTGTGGGGATTAACTTATGGTCAACTTGTAACACCCAGCTGAGCTGAATCAACGTGGTTCTGGGTGTGGAAAGCCCACTTGAGGATCGTTGCCAACAGCATAAAAGGAGAACTGGAGAGGACAATGATGTGGTGTTGATTCTCCTGGAGAAGCTCATTGTGCTGGTTTTCCTGATATGAACTCAGCTGCTCTCATCATTGGAGGAGCTCTGGAGTCCTCACTGTCACTAAGGATGGTTGCAGTTCTCTTCATAGGAGCTCTGGTCTTTACCTTGAGCGTCATTTCCTGGCTCCAGGGCAGATCTCTCAGCCTGGTGGCTTACATTCTTCACCCTGCTGGAACAGACTTTCTAGCTTCCACCACTGGCCTTTGGGCCTTCCCAGTGCAGATCCTTGATACAGTCTTGCATGAGACAGTGTCGTGGGCTCTAGGCCTCCAGCTGGACTCATGGAGGACATTGCCATGGGATCCAGGTCCTCAGCTGGATTCTTTAGGTCTCTAGTGTGTGGACAGATCTCCCATGCTGCTTTGCATTTGACATTTTGTATAAATATTATTTTAAAAAATCCTATAAATTATGTGTCCTGTAATAAATCTTTTCTCTTATGAACCCTGACTATAACATGTAATAATCACTGAAATGTTTCTTCATTTGTGTGGTTTATTAGACAATTTTAGGAAAGGAAGATATAGTTTTCACTACTCACAGTTTCACATTTTTTTCCTTTTTTTGTCCCTTGTGTTTGGATACTATTTTTATAATGTCATAATTTATAACTTGGTCTTTTTGCAAAATTTTATGGTATTTATCAGAATTTAGTTTACCTTTAGGAAAGTAGTGAATTTTTCAGTCTTCTCTTGATTGCCAGTATTATTCAAATTATGAACTAGAAGTAACTATCTTTAATTAGTTTTCACTTAATATCTTGGAATTAGCCTCTTTTTATATTATAGGTGATTTAGGACATTCAGGAAAAATAACTAAAATAATTGTGGAATTAACTTAATTAGGTGTTGGTATATTTTAGTGAACATCAAATGTAGTAAAAATAACAAATGTATAATAACAATAAATTCATAAAATCAATTCAGGCATATCACCATAGTGAAATATATATGCCTTAGAAATAAATTTTTCACTTTAAGCAATGAAAAATTTGAGTACTACAGTGTATTAAAGATGTAGTAACTTTTGTACACTTTCTGCACCTTCAGAGTATATTGCAACACAGGGGGAAAATGCAATAAAAGATCAGTATCCAATTAATTTAAAAATCGCCTATGTAAATTATTTTGAGACCTGGCATAAGACTTTTTGTTACCTTAAACTATAAATTCTACTGATGCATCATGTAATACTAGTAACATATTTTCTAGTGAAACATATGTCTAAAAAGAAAGACAAGCAAATTCATTAAGACTTTCAAAAGAGAAAGGAGAAATTAGCACCAGATAAAGAGGTGCACTATATTTATCAAGAAATCTGAACTTGAAGAATTGTCTTAAATAAGAAATTTTGGAATATGTGAGGCACTCATTTTTGAGGGTATGTTGCCCAGGCTTGTATTTAACTAGAGAGCTCAAGGGAATCACTTGCTTCAGCCTCCCAAGTGGCTGCAACTACTAGGTGCACACTACCATTCCTGGCTTTGAGTACTTATTATTACTTATTATACTCCTACTCAACTACTACAACTCTGAATATCAGTTGTCTCTTAATTCCCAGAGTTGTAACTAAGTATAGAATTGTCCCCTGGGGTATAGACATCCAAAGTCATTTGTCACTTAACAATGAGATATGTTCTGAAAAATATATCTTTCGGTTATATTGTCACTGTGTGAAGTTAGTAAGAGTGTGCTTCCATAAACTACGCTCTACATCAGTAAGCTGCATGGGACCACCGTTGCATAAAGGCCCATGATTGTAAATGCAACTGCTTATTGGACAAGATTGCTACTCAGATTCCTGAAAGATCTAAATCAACCTTTTTATCTCTTCTCTGACATACTTCAGTGTAGATTTTTCTCTTCTTTCTGAATTTTTCACTCTTGTAATATCATAATTGCATTGACCCATTTTCCTAGGAGGAAACATAGAGGCTGACTTACATTCCTCCTCCTCCTCATTCCTCTAGGCACCAGGCCATGCAGTTATGATAATTACACTTCTAATGCATCTCACTAATTTTCCCTGCCTTTATATACTGCTGGCTCTTCCTCCACACTGCGCTGGTCCTCAGTTTATTCTGTGTATCCTCTCTGTGATATTTCCACTCAGGTAGTCTCTTTGGCATCTTAACAATCTTCTGTGTTTCCTTCTATGAAGTGATTCAAGGACTTTTCCTTTAAAAAAAAAAAAAAAAAAGAAAAGAAAAGAAAAAGAGCTACTTGTAAATGTCCATGACACACTCTCACCCCATGACTTTTGTAAATCTCAATATGCCTGTCATATTGACTTGCTTGCCTTTTACAAGCGATTTTGTTACATTCTGTAATGCTTACAAGACTTCGAGTAGATCATTTTCCTTTTTCACCATTTCTTCTGAAAAACAACTTCCTTAACTTTTTCAAATGAAGTTGAACTTTTCACAAACACATGTACAAGCGCTGTTCACACTGTTTTAAAATTATTGTTTATCATGGACTACATGAGGGCAAGGACTTATCTGTTATTCGCAGAGCTTCTGCTGCCACAGAGCTTCTAGTGTGTAGCAAGGTTTTAACATTTATTTCAGATTATGAAGTATTAGTCTTATCTTGAAGGTTCTTTGACTATCACATTGAGAAGCTTCATTCTCTCAACAGTGCAGAAGCATAGGATGGATGTAATCAAATGTATGTTAGAAAGAAAACCTGGGCAGGGTAATGGATGTACTAAAGAGGATATATTTGTTGTAGGGTATGCAGAAATATTTAGAGAAACAGTTGTCAATTTACTAGATTATTGGGTTGAAGAATGGGGATATAATTCACATAATGTTTTATGTCAGGGCTGAATTACATTCTGAATATATAGTGCAAAAGAAAAAGAAGTCTTAATTTGCTCCCTATGCATAACATATCCCACTCATTACTGCAATTCTGATAACAGATATTATGTAGGAAAGCACAATTATCATGCTTGATATTAACCTTCCTAGGAAGAACATGCTCAAATGGGAAGAGAAACAAGGCGGTGGGGGGGGAGTGAGGAAGGGACAGAGAGGAAAACGAATTTAAAAAAGAGAACAGAAGGGGAAAATGGAAACGAAGCTTTTGCAAATGGGGAAGGGAAGAAGGGTTGAAGAGAGGAGAGGGGAATGGAAAATAAAGAATTGAGACATAAGAGATATGTACAGGTACAAATTACTTATGATGAATGTGATCGTTATTTATGGCAAATATGTACTAATAAAAAAATAAAATAATTAAAAGGAAAATATTAAGGGTATGACATGTTCCATCTTTAGAAAATTCTTGGAAATACAGTAAGAATTGAACTGAGTCAATAACAATTTTTCTAACTTACAATATCCAAATTACCTGTTTGTACATATTTCAAACCTGCAAGATTTTTTTTTTCTGTAAAGTATCATTAAGCAAGTGGGAAGGTAAGCAAGATATGGGGACAGAGGACACAAAAAGAATTAAGACGGGTTATTAATTAACCATTCACAATGAATGCAATCATTATGTACTCCAAACATATACTGATAAAAACTGTTATAAGTATCAAAACATACCTAACAAAGAATGTTTTACCTAACATACATTTAATATAAAGAAATAAAAGACTTTCAAAAAATTTAAACTATAAGATAGAATTATTATCACAATTATCATCATTTAGGAGAAAATTAGATTATGGTAAGAAAAAAAGTTAAGATAACACATTAAAAATAAAATATGATGAAAAAGAAATAATTCTACTAAATCATATAAACTCTGAGTAAATATACCAGCAACAGGGTGAGGGCATTTCAAGGGTCAGCATTGAATCTGTTTTGCTCTTTGAAGGGTTATTTATGACAATCAATATTCCCACTCATTTTTGATGATCTTTTGTGTCCTCTGTGCCTCACATAAATGCATCAACATGTTTGATTTTTAATTTAGCCTTGTTAAAGTAATTTAGTTCAACCTTCACTGAGGAAATGGTGTTCTCTGCAATGACAGTGGATGCTATTCAGCTTCTCAGGGCAAATGGACTGTCAGTTTCATTGTCAAGTATTGAGTTGACATACTAAAGGGCTAGTGAAGATGGAAAATGGCAGTCCCCATTTTACTGTGAAGGGAATTATTGCTTTTTAATTTTTAAACTAATCCCCTATTGTTTTATTTTTCAAAAGTGGCCATTCTGCTCATCTTAGGTTTGAAATTGCTCATTTTTGGTTTTGTACCACCTATCATAAATCATGTCAATCCACAGTTTATACATAATCTACTAGAGGTCATAATCCACTTTTCCCAGTTTACAACTGTATGGTGTCATTAGCACTGTACCTGATCCTCTCACCTTTATTTAGTTTCTAAGTGAGCAAAGCCACTAAAGAGACTACTAATCTTAATCTCAAAAAAAACTACACATTCAATCATGAATCCACAAATTTTGTTGTATCTTATGTGTCCAACAAATTAATGTCTAAAATGCATTGCTTAACACTCATGTTTATTCATTATTTGTATAAGTGTTTCAGTATCACTTACAGTTATCCTCATGCCTTTACCTTTCTGTTCATACTATCTCTTTTCCCAGAATGCCCTCTCTAAACCTTCCAACTGTCTCTTCCCACTATCCTCATAGTAGATCTCCAGGATCAGGCGCCCATTCTGACTTTACTGGTCTTGGCATGGTATTTGAAGCCCAATGCTAGTTCTTTCCTATTGGTTTGATCCTTGTATGTATTTCCTTGAATTATTACTTACATCTTGAGCCATTTAAAAGCAAGGAATTTTTACTTGTTTCTCACTTTTGCCCATTAGGCATTTGGGATTTACTAATTATATCTGCCATTAATTCCCCTTAGGAAATGATAACCTAGGACATACAAAACAGTTTTCCCTATGTCATAAGAATCAATCTATATTATCAAGTAATTCAAAGAACAATGTTTTGTGCATGTCTGTGAGCTCACCGTTCTACAAAAATAATTTAAAAATTCAAATACTTTTTGGATCTCTAAGCATTACTGAACTTTACAAAAGTTGTACATTATTTATATCATTACTTATTGTTTATCACTCCTCTCCTAGCTCAAATATAAACTCTAGTTCAGAAAATTTGGTTCTCTTTCATATCACTATATACATAGCCTCTAGATTAGACTTCAGCAACAATAAATATTTAATAAGTATCTAGTGAATGAATGTCTGTGTCCCTAATGCTGAGCAGAATATGTGACAGTAAAAAATCAAAATTATTGGTTAAATAAAAGATAATAAGTTACAAACATAACTGAGGAGCATTGCAAGGCCAATATTAGAAATCTGTGCAAATTTTTTTTTATATGTGGGTACCAGGAGTAGAACTCAGGACCTCACACTTGCCAGGCAGGCGCTTATGCCACTGAGCTATATCACTGGCCCTTGTGCAAATTTTTTGAATGTTATTTTAGCGATAATTTGCCTTATAAGGTGTGTGGTTAATATTTAACTCAAGACAATGCCTCTCAGGCAACGAAGTTTCGAGCACTATTAGGACGTTGAAGACACAGGCTAAGACTCACCCAAAGGATGTTTCTACCCATGGTATTTATAAGACCAACTACATTTGGATGGGGTTCAAAGTAAACAATTTGTTGAAAGAGAGGAAAAGGGGGAAAGTAAATACAATCTTAGGTGACCAATCCAGGATTTCTGAGAACAAGAAAGGGCCTATCATATAATTTGGGTGGCTGGGTAAAAACTTAAAATGCAAATTGAGAGTTAAAATTGAATATAACATTTTTCTTTGCAAATTTCTTCTATTCATATATTTTTTTATTTTTTATTAAGTTTATTGGTACAAGTTAGATATACATAATGATCATATTCAACCTAAGGGATTTGTACCTGTATATGATATATCTTGATTCTTTTTTCCCCAATCCCCTTTCCTCCATTCAACGCCTCTTCCCTTCTTTATTTACAAAGCTTTGTTTGTTTGTTTGTTTTTTTGGATACCGGGGATCGACCTCAGGACCTCACACACCAGCAGGCACCCATGACGCTGAGCGATTTCACTGGCCCTTTTTTCGTACATGGGTTCCGGGAGTTGAACTCAGGAGCTCACACTTGCCAGGCAGGTGCTTATACCACTGAGCTATCTCACCGGCCCCCAAGCTTTGTTTTTATTTTATCCTTCTTTTATCTTTTTTTTCTTTTCCATTCCTTCCTTTCCCCCTCTCTCCTCCCTTTTTCCCCTTTCCTTTTCAACAATTTCTTCCTATTTCACAATATCTATTGTACATTTTGGTCCTTATTTACTCTTTCAGTTTCTCACACCAGGGACATGAGGCAATATTTACACATGTGTGTCCAATTTATTTCACCTAAGAATATGGTCTCAAGGTGCATCCATTTACCTAGAAATGTCTCAAAGTTTATCCTTCTTTATAGCTGAGTAGTATTTCACCATATAAAAAAACACATCTTTTTATGCATTCTTTGCTTGATAGGCATAGCATTCTAAAATATCATATAATGGAGAATTCTGACAAATTTTAATATACATTTTACTTGTTTTGTATTTTCCCCAAGGAATTTGCCCCACTTTCAAATGTTTAATTACCATTCCCTTGAAATCTGTGATTTTCTACCTAATGGTATATAAACATATTTACTGTTTATAATGCAAGAATGTTTGCTTTAGTAATCATTTTCAAATTGAAAGTATTTTAATTTAATTTTTTCAAAAGAAAACTAATCTACTTTATAAGGTTTTTCTTCAGTTGTAATACTGAAGAGATAGCATATTAGTCCAATTAAGGCAAAATTGGTACTAGGTGGTTTTATATATTTTTTTGTAACTGAAATTCCATGCCATACAAATATATTGAATTGGTTCAACTTCATTTCAAAATATTTACAATTATATAGTTTGCTTAAAATTTCAAGTTAAAGGGCCGGTGAGATGGCTCAGCAGTGTAAGCGCCTGCCTGGCAAGAGCGAGGTCCTGACTTTGACTCCTTGTACCCACATACGAAAAAAAAATTTCAAGTTAAAGATTCTAAAGGAAAATCAGTTTTTATGATTCATATTGCTATGGCAAAGAGAAACACCAAAAAAAACCCAGGATTTGGACATAGATTTATTTACGTCAACAGACACTGATCGGGACCATTCCAAAAATATCAGGCCCTGATCTCTGGTGGTCTAGGGCTTATATGGGATAAGCCAGCAGGAAGTACAGAGGCAGAATGGCTTGTCAATTGGTGATTGGTTCTTACAATATACATCACAGTGCCCAGCTATGCATCACAGTGACCAGCCGTTTCTAAGAAACAAAAGTAACAGGAACTGGAACTGGAACTATTTCCTGGGCAACTAACAAACTGAAGTATATTGGCTGGGGGGTGGGCAACTTCTGCTATAATATCTTCCTAGTATAATTTCAAAAATCCTATAAAAGAAATTTTATTAAAAATATTGCAAGGGTGCCTCCTGGGGCAAATAGTAAAAATGATTTATTTCATAGGAGACCTAATATATTAACATATTAAAAATACTACTTCTAAGACAAAAAGTCCAATCTTTTTGATGTACTGAATGACAAATCAATGATACTTTTAAATCAATGCCATAGGATATTCTACAGTCTTCATATCCGTAAGGAAAAGAAATTAACACCAATAACATAGCATTTATATGTAACATCCTTGATTCAGTGTGGGGATGTTTTTCACTCTTTTGTCACCATTTTGCTAGAATAATTCTAGGAATAGTGCTGAATCCACTATCAATTCTAAAACCATTAATTTGATTTATTTTTAGGCATAATAATAACAAGACACAAAAGAAATTGGAGTTCTGTCCATTTAACAGTTATTAATAATAGCTCCTATAATGTAATAGTTGAGTAATATCGAATGATTGTTATAAACCAGCTATCTGTTGTCTTCAAAAATATTGTCAGATTCCTGAATAAATACCCACAATGAAAAGAGAAACCCTGTGGCAGAAATTAAGAAATAAACTACAGGAAGGATTAGCCTCCAGTCTCCTGTGCTTTTATCTCTAGCATGCCACAAAACCAAAGAAAGACTGCCTAGCCATTAAAAAAGATTAAAGATGTTAATTAGACTAAGAGACAGAAACCTATCACCTTTATGTCAGGCAGACAAGACTAAATCTTCCAATGGATTAAAATACACACACAAAGTTTTTTCTGTTGAAATACCACTGATGTTTGTCTACTATGCATATTTGTGAACTCACAAATTTTATTGAAATCCATTTAAAATGTTGAACAATAGTACTGTAGGTACACTCATTACAACTATTTTGATCAAGCTTGTTTTTAACATCCAATAGTATAATATAACCACAGGGAGTTTAGAAGAGTAACTTCTTTTCAATGAAATTCAGACATGCCAATCTTCACATCTCCTCCAATTGAATCCATTATGAAGTTAGCATCAGATTATGTAGAGGTTCTTTTGTTTCATTTTCAGGAGAAAATAATAATATATATTATTCATATATATGAGCTATGTGACATCTGAAAATGGATTTAACGATTTTTTAATGTTATCAGAAGAAGGAAAAATTTCTGTCCAACATAATGGTAACCTCTCAGCAAATAGTTTTATTACCCTTTATATTGTAAGAGGTAGGCGTTTTATTGCTGCAATATAAGGAAACACACACACATGTATTTTATATACCATATATTTTATTACACACATATATACAAATAAATCAGTATAAATACATAAATGAATATTAATACACCAGTGTATCTGTGTATATCTATATATGTCAGTCTCTATTAGATTAAGATGTTCTCCAGACTTTCTCTGTAAAATATTGAATATTTTCACTTTGTTATATTTTAAGGGTGGTAGGAAAAGTGATATGGGTTGTAATCAAAATGAAATAATCAAAATTATAAATTACATGATAACATATAAACATTTTAAAACAACAGTTTTAAAACTAGAAATATTGAAAATATTTTCAAGGAACACTTTGAAAATGATTATGTTTTCACCATAAAGAAGTGGTAAGTGCTTATGGAAACAGAAATTTTTAACCTGATTGCATATATATGCAACATATGTCAGCAAAAATAAATTTAAAGATGAACATTCTAAGCACATAAAAGCCATTAAAAAATAACAATGTAAAGATCCAACACTACCAAGGCTGCTCTGCTGCTGCTCCCCATCCTGCCACCTAGGGTCCAAGTGGTAGCTGCAGCTGTACTGCCACATGGATATTCCACATGCTAAGCCTTGATTCCTGGTTGTGTCACTGACACTGTGCCACCCCCAGGAATCAGGCCTCTAGTGCACCCTGTTATCCTCCAATTTGTGCCATTACTATGTTCCATCCACTTGAGCCCAATTTGCGTTGCATGTCCCAGACACTTAGACTACAACTTGCAGGTTGTACACATTAAGCTTAACACCAAGAATGACTCTCTGGGGAGAACTCTCCGATGAAAGGAAAACAAGAGGATTCCATCAGCCTTCACCATCAAGAATCCCAGTAGTCCAAATTACTAATGACAATTTTCCACTGCTTTAGTTGCCAAGCTTCCCCACACTTTGCTGATGCTCACCTCAGCTGAGGGACCTACATGAGGACGACAGGGCTCTTCCCTACTTGGAACCAGAAGAGACACCCTGCATAGCTAGTATTCTTACAGCTACCCACAACTGAAATCCTTGCTCAGTGAATCCAGTCCAAAAAGGATAGAAGATGTAAGTGAGCTCGCAAATGCTTAGACCTAAATGAGAAAAGTGATTAGAAACACAAAATAAGAAAACACAGTACTTACAAGGAACATAGTAATTTTTCTGTAACTAACTTCATAGAAATAAAGATCTATGGGATATCTAATCATAATTTGCAATGTTGAGGAAACCCATCAAGACACAAAAGAAGAGACATAGAATGCAAAATGAAAGCAGTGAAACAAAATATCAACAAAATAAGAAGTTCCATAGAAACAGAAATCACAAAAAAAATCAAATAGAATTTTGAGATTAATACAACGAAAGTCTTTCTTTTTTTATTGCAACACAGGGCATGAAGAAAAGATTTAATGAAGCAGAAGAAAGAAACTGTAACTCTGAAGACAGGTCTTTAAAAATTATCCAGTAGAGGAAAAAAAAGAAATAAAAATGAAGAGGAGTGAAAAAAAATCTAAAGGATTTATAGGATACCATCAAATGAACCATTAAAGATATATGTGTGTCTAACAAAAAGGGGAGAGGTCAGAAAGCTTATTTAAAGATATAATGGATAAATCATCATAAATCTTGGGAGACAGATGGGCATCTAAGCCCATGAAATTTAAAAGATTTCAAACAAATTTGTAAAGGACTTTTTTGAAACACATTATAATCAAAATTGTGAAAAGTTAAAGCAAAAAGAACTTTAAAAGTGGAATGACAAAAATGCTTTGTCACATACCAAGGAATATCTACAAGGATACCAATGGATTTCACAGAGGAAACCTTGCAAGTCAGGATAGCTGGATTATATATTCAACCTGCTAGAGGAAAAGCAAAACCTGCCAATGAAGAATAATTTATTCAACAAAGCTATACTTCAGAAATGAAAGAGAGATGAAAACTTTTTCAGAAAAACAGTAGTTGATGCATCATTACTACATCTACTTTACATAAAATACAACAAGGAATTTTTAAAGCTAAAATCCAAGAACACTAATAACTAACAGAAAATATATGAAAGCATTAAATGTACTGATAGAGGTAAATATACAATCAAATTCAGAATAATATTGAAATGGTAGTATGTCAATTAATATTTAAGGACAGTATAAGACACTAAGAAAAAAGTTTAAAAATAATTATAGATACGATATTTGATTAATGAACACACAACATATAAAGATGTAAATTGTGACATAACAACATAAACAGGGGGTTGGTAAAAAACTGTGGAGAATTTGTGTAAAATAGCTTAATCTCACATTTCTTGCAAAAAATGCAAGGTGTAAAAATTATTAACAAATGCCATTGTGATAATATGTTAAATTCTGTAATAAAGTACAAGAAAAAAAGATTAATATAATTAGACTTATTTTCCTGAGCATATTTGCAAAACAAGTTAAATCAATTTTCTTACTTTAACTAAAATGATTATAAAGAATTTTTGCCTAATTATCTCAAATATTTCTTTGTAGTAGTACCAGTGTATAGTATACTAAACAAGATTATCTAAGAAATGAAATTTTTATAAGATACAAATACTATCTTGACTTTGACGAACTTTCCAGTTCAGTAATTTATACATTTACAACATTAGATGAACTCGAGGTACAGGATTCAATCTGTTGTTTCACTAATAAAAATTAAAAACCTTAGCAATCAGAAACTTTGTGCTGTGTAAATACAGTACACAATTATCTGTGCTCAACTAATGAAACTGTAGCCATGCACTGACAGTCAGATTAGCATAACCAGTTATGGTGCTGATCACTGGGTCTCAAAACAACAAGATTTCTTTCCATTAGAACTCACTTTCTTAACCTGGGGCTTTTGACTCATATCTTTTCAAGGGCCAATATTCAGTTGATCATGCTTTCAAGTTACTCTGAAATAGTAAATAAATAATCAATATATATGCTTACTTATATCATTTACTCTCATTTTAATATCCTTACTTAGGTAATTTAGAAATAAACTTGGCTGAACCTCAAGAATATATGCTTGGGTTTCTCTCCTCTCTTTTATCCATCTGTGACCGTTGTATCCAGTCTTGACACTCCACATGAAAATAAGTAGCAAATAGTATTCACAGTGATTTCATACAAAGGAAGAGGAAGTAAAATATACAAAGTTTAATAAATTTCAAGGCTTTTTGGTTAGTTTACTTAGGTTTGACAATACACAAATACTAGCTTTTTGTTTTGTATACACCAAAACTATATAGTTCTTTCAATTTTGTTTCTTTGCTTTGTTTTGTTTTAAATTTATTTTGGGATAGGATCTCTCCAAGTTGCCCAGGCTGGCTTAAAACTTAAAATTCTCCCAACTCAGCCTCCTGAATAGCTGGAATTGCAGTCATTCACTAGTAAATTTTTTAAGTGAATATTTTCTTCTCATTGCTACCTTCCACTCCATCACCAAACTGCTTGAGAGAAGTTTCCCTTCACTACATTTACTTCTCAATCTTCAACCAATATTATTTTGACTTTCAACTTTACTTTCATTAAGATTACTCCAAGAAGCTCATTATTTGTCAGTCGTACCTATGGTATTTTCTAATTAATGTAATGATTAATTCCAATGATTAAACTGAAATATGGCAATTCTGTAGGATATGGCCGCTATTGTCTAAATGTTTATGTTTCTCTAAAGTTCATATGTTGAAACCATGACTATTCCCTCATAATGAGATTATGAGTAGGTGGGCCTTTTCAGAGGTAATTAGTTCATAAAGAAAAGGCCTCATAAATAGATTGGTGTCCTTATAAAAGAGGCTTCAGAGAGCCACCTTATCTCTCTTCTAACATATTGAAAACACAGAGAAGAGGCTTTGTTGTGTCAACCATGGAGTGGACTATCACCAGATAATCTGCCTATGCCTTGGTCCTGGACTTCTCAATAACCAGAATAGTGAGAAATAAATTTTTATTGCTTATAAGCTACTCATTTTATGGTACTTTGCTAGAGCAGCCCATCTGACTAAGGCAATAACACCACTGGTTATTTTTGACTTCTTGAAACATTCATTTTCCTTAGCATCTGAAAAACTAAGACATAAGCTGTCTTAAATAAGACATATGATTTAGTATAAACACCAATATTTAGAAAACTCATCTGTCTTTCAGAAATCTATTGACTGAGTAATCTTGTTGTTGTTGTTATGTATAATATTGTACATATTGCTACTAATAGAAATTAACTTGGATTCCATTCAGAATGTAGACTATTATTCTTACTTCTCAGATAAATGTGCAAAGGATAACAATGATGAAATTTCACTTTAAAATTCAATTTAGTGTACCTCCAAAAACACTGAACATTTATTATGAGCTCATAAGCTATGTCATTTATGAAGACTACAGCCAGGATTTTGTGCCTTGTCAAATATCTTTCATTTTCAAAGCATCAACAAAACCCCCTTAAGTCATAGTAAACTATCACCTAACCTACGTTCTTACCTTGTTCCAGTTCTAGTGGATCTTAAGTATTTATAGACAAACTTCAAGTATTTTAAAAAGCCCATAAAAATTTTTACAATGTATGTACATGAGCATTCATCTGAAGCAGGGTTCAAACCACTTATTGGGCTTCTCAAATGGATTCAAAATTCCAAGGAAATTAATGAATAATAGTAATCATTTTATAGGTAAGAGAAATATTCCTATATATGAGAAGCTTAGCTTTGAGACAGAAAAAAGCACTAATTTAATTCATGTAAACAGTTAAAATCAGATAACATTTTTATATTTTATATCCCAGCATATCAAATTATGATCTGGAAACAAGGGATGTCTTTGGAATTTTAATCTTTATCAGCAGTAAGGGCCACAGTAGTGGGCCAGATAGTCTTACTATCCTTACTAGAACAAAAACCCTTCTAGAATACTATGAGTGTTTTCATTAACCCCTAAAGGTAGCTTTCTAACATCTATTCTAGAAATTGTCTTATTCCTTTCTTCAGCTGCTCTGTTGATGACTGAATTCCTCATAGTTTTTCATCAGTCCCTCTATTTCCCCTGTCTTTGTAGACCTCATTTTCTATTTGTTCTATGGCCTAAGGCTTCTTGATTGAGTTAGAGTCCATAATTCAAAGAGCAGGCAAGTGATTAAGGAACACTAAAAACAAACAAACAAAGACACAAACAAAAATTTCAAATCTTACCTGAAATTTTTACTTAAAAACATGAATTAGCATTTGCTGTAAGAAATTGTGCATCTCATACTCTACACTGAAGAGAAAATGATATAGATCACTTAAATATCCAGAATACCAAAATCATCTCAAAGAGAAATAATAAATTTGAAAAGACATTTAAAGACATTTTACCAGAATATTCCCTTTTCCTTCCAAATAAATGGCTTTAAATGGATTTACAATAAAGTTATATTCATAGCATGCATATGGTTGGGGTTTTTAGTTAGGGACAAACACAGCATTTTGGTTGGAATTTCATACATCTTTGTCACATTTTAGCAAATATCAAAAAATAAGACAAAGATAATAATAAGTAAAATCACCCTTCAGTTCCATTTTTTTGTTTATTGTATTCTGACTGACTCTTGGAATTCATGCCAAACCATGAAAGAATTCTGGTACTACCTCAAAGTTTTTGCTAAGATTTATGTAGCAGTTTTAATCTCATACCTGAATTACAATGAGTTATGTTGCTCTGCTTTTCTAAATGCTCTGGTGCAGCTCTGATTTAAAGTTTAAGAGAAAAAAAAAATAGTACCAGGTAAAACCTACCAATTTTATGATAGGCGCTGAGAAGATCAGACCAGAGAAAACAAAGAACAAAAATAAAGACCAGAAAAGGTTCACCGTACACTAAGGCTGATCTTGAAGTTACTACACCTAAGATAGATCTCAGAATGCTTGCTTCTAAAGAAGACTGATTTTGCTCCACATCCTCTGCTGAACTTGTCAGGGAGGTTCAAACCAGCGATTGTCTTCGGGTGATCCCGATACTGATCATCTTTCTCTGTTAGAATCATTGTGTTACTTTTCTGATAAATGTAGGAGAAATTATATATTACTTTGTACATAAAAACAATATTAGGCCCAATGTATGGCAGAAACCAACAGTTTGGGATGGTTAAATGAGAACATTAATTGACATAGCTGTTACTTAAACTTCTAGAACTTTCTGGGAACTTAAATGACATGAGTTTTAAAGAAACAAAACTGTATTTACATTGTTTAATGTAGTAAACTACATTAGTCTGCAATCCAGAAATAAATTAATAGGTGTGTTTTAAACAGAGAGCACGCTACATGTGGAAGATAGAGGGGAGGACTAGGGATTGATTACGCATCAGATTTCATAGACACACTTAGGCACTCAGATTATAACCTTCCCAGATGTGTCATTTTTAAATATGCAGGGCAATGAGTAAGGCACACATACTCACACGTTCACATACAAATACAGATATGAAGGTTAGTCCAAACGATCTAGAGTCTGTTGACCTCCACACAGTACCAGGTCCTTCAAGTATTGATTCAGTTTAGTCTTTCTCTACTGAAATGAAATATACACTGTGTTACACTGAGGTCTGAGCTGTGAATGCACTTCTCTAAATTGAAATAATAAATTAAATACATTTTTGTTACTGTTAGGGATAAAGGTGGCTGCTTCCCAGTGGAAGAAGACCTTAACTCTCTGCTTAGCTTTGCACTCTTTTCTTAAGCTGATAAGGTCTTTGGGATATTTGATAAATACAGACCACATTCTTTAATTCTTAGGAATTAAAAGTGTTTATTTAGGATATGCTAATTCTCCTATATAAATTATGGCCTATCATTTCAGTTCATGATACTCTAAATCAGTCTGCTCATGAAAAGAATGAAAAGAAAATGAGGAAGCAGAAAAGTGCATTTTAATAACCAATTTACCAACAACTAAATAGAGCATAATGCAAAGAGAAGAAACACACAGCTACATTTGCAGACTTCAGAGTGCAAGTTAAATCTCTCTTTTTTCTTTTTGTCTTTATATTTCTCTTCCAGTTCCTAGGGTGTTGTTTTGCTTAGACATAACTGAAGGATTAAATTTCTAAATAACTTTAAATAACTTCTATATTTTTGACTCAAATCTACCATTAATGTTTGTTCTTGGCCGTTGTACTGAATTTGGGGATTAAAGATGCAGAGAGAAGAAGAAGGAATATAATTAAGGCCAACAGCTCCCAAATGCAATCCTTAGATCAGGGCCAATCCATGTTACTTTTTACTGGCACTTGTCAAATTGAGGAAAAATGAGGACAACGTCCTGAGTTTTTCTTGCAATCAAATGTATTCATATTAATAAGGTCTATTACGAGATTATGTCTACCCTTTTTTATGAAAGCATTGTTATTTTGATTAAATAGTAATGGTGGTCAAAATTTTGACAGTATTTGTTTTTAAACCCTGAGAATACTGAAAAATAAAGTTTTCTTTATACACAGCCAAATGTGCTTGTACCTAATTATAACAACTCATTTAATTCTTTCCTCTCAAGCCACAAAAGGTAAATGTAATTTTCAATAAGAAATTGACAAAAACAAATACAGTATACTGGTTCCCAAAGCCTTCTCAACTTGGCAGGATTAAGAAACTCCTGGAAAGATGATTGGATTTGGGGACACTAATTTCATCAGAAATGGGGTATTAGGAGGTGGAGCTTAGTTGGGGGAACTAAGACATGTGGCTTCGACTTATGGACTCTATCTGGTTCCTGGTTCCTTCTTTTTTGGTTCTTCCCTTGCTCTCTGTTTTCTGTATCCCACGAATTGAGCAGCTTTCCTCTGCCATACCTTTCCCACCCAGAGGCTTTTGTGTTGGAGCCAGCAAATCATGGACTATAACCTCCTTATAAAATGGTAGCAGATAGATACCCTTATTACTGTGGTCAGCATTATCTCATCCTCTGAAAATTTAAGTGATATTCGTTGTGCACCAGGACCAGGACAAAAAATAAAATATTAAGGAAAATTTGGAATTAATTATATCTACAGAATAAGGAAAAACTCAATCTATTTCAGACAGAGGGAAATTAAAGTGCACCTAGTCTCTAAAATATCAACAATAAATTATATAAGTTGTTTGGTCATCCTTTGAGAGTAACTTTTAGAATAATATAAGACAAATCTGTCCAACACAATCACTGCCCCCCAGTCATGGCGGGTGCTTTCAGTTGCCAAGGTTTTCTACTATAGATAAGATCAAACTTTCTTTTTTAATAAATTCTTTTGATTTCTTCAGGGATATGTTGAAAAATACACTTAAGTGGTGTATATCCTGTGACTCCCCTTACAGCAAAACATTGAAAGCAGTTGGTGTTATGATGGTGTTAATATATTCATGCAATACATTGTTAGACATATGGGGATCCAGGTTTTTTCTCTGCTTGTAGATTTTAAAAGGGAAGTTCTGGACATGCATTTTATGTACATAAAGTATAGTGTTCAAATAGGAACAGTGTATGAGAACATTGTACTTGTCAGCTATGTGCTGTCAGCAGAGATGAGCTTTCAGTGCATGGTATTTTAGACTTCATTATATTGTCCCATTGAGCATTCCAAAAAAAGTAGCAGGTGAAAAATCAGGAGCATTCAAATGAAATGATACTCAAGGGGGTGAAGAGTGTGCTTTTTGCCCTCAAATTGTCTCTATTGACAGAGTTGACTTCACTTTGCAATTGAACTCTGACAAGGTGATTATTTTAAAAACCAAAATATGGTGCATAATACATTTTAGCCTGAAGCTAAAAGTTAAATGTGAATATTCATTCACTTTTCCTCTTCCATGGGAAAAAACCATGGCCAGAGTGGCAAAGTCTTAAGCTCTATCAATTACACGAATTTAATGAATGATGTTTAAATGGAATCACGTTTAACAAAAGGAAATTCTTTTAATCTTGATACTGAGATTTTGTTGAAAGGAAGAGAAATTGAAAGTTTTTTTTTTATTTACATAAACCTAAGTATAAATTTAGAGGAAAATAACCAATTTAAAGAAAGCGATCTCCACAAACAGAACACGCACACTCTCATACAGAATTGACAAACGTAAATGCACAGCGTCGGCTGTATGTGTCACACAGTCAGAAATGTGTCAATGAATCTTAATTTTATGGCCTGGTTCTATAAAGTCCTCTTTGGAAGAGTGGATATTTGAAATGGTGACTCTTCGTTTTGATTCTCCAAGTGGCCAGAGTTGCAGTCAATGGCGTGACTTGTCCAAGTTTAGGCAGGAAGTCACTGCATGAGTTTATTCCCTCCTCCCTACATTGTACTCCAAAGGCCAGCCTCCAACTCTGCATAGAGTTCTGATACAGGTGCCTTTTGGAAGAAGAGCTAAGTTAGAGGCCTCACCTGGTCAAGTTTTTGAGACATAGTCAAACATACATGTACTTAATATTTTTTCTGGAATTGTGCTTAGCTTAATATGTATTTCACTGTTTAAAAATGTCTCGATAGGCAGGGAATGTAGCTCAGTGATGGATTACTTACCTGCCATGCATAAGGTCTTAGGTTCCCCCCAGCTTTGCTATATATAGATACATTCATACATACATACATGTGTAAAGGTATATCGTGTTCCATTCAAGCTTAAAGGTAGATGTACACAAGTCTTTTATTTTTACTTTTTTAGTGGTATAAGGGATTAAACCTAGAGCCCAAAATCTTTGCACTGAGTTAGCTCCCCAGCACTTTTCTATTTTTTGTTTTGGGAGAGTATTGCTAATTTGCCCAAGCTGCATTCAAAATTGTGATCCTCCTACCTTAGTCTCCCTGAGTGCTAGGGTTGCAGGTATGCACCACCACCACCACTAGCCGGAAACATACAACTCTTAACATAGTGTAAATCGGATCATTTTTCCTCTTTACCTGTATCTATATGAGTCAAGTAGAACAAAATTCACAGCTTTTTAAATGGTAGCAAGAAAAAACAAAGTCAGACAATAAAGTACTCTAATTCAGATAATAAAATTACAGTGTCAATTGCTGTTTGCAAAACTCTTCCTTCAAGAGTCAAGATAATTCCTTTATCTTAGGCTAAAAATATCAGTCCTGCTTGTATTGTCTTTAGACACAAGATGGTGACTCTGCTTCTATGACAAATTTTTCTTCAGTTCTGCTGTGAGCCAGTGAAATGTGCTTCATGAAATAATTTTACTTGCATAAAGAGTAAAAGTTACAAAAAAGTTATTATCTTTATATGATTATGTTAAAGTGAAATGTTAACCAATTTTCTGTGTTTCTTTTTTTGGTTAACATTCTTTACATTAATGTTTTAATGAAATGTTTGAAATAAACAACAAAATCTAATTTGATTTTATCTGAAAATTTACAAATTTCAGTGTCATCTATTGGATGGAGTTTCTCAAAATTTCCCTCTGTGAACAATTTGTCTTCTTGTAATACCACCAAAAATAAATTGGCTGGCTGAATATAGTTTACTATATACCCAAAAGAAGAAAAAAATTGACATTTGCTATGCTAGCTATGATTGACAAATATATTTTAAAATGTTATTTATTTCATCCTCTTTAAATTCAAGTTTATTTAAACAGTTTCTGAATTAGGTTAAAGTTTCCCTTTTCTTTTCTTTTCTTTTTTCTTTCTTTCTTTTTATTTTTTATTTTTTAATTTTTTGGTACTGGGAATCAAACACAGGACCTCACAATTACCAGACAGGCGCTGTGCCACTGAGCTATCTCCCTGGCCCTCCCTTTTCTTTTCTTTTCTTTTTCTAAAACTATCTTTAGGGTTAATATAGGATTAGAGAAAAATCTTAGATGATTCAAGGGTCATGATGATTTTTGGGAATTTCTGTGGTACAGATTTTTTAAACATTTATCTCCCAACTATAGGCAGTTAATGTAATGTAGCTTGAGGGTAAGGCAAGATGATTTTGTAGGCTATGTATATATCCAGGGAAGAAAAAACATGGCTCGAACATAAAGAAAATACTGATAAAGATGACCACTTTCAAAAATCAACAAATAATGTATAGCAAAACATACACACACTATAAACAAGTCAAAATGACAACTTGGAAAAATTTGTAATTCATGTTTAAAAAGTCAATTTCATTAATATATAATTTGATCCTTTCACAATGATAAGAAAAACCAATTACCTAATAGGAAAATGAGAAGAGTTTTAACAATGGAAAAGATGTTCAATTTTACTCATAATTAAATATATGACATTTTTAACTATTCTGAGATAACAATTTTACCTACCAATCTGACAAATATTAAGAATCTGGTAACATATTACTTTGCTGAGGGGACAGAAAACAAACAGATCTTCTTTTACTTTTTTTTTTTTTTGTGGGTACCAGGGGTTGAAATCAGGACCTCACGCGCCAGCAGGCGCCCGTGCCGCTGAGTGATATCACTGGCCCTTTTTTCTATGTGGGTACCAGGAGACGAACTCAGGACCTCGCACTTGCCAGGCAGGCGCTTATGCTGCTGAGCCATCTCACCGGCCCAATCTTCTTTTACTTGAATGCTATAAATGCAAGTAGATAAAACCATGTGAAATACAATAACAATCAACATTCAAAGTTCATCATCCTTGACCTAGCAATTTCTAGCTATCAGGAATTTATCTGACAGATAAATTTGATATTATTCAAATAACATACAAATACATGTGTAACAGTGTATCTTCCAATAACATAGTGAAAGCAACCTAAATGCTTATCAGTTGAGCACTGATTACATAACTTATACTCAGAAAATAGAATATAATTTGGCAGTAAACAAAAGTAAGTATGTTCTTTGTATATTTATATGGAAGAAACTGGAAATATATTATTAAAGGGAGAAAAGTAAAGCATGAAGCGTTAACATGCCACCTGCTGTATTTTAAAAGGAGAAATTAGGGGCCAGTGAGATGGCTCAGTGGCGTAAGCGCCTGCCTGGCAAACGCGAGGGCCCAAATTCGACTCCCGGAACCCACATACAAAAAAAGGGCCAGTGATATCGCTCAGTGGCACGGGCACCTGCTGGCGAATGAGGTCCTGAAGTAGACCTCCGGTACACACACACACAAAAAAGGAGAAATTATATTTATTCGTATTTTCTTAGAAATATGTATACCTAAGGCATCTCTGAATAGATAAGAAATAAGGAACAGCATAGGTACGATGAGGGTGGGAACTGGGTGACCAGGGGCAGGACTGAAGGGAGACTCCTTTGGGAGTGCATTATATTCTAATAATGCATAAATTAAGGAATTCATAGGAAGATAATGTGCTTTTCTAAGTTTTAAAACCACCAAAATGTTACAAAACTTGGCATTTATAAAACCAGAACTTGGGTATTCTAAAGTAAATAGGCCATGACATTCCTCAAGAGACAAACCTTTCCCGTAGTTTTGAGCTGAAACCTGAAATAGAACAGGGAGGTGTTTTCAAGTAGCCTGCATGTCACCCAGATAAGCCTCACATTACAAGATGCCCATGAGGAGATGCCTCAGAAAGAGGCAGGCAAAGTTAGTAAACTACATAAAATCAACATCTGAAGGTTACATAACTGATTCAGCTTCAATAAAGCACAAGTACATTTATTACTTGAAGTAAAGGTTATGGATTTCACTAATATATCTGCACTTCATTGTTACAATATCCTTGTGTAAAAATGTCATGCAACTTCAAAATGGCCACTGGGGCGCAATTGAGATAAAAAACAAAGGAAGACTACCTACTTTATCTAGAGAGCAAACCAATTAGATTGGTATCATTAGCACAGACCTCTAACCAAATGAGAAAATTTAACTCCAAATTACACGGGATCAAGGGGATTCATGTTGACCATTTTAGTAGAAGAAAATACAAATAAATATTCTGAAAATGCTTAAATCTGACTTCAAATATAAGGCTTTTTTAAAGAGCAATAAGACACGAGCTTTACCATTCAGTGCCTAAGGAAAAAAAATCATTGTATCTCTTTGTATCTCCATACAAAGATATCATTTTATATGCTTTTCAAAAAAGGTCTTTCATTTAATGATGTCATTTCAAGAAACTGAATGTTTTATCAAAATTACTGTTATCATTAAAACTAATTTAGTATTTTAATATCCTTGTGTTCAATTATTTTTCTCTTATGATATCTTTTACTTTAAATAATATATCCTTGAAGCCCACAAACCAAGTACCCTCAAAGATTCAGTTATCCAGAACTGATCCACTAAATTCACTTGAATTAAAAGGATCTTCTTTAATCTTCCCAAGCAGAAGGAATCATAGATGCCTTATATTTTTGGTTAAATTTTTATGTCGGTATCATTCCACTTTCTCAGTCAAATTATAGCCTTCTCTAGGAAAAGTACAAATTTATGCCCTTTCCTACTCTGTATTGCACCTAGCATAACATCTTGTCATTGTGGTTTTTATTAAACATGTGTAGGTCATCAGAAAGAGACAGAGAAGAATACAGCCCAATATTAAAGAACAAAACAAGAACTGAGAACTATAATTCTCAAACTTGAAAATCAAATAGGTACATTTAAAAAATTCCCAACCCTGGGCCACACCCTAGACAATTCAGTCAGAAACTTTTGGTGAAAGACTCTGGCATCTGGGGCTCAAAAATCTTCCCAGTTTATTTCAACGTGCAGCTGACTTTGAGAATCTGCCCTCTAGAGGAATAGTCCTCAAACTCGACTGATCATCAGTAATGTCTAGGCACTTTAAACGAAAATACAGCTTCCAGTGTACCACCCCTCAGAACTATGGCTTCCTGTGCCCTTGGCAGGTTTACAAAACAAGTATTTAAGCACAAATGAAACACCTGCACAGGAGTCTATTATATTATGCGTCCAGGTTTGAGAACCATGGCCCTATGCTGAGATAATGGTTCTCAAAATGTGGTCCTAAAACCAGTATCAGCATCAAAGCTTGGGAGTTTGTTAAAGATGAGAATTTGTGCTTCCCACTCTAGACACATAGAGTCAGAAAATCTGGGGCCCAGCAGTCTGTTTTCACCAACCTTCCAGCTAATCTGATGCATGCTGGAATGTAAGAACCATTGAGGCATGCTCCTGCCATGCACTAATGTGCTTGATGGACAACTACTACAAATAAGTTATTCTATTTTAAATGGACATATGAGTTACATGAAGAAAAGGTTTTCTATATTTTAAATTTTTTTGATCTTAAAGTTTATTTTAAACTTTTGGTACCTCTTTCTGCTTATATGTTAATGTTTTAATAGAAAATAAAGGAAATGAAAAAAGTTAAGAGAATATTAACCACAAATTGCTTAAAGTATTAATCAGCTGTTTCTGCTGAATTAAGAAGCTTCTTTTACGGAAACATATTGGTTTCAGTTTTATGTTGTTTAAGATTTCAAAGTTAGTCATAGTAAACATTTAACGAAACCCATCCTTTAAATAAGTTAAATAATTAAATATATAATCTGTCAGTCAAAATCTGAATAATAAATCTTTGCTTATCAGAACTCAATGTTCATTTCCAAAATGTTTTGGTTATGGATACCAATTAATGAACTTCTACTGGATACCAGACACTCTGTGTATTATCTAACTTACTTTTGTTAATGTCCTTATGGAGAAAACTTTTCTTCCCCTACCTATATATAGGAATAAGTCTCAGAGTACTAAGAAGTGGGACTAGTAACAGATAGAACTGGTATACCGTTGGGGCAAAGCTGTGGGTTCCCATTGCAACCTCTTGACTTTGTCTTGTTTCTAAATGTGGGTAAGAATAATTGGTCAGCTATCCTGGCCATCCTGGCCCTTGCTGATGACAATCAATTAATAATTCTGCGTTTAACTTGGGGATGTTTAAAAGGGGAAATATTTATCTTTTCTACCTCAACTAGGGCATCAGGGATGAATAAGCAGTCCCAAAGAGAAGAAGAATAGCGATAACTAGGTATTAGTGTTATGAAGGTCGTTGTTCTAACTTATGTAGAAATTTCCCTTTGATTTAGAAACTGAGAATTCAGTTAAATTTTATTAAGAAAACTTGCTGGTTCTCCTCAATAAATATATCAAAGTTTTCTTCTATAGTTCAAATAATAAGCAAAAGTTTTTTTCTTAGCTATCAAGTACCAAGTGGCTTTTATCCAGATACTCCCATCAAACAAACCTCCCCAAAGACTACTACTCACTATTTATTGTTTGCTCTACTGCTTTGCCATTCTGTAACCCACTGCAACCTGATATCTGCCCCCATCATTGCAATAATTCTTTTTTCTATTTTATTTCATTTTATTTTTATTACTATCATACATATTTGCAGTATATAATATTTATATTCCTTGTGTGGAGTCAGTATATGTACACAGCTTTTTTGTGTGGAAAAAAAGTAAAACAAAATTTCATTAAAAATAGGAGAATAACAATAGTTAATACACTGCATATTTTTATCTTTAAAGTAGTTACTCAGAGTACAAGATATGGGCATAAAATTCTCCAATTGATATTAGTGCAAACCTTCCTTTTCAATGCACTAAGAGACACTAGTAGCAAAACTAACTTGCATTTTTTTCCTTTTCCCTTCCTTCATTTCCCCTTTACCCTATCCTAATTCCTCTTTCCTTTTGAACAATTTCTTCCCATTTCACAATATCTATTGTGCATTTTAGACCTTATTTACTCTTTCAGTTTCTCACACCAGGGAGACAATATGATGTTTACATGTGCGAGTCTGATTTATTTCACTTATGAGTACGGTCTCAAATTCCATCCATTTACCTACAAAAGCCTCAAGTTTATCCTTCTTTATGACTGAGTAGCACTCCATTGTATAAAAAGACATCTTTTTTATCCATTCCTCGGTTGATGGGTATTTGGGTTGTTTCCAAGATTTAGTTATTACAAATTGTGCTGCTATAAACATGGGTGCACATATATTGCTGTGGTATGATGTTTTTAATTCTTCTGGGAAGATACTCAGAAAGGGAATAGCTGGGTCAAATGGGACCTCTAATCCTACCTTTTTGAGGAATCGCCATACTGATTTCCATACTGGTTGTACCACTCTGCACTCCCACCAACAGTGGAGAAGTGTTCCATTTTCCCCACAGCTCCTCCAGCATTTGTTATTGGTTGATTTCTTGATGATCATCATCCTTTCTGGAACGAGAGGGAAACTCAGTATTGTTTTAATTTGAATTTCTTGAGTGAGCAATGATATTGAACATTTTTTTCATATATTTATTTCCATTTGTATTTCTTCATCTGAGAAGTACACATTCATCTCAGATGCCCATTTTTGGATTGGGTCTTTGAATTTGGGGGGGTCTGATTTTTTTTAGTTCTTTATTTGTTCAAGATATAAGTCCTCTGTCTGAGGGACAATTAGCTAAAATTTTTCCCACTCTGTGGGTTGTCTTTGCACTCTGTTGTTGATTTCTTTCAATACGCAAAAGCTTTTTAATAAGGTGAGATCCCAGTTGTTGATACATTGAAGTATTTCCCATGCAGTCTGGATTTTGTTCATGAAATTTCTGCCTACCCCTATGTATTCAAGATTTCTACCTGCTTTGTCTTTGAGTAGATTTAGCATTTCTATTTTAATATTTAGACATTTGATCCATTTTGACTTTAGTTTAGTGCGTGGTGATAGACATGGGGCTAGTTTTAGTCTTTGGCATCTAGAAAGCCAGTTTTTCCAGCACCATTTATTAAAGAGGCTATCTTTCTTCCAGTGAACACGTTTGGCCCCTTTGTCAAAGATACGGTGGCTGAGTGTGTTTGTAGTTGCGTCTGCATCTTCTAATCTGTTCCACTGATCCTCAGCTCTGTTTTTTTTTTTTTTTTTTTTGCCAGTACCATGCTGATTTTATCATAGTAGCTTTGTAGTATGATTTCAAGTCTGGGAAATCAATTTAACACAAATGGGTGTTGGACTTTGTCAAAAGCTTTATCCGCACCTATTCAGATGATCATGTTTTTCTTTTTACTTTGAATCTTCACCAACATTTGTTTGGTTTTGTTTTTGTATTCTTGATAACAACCATTCCAACAGAGATGAAATTAGAGTCTCATTGTATTTTTCTATGACTAAAGTTGCTGAACATTTTTCATATACATATCAGTCATTTACACTTCTTTTAAGAAATGTCTGTCCAATCCAATTGCCCATTTATTGATTGTGGGTTTTTTGGTGTCATTTTTTGAGTTCTTTATATTTTCTAGATATTGGTCCTCTGTTATGAATAGATGGCAAAGATTTTCTCCCATTCTGTAGCTTATTTATTCAGTGTTGCTTTTTGTTTTTATTTATTTTTTTCTGTGTCAAAACTTTTTAATTTTAAGTAGCTTAATTTCTTGATTTTTGTTATTATTTCCTGTGCTATTAAAATCATATTCATTCCCTAAGTTTTCTTTAGCAGCTTTAAAGTTTCAGGTCTTATTCCTAGGTGTTTCATCCATTTTGAATAGATTTTTGCATGCGGTGAGAAATAGAATTTTAGTTTTAATCTTCTGTATGTGGATAACCAGTTTTTTTAACACCATATGTTAAAGAGATGTCTTTTCTCCAACATATGTTTTTGTCTCCCTCGTCAAAACCAGATGGTTGTAGTTGCATAGATTAGTTTTTATGTCCTCTGATCGATTCTGTTGGTCTATGTGTCTATTGTTTTGTACCTGTACCATGAAGTTTTCATTGTTATGGATTTGTAATATAACTTGAAATCTGATATTGTGATGTCTCCAGCCTTGATTTTTTTGCTTAGGATAGCTTTGACTATTCTGGGTCTTTTGTATTTCTATAAAAAGATTAGCATCACCTTTTCTAATCCTGTGAAGAATGTCATTGGAATTTTGATGGGGATTGTATTGAATCTGCAGATTCAATACAAAATATTTTGGCAATGTGGCCATTTTAACAATGTTAATTCTGTGGATCCATGACATTGTAGAACTTTCCATCTTCTAGTAACCTCTTCGATTTCTTTCTTCAGTGTCCTGGAGATTTTATTATAAGGCCCTTCACTACTTTGGTTAGGTTGATTGCTAGATTGTTTTAAGTTATTGTGAATGGTTTCTTGGCTAGTTTATTATTGGTGTATAGAAAAACTATTGATTGCTTAATGTTGATTTTGGATCCTGTCAAATTAATTTTATACATGGTGTGAGATAGGGATTGAGGTATGCTTTCTTCCATATTGACTTCTAGTTTTTCCCAGCAACATTTGTTAGAATCACTTTCTTTTCCTTCATTGGATAACTTTAACATCTCTGTCAAAAATCAATTGACTATAGGCCAGGCATAGTGGTGTGTGCCTGCAATCCCAGCACTCAGGAGGCAGAGGCAGGAGGAGAGCTGTGAGTTTGAGGCCAGCCTGGGCTACAGAGTGAGACTCTGTCTCAAAAAACAAAAAACAAACAAACAAAAAATCAATAGACTCAGCATTTTATCTGTTTTTTGACTCTGCATTCTCTACAACTGATCTACAGTTTTTGTCCTTAGAACACCACCACACTTTTTAAATTATTATCTTTATTAATTTTCTATTGCTGCTATAACAAACTACCACAAAACATTCTCATACAATTCTGGAGACTAGAAGTTTAAAATGAGTCCTCATAGGCTAAAACCAAGGTGTTAGCCAGACTGCATTCTTTCTAAATGCACTAAAGAAGAAAGTTTCCTGGCTTTTCTGACGTTGTGCAAGCTATCCATATTTCTTGACTTCTATCCTACTTCCCACAATAGCATCACTTTGGCCTATGCTTCTGTCAGCTCAATTTGCTTCTTCTGACACTCCTTTTTCCCTCTTATTTGCACCTCTGTGATTGCATTGGGCCTACCTGCATGACTCAGGTTAATCTCCTATCTGAAAATCCTTCAATTAATTAATCTGTAAATTCCCTTTTGTCTTGTAAAGTAACATATTCACTTGTTCTTGAGATTTGTACATGTGCATTTGGCAGGGCCAGGGAGCATTATTCCAACTACATCAGTCTTCCTCATAACTAAAAGGATTCATGACTGTCCCCATGCAAATCACATTCACCATATCCTAATGTTCCCCAAACTCTCAACCCAATAAAACTAAAGTCCAAAATGTCATCTAAAGCTGATCAGCTGAAAAGCTCCAAATCTTATTTCAATCAGATGTGGATGAAATGGTATAATCTATCCTATGGCAAAATTGTTCTCCATTTGGACATCTGAAATTAGAAAACAAGCTACTTTCTCCCAAAATACACTAGTAGGAGAGCCATAGGAAAATAATTAAGATATTTCAATTCAAAATGAGAAAAGTGGAGAAAAACAAGCAGTCATCAAGCCATTCACAAATCCATTCAGTCAAAATGTATTTGGTTTCAAGATTAATGTTTACATTCAAGTTCAGAAATACGGCAATGCAATTCATGAACCAGTTTTCTTATTTTCAAGATTGTTTGGCTATTCCTAGTCTCTAACATTCCGCACAAATTTTATAATGAACTCGTTAATTTGTAACTCAAAAATATTCGTTAAGATTTATGTCTGGGTTTATTTGAAAGTCCTTCTTTTAAATACATCTTGGCATTTGTTTTAGATATGAATATATTTTAAATTACATAAACCATTGTTTCTCCTTATAGTCAATATTACTTCAGATTTTCACAAATGTGTTCTTTCTGTTGCTTTTTCTGCATTCCTAAACTGTATGTGTGCATCTCAGGTTTTTCTGTTCTGCTAGGTAGGAACTTTCTGTTTTAATTTTTTGGAAGTTTTATAAGTATCTAATACCCTTGCAAAATATTCTTTTCTGGTTATAGAAATATAAGTTAGGAGTTATTTTTATTTAGCATTTAAAAGTTTTAAATTGACACCTTCTGATATTCATTGTTTCAGTTGAAAAGTTGTATAACAGTCTAATTGCTGTACTTTAGATAGTAATTTGCTTTTTCCTTTTTTTATTTTGATTTTTATTTTGTCTTTGACTTTTGGTAAGTTTGCAATGATAAACCTTGCTGTGGTTATCTATACAGTATTTAGCTTGCGTCTTTGGATTCCTGCATTTGTGGCTTAATTCAAAACTGTCAGGTACTGCTTTCTAAAATATAACTTATTACCCATTGTGTCTTTCTTCCCTTTCCAGGAATCCAATAAATAAATGTTGGACCTCCCCTTTCACCAAATTGCATATCTCCTTTTAAATTTAATTATTGAACTCTTATTTTTAGTTATATTATTTCACAGTAGTAGAATACATTTGGTAATTTCTTATAGATTATGGTTTCTTGATGAACTTTCCATCTTGTCAACTATTTTCTTTAGCACATTAATTATTGCTTCATATAAATTCATGTTTGAATATGCCAATGTCTGGAGTACTCATCGATCTCTTTTATTGTTTGTTTATTTTTCCTCTTGCTCTTGTCTCTGATCATATAAAGTCAGTTCGAAATTCTACCCAAGTTTGAACACTTCAGCCTGTTTTCTAGCTGCTGATGTATACATCTTTTTGCCCAAATGTCTTCTATGGCAGCTATACCTTTTCTAGGTAGGTCTAGTCCCTCATGTTCTAGTTGAGTTTTGTGCTTTAATGTTAATTCTAATTGTTTTCGGCAGAAGCACTGTTCAGCTGGAAGGTGTTCAACTGAAACAAAAAGTATTTTAGCAATTTATAAAGTGATAAAAGACTGCCACATAATAGAATTATTTTTTTAAATTGAGTTGTCTTTTATTGTGAGTTGTAAAATTCTTCAAAATGTTAGCAAAGACTGAGAGATTGTTCTCTGATTTCACAGTAGTCAGGCACTAATGACGAATAGTTTGTAGAAAACAATTCTCTCATCTTAGATTAAAGCAATCATTATTGGGCACCCACTGTGTATTCAACATTGTATTAGGTGGAGAGGTCATGGCAGTAGAATGCATTCATACAAAATATGGTTAGACATGAGGGCCAGTGTTTGGGTCCTACCTGACATTAGCTGCCTTTGTTACAGTGGGTAAGAAAATCAGGGTTAGGCATGACTATTTCTATGCTTCCTTTCTCCATCGTAATCTCCCTATATTATAACATTCCCCATAACCAGGATCAAAGCTGTCATTGCTACATCCCAAGCATCAGAAATAATCCCCAGCCCTCAGTAAATATTCTAAATTAAGTTAAGGCATAACACGTTGTTTTATAATTGGATTATTTATTACAATTTTGTGTGTATGTGTGTGTCTGTGTGCATAATATATATGTTTCTTATCTCTGGACTGGTAAATATATGACTTTACCTAACTATAAAATTTTATCTTTTCTTCATATTTTTCTTGTCTAGAGTTTGATAAGTTTATGTCTTCTACCCTTTTAACTACTGTTTTATTTTTGCCCTTAAACTTCATATCTGCATTTTTCAGTTAGCCACAAATGATCAAAAATTGTTTTAGATTTCTAATCATACACCTACATGAAGATGAAAATATTTTTCAAAATACCACAAATTAGATAAATGCTTATCAACTTTTATCAAATATTTAATAAGAATCATTTTGATATAGTAAATTTAGCATAAGTATACTTTACACAAGTTTATTCTATTTTCTTATGTGATATTATTCTTATATAAGCAGCACTTTTGACATATATTCGATCATTAAATTCAGAAGGCCTACCAACCACTTATATTACAATCAGCTGCTATAAAATAAAAAATAATAATGGAAACACCACACCTTCAGCCTCTTGTCTCCAGTCACTGTACTTAGCTATAGTATTCCTGTTAACATTAATAGGGGCTCCATACACATATCACTGGGAAAACAGACCCCTCGATGTTTAATCATTATCTTTCTAGACTGGTAAGAATGGCATCAGCCTGTATCCAGCTTAGTTGCACAGTATGAACTTCTAAAGGTATCAGGGCAATAAAAACACAGCTTTCTAACACTTTTTTTTTATTAAACAGTAAAAACATGCAGAATGACCAAGGGAGGGGATTTTAAAAGGATACAAGGAATTCACAGTTTTCTTGCATATCCTTTTATAATTACAAATGACCTAAAACTGAAGCATGCACATAATTTCCTCTCTAAAACAGCAATAATTAGATAATAAAACCAAGCTTTACTATATAAATGGGTTTGATTTACTCAAAGGTAGCTAGATTATGAAGAGACACATTTTACATAGAAGCTGCTTGACCTCTGCTTTTTTCTTTTTAACATTTTCCCACCTAATTAATTAAAAAAATCAAACATTTTTACATTGTTAGCAAATAACATGAGTGATTAGAACTAGTTTGTGAGTTACATAGTAAAAGGAACATTATGAAAGAGGTATTTTCAATTCAGATTTACTATATATTTAGTAAATTGGGAAAAACAGTGTGGTGAAAAAGAAAGGCAGAAAGGAAAACCTGCAGAAGATGTGAAAGATATGGTTTGGCGTTGGTGTCATGGCTTTTAACAACTATATAACCTCGGATACAGTATAAAATCTTTGAAATCAGTTTTCCATTTTTAAATAAAATCCAAAAACGCATACCTTGTCAACTAATTAGGAGGCTTATAGAAGATAAAGTTAAACACTGCCAACTGGCACACGGTAAACATTTCCATTCCAAAAGAAAGGAATAGGAGGAAAGAAAGAATCTTTTCTGCTCCAGCTTAAAAGTTGCTTCCTATCTGGTGAAACTGAAGACCTTTCAAATTGTCTCTTTGCTCCTGATTTTCAGTATAATCCTGGCTAAAATCCACCAGCAGTAACCTTGCCACATCCTGAATGTTGAGCTGCCTTGAAATTTCTCTACCACCCTTATCTCAGTCTCCTGAAAAGTCTCAAGAAATGGCAAAACAGACAAATCTGCTGCCACAGAATAACAGATATGGTATTGAGTCCAACTCCCAGGGAAGTACTTGGTCCCAGCTGAAAACTCTTGAGTCTGGCTTTCACTACCTGCACTTCTATGAGCATTCTGGTCTGAGCTCTCAACAAAATCTTCTATCAAGATTGGCTTGCAGCATTCTAGGGTTTCCCTAGCTAATGTCTTTAGACCTTTTCAAACTCCTCCAATGAACCAGTCCAAATGTTTCTAAACCACATGGTCTGGTAGCACAGTAACAACCCCACTTTTCTGGTACTAGTATTAATCTTATTCCCTTTCCTCATTGCTGAGACACAATACCAAACACCTACAACTTAAAGGAAGAGTTTTATTTTGGCTAATGGTTTTTAGAGGTGCCAGTCCATAGTCAGCCAGCTCAGAGGCACAAAGGGTATGGTGGAAGGGTTGGGTAGAGGAAAGCTGCTCACATCATGGCAGTCAGGAATCAGATAGGGAAGGGAGAAGCTGAGGAGTGACATGCACCCCTCCAGGTCATATACCCTGTAACCTGCTTCTAACAAGGCCCTACCTCCTAACAGTATATTTGGCTCTGAATTCATACATGGATTAATCCACTAATGAGTATAATGCCCCTATAATCCAATCACCGTTAAAAGCCCCACCTCTGAACTTAAGAAGACTTTGGCAAAAATTCTAGATCTAAACCATAACAGTAACTTTCATTCTCTATGCTTTAGTTTCTTTATCTTCAAAATAGCATAACAGTGGTATTTACTTCACTGTGTCATTGTTAGAATTACAATTACACACAAAAGGTTCAGAAAAGTGCCTGACATATACATGTTAAATAGTTGTTAATCATATTACAAAACACAAAAATATATCTATACATATTTTTATTCAATAATATTTAGAACATCTGCCAAGTTTCAAGTGTGAACAACAACAAAAGACCGAGTAGGAAGATAAATACTAAATCAAATAAATCAATGTGACCAATAGGTAAAGTTTAAAGGGTGACAATGAAAAGAAGATTATCAGAGAGTATGGTCAAGAAAAGCCTGAAGTCTGAAGAAGTGACATCTGATCTAAGACTCTAACAAGAAAGGGAAAGCCTCTAGGAAGAGTAGAATCTGCTTGGTAGAGGCAACCAGGGTACATGACCTGAGGTGGGAAAATCTGATAAGTTGGTTCTTTTTAGTTGTATAGGAAAATGTTTAATCAACATCTGTGGATGTATGTGTGTTTTTTTTGTGGGTACCGGGGGTTCGACCTCAGGACCTCGCGCGCCAACAGGCACCCGTGCCGCTGAGCAATATCACCGGCCCCTTTTCCGTATGTGGGATCCGGGAGCCGAACTCGGGCCCTTGCGCTTGCAAGGCAGGCACCTACGCCGCTGAGCCATCTCACCGGCCTGATGTATGTGTTTTTAAATGGAAACATAAAATGTCTCCTTAGAGAAAAAATAGGACTGAAAATCTGCACTTCTATGGGATTTTTAATGAATTGCATGTTCATTATTCTGTGTGCCTGATCTGTGGCTTGGGGCCAAATTCACATCTTCCAGTACACATGTGTGGATGTGTGCAGGAAGATGTGAAACCGGTATGGCAAAGAAGCCTTTTCACTGGGTTTGCAGCAAATTTTGCTAATGCAAGCCCTGTTCTCTGCCATAGTTTTATGAGAAAGAAATGCTACCAACGCAAATGTAAAACCATGAAGTTTATAATGTTGCCTTATGATATCTAGGTGATTGATCTGAATATTTATGCTTCCTTCTTAGTCTTTTGGAAAACTCACCTATACAAAGTGAGAACCCTTTTGAAGAAAAGAAATAGAACTTCTCTCAAAAAACTGTGCAAGAGTAAAATCTTTATAGATTGCCCTATCTGACCATTTTCAGAGTGCATCTTAATTCCTCATACTGGGACTATTATTTTTACTTCTTTGCTTTTTCTTTGATAAGAACAGTAGGACTTATGCCTAGAGAAGAGAGCTTATCTTCTCAGTGTATCTAGGAGTTGTCTGGCTCCAAAGAACATTTCTTAGTGGAAAACTCTAATACAGTAATTCTTCACCTCACATTTGCTCAATTTGTGGATTGGAGCATATTATTCCATTTTATTTTCTCAACTACATATAAAATAGACATGGTTGTCCCCATTTTATAAATGATAAATTTGAGGCTCACTGGGCCACATAACTCACCCATGTTTATACATGTTAATAATTATAAAACTAAGTCATAAGCCTGTAAAGTAAGATATTATGTTTTTGTCACTCTGCAACAGCATCCCACAATGATAATTATTATACTTTGCCATTTCAAAAAGTTTTGCAAACATAATTTGATTGTATTAACCTCATAAAATAAGCCTGACACAGTAAGCTGGTCTCACGCTGAGACTGCTCAGGCCAGATTGATTAGGTGACTGGGTTCTTAATTTGGTGATTTATCTTACCTAATAGACATGTGCTCCTTCTGTGTGCAAGACGTTCACTTAGCGAGTATAGGTGGATGAGGTTTTCAAACCTGACCTGGGACAAAGCTTCTTGCTGCCACTGTCAAATCCCTTTTTCACTGATCTCAGTTGTGTGACTTCAGGGCACTATGACACATGTCAGAATTTGCCTCCTGAGTGTCCTCTAGGCTAGGAGTCCAGGGAGTGAGCTCTTTCCAGAAGGGGAGAATATAGCTTGATGTCCAAAAAAATTGGAAAATTTCTACATGATATTTTTCCACTTTTGAAACTATAACATACTTTAGCATTATTTTATTTTAAAGAGAAAAAACAATAAATACAATGATACAAAATTTCAAAACAAGATAGTAAGAGAGTAACAATGGTTAACACATTGTGTATTGTTATCTTCAAAGTAGGTGCTCAGATTAAAAGATACAGGCATGAAAGGTTGATAAAACAACATAAGCACAATACTTTAGCATATTAAAGGTTCTTAGAAGTACTGTATTCAAGAAACATGTTTAAATTCATCTAAATAACATGTCCCAACCATAACAATCTTCAGAGCAGTGTTTTGTTTTTTATGTGGGTATCAGGAGTTGAACTCAGGACCTCGCACTTGCCAGCAGGCTCTTGTGCCACTGAGCGTATCACCGGCCCTTTTTTCCTTTATGTGGGTACCGGGAGTTGAACTCAGGACCTCGTGCTTGCCAGGCAGGCACTTACACCACTGAGCCATCTCACCATCCCAGTGTAGTTTTTAACATATTTGAACTCGTTAATGATGTGTGAAAATGTACTAAGTTCTGGATAGAGAACATTGAAGAACTAAATGAAAGATAACAAGACCACTGCAAATAAAATAAGGAATGAACCACCGGCAGAAAAGTTAGTTTTAACAGCGATTTGTACTCCTAAAGGCTCTCTAACATCTCAGCATAGCTGTCCAGTTGGGGATAAAATGAAGAGGTTACCCTTTCTAGAGACAATGTTTGGGCTCTATGGAGACTATTAGTTATTTTTATGATATTTTATTGTTTTTTATAATATTACCAGTAGCTACACTAGGAAATCATGGGAGAGAATAGCTAACAGAATGTTAATACATTAAAGTGTGTTGACTGTGTCTGTGGGAAAACCCAATATTGCTTCCTTTTCTTTCCTTTCTCTCACACTGAACTTGTCCTCCCCTTTCTTCATGTCCTCATCCTTTTTCTTTTTCCACATTTTCATAATATAGTTGCTAATCAAAGTTAAACCACTCAGATTAACTTATTATTCAACCACATATACATTTCCTAAACTGAAATGTAATTATGATAATAAACACAGGAGAATTTGATTATTATAGGAATTTATGATGTAGTTGGCTTATGAATGAAGATGAGAAATAATTGTAAAATTGGCCTATCTGGGGTAAGAGAAGTCAGTCAACCCCATCAACCATGCACCTCTCTTAGTAACTATTACTCTCTCATACATTATAAAAGGTAAATTAATATTCTTCATATAAAAAATCTTGAAGTAAAATCTCATTTAAGAACACAAACAACTTAATGGATATATATATATATATATATACACACATATATATCTTTTTGGGGGGAGTTTGAGGCAGGGTCTCACTATGTAGTTCAGGCTTGCCTTGGACTCACGGAAATCTTCCTGCCTCAGCCTCCCAAGTGCTGGGATTACAGGGGTGAACCACCACGCCGGACCCTCCAATAGTGTTTTTCTTTGTTTTGTTTTGTTTTGTTTTGTTTGTGGGTACTGCAGGGTCGACCTCAGGACCTCGCCCGCCAGCAGGCACCCGTGCAGCCGAGCGATATCACCGGCCCCTTTTTCGTATGTGGGTTCCGGGAGTCGAACTCGGGCCCTCGCGCTTGCAGGGCAGGCACTTAAGCCGTTGAGCCATCTCACCGGCCCCCTCCAATAGTGTTTTAATTTTCAATTTTTAAAAATTTTAATGAAGTTACTAAAAGAACACACAAATAATTGAATAAAAAATAACAAACTATTGATTTTTTTGTCATTAATTCATTCTGTTCTTTGAACTTATAAGACTTAAGTGTACTGTGTAAGTAAATTATACTACATAAGACTAAAAGTGAAGAAGAAATGACAGCTATGATTTTCCCATTAAAATCAATCTAAAACAACATTTGCATTCATAATTAACTAAGCTCTTTTAATGTCTTAAATTTATGATATTGGTAGCCACTGGAAACCTGAAGAATACATAAGCTAGAGAAACCTGATTGTCACTCAGAATTTTAGCAATCTTTCCTTAATAATTTTAAATAAATACACATAATTAAAACTTTGAAAGATGTAGAGAAAAATGTGAATTATTGTCAAAGTCACAGAATTCTCCCCCAATCCCATTTTCAATCTCGAAGATTCAGTTTGAACAAATTGAGAAAGGTATTTTTTAAGCCTCTAATTACACATTGACAAAAATTTGAAGCAAGTGGGTTAAAACAATTTATTGCTTTATTTTGTATATACACCTGGCCTGAGATATACTTGGGAATTCTCTTTAACAATTTTTGCTGGCATTTACAGTCCTGTTAATTTAAATGTTAATAAAACACGTTTTTTCATTCAAAGAGGATATATGTTTAACAGACTTAAAGTGCAACAAACCAAACAATATATACACTTAAAGGGCAGAATCCGAAAAGGTATCGCTTATATTCTTTTTTCCTTGTTTATTGCTTTGTGTGTAGGGGAATACTACCCTTTGAACTGAGATATTTTTCTTTCACCTTTCTTCATTGTAAACATTCAAGCTTCCTTAAATATCAAAAAGAGTCAGAAATATACCTGAAATAAAAAATGTTTCCCTTTATGTAATTATCAAGGGGCTTTTTGAGTATCTTTCCCATGTGATTACAGGGGTATTTCCAGATAGGCTGTCATTTTAAGGTGAAAAAATTGCAAGGACAGTCACACCATCTGTCATCAGATGGGCTCCCTAACACCCAGAGCTGCTCTAAAATGGCCAGCAGCTTCGTGCGTAACAAAGACCTTGCGCCTTGGCATTGTTTATTCCTTGACCTGTGCATAGAGTCCTTCAAAGCGGGCTTTACTGAAACCATTTCAGGGCTACTTGTTAGGGTCAGGGTTTTGTAAAGAAAAAAAAAATTATTTAGGAGTATAGGAAATTTGAAATATTGTGGTCTTAAATCTAAACCAATAGAATAAACTTTTGAGGAATGATGTTCTTATCTCTGTGTTATTCTTGAATGAAATCCTAGTTCAGACTTTTATTTTTCTTTCTGCTTTTGAAAAATTTTTAATATAATTTTACGTTTAAGCAATCTGTACACAAAATGTGTACATTAAGTGTAACTAGACCTTTCAAACATAGAAGCTATCCCATATATAGTAAGTGAAAAATTCACCTCCTAATCAACAAAACCCTGATCCCTCTCACAGGGGAAGTCCTAGACAAGCTCTTCTTACTGACAGGTCAAGCACCACTGTGACTTGGAAATATAGTACAGTATTATCACACTGTAGGTCACTTATGCCCAGAGGAGGATTACAACTGTAGATCACCATATTTATGAAAGAAACACACAAAAGGAGAGAAAAGGTCAACTATTGTGAAACATTTTTACTACAAAATGTGTACTATTATATATCTGACATATAAAGATATATAATGGGGCTCCCATTTTTTCAATTTGGTCTTGCTACAAAATAATGTGTTCTTCAAGTTTGGGAAATCCAAGCTAAGAGTCTTTGAACAGAGAGATTAGGCAGGTCATTGTTAAGATAGCTGCAGCCATTTCTAGGAATGAATGGATAAACACAAAAGGATATTCCCTCTGTCAACATAATTAATGGCAAGTTTTTATGAGCTTCATTTAGTTCCCCAAGACATAGTTATATACAATACATGGATTGTGTGTTTATGTGCACATAGTATAAATATGTAAAAGTCACATCATTAAATCATTTATATGTCTGTACTCATAATACACAAAGCTGTTTTTAAATTATTTAAAGATCTATTCTGTCTTCCATATACATTAATACTAATAAGAGTTGCCGTCAACATCAAAAGGAAGCTAGACCCCTAATTAGAGTTCCAATCTTCCCTGAGAGCTGCATTGCAGAAAGAACAAATATATAATAAGTTGAACATTAAGGAAACTAATAATCAGTCCTCATTTTCCACTTCTGACTATTGCAAGAATTCAGTGATTCCTTAACAATAAGATACACTCATTTTCTATCACAATTTATGAACTTAAACCTTCACATGAACAATTTCTAAAGAAAAATATAATTGGACATATAAAGCCTTCACATCTTTATATGTGGAGTATGAAAATGTTACAATAGCTCCAGAATTTTTTTTTACCTCCAGAAATTCTAAGTCTAGATTTAGAATTTTTGATATTGCCTTACTTTCTTTGCCTTTATCCATTTTGATTATCATTTTGACTATAGGCTTGTAGTGTTTCAAATGACATGTTCCCTATATCAAGTCTTCTGAATACCTATGAGACCAGTTTTGAAAACATCAGACCTTTATTGCGCAAACATTTCATAAAAAAACTCTATGTACCATAAATTTTGCTAGATAATAGAAAAGTTCCTCCCTTCTTATTGCTAGATGGTTATAAATGGAAGTAACTAAACAGACACAAAGTTAAGTGTATAATGAGAGTTACTTCTTTTTTTTTTTTTGTGGGTAGCGGGGGTTGACCTCAGGACCTCACCCGCGAGCAGGCGCCCATGCCGCTGAGCGATATCACCGGCCCTTTTATCATATGTGGGATCCGGGAGTCAAACTCGGGCACTCGCACTTGCCAGGCAGGCGCTTACGCTGCTGAGCCATCTCATCAGCCCGAGAGTTACTTCTGATATCACAGTAATATATGTTAACGTTTAAGAATCTCAAATGAAGGGCCGGTGAGATGGCTCAGCGGCGTAAGCGCCTGCCGTGCAAGCGCGAGGGCCCGAGTTCAACTCCCGGAACCCACATACAAAAAAAGGGCGGTGATATCACTTGGTGATATCACTTGGTGATATCACTCAGTGGCACGGGCGCCTGCTGGTGCACGAGGTCCTGAGGTTGACACCCCGGTACCCACAAAAAAAAAAGAATCTCAAATGAAAAAGAAAATGCATCCCATAACTTTAATTTGACTGATACTTTAGTTTTCCTGTGTGGATCAACTCTTAAAATTAACCCATGACAAATTTTATACATATTAAAAAAAGAATACTATAAGGGACTCACACATGTATACAAGTTTCACTGATTATGAACTCATGGTAACGTTGTTTATCTACAACCATTTTCTTGTTAAAATTAAAAAAGAAAACTTCTAAACACCTAATGCCAATTCTTCTCAAACTGTTCCGTAGTGGGGCCAACATCAGCTTGTTACCAAAATCAGACAATCACAATAAACCAAAAAAAATTATTGCCCAATATTCCCAATGAGCTTCGATGCAAAAATCCTTAACAAAATATTAACAAATTGACTTGGACAGAATATCAAAAAGATTATACACAATGATCAATTGGTTTCATTCCAGGGATATGAGAACAGATGCACATACACAAATCAATAAACACATATCACATAAATAGAATGAAAGATAGAAATTGAACAATCATCTCAGTAGATTCAGGAAAAACCTAGATAAAATTTAATATCTCTTTATGATAAACTCCCTGAACAAATTAGGTATACAAGGGTCCATACCTCAACACAGTAATGCCTATATATGAAAAATCCACAGCCAATATCATACTGAGTGGAGAAAAACCAAAACCATTTCCTTTCATGTTAGGAACCATTTTGTCTACTCTCACCACTCTTATCAATACTAGAAATTTTAGCCAGAGAAATTAGGCAAGAGAAAGAAATGCATTATATAAATAGGAAAGGAGGAAATCAAATTCTTATTTTCAAATTATATGCATGCAGTTATAGATAGAAAAACCTAGCCTCCAACAAAAGACCATTAAAACTGATAAATGAATTTAGAACAGTAACAGGATCCAAATCAACACAGAAAGTAGGTACCTTTTTATACATCTTAAGGAATTATCTGAGAAAGAATTAATGAAAGCAATCTCATTCTTAATATCTACAAGAAATTTAATAAAATGCCTAGGAATAAACTTTACTAAGGAAGTGAAAGACCTCTAGGTTGGAAGTTATAAAATACTGAAGAAGTTGAACAAGACACTAAAAATGTTAAAAGCTACCCCATGCTCACAGATTATAAGAAATAATATTGTTTAAATGCCCATATTAGCCAAGGGTATATACAGATTCAGTGCAATCAGCATCAAAATACCAATGATATTCTTCACAGAAATGGAAAAAAAATCCTAAAATTCAAATAAAATCACAAAGACTCCCAAATAACCAAAGCAAACTTGAGAAAAAATAAATTAAAAAAAAACCCTAAGGCACCAAAATATCTGATTTCAGTGAATACTACAGAGCCATATTAGCCAAAAATAATATGGCATTGTTATTAAAATCAGATATATTGAAAAACAGAAGAGACTGTAGAACCCAGAAGGAAACTCATACATATGCAATCAACTGATTCTCAAAAAAAAAAAAAAATGCCAGAAATATACATTCAAGGGCAGCTTCTTCAACAAATTATGCTGAGAAAACGATATCTACATGCAGAAGATGTCTCTCACCCTGTACAAAAATCAACTCAAAATAGTTCAAATAACTTAATGTAAGACCTGAAATCCTCAAACTATTAGAGGAAAACATGGAGGAAACACTTGATGATATTGAAACAAGCAATGATTTTCTGGGTAGAACTCCAAAAGCACAGGCAACAAAAACAGAAGTTGACAAACAGGATTACATCAAACAGAGAGCTTCTGAACAGCAGAAGAAACGATCAACCAAGTGAAGTAACAGCCTATAGGATGGGAGAAAAGATTTGCCGGCTAGTTATCTGACAGAGGATTAATATCCAGAATATGTAAAGTATTTAAAACACTTATCAAAAACCCAAAGAATTCAATTTCAAATAGGCAAATGATCTGAATGCACTTCCCAAAAGAAGAAATACAAATAGACAAGAAACATGAAAAATGGTGGCTATCATTAGCCATCAGAGAAATGCAAATGAAAAACAAAAGGAGATAACATCTCACCCAGTTAGAATGGCTATTATCAAAACAAACAAAGAAACAAACAAAAAATCTGGTGAGGGTGTGGATAAAAATGAATTCTTACACACTGTTGGTGAAAATGTAAAATGAGTACAGCTACTATGGAAAGCAGGAGGAAGATTCCTCAAAAAACTAAGAAAAGGTCTAGTGTATTATCCAGCTATCCCATTACTCTACACCATCCTCATTATGGCAACATTTATAATTATTAGTACTTGGAATCAGCCTAGGTGCCCATCAACAGATGGACAAACGAAGAAAATTTGATATATAAGCACAACAGTGTAATATTTAGCCATAAAGAAGAATGAACTTTTGTCATTTGCATCAAAATGGAAGGACTTGGAGGGTATCATGTTACATGAAATAAGCCAGATTCAAAGACCAGTATCATATATTTTATCTCATATTTTAAAGTTTGTTTTTTTTTAAAAAAAAAAAGTTGACCTAAAGGTAGAAGAGTAATTACTAGGTACTGGGAAGGGTGCTGGGAAGTAAGGGCAGGGTAATGATGGTAGAAGAAAGCAGATGGATATGATCAATGCATGGCATGTGCCTATATAGAAGTAACATAGTACATCCCAGTAATCCGTACAATTAATGTGTGTTAATAATATAATCATGTTTTGAAATGTACCAAACAAAGAAGAATCTAAAGAAGGTTGATATTCTTCATACCAATAAATTCAGGTTGGACATTTAATATAAAGTTTAATATAATAAACATATTAGTAACATTGTGAAGATACTTTTATTATCTTCTAGAGGGGAAGATCATCCTAAGCCTATCAGAACAACATTTTAGAAAATATAAATTAAAGAAGCTAAATTTATATCATCAAATTTAATAATTTATAAAGAAAAATCATGAATGTGGGTGAAAAACTGATAACAAAATGATCAAAATTTTTAGTGCAAGGCAAAGAAATAATGTCCTTAACATATATAGCTCTTAAAAACAATTAATATTTTATATAATACAAAACTGTATAGGCATTAAAAATTATACAAATGAATATTTATGGTCACATGGAAATATTTTAAATATTAAGTGAAAAATGTTACAAAACTGCATAGACTTCATACATAAATATACAGTTGTCTCAAAATAATTTTGGTTAAAGCATTAAAAAATGAAAATTTCAGATACCAGACACCATGGTATTCTATGCGTGAATATTTCTGGATATTCTTCTGAAAAATAACCACATTATTATCACTGTTAAGTTAGCATAATTCATCAATATCATCAAATAGCTTGTCAGGGCCCAAATTAAAAGGATTTTCAAGTGGCACACTCAATTTTCTTAAATTAGAATGAAATAAGACAAATATTGGGCAAGTGAGATGGCTCAGCGGCGTAAGCGCCTGCCTGGTAAGCGTGAGGTCCTGAGTTCGTCTCCCGGAACCCACATATGAGAAAGGGGCTGGTGATATCACCCAGCGGCACAGGTCCTGATGTTGACCCCCGGTACCCACAAAAAGAAAAAAAAAAAGACGAAGTAAGACAAATATTGAGAATGTGAGATAGGTGCCTAAGTCTCTTTTAGACTATTGTTCTCACTGCGTCTTTATCTTCTTCTTACTGGTTTAAATTTGCTATTTAAAGAAACTGAGGTATTGTATTCTATTGATTTTTCCCCACAGTCTGAATATTTCTAACTGTATCTTTGTGCTCATATTTATAAATTACTAGAGTAACAATTATTATTCTGAAATTATGAAAGTATTAAAATATTAAGAAGAAAATCATGGGTATATCTTAACTTTCTGGCATGAAATATTTGATTACACATATTCTTCTCTACAGAAGAATAACAGCTAATAAAAGCAAAAATGGTAGAATTAGAAAAACCATCATTTCAAAATTTCTATTCAAATAATGTGTCTAAGTTGCAATTACTAATATCTGTTATAATCATTTGTGAGAAGTTAATGGGCAACTTTATAATGGACAGATGAGGATGACAACACCTGAACCCACTGATTAATATTAATATCAGCAAACAGGAATAACAAGAAATTCCATGCCTTGGGATGTGATTCAAGGAATTACACAGCACTATCCATGAACTATTCTGGGGAATAAATAATTAACAAGATTGAATCAGGTCTCTAGATCCTTTATCATTTCACAAGACATATGAGGGATACTAGAGTATGTTAACATCATAAACATGGCATCCACATGTCCAGAATGTGGGAAATGGTAAAGAAAATAAAATAATTCAGTTTATTCAATAAATAAATGCTTTGAAAGATAGTAAGTGGGGAGTAGCTATTATATATTCGGACATGCTTAAGAGAGGACTCCACAAAAAGCAATAGGTATTTGTGGATATTGATTCAGTCAAATTAATTTTCATTGACTCAGGATGGAAAAACAAAAATACATTTTTGAAAACAAGTAGTAATTCTGACCTTGTGATCATGCCACGATGTTTATATTTTTAAATGTTTATTTGTTAGAGATACACATCAAAATATTTCTAGAAAGCACACAGGTATGTGGAATTCCCTTTAAAATACAACAGCTGTGGGATAACGCAAGAAGGGCTGAGAGAGAAATGAAACAAGATATAAAAATGTTGATGATTATCAAAATTGGCTGATGGGTGTATTGGGCTACACCTGTATGTTTCAGCATTTTTGCATTAAAATATAATTATTTATTCTCCAATTATAGATATTTATGATTGCTTATCTATCCTGAGCTTATGAATGAGGCTGACCAAATTTTTAAGCATGATTCTTCCTCTTCTCTCTTGTTTCAAAGTAAAAAGCTACATATCCTATGGAGAAGTTTCCAGAGTGGCCAGATTTCCGTGATTCAAGGTATAGTGTGTGGGCCAGTAAATTGCCAATACCTGACCACCCCTAGAAGTGAAGAATCCCAGGTTCAAATGACCTAATGACAATGAATCTTATACAAGATCCTACTACCCAAAGAATTTTATACAAGATGCCCATATACAGTAATTCCTTTAGACATAAAAGTTTGAGAAACAATGGTAAGATTGTATTTTTTTCGTGAATCTTTTTATTAATTACTTGTATTTGCCTAATTAATGTTAGATCCTTATGTTAATCAGCACTTTTGTGACTATATATAGTTTAAATGTATTCTACCTTCAAAAATAAAATAACAAGCAAGTAAACTTGCTTGCAATTCATTCTTGATCTAGAACCCTTGATTTCCAAATTCTCTCTTTTATCCTGAACTTAATTTACTAAGATTCTGTTGCCTGCAACTATAAAAGACTAACATATCAAAGGTGTATTTTTTATTCTCATCTACTCTGTTTTCTGTAGAATTGGCTCCATGCCCAGTTTCCACTGATTTACAGAGCTCAGGATTCTCAAATCTTTGTGCTAATATAGTCCCATTTCCCTGGAGATTTGCTACTCTACATTCCTTAGTTACTTTGCACCCAATATGCTCAAAATTGCATTTTCCTCTCTTCTTTACTAAACCTACTGCACATTTTACTTTGTAAGAGCACCAACTTCCCAGTCATCTAGGTCTGAAAACTATGTCATGCTCAACATCACATATGTGATACTTTTATAGTGTCTTTCACACAGATAAATCAATACACTTCAGTGGTGGTTACTTTTATGTGTTAGCCTGAAGAGTGTTTTTTTTTGATAAGATTAACATTTAAATAAAATGAATTTTGGGTAAAGTAGATAAGCCTCCAGAATTTGAGTGCACCTCATCCACACAGGTGAAGGCCTGAATAAAAGAAAAAGCAGCCTCCCTGAGCAAGAGGAAAATTTTCCAGCACCTGGCCTTTAGATTTCATATGCACCATTGGTTCTCCTGGGTTTCCAGTCTGCTAGCCTTCAAACTGGAGCTGCATCTTAAGCTCTCCTGGACCACAGGAGTACCAGCTCACAGTGAAATTCAAATTTGTCAGCTTCCACAGTGCGAGTCAATTCCTTATAATATACAGTCATGTGTCACTTAACAACAAGGATCTCTTCTGAGAAATGCGTCATCAGGCAATTTTGCCATTATGTAAACATTAGAGCATACTTACATAAATTAAGTCAGCTATGACATCACTAGGAAATATAGTGTTAGCACATCAGCATTGTATATTTAGTCCATTGTTAACTGAAATGTTACTACATGACACACACACTGTACTACACATACTATTTGTTCTGTCTCTCTGGAGAACCTTGAATAATACAGATACTGGCACTGATAAGCATAGTGCTAGGGAAAAGATGACCCTTGTGACAGAGAGGAAAAGAACTTGGCTGAAATATGTTATAGTATTTTGTAGAAAGGTGAAGTTAAAAGTAGATGAACTTGGGTATTTGAGATTTCTAAGCACAGTGTGGAAGGTACAACCTGTTCTTACTTTAAGAGTAAAATGCAGGAGAGAGGCAAATCAAAAGAACAGTTAAGCAAAAGCAACTATAATCTGAATCTTTGGAAAATTCTCATCCTGCCTATATTGGAAAGAGTGAGAAAGTGGACAAACAAAATGGTAAGTCATGGATTTGACTGACATTTATAGCTCAACCTAAGAAAAGAGATTGAATTATACCAGTAGAGATACTGCCAGTTTGCACTACAAGTGCAGGGGTCTGAACCTCATCCTTAGATTCAGTAGATGAGCCTGCAACCTTCTAGTGCCCCAAGAACCAGAAACATGGCATAGGTGTGGAGGTCACTTTCTAGGACTGTGGGAGTAACATTGTCCTATGTAACAGTGAGCCTGGAGGACAGAGCATCCAATCAAAAAAGGATGGTTTTTGAGACTTAAAATCTTATGGAATTTGCTTTGTTAGGTTTTGAATGTGTTTAAGACCCATCACTCCTTATTTCCTTTCAGTTTTTCCTAGAATGGGAGTGTTAATTCTACACTTTCCCCTCCACTGTATTTTGAAAGCATAACAGATTCTAGAGAGAAAGAAATATTTTCTCCCCAGATTGTTCATGTCTCAAGTATCACTCGTATATGATATAGATGTTATTTAGATGAGACTTTAGACTGAGTTAGTGCTGAAAAATATAAGAGTAAGTGAGATTGGGAGGGCACATTTTGTATGTGAGAAGAAAGTGAATTTTGGGGGTCCAGCAGGCAGAATGTTACAGAATTGTCTTCCCCAAAGTCATGTTGAAGCTCTAACTCTCAATGTGACTATAAGAAGGTAAAAATGTTGAAATGCTATCATAAGGGTGGGGCCATAATCAAATAGGATTGGTGCTCTTATACCAAAAGGATAATATCAGGGATTTGCATGCACAGAGAAAAAGCCATGGGAGGGCCAGCAAGGAGATAGCCATCAGGAAGCAAACAGAAGCTTCAGGAGAAATGAACCTGCCAACACCTTGACCTTGGAATAAGCCTCAAAAACTGTGAGAAAATAAATCTTTGTTGTTTAAGTTCCCCAGTCTGTAGTATTCTGCTCTATCAGATTTAGGAAACTAATAAAACTCTTAGGAGAATCTCTAAGACTTTATCTCACCACTTATTATTTATCCACAGTGCTTTATATACCAATATTCGCCAAAGGTAATTTACATAAATACTTTCCTGAGTTCAAAACATTTGAATGCATGTCCTTGTCTATTGGATGACTTTCAAAGTATCTGGCACGGCACATAATACCTTAGTAATCAATTTTGTCTTTCTTTGTGTCATTTTCTGCCAGATATAGTCAAACAACCAATGACCAACAAATCACGCGCAGTTCTACTAAATTGCCATGCCAATCCCCAGGATGTATGGTTCTCTTCATGGACTGATTTCTTCCTCAGCCAACCTAACAACTGCCAGTCATCCACAAATAATGCATACAAGAGCCTTCTCTTCAATGAAATATTTGACCTCTTGGACTATATTAATTATAAATTTTGTACTATTACTGTATAGACCTCACTTATACTCCTAGAGCAGTATTTAAATTACTAGTTTATAACTGTTCCATTTTGAGATTGTGAACTCTTTGAAGAGCATATTGTTTTCAATGAAATGTTTTGAGGTTCTTTACCAACTTGGTAGTTTCTGTCTCCAACATGCAGAGACCCAAAAGAAGAACACCCAAAGTTTATTTATCTGCGTGGGTCCTTCCAGGTGACTGTGCTCTCAGGGGTTGTATTGTGGGCAGGAGTTCAATGGCACAACTAACTGCAGGGTGAAAGTCTAAGAGTGTTTATTACTTACTGGTGCTGGAGGGACATGGCGTGCCTGGTGACCACACACGTTGGCAGAGAGTGCAGGCAGGGTGTAAATACAATCACGGCAGTACGCATACAGAATAGCATGTGGCTCAGTAAGTTTTCAGGTAAATGCCTCAAATGACCACTTGAAGTATTGGGAAGGGGAACCGAGTCCATTAGGCTGTTTGTCTCTGAACATTAGCATGAGCCTTTTAGGTATGATGTAGAACTAGAAATCATGTCAAGGGTGAGCAGGCCCTGCCTCTGGTACAAAAAAAGATAAATCTGCATTCAAAAACACATGCTGGGGCAACATAAAATTGTAAGCATTCATTATATGTACTTATTTATCTGTGTATACTAATCTCTTGTTGCATAGACTGCTCAATTACTGTGTAAAAAGAGAAAGATAAAGGAAGGAAGGAAGGAAGAAAGGAAGGAAGGAGAAAGAAGAAAGAAAGGAAGGAAGGAAAGAAGGAAGGAAGAAAGAAAGAAAAAGAGAGAGAGAGGGAGGAAGAGAGGGAGGGAGAGAGGGAGAGAGAGAGGAAAACAAGCATTACTGGCTCTGGATTATCTCTAACTAAAAAGTCTACTGGAAACCAAACTTTAAAAATTATTCTAAAAATGAAAGAACATTGAGATTAGCATGGGTTGAGAAGCAAAGGAAGCAAAGAAAAAATATAGATTATTATAATTCCACGTTGGTCTCCCCAGACACTCAATTTCTACATTATGTACTATAATCACAACACATTCATATTAGTGTTCAATTTATTATCTATTTCAGTTAAGTATTTATTTATTATTACATCAACCATATTGCTAATTCCAAAAGAGGAATTATTGTGTAATGGAAAAAGCACTGAATTTGAAGAAAATAAAACAAGGGTCCTGATATCTGTGACTTGAAGCAAGTCATAATCTCTCACCTACCAAATGAAATTTCTGTAACTATTGATCTCACAAAATGGTTTTGAAAATAAAATGGGACAATGGATAAATGGTTTGTAAACTATTATTCAACGAAATTGATGTGTTAGTCAGCTTTCCTATTGCTGGGACAAAATATCTGACATTGGAGAGACTTCAAGGGGCAAGGGTTTATTTGGCTCATGGTTTCAGAGGTTTCAATCCATGATTACTTGGCCCCAGGGTTTAAATATCATGGTGAGGAGCAGAGTGGGACACAGTTGCTTAGTTCACAGAGCTCAGGATAAGAGAAGCCAGAGAGACAGAGAGGCCAGATATAGTCCCTCAGGTCTCACCCCCATGACTCAACTGGACACACTCAGAAGTGTGTTTTACTAATCTTCTAAGCCACTCAAGTTGACAATCAAGATTAACTATGACAAATGACTTCAAGTGAAGGAACCAAGTTTCTGAATTTTTTTTTTTAATATACGGGTACTGGGAGTCAAACTCAGGACCTCACGCTTGCCAGGCAGGCTCTTATGCCGCTGGGCTATATCACCAGCTCCAAGTTTCTGAATTTTACCAATAGCTCTATGCGTTTGACACCAGCTCTCTCTGCTCCTTCTACATCGACATAGAACAAATCATTTTAAATATCCAAACCTCAGTTTCTTTAAATCTATCACAAGTTTATTCCAGCCAAAATGGAAATCTAAAGTATTTTGTATTTTATAGTTTAACTTATAATTAATGAAAAAAATTTCTTAATTATGTGTTGGTTAAAAAATAACTGCATTACTTTTGTCATACATAAAATGAAAATATAGTAGACTTATTGAGGGGTTGAATAAAACAATATGTATAAAATGTTTAACATACTACTTGGTTGGTTAGTATTATAAATTATAATAATCATATTAATGCACCTAATACATAGCACTATGATATTTCTGCTAATAGCAGATATCCCTTGAGAATAAGCCTGCCCTTTCACATCACTTACAAATTTTTGGGCATATCTTAATATTTATATTGACTTACTATTCCTAATATTGATTTCATTTCAGTAGGTGATAGCTGACTGTAAACAAAGTATATCATTAATAGACAAAATAGATATAAATCTCATAATAAATATTTGTTTCCCATAAACATCTTTAATATCTGATAATTATATATGGTGTCCTTTTCAGTATACTTGTCTTTTATCTTTGCTTCTTAGTCAAGTCATCAGGTTTTATGGGCTTACTATTCTATATGTTAGCACATCTGCATATCTTGGTGCCACTTACCAAATTTTAAAACATTATCTCTATAATTAAACACACACACAACCAATATAACTACTATTATATAGACTGTCTTTGCAATACCAATTTCTAAATGTGAACCATATTTGTGAAGATTGCTTCTAAGTATATATATGTATATATTTCTGTATATATATTTGCATGTTTACTATTATATATCATTTATCTATTTACTGATTTATTGTTAAAATGAGGTAAGAGGAAAAATGTTAGGGAAAAGACAAAAGAAAAATACACCTAAATTTATCTCCAAGCTTTGTGGCTTTTAAAAATCTGCAACTATACAAGGATAATGTTACATGTGATGAGAATAATATATCTACATCATTTTATTGTTTTAAAATACTATTCATACAGATAGCTTACTATAAATAACTAGCACATGTTTTCTGAAAGACTGACTTTCAAAGAATAGTTTATTTACTAGAAATATTGGCTTTAATTTTTTACTACCAAGTTATAAGTCCAAATTTTAGAATTCATGTATATCTTCAATCTGAAGAAATAAAAAAACAAATGTTCTAAGAGTCAAAATCTTCTTTAAAGCTACAGTGAAAAGGAGCTGTCTCCAAGTGAAGGGAGTTTGCATCAAGACGCTGCTGGCTGTGTTAAGGTACTGGTTCTAGAGCACTGGTCAGAGGAGGTCAAGATCGCTTTTGATTTAAAAGCAGAGAGGCAACTGCCAATCACCAAAATGCTCTAATATTGTCATTATAAAAATCCAGTGGAAAGTATTTTTCCAGTTCAGCAATATAAAATAGGACAATGCTAGTAGAACTAGTGAAATGAGTCGAAGATTGCTTTTCTTTGTAAGGATGCTTGCCTCTTAAGTAAATAACTCAGTCTATAACTAACAGATAATAAAAGACCCTTCTGTTATTACTAAAAATTTTCTGTAAGGTATGAGTCCTTTAATATAGCAGAATTCTACTAAATGATGGAGCATTTAGGTGTTGTTTATGTATTACTTATTATGTGTGGAAAATATGAGAACAGAAGCAATTTTTAAAGTCTAATTCACATCCAAGCGAGCAGATAATTTTTATTAAATGGCTTCAAACTCTGCTCTAATACCACATGTGGACTTTGCCTACTACCTAATACCTGCTTATGACATTAGACAAGAAGGGTTTAGGAACCCATCTCCCAAAGACCAGAAAAATTTCTTACTCTTTAAAGTGACTTATTTGTATAGCATTCACTTACATTTTGGGGGGTCTTCATTTCATCTAAGATTCCTTTTGTCAGAACAAAAGTAGTTTGCAGAGATAGAAGAACATGAAAGAATACATTAATATAGAAAATATAAAGCTCTGCGCCTGGCACAAGAAAGGCACTGAAATAAATGGCATCTATTGTTATACTAATGCTATTATTAGCTAATCATGATATTCTTAATAGAATAAATTCCTTAAATTGTCAATCATAATATATTTACTATATTACTTTCAGGATGTTCTAAAATTAAAATTTTAAATGTTTCTCTTTGCTTTCAAGGCATTTGAGAATATAAAAGAAATGTTCAAAAATCCTTGGATAGATTTTTTTTAAGAAACTTGGCTTAACAAAACTATTTGCAAAAGTATCTTCCAAATTTTAAGCTAATAATCAAAATTATTACTGTATTTAGTTTGCCTTTTATTAATGTTTATTGTCTGCTTCATCAAGATTATTAATTATGGATCAAATTATCAATCACTAGAATTTTCTTAAATTTCACATGCATATTTCATTGGAAGTAAGGGTCCATTTTATGTATACTGTATACTGGATATTTATGTTCTCCTTATAGAAGTAGCATGTTTTATGATTTTGCATTATTCTAGATGTCTGTTGTTCTTTTACAGTTGCTTTTATGACATATGTCTAAAGTCTATTTTTTTTTGTGCTGAGTACTTGATTGAAGCTAAAGCTGTACTCACGACATTGTGATGAGGAAGTATTGCACAGTTTATCAAGATGCATTTCCTAGCACTGCTTCTTGACATGTACTACCAAGTAGAAAAGGTTCAGTGCCTTTCTCATGTGAGATCCAAATCAAAACAAAACTCAGATTCTACAGTGTTCTTCTTGGTCACAAAAGTCACAGAAAGACATGGAAACCTAGAAATAAAAATTATGCTTCATAATCCTAAATTAAGATTAAGTAGAGTTTTATTCTCTTACTGTATCATATGTGATTTCATAATGGGATGAGTTATTTTGTCTCAACCTCCACCCCTGCCCACACACATAAACACAATCATGCGCCTTTCCAAAGCTGCCATAATATCTGAGGGACTTAGACAATAAAAACTCAACATTTGGAAAAAGACAAACATCAATAAGAGGAGTTTTACTACCAGAAAAATAATATTGACAGTGTGTTATATTTTTATAACTTCTGTCTAGAGGTAAGGTCATGGAGAGGGCTCATCCTCCTGTACCCCTGATCTCAGGACTTCAAACTTCAAAAAAATTTCTTATTGACTCTGCCCTTCTCCTTTCCCAACAATAATGATAAAGACAGGGTTACAATTAAATGCATCAACCATTTTAAAATTCGAATTTAACAAACTGCCCATGTGTGGTGGTGCCAACCTGTAATCCCAGTACTCAGAGGCTGAGGCAGGAGGGTCACTTCAAGTTTGAGGCAAGCCTGGGTTACACAGTGAGTTCAAGGCCAGCCTGAACTACATAGCATAACCCTGTCTCAAAAAAAAAAAAAAAAAAAAAAAGTTAACAAACTTTAAGGCACCATTTTTCTTCAATACTTAAATTGTTTTGTTGTTTTCTTGTGAGATTTAATATCTATTCAGAATTTTTCTTGAAAGGATGAATTCTCCTATATTTAGTAACTTTTTAAAACCAATAAGTTATAGATTTTACATTCTTGGTGGCATTTTCTTAAATTAGAAAATAAAATTTTCAAGTCACATTTTAAACTGTGCTAATGAGTTAGAGAAAAATAAAAACGCAAAGGCAAAATATTACTAATTGTGATTCAAGTCATTAAAATTGTATATGATCCTTTGTACAGGTTTTGATATATTAGAGATAATTGTCATAGGCCCAGTTTGAAATAAATATAGGACAAATTACAATACAGACTTTTTAAAAAGAAATGTCTTTAAGCAAATTTAGAATGACCTGATACTACCTTTCAAATCTTCTTCCTCACCCCCCAAAGCATTCCCTTAATCATGAAATCATTTCAATTTTGATACCCTTTTGTTAATTTTCTATCAGGTACTTCCAGATGTTTTATTTAACCTCTCATATTAATAAAATATCTGATAAAGTTTTGTGATACCTTTGAAAATATCTGCTTAATCCAGAAACTTAATGCTGAAGCAGCTATAACTGATCTGGTCATTCTCTGTATATATGCCAAAGTGATTCTCTTGATCTTTGGGAAAACTGCCACTGTAGAGGTTTTAAAGTCTTTTATTACAGCAAGTTAGATCTCCATAAAACGCTTAATCTCTAATCAATACATGTTTAATCTACTCAACAAGAAATTATTAAGTATATTTAAAATGTAGGAAGAGTCAGTTAATGTATTTCTTTGAGAATAAAAATGTAAATTGTGTATTAAGGTAACTTTATTATAATCCAAACAGTAAAATAATGTTCCAGCAGCTCTTATGCTATGAGTGTGTGTTAGCTCAGGTTCTCTAGAAGAACAGAATCAAGAAAATATATCTATAATTATGCAAGGGGATTTATTAGTAGGTTTACAGGATTAGAGGTGGAGACTCTGCAATGATCCTCTATGGGATAAAGGGAGGAAAAATCTACCATGGCCGTATGTGTGCTGGAGAGCCAGGGTTCCAGTAGCTGCTCAAACCAAGAAGATAGAAGCTTCAGAACAAGAGGGATCAAGGATACAACACCAGTCTAAAGGTTGAAGGCACAGAAGCTCATCATAGAGTCACTGGTGTCTGTGTTGGAAGGCTAAAGAAACCAGAGACCAATATCCAAAAGTGATGGTAAAGACTGGAACTCTTTAGAAGCTAGAACATTGCCTTCTTCCTTCCCTTTGTATTCAGTTCAGCCTATAAGCTGAGTGGTTATGCCATCCACATCAGGCTGGGGCTTCTTTCCTCAATTTACTGGCCTACATGGCAATCATGCACAAACATAATCAGAACCATGCTTTACTACTCTGCTAGATATTTCTTTGTCTACTCAAGTTGACATATCATGTTTAGTGGTCACAATCCAACCCTCGTCAACTTGACACCAGACACATCCCCTTAAACCATATGTAACCTCCACGTAAAATATCAACTTCATAGTTACTTCTAAAATAATGTAACTATCTGTCGTGCAAACAGAAGCACTAATTCTTTCACCAGAAAAAAAAAAAAAACACCATTTTTCTTTGGATGGTACTTTTCTCCTGACATTCAATAGCTTAAATATTATAATGTGGGCCGGTGAGATGGCTCAGCGGCGTAAGCGCCTGCCTTGCAAGCGCGAGGGCCCGAGTTCGACTCCCGGATCCCACATACGGAAAAGGGGCCGGTGATATCGCTCAGCGGCACGGGCGCCTGTTGGCGCGCGAGGTCCTGAGGTCGACCCCCCAGTACCCACAAAAAAAAAAAATATTATAATGTATATGTAGCAAAATTTAAGAATTGATATTAAGTCATTCAAAATTATGTTACAAAGAAAGAAAAATACATCTCCAAAACATATGTGTATATATGCAAGAGCATATTAACAAACTAGGAAAGAAATACTCATGACAATTACGATCCTCTCTTCTATAACTAATCACTAGTTTAGTTATAACTAACTTTTTCTATTATACATTCTATATTCTCTTGACCTTCTCCAAGTACCTCAGCAGGTTTTGGTTATTTATCTGGCAAGGTAACTCATACGTTCATTCTTAAAGATTCTAAGACATTTGTTGTCCTGTTCAGATTCAGTTATTGTAGTTTCCAACAGACTTTATTAATATGGCATGATAATACTCAGAGACACCCTAAAATATTCCCTGCACTCCAAACATACACTTCCTTACTTCTATTGTGTAGTAGTTGTCTAATTTTCCCTAGGTAGCCTGGATGAATCACTGCTCCAAATCCTCTATTTCCCTTTTTAGTTTATTAACTCAGAGACATGCAGAGCCCAAAATGACCAGGGGGAATTCTTAGCTTCCAGATCAATGGAATCATTTCTACGCTTCCTGGACAAGGCTTCTCTCCTTTGGAGCTAAGACTTATAGGCCAGAAGAACATAAGGTTGTGGGAAGCAAAAGTTTTGCTAGTGGATCCTTGGGATTATGGTGCATAGTAGCATTCCCATTTCCAGCACTTGATTCCTGAACCCGTGAATCCTGGCTATGGGAGAATCAGTACCATATGTCTGATGCTGATTCAGAGCATATACAGTTTTCTGGAGAACCTTGTCCCAGCTCTTCAAAGTATTGTCATATTCAAGAGGCCATTTCACCATTCTGTTCTATTAATCCAACTGCTTCTGGTTGGTGGGCAACATACCAGTACCAGCAAATTCCATGAGCATGAGCCCCTTGCCATACTTCTTTGGTCATGAATTGTGTTCCTTGATCAGAAGCAATGCTGTATGGAATACCATGACAGTGAATGAGGCATTCTGTATGGACAGTTTTAGGAAAAGCATTATTTTCTGGGAAGACAAATTTAAACCTAGAATAAGTGTGTATCCTAGTAAGGACAAAGTGCTGCCTTTTACATGATGGAACCGTTCCAATATATCAACCTGCTACCAGGTTGTAGGGTGATCATGCTATGGAATGTCAAAGACTCAGTGTTGGTCTCTGCTACTGGCAAACCAAGTATTCAGCAGTGGCTGTACCCAAGTCAGCTTTGGTGAATAGAAGTTCATTTTGCAAAGCCCATGCATTACTTCTATCCCTGTCACCATGGCCATGGTGTTAATGGGTCCACTGAGCAATAGCAGGGTGGCTGATGTAAGAGGTTCACAGCTATCTGCAGAATGGGTCACCCCAGCCCCTTGGCTATTAAAGTCCTCTTCTGCTGAGGTTACTTTTTGGTTAGAATTTACATGTTCACATTCATTGCCTATATGGAGGGATCTATCTACATGCCTCTTCCCCAAATGTCTTTGTCATTAATTTTTTAGTAATGTTCCTATCGTGTCTTTGACCATCAAGCTAAACCACTGGCTATGGCCCATGAGTTGGAATATTCCCAATTCTGGCTATTTTTTCTTCCAAGTAAAATCAACAACCAGGTGCACTACTCAAAGTTATGTTCACTGTGAAGATTTCTCTTCACCACTGTCCTTCAGGGATATCATGGAAAGAGGTTGTCATGCTGGAGGTGTTCACTTTCAGGTGGTGCAGCATCATTTGTGAACCAGGCCCTAGTCTTCTGTTTCTCTGTCAATGCAGTCTGATCATAGACTACATTGTCGAGCTGCAGGTACATGTTGGGGTACAGAAGGAACTGAAGGAGGAGTAGGAACCATGACAATTTAGGTCACTTCTTCATGTAAATTACTTGGACCTTCTGAATCTGCTCTTGTGTGATCACTTATAAACAACTTTCATATGATGACAGACTGTTGTGCATGTCCAAATTTAGGTCATGATGGCCATCTCAGTTCACATGGTATCCTGGTGTCCCATGGTAAAGTGTTCAGTTTCCACTAAGACCCAGTAGCAGCCCAGGAGCTATTTCTAGAGCCTTGCTGTGATTCACCTACGGGGACCTGTCAGAAACTCCAAAAAGAATGCCAGTCTACCACTGACAACCCAAGTACCACTGGATCTGCTGGATCATATAGCTCAAGTGGCAAAGCAGGCTGCACAGTGCTTGCAGAGCCTTCTCTTATCCTGGGCCCTACTAAAAACTAGCAGATTTTCCAAAACATTGGGTAAATGGGCCAGAGTAACACATCCAAGTGAAGATGTTTCATCCAAAATCTAAATAGGTACACTAGGAAGTCTGCCTCTTTCCTAATTGTAGGAGGGGCCAGATGCAATGATTTATCACTTACAGTGTTATAGTTTAGATCTAACTTGTCCATGAAAAGTTTTGTGTTCAGTGATGGGACTTTTGAAAAGTGATGGATCATGGGGCACGAATTGTGCTGTTAGGAGTTGGGGCCTGATCCAAAGAGGCCAATCACTGGGAGTCTGAGCTGAAAGGGTATATTCTTGTCCCTGGCCCTTCCCTTCTCTCTCTACTTCCTGGCTGATAAGGGATGAACAGTAGTTCTCTGCCAGGTCCTTCCACCATGCTGTTGCTGCATTTGAGTTCACTGACTTTGGAATGAATCTGCTGGAAACTGTGAGAGCTAAATAAGCTTATTCTTTTTTAAGTTGTGGGTGTTGGGGAAAGAACTAGTATAGGGCGGTAACATGATACCTCGTACCTTTTCAAGGCTTAAATAAGTCTAAGAATGACACTCCTCCTGTTTTTATTTTTTATTCCTAGTTAATATAATCATTTTTCTAACATAAAAATTATTTGATGTAATTAAAATAATAAACAGGTTAAGAGTTGATGGTTAAATGGCTTAAAACTAAATTAAGATAAAATTTTAGACACATATGGATTGTCTAGAAGGACAAAAGTCTAATCTAAATTAAATGAATTGGCATATTTCAAAATTTTAGCTGATGAACATTTTCTGAAGATTTCTAATGAAAACTGACCAAACTCCTTTATTTTATGTTTTATGTTTAATGTCTCAGAGGCTAAGGTGTTATGCAAACAAGGGAGAATTATCATAATAATAAATAATTCAGATATTTGTATTTACTATTTGGAAATTCAGGTATTTTCTTTGAAATTTGAGTTTATATTTCAAAAATTTTAAGGTTATTAAAATCTTAATTTTTTTAGTTTAGTGAATAATATATGTTTTGATCATACACACTATGCTATGTATTTTGCATGTATACATTCCTATAATTTTTTAAATATTTGATCATGTAATTAATTGGTTTTTAATCAAAATTTCTTAGCATTTGTGATCACAATTATTATCATCTGTATGCAAAAAGTAGACAGAAGCACTTGCTTAAAACAGTTTAAAGATACAATATTTGTATAAAGTATTTTTCTTTTGAAAGCTGATGAGCTATTCTTCATAGACAGCATTCTTCTGTCAGCCTGTAAGAAGGCAGAATCTGCTAGGTGGTGGCCTAGCCAGACCTCTCCCCCTGGCAAACAATCTAAGTAAACACTGGATTTACAAGGGTGTGTGCATTATGACTTTAAGTTAAGAGGGCTTAGGATGGCAAAGTTCAGAGGAATATTATTGCCTAAGTCACTAACTTATATTAAACTAAACTAGGTGATTTAAAATTTAAAGATGACAGAGAACTAAAGAATTGTCCACCAGCCATGAGTTAAGAGCATGGGCACTGTCTGAAATGTAAATTATCCAGGGTAACATTGGACTTGAAGTGGACAAAGGCTCATATTCCTGAGCAATGGAAACCATGAAGGACACTTAACCGTATGACACACAAAATTTCTCGGTACTAATACTCTTGTACATGTGTGTAGGCATGCATGTGTGTCTATGTGTTGTGTGGGCTATATTTCCCCCAATTTAGAAACTCCATTTTCAGCTCATATCATTTAATAACTCATTCTTCCTGCCAAAATAAATAAATTAAAAACACTTCTTTTATCACCACCTTACAGGAAGATGATAGCAAATACAGGCGAATATAAATGTAGAGATTAAAGTTGCAGGACCACACACATATTAAGAGAAGCCAGGGCCAGGGATATAGCTCAGCAGCATAAGCGCCTGCCTGGCAAGCCCGAGGTCCTGAGTTCGACTCCCAGTACCCACATATAAAAAAAAAAAAGAGAAGCCATTTTGCAATAATATGCACCCAGGAGTGAGCATTTTGAAGAATCGCAAAGAGATCTGTAATGCTATTCTGCACTTGAGATGAGCTTTGGAGAAGTTTATAATTAGAAAACAAGGACAAGCTCAATAATGGAAGGAAGGGATGGTGATATCGCTCAGCAGCACAAGCTCCTGCTGGCAAGCGTGAGGTCCTGAGTTCAACTTCTGGTACCCACAAAAAAATATAATAATAATAATAATGGAAGGAAGGAAACAGACCAAACTAGAACGATGATAGTAACAGTCACCCAGAACATTTTTTAACAGTTCATGAACAGACAAAGAAGAGAAGTTTGAACCAGAAGAGGGATGCATCTTTTAGCTGTACTTGACTAAAGAATATTTCACACCTACTTCTAATGAATGAAAATTGGAAATGTCCTCAAAACTCTCATATACCAACTATATATCTACTTATCATTCTAGTCAGTGATTCATCCATTCAAATTTAATTATTTTGTGATATTCAAGGAGAAGAATTCCTCTGGGTAGGATTTTAAATAGACTACTGCAGTCAAAATTTTGATACCTTATTTGAGTAGACTAGAATAAGTAACATTCCTGACAGCCAAATCAATTGGAGTAGCCCTTCACCCACTAACATGCACCTCTACAAATTGTCTTCAGAGCAGTCACCTTGGAGGAGATATATTGCTTTAGAGAGCCACAGACTTTCCCAATCATAACAGAAAGATCTCTTCTGGAATTGCCTTTAGAGACTTCTGTGCATATTTTTTGGTTTTGTAAACAGGCAGTGTTTTCTTTTGCAGGTAAAATAAATTTGAAAATACAAGTCAACTGGCATTCTGAACAAATCCTAATGAATAACAAATATTATTATCCTAGGAAGGGCACATTCTTGGATGGTAACTTTATAATGTTTGCAAAGAAGTCAGTCATTTAACTTTTTAAAAATACCTAGTACCATGTGCCCTAGAACAGATATTCAAGGTTATTAAAATCATTATTTATTGCCTCTGTATTAATAAGCTCCCTTTGAGTTTATCAGAGTTCAAAATATACCTAAAGGAAAAAAAAATATATATATATATATATATACCTAAAGGGCAAAGTGAGGAATGATACCAAATAAAGCTGAGTAACAAAGAAGTCATTTAAAATTTAGAATGAGCATTTGAGAAGCAAAAGCACTGGGAGTTGCCCTGAATCTTATGCTGCATTATCTCCCCACTGTAAATTTAGAATAAATGTACTTGAACTATGCTGAAGTGAACTTGGCTGTAAAATACTTTTCAGAGCTACCTAGACAGTACATTTGGACTGTGAAGGCATAAGGCCTAAGTTCATCTCTTCTTTTTAGATATGATTTGGGGCAAAGTTTTTAACTTCTGTGTGTCAGTTCCCTCATTTTAAAATGGAGATAAAAATAGTACCTAACTCATTGTTTTGTTATGAGGCTTAACATGTACAAAGACTATGACCTGGCACTTAGTAAGTGCTCAAAAGTAATAATAATTGCCATTATTACTGTGTAATAAAACCGGTCTTATTTCTTTGGTAGTAGTTACATTTTCATTTTGGGAAAATCTCAAATATCCCTTACAGGCAAACTTTTGTTCATCAGTTTTGAGCTTCAAATGTATCTTTTTTTCTTTTCTTTTTAAGTGGGTACCGGGAGTCGACCTCAGGACCTCCCACTTGCCAGCAAGCACTTGTGCTGCTGAGCGATATCACCAGTCCATTTTTTTCCTTTATGTGGGTTCCGGGAGTCGAACTCAGGACCTCGTGCTTGCCGGGCAGGCGCTTATGCCGCTGAGCCATCTCACCGGCCCCAAATGTATCTTAAGTATTACAGAAATAGAATTTACTTTTGTAACTTGAAGATCTACTAAGGATATATTTTAGGTTATGCCAGTAGTTGCCAAGTAGACAGCTTAGAAATAGTTTGAGTCATGGTGGCCACATCATAATAGTTACATCAGTCAGTGTGAATTCTTAGAAATAAAATGGATTTCTGTAATCCAGAGGTAAGATAAATGTGTGTTCTGTTAAACCACTAAATTTCAGATAACTTGCTGCAGCAGCATAAGAAAATAATTCATAATTGCTCATAAAACATTATATGAGCATTTTATATATACTTCCAGGATAATTTTTAGGAAAATTGCATATATATATATATATATATATATATATATATATATATATGTAACTACATATACATATCAGTTACCTACCTAAGATGTCAAGTGCCCAGCTCAGCTAGATATAATCATTGCATAATGAAAGTAAGGCCACAGGTTCGAATCTTATCTTTACCCATTTGCTGTGGCTAGCTTCTTTGCTATTCTCCAGATTCCTATCAATTATTCCTATCAATTATGAAAATCTTTTTCTTCTTGTACCTGTTCATGTAGCACAATCCCTTTCATAGCATAGTGAGCAAACGGTAGATCGATAATGAACATATTTCATACATATGAAACATTTGCCATTAGGAGTGACTAAAAGCCTCAGATCAACCATTTCTGTCATGCCAGGTACTCAATAAATACACGAATGAGTTGTTAGTGTATTTATACATTATAACACATGCCATACAACATAGAAAACTAAATAAATTTATTTATCATAAAATTATAAATTAGGAGGATTAAAAATTATCTCTCCCAACCCTTCCTTTCGTACACTCTGTACCTGAGGCTTAGACTCATGAAAAGAAGTCCTTTTTGATGGCTTGAATATTGGACAGTGCCTAAATTCCTTTTTTCTGTATCTTTTCTTAAAAGTCTTCACAGATCTTGTGTTTCACTGACCAAGTAAAACTGAAAATCCGAAGATACAAGAAAACTTTGAAGCAGTCATCAGCTCTTCAGAAATATCTTAGAAGCGCTAAGCAGAATTTAGAGTAGAAATTGGTACTTCATGTAGATATAACTTCATCTACTCAAGAAGCAATACTAAAGTTGGAATAAGGGGACCACACCTCCACGTATTTAAAGATAATAGAAACAGTGAAACAGCTCAATATCATCTCAAATTAAAATTGAGAGTCTTTCACAATAAGAATTATTTAAACCACTGTAAACAACTAGGAATCAGAGTAAGGATAGAAATCACATTTCTCTGTCCTTTCACAAAGCAGCTGAAGAATATTATGCTGCTATTTCAATAAGAATAACACCACACTGATAACAGACTCTATTCAAAATTTAATAAAGCATTACTCTCTTAATCAAAACATGACTACAAGGCTTGGACTATTGCTGGAAAGCAGAATAATGTGAACAAAAGAGAAAGGGAAACAGTGTCTGAATATCAACTCTACAAAACAAATAACATCTCGTTACACATGCAACAATTAAATATAGGAACATAAAAGCTATTCTCAATTTACCTTTTCAGGCTCCCTACCAGGGAAAAGTTGGAATTATAAAACCAAAGCAAGTACATCATAAAAAATTATTCAATCATCAATAAAGTACCATAATGTTTATCTACATAAAATTTTTCCCAAATCACATGGACCTGGCATGTACAGGATGCATGTAAGCTAGTAATAAAAAACATGATTACAAGTGTAGAGGAGACAAATTTTCACTTAAAATTGTGTATTTAATTTGTAAACACTAGAAGTTCTTTTAATTTAATATATGTAAGAGTTAAAGAGACTTTCAGAATCAGATTTATAGGGTCTAGTTCCAGACTTTACCACTCATAAAGTGGATTCAGGGTAAGTTATTTAAAATTTCTTCATGCGTGGTTGAATTAAGTTAATAATGCCCCACAGAGCAAAAATAATTTAATGAGGCAATGCTCAGAACTGATAAATTCAATATTATATATTTCAGACAATAGAATTCTTTCAAAGTTTTAGAAGAAAGAGCTGGCTAAAAAATTTTAGTCCCATTCATATTATGAGAGTCAGCACAATTCACCTTGGATTTTTTGACTCATCCTAATCTCTGAATAATATACTTTTAAAATTATTCCTCAAAATTGAGGATTTATACAGGTAAAATTAGGTTTTAATAATACTATTATAGTGTCTCATCCTGTCTTACAAACTCATATTCAGGTTCAGGCTAATAAACTATAAGACAATGAGTTATACTGGATTAGAAATCTAAAATAATACAAATATAGAATTGACATAGTGTTAATGTCTATTATTAATTAGCATGAAATTAGAATCAAATATGTATTCCTCAAGCTGATTTTGTTTTTCTTCAATTTTTAGAAGTTTATTCTCTTTAATATCTTGGGCTGGTCTTAGATGTTGCTATACTTGTTGGAAGTTTCATGGTTTTACTGGCCTCTAGCCTTTGCCTAGGACTTTAACAATGATCAAGATATCTAATGAAATTTAAGTGTAAGAAAACATCAGCTGTCTATGTTAGAACCAGTTAAAAAACAGTGTGTTGGCTCAGGCAAGGAGTATACAGTAAGCAGTCAAAGTGGATAAATAAATATTCAGTTACAGCAAATACCCAGGTGACTGGTATATAGTGAGTGTTCATGTGATAAATGAAGCTGAAAAGTATCAGACTTAGCCAAGAGTTTAGGCTAAATAACTTCGTGCACAGGAAGGAGGGCCTGAGCATCTAGAATGTGATGGCCTGCTTCCAAAGGGAGCTCAGTCACATTACAGCCAGAATGAATGGCCCAGATTTTTGACAAATCTTTTGAGAGTATTGTTTGCCTTTCCTACCAGGTCCTGAGCTAATAATTTGCCTCTTATTTGTAGAAGACTTTTAGGAAGATAACTCTACTGCATTTGCAGCTGTATGGTTGTGGTGGTTTAATTACATAGTTATAGTCATTGTGGTTATTTGGTCTACATTTTTCATCTCATGTACTCTCTACTAGGGCCCTCAAGTCCCACTGACCTTTTAACTCCAAATCGTTGCATCTTTATGATCTCAACTTTCTTTCATAGGCAAGGCTTTACAAAATTCCCTTCTTTAAAATTTACTCAGCTTTCTATAGTTTGAATCTTAAATGTCCCATAAAACCATATGTTAGAGGCTTGGTCTCCAGGGAGGCACTATTGGAACATAATGTCACTGTGAAAAGTCGGGGCCTAAGGGGAGGTCTTTAGGCCACTGGGTACATGCCTTGATGGGAATTGTGGTGCCTGGACCGTTTTTCTCTCCCTCTCTCTCTTTCTCTCTCTCTGTCTCTCTCTCTTTCCAGGGCCATGAGGTGAGAGAATTTGCTCTGGCACATCTTATTTTGTCATGATGTGTTGCTTCACTACAGCACCCCCCTTCCAAACTCAGACCAATCAGTTATAAACTAGAACCTCTGAAACTTTGAGTAAATAAACATTTTATCTTTATCAACTGATTATCTCAGGTATTTGACATGATGATGGAAAGCTGACTAAAGCACATGCCATGTGTTATTTTTCTTGGGCTTGTTTTCTCTGAGTTTATTTCTCTTCTTGGGTACTCAATCAGTTTGTCATCCACCCATGGACTCAACAGAGCATAACACGTTGGGGCAGTCATACCTTCCTGAGTGCTGAAATAGAGGACGTCATAAGATCCTTGTTCTCTTGGGGCTGAACTCAAGTGACAGGACAGTGAATAGAGAAAGTAAAGGGCTTCGGCTTAGCTGGACTTGCCCAAGAAGTAATCACTGAGAAGGTATATTAGTTTCATAATGCTACCATACCAAAGTAATATACCCTGGGTGTTTTAAACAACAGAAAAGTATCTTCTCAAAATTCTGGAGGTCTGAAGTACAAGATCAAGATAATAACTTTGGTTTCTTCTTAAATTTCTCTCTTTGACATGTAGATGCCAGTCTTCTCCCTGGATCTTCACACTGTCATCTCTCTATAAGTACATCCCTCTATAAGCACCTAATCTCCTTTTCTTAAAATCCAATCTAATGAGCTTATTTTAATTGAAATACTTCTTTAAACATCATACACCTAAATACAGTCATAAATTGAATGATATCCCCTAAGCCCATATCTTGAAGCCCTAATCCCTAATCTGAATGTATATTAACACCCCTTTACCTGTAGAAAGTATGTTCCAGGGCCCTTAGTGGATGTCTGATGCTACAGATATCATTAGTACCAAACCTTATAGACACTATTCTTCTTCTTGTACATAGATTACAACCCTTATCACACACTGTGGCTGTATCTTTTGTAGTGTGTTATATGAAACTGAAATTATCATAAATCTTTTTTTTCATAATTCCATAAAGAAAATGAATTCTTGCCATAGATCTTCACAAACTCAGTATTTTTTCTTTCCTTAAATCAAGAACTTCCACCTTTTCACTTAGAGGAACACTTTGTGGCTTCTCTTTGGCATACAAATATTGGCAATGTCATTATTCTAGTGCTTTGAGATCATTATTAAGAACACAAACATTGCAATACCAACACAAGCAGTCTGATATCCAAGGTGACAACTAAGTGACTAATAGGCAGTAACACATATAGTGAGGATACTTTGGACAAAGAGTTGATTCATGGTGAGACAGAACTGGGCAGTACAGGAGTTCTTCACATTACTCAGAAAGGTGTGTAATTTAAAACCTGTGAATTGTTTATTTCTACAATTTTCCTTTTAATATTTTCAGGATACAGTTGACTTGGGTGACTGAAACAATGGAAAATGAAACCATTTATGAGAAGATGACTGTGCAATTTGGAGACTGGACCGTTAGGGAGGTAAATAAAGTTAAACAAGATCATAAATTTAAGGTTTAAGTTCAATTTGATACTGTCCTTTTAAGGAAAGATAATAGAAATGTATACCCAGAAGAAAGGTTCTGTCAGGAAACAGCAATAAGACAGCCATTTGGAAGACAAGAAGAGAGACTTCAGAAGAAAGTAAACCTTCTCACAACTTGATCTTGAATTTCCATCTTCTAGAACCATAATAAAGTAAATTTCTGTTATTTGTGCCACCTAGTGTATGGTATTTAACTTTGTCATCCCTTGCAGACTCATGCAGTCATATCTGAGGTACCATACTAGAATTTAGGACTTGAACGTATGACTTTTGTGTTAGACACAGTTCAGCCCATAACAGGTAGTTAATGAAGAAGCAAAGGCTGCCTGGAAAACATTTCCAAAGAAAGTGCCTCTAGTATACCACAAAAGCTCTCAAGGCAGGAATAAGTTCCTCAGAGATAGAGTGATCTCTCCACAAGTCTAGTGTTACTAAAATAGAACATTGTAGAGGGGAGAGTGTTAGATAGCAAGATAGAAAAGGGGAGACAAGACCAGGTCACGAGGGACTATGTAGAACCTGTTGAGAAGGTTGAGTCTCTTTGAAGTGGTGGCAACCTTGGATGGCATTCAACAGATGAGTTAAATGATCTAATTTTGCTTTTAAAATGTTGTTGGAAAAGTGGCAGAGTGGTAAGCAGCAGAGAAAGAGGCTGAGGACTGGTGGCTAAATACTGGAATATAGCAATGTGAGGAAAACAAGAAGGAGGGAAGTGGGTTCCAGGGACCCAGGAAGGATCTGAAGCAAGAACTGAAACCTACAGGGAAAGTGACGAGACAAACTTCAAGAAAAAAGGAGGAGGCAGGCGGTACTTTATCCCTGAGCCCAGACTCCCTGCAGGTGAGGGCAATTGGAAACTGCAGTCACTCAGTGACTGCTGGTGACCCCAAAGGTTGGTGACCCCAGAGAAGCATGCAAGTGGAGAGGTGTGGCGGACAGGAGTGGAGTGCAGTGCCAGTGAGTTGCTCCAGTCAGAAGTCCCACAAGAAAGGGCAATTGATTGGGTGCCATCTTGGAGAGATGCCACCTGAGCCCAGGACCCTGAGCAGCTGCTGGCTCCACCGAGTGGCTCCCAACAGAGCCCACAGGAGAAGCAGAGACTACTGCAGGCTGGGTAGGTCTGGTTCTAGCCTTGCAGCCAGAGGCCAGCGTGAACTTCAGTGAAAATAGGGGTGCAGCCTTGCTGGGATTATCTTCTACCATACCATGGAGCTACTGCTGTCCTGGTGGGACTGATCCATGTAGAACTGGATTCTGCCCACATTGGCAGCAGAGACAAACCTTGAAGTTGACATTTTTTTCTTTTTCATTTCTTATTTTCTTCTTTTTTTTAATCTTCTATATTTTCTTTCTCTCTTGTTTTTTTTTTTTTCTTTTTGGTTCTTGGTTTATTCCTCATTGTATGTTATTATATGAGTGTGTAAACTTATTTTTATATAGTTTGTTGTTGTTGTTGTTCTGTCCTGTTCTTGTTTTTATTTCTTCCCTCTCTCTTCCCCCATCTTCTCAGTTTCCCAAAGTTTGTGAGATCCACCTTTGCCCTCCAGGCTTGCTTCTAATCTCTTCTTTTTCTTCGATTTATTTTTCCCCCTAACTTCTTCTAAATTTTCTCCCTTGAGGGTAAAGTTGCCATATTGAGGACTTATTTACTGCATACAATTTTCTAGACTTTTTTATATAACTACAAATCTAGTTTATATAGTTAAAGGGGGCAAATTAATAGTTACCTCAATTCATCATTTTCTAGGCAGTGTTTAACACTACTGTTATTGCTAATTGTACCACTTTAGCTAGGGTGACATAATTGTCCTAACCAGTTGTTCTTCTTGGTATATAAAGACTGAGATTGTCTAAGGGTCATAAAAGACAATATAGGCCAGTGCCAAAAAAAAACAGGGACTGGGCCAAATATGCAGCAACTTCTCATCCCCAGTAAATTGAAGAGATAGGATCTTGCAATAGACTCAAAACCCAAAAGCCAGCTGCACCTGGAAAAGACACCTCAGAGAATTAATCATTTCTTAAATGTTCTTAATACTAGCAATAAAGCTACTCACCAAAGACAATTTATAAACATTGATCTGGGAATTAAGCTAAAAAGAAAATACAAAATGAGAAGGCACATGAACAAGATGCAACCCCAGACTCCCACCTCATCAAAGGCAAACCCAGGGGGCAAAGAGGTGGAACAATCTGAAAGCCACCCACCTGGACTCACTGAAATGGTAACAACAAAATAAATGAAAGAGGCTCTAGAAAAAATCAAATAAGAAATAATTTCACAGATAACTACAGAGATGGTGACCATAAAGAAAGCCATGCTTAGTGACTCTAGAGTAGATACAGATTTAAAAAATAAATAAAATAAAAAAGAGAAGCTTAAGAAATTGATGGAAACCATGAATGCCAAAAATAGAAAAGAAATGAAACCCATAAAACAGATTCAAGCAGATATCTAGGAGATTAGAAATTCCATTGAAAGTATATGCAGCATATGACCCAGTGTGAGGACAGAATCTCAGATATAGAAGACAGGCTTGCAGCTGGTGATCATGAAAAGAAAGATTTCTTAAAAATATCAAGGAACCATGAGAAATCAATCCAGCAGCTGCCAGATGTTGCAAAGAAGAATAACGTAAGATTGATTGGAGTCAATGAAAAAGCAGAAGAGAGCACAAATGACATAAAAAACCTGATCACAGATGTCATGGATGAAAACTTCCCTGACAGAGAAAAAGAATTTGACATACAGATAAGTGAGACATATAGACTACAACCAGCCATGATCAAAAAAAATTACAGCAAAGCATATAATAGTCAAGATTCCAGAAATTCAACACAAAAATAGAATATTAAAAGCTCTTAGAGAAAAGAAACAAATCACCTATAAAGGAAAGCCAAACAGAATCACAGAAGATTCAGCACAAACCCTCAACTCAAGGAAAGTTTGGAGTGAGGTATTTCAAGCCTTAAAGAAAACAACCTCCAACCCAGACTGATGTACCCCACAAAGCTATCTTTCAAAATTGATGGAGAAATAAGACACTTCCATGACAAAAGGCACCTGAGGATATTCATGATCACCAAACCAGCACTCCAAAGTGTTCTGAAGGACATTCTAGAAAGAGACAACAAGAATTACAACACCATGAACTGTAACAGAATGAATCCACCAGACAAGGCAAACAATTAAACAGAGGGAGGAAAAAGAGCCAACAATAGGAAAATAACAAGAGAAGGATAAATCAATACATATTGGTTATAACCATCAATGTTAATGGTCTCAATTCTCTAATCAAAAGAAACAGAGAGACACAATAGATCAGGAACAATATCCAACAATATACTACACACAAGAAACACATTTAACTCAAAAAGAAATTCACAGACTGAAAGCCAAAGGATGGAAAAAAATACTCCCTGTGACAAGAACCCAGAAAAAAAGCAGGGGTAGCTATTCTATTTGCAGACAAAGTAGATTTAAAGCCAAGAACAATTAACAGAGACAAAGAAGGTCACTACATCTTTGTAAAGTGAACAATGCCAGAGGAAGATATAACAATCATAAATATATATGCACCAAATACCAGTGCACACAGGTATATATAAAACAAATATTATTGGACATGAAAAATCACATAAGCACTAATACAGTTGTAATGGGGAAACTTAATACCACACTGTCACAAAAAGAAAGGTAAACTAGACAAAGAATCAACAACAAAATATTAGAATTAAACCAAATTTTTGAACAAATGAACCTGGAAGGTGTCTACAGATTGTTCCACCACACAACATCAGAACACACATTCTTCACAGCTATACATGGGATGTTCTCCAAAAGAGACCACATACTAGCTCATAGAAATTGTTTAAATAAATGCAAAGTAATTGAAATTATGCCAGTGCAATGAAATTGGAAATCAATGCCAAAAGAAACCACAAGAACTTCACAAACATGTGGGAATTAAATAACACCCTACTCAACAACCAATGGGTCACATATGAAATTAAGGAAGAAATTACACAGTTTCTACAAATAAATGATAATGCCAATACAACATACTGGAACTTATGGGACACAATGAAAGCAGTCGTATGAGGGAAATTTATAGTGGTGAATACCCATATCAGGAAAACTGAGTGAGCTCAAATAAACAACTTAATGCTGAACCTGAAGTTTCTAGATAAAGAAGAGCAAGTCAAGTGCAAAGCTTGTAAGAGGGAGGAAATAATTAAGATTAGAGCAGAAATTAATGCATTGGAGCCTAAGAAAACAATACAAAGAATCATTAAATCAAAGAGTTGGTTCTTTGAAAGATGAAATAAAATCAACAAACCCTTGGCCAACCTGATCAAAAAAGAAGAGAAAAGATTCAAATGCATGCAATTAGGAAAGAAAAGGGTGAAATCACAACAGATCGTGCAGATACCCAGAAGATCATCTATACCTACTTTGAGAACCTGTACTGTAATAACATGGAAAATGAAGAAGAAATGGCCAGATTCCTAGATACATATGAATTAACAAAGCTGAATCAAGAAGGTGTAAAAATTTTAAATAAACCAATATCACTCAATGAAACTGAAGATGTAATTAAAAACCTACCAACAAAGAAAATCACAGGCTCTGATGGATTCACTGCTGAATTCTGCAAGAAATTTAGAGAAGACCTGATACTACTACTTCTCAAACTCTTAAATGAAACTGAAAGGGAAGCAACACTGCCAAATTCATTTCTGATGACAAGCAGTACTCTGATATCAAAACCAAAGAAGGACTCAACCAAGAAAGAGAACTACAGGCCAATCTCCCTAATGAAGATAGATGCAAAAATCCTCAATAAGATACTGGCAAACAGAATGCAACAAATCATTAAGAAGGTTGTACACCATGACCAAGTAGTAATCATCCTAGGGATTCAGGGATGATTCAACATACACAAATCAATAAATGTAATATACCATATTAACAAAGCAAAGGTCAAAAAGTGTAAGATACAGAAAAAGCATTGGACAAAGTCCGACACCAATTCATGATAAAAACCCTAGAGAAAATTGGAATAGATGGTCTTTATCTCAATCTGATAAAAGCCATCTATGACAAACCAACAGCCAACATCATACTAAATGGACAAAAACTGAAAGCTTTCACTCTAAAATCAGGAAAAAGACAAGGATGTCCACTATCACCCGATTTACTCAATATAGTTTTGAAAACATTAGCCAGAGCAATTAGATAAGAGAAAGAAATAAAGGCAATAAGGATGAGAAAGGAAGAAGTTAAATTATCATTATTTGCAGATGACATGAGGCCACATAGAAGATCCCAATAACACCAGCAAAAACTTCTAGATTTAATAACCAAATTCAGTAGCATAGCTGGATACAAAGTCAACACTCAAAAATCAATAAGTTTCCTGGGTAGGAATAACAAACTCACTGAGAGAGAAATAAGTGAAGCAACACCATTCATGATAGCATCCAAAAAAAAAAAAAAAAAGAAATACCTAGGAATCAATATAACGAAGGAAGCGAAAGACCTCTATATTAAAAACTACAGTACTCTGAAGGAGAATATTTAGGAAGAAATAGAAAATGGAAGTATATCCCTTGCTCATGGACAGGAAGAGCCAATACAGTGTAAATGGCCATACTTCCAAAATTGCTACACAAATTTAATGAAATCCCAATCAAAATTCCAACAGCATACCTCACAGAGTTAGATGAAACAATCCTAAAATTCATTTGAAACCAGAACAAACCTATAATGCCAAAGGCAATTCTGGTCAGCAATGGCAAGGCAAGGGGCATCACAATCCCTGACTTGAAATTATACTACAAAGCCAGTGATAAAAACAAGATGGTACTGGCAAAAAAAACAGACCTGAGGACCAGCAGAACAGAATAGAAGATGCCGAAACCACTCCAGGTATACTAAGCTACTTTGTCTTTGAAAAAGGGTCCAAACATGTTCACTGGAAGAAAGATAGCCTCTTTAATAAAATGGTGCTGGAAAAACTGGCTTTCCACATGCTGAAGATTAAAACTAGATCCATATATTTTACTATGCACTAAATTAAAATCAAAATGGATTAATGATTTAAATATTAAAACAGGGCAGGTGAGATAGCTCATCGGCATAAGCGCCTGCCTGGCAAGCGTGAGGTCCTGAGTTCAACTCCTGGTACCCACATATGAAAAAAGGGCCAGTGATATCACTCAGAGGCACGGGCACCTGCTGGCACATGAGATCCTGAGTTTGACCCCCAGTACCCACAAAAAATAAATAAATAAATAAATAAATAAATAAATAAATATTAAAACAGAAACACTAAATCTACTAGAAGACAAAGTAGGTAGAACTCTTGAAGATTATGGTGTAAGCAAAGACTTTCCAAACAAAACCCAGATCACAAGAGAAATATTATACAGAATCAACAACTGGGGCCGGTGAGATGGCTCAGCGGCATAAGCGCCTGCCTGGCAAGCGCAAGGGCCTGAGTTCGACTCCCGGAACCCACATACGAAAAAAGGGCCGGTGATATCGCTCAGCGGCATGGGCGCCTGCTGGTGCGCAAGGTCCTGAGGTCGAACCCTGGTACCCACAAAAAAAAAAAAAAAAAAAAAGAATCAACAACTGGGATTTCATCTTATTAAAAAGCTTATTAAAAAGCTTCTGCACAGTAAGAGAAACCACCAACAGAGTGAAGAGACAACCCACGGTGTGGGAAAAAATCTTTGCCAGCAATTCCTCAGACAAAGGACTACTATTTAGAATATATAAAGAATTTAAAAAAATCAGACCCCCTAAATTTAAAGAGCCAAACCAAAAATGGGCATCTGAAATCAATACACAATTCTTAGATGAAGAAGTAGAAATGGCAAATAAATATATGAAAAAATGTTCAACATCATTGGTTATTCAATAAATGCAAATTAAAACAACACTGAGATTCCATCCAACCTGAGAAAGAATAGCTATTATCAAGAAATCAACCAAAAACAATTGTTGGCAGGGCTATGGGGAAAAAAGAACTCTTCTCCACTGTTGTTGGGATTGTAGACTGGTGCAACAACTGTGGATATCAGTGTGGAGATTCCTCAAAATCTAAGACTAGAAGTACCATTTGACCCAGCTATTCCTCTTCTTAGTATCTTCCTGAAAGAATTAAAAGCATCATACCACAGTGATATATGCACACCCATGTTTATAGTGGCACAGTTTTTAACAGTTAAATATTGGAAACAGCCCAAATGCCCATCAACTGATGATAGGATAAAGTAGATGTGGTTCTTTTATATAATGTAGTACTACTCTTCCATAAAGAAGGATAAGCTTGAGACAGTTCTAGGTAAATGGATGCACTATGAAACCATATGCTTAAGTGAGGTAAATCAGACACACATGTGGAAATACCACATCATTCCTCTGGTGTGAGAAACCAAAAGTATAAATAAGGACCAAATTGTATTACAAATATTGTGAAATAGGAAGAAAATATCCAAATGGGCAGGGGAACTAGGGAGAGGGGCGGGGGAAAGGAAGGAAAGAAAAAGAAAAAAAATGATGAGAAAAGAAGGAAAAAATGGAAACAAAGCCTTTGCAAATAGGGAGGGGAAGAGAGGTTAAAGGGAGGATAGGAGAATGGGAAAAAAAGAATCAAATTATAACATGTACAGGTACACATTCCCAATAATGAATGCAATCATTATGTATACATAAAATATACCAATAAACTTAATCGAAGAAACTCAAAAAATTAAAAATAATAAAATGTTGTTGTCTTGTTGCTGTAGAGGATTGATTATAAGTGTACTGAAATGGAAATGCCAAGAATATTTAGAAAGTGATTGAAAGAATCTAGTGACAGAAATGGGGCTAGAAGGAAGCAATAAAGACAAAGAGTAGTAGATAGATTTAAGGTGCTTAAGGTATCTTTCAATATCTTTTAATGGAAGAGCCCTGAGAAACTGCTGATAGGTTAGATATTGGGGGGTAAAATTAATAGATTATATGAAGATTTGGGGCTTAAGCAATTAGGGACAGTAAGAGTATTTTATTGTGATGAGGAGGACTAATGAGCAATGATTTAATTGAAAGAGTGAAGGTAGATATTGGTGTTTAATAAAAGTGGTAGTGTAAGCATTCCTTACTAACTTAGCTAACCAAATCACATGGTTTTGTTATTGTTACTTTTTAAGAAAAGATCTCATTTTTAAATTATTAGACTCATTATGGTAAACTATCAGATTAAGTTAAGGTCTAAATTTCATGTATTTTTTCTTCTTTTATTTACCTTATCTTATGATATGCACAGATTTCTAGTAGTTCTCTAGGAGCATAATTCCTGCAAGTAATTTTGTTCCTATGAAAAACTCAGTTTGGTATCATATTATTCAAAATAAACTTCAGAAGTAAAAGCCAGATTTGTTTAGACAGAGCAACACATACATGAGTTATTATTGTATGTGTAAAAATCAAATTGATAGTAATCCTTTTCTACAGAAGGCAGTAGGCTTTAATAATATTTGATACAAATTAGTTATGTGAGGAAACATCAAGCTTCTGAATTTTAATCTGTTAAGTTATAATATAAATTTGTTCCAATTTTAAAAACTAGATGTTGGCACTCATATACATTTCTTTTACTATTAACACCTCTCTCCAATTTCCTCTTGAACTTTTTAATATTTTAAATTGAAGGAAAGTGGCTATAGTCACACTAAAGGAATAGAAATCGTTTAAATTGCAAGGGACTTGGAGCCACTGAAGGTCCTAATGGGAGAATGCCAGAGTCAGAGTCACATTTAAATGATCTTTTCTGGTGACTGTGGAGGAATAGAGACACAGTGGAAATATTGGCAGCAGGGAGATCTGTAAGACAACTGTCCCAAATATGTGGAGCATACGTAGATACAAACAAGAAAGGCCTGAACTAGAGCAGATAGTAGAAGTCATACAGGCAAAGAGGAAGAAAACATTGAAAAACTGTTTTTTACCTTAAAGTAAAAGTGATCTACTGTCAGGTTTCTAGCTCAAGTGATAGAATATTAGATAATACCAATAACTTATAAAGAAAAAAATGAATAAATGTACATTGGAGGTGAAGATAAGAATGATAATAACTTTTGTGTGTGTGTGGGTACCAGGGGTCGACCTCAGGACCTCGCGTGCCAGCAGGCACCCGTGCTGCTGAGCAATATCACCAGCCCTTTTTTTGTATGTGGGATCCAGGAGTCGAACTCGGGCCCTCACGCTTGCCAGGCAGGTGCTTACGCCGCTGAGCCATCTCACTGGCCCCGATAATAACTTTTTAAACATGTTGCATTTGAGGTATTTGTGGATGTCAAAGGAGAGATGCTGTTTGAATTTCATGAAAGGATTCAAGACTAGAACAACACAGTTGGAATCCAGTGTCTATGGTCAGACAAATTTCTAATAGTGTGAAGTTGTCAGAGGAGATCATACACGGAAAGGATCAGAGGGTCAAAGACTGAACCTGTGAAGTCATCAATAATTAATAGGTGGAGAAGACAGCAAATCATTTAGTAGTTATTGCCTCAAAATAAAAACAGAATATGGGGCCGGTGAGATGGCTCAGCGGCGTAAGCGCCTGCCTGGCAGGCACGAGGGCCCGAGTTCGACTCCCGGAACCCACATACGAAAAATAGGGCCGGTGATATCGCTCAGCGGCATGGGCGCCTGCTGGCGCACGAGGTCCTGAGGTCGACCCCCCGGTACCCACACAAAAAAAAAAAAAAAAAACAGAATCTGTAGCATAGCCCACATAATGTAGACCCCTAATTAAAGACTATCATAATTGAAGATTTAGAAACCAGCAAAGTGTGAGGGTACTTGGCAATATGAAACCTGAAAATTTTGGAAATATGATTTGACAGAAATTTGTCTTATCTTCATGGAAAATTTATTTCATCTTTGTTCATACCAAGATCAGTACAAATCTGATGTTTTTGTATTAAAAGCAAAACAAAATGTCCACCTACATGCACACACCCATGCTGAAGCATTGTCAGACTAAAAACCTGCGTCGAAGGCTCGTCCTTATTGCTTTCACAATAGTCTTGGTTTGCTTGCTTGTTTGTTTGTTTGTTTGTGACAGTGTCTCACTCTGTAGTCCAGGCTATGCATCTACTCTATAAGTAGCCCAGGCTGGTCCTGCACTCTCAATTCGCCTGCATAAGCCTTCCAAGTGCTGGGATTACAGGCATTCACCATCACGCCAGGCTCATTGTTGTCATATTTAAAATGTGGTTCATTGAAAAATTTCTCAAAACAAGATAATTAAGACTAGCAGATGATTACACACTAGCTGTCATTTACAGCAAAAGGGACAAGCCAATGGTTTGCAAGTTACAGAAGAAACAATGAAGCAATTTTGGTAACAGATTCAACAAATTTGAAATATAAAAGCAAAATGTTTACAGAAATAGTCACATATATTAATAATCACCAATTATTAAGCATTATGCATGCACTTACAAAGATGGTGCTGGCTAGCATATCTTAGAGAACATGAGTTTTCTCTCCTTTCATTTTATATTTGTTAATCTCTCTGTTATCTTTAGGTTTCTTTAGATCCTTAATTCTCAAAAGTAGATGAGTTATTCAAAACTGGTTCACTGAAGCATAAAAAATTGATGAAATATGAGCATAAATATACTACTTTTCTTAATGTTATAAATATAATAAACAGAACTCAAAGATAAATATAAAATGTGAATCTGCAAATATGATGCTTGAATACACACATCCAAAAAATAAGACTTCAGTGAGAAAAGTAAGAATAATAAACATGTTAGAATTTAGTTTTGCCTCTGGTCATCAGAGCATTGTCTGTTATAAAATTATGATACCAAAACTTTATGTCATTTTCAAAGAAAGCAGTCTTCTAGTAAATTAATCAGAAATCTCAAGAAGCAACATAAAATAATGGTCATTATTTGAAAATAATATATTTTTAAAAATCACTAATTTTAAAAGGCTTGGGCCAGTGATACAGTTCAGCGGCATAAGCGCCTGCCTGGCAAGCACAAGGTCCTGAGTTTGACTCCTGGAACCTGCATAAAAAAAAAATTTAAAAGGCTTAAAACACTAGTCGCAAAGATAGTAATACATTATATAAAAATTAACAGAGCCCATTTTCATGGGAGCAGCTGGAGAAGAAGCTGCTGTATGTCCAAGCTTGTGATCTGAGGCTTGGCTCAGCACTATTGGAGCACAGGGGGAGAGACACAGCTGAGGAATTGGCCCAGCCCTCAGTTCCCAATGGAGCTGGTCGTTGCCAGAATCTCATGAATCAAGACCCTGAGATAGGTGCATGAGGAAGGAGGATAGAAACATAGAGTTCCACCTGCATAGCTTCAAATAGCAGCAGCAATTTTGATAACAAAGTGACAATTTATGTACAATGATGAGAGTAAAAATCAAGAAATAGGACCCTCCAAAATCCCATCCCTCCATACAAGCAGAAAATAACTGAAAAAGAGATCAGATGCAAATATATCAGATATCTGGGCACTAATAAAAACTATTCAACACCCAGACAAATGATTAAGCAAGAAGAAAACAGCTAAATCTCAATGCTTATGGAAAACATTGTCAAATTACTAGTTGACAATTAAATGAGAAGATGGAAGATTTCAATGGCCATGCAAAGAATGAAGATTGTAGAAATATCAGTTCAGAAGAATTTTTAAACAAACAGCTTCAATAAGAAACAACTAAAAGGAAAGAGCCCTGAATAAAAAGAGAGAATGTGTTATCCAGAGTTATTACATCATCTTACTCAAAATGTCTAATTTTCAACAAAAACTATCTGCCAGCTGATGAATGGGTGAACACAATGTGCTTATCTACAACATAAAATGATATTCAACCATAAACATGAAATAATTTTACATGCCACAACACAGAGAAGGCTTAAAAACATATTAAGTGAAAGGAGCTACTTATGCTAAAGGCCACATAATATGTGATCCCATTTTTATAAAATGTCCAAAATAGGCAAACCCAAAAAGACAGAAAACAGATTGTTGGTTTCCAAAGGCTGGGGGAAGAAGAAATGTGGAATAACTATTTGTTGTGCGCAGACTTCCTTTTGGGAGTGATAAAAATATTCTAGAATTAGTGGTGATGTTTGTGCAATATTGTGAGTATATGAAAAACCACAAAATTTTACACTTTCAAATGGTTCAATTATGAATGTTATATTATGTAACTTTTATTTCAATTTTTGAAAAAGTAAGAAAAAATCAAAGAAACTACTAGCAAGATATCTATCAAATTAACTGCAAGGCATAACAGGCTGAAAGGTAGTTTTCTTGTGTCAAGCATATATGTTTCCCTACAGTTGAAAGAAATCATAAATGAGCACTATATAAATCAAGTTTCATCATATGTATGAAACATAAAATATCAGGTGGAATTCTTATTTCTTTTAAGCAATGAAAATCCATGGTTTAAAAGAAGAGAAGGAAATTTATGTTTAATTAATGCTTATTTTGTGGGCTGAAATATGAAGAACATTGGCCCTGATTCTAGTTCTTGTCAACCATGTGACCGAACACAAATTAATTAATTACTGCAGGTTCTTGCCCATCAAATGTGGTCCACGGTAGAGTAGTAACAAAAAGTACAACCTGTGAGACTCTTGAACCCTGCCTAGACTGACTGTGAATCTTCATTTAACAAGATCACCAGGTAATTTGCATGCACATAAAACTTTGAAAAATGCTGTTCTATGCCAATGCAACCATTTCATTTTAAACTTAGTATTTTCCTACTGCATCTAATATTTAAAGGCTAATATGAGGCAATATACACTTACATCTTTCCTCTTATTCATCAGCTTTCCCACATACGGTTTAGTAGAAGAGGGTAGCACCTAAGCAGCGATAAAGAATGTTACTTAATTGTAAATGTGTGTATGTGTGCTAGAGATTTATTTTCAGTCAGGTGAAGTTCAAGTTCAGGAGAAAGTTTTCATCATAGAATAAAGTTTACTCTCTATCCTGGATGTGTATGTTTAAATATTACATCAGTTTGTTACTAACTTCTCTATTAATATGTTTCTACCTCTTTTTGTATCTTCTGTAATCTCTCCCTGCTGAATCAATATTCATTAAAATAACAAATTTCTTTACCTTTTACTATAATTTTGTTATTACAAGCTATACAACTTAATTACATCAAAACTCTTTTATTTCTTTCCTAGCCATTGTCTCGGACACTATTATTCACTCTTTTCCTCCATTTGTTTGTGTTTTTGTGTGTGTGTGTGTGTGTGTGTGTGTGTGTTTACCAGGGGTCGACCTCAGGACCTCGCGCGCCAGTAGGCGCCCGTGCCGCTGAGCGATATCACCAGCCCTTTTACGTATGTGGGTTCCCGGGAGTCTAACTCGGGCCCTCGCGCTTGCCAGGCAGGCGCTTACGCCGCTGAACCATCTCACCAGCCCTGTCTGTGTTTTTTATATGTTTTCTTTCACCCTTTTCCTTTGTTCTGTCAAGTGCTACAATGTCACTATATTGTTTGATATTTTTTTGAAGTTTAAATTTGATTAAGAAACATATTTGTGGGTTTTTTCTTATTTTTTCAGGTAACAGTTACCATTTACTTTTGCATGATAATTTTCAATCAAGAAAGGGTTATCATATATTGTACCATTTAAGATCCAAAATAAATTCATAAAATTAGAAAAAGCATTTAATTTCAATTACAGCTCAGGGGTCAAGATGAAGTTTATAACATCAGTAAAAAGGGAAAGTCCAGATTATCAGACATATAGAGACAGACTCAGCTGTCTGTCACCAGGTTTATAAAGTCTACTCAGTATTACCAATTAAGGGAAGAGAAATGATATTATTAATCATTTTAGTTTTTTTTTTTAAATCTTACCCTCAATGAAAAGTATTCAAATATAAAGTGTTGGAAAGTTCACTGAGAACTCAAGATAAAAACCTTTGCTTGAAATCTGGAAAATCAAAACGTCAAAGAGAATATATATATAGCAAACAATGAAAGGGATGCTAACACACAAAATACATCATCCAAGGTAACAGAGGATTTGCCCCAAGATGAAGGAACAGTGCAAATCAATAAAAATTCCATGACATTCAACAAAGCAGTACATTTTCACAAAGGGATGACTTTATAAAAACCTTGCAAAATGATGCAAAAGGATCAAAAAGTCAGAAGCTAGATAAAAGCACCAGAAAAAAGAAAGGAGCTCAAACATTCTGAACAGATAGCTCAGTTTATGCCCTTCAAAACAACCCCTAACAACTGGAAAGTGTCAGTACTGTGGACTTAAAATAGTCCATAGATACTCCTTAACTAGGTCATATTCTGATCCAACCCAGCAGTTGGAGGGAGAGAAGGAAAAAAAAAAAAAAAAAAAAAAAAAAAAAAAAAAAAAAAAAAAAAGCAAAGGTGGAAAGAAGGGAGGAAGGGAAGAAGGGAACAATTAGGAAATTAAATGGCACTGAACAAACAACTATCCTTGAAAATGAATGAGATGAGAGAAAATCACAAAAAGTAAGGACTTATGTGAGGAAAATACAGAGGGAACAGTAACAGTTTTTCATAATGACACCAAAACTAGAAATGTGTCTTGGCAACAGAGTATCTAAAACAAACCCTCCATTTTCAGTCTCATGCTGTCCTGTTGAGACCACTTACAGCATATACATCATGATAAATGCCCTCACTGTTGAGAGGCCCATGGCCTTGCAGAGTCAATCACAGGGACTCCTCAGGTCCCCCCATAATCAGGGTAATTTCAGGCTGTGTGTTTTTACAGTAGATATTATGATATACCACTGGCACTTTGCGTTCACAACATACAAGAGTTGTCTAACAGTTGGCACTTATATTCAATCCAAACAAAATTTGGTGAGGTATTAAAAAAGGTTCCAGCCTTCAACCAAGATGATAAAGTGATTTCCATAAGCAGTCTACCATCTGTACAAGAATCAAGTACTTGACAAATCAAAAACATTCTTATTTTAAGTAAAGCTAAATAAAGAACAGGATGTGATCAGAAATCTACAAGCTGAAGAAAATATGAACTAAAGGAATCAATCAAATGCATAATGTAACTTTTTTTCCCTTCAATTTTCCAGCTATTATTGGTGATGAAAATGACTCAGGGCAATAAGCATAAGTTGTTTCAGTAAAAATGTCCACAATACAGCTCCCTACAAAAGCATTCAAGTTTTATAATAAGCAATTATTCTGTTTGAAAGCAAAGCTTTGATCAGAATTGTAACAATAAATATAATTTTAACTTCTGAATTAATATTAAAATAATCTCAGATTCATTATTCTGAAAATGTTAAAATTAGATTGTATCCAAGCAAAGTGTAAATTATTATAATCTTATCCTCAGATTCTTAAGGCTATCTGAAGAGCATTTCTCTATCTTAGAGAATTGTTCATATTCATACATAAGAAACTCTTTTTCTCATGTATAAATGTAATGAATTAGTTATGTTTATCCAAATAAAGTTTTGTTTACCCTTCAACAACTACTACTTCTACTAGTGATACAGGCATTGACGGTATAGTTCTATTGTTGTTGCTATTCTTGTTTTTTATATGTGTGTGTGGTGCAGCTACAATTTCATGCTTACTTCCAGACATGGGGTTCAGTTGTAGTTCTTTGTCCTGATGTACCCTAGAATCATCTGGAAGTTTTAAAACTATACTGTATCCAATAACCACCCCAAAGATCCTGGTTACAAATGGCCTTCAGTACAGCCTGAACATCAATAGTTGTTGGATTTCTTCTAATCATTTTGAGACTGCACCTAGGATTGAGAGATGCTGGTTAAGAAAATAAGGTCTATCAGGCCCTTTTCCCCCATGTGATGATAATCTCTGTAACAGGAATATAGCAGTCTCGAAAAATTAAAACTAAGGTCCCTATGTTGTATAATCCCTAAAAGCCAGACAATTCAAAAGAAGCATACTGTTGAAACAACTGAAATATTTGCATAATATTCTAAACTTTGCAATATATAAAACAACTCTTGGTAGATTCAGAATTAACTGGTATAGACTTTGTATGTACACACATTGATCCCAGCTAGCTTAAAAAAGGAAAAATGCAAAACATATAAAAGAAGTCTTTGAGCACCACCCTTCTTTTTTTTCACATTCCATTCTCATAGCCTCATAACTTTCAATGCTATAAGTTCACTACACAAGACATCTCTATGGAGTTTATGTCACAGGAAAATATTTCCAGAAGAAAAGAAAAGTGACTCCTTTTTTGGAATCAAACTTTTGATATTATTTTCATGCAACACAATGATAATGACAATACAGACAAATAGAAAGTATGATTAACAAAAATATATAGGTAGGTTAAATAGTGTGTCTTACTTTTAAATGTGAGTACATATCTCTCTTATAGTACCATATCATAAAGCTCCTTGAAGATTGTCTTGCCTACAAAAGAAAAAAATATATATTTTTAAATAAAGCAATAAAATATGATGTTTAAATTTTGGACATGTCACTTTGTGATATTTTGTGACACTTAATTTTTCCAAGCCTCGTCTATATAATGGAAGAATTAGAAAATATGAAGTTTAGGCAGAATAAGGCATGCAATATAGGTGGCCAATGAAAAACTTTAACAAATACTAGCTGTTATGATAAAGATTGCTATTTTAAGGATTCACCCTTTTCTTGAGAAAATGTATTCTTTCAAGATAATGCTTCATTTTATTTTATATGCTTCATTTTTCCCAAAGCACTTTTACTCATATAATTTCATATTCTACATAGAAAAGAAAGTCCTTGGAGATGCAATAGCTATTTTCTTGAATCATACATTCTACATACCACTTGCAGGTCAAAATAGGACATGGTGGGGAAGTCTTAGGACAGTGTTTGCCTAAACACTTCCTCAATTAAATCACTTAGAAAATTCTTCTAAGCACAAATTCCTGTTGCTCCAGAGATCAGCCCAGTATAGATCTCTCTGGGACCTTATCAAAGTAGTTTTCATGCTCAGCAAAGTTTGAGAGTCCATGCTTTCAGAACACACTTTACACAAGGCACAGAAAAATTGTTTGCCCTAGACCAAACAAGTTATATGGCAGAGTAAGGAACTCTGTCTTGGCAGGAGTCTAAAAGTGAGCAGAATGGTCTTTTTGGTTCATATCTCGGGGATAAATTTAGACATAGGAAGGATCACTGAGCTAGGTTAACCAGGATAAGGCACACTCCATCTCAGAGATTCAATTCTAAATAAAAAAATTTAAAGCAGGATCTTCCATAACTATTTCATGATTCATTTAACCAGTCTGAGAAAAATGAGCTTCACAGAATTACATTTTATCCGAGATGGGACTCAGCTTCTTGTCCCAATTTCAGTCATTTTTTATGACTCCTTATTACGATTTCTAGGCATGAAACCACTTCTTTCTCTTGAATTTACCCTTTATCTTTACCAGTTCCATCTACCTAGTCTCAAAAACCCTTGTTTTATTTATCCACCACTTCTTGAAGATTACACCGTTGTTGCCTATTCCTCTGCACCATTTTTAATCCCTCATAATCTCATATTTCCTTTACATTTTTCATTCCCAATTTTATGACTTCTGATTCAGTTTTGTTAAATTTTATTGGATGAGCCTTTTCCTACACCAATCCATTTTTTTCATAGCCACCAAGTTAACATTCACAATGAAAAATCCAGAGCATTTTACTTTTTGATTACATATATATTAAGAAAACCTAGTCCAACTTTCTTTTAAAATCTAAATGAACATTCAATAATTTAATGTGAGGACTCTCATCTGTCTTCCAGAACTTCTCTCACACTACACACTTTTGCCGACCACACTCTGATCAAAATAGAACAATTGTTCTTCATTGAACATAGCTGTCATTTCCTGGCATCTTTTTTATACCTCAGGTTCATGATTGTCTATGTAAATATGCTTCCAAGACAAGGAGAAAGACCACATTGCTAATGTCTTGTGCTATGATGTAAATGTGTCCTCCCTAAAATTCAAACATCGGTGATGGTATTAGGTATTAGGAAGTGTCCTTATTTTTAAAAGGTCCAAAAGAAGTTCCTTCCCCTCCCATCAGATGAGGAGATAGTAGGAGGCCCTCACTAGAAACTGAATCTGCTGGCAACTGAATATTTGATTTTTAGTCCCCAGAACTGTAAGAATAGATTTTTGCTGTTTATAGAGCAGAGTCTATGGTATTCTGCTATTATAACAGTCAAACGGGACTCAGGCATCCTATTTACTCTGTATTTTTCTTCCTTCAAGCATTCCAATCCATGCCATTGATATCATACTTACTTATCATATGCTTTAGCTTATGTTACCTCCAGGAACCCTTCCCCAGTAGCTCCCATATAAGCGATTGTTCCTTTCTCTGAAATTCTGTAGTGTGCTGTTTTTAGTTTTGTGTCATCTTTGTGTCTGCCTATTTCTTTGTAAGTTCTTTAAGAGCAGGAATCACATCATTTTCATATTTAACCCTGTAACAGCACATTCTGGCTGTTAAGTACTAAGAACCTTTCCAATTTGTGTGGGTGTGTTTTTCTCTTTCCTTCTCAGCATCCTCATTCAAAAATGAAGAAAATTGGGTCAATGAACACTAAAAGATTTGTCCTGAGAAGTAATCACCATGAAATGTGACCTATCAAATTGTTCTTCACTAAAGGGCTCTTACTCAACCTCTTAGAAAGGTGCAATACAGTACTTCACAATAAATGAAGGAACTTGGAAAAAACTTTTCCAAAGAAATGGGATATTCAGTCAGCTTATCTGAATATATGAGGAATTTCTAGTAACCTTAAAAATTGTGGAAGATTTTATAAAATTCAATAACTAAAATAATGTATGTTTTTTAATTTTAAAACATATTTTCAGATCTACAAAATGTCAGCATCCAAAACCAAAGGCTGAAATTTCATAATATCTTGCTTTTATTTTGGATAATGCTTCCCTTACATTTTCCAAAACCCTTGAGAGATCTAGTAATGTCTTTCCCCAGAAACAAAAGCAGACCTAATTTCTTCTCTCAAATGCTTCCTTTAGTCATACATCAGCTGCAGAGTTACTTTGCTATCTCAGTCATCTGCTGGATATGAAGTAGTCACACCATCCAGTGAAGTTATTTGCACTGATGTGTTCTACTTACCTAAGAAGTGAGTCATCAGTTAGGTTCTGCATGCATGAATCAGCAGCATATCAGTGCTGGCCAGTGTCATTAGTAGTAGATGAAGTGACTGTGCCAGAAACAATCAAAGAGGCTGGAAGGACTGCTCTAGTCATACTGTAGAGGTTAATGATGCTAATAGTTTGGAAATGAATTTAATTTGGTCTCTATGTTCAGCTTTCTTAAAGTGTACATTGTTCAATTTGTTCTTTAAAAATAGACTCCTTTGGGAAATAATTTTAGCAAACTGTAAGGTGCTGCATATGCTAAAAAATTGTAATGCACAATTTATGTATATTGAAAGATCTCAATAATTAATACTATTTAACACAGAATCCCCTTTTTTGATAACACCTCTGATTTATATGCAGAATCACACTGGGAAATACAAACCTAGTTTGTTTATATTGTTTTTGTGGATTACAAAAAGATGTTGGAACTGAGAGACTCAAGACCACAATTGCATTACTCAACATGTATTTTGTAAGGCTTGAGTGCTCTTGACAAGTGCTGTATTGAGAAGCATGATGCAATGCATTTAAAGAAGTTGGAAATCTTTCTTTGTGAAAATTGTATTTTTAATATAAATTTTTCCCTGATAACATAGAAAGGGTCTTCTTCTTGCTTCTTTCTCCTTAAGGTATTCCATAATGCGAAGATAGTTGATCTTACCTTTGTATGTTTAAAAAAAAGTTTAAATTTGTGTATCTGTTTTCACATGAAATTTCAAGGATACATTCTGGCTGTAAGCCATAAAACATTGGCACAAAGCTGCTATTTAATTATACTAAATGAGTAGTAGATATCAGCAGAATAAGATCCTTCATAATATTAAAAACAAAATAACATGTAACTTTCAATACACTAATACAGTGGTGGTGAACCTATTGCACATATGTCATTTTGTTTTACTTTTAAGACAAAAGATGTTAATGTACAAGTTGCTTTTTCTAACTACAAACTTGGTATTCAGATTTAATTACAGTGTTGGCACTTTGCAATAAATAAGTGGGTTTTGGGTTGCAGTTTGGGCACTCACCTCTAAAATGTTTGCCATCATTGCTCTAGAATCTTCCATTTTAATGCTTTTTGTTTTGTTTTGTTTTTTCCATGTGGCTCTCTCTGTGTTATAAAATAAATTTTATTTAGTATCTGCCCCTTAAAATTGTTTAGAAACAAAACAAACCAACCTAACAGAGTTACATTTCTGGAACCTGTGTCATTGTTACTCATACAATATACACATATATGTTTAGCAAGAGAGGCAGTCATATATGATGGCTGTGGCTGGTCATTATGAAAGTGAATAAATTTGATGATCTAAAAACAGACATGTACCCAGCAAACCTTATCATAAACACTAAACTATCCAAAATTTCTTTTGAAAATTGCACAAATCTAATTAATATTCTTATTTTTATATGACTCTACTATCTATAAGCATCATTTCATAAAAGGACTACTTGACTCGAAGGTCATAATACTTTTAAAATCAATCAGTGTTAACAATTAACTATAAAACATTGTTCCAGACATGAATACTGAAGCAAAGCCGAGTCTTATATTTTTACTTGTATCAAATAATTAATTATAGGTGTGCAATCACAGGGTTTATCTAGATAAAGCTCATGAAAACTATATTTATCTAATCATCATATCAGTCCTATGAAGCATTATTATTCTCATTTGATGGATGAAAAGACTGGAAGTTAGTGATAAAATCACCTACTTAAAATCACACAGCTGGCCAGAGGAAGAGATTGGAATTCAACCAGGCTACTTGAATACCCAGAGTCCCTTCAATTTACTAATTCAGTTTAAAAATGTATAAATGCAATTGTGCCATTTGATGAAGACTTTTTCTGAGTTAAATTCTCCTGGACTCTAACACGTGGTCAGGTCCTAACTGTCATAGCAATGAGTCATGCAACCTTGCTCCCTGCTCTAAGGCTTTCCTTCGTGTTTAAGGATTGAATGAGATAATGTGTTCAGCTTTTCATAGAGATTCTAACTGACAAGTTAATGTTTAAAGTTATATTGGGGTTACATTTAGGGAAAATAATTATGCCAGAATAGATCATTAAAATTTGCATTCCATACAAAAGATCCAATGTATACTTTTCAGTTTGTTGTTGCATTCTTGAATAGAGTTGCATAATATCTCTTTTAATCTACATATTTATCTTTAATATTCTAATGTAGAATGCTTGATTATATACCATATATATATAATTTTATATATTCTACAATTTGTTAACACCATCCATTTTCTCCATTCGTTAAAGTCTTATACATTCTTGAGAGCCAAAATCAAGCCCCTGTCTCTCTTTGACTTTCTTGAATTCTCCCAGTTGGAACTAATTTTGCTGCCATGGAATCCCACTGCATTTATTTCAGACTTTCTATTGTTATTATGTAGCTATCTCTTTAATTAAGTCATGAGATGTACAACCCTTTAGAACAGAGCCTACATGCTGTTGTTCCTCCACAATACTTTATGTATAACTGTATAGCAAAGAGTAGACATGTAATAAGAGTTTGTTAAATTGTGTATAACTTGTATGAAAATACTGTACATAACATCTTATTTTCATAAACAAATCATCATTTCCCTGTAACCAAGTACTATAACTGTATTGCATAACTGCCTAATAGTAGCTGGTACAAAAATGAGATGTAAATATGAACTGTGTGAACATATATCTCACATTATGAATTTTAAAAGGATAAAATGGAAATTACTGAAACCAAGGGAGATGGTTAATAATATGCAAAAGTGCACAAAGTCTAAGCTATTAAACTGAGCTATAGACTTATCAAGTTCCATTTCCCCAAAAGAGAGTCTCATGCACCAGGAGTGTGTCCTTCTTCCTCCTTCAGTCACTCACAGCCTCAGCAACATGCTCTGCTTAAGTTTACAAAAATTATTTCTTTGTATAGCTGTATCCCAGGAAATCAAACTCATAGACTATTGGTATCTCTGCCTCCCTCACTGTAACCCTCACTCTTTCTCCTTCACCCTTGCTCACAGCTCATCACAAGCCAACCTTCATTCCTCTTACTGATTCTCTGAGTTTCTTTTCTCCTCCTTGCTCTTGGTGGTGGCAGTCTCTCCTACCACAGGACTTTAGGTTTGGCCAGATGAGTTTACTCCATTTTTACTGCATTCTAACTATTCTTCCTCCCCCATAATAGCCAGTTTTGAATCTTGTGTTATCAAACTATGCCAGTCACTTTGAAATGCTCTATCTCCCTTCAAAGATCTTAGCAACAGAAGCCCATCCTTCAGTAGCATTCCCATTTCTTGGTAACTTCTATGAAGTATCTATGAAGGGGATCCTTAACAACTATCCGGCATTTCTATTTCATTAACTCCTCTCTTCAGATTACATTTTCCTCCACCTTAACTCACCCACTCACATGAAAATTATTTGCTTTGTCTTTCTACAATCTCAATTCCAAATTTTCTACACCGTGACCACTATTTTCTATATTCTCAGTCCATTCCCTCTGGAACACTTACTCCCAAAATCTTCTGTCCCATTGGAAATTTCAAATAATAGATGATAATTCCCTTTGCTCAAGTCTCTCCTTCCCTCATAGCCTCACCTTCCACTTTACTGCACTTCAAATTTTTAGTTAATCTTTTAAACTATTTCTTTACCTATGTTTTACTCTGTTCTCTTTTACATCATCATACTGGCTTGAAAAGCCCTGGGCCTGGTTTAAAAACAATTTTGTAGTCTTCTATGTCTTCATTCACATTACAATTAATAATAATGATGATAATAATAATAATAAGCACAAGATTCCTTCTGACCACCATCATTTGAAATTCTTGCCCAAGATAAATAGGCACATACTGCTGGCTACAATCACACTATTTTCCAAGTCCATTCACAGCAGATAATTGCATACTTTCTCCTCTTGAATCTTCAGCAATGAAGATTGTTCTATCCTTCTCATATTCAGAATCTTTCTTTACTTTCTATTTCACTGAAAAGTAAAATTATTCCAAATTTTCATCATTGCATCCATCGTGTACCTACAACTCTGTGCTCAATACTCCCTTCTTTCCCATTCCTATAGATCAGCTATTGCCTCCCAACAACCTCTTTAAGCTTGGATTTGATCCTATTTCTCTTGGCTACCCAGAACACTGTTCCAGAAATTCTTCTTCTCTCTCATATATTAACAATCTCTCTCTATCTACTGGATCACTTCTATCAACTTAGAAATGTGCTATATTTCTCCCTTCTTAAAAAAAATATCTTGACTTGACTTTGTTCTTGGTTGTTTTTCTCATCTATCTGTACTCTTACTGTAACTGATCTCATCCAATGTCAAAACTTCATATGCCATTTATATATTTTCATAACTGACAAATCAATATAACCAGTCCAGACTCTCTTGAACCCCAGATCATTATATCTCAACTGGTTATGTATTTCCTCTTGACACCAACTGGCATCTCATACTAATGTTGGTGAAAACAAACTCCTTCAACCACCAAACCTACTCTTCCCACTGTCTTTCCTTATTAGTTGATGGTTGTGTTAGTTGGCTTTGCATCACCATAGTGAAATTCCTGACACAAGCCACTTATGAAGAAGAGCCTTCTAGTTCACAGTTTTGGAGGCTCAAAGTCTAAGCAGCATAGCATAAGCTGAAGGCAAAGACAGCCCCTTGCCTGTGTCACCCAATACTGTGGAGATCAATGGCAGGAAGTCAAGCTGTAGGAAGCAAGAGATTGCATCTCTAATCTGGAGTGGAAAGAATGGGCAAGGCTTGCTCATTTTACAACAGTTCACTTCAGAGAACTATAAAGGGGTTGCATAAAACTTCTAAGAGTATGACCCAGTCAATTCTCATCAGGCCCACCTTTTAAAGGTATCACAGTACTTCCATTACTGCTACCCTGGGGACAAAGCTTCCAATCATTATAGACCCTTAGAGGATTTCAGACTATACCTAAATCATAAAAGTGGCAACCCAATATGGACCGTTGTTAAGAGAAGTTACTTTAGAGTTATCTTGGATTTGTTGTTTTCTCCTATACCCCACATTCAGTCCATTAGCAAATCTCATCACTGACACACTCAAAATATATCAATTTCTCAGAGCTATATTACTACCACCCCTGTCTACATTGTCATTACTTCTCCCCTGGATTATTCAAATAGTTTTCAAATTGGTCTTTCTGCTTCTACAGCATTCTCCAAAGTCTACTCTCAACACAGCAGCAAAACGGTTCTGCTGGAACATAAGTTAAAGTGTATCATTCTGTTCAGCACCATCCAGTGACTTCCGATTTCACTAACAGTGAAAGCCACAGCCCTTACAGTGGTTAACAAGGGAGGCCTCGAATAATCTTTGCTGCCTATCCCTCCCACTGTCCTGACGTTCTGACCTGATCATCTACAGCCCCCTATCTACTTCTGCATCCTGATCTCCTGTCTTCTTTTAGGTTGCCCAGACTCAGAGCCTCACATGGCATCTTTTCTCTAGAACATTTGTCACCTGCACACCAGCATTGCTTATTTTCTCAACTTTGTCAATTCTTTATTCAAACATCATGTTAAAAGTGAGACTTTCTGCTATGGCTTGAGTCTGGCTTGTTCCCTCTGAAATGCATGTTGAAATTAGATTGCCAGCTTTTAAGAGGTGATAAGGTTATAAGAGGAATTAATGCCTTTTTCTTGACACATTTGGTTCTCCAGGTAGAGGGTTGTTATTACCTTCGACCTTTGTTTCTGTACATTGTCCACTTTCTCTTCAATTTTGCACCATTTTATGACACAGCACAGGGCTCTCACCAGAAGCCTGTACCATACTCTTAGATCTCCAGAACTGTAAGCTAAATAAACTTCTTTCCTCATAAATTACTCAGCCTCAGGTATTCTGTTATGGCAACAGAAAATAGACTAAGGCACCTTTATGGTGATCCTATTTCAGATTTTAACCTATTCCAGAGAAACTTTTCCCCATCCCTGCTACTTATTTTTCCACAATACTGAGTGCCTTTCAAAATACTAATCATTGACATAACATGTTTGGCTTTCTACACCTTTAAGAGTATAGAATTGTGCCTGTTATGTTCAATAACTTACACATAATAGATACCTGATACATATCTGTTACATTTTTAAAAAAAAAATTATTTACTTAAATTTTAGTAAACTGGACATTTCTCAAATTTCAAAACATATTTAACAGATTCATGTTGAATGATATGTAGAATAGTAAACAACAGGGAAGATGGTGTTACAATTTTATTAATTAAAATGTAGAGCAAATGGAACTGGGTTAGGGATAAATTTATCCTAGTTTTCAAACTTAATTCTGCCTGTAGAAACTCTTTAGCTTCTGTACTTCAGTTTTCTCTTCTGAAATATATGAATAATAAGATTGAATTTCAAAGGCAGTTGTATTAATAAAATGAGATGGTGAATTTATTCATACTTTCATTCAAGTACAACAGGCATTATTCAATGTACTGTTGTGAAAGCATTTTGAAAATTTGAAAAGCCCAATATAAATAAAAGAAAATGTTGTTTTCAATACAAAAAATTCATTGAGTGATTTTGATCAACAAAACATGTTAAAAATGATTATGACATTTAAAGGAGTTGTCACTCAAAACTATAAAAGTTAGAATTTAAGACCTTTATTAAAGAAATCATATTTATCTTTCAAAAATATTCTGGAAAACCAAAAACCCAAATCTATGAAGACAACAGTGATTTGGTAGTGTTTTGCCCCCCAAAATCAATTTTTAGTAAATTAGCCACTTTCTTAATTAACTAATCTTAAAAGCTAACGCACATAAGTGATTATCAAAACAATACCAAAGTAAGTTCATGGTGCTTTAAAATGGAAATATATAAATTTTTACATAGATTTGCTTTATTAAAAGTACGTAATTCACTATGTCATATGTAAGGAAATATATAGAAAGATATACAATCAAATCTTTTGGACGTACATTGGGCTCACTATTTTCAGCCCTTATACTGTTAAAAAAAAGACCTTTCATTGTGACAAAATGAAGCTATCTTGTGCCTCTTCTCTACTTTTGTCTTGCTTGGGTCAAAGGATGTATATTAAGTACATAACTTTTTGAGTTTATCTGAAAATTGGATCAGGTAAATACATTTCTCTACACATTTCTCATGTCACTGTTATGTCAAGAAATAGTTCTAATAAAAAGATTTCAATAGCTCTCTAAGAGACTACATTAAAATTGGCCTTGCTGATTCTTTTTGATTTACAATAATATTTCATATCCCAGTAATATGTGTCCATATAACTCTTTATTATGTACATGGAAAAATAGATCTTTCACCTAAGTATTAAATTCTAAATTGGAATGCAAAATAACAAGCAAAACAAACAAAATCCTAAATTGGAATTCAGACCTAAATTCTTTTTTTTTTTTTTTTTTTTTTGGTACCGGGAATCAAACTCAGGGCCTCATGCTTGCTGGGCAGGCGCTGTGCCACTGAGCTACATCCCCGGCCCTGTACCTAAATTCAAATAAAAGTTTTCATCAGTTTGTTGTTTATATAATGTGCAAACATTGAATTCATTTGGAGGGATATTGTTGCACATCACATTACATGCGGTCATTTAATCTTTGGAAATGCACATGTGAAAATTACTTCTCATTTTATTAAACAAATTGAAAAATAAATGCAGCAAACATGATAATATCCAATATTTTTTAAAATGTCCAGTTAACAGCTAATAAAATGTTTGTTAAAGGAGATATCTATAAACTAGAGGCAGAGAGATTTAAAGTGCTTTATTATGTAACTAGAGAGATGATAACAGTTTTATACAGGGAGGGTTCTTTTTGAAATTCTTTTGTTTAAGTATTAGTAAGGCATTCAGTGAGGCAACAATAGTTTGTCACTGCTACAGTTTGAACACTTGTATCTTCTCCAGAAGTCATGTCGAAATATAATCCCAATGTAACAGTATTAAGAGGTAGGCATTAGGAGACTTTCAGGGCATGAGGCCTCTACCCTCATGGAAGGATTAGTGCTTGCAAAAGGTCTGGAAGGGGTGAGTTTGACTCTTCCATCTCTTGTGGAGACATGGCATTCCAGGAGTCATCTTGGAAGTGAAATCTGTGCCCTAACTAGACATCGAACCTACTGCTTCCTTGATCTCCAGAACTTTAAGAAATAAATTTCTGTTATTTAAAAATTGCCTAATCTCAGGCATTTTTTAACAGTAGCACAAATGCACTAAGACAGTCATGATTCCTAGATTTTGGGTAGTTGACGTATCTACCATGGGGCACCATTACCCTGTAAGTGCTCAGTAATAAGTAATTGAGGGAAATTGTATGGCCTTCCATTGGAAAATAATTGTTTAATTTTAGACTGTTAAGTGCGGTTCTGTAAAAAGGAAAGATTTATTGCTTCTTCCTGAATTTTTTTCCCTATGTTGAGAAAAAAATAAACACACAACAGCAGTTTGGCCATCCTATTGGCTATCCAAGAGGAATGTAATCACCACAGTTTCTGTAGAAAAGATGGTGGGACAACTTCAGGAGCCAGACTCACTGACACTTTTGATAAGACAGTAAGAGGAACTGATTTTTCTGGAAGCTCATAAACTCCAATGACTAAACCAAGAGAAGAATTAAACTATTAGGAAATTGGAAACAAAAATAAATAAAGCTGTTCAAAGAAAACTGACTCAAATGACATTCTTTCTTCTGTGTGAGTATTCAAGTTTTCAGAAACTCTACATGGAGAAAAAGGCATGACTACTGTAAAAATGGGGACAGTAGAACCACAAATAAAACTATGTATTTTGAAAAGCCTTCTGGGTACCTCAGACATGCATTTTTTCATAATTCTGCCCACTAAGAAGAACTTGAGTATTAAGGATCTGAAGCCAATTCTACTTGTTAAACAACCAAGAGTATCATAATTTAACATGAAATCTAAAATAATTAAAATGACTGTGCCTTTTCTTTGATTTTCCTCTACCTTTCACCATTCAAGAGTCTGACAGAATTTCTAGATATGCTTATTTTGCTCTGCAATAATGTGCGTTGTCTTTCTAGTGTAGACCAATAGTCCTTCCCGTATATTTCTGTTACTAAGAGTGCCTAGTTCCTGTTAAACAAAATACTAGGGAAATCTTTAAGAGGAGTCAGTTCCACCATCTTACCCGTCTTCTCGTAAACAAACATGTGTCTACTCAGACACTGCAGGAGCAACACAGTCTGTTCATAGATTTCTTTGTTGTTGCTGTGAATGAAAAAAGTAGACATTGCTAAATAAGAAAAACAAATGGATTCCTCAGCTTGTAGATTAAGTACAAACATAGACTATCTCTGCTCCTTTGTAGTAAGTACCATCAGTTGACAGGAAGCTTCTCATTTTGCAGCACCACAAATGATTTATTCTCCACCAGAAAATAACTACCACAACTCAAGTGAATCCTTCAGTGTCTGATGAACATCCACAGATAGATAATTTCTACTCACTTTGCAACCTACATGGTTCCCAAAGGTGAAGATTATAAAAAGTGAGCTAGTAGACATTAAGGTAAGTATAAAGCTAGATGCTTCCATATATCAAATGGTGCTTTATGAACTAACCTATAGGTGCATGAACTATATGTATATGCATGTATATATGTATACATGTGCATGTATATACATATATAAGTGGATTATATATATGTCTTTATGTAAACATACAGTAATATGTATATATACATAAACAGAAATCAGATCTTATCCTAAAAATGATTTAAAGAAGTTAAAGGAGCAGTAAATTTCTCTTGTTGTTTTCATAGCCTTATTACCTCAGACAAAGCTCAGACATTTTTCTCTGGAAAAATTCCTATAAATTCACAGGAAAAAACCTGACTATTGTTTCATCTATTTCCTTTTTCATTAGTGAATAATAACAGGTTTTTCTGTCACTGAATCCTTATCTTAATTAGATTTTTTTCTTAATATTCTAAGTCCCTAGACCAAGTATAAGTCATTTTAGCAACTGATTTTTTTTAGCAACTGGTCTTCTCTGTCAAGTAACATTAAATTCAAAATGTCCTGTCTCAACCATAAGCATTCTGTGCTTAATTCAGGTTGTTTCTCTTTTCTGATGTGCACTGCAGTGAGCAGTTGTGCCTCATATTTGTTAGGCTACAATCTGGTTTGTAAAATGGCCACTGATGCACTTCTTTGGTGAGCCCTGGAGCCATTGTGAAGGGCTGGTTATTTCCACTAGTGCTGTACTGAGGCAGCCTGAGATGATTGGCCAGGTTCAGGAATTTGTGGAGCCAGTAGATCACCAATTCTCATCTGAAAGGAATATTTCAAACAGAAATCAGCAGGTGCTACAAATTTTTCGTTTTTCTTTTTCAGAGAATTGGTTCATCAGAACACTGCTAATTGACTTTTTTTTCCTCTAAACTACTGCATGTTGTACTGACATGGACTTGAATCAGATTATCCAGGACCAAGCAACTGTTTTAATATGTGGCATTAACTAAGGTACTTAACTTTCTTAAATATTAGTTTAATCATATTTAGTTCCTAGTCCTAAGACATAATGGTCTTTTAAAGACTAAATGAAGTGATTTATACAACTATAGAAAAGCTCATAATACTCAATAAATGTTTATTATTCTTGCTGATATTGTTACTACTATATCTTACATATTTTAATTTTAATTTTGTTTTTTAAATTAATTTTATTGGTACTCTTTTGATATACATAATAATCACATTCATCACAGGGAATTTGTACCTGTACATAATATATCTTGATTCTTCTTTTTTCCTCAGTTCCCCTCCCCTCTTTTCACCCTTCTTCTCCTTTTTTTTTTTTCTTTGTACTGGGAATCAAACTCAGGACCTCGTACTTGTCAGGCAGGCATTGTGCTGCTGATCTATACCCCCAGCCCCTTCTTCTCCTCCTTAAAAACTTCATTTCCATTTTTTCCCTTTTCTCTTCCTTCCCTTGCCCCTCCCCTTTCCCTTACTTCCCTTCCCATTTAAACATTTTTTTTCTCCTTCCCAATATCTATTATCCATTTGGTCCTTGTTTATACTTTCAGTTTCTCACAAAAGAGAAACAGTAAGATATTTAAACATGTGTGTCTGATTTATTTCACTTAAAAGTATGGTCTTAAGGTACATTCATTTACCTAAAAATGTGTCATGTTTATCCTTCTTTATGGCAGAGTAGTACACCATTGTGCATAAAAACCACATTTTCCTTATCCACTCATCAATTCATGGGCATCTGGACTGTTTCCAAGACTCAGCTAATACAAATTTTGCTGCATGGGTATGCATATATATAACTGTGGTATGCTTTTAACTCTTTCAGAAAGATACATAGGAGAGGAACAGCTGGCTCAAATGGAACCTCTAATTTTAGTTTTTTGAGGAATCTCCACACTTGTTCTACTAAATTATACTCCCAACAACAGTGGAAAAGTTTCTTTTCCCCAAAGCTTTGGTAGCATTTGTTATTGGTTGATTTCTTGATGAGCCATTCTTTCTGGAGTGAGATGGAATCTCAGTGTTGCTTTAATTTGCATTACTTGAATGCCCACTGATGGTGAACATTTTATATATACATATATTTCTTTTCTGCATGTACTTCTTTTTTTTTTTTTTGTGGGTACCGGGTGTCAACCTCAGGACCCCATGCGCCAGCAGGTGCCTGTGCCGCTGAGCGACATCACCGGCCCTTTCTTCGTATGTGTGTTCCGGGAGTCGAACTTGGGTGCTCACGCTTGCCAGGCAGGCGCTTACGCCACTCAGCCATCTCACCAGCCCTGCATGTACTTCTTTATCTGAAAGGTGTCTATTCATTTCATGTGTCCATTTTTGAATTGCGTCTTTAAATTTGGAGGGCCTGACGTTTTTGTGTTCTTTATACATTCTAGATCTTAATCCTTTGTCTGAAGAATAGCTGGTGTTATTCCCATTCTGTGCATTGTCTGTTCACTCTATTTGTGGTTTCTTTTGCATGATCATAGTTGTTGATTCTCTGTAATACTTCCTGTGCCATAGGGGTTTTGTTCATAAAGTCTTGGCCTATACTTATGTCTTCAAGAGTTTTACTTACTTTATCTTCTAGCAGATGAAGTGTTTCTGTTTTAATATTTATATCTTTGATCCATTTTGATTTTAATTTACCGCATTGTGAGAGATATGGGTCTAGGTTTAATCTTTGGCATGTAGAAAGCCAGTTTTCCCAGCACCATTTATTGAAGAGGTTATCTTTCTTCCTGTGTATGTGTTTGGAACCTTTGTCAAAGATAAGGTGGCTGAATGTGTTTGGAGTTGTTTCTGTATCTTCTATACTGTTCCATTGATCCTCATGTCTGGTTTTGTGTTTGCTTGTTTATTTGTTTTGTATTGATTTTTTTAACCAGTACCTTACTGTTTTTATTAAGGTAGCTTTGTAGTATAATTTCAAGTCAGGGATTGTGATGTCCCCTGCCTTGTCTTTGTTACCCACAATTGCTTTTGTTATTCTAGGTCGCTTCTCATTCCAAATTAATATTAGACTTGTTTTCTCTAGTTCTGTGAGTTATGCTATTCATATTTTGATCAAGATTTTATTAAATTGATATAACAGTTTTGGAAGTATGGGCATTTCAACTGTAGTGGTTCTGTCTATCGAAGAACAAAGGGATATCTTTCCATTTTCTGATGTCCTCTTCAACCTCCTTTCTCAGAGTACTGTAGTTTTCTATATAAAGGTCTTTTACTTCCTTCATTAGACTGATTCCTAAGAATTCATTTTTCTTGACACATTCTGAAAGGTGTTGATTCCCTAATTTCTCTCTCAGTGAGTTTATTTGTATATAGAAATGCTATTGATTTTTGACTGTTGACTTGTATCCTCCTATGCTATTGAATTTGATTATTAAATCTAGGATTCTTTGGTGGAGTTTTGGGGTCTTCTATGTATATTATCATGTCTTCAGCAAATAATGATAATTTAACTTCTTCCTGTGTTATCCTTATTCCTTTTATTTCCTTCTCTTGTCTAAGTGTTTGGGGATAATGTTACCAGAATTATCTTGAATAGGAGTGGTGACAGTGGGCATGCTTGCCTTGTTCCTGATTTTAGAGTGAAAACTTTCAGGTTTTGACCATTTAGTATGATGTTGGATGTTGGTTTGTCATAGATGGCTTTTACCAGATTGAGGTAAAGACGATCTATTCCAATTTTCTGTAGGGTTTTATCGTGAATGGGTATTGGACTTTGTCAAATGCTTTTTCTGCATCAATTGAGATTATCATGTGGTTTTTGTCCTTTGTTCTGTTAATTTAGTGCATTACTTTTATTGATTTGCATATGTTGAACCACCCTGCACCCTTGAGATGAATCCTACTTGGTCATGGTGTATAATCTTTTCAATGATTGGCTGAAATTTTTTTCCTAGTATATTTGTTGAGGATTTTAGCATCTATGTTCATTAAGGAGATTGCCCTATAGCTCTCTTTTTTGGTTGGATCCATCTCTGGTTTTGAATTAGGATAATACTTGCTTCCAGGAAAGAGTGTGAAAGTATTGTTACTCTATGAATTTCATTAAAAAGTTTGAAGAGTTTTGGCATTAGAACTTCTCTAAATTTTGTGTTGAATTCAGCAGCGAATCCATTAGGCCCAGGGCTTTTCTTTGCTGGTAGTTTTTTAATTGTTTCTTCAATTTCACTGACTGATATTGGGTTATTTAGAATTTTTATATCTTCTTGATTCAGCTTTGGGAATTTGTTTGTATCTAGGAATCTAACCATTTTTTCTGAGTTTTCCATCTTATTAGAGTACAGATTTTAAAGTACATATTTATGTTCTGGATTTCTGCAGGATCCATTGTGATTTCAACCTTTCATTCCTTATTGCATGGATTTTAGTCTTTTCTTTCTTTTTTTGATAAAGCTGGCTAAGGGTTTGTCTGTTTAATCTTTCAAAGAATCAATTCTTTGATTCATTAATTCTTTATATTGTTTTCTTAGTCTCAATTACATTATTTTCCATTCTGATATTTATAATTTCATCCCATTTAAGTGCTTTGGGTTTAGCTTGCTCTTCTTTTTCTAGAACCTTGAGGTTCAACATTAGGTTATTTATTTGAACTCACTGTTTTTCTTTTCTTTTTTTTTTTGTGGGTACCGGGGGGTCAACCTCAGGACCTCGCACGCCAGCAGGCGCCCGTGCTGCTGAGCGATATCACCGGCCCCTTTTTCGTATGTGGGTTTCAGGAGTCGAACTGGGGCCCTCATGCTTGCAAGGCAGGCGCTTAAGCCATTGAGCCATCTCACCGGCCCTCACTGTTTTTCTAATGGGGGAATTCACTGCTACAATTTCCCACAGAGGACTATTTTCATTATGTCCCATATGCTGTATTGGCATTATCGTTTAATTGTAGAAATTTTTAATTTCTTCTTTAATTTCATCTGTGGCCCTTTGATTATTCAGAGGGTGTTATTTAATCTCCATGTGTTTATGTAGTTTTCGTAGTTTCTTTTGCCATTGATTTCAAATTTCATTGCACTATGGTCTGATGAATATGTATGAGATTGTTTCTACTCTGGATTTACTTAAGCATGTTCTATGAGGTATTATGTGTATATTTTGGAGAAACCCTTGTGTGCAGCTAAGAAAAATGTGTATTCTGTTGTTGTGGGCTGAACACTCTATAGATATCTACTAAGTCCATTTGTTCAAAGGTTTGGCTCAGCTCTGATTTTTGGGGGGGTGGTTTTGTCTAGTTGATCTATTTGTGACAGTGGGGTATTGAGGTCACCCATTACAGTTGTATTAGTGCTGATTTGATTTTTCATGTTCATTAATGTTTGTTTTATGCAGTTGGGTGTACTGATATTTGGTACATATATTTATGATTTTCGTCTCTACTAGGATTGTTCCTTTAACAAGTATGTAGTGACCTTCCCTGTCTTTTCTTATGAGTCTTGGCTTGAAATCCACTTTGTCTCCAAATAGAAGAGCTACCTCTCGGGATGATGGTGTCTGTAAGTAAAGTCTGAGTCTGTGCTCTGCACATCCTCCATTGCCCAAAGACAGCAGTGTTGATGAGTAGAGAGTCTGCACTCTGTGCTTCCTCCATCACCCCAGGACAGTGTAGCCAGTGAGTAGAGTGTGAGTCTGTACTCCACCCTTCTTCCATTGTCTGCAGGACAGTGGTGCCATGAGAAGAGTCAAGAGGAGTGTAGATCCACACTCTGCACTTCCTCCATTGCCCTGGGATAGCAGTGCCTGTGAATGGAGTGTAGGTTCACAGTCTGTCCTTCCTCCATTGCCCCGGGATGGCTAGCCAGCAAGAGGAGTACTGCAGTGAAGGCAAGAGGAGTACAGCAGTGCTAGCGAGAGGAGTGACAGCAGTGTTGGCTAGAAGGGATATCCTGAGGAACAGACACCTCTTAGGAAAGCCTCAACATCAGTGATAACTCTATCTAACATTAGAAATCTAACAGCATCAACACAGAAAACAAAATAAAATAGGAAATAGAAATCAACAAGGTAAAAAAGCAAAATGCAATCGCAAATGTCCAGCCCACCAAGGACAAGCTCAGAACACAAAGAGATAGAGGAAATTGGAAGAGAAAAAAGGGAACTCTCTGAAATGATAGAAGCAGAAGTGAAAAAGCAAATGGAAGAGGCCGTAGAAAAAAATAATCTCTAAGGTGCAAGAAGAAATGACTATCAAAATAAAAGACATTAAAGCAGACACAGATAAACAAATACAGGAGCTCAGGAAATGATGGAAACCATGAATGCCACACATAGACAAGAAATGGAATCAATGAAACAGATCCAAACAGAAATGCAGGAGATTAGAAACTCCACTGAAAATATACACAGCAGACTGAGTGAAGGCGAGGATAGAAAATCAGATCTAGAGGACAGGAATGCAACTAGCAACCAGGAAAAGGAAGATATATAAAAATCATGAGACCATGAAAAATCAATCCAACAGCTACAGGATGAAGCAAAGAAGAGCAGCATAAGATTGATTGGAATCAGCGAGAAAGCTGGAGACAGTGCAAAAGCCATTAAAAACCTCTTTACAGAAATAATGGCAGAAAACTTCCCAAACATGGATAAAGAAATTGACATACAAATAAATGAAGCATTTAGAACTCCAAATAGCCACGACCAAAATAAATCTACACCAAGCCATATAATAATCAAGATTCCAGAAATTCAGCACAAGAACAAAATATTAAAAGGAGCTAGAGAAAAGAAACATATCACCTATAAAGTAAAGCTCATCGGAATCATGGCATACTTCTCAACACAAACTCTCAAATCAAGAAGAGCTTGGAGTGAAGTATTTCAAGTCCTAAAGGAAAACAATCTTCAACCCAGATTGATGTACCCTGCAAAACAATTTTTCAAAACTGATGGAGAAATAAGATACTTCCATGACAAAGAACAACTGAAGAAATTCATGACCACCAAACCAGCTCTACAGAAAGCTTTGAAAAACATATTAGAAAGAGATAACAAAGACCACAAACACAGGAACACCACAAGAAAGAAGCTGCCAGGCAGGGCAAGCAATTAAACAGAGCAGAAAAACAGGGAGCAAACAATAAGAAAACAACATGAAAAAGAAAAGCCAATTCATATCAATTATAACCATCAATGTAAATGGTCTCAACTCACCAATCAAAAGAAATGGACTGGCAGAAATGATCAGGCAGCAAGATCCAACCATATGCTATATTCGTTCAAGAAACATATTTAGGGCCGGTGAGATGGCTCAGTGGCATAAGTGCCTGCCTGGCAAGCGCCAGGGCCCAAGTTTGACTCCCGGAACCCACATACCAAAATAAGGGCCGGTGATAGTGCTCAGTGGCACGGGTGCCTGCTGGCACATGAGGTCCTGAGGTTGACCCCTGGTACCCACAAAAAAAAAAAAAAAAAAAAGAAGCATATTTAACCCAAAAAGAAATTCATAGACTAAAAGTCAAAGGATGGAAAACAATTCTCCATGCCACAGGAACCCAGAAAAAAGCAGGGGTAACTATTCTATTTGCAGACAATGTGACAAACTGATCAAAAGAGACAAAGAAGGTCACTACAAACTCATTAAGGGAAAACTCCGAGAATAAGAGATAACAATCATAAATATTTATGCACCAAACACAGATTCACCCAACTACATAAAACAAACATTAACTGACATGAAAAACCAAATAAATATTAACACATTTGTAGTGAGGGATCTTAATAGGTCAACTAGATAAAAAATCAACAAAGAAATGTTAGAATTAAACCAAGCCTGTGAATAAATGGACTTGGTAGATGTCTACAGAGTGTTCTACCCCAAAACATCAGAATACACATTCTTCTTAGCTGCACATGGGATGTTCTCCAAAATAGATCATGCATTACCTGACCAAACATGTTTAAGTAAATGTAAAGGGATTGAAATCATCCCATGTGTACTATCTAAACATAGCACAATGAAACTGGAAATCAACAACAAAGGAAACCACAAAAACTACATTAACACATGGAAATTAAACAATACCCTTCTGAACAACCAATGGGTCACAGAAAAAATTAAAGACAAAATTTTAAAGTATATACAATTAAATGATAATGCCAATAAAACATACCAAAACCAATGGGATGCAATGAAAGCAGTCCTACAAGGGAAATTTACAGTGATGAACTCACACTTCAGGAAAACAGAACAAGCTCAAATAAACAACCTAATGTTAAACCTCAAACTTCTAGAAAAAGAAGAACAAATCAAACCCAAATCTTGTATGATGGAGGAAATTATTAAAATCAGAGCAGAAATTAATGCAATAGAGACTAAGAAAACAATACAAGAAATCAATGAATTGAAAAGTTTGTTCTTTGAAAGAACAAATAAAATTGATAAACCATTAGCCAACCTCATCAAAAAGAAGAAAGAAAAAACACAAATTCAAGCAATTAGGAATGAATAGGGGGAAATCACAACAGATCCCACAGAAATCCAGGAGATCATCAATACCTACTTCAACAAGCTATATTCTAATAACATGGAAAACACAGAAGAAATGGACAGATTCCTGGACACAATCGAATTTCCAAAACCGAATCAAGAAGATATAAAAATTATAAATAAACAAATATCAGCCAATGAAATTGAAAATATAATTAAAAATTTACCAACAAAGTAAAGCTCAGGACCTGATGGATTCACTGTTGAATTCTACAAGAAATTTAGAGAACTAATGCCACTAATGCTGAATGTCTTTTTTTTTGTGTGTGTGTAGTGGGGGGTCGACCTCAGGAACTTACACGCCAGCAGGCGCCCATGCCACAGAGCAATATCACCGGCCCCTTTTTCGTATGTGGGTTCCAGGAGTCGAACTTGGGCCCTCGTGCTTGCTGGGCAGGTGCTTAAGCCGCTGAGCCATCTCACCGGCCCTGAATGTCTTTAAAGAAATTGAAAGGGGAGCAGTACTTTCAAAGTCATTCCTGGAAGCAAGGAATTCCAAAACCAGACAAGAACCCAACCAACAAAGAAAACTACACGCCAATCTCCCCAATGAACTTGATGTAAAAATCCTTAACAAGATACTGGCAAACAGAATGCAACAAATCATCAAGAAGATTATACATCATGACCTGGGATTCATCCCAGGGAAATGCAAGTGAGTAAATATAATATACTATATGACCAGAACCAAAGACAAAAGTTGCAGAAAAAGCATTTGACAAAGTCCAATGCCCATTCATGATAAAAACCCTACAAAATATTGGAATAGAAGGTCTTTACCTCAATCTTATAAAAGCCATCTATGACAAACCAGCAGCTAATAATATACTAAATGGTCAAAAACTGAAAGCTTTCACTCTAAAATCAGGAACAAAACAAGGATGTCTACTCCTATTCAAGGTGATATCCAAGGATATCAAAACTCCTATTCAATATTGTTCTGGAAACATTAGCCAGGGCAATTAGATAAGAGAAAAAAAAATAAAAGAAATAAAGATAGGAAAGGAAGAAGTTAAATTATCATTATTTGTAGATGACATGCTACTCTTCATAGAAGACCCCAAAAACTCCACCAAAAGATTTAATAATCAAATTCAGTAACATAGCTGGATACAAGTCAACACTCAAAAGTCAATAGCATACATGTACACAAGCAACAAACTCAGAGAGAGAGAAATTAAGGAAAACACACCCTTCAAATAACATCTTAAAAAATGAAATACTTAGGAATCAATCTAACAAAGGAAGTAAAATATTTCTACAATGAAAATTACAGTACCCTAAAAAAGGAGATTGAAGAGGATATCAGAAAATGGAAAGATATCCCTTGCTCTTGGATAGGAAGACCCAACATAGTGAAAACGGCCATACTCCCAAAACTGCTATACAGAGTTAATGCAATCCCAATCAAAATACCATTAACATACCTCGCAGATCTAGAGAAAATATTCCTAAAATTCATTTGGAACCAGAAAAGACCTAGAATAGCAAAAGCAATAATAGGCAACAAAGGCAAGTCAGGGGAGATCACAATCCCAGACCAGAAATTATACTACAAACTATAGTGATAAAATCAATTTGGTATTGACAAAAAAAAAACAGGCCTGAGGATCAGTGGAACAGAATAGAAGATGCAGACGCTTATCCAAACACACTCAGCCACCTTATCTTTGACAAAGGAGCCAATATGCTCACTGGAAGAAAGATAGCCTCTTTAACAAATGGTACTGGAAAAACTGGTTCTCCACATGCTGAAGACGAAAACTAGACCCATGTCAATCACCATGCACTAAACTAAAGTCAAAATGGATCAAACATCTAAATATTAAAACAGAAACACTAAATCTACTGGAAGACAAATTAGGTAGAAATCTTGAAGACATAGTGGAAGGCAGACGGTTTATGAATAAAACCCAAACTGCATGGGAAGTACTTAAAGAATCAACAACTGGGATCTCATCTTATTGAAAAGCTTTTGCACATCAAAAGAGTGAAAAGAAAACCCAGAGAGAAGGAAAAAATTTTAGCCAACTGCCTCTCAGAGGACTTCTACCTAGAGCATATAAAGAATTGAAAAAAATCAGACCCCCCAAATCCAAAGACCCAATCCAAAAATGGGCATCTGAGATGAATACACACCTCTCAAGTAAAGAAGTACTAATGGCACATAAATATATGAAAAAATGTTCAATATCACTGGTCATTCTAGAAATGTAAATTAAAACAACACTGAGATTCCATCTCACCCCAGAAAGAATGGCTATGTTCAAGAAATCAACCAGTAACAAATGCTGGTGGGTCTGTGGGAATAAAGGAACTCTTCTCCACTGTTGGTAGGAGTGTAGACTGGTCCAACCACTGTGGAAATCAGTGCGGAGATTTCCCAAAAAACTAGGATTAGAGGTCCCATTTGCCCAGCTATTCCCCCTCTGGGTATTTTCCCAGAAGAACTGAAAATATCATACCATAGTGATATATGTGCACCCATGTTTATAGCAGCACAATTTATAATAGTTAAGTCTTGGGAACAACCCAAATGCCCATCAACTATGGAATGAATAAAAAAGATGTGTTTTGTTTTGTTTTGTTTTGTTTTGTATAATGGAGTACTACTCAGCCATAAAGAAGGATAAACTGGAGACTTTCATAGGTAAATGGATAAACTGGAGACTTTCATAGGTAAATGGATGCAACTTGAGACCATACTCATAAGTAAAATAAATCAATCCCTTATGTGTAAAATCATATTGTCTCACTCCTGTGAGAAAGTGAACAAGTAAATAGGATCCAAAATGTATAATAGATAATGTGAATTGGGAAGAAACTGTTCAAAAGAAAAGACAAACTGTGATGGGGGCAATGGGAAAGGAATAAAGGGAAAAAGAAAAAAATATATATGTATGCACAAGATAGTTAAGATAGTTATACAGCCAGCTTCTCTTAGTTCCTTGAAAATTATGTTTTGAGCTAATATTGTTTGGACAAGTTATCATGCCTGTATCTTGTGCTCTGAATGACTACTGTGAAGACAATATGCAATGTATCAACTATTGTAATTGTTCTACTAACCTATTTTGAAACTTGGTTTCATTGTTTGTTCATCTCTTTTCTCTTAAAAATAAAAAGATCTACCTCTGCATTTTTCTTGCTTCCTGTCACATGGAGTATTGTTTTCTATCCTTTGACTTTCAGTCTATGAATTTCTTTTTGAGTTAAATATGTTACTTGTATGCAGCGTACTTTTGGATCTTCTTTCTTGATCCATTCTGTCAATTTGTTTCTTTGGACTGGTGAATTGAGGCCATTTACATCGATAGTTATAACAGTTACATATTGACTTATCCTTGTCATTTTATTTACCTGCTGTTGATTCTTTTTCCTTCCTCTCTGTATAATTGCTTGTCTTGCCAGGTGTATTCATTCTACTGGTATTCATGAAGTTGTTGCTTTCATTGTCTTTTTTTTTAGAATACCTTTCTGAACCCTTTGGAGTGTTGGTTTGGTGGTCCTGAATTTCTTCGGGTTTTCTTTATCATGAAAATATCTTATTATTTCAACAATTTTGAAAGATAGTTTTGTGGGGTACATCAATCTGGGTTGGAGGTTGTTTTCTTTTAGGGTTTAAAATACTTCATTCCAAGATCTCCTTGACTTAATGGTTTATGTTCAGAAGTCTGGTGTGATTCTGATGGTCTTTCCTTTATATATGAGTTGTTTCTTTTCTCTAACATCTTTTAATATTCTATTCTTCTGTTGAATTTCTGGAATTTTTTTTTTGTAGGTACTGGGGGTCGACCTCAGGGCCTCGTGCACCAGCAGGTGCCCGTGCCACTGAGCAATATCACCAGCCCTTTTTTCGCATGTGGGTTCCGGGAGTCTAACTCGGGCCCTCGCGCTTGCCAGGCAGGCACTTACGCTGCTGAGCCATCTCACTGGCCCGTGGAATCTTGAGTATTGTATGCCTTGGTATAGTTTATTTTTTTAATCATGGCTAATTGGACCTCACTTTTCTGTATGTCAAGTTCTTCTTTCATGCTTGGGAAGTTTTCTGCAACTACTTCTTTGAACAGGTTTTTGTGTGTGTGTGTGTGTGTGTGCCGTTTGTGTTATCTTTTGAATTTCAGTGATTCTGATCAATCTTACATTATTCTTTCCATTGTATGGCAGATGTTTGGATTGATTTTTTGTGATCCCTTGCTATTTTTAAGAAGTCTTTCATTTGGTGGTTGCTAACTGCAAACCTATCTTTTAGATGTGATATGTTGTCTTCACATTGTTTGATTCTGCTGCATATACTTTTAATAGAACTTTTAATCTCCTGGATATGTGTTTGAATCCAGTACTTTCCTATGTTGGGCATTCATGGTTTCCATCACTTTCCAAAGCTCCACTATTTTTTTTTTATCTGTATCTACTCTAGATTCACTAAACATATCCTTCATTATGGTCATCATCTCTTTAGTTATCTGAGAAATTATTTCTGATTTGTTTTTTCTAGAGCCTCATTCATCTGCTTTGTTACTTCAGGTGCTATCATTTCAGAAAGTTCACCTGGGTGGCTTTTGATTTCTTCCACCTCAGTGCCCCCTGGATTTGCCTTGCTTCTATGTCTTTCTTCTCATTTTATATTTTTTTAAATTTTGTTTTCTGCTTTGGTGTTTGCAAATTGACTATGGCAGGTAGCTTTATTACTAGTATCAAGACCTCTTTAGGAAATAACTACTTTTCAGAGATGTCTTCTAGGTGTAGCTGGCTTTTGGCTTTTGAGCCTGTCTCAAAGACCTGGCTCTTCAAGTTACTAGGGATGAGAAGTTGCTGCCTATTTGGACTAGCACCCAGTTCTTTGTCCCTGGAGTATGGTATTGTTTATGACCTCCCAGACAATCTTAGTATTTGCATACAAGGAAAAACAATTGATCAAAATAAATACATCACCTTGGCTAAATTATTACAATCAGTAAAAACAATACCATCAAGCCCAGTCTAGACAATGACAAACTGTGGTAACTCTTAGTTTGCTACCTTTAACCATATGTACATTATTTGTTGTTATATAACAAAATCTAAAAAAAAAAATCAGAAAATTATATTCCCTTAGTAAATATCTCCTCAATAGAGTGATTTTACTCTCAGGGGAGAAAGTTTAAAAGGGATAAGAGGAAATATTAGCGAAATAAAAGAGAAGAAAGAGATTAGAACAAGCCTGAAGGACAAAGGAAGATTACCCATGCTTTAGAAAACTGGTAAAGAAGACAAGAGAGAGAGAGAAAGAAGGAAAAAATAAAAATAAGATCTAAACAAAGCAAAATAAAACACTAAAAATAATCTTCGCACTCATGAAAAGACAAAGAAAATCAAGATAAAAGAAAAAAACAAGAGCAAACCGAAAAAAAGAGATTTCTCTGTTATTTCAAGCCTGTGGTTATCTTCTGGGATCTACAGATTTGTGGTAGTATCCAATTCAGGGTGTGTCTCCTCTGTTACTCATAGACAAAGGAGGTAGAGAGAGCCCAGATCCAAGCAAGCCTGCAGTAGGGATAGGGCAGGGTGCTCATTCTGTTCAACTCAATAAAAGTTCAGGCCGATCCTGGCCTCTGGTTGTGGAGTTTGGATCTGAGTTGTTCAGCCCACAGCATTCTGGGTGTCTCTTGCTGGCCTGAGCTCTGCTCCCTAAGCCTGGATGTACCCCACATTTGTGCCTAACATCACCGGGATGCCTGGAGGAAGCCAACCTACAGCTGCTCTGAGTCCTGGGTTCAGTTGGTCTATCACTAAAATGGCTTCTGGCTAAGTATTCTCTTCAGGAGAATCTTGGACTGGAGTCACTACCTGTTGTAGGTCACAGCATCCACTGCTCTGTTTCACTGGAGTGTTTTTCCCTGGGCCTCTAGAGTCACCCACCTTCACTGTATCTCTGTAGATTTGAGCCTCCTCTTTCACGCTGTGAGCTGAGAGTCAGGGAGAAAGTGTAGTTTACCATCTCCTTTTTCTGTGTTGAGATCTGTCTCTTCACTTTCCCTGTGGGGTCCAATTCTCTCTTCAGATCCTTCCTGGGTCCCAGGGATCCACCTCCTTCCTCCTTTCCTTTGCCAAGTTCTTACATTTCAGTGTCTTGATTCTGAATCTCAGAGGCTGATTTGCTCCTGTTTACCTCTCCACTGTTCTTAATTTTGAAGAAAATAAATTTTTACATACACTCCCATCATTGCTTACAGGCAAATTCTTATTTTATCATTAAACAAGTATTGAAATATGCCCTTCAACAATTTAATAATAGGTAAATCTGACAATATGGAGTCAATTAATGCAATAGAGTAAAATAGTTTTAGGAAGGAAACTGTTACTTATAAGTGGTTTCTCTACTTCATGCTTCTGCAGAAGTAAAGGACCTTCAAAGCTAGATATATATAATTTCTCCTTATCCTCACTTTTAGCAGCAGCAAAACACTTGTTACAGATCTCTCCTTTAGCTAAAGGTGTTCACCACATGCTCATTTATTTTTTTCACTTAAGTATTAAGTAAATGTTACATTTGCAACAGGCTCAGAATCTTGGGAAATAAAAGATAACAACAATAACAACTAAAATCAAGTGAACATTCACAAAGATCCAGGCACAATTTCAAGGGGTTTACAATGTATGTGAGATAGGTACAACTATCATCTCATTTTTCAAATAAGAAAACTAAAGCTCAGTTCAAGTGAATAGTGGAGCCAAAACTTAAACCCAGGAAGTCTGCTTTTCTCAGCAAAAATCAGTTGCATACACACTTGAAAGAACTCCAAGCTGTTACTCACATCATTAGTCCCTTTCTTCACCTACAATCTGGCACTAGCCCTATACTTATCTTCTGAGAAATGAAAAATATATACAAATAATTTTCAAAATATACCAAGGAAGAAATGATGCAGTATATACAATAAATACTAAATTCCAATTACTCCTAAAATTCCAAAGAGCTATCTAGAGGAAAGAAGGTCATTATCCCATGTTGATTTTAACTCATCCCTTTGATATAGGGAAATAAATGTAACTCCCAACGTGCTAGATGTCAGATATGCTGAGTTCATGTTCCCTAAAACTGAAGAATGAATTATAAGAAACAACAGAGGTTAAGAGTAGGAAATATTTATTGAAAGAGAAAGATATAACTCCTGAGGGGACCCAAAAAATGGGTTGTCATAGATCCCACTTTACAGAGGAAGTTTTATGAAGCAATATCACAACGCGAGTAAAAAATCATGAGGTGGGTGTAATGTGGGACAAAACTATGATTAACCAATAAGATGATAAGTTTAGCCACTTAGGTGATATTGATCTAATGGGACAGCAGGTCATGTAGCAAATGTACAGAGAAGGAACAAGGGCTTTTTTAGGAAGAGATGAATCAGTGGCTCTTGGTCACCCACTGGGGTGACTGATGTTAATTTATTATTCATCTCTTAGGTAAACATGTAAGTCTGGTAATTTTGTCTTTATCTTGAGGCCTGGCCTCCAACTGATGTGCCTCTGGCCACAGTTGTAATAATGTGTTTTCATCTTCTCTATTGACTCCCCTGAGGGCCTATCCTTGTCTTACTGCCTATAATGTTTTTACCTAGCTTAGCAGTCTATAATACCATGATCATACATGCAATAATGTGTGTGTGTGTGTGTATGTGTGGTCACAGAAAATGAAGTGACAGTATTATGTTTGACAATAAGAAGTCATCCCTGGACCAAAGAAATATAACCCCTACCTTTACAGGGCACATGGGTTGAGCATTTAATTAACTACACAAGTAACCAACTAAAAATTATTGAAATAAATCTCAATAATTTATCAAGGTTTCCGAGCCCTGCTAAATTATGGCTCAAACATAGTATAAATGAACAAAAGTGCTTTGTCTACCAGTCAGAAAAGCAGTGAAATGTATTCATTTTGTAAAGGATGTCACATAACATGTTGGGATCAGAAACAGAATGAACCACCAAAATATGTGATAATTGTGAGAAGATATATATTTTTTAGCAGGAAGGTAAAAAACATCAACATCAAAGATAGTACTTAGAAGCTATCTGAGAAACTGTCTAGGAAGAGATCTCATTAACATCAGCTTCCTTCTAACCACAAATAATCCATTTACCTTTGAATTATCAGGGAAAAAGCCAGCTGCAGTGGAAACATTTTTGCCTCATCCGTTTTAGGAACTTATGCCTGAGGCCCTTATATCAAGAAGCAGAATAGGAAAACACGTACACATGTATTTACTCTGAGTTTCACATGACATGGAAGACTTCATAAGGAAATAAGAACCCAGAAATGGGCAAACCTGAGTATTTTATGCTAGGTTTGGTGAAAAGTGGACAGTTGTAGAGAAATACAAAGGGCAAAACTTATGAACTAATGGCAATAAAGTTGGGACCATTTAGCAAGAAGAAAACTGTTCAGATTCTTTTCTGTGTCCCTTCAGTTTTAGAGATAATGAGGTTTTTATTAAGACCTGCTTCAGGGGAAAAACAAAAAGTGTATAATATGAACAAAATGCCCTTGAATACTTCTAACTCAATGTAAAAAGAAAAGAAAAATAAGGGAAAAAGAAAAGTATGTCAAGATATCAAGTGGAAAACTACAATATAGATCCAGTTAGTAACTCTTCAAAGGGCTCCTACAAGTGCTCTCCTGGAATCCTGTAGTGAGATATAAAACTCTAAAATGGTGCCATAGAAGCTTTTGCAGTGATGGGAATGTTCTATATCCACATGCTTAATAGGATAGGCACTAGCACCATGAGGATATTGAACTCTTGATATGTGGCTACTTCAATAAAGGAATAGAAATCATTTTATTTCAGTTCATTGAAATCAGATTAAAATTGCCAAATGTGACTATCAACTACTATACTGGGCAGTTCTAGATTAATAGGCAACTGTTATGGAAGGATGTCTTGGATGCCAAATCTCAACAATTGATCTGCAGTCATCCCAACCAAACTCTGAAATAAAGAGATGGGAAAATCATGTTGATATCATAAAAAATTATTTTTATACCTTGAAGGACAGCATATTACCTTTTGAAAAATCTCTTTGAATTGAAATATTTAATGAAAATAAACCTTCAAATGAAATAATTTAAATATTTTTAAAATGTCTTAAAGTCCAGTGCAGTACTACCTGGTTGTCAGGTCAACTTCTAGGAGGCTCAGGAACAAAAAGATGTCACCTGTGACTCTAGTATTGGCAGTGCTGCCAGAGCTGTGGATGACTGAGGTATTCTACTGACCAGTATTCTTTTAATTCCACAAGTATGAGCAGGAAATGCTGAAGAGAAGTGAGAAAGTAAAGTGATAAATGGGAATGGGAGAGGTGAGATTATATACTAATACAGAGCCACATTGGTCAAAGCAGTTATATTTCCATGCAAGTATGTGCACTGCTGCCAACTCTACCACAAGTGAACACTGTAGACCTCTTACCAACATGCAAAAGTTTATTTATATTAAGTCCTAAAAGCATCATTCTTCTTAACATTATCATGCAGTTGCTAAAGATGGGTGAAATTAATACTATGGATAGAAGAGTGTGATCCCTCTGCGGTAGAAACAAAAAGATCCTTAAGATTTCCAGGTAACCCAACCAGGGACCCCTCAGCCAATGTGCAATCTCTCTTAAGGGGTGTGAGTGTTTATGTGGGAAGTAATCACTTTAATTTCAAACTACGTTGCTCTCTATTTCCTGCTCTTTAGCGGGGGGTCTTTCACCTGTTCAGAGGTAACAATACTCTAAACTAAAAAGGGTATTTCCAAGTCTCTCCTAAAAGTGACAGAGCCAGAGCCCTCCCACAGGGCTGGGTTCCCCTTGCCTACCATTCATGGGCAGGCAGCTCAGAACCACTTCCATCTTCTGCCTCCAGCTGTGTTGGCATAACAGAAAGTCAAATGTGCTGCAACAAGCTCCAACCCTGAATTTATTGTAAAAGCCACCATTTCTATTTCATTTGGCTAGTAAACAATCTCATACTATTAGGATGGTTAATTATAAATAACAGTCTAGCCTCTTTTAATTCAAATTTACATTTATTCAGAGCCTTTTTATGAGACTAGAATTAAGAAACAAAAAGCATTAGGAATGAATAGAAATGGACCACACTATTCAAATAGAAAAACCTCAAAAGCTAAGCATTAAAGTGTGCCTAAAAAGTAAAAGTACTTTCCACTTTGAAAGCATTTTTTCCTGTGCTATTCTGAAACTGCAATACCACTGCTAACTCCTCTACCATTCCTGAGCTATAAAAATGTTATCAATGTTATTTTGACAATTAAGTCTATCTGCAGAAATATGTACAGTTGATGTTATACAGTAATATTTTAAAATAAATAAGAACACTTGAGGAAATTCATTAAAGTTACTTATTATTTATTGTGTACAAGTTATGGGGCTAAATGCCATAGGGCAGCAATTTTGGAAATTTTGATTGCAAAAATATATATATATATATGTTTTCAGCCTTGCATGGTGGCACACACTGAAATCGTAGTACTCTGGAAGGCTGAGGCAAGAGGTAAGGATATAGCTCAGTGCAAGACCCTAAGTTCAATCACCAGTATCACAAGAAAAATAAAAATACATTTAATATTGTGACACAGTGGATGCTTAACAATATACTTATATAAATTAAGTGAAAATTCATGAAATAAAACTTAATAAATGTAATGCAGTATTCACTGTCCTGTTCTAGTCAGCAATTTATAATGCTTTATTTCATACAAAATGGTTAGCTCATTAAATTAATGTAAAAACCCAGTAATCAGTTGAAATCTGCACTGTGGAAAACAACATTAGAGATGGAAAACTAAATCACCCTCCATTTCCTGTCCTTAAAGAGTTTATGATCCCACAGCACAGATAAGACAAAAAAGACAGTAGGAAGAAGGAGCAGGAGGAGGGTGGGGAGGAGGGGAAGGGGGAGAAAGAGAAGGGAACAAGAAAGGAGGAGGAGTGGGAGGAAGAGGAGAAGGTGAAAGGAGGAGGGGGATGAGGGGGAGGAGAAAGGAGAGGGAGGAGGAAAAGGGGAAGGAGAAGGGAGAGGATGGGAAAGGGGAGAAAAAGAGAAGGAAGAGGAGGAGAAGGAGGAGGGGAAAAGAAAGAGGAGGAGGATGACAAAGGACAAGGAAGAGGAGGAAGGCACCTTGAGAGTTTAAAATGAGATAGAGGTTACAATAAAAGAACATTACAGACACATACAAATGGATAAAAGCTGAAAGAGGCCAATCACAATCAGGCACAAGGAAGTTTTAATGGGTAAACTGATGTTTATGATGGAAGTTAAAAACAGGCAGTATTTTGAGAAGAAGGTATACAGATGGGTAGAAATCTTGTTCCAGGTGGAGTTCACAGCATGGACCAAGCCTTACAGATGAATAGGAAAGTGGGGAGTCACTGGATTTCAGAAACAGCAATTCATCCATTTTGGCTAGAAAATAGTATATAAAACAAAATAATAGATAAGATTTTTGCAAAAAAAAGGGAACTTGGGTGTTAAAGTGGATTTATTTTAAGATTCAGTGGGCTGTGAGGACAAATTAATGGTACTCATCCATCCATCCAACTATCCATCCATCCAACAAGAGTTGATTAAGCTGCAAGGCACTTTACAAGGTGTGAGGAAAAAAAAAGTAGAAAATGGTCTTTACTGTGTAGGAATAGAAAGTATACTATGACTATATGAGACTAGAATATGCCTCCTCAATATATGCCTCCTTGGCATATGGTTTATTTTGATCTGATTCTATTGAGAAACTATGGACACAGGAGAAGCTCTGGAAATGGCTACAAGTCACTCTTTTGAAAGAAAAATTTACATTTATAAAGGAAATCTCCATTTGTAAAAGTGTTTCCCTCTCTGTATCAAGAAGAGAAGGAAACTAAATCCCTAGGACTTACCGGTGGAGTAAGTGTCACTTTCAAGCTGCTTTTCCTTTAAAGACCTGGTCTTCATCACCACATCCCTTCCCCATATGCTCGTTTCAATAAGTGGGTGATTGTATTTAAGTCTACTTAAAGGCCACTCTTTGAGGTTTCCTAAATCCTTGGTGTCTCCCAGGTATACACAAGGATAGTTAATAAACTTGTTTTTCTCTTGTTAATCTATTTTATGTTACAGGGTTTTGTCCCAAATAAGAACTATGAAGGGAGAGACAGAATTATTATTTTCTTCCCAAAAATTGTTTATGTTCTTCTAAGAAATACAAATCTATTCAAAGATTAGCAATAACATAAGTCATTTAAAAAAAATAATCAGCAGCCTCTTGCAGAACTTCAAGCTATAAGATACTAACAGCAGGGAAACCAATTATGAGATGTAAAAGATTAATTGTCTAATAAGTTCAAAGGTAAAATATGATCGTTTCTGTAGGTTTGCATATTTTAGCTGTGTTGGTCAAACTTCCTTTGTCCTCCCTTTACAAAGTAACTTCCATGAGTTTGGCAGGGACCCATATTCAAGATCAGCTCAGTATTGCTCAATCTTGATGTACTTACTCACATAACCATCTGCCCACCCTCTGCCACTCATTTATTTATTTAATATCATACATTTACGTATATTTCTTTTGTCTGACAGGTCATATTTTAGTACCATTATAGCATCATTTTTGCCAGTAAAAATTTCAATCTTGTCTGCAGAGAACATACACTTCCTCTTGTCTATTATTTTCCATGTTTCACTATTTCTTTCATGGTGGATTTTTATTGACATAAAAGCTAGGTTATGAAATTATTAAGCAAGCTTCTAATAGTTCACTTCACCATATACGAGGCTCTTTCTATCCAGTAAGCTTTACATTTCCCAATGCGGTAGGTACGACAGTAACACGTGTTCCTGCAGTATGGGGAAACACAACCTTATTTTTTAGCTCCCTCATTTATGTTAGGGGTGATTATTATCTATTTTTCTCTCACCTCTATTGAGTGATTTTTCTCTTTCATTTTAAAACAAATACCTTTATCCCTTTTTACGTGGGATAGTTGTATTGGGTCATAAAAGGTGACACTTAGTATCAGAACAACCTCACATATTTGCCTAATAATCCCTTTTAAGTAATCTGGCCCATTGTTAATGGCTTTTTTTTAAGCCAGTCATACATTCAGAATCAAAATTAGCATCTAAATGAGGATGTTTTAAAACGCATGCCTAGGGGTTGAGGGTTTCACCTTTTTTATAGTTTGCCATGTTAAATTATGTAAAATAGAAATGGTATTTTAGTATTTAATGAGCTAATGCAGAACCTATTGAGACTGTCACCCATCCCCCAACTCTTCCTTATATATCCCACAAAATGCCTTTTAAGGTATGAGAAATGGCTGTGAATTTTCAAGCATGTGTTAGAATGTGGAAAACCCTTTCCTTTGCAATGACTACCCCATTTCAAAAGCAAGGTATTATAAGATAAATGATAGATGTTGGAAATCTAGATTTATCAATTTTTATCTAATGCTGTTGTGCACGATAAAGTAAATTTAGCATTGGTTTTTCTAGAAAAAATTATTATGATTTAAATCATGCTACAATACCATTTCAATTAACAATGAATGTTTCATGAGTTGAATCAAGAAATGAAGACATAAGCAGAAGAAAAAGGAAATACCCATTTAAAGTACCCATATACAAAAAGAAATATTACCAGTTAAATTATCACTATAACAAATAAATGTGTAATGTATAATATTCAGAAATGGGCATATTTTAGCAGAATATCATAAACATTTCCAGAAAATTAGATCTATTAGCTTACAGTTTAGTCAAATAAATGAAGGAGGAGTTCCATCATTTTAAGCCATTTACAAATAGATAAGGCCAGCTGGGCATGGTGGCACACGCCCATAATCCCAGCACTTGGGAGGCTGAGGCAGGAGAATTGCCATGAGTTCGAGGCCAGCCTGGGTTACATAAGTGAGTTCAAGGCCAGCCTGGACTATATGATACCCTGTCTCAAAACAACAACAACAACAACAAAAATAATGAACATAAAACCATAAATAGATAAGGCCAAATACAGCAAATATAGGGATTATGGTATAGAAAAGGGAAGAAGAGGATGATGAGATGACCTGATAACTGGTTCTCTCTGTAATCTCAAAGATTCTGTTTCTATGGTATAAAAGATGAAAGTAGAATTTCTATGTGGGATTTGATGGTGAAGATGATGATGATGAATTTCCATTTAAATAATAAACCTATCTTGAGAGGAACATTCTACAAAAAGTCTACATATATCAAAATAAGAGATTTGCAAGCTATAAACATCACTAACGTGGAATTTCAAAGGTGATTATTTTCTTCTATTTTTCCTGTTTCTTGGGCCATGTTTGTTCCGTATAATCCACTCCCTCAACTCCCTACAAATTCTCTCCAAGACTCATACTTTTTTTTTTTTTTTTGTGGGTACCGGGGGGTCGACCTCAGGACCTCGCGCGCCAACAGGCACCCGTGCCGCTGAGCGATATCACCGGGCCCTTTTTCATATGTGGGATCCGGGAGTCGAACTCGGGCCCTCGCGCTTGCAAGGCAGGCGCTTATGCCACTGAGCCATCTCACCGGCCCAAGACTCATACTTTTAAACTAACTTCTTACTCACTTTACAGGATATACCGCACTTTTCATGTAAGTACTGAGTAGAAAACTGAAGCACATGATACTATCTTCATAGATAGTATCACATTTCACTTCCTCTTGTTAACAATTTTTATTTAAAATATTTCTCATTTTAAAGTATTTTCAGTATATCGTTAAACCACTGTGTTTTGAAAAAATGAACAAAATATGCAGTGTTGTCAAAGTAAAAATTAAAAATATTTTCTTCATGTCGCTAATGACTTCACAGAGATGGCTGCTGACAATTGTTTGTTTGGTATTCTTTGGCTTTGCAAATACTCCCATGTATACCTATCAGTGTATATGCTATTTTTTAACATAGCTTTTATTAGATCTCTGTTGGTAAATATTTTAGTTGGTTCCAATGTTATATTAGTTATATTATTACATGTGGTATTGTAAATATCATTTTGCATTTCAGTATAAGTTGAGTTAAATATAAATTATTTGCTGAGTTACATCTCTGATATCCATATCCAAAAGTTTGAACCAATGTCCCAAACATATGTAAAACTTTTACATCTTCACCAAAAGGGAATCAAAGTTATCAATCTTTTAAATCTTTGCCAGCCTAATATTCTAAATTTATTTATTCTTGTATTAATTTGTGTTTTTCTATTATGTGTGGCACATTTCTCTTCTTCCTGTTCATTACTTGCATCTCTTCTTCTTTGAACAGCCTTATGTAGATGTTGACCAATCTTATTGTTGGTTTCTTATGTGTGAGTGTCACTTGTATAATATGTGCATTGGCCATTTGTGTGGCAAACATTTTCTAAAATGTTGTTTTCTTTTTGCTTTTATTATTTAGAGTTTTCATACATACAACTTTAATAGTCTTCTGTGCATTTGTGATTTTTTATTTTGCATGTCACAGAATGTGTGGGTATTGTTTTAATTTGCAATAGAATCAGTTCTTCCTCACTGCTACCATAGTTTTAATTTTTCTGTAAAAGTAGCAGGCTGTACTATAATTTTGTTTCCACGAATGATTGTGAATTCTAGTAGGGCAGTGATTGTGCCATCTTCATTTTTGTATTCTGGTTAGCAGAAAACACAAAATATCATGGCATATAAATAGTAACTCATAAATGAATAAGTAAATGAATGCACATAAATAAATGATTGAAGAAAAAGATTTGAAATTTAGTACCAGCCATAATCATTCTGAAATGAATTTATACCCTTATTATATAAACATCTCACTTTCAAAATCATAGAAGTTTTAATTCCTAAAATTTACTATTATTTAAATGATTATTATGTTTTTGCCACAGGGTCTCCCTATGTAGTTCAGGATGGCCTTGAACTTGCTACGTTTTTCCACTAAATCTTTTCTATATCTCCAATTTAAATTTATTTTTGCTTGTTTCATTTTACCATAACTATTTATCACTATACAAGTCATGTAATCATGTACTCAGCATCTGTTTATTTTAGGAGATATAGCATTTTATTAGTCAAAATGCTTTGCTGGCCAGTGGCAGAACTTGAACTAAGTTTTTTGAAATGGCAAATACTGTCTTGATAAATCTATTCCAATCAATGCCTTTTTTTTGTGGGTACCAGGGGTCAACCTCAGGACCTCGCATGCCAGCGGGCACCCATGCCACTGAGCGATATCACCGGCCCTTTTTTCCTGTGTGGGTTCCTGAAGTCGAACTCAGGCCCTCGCGCTTGCCAGACAGGCGCTTACGCCACTGAGCCATCTCACTGGCCCCCAACCAACGCCTTTAAAAGTGGGGATGCAGCTTACTTAGGAACAGAAACCAAGAGCATGAAGCTGTTATGTCTGTCAGTTCCTGTCCTAGTCCACTTCCACTGCTGTCAGTTCTTTCTCAGACTGGAAGCATGGTCATTTATAGCTTTTTAGGTCCTTTATCCTCAAAGCTTATTTGCCAGAGGAATAAAGACTTTGCCTTCCAGTTCTTCATCAAAACACAAAACAACAACAAAAACAAACAAAAAAAAAAAAAAAATTGAGGGAGGGCAAGAGAGAGAGAGCCAGAGAGTGAGAAAGCCAGAGAGAGAATGATTATTTCCCAGGTATAAGTCAAATGTGTGACTATGGTGACAAGATACAATGATTGATGAAAATGGGCCCTGTGATTATTGAGGAGTAAGATTCTGTTATAAAAAAATAGTAAAGGAAAATAGTAAATATCTCACCAAGTGTTACCAGCTCTGAACTTTTGTCAGACAGACCTCAATCTTAAAATGCTTCGTGACTTAACAACTCTGAGCTTCAGGTTCTTCATCTATAAATGATGATAATAGTACACATCTTAAAAGATGTTATAAAAATTCAATAACATAGGTGAACTACATAGATCACTGTTAATAATCTTAGCTATCATCCTCCTCCTCAATTTCTTTTTCACTATTATGATTACTAATAATCTGAAAGAACTTGCAGAAATTGAAGTATATTTTTTAAAAAACTAATTGAGACAACTAAACAGAAGGAAGTGGTAGACAGTTTTAGCCATAAAAGTGTATTATAAAATATAAATGCTTCCAATACTACACTAATAGCAATAGTTATAAATTATTAGCCCCTTAGCACATGACGATGATCTTCTATACATCATCTCATTTAATCTACTAACAAATATATAAGGCTCCAGTATTACAAATAAAGAATCTTAAGATCAGGAAGATGAAAAAGTTATTAGGGTCACTTTTGAAATTAACTAAGAACAAATAAACATGCATAGCATAGCTTTATTAAGTGAGGTAGTTGTGTATCATCATTAAATGTAAATTTCAGAAAAACTGTGCTCTGAAACTGAATATGCCTCCAGATATGATTGAGTCATGGAACTCTACTGAGATTTTATTTTCACATTTATCATATTGAAATAATAGAAAACTGTACTTGGAGAAGTTGAGTAGAGTCCTGAGTACTGGACATAGTCCTAGCCTAGTTCTACATAAGAAGCTAGGCCCAAATGTATTTACTCTTGGGTTTCTGTGTCAGAGATTCATACCTGATATGAAATCTACCCAAACAGGTAGCCTGACACATGAACACAGAGAACTACACAGGCAATATGCCAAAAGTCTAAACAAACACAGAGGGAAACCATTGGGCAAAAATCAGAAGTAGAGTTTCTAGAACTCGTAAGTCAGTGGGAAACATCATCACCTGTGAAGACAGTAAATCCCAAAGGCAAAGAGACATGAAGACAAGCTTAAGTAAGTGTCCACCCACCCATCTCCATCACAACTATAAGGAAGAGGGACAACAGCTTTAAATATACTATCAGAAATACATTAAATCAACTATGTATATTTTGAAATCCAACTTCTCTGTGACTTCTGCCTGTAAGGGAAGATGGTTTCCTTTTCTTTATTTGTTTATTGGTCCTTACAAAGCCCTTTAGCTGATGTAAACTGAACACGTTACTGTGAACTGAAATCAGAAATAGCAACAAGCAGCATGATGTATCGCAAATGAAGATAAAATTAAATATGAAATGCTTTTAAAATGTTAAAAATCACATAAAACTGAGTATGTTTATAATTAAAGGATATAACTATATATGACTAAAGAGGTAAAATTTCAATAATGATAAGATCTTTTTTAGAATGAAAAAGAAAAAACCCCAATTCTATTTATTCTAGAAAAAGATAAATATGAAATGTATTATGAAGGCATTAAAGTTCTGATTTCTCTTAAAACTCTAATAAGGATAACTACTAGAATATATTCCCAGAAAAGAAATAAAGAAATTATCCAGAACGGTTTTCCATTAAACTGTTTCTCCGTAGTGTTCCCTGAGATTGGATGGAAGCTCCTTTGCTTGGAATATTTTAAACTGCTCCAGACAAATCATTAAAATATGCTACAGGGAACTTGCCAGGACTATCCTGAAGATGGAGAAGCTAAATGTAAGTCCTTTCATCTTTATTTAGGCTCTTGTGTAACATATTTCCATTCTGAGAAAGAATTTATCTCCTTCCAACAACATGCTGGGGAAAATGGCAATACCAAATGATATCGTAATGCAATAATCTATGTAATTAAATTATTTCATGGATCAATAGGAATGTGCAAATTGTGAAAAACTGTGGAATGTAATAATGTGTCTGACATTATAATTTCAGACGGCTTATTTATTCTTCAAGGGCTTTATATATTGATGCTCATTTGATTTCCCTGAACAAAGAAATGTTTCTTGGTCTGCATTTGTTCTTCCTTAAACAAATGTATGTAGAGAGCATATTCTGTGTAAAGTATTGTATTAAATGCTGTAGGGGGTAAGAAGAAAAACATTGGCTCTGCCTTTAAGGAGTCTACATTCTAATACTGACAAGGAGGCTGCATGGCATAAAGGAGCAGAATTCAGGAACATGGCCGGGTTCAAATTCCATCTCCTCTCTTTGCTGAATGAGTCTCTGTTTATTTTTATTTTTTTAATATGTAAAACCGGGATAAAAACAACTCTGCAGTGATTGCAATGAGAATGAGGAGATAACGTACACAAAGTGCCTAGCAAGATCCCATATTCGGTCAGTCAGTGCGACTTTCCTTCCTCCTTAGAGAAGCAGAACAACTATAAACAGGGTAATATGTGCTGAATGTATAAACCAATTACATAGAAAAAAAGATGGGCTTTGCTATATACTTTTTAATATAGTAATTGTCAACTAGGGGAATGAGAAATCAAAAACATCTGAGAAGCTTTTTGAACTCTCCCAATTACCCCATTACTTGTCAATCATTGTCTCTTACCCCTACACACACACACACACACATGCACACACACATGCACATACACACAAGTGTTTAATGTATCAGAATTACCTGGAAAGTAGGGCGAATGAGGAGAGAAATGCTGAGTAGCTGTAAACAACATTTCCATATATGATCAACACCCTCTCAACTGTTGTTAAGTTACTAAGCACAAAATTTGAACCCAGAGAAACCTTAATTTAAGTTCCAATTCTGTCACTGCTTTTTACCAAATCATTCACTCGTTTTCTATTCTCAGTAACTAGCACTGTGACTGCTCTGTATAATGTACACAGAAAATATTTCCCAATTGATTGCATAAACTGTGAAATTGGTAAGTTCTTTTCTGGTATTCCATATCTAATTTACAGTACTATTGTAAAAAATTTTTAAATTTCTGTAGAACACCTCACTGTCGCAGGCATCTGGTATTTAACAGCAAATATCATGGGTTGGAGGCAACCAAGAAAGAGAGAGAAAAAAGCTAAATTAGAAAGTGCTTGGTAATAAGATCAGATTGGGTTTGAGAATAGTGGATGATTAAATGTGGCTGGTGTTGAACCTGAGTAAGAGCTAGGAGTGGTAGATGCTGCAGCAAGTTGAGTGTGGTCAGGATGCTGCTGAGCGTTAATTAAGTTCATCATTCGATAAGCAAGCAAAAGTTTCAAAGACAAGAAAATGATATAGTCAGAACACACGAAAGTGGAACTTGTTATTAACAATTTATTAACGCTGTACAGGGACCGAAGTCGCACCCAAGCCGGTTCTCAAGCTAAACTAGCTTCTTCTAGCTTCTTCTTCTTAGCTTAGCTTCTGCCTACCTAGCTTAGCTTCCTCTTAGCTTTTTTAGCTTCCTCTTTCCTTCTCCCCTGGACACTCTCCTATATAGGAATCCATCTCCAATCACCTTCTGCCACGAATAGCACACCCATTGGGCGCCGCCGCAAGGATCCACCCGCTGCCCAGAACCTTCCCTAATAAGGGAACATAGAAATGCGGATCAGCTGATAGGAAGCAGGCTATCCGCGCCATGTTGGTGGCGCAGTAAGAAAAAGGCTCCCAACATCTCCCCCTAATTAATTAATTTTAAATGGCACAACAGCAGGAGAATGTAGAGGCCCGTACCCTGTTGTGTAAACGCCAAGCGGATTAACATAGCATGAGATGGCCAGGCTCATACTACTTCATCCCTATTGGCAATGCTCCCTTTTCACAGGGGTGGGGCTTTGGAGCAGACCCACATGTATACGAGCGTGCATTCCAGCAGTCCCCTCAACCCCGAGGGCAACTGCTGTGCAGTGCGGCTAGCCTTACATCCTGCATAGGCTACGAATGAACGGCAGCCAGCCATACTTGGGGAGATGTACCAGCATCCACAGCTGTAATGGCCTGAGCAAGCATGGTGACATCCCTACGGCGGCGTCGCCGCAGGCGGCACAAACACCAGAGGCAGAAGGCGGCACTCAAAGCCACGATTCCCAGGAGAGACATAGAGCCCACCCATCGTTGTACCCATCTAGACCATCTTGTTATAGCAGTCCATAAACTTTGCGCGGTAACAGGTGTGACTCTGGTAGCATTGATCTGTGTGATCTGAAGCGCCAGTTGCCGAGTATAGTTGATGAGTCAATGGACTGCAAGACGTTCAGGAACTTACATCGGCTCTGCATTTTGTTCCTGTGGAAAAACACAGACCGAACCTCGTGCCCATACCAGCACGGGATCGGGGCCACGCCATTGCCCCGTTAATACATCTTTCCACCGGACCATTGTATTTATAAATTCATCAAATGTTTTTTCTTTTATTTGCAGTCCTTACTCAGTTAGGAGCTCCTGCAGGGCAAGAAAAACTGACTGGTGAGACGAGGCAGCACCCATTACAGAGCTTAGGCAGATATACTTTTTTAAACTTGGCCGGCGCTTAAGTTGCGCTGGGCCAGTAAAAACGAAACCTGCGTCAAGCGCAGTGTACGAAACCTGCGTCGAGCGCAGTATCTTCACAGCAATTCCCCGCACATCTGTGGCCCCTCTCTTACCGGAGGTTTAGTGGATCCACTCTCGCTCTATCGGCGGCCTCCCTCACTGGGGAGAATCCCACTCTATCGGCGGCCTCCCTCACTGGGGAGAATCAGCTCAGAGTAAAAACGAAACCTACCTTGGTGCTGATAACGCCAAGGTCGCGAGTTCGTTCCCCGTACGGGCCACCACTTGTTGCGCGCCCTTGCCAGCAAGGAACACACGAAAGTGGAACTTGTTATTAACAATTTATTAACGCTGTACAGGGACCGAAGTCGCACCCAAGCCGGTTCTCAAGCTAAGCTAGCTTCTTCCAGCTTCTTCTTCTTAGCTTAGCTTCTGCCTACCTAGCTTAGCTTCCTCTTAGCTTCTTTAGCTTCCTCTTTCCTTCTCCCCTGGACACTCTCCTATATAGGAATCCATCTCCAATCACCTTCTGCCATGAATAGCACACCCATTGGGCGCCGCCGCAAGGATCCGCCCGCTGCCCAGAACCTTCCCTAATAAGGGAACATAGAAATGCGGATCAGCTGATAGGAAGCAGGCTATCCGCGCCATGTTGGTGGCGCAGTAAGAAAAAGGCTCCCAACACTTTTGAAGGAACAATTTGGTATTTGCATGCACAGCATATGAGATTGGACCAATTGCTCAGGATGCAGGAAACCAGAGTCCCTAAACTCTGCCAAAGGCAGTAATGGAAGGGACTGGTCAGTATTTCAGGAGAAACAGTAACGGGTCTTAATACAGTGCAGTAAGGAAAGGAGAGGAGAATGTTATAGAATAAATTAAAAGTTTGTAATTATGAGTATAATTATTCCATTTACAAAAGTATACATGTCAACAGATAAAACTGTTTTGGAAAGAAAGGATATTTATTTCACAAAAAAGTATTAAATAGTTTAATTCAGTTTTGAATTTGCTACTTCTGAGACAACTGTATCATGAAAATAAGTCACAGACAGAGGCCAAAGATTCTTTTTTTTGATAATTATTTCAATGAAAATTAAAACCTCACAGGGAGCATTAATGACAGAGATCAGGGTGTTTTCGAATTTTAGGGGCAAGAAGAAAAGATATACTTGTCTATTTTAATAGAATAAAACTGTTCTAGTACCATCATTGCTTAAGAATACACCTTGGATTTTATTTAAGTGTCGATTTACAGCATTGCATTTCTATTACAGAAAATAAAATACTATTACTTTTATTTTCATAAAACTTTTATTAATTGCCTAGAATTATCATTCAGAAACCTTTATTTCACATAGAAACAAGTCTCCAAATAGCCCTAAATGAGCTTTTCGGCTTATAGAACTCCTAGAAACCTGTGTTTATTTTCTTTATGATTTTCCTTCTTTTGCCACCTACAAGGGTTACTGTAAGAAATATGATTTGTAACAATTACATTTCAGTTTGCATTAGAGAAAGAAAAGCACTTGCATAATCTATCATAAACAGATCTTTTTTTTTTTTTTTTTTTTTGATCTTCTTTTAACCAGTAGAATTTTGACTTCTACTCCATTAAGGCCAATTCCCACATGTAGAAACACATGGAAATGATAAATATTATTACTGCCATTTAAATATGTTATGATAATAGTACTTTGTGGTACATTGAAAAATACAGCTGTGCCTATTTGTGACTTAATTAATGTTTTGAGATATTTTATTTCAGTAATAAACTGAAAAACGGCATTCAAGGGATTTTTAGGAAGAGGGTTGGGACAAAGGAGACCCATATATATTTTAATTTATGAACTAATTGAACATCTACCTGGTAAGAATTATAGTGATCATGGTGAGCAGGATTTTGGTCCTCATCAAACACTTAAAATAGTAGAAATAATCAGTTACAGTGAAGGACACATGCTATAAAAGGAGAAGGAAAAAGTTTCAGGACACAGAGAAGGCTCTCTCTTCTGCCCAAAATTCCCTTCCTTCCTTGATCCTCTTTGCTTGTACTGTGTATTAATTCCTATTTGTCCTTAAAGACTCAGCTCAAAGAATCTTTATTGTCCTTGCCGAAGCTCTTCTTAACCTCCTCCATTATTCCAGGTAGTGCTGGAATAATTCTAGTCATTGTCTTCTATGTCATATTGCAGGCAATATTTTCTCTCCCACCCCATATATGGTGAGCTCATGGTGATGGTTAGGGTATAGATTCAACTTGATTGGCTTTGGGATGCACCCCAGGATTGGTGGAGTGAACTTCTAGGTGTGTTTTGTTGAGTTATGGAGATGTAGCCTTGGGGTGTATGTCTGGTCCGTCACCCTTTCCACCCTAGCCCTTTTCCTTTGTTGTGCATCCAGGCCACCATGACCTAAACAGCTTTGCTCCAACATTTGCTTCTGCCACGATGTCTTTGCCTGTGACCCAGCCAATCATGGACTGAAACCCTGAGAAAATTAAAATTCTCCTCCTTTAAATCCTAGGTCTTGGGGCTTGTATTTCATTGGTGAGAAGGCTAACACACACACATTGAGGGTCATGACTGGGTCGTAGTTGCCTTGATTCCCTAACACCTCTCAATATCTCTCATACTGTAGATTTTCAGTGAATCTTTTTGTTTGTTTGTTTTCTGAGAGAGGGTCTCACTATGTAGCCAGGCTAGTCTCAAACGTGCCATGTAGCCCAAACTGTCCTTGAACTCTTGATCCTGCTAGCTCAGACTTCTGAGTGCTGGGATTACAGGCATCAGTCACCACATCTGGCTGATGTTCAATGAAACTTGTATGAATAAATTCATGTCTTAAGAACACTCAGAAAGCTCTTACTAGAAAAATGTATGCTTCTGAAATCATTTCTAAACTTCTATCACAAAAAGAACTCAGCAGAAGGCAACAATGATATTTTTGACAGTTGAAAAAGTTTTTCAAGAGGTTTTCCAACATCCTGGAAAAATTTTAAGCTGGATAAGAATCCATTGAAACTTTGGGAGCACAAGTCTTTATCAGACCCCACAGTGGCCACCTTTTGAAGATTATGGTGCTTGAAAATATAATTATTTCTTTGGCATAGATTACTTTTTCTTATCTCTATACTTCACCTTCATTTTTATCATGAAACTACCTTATTATTCACAGTGGTTTTAAAACTAACCAAGCTTACATAAGAACAATCAATCAGTAATTAAAAAGACAAACAAAACTGATTTATAGCCTATATAAGTACAAACATTAAATTGTGATTTTTGAATCATACATTCTGATAGAGAAATTAATATGTCAATGTTTTATGTGACTGATGAAAACTTTGGTTATCTAATTCACTTTTTGATGATTAAATATGTTATCTCATAATATGTGGGACATGAGTTTTATGAACTGAATTAGGAGGTAATTTTTATTAAGTGTTGATTTAATACTCTTTTTTTCCTTCCTCCAACCCCATGGTATACTTAATATGATTTTTGAAATTCTTTTATCAACAATAAGCAGGTTTTAACATTTGCAGGAGGCCTTCAAATGCCTTGTCAGCCTGGCTTTCCCATAAAGGGCAAGTAAAATTCAATTGTAAGAAAAATCATAACATTCTAGTTTTAGTTCATTTAGAGGCCCTTGAGTGTTCAATGGCGTGAAAAGTGACATATATCTGTGAATTAAAAAACTTTAATTACATCGAGTGCACTTCATTATATAATACATAATTTAATAGACAATTTTCTACATTGAAAATGTAATCCAGCTTTATGTTAAGATTTATCCTTCACTTGCAGTCACATCCAAAATATTATAAAACCTGGACAAAAATGTCTGAGACCTTCCACCCGACTGAGTCACAGCGCAGAAGAGAAGACCCCCACTATGGGTTTTGCTAAAATGGCTTAAGATCTCTAGACATAATTGCAAGGTTACTTTTACTTTGGCACCACACTGAGCCCAGAGCATGGATTCTCTAGCCTTCCAGAATAACATCTTTGAGGGACATTGGTTTCTGAGCCAGGGGGTTCCCTTTACTAAACTACATTCTGCCAATGGGGTATTATGATAAATCCCTCATATGTACTTCTCTCATTCACTATCTCAGAAGCAAAGAAAATGTTGTTTGAAGCTAAATGAGTAGCTAAGTAGGGAAATACTAGTATTAATATTTTCTGGAGTTAGTGTCTCCTATTCACCAGTGAAGCACATTCACAAAAGCAACTTCTCATCTAAAAGAGGACCGAAGTCCAAACACTAAAAATGTGAAATGACTGATAACTGAGAGAGGACCAGAAACTTGGTGTCTTCTAGCTCAGATTCCTTGCTATAGGTTTGGGCAAACCTGCTCCTTGGATAGGCTTTATCCACTCTCTCTTCTACATTTCAATGGTTCATTCACAAAGGCTTTCATGAATCAGTGACCCAAGCTGGCTGTTCACCACACAGCACAGCAACCCAGTTGCGAGACAGTGCTGAGGCGGGCAATATGACTTTATTCAAAAAGCCAGCTGAACAAGAAGATGGAGGATTCTTGTCCAAACTTATCATGCTGGGAAACTGATGTTAGGTGTGACTTACAAACATGACTGTTGGGTGTTCCTAGTCTTGTAGGGCTCTTCTTAGAGCAGATGAAGGTTAATCACAGAATAGAGGGTGCCTTCTCACAGTGGGGAACCAGATGACACACATCAAATCTTAATCACTTCATCACAAAATGTCTAAAAATATGATTATTTTTGTTTACTGATTAGTTTCCCTAAGTGCAGCTCCTCACCTTTATGCACTGGACAGGTTATATAGGGTAGCTGCCCAAAGCAGAAAGACAAGGAGCAGGCGAAGAGAAATACGGAGACCTTAAACTCAGCTACAAAATTAATCCTTGGGAAAAGAGTTGGCTGTAAATTATAGTCTCTCGTGTTTTCTCCAGCACCTTCTGCTTCAAGAAGTTCTGAGATGCTCTTATTCCTGCTAAATTTGTGATTTAGCCAGGTGTTCTTCAGAAATTGTTTTTCCTTCTTTTTGCAAAAAAAGGAATCTAGCTGTTCTTCATTTAGATGGAGACAGAAAGCTCCATGTGAGTTTACTTAAGAGACTCCCCCTTAATTAAACAGTTCAGCTGTGGCCTTCAAGAAAGCAGTGGAAAAAATGATCCTTTGGAAATGGAATTCAGTTCAGGTCTTTCCTTAATGCAGATCTTCTAGCAGCTTTCTTTCTTATAAGAGAGCTACAGTTCTTGTACAGAATAGGAGGCACTGGACAGACAGCCACTGGTGCTAACCCTCTCACCTTTTCCCTCAACCTCTTACACTTCTCTCTCCTTTCTCATCCTCCAAGAGCCCAGGTTTTCTCCTGCCTCCAGCCCAATATCTGTGCTCCCTTCCCTCCGCCTAAAATGCTTTCTATTCTGACTGCCTAGGGTCTGGACAGCTCCGCCAGCTCTTTTAAGCCTTTTATTCAAAAGTTACCTTTGCAGATGAGTTAGTTTCTTCTGAATACTATGTATAGTATCTTCATAACATGAAACTTTATGTGCTTTTCCCTTCATTGCACATAGTGGAGCAATGCTGCTTAACACATGGCAGGTGAGAAGCAAAAAGAGACAAAATGGAAGGGGACACACATTTAGTGATATAATTTCCTTCCTTTAGGCTCCACCTCTTCAAAGTTCCATCACCTCCCAGTAGTGCTACAGGCTGGCAACTAATACCTTATGGGCCTTTGGGGGGAGCATTTAAAATTCAGATTATAGCTTTCACTTTTTTTTCAACAAGAGAGTAGTTCTATGAAGGCAGTGATTTATGTCTATTTTGCTCACTCTTATATCCCCTAGAATGGTAAAATCACCACATAGTGGATATTTAGCAAATTTTTTGTTGCTAATTTTTTTAAAATTTGGCATATTTTATCCAAGTCAGCTCTTCCTAATAGAAAGAGTAAGCTATTTCTTTCAAGAAGACTAGGGAATCTTCTTTAATGAGATTGATGCTAACCCTTTGAATAAGAGTTTAGAGCTAGGAACACTAAGGCCCTTGATACTAAACAAGCTGATTTTGGGGCTTGGCAGCTTGCAAGTAGACTCTGGTTTTATCTTTTGTTCTTCAGTTCCAGCAGGAACCTTTCACAACAGAGCTTCTTACTCCAGGTGTCTCATCCCTCTGCTGGCCGCTTGCTTGCCTTTCAGAATGCAGCTCAGACATCACCTGGGAACTTCTCTGGCCCTTCTCACAGCATGGTGGCTTTTCTCCTGGCAGGGCTTTTTATTTACAGTCATATATGTAACTGTGTGCATTTGATTAAGCTCTCTTCCAAGAGTGTAAGCTCCAGAAGGGCAGGCGAGGTTTGTTTTTATGCAATATGCTCAGTTCCTCACAGATCACAAGGCAGGACACTGAGAACTGCTCAACAAATATTCGATGAAAGGATTTTACATAAACTGAGGGATCTGACTTGTCCTGCAAAGGAAAATGAGAAATGTTTGCATCTCTTACTGGATAATCAGGCTAGAGGGGAAGAAGAAGTAGCAACAGGAAGAAGAGAAAAAACAGTGTGGGTCAAGCGATTAGTTCTGGGTGCCAAATGATGACTGTTCTGCCACCAGTCAAGGCCAGAAAGGTTCACCACAAACCCCCGCTGCCTTATATGCGATATCACACAAAGCCAGCAAGTGGCCAGAAAGTTATATAACACAGACTACTTGTTTGCCTACTTACTGTGCATGTGCAGGCTACATAGCATATGCTGACTCGCTAGCAAACGGAAGGTCTAGGCAGAAAGCCTGAGCCTGGCCATTTTGTGTACCCTGACCACACAATAACATTCTTTTAAAAATAACTCAAACTACGCTTACTAAATTTATGAGCATTTGGCCTGAGAAAAACTTGGTGATGGTAACTAAATAGGTAAGAGAGTCCAGGTGAATGCAAGACTTTCCATTCCTCCAATAAAGAGATCTTAATTGAAGTCTCAGGGCAGGACTTAGACTTTCAACAGTGGCAAAAATGGGACTCAGTTACAAGGCAAGGTTATATCAATTAAATTCTAAGGTAAGAAGGCTTCCTGATAATACTTGGGTTCTCCATCTCTTCAGCCCACTCTTCTTCCTCGTTCAGACTGTACCATATGTCATCTAGCTCATCACCAAAAGTATACTAAACAGTGGTGTCTGCCTTTTCTAGTCTATCCCTCCTACCCTGTAGAAAATGTGCACAATCATAATCATAAATAGCACACAGAGTTCTTCTTAATTTAAACCATGCCCACCTTCCCAGACTCAGCATTTAACCTTTTTTTAGTGTGAATTCTGCTCTCCAGCCGCATTATACTTCCCCAAATACAAAAGCCTATTAGATGGCCTCAAATTTTGATATATCTTGTTTCCAATGCTTGGAATACTACATTCTTATGGCATATTTCTATTAATTCTTCAGATTAAGCTCAAAGATACAGGAAATGATCCGGAAAATTTATCTGGATAAAATTAGCGACTTCAATCCTTGGAATTCCCTAGAACTTTGTCATCCCTTTATAATGGGATGTCCATGTAACTGTCTTCTTCAGCAGGCAATGAGCTGCTTGAGGGTATGAACAGAGTATTTATATCAGCATTTCCTAATGTCTTAGTACATGACATATTTTCATTAGTTCAAGACTATTTAATGAACAAACTAAATAATTCAAACTCAATTACTATGCGACCAAATTTGTGATTTTAAAGGATGTTTATCTGAGATAAAGTAAACATCATGTCCAGATTGTGGTCCAGAGCTATCCAGCAATTCAAGCACTCATTGATAACATATTCAAATGTATCAGAAATGGAGGAGGTGCTAGGATGATTGTCCTAAGCAGCACTATTTTTCTTTACATCAGTATATATTTATTAAATCCCTCTACTGCACAAAGGTGTGAGATGGAAACCGCTGTTGCTTGAATGTGTCCTCCAAAAGTTCATGTTTTGGAAACTTGGCCCCCGTGAAACAGTATTGAGGGCTAGGAAATTTTGAGAGGTGATTGAGTCATGAGGATTCTGACCCCATGAATGTATTAATGTATTCATAGATTAATGGATTATTTTAGTACTGGTTGTATTATAAATGTGAGCACTTTCTGGCAAGCTTATTCTATCTCATAATGTGATGCCCTTTTCCATGTTATAATCAGAAAGGAGGACCATACTTAATGCTAGCATCTGCTCTTAAACTTCTCAGCTTTCACAATAGTAAGCTAAATTAACTTCTATCCTTTATAAATTACCTAATTTCAGGCTTTTTGTTACAGCAACAGAAAATGAGCTAAAACTATAACAACCATCCTCTTTTTCCAATTACCATTTTTCTTCAGTACGACTTTGAGTATTAGATCCTAGATAGCATGACTCGGGATCTCTGGATGTCTTCTCCTAACGCTTTCAGCCTACAGGCTCATTTGTACTTCATCACTGGGGTAGTCCTTGGAACTTCTCCTAAAATTCTTGTAAAGACTTTCATGGGATTCATTTCTGTGACGGGCATAAGTTACAGATTCAGAGATGGGTATGTTATTGTCTCATGTCTCTGTAGAATCATTCTCTCTGACATCTGAGTCATCTCACAAATATCTAGCATCACTCTGGGCATTTTAACTCTTTACAGTATTGGTTTACAAGTTTTCTTGGAATGTGGGTAAAACACACACATGCTGGAATTACTCTGAATGTGGAAACTTTTCTGGTTTTGTATTAGTCAAGGGTTTCTGGATAATAACTTAAATTTCAGTGATTAAAAACTCTGTAGATGACATTCACATTATTGTTTCCTGTCTTCAAAGTCCCAACAAGTTACATGATATAACAACATAGCGAAAAAACAGTATAAACACCTAAGTTAATTAATATTAAGATGGCAAAATGTGCCAGATTCTTAAAAGGTTTTCCAAAACCTTGTTTCATTTAATCTTCACAACTCCATTTCATTAGTATTGCTCTCATTTTTATGAATGAAGAGTTTATGTAAGTGCCCTTGTCCCTGAGCAGCAGTGTGACCTTCTCTGGGCTTCCATTAGCACCCTTGTCTGTACTGTTATTCGAGGCTCCACAGTTGCTGTTGTCATCACTAACAGCCTCCACTGCCATCAGGTGAGCACTTCCTATGAGTCAAAACCTAATGGAAACAAAGCTTTGTAAATAGGGAGGGGAAGATAGTTTGAAGGGAGGAAAGGGGATTGGGAAAAAAACAAGGAATCAAAATAGATCACGTACGGGTACAAATTCTTTATGATGAATATGATCATTATGTATATCTAAAATGTACCAATAAACTTAAAAAAAAACCCTAATGTCACTTAATTTAGTCTTCACAATAGCTTTTTTTAGATGGATATTTTTATTCTGACATAAATAGACAAGAGCAAAATTTGTGAGGCTAAGTGGCTCTTCAGAGTTCATCAACTAGGACAGGTGTAGGCAGTTATTGATAGTAAGACGTGCTCTTACCCACTGGGCTACATTGTCTCTTGCTGATTTCCTACTCTGCCTTCTTCACTGAACTGCAAATTGATGGAAGGTAGGAAGTGCATAATTGGTGTTTACTATGTGTTTGCTGAGCTATCAGAAACCTGATTCCAAGCTTATGTTCCTCACTAGATTAACTTGCTTATTATGAACTTTCAGGAGGTGATGACACAAATGGAGATTTTAAAAACAGTGTAGGTAGAAAAGGCAGTAGGGTCAGCATTTATGGCACAGAGAATGAGGCATGATACATGCAGAGAAGAGCTAGAATTAAATACATGAGGCTAGAGCAAACAGAGGATGTAGTGTAGAGAAATAAGATCAGAGCTGTGGACAAAAGTCATTCACCACCTACTGTGCTAACCCAAGATTTCTTAAATTTTTTGAATGATATCAGAAACAAATAAAGGATACAAGCAGGGTAACATGGTTGTGTTTCGCATGTTAAAACCTTTACTTCTGGTTTAATGTAAGCAACAGATCAGATGACAATGTTAGAATGACCTAGGCAAGAAATGTGTTCTAGGACTGGAACTAATGTAGCAGCAATATGGAAGAAAAAATACACACAGGCAGCTGTTAACAGAGTAGATCAAAAGAATATCATGCACAATTCACATTGGCCAAGTTAGGGAACCAGCCTAGGTATAGATAGATATAGAAATAAATAAAGATAAGTAGGGAAATAAATAGTTAGCATTCATCAGCCATAAAGAAGGATGAAATCATGTTGTTTGCACGAGAATAATAGAACTGAAGATAATCAGTTAAGAAGATAATCATATTAAGCAAAATAAGCCAGACTTAAAAAGACAAGCATCACATGTTTCCTCTGATATGTGGAATCTAGAAAATAAAAGATGACAAAAGTAGAAGGGAGACTATTAGAGAAGAGGAAAGGGATAACGGAGAGGGAAACCTTATAGAAGGTCCACCTTATAGAAGCCAGAAAAGTCACCCAGTGGGAGCTTAAAGAAAAAATAGCAGAAGGCCAGGAAACATGGCCCTTTGGGGGAAAACTGATAATTCTCAAGCAAGTAGAAAAATAGAAGCCCAAAGAGTGGCTCGGAAATAGCTGATGAGGGGAAACTTCATCAGGAAGCTTGATGATGGGCGGAACACTACAGTAGAATCAAATTATAATCGAATCACTGGTTTATGTTACTCTGGCCTCTAGGATTTGATATGCTTTGGTATGGGGTTTCTTTTCTATCGAGTCAGCCTACATAAAGGTAATTATTTTATGTGGACCTAGAGATCCTTACCAGTATGTGGCAAGTGCAGCAGTCCCACTCTGCCATCTTCTCATTTCCCTCTCCAAGGCCTAAACTGTTTTTATACAAACAGAATCTTGTCAAAATGACCAAATTGTAATGGAAGGTGAGGGTAGGACAGCAAAAAGAAAATGTATCTTATGGGATGACAAGGTTGTGAGGATGGAGCTTTATTTCATAAAAGTGAGTCAATTATGGATATGCAAGAAAATACGTATATGTGAACTTCATCTTTTTTCATCTCCTGATAGTTTCCCTATTTCTTTTCCATACAACTGTATCCCTCCTAAATGGAATGATAGTTCTGATATATCAGACATGATTGCATGCTTGGCTCTCTTTTCCCTTTTTGCCTTTTAAAAATATTTACATGCATTTGAAAGTCTAAATGTCCATTAAGAATATAATTAGTCTCAAGAGCTAACACTAACAAAACACATGCAGTAGAAAATACTAATTCCACCAGATTTGCAGTGAGACTCGTTATTCTCTTTCAGAAAATCCTACCAATGCAGATGTTATCCCAGATGACTTATATCCTAAAAGTGACAGCTGGACAGAGTGTAACAGTTGATATCTTTCTACACTGTCTTTATATATTATTAACATGTTAATTAAGGAAATAATAAATTGATAAAAATTCTGTATTATTTTTAAACTTTAAAATATTTCAGTGGGTGAAGGAAACCACTAATATAATTATATGCCTCTGCTCATGAAATTGTAAATAACTTGGCCAAGGTCACACACATAATAACTGGTGGAGTCAGAATTAAAACCAAGAGCCCCCTCCCGGTACCCAAAAAATAAATAAATAAATAAAAATTTAAAAAATAAAACAAAACCAATAGCTTTGCTCTTAACCACTACTGGCAGTCCTTGTACAAATTATTTGTGCTCACATCCCTAAGATTAAAAGACTCAATTAAAGACGGAGTCCACATGTAAAACGTACATGAAAAGTTCAAGAACTCCTTCATTTTCCATTTTTATTAGGAGCCTACTGAATTATTTGTGCAATACCTAAAAAGAGCAATAGAGTTGAGGGGTACATGCAGAGGTAGAAAATACGTCTTAAAAATATTCTTTACATACCGATGTTCCTTCTTTTATGTGAAAGATTTAGGAGCACACAGAGAGTGGAAAGGGTAAATCTAACCACTTAGAGAACTTAGGAAAAAATAGGAATCTAAGTACCCTGGAAGATATTATACAGAGGTTCCTTGACTTAACAATAGGGTTCCATCCTGTTAAACCCATCCTAGGGCCCATCAAGTGGGGCCACCTGAGACTGCCTTTACTTTGAAATGCTAACTCAGATTAATGTCCCGTCTTTGTCCTGGTTAGAAACACAGATACCTTCTCGATAGCGGGATAGAGTCTGCCCAGATTTGAAGTCATTTCATGAATCTCTAGTTAAGATCCAATCAGAGCTGAAATGAAACAAGGAAAGTAGAACCAGAAATAGAATGAATTTGGATGACACCAGTTCCAGTTGATTAAGCCAGTGCCTTTGTCTGATGAAGATATAAAAGTGATAGGAGAAAACCATACTGAATTTTAAGACCCAGCTTCGTGGCTTATTTCTGCATCCAATTAAAATCTGTCTAAACTTTTACTTGCGTCAATAGGATTATTTGAATAAACTGAACTTTCTTATTAGTGTGTCTGGATTTGACATTAACAAGCTCTGACAGCTTTAGGAAGTTACTTCACCTTTCTGGGCTTCTGTCTCATAATCTCTGAAACAGTGTTAATAATAATGCGTGCTCTACTGTTGGACAGTGAACCTGGCTACAGTGAAATTACTCAATAAATGCTAACTTATTATCACAATCATACCTATTATTATTACCATCTTTAACTATGACCAAATCTTATTATTCATGCTAAAAAATTAGAACTGGGGACATGTCAGAAAAATACTTCTTGCAAACAGAAGAACTTTAACTGTGTACTATTCATGTTTTCCATGGTAGAAATATGGACGTGCTCTTCACTTAGCTTTTTTATTTCCTTCCACATGCAAAGAAGCCACCAGTTCTTACTGAAATCTACTTTCAAGGTGATTATTGAATCTTACTACACTAATTTGTTTTTATCCCTACTCTGGATATTATATGAGAAATATCCCTAGTCTTTAAAGAATACACAGGAAAATCTTTGCCTTCGTCTTCCAGCTTCTACTCCATGTCTCTGCTCTTCTTTGCAATAACCATTCTCAAAATGTCATCTGTCACTATCAACTCTACACCTAACTTTCAAGTTTCTTTAGAACAGATGACTCGTTCTCTTGTCTACCATCCCATTAAAATAGTCCTTATGGAGATCACAGTGGCCACCATGATGCCAAATCTAATGGTCAATTTTCCATCCTAGTCCTAACACATAAGAGGTGCTCAATGAACATTAATTTAATAAATAATTTCCATCACATGCTATTATAATATTTGTGCTTGCATATTGGAATTCTCCCCTAAATCATGTCTCCTTACATGGGACTTATTTTCACTAAACACAGTACTTGGCACAAGTACAGATTTGATAAGTGTTGCATCAATAAATAGGTTTTTGGTAATAAAATTTCATTTCATTTTACATGAAAGTGCCACATTATTTTACATACACTGTCAAAAGTGCTTCCTTCCTGTTTCCAAGTCTCCTCATTAAGATACTTGAAAATGAGTCATACATCTTCAGGGACCATCAGCACTTTTTCAAATAACTCAAATAGCTTAGACTTTCCTGGCACTTACTTTATGGCAGTTTCACACATGCCACATGCATGGTCTGTACCTCTTACCAGAGTCACAAGGCAACTTGATCATATTGGATTATATTTATCTTGCATCCATGCTCCATTGCCTTTATTCTTCTAGCTTAACTGCCAAGAAGCATGAAGAAGAGTATAGGAAGTTGAGAACAGGAGAAATCAGGGTACTATCTGAAATCCCCACATTTTACATCTATAAATTATCATCTTATTTTCCAAGCTGAGATAAAGAGGAAAATAAAAAACCCAAACAAATAACAACAAAACCAGTTAACTCTTTGCAGGAACATATGATCAGTCCTCCCTATCTATGCTTATCTCTTATGATTGGGAAGAACGGAAGAAGGCAAGGGTCTTTTGTATTATCATGACCAAAATGGAATAGAGGAGCCTAGTTAGGAGTATAAAATGCAAGCAATATGAAGGACATAAACTGGAGTTGGGAAAAGTAAGGAAGAACAATTACAAAGCCAGTATTTGATGTGATAGTTTCTCTCTCTCTCTCTCTCTCTCTCTCGCTCTCTCTCTCTCTCTCTCTCTCTCACACACACACACACACACACAGCTTTATTTGAAAAGTAGGATCTATGATCACTATGGAAATCCCTTGATTTAAAACAAATTCATGACTTTAAAAATTTAACTATAATTAAAAGATTCAAGTATAGCAAGAAATCTCTCCTTTTATAATACTGTCACTTTTGGCAATAAATCTGTATTCACAGGTTGCTCTAAAGCATTTCAGAATTTAATTTCATTTTAAATTGCTAAACAAAGACATTTCAAGCAATAGAAATCCAGCTCACAGCCACAGCAAAATAGCAGTGACGTAATAAAACTGCATGCAAAGCACAACCATCGTTTTCCCCTTTCTCCTTCATGACAGAACTGGCACCTGGGATGGAGGCTGAAAAACAAATCACCCACTTTCTCAGTCTCCCTCACAAGTAGGGCCTGGGTGTGTGACTCACTCAGGCCCCCAGGCCCTGCAGGGAAGTCTTCGTGATGGGAGGTGTGGCGGATGCAGCACAGATCTCTGAAACAGGCTTAACTCCACTTACTTTTTGAGTTGGTTTTGAGGATCTGATGCTTGGAGCTGACGCAGCCTCCTCAAACACCATGAGTTACATCACTGTCACCCTGAGGATGGGACTTGAAACATGGCAAGGCCCGGAGTCTTCACTGACTTCACTGTATAGCCAAGTCACCCGAAGCTCATTTCTTATGTGGAAAAAAATACACCCTTATTGTTTAAGTTCTGTTAAGTGCAGATATATTATTATGCTGAGCAGTCCAAAGCAAGCTACCTACTAATTATTTGAACTATGCACTTAAAATTATTTGAACTAAGCAACTGCCAAATTCTCATAAACAAGGGTATTTCATTTGGTTTTTGTGTATTTGTTTTCATGCCAAGATAAACAATGATCCTATTTTAGATCAAATATGATATGTGTTTAAAGTATTAATATAAATAACACTAACTGTAGAAGGTTCAGTGAATAAATTTATTGTGGGTTCTATTAGGGTGTAGCTATTGGCATATAATATTGCTTCCAAAGTGTTTCTTTTTTTTTTAATGTGGGTACCCGGGGTCGAACTCAGGACCTCACACTTGCCAGGCAGGCGCTTATGCTTCTGGGCTATCTCACTGACCCTCTAAAGTGTCTCTTAGAACATGTGCTCTTAAAGGTATTCCCAAAGAGAGTCATTTTGGTGACCACATCAGTTCAGGAAAAGTTACTTAGTATACTCTGTAATAAGCTTTAACTGCATACTAACATTAAAGACATTGAGAAACCCTACAATTAAACAAAAAGTTCATTTTCTTCAAATTTTCATCTGAAACCTACTAACATCTTTGAAACCTGGTTGATAGAATTATCTACAAAGTTCAACAATTCAATATAGTTGTTGGTTGTGTCAGCAAGCCCTTCTTTTGCCATTGTTATGGGGTGTAATGTTCATGGATACAGCTCTGTCTTAGTCACCTTCCTGCCACTATAACAAATACCAGAAAAAATCAATTTATAATCACAAAAGGTTTATTTTGGCTCACATCTCTAGAGGTCCCAGTTCCTAATCAGGTGAATTCATTGCTTTAGTTCTCTGGTAGATATGACAGATGGCAATGGAGGACAGTGCATAGCTGAGCAAAACTACTCACCTCATGAGTGGGAAGCAAAAGAGAGAGAAAAAGTGAGGGACCAAGATCCCCAAATCTCCTTGAATGGGAAATCTCAATTATGTGAAGACCTCCTAGTAGGTCCCACCTCTCAAAGATTCTGTCACACTGGAGATCAAGCCTTTACTATGTGGACCTTTGAGAGGCACTTAAGATCCAAAACTATAGCAACCTGTTTTCTGGAACATTTTTGTGGCACATTATTCAATAAGTGGATGCCCCATGGTGCTGGCTGCAATGAAAACATGTATACATTTCAACCAGGACAATGGCCTCCCCAAATCTCTCATTACATACAAGATGATAAGAAATCCTAGATTAGCAGAGTAATCTGCATAAAGGACAATTTAACTCTTTCAGTCATCCCTGTTCTGTCCCCAACATGATATTATGGTCATTTGTACCAATCAACTTCTTCAGTTGTACATTCTAGTTCTAAATACAAGATTTAGCCATGCTAGTATATTTTTGACAAGATGTGAATTCATTACATCTCTAATAACATTTTTAAGAAAGTAGAATATAATAGTAACTAACTGCATAGCTATTAGAGTCTGAAAGATTGGGGAACCAATTTTTGTGTGTGTGTGTGGGTACCGGGGTCGACGTCAGGACCTCGCGGGCCAGCAGGTGCCAGTACCGCTGAGTGATATACTGGCCCTTTTTTCGTATGTGGGTTCCAGGAGTCGAACTTGGGCCCTTGCGCTTGCCAGGCAGGCACTTATGCCTCTGAGCCATCTCACTGGCTCCAGGGAACCAACAGTAATGGCACAAACCGGAGCAAGTTCCATACAAGTAGTGATCAAAAAAGTATGATGAATATTTAAATTAAAAATTTATTACAATAAAAGGCACATTGCTATTAATTTCCCTCAAAATATTCCTCATCATTTCAAATGCACTTACCCCATCATTCTTGCCACTTCCTAAAGCAGCTCAGCAATTCCTACTTTGTCTCTTTATGAGTTGTGATCATAACTTGAGTAAATGCTGCTTCTGGGTGCCACCCAAAAGAATGGAAAGGCTTATAAAAACATTCGCGGGTTCTCACTCACCTTATTCACCAGATCGGTACCAGGCTACTTCTGCCTCCTCTCCAAAGTCAAAATGACTATGGAAGGTAAATGTTCTGAATGATTCAGTACATTGAGGCAGCCAGACAGTGCAACTAAAAGCACTCAATAAAGAACTTCCAGAATGCTTCAGAAAGTGTCAAGAACAATGGGATGTATTTGAAGGAAGGGGGAAAACTTTGAGGGGATTAATGATAATGTGTTTTTTACTGTAATTTTTAAAAAATATATACATACTATTTATTTTTTCAATCACACCTAGTAACTATTCTCAATGTCAAATTTTCTTTGGTAAATGGACATCATGTGGTAAATGTTAAAAGTATTATACATGACACACAAAGAAAAGCTCAACACGTAGGTGAACCTGTCACTAACATTCAGTAAATGTTCCTTCTGATTGTTATTATTACTACCCTGCTTAAAAAGTGTGTGTAAAGAGATTGATTGAATGTGCCATGGTCTCTGAATATACCATATTTATTATTTCTGTACCAACAGTGCCATAGGTATTGGTAGAGAATTCATAAAGAATTTATAAGAAGTTGATCTGGATTTCAACTAAAGCACCAGACTTCAATGCTATAACATCTAGTGAGACTCCTCTAATCACTAGGCTTGTTGCAGGAAAAGTGTGTTAATAGAGATGTTTATTTTCACATTTAATAGACTAATTAACCTCTATAAGTGCGAGAGAAACTTCATATTTGTATTCCATGGCAATGTTCTAAAGGGAAACTAAAGGAAATTTCTTAAAGAAACTCAGTTCCAGAGGTTTAAATAATAGTAGCACCAGCTCATTATTTTAATATGTGTAAATTTAACTCTTTGGTAAATCTCCAAGAAAAAGCACATTTTGACCCTAAGAGAAGAATGATTGTTGGCCAAATCAGTCACTGAAAAGTCACTAGATGTTTTTTAGAGTTCTTAGGAGATCTTTAATTAATATATTCTACATAGCAACAAACTAGTAAACTCCAATTAAGAAATATTTTAGGTATAGCTTGGAAGTTTCCTACCTGTCAGTAAGAACATTTGAGATTCTCCCAAGGAGGCACAATTCTAAAATCTAACTCATCTTTCTCTCTTTAATTACACTTGCACAGCAATAAAATTTTAAAATTTCCTGGCTTCACTGACAAATATATTAAGATAACAAAAGAACCAAAGCTATTCAAATGTACTAGAATTAAAACTGTTAAGAAGACTGAGCTCCACAGTTACAGGTATAATAAAAAATGTAGCAGCCATGGACCTCCCCTGAACTTCTGCCCCCAACCACCTCTGGAAAAATATTTGCTAGTTAATTTACCAGTATTGTCCTCAAACAAAGAGCCCCTTTTTATTGGCAGGTACAGACAAAGCTTGGAAAATCTACACAAAAATGACTCAGTAAAAAAAGAGAGAGATGGCCTTGCGGAGAAGGTAGTTCTTTCTGATTTTCTGTAATAGACTTCATTTTGCCATGAAATTAAATTTATAGTATATCTGCTAGACACTGGGACTCCAGCAAAGCTTTGCGATCCCCTGCCTTAACATTAAAGTAGGCATTTTCATGGGGAGGCCATTTCAAGCCAAATAACTGGTTATGTGAGCCGTTTACAGAAAGGCTTTATTTAAAAAGAAAATGGATAGGTGCTACCATTTCCAGAAACTGTTAGTATACAGGCACACATTCAAATTTTGTTTTCCTTTGAGAATACACCTAAAAAGACAAATGCAGCATTAGACAATTGGAAGCTTTTTGGCCTACTACAACACGTCCATGTTTATTATTCTGACTCATAATCTAGCATTTATCAGGTGGCAGGCTGCAAATTGAACAGCAAAATCCTGTTTCAATAGTGGGCGATCACATCATAACAACAATCCAGCCTGCGATTTCAGTTTTGGAGTAGATATTGCATCAGGTGGTGCAGTGCTGAACGTAATCCTTGAAGGAATCTACATCAAGAAACCACACAATTCTGACCTGGGAAAAAATCATCTAACCTATATACATACACTGGTAAAGGGAGTAGATATTGACCTACTGTGCTTTGGGCTTTTACTGTGGCTTTGATTTCCATAAGGTAAAAGAAAGAAAAATTTTAAATTCAGAAAAATTAAGAGAGAAAACTTTTGAGGTCAGGTTGGGGTACAGTGGGAGAAGTCTGCCTATTACACATTTGATTTTGTGTATTTCTCAGAGTAAATTCTATATTTTACTAAGTTTTTAAGTGACAGCACCAGAAGGTGAATTCATACTATAGGAATGGGAAGAAAATAGCTTACTAAAGATTATTAATAAAATCATTCAAAAAAACCAAGCAATTTTACATTGGTATGACTCTTCAAGATCATCTGGCTTAAAATCCCATGATAAATGCCAAAACAAGACTCAAAAGAGTGACTTACTAAATGGTAAGTGTATACTGAAAAACAAGACAGTGGGTCCCCAACTCAATCATCCTTCTACCAGTTTGTGCAGGTTCTGAAATAGATCAGCAATAATGATACTCAACTCAAATCTCCTAAGAGCCTGAAACTTTAATCAAGATAATTCCTGATATTGTTTGCTAAGCAGAATGTCTTTTTATTCTGAAGCTTAACGTCACCCAAGCAAAGCACTCTACATATTGATGTACCTACTCTGCATCACATGATAACATAAGAAAACTAAAACTTCTTAGAACATAGACAGTCCAACAACACCGAAACAATGAGTAACACAATTCCTCCAAGACAGACAATGGTAATGAAAAGACAAATGAAAGGAGCCACAGCACACTATTTTAAAAGATTAACCAAGGTAGGTTCCTTGCAACAGGAAGAAATAATTTACGGATCATGAACGTCTAGCCTAGAGCCTGGTGACACAACTGCAAGTGGTGGGGAAATGGCCAGCTCACCTGGAGTGCAAATGAAACGAATGCAACTGCTCATCTGAGAGGCAGCTCTGGGCCAAACTTTGACAGAGACACATGATGTAGGAGAGCTGGAAGATACCTAAGTGTGGTTTGGGTTTATTACTTTATTTTACATGTGAGAAAATCAAGGTCTTGGAGGCTACATGGTTTTCTTAAATTCACAGTTCATTGTGTATTCACTTTCCTTTATATAGAACAGTCTAAGGCAGAAGCCCCCACTCTTTAAATGAGAAGCATAGAAATGATTCAAAGAAAAATCTTGACAAATATTTCATGTGGAAAAGTGTGTTTAGCTCTGAAGAATTGATATGAGTTCTAGTACTGTGAGTTCTCAGTTGTGCATATGTGAACCTCTGTGCCTTTTTTCAATAAAATGTGAACAATATTTTTTGTTTTATAAGTTTTAATGATAAGGTTATGGATATATTTGCAAGCCTTTTTAAACCACAGAAGATGCACAAACATGACCTTTTAAATGTAATTCATTCTGGGAGAATCCATTTTAAAAATAATACATAATGCTGTTTATGCTGAGGATGATAGGGCATAATGAAGAACATAAGACATAAAGCAAGCTCGTGGCTTTGGGGACCTTGCCACTTGTCATGGTTATATGGATTTTTAGCATGACAGATGTACTGCAGGAATCTGCAAACTTTTACAGGAAAACAGCTGCCCTGAAAGTTTGATCAATCTTCTGGAATCCATTCTCAGAAAGATGCACACCCTATACACATAAAAACAAACTTTTACATAAAATTCGAAGGTTTCTAAAAATCTGAAATTAAGTGCATTGTACATAGCAAAACTCAAGTAAAAAAGAATCACCTGTACCATTTGGAAGCCATTTTTTTTCTTTTGTTTATAAGATAATGTTCTCCAGCCCATAAAACAAAGTAGCATTCTAAAAGTTATACTGAATTTATGCCCAGTGGGTTTGGTGATGCACATCTGTAATCCTAGCACTCAAGAGGCTGAGGCGGGAGGATCACTGTAAGTTCAAGGCCAGCCTGGGCTACACAGTGAGTTTAAGGCCAGTCTGAATCACCTAGCAAGACCCTGCCTCAAAGAAAAGAAAAACTATATATATATACACTGAATTTATGTTCCAGATCCTAATCCACTCACCTACTTAAAATGAAAGGAACAGTGAAGTGTACACTATTATTCCAGATCCATTGAAGATGACAGACAATATAAATCCTCATAAAATTTTGAGACAGAAATCATAGATCAAAACATGAAGAGAAGCAACTAGGATTAAAAGGAATCTATGTAAACTGGAACCACTTTTAAAATTCTAGAACACTGAACTTGGGCAATGCATTAATTGATACTAATAGAAGTTGAAATATGGAAATGACTTATATGGAAGAGAAATATGATTACTGACTTCTCAGAATCAATGAATCCCAGTACTGTTTATAATCTACACTTACACATTCATACACATACTGTTTTCTGTGCATGGAAAAATCCACTATTGAATGGACCTGTTATACTTATTTCTATCTAAAACCATATTGTAACTTAATTCTAATTATTGTCATATTTACTATAACTGAATGCCTCAGAGCAGCCACCTCTCATAAGAAAGCAATTTGTAAGATCTCTTCAACCTTTACTTCAAGAGTCTTTTATTATGATGACAAAGGGTCTGGGATACACATCATATGATGAACAGCTCAAAGAATTCTACTCACATAATGCTATTGTGAGTATCTCTATTATCACTTCTTCCTCCACTGTAATTATTTGTTTACCTATCTGTCTCTCCATCTAGACTAGGGATTTTACAGAAGAAGGACCATGATTTATTCATTTTTTGTATCCACACCTTTGAATATACAACTGCATACATGTTTGAAACTCAAAAAACAAATTATAACAGAAAACAGACAATTAGCAAATTAGATGCAAGTGTGAAGATTTTGAATACATTTAGGAGAGAATAGTCCAAAAAAGAATGTTCTGTGTTATAAAAGTAGAAATCTAACCAATCCTATATTTGGTCAGTAGCTACATAACTAGGATAGAGAAGATAGAAAATACTGGTTTAGGTGTGGGGTGGATATAAATGAGATGATGTCAGTGGGACTGACAACACTGAAGGTCCATCATTTTAAAACACACAATGTGTTCACTGTACATTTCCTTCCTCCTTACCCACATTTATGTATTTTAAATTTTGTCCATGTATTATTCTTTATATCTTCCTAAATTGATTTTTCCCACAACCAGTTGGTTTTCAATACCTCAAAACAAGAGGGTTAAAGCATTCCTAAGCAAGCTGAAGATAACAATGTAGGTTCCTACCCAACCATGGGAATGAATACTTGTTTCATACATAATTTTATAACAGTTCCTATCCCTAATACCTAACTAAGCAACTTAAAAAGCAACTCTATGACAATTTTAAAAACTACACAGAGTTAAATATAAAGCCTACAAGCTTGTCTTTATCAGAACCCTGCCTTCTAGAAAAGGATTTTTTTTAAATGTGCCTTGTTTCTCAGATTTACTTAAAAATTAGAAGCTTTAAGAAACTTAGATAAATGAGTCATTGCTCCACTGATGGCTGTGTATAAACCCTGGGATACAAGATAAAAGGTAAACTTCCCACAAAACATGGTTTGTCCATTTGAATTCTAAAATATACACTCTTAACTTAGATCTTTCCACTTCCATCCTTGGTATGTAAACAAACAGAGAAACAAATATAGCAGAAAAATCAGAAGCAGAGCATAAAAGTGACCTAAATAAAAGAAGGAAACATAAAATGATACTGAAGAGTAAAGCAAGCACCTTGCTTCAAAAGTGTCCAGAAGCTCAGAACAGATGGACTTGACAGCATTTATTTTGGTTCTCTGAGATGGAGAGAGAAATGGCTAAGGGTTTGTTGCCATGAAGAAGAAGAAGAAGAGAGCAGTTAAGCAGAAGGGAGCCTGCAGATGTGTGGCCCTGAAATAGGGGTCAGTCCTAGGAGGTGGATTGAAACATAGAGGACTAGACTGACATGCAGTCTAAATCAGATCTGGAAGAAAAAGGGTGTTCTTTTGCTGATATTAGACTCTTGGTATAATTGAGGTGGGACCAAAAAGGATCTCTAACTTCCACATCAGTCAGGGATGATATCTCAATAGCTAATTCAGCACAAACACCTATTAATCAGAACAGATAATCCAAAACTCAAAGTACACACCAGTTATGAATTACCAGTACTGTGGTTCAAGGCATCAGCCTTTCAATCAGACAATAAAAACAGCTCTATGTGTGGCAAGGGTCTGCCTTTCTTTGATTCATTCTCCTCCAGCCAAGAGGATGACTACTGCCTAGACTTTTTTGCCTCCCACAATCCACATGAAGTTCATTTTAGCTTCCTTTAGGAAAGGTAGTAAGACAGATCATACACGGTTGGCGGAATACAGGATTTATTTTCCCTAAGTTCTAAAATATATAGAACTATATATGTGTAAAGATGAAAATGTAAGTACTATACAAAAGTAGTATTGAAGCTTTTGCAGAATAAGCAGTGGAAGTAAAAGAATGAAATTGACAACTATTTATTTGATTGGTCTACTTTTCTCCCTAGACTGAAGTTTAAGTTAATTAATTTGTAAGGACAAGAATCATATCTATTTTGCGCAGGAAACATTGTATCCTTAGAACATATTGTATGGAAAAAACTCAATTAAACTTCCATTGTCTCAGTTTTTAACCAGTAAACACATGCGCATGTACACACACACCTTGAAGAAGTTCTGTTTCTCCCAATACAAAAATACTACCACTGGATTCATAGTAACCACTGGCAGTAAGATAATTTTTTGACTGAAACATATTTTAAGAACTTGATAAATGCACTAATGAGCTAGCAAGAAAATAATCAGAAGTGAAAGCTAAATAAAAGCAGAAACTCAGAAAATAAAGCCAGTTCTACAGAATCAAATGAATTTTAATGTTGGCTTTTGGACTTCACAAGAACATTAATGAGACAAGGAATGAAGTACAAGATCTATCCAAGATCCAGAGTTCTATAGAACTGCTCATACTTCCTTCATAAATTGCATCTTCAAACTAAAGGTGATATAGAAACATTCCCCACATCACTCAGTAGGAAACCACAGGGTTCAAAGTTGAATCTTGTACCAAAGTGTAGGAAAAAATACTTCCCTAAAAATTTTAACCATGAACTAACCATCTTGCATCTACAACGTAGTTAATTTTCGTTAACTAGGAAATTAAAGCAGAAATAAAAACTAACAATCTTCAAGCCAAGTATTAAGTTTAAAGTAGGGCTGTGTTGACATCACCCACAAATATCTAGAAAAAGGAAAAGTAAACTTTCTCTGAAGAAAATAAACTTTAATACTGGTTTCAATGAATTCTCAGAGCCTAGAGGAATATAAGTATTCACTTTTTAGAAATCATAATAATTCAAAAACATACAAAATGATGCATTAATAGAGAGACAGGGTAAAAATTTTAAAACAGAACAAAGTTATGAGTACCTTAGATATTGGATTTATCAGACATAATAAGAAATAAAGAGCAAAATGTATTAATTAAAATTAGAAACTCAGTGGACAATTATAAAAGATACAATACAGGCAAAGAGAGAACTATGTTGGAATATAAAGCATCAGATATTATTTAGAACATACTTAGTGAGATGATGAAATGGAGACTAGAAAAGGGAGATTGTGAGACAGGGTGTATCAAGAGAGAAAGCTGTATACAGAGAGTGAGAACAAAGATAAATCACCTCCAAACGAACAAGAATTGAAGTGAATGTTGGATTCTTCACGGTAGCCATGGAAGTAGAAGTCTGTGGAATAATGTGGTGGGCCAAATTCTAAACTCCCCCGTCATGTGGTAGGATGTGGGCAGCCTCTAAGCACCAGAGCAACCTCCATCTGATGGCTTGCCGAAAAACTGATAAAATCTCAAGGAACTGAATTTTGCCACCCAAAAAAAAATGAAAGAAGAATTTTTCGTGGAGCATGCATAAGAAAACTCAAACTAGTCAACACTGTGATGTCAGCCTTCACATACTATGACAAAAGGAATGAACTACATTATGCCAGACTTCTGATGTACAGAAATGTAAGCTAGTACTTGATTGCCTTTTAAGCTGCTATGCATATGTTAATTTGTTACACGGAAGTAGAAAACTAACACAAATAATTTCAGTGTGCTATGATGAAATGACAATAAACGTTGAATTCTGTGCCCAGAAAAAGCATATTTCAAAAATAAGCAAAATAGAAATTTTGAAACAGAATAAATATACCTGATTTTTTATTTATTTACTTATTTCTTCCATTAGTACTACAGTATTTTTTAGAAATCATAATACTGTAGTGTCTGCAGTATATAATACTTACATTCTTTGTGTGGAGTTTGTACACATACATAACATATCTTAATTCTTTTTTGTTCCATTCCCTTTCCCTCCACTCCCTCCCCAGTCCCTCCATCTCTTGATCTCCTTACCATTTGAGAAATACCTATCTCCCTACTTCCTATTATCTATCTTTTATTTTGATCTTTATTTATAATTTGGCTTTTCAGTTAACAAACCCTTGCTTATAGAAGTAGTAAGACATATACTTTGAGAAAATGGGAGGCAAACCAGTCAGTGGTGTGGGGTGCAAAATGGGATGACAAAGAAGGAAAGTAGTAAATTTATGAATGCTTTTAAACTGACATCAAATAGAAATTTAGAAAATATAAAATAGAAGATGAAAAATAGAATTAAAATGATAAATGATTAACATATTAAAATATGTTAACCTGATTAAAATATGTTAATCTCCTATTACCTTGTTTTGAAATTCTGTATCATCATTTTTATTGTTTTTTCTTTTTAAAATAAATAAATACATATGTATATATATAAATTAAAAAAAAAAAGAACAGAAAAAAGAAGATAACAAAATGCCCAGGCCCTATGAGAGGCAGGAGAAGTTATGCTGAGAGGTATGGAAGGAGATACCCCTCTTCTTTTCCAAGGCTCTGGTCACAGTGAGCTTCTTCAATGTTGAGCTAATATTTTTTTCCAAAATGACAGAGCAGTGAGTACCAGCAACTCACCTGGATAAAATATCTAGAGTCTTGAAAACAATAGCTTGGAGAAGAACCAAAGTGGAGGTTACCCAAGAACCAGAAGGGAACTGTCAGAGGAGAAGAAAATAAGATTAAGTGCTACAGAAGAAATAGATCATACCGTGGAGGAGAGACCACACGGCACCACCAACAGCGGCCACCTCGCCACCAGCTGGGAGGCAAAGTGAAACAAACAATTTTTTGCTCACGGAGACCCAGAGAATGGCATCAGGACTGAAAGAGTGATCGGCAATTGAACCCAGCAAGGCAAATGGGGGATACGGCTTCCAGAGGGAGCTTCCACAGACAACAATTGGTGAGTGACCTTGGTACAGTACCGGTAGGCATAAGCATGGAGCAAGAGCTGATGGGGATGCCATTGTAGGGAAGAGCTAAGTGTTTGATCCTGTGTCCCAGAGCAACCCCCTGGGCCCAAACCATGCTAAACACTCCCAAGTTCCCAGAGTGGATGAGGGAGACAGCCACGGGAGACAGCCAGCAGTTGGACAGCAGACTGGGGAGAGTCCTGCTGAGGAGTAGGGCTGGTGATCATGGACCTGGCTCCTGCAGTCAGAGGTCAGGTTCAGCCTGAGTTACACAGGATTGGAAGATGACATTGGCCCTATGTTCTCCCTGTAGGCAGAATTCTACACCCAGCACTGTTCCGGGAGTGAGCTATCACCTTAGACTTCCAGTGTGAACAGACAGGTCCTGGCTTGAGCTCTGCTCCTTAACTCTTGGCTGAGGAAAACAGCCACACATCCAAAACAATAGAAAACTTTCTTTTATTATTCTCTATTTGATTGTATTTTTTAATTTTTATTCAATTTGTTAATTTTTAAATTTTTAAAATTATTTGCTGTTTTCCTCCTTATATATATTTTCCCCAAAACTGTTATTAAATTATTTTACCTTTTATCCTTTTGTGAGCAAGTCTGTTTATGTATGCTCATCCTCTTGCCTTTTTCTTCCAATATAGTTTATAGATGGTCAGGGAATTCTCCCTCGTCCCTTTATATTCCTCTACATTTATCCATATTTCTTCACCTGACTTCTTTCTCCTGTGTTTAATTCATTCTCAATTTTTCTTTTTTCCTCTCCCCCTTTCCATTTGTCTCCCTTTATCTTTTTCTATAATATTAATATCAGTCATAAAATCTTTTCCCATCCCCATTTCTCACTACTGATTTTGTACCCAGTTTTCCCTGTTATCCCCTTCTAAATATATAATATAACCTTACTACCATTAGGATCCTTTACATCCTTCCTATTTCCTCCCTCCTATACCACATAGCAGGAGACTTTAAAAAAAATTTTTTTTCTCTTCTCTTCCATTGTCTGGCATTACCCAGTTCCCAATACCCTGGGCCTTAGATAACTGATTCTATAAAATTACTGTTGAGTGCTGTTTTTCATCACTAGAAGAGATATAGCCATCACATCTAGCATGTATTAACTGTGAGTCAAGACATGGGTTGTCATAATACATACACTATAACCATGGATTTCTTCTCTAGGCTAAAGGGAGATCCAAAGCAGGGTCTCATGGTATTTTATTTCTCAACTAGCCCTGAGAGATACAACTGTAAAGGATTAACCTGTTACTACTATAGCCGATTAGATTGGAATAACCCTGGCTCAATGGACAATTTCATGTTAATGAATGTGTCTGCTGAATCCACCATCACACTCAGGGAGAGGGAGAGCAAGTGTTTCTAACCCAAGAACTTGGACTGGATCAGACTCTGCAAGAATGCCTGCAACCTGGCAGAAAAAAATCCTGAGTCTGAGTTAGGTTCAGTATTGCGGTAGAAGAATCAGAGAACTTATTGGAGTGTGAGCATTCAGACTCTCTGGCAAAGAAGCTACTTGAGAATCACATATACAGTGTCTCACTGGAATATCTAATCTGTGTTCCCATCAGACAACTGTATGTTTCTTGATTTTGTATGTTTCTTGATTTATTTAGAATGTGGGGTTGTGTTATATTCTTTTATGTTTTTCTGTGTTTATTAGGTTGTTACTTTTGTGTATTTGTTCTTTCACTGAATTTGATTTAATAGGTATCTAGATTCTCTCCCTTTTCTTAGCTCCCTATCTGGTTTTGTTACCTTAGACACCAAGACAATACTATTAACTCCTTTTTTATTCTTTTTCCAAATGCATATACTCCCTATATTTAGCTTTCTCACAGTCTCCTATCTTCTCTAGTACTAATTATCAATCTTCACATCCTAAGCTTTTGGCTCTTCCATATCTTACCTAGTTTATTATCCTCCCTATCAGCAAGTTCTGACAACCACATAGCTTTCCTCAATCACAAAGTAAACCCCCTTTCTCCCATATCTCACACTTGCCCCCACAAAATATCCTTGAAAACTCCTGTACTAACCCAACTCAACTAAAAGAACTGCAATAAAATAAGACCCCCTCATCAAACGTTTCTTCTCATCTACCACTATTCCTCTTTTCAAATCTCCCCCTTAGTGTCTAACACTCCTCGTCTAACCACCTCCCATTCTCCCCACACCACCTCACCTAGCACACTGCAGCACAAGTACAAAATAATAAACTGTCATGGTGTGCATACAGAATAGACAAAGGAGGGAAGGGTAACTAAAGGACAATCATATAGAAGTGTTTTAAGATTGAGTCTGTGGGACTGGTGATATAGCTCAGTGGCATAAGCACCTGCTTGGCAAGTGCAAGGTCCTGAGTTTGACTCCCGGTACCCGCATATAAAAAAAAAAAAGAAAAAAATTTGAATCTGTGGATGTTGTTATAACCAGAAGTAATTCTTTCCACAAAACATAGGGACAGAGTTGAAATCACATGAAGTAAATAACAGAAGAAATAAATACTAGCACTGGAAATACAAAGCTAAAAATTATTTGGGGGGGTAAGTCTACTAAAAATCTCTATACAAGCCACAAACTCTCCTTATTTCTTTAGTCCCAATTTACAGTAAACCCCCCAAAAGGAGGTGAAAAAAGAGGGAGCCATACATAATTTAACACAGATACACATAGGAGAAAGGGGAAGAAAGGAAATAGAAGATCTCCCAAGGCAGAGCAAAGGTTTACAAAGGGAGAAGAAAACAAACATCAGGTAACATAAACGTATGGAAACTTCTTAGAAGATATAAAGAAAACAGATGAAATTAAAGAGAAAATAAACCAAAAGTTCATAGCAATTTCAATCAATATGCCCACAATGAATTTTGGGGAAGTAGGTAAAATATTGGATGAGCTAAACAAAAGAGTTCAAACTTTTTTTTTTTTATATGTGGGTACCAGCAGTCAAACTAAGGACCTCACGCTTGCCAGGCAGGTGCTTATGCGACTGAGCCATATCACTGACCCAAGAGTTCAAACTTTGAATGCCAAATTCAGCAAGGATTTGGAATCCTTGAAAAGATGTCAGATAAAAATACTTGAAATAAAAAACTATATAGAATTTATACGTTGCAGAATGACCAATATGAACACAGTGTGTCCAATATTTAGGACAAAATAGTGGATTATGATGAAGATCTCAAAGAAGCCAAACAGAAAAACAGAAATCAATAGAAGACTGTACAGCAGCTATGCGATGACATCAAGAAGACCAATCTAAGGCTAATAGGAATTAGAGAAAAACTAGAATATAGCACAGATGGATTCACTAAACTGCTCACAGAAATTATGGAAGACAATTTCCCCCAAATAGGAAGAGTTTAAAATACAAGAAATAATTGCTAACAAAACACCAAACAATTATGATGTGAAAGAAGTTCACCAAGGCATTTCATTATTAAATTCCAAGATATCCTCCAAAAAACAAAACAAAACAAAAAACCAGAGTTTCAAAGGCAGCCAGAGAAAAACAACAACAACAACAACAAAAATATATAAAGGTAGGCCAATTAGAACCACAGCAGATTTTCATCACAATCTCTGAAGGCTATAAGATCTTGAAGTATTTGAAGCTCTAAGAACAAAAACTTCCAACCCAAATAAACTTATCCTGCAAAGTTATTCTTCAAAATAGATGGAGAAATAAGGTATTTCTATGAAAAAAAGACCAGTTCAGAAGATATATGAGTGCTAAACCAGCTTTAGAGAAAATACTTAAGGATATTCTTGAGAGAAATAATAGATCAGACACAGCTAAAAACAGAGAAAACTAGTGAGGTCAATGGATAAACAGCAACCCAAAAAACCAGGAATAGAAAAACAATGGATAAACCAACAGATAAAGAAGGCAATGGTAGTGATTAACCAACACATCTCAGTAATATCTCTCAAGGTTAGCAACCTCAAATCTCCAGTTAAAAGACACAGACTGGCAGATTGGATCAAAAAGTGGAATCCAACAGTCTTTTGCACTCAAGAAATTCATCTAATCCATAAAGATATTCATAGACTAAAAATTAAGGGATGGAAAACATTTCATATGCCAAGACCCTGAAAAGAAGTAGGGGTAGCAATTCTAATGCCAGAAGTGGTAAAATTCAAGCTAATACTGGTTAGGACAGACAAAGAAAATCACTACGCACTAATTAAGGGAACAAATCAACAAGAAGAGATAACATTGATAAACATATTTTACCAAATACTGGAGCACCTATCTTCATAAAGCAAAAACTGCTAAAATTAAAAGATCAAATAAACACTAGCACAATCATAGTAGGGGATTTTAACACTTTGCTTTCAAAAAGAGGTCAACTAAACAAAAAAAAATTAAAAAAATTTCAGAACTGAACCACACCCTTGAACATATGGACATAATGGATATATATGGAGTATTCTACCCCTATACAATACATTATACATTCTTTTCTGTAGTGCGTGGTACTTTTTCCAAAAGTAGATCACATACTAATCCACAAAATCTGCTTAATTAAGTAAATATAAAAGAATAGAAATTATCCCTTGCATTCTATCAGATCACTGTACAATATAAATAGAAACCAATGATGGAAGAAATTTTGGAAAATTAACAACATACTCCTAAGCAACACATGGGTCACAGAAGAATCAAAGAAGAAATTTAAAAATTTCTGGAAGTTAATGATTATTATGGTACAACTCATCAAAACCACTGGGACAATATCAAAATAGTTCTAAGAGGAAAATTCATCACAATCAATGTTCACATTAGAAAAACAGATCAAGCTCAAATAGACAACCTTATAAGAAATCTTAAGATACTTGATAAACAACAACAAACCAGCTCCAAACCAAAATTAAGGAGTGAAATTATAAAGATAAGAGTAGAAATCAACAAAATTGAGACTAAGAAAACATTTTTAAAAGTTCACAGAATTGAAGAGCTGCTTCTTTGAAGGAATAAAATAAATAAGTCCCCTAGCCAGATTTACCAAGAGAAAGCAAGAAAAGACTCATATTAATGCAATTAGAAATTAAAAATGTAAAATCACAAAAGACACCGGAAATGCAGAAGAGAGTAACTACTTTGAAAAATTATATTCCAACAAATTACCAAGTTATAAAGACATGGACATATCACTAGACACATACAAACTTCCAAAACTAACCCAAGAAGAGATAAATATGCTTAACAACCAAATAACAAACAATAAAATTTACACAGTAATAAAGAAGCCGCCAACTAAAAAAGCCCAGGACCTGATAGATTCAGTGTTGAGTTCTAAACGTCATTAAGGATGTTATATCACTAATGTTCCTCATGCTTTTTAAAGGAATTGAAAGGCATGGAGTATTCCCAAATACATTTATGGAAGCCAGTATCACCCTGATCCCAAAATCAGATAAACACCCAACTAAAAAAGAATATTATAGGCCAATCCCCTTAATGAACCTAGATGTTAAAATGGTCAACAAGATATTAGCAAATAGAACACAGCATATTATCAAAAAGATCATACATCATGATCACATAGGTTTCATCCCAAAAATGCAAGGAGGGTTCAACATACATAAGTCAATAAATGTAACGTCACATAACAGGAGCAAGGTCAAAAACCATGTGATCATATCAATAGATGCACAAAAGGCTTTCAACAAAATCTAATATCCGTTCATGATAAGATCTCTCAGAAAACAGGTACAGAAGGACCATTCCAGAATATGATAAAAGCTCTATATGTTACATCAATAACCAACATTATAATAAATGGGAAAAAACTAAAGGCATTCTCCATAAAATGAGGAACAAGGGAAGGATGTCCACTATTACCTCTTCTATTCAACATAGCACTTGAAATATTAGACATAGCAATTAGACAAGAGAAAGAAATTAAAGGGATACATATAGGAAATGAAGTATTTAAATTATCATTATTTGCAGATGACATGATAGTTCACATAGAAGACCTAAAGAATTCTATCAAAAAACTCTTAGAATTAATAATGAACTTCAGCAATATAGCAGGATACAAGATCAACACACAAATATCATTAGCATTTGTGTACACCAACAAAGAACAAGATGAGAAGAAAACTTTGAAAATAATACCATTTATAATAGCTTCAAGAAAAATGAAATAACTAGAAATTAACAAAGGAAGTGAAAGACCTCTACAAAGGTAAGTATAGAACTCTGTAAAAGTAGACTGAGTAGGACATCAGAAATTGGAAAGTTGTCCTCTGTTAATGGATAGGCAGAATCAATATTGTCAAAATGGTCATTCCCAAAATGGTTATAAAGATTCAGTGCAATCCCAATTAAAATACCAACAGCATACTTTATAGATCTAGAGAAAAGAATCCTAAAATTCATATGGAGCCAGAAGACACCCAGAATAGCAAAGGCAATTTTGGGCAATAAGAGTGAAGCAAGAGGCATAGCAATACCTAACTTTAAGTTATACTACAAAGCAATAGTGGTAAAAATGTCATGGTACTGAAACAAAAACAAATACATGGATCAATGGAACAGAATTGAGGATTCAGAAACTTCTCCAAATACATTAAGCTACTTAATCTTTGACAAAGGGGCCAAAAGCATATGTTGGAGGAAAGAGAGCCTATTCAACAAGTGATGCTGGGAAAAGTGGCTATCTGTGTGCGGAAGATGAAAACTGGACCCTTATAGCTTACCATATACAAAATTAAAATCCAAATGGATCAAAGATCTAAATGTTAAGCCTACTGGAAGATAAAACAGATAAAACAATTGAAGGCAAAGGTATACAAAATGATTTTCTAAACTGAACCTAAAATGCATAAGAAATAATAGCAAGAATCAACAAATGGAATTATACAAGACTAAAAACCTCTGTATGGCAAAAGAATCAATCAGTACAATGAAGAGACAATCTACAGAATGGGAAAAATGTTTGCCAGCTACTCCGCAGACAGAAAATTAATATCTAGAATATACAACCAACTAAAAATAAAAAAAAAAATAAATAAACCTAAAAATTAAAGATCCAATCAAGAAATGGGCAAGAAAAATGAACAGACACTTCACAGAGGAAGAAATACAAATGTTCAACAAATATATGAAAAAGTGTTCAAGATCTCTGGCCATTAAAGAAATGCAAATTAAAACAATAAGATTCCATCTTACTCCAGAGAGAATGAGAATCATTAAGAAATAAAAAATAACAAATGCTAGCGAGGTTGTGGTGAAAAAGGAACCCTCCTTAATTGCTGGTGGGAATGAAAACTACTAGACCTGTTATGGAAATCTTTATGGACATTTCACAAAGAATTGAAATTAGAAATTCCATATAACCCAACTATCCCCCTGCTAGGTATCATCCTCAAAGAGTTTAAGTCATCATACTACAGAAATACTTGCATACCAATGTTTATAACAACAAAAATTATAATAGCTAAATCCTGGAAGTAGCCTGTATGCCCATCAATTGGATCAACTGGATAAAGAAAATGTGGTATCTTTTTATAATGGAATACTACTGAACTATAAAGATGACAAATTTGAGACATTTGTAAGGAAATGGACTCACCTGGAAAATTAATGTTGAGTGGAAAAAACCAGACACACAAGCTTAAATAATGATATCTCTCATTTGAGTGAGGCAAATTACAAAGAGAATAATAAAAAATGGATAGAAAGGAACAAGGAAATGGATCTCTTGCAATAGGGAAGTGATCCAAGGGACTAAGAACAAGGGGTTAGGAGGGGAGGATGGGGAAATAAGTACAATAAAGATATGCCATGTATAGAAACCTAATAACGTCAATTAATGCAAAAATTATAAGCCATAACATGCACTAAGATTAATAACGCCAACAAGAATGAAAAATGAGATAGGGGAATTGGAGGAGTGGGGGGAGGGAAAGGGAAGAGGATTAAAAAAAACAAGCTGTTGTGTATACATGTAACCACTCCACAAGATGATTATAAACTGCATGAACTGCAAACACATACTAATAAAATAAAATATTTTCTAAAAAAGAGGCTTCTGAGAAGATGGTGAAGTGGTGAGCAGCAGAGAAAGAACGTCCCTGAGATTTGTTATTGAAACATTGCAATATAGCAAAGTGAGCAAGAGTAGAAGGAGGGAAGTGGGTCCCTGGGTTCCTGGAAGGATCTGAAGTGAGAATTTAAGCCCGCGGGGAGTGCAAAGAAAGAAACTTCCATGAAAAATAAGGAGGAGGCAAGCAGAGACCTCCATGAAGAAGCACACCAGTGGAGCAGAGCAGTGGACACAGTAGATTGCATTGGTTGGTGAGTTGTCCTGTTTGGACACCTGCAACAGAGGGAACTTGGCCAGGAGCCATCTTGGAGAGAGACCAACTGAGCTTGGAATTCAGAGCAGCTGCTGGCTCAACCTAGTACCTCCCAGCTGAGTTCAAGCCAAGTTCAACACTTCAAGGGGCATGGGAGCTGCTGCAGGCTGGGTGGGTCTGGTTCCAGCATTAAAGCTGGAGGCCAGCCTGAACTTCAGTGGAAGTAGGGGTGCAGGCTCACTGGAAGCATCCTCTAGCCCACTGTGGAGCTGATGCTGGCTGGCTGGGATTGATTGATGTGAATCTGGACTCTGACCACCCATGTTGTCAACCAGTGGCAGCAGAGATACACCTTGAAGTGGACATTTTTTCTTTTTTCTTTTCTTTTCTTTTCTTTTATTCTTTTCTTTCATTTTCTTTTTTACTTTATTTTCTTTCTCTTTTCTGTCTGTTTGTTTTATTATTTTTTCTTCATTGCTTGTTCTTGTTTCTATGAGTATGAACATGGTTTCTGGTTCTTTTGTTGTTGTTGTTCTGTTCCGTTTTTGTTTTTATTTCCTCCTTCTCTTTTTCACTCCTATCTTCTGCGCCAATTTCCCAGTTTGTGTGGTCCTCCTTGGCCCTCCATCCTTGCTTCTAATCAATTTCTTTTATTCTATTTCTCTATTTTTCCCCCAATCCCTTTAAATTTTCTCCCCTGAGGGTATAATTGTTTTATTAAGGGCTTATTTACTGCATATAATTTTCTGGTTCATTCTAAATTTTGTTATATAACCACAAATCTAGTTAATATGGTTAATGGTGGCAAATTAATAGTTACCTCAGTTTGTAACTTTCTAGGCTGTGTTTGATGCTATTGCTATTGTTTATTGTACCATTTTAGCCAAGATGACATAATTGTTCTAACCAGCTGTTCTTCCTGGTATACCTGAGATTGCCTAAGGGTCATAAAAGACACTATAGGCCAGTGTCAATGACCCAGGGGCTGGGCCAGGTAGGCAGCACCTTCTCATCCCCAATAAATTGAAGAGGTAGGATCTTGAAACAGACTCAAAATCCAAAAGTCAGCTATACCTGGAAGACACTTCTGAGAAATGGTCATTTCCTAAAGGTTCTAAATACTAGCAATAAAGCTACTCAGCACAGGCAATTTACAAGCATCAACACAGGAGTTAAACTAAAAATATTATATAAAAAATGAGAAGTCACTTAAGATGCAACACCAGACTTCCCTGTCACCATAGGCAAACCCAGGGGCCAATGAAATGGAACAATCTGAAAACCACCCACCTGAACTCTCTGAAGTGGTAACAGCAGGAGTAACTAAACAGATGAAAGAGGCTCTAGAAAAAAAATCAAATCAGAAATAATTTCTCAGATAACTACAGAGATGGTGACCATAATGAAAGAAATGATTAGTGATCTAGAGCAGATACACATAAAAAAAGAGGATCTTAGGAAACAGATTCAAAAAGATATCAAAGAGATTAAATATTCTATTAAAAATATACACACCAGAATGAGCCAATGTGAGGACAGAATCTGAAATATAGAAGGCAGGATTGTGGTTAACAATCATTAAAAGAAAGATTTCTTAAAAATAGCAAGGGACCATGAGAAATCAATCCAGCAGCTGCTAGATGATGCAAAGAATAATATAAGATAGATTGGAGTCAATGAAAAAGCAGGAGATAGTGCAAATGACATAAAAAACATGTTCACAGATGTCATGGAAGAAAACTTCCCTGACAGAGAAAAAGAGTAAGACATTTAGATAAATGAGGCACCATAGAACTCCAATTAGCCAAGATAAAAAAAAAAAATCTGCACCAAAGCATATAATAGTCAAGATTTCAGAAATTCAGCACAAGAACAAAATATTAAAAGCAGTTAGAGAAAAGAAACAAATCACCTGTACAGGAAAGCCCATCAGAATCACAGCAGACTTCACAACACAAACCCTCAAGTCAAGCAGAGTTTGGAGTGAAGTATTTCAAGCCCTAAAAGAAAATAATCTCCAACCCAGATTGATAGATCCCACAAAACTATTTCTGATTGAGAGAGACAAAGGTCACTATATCCTTGTAAAAGGAACAATTCAAGAAGGGATAACAATCCTAAATATATATGTACCAAATACCAGTGCATCCAACTATATAAAATAAATATTAATGGACATGAAAAATCAAATAAGCACTAATACAATTGTAATGGGGGACCTCAATACCCCACTATCACAAATAGATCAGCTACACAAAAAATCAACAAAGGAATATTATAACTGAACGGAACTTTTGAATAAATGGACATAGTAGATGTTTACAGAGGGTTCCACCACACAAAATTAGAATACACATGTTCACAGATGCACAAGGAATGTTCTCCAAAATAAATCACATACTAGCTCATAGAACATGCTTACATAAATGCAAAAGAACTGAAGTTACCCCATGCATGTTATCAGGCTATAGTGCAATGAAATTGGAAATCAATGGCAAAAGAAACCACAAGAACTTCATAAACCTATAGAAATTAAATAACAACCTCCTGAACAACAAATGGGTCACAGATGAAATTAAAGAAGAAATTACACAGTTTCTTCAATTAAATGATAACACCAATGCAACATACCAGAACTTATGGGACACAGTGAAAGCAATCCTATGAAGGAAATTTATAGCGGTGAATACCCATATCAGGAAAACTGAGTGAGCTCAGATAAACAACTTAATGTTTAAGCTCAAGCTTCCAGAAAAAGAAGAGCAAGTCAAGCCCAAGTTTCATAAGATGGAGGAAATTATGAAGACTGGAGCAGAAATCAGTGCAATGTAGACTAAGAAAACAATACAACAAATCAATGAATCAAAAAGTTGGTTTTTTGAAAGACTAAATAAAATCAATAAACCCTTAGTTAATTTTATCAATAAAAGGAAAGAAAAGATTCAAAACCATGCAATTAGGAATGAAAAGGGTGAAATCACAACAGATCCTGCAGAAATCCAAAAGATAAATATACATACCTCAAGAATTTGTATTCTAATAAGATGGAAAATGTGGAAGAAATAGATTCCTAGATACATATTAATTATCAAAGCTGAATCAAGAAGATATAAAATTTCTAAATAAACCAATGTCAGTCAATGAAATTGAAGATACAATTAAAAACCTACCAACAAAGAAAATTGTAGGGCCTGACTTATTCATTGCTGAATTCTACAAGAAATGTAGAGAAGACCTAATACAGTTACTTCTCAAACTCTTTAATGAAATTGAAAGGGATGCAACACTCCCAAATTCATACCTGGAAGCAAGCATTACTCTGATACCAAAACCAGAGAAGGACCCAACCAAGAAAGAGAACTACAGGCCATCTCCCTAATGAACATAGATGCAAAAATCCTCAATAACATACTGGCAAACAGAATGCAGCAACTCATCAAGTTTATGCACTATAAGCAGGGAGGATTAATAGCAGGAAAGCAGGGACATTTCAACATATGAAAATCCATAAAAGTAATACACTATCTTAAAAGAGCCAAGGACAAAAACCATATGATCATGTCAATAGATGCAGAAAAAGCATTGGACAAAGTCCAACACCCATTCACGATTTAAAAAAAAACCCTAGAGAAAATAGGAATAGATGGTCTTTATCTCAAACTGATAAAAGCCATCTATCACAAACCAACAGCCAACATCATACTAAATGGACAAAAACTGAAAGCTTGCACTCTAAAATCAGGAAAAAGACAAGGATGTCCACTGTCACTCCACTTATTCAATATAGTTTTGAAAACATTAGCCAGAGCAGTTAGACAAGAAAAGAAATAAAGCAATAAGAATAAGAAAGGAAAAGGTTAAATTATCATTATTTGCAGATGACATGAGGCCACATAGAAGATCCCAAGAACTCCAGCAAAATCTTCTAGATTTAATAACCGAATTCAGTAGCATAGATGGATACAAAGTCAACATTCAAAAATCAATAGCTTTCCTGTATAGGAATAACAAACTCAATGAGAAAGAAATTAGGGAAACAACACCTTTCGTAATAGCACCCAAAAAATGAAATACCTAGGACTCGATCCAACCAAGGAAGTAAAAAAACTATACATTGAAAACTACAGTACTCTGAAAAATGAGATAGAAGAGGATATCAGAAAATGGAAAGATATCCCTTGCTCTTAGGTAGGAAGAATCAATACAGTAAAAATGAATATATGATAAAAAATTTTATACAGATTTAATGCAATGCTAATCAAAACTCCAAAAACATATTTCACATAATTAGAGAAAAAAATCTTAAAATTCATTTGGTACCAGAAAAGACCTAGAATATCAAAAGCAATTCTGAGCAACAAAGGCAAGGCAGGGAGCATCACAAGCCCTGACCTGAAATTATGCTACAAAGCTAGTGTGATAAGAACAGCATGGTACTGGCAAAAAAAATATATTCCCAAGGATCAATGGAAGAGATTAGAAGATGCAGATCCAGAAATACTTCGCTACCTTATCTTTGACAAAGGTGCCAAACAAACTCACTGGAATAAAAGTAGCCTCTTTAATAAATGATGCTGGAAAACCTGGCTTTCCCATGCCAAAGATTGAAACTAGACCGTATCTTTTACCATGCACTAAACTAAAATTGAAATGGATCAAATATCTTAATATTAAAAGAGAAACACTAAATCTGCTGGAAGATAGCATAGGTAGAACCCTTGAAGACATTGGTGTAGGCAAAGGCTTTATGAACAAAACCCCAACTACACAAAAACTATCACCAAGAATCAACAAGTGGGATTTTGTCTTAAGAAAAAGCTTTTGCAAAGCAAGAGAAACCATCAACAGAGTGAAGAGACAACCCACCTTGTGGGAAAAAAATTTTGCCATATATTTCCCAGACAAAGGACTACTATATAGAGTACATAAAGAATTCAAAAATTCAGACCCCTCCCAAATTTAAAGACCCAGTCCAGAAATGAGCATCTGAAATGAATAGACGTTTCTCAGATGAAGTAGAAATGACAATATGTGAAAAAATGTTCAACATCATTGGCCATTAGAGAAATGCAAATTAAAAGAGCACTGAGATTCCATCTCACCCTAAAAAGAATGGCTATTATCAAGAAATCAACCAGTAACAAATTCTTAAGGGGCTTTGGGGGAAAAGGAACCTTTCTCCACTATAGGTGGGAGTGTAGACTGGTGCAATTACTGTGGAAATCAGTATGGAGAGTCCTCAAAAAACTAGGAATAGAGGTTCCATTCAACCCAGCTATTCTTCTTCTTAGTATCTTCCCAAAAGAATTAAAAGCATCATCCCAGAGCAATATATGCACACTCATATTAATAGCAGCACAGTTTTAATAGCTAAACCTTGGAAACAACCCAAATGCCCATCAACTGATGAATGAATATAGAAGATGTGTTTTTTTTTCATACAATGTAGTACTACTCAACTATAAAGAAGGATGTGCTTGAGACATTTCTAGGTAAATGGCATCTTGAGGCCATACTCTTAAGTGAAATAAATCAAACACACATGTGTAAATACTGCATTGTTTCTCTGGTGTGAGAAACATGTAAATAAAGACCAACATGTAGATAAAGACCAAAAATGTATAATAGATATTGTGAAATAGAAAGAAAATATTCGAAAAGAAATGGGAACTAAGGATGGGTGATGGGGAAAGGAAGGAAAGGAAAAAAATGATGAGAAAAGAACAAAAACCTGGAAACGAAGCTTTTGTAAATAAGGGGGGGAAAGGGCTCGAAGGGAGGGTAGGGGATTGGAAAAAAATAATCAAGTTATATCATGTACTGGTACAAATTCCCTATAATGAATGTAATCATTATATATACCTAAAATATACCAATAAACTTAATTAATTAAAAAAACAAAGAGCTCAGTATTAACTTTACAGTTTGATTTAAAAATTATATATTTAAATCTCTCAGAGTAACCACTAAAATGTACAAATTTGTAACTGATAATGTATAGTGGAAGGAAAATTTTAATGAGAAATGAGTAATAAATACAAAAAAAGCAAAATAAAAAGCAATATAGAAGATCAAATAGAACACAAAAAATAAAAACAAATAAATATTAACTGAAGCAAATTGGCTAAATACCTTGGTTAAAGGACAACAAGAGCAAAACTGACTTCTTGAAACCTTAAAGACATGTCATTTTCCACTCATATACCTAAAACTTTAAACTATAGAAAGGTTATAAATAAATTGTTAAAGAAATTACTTATAAATTAATTAAATAAAGCTGGCAAGGCTATTTTAGCAATAAGAAAATAGAATTAAAAACAGAAAATGTTACTATGGTTAAAGTAGTTCCATAAAGGATAAAAATTTAATTTCACAATATATTATTCTAAGTTTACAAACAAATTAAAATAACAAAATAACAATGTACTAGTTAATTTTTCCATTGCTGGGACATAACATTCAAAACCCTAAATTTAAAGAAGGAGACATCTAACTTGCTCACAGTTTCAGAGGATTCAGTCCATGACTGGATGACTCCAGGGCAGGAACATCATAGTGGAAAGACGTAGAAAAGAAAATGTGCTTAGTTCATGGTGACCAAGAAGCACAGCAAGGGAACAGTGCCAGTGAGGAAGAGGCCAGGAACTATACAAGATCCCAAGGTCAGGCCTCCATGACCCAGCCAGAAACACCCATAGTTGTGTTTTTCTAACCCTCTAATTGGCTCCCAAGACAATCAAATTGACACTCCATCCCAACCACCACATCCCAACCTTTGTCAACTTCATAACCAAACACAGCTCCTTAAACCATACTTAATTTCCAAATAAATAAAGTAGTGGGTTCATAATTCTGCCTAACATAATACAAATATTTAGTGCAGAACTGGGAATGCAACAATTCCCTCCTTGGAATAGAAGGCAAATTTTTCATTGGGTCATTCTTACTCTTCTCCAAATATTCCATAGACTAAGTATAATAATGTTGATTTTAAAATACTAAAGTACCAACATAAGTCAATTAATATAGTTAAGGAAAAAAATTTAAAGACATACCTGCTTAACATGTGCATATATATGTACGAGCATGTTTTTAAATCACAAAAATGCAATAATCATAACCCTCATTTCCGTAACAGTTCATTTGTCCCTTCTCATGCCTAAAAGCAGCCAGCCGTATGCATGCCACATCTTAATGTTGTGCTGCCTTGAAGTTTCCTCTGCTAGATTAATTATTCCACCACACTTATTCTCACTGTTGTGCAAGCTCTTGGGATATAGATAATATAGACAAATTTTCTGCCAGAGTGTAACACACATGATCCCCAGTTCAACTGCCAATGGCACCTTTGTTCCCAACTGAAACCTCCTGACGCTGCCCTGTATTGTCTTCATTCCTATCAGAACTCTGATCTTTTGTGCTCCAACCAGAATTACCCATCGGGCTCTAATTATACCATTCTAAGGCTTTTCTAGCCCACTTCTCCATACATTTTCAAACTCTTCTTCCAACCAGTTTCAAAGTTTTCTAAAGTACATGCCCAGGTACAGTAACAGCAATGGTCCCACTTCTCTAGCACCAATTTTTTGTATTAGTTAGCTTTTTTGTTTCTGGAACACAATGCTGATACCCAAAACTTAGAGGAGGAAGTATTTAGTTTAGCTCACAGTTTCAGGGTATTCAGTCCATAGTTGGCTGGCTCCAAAGCAAAAACATCTTGGAGGAAGGGTGTGGAGGAGCATAGATGCTTAGTTCATGGTGGCCAGGAAACAGAGGAGACTAATGTCAGAAAGGAAGGGGTGAGGGAGCAGAGACCTAAGACCATGCTTCTCTGACCCATACAGACACACTCAGAACTGTACTCCACAAATTCCTTGGGCAGATCCTAAAGTAAATCAAGTAGACACTTCTCTCTACTGGCTACAAATGATCATGGTTAACAAGAAATGAATATATCACCATCAGGTCAAAATTTTAATACAGCTTCTTAAGTAACTATAGAGAGAAAATAAATAAGATAGAAATTTTCTGTGTGAAACAATTAACACCATTTATCCAATGGTCCTATACAGAAATTTTCATCCTAAAACTAGATAATGTACAATTAAACATACATATTTATGAAATCTGGTCACAAACTAAACTATAAAATAAATCTTAAAATATTTTAAGAAATTAGTACACAAATCATATTATCTGACCACAGTGTAAATATTGGATAAATACCAATAAAGAAATATATATGTATTTATATATATATATATATATATGTATATATACACACACACACACACACACACATAGCTAGAAAAAGCTCAAAATGAAAAAGATCTTGGAAATTAAGAAACACAGTTATAAGTATTGGATGGATCAAGTAAATAAGTAGAAATTACTTTAAACTAAGTGACAGTAAAATTTTCTAATGAAAACCTGTGAAATACTGTTAAAGTGGTACTTCAAGGTTTAACTATACCCATAAGTATTTATAGGAAAAACTGAAAATTAATGAGCTAAAAATCTCATTTATATTAGAGAGAAAAACCAAATAAAACCAAAGAATACAGAATAAGGGAAATGTAGATAAGAGCAAAAATAATGAAAAGAAATGCAAGAATATGCATATAATAGAGAAGACGAACAAAGTTCTTCAAGTAAATGAGATCAACAATGTGACAATATTCTAACAATAATAACCAGAGGCAGAGAGAGAGAGAAATAGTGAGGGAAAATAAAAAAATGACAAGAAATTCAAAAAATGACTACAGATGTCATGACAAAAAGATAGAGAGAGATTTAAATAGAAAATAGATACTACATCGTAAAGTATTTGACATAAATAAAACTAAATACAGGACACAAATGAAAGCCTATAGAAATTGTATTTGTTCATTCATTTATTTATACACATTTGCAGCACATAATGTTTACATTCCTTGTGTGGAATTTGTGCATTTATATAACACATCTTAATTCCCTCTTCATCTCCTTTCACCCACCTTCTTCCCATTCCCTCCACCTCTTGATCCCCTTTCTCTTCAAAAAAGATCTCTCTACTTCCTGTTATCTATTGTTTGTTTTGATCCTTAATTATATTGTGGATTTTTCATACCAGAGAAACTATAATATCTGATTTTTTTCACTAAACATTATGGTCTCAAGGAGCATTTATTTTCCTACAAATGACCCAAGTTTATCTTCATTTATGGCAGAGTAATGCTCCATTGTATGTAAATACCACATTTTCTTTCTCCATTCATTGATAGACATCTAGGCCGTTTCGAAGATTTAGTTATTATAAATTGTGTTGCTATAAACATGGGTACATATGTATCAGTTTAATATAATGTCTTTAACTTTGGGGGGAAAATACCTAGAAGGGGAATAGCTTGGTTAAATGGAACTTGTAGTTTTAGTTTGTTGAGAAACAGCCACACTGATTTCCAGAGTGGCTATACTGGTTTAGATTCCCAACAATAATGTAGAAGAGTTCCTTTTCTCCCGCTGCCTTACCAAGATTTGTTATTATTTGATTTCTTGATGAAGACCATTATGGGATTATAGGTGTGCACCACCAACCTTGATTTCCATTTCTACTTTAAAAAGGAATTCTTCCAGAATATAATTTACAAAATTATAAATTATTAATGTGATTAAAATTTATCCTAATTAAAATTAATCCCAGCACTCGGGAGGCTGAGGCAGGAGGAGCACCACTATTTCGAGGCCAGCCTTGGCTACATAGTGAGTTTAAGGCCAACTTGCACTACAAAGTGAGACCTTGTCTCAAAAAATGAAAGAAAGAGAAAGAAAGAAAGAAAGAAAGAAAGAAAGAAAGAAAGAAAGAAAGAAAGAAAGAAAAGATGAGGTCCACAATCCACAAAAAGAAAAAAGCAGAATAGTACTACCTGAAAAACAAATCTTTTGATTGGTAAGAAATAATTATAATATACACACATAAATATTAAAATTAGAAAACATTTGCAACCTACATTACAGTTATTCTTGGTGATGTAATTCTTCCATTACATCTTAGTGATATGAAAAAAATTTGTAATCCAACAGAATATATTTGCAATGATAGGACCCAATAAAGAAAGGATTAACATTTTGTAAAAAGTATAAAAATACCCACTACCAGAAAGGAATGTAAATGAATGAAGCCACTATAGGACTAGTGCAGAAGTTCCTCAAAAAAAAAAAAAAATATATATATATATATATAATATATATATATATATCCAGATATCCCACTTCTAGGTATCTGAGTATATTATATATACACAGAAAATGAAATCAATATGGCACAGACTTGTCTGGGGTCCTATGATTTATAATAGCCACAAGTGGAAAAAAATCCAAGTGTCCACCATTAAATGAATGAATAAAAAAGTGTGATACATATACATATTAAATAAAGTGTGATATATGTAAGTGAAAATACACATATATTTGCATCAACATGGATAAGCCCGGTATACCCATGTTTCTAGCAGCACAATCTATAATAACTAAATCTTGGAAGCAACCTATATGTCTATCAACAGATGAATAGATCAAGAAAATGCAGTGGTGGGGCCGGTGAGATGGCTCAGCGGCATAAGCGCCTGCCTTGCAAGCACGAGGGCCCGAGTTCGACTCCCGGATCCCACATACGAAAAAGGGGCCGGTGATATCGCTCAGCGGCACGGGCGCCTGCTGGCGCGCGAGGTCCTGAGGTCGACCCCCCGGTACCCACCAAAAAAAAAAAAAAAAAAAAAAAAAAAAAAGAAAATGCAGTGGTTACACACAATAGCATACTACTCTGCCATGAAGAAAGGTATACTTGACTCATCTGAAGGAAAACGGATGAACTTTGAGACCATAATGCTAAGTGAAATTTAAATATTTAAGTAAATAATATATATATTTAAGTAAATAATACATATGTGTGTCATATATATTTACAACAACATGGATAAACCCACTATTAAATAAATTAGCTGCAGAAAGAAAAATGCATCACGATAATGCAGGTAGAATTAAAAACAAAAATAGGAGTACTCGAGTAAAGACTAGAATAGGAGTAACCAGGGGAGGAGTTGGAGTGGGGATGGGCAGACTGGGAAAATGTTAATTCAAGAAAACAAAATTTCACGGGCCGGTGAGATGGCTCAGCGGCGTAAGCGCCTGCCCTGCAAGCGCGAGGGCCCGAGTTCGACGCCCGGATCCCACATACGAAAAAGGGGCCGGTGATATCGCTCAGCGGCAGGGGCGCCTGCTGGCGGCGAGGTCCTGAGGTCGACCCCCGGTACCCACAAAAAAAAGAAAACAAAATTTCAATTAAATGGCAAGAGTGTATTCAAGAGATCTGTGGCACAACATGGTAATTATAATTAATAGCAATGTATTATGTACACTGAAAATTTCTAAGAGACTAAATTTTATATATTGTCACCACAAAAATTATGGTATTTCATTGTTACTGAATTTTATTTTTAAAATAAAATTTGTTCTTCATTTTAAAAAATATATGGTATGTCCTGTATGTGTTACTATAACCGTGTCAAAATATACACGTATTTTCAAAATATTATGTTCTATACCATAAATATATATAGTTTTCCTGTCAATGTAAACAAATAATAATAATGAAAATTGATAATAGAAGAGTACAGTAAGTCCTCAATAGAATCATGCAAATCAATTTTAGTCATAACATGAATATACTGAATGATTAATTCTGATAGAATCAGCAAAGAAAGACTCCATGATGGAATTGGATCTTGGAGAATAAGCATTTTAAGAGTATTTTAGTCTTCAGGGAGACTGTGAAGAAAAATACAATAATTCTGAGCTAGAAAACGTATGCATAATTCGGCATGATGACCTATCCAGTAGATGAAAGACTGGATGCTAAGAATGCTGTGAGGATAATTTATAGGCAGAAAGTACCTTAAGTGCTGTGTTTTAAAACAACAGCAACAACAACAAAAATCTTAGAGCCACAAGGGAGATATTGATCTTGGAAAAAAGAGATATGTACAGTAGAGTTCTAAACAAATGCCTACTGAGCCTAGTACGATTGTGGACATAACTGTGGACAAATAATGTATGAACAGAGTATTTATTATTGTTGTTATTGAAATTAGAAGCAGAATGTGAAAGTTTAAGGTCAGCAGACACCGTTGATATCCATCCCACATCCACACACATGCTCACTTTAAAGGTCTATGTCTCTTTTTCTCTTCCTGAGAGTTTTTCCTAATGCTGTAAGACTGTGTACATTTCATGCACAGGGCGGATGAGAAGTGAGGAATTTAATTCCTACAGGGCAAACTTTGATAGGTAAGAGACAAGAAGCCATGATAAATACTCCACTTTTCCATTCATTAGGGACATATTTTAAATTATTTTTCAGACATCCCCAGTGATATTATACTTAGTTGCCCACAGCGTTAATATACCCATTAATTTAGATTTTATTACTTTTTTTCCTTTTTTCTGTTTCATATCTCTACTTTATCACTTGTACTTCCTGACATCATTTCCAAGTACACTATCTGTAACCATACACCCCTCAAATAACTTGGAAAGCGGGAGAAGCAATATATGTGACTTCAGGTGAAGCCCAGAGCTTAGCAGATCCATTCTCCATGTTTGCTTTCCCAAGAGTACACATAATTATTTGTAGTAGCTGCAAGTACTTTTGTAGGATTCTGAAAGAGTGTATACTCATTTGGCACTCCAGTACTAGTTCTAGCCTGCACACTATCATATAAGTTAATATGGTGTATTAAACATGAATGGTGTGTCTTTTGAAGTGTTGTCTTGGGTAGTAGAAAACCACACATAGATGATTACATTTGAGTAGTATCTTTGAGTAGAAGCATCCCATAAGAAAGTTAAAGAAATACAAATGACCTAGAAGAAAATGGGCACAGCAGGCACTTACAGATGAGGAAAATGCCCAAAAATCATATGACAAGGTGCTTAATCTATGTCTTGGTCACTTTCCTTGTTGTTGAAACATAATACTTGACACCCACAAATTAAAGGAAAGGTTATTTGGCCTCATGATTTTTAGAGGTTGGAGTCCAAAATCAGCTGGGTCCAAAGCAGAAATGACATTGAAGAAGGGAAGCAGCTCATGTTATGGCATTCAGGATACAGAAAAAGAAAGAGTTGTGGAGGGAGATATACCCTTCCAAGTCAGGCACCCAGTGATTCACCTCCAACCATGCTCCTAGTGCAAGTCAGCGATAGTGCTTCCGTGATCCAATCACCTTCCAAAAGCCCCACCTCTGAACACATGAGGTTTTGGGGGGATACCTCAGATCTAAACCATGACAATTTCATTAGTAATTAGGGAAAAGAAATTTTAAATCATAACAAGAACCTATTTCATATCCTTCAGATTGTCAAAATTAAAGCTTCACAAATATTTGCATGGCTGTGGTCCAACAGGAGTACAACTGGTAGGAGTATAAATTGGTATGTCCACTTTGGCAATTTTGCGTTGTAAAGTCAAGTAAATAATGCATATGCCTTAAGATTCAGCAATTCTGTTTTTAAGTATAAACCACTGTACATTAGAACCACAACGTATTTTCAAGTATGCTCATTGCAACACAAATTATAATAATAAGCAGATAAAAATTAGTTGATAATGTCATTCAACTGTAGGAAAGTGAAGAGTCTGAAAATGATGCTGAATAATGCCGGTCTTCTATCTGGATAAGGTTTTAGATGGCTCTGCACTGGCCCTTCTCCATAGGCTGGTGAGTCCATGGGACTGAAGCTGGAGATTATTCTCCACCCTCATATCATCCTCAGGAAAATTGGCATTTCACAACATCCACAGCTTGCCTCCATAGCCTATGCTAGAATTTGTCCATGTCTGAAACAAGGTAAACAATGCTATATAATAAGCCTGGAAAAAGATCAAGATGTAACTGTTGGTCAGAGGCCAAGAAGGTGGGCATGGGTGTATATAGATTGCATAAGATGAAGACAGAACAGCGAGGAGGAAGGGGTAGTGACCAGAGTGGCAGTCATCCTACTTCTCCATGTTTCTGGTATACACAGTGAAGGAACCTGGGAATTCTCAATTTAAACCTGGCCTTCCTGCTAACTGTGAAGTTATTTGCCCAGGAAGTAGGACATCCAGTTCCCATGAAGAGGCAATTGTCCAGAAAATAGGATAGAACATTTTAAATGCCTTTTAGCTTGATATATAAATTTCAAATGTTTGACTACATAGGATGGAGGCCTCCATTTGAACCCCAGCCCTAGGCCCTGCAAAAGGCAGTGAGGCTTTTTGTGAGAACTAAAATGAGCCACTTCAATAAAAAAAAAAAACAGGAGAAAAATATTTAAATCATTCTGCATGATACAAACTACACAGTGATCATATTAGTGGAATAAATAAAAATATATAAAAATAAAAAATAATAACAGAAAATATAAGTCATAACAAGAAATCCAAATATTTTCACATCTCTGGATATTTAATCTTTTCATCAAAAACCTTAAGAAATGTCATAGATGAATAATTATAATGAAAACAATTGCTGTGCATGGTCTCTAGAGCTTTTATTTTTTTTTATTATTATTTATTTATTTATTTATATGCAGGTACCAGGAGTCGAACTCAGGACCTCGCGCTTACCAGGCAGGTGCTTATGCTGCTGAGCCATATCACTGGCCCTAGAGCTTTTATTTTATATTAGACATTATGTTAAAATCTTTTCATATTCTATTTAAAATATAAAAATATGAGTCATTAGCTCAAAACAACGAATGTGAACCACAGTTAATTTTGCCAATTTTTCAGTTTTTTAAATCTTTAAACATTCTATGACCATTTTCTTTCCTATTCAACATCTCTATTATCTTTTTTTTTTCCCTTTATGGTATTGAGATTGAATCGTAATTGCTTTCTACAAAAAAAGTAACTTTTCCACTACACACTTTTACTCCAAAAACCCCCACCTCGCCCTTTCTTTTTTAATTGCGTAAGAGGCAAATGTACTTAAATGTGAATTTGTTTAATCATTCCCAGTGTCATCCTAAATCTTGGGTTATCTTGTAGAAAAAAATGTACTGAAACATGGTTTTCCAAATTCTAAGAATATGAAAACTATCAATCAATCTAAAAGATATGAGATCTAAAAACAAGTGAATATCCAAAATATGGAAAATATGCGGCAGGAGTTTTTTGCCAAAAATAAACCCAAGAGAGGAATAATTTATGCTATATTGGAAGAAGCATAGAAATTGGGTTTTGAGAATTGAGTGCCTGACATATCTGTATGATCTATCTCCTCATCTAGAACAGAATCTTTATCATTTCAGAAACCTGCATATAAAATTCCTAATTCTTGGTTATATGTGTTGAATGAAGTAATCAATTAATCAAGGCATCAATGAATGAAAAAGCAAATAGACTTTATTTCTTAACAGGTCCCTTACTTAGGGTCTATTTATTTATTTAGGCTAGGAACACATTAACCTGTGTTTCTTAGAGCTGCCATGCTTCTCTCTCTTCATTTTTCTTTGAAGATATTTTTTTCCATTTAGAGCACTTTGGTATATAAAATTTCAGAAAGCTTAAAAAGTTAAATATTAGTTCAGAAAGCATAATCATGGCCACTATTATATTTCTCATTTTAAATTAAAACTATTATAATTTCACATGCCATATTTCAGCAATAACATCTTAGATCTCTGTTAGAATTCTCTTGCTTGATTTCTTATTCCTAGTGGTTTTATTTAGTTCTCCAAATCTGTACCAAGTTTCATGCTGGAAGGACAAATCACAATTTGTTAAATTATTTTAATGCAGCAACATGCTAATGTATTTGGAAGTGGACCACATAACATCCAGCTTGTCTTACTTTTTAATTGCTTTTATTCTGACTTGAGTGTTCATCTGAAGTGTTATGCTGTTTGCCAGAAACTGAAGGTGAAGAGGAAAAATAGCAAGGGAATTCTTGAAAAAGAACGGAGGGGACAATTAACTAAAAGGGAAGTCAAAACTAAGAATAGCACAGGAAAAGAAAAACAATTATGAAGTTATTAGTATTTCATTATTGAGTCAACGTTTGAAAAAAACAGTGAGTACTTCAGATTTTAATAAATAAACGCATAGCAGTACCCCATTCTGGCAGATCTGAAATATGGGGTAAGTAATTAACCTTCAGGTTGTCAGAACTAATACTCAGGCATCATCATTGTGTCTCCCGTGGTATAAACCCCAAAGGAAAACATAATTCTTGTTGCTGTCATTATCATTTGTGGTCCCAAATCACATAGAGAAAGTTATTTTCTGCTTGTTTTTCAATGCAGAATGCTGCTAGTGAAATTCATTTTTGCAGAATATTAAGCCAGCTGAAATGTCTTCTGCATGATAATATTTCAGAGTCCAGATTTAGGCATCATATTATTGCATATCAAAATTCAATTCATACATTTGCTGATTAGTTGAGACATTTTCTAAATTCTTATGGTTAGTTGACATATTTTAAATTATTATGAGATTCTTAGGTATACCAATCTGATAATTGACCTTCAGCATATAGGAGTTACGTGTTTTCAAGAATCATCTCTATGTGTATTTCTTGGTTTCATATGATTTTTATAAAATAATGAGCCCTCAGATTATCTTTGTAGACTTGTTCTCCATCATTGGTATAGTAGAGGTTAAATATTGGAAATCCTACTACTTAGTAGAAATAAAGCATCAGTTGTTTGAATAAGAAATTATATGATATTTCTATCGATTTCTTATTATATTCACAATCTATGAGGTGAATATTTTCCTCTACAAATTTCATGAATTTTCTTTTTTTTTCCATTTTAACTAACTTTTCTAGCTAATCGTGACCCTCTTATATGTATACATACAAATATGTTACTATTATTACATTAAGATAACCAGCCCAATCCTTATGGCTTTGTTTTAGCTCATCAGAGTGATTAACCTAAAATAAATTAGCACATGAAAAGCCTTATTTCATAGAACAATTGTGTCTACCTCACATCAAAAATATATTATTAATGTGCCTAACAGGCTTTCTGCCTAAACAGTAGTTCTACTACTTCTTTTTAAAACGAGTTTATGAAAGGTTGGTTTGTTTATTTTTCACTAAAATATTTAAGTCTAGTATTGGTTCTTTTATCAAGTTACATTCCCATTGTAACTTCAGACACAACGTCCCCACCAAAATATACGGAGCCACAATAGAAAGTGAAGGTTTAGTAATAAATGAAACATGAAAAAAAAATTTAAGATTTTAGATAACAAGCAATATATTTAAAATTTTATTTCCTCTTTGGAAAATAACAAGAGGCACATATTCGATTCAAAAAATGATTTGAGGGTAAGAAAAGGCTTGTTTTATCTTGCATGAGTAATAGATTTTTTTTTCTTTTGCTGAATTCTCTGTGTGAATAACAAGAGTGGCAGCCATTTTCTCCCAGCTCAACATCAAAACGCCTTTCATCTGCTGTCTAAATGCAAACAAAGCAAACCTTCCACCAGGCCTTTCTTTCCCGATAAATTAAAACTCTCATGTCCTGGGGCCTAAATCAAGCCTACAGGCCTTCCCTAGATAAATCCGCTCTCAACCTGAAATCTTCTTGCCACACGTGCTCCTTGTAAGATAATTTTGCAGTAGCTAATCAATAATGCAACAGTAAATTGCATTTAAATAAACATTAGCAGCCCCTCTTAATGAATAAAACCTCATCTGCAATTTGTCAAAGTCAGAAATACTGGACTCTTTTGATATTCATTAGAATATTGGAAATTGGAGCTTTGACAGGTTTTATGTACGTTGCAATTACCATTGTGTATGTGTTCTAAAAAAAGGCTTACTTTTATACATTGCAACTGAATATAGTGGAACATACAGGAGGTTTCTAGACTGGAATTCATATGTCTGCTACCACTCTGGTTAAAAATATATGGAGATAATCCTGCTTTCCATTGCAAATTATGAGGCAACCAAGTTGTATGCACCTCATTTGAATTTTTCTGACTTTAGGTGGAAAAAAAGTAAAAATCTTTACTCTGAAATGATGAGAAAGAAGAAAACTACTTGATTTGGTATTACATATCTCATTATTTTTGTATTTCACTGAAGAAAGTCATTATTAAGGAATTCTGAAATAATCATAGAAATTAAGAAGAATCAACTTTCAGGCCTACTAATTTAAATTTATGAAAATCGTATCCAAAATTATATTTTAATATACAATATGAATGTTATATCAGGCTTAATAAGTGTAACTTTTTGACACTCATTACCATTATTCTATAGAATTCTCACTTTAGGAAAGTCAATGTTTATTATTCATAAAGTGCTATAAACAGGACCAAAAATATATTAAGACATATATTTAAGCTATACTATATGAGAAAGAACCTAAGATTATATCCATTTCTTGCTACTTTTTGAGATACTTTGCAATTTAAACAAAATCAAATCTGACATCATTTTCTGAATCTTAAATGTATTATATTTACAGGTTTAGATTAAAACACTTACATGTAACCAAAAAGAACACTATAATAAAACAATTAAAATAAAATAAATGATGTTTCCTATTTTATAGGAATTGAAAAACAATTAGTATCGGACCAAAATGGAATAATAGTATGATATGAAGATTTCTTTGAAGAACAATGCTATTCTTTGGAAATATCATTAAAAGTGATGTCACCTTGAATATATATATTCTGTATATAATGTCACCAGAGCAAAAACAGAAAATATCACCATTTTACAGATGGTAAATTTGAATGTCACAGGACAGACAATCAGTCAAGCTGCAATCTACATAGTGCTCCCTCAGTTTCTGTGTCCTCCCCCCAGTTCATGTACCAAAAGCACATCCAAAAGGGAAACCAAAACAGGCTGGCAAAGAAGAATTAAAGCAAAAAAAGCAAAGATAAATCATCATGGTCATTTTCACCCCATTTATACTTTCATACAGCTAATCATTGTTAGGGATGCCTCTAAGTGACATATTCAAAAGATTTAATTTAAACATGAGAAAATGATTAATGTTATAAAATGTTGACCTTCCCATCTGCCTCAACTCTCAGTGACAGTTTTTCTAAAGCACACCATGGAGACCAGATACCCTGGGCATCAAGAGGCATTCCTGTTGCAAGTAACAGGCAGCAGGAGAATACCTGCTAATATTTATCTTACTCAAAACTTAAAAGTAGATGAGATAGAAAATGAAGAAAAACTTACAATGGCAAGTGATTATAAACCAGTGAAAAGTTGGGCCCTCATTCTAATTAGTGGTTGCCCTCTTATCTTTTACAGAAGGAAAAAAAATGGAGAAAACAATACCACATCACAAAAATTTGAATCTCAATTTAACTTAGACACTGTAATCTTAATAAAGGATAAAATAGTGGTTAGCCCTGATACTTGATTAATGAGAATGAAAGTGACTCAAAAGATGTGTTTTCTGTCAAATATTTACTTGGTGTATATGTATGTGTGAGTTTCTGGGACTAGAACCTAAGGTTTAGCATATGTCAGGCAAGATCTGTACCACTGAGCTATACCTGCAGACATTTAACAAAAATTTTTTCTTTTTTTTTTTTTTTTTTGTGGGTACCGGGGGTCGAACTCATGACCTTATGCGCCAGCAGGTGACCATGCCGCTGAGTGATATCACTGGCCCTTTTTTTGTATGTGGGTACCGGGAGTCAAACTCATGACCTCGCACTTGCCAGGCAGGCACTTATGCCACTGAGCTATCTCACCAGCCCAACAAAAATTTTTAAACTTAATACTTTTTTTTTTTATATGCGGGTACCGGTAGTCGAACTCAGGACCTCACGCTTGCCAGGTAGGCGCTTATGCCTCTGAGCTATATCACTGGCCCAATATGTTCTTTAAAAATCTATTAATTTTAAATGTGAGAGCTAAAACTCTAGAACCCTTGTAAATACTAAGTTTTCATGACCTTGAACTAAACAATAGTATTTTCTTAGCTATGATAGCAAAAGTACAAACAAGAAAAGAAAAATATAGGTACATTTTAATTCAAATAGAAAATAGATATCAAGAAAATGAAAAGATAACCCATAGAATGGAAGAAAACATTCACAAATCCTGTACCTGATAAAGGACTCACAATGGGCTGGGTACACAGCATAGCGGTAGAGTGCGTGCCTGGCATGCATGAGGCCCTAAGATTCATCCTCTGCATTGCAAAAAGAGTAAGTAGTGGCGACTGGAAGACAATATATGAGGAACCATTAACATTCAACAAGGAAAACACAAATAACCCAATTAAAATGTGGGTAAAATATAGTGACATTTCTATGGATAAGATACACAAATGGTCAATAAGTACAAGAAAACATCCTCAATGGCATTCGTCATCATAGAAATGCACAACACACATTCATACTAGTAGTTTGGCTACAATAAGAATAATGACTAATAGCAAATGTTGGCAAGGATGCAGAAAAATTGAAATCCTCATACACTGCCAGAATGATTATAAAATGGTAAGAGGGATATGGACTGTTTGACAATTCCTCAAAATTTAAATATAACGTTATCATATAACCCGGAAATTCTACTCCTCCATATATACCCAAGGTAGATGAAAATGTGTCCATACAAAAATTGTACACAAATGCTCTTATCAACATTTTTCAAAATAGCCAAGAGGTAGAAATAATGTCTGTGAACTGATGAATGAAAAAACAAAACGTGATATAACTGTATTATAGAATATTAGTTGACGGTAAAAATAAATACAGTACTGATGCATGCTACAACATAGATGAAACTTGAATACATTCATTCTAGTTTTATTACTAATAAGAGTCACCATCTCCAAAATATACTAAAGTTAGTAAAGCCAACAACACAGAGAAAAAAGCACACATATATGATTCCATTTATTCGAGCCACTCAGAGTAGGCAAATCCATGCAGTTAGAAAGTAGGTTAATAGTGATCTAGGCTAGATGGTAGAGTGAATAGAAATTACTACTAATGGGTAGAGTTTCTTTCTGGAGTGAACATGTTCTAAAATTAGATCAGTGCAGTGGTCAAACAACTGGTGAATATCCTAAAATCTACTGAAATATAGATGTATTAAGGGGTACAATTACAGTATGTAAATGCTATCTCAAAAAAGATGTCATTAAACATACATACACATACAGTGGCTTATTTTATGTAAAACAAATTGGTTATACACTCAGCTTTTCCATTCACCAGTTGGTCAATGCGGGGATGTTAACTTTTATTACTAATGAATCTAGAGTCCCTAGGACCTAAACAATTATCAGTACTCAATAAATAGGAACATTGCAGTTGAGAACAAGGACATGGCAACTGAACTGAATAAACCTCTGTACTACTTAAAAGCTGTTTTTGACCAAGTTATTAATCTCTGTGTGTGGAAACTTTCTCATTGGTATGATGGAAATAATAATAGTATACGACTTTCATCTGAGACATCATGAGTTCTTACTGAGTTCATAAAGTGCTGGGAATATTTAAGATATTTAAGACTTCAGCATTTGAATGCTAAATAGACAATACTTTTTCAAAATTCTGCATCCATTGTCCCAGCATTGTGAGTTCCAAATAATAACTATGAGGTTACAATATCTATTCTCAGCCTTGAGGACTTTTAAGTAATTAGAAAGTCATATTTACTATACCTATACCAGTATCTATGCAAGCCAGTGATATTTATGTTATGTTACAAGTCCTTTAAAAAGTCTTACCCATCACTAGATGGTATATTTATATAGAAAGTGACAAGGATACCCAGTGCAAAGCTAAGGAAAGTTTGAGTCATATATTAAAAATCAATTTGAATTTAAATAATTATTTTGTGATTATGTTTAAAATACTAGAATATACTTCAAGTAGCCACCTAGTTTTTGAAGTTAACTGCCTGTTCACAATGGTAAGTGCTTGACACAATACCTTATAAATATTAAATAGAATAGTTATGCACAAATAATTATTCAAAGTCATATTACTTGTTTGATTTTTCATTATCTCTGTGCTTGGGCAAGATCATGCTAATAATTTCCTTATAAACTACAAGAGAGTCTCTCTCTCTCTCTCTCTCTCTCCCTCTCCCTCTCACTCTTCCTTCACTGATAAGTTTGATATGTTGTGTGGTCCTTAGTAGGTCCTTATACTAACTGAATTTCCAAAGCCCAATCAGAATTGGCTCATCCTCTAAGAAACCAATGCAGAAGGAAGACAGAAAAAAACAAAAAAAAAAAAGGAGTTGTGAACAAAATTGGAAGTCTTTAGGGTATATTATCAAGACCTTTCTGTGTGCAGCTAAAGGATGTAGGCAAACATATTCTGGAGCTATGATTTCATTATCTCATTTGTATGCTTCATATAAACATAGTAGAATTTTATTCATGTTAAAAACTTACATATAGGTTATTTACTGTATGGAATATTCTGGTTTTGACAATATATATAAAATTATCATAATATTTAGATTCACAGATAATTTAAAGATCTTATTTTAATCTTGTCCAAGCATTTCTCATTTATTCCATTATAATATAAAAGACACATTAAATCTTAAAAGAAGAAAGAAATATTTCTCAGATCCTTGGATGTTTTCCCTTTTTACTTTGATAAATTTCTGTTTTTACAATTCTTTTCCTTTAGGAATGTCAATAAATGTATTTAATTAAATAAGTAAATGCATCATTTTGTAAGAGTGAACACTTTTATTTGCTAATCTGAAGGTGGTTGTAGGACTGGATAAAGATAGTTGTTAGTATCTGACCTTTTTCAGTTAATCAGGATTGGGAGTTCTAATTGGCTTAGAGGAAATTTTGTATCCTAGTAACCTCAGGACATCCCATATACACTGAAGCTTATACTTCAAGGAGAAACTATTACTAAAGATAAAAAGAACTACTTGATTTGAAAATAATTTATTTCTATCATCCAAAGGTTTTTCTTTCCTTCATCTTGGTTTTTTTTTTTTTTTTTTGAAAAAGCAATGAATAAATTAGGAAAGATGTCTTTGTTCTAAAAGCCGAATTCCAAAGACATCCATCCTAATAGGATGTGAAAGGTCTTGTGTAAGACATTGTAATGCAGAGCTGCATCTCTGTATCTCACATAGGTGTGAGGCTCCATTGCAGAAGATGAGTGCAGATTTTTTTCTCTAGTAGCCAGGAGAAACCAACAAATCCCTAACTCTAATTTCCTTTTGGAAAATATATGTAGTTTCCTTGAAACTGCAAACTTACTTGAACTCTCCTAAATTGCAAATGTTTTTAAGATTTTCTTATATCATCACCCAAGTATTGTGAGAGACCATTTAAAATTTCATGTTATTTCAATGATATGTAGAAAAATGATTTCTTATTCATACTGAGTTAAGACCAACTAACAGAAAGAATTATTTCTGATGCTTAGGATGAGACCTGTCTCTTAATTAGAAATGTACATTAGAAAACATTTCAACCAACCTCCTTCTTTCTTATATGAAGATACAGGTCCAACATGGTAAAACAAGGGTAAGCTATCCTTTTTGAATAGTCTCTTTCATGTTAGATTTTCTAACACTCCCAATACTTTTTAAGAAAATAGCAAAGTATAGGTTTTGCTTAGTGTTGCTTAAAGGAAAACAAGCCATCAGTCTACATGGTGGTTGTTTTGGATTTTTTTTTTTTCATCCTTACTGTGCAAGACAATCCTTGAAAAAAGATGTTCCTTCTGCACAGAGAGACCTTGCAAAAATAAATAAGTACCTCTAACCTTACCAGAAAATGCTATTACAAAGATATACTTAATAGGTACTAATTTCTTAAAAAAAAAAAAAAAGAATAGGACAGCAAATAACTTAGTAGCAAAATCAATGATGAAATATAATCCTAACTCATTTAAAATGAGAATGACTCATAAAACTGTGTTTGAATAGTTTTTATCAGAAAAAGGAAAAAAATAGTTTTCAACTGAATTTCTGTAAATTGCCTATGTTTTTTAAATCTTATTTTAAATTAATTTAGAATGTTTCCCTATATATCTCCTGTAAAAAAGATACTGTCATTCATCCTTTTCACTTCTTAAATTTCACACTTATCTATGTGGAAATTTTAAAGGTAGAGGGAATAGAAGAAGGGACAGTTTAGGGGCAATATATGGAACCTATAGAAAGGCTATCAGAATTATCAGGATAGTCAATGGCAATCTGAATGCATAACTGAGTGTTTAGATTTTTTAAAGAAGTAGAAGCAGTCTTCCTGCCTCTCGTTGATGCTCATGGGTAGAAAAGTTGTGTCCTACTAAAGAGGCAAGTATTATAAAAGATTAGAAAGGATTTCAAGGAAAAGGTGATGTGGGGGTGGGGATTGTCACTTTGCAAGGAAGAAAACCAACAAAGGGAAGAGAGAGCCTGCCAGCTGTCCTGCTCCATTTCATGACAGAGCCCCTCCAGCTGTTCCCTGAATCTCCAATGAGAAATTCCAGAGAGATTGTTTCTCTTTCTTCCATGAACTCTGGTCACCAAGTACTTCCTTTCTCCCAAAAGGGATAAAATTTAGAATAAGGAAACTTAGTCAAGAAGACATAACCTGTACTTTACGTAGAATTTAGAGATGTTTGAGAAATTAAACTGAACGTTATGTGAATGTCTTGTGCCCTTGGGAACTCTATGTATTTGGAAGATTGAACCACTATAAATTTGCATTATACTACATAATACTATTTTGCAAAAAATATACTATATTTGAAAATATTTTGAGAACGGAACATTTCCATGGGTAATCCATTTGTCTTGTCACTCAGTAGCAATGTTTGTTCGTAGCTAGCCCCATGTACAACTAATTATTATATTTAATGATTTCCAAACAAAAGCAATTGGTGAATATGCCCATGAAAAAAATGGCGCCAGATAGCTTTCCTTTCCTCATAAAAGGATTTGGAAGAATGATAAAGTTAATTTACTAAGGGCGGATATATGTAGACTGCTCTTTTGGGATCACCTACACAATTAGTAGCCCTTTTGTTAGTTCTGAGATTATTTATTATTGATTAAATTTCTACAGAAACCAATATTATAAAGCTCTGAGTCCATTAGGAATTGAATGCAATTAACCATTATTTTTTATACCATATGCTTAAAGTTGCTTCTATTACAGATTTTAAACATCAAAAGTTATGTTTCTAGATATAATATAAAAATTTTCAGAAACAATGCTATCAGAGTAGTAAATATATACTCTTGTTGGTTACTTTTTTATTTTGTATTTTATAATTTAACTGCATAAAATATGTCATTGCTTTAATTTGACTAGAACAAAGCAGTGTAGCCTAACTGGAAAATAATCATAACACTATAGACCATAAAGTCCTTACTTTCAAGCCAAATTTTAAAATGTTGTTCTTACACAAATGTAGCTTATTTTAATCTGCTTTTTTCTACCTTTATTTTGCCTTGTGGTTATTAAAGTTATTTATGAAATTTTAATATGGAAAGGCTTCTCTGTATTACCTAGTGAGGATCTGAAAGCTCAAATTTTCATTTGGCATTCCTCATTTTAGAGTTGGGAAAACTACAGCATACAAAAATTGAGTCCATCTAAGACAGTCAATTACTGAACTTAGTACAGTAGGCAAAGTCTTTAATTCTCAAGCAAATTCCATAATCTATCCTTGACAATACTCAGGGAATTAGTTTCTTAGCTCTGCAAGAATTAGTTACATAACTTCGTTAAAGTCATCCAACTTTAGGTTGGTTTCTGCCTTGGAGGACTGTGGGTGGCCTCAGAAAGGTATTGTTTGTTTCCTTATTGGTAGAATTGTTGAAGAGCAGCATAGTATAGTAGAAAATGATGGGATTTAAGTTAGGCATAGCTATATTCATGAGAATCCTTGTTCTGCATTTTATGGCTTGTATCACTGAAGGAAAACTATTGAACTTCAACACTGTTTCCTCACCTGTTAAACAAGACAGCCATACTGAATTCATACCATGAAAGCGAGATGATTCATCTGCTATGGTGAATGCTTCACTGACATGTTTCTTTGCTTCTTTATTGAACTTTTCACAGTTGGTCGTTAGGTGTCTTCTAGTCTGGAAGCCATATTTGGGCCACACGTTTAACTCCAATCCCAACATGAACATGGTACTCTGCTCTTGTGTTGCGCTTCATCCAGGCAGCCCAGCTGCCTCTACTTTTAAATCACTCTTAAATCACTTCCTGATACATAAAAAAATGATATTTGGTGGTTAAAAGTAGTATCCTTAACTACATTTCTCCTTGGGTTCTGTCAAGGGCAAGTATATTTAGTCCCTCAAAGCAGACCAAACTCGGACATGTTCTGCAACATGAAAGACGCATGACAAATTCACCAGAGAATTTGGAAGAGGGTTTTGAATGAGCTTCAGTTACACTAGCCTACTGTGCTCAGTTAACTGAATGTTATTTTTTTTAATATATGTTGATAGTAATATGACCAATAAAATATAATTTAGTGGAGCTACTGCATTTTGGCAAGTTGTCAGAAGTAAAATAGTCACTTTTATCAAACTCTAGCATAAAAAGATAATAATGAATAAATCTGGGAGGCTGTGAAAGAAGGAATCTCTTGAATGTATGAGTGCCTGATAAAAAGTACTGTCACAAAACCTGCCAGAACCATAGCCTTGCACAAAGACCAGCACAAATTTATATAAAGATTACACCTACAAGGACATCCGTGCAACAACTATCTGTTCAACACTGGACTGATGCCATCCTTTGGATCTTTATAGCTAAGGATTATTGTTTCAAAATTTATGTAATCTTCCTCCCTTTGCCTTAAAAAATTCTCATTACCTCAACTATAGCATACATATATTCCCATTGTAATGTACGTTCTCAAATGAACTTATTACTCTTGGGGGAGTCTCTGTTATTTAGCTTGACAATTTACATACCATATTGTCTTTGTTTTATCTCAACAGACAAATAATAGAACAATTGTCACCATGTGATAGCTGGTTCATGATATTGTTGTGGCTCTGTTGTAAGTATCTCTTTTATTGCAAAGTATAGAATGGTGCAACAGACAAACATTTGTTTTATGATTTAAGAAGAGAGAGACAGACAAAGACAGAGACAGACAGAGACACAGAGAGAGGCTTAAAATATGCAACATATACTTCTTAAAATATGACAGCTACACCCTTCCCATGAATCAACTCAGAGAAATGTGAATAGCATTATGGATGATAAGTTTTGGCCAGTAAGCAGAAACAAGGTGATGACATCCATCCTCCATCTCTGCTATTGCAGTGATGTCATGTAGAAGGAAAAGAACCTCATCAGCTCTCCTGCAGTCTCAGGGCTCATCACGTCAGCAAAGAGCCTCAAGTAATTTATAGCACCATGTTTACTCTGGAGCCATTTGATATGTATTAATACATGCAGCAGCAGCTGTCTCCTTTACAAGAGAAATGTGCTCACATGAGCTCTCTCACCCAAACTGAGAACATAAGCACACTCTAATAGCAAAAGAGGCAGCTGCTGGTGCATGAATTAATACATTAGAAGTTACTCTGATTTGTTATTCGTGTTTAAATTTTACACTATTTTAAAAATAATATATTAAGATTTCTAAAGAAGCAAAACTTCTACAGAGAAGTTAAAAATTGGCAGATAGCATGCAATAAACTATGTCAATTTTATTATATTTTTAGGGTTCAATTCATTTGCATATCAAAATAAAAAATTTCAGTATTTATTATTTTCAGAACTGAGGCATCTGGTATCTTTGAAATGCTCAAAGCAGTAAGAGAGAAGAGAAGGGCTTCCCTGTTTCATGTTCTGATACAAGGCTGAGAAAGATTTGTTCAGTAGTTTATATACAATACCAGAAACAGAAATTAGCATTAGCATTTTATTTACTCTAATCACTTTTATATATAAACTGTTATGAAAAAAAATGTTAAAATTGATCTTTACCCATGAGCTTCAAATGGTTATATTTAATATTCATCTTTGGAAATATCTAAGAATCTTAAATAATTTAGGGATTCCTGAAGAGTATATCAATTGCTCACCCTGTAACCAAAAGGGTTGAAGAGCTGTTTTTATATTAAATCACTATGCAACTCAACTGTATCTATACAGATATATAGACATACATTTACATAAGTATGTAAAGTAACTAACAACAAAATCAATAATTTCTAATTTGTTAGAATACTTCAAATATTACAAATTTTTGTTTTATTTGGGGCTGGGTTAGTTGAGTTTACTGTCAATTCGTTGTTGTTTTAATGAAATGTTTTGGAAAGCAGAAAGAAATTTTTTTAGACAAATGGAAAGTTGGTTCCATTTCCTTGACTCCTTTCAATTCCATTTTATAATTTCCTGTTCTTCTCAGCCCTGAGGTTACATTTCCATTTTGTAAATATTGTACTGTGTAAATCTTCTAATTTTATGCATTATTTTATCATTGTAAAATATCTGCAAATTAGTTTTCTATTTATCTTGGAAGCTTACGTATTTAATATTTTTTAATGTTATGCTAGCTCTGTTAACAATATGGGTGAATATTTCATCAGAAAGAATTTAAAAGGTGTGATGTTTAAAACAGAAAGTGCTATAGTGATTTGCATTGACCTAATTAGTTCATTTACATGTTGACCTTTAAAACCGGTGGAGTTTTGTAAACCCACCTTGTGGTTCTAACTATTCGTCAAAAGAGACCTGGAAAAGGTGATTTAAAAAATAGGGTAAGGTGAATAAAGAAATACTGATCATAAATTGTGGAGTAAAATTAAAACCATGTACTCGCTTCTTGATGAATTACATGAAACCACCTTAGAAAGTGATACATTTTCAAAAATAAATTTCAGAAAATCCACTTAACCAGCTGGGCATCTGAAATTGCTTATTTTTAAGTATAATGGAAAAATATTTTATCATTTGAGTAACAGTAGAATTTCATGATTATGAGATCACATCTAAATTTCCAATTATAAATAAACTCTGAAGTCACTATACTCTCATAGATTCTTAATAACATTACCCAAAATACCAAATCTTAAAAAAAAAAAAACTTTTTTAATATATACCTCTTTTAAATTTGGTGCAATCTTGTATTATTTGAAAACCACAATACAAATTTTGCAATGAACCTAGCTTTAAAAAATGATATGGACAAATTGAAATCAATTCCCTTATCTGCAGTACCAGAAGTGGTTGTATTAGTCACCTTTCAAAATATATGCACTTCCATTCACCCCTCTACCAATCATTCATGTTATTACCATACATATCCTCCTGAATTCATCCTCCTACTCCTGCCCTTTTTGCATATTCTGTTACTGGGGCCCTTGACCCAAGGAATTTCCCTACATCTCCACCATGGACTTTTCACAAAATATCCTTTTTGCAACTATCTATTTGTTGTTTTGTCCTCCATGTGGTCTTTTAATCTTGCTCCCCTCATGGCCAAGTAAGCCCTCAAGTAAGATCTGCTTTTCTTCTACTCATGTTGGATTTGAGAGGTTAGAGGGAGCCTGGGAAATAATAGAATTTCTCCTTATTTCCTCCAGCCCATTACACTGCCGCTTTCTTTAAAAAATAAATAAGTAAATAAAATGAAAATCATATTGATGATTACATTTCTGTGAATATACGATATTCTAGTCCTTCTGTAACTATCAGATTTTATCCCCCTGGTCACTTTCCAGAGTTCATTGAAGACCTCGGCAGTTACCTCAGTCTTTCTCTTCAGCTCACTTTTTAGGAAATTTAAGAATCTATAGGGAACACCCCCAAACCTAAACTAGATTCCTGAACCTCATCAATTTCATTCCTTTTAGCCTTATTCTATTTCAGACACCCACCCCACATGCTTCATCCTGGAATATGTCAACACTAGGCGCTGCTTTATGGTTGAAATCTGAAGCTCTGGTGTATGAGTATACAATCCAGATACTGCCAGCACTTCAAGTTCTTTGTGAGCAAATTGATTCCTGTGGCTTTAGCAAGGGATTGGGTTTAATTTCTCTCCTCATTTCTACTACCTTGGGGACATTTTAACATAGAGGTCCATGAGTACTCTACATTTGGCAGAATGCCAATGAAATTTTCTCTTTGACGTATTTTAAAAAATGAATTTTCTCCAGAAGTGAGCTCTACTTTGGATGTTCATGTTTCTATTAATGGCATAACCAGTCCACAATTTACAAAATTTAATGTTCATTTAACCTTAAGTTATTCCTGCTTCTTCTGAAATGCCTCTAAAATCCACCTTGTCTTTTCAATTGCTATCCCTATTGTGGTCCCTAATCATCACCATTTAACTAGAGAAAAGCTATTGGAAATAACTTCTGTGTTACCTTTCATCCTAATTAACTGATGAAAAGAAAAGACTTTCTTTGGTTCTCAATTTTGGAGTTTTCAGTCCAAAATTAGGTAGACTCATGCTTTGAACTTCTAGTGGCTATGCCAGATGACAATGGCAGTAAAGCTATGGTACAGCAAAACCAATGATCATAGGAGGCAGGAAACAAAAAGAATAAAGAAGGGGCTGGGATTCCACCATCCCCTTCAATGATGGCATGCCTCAATGGTATACTTAAGGACTTCCATTAAGGCCCTATCTCTCAAAAGCCCATAGCACCCTGCAATAGTGCCTCCCTCCAGACCAAGCTTTAGCAAATGGGTCTTTGGGAGACATTCAAAATCTAAACTACAACAATTACAATTGTCTGAAAGCTTTACATCTCTAGGACCATGATTTCCACAGTATTCAATAAATACATATATAAGTAGTTTATTTGGGCATGTCCAAATGAATTATTTCTAGAATTAATAAATCCAATTGTAAGAGTAAAATGTGAGTTACTTCATTGTTCAAAAACTTTATTTCCACTTTCTAAGGACCATTTTGAAAACTAGTCTTAGCCAAATATTCAACTTCTTCTCTGCCCAGACTCCAACTTTTTTCTCCCTCTTATCCTACCACTCTTTTTATATAACTCATTTTCATTCAAACTTTTCCCTAGGTCACTGGTTCTCATACTGTGGTCCCCAAACCAGCAATATCACCATTACTTTGGGAACTTATTCAAAGTGAAATTTGTGGGTCTCACTCCATTCTGCTGACTCAGAAACACTGGGTATTTAAACAAGTTTTCTAGGTGATTTGAATGCAGACCAATTTGGAGATTATGTTTTCAGCACCATAGATGTTAATGTCATTGTTTCCATTTCTATAAAAAAGAACTATTTCAAGCTCAAATCAAGCTCAAATGTTATATTTTGTTTGAAAATTTCCTTGCTCTTCTACTAGGTTCTTGTTACTAATTTTGTTCACTGATTCCTGCTCTTAACTTCCTTCTTTTCTTTATTAATAGCATTCATACACACTATCAGAAAGTTTATATTGTTACTCTCTTCTCATTCATACCAGGTCCCACTATAACTTTCACTCAGTGTCACTAACTCATCACACATACCCTCAATATGGAACATATTTTAAGCCCAAGAAATGAAAATGTCATACCTCTATTATCTGATCCTTTTTCCAATAATTCAACATGCATTGTCTCATTCCAGGTTTTAAAATAAACTGTTAACTCCAAAAGGATTTCTTTATTTTATTTCTTCTTTTAGCATGGCTGTTGGTCTTTGGTTCACCTCCCCCATTGTCTTTCACAATGTTCTCAGAGTGATTTTTTTCAAAATTATAAATCTGATTGGGATACTTTCTTACAACCATTGGGAGTTCCCCATATTATTCAATATACAAATCATGTTAGACCCAAAATAGACTACTTTCCATGGATACTTCTATCTTTATGATATGCAAACTTTTACTCAAATAAATCTTCTCTTTCAAATCTCCATTTGTTCCTTTGTCTTGCTCTTTATCTAGCTAATACATAATCAATTGAAAAAGTCCTCTTGGATGTTCCTCCAATGTCTTATTTTATCACCAATCCTCTGTGTTTCTACAGCACTAAGGGTATGATTTTTATCATAGTACTGTATGTATTCTCCTTTGCTTCTTTAACTCCTAGATTAAAATCTCAGCAAGGGCTGGTGAGATAGCTCAGTGGCATAAGCGCCTGCCTGGCAAGCGCGAGGTCTTGAGTTTGACTCCCGGAACCCACATAAAGAAAAAAAAGGGGGCCGGTGATATCGCTCAGTGGCAAAAGCGCCTGCTGGCAAGCGCGAGGTCCTGAGGTCGACTCCCAGTACCCACATAAAAAAATAAAAAAAATTGAAAATCAAAAATAAAATCTCAGCAAAGGGAATATGTTTCATTGGACATGGTAACCCCACCTCCTAGCAGAGTGCTTGCTTCTTCGAAAACCTCTTCAGTTGTTTACTGAACAGACAATGACAGGAATGCAATTATGCTATATGCAAACAAGCAACTTAGAGTACACTACATTCACCAAGGTAATTAATTATTGCCTTCATCAGTGATAGGACTCCAGTTCCTTAGACAAATGTATGATCACAGATATTTCAAAATTATAATGTACTAATTATCCATATTTTAGAGGTGGATAAGACTGAAGACATTCTAAGTCTTGTTTAAGAGGTTTAGATTTTATAACTTTTTTATTGTTTCAACAAAAGTGTGTCACAACCCTTGGTCATAGGTAATTGCTTATTTCTATATACAGATTGTAACATTGAGGCCAGAGCTTCAATGCGTCAAGGAAAAGGCAAGCTCTACTCTGGAGGACACCATGATTTCTTTTTGCTATCTACAGTAGTAGAAGCTTAAGAAGTTTCCTGAGAAAAGCAGCTAAGAAGAGATAGAGGTAGAGCTTCCAAGAAACCTATGGTGGCTCCTCAGTGATGCAGTTTGTGGAAGCCTACTGCTGCCCCATATCTCTCACTCTATTGCCTAGGAAACAAGCTGTTAAAAGGACCTCATATGAAAGTCTTCCCTCAACGCATCAGCAATAAGTACATTAAAGTTTGCCACTTGTAATTGGAACAGGGCTACAGATTAAACAGATACAATTCAGCCAAAATTTACAAAGCACATACTATATGCCAGATACTTTTTGGCTTCTGAGCATTTAGCACAATAACTGTCAGTTAAGAGTACAAGTTTCATGATAACAGGGAAAAGAGGCGTTAGCCAAGTAATTAAGTCTTATATCACATACTTTGTTGTTTTCTAAGAGTTGTATCTTTCTACAGTCACTTTTCAGTAACTGAGTTCTACTGCTGGATGATCAGTTCACTCATGTCAACTTAGAGGTGATCAAATATGGGAGTCCTCAGTTACTTAAATTGTAATAAAGATCATTCTCTATTTCATGTTTTATAAATATTTTCCCACAACTTCTACAATCTCAACACAACCTAAACTTGGGCTTTCCTATTTTGTTCAAGAAATGATAAATGAATAGATATTACCCCACCAGTCAGCACTTTAACAGATTTAGAGGTAAGTACCAAAGAACAGCGATCCTATATTGGAAGATAGAAAAATGTAAAAATAATTAATTAATTAATTAATTAAAAATTTTTTAAAAAGATGAGGTATAGTTAAGTTAATGTGCATCCACATTAACGTGGTCTCACTTTGCACTATCTGGCAATCCTGTGGCAAATCAGGCTAATTCATTCCATGATAAGGGGCCACTTGATTTTGCTGGTCCCAGAATGCACCTCAGTTCAGGGAAAAGTCTTTCATAGATGGTGTACTGGTGGTCTCTAAGAAGGAGAAGAATTTTCATGAGTTATTGTAGATATTAAAATAGAATTTTAAAGAAGTCAGTTTAACTTCTTCAAGAACTAATCACTATGGTCTGACTATTTAGGACTTCTATGTACTACAATTAAACCAAACAATGCAAAATAAATTTTGAAATATAAGGCTTTTATGATCAGTGTCATCAAATTCATACACAGATTATGAAACAAAACCAGCCATCAGTTTTTTCCCTTTATTTCTAGATCAAGAACATGAAGTAACAGAAAAGTAGATGTGGGAATTGTGGTGCTTGCATACTAACTATGATACAATGAACTCTTTCTCATGTCCTAACAATTTGTTTTTCTTTTCTGATCATTGAAAACAGAAATCATTTCAATAGTCATGGTTACTGCTGAATTTCTTGATGACATGTACCATTACAACCAGTACTCAGGAAAAGCAGGTGCTTGGCAGTGGATTATACAATTAGAAGGGTCTAGATTTCTCAGGGTATTAAATCCAGACCTACAACATAGCATTTTCTTCTGAGAGAGAAGTTTGCAAAAGGTCTACATGCATTGAGAAAATGGGGAAATAAATCAACAAGAATTCATTTGGGAACAATGCAGTCAAATTAACTACAAGAAGAGACAATTCAATTTCAACCTTCTTCTGTTTGAAAGCATAGAGTCATTTCTTCTTCCATCAGTTTTCCACTTACCCACTTCTTTTTCACATACTTTCTTATGACAATTCTCTTTTTATCTGTTTGTTGGCTTCAGAAGTTGTGCAAGAAATATAATGAAAATGACATTAAATCCTGTCAGATTTGCAATTGGTTAGTAGCTCTGGATTTCAAAAGGGAACGAGGTTTAAATTACTTGCCTTAAAATTAGTCTTGGGGGCTGGTGAGATGGCTCAGTGGCGTAAGCGCCTGCCTGGCAAGCGTGAGGGCCCAAGTTCGACTCCCGGAACCCACGTACAAAGAAAGGGCCGGTGATATCGCTCAGTGGCATGGGCGCCTGCTGGCACGCGAGGTCCTGAGGTCGACCCCCAGTACCCACAAAAAAAAGAAAAAAAAATTAGTCTTGGTAATTAGTTGCAAAATTTAATTGTCCATCCTTTTTCATTCTCAGTACCTAGACTAAACAAAAATTTGTCATATTTCTTTGTGATTACTCATCTCTTTTTACTGGGGGAGGGGATGAGAAAAGTGTATTTGAGTTTAAGCTTTCAAAAAAATTAACAATCCTTTTAAAACCTCTCTGCAGGCTGGTGATATAGCTCCGCGGCATAAGCGTCTGCCTGGCAAGTCTGAGGTCCTGAGTTCAACTCCTGGTACCTACATATAAAAAAAAAAAAAAACTTCTCTCTGTATAATGTTTAACTACAGAGTTCCATCAGATATAATCTCAAACTAAAGTGAGAAAAAGTTCCTTTTCCCAAGAGAAATGTTTTTCTCCAATGTCCAGTATCCTACTTATAGTTTTTCATTTATATTGAAGGAATAAAATCCTGAGTTATTCTAAATTGCTAAATTTTTAACCTACAAATGTGTTATTTGGGTCACAAAAAATTTCATCAGACATTAATTTTAACTGGAAATTTTATATAATTTCTGAGCATCATAATCAACTTAATATTTGTGAAAACATTATTGAATAATAAAATATATTTAAATTATTCATTTAATAACTCATTGTCAAACGAGGCTGTTGACTAATTTTCCTTAAATCTGCTAATCCTTTACATTTTGCTATATCTCATTAATAGTTATATTTGTTTGTTTTTAACTACCTAATATCTGTGTTCAAAGTCAAATTAACTTTAAATTACATCTTGGACCCAAATATGTGCCCCTCTAACATCATGTAAACAAGAAGTTGAATGTTCAGTTTTACAAAAGCTAGAAGCCAGGTGAGCAGAAAGAGTAAAGAACATTCCTTTCTGTTGAGAGAGAAGCTAGTTAGGAAAAGTGCTGGAGTTACTGACTGGATGGTGCCATTTAATTCAAATCAACTCCATTTTGTTCAATTCAACACATATTAAGTACCTAGTGTTTGTAGGAGTCACGACAGTGGAGCATAGCTAATATTTAAAAATTTGGGCTTAGAGAAGATTTTGGAAATGATCTAGTGCATTAGGCTTCATGTTGTGTCCCAGTGTAATCCTGAAGAGCTCTGAGAAATATAACAGAAGTCTAGACCAAGAAGAAGAGCTCCCTCCCTCTTCAGCAGAGGATGTTTTACCTGGATCTAATTCATATTGGGTACAAGTAAGGCTAATTCTAAAGTGGATTTTATAACTGAAAAAGTTTGAAGTCTCTAATGAAGCCTACTCCTTGAAATACAAAGGTAAGGAAACTATGACAGAGTGAAGCCACTACATAACTTCTCATAAATACTGTATGGAAAAATTAGCAGCTCTGCTTCATATAGTTTTCAAGTCAACAAAGCAGTTTGATTGATGGAATCAAGATCAGTGCATTATAAGGGTTAAGAGTTTTAAAAACATTTCTAATGAAATACGGGTATACTTTTAATATAATATTAGCGTATAGTCTAGAGATTCTATCTTCTACTTCCTCACAGTGCATTGCCAGAGTCTTATTTGCAAAAAAAAAAAAAAAAAGGAAATGTATTAATGCAATAAAACATATCCCTAGACTCATCCCAAGACATAGGAAAGGAAAAAGAAGAACAAGTAAGTTTAGAAAATGAGAGCTGTCTTAGTTACTTTTCTTATTTCTGAGACAAAATACCTGACAACCAAAGTTAAAAGGAGAAAGGATTATTTAGCTCACAGTTAAAGAAGTTTCAGTCCATAATCACATGGCTCTAAGGCAGGGTGGCACATGGCAGAGGGGCAACAGTGCAAGGCAGCAGAAGACAGCAAAAGCAATAAGAGAGTTTAACAGCATCTTTCTACCCCTTTTATGTTGTATCTAGAGCTGAGATTAGGGCAGTGCCAATTCAATCAGTGGACTGGTCCAGCAATCACCCATCCTTAATCCCAGCACCCTTAATCCTAGCATTGCACTATGAATCCATCACAAACTCTAGATTCAGCTACCTCCAAAAAAAACTTGTGAGTGTATTAGGCTTTGGGAGGACACCTAGACACAAACCATAACATTCTGCCCCTGGCCTCCCAAAACTCATCCACATCCCTTTAGGAAAAAGGCATTTAGTCCATCTCCAAGAGTTGCCAAAGTACTAAAAGTTTCAGCATTGCTGTAAAGTCCAAGTCCAAAGTCTCCCCTGAGATTTAAGGCAAACTCTTAGCTGTGAGCACCTGTGCAAATGAAAAGAAAATTAAACACTTCCAACATTAAATTGCACAAGATAGACATTCCATTCTCAAAGTTACAAACAAAGGTATACAAAGGAATGGGAGCAAAGCAAGTCCAAAATCCAGCAGGGCAAACATTAAGCACTGTAGTTCCATGTGCAGCATCCAAGGCAATCTGTGGCAAGATGTGAATTCCAAAGGGCTTGGTTGGCTCTGCCCCAACAGCACTTCCAGTGGTTGTAGCTCCTATGGTTTCTCTCTTGGACCTGCTCTGCCCCCTCCTTGCTGTTTTCCTTAGGTGGTCCATGTTCTTGGCTTTGCCAAACTTCTGGGGTCTCACTGTATCTTTGGTCACACTTGCAGCTTCATACACACTGCCTTCTCAGGGGCACAATGTCTGGACTCCCAGGCCTTCTAAAATCTTGGTGGGAGCCTTCCTGACCCCACAACTCTTTGATTCTGCATGCACCTAAAACTGGTACCACATGGATGATGCTAGCTGCCAGCAGTAGCAGGAGCAGGCTTCCTTGTCTTTTGGCTGTAGGGGTTGAGTGCCTGAATTGCTGGGCACTCTGGATCCAATTCTGAGGAACAAATTCTCTAGGCCACCACCATTCTGGAACATGGTGCTCTGTGGCTTTCTTCTGAAAGCAAAATCTTTCACTTTTGCAATTTTGAGGCTGCAAAGGGTGGAGTCCTGCTGCTTCTTGTGATGCCCTCAAGCCATCTTTTCTATTCTCCTGTTCCATCTCAGTAATCAAGGTCTCCTCCGCTCTACTTTTGCAGTCCACAGCTTTACTGCAGCTTCCTTTCTGGCCAAACTCACAATGTTTTAAATCATTCTGCTGGGCTCTTTGCTCTTGATTCTCAACATAAATCTGGCCAAAATTCCCCAACGGTAGCCATGTCACTGCTTCAACATTAGACTGCCTTGAAGTTTCTTCTGCCATATTATTCTGCCACCCTTATTCTTAGTCTCAGGCAGTCTCTGGACATGAGAAAAATGCAGACAAACTTTCTGCCAAGGCATAACACACATTTTCTGGAGTCCAACAGCCAATGCAACCCTTCTTTGCAACAGAAACCTCCCAAGTCTGGTCTTTATTGACAAGATTTCTATCAGCAGTCTTGACTTCTGAGTTCTGGCCACAATCTCTTATCAAGTACAGCCTAAGGCATTCCAACTCTACATTTTCAGCCAGCAGCTCCAAATCATTCCAAACTCTTCCCACAAGCCATTCCCAAAAGCTCCTGAACCACATCATATGGTGAGGTATAGTCACAGAAATGACCCCAATTCTCTGCTACCAAATTCTTAGTTACTTTTCTTATTGCTGAGACAAAATATCAAACACCAAAAGTTAATGGGGGAAGGTTTATTTAGCTCACAATTTATATAGGTTTCAGTCCATAATTAAATGGCTCTAAGGCAGGGTGGCACATGGCAGAGGGGCAACAGTTCATGGCAGCAGACAACAGCAAAAACAACAAGAGAGCTTAACAGCACTTTTTTGCCCCTTATGTTGTGTCTAGACTGCTGAGATTAGGGCAGTGCCAATTCAATCAGTGGACTGATCCAGCAATCACCCATCCTTAATCCCAGAACCTTTAAACCCAACATTGAACTAGGAATCAATCACACATTCTAGATACAGCCACCTCCAGAAAAACCCTATAACTGCATGTGGCTTTGGGGGGACATCTAGACACAACACACAACCTAATCCAAAGTTTGATTCAATAGGAAAGAAATTCAACTACATCTAAAAGAAAATAAGAAACGCTGTATGGTGTGTTGATTGGAAAATGGAATGGAACACAACAAATTGAGGGTTGAAAGCCAAGATAAGGGTGATGATGGTGATGACAAGGAGAAAAAATTTAGGAGTAAAATAATAATAACCAATAGGTAAGTAAATGCCATGTATATATATTAATGTGTTATTTATAAAATTTTCTTTTAATTCAGAAATTTTTAGCTAGAAGTTTGATTTGATTCAGCAATTATTTATTTTCTTCTTTTGCTTTGGTTGCTTTGTTAATATATTGAATAAAATTAATAAAAGACCCGCATAATTTTTTCTTTATATATTATTATATGCTTATTTTGTATACCAGGTGACTCTAATGACTCAGTCTTTAGAATGTGCATGCTCTACTCTTTTTCAGCAGAAATGGACTTGCACAGTTTCATCTGTATCTCAGCACCTGATTTATGTAGTAATGGACTCTGGCTAGATGACAGATGTAAATGGTTTTCACAGAACAAAGCAAAGGCATCTGATTCATGTAGGGGGATTGGGCCCAGAACTTTAGTCTCATAGCCTCAGTTAAGTATTCATTTCTCCAAGTACACATTTCTTTGTTTCTCCAAGCCAAATAGACAAACCAAAAAAATTACCCTAAATTTTTTACGTGCTTCAAAGAGCAAGGGTACCTTGATAAGTATATATAAATCAAATCAACCTAAAGTTAACTTGATATAATATTCATAGTTAGCAAAAAGCCTTGAAGCAACAAACAAGAAGGTGAATCGCATTTATTATCAACCTCTACACATTTTTCCAAACTTGGCATCGGCCATATCTTCTATCTGACTTGGCCTATATCTCTTAGGTAGATGCTTCTATGCTTGCTTAATGATTATTATTTTAGTTCTTCTAGCTCACCTTCCCACTCACCCTAATGAGGTCTAGTTCTAAAAACACCCAGAGGTTGTAAATAAGATAATAACACATCACTATAAACAATATATATGGTACCAGAACTATGATGTAAAATATAAATGAAAGTTTTTAAAAGAAAACCAAATGATAGCTCTAGTTTTAGATTTATACAAGCCAAAATGAGAGAATAATATTAAAATGAAATGTTACACCTAATGAACATTATGTAGCAAAGGGAATTCAAATACACATTGTAATATATTAGTTTTACTATAGGTGAAAAAAGCAAAAGAAAAATTATGAGCATCACAGAGGCGCAAAACTCACTTTAAGTAACAGAACACAATTGACAAAAGTTATTCATAATTATTGTAACTCTATTTTTCAGTTGGTGAGCACACCTAGGTGGCCCATTATGGTTAATGCCAGATTGATATTTAGTACTGATATAGTGACATATCTTGTTAAGAAGAAATATAAAGGAATTGTCCAAAAGGTTTCTTTCAATTACAAACTTTTGTTTTCATCTGAGGCATTCCATTAGGCTATACATTTTCCAGAAAAAAACATTATTTAAACATGTGATGCTATGTCATATCAACATGATGTTTGGGGGAAACATGGAATAGGTCTATTGAGGAAGAATTTTTTATGAAAATATTTGGAATTTCCACACACCCTCCTAACCCAAACTTTTAAATAAGAGCTTGATATTCTTTTTGATTCTAGAAACGTTTTTTAACATTTTTGAGGAAATTTTGCACTTCCTATATTTCCACAGTTCAACAGCCCAGATAATAAAATGCATGCTCATCAAATTCATGGCACTAATTTGGGTGCAATGTCAAATACTTTGAAAGATAATATATGTGCTGCTGAAGTAAGCACAATACTTTGAGAGATAGTATCATCATTTCAAATAATCTCAACATATTGTAACAGTCAGAAACAAAAGAAGAAATTTAAAAAAGAGAAAGTTAATCTCAAAAGCAAATCCAGTGCCTCAGAACCATATAGGCAAGGGAATAAATAGGCAATTATTATAGCAAAATTTATCTATAATGTTAGAGAATTTTAAATTAAATGATTAGCATAATGAATGCATAAATAATTGAGTAGTTATCTTAATGCACCTGGTCAGGTTTGAGGCTGTCCAGTTTGGGGACATCCATATCAAAATGAAAAATCAGTCTTTTAGAAGGAGTAATGTCGGGACAAAGCGTTGGCAAAATACAACTTGCAGGTCAAATTCACTCAGGGACTGATTGCGTAAATAAAATTTTGTTGGAAAATAGCCATGCTCATTCATTTCTGTTTTATCTATTGCTACTTTCACTCAAAACAGAGAAGCTGAGTAATTGTGACTGACTGTATAGCTTAGAAATCCATCTTTTTACCATCATAAAAAGTCTTCCTACCCTGATCTAAACAGTGCATACAAATCAACATTTTCTTTGGAATAACAGTCCAAATAATTGCAATGATGCCTTCTATAGAAACACTTCATTGTTCACTTTGCTACTGTACAATTCTATTTTACTTTGAACTTATAGATATTTTTTCTTCCTTCATATGTTACAAAAGTGGTATATCTTACCAAGTTTAAGAGCATTAACATTGTGGTAACTTCTGCTACTCATTAACTGAACAATTTTGGTTGCATTCTCTCCACTTTAGTTGTTCAAATTCAGTGTTTTTGAAGCTGAGACATTCAGCACTATCACTTCAAAATTCCTCAGCCTACTTATCTACAAAACTTTGACCTTCTGTAATGTTTTTGCTCATTTACAAGGTAGAAATAATGCTGTCCTCTAGGATTGTGGTGAGGATCAATGATATAAGGTGTGTGTGGTGGATTGACAACTGGTGATCAACTTGTAACACCCAGCTAAACTGAATCAGTGTGATGCTGGGTGTGGAAGGCCCACCTGAGGATTGTTGCCAACAGCATAAAAGGAGAACTGGAGAGGAAGCAGGGGTGCTGTTTGTTCTCCTCGAGGAGTTTGTCCTGGCTTTCCTGATAGGAACTTGGCTGTTTCCTTCAGAGGAGCTCAGGACCTCGTTGTCACTGAGGATGACTGCAGTTCTTTTTGGGGGAGCTCTGGTTCTTACTTTGAGCGTTGCTTCCTGGCTCCAGATCCATCAGCCTGCTGGCACAGATCCTTCATTGTGTTGGCACAGACTTTCTAGTTTCCACCACTGACCTTTGGGCCTTCCCAGTGCAGATCCATAAAACAGACTTACATGAGACATTGTTGTGGGCTCTGGGCCTCCAGCTGGACTTATGGGGGGCATTGCCATGGGCTCTAGATCTTCAGCTAGGCTCATGCAGGACATTGCCGCAGGATCCAGGCCATCAGCCATGGGATTCTTTGGGTCTTTAGTGTGTAGACAGATTTCCTACACTCTTATATTTGACTCTTGGGTGACTACTATAAAATAACCCTATAAATTATTTGTTCTATATTGTTTCCCTTGCAAACCCTGACTACAACAGTGTGATAATAATTTTGTCTGATTATGATGTAAAAGATTTAAATTTGAGATGGGACCCAAGGTGCCAGAGGTAATACAATGTCTCCTTTGGGTCTTGTCATTTTTATTACCCTTATCTTAGTACCCCTATTAAAAATGTGCTTCCCTAAATGTGTGTCAGGTAATCATTCTACAATAACCACATTTCTATCGCTGTGACAAAATACCTGACATAATCAATTTAAAATGAGGACAGGTTTATTTTGGTTCCTACTTTTGAAGATTTCAGTTCATGGTTAGGTAGCTCATTGCTTTTGAGTCCTTGGTGAGGCAGGACATCATGGCAGGGAGCAGGTGTGGAGCAAAGCTGTTGACAACGTGTTGCCAGGAAACAGAGAGAGAATAAGCCCAGGGTTCCCATACCACTCAATGGTACATCTCCAGTGACGTAATTTTCTTCCACTTGGCCTTACTTTTTGAAGCTTCCACCACCTTCTAGTAGCACCACAGCCTGGGGATTGAGCCTTTAACACATTTGGGGGACATTTAAGATCTAAACTATAGCAAACATATACTTTTGAATTCTTGTTTCCATTAAATCTAAATTTCTTTTATCCATCTTCATCCCAGTCTTCACTTAGTTTTCAAATTTTTTCTGATACAATCCCTCGTTTGCCATTTCTCCTGCCCAACATCCACTCTCATAAATAAATAAATAAATATCTGTGAAACAGGAGGTTTGATTAGAATCCTTCTACTCCCAATGCCATTTTCAGATTTCTACTTTGATACTCCCATTAAAAGTCTCCTTTCTATTAATATAATACCATCCTGTTATACTATTTCCTACTCTTTTTTTTTCATAATAATCTACCAATTACAGAGCCACATGCTCAAATTTAATAGTGGCTCACATTCTCTGCACCCTGTCTTCATACATCAACCTAGTAGATTTTATCAGTGTTGAAAAGAATGCATTCAATAACATATTATCAACATTTTTGAGCTCTTAACTGAAGCAATCTAACTCTATCCTAGTTTAGCCACACATTTCTATGGTAACTTTGTTATTACCTGTGTTTGATCTACCTCCGCAATATTTTACTTTAATATCCTACACTCTGGGCACAATGTTTTATCTTCACATTTTCTCAATTCTTCATTTTCACTCCACAATTCACAAAGACATGAAGTTTCCTTAGATCCTCTGGACTTTTTCCTAATTTCTCATCCTGCACAACCTCCTACTTTCATGTCTGTTCTATTTAGCACAGACATCTCACTCCAAGACAGTACCTTTATTATGAAATGTCATGTTGCCACATTCATCACAAATCTTCATTCTGGAATCTATCCAAATATTTACTTACCAGCTAGGGACACCAAGGACAGGTTCAGCAAGAGTGGATCCACTGGAAATAGATAGTGGATTCTAGGAACAAGACAGGGCTATACTTGTTTCTAACAAACCAATCCTCCAGTGTCCTGCGTTTGTCAGTATTAGCAACATTCTGCTAATAATAAATTTTGGATTCAGTAGTAACGCTTCTCTTACACTCATCTATCAATATTTACACTGGTTTGTTCCTTTCTGTTTTCAATTACCAATGAAATTCAAAATTCAAATTAATACCTACATCATTGTACAACATCCCAATTCATTACTTTTTCTTTGCCTCCTACCCAATATTCCCAGATTAAATTTCTTAAAGCAATACCCTAATTTTATGTCTGTAACAGATAACAGTCAAATATCTCTAACAGTAGCTTTTTGCATTTAAAAATTAATTCCATAATCTTTAACCTCACATTGAAGAGCTCTGTAATCTACTCACTACTTCCTTTCTGGTTTCTAATTACTCATCATGCTCCTGCATGTTGCCTATATTTTTATCATCTTAGACTTCTTACACATTTCACAACATGTTTTGCATTTATTTCTCTGATTCACAGGCTTTTCTGCTACCTGAAGTGCTCACTCCACCCCTTCCTCCTGTCTTGTTTTATAAAATTTTTCCCAGTCAACAAATGTCACTTCTTTTATTGGCGACTCCTCACTCCTGAACTGTTCTCTCACCTCTATCATTTTATAGCTTCTTGCTACCAAAGTGTGGCATTTGAACCAGCAGCATTAATTATAATATATCAGGCCATACACCAAGAATTACTGAATCAGATTCTAGATTAAAAAGAAAAACTCTATGTTATTCAGACACACAAAAGTCTGAGTGGCATTGTTATGTAGTACAACTCCTATATGACAGCCATTAAAATGGTACTTTGTATTACTTTGCATACATGATTTCAAAAGCAATAAAAGATAGAGTCTTGGAATTTAGAAACAAAAACAAAAAACCTTGTTCTAGTGCTGACTCTATATACCTGTGTTATATTTAGAAAGTTACTTAATTTCACTGAATTTTAGTTCCTCCACTGCAAAAGATGGAGACAATAATACATAATTGAAGAGTACTTGAGGCCTAAATAACATTAACTTTGGTGTTAGTTTGCTGCCCAAAAATTTAATAAATATTGATTTTTACATTCTCCTTCCTTTTCTGCTAGAGTGAAATATCTTAGAGGGTAGAAATTGGGCCTTACAGACTTTACAGTTTGCCTGATGACTTAGGCCAGTAGAAGGGAAAGCAAGCTCCAAGAGGCCAGCAAGCTTGGCTGCTTGTTTACTGTTCTATGGTCACATTGCAATACAAGGTCTATTAAAAAGCTTTAAAATTCATAGATTATGTATTCTGGAACAGAAAAGTGTGGAGTGACCTTAATAACTGAATTCTGACACACATTTTTTACCCACAGAAGAACATGTGTGCCTTTTTTTTTTTTTTTTTTTTCCTATTCTTACAACTTCCAATGGTATACATGAAAACAACTGCAGAAAAACTCTGGATTTTGAAGATGCACACAAAAGTGTAGCCACAAAAGACAAAAAGTACAGCATTACCTTTTTGTCTCATTTTCAGTTAACCAGCTGTAATTGTAGGAGATGGAACAAATTAAAGTTACCTGTGAGGTCAAAACAGTGAGAGAGATTTGTTTCTTTCAAATAGTAATTTCCTTGAGAGAAGAAAAAATTTCCTACATAGTAAGGCTTGTAGGTGTAATTCAATAGGAGAAAGAATTATAAAACACAGGAGTTGTAGATCTCCTTATTTTCATCAAGTTGAACAACATGGTGAAACAATATGATGAACCTATATCATATTTACATTATCTTTTCTAATAAGGCATTGTTTTAAAAATTGGTTAGAGTGAAAAGTTGTAGTATTTTTATCACACAGGATCTTTATTAATGCTAATAACTTTGGTGGTTCAGATTAGATACTAAGAGTTAAATTACTTCTGAATTTCAACTCTAGAATCTTGTGTTGCTGTATTTTAGCAGAACCAAGCTGCAAACATCATACAATTGTGCAACAAATAAATAGTTTCCACATCTCTGCTCAACTGACATTGGCAATGAATATCCTCCTTATTCCCTAAAAATCTACAAGATTCCAGAGCTGTGAGTGTTCATATTACATCCCTTGTCATAATTATATCCTTAAATTAAATCAGTATTTTTCTCTTTAACCCATCAGGACTTGATATGTCACTTCACACAGTGTAATTTTACATAAATCATAAATAACTTTTAATGTATTGGTGACTGCATCAAATGTTAAGATACATTTTTTAGTGACTGAATAATTTGGGGACTGTTGTAGGAATGTAAAATACCAGAAGGAAGTCAGAGGGAAAATGAGTTTTTCAGTAAAAGGGATTAAGAGAATTTTTCTTCTTGTGTTTGTAAACTCTATCAAAGAAAAGCAGGGAGAAGGGGAGAAAAGAAAAAAATTGTGTGCTGTCTAAACTCTGTTTTATATCTTCTTTTCAGCGCTTTGCCTTATATAATCTGCAAAAGGCCAAGTGTCTTCAGCCCTATATCTGTCCGTCAGCAGTCATACCCACACCTCACAAATCCAGTTCCAGAAGTCTGAAGAATAATATAGGCCCTGATTGTAGACTTTCCTGGAAGGGAAAGCAGAGTTTACACAAACATCTAGCCATACCAAGCAAAGCACGTGGAGTGTTTCACCAGTCCAGCCCCCAGAATGGCACAGGACACTCAGAAATCACCCTGTGCCTCATAACTACAGCCTCTCCCTGCAGCCTCCAGCCTTCCGTGCCTTGCTTCTACCACATGCCCTACACACAGTCTCTCTGCCAACCTCACCCTCTGCAAAGTGCACCCTTCAATCACATTTTGACCTTCTCCAAGAAGGCCCAGCTTCCCAAAGATGTGGGAAATAAACTAACTACAATTCAATTTAATCAAAAAAATTATAAAGCATATATAATCTGTGTTCAAGGTACATAGCTAAGTGCTAAGAAAATCAGGTGGAGAACAAAGAGCATTTGTATAATTTTGACCCTTCCAGAGCATGCAAAATGGTAAAAAACAAAAAGAGAGAAAAAGAAGTGCAAAGAAATATATGTTTTAGAAGTGCTGAAATAGGGCCGGTGAGATGGCTCAGTGGCACAAGCGCCTGCCTTGCAAGCGCGAGGGCTGGAGTTCGACTCCTAGATCCCACATACGAAAAAGGGGCTGGTGATATCGCTCAGCGGCACGGGCACCTGCTGGCGCGCGACGTCCTGAGGTCGACCCCCTAGTACAAAGTGCTGAAATATTTGAATGAAGATAGTAGAAAGAAAACACTAAATTTTTTGTGGGGAGATGAGAAAATGATTATCAGAGAACAAAATATTGAAATTATAAGAATAATTTCAGTAAGTATAAAATGTATTTCAGACTGAAGAAATACGACATAGGCAGACAAATGTGAAAGCACAGTATGTATTTGTATGATATCATATTAAGATAAGTGAGGAGCATAGAGAAATGGGAAGCTGGTGAGAAATGAAAATAGATAGTTTGAGTTCATTCGGTTATTCAATGAACATATTTGAGTGTGTACTGTGTCCCAGGCATAATGTGAGATAGGTGCTAGGTGGAAATGGTGACTAAAGGAACACAAAAATTTCTTCTATCATCTAATTACATCATTATATAGTGCCATAAATATGCAAGAATGGCAAACTGTGACAAAAAATGGAGGAGAGTTTGGCAATGTGGAGGCCTGGCATGGGGACCTAGATGTGCTAGGGGTTCAAGGGCGGCTTCTCTGAAGAGCGATGCCAGTGTGAAGGTCACAGAGTTATGCTCTCTCCTAGGCAAAGTGGAGAGAGGACAAGAACATTAGAGATGGAATTGCACACTCAAAATGGCTTACTCTGAGGGTGGACATTGAGAGGTAAATCAAGAGAAATAAACAGAAAACAATTTATGCACGGCCTAAAATCCATCATCAGAAACCCAGGGATCCACTGAAGATGATAGGTGGTATTGATCTGAAAAAGAAACTTTTTCTTGGATCAGAGGATTATTTTAACCTAAGCATTTGGCATATAAATGGGACATACACATCCTATTTAGCAGAAGGGATGCATTTGCTAGAAATGGAAGGGCTGAGTCAGTAATAACTGAAGTATTCCGGTAGAGATGTGGTCTCAGCATCTAAATAGACTAAGGAATAATGTCATTCTTTCACACTCTTCCAGTCCCCTGAAATCATGGCATACCTCCAGAATTATGTGCTCACTGCTACATTTCATAGAATGGTTTGTCACTGCTTCCATCCTGCACTTATATTTTTGATGTCTTTTGTAAAGCCAAATCACCAATCCTAAATGCCTACAAACTTTCCCTGGCTCTTCCCACCACCTCATTAAGCTCCTTCAACCATTTGCAAAAATTAATTTTTATGTTTAGTAAGATATTACTTGCTTATGTTTTGGAGGATATGTTATATCTTCTGGTAGGCATGCTGAGTCCAAAATATCCACACAAACATTCAATACTGGGAAAAGAGAAGCTGAAATTGAAAACATTTGCAGTATGGCACACTGGCATTCATTGGTGGAGAGAGCAGCACTAACTGCCACTCTAGCTCTTATTGGCTGAGAGGCTCTGCAACCACACAAAACATGGAGGACTGCATGTAGTTTATGGTTGTATTATGTGTGAGTATGCATATATGTTGTTTTTTAGAAGATTTAGAGATATATAGCATTATAACGCATTGGGGCTCTGTAACAAATTGGGTACAGTAGTGTGCTAATATATAGTTGGTTGGATATTCAAAATGAAAAAAGCGCAGAACTTTTTCTGCTTGGCAATATTTTTGTGTAATTTCACTAGACCTATCCCAACTAACAATGCATTTAACAGACTATGTTTTGGTAGATAAAATATATGAAAGCACTAGTAAAGTAAGCCAGAAAAGAAAGATTTTGTTGTTTTGTAATCACAAAAATGACAGTTCCAAGTTGCTAATAGATCCCTACTAAAAGGAAATACAATGTTACCCTTGATAAATTGTGATATAAAATCTGCTTCTCAGGCCAATAACCTCATAATGAGCAAACACATATGCAAATATAGTGACTAATAATCAGAGACATTGTAACATGTATTCTCCTGAGTTTCACAAGGGAAAGAAGAGGTAGCAGTATCTGGTCTTTGAACTGAAAGAGGACAAAAAATTAGATTACAAAAGAAGGAATGACTTGAGTGCTAAATAGAGAGGAGTTCACCAAACCTAGAGTCTTGAGAAGTCTGTGGAGCATTTTCGGAGTGCGTGTGTGTGTGTGTGTGTGTGTGCGTGTGTGTGTAGCAGTAGCTTGTTCACTTTCATTAAATGAACAAACTCTAGACAGGAAGACAATGGTATTCATTCACTTGGCTTTTGTTAACTGAATTGGATTGTCGCAATTGTGGCCTTTTCTTCTTTGAATTCTCCCCTTGCCCATTGATACATCCAAAGGAGTCTCAACCAAGACTTGAAAATTAGAATAAGGAAGTCAAGGGTATGTGTATTGAAAAAAAAAAAGAAAATGAAAAATCCAGCTTTAACATGGTAAGAAATTTAAGGGGAGCAAGAGAGGATGGAAAGGAGGCCAGCTCAGAGATTACAGCAGTAGCCTTACCTAGGGAATATGGTGACTTAGACTAGATTATTTCATATCACAACAAATAATTCTATACTTATTAGGTGTCCCTCATCAGCTGCATAAAACCCGGAACAGTTTCTGCTTGACTCAGCATAAGTTCCAAGAAGAAACACCTGTGGGGCATGGTAGTGTACGCCTGTAATCCCAGTACTCAGCAGGCTGATGCAGGAAGATTGTGAGTTTGAGGACAGCCCGGGCTACATAGTGAGTTTATAGCCTGAGGAAGCATCTGCTCCTTTTCCTCACTCTGCACTACTACAATCTGTTGCCCTTTGACATTCTGACATTCCAAGATGTTTATAGAATCATTCTCTATCAACATTTCATCATGTACCTTCAGGGCTGCCCAGCACCTCGGAAATTCCTCTGCCAGGCCTCAGGGTCCAGCTTCATTTGCAGCTCTGGCAATAAGGTGGCAGGCCACAAAGAAACACATTGCTATTTCACACAGCTTCACAATAACTCTTTAAAGAAAACCTTTTCCACTCTGGATGACCACCGCCACTACAGCAAAAGCCTATAAGGAGTAAAAAAAAAACATGTCACACACAACTAATCAATAGTTGTGGAACTGATTTGAACCCAGGCCCAGCTGATTTCCAAGTCCTGAACCTTCCTACGACATTGTGCTGCCTCCTAGTGGGACATCTCCCCTTGGTCTACTTTATAGTACACAATACCAAATAAGATGATACAATTTTTTGAACTGCTTTTAAAATAAGAAGAATATTGATATCTACTTTCCTGCATAGAGCACACTCTAAAGCTTAAAGGAGGATTTACCTTTTACACTGATTTTCAGCTATTTACTGCTGCCAAGGGAAGATTGATCCATATGGGGTCTGGATCACATTTTATGGTTATTTTTGTGGGAAATGGGGCATAATTTTTGTACAATTCTAAAAGATCCTCATTACAACTGATAATAGCAACAGGAAATATAGGATATTGTATGGAGATCATTGGAAATGGCTGAATAAAATGAACCCAGGATTGTAGACACTTGATAAAAAACAGGATGGAGGAATGAATAAGAGCTCCAAATAGCAGTTTATCTGGAAAGACAGTAACAGTGCAACCTCCTATCTGCCAAGCAGCATTCACAGGACTTTTTGGATGTTGAAACATTTAATTTCCTACAAGGCAAACATTTCTATTTCATTTATAAGGAATCTAAGATTTAGAGAAGTCATGTAACCTGCCCAGTGACACAGCCCAGGAGAGAAAAAGCTGAAACCATAACCCAGGTTTGTATTGCTTCACAACCCTTTTTCCTCTGTGATTCTATTTCATTGCTTAGAAATCTTTATGCAACAAACTACAAGAATTTTAATTTAGTTTTGTAAGACATTACAAGAAATGCAGTAAGGAAAACAAAGATGAAAAGACAAAAATAAGTTAAGGTGGCCCCCTTCCAAGAGCTCACCATCCAGAAAAACATCTTTAAAATATTGTTAAACCTTTCTGCTATTCTACTGGTCTAAACATCTATTTAAAATCTATTTCCCTTATGCAAATTAAAGGTATTTTTGCCCTTATAGGCTTACATTTTAAACTGAACAGGTCACTATTTCTGTGTAAATCACTGACATTTTTCACTTGACCTTCCTAACTGTATCTCTACATTTAATAAATGTATAGTATGACATAAAAGTAAGTCCATCTATATGTCCCACATGTAGATATAGACACATACATTGGATTCAAAGTAATTCATAATTAATTAATTATGAAGATAATAACCTTTTTAAAAATAATTCATTCTTTATACAAATGGGGAAACTGAGGTATACAACTGCCTTGTTTTATATGGTCAAATGAATAGAATCCATGTTACTAAAATATAAAGCATTTTCATTATTTCTCTACTTTTCAGTCAATTTTCTAGTCATGGCTCCATGTTTAACTTAGAAATAAACACAAGTTAAATTAATGTACTTTTTTAAAAAGGGATGAGCATAATCTCACACACAGTTTCATCACAGTTATACTTGATCATTTTCTCCAAAAGATTATGGAGAAAACAAAAAGAATGACTTCTACGTCCAATTTATTTTTGCATTTATAAATAGTACTTTTGATTCCTAAAAATGTCAAGTTTAAAAAGGAACAAATTATTAACTGATTTCATTTCAACCACCAAATGTCAATCAAAAGACAATGACTCACATTCATCAGTCATTGCCTCTGGATTTGAATTGATAACCTGAAAGTAGACTTTTTCCTTCTGGCCATTCCCTAAAATTATACACTCCCCCCTAGTCTGACATCCCTAGATTAGTCATTGGACACATAACAAAGCAACAGATGGCCTTTGGATTTCTAAGGAGGCAATGTTGCAGTGTTGTGTGTTGGCCTTTGGTCTTCATTTGCCTTTCAGTTTGACAGTTTTCAAAAAATCTTTATTGCATTCTGTTTAGATGTTGTAAGTTGGATTTTTGCAAAACCAACCATCAAATATGTTTCAAATGTAAAAGAAATGAATCCTGGCTGGAGAGCCTTTGCAGAATAAGAGAATCGCCAGAGTCAGAGTAGCACTCAGAGAGAGATGCTCAGTGAACTATCTCCTAACTGCAGGTGTGCCCTACCTCCTATATAAATGTAAAGCCTCACGAAAGCTAAAAGTAAAGAGAACAGAAACTAATGTAATGTGTTCACCATTTGGGGCTTCAGAAGTGTGCGGCAAGATTTCCTCTTGGGATCAGTACTCTTTGTAGTTTGCTTCTCTGTGTCCTACATCATTACCTTTTTTCAGGCACCTGAACAGTTCATGTTTCCTTAACCTGAGCTATGCTGTTAAGAGCAACCCCCCAAATCCTTCATTGCAAACAAGGTCATTATACAGTAGATAGAAACCTTAAGAGGAAAAATCCTATATCAACTGGTGGTATAATCCCCAAAGGGAAAGAGACTTTAGTTGAACAATCAGGAACCTGGCTTGCTTTATGGTGTTTACACTGCTGCTTGCTAATGGATCACCATAAAGGAAGCAAAAGGGCTCTTACACCATTGAGTAGGCTATCATGGGAGTCTTCTGAGTGTGCCTTTTTTATTTGCTGCAGTCAGGTTAATGAGCTCACCAGCCCACTTGATGTTGAGGACTTTGTAACAAAGCAATCTCTCATTAAATGCTGCCTGGCACCACTCTCTTGAAGCAAAGGGACATTCAGATTATTGAATGCCTTTGTACTCCTCATTCCTACCAGGCTATGGAGTCCAGCAGTGGCATCAGTCCCACACACTTCCTGGCAGGCATCCAGTCATCCGCCTGCCCTCTTCAAACTGCATGGGCATTTGCCAATCTAAGCAGCACTGGTAGGCAAACAAGCATGGCACACGACTCCTTTGGCTGAAAGCCAAATGTGCAGCTGAACAATCTAATTTGTTTCTACTGTAGAGGAAAACATTCTTCCCTATTCTTTCCTATTCAGTTGAATTTACATGTAAAAGTTTTGTTATGGTACAAAGGAATGTGCATTTATCTACATTTTCTTTCTGCTTTTACACCTTTTTAGTCTCAAGAGTGCAGGTCATGATTTTGTCTGTGGCTTTATTTTAAGTACCTCCTGGCTGACAGTTTCTTCAATGAAATGACCCCTGAGTGTTATCAGCTAGCAAGCAGGTGTGTCTTTATTCAGAATCTTACAGACAGAAGTGCATCCTGGGTAAAGAGTAATCTATGCACAACACAGCTTTTTTCATTACTCATGAGATTTAATGGTTCACCATCTTCAAAAAATAAAAAAATAAAATTTTAAAGTGTTAATTTTAGAGATAATGCTCTGAGAATAAGGACCTAAAATAGGTATCATCATAGTCTATTATTAATAATTTCTCTTTCTAAGCTATTAAATTGTTTAAAACATTTGAAGGTACCCAAAAAAGATGCTCAAAATATAAGTATAATTGTAGCCAATGAATTACATTTGTATATGTGAACATATGAGTTATGTTAAGATCAATTAAAGCTCAAACCATAGTTTTTATATTGTTATTCTAGTCAATTTTCAAATATAATGTGAACAAATTAGTTCTCATTATTTTAGGAAGACTCTGTGAAAAAGCAAATTATCATCACCTTAAAAGGACAGAAATATTTCAGGCATTTGCACATATTCAAAAAAAGTACTGCCTATAAAATCCAGTGAAAACAGTCTACTTATATTCTTAAATTTGTTAAAAGGCTACGGAATGCAAATTCAAAACTACTCCCTGAAAAAGAATCAAATTGTAAACCAAACTAGAGTAAAATAAAATATAATGTGAAGTTTTAATACACAGCCAATAGCTATAAGAAAGAAAACAAATAATCATAAAGCTATTATACTTTTCTCTTATGCTTTTTAAAGTACTAGAATGAAGGAGAGCCTGGGATATAGCTCAGGGGCACAGTGCCTGCCTGGTAAGCGCAAGGTCCTGAGTTCGATTCCCAGTACTAAAAAAAAAAAAAGTGAAAAAGATAATGATATATTAATTCTGACATAATTTATTTAAGCTTGCATAGTATTTTGATCGTATTTTGTGTTTCATTTATATCATAGGATAGGCACTTTGTGAAACAGCAGCATTCTGAGTATAAACCTAAAGCCCTGCTCTGTACATGGTTTGTGCTTGTTACTATATAGTTTACATATACCTATTTAAAGTTTGCTTAAATAATGCAATTCAAATACTTCTAAATTTTGAAAAGTATTTTCTGTGTACCAATTACTTGATATCAAACTTATTGATTATTCAATTTTTACACATTTAATTTCATAATGTTTTTTAAAAACATTTTAGATCACTCTATTATAGACTACTCTCATTTCTAGTTCTAGATACTGTATTATCTGCTTAAATAATAAATATTTAAAAACAAACTTAGTTCTACATTTAGTCACTAATTTAATTTAGCTCATTCGCATAGTCTATGAATTGTCAAGGAAGAGGAATACAGAACAGAAAAATCATATTAATAGTCTAGTTAGATTTGGTTCATTATTTTAAGAAGAGGGTAAATTTGGATAAAATTCATATTGTTCACCATTGTCTTTCCTAAAAAAGAAGATGAAAGTATTTTAAAAACACAAACTGCTGGCAGCAAAGAAAAAAAACCAGAAACAACTGTAAGAAATTAGCTGGTACGAGGAATAAGCTTTCTTACCAGATGGGTGTTCTGCATTGTTCATAAGGATGATTCAAACTGATGGAGGCTTATTCTATGTGGCACACATACGTATTTTCACATCCCAAATCAGTTTAGATATTTGAAGTCTTGGAAACAAAGTGTTCACCTGAATATCAAACTTGCTTGAGGAAGCTAACTACATATTTTGGTAAATTATAGACAGTTTATTATAATAGGTTTTAAGAGGGTCTCTTTTGCCTATTTGAGGGACAAAAATTCTCTAATATTATGAACCAAGCAACATGCTATTGTTTTTTACTGGTGCAATATCTATGGGAAAATTGAAAAATGCCCAATCAGAAAAAGATCAGTATGCTATTATTAGGCTAATATAAATAGTTTGTAACTTCAGAGTATTTTTAAAGAAACTGATTCATTTCAAAATATAACTATTTAACTACCTTAGAGAAAATAGCATGGAAAACATATTTGAATATGACTAATTACATGTGAAATATGATCAAAGAAAATGTATATATATTCTTTAATTGTTTATATTTTCCAAATATTAATCTCATTATTTTAGCTAATTTTTTAAATCTTACAGTATCATAATTTGAAGATAGCTGTCTTGTCTGTCATATTATTTTTTACTACATTTTCATTTCTAAAATAATAAATTAAATAATATCAAGGAATCTATTATGTGAACATGTATGATTAGACATTAGGATATAGCCTGCTACAGAGGATGTTGACCAATAGCTATTCAGTTATTGGCAAAGGTCACCTTTTAAAAGAGTCAAGCTATCATAAATTTATATAAACATAAGCATTTCTTATATATATACTAAAGAGGATTCTGCTATTAAAATAACAATTTATGCTCAAGAATATGGATAATAACTGAATATTTCCAAAACCAGAATCCTAGCCTATCTTAAATGATTTGGATAAGCAGATTAGTTGACTAAATTCTCTGCAAGTAGTCTCCAAATTTTTATCTAGCTATTTATAGAAAGCTGCGGAAACAGCTGAGCTGACTGAAGTGATGTCACATTTGCTGATGGAATGGTTTGTTCCAGAGCACGCTCAGAGGCTTCATGAGTCTACTTAAGGTTTGGTACACAATCCAAAGCAGTGAGAAGGTGTAAACATGGGCATTTTTCAGCTCCACCAATCAATATTGCATTGATGACTTTCTACTGACCTTTAACCCTGCAAGGAATACCAATAGGACCATACTGAATCTTCCCATCTTCAAGGGTTGCCTAGCATAAGCTACCAATTTTACAATCGATCAAAAGTCATCTGTGTGAATAAAGCTTGAGATTTCAGGCAACAGCAAGCAATTTTTGAAAGGTCAAGGCTGAGTTTTTATTTTCTTGACCTATGCTTTCAACTTGTATCATAGTTCTTCATAACCACTAAAAGTAGTAAGAAAATTTTAGATTTTTCCCCATGTATTTTTAGTAAGCCTTTGGGCATTTTCACTGTCCCTAAAAGAATATGGTTGCATGGCAACCTTCACAGTTGCTATGGAGACTCCATGTGTAAGCAGCTGCTGCAATCAGCATTAACTCCAGGCTTGCAGGTTTGTCATTCCAATACATAGGGAGGGGGAAACAAATAGGACAGCACGCTGCCGTAAAGGGGAAGTCACCTAGATAATGTCACTCACAAACATATGTTCCACAATTATTCTTTCCACTGTTTTATTGCTGCAATTATAGCTAAACTAAGATTACAAAATTATATGGTTTTAATTTGCCTCTATTGACTATGTTTCCCTTCCATTAAAATTAAGTCTGAACCCATTTATGTAGAAAACTATTAGCTTTCAGAAAAAAAAAAATTTTTGCTTTCTCATTTAATGTCAACAAGGGGAAAAAATCAATGCCCATAGAAACCTTTGTATGAAAGAAACAACTTATCCAAAATATAAATTAACCTTACGTGAAAATCATGTCCCCTGTCCCCTCTGTATTTCTAATATTTTCAGACATGTGAGGGTAGACCACAAAGATGCCTCAGATGACACTGATTTGAGTCTTTAAAATGTAAGCAGAAATGCCAGTTAAACCATCTTAATCCCCGATCCTTCACTCATTGCCTCAAGCTTGAATATTGCAGCAGGTGATCCCAATATCAAAGTCCTTAAAAAGAAAACTCAAGAACAGAGGTGTTGGGAAAACTATTGATACTTTTTTCAAACTAATTATTTTTAACTAAGCTTGATGACAATGGCTATTGCAAGCACCCTTGATATCACAATATCTGATAAATTTATTTGATGAAAGAGAAGAGCATAGGCACAATACTATTAACATAGGAGTGATTTGTAATATAGTATTAGTTGCCCATATTTTTGTAAATATAGATTTAACATCACCAAAATAATAAACATTTACTACCCTTCACCTAGCACTTCAATTTCTTATTTGAAAATACAATAGTTTTTTGTAGAAGCATAAGAATTGTCACTAAAAATCAGTATGCTACTTAAGGGCAAAGTGACCACTTGCTCTCTAATCTTTCTAATTTATGATATAATACTAGCAGACAACCAAGAAGACAGTGTTTATCATATTTAATTAGATTATAGTGACAGTATAGCATTTTTGCTCTATAATATAGAAAGGTTGCCTTTTTATTTTTATCTTCTACATTTTTTAAAATAATCATGAACAAAATAAAATATTTATCAAATATATTGCTGAACTAATATAAATAGCTGTAGTGAACTGTTAAAAATAGCTTTAAGAAGGACATGTATAGTATCAAATGTTTAAGATTGCTACCCAATTTTAATATTTAAGTAGAAAATAATCATTACAATTTTTCATTATATATTGCTTAGAAGCTTACATGTACACATTAGCAAAGATATTTCTTGAATGAAATGTAATATATAAAATCTGTCTCTGTTTCTATTTATATATATATATGCAATATTAGTGGCATTATCTTTTATTAGTAGAATAGTACATGATAATAAAGTATAATTGACCATTCTAAAAAGCCTTACTTAGACACATTTAAAAGGTGAAATTTAACAATAGCTAAAAGATAGCATATTAGTATGTTCATGATTAAAATATACCACACAAAAATTTCAGAAACTTGTAATTATCATTTTAATGGTTCTTTAAGAATATATCTAATTACACAACTCATAGTCCTGTTTAAAAAATCAAATGTTGAGTTATCAAATGGTGGGACAATTTTGTTAATCAGATGTTTTCATTTTTCACCTTTTAACACATATTAAAGCAAACATTCATTTTTAAATTCAGTATAGGATTAGAAATATGCAACCCCTCACAGACCTTATTCACTACCATTTGAATGGAAGCTTTTTTAGGTTTGGACCAGAGAATCAAAATCCTGGCTAGAAACGCTGGAAATGAAAACACCGGTAGACCCTTAAGCATAGCAGTGTTAGCAGGTGCTGCTATAATACACAAATCCTGATAACATTAAGTGACCTATTTTTAAAGCCTGTCCAAGAAAAGCAACGTCAAGAAATTGAATTATTTGCCCTTTACTTTAGTAGTTCCTTGTCATGCAATCTTCAAATCAGAAAAGGTGATCACCACAAAACAAATCCCAAACCGATACATACAACAGGGGCATCTTCTGCATCCTGCCGACTGGAGCTTATGGCCTATTCACTACAGCTTGCATTTTACTGCAATATAGGACACAGCACTCATACTCAAGTCAATGCAAACTTACCAAGCAGGGTTTAAAACCAAGTCTTTTACATAATAAGAAATACAAAAACATTTTGGATTGTTTAAATAGTGAGCGTTTCTCAATACATTTTATATTAATCTGGAAGATACTGCATTTTGATTTGCATAATATACTTTTACAACAAAAATTTTAGTTTGAACAATTTTAAAGTAAAATTACAATTTAAACTTGTCACTGCTAACCTAATCAAAGCAACAGTTTTTGAGTTCTACAATAAAATGATGCATCCCAATTAACGCAGCAAAGGATAATATTCCTTTAGTTGAGAGTACAAAATGTACAAAATGGATCTCTGATGAATAAGCCATAAGTGCCATTTTCTCTAAAAGTGACATGAATCTATAAAGCAATTGTTTGGATAATTTGTGTACTAAAACCCATGACTGTGAATGAGAAGGTTTTATTTGACTTGAATAACAGGAATTAGTTATGTACATTGACTATAGTATGGCAGTTTCAACTAAATTATTTTTGTAGGTCTTTAAAAATAAATATAGTCTTTTCCTCTATCCTATTTGAAAAATTTTAAAGATAGAGAGAACTTGAAATAATGCAACAAACACCCATACATTCTTTATTTAATTCAATAATTATTAATTTTTGTCACATTTGTTTTCTCTCTCTCAGTCAAAAATTGAATACTAGCAATATTATGTTTCAATATAAAACATATTTTCTTATGCTGAACCTTTTGAACTTAAGCTACAAGCATCATGACATTTCACCTGTAAATACATCAGCATGTGCCTCCACAGAGCAAGGAGATTCTGTTACATAAACTACAATGCCATAATCATATTTAGTACATTTAACATTGTCATAATTGTACTTCCTATTATAAAATCCAAATGTAAAATTTCTCCAGTTTTCTTGGTAATATCCTTTACAAATTATTTGGCCGGAGGAATATGAATCCAACCAAGGATTATGGACCACATACTACATTTAGTTGAATATCTCTTTAGTTGCCTTTAGTCTAGAGCAGTCCCTCCATATTTATCTTCTATGCATTGAAAGTTTTGGAAGACGTGTCAGTTGTTTAAATGTCTTACAATTTAAGTTTCCTCTAACTATTTTGTAATGATTAGATTTAGGTTAAATACTTTTAGCAAGACTACAACAAAGGTTAAAAGTAATGTTATATCTGGCCATAAACAATTACCTTCTGATAAAGAATTGTGCCCAGCCTCTACCCCTGGTGTGTTCATTTATGTATTACTAATTTGAATAAATTACTTGGAAAGTACAGTCATTTGCCACTGTCACCAAAAGTATGAAATCTTAGAATTAATTTAAGATAATTTGGCTTGTGAGATTTTGGACCGGGATCCATCAGCCACTTTACACACTTACAATGAAAATTTGGAGTGTCTGAACACTTTAGGATTGAATTTCTCTCCCTCAAAGCATTCACCTCCTGAAAACTGATAGAACAAAAAGACTAAAAATAAGGAGGTTCACAGGACCTTTGTTTCCAAAAGCTAACACAATTAATTTTCCTCCAGCGTTTTTAAATCTATATTACGTTTATTATATAATCACTACACCTTTGGAACACTCAGTAAAAAAGCAAAAAATAAAAATTTTTCGAGGAAAATTTTTCCCCCTCTATTCTAGAAAGTAAGGATTAAAAAATTGTTCACATTTGATGATTTTAATAATTGTATAATTTAAAAATAGTACTAAATTAAGAAATAAATTGATATAAAATATTTAATGTTTGAAAAATTAGGGGGGAAGTTTTTGCTAGAAAGTAAAGGAATTTTGGAAAGTGTCAAAAATATCCACATCACCCTATTTCAGTCTACCTGGCAATTTACATGTGTAAATGGACATTTGTCATTTTTTTAAGATGAAAAAATCAAAAAGTAATTCTTAATACTTACTTTGTAATCCCATTCAGTCATATATTTTCTAGCGCTTGGTTCTAATTTGCAAAAAGACTATATTTTAAATGCTTATGCCTAATAGGCCACTTACACTGGATAAAGTATGTGGATCTACCAGCCTATTTAAAACTTTTCTATTAAATATAAATAATACACATTTATCTCTTGTCAACCTATCAAGTATAGAGCTACTCCAAATGTCATCAAATTAATTTGCTTTTTAGGCAGTTTGGAAATTTTTGTTCTTTTTTTATTACAACCATGAGCTTGGAATCCTTTAAGATATTTGTAAATTTTAGATCTTTACACAAATACTGGGATAAAGAGACCAAATGGATATAAATGGACAAGGTTGAATACTCACATTTTTTGATTTTATTGGAAAGTCTGAGCCTTAACTTCCCTTATAAAATAAGTATAATAATACTTATCTTTTAAGGTTAAGTGTATGAAAAATAGATAACACAGAGTAGGTGCTCAGGAAGTTCTATTTGTAATCTTTGAAAAATCACAGGCAAAGCCCTAATTTCATGTACTATAATAATAGACATGCTCAAACGGATATAAAACATACATCTACTATAAACTTGCTTAGATAAAGGTCTTCTTTCTTCAAAATCTATGGTTATTAGACATACATATTTATAGGCACACAAACATACCATTACACACATATCAAAGGAAAAATAAGATATAAGTAAATTCTGCAATGTTATAAAGAATGTAATGATTGTGGGGGTAGAGGGTAGCCTTAGACAGTGTTTTTCAGAATCCTGTCATACCTACATTTAGTAACTCACAAAAGAAGCACATGGTAAAAAGCTGTAAAATGGAAACTCCGCTTATATCCCTATGGCCAAGAATTTTGTACAAGAACACATACATTACGCATCTTCCTACCAAGGATATTAAACCTAAAGAATGAAAAAGCCAACCATTAATTCCATTTAAGTGATGAAAAGCAACAAGCAATACTAATGTTTAAGAAGGACCTTCTTGAATTAAGGTAATGTTTGTTGTTGCTGCAGTATATTCTGATTTTTAATTCAATTTTTAGATTTACCTTCACTATTCAAAATAGAGAATAAGATGTTTGCCTTCTGATCTTGATTAATAACTTTCCTTAGAAAGGAAAACAAAATTTTCTTTCAAAGAGGAAAAATGTGTTAAGTGTTTTCCACAATAGACCTATGTTTTAATAAGTAAAAATAGAAGCACTATATAAGTATACAAGTATTAACCAGGAAAGCAAAGCAAAGGAAAGAGGAAAGGAAAAGAAAGGAAAGGAAAGGAAAGGAAAGGAAAGGAAAGGAAAGGAAAGGAAAGGAAAGGAAAGGAAAGGAAAGGAAAGGAAAGGAAATCTTTATAGTAATTTTTTAAAAGACACTAAACTTTCTGAGAATTTAACTGCATTCTCACGGTTCCCATGCACTCAACAAATGTATAATAAATAAATATACAAACAATTCTTAACATAAAAAATTTAAAACTTCACTTTTCAATTATATTGTTAATTAAGAGCTAAATTACCTATAAAAATTATCTCTATGAATGCAAATTTGTGAATCTTACTGCTTTAGTTTATATTTGGAAAGAAAATCGTTCAGCTGGTAGTTTTCGATTATGATCTTTAATGTCAAATTTGCCACTAAAGTTACTACCACTTTATAAATCAAATAAATTTAGCATGATTTCTAAGCAATAGGAAAATATAAATAAATTTAAAATGGTATAGTTACCCTAATGTAGTTTCTATATGTTTTATGGCAAGAATGATGTATTATAATTAGATTACTAAATATTCATTTATTTATAATAATATTTATTTATTTATGGTAAAGAAGCAAGCATTTCAGAGCTGCAGTTTTTTATAAAATAAATGGAAAAAATATCTGCATAAAGTCAGTTACTCTAAAACAAACTTCTTAAAGACTTACAGTTGGTATTCCAAATATTTTAATAATTAATCTAAGTAAGAATGCAGAATATGCTTAATTTTTAAAAAAAAATTGTAGCATTAAAACATAATAACTTCTTTTAAAAATATGTTGTTTCTTTCCCGGGGCCAATGATATAGCTCAGCAACACAGCGCCTGCCTGGCAAACTCAAGGTCCTGAGTTCGATTCCCAGTACCCACCCCTACTTAGACAAATAGATTTGGGCTAGAAATAATTCAAAAGATTTAATAAATATAAAAAATCAAACAGCCCATAGTATGTACTTGAAAAAATTTTTCTTAGAACAGTTTTTCTCTTCAATTTTCACTTTCAACTTAGTTTTTCCAAAAGGTAGAGAGGAAATGTTTACATTATCATTTACACTACTCTGATCATAAAAATTCACCAGTGCATAGGCTTTTCTAATAGCATGGTTTCTATTACTGTCATTTTGGTGCTTTTGTATTTTTCAGATGAAGTCTTGTCTGGTCCTAAAGGCTATAATGCTCACTCCCATTCATGAACAATTCTGTCATTAGAGAGCCTAGCAAATTAAATCAGCTGAACAGAGGTATAGTACTGACCCAAACCCATCAAAATTTTCATGGAAAGAGGATAATCAGATTCTAGGCTATTTTTTGTGGGCTTTCATGGGAATTTTTTTTAACAAAAGGTGATATAAAAATGATATTCACACAGCAAGGATAAGAACAGCAACTAAGGCTTAAAAAGCCCACCAGGAGAGAAAATTCAACCCACTTATAATAATTCAACTGCTATATATTTTTCTATGTTTAGTATCCCAAAAGAAAATGATATGAATCCATTTTCTGTTCAAATTCTTTTTAATCCTACAGATAAAAACTACCCTACTGTTTCCAAATGCTTTTTATTCTCATGGTAAAAATAGTTACCAAAAAGATGGTGTTTCACTGTGGATACATTACCAAGTACACACTATTACAAAGTGTAAAACATTTCTATACTTTTTAAAAGTATTTCATTACCAACTTGGTTCCCTTACATTTGAAATATTTCCTTATTGTCATTAGATTATCAATATTTCCTGAACAGTAAAATCTCAAATTTCCCAGTAGTATCAAAGATTCCCACCACTAAACAGATTTTATGCACATGAAATTTCTAAATGAATATAGTTCTCCTAATGAATACCAGCAAACTGAATTTGTTTGGTCAAATACTAATTTGTGAAATTTCAAATTCTTACTCTTAAAATCATGATATAGATTATTTATACTTTCAGTAAAATGCAAGAATGTGGCTTTTGACAGTCTAATTAAATTGACGTACGATAATCTTTCTGTTTGAAAGGATGAGAAAAAGTATGATAAGTATCTTAAGACAAAGTTCTGATATTAAATCCTACGTTCTACTTGTATTATTTGTGCTAAACAGGAGCTTTAGGGAGAAATAAAATTGTATCATTCATCTAATATCCCATAACTGTCAAAGTGCTACTGTATTTTGAAGGTCACATTTTTTCTTGAAGATGCTTTATTTTAAAATATTTACTAAAAACAATTAACTAATGATGTAGTCTCTTAATGGACTTCTTTTGTTTATTCTTTTAGAAAAGAATGAATCCCGCTGACAGTTTAGAAAGATAATTATTTTCACAAATATAATATTCATGGAAATCATACAAAATGTATCTTTACTTGAGGTGCTGAATGTAATATTTGCAAGGCTGGATTTTGAATATGTGGAGTCCTTCTCTGACCTAGATTTACATAGTCACTTTGTATTTACTCTGTCACACTCACTTCACTCACAAGCACACTTCATTTCTGAATGATCAATGCATGCTTTTGCAGCTTTACACAGTTGCAGAGGAAAATAACAGGTACTAAATGCAGAAATAAAATTTTTACTTCATAATATTTTAAAGACTTCATGATAATCTAAGTTGACAACTTCTAACACAGACTACTATTTACCTTTAAATGTTTAAATAAGTCAACTATTAGTAAATTTTAATCCATTTTTACTTTGAAATTATTGCATCACTAATTTTGGTTACCCTAAATCATAATTATTAATAGTCAAGTCTTACTTTGCTCTCATAATATACCTTATCAGCTAGCTGCAGCTGTTTTTCTAAATTGAAAGAAAATTCTGATTATTCATTATAAAAGTGCATATCACTCAAATACCTGATCTTTCTGGCTATGTATCATTCTGATGAGGTTAAAGTAGCTAATGGTTTTCGGTGTAAGCTTAAGGGTACGCACTCTAAAAGTTACTGTCAGAAGAATGCTATGAAACTAAAGTCTGCTGACAAGCCCTATATTTAAAGCCAAATCTTCCTTAGGACTAGTCAATTTTGTAACTCAGCTTTTATTGGAAAACTGAAAATATGAGGCAGAATTTAAAGTAAGTCAAGTCATAAAAACAATTGTGGACACATTGAACTATGTCATTTACTGCCCATGAACATTAGGTATCTTTCTCTCCTGGTGTGTTAGCAAAACCACGCACATTCTTTCTTGCTACAAATCTGAAAATCTGGAAAGGAGTAAAGAACATGAATATAAAATCTCTTTATAGAATAAAAAAGCCTGGGGTGTTATTAAGAACTGTAAGCCCTATTCTATTCATAGTAATTACTGGATCAGATCAGGTTAACGTGCGGACCTAGGTCAATAAAGTACTGAGTGTTCTCCACTTTAATCTCTTTCAGTTCTATAGTCTGCAGTGTTAACTGCTCTATTTGATTCACCAAAACACTATAGGTAACGTGGATGTCATGGGAGTTTTTGGAATAGTAGAAATTTATATATTTAGTCAGTCACACATTTCAGATGATGAAAAAAACTAATTTCTCAGAACAATTTGACAAGTTTTTTCTCTTTCAACTAAATAATAAAGGTCAAATTTCATTTCTAGGTAATGCCATTTTTAGTGATCTTTTCACAATAAAAATCTGTTTCCTTATTAAATTTTTCATCCACCCATCATTCACAGAAGATATTACACAATCTTAATAAATATATAAATGAGAACTAAAATAGATTAGAATTTGGCTTCATGCACCTTGAGATAATCCTTTTATTTTTTTCCCCACAATTTTCTCTAAAATTTCTGTGGAAGATGAATAACTTAAAAATTTTAAACTTGATACCTCATGTCTAGAGATAATTTGTTTTTTAAAGTGTTTTTCAAGTTATATTTCTCTCCCAATACTGTGAAATTTTCTACCAATCGAGATTCAGTATCCTTTGTAGTAGAATATGCAAAATTGTGATTTGTTGGCATTGTGATTGTTCCTTTTCATTTTTAAGAGTTTTTGGAGGGTTACCACCAAAAACATCTTACTGTTAGAAAAAATTAAGACTTTGGGCTACATTTATATTTCTTTAAACACTTGTCTCATCATACAGTAATTCATGTGATGTATATTTTAAAACAGGAGACATTCAAGTTTTAAAAGTTCAACTTACTCCTTTTCACTTAATGTGAATATAGCCATGAGTGAAATAGATGTTGGGGTAATCACTCACCCAGGTTAGTATCCTTTAGTGATTTTTTTCCCTTCTTCATCATTTTGGTAGCTACCTTTGCTACACTTTTCTACTTAAAGTATCATGCACTATAAAACAGCTTGTATTCATAACTAATGCACACTAGACTCCAGAATGATCTAGAAGTGTGAACAGACTTTGAAAAATATGAAGAGAACAAGTTCAGTATGTGTGGTTGAGTCAACCCCTATCCCTGGCTTTTGTATGTTCCCCATTTCTCTGTCTTTTCAAGTGAGTAGTTTTGATGAAAATAAAATGCTAAATACAACAAATGCAAAATTATCAAACTACTCCAAGAAGTGTTATAATGGAATGCCCCACTCTGGGCCCTTGTCATTTATATTTTTATTATATAATCACTTAGCTTTTGTATATATATCTAATTAATGGTGTCTAGTATTTGTACAATAGTTATTATGGCAGTGGTATTAAAGTAGATAGGCCCTTGTCTTCTCTTCCACGCTATGATAGCATGAAGCACCTTGAAGGTAGGAACAGAGTCCTCCATTTGTCTATAAAGTTCTTGCAGCTGTACTAATTTAAATCACAAGTATGACTATGGATTTTTCCCAAAATTTAAACAGGTAATTATTTTTATTATTTTAAATGTTTAACACTCAATATGAATCATTTACAAGCCCAAAATAGTACATTAAAATACGTTACCTTTTTCCTTTTGAAGTTAAAGTTAGGAAACTTTTTGGCATAACCAATTATTTGATATAACAAAAATAAAGATTTTAAAACAGAGGTCATCATAGGAAAGTTTTAAAACATGGGTTGGAAAAATTAAAAAAACAACCAAAAATGTTAGTACTTGAATGATGTGAACTATGGTAAACGCCAGCATACAATATGGCAAAAACGAATCAATCAGTTCAGCTTAGTTCAGCCTCTGCAACTGGCCATCTGGCACAAAATCAACCAAATGTATCCCTGCATATTCATCTTCATTTTCACAAATACTCAAGAGAATGTCATTCTAGGGCAAAATAAAATTAAATCACCATAATTTTTAAGACATCTTTCCTTTCCTGCCCTCTTGGGAATTCTGTGTTTATATAAGAATACTTATTGCTCTAAGGTTGTTGTATAATTCTTATTTAAAAGTACTTTCTTTTCCGAAGGTTAGAAATAAAACATTTAACTGTAAAACATTTAATTTTTCAAAGAACATTATTTTGGAAGAGGCAAGTTTCTACAAATTAGTCAGTGTTCTTTTAGTTCAGTCAATAGCAGATCAAGAGACCTTAGCCACAGTCAAAGAACTTAATAATTTCATAATTGGACTAATCTTGAATGAAGTTGGCTTAACACATAATTAGCTATTATTCAACATAATCAAAACAATACAACATTCGTTCACATTTCACTTTCTCTTTACATGAAATCAGAAACTAAAATTTTCATTTGACCAAGTGAAAGTTTTACATAATAATCATATTATTATATAAAATAAGCCAAACACTTTACAAAACCATGAAAATATAGGACTAGAAATTACTGCATCATTTTGTAATAATTTTAAAATTCTATTAGATGTTTGGGTTTTACTCAGATAGAATATAAAGAGCAATATGTATTTAGATTCCTTGAGTCATTTCGAATTAAAACAATAAGTCTCATATTGTAATTTTAAGTATAATTATGAGAAAAATAGATCAAGTTTTTGATGATTTTAATACATTTATTTTTGTTCTAGAATTGTCCCACTATGTTTTATGCTTAACTCTTTAAATAAAATAAATAAATGTTATTTAGTATGTATCAAAACATACTCAATATTAAGATTTTCCTCATTTAAAATAAAGGAGGTTTCTGGAAGTTTTTAATTTCAAAAGGATATGTGATAAAAAAAAAACTTGGATTCCTTCTTCATACAATGCTCTCTTTACATAAAAGGTGAAATTACAGTGAGAAAATGAAAGAGTAATAACTTCTAAAATGTACAATAAATATTGTGAAATGGGAAGAAATTGTTTAAAAGGAAAAAGGATGGGGGAAAGGGGAAAGGGAGGAAGGAAAAACAGAGAAAAAATGCAAGTTAGTTATACTATTAGTGTCTCTTAGTTTCATAGAAAAGGAAGTTTTTTGCTAATATCAATAGGAGAATTTTTATGCCCATATCTTTTACTCTGAGTAACTACTTCAAAGATAACAATATGCAATGTATTAACTATTGTTATTCTCTTATTATCTTGTTATGAAATTTTGTTTTACTTTTTTTCTATAAAATAAAAAAGGGAAAAAAGGAGAAATTACAAACAATTCATTTGGTATTCAAGAAAAGAAGCTTATTACCAAACAATTTCTAAACCCAACTTATTGTTATAAAATTTTTTTAAAAGAACTGTGTACTGATCTATACTCATCAATCATATTTTTGTTTTCTTTTTTTTTTTTAATCCTCCAGCCTTTTCTATTTTAAACGTGAGTTGTACCTCAGGCAGTGTAACACACACAAAGAGGACTCTGTCTAAGCAAAATACATCATCAGATTGACTGGACAAAAGTGGCAAACCCCAGTCAGAATCCTCCTCTCATCATCCTCAATCTATCCAAGTGGGAAAAACTGAAGTTGAGTTTCCTGTGGCTCATTTTTCTGTTACATTGTAAATTTAGAAATGTTATCAAGTACACCCAGGACAGAGACGGAGTCACAGACATTGTACATCTTGCTCAGAGCTACTTTCCAGTTAGTAGGTAAACTAGACATACAGTAGGCATATCTAGACTACTGGAATTTTCTCTCAATCCTGATTGCTTTTCCAAGGCCAACACTAAAAAAAAAACACTTTATTAAACCCCAGGCTCCTCGATCATCTGCATACCTCATTTGTAAGTCCACCCTTCTGCCTTTCAAGAGCCATCCCCTCTTGATGTACAAACGTAGCTTTTTAAAAAAAATCTATACCTGTGTCCTCCACCAGTCTGAATGCTTCACGGTAAGGACCCCATTCTTCAACTTTTGTATTTATCATGGCTAGCATAGTGCCTGTATCATCTTGTACCTCAGTAAATATCTGTTGAATGAAGAAGTCAGTAAAAGAATCATAATGAGATGGAAAAAGCATTATTTTAAGAAAGAAACCACCTTTTCTTATAATGTATCTCAGTAAACTGTTTAAGGTAAAAATTAGGCCTGAAAGTATGGATCAGATAGCAAACGCCAGCATTGGGATGTACCTCAGTGTACAGAGCATGCTTAGCATGGTCACATCCCTGGGTTTGACCCCAGGCACAGTGAAGAGAGAGACAGAGAGACTGAGAGGGAGAGGGAAGAAGGACAGAGAGAAGTGAAGAGAGAAAAGGGAAGTTGGGGAAGAAAAGGCCAAGGCAACTGGGTTAGAAAGCAGCTAAATTCTTTTACACAAGAGCACAGGAATATATTAGCTTTCCAACTGCTAGACTGAAATACCTGACACCACAAGTTAAAGGAGGAAATTATTTATTTGGATCATGATCTCAGAGGTTTCAGTCTAGTGAAATGGATCCCAGGGAACCAGTTCCTTGTGGGGAGTGGCTGAAGCTGGAGATCCATCACCCAAGCAGAGTGCCCGAGGGGAGCTACGTCAATGAGCTATTCCAGCTCTGAGCCTGAGGCAATCCAAGCAAACAGGTTGCTAGGCAGAGGGGTGTAACGTGACATCAACATGCCGAGTGTATAAATAAATACACTGCAGTCCTTGAGCAGTTCTTTTCTCCCATCAGGAGAGGAGGCTCCACCTGACCACAGCTTTCTGTATTCTGACTCTTGTCTTCATTTCTTCATCCTTTACTGTCCTTCACCCTGAGAATTTTGAGAGCTGCACTGGACACAGCAGCTCCTCAGAAGGCCTTTTCCAAGTGGGGTTTCCAGGAAAACTCTTCTCAAATGAAGGGCTGAATTTTGCACCCTTGATCCTGTGATGGGTGAGGTCTTGCTAATTTCTGAAATGCCTCCAAGTCATCTTTCTTTTTATTTTTGTCCCTCTATGATGTACTTTTTTTTAAAACTAGGATTAAACTCAAGGCCTTCACATTGCATATATTTCCAGCCCTATTTTGTTTTTATTTTTTTTTCTAATTTTGAGATAGGGATCCACTGTCTTTAAACTGCCCAGGCTAGGCTTAAACTCACCATTCTCCTGACTCAGACTCTGAAATGTTGGATTTACTGGTAAATAGCACCATGCCCAGCTTGGTTTATTTTTAGTGGCATTATTCTCTTCAGCAACCATGTCATCTCTTGTGTTGCCAAGTTTACCTGTGATTCTTTTTGTGCCAAAATTTAATTTTTTTCAAAATTTTCTTCTCTGCTTTTGCCCCCAGTTCTTACTATAAATCTGGTTAAAAGAAGCAAGCAGTGCCCATGCCACAGCCTGAATTTTGGACTGCCTTGAAATTTCCTCTATCAATCAATTAGTCCACTGTCTTTAATATCAGTCTCCCCTGTCTCAGGACATGGGCAAAATGTAGACAATTATTTTTGCCAGAGTGTACCATACGTGACCTCTAGTCCATTTACCAACGAATTCCTTGTTACCAACTGAAACCTCCTGACCCTAGCCATTACCGTTTACATTCCTATTTATCTTCTGATCTCCTGAGCTCCAGCCAGGATCAAGAAATATCACCTATCAGATTTTGTTTATAACATTCTAGGGCTTCTGTAGCCCACATCACCAAACCTTTCCAAATTTCTCTTGAAAAACAATTCCAAAACTTCTAAACCACATAGTCTTTAATCACAGCACTTTGTACCCACTTCTCTGGTACCAAGTTTGTTTATTAGTCAGATTTACTATACCTAAGACCAAATACCAGACACCCACAACTGAAAGGAGAAAATGGTTTATTTGGCTTACAAAAGCTTTGGTCCTAGAGATTTCATTCCATGGTCAGCTCTCTCTAATCCATGAACATCATGCCAGAACTGCACTGTGTAAAAAAGTCGTGTAATTAATGGTAGCCAAGAAGTAGAGCAGAGAAACAGTGCCAGAGAGAAAGGGGTGAGGGGAGCAGAAATGGCCCCAATTTCATGCCTTCATGACCTACCCACACATACCTGAAGGGATGCTTTATTAATTCCATAGACAACTCCAAAATCAATCAAGTTGACAATTAGCTTAACCCATCACAAGGACTTTGGCTTTTGCAAGAAATGGAGAGAGGATAAATATTTTAAAAGGAGAGCATAAAATGAGATGAACTAGATCACTGAAATGGATTATTCAGAGGTCTGGATCCATATCAGCTTGCATTGTTGAAGCATGTATCCTTTAATCTCACCATACTTTCCCACCCCTTGTTTCAGTAAAATTTTCCACTGTCACAATTATATGTAAGCTCTGCTATGGTTTGGGTATGGTTTGAGTGTGTCCCCCAATGCTTCACTGAAATTGAATCGCCACTGTGAGTTATTAAAGGGGGTAGAAACTTAATCCAACTACGATATTGGGGGTGGGGCCTTAGGAGGTGATTAGAATTAATCTCATGATAGAGGAGCTTTGCCCTCCATAAATGAATCTTGGTGGCTTTAAAGAAGAGACACACATACGTATGAACTCCCTATGTCTTGCCATGTGATGTCCTGTCCTGCACCACTTCAGGACACTGACAGCAAGAAAGCCATCGCTGGATGCAACCTTGTACTTTCAGTATAATGAGCCAAAATAAATTTCCTTTCTTTATAACTTGTCAAGTCTGTGGTTTTGTGTTATTGGCAAGAGAAAACAGACTAATATAGGCTCTCTGAAAATTGTAAAAATATCTGAGTTTCATATCTGGGCTGCCTTGATATAGAAAAGGAAAAAAAAATAGTTACAAGAGCTGAAGATATTCATAAGAACAAAAACCTGTTAGAAACTTGACAAAATTTCCAGGTCAGAGTTTAATTTCTAGGAACACAGAACTGTGGGTTCAAGCCAATCTTATATAACTCTGAAGGAGATATGAAACCCTACCGACACACAGATTTCATAATAAATGTATAAAGGCAGGCAATGTAAGTAGAAGTAGAAAAGAGAAATTTAAGTAATTATTCTCACAAATATTCACTCATTCAGTGAGCTTTTGGTAGAGCTTAGGATATGCTGTCACAAAATATGGCACATAGGGATTTGGGAAGATGGCAGAAAAACAAAGTTCTCTGCAACCATCCCCTCGCCTTTCTCTCCTAATGAAGGCCATAAGAGAATTTTCTGACTTTCCTCTCAGTTGCTCATAAAGCCTTCATTCCTCAGGTATGCATCCTATACTCAGGAGAAAGAAATGTCTTTATCTTTGAAGACACAGAGGCACAAAGAAATAACTGAACAAGCATCCCTTTCTCAATTTCCCCAGTTTATTACTATTACATTGTACCCTTTTGTTTTCAAATCATACTTCTGAATAGCTGTCTATAAAAACAGTTTTCTCAGGGCCAGTAATATAGCTTAGCAGCATAAGCACCTGCCTGGCAAGCATGAGGTCCTGAGTTTGACTCCTGGTACACGCATATTAAAAAAAAAGAAAGAAAGAAAAACAGTTTTCTCTATCTCTTTTAGTTTTTGCTTTTAAAGGCTCCTGTGCTATGTAGAACATATTAAATAAATGTGTATGCTTTCTCTTGTTGATTTATTTTATTACAGCTTCCTCAGTCATGAGCCTTGTAATGAGTTGGACCTCTTTTCTGCCCTACAATTTTACTCAACACCAATATATTTTAGTCACTGTCAAAGAGATATGGTTTACCTCTTAAAAAACCTGGAATACAGGGTGAAACATAGATAAGCTCTGAGAGATGCTACATAGATGACAGTATAGAATGTTATAAAAGCAAATAAGAGTGCCAACTAAATGTGACTCAGGTTACTAGGAAAGGCTTTTGTAAAAACTTATGTTTATGCTACAAACTAAAAGCATAAATTGAGGGATCAGTAAGAATAATCCAGACAGCTGAAATAGCATATGAGAAGTTCCAGAAATGAGAACAGTTTGGCATATTGGGATTCGGAAGTGATGTAAAAAGGCTGAGACCAAGGTGGTGAGTAGGGCACAATCATGAAGAACTTATAAGCCATGTTAAGGCGTGTTATGGTTTGTGTCTAGATGGTCCCCTAAAGCCTCTTGCAGTCATGGGACTTTTTCAGAGGTGGCTGAATGTAGAGTGTGTGATGCTGGGTTTAAGGTTGTGTGATTAGTAAATCAGTCCACAGATTGATTTGGCATAGTTCTGGATAGGATCAAGGGTATGAGTGCTACACCCACCCTAGTGTGGGCAGACTTCATACAATATAAGGGACAGAAAGGGTCTTGTCTTGGCACCCTCGCTGCTTTGCTAGCTTCTGAACACCATGAATGTCTCTCCTCTGTGAGACCTGTCTGCTATGCCAAGCTGTCTTAGAGCCAGCTGATTATGTACTGAAACCTCTACAAGCTGTGAGCCAAATAAACCTTTTCCAATTTTAATTTTGATGTCGGGTATTTTGTTTCAGCAATGAGAAAAGTAACCAACACAAGGCATTTGTGATTTATCCCAAAGGTAAAGTGGAGTCCCCAAAACATTTGCAGTATGTTTTATGGTTAGATGATTAGGAACTATAACCCTGGGTACAGAGGACAGATAGCATAAGACTGAGACAACTTGTAGATAGACTAGTTGTATTAATCAGTAATCAGATGAGAGTAGTGAGTGAAGAAAGGATGGGTACTGTCCATAGAGAGAATCTGAATTATTTCAGGTGTATTCAGAGGCAATATCCACAGCACTGGATAATTACCTGAAAATGCCCATGGAAATGAAAAGAAGTATCCAGCATGGCATGCAAGACTAGGCTAGTAGTTCTGCCTCTCCTTGGTAGACGTCTCAGAAAAAGGTGTGCATTGGGAGGAAAATAATTATTTTATTGAGACACATCAAGTTTGATGTTTATATGAAAAACACAAGTGAAGATCTCTTGAAGATATAAGTTGAGTATCCTTAACCCAAAAATCCAAAATCTGAAATGATCCAAAACCCTAAATTTTTGAGCACTGACCTGACACTACAAGTGGAAAATTGTACATGATGAAACTTTGTTTTTTGCATGAATACATTAAGAATATTTTATTGGGGCCGGTGAGATGGCTCAACGGCTTAAGCACCTGCCCGGCAAGCGCAAGGGCCCGAGTTCGACTCCTGGAACCCACATACGAAAAAGGGGCTGGTGATATCGCTCAGCGGCACGGGCGCCTGCTGGCGCGTGAGGTCCTGAGGTCGACCCCCCGGTACCCACAAAAAAAAAAAAAAGAATATTTTATTAAGCTCCATAAAATTACATGGATAAAGGACACATGAGAGAGAAATGAATTTTGTATTTCGTCTTTGGTCCCATCCCAAGACACTTCAATATGTATATAAAAACATTCTGAAATCCAAAAATATATGAAATCTAAAATAATTCAGGTCTCAAGCATTTTGTGTAAAAGATCCCCAACCTCCATTGGATACTAAAGGAAGCTCAAAACAGAGATTATGTGATATAGATTTGAGAGTTATGATCAAATAAATGGTACTTCAAAAACAGAAAATATTGTCATCCAAGGAACATGTGACAATGAATAGAAAACAGAGCCTTTGTCTCACCTAGAAGGAAAATCAGCCCTCGAGGAAAAGACAGAAAAATCATACTGCAAATCAGTCTGAGATGAAGAATCCAAAGGAATCCAAGGGAAAAAAAAAAAAAGCAGAAATAAGCCACAACTCCAAAAATCTAAATGAGATCCATGACATATATTTTGAATGGTAACCATGAGTTTTTTTATGACATATATCTTGAATGGTATCCATGAGTTGTTTTTTTTTTTTTTTTTTTTTTTTTTTTTTTTTTTTTTTTTTTTATAAAGAGGGCATTACTGACTTTTCTGAAAGAGTATCAGTGGCAAAGTGGGTTGGAAGACCATTCTGCGTATTGAGCAGTGAAAGCAAGATGAAGGTGTAAAAATAATAGAATGCACAAAATTTAAAAGATGTTCAACTGCAATGAGGATAGCATAAAGTAGAGGGGAAGTAGGATTTAAATATGTGAGAAATCTGATAGGAAGGAGGTGGCAAAGAAGAAAGATGAAAGAAAGGTTATTAATAGTACAAAGATCCTCCTATATAGGCAGGAAAAAATCACAAGAACTGGTCTAGGAAAAGGAAAAATATATTATAATAGTATTATTAGGGTTCGGTAGGGTCCATGTTTTAAAAGAATGCTGACTTGAAGGAATATCTCTGGAGAGAGTAAGTACTGGGTGGAAAAAGATAGTAGTGCTAGGTAGTGTTGGGTGCACATGGACATGAAGTGGAGACTATAAATTTGTGAATTACTTCATTCAACTTATTGTCTCCAATGACAGTAAACAGGTTATGAGTAGGTATTAAAAACAGGTGCTTAAATTAGTATGGAGGGAGGGAAAAAAGTTCATAATTTTGCAATGGGAAAAAAGCTCATAATTTTGGCAAGAAGGTAAGGTGAGAAGCAATTATATCTCAGCAGTACCTAACTCACAATGGTCTAGCTCTCCAGAAACTATCAGGAGAGCAGGAGGTAATGGTGCTGAGGGATCCCTGATGTCACACACTTTACTCATCTGGGAACAACTTAATGATTGTGAAGGATTTCTTTTTGAGCAGAAAAAAATTACGCTCTTGGACAAATTACCTAAATAAATGGTACTTTTTGTGTAAAATTAGTTCTATTTGTTTTATAAATGGAGAGTAAAGAAATCTAGTTGTATCCTCTTAACCATAGAAGCAGTTAATCAAATGCACTTTCATGGGCCTTTAAATGTGTTGCCTATATTGCACTATTCAACATGAAATAAAAAACTGCATTGTTTGGAAAATAAATTTGCATTTTAATACATTTATAAGAGACCTATCAATCATTAATGATGCCAGTTAGTACAAAACACATTGAATTTGACTATGATTACTACATCCCATGTTTCCAATTTTATTTGCTCATTAAGTGAACAAATACTTTATAGCTTGTTGCTGGGGACACAAAGATGAAAAACCCAGTTTCTGCTCTCCAGTTAGTCATAGAGAAGATGAAGGTAAACTAATTCTAGTAAGGGCAGTAATGCTATGAATGAGATATGAGTAAGACAAAGGAAAATATCCTGACATTAATGGGATCAAGGAAGGCTTCCATCGTGATTCTGAATTCATTGTACAATTAAACTTACTTGTTTTTTCTATGCACATATTACATAGATATGGACATCTTACAAGGATGAGTTGTGATCATATCCTGAGCTCCTTAGAATAGTAAATACTGACAAATCTAGACCAATACTTCCAATAGCACAATAACTATTTTTATATGTCTCGGATACTATAAATCAATCACCTGAGTTTAACCTGAAATAGGTTTGCAAAAGCTGAACATCATATTAAAAAATCAGAGTTAATCTTTTTCTATTACATTATTCCTTAATTATAGTCAGCTATCTGGTATTGTTGAGATCATAGTATTGCTGGGAGAGCCAGAGCTCATAGCAAATCCACCCTTGTGGAACACCACATACTAGGATTGCAAGGTGCTGTCACATGAACATGCAAACGCCAGAACAAAGAACAATTAAATGGAATTTTTTTCTGGCAATCTTTATTTGAAAGCTTATGTTCCAATGCTGTAGGTCAAGGAATGTACTAAATATATAATTCTGTCCATTGTTATTCAGTGCTGTTAAGCTCATCTATAACCAGTTTATTAAAAAGTACAAGGTAGATATAAAATGAGGTGATAGAGCAAATATCATACTGAAAGACATTTATTAATACAGCATGTTATCAAAATAGTTGAAAGTACATTAATTCAGATTCTCTCAAATGTCTAAGCACTAGCAGGAAATTTGAAACTTTCCGTTACATTTACTTTTTCATGGTAACATATAGTGAATTTTTCAGGAACTGTGTATTAGTGAATACACATCATGAAACTATTTTCATCCAGAAAGGCTGGAATTCTCACACCCAATAGTAGATGCTACGATTTTGATAGTGAGTTGTGATTCTTGAAAATAAATAATCTGGTCTCTTGAAAATTTCACATTCTCTGTTCCTATAACTCAACATTGCACTGATGAAAGAAAACTATACGGTTATATAAATTTGTGCAAAAGTCTTTAACCTCACTGACTCTCATCCTTCCTGATAATAGTTCCATCTGTTTAATCAGCTTTCTTGACCACTTTTACAATAATTATTTCCTATTAGATATAATTGACAAACAATAAACTATAGTTACATAAAGTATAGTATTTTTATAATTTTTGACATATTCAGGTAAACCTGTGAAACCATCAGCCACAATCAAGGTAATCCACAGATCAGCACCATCAAAGTTTTCCTTATACCAGTTACTATTCCATCCCTTCTATCCCCTCCATCCCAGGAAAATACTAATATGTTTATCTGTCCTTATAAATTGTTTTACATTTTTCAAATATCACATACAGAAACTCATACAGTATATGCAATCTTATGTTTGACTTCTTTCATTTAACATAATTATGACATTCAATTATGCTGTTCTGTGTATCAATGGCTCACTTCTTTTTATAGATAAGTAGTACTTCATTTTATCAATAACCTACAGTTCAACTGTTAAACTATTGATGGGCATTTGGATCTTTTCAAGATTTTTGACTTCTACAAACGCATATGCTATGAATATTCATGTGCAAGTCTTTGTAGAGATGTAAGCTTTCATTCTTCTGCATAAACACTTAGCAGTGGAATGTCTGGATCATATGTTAGGTCTATATTTAGCTTTTTAAAGAAACTGCCAAACTTTTCCAAATTTGTATCATTTAAAATTCTCATCAGTGTTCTTTTGATTAGTGTTAGTATAGTATATATCTGTTCATCCTTTAACTGGGATTCCTGTAGCTAGCATAGAGCTGAGTCTTTTTTTCTTCAATCTGAAAATCTCTGCCATTTAATTAGGGGTGTTTAAAGAATTTACTTTCAGTGTGATTATTGATATGGCTGTGTTTAAATCTATCATCTTGCCAAAATCTTTATATCTAGATCATTCATTAATTGTTTCCCTTTTAGTCTTTCTATTCATTTCTGGATAATGACGTATTTTTCTGATTGTACTTTTTCTCTTTGCTCACTTCTTAGCTGTAACTCGTTTTGAGTTCATGTGTGTGATAGCAATCACTTTTGCTTTGCAGTATAAATTTTTAATCACACTCTATTTTTAATTAATACTACAAACCATTGCATACAGTTTAAGAACCTTACAGCAATGAACTTGCATTTTTGCTCTCATAACTGTTGTGCTGTTATTTCATACGTTTTATTTCTAAATATATTGTGAACCTCAGACTATTTTGCCATTTCTTTTGTTATCATTTGTCTTTTGAAAAGACTTTAAAAATAAGAAGAGCAATCATTTTTATTAACTCACATATATAACATTTCTGATGTTCTTTATTTGCCTTGTGTAAATCTACATTTCCATTGGGTGTCATTTGCCATCTTCGGTCTGAAGGACTTTTAACATTTCTTGTAACTTAGGTCTACAGGTTATTAATATTTTCATTATTTGTTTGTCTATAAATTTTTATTCACTTTTCTTCTGAAAGGCATTTTCAGTTGACAGTTTTTATTTCTTTGAGTATTTTACTGACTTTTCATTTGCATTGTTTCCACCAAGAAATCTGTTGTCATTTCTACATTTCTTCTTCTGCATCTAAATGTCCTCTTCTTTGAGTCTTTGAAGATTTTTCTATGACATAATTTTAAGGAATTTTATTGTGATATGCCTTGATGGAGATTTCTCTCAACATCTTACATTTGTGTTTATATTTTCCCTAAAGATTTGAAAATTTGGGGGCTGGTGAGATGGCTCAGCGGCATAAGCGCCTGCCTGGCAAGTGTAAGGGCCCAAATTCGACTCCCGGAACCCACACACAAAAAAAGGGCCGGTGATATCGCTCAGCGGCACGGGCGCCTGCGGGCGCGCGAGGTCCTGAGGTCGACCCCCGGTACCCACAAAAAAAAAAAAAAAGATTTGAAATTTTTTTTTTATGTGGGTACCGGGGGTCGACCTCAGGACCTCGCACTTGCCAGGCAGGCACTTATGCCATTGAGCCATATCACCAGCCCCTAAAATTTTTGTTATTATTTCTTCAAATATGTTTCTGACCATCTCTACAGTCATTCAAACTTTGGTATATTACTCAATTTTATATATCCACTGTTCACACATTATTTACCTTTCAGTCATTTTTCTTTCTGTGTACTATCTTGAATAGTTTATTTCACTTTGTCTTTGGGTTCATTAGACTTTTCTGCTGCAGTTTTGAAACTGCTATTAAGATCATCACTTATTTTTTTCATCAAAGACTATATTTTTCAGTTCTATAAGTTCACATCTTTCTTTTATATCTTCCCTGTCTCCACTTACTATGTTAAGTCCTTTTTCTATCTTCCCGAACATGTGAAATATTGCTGTAAGAACTGTTTTAATATAATTGTCAAGATAATCTATTATTTAAGATATTTGGGGATTTATAATTTTCTCTTCCTTATGAGTCATATTTTCCTGTCCCTTTGCATGCTCAGTAATTCTTACTGGATAACCAACACTGTGAATTTTACCTTATTGAACACTAAATATTTTGTATCGCTATAAATACTGTTGGGTGCCAGACTTTTTGGATCTTTATAAATAGTCTTAATCTTTTTATAGATCCATTAATTGGAAAAAATTAATTTTCTTGAGAACTGATTTTGTAGACAAGGCTAAAGCAGCCTTCAGTCTAGGGAAAATTTGCCTCACCACTTTAGCAATATCCTAGTCCCCTACTTGATTCCCCATCAATTACAAGATTTTCCTTGTCCTGAATGAGTTCCAGTGATTGTTCCCTCTTCCAGGAGTTTCTCTCATCAGCTTTGGATATTTCCCTCACATGCATGCCATAATCAGTATTCAACTTGAAATTCAGATCCTGAAGCTCCTGAGAGGCTTTCTCCCCCCAACCCTTCTGTTTCCTCCCATTTCATACTCTGCCCTTCTTTCTCTCCCTTCCCTAAGTCTCTACTCTGTAAACTGTACTTACTTTGGCCTTCCCTCAGGCTCAGTTTTGTGCCTCAACCAAAGGATTTTGCTAAGTTCCTCATGGGCTCCCCTCCCTGTATGATGTCTGGAACTCTCCAGGCAGCAACTGGGGCCATTGCCCCTCCCTCACCACAGGAAAAGAACTACTGCTGGACCTACTGACAGGATGTGTAGGGTCTGAAAATCATATTTCTTATATTTTCTCAGGTTTCAAATTGCACAAAACTAGAATTCAGCTCATATTATTCCATACTAAATAGAAGCAGAGTCCATAATTGCTATATTAAGTTTTCAATATCTTATATTTCCTACCCAATCTTTTTCCTCTCATTACCTTTCTCTCAGAAGACAAACTTGCTCAACACTTTATGGTTAATTGGTTAACTTCTTGTCTCTAAATTTTGAAATTTATTTTGACCCATGATGACTAATTCACTCCCTCCCTCTCACTAAACTCTAGGATCCATTGGGATCCTTGATTTCAAGTCAGCATTTGCCTTTTACCTTTGGTATCTCCTGCTATCCTCGCTCTTTTCACTTGGATATTTCTTCTCAAGCCTAGCTTCTCTTCCGTAAATGATGTTATTTTCTAGAGTTCTAACTTTGGTTGTCTTTTCTTCTAACTCTATAGATTCTTCACGTCTATATTACTCTTCTTGCACTGCCATAACACAATACCATAAATTGAGTGGCTCAAATGACTGAAATTTATTTCATCACAGTTTTAGAGGCTGGAAGCCCAAGATAAAACAGGGTTTGCTTCTAGTGAGGACTCTCTTCCTGGCTTGCAGATGACCACATTTTCACTGTGCCCTTGCATGGCCTTTTCCCTTTGCTTATGCCTCATTGGTTTTTCTTTCTCTTCTTATGAAGACAAAAGCCCTATTCCACTATAATCCTACCTTTGGATATTATTTAAACATAGTTGCCTCCTTAAAGGTCCTATCTCCAAACATAGTCACATTGATATTAGGGCTTTAATGTATAGATTTTGGAGAGACATAATTCAGTTCATCATACTGACATATTTCAACTTTTCCCATTGCTTCTACTGCTGACTGCTTACACATCCATATCTTTCCCCTAATCTTTCTCCCAAGACCCAAGCTAGATCTCTAAACCCCTATTGGACATTTTCACTTGGATATTATACTTACAGTTTATGTACATGTTCAAAATTAAACATTATCTAACCTTTCCACTCAAGCTTTCCAGATACATTTTCTTAGTAAATTATTCAATCTTGGATTCTATCTGTCTACTAAAAAATGTGGGAGGCATTTTTGACCATTATGTCTCTCACTTACCTACCACATATAACTGTTTACCATCTCTTGACCAGTCTATTTCCTTAACTTCTTCTGAATCTGTTCTTCCATTTTATTTCCACTGTCACCACCTTAGTTTACAAATTCCTACTTTCTGATTACATTGAACTATATCTTGCACAGCTCCTTCTAACTACACTTTACTGTCATAATAATAGCTTTAAAAAAGAACCTGGAAACATTATTTGCAAATTAACACTCTTTAAAGATTTCTGACTATCTTTGACTTCACAATAAATACAAAGTCCTTAAACTGACCTGTAAACTCTTTTATGATCTCATTATTGAATGCCTCCCTAAATTTTCTCTGCACTTCCCATCATTCTCAACTTTTCAATTACCCAATATTCTTTAGGGAATTATTTGTAATTAATCATGAGCAGCTGGCTATAGCAAGTATCCAGGCTTTGTCCATGCTACTTTCTCTAGAGTGTTCTTCTCTTGGCTAATAATATTTTCCCTCGAAACTCAACACAAAGACTATTGTCTCCTAATAGATACTGAACTGGACTTCGTTTTCCATTCCCAGCTCTGTTACATACTTCCATGGAATTCTGTGTTCTACTTTATCATATCTCTAATAATACTTTTTACTTGATCCTCTATTAGACATAATGTTCTGGAAAACCTATTATTTGATCCCTTATTTTTCCATAATCAGGACCAAGAACAGAACTGATTACAAATAAGATTTTGTTGAAGAAATACCTTCATATATAGTAGGATTCGAAGTCATTGCTCACAGTATCATTACATTTAGCTACATTTAGAGTATGTTTCTAGAGAACTCTAGAGTACATTTTCACATATCATACAACAGATAGACATTTTATCTTTCTATATTGGGAAAAAAGGTTGCAGAGAAAAAGGTCTTATTGAAACAATACCATTGAAGTTTTAATCAGTCCAAGATAATATACAACAACTTAGTTTCATGCAAGGTATTTTTAAATTTTTTACCTGAAACTTTAATTCAGAGAATTATTCAAGTACAGATAGTTAGAAGGCATCCAAGTTGATGCAGTGCAGTTTGCCACAATAATCAAGTATTTTCAAGGTTATTCATTCAGGTTTCATTTCCAACTCAGCTGGCTCTTTACTTGAACCCCAATCCTCAAGAAATGCTATTCATTGTAAAGCCTCCACCTCCCTTAGAATCTTAATTCCAAATTAAGATTTCATTGTCACGCAATCTCAACTCAGTGATAAGTTTCCTACCTCTTCTCTCAAGTAATTCTTCTTTCCAAACAGCTTTTCAGCTACTTCCCTGACTCAGCAGCTTCTCTTCTCCTGATGCACAGTTTTCTAGGTATCTGTAACCAATGTGGGCATTTCTTTACCCATCTGTTCTGTCCCTGTCTTTAGGCTCCTTACTCACTTTGAATTCCTTCCTCAAATGACATGTGCCTTTCACACTATCTGCCAATTCTAAGTGAAGAGTTGCTGCACTGCAGGTAAAATAAGCACTATGATATAAGCTCCCAGCCATAGAAATGCTACACAGGACAGAACACCGACACTTAGAAACCTAAAGGATATTGTGAATAGCCCTGCCTGGGCAAACTAAATTTCTATGCATATTTTGCAGAGGATCTTTTTCAGTGCACCCTGCTTTGTCTGTGGAATTATGATGAAAGGCAGCACCAACATCAATTATGTCAAAGCTCTTTCCAAGTCCTATGGCTATCACTCCTGCAGCTCACTCTGACAAGTCAGAATGACTTAGAGGTTTATGTTTGCTGTGGTACGTCAAGGCTTGAAGCACTTTACTTACACTAGCAGCTAGGAAAAGACCCATTATCGAGGTTTTTCCTAGCCTCTAAGATCAAGCCAGATCTCCAAGTTTGAAAAAAGTTATCTATACTATTTCTGTGACCTGAAACCTGAACCCCGAACCCCTTTTCTGATGTTTGAATTTTTACTTAGATACTAGAACTTTGTGATGGTTTATTTATGTGTCAATTTGACTGGAATGTGCTGTATCTAGTATTTGTTTGAACACTATTCTTGGGTGTGTATGTGAAGGTATTTGTAGATGAGGTGAGCATCTGAATCTGTAGACTAAGTAAAGCAGAGAGCCTTCCCTAATCCCTTGGGCTCTGTGAAATCCACTGAATAAACCAAAAAGACAGCAGAAACAGTGTGTCACTCTCTGTGATTGGATGAGCTGGAACATTGGTCTTCTCTTTCACACTGGGATTTACAAATTTAGTCTACTGCTTTCAGGCCTTTGGACTTAGGCTGGAATTTATAGCTGACTCTTCTGATTCTCAGCCCTTCAGACCCACATTGGAACAACACCACTAGTTCTCCTGGGTCTCTATCTTGAAAACTAAAGGTCGTGATATTTATTAGCCTCCATACTCGTGTGAGTCGATTTCTCACAGTAAATCTTTCTCTCTCTCAGTAGATAGATGATAGATAGGTAGATGGATATAAATATGATAGACAGATATAAATTTGTATTCATATATGTGTGTATTATACACACATGCATGCACACACACAAAACACACAAACAGACACACCCAAAATCATCTACGAATTCATTTTCCCTGGGGAATCCTGACTAATAAACTTGTCTAAGACTGTTCTGTTACTCGAGTCATCTTGGCAAACAAATGTAGCCGCTATTCCACACTGATACCATAATTGCTCTTGCCAATCCCCTCTGTCTACCCTGGGACTGGGTCCCCATTTTCATTAGCCATCTGCAGTTGGAATTCTCTAATGCCAAGTTCCTGCCAATATGTTCATATCTTGCTTAATATGTTCCTCTGGTTCTCCTCACACAACTTCCTGAGAGACCACTTATGACTCACTCCTTTCCTCAATCTTTAGATGCTGAAGCCCTCTCATCACAATGTATACATGTTCCTATAAGTACTTCTATTCTGCTAAGATCGGAGACAGAATCTCCTCCTTCTGGTCTATAATGAGTGTAAAGTGTAATTTGGTGACCAATCAAAGCCAAATCCCCAAGAAGTAGATAATGCATTTTAACAAAATAATAGCTCACACTTCTTAAATGAGTGGATCTTCAGTGAAAATAAAAGATATTCTTGTAATTTGGTTCTTGAGAATAAAGTGCAAGGAATGATAACTTACTGAGTGCAGTCTACAATTCAAAAAACTAATAAAAATTTGACTTCTTCAATTTATTTAAGCCTTCCTCTTTAATTCCTCCTAATAAAGCACTAATTACTTAGCACTTTATTATTTTGTACTTACAAGTAATACAAAATAATGAAAAGATCTTAGAAGTGGGAGTTTTTAATCATTAATGATAAAAGATTGTATTTAAAATAATTTAATTTCAACATATGCATTCATTTAAATGATTATTTGTGTGTACATACTTAAAACTAGTGTAACACCTTTGACATAGTATTTCTCTAAATTTTATATATATATATCTTAGTTAACAATGAGTTTGCATTGATATGATATATTAGACTCTAAAACACAAATATACTGACCTATTAAAATCATATACTAACATAAATAATAGAAATAAATAATAGAAAATGTAAATATCACTGAATATTTTAGTATAAATGATTTTTATGATATATAAGACAAATTATAATATGCAGAGATAATATCAAAACAATAGTCTCCTTGACTGTACATCCCACCTTTTAAGATTTGAGACTCTTTTATGATCACTAGTATAAAAAATGTAAAGTTGTCTTTTACTTTGTATGATCTTTCTCAAAAGAACTCATCGACAACTATAAAGTGTACAGGCAAGTTTTCTTGAGTTCTTAACTACAAAGTTGAGGAAAGAAAGGGAGTGAGTGAATGTGCTGGAAAGGTAGGAAAGGAAACTAAGGAGAAGGGAAAACTTTACCATTTATTAAGTTCCTTATGAGGTTGGTTTCATTATTTTACTTAATTCATGAAACTGTCATAGCTCTTATTATATCCACTTTGTAGTTAGGGATATATCCATTTTGTAGTTAAGAAAGCCGAAACTCAGAGAAGTAAACCAACTTAACAGAAATAACATGGTTAGCAGGCAACAGAAGCCCAACAGTAAATGTGTCTCTCTCCGATTGTACAGTACATGCTTTCCTTCATAAAATAATATTTTATGCATTCTTGCATATAATTCCAATGCACATCCAATATACAATGCATATCCATCTGTATATCTAATATATATAGATAAGTAATCTTGATTAGAAAAATGAGATGTAATACTGCCCAAAATACAGCTTGATTATTGTTGCATTCCTTTACTCAACATCTGTTTACTAGGCAGTTTCTATTGCATTGTGCTAACCTCTGGAAATACAGAAATGAAAGAAGAACTTGACTTCAAACAGCTCCACAGTCAACAAGACCAGGAAGCAAAACAAATGTACAATTTCTATGTTGGATACAGAGGTGAAGGTTCATATGGACCACTATGAGAAGGTCAGCTGCTGATTTGCGGATGAGGATGGGGCCAAAAGACAAAGAATTAGGTTTCCTGCTTGTGATACTCAGGCTCACAAAGAACAGGTAGAGGTTATGCAAGGGGAAAAGAGTGGGAGGGCATTAAAGTGTCAGGGACACATGCAAAGGACATAGAGACTGACCACTTGGAGAAATGGGATTGTTCATATGAAAGATAGGAGAACTCAGGCAAAAGAGAAATAAATGTAAGAGGCCTCCCATTCTGTTGGTTTGGATGTCTGGATTGATGACAGTGCCTTTTGTAGGCAACATTGATTACATCAGTCCTCCATTAAAAAATTTTTGATTACCGTATTGCTATTTAAATTAACCTAAATTCCTGAACATGATGTACAGAACTTCTGCCAATGTTTTAGTCTCCTCCTCAGTAGGAATTGCATCCTTCCAGTGCGCACCTTTGCTTTTCAGTTCACGGTCTCACACCACTGGACCCTTCTCTTTGGAGCACTCTCTCTCCACCCTTTCACACTTACCTTCAGCCTAAATGTTACCTACTCAGGAAGGCTTTTCCAGGCCTCCAGCTGGGGATGGATTGCCCCACTGTATCTTTCTTTTCTTTCAAAATTAATTTTATTAGTACACTTTTGATATACATAATGATCACATTCAGCATAAGGAATTCATACCTATACATAATATATCTTGATTCTTTTGTTCCTAATTCCCCTCCCTTCCTTTCAACTCTTCTTCCTCTCCTTATTTACAAAAGCTTTGTTTCCAGTTTTTTCTTCTATTCCTTTTTATTTTTCCTTTTCCTTTATCCCCTCCCTTGCTCCCCTTCCCATTTGAATATTTTCTCCCTAGTCCCCAGTGTCTATCACCCATTTTGGTCCTTATTTATGCTTTCAATTTCTCACACAAGAGAAACAATGCAATATTTAAACATGTGTGTCCAATTTATTTCACTTAAAAGTATAGTCTCAAGGTGCATCCATGGTCCAGATGCCCATCAATGGATGAATGGATAAAGAAAATAGGATTTTTATATACCATGGAGTTTTACTCTGCTGTGTGATTTTATATACTATGGAGTATTAATCTTTTTTTTTTTTTTTCCTGTGGGTACCGGGGGGTCGACCTCAGGACCTCGCGTGCCAGCAGGCACCCATGCCGCTGAGCGATATCACCGGCCCCTTTTTCGTATGTGGGTTCCAGGAGTCGAACTCGGGCCCTCACGCTTGCCGGGCAGGTGCTTAAGCCACTGAGCCCTCTCACCGGCCCATGGAGTATTAATCTTGAGACACTTTTAGGTAAATGGAACTACTGTATCTTCTGATTTTACCACACTCTTAGTTTCATAGCCTTTACCACAACAGAAAATATATACTTATTTTGATTAGTGTATACTCAATATTTGTCAATCAAACATGCCTGTTTTGGTCCCTCTTTATGTGTAGTTTTTAATCCCATACTGATCATGTATGAAGAGTCCACAAGTATAAGGAGTGGTAAATTGTGAAGGGAATACAGAAATTTGGTAGTAGGATGAGTTTGGGAATAAATATAGGAGATCAGTGGAAAACATGAAAAAATGTTCATAAGCCAACTTTTGCTTTTATAATTTTAGATTTACTATCCAGTTTGAACTTCTGGGCAGAGGAGTAATTAATTTTGAGTAATTAATAACTTTAATTAACCTGATTTATTACACATTACTACATATTGAAAAACCATACTGTACTCAATAAATATGCAAAAATTATTACATGTAAATGTAAAAAGAAATAATTACCTTTAAAATGCAAAGAAGGGCCAGTGAGATGGCTCAGAGGCATATGCGCCTGCCTGGCAAGCATGAGGTCTTGAGTTCAACTCCTGGTACCCACATACGAAAAAAGGGCCGGTGATATCGCTCAGCGGCACGGGCGCCTGCTGGCATACAAGGTCCTGAGGTCGAGCCCCAGAATCCACAAAAAAAAAAAAAAAAAAAAAAAGGCAAAGAAAAGAAAAGAGTAATTGGTAAGTACGGAATGCAGAAAACTGAAGTTTGGTGAAGTAAGCCAAAGGAGAGAAAAAAGCTGGAGAGAGGGAGAAATTCATCATCAATAAGTATAAGAGATTAAAAAGTGTAGGTAGAAAATGAGACTTAATACAAGTATGAGGAGAGGTAGGAAGAAAGCTGAAGAAAATAGCATCAGATAATCAAGGGAAGAAAACTTGAGGGGAAGGAAAACATAATAATGCAAGATAATTTTTTTCACTTGAAAGAAATCAAGCCAAAAGTCTGAATATAGTCTTACATTTTGAAATGCTAAACATTGTTAAAAACCTGAAAGATGCCTTCTGAGAGCTATAAGGAGAATGCCCAGCACAGTATCTCACATAATCGCTTCCTCAATCTTACTGACTTTCTACTAAACACTAGGTCCTATACTTGTTGTTGAAGATACAACAATACAAAAAATGGGAATACTGCCTCTCTTCACAGAGTTTAATGCACTAAGCCAGGTAATACCTTTTGTTTGCTACAATACAGGCAGTTAAATATTTACTTCCATCTAGCTGCTTCATGTATTTATGTTACATACCTGACTTCTACAGACATAAGTCTCTGACCCCAGAAAACAGTGTGAAAAATGTTGCGATCAGTTATAATTGTACATACAAGAAGAACCACTCTACCCATGAAGGTCAAAGTAGTGAATCAAGAAAATGAGAGATGACAGCAATAAAAAAACGGAAATATCTGCTATAATCAAAAGGCAAGAACTTCAAAATTGGGTGGATTTTAACAGAAAAATGCATAAGTAAAAACAGCAAAGTGATAAGTAAGTAAATATTAACACCCACTTCCATTTCTGTAATTTAAAGATGGGAGAAAGAACAGTACCAGGTAGTGTAATAACAATATTTGTTAATACATTTTAATACTTTTGTTTTTTTGTGGGTTCCGGGAGTTGAATTCGGGCCCTCACACTTGCCAGGCAGGCGCCTATGCCGCTGAGCCATCTCACCATCCCATACATTTTGTACATAAAGAGATCACTTCTTACTTCCTCATCTCATCCCCTGATTCCTACGGGGGATCCATTCAGGTCAGTGGAGGACTGAGTAGACCTTTGAGAAGCCGGTTGTTTTGGACACTCCACAGAAGGAACCCACAAAGTTGAGTGACTATCCAGGGTTCCTACGGCTTTTCTTCCACATTTTTCTAGTGTTTCTGACTCTTAACCTAAACAGGAAAATGATGTAGATAAATCAGTTATATTTTTTCACCAGCGTCCTAAACTTATTGCCATCTGGCCCACCTAAAGTCCCTGAGACACTATGGAGGCATTAAATACCATTTGCTTGAGATTTTCTTTCCGAACTCCATTACTTGTTTACATATTACATTTAGTACATTTTTATGAAATAAAGAATTTCTTTTGCCTGTTTTTTTTATTCCTACATATTTATTGATTTTTTTTTTTTGGAATAGAAAAAAAAAAATTTTGAGATGGTAAACCAGAATATTTATTTAAGGAATCCCAACTGGTGCCAAGGTGCTTGCAAATAGAAAGGTGACAAACATAGCTACTTACCAGTTTTAATTCAATATATTACTTATGATGCCTTTAGTGGCCATTAGACATGAAAATGTTACTTTTGCTTTATTGTGAAGTTTATCTTTTAAAACTTTAAAAATGGAATTTTCAAATTTCTATATTATTCAGAATCTGTTACTGTAGTGTTCGATATGAAGGAATGTAATATTTAAAGTAAGAACAAGAAATACCATTGAATAAAGGAGGAATAGTGAAGAATATGGCCTCTTTTTATTAGGTATAAGAGACCTGGTGAAATACTCCAAAGGAAAAATGACTACATTTTCTTTCAATGTATTTGCACTTTTGTCTTTATTTGCTGTATTATTTTCTTTCATTCCTTTAAAAGCTTTTCCCTAATCATGCTTAAAATCCTGCCTATCTTCCTATTCTTCTCCTAATCCTCAAAGTAGCATTATATAATATAGTAAGAAAATAAAAATTTGGAGAAATTCACAAAACAATTTTTGTTAGTGCTTTGCATATCTATATTCAATAGAGCTTCCCTGTAGGTTTTCTTCTTCTTCCATGTGTTGCTGCCGTGAAGAACCCTCCTCTTTGATAGCGTTGCTATCTGGAAAGCCAATCATATTCCAATCTACACGGGAATTTGAAAAGACCTTTCCTGGGAAATATACTCAGCATATTCTTTTCCTAAGGAAGATCGGAAAGACATAGGAGATTGAAAACTAAAAATAAAAGTAAAAACTAGAAGTTTAGTATACGTGCTGCCAAAGCTAACACAAAACTAGAAGTTTAAAATAGTCTCCAATAACTCTCAGCAACAGAGTCAAGAGCAGGAAGCATGCTGTCTAAGACCATCATAAGATCCTCTACACCAAAGATTTTTCATACTAGTTTCTGAAGAAATATGCCTGCACTTTAGGAAAAATTGGCTGCAGGCAAGTAGCTAGTAAAAACTCTCAAAGCTATTATGTGAGCTCTCTGTGACACACTAAGATCACGAGGCAGCAGAGTCACAGAGGACCCCATTCACTGGGGAAAGGCTACTCTTCATTTGTATCCAAGATAGATTCCAAAATGAAAAAACTGGAATAATCTAAGAGCCATTCTCTCACAGCTCCTCCTGGACCAGAAACAGCAGCCAGCTTTGGCCAAAAGCTGAAGAGCAGAAAAAAAAAAACAAAAAAAAAAGATGACAGTAGTCATAGGAGAAAAAGCAAGAGGAACCTGAAGGAATCACAGCAGGTGCAGGAAAGGACCAATGACTGAAAGCACCGGTTCTCCATAGCACAACAGCAGTCTCTGGGTGCTCTTAAGTCAAATGAGAGGAATTGGGAAAACATGCTATTATCACAGAGTTAAAGATGGTAGATTCAGAGAAACTGGTTTCTTAGAGTATGACTCTCTTGTTGCTTCAGTGATGGTCTGGTCATTGGAAACACCTTAAACTTTGTCATTCTCGTTTTTATTAATCCTGGTAGAGATTAATGATCAAAGCAGCCAATTCGTTTATTGAGCACCTGCAGAAGAGTTGTCTTTAAGTTCCGAAGCATATCTACTTATTGAGAACTTATGATTCTAAATTTGAAGCAATATATCAAGTTAATTTGCATTATCTCATTTGACCTCTACAACAACCCAGTGAGGTAGGTACTGGTGCTATTTTCATCATGTTTCAATTTGGCTTTCAACATGTTAATTTTTCTTCATATAGAGCAACAAATGATACTATCATGATTTTAGTGGAGTGTTTAGAAATAATATTCACTCGCTAAAACATGACTGAATGACAAATTCAAGAAATTATATCTGTTCTACCCTGACATACAGCACGTAATAAAGAACTTTGCACATTATATTTGCTCAGTATGACATGAACAAACACATAAAGAAAAATATAGCCACCACTAATTGTTCCAAGTTTGCTTCCTATTTGTTTATGATCTTTCAGTTTACATATTTCAAGTCTTACCTCTTTTTAGGCAAATGATACTCAGTTGTTGAAACCAAAAAGTGGTAAACCATCCTTCATTTCTCTATTTCCCTTGTCTCTTATATTAATGTACTATGTTGATACTACTTCCAAAATACATCTCACATCTATCTACTGCTTTTCATCACTGACCCCCATCCTAGTCCTACCCACAATCATCTCTAAGCTGGATCATTAATGTATTTTCCTGTTTTTACTCTTACCTGGATAATCTAGTCTCCATATTGCAGATTCATAAAACACTGTTTGAAGTCTCATAAAACACTAAAATAAAACACCTCATAAATGTCTTGAGACCTTTAAAGGTCTCATAAAACACCTTTAAAATAAAACTCAAGCCCACCTCAATGATCTGACTTTTGTTTCCCAAACCAACATCAACCTCTATTTCTCTCTCGTTCTTTCACTATGTTCCAGCAACACTGAAATCATTGTCATTTCTCCAAGGTCAAACTTGCTCCTACTTAAGCCTTTGTACTCACTCTTCCACCTGCTGCTGAAGCTCTTTCATCATGAACTTTTTTCCAACCTTGAGATCTCAGATGAAATGTCAATTTTACTGAGAGCCCTTCCCTGACCACTCCTTCTAACATATTCCCTTACCTATCAAACACTCACTCTCTCACTCATTATCCATTATCTTGTTTATTTGGGAGGATACTGTCTGTGCTTTCCCACTCCAACTCTGCCATACAGCAAAATGAAAGGTCTGAGAGAGGAAGATTTTGTTTGCTGGTACATACTGACTGTCTCTCAAGTGCCTACAAAATATAAGTTCCCTTATATGGATTTCTTAAAAAAATGAATAAATGCATATTTAATGCTTATTATACAACATCACATATGTATATTAAGTTCTCTGCAGGCAAAGACTGTGTCTTATTTGGAAAGAATTTGATAAGTTACCCTGGAAAATAATGTGACTACAGACACAATAAAGCTTTGAAAAGTCTATCAGGATAACATTTGTAATGACTACGGTCTTGGTTTTTATGGAAGAAAAATCAAGCCAGAGAAGCAATAACAGGAGTGCCTGACAAATAGTTATACAATAGGAATCTACAACAATACAGCATTAGTAATAGTAACAAGATGTCTTTCTCCTGATAATGTTTTGAAAATCTGCAAACTTTTAATCCTATCTGCAAAGAACAGGTCTCTGCTGCATTTGTCTCCCTCTGCACTCAAAGTACGCATGGATTTTGGTAGTTCTTTTTAAGAGGCTCATTATGCCTAGGAAGATCATGTGATCAAGAGAATTGAGTTTAGTTATTCCACAAGAAGAAAGTCCAACTGAGGTAATGTATCTGAATTTAGTACCTAAATTAAAAGTTTGAGACTCAGCTTTCCCAGAAGTAATTTCTTCTCTCATCAGGGAATGTATATGCTATAAATACGATTATGTAGCTCAAAAGCTAATTGTTTGAGAACACCTAATTGAAAGTAAGAGCTAATGAGAAGGTCGCATTAGTGACTTAATGTTAGTGGTCACATTAGAAACCTACATTTATACAAACCTGGTTTATTTCCTCTTTCATAGTTGGCATTAGCAGATAAGTACATTATTCTGGGATAGCTGCAGCAGCTGATGCATGTTGGACCTGGATCAAAGGATACTAAAGAACAAAGAAAGCTCCACTCCTAACAGATTCTTAAAACAAGGGTGTAATTCTGCCTGAACTAAAACAAATGAAAGAGCTCTGAAAACATGCAAAGAAGATGGGGGGCAAATAGCAGACTTCATTGTTTTAAACTTAATGTTTAAGGAAACACAGACAAATAAGTAAGCTAGAAAACACATTAATATGTTGTCTTCTCCCACAGTCTCCACATTATACTAATGTGCTGCATGAAGGGTGGGATTTCAGTTTAAAAATGAGAAAGTGTTTCCCCCATCAACAAACCTGGCCTTGGATGGAGGCATACAAAGCAGATTCACACATCACTGTCTGACAAGATGTTCACTGATAATTTTAGCAATGCTAAAGAACTTATTGATACACTTCTCCTTAGGAAAGCATCTTAAACTCAGGGAAAAAATAAAGTACCAAAAGCAAGTGAAGAATTTGAAACTTTGCAAAAAGTGGGTGTCTGAAGTAGGACATCTTTAAAAAGGTCAGGCAATATGGTGGTGCTTATGAACAATTGCCTTGTTGTCAGCAAGTTTCTATCCAAACTTTTTGAATATAGAAATTGTTAAGCAAAATTAAAGTATTCACAGCATGTTAACACCAGATTGACTGTCTTTAGTTTAAAAATTACAGGACAAAATGACAAATGTCATAGAGATCCATAAGATCTCTCACCAGAAGGATTTCATTTCCCTTTATAATGACTACTGCAGGAAAAAGAAAGCCATAAATGGGTACATTGCGTCAGTTACAAAGAATAGTTTACGTTATTTGTTAAATATTTACTAGTAAATTTGTGAATAGAAGAATAGAATCAATATCTAATTCTTCTGAGTTTTGAGCTCAACTATCTGAAAAAAAATCCCTATTCTCATAAGAAAGTTAAATATATCTTAATATGGTTGATTTATTCACTAATCCACCCATTTATTCACCCATTTGTTCAACAAATATTTATGGAAGGTAGTTTCACAAAGGGGCAACAGGATTCAAAGAATGACTGGGAATATTGCACTGGCAACAGCTTAAGGGTATTATATACAAAGCATAAGTTATTCTTTCTGTTTACTCATAAATTTTACTCCCCGCCCAAGTTAAAAAGTTAAAAATCTCTCTCTCTCTCTCTGTCTCTCTCTCTCTCAGGAGGAGGAGGAGAAGAGCTAGCCCAAACAATTTACAAGGAAAAGAAAAGAATCATCAAACCAGAGAAAAAAATCTTAATCAATTAAGAAAATCAAGCTGGGTGACAAGATTGATATGGCCCTATGTGCTTTTAATAAGTAGAAATCTGAAATGCGAGGTAGCATATTTAGGCCAACAAAATCATTTGTAGAGCCCACTTACTGATGAGAATGAGACTTCTAATTTATCATCAGAGATCTTTAGGGGCTTGAGGACAAGGGTCCCCATAAGAAGTACAGCTAAATGAGGTCAAGTACATTAAAGGCTCACACAGAATTTACTCTTGGACCTCTAATAAATGTGACCTTGAAAGTCACTCCCATCCCAGTGTAAAAGCTACTAGTGGCATCTTTACTACCTTGTCACTACTCATAAGATCCTGAAAAACAAAATGTTCAGAAAATTTGGAAGAGATAAAATTGATTTTTCCCTTTCACATCTGAAAAATTATAAGCAAAGTGTAAATGAACACCTGCCTCAAAGCAAATCACGGGGATCTTTTTAAACTTAAGCATTCGTACTGAACAGGTAACACCTAGGCAAGGAAGTCATACTCCCTAGATAGTCTAAAACTCAGGGCCGGTGAGCTAGCTCAGTGGCGTAAGCGCCTGCCTGGCAAGCACGAGGTCTTGAGTTCGACTCCTGGTACCCATGTAAAAAAAATAATAAGAATAATAATAATACACCATTAATTTTCTTGATTGTATAAATTTAAATGTTGTTTAATTTTATAGTTTCATCTGAGTTGTGACAAAATAGCACCGATGAATTTAAGGATTTTTATACATTGATGTTATCAGGAAGTGTATTTTTTAAAGTAAAGAAATATCTTAGTTTGTATAAAAATGGACTTGTGGTTAGAAATAAAATTCTAGAAACTATCAATATTTGATATACAGGAAACAAAAATAATCCAAAAATATACCTCAACTACAAAACTCTAAGGATACTTTTTTTTGGGGGGGGACTGGGGGTTGACCTCAGTACCTTGTGCGCCAGGAGGCACCGGTGCCGCTGAGCAATATCACCTGCTGTTTTTTCGTACATGGGTACAGGAGTCGAACTCAGGACCTCATGCTTGCCAGGCAGGCGCTTATGCCACTGACCCATCTCACTGGCCCTGAGGATACTTTTTTAAAGAAAAATAAATTAAAAAGCACCTATAGATTCCAAGAGTGCTCTTATAACTATGGCTCTGAAGCTTGTCACAAAGTGCTCCATCTTCTCAAATATGAATCACCAGATGGGGAAGGAATTTAGACCTTCACGATGTAGGTCAATAATAATAAAAGAACATCAAATCCCAAGATCTTGGACAGAGACATCCTTTTTTCAGAAAAATGCAGACCTACATTTTAGTGAAGTGAATGATTAATAAAAACCATGCACCTAAGAGAATGTAAAACTAAAAAGAACAGCATGATTATTTGGGTCAGGTATTTTTGGATCTACTTCAGAATTAAAATTGGGTAACATGAACATAGTTATTTCATGCTAAAGCAGGCCATCCACTTCATTGTCAATCAAAATTGGTACATTAGGTTGACATACACCAGTATACAAAATACTATGTTCCCTACTTTACTATAATAATATATTATAATATAATATATATATATATATATATTATATATATCTCACAAAAGAGGTTCATGTTGAGTAAACACTTAACTACCTCCATCTCAAAAAAGATTATAGTATATTTAGACTACATAAGAAGTGGAGAGCAGGGCCAGTGATATAGCTCAGCGGCATAAGCACCTGCCTGGCAAGCGTGAGGTCCTGAGTTCAACTCCTGGTACCCGCATATAAAAATAAAAAAAGTGGAGAGCAATAGCAAGTATGGCTAAATATCTAGAGTTTAAAACCACACTTTTTCCTGTGAATTTAATGGATTCAATTCTGTTTACTTTTCATGAAGAAAAAGATTCCACTGGAATACATGAGCTACTTGAATGGATAAGACATGGTGTCATGTTGCTTAGCACCTTCCTACCTTACAATTTCAGAGCGCACAGCTCGATGCTATGTTTATCCAGTCAGGACATGTTTGCAGGTTTTCCTTGCCGTGGGACAGGTACGCTTCAAGAAATGAAGAAACATCAAAGAACAATCACCAATTTCCTTTCCCTATGGAGTTTAAGTGCCAAAGGGGATTGGGAAAATGACTGCTATAACACAAATCAAGACATAGACGGTGATAACCTTTATAAAAGAAAAGGAAGAAAGAACTAATATGATAGGTTAGTGACTTTAAATAGAGTGGTCAAGAAAAATGTTCTGTAGGAACGTAAATATGAGAAGGAGGCAGCACATAGAGGGTCCCAGGAAGGCTCTTCTAAAGGGACAGAAATACAGAAATCTTAAGGCAAATACCAGCTTGATTTTTTTAGAACTAAAAACAAGGCCATAACAGCACAAAAGAAACATTGTTCCTGATTTGTGCTTTCATCTAAGCTACTTGTCTCTCCATGATAAACAACTAAAATCTAGACAAGATATATGGCAACACTTCTTTCCAAGCATAGAAATACAGGTAGTGGAAAACTGTGATCCCCTAAAAGTAAGGAAACAGTAAATCCACCATTTCTTCAGCTTTCTACATGAACTTCATTCACCATGTTTGGAGAAAGGAGCTTGGGCTGAGCATGGGTGGTTGAGGTGGCTAGACTTGGAATAAAAGAGTTCTCGAGAATAGGGAATGCTACATAGACCAAGACCCCAGAAATATGAGTAAAGGTCTCCAGTGCCTTGTCTGAATGCAAAACTGTACATGTGCAAGGCAAAACTTCATATCTCAACAAAAGACATATGGGGGTGGGGTTGAACAATCTTGAGCAGAGAGCATGTTTGAGCTCTTACAAGCTGAGGGAAGAGTTTGTTGAATATCTGAGGCATTTCATAGAGCCACTCCATAAAGAAGAGTTATGAAGAATAAGGCATGAAGAATAAGGCTAACCCGTCCCAGAGTAACACCCTCTCTGGCTCCACAAAAGAATTAAATTGCTCTATAAGTAAACTAACTGCCAGTCAATACAAGCGTTAAAGAAAGTTGACAAAGTGAAGACACTCAAGATATATGAAAAGTAAAACTATGAATCATGCCTAAAGTAAAATCAGTCAATAGAAACAGGTCCATAGATAAGAGATGATGCAATTAGCAATCAAGAATTTTTAAAATACCTATTATAAATATTCTGAAGGTCTTAAAGAAATATATGAGCTAATAAGGGCAAGGATAAAAAAAAGAAAACCTAATAAAATATCCAGAGATCAAAAACACAGTATATAAAATTAAAAATCAGTAAATTCATGGAATAGATGCTACAGAGAAAAAGGTCAGTGAAGTTAAAAATAAACATTAGAAATTATCCAATCTGAGTTACACTTTGGATAATTCCTAGTGCTGTGTTTTCAAATAGACCCAAACAGAGACAATAGTTGCTAGTTTCAAAAAAGAACCATTGGTAGGAAAACATAGTGGAATGACATTTTTAATGAGCTGGAAAAAAAAATCAAGCTAGAATTCAGAATCTTTTAAAAATTCGAAATTAAAAAAGATATTTTCAAACAAAAGCTGAAGGAATCTGAAACTAACTGACCTGTACTACATGATAAGAAAACTATTCGAGTTGAATGAAAAATACAAAAATGGACATCTTAAATTTTACACAAATGAGACATGCATGGTGGTGCATGCCTGTAATACCAGTGAGGCTTAGGCAGGAGAATTGCCATGAGTTCGAAGCCAGCCTGGGCTACATATCAAGTTCAAGGCCAGCCTGGAATACATAGTGAGACCCTGTCTCAAAAAAAGAAAAAAAAAATTACACGAATGGAATAAAATGCCAGAAGGGTTAATAAATGTGAATATACAAAATAGTAGCTTCTCTCATGTTTAAATATTTTTTAAACATGACTGTTTAAAGCAAAAACTTTAACAATGTATTTTAAAGTTTACAACATATGTTGGAACAAAATATATTTAAAAATACATAAAATTGAGATGGGAGAAATGGAAGTATATTTTTGTTAGGTTCCTACATTACACACGAAGTGATATACAGCCAGTCCCCGACTTACGAACATTCATGTTGTGAACTTTCACAGATAAGAACAGACCTCGCATTATGAACATTTGTAGATGCAACCAAATGCGGAAGTAGCTCACATGTCTACCTTACCATTTTAAAGTAACTATAAAAGTTAAAATAGTTTATTTACTGTACTTTTTGTGTATTCATTTGTATTTTCATGCTTTTTTATTGTATATTTGTATCAAAGGTATGTAAGACTCACTTTGTCAGACTTACTAACAAATCCAACTTATGAACATTCTCCCGGAATGAAACTCATTCATAAGTGGGGATTACTATAATATTAAATGAATGTAGACTGAGATTAAAGACACATTTATAACCCATAGAGCAATAACTAAAAGATTAAAGGATATAGCTAATAAAACAGTAATAGAGGTAAAATGGAATATTAAATGTTAATTCCAAGGCACACTATTGGAACATACAGAAAATAAATAGCAAAATAGCAGAATTAAACCTAATATAACTACATTATTAAGTAGTCTAAGCAGCCCATTAAAGGAATATCATCATACAGTATAAAAAAAAGGAAGGCTCAATAATATGCTGACAAGAAAGCCACTTTAAATTATACAGATGCAAATAGGCATAGTCTCAAAAGAATACGCCATTCAAACACTAAACATAAGCAAGCACAAATGGGCATAGTAATATTACATAAAGACTGAATCAGACTTCAAAACAAGACATATTACTAAAGATAAAAAAGGTAGATGGTCAGTACATGCTACACGCGTGTATTGAAATATCACGATGAATCCTATTAATATGTGCAATTAACATGTCAATAAAAGAAAAACAAATTTTTTTCCATAATGATAAAAGCATCAGTTCATTACAAATATATAACAAGACTCAGTGTTCCTGTGGCCAATAAAAAGACTTCAAAATACATGAAGCAAAAATTGACAAAACTGAAAGGAGACATAACATGTTTGTACATAGAGATTTCAATAAATCCATCATAATGATAGAACAAGAATGCAGGAAGTCATAAGTTAAGGATTTGAAAGTTATCGACTTGACCAACTGGTATTTATATCACACAAAACCCAGCAACTACAGAATATACTTTGTCCTCATGTGCACACAGGACATTCACCAAAACTGATCTTATGCTGATCCATAAAAGAAAGCACAATAAATTTAAAATTAAAGTCCTACAGAGTCTATGCTCTGACTACAACAGAACTAAACTAGAAATTAATATTAGGAGGGTGTGGAGAATCCCCAAATATTTGGAAACTAAATAACACACTTATATATAACCCATAATTCAAAAAATAAAAAGAAAAGAAAAATGTATGTTTTGTTTCAGATTAAGATAAACAATTAGAAAAAACATGGTAAAATTTAAGAAATGGAGCTATTTTTGTGCTTGTAGGGACGTTTATATCTTTAAATGTTTATGTTAGAATAGAAAAAAGATTTAAATTTCCACGTATGAAAGTTAGAAAGCAAGGGCAAATTAAACCTAAAGTTCCATAGATAGAAGGAAATAATAATAATGAGAAACAATAAAGTAGATAACAAAAATACAACACAGAAAATCCACAGAATAAAAGTTGTATCTTTGAAAAATTATTTAAGTTGGTAAACTGCTATTTAAACTGGCCAGAAAACTGAGAAAACACGAATTGCCAATACCAAGAATGAAAGAGGAAATATCACTACAGATCCTAAAAACATTAAAAGAGGAGTAAGGGAATATTACGAACGAATTTTTGCAAAAATTCAGCAACTTGGATAAAATACTTTAAACGACAGATATGAATTTAAAAATGGACACAGAAAAAAACAGGACATCTAAATGGATGGAAGATAGTAAAGGAGAGAGTGTTACAAAATGTAGTCAAAGAAGTAGAAATCAAACTGTGTAGAGCTTTGTAGAACAAGATCAGCAGTGAGTGTAAATTTAATTCTCAGTATAAAAAGGCACTGAGTGATTTTAAATAGGAGTGACACAGTGTTACTTCAGTCTTTAAAGATCACTGGCTGCTATGAAAAGAATAAATCCTGGAGACACAAGACTGAAAGAAGATTGAAGAAGTAAGTTAGAAAATTATTTCAGTACTTCAGGCAAGAAATAATGTTGGCTTAGGCTGGAGCAACAAGTCCAACGGAGAGGACAGGGAAAGAAGTGGATAGAATCAAGATTTCTCCCAATTGAGATAGGTATCAATATGGCTCACATACTACAGAACTAAAAATTACACATACATACACGTGCATTTCTTATTAAATAGATCTCTTTCAGAAAAATTGCCACTAAGACCAAAGTTATTTTCCTATTGATTTTTGTTTTCTGAGAAAACAAATCATAGATTTTTATATGTAATAAAATTATAATGAAAAATGGCTTAATCAAATTGCTCAATTTTATAATTGTAAAATATTGGGAATGCAACAGAGCACTAAAAGATACTATTTCTCAGTTATGGTCTTAATGCTGATTTGGTTTCTCACTTTGTGCTTATTTTAACAATATTAGAGTTATTTTTAAAAGACTGGAATGACATTTTTGGCCATATATTTTAAAATACTGGAATTAATAATTTCTAAATGCTACAACTAACTACTACAACCTCAACAATCGTACTTGGTTGCATCTAAAAATGAGTTATAAAGTCATTTTAAAATTATCTTGGGTCACTTGTGTTACTCTGCCTAGTTCATGGCTTCCACCGAAGATCAACTGTGTAAATGTTCATCATTTTACCAACATTTGTATACTTTGCCCAGTGTGAAATGGGATATTTAACCAGAGTAATAACTATGCTATTTATTTAAAATCCTTGAATGAGCTGAGACCTATCTAGAGGTAAAGAATGAAATAGCCAGCTAATACTTGCCACTTCCGTAGCACTCCATAGCCAAAGAAAGGCTATCCTCTCCAACACAAACAAGAAATCCACTTTAAATTTGGCTGAAAGTGGGCTCTTTGCTTCTAGGTTTTTATTTTAACTAGTACATGTTTACAGTTCACAATCATTATATTGTTCGTGGGGAGTTGGTACACATACGTAACACAAACTTCTATGAGCTGAGTTTCTCTCAGACACAGGATAAAGTGCAGAGTAATGGTGGGGACACAAGAGGTATAAAATAAAGCTTTGAGAAATGCAGCCATGAAACAACATTCAGAGTGGCTCCAGAAATAAAAAGTGGCATTCTAGAAAAACTTGAGAACCTGGAAATAACTAAGAGCTGACATTTCAGTTCGCTTCAATCCAATATATTTTCTCCTCTCTCTCCAGCTCAAACTTGCATATTCTTGGACTTCAAGACTGGAATCAACTTGGAATTCAATCAGCCATGAAGAATAAATTGATTTGATCCAAATATACCTCTCCTGGATATCCTGCCAAAAGTGATACGTGCATATCCGTGTTTACAGCAGCACAGTTCGCAATAGCTAAATTGTAGAAACAGCCTAGATGTCAATCAACAGACGAATGGATAAAGAAAATGTGATGTATATATACACAATGGAGCATTATTCAGCAATAGAGAAGGATAAATTTGAATCATTTGCAGGAAAATGGATGGGTCTTGAGACTATCTTAGATGAAATAAATCAGACATGGAAGGTTAAATATCATGTTTTCTCCTATATGAGAAACCCAAAATGTAAATAATTTTTAGAGCAAAGAAAAAAAGAAATGATAAGAAACAGAGAGGTAGAGTTTTAGAGATAAAGAGGAGACCTAGGGAAGGTGTGAGAAGAGATGTTAGGATTGAAATGGAATCAAAAATGATCAAGATAAAGGACAACTCCTGACTGACCATGGCAGACAGGCCGAGGCCTATCAGCCCACTCAAGAACCTGCTCGCTGGTGGCTTTGCCTACTTGTGCCTGGTGTTTGTGGGGCACCCTCTGGATACTGTCAAGGTGCAGGGAGACTGGGGAGGAGGCCTGAGGGATCGCAGCCCCTAAACAGAAACAGGGCCCGTAAATATAAGCTTCTGTGGAAAGTCTAAAGAATCTCTGTTTTAGAAGTGAGAAGAAACTGTTCTTTGAGCCCCCAAAGCGTCAGACAGCCCAAAGTGAGCAGCCTCCAACTGCTCCATCGAAAGCTCCTATGTAAAGGTCTCTGTCCCCCAGTTTCTTCTAACCCTGTGTCACTTTGGGAATGGGAAAGAAAAAGCAGCTGCCTAAAGCCGATTGCAGCCAACACTAGCATTTTATCATCAAGGATGAAACATGTCCCCTGTAAAGCTTGCCCCAGGAAGACAACTAAAGAGAGATGTAGGGTTGTTCTGGATATGTCCTTTGACAACTCGCTGGGGCCAGAGTGCACTATCACTATCTCTTACACATTGCCCTGCACAATGAAGTATTTGGGCATTCAGCCTGTCACCCCGTGGCAGCCTGCGTAGCCTGCTACGTAGAGGCACCCCATGGGGAGCTAATGATATCCTCAGTGACTCAGCCTCTTCCAAGGAAAGCAGATGACCAGCTTTATGCAGGGTCAGGTTGGTCCCTACAATTTCCAGGTGAAGAGGCTATTGGTTGTACTGAGGCTACCAGAGAGCAGAAACACAACATTCCTGAATGCCCTAGAACACTAAGTAAGGTCTTTTTGAAGACCAAATTCCATGTCCTGTGACTTTGCATTCATCCTAGGTTTGTGACCTTACTGTATTTCTGTATACAGGAAGGAAAATGACAGGTCATGGCCAGAGTGGGCCTGTAGGCAGCAGACATGAGTCCGGGGGGAAGCCTATGTGGAGGGCTGCTGAGAATGCTGGATCCAGTTTTCTTCATAGGAAAATAGTTTCAAGAACTCTTCTCAGCAGTCTTGGGCAACAGGGTCTTTAGTGCTTTTCATTTGAGAGAGAAGCTGCCCTTAAGGTAGACCTCCTACTGGGGTCATGGTATGCAAAGACCAGGATTAAAGCACCTAGGCTAGGCCAGGGATATCGCTCAGCAGCACAGCACCTGCCTGGCAAGCATGAGGTCATGAGTTTGATTCCTGGTACCAAAAAAATAATAAAACAAAATAAAGCAGCTAGGCTGGCTAGGGCATTGTGAGACAAGAAATCAGATGTTTATTCAGCAGGTGGTAAAACGTTGTGAGTGTTAGTGCTTCTAAGGCAGTGGCTCATTACAAGTAGAACTGGCTAGTAAGGGTCAATTGTCTGGCCTCTATTCCTATCCTTGGTCCATATAGGCAAAACTCATGTTAGTTATACACATCCAAAACTTAAAAAAAAAAAACAACTTTATTTGATGCCTTATATAAAAATATTGCTGGGGCAGAGGTGGTATAACCTCAGCACTTGGGAGGCTGAGGCAGAAGGATTGCTGCCAGTTTGAGGCCACCATGCACTACATAGTGAGTTCAAGCCCAGCCTGAACTATAGAGCAAGACCCTATCTCAAAAAAAAAATAAATAAATAAATAAAAATAATTAAAAATAAAAATAATTAAAAATAAAAATGTTCCTCCTAGAAAAAGTGATTAAGATATTGTATGCATGTACTAATTTCCCCAAACAAATATAATTATTATGTATAATGAACATATACTAATAAAAATAAGTTGCACTTCAATTTACACAAATTTCTATGAATATGATGAAATTAGAATTGATAAAATTCCTTTAGTTCTATTTTGTGCATAACAAAAGTATATACCTTTATTTCATCTATGGTTTAAAAAATGTATTTTACAGTAAGAAAGACTGGCATTTGCATTTTAGCTCTACAATTTATTACAAACTGCAATCTTAGCATAATTGTAGTAACACACATAAATTTATTGTCAGGAGCAGTACCATACCTGACACATAATTCCACTTACTACCACTTTTATTCATAACCATTCTAAAATAAGTAGATACTTATATATTGGTTTAACAAAGATCAAAACTTCCTAATCTTTTGAAAATAAACATGTTAACTTATGTTGATATAAATGTTGACAAGCACAGTCAATATTCCTGTTGTTTTTGGGTTCACTATGTTCCCACCTTAACCATCATACTATCCCCTTTGGCTATTTGTAAGATGATATGAACTGGGTGACTGCACTATAAAGCTATTATGCCATAAATATAAGCCAAAATGTGGTATGTTGTTATATATTGCATGAAATTTTTGCCACTTTAGGAGCCAAAGAGACCTGACTTATCCTGATTACCTTGCTGTTGGATAGATGATTTGGAGAAAATTTATTAATTTCTTATTTTTATTATATGAAAGCTTAATATGGAGAAAAAATAATGTATTTGTAGTTATTAAATAAATGGGCTGCCAATACATGTTACTGCTCCTTTCCTCATTACCACTTCCTTCTCCCCCAATATCATGGAATAATTATGATATAAATATGTAAAAGGATTTTCTTAAATTCAAACCCACTTAAATCCAATCACGTGCAAATGTGCCTGAGAAATTATATAAATATTGCTATGAAGGGCTCAAGGTAACTGTGAGAATAGGAAGGGGATAGGAAGTGCCTAAGTCAGCTATGAAAAAGCTTCCTGACACCCAAACACCTCCAAATGCTAAACAGCCTGAGCTTGCATCAATCTAAGACGATATTTGAAACATAACACTGTTTGCAGGACATAGTATTATTTACAGTAAATGCTAATGTCTAGAATGTGATAAAAATCAGAAAAACAGAAAAATATAGTACAGCAGCAAAAAAGAGGGGAAACACTATTTTAAAGAACTTGGAGAAAGAATTAAAGCAGAGTCCACATTAAAATGAAACTATATACTCCCCGTGTCTCTTTGTTTCATACTAAGCCTTACAGGACAAACAAGCTCATGATCTCTTTATCTGTCATAACTCTGAGAAATGGCTTATGGGATCTAAAGATGTTTGAAGTGAAAAAACTATGTACTTAGAGTTCAATGAATTATAACTCTAAATAAGCACTATATACTCAGTAGTTTATCCTTAGCTCCTTTCCCCAAGGTTTAATACATAAGTTGTTTGTGCATATATTTTGACACTGGCATTGTCTACATCTCTTTCCTTGCTGACCACAGATACTTATTCCATCTGGTGCCTTTCATTCCAGGTCTCAGCAGGCGTTGCCTGCTTCAGTATAATTTCTCCGCTTCTTGCTCAAGTTGCCAATGTCTTAAAGCACCATGTATCTTTATCAGTCCAAAATCAATCCCATGAGATGGTAAAAGTTACATGGATTTGATAAATTTGCAAATCTGCAGTGCTTCACTGTATTCATAGGATATGCCCTTCTGTAAGAAAGGCTCAAATCTCCCCTTCTCGTATCCCAATGTTTACAGCACAGATATTTTTTCAGTCAACCTGTGTCACTAGCCATTAATTTACTGTGGATGAGTAAATCACCTGCAAGAGCTCTAATTCTGATCTTCACTGTATCGTGTATAAAAAAACAGAATCTAATAAGCACTTCACCAAGGTAAGACACTTCTTTTAAGCATGATACAAACAGTACTATGACATTTCTACTAAAATAGTCTTTATTTTTGTATCAGACAAATAATGCCAAGAAGTGATATACCTGCTCAACTATAGCATTTTCAAATGCAATTTTATCTGTATTTCCGTTTTGATTTGTTTTAATTTTTCTTAATCATTTCCCACTGATATCTCATCAAACAGATTTAACACGTAAAGCTTTAATAGACTTACCCACTCAAGTATTATAGCAAATTTTGACAGTCTCATGAAGAAAAATAATTCTGCTTTTATTTTTTACTGAAAGCATTAAACTTGATTTCTTCTGAAACACTGATGAAATAGACTTATAAAGATGACAATCTCACTTTGTATTATTTACTGCCCTGTATTGTAACTCATGTAAAAAGGATGAAGCAAATTATATAACTAAAAAAATTGTACTTAATAATGAGGCATTGCAAATGACAATAATTTTATTGCAATAAATCTTTTTTATTCCCAAAGAATACAGCCTTTGTTCTCAAAATGAAACAACATGATTTAATAAAATGGTATTAAAAACAAATAATAACTTAAGGAAGACAGCCCTAATTGTGCCTCTTACTACCCAAAGTATGGTCCATGTAACTTCCATTACCTGAGTTTGTTAAAATCTCAGGCTATGCTACAGACCTACAGAACTAGAATCTTCAACTTAAGATCCCAGAGAGAGAGAGAGAGAGAGAGAGAGAGAGAGAGGATTCAAAAAAAAATTCCAATTTATTTTAACCTGCTACCTAATATTCTACTTTCCCAACATCAAAAAGCAAACCAGTTTTAGTAATACCACATAAACTTCTGTCTTTTGTGTTTGGATAAATCAGAATCTATGATTTTCATGGTTTATAAAACTTTTTAGTATTTCAGATTCCAATCTACTCTGTCTTACATTGTGAGTGTTCTGCTCTCTGTTTTGTTAAGAAAAAAGAAACTAGATTTTATATAGTTAATAGCTTATTATATATATATATCACTAGTAATTCTTTTACTTAAAATCTAAAACTTGGATTTATATCCATAATGTAAAGCAAATCTCTCTATTGTATTTTAGAAAACTAAAAATAAATTTTCTGTATTGCTTACACTGTGAGAAGTAAATATTCAGAACCTTAAAATATAGTGCGTCCTGGAAAGTTCATGGGGCCATTTTCTCCCCATCCTAAATGAACTGATGTCTTGCACTGAATCGAGACAATGGAAGAGCCAGTGGCAAGAGCAGTGAGCTAAAGGCCCTTCTGCCATGAAGCCTTCTCCAAAGAGAGGCAGTTCATCAAAAGGGAGACTGGAACTAAGGAACTAGAAGATAATGCTTTTTACCCCAAATCTTTTTCTGGCCTAAAAATATGAAGATAAGCAGGTAAAGACTGAGCTAGAGCCAGCCATGATCATTTGGTATTGTCACCTAAGTGGTTATTGCACAGTCCCTTAGAGAGATACAAGATTATCATCACCACACCAAACTCCAGACAATATGAAAAGAAGTCATGTCATCATCACATTAGTTATAAAACTATTTTTTAAAATAGGCTTTTTAAATGAGCAATAGCATTAAAATATAGCACTTTGGCAGAGACTTGTCATCAAAGTGGCACTAAAAAGATCAAATCAATACTACCAGCTAAACAGACAGAGATACAAATACAGATATAGAAACAGAGGCTTATATTTATTATTATTGTATGATTATATTTATATATATACACATAAATGCATATACATAAATGTTATAATGTCTTTACTAATCAAATATTTGTTTTATTTTATGGAATTTAATGCAGTAATATTCTAAAAATAAGGAATGATCTGTAAAGAACATCACCAAAAATCATCTTGCAGAATTTTCAGTTGACTGGCTCCGTGGACCCTTCTCATGAATGCAGGCTTAACTTTGCTAGTGGAAATGACTGTAACACATTTTTTTGTAGTGTTATTTAGTTTCTGTTATCCAATATCCCAAACTAATCAGCATGTTTCTTCACTTTGTAAATCATATTTATACACAAATGCCACTCAATAAAAATATCTATACCCTGTTAAGTACAGTAGTACCACAATGGGAACAGAATTATTATTCTAGACAAAAATGTTCTTATACTTTCACATGAACAACCCACTATCAGGCATCTTTATGTGTTTATTCATTCTCATTTCTATTCAATTTAGTGTAATTAAACTGCAAATCTACACAGTTATCCTAATATACCTACCCTCCTAATTTCTTATTAAAATTCCCATATGCTTATCTTATGGCTACATTTAACTCACTGCCCAAAACTTAGCTCACTCATTCATTCATTCATTCATTTCCCCATTCACCAATATATTTTGGGCATTTGCTGTGTTCCAGGAACTCATCTAGACACTAAAGATACATTGGTGAATAAAAAAGACAAAATTCCTGTGTTCATAGAGCTTCTGTTACAAAGGGAATGGATTTGACAGATAATAAATGCAGTCATGTAATGTAATGATGTTCCAGTCAACAACAGACCACATATACAGTGGTGGTCCCTTGAAATTATCAAAGAGCTGAAAATTCTGTTACCTAATGAATGCATAGCTGAAGAAGAAAGAGAAGAGGAAACTTCAAGGTAAGAAAAAGAAGAGCCCTCAGGAAAATTCACAGTACAGGGTTTAACAGAGACTTTTGCAGAATTCAATAATACATTTAAAAAGTTTGAAAATATGGACCTACCCCAACACCAAAGTGTTTTTATTAATAAGGAGGAATATTCAAGGTATATTATGTGCCCACGAGCAAATCTATGAAAGAAAGAAAGAAACCAACCAGGCCACCATCAACATAATTCTGAAAAGAATGACACCTGCTCAAGAAGCACCCCGGGAAAGGCCTTCAGAAGGATTCCAGAAGAAGACACTGGCATCACAAGAGGTGACCGCTCTATGGGTGTTACTGTCCCAGAGGACCTTCTGCGGAGACACCACATGGAGGGGATGTTGAAGATCTTGACTCTGTAGAAGCCTGGGTTCCTATTCATGCTTGTGTCTTATTTTTTTCACCAGAAAGTTTAAATAGGTAAAACAAAAAATTAAAAATAGAAAATTCCTTTAGAATAAGAACATAAAGATAGGCTCTTTTCTCCCCTGTGATGGGGCTCAAACCCAGGGCCTTGATTAACCTGGCCAGTGCTGTACCACTAAGCTATACATCCAGGCCCTAGAATAAGGATATAAAGAAAATATATTTTTGTATCGTTATACAAAATGTTCATTGGGGACCTATAATCCTTTGATCCTTCTACTCTTTTTCACAGCTTGTCCCTCTAACCAGATCCTCTCTTACCTACAGAAATTTCAATATCAGCTATTATAATCAGTCCCTTGAGTATCCCATATACTCTGTCATTCTACTCTCACTTTATACACCTTCTGGACCAAGCTTCTACCTGCTATGTACACATATCCAGCTGCCTCGTGTCTGTATCTCCAAAACTAAAACTAAAAGGGCCAAAGAAAAATATACAACTTCAAAAATTGACTTCATTTTAAATTCTTGGCTTCTGAAACCAACTATGATACTAGTTTTACTTCTCGGCCATCCTGCTTACAATACCCTCCCCCATTCCCCCGAAGACAACTTAATTTCTTTTGCTTTATTCTCAAACCTCCAGGACCATGCTTCATTGTTCTCACTCTCAGTAATGAACTTTCTAATTCACTGAGAAAACAGCAGCAAACAGAAGAGTGCTCCCAACACCTACCTTCCTACCTACCCTTACTTGCGCTCATATACCCAGGCTTCTAGCTCATTACTATAAAAAATCTGCCCTCCAAATTAAAGCCAATCCTTCCACCTATGTACTGGATTCCTTCCCTTCTTCCCAACTCAGGTCTTCACTCAATGATTTCTTCCTTGACAATCTTCCTTAAAATTTCACTGTGCCTGGCATTCTTTATTCTCCTTCCATTATCCATATCACTAGTCACCATGTCTTATAGTAAGCATTGTGATTATAGTTTTATATCACTTACTGATGGGGATGTGTTCTTAGAAATGTGTTGTTAGGTGATTTCATGGTTGTGACAGCATCACATATTTTAGTGACACAAACACAGCTGTGGTACAACACAGCGTGGTACAACCTCTTGCTCCTACATTACCAACCTGACTGAGTATTGTAGACTATTATAATATAATAGCAAAAATTTGTGTACCTAAGCATAGAAAAGATAAAGTAGAAACAGAATATGAGTGATAATATGGTCCACCTGTGTAGGACACTAAGCATGGATGAGCTTGCTGGCCCGGAAGATGGTCTGGAGAAGTGAGTGAGTGAGTGGTGAGGGAATTTCTGAAGGCCTCAGACATCACTGTGTTCTTCTGGACTTTACTAACACTGTAAATTTAGGATGCACTAAATTTATATGAAAATATTTTTATTCTTCAATAAAATGAAAGTGTATACTGTAACATTTTTATTCTATAAACTTTTTCATTTTTAAAAACTTGTTGACTTTTGTAACACTTAGCTTTAAAACACACACATAATTTATATTTAAACAAAAATATTTTCTCTTTTTATATATTTATTCTAGAATCCGTAGATGTAGCTCAGTGGTAGAGAGCTCCCCTAACATGTAAGAGGCCCTTCGTTCACTCCCTAACACTGAAAAAAAAAAAATAAAAATTTTAAATGCTACTTATATTTCTTATAGCATTTGAGATTGAACCCAGGGCCCAACAATTGACTGTGAGCTCCAGTGGAAGAATTTCAGGAACTAGGAGTGGATGACCGATGTGATCAGAAAGAAAAGGATGTACAGAAACTGGGGGAAATGAAAATCTGTGGAATAAGAAATTGCCTAAGAGTCCAGAGTTTTCTAGAGCTACCATTTAAACAGAATCAAGTCCTTAATGAAACTAGTCCTGATTCTCTCAGTTGGGACAAAGTGGTAAGACAGATTGTGACGCGGAGGGGAGGTTCAGAAGAAGACATTTTTTCTACTCGATAATTTTTTAAGTTTCATTTTTTAAATTGACAAAGTATATGTCTATGGGGTACAATATGATGTTTTATTATTTGTATACATTTTGGAATGATCAAATCAGGCCAATTACTACACTCATAAGCTCAAATATTTATCATTTCTTTGTGGTGAGAACATCTAAATTCTTCTCTTTTAGCTATTTTGAAATACACCATGTATTATTATTAGCTATAATCATCATATTGTGCAAGAGATGATCAAAACTTAATCCTCCTGTCAAATAAATTTAGTACTCTTTAATCACAATCTCATCTTTTTCCATCTAACCAATCCCTACCAGCCCCTGGTAAACATCATTCTACTTTCTGCTTCTATGAGTTCAACCTTTTAAAATTTCATATATAAGTGAGACCATGCAGTATTTGTCTTTCATGCCTAGCTTATTTCACCTAGCATAATGTCCTCTAGGTTCATCTAAGTTGTCGTAAATGATAGAATTTCCCACTTTTTAAGACATCAGTGTAATAAAAATAAACAAAGATAGAAAATTCTAAGAGTTTGATAGGATGTCGAGAAAAGGGGACCATTGCATACATACTCTTGGTGCTATTGTAAATTAGTATAGCAATGTTGGAAAACAGTGTGAAGGTTTCTCAAAAACTAAAAATAGAATCATCATCCTGTCTAGCTATCTCACTGCTGGACATGTATTCAAAGGAAATGAAATCAGTACGGAAAAGGGACATCTGTGAGACTATAAGTAATATTCCATTGTGCATATGGATCACATTCTAAAAATCTGTTCATCTGGTGATGGACACTTTGGTTGTTTCCGTATATTGGCTATTGTGAATAATAAATATAGTAGTTTAAATGTCTCTTTTGATTAGCAATGGTGGGCATTTTTTCATATCTGTTAGCCATTTGTGTATCTGTTTTTGAGAAATGTCTATGCAGGCCTTTGCCACTTTTATTATTATTTTTTTTGTGTGTGGGTACCGGGGGGGGCGACCTCAGGACCTCGCGCGCCAGCAGGCACCCGTGCCGCTGAGCAATATCACCGGCCCCCTTTTTTTTCGTATGTGGGTTCCGGGAGTCGAACTCGGGCCCTCGCGCTTGCCAGGCAGGCGCTTAAGCCGCTGAGTCATCTCACCAGCCCAATGCCAGTTTTATTATTAAGTTATTTGTTTTCTTGGTATTGAGTAGTTAGACTTTTTTTTTTTTTTTTTTTTTTTGGTGGGTACCAGGGATCGAACTCAGGACCTCGCGCTTGCTAGCAGGCACTTGTGCCGCTGAGCGATATCACCGGCCCTTTTTTCCTTTGTATGTGGGTACCAGGAGTCGAACTTAGGACCTCGCACTTGCCAGGCAGGTGCTTATGCCACTGAGCTATCTCACCAGCCCTAGACTTCTTTATGTATGTTGGATATTAGTCCTTACCTGATGTCTGATTGCCAAATTCCTCCTAATGTATTGTCTCTTCACTCTGTTCGTTATTTCCTTTGTTGTGCAGAACCATTTTAGTTTAACCAATGTCATTTATCTATTTTTGCTTTCATTGTTTATGTTTTTAAGGTGTTATCCAAGAAATCACTGTACAGACAAATATCATGAAATTTTTTTCAGACCAAGAATATATACAACCTCCTTTTTTCTTTAGATAACAGAAGTTTAGAAACTAGGGAAAGAGCAATCTTATTCAGAAAGCTATGATCTGGTTTTTTGCTTCTAGAGCTTAGGAGCTCAAGAGTTCCTATTCACTCTTGTCCACTAAAGCACAGATATGTAAAAGCAAGGAAGGGATTGGAACTCTTACAGCTGATCAGTATTTGACATCTGTACCTCATCTGCATCTTATCTGCTCTTCTTGTATTTTCTGCTCACAACGGCTCCATTTCCAAGGTCAGTCAGTTTGGAACATCAGAATTCCATCTGTTGCTAAGCGCTGCTGGTTTCTTGTTCTAATATACCAGTTGCATTTCTTATTATTGTGTTACCATAAGACTGTACTGTAGGTGGAATAAATCTTCCTTTCAGCTACAAAAAGCCAATTTTGAATATTAGTGCAAACACTAGCTCTGAAATTTTAGGCAAATTACTTAATTTCTCTGATCTTCAGTTTTAAAAAGATAATAATACTGTCTCACATTTTTATAGAGCATCATTAAATAGCATATACAAATCCTAATACATGTGGCAAATTTGTCCCATTGCATGTATGTGACAATAAAAGAGTGGCAGCAATAAGAATGTTTACCTTTAGGAGATTAAGTTAAAAAATTATGGTGTATCTATACAGTTGAAAACTCTGAAACTGTTTTATAAGGCAGCCCTTTAATGTACTCATTTAGAACAAACTTCAAGAAGTATTATTATGTGAAAAAAGCAAAGTGCATAGAAAATGTGTTCACGTGTGTGTGTGTGTATACTGCAGATGTATATCTTGTGCTTGACTTTCCTTCATTGTAACAGACTACTTAAGTTGAGCTCTCATCCCATCGCTTACTAGATGTTACAGGAGAAAAGTTACCTACCCTCTCTGAACCTCAGTTTCTTCAGTTGCAAAATCATAAGATTATTAATTATTAATATTGTTATTAATGATAATAGCATTCCCTATGGTTGTTGCAAGCATTAAATGAGTTAAAAATTTTTAAACACAGATTTTTTACAGGCATATAGTAAGTAGTTTGTAAATGTTAGCTATTATTATTTTTATTAGACAAGAATTTAGTGATAGTAGTTGCCTCTGAAAACTAAGAAATGGAGAGACAAATGAGGAGACTTATTTTATATTATGCGACATTTATTGCCCTCTGGATTTTGTATTTTATACACATATTACTTATTCTAAAACAATCTATTTTTAAGCTGTCCTACGCACAGTAGCCCCTCCAGAAATGTTAATTACCTTCATTTCAAATTAATGTTCTTTTAAGAATTGAATCTATCTTTTACTGGCTTTTGGATATTTATCTTAAAGCCTATTTACCAAAAGTCACGAGGCATTGGTAATGTAAAGTGAAAGCACTATATTCAAATTAATTTGTGAGGGAGCAGTTTATATATCACTATGATATGGCCTGCTTTTCTATAAGCTAGGGTTTCTTAGTAAACAGTAATTTACGTACAGGGTGGTAATGATTCAGTTTCTTTTGTTGCCATTTCAAAAGACTTTGGTGAACTAAATAGTGTCCCACTTTTAAAAGATTTTTGATGAACTTTATAGTCCAGGTTTTGGATGGTGTTTATTGGTCAGTTCAGGCACTGGAATAACCTGGTTAAATGACTCCAAACCTCTAGTTCTAGAAGAAGGGCCTAAAATGGCACATTTACTAGGAATCGCTGAGTCCTATATTATTAGCCAGAAAACTATCTCATGTTCAGTTAAAAGCCGTCAACACTGAAGACAAGAGACTTTGAGTTACACAAATTAGTTTTGCAATGAGAAATTTCAGCCCCCTAAATCTATATCTCATAGAATTTATATTTATAGCTAAAAGTTATTCTGGAGATCATGAAGCTCTACACCTTTCATAGGAAGATTAAGATACCAAAAGCCAGTGAGGAATTTGAGTATGGTCACTAACTCAATTCAAGGCAGCTGACACTGGATCTCTCTACAGCCCTCTCAAATGTTCTGTGTCTTACATGACATTATGGTTTTAGAAAGTCGCAATTTTAACAATGAAAGTAATGAAGATAATTTGAGTGATGTTTTAAAATGTTATGTGATATAAAGAATGATAAATTAATCTTGCAACTGATAACATCACATAATGCTAACAAGTATTTACTAAATTCTTAGTATATTGCAAGTACTGTGATAGTTCTTTTTCATATATGTTCCTTTAATACTCATTAAAAATCTACGACAGTAGGCATACTGTCCTTCTTTTGTGTGTAAGGAAACAAAGTCACAAACACAGACTCTGTTCTTGCCTTCTTGAACATACATGCTCACTTCTCCATAGTTTTCTAAACCTACCTGGACTTAAATCCTTGCCAACCTGAACCTATTGCTTAATTGTCTATTCATATTTATTTATTTATTTACCTCTTAGACTCCTCCTTCACTAGCCAAATCTGCGTGATACCTATGGCACCTCTGTCAGTATTCCATCTTAATAGGTTTCATTCCTATGGTTGCCTCTCCTGACTGGTAGAGTCTGGCAATCTCCTATGTAGCCAAAAATCTGATTCTGGCCCTTTCAAAAAGCCAAACAGAGGTGCATAGATGAATTTCCAAATGCCAACTGGTCAGAGCTCATACAAATTCATTACTTGCTCAAAAGCAACTCATTCTTTTTCTTACGTAATGTGTTATTCCTTTTCCTATTTTTGTTTCTGTCACCACCATTGTCCCACAGCTACAAGAGAAACCTTAGTCATTTTGTATCACTTCCTTTCCATTCCTTTTTGCCATTCCTCCATCATTAAATCAGTTTCAGAGTCATATACTCCACATCCATTTCCTCCTTGTCATTCCAAACTCTATTACATATTCAGGCTTGCATTTCCTCTCTGACCACACTTCTGTAAGAGAAGACTAATGATTGCTTTGCCTTCCTATTTCTCCACATTTCAATCGGTTCTATTAATTGTGCTGTTTGCTCAGAACTCTGATCCAAACATGGCATCTCTGGCCTCTAAATCCTTCACCAAGTTTTCACTTGCATGCAATACTTTTTACAATATCACTGCAGTCCATCTTTCTTAGTGTTCACATTTCTCCTGTGTACCAGCCAGACTGAACTATTTCCAGAACACAACCAGTGCTTTCCTTTGTCTTTGCTTCCACTTGGAACACTTCCCTTCTCCCTCTACTAAGTTTTTATTCATCTACCCAGTCTGTCTTAATTATCACTTTCTTTTGATTCTCTAAACTGATTTGAGCTCTAACTACTCCGAAGCTCCTCAAGAAGCACTATCTCTACACCACATTTACAGCATTTCTTTTGTGCTTTACATTATAGTTTTTGGTGTTGTTATTATTCATGAGCTGGCTTGAAGTACAGTCAGTCTCTCATGTAGAAGAGAGTTTAAACTTGTTCCATAAATCTGCACTGTAGAAAAATGTCTAATGACTAAAAGTTGCACAAAAGAGCTTTCAGTTCAATACAAGAAAGAGTTATCTGACACTGAATTGTCCAGCTACTGGGCTGTGTCTACTGGGTTGTAGGATATTCCCGTCATTTTAATGTCCAAGCAAAGGTTCAAAAACTACTTTTAGGAAATGTGGTAGAAAAAATAGTGAATTGAACCAGATGGTCAATAATAGTATCTGCCAAGCCTGTGTTTTTTTTTTTACTTTATATTTCTAAAGGTACCTTAGCAACCCATCTTAAATATAATCTCGTCATATATCAGTCTGGTGAATCTGCTAAGAAATGCAAGCTTGATATTTTTTTAAATCTACCACCTTTCAACTCTCCAGCATGGAATAAAAAGCATTAATCTAGAAAACAAAATTATGAAAGGTGGGAGTGCAAACAACAAAGGGCACATGATTTTTAGAAAGAATTAATTGTAATGTGTTATATAAGCAATATCTATGCCTTGAAGATAAGATATACATACTATAATATAAATATATACATTAGAGTAAGTATATTACTTAAATATTTATCTCAAAAATAACTTCTTAAAATCTTTACAGGGTCTATGAAAGTTTTTTTTTCTTTCTTTCTTTTATTTTTTCTTTTTTTTGAGACAGGGTCTTGCTTGTAGTCAGTCTGGCCTTGAAGCCACTATGTAGCTCAGACTGGCCTCAAACTTGCAACAATCATCCTGCCTCAGCCTCCTGAGTGCTGGAATTACAGGTGTGCAACACCATGCCCAGTGAAAGTTTCTTTCTTCTGTTATATCACTATTTTCATAACATGAAAATACAGTTCTGAAGAACCCAATGTAAAATATAAAGTAGTTTTCTTTCAACTGAGTCCTTGTCTATCCCAATTTTAAGATCTTAATTAAATGTAGTACATATGTACACTTTGACATGTAAAAGGATTCTCTAGCATTACACATTTATAACATTTAAGGATGACTAGGATAATCCTAGAACTTAATATTAAATTTTCATAGAAAGGTTAATTTCCTTTCAAAATAGAAATATAAGAATTGTTTAAAACATTATAAGAAATGTGTCATAGAAAGTGACTGTTTAAACCTCTTATAGATAAATTGAGACTAAGATCAGTTCACACAAGAAAAATCACAGACTTGTAAATAAAAGCATAAAGAAATGTTGAACCATGTTAATAATCAAATAAATACAAGTTAAGTCAATTTGATACCATATCACACCTAGTAAATTTGGCAAACTAATTATTTCAGATTTTTTTTTTTGAGGCAGAGTCTCGCTATGTAGTTCAGGCTGGCCTTGAACTCACTGTGTAGCCCCACTAGTCTTCAATTCTCAGCAATCTTTCTGCCTCAGCCTCCCAAATGCTGGGATTATAGGTGTGTGCCACCAGACCCAGAAAAATACTATTTGTAAAAATCTATACTGTGTGGTATCTCTCATTTGGGTAATGCAAAGTACAAAGGGAAAAATAAAGGGTAGATAGAAGAACACAACAGGATAGATCTCTTGCAAATGGGAAGTGGTCCAGGAGACCAAGGGTTAGGGGAGAAGAGGAGAAGAAGGGAAAATAAGAAGAATTAATCAATGCCATGTACAAGAACAAAATAATCATAATGACTGTAAACATTATAAGTCACAAACACGAGCTAAGAATAATAAGAACAAAAATGAAAATGGGGAAAGAGAATTCAGAGAAAGACAGAGGGAGGTAGGTGGGAGGAGGAAAGGGATTAAAAAAGAAACAAACTGTATTATGTGCATGCTCCCACTCCCCAAGATGAATGTAAACTTCTTTTACTGCAAACACGTGCTAATAAAATTTTTAAAAACTATACACAGTGCTTGTGTTTTTACATTGAGTTACTTGTGGAAATTCAGTTTCTCCTATCGATCAATTAGCCTCTGAGGATAAAGTATAAGAAGATTCCGAAAGCACAATGAAGTGAAATAGAGACTTCACTTGAACCCACAGTAATGTTTATGACACATTTATGACACATTAGAAGGCTACAATGAACAAGATACTGAATTTATTCTTTTTAAAATTGCTTCATTACTCAAAAAACAAACAAAACACTCTTCTATGAGCTAATTTTGCTCTGTTTTCCAAGTCAATAAGAGAAGCCCAATAAGAAATAAGAAGTGGGCTTACAGTCAAACAAATGTTAGCAGCAGGTCTAGAATTTGAGTTCAAATCTTCCTCCCTCTCTTGTTCATATGTTTGACTCATAATAATTTTCCTATCAGAATACTACATTTTTAGGAAAAAAATCCCAACTTCCAGGAAAATATTTCAAAGTTAGTGTCTTGGTTATTTTTCTCATTGCTGAGACAAAATATCCAACAACCACAAGTTAAGGCAGGAAAGGTTTATTTAGCTCACAGTGTGTAGAAGTTTCAGTCCATAATTGGGTGGCTCCAAAGCAGAGTAGCACATGGCAGAGGGACAACAGTTCATGGCGGTTGAAGACAGTAGAAGTAGTGAGAGAGACAGAGAGAGAGAGAGGCTCTTTCAGTCCCTTATATCTTATCCAGACTGCTGAGATTAGGGCAGTGCCAATCCAATCAGTGGACTGATCCAGCAATCACCAACCCTTAATCCCAGCACCCTTAATCCCAGCACTGCACTACAAATCAATCACACACTCTAGATTCAGCCACCTGCAAAAAACTCTATGACCACATGAGGCTTTGGGAGGACATCTAGACACAAACCATAACACTTAGTCACTGCACCAAGCATCACTCAGAACCCAATGAAAGTATCTGCAGTCACTGTAGACTATTTGCTGAACACTGAAATAACATGCTGTCAAAGCCAGTATTTCCAGTGTCTGAATGTACTAGAACATAGTCTCCTTCCCTCAACCATCCAATGATAGAAACCACTTATAAATTTCTATGCCTTCTAAACACAGACACAAAGTTTGAAGAAATTTATTTTCTCTACTCCCAATTTCATTTTGTATGTTCTTCGCTGAACAATAGTGTTCGCTTTCTGGCACTGTGGCAAAATACCTGAAATGACTAATTTATAGAGAGGAAAAGTTTACTTTGTTTCACAGTTTCAGAGGTTTCTGTCCGTGTTCGGTTGGTTCCATTGCTTTTTCATTGATAGCCAAGCAATACATCATGGTGGGGAGTACCTGGAAGAGCAATACCTGGAGTACCTGGACAGTCACAACATCCCCTTCAAGGATTTGCTCCTAATGACCCAAGTTTACCCCCTAGGCCCCACCCCTTAAAAGAATACACAATCAATTGCTGTACCTCATCATGGTTCGTACTCCCCCCCCAAAAAAAATAGAATGCCGATAAGTTGGCAGATGACAACTATACATCAGATTAAGCAAAAGAAGACAGCCCTCCTTCCTTAGAGAGTAAATCATCCTAAAGGATGCCCATTTTTCTACTAGAAGTGATGGACAAGGTGTTACATTCCATTCTTTTCTGTTTCTATCCACAAGCTATTTAATATTACCAGAGAAAGCCACAGAATCATATCCACTGAACCCACTACAAATTAGCATATCAAAATTAACCAAACCCTCCAAACTGCTCCATTCTGAGCACCCTGAACTGATAGCATTTCCCACTACTGAAATTGCAAGGGCTATCAAGTTAAAGATCCTCTTTATCCTCATCCTTCACTCCATCCTAGAGATGCGTATGCTAACTGATTTACCCCAGCGCCCTCTACCCTTATCTATCTCTTCTCAGAAAATTGTTCCGTCTGCTACCTTTTATTGCATTTTCATTGTCTCCTGTGACTAGACATCTGATCAAGTTTCTTTTATCCTAAAAACAAATATTTTGGGGGCTGTGCAGATAAAGGAACCCTTCTCACTGTTGGTGGGAATGTAGACTGGTACAACCATTGTGGAAATCAGTGTGGAGATTCCTCAAAAAACTAGGATTAGATGTCCCATTTGACCCAGTTATTCCCTTTCTGGGTACCTTCCCATAAGAATTAAAAACATCATATCACAGTGACATATATGCACCCATATTTATAGCAGCGCAATTTGTAACACTAAATCTTGAAAACAAACCAAATGCCCATCAACCAAGGAATGGATAAAAATGATGTGGTGTTTTTATACAATAGAGTACCAGCTATTAAGAAGGATAAACTTGAGGCTTTTATAGGTGAATGGATGCAACTTGAAACCATACTCATAAGTGAAATAAATCAGACTCGCATGTGTAAACAAAATATTGTCTCCCCAGTGTAAGAAACTGAAAGAGTAAATAAGATCCGAATGTACAATAGATATTGTGAAAGGGGAAAAAACTGCTCAAAAGAGAAAAGAAAGAAAGGAAAAGAAGATAGATAGATAGATAGATAGATAGATAGATAGATAGATAGATATACAGAAGATAGATAATTATACCATTAATCTCTATTAGTTCATTGAAAAGAACAGTTTGTGCTTACATTGATCAATTTTTCATGTCTATATCTTGTAATCTAAGCAACTACTTTAAAGATAACAATACTCAATATATTAACAATTGTTAATCTCCTATTATCTTGTTTTGATATTCTGTATCATCATTTTTATTGTTTTTTATTTTTAAAATAAAAAAAACTTTATCTTTCAGCTCTCATGGTAAGTTTGCACATATTAAAACTTAAAAGAAGACTAAAGTAGCTATAATACACCACATATTATATATTACATATTTTGTATTACATATGGACTAATTTTACAAGTTATATGAAGACAAGCAAATTCTCTTGACAAGCAGAAGGGGAGACAGAGTAAAACGGTGACACTTAAGGATGCTCATTCCTCTACTAGGAACTAAATTGAAGTGGGACATACAACAGTTTCTTAAAATATCCTGGAGAATATTTGTCTAGAGAAAATTCTCTCCAGGTTTTCTCTAGTACCTTTGAACTAGAGATGGGTCCAGTTCTGTTCCCATCTCTCTTAATGGCAGTTTTTTAAAAGTCTTTCTTGGGTCTCTAAAACAAGTGGTTGAGGCTAATCAGGGATGATATTCCACACCCATTCTCTAGTAAAATTAATATACGCAGAAATTAGTCATGGTAGAAGCATGTAGTTCTATTCCTGATGTGCTACGTATATTTTCAAGATATGTGTATTAGCCTACTAGTTCCTTATTATCTATGGCAAATATTCACATATACTTTCATTGTCTTTGGAAAACTGAACCAAAAGTAACAATAGTGTATATAAGCCAAATGCTATCCATGAGTTACTCCATTTGATCTTCACAACAATCCTATAACATGAGTATTTTTATTCCTTATCTTGTATATTAAAAATGGAATTTCAATAAGTAATTTTACTTGCCCAAGGCATTAAGTGCGGCATGATAAATGTCCAAATGCAATTCCTTGTCCCATATTTAGTGTGCTAAAGCTTAAATATTCTCATCAATACATCATCCTCATGTTACATAAAATTACAAAAAGTAATGATAATATGGATTCCATGCCAGATACTGCAAATTTTAATTTAATCTTCACAACAATCCAATAGATGTGTGTTTCTTAACATTTACAGTTGAGTAACTTGCTCAAAGTCTATTAGAAGCAAGGCTCTCTGATGCCGGAGCCCACAAGTATAACAACTGTAAATACATTAAAGATGCACAGACTATAGAATTTGGAACATTTTAAGAAAGGTATTTTCCTTCATAACATTAAGTCATCTGTGTAACATGGTTTCCTGAGTATCCATTAAAAACACTGAAAGCAATAAAATCCAACTTGGCAGGATTTTCACATGCTTCACTGAAGAGTAGGAGCAGCCTAGAACAGGTTCCTATAATATGTTTATTTTGTTCTATCTTATTCCTGAATAAGCTCCACCTTAACAATCATCCATTGAGTCATAAAGAATCTAATTGGTTAAAAGGAACTTCAAAAAACACATCAGAAACCACTAGGCACTTTGCCCCCTATGCTTTACACTTCTGATCTTTCCTCTCTAGAGCACAATTTTGAATTCAGTCTGATTTTTCCAAAACTCCACTAATTGCATTTTCAAATTTTAGGTCATCCTAAACCCTAGGTTCATCCTCCATACTACCAACACTTTGTTCAAGGTCCTAGAACACTTCACAACTAAACCTTTTAGTAATCATTCAACAAATATTGATGAATGAATTTAATGGGCTGTTGATTTACATTTACTTAGTCCTCTTTCTATAATTCCCCAATGTTTCTACTGAAATAAGACTTCTTTCAACTGAAATAAGACTTCTTGGGCTGGTGAGATAGCTCAGCGGCATAAGTGCCTGCCCGGTAAGTGTGAGGTCCTGAGTTCTACTCCTGGAACCCACATAAAGGAAAAAAAAAGAGCCAATGATATAGCTCAGGGGCACAAGCACTTGCTGGCAAGCATGAGGTCCTGAGGTCAACTCCTGGTACCCAAAAAAAAATACTTCTTGGTAGACTCCCAATCACTACTAACCATGATTCTGCAACTTTCCTTATTTGTTATCTCATATATAAATCTTTCTATTGAAGAACTCTCTGTTCTTACTGTTTCTCCTAATATATCCTAATTTAAACTTATAGTTCCAGAGTAATATTATGATCTCATATTCTCTAGGAATTTTTTTCAGTATTTAAGTATGTAAGAAATATAAGCAATGCCAATAATCCAGATGATAACAGTAATAATTATCTTTGTTCCTGCCTGTGTTGCAATGGAAACCAGTAGGGTATATTTAATAGATCACAATTCATATTGTAAACAATTCCTGTCAAAGTCTTCAATAACTACTTTGCAGGGGCATCGCATAGTATATTGTGCTAGTCATCTTCCCATTACTGGGACAAATATACCCAAACACACAAACTAGAGGAAGAGATGTTTAATTTGGCTTAGATTTCAGAAGGTTCAGTCTACAATCTGCTGGCTTCAAGGCAGCAAAAGCCCTGCAGATGGCCTTGGCAGAAGGAAAAACAAAACAAAACAAACAAACAAAAAAACCTGATCAACCCATGGGTGCCCAAACCATAAAAGAGAAAGAGGAAGGAGGATATAGGGATAAGAATATACCCTTCCAGTTCATGCTCAGAGTGACCCACCTACTTCGACCAGGCCCCTACTCCTAATAACACATTCCATTATAAACTCATCAAAGGACTAATCCACTGATGAGTACAGCACCCTTAGTGACTTGCCTCTTCTCACCATGCCTCATCTTTAAACATGTGAGACTTTTGGAGGACATTTTAGATTTAAACCATAACATTATACCCCTGGCTCCCAAAAGGCTCATGCCCATTTATTATTCAAAATGCATTTCAGCCATCTCTAAGAGTTAGCAATGTCTTAACTATACTTGCACTGCTGGAACTCCAAATCCAAAGTCTCCTTTGAGACTAAAGGGAAACTCTTAGCTGTGAGCCCCATTAAAGTAAAGAAAGTTAAATACTTCCAACATACAAAAGCATAGGTAAATATTCCCATTCCAAAAAAGAGGAATAAGGGGAATAGGAAGGAATCTGACCAAAGCAAGATTGAAACCCGCCAAGGCTAATATTAAATCCTGAGGCTTCTCATCCAATATGGAGAATAAGCTGTGTCAAGATGTGACCTTCAAATAGGTTGGGCAGCACTGGCTCTGTGGCCTTAATGGTTAGATCCCACATAGCCTCTCTCATGAGCTGGCCCCACTCATTGCCTGCAGTTTTCCTTAGGAGACACTCCATGCTCCTGTCATGTCCATTTTACTGTCAATGGGGTCTCCACTGCACCTTCACTTCATTCCCACAATTTTACGCACGGCTTTCTCCTGAACTCCTTGCCTGTCCCCTAGGCCTTTCTTTGAAAACTGGGTAGAACCTTTTTTACCCCACAACTTTTGCATTTTGCATGCCTGAAAAACTAGCACTAAGTGGATGACACCAAAGTTTGCCACCAAATCCAGCAGTATCCAGGCCCCTTTAGATCATGGCTACAGCAGCCTCTGTGTCTAGATGGCTAAATTCAGGGATATTCTTTCCTAGATGGCCCTCAACAAGCAGCCCTAAGGCTCTTTTTTCAAAGCATAGTCTTTTAAAAGAGTTTATCCCTTTATACCCTTGCACCTTCAGTGGGTAAGGTCTGGTCATTTCCTAATATGCCCTCAAGCCTGTTGTCCCAATGCAAAGTACTTGGCTTCTTTTAAATGTCAGTTTTCAACAACTGTGCTCTCCTGCGTCTCAACTTTATAAGGTCTTTCTTTCTGGCCAAATCTCAAAATTTTCTCTCTTTTTTTTTATTAGTACATGTTTGTGATGCCTATTGAATACAGACATTGTGGGGAGTTGATACTATATATATATATATATATATATATATATATATATATATATATCACATCTTAATCCTTTTTACTCCCCCTTTTCCTTCCCTCCTTAATGCTCCCTTCATCCTTATATCCCATTCTCATTTCCAAATGGCCTACCTTTCTACTTCCTATAATCTGTCTTTTATTTTGCTCTTTAAAATATTTATACCTTGGGTTTCTCATATAACTCCTATCTGTTAATCTATTGATGGACATGTAGGTTACTTCCAATATTTGCCTATTATGAGTTATGATGTTATAACATAGGTATACTTGTATCACTATAATATTATGTCTTTAATTCTTTGGAAAAGACACCCAGAAAAGATATAGCTGGGTGTATCAGTCAGTATTTTACTAGAGAAACAGACATAACACAAGATACGCAAATGCATAAGAAATTACAACATTGGCTTACAATGGTCACCCATAGAGTTGGATGAGGAAGAGTGCAGAGGGTGTCTTGCACACTGGAGTCCAACGATTTCAGTCCAAAGGTCTGGAGTTCACAGCAGTGTCCCATGCAACGCTGTATCGGGAAGAAAATGTGTCTGTGATGGAAGACTGAAGAGTCTACATCAGAAGCCAAAGAGTCTGCAGTGGGAGCCAGGAGATGACATCCAAGCTGAAGGGGAAGCCTGGAGTTCCTCCAAAGAACAGAAGCCAACCCGTCTTTCTTCATTTCCCCTTTATACCATCCAGGCCATGTGCCACCACAGGGTGTAGAATTGCTGAGCAGATTTAGTTAAGCTTCTAAACTTCTCAAGTTGACACAGTCAATCAACCATTACAGTGGGTCAAATGGAATTTCTAATTTTAATTTTTTGAGGGATTTCCATACTGATTTCCACAGTGATTGTACTAGTTTACATTCTTACCAACATTGTAGAGGGTTCCTTTTTCCCCATAACCTCAACAGCGTTTATTGTTTTTGAGTTTTTGATGTTAGACATTCTTTCTGGTGTCAGATGAAATCTCAATGTTGTTTTGATTTTCATTTCTCTAATGGCCAGGATGTTGAACATTTCTCACATATTTATTGGCCAATTATACTTCTAATAATTCATTTCAATTGCCCATTTATTGATTGGGTTTTTGTTTTATAAGGGGTTAATTTATTTGTGTTATCTATATATTCTAGATATTAGTCCTCTGTCTGAGAGGTAGCTGCCAAAACAATCTTTTCCATTCCATAGTATATCTGTTTACACTGCTGGTTGCTCTTTGTTGTGCAGAGCTTTTTAATTTGATGAAATATCATTTGTTGATTCTTAGTATTTTTTATCAAAATCGATGTTCTCTTCAGAAAGTCTTTGCCTATGCTATATCTTCAAGTTTACCTATTTTATCTTCCAGTAGAATAAGCATTTCTATTTTAATATCTAGATCTTTGATCCATTTTGACTTTATTTTAGCACAGGGTCATAGATGTGAGTCTTCTGCATGTGGATAACCAGTTTTCCCAGCACCATTATTTAAAGATGCTATCTTTTCTCCAGTGTGTGCTTTTGCCCTCTTTGGAAAATATCAAATGGCTGACTGTGTCCGGGGTTGTTTCTGCATCCTCAATTCTGATCCACTGATTTGCATATCAGTTTTTGTGGCACTACTATGTTGTTTTTATCAAGCAGCAAATCTGCATTTTTCCCATTTTTCACTGTAGATCTGGCTGAAAGCCACCAATATTATCCATGCCACAGCCTAAATTTTGGGCTGCCCTGAAATTTCCTTCACCAGATCAATTCAGCCTCATGTAAAGCCTTAGGATATGAACAAAGCGTAGATGAATTATTTGCCAGAGTAAATTATGCATGGCTTCTATCCAGTTTCCAATAGAGTCTTCATTCCCAACTAAAACTTCATAAGCCCTGCATTCATTGTCCACATTCCTATCAGAATTCTGGTCTTCTGAGCTCAGACCAGTATTGTCCATCAAGCATGACTTAAAACACTCTAAGGCTTCTCTAGCCCGCATCTCCAGACCTTTCCAAACTCCTCCCTCAGTCCATTTCCAAAGACTTCTGAACTACATAGTAAAGTATAGTCACAACAACAACCCCAGTTCTCTGGTACCTATTTTCTGTCTTGGTCACTTTCCTGTCACTGTGACAAAATGCCCAGTGCCAAGAAATTAAAGGAAGGAAAGGTTTCTTTAGGCTCATAGTTCATTCCAGTCTGCTGGTTCCAGTCTGAGTTCGTTCCTCTATCTGATGGTTCCAGTCTGAGTTCATTCCAGTCTGCTGGTCCTGAGGCAGAAAAGGCACAGTGGAAGGGCTTGGCAGGAGAAAGTTGCTCAACCCACAGCAGCCCAGAAGCAGAGAGTGAGGGGGGAAAAGCTAGGGACAAGAATGCACCCTTCCTGGTCATACCTCCAGGGATTCACCTCCTTCAACCAGGCCCTACCACTTAAAGGCACATTTAGCTATCAATGAACTCATCAATGGATTAATCTTCTGATGAGCATATTGCCCCCATGTTCCAATAATCTTACAAAAGTTCCACCTCTGAAAACATGAGACTTTTGAGGAACATTTAAGATCTAAACCATAGCATACAACTTCACTATCTTATCAATGAGAATCCTCCAAAATTATACTAGGATATAACCTAAGACAATAGCTATAAGTTACCAATTAAGGAAGCACCCAGAAAACGCAAGCACTAGAACCACTATTTATCACAGTATGGTAACTGAAAGATACTAAGAGATATGTTGCAAGTAGTAAGATTTTGAGGAACATAAATATGCTTCATAATAATGTAGTTATCATAATACCTAGGAATAGTCCTGTGCACTTCTTGTTCTTCATGGTCAATGAAATAAAACATTATAACGTACAAATGAAAAGTTCGGGTGAGTTTTGGCAGCCAGACTTAGAGGTCTCAGCAAATCAGTTGGAAGTGTGCTTTAAGAAAGACCTCTGTAGGGGCCAGTGAGATGGCTCAGCGGCGTAAGCACCTGCCTTGCAAGCGCGAGGGCCCGAGTTCAACTCCCGGATCCCACATACGAAAAAGGGGCCGGTGATATCGCTCAGCGGCATGGGTGCCTGTTGGAGCGTGAGGTCCTGAGGTCGACCCCCCGGTACCCACAAAAAAAAAAAAAAGAAAGACCTCTGTGACTTTCAAGTCAAAGATTATTGGAAGTTTATTAATAAAACACTCAAAACATGCAAATTCTAAATTCTTTGCAAAACTTAACTTATTTAATCATCAAAAAAATCTGTGTGCTGTTTGTACTTTTATCATTTTTCATTTAACAGATATGGAAATGGAGGTATGGAGAAATTAAATAGTATGTTCAAGGTCATACAAGTAGCAAATATAGTACCACATTTTCAAACCAGGCTTATGGGCTCAGGAGTCTGATATTTTATTGCTGTTCTAAGCCCCTTCCATCATGTATGTCATCTGTGTTTTTAAAGTGACAGTTTCAATTATTCAATAAGCTTGTATTTATTCCACAGTTATAACATTAAGAGACACTTTGTAGAAGGTAGGAATGTCATGGTAAACAAGACGGATAAGGTTTTTCCCTGTAAGGAATTTAGGTTGGGTGGGAAATACAGATGAGTATAAACACAAATAAAGTGTTATTATTGGGATAGAACAGGATACCAGGAACCTACAAGTGGAGTGATTCATTCATATTAAAGGTCCTCCGGTCCTTTCCGGAGGAAGTCCAATCTAAGAGGAATTACAAAAGTTGAGTGAGAAAAGGTGGTAAGGAAAGGGGAAGAGGCATTAGCATGTCCCAAAAGACAGAAGAAAATTGTTTTAATGAAAATATTCAGGTTGCCTGGATTATATAATGTGTGGTAGAACATGAAAGGAAATAAAACTTTTCAGGCAGGAAGGAACCAAATAACCTTGTGGCTTTTGGGGCTTGTTAAATACAGATTACCTTTGCAATCATTGGAACAAAGAAGTAAATTTTTTGAAGTTAGAGTGTAACATAACCAAGTATGCATTTTATACAGATTATTTGTATGCATTGAACAGGTAAAATTACAATATTGAAAACTGGGAACAATGCCTATTTACATAGAAGCCAACGGAACTGGACTAAGAAGCCCATGCATGTGGATAAACCATGCTGGCCCACTGTGAAAGAGTATAAGAGGATCTCATTCTTCACTGCCTGCTCCTGGGTGCACAGCAGAGCAGCGGGGCAGGTGGACCGCTACTCATGGATGCATCTTTTGCAGCAGCAAGAGTGTTGTCCACTGCACTCCCTGACCACCTTGGACACCTTTGTGTTTATTCCCACAGAGAAAGTAGTTTGATGAGGAGCAAATGGCAAAAAGTAATGAGGTCTAAGGCAGTGCCACATGGAATCATCAGAGATAAAACCTCCATTTTGGACCTAAGTTACTGAAGCAAGGTTATCACTAGAAGCAGTTTTACGTTCTTTAAATGTTTAGTCAGAAAATTAGGCAGCAAGCATAAGACTTAAATGCCTCTTGGCCCATCAAAGTCATATTTTGATATTTTAAAACTACAGAGTAAAATACTATGTAGATATTTTAAAGTGGGATACACAGGAACAAGGATAAACACATACTGATGTGTAAAGAAATTCAAACTATGTAATTGGAGTACAGGGCCTTAAGTACAATCTCTTAAGAGAGAAAGATTAAAGTTTTCAAAACAGCATTAAACCAAAAAAAGTACTCCATGATATAAAAATAGAAACAAATTTGTACCAAAAAGTTACTTGTTTATTTGTTGAATAAACACTATTAATCTTCTTTATAGCAGATGCTCTTCTAGGTGCGAGGAAAGTAGCAGTGAACAAGAGGTAGCCCAAGAGCTTCTAACTTCTAGGAGCTTACCTTTTATCGGGAGAAAGCAAACAAGCAACATAACACAAAATTCAGTTACATAGCACATTAGCATGTGACAAATGCTATGCATCAAAATAAAGCAGGGTAAGAGCAAACAGAACTTGGGGATTGCCATTTTAAGTGAGTGGTTATGGTAGGTCTTACAAGGAAATTAGCAATTGAGGAAGGTGGTAGATCTAGCTCCTATAATTTCCCCCTCAGTAGATAAATCATGGATGATTATTGAGGATTTCATTGCCTTTATCTCCAACAAGAAGATATGCTGTACTTAATTTTTCTTAAGTTGTAAAAAAGAAAGATAATCTGTAAAACTGACTGTAAAATTAGAAGTTCTATGCCAGGTACAAATTGTTTTATAGGCAAGTTTTGCCAACATTCAGAGAAAAAAAAAATCATCCTAACCATATACAAACTTCCAAATAATCCTGGGGAGGGGGTGCTTTTCATTCAACTCAGTCTCTAAGATGAGTAAATCTTAGTTGCAAAATTAGAAAAAGAATATTTAAAATTACAGGCACAAGCAGTCATGAATACAGATGTAAAAATCAGCATATCAAGAGTATATAAAACAGTGAGTGGATACTAAGAATCCAAAAATGATTAGATCTTTTTAAAAACCTGTAAATGTAATTCAGCACATTAACAGATAAAAAAAATATAATAATCATAGTTAAGGTAGAATACCATAATTGGGGGTGTGTATATAATGCCTAAATGTGAAGGGGACCAATGAATGGGCTATGCAAGCTCTTAATGCTAAAACGAGAGGAAATTCTCAGGGGCAGATCTCTCAGCTATACTGCCAGCCTCCTATATTCACTAGTTATCTATGTGGCACAGTGAATTCTACTATCTACTAAAAACAAATAGGCAAACAGCAAAGATAAGTTTTTTAAGAATAAATCTACATTAATCTACCTTTCTAAATTTAGTATTTAATACTTGTCAGTTTTAAAATCCCAACTGTCTCTAGCCCAATTAAATACTTTACTGAATGTGCTAAAATACAGTCCTTTTTTTAATGTTTCTTCAACTAGTAAAGTCAGATACATTGATAATTCATAAATGTACTAATATAAATGTTTGCAACATTAATATGATATATCACAGACTCAGCAATGTGTTTTATTTATGAACTGTGGATTAGTTTGTTTCTTCTGCATACTCAAATACAGAAATAAAAGTAACTCCAGATATTAGCTCTTAAATTATGATTCTGGTATGCTGCAAAATCCTCCTGTTGCAAGAATATAGAGATCGGAGAAGAAAAAAGCTTAGCTGAAAAAACTAGAAATATTTATGGCAACAGGACTTCCTCTAATTATCCTTACAAGTGAGTGAAAATGATATGACGCTATGCCAATGAAAATATGTGATCTGAAGTAAAAGAAGCAGAAAGAAAAAAGGAAGATTTCCTGTTGGTGCCATATGTTAAAAAGGACAACCTTTGGGGATAAGTTTATGGAATGTTTTGATCTAGTATCTCAATACTAGTAATAATAACAGCAACAAGCAATAATCTATCATGTTTTTAAAAAAATCTATTATTACAAGGAAGTGGTAAGGAAGAGGGAATCAACCAAACACTAAAATGACTTTTCCAGAGACTGGCACATACGCTTGTGTTTGGCATCAAAGTTTGTGCCATTTCAGGGCAAAAAAGCAGAAAAGAGGTTGGCGGAGGCATGTTGGAGCCCTGGGGTTTGTCATACTAAGAAAACTTTATCCTAATTCAAATCTATATCATCTTACAGGAAGGTAAGAAACTCTCACTGTTATTAGTACTTTGACAAAAGGTGCTTTTACCACACATTACGTCTAACCACAGCTCTGAAAAGCAAACTCTCATACTGGAAGACAGGATTTTTAGCATAACACATCAACTTATTCAAGAAAATGTGCATAAACTTAACCAGATCCTCCTCTAAATGTCTGTATTCACAATTGTTTCCAACACTATTGGCTTTTAAATTTGCTCATATTTTCCTTTTTAACCTTTAGCATGCTCTTTGCTCTAATCAACCAAAATCAAAAGATGAACATTTTAAAAAGGAATGAGATCCTTCTGGTCCCTCAGTGAAAAAATACTAGTTTTTCATGGAGCACTACTCGTCTTTGTGCATAACAAAACAAGAATGGTCTCATGTGACTTTCAAATTCTTTGAACACATTGCAGCTTCTTTTTCACAATGCTTATGTTCATTGTTTGTAGCACCTTAAGACACTGAGATTCAAGAATAAAAATGGATCAGGACAAAACATCTTAATTTAAGTTCACCACTACCACTAGTTATCTAGGTGATTTGGGGAAACTTAACTAATTTAAAGCAAATCAGTAAAATGAGAATCATGACAATATTTGATTTGTAGACCTCTTGGTGTTTTACATGAAGAGCAGAGTAAGTGATGTATATCAAAGAATTCTGTATCATGCTTGGTAATTGAATTTTTAGATTTTATTACAAATGGATTACACCTTTAGTGGAACCAAGATCCTTAGGAAAGACATGCACCTTGACCTATTTATCTGGTGGCAATTTTGCTTCAGTCAGAGTCACCCACATTGTCTGATCTTCCTTACCATTGGCCAGGCTTCGAGTATAATTTATATTATAGCCCAGTCTCCTTGTGAAACCATCTAGCCCACAGCAGGAAGTTCTATACTTACAGACTCACCATGATCCCCAGGTTTGACCCCTTGAGGACAATATGGTACTAGCATGTACATGTACTCATAAGGCAGATTCCAGCATTGTTATTTTTAGCTCAGTCAGGTTAGGTAAGATAATAAACTCACATTAATGTAGCAGAGATTAATTTTCGACAACTTTAATATCTTGAGTCTCAAAACAATTTTGAGAAGACATGAACTCTTTATAATCTTCATTTTATAAATAAGGAAACTGAGGCTAAAGTTAAGTGGATGACTGGCCAAAAGTCATGCAGTTTATAAGTAGGAGAGGTAAGAACCAGATCCAGATATTTAGATTACGGGACTCTATTTCTATATTTTAGAAACTTCCATTGCTCCCTGAAAATTATAAAAGATAGAGAAAACATAAATGGAAAAAAATACACATGAGTTTTGAATAAGGACCATTTGGCAAAACCATAAAGGGGAGTGAAGATAGTTTATAACAATCACATTGTCTCAACAGCTGCTGAATGAGCTCTGTACCTCAGAATACAAGGCACTCAGGGAGGAAATGCTTTATTCCTTTCACACAAAATAGTAAGAATCTGCACACAAGGAGCAATAAGGACTTCGTAGGCTTATTACAATACCAAAGCTTCACAGCTTCCCTGGCAATCTAAAATCCAAGGTCTCTGGAAGTAACTAGACAATGGCCCTTTGGTTACAATCGCTATCAATTCTGTAGGAGTATCTGTGATACATTGGCCACACTGGGTTTTTACAAAACCAAATTAGTCCTATTAAGCACCAGTTATGCTGTCTATTTTACTCCTGTGATCTTCGTAACAAGAAAATGTAGGCACAGAAAGATATGGAACTTGACTAAAGTCACTCTTCAAGCAAGAGTCACACCCAGATTTCAAAACCAAGCCTTTCAAACTCCATAGTCCTTTATTTTTATACTGGTATTATCCCTCAAATTCATAAAATAACAATTTAGATATTAAGAGCTCCCATTAGACCCTTCTCAGTTTATAGACTCACTATCAACCTGCTGATAGGTATGTGAGTCATAAAAATGGCTTCTCTTTATTGATTATCAGATACTTTGTATTATTTCAAATCTTTTGACATATCCTGTATGGTTGACTGTTACCAATCCATTTTGCTTGTGAAGATACAAGGTCAAGGGCACAACAGAGTGTGTCTCACTATACCTCATCCCTGCATGCTAATTCATTTAAACCAAATCCTGCACCGTCTATTCAAATGGCTCTTTCTTCCCTTACACTTGCCTATTTGTCGGGTCAACATCAAAGTAAAGGAAACTAATTCTGTATTATTCAAACACAGTATTTTAAATTCTAAGTGACATAATAATTGCACACATTTATGCTGCACAGTGGAATAATTCAATACATGTATGCAATGTGTAATGATCAGATGAGGGTTATATATTCCATTTTTAGTTTTGCCATTTCCTTTGTCTTTAGCTAATAGAATGTGCTTTGAGGTAATTTAATAGCAATAATTTTACTTTTATGAAGTGAAAATAAGTTAATACCTGTTTTTTTGTTTTTGTTTTTGTTTTTTTTTTTTTTTTGTGGGTACCGGGGGGTCGACCTCAGGACCTCACGCACCAGCAGGCGCCCGTGCCACTGAGCGATATCACCGGCCCCTTTTTCGTATGTGGGATCCGGGAGTCGAACTCGGGCCCTCGCGCTTGCCAGGCAGGCGCTTAAGCCGCTGAGCCATCTCACCGGCCCAATACCTGTTTAAGATCATGTTTTTGACAAAATACAATATGTGGGGCCAACCCTAAATGTTATGAGAAAAGAAGTAAGAGCTGAGGTCATCAATAGTTCAGTCAATAAGAGATTGTATTCCCCAAAGGAAAAATATAATTAGGCATCCTCTTTTGAATGTGTGACTGCTTTAACAAATCAGCTCTCTGCAAAACCCTAAATAATTAAATAAATGTATGAGTTTCTCATTGATCTATTTAGATTTGTAAATTGCTTTCAGAGGTTAATTTTTGCATTGTTTTGTTTTATTGTAAGGATAGGTGGATCAGTGTGAGCAAGCTATGAATCCTGAAAGAAGGAGGACTGAGCTAGATACTTAGATTATGCTTAAATTTCTCAGACCGAAAGAACTTCTTAGTATTTTGAGTGCTTTAAAAATGGAAGAACTTTCATAAGAACACTCCATACCAAGAGATACTCAGATAGAGGGTAGATGATTGCTTGGATATTCTCAAAGGAATTTAAGCATATGACAGAGAACTAAGGTCCCTTTACAATCCAAAAGCCCGTAAGATTTTGTGAAATAAGTAAAATTTCAATTTGTAAAACTATGTCTAAAATTTTACTAACATTATTAAATAAATTGTCTATCTTTAGACAAACTATTTGATTTAGAATAACTACACTGAAGACCTCACAGCTGTGACCACATATGGGACCAAGACAGGATGTGGAGTAGCTACGAATTATGGGCTTGTTATATTTCAAGAGGATCAATTCGATCATCAGCTGTTTATATCTACAGCCATCCTAGAAAGCATCATATTTAGAGACACTGAATCTTTCTGGGGCTATGCCTCAATAGCTCCTATTCCACCCCCACCCCTTAACTTACCATATTCACTGCTGCCAGCACCGAAGACAGTTTAGCAGCAAGTTCTGACAATGAGTATTGATCAGTATTGAAAAAGAAACAAGGAATGGTGATGGAATTTTCTCATCTAGAAGAGTCCTCCATGTATGGTATAGTACGGCCTCAAGTGAGATAAATGTCCTGAATGTCCCACAACCACCTTATAAGTCTCTCTGATATCATCTCTGCTTTTATAAAACAAAGGCAGCTTATCCTAGAGAGACTGATAATCGTGCATTTGCTCATTCTTGCCTTAAACAGCCATGGATTTTATGTCAATGGAAAGAAGAGAGAAAGAGAGAGGAGAAGAGAGGAGAGGAGAGGAGAGGAGGGGAGGGGAGAGGAGAGAAGAGAAGAGATAAGAAGAGAAGAGAGAAACAGAATGAAGTAAGAAACAAAGCAAGAGTGAAAAGACAGAAAATGTGTCACCTAATGGGAATAATTCTTCCTTCCTGACTACCAGAGCCATACCAAAGACCTGCACTCTCCTGAGTCCATTTAATTTTTACCTAAGTATACATATGCGAGCCCTGTAGAGATGTCAACATCTGCTACTCAGCATACGTGGCACACTGAAAGATATTTGGCGTGAAGATGATGAATTTTCAGACTAGTTCAAGAGTAATTGAAAAAGGAGTTCTGAGAAAAGCTAACATGTATCTTTATCTCCACATAAACACATCAATACTCATTTTAAGCCTGCCAGCTATCTATCTGCTAGGAAACACTCAATACTGCTCCTTGTACTCTGAGCAGATCATTGAGTTTTCTCTCAAAAACTAATAGCCCAATCATTTGCAAAAGAAATTCTTCTTTGTCTGATGACATACTACCCTCTCTGAGCTGCTGCCTTATATTTCAGGTGATACAAGGCTTCAGACCATGAATTTCGTGCCATAAGAAGACCTCAGATGTAGAACCATTATAGCATAGATTCCTGAAGTTGCAAGGAACCTTAGAGATCATCCAGTCAAACTTCATTATTTTCCAGGTAAAACAGCTAAGTTTTTAAAAGTCATGCTAATATCCAAGTTGTCTGTTACTTTTATTTTCAGAATTGACTATTCTCACTATTTTTAACAAGCAAGACTCCACAGTTTTAGAGGAAAAAAATCCTTTAGGGATAGCAGCATATCTTTATCTCTAGCCTGATTTTTTTTAAATCATAAAAATGTTTACACATTTTGTGGTTAGAGTATAATGCTATGATTCTCAGTGTGATTCTGTCCTGGTGAGAGCAAAGGTTAAAAATTCAGAAAGAAAAATATAATAAATTTGCTTTCAAAATTCTGCTAAGTCCGTATTGCCGCAAAGAAGCAGTTGAAAGACACATGAACCATTATCTCATTTGAGACGGGTATTCATTTCCTATTTTACAGATGAAGAAATGGAACCCCAAAGTTCAAAAAAGTACACAAAAAAATAGGCAGTAGATCAAATAATTTAAGCTTGCAAGAAATAAAGAGTTCTTGGAAGAACTGAGTGACCATAAGGTTATGCACAAGTTGCTAGAATTAAGCATAGGGGGAAAAAAGAGCAACAGTAAACAGGATAATGAGTAGAAGTGCAAGAGTTTTTCTAAATTGAAGAGAAAGGAGTTCATAGAGTTATTGCCACAAATGTCCTTAAAGTTTTCAGTGAATCAGGAAGTTTAACTATTAAGTATAAGTGAAATAAGAAGAGCAAGGACATAAGAAGTTGAGAAATGGATTGAAACTACTGCATCCAAATGTGGTATAAAGTCACAAAAAAAAAAAAAAAGGAAAAGGCTAGCTGAAGACAGATTTTATGAATGTCCATTAGACCTAATTAGCATGTTTTTATGACTTACTACAACTGGCGGAACAAGGACCAGGAATCCAGATAGTTAGGCTGCACTGAACCCCAAGTCTGGCAGTCCAGATCCACTGTGAGACCAAAAAGATGAAAGATTACCCTCTGTTGTAGTCAGGGTTTGCAAGTGAATAGATTTAATACAGGACACATAATGTATAGGATTATTTTATAATTTTCACCCAAAAAGTCAAATGTAGAAGAGCACAAGAAATCTGTCCATGTACTACAGACCCAAAGAATCCAACTGAGGGCCTGGATCCCATGGCAATGTCTTGCATGAGTTCGTTGCCACCTAGAGCCCGTGGCAATGTCCTCCATGAGTCCAGCTAGAGGCCTAGAGCCCACGACACTGTCTCATGCAAGTCTGCATCAAGGATCTGCACTGGGAAGGCCCAAAGGTCAGTGGTGGAAGCTAGAAAGTCTGCACCAGTGGGATGAAGGATCTGTGCCAGCAGGCTGAGGGATCTGCACTGAAGCCAGGAAACAATGCTCATAGTAAAGACCAGAGCTCCCCCGGAAGAGAACTGCAGCCATCCTTAGCAACAACGAGGACCCAAGTTCCTTTGACAGTGAGAACAGCTGAATTCATATCAGGAAAACCAGCATGACATGCTTCTCCAGGAGAATCAACAGTACAACATCTTCCCCTCCAGTTCTCCTTTTATGCTGTCGGCAACAATCCTCAGGTGGGCCTTCCACATCCAGCACCACACTGATTCAGTGCAGCTGGGTGTTGCAAGTTGCTCATTGGTTTAATCCACCACACTCTCCTTTCAAAATGACCAAGTTTTGGGCCGGTGAGATGGCTCAGCGGCATAAGCGCCTGCCTGGCAAGCGCGAGGGCCCGAGTTCGACTCCCAGATCCCACATACGAAAAAGGGGCCGGTGATATCGCTCAGCGGCACGGGCGCCTGCGGGCGCGCGAGGTCCTGAGGTCGACCCCCCGGTACCCACAAAAAAAAAAAAAAAATGACCAAGTTTTACTGACAATGGGGCCAAGAGTAAACAGAGATTCCAAGGAGTTCAATGGTAAATCGATAGCCATGGGGAGAAGGGAGTTTTAAAAATAAAAGTTGAACATCAGTTTCTTTGGTGTAAAGGTCTAACTTACACAAACTAATGAAGAAAAAAAACACAGAAAATCATACTACCGATAAAAATTATTCCTACTAATATAACAGAACTTAAAATAGGGAAGATAAATCATTCTAAGTGGTGATGTGATCTCATAGGACTAATTCTGCCTATAAAGTAAAGGTAGAAATACAGGAAAGTTTAAAAAAAATCAAGTACCCAAAAATCAAGTCAAAAGGAATATGTGGGAAAGCACTATGAATACTGTATATGGTTCTCTAATTTCTGGTGGCCTAAGGTCTTCCATATAAACTTGTAAAAGACTAGATCATCTTTATTATCACCAAATTTAAGGATAAACTGATCAGCTTTTCATTTATAAATTAGGAAACTCAGTTACAACTAATTAGTTTTAGGCCCACAGCTAGAAGCCAGGTTTCTGGGTTACCAGCCCAGAGTTTTTAGACTAAATTATGCCACACCACTCTAGCCACACCAAGCTTAGAGGACACATTATGATAAAATGTTATTTTCCCAATTCTAAGAAATTTTTGTAGTCATTGTTTTACAGTCTTCTCTACCTCTGCTTTTTCTTTAAGCCGTTTCACTTGGTTAATAGTAAAGAGTAGATTGATTTGAGATTTTCCTATTATCTCCTTCTTATCCTTTAATAAAAAATGACCACCCAATGGGTGGTAAAAGTAAGAATCAAGAAAAACAACCTAGGAATCTGACATATTCTAGGCATTCTTTTTATTCCTGCACGGTGCCTAATGTAGTGTTTTTTGCAGAGTAGATAATCAATAAGAATTGATTTTCTAATTATAAATGTCTTTTCAGTAATAGAGTAATCTGTAAGTTTAAAAATTAAATGCTTAAAACCTAGCTCATAAAAAATTATAGTAAGAGATTTTTAACTTTTACATTAAGGAATTGTTTTTACGACTTTTAGGTTTCATAAATATTTAAGGCCCATATGGTGTATATGCAATATGTGTCTCTGAATCACCACTATTGGAATTAATATTAAAGCATAGCACATGCTGACATTTCTATAGCTTCAAGTACACACTGTGCCTGACTTTTTCCATCATAGAGTAGCTATTGGAAAGCAATAGTAACCCACCTAGACATAACTTAAATACTAAACATAACTTAAACACCAAAACCTCATCTCTGGAGGAGACTGCCTCATCTAATTCTTTTTACCTGAGACCCAGAATATCTTCACATACAATGTAGACATTTGTTGATTAGCTTGCAGTAGATCTAGCTAACGCCATGTCTTTAGGAAGGTCATCTGTTAACTGCCAATATAGCATAGTCTTCCTACCTGACCTGAATAGAAGGTGGCAAAAGAAGCTCAAAGGCAGGTAGAAGTCACAGCCTCTTCCCAGTATCTTGGAACTGCCTTGTCTCTGTCAGCTATACATTCCCCACCCTTACACAGACACACACACTGCTCCGCAGCATGTCTAACTCTCTCAAAATTCTGTACAACAATCGCTGCAGAAGTTTGAGCTCCATATTTGTCTATAGACATACACACTCACATCAAAATAGACTTCTGCAACAAAGAAACCTGTCTCTATCTGTTAAAGTATCACAGGAACTGGACAACAGCCTGCTTTGAGTCATTTGATTATAACTGAAAAAGAAGGATACGTTGAAGTACATGGTTTGAGTATTCCTTCCTGATTTCTTCAATAGATTAAAATTCAAGAAGCTTTCTGTAAAGGAACAAGAATACAGAGCCCTCCTTCATGCTCTTTGTAGTTAATTTCACTGTTTTCTGCCTATAGGAAGCACATCTTTGAAGATCTTTAAAGTATTTCATCATCAGTGGAATTTTCCTTAAAGCCACCGGAAGAACAGTTCTGTAATTTTGTTAATCATATATACCACTTTGCTCCTGATATAAAACATTTCTTATCGTTTCATAGCATTTCTATTCAAAGTTGGTTATGACTGCTTTTCTGCTTCCAAAGTGTGTCTTATGTAACTCACTACACTGTGATTTATCCATCTCTTTCCCTCTCTCCCCCATAGCCTTCTCAAGGTGATCTTCTTGAGAACAAAACAGGAATCATAGACTACACATCTTGGAGACTGTCATTTGGTCAGCAAGCCTCCTAAGAGACTGAATGTTGCCACTGCCATTAGATTGCAAAGCCAGTCAGTGGGGTCCTGGCCTTTGTCTAGTCCACCTGACTCCTGCTAACAAGTCCTAGATCAAGCTTCAGTATTTATTCCCTTTGCTCCTTCTCACTCTGGACATTGAAGGAATATGCATTCTGAAGCAGAATCTATTAATACTTTGTAAGTATCACCTTTCATAGCCCCTTCTTAATGATCTGATTGGCATATGATCTCTGACTTGCACCACGTTCCTCTGGTCAAAGTATTCTGTATACTTTGTTGTCCCTGTCTTTTCTCCTTGTCACCTTGGTTATTCTACCAGGACCTATTTCCAAGCATGCTTTCATGATATGCCTTTGCTACTTGTCTTGTTAACTACGGGACTCAAAGGATCACTAGTTCACCATCACTTCCTACCTTCCAACTTCTTTTTATTATTCTTACAAAATTTTTCAGCTCTAAGAATCAATGAACATTTCACAATCTTTTCCCACTTTATCCTCTCTAGTTATCATCTGCCTGCACCTCTAAGAGAACATTTCTTCCTTCATAAAAGCCTCACTCATGCATTTATGATGCAAATTTTTATATCAGAAAAAAATTTGAGTTACTTTCTTGAAGTATTTTAAAATACATTAAATCCTACACTGACATTTTGACCATTCTTCATAGGTCCTTCTCATGATAGAAGCAGGACCTTCAAGCCAAAGGAATACAGATGGAATACCAGTGTTATGACTTTGGCTATTTACCTTTGCTGCATCCTTATCTACTCTCAGTAAAGTGGAAGTAAAAACACCGAAACTACAAAGTTCTTTTGAAAGTTTCAGGAAGAGTATATGACACATGATAGGCACTCAATACATGGTAAGCTATTTGTAGTGAAAGAAAAAGCTCTACTTCTTGGAGAGGGACACTCAATATGCATTTCTAGGAAGTCCAGCTGGAAAAAAACGACAAGAATTTAAAATCAGTTTCATCATATTGGCCTCCAAATCCAACACCTTGCATGAAATTTGATCTGCTTTCTTTCTCATTTTCATAAAAACCATCTGTATATGGAGAGACAAGTAGGATCATTTTATAAAAGACCAGGAAGTCTAGAATGAACTATTTTCTGAAACTATGCATTTCCCGTCCCTGAACATTCCTCTGTCTCTGTAAATAGTGGTGTTGCCATCACTTCTGCCTAGAGAAAAGATTTAACTGCTCCATAAAGATGGCAGAGCCAAATGAAAGCTATTTCATTAATTCAGAAAATAGATTATTTTGAGCCAAATCTCTACCATCTTGAGGAGAGGCTGAGCTTAAAAAATAGCTACAAATCTGCTGCAGGCTCACAGATCTTCCTACCCAGCTATGGACTCAGAGAAAACATCACTGATTTTGTAGATCAATAAAATGAATACTGTGCATCAATAAAATTAGAATGATGACAAAGGTCACATTCTGATTCACTAACTTTTTGTTTGATTCTACTGTGTTCAAGCATTCAAACTCAACACTTCCCAAGAGAAGCACTAAGGACAGAATGACTAAAGATATTCCCTAAGGAGACAAAGGGTTTCTAGAATTGTGAGTCTTATTGGGTGTACTGCAAGAGAAACTGTTTCTGTAAAATTAACCTTAGTGTGTACTGGTTCAAATGTTTTATATTTCACACCTACTGGCTGCTCACCTCTTACAACATACTTGCTATACGTATAAATCTTGAAGAGATATTTTTTAAAAACACTGTGCTAATGAGTACGTTTCACCCCCACTCATTAGTCATTTATTCACCAATATTAAGAGCTTTCTGTGGGCTAGATATCAAGCTAAAATCCTGGGTACAATGAACAATAAGAAAGACACTTTCCTGCCCTCCAACAGTCGCATCAACTTCACCTCACAATAGTGTTCTAACGTGGAATGAGGATAAAAGTCTCACAGATAAAATATCTGAGAAAGTCTTCTAATGTTTCCATGGAGACCTTGAACAGAAGGTGACCAAGTAAAGATGGAGGGTTAAAAGATGAGGACGGAGGTTAACAGCAACCGGAATTTTTAACTCATGTTAAGATGTTCAAACTTTACAGTAGCTGGAGGATTAGAGTGGGGGTAGAGAGGAATGTAGTGAGAATATTGTATGTATTTTATTATATTTTCTGGTTTTCCTGTCATAAATATATATTACAATATTTTATATATATGTAGTATATTACAATAAGAATGACAGTAATGGTCATATTTTAGTTTTTAATTAAGAAAGGAAAAAGGAGGAAAAAAATAATAGTAAGAAACAAAGACTGAGCCAGAATGTTAGTTTTAAAAAAAAAAATGCATATTAGAACCTTACTAGAGATATAAATTTAGCTCTAAACAATTTAAAAACCAATTAAAACAAGGAAACTGCAGTTGCATCGTATACAAGATCCATGAGTAAGAAGGCCAGAGCAACTGGATAGAAATGAGTGGAGAAAAGAAGAAAGAAAAGAAGTGGAGAGTGCAGGTGGCATATGTGTGGACTATGAGATTACAGGCATGGCAAGGACTCTGTATATTATTCTGAGTATTGGAGAAAACTGTGTGGCAACAAACAGTGCAATGCTTTGATTTGATTTACATCCTAATAGCTCACTCTGGCAGCTCTGTAGAGGGTGGGTTATGGATAGGAAATGGGAGAGTCAGCAATAGAACAGCAGATAAGCATGAAGATTACCCCAGTAGATCAACAGAGAAATGACGGTGTTTCCACCCAGGATGGTAGTGGTAAAGATAGAGAAAGATCAGACCTAAGAAATATTTTGAAGATGGAGCTAACAGAGTTTGTTAGAGAGTGAGAGAGAAGGCAATCAAGGATTGCTTCCCTAAAGGTTTTTAGACTAAGCCCAAACCCTGATGCCCCTGGTTTTGTAGACAAGTGTCTGCAGGATCTCATAGGAGATTCATTCTCTGCCAACTTCTCCAGTCATGTTCAGGTCACTCTAAGAATGTTTTCTTTACCAATTTCCTGTAGCTCTTGTGTACCATCTTAGGCTCAGTCCTAGAAATATATTTGGACCAGGGATTTAATTTTGGCTCTCAGGGTAAACTTGACCTTGAGAGTCTGGTCCCTACAAACAAAAACAACAACAGCAACAAAAAATAAGATCAATGAGAAGTAATCCAGCAATAGGTACCTGTGGGTTCTGTCCAGTTGTCACTTGGCCAAATAGATTGACTATCAGAAAATCTAAAGTAATAAAGCAAGGCTTTCTTCAAGGATCAAAATTACAGGGCTGGGATTTGTGACAATAGAATAACATAATTGATTAGAAAAGCAATTTTAATGAGCTGTGATGCTTTTCACTGCAACAGAATATTAAGTCCTAATAATAACAATAATAATAATAGCTTCTATTATGAGAGTACTTTATGCCAGGTATTATCCTACGTGCTTTACATGTCATAACACTGGATATTCAGTACAGCTTTATAACCTAGGAATTATCTCCATTATACAGAAAAGAAAAATAAGATTAAACTGGACAAGAAATTCACACAAACTCACAAAACTAATAGATGATGGAATCATCTTTAGAAGCCAGATCATTCTGACTGTACTGTGTATGCTTTGAGAGTCCAAACCTGTCTTCAAAAATCTGGATAGTTATGTCCTATTCTCTATATAACAGCTAGAAGGACAGGATTGCATTGACTTACTAACCAACAAAGATACAGAACTCTGAGACGCTGGGTCTCTGGTTGAACAACAGCTTCAAAACTGATTTATCACCACAGAGCTAGTCCTACCTCAAAAAGAAATATCCTTGAGCCAGAAGTAGAAACTCTAAAATAACAATTCTACCTACATTCTTATTGTTGGTCAAGATGGCAGTCACAGAAAAAGAAAGGTGTCTTTATGCCTATTCCACTAAACCCAGGAAATAGCTCAGGCTCCCCAAGTATTTTATTCCTTCACCAATTTTTAACAATGTGCCAATCACTGATATGACCCAAAGGTAATTCATTTTGGTAAACTCACAATCCAATAGAAGATACATAAATAAAATATACAGTACTTGCTAAAGGAAGTACATATTAGGAGGCACAGTAATCTGGAGAAAGGGACCGCTCCCTCTCCATTGGGAAGGAGGTAGCAAAGAGGCAATGAGTTGTATAAGACATCAAGAAGAGCTGTTAAAGAATTTTAAACATGATAAGTTTGAGTATTAGCAAACTCACTCTGGCAGCAACAAATAAAATAGGTTATAAAAAGGAGCAAAGGAAGACCATTGAGGAGGTGATTATAATGTTCAATGAAATACAACAAATGTCTGAAACAAAACAATTATGACCAGGACAGAAACAAGAAAATGGCTTCTTTATGGGTAGAATTTTTTTTAGAAAAAGAAAACAACACTGTGTGCCTATTCAAGTATTCAGAGAAGGGGAGGAGTCATGGATGATGAAGAGATTTCTCACTTGAACATACTCTTGACTATAGTTTTTTTGAGAAACAGTTTGTATATTCATTACCTTAGTTTGAGATTTTTTCCAGGTATTTAGCCTTGTTCTCTTCCAATGAAAATCCATTTGCATTTATTGAATTTCTTCAAATTACATCTTGAGGAAAGTTCAAAACAAGCCCTGCAGAAAAGACTTTTCCTGAGAAGAATGCCCAATAATACCATAATGTCAAAAGTCTCCAGAAGGATTTAGATGTGTTTCCTGGATGATTGCTTAAATTAGATATCATATGCAAACTGCAAATAGAGTGCCTGGCACATCAGAGGCACTCAATAAATTTTAACTATTTTGCCATTAAGGTTTAGTCATCAACATTGATCACAGGCTTTCTCTAGATGGTTAATTAATCATCAAGGATTTCAAGCAACATGTATCTATTGAATATGTGCACAGCTCTCTGCAGGCAATGCTCCCTGCTATGTAGTTTACCTAGAATTGATTCCTAGCCCACAGACTCACTGTTTGAAGAGACAGTATAAAGCAATAGGGAAGACGTCGGCTCAGGTATCCAGAGAATTTGGTTGCAGTATTACAGGTATATGACATTGAGCCAGTATACTCAGTTTGTAGTTGAGGAAACTGGCAGTGTTCATTGCCTAATTCAGTTTTTTAGAGATGGAGGTAGGCCTAGAAATGGTGGCTCCTGTCTCTTCACCCAGTGCCTTTTCCATGACAGCACATCTATGTGACACCCGCTCGCCCCAAAGGATACCACATGGTCTAACCTACTTCCTATCTAGATGATACTATAATGAGAACTTAAATCCTGGAAACCTGAAACAATTCTTTAAAATTAGTTGCAGCAGGTCAGAGACCACCTGCTCTACTTAAAGCCATGCCTGCTAATTCACTGGCAGGCATTTCCCTGCCTTCGGACAGAGCACACATTCTAGAAACTGGAGATAAGCACTAGTTTAGAGTCATTATGATTTGGAGGTTTATGTACCTAAATATATCTTTTTTACATTCTTACCTAAAAGACAAGACTAACTGCATATTTAAGTAAACAGAGATACATACACATACAGATAAAAATCTTAAGCCTTAGAGGTGAAACCAGTAGAATTTAGTGTTTTCTACCAAAATTTCTACTGTGATCGGGTAAACTTAAAACTAGCAAAATGCTCTCCAAGAAACTCATTTGTGTTTTGAGTCTGCGAGGTATGCATTTGAGCAACCCAAGTACTGTTAATACCCAAGTATTAACACAAAATTTCATATCAAAATAATTTCTGAGTTTGTAGCCTTGAAAACATTAAAGAAAAGGAATCTTATTAGCCTTGCTCAAACCCTTTAATTAATTAATTAGAATCCTCTGACCTTTTGTGAGTAGGCAATTTTATTTAAATATTGGTGATGCAAAAATGAAGTCAAAGTCAAAGTCAAAGTCAGAGAGCTGGGCTGGTGAGATGGCTCAGCAGCGTAAGCGCCTGCCTGACAAGGGTGAGGACCCGAGTTTGACTCCCGGTACCCACAAAGAAAAAAAAAAAAGTCAAAGAGCTTTGCTGGCTCACCTCAGATTTGGCACCAAATAAATATCAGATTATTGGTCAAACATTTTGGTGCCTGGTGTTATAGTGCTCTTTTGAAAGAATTCAAATAAATTTGTGTCCTTATTATTTCCTTTCCTTCATTAATATAGTAAGAGTAACACATCTCAAAGCACACTTCCAAGATAATTTGTATCATTGAAGCAAATATTCATGTGATCTCCCATGTTAAAATCTTATTCAAAAATGGCTATGTTCAATTTTTATAGTCTTTCATATTTCTAACATTGTTAGGTAAATAATTTTGATTGCTGAAATATTCTTCTCTTCAGTTGCTACTCTATCTTTTCAAACCCTATGTTTATTTCCTCTGAGTTTTCAGGCCAATGAAAGAATTTCTTAGATTACTACATTAAGGTATTGATTTTTGTAGAAATAGTCATATATGAGTATAGTCATTTAAAAATTTTAATGTAAGAATCTTGAAATAAATTAATGCTCTGATATGACATTGTAAGGAATAAAATAGATGCATTCACTTAATGTTCACAACCATAAAACAAGCACACTACACATTTGAATTTAACATTTGAACCCAGCATTTTTTTTATTTTTATACTTGATATTATTTATCATTGTCAAAGTGTTTTAGCAATATTGATAAATTTTCAGTTCACCTTAAAATAAAGACTACTATTCTCATCATAAGAAAACTGAAACAGAATTATATTCAATATACTAAGTTAAGTATCCAATATTATATTTGCAATACAAGTTCAATAACACCAATATACTTTTTTCCTTTATGTGAGAATTAAGCACTAAATGCAACACAATATAGTAAATTACGGGCTTGAAAGAGTTAATTCTGCTACTAAATGATGCTTAACCTCAATAAAGATCTAGCTCAAGCCCTCCAAGGTTCAAACTCATGATTTCATTGACTATGTTCTGCTAGGAAGTGAACTAGGGTAGCAAAAAAGATTTCTTAAAATAAAAATTAAAGAACTAAAAAAGAAGAAAAAGAATTATCATATCCCAAAATTAATTTTCTGAAAAGCAAAATTGCTACTGCCTTTGCCTAATTCCTCTGTTTCACAGTTCAACATGACATAAAATTCATGTAAATGTCTATACATAAAAAAGGTTTGGCCTCAACCCCATCAGTTCATACACCCATGTGAATAAAAGGCAACCCAAGTCTACATCCTGGTGAAGACATAACAGGCAAACTGAACAGTTGGAGACAGACATTAGAAAGACTTTTGGGTAGGAGGGCTTGGAAAATCTTAATGTGACTGCCCAGGGACAGATGTATAAAATAACTGCAGAGAGAAAAATAGAAAAATGACTCTGAGAGATTCATGATAATTAAATACTTACTTTGTCATATGTGATTATGAGAAAAATTAATCATGTGAGATCGTTCTGGTTGATGAAAAAGAATATAGGTTCAGGAGACAAATTTATTTAAATTCTGTTTTGGATTCCAAAATATACTAGCTGTGTGACTCTGGCCATTTATGTAATCCTCCACAGCTTTTGTTTTCTCATCTCTAAAATGAAAAAATAATGCCTTGAAATGTTCTGGTGAGAATATATGGAATAATGTCTGTGATCGAGCCTTGTAGAGCACTTCACATATAATACAGTCAACGGAGTAACGGTTCCTTTCTTTCCACCTTTCTTTCATCTTATTACAGATCAGGGGACATACCTGACAATTTTCCTTACTAACTAGCAATCCTACGGTATCCCAGGCAATTCACACATTTTTAGTTTCCCTTAATCCCTTGATCCATCTGTGTAAAAAGGGGCATTGCAAAGCTGCCTGATGATTTGTTCTAATTTGTTTGACTTGTTTTGATGTTCTAAAAAATCCTAGATAACCATTTTTAGAGTTATACCCATATTCCAACATTAAAATAAGGTCATTCCCTTATCTCAGCATTTATGCCCACCATGACCTGTCCCCAACCTTTACACACACACACGCACAAATGAGGACATGACCAAATAGAATTAAGCAGGTAAGAAAACCCCACCCCCATCTTTCCAGACCCTGAACCTCTAAATCCAGGTAAGTACTTTGAGATTGTCCTTAGGCATCCCAGAGACATGTTCAGATCAGTAGAGGCCACCTTAAGCCCAGTGAGAAGAAAATCACTTCTGAAATCTTGCCCTCGCCATGGCTCCAGCCTAACTTTCCATCTACAAAGTGCGGTTCACGCTCTCAAGTACATTTAGCTTCTTTAAAGAGGGAAACATTCAGAAGAAAGAAATAGAACAAAATTGAGTAAAGGAACTTCACTTAAGCTCCCAAACTGACTAATTTGAAAGCATCACAAATGAAATAAGCAAATTAATAGCAGAGTATACACCTGCCCATGGAACTGATTCAATGCTGCCGCAGTGTGAGAAGAAAAGGGAGGAAGAGAAGAAGAATGAAAAAAAACAAGAGAAGAAAGATAAGTAGAAAAATATCAAGGTGAATGAGGAGAAAAGGAAACCTTGATCATGAAGCTCATTGTATTTACTGCAGCAATAACCATTAGGACTGAGGCTAGCAAACCCAGGTTTACACCAACCAATGATATTGGTATTACCCTACAATTTTGGAGAAGTAGTGACTGCTGCTGAGGGCAAGGACCTTCATAAAGGCCCAAGGATCCTGGCACATCAAGCTTAGCAGCTTTTCTGATCAAACCCCATATCCCCAATCTCATTTCTTCCTAGGTAGCCCTGGAATGACTCCTCCTGCGTAGGCTCTATGGTGATATATGCATACAAAAATATTCGGTTTATCTCTAGGTCTCAGAGGATCACTGAACCACCTTGGGATAAACAGCTGTTGAGATCAAGTACAGCTGGCTGGTTTTAGAAGCTGTATTTCACAAGGAACTGGAGCATCTAGAAAAATCCTAGGTATATTCATAAACTGCAATTAACTATTGTCTTCAGGAAACTGGAGTTTGATTAAAGCAATGCAATTTTATTATATATTCTCATGGCTAAGTATTATAAATTTTCTTCTTCCATAGCTAAGACCTTTTCCCTTCTAATGCTTTTTCCTTATAAAATATGCTCATGTAAGTGTTCCTGTTTAGGGCTCTAATTTTAAATATAGTCTCCATGCATCTGCAATGTACATGTAACTACTGGAAAATAAAACATCATGCATATCCATAAAACATTACGTTATATTGCTACAGACCAGCATGAACTCCAAAGTGCCAGTCCTGATGTGAGACCTGAGTCATTCACCTGCCTCTTGATACCTTTGTCAGCAGGTACAGAACAAATGATTTTTGCCAGAGCTCAACTTTTGTGGGATCTCTTAGGCACTTTGAATTGAGAAGCAGGACAGAGAAAGAGTAGCTTGAAAAATGGATCCTTTTCAGGCACAAGGAAACTTGGTTCAATATCTACAACATTATAAACCAAACTCTATTTGGTCCTTACAATTTATTGCCCTGCCCTTCTCCTCTTTGGCACCCCTTCCCCATTAGTACTCCTCCAAAAAAGCAATAAAATCCTAAAAGTGTTCAAGGACTTTGAGCTACATTCTAATCCACAAAAACATACATACAGAAATAAACTTTAGTTCTTTGCCATTTCCTCCACACAGCTTAGTTTCCTAGGTATCTCAAAATAGCTTATTTAATTGAAAGAGAAACTTGTGTAAATCTTATCAACTCGATCAATGATTAGTAACGTAAAACATCCAAATACAGAACAGTTTCATTGTGCACATTTTATTTTGTAGACATTTCCAAAACTTAGTTTTCATTTGAAAAATAACTATCATAATGAAAGGGAACACTGAATACTTCCTTCTAAATGTCTAACAAATATCAGAAAACATTGAGAATTAATAGCTTCAACTTATGCACATATCTTTGGAGCTTTTTGTGAATTTATCTATAATATTTTGCTTTGTCACATGTGGTTATATAAACAGATGGTTTTCTAGGTGAAAATTGATGTCTAAGTCAAAACTGGCTCCACAATGCATTTACAAAAATGCAGTTAGGTGAAGAAAATATTAAACTAATAAGAAACCTGGAAATAATTGGGTGGTTGCATTCAAAAGCCTGATTTTTCCTTTGTTTCTAAAATATGAGAGTTCATATCATACTATATATAGAAATATATCAGTGGTGTTTAAATGCAATGCATGTAAACTTAATGAAAAAGTCTCATTAAAATAGCTTTTAGTGTACTCATGAAGTATTTAAGTCAAAGAACCAAATAAATACGTATCATCTGAGGTTCTAGTTTCCTAAATATAACTTTGAACCTCTAGTGAGCTAGAAATTTATAAATAAATAAGTACCAGGTTAAGTCACTCCATAGAAATCTTAGATCTATGAAACTAATCAGAATTCCCTGGCAGTAGACAAATCAGTGGGGGCAAGTCAGATTTCTACCAGTTCCCTTTTACCTTTTCTCTTTCGTGAAAAACAACACTGATTTATTTGTAGATAAAAGGGAAGTAGTATGTATTAAGGCATCATTCAGCAGAGTTTACATTTACACTTCATAATAACCTATTGATACTATATTTTGTCAGATCATGTTGATGTAAATTTGTGCTAAATTTGACAAATTCTGTCAAGATAGAAAGGAAGTCTGAATTACATGCATCTGCCAGGAAGAAAAATAAATGCAAAAATTGAAATATGTTTTCAAATAAATGCATGAGATTGAATATACATTTCATTTTATAGCCATACGCTTTGCCATCTAACCTTCATTTTGATAAAGATGCACAAATTCTATCAAGATAGTCGTTTCCTTTTGTAGTTGAGATTTATTTGCCATGTTTTTTTTAAAAAAGGAGTCCAGGTGGCTTTTTTAAGGACAAAATATATTTCCCAGTATTCAGATGGCATTCAGGACTTAGGTACCTATGAAGTAACTTTATGATGTGCTAAATCTCTCATGTAACTTTTGGATTTTGTTAGAAATATAAGTATTTTCTCATTTTAAAGATTGCAGTAGTATGCATGTACTAACCCAGAATTAACGGACTTGGAAATAACAATGATTTCAAAAGATATATCAAATTTAATAAATATTGGTTCCATGGTAAATATCAATAAATACAATATTTCTATTTTAAATATTTGCTAAATACAATGTTTACGTGTTTTCTCCTTTGACAAATGTTTGTTAGTCTAATTCTCATATATATTCACTGGTATGTTTAAGGGAATATCATTATGATGCTCTTAATTTCTTACAAAAGAAAAATTAAAAGATAAGTATTTAGACTCAATAAATATATTTTGAAATGATATGCTATGTAATGAAGTATATATACATATGTATAACATTTGTTGTGTTTTGTATTATGATTAAGCATTTTCTCTACCATTTGGTTATTTAGTAGGACTCAGAAGATAATTTGTGAAAGTTTTATCCATTTAATACATGCCTTCATACACAAATGAAATTCATACACAAATAAAATATTGCCTTTTTGAGCAAATCAGGAAGTCAAACAAAATGTCAAAAGGAAATAACTATGACATAAAATTGTCATGTCCCACAAACGAGTCTGTTGAATGAATATATTCTGTATATTCACACCCTAAAATGTTTTTGTGAGACAGTGGCGTTATCTATAACAAATATGTTTTTGAAGAGTAGTCTGTTTAAAAAAATCATTTTAGGTGATACATTGTTATGTATTAATCAGTTACCTACTGGTAGTTTGAATAATGCTACTTGCTTATTGGGAAACAATTGGTAAAATAATTGTACATTCTTCTAATACTAAATTTTAAAAATAATTCACTAGCTTTGACCAAATTATTTTCAAAGTATATACAGAAAGAAAAGACCCAACTTTTTCCTGCCTACATGTGAGAGCTTGTCAGCATTCAGATCCAAGGCCTTTAATCCTAGGCTTTAAATAATTCAGATAACAGTTGATTACTCCACTGCAAGAACTGTTGAGCTCTGCAAAATCTGAGTAACACAATATTTTCTACATTAAAAAGGCAATCTCAAATAATAGGCATCTAAGGACAGCACATTTCTTGAGACCAAACCATGCAGCCTATCTTTGCATTTCTACATAAAGTCTGGCAAATATCAGTGTAGTTTACTACCAAGTAATTCTGCATGCTTGCTTTCATTACCAAGTCATCTAGTTCTACAGCTTAATTTACTCAACTTACAAATCCTTCATCCATACATTTTCTGGGTCTAGAAGCTCCTTTGAATCACAACAACTAAAATGGTTAGTTATGTTACCCAGGAATCCAAAAGTGTACACAAACGAAATTTTAAACTTAAAAGAATACTGCTTTGACATTCACTTCTATTTCTTTAGGAAAATAATTGTTTTTTGTCTTTTGACAACCAAGATTCAATATCTGCTGGCTCCATTCACTTGTAAACATCAGCCATTACAAAAGAGCTTTGCTCACTTGGCGAAATCACAAACTGAGTAATGTGAAACAGACAGAAAAAAAAGATAACAAGAAATATTGGCTTCCAATCCCAAATCAAAAAGTGACAAAATTTTGCCATCAAAAATGTCTAGCTGAGTTCTAAATGGATTAAATTTACCCATAAAGCTGACGTATGTAGCGCTTTACTTTGATGTAAGTGAGTGTCCATATATGTCTGAGCATGTGTTCGTAATTATCATGTAGCCAGATAAATGAAAGGCACACAACTAGGTTACAAACATCAAATAAGCTCTGCAATTATCAAAGTTTAGCAAAGAGCCCACTGACTTTAGAGGTATGAAGCATTTTGAACCATTTTCTTCCCTGCAACTACTCATCACATTCTTCCCCTTAGATCCTTATCTAAACACAGGAATAATCAGTTCCTCTTCACTCTAGCAAGCAAGTTTACTCTTTTCATATATCCAGACTGAAACATCATCAAGTAGAAAATCTACAGATTGCATTCAATATCACCAATAAGTACCACATTTGACTACTGCTCATACCATTTGGAAACCAGTCCTCACATGGTGACTGGCCTGACACCTCATCCATCAGCAGGGTGCCCAGAGCAGAGTGGACAGTCTTCCTTGCACCATCTCCAGAGTGGAGGCCCAGCTGGGAAACAGGCTTCTCTTCCAATAGCAATTAGATAGATCTTTAAGATCAGGCCTTAGCAATATGACCTAAAGCCATCCTTCCTTGCAACAAAGTCTCCAGCATCTTCACAAGGAGAGACTGGGAGTAAGGCAAATGAAGAGAAATCCAGGTCTCCGTGGCCTGATTAAAAACTTTGTTGTGTCAAATAAACTTTGGCCACCGGAGGAAAGTACCCTATGGTTGATCTGGCTTTAGAAAGATCTGTCCAGGGCTTCTCAATCTTCTTTTCACCTCACTCTCTCTCTTTCTTTCCCTCCCTCTCTCTCTCTCTCCCCTCTCTCTCTCCCCTCTTCTCTTGTTTCAAAAGAGGCCTCTGGTCAGCGCTGATTAATAAGTGTTTTTTGTTGTGAAGTGTTGAATAATAGAGGATGGCCGGTGACCCAGTAAAGACTAAACCTTACGCTGGTTTATTGTGGCAAGCTGAGAAAGGGGCTTTAGGCCCGGGACCCCAGGCGCTGACCCGCACACATCCCGCGGATCGCCTATTCATTCTCAAGCCCTACAGTCGCCCAGGCTCCCATTGTTTGCCAAGTAACAATGGAGATTTCGCAGGGAAAGTAAAGCTCTTTTCAGAGTCCTCTCTGATGTTCTGCATTTAGGGAAACACCGACCTCCACTTTTTTCCGCAACATTTTCATTCAAAGCAGTTGAAACGGTCCGTTTTCGGAGAAACTTGTGTGAGTTTGGCCCTTGTTCGCGGAACACCAATGTTAAGCGGAGGCGAGACTAGTGGAAAAAGGAGACCCCAGAGATTTCCCTTTTTTTGTTTTTTTGTTTTTTTGTTTTTTGTTTTTTGTTTTTTTTTTTTTTTTGTTTGTTTGTTTCTTAATGCATTTAGAGGACCGAAGATGCCTGTAGGGAGAAAGGGGAAAGGGGGAGGGGGAAAGAAAAAAAAAAAGAAAGCTCCCCTCTCCGCGAATGCCCGGGCGGCGGGGAGACGAGTGGCCCGGCCCGCGGCCCCTCTCTGCGGGCCGGGAAGTGGCGGGTCCGCCTCGGCCGCGGGCAGGCGAAGCGCAGCGTCGCTGCTAGTTCCCGCTCCCACCTTCTCCGCGCCATTCTCTGCTCCTAGGCTCCCAGAGCCCTTGGCTGCCCGCAGGCTTCAGCGCCTCTGCCCGGGCGCGCTCGGGGGCGACACGGCCGCGCGAGGTCGCGGCGGGCCAGGGCCGATGCCGCGGGGCACCAGGCAGCGTCTGCGTCGCCAAGACTTACTTCTGCTTTGCTTTCCTGTGCCAGGCCAGGGGCAGACTTTCTAATTTCTGTCCTCGCCTGGGAAGCCAGCGCCTTCAGGACTAGCTCTGGGCGAGGGCTGCGGATGGGGACCGCAAGACGAGGCGAGGTCGCACGGAGATTTGGCCGGGCCTGCCCGGGCCTGGGTCGCTCCTGCCGTCTCGCCTCTGCGGCCCGGAGGCGGGCAGTTGGCTGGCACCTCGCGCCGGGACTAGCGGAGCCGACTCGCAGTCCCCAAAGACAGGGACGCCTTGGGTCTGAGGCGCCGACTTCCCCCAAACGCTCGCTAGAGGCCTAGGCGCGCAAAGGAGGGTCGCCGGGCCAGCCAGTCGGGGGTGCAGGCCTGAGGAGGGTGGGTGAACCGGTGGCACCCTATTGCCAAAGCGGCGGAAAGTCGTCTGGCCAGGCGAGGGGGTGTCCAGGGCAGGTGAGGGGCGCGAACCTGCAGAGCTCAGGCCCTGGGAGTGGACGACGTGCAGGCCTGTGCCAGGCAGTCCTCCTCCCGCAGGCCTGGTCCATCCCTCAAGACCGCCTTGACCCGCGGCTCTGGGCTCTTCCCCCCGCCCGCGCACTTGCAACTTCCCAGGGCCCAGGGCCGGAGCTAGAGCGCTGCGCCGGCCCTGGGCCTGGTGGGCGGCTGCCACCACACACTGCACCTGCCGGCCGGTCCGGCCTGCGTCCCGGTGCTCTCCAACCGCGCCTTTGCAGCGCGAGGGGCAGGGAGAGGAAGAGGAGGAGGAAGGGCAGAAAGTAGAGGAGGAGGAGGGCTGCGAACCGAGGACAGCCCAAGGGGAGGAGGGCGCATTGTCTGGCTCCCTCAGTCCAATTGATATGCTAATCTCTTTTCTGATGCCATACAAAGAACACCTTTGCACTTTTAAAAGACTTTTGTGCCCTGGCCACAGAAGTTTATTATGCACTAATTAGCAACAACTTTTGGCAATGAGTTGGGTTACATTTTCATAAGCTACTATCCCAGGCGACGAGGTGCACGGGGTTGTAGGAAGTAAGCTGTTGTGGCAAACGCCTAACCGGGGGCCGGAAAGCAAACGTTCCCTCAGGATCCGGGGCCGAAATTGGAGGCAGGGATCAAGAGCTAAAGGTGTACAGAGAAAGACCTTTTATGAAGGGGACCTTCTACCCGGTCTTGTGGTCCCCATTGCAAGGAGCTGCGCGCAGACCGTGGCTGCGGAGACTTTGCCATCTTTTGGGGGTGGGGATGGGAGGTGAAAGACTGCTGAAAGTTCCAGCGCTCACCTCTGAAAACTCGAGTTTTCTTTAGCGGCTTCCACTCAGAATAAGCCGCGGGCGATGGAGCCGCACCTTAGTAGGAAACTTCCCCTGAAATTCCAGGGCCCCGGAAGCAGAGGCGAAGCTGGCACTGCTAGAGCAGGTGTGTGTGTGTGTGTGTGTGTGTGTGTGTGTGTGTGTGTAGGAGAATGCTGGGTAAAGCGCCCACCCAGGGTGGTCTGAAGTCGTCGCCCCCACAGAGCAAACTCTGACGCTAACCAGAGCAGAGAGCTGCATCTTCCGGGCGGCGGGAGTAAGTGCGCACCGCGTGACCTTGCCTCCCTCAGGCTTGGCAAGTCATTGAGGATCTTAAACATTGAGGATCCCAGTTCAATAAACTGGAAACCGATAGAAGGAGCATCATTGGTGAAAAATAAAGGGCGCGGGGCGGGGGGTGCATTCCTTCTAGTGGAAAAAAAAAAAAAAAAAAGTTGTCCCTCAACGCTAATAAAACCCCGGAGCAGTGAGGCCTTCGGTTTGGGCTCAACCATCGAGACAGTGTTTTGTTTTAAGTAATTCGAGCTTCCAAACTCAGTACTTCGGAATTGTATCACACATACTTGCACACATACAAGTATATTCTATTTTTTAATTCCCCTTTCATTTTTGGTTTTCTGCTTATGGCAAACGACCCCGTTGGAGGTAATGTACGATATTTCAAGCAGATGTTATGTGGGTGCTGGCTGCCTGTTAGTCCTCCTGCGACAGCAGCTACAGCCAAGTGTGGCTTGATATATGCTCAAGGTGAAACATGGCCTTACTCAAACCCTAGGGTGATTTAGGGTATGAAAGAGAACATTCAGAGGCAGGACAGAGTGGCAAGTTATATTGTTCCGCTCCCTTTCGGTGGAACTAAATACCATACTTATATTTATCGGCGATCTTAACGTCTTTGGTATCTAAGTGCAGTGTTTCTGAACAAGCGCTGTTAGAACTAGAAAATGGGGTAGGTGGGAGCCGACTGTCGACTTTACGGAATACTGCTGAAGAGAACACAAAGGTAACTAAGATATTAATGATATTGGACCCCATGGTGTCCTAGACAAGAGGCTCCAGGACAAGAAAATACTCAGAAAAGTCTCTTTAGCAGTAGCCTGGCTGGAGCGAGGGAAGAGATGGGTGGTGAGCCTGGAGAAGAGAAGGTTTCTCTGTTGTCACCCTTGGCCCCTTCATTGAGGAGGAACAATGGCTTGGCCTGGGGTTCTTTCAGAAAGAGAAACTGTGGGAAGGCAGAGTTGCTCTTTGTGCCCCAGCCCATTTAGCGGAGGGGGAGCCATACATATGCCCCCTACCACCGCAACCGGGCCGTGTCTGTGAGATCAGGACCCCTCAGAGACTCGCTGAGAGCTAGAAAAGGCGCCGGGCAGATAGTCCCCAAAGGCCCACTCAAGCGGCGGGAAGAAACCCGAGTAAAACCGAGCGACCTTAGAATTCTCCAGGGGCTGGGGGCGGGGGGAAGAAAAACACACTCACAGGTCCTGTCCGTGTCTTCATCCCACCATCCCAACGTCTGATCAGAGCTGGTTCTGCTTAGCATCTATTTCAGATTAAGGATGTATTTATTTATTTATTTATTTATTTATTTATTTATTTATTAAATCTTCCCATACCAGGAAAAGACTTAATTCCCTTCCCAGGGAAAGGGTTGATAAAAAAGGCTCCATTTTAAAGCAATGAGGAATCATATGACTGTGACCTTGACGTGTGAAAGGGGGGAGGGGTGGGTAGATCTGGGCCCAAACCCTACACCTCTGCCTATCTGGGATGTTCTAGGTCCTAGCTAAGAACATCAGCAGGAAGAAGGATTTATTTTCAAAGGTTACTGTTAGCAGTTCATTCGCTAAAGTTAGGAATTCGCTATTTTTATATTATGTGAAATTCATGATTTAATTATATTCCAAAAACAAATTAAGGACAGGCCTTCTTCGCAAATTGGAGGCAGCTAAATGCTCTTTTGTGCCTGCCGCCCTCGGGTTGTTAAAGAGGCTGCTGATGCATGAGAAGTAAGTGACTGATTTAACTCATTGGGATGCAGGAAGCGACCTGCCCTCTTTGAGAGAGAGAGAGAGCGAGAGAAGAGAGAGGGAGGGGAAGGGGGAGAGAGAGAGAGAGAGAGAGAGAGAGAGAGAGAGAGAGAGAGAACACAGAGGGAGGGAGGGAAACCAAACCCCTGCTTTACTGCCTTGAAAGCTTCTGAATTTCAAGCAGAAATTAGAAGGAGCCCCGTAAGGCAATGAGCGTCTTTCCTTGGGCTGCGTGTACAGAGCGTAGACAATGAAAATCTCCATCCCCCTCCCCCATCCCCGCTAGACTGCAAGATTTTTGTTTCCGTTCCTTCTCAACAGTGGACAATAATGTAGAATCAAATATATAGAGAAGTGTAGGTATTAAAAAACAACAACAACCACCAACAACAAACCAACCAACCAACCAAACGCACTGAGACGCGGATTACCCAAGCGCACGCTGGTTGTAAGTACTCCTTTCCTGCTTTATCTGGGCTTGGTGTCGCTGGATGGGCTGAGAGCGTTCGCATTGTGAGTAGGGTCGCTGCTCGTGTTTTGCTGTTTTTATTCACAGGCGCTTTCTTGAAGCTTGCACTTTTCGCACGCGAGCGCTAGTGTTTCGCCCGTTGTGGGCATGTTGGACCGGGCGGTACTTGCCTAGGATGCGGTGACTTGGAGCGGCGGGAGGGGGGCGGAGGCCGGTACCGAATCTCGAAGGCTTCCCGCGCAGCCAGCACCTTTAAGAGCCGACGGCTCAGCTCCTCCTGGCTGCAAGGTTGGTTCCTGGCACTGGATGGAAATCAGGTCACCGAGATCCCTAAGCTCCCAGGCTGCCAGAGGCGCAGGGGAGATGGTATGGAATTAGAAGGAGGAATCTCAGGAGCAGGGAGGGGATCTGAGTCGCCCCTGACCTAGAATGGAGCCCTCGGCAGTCCCTGGCCCTGTCCTTTACTTTTCGGGACTTAGTCCTGCTGGGGTTAACTACCTCGGTAGTTACACCGTGCCTGCGGTGTGTCTTCTATCTACATCTCAAATAAAAAACGTTCTTGTGATGAGGGCCTAGGGAGAATGGGAGAGAGTGTGCACGTACCTGAGAATGCCCAGGAGGTAGAAATTGTGGCTCTGGGAAGGTATTTTTTTTGGCCTCTTGAAAATGTGCAAGAATTCCGCGGGCCCACGCTTTCTTTGTGTGGCGGGCAGCGCCAAGCGCTTTGTGCTTCACAAGGAGAAAATGGCGAGTCCTATTGTGTTTAGGCCATTTTCTTCCGGTACAAGCATTTCCCAAGTTCTAAATACTTTTTTGGAAAGTAGCCTTCTCCTGCCCGAAAAAGTGCGAATCGCTAAGGCTTGGTTCGGTGGACTGGTGTAGGTACCGACCTCCGTTTGAAACTAAGAGTCTGTTTTTTTGCTGTTAGGGCGCTTGTATCAGAACAAAAATTTGTGCAGCGCGGTGCCCTCCAAAAGATCCACAGAGGCTCCCCGGGGTTTCGGAAAATACATGTTTATCTGTGTATGTTTATGTACACATACACAAACAACATCCCTGTCCTGATAACCTGAAGAGGAAGACAAAACACACACAAAAAATTAAAATTTGGTATGGAAAAGAGAAATGCCCCCCTTTCTCCTTTCACTCCCTGGATGAAACCCCAGGACAGGTTAAATGCTATTCTCTTGGGTCAGTCTTTTGTTTTGTAAACCTAAGATGAAATATTATTTTAGATAGAGGAATTATTAAATAGTCTTAGCCACTGGAGTATATGCCTTGATTGCTTTGCTCGAAAAGTATAGGGTGTCATGGAGTGATCCAGTTTGACGGTCTTAGTGCTTCTGTGTGTGTGTGTGTGTGTGTGTGTGTATTAGCTATATCTATATTGTCTGTAGTTGTCTGTAGCTGTATGTATAATGGAGAGAGGAAGATGCTTGAGAAGGTTATTGTTTGGGTCTCTTTTTTCTTCATATGTCAGTTTTGTAAAAATTTTCTGTACTTGCAAAAGTGAACAAGGATGCCTGTACAAGAATGTCTCCTTGCATTTTGACTGCTGAGGGAGCAAGGGAGGGAGGGAGGAAGGAAGGGAGGAAGAGAAAGAGAGAGAGAGAGAAAAATTTAAGGTTTACCGATATTATTTTCTATCTACTACAGTACTTTGACCCTCGCATAGGTTGATGATTTTGTCAATTTAAAAATAATGAAACGCAATGAAAACTTTCTCTTTCTGCTTTCTGTATCTTTTGGTGGCAAATACAGAAAAAAATGATAGTTTGGTTGAGGAAGACAACTTAAGGCTATAGACTTTTTCCTCCTTTGACATTATAAAATCTGAGGGAATTATAATTGTGCAGAAGCACTGTGACTTTCATTTTTCAAAATGCACCAGTAGTGTGTCTCCCTTCATGTAGCTCAAGACCATGGACAGCGAACTAATATTAAATCATCAAGTGAGAAGGGCTCCAGTAAAATTTTGTGAGAGCAGAATGTAAGTTTACATTCAAAACATGTTCGAAGCAAAGACAAACTTTATAATTTTTAAGATGAATTAGATCCCTTTAGAACATGGCATTTCAAACTTATTCTACCAAGTTTCAAAGAAATAATTTGTGTGTTCAGGATTTACCTTGTCTCAAATAGTACATGTTGTTTATCCAATTAAAATAAGATGAAGTCTACCTTTTGTTATTGGTAAATAACACATTTAAATGCATCATTTTACATATGGACTGTTTCAAGGCTTTGAAGCAGAGTGGAGATAGAGAAATTTTACTATTTTAGGCTGGCATTAACTGAATGACACTAGAGCAAATTAAATTGATTTTTATCAGTGACTGAATTTTTTAATCCATAGAATTGGAAAAATTAAATGCCACTTTGATAGACAGGGATAATATGAATGGAGATATAATCCAACTACTCCTTTTACTGGTTAGACACTGTAGTCTATAACTGACGGTGCAATGTTGTAGACAAATGTTCATTTTATTTGCAAGAAAGTTACAGGTTTTTCTCGTATATTTTGATTCAATATGGGACACAGGATTTGTTCAATGGGGCTCACTGCTAGATATCAATTTATTTTGCTTTGAACATTGTTTGAATCATCTTTATTCCTTTTTCAGAAGGAAAATTAATTTAAAGCCATTTCTTTTATGGGTTATATAATGCATTCAAAATTGTTCATTTAAATTTCCAATTTCATGTTCCTTTGGCTCATTTCATAACCTCACTTCAGTGTGACCTGTAAAGGCCTGGCAAATCATATAAAGCAAAAATAATATACATGCTAGAGAAATTAAAATTGTTTATAGTTAAGAGTAGACAACATCAATTTAAAGTGATTGACATTTAGAAAGACATTCTTGATATTTATCCATCATACTTAGCTATAGAATTCTTTGAATTGCAGGTTTCTAAACTTAGATGCTAGATGTGTTTTGAACACACACACATTTTTTTAATCAACATCTTCAAATTACTTGAAAAGAATGTGCAATGGCGTTTTGTGGTGTCCTGATCAGGACCATGGTGAGGTCCCGTGGTTCATAGAAAGGTGGCCCAGGGCTCTGGCTGGGACGCAGACCTAGGTTAGAAGATAGTTATTGTTTAGGATACCACATTTTTCGGGGACAGCATTCCTGATAAGATTAAGCATAAATCTAGACATTGGCCTGTGGAAAGGGTGGCATCAATGTTCACAAGAGAAGATACTTGCGCACACAATTAAAAGGAGGTCTCTTATCTGGAACTTGATTTCTGTCTTGCCTAACGTGCTTATTTTGCTGTTAACCAAGCAAGGGTGAGTGAATAAGAATAGCCCAAGAGCTTAGACGTGGTTTCTAGATGAGGTGTGGGAGAGTGGTGGGCTCTCTCCATTTTAGGGTGGCACATCTGAGAATGGTGACTTCCGCTTGCTCTGAAGGAGCCTGGGCAACCAGGAGAGGAATATGAGGGGATGTGGGGAAGGCATCTTGGGGGTTGTCTTTGGGCCACTGTGCTAGCACCAAGGGGAGCCTAAGCAAGGGCAAGGCACTTGCCCTTTGCTGTACCCTGGCACAGCTCTTAGGGGCTGAGAGCCTTCTGCGGCTCTTTGGTTTCAAGGACACAGCGAGCTGCTCAGGACTTTGGGAGCCAACATCTGTCTGACTGGTGACGTCAGCAGCCCGTGTAATCCTCTTGTGCTGAAGGCAGATGCCTTATTTGTTTGGCTGGAGCGAGCCATTAATCCCTAATTCTGGATCAGCAAGCGAGGGGGAAAGACCGGACGTCTCCGACCCAGCCCCCTCCCCACCCCCACCCCCTACCCTAAAAGCACCTTATACCACCGGAGCCGCTCAGCCTCCTCTTTCCTCCGGGAACGCGCTGAGGAGCGATTGAAAACGCTTTGGTTCTCTGCAGGTTTGAGCAGGGCTAGCAGGTCTTTCTCCTTTGGATTTCTAAGGTTATGTGTATATGTAATTCTTTCATCGATCCTTTCGATTTTCTTGCTGGGACTCGCCGATCTTGCAGTTTTCAGGGTTCTAAGCCAAGAAGGGGTGGAGATTGGAGAATGTGGGTAAGACGTGATCTTAAGGAGGGCGCGAGACTGGGGAGAAGGGCCGCGGGATGCGCAAATGGCTGAGACCACACGGGTGGACCGTCCGCACGCGTTTGCACTGCTGTGGCTCCGGAAATCACTCCTGAGGATACGGCGGTGTCCCTGACGCTCGGCCCCCTCCTCACCGCTTCCTCAGCCTGGACCTGTGCTGGCAGCTACCGTGCTGTCCTCTAGGCTACGGCCCGGGACTCCGCGCACGGTGGGTTCGTCTCGGCACCCAGCTGAAGCTCGGGGACCGAGATCAGGACCAGCCAACCGGGTCCTGTCCTCGCCTCACCCTTTTTCCCTTGCTTGGTCCCTCCCTCCTTGTGTCCCTTCTCCACAGACTCCCCCCTCTCCCTCTCGCTTCTCTAATTGTATGGTTTGACTCTCTCTTTCAGGGGCGCCTTCTAGGGTCTCCGCGCAACAGCGGCTCTGGACACTCTCTCCATTCCTCGGACGCAGCGGGAGCGGGCCTTTCCCTCCGGCCCACCGCGCCGTAGGGGACGCAATGAAAAGAGCTGCTGCACCGGCCGCTTCTGCCCGCAGCGCACAGGGCTCCGCCTGTAGAGGTCAACTCCCCTCACCCCTTCCTTCTTCCTGTCTGCACTCCCTCCGCGGGCCCAAGCACTTTCAGCCTCAGATCCCTTGCCTCAGTCTGAGGAGTGCGCGTCTGCTGCGCTGCTTTTAGCCGAATCCCCCGGTCCGGCCCAGGCCCATGGTCGTACTCCGGTGCGGTGGGGAAGCTTTAGGAGCAGGCTTTTCTCTATGCAGCAAAATCTTACCCAGACAGATGGGCCGCCCAGCTCTCCGGGGACCAGGCAGGTGCGGTTGAGTTAATTTTTCCGCATTACAAAGAAAGATGACCCAGAGAGCCCTTGGATTCTCATCTTTTCCCAAAATTTCCTTACCAAAACTGCGGCAACATGTCAGAAGACCCCAAGAGGAGGCATGTCCGTGTGTTACTCGTACATACACACGCGCATGTTTGTTTTTTTCCTTTTACATGCTAGATTTCTTCCTCAGAAGCAGGAAATGATTGACGAAGTTTCCTGCAACGAATCATGAGATGGCCAGGTCCTTAAAATCTGCCATTCCTTACAAGTGCCTTAGGAAGGATTCAGGGTGAAGTGACTCGGATAATTGCCTTCAGTAAAATAACACGATTACAAAATTATATCTCTACTGAGGGGCAATTAACTTCGATCCATGCCATCATTTGAAAATTAAATTTATAGGCGAATGTATGTTTTTAGGTGTACTGTAAATGGCATGCAGATATATGCATATGTGTACGCAGGCACATGAATCCTCTACACTTCCACCCGACAGACTAATTAACAACGGCTCTGGCAGATGTGGCTGTAGGCGAGCTAAGACGGGCGGGCTTGTGAGTTACGACTTTGGGAGTAGGGACCCAGAGCCCCCGGGAGGGGGAAGGGCAAGAAAAGAAGTGTGGTAGTTGCAGCGGGTCAGTCACTTTCCGGATCAAGAACGGAGACTCTGCCCTCCGTGTTCACAGCGGACCTTGATTTAATGTCATACAATTAAGGCACGCGGTGAATGCCAAGAGCGGAGCCTAAGGCTGCATCTAAAGAACTCTAGAGCGTTTCAGAGGCAGAATGGGGGAAAGACTATTGCAGGGGAGTTTGGAGGTAGCATGAAACCACCCTTTGTCACTAAAGATCGCCACAGTGATTTCAGAACTAAGCTGGTGTTTCGAAGTGAAAGAGACGCACTTTTTACTAAAAGCCTCGGAAATCTGCAGGCAAATTCCCAAGGTGGATTTTAAGAGTTTCGTTGACAGCTGTCAGGACAGCAGTGGGTTCCCATTTGTGCAAATATTCTACAGAAGTGAAGCGTTTAGAAAGACCTTGTTTTTCAAAACAGGAGTCTACAATCTGGGTCAGATTGGGGGTAACAAAATAGAAGAGAGGGGAGTATAGCATAAATTATGGCGCCATAACTACATTGAGCAAGAAATCTAAAATCGTTTAACTCCGGAGTGAAGATGTAAACGACACCCCCCACTATCTGGCCTTGACTTCTCCCTTTCTCTTTGCAGTCTGGAATCCGCCTCCTTAGCCTTAACACGCCAGGATAGCTTCCTTGTTTGGTGCAGTCACAATGGCCAAAATCAGTCAAAAGAGGAGAATAGGGTGAAAGGGCCAGTTCAGAAACTTTAGAAGGACACGGTAAATTATTTGGAAGCCAGTAAAGTAGACTGTGTTAAGGTAGTAGTTCCACACCACGGCCTTGGAGCCAAAGGAAAACCTACGCTGAAAAATCGAGCCTTGATAGATGTCTTTGTTCTGCCTTGGCCTGCAGGGGCTGGGAACAAAGGAGTAGGGCTTCTAGGACGTTCCAGAGTGGCCGCGCCCTCCACGCCTGGCGCTGTCCGTGGTGCTGACCCTCTACTCTCTCCATAATTCAACCAGAGAAGCAATAGGTCTCACCTCCACCCAAAAGAATTAACAAGATGTTAGGTAACTTACGAAATAAAAATGAAAAAGAGGGAAAGGTCACATATAGCGAAACAATGTTTTACCGAAATAGTACACTCTAGCTACTGCCACACTTGACTGGTACTTTTCCATCTTTGGTAGGTACTCATCTTCAGACAGTGTGTGTATATTGGAACACAATTTCAGTTACTTTAGGCTGAAACCTAAATATAAACAATAAACAATGTGTCAGTCCTGCAAGAAAGAGATAGAATGAAGCCTTTTTATTATTATTATTTTCCTTCTTAAACCATCTCCCTTAAAACCCAGAAACAAGATCCTCAGCTGCGGATCTTAGTGCTGACGTAGTTATCAAAGAGGCTCAAAACAGGCTCCAGTGTGAACTTTAAGATTTACCAGGAAGGAATGAGTGAGTAGGTGAGACCTGCAGTAGCCAACGCAGCCTGAAACCAAGATCCAAGCTCACAGCAGGACAACCTTCCCAGGTGGGCCCAGGAGGCTAAGCTGCACAGAGAGCTTGCGTGCACCCGTGCACCGGGACTCTGCTCAGCGCATCTCCGCCAGCGGGAGGCACTGCAACATCAGAAGGCCTAAAACCCGCACTGCGGGAAAATCAGCCACAGCAGCATCCTCCTGTTAGTCCCGGCGGACAGGAAATAGGCAGAATGGCTTAGTAAATCCCGTGCAATGAAGCTTTGCTGTAGTACTTGAGTAGTCGAAGGTCGGATGTGTAGGTATTGATATTTTCAACATATCTTTAAAATTCTCAGCATATTTCATCACCCTTAGATATTGAGAGTATTAATATAAATAATAAAATTTAAGTGCCCTAATTAATGAACCAAAATGGGAAGGAAAAGAAAGAAATGGGAAATAAATGTGTAGCTAGTCTGGATTCACAAAAGAAATCGCCATGTCTTTTTTGTGTTAGTTTATAAAGTCGCAAACATAAACCGTGTTAAAATTAATAACAGATAAAACAATACAGATCTTTTCATCCAGATGTAGAAATGGGTCATACATTGACAATAGCCTAAAAGAGATGTTTTCATTACATTTGTTGTTTTACACCTGAATGATGAAGATACATGAAATGATTCAGGAAATGAAAGCAGCCAAGCATAATATATTCAGCAGTCTATTTCTTTGCCCCGACCCTTAAGGCAGATTTTATTTCCCTCTCATTTTAAAGCTATGAGTTAGATCTTCTGTTTCAATAATTATTTAGGTTTATATTTAATTTTATACAACTTGAGAAGGAATAGGTAAAGCACGTTGGGGAGAAAAAGCCACTGAAAAAATTTAAAAAAGAAAGAAAAGTGGTGGGATTATTCCTCTTCTGCCAATTTAAAGCAGGCATTGGAAATTGAAATGGATTAAAGCAGCACAGGTTATCACAGAGGACTCCACTTCCTTCCAGCATTCATTCAATTCCCTTGATGTCCTGCATCCACTCCCCATGTGAATTTCACAAAGCGAGGATCTAAGGCTGAAAAATATTTCTGCTTGCATTCTGTTATAAATCATATAAGATAATAAAAACACACTTAATGCTCCTCACCCCAATCTTACCTGTTTAAGACTGTCCTAAACTCTAGATTTAAAAATGTTATCACTTTAAAATTTACTTTCTAAGGGGGAATGGAATATATGATATGAGCGTTACTGCTTAAATTAGGGAACAAACACACAGTTTAGTAATTTAGCTGCCAAAATTAAATCCAGAGTGGTTATTGATCCATAATGTCTCAAGATTTTAAGGCTATTTTCAGTTTCTTTCAAAAATAATCATACAGTTTAATGCCCATTACAAATTTTCCCTGCTATGAAATGTTATGCTCAGCAGTTTTGCAATAAAACAACCCAAGCTTCACAATTGGAGAACTTCTGCACAGCGTGCTGTAGGAGTCCTTTGACAATCACAACTTTCATCTAGAGGTCTGAAATTAAAGCTTCTCGGAATAATTTAGGAACAGCTTGACCCGTTGAGATACTCAACGACAACCCATTCGGGAAATACGTGGTATATTTCCTTCCTGGGAACATGATCTAGCGCAGTGCATCAGGAGGTACCTGGTGTCAACAATACCAGAGCGCCCTCTGCTGCCCATATAAAGGCAGGACACCAGTTACAAAAGCCAGATGGCACCAAGTCTCAATGAATGGAGGAAACCTTAAGCTCTTAAGAACATTTAATCTGTGAAATTTAAAAGCTCTCGTCATATTCTGCCTCTGAAAAGACCTCCTGAGTTTTATTTTAAGCACTTCTTGGGTGATTGCCTTCTACTCTGTAGGATAGTGAAAAGTCAGTCATCTGAAATTTACGACGTCATTTCTGTATTAGTATTTTATGCCTTTTCTTTCCCAAATTTTATTTGGAAACATAAAATTGCAAATCACAGTGAAAAACCTCTGTGCTAGGAGTTGAATGGAAAAAAATTTTCCTAGTTTTTCCATACCTAATTAAAATAAAGATACAAAGCATAGATTGTTTAATTATTTTAAAACTATTATTTCAAAAAATCAAGGAAGTCCTGATGTAAAGAATTGTTCTTGTTGTTTTGTTTTGATAATTAACTGACATTTTGCTCCGGCTTTAAATTTGGGAATAAAATAGTTGTGTTTAAGGAAGAAGATGAGAAATTTCCATCATCCTTATATATAATTTTTGCCCTGGAAACCTTCCTAATTTATATCCATACTCAGCTTGCAAAGAATTCATCAGCAAAGAACCCACTTTGTATAGAAATAATCAGAGATGTAGATACGGTGGCAGTATGTGCAAACCCATAAGAAGTGTTATTTGCATTAAAATGAGTTTTTCAGTATTGAAAAATTTATTCTCAAATGAAAAGAAGAATTACTAAAAGGTTACAACCCTTTTTAATTTTTATGTATTATAGGGTTTATATTGATTAAAATAATGTACAGCTGTATTAATTCAACATTGTAAATTTTTAAATTACAGCTTATTTCAGAACACACATCATTGCATGAAGACTGTCATTGACTATATCAGAGCTAATGTAATAAAATGCTTTTATTAATTATGTGCTTGTTCAATAAATCTTATAAAATAAAATTCTGTTTATTTTATGATGTCAGAATGAAATAGCTGTTTAATATCACTTATTTTAATCCTAGCTTCTAAATGAATTTCCACAAGGATATTAAACTATAAAGTTGCTGGCAATATTGAGCTAAAATTAACAATTATTTGACTTTACAATTTTCTGGGATAGAACAAAAATCTTGATTAAATATTAAAGCAACTTAAATATTTGACCAAATATGTCAAATTCTCTATAACCACACATACATTTGCCTTCTGAAATCTACTTTTTTAAAGAACGCATTTGCAAGTTCATGGTCTAATAATAAATGAAACAGAGAAAATTGCTAAAACTTTTATGTTTTTATTTCAGGCAATCTTTTATAAAATATAGTATTTCACTTTTCTTAGATTAATTTTTTTCTAAATAAATTTATGTTTACCCTGGATACAATAAACACAGTAACACAAATTTATGATATATTCTTAACAGTTCTGATAAGTTTGAAAATAACTTCTAAATAAATAAAATGATTAATATGTATTAAGAATGCTTATTATTTTAAAAACCATTTGCTCTGTTCTAAAAGAAGGAATCAAAGCAAGCAAACAAGAAATAAAACAAAGAAAGAAACTAAAAAGAAACAAGAGCTTTTAAGATGTCCAACGAATGCTGCCCAAAGTGAAAGCATCCTCAGTATTTACCAATCAAATTTGTATTTAAGATTTTTTAACCTTTCTTTATTTTATGTTTATGCAAGGACAACACAACTGTAACTGAAACATTCCTCTTAATCTCCTCTGCCTATTTAGAACATCTGCTTCTACAGGGGTGATATTCATAGGAACAGTATATTTATGGTAAGCACAAATATAACACAAGCAACTAATTATTAAAGCTTTTACTTAAGAATTAACCACAATTATTGTGTACTTTCTGAGATGAAATTAATATAGAATATAATATTTGTGGAACACACGCACATGTGAACATACACACAACCGCACACACATGCACACACACACACATACATTTGCTCTAATTGTAGACTTCAGATTAGAGGGAATGGGCTTTAAAACATTCAGTATCTTTTTATCATGTGTTCAAATTCAACTATCATTGCATTTTTCGACAACTGCTGTTAAATAACTAGTATCATATAGAAATATGGCTAAATAGGAATTGAAAATATAATGCTTAACACATAACATGAAGATGTCAAGAAATTGGAATTGATTATCTTTAAAATAGAAGGTTGGTGGTTTCAAATTGCAGGGAAAATATTTATATTGAAGAACAATTAAAGAAGTTAAAACCTAGCTGTTGTTAGCAGATAGCAAAATAAGTTGAAATGAGAATAAATTAAGTTGTTGAAATTTATGTAGAAAAAAACTAAGAAAATAATTGACTTCAATTTTGTTTTTGATATTCTAGTAGAAGATGCTGTGTTGATGCAACAAAATCTTTGGAATTATTAAATATTAGTTAAAAGACTGTTTCTTCATTGGAATGTTTTCCAAGTTTGGTCTTGCTGAGGTAAAGAAAGACAGAGAACATACTGGAAATCAAATTATCAAAATACTGATTTTATCATTCAACTCTTACCCTATAGATTTGAGAGAATTTTGATTTTCCATTCCGAATTGTTGGTCATACTCTTCTTAATTATAAAAATATATTTAAATGCAATTCTATACATAGTATAAATGCTAAGATTACTACACTTATAGCATATGTTGGGTAAAGTATCTTCCTCTGTCAATTTGTTTAAATAAAAAAATTCAGTGATATATGAAATAAAAATGCCATTTAGAAAATTGTTCTTTACTGATTTTAATGTTCTAAGTAGGTGTCATCATGATATATTTTTAGACAGGATCCTTAATTTGAACTCAATCACAATGCTTCTTAGGAATTCACAATACTGAAGGTTAATGTAAGGAGTATGAGTCCCATGTAAGGTGATAACTGAGAGCCTTGGACAAGGTCATTTCAAAGGTTACAAAGTTTAAGCTGCTATGAAAGTGTTAGGTGGAGAAATGTATTCTCTTGCCCAGAGCTATGTAGTGTCAATTTTCCAGTTCAGAGGAACTTCTCTCTTCCCAGGGCATCCTTGGTCTGACTTTCTCCTCTCAGTTGTCGGAACTAAGCTATGGTAATTGTCTTTTAATTGTCCTGACAGTACCAGGTAAGTAGACTGGCTGCAAGAATTCCAAGAATAGATTATTCAGTACCTGATTTTTACAAGCCAATATTTTTGAAAGGGATTTTAATTTTACAAAAGTATTATTTTTACCTAACTTTTCAATTCAGAAGGGGCAAATATGTATAAAAACCTACTGAGCATCAGGACGCTGTTAGTTGGGTAAGGAAAAGAGGGTTATGGTGTATGTATGAAATATCTATCTCAATGATTGTGTTTAACATTTAAAACAAGGTTGTGAAAAAATAAAACCAACTTTAGCTGTAGCTTGGAACCATCCCTTCTGAAGTTACCTTACTATCAAGATAATCTACTTGATGAAATTACATGGTACAAGAGGATTATTAAAAATCATTAAAAATGGCTGATAAAATGAGAGACTGCTCTTCATACTCCAGCTGTTATTAGAATAAATTTCTGCAATAATTAACATTTTCTAAATGCCCTTTCAGTGAATAAAATATTTTTGCATTATCTTCCTCTCCCCCCTTCTTTCTTTTTTTCCACTTCATTGATAGTGGTACTCAGTATGGTAAGTGATTAGATCAATAACACTGAACATATCAATCAGTCTTAGAGGCAAAGCTCAAATCTATAGACAGAAAATATATATGAACTTGAATTGATTTTTATTTTAACATCTTGTGGCTATGGCTAATACCCAAACTTCCTAAGATTTCCAAACATAAATTTGCTACTCCTTTTATTCATTGTGTGCATGCTTACGAAGTGTCCAGCCCCTTTCCATATGTGGAATATTTTAAGATAAATGCAAAAGATGTGATTTCTATTGTGACAGAGCTAAATTTTCTACCAGTGTTAAATTTTCTGCCTCTTGAACTTACTTTTTATAATTTAAATTCTTCTTCTTTTTTTTTTTTTTTTTTTTTTTTTTTTGTGGGTACCGGAGGTCGAACTCAGGACCTCGCACCTGCAAGCAGGCGCTTGTGCCGCTGAGTGATATCACGGGCCCTTTTTTCCTTTGTATGTGGGTACCAGGAGTTGAACTAAGGACCTTGCACTTGCCAGGCAGGCGTTTATGCCACTGAGCCATCTCACCGGCCCAATTTAAATTCTTTTATCTTTTTAAGTGTTTCCATACTAACAATTGGAGTATTTCCTGAGTGTGGTAAGAAAAGATTTGCATTTTGCTTTTCTAGGATAAACAAGACCACTATATTACATTTTCCCACTTCTCTACCACTTATATAGCAATGAATGTTTTTTGTTATCCTCTTTCAAAAGAGTTGAAAAAATATTGATATAAGCTGATTTATATTGATATAAGCTGGTTGGCCATACAGTAAATTGAGACTTTGTCTCTTTTGTGGTTTCTAGTCTTTGTACTTACTGATGTAAGCATTTACTTACATTTTGTCATGCATTTTGACTTCCATGTAATTTGTACCATGTAAGTGCTCATCAATACTCTGTAATTTGGTTCTTATCCTTCCTTTATACATGGTTTTGGTCAGCTGTAACTTTGTTACTTTCATTTTTCCCTTTTCTTGTTTGTTTGCTTGCTTTTCCACCTATTTTAACAAGTTATTTCTTCAATTATCAAAATTCCTTTCAATTTATTTCCTATTTTCTATAGGGCTTTTAAATAACTAACTTAGACTAACCAAATGGTCAATTGGTTTTACTAAATAAAGTAGCAGTGCATACCAAATCTAATGTAGTTACTAAAATGGTCAAAATAACTAGACCAACCTTTTCATGACTTCATCATTTCATTTACAATTAGCATTAAATCAACTGTTGACTCAAATATCTGATCCAAAATACTCCCACAGATGTTACTTTCAGACTCTTCATTATACCACATAACTAACTGTGAATATTTTAGATTTATGGCTCCTGAAAAAGTAGTCATATCTCCCTAATTTATTGCACAATTGTTGGCCACCATCTTGATCACTATCAAAATGGTCAGAGGTGTCAGATTTTCCAAGGCAGTGATGGCACCACGTATACCAAAGGGGTATGTAAGTTGCTGTAAGTTCTGATTATTTAACTCATCAAAACCTATGAGGGTAAGGATTTCTACAACTCTGGAACATATCTGGCATAATAGTAAATATGTAGTTTATATGTGTGCTGACAATGTAGTCTGAGAATCTATATTTTAGATGTAATTCTTACTTTAATAAGTTGAATAATTTCGATTACTTTCTTTCTTTCATTGAATATTAGTTCTATGTGAACTGGATTAGCGATATTCAATAATATGTAATAAGTGTTACTTGGGGAATTAGTTTGTAAATTTAGGTTTTCAGTCCCATCCTCTAAAGTTCAGTTCACCAGGTCTGGGACACATTTAAATGAGCAACATAACTGGTTCCGAAGCAATTGGTCTATATCTTGAAAAACTATGGATCAACTCTCCAAATGTGTTTCTAGGTCTCAGCTTTTTAGCTATAAATTAAAGAAAATTAATAATTCTAAGATAATGAATTTTATCACTAGATAAGCAGGCCCAAAAAAATTGATATTTTCAGCAAGTCTTAGTTTTGATATGGATAGTGTGTAAGTTTGAATTCTCCAAGAAATAAATGTCAAATTCCGGTTAAATTTGCACTCACTCACGGTATTATGGGATATTTCTCTGTGAGAAAATGAGGGGGCCAAGCAGTCTGGGACAGCTGTCAGACAGCAAAAGAGGTCTGATTTCTAATGAAAGTGAGAGATAGGAAAGGTGGGGTACAAGGGTCTTCAACAAACACATAGTCCAAGGAAGTTTTGGCAAGGTCACCAGGAAGTCCTTCAGCCAACACTGACTGTCAGAGGAGTCCTAGATCTTACAAGAATATGTCCATTATCTCTACCATAATTAGTCATAAGTTAGAGGAAGCTCATGGGAAACTTGGCCTCTCAACAAATGTAATCATGGATTTTAGAGCACAGGAGGTTAGGCCCTTAGTTAATTATATTCCCTGCAGGCAAACATCTATGACTTATATTTTCATGACCATTACAGAAAGGCAAACCACTGTTATTATCAGAATCAGTTATAGGGAAATTTAACAGAGATTTGTCAGTCATTACTTGAAAAAAATAAACCCAGATTTTATAAGAATGAGATCAGCTAGACAATTCAAGAGGTATAGAATAATTTCTTTGTTCTCAAAATGTAGTTAGGATGGGCTAGGTCACTCTACAATAATGAACTAGCCATTAGTCCCACTGGTTTAAAACAAAACCAAAAGAAAAAAATATTGGTATCTTGCTCATGCTGTATGCTAGTTTAAGTTGGAGAGGGACCCTGTTTGTTCTAATATTCCAGAAGGCCAAATGACTAATCCTTTACTATCTATAAATGCCAGTATTTCAAATACGTGATCTGTGATCTCCAACAATATATTAGGAAATAAAAAGCCAAATGCTTTGACCCAGAAGTATGAGCAAATGTTTTGTCCCAGAAATAAATATATGTTTGTTTATATCTATCTATTTGTATACTTGTTTATGCACATCTATCTCTATCTATCTATCTATATCTATCACCTATCATCTATCTATTTATCTATCTACTAGAAGTAGTTACACAACCCTGCAAAATTTAAAATTGTACATGTTTCTCAAGGTTGACAGTGACAGATACTGTGAATAGTGATACTGACCAAAATAAGATTTCTTGCAAACAGTACCACCTGTGGTAGGTGGCATTTAGGAGGCCTGGCATTTAGGTATCATCTCTCAGGGCCCTGGAATTTAGGTATCAAATGTAAGTGAAATAGACTTCACATGCTCTTTGCATTTTTTAAATGCAGTGAAGTATGGCAGACAGGGCTTAAACAAAGAATAAGGAAATCTTTTTAAAAATAGGCTCTTTCTTTGAATTGCTATATGATTTTGAAATTCAACTGACCCTTCTGAACCCTTGTTTTCTTATTTGAAAAATGAAAGGGTGGAATTAGATATCCAAATTATATTTCAGAATCCAATCAATTCTAATAATAGTCACATTAATAGCAGTGGAAATACAGTAATATCATAGTATATGTTCAGAGGAAAGCTCTGCATGTTTTTCTTCACATGTAGCAAACTGGTAACATTGCTGTAAGACTGGATTCTAGTGGTCATTTGTTTCCAAGTTATCCATGGAGTTTGTGAATAAAGGTCTCCTTGGGAAGTCTAGGAGAACATGCTCAGAATGTGTGCACTGCAGCCTCATCCTTTGAATGAGACACATTCTACTCAGCTCTTCACAAGTTTCCAGCAGGATCAAGCCCAATACAACCAACTCATAAATGTTGCTTTGAAATCTCTCCACTCACCCCCACTCCACTCCAGCTCCCTGGACTCAATCTCCGAACAAATTACCTGCTGACAAAAGTTATTGCCTTAATCAGTACTTCCTCAAGTGAAGCTAGGCTAACAGAGCAAAGTAATCTCTGTCAAACAAGAGCTACAGGATCGAAGATGACAAGAAACTTAAGTGCTTTTAGGTTCAGCCTTACCCCAGTGTACGTCTTCCCTGTCAGGTCAGTTCCTACTTCTCAAAAGTTAGAAAGACTCCTTCCTAGGGATAGTTGCACCTTCTTTAGCTACTACATAGACTGAAATCAACAGTTGGTGTCATGCAAATATGGAAAGCCCAAAAGGTAAGGCAGCCTCCAATTAAGAACTCTGAAAAACTCCAAAGCTCCTGCTCAGTTTTCCGTCTCTGTGACTATGATGGGAGGGGTCGGGGTAAAAAGCAGTGAAAAGGATCCAGATGCTTGCAATGCCACAGTACAACTCTGTATTCTTCACGTGTTAATTTAATAAATACTGATGTGTATCACTGAGGAAAAGAATAAAACCCTCCTAAAAATATAGATATCTATATATTCAATAAGTAATTATATAAATCCAGCACTGGAAAAATAATTGTTGTCTAAATATACAACATAATATTACAATACATTAAGATATAAATTAAAATATTAAAATATATGTAAAATCACATAACATATATGCACAAACACATACATATACTGAAATATTATAGAGACATAAATACTAGCCTTAAAGTATAGCACATATTTGTGAAGCTTCTTAACAAGCAGGGTCACAGTCAAACACAAAAACTGAGATATTCTTTCCCGTCATCTCTGACCAATCACCTTGAGACATAAATTATGCTGCTAAGCCCATACTTCAGGAAACAGTAACAATGACAGCATGCAAGCTACACTGAGGAAAAGTAAGAAAAACTGAAGTAACTTCAGAGGGAATGCAGAGACATATCACTTGCAAAAGACTGAAGAAGTGCAGGAAATCCAACCCTGACTCCAAATGGATTAGCCTCCATTTAGATAGATGTGCATGAAATTTAATAAATGATTTTTTATTTATCCAGGGAGGCCTTCATTAACAATGGATTTATTTAATGCAGTGGGACTATGTTTTTAATAAATCAGACTACGATCAGCAGATTTGATATTAATTGGGTCTTATTGGAAAGCTATACATACTTCTTTAGCATTTGATTTATAAATATAAACCATGGTATAAGTGCTATATAATTTAATGCATAATAAAATATCAGAGTACAGCAAACTTTTACATGTGTAAGTTCAGGAGGTTTTATTAGCCTTCACTGAGAAGATTAATACACAACAGTTGCTTATTGAAAGAGTTATATTTTGTTTAAAATTTTCAGCAATTTCTCAGGACATGTGATGTCAGGATTAGAAAAGGAGACACATGTAGATTCTTCAGAATGATTTGCAGCTCTTTAAGAATTAGTGTATGTGAGTTCATCATTATACACTCACATATAATAGCAGCAAAAACAGGAATATAAACCCAAAGAATATTATTTTTAATAATCTTTCCTGCCGTTCATTTTCTTACTTCCATTGAGATGAGAATAATGGGTAATCTGATTCAAATCTATTTACATGTTTAATTCAATGATATATGGTAATTAGTTCAAAAACTAAGAAACTAGCTCCCATGTGACTTATAAATGTTTATTCTTATATGTTTCTACACGACAACTCCCATTGGTGCTTGTGTAGTCCCAGTGTGTAAGCAATGTAGGTATGAACATTACGTTAATTCTGAGACTGAAAAACTAAAATATGCTACACAAATAAATTAATAATGATATAATCTAATCATCAATAAACTGTGTCCTCTAACAAATATAATTTTAAAACTCTATGAAGTAGTAAGATCCATTAACAGTTTTCAATCCTGCTGTTTTTGATAGTCAGCTCTCAGCAGTTTGTCCATCAGACAGAGGCTAAAGACGCCAGCAATCGTATAATCACCAGGGTTGCCTTCAGTGGTGATTCCGACACAGTTCGCTTGAGTTCCTTCTAATCACAATAACATTAAACTTTATTTGCCTACCACTTACTAGTTTTCAGCACATTTTCTCACTTGGGACTTCCAAGCTTCACAACTATGCTGTGAAGTATCATTCTTGCATTATGCAGAGTAGGAAATGGTAGTATAGAAAAGTGGTAAGAAGCTAAGGAACAAGGCAGTGGCAAAGTAGAATGGACGCTCTTGTATTTCAATGCACTTTCCTCTCCTTGAACTATGCTAAATTGGAGTTTCTCATTGGTATTACTCCAGCTACTCACCAACCTCCACTTTCCAAGAGACAACAAAATAGCATGTTCATAACTGTCCTTGCATATTGGCTTCTGTGTTTGTGAGACAAGATCTCATCTTTAGTTTTGATCAGGTGTTGAATGCTATGTGTGATATGGAAAGCAATCGCCATAAGAACTCCTCAAAAATATAATTGAGTCTCCTTAGAGTGCAATTATATTTTAGAAGCGTCTCTGCACATTTCTCTGAAAGGAATACTAATGAGTAGCATATGAACACCTTTCACCCATAGGCACAGATTTTCTTTGCTATTTTAAAGATCATTTTTGGGGTCATAGGAAAATGAAATGCAGTGAAAGGGAGACTCAGAAATATTCAGGGAGTAAGTGCTTGGACTCTTCATTTAGTTTCATGATGAAGTCATCAGGCAATAACAAAAGAAACGCCTCAACCATTATCCTCCAATAGTCACATTCTTTGGTGTATGATTGAAAATACAGTGACCAACACTGCTCATAAAATATCACACTTCAATCCATGACTCATCAGCTTTTGCTTCAGAGTAGTATTTTTATTTAGGCCTAGTTGCTGAGGTCTAAATAATGGTAATTAATAATGGTAATTAATTCAATAACTAAGAAACCAGCTTCCATGTGACTTATAAATGTTTATTCTTATATGTTTCTGTGCAACAACTCACATTGGTGCTTGTGTGACACTTTATCTTGTGTGACACTTATGTTTCACTGCTTGATGCAGTGCAGAGTGGGCAGTAATTAATATTAATAAATTGGCACAAAAATAAATTGACTGTCTGTCCTAGGCCTACATGTCTTGTTGTGAGACCTGCAGCTGGCTTACAGACAGGTTAATCTTTAAGCCAATGGCCAGAATCGAGACTAGCAAATGGTCTGTGAAGTTCTGGTGCCTCAAAGCAAGATGACACAGCAGCTGAGGACTTGACTCATGCAAATTCCTTCTAGATCAGTAGTTGTACTTAGCAGACAATCAGGTTACTAGTTAACTGTGATCTGTTCCTGTGTGCTTTTCCAAAAATGCATTGTTCCTCAATCCTTGAACCTTGACCATGTCAGCAGTTCACCCCATCACTTCCTGCAGCCACCAGCATAGCCCCCGATGAAGCTGTGCACCTAGAAAAGGCTAAGGACACTGTGCCTGGTGGTCTTAGTCCTTATTGGGTTTTGACCATCCCAGTGCCCCTTGTAACTAAAAAATATGTATCTTGTCTGTGTTTTATTCTGTTGTCATATCTCTGAGCAGGAGGTCGGTGGTCCTAGGCCAGGGCCCCGATACTTAGAACATTTTTTAAAGTTGCATATATTAGAGTAATGATCACAAAGTCACATCTACAAATAAAAGTAGATGCTAAGGCATTGGGGGTTGGTATATTTTTAAACATAGATTAGAACACATAGCTATCGTTGTGAAGCAAATTCTATCTGGCTTCATTGAAGTATGCTCTATTGATCTTGCTATTGAATTTTGATTTCTCTCTTCTGTTCACCCAAAATGCATTTCTTCCTTCCTGTCTGCCTATCTGCAGCCTATCATTCCATCAATACCCTGATCAAATTCATTTCTACAATGCTGCACTGTCCAGACTGCATATTAACCTTTTCAGAACTGTAAGTTTTCGAGCTAATACAATGGATTCTACCACGTAGAATATTGTAAACATGTGTTTCTACATACGTGCTTAACATACTTCTGTGAACAATGTAAGTAAACAAAGAGCACTCACTGAATTCTTCCAAAGATGGACAAAAAAATACTAGGTATGGTTAATTTACAGCCTTTATTTTGCTTGTGGTTAAATCTGAAGCATCATAAGAATCAGTTATTATTGATTTATTATTTGAAAGCAAATGATTTGGGGTCCAAGAGGCTTATGAAATGTTCCTGCCATGACTGGGAAACAATATTATAGAATAACTGTGTATAAAATATCTTCCCCCTCATCTCCAAAATATCTGTTTACTTTCCAGAGAAAGCTTACTAAGTACTTGCTAAGGGAATCCTCCCATCATAACTCAGCATCTTCCAAGACACATGCAGACCCACGGAATCTTTCTTTTGCAGAACATGGAAAGAGTATGTGATGTTTGGGTTTGTAAACCTAGGCTTACTTCCTACCTCATAATTTATTAACGGCATGAGCTTGAACTACTTACTTGACATCTCTGGCTCTCAAAAGAAACTCCTATTTAGTCTGTGAGAATGGAATGAGATCATCTGTGTAAACATCTAGCACTGTGCCAGGCACACAGTGAATCTCAAATAAATGCTTTCATGTTCCAGTCTCACTCCTCCCCCTTTTCCTCACACCTCTTTCCCTAGCTTTACTCTCCTTATCTCAAAATTTAAATTAATTTTATTTTTCCTTCACCCCAAATCCTGCTCAGGTAGGGTGAGAGTGTGTATGTCAAGGAAGGGGACATGGCTGGGAGATTACAGAAAGTTTTATAGGAGTTCTGCCAGTGGCTATTTCACTCAGATGTCAACCTGAGCTTGGTTTGATAAAAGTACAAACAATGCTTTGCAAAAAAGCCTACTGCTGGCAACTGCCCCAAGGTTGAGACTCTTAAGACTTCCACGTGAAAAAGAAATAGAGGTTCTATATTTGTCACCTCTACCCCCTCAATAATGGCATTGAAAGCCAAAGAAGCCAGTATGAGCATATTAAGCTTTTAGAACAGTTAGACAAAAACCTTCTACAACTACAGTATATCTAAAAGGAGAAAATGCCATTCCCAGGGGCTGAACAAGATATAAAAGACTCAGAAAGTAGAGCAGAGATTAAAGGGTCTATGATGCACAGTGGACAAATGTTCTCACACCCTATAAAAGAAACAAAATTAGAAATTTAATGTGGCTTGAGACCTGATTCAAGCAATGTAGCTGAAGTCAAAATCTTAAAACAGGTACAGAAAAAACACGGAGTCTGAAGATCACTGAAACCTGTTATTTTGTATCTGATAAATTATTTCTAGATTACTCAGGTGACTTAGGAAATACAGAGTTAAGTCCTCACATCCAGGATAAAGGGAAATTTCACTCTATTTCATATACTGTTTTCAGTGAGCCTGGAATAGCTAGTATTTATTGTTACCAAGGACCAGTGAGTTCTTTAAGCATATACATATATTAATTTATTTATTCATGACAATAACTCTCAGAGGTTGCACAAACATGTTTATAGCAGCACTGTTTATAAAAGTTAAATCTTGGAAACAGCCCAAATACCTATCAAATGATGAATGGATAAAGAAGATGTGGAATTTTTATACAATGGAGTACTATCAGCCATAAAAAATGGATAAACTTGAGACATTTATAGCTAAATGGATGGACCTTGAGACCATACTGTTAAGTAAAATAAATAGAACACACATATGTAAATATTGCATTATTTCTCTGGTGTGAGAAATCAAAAGTGTAAATAAGGACCAGAATGTATACTAGATATTATGAAATAGGAAGAAAATTCTCAATTAGGAAGGAGAACAAGAAGGGGGGATGGGGAAAGGAAGGAGGGGAAAGGAAGGAAGGGAAAGGAAAAATATCAGAATAACTCTCAGAGATTTATACTCTTTGAAATTTTTCCTGTTTTATTGGAAAAAGAGGCATAATGTATACTTAACTTTTCCAGGGTCACTCATTTAGTGATTGGTTAGGCTGGAATTTAAATTCAGACATCTAGTTAGATAGAAAATAATAGAACTGATGGACAACTGGCTTACATTTTGTTCTTCATTATTCTATTTGATCATGGGCTAAAATCCCTTAATAAATCTGTCAATATATTTTTTTCTTTCTCTGAAACATTTTTTTTAAATATTTTATCCTTGTAAAGCTTTATGATTATTTGTTTTATGTTTCTCTCATTAGGTTGGGAACACCACCAATAGCTTGTATGTATTTTGTTCTAAAACACTAAATGAGTGCATACTCAGACTAAGTAGGTACTATTTCTACATGTCTATTAACATTTAAAATAAAAATTATACTATTTAAAGTTGGTATTGTGGCAGCAATTGTCAATAATCTTACTTTATCTAGTCTCCTAGTGTCTCAAAGACAAGACAGATAATCTAGCATGTGTCTGTATCCTTCTGCCCTTACTAGGAATGGCCATATGATTTGCCCAGTGTAGGTAGCAAAGTAGTACAGGCATCAAAATGCCCTGCCACACTGCCTAGTGGTCTGACTTCATCAAGAGGCCGCTGGGGAGGTAGTGCAAGTTCCCTGCTACCATTCCTCCCAAAGCAGGTGTTAGAGACCTGGGAGCAGAAACAGAGCTGTGAAGATGATGGAAATATTCTTACAAGTTGTTTGTTTCCTCCAGGGATAAACCTTTAACTGTGCCAAGGAAATATTGGAAACTAATAGTCAGAGAAAATGTGTGGTGAATAAAAGCTACCCCCAAATTATCATAAGTCGAAGATCCTAACAACACAGTCCACACTTTTGAAGATGCACATAGCCGTGGCCAGTGTTGGGTGTATGTCCTACTCTCTTCCGTGTGCATGAACAAGAAAGCTCATATGGCATTATTTGTGCTAGAAAAAAAGTTGGAAATAAATTAAATGACCATCAGCAGGAAAGTGTATACATTGTGGAATATTTATTCACACTGAAAATAATATATATGTACACATATTGGCACGCATGAATCTCAAAAACAATGTTTTATTGACAAGCAAATTGTAAAAGAGTACATACAGTATTTATATGAATGTTAAGACACTGTGAAACTATATTGTGAATACATTTATATGTAATAAGGTTATGAATAATTGCATGGATATGACATAAAGCAACTCTGGAGAATGGTTGTCTCTAGGAGAAAAGAGAACAGGGGAGTTAACTTATAAAGGGTACAAATGCACTTGATTATGCTTTTTATTTAAGTCATGTGGAAGGTACATCAATGTTCACCCTATTAGTTTTTACATACTTTAGGATAACTTAAGTAAGTCTTTCTAAAGTAAAAGACACTATTACCAATATGGTTTACAGTATTAAGATTAGCAACTAAAAATACTAAGTTTTTAAAACAAACACAGTGCGCCTAGTCTGCCACAGAGGAAGTGTTCAATAAAGGAGTACAGAATAAACATTGTAACAAATATATTTCCCTTCACATTCAAATATGTTCAAACAAATTGAATGTTGGAAGTACATTTGGGTCCAGAAAATGCCCTTGGCAATGTTGTGCGAAAATTGTAGTCAACAGCATGCAATTATCAAGATAGCCATTTCTTTAACTCTAGAATTTCTGACACAAAGGCAACTTAAAATTTGGGAGGAGATCCCAAAAAGAAGCATAAGACTGAATTGTCTAGAGAAGCCTGAAGTGCTCCTCCCCTGCTTGTAATTAATTGCAGCTAATTTTAGTCCGCTCAGTGCCAGTATATATTGTGGCAAGAAAATGAGCTCTATAGTTTTATTTTGCTTTCTGTTTTGCTGGTTTTTTTCTTTAATTATCTTTTGAAAGTGCATCTTTGGTCCTAGGCTAACTGGAAAAGCACATTTTTAACTTTCGTACAAGGAGATGCTTAAGCTTTTGGTCTCCCTAGGGACAAGTCAGCACCAAGTAAGATGTTCTGCTGGAATCCAAGGCATATTAAACTTCAGCTTTCATTTGGGTTAAACACTTGTCAACTTCCTGATGAGATGTAATTATAGAAATTTTAGGAAGGAAGGACTTGAGAGGAGCTTTCAAATGATTTTACTACTTAATATCTTCTCAACAATATCTTTTTAAACAAGAAGTCCATGATGAGCACCTACATTAAAATAAATTCTTCACACACTACATTTTCTTTAGTTCTCCATCACCCAGACAAAGATGTAGAGAAAGCATGCCATGGAATCTTTATTTTCATAAAGGGCTTATTACACTTTAATCAAAAGAGAGATTTGAAAAATATTTATAGTCCTTAGCCTTGGAATATTTTTTAAATACTAAGAGAAATATTTTCTAAATTTAAAAAGTATGTAACTCCAATGAATTCAGCAACCAGACCAATAAATTCTGAATTTCTCATCCTGGATGTGGAATTATATTTTCTCACAATTCTACAGATTACATTAGCCCTTTGATATTCAAGTTAATCATTTAATAATGTCTCGTATATCTTTGCTATATCACTTGTTACATTTCTTTGAGGTTCTTCTGTGGTCTTGAAATCTCTTTTAGTTCCTACTGCCTAAGGAAGTAGGAATATTGACATATTTGAGATATTACTAGGTCTAAATAACCAATTAATATTTTCTACAAGAAAACATGGTGGGAAATTGCCAGTGGATGCTTTATCTTTTGAAATATAAAATAGCCAGATCAATTAAAATAAAATTACAATGCTGTTTGTTTATGGTCACAAAATGCCTGGAAGCCTCGGAAAAAAAGTAAAAGTCTTCGTAAATATTTATCAAGTAAAATAAGTTATAAATTTCTAACAACCTTGAAATGTTGCAGGTAAACGTACTTGAGGATAAATGTCTGAAGCATAATTAATAGAGATGTTGAATCAAGTCTTAAACAAAACCTATAGAAGCCCTTGAGATACCTTGGAAGATGAAAATCAGAGTTGAACATTTTTATCTCCATTTACAAAGCATACAATATTTGCCATAAAATATGTAGTTAATTACTAAATTTATCATAGACACAAAAGAATGAATATGTACAATTTTAAGAATACATTAAATATACTACTATGTATCTCCCATCCTTAACCTAGATAGGTTACTATACCTGTAACAAACAGACATCACCAGTACTCAAACAGCTGAAAATTCTTCCTCAATACCATTCTTCCTTCCAAGTCACAGGGAGCCACCATCCCATCTTTTGTGTCAATCATTCCTCTATTTTCCTCCATAATTCTACCTTTTATATGTGTATCCCCAAGTAGTAAACTGCTTAGTTTTAAAATAGTGAGTAGCAAGTTCAAATCTAACTGTGTAAGGCAAAGGTAGTATTAACACTATCAGATGGAGGATTTCAGAAAAAGAAACTGTCCTGAGACTGAAAATATGGTTTCAAGACAATTTACAAGAAGCCCTTTTGAAGAAATCAGTGACCAAGATCACAGGTGAGTCCTAGGTCACACAAGACTCACAACAGAGGGAATCCGGCAGGGCTGAAGTGTGCACCAGGTTTCAGGTATCAGTCAGGAACACAAACTGCACTGGACTTTCTGTTTCTAAGCCTGCCAGGGTCCATCTCTTAGGAGAAATCTAAATCAAATTACTTTGAATGATGTGAAGGTCCAGTAAGCAAATAAGAAAGAACAGCAACTTCATAAAGAAGTTCAACAAGATCCTGATGCAGATAAGGATCTTGGCCTAGCTCACTGGGCATTCTGTCTGCAGGCTGTGAAGAGAGTACAGAGATGCCCCATGATGGGGGGACTCACCCTCATCTCAGGGCCTCTACATTGTGTATACCTAAGATCTGGTTGTCCCTCTTCTCCATTCTCTTGGAAATTATTTTTCCACTGAATCCTGTTTTGGATATCTCCTTTCCTGTATCAATTGAACTACACTTGTTTGCTTTTTCTCATACTTAGAGTTGTATATCTTACGCTAGTTTCCTGAGAAATTGTTGATGAGAAATTTTAATCAGATCCTAGACTTTGAAAATGTCTATACTTTCATGCTGACATTCAGCTGAGTAGAGAATCTAAGTTGGGAGTAGGATTCCCATGAAATTTTGAAGATATTGTTCCATTATTTCTGTGCTTTATATGTTGTTGAATAACTCAAAATTATTTTATTTTTTATTTTCTGTATTGACTTTTTTATATTAAAGAAAAAAAGCAATAAAAGCAATGATAAAAAATTTCAAAACAAGATAATAGGACATTAACAATTGTTAATATAGTCTGCATTGTTATGTTCAAAGTAGTTGCTCCTATTACAAGATATAGGCATAAAAAATTGATCAAACCATATAGGCACAAACATTTCTTTTCAATGAACTAATAGAAATTAGTAGTATAACTAACTTAACTATCATTTATTTATTTATTTATTTTTCCTTTTCCCTTTCTTCTTTTCTCCTTTCCCCCATCCCAGTTTCTCTTTCCTTTTGAACAGTTTTTCCCCATTTCACAATATCTATTGTACATTTTGGATCTCATTTACTATTTCCCATTCTTACACTACGGAGACAATATGATGTTTATACATGTGAGTCTGATTTATTTCATTTATTAGTATGGTCTCTAGTTGCATCCATTTACCTATAAAAGCCGTGAGTTTATCCTTCTTTATAGCTGAGTAGTACTCCATTGTATAAAAATACCACATAGTTTGCATCCACTCCTTGGTTGATGGGCATTTGGGTTGTTTCCAAGATTTAGCTATTATAAATCATGATGTTATAAACATGGGTGCACACATATGACCGTATGATGTTTTTAATTCTTCTGGGAAAATACCCAGAGGGGAATAGCTGGATTGAATGGGACCTCTATCCTAGGTTTTTGAGGAATCTCCACACTGATTTCCACTGTGGCTGTACCAGTCTACACTCCCATCAACAGTGGAGAAGTGTTCATTTTTCCCTACAACCCCATCAGCATTTGTTATTCATTGATTTCTTGATAATAGCAAATCTTTCTGGAGTGAGATGGAATCTCAGTGTTGTTTTAATTTGCATTTCTCGAAAGACTGATGATGTTGAACATTTTTTCATATATTTATTTGCCATTTGTATTTCTTCATCTGAGAAGTGCATATTCATCTCAGATGTCCATTTTTGGATTGGATCTTTGAATTTGGGAGGCCAGATTTTATCAATTCTTTATATGTTCTAGGTAGAAGTCCTTTGTCTGAGGGATAGTTGGTTAAAATGTTTTCCCACTCTGTGGGTTTTCTTTTCACTCTGTTGGTGATTTCTCTTGATGTGAAAAAGTTTTTTAATAAGATGAGATCCCGGTTGTTGATTCTTTGATGTATTACCCATGCAGTTTGGGCTTTGTTCATTAAGTCTCTGCCTAAACCTATGTTTTCAAGATTTCTACCTACTTTCTCTTACAGTAGATTTAGTGTTTCTGTTTTGATCCATTTTGAGTTTAGTTTAGTACATGGTGATAGACATGGGTCTAGTTTTAGTATTTGGCATCTAGAAAGCCAGTTTTTCCAGCACCATTTATTAAAGAGGCTATCTTTATTCCAGTGAACACGTTTGGCCCCTTTGTCAAATATAAGGTGACTGAGTGTGTTTGGAGTTGTGTCTGCATCTTCTAATCTGTTCCACTGATCCTCAGGTCTGATTTTTTTTTTGCTAGTACTATGCTGATTTTATCACAGTAGCTTTGTAGTATAATTTCAACTCAAGGATTGTGATGCTTCCTACCATGCCTTTGTTGCCCAGGATTGTCTTTGCTATTCTAGGATTCTTCTGGTTCCAAATGAATTTTAGGAATGTTTTCTCTAGATCTGTGAGGTATGCTAGTGGTTTTTGATTGAGATCATCTTATAACAGTTTTGGGAGTATGGCCATTTTCACTATGTTGGTTTTTCCTACCCAAGAGCAAGGGATATCTTTCCATTTTCTGACATCTTCTTTGATCTCCTTTTTCAGAGCACTGTAATTTTCAGTGTATAAATCTTTCACTTCATTTCTTAGATTGATTCCTAAGTATTTCATTTTTTTGGATGTTATTATGAATGGTATAGTTTCCTTAATTTTTCTCTCAGTGAATTTATTGTTTGTGTATAGGAATGCTATTGATTTTCGAGTGTTGACTTTGTATCCAACTATGCTACTGAATTTGGTTATTAATTATAGGAGTCTTTTGGTAGAGTTTTTGGGGTCTTCTAGGTAGAGTATCACGTCATCCATGAATAATGATAGTTTAACTTCTTCCTTTCCTATCCTTATTCCTTTTAATTATGTGTCTTGTCTAATTGTTCTGGCTAATGTTTCCAGAACAATATTGCATAGGAGTGGTGATAGTGGACATCCTTGTCTTATTCCTGATTTTAGAGTGAAAGCTTTCAGGTTTGTCCATTTAGGAATGATGTTGGCTTTTTGTTTGTCATAGATGGCTTTCATCAGATTGAAGTAAAGACCATCTATTCCAATTTTCTGTAGGGTTTTTTTTTTTATCACGAATGAGTATTGGAATTTGTCAAAAGCTTTTTCTGCATCTATTGAGTTGATGTGATTTTTGTCTTTGGCTCTATTTATATGGTGTATTACATTTATTGATTTGCACATGTTGAACCATCCCTGTATTCCCGGGATGAATCCCACTTGGTTATAGGGCATAATCATTTTGATGATTTTCTGCATTCTGTTTGCAAGTATTTTATTGAGGATTTTTACATATATGTTCATTAGGGAGAAGAGCCTGTAGTACTCTTTTTTGGTTGGGTGTTTCTCTGGTTTTGGTATCAGGGTAATACTTGCCTCCAGGAATGAGTTAGGGAGTACTGCATCCCTTTCAATTTCATTAAAGAGTTTAATGAGCATTGGCATTAAATGTTCTCTAAATTTCTTGTAGAATTCAGCCATGAATCCATCAAGACCTGGGCTTTTTTTTTTTGTTGGTAACTTTTTAATTACATTTTCAATCTCATTCACTGATATTGGGTTATTCAAAATTTTTATATCTTCTTGATTCAGCTTTGGTAATTCATATGTGTCCAGGAATCTGTCCACTTCTTCTGTGTTTTTCATCCTATGAGAGTAAAGATTTTTGAGGTAGATATTGATGATCTTCTGAGTTTCCAGGATCTGTAGTGATTTCACCCTTTTCATCCTTCAATGCATGAGTTTGAATCTTTTCTTTCCTTTTGATAAGGTTGGCCAAGGGTTTATCAATTTTATTTATTCTTTCAAAGAACCAGCTCTTTGATTCATTTGTTCTTTGTACTGTTTTCTTTGTCTCCATTGTGTTAATTTCTGCTCTGATCTTTATAATTTCCTCCCTTGTATTGTCTTCGGGCTTGTCTTGCTCTTCCTTTTCTAGAAGCTTGAGGTGCAGCATTAGGTTGTTCATTTGTGCTCATTCTCTTTTCCTGATATGAGAATTCACCACTATAAATTTCCCTCTTAGGACTGCTTTCATTGTACCCCATAAGTTGCATTATGTTGTACCTGCCTTCTCGATTAGTTGTACATATTATTTAATTTCTTCATTAATTTCATCTGTGACCCATTAGTTGTTTAGGAGAGTGTTATTTAATTTCCTTGTGTTTATGGATTTTTGTAGTTTCTTTTGCCATTAATTTCCAATTTCATTGCATTATGGTCAGATAATATGCATGGGATAATTTTAATTCCTTTGCATTTACTTAAGCATGTTCTGTGGGCTAGTATATGGTCTATTTTAGAGAACGTCCCATGTGCAGCTGAGAAGACTGTGTATTCTGATGTTGTTGGGTGGAACACTCTGTGAACATCTACTAGGTCCATTTGTTCACAGGTTTGGTTCAGTTCTGTTATTTCTTTGCTGATATTTTATCTAGTTGATCTATCTCTTTGTGACAATGTGGTGTTAAGTTTCCACACTACAATTGTGTTATTGCTTATTTGATTTTTCATGTCTATTTATAATTGTCTTATATAGTTGGGTGATCTCATATTTTGTGCATACATATTTATGATTGTTATCTCTTCCTCTTGAATTGTTCCTCTAACAAGTATGTAGTGCCCTTCTTTACCGCTTTTGCTCATTCTTGGTTTGAAGTTCACATTGTCTGCAAACAGAATAGCTACCTCTGGTTTTTTCTGAGTTCCTGTTGCATGGAAGATTGTTTTCCATCCTTTGACTTTCAGGCTATGAGGGGTTTTTTTAGTTAAATGTGTTTCTTATATACAACATATTGTAGGATCTTGTTTCTTGATCCATTCTGCCAATCTGCTTCTTTTGATTGGTGATTTGAGGCCATTTACACTGATGGTTATAACTGATATGTATTGGCTTATCTTTCTCATGTTATTTTCCTGCTGTTGGTTCCCTGCTTTTCCTCTCTGTTTAATTGCTTGCCCTGCCTGGTGATTTCCTTCTGTTGTTGTTCTTGGAATTATGGTCATTTGTATCTCTGCCTGGAGTACCTTTCAGTACCCTTTGTAGGGTTGGTTTGGTGGTCATGAATTTCTTTAGTTGTTCTTTGTCATGGAAGTATCTTATTTCTCCATTAATTTTAAAAAATAATTTTGCAGGATACATCAATCTGAGTTGGAAGTCATTTTTTTTTTTCAGGACTTGACGTACTTCATACCAAGCTGTTCTTGACTTGAGGGTTTGTGTTGAGAAGTCTGCTGTGATTCTGATGGGCTTTCCTTTATAGGTGACCTGTTTCTTTTCTCTAACAGCTTTTAATATTCTGTTCTTGTGCTGAATTTCTGGAATCTTGATTATTATATGGCTTGATGTAGTTTTATTTTGGTCATGGCTGTTTGGAGTTCTATATGCTTCATTTATTTACATGTCAAATTCTTTATCCATACTTGGGAAATTTTCTGCCATTGTTTCTGTGAAGAGTTTTTTTTTCTTTCTATGGAATTTGCTCTGTCTCCAGCTTTCTCATTAACCCCATCAATCTTATTATTCTTTGCATCATCTTGTAGCTGTTCGATTGATTTTTCATAGTCTCTTGCTATTTTTAAGATATCTTTCTTTTCATGATCGCTGCAATTCTGTCTTCAAGATCTGAAATTCTATCTCTCCTTCATTCAATCTGTTGCATATGCTTTCAATGGAGGCTTTAATCTCTTGGATTTCTGTTTCATGGATTCCATTTCTTTCCTATGTTGGGCATTTCTTTGTTTCCATAATTTTTCTAAGCTCATTTATTCTTTTATCTGTGTCTTCTCTAATGTCTTTGATTTTAAGCATCAATTCTTTTTGTACCTGAGAGATTATTTTCTCTGTAGCCTTTTCCACTTGTTTTTTCACTTCTGTTGATATCATTTTAGAAAGTTCCAGTGTTTGACTTCCAATTTCATCTATCTCATTGAGTTCCAGGCTTTCCCTAGGTGGGCTGGGGGTCTGGGGTTGTATTTTGCTTCAATGTCTTGTCATTTTCTATTATTTATTCATTTATTTATTTTGTTTTCTATTACCTGTATGCAGTGATTTTCCCATTACTGGAGTGGTTTTTACCCTTCTGTGGGGGGTACGGGGGTAGGATGGATAAGGGACAGGATAAAGTGATGAATGAGGTCAAATATAGTAGAGTCAAGGCTGGAGGTCAAAGGATGATCATCCGAGTTTTGGGAAGCTGGAGGACAGAAGAGGGAAACAATAAAATAGGATGTGAAGGAGTAATCAGAAAGGGAAGAGATGATGTTTATTCACTTCAAAGTTTAAATTCAAGAAGTAGTTGAGGAAAGAGAGAAAGAGGATCAATAGAAGAAAACAAAAAAGAAAGGTAAAAAATCTAAACAGTGAAACAAAGGAGGAAGAAAGAGAAGGGGAATGAAAAAGTAAAAAAGAAAAGAATGAAAAAAAGAGAGAGATCAGAGAAATAAAACAAAAAAAGCCCCAAAACAAAAATAACCACAAAATACAAAACAAAACAAGAAGATATCCAACCAGACAGGAAAGGGATAGCCAATCAGACAAACAAGGGAGAATAAAAGTAGTAAAATGCCTCTGGTGTTTACAGTTCTGTGATAGTGTCCATGTTTAATCCCAGAAATGTGCTGGGTATGGAGCTGATCTTGGTCTCTGGATGTGGGGGACTGGGACTGATCTTCTGTTGGTGGAGCTCTCCAGAGCCCAACTGCTGGCTCCTTGCTGCTGTTTCAGATACTTCTATGTTGCTAGTCTCACTGATTATTCTGCCCTCAAAAGCGTGTGTGCACCCATGCACCCTGGCAGGCTCTCCTGCGGGGGATGGGGAGGTTCTGGTCAGTCTGCCCACCAAAGGCTGACTTTTTCTCTGTCTAGAAACTTGTAGAACCTTCTTTCCTCTCACTGTTGTAAATGTTTGCAGCAATGGTCTTTGATGTGGATCAAGTTCACTCAAATTTTCAAATTGTAGTATTTTAGGTGCTTGGTAGACCTTTTCAAACTGTCCATTTATCTCTCAGGCCTAGGATATTTTACATTTTTTCTATACCCTTTCCTTTTGGATTTGCTATTATTTTGATATAGAAAGTTTTTTTAATTGTCTTATTTTTCTGTCCTACCATTATTTCACTATTTATTGCTCTACTTTCAGGGAGATTAAACCAATTTAATGTTTTTCATTTTGAGTTGTTTTTTTTTTTGGTGGGTACCGCGGGGTCAACCTCAGGACCTTGCACACCAACAGGCACCCGTGCCACTGAGCAATATCACCGGCCCCTTTTTCATATGTGGGTTCCGGGAGTCGAACTCGGGCCCTCGCGCTTGCAAGGCAGGTGCTTATGCCGCTAAGCCATCTCACCGGCCCTCATTTTGAGTTTTTAATGTCAAAGCATTCTTTTATTTCTGAATAGTTCCACTTTTATATGGCTTCTTATTTTTGTTTCATGGATGCAATAACATCTGTCTTCCTGAGATGTTAGGTATTACTAACAGGGATTTAAATCAATTTTATTGAAGTGTAGCTTACATACAACAAATACACTATTAAGTGAGATTTCACAAAGGTATAATTTTGTGTAATCACCATAATCAAGATATAAATAATTTCCATTGTCTCCCAAAATCTTCCAAAATTTTTCCTGTGTTTTGTCCCATTCATTTTCCCCCCAGATTCCTAGTCTCAGGGAAATGCTCATCTATTTTCTGGCACTATGTATTGTGTTTGTATTTCTATAGTTAATGATAGAGTCTTAATTTTCCCCCAAATAATTTGTTTCTTTCAATTTGTTATTTTGTTTTACTTTGGTGCATATGTTTTGCCCTGTCTTTAATATAGAAGCTTTCCAGACAAGTCTGGTCACTCGATCTGCTTGCAAACAAAAGAGGGAAATTAAAAAGGTGACTAGAAGATCTGAATACATGGGCTTATTGATGCCAAGATTAACTCCAGTGTGGTCAGTGTGGGTTACTCTGGGCAAAATCTTCTAATGTTCAAGCTTTAGATCCCTTTCTTGTGCTGGTCACTAGAAAGGACACCCAGGAAAGCTGGTGGTATAGTTCAGTCTGAATAAAAAGGCTTGAGAATTATAGAATATGGTGAGGATTCACTGCTGTAAGTCCCAGAATTGAAAGATCTAGAAACTGGAATTCAGATATCTGAAGGTAGGAATGATGGATATCCCAGCTCTGAAAGAAAGAGTGAATTTATATTTCCTCCACCTTTTTGTCTTATCTTGATCCTCAGTGCATTGAGTGATGTCCACCCACACTGGCAAAGTAAATCTACTTTATTCAGTATGCTAACTCAAATGCTACTACTCTTTTCAGACACATCCATAAATAATTGACATAAAATTTTCTATCACAGACTTTTGAGAATCCCCTGGTATAAATTAAGGTAGTCCCCAGTTTTCTCTCTTGTCAACTTTCTGAGTTCTCCTGACTCAGATTTGTCTTTCTGTTTTACAACATTTTGTTGCAATTGGTTTCTTTATTTTTGTTCATCCTTGAGGACTTGTATCTTTTTAAAAATCCTTTAATTTTATTGCTACAGATGTTTAGAGATGGTAAAATTAGATGCATCTGCCCAATCTATTATCTTAATCCCAAACTTGCATTGTTAGACATTTTATACTCTATCATATGTGACGAAAGAATCAGTGTGCAGATTAATGAAAAATATAAATGATGATTGAATAAAGCATATTCCTTTCAATTTTTAATTTGGCCAATAGATAATTTTCATAAAATTTTATATTGTCTCTGTGTCATTTTCCTAATATAGACTCATTTTCTTGGCACAAATTTTGGAATTTTATATTCTGTGTGGTTTTAAACCTCATAAAATAAAATGTTAAAATATAAATAAGAATTTCTAATTAGGATTTTGAAACAGTGAATTAAGTCCTCAGATAGTATTGCTTTTAGATAAGATATCACTATATTTAGAATTTGCATTTATTTGCATAGCAGCAAGTCCAAACTAAGAGCATTTATTGAATTAAAACACAGATGTAGATATCTGAAAAGGTAGCAGGAAGTAGCTACTTGGGATTCTACTTCCATGCAGGATGCCTGGTGTACATAGGCTAAAGGCTGATTACCAAGAAGAAAAACCCTATGAGCAATCTGAGAGTAAATGCCAGACTTTAACTATGAACCTTCTACTGGGGGCATGCACTCTGCAGAACAAAGCAAAATGTTCCCAAGGTAGGTTGAAAACATTCACTGGGGACAAAAACAAAGGCCATGTGGAGTGCAGCTGAAGTATTCAGTCTAAGGTTGCCAGATAAAGTAGAGGATACCAAAGTTAAATTTCAATTTTACCTAAAGGAGAAATATTTTTAGTGAAGTATGTCCCAGCAATATTTGGGGCAATCTCATACTAAAAATACTATTCACTGTCCATCTAGAATTTAAATTTAACTGGTGCGGGTACCAAAAATCTGGCTATAAAGGTGATGGCCCTCAATTTAAAATCAGAATATATAATGAAAGTTTGAGTCAGAGAAACAAAAATTAAAAAGCTGTAAGAAAGGCAACTTAGAGCTTAAGGTGACCAGTAGAGTAATCAAGGAGCAATATAATAGACTTAAAGGAGAGAATAGTACCTTTCATAAGGCACACAGAGAACATCATGGCTATTCAGTACAGCATAGGAGACCCCAGTATCACCTTAATCATATAAAAGGACTTCAAAAGGACAAAGTTTCTTTAAAAGGAGGTGCTGAAGCTGAGAAACACAAGACGTGCCTGACTCTTCCCTTTTATATTATGACTGTAAGACAGGGGTGTGGTTAGGCCTAGGACTGTCACTCCCTACATACTTCCCTTCACTTCCACTCAATCTGCTCAGTCCCCACCCATTCAGGGATGCACTGAGATATCTTGCCTCAGTGTCCTCTGTTGGTTACTTAGTGGCTGTTCTCTGACCCACTCCAAAAGGAGATGCAGCTTAGCTGTCAGCTATGGCACCCTTCTCCCATCCAACTGCTCCGGACATTGCTGCCTCTTTGAAGAAGTGTCAGGAAAACCACCCACAATGTGGCAGAGGTCAGGGAGGGAACTGGACCCTTTATTCTCAGCCTCCCCATTGTGTATAACACAGTTAGCCCTCTAGAAGATTTCCTGGTTTCAGCCTTGCCATTTTTTTCACAGAGATGTAACAGCTGTCAATGACACAGCTCACATTTCTGATGTTCCCATGAACCACTGTCATGACAGTTCCAGTTTTCCTGGATACCCTGCACCTGCTTGGACCAATAACAGGCCTACATTTGGACCAATCACAAGCCTGCTTCTGCTATATAAGCAGCATTCCCCTCACACTTCTTGGGTTGGTGTAGGAGGACTCCCTCTCCTGCAGTGACCCACCCTGTGCTGTCTCACAGGTCCTGTTCAAATAAAGCCTCACTCTGGTAGAACTGAAAATCTGCTTCTGATCTAGTTCTCCAGTAATCTGGGCTCAGAAGATTTTGTAAATCTACTTCTCAGGGCTTTTATCCTGAGTAGTGAGGACAGAGCAGAGGTTTTAAAAGAAAGAGCAATAAACGCTAGGTCCTGTTTGCCCTGCTGGCACTCCAGAGACCAGCAGCCAACAAAGATCTGTGACAGAAACCAGCATCCAGCAGAGTGATTGATGGCATCCAGCATTAACTGTTGCACACTAGTGGCATTAGCACCCCTAGCAAAGCTGCACTTTGCCAATTCATGATTTGTATCTGAATGAAGCAAAAGAACCCTCAACTGATTGGCTAATATATCTTTACTTTTAGCAATAATAAAAAACAGGAAAATGTTTATATTAGGGTTATCCAAGTTTAGAGAAAAAGATTTGCAATGGAGCATTACATTAAAGTTCAATTATTATATTTTAAATAAAAATTTTTATAGGATCAGATCATTCCTAAGCACTTTTATGTTTCTCCAACTCTATATCTTTGTGGCTATTAATGTCTTAAAGTAAGGATTTAATGTGGACTTTCAGAATAAATTACTTTAATATTTTTTTAATTTCTCTAGGATCATGCATGATCAGAGATTAATATCTCTTGTATATTCCTCCCCATGTTCTTCATTTTCATTCAGTAGCCCACACCTTTGTAAAGACCAGTTCCATAAAAGGAGAGGGCTGGGGCAATTGCCAAGTTTCCCAACCTATCTCTATTTCTCCAGGGAGGTTCCATTCATATGAGGCTAGAGAGCTCATGATGCACCTTGTGTTTTTAAGCATTTCATCACCTCTAGCTACTCTAGAATGGGCAAGTTCAGAAAAAAATATGAATTCACCAGAAGAACAGAATCAATATGATATATACAGATACATAAGCAAATCATCATGGAGATTTACTCATCTTATTATGGAGGCTGAGACTATGAAAGCCCATGACCTACCGGTATGGAAATTATGTAATGTCCCTCAGCAGGAATAATAGAAAGATTTTTTGAATTTCTTTCTTTTTGTTATTTTCATAACTCTTTGGGATTGGAATTGAAATGTTTCAATTTATTTAAAAAGAGTAGAACTTTATAAAAAGAAGCAACTGCATGGCTAAAAGTATGGGTTTTATTGTCTTTGACTGGGCGGCCAAGATATCCAGCTTTCCAGTTGACCAGGCAGAGATGTCTGATGGCCTGAAGCTCCCTTTTTCTTTCCCCCTCAGTTCTGTATAACTAACTTTCCCTTCCTTGTTTGGTATTTTGTAAAGAAGATTTTCTGAATCAGTGATGGAAAGAAAGAAAATAAAGGAATAACATTTGTATATATTATTAACTTTCCAAGTTGAAGTTTTATGTGTATAAAATTAAAAATAATAAGTACAATTAAACATCAAATATACATTAAATGTAATGCACTAAAATAGCTGTATACAAAATCAACACTCAAAAATCAGTAGCATTCCAGAACACAAATAATAAATTCACTGGGAGAGAAATTAGGGAAACAATGCCTTTCATAACAGCACTGAAAAAATGAAATACTTAGAAATCAATCTAACAAAAGAAGTAAAAGATCTCCACTCTGAAAACTACAGTATTCTGAAAAAGGAGATCAAAGAAGATATCAGAAAATGGAAAGATATCCCTTGCTCTTGAGCAGCAAGTACCAACATAGTAAAAATGGCCATATTCCCAGAATTGCTATGCAATCCTGATCAGAATACCATAAGTATACCTCACAGTACTAGAGAAAACATTCCTAAAATTCATTTGAAACCAGAAGAGACCTAGAATAGCGAAAACAAGTCTGGGCACCAGAGACAAAGCAGGGGGCATCACAGTCCCTGACTTGAAATTATACTACAGAGCTACTATGATAAAATCAGCATGGTATTAAAAAAAAAGACCTGAATATCAGTGGAACAGATTAAAAGATGCAGAAACAACTCCAAACACACTCAACTACTTATCTTTGACAAAGGGACCAAACATGTTCACTGGAAGAAAGGTAGCCTCTTTAATAAGTGGTGCTGAAAAAACTGGCTCTCCACATGCTGAAGACTAAAACTAGACCCATGTCTATCACCATACACTAAACTAAAATCGAAATGGATCAAAGATGTACATATTAAAACAGAAACACTAAGTGTACTGGAAGAGAGAATAGCTAAAACTCTTGAAGACATAGGTGTAGGCAAAGTCTTCATGAACAAAATGCTGATTTCATGGGAAATACTATGACGAATCAACAACTGAGATCTCATCTTATTAAAAAGCGTTTGCACAGCAAAAGATATCCCCAACAGAGTGAAAAGACAATCCACAGAGTGGGAAAAATATCTTAGCCTCTTGTTCCTCAGACAAAGGACTGAGATCTAGCACATATAATGAATTGAAAAAATCAGACCCTCTCCCAAATTTAAAGACCAATCCAAAAACAGGCATCTGAGATGAATAGACACTTCTCAGATGAAGAAATACAAATAGCAAAAAAATATGAAAAAATGTTCAACATTATTGGACATTTGAGAGATGCAAATTAAAAAAAATAATGAGATTCCACCTCACTCCAGAATGGCTATTGTCAAGAAATCAACCAATAACAAATGCTATTGAACTGTGGGGAGAAAGGAACCCTTTTCCATTGTTGGTGGGAGCATAGACTGGCACAACCACTATGGATATCAGTATGGAGAGTCCTCCAAAAAACTAGGAGTAGAGGTCTCATTGGACCCAGCCCTTTCCTTTTTTGGTTTCTTCCTGAAAGTATTAAAAGTATCATACCACATCAATATATGCACACCCATGTTTATAGCAGCACAGTTTATAATAGTTAAATCTTGTAAACAGCCCAATTGCCCATCAACTGATGAATGGATAAAGAAGATGCAGTTTTTTTATACAATAGAGTACTACTCAGCCCTAAAGAAGTATAAACTTGAGACATTCCTATGTAAATGGATGCACCTTGAGACCATACTCTTAAGTGAAATAAATTGGACACACATATGTAAATGTCACATTGTCTCTTTGGTATAAGAAACTGAAAGTGTAAATAATAACCAAAATGTATAATAGATATTGTGAAATAGGAAGAAATTTTTCAAAAGGAAAAGGGAACTGGGGTGGGAGGAAGGAAGGGAAAAGAAAAAAAATGAGAATAGGATAAAATGGAAAGAAAACTTTGTAAATAAGGAGGGGAAGAGAGGTTGAAGTGAGGGGAGGGGAATGGGAAAGAAAGAGGAACTCAGGTACATGTTCACTATGATGAATGTGATCATAATGTATATCTAAATTGTACCAATGAATTTAATAACAAAAAAGATGCACAAAATTAGCCAGAAACCAGCTCAATAGAGGTTGTGGGGCCATACTACAAATACAACAAACACACGATGCTCAGCCATTGTCTGGGCATTTGCCTTTTAAGTTCCAGTCCTGCCCTTAGTCTAAAGTAGGCTGCTCTCCCTCTATTCTTTCTTTACAAGAATAAAGCCCTAATGAGACAAACTGTCCCATACATGTCCTTGCAACTTAGTGCACACTAGAGCACTTGGTATTTAATTTTTCTTTTGTTCACAGTAAGGACTAAAGAGACTAAAATGTTCCTCAAACCACTGCCTTAACTTTATTAATCTATGTCACTCTATAAGTCACTTCAATAAACCGGTGTTTCTCCTTTATAGGTGATTTGTTTCTTTTCTTTACCTGCTTTTAATATTTTGTTCTTGTGTTGAATTTCTGGAATCTTGATTATTATATGTCTTGGTGTAGACTTATTTTGATCATAGCTATTTGGAGTTCTATATGCTTCATTTATTTGTATGTCAAATTCTTTATCCATGTTTGGGAATTTTTCTACCATTATTTCTCTGAAGAGGTCTTCAATGGCTTTTGTGCTTTCTCCAGCTTTCTTACTGACTACAATCAATCTTATGTTGTTCTTCTTTGCTTCATCTTGTAGCTGTCTGATTGATTTTTCATGGACTTTTGCTATTTATAAGCTATCTTTCTTTTCCTGGTCACTAGTCACATTCCTGTCTTCTAGGTCTGATATTCTATTCTTGCCTTCGTTCAATCTGTTTCATATACTTTCAATGGCGTTTTTAATCTCCTGAATTTCTGTTTGGATCTGTTTCATTGATTCCATTTTTTGTTTATGTTGGGCATTTATGTTTCCATCATTTTCCTAGCCTCCTCTATTTCTTTATCTGTGTCTGCTTTAATTTCTTTCATTTTGATTGTTATTTCTTTTTGTAACTTAGATATTTTTTGTATGGCCTCTTACATTTGTTTTTTCACTTCTGCTGCTATCATTTCAGAGAGTTCCAGTGGTTGGCTTCTGATTTCCTCTATTTCTTTGTGCTCTGGACTAGTGCTGGGGGGTGGGCTGGGTGTTTGGGTTGCATTTTTCTTCTTCCTCTTGTCATTTTCTGTTTTTTATTTTATTTTGTTTCTTGTCTTGATGCTTGTAGATTTTTTATGCTAGATAGTTTTACCCTTTCGTCAAGGCTTTCCTAGGTGATGTCTGTTCCTCAAGGGTGTCTTCTAGATGTAGGTGGTTCTTGATCTTTCTGTCTATCCCAAGAACCTACCTTTCCAATATATTAAGAATGTAAATTTGCTATCTTTTTGAGTCAAGGCCTGTTCCTTTGGTACTGGACTATGGTGATGATTATGGTCCCTTGAAATCTCAGTGTTGTCATACAGGGGAGAAAAAAACTGATTATAACAGGTATGGCATCCTGGTTAAAGAAGTACATTTAGCAATAACAATAGACTCAAGCACAACCTGGCTACTGACAAACTGTGGTAACTATTAGCCTGATATCCTTAACCATAGAAGGAAGTTCCATAGTTACATAATATAATCCAACTTATATCAGGAACTCGTATGCAACGTTTTCCCACTTAGTAGAGTGGTTTTATCCTGTTGTGGTGGGGGTTAAGTGGGTAGGGGGTAGGATGGAGAGGTGGATGGGGTTAAGTATAGCAGGAGCAAATTTGGTGGACATAGGATGATCATCCAAGTTTTGAGTAATTGTAGGATACAAGAGAGAGAGATTGGAAGAGAAAGCCTAGGAGTATTGAAGTGAACAAAAAAGGGAAGAGACAAAGTTTACCCACATGAAAGTCTCATAAAATGAAGTGAGATAGTTGATGAAAGAGAGGAAGAGGATGAGTGGAATAATACAAAGGGAAAGTTTAGGAATCTAAATCATGAACAGGAGGGAAAAGAAGGTAGAAGAGAGAGGGAAAAGAAGGTAGAAGAGAGAAGGAAAAGAAAAAAAGAGAGGAGGAAAAAGAAGGAAAAAAAGGAAACAAAAATCACACACAGAGAACAAAAGCAACAAATATACAGAAAGAAAAGCAAAACAGGGCCAGAGAGAACAGAGAGAAAAAGAGAAAAGAAAAGGAAAAAACACAAACGAAAAAGCAACAACAACAAAAATAAAATAAAAATAAACACCTAGGGCCGGTGAGATGGCTCAGCAGCACAGGCACCTGCTGGCACACGAGGTCCTGAGGTCGACCCCCGGTACCCACAAAAAATAAATAAGTAAATAAACAAACACCTAAACAGGACACACTAACTCAGCAGACTACAAAGAGGAAAACCCATCAGACAGAGAAAAATAAAAGTAGCGAGATTCCTCTGGTGTCTGCAGTTCTGTGCTGGGTCCAAGTCCGATCCCAGAATGTGTACTCCAGCCAAGACTGCAGGTGGATTTGTGCCGGGTTTGGGTCTGATCTTTGTCTCGGGGTTTGGGGCATGGGATTAGTTTTCTGTAGCTGGAGTTCTCCCCAGCCGTTTTATAGAAGAAAAAAGAAAAGAGAGAAGAAAAAAATTGGGAAAAGAAAATAAAAGAAGGTGGCATTACCTGCCCACTTCTATTCTGCATGTGTCCCCAAGCACAAAGCTGGTCCACCTAACTTACCACCTGTTGGCTCACACTGTTACTATTGCTTCAGATTTTTCCGCACCACTAGTCCCACCTGTCCATCCTGCGCACTCTGGCCAGGGTCCTACTGTGTCACTGGCTTTCCCACTGGTCCCCAGTCCCTGAGTCCCATCAATGGAGGGAGCAGGAGCCCATCTCAGACCCCCTTCCTGCCAGTTGCCACAGCTCTGGGTCCAAATCAGTGGTTCTCAACTGATTTAGTTTAGACACTCAGTGATGCTTGGAAACACTTTTGTTTGTTCCGATTTTAGGGAGGTGGATACTATTGGAATTTAATGGACAGAGACCAGGGATGCTGTTAAATGTCCTTCTATATACAGGACAGTTTTCTCCTTTAACAACAAAGTATTATGCAGTCCAAAAGTCAATAGGGCCATTCTTGGGATGCTCTGGATTAAATTAAGAGAAAAGGTTAATTTGGCTTTTCTCCCTCATCTTTTTCAAGTGAATTCTCCTATTTTCTTGTTCTTTCTCCAAAATCAGAACAGATCCTCAGTTTCTGCAGCTGTAACAAATGTCTAGCCCCTAGAACAGCTTGCAGATTAGAGACAGGTGCTCAGGAAATTATTGTTTCTTCTCAGCCTCTTACCAACTAACCTCCTTCAAGGTAAACCCAGCCTGATGTGCACAGCCTACCAGAGAACATCTACTCCTCCAGGATCCTTTCCTGGGTTCTTTTCCAGTGCCATAAATGGAAGATAATTGGAAATAATTTAAAAATCTATTTTATGACTTGAAAAAAATCAAAAAAATTATAAGAACAGAAAAGAAATTTAAGCCGTACCTCCTTACCATTGTTCAGAATGCTCTCTCCTATGCCAAATATCAAATTCCCAGTGCTTGTGTAATCCTAAACAGGTTGACTATAGTAACTATAAGTTACTTTTATCTTGCTATTATCCTTATTTTCTTCTGGTACATTAAATTACAGAGGTAGTGCTATGCATTCAGAAAACATTCAATTAGAATTAAAGTATACAAAGAGATACCTTTGAGACTCCTCTCTCAGTTGCTGTTTTCAGTTAAGTGGGAATCAGGCAGGGCTTTCTCAGAAAAGAGGATTTTCCTTCAGATTTTCCAGGAAAAAGAGGCAGAATAGTAACATTGATTCTGTTGGGGTGGTCTAGCCAGTTTACACTTTTTTAAAGCATGCTTTTATTCATAATTTCATAAAAGGGACTACAAGTTCACCTGGAAATTATGAATAAAAATAATAGGTGATATTTATTGAACTGTTAGTATGTGATAAGCACAAGTAATTTATAGTATAATATTTTTATTAGAATTAAAATTTATCCCATTTAACACTTAGCAAAAAATTAAAATGTATTGGATATGGCAATAGGTTATGGAAATTTGGAGTCATGTAAACTATGAGCAGTTAACTCAAACTCAATGACATGTGTCAAGTAACACATAATGTAGAGTGAATTCTGCTATTAATTGGGTTATTGGTAAAAACTTCAGGCAAGAGAGATTTGTGTACTTCCCTTTTCTATTGGTCTAGATATGTGTCCTCCAAAACATAATTACATATATCTATTTACATTTAAATCTAAACTGATTAAAATAAAATTTTTAAATTTGATCTCTCACTCACAGTGGGCACCTGTAAGTTATTCCATATTTAAGGTACCAGTGGTGATTGTTCTGAACAAGGTAAGGAATATTTCTATGTTTGCAGAAGATTTCATTGGACGGGACTGCATATAAGATTCTGATATTCAGATGTCTTTAGCTCTAAATCACTCACTTGGATACCCCATTGCATCAGTCAGTGTTTTACTAGGGAACAGATGCAACACAAGATACACAAATGTGTAAGAAATTACAAGATTGGCTTATGATGGTCACCCATAGAGTTGGATGAGCAAGAGTGCAGTGGGTGTCTGCACACTGGGGACTGAAGGTTTTAGTCCAAGGTCTGGAGTTCACTGCAGCATCCATGCAAGTCCATGTCAGGAGGCTGATGTGTCTGCAACAGAAGGCTGACAAGTTATGATGGAATGCTGATGGATCCACAGTGGAAGCCAAAGAGTCTGCACTGTAAGCCAAGAGATGACATCTAAACTAAAGGCAAAGATGAGTTCCTCCAAAGAACAGAAGCAGATCCATCCTTCCTCATTTCCCCTTTATGCCATCCCGGCCATGAGCCGCTCTAGGGTGGGTCCTCTACACCCTAGGGTGTAGAATTGCTGAGTCAATTTAGTTAAGCTTCTAAACTTCTCAAGTTGACACAATCAATCAACCATTACAATCCACCCCCTGTCAACTTGGCAACCAGATGCATTTCTTTAAACCAGTCTCTAGATACAAAGATAAGCTCATAATTATGCCTAACACATAATAACTATCCTGTGTACAAATGGAAATGCACTAATTCCCTCCCAAAAACAGAAGGTAAGTTTTCTTTGGGTGATGCTTACTCTTATTTTATAACTTAAACATTACAACATGGGTTTAACAATCCTTAAGAACCAGTATTAGGTCTATCAACATTATATTACATTAGAAACATATTAGGAGAGAAATATTACAATTACAATCCTCTTTTCTATAGCTGATCATGGAGTCATAGCTGGTATTTAGAACTACCTTCTTCCACTACTCAGTCTGTTTTCCCTTGACCTTCAACAGGCACGTCGGCAGGTCTTGGTTCTTTCCCTGGTGGTGTGACCCATATCATCATTCCTGAAGGATCTGGGCCATTTGTCATTCTGCCTGGATTAGGCTGTTGTAGTTTTCTATTGACTTCAATAACATGGCATGGTAATCCTAAGGGGAGCCCTAAGGGATCTCCTGAACTTCATGTATATTCTTCCTTTCCTCCACTGTGGAGTAGTTGTCCAATTTCCCCTTGAGGATCTCGGTCGATCAACCCTGACAATATTGTGACTCCCTCTTTAGATTGTTTGCTCAGAGGAATGAGGAGACCAAAATGAACAGGGGGAAGTGTTAGCTTCCAGTTCAATGGTATCACTCCTGTGCTTCGTGGTGCAAGCCTTCCTCCCTCTAGAACTAAGACTTCTAAGCCAGCAGAACATAAGTCTGTGGGAATAGGAAGCAAAAATTTTGCTAGTGGATCACTGGAGGTAACGGTGAGTGGTACCCTTCCCATTTGCACCCCTTGATTCCTGGACCCATGAATCCTGGCTATGGGAGACACAGTACCATATAGTGGACAATGATTCAAAGCATACACAGTCTTTTGAAGAAACTTACCCCAGCTCTAAATGCTATTGTTGCCTAGCTGGAACTGTAATATTAGGAGAGAATGGTCTTTTGAAGACCATTTGGTCTTCAAAAGACCATTCCATCTTTCTATCAATCCAGCCACTTCTGGATAGTAAGGAACATGGTAAGACCAGTGAATTCCATCAGCATGAGCCCATTGCCACACTTCTTTGGCTGTAAAATATGTTCCTTAGTCAGAGGCAGTGCTATGTGGAATTCCATGATGGTGGATAAGGTATTCTGTGAGCCCTTGGATGATAGTTTTGGCAGAAGCATTACATGTAGGGAAGGCAAATCCATATCCAGAATACGTGTCTATGCCAGTGAGGACAAAGCTCAGTCCCTTCCATGATGGAAGTGATCAAATATAATCAATAGTTATTACGTTTGGTTAAGTATTTCTCATCTTTTAAGAACAGCCCTGGGCCGGTGAGAAGGCTCAGCAGCGTACGCGCCTGCCTGGCAAGCATGAAGGCCCCAGTTTGACTCCCAGATCCCACATACGAAAAAAGGGCCAGTGATATTGTTCAGTGGCATGAGCGCCTGCTGGTGCACGAGGTCCTGAGGTCAACCCCAGTACCAACAACAACAAAAAAAGAACAGCCCTAAATTGATCCATCTTCTCTAGACCTCTTAAAAGATTTGTCTATGCTCTCAATACTATCTTGATCACCTTCCACAACTGCTTCACTGAAATATCTTCTTTATGTCTATTTTATTGACACATATTACTCTTACATATCAATGAGGTGCATTGTGATATTTCCATAAATGCATACTGTATTTATTGAACATACACATCCACTCCCAATGTCCCCCCACTTCCCACTGATGTCCTTCCAAGTCACTATACTAAAATGTCTTTCATAAAAAGAAAAAAAATAGTTCTGTTCTGCAGTATTCCACTGAAAATTTCTAGTGCTTATCTTATTTCTAACCTCTGCAGTACCTGACATCATTGAACACTCTCTTGGTGTGCTTCGAATGAGAGTTAGAAACCCTCTCCAAAGAATAAAAATTCACAAACACACAAAGGCACATATTTTGCATGCAATTTCAGACCTTTTACAGACATCTGTGTCTTAGTTACTTTTCTCTCATTGCTGAGACAAAATACCTGACACTCAAAGTTAAAGGGGGAAAGGTTTATTTAACTCACAGTTTATAGAGATTTCAGTCCATAATTGGATGGTTCTAAGGTGGGGTGGCTTGGCAGAGGGGCAACACAGAAAAGAACCAGTTCATGGCAAGCAGAGGACAGCAAAAGCAAATAAGGTAGGGAGAAGACAAGCCTCTTTCTGTCCCTTATATTGTATCTAGGCTACTGGGATTAGGCGGTGCCAAACCAGTCAGTGGTCTGATTTAGTAATCACTCAACCTTAATCTTAGCACCCTTAATCCTAGCATTGCACCATGAATCAATCACACACTCTGGATTCAACCACCTATGAAAAAGCCCCACCTATGACTGCATGAGGCTTTGTGGGGACATCTAGACAAAAACCATAACATCCTAAAATCCCCAGCCTTTATCTTACATTTTGATAATTCCCAAATAGTGGTTTCATCCCAGTGTTCTCTGAGATTCATTCTAGAAGATCCAACTGGTTACAAGGTTATCCCTACTCTCTACCTAGCAGTTTCCTGTCTAGGTGTTTTTAAATTACCAAGAACAAATAAAAGATTAATTAATTATTTTTCACTCTTAACTACTTCTGTTTATGTCCCTATTTAAATTTATGAAAACTCACTTCATCTGGTAGTGGCCTACCCAAAGTTCAAAAGCCATCTTTGAGTCCTTCTTTCCCTTCATGACATTCAAACAGTTAGCACATCCTATTTCTTCTTCCACTTCAGTGTATTTGTGACCCCTCCAGTCCTCAGCATTCCCACTACCCAAATATTAACATGGACTGCTATCACCAATTGAGTGGGGTGACTTTTAAAGAAAGCTGTTATGACTTACATCTAAATGTCCCCAAAAGCTTCATGTGCTCATAGGTGGGGCTTTTGGGAAGTAACTGGATGCTAAATTAGACAACTGATTGTTTTAGCATAGTTCTGAGTATAGGTGATGGGTTTACTGAAGATGGAAGACCCACCCTGGGTATGGGTGACACCAACCAATAGACTTGCAGCCTTGATGGAGTAAAAAGGGAAAGAAGAAAGGCTCTCTGCTTCCTGTCTGCCCCACCATGAACTGTTTCTCATCTGTGATGCCCATCTGCCATGCCACCCTGCTTTGGAGCCAGCTGACTATGGTGGAAACCTCTACAAACTGTGAGATAAAACAAACCTTTGCTCCTTTAGCTTTTGGGTGTCACGTGTTTTGTCCCAGCAATGAGAAAATAACTAAGACAGAACCTCTGCATTGAAATACAAAGAATGAATTAATGGCAAGTAAGCAATAATAAGGCCAATAGGAATCAATACACAAATAGAAATCAATACACAAAATCAATAGGAACCAATAAGAATCAATACAAAGAAACACTCAGATTAAGTATGACAGGATAGGGGACAGAAGAGACAGATCTCGTGGAGGTGAATCTTGATCATTGAAAAGAAAGTTTTGTCCTTTTGTTTGTTTCTTCTTTGTAAAAGAGAATTTTTTTGTCTATGACTTGTACTATGAATAATATTTTAGTCATTCTTTTAAGATCAGGATACACAGTCTATCAACCATTGTTATTATCTATTTATTTTGTTATAAAATATTATTTTATTTTTTCATAGAAAAATAATTTATTTTACTATTATTTTATTTTATAGAAGAGTGTTTTTATATTTTCTTTATTAATATTTACTTGTATAACATTAAAATTAAAAAAAAAAAACTTAAAAAGAAACTGCTGCACATACATTTGTGGAGAAGAGAGATGTGGTATCCAGGTAGGGGAAAGAAATCAAACAAAGGTAAAGAGAAGAGATTGGGCATGGCATTGTGAGGATACCTGTCTAACTGAATTAAAGTACTCAGGATGGAGACTAGTGAGAAATAACATTGAGGTGTATTCTCTTTATATTAATAGTAGAGTGTGGTTAACATTACCTGTTGACACAGTTCCCCAAGATAAGGCAGGATATCATAGATGACAATTACAGGAGCTCATGGGGAAATGGAAAGCCATTTATGAATATGTAAAGGATCGACCTTGGATAGATTTCTGAAAGTAATTAATTCTAGCCTACGGGTCTTACAGTACTTCCTTAGATGAATCAGTTCCCTTTGGCCCATGCAAAGGAAGCACGGGAATAGAAGTGTCGCTGTACACATGATGTGTCACCTTTCACATGTGCACGTCGACACAGCCTGCCACACTTCAGTCCCTCTCCCGCCATAGCTAGAGTACTACAGAAGAGGTAAAATTCAAATAGTCTCTTAGACTGAGGAACCAATTTAGGAGGAAGGCGAAGACTAAATTGCTTGATGAATTCAATATTAGAGTATGATTTTTGCCTTGAATCATTTTGACAAGTTGTTTTTACTAAATTTTCAGTGAATGTAGAGTCTTTTATAGATAGAGATACGGATAATCAATTTTAAAAACAGAACCTACTGACATATAATGAATATTGAGACTGGGCAATATTTTGTTTAGAAATATATGGCAATAGTTGCCACAAATTCAGATAGCAAAATCCTTTTTTCTAACTATCCGTAAAAATAAAAAAGAAAAAAATAAAAGGCACCCATGTCATGATCATGACAACTCTTGCCAGGTGTTGGTAGTGCAGATTTTAACAAAAACATTTTTCATTCAGCAGCTTAGCTGCTGGTGCCATCTAGTGGCCAGGCGAATTGATAATCAAAAATGGATTGAGAAGACATTTTCAGAAGAATTTGATAACTCTTTCTTTAATATCACTAATGATGATACCCAAAAAAACAACTATTCATAATATTTATGCTATAATTTTAATGTTATAAAAGGACCCTATAGGAAAAATTACTAAAGTATGCCAAGGGAAATACATTCGATGGTAAAATTGTTCAACATTGAGATAAAACACCGATCTAAGAAACAATTAAGCAAAGATTCTGGAACCACCATTTTTATATTAAAGATTAAACATGGAAATAATGAAAAATTGTTAAATGTTTTCACTCTGTGAATATTTTACAATATGAAGTATTAACGTATTTTTAATTGCATGCTGGAGTGAGATGGAAATTCTATCAGGCACTCCAAAGTATTTCATCATCCTGTTCCTCAAGAACTAGAAGGATTCAAATCGCAAAATTGAAAACTCATGACTTTCTTAAGACATTTTCTTCCCCTAGGCTTCAGAGTGAAAATGCAAATCTGTGTCTACATAATGATTTATCTGCAGAAGTTTCTCCCTCCTTAATTTAATCCCAATTTAGTACAGATGATTTGGCTACCGCTAAGGGCTACAAAGAACAAGGATCTCATAAAAGGGTTTCTATTGCTAAGCCTAAGTTTCCGTGGAGAGACAAATGAACGAATCTGAGATGGCCCTGGCTTCCGTAGAAGGCAACTTTTCACGGACAGCTGCCCGAGTAAAGTTCTGACGAACCTCTAGCCCATTACAAGAAAACTGAGGGCTTGTGACCCTGTTGGTTTTAAGTCACTAGATTGATATTTTATTGTTGGAAGGTGTATGCTTGGGGTGCCTATTAGCATAGTTTAATAAATAAACCTATCAAACTTTGATAAGCTTCCACTAAAATGAGGGAATTATACTCTTGACAAGTTTTCATTAAACAAATACTTAGGACTGTTTCCCTAGCTATAGCGATGAGTTTGTCCAAAATCATTGCTGCGAATCTGTCCCGTTCTTTTTCTAAACAATGGATTTTCCAAATAGCCAGTTAAATGATCAGAGTCATCCAAGGAAAGTAAAAACTTCCTACCACACTGTAATCTCCCAATATTATTTTTATAAAGGGCACTAAAACTTAAAAGCATTTAGTATTTGTTCACTTATTTAATCAATGATTCATTTTAAGTATCTCACAACTATTTGACAGAGGTCCTGTGCTCTAGATGGTGGAAATAAAGGAAGGCATTTCGTGGTAAAAGACAGCATTTACAAATAGAAGGCTAAGTAGTGGAAATATAGATAAGAATTCCAGGATTTCAGAGGCAAAAGAAATCTCAACAAGTTGAGAGATCAAGAAAGAAGTGTGGATTTTCAGGCACTGAAGAAATGCTGCTAAGATTTCAGTGTGTTCCTCAGTACTTTATGTTTTAAGAGTTCGGTTTTCACTATGGTCATGTTGAGGTGGTGAAACTAAGAAGTGGGGCCTAACTGGGTGCGGTGGCACATGCCTAGAAACCCATCAACAGAGGAAGCTGAGGCAGGAGGATCACAAATTTCAGGAAAGCCTAGGCAATTTACCAAGATTCAAAAGAAAATATGAAGGATTAGAATTATAGCTCAGTGATGTAATGGTTGCCTAGCATGTGTGAGGTCCCAATACAGAGAGAGACAGAGAGACAGAAAGGAAGAGAGAGAGGAAGAAGGAGGGAGAGGAGGAGAAGATGAAGGATGTGGAAGAAGAAGAAAGAAGAAAGAAGAGGAAGAAGAAGGGGAGGAGGGGGAGGAAGAAAAGAAGGGGGAAAGAGGAAGAGGAGAAAAATAGAGAAGAAAAAGGAGTAGAGTCTAATGTGACATAATTAGGTCACTGGGTTGCTGATCTTGTCACGAAGGCCTCAGGTCTGTGCTTCTTGCCACTCCTCAAGAAACATGGGAAACTCCTTGGTGAAAAAAGAAAAGGAAGTTTATTCAAAGCTAGCTCCAAAGGAGATGGAGGAGACTCTTAATGCCTCAGATGTCCATCTCCCCATGTTCAGGTGTGCATGGTTTTTTATTGCAAAGAATATTTGGGGAGGATAGAGTGAGACAACTTACAAGGAAATTTATATGCTGTGGATGCACTAATTTTCTGGAAGTGTTACTTTTCAGTCCATTTATCTGAGCCGAGAAGAGAAAGAAGTGGCAGCCTACCTATAAAAGAAAAAAATCCTATTTTTTTTTTTTTTTTTTTTTTTTTTTGTGGGTACCGGGGGGTCGACCTCAGGACCTCGTGCGCCAACAGGCACCCGTGCCGCTGAGCGATATCACCGGCCCCTTTTTCGTATGTGGGATCCGGGAGTCGAACTCGGGCCCTCGCGCTTGCAAGGCAGGCGCTTATGCCGCTGAGCCATCTCACCGGCCCAAAAATCCTATTTTTTAAAAATCTATTTTACACTCATGATTATAGTCACATGAAATGAGTTATTACAACAGAAAGTTTTATGAAATAAGGTCACCCCATGTATTTTGTCCCTTCTGCACATAACCAGTTCACTTTCAGCCTCTCTGTCAAGTTGTATTGCAGGAAGAGGACAGATGGAGCCACCTAATCTTTACTTTTCAGCCTCCAAAATTTCTTTTCTTTATAAATACCTGGCTTTAGGTATTGTATTATAGCAATAGAAATAGACTAACATAAGTGGATAGGGTTTCAGGAGATAAATGAGAAGTGAGGGAATTTCACCAATTATAAATATGATGTGCCAATAAGTAACAAATATACCCAAAACATGAGTAAGTTGTCTGGATACAAATGGGATATCGGAATATAAAATTTGTTTAAAGGATAAAAGTATTAATACTTTATGTGAAAGTCAATGGAGTGAATGGAAATTTGTAAAGAAAATATGAACTTATTAGACTATTGTTTTAGGAGAGTTAATGGAGTAACTACATCCATTTACCTGATAAATAAGATGGAGAACACAGAACAGAATCTAGCAGTGGCATGAACAGTATTAGAGAGAGTATCCTTGTCAGAATAAACCAGAAATGTAAAAGAGAAACCAGGTATTGCAAAGGTATAATTTATGGAACTTTGAATATTTGGTATAATGGTTAAGCTTAATTGCCAACTTGATTGGGTTGGGAACCAGCTAGGGAATTAGTAAAGTATACCTCTGGGTATGTCTGAGTTGGTAATGGAGGCATGATGTTAAGATCTATACCTGGTCCTTGATCTCTTCCTTTCTGGTGCTATTCCCTGTTCTGCTTCCTGGCTTCCATGAACTGAGCAGTTCTGCTCCACCACACCTTTCTGCCATGATGTTTCTTCCTTGGATCCAGATGATCATGGACTGAAGCTCCTGAAACCATGAGCCAAATAAACCATTTCTTCTTTTAAATTGTGGGTGGACCCAGCAACAGGAAAGCTAAGTAATACATTTGGATTTTGTGGAAGGAAGAGAAAGAGGAGATGAAGAGTTAGAGACAACTCAGTTTTTCAGTTGACGTGACAATAAACATGAAAAAATTGATAGGTGAAAAGCAGAAAAATGAGCTACCTTGCAAGACAAATATTGTACTGGAAAACATAGAATATAAATGCACCTCACATTATGAAAAGAACATGCTGTAACTGAACTTAGAGAACCTGATATTTGGAAAATATGTATGACAATGAAGCTCCATTATTATGAAAACAGAAACCAGGATACAGTTTCCCTAATAGAGACAAAGAAATACTGATTACTTAAATATGTCCATGGGTAAGGATTGCAATACTTCCCCAGGCTAAGCACTTCATTTCTGGATACCCTATTTATCACAACATAAAGGGTTTTGTTATTACCAAATAAATCCTGTCTATTATGTCTCATTTGTTCACCCTAGGCTTTTTGAGAGAATAATAGAATACTATTCTCTCTTACTAGAAATCTTTTCTGTTATTTCACAGCAGTTAGGGTCTTTATTTTTTTCCTTCTGCTAGAGTAACACTTCATCTATTCCTCATGTTAATTTATTTACATTGGTACTGCTGACCTCATGACCCCTTTCTGGAAGTTCTTCAGTGTTGCATATCCCACAGAAATATCAAATCTACTGAGAAAAATCCTCGAAATACATGATGTATCTGCCTTACTACAGAGTCCACATGCTTAACTAACATAAGACTTCCTTCATAAATATACAATTATACATGGAAATCTTCTAAGAAAGACCAAAACTATAGTTGTGAAAATATGCTTCTTAATTTAAAGACAGCACTTGATTTGAGAGGGGCTTTCTTTAGTACTTTAACAATAATTTGCAGTCAATCCCTATTCCTCCATATAAGTTGATTATCTCAGAATATTTTGTCACAGTGACAAAAAGCTGACTAACACAGTGTATTGAATAAATTTTGTCTTAATATTTTTTATTTCTGATAGGCTTATCAGGAAGTAAACCCATTAAAATTTGAAGAGCATCTATACTGTATTTCTCCCCCCTTCATTTCAGTGTTCACAGATGCTTTTTTGGGATCGCTTTTGTTTTGCATCTTCATGTTGAATTGTGATTCATGCAAAGAACTGTTTGAATATCTTTTTTATCCATGATACTTCTCCCTTAGCATTCTTATTGCCCCGGCACACATCTCTTCATCATATTGTTTTCTAATAATTTATGTTTTTCCTCTTTAGGTTGGCATGATGTTCTTCCTTCTTAGGCTAAATAATAGTAAGGATTCAGTAAGAGAGCTGAATGGATTTCATGACCGTATAATATGTCAAGTTTTGCTAGACAAGTAGAGAGTGGATGAGGGGTCTTAGAACCTCTGTATATTCTTTAAAATTATTGAGGATCCCAAACATCTCTCATGTATATGAATTATATCTATCAATACCTATCATGCAAGAAATTGAAGCTATAATATACTAAAATGTGTCATAGATCTATTACATATTAGCATATATAATATATTTTTATTTAGTTATTTATTTCTTTGTCCTTTTTGGTGGGGAACCAGGAATCGAACTCAGGACCTCATGCTTGCCAAGCAGGTACCATGCTGCTGAGCTATATCCCTGGTGATAATATACTTTTAAATTATCTATATTTGGTGACAAGTTTGGCATTGTCCTATATTTTTGCAAATGTCTTTAATGTCTATTTTAAGATAGCTAGATTTTCATATCTGCTTCCACATCAATCCGTTGTGATATGTTGCTTCCTCTGAAGTACAGGAGGAAACTCCAGCCTCTCACAGATGTGTACATAATTGGAAAAAGAAGATATATTTTAATAATCTTTTAGGTAATTTGAACATTCTTCTTTGAACTTATACCAAAATGGTCATTTGGAAAGTATTGTTTCCCTGGGTTATGCAAATTTTCCAAATATTCAAAGATTTAACCATTTAACATCAAAAAGTCATATTTATTAATGTAGCCACAGAAAAGTCTTAAAATACTAAGAAGCTTTTACTCTCACAATGGTGAATTCAAATCTTCTAAACTTTTAATTTTCATATGAAGTTCAAATTTTATCACTGGCAATAAATAAGGTAAATTTTTTTCTTAAAGTTTTAGATTAATTTGTTCTGTTTCTAAGAAATTGTTCTGCCACATGTTCAAGTCTGAAAAACTGTAGTTTATCTGTCATTCTTTCAATTAAAAATGGTGTTCTATATATTCAAAAGACTAGATTTAATAAAAAAGCTTTTAACAACTTGATATTTCCTTTAATCCCAGTGTGATGTTCAAAAAAAATTGACCACAAACACAGGGAGACACCCGTATTTTGATTCATGTAGTTTTTACTCAATACCATTTTAGCATCATTAGTACAAATGTCAACTAAATGAAAAAGGCCCAGCATCGCCTTGGTAACTTATGACAATTGTTTTGGCCTCAGGGAACCTAAGAGTCTTAAGGACTCCCAGAGATCTACAAACCATGATTTGGAAACTACTGGAATAGAAGACAAATGCACTGTAAATTATGTGCATCCTTGAACAGAATTTCAAGGGTTAAAGTTATACACATTCCAATAAGATTGAAAGCCATGATCTGACACTACCTAATTACTTAGCTCATCATAACAATGCCTCAATATCAATTCTGGCCCATGTAGCTGCACCCTGGCCCTTTAGCTAAGAGCTTTACTCATTATCTGGTATATATGGTGTCTAACAAAAGAATCCCAAAACAATAGATGGAAATCATGAGGAAGGAGAAGCAGAGGATCTTTGTCTTTTTGAATCATACATTTTTATCGCAGTGAGTTGAAGAATCACTGGATTACAGTCAAATTCAAATTCTTTCGTGAACAGATCAGCCTGTTTTACATGTACAAAGGGAAATTAAAGAAAGAGGACTTTAGCCACACTCAGATTTATTTATTTATTTATTTTTTTTTTTTGTGGGTACCAGGGGGTCGACCTCAGGACCTCGTGCGCCAGCAGGCGCCCGTGCCGCTGAGCGATATCACCGGCCCCTTTTTCGTATGTGGGTTCCGGGAGTCGAACTCGGGCCCTTGCGCTTGCCGGGCAGGCGCTTAAGCCGCTGAGCCATCTCACCGGCCCCACACTCAGATTTAAATTCTAACCCATTCTTATGGATCAGATTGAATTATAGGCAGCAGGAAAGGGAAAATTTCTAGGGAAAGAGAAAGGTCAAATGAGGAATTATACTTTTTCTTTCTTCCACAAATGTCATACCTTTTATCAAGATATGGTATGAAAGAAAAATACTTGGTAGCTGTCCAAATAAAAATAAATACCCAAGAATTTTAGTTGACCAAAGCTTAGGATGACTTTCAAGACTGAATAGATAATATGCTTACAAAAGCCACCTATGTGTGCCTTAATTTTTAATTCCTACTCATCTCTTACTGGACCATGACTGAGCTGAGAGTTCTAGCTCTAAGGAAAGGGCTAGTAGTATTTAGACATTACACTTGAATAGAGTCTCAAAGTTTACAAATATTATTCTAATATTTGTTATTTGCCTAAACTGTACTAGGCATACATATATTTTTAAGTTTATTTAATAAAAGGAATAATTTACTGAGCATTTACTAGGAGTTCGGTTCTGTGCTAAGCACTTTACATATACAGTCTTGTTTATCTATCCCCCACAACCTTACAGGTAGGGCTATTTGTATTTCCATTTAATGCTGAGAAAACTGGCCTCAAGGAAATTAATTTGCTGTGTTATGCAATTAGACTAGAGCTTTGATTCACCTAAAGCTGAGGCTCTTACCTACCATACTATTTTAGACAGAACTTGCCCATAAAGAAAGAGGTGGTTAAATTGTTGGATGTGTCCAAGCCTTTTGAAGAAAAGGAAACATTTATTAAGTCACAAGCAAAAGCATCTTTTCCTTCACCAAAAGGCTTTTTCTATGGCTCTTATCATAAAATGAGACAGATAAAAAGTATATCTGCTTTTCTCAGACTCTGTGCCAAGATAGGTACAGAAATATACTTACAGACTGTATATAACTCCCCAGGCACCTCCCTGAATTCATGACTGTTCCTGAGAACTAAGTAGGTGACCATGATAGTGGATTTTAAATTGTGGAGATTTTGTCAGTGTCTCCAGGTATGTCACATACTCTTTGCTGGCTCCAAATGAATGGTGACAGCATTGCTCACTGATCCTGGGATGCCAGGGATCATGGATGATTGAAGTTGCTCACTGATCACACCTGCAAGTAAGCAGGGTAGCTAAAGAGACCACAGTCAGAATTTTCAGCCCTAGAGCGAATCTTTTTACTCACTGAAGTACAAATGTTGGAAGGCCCAGTTGGATCAGTTCTTTACAAGCCTGTGCTAATGAGCCTGAAGTTGGATTTCAATTCCAGTAGAAACCAATGGGCTTTGAAAAGAGAAAAGCATGTATCTGATTCTCTACCCCCATAATCAAAGCCACGGCTGAAGGGTGCTCTGAAAGCAGTATTTATTCTCCAGGTGTGAGATGCTTCTTAGAGCAGGCAGGTGGACAAAGGACAGGGGGCCACTGTAGAAGATGAGAGGTCCTGAGTGGCTGATTCTAAAAATGACTTGTCTTCACTTATTTGTGAGGTGTATTGTAGCTTAATCAATTTGTTAAAGGAAAGCATAACTTTTCTTATTTTTCCCCTTGAAAATCTTCATGGCTAAGATCTCTGTTCTTGTTGAGAAGAGGGAAACACCTCAGAATGAAATTGCTTCATTTTCTCTAAGTGGGAAGGGGAATAGAACAGGATCCATTTAAAATGAGTTAGCAATCAAAAGCATCAACAATCTGTACTTTATTAAGAGTTCTGATTCTTAGATTACTTGTATTTCACCCCAGGAATTTCCTATCTTGTGTTTGCTATCATTATATAATTCAGTTGTTAAAGTTTTCACTTCATTTTATATGTTGTAAGGAAAACAAAAGAAAGAGAAGTTCGATCGTGCTCTAATTAAAGTGTTAAATTTGCTCTCTGTCACTCCTGGAGACCCAACTTGGTATGGGAAGTATTAATCAGAATGACATCAGGACAAAGTAAAAGTCACAGGACAGGAATGACTCTTCTTCCTATTCTACTACCCTGGAGGTCTGTGTTTTCTTTTAAGCATGAAGAACACTTCAGTGCTTAATAGCAATTTTTGGGAAAGGTTACTTAGTGTTTGGGTTTAAAATTTCAGTTAGACTCATAATGTGATGAACAGTTACATGCCAAATTACAAGAGATCACATACATGGTTGACAACAGAAAACATATATGAGAACAGTCCCATAAGATTATGATGGAGATGAAATAATCCTATCACGGCTGCCTTACCATCTTAGCACAATGCATTACTCAAGTGTTTGTAGTGATTCAGATATAATGAAACCTACCATGCCGCCTGCTGTATAAAGGTAGAGCACATACAATTATGCATGCTAGGTGCATAGTAGGCTTTACCATCTACAATGCTGTGTATTGTTGGATACACTGTGATGTTTGCACAACAGTGAAGTTGTGTAAAGTGTATAATTGCTAAGTGGCACATAACTATGCTAACATTCTCATGTGCCGAAAGAGAAATATAAGGTCTAAATTACAAATTTAAAACTAGTCTTTCTGTTCTTCCTGCTGGTCACCAGAAATGGCTGGAGCTTACCCAGGCTCTGCCTGTTATTAACTACATGTCTTTAGGCAGGTCAATTTACTTCTTCCAACTCTACCTTCCATACCTGTAAAAGCTATTATGTAATAGCTCAAAGGATAGTTGAGATGATAAAATGAAAGCACATGATAAAAATTTTGTCAAAGATCTGGCAGTGTAGCTCAGTTACAGAGCATCTGCCTGGCATGTACCAGGCCCTGGATTCTATCTCCAGTATCACAAATGAATGAATGAATAAACAGAAATATTAAAAATTATAGAGCCAAAAAAACAATAATAATAATAATTGTAGGGATGGGGATATAGCTCAGTAGCACAGTGCCTGCCTGGCAAGCATAAGGCCCTGAGTTCAATTCCCAGTACCAATAAATAAATAAATAAATAAATAAATAAATTAAATTAAATTAAATTAAATTAAATTAAAATTGTAGTGTATGGCCTATAGTAAGAGCCGTAAATGTCAATTCTTAAATCCATTGTTTTTCTGTAAATATTACCAGGGCTGGCCAGAATGGGCTCTTAAATACATTTTGGCATTTAAGTAAAAGAGAAAAATAAAACCTGCCTCATATATATAAATGAGAGATTTTGTTTAAAATATATGGCATCCCTATAAAACCTAATGGGAAAACTGGAGAATCAGGCTCCACAAATGAGAAGTAACAAGTAATTTTGTGGGTCCAAGAAGCAGGACCTATTTCAGCAGAAATGCCAAGAAATTCTCATGCTTCAGTCATGTAGTCACACTGATCAAAATCTAAATCCCACTTGGATCACATTCCCAGTATGTACCAATCAGGAAAAAAGCAATTCCCAAAAAGAAAAAACTGGTAGTGTTACTTAAATAAGGCTGACTTGTTAAAAGCCAAAAGAGGCCTAATAGTCTAATAAGATACATTTTTCTAACACTTAAACAAGTTTAGGTTAAGTTGCATTTACTGGTGTGGGAAACTGATTGAGAACACACTTAATTGGCACTTGTCCTACGTAACTTACTTGTGGGCTAAGGAACCCAAGTAAAGAAATCAGTCACATAATTATTATAGTAACCACTAGATGGCAGTCCTAAGGGATAGGCATCCTTTAAAGAAAGTCAACAGCAAAATCTTAAAATTTTCAGCACTTTTAAGATTTGTTATTTCTTTAGCTTCATATAGTGGTTCTGTGATCCTGAAATTATGATTCCAAATATTTGCATCTGAGAAAATTGATTCTCAGAGTAGCTCACTGACTTGCCCCATTCCTACAGCTTAATAGTTTAAATTATACTCTATTTTCTATTAACTTTATGAAATTCTTTATATTAAAAGCCTCAAAAACTCTAAAACTTCCAAAATTAGAAATTTAAAGAAATGAGCATGGTGGTATGCATCTATAGTCTCAACTACTCAGGAGGCTGAAGCAGGAGGATTACTTGAGCCTAGGAATATGAGAACAGCCTGGACAAAGACCTGACTAAGGAAAAAAGGAAAGAAAAGAGAAAAGAAATTGGGAAGGACCTTTAAAATCACCTAGTGTAATCTATTCAATTTTCAAGGTAGGAAACAGTCCCAGAGAACTTAAGTAACTTGATTCGCAACCAAATATGGACAGAACTCTGAATTCTGCCTAGACCTGGGCCTTTTCAAGAAAATATACTTTTTTCATATTCTGTATTGCACGAGTACACTCCTTTACCAAACTTCACCTAATAAGATAATATCTGTAGACTTTAGCTGAAGACTTTGGTAAAGAATTGCCTTTCAAACATGAAGATGGTTAAGGATCTGTGATCCCCTCAGGCATCTCCAACGATAATCAAGACCAGAGCATATGTACCTGTGTCAGAGGACACTATGAGTATGAGCACTGCCATTCATCTCCTCTGGCTGTAGGACAGCCGCTGTAATGAGGTATGAGTTTTGTCTGTTGCCTGTTAAACGGTCTGTTCTCAGCTAGTTAATTAGGTAGTGTGGTGCGTAAGAGAGTATGAATAAATATAAGAAACATCTATGCTGCCAAAGAGAGAGTAAGACCTATACCACCCGCAGAAGAACTCTGCTCACCCCAGGAGCAACAGAGCTATTGTCACCATTCATTAGGGAAATGGCCTTGAGCTAATAGCTGTTTCAGGATATATTGTTCACACTGATAAAGAGCCCTGCTCCTGATGTTGTATTGTACTCCTGCCACTTTTCACCCTGTACAAACACTGAGAATTACAATCCATTCACTTTGGTTGATTTTTTTCAGCTCAATATATATTAGAACTTTTCCATATTTCTAAGTGCTATTTTCCTATGTGTACTAACTCTCCATCTAAAATATTCTTTATAAGTTCATTAGTGCTGCACCACGAAGCCTTTAACCAAATAAAACATTCAGCTATCATCTGGAAATTTTTGTTCTTATGTCACAAAAGGTAGCATGGTCCAGTAGAAGGAATTCATCAGGAGTGAGTCCTAGCTTGACTACCAGGCAGTAGTAGTACAAAGTTTTTTCTTCTTTGGTCTTTCTTTCTTGCTTGCTTTCTTGCTTTTTTGCTTTCTTTCTTTCTTTCTTTCTTTCTTTCTTTCTTTCTTTCTTTCTTTCTTTCTTTCTTTCTTTTTTCCTTCCTTCCTTCCTTCCTTCCTTCCTTTCTTTCTTTCTTTCTTAGATCATTTAATTTTTAAAGATTCAGTTGCTTTACAATAAAAATGGTATAAATAATATCCGCCTCCAAGTGTTGCTTGGGACTATTTGTTTGCAAGTATAGAAGCCATTTTAAGATAGATTTAGCAAAAATTAAAAATGTATTCAGAAACAAATGCATATGAAAACCCAGGAAAGAAGCAGAATCTCAGGAAATGCCTAGAACCAAAAGTTAGAAATACAAAACACTTTCTTCTTGCTCTATCTTTTGTGTCTATGTCTTCTTTAATCTTTTCTAACTCTTGGCAGACCAACATTCTCTGCCTCTCTGTCTACACAGCAGGAGGCAGCATGGAAGAGCAGCTAAAGTGATAGTTATGTGGGCAATGAAACATTGCAAAAACTCTCTAGGAACATTTTTTCAACACTGAATGAGTCTGTTAATAGTTGTCTCTTTCTTCTAAAGATTAAATAAGTTAATATATGCAACATTGAGTACAGCCCTAACATACCATGAGTATTGAATAATAGAGCTATCATTACTAAAGAACAGCAGTCCTTACCCTTAATTTTTAATCCAAGAGCTTGGAAAATAGAGAGGTTTATAATATTTTACTGAGTATTTAATGTCAAAACTTAACCTCACTTGAGCTGATACAATCAGTCTTAATTTCTTATATTTGATATGAGTATGCATATTTTTGCTATAGAAATAGCAGTAAATTTGATTATCACGTGTTGCTCAGACCTCACTGAAGGTATTATGAAATATATGGTGCATGTAACTAATCTAAAAGCCTCAAATTCTGAATTCTTAACAAATCTGATCACAAAGGTGTTGGACAAAGGATTAGAGCTGTGTTACTGCTCTTAATTATTTTTTTATCATAGAGTCTTGCTATGTAGTTCAGACTGGCCTTGAACTCACTAGGTAGCCCAAGATAGCCTTGAACTTTCAGTGATCCTCCTGTCTCAGTCTCCTGAGTGCTGAGATTACAGGCTGCTTCTAGAATTTTTAATTATGGTTTAAACCTTTGGATGGTGTCATGGTTCATATCAAGAATGTCCCCGAAAGCCCTTATGCACTCACAGGCAGGGCTTTTGGTAGAGGATTGGACCATGGTACTCTTGCAGCTGACTTGCTATTGGCGGTAAATCCTGGTCAGGAGAGGAAGGTAACTTGCGGTATGACCTGGAAGGGTATATTCCCCTTCCTAGGCTCTGCCCTTTTCTCTCTGCTTCCTGACTGCCATAATATAAGCGGCTTTCCTCTTCCATACCACCATGTTCTTATTGATGTGAAGCCAGTGAACTATGGACTAAAAATGTGAACCAAAATAAAACTCTCCTGTTTAAAGTTCTGGGTGTCTGGGTAGCTAAGACAGACTTTGGTACTAGAGAAGGGGGGCATTGCTGTGCTTACTGGACCATGTGGTTTAGACGCCTTTGAAAGTAGTTTGCAGAAGAAGTCTGTAAACGTTTGGAGATGCCAACTAGAGAGGCCCTAGAAGCTGTAAGCCAGGCTTTATGGGAGATTCTAACCAGAATGCTCACAGAAGATGAGATTGCTCACAGAAATGAGGATAATGAAAATCAGCCTTGGAAGGTTTCAGCTGTGAACAAGGACTTCATTGACAATTGGACATGAGACTATGTGTGTTATGCTCTGGCAGAAAATTTGTATATATGTTGCTCATGTAGCAAGCTCTACTTTGAAGATCAATGGCAAACAGTACATCTGAGTGATTTTTAAAGTTTTCAGCTTTTCTGGGATACTCCTGTAAAGTTGAGATCTGTAAAATTTTTCTCAGGACAGCTTGGTTCCTGAAAAGATTAGCATTTTTAAAAAGTCAAATACTCTACGTCGGGACAATAGGAGAATGCCTTAAGGGCATCCTAAGACTTAGCAAGTCCCCAATGTTCCCAGGTTTAAGGGTCCAAAAGGAAAAGACTTTGGTTTGAGAAGAGAGACCCTGGGAATCCAGTTCATTCAGGGCAAGCTAGGAAATAATTTTCTGGAACTCAGCTATAAAGGAACACAGAGGCCTCTACAGCCATGATCCAAGGAAGCCTAGCTACTGCTTGAGTTAGCAGCAGACCTTGGTACCATCCATGTAGGGCTGGTTTTATGAGAATGCAGAATGCGAGAGTTTCTAGGGTCAAGATGGCTTCCCCCTAGATTTCAGAAGGTCTGGGCATCCAGGCAGTGCGGCCCTGACAGGGCTGTGTGTGGGGCTATGAGACTGAAACTGAAAGTGCAGTGGACACACCAGGGAGTTGGAGAAGCCAGGAATGTGGAACATCAAAGGAAAGCTACAGGTAATAAATGGAACCATCCCAAAAGAGAAACCAAGAGGGCTGGCAACTCTTAGAGATATACTAAATGCATTTTGAATAAAGAGCTGTACATGAGTCTTTTGGGGGTAGCAGGAGTGGAACATTATGAATTATATTGAAACTGTCCCTTAAAGACCTCATACATTTTTAGGCAGGGTTTTTAGAAGAGTATTGGACAATGAGGGCTCTATAATTGACTTGTTATTGGGAGACGGTGCCTGGTTGGAAGAAGATGGGTCATTGGGGGTGTGACTTGGAAGGATATATCTCCCTTTCTGGATCCTCCCTTCTCACTCTTCTTCCTTGCTGCCATGATGTAAGCAACTTTTCTCTGCCAGACCCTTCCATCATGTCCTTCCTGATTTGGAGCCAGCCAACTTACACTGAAAATGTGAGCCCAAATTAAACTTCTCCTCCTTTAAATTGTGGGTGTCTAGTATTGTGCTTCAATCATGAGAAAGTAACCAAGACAGATGGTAATGCCTATGGAATGCTAAAGTCACTGTTGTATTTGAGATCATTACCGTAACAAACTTCCTTAATGACTCCCAGTATTCAAATGATTCGAAATACCCCTTCTTAGCAACTGGATATCATTTTAACCTAAAAATAGCAATAGGAACAAAAATAATCCAACTATAACCAATTATCCAAATAACCCTGAAAAGAGGTACATGATACTTATTCATTTACTGACCTATTCAATAATTTGTTCAATAAGGCTTTTTCAGTCCAGTACCTACTATGTTCATACATTATGAAGGTTTGAGGGAGGCAGATACAGTTATTGCTACCCTACTACAAGGACATCCAGGTTTTTTCCTTTTCTTTAAAGTTACTATTGGGCCGGTGAGATGGCAAGCGTGAGGGCCTGAGTTCGACTCCCGGAACCCACATACGAAAAAAGGGCCGGTGATATCGCTCAGCGGCATGGGCGCCTGCTGGCGCAGCAGTCCTGAGGTCGACCCCGGTACCCACAAAAAAATAAATAAATAAATAAAATAAAATAAAGTTACTACTAACAACCACATAGAAGAAAGGTGTTGCAGAAAATCAGTGTCAGTGTATGATATTATGCTGAGAGCTCTTTCCTGCAATTTGTACAGTGGACACTCAAGATTTTATGGCTTCCCTTTAGCAATGACATGGACCTTCAGGACTGGGCTGAATGACTACATCTTATGTCCCCCCCATCTGGCTCATCCCTGGAAATCTGGCCTCTGAGACCAGATCTCTGGCAAAGGGAACCATGCAGAATAGATTTGGCCTAGTTGTGTCTCCTTATTGCAATGCAGTGTCCTTATTCTTCCAAGGGCTCTGGTCCTAGAGCCTTGCCTACACAGCCAACTCTGATTGGCAAGTTATTTCTATGACAAAGCAATGAGCTTGACTCCATTAATGTGCTTACCTCGAAGCCTATAGTGTTTTATGCTGTGAGCCTCCAATTCTTTGGTTTTCTTGAGCTTAGTATTTTCTAGGTAGCAGATGGAGTTAAGAAGTCTGAATGACCCTGTCATAAATGAACACATTTCTCCCTTGTGGTTGCCTATGAAAGTCAACCTCTCAAGACCCAGTGTTTTTTCATCAGTGAAGAAACTAAAGTATTGTTATGGCTTAAATGTCTCCTCCTAGACCCTTATTGAAATTTGTCATTATAACTGTATTAACATGTGGGACCTTTAAGAGATGATTTAGGCCATAAGGTTTCTGATGATATCATTGGATTAATGCCATTATCACAGCAGTGGTTTCCTTATGAACGGACAAATTTGCCACCTCTTTTTTTTTTTTTCTCTTTCTCTCACCTCTTTTGTCCTTCCACCACAGGATGTCTTCTGCCATGTTATGATGCAGTAAGAAGGCACTTGCCAAATGCTAGCACCTTGATCTTGGATTTCCTGGTCATCAAAACTGTAAGAAATATTTTTCTATTTATTATACACTCTCTCATCTATAGTATCCTGTTATAGCAGTACAAGACAGTCATCAGTAGGGTAAGTTCTTGGCCGTGATCACCCAGCTAGTGAGTGTTAACAGTGAAAGATGGATTCAGGCAGCCTCAGGTCAAAGGTCAGGTCCATACTTACAATTTTGTTCTTGCTTTGATAAAGGAGTTTAAAAGTATAATGATATACAAGAAGGGTGTGGTCAGCTCCAGTCGTTTTGAGTGGATATTGGAAGATATATAGAACTTTTCCAGGCATATTAAAGATGGGACTGGGAGTGAAGAGAAACTGAATTCATAGTCAGAACTGAATGTACAAAGGCATGTAAATTTGTAACAGCTTTGGTGAAGATGATGGAATCATTCTGATAAAATTTAAGGGAGAACTTAGATGTGTAGAAATGAACCTAAAGCACCTATACTTCAGGCCAGGAAGGGCCTTAAATATTGTTCTGGGTGGTTTGGCTTTGACCCTGTAAACAAAATGAGGGTATTGAAAACTTTTTAAGCAATGAAATAACACAAACAGATTTACTTTTTAAAAATATCACTTTCATGGCAGTTTTGTTAATGAATTGGAGGTAGGTAAGAAGGAGTGCAGTATAGCATCCTCAGAAAAACATGATCAGAACATTACTGAAAGTGGTAAGTAGCAGTGGGGGAGGAGAGAGAGGCACAGATTCAAAAGTGATTCAGGATAGAGAAACATCATATCTTGGTTGTCAGGAGCATATGGATATTGAGAGAAAAGGAGAGGGGCACAGAACAAGTCCCAGGCTTCTGACTTGCAGAATCTCTATGCCATATTAATGCACCACAATACCCATTATTTCACTTCTGGTTCAACTATTTTTATAGGACTTCTGTAGAACGGCTTTTCTGAGCCAAAATCTATGCTAGATACTGTGGATAGAAAGATGAGTTAGACAGAATGTTTTCCCTCGTTAAGGAGACAGACACATATGCAGACAACTTCAACACAATGTAAGAAATGTTATCATAAAGATATGCACAGGAATCCCTTTCTGGTGTAATTATTCATTTACACTATCTAGAGCATTTTTTTTTTGTGGGTACCGGGGGTCAACCTCAGGACCTCGCGCACCAGCAGGCGCCCGTGCCGCTGAGCGATATCACCGCCCCTTTTTTCGTATGTGGGATCCGGGAGTTGAACTTGGGCCCTCGCGCTTGCCAGGCAGGCGCTTACGCCGCTGAGCCATCTCACCGGCCCTCTAGAGTATTTCTTACTTCTCTGTGGGTTCTCAGTGCTATAGCCAATGTCTCTCACATAGCACAGGTTAATCAAGCATTGAATTGAGTTGAGTTCTTGGAGTAATTTTGTTTTCAACAGAGTCAGTTCCCCAAGAATCTTGTAATGCTCATATTTGTCAGAGAGTGTAGTATATCCTAGTGCCAAGACAGTACATATTCTTGACCTGTTGTCACTCATTTCTATAAAAATGCTTATTGAAATACAGCAAGGAACACAGGAGAGAGCCTACTTGACTTTGGAAAGCCTACTGTCAGAATCGGTGGTTTCAGAATATAAGGTCTCCAGACTTCTCAGAGAGCAAGTTCCACCTAGGATGTGGCAAAACCCTTCCTTCCAACCTCATCTAAAAATATAGGGCAAGATATTTTATTTAATTGAAATATTAGTTCACTCACCATGCACTTTAATTTGCCCTCTCTAGCTTCAAAATAATGGAGTGAAATTTTGTTTTGTACAGTGTTAGCTCTTCATTGTAAGCTTAATTATATAGACTTTGTTCAAATGAATTATGTAGATCTTTGAGACAAGAAAATAATAAATGTTTTTTAATCTCCCCTCTTTACCCAAGATCATCTAATTTAATTATTGTTTAAAAGTTTACTTAGGTTATTCAAGACCATATTATTCAAAGCTCAACAAAAAGTTCATGCACTAAGTTCTAGTCTATGCAAGTCGCAGAAAGCACAAGATATTTCCTGCCTTCTCCAAGAAATAAAACAAAATTCAGCAGGTCATTCTCTTTTTTGGCTATTGAATCCTTTAAAGAAAATCTCGTTCACAAGACCTTGAATGAGAATTTTTTAAAAATATGGAAATGTATACATTGTCATTGTTCTACTTACTAAAGTTGCATAATTGTCCAATGCTATTCACTTAGTTGTTTAAAATAACCATGTCTCTTATGTTTATAGAGTCCGTGAGCCCGGAATTAGGGTAGGGAAATGGGATACTTTGGGCTTTAGGTGGACAGACCCAAAGGCTGGAGGTGACCCAATGTTTAGGTGTTGGGGTCATGTTAAGGCTTACTTACTCAGTGTCTGATTTCTGGGCAGGGATGACTGACCACAGCCCCTATGCCTATCTCTCCATAGTCTCAATTTAGTGGTCTCAGGGTAGATGTATGTTGTACATGGAAATCAGAAAACATAAGTGATCCTGGGAACACGGCAAAATATATATGATCTTTATGACCTTGCCTGAGAATTCATGTAGTGTTTCTTCCACCACACTCTGTTGATTAAAACAGTTACAACCCTGCCTAGATTCAAGGGAAATAGAATTAGACTTCATATCTTAGTGGGGAGTGGCAAGGTCACACTGAAGAACAGCAAGTATGATAGGAGATATCTTTGGAAATTGTAACTTTAATATAATATAAGTGTAATAAAATTTTCTTTCCAACCATTGCAGTTTTTTAATATTTTCATATTAAATATCACAAGTCCCAGTGCTCAAGCTCTCAGAGGCCTTATGCACCAAAAGGCATAAGGCTTGTGGAGATATCAGTGTACTTTCTAATTATTTTGGGAAAAAATATCATACAGTAATAGTGAATGGTTTCTCTTCTAGTTATCTCCAAATGCCTCTTTGGTGCAGAAATCAAGATAGAAAAATCATATTTTCAGAATTGGTAGGGCATCTTCATAAAAAAGGCCTTCATCAAAAAAGCACTGTTGTAGAGATTTAAAAAAAAAACCTCCTAATCTATTTCACTGCTTTCAGAATTTCACTTTTTTTTTTTTTTAACCACTCCAACATATTGCCTCATAGAAATGGAGGGCATATATCACCAAAGTAAGGCTGCAGCAGAACACCTGTCTTTGTCCAACAGGAAAAACAAATGCCTTTGCAGTGGGATAGACAAGGACCCAGACAGAGAGAAGCTGGGGCAGGGGCAACGCCTGATCAGTTGTGAGTTTTTTTCCTAGCCATGGTGCTGAAACTATGAGATGTGTAGTTTGAACTAGAGTTTTGCTGAAATCCAGAATAGAGAAGTTTTCCTTATGTCATAGAAACTGACAAAAATTTCAAGTCTCTTTGGAATTCCTGAAAGGAATTCCTGTGTCCAGAACAAACACGGTGCCACACAGAGGGTAGTTCAGAATCACTGAGAAACTCTTACAGCTAACAGAGGCTGAGGGCAGACTCAGACCCTACAAGGCATGTGTGCTAAAATATTAAGTAACCCAGAGGCCTGAGAATGACCTAGGATTGGGACTTGGAGGCCATAGATCATAGGTATAATAGGCTTAAGCCACAGCTGTGTCCATGAAGTCCAAAGTAGTGACCATTTTTTGGCACTACTGCATAGGATGCACAGGGTGTCATTTGCAGAAACATCACAAGGGGGCATCAAATATTCCTCTCCTCACTTTTTTTTTTTTTTTTTTTTTTTTTTTTTGCCTTTTTGAAACAGGGTTTCACTATGCAGTTCAGGCTGACCTTGAACTCAGTTTGTAGCACAGGCTGGCCTCGAACTCACAGCAATTGTCCTGCCTCAGCCTCCCAAGTGCTGGGATTACAGGCCTGTGCCACCACACCTGGCTCCTTCCCTCACTTAAAAAAAAGTAGTATTTAAATATCACCCCTCAGAACCACCTACCTCTTCCCCCACTTCAAAATTATCCAGTTTCTTAGAGAAAAGTACAGAAGGGTTGGGGGCAGAGGCAAGAAATCCAGGACTTAGTTTTCCTAAATTATATATTTATCCAAAATAGACTGAGTTTATCTTAAGGAGACCATTTATACCAAAAGATAGCGGGATACCTAAAATGGATGACTTTAATTTCCTTAATTTCTAAGAAAGAACTACAGTGAAGTAGAGAAGAGGAAATAAATAGAAGGTGAAATAAGTTTTTCCAAATGGAGAACACTTTTTCGTGTTCTCCATACATTGGAATTGCAGTGGATACCTGTGATCATGCTACTCACTTACACACTAAATTTAAGTTGTCTCAGGACAGGTCAAAAAATAAACAAATAAATTTTGGTCATTTCTTCTGAAGGGGAAGACAAAGATTTACCCTAGACCCTCCCAAGATCATTGGATGGTCCCTTGCAAATTAAACTGAGGAAAGACAGATTAACAAGAGAAAAATAAGAAGTTTTTTTAACATGTGTATCACTCAGACACTTGGGAGCACTTGGCATGATTAACTCAAAGCTGTAGCAGAATAAGGGGTCTCTATATCCAACTTAGGAGAAGAAAGGGAGAGGAGGAAATGGGGATTTATGGAAAATAAATGACTTTTTGGAAAGTGGGCCCTTAGGAGAATGAGTAGGAGATATGATAGCCTGATAGGTGTTCTCTCTTGTCATAAGAGTCAGTCTTAGTTCTTTTGGTACACTCTGCTTTTAGGTAATAAGTGGAGTTCAGAGAAAGCCTCTTTTGGGTTTCATTAAATATTAAATGTCTCCAGCTTAAAATAATTCTCATTCCAATGGGCATATTTTAGGGTGGCATATTTTGAAACCCCACCAGTCCACAAAAATCTTGCCCTTCTTAACTAGGAGCTCACAGGGGACTGGAATCTTTCTTGGAATCTTTCTCTAGGCCAACCACAGATAGCTTGCTCCATCTTTTCTTACTGAAAGAATCAATGGCCTTCATAGGTACCGGTTTATAGAGCAGGGCTCAGTTGCAGGTTACCCTCAGTTTGTGTAACTAGTGGGTAAACAGATCAGGTTTAGATAAATAACCAAAGTCCCAAAGTTTAAAAACTCATTTCCCAGCACTCTTCTACCCTTGCTATGTGACTCCACCTTGAATTATGAAGCAGTTATATAACAGAGCCCCAGCAGAGAATTGCACCAAGCTGATTCTGTTTTGTTCAAATGAAACCTAGATTCTAGGTACATAATGATGGCACCCCAGAGCTATTATCAGTGCATATTGTGGCTTTGGTGTTGATAATGAGCATATTCACGTACATTCCATTCCTCTCTCTGTTTTAATCTCAACAGCGCTCTAGTTACAAAGCAGCGAGTACAGTCAATCTTTTCCACTTTTGTCTGCTTTGGTTCTTTTCAGCATATTCTTGGGCCAAGGGTGAGATTCCATTTCTGGTTCTCAGCTGTAACTCACCTGGAACAAATCCTTCTTTGCTTTTCCTGTCCCCAATTGTGCTTTCAAAAAAGACAGGCTTTGGGACTACTCCATGTTCTGTCCTAGAAAATTTTCTTTTCACTCAAGTCTGCAAAAGGAATGTTCAAAACGTGATAACTATATTCCTTTTGGTCACACCCCACCCAGCCATATGTTGTTATTTTTTCAGCACATTTAGATTTTTTTTTTTTTTTTTTTGCAGAATGGCAATATGTTGTTTTTTTGGGTTGCCACTTGTTTGGGAGTGCTTTTTTTGAGTCCTGTGGCCGTGAGAAATATGTCACATTTCTGGGATCAGCCTCCTTGACCAGACCCCACATTTCATGATAGTTGGCTAGTATCTGACTAAAGAATTTCAAGACAAGAGAAGGCACATATTCTCTGTTTCCTGGAAGCTCTCCAGATATGGAACAAGAAAGCAGATATGGAGCAAAGCAATCATCATTTTTATTCTTAAAAGTGAAAATGGTCTCCCAACTTGCCCACCCATAAGACATGTATGAAATATGCCTCTGGTCTTGCTATATTCCCACACTCACATAGGTGCATTTGTAGGGACAAACTTTCTTGTTTAACTATTTCAATTTTTCTATTTTATTTCTGTTATATATGCCCTTTACTAGGGCACATAGTTTTCTCCTCTATGCTCATCTTCTACCACCTGGAGAAATCATCCTAAATAGCACCTCTTACTGAAATACTGAACAGGTATAATCTTTCATCTTCACAGCCTCTCTGAGACAGAAAGCTTGAGATACAGTTAACTTGCCTGGTTACCGAGCCACCAAGAGGCAGAACCAGAAAAACCCAGGTCTTGCTGGCTCCTGATGTAGCACTCTACCTTCATCCTCTTCTTTTAGCTCATTGCAATGGGATTAAATGTCACTAACTAGAACTACCTCACAAGTTTCTCCCTCAGAAAAGCATATTGTGAACCTCAACCACATGTACCTCTTTCTTTCCAACTTCTGTGCAAGTCCTTCTTCCTTGTACAATCAGACTCCTTCAGAGGACATTTACGTGTTCATCTTAATTTCCACCAGTTCCGTATGTATCTTAACTCCAACAGTTACACTCATGAATGCAGGTGCTTCAAAACTGTGCTATAGCTCAGTTAGTATGGGTCTTATTTGAGGGCTTGGCTTCAATCCCCAGCATGGGGTGGGGTGGGGGAATTCAGAGCTTTATCTTGCTAAGTGGTTAGTTGTATAGGTTAAGCAGGCTTGAATATAATAAATCCAAGGCAATTTGCTTCCACTGCTAAGGTGCAACATCCTCATATGTAAATGGAGGTAACCTATAGAGTTACTGGAAGGATTGAATGAAAGTACCATTTCCAGATTGGAAGTTATACATTAGTCCTTTTAATACTGATCCTTCTTCCTATTTATGATAAAACTGTATTCTTGCCAGAAGTGTATGAAGTAGGTAAAATTATAGTATATTGGGAGGAAGAAACAGAAACTACGAGTGGCTAAGGCCTTGTACAAACTCATTTGCCTTCAAAGACACAATCCCGAGCTGAGCCAAGTCCATCTCTCTTGCGTGACAGTTTAGTGACCTTTCTACTCTACCATCACTTGGACTCTTCATAGGGTGAAAAAGAGGGATGGGGCAGAAGGAAGGACTCAGTTCATTTTTTCCCAATCATGTGGTCAAAGAGATGGCAGAAGCTCAATTATTTTCACTTCAGTTTAACTGCTAACCTTAAACTTTTGTATAAAAGTCTTGAGAACAGAATTTTGAACTTCATGGACAAATGGTACACTATATATGTATATGTATATGTATATGTATATGTATATGTATATCTATATCTATATCTATATCTATATCTATATCTATATCTATATCTATATCTATCTATCACCTTATGTCATAGTAGAATGTGTTAAAAGATAATTTTTTGCTAAAACTTGATTTGGGTAAATAATATCCATTCTCTGTGTTTCAAAAAATGGGAAAAGAAGGGAAAAATGGAAACAAAGCTTTTGTAAATAAGGAGGGGAAGAGGAGTTGAAGGGAGGGGAGGGGAATGGGAAAAAAAGAATCAAGTTATACCATGTACAGGTACAAATTCTCTATGATGAATGTGAACACTATGTATATCTAAAATGTACCAATAATTTAATTAATAAAAAAGTATTTTCCATTTCCCTCTCTTTGGGCAAATTGTGAATCCCATGGAGTGATGAGTTTCCACTCTGGGTTCCATGTTGCACTGAGCTACCATGGGTAAGTGTGCCATTTCTGAGATCAAATTCCTATTTATACCAAAAGATCTCAGGCAGAAAAGGTTAAGAGTTAATCTGTGAGCGTCTAATATGCTGCCGCATTTTCTTTCTTTTCTTGTACATAAAGAAAAAAATAAATCTAAGTCATAATTTACTTTGCATCCAGACATGATTATGGCTTTTCCATACTGCCACTGATGTTCTGGTTTGGAAACGGCACCGCAGAGCTTAGAGAGCTCTAGCTGACAGCCCCTGTCATGTATAGGAAACAAAGCCCTGGCCATGGGCAGCACCAGTCCTGTGATTTAGAAAGTTAAAAGTACAGAGCTATCCTTTTATGTTGGCTGCAGGACTATCCTGGACTTTTATTCTTCGTTCCTTTGTTCATGATGCTTTATTGGATGAAACTACCCTTTTCTACCAATTCCCAACTTTACCTTTGTAATCTCCCTCATCCTTCAGAAATCAGTAAAATAACAAAAGTATGGAAAAAAAACAAGGCAGGAAAGCAAAACAACAGGGTGGGATAGGGTTTGATTTTAATGAGAGTGGGTGGGGGTAGAACTTACTGGAAAAGTGATATGTGAGCGAAAGACAAATGGAAACAGGGAGCTGGTGTGTGGGTGAAGGAAACTTGTCCTTTGCCATCTGAAGTTTTGATAACTGAGTCTGCCAGGATAAATCAACAATAGAGACAATAGATAATTCAGCAATTGTATCAACAGCACAGGAAAGAAAAGTAAGTAAGAACCCAATGGTCCAATGAGATTTAGCAGTTTATATGCCCTGCTTAATAAGGAAGAGAGGGTGCCAGTGAGATGGCTCAGTGGCGTACGTTCCTGACAGGCAAGCGCAAGGGCCCGAGTTCAACTCCTGGAACCCACATACGAAAAAAGGGCCAGTGATATCGCTCAGCAGCAAGGGCGCCTGCTGGCGTGCGAGGTCCTGAGGTCAACCCCTGGTACCTACAAAAAAAAAAGGAAGAGGGAAGCAGGGCTGTAGACAGTTTGAATAAATTATTTTTAAAGGAGTTAAAGGGACCAAAAAAACAGGTCCTGTGACAATGTTCAATTGGGCCCTGGGTGTAGAGTCACATTGGTTTAAACTTCTTTCCTTCAAATTAATCTTCCATTTGATGAGATTATAGAGAAGGATTTATCATAATCGTACTTCTTTTGGAGAAACTCCCTGAGTCAGATAAGGGAATTTCAGAGAAAGGCCCTCCCTTTTCTTCAGGAAATAAAGAGGATACAGTGACAAGAATGCTGGACTTGGGAGATAGAGAGACCTCCAGACTGTTTCTTTTAGCAAAGTACTCAGCATGTCAACCATCAGACTTTGGTGTATTGTTTTTTGAGCCCTAATACTGAGAATAAGTATCCTGGAGGACAAACACTTGAGACAAAGTATGAGCAAGTGTCCAGGGAGCAGGCCCAGCCAGCAGTAGAGTAATAGCAGGTGTGCTGTGGAGCAGAGCTGAAGGAGAACCAAGACAGTAGCAGGACCTGAGGCAAGAAAGGAAAGAGTGCAGCCAGAGGTGAAGCCAGGTCCTGGATGACTGTTAAAAATCTGCTTTTCTATCTGTGAGATAGAAGTTACCAACCAACGGTCATAATATTAATAGGCAATTAGTAGTAGTTGACAGTTTTGCAAGTAACCACCATAAAAAATTAAACGTTTGTTGTTATTTGATAAGTGTTTGCATGCTGTGGTGTCCAGGATACCTACACATTGGTCCTTGGACAAGAGAAGATGTGTATTCTTTGAAAAAGTCTCAGGGCTAATATTTGAATGTTTTTGTTTCCCCAAAGTTTCTTTGTTGAAATCCTAACTCCCAAAATGATGATATTAGGAAATGGACATTTTGAGGAGTGATTAACTTATGAGGGTAGAATTCTCATGAAAGAGATTAATATCCTTAAAAAAGAGATCCCAGAGACACCACCCTCCCTTCCACCAGGTTAAGACTAGACCGAAGAGACGGCCATCTACAGGGACGTGGGTCCTTACAGAACACTGAGTCTCCCAGCAACTGGGCCTGGATTTCCCAGGTTCCAGAACTGTAAAAATTTTTTTTATTTCTTTGTTTTAAACTACTCATTTTTTAAGAGAAAAAAATAATAAAAACAATGATACAGGGCCGGTGAGATGGCTCAGTGGCGTAAGTGCCTGCCTGGCAAGCGTGAGGTCCTGAGTTTGACTCCCAGAACCCACATAAAGGAAGAGAAAGGCCGGAGATATCGCTCAGCGGCATGGGCGCCTGCTGGCAAGCACAAAGTCCTGAGTTCGATTCCCGGTACCCACATTAAAAACAAAAAATGATACAGAATTTGAAAACAAGATAATAGGAGATTAACAATATATTGTGTATTGTTATCTTCAAAGTATTTGCTCAGATTACAAGATATAGGCAGGAAAAAATGGTCAAACAATATAAGCACAAACCATTCTTTTCAGTGAACTAATACAAATTAGTAGTATAATTATCTTAACTATATTATGTGTATGTATATATTTTTTTCTTTTCCCTTCCTTCTTTTCTCTTTTCCCCCAACCCAGTTGTTCTTTCCTTTTGAGCAGTTTCTTCCCCTTTCACAATATCTATTGTACATTTTGGAATTTATTTACTCTTTCATTTTCTTACACTAGGGAGACAATATGATGTTTGCAGGTGTGAGTCTGATTCATTTCACTTATGAGTATGGTCTCTAGTTGCATCCATTTACCTATAAAATCCTCAAGTTCATCCTTCTTTATAGCTGAATAACACTCCATTATATAAAAATACTACATCTTTTTTATCCATTCCTTGGTTGATGGGCATTCAGGTTGTTTCCAAGATCTGGCTATTACAAATTGTGCTGCTATAAACATGGGTGCACATAAATCACTGTCGTATGATGTTTTCAATTCTTTTGGGAAGATACCCAGAAGGGGAATAGCTGGGTCAAATGGGACCTCCAACCCTAGTTTTTTGAGTAATCTCCATACTAAATTCCACAATGGTTGTACCAGTGTACACTCCCACCAACAATGGAAAAGGGCTCCTTTTTCCACACAACCCTGCCAGCATTTGTTATTGGTGGATTTCTTGATGATAACCAATCTTTCTGAGGTGAGATGGAATCTCAGTGTTGTTTTAATTTGCAATACTTGAATGACCAATGATGTTGAACGTATTTTCATATATTGACTTGCCATTTGAATTTCTTCATCTGAGAAGTGCATATTTATCTCAGATGCATATTTTTGAATTGGGTCTTTGAATTTGGAAGGCCTGATTTTTTTCAATTCTTTATATGTTCTAGGTAGAAGTCCTTTGTCTGAGGGACAGTTAGCTAAAGTTTTTCCCACTCTGTGGCTTTTTTTTCACTCTGTTGGTGATTTTTTTTGAAGCACAAAAGCTTTTTAATAAGATGAGATCCCAGTTGTTCATTGTTTGAAGTACTTCCTGTGCAGTCTGGGTTTTGTTCATGGACTCTCTGCTTACCCCTATGTCTTCAAGACATCTACCTACTTTCTCTTCCAGTAGATTTAGTGCTTCTGTTTTAATATTTAGATCTTTGATCCATTTTGACTTTAGTTTAGTGCTTGGTGATAGACATGGGTTTAGTTTTAGTCTTTGGCATGTGGAAAGCCAGTTTTTCCAGCACCATTTATTAAAGAGGCTATCTTTCTTCCAGTGAATATGTTTGGCCCCTTTGTCAAAGATAAGTTGGCTGAGTGTGTTTGGTGTTGCATCTGTATCTTCTATTCTGTTCCACTGATCCTCTGGTCTATTTTTTCCCAGTATCATGCTGATTTTATCACAGTAGCTTTGTAGTAAAATGTCACGTCAGGGATTATGATGCCTCCTGCCTTGCCTTTGGTGCCCAGGACTGCCTTTGCTATTCTAGGTCTTTTAAGGTTTCAAATGAATTTTAGGTATGTTTTCTGTACATCTGTGAGGTATGCTAATGGTATTTTGATCAGGATTGCTTTAAATCTGTATAACAGTTTTGGGAGTATGGCCATTTTCACATTGTTGGTTCTTCCTTTCCATGAGCAAGGAATATCTTTCCATTTTCTGATATCCTCTTCGATCTCCTTTTTCAGAGTACCATAATTTGCAATGTACAGATCTTTTACTTCCATTGTTAGACTGATTCCTACATGTTTCATTTTTTTGGGATGCTATCGTGAAGGGTGTGGTTTCCCTAATTTCTCTCTCAGTGAGTTTGTTGTTTGTGTACAGTAATGCTATTGATTTGGCATGTGAACTTTGTGTCCAGCTATGCTGCTGAATTTGGCTATTAATATAGAAGTCATTTAGTGGAGTTTTGGGGTCTTCTTTGTAGAGTATCATGTCATCTGAGAATAATGATAGTTTAACTTCTTCCTTTCCTATCCTTATTCCTTTTATTTCTCCCTCTTGTCTAATTGCTTTGGCTAATGTTTCCAGAACTATATTGAATAGGAGTGGTGATAGTAGACATCCTTGTTTTATTCCTGATTTTAGAGTGAAAGCTTTCTGTTTTTGTCCATTTAGTATGATGTTGACTGTTGGTTTGTTATAGATGGCTTTTATCAGATTGAGACAGAGACCATCTATTCCAATTTTCTGCAGGTTTTTTTTTTTTATAAGAAATGAGTTTGGACTTTGTCAAAAGCTTTTTCTGCATCTATTGAGATGATCATGTGTTTTTTGTCTTTGGCTCTGTTAATATGGTGTATTATGATTATTGATTTGTATATGTCAAATCATCCCTGCATTCCTGAGATGAATTCCACTTCATCATAGTGTATAATCTTCTTGACTATTTGCTGCATTGTTTGCTAGTATTTTATTGAGGAGTTTTTCCTCTATGTTCACTAGGGAGATTGGCCTGTAGGTCTCCTTTTTGTTTTGGTCCTTCCTTGGTTTTGGTATCAGCGTAACATTTACCTCCACGAATGAATGAGGGAGAATTGCTTCCCTTTCAATTTCATTAAAGAGTTTGAGGAGTATTGGTGATAAATCTTCTCTAAATTTCTTTTAGAATTCAGCCAGAAATCCATCAAGACCTGGGCTTTTCTTTGTTGGTAAGTTTTTAATTATGTTTTCAATCTCATTCACTGATATTGGGTTATTCAGAATTTTTATATCTTCTTGATTCAGCTTTGGTAATTCATACGTATCTAGGAATCTGTCCATTTCTTCTGTGTTTTCCATCCTATGAGAGTTAAGATTTTCAAAGTAGGTATTGATGATCTTCTGAATATCCACAGGATCTGTAGTGATTTCACCCTTTTCATTCCTCAATGCATGAATTTGAGATTTTTCTTTCCTTTTTTTCATAAGGTTGGCTCGGGCTTTATGAATTTTGTTTATTCTTTCAAAGAACCAATTATTCATTAATTCTTTGTATTGTTTTCTTACTCTCAATCGTGTTAATCTCTGCTCTGATCTTTATAATTCACTCCTTTGTATGGGCTTTGGGCTTGACTTGCTCTTCTTTTTCTAGATGCTTGAGGTGCAGCATTAGGTAGTTTATTTGTGCTCATTCTGTTTTCCTGATATGAGAATTCACTGCTATAAATTTCCCTCTTAGGACTGCTTTGATTGGTTCCCACTGATTCTGGTAAGTTGTAGTTGCATTTTCATTTGATTGTAGATATTATTTAATTTCTTCTTTAATTTCATCTTTGACCCATTCATTGTTCAGGAGGGTGTTATTTAATTTCCATGTGTTTATGGAGTGTTTGCAGTTTCTTTTGCCATTAATTTCCAATTTCATTGCACTATGGTCAGATAATATGCATGGGATAATTTCAATTCCTTTGCATTTACTTAAGCATGTTCTGTGGGCTAGTATATGGTCTATTTTAGAGAACATCCCATGTGCAGCTGAGAAGAATATGTAATCTGATACTGTTGGGTGGAACACTCTGTAAACATCTACTAGGTCGATTTGTTCACAGCTTTGGTTCAGTTCTGTTATTTCTTTGCTGATTTTTTTGTCTAGTTGATGTATCTCTTTGTGACAATGGTGTATTAATGCCCCCTATAAAAATTGCGTTATTGCTTATTTGATGTTTCATGCCTATTAATATTTGTCTTATATAGTTGGATGCTCCCGTGTTTGGTGCATATATATTTATGATTGTTATCTCTTCCTCTTGATGTTTTACCCTAACAAGTATGTAGTGACCTTCTGTACTTCTTTTGATTATTTTTTGTTTGAAGTTCACATTGCCTACCAACAGAATAGCTACCCCTGCTTTTTTCTGGGTTCCTATTGCATGGAGTATTGTTTTCCATCCTTTGACTTTTAGTCTATGAATTTCTTTTTGAGTTAAATGTGTTTCTTATATACAGCATATTGTTGGATCTTTTTTCTTGATCCATTCTGCCAGTATGTTTCTTTTGATTAGTGAATCAAGGCCGTTTACATTAGTGGTTATAATTGATATGTATTGGCATGTCTTTGTCATGTTATTTTCCTGCTGTTGGTTCCCTACATTTTCCCTCTGTTTAATTGCTTGCCCTGCCTGGTGGTTTCTTTCTGTTGTTGTTCTTGGAATTGTGGTCATTTTTATCTCTGTCTAGAATATCTTTCATTACTCTTTGTAGGGTTGGTTTGGTGGTCATAAATTTCTTCAGTTGTTCTTTGTCATGGTAGTATCTTATTTCTCCATTAAATTTGAAAGATAGTTTTGCAGGGTTCATCAGTCTTGGTTGGAAGTTGTTTTCTTTTGGGACTTGAAATACTTCATGCCAAGCTGTTCTTGACTTGAGGGTTTGTGTTGAGAAGTTTGCCGTGATTCTGATGGGCTTTCCTGAATAGGTGATCTGTTTCTTTTCTTTAACAGCTTTTAGTATTCTGTTCTTATGCTGGATTTCTGGTATCTGGATTATTATATGTCTGGGTGTAGATTTATTTTGGTCATGGCTTAATGGGGTTCTATATGCCTCACTTATCTGTATGTCAGATTATGTTCCCATGCTTGGAAAATTTTCTGCAATTGCTTCTGCAAATAGTCTTTTGATGTCATTTGTGTTGACTTCTCCTTTTTCATTGACACCAATTATTCTTATATTATTTTTCCTTGAGTCATCTTGCAGCTGTTGAATTGTTATTTCCTGATCTTTTGTTATTTTCAAGAGATCTTTCCTTTCATGATTGCTAGCCATGATCTTGTCCTCAAGGTCTGAAAGTCTGTCTTCGGTTTCTTCAAGCGGTTTTGCCAGGGTTCAGTGGAATTTTTAATTTCCTGAATATCTATTTGAATCCATTTCATGCATTCTATTTCTTTCCTATATTCATCATTCACTTTTTCCATCCTCTTCCTATCATCATCTATTTTTTATCTATCTCTACTCTAGATTTGCTGAGCAATTCCTTTATAAATGTTGATATTTCCTTTTTCTGTTGTTTTTTTGTGGGTACCGGGGGTTGACCTCAGGACCTCACACGCCAGCAGGCGCCCGTGCCACTGAGCGATATCACTGGCCCTTTTTTCGTATGTGGGTTCCGGGAGTCGAAGTCAGGCCCTCGCGCTTGCCAGGCAGGCGCTTATGCCGCTGAGCTATCTCACCAGCCCTGATATTCCCTTTTTTACCTGAGAGATTATTTCTGATCTGAATTCCTCTATAACCTATGGATTTGTTTCTTCACTTTGGTTGCTTTCATTTCAGAAATGTCAGGTGTGTGTCTTCCAATATCTTTTATGTCGATGTCTCCTGGACTTGTTCTGGGTAGGCTGGAGGTCTGAGATTGCATTTTGTACTCTTCATCTTGTCATTTCCTACTTCAAAAAATTTTTTTATTTTGTTTTCTGTGATCATCCTTGCGATTTTTTGTGGTAGCCAACTATATCACTAGTATCAAGGCCTCTCTAGGAAATGGCCATTCTTCAGGGCTGTCTCTGTGTGTATGAAGTTCTTGGTTTGTATCTGTCACAAGATCCTACATTTCCAATTAATTAAGAGTGGAATGTTGGGGCCAGTGAGATAGCTCAGCAGCATAAGCGCCTGCCTGGCAAGCGCTAGGTCCTGAGTTCGACCCCTGGTACCCCCCCCCAAAAAAAAGAGTGGGATATTGGTATCTGTTTGGCTCTGTCCCCAGTCTTTTGCTGTGGGGCTCTGGTGAGGTTACTACCCCTGGTTTCCCAGTATTGTTACAGAAGGGAGAACAACTGATTACAACATATATGACATCCTAGCTAAAGTAGTAAAATTAGCAATAATGATATCATCAAGCACAATTTAGAAACTGACAAACAATGGTAACTATTGATTTTGTACTTTAGACCATAGGAGCAGAGTCTATAGTTATATAACTGAACTGATCATAAATTAGGAGTTTTTGTGCATAATGTTTCCCCTTGGTAAGGTGGTTCTACCCTGTGGTGGGGAAATTTAGGGAGGGTAGTGTATAAAACAAAGATAACTGGAAAGGCAGTAGAGGCAAGGCTGGAAGACAAAGGATGATTGCACAAAGTTTGGGAAATCAGAGAAAAAGAAAGAATGAAGGAGTATTCGAGGGATTATCCTAACTTGGTCTCTGGGTTTGGGGGATGGGATTAGTTTTCTGTGGCTGAATTTCTCCTGAGATGTTTAGAAAAGAGAAAGAAAGAAAGAAAAAGAAAAAAAGGAAGAAAGAAAGAAAGAAAATGGAAGAATGAAAAGAAAAAGAAATGAAAAAGAGGAGAAGAAAACAAATTGAGGGCCGGTGAGATAGCTCAGCGGCATAAGCACCTGCCTGGCAAGCACGAGGTCCTGAGTTCGACTCCCAGTACCCACATAAAGATAAACAAGGGCCGGTGATATCGTTCAGCAGCATAAGCGCCTGCTGGCAAGCACAAGGTCCTGAGTTGGACTCCCAGTACCCACATTAAAAAGAAAGAAAGAAAGAAAGAAAGAAAGAAAGAAAGAAAGAAAGAAAGAAAGAAAGAAAGAAAGAAAGAAAGAAAGAAAGAAGGAAAAAAAATTGAGAGAAAAGGGCCAGTTATCGAGTCCTGGATTCTTCCCCAGCTGGTTGCCGGTCCCATGGAGGCCTCGGTCACCTGTTGGCTTGTATTGTTATTGTTACTTTGGACTTTTCATGCCACTAGTCCCCCCTGCCCATCCTGTGCACCTTAGTTGGGACCCTGCTGTGTCCCTGGCACTCCCTCTGGTCTCTGGGCCTTCCGGAGCAGTTCACCTCAGTCGTGGCAGGAGCAGTGGGAGGGGCTGCTCTCCTCCGGTGCTGCTCACCTGGGTCATGGTGGGGGAGAGGTGGCTGGAGGTGCAGCCCTCCTTCGTGTCCTTCACCCGGGTTCCCATGGAGGCAGAACTACTCGGTTTATTGCATTTTTTACAGTAGTTGAGACTAAGATACTTGAGTTCCAGTCTTATATACTATGTTTTTCTGAATGTCCTGGGCTATGTCACTTATTCTATTTTTTGCTCAGTTTCCCCCTCTGGAGAATGGAGATGATGGCTTCTGTTGGATAATGGCACATGTTGGAAGAATAAGAGATAATGTTCTTGAAGATGCTTTTGAAATACAAAGTATTATAACAATATTGTGTAGCTTTCCTTCAAACAGGAAAATATTAGAGAACTGCAAATTCTATCCACAATTATCAAGAAATGTACACAAACCTTGATTTATCTGATGCCACAGCTATTCACCAGGCTGAATCCTTATGAAGCATCATGCATCAGTTGTGTTTTGAAGAGTTAAATGAAAAATTGTTCTGGAATATAAGCTCTGTTCAGAAGGATATCACACTGAGTGTATTAGTTGGGGTGCATTAGTTTCTTAGGGCGACTGTAACAAATTACACAAACTAGGAGGCTTACAACTATACACATTTATTCTCACAGAGTTCTAGAAACCATAAGTTAAAATCAATACATTTGCAGGGCACCCTATTTCCCAAGACTCTAAGGGAGAATCCTTCCTTGACACTTCTGGCTTCTGGTGGTTTCAGGCATTCTCTGGTTTGTAACTTCACAATCTCTGCCTCTTCCTTCACGTGAGTGTCTGTTTTCTCATAAGGATACCTGTCATTCGATTTTGGACCAATCTGGATAATCCAGGATGATCTTGAGGTCCTTAGCTTAATTATGTCTGTGCTCTGGAACAAATTGGTACTAGTATATGAGAACCAGCATTAAGGTCCTGTGAAACCAAAAAAGTGAAAGAAAGATCCAGAAATGTACAGAATGCAATTTATTAGGGGACTTACTGACAGAAATGTTGTTCTGGGTAGCATCAGGGAAACCAGTTGGATCACTGCAATTTGAGTCAGGAGGGAGATACACATTACAGACCACTCTAGTTTTGTTTTTTGTTTTGTTTTGTTTATAGTTTGCTGCAAATTTCTGTGATTCTATGCAGGGAAACTATGTGGGGAAAAATCAACTAGGGTTACTGTAAAGCAATCATGGTGGTTATGTCTCAAGAGAGTTGCAGTTACATCAAGCTGAATGCATGCAATCTGCAAAAACTCTTCTTTCTTTCTTTCTTTTGTCTTTTTTTTTCTCTCTCTCTTTTGTTCTTTCTTTCCCTTTAGTGTCTTGATACAGGACCTTGCTACATAGCACAGGCTGTCCTTGAACTTGTGATCTTCCTACCTCAGCCTCCTGAGAGTGCCACCACTCCTGGTCTAAAGGCTCAAAAGGGTCTAAGAATCTAATTAAGATCGTATTCACAAGTTCTGGAGGTTAGGATATGGACATACTACAGGAGTTCCTGACAGTGAATGATTGAGAAAAATAAGCACTCATAACAGAAAAGTCATTCTCTAGCACTGGAATAGAGATGTAACCAGAAAATGGAAGGCAAAAGTATGGATCTGGCTACCACACATTCAGAATTGAAGAGTCAGTTCTCTTCTTCTAGGAGACCTGAAGTTCTCACTCAGGCTTTCTTTCTCTTCCAAAATGAAAAAGCCTAATAAGTGCTTCTGTGTTCTTTAATCTTTTGACTTAAAGTAGTATTAACATGTATTTGTTCCTCTTTTCCAGGCTATAAAGCTGTTAGAGTCTGAAAGGACCATTGAAATCAGCTAAGTCAACTCTATCCTTTTAAACCCTAGTGATTTTTTTCAAAGTTATGCAGCCCGTAACAAGATGAGATGTGGAATCTAGATTCCAGTACTTGTACAAACACGCGTTCTTCCTTATATGCTTTTCTGATGGCTGTTCTCTGCATCCTTCCTCCTTTCCTTCTTTAGGAAGAGAAGATTGAATTTATAACATAAGGTCCAACGAAGGGATGTTTCTCTGGATTCATATCTAATTTCTTTTATATTCTTGATACGAGTGAGGGGATTCAAGTCAGGTAACCATTTCTAAACTACCTTCTTGTAAATCTTTGAGTTCTAGCTCTCCTTTCGGATGCTATTTCTGTTTTCTTTGGTCTTGGGTAAGATTTTCGCTTCCACATCTATCATAGATGTCTATAAAGGATATTATGCTCTATTCTAGATGTATATGAATGCAAACCTATGTACCTCAGACTTGTTGGGTTTAGGAAGAGCTGAATGTGACCAGCAATTTATTAAGTGGAGTCCTAAATGCTGACTAGGAGTTACCCATGTGAATGAGGACCCTAGTGGTGGTAGTGGTGGAGCCGTGTAAGAGAGGACAGAAAGTATTTTAGGAAAATGAAAAAGATTTATGCAAAGACCTACACTGAGAGAGCCTATTGTGCCCTTTGGGAACTTGTATTGAAGTTTAGTGTTGCTGAACAGTGGAGACATGCTGGCATTTGTGCATCAAATGGAGACAGTGGAAAAAACTGAGGTGAAAGGTGTGATGAGCGAGGTAGACAAAGGATAAATCATAAAGGGTAATGATGGACCTGCTCGGAAATTTGAGTTTACCCTAAGATCAATGGGAAGCTTCTGAAATGATAGGGTCAGATTTACATTCTGAGAACTCTTCTCTGGCTATGAGTAATAAGGGAATTTAAAAAGGGGAAAACTACTTAAGGGGTTAAGTATGGTACCAAAATCATCTAAAATTTGTTATACTGGGCACGGTTCTAAGTACTTTACCTTTATTGCTGTGTAATCCTCACTGGAACCTTACAAGAAAGGTCTTATTACTATTCCCATATTACAGAAGAGGAAACGGAGGCACCACGGATTGTGATCCCTCTCACCGTTGTGTGTAAAATGGATGAAGTGGTGACCACAAGTGGATGCAGGCAGATCAAGTAGGTTTTTTCAAAATTCCAGACAAGAGATGGTATAGGTTGTACAGGGGATATGAGAATGAAGATGCAGAGCAAGGAACACATCTGAGAGGTTTTTAAGTAAAGCCAGTAGGACTTGCTGAGGCCCTAAAAGCTGGGACATTGTAGAATCAAGGGTTATTCCCAGGACCTTGGCTTAAACAGATGGATGAAATGGGGTGCCATTCTGCAGTCATAAATAGTTGTGTAGAGCAAAATAGAAGTTTGGCTTTAGAAATCTTGTGCTGTAGAGTCTAAACTTGGTTCTACTAACACATGTTATTTATTCTGTGAACAAGAAATATAGCATTTTTTCATCTGTTTTTACTTTATGTTTAACAGAGGCATACCTAACCTGCTACTAGGGGAAATGTAGTGAGAGTTCTCAAGGAATTTACTAGAGATGAACTTTTAAGTGCTAAATGTTAATAAGAAGAACAAAAAAATGAAAAAATTAGCACCTCTCTCTTTCTCTCTCCCTTCCGCCCTCCTTCCTTTCCCCTAACTCTCCACAGCACACACCACATAAATGCACAATTTAAAAAATATTCCATTTATGGATACAGAGACTTTGAATATGACTAGAGTTCCAAGGGGTCTATATGAGCCTAAGTAATTTACTCCATAATCAGTTTGAAGAGTTTTTTTAAGTCATGCCATTGATTTCATAGATATTTATTGAGATTGTGGTATGTGTTCCTGGTATGTACTGAGCTATTTGACTTACTCTCAAGCAGCAAGTCCATTGTCAGCCAAACTCAGCGGGTTGATGAAATAGTCAGGACATGGCAATTAAAAGGATGCAGCCAAGTGTAGCTATCTCCAGCTGCTCCTTTGTATCCTAATATTCATTTCTTTCCAAGCCATCCCCCATTTTGTTGTTACCTAGTGACCTACTTATTTTATAAAAGTGGACTAAGTGGAGGTAGAAGAACAAAGTGCCCTTTCTCTTCCTTCTCTTAGACAATTAAAAGAACTTTAGCTAAGAATTTAGTGAGTCCTTATTAATAATAATGTTGAAGCTATATTTGGGCCACTGTGTAAAAAAGGAAATGGAAAGGAAGAAGTAAAATGATGGGACCACTGAACTCATCAAATTCTATGTATTCTGGATTCTTTATATTTAAGTACAACTGCCTACACTATATTTCTAAGAGCTTATGAATAGACATCTAAGACTTAACAATCTAAACAGAACTCTTGAATTTTCACCCCCTATCCACCTGTTACTCTGAAGAGCAATCCTTGATCCTTCTCATTCCCTCACATACTACACTGGTTATAAGTTTTGGCTAGTTGGCTCTAGCTCAAAAGTACATAGATTAACAAATACATCATCTTTTACCATCTTCCTGGTTATATCCAGGACCTTTCTCTAGTTTCCTGGTTAAACTTTCTGCCTTCTATCTTCACCCTCACTACCCTGTGGTTCATCCTCTACACAGCTGCTAAAGCAATCTCAGTAAAGCTGTAAATATATCATGCTTAAAGAAAAATCTTAAGAAGATTGGCTTTGGAGGACCCAATTTCACCTTGAATTTGAACTTTACTTTGAACTTGAGACATTACTGACCATCGGTAATGATTCTGCTGAAATTCTCTATAGCTTTTCTTTAGATTGAATTTCTCATGTTTGAGTAACGTGCCAGTAGGAATGACCCATAAATTCTCTGTGAGAAAAGTACTTGCAGGAGGGCATGAGACTTTCCTGGCACTGAGAGAAAATTCTTATGATAAACATAAGAGATGAGAGTTTGATAACTGTTATGGTTAATCTTGATTATCAACTTGGCTGCCTCAAGAAAGTCCTAAGAAATTAGTAAAGTACACTTCTTGGTGTTTCTATTAGGATGTTTCTAGAGACAATTGGCATATGGGACAGAATACTGAGGGATAAGGCTCAACCTGAATATGAGTGACACCATAAATTGTGGCCTAAGGCTGAGCTGGAAGTGACTGAGTGGTATCTATGATTATGAGGATGAATCCCAAAAACGTCCTCAAGAGAAGGAATTGGCAGCAAGCTCCAGGTCTCTGCCAAGCATTAGAGGATATGGATAATTGATGAAGGGAGAAAGGAGGATGCAGTTCCTTAGTTATATTTGTTCCTTCTTTCTGTTCATGTTTGGCCTTTAGCCTCAACTTGCCTTCTCAAGTTCTGCTTGAGTTTATAAATATTTGCTTGTATTTTTCTTCAACAGGACCAGCTACATAATTTGTGGGGTTCTGTGCAAAATGAAAATGCAGGGCACCCTGTTTGTAGATCATTAAGAACTTCAAGATGATGACAGCAGAACATTAAAACAAGTTCAGTATGCTTCTAAGCACAGGGAAATGTGACTAAAGCTCCCTCGCAACCCCTTCCCCCAACTCTATACTTAGTTGTTTTCTGAGTGTAGGGCATCGGCTCTGTGCAGCCGGATTGTCTCTAACCCTGACCCTTGCCATTCCGATCTTCTCTGGAGACCCCTTCATCTCTTGTTTCTTAATGTTCTTTTTTTGTTAATAAAAGTTACATTTATATTTGGCCTTATGTTGTATTTTCTTGAAAACTGAGAATAGATTTAGAAAAATTTCAAGTACTTACTGTCATGCTGATGTGACATACGACCAGTTGTTTCCACCCAACACCCTGAATGTGGGGACACTAATGAAGCAAGTATCTTCATATATTGGAGCCTTCATCCTACTTAGTCTCAGGAAAACCCACTCGGCAGTCAGATTTTGAGGTAGCTTCTCTAATTCACATTACCTTCCCAGGCTTTATTCCAAGAGCAATTTCTTCCCTTATTTACTGAGCATGGTTTTAGTTTAACATGATTATTTAGTGGGTGGTACATGGAAATAAATGGGATCCTATTTATACCCATAACCATCCAGAAAGAGTAACATCTCATAAATACTGACCTGGTAATATACTGAGATCCTCCTTTACAATGTTCTACATAAGAACTCAGAATGAGACCACTGGCACAGAATGTCCCAGAAGACTAGAAAGACCCACAGCTAAAGATTTTTTCTCTCTCTCTCTGTCTGTCTTTCTCTCTCTCTCTCTCTCTCTCTCTCTCTCTCTCTCTCCCTCTCTCTCTCTCTCTCTCTCTGTACTATTCAAATTTTCTTGAGATAGGGGCTTTAAGAAACTCATTCATAGATTAAAAATTGATCTTAAAGACACAGTACTTTACTGCAGGCAATTTTTGAGAGAAAATTTCCTTCCAAATTTGCACCTTCTGACAACTAGCATGCATCTCAGACCTTCCTTTACTCAAGGTAAGGCCACCCCGCCACTGGGCGTAGGGTTATTTCCTCCCTATCTCTCTCCTCCTTGTGTATGTTCCAATCTACCCCTGGGCATTAAGGCAACATGACATAAGAATATATTTTCTAAATTTGCATAAAATGAGAACTTCACAGATGGGCAGCACATGCTTCCCATAAGTCCAGTGTGAAAATGGCTCGATAGCACTTGTCGCTGCACACATTCTTTCCACATTTCTGGCACAAGTACATCTTAAACAAACAGGAATTGCGACAAGCAAAACAGATGGGCAACAAAAAAAAAGTTTCCAAAGCACGCATCCCAAAATTCTTCCTTGAACATGGTACTATATCACTTGTCACAATAAATCTGAAGTAGTTTGGGTATTAGACAGTCTTTATTGGAGGGGAAAGCTCAAGATATTCATTTCCATAACTGAGGCAAAAAATGTTGGAAACACCTATGCCTCCCCTAATTATGGAAAGACACTCTCTGAACTGTCCTTCTGCATTCTGAGTAACTTGCTAATTGTGTAGGAAGCTTTCTCTGGTGTCCTATGCTTTGTTAGTACACAGAAGTAGAAGTGGTATGACTGGAGAGCAGGAGTGAACTAAAGCATATTTCATATTCCACACATTGTCAAGTACGGTTCTTCATTTGTTTAGCTGAACCTACACTTGACCAGGTAGCTTCTACACAGAAATATGAACATTCCCCTGAAGAAAAAGATCTGGTTATATCTCTAACTAAATTTCTAAAATTGCTTGAGAGGAAATTGAAAGAGCATTTGATGGGGAGTTAGGAAACCAGGACTTTGATGTTAATTTTTCTCAGATTACAGAAGTGAAATTAGCAAACCCTTTACTTCCTGGACTTCCCTTGTCACCTGGTTAGTTGCTCCATCAAAGAATTCCATTTTCCCACTGCTATTGCTGCAACTTGTTACTTTTAATATCAACACTCCAGAAAATTTAGAGCAAAAGTCCATTCAAAGTCACTGCTACTGTTGTGGGGACTGATTTCTCTGAGTGCCAGGTCAAGAGAGCACTTGCATCTGGGACAGACTGCCCTACTTGTTTGCTCTAAGATTTAACAACATTCTCTCCCAAGCTATCACTTCTTCTCACCCATCTCCTGAAGGCAGCCAGCAGAGGCCAAAGAAAGCAAAAATAATGCCCTAAAGACATTTTCCAGATTTGGGATATTTAAGTTGTGTGGAGTGTAAGAATTTCGATCTGCATTTTAAATTTTTCAAAGCAATTATTTTTCTTCTGCCTTAAAAACCACAGACAATGATGTTCATCCTTTGGCTCTATACCAAAATGTGTTAATCAAACCATAGCTTCTCTGTGTTCTCCAAGAAGCCATATTTGTTAACTAAGAGGCTCATCTTGGGCAATTTATCAAAATGAAGTAATAGCAACTTCATCTCAAGAGACTGAAATTGCCAGCAATCTCCCTAAAAGTTAATGCTTCAAAAAGTTTTAAAATTTATAGTCACCTTACACTGGGCAATGTGCTACATAAGTATATTTAAAACTTAAGGCTGGGGTGTTACTCAGTGGTAGAGCACTTGTCTGACATGTGAAGACTTGGGTTCAGTTCCTAGCACCACAGTACATGTGGTGTGTGTGTGTGTGTGTGTGTGTGTGTAACTTAAATAAATAAGTAAAATACCTATAGCTAGCACTAATTTATGGTAGCATGCATTATGGGTCAGGCAGCGCACTTTACTCATTTAATTCTCATAACAAACCTCTGAAATAGACATTATTATCACCTTCACTTTATAGCAGAAAATGCTGAAGCACAGAAGTCTGGATTAATTCCCCTCAGGCACACAGCTAGGCAGTAGAAGGACCATTTACAATTCTAGGAAGAATTATATTCAAGCTAGTTTTCATTGTTGTTTTGTTGTTATTCTTATTATTTTCTTTTTAACTATTTTTTGTCTAAAAAACTTTCAAATGTTGAATTGATGTATATTTGGCCTACTCACTTGTAAGACAAACATAGTAGCTAATAATGAAAATTAATACTGAGATTAAAGTCTCTGAGATTCAACCAGATTCTCAGTCATAAAAGGAAGATATTAGATGATTGTGGTGATGTACGCTTACAATCTCAGCACTCTGGGAGGCTCAGGTAGGAGAATCTAAAGTTCAAGACATGTTAGCACCTTAGCAAGATGGTGTCTCAAAAGGGCTGTAACTTAGTGCAGAAATCTTGGGTTTAATCCAGAATACTGGAAAGAAAAAAAGAAAAACAAGATATTATCACTTGAGTACCAAAATGAATTACATTTTTTAAAAATGAACTGTAGTAAGTATTAAAGAAAAGTGGAATTTCTAATTAATTTTTTTATAACTTTTATGTGCAATGTATTCTATATTTCAGCAAAAAATTTCCCTATTGTAATACAATTTTGTTGTGTCAATGTAAAATAGGTTTATATTGTTAATAAGTGTAGGCCTTAACATAGGAACCAGAAGTGTACTGGGTGGCAAAGGAAGTCAATTCAGACAAACAATTTGTCATGGGCGATCCACACAGTAGGAAGTCTGAAAAATGGACTGTCAGTAATTAATCATGGAGATCATTAAATATCACTGAGTAGCGCTTCCCAAAACATGCATTTCTAACAACCTTATGACAATTAACATATTCAGATTTTGGGTTTTTCCAATGCTAACTCATTTTTTTTTCTTTTAAATCAATCAAGTTAATTTTCTAAAATCCAAATTCACCTCAAAGTTACTTGTGGGAAAATGTCAGTGTGACATCACGGTAGGCTGCAGGGAACAAATTCCAATGAGTCAGAACACTATGGTGGAATCTTTTCTTCCTGTTTGCAGGAAAAGGCAAGCTCAGGGAGCCAAATCCCTCATCCAGATAATTAGCAACTACCCAATCTGTTAATTGAGGACATGTGTGCCAAACCTTCTTGGCAGCCTCAGTCAAACAGTTGTAGGGTGGTCAGTCAGTCAGTCACAGTTATCCAGTGCCAGTGTGTGCTTGGCCCTACCTTAAGAACTTTTCATTAAAGATTAAAGACAGATCAGATTTGCTCTTTGACTTGAATGAACGAACGTGCTAAATTGTTAGGAAATTGGCTGTTCTTAGTCCTAAATTTGGTGATGCCGAGAACAAATTATTTCATTAACCCTATCTCTTTTCATGATCTTCAATGAAAAAAATTATTCCCTTCTCTATTTTCACTATAATTTGGGGAAAATTTTCAAGAATCAGGTACTGCTATGTCCAAGTGCAGGTGACCAAGCATAGAAGAGACATGAATGTTAATGCGAATGGGATGGACCCTAGGAAGGTATCATTCACAATTGGGAATTTTTAGAAAAATCTTCCAAGTTTCTAGCATATTTCTACAGATTTAAATGCAATTACCTGAGTCTTCTCCTAGTGACCATGCGCAGTCACATTACTAATCCAGACATTCTCACCTAAAAAACTACGCTAAGGAGAAAAAGACAGCAGATCAAGGGAAAGATAGGTGGTGTCGTGTGAAGCAAGGTAGATTCCATCAGGAATGTCTGGCAGACAAATTAGAAATCAAAGCCATTCTAGAGAAAAATAATTAGCCAATATTTGATATTCTAATAAAATATAGATATATTTAAGACAAAACAAAACCTTTTTGGAGGCTGGTGTTCTCATGAACAAGGTGTGCATTGATTATTTTGAAATGATTTGCAAAGAGTCAGATCTACCTGCTCAGTTTGATTTGAACTCGCAGTGGACAAGAAAGCTCAGGCACTGGAAATGTGTAGGCGAGTTCTGGGTTAAAAGTGGCTGAACAAGGCCGGTGAGATGGCTCAGCGGCTTAAGCGCCTGCCCGGCAAGCGCGAGGGCCCGAGTTCGACTCCCGGATCCCACATACGAAAAAGGGGCCGGTGATATCGCTCAGCGGCACGGGCGCCTGTTGGCGCACGAGGTCCTGAGATCGACCCCCCGGTACCCACAAAAAAAAAAAAAAAAAGTGGCTGAACAAGAGCAGAATTCCTGTGTGCCAATTGTGAAAAAGCAGTAATGTAATTGTGTGTACATTGGACAAAGACTGATTGTGAGGAGATGTGCGTGTGAGCCTTTCAAAATTAAGGTCAGTTTTAGTGAGTTTCAACTTGCTAGTAAAACCATGTTTGTCAAACATGTGAAAAGTGAGTAAGATTCAGCCACAACTTATGTGCATGTGAATACCTCAACTGTAACACATTTGAAGGATTTTTAGTGTGTTGTTAACTACTTTACAGTTTTTAAAAAAATAGTACTTGACATTTGGAAGTGAAATGATATGTGCAAAACATTAGTCAGATGGCGCTTCTTGCTTTGTGAATGAACTGTGTGAATGATCTGAACAAATTAGATCCAAGGTTTAGCACCATCAACTCTTCAGTCAGTGGCTCACAAACGCTGCACTCTCAAAGCACCTGATATTTTAACCACGTAAACCACACAAATCCACAAAATGTCTGATGATGCATTAGAAACAAGGAACAGCTTACTAAATGAGAGAAAGAAAAAAATTGCAACACATGGAAATAATGATCTATGCTGTGATGGTCAGACCTGCAGAATATAAGCTTCAAACACATGGTCTGGTCCCGTTCACCATCTGGATCATCACTGTACTTTCAGTACATAGTAGGTATGCAATAAATTTTCATGGGCTCTGGAGTCAAAATTTCTGCCCAAGTACTCACAGTAAAATTTACCAGCTGTGGTCTGGGTGAGTTACTAACCTCTCATGTCCCTCTGTTACATCAGTGTCTCCCTCCTAAGGCTCAGCTGAGGATGGCATGACCATCATGCATTTTTGATGGTGCAGCATACTCTGAACCTTCTATAAATGACCACTTTTTGATGAGAGTAATAATTAGGATTTATTTGGATCTTTGACATAATTGCAGACTTTTAACATCTATAAACTTCCTAGAGGGAAAAATTTGGAGCTCTATTTCATTTTAACAGCACAGAGTTGAGAATATGATCTTTCTTTTTCTGGCTAAGATTTCAAAATTTCGGGCTCAGCAATAGACTCTGGAATTCTTGAACATTAATACACCTTGAAAACATGCAGAGTACAACAACATCATGAACTGATGCAATAATATCAGTAATTTCAATGTACCTAAAACTGGTGAAATCTTACCCTTCAAATCATACCATAGTTTTAGGTACCAAATTATCAAGTATTTATTAAATAAATGTGGTCTTTTCCTCACATGAAGGATGCCTTATGAAGTGTGGCTTTTCCAGCACAGTCCCTTCCTTCCTCGTTCTTTTTAAATTCTAAAATAGTGTCACATGCATTTTTTGGTCAAAAATATTTACATAGTATTCAATAACTATATAATGAATTAATTAATAAACATGTTTTACCTCTGCAAAATATGTTTCTGATTGACTGCTTCTTAAACTTCATTTAACATTTATTCATGGATCTCTTGTTAGTGCAAATCTCCTGGAGACATTGCACTATGTGTATGACATGATACCAGCACTAGATCTGAGATATTCTCACATGCATCAGTCTTCAAGACAGGCCTGGTAAAGCCTTCAGAAGGGCTTGCTTGTCCTCACAGATATGTGAGCACATAGCAGGAAAACTTAAAAAGGCACCCAAAGAACTTCCTGCCACATGTGGACACTCTGGAGGGCTGTCAATTCCCTCCACCATAAAATGGCAATATGTGAGACTACAAGGTTATATTATTGCAAAACAAATTTGTCAACACAGTGGGAAGGATGTCCTCTAACGCTATTTGTAAAATACTGTATAGGGTTGGTCCACTATATCCACTTTCTGTATCTGTGATTTCTACCAGCCATGTATCAAAAATATTGAACAAAAAATAACTATTTGTCTGCACTGAGCACACACAGACTGTTTTCTTGTCTTTATCCTCTAAGCTATGCAGTATAAGAATTATTTGCATGGCACTGACACGGTATTAGGTGTTATACGTAATCTAGAAATGAGTTACAGTGTGCAGGAGCATTGTGTATGTTCTATGCAAATACTGCACAATTTCATGCAAAAGATTTGGGAATCTGCAGATTGTGGTATTTGTAGAGGTCCTGGCACCAATTCCCCGCAGATGACTACATATGTCTAGTTATGTATTATATGTGTAAGTCACTAATCTCAGTAAACTCTTGGACTAGTTCCTGATTCAGTAAATGGGTACATTTGAAGTAGTTTTAATGAATTTTTATTGTTCTACGCAAACCTCTATTAGTTTCTTAAGGTTGCCAGAACAAGTGCCACAAACTTGGTGGTTTAAAATAGCAGAAATTTGCTGTTTCACAGTTCTGCAAGCTAGAATTCTGAAATCAAGGTGTCATAAGTGTCATGCTCCTTCTGAAAATTGTGGGGATGCTTCCTTATCTTATCCTACTTTTGGTGTGGCTTGCTGACAATTTTTGGCACTTCTCCACTGACAGCTATGTAACTCCGATGTCTGCCTTCCTTCTCACATGGACTTTTCTTTCTGTGTCTCTGTCTTCACTTAGCCAGCTTCTTATGGTGACACCAGTGGGGACTCACACTATATCAGTGTGACCTCATCTTGACTAACTACAGTTGATCCTCTACATCTGTGTGTTCTGCATCTGTGGATTTCACCATGCGTCAAAAATAGTCCAAAAATTGTATCTGTGTTACAAATGTACAGAATTTTTCTTGTCATTATTCACTAGATAATACAGAATAACAAGTATTTACATGTCATTTACATGCCATTAGGAAATATAGAGATGCAGGAGGATGTATGTAGATTATGTGCAAATGCTACACCTTTGAATATAAGGGACTTGAACATCTGTGGCTTTCAGTATCCATAGGACTCCTGGAATCACTCCCTCATGCATACACAAGTATAACTATATAACCACAATGACTCTATTTCCAAATAGGATCGCATTCTGAGATACTGGGGGTCACAGCTTTGTAATCATTAATGCTAATATGTCAAATTCATTGCATTTAGAAACAGCTAACAGGTTAAGAGAGTAAGTTCCAGGGTCTGAGCTTGTCTGAGTGGGTCAAGGCGGCGTGGCTTCAAGAACCATATACTGTCTACAGCCTGTTTCTCTCTGGCACTGTTCCCTTGCACTCATTCCTGGCTGCTATGAGTGGAGGAGCTTTTCTCCATCATGCCCTTTCACTATGATGTTCTTTTCTTGGAGCATGTCTACAAAGGATCGAATCCCCTGCAATGCTAGTCAAATAAACATCTCCTCCTTTAAGTTGTGGGTATCAAGTATTCTGTCAAGAAATAGGGAAAGTGACTAACACAGGAAACTTCAACCAGAGAAGAGGGTTTGTCACTGTGACTGTACTTGACTATGGGATTTATAAATCTTTGGAACTGCTTTGGAGAAGTTTGGAAAGGTTTGGAGGTGGGGGATAGAGATGAGGCTAGAATGTGATAAGAAGTGATTGATGCATGATTTGTCAGACCTCCGAAGGTCAGAATGCTGATAGGAATGTAGGCACCAAAGGCCAGGTTTAGGAAGTTTCAGTTGGGAATAATGATTCCTCTGGCAATTGGACTAGAGGCCCATATGTTACACTCTAGCAGAAAATTTGTCTGCATTTTGCCCATTTCCTGAGACTTTGCAAGAGACTGAGAGTAAGGACTATGGACTAATTAATCTGGTAGGGGAAATTTCAAGACAGCCAAACTTCAGGCTATGGTATGGGTGCTGCTGGCTGCTTTTAGGCAGAATTGCAGTGAGAATTGGGGAAAAGATAGAGCAGAAAAATTTGAAAAATTTAGATTTTGACCAAGAAGGAACCATGTGTAAATTTGGGGACAAAGGTGGTGTGCCTACTAGAGATTAGCACTATCAAAAAGAAACCAAGCACTTTTTACAAAGGCAAGACTAGAGATGCCTTGAAGGCATCTCAGAACCCACCAAGACTCTCATCCATTGCGGGGTCAAGGTGAAAAATTGTCACACTTTCATTTATTAAGAGAGTTCCTGGGACCTCTGCTTGAGAAGGTCCTCCTATGAAAATTTTTCCCCAGGGTTGATTTTACTGTGCTCAGCCATCCAGGTACTCAGTCTGCTGCTGGCATGATCCAAGGGAACTTGGCTGCTGCCCAGGTTGGTGTTAGACAATACAGCTATTCATGTGCTTCTGGTTTAATCCAGAGTATAGGAATTAGGTCTTGTGGGATCATGAATAGTTCCACCCAGAGTTCAGAGGAAGTCCTGGGAGGCCAGTCAAGGAGCTGCTGTGAGAGCAATGTGTGAAGCTATGGAAATGAAGCCAAAGATGCAGTAACAAAGTCAGAGATGGCAGGAACATGGAATGTCTGCAAGAAAATATGTAGGCAGTGAGTGCAGCCAGCCCAAGAGAGAGGCTGTGTGCACTACAACCACTAAGACCATAGGAGTGGGCCACTCAAGCCCTTTGGAACTCACATTTTACCACCGTCTTTCCCAGATGCCAGCTATGTAATTATAGGACTTTATGTTTGCCTTGCTGGATTTTGGTCTTCCTCTGGTCCAATTCTTTTCAACCCCTTTTGAAGCAGAAATGTTTACCCTATGCCAATGTACATTGGAATTATTTAACTTATTTTTACAGAGGTTCACAGCTAAGAGTTTGTCTTGAGCCTCAGAAGAGACTTGGACTTGGGCTTTTGAAAAGTGCTGGAACTGTTGAGACTCTGAGAAAGGGATTATCACATTTCTATTTATATATGGGATAATTGTACTATATTAGGCAGAATTGTGAATTGTTTTTGTCTTTGTTTGGAGGTTAAATACAACTTATGGAGATGTGTTGGGCACGAAATTGATAAGAGTTGGCTTCTGATCCTTAATCTGATATGTTATCTTTATTGGATTAAGAAATTCCTACAACATTAGAAGAGGTACGTTTGGGGGGTGGTTCATATATTGTTCTTAGCTTATTCCTCTCAGGCACTTTTCCCCTACTCTGCCTCCTTGCCACCACAAACAGAGAAACTTTGTTCCACCATCACCTTTCACCACGACATTCCTGCCTTGGAGTCTGTCCTCCATAGACTGAACCACTTGAACTGTAAGATAAATAAACCTCCCCTCCTTTCCTTTTAAACTGTGGGTGTTGGCACCATGTCAAGCAACAAGAAACTGACTAATACAGTACAGGCTTCAAAGTATCTTTCTGAGGTAGAAACAATTGAATTTATGACAAAAATAAATCTTGAAATAGATTTGCCTGTGTTGCAAAGTCAAAAACAAATAGAGAAAAATTAACTCAATAAGCTATTTGCCATTTTGCTAAAGTGTTTTAATTTCTCTAGACGTCTCTGAAAGAATAAATTTTCTACAATAAATGTAAACCTCTCCAGTCTGAAATTAGGAGTTAATCTGGGTAGAAAATATTTCTGATGAGCAAGAAATAACTTAAGAGTTCTCACATCTTGCAGAACAAGTTATTTGTGAAATTGTTGACTACAATCCTACAGCCCTGTTTTGTTTTTTGTTTTGTTTTGTTTTGTTTTTTAATTTGAGTCGTTTTTTATAGACTGCCTGACAGGACTATCTTCTGACATGATCCAATAGTAAAACTCTAGGTAGCGATTAAAAGGGAGTTTTTGTTTAGTCTTTTTAAATCTGTAATTGCAGTTGCATAAATATTTTACTTTTAGGCTACTTGTTAATTTGGAGGATTTGGGTTTTGATTTACATTCAGCCAAGTATATTTTGTGATGTCTCTCTTGGAAATGTAAGTACTATAAAGAAAATATTACTGAAAAGTGGTTAAAATGTCAAATAACTGAATAAGGGAAAAGCAAATTTATGAAAGATATTCTTGTGAAAAGAACTTTTTTTTGTTTTTTGTTTTTTTTTTTTTTACTTTTCAGAGAAAAGCATCAGATTATTGTGTCTCAGGGTCTAAAAAAGAATGGAACAGAAAGTTCACCACGTGCTTATGTGTTTTCTTATTGAACATTTCTCTGTAAAAGAGGCTGGAATTCTTAAAAAAAAAAAAATCAAAGCATGTGTGATATAGAATATTCCCTGCCTGACACTTAGTGGTAGATGCAAGAACTGCAGCTTTTGACCTATGGGAGTTCTGTAGGAAAAGCACATCGTGAGAGTTTACCATTCTCCACATTCACATGTGCCCTTATCTTGTTAACAATGGATCACCAAGAATGGACCTGCAGTATTGAAAGATGGCCTGTAAAAAGGCAGCCTGGAAAGTGTCTGATTTCCTACAACAATGTTATACAGATTCCCAAACAGGAGACAGAAAAACACATTTTCTTACTTGCTCTTTTAATATCACTTCAGTTTTCACACCTGATTATTCTATGTAGAAAGTAATGAGAATCAGTGTAGAGCTTTACAAGGAGAAAAAAAAAAGGGCAAGAACTTAACAAACACATAAACAAATAAACAATCAGGATTGTTAATTGGTACCATCTTTATAATGATTGACTGGGTAATCTAAATGAAAATATTTTTGTAAAACACTGCTTGACCATTCAGAATTTCACTTCTATGAGTTTGTCCTGATGAAATAATCACTGCTCTAGTTCAAATACATCTAGAGAGATGTCCATTACTTCAGACTTATTAGCAAAATTGGAGTGGGAAACCAATAGACATCAGATGAGATGATGTAACTTTCTTTTTCATTAAATAATAATGATAATATTATGATAATAATGATGATATCATATGTGAAATAATAATATTATATGTGAATATTTAATGATAGGGGGCGTGGTGGTGCGTGCCTGAAATCCCAGCACTCCGGAGGCTGAGGTAGAAGGATCGCTTCAAATTCAAGACCAGCCTGAGCTACATAGTGACTTCAAGGCCAGCCTGAACTACATAACCAGAACCTGTCTCAAAAAAAAAAAAAAAACTCTTTAACGACAGGAAAAATTTCATGTATTTTAACAATACTTTGGTTACAAAAATATGAGCAAATTTTTGTGAGAAATTATGTATAGAAGACAGGCAGAAAAAAACTAACAAGATAAAAATAACAACAATGGGTGGCTGAGGGTGGAGCTTTGTGGTACATCACATGCTCAACATGCATAAGGCCCTGGGTTCAATCCCCAGTATCCCTGCTTAAAAAAAAAAAAAAAAAAAAAAAAAAAAATATATATATATATATATATATGTATGTATATGTATATATATGTGTATGTGTGTGTGTGTGTGTGTATACACACACAAAGGTTATCATTATGGAGTGACAGTATGAATTAAATTGCTATCATGAATATAAGTTTCTCTATAAAGGGGAATAATATTCAATAAACTGTATTTTCTTAAAACAATAAAACTTTAAAATAGAACAGTCACTACTAAAGGGTAGTGAGAGTTGAAAGGATAGGAAAAACTTCTTACTATAACATGAAACTAGAAACTCATAGGAGTGCCCAGTTCAGATGTGAAAAGAGGAAATACAACTGAGACCCAAAACCCTAGGATTAGGAGGGACAGTGAGGAGGCAGGAATCACTGGACATTTCTGATGAAGCTATATTGTAATTCTATGAGATTGATTCTTTAAGTTTTTTTTCCCCCATTTGGTCTTTGGTGGGGAAAGAATTTCAAATATAGTTTAATACATATAGTTAATACATATTCTTACCAACTTTAAACAAAAATGATTTGCACTTTTTATTCCAAAGCTGCTGTAGCATCAGAACTTAGCTGCTTCATGCTCCAAATGTTTTCTTTTTTTCTCCCCTTTTTATATTAGTATATGTTTGTGATATATAATAAATACATTCATTGTGGGGTGTTATGTTGGTACATATGCAAATCAAATCTTGATTCTTTTTACTTCCTTCTCCCTCCCCTCCCTCTTGTCTCTCCCCATCCTCATATCTCCTCCCTATCTCCACAAAGTCTGTCTCCCTGTTTTGTATACTCTTTTGCTTTGCTCCTAAATTATTGATACTTTAGGTTTCTCATATAAGACAAACCAAGTGATATTTAACCTTTTGATGCTGCTGCTCATTCCCCCGTGCTCTTGAGGCACATGTTGGGCCTATTTTCCTACATGGGAAGTCTTTGTGGGTGCTTTAGGGGCTTGGTTATCAAATCTTTAAGCACATTCAGTTTTGCATTCATTGAAGGCATATTCTTGTCACCTGGAGGAGTATGTGTTTTTGATAATCCAGGCACCTTCATTATCTCTTTTCCTCTATATGGATGCCTTTCTGTACTTTCTATTCTAGTAACAATATGCAGTTTTTGAGGGTGTCCTACGTCCCTTTCTACCATATTTTCTTCATGATCTGCAAGTGAAGGCTCAAACAATTTATCTGGGATTCTGGAGTTGCTAAATTTGTGACAAATTGCCACCCATACAAATGAAAGTCACACAGTTTGTCACAGTCTGAAACCTGATTCAAGGCCTCTGAACTACTGAGTATAAAATCTCTGCCTTAATTGTAGTGATTGTTCTCTTCAGAGGCAGTGCCTGCTAAATGTCCAGCTTGAACCACCCCACCTAAAAGGTGAGCAGAGAGACGCCACCAAGTAAGACTCACAAACCCTACTATTTTGTCTCTAATTGAGACTCCAAACAGGTTGTAACAGGCTCAGAAGTCTTATTTCTACATGACCTGGGGCATATTTCTTAAGTATTACAAAATTTACTATCCAATTTTGAAATATAGAAAACAATTATAACTTCTCTGACTACCTCAAGGGCTGTGGTAAGGATAAGCTAACAAATAGAAACCATGCATTAAAAGATTTAAATTACTAGGCAAATAGACAATCATAATGTGGTCATTTAACTTTTACTTTCTTACATTACTTAGTGCAGATGATCTGAATAAGAAAAGCTAAGAGGTTGGTTGTTTTATTGACATAGTGCACAAACATTTCCTAAATTAGAATGCAACAAAGTACATTTCAGGAAAGCAGGCTATTACATTTCCTTCCCTCTCTTCTCACTGGTCTGAGAAAACTGAAAAGTGGGTATTCTTGCACTACAATCTAGAGGACAGTCTTAGACCACCTGTGCAGGGTTTGTCAATTAATTGTGCAATCTTAGCTCCTCACCAAAAGCTATAATTCACTGACAGAACAATGAGCGAAGACTTATTTGGAATGGGTTATGTTAGTGCAGTGCTTCCTCACAACCTCAAGTCAGGCGTGCATGGGTGGATCCCTTTGGTTGGGTAGGAGAAAGTCAGGACTATGGCTTCCAAGAGAAGCCTCAGAGAATATACTGTTGATACCCTTGAGGCTAAGCTTGCTTCTCACCTGAGAGTATTTGCAGTGTGTTGTCTGGAGCCTTTCTAGATTGCAGAAAAAGGAAAAAGAAACATAGTTTCAGAGTTTGATGGGGAAAAGTATCAAGTATTTCCCATGCTTCAGAGTAGACATGAGGGAAAGTAGATTCACCTGAGCTCAAGACTCATTTCCCAGTCACTAGTGGACAGTTCCTGCAGGAGAGCAGCCAGGTTCCTCAAGTGAACAGCCTCCTCATCTTCGTTGCATCATCTTGATTTCCAACTGATCTGTCTTTTCATTTTGAGCTCGTATCATTTGTTCTACATGTTATTGAAAATCACACAGATCCACACAGATTTGAAATTTTATGAAAAAAACTAGATGCCCTCTGAATCAAAATATAAATAATTTTAGAATTGGCCAATAGTGTACACACTCCACATCACAGCATCTCCTCAGTGAGGATTATTGTGATTTGACACTGAATCAAACTTCAGTAATTCTCAACAGAATACTGGGCATGCTTTCAAGCACAATCTTTATTGGCTAATTTGGGGACATTTGTATTATTATTTTAGTGATTATGACTGAGATTTCAACACGAACCCTTATTTAATACAATCCACTTTCGATTAATATTTTTCTAGTCCTTTTAGTCCTAACAGCAGTTTAGCTGCTCTTAGTCTGCCTTTTGTAGTATGTCATACATTTCATTCAGCCTCTATTATCTGTCTGTCTACCATGAACTCCACAAGGCTATTATCTGAAACAGTTAATATTAGTTTATATTTACCTTCATACTTACCTGTTCTAATGTCCTGTATTTCTTCCTGGGCAGCCAAATTTCCCACATTACATTCCTCTCATTTGAAAATTTTGCTTAAATATTTCTTTTTCTGTGAATCTGTTGGCAAAAATACTCCTAGTTTGTTTGTCTGAAAATGTTTTTATTTTACATATTTTTCCTTGGTATAAATAATGTATTGTATTGTGGTTTCCATCATATATTAGAAAAATCAGCTGTAACTTTTATCATTGCTCCTTTTGAAAGTAATGTGCTATTTCTAATCCCAAACTGCTTGTAAGATTTTCTTTCTTTGTCTTTGGGTTTTAGCAGTTTAACTATGGTGTACTCAGAGTATGGTCTTCGTATTTGTTCAAATTTTACTTCTGAAATTCTCATGTTAAATATTTTTCGTCATATTGTGTATGTATTTTATGCTCTGTACTGTATTTTCCATTCTCTTTTCCTTCTAATGACTTAACCTCCACTGTTTTAGTCCTGGCTCTTCTCTGATAGTCTAACCCCAATTCCTGGATCCTTCACTTCGATTATTGTATATTTTAATGCTAGAAATTACACTGGCTTTTAAAAAAATGTTTCAAGTCTCTTCTGCTTTTTTCTTACAGGTTCCATTTCTTCATCTTTTCTCCGTTTATTTTTAGTCATATAAATCATAGTTATTTTAAAGTTCCTTTATGAAAACTCTAATTTCTAAATTTCCTATGGGACTAATTTCATTGTTTGTTTTTTCTTTTGACATGCAATCAGTTGGCCCTATTGTTTTGTGTGTAAAACTAGTAATTTTGTATGAAATGTCATAAGTTTTATATGAAAAAAAGTTGGGGTGTTAATTAATTATAAATTATAAATTGTAAATTAACTAATGCCTCCTTCCTCCAAAGAGGGTTAGCTTTCCTTTGGCAAATTTATAGAGTACAAGGAGGTCACCCTGATTCCATCGAGAATTGTTTTTGGATGCTAGGTGCTAGTCTATTTCAGTTTAACTCTTATTCTGGAATCTCTACTGAAAGCCTGCTGTGTTTGCCAGAGTTGAGTCATCACGACAGGAGTTATACTTCAGCCTCAGTCTTCAGTAGTACATGGCTACTGAAATGTCTTCTCAGCAATTTAGTTGTCAGTTGCTGTTTGCTGCTAGGTGCTTAGAATTTCTCTTTGTAGTTCTAATGAGCAATTGTAAGCAGATTTTTTTTTTAGTTCAATTATTGGTGGTTTTCTTCATTCTAAGATTTTGCCCTTCTATTCCTATCTGCTTCGCTATTATAAATTCAGACCTCTGTTGCTCATTTCAGTGGACCTGTTGCATTTGGCTGAGACTTAATCCTCCTGTGCTGAAACTGAATAATGCCTTCAAGAAAAAGTAAACCCTGGAATGAATGAATGTAGCCCCTACTTCAGTTCCTTCCTTCCTCTCCAAAATCAGACCCCCACGTCCATTCCGTGGTTATTCCCAAAAGCCATCAAAGAGTTCCTTTATTTCTCCAGCTTTTTAAAAAATGTTTTGTGTTGTGGAAAAAAGGTAAAACAAAACTTCATAACAAAATAATAGGAGAAAAATGATAGTTAATACATTACATCTTGTTATCTTTAAAGTAGTTGCTTAAGGTACAAGATATGTGCATAAAAATTTCTCCAATTGATCTTAGCACAAACCTCCCTTTTTAATGAACTGAGACACTAATTGGTTTCACTAAGGGAACTAGACCAATATAGCCACCCAGCTCTGTGTCTAGAGCCAGTGTCTTGAAGTAGAGGTATACTAAAGGAGAAAAAAAGAAGTCTATCAGGAGTCTTGGAGGAACAAAACAAATTACCAGATGGCAAGAAGGTTTCTTAGCAACTGCCACTAGTGTCAAGGGATCTTGATATTAGTCAAGCATAATAAGTGAAGTCCAAAGTTTCAATTAATATTGGAAACCTATTATTAATGTATATACTGAAGATGGACTGAAAGAAATCAAACCAGATCAAGAAAAAGAAAAGGAGCTATGAAAAGTAGGACATGAGGAAAAGTGTAAAAATGGGGAATGTGGTACAGATGTTCCTCAGTATCCACAGGGGATTTTTCCCAGGACCCACACAGATATCTAAATCCTTAAATGCTCAAGTCCCTTATATAAAATGGTGTTGCATTTGCATATAACTATGCACGGCCTCCCATCACTTTAAATCTTCTCTAGGTTGCTTATAATATCCAATATAATGTAAATGCTACGTAAATAGTTATTATACAATATCGTGTGCAGAATGATGACAAGAAAATTAAGTCTGTGTATATTTAGTACAGATACTATTTCTTTGATTTGCATTGGTTGAACACATGGATGGGAGACCTGTGGGTACAGAGGCTCATTGAAATCCTCAACTGCAGGAGAAACAAGAGGAAAGTTTCCCAGTCAGGGTATCATCAAAAGGAACAAGAAATATATTTTCAATGTTAGCATGTCCAAGTGTCTTCATCAAATCTCATCTAGTTGTAAGTAACAAAGAATAAATCTTTAATGTGGCACTATTTAAGATAAGAAAACAGAGCCATATAGTTGACTGCTGATCGAAGCCCAAGTACTTTTGTGTATGTCAGTGTGTATGTGTATGTTTTTGCATCTTTTTGCTTCTCAGTAAATTTCAGAGATGATGGATAAGCATATCTACATCCCAAAGCCAAATGTCATGGTGATAGACTCAGAGTGTTCTTCTTCTACCTGCCTCTTCCACTAGTCCAAGTTGTCTTAGCTGGCAGCCTTATTTTCATGGTCCAGACACAACTCAAAGCTGGGAAATCACTGAAGGATGGAAAGAGATTTAAAATGTAACAAATTTGGGGGCTCCAGAGAATACACTATCTTCACTAAGAAAGATTTACAATGCAAGAGGTTGCATTCATATATGTAAAGAGAATTTCTGGATGTACAAGAAGCTATGCCAAAACAAAAACAAACTGAGGTGACTCTGAGCTACTTGATGTGACAGTTACTCCAATAGGGCTAAGTCACCTTATGTCAGAGAAAATAAACAAAGAGCTTATTCCTAAAATAAGGCTCATAGCAGAGATTTCCGAAACTCTTAAGAGTGGTGACGTGGAAGAAAGTGATGAAGAAGAGAACTTTTTTTCCCCGTTTTCCATATGTCCTGTCACCTAGAGGAGAGGGCAATGATGCTTTTAACATTAAGATTTAGCAGTAATTGGGCCCCTGGCATTGCCATTTCCATGGCTGCAGCCAAGGAGAACCCTGTGGGAAGGCCCAGAGAACATCCCCTCCCCTCGCTGCTGCCATGACTGAAGTGAACCACTCAGGAAGGCCCAGAGACCAGAGGAAATGCCAGTGACACAGTAGGATCCCAACCAGGGTGCACAGGAGGGACAGGTGGGCCTAGTGGCATGAAAAGCAACAATAACAATATGAGCCAACAGGTGGTAAGTTAGGTGAACCAGCGTTGTCCTTGGGGACAAAGACACACGGAATAGAAGTAGGTGGATGGGACCACCCCTGTTCTCTCTTCTTTTTTGTTGTTTTTTGTTTGTTTTGTTTTGTTTTGTTTTTCCTTTTTCTTTTTTTCCTTTCTTTTTCTTTTTATTTTCTCTTATCTTTTTTTTTCTCTTTTTCTAAAAAGATGGGTAGAACTCCAGCCACAGAAAACTAATCCCATCCCCCAAACCCAGAGACCAAGTTCAGATAATCCCTTGCTTACTCCCTCATTCTTTTTCTTCTGCCCTCTCCTCTAGTTTGCCAAAGTTTGAGTGATCATCCTTTGTCCTCCAGCCTTCCTGCTACTTTCTTTTCAGTTATCTTCATTTTATCCACTATCCTTCTTAAATCTCCCACCACAGGGTAAAACCACCCTATCAATGGGAAACACTTTGAATACAAGCTCCCAATTTACACTCAATTCTGCTATATAATTGTAAATTTTGTTCTTATGGTTTAAGTTACCAAATTAATAGCTGCCACAGGTTGTCAGTTTTTAAACTGTATTTAATGTTATTATTTCTAATTATACTATTTTAGCTAGGATGTCATATCTGTTGTAATCAGTTGTTCTCCCTTCTGTAACAATACTGCCACAGCCTGGCACCAAAGAACAGAGAACTGAGCCAAATAGTTACCAACATCTCATTCAATTAACTGGGAATGTAGGATCCTGGGACAAACACAAGTCAAGAACCTCCTACATACAGAAGACAACCCTGAGGAACAGACTTTTCCCAGAGAGGACTTGATACTAGTGATATAGCTACCTACTGCAAAAACTTACCAGGATCAACACACAAAAAAATTTTTTTTTTGAAATTGAAAATGACAAGACATAGAAGCAAAACGCAATCTCAGATCTCCAGCCCACCCAGAGGAAAATAGCAGACACAAACCTGAAATTTCTGAAATGATAGCAACTGAAGTAAAGAAATAAATCCATAAGGCTATACAAAGAAATCAGATCAGAAATAATGTCTCAGGTTAAAAAAAGAAATGTCAACATTCATAAAGGAACTGCTCAGCAAATCTAGAGACAGATATAAGAATATGACAGGAAAAGGATGGAAACTGTGAACAATCAATATAGGAAAGAAATAGGATGCATGAAATGCATTCAAACAGATATGCTGGAAATTAGAAATTCCATTGAAAACTGGCAAAACCACTTGAACAAAACTGAAGACAGAATTCCAGACCTTGAAGACAGGATCGCAGTTAGGAAAAGAGCTCAAAAAAATAACAAGGGATCAAGAAATAACAACTCAGCTGCTGCAAGACAATACAAAGATTAATAATATAAGACTGATAGGTGTCAATGAAAATGCAGGAGTCAACACAAGTGACATAAAAAGACTATTTGCAGAAATAAGAGCAGAGGGCCGGTGAGATGGCTCAGCGGCATAAGCGCCTGCCTTGCAAGCGCGAGGGCCCGAGTTCAACTCCCAGATCCCACATACGAAAAAGGGGCCGGTGATATCGCTCAGCGGCACGGGTGCCTGTTGGTGCGCGAGGTCCTGAGGTCGACCCCCCGGTACCCACAAAAAAAAAAAAAAAAAGAAAGAAGAGCAGAAAATTTCCCAAACATGAGAACAGAATCTGGCATACAGATAAGTGAGGTATGTAGAACCCCATTAAGTCATGACCAAAATAAATCTACACCTAGACATATAATAATCAAGATCCCAGAAATCCAGCACAAGAACAGAATGCTAAAAGCTGACAGAGAAAATAAGCTGGTCACTTATAAAGGAAAGCCCACCAGAATCATGGCAGACTTCTCAACACAAACCCTCAAGTCAAGAACAGCTTGGAGTGAAGTATTTCAAGTTCTGAAAGAAAAAAACTTCCAACCAAGATTGATGTACCTTGCAAAATTATCTTTCAAAATTAATAGGAGAAATAAGATACTTCTATGACAAAGAAGAACTGAAGAAAATTATGACCACCAAACCAACCCTACAAAGAGTAATGAAAGATATTCTAGACAGAGATAAAAATGACCACAGTTCCAAGAACAACAACAGAAAGAAACCACCAGGCAGGGCAAGCAATTAAACAGAGGAAAAGAGTAGGGAACCAATAGCAGGAAAATAACATGACAAAGACATACCAATACACATCAGTTATAACCATCAATGTAAATGACCTAAATTAGCAAATCAAAAGAAACAGACTGGTAGAATGGATTCAGAAACAAGATCCAACAATATGCTGTATATAAGAAACACATTTAACTAAAAAAAACTCATAGACTGAAAGTTGAAGGATAGAAAACTATGCTCCATGCAACTAGAACCCAGAAAAAAGCAGGGGTAGCTATTCTTTTTGCAGAAAATGTGAACTTCAAGCCAAGAATGAGCAAAAAAGATAAAGAAGGTCACTATATACTCGTTAGGGGAAAAAGTCAAGAGGAAGAGATAGCAATCATAAATATATATGCACCAAACACAAAAGCACTCAACTATATAACACAAATATTAATAGACATGAAAAATCAAATAAGCAATAACACAGTTGTAATAGGGGACCTTAACACACCATTGTCACAAAGAGATACATCAACTAGACAGAAAATCAGTGAAGAAATAGCAGAACTGAACCAAACCTGTGAACAAATGGACCTAGTAGATGTTTACAGACTGTTCCACCCAACATCAGAATACACATTCTTCTCAGCTGCACATGTGATGTCCTTTAAAATCATATACTAGCCCACAGAACATGCTTAAGTAAATGCAAAGGAATTGAAATTACCTCATGCATATTATCTGACCATAGTGCAATGAAATTGGAAATTAATGGCAAAAGAAACTGCAAAAACTCCATAAACACATGGAAATTAAATAACACCCTCCTGAACAATGAATGGGTTACAGATGAAATGAAAGAAGAAATTAAACAATAAATACAATCAAAATAAAATGCAAATACAATGTACCAGAACCTGTGGGATGCAATGAAAGCAGTCCTATGTGTGAAATTTATGGTGCTGAATTCTCACATCAGGAAAACAGAATGAACACAAATAAACACATCCTGTTTCTAGAAAAAGAAGAGCAAGTCAAGCCCAAATCCAAACAAATGAGGAAATTATGAAGTTCAGAGCAGAAATTAACACAATTGAGACTAAGAAAATCATACAAAGAATTAATGAATTGAAGAGTTGGTTCTTTGAAAGAATAAATAAAATTAATAAAGCCCTAGCCAGCCTTTTCAAAAAAAGGAAAGAAAAAACTCAAATTCTTTCAATGAGGAACGAAAAGGGTGAAATCACTACAGATCCTGTGGATATTCAGAAGATCATCAATACCTACTTTGAAAATCTTTACTCACATAGGATGGAAAACACAGAAGAAATGAACAGATTCCTAGAAACATATGAATTACCAAAGCTGAATCAAGAAGATATAAAAATTCTGAATAACCCAATATCAGTAAATGAGATTGAATATGTAATTAAAAACTTACCAACAAAGAAAAGCCCAGGTCTTGATGGATTCCTGGATGAATTTTATAAAATAATTATAAGTTTATCACCAATACTCCTCAAACTCTTTAATGAAATTGAAAGGGAAGCAATACTCCCTAACTCATTCCTGGAGGAAAGTATTACCATAATACAAAAACCAGAGAAGTACCAATCACAAAAGAGAACTACCAGTCAAACTCCCTAATGAACATAGATGAAAAACCCTCAATAAAATACTAGCAAAACATGCAACAAATCATCAAGAAGATTATATAGCATGACCAAGTGGGATTCATTCCAGGAATGCATGGATGGTTCAACATACACAAATCAATAAATGTAATACACCGTATCAACAGGGCTGAAGAAAAAGAAAACGTGTGATCATCTCAATAGATGCAGAAAAAGCTTTTGACAAAGTCCAACACCTATTCATGATAAAAACCCTGCAGAAAATTGGAATAGATGGATTTTACCTCAATCTACTAAAAGCAATCTTTGACAAACCAACAATGAACATCATACTAAATGGACAAAAACTGAAAGCTTTCACTCTAAAATCAGGAAGAAGGGCCGGTGAGATGGCTCAGCAGCATAAGCACCTGCCTGGCAAGTGCTAGGGCCCGAGTTCAACTCCCGGAACCCACATACGAAAAAAGGGCCGGTGATATCGCTCAGCAGCACGGGTGCCTGTTGGCGCACGAGGTCCTGAGGTTGACCCCCGTTACCCACAAAGCAAACAAACAAACAAAACAAAAACAAAACATTAGATTTCTGTTAGCAAGTGAAAAAAAAAATCAGGAAGAAGACAAGGGTGTCCACTATTACCACTCCTATTTGATATAGTCCTGTAAACATTAGACAGAGCAATTAGAGAAGAGGGAGAAATAAAAGGAATAAGGATAAGAAAGGAAGAAGTTAAATTATTGTTATTTGCATATTACATGATACTCTATATAAGACACCAAAAACTTCACCAAAAGACTTCTAGAATTAATAATCAAGTTCTGTAGCATAGCTGGATACAAAGTCAGCACTCAAAAGTCAATAGCATTGCTGTACACAAACAAAAAACTCACTAAGAGAGAAATTAGGGAAATCACATCCTTCACAATAGCATCCAAAAAAAAAAAAGAAATATGTAGGAATCAACCTAACAATGGAAGTAAAAGATCTGTACATTGAAAATTAAAGTACTCTGAAAAAGGAGATCGAAGAGGATATCAGAAAATGGAAAGGTATCCCTTGCTCATGGATAGGAAGGATCAACATTGTGAAAATTGCCATACTCCCAAAACTGTTATACAGATTTAATGCAATCCTGATCAAAATACCATTAGCATACCTCACAGATCTACAGAAAACATACCTAAAATTCATTTGGAAACAGAAGAGACATAGAATAGCAAAGGCAGTCCTGGGCACCAAAGGCAGGCAGGAGGCATTAAAATCCCTGAGTTGAAATTATACTACAAAGGTACTGTGATAAAATCAGCATGGTACTGGCCAAAAAAACAGATGATCAATGGAACAGATTAAAAGATGCAGAAACAACTCCAAACACACCAGCCACCTTATCTTTGACAAAGGGGCCAAACATGTTCACTGGAAGAAGGATAGCCTCTTTAATAAATGGTGCTGGAAAAACTGGCTTTCCACATGCTGAAGACTAAAACTAGACCCATGTCTATCACCATGCACTAAACTAAAGTCAAAATGGGTCAAAGGTCTAAATATTAAAACAGAAACACTAAATCTACTGGAAGAGAAAGTAGGTAGATGTCTTCAAGACATAGGGGTAGGCAGAGTTCATGAACAAAACCAAAAGTGCATGGGAAGTACTTCAAACAATCAACAACTGGGATCTCATCTTATTAAAAAGTTTTTGTGCATCAAAAGAAATCACCAACAGAGTGAAAAGAAAACCCACAGAGTGGCAAAAAATTTTAGCCAACTGTCCCTCAGACAAAGGACTTCTATCTAGAACATATAAAATATTGAAAAAAATCAGACCCCCCAAATTCAAAGACCCAATCCAAAAATGGGCATCTAAAATGAATACACACTTCTGAGATGAAGAAATACAAATGGCAAATAAATGTATGAAAAAATGTTCAACATCATTGGTCATTGAAGAAATGCAAATTAAAACAACACTGAGATTCAATCTCACCCCAGAAAGAATGGCTATCTTCAAGAAATCAACCAATAACAAATGCTGATGGGGTTGTGGGAAAAAGGAACTCTTCTCCACTGTTGGTGGGAATGTAGACTGGTAAAACCATTGTGGAAATCAGTGTGGAGATTCCCCATAAAACTAGGACTAGAGGTTCCATTCAACCCAGTTATTCCCCTTCTGGGTATTTTCCCAGAATATTTGAAAACATCATACCACAGTGATATATGTGCACCCATGTTTAAAGCAGCACAATTTGTAATAGCTAAATCTTGAAAACAACCCAAATGCCCATCAACCAAAGAATGGATAAAAAAGATGTGGTATTTTTTACAATGGAGTACTATTCAGCTATAAAGAAGGATAAACTCGAGGCTTTTATAGGTAAATGGATACAACTAGAGACCATACTCATAAGTGAATTAAATCAGACTTGCATGTTTAAACAACATATTGTCTCCCTAGTGTAAGAAACTGAAAAAGTAAATAATATCCAAAATGTACAATAGATATTGTGAAATGGGAAGAAATTGCTCAAAAGGAAGGAACAACTGGGATGGGGAAAGGAGAAAATGAAAAGCAAAACAAATGTATATATACACAAGATAGCTAAGGTAAGTACTAATTTCTATTAGTCATTGAAAAGAATGGTTTGTGCTTATATTGTTTGATGAATTTTTCATGCCTATATCTTGTAATCTGAGCAACTACTTTGAAGATAACAATATGCAATATATTAACTATTGTTAATCTCCTATTATCTTGGTCTGAAATTCTGTATCATTGTTTTTATTGGTTTTTTTTCTCTTTAAAATAAAGAAAAGATTTAGTAGTAATCATCTGCACAGTCCTATGAGATTTAAGTAGGCATAGTAGGACTGGGGTTTGTAAACATTTCTCTATGATGGTATAAGATTCATTGCTCTTAGAAGAAACCCTAGGAACCTACTCATTCATTTCAATCAGTCATTCATTTAGCAAACATTTGTTGAGTACCAGGCTCTGTGTGCCAAGCTTTTCTACCAGAGGCTAAAGGTAATGCTATAAAGACAGTGCCTGTCTTCACAAATCTTACTACATAGCTGGGATGTCATAGAGTCTTTGTGTTATTGACTTTCTTCAAACCTGGCCACTTTGTCTAGTGTATCAGTTGGAATTTCTGTCTCTTTTTCTGTTCACTGTATCAGTTCTTTCCTTGTGACCAAAGTTGGACCCTTAGAAACTTCCAGTCTTTCCCCACACTTCTCCTTGCATAGTGGATAATATAATAACTGACCAGAACTTATTTTCCATATACCCTATGCCAACCATCTTTGTGTTATACCTATATAAAGGCACTAATTTGTCACAAAAACCTTTAGACATAGTAGTATTATTTTAAATTTTATAATGAAGAACATTATTGTTTACTAGTTTTCCATTCCAAATTATATACTGTCTGAACATAAGTGGATATTCTTCTTAGGCAAGTTCCTACTTTCTAGAAATACCTATGACTTTACCTCACCCAGAGGGTCATACTCCCCTACACACTGCAATTTTGATTAATAATCACCTTCTGGAGTAGAATCATTATCCTTAAACAAGCCTGTGCTCTCACTGATTTACTGGGAATGTTCCAGAATTTCTAAATTATCTGATGCATTAATTTTGGAAACTATGTGACTCGTGTCACCAGTTTTTCCAAAATTATAGGATCGCTCATCTCAAAGGAAAATCCAGACTCCTCCATCAAATAATTCAAAGAATTTCTAAGGATGAATACCTCTCTTGTTGTCACTTATCACCTTTTGCTTTGGTCTGTTGCTGTATTTTCTTTCCTGATCTTCTCACTTTATCATTTAGCCAAACAGTGAGACTCAAAGTACTTAATAAAAGTGTATTCCATGTTTCCTGACAATATGAGGGAAGTGGAAGCAGAAGAAAAAAAGCCTGAAGCTTATTATCAGATATCGCTCATCCATTGTCCATTGTCTGTGCCTTTAGATGAGGTCCTTGACTGACCTCAAACTCAGGCCAGTGATTATAGAGTTGAGGTCTCTTTCTTAAAATTATAAGACCCCTTTTCATAATCTCTCTTCCCTGACTCCCAAGATACAACCAATCATGTCTAGGATTTCCAAAATAAATATGTTCAAGTAAATAATCATTTATGAAAAATCTCTTCTCTAAAATTAAGATTCTAGATCTCGTCTCATTGTCCCGAACTTCACCATTTCAAATAAAATCTTGCTTTAATTTTGTAACATCCATATGACCCATGAAAGTACTTTTTCCATAGCACAGAGCCATGCATACTCCAGATGCAACAATGAGAAATGGCACATGTGTTGAATTCATAGTTTTTTTTAATGTCCTCAATGAACCCATGTTAATTTCTATCTCTGTAAGAGGAAAGATTTTCCCACTAAAATATTTTATTATGATTATTGCTACAATTTAGATATACATCATGATCACATTCATCATATGGAAATTTTATCTATACATGATATATCCTGATTCCTCTTTTTTGTTTTAAATCCCCTCCCTTCACTTCAACCCCTCTTCCCCTCCTCATTTACAAAGTTTTGTTTCTATTCTATCCTTCTTTTATTGTTTTTTCTTTTTTTGGTATCCTTCCTTCCCTTCCCCCTGACCTCTCCCTAGTTCCCTTTTCTTTTGAACAATTTTTTCCTTTTTCACAATACCTATTATGCACTTTGGTCCTTATTTACTCTTTTGGTTTCTCACACCAAAGAAACAATGGGATATTTACACATGTGTGTTTGATTTATTTCACTTAGGTGTGGTCTCAAGATGCATCCATTTACCTAGTAATTTCTCAAGTTTACCCTTCTTTATGACTGAGTAGTACTCCCTTATAAAAATGTTTTTTTTTTTCCCTAGTTCTGTGAGGTATGCTAATAGTATTTTGACTGAGATTGCATTAAATCTGTACAGCAATTTGGGGATATGGCCATTTTTACTATGTTGGTTCTTACTACCCAAGAGCAAGAGATATCTTTTCACTTTCTGATATCCTCTTTGATCTCCTTTTTTAGAGTATTGTAATTTTCAATGTATAAATCTTTTACTTCCTTTGTTAGATTGATTCCTAACTACTTTATTTTTTCAGTGCTATTGTGAAGAGTGTTGTTTTCCTAATTTCTATCTCAGTGTGTTTATTGTTTATGTACAGGAATGCTATTGATTTTTGGGTGCTAACTTTTTATCCAGATACTGAAAATTCTACTGAATTTGTTTATTAAATCTACAAGACTTTTGGTGGCATTTTTGGGGTCTTCTATGTAGAGTATCATGTCATCTGCAAACAACAGTAATTTAACTTCTTGCTTTCCTATCCTCATTTCTTTTATTTCTTTTTCTTGTCTATTTGCTCTGGCTAATATTTCTAGAACTACATTAAATAGGAATGGTAATAGTGGACATCTTGATTTTAGAGTGAAAGTTTTTAGTTTTTAACTGTTTAGTACGATGTTGGCTATCAGTTTGTCATAGATGGCTTTTATCAGATTGAGATAAAGACCATCTATTCTGATTTTCTGTAGGGTTTTTATCATGAATGGGTGTTGGACTTTGTCAAATGCTTTTTCTGCATCTATTGAGATGATCGTGTGATTTTTGCCTTTGTCTCTGTTGATATGGTGTGTTACATTTATTGATCTGTGTATGTTGAACCATCTCTGCATCCCTGGGATTAATCCTACTTGGTCATGGTGTATAATCTTGAAGATGTGCTGCATTCTGTTTGCTAGTACCTTATTGAGGATTTTTGTGTCTATGTTCATTAGGGAGATTGGCCTGTAGTTCTCCTTTTTGTTTTGGTCCTTCTCTGGTTTTTGTATAAGGGTAATACTTGCTTCCAGGAATGATTTTGGGTGTATTGTTTCCCTTTCAATTTCACTAAAGAGTTTCATCAGGAGTGGTATTAGCTCTCTAAATTTCTTGTAGAATTCAGCAGAAAATTACCTCTTATATTAGCTTTTAAAAAAGTCATTATGTTTCATTTTCAACAATACAGTGGATTAGATGGTAAGTGATATACGTGTGTATAGCACATCTAAAAATACTGGATAGCATTATCATTATGTATATACAAGAATGGGACTTTCCTGGGAGTCAGAAAAGATGAAAAAAAAAAAAGAATCTGAATCCATGGGGATAGGTAAGGGCTTGAACTGGTGCTTGCTTTGGAAATGTTTGCCAATTTCTGACACCCTAAAGTTAAAGTTCATTAACCAAGTGTGGGTAAGAAAAGACAAAGCCTAATAAATATTCAGGAGTACTGAACTCCTCACATGAACTAGGGAAACAAACCTAACCAGATACAGTAGAAATGCATACTTCTTTCTGCATTTCTTTAAAATACAACAAGAATAAAATTTCACCAGAGAATTTCTTTATTATTATTATTATTATTATTATTATTATTATTATTATTTTAAAGAGAAGAAAAAAAAGAAGAAAATTTCAAAACAACATAATAGGAGGGTAACAATGGTTAATACATTACATATTGTTATCTTTAAATTAGTTACTCAGGATACAAGATATCAGCATTCAATAGTCCAAACATTACTGGCACAAACCTTTCTCTTCAATGAACCAAGCAAAATTAGTAGTGTATCTAACTTAACCATCATATATATATATATATATATATATATATATATATATATATATAAATAATTTTTTTTCTTTTCCCTTCTTTCTTTTCCCCATTCCCCCATCCCAGTCTCTCTTTCCTTTTGACCAGTTTCTTTCTGATTCAACACATCTATTGTACATTTTGGATCTTATTTATTCTTTCAGTTTCTCACACTAGGGAGAAAATATGATGTTTACACATGTGTGTCCGGTTTATTTCACTTATGAGTATTTTCTCGAGTTGCATCCATTTACCTATAAAAGTCTCCAGTTTATCCTTCTTTATGGCTGAATAGTACTCCACTGTATAAAAATAACACATCTTTTTTATCCATTCCTCGGTTGATGGGCATTTGGGTTGTTTCCAAGATCTGGCTATTACAAATTGTGCTGCTATAAACATGGGCGCACATATATCGCTGTGGTACGATGTCTTTAATTCTTCTGGGAAGATACCCAGAAGGGGAATAGCTGGGTCAAATGAGACATCCAATCCTAGTTTTTTGAGGAATCTCCACACTGATTTCCACAGTGCCTGTACCAGTCAACACTCCCACCAACAGTGGAGAAATGTTCCTTTTTCCCCACAACCCCTCCAGCATTTGTTATTAGTTGATTTCTTGATAATAGCCATTCTTTCTGCGGTGAGATGGTATCTCAGTGTTGTTTTAATTTGCATCTCTCAAATGACCAGTGATTGAACATTTTTTGTATATTTATTTGCCATTTGTATTTCTTCATTTGAGAAATGTGTATTCATCTCAGATGCCCATTTTTGGAATGGGTCTTTAAATTTGGGGGGGTCTGATTTTTTTGAGTTCTTTGTATGTTCTCGATAGTAATCCTTTGTCTGAGGAACAGCTGGCAAACATTTTTTCCCATATAGTGGGTTGTCTCTTCACTCTGTTGGTGGTTTCTCTTGCTGTGCAAAAGCTTTTTAATAAGATGAGATCCCAGTTGTTGATTCTTCGTGATAGTTTCTGTACAGTTGAGGTTTTAGTCATAAAGTCTTTGCCTACACCAATGTCTTCAAGGGTTTTACCTATCCTACCTTCCAGCAGATTTAATGTTTCTGTTTTAATATTTAGATCTCTGATCCAGTTTTAATTTAGTTTAGTGCATGGTGAAAGATCTGGGTCTAGTTTTAATCTTTAGCATGTGCAGAGCCAGTTTTTCCAGCACCATTTATTAAAGAGGCTATCTTTCTTCCAGTGAATGTGTTTCCCACCTTTGTCAAATATAAGGTGGCTTAGTTTGTCTGGAGTTGTTTCAGCATCTTCTAATCTGTTCCATTGATCTTTGGGTCTGTTTTTTTTTGCCAGTACCACACTGTTTTTATCACAGTAGCTTTATAGTATAATTTCAAGTTGGGGATTGTGATGCCCCCTGCCTTGCCTTTGTTGTCCAGAATTGCCTTTGCTATTCTAGGTCTCTTCTGATTCCAAATGAATTTTAGGATTGTTTTCTCTAATTCTGTGAGATATGCTGTTGGAATTTTGATTGGAATTGCATTAAATCTGTATAACAATTTTGGAAATATGGCCATTTTCACTATATTGGTTCTTCCTATCCAAGAGCAAGGGATATCTTTCCATTTTCTGATATCCTCTTCAATCTCCTTTTTCAGAGTACTGTAGTTTTCAGTGTATAGGTCTTTTACATCCTTTCTGAGGTTGATTCCTAGTTATTTCATATTTTTTGGATGTTATTGTAAAAGGTATTGTTTCCCTAATTTCTCTTTCAGTAAGTTTGTTATTTGTGTACAGAAAGGCTATTGATTTTTGAGTATTGACTTTGTATCCAGCTACACTACTGAATTTGCTTATTAAACCAAGCAAATTTTAGTGGAGTTTTTGGGGTCTTCTATGTAGAGTATCATGTCATCTGCAAATAATGATAATTTAACTTCTTCCTTTCCAATCATTATTCCTTTTATTTCTTTCTCTTGTCTAATTGCTCTGGCTAAAGTTTCCAGGACTATGTTGAATAAGAGTGGAGACAGTGGACATCCTTGTCTTGTTCCTGATTTTAGAGAGAAAGCTTTCAGTTTTTGTCCATTTAGAATGATATTGGCTGTTGGCTTGTCATAGATAACTTTTATCAGATTGAGATAAAGACCATCTATTCTAATTTTCTGTAGGGTTTTTATCATGAATGGGTGCTAGACTTTGTCAAAAGCTTATTCTGCATCTATTGAGATGATCATATGATTTTTTTTCTTGGGTTCTGTTAATATGGTGTATTACATTTATTGATTTACGTATATTGAACCATCCCTGCATCCCTGTGATGAATTCAGCTTGGTCATGGTGTATAATCTTCTTGATGATTTGCTGGATTCTGTTTGCCAGTATCTTATTGAGGATTTTTGCATCTGTGTTCATTAGGGAGATTGGCCTGTAGTTCTCTTTCTTAGTTGGGTCTTTGTCTGGTTTTGGTATCAGCGTAATGCTTGCTTCCAGGAATGAATTTGGGAGTATTGCTTCCCTTTCAATTTCATTTAAAAGTTTGAGAAGTAGTTGTGTTAGGTCTTCTCTAAATTTCTTGTAGAATTCAGCAGTGAATCCATTAGGCCTGGGCTTTTCTTTGTTGGGAAGTTTTTAATTACATCTTTGATTTCATTGGTTGATATTGGTTTATTTAGGATTTTTATATCTTCTTGATTCAGCTTTGGTCATTCATATGTATCTAGCAATCTGTCCATTTCTTCTGTATTTTCCATCTTATTAGAATATAAATTTTCAAAATAGGTATAGATGATCTTCTGGATTTCTGCAGGGTCCGTCGTGATATCACACTTATCATTCTTAATTGCATGGATTTGAGTCTTTTCTTTTTTTAATAAGGTTGGGTAAGGGTTTGTCAATCTTATTTATTCTTTCAAAAAACCAACTCTTTGATTCATTGTATTATTTTTTTTAGTCTCCAATACGTTAATTTTTACTCTGATCTTTATAATTTCCTCCCTTGTGTGAGCTTTTGGTTTAGCCTGCTCTTCTTTTTCTAGAAGTTTGAGGTTCACCATTAAGTTGTTTATTTGTGCTTGCTCTATTTTCCTGATATAGGTATTTAATGCTATAAATTTCCCTCTTAGGACTGCTTTCATTGTATCCCATAAGTTCCAGTATGTTGTACTGTATTATCATTCAGTTGCAGAAAGTGTCTAATTTCTTCTTTAATTTCATCTGTGACCCATTGGTTGTTCAGGAGGGTGCTGTTTAATTTCCATGTGTTTAGGAAGTTCTTGTGATTTCTTTTGCCATTGATTTCCAATTTCGTTGCACTATGGTCTGATAATATGCATGGGATAATTTCAATTCCTTTGCATTTACGTAAGCAGGTTTTATGAGCTAGTATGTGGTCTATTTTGGAGAACATCCCATGTGCAGCTGAGAAGAATGTGTATTCTGATGTTGTGGGGTGGAACACTTTGTAGACATCTCCTAAGTCCATTTGTTCAATAGTTTGGTTCAGTTCTAATATATCATTATTGATTTTTTGTCTAGTTGATCTGTCTTTTTGTGACAGTGGAGTATTGAGATCCCCCAATATAATTGTATTAGTGCTTATTTGATTTATCATGTCCTTTAATATTTGTTTTATATAGTTGGGTGCACAGGTATTTTTTGCATATATATTTATGATCGTTATCTCTTCCTCTTGGATTGTTCCCTTTACAAGGATGTAATGACCATCTTTATCTCTCTGAATCATTCTTGGCTTGAAATTCATTTTGTCTGCAAAAAGAATAGCTACCCCTGCTTTTTTCTTCACCAGAGAATTTCTACTGCCAAGTGTTACTAAAGTTTAATACTGAATTAAATATTTTTGAATCACCAAAACTCCAAGCTGAAAAGTTAATATAGAGTAATCTGCTTTATTATTTCTCCCAGAACCTTGATGGAAGCCAATAGAAAATTGTCTCTGGAAGGACATGTTCTACATTCAGGATTCAAAGAATCCTCAATGATAAATTTCCAGTGAATAATCCATCCCATAAGCAGAAATCAATAAACACTGAATGAAGCAAGTCCCCATAAATGAGAATCATCATGAACAGCAAAATTACAGGATCAAATTGGCACAGAGTACAAATATTAGAATCATTACACAATATTATACAGAATATATAGTAATTTCTTTTAATATTTTACTTTACATGCAGTCTAAATGGAGAGATATGGAAATGAGAAAGTATGGTTGAGTAACATGTAGGGTTCCTACCCAAAAGTGACTGCAATTCTTCCCTAGCTTCAGAAGGAGGAATCAAAAAAAGAAGGATTGTTACCCACTGAGGGAATCTGTAATAGGACTCAAGTCCCTCCTAAAGCATATGTTTTAAAGGAGCATTTCTTAGAAGAAAGAGGAATGAGGAAGGGATGAATTCAAAGCAAATAAAACAGTAGCTACCTATTTTTATATTCAGAAGATATTCAGGAGATACCAGTCATTGTTTTCTGCCTGATGATCATGGGCTCATATGATTTCTGAGTTCTAATAGCTGCTAGATTTTCTATCACTATGTTCTCCACATCTTATGAAAACTTCAGGTCCTGGGTAGTCTGGCTTACAACTAGGCTTGTAACACCATTAGATTCTACTTGATCCCTTGGGTACTTCCTTGGAGACAGGTGTAGTTCCTACAGCACGTGTTCCGTGTGTGTGTGTGTGTGTGTGTGTGTGTGTGTCTTCTGGCAGATTCTGCTTCTGCAGCATCTTGGATCTGCTTCTAAAGAACTCACCTAAGACATCTTCTTAAAACATTATTTCTTATCTCTGATTCAACAGAAGATCAGCTGAAATGTTGGAGTGGTTTTCTTCAGTGGCAGTAATAAATAATAACAGTCATTTATTGAGTCTATGCTATATAGAAGATGTCTTAGATGGATGAGTTCCTCGGAAAAAGATGCAAGACAAAAGATTTGGGTACAAGTGATTGATTTGGTAGGTTATTCCAGAGAGACCATAGGCAAGTAGGAAGTGAGACAAAGAAGGGAAAGGAGCCAGTACAGGATGTGTTAATGAGTAATTTACCATTGCTAGATTGGGCCTTGATCCCATTGGGACCTCTGTGAGTTGATATGAAACATATCCGATTGTTTTCCAAACCAAGAGTCAAGAGCATTGGGTACTTATTCTCCAATTTCTATTTACCATTGGTTAAATGCGGTCTTGAGAGAAATAATCTTCCACTTCAGGGTTTCTCTCTATGTCCTGAGAGAGCTTCTAGGCATAGCACAGATCTCTGCAGTGAGAAGTTGGTATGTACAGGAAGATAAGTACCAATAGGATGTGAGTGGGGTGGCAGCATGATCCACTACACTAGGCCTTAGGCATGCATTGCCTCTTTTATCACATAGATCTAAGAGGATAGGACATGAACCAATGGTTACATAGCAAGGAGCTGGTGGGGCCAGAAGTTGAATTCAGATCTACTTCTGAAGTTCATTATCATTTTTTATTTTGCCATGCCTCTTCCACTCAAAAGGCATATGCTGGGAGAATAAATGCCATGTTGTAGTTAATTTGGACAGAGAGAAACCTGGCAGAGGAAATGATAATCACCACAGTGGGTTATTGGCAAGGTGTTTTCTTGCCCTCAGTCCCTTCCCCTCTCTTTACTTCTCTGGTTATGGCCACCATGATTTTCCATGCCCTTCTCTTTTGATGTCTCTGCCTTGGGATGCTAGGACCATGGACAGAAACCTCTGAAACCATGAACCAAAATAAATACTTCCTCTTTTAAATTATGTATATCAGGTATTTTGTCCAAGAAACAGAGTTAATATAGTCCTCAATATGCACCACCCAATTCATTTAAAAGGCTCTGATGACCCTTTAAATCTCACAAAATAGCCTAAGACATTATTTTCCTTCAAAGACAGAGGAATTTAAACTTTAATTATTTTTAATAAAGAATGAAAAATTTTTCATATGAAAATAAGTCTGAAGATTCTATCCTTACAAATTTGTATAATTTCCCTCCATTTTTCTTCCAGTTAAAAAATAGGAAGAACATTGTCAAGGAAAGCTAGGGATGTAATCTCTGTCTTGGTCATTTGGACAGATGTTCCTGCTGCCTGGGAAAACATAACATGTCAAGGGACTGGAACCAATTTAACCAGCTCACACTAGTCACATTTTTACCACATTCCCTTCTTTTTTTTGGGGGGGTACTGGGGGTCGAACTCAGGATCTCGCGCACCAGGAGGCGCTCGTGCCACTGAGCGATATCATTGGCCTTTTTTTTGTATGTGGGTACCGGGAGTCGAACTCAGGACCTCGTGCTTGCCAGGCAGGTGCTTATGCCACTGAGCTATCTCATCGGCCCCCATGTTCCTTTCTTTTTGAGGAAATTTTTACCTTCATCCTAAATAAGAAGCTGTGATCTTACTGATTATACCTAATTTGGGGAGCTGCCTTATTTCACTATTTATCCAAACTCACCTAATTTGGGGGTAGGTCTTCAAATACTGTTTTTACACTTGCAAAATGAAAGAATTGTCTCCACTGATCATAAAAATGTCACTTCCTGCTCTAAAATAATCTAATCTGTGCTGCATCACAATAGCTCATACAACTTTTCCCAGTGTTTGCTTCATAGCCATAAAAAAGACACACACACACACACGGAGAGCTCCTGACAAAAGTGTTTGATTTGTGTTTTGAAAATTGTGAATTCTTTAAAACACCCAAACTGCTTTTATAACCCTAAAAGATATTAAGGAAAATTATTGCAAAGAAGCTTGCCAAAAGTTAGACAAAATCACTCCCTGTGGAAGAGACTTTGTTAAAAGCATGAATTTGGGTTAATCTCTAGATAATAATGGAAATTATAGATGTCCTTCAGTTTGACTAACTTTATAGGCTTGTTGCTTGTGTCACGTTTTCTAATTTAACACATTTTCAAGCATCTCCTTTGATCTTACTATCCAAAAAGATTACAGCTTTGTAAATCTCAGATGCTTTATGAAGGCCCTTCTTAACCGAGTGAGAATGTTCACCTTTGGAGAATACCCATATTGACTTATCTCCATACAGTATAAGTTGTTTATTTGGTTACTTATTTTCTTGAAACACCATAAAATTTCATTATATGAATTACTGCCTAAACATCAATCTCAGAAATAAGCTTCTCTGGGCATTATTTATGAACGTTGAGCTCTTAAATGATTCAAATTCAGCTTTGCTCACATCCGCAATAATTATCACCACCAAACAGCACATTTTAGAGAGCAAGATGTTAAATTAATGTTCTGAAGAATTTATAAAATAAAATCTATGTTGTTTATTCCCACAAATTTCTCAATGAGTCATTACAGATTCCTAATGACCTAATCAGGAAACTTCCGCTTGAGGTGGGGGTAATTTAGGGACAAATTATAGTGATATGTGCATAATATTTGGAAAACACTGGAAACAAAGCTCTAACACCTTATTTTAAGGCCTAATCAGCATCAGGAAATACATCAAATCATAATTGATATCTTTCTCTGAAGGCATAGGGAAATGAATACCTTCTTTCTCAACTACGTGTATACTTGAGCTGCTGTGATATATCTGGGTAGAAGCTATACTAAACGTGTTCAATGTACATGCACGTGTAGTATTGGTAAACCTTGATTAAGTGACTTGTTGTAACATTAGGTAAGGAGAATGGAGCACATTCAGGCAAGTGATGACCCAGCTGTTGAAAAGGCAGCATTTAGTGATCATCTCTTGCACACCAGTCAGTACTCTCAGTGCCTTATATACATTACCTTATTGTTTCTCTTAACATGCCTTGAAGTAGGTACCATTGGCAGTGATAACTCCATGTGGCAGGTAAGGAAAATGAAGCAAAAGGAGACATGCTGAATTTCTGTGCTGACCTGAAGTCATGCACCAGAGAGACCACGGTCATCTGGGCCAGGGAGTGGCAGTAGAAGTGGAGAGCAGCTAATAGACTGAAAATAGGTTCAATTTTACTTCAAACTACCAAAGCAAAAAGTTAGAAAAAATGTCCAACACTAAGAGTTTGACTAAATTTTAGCATATTTATTTAAAAGGACACCGTGTAGTTATTTAAAATCATTTTTAAGTCATATTTAATAACAAGTATGAAAGGCACCATTTAGTTTTGACCACAAATAATGTATTAAGTGAAAACAATGAGGATATAAAACACACATTTTGATTGCTACCATTTCTTATAAATGTGTATTGCATACATATGTCTTAAACACTAAAAATTATATACTAGGAAGAAAGTCACACTAAATAATCTAACATTGGTATATATGGCTCTGCATGATCCATATTTGCTGTTTAATGCCTTTCTTTATTCTTCAGTTATTTCTGCAAGAGGAACCATTGTTTCTAAAATGAAAACAAAACTGTTTGCAGAAGTAAAAGGATAACTAAACCAAGCTCATTGAATTAGAATACCAATGGAGATCTGAGATACAGGTAGACAAGAATGATGGCAAGAACATATGATTAAAATCAGGTCAACCCTGTAGTCACAAACTCCTAAGTGAGTCCATCAGGCCTGGTTGGCACTGTTCCAGTAACCAGAGAAAGCTGGACTTGCAGAGAAATAATCTTCAGCACCTGCTTCCAAGGAACACTGAAAGGCCTCATTCACAGGACCAGAAAGGACACAAATAATGCATCTAGCGTCCCACAGAGAACCAACCAGTTTGTACATTGAAAATGGGGATTGGAGAGGATGAGGAGAAGATGCAGCAAGGAAGGAAATAGGCTGTGATAGAGCAGTCAGAGTCCTTTCTCACTTATTCCTCTCCTGGTGGGGAGCCTCCATGATATTTGCACAAAAATGTTGTGTGCACTAACTGCAATCAAGGCTAGCAAGATGAGCTGAGTCCATTTCTGGGGCTCCTAGGTGTCCAAGGTTATCAAAAGTAAAGATTCAGCATTTGGGAGAAACTAATAGAGGAGAGAGACTTAAAAGATAAGTAGGATCTATATTTGAAAGGGAGGCAGAAGAGGAAGCAATCTAGCACTGGGCTAGAGAAAAATTTAAAACCTAAAGTTCAACACAAGATCTAACTAGATTTTTTTTAAATCAAACTATTCATGTAGCAGTCTTTTTAGTGTGAGGAACTTTGGGTTTTTGCTATTACATATTGGCACAGCATGATTGCATTAAAATACTAGATTCTCTCTTCTTCAAAGGCTTCCTTCCTCTTGCTCTTTCCCAAAATATCAGACTCTGGTTAGAAATTGACTTTTTGGGATGGTATCCAGTTCAGACTATCTTTTTCATCAGAGTTAGAGCTCCAATAAGATACACGTACTGCATAAGAGGCCACATTTCCAAACTTGAGCTATAGCGAGACCCACCCACCAACCTACCACTCACCTAGCCTATTCTGACCGGGGAGCTGGGAAAACTTTTGCTCATAATTTCAAAGGTTCTCTGCTGAGACTGTGTTCATTTCTCCTGGAGCAGTTTTGAACAAAATGTGCTTTGCTAGACAAATGCAATCTCTGGCCCATTTGCATGATGTTAGTCTTCCTTTCTTCTGCACAGCATGTAATTGCCAAACACATTCTCGTGATTTCTTAGCTAGTCCTCCACTAAAGGCAGAAGAGTTATTTCTTCCACGTGTATGGACGATAAAAACAGAACTATAGATGCAGTCAGTGTCTTCTATTAGGTCACCTCCCAAGTTTGAAGGACAGAGCTGGGTTACGATGTGTGCTCCCCAACTTGCCCCACTACCTCGCTGCGTGACAACATAACATGCCGCCGGGCAGATGTTGCCTGTCACCCTGATCATCTATGGTGACCATAAGAAGCCACAATTATGAGTGATTTAAAAAAAAAAGAACAGCTCTATCTAGGTGGCTAAGATTACTTTATTGAAATAAAGCCTTACAAATGAGTGTCTGAGTAGTGGTCACATTTCAGTCTTCAGATGGTTTCTCTCTTGCCTGATAGCCACCCAGCATAACTCGAAGCCACCTCCCTCTGACATTCGTGACAGGCACTCAAAGAATGAAAAACAAGATTTTATGATGCTTGTCCAAGCAATTGGAAAGGGAAACATGGTGAGGAGGAAAAGCCATCTACCAAATGATAAAAACAAGGAATAAAACTGGGTATTATCCATGGCCCCAGATCTGTAGAAACCATTTCTTATCCTTCCTCCTCTCTCCTCCTCTTCCCTTTGTGAAAGAGCCATTTATTATTGAGTGAATGGGAGATGACTTTCTTTTTTTCTTTTTTTTTTTTTTTTTATACCAGGAATCATACTCAAGACCTCACACTTGCCAGGCAAGCACTGTGCCACTGAGCTATATCCCGGCCTGGGAGATGACTTTCAATGTTACTATGAAAAATATGCCATAGAATTGATCCAGAAGAGGAGGCCTACTCAATGCCTTTATTATAGCAGCAAGGAAACTGAAAAGTTAAGTAAATTCTAAGGACTGAATAGTGAGTTACTAGCAGCACCAGGTCCATAGCAAAGATCCCTTGCCTGTCTGTGTAGAGTGCTTCCTACCATACACCCCAGACCACAAGTATATTAAAACCACCCTTTCATTCAACAAACTCTAAGGGCCTATTGTGTCATGACACCGCACTTTCCTTCAAAATATTCCTTGTACAAAGCATTGACAGCAATATATTATTTCATTAATAACTTTAACATAATTTAAGATGCTACCATAAGTCACAGGGTTAAGGGATGAAATCAAGCTTAGTATGGCTTAAGAGATATCTTCTATTTCTAAGGATTTCAAAATTAGGGAAAAATATCTCTTGAGAGACAGAGTAAAAAGCAATTTAGAACAGTAGATAGGAAGCCTACACCCTAATAATTTGTCATTAGTGTCCCAAATTCAAGTGTTATGATATCTTCAGTTTCAAAAATAATAATTATTATTAGGGCAGGAAGCAAAATTTTGATACACCACAGTGCTGGTACATTCAAAATATTATTTCAAACTGATGTCATGAGTGAAGGCATTCATGAAGGCAAATGTTATCATATATTTCAAATGCAAAAGTATTCTTAAATAATTGAAGCAGGGAACACATTTAGCTTTCTTTCCTCTATATTCTGGTTATGAACATTGTGAAGTGCAGAGGGATGTAGTGGGGAGGAAGTAGAGAAGTAAATTTTTTTACTTTTATTAGTACATGTTTGTTTGATGTAGCTATACAGGTAAGACTGGAGCCTGTGCACGTGTGTACAAAAAGGTGTGTGTGACTCACACAGTGGAGAGATTCTACCCTGTGCCTCTAATTCCTGTGGAATTCCTCAACTATAAAACCCAAGGAGGGAAAACCTGGGTGTTTGAGGTTCAGGTGATAAACACTCTAAGAGACTCTTCTGAATTTTTCAACCTAGTGGAAGCTAAGAAGCCATATAACCTAATTTGGATGGAACTTTTATATCAGTCTAGTCCAGTCCCCCACCAAATGCAGAAATGTTTTCCATAATCTCTCTGAGAATAAAATGCAAATGATCACAGTGGCAGCTAATACACTACACTATTATCAATGAATGCTATTTTCAGAATTCTTCCATTGTTTGAAAAGTCATCCCTTTAAGCCGACTAAAATCTATTTCCATGTAATTCGCATCGAGTATTTTCCCCTGGAATAACCAAGAACGACAGTTCTTTGAGTCTTCATGGAGACTGTTCAAGTCTCCTTCAGCTTGGAGCAGCTTGCCAGCAGCCCCCAAACTCTTCCTATTATACACGGAACATTAGAAGCAAGGCAATGAACTTCCTAGTTAAAATCAGCACACACCATGGCCATGACAGCCCATAGAACTACCTACCCTCCCCGTAGCTTTATTGGCAGAGTTAATAGGTGATGCTTTGGCATTCCCTATCTGTAATCACTTACTGATGGTTTCTACTAGTTGTTATTTTTCGGCAGAAGTTCAAAACTCAACTTTTCATAACTCGTTCTAGTTTTTTTCCGGTGATAGAATAAAATTTTGTCAATAAATGGTTCCAAGAAAATATGTATATCTGTGTATATCTGCTTCATTTAAAATTAAGAAGATGGATTTTCCATCTCCAATCTCTTAGCAATATTCCACGACTTCAAATATTTTCCATGATTATGACATTTTCAATAGTTTTCCCCTTTTCAAGCTTTCTCACTGGTTAAGAATATAAATTGCCTAAACTTGGATGGCAACTCAGTTGAAGTTTTGTTTTGTTTTACCCATTGTAGGATTTAGTCCCCACCTCATGCTTCCCTTTCTCTGCTCCCCGCTATCTACGTACCTCTGTATCTTCAGGTACTATGTACAGTGGGGTGGGGAGACCGATCAGGCCACCTTTGTTTGACGCAAGGCCGGCACTCGGGTTTGTAGTGTGGACTGTCGTGAAGTCTACCAAGACCATTGCCCTAAAGCAAAAAAGGTGGGCACTGCTGCTACGAGCATTGAATAAATGCCTGTGTGGCTACCACTTGCTAAGACTGGCAAATTAAAGCAGTAAAGGAAAACTATTTCTCTAATTTTCTGAAAGAAAGGAAAATCACTTTTAAAAGCATATACCCTTTGTACCTCAAAATCCATTTAGGGACATTCACTCTAAGGAACTAATTAAAGAAGTATGAAAAAAAAAAGCTGTACAAAAACATAAATTCTAACTTGTTGAAAATATTAGATATTTAGAAAGAGCCTAAAACTTCAACAATTGATTAAATAAAATATGGTACTTACATATTATGTAACATCATGTAAAAGTTTAGCATCTTCATGTAAAATATATATACACTGGTAGAGAATATTATATATATATATATATATATATATACATATTATATATATATATGGGAAAAGTTTTCATAAAACAACTTTGCGTTATTCTTTTTGTTTATATGTGTGAGCAAAATATATATATATATATATGAGTTAAATAGAAATGGAGGACTATAATTTTATTATTATTTAATGGACATAATTTATACAGAATAGTAAGTTTCATTTTTGGGATATTTGTACATGCATGTAACATATTTTGAACATTTTTGCTTCCCCATTACTCCCTTGCCCTTTCCTTCAGTCACATATAAGAAAATTTAATAATGATCGTCACAAGAAGTTTAATAGTTTTCTTTCTGTTTGTATTTTCTATTTTTTTCTACAGTGAATATGGATTTTATAGAATAAAATCAATTTTATTTTAATGAAGGGGAGATGGATGTAAATATGTCAGAATGAGTAATCTGATATAGAAAAAAGGTTAATTATTGTCATGGAAACATGGGTGTGGTACTTTTCCTACAGAAAGAAAAATAATTTTTGAACTTGGAATACTAAATAAAAGAGAGAAGAAATTATTCCCTTTTCTGGCCAATTCCTGCCATTAACCTTGCCTCCTTTGCACTCATGTGCAGTGCTGCAAGCAGATGGGGAAATACCTGTAGCACCGACATAGTCCCCGAGGCAGTGTAGTGGTGTCATTTTATTACAAAGCTGACTTTCCAACACACCTGAGCAGTGTCAGCATGAGCCAGTCTAAGAATGAGTCCACTTGCCTATTTTTAGAATAATTTCCTCATATTATATTTTATTGGCATAAAGAAAGTACTGCACACTCACCATGGCTCAGTCTCTTAGAGGTTTGCAGAGGTGAGACATGGCTCATGTTTTAAAGGAGAATCCATGCGGAAGTGAGCTCCACTTCCAAAGTCTCCCCTGGAGTCCAGAGATTCTTCATCTCTCACACCAAGAGCAGCCTTCTGCTGGTCTGTGATTCCACTGGAGCGTGTGTGCGCATGGGGCTCAGGTTGGGGAGATGCAGTGCAAGTAGGGAAAATAAAGACTGCAGCACAGCCTACCCTTTCTTTAGAAGGTAAGAGAACTTTCCTGTGGTTTCCAGTAGCATCAGGCAGGGACACTGTCTTCAGCTGCTCCAGAACCACTAACCTGTTTCTATTCCACATGAGTGCCATTGTCATGTGCTATGACAATGCTCTAATCTCATCACATTATTTAAAAATTATTATGCATTTTAACTGAAAGTTCATTCAGAAACAGTTTTTTTTTTTTAATATTTAAAGACATTGATTTTGTTTTCTGGACTGTAACTTTCACCTTTTCCCTTGTATCCATCTTGAAAAAACTGGCTACAGTATGCAGTGAAAAAGTGTGGAACTCTGGTAATAAAAAGATAAATGATGATATATTAGCAATCAAACTGTGTTGTGCTTTCATAATTCCTGAGAGCTCTCAGTTTTCTCATCTATGAACTAAGTAAGCATTGCCACATAGGCTTCAGGAAACATTAAATGAGACTATGTATACATAGCACCTAGCACAGTGTCACCCAGAGAAGATATTTCTCCCATGATTTAGGCACCATTTCTATAACTGCAAAGGGAGTAGGAGGTCTCCAAAAACTTCTGTCAACAGGTATTCGATTCTTTCTGGAAGTTGCAGTGTCAGCTCCAGGAGGCGTGTATTAACTTGCAGCACAGAAAAGAAAGACTAAAACACTGATTAATTGAAAGTGTCAGGCACATGTTAAAATTCCTGTTGGATATTAAAACAGCTCGCGACAGGATTTGTAAAAGAGAATGATTTAAGGAATTCACTGGTCATAGAGCAGTCATATTAAAATGCTGTCCACCCAGTAGACTGCATTGGGAAATGGCCGGTTCTAAGCATGTAGGGGATCCCTTCAACCACACCATTCCTTATTTCATTACTATCTTCAACCTCATCGCTGCCCTCTCAAAGTAAACAAAACTAAACTAAATGATTCAGGTTTTGCTTTTGTGATTTTTATGATCAGACTTACGTTGCTGCCTGACCTAAAAGACAATTTTGTCTAACTAAGTTATAGATCATTAAGCTGAAAAAAAAAAAAAAGTTTGCCTGTTACTGCTGTTTTACCATCTTGCCCCATCTTGTCTCATTAGCAGGAACTGATTGAGCATGAAGGTGTTCTCTGGCTGTCAGTAGATAAAGTAGGTGCTCTTGGCTTTCATCTGTTCTGAATTCTCCTTGTCTCATTATCTTCCCAAGGTCAGATTCTCTGACACTGCGGCTGCTTGCTTAGCACTCCATCTTGGCAATTACTTGCCAGACAACTTTAACCACAATAAGGTTTCTTGTCTGCAGCATCAAGATGGCATGGGCACCAGAATCCCTGATCTGTTCCCCAGTTCATCCTTCCCTAATCCTTTCTCAAATACTGTGGTATCAAACATCAGTGTGGTTCATTTAGGATTGCACGTTATCCCCTCCAAGGCACCATACTACTGTGACATTCTAATTAAACTACATTCCCACACTGACCAGAGTCATGGTGCCAGTCTTATTTTATTTTATTTTATTTGGTACTGGGAATCGAACTCAGGACCTTGCACTTGCCAGGCAGGCACTTGTGCTGTTAAGTTATATCACTGGCTGTCTTACTTTATATTGGGGGAATTTGTTATATCACAGACCTCAAACTTTGGGGCCCCATCCTAGACATCCTTACTCTATTTCAGTAAAAAGAGTATAACTGTAAGTCTATTCAATCTTGAGTCTTACATCCATCTCCTTTTCTCCATCAGTAATTTTTGTAAGACTACCTGCCCTTTTGTGAGGCTTTCACGAGTAGCTGAGTTAAGAGAGAATTGTACAGATTCAAGTCCTAGGAGTATGGTTCCAAATAAAGCAGTTGGTGAAAGTGAATTTTGTTAACATTAAGTCCATCTAAATTGAATTATTTCTTTCCTAGGGAAAGGAGAGTCCCATTAGAACTGTATTACTTTCTAAAGAATCTATGCAGGAAAAAGTAAATAGCTCTAATCTGATCCACTTAAATGTGAATATGGCCGGGGTCACATTTTCTTTAAGAACTTGGAAAAAATGTCTGTCCATTTGCACTGTGTACAGAGCTCCACAGCTGCTAGGTAATATTATATATCAAGATGCAAATTCATTGGAAGTGTCCATGTCTTTTTCCAGGCTGAACAACATGTGCACGTCTATCTTTGGGCTGGAGGAGTGACCAAATCGTCTGGGAGGCTTCCAGATAGCCAGGCAGGAGGGCAACCAGGTGCAGGCTTTTTGAGAGTTGAGCAATCTGCTCACTGGGAAAAATTCAACCATCTGCCCTCTTTCTAACACAGTCATCTGACCCTTATGTGCAAAGAGAATGTTCCATAGCCCAAGAAGTGACATAAGACCACTGCACCTACCACACTCTACAAACTTGCGGATCTCACGGCTCTATGCTTAAAATGTAGCTATCTACAGGGATACCTCTTCTGCACTTGTCACAAAAATAACCAAAAGAAGAGAAATTGAAAGATGCCCTCCTTCTCATCAGCAATAGAGCTAAAAGTTTAGGCAAAAAAAATATCCTCGGGGCCGGTGAGATAGCTCAGTGGCATAAGCGCCTGCCTGGCAAGCGTGAGGGCCCGAGTTCTACTCCTGGATCGCACATACGAAAAAAGGGCCGGTGATATCGCTCAGTGGCACAGGTGCCTGCTGGCACACGAGGTCCTGAGTTTGACTCCCAGTACCCACAAAAAATATATCTATATATATCCTCAGGAACCCTCCTTCAGCAAATATACCTGATAAACACAGTAAGTGATCCAATAGCTTGGATATCTATATAGCAGTGCTGGGGGTCATAGCCCTGAGGCTTTCCAAAATTCTGCAAGTTTACAAAGATATGAAGCCTTAGTTTCTGTCCAGTGTCTTCTGGATCTTCAATATTTGGTCCTGTAAAGTGTGTAAGGTTATTTGAACCAATGTCTAGCAAATCCAGAATTATAACTTGAGGACTAAACCATTTATTATTTATTTTCTTCCCCCAGATCCTTCATAAGTTAATAGCTCAATCAGTTCTCTATCTTATTCTTAAAATTTTTCTCAAGGATTTTTTTTATGCATGTACTGGGAGTCGAACTCAGGACCTTGCACTTGTCAGGCAGGTGTTTATGCCACTGAGCTATATCACCAGCCATTTCTCAAGGATCTTAAATGTTTCTTTAGGTCAAACACCATAATTGTATGATTAGTCAGGTACAGTACACAACTTGAAAATTAATTAGTTAACTAATTAATTAATCTATCAGTCCCAGGGATTGAACCTAGGGCCTTGGGCATGCTAGGCAAACACTCTATCACTGAGTTATATCTCCAGCATGGATATGTAATTTTAAAAATAAAGGGCTGTCCTATGTTTTAGTAACAAGTCCTACTGACACATAGAGGCAGAAGGATTAATCTTTTATTAAAATTATACAGTTTTTTGTTATGATTTTATTTGTTTTTTTGCATGATTCCTATGACTTTGGCTTCTTAAGCAAGTGTACCAGCAGGTGTATAAAGTACAAGTTCCAATGTCACCATATCAAGAAGGGAGGACTTTCAGCTAATGAGGGGAATCATTCATCGCATCACCAGAATACTAAGAAAGGAATGTGTCCTTTTGTCTAAAAACAACAGATAAGTGGGTTGGCCATAGAGAAGTGCAGAATCTGAAGTCCTCTTTTTTCTGCCATTGTTTTGAGAGATGACTATGTTCCGAGAAGCCCAGTTTTATCTATCAAGTCACATGGTAATAATTATAGATCATATTTAATGAGCATTTATTGTATGCCAGAAAATAGCTAAATACTTAAAAGTATCCCATTTGGTCCTCCCAAAAATCCAATGACAGAGATGCATTTATTATTCTCATTTCCCAGATTAAATAACTGAGGTTTTGTACCTTGTAACACATAATTCAGATATTGTTTTATAACCCAATTATAACATAACACCTGGCATAAGGGATATATTTAGAAAGAGCTAAGCCTGAGGCAAGAAACCTGTAGAATTATATCAGACTTCAGACACCAGAAGTTAGTGAGACAGAAGCAGACATTTTTATAAGGCTCAACAGTTCTGATACTCTGTATTTCTTCATAATCTCTGTGCTTCAATTTTTATTTTCCTTTAAAATTTTTTGTCTGTCTTTGCCAAAGAAGGGATTTATATAACTATAATTCTAAGTAGTTTCAATAAAGAGGTTCTTATGAGTGTAACCATTGGAACTACCCTAAACAACACCCTGGGAAGGTAACATTTATGTGCCAGGCAATAGAGTGATTCATATTATAGTATTATAGGACCCTTCTCACTACCTAGAGATTCTTTAAAAAAAAATCTTGTCCATGTTATTTTAGCAAAACATCATTTGTCTGTTTCAATCAGGCTGGGAATGATGATACAATGGAGCTATAACTTGCACTAGATTTCCTTCTGCTATGGTTTCCACACTTTCTGTTTGCCCTCTAAGGGGTGAGGCTTCATCTCATGATCTTGGAAAGGAAGCCCAAAGACAGTCTATTACCATAAAACATCACCGGCAGTCTTATCATATGCCTTGACAGTCCCACTTTAGTTAACATTGAGTTAGTGTTTCTATTATAAACCCAATTTACTGAAGAGGGGAGAGCAAGAAGGAGAGATGGCCTCATATGTCAACTGTGCAAAATGACGTGAGGCTGAAAGAGTCCAGAGTAGGACTTTAAAGCTATCGCATCTAAGAAAAAAAGGATTCATTTATGCTCCATACTTACTTATCCAAAATAGGGTAGCATAAACATTAGCTAAAAGTACACAGTACCAGTGGGCTTGCCTGTCAATGTACCTTCCCACTCTGGTTGGCGAAAGGAAAGGTAGAGCAAGAATAGGAAAGCAAATAAACTAGGAAACAGAAAAGCTAAGTTCTAGTCCTGCTTCTGCCCACTTACTAGTTCCATATAACCAATTTGGTTTGCACTTTACTAAGAAGTCATGGGTTTCTTCATTCCCTAAAATAGCCAGTAAACACCACGGATGCTGCTTGAGCAGGCCCAGGTAAAGATCACATGAGATCTATCTGAATGCACGTGGAAGCTCAGGAACCGCAGCTCAAACAAGGAAAGCCATCGCAGCACTCCCTTATCAGGTGAAAGTGATCCCAGATCGTTTGGACTTTGCCCCAGCTTCCAACTGGGGAGACTTATTAAATACCTTAGGACTGCACTCAGATCTTCCCCCCTGCCGCCGAGTCTGCCCAGCCCTTTCTAACTCTGCTCTCAGCTTAGCCATGGGAGAATTTTCCATGCAGTGTCAGGGAGAACAGAAATTACACAGATTTACCTTCAGTAGGTGAACAGGCTCTTGGAAGAGGCCCCATCGCTTCCAGACTCCAATAGTAACCCAGAATTTGTTTAAGTATGTTTAGTCATATACATAAAACTCATAAATTCATAATTACATATGACATATTCATCTTGTATATATGACTTTACATATACCCTATATGGATGTATAAAGGTTTATAGGTAATTTCATGTATTTCTTATTATTATTATATAATTTAAATAATTTTATATAATGTATACATAAAATCACATATGTAAATTTTCTCACACACATGTATATGCACTGGCCTTACCAATTAATCAACAGATTTGAATTTCATATGCAAGAAAATATGTTTTTTGTGAATAATTTTTTCCCATCCACTTACAACTATCATTTCATAATCTTTATATACCTAAAATACAATCAGTCACAACAAGAAGCATAGAAAGGTCCTGAAAAGAGAATAGAAGTCAAGAAAATCAATCAACTTGTTACTGAAATTAGAAATCTTGATTAGTGCCTAGACTACAATTTGATAGAGATCATTCAACTATTTGATGAATAATTCTGTCTTCGGGTGTATCTTCTGTGCAATTCCTTTGGATGTTATTTCAAAAGAGTAAGGACGTTATAAAGATTTATTTGTGAAATATATAAAAATAAGTTCATATCAGCTTGGAATTCCACTCTTTTTGAGAGGTTTCATAAGTAAATTTCAATGGAAAATTAGGAGGGTGACAGAGGAAAGAGAAAAGAGAAAGAATGAATTATGAGTAGAAATCCAGAAGTTGGTCCTGTAAATATCTATTTAAGGAAATAGCACTAAGAAATAAGGACTCAATCCTTGAAGGAAAAATCCCCCTTCTTGTTCAATGGCAGCAGAAGTGATAGAGGAGGAGTGTGAGTATCTCTGGGATATTCATGGCGTTCTCTTATGGGAAGCAAATGTCAATCATTGGGTCAGAGTAGGAGGCATGTCCGAATGACCCAGTACTCTTAGGCATGAAGACACACAAATAGTCGAGTCGGGGTTCTGGAGACTGGCTGATGTGGCCTGCACCCTGACCCTACTACTACAGAACCCAGTCACGTGGGCAATGACTGAACCTCTCCAAGCTCTGGGTCTCAGAACTGTAAACAGAGTGATGTTACAACCAATATCCCCAGGTGCGCCACAGGATTAAATACAGCAAAGAGTGAGAAGAGCCTTACCCAGTGCCCAACACCTTGCTCACAAGAGCCCCACATTGCTGCTTCATTATCTGTAGAGGAACTGAGGGGCAGGCAGACTTCTGCAGATCGGGATCCCTTGAGAAGTGCACCAGCCAGGATGCTGAGGACTTGGAATTCTGGTTGAGCATGAAGCAGGGGGCTATGCCATGGAACCCAGCTGAAGAATTTCCTGTCTTCAGCTTTAGGTGTAATGAGTAACAAAGCTGTGGGTTGCAAGTAAGAATCAGAAGGAGAAATCAAGAAAAATGCCTGAGAAGGTGATTGACCCCTTCTACTTCTCCTGTTGTTATAACCCGTGTTAGTGAGTCCTCAGCCACATCCGTGCTGGATTTCACAGATTGAATGCAATCCAGAAAAGAGCCAAGTGCTTCCTCTGAACTTACTGATGGGGGGGGGCACCAGTCATTTGACATTTGTAGCTCTCAGATTTCTCATCCATAAAATGGGAATAATAATCATAAAAATAATTTTTAAAAGAGATATTGGGTGGGTCAAAAGAGAAACCCTAAGTAAAAGTAGTATTTGGTCACCTTTTAGCTCTTTAGAAATTTCATATCCTAAACTGACATTAGGTGGGGTAAGGTCTCCTACCTTATAATAAACAATACACTTTTTTTTTGTGGTACTGGGAATTGAACTCAGGACCTTGTGCTTGTCAGGCAGGTGCTTGTGCTGCTGAATTATATCCCCCGCAACAATGCACTTTCTTGAAAAGCTCATCTTGCTACTTCACCAAGGCCAACTGATCTGTGCTAGAACATTTGTAGTTCTACACTGCACACAGCTCTCACCTTCCATAGAAAAGGCAGATGCTCCCATATATGCTATTCACTATCCAAAGGGACCCACTGCCTCTGCAACTGCTCTGGTGCTGCTGGGCCCCTCTGCTGCAGTGCAGAACATAGTGATCCATGGAAATCCACAGCTCCATCCTCCCCAAAGGGTACGTACAGTGGTTTCCAGGAATCTGAGTCCTTACAGTCCTTATTCTTATCTGAAACACTAGTACAGAGTCTACACCAAAATCCAAAATCTTGTTTGGAAGTTTTGCCCGTGACCCATCTTTATCCACATCCCTAATATTCAAAGAATTTTAAACAAAACCACTATCACAATATTAAGAATTATAGTAAACTTAATCATATACACATGCTTATCTATAGATGTAGGTAAAGCTGCATCTCCTAACCTTCAGGAACACAGCTATTTCTCTTTCCAACCATCATCAGTGGTATCCTAGTGACCAGTTCCATCATTTTAAAATTATAAATGTAGAAAATTTTTTCAAGATTGGAAAGGAGACATATTTGGGCTTTCAATAAACATATGGAAGAATATCCCATTCCTAAGTGATAAGGTAAAGGTGCACCCTCCCCTTTTTGGAAGACATGGGCAAGGCAGGAGAAATAAAAAGCAAGCAAAAAGAGAAATTTAGTTCCTTTCTGAATGTACCAAGGTAGACAGCAAAAAGTCTAATTTTTAGACTTTCAACAAAACAAAGTTTATGCAAAGGAAAAAAATATTAACAATAGTATTACTTTGCTGAGTAATTATTAGTCAAGCAGGCAATAAATAAGAAGGAATCCAGAGATGTATGTGTAGGGCTGGGGGTGTATCTCAGTGGTAGAGTACTTACCTGACATGCACTTGCCCCTGGGTTAAATCTCCAGTACCACAAAAAATAAAAACAAAAAATTTAAAAAGGAGTGTGTGTGTGTGAGTGTTGTGTATGAGAGAGAGAGATAGAAGCAGAGACAGACAGACAGAAAGATGGAAGGAGACAGAGAGCATTCACCAAAAACAATGGAATATAGGATAGAAGCAGCTGGCTATGGTAGATAACTTTTAAGAATATATATACGTGGGCCGGTGAGATGGCTCAGCGGTGTACGTGCCTGCCTGGCAAGCGCAAGGGCCCAAGTTCAACTCCTGGAACCCACACACAAAAAAAGGGCCAGTGATATTGCTCAGCAGCACAGGCACCTGCTGGCCCACAAGGTCCTGAGGTTGACCCCCGGTACCCACAAAAAAAAAAAAAAAAAAAAAGAATATGTACGTATGTAAGTTCCCATAATCACATAAGATCATTGCCCCAAGCATAAATTATCCTAACAGAGTGAAAACAACTCTATAACTTTACAAATATAAACACAATGGAATAGACACAGACACACACACACACACACAAATATTCAGAAAAGTTTTAAAGCTTTCACAAAGGCATTAAAGAGTATTAAACTATAACTGTATGTAACTCAAAGATTCCCTCTTGAAACTAAGATAGTGCAGGCACATCTTCCCCAGAAGATGCACATAATCAACTAGGGTTCAGGGCAGAAGTTGTTTGTCCTACAGTATCGATTGTCCACTTCTCCCTGGTAAAATAATTTTTGGATGGGAAAGTCATAGCCCAAAAGGGTAATCCTTCTAAAACTTCTATGGACTCAGGGCTAAGTTCCAGCCAGTGGTAGAAGAGGGAAAATTATGTGCGTAATTTCTGACCAATGACCTTAAAGAGAAAATACGTACACTCCTTTCCCCTGTCCTCACTTTCCGATACCTCAGTGTGAACAAGTTGTAACCCATGTTAACAGGGTAACCTGTCAGGATAGCAGAAGGACACACTAGACAGTACCTGGACCTGTGATTATGCAGTTCATGAGCTTGAATTTGTATATGTGAGTAGAAAAAAATCTGTCTTGTACAAGCTACTGCTATTTTCAGACCCTTCCACAGAAACCATGCTTATATTTTAAGACATCATCTCTGTTCTTTGCAAGAGGCCTGACACTATGCCACTACATTTGCATCAACTAACATGCCAGAGTTAGAACATGACAGAGTATGAAGCATTCCATAATCTCACTCCTGATATAAATGTGACCCACTGGGATTATCCCTGTGCCCTCCAATAGTGATGCCTCCTAATCCTCATGAGTGAGGACTCAGGTGCAACACAGAAAGACAAAGGAACTGACAGACTCGAGGCCAGCTCTCAGTCAAAGGGAAATGGGATTAAAAGATAAACATCCAAGGCCGGTGAGATAGCTCAGCAGCATAAGTGCCTGCCTGACAAGGGTGAAGTCCTGAGGAACCCACATACAAAAAAAAGGCTGCTGATATCGCTCAGCGGCACGGGCGCCTGCTGGCGTGCGAGGTCCTGAGGTCGACCCCCGGTACCCACACAAAAAAAAAGATAAACATCCAGTCTCCCCACCTTTCACTGGAGAATTCTGAAGATTCTTACGTGGCTTTTTGGAGATTTCTCCAGCCTGTCTAGATTTAGTCGCCCCCATTAAAACATACACATACACACACACAGACACACACACACACACACACACACACACACACACTATAAGATTTTTTCCTTTTCCTATATAACTTTCCCCATTTTCCCCTGTGCTTCTTGTGATCTCCTCCCAAATAAACCCCATAGCCATTGTTTCAATGATCTGCTTTTGACAGAACTCAAGCCAAATTACATCTATCTTCTTGATTCTCTCACTACAAAGATCTCCAAAAGTGGTTAAAAAAATGGTAATAATGATTGATAAAAAAAAATCCCTGTGGAAAATAATTACACATATTTCCCTTAAGGTTGTTTGTATGAAATTTCTTAAATGCTATGTCACAAATCCTACTGGATTTTCTAGTATGCCAGAGTTTTAAGCCAAACCCTATTCACAGTATTAAGGATTATATTGGAATTTTGTGTTGTAAGAAATAAACATCTCAAACACATAATGATCTATTCAATAGAAAGATTTTTGAGCCCAGACAAAAATTTGATCAGTCAACAAACTAAGCAAGTATACAATGCTTCCTCAAGGTATTCACAACCCTTCATAAAATTGTAAATCATCACATGAAGTTACTTTTCTTTCACTTTCCTCTCAATGAGAGAAGAATCAAAGAACCTCTCCTTTTTGCCTGAAATTACTATTGAAACAACTTTTAGAAAAAAATCCAATTCCTGGTTTTGATCTTCCTACACTCAGAAAAACTTTTATATACACATTTGAAAGTGTGTACATTGTAGTGATAGCATAATTTACTATTTTGGTATATTTCACTATTAGTAAAGACATAATACTTATTAATGAAGGAAATCAGCAAGTATAAAAGTAAAAGGAAGAATAGTTTAAAAGCTACTCATTTCTAATGTGCTTTTTTCATATTGCTTTGTATTTTTATATACCTAAAATACTGATCTGGCTCACTCTTGATTTCAAGAACTACAAACAACTGAAAATATAACTGTCACACAACCAGTCAGCTTTATCTTTCACTTGTTATCTTCCAGTTAGATAATAGATGCACACAACTAATCTCATTTTGACACTGTGATATGCATTCATAAAATTCATAATAACAAATGCTTTATTTTAAAACAGGTCTTGAGAAAAATGCAGAAAATTCAAACCAACTAATTTTAGGAGGTCTTACTGCTTTGAAAGGCAGGTTCTTGAAATGAAGTAATGGATTACTAACTACCTAACACATTCAATGGTCCTGTTTATAGAAAAGCCATCCAGCAATGAAGACAAAGAATACTTGGTAGGGTGACCTCTTCAAAAAGAGATATATCTGATAATCATACTGTATTAGATGGGACCAGGTGGGATAGGTCCATCTCATGAAATGTTCACATTGCTCTACATATTAAGCCATTGCATTATATTTGATGTCATAGTATTATGTTTTCTAGAATTTAAAGTCAGACCACCATTTATCTTGGTAACTTTAACAGGGTAGTGACATATGGAATAAGCTGACATAGGCTAGATTTTATAGCCTATGGATCCCACTGAGGTCACATAAATGCTGGTGCTGAACTTATAAACACTTCTTGCCAGAAAGTGCTTATCTACCTTCAAGAGACCCTTGGTCTGGTCACTTTTGATGGAACCCAGGTGTGGTGTCTCATGTTTATTTGTGTTTTACCAGGATGCTAGTACTTCCTGTAGGAATCGGGTCTACCACAAGTGGGCCTAGGGCTCTGTACTTAGCCTGCCTAAATTTTGCTCCTAGCAGTATCAGTCCTTTCCAGGGTTTGTGCTTAAAGAGTTGCCTCTTTCTCAAAATATTGCCAGGGGTCCTCGAAAAATATCACCCGCCACAAGGTCTCACCAAGTCTCCCCAGAAATCCCCTCCAGCTTCTGGCTCCCGCGCCCGGTCTGCTGTCAACTGTTACTCCCGTAAAAGAGAAATCTCACCAAGAGGAAAGAGAAAACGTTCCTTTAAATGTTTAGGGAAGGAACAAAACAAAACATTTATCTCAGAACACCCCAAATCAGATGAAATACAGTTATGCTACTGCATAGAAAAATATTATACTATCCAAAGTGAGTAGCAGTTTAGTCCTTTCAAGCAACATCATCTAAAACAATTCCCATTGGGAGATTTCCCAGATCTGCCCAAGCCCTCCACCTCACAACACAGAACACAAAGTTCTTACAATTTGACATTAATAACTTTATTTTTAACCTCATATAATTATAATTAATATATTAAAATAGGAAAGGCATGTTTCAAGAAGCATTTGATCTTAATTACAAGTTCTATTTCCTGCCCCTTCCCAGATTTCCAATTAATAGACTCGGAGTTTAATACTGCAGAGGCACCACTGCAGACCTCCACCTCTCTTGCTTCAGTGATGCTGCTTTTTTCAACCTGGCCTCCCACCCCCACCAGAGAATCTTTAAGATTACTGCTAAAATAACGTCTATCTGAAAGTAACTGTAAAATAAAATAAGTTGCTTGATGATTTCAAGGATCTCCAAAACAATCTTTCTATTCCCATGCATTTAGGATTTCAAATTTTATTCTTAGAAAAATTAATATTAAATTACAAAATACTCTAATATTTATAAAAAGGAATTTATCTTGATATCAGCCTTTATTATAATGATTATTATAACATTACATAATATATTATTAAAAAATATAGGCATTAAAGAAAATTGAGGATAACACAGTATCAATCACACAAAGTATAGGTACTCACTACTCACACTTTGGTACATTTCAATCCTTCTTTATAAACTCTTTCATAAAAGTAAGGTCTTAATGTTTTCTGATTTCATAATTCTCTTTTCTTACCCCACATATATTATAAGAATCTAATCATGATTTATATGTTTTTCAAATGTTCTTTTAAATGGCTCCATAATATTTCATCAAAGACTACACAACATAGTTTACTTAAGCAGTACCCTGTCTTGTTAAATATTTATATTTTCTTGATTTACCTATTATAGAAAAATGTAATACATAGCTTTCTGCACAAATCTTTATAAATATTTCAAATTATTTCATCAGAACCTGTTATGTGAAATGGAATTTGAGAAGATAGAATATTTTGCTGTAAATATACGGTATTGCCAAATTACTTTTCAACAAATTAAAAAAATTAATAACCTCATAAATATATGAGTGCACATTTTGCTTTATCTTTATTAACTATGAATGCCACCATTTAAAAAACAAAAATCTCCCTGCTTCTAATCAAGATGGAGTAACAAGGCCCAAATATAACCTTCCAATTCAAACAACCCAAACACCAGACAAAATAGATTAAGCAATGATAGTTAGAATGTTAGACATCAAGCAGCAAAGGACTATAATGCTTGAAAGATGGCGAACAAATGAGGTAAGCTTAATGAGTGCTCAGCTTTCTGTCTAGAGGCAGTGAATGGGTGGCAGTGCAGAGGAGGAAGCCTAGGAAGAGCTCAGAAGTTATCCTGAGTTGAAGATATGGAGCCAGTTGTTTGGAGAAGTAGCAGAAACTACAGTTCACAAAGGATAGTACCACAGCAGTAAAAAATGCATAGAGGGAAAGTGCTAGAGAGTTGCATATGGTCCCCTCAAGTCAGAGAATGCATGTGAGGAAAGGCCAGGAACAGAACCAACCTAAGGGAATATAGGCAACAGTGCGCAGATAGAACACAGAGCAGAAAAGAGTTCCTACTGCCAACAACCGGAATGGGACACTTCATATTTTGGGAGCCATCTGTTAGAGTACTAAGAAAAGTCGTGGATCAGTAGTGTGGAAAATTAACCTTAAACTAAATACAGTTCTAGTCCCATCTCATCCAACAAAGCTTTAAAGCAAAAAATCAAAGTTTCAAACTGTTTTCAAGTAATCTGATCACACCTCTAAACAAAGTTCAACAATAATTATAAGAATACAAAATAGCTAACACAAAAAAGGTGAAATTCAAAATGTCTGCTAAACAATCAAAAATTACCAAACATGAAAAGAACAGAAAAATATAATCCATAATAAGGAGGAAAATTAATTAATTAAAAGTAATCCAGAAACAGCATAAATGAAATAAACAGGAACATTGCTCTTTACATCTGTGTGTTCAAGAAACTGAAAGAATATTGACTATATTAGGTAAAGATATGAATGGGATAACACATTCTCAAATAAAACTTGTACAAATGAAAGCTAAAATATGTGAGATGAAAAATATACTGATAGGATTGATAGCAGATAATATATTATGGATGAAAAGATTAGTAACTTACAGATACAGCAAGCCCTATCAAATATAAACTTCAGAACACAGAACAAAAAAATGGCAGGGCATCAGTGAACTATCAGGTGATTTCAAGCAGCCAAATATACTGAAATAGTAGCTCCTCAAGGAGAGATGAGAAAGGGAAAGATTGAAAAAACAATTCAAGAAAAAAATGGCCCAAATTTTTCCAAATATGTTAAAAATTGCAATCCCACATATCTAAGAAACTCAAAAAACTCCAAGGACAAAAAGCTCAAAGAAAATTATGCTATAGATTTAATGCAATCCTCATTCATATCACAACAATTTTTTGGTAGGATTTGACAAACTGATTCTAAAATTCACATGGAACCATAAAGGACCTAGATAGTTAAAACAGAATCTAAAATGAACAAAGTTTGAAACTTTTCCTACCGGATTGCATGTCATGCTCTAAAGTTTCTTGAGTCAAGACTGTACAGTATCGATATAAAGATATATATCTACATTATCAAAATAATAAACAGGATATAAGTAGACTCATATTCAAGGTCAATTAATTTTTGACAAAATGCTAAGGATATCAAATTGCAAATGGATTTTTAAAAACAAATGGCATCGGAACAATTGCAAGTCTGTATTTTTTAAAAAAATAAATAACCTTAACCCTTACCTCATACTATACACAAAAATAAATTCAAAATGGATTATAGGCCTAAATGGAAAAGTTAAAACTATAAAACACCTAGAACAAAAGAGAAGAAAATATCTGAGACATTTTGTCAAATATTTCTTAGTATATAAAAAATATTAGTCTTAAACATTGATAAATTGAACTTAATCGAAACCTGCTGCTGCTTAACAGACATTGTAAAGGAAATCAGACAGCAATTTAAAGACCCTGACTCATTTTTTTATGTTGCACTACTGACACTTTTCAAGCCCCACCTCTCCTCTGTTTCCTGTTTCCCGAATCAGGGCAAACCTGGGCAAAATCTCTTTGGGCACCAGAGGGCAATTTCTGACGACACAAGCTTCACCCCATTGGAACATTCACCTTTGTTCCATCCCCTAATCACAATAAAAACCAGAGTCCTCACCACTACTGCCACACCTTGCTCGAGCTGTTCTGGTGTGTGCCTGTCCTTCTTTCCCAAGAAAGTTTCATTACATGAGTAATAAATGTTATCATACTTTCTCAGCTTGTATGCATAGCATCATCACTGTAAACATTCAAGTCAAACTTCCATGTAGGGAAGACTACAAAAGAATATATATTCACAGAAACACATACACATGTACATAAAAAGGTTCTCAGGAACTTTATTCATTATAGTTCCAAACTGGAAATAATACAAATGCAATCAGTGGGTAAATAGACAAACATTTATATAAGGTATCATTCGTGTGGAAGAGAATAAATTATTGATATATACTTCAAATAGTTGCATTTTAAAAATATTATGATGCTAAAGGGAAGCCATCCACAATGGTACACATGCCATGAGTCCATTTATATGAAAATTTTAAACTGACTCAACTCAAAAAACTTTGATAAAAATAAGATCAGAAGTTTCCTGAACATGGTGAGATCGATTCCAGTAGACAACAAAATAATTTCCTTGGGAAATGAGAATGTTTCATATTTTGATCTTGATGGTGGTTACAGGGATGTGAACATTTGTCAAAAGTCTCTGACCTTAAAATGACTAAATTGTTTGTATGTAATTTTACCTAAATAAGTTAATTTTAAAAAATGATTTTCAGGTTTATCATGTGACTCCTTAGAGGTATCCTTTAAAGGGCAGAAAATACTCTCTTAACCAAGGTCATGAAAAAGATACAGAATTTAGAGAACGTCAGTATCACTTTAACTGTCTCTGTAGATGAGGGATGTTTAAAGGGACTTGGAAGATCCTAGGGTGACTTGGTACTTAAATATTAGAAACATAACCTGTAATAAGGAAGACATAGGGCCAGTGAGATGGCTCAGTGGCATAAGCGCCTGCCTGGCAAGTGCGAGGTCCTGAGTTTGACTCCCGGTACCCACATATGAAAAAAGGGCCGGTGATATTGCTCAGTGGCACGGGTGCCTGCTGGTATGTGAGGTCCTGAGTTTGACCTCCGGTACCCAGAAAAAAAAAAAAAAAAAAAAGAGAGAAAGACATAAATGAATTTCTGGTGTTAGATAATTTGTTGTGCGAGACCTGGGACTCAGAAAAGTCGGCCATCCTAATAAGAATTAATCAATCTTGTGTGAGGATTACAACACCTGAAACATACAAGTTTCATACAAAATTCTGAGATGAGTTCCTAAGGTATAGAGTAGTAACTTTTCTCCAAATCCCTCATTAATGATAGGGAGGACTAGTAAATTTGACAAAGTACTGTGCAATAGTATAACCAGTGTCAGGGAATCTTGCAACTACTTTTCTCAGTTTGGAGCTTTAAATGGACACTAAGGAAGAAACATCCTTAGATATTCATGAAATTGTAGAACATCTACAGAAAAATCTTCTCAGTGAGCAGGGTTTAAAGCTCTGGCATGTAAATCTACTGCAACAGTCTAGAGTGAATTTTGACATCCTGTATTTGGTTACTTTCCAGGGCTTTCTGCCGACGTAAGCTACAAATATGACTGCTTATTCTTGTTAAGAAGATCAAATACCTATACTAACTGCCAAGGACATACATAAGGGGAGAGCAGAAGGTACAGAGAAAGAGGTCTGTAGTCAGGTAGTAGAAGTTTCATCCAAACCTTATCTCACAATAGGCTTTGCCAGACACAACCCTATTTTGAAATTATTTTTCCAGTTTCTGTGTGGAAAATGCCCTTTTGGAATAAATATCCTTAGCAACAGGCAAAATCTTCATATGAGCTCCCTAATGCACCAATAAAGCCTATTATATCAGAAAGGGCTCACATTAATCTTTTGAAGTATCTCCTTTTTAAAATTTTAAACCAAAATAATTATGACATCCCTGAGTGAGCTTCATATGTTAATATTTTCAGTAAAGACTTTCAGAATGTAAAACCAGTGATTCTTATTATTTACCTAATCGGCCTCCTATTTGTTATGTGAGGAAACAGATAAATCATCAAGAACAATGGTAAATTATCATAAATTTATTCAGATTGTGACTTCAATTGCTCACCAGGAAGTGATGTCCTTACTGGAGCAAATCAGCTAAATCTCCGACACATGGGTACGCAACTATTGCTATAATGAAAGCTCCTTTTTAGCCTATTAATGAGAAAATATAAAATCAGTATATTTCACTCAACAAATAATATAGTGCTTCACAAAACCCAGCAGCCTTTCATGATAAACAAAAACTCAATAAAATAGAAAAAAAAAGAACTTCCTCAATGTAATAAAATGTATCTATGATTACACAATTAAAATCACACAAAATGGTGAAAAACTGAAAACCTTTTATCTAAAATTAGAAAAAAGACAAGGTGACAGCACCTTCCACTATTCAATATGGTACTTGATTTTTTTTTTTTTTTGTGGGTACCGGGGGTCAACCTCAGGACCTCGTGCGCCAGTAGGCGCCTGTGCCACTGAGTGATATCACCAGCCCTTTTTTTCGTATGTAGGTTCCGGGAGTTGAACTTGGGCCCTCGCACTTGCCAGGCAGGTGCTTACGCCGCTGAGCCATCTCACCAGCCCAGTACTTGATATTTTAGCCAGGGAAGTTAAACCAAGAAAAAAAAAGCCATCTAGATTGGAAAGTAAGGAGTAAAAATGTCACTATTTTTAGGTGTAATGATCATATATGTAGAAAATCCTAAACAGTTCTAAAAGAAGTTATCATAGCTTTAAAACCTAATTTAACAAGGTTTCAGGATATACAATAAAAATATAAAATATTTGTCTGATATTTGTATAGCCACTCCAACTCTCTTTTGGCTGCTACTTGAATGGCATACCTTCTTCCTTCGTTTGCTTTTAATATATTTGTGCATTTGAATCAAAAGTGTATATTTTATAAATAGCATATTTCTAGACCATGCCTTTTAAGTTCATTCTGACCATTTCTGTCCTTTAACTGGAGAGTTTAATTCAATTACATTTAACATTTTCAGTGATAAGGTAAAATTTATCTCTGCTATTTTGTTTTCTATGTCTTTATATACTTCCATTACTGTCTTCTTTCATGTTAAATAGATATTTTTAGTTTTAATTTCTTTGTCATTCTTTATTTAATGTACGTTTGTGATACATAATGAATACATTCATTCTGGGGAGTTGGTACATGTACATATTACATCTCAATAGGTTTTTAATTCCCTTTCCCTTCTCTTCTCTCTCCTCTCCCTCCATTTCTAGACCCCTTTTCCATTTACAAAAGGTCTATCTCCCTTTTCCTATTATTTATTTTTTATTTCTCTGTCTAAATTATTTATGGTTTGAGTTTCTCACATAAGAGAAGTCATGTGATATTTAAGCTTCTGTGTCTGATTTATTTTATCAAGAATTATGGTCTCAAGGTGCATTCATTTTCCAAAAAATGGGTCAAATTTATGATTCTTCTTTATGATTATTAGTCTAGTGTATATATATATACCATTTTTTATTCACCCATTTATCTGTTGATGGACATACAGACCACTTCAAAGATTTAGCTATTCTGAATTGTGCTGCTATAAACATGGGTGTGTGTGTGTTACTGTAATATGATGTCTTTAACTCTTTTAGGAAGATACCTAGAATGGGAATAGTTTGGTTAAAAGGAATTTCTAATTTTAGTTTTTTGAGGAATCTCCATGCAGATTTCCACAGTGGTTGTATGAGTTTACACTCACACCAACAATATATGTGTTCCTTATTCCCCACAGCCTCACCAACATTTGTTGATTTTTGAGTTCTTGATGATATTTTTTCTGGAGTAAGATGGAATCTGCATTGTTTTAATTTTCATTTCTCTAGTGACCAAAGATGTTCAACATTATTTTCATGTACTCATCCATTTGTGAATATTCTTCTTTAAAAAAAGAGCTATTCATTTCAGTAGCCCATTTTTTTTATTGAGTTTTTCATTTTGGGATGCTTAAATTTTTTTAATTTTTTATATATTCTAGATGTTAATCCTCTGTCTGAGAAGTAGCTGGCAAAACATTTTTCTCATTTTGTAAGCTGTCTCTTCACTTTGTCATTTTCTTTGCTGTGAAGTAAATTTTGATTTGATAAAATTCCATTTGTTAATTTTTTGTGGTATTTCTTGTGCAATTGGGGTTCTATTCAGGAAGTACTTGCCACTGCCTATGACTTCTTTACCTATTTTATCTTCCAGAAGATGTATTTCTGTTAAATATCTAGGTCTTTGATCCATCTAGATTTTATTTTAATACATGGTGAGAGTATGGGTCTAGATTCAATCTTCTGCATGTGGGTAAACAGTTTTCTTGGCACCATTTGTTGACAAGACAATCTTTTCTCTAGCATACGCTTTTGGCCCCTTTGGCAAATATCTGAAGCCTGCATGTGCCTCGGGTTGTTTCTGCATCCTCTACTCTGTTCCACTGATCTATATGTCTGTCACTGTGCCAGAGCATAATGCCCCATACAGGCTGTAAATTACTGCTACTTAGAGGTAGACTGGGAGATGGTGAGTGGCAGGAGGAAGAAAAATGGAAAAGAAAACTGGGAAAGGGGTAAATCAGTAAGAAGGAGGGAGGAGAAATATCAACAGATGCAACACAGACAGATCAAACTCTGTTGGAATTGTTTTTAAAGCTGGACAGAAAAGCTAGTGTCGAGCAGGTTTATGAGAACATTTGTGGGAGTAAGAGAGAGTATGCAGAGGGAGGCAAGTGCAACTGGAGATTGAGGGAAGCTGTGAGCTCTTAGTTTGACGGTTAGTTTGTGTTCGGATCTTCTATACACAATTTTGGTGAGGATTCCCCTGACTTGTCCCTGAAACATACTACTCAAACTGCTTATTTATTATCTCCTTTTCACATATGCAAATGATATATATATATATGCTAGATGAAAAGAGGACAGAAAGAGAGTGAAGTTAAAGGAATAAGAATGAAGAGAAGAGATGGAAGAAAAAGAAAAAGAGGCAAAAAACAACAAACCAAAAAAAAAAAAAAAACAGCTGCAAAAAACACAAAATCAAAGCGTCCTCACAGTCCCATTTATATTGCAGTCTGAGTCCAACTAGTGAGCTCTTCTCCCCATGTTCACCTGTGAGGAAGCTCTGCCCTGTAGGGGGTGTCTGGGTGGATTTCTGGGCCTGGGTCTTTTCTGCTGCTCTGCCCTCCTTGGAGCATAAATGTGACAACCAGTTACTTCTCCTCATTCTTCTCAGCCCACAGCATGCTATCTGCTACTGCAGATCTCCAAGCTGCCCCATCATCTGCTCAATTGCCTGACTGTGAGCAAGGAGATTTGTCAATCTGAATGGTTCTCTGAGCCTTCCTCCCCACTGTAAGCCTCACTTGTGGCATGGCTAACTGTAGGCCTTTGCCTCTGTCCCAATATCTGACCCCCTCAATTAATTTGAGGAGGGGAGGTTGCAATATGATTGGCCCAGTACCCAGTTGTCTGCCAACTGTCTCAACTCCCACTGTCTTCCCTGAATAGCAATCTCTTAGCTGCTTCTCTATTCTCCCACCATAAGCTTTTGGCGAAGCACAGTAATGGACACTTTCTGGCCAGGGCACCACTCTCTAGCTCTCTGCCTTTGACCCTTCCCTATTCACTCTCCCCCAAAGTGTCATTCCTCAACCCACAAACTCAAGGGATCTTCAGGACCCACTGAGTACAGCAGTTCAGTTAGGGGTGGTGAGGGCTCCCGTGTGATACCTAACAATGGGTGGTAGGCAGTGAACAGACGTCCCTTGGGCACAACACTCCTTATGTTTGGGAGAAGAATGGGTAAGTTCCTATTCCTGGGCCAACCTGGTGTCTTCTCCTTCCAGGGTCTTACTGTTCACAAACGCTGCCAGCTCACATGGCCCTAAAGCTGTGGTTTTCTCAATGCATACATCTCAATACATACATCCTAATTAGGATCATGTGCTTGTTTTCAACTTCCCCAAGAGCTCACTGGTGCTTTCTCAGACACTACTCATAGGGTTTCAGTTTCTCTGATGCCCTGGTTTGCAAGTATATCACTTACTCTGTTTGTTTCCCTGGTGGAAAGGATAAAAAGGTTAGGAACTAATTTCAGCAGCCTGGCCACTGGTGAAGTGCAGGCTTCCAACCTCAAGACATTAGACTCTCTCCCAAGGTGTCAGGTATGTAGACCTAGGGTGTAAGGGGTGCCACAGGCCACGAGCAGCCCAGCTTCCTTTTCTAAGCCCCCACGTCCCCAGTGCTGGATTTGGCTCTGATGAGTTTCTCCTGTTTCCCTTCTTGTATCTAACTTTCTTTATTGTTCCTGTTTCAGTGTACCTGTATTTTTCTGGTGCATGTCTTGGAGGCTCTCTCTCTTACTGATGCCACTTAGTTAGACATGATGGAATTCTTTGCTTGTAATTCTTGCTGTTAGTGATTGTTCTGGAGATTACAATTAATGTCTTCAAACAGACTAGTCTGTTTTATATCAATACTAGTTCAATTTCATGGAAATTCAAAAATTTTATTTTACTCTATATAGCTCGACTTCTTCCCCTTCTTTTGAGTTGTTATTGTCATACAGTTACATCTTGATACATTGTGTTTTTTGCCAACACAGATTTGTAAGTGTTGCTTATTGGAGTAATCTTTTGAATAAGATAGAAGAAAATTAGAATTATAAGCTGAAAATATATTTACACAACCCTTTATATATACCTATCTAGTTATCTTTACCAGTGCTCTTTATTCTTAAGGTTGATTTGATTCACTGCCTAGACTCCTTTTATTTTTAGATAGACTTTCTTCAGTATTTCTTGTAAACCATGTTTGCTGGTAATGAATTTTTTCAGGTTTTATTCATCTGAGATTTCCTTATTTCAACATTGTTTTTAAAAGAAATTGTGCCGGATATAAAAATTATGATTGAAAACACTGAACATGCTATCTTATTGGTTTAGGTGACCTCTGTTGAGAAATAAGCTCTCAATTATATCGAGCATCCTTTACACTAGAAGAATAATTTCTATCCTGCTGCTTTCATGATTTCTTCTTATTATACATGTTGATGCACATGGTGATGTGCCACGGCCATCTCTGGCTGTTTGCTTTTTTTTTTTTCTTTCTGTACTGCAAACTTTACAAACCTCCATTGACCTGTTTGGAATTCTTTAATTCTTATTTCTACACACTCAAATCTGCTGTTGGGTACCTTCAGTGAATTTTTGATTTCGTTATTTTTCTAGTTTCTGGATTTATAATTTTTACCTCTTCATTGATATTTGTTATTTGGTAAGTCATAATTCTTACTTTCCTTTAGTTATTTAAACTCAGCTTCTTTTGATTCTTTCAATATTTAAAATAACCTATTTTAAGTGTTTGTCTAATGAGTTCACCAGCTGGGCTTCCCCAAGAACAGTATGTATTAATTGCATTTTCCAGTGTATGGGACTCACTTGTCTTATTTCTTTACATGCGTCGTATGTTTTGTCAAAAACTGAACATTAAAAAAAAATGAAAATTCCGAAAGTCAGATTCTGCTCCTCCTCAAGGTTTGTTTTTATTGCCATTTGTTGTCACTTACTTTAGTGACGTTGCTGAGCTAATTGTCAACATTTGCACACTTTCTCATTTTTAATCACTGTAGTCTCTGTTCATTTAACTTAGTGGTCAGCTAGTGTTTAGATAGAGATATTTCTAAATGCCTAGAACCAGTTAAGTCTCCCAGTCTTTGCCACGATGGTTTACGTGTACACTGGAGACTGTCTTCAACACTCATACGTCAGCTTATGACGCTGCCTTAGCCCTTCCTTCCTGTGTGTGCAGAGTCTGAATGACAGATTAGCCAGAGGCGAGACTTAAGGATTTTCTGGTCTTTTCTGAGTGTGCTTATAGACCTAGACATATGCACATCTCTACATATATACATTGATTTCTAGATTTCCAGAGATACATTAGAAGTCTTCAAAATTCCCTGTAGGTATGTCATTACCCAGCTTTTTTTCTTAAAATTTTGGTTAGCCTAGGTTATCCCAACTGCCATGTACCACCTCAGAGGGGTACAGTGTTAAAACAATTTCCGCTCACTGTTTTGATAAACGTCCCTAAAGAAAAAACTGTCCTCATAAAGTGAGCTGTGGTTGCAAGCTGTTCTTTTTTCAAGGCCTCTATAAAGTTGAACAGGGAAATGAGAAGGGGATAAATTAAAATATCATAAATTTCGCTTTTCCTACAGAAATTGGGCTATTTTTCTTGTCTAAAACAGTAAAATTCTGGAGATTGATGAAAGCTATTTTTAACTTCCAAGTTTCAAAAAAAGTTGAGCTTGACAGTGTTTTCCCTGATTTTGCTAGTGTTTTCATTGTATTTATGGAGGAAAGGATGTTTGGAGATCCTTACTCAGCTATTTTCACTGATATTCTCTACCCATTCTCCAATTTGATACATAGTCTTTTTATGCACCTATGTAAGCAAAATTTTTTGCTCTGCTTTGGAATTTTGAGTTTTCCTGGAGGATCTCATTTAGTATATGTTATTAATTAATTTCCATTTATACCTATGCATTCATGCAGTTTTATAAAAATAGCCGTAAAAGGAGATACAATATTTGCAAAACCCTCTAATAATCCCTCACATCAAACAATTCCTACTGTGCCCTGGCATTGATTTCTTACATGCACATCAACTGGATGGCCTCTAATTATGCAGAAGAGAAACAAGTTGGAACTACAGTGTGGCAGATGCCTAAATTCCAGCAAGAATAATGTCGCTGTCACCTTACATCACCATCCTTCAAACTTCACCAAATATTTTGGCTTTCAATACCTGAAGAGAAAGTACAGTAGAAACACAATAAAGCTCTTTCCACATCGTGCTCTCCTCCTTTAAGTGTGAAATTGAAGATGGAGATCTAAGACTTTCCTTAAGACACTCAGTGTAGCTTCTGATATGGGCTATGCATTTTCAGATCACCCAACTCTTGACTAGTCCAGTGTTGATTATTCAATATTTAGACTTCACTGAAAACATGCGCAAACTTCCTTGTACAAGATAAAGTTTACTCTACTAATGTTGCGCCAGTTTTAACTGTGCTAATTACTAAACCAAGAAAAGGGTGTTAAACACTGAAACATACAAGTGGAACAAATAGTAATGCCTATTTATATAAATCATACCTGTCAAGCGTTATTCCTTTTGAAGCAGCATTATGCTGTTCTACAATATGAGTGTAAAATCTATATCCAATCATAGGACTCATCTTAAACCTTGATAAATCGTGCTTTAAATATATATTTCTCATTTTTGTTGTATTTAATCTCAAAATTGTAGAAATCAACACCTATCAGAAAGGTTGCACAAAAGGCTAAACATCTCTCTTATTTTCCTCTTTCTGAAAATTGTTTATAGTGGTTTTCTGTAAAAATTGTTTACATTTAAAATGCAACATGGGGCTGTGAAATGTAGTCATGGAAACCATGACAGTGGGGGAAAAAGAGATTTGAGGATTTAGTGAGTGCTTTTGATTTTCCAAATACAATAGTTCCTTCAGCAAAATCAGCTGTACCATATGGTGAACTAAGTGTGGTAATTTTCTGAGCTTGCAAATAGAATTCTGCAAAATGTGATCACTGCTAAGCCAATGCACTCCAAGTGAGCCCAAATTCCACTTCTCACAATGCCCAGGGATATTAGATGCCAACACTTACATACAGCAAACAAACAAACATCACTTAATTTTAAGAACCCCCCCCAAATGTAGATAGAAATTCGTCACAATCATTTAATATAAAAGGTAGAAAAGCCACAGATGTCTTTGCAAACTCATTGCTGATCATCTATGTGGAACTCTAATTTGGCCTGACATAAATCTGCACTCTCTCCACCACTCCAAACCAATAATATTGCCAATTTTCTCTTCTTAGGGCAAACATTTTCTTTATCCAGGTCTTTAAACATAAATCATCTTTTGCTGCAAATTAAAGAATTACAAAATCTCACTTGCATAACAAAGAGCATTTATTACTTTCTCATGCACCAGCAAGTTGACTGAGGAAGGCATGCTTTAGTCTGTGGGACTATGAGTTGAGGCATCTCAGCTTCACATGTCTAACAGTGGTGCCAGGTGGAATATCTAGCAGATATACCAGCAAATCTTTCCAGGGGAGTGGCAAAAGTGCAAAAAGGATGAGACCAACCATGTAAATGCTTTTCAAGCCTCTATCTGCATCAAATTTTTAAAAATCTTATTGACCAAAATTAGTTGGAAAGTCAAGCCAACATCAATGGGAATTAAGATATACTCCTTCCACTGAGGTAGGGTGATAGAGTGAATATTTACTTCACAATAAAGCATGTTACCACAATCCACTCTTTTGTTCCCACATATTCTCTATCTTCCCATATGCAAAATATATTCCTCCAAATTTACCCCTACGATCACACCATCAGACTCAAAATCCAGAATATCATGATCTGTATTTGGGATGCATTTAGCTCCTTTCAATTCAGTGACCATTGATGTGTGGATTAAAACCACACATCATCTGTCAGCCACACACCTGATATATAGTTATGTAACTTGGGTAGGATATCCACAGCAAATACTCCTGTCATTAAAAAAGGAAAAATGGAAAATGCATCACAGTCTCTCGTTCATAGTAATTTGGAAACTAGCAAAGCAAATGGCACAGGACTTCATATAACAGGGAACTTAAATTATTGCTTTCTAACTGCTTTTGCTTCAAAGATGGGCCAAAATATGATAAATCCTGTAGTGCCATTAGAAGGAAAAAGAACAATATGGAATGACACCTGTGTTCCCTCTCATGAAAGCAAGATGAGTCTTCCTGCATGAGAACACTCATTGGGAATCTATATTTGTACAATGATAGAAGTTGAGACAGGGTGATTAGTTTTGTCCTCTGAAATATAGAACCATGGCCATAGTTCTTGATAAGATCCAGGTTCTGATCCCTGGGATAGCTCCCAGTCCTGCCACTGTTATACACAGAAGTTGGTCAAAATTATTGTAGGTCTTTTTTCTGCCATCATCCTCTGAGACTGTATTTAAAAGGGTCTTTGACAATAAGTTCTTCTTGGTGGCTCAACAGTATTTAAGTTCAATTCTTAACAATATAAAGTTGGGGAGCAAGCAGTATTTTTATATTTATAACAGTTTTTCAGTTTAGGCTTGTGGGTCTCTTCCCAATGTAAGTCTCTCAGAAACTTGGTTTGTTCTCCACGCACTTAATTCTAATTCATTACAAGTGCCAAGAACCATACACACAATTCTTTCCAAAAAATGTCTCCATCTAGACTTAATTTTAGGTAATTTGAATACATTGGACTTGTGTCACTGTGCCCTTATTTTTTCTAGAAGTTCTTTCATTAAACTGAAAGGAATTTAAACTGTTCATGTCTTAACAAATAATATTAAAGCCATCTACAATTCACTCCTCTGTATTTAATTGCCATGTCTTTGTTTTGATAAAAGATCATTTTAAATTCCAAATCTGGTATTTCTGGGCTCTCTATGGTCTCTATAAATACTGTTTGCAAACCAATCAATTTTTACTAAGCTCATGTTTTTCTGTACCATTTTATCACTCATAATTAGTAGGTATCTACCCATGCTTTTGAGAGCACCTCACCAAATGCTTTTTAGTTACATTTTCTATCTTCTTGGTTACTGTAGGCAAGAGTTTTATCAAATATTTTGTTATTTCAAAACATATGTCATCATTTTTCTCCCTGTGTGTTTCCTCATTACTTATGTCTTGTCCCAAAACTAAAGCCAAAATTCGAAATTTTGATATGGCATTACATTTGCATTATTAATTTAAATATGTATCAGTTATTGTTAAAAAAATTATTAAAACAAGAAAAACCATTCCCAAATTCAGTAGTTAAGAGTCGTTCGTTCATTCCCACATTTATGTATCTTCATGCTACCAAGATTTAGTGAATTCGAGATGAATTTAGCTCTAGCACTCTTTATCAGGGGAGAAATTGATTGGATTTGACCCTGAATAGCAGCAGATATGTGGGCAATGTTCTTCTGACAGAGGTGGGAGACCATGTTCCATGGGTCATTTACACTCCTGTACATTTTTTTAGGCAGAGGCCCTGACTACTTTTGTTTCAAGATACCTTTTCAAAGTAATATGTCCAACAGCCTTGGAAGACAGAAATAAGTTCTCCCTCCTGAATAAAAGCCAAGATATGTTGCCATCCCATTATGAAATATTCAAGTTCACAGTTTCTCTCCTGTAATCCAACTACGAGTCCAGGTATCAAGTGGCCTTCTTCAAATAGCCCAATTTGAACTGGATTTGAGGAAACAACATAAGCAAATACTGATACTCTAGTTAATATTATTGCTGTGAGTAATAGAGTTCTTTGTTTCTAACATTGGAGTCTTGTGTTCTTCCAGCTTCTACAAAACTATGGTAGAATCATGTATTAGCTAAGAAATTGGGTGATATACCAGGTTCTTTATGGTTGTTAAACATCAAAACAAAGCAAGTTATAATCAAGGCCAACATCAGTGGAGTAAGGAACTACAGTGTCCCATGAAAGTGTAGGGAAGAGGGTGGGAAGTGAGTATTTGCTAAATGTTAACTTAATGTGGCACAGTATCTACTACTGTATCTGCCATTTCTCTCTTTCAGAACGCGAATTTTATTGGAAAAATAATATATAAGTAGGAGAATTATGAAACATAAATTTTCAATGGCTTCAACCTCCATAACAGTTACTCCTTTTGTTGCTTATGAACATTTATTGTTTCTATCCCTGTTTTGTAGAATGCTTATTACTTTCTACTTCTCCTATCAAAATCTTTTCTCAGACCTTTCAAGTCAGCTGAATTTTTTAATGTATACAATTTTTATTTTTATTAAAAATAAAGAGAAAATTATAAAAACAGCACTTTAAGATTGAAGCTGAATTAAAAAAAATGGGGACTCTAGAGGTTCTCTAAAATCAAACCAGGGAGCTGGTACATGTGGTCTTCATTAATACATTCACCACCATTCGGACTCTACAAGACCAGCAGGTATTACTACAGACAGCACGGTGGAGAATGAGTTTAATTTATTGTGTGATGTGTTCCATGATCTCACTTGCTTGATCCATATTAAATCAACAGCTCTGACAACAAAGTAAGACTATTTTCTTGCTTCCATTTAACTACAAGGGATTCATAGAACAGTACGTGTAAATTCACTCCTCGTGGCAAGCCATTCTGCAATAGGTAATAGTCAGGGACTTCTACATAATCTCAGAAATACAAGACAAAGAGCTTGCCAATGGACCAAACAAGGTAGATTAGATTCTGAATTTTAAACTAGTGACTATTTGCAGTCAATACAAAAGGTAACTGAAACTCCAAGAGTTAGGCACTTAAAAAAAAGTTAGTTTGAAAATCATGATTAAAATCAAAATTTGATCTCATCTTCCTCTAAGAATTTGATTTTCATGTTTCAGTGACATCTACCCTCTTCTCCTCATGCATATAGTCAAATACAGTTTAAGTGTTTGTTTAACACTAGTTCTGTGTTAGCTAGTCTTTTAATGACTGGAAATACAATGTCAGTAAAATGTAGTAGATCCCTTGCAATTGCTTAGTAGGTATTTGCTGAGTGCCTGAATAATGGACACTATCCCAGCCAGATTAAATAAGGAGAAGAAAGCAGACACTATTTGAGAAGCAATATTGGAGGTAAGAATAAAGGGCTATAGGAATACAAACCCAGATATCCCAAGTCTCCCTTTGATTCATTTCATGTTGTATTCAAACATTGTCACTTAATCTGACAGCTTATTACTTAACATTTGAAGACTAACACCATTCCTATACTTCTGAGTCAGAGACATGAGGAAAATGTGTTTTCTAGCCAAGATCAAGACTATAAGGTACTCCAGAAAATGTTCACATCCTTAGAGGTGCAGTGGAGAGACAATCCCAGTTCATTTCTAAGGATCAACTCAGATCCCATCTTGACCAATTGCTGAAGTTCTCTCCACACAAAGGCCACTCCAAAAGGATTCCCTTCTCATCCCACTTCCATGAATACAAGGTAAGGAGAACTATTCCTTCTTCTTAGTTACCCAGAGATAACAATAATCATAATAAGGCTAATAATGATTAGCATATATTGTGACTTACTTTGTGATATGTGTATTAAACTTCCCATGAATTACATTATAGAAGCATTATAGACTCTGTGTTAAGTATCATTTCATTATTTTCCCAATATTTCTTTGAAGGTCTTCCAGCTGGCCCTTAATGGTGTTAAGTAATCTTCCCAAAAACAAAGTCAAAAAAGTTTATTTGAAGGCTACCAATCCTTTAGGAAAATGTTATGGTCATAAAAATAAGTTTCAGTGCCATTAATAACTAATTAACAATACTAGTAGTAGTAGTAGTAGCAGTAGTGGTAGGATGATGAGGAAGAGGAAGAAGAGAAAGAGCAGAGCATAGTAACTGAAAATGGGACAACCTGGGCAGAAAGAGGCTCTTGATGAAGAAGGCATCTTAGGGAAAGCAGGGGTGGGGACTGCATTGGTAGCATTGCTCATTTGTTTAGTAGACAACTAAGAAAGGGGTGAGAATTAACCTTCTCTTCACTTGTCATACCATGCTGTTGTTTCATATTGCCTGAGGCAGCAGGGCCCCTGCTGCAATTTGTGTTAATAACAGTGAGTTATTTCCATGGGTCCCTTAGGGTTTCTAGAGACAATACTATATATTTTTAAAGCTGGGCTGATTTTATTCATGGAATCCACCCAATAGTTGACACATTAAAAGTGGCATAAATCCATATTTTGTAATGTGTATCAACATCTCACAATTATGGAATACTGAATTCTAGATTAGAATGGTTGTTTTAAAATGATATCCATCTACCAAAGTCCTACTCAGCACAACAAAGCCACTGAGCCCTGTTAGTGATGGAAAATGTCATCCTCACTGGTCCTTGCTGGCCAGTCCCTAAGTGGTCCCTTGGAACAGCACAGATGCAGAATGGAAAGTGTCCCCACCTCAAGTACTAATTCCAATGGATGGTAGTGGTTATGGAGAGTGATACACCCATGGAAGAAAGGCAGATGCAAATTATTAAGAGGAAATGTGCTTTATTCTTCAGGAAAGAATGATTTATTGTCCTTAGGTACCACCTTTCCAAGAAAAAAATTTCACAAAAAGTGTAGTATTTGAGCTGAACTTTGACAAAAAAATAAGAATTCACCAGGTGGAGGACTGGGTAATGTTTTGGCAGACACAAAAGCTTAAAGGTATTGAAACATTCTTAGCCTGTATTGAGATGAGTCATGAGGTGCACATACATTTGCATGTGAGGTCACACTACACCAGTTTTGCATTGAGTTTTTTCTTAACTGGTATACCAAGATTATATTTCAAATTCTCAAAAGTATATTTTCTGAAAAAATAGTCTCATTATGTTGCTGGGCTCTAATTTATTTAACCATTCATTTATTGTTAGTAATTTAGATTTTCCCCCAACTATTTTGTATTATAAACAAAGCTGCAAAGAATTGTATTTTGTATAAATTTTCACCTAATTTTCTAATTATTTAACATACAATCCCAGAAGTGGATTTGCCATACAAAAGGGAATAGAAATATACGAACTTCTATTTTGACAAATTGCTTTCCAGAAAGTTTGCATCACTGGACTTTGATCCAGTTCTATAGAAGAAGATTTATTTCCCCAATCTATTTCCACCTTTAGAAACCAAATTTTATCAAAACTTGCTAATAGTAAATCAGTGGGTTATTGTTGGCTTTTTGTTTCTTTAAACATTTTTTTCCAAGAAAAATATGAGCATTTTGCTTTGTGCATTTTTCACAATAACACCTCCCTACTTTTGAAAAATCTCTGATAGAATATTATTTTGTATATTGTTTCTATCTTCAGAATCTAGGTGGTAGAGTTCTGATATTTTGATCTGACCTGAGAAATTCAGGTGAATAAGAGAAAAGGGATGCTAATTTCTAAATGTCGGCCTTGTGTTTAATGACTAAAGTTTTCCACATCTGTTTTGTAAGTTCCTAAGCATAATCTGAAATTAAAAGAATGTGAAAAGTCTAATTCATATTGCCTTACATAATAATGAAATGTTCCACACTGCCTTTAAGAAAAGTCTCCTTTTCCTTATTTTCTGAAATGTATTGTCTGTTTTTGGAATGTGTGTGTGCATGTGTGTGTGTGTTTTCTTTGTACAATTATATAAATCAGATTTATGTGGTCACATGTAACAGAAACTGAACTGAAAATAACTAAAGCAATAAAAGGCATCTGTTGCCTTAAGTTAGTGAGATAAAAGAGCTCTATCCAGCTATTAAGATGATAATCATACCTCTATCATTTTCTTTCTCATTCTTCAAGTTTTATTTTCTTCTGTGCCGGCCTCATTTTCAAGATTTTCTCTTCATTATGATCCACACGACCCTCAGCAGTTCCAGATATTTGGGAACCTTAGTATCCAAACTCTTGAAAGGAAAAGATGTTTCTTTCTCAACCATTTCAGCAACAATCCCCCCAAAGGCTATGATTGGCCCTTCTTGAAATATGTACGTGGCTCTGCAGATCATGAAAGCTGGGAAGAATGTGGTTCTCTGCCTACTCTTGGAGACAGAAAATAGGATCAAGAGGATCATTAGCCCCAGTAGAACCACCTGGGCTATGGTATGGGAGAACTGCACCCCCCCCAAAGAGATCCTGGGGCAGTGGTATGCTGCTAAATAGGTAACAGTTTGCTTTCTGGAGGTTTGTTTTTTTTTTTTTTTTAAACAACACTGATTTGTAGCAATTGCTAATTGACAGAACGAAAACACTGCCACTTTCTTAGTTACTTTTCTTGTTGCTGAGACAAAATACCCAACATTCAAAGTTAAAGGGAAAAAGGTTTATTTGGCTTACAGTTTTTAGAGATTTCAGTCCATAATTGGTTGGCTCCAAGGCAGAGTGGCATGGCAGACAGGTCTCACAGAGGAGAAATATTCATAATGGATAGTAGGTAGCAAAGCAACAAATGGGGGAGACAAGATTCTTTCTGTCCCTCGGGCAGGTGTAGCACTCACACCCTTAATCCTAGCCAGAACTATGCCAAAGCAATCAGTGGAGTGATTTACTAATCACATACCCTTAATCCCAGCATCACACACTCTAGATTCAGCCACCTCTGAAAAAGACCTATGACAGTATGAGGCTTTGGGGGACATCTAGACACAAACCATATCAACTACAACAATGAATTTCAAGCTATGGACAAGTTGTCCCTGAAAGAAGAATTGGGAAGTTGTGCATACAATTTGCTTTCTCAAACAACTGTAGCTCAGCCAAAATAACAAGACTCAGTGGAAAGTACCAGGTCCCATCTGAATTGTTCTGCTGAATCTTCCCAGCCCATCCCATCAACCTTCATACAAAACAAAGTACTATTATTATTATGTTGGACTGATAAATTACTCTTCGGAAAATTTTGACTTAGAGATTACACTGATATGGAGTGGATGATGGAAAAAGGGAGGACTGAGCCCTAGGTAAGAGAACAGAGTTTTCCTAAAATAAGATAGAAATTGCATAATTTGGACTGAAAAACAAATCCTGTCTTGAATTAAACTGTGCCTCAAGATGACAATCCTTGTCACAGCAATGTCTTCCTTAGATTTGGAGAATAGTCATATTTAGTGTTTTGTTTTAAGGGGTGTTTTTCTATAATGAAAAATGTTTGACCAATCCCTGAACATTCAGTACACCATGTTACATACATAGAAGGAAATATATTAAAAGGTCATTTTCTAAAAACACACCTTGCACAAGGATCAATGTATTAGTGAACACAACATTGGGAGAAAAGAGGTCTTAGGGTCTTAGCTGACAGCAGTAAAGCAGGAGAATTCTCAAGGGAGAGTGAAGAGGGACGAGGAGAAGGAAAATTGTGGAGAAGTAAATGAACATGGAAGGACTACCCCTTGGATACACAATAAAATTATCTATGGAGGATGTATTTTTTTCAATGAATTCCTAGTCTACGTCCTTAGCTCATATTTTTGTGCTTTTATATTTTAATTTTGATTTATGCCTTAGGTTGGGTTGTCTAGATGAAGACCCTAAGATAAAGATTTATACAAAAATGACTTCTTTTTCCATCCCTAGAAAAAATGAATAGGGGATCTGAGAAATAGGACAGGAAGGGAAAGGGATCAAACAAATTTTTGGTACCACCGCAACCAAAGTAAAGTCTTGAGATAATGGAGGTCACACGTCTAAAATGTCCCCCCAAAGTCTCATGCCTTCCTAGGTGAGAGTTGGGGAGGCGATTCTATCATGGGGGCATGGTACTCGTGAGTGGACCATGAATTAGTCCACTGCTGAGTTTATGACTGGGTGTGATGTTGGGAGGTGAAGCCTGGTGGAAAAATGTGGGTCACTATGGGCGTGGCCTGGAGGGTATATGTATCCCTCCTTCTCCCTGGTTCCCTTTCTGCTTCGTCTGCAATGCCATGAGCCCTTTCTCCTCTGCCATGCCCCTCTGTCATGCTGCTCTGCCTTAGAGCCAGCTGACTGTGGACTGAAACCTCTACAAACTGATCCAAAATCAACCTTTCTTAATTTAAGTTGTGGGTCTCTAGTATTGTGTCTCAGCAATGAGAAAGTAACTAAACCAGACTATCTTGTCTATATAGTTTTATACATTCAGTATTTTCCAGATTTTGAAATGGCTATTAAAATCATAAGGACTTTCCCAGATTTTACAATATTTCTCATGAGAATTCTACTTGAAGGTAAAATGCAGAAGGATCCAAGAGAATGCCACTCCCACTCTTAAGATATGAAAAGTCTAGATGATTTACAAAATCATAAATTTTTCTAACTTTATCAATAGGCTGAAATTACAAGACAAAGATAAATTGCTTCTGAGGATGGAAAAAAGATGGCAGATGAGTAAGAAGCACGCAGCGAAACTCTCTAAAAGTTGCCATTGGACTACGGGAATATAGTGACCGGGAGAGCACGGGAGGGGGGGGAGATGCCTCCCCGGGACCCAGAAAAGTTCTGAAGCGCAGCTTGGGACCCCCGGCACCAGTGAAGGGTACTTTTCAACAAAGAAGGAGCAGACCCCGTGCGCGCACCTCCTACCATCCCAGGAATCACGGCAGGACAGAAGCTCAAAGCTGCGGACACACAGTGACAGCTGGCGCCCAGGGAGCCCCCACGGAGGATCGCGAGACAGCCGCAGGGCAGGGGAGCGACGGAGAACTGCGCTGGCTGGTGGTGAGTGTCTCTAAGCCACAGCTGTCCCACGTCAGAGAGCGACTGGCTGGGCGCCATTGTGGGGAGTGCGGTGAAAATCAGAGTGGCGGGAAAACAGTGCTGGGAACTCACACTCTGGACAGGGCAGCGCGGCGCCTCTCAGACCCGCAGAGGTGTGCTGAGGGCGGTGGGTGAACGAGACTGGTCTCTCAGCCACACCTGTCCCACGCCAGAGAGCGACTGGCCCAGCGCCATTGTGGGGGGCATGGCGAAAATCAGAGCGGCCAAAGCACTGCGCTGACAGCAGGAGGCGAAGGAGACTGGTCTCCGCCTGAACGTCCATGCTTCTGCTCACTGCACCGCCAAAGGGCCGCTCTTGCCTAGCTGGGACGGACCTGCACGGAACAAGACTCTGTCATCACATGGTGCATGCCTACAGCAGAGTCAACACCTGGAACTGATTTTTATTTTTTTATTTTTACTTTTATTTTTTTTTTATTTTTTTTATTTTTATTTTTTCTCTCTCATTAGTTTTTTGTTCTGGTGAAGGGTTTTTATTTTTTTTTATTTTTTTCTTTTGTGGGGTTTTATTTTTGTTTTGTCTGTTTGCTTTGTTGTTTTTGTCTTCGTTTTTGTTTCTGTTTGTCTATTTGCTCTTTCCTTCATTATTCTCTCTGGTTTTTATATGAGTGTAAACAGAGCCTCTAACTGCTTTGTGATTGTGGTTGTGATCTGTTCTTCCTTTTATCCCTTCCTTCTCTTTTTCCCACGAGTCCTCTGCACCAGTGTCCCAATGTTAGTGGGATCCCTCTTGGTCCTCTAACCTTACATCTAATTCCTTCCTCTTCTCCCAGTACTCTATTTCCTCCTTAACTCATTTTAAATTTAAACTCCTGAGGGGAAAAATTGACATACTAAGGACTTGTATACTGCATATAATTTTTCTGGTGTGTTTTAGATTTTGTTATATAACCACAACTCTACTTTATACGGCTAAAAGTGGTAAATAACTGGTTAGCTCAGTCTGTCATTTTCTAGGCTGTGTTTGATGCTTCAGTTACCATTATAGCCAAATGTGAAATAATTGTTCTAAACAGCTTTCCTTCCTGATATTTCATGATTGATATTGACTAAGGGACACAGAAAATACAGTGGCACAGTACCAAAGAATCAAGGACTGGGCCAAACAGGTAGCAACTTCTCACATCCAACGAATTGAAGAGGTAGGATCTGGCAGAAAGCTCAAAACCCAAAAGCAAGCTCCACTTGGAAGATACTGCAGAGAAGTAGTCATCTTCTAAAGATCTTGAACACTAGCAATAAAGTAACCTATCATAGGTAATTTATAAACATCACCCCAGGAATTAAATTAAAGAAAGAAAAAATGAGACGACACTTAAATAAGATGCAACCCCACACATCCAATTCACCAAAGGCAAACCTAGGGGTCAACAAGGTGGGACAATCCGAAAGCCACCCACCTGGCCTATCTGAAGGGGTAACAACAAAACAACTGAATGAGGCTCTGGAAAAAATTAAAACAGAAATAATTTCACAGATAACTGCAGAGATAATGTCCACAATGAAGACCATGCTTAAGGACACTATAGCTGATACAGACAAAAAAATAGATGAGCTTAAGAAAACTATAGAAACCATGAATGCTCAGCATAGGAAAGAAATGGAATTCATAAGGCAGATACAAGTAGATATCCAAGAGAACAAAAATTCCATTGAAAGTATTTGTAGCAGATTAAGCCAATGTGAGGACAGGATCTCAGATATAGAAGACAGGCTTGCAATTAGTGTTCATGAAAAGAAAGAATTCTTAAAAACAGCAAGGGACCATGAAAAATCAATTCAGCAGCTGCTAGATGACTCAAAGATAAACAACTTAAGAATAATTGGAATAAATGAAAAAGCAGGAGATAGCATCAATGACATTAAAACCTTGTTCAAAGACATTATTACAGAGAACTTCCCTGGAAAAGAAAAAGAATTTGACCCCAACGTAAAGGAAGCTTTTAGAACACCAACTAGACATGACCAAAAAAAAACTTCAGCCAGACATATCATAGTCAAAATCCCAGAAATTCAACAGAAGGGCAGAATCTTAAAAGCTGTTAGGGAGAAGAGACAAATCACCTATAAAGGAAAACCCATCAGAATCACAGCTGACTTTTCAGCACAAACCCTCAAGACAAGAAGAGCTTGGAATGACGTATTTCAAGCTCTAAAGGAAAATAATTTTCAACCCAGATTGATGTACCCTGCAAAACTATCTTTCAAAATTGATGGAGAAATAAAATACTTCCATGACAAAGAACATCTGAGAAAATTTATGACCACCAAACCAGCACTCCAAAATGTTCTGAAGGACATTCTAGAAAGAGATAGGAACCCCAACAGAAGGGATCCACCAGGCAGGGCAGATAATTAAATAGCGGGAAAGGGGAAAAACAAACAAAGAGTGGGAACCAACAACAGGAAAATATCATGACAAGTATAAGTCAATACATATCAGCTTTAACCATCAATGTTAATGGTCTCAATTCACCAATCAAAAGGCACAGACTGGCAAAATGGATCAAGAAGCAAGATCCAACAATATGCTGTATACAAGAAACACATTTAATTCAGAAAGAAATTCATAGACTGAAAGTCAAAGGATGGAAAACAATACTTCATGCAACAGGAACCCAGAAAAAAGCAGGGGTAGCTATTCTTTTTGCAGACAAAGTGAATTTCAAGCCAAGAATGATTCAGAGAGATAAAGACGGTCATTACATCCTTGTAAAGGGAACAATCCAAGAGGAAGAGATACCGATCATAAATATATATGCGTCAAATACCAATGCACCCAACTATATAAAACAAGTACTAAAGGACATGAAAAATCAAATAAGCACTAATACAATTATATTGGGAGATCTCAATACTCCACTGTCACAAAAAGACAGATCAACTAGACAGAAAATCAATAATGAAATAATAGAACTGAACCAAACTTTGGAACAAATGGACTTAATAGATGTCTACAGAGTGTTCTACCCCACAACATCAGAATACACATTCTTCTCAGCTGCACGTGGGACGTTCTCCAAAATAGACCACATACTAGCTCATAAAACCTGTTTACGTAAATGCAAAGAAATTGAAATTATCCCATGCATATTATCAGACCATAGTGCAATGAAATTGGAAATCAGTGGCAAAAGAAATCACAAAAACTCCCTAAACACATGGAAATTAAACAGCACCCTCCTGAACAACCAATGGGTCACAGATGAAATTAAATAAGAAATTAGACAATTTCTACAACTGAATGATAATGACAGTACAACATACCAGAACTTATGGGATACAATGAAAGCAGTCCTAAGAGGGAAATTTATAGCATTAAATATTTATATCAGGAAAATAGAGCAAGCACAAATAAACAACTTAAGGGTGAACCTCGAGCTTCTAGAAAAAGAAGAGCAGGTTAAGCCAAAAGCCCGTACAAGGGAGGAAATTATAAAGATCAGAGCAGAAATTAACGTATTGGAGAATAAAAAAACAATACAAAGAATCAATGAAGCAAAAAGTTGGTTCTTTGAAAGAATAAATAAGATTGACAAACCCTTATCCAACCTTATTAAAAAAAGAAAAGAAAAGACTCAAATCCATGCATTTGAAAATGAAAAGGGTGATATCACGACGGACCCTGCAGAAATCCAGAAGATCATCTATACCTATTTTGAAAATTTATATTCTACTAAGATGGAAAATGCAGAAGAAATGGACAGATTCCTAGATTCGTATGAATTACCAAAGCTAAATCAAGAAGATTTAAAAATCCTAAATAAACCAATATCAACCAATGAAATTGAAGATGTAATTAAAAACCTCCCAACAAAGAAAAGTCCAGGCCCTGATGGATTCACTGCCGAATTCTACAAGAAATTTAGAGAAGACCTAACGCCCCTACTTCTCAAACTTTTCAATGAAATTGAAAGGGAAGCAATACTCCCAAATTCATTCCTGGAAGCAAGCATTACCCTGATACCAAAACCAGAGAAGGACCCAACTAAGAAAGAGAACTACAGGCCAATCTCCCTAATGAACATAGATGCAAAAATCCTTAATAAGATACTGGCAAACAGAATCCAACAAATCATCAAGAAGATTATACACCATGATCAAGTTGGATTCATCCCAGGGATGCAGGGATGGTTCAACATACGTAAATCAATAAATGTAATACAGCATATTAACAGAACCAAAGACAAAAATCACATGATCATCTCAATAGATGCAGAAAAAGCTTTTGACAAAGTCCAGCACCTTTTCATGATAAAAACCCTACAGAAAATTGGAATAGAGGGTCTTTATCTCAACCTGGTAAAAGCTATCTATGACAAACCAACAGCCAATATTATACTAAATGGCCAAAAACTGAAAGCCTTCCCTCTAAAATCAGGAACAAGACAAGGATGTCCACTGTCCCCACTCTTATTCAACATAGTTCTGGAAACTTTAGCCAGAGCGATTAGACAAGAGAAAGAAATAAAAGGAATAATGATTGGAAAGGAAGAAGTTAAATTATCATTATTTGCAGATGACATGATACTCTACACAGAAGATCCCAAAAACTCCACTAAAAAACTGTTAGATTTAATAAGCAAATTCAGTAGTGTAGCTGGATACAAAGTCAATACTCAAAAGTCAATAGCCTTCCTGTACACAAATAACAAACTTACTGAAAGAGAAATTAGGGAAACAATACCTTTCACAATAACATCCAAAAAAATGAAATACCTAGGAATCAACCTCACGAAGGATGTAAAAGACCTCTATACTGAAAACTACAGTACTCTGAAAAAGGAGATTGAAGAGGATATCAGAAAATGGAAAGATATCCCTTGCTCCTGGATAGGAAGAACCAATATAGTGAAAATGGCCATACTTCCAAAATTGTTATACAGATTTAATGCAATTCCAATCAAAATTCCAACAGCATATCTCACAGAATTAGAGAAAACAATCCTAAAATTCATTTGGAATCAGAAGAGACCTAGAATAGCAAAGGCAATTCTGGGCAACAAAGGCAAGGCAGGGGGCATCACAATCCCCGACTTGAAATTATACTATAAAGCTACTGTGATAAAAACAGTGTGGTACTGGCAAAAAAACAGACCTGAAGATCAATGGAACAGACTAGAAGATGCTGAAACAACCCCAGACATACTAAGCCACCTTATCTTTGACAAAGGTGCCAAACACATTCACTGGAAGAAAGATAGCCTCTTTAATAAATGGTGCTGGAAAAACTGGCTCTACACATGCTGAAGAATAAAACTAGATCCATATCTTTCACCATGCACTAAACTAAATTCAAAATGGATCAGAGATCTAAATATTAAAACAGAAACATTAAATCTGCTGGAAGGTAGGATAGGTAAAACCCTTGGAGACATTGGTGTAGGCAAAGACTTTATGAATAAAAACTCAACCGCATGGGAACTATCCCAAAGAATCAATAACTGGGATCTCATCTTATTAAAAAGCTTTTGCACAGCAAGAGAAACCACCAACAGAGTGAAGAGACAACCCACAATGTGGGAAAAAATGTTTGCCAGCTGTTCCTCAGACAAAGGATTACTATCGAGAACATATAAAGAACTCAAAAAAACCAGACCTCCCAAATTTAAAGACCCACTCCAAAAATGGGCATCTGAGATGAATACACATTTCTCAGATGAAGAAATACTAATGGCAAACAAATATACAAAAAAATGTTGGGCCAGTGAGACGGCTCAGCGGCATAAGCGCCTGCCTTGCAAGCGCGAGGGCCCGAGTTCGACTCCCGGAACCCACATACGAAAAAGGGGCCGGTGATATCGCTCAGCGGCACGGGTGCCTGTTGGTGCGTGAGGTCCTGAGGTCGACCCCCCGGTACCCACAGAAAAAAAAAAAATGTGCAACATCACTAGTCATTCGAGAGATGCAAATTAAAACAACACTGAGATACCATCTCACCCCAGAAAGAATGGCTACTATTAAGAAATCAACTAATAACAAATGCTGGAGGGGCTGTGGGGAAAAAGGAACCCTTCTTCACTGTTGGTGTTAGTGTCGACTGGTACAGCCACTGTGGAAGTCAGTGTGGAGATTCCTCAGAAAACTAGGGTTGGAGGTCCCATTTGACCCAGCTATTCCCCTTCTGGGCATCTTCCCAGAAGAATTAAAACATCGTACCACAGCGATATATGTGCACCCATGTTTATAGCAGCACAATTTGTAATAGCCAGATCTTGGAAACAACCCAAATGCCCATCAGCTGAGGAATGGATAAGAAAGATGTGGTATTTTTATACAATGGAGTACTATTCAGCCATAAAGAAGGATAAACTGGAGACTTTTATAGGTAAATGGATGCAACTCGAGAAAATACTCATAAGTGAAATAAACCAGAAGCACATGTGTAAACATCGTATTATCTCTCTAGTATGAGAAACTGAAAGAGTAAATAAGATCCAAAATGTACAATAGATATTGTGAATCAAAAAGAAACTGGTCAAAAGGAAAGAGAGACTGGAATAGGGAAAAGAAAGAAGGGAAAGGGAAAAAAAATTGTATATATATATATAAGATGGTTAAGATAGATACACTACCAATTTTACTTAGTTCATTGAAGAGTAAGGTTTGAACCAATAATGTTTAGACAATTGAATGCTAATGTCTGGTATCCTGAATAACTAACTTAAAGATAATAATACGTAATGCATTGACCATTGTTACCCTCATATTATGTTGTTTTGAAAATTTGTTCTTTTTTTGATTTGTTTTGTTTTTTCTTCTCTTAAAAAAAAAGATAAATTGCTTCTGAGAAAGGAATAAAAATAAAGAATTGCTTCCCTTGTAAGAGGAGGAAAAAAATAAATACATTTGGGCCAAGAATGCAATTCAGATACAAAGCACAGCGTAAGATAAGTGAAATAAATATATAAGAGAAAGTCTCTGTGAGACTGGGTAAATACTTATTTCTTTATAAGACACAAAAATAACACATAAAGGCAAAAATTAATAAGTTGGACTTTTAAGAAAATTTAAAACTTCTGAACTTTGAAATAACTCTCAACAGAAAAAAATCAAGTAACAATCTGGGAGAAACTATTTGCAAAATAACATCTGATAAACAATTTGTATCCAGAATATTCAAAGAACTGTCTTAATTACTTTCTTGTGGCTGGGACAAAGATACCCGACACCCACAAGTTAAAGGAGAGGTTTATTTTAGGTCACAGTTTGTAGAGGTTTCAGTCCATAGTCAGTTAGCTCCAAGGCACAGCGGCATGGCAGAGGGGCAAGAGTTTACGGCTTGGAAGGCAGGAAGAAGCAGAGCACTCTTAAGAAAAGAGGAAGAATATGTATTCCTGGGTATATCCTTCCAAATCATACTCATAGTGACCCGCCTCCTCCCACTAGGCTTCGCCTCCCAACAGCACACCCAGCTAAAATCCTACCAGTGGGATGATCCAGTATCACACACCCATGGTCCAGTGTCACACACCCATGATCCAATCACCTCCCAAAAGCACCACCTATGAGCCCATGAGGCTTTGGAGGACATCTAGATATAAACCATAACAAACTCTTAAAACACAATAAAATAAAACAAGTAAATTTTGTAAATGGCCAAAGTTGTTTTCTATACTTGATGAAAGAAAATATATGAATGACAAGCATATAAAACTATGCTGTACTGTAACAGTTATTACTGTTCTTATACAAAGATACATATTCCAATGATTTTGGAAGTTTTACCCAAAATTGACAAACACTTCAAATATTTCACTGACTGGTGAATGGATAAACAAATTGTGAATAGTAAGTGTTATAAAATACTACTCTGCAATAGAAAGAACAGATTACAAAGACATGCAGCAACATTGATGAATCACAAAGCTATTATACTATGTGAAAGGTATAAAAGACAGAAAACTATGTATTCATATACTTCTATTTATCTGACATTTGGAAAAAGCAGAAATCAGACCAAAGGTGACTTGAGCTACAACTGGGAGAGTGATATTGCAAAGCTGTATAACAGAATATAGGTCATTGCTATTCCAGTACATATTTGCCAAAAAATAACATGATTATAAAAAATAACTCATGGGAAACATATCTGACAAAATACATTTTTCTAGTTGTAAAAAACGAAGCCATCATACAAAGATTATATATATATATACATATATATGTATTTATTTAAGATATTAATTATGGAAATCACTGTTACTTAAAATCAGGATATTTGAGTTAGAGGCTTTCTTTTTTGTATTTCCTTTGTGATCTTTAAGAACTTGGTTTAAACCACTACTGTAACATTGATAGGCTACTTTGTACTTACCAGTTTGTTAGCCCTTTCCCCTTATATGATGCATTTCAAACCAGAACAAACTACTTTTATTCAGTCTCCAGTGTTTCATCTCTCACCACAGTGTTAGGCATAGAGGAGGGACTTGATCAGGCAGTCATAAGTAAACAAACGGGTGATGGGGCATGGACAGCTGGACTCTACTGCAACTTCTTGCTGCCTCAGTGCAAATGCAGCCTACTGGCTGAGTTTAGTCATGAGTTTAGTCATTTAGAATCCCTGCTTCTGCATGCCTCAAGGTTACACCAAGCAACTCTCGACAGAGATACATCGGTCTTTGTTCTTTGCCTCCTGTGTCATTATAGGGCCTCATGAATTTACTTGCAGTGAAAAGGGTTTCTTGCTGTAAAGCAGTACGATTAGAGGTTCAGATAATAGACTCTGGAAACAGAATTCTTGGGATGAGAGGTGAGCTTTGCTTCTCAGTAGTTACAGCTTTGCAAAGTTAGAATCACCCTCTGTAATACAAGAAATTAACTGCAGATTCTTCTAGGATGAGCTCACATGACTTATGTAAAGAGCCGGGCACAAAGACAAGGAACAATGAAGGTTCTATTCCTTTTAATTAACTGTGTATTCCCTCTATCACATCTGTAGTGAGTGTTTACATCTCCTGGTGAGTGTTGGGAAGGTTATTTCTTCCAGCTGGTACTTTGGGAGGAGTGCTAGTGGCAACATGGAGATGGGCATTCTTGTGGCCACTTACTTTGCTGGTTGGGCAAAGGAAACTCCTTAAAGTTTCTGCCCTAAGTACCCTCTATGGTCCAACCCTGCCTCTCTAAGATTACCCTGTCAGTCATCTATGATTGATAGAAGAGCCTTCTCAGTGTGTTTTGCTCTTGTGCTCTGACCACACAAAGATGATCCATTATTTTTTACCTCAGTCTTGTCAGCATTGTCCCTCAATTGTCACCTCGTGCTTCCTTCCTTTTAGGTAGTTGATGGAAGGTCTGAGAGTCTGAACACTACCCTTACTCTGTTTTCATTCATGCTGTGATTTCCCACCTTTTTGAAAATTGTCCCATTTGGTTGCCATTCTAGCAGCTGGCTTCCTCCTGTTCTTTTTACTTCTCTTGTTTACTTTACAAATTAGAAAGAAAAATTCTTTCCTCATTTTTAAAATTTTTGACACAGAGCTGGGAGCTGAGCAGGAGCTGGTTTTCGAATGTATCTTTCTAGATGCACAAAAAGCAAGAGCTCTAAGGGAACGGTAGAATTTGCTTTTAAGATTATATACCTGCTAGGATTGTACCTGCTGGGTTTCCAGGCTGTAAATAAATACTAAACTAGTGGTAATTTCACCAGGATTTTAACTACAGACTCATTTGCTTCACTGAAATTCTAAGTGAGACTCATTTTTGAAATGACTGATAAAGAGAGATTTCAAACTCTGTATTCTAAGCAAATGGTATAGCCTCCCAAGGCCATCCACCATCTGCCAGCTATGTGTCTAAATTGCCACCACTCAAATCCCACTCCAGTAAACAACATTAACCAAAAGGTTTGCTTTGCTGAATCATTCTCAAGTCCTGAAAAGTGGTCCACATTGACATTCAGTATGTAAAAGAGGAAAAAAAACATAACATTAGAGAAAGGATGACCTACATTAAGCAATTAAAAGAAAAGCATAAGGATTAATAATAAAATCATAATAAATAGGCCTATTAAGAATTTACTTTATCCAGGGCCCCAGGGTTAGCACTTTAGCAACATTACCTGGTTGAATTCTCAGCACAACACTTTGAGGTAAGCACTTACATTATCTCGTTTTGCAGATAACAAAAATGAAAGAATGTCAGTGACTTAAACTCACACAGATGGTAAATGGCAGAACCAGGACTTAAACTCTGGCCTGTCTAAAATGTAAAACCTTGCTCCTTACCAGTGATCCTCCTTATCGGGACTGGACCACCACACTTCCTGTATTAGGGTTCACTAGAGGAACAGATTGAATGTAACATATATGTATGATTATACAATGTATTTACTAAGTAGACTTACAGGGTCAAAAGTGGAAAAGTTGCAATGGTCATCTGCCATATCAAAGATGGAAGAACACAAAATGGCCATCTGTGCACTGAAGGGCCAGAGGATCCACTCAAAAATCAAGGGCCTGAAGCTCACAGGAGAGTCTGGTGTGAGTCTGTGTGAGAAAGTTGAAGAGTCTTTGTTGCAAGCTTAGAGGCAATAGTGAAAACCAATTCTCTTCTAAAGAGGAAAGGGAAGACCTCTGTTATGACTTGTGTCTAGATGTTCTCCCAAAGCCTCATGTGGTCATAGGTGGGGCTTTTCAGAGGTGGCTGTCTCTAGGGTATGTGAGGCTGGGACTAAGAGTGTGTGATTAGTAAATTAGTCCACTGAGTGTGGGTGGCACCACCCAAAAGGCAGGTAACCTGGATAGATATAAAGGGATGGAAAGAAGGCAGGCTGCTGTTGCTTCTTCTTCACTACTTCACTGCATTGCTGTCGTCTGCCTGCCATGAACGGTTTCTATTCTACGATACCCCTCTGCCATGCCACCCTGCCTTGGAGCCCGCCAACTATGAACTGAAACTTCCACCAACTGTGAGCTACAATAAACCTTTCCTTCTTTAACTTTAGGTGTCTGGTATTTTGTCTCAGCAATGAGAAAAATAACTAAGACAACTTCCTTCTTTCTCTTTTTATTCTGTCCAGGCTACAAGCTTATTTGTTGGTGCCACTCGCATTGGGGGTGGGGGATCTTCCCTCCTCAGTTTGCATCCTGCATGCCAATCACTCACAGACATACCCAGAACTTACTATACACTAGGTGGCTCTTTCTCAAATCATGCTGACATGTCACAATTCCCAATCGCTTTTCCCTAGCTAGGTAAGCATCCTCTGAGGACCTCATTAAAAACAGAAAACCCCTGCTGCATGCATAAAGATTCTGATTCAGAGGTTCAAATGTATGAGCCAAGGAATTCTGACAGGAACCACAATTTAGCTTTTCTATTATGACTCCTAGTTTCTGGATCTGTATCAGATTACAGAATGTTCTGTAGATTGTTTCTACAGACTAGAGAAAGAAAGCTGGGTTTGGTGTTAAATAGAGGCTTTCACTGTTCAAGTAAGCTGGCTGAGGTTGTTACTTTTCAAATCCATGTACCTAAAACCAGTAGCGTGATTTGTGCTCCCTGTATCTCTTAGGGTTGTAATGGAGATCAGAAAAAAATAATGTAGCAAGAAGAGCAGTGAAAATGGTGGTGTGGTAGATGCACATGTATCAAATGTTTGTTACTGTAATACTACACTTCTTATTCCATGTGTGTAACAGGTAACTTCAGTGGTCTATCCACAACTTGGATTGATCCCATGTTTGCCATTTCTGTGCAAAGTTCACCCTCTACATTCACACGCAGTGCCTTTGGGTCTAACAACTAGCACCTGTGACCTTTTTGGAGGCTGTATTGGGATAACTGAGGCTGCTTTACCTTCTGAGGTTTACTGCTATGGAAGAAAGCCCCTGTCCAAAGGCGAACATGTGTGGGAGCCAGAGAGGTCAGATCACTGGCTCAGTGCCTATAATTCATAGGCACAACCTACTCTTCAGTCTTCCTCTACAGGGTCAGGATTCTGAAGTTTATCCTGAGATCACATCCGTGGGTGGCTTTTTGCCCCTTCTTGTCCTACCATGCTCACTTCCTTCCTGATCTTTCCTGGGAGCCCCTCCTTTAAAAAGTACTCAACTGAGATCTTCTGCTTAAGATCTACTTCTGGGAAACCCAGCCTCTGGATGTTTGTCCCAAAGTCTAAAAGATCCTTCTATCAAAATCCAAAACATGAACACTCTCATCAATGCCCCTTTGTCTTTTTATCTCCCTGAGACCAAGATCACTTTTAGTTTGGGAGTTGTGAAGCAGAACTTCAAGTCCTCACCTTGCTCAACATTTTTTTTTTTTCTGCCTTTCAGATAATGAAAAGGCTCTGGGCATGTGGGAATGTCCAGGACAAGGCCAGGAGAAGATGTGGGCCATTTGCTTGCTGTCCTGTCATATCTATTCCTTGAAACAAGAATGGAAAGAGGGAAAAGAAGAGAAATGACCTGGGGTGACGCTAATTAATATTTCCAATATTTTATACCACAATTGCTTTGGAGTTTTTACTTTTTGTCTGATAGCTTTTTACTTAGTAATTGTCAGTGGTCAACATTTTTGGGATGTAGGTTTCCAAAACCCATTTCCACCACTGTCATCCTTCACTTCTATTCTCCTCTCAGGGTCAAGAAATGGGCCCTAAAAACATGACTCAATGATTTCTGATACCTCTCTTTGATTCTCTTAGCCTGGGTTAGGCATGATTTGTTGGGTGAGAGGAAAGTGAAAATTCCTGAAACTACTAGATGGAAAACTGACATCTCCAACTGCTGGACACATCAGCCTTTGAGCAACTACATCAGTCTTTTTGCACTTTGGCTATTTCTACTTGGCTTATTTATTCAAAGTTCAGAAAAAAAAATCTCTTAAAAAATAGAAACTTAAACTCAGAGTTGGTACATCCTTTTTCCTGGATATTGAAAGTGATAGGCCCAAAACAGCTGTAAGAAACTATTATAAAGAAGATATTGACACAGTGATCCTAAAATGGATGTTACCAACTGCTTCATTCCATATACTTAGAAGGAATCTATTTACATTGTTTTGCTGTCCTTTTGAATAAAATCTGAATGATTTTATCATGTTTCAAACATCAAATAATCTTCATTTTGACAAATATTCTTATTGGCACAGGATTTCAAACTCTAATCACTAGAGTGCTATAAGAAAGTCAATTTCATGCTTGCAAAAGACAACTATGGGGCTTTGTGAATAACAGAAGGATTCACTGTACACTTCATATTACTGCCTGGCACAATCTATGTGATCTTTAAACACCCAGCTTAAAATCAAAACCTCTAACGACACTAACAGTTATTTCAGCTGCACATCAACATACAATTCCATTTATCGTGTTTTACTTTCGGTTAATCAATTTAAGTTTCTACTTAATGAGACAACTGGATTTTTTAACAAAAGATAAATTTATGACTAAAATGACTTGAAAAGGAAGACTGACAAAGGGAAAAAAGAACAGTTTCCAATTTGGAGAAAAGATGACTAAAACCTCTACAAATAATGCTAATTCAGGGCCTGTGGTAATCTACTTAAAACTTACTAGGAAGAAACACAAAGCCCATGGTTAAAGAGAACGTATTAAGGCTTTCAGATGCACTGGGTTATAAAAGACTGAATTCTGTTTTGGAAAGTCTTCAGTAAAATTGTCAGTGATGGTTATACACATATAACAGTAACCTGAAAATAATAAAACTATTCTAATGTTATGTATATTAAAAAATTAATGTATTTCATGTAATCACAGTTACATTCATGTTAATATTAGGGTATATGCAAAAGTGCCAATAGCCTTATTAGATTCGGAACATTTCAGTATTTTGTATCTTCAAAACTTCATGCAACATGGTTAAAACACCCAAAAGATATAAAAATATGAATTCCTTAAAAATGGTCTTTCTTTGTTTTAGCAGCGCTGGGGATCAAACTCAGGGCCTTGTGCATGCTAGGCAAGACTCTACCGCTGAACTACACTCCCAGCCCAAAACAGTTTTAAAAGGAGCACTGGGGCACCCCTTCCTGAGCTCTGGAATGTGGCCCTATTGTGTTGCTATCAGGCATTATACACTGACTTAATCACCCTTGCCTCTCTTCCCTGAAACTTGGGGAAAATTTCAAAGACAGCAACAAACTTCTCAAACTGAGGCATCATAAACACTCTTCTGATAGGTCAGGTTTAAAAAGTAATTCAGAATTGTGTGACAAAGTCTTAGGGATGTTTTTATCAATTGATTCTGCTTCCATTTTCCTCTTTGTTTATGCACACAGTGATTTATGATAGACGATATCAAGATCTAATCAAAGAAAGGAGAATTTATTGCAATAATACAAAGTGAATATTATAACTGATAATAGATAATTATGGGACAGCAAAATGATAATGAAAGTGAAAATAGTCAAAAACAATCTCAAGGAAAGCAAGCATAGCGGACTTTTTATACTTTGTAACTATTTGGTTGAAATAATTGATCTTTAGGGACGAATGTGGATATGAGCATTCATGGGAGGGCAACTACAAAGGTGAGAGTTGTGGTTTTATTATCTCCACAGAAACAAAACTATGGGCAACAGGAGAACAGAACATCTGTATACTTGACATTCCCTACCTTCACCTAAAAAGTAGGTTAATAAACTTGCTTTTACTAGTGGCTACTGCTTTATTGAATTATGATACAAGGAATGTGTTTTCTATTTTTATAAGATATTGATTAGGCCCATAAATCTCCCCGTTCTATAAAAAAGGAAAATATTTAGTGTCTATTTTCCTTAATTTATGAACTTTTCAAAATCCAAGTTTTATAAAAGATTGATACTAGAAACCTCTTTTCCAAACTTTTATTAAAAGCAATCACTTCTATGAATATAACAGAATGTTGTAAGGTAAATCTGGACTTAGGAATTTTTAAATTGTCAATAAATAGACATTTAAAAATATAACAGGACTGGGCCGGTGAGATGGCTCAGCGGCGTAAGCGCCTGCCTTGCAAGCGTGAGGGCCCGAGTTCGACTCCCGGAACCCACAAACGAAAAAGGGGCCGGTGATATCGCTCAGAGGCACGGGTGCCTATTGGCGCACTAGGTCCTGAGGTCGAACCCCCGGTACCCACAAAAAAAAAAAAATATATAGCAGGACTGAGACTGTATTACATTATGGCTTTCTTCACAGTTTCTTAAGGCCAATGAAACAAGATTTCAAAAAGCTGAGGTTGTTAGATGATCATGTGACTATCTCCTTGGATTTATAGAGCCAGCCTTTCTCTGACATGCAGAAAGAGGTTACTCCAGAGAGAATTAACATTACCAGTGTCAACTATCATAGGAAAGATAAATTTCAGGACAGGAAATAAACTCTGCCAAGAGGAATTAGCTTGGGGGCTGCCTGGGAGCCAACTGGGCCAGAACTGACCCTAGAACATTTGGAGGATGTGAAGTAGACACCAAATGGCTACCATTTATGTGAAGACACGCTAAATAAGGCATGTGCAAGTCCAACTGGACCCTGGGTCCTTGTTTGTCTGATTTGTCTCTGTGTTGTATTTTCCTTGTGTAATAGTTTTAATATCTTTAAAAGTTAGTTTAGTTTTGGAAATATTGTTTCCTTCTTGCCTCCCTTCTATGATGACATTTATTACAGTTAAGGGAGAGCAGAGTGTTCCAGGTTTGATACACCACCCCAGATCCATGCACTTGCTTCACTTTTGGCCATGGTGCTGTCTTCCCTGGGTTGTGTAGCCAGCTGTCTCCTGTAGCCAGTTGTCTTCTGCCTGCACTGTGATTACAAACCTAGAGGCTCAGTGTATCCTAATCCAGCCATACCCCTAATCTCCAGGATTGAGCTTAGAGCAAGGGGAGTCAATAGGACACCAGGACTCTTTTTGCACTCATGGTCATTAGAGCTCCATGGGGCCAAATTTGACCCATGGGAAAAGCAGAAACCAGTGGATAGACAGATGCTTCTCCCTTCCTCACCCCCAGACAGATGGTTGGGTAGACACTCCCTTCATCTATCTTCCCTAAAGATATCTGTGGAGATCAAGAAACCTATTTGCCATTAAGCTCACTAATACACTTATTTTTCCTCTCCCTCACCCCTGCTTCCTTGGAACTTCATTTCCACAATCAAATGTTGGCACATCGGTTTGCCCTCAGCATCTTCTTTGTAGGGAAACTAGACAGACACAATAATCCCAAAAGTCCATTGTAAAAAGAGGGAGGAGGTGAAATAAGAAAGCTAGGATGGTGAAAGGAGAAATGATCAGAATCAGAGCATGAAAAAAACAGATTCTGGAGTCAGACTGCTTGGATTCGAATTCTGGCTCTATCAGTTACTAGCTATGAGAGCTTGGACAAGTTATTTGGCTCTTTATGCATGCTTTCCTAATTCATAAAAACAGAACAATAATAGAACTTACCCCACAGTATCATGAAGACTGAATGAGTTAATTAATAGAATAGCATCTAGCAGATTGTAAGAATTATACTGATGAAAGTGTCTATTATCATTATTAATATCATCATCATCATCATCATCATCATCATCAGTTTAAAGCTACAATCATGCTAGGAGAATGAAGGGAAAAGGCAAAAAGAAAAACAAGAAATTGGTTGCCAGCATCATCCTCACTTCTGTGGTGCTGGTAGCATAAGTGCAAAATGACCAAATGGCTTTGGGAAAATCTAACAACTCCCCAGATTCCTCAGACGCAGCACAGGTAAGCTGAAAGATTCATCAGGAAGTATTCAGTTCAGTTCAACATGCAGTGTAGCTCCCACAGTATTTGTGAGTAGCAAGATGGTGCGCCCTGGCTCTGTGCAACCTGTATGTATCACCTAGGGACTCCGGAAGAGCCACACTGGTGAGGACCAGAGTCAGGAAGCAGATGTAGCATAGTGGTGTGAAGTACTTTAAGAGAGCGAGGATGGGAGCAGAAGATCCATAGAGAAAAGAATGTCAAGTCAGACAGGACTGTACTAATACCATAGCTTGAGGGCTGAGCCGTGCCAAGGATCAAAGCTTTAACTCTTGGTGGGAACGGGATATGATCAGACCTCAGCAGGCATTAGCGCTGAACATCTACTGGCACCAAAGAATGAGAGAATTTCAAAGGAATATAACCATTGCTCAGAAAAATAGCACACGGGTTAAAGCCACCTGCCCTTATCTTGCCTGCAAAGTTAGCACACAGATACCCACATGGAGGAAGGGAGAAAAGGAAGGGAGAAGGAATATTTAAGAAAGAAGAACTGCTCCTGAAAGGAAGGAAGTACATCTCTGAGTTGACTAAATTTTTATCTGAAAGGTCTATTTGAATTTGAGGAAACTGAGCTATATTTTCTTCTTTTTTTTTTTTTTTGTGGGTACCGGAGGTCAACCTCAGGACCTCGTGCCCCAGCAGGCGCCCATGCCGCTGAGCAATATCGCCGACCCTTTTTTCATATGTGGGTTCCGGGAGTCGAACTCAGGCCCTTGCACTTGCCAGGCAGGCGCTTACGCTGCTGAGCCATCTCACCGGCCCTATATTTTCTTGAAAATTTTGAGCTTGTCCAGCCCCTCTTCCAACTCCATTAAAGAGAAGAGCTGTAGTGTCGATGACATCAATGACAGATCATAAAGAAAGTGACATTATTTTTGTACATTGGAAGAACTCTCAGAAATAATTGGGGATTTAAAAGGCATCATTGCACAACTCAGGTGTGTAAAGTGTTTATTTCACACAATAAAATTCCTCAGGGTTATAGCATTGAATTTTAAAATCTTCATACCTTTAAAATTTTTCATTACCTTACTGCTATCCCTTGAGCCCACTTCCACTTATTATCATCATTTTTTCTCCAAAGGAGAGAATGAGATGAACTCCAGATATTTAATGTATCTCAAATAAGAAAAGAGGAGGAAGAGGGGAGTTGTATTCATGGAAAATGGGCTGTGTATTCTGTTCAGTTCTCACCAGAGTAAACAGCACATAGTCCTTAAGGTCAAGCAAGTACAGAAGCTCAAGCGTGAATAATTAATAGGGATGTACAAGATGTCAGAACTCACATTCCCAGGATTTGCTAAAATACAGATAAATTGGAATCTGACAAAAACAAATTGTGTTTAATAACCCTTAAAAACGTGATCCCCGAAGCATTCTGTACTGCTTTGGCTGCCCATCGTCCAACTTCTTCTATCTTAATTTATACTTGACAAAGACTAGTAAGAAAAAAAATGCTTGAACTTAAATAACAGAATCAGTTACAAAACCACTTACTTTATCATATATTTAATGTGCTTTCATATATATATATATATATATATATATATGGCTTTCTAATTTTTCTGTTTAGGGATGACACATAAAGCATCATTTAGTTTCAGCTGAGAAAGCATCTTCCGGAGTCAACTCTTATCTTCCAGTCTCGGTGACATGGAATGAATTATCCTTGCTTCTTTAAGTAAAAAAGATGGGTCATAGAAACTAGCCTCACATAGATCAGAAAAATAAAATGCCCTCTGATACCTGGAAAGCAGAACTTTCCAAGAATAGACATAATTTTATGCTGGGCAAATTAGGTATCCCAGGAGAAATCACACTGCTACACACTTGTGTGTTCCTCCAAATTTTTACTCACCATTTCTCACTGGGGCAGAATGGGAAAGGTAATATGCAAACTTTTCCATTAGTACACAATAAATATTATTCCTCTGCCTTTCTCAGATTGTCCACATATTTTCTTCCTTCAAGAATAGATGTGCGCAATGAGGGTTCAACTGTACATGTCTCACAACTAAAGGAAAGAAAACATGGGTAGCATAAATTATTTTAAGGGAATATAAGACAAATAATCCCTTCCCACCCCCTTTTCCAAAAGGAAACCATTACCAAAAGTCAAACTAGCATTTGAATTTAAGTGGGTCCAAGTTGTTCTAGCAACTCTGATTCCACCCAAAGTTAAAATGTTTTCAGTGTATGCCTTTTGTTGGTGCTGTGTGTGACAAGATAATTGTAATTACCTTTTCTTCACAGCCTTGCCACAATATCCAAAAAATAAACAAATCCTTTTTTATCTCAAGTAGTTCACTTAGACATTAAGAAAAACTATGTCTTAGCTAACCGAAATATCAGAATATTGTTCTCAGAACTTTGGGAAATGAACAATCAAATTCTAAAAACAGAAAAGAGGGCCGGTGAGATGGCTCAGCGGCGTAAGCGCCTGCCTTGCAAGCGCGAGGGCCCGAGTTCGACTCCCGGAACCCACATACGAAAAAGGGGCCGGTGATATCGCTCAGTGGCACGGGTGCCTGTTGGCGCGCGAGGTCCTGAGGTCGTCCCCCTGGTACCCACAAAAAAAAAAAAAAAACAGAAAAGAAAGAAAAAGAAAAATTATGATACTAAAAGTAGGATAGGAAAGAAAGGAAGGGGAAATACATTTTATAGGTTATCAACCATTGAGTATAAGCACTACATTAAAAAGTAACAATTTTTCTGATAAAGTTGGAACTCCCAATCACATAGGAAACGATGCATTATTCACTAAATGGTGCTGGAACAAATTACCAATCATTTGTATGACATTAGAGCAGTTCATATATTATACAGCACCAAAAGAAAGTCCAAATGAATTACGGATTTAAATATAAAAATAAAACTATAAAATATTAAAGGGAAGTAAGAATGGTGATTTATGTAATCACACGTGCAGAAGGCCTTTGAGGGGATTGTGCTAAAAGCAGAAGCCATTTTTAAAGAGATATTGTTAAATTTGGTCATATAGAATTAGAATTTATATGCATATCAAAAGTTTATTGTGGAAAAACACTTAAAGAAATACAGAAAATCCATGAAAAATATATGAATAGAAACAGAATTAAGACTCTGAAAGCCTCTTACAAACAAATTAGAGAAGTGAGAACTCCAGTAGGAAAAGATAAATAAAATGAAAAAGCACTTTATAAAAGATGACATCAACCAGTCTGTAAACATAAAAAAAAAAATGCAGAAAGCAGTAGTAATCAAGGAAATGCACACTAAAACAATAATGAAATACTCTTTCATCCACCAAATTGGCACAGAATTTTTTTAAAAGCTAAAATTCTGGAGGTTGAAAGTGTTTAGAAATATGATCCCTCTGAGGAACATAAATTTTGAGGCAGTAAGTATGAAAAAGCCTAAAGTTGTTCTTACCCCCTTTAAAACAATCTTTTAAAAAAATTATCATATTTAAAATTATCATAGATAAATAAATAAATTCTCATAGATAAATAATAGTATTTCATTTATTTCTTTGGTAACTTTCTTTTAATAAAATGGAGCATATATTACTAATTTTTTCTGTTCTCACCTTTCCTACTTGTTATTTTTCCCATTTAAAAATGCTATAATAAAAATATTTTTCCATCTGTGTGTTACGAATAGTGTCCAAGTATAGTGTTTTCAGTGCTGTTTATGTTTATTTTTCATTATAAAAATTTTCAGTTTCTGTATGATTGCATCTTCAGAGTTTTCATTGTGAGTTCTATATTTGTCAATTCTTGAAAGTCTTTCCTAACCAACACAAGTAATAGAAATAGCCACTACATTTAAAATGTTTTTTTGGGCTGGTGAGATGGCTCAGCGGTGTAAGCGCCTGCCTGGCAAGCGCAAGGGCCCGAGTTCGAGTCCTGGAACCCACATACGAAAAAAGGGCCGGTGATATCGCTCAGCAGCACGGGCGCCTGCTGACGCACGAGGTCCTGAGGTCGACCCCCGGTACTCACAAAAAAAAAAATAAATAAAATGTTTTTTTATGAAAAACTTCAACTATACATAAAAATGGAGAAAACAACACATAGACCAACCCGAGTCCACAATTACCAAACATTCATATCTCACGTTGAATTTATCTCTATTTTGTTTTACCAGATTTTTTTGCTAAAATATTTTAAAGCAAAAAATAAAAAAAAAATTTTAAACCAATTTTATATCACATTACCTCTTTATCATTCACTGTGTATCTCTAGTTTTCTTACAAAAACACAATAACATTTAATATCTAACAAAATTAACAATTCTTTGGTTGTATATATCCCAACAATAATCAAATTTCCCCAACTGACTAAAAGATACCTTTTTATAATTAATGATTCAAGTGATTACCTGAAATCCACTTTGAATTTCATGTCTCTTAGACTGAAGGAAGTCCTGCCTTTTTATTTCCTCAGCTTGCTATTGAAGTGTAGCAGAAACCAGATCAGTTATGCAAAATAACGTCTCAACTTTTCAAACGTACCTGTCTATTTCGTTCTGATGTCGTTTATTCCTCTCTATACATAGTCTCAGTAAATAAAAGTTAACTCTTCAGGCTTAAACGGACTTGAGTTTAATTTTTGGTTTTTCCTTTTGTTTTACAAGAACAGTTTGTGAGTGTTATTACAGATTTCTATTATATGAAAGTTCTTTCATATAATAGAGACTAATAAAAGAGAAAAGACCCAAATAAAATTGGAGATAAAAGTGGTGATGTTACAAATGATACCACAGAAATAAGAATTTTGAAAGACTATATGAACAAATTGGATAACCTAGAAGAAATGAATAAATTCTGGAAAAATACAAACCTAATAATCATGAAGAAATTCAATATCTGAACAGACTTATAACTAGGGAGACTGAATCAATAATCAAAAACCTCCCAAGAAAGAAAAGTCCAGCACTGGATAGCCACATTGAAGAATACTGTGAAACAGTTAAATAATTAATGTCAATCATCAAGTCTTTCCAAAAAACTAAAGAGTAGGGAATACTTTCAAACTCATTTTCTGAAGCCAGTAAAATCCTGATGCCAAAACCAGAAAGAATACTACAAGAAAAGAAATGAAAAGAAAAGAAAGAAAAGAAGAGGCTAATATCTGTAGTATCTGTGATGCAGAATAATTCCACAAAATATTAGCAAACTGAATTCAACAGCATATTAAAAATCTCATACTCTCACATAACAAAGTAAGATTTATCTCTAGGAGGAAAAGATAACTTAATTTATGAAAAATCAGTGTGATATACCACATTAACATAATGGGGGATAAAACAAACTAATCATTTTAACAGACGCAGAGAAAACATTTGACAAAAGCCAAAACCCTTTCATGATTAAAAAAAAGAAGAAGAAGAAGAAAAAAAAAAGAAAGACTGGGCCGGTGAGATGGCTCAGCGGCGGAAGCGCCTGCCTGGCAAGCACAAGGTCCCAAGTTCGACTCCTGGAACCCACATATGAAAAAAGGGACGGTGATATCGCTCAGCAACACAGGCGCCTGCTGGTGCGTGAGGTCGTGAGTTTGACCCCCGGTACCCACAAAAAAAAAAAAAAAAAAAAAAAAAAATTAGCAAACTAGAAGTAGAAGAAAATTTTCTCAACATAATAAAGACCACATACAAAAAATCCACAGCTAACCTCATACTGAATAACAAAAGATTGAAAGATTTTCCCCTAAGATTAGGAACAAGACAAGGAAGCCTACTTCTTTTCAGTATAGTACTAGAAATCCTAGCCAGAGCAATTAGACAAGAAAAAAGAAATAAAAGCCATCCAAAATAAAAATGAAAAATTAAAATTGTTTCTGTTCTCACATGACATGATCTTAGATGTAGAAAGTTGTAAAGATTAAATATACACACACACACTCACACATAAATTGTTAGAACTAATAAATTAATGGACTAATAAAAATCAGTTTTGTTTCTTCTTACTAACAATAAATAAACTGAAAAAGAAATTAAGAAAATTATCCCACATAATGACATCAAAAAAATAAACTAGGAATGAACTTAAAGAGGCAAAAGCCTTGTACACTCAAAAACACAAAATATTGCTAGAAGTAAAGAAGCCTCAAATAAATGCAAAATCATCCTATGTTCATGGATTGGAGGATTTAATACTGCTAAAATGTTATTGCTATCCAAAGTAATTACAGCTTCCATGTAATTTCTGTCAAAATCTCAGTTGCATTTTTTTTTTTGTGGGTACCAGGGTGTCGATCTCAGGACCTCACACGCCAGCAGGCGCCCGTGCCGCTGAGTGATATCACCGGCCCCTTTTTTGTATGTGGGTTCCGGGAGTCGAACTCAGGACCTCGCGCTTGCCGGGCAGGCGCTTAAGCTGCTGAGCCATCTCACCGGCCCTCAGTTGCATTTTTACAGATATTTTTAAAAATTCTATAATTCCTATGGAACTACAAAGGACCTAGAATAGCCCAAACAATCTTGACAAAGAACAAAACTGAGAAGCCTCATATTTCTTGATTTTAAAACATATAAAAATCTAGAGCAATCTAAATTACTTGCATAAAAACAGACATATATAATAACGAAAAGAATAGAGAAATACATACACATATATACAGTTAACTGATCTTTAACAAGGGTGCCAAGAATGCACAATGATGGTAAATAACACCAAATGATGTTGAGAAATATGTGCATCCATGTGCAAAAGAATGAATTTGGATGATTGTCTTATACCATAAATTGAATCAAAATCAAATCAAAGTGGATGAAAGATCTAAATGTAATATCCAAAACTATAAAAACCTTAGAAAAAAATATAGGGGGAGCCTAATGACATTTGTGTTAGCATTGAATTTTTGGATATGACCCTGAAAAAATAGGGAACAAAGACAATCTTGGGTAAGTGGGACTGTACTAAACTAAAAATTTTCTGGACAGCAAAGAAAACAATCAACAGAGAAAAGATTCATCCTATAGAACAAGAAAATATTTGCAAACCATATATCTGATGAGTTAAGAAAAAATAAAATATATAAGAAATTCCTACAACTCAATATTAAAAATACCCAAACTACCCAATTAAATAAAAACTGGGAAAAAAATATGAATAGGAAATTCTAAAAAAAAAAATTTAGGGCTGGTGAGATAGCTTAGCAGCATAAGCACCAGCCTGACAAGCGCAAGGTCATGAGTTCGACTCCTGGTACCCACAAAAAAAAAAATGTAGTTGCCCAACAGGTACGTGAAGAAATGCCCAGTGTGATGAATCACTAGGGAAATACAAATCAAAACTTCAAGTTTTAGCCTCATATCTTTAAGATAGCGATTTTTAATTTTTTTCTTAAAGAAACAATTTAACCACTACTGGTAAAGATGTAAAAATCATAATTCTTCTGTTCTGTTGGTGCTAATGTAAAATGGTGACATTGATATAGAAACGAACAAGTGTGGAAGTTTCCACCAAATAAATAATGGCACTATTACATATGATACAGCAATCCTGCTTCTGGGGTAATTATCCAAAAGAATTGAAATCAGGATCTCAAAGAGATATTTGTGCTTAGATGTTTATTTTGCAACATTATTCACAACAGGCAAGAAGTGAATAAATCCTGAATGTTCACATACTGAGGATGGATAAATAAAATGTTTATGTACATAATTTTATTCATGTATATGAATGTTATTCAAGCATAATTAAAAGATTGTAGTATACAAACACTGGTGAACATTGAGGACATTATGCTAAGTGAAATCAGATGATCACAGAAAGACTCTATGGTTCTAGTGATCTAAAGTGCCTCATGTAGTCAAAAACTTCATGGAAGCAGAAAGTAGAACAGTAGTTTCCAGTGGTTGGTGAAAAAGAGAGGAGAGAGAGAGAAAGAGGGAGGGAAGGAAGGAAGGAAAGAAAGAAAAAGGGAAGAAAGGAAAGAAAAAAGGAAGGAAGGAAGGGAGCAAGAACATGTGACTAAGAACAAGGCAAGGTATATGAGGGGAGCCCCTTACAATGGGTGTGTACTTGTGGCCAGTCCCCTAAATTATCTCAAAGTGTGCTGGTATATTTGGAAGTCATCCTAACAAGCCTAGTTATACCATCACCACTGAGTTTAAGAGGACAATAAAAAAGACTGAACAAGATCAGAATAGAAACTTTCTAAATGGGATGGAATCATTATCAGGGGAAAAAGAACACAGAAAAGAACTGGCAGAAAAGCAATGTCAAAAAAAAGTCCTCAAATTATTGTTTTATTAGAAATGTCATTTTTATTAATTAATTAGGAACTTCTACCAAAATTCCCTTAAGACACTCAAAGCAAGCATCCTGTGATCCAGAAACTGCTCATTGCATAGCTCAAAATGCTAGCTTGCCACATTTCAGAACCATTTAGTTATTCTTAGCAACAGTAAAATTTAGATTAAATTCCACTGAAGCCATCTTTATGATCAAAGAGGTCTTTTCCACACAAGATTCTGATTAGGAAGTTTTGGTAACTAATGAACAGTTACAAAAAATACCAGTATTACAGGCTGAGAATTAAACAAAGATTGAACAATTATGATTGAATTTCTGATCATAATGTTCTGCTCTTCTCTCTGTGCCTTCTTAACACCTCTACCACCCCACATCCAGTGAGTATGCTTCCTCAGAACTTAACTAGAAAACTGGGTGTCCTGGTAGTTGAAATAATAGACATAGAGAGCAAGGAGTATAAATAAAATATACACCTTCGAATTTATCCATACAATATTTATTAAGAACATATTAATTGAAAGTGACTGACCTAGGGCTGCTCTGGGGTGTCCTTTCCAAACAAAGTGTAGGAGGTAACTGAGGCTGCAGAGTGGACGATCTATGACCCAGCCCCTCACAACTCCTAACTGGGATGTTGTGAAGAGTGACAACACTTAAAACCAGGTGTTTTAACCCCTGGACAGTATTTACCACGGTGTCATTGAAACACCTCAAAAAACAATTGCCAGTATTTCTATCACTATAAACTTCCAAAGATATTAGACCGAAGGGAAGGAATTTAGCATGGATATATATACCCCATTTGTCCTTCATTGGCATGGGCTACTTATCAAAAACTGTACAACTGGACTGTTGTAGTAATTTAGTAGTTAATACTATAAAGTACTTTGGAAATATCATATGAAATAAAAATGCCAACTATTATGTAACAGCTTCCCCTGAATAGCATCTTCAATACACAATGTTGTAGTCTGATTTAATTAAACAATACAAAGTTAAATAATAAAAAGCAGAGGAAGAAATAAATTAAGAGGCATAGTCCAGGGAGAAGGGCATGTTTTCAGATGAGATTTGAATAAAGATGGTGAATCAATGAGGCAGAGAGACACTAGAAAGTTGTTTTACTTGAGAGAAGATATAGACAAGGTCTCTTCTTAGACGATCTGCTGCATTCCCTGGTACCTAATTATAACATTAAATGCATCAGCATCTCCAATAACATGAAAGTTAATAATGATCATTGCTGAGATACAAAAGAGCACATAATTACCCTTTGGGAGAATAAATGCCATCATTACTGAGAATTGTTGAAGTCATAGAAAAGTTGAAAAATGTAATAATTCATGGCTGGCTAACACTGAAGATCTGTGTTCCCCTTCTACAGTTTAAAGTTGTAGTTGGGGGGCACCTGATCATCCAGAACACACATTTCCTTCCATGTTGCCTGTAAAGGAGGCTAACAGCTTGTCTGGCTGATGGAATGTGAGCAGAAATGACATGTGTCACTTCCAGACCAACGTACATAATCAGCAGTTATGCTTTTACTGTAATAATTTTTCTTCCCACGGTCAACCTTAGAGCCTATGTGTTGAAAATAGTGGCATCAAAAGAGTGGATGGGATCTGAGTCCCAGAGACCCCATTTGAAGAAAAAACCCAGGAACGCTGTCCAACTTGCATCATCTACATTGGACCAGGCATGAGGGAGAAGTAAAATTTATTTGTTAAACCACTGACGTTTTAGAATTGTTCCTAACATTTCTAGCAATATATTATCATTAGTAATAAAATACCTTTAATTCTAAGATAGTTTTTTTACCTAAGCACCTGTTTATAATACAAAAAAACAGGTATTTAAAGTTTTGCAAAGAATGGAGTGAAAGGTCAGGAAAAGAAACAAAAGTCGTAGTTTGAAGAATATATATGCAAAGTGGAGAAGTAAGAGAGAAATAAATCACGTTGGTCAAATGGCTGGATAGAAGAGTTAGGCAAAGGTCTATTCTTTTTTTTTTTTTTTTTTTTTTTTTTTTTTTTTTGTGGGTACCGGGGGGACGACCTCAGGACCTCGCGCGCCAACAGGCACCCGTGCCACTGAGCGATATCACCGGCCCCTTTTTCGTATGTGGGATCCGGGAGTCGAACTCGGGCCTTCGCGCTTGCAAGGCAGGCGCTTAAGCCGCTGAGCCGTCTCCCCGGCAAAGGTCTATTCTTAAATACAGGAGAGAGGTCAAATAAGAAAAAGTTTCTTTGCCATGCATTGGATTTAGGAACCAGGATATCATAACTGTCTATAGTGAAAACAATTTTCATTTAGTGTTGGTAAAATGACTTAAATTGCAGTGGATTGTGGACTGAATGAAAACAGAAACAGAGAAAAGAAATATAAAATACTTTTTTCAAATAACAGCAATAAAAAGAAAGACATAGGAGGGTAGCTACAGAAGCCATTGGGATGAAGGAAGTATTGTTTTGTTCTGCTTTATTTTGTTCTAGGATTGAAGTGGCCAGTAGATACTTAAATGTTACTGGAAATGCTAAATGTTGCAGAAAGATGGTAGTGTAAGGTTGTGGAAGAGCTCCCTGTGAAGCTGAGAATCTTTGCTGAAACACTTGCCTTAGATGGCAGAAAAGTCCTGGAGGAAGGGCCACTAGCTCACGTGGAGCTTGCAAAAAACCTAGGAAACACGGACGATGTTTCAGTCAAAAAGAGCAATAGGGATAATGTATAGACAATGTACAATCGTATAAGAGTGAAAATATGAAAATCCAAGAAAGCCTGAAAACTGTAAGAATAAAGATACCAAAATAGAGATGGCTGTAGATTCACATATGAAAATGTGTGAAATGTAGTAAATATACAGAAGGAAAAAGGTTCCATAGATACTGGAAATATTAATTTATAAATATTAGTTAAGTGAAGAAAAAAGTAATTATTTTGAAGGGAATACAATGTTTCAGAGAGAAAACTAGTTTTACAAATATTCTCTAATGTGATTACCTTCATCAAAGCTGTCTACATCACAATTCCACAAGGCATAATTCCCATTTTTTTAAAGTGAGGTAATGAATTCAATTCACATTTTTTAAGAAATAAAGTTATGTCTGTCTAAATTAACTCTTAGTTTCATTCGTGTTTTAAAACCACTATTGCTTTGGGCAATGAAAGAACATTTGTTTTAAAGATGAATGAACCAGAATTCATATATTATTTTTATATATTACTCCTTATATTGTCAACTTTCTGAGAACACCATTCTTTTCACCATTGTACCACATACGCACAGCACAGCCCTTTAGTATACTGGAGGTGCCCAATAAGTAAGTGATGCATTAAATTTAATCTCCTTATTACTATTTCAACAGTACAGCACGATAAAATGAAAATATTACAAACAAAGACACATGAAAGAGTGAAAACAATTTTAAAGGAAAATATAGTAAGTTAAGAAATAACTGAGACTCGGAAGTAATAGTATATATTGCATACAGTACAGCAATTTCAGGGGTTATTTGAATGATTTACATGCTATGGTAAGGGAGCTTATCCCACTGTCAGTGAGTAAGGATAACACATTCTTGTTTTGTGCCACATCCTAATATTTTAAGTAGGTGCACTTGAAAAGTCTAAACAATATATTGTTGTCAATTTACACCTATCAAATATTTCAAAAAGCCTTTGTTTTTTCCAGAACCTAGAGTGAATTTTAAAATTCTATTTCCATGTTCATGCAAATTAAAATTTTTTCATAAGTTAAATTAACCCTTTTTTCGGGCTCCATTTGGGAAGCTTAAAAACCTGCCTCTCAAAAATCAGACACTTATATATACAATTTTAACAACATGGAGTTAAGAGTTTAGAATCAAAATGTTGCATATTCTAGCAAAAGTTCACAGTTTTAAGTATCAGAGGGAATCATAATATGCATAATGCACAATAAGCAACATTTGCAAACTACATGTGTGGTGTGGGTACATCTGGTGTAATATTTAATTTGAATACTATCTTTGTGCTATGTACTCAGCATGTCAAATAGTACCAGCTTTTCTCGATCCCCTAAAATAACAAAATATTTAAAATGCTTTACCCCACATATATGATCAGCAAAGCTTCAAAACCATAAATCATAGTAAAAGGAAATCAGATGAGCTAAAATTAAAATGTTAACTTTCATTTTTTTATTTAGGGCAGAAGGTATAACTCAGTGGTACAGTGCATAGTAAAATAATTTTTTAAAAATTGATTGCTTTTGAAAAAATGATACATCTGTTTATGAAATTCAAGTAAAAAAATGAAGTGACTTCAAATCCAATCATTTAGAAATTATTTTAATTAATCCTAGGTGAATATCTCTATTTGCACAGTTTAGATAAACAATAAGTAGAGACACAACTACAAATCAGGATTATTTTATGTATATTTAAAAATTATTTGATTTTATTTGCACTTAACAAAATAATGAAATAAACATTTTAATTTTACATAAATGTTTTTCTACCATCAAAATTAACCAGAATCACAAAGAAAAAATGTAGTGGCTGAAATTATGGCTATTTGAGGGAGGGTCAGGCTTCTAGAAGGCTTATTAGAGAAGCAATGCATTATCCACAAATGGAAAGAAATGCCGTTAGTGCTATATGGTGGGCACAAGAGCTCTTATTTAAGAAAAAGTAAGTATGTAGCATGTGAATGTGGTTATTTTTAAGGCCCCATTTCACTTTTGATTAAAACTACTTGATCATATTGACAGATAAGAAAGTTATCACACTTCCTTTTGCCTTATCTTTTATTTTTGTAATGACCCTTATCCCTGCTCCTTCTCCAGGTCCTCTCCATTCCTGAGTTCTCTATTTTAATTCATCGAGTGGCCAGCTGAATTCAGTATCAGTTAGCTTTTCCAGGAAGGACTGAATAATTCTCAGTTTGTTCATGTTTTGGAATGACTGCCGTATGTCTCCATACTTAATGGACATCTTTGATGGCCATGATATTCTGTGCATTTACTTTTTCTCTGAATTAAGTTGATTTTATTCTATTGTCTATGGGCATTATTATGAAGAATTTTAAGGCCAGCCCAATCTTCCTCTCTGTATATGACATCCAATTTCCACTTAAATGCCTCAATCATCTTTTTAATCTGTCAAGTGTGATAGCCTATTATATAAATGAGGATTAGTCATTTTATGTTAATCTTTTCTGGAATATAATGTGCTTTTTTTACTCTGAAGTTTTAATTCTGATTTTATTTCAAGAAAAAATTTAATTGATGACTTTCCATTAATTTTCTGCTTTATTTGCTGGATTCTCAAATTCAGAAACACCAATTATCCTTAAATTGGACATCTCTTTTCTCCATATCTGATTGGTTCTAACTGCAAAATGTGTATGTCTTTTCCTTTCAAATTAAAATTTTTCTCCTAATCACCAGTTTGATTTTCTGCCATACTTCTATTTCTTATTTCTTCTGACATTTTCAGTTTTACAGTGGTGTTGTCTGGAACTTCAAAAAAGGAATTCTAGGCATTCCAGCATATCTGCAAAAAAGAAATCAGTATAATAGAAATGGACACAAGGCAATAATAATAATCATATGATGCGGTTTTTGGGTTTTTTTTTATGTGGGTACCAGAAGTCGAACTCAGGACCTCAAGCTTGCCAGCAAGAGCTTGTGCCACCGAGTGATATGACTGGCCCTTTTTTTCCTTTATGTGGGTTCCAGGAGTAGAACTCAGGACCTTGCGCTTGACAGGCAGGCACTTATGCCGCTGAGCTATCTCACCAGCCTGATGTGGTTTTTTTAAACAAAAATAATTCATGTTTCTAATGATATGAACTTATTTTTAAACCTATTCTTACTGAAAACGTCCTTATAAGGTCAGTTATGATTAAATATCCTGAGTTCAGGAATGGTAAAAGCAAAACAAAACCATTCTTTGAAACTTCTGATCTGATGTGCTCTGATTACCATTTGAGTGGTATTAATCAATATTTTGGCTAATTGTGCTCAATATCCATGATTTCTCCCTCTCAGCCTACATAAAAGCTATTCACGATGGAGTTAAGTGCTGATTTTACTGCCAGGTTTAATGTCAAAGAAAACATATGTTTGAGAAACAATGTTTTTGTTTTTCTTTTTTTTAATCTTTGAAAACAACTTCCATAGGATTATGAGGATACCTTGGAGCTTCTGAAAAAGCTGGTATATAAGAATAGGTTTATTTTGAGGTGTTTTTTTTTCTTCGCAAAGAAGCAGATGGCCTAAAATACACTGGAATGGGGTAGGTAGGTTCTTGAAGTAAAGAGCAATAAAAAGAATGCACTGGAATAATCAAATATCATGCAAAGGAGTAAAAGATATTTAAGAGTCAAGTGTCACTGTAAGGCACAAAAATCATCTTAACACACCTAAGTACTTAAGGAAATATCTATTCTCTCTATGGGTGAGAAAAGTCCTACACAGACATTATTCTTCGTGGTTAACAGTTTAAAACCATGTTAGCCAATAGAAAAAATATTTGGGGCCGGTGAGATGGCTCAGCGGCTTAAGTGCCTGCCCGGCAAGCGCGAGGGCCCGTGTTCGACTCCCGGAACCCACATAAGAAAAAGGGGCTGGTGATATCGCTCAGCGGCACGGGCGCGCAGGCACCAGAGGTCCTGAGGTCGACCCCCCGGTACCCACAAAAAAAAAAAATTTGGACTTAAGAGATTTTACACAGAAGTTATTAAACCATATTTACAACAGATATAGAGGTTTGAGGAGAAGTGAAGCACGCTGGGAGATTTTGTAAAACACACAATCTAATAGCCAGTCACTCAGAAACACTGGCACCCCCTAAAGAGGAATAATACAAATAATAATTCTAGTTAATAATCCATAATTTTGCATCCCCAAAATGATTTTGTTATTCCCCTTAAGTCAATAACATTTATTTCACAGGTAGAAAAACACTATAGTCGTTTTATAAGCTAAGAAACTGAGGATCAGTTTTTCTCCCCCAGCCCCTCTCCTAAACAGCATGTTTGAGTCTGTTTCAGAAGATGAACATCCCTTAATAATTTCTCCTACTTTTCTGGAAGATGAAGGCACAGGTAAAGGAGGAATACATGTTCCTGGACAGGGTTCCCAGAATATGACTGCAAATACAGTTTTTCTCTTTAAGATGTGAAACAAAGTGAGTATTCGCAATTGTTGAAGTGAGATCTCATAATAATAAGATGAAATCTGAATACAGTGAACATGTCATTTCAAATATATATTTATAGATGTGTTAAAAAATAACGATCAGTGAAAGAGAAAAAGATGATATATATGAAGGCATTGTCAGAAACTCAAAAATCTTTAATAACAAGGGCATGAAGTATTGAAACTGTTATACATTTGAGAAAATAGAAAAATTAATAAAAGCAATTTTTGCATTAAGAAAGAATTTTTAAGAAGTTTTCATTTGTCTATTTAATAGCCCATTTTGCAACAGTGCTTATGGTACCTCCAAATAAACTTACTAGGGTATTATTGACCTCATACAATAGCTTCGTGTAGATAACATGACACCTTCTCTCCTCCACAGCATCTGGGGATTCCAACGATTAGTATGCTTCACTCAAAATTTTTATTATTAAAAAGTAACTGAATTCACAAAGAAAACACTAGTCATCTCTTTCCAGAAGGAATAAAGTTAGAATCAAAATTTAAATAAAGATAGCCTCATAGATGACCACTGAATATTTACCGCATTGCTCTGCAATCAACTTGAGTTAAATTGTACAGCACTGAACTGAATGAAATTAACACAGATAGACACATTGAGGAAGGTTTAAATAGATTTTGTCACCACTTACCTTAATTTAGGTTACAAAATTACTCTGACATGCTTCACAGAGGCAGGAGCTTTCCTGATTCTGCTCAGGTGAGTTCTGAACGCCATTCTTACTCTTACAAAGATGAAGCATCACACTTTATCTTGATAACAGGCTCTGAGGCAATTGCACCTTGCAGAACTGTTACTCTTCAAAGATTGACTGAAGAAATTCTTGCTGGAATATACTTCTTTTACTTCCCAAACCCACCCTTGAGTCAAAACTGTTACTTCTGTTAGGAGTCATATTCAGTAAGAATGGGAGCTTTCTTAGATACATTGTCACTTATAAGCCTCTTCCATACTTTTCTTCTTTTAAAGATTTTTTACTATGCAATATTCTTTTTTCCCCACAATCATTTAAGACGTCTTATTAACTTAGTGAACAGTTTTCAGATCTCTTCAGCTTTCTCCTTAAAGTTCTATTTCTTGTATTCTGTTACACTTTCAAGTAGACAGAAGAGATTGACTTTAATACTGCTATAGCTAAGAAATGTGTCTTTATACCTTAACTAGTATTAGATTCTACAAAAAGTGACTGTACTCATTAAAGGAGAATGGACTTTCTGTTTAGTCTATTATTTTCAACATGTCTATTTCTGTATCATAACAACTTTCAAAACTTAAAAAATAAGACAATACATTTAAAGAAGAAAAGTGATAGCATCAAATTGGTAACTAGAAAATATAGGGAATTTAATAGAACTGAAAATCAAAAAACAGTAAAGAGCTGCTCTGAGTTTAAGTAGTATGCAAATTGCTTTCTTTTAAATGGTAACATGATAACAAATTATATTTCTGGATCTTGGCACATCAAACTACCCACAGATGAAAGATGACTTAATTGCTTTGACCACAGTCCGAGTCAGAATAGCTCAGTTGGCAAATATAAAAATAGCTTAGTGTTATTTGCATTTGCATTTGAGAAAGCAGTGATTTCATTTTAATGCCCAGAGTCTAGGTAACAAAGCAGCTCACAGGTAGTGAAGTACACCTTGCAAGAAAGAGATGCAATTCCTGACCATAGTGACTAAGGTTGCATAGGACACATTGATCTTGTCAGCTACATCTGTGTGCATAGGAAATAACACTGTCAGCACAGTGCCTTCAAATTCAGATCACAGTACAGAGAGAGTTTATGTCTTTAGAGGCTTAGCAGTGAAGTGTTCACAGAGATTTGTTGCCTGTGCCATCACCTTTAAATAACCTCCTAAAAATCTTTTAATAATTCATTGTTATTCTGAAAGTCTAATATTACTGTTAATAGCTTAAATTGCTTCTCATAATTTTACCCAACAAAATATTTCTAATAAATAATCATAGCACAGTGAGGCTTACTATATTTTAGTCTTTGCTATGTTGCAGTTCAAATAAAGTGAAAATATATAGAAGAGGAAAAATATGACACAAAGAACAAGAAATTTCTTTAGGCCCTGTATTAAATGTGGATCTAAAGCAAATAATGGTAAAACGTGGAGAACAGACTTTGTTTTCTTGGGGAATGATGTTACTTTCATATTTTCTAAACTTTGTAATCTAAACAGCAAGCTTAATTCAGAAAAAAAAAAAAACCTACCATAACTGATTACCATAAGCAGGATCATAGACTTTTAAATCAAAAGTCACTTGAGTTGGAAAAGGTTTAAGTTTTTTCAATAAATTATTTTTTATAATGACTATAAAAGTTATATAGTACACAGAGGCTATCTGGAAGCTAGATACTTTACTGTACCTGAATTGCAGGGAAAGCTTTCCGAGGTATAAAGCTGACAATCAGACATCTGAGTGTGACGGGCAAATAACAGTCCCTGAAAGATTAAACTGAGACTGTTAGTAACCTCAAAGGCAAAAACCATTGTTCTTTCACTTTGGGACCAGGAGATAAAATAGGCAAGTTACAATACAAACACATATAAAGTGATCAAAAGAGAAAAATCACATCCCTAAATTATTTTGTCAAGGCAAAAAAAAAAAAAACATTCTTGCTCCCTCAAAATCTGTATTGTATTTGCTATTTAAAAAAAAAGTTTCATGGTTGTATTAAAATATAAACACAAAGTGGCTTAATGTACAAGGAAAAACTGAGTTACTCTTTATTGAAATTCCGTATTCAACTATTTTTTGCAATATGATCACATTGTGTTTTTAATTTCATAAATTTTCTTCAAAAATTTAATAACTAATAAAGAATGGCAGATATCTGTGATTAAACAAGAAAAAATTATTGCTTATACATGTCATTATTACTCTAAACACATTCCTTACCAAAACAACATGAAAGGAAATTGTTTAAGGTGATGAAATTTTGGGGTAAACTTTTACTGAGCTAGTATTTAGAATTATGTAAACTACTCTCAATATTTTTAAATGGAGAAAAGAATGAATAATGAAACAAAAGACCTAGCAGAAATATGGGAATTGAACCCTAGTCTGTGCACATGCTAAGCAAGTCCACTGAGCTACATACCCAGCCGTTTTTTAAATCACATAAGGTTAAAAAAACCTAAGGTATTTTTTAATTGTTAGTTTTTTCTATTGTTAATTGAAAAAAGTGCATAAAAATACAGTAAATATCTTTCATACATGATGTCTCCATTTTTGTTATTTAAATAAATTTATGAAAAATTTCACATGTGACCTTCCAATATCCATTCCCAGAAAGAAACAGGTTAACTGTTCAGTAAGCTTTCAGATTTTTTCCCTGTATGTATCCACCCACCAAAATAATAAAATAAAATAAAACAGGAGACGACCATTGTTAACGGGTTTCTTTGTTTCACAACTGCTCCTACGGTGGCAGAACCTTTCATTTGACCTTTATTATTTATTTTCAACCCCATACTACATTCAAATAAAGAAATGCACCATCTTTTCTGCTGTATAACCTATGTTGTTGAATTACCACTGCCCAATGTACCTCCTTTTTGAGCTCTGGTTTGCCTTTCTTGACTGTGTTCATCACCAAGTTGCACTCCAACAGCAGGAAGCTTGTTCAGCCACCTCTAGATCCACAGAGATACAGATTTTTGATTCCTCTCAACAGCTCATCATTGATTGGCCTAAAGTCCCAAAGAAATCTGAAATTTTGTGCTCAGGGACCCACCATGTCCTGTGTTTATCATCTGGAATGCTGGAAAGGGACTCATATTTTATTTAAACACTAAATATCACCATGTTACATTCACCATCTTGCTTTTTCAACTTCATTATGCATCAGAAATATCTTTCCAGGTTATTTTTAATAAAGATCTATCTATCACATTTCCTACTTATAACAGCATATTATTCTAAAAATTGGAAGAAACATAATTTATTTGCTTTTTGAAAACATTTAGGTTTTTCATATCTACAGTCATTTAAGAAAATTCTAGTATATAGAGCTACATTTCCTCAAGCCATTATTTCCATAAGACGAATTCTTAGATATTGGACTTCCAACATCTTTCTTCCCCAAATTTTTGTACCACTTTTTACAACTTTTTCTTAGAAATTTGTATACTGTTATTTTTTTAATTTAATTTATTTTTAAATGTTTTACTTTGTATTTTCTTTTTATTAATGTTCCTCAACATTTTTATATCATTTTGATCATTTATATCTCTTCTGCTAATTGTCTGATTAAATTTTTTCTAGTTTTCTACTAGATAGCTTCTCATTTTCTGAAAGCTGTTTGTGCTTGATGTGTTGTATTTTCTCCCAGTCTGCCATTTGTGTGTTGACTTTGTTGATTATTTTTTTCTTCACAGAAGAGGAATTTTAATGGTTTTTTACATTCTCAAATGTGCCAACCTTTGGGATTCCTTGGGTTTTCTCTTGCTCAGAAAAGTGATTCCACAAAAAGTCTATAGAAACCATTCCTATATAGTGTTACAGTTTCAGTAAGTGTAATTCTCAATCTATAGTATTGATTTAACTTTGATTCTAATAAAATAATAAAATTTCAGTTGAAATTGCCTTCAAGTACTTACAAAATAGTGATTTCTAGAGCAATAAATCTCTGGTATTTAAAAATGAAACACACTTGATAACCTTTCCTGATAAAAGTAACTAAATTAGTAAATGACAGCAGGCAAGATGTATGATAAATTTAGATGTGGGACATACATTGTCTCCATAAATCTTTCATTAAGAGATTAATTCAAATTGGCTTTCTTGAGCTACACACTGTCCACTGAATTGAAAACTGCCTGATGGACCATCAACAATGGAAATAATAACAGCATTGATACATTAAGCCACTAGAAGGAAGATGCAACTATCACACGAAGATTGATGACAGATTTAAATTCACAGACCTTTTATATTAATGATGTAGAAGAAAGAAAAATAGTACAATCATTAATTTACAGAATGTCACTAAATTGAAAAGCATGCACCCCACATCTGGAAGCGTTGTAATAGGAGGTTATTGTGAAGGAAAGAAACACGGGATACCCAAGTTAGCCACCTACTTTGAGCCAACTCCATGGTCATCTCTCTATCCAGATACTAGTTACATCAATCAAATTACACTAGTGACTACTTTGTAACAGAATAGAGATAAATTCATTTAGTTTAAGATAGCAAAAAGACAGCAAGCATTCCTCAAAAGAACAACATGGATGTTTGTAACAGGAGAAGGGAGAAGTAGTAGTGGGTATGGTCCCTGAGTATAAAACATCAAAGCAACTATGATTCTTGCTCTCATGAGTCTTACACATGGCCCAAGCAGTGAACGATGCTCTAAAATTTGCCAGTACCTCAAAATTGTGGTACAAAAAAACGAATAAAATATAAACCAACAATGATAACAAAATGAATGAACTGCTTTAGGAAAAATAAAGAAGCTTAATAGCATTGACATTAAATTCACATATCATCTTATTGTATACAAAAGTCTTTCCTACTTTCAGTTAATATCCTGGGATAGTTAGAAAATACGTACAAGATTGATGGGTTTATTTTTCTTCTGAAGCTAAGTAAGATCAGGAAATTCCAAATATTACAGTTACTCTGCTGCAGATCTGCTATTTCTACTACTCCTCAGACCTTGTTAAACAATTCCAGAGCAATGCAATGAAGTTTGATATACTTAAAAATAATAATTCACAAACTTTTTAAAAAAAAAGAGCAGACTATATATTTATGAGGCAAGTACTTTCCACACACACTACATACACTAAATGCATTCATTGCCCTCAAATCTTTCACTTTTCCAATACTTCACTTCTTTCTGATCTCTCTCTCCCTCCCTTCTTCCCTCCCCCCTCTCATTCTTGAAAGTATGTGAAGCAACTGAAGGTAGTAAAAAATATTAATTATATGGATTACAGAACAATCTTTCTGAAAAATTTCCATCTATGGTGACAGTGGATTGTTTTGTTTGTTTGTTTGTTTGTTTTCAGAAGCACCTATGGCCCAGGAAGTTTTTTAATTAGTTTTGAGACTCGCTTTCACGTCTCCACACCAATCACATGCTAACGTCCATTCTCCACATGGACAGTGTACTATGTTGGTCACACAACCTGGTTTTCCAACCAACAACAATATAGGATGGCCCCTGCGAGACAGAGAAGAGACATTGCTTTAGAGGATGTTATTTGTATGTTATGACATTATTGTGATGATTCTTTGCAGCTGTTGACTTCCTTTTTACAATAATTGCTCACTGCCGTGTAAATATAGCACAAATGTGTGTGTGCTTTTTTTTCCAAAGTGGACAATTCAATCAGTAGTTTTCAGCCAAATACAATAACAGAAGAGCCAAGTTGAATGTTTCTTAAACGTAAGTGTAAATGATCATATGCACAATACTGCTTTGCTAGAAAAGATCAGATGACCTCATCAAAAATGTTTGAGAAGGTGTCAAATTTATCCATGCTATATTTCAAATTTTAACTGTGAAAAGCTCTCTAACTGACCATCTGTTTATCTGGTTTCTTCTATATATAATCAAATTTCTTTCAAACAGGAGCTCTTACAGTGACAGAGTAAATGAGTCCAAATATTTGGCTTAATAGATCTTCACTTTAATTAATCAAATAAAATTAATCTTTCAACTGGAGCGACGTTTACATTTGTCTGTTTGATCTACAATATTTTTGAAGGATATTCATAATATTTTGTACACTATAAAAATCATATCTACTTTTACTTGTATATCAAGCAGTTGGACTGTATATACAATTGTAGATTAGAAATGTTTTAATATGGATATCATCTCTAAATTGGTTTTGAGTAGGGGGTTGTATTTTTATTTGCTTTGTTTTTATTTTTTGTTTTGCACGTGCTAAACTAGTGCCCTGTCACTGAGCTACACCCCAATCCCTGTAAGTTTTACTGCATTTCAGTCTTATTTATAAAGGTAGCAAAGCTGTAAAAAATACTCAGAACTTCAGAAACATTCAGTTCATCAAAATATTAAGTATCTATGGCTTTATTATGTGCAACTAAATTTTTGACAAATTACTTGCTCCCAGACCACATTTAAGGATCCAAAAACATAAATTAAATACTCTGTAAAGTTAAATGATGAGGAAATTGTTAAGAAAGTTAAGGAGTTATTAAGAAAAGGAGCTGAGACTATTTACTAATGCTAATTAGTAAAGGGCAGTGAGGAAGTAGGAGAATTTATGCTTCAGTGGATCATTTTACATTATCCTTTTCTGCTGCACATGGTAAACATCACAAAAATAACAAAAAGACGTTCTTTTAATAAAAACTTTCATATTTAAAGAAAAATGTTTGAATTATTAGTGTATTTGAACATTAACTGAACCCTTGGCTTTTCACTAGCCAATTCTTGAGAGCACCAACCTTACAGTATCTTTCTCATAAAATGAATAGTCCAAATATTTATTTGGAAGTTAATCTGTGACTTCATTTATTCTATCAAGTTAGCAATCTGTTATAAAGAATCATGTTTTATGGTAAGTCCCCAGCATAATAACTATATTGTATCTAAATAGATAAAATCTATATATGTGTAAATATACGAGTATCTATGTACACAAAATTCGCTTCCAGGATTGTGTGTAACAACTTTTAATGATCATAAATTCTTCGATAATGTTTTTTAATCATAATTAAGCTATCATTAAATAACTTTTGAAGTGTAAAAGTGCGTCTCTCACACGAATACACTATTTCATGTTCAGCATTTAAGTATCATCCACCTCGATATTCTCTTCATTGTCAGAAGATGGCGCTGTGGGTTTTAAATCGCTGAGCTAAAACTCCTAAAAGTCCAGCTCCGAATTTTTAGTTGTTTTTTTTTTTTTTTTTTTTTTTTCCCATATTTTTGCACATTGGGAGTGCGCTAAAAGTGTTCACTTCTTTCTTCGAATAATTTTAAATTTCCATTTTTTAAAGAATTTTTTTAACATTCCATGAAGATAAAATTCCAGGAAGAAGAAAAGTGTAACCCAAGTACGTTAGATCAGCCCCTAAGAGTATGACCCAAGCACCGGAAGGTGGGAGTAGATTCTTCAGAACTCTTTCCCTAGTTTTTCACTATATTTATCCGCGTCTCTCACATCGTTGTCAAAGGGTTCTGCAGTGAAACTCAAGCGCCAGGTTATTCACTTGCCATACAGATCACCTAGCCTTAAAAATAACCAAGAGTGGGAAAATTAAGGAGCCAGATGAGCCCTCCGTGGGGGGCTCTGGAACTATTTTGCGTTCCTTGGGCTGAGAGGGGCTGAGAGTTTCTCTTCTTTGTCTCTTCAAACTTAGGCAAACTTGTCCAAACAGTAGTGAAGATCGACTTCTTTTCTTTAAAATGATTAGGAAAAATCTTCTCCAAAGAACTTTCAGTAAGTTCCCACTCTTGCAGAGTGGAAATCCTTGGAATGGCGGACACCTGGAGGCTGAGCTCGTGGCGCACTGCCAGGAACGCCTGAGCTCCTGCAGGTCTGCTGGCCCTTGCTTCTTCGCTGCCTATTCCTCAGTCCCGCTAGTCCCCAGACACGCGTGAACGTCGCGTCTCTGCGGGGAGCTCTGTAGGACTTCAGCAGAAGCTAAGAAAATACTGATGCCGAAAAGCCTAACTCTGGGGACTGAAAGAGCTGGAATTCTTCTGCCACGGAGTAGATTCCCGGCCTCCCTAACTCGTCAGGAGCGCGGGATGGTGAACCCTACAACCAGCCGCCTTCGCTGCTCAGATTTTAAGCTGACCCTGGCGACACCAGACAGCGCAGGGTAGGGGAGACAAGTGCAACTTCAAGGTCAACGTGCTTGTGACTAGGGCTGGAGGGAGGCCGGGAGCACCGTACCTGGAGCACTGCCGGCGCGCCCTGCTTCTGCGCGCAGGACGAGGCAGGAGAGGCTGCTGAGACCGTATCGCCTACGTTTTCTCAGAGAGGTCCCACTGCTGACGCCCAGACGAGAACTTTGCTATAGACTCATGCTCTGGGGTGGGGGGTAGGAGGGGTAGATCTTACGGCTCAGAAGGAATTCGAATTTTCAGAAAAGCACCCAAGTTAGAGTTGACCTAATTTTTACCAAACTTTGTTTTTATTTTTAAAATGTTCTCAAATACACAAATTGAAAACACCCAGACACAATTCTCCCTGTCAGGAAACACACAGAGCTACCCAAATCCATGCTTTTAACTGTTTACTCTAGAGAAGCAGTTAACTATTTTATCAGAGCTATGGAAATAACAGAGGCACTTCTGGCTTTGCCCTGCAAAGGAAGATTGTGCTTCTTTATGGTTTTATTGGGCCTCTTATTTCAAAATTTAAGCAAACATTAGGATGGTATCTAAGAAATTTAAATATAACCTTAACGTTTCTTTAGTCTGAAACACAGTGTTCTAATTTCAAGGCGGTGCTGCTTGCTGAATATTTTAAAATCCCTTCAAAGCCATAGGTGTGTTCCCTCTGGCAATAACAAAACTATTCATCTTTAGGCAACGTGCTCTGGTGTGTGTAATATATATATATATATATATATATATATATATATATATATATATATATCCAACATTCGGCCGTGAATACTTCCTTTCCTAGTGTGTTGCTTAACGGGCCTCGCTGAGTCACCAGCCCAACACAGGTCTGGGTGGTCCCCGCAGTGGCGTGAGCTGCCCTAGCGGATTGCGGGCGGGCAGGGCGGCCGAGGACAGTCCCTTGTGTCTTCTGTCCCTCAGCTGCTTCAGGGACTTTCAGTACCCCTCTCTGAAACTGCAGTGTCAGGATTTTCACTCTAAGGGGTCATCTGTGGGTCAGGACAGTGGGCCGTGGATGGTTTCCCACCCTCATACTGCCCGAGCAAAAAGGAGGCTCTCTTTTGGCTTTCCTTTCAGCACCTTTTCAACTTGCCGGTTACACCCGGAGCCCCGGTCCTTTCCTGATTCCTGGCTGGACAAAGTTCCAGCGCACAGATTTGCGGAGCTCCCGCGTCCAGGGCACTTAGTGCACAGCAGCTGAGGTCACCCCTCCCCCGGGGATCAAAATTAGGCAGCCTGATCCCACCCAAGCGGGAAGTGGAAGCTGAGGCCTTGACTTAGGATTGGCAACGCTTAAACCCGGTAACATCAGGCAGATGTGTTTTCATTGCCCTGTGAGATAAATGCAGTGTTAAGTGCCTGACAACTGCGAAGAAGCAATCAGCAAAAGTTTATGAATGCATAAAGCTTAAAGACCATTCCCGACTGTTGTTATAAGGACCGCGTTTGGAGCGTCTATAAGTTCTCCGTTTCTCAAAGCAAAATTTCTAGCAGCTATTAAGCAGTCACCTCCTCCGGGGAGACAGGGAGGATTTTCTTGACTCGCAAAAGAACGTAGTGTTTGGCTTGTACTGAGTGAAATAAAGTTGCGTGAAAGTTTGTTCCAGAAGTTTGGACTGTTGTGTGTGGGGGGGTGCTAAGAGGTTGTGGAGGTGGGCCCGGGAAAGGAGGAAAGCTGCCCTAGGTGCTGAGTTATTTGGTTGATAGCGGAAAAAAAAAAAAAAAACAAGATCCTGTGAAGGTCCGATGTCTAGCCAGGGCAGGCAGCGCCTCGGCCACACCTGGCGTCACCCCTGCTCTACCACCCTGACCCTCCAGGGCACAACCCCGCAAAGCACCAGCCGCTAAACCTGCGCTTCCACCAGGCTCAAGCATGGTGAATCCTATGCCCTTCAAGTGCCCACTGCGGACCAGCAGGAATCCAGGAGACTTGAGGAACGTTCCAGCCTACAGAAAAGGCAGGCTGAATGGAGAATTAAGTCAGGCAATCGGGGACAGGGGACATGTAGTCATCCTGCCCAGAGCCACTACCACGCTAGCCTTCATCCTCCTTTAAGTAGCCCCAGGACTTTGCTATGTTAGCATCATCAGGCACACACGACCCACCTATATTTATAGAGAACCTTCATTTACGATCCCAGTGAAAACAAAGCTGCTAATTGAAAAATAACACGAGTCTGTCTTTAGCTTCCTAAAAGAGGTTAACAGCTGCTAGCACCAGGGAGGGGAGGAGCCAGGCAAACGGAGATTTAGGGGCCGCCCTGCACGTCTAGTAGCCTTCAGATCTCCAGAGAAACACCTTCGGATGCGCCTGCCTGGGTCCCAGGCAATGGAGCTTTCTACAGCCCCTTTGCTGGTCCTCTGTCTATGGGATCCAATACACCGGAAAGAGCAGAGTTTAGGTTACCCACGACGACTGCTTAGCGTTTTGGTCCCTTGGAGACTGGATGTCAGGCAATTGTTTTGGCAAGATAGGCTGGGCTCCTTTTCATCCTTTCCAGGTGAAAATGCATACATTTCGGTGTGGCTCTCAACCATCCTTTTTAGATAAGGCATCCAACTGCTCGGATATTACCATTCAAAAATAGGTTCTGTAGAGAACCTCATTTGTGAATCTATTACAGAGATTAATAGATTATTTCTCCTTTTTCAACTAATTCTCAGTGGGGAAATTTAACCATATGGTAAGGAGGGAATTAGAATTTCATCACATTAGAGGAAAATGTAATGAAAAGAGTCCAACACCTGGGGCCAACTCTGAAAGCCACAATTAAAAGGTTTTTAATGAAACCAGAGAAAGCATAAACTGCACAGGCTTCAGTAATTCTGCCACACAAGAAAGAATTGTTGGAGGTGTTGGGAAATATTGTTTTTACTTATGTCATAAGGATGAAAACCAGCTGCTAAATACCATGTGCTACGAGAAAGATCAAACTCAGGAGCCAGAAGACTGCACGTACCATTTCCCATCCGGAAAGGAGCACTTGTTTTCACAGTTCTCCGCTTAACTAGCCCTCCAAGTACAAGCCAGGCAGATCCTAGCGTCCCCACAGGGTTTCCTGGCGGTGGCAGTTACTTTTTCTGCTTATATGCACACATGCCCCCACTTGGTGTGTGCAAGGATTTGATTTCTGGTGTTGGCTCTTCTGATGCACCTGCATTTTAATCTTGAAAGTCTGGGAAACCAGTTTCTTCCTGTTTGGGAAATCGTATGCCTTATGATTTAGCAGTTATTTGTATTGCACTGCAAAGTCACCCCCTATCCCCTTCCTCTATTTTTAATAAATCAAATGAACTGCTTAATCAACTTGGTCTTCATTTTTTTTTATTGTTTTCTTTTTCTTTTTCTTTTTCATCCGGATAGGAAATGGGTAGCGGAGGGTGTGGGGGAAAAGGCAGAATGCTAGGCGGACGAGCGCTTCGCTGTCTTCCTAGCTGAAAATCTACAGTGAATTTTGGGTAAGACAGCTTGAACACCACCTTCCCCGAAAGTCTCTCCTCCAAAATCAGACCCTAGACATCCTATAAGCAGGGGGAAAGTGCAATTCTCGCCTGGAAGCGTAATTTAGCACAAGCTGAGACAGCAGTGGCGAGGGAAGGGCAGTGGGGGTGGGGTGCAGTGGGTGGGGGCGTCTGCTTTTCACGGGACTCCCAGGCTTCGAAGCCGATCTACAATTTGCTGAAGGAGCAAAGAACATCCTCGGCTCTAAGTAGGGCTTTTAGTGTGCTCATTGATGAGTGAAAGTCGCCACACATGTCAAGCTAAAGGCAGTTGTTGGGTTACTAACAGGACCCAGCGCCTTGCAAACATATGCGCTAAGCTGTGTATACAGATGGCAGGCAGAATAATGGAGCAGGCGCCTTTTATAAAGCTCTAGCTGCTGCCTGTCTTCAGACCTGGGAAATGAAACTATTCAGACTCTCGGCCAGATAGCGCCTGCGATTGTTTGTTACCGTTTTAATCCTATTAATTAAAACGTTAACCTGATTGGGTAGAAAGCGCTGTCCCAACAGGCGAGTCTTCTTCATAATAACCTACTCAGAGATAATGATGTAAAAGACTCCCCCGTCTGTGGCGGCGGCTGGTTGATGGGTCCGGAAATCTCCTGAAGGTGAATCCAAGCAAGATAAACGGTGCGGAGAGGAGGCGCGGGGCTGGGCTCAGAGCGGCGGCGGCTCCACTCCCTCTGCGCCCACCCTCCCACCATGCGGGGCCGCGGCCCATGGTGAGCCCCAGCAGCCAGCACCGTCGGCTGGAGACGAAGAAGAAGAAGAGGAGGAGGCGGCGAGCGCGGGGGAAGGGGAAAAAGAAAAAGAAAGAAGGGGAGCGGGCTGCAGGCAGCAGCGGGACCGACGCGCGCCCCAGTCCCGGAGCCCGGCTCGGGTGGGTCTGCCGGGCCGCCTGAGTCCCGAGGCCAGGCGGCGGTGGCGGGTGCGGGTGCGGCGGGCCCGGACCGCGCCGGCACCGGACCATGGAGCGCGGGCTGCACCTAGGCGCGGCGGCCGCGGGCGAAGACGACCTCTTCCTGCACAAGAGCCTGAGCGTCTCCACCACCAAGCGCTTGGAGGCGGCTTTCCGCTCCACGCCCCCGGGCATGGAGCTGACTCTGGCGCCGCCGCCGCCGCCGCCGCCTCGGGAACGCCCGGCGTCCTCCTCCTCGTCGCCCCTGGGCTGCTTCGAGCCGGCTGACCCCGAGGGGGCAGGGCTGCTGCTGCCGCCGCCTGGAGGTGGAGGAGGAGGCGGCGGTACGGGAGGTGGTGGCGGGGTGAGTGCCCCCGGGCTGCTAGTGGGCTCAGCCGGCGTTGGGGGCGACCCCAGTCTGAGCAGCCTGCCGGCCGGGGCCGCCCTATGCCTCAAATACGGAGAAAGCGCGAGCCGAGCCTCGGTAGCCGAGAGCAGCGGTGGCGAGCAGAGCCCCGACGACGACAGCGACGGTCGCTGCGAGTTGGTGCTGCGAGCCGGGAGCGCCGACCCGAGGGCCTCCCCGGGCGCGGGAGGCGGCGGCGCCAAAGCGGCAGAGGGCTGCTCCAACGCCCACCTCCACGGCGGCGCCGGCGTTCCCCCGGGGGGCCCCGGCGGCGGGGGTAGCAGCAGCGGCGGTAGCGGCAGCGGCGGGGGCAGCAGCAAGAAATCCAAAGAGCAGAAGGCGCTGCGGCTCAATATCAACGCTCGGGAGCGCCGGCGGATGCACGACCTGAACGACGCGCTGGACGAGCTGCGCGCGGTCATCCCCTACGCGCACAGCCCCTCGGTGCGGAAGCTCTCCAAGATCGCCACGCTGCTGCTCGCCAAGAACTACATCCTTATGCAAGCACAGGCCCTGGAGGAGATGCGGCGCCTCGTCGCCTACCTCAACCAGGGCCAGGCCATCTCGGCAGCCTCCCTGCCCAGCTCAGCGGCGGCGGCCGCCGCCGCCGCTGCCCTGCACCCGGCGCTCGGCGCCTACGAGCAGGCGGCCGGCTACCCGTTCAGCGCCGGGCTGCCCCCCGCCGCCTCCTGCCCGGAGAAGTGCGCCCTGTTCAACAGCGTCTCCTCCAGCCTCTGCAAACAGTGCACGGAGAAGCCTTAAACACACAAGACCGACCCGAAAGCTAGAGGAAAGTGAAAAGCTGCTCCCCACCCCTTTTATTTTGGTTCTTTCGGAGTTGTGAAGCATTTACAGAGCAAACAAAAGCGGAGGCAAGACTAAGAAGCGTCAGAGACAAACGGGACTTTTAGCCTTGACATCCCCAGAATCTCCGTCTTTGGGTGGGGAGGGAGGGAAGAGGGAGGTGGAGTTGGGACGGAGTATGGATGTCTGCTTTTCTCAGAAAAGTGGCGACTTTGGTGGCAGCCTAGACGGCGGCGAGGAAGCGGAGTTTTCCTTACAGGTGAAAAAAAAAAGTTGAGAAGTGGTGCTTGTTTATTAAGCTTGGAGAATATTGAACGGCAAAATACTTATCCTACTAATAATTATGAATCTGGCTAGTGCAGAAGAGGAGAGAAGGAGTCCAGGGTTGGGAGGCAGGTGGGACGGAATATTCATTCAGACAAATCAGAAAGGGCACTTGAAAAAAAATTTTGATTCTGAGCCAGGGGCTAACTTGAAATGTAGACTGATTTAAGTGCGGGGAGCGGGGGGAGGAAGAGACACGTTGCTACGAAAGACTTGTATTTTTTATTGTCTCTGAACTTTAATCCTGTGAAAATGCTCAAAGTTTTGGCGAGAGTGATATGAAAAACTGTGGCTGAACGAATTGCTTCTAAAAATATTTATGTGCACCTTGTTACTTTCAACTCTGCAATGATGTATTAACAATTCACGATATTTATTTGTTATTCTTCAATGACCCTTCCATATCAACAGTATTTATCATGTGTTAAGGTCATGGGTCTTATGTGCAGATTTTTTTTAATGCCTCTAAAATTCTGTTTTATAGATTAACTTATACTGTGTGCCAAGTGTTTAAAGATTTATTTGCCAACAAATATGAAGAGAAATATTGATGTATTTGAGCTGCTTAGGTTTATGAAAGGTCACCTGGATATTTTCAGTTGCATCATCCCTGTATTTAAATTGAGCTTTAATAAATTGCTTTAGTCCAAAAATTACAGGAAAGCTGTATTCTTAATTGATGAATTAATTGATCTCTTTTTTGGAAGGGGACTTATTTGCATTCCAAAAGGGAAAAAACACCACAGCAATAGCTCCTATATAAGTAAGAACATGCTTAGCAAATATTTTTTCCAGGGTGTGCTGTGCATTTTTAAAAGGTCTAATTTAATTACTTTAAAAATATATGTACCTATATAAGTTATTTTAACTGTGGAGAATTATTTAAGTTTAAAGACTGGTTTGGTTTGCCTATGGTGTGAAATCCTTTGTTATTTTTCTAAAAAAAATTAAAAAGAAATAAAAGTAAGGAAGAGCAAGAAGCTATTTACCCAAAGTGAGCTTTCAGTTTTAGTTTGCATGGCTATTTGCCTGCCTTTCCATCCTATGAAAATCAAGAAAACTTTTTTTAAAAAGGGAGTCCTGCTATTTTCCACCCCTTGCAGATAATACAAATTCAGTTTGTCAGGTTGGATGGTGAGTTGGGCGTGCTGGTGGATCTGGTGGTGGGCTTTGGATGTGTAAAAGAGCAATATATATATATATATATATATATATATATATATATATATATATATATATATATATAAATAGGTCAATCAGACAATGACAGCTATGTATGACCATTTGTATGTGTATCTATGTCAGAAAGAATCTTTATTAAAGTATTTTGATCAAACATTTTATTATGCTGTGCTTTGTGGAAGGAATAATCTCTTTTCTGTGTTACTCTTTGATTGAAAGGTAAGAAAGAGGAAGGAGTTTCAGAGAAGGTGAAACTAAAGTTTTGTCAGGGATGCATAAGTAGGAGTAGCCCTAGTTCTCTTATTTACTTGCTAAAAGGACAGTAGCTGAGCCTCTCCATGGAAAGAGTGGTGAATGGGGTCAGTGATGGGACCCAGAAGAAGTCCAGAGTTCCTAGCCATTGGCATGAACTTAGAAGGCCCTGCTGTCCCTGAAATTCTTTTCCACTTGTATGACATTGATATTCATTCAAGGGGCCACCAGAGTGGATAGAGTTTCTTAAAGTTCTTAAACAAAGTTTCTACCTCCAAATGATTGAAGGCCAACAAGAAGAGATGGATTTGGATTCTCTGAGTACTGATTTAACTAAATCAGTTTTTGTTGATTTAAGAGAATCAAGTGGGTTGAATTATACTATTGTAAATAATACCAGAGCTTGCTATAAGTGTTGCTTGTTAATGGAATTTTTAGATATTTGGATTGGGTTGGGCATGGATTCTACTAAAGAATGACATACATGCTCTTATTTGGACATTTATATTGCCCTCAATTGTACAAGTTGTAATCTGTATTGCAGTGAAAGTAGTAGAGGCAGTGGTGACCACAGTGTTGATATAGTGGTAAAGAAGTTACAGTGTTTCCTCTGTACCCAGTGTGCTAAATGCATTTTTGTCTGTGTAGCCTCAGCTCATAAAGATATCCCTAAATGCCATCAAACTTAGTGGGGGGTAAGGGAGGATATTTTCTGCTTCACTCGCCATCAAAGAAGATTAATCAGAACCTGTAACTTTTCAGAAAACATAACAGCAAAAGGCCTTGAAGCTGGAGCCCTCCCAGTCTGTGAGTGGGGGTAGAGAGAGGGAAGAGACCAGGGCAGCCCCCAGGCAGGAGGAGACCTGTCTCTCAGCATTTACCAGACAAAGCCTGGGTTCGTCTAATTATGATTATTAAAACAATTTCCATGACGATGTCTAATATTATGTTAATTTGAAAACAACTGTGTATGAAAACTGTCGACTATAATACCTAAATTCATTTAATGAAACACATCGTTAAGGCAATTAAACCTCCTGGATGTGATTAAGAAACATAATTATGACACTGTTCTGCGCCATAATTGGGTGTCTTTAATCAAGGGGTAAAGTGATCAGCAACACAGCCATTAGTTTGTATTGTTCTGGCCCTGCTGTCCATCACTCTGATTAGGAATTAACCACAGCCACCACCAGTCCTTTTTTTTCCCCTCTCTTTTGCATATTAACATTGTAGGGGACACATTTGCTGCAAGATTTACAGCTTAATATTTCTCATTGTTAAGAAGACCTCTTTGAAATACTTCATAATCTCTGTGCTGTTCAACTGTTATTAGAAATTGAACAGAATAACATATTTTGAACTTGAGAAAAAAAAATAACCTCCTTTTACCCTTTAATCAATAGGCCTCCAGGTCTTAGTCCTGAGGAGATGGAAATAGGTGAAGGTGGGGATGTGAAGAGATGTGAGGATAAATTGAAATGTTAGATTAATAGTTATAACTATGAAATGTAGCAGCCTTAACGACATTTATTTTCATTTTAATAATTTCAGACAAGTCAGCCTTCTATGCAGATCCAAGAATTGGTCATCCTATGGTTGTAGGAATAACCCTGGGACATCTAAAAGAACAGAAGAGGGATCCTTGGATTTATTTAAGTGGCCCTCTCTGCCCCAACTCCAGCCTTTGCAAAGTTCTTCAACAGCAGTTTTTGGAGCAAGAAACCAGTGGTTCAAAAGACAACTCTTTTCCCTCCCGACAAGCTACCTCTGCCCAGGGTCACTTTTCTTCTGAGGTTCTGCCTAGTCCAAGAGAGTTGGCCCAAACACAAACGGCTCCAGATGTCTGTCCAGCATGGAGCACCCAAGTAAGAATGGGTGACTGAGCACTTGGGGGTTCGGTGTACTCTTGCTCAAGTGCCCTTGGCCCCACCAGACAGCCCAGAGCCCTAAGACAGCAAGAATAAAGGCTAGCCAGAAGCCTCACTGCATCTTGGGGCATTTTGGGGCACTGCTCCCAGGCGCATCCCTTAGGGCTGATCTGCTGCTTAGGTTGCTTAGGGAACTGCAACTTGAGTTCCACTTGGCCTTTTAGTTCCACTTTGGTCCTTTCCTCAACTTGACTCTGGAAGGAAGCTTTCAGCCTTTCATTTACTTCTACAGCACCACTAAATGATCACCTTCAAACCCTCCGTTATCCCTCCCTCCCGCTCTTGGTGGTGAGCTCTCAGCTGTGCAACTGGGTAACTCCTCCAAGACGCTGTGTTACACTGACATCTTTCTCCCTCTAGTCCTCCCTACTACTCATCCTCACAGCCCGCAGTCCCTCAGGGAGGACAGAGGCTCACCGAATTCCCTTTTCCATTCACTTTCCGTCTCTGAAGCCAAACCAGACCGTTTCTACACGACCTCAACCCTGCCATTGCTCCAGGATGAGTGGCATTGACTTTTCCAATGTAATGACTTATGAAAGATATAATCATGTGTTAAATTGAATCCTCCGTTTAACTGTTAATGGTGTGCTCTGGGCACATTTACGTATTAGATGCTATGGTAACTAATTACCACTAGGAAAAGGGATAATACACTTCCCAGACTTTGAAAAATAATGAGAGTTCACTTCCCAGCTCGAAGCACATTGCAGCGGTTTTGCGAGGCAGAGGGAGTGGAGAGCGGAGAGTGCTCTTGAAAGCGCGAGGTAAAGAGTCCTGGTCAGAGATGCTCCCTAGTCAAACCTTTAATGAAAATGTGATTCCGCAGGAAGTGTGTGTGTGTGTGTGTGTGTATGTGTGTGTGTGTGTGAACTACCCATCGGAGCTTCTACACAAAATTAAATTGCAAAATCTAAACATCAGAAACATAAATAAATTTTATTTTAATTAAAACGCAGGCCATACTAAATTATTCACGTGCCAAGCAACTTTACATCAATTAACATTTTTTGTTGTGTTGGCAAAATAATTGAACGTCTCTCTGGTGTGCTCTGCTTTGGCATTTATAACTCAAATGCCCCTGCGTTTGCCAAGTCAATGAGCGGCAGGTTGATTTAAACTCGGCCTTTTAAATCAAACATTAGGCACAGTAGGTGGGAAAACTAGGAGACAGCAACTTCGGTTTAAGAGTAGAAACAACTTCCAGGATGAGTTCCTTTCGCCGCCGAGCAGAACTCTGGCTCTTGCGGTGGTCCACTGATGCGATCCCTAGAACCAGGGATCTAGGCAGGGTGACAGGGGTCTGTTCTGACCCGGTCCTGGGCAAGTTTTGTACGGGGCAAGTACAAGGCTGAAGGAGGGAAGGGGAGGCCTGTTAGTAGGCTGGCCAGTCCTCGGCTGCAGACAGACAAAAGACTTAAGACGTCCACAGCAGGCTTGCCCATCTCGCTGTTCTTACTCTGCCCGACACTGGGAGCGCAAAGCGCCCCTTCTCCCCGGACTTCCCTTGGATTGGCTCTTCAGGCCCTTCCTGCCGGTCTATTGCCCTTTAACCTCCGAGTATCTGTGACGGAAAGCAAACTTGAGGGACTCTGCCTTGAACTTTCTTTTAAGGATGTCCTTAGGATTTTGCCTTTCTGCACCACGGTGCAGTGGGGTGGGGGTGGGTTCACACTGCCAGGCTCCTAGGCAGCACACCGCCAAGCCCAGGAATTCTGAAAAAGTGCCCCAATTTAAACCCCAAAGAACGCTTTTTCTCATTTTGGCAGGGGAACTCTTTGCTTGCATTTCCAGAGGTTTGATCTGAGTTAAAATCCATCACTTTTCCTAAATTACTAATCTTAAGTGATCCAGGAGACTTTCTTGACTTGATGCAAACAACCAGGAGAGAGAGAGAGAGAGAGAGAGAGAGAGAGAGAGAATCAGACTGCAAAGGGAAAGAGGATTTTGCAGTTAGCATCTTGCCCCCACCAATAGATGGTGGACAAGCCTATCTTACAAGACACCAGGATGCTTTGATGGGGGCACTGGCTTTAATTACGCACAGTGTGTTATCATTCTCCTCCAGTTTGAGAAAGAGTTAATTCTTTCCCAAAGACCATAGTTGCCCTTGTCATCTCAACCTGATTCAGAGATGCAATAAAATATGAAGCAAATTTATGATCTGTTTCAAGCATTTTATTGCTGTATTTTTAAATTCATATATGCACATATAAGAACTATGATCTGTGAATAATTTGAAATGCTATAGTAGAATGATACATTTTAGATAAAACATAACCATGTCTTTATATAATTGTCTCAGATTAAAATAAAAAAGAAAAATGATTTCTAATGTGGACCAAACTGAAAAACTAATGACAGCCATAAACTGCTAACCAACCATAAATTAACATCTTCATCAAATGTTAAAATGGTATCAGTGGTTATATAAAGCAATTATGATTTCTCCTTATAAGTTTTAAAATAAAGTTCAGGGATATTTAAAGGACCTATTATTTACAAATGTTTCTCAATATTGAAGATTTTATTTTTTATTCGAAGGATATTCACAACTAAAGTCTGCTATGCTAATAGAGATGTTTAGAGAGGAGAATTTAGATTTAAACATAAAAATGTCTCATGGCCTAACCTTTTATATAGTTTGCTCTGGGATGCAGGGATTTCTCTGTTAAATATCCTTATATACTCTTGGAAAAGGGAAGACAAATAATATCTTATTATGAGAAAGTTTGAGATTATATACCTATCTGGTTGTACCATTAAATCATGCATTGTCTGCTCAAGTGAGTACAGCCACATTTGCCATGTACAATCTCTAGTCAGTATTTTGGTCCAACTTCATATGTCAGTCTGAACCTGTCCCTTTCATCTGAGATTTCCATGAAAGGAAATGATGTTCTTCGCCAGGCCTTTACAGAAACAAGAAACACCACGAACGAGGAAAGGACATCTATCTATTAAACGACTGATATATCAGGAATTGGGGCCAATTACTACCTGGGTCTTTATACCTTATTTAATTTTATTTTGGAGAAGCATCAGGCATACATATATTTAAAGTGTAGGTTTCTCAAGAGAGTGAAAAATTTTAAAAAATTTTTTGTTTAACAAATTAAGCTCTGTACAATTTACAAAATTATTTTTATAAAAGCATAAACATGCAGGATGTGGGTGACACAGTACTCAAATTAACTCCGTTACTCAATTGATACCTACAGTATATTGATCTATGGAATAGATGTGAATGATCATTGCTAAAGGTCAAGGATTAGTGAATATCTCCAACTGGTAAGTCCTAGGACCCTTTCCTTAGTTTAATTTTTTGGCAAGACTTGGTTAGTCTGACCTACCCCATTATTTAAAAATCAAATGTATTTTTATGACTTTTACATAATTTAGTCCAAAAGAAAGCTTTTTAAAAATGCATAATTGTACAAAATTGAGGAAATACTACATGTATAGTATTAGTGATATCAAATACTTCTTAAAAGTGCCACTTTATAAAGCAAAGGTACTTATAAAACTTTAAATATACTTGTTAGTTCTTAGAATATCAAATCAAGGTACATTTTGTTGAAACAATTAAAAAAGACAAAAGCTTTTATTAATGTTTGAGTTATTGGTCAGGTAATAATGACATACATTTTATGTTAACTATAATGGTTAGTTCTTAGTTCTTAGAAATAAGTTATCTAGAAGTAAGTATTCTTTTGCAAGCAAATAAAATCTCCAACTGATACATGCTTTATATCTACAAATGTTTAAATCTGACTCAATGGTGAATCACTGGATAGTAATACCTTTACCTGTTGTTTCCATTGCTCTAGTTTCTCCTAAAAGCACAAATTGTTGCAAGGGACATAAAATGCTTCATTATTCCATCTCTGAACAGTTACTTTCTGTGTAGCCTGCAATATATCATGTCTCTTCTTATAAAAATCAATACATTCAGAAATCAAGAGCATAATATACTTCAAATAATTAATAACAAAAATATCAAATATTCTTTAAAAATCCAGCATAAACATCAAGTATTTTTTATCCAGCTCTGTCCTAACTAGATATTGAATATTATTGCTTACATGATCATGGCTAATTCCAGAAATGTCTGCAAGTTTTTATTTATTTAGTAAATGTTTTAGTAACATTGAAAGCAAAGATAGTCATTTCACAGAATATCCTCTTAAAGGGCAATCTACCCTAGTTGGTAAATAAATAATGGTGAACTGACTACTTCAAACGAACAGAAACACCTTCTAACAGAAGTTAGCTTCTGTTACCTGCTCCCAGGAACACCTGATCAACTTCAAACAGAATCTAAGGGAGCGCCTATAAAATATCAGTTATCAAGTATTTTTAGAAAAGCTAATTGTCCCAGTGAAATTTTGTGTGTGGTTACTAAAAAGAGTCACATTTCATTTTTATCGACAGAATTCTGCATTATATGCTTTGTCTACAATTTGCATTTCGGTTTTGTAAATAAATAGAATACTGTCCAAAAATTACTCAGACTTATTGTCTATGGTCAAATGAAGAAAGCTATAGAGGATAAAGTCCACATCTAATGAAGTTCTCTCTCTCCCATTTCCTGTGATTCTTATACATCTCTTTCTCCACAGAAAAGTAGCCCAGACTGATTGGCTGGCTTAAAATATACAAACTTAGTGCTATTTCTTGGGTCTATTTTTACTTCACACATAAACAACTAAGTTAAAACATACTAAAAAATATTCTGAATATAATAGTTAATACTTTTAGGGAGAGCATGCGAAAATAATATATGTATACGAGAAGGACGGATTGGGAAGTGTGAGTATTTAGGCAGCAAAATCATTTTCCAAATAATTCCTATTTGTAATCAAATCTTCTGTCGCCCAATTTATTTCTAGCAGGGAAATAAGGAAACAATCATCCATTTGTGTTTTCAAAGTTGATTTATTGAGTTTTGTTGTTAATAAAAGAACATTAAATATTATATTTTCAAAATACTTGCATTCATACTTAACATATTTTAAAAATAATTTGCTTAATCACAGATTCAGAAGTGTGTCATTTTTTAAGAAAATCAAAAGATAATAGTAAACAAATATGTTAAGACAATAGTATTTTATAATTTACAACTTTTCTCTCTAAAAAATTTAATAAGGAATCATTGACAAATTATCCCCTATTTAACATTGATAATTATCACCTATTTAAAATTGTGCATTTGTGTTTTTCATGAACCAAATTTAACTTACTCTAGAAAGCAGTATTAACAACATAAACATTTAAACTAAAAAGTTCAAGCCTTAATGATCACTGATTTAGATAAATGCTATGAAGCAGGTTAAGTAAGAATTGCTTTAGATGAATACTACAGGATTTTATGAGATTGCTTATTATAATTTAAAATAATGCTACAGGAGGATAATTGTGACATATAATCTTTTTCCTAATTGAGTATATGATTATGAACATGTAATAACATGGTACAAGTAAATAATAGTTTGCAACATTTGCAAATTTAACAGGTTAACAAAGCGTATATTACAAAGGCCTGAGATTCTTGTTTATATAATTAGTGCCATTCTTTTATACTAAAATCTAGATTTGGGTAAAGTTTGTGTCTTGATTTTCAAAGGTTTTAAGATTCCATTTTTAAATTAGGAGATGCTTAACAGAAATATTACTCAAATTACTTTCCCTGATAAAATATGCACAAGTAACTGTAAATTTTGAGCATGGAAACTCCTTTTCCTTCACTATGTGATCCAAAACTTGATACAGTGAAGAAGATATAATGAAATTTTCCAGAAAAGCAAAAATAAGGCAGATAAGAGTTACCATATAGTTTGCTTATCAACATGCCTTATTTAGTGATAAATAGCTTTTTAAAAATACCATCAGAGTATGTATTTAGCTTCCACTAACTACTCAAAAGTGTTATTACTATTAGTCATTGATATAGAATAATACCTTGGTTATTTATTATTTCCTTTAATTCAAAACTTAGGTTAAGCTGTATAAATAAAAAGATGGGACATGAGAAAAGATAGCTTCTTTAACAAATGGACCTTGGTAAACTGGTTATCTACAAGCAGAACAATGAATTTAGACCCATACTTGCTCCCTGTCCTAAAATCAAATCAAAATAAATCAAAGACCTATATATAAAAACAAAACACTTAGTCTACTGGAAGATAAAATAGGTAAAACTTTGAAGACATAGGCATAGGCAAGGACTTTATGAACAGAATCTTAATTGCACAAGAAATAATACCAAGAATCAACAAATTGGATTTTATTTAATTAAAAAGATTTTGCACAGCAAGGGAAACAATCAATAGAGAAAAGAGACAACCTACAGAATGCGAATTTTCTTTTCTTTCTCTGTCTTGCTTTCTTCTTTTTTTTTTTTTTGCCATCTACTCAGGCAGAGGACTAATATTGAGAATATATAATGAACTAAAAAAATTAGATCTCTCCCAAATAAAAACCCAATAAAAATGAGCAATTGAAATGAATAGAAATTTCTCAAAAAAAAAAAAAAGGACAAATTGCCAATGGGTGAATGAAAAATTGCTTGGGATGTCTGGCCATTAGAGAAATGTAAATCAAAACAGCACTGAGATTCCATCTTACTCCAAAAAGAAAGGCTAACATCAAGAACTCAAAAAACAACAAATGCTAAATTGGTTGTAGGGAAAAAGAACTCTTCTATATTGTTAGTGGGAATACAGACCAGTATGACCACTATTGAAATTAATATAGAGATCCCTAAGAAAACTAAAAAATAGAGATTTCTTTTGACCCAGCTATACCTCTTCTGTGTATGCTCCCAAAAGACTTAAAGGCATCACCTTACAGTGATACATGCATACCCATGTTTATAGCAGCAGAGCTCATAATAACTAAATCTTAGAAACAGCCTGTATATCCATCAACATATAAATGGATAAAGAAATATATATGTATAAAATGAAAAACTACTCAGCCATAAAGAAGTATAAATTTCAGTCATTTGTAGGAAAATAGATGTACTTTGAGACCAAAACACTAGGTGAAACCAATCAGACACAAAAGGTTCAGTATCACGTGGTTTCTCTTATATGAGAAACCCAAAGTATAAATAATTTAAAGAGCAAAACAGATGACAGGAAACAGGAAAACAGACTTTGTGGAGATGGGAAGTGGATCTGTGGAGATGGGAGGGAATGGAGGGAAATGGGAAGTAAAAAGGATAAAAATGCAATATGTATATGTACTAATTCCCTATGATGAACGTATTTATCATGTATCGCAAATGTACTAATAGAAAGTTTTCTACAATATACAGAACAGTTTTTTTAAAATTCTGGAGCTTCAATGACTGGTTTTGGTTATTTTTGTTTTATTATCATATAAGTGCTGTGTATGTAATTAAACATGGTAATTTCTCATTACAGAACACTATTTTGAAATGTCTGATGGATGATTATTTAGAACTAATGCTGAATTGGAATTTAAAGAGATAAACTTATAACTATATTCACAGTAAATTAGTTGTATATGTTTTTTCCCTAATAAATTACGTCTTCTTGAAGGGGAAGAATAACTCGATGCATTGTATCTTATCTAGAATAGAGGAAAGGCTCAAATAATGTTTGGTTGAATAAATTAATAGTGAACTAACTTTGACTCTGAAATTATTTCCTTTAAAGTACATAAGAATAATTTTAAAAGGTACATAATTATTTAAATATCTCCTTAAAATCTGCAATTGTATGTTGCATTATATTTTCCAAGGTAAGTTCAACTAATGTGTTACTTAATCATAACAGATGTCGAAAAGGCCTTATTATTTTTATTTTGCAAATGAGCACGATGAAGTACTGAGAAGCAAAGTGACTTGTTGATAATAACAAACCAGTTATGTCACAGGTAGAATCCATGTCTTTTTACTTAATTCATGATTTTTTTTCTAATCACGAACGCTTTAGTTACTGGATTCATCTTTGTCATAAGGCTCTCATTTTGTATTGGTTCTACTGTCCATTTCTTTCATGTAATCTTTTCTCAACCATTTCATGCTTATTTTCTATTCTAAATTCATATATATACTTACTGAATAGAAATTAGGATTCAGTTTTTTCCTGTGTTCAGTTTTTCCTGTGTTCTTTCTGCTGCAACATCATGAAAGAGTACTATGCAATTGAATTTAAAAAAAATAGAGGTTTGCTTCAGGCAATATGGTGGAATAGATGTCCTAGTATAAAGTGAATGAATTATGCTTATGATGGGCAGGAGATGAGCCTAAGGCCCAAGGTGGGAATAAGAGTGTCTGTGCACATGCACGTGTTAAATCCAAAACCCTGGTATACAGCCAAGAACTTGCAGAGCCAATGTAATTATTAGGTGGACTTGAAAGAAACTTTGTTCCACAGAGCCAGACAAGAGAATTATGGTATTTGCCTGCCTCAGCCTTGTCTCTGAGTGAAACAAACAAGTGTGTCTTCCATCTATTTCTAGTCATAATGTGCATTCTACCTGTGTTATGGCTGATACCTAGATATCCCCCTCAAGGCTCATGCACTCATAGGTGGAGCTTTTGGGAGATGATTGGATCATGAGTGTGTGATACTGGATTAGTCTACTGATGGGTTTATAGTTGGGTGTGATGTTGGGAGGTGAAGCCTGGTGGGAAGAGGTGGTCACTGTAGGCATGGACTGGAAGGGTGCATAAATACATCCTTCCTCCTCCCTTGATGACCCTCTGCTTCCTGCATGCCTTGCCATGAGCTCTTGCTCCTCTGCCATCTTCCTCTGCTATGCCACTTTGCTAACTGACTATGGACTGAAATCTCTACAAACTTTGAGCTAAAATAAACTCCTTCTTTAATTTGTGGGTGTCAGGTATTTTGTCTCAGCAATGAGAAGGTAACTAAGACAGCTTGATTTAGAAATAACTTTCACAATACCTATATAATGGTTCTTTCTCCCTTTCTTATACTCAAGTTGAAAAATTTCATGTGATGTAACTTTGATAACATCAGTAGTCAGACAAAAGCAAACATAAATTCTCCCTGGATAGGGCCGGTGAGACAGCTCAGCAGCATAAGCGCCAGCCTGGCAAGCGTGAGATCCTGAGTTCGACCCCTGGCACCCACCAAAAAAAAAAAAAAATTCTCCCTGTACAAATGAACTTTAAACCCAGGTCTTAAAAAAGCTTCTAGAGATAAAATTCCGAGGAACATGGGCTCAAAAAGTCAAACATTCCAAGAAAAGATAAAGGAAAAAAAATAGCAACAACAACCACAAAACAAGTCAGAGTCACAAAACACCAATGAATTGGAAATATTAGCCACAGAATACACAATATGTTTTCTTACTGAGGGTCTGAAGAAGAAACAAGATATAAAAAATGGCAGAAATGAAGAACAAAAGAGAATTATCAAACTTAAAATGGTAATCATTGAACTTAGCAAGCTCAAGTAAATGGAAAACTGGAGGGCTGAGAAGTTGCAGGCTGGCATCCTGACTCAAAATCATCAGTGCAGACCCCACAGAAGAGAGAGTCAGATGGATTTGAGAATAGAATATAACAAATTTAGAAAGTCTGAGAATGAAGGCTGCCATGGGCTAAATGTGTGTGCGAGGTAAGGGCAATTGGAGACAGGGTTTATGTAGCAGCTCGAGGCTGAAGGTGGCTAGGCACCATAGTGGGAGGTTGGGAAGAGTTTCAAAGTTCTGCACTGGCCTCTCCCCAACAGTAACTGCCCCACTGACATAGAGGGCATCCCTGGGTGGACAGGGCATTAAAACACAGTAGTGCACATTATCGAATACCATGTTGCATTTAGGAGCAGAAGAGTAAATGTACATGAAACAATATGGCTGAATTTTTAAAAACCTAGGGTTCAATAAGAAAATTGAGAAAGGTATGATTTAAAGGTAATATATTTATGTAAATTAAAAATGCATACTCAAAATAAACATATATATGTTATAAAAACATACAGATAAAAAGGAACACATCAACTAGGGGGTTAGGGATAAAATAGAATAAGTAAATAAAGTCAGAAGGGGCTTCTTTGGGCCAATTATAATTATATACCATGTACTAAAGCATGTAAGAAGTATGGTTACTTGAGATTAAAATATAAAGGAAGAAAAAAACTCAATAGAGGTGTTAAAGAGCAGACTAGGAGGAAAGGAGAAAACAAGGGAGAAGAAAATATGTGTATATACATAATATATATACACACACACACAAGATAGCTAAAATAATTATACTACTAACTTCTTTTAGTTCATTGAAAAGAACGGCTTGTGCTTACATTGATCAATTTTTCATGCCTATATCTTGTAATCTGAGCAACTACTTCGAAGATAACAATATGCAATATATTAACCATTGTTAATTTCCTACTATCTTGTTTTGAAATTCTGTATATTATTTTTATTGTTTTTTGTCTCTAAAATAAAGAAAAAAGAAAAGAAACTAGAAGACAAATCTAAAAAAATTACCTTGAATGTAAGCTAGACATAAAAACTACGGGGAGAAAATGCCACACAACATGGAGAATATAGTGAGAAGATCTAGTGTAGAGTCTGAGAGAGGTAATATTCAAAGAGAGAATGGCCAAGAATATTCCATAGTTAAAAGACGTTTTCTCAAATTGAAGAAGCAGCACGTGACATGCAAGCATGATCAACAGAAAATAAGAACACCAAAGACAAAATGGACATATTAAAATAGAAAAAGCAGACTACATACTAAATAATTAAGCTGGCTGACAGCTAACCACTCAATAATAAGAATGGAAACATTAAGAACATGAAATATCTTCAAAGAGCTAGGAAGACATATGTATGAACCTAGACTTGTGCACCCAGCAAAACCATCTTTTAAGAATGAGGGCTGGATTGGGGCAGGAGGAGGAAGGGGAAAGGAAATGAGAAGATGAATTAAAATGTGTTATGCACATGTACAAACTACTCACAAGGAATACAAAGATTATGTATTACAAACACGTACTAAATAAAGAAAATGATCTGAAAAAAAGGAGACTACAAATATAAAAGGAAAAAAAAAAAAGAATGATGACGCTTAATAATCTCACTATTGGTGTTTACCCAAGAGACCTGAAATCATTTTGCTGAAGGCATCTGCACTCTTATGTTCACTGCAGTACTATACACAAGTCAAGTGATGGAACTGATCTAAATGCCCATTTACGGATGAATGTATAAAGACAACGCGATAGCTATATACAATGGAATACTACTCAGCCTTTAAAAAGAAATTAATTCTGTCATTTGCAACAACATGGATGGAATTAGAGAACGTTAGGCTAAATGAAATAAAACTAGACACAGAAAGACAAATTCCACATGATCTCATTCATCCAAAATGATCAAACTTACAGAAACAGAAAGTAGGATGGAAGCTACAGAGGCTAAAGTGTGGGAAAGATGAAGAGATGATGGTCAAAAGGCATACACTCTCAGTTAAAAGGAATAACTTTTCTTTATTGTTTTTTAAAAAATTTGAGTTCTATGGCACAGCATGGTAATTGTGGTCAACAGTACAGTATTGCATATTTCAAAACTGCTAAGAGAATATATTTCACCTGTTCTTATGACAAAAATGTTAAGTATTTGATGTGATGGAGAGGTCATCTGGCTTGATTCAATTATTACACATTGTGTTCATAACCTTAACATAATTTTTTACCCCATAAACTTATGCGATTTTAAATTTTAAAAAGTAAAAGTAATGAGGGTGAAAGTAAAGCAATTTTAATCATCAAAAACAGAATTCTGAAAAGCAGACCTTCAATATGGAGCATTCAAAGCAAATACTTCAGTAAGGCAAAACAAATGCCAGAATATATTTAACTACAATAAATTTTTTAATATTGTTTCAAAAATCAATGTTTTATTAGTACATGTAATTAACACAGAATGGTGAGGTACATGTACTTAACATATCATGATCATTTTTAATCCCTTTATCCCCACTTTCTTTCTTTTTTTCCCTCTCTCTGATCTTCTTCCCCATTTCTAAAGGTCTACCTTCTAGTTTCTTGTCATCTCTAATTTTCTTTTTTGTACTGGAAATTGAACTCAGGCCTTTGCACTTGCCAGGCAGGCACTTGTGCTGCTGAGCTATATCCCCAGCCCTATTTTAAAATCAGCTCTAATTTAAAATCCATTTCTTTAAAAAAAAAAACCTAGCTAATCAATTAATTACTCACCTTGTCTATTTACGTATTGTAACAACATTTATGTTCAATGTCAATCCTTGGTAATCTGATCTGAGAAATTTTATTACACAGTGCTATAATTAAAAAATAATATACAGGGCCGGTGAGATGGCTCAGTGGCATAAGCGCCTGCCTTGCAAGCGCGAGGGCCCAAGTTCGACTCCCGGATCCCACATACGAAAAAGGGGCTGGTGATATCGCTCAGCGGCACGGGTGCCTGTTGGCGCGCGAGGTCCTGAGGTCGACCCCCGGTACCCAAAAAAAAAAAAAAATATATATATATATACACAAATAAATCCAAGTCCAAAAAGTGAGATTTCAATAACAAATACTGCTATCTAGTTTCTTAATTTATGTAAATGGAAGAATTTAGCAAAGGGTTCATTGCAGTATTGGCATAACCTTTGTATTCTATACTAAAGGCAAGTGTTATAATCAATGGTTTCAACATTTGCTCCTATAATTAACCTAATACTAATGTCAAGGGCAGTTGTTGAGTATATAATAGGTTTTGTGTTTTCTTATACATTAAATCTTATCAGTATCTAACTTGAACATGAGAAGTGTTATATAACACAAAATTTCATTCTATTGAGCCATAGTATACAAAGAATACAGAGCACGTATGGATGATTAAATAGTGAAGTGAAGCTAAAGTGTTTAATCCACTGCAAAACTCATTTAACGCAAACATACCCTGGCAATACAGATATTATTGATATTACACTTTAAGGGAACATTTTCATCCAGTGTACTTCGTGGAAATTTAATTTCCTTCTTCTCTGAGAATTTGGAATTTGTTAGACTCTGTCCATTTCCAGCACAATTTTCCAAAAGTACATAAAAATGTACTTATATATATGAGAGAAGAATTTGAGTGACTTTTAAAAATCTCACAGTACCAAATTTATTGCTATGAAGGTACATTTACTTTAACAGGTGAAAATGACAGTAAGTAGAACCCCCCCCAAAAGCTTTTTGAATTTATCACCATGAAGTTGATTTGATGTCTATTTTTATGCCACCATCCTGTTTTGTTTCATGATAGGCTTTGTGACCAAGTACAAACTGAACCTGATCTTAGATAAAATATTAACTGAAACTCTTTAAACAAAAGAACACAGCAATTATGTTTGCAGAAATGAAAAACTAATAGAAGTGTTTAAAGCATTTAGATTCATTTTGATTGATTTCTTTTCTTCCCATTTAGCTGCCCTAAGATTTTGCTTTATATCTAAACAAAATATCAGAGTTTGGATACTGAATACCAAAAAACAATCGTGTGTAGTTCAGTTTTATAGACTTGTTTTCAATTAGTTCTAAGTCAAAATAAGTTAATAATACAATCAACAATAGCTTAATTTCCATAATTGCCAAAAATCGGCCTGGACATTTGCTGGCTCCAAATCCAAAAGGTATTAAATAATATTTCAGCCTTTTCCCTCTTTTGTAAAAAGTGGTTTTCTTCTTACCATCTTCCATAAAACGATCATACCTAAATTCCTGAAAGAAGAGAAGACAGTGTTAGTATTAAAATTTCACATGCTAGTTTTCCAGGTCTGTCTTAAAAGCTCTTTTTATTCTAATGCTGGAAAATAAAGCTTGATTATTTACAAGTCATTGATAAACTTTCAAAAAAACCAAATGCTATTTGGAAATTATTTCCCCATATCCAAGTGAAACCCCCAAACCTGTATGAGTCCTCTTCCCTTTTCATGCTCCTTCCTAAGCTCTCAGTTGCCTTTCTGTTGCTATCACAGAATACCTGAGACCATGTAATTTATGAACCAAAGATGCCTATTTTGGTTTATGTTTCGGGGAGGTCCAGGTGTATGGTGACAATGAGGGCTTTGTGCTGCTTTACCTCATGATGGAAAGTGGAAAGGCAAGTAGGTGCATTTGGAAGAGACAAAATCTGAAGAGTGGCCTTACTTTATAGTGAACCATTTTTGTGGTAATTAATCCAGTCCCAAGAGAGTGGAAACTCACAGAAAAAAAAGGAGAAAGGCCTTAATCTCTCCTAATGATCTAATCACCCCTTTTAAGGCCCTGGTCCCAACATAGTCAAAATGGCAATCACATTTCAGTGTGAGTTTTGGAGGGAAAAAACCATATTCAAACCAAGCATCTACATTGAGCTTTCCCTTTCCTTTTTTTTTTACCCACAAACTTTGAATTTGTTTTTGTTCCTCTCACTTGAGCAGAACATCAGTGTCATGAGGGAGAGACTTGTACCAACAGCCGCCAGCACTGCTACATCAAGCTTTCCAAGTATGGAGGTTGTATCTCTATTTTTGTTCCCTAAGGTGGCTCTTGACATATTGGCCTTTCATATACCAGTTTTGGGTAGGGGGCTCCAGTGGTGCTGTCACTGTTATTATGGGATGATAACTCCTAGGATCTACAGGAGCTGCCTAACAATGGATCGATAATTTGCTTTTCTCTTTAAGCCCTTCACAACCACCTATTGATGGATGAAGACTATGAGTTTAAGATTAAGTGTGTATGCTTAAATAAATATAAAGAATAAGATTCAGATAAGGCACTAGAGAGAACTTATACCACAAAATAAAATTTGCTTCTCTTTTTTTTCGAAATATACATTTTATTACTTTTGCTTTGACAGACTAGATTGAATTTTTTTAAAGAGAAAAAATAGAAATTTCAAAAACAACATAATAGGAGGGTAACAATGGTTAATACATTGAGTATTGTTATCTTTAAATTAGTTACTCAGAGCACAAGATATCAGCATTCAATTGTCCAAACAATATTAGCACAAACTTTTCTTTTCAATGAACTAAGAGAAATTAGTAGTATATCTATCTTAACTATCTTTTATATATTTTTGATATTGAAAAGAATTTCTTCTATGAAATTTCTGTTAGAGTGAACTCTCTCTGAGTTAAATCTAGGGTAGCAAGTGTTTCTGGTATATTTTCATAAATAAATTATATTACTTGCTACAGAAAATTACGAGACTGGTTATCTAAGGTGTTTGGCTTTCCATCTTAATTTTGCCACACAGGCAAAGGTCATGGCTCAACTCTCACTTGAGTTCTGTAGAGGAAACTGAGTGACCTTAATTCAGCCCATGGTGAATTAAACCATTGATTAAATTAATGCTCATGGCTAACATGAAAATAACCAAGTTATTTCCTGTAGTTGGTGCTCATTAGCATTAGATCTGCACAGCACACAACTCTGATATGAACCACATGAAGTCAAGTGCAAATAAGTAGGTCAGAGCCAACGCATTTCAGGTATGGTGAAAACTGTAACACATGAATAGATTCTGAATCTATCAAAAATGATCTAATTGTCTCACTCAATCCCAGTATTGTTAATGTCAGTGAATCATTTCCTTTAATAGCATTGGTTTTATCCTCATTTACCTAGAATAATTATTTTGTTAAATATTTGAGTTTAGAAAAGCTGCAATTTGCAAGCTCATCCAGTGATAATGGCAAAATTAATCTGGATTCTGCTGATACTATAGGTAAATCTGGGGAAACCCTCAAAAAATTCAAAAAACTATTCACTCCTACCTAATCAATAGGTTACCTAGACTTCATGAATACATATATACTTCTAAAAAGAGGAAAGAAGAGTCAAGACATGTTTTTTTTTTTTTTTCTTTTGCTCTAATTCTCATTGTTGTAAATTTCACTTGCCAATATATTTTCCCATATTGGCAAGAGCTGCCTGAATGCTTAATGTTACAATAAATTCAGCAATCAATATTTGGAAAAAAGATAATCCATAACACGGAAGCTTCATGTTGGTAATTTATATGCCAAATTAGATATTAAAACATCTGCTGTTTATCCCATATTGTTTTAAACTTTATTGTTACAAAATTTTAAAAATTCAAAACTTTACCCAGCTGTTTCTTTAGGTTCTTAAAAAAAAATCAAAATGACTTGAGAAAGTAGGTATAAATGCATGCAAAAGCTGAGGGTTATTTCTGAAGTATCCAGTGTGTCATTTAAATACTTTCTGGGGTCTCTTTTCACATAGTCCTTATTATCCCTAACAGTGTTACTATATTTATACAAAAGGCACTTTATTTGACCTATTACAGTAATATTTGAATATACATGATATGTGCTGATTTAAAATTTTAACTAAAGTGTATTTTCACTTTCAGTGTATTCATCCATCCTAGCATCCTTTTATATACTCAACTTACAGGAAGAGTTTCCTATCGGGCCACTGAAGCACTAGAGTGTTCACCATAACAAAGGTAGACACATGTCTCAGGTAGACAAAGGCAAATTCTTATGAATGAGGTTGGAGTCAGGGAAAACATCAAAGATGAGGTGACTAAGGTGATTATGATGGGGAATTTGGGGTTTCCTGGGTGGACAAATAAGAAGGAACATTTCGGGGATGGATAAATAGAGATATTTCAAGAATATAAAGATGTGGATGGAAAAGCCCTAAAGTGTAAAGGATGACCATGTCTTGTTTTGGAATGCAATATTCCAGAGCCTTGGAGCTCAGATGTTCTAAAACCATGCCCCTCTGTATTAGGAGGAAACATGTTCTGCTAAGGCTCTTCATGCTCTATGTTCTCCAAGAACAAGTATACCTATATTCAGAGTTAGTCTTCTTCATATTTTGGTCCAACTGGTATTGTTTCTTTTCTGCATTCAAGGCCTGGTTTTCATGCAAGTCTGTAGAATACACATGCTGATAGAGATGAATATGAGTCCCCATTGAGCTCCTAGGCCAGTGGTCTCAGCCACTGATGGGATTTTCCAGAATTTTCTTTTCCTCTTTTCTATAAATGTATGGTAGTTTGGCTATCTGTTATGTGAGCATCTATAGCACCTACTTACTGCTATTTTATTTTTTCAAGACCCAAACGATTTAAGGAATAAACCTATATGCCTGAGAGTGATAGGTAGATACTTAGTAAATGTTTATAGAATAAATGATGACACCTGGACAAATTATATAAAAGTGGTTTTTAACTATGTCTTTTATTCTGTCCTAGAAATTATCAGTATCCCACAACTAATTTCAAGAAAATAATGCCATGACAAAAAATTAGCTAGTTAATTTTTACATTAGCCAGGCATAAATTGGTTAGTGTTAAATCTAGTAAATAATAGAGTGTTCCTCATTTCAAGTTGGAGTTACTCTAATGATGCTAAGTATCCAAAATGTTGCAATTTTTGTTCTTCTACTGATTTACAATAAGTCACATCTTTCTGATTGCTATTAAGATTGATTTATTATGCAAAGTTTTGACATTGCTATTTTGTATTCCACACAAAAGGCTAAATTTAAACACTTTCAATTTTTAACTTTGGTTTTTAAACTGCTGAAGTTCTAAATGAAGATCTTTTCTATCATGGGGGTGGAGAGGCATGGGAATTAGTGACACAGACAGCGGTAACCTTGTAAACATTGAGTACTTGTTGATAATTTTAATGTTGATTCCACTATCATGATATAATTAGTGAACTTAAAGAATAGTGGAACAATCGCAATGAAAATAGAATGTAGAACTTCAACAAAAACTGTAAGCAAAAATAAAACTTTTAAAATTTAACATTATTTTCAGATATTAAGTCTTCATTTGCCTTATTTGTTGTCTGTCTACTTTGAGTGGAATATGTTTTAGATATTTACAAATATGGAAATAAAACTTGTGGTCTCTACAATTTTATTCAGTAATACTCTGTGTGCTATTTACTATCATCATTCATATAACGCCTCTTTTTCTGAAATGCATAGAAAGTGCATTCATTCCCCTGTAGTAAGATATTTGCTATTGCCAATAAAATAAATGCAATTTATGTTATTATATCTGGTCTGTTCTTTTATTCATTTCCAAAATTCAATAAAATTGTAATTCAGCCTAGCTACAAGACACCTAACTTAGAAACGCGGCTTAAAATGGGTCCAGATATGAGGTGCTCAAAAGCTCACAGAAGTTTCCTTTTGAAAAAAGGCACTGCATATACGAAGACTGCTACAGCAACATCACTTCATGAGAGGATGGCAGAATATGACTGCGCTCAATCTGCATGCAGGTGGTGAGTCTCTGAAGTGGTATTAAGGGATGAACCAGGGTGGATTAATTTCCAGTCTTTGATATTCATTAACTCTAGCTTCAGAAAAAAAAAAAAAAACAAGGAGATGACACAATAACCCTCAGAGTTTTATCCATGAGCAGCAGCTTTACAATCTCAAGTTCATAATGGCATACTAATTGATCAAGAAGGGGCACATACTTTCAGTGAAAAAGTACTTGGACTTAACTATAGCAACAATGGTATTTGACTTTGGGAGAATCAATTCCACTTTGAAAACACCTAGCAAAGTAATTACTTATTTTCTGTGCCATCTGTCAATGGTTACATCCCAAACAAAATTTGGTGCTAAAAGTATTGCTGGTCAAGAAAAAATTACCATTTTATTTGACTCGAATAGTGTTCAACTTATCACTGTATTTCTATTTACAGATACAAAACCTTTCAAGATGGATTCTTAGAAAATACTTCAGAAAAGAGGAAAACTTTAGCCTGGCATGGTGGCACACACTTGCATTCTGAACATTCTGAGAGGCTGAGGCAGGAGGATCCCAAATTTAAAACCAGTCTGGGAAATTTAGCAACTTAGTAAGACCCTGTCTCAAAAAAGTGTGGGGAATGTAGCTCAGTGCAAAGGGCCTGGGATCACTCACCTGTGATGTGAGTGATGTATTGCCAAACAACAACAAAAACACATGAAAACTTTCTGATCAGAAGGAAGAATAGAAGTTATCAAATCTCTTCTGGAATGAAGTGGCAAGAGGAAAAGAGTGATTATAAAGAAGAGGAATGTGCTGGCCACGTCTAAGAATTAGCAATGAACAATAATTGAATTGATGCTTATTTACCTCTGGAGCTTCAAAGACTTCAGGGTCACTGTGTATGGCTGGAGGAAAGAGGGCTACCAAGTCTCCCTTTCGCAGACAGCAGTCACCAGTCTCTGAACTGAGAATAAAGTCCTCTTCAACAAAACGAATAGTGCTTGAATACGAGGACAGTCGAAGAGCCTCGAAAATGATGCTTTCTGAAGGAAACAAACAGTAACTTACTGAAATATGACTGCTTCTGAAAAGTGCCCTCAACTGGGCATTAAAGCTCATTACCAATAGCCTTAATTGAAAAGAAAACCATTTCTTATCACATCCACTGAGCCCCATGGTGGCTGTGGGTGGCAAGGTAAGGATGGGGTAGCCTGACCCCAACACACCTTGGGAGCATTTCACAGGTAGGAAGCAGCAATGCTATGTTTGGGAGAGAACGCCACTGATTAGGATTTTTATAACAAGATGATCTGCAAGAGAGAAATGCTGTGTTAAGGGTACACCTATTGGAAAGTAAAATTACATCCCACTTACAGCTCACTGCTGGTGGATTATTTCAGCAGCCTTCAGACAGGCTCAGCCATTTAATAACCATTTAGGCAGTTAATAGTAAAGTAATTGTAGTAGTGCTTTCTGAGACAGCTCAGCATTTAATTTCTTTTATGCTAGCTGTAAATAAAATGTGAGTCAGCATTTGCTGGAAAAATTTCAAAAGAAAAATACTTATATAGGGTTTAGAAAAAAAACTGTATTTTCTGCAGCATCCAGGGAGAATAATAGCTACCATCATATCCTAGAAGATTCCAGAAGCTGAATGTCCTTGCTTTCCCAGTGGCCTTCACCTTTTGCTCCTAGCACGACAGATTTTATGGCTAATTTCCGGCAATTTATCCTGGCAGTTTGAGGAGGAATTCCTTTGGGAATAATATGCATAATTTGCATAAATCATTCTGATAGCATGCATATCAGCATGTAGCTCCTGTCTAGGTCTGCATCTCTCCCTTCATAATCAAAACTGACTATGTTTCCACCAGCGTGAATGGGTCTTAGAATACAAAGCTTGATTCTTTCTAATCAGCAATGTGAAAAAGAGCTCCAAATGGAGCTTTTTCCCTCTCCCTCTTATATGGTAATAAAATAGTTTTGTTTATGACTTGCAATTTAAAAATCACACACACACACACACACACACAGGCCCAGATTCACAGTGTTCACCAAAACTCTGACACACCGAGTACCCAATTATTATATTATTAAAGACAGGCCTATCAGTGAAAGCTCGCATCCCAACCAAAAATAAAAATAAATGTTTTTTCAGTAAATTTTAAACCTATGCACAGCTTGCGTAGGGATATGAAGTTGCTTTGGGTGCCTTCTCCCAGGAGGTTTTTCCTTAAGCATGCATTTGTCTAAAGAAATGAGGCTGCGGTCAGCTCTGTGTGGGCAGTGTGGTGATTCAATGTGACGTACAGTGAGGCTGTGCATATTCTTTTGGACTGCCTTCGTTATTATAATCAGGCAGAGTCAAATCGGTTTGCTGGTGATGAGGCCAGAAAAGAACTTTGGTTTTGGAACATGGACTCTACTGCAGATAGCCACAAGGCACCTGACATGACAGATTTTAGTTGGCAGGACACCAACAACCAACATTTCTATGGTGAAAAGCAAGTCTCAGCTTCCCATGTACTGCTGCTGGCCCTGGTGGCCCAACAATAGCACTGCATCATTTTAGCTTGTGGTACAAAATGGTAGATGACATATGTAGCAGAGCTGTTCACCCAACAAGTCCAGTAGGGGTGTGGGAAGAAGAAATACAAAAGCAAAATAATGGTGAGGTGGCTGCTGTGACAGGCCAAACATTTAACAGTCTGAATAACATGGTCACATCCCATTGGCCCGTTTGCTCTTGGGAAGCATGGCAGCTTGCGCCCACCACAGTATCACAAATGACAATTGGGCAAGCATATCTTATGCAGAAGTTAATCACAATAATGGAGCTCAAAGTGTGGCTCAGCAGTCATATCGTAAGTGACAAATCTGTTTTACTTTCCAGTACCAGTTATGTGTGCAAGACGAGATTGGCTCTAGCTCTGAGCGATCATGCCGATAATCATTAGACGACAAAAGTAATGAGTTTCGTTATTATTAACAATGGAGAGTTGAGCTTATAGTATGCTGCAGTACAACATACAGACTCAAAAACCAGCAGCTTTCTGCCCACCCTCACTATAAATACAAGCAGAGCTATACATTGAGAAGAATGACAACTACACAAAAAAATTAAAAAAAAAAATAAAAAATTGCAGCCTCTACTTGTAGTTGTCATAGTTGAGCAGACACCAGCCAGTGCCACTGACAGACCAGCTGGGCCCTGGGAGGACGTCCATGCTACACCAGGAGGTACAGTAAATTATCCTGTATGGTAGAGCAACATCTGTTTCTGTGCTAGTGCCGAACAAACAAGGCAATTTAAAACATACCAAGGGATAACCAAGCAACAAATGAACATGACCCTCATTTTTTTCCCCTTCTCACACACGAAGTGCTAAACTTCATTGTGCAAGCATTTCATGAAAGAGAAGCCAGGTTTTTATTTGATAAGGTGTTGTCAGAGAGATTTTACATATTTCCAAAATGGAAAGAAAAAGCTTATAGTATTGTTATTCTTAGAATCATCCCCTTTCTATCTTCATTTCTTTTATACCAAAGCTAGCACTCAGTTCTCAATTTGCTCTAGAATTAAAAAAAACTTTCCATACACTTATAAATATTCAGTCTTTAAACCTAATTTGCTATACTTAGTTCACATGCCTTCAAGCATTTGTCTTCCAATTTCCACTGAATAAATGCGTACTAATGAGAACTAGAGCAAGCTGCTGAGGCAAAGCTGGGTGACTTGGGTCTGGCCTGCCACCAGCTTGTGATAGGCGGGCAAATTGAGTTAAAATGAAAAGTCTTGTCAGCTGAAATTCAACATGGTAGCCAAAGAGCAAGCTGTCAATCATCCAGCCAAAACAAGGGACTGCAGGTAATAAAAGGTCATTGTGAATCATTAGTGCATTGGCTTTCATATGGAAGTTAATTTTAATTAAACATGATCTCTATCTGTAAATGTTTTATATAACTTATTGTGCATAATGAATTGTTAATTTATACCAACATTTAGCAGGTAGTAGGACCCTTTAATTATTAGAATGCATTGTAGAAAAATGGCTATCAAGAATGCAAATATTTTGGGGATAAAATTTACACCAGGCACTACAAGGTGCCAACAATCACAACTGTGACTAAGACTGCCTGTGTTGTATTATGAACTGAGTTTTATTGACTAGTATCCATAAGGTAACTGGATTTCAAAATCCCGCACTGAACTCACAATTCTGAACCTCTATTACCTTCTTCATCTGCCTAAGGTAGACGTGTTTCTCTTTTCAGAATATAAAACTATTCTGATTAAACAAAGAACTGGGGAATGTCTATATAGATGTTTTACAATACAACTGGAAGAAAATGGTAAATGAAAGGAAATGCTGGTAGAAAAAGGCACACACATTCTCTCTTTAGATCTCTGATCTTGATTCTGGCTGCAATAATTGACAGATGATTCTCATTTGCAGATTTAAAGTGCTAAAGCAGAACATGGCAATCAATAATGCATATTACAAGCAAACACAAGCACATCCAGTTTCTTCTTCACACTTAAGCCATGTCTGTGTATGTGGAATGAATGCACTGTGACATGGCCAGGCTGTTAATTTGGGTCATCTTAATGATTGGTGCAGGCTGGCATGCCTTCTGATTAGCCATGGTGATCAGGGATGGCTGAAGTAAAATGAACAGCAGGCCTTGCCACAGTCACTTGGGCTGAACACTTGGGGGGAAGAGAAAGGAGAAAGGGGAAGAAGAGAATGGAGATGAAGATGGTGAGATCTGGAAGGTATGATGAAATGCAGTGAGGGTGACTAAATATATGTGTGTATGTTTTTACATAACTATCTGCTAAACAGATGAAAAGGTATATAAGAAACTGTGATAATCATTTAATTTATAGCAAAACCACAATTTTTTTGGTTCAACAATTATATATTCGAATAAAGTTAAAAATAAATCTGGATTATTACAAATTTCTATCTTCACAGTACATTGCAGACACAGGCTTTAGCTTACTGCTAAAGTATGTAAACATAAATTCAACAGTCATATAGTCAACAAACATTTGTTAAGGCTCTGTTTTGCTCAGAACACTGGGCCAGTCCTGCTGCTGAGAAAAGGGAATACAACAGATGGATGTGACCTTCACACACGCAGCAATCTAGGTAGTTCAAAGTCAGAAGGTACATATGAACAAGAATGTTCCCAAGAGCCTACAGCAGATATTGTACAATTTCTTTTTTAACTGATGAACAAAAATTGTATATACTTATGGTATACATACTGTTGTGAAATATATATAGTATATATATATATATATATATATATATATATATATATATACATATTATAGAATGGCTCAATTAGTTTAATTAACAGATGTATTACCTCACATATTTATCAATTATTTGTGATGAGAACTACTAAAATCTATTTTCTAAACAATTTGATGTTGCATAATTTCATACAGGATAACTCCAATGATGGCATTCTGAAGCCCAATTTTAGTAGAATATTATTTTTCAGATGGTGGTGAAATTTCCTTCCCTTTAATTTTCACCCTTTATATAACAGACAGGCAAAAATTCTGGTATCTTTTCCATATAACAGACCTTTAAAAATACATAAAATCATGCTATTTTCTAATCGTGTCAGAAATGATATGGTAGTCAGTCTTTTGATATGCTAGATGAAATCAGTTAGTTAACATGCCTCTTAAAATGTGGCAGAATTAGGTGTACTATTTCAGTTGGAAAACTGCAGAGGAACTCTCATTTTCTGTGTACCTGACACTATACATCTATAGATGCTTCTTGGGAGTAGATGAGAAAAATATTTTTGAAATACTATCTCCACTGATTTGTTTTAAACTGATATCCCAGAGGCTATCAGTAGTCCTGGCTATGCACTAGAGTCACCTGGGATTGTCAGAAAAAATAAATGCTCCATCTGAGCCCAACAGAATCAGAACTACTACCTTAACTTAAAATCTTTAAATCAGTGGTTTTGAACCTTGACCACAAATTGGAATTTCCTGGGGAGCTTTTGAAACCATCAGCCTTCAGTCCAAAATAATGAAATCAGAATCTCTGTGGCCAGGACCAGGGATAACTGGTTTTTTTTTTTTTTTTTTTGTGGGTACCGGGGGGACGACCTCAGGACCTCGCGCGCCAACAGGCACCCGTGCCACTGAGCGATATCACCGGCCCCTTTTTCGTATGTGGGATCCGGGAGTCGAACTCGGGCCTTCGCGCTTGCAAGGCAGGCGCTTAAGCCGCTGAGCCGTCTCACCGGCCCTGGTTTTTTGTTTTGTTTTGTTTTGTTTTGTTTTGTTTTAAGGTCTCCAGAGGATTCCAATGAGCAATCAAGGCAGATAACTATTGCTTTAAGCTAGTTTCTACTATGCTATAAGTCTCTTCATCTTTTCCAGTTGATTTTCATACCTAACTACAATAATCTGCTACTTTATTTTGCATTAAAGTTCCCATTCAGTCCTTTCAGGTTCTGTTTCCATCATTCATTATCCCATCAAATCCCTTTAGCTTTGTTTATCAAATGAGAATTTGATAAATATTCAACTCTGTATTTTTCACTTTTTTACTGATGTTTCCTTATATTATATATAAGAATCTCAAATGCCTACATGCGTGGGTTTCTAATGTACCCTTTCATGGAAAATGCCCTTTCCCCCTTCTCCAGTTAGAAGTTCCTAACATGAAGTAGAATTTATGCCTCCTCTATCTTAGAGAGAATTTTGGTAAACTTCAGAACTGTCTGAATTATGTAAACTTTTTAATTTTTCAAGTATACAATTATTTTATAACATTGAACTTTTTCAAAATAATGCCCACAATTATGACAAACATAACAGTAGATATAAGATAAAGGAAATTATGTGAGGGGTGTATGGGAATTCTCTCTACTATTTTTGTATATTTGCCATAAATCTAAAACTATTCTAAAATTAAGTGTTTATTTTTATTAGAAAACATACCCTCAAGATTCTAATGTGAACTCTAACCCTATCCTCACATTCACATGCTGCTACAATTGAGAATCAGTGATACATATCTTGCAAAAAGTAGTAGCCAAACTCTCTGATACATTTCTAGAGCCATTCTGCCAGAGGTAACAGCGGTTATGGTCAAGCACTGGTCAGGCAGACCTGGCATCACTGTCTGGGTCTACCTTATACTATCTAATCGTAAGACTTAGGGTGATTAGCTAATCTTTCTCCAGCTTGTTATTCAATCATTAAAGTAAAATAATGATACCTAAGAATAAAATACACTAAGATACATAAAGCACTTAACATAATGTTTGACACATAGTGAATAATTATTAAAGTTACCAGGCTGGGGAATGTGACTCAGTGGTACAGCACAAGGCCCTCTGGGTCCAGTCTTTAGCACTACCGTAAAACAAAACAATATTACCACCTATAATGTCTTAGCCTGGAGTTAAAAATTCAGGTTCACTGTATCCTGATCTGACCCGCATTTCCTGATCTTGTCTATGTGCCTATTATTGCTGGCTTTGTAGAATCAAGACGTAGAGGGTTCTTTTCCCTTTTCAGATGGGACAATGAAAAAAGATTCCAACTACTCTCAAATCAAACAGATCTGAAGAGAAGGATGTGGGTATGATCAGAAAACACAAGTGAAAATCCTGCTTCTCTTCTTTATCATGTCCATTCCCACTGGTGAGTTATTTGGCACCTGAGAATTTTCTCATCTGTAAAAATATAGACAAAATAATAGCAGCCACAGTTGCTCAGAGTATCTTAGGGAAGATCACATGAAATAATATAAGTAAATAAATTTGCTTTGAAATATTGAAATAATTAATATGTTTAACATGGACTATATCTAAAGATTACTGTTTGTTGTTATTAATGGACCTTTATATTTTCCAACTGATCCTTCTTTCTGGATCTCCCATACAACCAACTGGTCACAAGCAATGGGCTAAAAATATTTAATAGAATTTTGGTGAACACTGCAAGCTTATAATTCTAGAATTATAATTTATGGCCTTTGTCTTTAAAAAAAAAGTATTACAGGCCGGTGAGATGGATCAGCGGCATAAGCGCCTGCCTAGCAAGCGTGACGGCCCGAGTTCGACTTCTGGAACCCACATACGAAAAAAGGGGCCGGTGATATCGCTCAGCGGCATGGGTGACTGCTGGCGCGCGAGGTCCTGAGTTTGACCCCCGGTACCTACAAAAAAAAAAAACAAAAAAAAAAAACAGGTTTTTACAGATTTTGCCCAGCTCTAGTTTCATGGGACTTTCTAGTATTCCAATATGCCTCAACTGGACTGTTTGTAACTCTCCTCTATTTCAGAATGTTTAATTGAACCAATTTGATAACTACGATTTACTTGAGCAGGTTCAGGAGTTATAATCTACTTTGGCTTATGTTCTTATCAGAATTATGTTTGCTTTTTTCGTGGGTGATGCAGAGAAACAGCATCCCTGTGGGAGATGGCAGACTTACATATGATGCCAGCTTGGATCACAGATAACTGAAAAGGAAGAGAACAATATAAACTTCACAGGGATATCACAGAAGTTAAATATTTTGATGATAACAATAGGTAGTAGTTATTGAGTCTATACTGTGTGCCATATTGTTTATATATATTATTCAGGTAAGCTGTAATAAGCAGTATTCATCAAGATTATTTGAGATCAATCTGTAAAATTTTAATTTTGAGAGCTTCACTATCCTTTTATTAACATCTTTCTTCTCTCTGGGTCATCTTTTTTCCTTTTCTTTGCCTTATACTGTATTTTAAACCTGAAGTTCTAAATCCTACCTCCACTTCAGCTTTTTCTTTCTGAAAAAAACTGAAAAATTCTCACTTTTCTCACAGAGTTTCTTAAACTTCTATTCCATCAGCAGTTTTTCCTATTGAGATTTTGACAAGTAACAGTGATCTGAACCACGTTGTATTTACATTATTTTAAATTTTACTTAAATTTAGTTGTAGAGCTATTTACTAAATATTAATCATACAAGATTATAGTGAGGTTATCATAAGAATCTTTAATAAGATATATAAATATAAAGGTAAAAGCCTGTATTTTCTTTGTCTAAGAGAAAAGAGTAGAATCATTTTAAAGAGAATCTCAAAAGCATTGGAGAAAAGCACAAACTAGCCTCTGTTGCTATTTTAAATTACTTAAAGGATTTTTAAAAATTATTTAAACAGCCTATGGCATTCTAACTGCCTTTCTCAACAGTGCTTTATAAAGTATGCTGACGTGCAAAATCTCTGTTAAAAGACAAATCTCTTTTGTTGTACTACTGTCAAAATATATTTCTTGGTTAAAAAAATGCAGCATTCATTTAATTATGGAATATTTTTTCTTATGATAAAAATTTTGATACTCTTTAAATAAAAATGATATTTAAAATACATAGAATCTTTCCTTAAGGAGACAAAAAGGATGCACGCATACACTCATACCACGTGATGCACTGTTCAGTTGTTTCATCTTGCCTTTGTGCTTACAGTTAATGTTCTTTTGATATAGGGAAACACTATAATTGAGGCACAACTAATTGCAGAAGTTATCTATTATGCAACTTATTGAAAACTTTGTCCTAATTTGATTAAACCTATCTCATAAAAGAAAAAGAAATACACACTGTTTTCCAGAAGATAATCAGCGTCATCATTTTAAATGCCCATAAAAACAACACTGGCCTCTACTGGTGACCGAGGTCATGATAAGTCTTGCTGGCAGCTGAAGGCATGGCCTTAGCAGGTGGATCTCAACCCACTTGGGATTTTTATTGTTGTTACTCATTGGTTGATGATAGGAGAGCTATAAATTTAAGAATGCGCCAAGGATGACAGTCCATAGGTTCAGCTTATGGATTTCAATGAACTCAAATTACTGCCCTAGAATTTGCCATTTCTTCTGCTCAAGGATATTCAAACATTTATACTTTAATACCACACTTTAAAAATGATTTTTTCTTTCAATGACAAGGAGTTGTAAGGAGAGTTGATGAATGTCAAATAACCTTGAGAAATAATAATGTACAAAATATAAACATATATTCCTTGATATTTATTTGCATTACTTTTCAGTATACATCATCTTATTCATAAAATACAATGGAAATGATGTGGCTATATGGAGAATGCCATTTATGTCTTCATAGAAACTATCCAGAAAATATAATTTATCAAAGTAGAGGCAACTACACAAAATTTGTGACAGATTTTGTGTATTTGCTCCTTGAAAATTCTGCAAGGAAAAATAAAATAAGGTTTGTGATATAATCCTGTTAAGATTATTTTCTTTTCCAAGGAAATACAAGATTGCTTTGATAATACATATGACACCAAACAACAAGGTGACATTTTTCCTAACCTTGGCCAGTACAGGGCACACTTTCTGCTATTGTCTCTAATTGGTCTTAGCCTGTTCAGTGAGCGCAACCTCTACAACACGGGCCCTTCTTCTCAATTCCAACTAGTGGTCAGCCATGACCAAGACCAGGAAGACCTTTGTTCTCAGATGTTGCAATCAAAAAACCTAGAATGTATTTAAAAGATAAGAAATTGGGGCCAACGCAGGGTAAAATACTAGCCTAGATTGTCAAGGAGGGAGCTAAAAGAGATATATAAGCATTTTTTCCCTACATTTGCTTAAAGGAACTAGGAATATTCTATCCTAAAAAGTACTACAGGATGAAATGTAAATACAGAGGGAATAGAGGATAACTCATTGATGTAGCATTTAACTTAATGGTACATAATGAAAAGCCATCCCAAAACCAGAAAAGCTGAATGCAATCTGCTGCAATCAGCAGCTCATGTTACAGATGTACAGGTCTATGTAGAATTTTTTTTAAAATGTTGGTCCTGGGCTGGTGAGATGGCTCAGCAGCGTACACACCTGCCTGGCAAGTGCAAGGGCCAGAGTTCAACTCCCGGAACCCACATACGAAAAAAGGGCCAGTGATATCGCTCAGCGGCACAGGTGCCTGCTGGTGAAGGAGGTCCTGAGGTCGACCCCCGGTAGGCACAAAAGAAAAAAATGTTGGTCCTTTTAACCTTAAAAGTATTTGAAATAGTGAACATGGATATCTCATGAGTTGGTGAATATTTTATAAAATGTCAATATTATACATGGAGCAGTTTGAAGTTGACATTTTTTCTCCCTTCCTCCCTTCTTTCTTCCTTTCCTTCTTGAGTGCATTCAAATCATGAATTTCCAGTGGGAAGCATTTTTACTACATTTCTGAGAACCATATACTCCAAGCTACACAGAACATACTAATCTCTGCCTAAAAATATAGACAGCATTTTAAGGAAGAATGAATACATTTTGCACACAAGTTGCCTCTCTGAAATACTTTGCTTTTCAATCCTCAAATTCTTTGCTTGTCAAGATAGTGCAGCAATGTTTGGAAAGCATTAGCACACCAACAGATGCTCAGAATCAAATGACTTAATAGGCATAAACTATTTTTTTTTCAAATAATTGCAAAGCTTTGGTTTAGCCTTTTGCATACCTTGCATAGTTAATTACCTAGGCCTTAATGCTTACATGCAGTGAGAGTATCTACAGCTATAAACTACATAATTTATAATTGATGTAAATGGGTGTTATTATGTCAATTAGGCAGCTGTGTCCTCCACCTCTTGGTAAACAGCTAAGAGTGATAAACTGAGTTTGCAAAGAGGCACCTTCTTTTCTTCACAACAGATAAAAATAAATTACCTAGGCAGACCAGGCTGTCCAATTGTTCTCTGGTGAGGTGGATGGAAAATCCAGACCCTTTCTTTTGACCTGTTGACTGTAGCAAATGGCCAATTTCGTCATGCAGTGCTTCCATAGCTTCTGGGTGCCGGAGAACATAATACAGTGCCCAGAACATAACTGGAATACTGTTCGCGATAGAGGCCCAGAGAAGGGCAAAATGATGTGCTGGGAGAAAATAAGTGAAAAGGAAGATTAATAGCGTTTATTACACTGATTAGATTTGCAGTGTGCTAATTAAAAGATGTTAGGACACAGACCCAGCCAAGGATCAGTGCATGCTAATGAGAACCAATAGGCTTCTGAAGTCTAATTTTCTGCTTAATGAGAATAGTTTAAAATGTAATGTGTATGGGGGGCAGAAAAGTGGGGGATGAGATAAGAGGAGTAATGCTGCTTAGTTATACTCTTTCTCATTATCATCATTAAGTATCTTGTTTTACCACCTCAGCAAAAAAAAAAAAAAATCAATTATCAGAGAGGATTTTTTCAGAGTAAAACATTTTATCATTAGCCAATTAGAAATGGCATAAAAAATTTCAAGGTCACCATTTTGTCTTTTTATTTCAAAGGTCTACTGTAAACTATTTTATTTTAAGCAAGTAATAATTCAGAAGTTTCTTACCTCCTATATCAAGATCCTTGAGTCCATAGTATTTCTCCAGAATATCTTGCCTCTTCTGAACAACTTCTGAGCTTCCTGGTAGCTTAGCTAATTCCTTGGGTGTCATGCATTTTATAAGCTTCTCCCGTAGAGATTTGACATTTCGTAGAAGCTCAATGGGTATGTCAGACATCAAATATGGGAACTTGTCATCAAATTTCAACATATTATCTCTTAGCTCACTGATAAATTTTTTTCTGTCACCAGTAGGAACTTTTCCATACATTGTTGTAAATGTGATCTCAAAAAATATTGAGCAGCAAAACGTTAACATTTGTGCTACGTTCCAATTTGTGGTTTTTAATAGCTGGGACTCAAATATTTGTCTTATATCTTGTAACATGTTTTCCAGGATTATGTCCAGTGATTTGCCTTGCAAAAATTGATAGGCACCGTGAAGTTCATGGTTCAGGTCGTCATAGTTTTCTATGATGTTGATGGAGAATACTTTCACTGATAATTTTTGAGAAAGTCTTTGAAAACTTAATTTTTTGTGATATTTAGTCAATAACTGGTACTGGAAAGGGTCTAGAATAAATGTTATGTACTTGCCTAAAAAAGAAAGAATATGAGTTTATTTGAGTTGCAAAGCAAAAATATACATACCTTAAATTTGCATTTTTTTGAGACACAGTCTTCCTGTGAGGTCCAGGCTGACCTTGAACTCTCATCCTTTTGCCTCAGCCTCCCAAGTGTGTACCACCAAGCCTAGCTTAAAATATTTTAATCAGAATTAGAAAAACTCCATTAACTAAGACACAAAGTTTAATAATAATCCATTTCATTCAAAGGTCCACTACATGTTTCACTTGAACATAGAAGATGGTGTAAAAAGCTCTAGAAGCTTGAAGTTAAATATACTAAAGTTCCAAATGACTTTTTATATGATAGTTTACACTCACAATTTTAATTTTAATTAAACTACTCAAGCATTTTAAATATCCTTTAAATATTTTCATGATGCATTTATGTAAACATTTCGTATTTTCTCCCAGAAAACAATAAAAATTGGTAAGATGCCATGACAATGCTCTTCATTTATACTTGATAAAGAGCTTTAATATATTTGGTGTCATCTTAGCTTTGGTCAAATATAATAATTTTAACTCAGGTAAATGACAATGCTCTTACAAATTAGTAAATATCCAGTTCACAAGTAATATCTAATTCAAAACTACAAAAATAAATCACAAATTCCAGCATTTCATTTTTATGGATGAGAAATTAGTGATTCAAGGAGACTCAGGAACATATTAAACTGAGTCAGGAACATATTCACATGCTGAATTGTAACTTACACAGGATTTTAATCTAGAACCCATCAGTTCATCCATTCATTCATGGATTTATTGAACAGGGACTGCAATTCACACATTTAGTTGGATCCCTTTTTTCTTGGGATATGAAGATGAAGAAATCACTGGATCATTATGAATAGTGACACAGCATAGGATAGACAAAACAGAAGGTATGCAGAAATGGAATTGCCTTTAGCCTACCTCAAGTTGTCAGAAAGCATTCCTTGAGATAATGACTTTTATCTTTTCTATATACCACTGTTGCCAAAACTTATCTTATTAAACTTGGGATGCTTGTTGAAAATACATATCCCTCCAGGATTCTGATTCATAATGCTTGAGGGTAAAGCTTACAAGTCTCTATTATTGACAAGATCCTCAAGTGAGTATCAGCAGGAGGCACCCTTGAGGAATGCAATTATACTATGTCTATCTCTCCAAACTGGCAAGGCCCTTGGAGAGTTCTGAGCTCAAGCCAGGCATTCACCAGTTAAGAAAGCTGAGGAAAGTAGATAAAGAACATTCAAAACAAAGCTTGGACAAGAAGCTTCTCCCCTATGCTTTTCTTCACACAATGCTGGTTTCTTCTCGTTGGAGTGCTGTTTTAATTCCTTGTGATTAGAAATATTATGCAGATAGTACCCAGTAATAGCATTTAATAAGTCTTTCCTTTCCAAAAACACGTAGGAAGTTTAGATGATCCTAAAAACTTCACCCCTTTCTCTCTCTCTCTCTCTCTCTCTCTCTGTCTTTTTTGTTGGAGTACATTTCATTTGTTATATATGGTAACTCAAATGGCATCAGAAAAATTCAATTTGTCATAATTTATTTAGGATAAAGTTTTTAAATAATTTTCAACCAACTCCTAGAAATAGGATAAATGTATTTTCGTTTTAGACCTTGAAAATATGGTTAAAGTTTTTAATGTAAATATATTGTGGTTTATTTTTGAAAAATGAATATGACTTGAATTTTCTTCACTCCATTTTCTCTTGATTCATTTAATTATGCAAGCCAATCTAGGAATGAAGGTAAGGCTGAAAGAGCTACTCTTTCTCATCTGACACCAAAGAATGTCTTCTACAAAGTAAACTGGATATTTACTTTATCTATCTATCTATCTATCTATCTATCTATCTATCTATCTATCTTGGGGAGAAAAAAACGGACTCAACTGGATTTGGACATACTTTGTGACACCTGCTTTATCATCACAGTTTAACTAAATAAAATCGTTAACATCTGCCTGACAAATAATTGGGGGAAAAAGTAAATTCTCTTATTTCTCAGAAGGTATAATTTTAGGCAAAGCTGTATATTTTCACAGGTGGTGAGTCATACTTTTCTACTTTCATTAAATGAAAGGATTTTGCTAAATATTTCTAGGGTTATTTTGAATGATTCCCTAAAACTCAGAGAGTTAAAAACTATTTAACTATAAAACACACAATCTTTACAGAATATTGTGAAAAATTTCCTACCAATTTTCTATATTCAACTAAATCTAAGTGGGAATCTATTCAGACTTGACAGCACCTGCTACCTGTTCTTGGGCTCTTGAGGTAGAGCCTGGATGTACGCTAGTTTGTGTTTTCTCTATAATTCACTAGAAATATATACATCTCTGCCTCTCCTTCTCCTTCTCTTCTTCTTCCTTCCATACAAAGGAAATGTGAAGTTCGTTTCAAAGAAAAGAAACACATGTTGAATGTGGGAAAAACTGTTGCAGGTTTACCAGTTATCAATATATTTCTTAAAAGCAGTTGTTTTTCTAGGGTTTTTAAAAATCATTACTGATTAATTTTGAGCTATTTGCAGATAAAATTCTCAATTCTCATCCTTCTCAGGCTCTTTTCACTCTAGGATTTGTATTTTCTCTTTCTTGTTCTTATTTTAATTTTCTTCAACATCAAGACACCGCATTTTACCCTCTTTCTTTCTGATTGAGATGTGGATTGCTTTAGAAGTATATGTTTTGATTTTCCAGATTTTACTTTTCAAGTGGGTTTGGAAGTACTAATAACCCTGGAGATGTTAGCTGGCTTTCCAACTTTTAATCTTCAGTATAAACAATTTAAGCTAAGTTTTCCAAAATTAATATTAATTTAAACCATCTGTCCACCATCTGCTAATGTGAGATGCAAAATCAGTTTCTTTGTGATCTTAATCAGACAGTTAAGGAAAACACATATACATTCATAAAAGGAATTTAAATTTTCTAACAAAGGAAATCTTCTGAAAAGTTATGTTTTAGGCTATGTATTCTTGGAGTAAAATTAACTTTTGCTTCAGTGTGACTTTATGTAAAAGACTGCCATGAATGAATAGGCACGTGGCCTAGTTCACAAAGATCACCAAGTAGAAACAGTATCTTTTGCCATGTTTTCAGAAGAAAAGAGAATACTGTCAGCAGTTAGTACCTAATATTGATTTAAAGAACTTTAGAGTTTGCATTTGTCTAAAACACAGATGTCAAAATGGGGCCCAGGTCCGCAAAAATACAATATAAAATCATTCCTGTGAACAGCAAATTTGAAAAGGGGTAAAAATTTTAATGCCTTTCTTTTCAATTATTTTATTCTCTTCCTTTTTAGGGAGCTAAACTAAAAGACCTTGTAAGATATTAACTCTAGCATTTCTGTATACTCTGTACATGTTCATTTACTAACTCAATAGTCTTTTCCCTTCCATCAGAATTGTTTTTTTAGGAAAGCATGGTTCAAAGCATATTGATGAATGTATTTTTAAAAAAATCTAGCTAGTAACCCTGATGTCTTACACACAAGAAGTTTGACATCTGAATCATTAGAAATTAATTTTGGTGTTTGTATGTCTGATATTTGATGCTATATCGGGACCTAGCCATGGAAATTCAGGACAACTATTTGCTGGGGGTAGAAATGCCTAGCCAACAAATATGAGACAAAGTTTAATCTTAAAGAATTTTTCCATAATTATAAGCTTTCAATTTCTGTGTTAAAAAAATCTCACCCTGAAAGTATTGGTTGTATGAATGGAATATGAGCCAACTTTTTATTTTATGAGGATGACCACTTTTACATAGTCCCCTTCTTATTAGGGAGATTTCCCTAGCTGTTGACAATGATGTACAGTGGAACTTCGCTGGGGTGACAACTAAGGAAAATGATTCCACTGAACCACCACACAAAACCAATTAGAGAACTATTTTCTGAGACAGGTCACGAATTTATGTAGTTTCTCATGAAAAGATGTATCTTTTAATTTCTTTATTAAGATGGCATTCATGTCCCTTGAGACTTTTTAGGATGACAATCATTTGCTCATCCTGCAAGAATATACACTAGCTGAAATCATGTTATGGGACAAGGTTGGAAGACTTTGTTCTTCATTTTCTAAATGAGCTACTTTGGAATCTGATCATTGGAACCATGTACATTAACAGGATTTCTTGACAGGAATTTATTCAAACTCTAGTAAGAAGTGAAAGGAAAGCAGTAGTACTTATTCAATTGTGTTTGTCTACTATTGAGTTCAAATATGCAACCACGGTTAAATTATTTAGACATTAGAGATTCAGCAAGCTTCTCAGAATTTAAGATTAACATATTGAATGTAACAAAAAAATCACTTTATTGTAAAGTGAATAAAGTTATTCAAATCTACAACAAATTTCTGCCAAATCATCATAGGTAATTTTTGCATAATGTAACTAAAAAGGAAAAACTGAAAAATTTCAATAATTTTTGTACCTACTCATTGGAAATATAAGCTTAATTTTGCTAAGTAAAAGTGATTTTTAAAAGAGAATATAGTTTTGTACTTTGAGGCCAAAAGCTCACTTAGAAAAGAAGCATCAGCTATGTCCTTTATTTATACTATAGTATTTCATCAATTCTAAGGTATTGGGAATTTTTTCATGAAAAATTTATTGTGAATCAATCAGTGCTGAGCTCTGAACTAAATGTTGATAATACAAGAGCCAACAGAATAATGGAGACAGACAAGTGAATTAGCAATAAATTCACAATGTATTAAATGCTCTGAGAATAGTAATAGTAGGAGTAATTGGACCCTGAAGAACAGGCGCCAAAGGTTTGGCTGGGGAAGAAAAGATTGGAGGAGGAAGTAGTATGTGACCATGGCCTCAAAAGATAAGTTGTATCAGTCAGGTGAGAACAGCACACGAGCATAAAGAACAGCAAGAGAAAGGACAGAGGCACAAAGGCTGTGGTTTGTGAGGAAGAAATTCTAACAACGTGGCATATTAATAGTACATTAAGCGCAAGCTAAACAGTAGCAAAGAACATGAATGGAGAGTAGATCTTGGGAGAATGGATCTTGGTTAGCCTCATGGGATCACATTTCTTATTACAGTTCCTTTTTTTTTTAAAGATGCACAATTTTTTTCCATTTTAATTTTTCTGAAGTTAGAGTGCATGCAATTGTTAGAAGAGATCTGCAGGTGCCAGACAAAAGAGTAAATTATAATAAAACTAATACTGCTTGTTCAAGGTGGAAACTCCACTATATCCATGAGTTCACCGAATTGGATTATTTTTAACTCAAATATTACATTAAAATGGTAGCTCTGAATTTGAGTTACAGTATGCACAAAAGGTTGCCTGTGACCCTAGGCAAAGTAACAGGCAGAAAACATTACTGCCTCTCTAACCATAGAACATAAGATTCCCAAGCTAGTTGGAGGAAGACAGAAGGGGTTGAGCTAAGAAAGACTTATCCATAAAGATGTTCCAAATAAGCACTACTCAGTTGGTTAATGAACCAGAAGGGTCAGTGTCAAGACAGTCATGCACCAATAGGATATTTCAGAAAGAAACAACGGATCAGCAACTAGGTAGACAGATCTGTTTAGGCAGACCTGCAGATGATCTCAGCAAGGTTGAAGACTGGTTATGATTAGAGCTCTAAGGAAGACTAACTAGAGACAATAAACGTAGGCAAAATATCTAGATGCAAAAGAGAAAGCTAGAGAAAAGAAAAATGAAGAATAGTCGGAAGACTATGAGAAACAAAAGCTTGGTTATAAATTAAGGATGTAGATCCTGAAGAGAAAAAAACCAGCAACACCTACAAAATGTGAAGAACTTAAATTCTGATGCCCAGAAGATGCAGGAATAAAGGGTTATGGGGATAGGTTAAATGGACTGTCTTAAATATTTGTTGAAAAAATAGTAAGAATAGTTGTGAAATGTAGGTACATACAGTAGATATACGGGGATATGAGGGAGAATATACCTGTTATTAGTTATGTTACCAATTGTAACATAACAGTTTTATCAGAGCAAGTGAGAGCTGGGGGCTCAAACAGGGCGTCTGCCTATCTTCTCTCTGGTAATAACCAACCAGAAGTCAGAAAGCAAACAAATGTGTGTAATTAATTTAGTCTGTGGAGCTCAGCCTTCAGGATATAGACAAAAATTAAAATTAAAAAAAGGAATCACTAGACCCAGTGATAAATTGATGTGGAAGACTGTGTCCAAAAGCAGCCACAATTCACTGCCTTTTGATCCTCATGTGAGCTCCTACACACTACAAGTCGCTCCCACCCAGACCTAGTCAATTTTCCTAACCTTTCCTTGACTTTGGGTGGCATTGTGACTTGCTCTAACTAATAGAATGTGTTGGAAGTGAGGTTTTGCAACTCACAGCCTAAACCACAAGAAATCTTGCAGCTTTTCCTCTTCTTTCTTGAAATGCCAACTGCCAGGTAAGAAAGTTCTTGGAAGTTGAAAACTATGTGGTCATGGAAGACCAACCAGCATGATGAGGCCATCTTGGATCCTCTATCCCCAAGCCAGCAGTCAGATTACACAAGTGATTGCACCAGTTATCACAGGAATACACAGGAAAGAAGAGTTGTTGCTGTAAACCATTAAATTTAGGGGAGATTTGTCATGTAGCAATAGATAACTAATATAGCTAGATAACTGGGGTCTCAAAAGAGGTCGAATTAAGAACATTTCTGGTTCTTCTCCTAATCCTATGAGGTAATCATGCTGTTTGTTTTAGTAAATATATTTTTTAAAATTTTTATTTTATTTTATTTATTTATTTTTTTTTTTGGTGGGTACCGGGGGGTCGACCTCAGGACCTCGCGTGCCAGCAGGCACCCGTGCCGCTGAGCGATATCACCGGCCCCTTTTTCGTATGTGGGATCCGGGAGTCGAACTCGGGCCTTCGCGCTTGCCGGGCAGGCGCTTAAACCGCTGAGCCATCTCACCGGCCCTAAAATTTTTATTTTAAAGAGAAAAAAATAGAACAAAATTTTAAAACAACAGTGCTTAATACATTGCGTATTGTTATCTTTAAATTACTCAGAGTACAAGATATCAGCATTCAATTATCCAAACAATATTAGCACAAACCTTCTTTTCAATAAACTAAGAGAAAACAGCAGCGTATCTCTTAACTATCATATATATATATATATATATATATATTTTTTTTTTTTTTTTTTTTGCTTTTCCCTTCTTTCTTTTCTCCATTCCCCATCCCAGTTTCTCTTTCCTTTTGAACAGTTTCTTCCCGTTTTACTATATCTATTGTACATTTTGGATCTTATTTACTCCTTCAGCTTCTCACATTAGGGAGACAATATGATGTTAACACATGTGCATCTAGTTTATTTCACTTATGAGTATGGTCTCAAGTTGCATCCATTTACCTACAAAAGTATCCAGTTTATCATTCTTTATAGCTGAGTAGTACTCCATTGTATAAAAATACCACATATTTTTTAATCCATTCCTCGGTTGATGGATATTTGGGTTGCTTCCAAGATCTAGCTGTTAGAAACTGTGCTGCTATAAACATGGGTGCACATATATCACTGTGGTATGATGTTTTTAATTCTTCTTGAAAGATACTCAGAAGGGGAATAGCTGGGTCAAGTGGGACCTCCAATCCTAGTTTTTTGAGGAATCTCCACACTGATTTCCACAGTAGTTGCACCAGTCTACACTCCCACCAGCAGTGGAGAAGTGTTCCTTTTTCCCCACAGCCCCTCCAGCACTTGTTATTGGTTGATTTCTTGGTGATAGCCATTCTTTCTGGGGGGAGATGGAATCTTAGTGTTGTATTAATTTGTATCTCTCAAATGACCAGTGATGTTGAACATTTTTTATATATTTATTTGCTGTTTGTATTTCTTCATCCTAGAAGTGTCTATTCATCTCAGATGCCCATTTTTGGATTGGGTCTTTAAATTTGGGAGGTCTGATTTTTTTGAGTTCTTTATATGCTCTCGATAGTAATCCTTTGTCTGAGGAACAGCTGGCAAACATTTTTTCCAATGTTGTGGGTTGTCTCTTCACTCTGTTGGTGGTTTCCCTTGCTGTAAAGAAGCTTTTTAGTAAGATGAGATCCCAGTTGTTCTTTGTGATAGTGCTTGTGTGACTGGGGTTTTATTCATAAAGTCTTTGGCTACACCAATGTCTTCAAGAGTTTTACCTATTCTATCTTCCAGCAGATTTAATGTTTCTGTTTTAATATTTAGATCTTTGATCCATTTTGAATTTAGATTAGTGCATGGTGAAAGATATTGGTCTAATTTTAATCTTCAGCATGTTTTTCCAGTACCATTTATTAAAGAGGCTATCTTTCTTTCAGTGAATGTGTTTAGCATTTTTGTCAAAGATAAGGTGGTTAGTAGGTCTGGAGTTGTTTCTGAATCTTCTAATCTGTTCCATTGATCTTCGGGTCTGTTTTTTTGACAGTACCACGCTGTTTTTATCATGGTAGGTTTATAGTATAATTTCAAGTCAGGGATTGTGATGCCCCCTACCTTGCCTTTGCTGTCCAGAATTGCCTTTGCTATCCTAGGTCTTTTCTTGTTCCAAATGTATTTTAGGATTGTTTTCTCTGATTCTGTGAGATATGTGGTTGGAATTTTGATTGGAATTGCATTAAATCTGCATAACAATTTTGGAAGTATGGCCATTTTCACTATATTAGTTCTTCCTATCCAAGAGCTAGGGGTATCTTTCCATTTTCTGGTATTCTCTTCAATCTTCTTTTTCAGAGTACTGTAGTTTTCAATGTAGAGGTTTTTTACATCCTTTGTGAGATTGATTCCTGGGTATTTCATTTTTCGTATGCTATTGGGAAAAGTGGTGTTACCTTACTATCTCTCTTGGTGAGTTTGTTATTCATGTACAGGAAGGCTATTGATTTTTGAGTGTTGACTTTGTATCCAGCTATGCTACTGAATTTGCTTATTAAATCGAGCAGTTTTTTAGTGGAGTTTTCGGGGTCTTCTGTGTAGAGTATCATGTCATCTGCAAATAATGATAATTTCACTTCTTCCTTTCCTATTGTCATTCCTTTTATTTCTTTCTCTTGTCTAATTGCTCTGGCTAAAGTTTCCAGGACTATGTTGAATAGGAGTGGAGACAGTGGACATCCTTGTCTTGTTCCTGGTTTCAGAGAGAAAGCTTTCAGTTTTTGTCCATTTAGTATGATATTAGCTGTTGGCTTGTCATAGATAGCTTTTATCAGATTGAGATAAAGACCATCTATTCCAATTTTCTGTAGGGTTTTTATCACGAATGGGTGCTGGACTTTGTCAAAAGCTTTTTCTGCATCTATTGAGATGATCATATGATTTTTGTCCTTGGCTCTGTTAATATAGTGCATTACATTTATTGATTTATGTATGTTGAACCATTCCTGTATCCCTGGGATGAATCCAACTTGGTCATTGGTATAATCTTCTTGATGATTTGCTGGATTCTGTTTGCCAGTATCTTCTTGAGGATTTCTGCATCTATGTTCATTAGGGAGATTGGCCTGTAGTTCTCTTTCTTGGTTGGGTCCTTCTCTGGTTTTGATATCAGGGTACTGCTTGCTTCCAGGAATGAATTTGGGAGTATCGCTTCCCTTTCAATTTCATTAAAGAGTTCAAGAAGTAGTGTTGTTAGGTCTTCTCTAAATTTCTTGTAGAATTCAGCAGTGAATCCATCAGGCCTGGGCTTTTCTTTGTTGGGAGGTTTTTAATTACATCTTCGATTTCATTGATTGAAACTGGTTTATTTAGGATTTTTATATCTTCTTGATTCAGTTTTGGTAATTCATATGTATCTAGGAATCTGTCCATTTTTTTGCATTTTCCATCTTATTAGAATACAAGTTTTCAAAGTAGGTATAGATGATCTTCTGGATTTGTGCAAGGTCCATTGTGATTTTACCCTTTTCATTCCTAACTGCACAGATTTGAGTCTTTTCTGTCCTTTGTTTAATAAGGTTGGGTAAGAGTTTGTTGATTTCATTTAATCTTTCAAAAAACCAACTCTTTGATTCATCGATTCTTTGTATTGTTCTTTGTCTCCAATACATCAATTTCTGCTCTGATCTTTATAATTTCCTCCATTGTATGAGCTTTTGGCTTATCCTGCTCTTCTCTTCCTAAAAGTTTGAGGTTCACCATTAACTTGTTTACTTGCACTTGCTCTGTTTTCCTGATATGGGTATTTACTGTTATAAATTTCCCTCTTAGGACTGCTTTCATTGTGTCCCATAAGTTCTGGTATGTTGTACTGTGATTATCAATTAATTGTAGAAACTTTCTAATTTCTTCTTTAGTTTCATCTGTGACCCATTGGTTGTTCAGGAGGGTACTATTTAATTTCCATATGTTTAGGAAGTTCTTGTAGTTTCTTTTACTATTGATTTCCAATTTCACTGCACTATGGTCTGATAATAAGCAAGGGATAATTTCAATTCCTTTGCATTTACTTAAGCAGGTTCTATGAGCTAGTATGTGCTCTATTTTGGAGAATGTCCCGTGTGCATCTGAGAAGAATGTGTATTCTGATGTTGTGGGATGGAACACTCTGTAGACATCTACTAAGTCCGTTTGTTCAAAAGTTTGGTTCAGTTCTAATATTTCATTGTTGAATTTTTGTCTAGTTGATCTGTCTTTTTGTGACAGTGGGGTATTTAGATCCCCCAATACAACTGTATTAGTGCTTATTTGATTTTTCATGCCCATTAATATTTGTTTTTGGGTGCATGGGTACTTGTTGCATATATGCTTATAATCGTGTTTTAGTAAATATTTTTATGGAAGTTTGAATCACAATGAACATCTTAAGATGAAGAAATACATTCTAGACCAGTGTTTGCTAGGGACTCAGAGGTGGGAAAATAGGAATGAGTATGTGTAGCACAGAGTTTTTCGGGTGGTGGAACCTTGTGTATGATACTGTAATGGTGGACACATAACATTATCCATTTGTGAAAACCCAAAGAAAAGCAAAGAAGTAATTTCAATATGAAATGGACTTTAAATAATGTGTCAGAGGGAGAGACAGAACCCAGTTCAAACCAGCAGGAGGTCGAGGAGTGAAGTTGAAGCTGGCAGGGAGCCAAGTTCAAGCCAGCAGGAGGCACAAAGAGTGTTGCAGGCTGAAGAAATGGTGTTCCAGCCTCACAGCCAGAAACCAGCCTGAACTTTAATGGAACTAAAGGTGCAGGCTTGCTGGGATTATTTACTATCCTGCCATAAATCTAGAGCTGGCTTGCTGGGATTAATCAACATGGATCTGGGCTCTGTCTCCCCAATTTGTCTACCAGTGACAGCAGAGACACGCCTTGAAGTGGACATTTTTTTCCCTTTTTTCTTGTTTGTATTTTTATTTTCTTTTTTCTTGTTTATTCTTGTTTTTATATGAATGTGAACACTGTTTCCACTTTTTTTGTTGTTGTTGTGTTCTGTTCCTGTTTATATTTCTTCTTTCTCTTTTTCCCTCCTGTCTTCTTCACCAGTTTCCCAAAGTTTGTGTGATCTTCCTTTGTCTTCCAGCCTTGCTTATAATTTCTTCCTCTTCTTCTATTTCTCTATTTTCCCCCTAGCCCCTTTTACATTTTCTCCCAAGGGTAAAGTTGTCATATTGAGGGCATATTTACTATGTGCAATTTTCTGGTTTGTTTTAGATTTTGTTATATAACCACAAATACAGTTCATATGGTTAAAGTTGGCAAATCAATAGTTACCACAGTTTGTCATTTTCTAGGCTGAGTTTGATGTTTTGTTATTGCTGATTGTACTACTTAAGCCAAGGTGATATAATTGTTCTAATCAGTTGTTCTTCCTGGTATGCCAAGACTGAGATTGCCTAAAGGTCATAAACACTATAGGCCAGTGCCAAAAAAACAGGGGCTATACCAAAGTGGCAGCAACTTCTCATCCCTAATAAATTGAAGAGGTAGGATCTTGCAACAGACTCAAAACCCAAAAGCCAGCTACACCTGGAAGATATCTCTGAGAAGTAGTCATTTCCTAAGAGTTCTAAATACTAGCAATAAAGCTATTTGCCATAAGCAATTTACAAGCACCAACCCAGGAATTAAACTAAAAAAAATGTATATATCTATATATATAAATAAAATGAGAAGACACTTAAGCAAGATGCAACCCCAGACTTCCAGCTCACCAAAAACAAACTCAGAGGGCAGTGTGGTAGAAAAATTCAAAAGCCATCCACCTGGACCCTCTGAAGTGGTAACAGTGGAAGTAACAAAACAATTGAATGAGGCTCTAGAAAAAATCAAACCAGCAATAATTTCTCAGATAACTACAGAGATGGTAACCATAATGAAAGACTTGGCTAGAGACTCCAGAGCAGATACAGATGAGAAAATAGAGGAGCTTAGGAAAATGATAGAAACCATGAATACCCAACATAGGAAAGAAATGGAATCCATGAAACAGATTCAAACAGATATCCAGGAGATTAAAAATTCCATTGAAAGTATATGCTGCAGAATGAGCCAATGTGAGGACAGAATAACAGATATGGAAGACAGGGTTGCAGTTAGTGATAATGTAAAGAAACATTTCTTAGAAATAACAAGGGACCATTAAAAATCAATCCAACAGCTGCTTGATGGTGCAAAGAAGAATAATATAAGATTGACTGGAGTCAATAAAAAAGCAGAAGGTAGGGCAAAGGACATAAAAAACCTGTTCACAGAAGTAATGGCAGAAAACTTCCCAAGCATTCAAAAAAGAATTTAAAATACAGATAATTGAGGCAAACAGAACTCCAATTAGCTATGATCCCCCCCAAAAAACAAAACAAAACAAAAAAACACAACTACACCAAGGCATATAATGGTCAAGATTCCAGAAATTCAACGCAAGAACAGATTGTTAAAAGCTGTTAGAGAAAAGGAACAAATCACCTATAATGGAAAACTCATTAAAATCACAGCAGACTTTCAACACAAACCCTCAAGTCAAGGAGAGCTAAGAGCGAAGTACTTCAAGCCCTAAAAGAAAACAACCTCCAACCCAGATTGATATACCCTGCAAACAATACTTCATGGGACAGGAAACTAGAAAAAAGCAGGGGTAGCTATTCTATTTGCAGACAAAGTGAATTTCAAGCCAAGACTGATCAAGAGAGACAAAGAAGGTCACTATATCCTTGCAAAGGGAAAAATCCAAGAGGAAGAGATAATAATCACAAATATATATGCACTAAATACCAGCACATCCAACCATATAAAACAAATATTAACATATATGAAAAATCAAATAAGCACTAATACAATTGTAATGGGGGAACCTCAATACCCTACAGATCAACTAGATAAAAAATCAATGAAGAAATATCAGAACTGAACCAAAATTGAACAAATGGACTTAGTAGCTGTCTACAGAGTGTTCCACCCCCCATAGGAATGCACATTCTTCTCAGTGGCACACAGGATGTTCTTCAACATAGATCACAAACTAGCTCATAGAACATGCTTAAGTAAATGCAAAAGAATTGAAATTATCCCATGGATACTATCAGACCATAATGCAATGAAATTGGAAGTCAATGGCAAAAGAAACCACAAGAACTTCATAAACATATGAAAATTAAACAATACCCTCCTGAATAACCAATGGGTCACAGATGAAATTAAAGAAGAAATTAGAAAGTTTCTACAATTAATTGATAATGCCAATACAATACACCAGAACTTATAGGATACAGTGAAAGCAGTCCTAAGAGGGAAATTTATAGTGGTGAATTCCCAAATCAGAAAAACAGAGTGAGCTCAAATAAATACACAACGTAATGGTGAACCTCAACTATCTGGAAAAAGAGAGCAAGTCAAGCCCAAAGCTCATACAAGGGAGGAAATTATAAAGATCAGAGCAGAAATTAATGCAACAGAGACTAAGAAAACAATACAAAGTATCAATGAATCAAAGAGTTGGTTCTTTGGAAGATTAAATAAAATTGACAAACTCTTAGCCAAACTTATCAAAAAAAAGGAGAGAAGACTCAAATCTGTGCAATTAGTAATGAAAAGGGTGAAATCAAAACAGATCCTGCAGAAATCCAGAAGATCAATACCTACTTCAGGAACCTGTATTCTAATAAGATGGAAAACACAGAAGAAATGGACAGATTCCTAGATACATATATTTACCAAAGCTGAATCAAGAAGAGATAAAAATTCTAAATAAACCAATGTCAGTGAATGAAATTGAAGATGTAATTAAAAACCTACCAACAAAGAATAATGTATCAGTATTGGCTTATCAGTTATAATAGATATGTCACAACGATGCAATGTTAATAATCGGAGAAACTGTGATCAGGGAAGAGAAGGTATACATGGGTGCTCTGTAAGCTATATGCTAAATTTTCTGTAAACCTGAAACTGCTTTAAAAATGAAGGCTTACTAAAAATACATGCTAATTCTTTTTAAACTCTTCTTAAATCCAAGCCAAATTAAAAAAAGATGACAAGTAACTGCACGAGATTAGGGTCTTTTAGGTACCACAAAGAGTATCCTGTCCTTTTTTTTTTTTAATATAATGATTACTGTACTCAAAAACATAGTATGCTTTTGGATCAGCTCTACAAATAAGACAGTGTTATAAGAGTATGTCAAGTTTAGTCTACAAAAAAATACAAAGACATTCAGAATAAGAGAAATGGTGACACGTGTAAGTTACTCATAGAAGTGCTTCTTACCCGCAAGAAGAACAGTGAATATGTCACCATGCTGCTTTTGCAGAGTTCTTATGAGACCTAAAGGATTTTTATGGAACTTCATGGTCATTCCAAAATAAGGAAGCCAGCCTTTTATCAATGGAGGTTCACCAGGTTGCCTAAAAAAAAAAAAAGATGAGTGAAAAATAGAAATTAAATTATTATTTTAGTATCAATATTCATCCACTCTAGAAGTAGGTTGCACGAATGGCACAGCTTCTTTCATTTCTCTTGTTTAACGATTCTCATATAGTCATGTGTTTATTGAGCTTCTCCTGGGGTAGGCAGTTTAATTCACAACTTTTGCTGAGTAACTTTTGAGAAATTTTGTTTCTCAAGGCTTGAATGGCTGCTTGACAGTTAAGTAGCAACATGTTTTATTTATTTTTTTCATGTTCATTTTCTCATCATAAGAAGTAGTCACCTGTGGACCAGAAAGTCTGTGACTAAAGGAATCTCTAGGAAATTAAACCAACTGTTTGACTAATTTACTTTATGTGACTGTCGATTTGGTATAATGCTGATAAAAATCAAATTGTCAGATGCCTGATTTTCTTGGTCTTTCACAATTCATGTTATAAATGCTGCCTGATAAATTTAGGCAATAAGATCCAAGCCTAGTTTTGACTGACATTTGTGATTGCCTACTATGAGGTTGGTGAAGTTCTAAGGGCTAGGACTAATCTAAGATCTAGTTAAACTGCTTGTTGAAAATCATGTAAATAACATATTTGAATTATTGGTTATTTTATTTTATATTAGCTCAGTCAAACTAACCCCAACTCATTTTAAATCCAAACCTATGGATAGGGGTTTATGTTTTTCCACTAATATAGATTATGAGTTGTTTTAGTTTGAAGAAATCTTCAACTATATTGTTATACATCAAGGCTTTTGGGGGTGATGCATTACAGGGTTTGAAGTTTTTCAAGTCACTTAAGTGCCCTTAATATGCTAAATGAAAGGGTGTTCTATTTATTGTGCAAATTTTCACTGATCATATTTAGCGAAGATCTTAGAATTAGATGGCACCTTTGGAGCGTTAGTGGAATACCTCATTTTTGTAGGGAAGAGATCTCAGGATTAAGAGGTCAACAAATCTGCCTAAAGTCATGTAAGTGCACGAGGACACGCTGAGTACCAGGGTGCAAATCCTGGAGCACCACAGCTTCACTCTGAACCCCCCGGGAACATGAGTCAGTTGACCTATGAACTTGGTAAAAAGTAAAAAAAAAATTTAAAACTCAAACCAGCTCCTGGCCAGAAATGACATACACATGCTGTAAACACAGCACTCATGTGAATCTGAGAGCTCCTGCTGTGCTCTGGGTGTTAGATGTCTGATGGTACTTGCCAAAGTACAGCTCTTTGTTGTAAGATGTCAATTAGACTGGAATTGCATAATCAGAAGAGGGACAATTAATAAACCTGAAAAATATTTTATGCTCTTGAGAACAATGCAAACCTCACACCTATTTCCATGAGTTATGTATTTTGCTATATTCTTTTATGAGCTTTTAGCTGAAACTATAAATAAATAGGATTGTTAAATTTTCCTAAAAATGTCACTTTTTGTATGAAGCATCTCTTTAAATGCCATGAATTACAAAACAAGTTTCTTGTTTCTTGATCTATCATTCTAAAAATCCTGTATTTCAAAATTTTTCCTAGTCACTTATTTGGTGTGCTCAATGATTTCATGTAAAAAATAAAACAAACAAACAAAAGCCATTTTTATCCTAGAAGGGATTAAAACAAATATTCAAAAGAACTCTGATTCTCTAGTCCATCTGTGAGATGATTTATACTACATGCAAACCATTTTGATTAATCACAAGATATTACTAGCTCGGATCTAATCTAAGATCAAGATTATGATCATGGCAGCATGGACTTTTATGTAGCTGGATTAACTCTACCAGAAGATTTTATTTTCCCACAACTCAACATCATAGAATTAACTTAAAAAGAAAACATCAGATCTTTCAGGGGGACAAATTAAAACAAAATTAATCGGAGTGTGATAGAAGTCAAATTTTGCTCTTTTAGAAGACAATGTATCTTAATGGTAATTTGTAAAATATATGCTGCTGTTTAAATACATAGAAATAAGGAAACAAGAAATGCAGCATAAAATTAAGATCTTATTCTTCATACTTTTTCTTATCATTTTCCTGAATACCAACTTTAACAATAAAGACTTGCCTTTTGGAAATTTTTTTTTAAAAAATCAAAAAAAATGTAATAGTTGATTTTATATGCAGAGATTAAACAAGAACAGAAACCACATATGACTGGAGAGTAAGAGCCACATGTTGGAAACTGTCACAGGCCACATGCTATCCATCTATGCCTCATTCACATTTGTAGCTGGTCTAACTTATAAACTTTTCAACGTATTAACACTTTTCCTTGGTCCACACTGGCTAATATGTTTGGCTTAATGTTGCATTGCAACAAAAATTTAAAAAGGTTTTTTGGTCATATTCTAATTTAATACAACTAATGCCATCCTCTATGCTGTCATTTGGTCCAAGTCTGTATTCTTCATGGGGCTTCCTCAGAAGATGATGGGACTCAGAAATCCACAGGAATATTAATGTTCAGAGTGAGGGAAGCATATTAGGAAGCCATTTTATTGTTACAAAGATGAGAAGGTCATCAATTCTTCCAGCTGTGTTTATTTTGGCAGCAGTAGGCTTAAGACTATTAAACACCATGTCACAACTATGCATTGTTTCAGGAAAAAATATAGTGCAAGTTCAACTTATGACCCATTCAAGACAGATAACAGACATCTGTCTTCATCAGTATATTTGTAAAAATTATTTAGGGAGGAAAGACATCACCATAATGATCCAGAAAGGCCCGTTGACACATGGCACTGTGCAAATACTGCTATTTGTCTTCCTCATGCTCAATGACTTTGAAAATGAAATATTCAATGCCCACTGCTGAATGAGGATATAGGGCGATTAGTGTGTGTTGGGGATAATCAAATTCCAAAGCTTGAAAGAAATAGATCCTAAAACAATGATGGGTAGTTAAAAAAAATTTACAGTCATATCCTTTCTTAATCAGTTAAACAATACACACTTTCTCAAATCTTTTCATTAGTATTTAAGGGACTACAAGGACACATGAAAGAAGTCATACAAATTAGATCTTATAAATGTTCTCAAAGATTAAAATAAAGTACATTTGATTAGAATGTATACACCATTGCATCAGCACTTGGAATTTTTTCCATATACATGAAAGGACACATCTTAAAATTTATTCAAAGTAACAAGTAAGTCCAAATTTATGTGGAATATAAATTTGGAGATCTGGAAATAAATATTGAAGAAGAATCTAGTAACACAGGATGATTATAAAATATAAAAAGATGTTTAATACATGTCCCTTTGGTTAAAAAAAAAGGGCACTGACCTTTAAAAGAGTAGACCAACACCGAATATTTGCTTTCTTAAAATATTTGAGATTCATTTTTATGCTACACCTGTACTTAAATCTGTAGGTGTTATGGTTTAGATCTGAAATGTTCCCACAAAGTTACATATGTTTGGAAGGCGATTGAATAATGGGGGTGCTATAATGCACTGATGAATTCATAGGTGAATGTGCTATTAGAAGGTGGGGCCTGGTCAGCAGTATAACGGGGGTGTAACCTATAAAGGTATATCTCCCTCCCTGCCTCCTCCCTTTTTTTCTCTGCTTCCTGGCTGCTATGAGAGGAGCACCTTTCTTCCACCCAGGTATTTCCACCATGCTTTTTCTACCTTGGAGCCTGCTGACCATGGCATGAAATTTCTGGAACTAAGCCAAAATAAATCTATCTTCTTTTAAGTTTCAGGTGTCAGGTATTGTGTCTCAGCAACAATGGAAGTGACTAAAATAGGTTAAAAATCTTGGCTAGTAACTATTGCACATTGCTCCCCTACATTTAAAGCCCAGTACTATCCACAGCAATCTATTCTTGTCAAAATAATTTAATCTTTTCCTTTATTTCCCCAATCATTCTAGGATAAGTGTCTAGATTATTGCAACACTCTCCTAAGTGATGAGCAACCTTTAAACATACATACCAATTCAGTAAAAATAAAATTATATACTGAAGAAAAGTCGTTAAAGACATTGTAATTAGGTGACCTACTATCTATAACAGTGTCTTAACAACTTTACTGTTTTTCTTAATTAATGAAGACTTCTCTACGTGCATGGTTAGAATTTGAGAAAGTGCACAACTGATACATATTACAGTATCTGATTGCAATACTGACCTTTTGAATAAACTGTTGTTGAGCAAGGCACTTTTGAAGCTGCTTTGTTTTACTTTTCCTTGATTTACTTTAGAAGCAACTTCACTGGAAAATGAAATTTGCCTCATAGTGTCTCTTAGAACTGAATTCTTTGAATACCCACTATTTCTTGACTCTGATGTGGGCACAAGCCTGCATAAAATGCTTCAACAACTCTTAATAATCATGAATTGGCAAGCTTTTCTAGATACATGAGACAAAGGATCTCCCTGCAAGGCTATGGACGGGAAATCCCAAAGAAGAAGTAGATGGAAGGTGTGGCTGACTGTTAGGACGCTAGCAGCTTCAACAGCCTCAGTGAGAGCTGAGGTGGTGCCAAACAAGCACAGACAAAAATGTAGTTCTTTGGCTGAAAAAGAGGTGGAAGATACAACCAGCCGGGGACATCTTAATAATTGATGCAAAGGGGGTAAGTTATGACCAAGGACCTAGCCACGGTGCCACCTCAGGGAAGCCAGAAAAGACCGATGTGTACACCTGCAGAACAGGACTCAACAGATAACAGAAAGGGGAAAGGGAATTCTAAAATTTACTTAATGTTTATATAAAAGGGATTATGTTTTAAACTAGAAGTGACTCAACTACTGATTGTTCACTGGAAATATTCGGTATTTTCTGCCATCAACAAAAAATACAGGCTTATGAGAAATTTCAGTTATGGAGAAATAAAGTTACATTTTCTGCACATTTGACTCATACTGGGAAATTTTACATCTAGTCCACTAGGTAGATGCTCAGTTTCTTCACCTGTGAGAATAATAATTCCATCCTTAGAGGTATATCATTTGGACTGAGATAGCGAGGACACAGAGCAAGATTGGGGCTTCCTGCTACTTATGTACTGTAAAAAGATGCAGATGAGTGGGTGTGCTCACACATTTTTCTGATTGAAGTGTTTCCATTGTCAAACCTTTTTGCTTGCCTGTATCTTTCATGTAGTTGCATGGGTTTGAAGGACCTTTCTACCCTTTGAATCACTGGCTAAATGAAACTGTTATGGACTCATATACACAAACTAATTACTGCAGATCACAGGCAAAAAGACACTATGCAAAGAACTAGACTTCTCATGAAAATAACCATCTTCGTTTAGCAGCACAGCTTCATTGGTGTGTTTAATTTTTGTGATGAGGTGCTTGGGCAAGTCCTGGTCTAAGAGATAACAAGATTGCTCTGCACATGTGAATGGGAATTTGGAAGGTTGGGCAGTAAGGGGAAAAAGGAAAAAGAGAGCGAGGAGAAGGCCAGGGGACTCATGGTGAGCTGGCACTCTCTGAGGACAGGAATGGGAGTAATGGGACTTACACGAGTAGAAGTGACCAAACTTCAACTCTGATGTGTTCTGGGAATTCAACAGAACATGCAGCCAGAGAAAAACAGCTCATCAGAATCTTGTATGTAGAAGAAGGGACCTTGGTCTTTACATTCCATGTAAGATAGAAATTTCAGACACATTTATTTAAAATATTTGTATAAATAAATGTAAATAGAAATCAAAGGGTACAGTGGTGTCAGTATTTGGAGAATGTAATAGAACTAAAGAGCTGCTATATGAGATAGATGAGAGGAATGCCAAACAAGATCTATCTTCTGATAACTCTTTGAATTGAGAAGCCCTACTTTGGGACTTTGGAAATTACAGACTTTCAGTGAAGGGCTATTGTTTGAGAAAGAACATGCAAATTTAGATGTATTTACAGAGTCTAATTTTACTATTCCAATTGGTTGTTAATTACTAAGCAATCATAAACCATTTATGTAAGAGAAACTAAGAAAAAAAATACTCCCATAGACTCTCAATTTGAGACTTCCAATTTCTGGTCTAACATGTAAGGAGGGTGGGGGACATCGCTTCTATCTCCACAAGAAAAAAAACTAAACAACCTGAAAGTAAAGAACTGTTAGATCCATCCAAGAATTGATGCCATAGAATGACCTGTCACCCTGAAAACAAGACCAGGTGAATATAGGGAATCATAGCTTTCTGAGAACGGAAGCTGCTGCTGGTGCCATCAGCTAAAGGTAATCATCTTGCCATCAGCTGAAGACTAGCAAGGAATAGCTTGAGAAGGGGAAAAAGGCTCCCAGAGGCCCAGCCTTCTGGAGGCCTTCACAGTGCTTACACAAAGAGAAATAAATATGAATAAAGATATATTTAGTAAAGAAACTGAATTAATAAATTAGAATCTTCCATAGCAGAAAGTACCAGGCCCAGATAGTCTCATTGGTGAATTCTATTAAACACTTAAGGAAGAAATGGAACAATTTCTCTGTAATCTCCTCCAGATAACAGACACAGTGTCTAATACCAAGACCAAAGAAATCACAAAAAAAGGGAAAATTACAGACTAGTATCTCTTATAAACATAGATGAAAACCCTCAGCAAAATAATAGTCAATTAAATTCAACAATGTATAAAAAGAATTATATACTATGGGCAAGTAGACTTTTATTCCAGGTATTCAAGGCAGGATCAAAATTCAAAAGTCATTAATGTAATTCATTAACTCAAGAGACTAAAGAAAAAAATCACCTAATAATATCAGTGGAGAAAAAAATGACAAAATTCAACACTCATTTATTTTATACCATGTGTAAAAATCAATGGAAAATGGGGAAAAAAAAACCTTAAACATAAGCCCCAAAACTTTAAAGGTCCTAGGAAAGCACGTAAGGAGAAAGTTCCTTGATATTGGTATTAGCAGTGGTTTCAGGATATGACACCAAAAGCATAAGCAGCAGAAACAAAAATAAACAAGTGGGACCACGGTAAACTGAAAAGATTCTGCACAACAAAGGAAAAAATCAACAGAGTGAAAAAGAAACCCACACACTGAGAGGAAATATTTGCAAACCATATTTCTGATGAGAGGTTAATATTTAAAACATAAAATATTAATATTTTATATAAAATATATAAGAAACTCCTACAAGTCAATAGTAACAATAGTAAAAATGGTAAAAATTATTAAACTTGGTTAAAAAAATAGCCACGAATTTGAAAAGCTATTTCTCCAAAGAAGATGTACAAATGGGCAGGACGTATCTGAAAAAATATTCAAAATCACTAATTATCATGAAAATACGAATTAAAACCATAATGAGATATCACCTCACACTTGCCAGGACGGCTATTATCGAAACAAGTGCTGGTGAGTATGTGGAGAAAGTGGAACCTCTACATGTTGTGGTGGGAATGCAAAACTTATCGGAGCTGAGGGCGTGGTGTTGAATGGGATACAGCACATTCTCTTCTACTTGTCCATGGAGCACAAAATCCTGTTCTCGAAACTGCTCGTGTAAGAGAGGCATGTTAAAGCAGCTAACAAAACTTCCCTAGATGAATATGGCTCAGGAAGATGGGCGACTGGAGCCACTCCCTGACTACAAAGACCTTGTTGGGCTGAGCAGCGATGTCGATGAACGCCAGCGTGAACGGATGGGAAGAAGCACTGACTGTGCTTCTGAAGGCTGTGAAGACTGTCCAGCCTTGGCAGGCAGAGAAACCTTAGAGTGCCACATTATAGCCACTTCACAGAGTCCATCAACATTTACTTTTCTGAGAAATTTGTTTATAGCACAATTGTAAGTAAATAAAGCAGTAATTAATCACAGGCACAACAACATGATATTATCTTCCTTCAATGAATATGAATGCAAAGATAAAGGTCTTGTGTCCTTAACCTCAAGATGTTAATGGTCATGATTTCTGGGTGATGAGATTAAGAGGCTTTGGACATTGATATCTTCCAATTTGCACATGACATGGTCATACTGATTTTGAAGAACAGTTATTATTTTATAAAATGACTCTTCACTTAGGTTGTATGATGTTTTATTATGATTAGATTCAGGTTGCAACATTTTGTAAAAGACTCTTACAGAGGTAATTTACCTTTTTCAGTACATTGTTGATTTATATTATAAAGAAACACTAGTTTAGTTTTAAAATGAAATCTATGAACAGAGTTTTTGTTTTCAGAAAAAAATACACTCTGGCAAAAAAATACACTCTGGGAATGAATGTAAGTCTGGTTCAAGAGACCAGCTTGACATTTCTAAGGCAGATGAGTAGAGAATCAGACTAAAATTTGCAATAAGGACAAGCAGAGCCCACCAAATGCACAGTCTGAGAATAAAGAGCGGACACTCGGGGTCAGATGCTGTAACTGCAGAAACTATGGACATATGGTGCTGCTCAGGAATACCACATTACTTTCGGCAGGGTCCAGGGGTCAGGGTAACAAAGCAGGACAAGTTGGATTCTATGATAGCCCTGAGGAGTGACACTCTTCAAGTTAGGGCCCACGGTTGCACAGTGACAACTGAAATTCCTGCTTGTCTCTTCAACACTGTACTCAGAGGAAAAAACCTGTGACCCTGAGACAGTCTCTATTCCCCTTCAAAGCCCTAGAGCATCTCACTAGTACAGAGAGAAAACGGTAATTTGCCCCCTTGTGTATGATAAATCACATATTCTTTAGGATTCTCAATTCATATGTTGAACATAAATGATCTGCTTAATGTTTGTTTGCTGCAAGAATCAGACCTAGTATAATCTTTTTTCAGGATGAACACTAATCCAACTCTGTTTAGAAAAATTATGCAATTCATTACCATAAGTAATCTCTATTGTACCCTGTGCTTAACCTTCATTTTTTTCCAATCCTATAATCTTGCAAATCCACTGGTGGTATGTGATCAGCATCTGGTGTTCACACAACCTCTGCCTCACAATAAATATATGAAAAATCCCTGTATGAAAAAGACAGTTTCTAGGCTATCCATGATTTGACTCTGCTCTTTGATGACTTGTGTAGCATCTAAAAAGGTCTGTAATAGTAAATAAACCCTTTACTCTGGAAAGGTTTTGACTCCATCAGGAAGGCAATTGATTTCAAACTTGACTGAATTTCTTGGTAGCAAGGATATTCAGTGTTTAAATACTTCGAATCAGAGCATAAATGTAATGGCAATGTAAAAGCAAGCAAATTGGAATGGTCAGATATTTTTCCATTACAGGCATGGAATCACAGCAAAATCAATATGAACATGACTAAATATATCTTCACACCCCAGAGCATAAATCTTCAAGCCATACGCCTACATCTTAAGCCATCAGTTCATCTATGCAATTTTGTGATCCAAATAAAGCTTTGTTGGTGGAATATGTAAAGTCAATTCCACTTGCAGATTTGTACTAATGCCTTGATCAAGTGAGTGATTTGCAAATACTTTTTAAGATAAGAAGTATCCAAAATCCAAAAGTATCCACATTCATGTAGAATTCACACAGAAAAGTGTATTACAGATCTCTCTTATCTCCTCTCGTCTCTCCTCTCCTCCCCTCCCCTTCCCTGTCCTCTCCCCTCCTCCTCCTCTTCTTCTTTTCCTTCTCTCTCTCCCATCCCTCCCTCCCTCCCTCCCCCTGCCTCCCTCTCTCTTTTATGCTAGGAGGGATGCCCAGATTCACACAATGGAAATAGTGTTAAGGCATATATTTTCAAAAATATTATTTAAAACTTAGTTGATTCGCAAGCAACAAGACAATGAATGACCACACAATTGAGGTATATTTCTTTATGAACTTGACCCTGGGTATTAGGGCATAGTTTAAGCCCTTATCCTTTTCCTGGGCATTACAATATAGTCTAATAGCTTTGTGGTTAGTGTCATCACAGTGAACCAGGACACTGGAGGCACACTGTGCTGCTCAGATCCCAAACTTTGTCAAATACTAACTTGGCAACTTTGACTAATTTGCTTATTTTTGCCTGTTTTCTTATCTGTAAGTTGGACATACTACTGTACTCTCCTTAAATGAGAATTACACAAGTTAATAAATTTAAAAAGCTGAAGGCAATGACTTATACATGATAGGCACTCTATTATTATACCATCATCATCCTTGCAACAGTATTATTATTATTATTATTATTATCATTATTATTATTATTTCAATACTACTATCTGGGGTCATTTGAAACAACAGATCTAATCTTGGCTTCTGACTTCTTTCCTAACATTTTTAATACAGTACAAGTTTTTAAGATCTTTTTTCATTTGCTTGAACACTTCCTTTATTTGTCTAATATCGATTTACTTTGGGGCTGCCAGTTATGATTTGCTGGTCAGAGATGAGGCACCAGAGTCACCTGATACTTTGAAAGAAATGATAATGCTTCTGGCTTTGTCTTCTCTGAATGAACACACTTCGAGAGAAACGGAAGTGGCTCACAACAGCACCAGATCTTAGGAAAACGCCAGTCAAAAATGTTTAGATGGCCTAGACAATTCTAAAGGAGGATCGATTCATAACTGAAGGTTATTTCAAAGTCCTTAATTAAAATAAAAAACCATGCAACTGAATTTGTAATTTCTGAGATGATCACTTGCTAATTTATTTTACAGACAGGATTTTCATTGGATTCCATAGAAAATATATCAATTCCATTAACTCATCATTTATTAACATTTGATTAAATCATTTGATTTTGAAATATTTAATCAAAAATTAGAATCCATAGTTTGTGGAAACCAAATTATAACAAGACTCACCCAGAAATTCTTGGTAATGACAATACAGAGATCAATGTCAATGATACACAAATGGGTAGTCTGCTCATCAAATGGCATTTTATCAACTCAAGTCAATGAAAACATAAAATTTCCACTGTTCCAGGCCAGTACTAAAATATTCAAATGCAGCTTATTGAAATAACAGGTAAGGCAACCCAAAGGTACTCAGGGTTGCTAAGGAGAGAAGCTAATGAAAAGCAGGAAAACCATTTGCTTTATAATGTGGCACTTCATAACCATATTTTAATACTGGATGAAATACTAGTATAACAAAAGCTAAAAATATCTTTTCATTTTTCATATATCATATAGCATTGTGAAAGGCAACATTTTGATCTTGTCAAAAGTTAGAGAGCTTTTGCAAAAACTGACACCTAACTTTGATGATTCTAAGTTACTGCATAGAAGGACAGTAAGATTCCTTCACAAAATCCATCATCATCACTGGAACGTGGAACACAAGCATGGTATTTATACACAAATCACTAAGGCTTTCCAATTCTAAAAGTCTATTAGAGGTAACTTCAGATATAGTTTAAACATCATGGGCTGGTGATATAGCTCAGCGGCATAAGCGCCTTCCTGGCAAGCGCAAGGTCCTGAGTTCAACTCCCAGTACCCACATATAAAAAACAAAAACAAAAACACACATCATAATTCTTGCAGTGTCCTTTGCTCATGCTCTTCTGTCTTATTTGCACCTCCCCCTTATTTTGCCATATCAATTTTTATATATGCTTTTAAAATCATGTAGATATTGTTCATTTGCTTTGCTTTTGTGTGTGCCTTGTCTCCTAAGCACTCATTACTAAGTTCTCATCAATGTCTTTCAGTCTTTTCCATATTCTCAACATGGTCATACATATGGTCCTGTAATTTTAATATAGCACCTCTCATATTCAATTTTTCTTTCTTTCATTCTTTCTTTCCTTTTTTCCTTTTCTTCCTTCCTTCTCTCTGTCCGTCTGTCCTTTTTCTTCAGTACTGGGCACTAAACACAGGATCATCACACTGAGCCACATCTCCAGTCTTTTATTTTTTATTTTGAGACAGGGTCTCATTAAGTCACTAACTGCTCAGGCTGGGCTGGAACTTGGGATTCTCCTGCCTGAGCCTCCCAGGGTGAGTGCTGGAATTATGGGTGTGAGCCACCAGCCACACTTGGCTCCCATCATTCCCTGTTTTGCTTCATGTAAGGAGACATTTTCTTGACTTAATCCATTTCAGAGATTATTTTATTCTATTTTTAGATTTCTAATTTCCAACAGCACTTTTGTGTCCTCTGATTATATCTTAAAAATGACATTCTATTCTTGTTTTTGAATGCCATTTTTACTCATATTTCTATGATTAGCAAATATAATTCTTTGGGACTTTTTTTCTTCAGTTTCCTAAATGGTCTATTTTCTCTAAGTCTTTTTTTCTGTTATGTTTTGTCTCCTTCCTTTCATGATGGAAACTTTCCCTCACGTCTCACAGTCACTAGCTTCCTTTCACATCCGAGGGAAGGCTCGCTCTGCGTGCTGCAGAGTCTGGATGACTTTTTCATATGATAGTTGGAGGGTGACCTAGTCACTTACTTTCTTTCTTATTTACACAGATAAGGCTACATATTTTTATTTTGATTTCACTTTTTGGATTTTAGGACTAGAACATGCTATACAAATATGTGTACATATTTTTTCTACAAAGAGTTAAATGAATAAATTTTGACTATATCTTAATCATGATGTTTTGGAGATTATTGCCAAAGTCATTTAGAGTAATATTGGTTGATAAAAATTTTGGGGAACTAAAAGAAAAAGGAAATTAGACTAGATAGAAACTGTTAGGGAATTCTGGCTTTCAAAGTCAGGAAGAGGGAAAGATGATGAATTTTATACTTAAGCAAGGTGCCTGTTACAATTTCAAGATAACAAATAATTTTATTTCACAGTGTTGTTTCCCAAATTATTCCAACACTCCCGTAAGTGATGCTAACCTGTTTCAGGGGCTGGAGGGATTAGGAAAAACTGACAGAAACCAGAGTAAAGAAATATATGTACTAATTTTTAATGTGTGTGCACATGGATGCATGTGCATTTTAAATAGACCTTGAAAAATTGATGTCCGGGGCAGGTGAGATGGCTCAGTGGCTTAAGCGCCTGCCCGGCAAGCGCGAGGGCCCGAGTTCGACTCCCGGAACCCACATACGAAAAAGGGGCCGGTGATATCGCTCAGCGGCACGGGCGCCTCCTGGCGCGCGAGGTCCTGAGGTCGACCCCCCGGTACCCACAAAAAAAAAAAAAAAAAGAAAAATTGATGTCCAAGTCAATAATCTGTTAATTCTCCCCACAGACCACTTCTCATAAGGCAGATATCTGAACTCACAGTAGAATACAAAGGGATATGCAGAGGCTCTAGGGCCTCTCTCCTAGTTCCCCAGATACTTCTCCACTCCTCAGAAAGAGCTGCATTCTGACAGATGCTTATGCATCTGTAGAAAGTGTTTTGTTTTGTTTTTTTGTTTTTGCCCATGACAGTATGCCATGGACTAAGAAAACAAAGACCATATTATATTTGTAAAGGACCATGATACCATTTTGAGAGGTTACATATAGGTTCTCAAAATATTGATTTTATGATTATTAATGAACATTTAAAAATCCATTTTGCAGGTTGGTGAGATGGCTCAGCGGCCTATGCGACTGCCTGGCAAGCGTGAGGGCCCGACACACACACACAAAAATCCATTTTGCTTCTTTCCAAGAATTAAAAAGACATCTTATTTTCACAGGGTTTACTTCGAAGTTTGAATGCGAAAGAAACAAGTAGTTTATTTGTATTTAAATACATAGATGCTAAAGGCGGGAAAAATCTCCTGTATACCAGGAAGCTTCACAACCCTGTAATAACAGATAAGCAATAAGCAATGAACAAAACATTCAAATAAACATTTCACTAAAGACAATATGCAAATGGTTAATAAATCCATGCAAGGATGTTCAACATCAGTAGTATTTAGAGAAATGCATATTAAAAACTAAAATGAAATTTTACTAGACACTCACTACAATGGTTAAAATATAAAAAGAATGACTGTTTCAAGTGCTCCTAAGGATGAGAAGGAACTGGGCCTCTCATACACTGCTGGAAAAAATATAAAATAGTATAATCACATTAAAAAGAGTTTAGCAGTTTCTTATAATGTTCAATATACGTTAAATACTGTAGTACTGTCTATGGCCCACTAATTCCAGTCCAAGATAATTCTACCCAAAAAATATAACAAAAACATATGTCCACACAAAGACCTGTATGTGAATGTGCATAGGGACCATACTAGCAAAAAGCTGGAAGTAAATAAAATGCCTATTACCGGGCCGGTGAGACGGCTCAGTGGCGTAAGCGCCTGCCTTGCAAGCGCGAGGGCCCGAGTTCAACTCCCGGATCCCACATACGAAAAAGGGGCCGGTGATATCGCTCAGCGGCATGGGTGCCTGTTGGCACGCGAGGTCCTGAGGTCGACCCCCCGGTACCCACAAAAAAAAAAAATGCCTATTACCTAGTGAATGAATACACAATGTAGTACATCTATATGATGAAACATTATTCAGCATTAAAATGAATAAAGAACAAGTCATGCATATATAACTTGATAATGACAAGTCAACAATTTTGATAATCTTCAGAAGCATTTTGCTAGGAGAAAAAAATCAGATACATAATTTTATTTGCATAAAATTTCTAGAAAAGATGAAGATACAGGCAGAAGGCAGATCAGTACTTCCTTCAAGTTTGAGGAAGGAAGGGATTAAATGCAAACAGGCATTAGGAAAATTTGGTGGATGATGGAAATATTTTAAATTAGATTATGATGATGGTTGCACAACTCTATCAATTAAAATGCATCTAATTAAAGCCAGGTGTGGTGGTACAAGCTTCTAATCCCAACATCCAGGAGGCTGAGGCAGGAGGATACCCGAGAGTTCAAGGCCAACTTAGGCTACATAGTGAGTTCAAAGCCAGCCTGAAGTACATAGTGAGACCCTGTCTCAACCTCCCAAGTAAACAAACAAATAATAAAATGCATTTAATCATACACCTAAAATGGATGAATATCATAGTATGTAAATATCTCAATAAACCTGAAAAATAAATGAGAAACGTTCTATGATTAATTTCATATTCAATGGTCAGATGTCTCTAAATGAGATATATCACTCAAAATATTATTTAAATTTCTACTATTAGGTAAAGAAAAAGCAAGGATCATTCCCTAGAATTTAAATACTATAGATGTTGTTAGCAAAATGTCCATACACTGTACTAATTTTAGATACAGCTGGCAATTTTTGTATCTTTTTATATATGAGGAAACATTTTTATTTTCCTATTTCCCAAACAAAACTCTGTTCATCAATTCTGCTGAACAATGTACATAACTTTTGCAAAATTCCCTAAGTAGAATAAGGTCCTCAAACTGGAAGAGACCTGGGAGACTTATCTACTCATTCTGTGCTTCACAAACAAGGAAACGTAATCAGAGAAGTAAAATAAATTGCCCACAGTTATGCAGCATCAAAGCATCAGAAAAGATCAGGGGCCAGGTCTCCTGACTCAAAATCGAATGTGTGTATTTTTCTGCACCACACTATCCAAGGAAAGATAGGTATATGTCATGGTTAAGGCAGTCTTGACTTTCTGAAATTGGACCTTTTCTCTTTTCTGGTATGTTTTGCACTTGCAGTGAGCTCAGAGGCGGTAATCCTATAAAGTAAATAAACATAAGATGTTACCTCCCATTGGGCAACTTCTGTTTGTGACTAAATAAGCCAAGATGAAGATACACTTCAAATAAAAGACTCAGCTGGAATAACACAACAATGAAGCTGCTTAGCTTGAAAAGGAGTTTGGCACATAGCCACTGTCATTCATAAACTATAATGTAATAAACTTGTATGAACAAAAATCTAATTTCCATATTCAACACTAGTTACCTGAATGAGCCATATGAGAGCTAATTTTTGGAAACAACATTAATTCTCTAGAAACAAAATGAGCCACTTGATACTCGACAGAATATGGTAGCTAAAGGGTATTCAAATCTTACATTCCATCTGTATATTTTCTGCACCTCTAGATTCCAAGAGGTACCTCTAGAAACTTTTAAATTACACTTGAATCTAGCTCAATATCTGTTGCTTTACTCACCTTTTGTTGATGAAAATATAGCACAAAAATCAGGCATGTGAAGGAAAAGAAAATTAGGTCATCTGAGTAAGAAAATTTCAAAATCTTCAATACCACCCACTCAGAGAGCTGCATTTTTTTTTGTAGAAAAGTGACAGAGACTGACGTATGGCACCAAAGTTGTTAGAAACTAGAAACATCAAATATTTACTCAAAATATTCAGGCAAACTAGTTCTTACTACAATCTTTATGAAGTCCTGCAAGCAAGAAACATGAGGATTTGATATTTCTTCAACATAAATTTTAAAGGAACTAGCTTAAGAGGTGGGGTAGACTGTAAGAGCGTTCCAAATATTGACTGTTCCTGCCTGAAAGAGCATTATTCCTCAGTGCCCCAGGGACACCTAAATAATACCGAGCTTAGCCATGTGACTTTCCTTGACCAATGAACTGTGAGCAATGACACAGGGCACTGCTCAGCAGAAGTTTTATACATCAACACATGCTTCCCCCTCTCTTTCTATTGCCACAAGTCAAAAAAAAAAAAGTCCCACATAGAAGATTCTCCTGAAATCTGGAAACTGAATGAGGATAAGAGGTATGGTGAACACAGAGATTGACCAAGAAATAACCATTCAGTTGTAAGCCACTTAGTCATTTGTTACTTCTATGTCACCTAGCCAACAATGACTGATGAAAGAGCCAAAGTGTTTTGTTTTGAATAATAAGCTTCTTGGTTTCTTGTATATCTATGCTGATTGCAAAGTAAAAGTATCACTATATATGTACACTCATCATTTTAAACCAATGTTTTATAAATTTTGATGCAAACTGTGTACATTATAACAAGTATACATGTTTAGATAAATTCATATGTAGACATAACTAACTACAAGTTAAGAATCAATACTTAACTCCTACTATGTGTGACATACTCTGATATTTTATCTTCTACTTTATTTTTTAATGTTTGTTAGAATCAGCTAAATTGATTTCAAGTCTTTAATCTTTGATCACCCTCTGTTTGAATTAATGCGGGTCCATAAATTTGCTTTTTTTTGTATATCCAGTCTTGATATACCTTTGCCAAAAATATTGTTATTTAACAGAAATACAACAATATTTAATATACCTGTACTAGTCACTTTCCAGATATTAGGACAAAGTACCTGACACCAGCAATTTAAAGGAGGAAAGTTTATTTCAGCTCACAGTTCCAGGGGATTCAGTATATGCATGGTTGGCTGGCTCCAAGGTATAAATGGCATGGAAGAGGGACATGACAGAGGAAAGCTATTCAGTCCATGGCAGCCAGCAAGAAGAGAGAGAAGGAAGAAGCTGGTGTCAAGAATACACCCTTCCAAGTCACACCTAAAGTGATCTACTCTCTCCAAGCAGGTCCTACTTCCTAATAGCATTAGTCCACTTATGAGTATAGTGCCTCCATGATCCAATCACTTTCCAAAAGCCCCATCTCTGAACACATGAGATTTCTGAGAGACATTCTAGATGTAAACCACAATGATACCTGTCCTGATCGTGCATAATTATATTCAAATCCCTACGTGAAGGTGCAGCTCTCACAATGGTGGATTCACAATCCCGCAGGATTTTCTCACATCCTTTCTCAATACACGTCATTAACATCTTATTTACTTTTGGTGTTTGTTAAGTGATGTATTATGACCCCTTGCTTATTACTATCTCTGAATCTCCATAAAGCAAGAATTTAAAATATTTAGTTCATTGTACTTTGCCATAACATTTGCAGTAACTGGACAACTTTGTATAATTGTTTTTTCTTATAATCATAATATTTATATTCAAAAGAGGCTATGTTAAACGTAATTAAATGAGAAGCATGGAGATAAATTTCCTTGATATGATCTAGAAGATACTATACAACATTTCTCAACATTTAAATTCTCAGAATGCATATTGCAATATCTGATAAATGAAAGATAATACAGTAAACTGATCAGTAGATTCTATACACTAGCACCATCAATTATCTGCCATCCAAAGTGACCTGAGTTTTAAAAATAAAGTACAAGTGATGCCTTATCATAGCCAATAAAAATTAACATCAGCCTTCCACACCCACATGCTCTCAAATATGTGCATTTAAAAAATCATGGTAAAGAAACATACAGTAGATTTACTATCTTAATCATGTCTAAATGCGCAGTGTGATAGTGTTAATTTTGTTCACATTACTGTGCAAGAGATCTCTATTTTAATGTTTTTCATCTTGACCACTGAAACTCTACACCCAAGAAACATTAATGCCCCCTCCCTTTTCCCTCCTGCCAGCCCTCGGACATAACCTTTCTACTCTATGATTTTGACTGCTTCAGGGACTTTATATGTGTGTAGCTGTACAGTATTTGTCCTTCTGTGACCCACAGAATTTGCTTATCATAATGTTTTCAAGATTCATCTACATTGTTGCATATTACAAAATTTCCTACTTTTAAAGGCTGAATAATACCTCTTCATACATACGTATAAACCTTTTCTTTATCCATTCATGGATGGACATCTGGGTTACTTCCACTTTTTAACTACCATGAATAATGTTTCAATGAATATAGATGTGCACATATCTGTTCAAGATACTGCTTTACATTCTTTGGGATATAGACCAAGAATTGAAATTATTGTATCATATGATAGTTTCACTTTTATTCTTTTGAGGATACTCCATGTTGTTTTTCCTAAGGGCTAGATCATTTTACATTCCCATCAATGGTGCAGAAGCATTTCAAGTTCTTTGCATTTTTACCTTTCGTTATCATCTGTTCTCTTGGTAGTGGCCATCCTGATGGGTCTGAGGTAATACATCATTGGGTTTGATTTAAATTCCCCTAATTATTAGTGGTACTGTGCACATTTTTATGCGTGTGTTGGCCATTTATATTTATTCTTTAAAGAAATATCTATTAATTAAAGTTCTTTGCACATTTTTAATTGGGTTATTCTTTGGTCTAATGTTCTTGCTGCTGAATTATAGAAGTTCCTTCTATGTTCTGCATATTAACTCTTTTTCAAATCTTGGATTTTCACTTATTTTTCCCATTTGGTAGGTTCCTCAACAGGTTTTACTCTTTTGATTATTTCCTTTGATGTTTGTATTTGTCAGCTTTCCTGTCCCTGGGAAACAATACCGCACACCCACAGCTTAAAGGCGAAGCAGTCTAATTTGGATCATGGTTTCAGGGGATTTAGACCATGGTTCCAAAAGAGAAGCATCCTGGCAGAAGGATGTGCAGAACAAAGCTGTCCAGTTCATGGCAGTCAGAAAGCAAAGCAGAGTAGCAGAGGAAGGGGTGAGGGACCAAATATAGTACCCAAGGTCACACTACCCTGACCCACCCAGGTACGACCTGAAGTATGCTTTACTAATCCCCTCAGGGCTCCCAAGCCAATCAAGTTGACACAATTAAGCTTAACCACCACAATTAAAAAAAAATGTTAGGTATGATATAGTCTCATTTATCTGTTCTTTATTTTGTTGCCTGGCCTTGTACATATGTTTAAAACAAAATTACCTAACAGTTTATTACATTTGAAAATAAACAAGAGCACAAGTTTGCAGAGACTTCATAATAATACTACTCTCCGAAGAAAAACACATATTGGATTGTCTGTATGAGTCAAGTTTATTTAAACTGTGTAATGTCCCTTAACACAAAATGAGTCTAATAAGTATGTATTAATACAAACAGAATTACTGTCTTAAAAAATTAGAAACAAGGCATACATTATTCTTTGAAAACATTTAATTCGTTAAGCCATAGATAAAATCATTTTTAAAAATAGCCCTGGCGGGCCGGTGAGACGGCTCAGCGGCTTAAGTGCCTGCCTTGCAAGCGCGAAGGCCCGAGTTCGACTCCCGGATCCCACATACGAAAAAGGGGCCGGTGATATCGCTCAGCGGCACGGGTGCCTGTTGGCGCGTGAGGTCCTGAGGTCGTCCCCCCGGTACCCACAAAAAAAAAAAAAAAAAATAGCCCTGGCAAGGAATTTAAAAAGTTTAAAAAACACCTTTGAAAATTTTTTTAACTTGGACATTGGGGAAACTTAAATTTCAACGAAGCATACTAAGAGCAACAGAAATTTTTCTACATTTCAGATTCACATTTCCTCTCACCCCTATTCTAGAGTGTGCCTGGGAATTCCTCCACTGAATATGAGGGCTTGAGCTCAAAAGAAATCACTGGCCTGGGGGCCTTTGCACAGTTGTCATTGGGTGTATAAAGTATGATTACGAATGCTGATTTCCTATATTAAAACAAAGTAAGAGGATTAAAACAAGGTTAGAAGATATGTTTGAGTTGAAGAAGAATAGAGTAAGAGATCTACAGTGTGTCATGATCACCTAAAAACTGGGAAAATTCTACTTGGGGAATGTTTTCAGTGGTTGCTGAATGTTACCAAAGACACTCGATTCTTCTGGAATACCTTCTCTCATAGCACTGGGACGATGCAACTCACCCCTTTTATGCGGCTGGCGGGGTAGGCAGCAGAATGGAAGACCTATTCCTCCAAGACACTCTGCTGTAATGCCTGATACACAGATCCAGATTAACACCGCAGCTATTTATTTCCACAAAATAAAATGGTATGGGTTAAAGATACCCTGGGGGAAGTGGAGGAACATGTTAAGACTCTGGAATTTAAAATAAATGTTGCAAGTGTTTCCTGGGTGACTGTGGAGGTCAGGAGCACAGGATCTAAATTTGACTCCCGGTTTCACCCTCATCCATGTATAATTTTCAGGTAGATCTCCCTCTGTGTCTGGCTACTGCTACGGACTACTGGTTCCCTTCTATACTGCTACTTAATCCCCAATTGATGGTATTTTGAGTTGAGGCCTTCAGCAGTTGATTAGTTGAATAGAATTAGTGTCTTTTTAAACAAGACCCCAAAGAGCTCCTTTTACTCTCTGCCTTGCTGTGAAGCCACATCCTGAAATCACACAGACTCAAAACATAAATCTTGACCTTTCGACTCCTTTGATTTTTCCAAACTACTTTGCAAACTTCAGCCATCCACAGACCACTGCCAAAAAGTTTTAGCCACATCCATGAAACACCTGATCAGATTATGTCTTAGTACCTGTTTAAAACTGTCTCATTCCTTTTAGATAAATCACTATGATAAAAAAGAGAAATACAGAACATTGTTACTAATTTTTAGCTAGATAGTCTAGTCTACTGAAAGCTCCAACTTCAAGGCCTACTCTTTTGGTTAGAAGGAAGATTAGCAAGTGCTGTAGAAGTGTAGACTTGGTCCTGAACTTACTGAAACTTTACAGCAAATTGCAAAGGAGCTAACATTCTTGCAAGATGATTCAGCATTGATGGTCCTCCCCAAATCATCTTCAGACCACAGAAGGAGCTCCACACACTGGGAAAAGCTGTCATGCTGCTCTGCCTCCTGGAAAAGGCCCCGGCAAGAGTGAACATCACATAGGTACAGGAGGGAAGATTTTGCTTGCCAAGATACCAGGGAAGTGTGTCATTCACCACAGGATTTCCAAGTATTTTACACAGAAAGTGGTCTAAATGAGTCCCACTATCAAAGAGAAAGCCATTTTTAAACACAAGAATCCACAAAAGAGACGCAGGAAAAAAAAGCCCAATTGTGTAAAATTTTCAAAGCATGCTTGTTTTTGTTTCTGAGTTCCTCTTACTGATGTTAAAAAGTATCTTTACTTGATGCTATTGGCTTTGTAATAAACTGATGTCATGACTACACCGGGACTGTTGGTATAAGTGTGTACAGAAATAAAAAAATAGTAAAACAGGTATTTATTTAGTACACTATAGTTTAAAACGTTACTTTTTAAATAAAAACTCATCAACAGCACTTAGGACAGTGTTTGCTTTCTTCTTATAACTTATGACAAGGAGCAAGTATCTTCTCTATGCTTTGGTAAACTACTACACTTCTGTGTAGGTTTTATCCAGCGTCCATCATTTTATCCTTTGCACTTTCAACATGAAATATCTCAGAGTTTCTTTGATGTGAAGTTATTTGTTGTCACATCCCCTGGGAGATCTCTATCCTTTTCATCACAAGCACTTTGCTAATTCAGGTTAGAAAGTTCACTTTCACTGAGCTCTTCTGGTTGCACATCTAGTCTTTCCAGTGACTGTAGTGTCCACATTCCCATGCTCAGATGCTTCTTGTATAACAATTTATGTTAGATCTGAATCCCACTTTTAGCACTATCACTTTTTGTTTCTGTGCTACAATTTCATCTTTCCTCGTTAATTCCCACTTTGAAGTACCCAGTCTGCACACAGCATTATCATTAGGAGACAAGGAGGAAACAACTATACACTTGCACAAACTGAATCACAAATGTGCAGTGACTGATCACAGAGAGACCTGGGAGAAAGGGATTGGTCACTGACCATGGTGCAGAGCTATTATTGACATAGTGATTTCTGGACTGAAGATCTAGCAACAATGTTTATGTTTCATTTTTCATAGTAATATACTATGTGACTGATATTTGAACTGTGTTATGAGGGAACTTGTATAATTTAATTAAACTGTGGTAACTGAAAATTTGTGCATTACAAAACCATGTAAAATGATGGCCTGTAATAAAACTATTTGTTACATACATTCACTTTGATGTTTACTTTAGTATTGTGCTATTATATGTATTTTTCAATAACTGACTCCTCTAATTTTGCAATATTTCATGATTATCTTTCTTTACCAGTAAACCTATAACTACCTCATTCTTTAAAATGGACTGTGCAGTATATCACTAAATGAGTATAAATAGGATGGTTGTAGTGATTTAAGCAACACTATAATGTGTGTATACATATGTGTGTATATAGTATTCATATAACAAGCACTAAATCTTCTTATTGTTTATGATAAATACTTAGCAGATTTACAGACACTTAAGATGGTTCTTAAATTTCAATGAAACATTATGGTGACTATCCATGTAAATAGACCATAGTACGCTTTGCAATAGTTGTTTTATTTATTTATTTTTTTGCTGCCAGGAATCAAACCCAGGGCCTCATGCTTGCCAGGCAGGCGCTGTGCCACTGAGCTATATCCCTGGCCCAATAGTTGTTTTAAAAGACTAACAGCTACTCATACTCAGAACAGGGTTCTTAGATCGTATCTTCTGAATGAGAAGTAATAGCTTGGGTAGAAGAAAAAGTAGGAGCTCAAATACTGACTTTCAGAATTGAGATACTATGTGTGGGAAAGCCTGGTAGAGATACCAAATAGGCAGCAGTAAATGAACATCTTCAGTTTATTAGAGATACAGAGGCTTGCTGGTTACCGATGCATGGAAGTGAGAAAGTTCTGAAGTGTATGAGATCCATTCAAAGAGAGCCAATAGTAAAAGGCTAAGGACAAAATCCAAGGCAAAAGCCAATATTGAAAAAATAGTAACATTAAAGATAATAAACACAATTTAAAAACTAATATTGAGCACTTATTGTGAGCCAGAAAGTCTATCAGTACTTTGCATGTATTATGTAAATGAATCCTCAAGTAACCATTTACTATATGAGGAAAGTATTTTTATTATTGTAGCTTTTTTACAGATTAGAAAATGGAGGTTTACAAAGTTAACTTGCCCATAGCCACTTAACTAAACATGATGCAGACAAGAATTTCATATACTGTATTTTATATATAATATAATTATATATAATGTAATTATATATATATATATATATATATAATATATTTTATATATTTCCCCTGGATCTATAGTTTTAGTATTTTGTATTAGTTATCATGTTGTGTTACAAATTATCCCTAACTTGATAGTCTAAATCCATAAACATTTATTATCTTACAATTTCTATGATCAGGAACACAACCAATAAAACTATTCTCAAGTGTTGCTTGAAATTGTGGTCTCATTCAAGAGCTCAGTGGGGTGGGGTTGCTGCAGACCTTGACCTTTTGCAAAGTGATCTCTCTGCAGGGTTGCCCACAATATCAGAGTTGACTTCCTCAGAGAGTGACCAAGAGGGAAGTCATTGTCATTTTGCTACCTAATCTTGGAAGTTCCACTCCATCATTCTGCTATCTTCTACCAATTAAACACAAAGCAAAGGGTCCAGCACACATTCAAGGGGAGGGGAACAAATGAGGCAAGACTACCAAGGGGCAAGGACCATGGGGAGCCATTTGAGCACCATCTGCCACCATTCTAAAAGGCATCATCTTGGTTAAGCAGAGGGACTGACTCAGGAACTGGCAGTGGGTACCTGCGCATTGTTGATCAATACTTTGGAGTCTGAAACATCATTCTTCTTGGTTTTGCTGTACTGATAGAGGCTAACCTGGAAAATGTGATGACAAAACTCACAAAGGTCTTCAGTGAAGGGTTAAAAAAACTTTGGAATTTTCAGAAAATTGAGGGAAACTTAATAGAGGCCTCTAAATATGAAAGAAGATGTATAATGTCTTGCAGCTCTTCAACTTAAATGATAGCAAAGCACTGTCACCATAAACTGCAACTTGTAAGAGTTTAGAAAAGCTTAAAAGACAAAATCCTTGATGGGAACTTCTGTTAACACAGGAATAGGAGATCACCACAGTGTGCATACATCCCCTCCAGACTGAAGAGTGTGACGGTGACTCTTGTTGAACATGAAGAGTTGGGCCAAATGTCTAGATTTAAATGCTGACAAAATTAAACAGAACATTGTAAAACATTTGGAACGAGGCAGGCACATCTTCCCTAGAAGCCAATTTAGTCTCCTTGAAAGTTGGTGTCTACCAGCTCAAAAACTCTGGCATGATTTATTGCCACTGGTTTGCAAGTAAGCCAGCTTTCATTTTCTTTTTCTGTTTGAGAATCAGATACTATTTGAATTGTGTTTCCATTAAAATGGAACCAGAGCAGTTGATCCCAGTTATATCCAGATGGCTTGTGTTGCTTAGGCTGATTTTTGCTAAACTGTTTAATATTGTTAATAATCCTTTTAATATATGTAAATTTCTGTGGAGGGTAAAGGGAAACAGATCTGCTGCAGATTGGAAATCACAGCTCCTGCAGGATTTCTGTTGATTTGTCAAATCTGACTGGTTTCTAGCATTTGTTCCAATTTTGTTGAACCCATAGTCACCTCCCCTATAAGCTGTGACACTCGGATTCAGTGGTTCACGAATAGAGACTTTAAGGGAAGGTAGACTTGACTGTTCTGGAAGGGTATGCTTTTAATATGAAATGCATACTTTAGGAAAAAAAATTAACTCTAGCCCATAATTCTGTAGAGGATAAGCATAGAATGAAGGAAAGATAACCAATAGCAAGATTCTCCTCTACACTCAGTGGACTCCATGATTGCCAATTTTCATTTATTTAGAGATAAAATCTTGGTGAATTGCCCAGGCTAGTCTCAAATTTCTAGGCTCAAGCAATCCTCCTGCCTCAGCCTCTTCAGTAACTGAGACCACAGTGCTCAGCTTCAATTTTCATTCCTATATATTGAATACCTATGTCCCTAGCCTACCTTATAGGGCAAGGCCCTACCTTGTTCCTCAATTAGATCAACAAATTTTTCCTGCATTGTTGACATCTTTGTGTTCAACTTCACTCCCACAAAAGTAATTAAAATAAGAATGAAGGTGTACTGATAGACTATTATTGGGTTAGGCACAGTGCTAAATTCTTTTCATGATTTCTTTTAACCTACACGATAATATAAGGTGAGTTCTCTTACTGTCTCCATTTTATAGATGAGCAAACTGAGGCTCAGAGAGAGTTTATGCAATTTCCCCAAATCATAAACCAATTCTATCCTTTCAATTTGTTATGGTTTGAATATAGGTTTGAGGGTGTCCCCCAAAGATTTAAGTGCTGGAAGCTTGGTCCCCAGTGTGGCAATGCTGAGGTGGTGGAAATTAAGAAGTGGGGCTTAGTGCAAGACAATCAGCTCCATCCTCAGAAGAGATAATGTATTTCTCTTGTGACCCCACTTAAATCTTGTGACAATGAGTCATTATAAAAACAGTGATACTGGCCCCTGAATCTCTCTGGGTTTCTGTCTCACCATGTGACCTCTTCTGCATACCCTTCTACCACTGTGATGCCACCCACCATACCACCCTCTCCAGTGGTGAATCAGATGGGTCTGCCTAATCTTGGACTTTCAGCCTCCAAAACTGAACTATAAAGAAAATTCTTTATTCTATAAAGTAACCAGCCTATTTTGTTACAGCAAGAGAAAATATACAAATATACTATTTAACCAAAATGTAAAAGCAAATCATGCCACTTTGCTAATTAAAAATCACCACAGGCTCCTTGAACCAATCAAACAAAACAGCACAAATTCCTTAGTGAGATATTTAGTATATTGGTCAGCTTTCCTTTTGCTGGGACAAAATACCTGACACTTGTACCTTGAAGGAGGAAAAGTTTACTTTGGCTCACAGTTTCAGAGGGTTCAGTCCAGGTTCAGAGCATTGGCCCACGGCAGAAGGGCATGGTTGAACAGAGCTGCTAACTTCATGCAGATGAGAAACCAGAGCACAGAGGAACATCCAGAAAGGTAGGGGCCAGAAAACAGATATAGTTCCCAAGGTCATGCCCAAAGATCAAACTATTTCATCTTTACTGATACTTCATAAATGTTTATGAGAAGGCTGATACCTCACTTTATCAGCAAAGATTATTTATAATAGATAGTGTGGAATCATATGTTAATTAATTTTGTTCTACTTTCCCTGAATGCCTACTGATGTGTCTTAAATTTATCTCTGTTTTCCCAGCTTTTAGCAGAGCATTTGACAATGCTTAAATGCTCAAAAAAGCAGCTGTATGAAAGAATGGGTAAACAAATGGAGGTTTCACTCAGGAGTTTGGAGAGGCTGATTCAACAACAGTCATTTCTGAATCAGACTATAAATCTCCTGAAATATGATCTACCATAATTCACTTTCCTTCTTTATTTGTGGCCAGGGCCTCCTTGATCTACACACCATTTTTTTAAAAAGAGGCATTAAGTAGTCAACCAACACTTCTGGTCCCTGAAAGTTGCAAATACCAAGGAAACATTTTGCTAGGTTGTTCCCACAGAATCCTTCAAATTCTACCTGTCTCTTCCCTTCCCCCTTTCCTTTCGCTTTCTTTCTCTCTCTTTCTTTCTCTCTCCCCCTCTCTCCCTCCTATCCTCTATCAACCTGTATCCAAACTTCAAATAACACATAGTCCTATTAATAGTCAGGACAAAGAAAGAGATGGCATTGGTTTTACTCTTGATCCTTTCTCCAAGGACCGACCGTTTCATTTCTGTCTACTCAAATCTGGCATCTATATGCATCTCTCTTGCCTATCTCCCACCACCCAATATTCCCTCCTATATCGCCCAACACTCACCACCTGTCAGCAACACTGTCCCTGGTCAGAGTCCCCTAGTAGGGCTGGAAACACTAATGCCAGCTGGAGAGTTTCCAGTTCCATCCAGGTCAGGACGGAGAAGAGCCACTGGAACTGCTCCCCATTGCTGTCTTCAAATCACACACATAGCCCCTGCCTGAGGTCAGTAGCAGACGTGAGTATGCATGTGTGTGCACATGAACATGTGTGCACTGGGGAATCAAAGGCAAGATTTGAGAACAGACCATCTATTGGAGATTTAATGTATCCAACCAACAAGAGTTCACTATTTTTTCATGCTACATTGTGCATTTTTACACAACACTGCTACTGCTTCTGGGTCAATTTTAATAATACTAGCTATTATTTATAGAGCCCATTTATGTCAGACACTGTGCTAAGTGCTCCAAATAGTTATCTCATCTTTACAGCCATCCTCTGAAGCAGATTTTATTATTATACTCTTACAGAAAGAGGGAGAGAAACCAAGACTAAGGAGAAGTTAGAAACTTGTTTTCCTTAGGGAACAGGGAAACTGGAATTTGTCCAGGTCTTCAAAACATAGGAAAAAGAGTTTGGGGTTCAGCTGCCTGACCTTCAGGCCTCACATATCTAAAGCCTTGCCTTGCCCTAAATTGTTATCCAAGTTTCATTGGTTTTTGATTGATGAGTGCAGAAATGTAAGAGGTGCACTTACAAAGATCTTGTGACAGGACAGGGCTGTGTGCTCAGCCTTATTCTCTATGAGAGAGGTAGCTTTGCTGCATCTTTGCTGCATCTTTGCTTTACTTATAAATTCTTGTCTGTCCTAATGGCACTGAAGCATAAGAAATATGAAGACAATACAGAGTTGAAATACCAATAGAACAATAGCATAATTAGTTTGTCCTAAGGAACCTAAGCCAACTGCAATTTGGCTTGGTTATGCATAGAATTAAAATTTGCCTCTCCCAGTCACATTAGCATCATCATAAAAGAAGCTCTCAGACCATGGCTGACCAGTGAATTAGAACCCAACAACTTATATAATTACTTCCTATGTGTAATATATGAAAATGGTGCTAGTCCATGACTACCAGTGGGATGCACATTAATATTTATCAATCAATTCAGCAGGCACTTATTTAGTGCCTACTCTGAATGGGGCCTGGGCCAGCTTCTGTGTGCAGTGCCCATATGAAAAGCTATGATTTTGCTCAACAATAGGAGTCATCATCAAGAAAGATGGGATGATTAAGAGGGGGAGATGAAGGCTATATGAGGTATAAAGTATTCTCTTGTTTTGGAGATTAGAGGCCGTGTTCTTATGAAGTACTCTGGGAAGGCTTCAAGGAGGAGGAGATGTTTTATATGCAATAAAAGAGTAGGATTTCAAAAGGCAGAAATACTATAGGAAGGAATTCTCAGAAAAGAGAATTGTAATATTTAAAACCATGCATTATAAGAAAATCAAGTTTGGACAAATTATTTTAATTTAGCTAAACTGCTTCATCTTTAGACTGACTTTAAAAATTCTAATAAAACTTCTTGAAAAAATTGGTATGACTCCCTAGTTAGTGCTAACACAGGGATGCTATACTTTCAGTAGCTGAAAAGTTAACATACTCTTTCTGCAAATCAATTGTCTTTAAAAGTTTTTTAAAGTTAACTGACACATGAACAAAAATTCTGCATATTAATTTGGTACCATTTAATGTTTCAATACATGTATACATGATAAGGTTTAAATCAGGATAAATATTTATCTCTTCAAACATTTATTTTTTTTCTTTTCCCTTTTTTTAAAATTTTGTGGTACTGGGGATTGAATCCAGGGCTTTTGTACTGAGCTACATCCCCAATCAGCCTCCCCTGCCCTTTTGAGATAGAGTTTTCCTAAATCACTAAGTTGCCCAGGTTGGGCTCCAACTTGTGATCCTCCTGCCCAAGCCTCATAAAATGCCTGATCACTGCCAGCCATTTACCATTTCTTTATGGTGAAAACATTCATTTTTATATTGTTTAGCTAAACAATTTTTAATGCTCTGTTTAAAATGATTTTTTCTTGGTGCTGAGGATGGAATTAAGGGCTTTGTGCATACTAATCACTTGTTTATTCTAACACTGAGATACACTACCAGTCCTAAAATGACTTTATTAGTCCTGAAAGAAAAAAGACTTGAAGCATATACACCACAATGTTAAATTAACTGTAATTGTTTTTAAGTATATTGGAACTATGGTCAATTTTCATTTTCCTTTTTGTGCTTTTCTGAGTTTTTTAACTTTTCAGCAATAAAGATGCATTTCTTCTGTAACAAATAAAAAGCACAAAATTACTCTAAATGGCTCTTTCAATGATGTATTTTAGAGAGTCAGAAGGAGTAACTCAGCTCATACATTTAACGAATATTTGAGTCCCACTCACTGTCCCTGTCATTATCGATACAGAGGTGAGCCAAAGACCGCTTACAGACTCTGCACTCTATTGAGGAAAAATAAATCAAATGACCTACATACATTTAAAAATACAGAATTACAACTGGAGAGAAAGAAATGAACAAGATTCAGTACTGTGAGAGAGGATAATAGGAACACACGATTAATTGGGTGACAGGAAGTTTAGGGAGAAGAGCTTAGATCCGGACAATGAGTCAGAGGTGAGGCTGAGAACAGCATCCTTGTCAGGTGCACAGGAACCTGACCTGGGGTGGGGGTGGGGGATGAGCAGCTCTGCTGAGGAGCAAGTGTAATAACACGTGGCTGGAACACCCGAAGGGGGGGTGCCCTTAAGGAGAAAAATTTGGGGAATCAGGTTGGGTGGGGGTAGGGGGGTTCCAGATCCCACCAGAACTTTGTAGGCTCTGATCCATAGCTGACAGTAAAGCCGCTCTCACAAATAAGTACTATAGGAGGCAGGTCTGGAGGAAAACAAGGTAGACAGCCCCATGCCCTGGTCAGCTGGACTTCATATGAATCCCAGGTCTGCCTTTTGTGAAAAGTCTTTTGTGAAAAGAAGGTTGGCACAGCCTCTCAATCCTCTTCTCTTCAATTCATCTGTGAAATGAAACTAACTGCAATGTGGAAGTAATTGTGAGGATTAAATGAGATAATGTATTTGAAAGACAGTGCCTTAAACACAGTACTCAGTCTAGAAACTACAAATGATTTTTATCAATTTGGATATCAAAAATCCTTTTCACAGTCTTGAAAAACACTAACAGAGTAGATATGAAGTGTTTTCCCCACAAAAATGGTAACTATAGAAAGTAATGTACACATTAATTAGCTAGATTTAGTCACTACACAATGTATATATAAACTTCAAAATATCCTGTTGTGAATAATAAATGCCTACATTTTATATGTCAATGTGAAATAAATAAATGTAAACAAATCCTTTCCATTACTTCTTTCTAGAGATGAAAGCAAAAGTAATATGCATTAGTTTTATTCAATGATTATTCATTACACAACTAAGAGGCACACAGGGAAGATCTTGTTTTAGAGTATAAGGTTTTTATAAAAAAAACTTGTACAAATATAATACATATACCTAAACGCACATGCACTTACACACCATTTTCTCTTTTACAACATTGTTTTAGGTTCACATCACTAACTGCTCAAGGTAAACAAATAAATTTTACATCACCAGTTGAATCTACTTACTACATTACTTTGTCATGTAATCACAGATGCACTTTAGAAGGGATGTAATGCACAAGGAAATGCAAATGGCAGGATCAAAACCGGACACAGAAGAATGTGTTTGAGTTCTGCAGAATGGTTAGGTTTTGATGACACTAACTTAAAACTGATTTAGCCTGGCAAGCGCGAGGTCCTGAGTTCGATTCCCGATACCCACATGTAAAAAAAAAAAAAAAACTGATTTAATGAAGGAGAATGACTAGAGCATACTACAGTATTAAACTGAGAGAAAAACTGTCTAGTATCCAGTTATTTATTTGTTTGGTGTTTCCCCTTCAATAACATCAAGTATCTCTGTTATTTAATATTGTGATTAGTGGATTTGTTACAGCTTTGCCGGGCTTTTAAAAAGTTACACACAGGACCAAACAATGCCGGTGGCTATTTTTTAAAAAGTTCTGTTAAGCTAGCATTACTTTTTTTTTAATCTGGGAAAGTCAAGTCAAGTGAAAATATATCCTCCTAGCATGTTCTATTTCTAAGGTCTTCTCAGCTCTACAGGGACCTGTTTCATTCCCATATTGCTATCCGCTTCTCCTTCAACTTCAAAGTTACCAGGATGTTGGGGAAGGAAGCCAGGTTTTCACATTATCAGAGCAATTCACCAAGTTGATTTGGAAAATGGTTTCTTAAATATAGCTATTTATTCTTAAAGATGGTAAAGTGTTTGAATGACTGGGTTAATAGGAAAAAAAAGAATAAAAAAGGAAAACTATCACTAGTGCCAAGTCATGCTAATGGAATTATAGTCTTGAAGGAACCAGACAAAAAGAATTTCACATAATAACGGAGTAATTTGAAATTGGGCAGAATTACGCATTCCTTCAGGGACATGTCTACTATGCAAACCCTCTTACAGTAGAAAATGTGCTGCTACCTGAACACCATGGTGTAAGAGGCCAAATCAGGGGCCGGAAAGATTAATTTTTTGTTATTTTGAACACAAAGAAGACCCTGAAAGCCATGAGTGTCCTAATACTCCCAGGAAACAAATGTTTTAGAACTTGGTGACAATAATGACCTTTAAAAATCTTCAGGCCTTGAAACAGGTAAGGAAGATAATTTTTACCTGATCCTTTTGTGCTAAAGCATGTTGCAATAATTTATTAGACTACTCATCAAGTGACATGAGATAAGATTAATTTGCAATAAAGGCGCAACTTGCCATCAGAAAATGAAGTTGGGGCAATTTGTGTGTGTGTGTGTGTTTATCTGGTACTGGGGATTAAACCCATGACCTTCTCACTGAGATATATCCCCAGGCCTCCCTCTCTTTTAGTTTTTATTTTGAGACAGGGTCTCACTAAGTCACTAATGTGTCTTATGTGTACTTGCAAAATATCTGTGATGGAAGAAATTACTGTTTTCCTTCCATGTAGTGAGGTGGGAAAAATGCATATCTAGTGTTTTCTCACATGAAGTGTTTTATTTATACCTTCATTTGCAGCCATAAATATTAAATATAACAACACATAGTAGGTGACTTTGTACTCACTTCATTAAGTAACAATTTATGGACATCATCTTCTTGAAACAGTCGTATCAAATTCTCTGTACATCTCTGAACTCAGTGTTACAGATAATTGCTTAATCTTCCAGATAAAAGAGAACTCTTACAGCACAGGAATAGTTTCAGACAGTGATTCTTTTTCTTTTCTCTTCTTTTTTTTTCCCCAAGCAAGACCAGCCTTCCTGTCAACGGCAGTGTTTGAGATGTCTGGGCCTTTATCTTTGATGAATACATGGCGTGCCAAGTTCTATGGGCTTACAGATTCATCACTCTCCAAATTTATAGGGATGTATGCAGTGTGATTTGATAAATTATTTTGTTTTGCTTTTCATCACTCACGTGATATTGGAAGGAAGCTCCCTGTATATCTTAGGCAACATCTATCAAAAATAAGGCTTTGGGGAGAACAAATAAAATGCAGTAAAAACTTGTTGAACTGATAACTATATAATATGAATGTGTCATCTCTGAATATGAAGGGCCACTATGTGAGGCTCATATTTTATTTTATTTTTTTTAGCAATTTTACATATCTATATCCCTGTGGTTTAAATTGTATTTTGGTTCAAATGTTTGCAAAGCTTCCCAAGTGTCTTTGGAAAAGAGAGTACTATAAATTAAAGAGGTTATTAATCTTACTAAAGCTATTCCTTTTTACTGGCATTTACTTAGGAATTCTGTGCCTCCTTATGATGGATTGCTTGGCAATTTACTCCACAAACTGGTACATAAAGTAAGAAGCTAGAGGAACTTGATACTTGGTTTTGCTTTGTTTTGTTTTTAAAGGAAAAAATCTCTACTAAACTGACAAGTAAATTGACAAAAATGTTAAAAACAGAATTCTGGGACTTTATAATTTCCAGATCTGGCAATTTAAATCTAGGTGGAAATAATTTAAATTTAAATTTTATTTATACTTTATCATGAGAAGCACAAGTTTCCCCTAATTAATAGAATATTTTCTATCTAAAGTGACTAAGGAATATGAGCCCACAAAAATATGTTTAAATCTCAGAAGAAAACTGCTTTAAGGACTAAATTTCTTACCAAAAATACAAAGTATAAGATGGGTACAGACCTGTAATTCCAGCACTCTGGGAGATCGAGGCAGGAGGATCACAAGTTGGAGCCCATCCTGGACAACTTAGTGAGACTCTGTTTCAAAAAAAATTTTTAAAGGATTTGGGGCTACAGTTCAGTGTGAAGGTTCTGGGTTCAATGCTCAGTATCGTAAACAACAACAACAACAACAACAAAATAAAGCATAATAGTAACTCTGCTAAAAAGATTCCATGATTAAAATATTCACACCTTTTCCAGACCTTAGTTGACCTGCAACATTACAAATAATGACATACCTATATTGCCACGATACAACACACAGATGAATAAGAATGAGAAAATAAATTGAAAAAACAAAAATACATCAAATTTGCCCTTCTGAAAGAAGACATTTCAGAGATCGATAATTCCCAGTACTACTGAGGCATAGGGCAAATAGGATTTCCCTTTAGCTCTTAGAAAAGATCAGGTATATCATACTGATACAGAAAGACTTCTAAGGCATACTGTCAAATACAAAAGATATAGAATAACAACTATAATGTAATCCAATTTGTGTAAATGGCTCACCCCATCACGTACATATAAAATAAATGCAAAAGTGAAGATCTGGAAAGTTTCATACTCTCCCAATGGAGTTTGGGTGGGGTAGGGAACAGAGGAAGTGGGTGGCAGGTGAAGAGGCCTTTCACGCTTACATTAGATGCAACTGGACTGACTAAACTTCAAGATGTCTTGTATTTGTTATGTAATTATTATTTTTTTAAGCACAGATTTATAAAAACCTGTGAATGAATGATCTCATTCACAATTTCACATGGAATTTCAAGGCAGGCAAAGGCATCATTCTATTCCCTTAAATGCATGGTTTATAAACTAATCTGGAGTTCCCTTTGGAGTAGGTAATGAAGTCTACAGCTGGTGACCTTCAGACAAGTATGTGTTGCGCACGCATATACACACACACACAGACATATATCCCTGCCTACTCTAACTTCCAGCTTTGCTTTACTCTGCTGCACAAGTTATATTTAAACATAATTCTGTGACTTAAAGATATTTAAGGGCTTTACCAGCTCCATTTTGAATTTTGAGTTATCTCTACAATGAAAATGACTGGCCCAAGGCCATACCCTGTGGACATATACCCTGAGCACAGAGAACACTAGGTCTTTTGACTGTCCAGGGACATGTAGCACCTACCTTCCCTGTAACGTAGGGGCCTTTCATCCCACAAGCACATCCCCTCACCTGAAAATCAAATGCCACCAGCACCAAAGCCATGAGAACACATTTTCTACTTGTTTATATTTATTTTTTAATATCATATAGGTGTAACCGTTTAATGTCTTCTAGGTTCCTTAGGAAGGATACTGATTGTGTCAGGAGTGGTGGCACATGCCTATAATCCCAGTCACCCAGGAGGCTGAGGCAGGAGGATCCAAATTTCAAGGCCAGCCCAGACAAATTAGTAAGACCCTACCTCAAAATAAGAAGGGCTGAGGAAGTACCTCAGTGGTGGAGTGCCCCTCGTTGAATCCCCAGTAGCAACACCAACACCCTCCAAAACAAAGAAACAAACAAAAAAACCCAAATTCCCATAATGTTTGGTAGTTATGTAAGTATACAAAATAAGAACAAAATATGTTTTCTCTATTTTTCTCAAGATAAAAAATTGCCAAACTAATAAATAAAGCAAAATTTATTATACTCTGGTAATACTATACAGAAGTTACTAAGTACAAAGCAGCTTAAATGAGTCACCTTCCCTCCACCCAATGAAGAGCTGACCCACAGGATCAAGAGGTGGATACTGAAAGGAGGCAGACTTGCCACTCATTCTGCAGAAACAAACTGAAGGAGGTAACAAAAGTTCTCTGAGGAAACAATTCTTTGTCATTCATACCTGCAGAGACAACCAAGCTGAAGACAGCTACAGACTCTGAGAGGGCAAGGAGAAAGCACCTCACTAGGTTATCAGCTACTGCCACACAATGACAAGTGACACTGAGATAACCCAGCATGACCTTCCCAGCCCCCAAATGGGTCTCTTCTCACTTTTAGTCCTCACAAAGAATCTTCCCTTCTCTGAATTTCTAGTCTTTTTATTTTCTAATGGCATCAGTATTCTCATTTACACTGCCCAGTGCTGAGACTTAATTATTTCCAGGTGAGGATGTGTCTTCCCCTCTGGAATGCAAGCACCAACAGGGCAGAATCTCATCTTTTTGGGTATCTCAGAAGGCCTATACAATGAATTAATTAGTGGGTTGCCAACAAATACTACTGACAACCTACTATGTGTCAGACATTCTTCTAAACGCTAGTGATAGAGACATGTGATGGTCAGTGTTGCGTGTCAACTGGGCTAACCTATGGCACCAAGTTATTCAGTCAAAAAATAATCTAAGTTTCACTGAGAAAGTGGATGCAGTAAATATCTACCTTCAGTTAATATGAAGTAGAAGAACTCACTCTCAATAATATGGGTAGGACACATCTAACTAGATGTAAAGCAAAGTTGATTGGCCAATGTATATTAACTTATAATTAGATAGGAATAAGGAGCTTTGGTGTCCTATTGTAAGTAGGGTGACTATAAATAACAATAATATATTTCAAACAGCTGGAAGTATTTTGAGTATTTTCATCATAAAAAATGATAGATGTCTGGGGAGACGTATTTACTCTGATTTAAATACTGTGCAAAGTATACATGTACCAAAACATCACACAATACCCCGTAAATATGTAAGATGCTTAAATTTGTATTACTTAAAGTAAATAAAAAGGCAACACCAAGTTTTCCCTGAGGAAGTAGAAATTCTGACTCAAGATTTTAGCATCAACCTTTGCCTGAGAGTCTCCAGCCAGCTAGTCTGTGGATTTTGGGCTTGACACATCCTGCAATGGCATGAACCAACTCCTTAAAATAAATCAGATACACATAACATACATCACACACACCCCCACACATAGGACACATGTATTCATATCCTACTGGTTTTGTTTCTCCGAAAAATCTAGACTGAAGCAAGAGTTAGACAGGATGCAAGGTTCTGCTATTGAAGAATTCCTATTCTCCTACCTAGGGGAAAACTAAAGATTTCTTTAAAATACCACTAATCAAAAGAAACATAGTGAGTGATAAGTCTGTGCAGAAAATAAAGCAAGACAAAAATGACTGCGCATGGTTGGTGAGCTTCATTTAGACTGGATGGTCAGGGAAAGCGTCTTCGAAGCAGTGACATTCAAGCAGATACAGGAGTCGACATTCTCATTACTGGTTTTGTTCCTCCCATAGATCTTGTATAAAGCAATTTACATAGTGTGAGCGTAATAAATTATTTGGAATAAATAATGAGTAAATTAATAATTTGGTCTTAAAGAAGACTAGCCATTCTAATTTTAGGTAACTAAGAAACAAGCTGAGTTTAAGACCTTAATGAAAAGAATCTTTCCTCCAAGCTGAAATTATACCCACCTGGAGCTGGAGGCTTTTGTTTCTAACGTGATTAATGAATGGAAGTGACTGATTAAGTCGTTTTAAGTATGCAATTGCTTTAACCCGCACTAATTTAAAAGCAGTATAGACATGACACAGTTGGCAAAGCAAGTACAAAGCAGAACAAATATCTCTTCCTGGCCCTAATCTGTCCCCTTTCTGTCTCTTTGTTTGTTCTTTCCTTCAAAACACGAAGACCCCTTCCACCCTAAACATGTAAGACTTGATAGGTTATTCTTCAGGAAGAAAAGATCCTGTATCTCACTTTTTTGTCTATGCTTCCTACTACATGGCCAATCATAAAAACTGCAATTCAAACTTGAGCATGAAATGAACTTATCATTCAAGAGCTGGGACTGTTATCCAGGAGGGGCAAGCTGGGCCAACTAACCACTTCAGATGGGACAGCAAGATACAGCTCTGCCTCGCAGACTCGCATCTTATGTTTTATGTAAGCTGACTTCTGGGCGTGAGGGTATGCATATGTTACAGCTAAAGACCAGATGTGAGTGAAAGCAGGGACAACCATCAATCAGAGAGCTCCCATCAGTTTGTTTCTTGGATTGCAAGTGTTCAAGTGATATGAACTGTTGTTTAACCTTGCTTAAAAGATTTACTCTATCCAGGCACGGTGGTACATGTCAGGAGGCTGAGGTAAGAGGATTACGAGTTCTAGATCAACTTGGGCTACATAGGGGAAACCCTCTCAAAAAAAAAAAACAAAAAATTCACTCTGTTCAGCTGAGTTTCATGAATATCAAGTGTGAACAGAGTGGCACTGTTCAAGGCTAAGAAAGAGACTAAAAGAGCAAATGAAGCACAATGGCCAAATTACACCATGGACTTTAGAAGCTCTACATAAGAAAGCCAGACTCAATGCTGTCTCTAGTTACGTCTCCAGAGAAATCATCCCTGTCCTTCACCTGCGCAAAATCTCTGTGCCGAGACAAAAGAAACCCATGTGAAGCCATTTTGTAACAGGCTACTGGGAATGATAGGGAATGGGGCAGGGTAAGGTGCTGGCTGCTTTAAAGGTTCAAAATGCATTGCTAGTTAAGACATCGCGCTTTAAAACAATGATTCCACCCTGTTGTGAGAGGTTAACTGAGTAAGTCTTTTGCATACTGTTACTCTGGGACCTCTCCCTGACTTAGTTGGGATGCAAAAATCATGACCGGAGGGTGAGACTCCAGAGAGGTAGTTTGCAGAATTTCCAAGCAAACTCTTGTAGGCAGTAGAGGTTGACCTGAGTAGGGAGTGTGTGGAGAGATGAAAGGTGGTGCTAAAGACTTAATACCTTTGCTCAGAGAAACAAAATACATTGTCCAACAGCTTGAACAGGATTTTTAGCATAGCAGGGTTGTTTGTTAAAGTGGGCTTATAGGCAACAGATCCATTTTTTTTTTTTTTTTTTTTTTTTAGCAAAGCAGGGAAGAAGAAGGGCTGTGTTAAGTGGAGATAATGCTCATTTAAAATACTAGGTGTTTAGAATAAAATTAATAACTTAGTTCCTTTTTGGTTTTGGCACCAGGAACTGAACTCAGGACCTTGCGCTTGCCAAGCAGGTGCTGTGCTGCTGAGCTAGATCTCTGACCCCCTTAGTTTCTAACTCTGTTATTTCATTGATGATCTGGAGGTTCAAAGGGAACACATTTCACCTGAAGAAGGCCCACTTTTTTCTCCCATGAACAGATGCTTCTATTCTTCAGGTGGAAGCTGCCTAAGCTAACCAGTAAGTTCATGGTAGAAAACCATTTCTTCAGAGGCTCCCCTATGCTGTATTACAATAAACCTTTTATAAATGAAATGCCACTTTTTCACACTTCATATGTCAGCCAGGTGTGATCCCAGCTGTGATCCCAACTAAGCTACATATATAACAATAATGATACTAGTGGTAGACACTATATAAATTGAGAGATGCCAATATGTTGAGTGTTGTGGTGGGAATTTATAGGCAATAGTTGATGGAAAGGTATATTAGGCAATATAGCAATTGGGTTTCTCTGTGAACCCAACACCCTTGATAACTCACTGCATGTAGTGCACTCTATGTAGCAATATGCACCTCCCCTTGCCCCAAACGTATAAAACATACCTTGAAGACTCAAGCTCTCCACATAGCCTTCTAGTTTGCTTGTCTCTTGGACTTTCTCTATCGTTTGTGGGGACTAATATCTCTGACAAGTCTTATGGGACTGTGTTCAGTTCTGATCTTCTCTCACTTTGTTTGGAGATGAATTTGTTTGGACAACTCTGTTCTGCATAATGCGTATTCTGTTCCTCTAATCCTAAACCTTGATTAAATATACCCTGGCCTTCAACTGTTCAGGAAGTAAAATGTCTTGGCCATGTCTTGATACAAACTTGATTTCACAGGGCTTCCCACCACCTCCAACCTCACTTAGTTCTTTCTCCATGAATGACTTTCTACTGTGTACAAGGTACTACGTTTAGGCCTCCACCTTGTGCTCGCTAGCTTTGGGCGTAGGCCCTCTTCTTCTGTATGGCTGCTGCCTGAGCATCACAATCATTTCCTGGGAGCAAATCTTAACAACAAATGTTCGAATTTCTACAATTCTTCCTATTGTAAGTCAGGTGTGGGAGCAAAGGCAGAAAGCATAACTCAAACCAGTATTCTGAACAGAATTATGACCTGCAGGTAATTCATGATTTTAGTAATTGTTTGTTCTTCTCTGCTTTGAGTGAGATATTAGCCACCATTGAGTCTTTAGCTATAACAAACAGGCAGACAAGGTGACAGCAGAAACAGGTCCTTGATTAAAAATCTATGCCCTGCAACCTGCAAATTAGATAAGGAGAGTGGATGCAAAACAGGTTCTTAGCAAATGTAGCTACTACCACAGACCTCTCAGAAAATACATAGCCACAGGTCTAAAGGATATGTGATAAGTGATAACTGGAAAAGTACAAAATATGCTTTAAAATGGTGATGATAGCTGATATCCGCCTACAACCTTAAAAAACAATATAAAATGCTTGTTCCTGGAAAAAGCCAAACAGCTAGCTTGATTGCTCTTTTTCACTCTTTCCCTCTGCTTGCCCCTCCAGAACTGAGCAAGGTTTTAGTACCTTGTTGACAGAGCCAAGAAGTGAATGATCGACACTAATGGGATTTTTAATCTTCAACCTAATTAACTTTGTTAAAATTAAGGCTTACCAGGAAGAATCAGCACAAAGAAATTAATTAAAGCAATGGAATTTTTGCTGAATTTAACAGCTGAGTACTGACTATATCTATAATGTACATGGAGACAGATATTTAAATTCATTTCCATTTTTCTTTTGTAGCCTTGGTGTTTCTACTTTCAAGACAGCCTATGTTCCCATCACTGAGAATGCACATCTTTGATTTGTCATTTAGCATAGGCCACACTGTATGCTCTGCAGGGCGATTTCTTTGTTAAGGCCACTGTACCCTTGACCTTGTTGAACACAGATTTTTGCTGGGGCCTAGCAAGGTGTCTGGCATATGGTAAATGTTTGGTATATGTTTACTAAAAGAATAAATGCATAAATGAGCAATAAAAGATAACTAAATAAGTATGGCATCAAAATGCCAGCTTCTTTTCCTCACCTTGTAGTTATTACATGAAAAAAAAGGAAAGATAAATGGGGACATTTCCTTTCTTGACAAAACTATTTCAGCTGATGTTTACATCTTGTAGTGCACAGAAATATTTTTCAGAGAAACCTACCTTTGATCACACCCATGACCAATTAAAATTCATGTCCACCTGAAACCTGAAGTGCTATTAATGAAACCTAAAGAAATACCTTTGTTTTGCATCATAGAGAAATGGTATCTTTTGAATGAATCATCTTTGTATAGGCATAACTCTCACAAAATGATCTGCATAGCAATATTTGTAAATTTCATCATAAATTTCCCTGACTCAGTATAACTGCATGATAACAATTTAAAGATTTTTATAATAGCTAGGGGTCATAATTTTTTGGGGAAGTCTATTTTTAAATTTTTATTTGTATTTGTCCATATTTGCAGTGCACAATGATTACATTCATCATGGGAAGTTAGCATATATACATAATTTTGAATAGTAGTTATTAAATGAGATACAGTAATATGAAACAATTATACTTTCATACCATCAGGATTTGTAGGGATAGTCATCTATAATCTTTTTGATTCCTTTAAACTTGACATTTTGGGTATCTTTACATCTGTCTTCATCCCAAACTCTCAGACAAATCATATCTCTAAGTAAACAAATAAGAGTGGTAATTTATGAAGTTCACCATGGTACCATATGGGCAGAAAAGGGAGCAGGGTCCTTCATGGAATAGGGAGGGAATATAGGTAACTTCATAGTGCTATTCCTTAGAGCCCTGGAGGACATGCAAGGATTTAGCTGGTGCAGGAGGGGAATGGGAAAAACAAACCTTTTAGAGTTTTCAATGATATAAACAGCCCACTGCAGCATGCACACCATAGGTTTGCCACCACTGTCTAGACAGTTTCCACAAAGCACCCCTAACATCTGCCTGAGGAAACCCTGGTTCCACTCTCAGGCAGGCCTAGGTCCACAGGTGGAAAAAGGAGGTGGTCAAGTGAGGTAGCAGACCAAGATAGAACAGTGGATATAGTCCGCCCTGCGTTCAGCCAATGAGGTGGGCAATATGGATGAAGAATGAAAAGGAATGATAAAGCTGTAATAAGTCAGTCTGCTGTTTATTATTCATATGTACCACTAATTCCAAATTAGTGACAGAATACTCCACATCCTAAAAATTTTTTGTTGGCTTTAAATCCAAACAGTTGTTGGGATAATACAAATTAGAAAAATTATTCTTACATTTCCTTTTATAAATATGGTATTTTTCAGGGAAGTTAAATTTGGGGAACCAACATTTATACAGTTAGCCCTCCTGACATAGCCATCCTCAGTTACTGGCATTCATTTGAAGAGAGAATAGTTAACTATTGGAAAAAAGTAAACTCACTTACAATGTAATGTGTTTCTCCTAATGCAACTGTTTTCCATAACCCTTGGTTTAGATAGCCAGTTGTAAATAAATATGATCACATGGTGAGTGCAATGGTGAGGAAAGAGAGCTTGTCTTACAATACTTTCATTCTGTATAAACTCCTGGAATTTTTACTTATGTTTAAAACTTAGAACAATGAAACAATGCAAACTGTAAATTGAATTATTTTTGTTTGGTAAATGGAAATTTTAATTCACGCATGGCAAATTTTACTGATTTTGAATAATACCTGTAAAATTTAGAATCTTCTCTATTAATTTTTAAATTTAAAGTATTAAGAAAATATTTATTACTGATTATCACATAATAATCACCAAATGATTTTGTCATAACAACAAAAGACTAAAAATCTGCTCTGGGTATTAAATACATCAGTTAACAACACTGGAACACAGGTGCAGGAAAATGAGGAGGGTAAGAGGGGTAAGAGCAGGTAAAAGCATAGCATTCCTTAGAGTATGCACTTGAACTTTCTAGGAATAATTTTAGGGTTACTCACAATATTACATAGCTAGATCCTGACCAAGGGCCAATTCACTTTTCCTGCTGAGACTTACAAAAAAATGACTTGTTTACATAGTGCCAAGGTCCTTAGAGATCTATGATGCTGAGTACTATTCCACACAGTTCTTTGGTTTGATCAGAATCATAGTCTTTAATTTCATCAGAATAATGCAGTTTATAGAGGCTAAACATAGATCTCCTTAAGAACAAGGACTGGCTGTTTTATTTCCTCCCTGTGCTGTCCTGTGGCAGTGCATGGACCAGCTTAAGTACAGACAGTATTAAAAACCAAATGAATAGATCGCAAACAAAACAAAGTTCTTCTAGCATGTTAACGGTAGCTTTCTAAAAGTTATCTAATTATTCCATTGCTTGTTCTCAGTGTATGTAGATTCTTTTGTCAGCTATTCACTGATAAATATTTATTGTACGTTAGCAAAATTTTGAGCACTGGAATATCATCAGTGAATGGGACAAAATGTTTGGGTCTCAGAAGTAAAGACCTTCCTAATGGCTGAACAATGTGACGTAGCATCTCGACCAGGAGGAGCACACCCTGTGCATCTGCCTACACTTGTTAAAGCAACCTTGCCACTGATTCAGGAAACACAAACTAAATGGGATTCTCCAATAAATTATACTAAGTGCCCAGGTTTTATACAGTGTGAGACCATCCAATGCAAATCTTTGAAGAACCTATTCAGACACCAATCTTTGAACTGAAATTTTGTCCTACCACGTACCTAGGACACACACATTGGGTCTGAACTCTGGTCTTGTACATTCCCATTAAATTTATTACCTTGCCCATAGTGGACCCTCAATAAATATTTATTAACTGAATTAATCATGTAATATCAAAATAACCCCTTTGTGATATATTAACAATACATAAAATCCACAGTAATGTATTTTCTATTGTAACTTGATTTCTCTTGCACTCTTAATTCAGTCTTAAGTGATCATTTGCTCCTGTTTTCTTTGAGTAGTGCACAGAATTAAAACACTGCTTTCTTCCCGCAAGCTTTCAATTTAAATATGCTCACAGAAATTCCTATTAATTCCATTCCAAGTATTTGCACAGAACTGATCCACCATAGCCGTCTGCTAATGATGCATCTGTCATTTTATTGACACCCCTAAACAGCTTTATTCTCTTTTCTAATTAAGAGACAAAACTGGTATTGTCAGCTGATGAACCGACATTTGGGGGCTTTTGTTCTAATGCAAAAAGCAATACATTATGATGCTAACACAAAAACTCAGGAATGTTAACAGAAAGCCCACTAGACAAAATTTATTTACATGTATGTTTTGAATTAAGCTTATTATAAGCTTAATAGGCATACAATATTTTGAGTTACAGGGAAAAACATACACTGTGACCAAATATATTCAAAACAAAAAAGTAGTGTTTCCTATCCTAACTATCCATTAGTTCAGAATGAAGAGTCTCACATACTCTCCAGACAAACAAAAGTCCTGGGAAAAAAGCTAAACCTTTTAAAGCTGATCAGAATGAAGTGCTGGAATATAAGTTGCCATAGAAAACCTCATAATACTCAAATAACAGCTAAATAAGAACTATAAGTTCTTATGACAAAACACAAAAAAGGTAAATAGCTCATTTAAAGGCTGAAAAAGATAATGACTTCCTGATGATTATATTAGCCAATTCCCAAGGAAATGACAATTATGTACAAGTACAGAACTAACAGCTCACCAGAATGTTCTCAAGCAACTGAGGACAGGCTATAAAAGCTATATCACCATCACATTAAAAATCTAATCTAAAATCATTGCATGTCAGAAAATTAAGGATTCATCAAAATATTCCCAAAGGTTATATGCTGAAAGGAATGCATAAGAAGTAACCACATGTCTTGATTTCTTTACATAAAAATGTATCTTAGGATCTACATTTTAAAATAAAGTAAGTATAAAATCTGGTCTGCCAAATAAGATACTTATTATAAACCAGCACACTTCATTACATACACTTTTTGATAGTGTTAAAGTGTTATTATTATTGTTGTGTCTGAATCAGCTCACTGTCTTTCATGGTTCTCTCCCAAGTTTCAAAGAAACTCTAGAAAGATTTCTTATGGCTAAGCTACAATTCCAGCTAATTCTTCTGTTTCTACCATCTTTTCTGCATGTTTTTGCTCAGGTTTGGCACTCTGCTTTCATACTCTTGCCTTGTACTTAATTCTCTCTGCTTAAAGGACTGAAACTTCAGTCCTAAATTCCCACCTTTAAGTTTTATTTTCATTGCCCATTTAATGGTAACTTGTCTTTGTAGCACTCAAAATCAGGGACTGTGTGTGAAACCTACTACACATGTAGTCCAAGGCTATGCTCAAATTTCTGCTTGTTGAGAAGCAGGGTTTGGGTATATTATGAGTGCATATCATTTCATCAGCCTTGAAGCCTGCAAGTACCAAAGCTGAGAATCTACTGCTGACTTAAGCTCCTAAATGACTTAACCATTGACCTTCCACTTAAGGGGAGTATGCACTGTTCTTTCAGTCACTAATTTAGCAGATTTCTTTTGGCACCAATTCCTTAATCCTACGAAGTCATTAAAACAAAAGAAAGTACCTATCAGATTAACAAACCTCTCTCTGTGACAACAAAACCAACATATTAGTAACAAATCAAACCTGGCTCATCTGTCATCATGCCCAGGACACTCACAGAGTATTTAGTATACACTCTGGCCACCATCCTCAGAGGAGGTGCCATGGACTATCTGACCCATGTCATTGGTCCAGGATGGGCATCTCACCCACAATGAGCAAAACTGAGTCTATTCTCTGGAATATCTTGGACGAGAGAAGAATGAGGTACATGTGGCAACATTTAGAGCAGTCAATATGTGGCCACATGGCTTGCTGCTAGGGATGATCATTCTATCCATAGAAAAACAGAGAGAAAAATACTGCTTTGAGGTAGAGAATATACAGTGATTGCAGTATGGGCACTGGTAGTTAGTTGATGTTTTAGAAGGGTCTGATCCATATATGATGAGGACTGTACAGGCCTTTCATATCCCAAGCAATCAGGGCTCTTGCAGAATTTGAGGAAAATACTTTTATTAGAGAGAGAGTGAGAGAGAGAGAGAGAGAGCAGGAGGGAGGCAGGGAGGGAGGGAGACATTGTGGTATTAGTTTATGAAAAGCAAGGCAGCATATTAGAAACTGAGTGGGAGATGCTTAAGAATATATTTGGCTGCAATTACATGTCAGGCCTTGTATGTTCTGAGTTTTATAACTTTTTTGTTGAAATTAAACTTCATTAAGATATTAAAAATTAAAATGCTAGTTTGATAGTAAAACTATTTTTCACATCATATACTCATTCATTCATTCATTAAACAGTCAGTTTGAAGGATAAAATCTTGATCCAAAACAGTTTTACTCTGAGATGTAGTATTATAGCAGACTTGTGGAATTTGTAAGGATTTCTACCAGCACTACGTGACTGGTCATTGACAGCAGCTGATCCATAGGGAACCAGGAGAAAGCCCTTTGGGAAAGGAAGTAGTGCAACTCTATAAATACAAGCTTAATGGTAAGCAAACATCTCTTAAATTTGAGCTGGAGTCCCACAAACTGAGCAAGGGTCCTTCCCTTTGTGCATAAATGGAAACAAATTTTACACATATTTTCTTGCTTTTGAAAAAAAATTTTTTTTATCAGTGAAACATAATTCTTAAAAGACCATGTGGGCGAAAGACTCAATTTAATGAAGAGCAGAGATGGTTCAGTTTTATTTTTTGTTTTAACTATAAATTATCATGTACTTTTCAACATTGTTTTTCTTGCTTTCTCCTTTCTAATTCTATTTTGTAGAACATCATTTAATGAGAAAGAAACACTTTCCCCTTGAATTTTTCTGTTAGAGTAGATTTTAGTCTCCATTAGAAAAATGAACCCTTATTTTCACAGCCTTTCTATGACCTTCATCTTACACCATTTTATGCTAGGGATGGAACTCAGGATTCTACGCATGCTAGGCAAATCCTCTACCACTGAGCTATGCCCCAGCCATAAATTATTTTTTTTTCATCACATCTTTGTTTTTCTCTCCAGTGCTGTCCATTCCTATTTTAGTCCACCTAAGCAACTGGGCCTTTCTTTCAAATGCACTCTTATTTACCTGGTACATTCCTTTTGACTTTCCCTAGATGTGTTCCTTTAGTCCATTACCTTCTCTTGGGAGTGTAATGTGAGGATTCCTGTCCAACCCAGGACAACAGGAAGTCCCAATACTTCTACTTTACATAGATCAAAAATATGAAATCAGATTTTATGCATCCTATAAGGCCAGGCTGTTTCATTTCCATAATAAAAGTTTCTATGACTTTAGTGAATTCATAAGAAACCATTGCACGGGCCTTTGACAATCAAAAACAGAAAATAAGGGTGGTGACAGTTACCAATGGCAAATTTCAGACAATTTAGCCAGAAATGTGGTTCCTCTGAAGCACATGATATGGCAGCAGATCCTGACCACTACAAGCTTTCACTTTTCCTTAGCTTCTGAGATTGAAATTAAAGTTTCAAACAATATTTAACAGTGTTTTATTTACGAGAAAGTACGGTTTTGTGTGTGTGTGTCCATGTGTTTTAATTATTCCTCCATTACCATTTTCTATAGGAGTCTTGATCCCAACATTGTACCACCCAGGTCTGCGCTACCTGTTAAAAGATCTTTTTTTTTTTTTTTTTGTGGGTACCGGGGGGTCGACCTCAGGACCTCGCGCGCCAGCAGGCACCCATGCCGCTGAGCGATATCACCGGCCCCTTTTTCATATGTGGGTTCCGGGAGTCGAACTCGGGCCCTCGCGCTTGCCGGGCAGGCGCTTAAGCCACTGAGCCATCTCACCGGCCCCAAAGATCTTTTTTAAATGACTTCCCTTGTTGGGTCAGATGCCACATCCTTCCCATAATCAATCAATCACTCAATCAATGGAAAAATAATAACAGTCTTTCTCTGCAGATCTAGGTTTCAGTCCATAATGGACTACATATATGATGCTTCTCCCTTGAAATTGCATTACCTAGTGGTATAGTAGCCATCTTAATTCATGCAGATATACTCCTGGGTATTTGCACAATCACCAAATCACCTACTGACATATTTCTCAGAATGAATCCCTGTCAGAAATAATGTGTGATTGTATCTTTCTCTTGGTGGAGCTTACCAGCCAAGCTCTTTTGCATCTGTGGTTCTTTGGGCTGGAATATTCCCCCAGAGACAATTGTTCACTTCATTCCTCACTGTTCAAATGACACCTACCCAGAAAAACCTCCCAAGTTCCTATCCACACATTCCTCTTGTTACTGGATAGAGGGTCTCAGGAAAGTTGTTTCCAGGTTCTTGGTATCCAGACAAAGGTCTCAGGTTCCTAGTACCAAGAATGACTGTGGGGGGATGTGACATCTGAGCCAACAAGCAGGACAACAAAAACAATAACAAGATTAAGATTTATAAAGGCAGGGTGGTAGCAGGCCAATGGGAAGAGCTTGCAGCGCTTACAGGGGCAGGCACTGGGTTTCTCAAGGTCCTTGGATATGGCAGGATCCATAGCTGGGGATTGACAAGAGTCATGGTCCAACGGGGTACCTGACTTGGCTCACATTAAGAGGGGTGGTTTTCAACCGTACAAGGATTTTAGAGGAAGTATCGTGGTGTCCAAAGCCCACAGAAGGGTGGTGTCAATGATGCAAATGAGGTTGGACACAGGTCAGGGTCACGTACTTTTGGCTTTGCCCATGCCTGGGGATCTTGGGGAGACAGAGTGACTGGCATCTATTGGTTTTCTGATATCTTGATATAGTTGTCTTTGCTCTGTCTGGTTTCTCTGTTTCCCTGGCCATATATTTCAGTTGTTTACTCATCCTTGATCTACCTCCTACCTCACTCTCACCATTACTCTTTCTCCCTTTACCTGTTACAGATAACAGGTGCCTCTGCTTACAGGTGTCTCTTATTACTATTCCTCTAGAAGGTGAGTCCCATCAGGGCAAGAACTCTGCCTAGTGTCTTCACTGGTGCTTCCCCAGTGCAGGGAGCTATGACTGACATATGGTAGGGATTCAGCAGCTATTTGTTAAATGAAGGTATGATAGTGCTTATGCAGGCCTCATCCCAAAAACTGGGCATGGGTGAGACCATGTAATACAAGAGGGGCAACAGAGCAGAGTGGTTTAAAGGAAGAAGTGCAGAACCATATTGCTTTACTAGCTGTGGGACACTGAGCAAGCTCTCATCTCTTTTTGCCTCAGCTTTCACATCTGTAACTTGGAGATGATAAAAATATTGACTATTGGTTGTTACTAAGATTAAATAATTAAATTACTAGATTCTCTAAACAGCAAAAATCATGCTGAACTAATTTATTTACGTGATACACATATACTGAGTAGATGTTATTTTAAAAATGTATACTGTTACAATTGGCATTCGAACTTTTTTTTAGGGTTCAGAAATGATCTAACTCAAAAATACCTACAAATGGCACCTTCCCAAGCAGTTGCCAGTAGGTACGAAAGATGTGTTCAACAAATATCTGGTGGTGGACTGAATTAATGTCACCTCAATTTTTATCTCCTAATTAATTCACAAATGCACAACTACAAACAAAATTAATCCTAGACATTCTTCTCCAAAAAAGTTGTACAAATGACCAGTAAGTACACAAAATGTCCAATATCACTAGTCATTATGCCAATGACAATCAATACCACAAAGAGACAACATTCCTCACTTTCTAGAATGGCTACTATCAATAGAAAATGACAACTGTTGGCCAAGATGTGGAGAAATAAGAAATCATTTACAGTCCTGGTGGGAATGCTAGTGAAAAATAACCAGGCAGATCCTCAAAATTTTAAACACAGAATTACCAAATGACTTAGCATTTTCACCTCTAGTTATGTACCCACAGAAAAGAAAACATACATCCATAAAAAAACTTGTACGCAGAAGTTCCCATTAGCATTATTCACAATAGTCCAAAGTGGAAACAGTCCAGTTGTACATAATATGATGAATGAATAAACAAAATATGGTATATTCACACAATCGAATATTATTCAGCCATAAAAATGAAGTATGATAAGCACTAAAACATGGATGGACAGACCTTGAAAATGTTATGCTGAGTGAAAGAAGAGAGACACTAAAGGTCACATATTGTGTCATTGAATTCATATAAAATGTCCAGAACAGGTAAATCCATACAGACAGAGAACAGATTTGTAGTTTTCTAGAGGTGAGGGGAGGGACAAATGAAAAATGACTGCTAACAGGGTTTCTTTTTTTTTTTTGTGGGTACCGGGGGGTCGACCTCAGGACCTCGCGCGCCAGCAGGCGCCCGTGCCGCTGAGCGATATCACCGGCCCTTTTTTCTTATGTGGGACCCGGGAGTCGAACTCGGGCCCTTGCGCTTGCCAGGCAGGTGCTTACGCCGCTGAGCCATCTCACCGGCCCCAGGGTTTCTTTTTGAAGTGATGAAAATGTTCCACTATCTAGTGATGGTTGCACAGCTTTGTGAATACACTAGAAATTGTACAATTTAAAAGCATAAATTTTATAATGTGCAAACTATATCACAATTAAAACGGTTTTAAAATGCCCCAAGAAAAACAAAACAAAAAAGATGATAGCCTCCATAAGCATGTAGCATATAATTGGGGCTGCTCAAACATGTAAATTTTTCTTTAAAAAATTATTCCTTGGATAATGGAAGTATTCCTCAAGTATGCGTTACTCTGTTTAGCTGGGAAAACAGCTCCACCTGCTTTCAATATTGTGAAAAGAGGAATAAATCCTAAAAGTCTCACTCATTGTAGACATTTTCTCTAGCTGTAGTATTTCTCATGCTCCCATGGGTGTAACTATGGTTGTCTGCAAGATTCTCTTTAGTCTGATGTCCTGACTGACTAAAGTTAGTAGCACTGGGAAGGAGACAGAGAGCTGGTTCAGCAGGCATTGATAGCACACTGCAAGTCATGTTTCCCCTCCCAGCCATCTCTTGGATTTGGGGAGTCCTCTCATCCTATATCATTATACATACAAGTACATTTAGTAACAATACTACTCAGACATTCATCCTCTGCTTTCAACCCTGGTAACCAGCATAAAATTCATTTACTGGCTCAGTGACAGCCCTGGTGATGATACAAATAGCTGTCCATAAAACTCAATAGTCAAGCTGGATTCTTGTACCCAGGAAGGCACTGCAGGAGTCCTGCAGACCACTACCACTCTTCCTTCTCCATCGCCTGTCTGAACAAAGCTTTGGAGGGTTGGGTGGCCATAGGGACTTCAACTTTTTTTTTGGTACCAGGAATCAAACTCACGACCTCATGGGTCTTCAATTAATATACAAAAACACTCAAAATTAGCTTTTGAATGTTTTCCCTTCAAGCCATTTGTTCCATTTTTCCTCCCTCCCATCTTTTTTCATTCATTTAATTTTTTAACAATGAGTACTTATTTAGTGTACACTATATGTTAGGCACAATGCTAGATGTTAAAGATACATTGAATTAAAAAAAAAAGATTTATAAGACCACGTGCCTCTTTCTCCTTTGAATTTTGTCTCCTCTTTAGAGTTCCATTATTTCTGACTCCCACTGATGTTAACATAATTTCTCTTTTTTTCTTTTTTCTTTCTCATTTGGTTTTTGTTTCTTATTTATTTAGGTTTTTTTTTTTTTTTTTTTTTTTTTTTTTTGAGACAGATTCTCACTGTAGTTCAGGTTGGCCTTGAGCTCTCAGTGATCCTCCTGCCTCAGTCCCAAGTGCTGGGATTATAGGCATGTGCCAGCACCCAGGCTTTGTTCTTCCTTTTAAAGGCATAATCAGGGCCGGTGAGATAGCTCAGCGGCATGGGCGCCTGCCCGGCAAGCGTGAGGTCCTGAGTTCGACCCCTGGTACCCACAAAAAAATAAATAAATAAAAGTACAATCAATTGTGAACAAGTTATTACCTTTACTGGACATTTTAGGATTAAAAATTTGCCAGTGAGATGCAATATAAAATGCTACATCTGTGTGTAAGGACAAAGAAAATATAATAATTTGCTTTAATTTTGCTTTTTTATGCATAAGAAAACTCGGGAAAGATAGGAAATTTACAGCGTCTATAGATCCTTTTTTAGAGACAGTGCTTTGCTGTGTTACTCAGACTGGACTCAAACTTGTCATCCTCCTGCCTCAACTTCCCAACACTGTGTCCCTTTTGTATTTCTTTTTGTTTTTTTGCACTATGTGAAATGTAACCCATTGTTCAAATAATTTTAAAAATCATACCTCTGTGTTACTTTACTTTTTAAAAGTAGATTTATCTGTCTATCTGGTATAAGTCTATAGTGAAGTTGTTGTCTTAAGTCTTTTTAAAACAATGTGTATATAGTCTTGTCTCAAAGGACTAGTAGTATTTTGGAGGCACCTTACTGTGGCTTTGTTCCCCTTCAGTGCTGTCAAATGCTGTGACTATTCATTATGAAAACTTCCATTAGGAAATTCTGATACTACAGATATTGCCAAACCTTAAGTTGTTGTCGGCTTGTTTGAAGAATCATTTAATTGAAAATATCTGTAGTATTTTGCCAACTGGGTACTCAGGTGTTTTCTAATAAAACTATTAGATAATACTAAAAAAAAAATAGCTATGAAGACTTTACTTTAAAATGCACCCCTCCCTGTAAGCTTTCAGGTGTCCAACTTCAATTATGTGCTAATTTTGTGGATTATGGTTTTCTAGGTGCTGGTGCTAAAAACTGTGGACTTAAAAAAATAAATGGAGATGTCTGTCATTATGTTTAAAGGTCCTTCCATTTCTTCCCTAATGTTAAATTAGTTTTATATAATAGATAAGTGTCTAATTTCTTTTTACTTTTAAAAATATTCCTGGGTTTGCTCAGTGGTGGAGCACTTGTCTAGCATGCATGAGGCCCTGGGTTTAATCCCCAGCCTATAAAAAAAATTCCACTAAAATATTCTTATTTGTTTCCAAATATATAGCATACTTTTTAAGATAATTTTTTTTATATGTGGGTACCTGGAGTCGAACTCAGGACCTCGCGTTTGCCAGGCAGGTGCTTATGCCGCTGAGCTATATCCCCCGCCCAAGATAAATTTTTTAAAGTCTGTATGAATATCAAACTTCAAAATATAAGTTATATTTAAAATGTCCCATGGGAGCTCATAATTTTAAAAATGATGAAGAAAATACCTATATAAATTGGAAATACATAAAACTGAATTGTATATTCAATTTTATTTCCCCGGGTTTTCTTAAAGGAGAGACGGGCACATTAGTAACCGAATTCCTTCACAAAGGCATCCACACACATAGCTCCTACTTCATTGACAGGAATCATGAGCACCATCTTATACACAGACACTTGCAGGCACACATGAAAAACTTTCTACTCCCAGGAACAGCACAATACATTCCTTCTTGTGCACTATTATTTATAAATTAAATCGGTCCATATTGAAATGTCCATTGTTCCTAGAGATTATATACAACTCTTAACAGGCCAGTAGCTCAGGAAAACAACTATTATATTTGATTCTGGGTTTTAGCTATTATCTCCACTCTTTGCGAAAGGCTTCAAATAAAGTATGGCTATGTATCTACCACTTCAAATTGTTACGCTCCCCTTACAGAGAGGGAAAGAGAGACAGAGACAGAGACAGAGACAGAGACAGAGACAGACAGAGAATTATGTCCTGATGTAAAGGATATAATGCTAACCTAAAAGTCCCAATGCTATATATGTAAAAACGAGCCAATTATTTGATGGTATCATTTCCCCATGTTTATGATAAAACACCCTATTTAAAAAAAAAAGTGAACAAAGCCAGAAGTTGTATATTTTTTGAGAGAATAAAGCTAATTTCATTTGCAGCCCATTTTGAAGTCAAGAGCCTGTAAGACCCCTGCAATTTGTAATTTCTTCTTCCTGGACCTATTTAGAAAGTGCTGGTTAAAACAAACAAAAAGCATTATTCTTCATCAGTCTGAAGGAATAATTTACATTTTAAATAATATATATGTTTGAACCATGATCGAAAAAAATATGTGAGACTTGTTCTGTCCAAAATATGTAAAATATATTTTGAAAAGTGAAAAAATATTTCAACCAAGCTTATGCTTCTCCCTTAACTAATTTTCTTGTTCACTCCACTGAAAGATATGGATACAAATATCCCCAGGCATTCGTTTTCCATAAGACATTCTAGTGGCTTAAACATGCACATAAGCAATTAGTTTCATGCCTTCCAGTAAGAAATGGAACTAAATACCATACTCATGGCATGAAAGGACTGCACATGTGTCGCTGTGCACAGAATTCACAACTCCGCCCTCCTTCTTGACTGAGGAACAACGCTGTGCTGTAACCACTTGGGACAGGAGCTACTTGGAGGGAAACAGTGGGGGCAGAAGGAGTTTCATAGTGCCAGTGCTGAGAGTCTTATCAATGGTTTAAAATAATTTCAACATTCTGTAATAACACCTGTGGCTTCTACAAAGTTTCAAAAAACCCGAATTGACATATAAACATTTATCAAAGGTACATATATAAAATGTTTAAATTTTCTCATTTATCAACATAAATTCAAGCATTAAGAAAGTAAGTAATATACCATAGGGATATTAAGCTGGTTTAGTGATCACTTAAACACTCTGAAATAAGGGCAGGTGAAGCCAAATGAATACCCATCACCTCCTGTCCTAACTCTTAACTCTGGTCCACTGTCAAACACACAGACTTCCAGAAAAGCAGCATCCCCCTGTACACAGTCTACATAATATACAACACACATGATAATGGTGGTAGTTAAAGGTGGAATATGAATGGCCTTCACAGTTCTTTTCAATACTAATGCACTAGGCTCGTTTCTGCTTACCACTGCATCCCCAGTGCCTGAGACATAGTCGGTAATTCAATGGTACAAAAAGCACCTTCCATTTCAGTGTGCCCCGAGGAACTAACAAGTCTGCTGCAAACACCGGCTCAACACTCATGAGATCATCAGACACTGACACTGGACAGGTCTTGATTGCTCACCAATCTAACCTTCTGCCTGTGACTTGATCAAATTCAAAGACACAAGACGAGGGAAAATTCTCCTGAAGCCATTTCTACACTCTGAATTATAACCATCTGCATTTTAATGAGAACATGGACCCAGATTTTTATTCTACTTTTTTTATTTATTTCTTTCTGTCTAACTAGCATCAAACACCGAACCTGGTACACGATAACTGCTTAATAAATGTTTGAATGATGTAAGAATGAGTGAATGAGGTTCCATAATTCTTCCAAACTGTTCTAAAGCCACAAGTGACTCTTTCAGGGGCTAATGCACATTTTTTCAGTTTACTAGGATGAAAAATACTTTTCCATTTCAATTTCCAGAACTTCACATTTGAAGTCAAACTGTTCAAATCTGTCTCTAGGGGCTGAAGAGGCTGGGCAGAAGTAGGTTCTGCCGAGTGTCACAGCATGGAGACCACCTGCTTCTTTGCTCTCAGGGCAATGACCTTGTGATCTCATTTGCAATCACTGTCTTCCAGAGGAAGCTTGTTATGATCATTTGTGGAGCATAACCAGGATGACAGGGTATTGTCATGCAGAAATTGCAGGCCTGGCCATGGCTGCAGAGAGATAGCTGAGCATCAAGCTCGAGACATGTGTGCACTCATGTGAATTTGTACATGTGACTGTAAGTACATGTGTGCTTGCACGTGTGCACATGTATATGTGTTCATATGTCCCTGTGTGATACACATGTGAGTTGACAAGGACACAACAGTGGGGCTTGGCACTGAGCTTTCAGTGGCAGGACTCACTCTTGCCCAGATCTGCAAGCTGAGCACCACGCTGCTAACCATCCCTGGGCAAGTAAGGCTACACCTGGGAGATGGTATTTAATATCTTTTCTTAAAATAGATTTTATTGGGTATATTTTAGGTTTAGCATCTACCTTTTAAAGTAAAGACAAAAAGAACCATGTACTTAAAGTTATAGGTGGACTGGTAGTGAGGTGAGAAAGGGCTATAAACATATATATGTAAGTCTGGAAATTTCAATCAATTTACAATGGACTTACAATGTATGCTTCAAGAAAAATAAATGTTTCATTAAGAAAAATGAAAGATCATGCCATGCACAAATGTACACAAACACATACACGTGTGGATGTGTGACATGCCTGATGGTTTCTAAAACCCACTGACTAGTTTATTTGATTTTCCCAGCAAGTAATCTTATGAGGAAGACAGAGAAATCACAGTCTTCCCATTTTAAGAAATGAAAACTGAGGTCTAAAGTGATTTGGCATAGGCCATATGACTAATAAATAAGGACAAGATGATAATTGCATCTCTTGATTCCCAGACCAGTGTGTTTGGTTGGCTAATTTGTCCTCAATATGTGGTAAGGCTTGGAGGACAAAATTACCATCATCTCTATTTCAAAGGACAACTAAAAAACAAAAATAAGACAATGTGTTCATTCCATTCTTCTTTAGTAAGCTGTCCAGTTTCTTTACTTCTTCATTTCTGCCCCAAAATTATAAGGAAAGAAATAATGTAATATTGAACCTTTTTAGCACAAAGTTTCTAGAAAATATCATCTGCAACAAAATTATATGCTTAGGGTAGAACATAGGAAACCTTATTTTTATTAAAACAGCACTGCTATCAATTCTGCCTTGCAATGTTTTAGATAGTTTTTACTATTTACACCAATCCTCTGTTCAGTTCGGGGAAAAAAAAAAAAAAACCTTTCATATATTGCCTCGCACCAGACAAGGAAGAAAAATAAGGCAGTTCTATTAAAGATGGAGTTTTGCATTAGTCCAAAAGGCAAAACATGCTACATGTCCCTTATCTGAATGCTTTAGAACAAAAAGTGTTCCAGATTTCTGACTTTTTCAGGTGTTGAAATATTTGTACATATGTAACAAGATTCATTTGTTTCATATTATATATCTATATTTATATGTATTTCCTGAAGGTATATTATTACAGTATTTGTAGTTTTAACGAATCAGTCACATGAGATCAGCAGTGGAATTTTATATTTGGTGCATAAAAAATCTCATATTTGGAAACATTTTAAATTTCAAAATTTCAGATTAGGGATGTTCTTCCTGTACCACTTATTCTCTGATTGGAACTGTAGGAAGGTGGGGAACTGCAGTGAAAATGAGAATGTTATATTAGGTCAGAGGAACACAAAGTGCCAACCTGACTTGGCAGTGTGTGTGCTGGTCTACAACGAGATATGGGAAAGAGGAAGTGTTTAGAAACTCTTACACCATTTTTCCAGAGTAATTTTGTATCTGTTGAATATAATAATAAAAATTAGGTAATATTTAAAATGCTTTTAATTTTCTTCTCACTTACCTTCATTATTGTAAAGAAGAGTTAATCCACAACAAATTGGAAAAGAACTATCTATCACCACAGGTAGTTTGAGAAGCACTGAGCTAGGCCACTTTACCAGGCCTTTCTGAGTCAGATTTTATTTGGGAGGAACATAATGACTTTCTAGAATTCCAAAAATAACCAGTATCTAATACAATAGCAAAAGTTACGTATAAACATGATGTGTGTTAGCCATTGAGAGTTTCGATTACTTATTGTCTCATGATCCTCTGTCTGATTTCTGAGCACAGGGTAATGAGAAACAATCTAGAAATGGATGAAATCTAACATCAATAATGTGTGAAGCACGACATTAAAGCAAAACCAAGGGCCCCATTGGAAACCTGAAATTTTTAAAATGTGAGCTCTTTAATTACATGCTGCTGACTGGAAACCAGCCTCCCCTAGAAGGGAATGGCTTTCCTTGCCCTCCCTCTGCTTCTGGGAGCTGAGGTGAAAGAGCAGGTGTTTCTAGTTCAGTTCCTCATTTATAAAGCGGCTCTGTGAAAACACAAACACACAAAGCCACTTGTTTGGCAGCCTCAGAAGAGGCGCTGAGGGCTGACTAGACATGAGACCCAATTACCCTCTCACCCTGGAAGGAGGTCCCAGCAGGTTAGGCGTGATGCACATCAGCAGGTCAGGATGCTAGAAGCCAGGGCACCTGCACCTGCTGCCTGGGAAGGTGAGGGTGAGGGAGGAAGAGACTCTCATCCAGATTACATACGAGTCCTAAAATTGAAGTGAGCAGGTTATCACCACTTCATGTTCTTTAATTCCTCATGTTCTTTCCAATTGCTAAGTTGCTGTCACTTTAAGAAGCATTTTAAATTTTCATCAGCTTTTGAAAGTTTTACAATTTTTTTTAAAGAACAAAATCAACTATGGTGGTAAATTTCTTTCCTTTTTAAAATAATGGGCCTGATGAAATTAAATTTGATTATTACAGCATTCTCTATGCATATGATGTGGCCGACAGACAATAGATAAGTTATCAACACTTTCAAACAGCCTGTTTCCAGTTGGGTTTCCTCCACGTTCAAGACAATGTGGACTCCCTCTAGTGGCCAAAGTTATTTATGTAAATTCACTGGTTTGTTGACAAACGGTCATCTTTTATAAACTGGCTATTTTTAAAAGAAAATAAAGTTTTTGAGTGTTTCAAATGAAGCAATTATGTGTAAACCTAAGGAAATGTATAGATTCTATTCTTATATTATTTAATATCTGGAAAATATGATAGTTATAATCTATAATTTATTCGACATGAATTCATTCTTATGCATTTTCAATGCTAAATGTTTAGAACAAAGAAGATCTATCACCAAATTTATTTATTATTCTTTAATAATAACTACTCTATGATTTTTCTTTACACACACTATGGTTGAATTTCCACAAACTGATCATTTTTAAAGCAGGTATGAGGTCATTCTTTGAGATCACTATATTACGATGCCTGTGATGAAGGCTTTATTCAACACAGTAAAAATTTAACCTTTCTAGTGAAATTAAAGATTCCTAAAGTATAAAGCTGAAAGTCCTGGTTAAAGGAGATGATATATGTGGAATCTCTATAAACTTCAAAGCAAAAAAATTATACATAAATTATTTTGCTCTTTACTCCTCAGACCTTTTTTTGAGATGAAAAATTAAACCCTGAGAATTAGAGAGCTCAAATGAATTGCTCATAATCCTGGACTTAACAGAAAAGGCAAGGAGCAGCCAGTACCCTGGCATGCAGTCTTTTTGAACTATATATAATTGAGGAGAGAGGGTGCTAGTTTTTCAGCTTTCTTCCTTTAAGTTTGTATGTAGGCATGACTTGCGACTGAAAGTATTCAGACCCACATGAGAGTTTCACTCTATTATTTCAGTTATATCCTTTACATGTTATTGATTATTTAAGCACTTTCAGAAGCCTATGTTAACTGATGAAACTAGCTCCTAGAGAATCCTTTTATGTAGTAAAAATAGAAATTTAAAAATTAATAATTACAAAAATCTGCACAGATTTCTGGTCCTAATGCTCTCCTAGTTACTGTGGACTTCATAGAGGCACTCTGAGTTACTTGTACATTTCTGAGATTTTTGTGAAGAATAATACCACATTAGAAAAATTACTTTAAAAATTGTGGCAAAGTCTACAAAAACAAATCCTTGTTTTAGTTAAAACATTTAGAAAACAAAGATTTTATCTACAGCTTTAATTTCCTAGAGGGTGAAGAAAAATAGACGGAAACTGCCAAATTTTTTAGAAAATGAGTGAAAATGGAAAAAAAATCTCAAATTTTCTCCCCAAGCATGTATTGACCACAAGGTTCTATGCTGGGTACTGGAGAATGCATTACAATTTCCAAGAGTTTTGACATTTTATTTGAATTACAATTTAAATCTTGTTACAATCATAGCTGTGAGCTATCATAATTATACTCACATATAAATACAGTAATGGGTTGCCACTTGTTAGGGAAGGCCAATTACATTCTGAATCACTGAGTTTTTTCATGAAATGAAAATTTCCAAGCCCTTCTTACCAATGCAGATTGCAAACTCTGAGAATAAGAGTGTCTGTGTGTCCACTTCTATGTGACCAGTGGCTAGGGTGGCGCCAGATGCAGAGTAGGTATTCACTATGTTCCTGAATTTGAACTCCATATTAGAGAGATTAGTAAAATCCACCTGGAGGGAAGAGGGCTGAAGGAATGAAGAGGAACTGAGTTCATAAGAATGCTTTGGTGCCTTATCCAGGAGATATGCAGGCTTGAAAACATGCTTCCTGAACGACTCCTGCTGGCCAGTACATTCTATTGTGCTTCTCTTCCCAGCTGGGTAAAACTTCGCTAATGCTTATCTAGAGGTTATGTAGCATCCCCAAACTGTCCTATATGTTCCAAGTTGGTGGACATCTCAATCATTAATAGAAATGTCAGAAAAGCAGGTAGGAGTTATCAACATGGACTCTTCCCAGTCAATAAAAAACAGACAAAAAATAAAATCAGTTGGGTTCCTCATTTTTTATTCTTTGAATACTGACCATAAGGGACAAGATGAGGCTCACTGTAACTAGATATTTTCATATATTAGACTTTCTCATTGTGACAATATTTTTGAAAATCATGAGTAGAATCACCTCAGCCCACATCCCTGCGTCAAATAGGATGTTCACTTAAAAAATAAAAAGCGCAAAAAACAAAAAAAATCATCCATAAAATCCCACCAGTTTTCCAATGTCTCATGCTTTTGAAAAAAAAAATTTTTAAATTCTAAGGCATGATGGGTGATAGAAGCTTCTTTTTACTGTCAGATCAAAGAGAGGTTGAGACAGAACCCACAGCAGATGCTGTCCAGTGACAAACCGGAAAGAAACAGACAGTGGGGCCAGATGTTGGAGTGACCTTAGGTCTTCAGAGCATGTTGGCATGGTGTTGATTTAGATGGTTGTTGGCAGAAGCTTTAACTCCAGCAGCAGGGGGAAAAACTAAACTATGGAATTCTTTCCTACTCTTTCCCTTCACTAGAAAATCCAAAACCACTGGTCAGTCGCACTGCTGGCTGTCAGAGAAGTTGAGTTTGCCACATAGCCCTGCCAGTAGGTATCACATTAGAAGGGAGTGAGCTGAGTGAACGAGAACATCTTCAGGCTGTGCCATTTTGCATCCCATTCAACTTTCAACAGCTGTTTCTTGAGCGAATACAGACACAAAATAATGATATGAAAAGAACAACATATTCAACCTGTGAGACAATACTTATTTTTATTACGTGGTCATTGATAGAGAATGTAATCAGAAAGATGTGACGTGTCTGAAAATTAAATGGCCTGTCAACAGGTAGAATTAGCATTCAGTGAAAGTACCCTTATATGGAACTCTGAACCATGAACTCTGAAGATAGCATGAGAAAAGTGGTTTTCATCAAGCAGAATTTCTCAAATACGTACTGCAGACACAAAAAAGAATGCGTAATGGTACGTTACAGTTTTAAAGATTTCTATCCCATATATTATTATTCCCATTACTCACTCAATAGAAATTTAAAGGACTTTTCTAGTGACCCATGTTTTCAATATCATAAACACTCATAAACAAGGCAAAAGCCCTCTCATTTTAGGTTGCGATAGAATGTAACTCTTAGCCACTAAACAGTGCCAAAGCACAGAACATAAATAGCGACTTGCTTTAGAATATTAGATATGATTGAAGACTGCACAGTTCCTCTGACGCTTTTAGACATTTTGTCACTTCACCTGGAGAAATATACACTGCTTATTCTGAATTGCTGCTGATGTCCAGCACTTGTCAAAACCTCTATCTGTCAAGGCCTTCACAAAGAGTTGCAAAGTGACAGATCAGGGTGTCTGAGCTGATGGAGCCTCAGGAAAAACGGAACAGATAGAAAATTCATGACTCTAAACTACATCAAAGTGACTTCTGTCAACATCATGTCAAAAGAACTGTTCATTTTTAGAGGTTTTTTTTTAATTACATAAACACTTTTTTGAGTATGAGCTAAGTGTAATGAAAAAATTTTCTTGGTGTATTTGATCATTCAAATATTCCAAAAATATACTTTAGATCATCCAGGAATAAGGAAAATTCTAATAGTACATACTGTCTGCCAGTTAAAACCAATGACATTCAAGAGAGAATTATGAAGACACTATCTGCCTGAAATAGGACAAACCATCTGGCTATTATGGAACAAAAGTATATTTTTTGCACACATCAAATTTCTACAACTGGATTAATTTTTCATTCTTCTACAATGATTTTTTTTATCTCTTTTTTGCTTAGTGTATCAATTACAAAACACCAATTCAGTGCTATGTTCCTAAAATATCTGGTATTATTTTAATTTCAAAAATCAATGGAAAACTCTTATAATGCATAATTCCCTTAAATTACTGCTTTCATAAGGAAGTAAAAAATAAATAGCTTATGATATGCAGTACTGTATATGCAGAACAACTCCATAATCATATTCAAAGAGTCATTCATGGGATGAAATAAGAGTTGCCTAAATCTGGAAATGACCACTCTCCCATTTTAATTTCCAACACCTTTCAGGGAAGATGGCTGGCACCTGTTCCTAGAACCCAGGCAACTGATTCCCACTGCTCATAGGCAACAGAGATAAACAGGGTAAGTGACCGTCTGAGGACAAGACAATGGACTCTGCTGTGCATGTATATATGGAGCAGACAGTGGGAAGAATTCATATAATCCACCACACACACACATGCACACACCACGTGCAGAACTACACATGCACACACACCTGAAAGAAGAATCAAATATGGGCAACTTCCACAGTCACCATAATTGTCCCTAACACAGTAACCCTGTCAGTCACACCATCCCTTTAGCTTGACTGAGCAATTTTGACATCACTCTTTTTTAACAACTTCCATCGCAAAGATCTCAAGAATAGTGGCCACTGAGTTGGTGCACTTGTCCAGTGGCAAAAAAAGGTCCACGATCTATACAACTAAAATTATTTTTTTAACTGCAGTATGACAACAGGTTTCAAAAATAACCACTTCTGGCTTTGAGAGGAGCTTGCTTGAGAGGAGACAGTCCCACTGCCTTATGTCTATTGTATAGAATGTACTATTATTACAGAAGTAGGACAAGACCATCATTTCTTCTTATAGGCAGAACTCAATATATTTTGTGTCCTACTTATGAAAAGAAGTATATTACCTGTAAGTCTACAAAGGTGTGGGGGCTCCATAGCAGCCGTGATTGGTAATCAGCCTCTTTTTCTCATTTACATTGATAGCAAGCATTAGTGAAGATATATGCATTTCATTTCATGGTTGAGAAAGAACAAAGTATATGTATATGTGATAGCAGTGGGTGGTTAATGAAATGGTCTGACAAACATAAGCTAATACATAATCATACCAGAATGTGACGGGAACACCTGTTCCTGCCTCACAGACTTCCAATTCTTAAGGAAAAGTTACCATTCTCAAAAAGTAAAAACACTACTATTTAGACATCAATATGCTCCAAGGAAATTTTAGTCATTTTTTGTTGTTGTTGTTGTTGTTGTTGTTGCAATCACTAAAGGGTGGCTATTTTAATGATATCAAATCTCTTTTGCTTGTGTCCTAAGAGTAATGAAAACTTCACACATGCATGAAGCTCCAGTAATTATTTTAAACTGCCTTCTGTTGTCCCCCTGAGGAACACGGTGGTATTTGTTTGATGCAGTTTAATTAGTGTCAGGGTAATTAATGCTATGCTATCTACATGAGATCAAAACCCTTTCTTTGTAACACTCTGGTAACTAAGAACTAAGAAAAGGAAGCGTTTTGAAAATGTCGAGGCACGGTGTTAACCTAGGCTCACAACTGAACCGAATTGCTCATCTCTTCCCCTGTGCCTCACCCTAATGGCAATTTCAGCCTCTCCTACAACAAGATCGGTCCTATAATACGCTGGAACCACACTGCCAGGCATAAGACCCAGTAGCTGCTATGGAATTAAATTCTTTTTTATGGGTATAATCAAATTAACTAAAACATTCACGGTCACCAGGCACCTTTTGCTATAGTTTAATCTTTTAATAATGAAATACTAAACTTCTGCACTGACAGAGAAGTAGAGTCCCTTTTAAGCAGGGTGTGATATTACCATGTGCTGATATATTTTTTTCAAATAAAGAATCATTTGGTTTAATGAATGAATATGATTCTGCTTAAATGCCTGAATAAAATTTGCGTTTAATTGTAGGTATAATTCCTCTGTTAAGAGAAGAAAAAACAGAGATAGGCAAGGAGAAAAGTTAAATACACAAAAATTCCAGACACACACATAACATACACCACCATAAATCCTTTTTAACTGTTTCTTTGGTAATAAGCAATGGCAGTATAAATCTCCCAACACACAAACTCAAGCTGATCACAGGCTTAAGGAAATAGCTTCAGTTATCTTGACTGGATAAATTATTATATCCTAGAGGTTATTCCAGTCTCTAATAAAGCACTGTAGCTAACAAACAAAAATAAAATGATCAACCATTCTCTTTATTTTATAACAGATGAAATTACAGGCTGCATGGGATCAACACAAAGGCACTGGATTTATTTTTATTCTCAAAAATACACCATGCAATATTCATTTTGGAACAAGACTGGTGCTTTAACACAATGAGGAGGACCGGCATTCGACTGATAATATATTTTATGGTAAAGGGAGGTTTAATGGCACATATCTAAAAAATAAACATGACTGGTTTTAAGTCAAACCAAATGGATTTAGCCCATTTCATAAGCATACTAAGCACGAAAATAACCTCTGCATGGCCTAAGAAACAAACAAAGAAAAACACCTCTAGATGGTTCACATACTAAGTCTATAGCACTTAAGAAATCATGCCAGTATCCATCAGTGTCTAAAATTAAGCTTCTTGTTATAAAATGAAAATTTCCTAGCCTAGGCTGGCTGGCTATCACAACCTAAGAGGGCTTGTGTAAAATGCATCTTCTTGAGGTCATTCATTACTGAGTACCTCCTGGGATCAGCTGACTAGCAAAATATGTTTTCACATCTTTGGTTCTGCTTCCTGCAACTTAGTTGTTTATCAATTAAAGTGATAAATACAAGTGACTTTGATAACACCAGAAACACATTATGCAGTAAAGTAACCTCCAGGAACCCTGCAATAAGAACTGCACGCAAAGTTCAACAACTGTGAAGGAACTATTAAAGAGGACACACAAACAAGTGACCTTGACTGACAAGCGCACTTCATTCCAGCAATAAACAGAGGTGGTGCTGATAACTGTTCATTGGCGCAGAGAGTAATTACCTGTCAGCATTGCTGGTGTGTGCGAAATAGTATAAATGAAACATACATAATGTACGGCAATAATATTGGGCATGCAGAACCTAATGTATTATCATCATTCTCAGGACCCAGGTTTATGTGGCTGCCACCACTGAGTAAATGCCTTCTAGCCATGATAATTTCATTCTAATCTCTGTTCCATATTATAATTTTCATAGCTAAAAGATACTAAGGAGCAATACGTTTCAATCAAGGGCTAAATAGAACACAACCTGTAACTGGGTATTTTATACACCTATATATTTTTTTCCTTCAAAAAATTTAGTCAATTTATGAAGCGACTGGAATAAGCTGTAAATTTATGGGTGACAAATTCTGTCTGTGCCAATGTCACCGTGTCTGGCGATGGACAGTAAGGGGCTTACAAAAGGGTTGTTAGCTTTGTCTCTGTCTCCCATTTCTTTCAACACTAAGACAACTCCATCTTTTTAAATGTTCCTATTCTGTTCCAAAATAGAAAGTTAGAATGTACTTTTGAACAAAAATAAAAGGTAGTTCCTATTCAATAGGAGAAAAATAATCTTGTTTCTAAGACAAATTATCTGGATTTGCTTGAATCGCTTAACTATGCAAGAGAATCACAGAATAACCTCTTGCAGCAAGATATTCCACTCTTCTTATAAAACTGTCTGGTTCTTGTATGCTTTTTTAAAAATGCAAATGCAATATGATGCCACCCTTAAATCATATTTAAGACCATACAAAAGAAACCAAGAAAATATAAGTAGCAGCTAGGCCATCGCCACAAGCTCTTGTCTTGAGGATGAAACATTAGAAACTCTCACAGTTAACAGGATGAGCAAGAGAAAGCAGTGGATATCAAACCAAGTAACAGAAACAGCTGTTGGTCACCAGGATCTATCATTCAGAAGGGGAGAAAATACATGAATATTTAGGAAACAAATTGGAACTCTGATTGTTTTAATCTAGTCCTATTTTTACAGCAACAGTGGATATTTTGGAAACTTTAGGTTAGCAAGAACTAATAACTAAAGCAGAAGTCCTTTTTTTTTTTTTTTTTTTTTTAAAGCATTTTACTTGGTCGCCCAATGGCACTTGTCAAAATCACAGACATGAGTGATTTTGACTATAGAATGACTCCTTCATTCTTTGGATTTTTGTTTACCAGTTTCTTGAAGTGGTTTTTCTCAAGTTAATACCATGGGCAATAAATGATGTCCTGACAGGAGATTAGGCAAACCAGAGGTATACACAGCTCAAGTTTTTCTGGTATTATCCTTTTGTTTTCTGCACTGTCCTTTCTATATTTCTGGTCAGAAGAAAAAAGAATAGGAAGGAAAGAAAGAAAGCAAGAAACAGAAAAGTGGGAAGGAAAGGAGGAAGGGAGGGACAGATGAAGGGATGGAGAGATGGGAGAGAGAGAGAGAGAGAAAGACACAGACAGAGGCAGAGACAGAGAGAAAGAAAAGGAGAAGAAAGAAACCCCAAAACCCCATATTAAATTGTTAGGGATCTGATATGTTAGCTCTCAAAGACACAGATGTATTTTTTAAAAGGGGCAGCCTGGAGAGAATCTTTTTTTTTTTTTTTTTTTTTTTAATGTGGGTGCTGGGAGTCGAACTCAGGACCTCATGCTTGCCAGGCAGGTGCTTATGCCACTGAGCTATATCACTGGCCCGAGAATCTTTAACATGAAGAAATAAAAATTTTATTTTTTAGTTCCTCAGATCATGACATTAAGAAGTTTATCCATTCCACTTCTGTATCAGCCAGTTTGATTGCATGGTCAGCCCAATACAGAAAGGATTTTAACCCAATTTCAAATGACCCATCCAAATTTAGCAGTTCAGGATATTCTATCTGATACATGAATAATGTCTATAGATTCCAAGATACATCTTAATCGTCTCAGTGAGTTCTCACTAGGTGATTTATATAATATCACTTGAATAGCATTAGTCTTTTCTGATGTGTACTATTACATGTGTTTTACATGCAGGTTTAAGAATATAATATTTAACAGAACACTGAAATATTCAGAAGGTGTTATAGCTCTATTTCACTGATTCTGAAAATGTCAGTACAATTTTTACATTTTAGTCTTTTGAAATAGCTTCTTACAGTCTCTTAAAGCTAGGTGATAAGATCAAGATTGCTCCAGCATTAACTCATCTTTGACTTAACTCTTGTATTTGATGAAATATGATATTTTATCCTATTATGGGTTTGAGGAATATCTGTTGCACATTTATTTTAGAATGGTCCTGATCACAAGTACGTATTAATACTATGTCAAAAAAAATGTGTGTTTTATGCCGACACCTAGATTATGTTTGTGTGACACAAAACATCTAATTAACTAGTTAATTTATTAGGAAAAATTACCTAGTTCTGCTGATTATATTAGCACCATAAGAACTGTACATTGTATGTACTGAGCCATTTATCTCTGTGGCCTAACCAATAACTAAGTATGATATATTTATCAGTATTTTGCAACCTAGGAATGAGGCAGAAAATCAAGGGATTCTCATTTATTCCCAGGTCCTGCAAAGGGACAACTGACCTCCTCCATCCAGCTGAGAAGCACTGCCATAGGGGCTACTGTGTCTAGTGGGGTGTGTCATAACACTCTGGTGTGTTGAGGTGGTAAAAATAGCAAAGACAAAAGGAAAACGTAATCTGCATAGTTCAAAACAATGCAGGGGATGTGGGGAGATCACTTTTCTACAATTTTCTCAAATATCCCTAGGGATATTTATGTACAATATGATTAGAATTCAAGTTCTTTATTGCCTCCTAATACACCAGAAACTTCTTATTGCATTTCATAGTCCTTCTCAGTACCTAAAACATCACTCTTTTTAATGATATGTGTTGAATGAATGGATGAGGGAGTGAATAGTATTCTCCAAATAAGATTAATTATTTTATAAAAATGTATGTCTTAATTTGATGTTTCAAAGTCCGTGCCAAAAAACCCCTCAAAATATTAAGCACAAAGCACTCTCTTTATCATGTTCTTTGGTTTGATAAGATTATTTGGGGGGAGGGTAATGATAAAATTATTTAGAATTGATGGTTTTGCAGTTAAAATACACTTTTAAACTAGAAATTAACTTTTAATATATGGCTAGGTGATGATAATACTGAGGTATGTAAAGTATAGTTGCCTTCTTATAGGCAATATATTTGATTAATTTTGAACAATTTAACAGTGAAAGATTAATTAAGAATTTCATCCAGTACAGGCCATCTTTCTTTTCCAATTACCTTCCTTTAGAGCCATCATAACTGCTTTAATAATTGCATTGAAAATGCTAGAAAGTATCAAGACAATACAGTGATTCAGTGAGAACAATAAAATTCAGAAACATGGCACTTTAATATCTGGCACATTTAACACTGTGGTGTATATATAAGCCCTCTGCAATCCAACAGGTTATTATGACCCAGCAAGTGTAAATTGAGCCTTATTTTTTTTATTTTGCTAAGTACTACTTTTATTAAACATCCATTTAGAAATACTCTGCTGGGAAAAGGAAACAGCATTAAAAACTCTTTAATTGGATGCCACTGGATTTCAAGCTCATGATAACGTGTGAAAGTTGTCAGAATCAAAATGGAATCACTTATATCAACTCTAACAAAATCAAAATTAATATCAATATGTTATGAGGGAAGGGCTCTTGTACCCAATAACCTGAACTCTTCACAAAACTTTGTCAGAAACCCTACTTGAACAAAAGCCACCACTATATATATGTATATATATAGAGAGAGAGCTACAAAAGGGTCTGTTCTACAATTTTCAGTTTAATCTTGAACCGACACCACCCTCATTATTGATCCTTGTGGTCAAAGATTACTATTTCAAAATATCTTATGTAACCCTTCTTATTTTGCCTTTAAAAATTCCCACTGGCTCATCATCTGTGAATGCATTCATAGTTTACATTGCAGGGTTTTGTTATTCTCAAATAAGAATTATTCTTTGGAGAATTGTCATTGTTTTCAAGTCAACACATTTCTCTTTGAAAACATATTTGATAGGATGTTCTTTGAAACAAAAGTTTTCTTAGCTAGAAGATAACAAAATTTAGGTGCTCTTCTTATACCCTTAATCTAGGCAGATCACTGTTCCCAAAACAATAATTCTTTCCATATGCTATTTGAGAAATTGTTAATAATTTAAGCACATACTTTCTCATCTTTCTAATTTTGGTAATCAAGATGCTAATTACAATGAAATAGAAATAGTTGTCAAAATAGTTGTCAATTTTAAAAGTTTCCTTCACTTATCTGGTTTCTGATATGCAGACTATAGCTAGAAATCTTTGTTACTTCAAGATGATAGAAAAAGTTCTGGTTCTAAGTTAGGGTTCTGGTATTATGGATTGGATGTAATTAGGTTTACTCTGTTCCCTGATTTAAAAAAATAGTGAAATAATCACAATACAATTGATGTTTCTTGAAAGAGAGGCTGTTCTGAATCACCACCAAGAACAGGAAGACCTGAGTCAAACCTTTCTAAGCTTTTCCAATCAGGCAATATCTTTGAATCTCACTTCTCAGGTAGCATGGGAATAGTAATGGCTCACTGGCAAATAGTTACCTCTCAATTATTAAGAGCAAAGGTTCCTGTTAGTTTAAAATGTTTTTTCTTTAAAAAAAGGAATTTAGATTGCTATCAAAAACAGAAACAGGATTGTGAAGCGGGCATTATAACTAAGCGATTCATCCACTTAATGCCACCTAATACCTCACAGAATCAGAATTTGTGTTAGAAACCTTGAATGATTTGGCTTTAAACAACACATTAGTATGCATTTAGAATCTACACCTGAAAACTCAAAATGTGTAGCTGTGGAACATATGTGTATACCAACAAGCCTTCCAGTGAGAAAATGAAAATCTGAGAGTGTTGCTAAGATAACGCTTTCATCCTTAATGAATTTCATTTTCATTTAGTTTTGAACATCCCTAGCGAGGCCAACAAAATGAATATTGGAGCCAACATTATTTCCCAAATTCCGGAGTCTAGTATCCATTTTAATATGTTTGTCTGATTCAAGGCCGCATCCCCCTTTAAGTGGCAAGTCAATCAGTCTTTTTATGTGTAAATGTCATCTCCAGGTGGAAATTCTTTTCTTGGTAAAAGTACAAGCTTACTTAAGGGAATTTATTTGGTACTGAAGAGGCAGACAAGGGTCTTCCTTTTTTTATTTTTTTTGAATGAGCAAAGACTACACAGCCAATGATGCAACAGTAGTTCAAAAATTCACTAGACTCTCTTGTAAATATGGCTTCTAATCAAAAGCTCACAACTAAGAACAGTGCTCCTCTGTCATTTGGAATGAAAAGTCTCTTCAGTCAGTAACATAGCAGGCTATATTGGCCAGTCAGTTACGATTAAATTATACTAGTAAATCATTCCATCAAAACATTAACATTTTATTAACGTAGTTTTGGGATTTTTTTACATTGTTCTAAGTCTCTAACTTGTTTTCTAAGGTTTTAAAATTTAAAATTAAACTTAATATCCTCCCTATTCTGATAAAACACAAACTCTGGAATTATGAAGAAGATGTTATTGAAAACTACAGACAAGAAACAATATAAGGCTATTTTAAAATTTTTCACTATAAAAGTATATCTGGAAGTCAAAAGATGTACACTGGGCAGTGGAGGAAGGGAGAGAGGTAGAGAAGAACTATGCTGGGAATCACAAGTGCTAGTTATAGAATTCTAATCTTGGCTTTTTGTTGGGTGTTTTGAAATGTCAGAATATAGGAGCAAGGCTAAGGCAGAGAAAGGCAAAGGACACGGCTTTTCCTTTCTGCTGGTTCGTGTGTCAGTATGCCTCAACACTAAGTCATTTGGATGGAGCAACTAATGTTGGACAATAGAGTATCACTTTCTAATGTAAATATTATTTAACATAAATATTTTGCTAAAATTATAACAAATTTAAATGAGATCTAAGGTTTACTGACTGCAATATAATTAGTTTGGAGGTTCTCTGATATCATCTTCTGCTCTCCACATAGTCCCCATTGTGGCTATGAGCTCACCCCATTCAACATGACATCCTTATTACCTTCCCACGATTGGCCAATATCCTGCCACTTTTCTTTGGTATTTTGTAAAATCTAATAATCACTGTTTTGTTGTACATGGAATTCTAAAGGAAAGAAGCCTCCTATAAAAACCCACAAATGTATGAATAAAATATTTTTTAAATATAGCATCAGCATCAGAAGTACTAAGCAGCCTAGACATTTCAGTTTTTTGCTCTATGTGCCGTGAAATCCTCCCATTTAACTACTGATGATGAGTACTGAGGGGTTTGCAGAAGAACGTGCCGTGAGAAAAACAATAGAATAAAATGATGAGACACTTACAAAGCTCACAGAAAAGACAATAAAAAAAGAACAAACAAAAATGTGTAAAGAAAAAAAGCCTAAAAAATGTTGTGGTTATTGCAAAATACTTAAATGATACCTCTACATTGATCGTTACGAGTTCAGCCAGGGTTTCTAAAACAATTCCATAAATTCACATTTAATACTGTAATGAGGACTTTTTAATTAAACTTATTTTCTGAATTAATATTTTATTAGAAAGTTAGTTATTTGAAATATGGATTTAAAATATTTTGCATTCTTGAATGTATAAATGTATAGAATACATATATTCTATTCTATCTAATGTTCCAACACTGAAATTGCTAGTTATTAGAATCAGTCACACATGGCAAAAATCATATTAAAACATTGCATACACTTGTCCTTCAATAAAGCCTGAAGATATTTGTGAAGGTATGTTTGTGTATGTTAGAAGGGAAGCTCCTTCCCACTGGTTTGGTGTATCTAGATGGAAGGATTTCCCCTATATAACACAAGAGTTTCTCTATCCCCTACTTTCCTCTTCTTGTGCCTCCCTCCAAAGAAGCCACACTAACTTATCTAACTGTGGCCACAATGATCTGATGCATGCTGGTCCATGTCACTCCAACAGATGGAGCTAATCCTCAGAAAGAAGCAGCAATAAAGATTATTTTCTTCCTCCCTCCTAGCTCCAGACCAGTGGGCACGGGGGCACTCCCGGAAAAGTGTGTGTACTTGTATATATACTCACTTCATTACTACTTTGAATGTAAATGTATTAATACAATAATGAGCATTTTTAAGAAAGCAGAATTCTAGAACTTAAAAAATTATTCATAAAATTTTTGAATGTTTTCTATGATTATTATATTGATTGTGTATCTGACAAAGAGTGAAGTAGATCTCAAACATACTTAAAGTATGATACCTTAGAGCTAAGGTATGATGGAACCATAATTTGTATTACAAGCATAAGAAAAAGCTTAGGGGCTGGGGACGTAGCTCAGTGGTGGAGTAACTGCCTAGTACCTAAGTTCCATCACTAGGCCCTGGCGTTGATTCTCAGTAGGAGAGAGAGAGAGAGAGAGAGAGAGGGAGGGAGGGAGGGAGGGAGACAGAGAATGCTATAAACAATGTACAGTCTTTTCAAAGGGGAAAACTGAAAGTATTCTTCCCAGAAACTCTGGAGACTGTAAAAATAATTCACAATATAGCAAAGAATTCAATTTCCGAATTAATTTGACTATGTTGATATTTACATCTCATAAGATATTTCATCTCACATTTCACCATATGGGGCCACTGATTTTATTCTGGTTTCACAACAGATAATGCTATGCTACAGTACTTTGTTGATGTTTTTCTGTAGACTGCATCAAGCACAGTTCTATCAGATAACCCTTGGGTTCAGGTCATTAGAGCAGATATTGTTCAAGCAGCCAAACACCTCAATAGATTTAATCCCACCGACTGCGTTGGTCTCACACTCAGCCTCTGATTCTGGAATCTCTCCCTTCCCTCCTTATCTACCAGTCGTTGCCAGCTAAATCAGTGAAGTATAGACCTGACCAGGTCACTCCTCCTGTCAAACTCTCAAAGCTTACCATGGTACAGATAAAACCCAAATTCTTTAGAATTGCATCTGAGGCCCTCTGCCATTTGTCTCCAAATTACAACTGTTCTTTAATATCTGTGGGGATAATTCCAGGACCCTCCCTCAGATTCCCAAAGCTTTGGATGCTCAAGTCCCTTACATAAAATATTGTCTCTTAACTATGCATAATACCCAACACAACACAAATGCTGCATAAATAGTTGTTATCATGTATAGTTCAGGAAATAATGACAAGAACAAAATTTCTACATGTTCAGTATAGAGGTAATTGTTAAAAGATATTTCCAGTAATGTTTGAAATCTCGGATGCAGAAGCTGAAGATATGGGAGACTGATTACATTTTTGAAACACTCCTCCCTGAAATCTAGTTAGACTGATCTGACCTCCATTCCCTAAACTTGCCTTGAATATTCTCTTTTCTCACTCTTTCCTCACATGGTTGTCTTCGCTTTGACATTGTTTCCACCCTGCTCATTTTGTAAGGCTAAATGCAGTGTCTCTTTCATTTGCTCGTTTGTTACTCATTCCTGGAGTAGACGGAGTGGAAGCAGCTCTTAAATACCAGGCAGTAGGTTAGGCCTTTCTTTCTCATACCTTTCTTATATTCCCAATTCCTCCGAACTTGGAAGCAATCCTTTTTTTTTCTTTCTCTTTCTCCCTACATTCTGATAGCACTTTATACCTCAGCGAGGACACTTACTATTTGTAGATTCTGAAATCTGCTTCATAGGATCTAAGGAAGGGCAATAAGGGGTGGATATGATCAAAATATACACACTGAAACTCAATATTTTGTGACATTAATAGACACTAATAATACAAAGGGAAAAAATTAAATTTGGCCAGAAATTTTCAATAAACATTCACTTATGCCAAAAAAAAAAAAAAAGAAAAGAAAGCTTCATATATCATTGTAGATTCCTGCTGGTAGAGTACCTGGCACACAATTGTAACTCAGCAAACTGTATGAATGGATAAACCAACAGTTAAGTAACAGATGAATACGTAAACACAAATATCGGTAATATATACAAATATATTCTTAATGCATACAGATACATAATGTATATCTTCATTTATATATTTCTACAAATATATAATATGCAAAGCACCTTATAAAAGTGATAAAATACCTTACTTTCAAATTAAGTTTCATATTTAAAATTATATATAAAACAAAAGCAACCTAATTTTAACAAGAAATATCTACTTTGCAATACTTCAAAACAGGAAAACTGCAAGATCTTAAAGAACAAAACTATATATCCTTTTTCTACCATCATAATAATATTTTACCTACTGATATGGCTTATAGCTAGATGTTCCCCAAGAGCTTTGCTCCCTCCTAAGTGAGGCTTTTGGAAGAAAACTGGATTAGGGGGGTGCTATCATGTACTTGCTGTGAGGAGGTGGGGTTTGGTGGAAAGAGGCAGTTCACTGGGGGCATGACACGGAAGGCATATCTCCCTTCCTGCCCCTCTCTTCACTTTCTGCTTCCTAGCTGCCAAGAGGTAACAGCTTTTCCTCTATCATGCTCCTATGCCATGTCGTTCTGCCTTGGACCCAGCTGACTACGGACTGAAACGAGAGCCAAAATAAACTTTAATAGCAGGTGTCGGGAATTTTGGTCCCAGCAAGGAGGAAAGTGACTAAGACATTTAGCATCATAAGTCATTGTACATATAGAATTAAGTACCTAGCAAATTCCCCACTTCTGTTCTACGTTTTTAGAAGTGGGAAGGGAACCTTACCAGAGAGGGATAGGGGTGGTGAGTTTTACTTTTAAGTCTTTGGCAGTTTAATCCGACATAAGATTTACTAGAGATGCTAGGAAGTCTTAATGCCAATACTGTTGGTCATATTTTTCTATCAGCTCGGTATACAAAGGTCTTCCAGAAGCAACAACTTCTGGAACAGTAGAATCACGGCAACCCAATCCTTTGTTTTTACACAACTCACAGCTGAGTGAAAATTACTTCACAGCTGCATGGTAAACCTCCTGGCGACATTCCTGTTTGGCGGCCCTACTGCCTAGGAGCAGTCACTGCAGAGTGGCCCATCACCACTGCTCTCTGGGAAGGGACAAATGGTGGCAATACAAACAGAGTAAGGTGCCAAGGGAAGGCCATCTGCCCAGTGTTGGTTTTGTCATCTGTCGTTTTCTGAAATAAGTCCCTCTCTTAGAGAAAGAAATCAAGGCCTGTAGAAAAGATCTCTGGGTACATCTGCAGTGACCCTTCTAATTTAGTTTCTGACTCAACTTTGACTCAGCTCTTTGGAAAACTAGTTGAGTGGGGTATTTACCTTTCAGGCAGGCAGAGATACTGAGAAGGCACTCTTGGGAGGGCTATTTTAAATTCTAAATACTCTTATAATACGCCTTTCTTCTAGAAACCACTGTAGAATTTGATTTGAGTTTTCCAAATAAGTCTTTCTCAGAAAGCCATCTACTCACTCATCAAATCAACAATGCTAATTCCAATTTACAATGAGCAATGTAGCATGTGCTAATAGTCTTATTATAGCACTTTCAATAAAGCAGATTAAAAATTATTTTTGTCTTGGTGACCAAAGAAGTAAAAACATCATACCACAGTGATATATGTGCACCCAAGTTTATAGCAGCACAATTTATAATAGCTAAACCTTGGAAACAACCCAAATGCCCATCAACTGAGGAATGGATAAAAAGATGTGGTATTTTTATACAATGGAGTACTACTCAGCTATAAAGAAGGATAATTCGAGGCTCTTGTAGGTAAATGGATGCAACTTGAGACCATACTCATAAGTGAAATAAATCAGACTCACATGTGTAAACATTGTATTGCCTCCCTAGTGTAAGAAACTGAAAGAGTAGATAAGATCCAAAATGTACAGTAGATATTGTGAAAAGGAAAGAAACTGCTCAAAAGGAAAGAACAACTGGGATGAAGAAAAGGAGAAAAGAAGGAAGGGGAAAGAAAAAAATATATATATATACACACAGGATAGTTCAGATAATTATATCGCTAATTTCTAGTTCATTGAAAAGAATGGTTTGTGCTTATATTGTCTGATCAATTTTTCATGCCTATATCTTGTAATCTGAGCAACTACTTTGAAGATAACAATACACAATATATTAATAATTGTTAATCTCCTCTTACCTTGTTTTGAAACTCTGTATCATTTTTTTTTCTTTTTAAAATGAAAAAAAAAAGATTTTATGGCCAATCTTTACTTTTCTCTTCCATGTTATCATTATCCTTCACATCACATGGCTCTATTAAGGATTAAAAAGAGCCATCTAAAGAACAGAGCCTCTAGCACCACCATCACATGGTGACAATTAAGGAAATCAGACCTGGAAGCAGCAGCCTCAAAGACAGCAGCAGTAGTAACAACATTTGTTGTAGTAGTTCAACCTGACTTTTCTTTTGCAATTTAGAATATTCTTGAAATTTATACCCTAAAACTCTAAAAATGGGAATTCAACTTATGTCTACCAAAATAGTATGAAAAGACAGAAGTATAAATACATCAACAATGTTTTTAAAAGAAAACACTTATCTGGAACTATCTATTATCAGCAGCACTTACAATCTGGATTGCAGAAGAGGAAACAAACCAGCCTGCCTAGGGGCAAGTTTTCTACCATTAACTCAGTGCTAGCATCATCATATCACTTTAAAAGTGGTAAGTTAAATATAGAGTGTTTGTTTTAAAATATATTTTATATATTATCATCACTTGACTTTGTGGTTTGAATTTGCATTTTGAAAAAACTTTGTTTTGTTCATGACAGTGGCTCCAGCTCTAGAACTGGCACATTCGAGTCAATCACTTACATTTGTTGAATAAATTCTTGAATTTTTATAACACGGATACATTTTTATCCTCATTTATATATAATTACATATGTATATATATTCCCATTTATATATTCTCCCCTTTTTATATATACATATTTTTCTTCTTCTTATATGTATATAACTCTCTCTCTCTCTCTCTCTCTCTCTCTATATATATATATATATACATATTCTTACAATGTAGAAATTTTTATAGTTTTCTTAAACACTGTAAGGCCAAAAGAGAATATCAAAGAGAAAATAAAACCTGATATGAGTATATTTGGGTTGAATATTTACACATAGACTTGGGAAAAGTTAAGACACCAGCAAATTCTACAACAGTTCCCATAGAATGCCTGATAATGTTTTGTTTACATTGATGTTCTTTCCATACCTATAAGCTCCTTGAAGATTTTTATTCACTTTTATTTGATCAATAAATATTCAATAAAATATTATTTGAATGAATGAATAAGGAGCTGATTAATAAGTTCATTTCAATAAGAAGCATCATAAAACAGATTGTAAGTGTAGTATAGGAGACTTGTCAAAAATCACCTGTTTCCAGACTCACCCTTGTAAAGCTTAAAAACAAATTTCAAAGGAATCATACTGATACCAAGAAGCTTGGCTGTATGCCAGAACAAAGTGTAGCACTATGGAAAGGAATGTGATGAAACCAAGCAAGCAATAATACAGAATTCTCAATATCTAGCATGCAATAAAAACCTACCATGAATGCAAAGAAGCATGGAAATACAGAAAAAATCAGTCAATAAAAGCAAATTCCAAAGATGAGAAACAATGGAATTAGCAGACAAGGACGTTAAAATAGAATTTGTTTAAATGTTTTCCACTTATTATAGAATGTAGAAGAAAATATGAACTTGAAAAAAGTGATAGATACAAAAAGTAGAAATTTTAAAAGATGAAAAATAAAATATCTAATGTAAACTACACCAGATGAGATTAACAGATGATTAGGTTAGGTAGTGTGGAAGAATTGGTCAACTTGAAGAAATAGTAATAAAAATAAACCAAAATAAAGAAAAAGAAATAAATGGCTTCAAATAAATATAGGTCATGACAACCAGTGGGATAATGTAAAGAATCTAAGCAACACAAGTATCTGGAATCCCCAAAGGAGAAAGAAACAAAAGAAATTTTCAAGGAACAATAACCAATTTTTCCCAAATGCGATCAAAATTATAAACTCAGATCTTCTCTTTTTGCATTATGCTATAGAATACAGGGTACATGTTGGACACATAAAACTTCAGCAACATAACTTAATAATAGAAACACCTACCTGATGCCACTCCCTGTTCTAAACACTTCACTAATAACTACAAACTACATTCTTAACAAAATCAATGGATAGGGTCTCTTGTTATCCCTGTTTCATAGATAAGGATGCTGATTACCAGAAAGATTAAGTGATGGTGTGCTAAACTGACCAGCGCTGAAGTAGAACCAAGACTCAAACCCATGTGGTTTGGCTTCAGCATCCACACTTTTAACCATTATGCCCCATGTCTTCTTTACTATCTGTGTAATGGACATTAACACTTAAGATCCAGACTTAAACTAGAAGTGCTCATTTTTATGCTAAACATGATTTTAAAACACTGTAATTCAGTTCTAGTTTTAATAAAGAGTATCAATTTACTTCTTATCATTCAGGATAGCAATAAATGTGGGCAAGTCCATGAACAAGCTGGCAAAAGATGAAGAACAAGTTACGTTCAAATCAGCATAACCTATCATCGAGTCATGAACTACTACAATAAGAAAACTGCGTGTATGTAGAAGAATGTACCTGTGATTTTCTAAAGCCACATTTCAAAAGAAAACCTTGAAGCATCCAAATATCAGAGTTGTCAGCAACTTGACTCCTTGTATTTGTAATGAGAGGGTTCTTGCTGACACATGGAGCCCCACTGTCCTTTGTCACATATGTGCTTCCGCTGCAAACTGTCAGTGACTTGTCAGAACTGATCAGGAAGTCTAAGGTCATTCCTCAGTGATGGACAAGTCTGGACATGACAGCATCCCATTTCTGGTTCTGTGTCACATACCGTATGAAAACTGATGTCCCTATCACTTGATTCTCAGAACGAATGGCTGCACACAATGATAGTAGGTTAAAAAATAATTGACAGTATAAATTCAACATTTAATCATATTTTAGTTATTTAGTCTAATGTTGCAAATGCAAGGAATGTGAAAATATGTAGGATCTCTTCTATGTTATAAATGAGACTGCCATGTACCTTGTTTGAAAATTAAGCTACCAAACAACTAAGTCCAGTAATAAAGAAATAAGACACTTCAGTAAATGACCTGACATCCTGATGGCTCCAACCAATGAATTACGGACTAGAAATCTGGAATATTGTGCCTTTCTAAGGTGTCTACCTTGAAATTTGGTAGAAATTAGGATTTGTGATGTACTTCAAAGATCTCTATTTTTTTTTTTAAAGTGGGCATCTTACTATATTACTCCCCTCCGCGTCAGTGTTACTTTCCACTGCTTTGGCTACCAGTGGTCAACTCAGATCTGAAAATATTAAATGTAAAATTCCAAAAATAGTTTGTAAGTTTTAAATTGTGCAAGGTTTGAGTAGCATGATGAAATCTCATTCCATTGCATTCTTCTCCACCTGGGACATGAATCATCCCTTTGACTCTGTGTCTACACTGACTATGCTACCCATCTGCCTATTCATCAGCAAGTGGTTCCCTGAGTAATTAGATCAACTTAACACTGAATCACAATGTTTATGTTCTAGGAACACTTCCTCAGTAGCCTAACACTACATCATAGTGCCTATGTCATTTACCTCATTTCTCTCCATCACATAGACATTGCATCATCTCATGTCATCATAAGAAGGGTGAGTACAGTAAGATACTGTGATAAAGGGATATTCACACAACTGTTATTACAGTAATCACTGTAATTACTGTTATTAATTTCTTACTGTAAATAATTTATACAATAAGCTTTATTATAAATTTATAGCTATAGAAAAAATTTAGTATGTGTAAGGTTCAGTATTATTCATGGTCTCAGGCATTCTCTGGAGGTCTTGAAATGTATCCCTCATGGATAAGGGAGAATTACTGATTTAAATTATCCTTTCTAGAAGAGAAAAATTCTTGTAAAGTTTTTGATAGTAGTATTTTTAAGTTGTCTGACATCATTGAGATATATTAGAAGTTTATAAAATAATCTCTTGGGGGAAATGATGGAAAATTACTAATTGTGAGTATAGGTCTAAACTATTTAATGTCCTGTTCAAGGGGTAAAGGGATGCAGGACTAAGGTCAGAACAACATCAAAGAGATTCCACGCTGTTACTACTAAGTACCATGTAAAATTTTCCAGTAATTTTGGCTGAGCATTTGAGAATGTTGTGAAAATTCTCCAACTGTTTATTGACTTGTTAGCTCTTTATCATTTGTGAGAGCCATTAAAATGTGATTAACGAAGCAAAACTGAATAACTCCCCCCTAAATCATATTCATCTATTTTACCTTTAGAAAGTCTAGAAGTATAAAACAATATATATGGGGTCAAAACAGACTACCACACCCATTTTGATGCACAGCTTTAAGAGTTTATCTCTTTAGAAAAAGGAATTTAAAATAAAATTCTTAGCAAATCACTGTAATATTGTAATACAATACTGTAATACCTAGCAAATCATTGTAATACTAACACAGACTTAGACAACAATTAAAAATACATTAAATTTATTAGTATAAACATTGCTATAAATTACTATATTGACACAAAGTTCACAATAATCCACCCTTAATTACCATGGTTACATAAGAGCATTTAAGGTATAAGTGAGGCCATTTATGCAATATATGTTGGTGTATTTAGCATACAGAATTTCAAAAGCCTAGGTAGAGTATAAATCACTGTTTCTGGAAGTTGCCACCATGTTTTATTCTGTAGGTATGTACAGTTTCCTGCTTGTAAAATAGACCTCCATGCTACAGTAGCATCAGAGAGTGCTTTTGGCTTTTTATTACTGGAAATTCATGATGAGAGTTACTATCTCTTTGTTTACTGTTAGTCCAAGGGTAAAGATATCTACACTCCTCACAGGCAAAGAGTCTAGTAGCCAAGGGGATATGCTACTTCACTCCCTCCACCTATGTGCTCAAGGTCCAGGTGCTCAGAAATGGAAACCTCTGCCTCAATGGGGAGCCCACTTCCAGGGCATAGAGTCCTCCTTAGTGGGTCTGTCTTGCAAACACCCATCATGCAATTATGATGTTGCACTCTAGGTCTGAGATGAGCCAATAGCAACTGTTTGGGGTGGAAGCCTGATGGAGCTTCCTGGGGGCCAGAGTAGCTCATTCCAAGCATGCAAGAGAAAACAGCATTGTAGAATGGCAGGTGCAATTTGTGGGCTAAGGATTGCGTTTGTATCTTTGCCCCACAATTGTTATCAGAGTCCTAGACCAGAGGCCCAACTCTTAGGGTCCCAACAAATCAAGCCCAGACATTTACTTCAAAGATACCAAACAAAAGAGTAGTGGTAAAAGGCAGGAAAGGAACTTTAATCATATATCTATGCTGGGAAGACAGGGGACCAGTGTTTCTAGCCCCTTTGGGGGTACTGACATGCACTCCCAGACCATATAGATAAGGGCATCAAAAGCATGCACAGTCACACAGTGTTGGTCAAACAGTGGTCTGGTTGAATACAATCAGGATTGGTCAGTTGGGGCCTTGTATATAGCAGGTAAGGAAGTTGTTATTGTCTGTGGAGGTGGGGGAGGTAATTTTGACTCATCATAAAATGTTCATCAGTCAGACCTGGTGTTATTGGAATCCAAGGTAACTGCCAGATGGAATGACTCAGAGCTAAAGAAACAGAAAATGGAGGCAGAGATGGCAAGTTTTTGCCCTGATTCTAGGTACTTTTGGATGTGAGCAGTCCCGAGTAGAGTCAGTGCTTCTCCTAAAGTAGTCTCTAAGCTCTTATTATAGAATTATCAGAAGTAGAGTTTCCTCAGGGTAATCAGAAAGGTAAATATGAGGTAGATTTTCTCAGGGGCCTAACTAGTATTCCTGTGGCAAGGCAATTATGGGGGGGCTTATCTATTCAAGATCATCAAGGCGACATCTGTCTACTACAACAATCATGATTTAAACTGTCTTGGGATATAGCAGAGTCTAAAATGTGGTTAGTATAAAATTTGAAGATCACTAGAGTCAGTTTTTAAGGAACTTCAGCTGATGACGATGGTTTTGACAGATTTTAGGATTATTATGGGTTCACAACTGACCATGTCCACCATCCCCACAAAACTAAGTTGAGATTTATAATAATAAAAATTTTGGGAGATCATATGAATGTCATTTGAGATGGTTGATTCTGCAAGTAACACTGCAAAATCTCTCTCTCCTACACACATTCAAATTATCAATTACCTAAATGTATTAGACTGTTAATTCTAAAATTTATGTCATTAAGGTTCCCAGAAGCAAAGCACAAACTACAGTACTTCCTCTTAAACCACACTTTCATGTTAAATCAATAATGAGTATAGTGCATTCACATATCATTAAGTTAATTGTCTGTCAAGATATTTACAGTGCTTATTTCTGAAAAGGAGTCTAGAATTTTAAAAGCCAAACTGAGTTTATCTGCAGGCTGGGACAGATTGTTGCTTGTCTAAGTGACTTAGTTTGTTTGACAGAGCTACACGCTGCCTTTGGGTTCACAAGTCCTTCAAAACCAAAGATCTATGCTAATGGAAACCTTTTCAGCATAAAGCACCCAACAATCAGAGTTAAAGTTTTATTTATTGGCTTTGACCATCTACTTCTGTTATCAACCATAAGGGCCCATACACTTCATCAACCCCTAACAATAGCCGCAAGCTTGGACAATCTGTCTTGTGTCTTCATTGGGTAAGACTTCAATGGAACAGCCTGGATTAAAGAGCAGCCCACGCATAAAATGGAAACTCATTAAAATAAACTTTCTCAAAAGGGGAAAATTTGGTTCCAATTGAACTGCACTGTTTTTATTTCAAAGATGAAAGGCCCATTACCCAGCCATACATTCATGTGCTCTTGGTGTAAGTGCTTTCTATTTGATGACTTTAACTTTGGGTTCCTTCCCATGTCTTTTTGGAGGTTTTAGAAACATAATAGGAATTCAGCCCCTATTGAGCCTGATTGGAACATAGTATCTGTGAACCTCTTAATAATACTTCAGACCTTTATAGTTTAATTTGCAATGGTGTCCCTTTTGTCTGCCTTACTGGCCTTTAATCTAAGGCACAATACATCCACTTCACATTTATTTGAAGAAAAACACTGAATAGCTAAGGATTTTTTAATATGCCCATTAGAAATACCAATTTTTAAAAACACATAGGTATAATCATTTACGTAACAGAATGTCAACCTGAATGAATAGAAGGATGATGTCAAAGACAGTTGTCACTTGTTTACATAAAAACTGACATAGCTTTGAGCCTGAAAACTTCACCTTGAACTTATTTTGAGGGCTATATTATGAAAAGAACAACCCAATAAAATGAAAAAGTCAAGAGGCTTGGAAAAATCTCCATTATGTGAAAATATAAAAGAGTAATATAACTGGCATTAGCTGAAGCAAGTAATAATATTCTCAGCTTTAATTTTATATGAATGACCATTAAGTGAAATGAACCACAATCATGGTTACTTAAATACACAGAATATTTAGAGAAAATGTTAATACTCATAGCAATGCAAAACATCCACCTACTTGTTGTATACACATGCTCAAAAGGGAATTAAGCTCTTTAAGTTTGCTTATGTGGTTATATAACTTTAATTCATACATCTCTGAGACCAAAATGTATGTCATGCACACATTTTAAAAGACATTAACTAAACAAATATAAATCTCTTGTGTCAAAAATATTCCTTTAAATTACACAATTATAAAAGTGTATGTGGATACATTTTAAGTTTTATTGTAATTAATAACTAGCATAATGGTCTCTGTGTAATGAAAATGCTATATAATTTTCAGCAGAGTTTGCTAAAAGCTTCTCAATTATATTTTGAATTTAATCTATTTGTATATTACTTCCAAAGGTTATTTTTCTTCATGCAAAAATCTATCAGAAACTGAATACATAAATGAAACATTTTCCTGAAAACAAAATCTATCATTTAAAAACAAAAATGAAAATTTAAACATTAAAAAGTCAAACAATCACAAATGGCACACTATAGAAAAACACCTAATTCTTACCAAATTCTTTCCCTGTAAAATCAATCTCAATTTTCTTGTGTATTTTATTTTTAAGATGAAATGTAAAATGAAACACTGACATTAATCTTAACCAAAAAGCAAACCAAGAATCAAACCTTCTTTATTGAAATTGCAAACAATTCTGTTATTCACCAAGTTATGCAACCAGCTCCAGTGCAAGACAAACATCTGTCAAGGCTGGTAGAGCGCAGCTAAGTGAATCCCTGGCTTCATCTAGTCAGGATCACATAAATTCCAGTTCTTTTCCATTTCTGTTTTTTTTTTTTAATACCTTAATTTCTCTATTTTACTTGGCATTATTTTGTTCTTGTCATATGTGTTCTTTTACTTGGGAATATAAATATATTAATATGAATGAACCAAATTAAAAATAAGCAAAAGTCTCTCCAGGAAAACTAAGTATCTCTATCTAACTTTAAGCAAAACCAACATATAATGTGCATAAATGATGATTAAAAAATTAGTATTGGTAATGTGCAGTATTATCAATAGGACTTCTGCAGTAGCTAGCTCTCCTACTGAAACTTACAGTTTTCTCAATTTATATTACTTAAAACTGTCCTGGCCTACATCTAATTTACAAAGTAATACTTCATATAACGAAAACCACTGAAAATGTGTATTTCATATGTATGAAAACAATGTCTCAGTTATCATTATGATAGTATAAGCAGCATATATCATTATATATGTGATTATGGCATTATCTCTTGCAAATGTTTTCATTTATTCATCTATTCAAATAAGCCCACAGAATCTGTATTACTCCACCAAGAATATCAGTTCATAAAAATATGAATTTTGTTAATAAGAAGCTGCTCATGCCTAAAAAGTTAGCTTATGAATTCTGTACTAACTCTAAGTCATTTATAGATTTAGAAAGTAACATAATGGAAGCATATATGTTTTTCTTATGAGAAATTTGAGCTATGGTAATTCAAAGATTGTGATTACTTTCTAATTTAATGGGGTGGGCCAAAATTCCCATACAGCATTGCATTGTTTTAATATGACCACTCTGTAAGTTTTACTGCCTGGATATGAAGTTCCTCTTTCATCTTAAGCAGCACAGCTAGTGTATAATCACAATGGAAAACTGTACAATGGGAGCCATGGCTTCTCCAGGATACATTTGCAAACTTCACACAAGAACAGAAGAAATCTGTGTAGTCTGTGCTTCCTAGACCTTCTATGGTCCTTTAGAGAAGTTTCCCAAAACATACCCAGTATTGAAAATATATGACTGTGAATACTAACCACAAAATCATTTTAAATGCAAATAAATTTTATTTCAATTTAAACAAACCACATAATGTGAGATAATTTTAAACAGAGTATGAGATGATAAATACCTTTTCAAATGTGGACAAAAGAACATTATCTACTAAAGAAAACCTAACAATTGTAATGATTTGACTTTTGCATTGAAGTGACTATGTATCACAAAAGGAAATAAGACAATAAATTTCCCCTTCCACATACACATCTTCATAGTTGGAAGGGATACGTGTAATTTTTACTTTTATAAGTTTATCTCCTGATCCTCTCCCAAAAAACCTGGAATCCCTTAGTAGCAAATTTAACAACAGCTAACAGGTTATTTAAAGCATGTAAAGTGGGTTTTTTGGGGGGTAGTGCTTTCTTAGTTTTTATTTTTTGCCTTCTTTTTCTCTTTGCCTTAATCCTCTCATTTGGTTTAGAAACATAAGGTCTCATTCACTTCATTTAAGCCTCACAATGACTAGAAGCCTGATCAATCTGTCTTGTGTCTTCTTAGGGTGAAACTGCAATTGAGCGGAAGCAACAGATGAACAAAGCCCACATTCAAATCTGTAGCTCATTAAAATAACGTTAAAATAGAGTAAAATCTCGATTGTAATTGAATTGTAGCTGGCTTTTTTTCCTCCTAAATATATTTGATTAATAAACTATATAATCGTTAACCCTGAATCAGTGATGTTTAAAGTAAATTTATTTATTTATTTATTTATTTATTTTATTTATTTTTTTTTTTTTGTGGGTACCGGGGGGGTCGACCTCAGGACCTCGCGCGCCAGCAGGCGCCCGTGCCGCTGAGCGATATCACCGGCCCCTTTTTCGTATGTGGGTTCCGGGAGTCAAACTCGGGCCCTCACACTTGCAAGGCAGGCACTTACGCCGCTGAGCCATCTCACCGGCCCCCTAAAGTAAATTTAAATAAATGTCTCCTTCCTTTTAAAAATTTAAGCATTTGAAAATCATTTTGGAAATAGACTTTCTACATAGCACTACATTAGATAACTTCGCACCATACTCCAATGACACATTCCATCAAGACAATTATTCACAGAGACTCTAGATAACTTATGGTTCTCTTCCATATCCTATATGGAATCAGTATTAGTCTATGGAACTCTTACAGCTCTGAATTCTTATAATTATATAATGACACATTATAGGGAACATTTCTATAAATAAGGACTCAAATTTAATAAGCTGTAGAGAAATTTCCTATCCAAATGCCTAATATGTAAAAATTTTAGAACTTTTGTGAATTTTAAGTGACCCAGAAGTTCAGTAGGGACATACACAAGTAAATCTACTGTCTCTGGCAATTTACTTTCTACATGGTTCTTTTTTTTTGTGAGTACCGGGGGTCAAACTCAGGACCTTGCGCTTGCCAGGCAGGCACTTATGCTGCTGAGCTATCTCACCAGCCCCTCTATTTGATTCTTGCATTTCAATTTACCTAATCTAGGGATGAAAAATTTGTAAATATATTCAAGTAAGTGTCAGAGTTTGTGAAAGTCACATTTTAGTTGGAACCCATCCATATGTCCTTTCTTTCTTTGCTTTTTTTTTTTTTTTTTCCCATTACTTGGAACTGAACCCAGAGATTCTCAACCACTGGGCCACATTCCCAGCTATATATATATATATATATATATATATATACATATATATATATATATATATATATATATATATATATATTTTTTTTTTTTTTTGTTTGCTTGTTTTTAAGACAAGATCTTATTAATTAGCCCAGAATGGATTGAACTTGAAAGCCTCTTACCTCAGCCTCGATGGTTGCTGGAATTACAGGCATGCTCCATGCCCGGTCCTTTTGACCATTCTTATGTTTGATGTTGTAATGGTTTGAACTTTAAATGTTCCCCAAAGACTCATTTGTTAAAGGCTAGCCTATGGCACTATTAAGAGGTGGGGTCTAAAGGACAGAAGTCTGGTCACTGGGGCAATGTCCTCACCAGAGATACTGGGACTCAAGCCCCCTTTCTCTTTTTTTCTTCTTGGCTCCACCAGGGGCTCCTTACTGTGATATACTCTGCTGCCAACAGGCCCAAACCAACACGGCCAAGTGACCATGATCTGAAATTATGAATCAAAACAAATGTTTCCTAAGTTGATTTTCTAAGGTATTTTGTCACAGCTTCAGAAAGCTAATATAGATTTTTTTTTATAAAAGGCATAATCACATGCCTTAGATATACTTAGGCAATCTAGAGACTTATTAAAATAAAAAGTACTTTTCAACCTAGAAACCTCATTCCAGGAAATGAGTCCCTTAGAAATAAAATCATCAAATTGAAATTATGTGGAACCAAAAGTATTTAGAGCAGAACTGTTTCTTGGACTTAAAAAAGAAACAACAAGAATGAAACAAACAAACAAAAACCCTTGAAAATGAAGTAGAGAAAGTATGGACCATCTATACTATGGAATAATACATAAGCTTCAAAGAGTATGGTAGAGCTATACCAATTGACTAAGAAATTTTTTCATAATGTACTCATGAATTAAAAGTAAAATGATAGACAACACATTTAAAAAAAATGAGCAATAGCAAAATCCCTATACACACGTGTTTATTCTGATTACGATTATATGCTCATGAAGAAAGATATGAAAGGCCTTGTAACAGGTCGTATATAAGAGCATAGAAAGAGGAGGTACAGAGAGAAGTAGGGGATGCAAGTTGAAGGTTGGCAGGTAACCAGAATTTTTTTTGTTTTCAAAGGTCCTCACATTATTCTATAATATCTGATTTTAAAATGAGTATGTAATGCTTTTATAACCAGATTAAAGCAATAAAGCCACTTTCATAAATAAAAAAGGAAAAGAGATAGCTGAGAGGCAAGTCTGTTGGGAGCTTTCCAGATTATGCAAGACTTTTCAGGTCAATTTTCATCTCTTCTATCTGCTTGCTTTATAATTTCTGCTAAATCTTTGAATTTCTCTAAACTTCCATTTTCTAACTTTGTGCCAAATGAGATCACGACAAAATGGGCATAAAATAAAATCATGTGTTTAAAGACCTAGAAGAGGAAATGACCAAACAGATTCCCATAAATGTCTTTCCCTATTTCCTGTGCTTGCTGACAGGGAGCTAGAGTAAGGAGGAAGTAGCTACTGAAAGGTTCTCAGATAGACACAAACCTGCAGGGCTTGATACTGCCAAGTCAAAGAAAGAAACAGCAATAAAAACAGCAAATAGGAAAAGAAGAGAGGTCAGTAAGAAAAGAAGAAAAGAAGGAGGTAAATAAAGAGAAGGGACAGGAGAATGACACATTTCTTAGATATATTATTGGTGATAAGATTAAAAAATGACTATGAATCTGAGAGTTACAGATTAGTAGTCATTTTTTAATCCCATTACCAAAAAGCTATCTAAGTCTCTGATAGCTCAAACTTGGGGTTTTGACCATCTACCTGGATCAAATCCCCACCAAAGGCCCACTCCTCCTTCATCAGGGCAAGTGCACAGGCCCTGCCCACAGCCACCATCCAGAGTCCTTCACGCAGGGGTCAGAAATGTCAGAGTAAACACAAAAGAAGCAGACGGTGTGTTTCATGGATATCTGATTCCCTGGTGAGGCTCTGACTGGCGTGTTTTAATTAAACTGGCCCACTGGAGTTTAATTAAGGTGTTGTCTTCTTCAGATGAAACTAAAGAAAAATAGCTTTTATGGAACAAGCATATAGGATAAGAAGTAGTTTTCTTTCAGTCCTGTAATCTTTTAAAAATATTTAAAATCCTCTCTACTGTTTCTCTTGCTCCCAAACCTTTCCTTCCTGTACTAACAAATTTGTTTTAGAAGTGATTTAAAATGATCCATAGGCCAAACCAATAAAGTTACAAGTATCTGAGAAATTACAGTGACTGACTATGCATCTTTTTTTTTTTTTTTAATGGGTACCGGGGGGTCGACCTCAGGACCTCGCGCGCCAGCAGGCGCCCGTGCCGCTGAGCGATATCACCGGCCCCTTTTTCGTATGTGGGTTCCGGGAGTCGAACTCGGGCCCTCGTGCTTGCCAGGCAGGCGCTTAAGCCGCTGAGCCATCTTACCGGCCCCTGACTATGCATCTTGGAGGATCAGAAAGTCCTTCATTTTAATTCAATGAAATAGAAGTCAGTATAGAAAATATGTATCTAGTTCCTCCTCATCCACAGGGGATGCATTCTAAAGCCTCCGGCAGGTCCCTAAAACTGCAGATAATACTGAGCCCTGTGGATACTGTGATTATTTTCTATACATATCTACCTGATTGCAATTTAACTATAATCTAGGCACAGTAAGAGATGAAAAATGATGACTAATAATACAATAGGACAACTACAATAATACACTGTAATAAAAAAGAACTTTGAATGGTACAAAACTTAAAACTTGTGAATTGTTTACTTCTAGAATTTTCCACTTAATATTTTTTGGACCAGAGTTGATATGGATTATTGAAACAGCAGAAAGTAAAACCACACATAATGGAAGAATGATGTATTAATGACCCAGGAATGATATAAGTTTCAAAAACTAGTACGAATACCATGGGAAAACTCACCAGGTTAAAAAAAAATGCATAAAACAAATTCTTTTTGGAAATAGCAGTGGCTTGTAGGCAGAATTGCCAGCTTTGACTTTGGCACCTCTGTTTTCTGGCTCTGCATCTCTGAATAAGTTGCCTAACTTCTCTTAACGTTAGCTGCCTTATTTGTAAAGTTGGGTGCTCTATCTCACAGGATTATGCTCAAAATTAAGCAGTAGAATGAAGGCGAGAAGCTCATGTGAACTCTGTGGCAACCTAAAACTGCAGGGAAGTGTCACTGTCACTTGGGTCAGAGAGATCATAAATATTTAAATATAGTTGTCTTTTGGAGAGTCATTATACAGGAACAGATTAAAGCACCTGGGGGTTTAGAGTCACACAGATGTGCCCTTGCCTCTTGAAGCAGCCACTTACAAACCAACTGTATTTCCATGATATAAATGTAATATAAGTTTATAGCCAGCTCGTGTTTAATTTAATATGGCATATTCATTCATTTGTTCACTTGCCTACTCAATAATCACTTTTGCAGACTACTGCCCTACAGTTTCTAAATAGGGGAAATAATACTCATCTCTACTTTGAGGACCAATGAGCTAATGCATTTCAAGTGCCTGACCTACAGTAGGTGATCAATAAATAGGTTTTGTTTGTTTTATGAAGAAGAAAGAAATGAACAAGGATTTCCAATATGAGTAATCTGATTTTTTCTTTAATTTGATAAATTAGAAAATATATGAAATATTCTCATTGGATTTTTTAAGTGTGTTTAAGTAACTTATGATCATCCTATAGCAGACAATGTTGAATCCCCCCAATTCCTTACCATTTCTGCAAGTACCTCCCACCCCCTTGAATTTGTCATCTACTTCTTTTGAAGGCCCAGTGACCCACTCCTGCAGTTCTTGGGAGGACCCACTCCTGCAGTTCTTGGGAGGACAACTCTCAGGCTGTTGAAGCCACTTTGCTCTGGGTACAGAAAGTAAGAAGACACTAAGGGCCTTGGATCTTCCTTACCCCCTGGTACTGTCAACCAATGATTATGGAGTGAAGGAGCCTAAACCTTCAATGCATAGACATACAACTCATATTCTTTTTTTTTTTTTTCTTTTTTGTGGGTACCGGGGATCGACCTCAGGACCTTGTGCACCAGCAGGTGCCCGTGCCTCTGAGCGATATCACCGGCCTTTTTATCGTATGTGGGTTTCGGGAGTCCAAGTCAGGCCCTCGCGCTTGCCAGGCAGGCACTTATGCCGCTGAGCCATCTCACCGACAACTCATATTCTTGAACTCTGTTGCAGAATTAGGCTGAAGCCCACCCTCTGGAAAATTTTGCCTGAGATCGATCAAACCCTTTTCTCCACTGTCTCTCTTCCTCCTTTGCTGCCCCTTGTCCCTTAAAGTTTACCCTGCTATTCCACTTTTGTAGAACCCAATAAGAAGCAGTGTGCTATGACAAATCTCATATCATTTATTTAAATTGGAGACTTAAATTTTCATACTTCCTTAAGAAATAAATATAATAATTCACCCAATGTCTTTGTTGACTAGTTCTCCAAATGTAATAATTCTAAGTATTCACTGTTTTCATTGAATTATTTATATAAAACAAAGTATTTGCTGTTCTCTTGAAATGTTTTAATGTAGCCAAGGAACCAATTTTCATGATAATTCTCATAAATTAGGTCTTCACCAAATATAACATTGATCATAATAGTAAATAACACAAAGGACCTGAGTTCTTGAAAAGAATAATTATCATGATGATTCTAACATCCAAGTCACTGGATCTCTGTCACTACTTCATTCTTCTTTTTTTTTTTTTTTTTTTTTTTTTTTTTTGTGGGTACCGGGGGTCGACCTCAGGACCTCGCGTGCCAGCAGGCGCCCGTGCCGCTGAGCGATATCACCGGCCCCTTTTTCGTATGTGGGTTCCGGGAGTCGAACTCGGGCCCTCGCGCTTGCAAGGCAGGCGCTTAAGCCACTGAGCCATCTCACCGGCCCCACTACTTCATTCTTCTAAACTGAGAAGGACTACAGCTGACCAAGTAGAAATCGTTAGGCAAAAATTATGCTAATATACTTGCTCACAGAACCAAGTAAAGGTAGTCCAGAAAGACCAATGAGAACAGTCTATGGTCTTTTTTGACTGAAAAATTTAAAACCAAAATTCATGGTTCACAGCCAGAGGAATGTGCTTTGCCAATTCAGTTCTAACACAGAATTCCAGAAGTATCTTCCATTTTAAAACATGGGAAATTAAGCAAAGAAGGTAATACTTTAATCATACTGAGTCCAAGCTTTGAAGGAGCATCTACTTTGAAATGTATCTGAATATTTAACCAAACTATAGACAAGAACATTTAAATTAACGTCTTTCATTATCATCATTATCTCTTCATCCTCTCATTCACCACCACAATGGAGAAGTTATGCTTGCCACTCATTGGACAATAGGGTCATAAGTCTTGGGTTTAGCATGAAGTACCTGCTGTGGTACATATTCTTCTGTTAATGAGCATGCATTACCCTTAGTCCCTAAGGAACTGTCTATGCACATAAAAGGATACATAATTTTTATAATGCCAGAAAGAAGTAAATACAGCTCATTGACTTTTCTATGGGAGGATTTGGAGAGCTTAATTATCATGCACTGCCAGTATCTCAGGCACTAGGCTGGTTTCTTCCTCATGTTTAAGTTTTTTATATTATACAACCAAATTACCAACTATATTGTTAATACGTATATGGTGAAAGCACGGGTTAGATCCCATGGGTAATTTCAGTGGCGAGAACTTACAGCTCTTCTCATGAGAACATGTCTCAGGTTACTGGACCAACTTGGTTGCATGCAGTGGGCAGAAATACAAGTTATCAACTGATCTTCTCCATACTCTGTCAGCCTCTTGCCTCTATCTGGAAAAACTCATAAGTTACACTTGCAATAATTGATGTGCAAAAGTCTTTCCCCACATATATTCCTATTTTAAGCCATTTTATTTCCCCCCCCACCGGGATTGGGAATTAAACCCTGGAGAGCTCTGCCACTGAGATATATCCCCCAAACCCTTTTATTTTTTATTTGGAGACAAGGTCTTGCTAAATTGCCCAGGCTGACTTTAAAATGTGATCCTCTGCTTGCTCTTCCCAAGTAGCTGGAATTACAGGTATGCCTCACTTATATTTCTTGAATGGAAGGAAAGTATAAATGGAGTTCTTTATAAAGGAGTTGACACATGCTAGATGTTCAGTAAATGCCAGCTGCGATTATAACAATTATTATAATTGTTGCTATCATCAAGAAAAACTCCAAGGATTATCATACAGTTCTACAAAAAAAATCAGAAAGACAAGTGAAATTCAATTTGAAAGTATTTAGAGAATTTCTGCTCTTCCTTCAATCCTGCATAATGCAATTATATTATTAAGAGAGAAAATTCTAAAAGAGGAATCCTACAGCAATAACAGCCTGACACTGGGGAAACAAAACTATAACAAAATTAAAGAGAAGCTGAAAGATAACAGCATATTTAAAGTTGTATATTCAAATGTATTTGTTGTTTGGTACATCAAGGCAAAGTGCCTTAATCCAGGACTCCCTATGCCATATACTTCAAAACTTGATCGGAAGATACACATGGTCATGTGCATTCACATACACTCACTCTCACACATATATAATCTCACACACACAGACACACAGTAAGGCAGCCCTTACATTCGACAGTGTGCAGAACTGTAAATGACCACTTAAGCTGAAACCATGCAAAACAATTTTAATAATCAATGGAAGTTTTATGATAATTCTGTGACCTTTGTTTGTCAAGACACTAAAAAACTCCTTTATGCCAGTTATAAATGTAATGGAAATAAAAAGTTAATGAAAACTCACTTACTTAGCATATTGTAATTTAAAATATTTTTAAATGGATTTTTTCCTTCATAAAAAACTGAACTATAGGTTGAATTTATCATGATAAAACTTATAATATGGGGTAATCGTGTTTTCTATGTCTTGATGAATCACCACATTCTTTTCCAAATTTGGATCAGATTCCAACATTTTATACTTTGTGCTTTCAATGTAATGAAATATTTCAAAATTCCTTTCTTGTAACATCTTTGTCCTTTCCTCAGGAACATCTTCATCTTTTTTTGACACACTTTTTCTCATTCATGTTGGTAAACTATTCACCTTCCTTAAGTTCCTCTGGCTCAGAATCTAGAATCTCTTCAATAGGGACAGTGTTGGTTTGTCTTCTACATATGTTTCATGTGAGTTTCACTTCCATTTTATCAGTTTTTATTTCTTTGCTGCATTTTCTTATTATTTGCAGCGCTGGGGATTGAATCCAGGTCCTAAAGCATGACAGACAAACACTCTACTACTGAGGTACATTCCTAGCCCCTTTCACTTTCATCTTTGTTGATCATCTCCCTCTTTTGATCTTCCATTTTTATAAAATATTACATAGATTTGTCACTGGGAGACAAGGAGGAAATACAACTATATTTGTTATTTGTGCATGAAATGAGTAACACGTGCTGTGACTCAGGGTAATAGACTTTGAAAGTAGCATGACTGGTCATTCGTCTAGATGAGCCCTATTAATTACCTAATAATTTGTGAGCTGAAGTTCCAGCAGGAAAGTTTGTATTTTGTGTAATAATTCACCATCGCAGTGTGCAGCTGTGGAGGCATGGAGGATGAAAAGATTTGGAGATGAGATGGTCCAAACATCAAGAGGCCCAGAGGTACTGTCCCAGTGAGAACACACATCATTAGGGAGTCTCAAGGGAGTAGCCCAGAATCAAGAACTCTTTATCTTGTATTAAGAATATCAGTGCAAGAGAAATCAAAACAAAACAAAACACAGAAGAAAAAACATCTTGGGTAAGGAGCTGTATATCTAGGCTAAGCACTTTATTGGGGCAAGGGGAAGGACAATGGCTGGACATAACATGCTTCAGTAGTCTAAACATCTTGTTGTGTTCAACCTGTGTTGTTTTCAGCACATTATGTTCAGGACGTAAGTGCTTTTGCCTCAGTCATTCCATGACTTTAATCATTCATTCCTCCAGCCAAGTCTCCCACAACTCATAACGCTGTTAATATACTGGGATAACAAAAATTTGAACTGTGTTGTTGGAGTACTGGTGTTTAACTAAACTGTGCCTACTGAAATTCACATATATTGTTACTGTGCAAAACAAGGACCACCAGCACGCACACACACACACACACACACACACATACACACACACACAGTATATGTATGTGTGCACATATATACATTCATATGGAGTCATCTCTGATGACTTTCTCCTTTAAGAGCATAGAAAGCCTGCCATAAAGGAGAATTTCAATGAAATCCATTAGTTTTAAGAGATGTTCCATTACTATAATGATAAATGAACAATAGTCTCATGGTCTAGAAGCAAAAGAGAGGTTGATATTTCTCAAGGCCACATTCCAGGCCTTCTCTAACAGATTCAAAGGGGTTTTGAATGCCTGCGTAGGTGGAATAGGATGAGATGATAACACTTCTCACCCACTATCAGAAGACCTAACAGGGCCTTATCAGCCTTATCTCCCACAAAAGCCTCAAAAGTAGCAAGATGCATTTGTAAAGAAGGATTTGATTTCCAGTAGTCCTATATGGATGCACCAGCTCTTCTCCATTATGAACTACTACGGCTTCCCAATTTACAACTAGAAAGCCAGCCTGTGTGCCAAGATTGCTTTAGGCCTGTTAATAATAGAAGGTACCTAGAAATTCTTACTCAGCTTAAAGTCACAAGTCTGGCTAGATGAATACTAACTCCATTATTCTAATATTCTAATATTCTATACTTTTAGTTCAGTGTGTACATATAATTCCTTAATGCATAGAACTAATTGTGCTTAGGAAGTGATGTAGCACATATTAAATTTAATTCTCATACCAATAATAATCACAAATTTATCTGTACAATAAATAAACTGGTCTGTGTGCTTCATCATTGGATTCTACCTTAGCTCCTTAGAGTTGCTATGATAAAATAGCAGACTGAGACTGGGTAATTCACAAACAATACAAATTTATTTTGTCACAGCTCCAGAGGCTGGGAAATCTAAGATAAGGCACTTGGAGTCTGCTGAAGTTCCAGGCTCTGCTTCCAAGATGGCACCTTAAATGCTACGTCCTCATTAATTGAAGGGATAGAAATGCCAAAAGGGCAGCAAGGATCTAGTCAGTTCCCTCTAGCACTTCTAAAAGGCACTAATCCATTTGTGAAGGAAGATCCTTCATGCCCTAGTCATCTCCCAAAAGCCACAAGTCTTAATAAGGTTGCTTTGGGGATTAAGTTTTAAAATGAATTTTGGAGAAGATGCAAACATTCACATCATAGGAGAGCTACAGTAGTTAGGCCCAATACATAACACATAGGCAAAGCTCAACAAACACATTCTGTTTGTACTCCTACAGATCATGAGAGGACTGTTCTAATCATTTCTAGACTGTACTATAGGAGTAGTTGGTAAACACACCTTTGCATTTGTTAATACAACTTTTCACTTTAGAAAAGCATGAACACATTTTCCTATAAACATTTTTGTTTTCCTTTTCTTCTTTCTTTTGAGACTAGGTCTCTCTATGCTGGCATGTTGTTTTCCCAATTCTGGGAAACGATCCTCCAGCCTCAGCCTCTGAGTAGCTGTGACCACATCCATGCAACATCATGCTTTGCTCTGAACTTGTTTTATTGCACAAGCATAAACTGCACAAATACTAAGTTAGTTACTAGCATAACTCAAGTCTGGTTTCTGTCAAGAAAAAAAGAGAAAGTATTTTCAGGACAATAGGCTTTCTAGATTGGTACTTTCTAATTTTGTCTCACTGAATCTCTTCTATAAAAATTGCCTGTATCCACAATATCTCTATATTTATCTTAAAATGAATATACTGTAAGGGACTAGAATATGCCAACCTCAAAACGTGCTTCTTTGGAAAACCAATTACTTCATTTTGAAAAACTGCAGTCATCGGAGAAGCTCAAAAACTATAGTAGAATTACTCTTTCATAAGGAAAATTTATTTTATAACAAAAATCTCCATTTCTAAGGGTGTCTCCTGTGTACCAGAAAAAGAAAGATTAAGATAAATCACTAGAGACTCATCAGTGGAGAAGGCACTGATTTAAATATATTTAACAAACATTACTACTTTGCTTTTCCTGGTCACCTCCCCATTACTGAGCTCCCTGATCCATGTCTTTATTTGAATATCATACTCAACCTGAAGAAAATCAAAGATAAAATCTTGAAAGAAAGCAGAGGGAAAGAAAAGGAGGAACACAGATAAGAGTTAGAGCAGAATTACCTTCACTGAAGCAAGAAAAAAGTGGGCTGAAATACTGAAAAGACTTGCAAGGAAAAATACCCTCTCAGAGCTTGATATCTACCAAAATCATTCTTTCAAAGTAAAGGAGATGTCTTAGTTACTTTTCTCATTGCTAAGACAAAATATCTGACACCCAAAGTTAAAGTAGGAAATGTTTATTCAGTTTGTAGAAGTTTCAGTCCATAATCAGCTGGCTCCAAGGCAGGACAGCAAGGCAGAGTGGCATCACAGAGGAGAAACAGTCCATGGCAACCAGGAAGGAGACAGCAAAGCAGCAAGCAGCAGCAAGTGACAAGCAATGATCATAGTAGCCCTCTTTCTGTGTCTTATATTTTATCTAGTCTACCTGCCTTTAGGGTGGGTAGTACTCACACCCTTAATCTCAGCATCACATATCCCAGATCCAGCCACCTCTGAAAAGCCCCACCTATGACCACATGAGGCTTTGGGGGGACATCTAGATACAAGCCATAACATTAGCTATAAAGACTTTCTTAGACAAAGAAAAAAGAGAATCCACCACCAGCCAACAGGCCCTGAAAGAAATGTTAATTTATTTAGGGACAAGGAAAGTAATAAAGATTATAAAACAAATATAGAAACAAAACAAAAAACTGTGAATCTAGAGGAAGAGTACTGAAGAAGAAAAAGCAAGTGTAACAACCATTCTGCTTAAGCTCACAGGGAACATTCACCAAGACGGATCACAGAATGAGCTATAAAACAGATATTAACAAATTTTAAAAAGTTATACTCTGGGGGGCCGGTGAGATGGCTCAGCGGCATAAGCGCCTGCCTTGCAAGCGCGAGGGCCCGAGTTCGACTCCCGGAACCCACATAGGAAAAAGGGGCCGGTGATATCGCTCAGAGGCATGGGTGCCTGTTGGCACACGAGGTCCTGAGGTCGACCCCCCGGTACCCACAAAAAAAAAAAAAAAAGTTATACTCTGTTCTCAGACCATAATAGAATTAACTAGAAATCAATAAAAGAAAGAAAACTAGAAGATCCCCATATATTTAAGAAATAAACAACACATTTATATTAAATATTATGTGAATCAAAAGGTAACTCCTGAAAGAAATTACAAATATTTTAAACTAAGTGAAAATAAAAATGCAATTTATCAAAATTTAGGGAATAAGTAAAAGTAGTACTTACAGAAAAATTATAGCATTAAATTCATATCTCATAAAAGGAAAAAACTTTAACCAAAGTAATATTCTATCACAGGAAATTAGACCAAGATGACCAATTTAAACATAAAGCAAGCATAATTTATAGCAGAAATAAATGAAATTAGAACTGAAAAACAATGGGAAAAAAATCAATAAAACCAAAAGCTGACACATTGAAAATATCAATAAATTTGTTAAGCCTTTAAACAAGCTAACCAGATACATCATTCAAAAGAAAGAAAGAGAAAGAAAGAAAGAAAGAAAGAAAGAAAGAAAGAAAGAAAGAAAGAAAGAAAGAAAGAAAGAAAGAAAGAAAAGAGAGAACAATTGACCAATATTAGAAGTGAAAAAAGGGTCATATAGATCCTAAGCACATTAAGAGGATTATACAGTATAGGAATACTATGAAACACTCCATTCCCACAACTTTAATAATTTAAACTAAATAAACCAGTTCTCTGAACAACAGACAAAAACTACTAAAAATCTTAAAAGGGAAACTAGATAGACCTATATTCATAAGGTGATCCAATCAATAGTTCATAAATTTTCAAAACCAAGCCCAAATGATATCATTAGTGATTTTTTTCAATCACTTAATAAGAAATTATATTGATTCTCCACAATTTCTTCAAAAGCACCTCCTAACTCATTCTATGAGATCAGCATTACTCTAATATCCAAACTAGATAAAAAAAATTAGTGACAGACCAATATGTCTGATATATATACATGCATAAAGCTTCAACAAAGTATTAGCAAGTCAGATCTAACAATATATAAATATAACTGTACATCATGACCAACTTAGATTCATTCCAGATATATATAAGTCTGGTTGAGTATTTGAAAATAAATTAATGAAATCCAGTATACCAGCAGACTAAAAAAGCAAAATCATATGGGGATATCAATTGATGGAGAAAAAACATTTGAGAAAATCCAACATCCATTATGATAAAACTCAAGAAATTAAGATGAAGGACTTCAACTTGATAAAGAACATCCATAAAAACTATATATTTGATGTAATCCTTATTAGCGAGAGACTGAATGGTTTCCACGTAAGATAGAGAATGGAAGTTTGTCCCTCTCACTACTCCCTTAAAAAAATCATGTTGGAAATTCTACAGTCAGTTAATAACACCAGAAAATAAAATAAATGGTATACAGAATGGGAGATAAAGAGAAGAAAGAAGAAATAAAAATAACATTTCAGATGAAATGACTCTATTAAGAAATCCTAGAGAATGGTACAAAATCTCCTTGAACAAGTGATCAGTTACGGCAAGTTTACAGGATAAAAGGTCAACGTACAAAAGTCAATTAGTTTCTTATAAACCAGCAATAAAAATTGGAGTTTGAATTGAAAAACACAATACTACTTAAAGTACCACCACAGAATGGAATACTTGATTTGAATCTAGCAAAGTATGTATCCAGAAAACTGCAAAATTTTGATAAAGAGATCAAAGATTCATACTCATGAATTAGAAGATTCAACATTATTAAGATATCACTTCTCTCCAACTTGATCTATAGATGCAACATAATCAGAATTCCAGCAAGCTGTTTTGTAGTTATCAAGACAGACTAACATAAACTTACTAAACTTCTTATTTGACTAACTGATTAGATAGGTTACATTATGCTTATGTAAGATCTATAAGTTCTAAGTGAGTTCAAGGCCTGGCTAAACTACATAGCAAGACCCTGCCTCAAAAAAAAAAAAAAAAAAAATTAGACTGATTTATAATTCTGACAAATACTTTATTACAATGGAAACTTTGATCTGTTCTATGTCAATTAAAATACAATTTCCGGGCCGGTGAGATGGCTCAGCGGCTTAAGCGCCTGCCCGGCAAGCGCGAAGGCCCGAGTTCGACTCCCGGAACCCACATACGAAAAAGGGGCCGGTGATATCGCTCAGCGGCACGGGCGCCTGCTGGCGCACGAGGTCCTGAGGTCGACCCCCCGGTACCCACAAAAAAAAAAAAAAAAAAAAAAAGTAAAATACAATTTCCAAGATCTTTATTTAGGTTTCAGATTCTGAAAAAAATTATACTATTATAGTAGATAATCTTTGAGTATTTGGATATTACTAAGAGTAAAATATTAACTTATTAGTCCCAACCATTAAGTATGCATCTTTTCTTCCTATCTGTATATTTGTGAAGTAGTTTTGCCCATGTTTACATTAATTACTATACTAACATTTGACACTTTAAGAATGTGTAAAATGTTTATCTACTGCTTAAGGAGGTCATATTGTGTGTACTCATAGACTTTGTTATTCTGCTAAACTGCTCGAATACTGACAGTTATTTATGAGACATAAGGGTCACCTAAGACCCAAAGCAACAATGGTCAAGTGATCATGAATTGAAAGCTCGGAAACCATGAGCTAAAATGAACCTTTCCTCCTTTTAAGTCATTTTTCTTAGGTATTCTGTTACAGCAATGGAAATCTGACTACCACAAACTCTGGACATCCTAGTCAGATTAAATATGGTCGCTTAATACCTCGTGATGTTAAACACCACCTGAATTTTGGTGGTACAAACTATTTTAAAACCACAGCAACTTCCAAGGATATGTGAGCAGGTATCAGTTTTTTCAGCTTCAACTTCTAACCACTCATGGAATCACATAGCTAACCTTAATTTAAAACAAAACAGGGGGCGGGTGAGATGGCTCAGTGGTGTAAGCGCCTGCCTTGCAAGCGCGAGGGCCCGAGTTCAACTCCCGGATCCCACATACGAAAAAGGGGCCGGTGATATCGCTCAGTGGCACGGGCGCCTGCTGGCGCGCGAGGTCCTGAGGTCGAACCCCGGTACCCACAAAAAAAAAAAAAAAAACAGGGCCGGTGAGATGGCTCAGCGGCTTAAGCGCCTGCCCGGCAAGCGCAAGGGCCCGAGTTCGACTCCCGGAACCCACATACGAAAAAGGGGCCAGTGATATCGCTCAGCGGCACGGGTGCCTGCTGGCGCTCGAGGTCCTGAGGTCAACCCCCCGGTACCCACCAAAAAAAATAAATAAAAAATAAAACAAAACAAAACAAACAAAAACAATGAATGAGATGGTCTTTGAATACTGATATATCTCTCATAGTAATTAGTTTGGAATAGTAAATTATTTATTTCCATATAGAGAAGTTGGACTTCTTTGTAAATACATTTGGTCATTAAAAAATAAGGCTGGGCCGGTGAGATGGCTCAGCGGCTTAAGCGCCTGCCTGGCAAGCACGAGGGCCCGAGTTCGACTCCCGGAACCCACATACGAAAAAGGGGCCGGTGATATCGCTCAGCGGCACGGGCGCCTGCTGGTGCGCGAGGTCCTGAGGTCGACACCCCCCGTACCCACAAAAAAATAAAAAATAAAAATAAAAATAAAATAAAAAATAAGGCTATTGGCCGAGTGTCACTGTGGCCATCCACTTCAACAGTGCTTGGACAGAGCCCCGTGCACAGCTGCCCTCACTGCCGCCCGCACTGCCATGACGACCGCGGTGATGACCGCACGACCACCGCCTGGCCCTCGCAGGTGCAACAGATCTACCACCAGGATGCCAAGGCCCCATCAATCGCCAGATCAATCTGGAGCTCTACGCCTCCTACGTCGACCTGTCCATGTCTATGACTGCGATGATGGGCTTTTAAGAACTTCGCCAAACGCTTTCTTCACCAATCTCACGAGGAGAGTGAACATGCCAGGAACTGTTGAAGCTGCAGAACCAGAGCGGTGGCCGGATCTTTCTTCAGGATATCGAGAAACCAGCCCATGACACCTGGGAGAGCAGACCGGAGTGTGCGTTACACTTGGAGAAGAGTGTGAATCAGTCACTCTTGGAGCTGCACGAGCTGGCCGCTGATAAGAATGACCCCCACCTGTGTGACTTCATCGGGACTACCTGGATGAGCAGGTAAAGGCCATCAAAGAGCTGGGTGACCAGGTGACCAACCTGTGCAAGATGGGAGCCCCCAGTCTGGCATGGCAGAGTATCTCTTTGACAAGCATACCCTGGGGGACAGTGACAACATGAGCTAACATCACCAATGCAGCACATGCATGTTGGGTTTACTTTCACCTTTTCTATAAATTGTACCAGAATATCTACTTAAGTTCTTTAATTCCTTCAAAAAAAGAAATGTGGTACCCCCCAAAATAAGGTTATTAATTTCCTAAATAATTAATAATATTTAACACATTGTCCTTATTTCCTTAAATTCTTCCTGTTAGTATCTTTTGGAGAAACTTAAACAACTGCCTTGCTATAGTTTACACACTAGAGGATCAATACATGTGGAATTTTTCTAATAAATTTAGTCATAGGAAGAAAATTATCAAAAGTGAGCCATTAATATGTAATATTAACTTCAACAAAATTTTTGTTAGTTGACTTTTCTATTAATCAGGGTTAAAGATTAGAGTCTTTTTTTTTTACATTTATTGCTGAAATTTTGTCTAAATGGCATTGGTACACTACTTGATTAAAACACAAGAAAGTGGAGGTAAAGAAAAAGGCTTTAGACACCTATAGGCATGCGATCAAAACTAAGTTTCCCAGTTATTAATTGTGGGACCATTGGCAAATGTTGGCTTCTTTCGGTCTTATTCCCTTATCTGTCCTAAAATCCACAAAACTACTACAAAATATTATTTTGAGGATTAAAGAAACACAAAATAAATTATAACATTCTCCACATACTGTATTAATTTGGTAGGGGTTGCCGTAACACAATACTACAGATTGTTTGGCTTAAATAACAAAAATTCATTTTCTCATTGTGAGGCTAAAAGATCAAGTTATCAGCAAGTTTGGTTTCTTCTTAGATTTCTTCCTTGTTTACAGATGGTTTCTTTCTCATGGCCTTTCTTTTGTGGGCACACATCTCTAGAGTCTTTGTGGGTGTGTCCAAATTTCCTTTTTTATAGGACACCGGTCAGATTTCTCATAAGGTCACCCTTATGAACTCATTTAACATTAATAACTTCTGTAAAGACCTTATTTCCAAATATGGTCACATTCTGAGGTGCACAGGTTAGAGATTTAACATGTAAGTTTTAGAGGGACGTAATTTAACTGATAAAACATACGAATATACTTTTCATTTTATTAGTTTAAAGCCAGAAAATATTTATTTCCATATAAAGAAGTTGAGCCTCCCCATGGGCACATAGTAAGTCTAATAATAAATAGTCATTGTAAATGTAGCATTATGAGCATTCTGCAATTATTCTTCGGGGGTTAATATGTCCTTAGGGCACCTTAGGTCATCGTTCTGAAGTTACTTACAATAGTTATCACTTCTTACCCACAGTATGGGAAATCTGATCCAATGTTCGCTCATACTAGGAATATAACTTAGAGATTGCTTTTTAGAATAAATCCTTTATTGTTTATTCTTTTCATTGTGACTATTCCCATTATGCTAAAAGTAGAAGGAAAATGTAAGTATAATCAAATATCTGTTAGAAGCATGAAATTATCTCCTATATTTATTAATTTTATGCATAAAATATACTATAAGAAGTTTGACCCAGTGGAGTTATTTATAGGTATTTCACAGCCATTGCATGAAACAAAATCACCCACACATTTCAGTCATTTCAAGGCAAAATCAAAGATTTAATGGAAAAGTAGCTTTTAATTTTTTCCTTCCATTACATAGGTCTACCAACCTAGTGATGTCCTGAATTTGCCAAGGTAAAATACTCCACAGGTCCTTCCCCACATCATAGTCACAGTGACACCAAGATAACTGAATGTATGTGAGTGAAGCAGGATAGGCTGTTCAGAAATAGTGAGCAACACTTTAATTAGTGATGGAATCTGTGGATAAATAACATGTTTTTTTAAATTTTCTTAAGAAACAACCAGTCTTAGCCAAGCCCCTCAATTTTGTAAGAACAAAAGTAGCCTTGCAAATATTTGTGTTGAGCCTTTTGACATAAATTTCCCAAATCTATGAATCATCGTGTTACCCTGTTTTTTTTTGGATTTCACTGCAATAGAAAGCAAAATTCTATCCGCGACCAAATATCTCTACTTGCGGGAATTTTCATTATTCTAAACTGAACCACAGAGGACTTTTGAAAGTCAGTAGACTATAGATGCTTTTATTCTCTAGCAAAATCAGTTTTAAACACATTTTTATTAGGGCTCCATAATTTAGTGACAATAAGTTTAGATGTAGTGATACCATGACTAAAACTAAATGTATTCATGTGTTATAACTGGCTGATCAAAAATAATTATTAAATATAAACACATATGCTTTTGTAGATTTGTTAGAGAGATTCGTTAATTGCTTAATGAAAGATGTCTTTCAGATACTAATTCCTTCATTTACTTCAACAGATTAAATTTTATATGAGGAGATATTAGCATGCATGCAATGAAGTGATAAGGACAACCAAAAAGCTTAGATGTTAATGGATAAAATATAACACTCAAATTATTTAAGAAATGAAACAGTATGATTTTCATTTTGTGTGCTTCCATTTGCTCCCTGCATAGACAAAAACGTCCTTCTTAATATTCATGCAAATATTCCAATATTAGGACTGTTTCTACATTTTTCTGAGTTGTAGATAAATTATGAAACTGTAAACAGTGTATACAAAATTCCAGATAGGCTAAAATTGTGCATTTTCTAATTTGTGTAATTAGTCAGGACTTGACATTTGAAACCAAAGAAAAACACTTTTTTTTGCCATAGTTTTAAGTCATTAATTTTATGGAGATTCTACAATTATGGTTTGCAGAAAGTTTTCATAGAAGAGTAGCTCTGCCACCATAGAGTTAATGTTGACAATTATTTTTGTGTGTGAAAGAAAATTACCACTAATACCAACAGACCTGTGACTTCATTCCCCCCAGTCCCCTTAAACTGCAGTTCAATCTGGTATAATCTTTTTTCTCCCCCAGTAGGGTGCAGAGAGCCCTCTAGCTTCCAAGCATGTTTCCTACTGAGGTACATATTGGCCAGCATACAGCTGCTCAGAACAACTATTTGCATCTACAATGGGGTCATCCCACCACGTTCTTTTCAAATCAATATGATTGGTACAAACAATAGTTTGATTTTGATTGCTCTATAGTACGCTTGGGTAGAGCCTCTGAATGCAAGTGAATTGCTTAGAAACAATGGGCTGGTTCATCATCCAAAGCGTCCCTTTGCAAACAGCTGCCTCTGCCACACTCACCCCGACAACGTCCAGGAAAACAGATGGTTTCAGCATTCATGGCCAGTTTAGAGAAAGCCCCTGAGTCAAGCATTCAATGCATGTTTTTTAATCTACTTGATATTAAGGAGTATTTCTCTCTACTGAAAATTCCAAACACATTTAATTTCTCTTGCTAGATTTAAATTGAATTAAAAAGAAAGTAGGTATTTTGGAGAAGAGAATAAAATCTCTGTCTTTAATCATTATAGCCAGGTCTTTTGTTAAAACTGCAGTGTAGACTCTCATGTATGATAAGTGTAGTAATTCTACAACACAAAAAGGTAAATAATAATGTAGCATAGGTCCCTGCACACCAATCTCCAAGCTTCTGTTGTCTACTTAAAGGTAGACCTTTAAGGTTACTTTGAAAGAAAACCATTTTTCTCTTGCTTTTGTTTTATCACAAGAAAAATCAATTCAGTGAATTGCATGGGGAATAATACAAGAGGCACTGTCATTCCTGTACGCTATCATCACTCATTTTTAAAAGACATTAAGATTCAGCTTGTTGCAATGGCTGTGAAGACTCAAATATTGATCCTATATACATTTGTATCTTGGTGATTTAAAAGAAATAACTACTATATTTGGTCTATCATCCCTGTACTTCTGCATTTTTATAGTAAGTATTAAGAGCAAGAAATTTTTACCTGGTAGCCAGGAGAAATATTTTAATTTCAAAAATAAATTAACAGAAATAGGAAAGTAAACAAGCTATAATTGTTATAATTAAATTGTTCATTAGTATTAGTTAAAATACAGATTTTGCAAAAGGATCCCAAAATAACCCAATGTTACACATTTTCTAAATGCGCCTTGTTTATATTATAAATCTCTAACGACACAAAAGAGTTACATTAAAAGGACAATTTGACATGATCTTTTTAGTAACTACCTTCCATTGGATGTCTTTAACCCTAATCTCTTAATATTCATTCATAAATCCACAATATTTTATTTAATATAAACCCTTATTTTATATAAGATTTTAATTCTGATAATCTGAAGATTAAGCTTATAAAAATAAATTCTACTGTTATTGTCTTTCTCATAAATTACTATTATTATAAATCAATATAAAATCAGTATTAGTCTACTCATAAAATTATAAATTAATCTTTGTTAACAACCCTTATTACTGGTTGCTATTTAGATAATTTGTTTTCACTATTATAATAAATGTTACAATATAGAGCATGCATATAAAGAAATGCAATAGACATATATATATATAAATCTTCAAGCACCTCTATGATTACTTTCCAAGGATAAATTACTGGAATTGGAATTGCTTAGTCAAATGGCATGTATGCTTTTAAGGCTTTTACTGCATATAAGACAATTGTCTTTCATAGAAATGGAAGCAATATGCAAGAGCAGTATACGAGAGTACTTAACTGCTATCCAAGTCCCCTTTTTTTCCTGCCTCAAAAAGTAGGGCATCCTAACCATTTACCAGGATTGGGTTTTGTCTGAATCTAGTCTGTGAATCTAGGGATGTTTTTTAATCTTTTTGATCTTTTGACTTCTCTGATCTTTTAACTTCTCTGGTGTGAAAGAACACAGTAGTACACAGAAACACAATCATTCACAATAAAAATTCATTTTCTCCCTTCCTTATGTCACATTCCAGCCAACATGTAAATGATCTTTGCCACCCTGTTTTGTTATTTATCTTTTTATGTGTATGTTTGTTTTGGGGTTAAAAAAAAAAAAAAAACTACATCGTGATCTGCTTTCCAGGGGTGTACCATGATGAAAAGGCTAGGCCACCTGTAGAACTAGAAAGCAATATCACTCATTGCCAGCAGATGCCACTACCTGATCCATGTTATATACCAAAAGAAAGAAAAAAAAGTTTGAGGTCCAAGTCCAGTAAGCAAACTAGTTACGTCTAGTTAGATCACAAGTGGTACATATCTGAAATTACATAAAAAACTGTATAGTGAAAATTTAATTATTAAAAGGTGTATATACTTTAGAATATATATATATATATATATATCATAATTAAATGTCTTCTCCAACTTTCTGTTAAAATAAACTATGTTTGTGTATTACAGACATATGTACATATATATGTACAATTTAAATCCTAACACTCCCCTGAGACGTTTATATTAATTATGAGCTGCTCTCCAAAGTATCTCTGCCACCTACTGAGTTCTAATGACTTTAAAATATGCTAGTAATGAGGAAAGACATATGGGATATTATGTATAGCTGAGGTAGGTGGTAAGAGATACCAAATGAGACTCAAGCAGAGAATATTTTTTCTAATGTTCTTTATGTGAAATTACATACTACAATATTTGAAAAGAAACTGCAAAACCTTATGTCTTTTACTATATATGTAAGTCTCTCTCTACATGTATGTATGTATGTGTGTGTATATATATATATATCTGAAATACTGACTCCTTGTATAATATACATATATAATTATTATCACCTCTTGCAATGTATGAAGAAATTTTAATCCAAAAACCTTCTACATTTTAGTTATCCAGCGATGACTTATTTATTACTCAACAGCCTGAAGTAAATTTTCTACTCAGAAATTATGAAAGTTCTAATTCTCCAGGCATATACTAAGTCTATTACATATTAAAATGATGATAAGAAAATTGAGAAAGTATAGATAGCACACACAAGTGGTTAACAATCTGAAAAAGTTAAAATAGTACAAAAATAAGGTGCAAGTTGAATTACTAAGATCTTCTAGCATTTGAAATGCTATTTTTCTCTAAAGTTTTAAAGATAAGACTTTTATTTAGAGTGTATCTGAATTTAATAGTTCTGACTCAATGGTTAACACCTTTTTAAAAAGTAGAAATGATGAATTCAGATTTGGAAAGATTAATAGGAATTTCAATAAGAGTAATAATTTCAATAAAAGTATTGATAGGAATTTTTCAAGAGAAAAAATAAAGGCCCAATACCCACTATCTAGGTTTGCTCTTGATTTCAAATATATTGGTGATATAAATGTCATGGTTTAAATCTAGAATGAACCCTAAGGTCTCATATGTTTAGAGGCAGAGCTTTCAGAGGTGATTGGATCATGAGTGATCTAACTTTATCAGTGGATTAGTCCAGTGATGATATCATAATCTGATATTTTTGAGGTGATAGAAACAGGAAGCAGTGCCTAGTGAAGGGAGTGGGTCCAGGAGGTGTGGAGAAGCCAGGGAACAGAGCAAGAAAAGCAATCTGCCCTCACCTGGTACAGTTTAGGGCCGGCGATGGGAAGAACAGGAGTACTGTCTTTTTTTTTTTGGTGCTGGGGCTTGAATGAAGGACCTCAAGCATGCTAGGCAAGCACACTGCCACTGCACTACAGCACCGCTGCTCTGGAAGTGTGAGCCTGGGGACTATATGTGCTTTCCAGGCCTTTCCTCTCTGTCTCTTTCCTTCTATCTCTGCTTCTGGTTGCTCTCAAGTGAGAAGTTTCCTCTGCTATGCCTTTCTTTCCTATCCTAAATTGCTTTTCTTAGGTATTTGGTCACAGTGATGTAAAGCAACTAATACGAATACAGAATATTTGTTTTCCTTGTTGAAATCTGAAGCATTAGATTTCAGATACTAATATTTAGTATCACATTGGTTCTCATTGCTTTGCAAACAAACTTGGCTTCCTCCATATGTTAACCAATAATACCCAAGATTTATTTGAAACCCAAATATGTATCCCTTAAGTTCAGTTTGAAGAAAAGTAACCCATTTCCTGCAGAAAATGATCAAACTTTTGGGTTGACATTTGCTCATTTTTTCAGAAGCTATGAATAGGTGCCAGATAACCTAGGGGCCAATCCCAATGGTTAAAGACTCTAGCACTCACAACGTTTATATTGTAGTTTATATACAGACAAGAACCAATACACAAACTCATGCTCCAGAAAACTCCAGGCTACAGTAAATCCAAAAAGAAAATGAAATGAATTCATACCACTGAGTAAGAGGATAGATAGCTTGAGAAAGGGCAGTGAGCAGAGGAGGTCACATTTAAGCTGCTCTGTGGATGCTAAGTTTGACCCAATGTTGAAAATGTGTGGACCAAGTTCCAGACAAAAGGGGAGCCAACTGGGATATCCAAAGAATAAAGAGCCCACTGTGCCATTTCCCTATACATAGGGTAAAAAAGTGGGAGGCTGCTTCTGAGAGGGTCCCGTGGCCCAGGTGGAGATACTTGTTCTCTTCTGAGAGGACTAGGAAGTTGTGAAGAGTCTCAAATGGGAGTAGCACATATGATTTGATTGCCTGTCCAAAAAAGTACAGGGTATCTTGAATATGTTTTTAGTATTGGAATATTTGTGCACACTTGATGCATCACCTTCATAAAAGTGTTTTTTAAGATCTATAAAAGTTCCAACGTTTGGGAATGTTTTATTATTGGAGTTATGTTTGCTCTGACAGTAATATGAAATGCTCAAAAAAGATAATTGATGTTTAAGTGTTTAAGATACTTGACTAATGGACAAGAGTTGAGTCAGTCCTGAAGGATTAGAAGTTAGTTCAGCAAACGTAAGCATTAAGGCCTTGAGACCTGGAATCAGGCAAAACCATGGGGAAAAAAAGACAGCAAAGTGAGAAGCAAGTGATTGTTTGGGTCAGTGGGGATGGAAGTACAGATATACATATCTAGTATGCCCAACGGTCATCAGGCCTTCATCATGGTAATGACAGGCCCCTGTGGGGTTTTTTTTTTTTTTTTTTTGTGGGTACCGGGGGGTCGACCTCAGGACCTCGCGCGCCAGCAGGCGCCCGTGCCGCTGAGCGATATCACCAGCCCCTTTTCCGTATGTGGGATCCGGGAGTCGAACTCGGGCCCTCACGCTTGCCAGGCAGGCGCTTACGCCACTGAGCCATCTCACCGGCCCCCCTGTGGGTTTTAAGTGGAGAAGTGGAGCGATATGATCAGATTCCAGGAGGAGTAAGATATCGACAGAAGCTAAAGAAAGGATGACAGAGATGAAACAGATCTGGGGACTGATTGTTGGACCAGCCTATATTTATGCAGAAGATTTTAGAACAAAAGAGGAGTCACAAAGGCAGCATTACGGAAACCAGAGAAGAGTTTAGAGGAGACTGAGAAATGAGAAATCCCTCTGGCTTTGATGATAACAAATTCTACCTGCAACTCTAGAGAATGGAGAGTCAGTAAGGTGGATGGGGAGAAGCACAAGGGAATTCCTCAAGTCAATATGATAAGTTCATGGCAGAACTGGGATTTGGGCTCAAGGTCATGTTTCCTTCATACCAGAAAATCGATTAAGTGTATATACGTGTATACATACACATGCCATATTTTAACATAGAATATATGTTTTAACAAAGATGATTACTTTTTACTGTTTTCACAGAAATGATGACTTTTTGCTGGTGGGGGGGGCAAGCCAGCCAGTCCTGAAAGATTCCATGTACATGCTTCACATAATTAGTACAAGAACATTCTGTTTCTTCCACTTTATTTATAATATCACTTCACTTTCCTCTGTTTCCCCTTTACCCTCTCCCATCGCCCTATCATCTCTTCTTTTGTCTGGTTTCTTTTTCTGTTAACCAGAGCTGGCAAACTTTTTTCTATAAGGAGCTAGATATTTTCAGTTTTGAGGACCAAGAGGCAAAGACATTGTGTAGATATTTATACAAGAGGAGAAAAAAATATCCGCATTCCTCCTATTAATGAACTTAAAATTAATAACAGACTACAGTTCTGTATGTTGTAATACATATTTAATTATTAGATCTGAAATTAATAAAATGGAGAGAACTGAAATTAGGGGAGGGGTTGGCATTCCATGTAGGTGAAGTTGAAAGTTAGTGTTCTAATTCATTAGTTACCAATACTCACAAGTAAAATTTGTTCCTAGCTCACATGCCAAAAGAAAGAGACACAGGCGGTAGTTGCTGACCCACAGGTTGCTGTTGGCTGGCCCCTGCTCCAAATAATCACATTATTCACTCATCCTGTGTGCTTTATAACTGGTGGTCTTGTAACAAGCAACACAGAAAGGAGTGTCTGGTTTTCATGGTAGTGCTTATAGTCTGTATTTCCCTTCATGTCCAAATTTTACTTTTTTCCCTTTTTTTATTCTGCCACTGTGTCCTTCTGTAATGAAAAGCACTCTTTTTGGCTGTGATGTGTAAGTAATTTGGGTTTTGTGTCCAAGGGAATGATTTTAATATTTCAGAAGACCCCTGTCCTTTACAGATAAAGCTGGGAATCTCTTTTACTTTAACACTTACACATAGTGTTTATTGTAGAGTATATATAAAGTATACACATAACCTGTGTACTTTATAACCCTAACACTATATAACAGACTTCTGTATATATTTTTTTTTGAAAAATGTATATCTACTCTCTCATTTCATTATAATCTCCTGAGTATATTCTTATGATCATATAGACTATTTTGAAGTATAAATATATAATGGCATATGGTATTCCAGTAGCTGCAAGCATAGCAAAAAATACTTGATGAAGTATTAATGGGGCACACCTTTTAATTTCACAATTAGATATAAATCATAACGTGCAAATATATACCTGAGGGAGAAAATATACTGATTTAAGATCATTCACACTAAGGTCAAAATAAATGTCCAACTATATTTTTAAGTTCAGGGTTTGTTCTGGAACCGGAATTTCTAAGGCTGGGATAGAATGAAAAGCTACCACAGAGTAGAAGAAGGGAATGCAGAAAGGGAGCTGCCAGCTTTACATTCAGCTGTCACGTGGCAAACAGACTCTGCTAAGCGCACGGAAACACTGAAACAATATCTCTAACATCTCGCAATCCGCTTCTGTGTAGCTTCTGAATCTTAAATTGTAGCTTTCAAAGGGCCTTAGAAATCATGAAATCTACATTATTATTTCATAATTGAGAATGCTGAGAAGTGACAGAAATTTTCTTTGTAATTTTAGACATGCTGTTTAATCCTTTTTCTCTCATTACTAGAGAAAACGTGGCCTTCCAGCACTTGTGGGAAAAAATTGAAGTTTCTAAGAACTTTCAACTTCAGTTTTTGCTTACACAGAAATTTTAAAATTCATGGGCTCAGATATTCAGCTCTGAGTCAAAGGGGATTTCCAGCACTTACTGTGGAAACTCAACAGGTCTTCAGTTACTCACTTGGAGCATGTTGATAAGCATGACTACCAGAAGGGAGTTCATTTCAAAGTCCCTGGGGCAAAGCTCAAGCACTCACCAAACAAGAGCCAATCCATTTGTCTTTCCCAAACACACCAATAAAGTAGAAAAAACATAGACTTAAGAATTAGCTGGAAGTTCACTTGGACTTCAAGATATCCAACTGCTCTGTGGGCACGCCCATGAGCAATTCAGAATGTCTCTTTCTGGGAGGTCAAAAGAATAATACCTATTTCACCAGTGTGTTAAGAAGGAGTGACATAATGGGCTGAGATAGTCAATAAAATATGGCAGTTAATGTCTGATGTGCTTATGTTCTCAAAAAATTAATAATTTATGAGCCCGACTTGCTAATAAAAGAATGATGGGAGAGAAATTCAGGCAGAAGTTAATACTAGATGCCGTTAGTATTGCCCTAGCATACTTGTAGCCTTGTACACATGGTTCACAGGTACCAGGGTCATGGAGTTCATCAGGGCCATGGGAGTTAAAGAGATCAGCAATAGTCAATGTCCTGTAGGGTCCTCCTACAAGATATCCATAGTCCCAGTATTCACACCACCAACTCTGAGCTAACGAAGTTCAGTGCAGGCTTGTATCAACTTCATTCAGGTACAAGTTGACAGTACTTTACTTCCAATCTACATTGCTGGCTTCCTGCTTTTCGCTCCTGTGCTTCTTTGATACTAAAACAGAAGACAGCCCCCCTACAAATCCCTGAACACTCACACATGTGCCACCTAGTAGTGTAAAGGAGTTAACATCCATAAAGCTATCTCCATCCAATACAACACGGGAACCTGTGCATAAATGCTTCTTCGCCCTGTGATCTTCCCACATGAGCAGGTCTCATACTTGTTTCATGAAGTTTATCAAAAGATCATACCAAACAGTACCAGTAGGTGCCACCTCTATTAAATGTGCTTGTGTTGTGCTTTCCCTCCATCCTCACCTTTTGGTCCTGCTCCATAGTCTAATTAAACTTCTAGACTATACACAGCCTGTGTCTCAGGCACTTTTTTCAGAGAGATACAGGCTAAGACACTGCCTACACCTATGGTTACCTAGAAGGATAGCTTGTGGAGATGAAAGAGACATTAGTTCACTTCAAGGATGAGACATTTCTGTGAAAAAGGTCACTAACTGAATGAGATAATCTTTCCCAGGGTTTCCAAAGCCTTGGAATTCTTCTCACACTGCTGTAGACAATCTTGTGAACTGACTGAGGCTGATCCTTGAGATAGATTTCATTGGCTACCTTGGGTCCAACAGACTGGAAGCAAATCTCAGTTATTAGCTCAGTTAATTGCTATTATTAACTATTAAACATCTTTCCAAACTTTTCTAAACTTTAATTTTCTCATCTATAAAATGGGGATAATTTGTTTTGCCTTATTATTAGGCATATTTAACTTTCTAAATTTATTTATTTATTGAATGTTTAATAATCTATTTTTTTTTTGTGGGTACCGGGGGTCGATCTCAGGACCTTGCACGCCAGCAGGTGCCCGTGCCGCTGAGTGATATCACAGGCCCTTTTTTCATATGTGGGTACTGGGAGTCGAACTCAGGACCATGTGCTTGCCAGGCAGGCGCTTATGCCGCTGAGCTATCTCACCGGCCCTGAATGTTTAATAATCTAATACACCAAAACACCTAGCAAAACCTGGGAACACAGTAAATTCTCAATAAATGTAATTCTATTCTCCCTTTCTTTTATTTTAAAATGCAACCATCAAGAAAAAGTGACAACATTTTGTTAACTTGGTAATTTAACATCTCCAGATTGTATATCTGTAAAAAATGATATAATTCATATCTCATTGCTCATTGAGGATTAAATGAAATGATACATAAACCATAGTAATGTTTTCAATAGTAACATAGGATTACTGTTGTATTTCAAATGAAAAATTCTAGGCTCAAGGCTAAGAGATCATTGTCACCTAGCTGGAAAAAGAAAAAGTCTTTGGGTTCTATTCCTTCTGTCAAACTGCCACATCTGGGACTTCAGACAACCTGACCACCATCATCAGATTACAAACCCAGGGAGGGTCTGTCGATGAACAAGTGCCAACCGAGCTCATCAAGCACTGTGGGATCCTGCTGCATTGTGGGAAGGACGAGGAGGAATGTAAATAACTCTTAAGGTGGCCTCTCCAGCCCGGCCAGCTCTTGAACCCAGTGATGGAGGAAGAAAATGGCCACAGAAATTTGGACCTGCTGGCACTCATCAGAATAAAAGATGTATTCAGGAATGTCACAAACCAGCTATTATATCAGAATAGAAATATTATTGTGGATTGCACAACTACAAAGATGTCTGTAGAACAAAATGTGAAGGCTGGTGAGATAGCTCAGTGGCATAAGTGCCTGCCTGGCAAGTTCGACCCCTGGTACCCACAAAAAAAAAAAAAGAGAGAGGTCATTAATATGCTCATTTCTGAGTTAATAAACCCTCCCTCTAAACCAAAATCAAGCTTCTGAGCAATTCTGCTATCACTTTTCTCACTTTTAATAGATGGATACAGTTTTTGATCAGTAACATTCCTATACAACAAAAATTCTCAATTTTGCAAAAATAAATTCCAGGAGGCGGCCGGTGAGATGGCTCAGCGGCGTAAACGCCTGCCTGGCAAGCGCGAGGGCCCAAGTTCGACTCCTGGAACCCACATACGAAAAAAGAGCCGGTGATATCGCTCAGCAGCATGGGCGCCTGCTGGCGCGCGAGGTCCTGAGGTTGACCCCCGGGGTACCCACAAAAAAATAAATAAATACATTCCAGGATGTTTCTTCTATTGACTGCATAGGAAATGTATAAGAAAATAAGGAATGGCCACCAAGAAAGAACAATTGTGTTGAATTATAAGAAGTAGCAAATAAAGAAGCTGGTACATACATTATAAGAAAATATATGGAAATATGATCAGATTTTAATATGAGTATGGGATGTTAGACTTTTATAAAAATGGAAATTCAGACCTGGAATAGATCTTAGAGATTATGAAATATAAAATTCTTTATATTTCACAAGGACATTGAAGCTCAAAATAGTTAAATCATTTGCATTTTAGATAAATACCTAATTAGTGAGAAAGATATTGCTGTTTAAAAAGTCAAGGATCTTTTAACACTGGGCTCCAAACTAAATATTCTTTCCACTTTCATAGCTGTATATCATGGGAAACAAATTATTTTGGGAAAAAATAGATAAATTTCAATAAGAGTTCACAATATTATTTTCAGTTTTTATGCCCAAGAGGACCAATTATTTCCAAGAATATTTTATAATTTTTAAAATCAAAATAGCAAAGTGAGATTTCTACAGTTATAATTCATGATAAACATTACTGTAACATAAAAACAGAATCACAGGCCAATGGAACACTATAGAGAGTCCAGAAATAAACCCATATGTACACAATTAACTAAGAATGATAAGAAAACCAGTAAAACACACACACATACACAGAATCACAAATACACAATGGGGAAAGGAGAGTCCTTTTAATAAACAGTCTTGGTAAAACTGGTTATCTACATACAAAAGAATAAAATTGGACTGTTATTTTATACTGTCCAGGAAAATCAATTCAAAATGGATTAAAGAGTTGAACATAAATCCTGCAAGTACAGAACATTTAGAAGAAAACATAGAGCCTTTGGACATTGGGCTTGGCAATGATATTTCAGATACAACAGCAAAAACACAGACAACAAAAGCAAAATTAAAACAAGTGAAATTACTTAAAATTAAATGCTTCTGAACAGCAAAGGAAATATTCAACAAAATGAAAAACGTACATAACAGGAGAAAGTTCAATAGACATTTATATCAAAAACATAAATACAGCCAGCAAGAATATGAAAAGATGCCAAAAATCATCAATCATCGGGTAACTGTAAATCAAAACCATAATGAGATATCACCTCCCACTTGTTATGAAAAAAGTGAATGGGTGATGGCAAGTGTGTAGAGAATAGGGAATTCTTGTATACAGCTAAATTGGTATAGCTGCTGAGGAAACAAGTATTGTGCTTCCTCAAAAAGTTGAAATACAACTACCATCTGATCCAGCAAACCTATTTCTAGGTATACACCCAAAGGAAATGAAATCAGTACCTTGAAGAGATATCTGTACTACAGAGTTCACTGCAGCACTACTAACAATAGACAGGATGTGAAAACCATAAAATATTATTCCCCCTTTAAAAATCTTGCCATTTGTGACAACATAAGTGCACTTCAAGGACATTATGCTAAACGAAATAAGGCAGTATAAAAAGACAATATTGCAAGATATCATTTACGTGTGGACTCCAAAAAGTGGAACTTAGGGAGTAGAATGGTAATGGCGATGGGTGGAGGGTAGGGAAATAGGAAGATACTAGTCAAAGTGTCCAAACTTTCAAGTGTCAGATTAAGCTCTAGCAATCTAAGGTATAGCTTGTTAGCTATAGTTAATAATAACGTAGTGTATACTTGAAATGTATTCAAAGTAGATTTTAAATATTCATCGTTACCATGAAAAGTGATAGATATATACATTAACTTGGTTGTGGCAAGTATTACACAACTGTACTTATATAAAAACACAATTTTGTAATATATATATATACACATATGTAGTTTTTATGTGTCAATCATATCTCAGTAAAGTTGGGAGGGGGACTTAGTTAAAAGAACAGTCATTTCCTCAAAGGGACTGAAAATATTTAAAACTATATTTATTAAGTAAAGAATTGTCACTTAGGTAGAAAAGACTTGAAATTATCAAACCACAAAAAGAGTAGTGAACACATTCTTTGGGAAAATATGCATGCTCCCTGCTGACCCCCTAAAGCCCCACTTATTGGCATGTGTTTTACAACAGAATGCACATAAACCAGAATATATTTAGGTTTGGTCTATTTCTAGTCACACAAGTTTTATTTCCTAAAGAAGACTTCAAATTACCATTTTGGTTTGTTCCCCAAAGTTTCAGCACTCCATATGGCTGAAGAAGTAATCCCATCTTCCTCACAGACCTCGTGTGAACTGTGTACAGCTCTGACTTCAAACTCTTCACTCCTAAGCATGTTCCACGGTGAGGAGAAATACAGGGCTTGTAAGAGAAGGAGGAAATGAGAAAGGCAGGCATGCGCCAAAGTTGAGATTCTGAACTGTCTTCCACATTTTCAAATGTGAAAATTTCTTTAGTTTGCTAAAACTGTTATAAATGATGGCACAGAACATACACATTCAGCTTATGGGAATTCATGCAGTATTGCAGTTATCCTAATTGGGGTTCAAAAACCTACCATAGCAGGGTTTTTTTTAGTGCACAAATAAAAATATAATAGTTACAATTTTATTTTATTCAAAATAATTATCTATCAAACTTGTAAGTCTTAAAAAGGAATCCTGAGGATGTATTAAAATTATTTTTAACGTGATATAAAAATAAACCTAACTCTTCATGACAGATCATACTGATTTTCTTTGCTGGATTGTCTCCAGTTAAAGGTTTAATGATCAACTTTACTTCTATCAACCAAACAAATGCCCTCAAATTCTAGAATTTCTATAACACTGATAATAATTTACATGTAAGGAAATTACAATGGTGGATTATTAAAACTTAAGTGGGGTTAGTTTGAGAAAATAAAATACATATAGGTAACAAAACATGTTACTTCACTTAGTTTTCTCACATTTAAGCATTAGTTAAATGATGCAATGATCCAGTGCTACCAACTGGTGTAGTACAAATCTACACAGATTCAAGGCATATATTTATATTTAATAGTTCATAACTTTTTAGAGAGGAAACTATTTTCCATGGCCATCATTTATAAAAGTACAAACCCATCTAGTCATCTTTTAGGTAACTGTTTGATGCATTAATCTTATGAACAAAATTAATTGAAAGATCCTATAATATTTTTCCTTTCAAAATATCATCTCTACTTATTCCATCATTCATCATTATAACTATGGATGAATATTTGTTCTTTATGAATTTTTTAACTAGCAGATAGACAACTATGGGCAAGTACATACTAACAACACATTAAAAACTAAAAAGAAGTGAATAAAGAAGTATTTATATTTTCAAGGGGCAATTCCTCTTAATTTGCTTTTCAGATGTATTTCCAATAATTAATTTATTAAAAATTGCCTTTTTCATTTCTTCCATAATAATTTTTCCAAGACAGGCTACTTTTTAAAGTCACATTTAATTTCATGATTGACCTACAATCAAATTGAGCTATTCACATTAAATGAGAAAGAGCCCTCACTGAGAGCTTTTTACATTCTAAGAATTTAATATATACAATTTCATTTACTTTTCAGATCAAAATTATGATAGTTCTTATTGTCTTCAATTTCTTCATGAAAAAACTGAGCAGCAGATTAGTTAACTAATTTATCTGAGAGTGTATGTTGTTAGCCAAGCCTGAATTTAAATTTTTTCTGACCTTAGGCATAATCAAATTCCTCACTTGACCACTGAAAAGATCAAGCCAAATCAAAACAAAATCCTCAATAAAAGAATTACTTACCTTTAAGGGAGTCTAATTCTTGGTGGATTTTCCAATATAAACTGAAAACTATGTGAGATTCATTACATCCAATTATTATCTAAACGCATTTTTATAGATTACCCCATCATACATCTCTGCAACAAATTCTACCTACATTAAAATTTTAAATATTATTTTTAATGCTTGTGACCATTCTGGTTTATTATAAAAGCTCTTCTGGGCCAAATCATCATTACATTGTTACAATCATTAGTAGCACACAATTGAGCTAAACAAAATAAGCACATTACACAATTTGATACATTACTATTAAACGTGAAAGTGCAAATTATTAGATTCTAACCCCATAGTGAGATCTACAGGAGGGGATGGTGCCTGTTCCTTGATTAAAAGAGTCATGATAAACACAAATTGAATCTTCACTCCTCTCATCCTCAGCCAAGAGATTTTTGTAACTGGAGACAACAATGAGGTTCAATGAGAGAATATTGTGAAGGAGAAGGTAGGAAGAGCTCCTAGACATACAAGCAAGCTGTTGAGCTACAATATGAAAAAAAAATTCAATATAATCTATGATTGCAGAGAATCTGGTTACCTAATATAACCCTCTGCATGTTCTATCAAGGAGTCAAAGGTCCCAGTTTGTAATCTATTTTTCTAAAATACTTCCATTCCCATTAAATGTTAGTTGTTTATCTTTTCACAAAAGGAATTAAATAAATATTAAGGCTTGAATGTGCTCCATCCATTACATTTCACAGCAGGGTCATCTGGTAGTCTGTGATTTGGAATCTACACTTTCTTTTCTTCTGTTCCTCCAAGGCAAAGTGATCTTCTCTCCACTCCCCCAAATGTTATCTTCACCTCTCCATCTCCATGCTGTGGACCTCACCTCCACCTTTGTTCCCCACCTCCAGCTGGGCAACAGAGCACATGTGGGATGCCTTCTTCTCCCTAAAGAGTAGGATCCTTCACCCTTCAAGCACTGGGTCATGTCTTCTCAAAACTACACAGCCAAAAAATATGGCCAGCAAGTCCCAGTGTTCTTCTTATTCTTTTTTAACTTCATCTTTATTGTTTAATATTCTCAAGTACTATTGTGTGTGTGGGTGTGTGTTCGTGTGTATGTGTGTGTGTCCGTGTTCGTGTGTTCGTGTGTGTGTGTTTTCTGTATACAGAAATCTTCACTTTTCATCACAATGTATCCTTAAAACCCATATAGATAACCAGCTTGATCCAGTAACAAAGAGGGACACATGGGCCAGTGAGATGGCTCAGCGGCTTAAGCACCTGCCCGGCAAGCGCGAGGGCCAGAGTTCGACTCCCGGAACCCACATACGAAAAAGGGGCCGGTGATATCGCTCAGCGGCACGGGCGCCTGCTGGCGCGCGAGGTCCTGAGGTCGACCCCCCGGTACCCACAAAAAAAAAAAAAAAGAGGGACACATAGCCCTTATCTGAGACTAACAGTGTGCTATTAGTACAGGTAGCACAATGGAGGCTGGGAAACCACCCCCTCCACCCACTTGAGTTTGGGCAACATCCTAGAGCCAATCTTCCTTCCACTGTTATATGTAACTTAATCAGAGTGAACTTTAGAACAAACATACCTGTTGAAACTCCTTAACTCAAGATGATGCAACACTTTGTTAATCATTACTGTCAATCTTACTGAACAACCCAGTGATTGGGAACCAAGGCTGAGATGCACCTCCTTAGAAATCTAAAATGCCTGATTTATCTATGTGGTTTTTTTTCTTTTCCTGTTGTTATGGTACTTTTCTGGTCATCATACTTTTGTTTTTTTCTGGCATGGATCTAATCAACCCTGAACATGTTTTCTTGTTATCTTCAATAAATGTAGCTGCTTTTCTTTTACCACTGGATGTTTGCTTGAATTCTTCACTCACCATGCACAAAATCTATCTATTGGATCATTATAAAACCAAAAAAAAAAAAAAAAGAAAAGGATAAAACCTACCTCTAAGTCTCAAAAATAATAGAAAAAATGAAACTGTTCTTTAAGTTGTAGATTTAGAGCTATAATGGCTCTTAGAGCTCAAGTACATGCCCCTCATTTTTTGGTGTAGACTCTAAGGTACAAAGAGGGTGAAGAACTTGCCTTGCATTTCAGAGCAGGAAAATGGAAGAAATGACTTAATTAAGTGAAGCTCTGCTGACAAACACACTAAAAAGCTCTTCCCACTACATTCTACTGCTTGCTATAAATGCCTATTAAAGGGGGCATACTTTACACACTGATTGTTTAAGAGACTTAATTTACCATAAAGTATTTATCTACCATAAAGAATAAAACTATTGAACCATAAACCCACTCAACATAATAAACATTAAACAATAGCATAAATAAAAACCATAATGAGCTCAAGAGTGGCAGCCATACCTTGGCACTCATGTGGTACCCTGCACACACATATTACCAACCCACTAGGGTGACTGAACCCACAGCCTTGTGCTGGCCCCTTTAGGCTCCACATGAAGATGGTCCCACAGCCACACAAAAATGACCCAGGGGAAATCTGAATATTTTTTTCTTCTTCCATTAATATCTCAGTAGCATTCAGAGATAATCCAAACATTAACTGATCATTCAGTTCAACAATTAATGAGCAGCATCTAAATAATTTGAAGCCACCACTAACCACCTTATTTGAAAGTATTTCAACCAATGGTTATTCTCAACCAACCTGAAGTTTTGAAGACAAATTCCTCAGTCTTCATCAACTGAATCACAATCCCAGATTAGAGACATGGCATCATGTAACTTTAATAATAATGCTGGCACACTGCAACAAACACTTGTTTAAAGACTAAAAGCTTCGTTAATTAGCTCCACACTTTTCTTTATATTTTCTGAACAATTTGGCAGAATTCTCTCAGCCTCAAGTAACAGAAACCCAAACTGTACTAATTCAGGCACAAAGGGGAATGTGCTGCAACTCAGAACAGAGTTGAAACTGGCCTCAGACATGAGCAAAGTCTCAGGAACTTAGATCGCTAACCCTAACCCTAACCTATTTGATGTCTTCTCTTGCCTATTTTCCAGCCTAGATTCCATGACCAATTATCATAATTACTCTGTGCCTCTCTCTCTCAACTCTCTTGTTCCACTTGCTCTACATAAGGCTCACAGACACAACCAAAGCTCCATAAACATGGTGTTCTACCTTATCTCACTTAGCCTGTGTGAAAATACACATGGAAAATAACACAATCCTGCTGACGGGTCTCACTTTCACTTAATGACAACAAACCTGGGGTGAAGCTCAATTCTTTCTGGCAATAGATATCTGTCTACTCCCATCACTTGATCACAAGCCTGTTTCTCTCAAGACACAGCAAATGTTTACTAGCTATTTCCAGGCCCATACCTTTTGTAACTTCAGGGCCTTAGAGGAATTGGATCTTCTTCTATCAAGCATTTTTTTAAAAATCCAAAGAGACTTTTAAGTCCCATGCTACCCTTCAGTCAACTATTTTGAACCACAAGACATCATCTTGAGAAAGGATAGCAGATAACATTTCATGCAGCTTGGGGAAGGTGTGACATCTGAGCAAACTGTCCTGAGCTAGCAGCACCTCAATTTATTCCTGCTTATATAACACGAATCATGAAAGTAGAAATGAATTTTTAAAACCAATGTACATGTATTAAATTGCTCAAGAGAGCACTATGACAGAGTGCTTCACAGACTTGGCATATTCAACATATCTAACAAAGTAGGTCCACCTTTGTTTCCAACCCAATCCTTAATTTAAAGCATAAGTGTAAGAATCAGCTGCATTCCTTCGCTCTTTCCTTCCTTCCTCCCACATCCAATTCAATACCAAATCAAATAGGTCCCACTCCTAAGAATTTTTCCAACGTAAGCCCACTATTAACATTTGTTTTACTGTGACTCATCTCTATTCTGACTAACTATGTAATGCAATTGTTGGAAACAGCCTTGAATCACTTTGTTAATACAACTTTATTCCAGAAACCTTAGGAATACTGTGGAATATAACCTGTACATTTCTTTATTTGCTGAAACATTCACAAAATAAGCTAGAAAAATTGTAGTGGTCATATTGTTTGCAACCTAAAGACTCTACCCATCTGCAACTGGGTTTCATCTTTGAGGCCTCTGCTTCTGAAAACATTAAAAGCCAAACTATGGAAATTCTCAAGATCACAATGAGAGACAAGTTCCATACGTAGATACGGAGAATTCTGATATAGAAAGAAAGCACTAATATGAATCATCTTATGTTAAAAAAAAAATCAAAGACTTGGCATTTGGATTCTTTCTCATTTTGTTTAAAATGTGTGTTCTTTTGAGAACTGTGGGTATTAAGGCCATGTATTATTGCCTACAAATTTATCAGTTACAAGTGCTATGATATATGTGGTCAAAAGTCTTTACCCTTCTTCAGTTGACTGATGATTTCATATGTTCTAGGAATATTTTTATTCTTTGGCATGAACTCTATACCATATGGAACAACAAACTGACAAGCAAAAAGGGTAGAACTTGTTTGAAATATATACTCACATATATTTATCCATATGTGTATACATGTATATGTATATATACATATATATATATATATATATATATACATGCACATATACTACATATATGGTAAAAGTTATCATGTATGGCTACAAAGAAACAGAAGAGCAAAGTTAGATATTCTTTATACAGTACAATGCTGACATTCTTTGCCCATGTGAGAAAGGTCATTCAAAAATCCAAAACAAGATTAAAAGTTCAATATGGACTTGAAAGCATTCAAGAGACATCTCAGAAATCACTACACTTTGCTACCTCAAGTAATATTTGAACTGTCTATAACACTTTCTCATTCAATATTTAATGTTGCTTTTCTAAGCACAATAGGATCTGTAGCAATGACACATGCAGTAGCCTGCACAATCTATTTAGGAAGGATCATTTAAATGGGAAACACACTAAACTTCTTTGATTAATCCCAAGAGGTTGAAAATATGCTTCCCTTTGGTTTTAGGTTCCTACAATATGGCATTCCTTTGGAAAACACTGATCTTGCATCAAATTTCACAAGTTTTCAGGAAGATTAAAGTGTCACTCTCAGCCTATTCACAATACCTGTGTCATGGGACACAGGTTCCTGCATCACCTGTCCTGCTCTCCCTTGCATCTGAGTATAGAGCAGTCTAGATATTGACAACCCCAAGTACTCTGCTGAGCCAGTAAGGCGCTGGATGCAAAGCCGGTAAATAGGAAAAGCAAAAAGAGGTGTATATTTGACCAGGTTCTCCATCAAGTGTGGCTGTCACATTGTCTAAAGTAGGAGGGAGATAGCAGACCATTTTGCTTGATTTTTTCTGAGACAATATGTCCTTTTTTAAAAGTTTGGGTGTATGTATATATCCATATCTTAGTTATATTTCTACTAGAAATGCTTAAAAGTTGTATTAGATTTTAATATGTTCATTTTTCAGCAAAGAGGAAGAGGATACATCAGAAAATTGCTAATGCAAAAACCATTAAGAAGGCCAAGGATATAGCTCAGCAGCACAGCGCCTGCCTAGCAAGTGTGAGGTCATGAGTTCGATCCCCGGTACCAAAACAAAACAAAAAAGAGGTTAGTCTTGAAGTCAAGCACTTTAAATTTGAACCCCAAATCCACTAACATTTTAGCTGTATGATGTTGGGAACATTATTTGAGACACTGTCTACCTCTATAAAATGAAAAATATTACTGTGAGAGAGCATTCAATAAAATCCAATATAATAATAAAGCATTTGCCATATGGCTGGTAGGCATATAGGAAGTGCTTCAAAGTGTTGATGGTCATTATAATAAGTCAAAAACAGTTCTGTAGTGCTATATAATCAATACACAAACATAAATAAAAGAATCAACAGTGATGATGTAGCTAACCCTCAAGTAATTATCATCTGAAGAAATAATCCCTTCACATCCTAGACCAAAAGGACAGCACTACCAAAATACAATACCAGGACACTAAGTTCTCACTGGATGTGATGAAATAGTAAGCCACTTATCTTTCTGAGATAATACGGTTTATATGTTCATCATTCTAAGGTACAGTTAATGCAGAACATTGCTTGTACAAGGACAACTTTGATTTCTCAACCAAAACCTTAGTCTCTTTAACAGTTTATGAGCACTTATCCTACCATTTTAAGTGCATTAAGGACAAAACATACATATGATTCTATGTAATTACCAAAAATAGCCTCAGCCTTTTCCCAAAGGGGATCCTGTTAAATAAACACACTATCTATTCTATACAGATCCAGTACATAAACCTGAAAGTTAGAGACATAATTTTTAACACCGAAGATTCAGAAGCAGGAATTCTAGGAGTTGACTACACTTCAGTTACTATGTTTTCTATTAGGTTTATACTGAAGAATAATCATTGTACCAATATATTCTCTAATTAATATTTATGATACATAAGCACCTACTTATGAAATCTTCACATCTTAATTGAAGTAGCAGAAAATTTCATATGTATGACAGTGATCATTTTTGTAAAAAATCTGAACATTTTGTTATCAATATTAAGAACCCTAAGACACTGTATGGAAAATGATAACAACTGCTGCACTAAACTGTTGTTTATTCATTCATTCATATTCCTTCTTCATTCTTCTTACTCAGGGCTAGAAACTGTGATAGATGTTGAATCAAGTGAGACTTCTAAAGTTTTTTATTAGTATTAACTGTTTAGGATAAAGTTATAAGGAAATATGATAATGCATTTAAATCCTATTATGGCAACACTTTTGCTAAAAATTCTATTAAATTTTATATTAAGCAATTATAGAAATAATTCATCCTTTTCAATTTTCTATAGGCAAAAAAAAATCCCATCCCAAATAATTCTATGTTTAAAAAGCCAAAACCATAAAAATGAATACTTCAGCTATAAAAATGCATGATATAACTGATGTCACCTTCTTTTATTCAGCAAAATAGCTTTCTATAATTTTGTCCTTTGCCTTTCACAGAACAGTAACCTGGAGTAGTTTCAAAGGGATTTTACTTTGAATAAAGCAAAAAACACTCCCTCCAGAAGCTGTTAATCTTTCCTCCATAGTGATGGCTCCCTCTGGTTAATTTTTGGGAAACCAGTGAAGTATAACTCCCCTTCCCTTAGCTCCCTCAAAACCTCTCTTTCCAGCTGGCTCCAGCTTCTGGGTAGCCTGCAGTGGGTGTGCATTAAAATCTATGCTAGAAGAATTCTTCTTACCAAATCACACCTGGTATTAATGTGAGGCACAGTGAGAAGACAGTAATATATGAAGAACCAGTCACCACACTCCAATTAGCTGTGATGAACATCCCATGAACCATTAAATGGTTACCTCCAGTGACAAGATCAACAGAAAAATGTTTGTTTTGCAGAGACATCACATTCCTTTACTGCATAATAGGAATAGTCTCCTTAGAACCTTTGTCTTTTTAATTTGCAAAATAAACAAGGAAAATGAGCCAGACATTTATCATAAATGACTGCAGGATTAAACAAAATTCTGGGTTTGATAAGTAAGGCACAGTGCACTAGCTAACTTCAGCATAGTCTTCAGCAGAACATGCCTTTGCTCTCATCTGTCCACATCCTTTTCCTGTATTTTATAGGGGAAGAAAGGGGAAGAAATAAGAAAGTCATCCATTAATGATGGCAGCCTAGTTCTCATTCTCTAGGCAGTGGTAACAATGTGATGGATCTAGAGCACCATGGGTGTTGTTTGGGAGTAGTTAATTATGGTCGGCCCCCCAAATCCATGATCTGCATCTGTGGATTCAGTCAACTGCGGATTGAAAATAAAAACTGCATGAGTACTGATCATGTACAGTACAGTATTTTTTTCTTTTCATTATTACCTAAACAATACAGTATAATGGCTATATTGCATAAAATAAGTAATTTAGAGATGATTTAAAGAGTATGTACGAAATACATCATTTTATAAAAAAGACTTAACCAGAGTAGATTTAGTATCCAAGGGGTCCTGTAATCAATATCCCATTGACACTGAGAAATGACTAATTAAAAAGGGACATAACTGACTTGTGTGAACAGTGATATCAACAAACCAACATTTCAAAATAATTCATTACCTATATAAACTTAATATCTTACAACTCAAAAACATCATTGGATTTACTTTAGTTAAAATATACCTTTACAGTACTTTAATTTTATTTATTATTAATTAGAGCAATTAGGGGTGTGAGGATGTGTGTTGGGGGATGAAATGGGGAAGGAATCCATGTAACTTTTTTCTCCAAACAATAACTAGGAGAGAAGGAGTATCTGGTTAGTGTCAAGGAAAACTTCTGTGTAAACACAATGCCTGAAGCATTTTGGCATTTGTGACTTTATCTTATGCCCTCATCCACAAATGGCAAGATCATTTCTGCTTCCAAATAAGGCCTTGCTCTGAGAAATGAGGGCTGAGTAACAGTTCAACATATTTATGTTAGAGTAGGAAGACAATAGATTCAAAATGATGGGGTAGCACTTTACAGTTTCTCTATGACCTGGCATTGAGACAGTTGGAAAACAGCTACTCAAGGAGAAAAATGAGAAGAGCTCCAAGGGTCAAGAAAGCTGTAACAGAGAACCTAAAAATTATGGAAAAACAGAAAAGCAACATAGAGAAAAGAATGAAGTAGACTACAAAGCCAGCCCCAGCTCCTGAGGGTGAAGGGAAGCTGATTCTTCAAGCACAATGTACTCCTGGAAAGGGCTGCCAGCTCCAATGATAAGTAACAGACAAACAGTTCCACCTATTGAAGAAACCCATGGTTAATGCAAGCTATAAACCCAGTGCAGGGATTTATTCTGAAAGTGACTCCTCTTGCAAGGCAGGCTAGCTTTGGAGCTGTCATTTAGTGAGTTTATAGCTGAATGTGCTGTTAAGAGGTGGGGCCTGGTTGGAGATGGGTCACTGGAGGTGTGACCTGGCAGGACTCACACTTGTTTCCAGATCTACTTTCTCTCTCTGCTTCCTGGCTGCTTACATAGGCCATGCCCTTCCAATAGGACATTTCTGCCTTGCAGCCAGCTTACCATGGACTGTATGTTCTGCAACTGTTAGCCAAGTAAACCACTACTCCATTACATTTAGGGTGTCAGTTACATTTCCCAGTAACAGGAAAACTGACTAATATATCTAGTCACTAAGAAGACTCTCACATAGGGCCGGTGAGATGGCTCAGCAGCTTAAGCGCCTGCCCGGCAAGCGCGAGGGCCCGAGTTCGACTCCCGGAACCCACATACGAAAAAGGGGCCGGTGATATCGCTCAGCGGCACAGGCACCTGCTGGTGTGCGAGGTCTTGAGGTCGACCCCCCGGTACCCACAAAAAAAAAAAAAAAAAAAAGAAGACTCTCACATAGAAGTGGACAACCATCCCAAGAGAAATACAAATTTCAACATAGAGACAAAATAAGTATGAAAAAACGATAACATGATTCATCCAAAAGTCCAAAACTTGTCAGTAAGTGAATGTAATATCAAAATGAATGAAAGTCAAAGAAGTCACAATATCAATTTTTAATATGATCAATGACTTCAAAGAGGAAAGCTGAATGAAGACAGTGCAAGATATGAAGGAGCAATTCAACAAAGACATATCCTAAAGAAGAACCAAATAAAAATCCTAAAAATGAAAAACACAGTGAACTATATGAAAAACTCCGAGGAAAATTTCACCAGTAGACAGGATCAAGCAGAATACAGAATTTCAGGGCTTGAAGATATGATTGATGAATTATCACACTCAGGCACTAATAAAAAATTATAATTGATGTACCAACTATCCAAGAATTCTGAGACATAGTTAAAAGTTGAATCTTATGAATTTTTCAGTGTATAATAGAGTGCTGTGGTTCAGACTAAAAGCACAGAAAATCTATTCAATAAAATAATAACAAAAAACTAATCTTGGGAGAAATATGGACATCCAGGTAGAGGAGGCATTTAGAACTCCAAGTTGGTATGACCAGAAAAGAACCTCCCTATAGCAGTTAGGGTGAAGTGTCAATTTAATAGCCTTTAATATTCACCTGGGAGGTTGATGGAGCACATTGCGTCTGGTTGAGTCATATGCTTAGAGTCTATGTCTGATCCTTTGCCCCTTTCTCTTTGGCAGTATCCCCTGTTCTGCATCCTGGCCATGATGAACTAAGCAGCTTTGCCCCACCATCCCCTTCCATTGTGATAGTCCTAACTTACAGCCAGCCCACAATGAACTGAAAGCCTCTGAAACAATGAGCCAAATTCCATTCTCTATCTCTTTTATGTTGTGGATGTTGGTATGATGTAAAATGATGAGAAGTTGACCAATATTGAAAATTGGTACCAAAGAATGAGGTTAGTTCTGTGGCTACACCTGACCTTTAGAACAGTTTTACAGGAGTGTGCAAAGGATAGGAGATAGGAAGACTTAGAATGGTTTAAGAAGACCCTGGGGGATGATTCCAGTTGGAGCTCAGAAGACTAGAATGCAGAGAGGAATGCAAACAATAAATGTCAGGCTTAGGAGGTTTCGGTTGGGATCAAAGATTTCACTGAGAAGTGGAATAAGGACGTGTGTGCTACGTCCTGGCAGAAAATTTGCCTACGTTTCACCCATGATCTGAGACTTTGAAGGATACTCAGATTTAGGGCAGTAGACTAATCAATCTGGCTGATGAAATTTCAAAGCAGCCCAATATTCAGACTGGGGCATTTGTACTGCTCACTGCTTTTGTAGCATGATTTGTAGTGTGAATTGAGGGCCAAAAGCAGAGCATAAAATTTGAAAAGTTTAAATTTTGGCCCATAAGGAACCATATGCAAAGTTAGGGCCAAAGGAGGTGTTACTGAAAAGACTGGCACCATTAAAAAGGAAGCAAGCACTTTGTACAAGGCCAAGGAAAAAGATGCCTTGAGGATATCTCAGGAAACAGCAAGACCCCACCTAAATTGGTTCCCTGGGATTCATTTCACCATACTCAGCCAACCAGGCACTAAGAGACTGCTGCAGCCATGGTTCGAGAGGGTCTAGTTATTGACTGGACTGCTGGCAGACCGTGGCATTGTTCATGTGATGCTGGTTTTACCAGCATGCAGAATGCAAGAACTGTGGTGTCAGACTTCAAAGGCAGGTCCTGAAGGCCGGACTTAGCCTCTGAAAAAGCAGTGTGTGAAGCTATAAGAATCAAACTCAAGATGCAGTGGAAATATTAGGGCAAGAGTATTTTCATTTTGTTCCTTAAACCTCTGAATTTAACTAATAGGTAGAAACCTTTAGTTGAACTTTAGTCCCACTGCCCTTTCTGTAGCAATAAACTTCAAAGAAGAGAAACGGATGGTACTATCACAAATAAATGGGTTTTCCTTATCACTATCTTAAGGTCATATAACCACAAAAAGGGAGACAAATGGTTTTAGCACAGGTGGTACCTGCTACCCCATCCCTAGTGTTAATTGGCCAGATGTTTGAAGAACCTTGAAAACTTTCCAGAGAGGTGATATAGTAAAAAATAGTTTCCATGGCAACCAAGGACTTTGTAAGGCCTCCAAAAGTGTATTTAAGGAGAAGGACACAAAAGCTCGGGGTCAGCTTCTGCTGTCCCCGGCCGGCATCAATTAAAGAATTCATTTGTTTCTCGAATCTCGTCTTCCTGTGAGTGAATCTGTCTTGTGATTTTGCCGTAACAGAAACTCCAGGAAGTCAGAGATACCAGGAACACAGAATGTCTGCCAAGGAATTCTATGGGCTGTGAATTAAGCCAGCCCAAGAGAGAAGATATGTGGGCTGTAAGCCAAAAGGCCATAGGGATGAGGCTTCTCAAGCCCTTGGGTACTTTTATTTTATCATCATATGTCGGAGATACTAGATATGGATCTACAAGGTTTACCATGTACCTTGCTAGGTTTCAGTCTGCCTTTCATCTATTTCTTTTCTATCCCCCATTCCTCCCCTTTAGAATCAGAATGTTTACCCTGTGGCACTGTACCTTGGGGTTATGTAACTTGGTTTTATTTATTTTTTTTAGTTTTACAGATGTTATTGGTTAATAGTTTACCTTGAATCTTAGAAAAGATTTGGACTTGGACCCTAAATTCCTGACCACTAAGCCAGCATTGCAGAAGATACTTAAAGGAATCCAATATAAAGAAGAGGAAGGGCCGGTGAGATGGCTCAGCGGCGTAAGCGCCTGCCTGGCAAGTGCGAGGGCCCGAGTTCGACTCCTGGAACCCACATATGAAAAAAGGGCCGGTGATATTGCTCAGTGGCACAGGCACCTGCTGGCGCGTGAGGTCCTGAGGTTGACCCCCGGTACCCACAAAAAAAAAAAAAAAAGAAAAAAGAAGAGGAAGATAGATAAGCTCCTGTGAATTAGAAAATAAACATCACAAAATGAACAAAATGACAAGAATTAGTGCATAACTATCCATAATAACTCTGAATGTGAATGCTCATAATACCTCAATTAAAAGGTAGATTGACACATTAGATTAAAATAAAATAAGACCCAACTCTGCTGCCTACAAGAAACACACATCATTAGCAAAGACATACACAGACTGAAAGTGAAAAGATGGAAAACAATATTCAATGTAAACAGAATCTGAAAGTAAGGAGTAGCTATATTCAAATCTGATAAAGTAGACTTCAAGACAGAATTAGTCACAAATGACAAAGAAGCCCTCCAGAAATTGTTAAAAGAAACAATCCCCACAAATATATAACAGTTATATATGCATGAAATGTAAGTGTACCAAATTTCATAAAATGAACATTACTTGAGGTAAAACATATAGGTCTCAATACAATAAAAGTGGGTGATTTCAACACTCTACTCTCACCAATAGATAGGTAATCCAGTACTAAAATAAATAGATAAAAAAAACTAACACTACCATATACCCACAATGATGGTTCTGAAAGTAAACAAAAACTAAAAACACTGAAAAATAATTTATTTCATAAGTGAAATAAACTGGATGTACATGTGTAAACATCGTATTGTCTCCCTAGTGTGAGAAACTGAAAGAGTAATTAAGATCCAAAATGTACAATAGATATGGTAAAACAGGAAGAAACTGTTCAAAAGGAAAGAGAAACTGGCATGGAGGAATGGAGAAAAGAAGGAAGGGAAAAGAAAAATATTATATACATATACAAGATAGTTAAGATAAATACACTACTAATTTCACTTAATTCATTGAAAAGAAAGGTTTGTGCTAATATTGTTTGGACAATTGAATGCTGATCTCTTGTACCCTGAGTAACTAACTTAAAGATAACAATACACAATATATTAACCATTGTTTCCCTCCTACTACGTTGTTTTGAAATTTTGTTCTATTTTTTCTCTTTAAAATGAAATAAAAAGAAAAAAGAAAAAAGAAAAATAATTTCTCAAAGCTTTAAGTATATTATTCTTTTTAACAAAAGACATGTTTATTGAAGGCAATTTTAAATACCTGCATGCATAAAAAAAGAAAAATAATTCATAGCAGCATATCACCTAGATATAACCACTGTGAATGTCTGATACAGAATTTGATTTTCTTGAAAGGCTGACATTGGTTGAATTAACCTAAAATTTCTCCAGATAACTAAATTTGAAAAAAAATAGTTATATTCACTAAAGAACAGGCACAAAAAAAAAATTCAGGTAATCGAGGGGTAAAAACCCATAAAGGACAGACTAACAGTGAATGAGGTCCACAGTAGACATTTTCCCAAGTAAAAAGCTACATACTTGAGGTGTTATAGTTCAGGGATACTGAAGTGATAGAAAATCAAGCAGAGAAATCTTTTTAAAAGGAGATAACAACTGCCCAAAATCTGCTTATCAACACCCTTCATATTCTTGACAAAGCTTAGAAGTGTGCATTTGCAGGGAAGAGTCCAAAGAATCTGGTGGAAGGGATCTGCTAGAAGACTGAGCAAAGACTTCAGCTGCTGTCCACCACTGGGGAGACAGAATTTTATGTTTGAATCTCATCTGCCTTAGTCTATTTTGTCTGCTCTAACAATATCATAAACAAGAGAAATTTGTTTCTCACAGCTGTGAAAGCTGAGAAATCCAAGATCAAGGTATCAGTAGATTCAGTGTCTAGTAAACACCTACTTTGTATTTCATAGATGGCCATCTTTTTGCTCTCCTTACATGGCACCGCTTTTGATTATCACATTGGTGGGGACAGGATTTCAAATTAAGAATTTAGGGTGAACACAAATATTCAGCCCATAGCACCATCCAAAAAGGGAGTCTTAGTAAATATCTGAACTTTTCCACAGGCTCACTTTGATAAAAGGTAAAACTAAGCTTCAACGAGTTCAAGATAATTATCCAGAAATGTATCTTCAAGCCAAAACAAAATCAGCACTTCATAGGAAGGCAACAAAATTCAGATTTTAGATAAACAGATGGATAAACCAATGGACTGGTCTTATAAAATATTAGTGATATATGGAGCAACTTGTACTCTCATGTATAATTTCTAGAAGGATTAAAGTGTGGTACAATTAGATCGGAAAACTGACAATTTTCCAGAGCGGTCGTGGGTAGAAAAGTCTTTATCCTATAACCCATTAATCTTCTCCTAGTTGCTATATATCTGTATCTGCATATCTATATCTGTATCTATGTATCTCCCTATCTCAATAAATGTCTTCACCATCTACCCTGACCACACACCAAAAAAAGAAAGATTAAAGTGTCACTGTTGATTCTTCTCTCCCTCACACACAATTAGCAAATCCTTATTCCAACCACTTCCCACCTACCCTAGGTTAAGTCACTGTCATGTCTCCTCAGGGGTAATGCAATGGCTTCTGTGGTTGACCGTCTCACCATAGGGGAAAAGAATTTCACAAAAAATGGTCAAAGAGGCTAGGAATGGCCACATACATCTATAGCCCCAGCTACTTAGGAGACTGAGGCAGGAGGATTACTTGGGCTCAGGAGTACAGACCAGCCTGGATAACACAGTAAGACCGTGAGAAAGAAAGAGAGAGACAGAGAGAGAGAGAGAGGAAAAAGGGAAGAGAAGGAAGAGAGGGAAGAGTGGGAAGAGAGAGAAGAGAGGAGAGAGGAGAAAGGAAAGGAAGGGAGAGGACAGGAGGGGAGGGGAAGGGAGGAGGATGAAAAGAGGAAAGTAGGAAGGGGAAAATCAGAGTACTGCAGCCAAAAGCAGCAGAATCAATGACAGGTAGTCAAACTTAGTAAATGACCTTTGAACTGGTTCTTATTTTTTTTTTTCAATTTTACCAATTTTATAGGTAACTGCGATTGGTTAATATTGACTGTGAGCTTGATTGGACTGAAAAAGGCCTAGGAAATTAGTAAAGCATACTAAATTATCTGTGGGCATTCCCAGAGACAATTAGGTCATGAGGACTCTCACTCCATCAATGGATTAATTTATTGATTAGAAGATACTTTGATGGCACTACTGGAAATTGATGGAAACAGAAGATGGGGCCTTGTTGGAGGGAGTGATCTTTGGAACACAATCTTGAGAACCATATCATGTCTCCTGCTCCTTTCTCTGGCAAGCTTTTGCTCTCTCTACTTTTTGCCTGATGTAAGTTGAGCAGCTCTGCTCTGCCACACTCTCTTGCCATGATGTTCTTCCTTGCCACGGGCCTAAAGCAACAGAACAGCCAATAACAGACTGCAACCCCTGAAACTGAGCCAAAATAAATCTTTTCTCCTCTAACTTGTTTACTTCAGATATTTGGTCACAATGACAAAAAGTTAACCCAGAAACACTGAAATTTTTACTTTGGAACACCCAGTATTCCTATAACATGGTATATAACAAAATTTTCAGACATAATTGTTCAAAGGGCAAGAACGGTACGAGAATAAAAAAGTAACTGATGTATGTGTAGGGGCCGGGAGATATAGCTCAGTGGCACAGAGCCTCCCTGGCAAGTGCAAGGTCCTAAGTTCAATTCCAGTACCAAAAAAAAAAAGTATGTGTAAACTAAAATAAGTTGGTGATGAGGGAAATTTTATCATGGTGGGATGTAAAGGTGCTTTCTAAGCAAGGATATATATCTTGAAACTCTTAAACAAATACAAATTACAATAGTGAAAATAATTCCTCCAGATATAAAAAGAGTATAAAAATCCCTATCATTCAAGAGCCATTAATGATGAAATGGAAAAACAATCCAAGAAAAAAAGAAACAGGTAATAGAAGAAAAGAGAGCCCATTTTTTCCTTTGAAGATACCCAAACTCCCCTAGAAGTAAATGCATGGAAATTGGGATTTTAAAATGTTTATTTTATTTAGGTATCAGATCAACAAAATTAAAATGATTAATAATATTAGGAAATAGCCACTTAGATAGATCATTATTAGCAATATAAAATGGGACTTACAGAATTCTAACATCAATTAAAATGTAAAGCACATATATACTTTCATAACTTTATGATCCTGCATAAATATTTCTCCAAGCAGCCAAAGATATCCATGTCTTGGGGGGTTGGCATATCTCTGTATGATCACACAAATAATGATTTTTGATTTTTATAAACTGACACGGAAAGGTATCTCAAATTTATTGTAAAATGCAAAATGCGAGTTGCAACAGAATGTATTTTCCTACTATTTTTGTTAACATATACTCAAAAATGTTAGTATTAGGATAAAAATTTCTGTAATATTGTATTGGGGATTCCTAACTATGGTTTTACCCTTAGAGGTAACATCAGACAGAGCATTTTCCTGGAGCATTAGAGTAAATTATCCAAACACAAGAAATGGTAACAAGGAACTGACACATAGACTGGGACAAATGGAGTTATGGTTTATGTAATGAACTATATCACATCAAACTTCTCTATGTAAACCCCAGTAGATTTGCATTAAATAGTGTCTTCCTGGTATGAAGTAACTGGCAATTGATGGCATGAATATCATTACAAAATAATTTTCAATAATAAAGAAGAACATCAGCTTGTTCTCAGAATGCTTAGGGAGAAAGCCTACTTTGTCGCTTTGCTTTTTGGGCGGTACCCCTGACAAGTTCCACATTCTCACCCCAGTTATTTTCAATGATCCAGAATACCCTGGTCAGTTTGTCTGTTTCTGCCCTGCATGTAAAGTGGGAGCAGAACAAACAGCCTTCTTGTCTACCACCTCTTTAAAGACACACTTAAATATGAATCTAAAATCCAAATGGAGAAGAAGGTGGAACTTATACACAATCATACAACAATGAAGTTAAAGTGTCCTAACTCTCTTGGTTGCAATGCAAAAAGCACAGTCACTGGAAAAGACAACCTGGGAAAGGATACTACACATTCCAGAAAGCCCTCTGAAAACTCACATGAGAGGAAATAAATTACTTTTATCTACGTATTCATCCATGGGCATTCTAGAAATGTCCACAGATATTTCTGTGTAATACAAATTGTGCCATTTTCCAAAAAAATCAGAGAAACAACTTACATCACACACATACAGATGTATACGTTGATACATACATGTATGTAAGATTCCAGTTACCCCCTTTCCCAAATTTATCTGCTTGGTGTTGAGGCAGGAAGATCACAAATTGGAGCCCAGTCTGTGCAATATAGAGGCTTAAAAAGACGCTGTCTCGAAATTTAAAAAATAAAAAAAAAAGGCTGGAGATGTAGTTCAGTGTGCAGGCCCTGTGTTCAATCCCCAGTACCCAAATACATAAACAAATAAATATTAATAAATAAATAGTAACACTGTACTAGTACATACACCAAAAAAGGAAAAGAAATATAAAGTAAATTCAAAGCGAAAAATTTTGTTTGGACTTTTCTGTTTCTACTTCCATGTTTCAAATCAGATGAAGGGACACACTTCTGGGTTCGGTTGTTATTAATTATTTTCGTCTTATTAAAAATAATAGAGCAAATGCATAAATACATACTAACTCATTTTCTACTCACAGAAATCCTATGAGATAACTATTACCACTTCATTTTTCCAGATGAGGTGCAGTCAGGTAAACTGAGCCACAGAGCAGCACCCAGAGTTACTGTTCAGACAGGCACTTGAGGCATTTTCCTGAAACATTCCCCTTAACTGAAAGAAGTGTCAGAAAATTTCCCTCTTGAAATGCTATTTGAATTCTAGGCCACGAAGCACCAACTCACAGTAACGTGGCACAAAAACAACCCTGTGCAAACGAAAGCCACGCGTCACACGCAACGCACACAGCGAACCCAGGGAATTGTTACAACCTACGCTAGAGAAGTAAAAGAAATCCGGCCCCAAGTCTTCAATGTGTATGCGTATGTAGGGGAAAGAAACAGGAGAATCCTTTGTTATTACACGCTCTCCCCAACGACGCCAGTGGCTTAGCAAGTTCCGTCTGCACTGGACGCCTCGGAGAGGGCTCCCCTCATCCGCCAGGCGCGCGGCCTTCTGGCCTGGGGCTTACCTGGTGCGCCCGGCGCGCAGGTAGCACACGAGGAGCAGCAGCGCGGCGACGAGGGCCAGGCCGGGCAGGCTGAGGGGACCCATCTCTGAGGGCTCGGCTCCCGCCGTCTGGCGCGCGCCAGGCGTGGTGGGCAGCGCGGGGTCTTCCTGCGGGCAGCGTGGGGGACGACTTTGCCGCTCGGGACGTCGTCTCTGGAGACGCTCGCCTGCCTGCGTCGCCGACTGGAAGGTCTCGGCGGGTCCCTGAGGTGGGATGAGAAAGTTAGTGGAGTCCCCTCCCTCTTCCCCCGCCGCCCGCCGCGTGCCTACGCGCGCCGCCCCGCTCGGCCGCCGCCTCCCGCCCGCCGGCAGTTTTTGGAAAACCGCGCCGTTGAGTCTCGGGACAGTAAGGAGAGCCAAAGAGGGAGAACGGAGCTAGCAGTTCCTGAGAAAAAGCCCCAAGGCCGGGGGCGGGGGTTTCCCCTCCGAGCGGGAGCCAGCCCTTTGGGCTCCTCAGCCTTTCGCCTGCGGCCGGGGGCGCGGGGAGGGATTGCGCGCGGCCCTGTTGAGGACCGCGATGCCTCTTAGGCAAGCCCCCGGGACCTGGCTAGCCTAAGCGGGTACTCGTCGGCTTTCACACCCAGCCCTCCGTTCCTCATCCTGATGGCTCACACCCTTTTGTTGAGGGCCTACTGTGTACACAGGCGCCTAGCAGAAGCAGGGATACAGACACCAGGGCTGTGATCTTTGTTTGAGAAGGCCCATTGTCCAGAAAGTGCCCACAGGTAAAGCGGGAAACTGGCCAAGTACCAAAAGCGTCTTACAAGTCCCACAGGCTGCACTAAAAGGATGAGGGAGAAACTTTTTAAATATCTTTTCTTGAGTAATGACCATCACCATGTATGTTACACATGTTTACTTTCCTCCCCCAACTTGTAGTGTAAATTTTAGCCGTATTTCATAGAAAATATGAGACTCAGATTACCTAGGTTGTCCTGGTAGCTACTTGGTTAAGTATTCTCCCTGAGGCCTATTCCCAGACCTCTGTGTCCCTTCCAGATCCACATTCCTCTGAGCTGCTGCAAAAGCTTCAAAACTGATCTCCATCCCTTTGATCTTTCTAATCTGTTGGTGCCTAAACACAGACTTGCTTTTACCTTGTCCAGAACTCTTTGATAGTCATAAACCTCCCACCTGCAATGAGAAGTACTCCACACTGTGCTTCCATGGTACAATCCCCTGGCAAGTACAGGTCCATACACACTAGAGCTTAAGCCATGGGCATCTACGTTCAGCCTATTCATACCATTGTTTAGGATGTTTCCTCTGCCTACAAAATTGTTCCCTGTCCCCTACTTGCTAAAATTCTACCTACCTCGTAAGGTCCAGTTCAAATCCCACTTTTTTCTAAAATTGTTCCAACTCTACTTATGTAATTAATCCTTCTGCCTACGTTGCTGCCTTTTCCTCCATCCATTTTCTTACATCTAAGTTGTTTTTCCTGATAGAAAAAGTGAATACTATGGATTGCAAGAACCATTTTAGCACCTATAAAGATGTCCCAAATATCGCATCTAATATTATTTCTTATGCATATGGCATTCCACTTTAAATAGCGTCCTATGTTTTTATTTACTAAATCTAAGTCTAGCAAACCTAGCTTAATTTCAGCACAAAGATTCACATGGAACAGGTATGACAACTGTAAAATTTTAGCTTCCTGCCAGTTCCGTTCAGAATCAGCCAGCTTTCAACATTGATCACTAGCATCATAGTATTGTATCCCTTGGGTGTGCTAATTAGGCCACAGTCAACAGTCAAACCTAAACAAATCCTCATGGGCTGACCCTTAAGGCTTTGGGTTGTCCACATACGAAAATGTTGTTAGTATTAGGTGATAAATGGCTGAATCGTATCATTCCTTCTCAGAAAATATTGATGGTGATGCACATAAAGGAAGAGATACAGAAGCAAAATAGAAGTAAAAGCGGAGAGAGAGAGAGAGAATATAAAGGGAAAGGATGGTCCATTGGAGTCTTTAAAGAGTGAACCATGAAAGCAGGGTCATACTTCAGAGCCTTGCTCCACCAGTCCAGGTGACCCTTACTAGGTAGTTGGGGTGGTGCTATGTTTTGAATGTGCTTCATCCCCAAGAGTTCATGTGTTAGAGGCTTGCTGTTCAGTGTGGTGATAGAGCCTTTGAGAAGCAGGGCCTATTAGGCTGGAGTTGGTTATGTTATTTGGTACACTTCCCTTAGTTCTTATAAGACCTGGTTAGTCTTTTTTTTGTTTTGTTTTGTTTTTTTTAAGTTGTTGTAAAAGAGCAAGGCCAACCCCTGAATCCCTTCCTGGCTTCCTATCTTGCCATGTGATTTCTCCCTTTTTCATACATTCCTGCCATAAGGCCATCAACCAAGATATGATGCAGCCAAGAGGGCCATCATTAGAGGTTGAAGGAGTGGGGCTGCCCCATCTCCAAAACTGTGAGCTACATAAACCTATTTTGTTTTTGAAGTAGCTAGCCTCAGGTATTTTGTAATGGCAATAAAAAAAAAGATGAACACAAATTCTTTTTCTCCTTTTTTATTTTTCACCTAGTACTGGGGATTGAACACAGGAATTCCCTCTTTGTTTTTTGTTTGTTTGTTTGTTTGTTTTTGTTTTTTGAGTTTTTTTTTTTTCCTGCTGTAGTATCAGGATTTGAATTCTGGCCTGGCTTCACTCTAGTCTCTCCCCCGCCTACCTCCTCTGGTGGTGGATGTTGAACCCAGGACTTTCTCCATGTTATGAAGTCCCTTACCATTGAGCTACACCCTTCTCTTTTTAGCTAGTTTGAAATTCACTGAAACCTGAATAATGACTGTTTCACCCTACATTTGAACATAACATCCTAATTCTCCTGATCTGAATTACTACTTTAGTCAACAACTTCGTTAGACGTAAACTGTTTCTGTGGCACTGTACTTAGTCCATTTGATGTATAAAAATGAATGCAGTGTCACTTTCTTCAAATAGTTGGGGTGAAGAGGACGAAGGGAATTAATTTGGATAAAAGAGAAGAACCAATCAACATGAGCCTTTGGAGTGGCAATGGAGAAATTAAAGAACACACACCCATATGGCTTCAATCTTGTGAGTTCATGCAAAGCACATGATGTGCTGGGGAAAGCACAAATTAGAGATGTCAGTTGTTGGGAAACATTAGAAAGTACCACTGGGAAATGCCAAAGTGGAATTCCATGCATTCGTTTCCCAATACTGTGAAGGCCCCAAAATCAGAATTGAGTACTCAAGCCTAAAAAGTCCTATCAACTTTTGACAAAAAATACAGACTGAATTTTGAATCACATCAAAGCACAAGCCTCTGTAACTAAAAAGAATGACTGCTATTGTCTTTCTTCCTTTCCCATGAGTTCTGTCAACTAAATTTGATTTCCTATCTCCTATTAGAATTGAGACCATCACTGGGCAAAGTTGTGAAGGAAAAATGTGGAAGGGAAAAAGAGACAAGAAGAAAAGAAGGTGGGCTGTATGTTTTACACACATTGTTTCACCTAACCCTCAAAACAAATCTTGGATGTAATACCATTATTGTATGTTGATCATCCTTTATCTGAAATGCTTGGGACAAGTTATATTTTAGATTTGAGATTTTTTTTTCAGATTTTAGAATATTTGCATATACATAATGAGATATCTTGGGGATTGGACCCAAGTCTAAACACAGAACATATTTAGGTTTTATATACACCTTATACACATAGCCTGAAGGTAGCTTGATACACTATTCTTAGTATACCTGCATTTTGACTATGATTTGTCACATGAGGTCCAATGTAGTTTTACACTTGTGAGGTCAACATCAGCGCTCAAAATGTTTCAGATTTTCCTAGTCCTGATACTCAATATGAATTATCTTTTATATAAAGGAAAACCAAAACTCAAGAGTTTCAGGATACCTGTGCTTATTTACCTCCTGTTTCTGGCTGTGAAGTTGATGCTCTTTCATTACACCATCTTTCCTTCCTTAGATCTTCCTTTCACTAACCCTTCACCAGACCTGTTCAATTATTCTTGCCTCTACTTTTGTAGGTTCAGTTTTTACTTGAGTTGTCCATAACTGAAGTACTTCACGTGGGCTATGGAGTTTCTGCTTTGCAAATTGACTTTTCTTGGTTCTTGGGTATCACTGAGTTTAGTCTGAGTTTTCCTATCTACAAAAATTGATATGAGGGCCGGTGAGACGGCTCAGCGGCTTAAGCGCCTGCCTTGCAAGCGCGAAGGCCCGGGTTCGACTCCCGGATCCCACATACGAAAAAGGGGCCGGTGATATCGCTCAGCGGCACGGGTGCCTGTTGGCGCGTGAGGTCCTGAGGTCGTTCCCCCGGTACCCACAAAAAAAAAAAAAAAAAAAAAAAAAAAAAAAAAATTGATATGAAACTTTCTTCCTTACAGGTTTATGAAGATTTAATTGTGAAGAATAAATATATAACAGTGGAATGCCTGGAGCTTCTCCTTTTTTTCACAGTTGAGCACCTCCTCTTCCACTGACATAGGCATAAGTATAAACGAGTTCATCAGACAATTTCAACCAGCTTAGGGGTTACTGTATTGATCTATTACTTCCAACCAGTTAAAATATAAAACATGTCACTTTCCTCTTTCCTGAAGACTGCTATTCAGGCTGAGATAACAATAATCACATATACTGAGACCGCTATAAGCCTGAGAGTTACTGCTTTATTTAGCGCATTGTAAACAGTAAGGCGTTGTAGATGTAGGCACCAAACCTGACTAAAAATACTTCAAATTGCAGTGTTTTTCTTATTCTGTCATTCTTTACTGTTTAACAATTGTGCTTATTTTCTCTTTATTTTGTTTTCCTTTCTCCTCTAAAGGCAGTTTGAAGGGTTAACCTAGCATGCAGTTTGGTACAGGACGCCTATAGACATAACAGGCAAAAACTTATTAAATAAAATGCCATTGACTAAGCAAATTGACCCAATAATAGGGAGTGTGATTCCATTTAAAGTTTTTTATAAAAAGTACAATTTTAGGTAAGACCTAAATATAGTTATTTTGAAGCAGCTGTAAAAATGGTGGAACAGATGGTTTTGATTATCTCCAAGTAAAAGGAAAAGACTGGAGTTTGTCATTTCTTGTTTAACCATTTTGGCATTGCTTATACACACTTAAGTTCTGAATTCTCTGGTTTACAAATTTAGAATTCCATGCTAAATCTTCATTTATTCTCACTATCTGACCCTACTTCCCATGCCAAGTTTCGAGACTGTTTCTCTTTGTTTCTGACTCACACTGGCTTTTTCTAGTACTTTGTTCCCCAGTTAGCCCCCAAACCCAGATTTCTGAAGACAGAAAGTACGAAGTTCTCCCTGAGCATTCCTTTTCACGAGAACCATTTTCTTTGCCTCTACTCCCTAGCCACCTCTGTTCACTAAGGGAATGTTTTATGGACTCTAAAACACTTTCTTTTGGATTGGACTAGACTGGTCCTCCAAGAAGGACTGAAATAATACACAGAAAAAAATTCCTTAAAGATTCATAGGTTTATTTGGGATAGCAGAGCATTGTGTGGGGGGTATTTATGCCATAATAAACTATGAAATTATTCAGGGGTTGAGACAAAGGAAAGTTTTCAAAGGCAAAATGAGAAGGATTACATAAGACATTTTGAACGTTTACTTTTGGCTGCAAGGATTAATAGCAAAGGTGGCTCAGTCAATTATAAAAGAGTTATTAAGAAGATGATTTTGCAGAATTATTTTTTGTATGTATAAAGTTCTGGCAGCCTTTGTGTTAAATTGTAGTTATGTCTTCTGTGCATAATTATTGTTATCAGGCAATCATGCATAATATCCCATCTTTCATAATTTTTCAGGTTTATTTATTTTGTAGTTAGGGCTTGACAAAAGCAACTTCTTTTTAATTCTGACAGCTTTCACAGTTACCACCCAAAAAATCCTTGGCATGTTATGTCCCCCAGTCTTCTTAGGCCACATGGTGATAGGATATTTTCTTACTTTTTTCCCTGGGAAATTTCAGTTTCGCCGGTTCCACTCTTCCTCCAATATTTTCCTCTGCAAATATCAAATACCTCTTGCCTTTGAAATGCAAAGCAATTCAGCTCACATATTTTATTTAAGCAAACCAGTGGTGTCTCCTATGCCAAGTAGCCGTCAAATTTTGTTCTGAATAATGAGCATGCAATTTTTTCAAAATATAATAATTATTATCAACAACAAAATGTTTAAATATTTTTGGTATGCATCATCTTCTCCTTCATGGATGTAAAATATTAAGGGAAAAATAGTGTTTTCACCCATCTTTTCTTAAAGATCATTTGATCACAGATAGTCAATCAGAACATATATGAATAGAGAGATGCCAACATGTGTCCCTTCTGCATTTATAGAGTTTTATTTCTAGATACACTATATTTTTTCTTCACTTGCCTCTTCTCTCTTTTACTAGCTTCTTGATCTAGAAAAGTACAAGGACAGATTCAGAATTTCCTTTTCCTGCTTTTGGGTATTCAGTGACCTCAAAATTCCTTCATCCTTTCCCATCCATCCTCTTTGTTTTTGTTGCTTCTTTATTTAGTTCTGTGCCATCCTGGAAATCTCTTCCTTATCTAGATTCTAACTACCAGTCTCAGCAAAACTCAAGCACTCTAGCACACACTCCCCATGCAAAGACTACCATAAATATAATTCTTTAAGGAACTTTCTAAAGCTTATGTAGATATTAAAGTGTATATCAGAATTGCACCCACTATTTTTCTCTGCATTTCTGATTCAATAATCAGAACTTTTAAAATTTAAAGTCTGAAAATAAACAAGTGCTTATTTTGCCTTGTAAAGCATTTTCAAATATTATCATATTTGGCCATTTGGTAATCCAGGGAGCTGAGTTTTATCTTAACTTTACACACATACCTTATCATCCGTAATAATGGGCAGCATGTCTGTTTTCATCAATGCACACTCAGTGTTTGACATTGTGCATGACATAGTGCATGGCATTTTGTATATTTACAATAAATATTTGTGGGATAAAAATTAGAAAACTGATTTTGAAAAGTAAAATTAATTTGGTAACTAGCCATTATGTGCTGATCACAAAATACCTGACACCCACAGCTTAAAAGATGAGAGGTTCATTTTGGCTTATGGTTACACTCCTTGGTTGGCTTTCTCCAAGGCAGAAATGGAATGGTGGAAGGGCTCATGTCTTGATGGCCAGGAAGCAGAGAAAGAAGGAAGGAGCTGGGGAGGAAAATACACTATACACTTCCAGGTCGCTGCCACAGTGACTCACCATTTCCAACCAAGCCTCACCTCCTAATAGTACATTCAGCGCTGAATTCATCAGTGGATTAATCCGCTGATGAGTGTAAAGTCCCCATGATCCAATCACCTTCCATCTTATGAGACTTTTAGGGGATACTTTAGATCCAAACCATAACATCTTGTGTCTTAACTTTTTTCTGAAAGATATTTCTAGAGCTCAAGTAAGTAGTCATAAATCACTGAGGTTTTAATTTGAGGAAATCACATGAATACAGAGCTCACTTACAAGGGGCAAAGAGTAAACTAAGTTATTTCAGAGAAAAAAAAAAAAAAAAAACAGGAGCCCTGAGGGTAAGATACTGGAACTGATGTTACTGGGTTTTATTTTGTATTGCTTCCTAAAGAAATGATCTGTATTAGAAGGTTTACAGACAAACCAAAAGTCACATGCCAATATAACAGGAATAAATAACAACTGTCTTATTCAGGGTTCAGTAAAATATTATTTTAGAACAAAATCATCTCAGTTGTAGTTACCAGGGACTTATCTTCACAATGTCTGTTGTGTTTACTATAAGGATTTTTCAGCGTCTTGATGCAACAAAGGGATGGCCCTGCCATAAGTCCACTCAAGTAAGAGATTATGTGTCATATGAAATATATAAATTTGTTCAGATGATAATGGGAGAGAAAAAGCATAATTTTTGGATTGGTAGCCATTTGTTTTCTGTGTCTCTGCCTTTCTTTCCTTTGTGCCATTTTTTAAATCTTGAAACAGAACCTTTGAAAGTGAAGGCTATTGAAGAAAGGAAAAAAAATAATGAGTTTGCTAAAAGTTTTCTGAGCACAAAGCAATATTTTGTTACCCAAGCATTCACATGTAACATAAAAGGAGGTAGGAATACATTTCTTATTCCATGAAATGACAGTCTAGGACCTTTAGACTCAAGTGACCAAAGTCCAGAGGAGGAAATAGAATTTTGCAGTGTAACCAGGTGATTTCAAATAAACTAAATTCATGGCACTAAATTCATTTTTCATTTTTCTGTCCATATCTTACTTTCCCTTTTAATCATACTCTCACTTTCTTGAAATTCTTTCTTCTCCAGGCTTCTATTGATGTCCTTTACATGCTCTGGTTGTTTTTATCTCATGGCCGGTTCTTCCTCTACTTGGCCGCTCAGTGTCAAAGACCTCAGTCTCAAGTGCTCTTCTTATTAAACAGGTAAACTTTGTACTTTAAAAATTATGTCCAGGTAACAATTCCTCAATATATTACCTCCAGACTTCTCTAAGAGGTAGTCTCATACATATCACATGTCTTTTAGCCCCATGGCTGTTTCCACATGCACCTTGAAGTTAGTATACAGTAGCTCAAAATTATACCCACCACACCTGCTCCTTTTCCTAAGGCACTACCATCCATCCAGTTGCTCATTGCCAAAACTGAAGTGAACCTTGCTTTTAAGAAAATACCCCTTATGGGGCGGTAAGATAGCTCAGCGGCATAAGCTCCTGCCTGACAAGCACGAGGTCCTGAGTTTGACCCCCAGTACCCACAAAAAAAAAAAACCCACTTAAAATATATGTTAAGCCTTTTTTGTTTTTTCAACTTTATAGCTGTCACTCTATTCAAAGATAGTATCATTCATTGCCGTCTGCATGTCCTTAGATTTGCTCTCACCCCATTCATCCACACTAGATTCTCCACACTACAACCTTTGTGTTTATTTTCAAAATGCAAATCTAATAGTGTTTCTACAATATTTTAAATCCCTACAATGTGACATCACATTGTTTTCTGGATAAAATGTAAAATACTTAACCTTTAAGCTTGCACGATGATCAATAACTAGGCCTTCGCTGTATATCTCCATGCCAATCCTAAAGGAACCCTAATATTGACTGCAATTTGGTTTAGTGAATGAACCTATACTTTTTCTGCCTTTGCACGTAGTCCTTCTTCTGCTACTATTTCATATCCTCCCCTCCTTGAACTACCAAAGTTTTAAGTCTTCTGAACTGAAATTAAGCATTGTTTACTTGGGAAAGTGATTCCTGATTCCCTACATGAGGTCAGTAACACTTAATCTTTGCCTTCTTAGTGTACTAAACTTCATATCGCTAGCACTTATAACATTAAATAATAATTCACTGTAATATATAGAATGTCTCTCCATCAGAATGTCAGCTTCTAAAATTAGAAGTTCTGCTTGTCGAGTATACTACTGTATCTTCACAGAGCATCTTCAATATAGTTGGCAGTTTATACAAATTTACTGGACAGACAGATCAATTAATCATAAATTCCAAATAAAATAAGTAGATAAATGAAGCCATTCAATATTTATTAATATTAGTAATTATTAATCACTTCATATGTGCCAGTTACTGTTCTAAGGTCTTTCGTGCGTTTTTTTAAAAATTTAAGTCTCACAGTGACCATATGGGGTAGGTACTTTTATAATCTCTACATTAATATAAACATAAAGGCACAGAATGTTTAGTAATTTAGCACTTTATAATCTCCATCTCTGCTACTATGACCATTTTCTTATGAATCTATTGGTCAAAGACTGGAAAGAGGCTGATTATTAAGATCTTCCTTTGTGCATTTACTTTTTCAGGTAGTATCCTATAGAATAGAAAATGTGTTTGCCTTTTAGGCTATTTAGAGAGGTCTACCTATGTACCTCTTCACCAAACCTCCTTGTCAACAATCATCTAATCATTTTTCTTCTACATTTACAACCATAAAACTAAACTGTTAGGCACTACCCATGAAACAATTTATATATGTACATCTGGCTATCTCTTCTTCCACACAGAATAAACCATTGGATACTTTGCCTAAAGTTCTGCCTACTTGAAAAATTCTCTTGGAACTATTCTTCAAAGTCTCTTCTGACTAAGGATACAGTGCTGCAGGTGTCCATTTTTGAGTGGTACCAGCATACCATGCAGCACTCTAAAGCAAGTTACTATTTTTTCTTTTTAAGTCAAGAAAGCATACAAAATACTTATAGGTTGAGAGAGAGAGAAGGTACTAAAACCATTGTGATCCTTATTAGTGTGAGCTGCTTGTTCATGGACATTACTTATTCCTTTAAGATCTTTTGAGGCTGATATATAATAAATCTGTTCAATGAGAGAGTGTAGCTGTGTATATCCACTTTTGTGGCTTAGTGTATCTGGCCTAGTTCTTAACAGAAAGTTCAGGTTGAATGGTAATTTAGTGGCCGTGGTATAGTGTTTTGTGTCCATTAGGATTCTGAGGCAAGCTGAAAGTTGCTTCTCAGAGAATAGTTATACACAGAGCATAGTACTTCTGCTGTGATTCACCTTTTTGAACCTTCCAGTGGGTCCATCAGCAGATTTATCTGCTGCACACACTTTAGGTACTGTAAGATCTGATGGGTCAAATGAATAAAGTATCAGAACAGTTAAAATAATATTCTGAACTATTCAGAGCCTTGTCTTGCCCTGGACACTTATCTAAACTGTAAGCCTTCTGAGTTACTTAGTAAATCATTTGAAACATTAAATATGTAATTTGATGCTATATATGAAATGTATATGAAGAATATGTTGACCCCAAAATTCAAACAGGCCTAATAAGTGCTGGGCCTCTTTCTTAAGGTGGGAGGAGCCATGTACAACAATTTGTTCTTCACCCCTGGCTATTTGACCCCTAACATTTTCACAAGGAGTCACATGCGTGTCTAAAAAGATGTTCAAGAAAGTGTTACTTCCTCTTCATCAAGTCCAATCAGCATAATATTAATATAGTGGTGTAATTTGTTATCTTGTGGGATGAAGAAGTGATAAAAGGTCCCTTTGACTGGATTATGATTATGATTATGACAGAAAGCTGAAGATATGATATTGGCATGACTATAAGTGTGTATTGCTGGCCCTGTCATGTGAAAGCAAACTTCATTTACCAGATTAATAGCTGCAGTATGCTAGGGGATTTGTTGATGTGCTGCAGTAGATAAACCACATCTGGAATGGCAGCTGCAATTCAAATCATCACCATATCAATTTTATAATATTCCACTGTCATTCTTTAAATCCATCTATCTTCTGCGTAGTTCACATAAACAAAATTAATGGGGATATGGTAGGAATTACTACTCCTGCATTCTTTATGTCCCTGATGAGGACTAATAGCTGCATTCCCTCTCTAAATATGCCATTATTTTTGGTTTGTTATTTTGATCAGCAGAGGCAGTTCTGGAAATTTCTACTTAATTTTTCCCATTATAATAACTGTCACTTTCCTGGTCAAAGAACCAGTATAGGGATCATGTTAATTGCCCAATATGTTTATTCTGACCTTGTATAACCATTGTGTTGCATACAGGGAAATGCTAAGGCCACTGTGAGATAGACCTAACCCTAACCGTACTAACCTCTTAATTCTTATAATAATCTGGTTATTTCCTTTTAACCAAAACACAATGATTCTGGATTCTTTTGGAGAAGGCTAAGAAGACTGTTTATAGTATAAAACTTTGCAGTGTAGCAAAATCCTTTCTTTAGGGAACCTGGTCTTCCCATCATTCAATAGGGTTTGGATCTGTTAAACGAGTCCAATAAAAAAAATGGTAAAATCATAATTTGTAATGATTTCAGTCAAATTTTTATTGCTCAGATTTATAGCCTTTCTGCTTATATAAATCAAGTGAGACTTTACGGGGTTGTCCATCTATTCTGGTTCTAAGGGCACCACGATCATTTACCTAAATTTGAGAGTTGTGCACAGAGTTGTGCATGAAAAATTCTGATTCCCATTTGTCTGCGACTTTTCCTGTTTCAGTAATAAACAACCCTAAACTTAATGATGTTAAATAATAATCATTTTGGGTCAGGAATACAGAAAAAAGGATATCAGGCATAGCTTGTATCTGTTCTTCCTGATATCCAGGGCCTCATTTGGAATAACTAAATTCCAGAGCTGAGGGCTAGAACCATCTGGGGATTCTGTCACTCATATGCCTGGTAAAGGATGTTGGCTGTTTGCTGAGACCTTACCTACACTTATGTTCTTAATATGACATGGTCTTTCTCACAACTTGATGGTGTCAGGGAAATTAGAATAGATGGTTTCGGGTATTAGTATAGGTATCCCAAGAAAACAGGACAGGTGCCTTATTATCTTTTAGGTTTAATCCTCACAAGTCCTGTAGCATTGTAATTCTACCCACAGTCAAGAGAAAGAAACACAAACAAACAGAAAGGTGGCTACAAGTCATTGCCTGCCAATCGTGGTTTCTAGCCCTGCTATCGATTCTAGGGAGCCTTTTTATTCACACTCTACTTCCATCCCAGGGAGTGTATTTTGAGGGCATCACTTCTCACTGCCAGTCCTGATCTGCAGAAAACAGCCACTCTAGATCTTTTCAGGGTTATTGGTGCTTCTCTTATGGATGCATTTTTCAAACCCTCCAAGAAGAGAATGTTCAGTGCACCTTCCCAGGAGACTTAGCTAGGTAGTGAGTGAGAAGGTCTTACTTGACAAATCCACTTCAGGCTTGTGGCTAAATCATTATGTATCTTCCTCTAGTAAGGGTTGGCAAACTATAGCCCAAAATGCAGCTGCCTGGTTTTGAAAATAAGGTTTCTTTTGAACATAGCCACTCCTATTCATTTATTTATTGTTTAGGGCTACTTTAGAAAAATGGTAGATTTAAATAATTATAACACAGACTGTATGACCTGTAAACCTACCATTATTACTATGTGGCCTTTTAAGGAATAAGCATGTTGTTCAGACTGCTGCCAGTGTATCAAAGAAAATCTGATACCTGATATCTGATTCAGTGAAAGGCACTTTCAGGTCCAGGATTCAGTTAACCAAGTAACTGAAGCCACTCTCATCTTCTCAAACTAGCACATCAAATTATGGTCTTCCTACCTTAGATTTCTTTAATGTAATCCAATACTTGTAGGATCCAATCCCATATATTTTCACCAGGTTTCTGTCAATTAGAATTTAGCAAAATATAGCAATTATTTTGGTGTATGTGTAACTTATGTCCTTTAGGGTCATACTCAATAGCTGAGCCCCTGAAGCCACCTGAGATCTGGATGTGTGTATAGATATAGGTAGGAGCAATGAGAAGTGTGGAAATAGGTTATAAGAAGGATCTGCAGCACTCCAAACATTTTAAAAAGCATTTTACTTTGGAGAAAAGGAAACTAATCTCAAAAAAGGGAAGAAGTGTTGATTTGTCAAAGTAAATTGTACAGAATTTGGAGGTTCAAAGACCTCAGCTTTATCAGGATTTGTTTATGCATTCTCCTTTCAAATTTAAGAGTCTTACTCTTTTGCCATCCAGTGCCCTAAGAGATACTTAAAAGTTTTGATTTGAATTTGTGTTATACTTTATTCACCGCAATATCAGATTTTGGATTGGGTTTTAGAAATCTAAATTCTGTAGGTAGAGAAGACAAAATCCACTTTGAGGGCCATTACAAATGCTTTTTGGTTCCTTGCCAAGTTGTTCAAACTGGGAATTTAAAGCCCTAATCTTATTTTATTCCTTCCAAGTTCTCCAACTCGTTTGTAAATAATCAAATCAATCCATGCAGTGATATTACTTATTTCTATTTCACAGTTGTATGGCAGCAACCACTCGGAAATGGGCAGGAGGTTCTAGGTAATTTATCTAGTGTTCTTTCACTGCGTGTCATGGATCAGCAGTACCCCAAATGCCCCTGGCAATAAGAACATTTTTTAAAATTCAGTCAGATCAGGGAGCCAATTCCAGAATTCCAATACTAAGATTCCATTACTCTGGAATTACTTTAGGTAGTAATAATATTGTCAGGAAACAGAATCATAATGCATATGATGGAAATAAGTTTAGTAGAGGAGTTAGACTTTATTCATTATGGGAGGATCTGTTGCAGTGAAGATGAAGAAGGGAAATTTGGAGGAAGAAGCATTAACTTGGCTGCCTGAAGCAAAGTGACAGCAGACACGTTGGGGCTTGCAGAGAATTCAAGAAACAAAGCACACCCAGCAGCTATACTAGATTGTGAAGGGGGAGTTTAGGGACAGTGTTTGGGAAGCTGTGTCTGTGAGGCTGAAGTCAAGAAGCTGGTGATGGTACTGGTGCTGCTGTGGGACAACACTTGGAAAGATGAACTTGACAGGAAGTAGAGAACATTGGAAATGAAGGAAATTCAGATGATTAGAGCGTGATCTTCTTATGAACACCAACTAATTTTGTAAACTTCCATTTTTCTAGCTGTAAATATGGACAAAATTTTTACATTTAGGGGCTTTTTAAATGTCTCCTAACTTTTTTTTTTTTTATATGCGGGTACCGGGAGTTGAACTCAGGACCTCGCGCTTGCCAGGCAGGCTCTTATGCCGCTAAGCTACATCGCTGGGCCCTCCTAACATTTTTTTAAAAATCAACTGATTCTCCTGTAAATTTTTAAGTTGAAAATGATTTTTTTCATCATAAATTAAAATATTTTCAAAAACTGTGATATCTGGCATATCTGACATTTGATAGCAAAATTGTAGTATCAATGTATCTATCTAATGTAATCTATAGCAACTTTATTCTCACCATCATCAGTTTTAAATATACATGAATAAGCTCTTCTTTAACATTCTGAAATTTTACATAATTCCATTTTCTCCTTGAACTCATATTTCCATTCCATTTCTTCTACAAAATTTTATCCTAACATTTTTATGCTTGAAGGTCTTTTATTGATAGCATTTTATATCTTTCTGCCATAAAAATATGTATATAAATTGAGGTTAATTTTTATGTTTTCTGTGACCAAAGGACCTGTCATCTTTTTATCTAGATGAAGATATTATTACAATTATTACTGGCACATTATTGAATAAAGCAACTTAAATATATTATAGATATTAATATCTGACTTAAGTTAAGTTTAATTAGGAATGCACTTTTCAATATGTGTATACAAATATATGAGCATGTGTGCATCTCTCCTCTGACAGTGAGAAATTTGGGTTCTGTCATCATCAATATATTTACCTATTTGATCAATCCCATCCATATGTAACAACCTTCTATTACCTCCATTATCCCATTTCTACAGTCTCCTCACCTCCCTTGAGTTCTGATGTTTGGCACAGAGCCAGTGTGCACATAACTTCTTCACCCTGTTCAGGTTGCCACCCCTGATGCTTGGTTTGCCTTTCTACTTGCTCTCTTTGTATTATTTTTCTCCACCCTATCTGCCTGACTTTTGAACTAAATTATTCAGAGGAAATGAGGAAAGAAGGGAAATAGGTACATGCATTTTAGTAAATTCTTACTTTTGCAATTCTGTGACAGACAGATAGATAGGACACAGAGCTTGTCTTAGTCTGTTTTATGCTGTTATAACAGAATGTCTGAGACTGGGTAGTTTTTTTAAAAAAGAAATTTACAGCTCTGGAGCCTGGGAAGTCCACAGTTGAGAGGCCTACGTCTGCCTAGGGCCTTTCTTGTTGCATCACCCCATGGCAGAAGGTAGAAAAGCAATAGAACATGAAGGAGAGAGGAGAAAGGAATGAATTCATCCTTGTATGAGGAACCCACTCCCACAATAATTGCATTAGTTCCTTCTTAAAGGCAGAGCCTTCGTATTTAGTCACCCCTTAAAAGATCCAACCTCTCAACACTTGCATTCCAACACATGACCTTTGTAGGACACATTCAAAGTGTAATAGAGCTTTTCCTTGGGTTTCGTGCCTAGAAAAATTACATAAGAGCTTTTAATATTTACTACCAATAATTTTGTTTTCTCAGGATCTTCCTCGGGCTCAGTAGTTTCTCTGACAAGAGTAAGGGAGATAGAAGAAGATACACATCTTTAAAAGAAAATTCTCATTACTCCTCACTAATTATACAAATAAATCTGATTCAGAATATTTCAGTGCAGGAAACTATTCCATTTCTCATCTCTGCTTTGTTCAAAGTAGAAAAGTGTGCAAGGAAGGCAAAGGCAAATGCCCTTTCAAAAGCTCATATTGATTTAAAGGTTTTAGTCACTTGGATGGGTCAAGATAGGTGGAATATGACCTTTTCTTTTATGACATATTTAGTTATGAGATGTGGAAGTGAGAAAGGAAAACCAAAGTGAAGCCTTGAGCACAGGCCTAGTCACAGGAAAATCAAAAAGTAGAAGTTTAGATTGTGAAAAAAAGATATTTATTAAATCTTTTAATTTCTACAAAGATTTTAGAAAATCTACATAGATGCTCACAGGAAACATACCTAGTTTAGTAATCATTACTGTATGTACTAAAAAAACATTAAAAGTAGTAATAAATATTAGTGAGTTGAAGGCTGTGAAAAAATAAAATAATTCTTGCAGATGATCCAATAATGTTCACAGGTTAGACTGAGATAAAATATGTTTAAATGTCACTCATTGAAAAGAATAAGTAGGAAATGAGTGTGATTTTACTTCTATAAGGTAGAACATGTAGTAGAAGTCACAATCATAATTTTTGTCTTATTTTTTTCTCATTTAAATCCAGCTTCTCATATTAATACTCTCATCTCTGTCATATTATTTCAGGTGTTTAATAAAAATTATTGCAACTTTTTAGATTTAAAATGTAAATTACTCCTTAAATTACAAAGGCAAGAAGTGTTTTTAGGAGTTGGGGTGTTCTTATTTACCTATACAGTTTCATCATTCAGCAAACAGTTAAATGCCTACCAAGAATTAAGTACAGAGGCAGGCACCAGCTCAGGGAGTATAATAGTGAGTGAAATAAATATGGTGTCTGCATCCATGGAGATACAGTCTAGATTCTTTTGACTGCAAGCAAAGAAACCATAACTTAATCAAGAAAATGAGGACCACATGCAAGAGAGGGATGAGCTTGCCAAACTGAAGGACCAGACAACGCTTTCCTTTCATTGCACCCTATAGTTATGCAATATTTTATATTTTTATGTCTTTTTGTTTAGTGTTGTTTTTTTTGGAGGGGCTTTTGTACTGTTAATAGCCAGTCATTCTGACTGAATTCATTCTGTCAATTCTGAGAAACCACAGTAATTAACCTGTGCAGTCATCTCACTGTTTCAGTATTTATCAATAAAGGCAAATTTTAGATATCGAACTGATATTACATCTTGTGGTTTGAGACTCACATTTAAAACCATGGTTTGTTTTTTCCATTGATGGCATCTTAATATGTGTGTCCTACCTGCACTGATAGGAGACCAAATTTCCCTCAGTCTTGACTTTTAATTGCTTGTGACAAGGCTGTCCTGATTTACAGTCACATGAGCAACTGGTCAGACCTCAATCCAATTGCCCTAGGACGTGCCTGTCTCTTGGGGTCAGCCACTCCTCCCAATGTGCACCGGTCTCAGTTGTCCTCAAAACAGCATTCTTCTCTTGATTGTCCTCTGGAGGCTACTCATTTCAGAAGACATTTTAACTCAGAATGCTCAGTTTTGTCTTATAGGCTTTTGATGACATCGTGCTAAAATTGGCTCATTTTGAGCTTGCCTTTTTTTCTGGTAAAATTTCTTGTGACCATGGCTGAAAAGAATTTTGAAATCAATCATTCCTGAAAACTAATAAACACTGAGAACCCATCCTCATTCAAAACATAAAGTAATTTAAAATATATCATATTTATAACACATACAACTAATTGAAATCTTTGTAATTCACTCTCTCAACCTCCTATATGCAATTTGTATTATTTTTCATATTATTTAGGCAATATTTTAATTTAGACTACCCTAAACACAGTCTCAAAATTTGATGAAAATACCACAAATTTGTTTTCATAGGATATGGTTTAAAAAAGACAACTTTATTTAAAAAAAAATCTCACAATGATACATGAGACAAGACTTTCAGGTTCTTGATGACTTCCACGAATTCTCTGCACACCAGAACTAGGAATATATTGCTGGACATTTTCTTGATGAAGACAACATCTCTCTCTGTCTTAGTCTGATTTGTGATGTTATATCAGAATAAAAAGATTGGGTAATTTATAAAAAACAGAAATTTATTTCTCACAGTTCTGGAGGATGGGGAGTCCAAGATCACTGGCTTTGGTGTCTAGTGATGGCCCAGTCTCTAGTTCAGAGACAGGGACCACCATGATGAGGAAGTGGTGAGGCAGAAGATTGGGATGACAAAATAAGGTCCCCAGCACAGTAAACTGTTAAGTTTGTAATATGGCATGTTTCAAGAGACCCTAATAAAACCAGAGAAGCAGAATATTTGGATAAAATGAGAAAGTGTTACCAAGGAAAAACCTAAACAAGCCCTCTACCCTCACTAAAACTGACTAATTTTGGAGAAAACACTGCTGGGCGATACATTAATATTTTCTACAGCATTGCTGTAGATAACACCTCTGACCTGTGAGTTATGATAGCAATTGTCTACATTACTTCCCAATAACGGCCACTGAAGGCCACTTCTGCTGAAAACATTGGCCTTTCACTTGAGCTTGCAGAAATCTGATGTGTGATTAAAATAGGTTACAAGGGTTGGCATCTCTTTTTTTCACATTGTGTCTGTCTCCTTTATTGTCTTAACCTCTGGATTAGGTTCTACTCAGCTCTGCATAAAGACATGTTGATCATTTACAAACATTTAGTCCAAGACTCTAACACATAGTTAATTTGGCCTTCTGCCCATGGGAGCTGGTATTTTTCTGTTTCTTTCTTTGTCATCTCTTTTTTGACCCCACCATCCTGCTTCTTCGGAAGCCACAAAAGCCCAAGCACCTGTAGTCTTTTGTCCTTATTACAGTTTCCAAACCCTTAAGACCAGAATGTTTTGGGCAGGATTATGGCACCAGATTCATGAAAACTTAACAGTCTCTAGGATGAATTGACTACCACTCGATGTTACAAATCCATCACAAGAAGAAACATAGTTTGGAACCATGTATTTAGCTAGTAGGAATTACTGGACTTTAGCCCACCCCAGAAAATCAATTAGAAAACCTACTTCTTTTTCTTCAGCAAGTGACAGCTTGGTGTCTGTCAACTATTTCTGAATCTTTTTAGCTGGAATACCAATTTGGCCAAACCCCTTCACCTCCCCAATAAAGATTTGCCTATGCAGGAGCCTGTGTACTTGGGATATCTGGCCTGGCTTCATTTCTACTATCTATGGATAAAAAGATCCTATAATCTGATGTCAATTCCAAGATAATACCTTGACTACTGCATCCTCTAGAGGATGCATAAAGGAATACTGTTACCTGGCAGAAAAGCAAAAACAGAGAACTCCTGAAAGTGCCTTTCTAAAGGCACAAAGTCCACCCATGAGGGTAGAACCTTCACCACCTAATCACCTCTTAAATGTCCCATCTCTTATTACTACTACAATTGCAATTAAATTTCAACATAAGTTTTGGAGGGGACTTACACTCAAACCACAACACTCCCCAGCTCCCTGCTACTCAGGTTTCCTAGACGATCCCAGGGAAGTGACATGTTTAAAGCATAACTTTGGTATGGTGACAGTAACCTAGGGGTATTTGGAAGTTATTCTGCTTTAAGAGCAGAGCATAACCCAGAGAACGCTTGATTACTGGGAGAAAAAATATGAATATTGAGATAGGCCAATACAATTGCTTGGACTTTCTGTACCCTGGCCAAACTTCTGTTAATTATTTGTAAAAACAATCATTCTCAAAGGAAGTTGCACTTTCCTCCTTCATTTTTGTGAAATTCTGCATTTCTGTCAATTTCAAAATTAAAATTAAAAATGTAAATGAACATGACATGTAAACATTGTCTCCAGATCATTGGTTCTCACAGTGCCCTATTCATATATAGTTATGCCCTATATAATGATGCTTTGGAAAATAATGGGCCACATATATGGTAGTAGTCCCATAACATAGTGGAGCTGAAAAATTTCTATCACCTAGTGACATCACAGCCATGGTAACATTATAGCACAAGGATTACTCATGTGTTTGTAATAGTGCTGATGCAGACACACCTACTGCTCTTCCAGTATTATAAAAAATAGTAAAGCAATTATGTATAGTGCATAATACTGGATAATGACAATAAATGCCATCTAAGTTATGCTATCATACTCCCACTGGTCCCACAATGGAGTAATTACCTAGCAATACATGTTTCAGAATGTATCCCCATTGTTAAGTGGGACATGACTATATTCTAATGGATTTGACTTATTTTATTTTTAATGTATTTTAATTTTTATTACATGTATCTATATTATATATATCATTTTATATTATATCATTTATATATATATTATACATATATATATAAATGAGGTAAACTGTGATTTTCATACATGCATACAGCATGCACTGGTCAAATCCAATCATCTTTTTAAATTAAAAAATGATTGGTTATTAATGTCTGCACTTTAATTTTCAAAGGGCATTAACAAAGTAATTCACAATCCATGTGACTACTGGTTGCATAGTTGTCAAGAAGATATTTCATTTGCCCTATGTACATTTATCTTTTTCTGCACTCTACTTTTGTTTGAATCTTTGAGAAAATTTACTCAAATTCTGTTAAGAGCAATTCACCAATTTGCTCTTAAATCAATGTTTTGGGTGCCTGGAACAACCCATATCACTTAGAGAGGCCAGCACTGGGCCCAGAGCCAGAGTACTAGCATTGGTAATTTACAACTCTTTCAGGCAGGAGTGTGAGGGCTAGACATAAAATTTTTTTACTATAAGTCAAAATTTATTGAAATTATGGTAAAAAGTAATATCACTTGACAGAATTGTAAGTGATCTTTGTAATTTTTGTTCTTCATAACTGTTTTTCAGTTTTCAGCTGCCCTAAGTGAGGTGAAATGTCTCTAAAAATAATTTAAAAAGAAATTTTAAAAATTAAGATATATATATATATATATATATATATATATATATATATATATATGTATATGTATATGTATATATATAGTTTCATTTTCCCCATATGAGTTAGAGGAGAAAATATTTTAGGAATTGACACCTTCAGAATAAGGAAGAGTGGAAGGAAACATACCAAAATATTAACAGTGACTGGTGGGATTTAAGGTGATTAAAATATATGTTATACTTGTCTGTATTTTCCAAAATTTCTAATTTTAGCATGCCTTGAATTTATCGTTAGTGCAAAACTTCCTTAAAAGCATTTCTAAGGACCATCTGCATCTCTCAGCTTCTGGTTCTGCTTTTATCAAGCCTATCGTTCCCTTCCTTTTGCACCATAAGAACAGGTAAAAAGCTTGAATCTGTTACTATACCATATTGCTATACTAAAACAAAATGCAGACCAAAATTATGATTACAGACACCACTTAAAAAAGTAGGAAAAAACCACTCACGTAAAGTTACTCATGCCAGGGAAAGATCTTGCCAACCTGTTTATTCATCCCACTCCTTCACTGGAAGCAAAATTGTCTCCCAAAGCCTAGAATTTCACAGTTCAAATTAACAATTGGAAGTAGTTGCCATTTTTTATTTGAATAAAAACCATTTTGTTAATTTTTCTTCCTAACAATCACATCAGGTTACAGAAGCTCTAGTGACATGAGTGTGAGGTGAGAGTAGGGGAACCAATTTAAAGCATGGAATATTCCAGCAAGATAAAATAAATCTGGTTGGAGCTCCACTGTGGAGGGGCTGTGGGTGACTAGGGGTCAGGCAGTGTGCCTTAGGTACCTAGAAATAAAGGGGAAGTTCTGAAGAAGTATAAGAGATTCATAGAATGCAGAAGGTATATATTAGGCAAACTTCACTGACTTAGTCAGTCTGCCAGCTGATACAGCCTCAGGGGCCGGAAGGATAGGTTAAGTTCTATGGGTCTACATGATGACAACCCCAAAATACCCAGAAGGTCCAGATAACCACCCCTCCAAATTCATTTATAATCTGTTTGCTGGTACTTAAATTGTATGACTTAAAACTAACCAAAGTTTAATACAGGCTGACTGCAAAAGATGTAAGTTTTAGAAAGAATGAATAAACTCTGAGTTTGGGAAGAAAGCAATGTGATCATGTGGCTGGAAGACACAGTGGAGAATCCTTAAAGGGATAAATTCAACATAACTAGAAAGCATTGATAACTGATGCCTGACTCAGACCATTAAAGCTGAAAAATACATAATTACTGCCCTGTGGGGCAGTGGAATGCTATGGACTAGATGTGGATAGAAGGGCTCTGGCAAGTAATGTAAATGTGTGGGTGAAGTTCTGTGGTTTCTCATCTTTTCAGCTATCCGTATGTCTCTTACTCTCCTCTGTCCTCACTGACCTCTCCACCTCTTCAATCTCCTGTTCTCCCCCCATCCACCAGCAGCACTTTAGTTTCACTACCAGCTCTCTTAAGCTTCTCCTATAAAACCAAGGAAGTTTTTAGACATTTGTATTGCTCCTTTCATTATTTTAGTTTTATTTATTTGTTACTAACATTTGAATAAATGTGTTTGCACCCTTAATTTCTGTTTATTTTGCTCTGGAATCTCTTTTATATCAATGTTGTTTTATCATCTCATTTTTTATTTCTTGCTTCATAGAATTCATGTAATTTCTCTGTCCTGAATTTATGTATTATCTCTAAATGAGTTATATCAAAACAATTAGCAAGAGCAATCTTTTTTTTTATTCAAGACTTAATTGTTCAAATAAGATGATGGGGGTGTCTGAGCTATTATATAACATTTCACATATTTCTATAAATTAACATGCTTACTTATATTTGTGTTTTATAAAATAAAATAGACATTTTCAAGATTAAATAACAGATTCAGAATAGATGGAGTATATGTCTATTAATTTTATCATTCAATTTTCTACATCTTCATCTATCTTTCTTGGTCTTTTGCACAAAATTCCCTACCAGTATAGTACCTAATGGTCCTGAGCAGTAATGATTCTAGAATCCTATCATGTCAGCTATCATATATGGTGACCAATGTGGCAGCTAAAAGGCTAGGCATGCTAATGCTCCTTGTAATGACTTCAATCTTTTTAGAAAGGTGAAGTCCTAATATTTATTTATTCTCAAGGTCATTGACTTAGCCCCCAACTTTTAAAACATCACTGCAAACACAGTACTTGAATTTTTTTAAAAAAGTTGTAATATAATTACAAAAGTATACTAATAACACGTATTTGAGAAGAAAAACACCCATGATTAAAAATAATTATGTGTACATTCTAAATGACTGTATGTGTTTATTTATAATTGTGATTGTGTGTGTATATATACATATAGCTGGGAATTCTGACTTTGCTGCCTTGAGTTTTCAGTGCATAACACAATGTTTGACACCTAGTCTCTCCTTTTCTCCTTTTGTCCCTCTGTCTCTTCCTTTCCTTCTCTAATTCTTCTCTCATTATGGCCTGCAGTGGTACTAAACAGATGCTATTTTGAGTTATAACTGTAAACTATTACTATTAAACTATTATTGTAGCCTCACATAATTCTGAAGAAATAATACAGAGACCCTCAATATCCTTAACCCTCAAGGTAATATATTGCAAAATATAGTACAATATTTGCAACCAAGATATTGAGACTGATGCAGCCAAGATGCAGAAGATATCTATAGCTACGAGGATCCCTATGTTATCCTTATATAGCCACACTCATTTCCCATCAATCCCCTACTCTTCTAAACCCTGAACTGCCATGAGTTTGTTGTTTCATTGTCTTTCAGTTGAGTATGATTTTTCATTTCCTGTGAGAATTACTCTTTGATTCATTAATTTATTTACTGGTGTGTGGTTCAGTTTTTGACTGTTTAAGATTTTTCTGCTATCTTTTATTACTGATTTCTTTACATTTTTTAAAAAATTGACATGAATGTACATATTCATACGATACAGTGTAAATATTAGCTTTCCATTGCTGTAACGAAAATACCTGAGAACTTAAAGTAGGAAAGATTTATGTTGGATCATGATTTCAGAGGTTTCAGTCCATGGGTACTCAGTCTAATCACTGTGGGCCTGTAGCCAGGCAGAACATCATGGTGAGAAGGGTGTGGGCGAGCCATGCTTCTTACTTCAAAATGGTCAGGAAGCAAAGTGAGAGCCAGTGAAGAAGGGGGTAGGGACCTGATATACTTTGCAAGGGCATTCCCCCATGACCCATTCCCATCAACTAAATTCCACCTCTGAAGGTTCCATCACCTGCCAATACCCCATGAAGTTATTAATCCATTGATAAAGTCAGAGCCCTCATAATCCAATAACCTTCCTGAAACACCACCTTTGAGCACTGCTGCCAACACTGGGAGAAATTCTTCAAATTATGAGCCTTTAAGGGACATTTTAGAACTTAGTACTATAACATACAATATGGGATTTTAATACATGTATACAATGTATAATGATCAAATTGGTAAATGGCATATCTATCACCTCAAACATTTATCATTTCTTTGTATTGGGAACATTCAAAATCCCCTCTTTTAGCTACTTTGAAATATATAATAAGTTGTTGTTAATTATAGTCACCTTACTTGCTATAGAACTCTAGAACACATTCTTCCTATATCATGTATATGTTTGTATCAGATAACTTTCTCTATATCTCCTTCCCCTAGCCTTCCCAGCCTCTAGTAACTACTTTTCTATTCTCTATTTCTGACATGAACTTATTTAGCTTCCATACATATGCTACTGATTTCTAACTGGATATTTTTTGGCTTGAAAACGCTCCATATGGTTTAAATTTTGAAAATAATATTGAAGTTTGTTTTATGATCTGGGATATAGCATGTTATAGATACGTTAGTATATGTCCATGGAGCCTTGAAAAGAATGTGTATTCTGTCGTTTATTCAGTGGAATGTTTTATAAATGTCAATGTTCATTATCATAATGAGTTCTTCTATATCCTATCTGGTACTCTGTCTAGGTATTCTATCAATTGCTGAGAGAGGGATGTGTCAAAGTTTCCAACTATAGTTGTGAATTTTCTGTTTCTCCTTTAGATCTATCAGTTTTGTTTCACATACTTTACAATTCTGTTGTTTGTTGCATACACATTTAAGACTGTTTTGCTTCTTGGTGGACTGACTCTTTTGTCTATAATCATGCCTCTTTCTGGTAATTTTTTTTTCTGAAATCTACCTTATCTGCTGTTAATACATCCATTCTTAGATTCTCTCAATTAATGTTTACATGGTCTATATTTCCCTTTTTTATTATCAGCTTGTCTACATTATCATATTTGAAGTGAATATTTTTATGGATAGCATATAATTGAATATTTATTTTTTGTATGCAAACCATTAGCATTGTTCACTGCCAAAATCTGTCTTTTAATTGATATATTTAAACCATTTATATTCAATTCATATGTTAGCCCAAGTACTTGTTTAGTTTTTATTTTGTTTTTCTCTTTGTTTTCCAGTGTTCTCTTCTCTTTTTCCTATTTCCCTGTCCTTAACTTGAATATCTTTCAGAATTTCACTTTGATTTGTCCACAATATTTTTATTGAATCTCTTTGTATTTTTTTAGTGGCTGATCTAGGCATTATGTATACATAATTTATAGTCTAATTGGATAGTATGTTAAAAGGAAAAGTCTTTAGACCACTTAAAGTTAGTAGTTTATTTGAGCAAAGAAATACAGATTGAAAGACAGTTCATGTTTTGATCCATAAATAAGGAAACTCCCAGAAACAGAGCAGGTTCTGAGATATACAACCACCAAATGCAATCTGATGGCATATTATAAAGCAAACAGATGTGAGGTACAAAGATATCTTAACTAATTACAGCTTAATTGGTTAGCTGGTTACAGAATCTCCTGCAGTTACTTAAAACTCAACTTGTGACTGCTCAGCTGCCATAATCGTTCAGCCAGTTTCCCTAATAAGTCCCCTTCATTTATTTCTTTTTAAATATTCTATTGATTTTGTCTCTGTAGACAACTACTAATACAGCAACTTCGGGTAAGTACAAAATTTTACCTTCTTTTATGCTCTTTTATCCTTCACAATTCATAGTATTATTGTCTTCCATATTTTATCTACATACATTTAGAACCACATCAGAAAGCATCACAAATTTTGCTTCAAACATCAGTCATGGAGAGAAAAAAAAAAGATGGCGGATGAGTAAGAAGCAGGCAGCAAAACTCTCTCTAAAAGTTACCGTTGGAACACGGTAATATAGCGACCGAGAAAGCGCAGGGGGGGGGAGATGCCTCCCCGGAACCCAGAAAAGTTCTGAAGCGCAATCTGGGACCCCCGGCACCAGTGAAGGGTGATTTCCAACAAAGAAGAAGGAGCAGACCGCGCGCGCGCACCTTCTACCATCCCAGGAATCGCAGCGCGACAGAAGCTCACTTCTATGGACACACGGTGACAGCTGGAGCCCAGGGAGCCCCCACGGAGGATCCTGAGACAGCAGCGAGGCGGGGGAGCAGCGGAGAACTGCGCTGGCTGGCGGTGAGTGTCTCTCAGCCACAGCTGCCCCGCGCCAGAGAGCGACCGGCCGGGCGCCATTGTGGGGGGTGTGGCGAAACTCAGAGCGGCGTGAAAGAAAAACAGCGCTGGACACTCGTGCTCTGGACAGGGCAGCGCAGGGCCTCTCAGGCCCACAAAAGTGTGCTGAGGTCAGCAGGCGAACGAGACTGGTCTCTCAGCCACACCTGTCCCGCGCCAGAGAGCGACTGGCCCGGCACCATTGTGGGGGGCGTGGTGAAAATCAGAGCGGCGGGAAACCAGTGCAGGGAACCCGCGCTCCGGACAGCGCACCGCGCCTCTCAGGCCCAGAGATAGTGAAAGGGCACTGAGAGCGGCAGGCGAGCTAGACTGGTCTCTGCCTGAAAGTACGCGCCTCTGCTCACCGCCCACCAGGCTTACTGGGACTAACCTGCACGGAACGGGACTCTGTCACCACACGGTGCCAGCCTACAGCAGAGTCAACACCTGGAACTGAGTCTTTTTATTTTTTTTATTTTTATTTTTATTTTTATTTTTCTCACTCATTTGTTTTTTGTTCTGGCGAAGGGTTTCTTTTTTTTTTTTTTTTTGGGTGGGGTTTTATCTTTGTTTTGTCTGTTTTATTGTTTTTATCTTCGTTTTTGTCTCTGTATGTGTATTTGCTCTTTCCTTCATTACTCTCTCTGGTTTTTTATATGAGTGTAAACAGCGCCTCTAACTTCTTTGTGATTGTGGTTGTGATTTGTTCTTCCTTTTATCCCTTCCTTCTCTTTTTACCACCAGTCCTCTGCACCAGTGTCCCAATTTTAGTGGGATCCCTCTTGGTCCTCTAACCTTACATCTAATTCCTTCCTATTCTCCCAACACTCTATTTCCTCCTTAACTCATTTTAAATTTAAACTCCTCAGGGAAAAATTGACATACATAGGACTTGTATAATGCATATAATTTTTCTGGTGTGTTTTAGATTTTGTTATATAACCGCAACTCTATACAGCTAAAAGTGGTAAATAACTGGTTAGCTCAGTCAGTCATTTTCTAGGCTGTGTTTGATGTTTAGTTAACATTATAGGCAAATGTGAAATAATTGTTCTAAACATCTTTCCTTCCTGATATTTCGTGATTGAGACTGACTAAGGGACACAGAAAATACAGTGGCACAGTACCAAAGAATCAAGGACTGGGCCAAACAGGTAGCAACTTCGCATACCCAACGAATTGAAGAGGTAGGATCTGGCAGAAAGCTCAAAACCCAAAAGCAAGCTCCACTTGGAAGATACTGCAGAGAAGTAGTCATCTTCTAAAGATCTTAAACACTAGCAATAAAGTAACCTACCATAGGTAATTTGCAAACATCACCCCAGGAATTAAAGAAAGAAAAAAATGAGACGACACTTAAACAAGATGCAACCCCACACATCCAATTCACCAAAGGCAAACCTAGGGGGCAACGAGGTGGGACAATCCGAAAGCCACCCACCTGGCCTATCTGAAGGGGTAACAACAAAACAATTGAATGAGGCTCTGGAAAAAATTAAAACAGAAATAATCTCACAGATAACTGCAGAGATAATGTCCACATTGAAGACCAAGTTTAAGGACACTATAGCTGATACAGACAAAAAAATAGATGAGCTTAAGAAAACTATAGAAACCATGAATGCTCAGCATAGGAAAGAAATGGAATCCATAAGGCAGATTCAAGCAGATATCCAAGAGAACAAAAATTCCATTGAAAGTATTTGTAGCAGATTAAGCCAATGCGAGCACAGGATCTCAGATATAGAAGACAGGCTTGCAATTAGTGATCATGAAAAGGAAGAATTCTTAAAAACAGCAAGGGACCATGAAAAATCAATTCAGCAGCTGCTAGATGACTCAAAGATAAACAACTTAAGAATAATTGGAATAAATGAAAAAGCAGGAGATAGCATCAATGACATTAAAACCTTGTTCAAAGACATTATTACAGAGAACTTTCCTGGAAGAGAAAAGGAATTTGACGCCCCTACATGAAGCTTTTAGAACACCAACTAGACATGATCAAAAAAAAACTTCAGCCAGACATATTATAGTCAAGATCCCAGAAATTCAACAGAAGGGCAGAATCTTAAAAGCTGTTAGGGAGAAGAGACAAATCACCTATAAAGGAAAACCCATCAGAATCACAGCTGACTTTTCAGCACAAACCCTCAATTCAAGAAGAGCTTGGAATGATGTATTTCAAGCTCTAAAGGAAAATAATTTTCAACCCAGATTGATGTACCCTGCAAAACTATCTTTCAAAATTGATGGAGAAATAAAATACTTTCATGACAAAGAACATCTGAGAAAATTTATGACCACCAAACCAGCACTCCAAAATGTTCTGAAGGACATTCTAGAAAGAGATAGGAACCCCAACAGAAGGAATCCACCAGGCAGGGCAGATACTTAAATAGCAGGAAAGGGGAAAAACAAAGAGTGGGAACCAACAACAGGAAAATATCATGACAAGTATAAGTCAATACATATCAGTTTTAACCATCAATGTTAACGGTCTCAATTCACCAATCAAAAGGCACAGACTGGCGAAATGGATCAAGAAGCAAGATCCAACAATATGCTGTATACAAGAAACACATTTAATACAGAAAGAAATTCATAGACTGAAAGTCAAAGGATGGAAAACAATACTCCATGCCACAGGAACCCAGAAAAAAGCAGGGGTAGCTATTCTTTTTGCAGACAAAGTGAACTTCAAGCCAAGAAGGATTCAGAGAGATAAAGATGGTCATTACATCCTTGTAAAGGGAACAATCCAAGAAGAAGAGATAACGATCATAAATATATATGCGTCAAATACCAGTCCACCCAACTATATAAAACAAGTACTAAAGGACATGAAAAATCAAATAAGCACTAATACAATTATATTGGGAGATCTCAATACTCCACTGCCACAAAAAGTTAGATCAACTGGACAGAAAATCAATAATGAAATAGTAGAACTGAACCAAACTTTTGAACAAATGGACTTAGTAGATGTCTACAGAGTGTTCCATCCCACAACATCAGAATACACATTTTTCTCAGCTGCACATGGGACGTTCTCCAAAATAGACCACATACTAGCTCATAAAACCTGCTTAAGTAAATGCAAAGGAATTGAAATTATCCCATGCATATTATCAGACCATAGTGCAATGAAATTGGAAATGAATGGCAAAAGATCTCACAAAAACTCCCTAAACACATGGAAATTAAACAGCACCCTCCTGAACAACCAATGGGTCACAGATGAAATTAAAGAAGAAATTAGACACTTTCTACAACTGAATGATAATGACAGTACAACATACCGGAACTTATGGGATACAATGAAAGCAGTCCTAAGAGGGAAATTTATAGCATTAAATACTTATATCAGGAAAATAGAGCAAGCGCAAATAAACAACTTAAGGGTGAACCTCGAGCTTCTAGAAAAAGAAGAGCAGGTTAAGCCAAAAGCCCGTACAAGGGAGGAAATTATAAAGATCAGAGCAGAAATTAACGTATTGGAGACTAAAAAAACAATACAAAGAATCAATGAAGCAAAAAGTTGGTTCTTTGAAAGAATAAATAAGATTGACAAACCCTTATCCAACTTTATTAAAAAAAGAAAAGAAAAGACTCAAATCCATGCAATTGAAAATGAAAAGGGTGATATCACGACGGACCCTGCAGAAATCCAGAAGATCATCTATACCTATTTTGAAAATTTATATTCTACTAAGATGAAAAATGCAGAAGAAATGGACAGATTCCTAGATTCGTATGAATTACCAAAGCTGAATCAAGAAGATTTAAAAATCCTAAATAAACCATTATCAACCAATGAAATTGAAGATGTAATTAAAAACCTCCCAACAAAGAAAAGTCCAGGCCCTGATGGATTCACTGCCGAATTCTACAAGAAATTTAGAGAAGACCTAACGCCCCTACTTCTCAAACTTTTCAATGAAATTGAAAGGGAAGCAATACTCCCAAATTCATTCCTGGAAGCAAGCATTACCCTGATACCAAAACCAGAGAAGGACCCAATTAAGAAAGAGAACTACAGGCCAATCTCCCTAATGAACATAGATGCAAAAATCCTTAATAAGATACTGGCAAACAGAATCCAACAAATCATCAAGAAGATTATACACCATGACCAAGTTGGATTCATCCCAGGGATGCAGGGATGGTTCAACATACGTAAATCAATAAATGTAATACACCATATTAACAGAACCAAAGACAAAAATCACATGATTATCTCAATAGATGCAGAAAAAGCTTTTGACAACGTCCAGCACCTTTTCATGATAAAAACCCTACAGAAAATTGGAATAGAGGGTCTTTATCTCAGTCTGGTAAAAGCTATCTATGACAAACCAACAGCCAATATTATACTAAATGGCCAAAAACTGAAAGCCTTCCCTCTAAAATCAGGAACAAGACAAGGATGTCCACTGTCCCCACTCTTATTCAACATAGTTTTGGAAACTTTAGCCAGAGCAATTAGACAAGAGAAAGAAAAGGAATAATGATTGGAAAGGAAGAAGTTAAATTATCATTATTTGCAGATGACATGATGCTCTACACAGAAGACCCCAAAAACTCCACTAAAAAACTGCTAGATTGGGACCGGTGAGATGGCTCAGCGGCTTAAGCGCCTGCCCGGCAAGCGCGAGGGCCCGAGTTCGACTCCCGGATCCCACATACGAAAAAGGGGCCGGTGATATCACTGAGCCGCACGGGCGCCTGCTGGCGCACGAGGTCCTGAGGTCGACCCCCCGGTACCCACAAAAAAAAAAAAAAAAAACTGCTAGATTTAATAAGCAAATTCAGTAGTGTAGCTGGATACAAAGTCAATACTCAAAAGTCAATAGCCTTCCTGTACACAAATAACAAACTTACTGAAAGAGAAATTAGGGAAACAATACCTTTCACAATAACATCCAAAAAAATGAAATACCTAGGAATCAACCTCACAAAGGATGTAAAAGACCTCTATACTGAAAACTACAGTACTCTGAAAAAGGAGATTGAAGAGGATATCAGAAAATGGAAAGATATCCCTTGCTCCTGGATAGGAAGAACCAATATAGTGAAAATGGCCATACTTCCAAAATTGTTATACAGATTTAATGCAATTCCAATCAAAATTCCAACAGCATATCTCACAGAATTAGAGAAAACAATTCTAAAATTCATTTGGAATCAGAAGAGACCTAGAATAGCAAAGGCAATTCTGGGCAACAAACGCAAGGCAGGGGGCATCACAATCCCTGACTTGAAATTATACTATAAAGCTACTGTGATAAAAACAGTGTGGTACTGGCAAAAAAACAGACCTGAAGATCAATGGAACAGATTAGAAGATGCTGAAACAACCCCAGACATACTAAGCCACCTTATCTTTGACAAAGGTGCCAAACACATTCGCTGGAAGAAAGATAGCCTCTTTAATAAATGGTGCTGGAAAAACTGGCTCTACACATGCCAAAGTTTAAAACTAGACCCATATCTTTCACCATGCACTAAACTAAATTCAAAATGGATCAGAGATCTAAATATTAAAACAGAAACATTAAATCTGCTGGAAGATAGGATAGGTAAAACCCTTGGAGACATTGGTGTAGGCAAAGACTTTATGAATAAAAACTCAACCGCATGGGAACTATCCCAAAGAATCAATAACTGGGATCTCATCTTATTAAAAAGCTTTTGCACAGCAAGAGAAACCACCAACAGAGTGAAGAGACAACCCACAATGTGGGAAAAAATGTTTGCCAGCTGTTCCTCAGACAAAGGATTACTATCGAGAACATATAAAGAACTCAAAAAAATCAGACCTCCCAAATTTAAAGACCCACTCCAAAAATGGGCATCTGAGATGAATACACATTTCTCAGATGAAGAAATACTAATGGCAAATAAATATACAAAAAAATGTGCAACATCACTAGTCATTCGAGAGATGCAAATTAAAACAACACTGAGATACCATCTCACCCCAGAAAGAATGGCTACTATAAAGAAATCAACTAATAACAAATGATGGAGGGGCTGTGGGGAAAAAGGAACCCTTCTTCACTGTTGGTGGGAGTGTCGACTGGTACAGCCACTGTGGAAGTCAGTGTGGAGATTCCTCAAAAAACTAGGGTTGGAGGTCCCATTTGACCCAGCTATTCCCCTTCTGGGCATCTTCCCAGAAGAATTAAAAACATCGTACCACAGCGATATATGTGCACCCATGTTTATAGCAGCACAATTTGTAATAGCCAGATCTTGGAAACAACCCAAATGCCCATCAACTGAGGAATGGATAAGAAAGATGTGGTATTTTTATACAATGGAGTACTATTCAGCCATAAAGAAGGATAAACTGGAGACTTTTATAGGTAAATGGATGCAACTCGAGAAAATACTCATAAGTGAAATAAACCAGAAGCACATGTGTAAGCATCGTATTATCTCTCTAGTATGAGAAACGGAAAGAGTAAATAAGATCCAAAATGTACAATAGACATGGTGAATCAAAAAGAAACTGGTCAAAAGGAAAGAGAGACTGGAATAGGGAAAAGAAAGAAGGGAAAGGAAAAAAAAATTGTATATATATATATATATAAGATGGTTAAGATAGATACACTACCAATTTTACTTAGTTCATTGAAGAGTAAGGTTTGTGCCAATAATGTTTGGACAGTTGAATGCTAATGTCTGGTATCCTGAATAACTAACTTAAAGATAGTAATACGTAATGCATTAACCATTGTTACCCTCCTATTATGTTGTTTTGAAAATTTGTTCTTCTTTTGATTTGTTTTGTTTTTTCTTCTCTTTAAAAAAAAAATCAGTCATGATTTTGAAGGAAAGTATATTTTACTTACCCACATTTGGGTATATTATGTTCTTTCTTCCTGATGTTCCAAATTTTGTTTTTTATAAAAGCCTTTCTTTTCAGAGAACTTCCATTATAGATACTTTTATTCAACAAATTCTTTAATTTTTTCCATTCATCTAGGAATTTTTTGACTTCCTCTTCATTTGTAAGAGACATTTTCAGTGGATCAATGTTATCAGCCATTTATGAGCTGATAATTCTAATATCTCCTGAGTCATGCTCTTGGCTTTCATTGATTGTCTTTTTCATTGAGTTTGATAAGGTTCTTGGTATGATGAATGATTTCTGAGAGAAACTTGGAACACTTTGGGTATTAAAAGACCCTGGGTTTTACTTAAACTTTGTGTTTTAGCTTGCTTCCTTTGTCACTGCTCCAGTGAAGAGTGAAAGGGACCCTACCTTATATGCCACTTGAGGGTAGATCAAGTTTTCCACTTGATCTCCATTCACTTCTGAAAAACAGAGGCCGCTTGTTACAGCTGGTAAGCATGGGAGTCCTAATTCCTCTTTGAGCATCCACTGAAACCTTCCTGGTTGAGAAGGGTAGGAGTGCCTTGTTACTGCTCTCCCATGACCTCCAGTGACACCACCCTACTGGGGACAGAGGGATTTAAGGGTAGTTTTCCTGATGTGGTCTTTCCAGTCACTCAGAAAGGGAAGGACCTATTGCCTAATGAGGATGAGCATTCTGACTCCTTCCTCGACCTTTTCCAATACCAAGCTTCTGGCAACACTCAGACACCTTGCTGGAGCCTGACAAGGATGTAAGCTCTAATTTTCTCTCAGCCTTTGGTGTCACGGAGAGGGCTAGAGCCATGGTTTTTCTGTGTTTTTTGGCTGGATAATGTGATTATTACATAAATGTGTCCTGTTTTTGTAATCTGCCTCTCTCCTTATCCTTTTGCTAATGAGAGAAGGCTTTTGTTTTGTGCTTTTTACTCTATCTTCCCCATCTCTTCTTCCTTTCTCCTTTATCTCCCTCTCATCTTTCCCCCATCACTTTTCCTTCATTCCTCTCCCTCTGTGTAACTCCTCCTTCCAGAGATGGTATGCTTTTGGCAGCTGCTGTCCTTGAATTTCAGTCTCCAGGTTCATTGGCCTTCAGACTATGGGGCTTGCACCAGCTGCACTTGGGACTTTCAGGCCTTTGGTCTTAGATTTAGGTTGCATCATTTATTTCTCTGTTCTGAGGCTTCTGCTTTCTTTGTTTACTGCTACTCATACTGGCTTCCTTGTCTCTCCGGCTTGCATATGGCCATAGTGGAACTTTTGAGTTTCTGTGACTATATGAACCAATCTAATAATTCCTCTCTTATATGTATATTCTATTTGTTCTCACTGGAGAACTCTATTTATACATAATTGCTTCATATATTATGCCTGGGTCTTTAGTTGTATGTAGCAGTAAAAAGAGGAAAATGTATGGCTACCTCATTTTCCTACAAATGGAAATCTTCCTATAGGATTTTACTTTCATTTTTAAAAGAGTTTAATAGGTGTAATGTTGAAGTGTATTGTTTTTTATTTAGCTGTTGTTGTAATAATGCTACAATAAAACCATCCCTAAATTCAGGACCTTAAAAAGTTCACATCTTCAGATTGACTGTATATATGTTGGTTGGCCAAAGCTAATTTCCAGATTATAAACTCTCATCTGCTATTTGAGATACTGTTGAAAACAAATGTCTCTCCTCTTCTTGCAGCAGTAGGTCTTGGGGTATGTGGAGTGCTTCATCTGCATCATTATGAAGGTCAGCTGAAAGAGCAGGCATTAGCTGAAGGCACATTCTTTCCATGGTAGATCATCGGTTCATCAGACCCCACAAGACATCCAAAGCCTTTGATTGTATCTTGTTTACTAACATTTCATTGGCGTAAAAGAATCACATGGCCAAACCCAATACTAATGGACAGGGAAGTGTACTCTGCACAAAATGGGAAATAGGGAGTCATGATTTATAAACAATAATACAAAGCATCACAGTCTCTTTTAATAACTTTGTCCCAATGATAAAGGGAAAGAAAACTAGTTCATATGCCACTACCATAGGCACTTACAAATGTATCAGGATCTTTTCTCTTTTTTTTTAACCTAGTTGTTTAAAATATTAGACCAGTCTTCTCATCTTAGCACTTGAATTAACCACTTATCGGCTATTTTCTCACCTTTCCTCTCATGTCTAGTCTCAAAACATCCTCTTTAAGTTTTACTGCCTCCAGATGCTATTGTTCAGTGAAAGCACTATTTTTTTCCCTACATTTCTATGCATCCAAAAAAAAAAGTTATCCTGATATTTCTTGGTGTATATAAGAGTATGCACATGTGTATTTAGCTATTGTCCCTATAGCAGTTCCACCTTTTGAAACTTCTGTTTTTTGCTTTAACTATTATAGAAATACTGTGACCAGGATGTTCTTTGAAGAACATACCACAATACCTTTATCCACATGTTGGAGATGAAAAGTTTGAAAACATGAGGAAATATACTTTGTTTTCAGTGTGTATGTGTTTTGTTGGAACATTTCTATATGATGACAAAAAGAATTCTTCTAGACTCCTTGTACCAAAATTTAATTATTTCTTAGGTTCTTGCACATTTTCTGTGTTGTTGTTCATTTAATCCTAAAGGTTTAAAAGATTTTCTCTACTTTGAGGTGCTGTGAAACTTACAACATCAAAAAGTTCCAGGAAAGCAGAAAATCTGGTATTTAAGTCCACCTCTTGTTTTTCCTGGATATTTTCCACTGGGCAAGTCAGGAGCCTCTCCAAGGTTATTGCTCCCGGGGAACAGTGGACTGACAATACTGACCTCGCCAGATTATTAAGAAAGTTGCTTGAGATAATGCATTTTTAAAAATCTATTTTTAATTTTTAGCAGGTATTGATTGTATATGTTAATGAGATTCAGTATTACATATCCATGCCTTGGGCCGGTGAGATAGCTCAGCGGCATAAGCACCTGCCTGGCAAGCACGAGGTCCTGAGTTCGACTCCCAGTACCTACAACAAAAAAAAATATTTCCATGCCTGCATACAATGCTAACCACCCTATCCTTAACCTTATACCCCATACCTTTTAGAGTCTAGTAATTACTATTACACTTTCAGGTTAATTTTTTTTTTATGTAGGTACCAGGAGTCAAACTCAGGACCTCTCACTTGCCAGGAGGTGCTTATGCCACTGAGCTATCTCACTGACCCTCAGGTTAATTTTTTAAACTTTCCACATGAGAGAAAACCTGTGGTGTTTGTCTTTCTTGTCCAGCTTATCTCATTTAACATAATGTCCATCCGTTCCATCCATTTTGTGTAAATCACAAGATTTCATTCTTTATGCTTGAATAATAATCTACTGTGTATATACTGTATTTCCCTTATCCATTCATTTGTTGATGAGTACCTAGGCTGATTCCAGATCCTATATATTGTAAATAGTACTGTTGTAAACATACAGGTCTCACTTTGGCATGCTGATTTCATTTCCTTGGGATATATACCTAGGAATGAGATAGCTGGATCATACGGTCATTCTATTTTATAGTTTTTATTTGTTTGCCTGTTTTTTTAAGAAACCTCCATATTGTTCTCCATACCATCTGTACTAATTTACATTTCCACCATCAATGTACTGTGTAAGAATTCCTTTTTCTCTACATACTGACTAAAGGAAGATACTGCATTGTCATTTTGTTTTCCATTTCTTGGATGGCTAAGTATATTGAACATATTTTCATATATTTGGCCATTTGTATTCTATCAATAAGTGACTATTTAGGTCATTTGTTCATTTAGTTGTATTACTTTTTAAAATTGCTCTGGGCTTTTAGTTCTTTATGTATTCTGTATATTAATTCTGTCAGATGAATAGCTGGAAAATATTTTCTCCCACTTTGTACATTGGCTCATCTCTCTGTTGCTTCTGTTGCTGTTCAGAAGCTTTTTATTGTGGTATAATTCCATTTGTCAAATTTTGCTTTTATTTCCTGTGTCTTGGGTTTTATCCAGAAAGTCAATGCAGGGCCGGTGAGATGGCTCAGCGGCGTAAGCACCTGCCTGGCAAGCACGAGGTCCTAAGTTTGACTCCCGGTACCCACATACGAGAAAAGGGCCGGTGATATCGCTCAGTGGTACGGGTGCCTGCTGGAGTGCAAGGTCCTGAGATCGACCCCGGGTACCCACCAAAAAAAAAAAAAAAAAAAAAAAAAGAAAGTCAATGCATGTACCAATATCTTAGAAGGTCATTTCTCCTTCATTTATGAAGGATAGTCTCGCTGGTATGCTAGTATAGTAATCTTTGTTGGAAATTATTGTCTTTGAGTATTTGGACTCATTACATACAGTATTCTCCTGGCCTGTAGTGTTTCTGCCAAGAAGTCTGCTGTTAGTTTAATGGGGCTGAAACGAAAATGTGACTTGGTATTTTTTTTTTCTTACAGTTTTAAAAGTTCTTTCCCCTGTACTTTTGAAAGTTTGACAATAATATGCTGTATTGAAGGTCTTTTCTTGTAATGTCTATTTGGGGTTGTATAAGCTTCCTATGCATAAAAGTGTACATCTTTCCCAAGATTAGGTAATTTTTCTTCTGTTGTTTCATTGAGCAGGTTTTCTGTGTCCTTAATCTTCACTGCCTTCAGGTGTTTCGAAGATGTGAATATTTGTTTATTTAATGGTGTCCAAAATATCTAGAATTTTTCACTCTTTTTCTTTTTGTCTGGATGGGATTCTTTTTTTTTTTTTTTTCCTCTTTGTGTGGTTAGGATATTTCAAGACTCATCTTAATTCTCTTGATCTATGTTGTTGAAGCTTTTAACTGATTTTTTTGTTTCATTTACTGTGCTCTTAATTCCCAAACTTTATTTTGTGTTTTCAAAATCTTTCTTTGCTGCATTTCTCATTCATATCCTACATTGTCTTCTTAATTTCATTTAATTGTTTATATTTATTCTCTTGGATCTCATTGAGCTTAATAATAATAATTCTCTGATGTTCTTTTTTAGGCATTTCATCCATTTTGAATTTTAGCAGATCAGGCAATTCTACCACTATTATAGGAACGACTTCTTAGTAAGCATATTTCTGCTGACCATAGTTCTTGAGATACCAGTTTATTATGCAATGTTGGCTTCATTTCTAGCTGAGCATCACACTGTACTCTCCTTGAAACTTTTTTGGCTGAGATTACTAAATTTGGGTATGATGTGTACCTTGGTGGATTCAGAGAGACCATCTCTCTGTTTGCCAAATAAGTGTGGGTACACTGTAGCAGTTCAGGCTAGTGTGTAATAAACAGCATTGTGGGGTAACCTCTGTATTGCTACTCCTATAATGTGAGCAATGGCTACTCCCAAATGATGGGGTTCCTCAAGCACTATTGAATATGACTCGGTCACTTAATTTTAAGAGTCTCTGGCACTGGCTGCACCAGTACTGGTAAGGGGGCTATAGCACTTTTCCTCAAACTAAGGAGTGGTGAGGCCCAGGCATTTTATGAAAAGAAGTAGTCGCAGGGGACAACACCCACTCTATGGTGCTCATACCCAGTCCTGACAGCAATGCATTGTCAGACAAGGTACCAGGGCAACTAGTGATGGGAGCCACATGTATGTGTATTCCTTTCTGCTCTTCTGCTCCTGTTGTGGGAAAGGAGCAGGACCTCAGCAGCCCTTTACCATGAAACCTGGGGATGAGGCAATGGCTAGGGCTTTTATTCTTCTGACCCCTTCAACTGAAATGTAAGTGGAAGTGAGCAGTAGGAAGACATGGCTGGAACTGTGCAAGGCTCTTTCCCAACCTCGTTTGGTTATGTGTCCTGAAAATAGAATGACATTCAGAGCCATGACATCACTCAAGGCCACCTCAGCATGGCCTTGTGGGCAAGAAAGCATGGGAGCAGTATTCTCTCCCAGCCTTATTACTAATAGGTGCCTTGTGCAGTGCAAACAGGAGGGATGGCAGGAACTACGTGGATATCTGCTTTCAGTCCTGGCACCGGTTTGGATGTGCTCATGACTGGCCATGCCCTTGGTCAGAGAAGGCTAGCTCCGTGATCTTCTGTTCCTTGAGGATATCACCTCCATTCCCCTCTGTGTCATAGAGCCTGTCTCCTACAGTGCAGGGCACCCATCAGGCATAAATCACAGTCACTTTCCTGACCCATGTTTTGTTTTTGAGTCTCCTACTCTGAGCCAGTGCAGTGGAATGTATGTGAGGTCCCAGAGATGGGAATACAGTATATAAGAGTTTCTGACCCCTGCAGCAGTCTGCATTCTGACAGTAGTAGTTCCCTTCTCAAAATTGCTCCTGGCTACAGCACCTGAGTGTTTACTGAGAGACATTGTAAAATCCTTTTCCAAAACAAGCTACCATATAAATCTCAGGTTACTTACCTAGGTGAACTCCAAGCCCATAAATACTGTGAAAGTTTCCAGTAACTGCATTACCAGCATCAGTGCTGATAGTCAACTCTTTCACCTTTACCCCTGTAAGAGGAGACTCCCCTCCCCCAGTGGTGAACCCAGGGTGGCAGATGCCAGGATATTTTGTGTCTTTTACTATGCTATTTCTCAGGGCTCTGAATCTTAGGAGGTTCCACAATCTCTCTTCCATTTCCAGCGTTCTGGCACAGTCACTGTTATGGTTGCTACATTGTGTCAAATTGAGAAGTCTAGAAGCTTAAGTAAGTAACTCAGCAGGGAACCAGGGTCCTCACTTTGTAAACATCCTGAGCCTGTGCAAGAGGAGAGAGATGATGTGAGTGCTACACCCACCCCAGGGTGGGCAGCATGCATGCAATATAAGGGAGGAAAAGAAACTTGTTCTCCCCACTTTTGCTCTTGTTGCTTTTGCTGTCTTCTGCCACCTTGAACTGTTGCCCCTCGCCCCACCACCCTGCCTTGGAGCCAGCTGATTACAGACTGAAACCACCACAAACCATGATCTAAATAAACATTTCCTTCCTTAATTTTGGGCATCATCCAGTATTTTGTCTCACCAACCAGAGAAAAGTAACCAAGACTGTCACTCACATCAAAATGTAGCTATACACTTGCTACACTGATTCTTTATGAAGGAGGAAGTGAGTGCTGGGTGCCTCCATTTAGCCATCTTTAAGTGTCAATATGATTAATTTTAAATTCCTCTTGAACAGTTCAGTGCTCTCCCAATTTTCCAAATATGCAGATTGAACTGATGGGGAACTGTTAATTTTCTATATTTCTCTTTATGTTAAATTCTAATCTAAAACATTTGAAAAAGTGAAGATCATTTAGACAGCTGGAGTGATTTCCTTTTTTGCAGTCCCATGTATTGGATGAAGTTCATGGAGTTGGAGCTTCCTTGGATCTATTTCAGTTGTACTGAACCAAATATTTCATTAGGAGTTCATTCAAGGGTAGAATTCCCAGCACCCATTTGTCCTGTCATAAGCCTATGTACCATCTCCTGTGTGTGTTTTTAAACTGGGCCTTATGCATTTTGATACATTACAATAGACTCACAGCTCACAGTAAAAACAATTTTTTACTGTAAAGATGGAAAACATTTCATAATTGTTTTTACTCTCTTCAAAAACTTATTTAAATTTTTGTTGCATATAATTTAGCAGGCATCATCCTACCATTTTAAGTATTCTTGAGAACAAAAATCAAACTCATAAATTAAAGGTGTTTACTGTATTATTATAAATTCCAAATTTAAAATATGATCATGATACTATATTTTATTGACATTTAATCAAAATATTTCTATTTTTATTTTAGATTTTCTTACATATACATATATGAATATATATATATATAGAGAGAGAGAGAGAGAGAGAGAGAGGGGTTGTCAACCATTTTCCTAGGCTCTTACAATAACGTAGTCCTAGGTCACACAAACTAGGTAAGAATAAGGATCCCAGACCTGGCTCTGTAGTTATGTATCCTTGGAGGATATACGTAATACTTGTGGACCTGCCAGCCCTCACTGCTGTGTTGAGTAGATTAATGCTTCAAGCTTCTACAATATCAAAATTCACGTATCTCTAGTCTACCTTCCAATTCCCCGTGTGATAAGTAGAAAATGCCCCCTCACAAAAGACGTTCTCATCTTATATTCCCTAGAATCTGTGAATGTTACCTTCTATATAAGAAAGGACTTTGTAGATATAACTAAAGTCAGGCTTTTATGATGGAGAGGTTATGCTGGATTATCTGGGTATGTCCACTGTAATCTCAGAGGACCTTATAAGGGAAATAAGGACACAGGCATGTCAGAAGTAGAAGTAATGGCAACAGCATAGGTCAGGAGACACCATTACTAACTTTAGGGATGGAAGAGGGCCACAGCTAAGGCATGTATGCAGTCTCTCTAGAAGCTGGTAAAGGCAAAGAATGAATTCTCTCCAAAAGCTTCCAGAAGGATCTCAGTCCTGTTGACATCTTGATTTTAGTCCAATGAAATTACTATAAAACAATAAATTTATACTACTTTAACTCACCAGGATAGTGGTAAATTGTTGTATCAGCAATAGGAAACTGATAGGGGCCTGTGTCATTTGTGCCAGTGAACATTCTCATGTGATCCTAGGCATCCACCCTGCATCTTTGTTAGCATCTTCTTCTCTATTGATCCTAGGTTCTGTGTGCTTTAACTTCAAATCTCTGAGGCCTGATTCTCCTGTGAATGCTTCCCACTTGCTGCCCTTTGTTCTTATGCACAAGTTCCTTTTCTTCTCTCCCTTGTAGATAGTGATCTTTCCTTCTCTTCCCCTGACCCTCCCGAACAAAATATCTCTATCAAATACAGTAAAGAGAAGACAGTTTTTTCTGCATGTAGTCTGTAGCTGGCTGCCAGTTGAAACAATATCTGCCATCACCTCCTTGGAAGTAAAATGGATTGTCTATGACAATGTATTTTATTTAATTTGGACCTTCCTTTTCTCCTGGTACTGTAACTTAATTGCTAGGTGAAAAACTTGTCAAACTTGACAAGTCATATCATATCCATACTCTCAATCAGACCAATTGCTTTTTACTCTCCTCCATGCATAAAAGGGCAGGTACTGACATGGCCCCTGATCTAGGTAGGATAGGAAGGCAGAGGAAATCTTGAGAGACTGGGACCACTGTGAAGAAGGAAAGGGTCAAAATAAATGCAGGTCTCTAAGATGGTGAGTAAGAGACCAGGAAAAGAGATTATTATGAAAATGTGAGTTCTTGAAGATTAAGTAGGATGAGAGAGGCCTAGGTCACATAGTGGGAAAGTTATACAGAAAACTAACAGAGAGGGCAAGGGTTCTGGTGTTTGAGGCTGCCATGAAGCAGACTCAGTGGACTACAGTTGGTTGATACATTGAAGGACAATTAAATTTTATTTCAGGCAATTTCCAATGGCTTCTTTCTCACACTTTTTGGTCAGCTGCACAAAATCATTTCAATGTTTCTAAGTATCCAACGTGTACTACAGTTTTATCCAAGGTATGTTTTTCATTTCTCCATAAGGTCTATCTTCATATGATAAGAGTATTACTAAGAATAAGACAGGAGATTTAACCTTTTGATAAATAGATCAATAAAAACTTATCTCCATCTAGTGTGCAAACATTCTGAAACAACAGTTTGGAAGAGTGACATATTCAATGAGGTAAAAACAATAAATATTTACTTTTCTCCCAGCACTGCCCACCACTGCACAGTTATAAATCTCCTTCAGATTTTTAAATGGTATCTACCACAAACCTTACAAGTTGTTTGTCACCTTTAGGCACAGAAATTCCAATCCAGGTTAACCCAGTTGAAACTTTTCATCTTACACCAATTTTTGTTCTCCATTTTTTCATCTTCTCAGTGCCTACCAGACTTCTGTTGAAGAGCACAAACTGGAAGATGCAAGGCCAGCTCCTGGGATGCCTCTTCTTCACTCTTCTTCTACTCTGTACTAAATTCTTTACTCCCCGGTACTGAGGCAGGAAAAGAGCAGAGCTTGCATTTGCAACTCTGGTATTGCACTATTACCTTCTCTCATGGATGACATAGGCTAGCAATGCTCTCCATGATGTTACTTTTTAAATGTTAATCACTCTCTGTGCATCCCCCTGAGGTAGGCTGGAGAAGGTCTTTCTGCTGCCTAGATATATATATATATATATATATATATATTTTTTTTTTTTTTTTTTTTTTTTTTTTTGGTGTGTGTGTGTGTGTGTGTGTGTGTGTGTGTACCGGGGGTCGACCTCAGGACTGCGCGTGCCAGCAGGCGCCTGTGCCGCTGAGCGATATCACCGGTCCTTTTTTTTTGTATGTGGGTTCTGGGAATCGAACTCGGGCTCTCACACTTGCCAGGCAGGTGCTTATGCCACTGAGCCATCTCACCGGCCTCTGCTGCCTAGATCTTGAAGTAGATGTATTCTGGAAGGACTCTGCTCTCTTAGCCCCCTTTTCTGGTAGTCTTTCCTACAGATTTTCCTCCTGTATCTACTTCCCCAGTTAACCAACTCTCTTAGATGGGGTGGCGGGGCTCCTAAGATAGCCCAAGTGTGGCCTGTGGACTATGTCCACTTGACTAATGAGAAGCTCATACATACACCTATGCATAGGCTATTTAGTTTGCCACTTTCCAGTTCTCTCCTCATCCCATGTTAAATCTCATCCCCTCCCTCTTAAATAATCAATAGTAAATCAGTTAGAAGATAAACCTTCCCTTGTCAAAGGTATTCCAAATTTCCATGAGTGATTTTCTTGAGCTTCCAGAAAAGAGAGATAGAGAGAGGAAAATGGTCCTGGTAAATCACCCCCCCCAAACATCCCTCTGGTGCCTGGGGTTGAGAATAAGTCAGTTTAATCAGGAATAAAACTGGGAAAGAGGAGTTCTCTAATTCTTTGATATTGGACTGTTGATCTCTTTGTTGTCAGTCTTAAATTTCACAGTCACAAGAAAAACCCTTTCAGTGTTCTGTTACATGAAGATAGAAAAAGTTCAAGTAACTCACAGGTTGGGCTCTCCAGAGGCAGAAATGGAGACATAAGATGTTTATAGTAGTTAATAGCCATGAAAGAAGTGGCGAGAAGGTATATTTTGTCAGAAGTACGCCCATGATCTAAGACTAATAAAACCTTGGTCAACCCATGGAGAACTCTGGATTACAGGTTATCTGTCAGTGTTCCTCAGTGGGTCAAATTAGCCAGGCTTGCATTCTACCCCTACCTCATACTATCACTATGTGCAAGCTGCCTGGAAAGGCTGTGCATCCAGTGAAGCCCACTCTGAAGCTGAGGCAGATCTTGAAGAAGCTGACAGCTGGAGCCCATCTCTGACTACACTCTTCACAGCTGTGCAGCAGGTCCCCCTTGATTGGGGTGTGTGCGGGGGGGAAGGGGAGTCAGGATAGTACTTCTCCAAATCTGCCATAAAAAGTAACTAAAATCCTCTTATCTTGCCCAAAATTTTGTTGATATGTATATGAAGGACCATAATGCAAGAATATTTACTAAGAACAATTACTGGAATAACTTTTGACTTTTTTATTTGTTAAAAAAAATAAATTCTTAAATTAAGCATGGTAAGAAGTTTAGAAAGGAGCATACTGAGTCTGATTGAGAAGAAGCTTCCCTGAAACCTAAACTGAAAAAATAAAGTCAGTCAAATTTCCGCAAAACAGACAAAGGTACTTCAATTTAAATAGATGTATGGAATCTTTTATGGAATATCTGAAAACAGTCATTGTCCAATCTTCCAGGGCATAATTATCCATCATAAAAGTAAATTCTTCTTCCAGAAGTGCTCACTGGGGAATAAAATGAGCATTTTTTCAACTAAGCTGAGTAATTTTCATCAACTGGAATGTAGATGCCAGCCAACTATGGTGGAGGAGAGAAACACATAAATACAGTTTGTATATATTGTGTGACTGTTCCATGCAAAGAGATCTATATGATTTGTGCAAGAACAGGAATTAATTTTTACATATTTCTTTTTTGGGTTTCCCTTATTTTCCACAAAGCACTAGATACCTAGTAGGTGAAGACTTCTTTGAACAAAGAAGTTTGAAACCTTTTCAAATTTATTTTGAATCGCAATCATTCTATGTTTGTTTGACCAAATACGCCTTTATGTGCTATCTACTTGAAAAAGTGCTCATAGAATTACCTGTGTAAACACACTATGTTCATTCTTGGATAAAGTAAATATACCTCAGATGTCTCTGAGGAATTTCTTTGTTCTGACTTTTGTTCTCTGAGCATCTCAAGTAACATTGTTTTTACTCAATAACTGATATTGGTCAGTTTTTAAAAGTGTCTACTTTAGGGAAAGGGAATGGAAAATGAAGCAATGTAGTTATGATTCATACATATCACATGCCTCAGGGAATGGGGTATATATTACATTTGACAGATTAGTGGAAGTAAATGAATGAAAATAGAAAAAGAAAAATGGCTGGCACACCTACTTCAAGAAAGATCAACAAAACAAGCAAGTAGAAACTTGTTCATTCTGAGGCCTCATTAAAAAGTGAGCTCACTGGCTTTGAAGGTGGAAAATTCTGTAGCCAATTCTCATTTTCTTAAGCACTGCATATTGGATTTTCAAATAATGAAAAAATATAAAATGAGGTAGTCCATAGAGAAATATTTAAAGATATGAGGCCACTAAGCATCTATCAGTAGCTGAGTATCTTTTACCTTTCTGTGACTTAATTTCTTTATGTATAAGAAGTTGTATTTTCTTGTGAGATAATGCATATAAACCATGTAATACAATGCATAGCACATAATAAGAACTCAATAAATGTAATTTTGAGTACTAAATGAAACCCATTATCAGATATGTAGAATATAAGAAGACTATGACTATATCCTATACCAAATAGGCAGAAAACTTAAAGTAGTAAGATTTTTCTTGAGGTGAAATGGACAGTTTTCCATAGCATTGTTCTCTAGAAGCAAGATAATATTTACATGCTGAATCTCCTACAATCTTAGGCTTAAGTGAGATAAATATGTAGATCAGTTGGCTGCTGATATGGCACCTCACAAGGTAGCAGTTTGTTAGTGGGGTCTCTGGGTCTGGTTTTTTTTTTTTTTTTTTGTGGGTACCGGGGGGTCGACCTCAGGACCTCGCGTGCCAACAGGCACCCATGCCGCTGAGCGATATCACCGGCCCCTTTTTCATACGTGGGATCCGGGAGTCAAACTCGGGCCCTCACGCTTGCCAGGCAGGCGCTTACGCCGCTGAGCCATCTCACCGGCCCTGGGTCTGGTTTTGTATGTTGAGAAATGTGATTTTATGCAGATTAGAATATATAAGGTTGTCTAGAATAGATTCAAACTGAATAAAGTTACAAGAGGTAGATATCTAAATGATGCCAGTGTGTTAATTTGCCTTCTCAAGTACTGAAATACTTGAATTCTTCATTGAGAGATACTGAGCATGAATCACAAGTGAGATTTGATGAAGAGAGAAGAAAAGCTATTAGACAGTGGGTGGCTTCAAAAAAGTATGTACCTGAGATGGAGGGTGTTATCAAACTTTTTCTATAACAAAGTAAATCCAACTTTCTAATTAATGGGACATTTTTCCTGCTAGAATCATGGTCTTTCTCCTTTACTGAGGCTAAATGAAAATTGCTCAATTGGTGCTCTTTCAGAATCTCCATAGTTCACTCTTCTCTGAGGATCATTATGGCAGATTACATTTTTCAAAGGTGGAAAAAACAATCTTTTTTTCTATCATGTGCTGCTCTTAACAGTGCTTCATTAAAAGGTACGGTCTACATCTATTTCCTTCTTCTAGGATAACCCTTGGGACTGCTCTACTAGAATATATCAAAATGGATACAGTGCTGGTTTCAGATGTAGCTTTTCATGAAATTGGAAGTTTCTGCTTCTTGACTCTTGGAACACTCACTTTTAGAATGGTCAGAACCTGGCTATCATGGGATGTGAACTGTGAACTCAGCTGAGCTCCCAGCCAGAAACTATAGTCAATTATTACCCCGATGGGTGAGTCACCTTGTATGCCCTGCCCAGTCCTGGATAACTGTAGCCGCAGCTTCTTTGTGACCACACATCTATGAGACCACAACCAAGAAGTGTCTGGCTGAAGGCAGTCAAGTCAAAGAACTCTGAGGAATAACAAGTTCTTTTAGGTCACTAAATTTAGGGATGGTATAGTATGCAGAATAGATTCTAGAAACAATCATCTGCTGTCTCTCAAGCCATCGTTTGTTTTGACTAGGTTAGGATATTGAATAAACTTACTTTGTATTCAGTAATTCTTTGATTATCTTCACAAGCCCTCCTTATTCACTGATCTAAGGTTGAAGAATTGAAGCACACAAAAGCATCTACCTGTGATTGTGGATTGCAAGAAAAGACCCAAAAATGAAACAAAAAAGAACCAAAACAGAACAAAACTTCCATCTATGCAAACTGTACAATCTTCCCATGTTAATAGTGGCACCCAGAGTTGACCAGGCTCAGGCTCTCTACCACTTCCGACATAACTAAAATTGCTTCAAACCAACATGTCAATTCCTTGGCTTATAGGAATCCCAAGCCAACTTCATGATTTCTGAAAACTTTTAGAGGACAAAAATTCTCCTAGTACCTTCAATGTTTTGGCTCACTTTGCCTTTGTCTGTAATATATAAATGGCACCCTGAAACTAGCCCTTTGGTGCTCACACCCATTATACAATCCCTTCTACAGAATATTTCTGAATTTTGTTACAGATTACTGACCATGCTAGCCACAAGGGAAAGGGGTGAGTAGTTTCACTCTGAGAAAAACTGCTGATTGTTCCTCAGTATACATTATGCCTTCCCTTTAAGAAGTCACCACTCCACTCTTGCTCTACTCTAAAGAGTCTCTTGGTTTGGAAAAATAATTCTGTTATGAAGGAAATTCTGATGACAGCAGTTGTGATAATATAACTTTGTTAAATTCTTTGAACAAACGTTGTATGTTATCCCCTTATAAATAAACAAATATTTCCCTCTCTTTAAAATATTTTTCAAAGATAAAGTCTTATTTTTCTCTCTAAATCTAGTTTCCAGAATGTGAAACCAAGCTACCTGCCGAAATTCCAAACCATGGAATTTGACTGACTGTATACAAGCAAATTAAAGTGCTTTGAAGTTTTATTTTAATTTTAACATAAAATAAACTAAAGTTGGTGCAGCCAGTGCTGACTTTGTGGTAAGACTAACACCATAGCCTGACCAGGTACAAACATCACTAGTCTTAATTTTTTCTGTTTCACGATTGCTTGGGTTCTTTTAAGACTGTAATTCTATGATTATTTGAGCAAGCTAGCTATTCAATGATGAAAGAATTGAATACTCCGATAAATACAGATTGTTTTACCTGAAAGATTTCATTTATATCATAAACTATAAACCAAGTTTGAGGAATTAAAGCACATAATAGCATCTACATGTGATTGTGGTTGCATCATTTTTTTAAATCTCCATCTTCCATCAGTAAGAGGAACTCTCAGCTAAAGCCATGGCTTTTAACTCTAGACAAGTTAGGCTGGAGGTTTATGGGAAGCAAGACCTAGAGTTTTGGAGGTTGGCTGGAGAGTAATGATGGTGTTGATGTATGTGTTAAAAATGTAGGTTTAAACACTGAGATACCATCTCACCCCAGAAAGAATGGCTACTATTAAGAAATCAACTAATAACAAATGCTGGAGGGGCTGTGGGGAAAAAGGAACCCTTCTTCACTGTTGGTGGGAGTGTCGACTGGTACAGCCACTGTGGAAGTCAGTGTGGAGATTCCTCAGAAAACTAGGGTTGGAGGTCCCATTTGACCCAGCTATTCCCCTTCTGGGCATCTTCCCAGAAGAATTAAAAACATCGTACCACAGCGATATATGTGCACCCATGTTTATAGCAGCACAATTTGTAATAGCCAGATCTTGGAAACAACCCAAATGCCCATCAACTGAGGAATGGATAAGAAAGATGTGGTATTTTTATACAATGGAGTACTATTCAGCCATAAAGAAGGATAAACTGGAGACTTTTATAGGTAAATGGATGCAACTCGAGAAAATACTCATAAGTGAAATAAACCAGAAGCACATGTGTAAGCATCGTATTATCTCTCTAGTATGAGAAACTGAAAGAGTAAATAAGATCCAAAATGTACAATAGATATGGTGAATCAAAAAGAAACTGGTCAAAAGGAAAGAGAGACTGGAATAGGGAAAAGAAAGAAGGGAAAGGGAAAAAAAATTGTATATATATATATATATATATATATATATATATAAGATGGTTAAGATAGATACACTACCATTTTTACTTAGTTCATTGAAGAGTAAGGTTTGTGCCAATAATGTTTGGACAATTGAATGCTAATGTCTGGTGTCCTGAATAACTAACTTAAAGATAGTAATACGTAATGTATTAACCATTGTTACCCTCCTATTATGTTGTTTTGAAAATTTGTTCTTCTTTTGATTTGTTTTGTTTTTTCTTCTCTTTAAAATTAAAAAAAAAATGTAGGTTTAGAAACCAGATCTCCGACGATCACATTTCAGTTACTATTTAATACCCATGTGATCTTGGGCTAGTTGCTCAACATATTCAGCCTCTAGTTGGAATAAAGATCTACAAAATGAGGATAATGATAATTTCTACCTCATAGGGGCACTATGAAGATTAAGTTAATATATATGGGGTGCTCAGTGTGTTGTAAGAGCCAAATAAATGTTAGCTATTCTCATTAAGAAACTTCACTGACCAGGGTTGATACAAACTGAAATTTCAGTTTATGCGGGCAGAATCTGATGCATAATATCTCATCACCTCTGTAACTAATAATGCCAATTTATAAAAGTGACACATTATATTATCCTAGACCTGAAATGCAATCTCCTTTGTCACAGAAAATTTCCTCTTCCCACACTTTTTTTCTGGCAGATTCACCAACTTTAAATGAGTGAAAATTCTTAAGAAGACATTTGTTTTGTCTTACCTGTTATGTATATCTTCATACTCACATATATATACTTTTGTTTTCTAGACACAAATATAGCAGATAATATTGTGGTCATATTTTACTCTGCATTAAACATCTGGTGTCAACAGAAGAGACAAGGAAAATGTGATTGTCCTGTCAGAGTTAATAATTCAGAAATATTAATTGGCTCTTATAATCATCTATAGTATATCATGCATAATTGACCATTGTGACTTTTTCTCCCTTGTGTTATTTAGTGAATTTTGCAACTAGCATTTTAACCAAACCTAATATTTATTTGGGTGCATAATTCTTACTTACCTCTAATACTGCTTTGTAGAAATTAGTTAAGAGAAATAGCTTAACACCATCCTTACTGAAGTAAGGCTGAATGTCACCTTGGTGGTAAATGACCCGCTACTCCAAAATAATGTCTTTACAGGTTGGATCACTGCAATAATATTCAGATACGAACTTTCAAAAGGGATATACACAGCAGTCTCAGCCTCTGAGGGAAAGTGTATTTTTATATCACTGTTTAAGTGGTCTTTGCCAGACACTAAGCATGATAGAATGGATAATCTCTAACCAGATGTCCTGGTAGAAGGCAACTGCAGCCTTCTAAACACCACTGCATGCAAAACTAAGATGAATATTTGAAGTTTAATAATTTTCCAGAATTACAGCCATGTTTTTGTTTAAAATCAATTCTAACATTCAGCTTCTGTGTGTTGTATTTTGTGTTCCACAAAGTAATTTTCTTTATTTTGCAGAATTACATTAACTTCTACTGCACTGTCACATTTTACTATGCATTAAGCATCTGGTATCAATAGCCTAAACAACACAGAAAGCAGGATTATGCTGTCAGACTTAATAATTCAGAAACATTAACCAGCTCTCATAATTATCAGTTCTTCATGTGTAATTGGTCCTTGATGTACGTTTTGTACTTCTGGATAACTCTCTGCATACCAGTATAAGATAATAGTGCCTAATCTTTCACGTAACTAACAGAGTTAATTTGGCTAAATGAAATCAATTCATCAGATAGTAGTTCCTTGCTACTAAAAATTAGTTAAACACACATGCTTGCTAACATGTGTATATACTGTACCAAATAGCTCTTTTAAAACAGCACAACGTACTTATTGCACAGAGCAACAGATGAAGGAAGCTATTTTGACTTAAGCAAAGCTATTTTGCCTTAAGCAAACTTGAGAAAGTAAGCAAGTAAGCCCTGCTCTAGCCCTTGCCTGTGAAGTTAATATCTAGAGCTCTGGTTACTGAAAACATCAGTTTGAAACCTTTCAATTCTGTTTTTAATTAAAACATATTTATCATATGCAGTGACTGTTTACCTGCACTACTGCAGGACTATTCATATCTCCTTCACACTGGTTCTCGAAAAGCTTCATTGCAGTTTAGACAACATGTCATTACCAGTGGAAGTCCAGTGTGCAGGGTCCTGAGCTGAACCAGTGAACACTGGTCAGAGGTTCTCCTTCTCATGAAACCCTTACCCGAGCATTTCAAATTGAAAGAGATCTACTGTGCTGATCCTAGGCAAACATCTCCTTGAACAATTTATTAATTTGTATTAACATTTCTCATGCTCTTACTGCTTCCTATTTTCTTCCCTTGCTCTCAACTGCTTTTCTTGTGCATGTCAATGTATCTGAGAGGAGTAACTCTTTATCTTTCTGTTAATTTTCTGCTATTTCTATGAAGTGGACTTTGAAACAATACAACAAACTTTCTAAACACAAATGCTAAGTAGGGTACTCACCTTAAAAAATAGTAACATATGCTATGAAGCAATAATTCCACCTGTTTTTTTCTTACTAGTTTGGTAACAATGAGACAAATCAGTAAGATAGACTATAGTAGTATTTATAGGTGCATATTGAGGGATACTAAGATGATAATTTGTATGAAGTTTTTGGGACTGTTCAAAGTATTTAATTACTGATATGCATATGAATTTCTAAGAAGTCATCATATGCAATCGTTCTCAACCTTGATTGACTTCAGAATTCTTTTTAAAAATGCATCTTGCAAGATGAATATTTTTACTAATTTGGGGAAAGCTAGTAGAAAAATGGACACACATTTGTATGATAATTTGAGGTTCCACAAAGGAAATGCCTCAACTTATTTGGTAAAGTATAGATTCATAGATGGAATTTAGACAACTGGGTAAATTCAGAAATAATTTTCAGATATTATAGCATTTAAATTTTAAGAACTGAAAGTCATAGAAATAGTAGAGGATATTAAGATGAGTATATAATCCCAACGTGCATCTCAGTGAGTGTATAGCCTCAATAATCAAGGAAATTAAAGAGGTATATGGATTTAGGAGATTGATAATGATTTTAAAAATCCTATATTCACATAATCATAAAAATTAATGAAAAAACTAGAGGTCGCATTTCCTTTTTATACTCAACTTTCTGAAGTAAGAGGTCCATCTTGCTTGACCACAGGGTTGGCCTAGAGGAACAGCTGAGTGAGATTAGAAGAGGAAGGGGGACTCAGACCTTACCAAGTCCCTTTTTATATTTTTGGATCAGGAAGAATTTCAACCATATACAACAACAATCCACATAATAGTACAACAAACCCCATAGACCTAGAATGTGGACATCTGATCATTAAAAAGCCACCACCTGTTCTGTCCCCTCCTGGATGATTTTGAAGCACATCTCAGGCATAAGATAATCTTTTCTGTAAATATTTTAAAATGGATCTCTCCAGTATAAGGGCTTTTGAAAACATAACCACAAAATTATTCCCACCTAGCAAATGAATAATAATTTCTTATTACTAAATGCTCAACAATGTTCAAATTTTGAAAGATAACAGATGGGTCTTAAGAAACAGAAAAAACAAATGCATATTACAGTACAGAAAACATACAAACATAATAGATAGGTCTCTAAGAATTGAAAGGCCTAGCCTCTCTACCATGGGTAGCCAGTTAGTAACTTTTCTTCCTGATCTTAGGTGTTGCCTTTTCTTCAACTTCTGTGGTCCCTGCTAACAGGAGACCCTTGGCATAGCTCTCCATCCAAGGCCATTCTCAGAAGACAGGAAGGAAAAAAATCTTTTCCAACTTTATTTTCACATACACAAAAGGCCAATTAATTTTTTCTCAGAACAACAGAACAGCCTGTTCTCAAAGGCTTTTTATGCCATGCTTCAGTTAACTTGTATGGCTTATGTCTATATTATTTATGGGACAACTTTGCATAGTGGTTGAGAGAATAGATTTGAATCTTGGCTTGGCCTCTTGCTACTTAAGTGGCTTTGGGCATCATTTCTTGATCTTTCATTTTTTTTTCTACAACATGAGACTGATAACATTTACCTTTCAGTTGTTGTAAGAATTAAAAAAGATTTTATACGAAAAGAGGATGCCAGGAAAGGAAGAGTTTCCTGGACCCAGATGGTGAAACGGTGTGAAGATGACCGCCTAATATTTTGGCAGATGAATCAATAAATGGCAGGTATAACAATATTCTTTAAACCAAACACACGCTAATAAGCAGAAAATTTTAGCTGAGTGGCAGTTTGAACATGAACTCTGATTCTACATGTAGTAATAAAGATACTTACTTTATTCGTTAGTTTATTCAACAAATGTTCACCTTACTAACATTTTTCTAAATACTAAATATATGCTAAAGGGAAAAAAATAGAAAGTATTCAAAATAAAAGCACCAAGACTCTCTTAAAAGTATCGCCTATATTTTTGCTTGCAGATATAACTACTGAGGATATTTTGGCAACCATTTTTTCTCATTCTCTGCCTTTGTACCTCTCCTTGTTGATGTCTGTATCAATCAACCAGAAGAAACCAGACAGTCCTCATGTTGGGACGAGTTAAAGAGCTTTTCATAAAAACAATACTTACAAAGATGTGGGCCAGCTGTAGAGAAACTAGAAAAGGGCAGTGCGAGTATCAGGAGCCTCTTACAATCCGTAGTTCTAAGTGTGAAAAGGAAGGTAGAGGTTTGTGGGCCCAGATGGAAAAGCTGTATGAAGATGGCTGTCTGACCTTTTGGTGGACAGATTAAGACAGACCAAGAATGACTTTCCATGGAGAGAGCTGAGGGAACGAATTCTCACACCTCTCTTCCCCCCCCACCCTTTGCCCCTCTTGAATTAACCTAGCCAGAAGCTAGAGTGCAAGAGACTGGCTGTCACCTTCCACACAGATCTGCCTCCCCAGATGCAGAGTGAATGGGCAACTTTACAATATATCGAGAGAATAAGGATGCTTTAAAAGCTTTTTAATTAGCATGTTTTAATTTTGTATATTAATACGGTTGACTGGGATATTTCAGTTCATACATACAGCATGCAACCATCAAATCCTCTCTCCTTTTATCCATAGCAACCCCTCTTTTCCTGCTTCCCTACTTCCAGTAAACAGTATTCAACATCGAGGTCAATTTCTTTTTTTTTAATTTTCAAATATAAGTGAGAACATGCAGTGCTTGTTGTTCTCTGTCTGGCTGATTTCACTTTAAATAAGGTCCTTCTGTTCCATTCATTTTATTGCAAATAATAGGTTTCATTCTTCGTTAGGGTTGAATGATTCTCCATTGTATATATATACCACATTTTCTTTGTCCATTCATCTGTTGGTGGGAACCTATGCTGATTCCATATCTTAGCTATCATGAAGGGTGCTGTGATAAATATACATACATGTATTTCTTTGGTATATTTATTTCATTTCCTTTGGATAGATACCCAGCAGTGGGATTGCTGGATCAGAAGAATAATTCTGAGTGTGAGATGGAATGAATTTCTAATAATGCCAAGAATCCCGGTATAATAAAATAGGATTATTACAGATAAACTAGGCTATGTCATCATCCAGTGGAGTAAAGTAAAAAACACATCTGAAGGAGAAATGGGATAGAAGATGTGGTGCTGTCTCATACACACACTCACACCCTTATAATTTTATCCTAGGACACACATTTTATATCATTCTTTAAATTTAGCGGTATGTTATAAATCATTTCCTATATAACATGCTTTTTAAAAAAATATAGTTTCTAATTATATGAAGTTACCCTATACTATGATTGTGTTGTACTTAATTTAAACATTCCTTCACTTTTGGATTTTTAGGTAATTTCCGATTTTCCCTTACATTGTAATAGATATTAGTGAACACAAATCATTATGGATATCACTAATTATTTAATATTACTTGAGCAACTACTACGTACTACTTGCCAAAGATAATGGGTCAACCTAGCATAGTTTTTACAGTTACACTCTAGTGGTAGAAACTTCGAACAGCAGCCTCACTAGGAAAAATATGAAACTTCATGCACTAAACAAAATTGCTACCCCTCTAGGAGGTTGAGGGGGGTAAGGGCCATGATACTAAGTCTTCACTCTAACATTTATCATCCTGCCTGCGTAGCCATGTGGTTATGAATTCTGTTTTATAGGCGTCACTGTTCCTGCCCATAGCAACTCCATCCAGCAGTCATTGGGTTACAGGGGGGAGTGTGTGGAATCTCTCTTTTGTCCAGTTGCCTTCCTTGGTAGGGAGCTGGATGAACAGGACCAGCTACTCTGGTCCCTCTTGGCTGGGGCTGAGGGCAGGTGTGTATCTCTTCCAGCAGATAGTGTTTGGAAACAGAGACCTAGGGTGAAATTTGGTTGAAGCTAGAGGCCCAAGGTTTCTAGGGTAAATTTTAGAGTGATAGAACTAAGGGCTTAGGGAGCAGGTGGATAGGTTAGAGAAGCACGTAGAAAAGGTGAATTGTCTTGGAAAGTGTGAAAAACACAAGGTAGGGGCTCATTGTCAGGGCTGAATTCAACTTAAAGATCCCTAGAGAGGAAGGCTTGATGCTAGACTCTACACATCCCAGAGACTTCTCTCCCATGAGCTGCCTGTGAATAAAATCTTTATTAGATGCCTTGTCAGCCTGGCCAGATTTAATTGCATTTTTGCCTCTCTTTCTGATTTTACTCCATAAATTCTTCTCTTTGCTTACTTGTTCTGCCCTTCTGATTCCCCTCTGACCTGCCACTCTCTCCTGCCTCACAGGCTGAGCACTTGCTGTACCCATTGTCAGAAATTCCCTTTCTCCATTGCTTTTCAGGGCTAGTACCTTCTTACCCTGTATGTCTTGTTCACATTATGATTTCTTAGACTTCAGATTAGTTTCCTCTAAATATTCTAGCCCATGTGTCATTTTTCCAAGTAGAACTTGTCATCTGATGAAATTACCTTGCTTGTGGCCTGCTTACTGGTCACCATCCCATGCTTGTATCTATGCCAAATAAGAAAATCAGAACTTACCAGTCGTGCTCTTACTCCATCTCTCATGTACAGAAAGGCACCGGGTTTTTGTGGTCAGTAACCATCTCTGGGTGAATCAATATATGGTGGGTTTGCTGCTGAGGCCAGTGCTCTGGGAGTGAGTTATTTTTTTTTTTATTCTTAGAAATTTATAGGTCTTCTAGGGAATGAGTCCCTTAATATCGTAAGCATGTCCTTCAATTGTGTAAGCACAACATACATCTTTTTGTGAATGGTTCAATTCATTCTATAGAAAAGCTAATAAACAGAAAACTATCCTGTTTTCTTGACTATTGATTTTATATTTTTAAATTATCTATCTATCTAATAATTAAACACAAATTCAGAAGCCAAGATGACTTCTTCTAGACACACTGTGTACTTTGGATCTGCATTTTGGGTTGCTGCAATATAGGTATAATCTTGAATGTTAACTTTTGATTTACGAGGAAACTTTCAGTTTTACATACTTAGGGGTTTTTTCAACTTTTCCCCTCTTCCTATTCCGTAGCAAGTAGATCAGATAAGATGCCAAAAGAAAGATGATTTTAAAACATCCTGAGTTGATTGCACATCACGCTTAATTTTCCTTAGTCAAAAAAATAACGTGAAGTGTTATTCTGTAAGTAGAAGCCCCTGAGCATCCAGTGCACCATATTAGTCACTTGCCCATTTACTTTACAATTCTATGCAGACATCTGTGCTTATGGATGGATAAGTATTAGATAATATTTATCTAATTGGCAAATGTTGTAATCAGAAAGGGATTTTAGTAAAAATATAACTCCAGATAAATTTTTCAGCAACATGAAATGAAATGGACTTTTCCCCTCTTCGTCCCCCTCAGGCAGAAACATACTGAGTCACACTCATGTTTAGTTGTCCACTTTCTTTAATTCTTGTTAACTGATTGAATCTCAAGGAAAATGTAACAAAATATATAAATACGGAACGAATACTTTTAACCCTACATGGTTGTTGATAAGGATACGTTCAGCTTGAAGGACAATGACTTTTGATGCAGTCGCCAAGAGAGTTGGAGTGTTTTGTTCATGCTTGGTCTTGCTGTAGGTGTTTATATTATTCTCAGATCCATTGTACATCTGGATGATGGTGGTGGAGGCTGATGACATATCTAGGACTCTTTTCTATATTTCTTTTTTCACAGCTTTTTCTTTTTTTAAAGACCCATGCAGATGTAACTGTAAAATCTTTATTCTAATGAGAGAGCTGAGAGCTTGGGAGAACCCACCTGGAAAATCTACTTCCCCTTTATATATTTTTCTTGCTTTCTTTATAGAAATCTCATCAAGTTTACAGGCTAGGGAGGAATTAAATGAAATAGAAAACTAAAAATGGGAAAAAATTGTAATAAAAATATCAGTTGAGAAGGAGAGGTGAAATAAAAATCTTGTAATAGTGTACATTTCTTTATCAGGAATAGCGAATATTGAAAAATCTGCAATCCACCTTTAAAAATAACTTCATAGTGAGACATATTTATCCTAGACATTTAGAAATTTTGCCTCAGTAACCATGGGACAGATTTCTTGTTCCTAATAAAAAGGAATGAATGAAAAAACCTATAGGGAAATTACTGGTGTTTATAATCCACAGAACAGGAAGGAAGCTGGGATTTAGTGGCTTTTCCTTGCTTAACTGTAGAATGACATACGTTCTTTTCTTGTGAATCTGAACAATAGGAAATCTGAGTTACTGTCTCCTAGGTAAATTTAGATAAGTGAAGAACTTAAGGAAGATATAATTTAAACCTACTATTTCGGGTCAGTGAGATAGCTCAGCGGCATAAGCGCCTGCCTGGCAAGCGCGAGATCCTGAGTTCGACTCCTGGAACCCACATATGCAAAAAGGGCTGGTGATATCGCTCAGCGGCACGGGTGCCTGCTGGCGTGTGAGGTCCTGACTTTGACACCTGGTACCCACAAAACAAAACAAAACAAAACAAAACAAAAACACCCTACTATTTCAAGGTTTAAGATACTTGGACAGGATTTTAATTAACCAATCCATTTCTTCCTTCATGTAGGAATAAGTCTTGGTGTCAGAATATCTGGGTATGAATCTTGCTTTATCACCTCTGAGCTCATTTCTTGAGGTAGTTATGCAGCTGCTCTGAAATGTTTTCTTCCCTGTAAATGGGATATAATAAAACTGACCTCAAAGGTTGCAGTAAAGATTAAATTATCTATACCTTGCTTAGAAAAAAATTATGTAATCATTAAGTGCTTAATAACTGCTATATTATATATATATATATACATACATACATATCAGTATTATTATTACTGTCAGCTATTTATTAAAAAATATCCTCTGCTAAAAAGTGGAAAACACGAATATAATGACACCCCCACTAGTTCCCCACCTCTTGGAGTCCAGTGTGGACTAGAGATTCTTAAATAGGATTCCATGATGTGCAGTAGAATTCCACAGGTTTTATGGAAAATTTTGGAGGAGAAAAAATTTTCTCCAATTCTGTGGAAAAGTTTGAATTAGCATTTTTTTCCTGAGGAGAGGATTTCCAGCTCCATCAAATTAGTATGGGGCCAATGATTCACAAAATCTAAGACCACTGGTCTACAAAGGTGAGACATGGCAGATATTAGAGAGGATCCTATGGATTTCCTTCTAGATGCAGGCGAAGTGAGAAGCTGGTTAGCCTCAGGCATCAGGGAAAGCTGGTGACTCTTCGTATACCAAGTATTCATTTCCCACAATATAATTTTTGTATTCCTGTGGAATTTTATTTAGCAGTCAAAATTTCCTTCTCTTTTATTCTGTTGAACAAGAGTGCTCATCTCCTACTCATTCTAGTTCAACTCATCAGTTTTAGGCACAAAGGTTTTAATTTCCTCTCAAAATCAAGTTTTAACTACTTGAGGTTACTGCTTCAGAAAACAGATTTTGTTACACAGTTTTGACCTCCTGTTAATACAAATTAATATCCTTCCCTTAAATAAAACTAGGCAAACTTGGTTTTAAAAATTTCCCATCATAAACAGTAAGATGCTATACGTCTTTAAGTTCAACACTGGGAAGTCCAATGCTGCCTGGACTTTTCCTAGATTCCATCAGAACAGGCTCTGTCCACGAGCCTGCAGGGAAAGAGTGTGCTGAGCTCCCTTTGGTAAGTGCATGCAGCCACACTGACACTTCTGTCACCACAGTGTCATTTTTGTTCACAAAGGTACCAAGCAGCTTCACAGTAGCCCAAAATTAGGCCATTATAGTGTTATAGCAGATTTTCTATTTTAACAGTATTAATAGTACCTCATCTTTTTTAAGCTTGTAAATTAGAAAAAACTTGAAAAGAATTGAAATGTGTGAGGGAAGAAAATTACAGAGAAATGGTGAGTCAAAAAACTAAATTTAGGAACATTTGTAATAAAAAAGTAGCTTAATGAGAAAAGGAGAACTATTATTACACTTTCAATGCCAGGAAATGCTGTGGTGTTTTAAGGCAATCAGGGCTGGTTTCCAATCAAGGACTATAAAAACTTCAGTAACAATAATACTATTTGCTTAAATTGAAAATAGCCCTTATCTTATTTGCTAGGCAAAAAGTTGGCATAAACTTTGTATATCCGCAGGATGAATTTCCTAAGACATCTTATGAGAGCTTCTGTTAAATCCAGTGACATTATGAAACAATTGTTAAAAGGCAAACAATTAAAGCAGAAACAGCTATTCACTACATATAAAGGCAAAATACACTATCTTGAAAAACTTTGGTTTAGAAAAGTAAATAAGCTAATTAGACATAAAAATTTTTAGAATCTTAAAACTGCAGTTTAAGAAACTAACAGTTAAGTAATGGGATAGGTGTGCCTTTACCCCAAGTAGTTTCATTTCTTCATTTTGTTAAGAAAATCCTCATCATACTTTTGCCAGGTGTACATGCATGTACACATCTACATCTACGCCAGTGAAAAGGATTTGATATTAAAAATTTCAGCAAAATATTTTCACCTTTATAAGAAATGTTTTTTTAAAGCTTCTACACACATTGTTTAGTACATTCTCTATCTTCTGTGTGAACTGATGACTTCTTGTAATCCTTCTACCAGGTTGTAGGTTTCAAAAATGCAAGAATGGAGCAGGAACATCTTTGAACCCTAGTGCCTAAGAGCACAGGGCCCTGCACACAGTAGAGGGTCAACGAAGTATTTGCTTCTTAACTGAACTTTTAATGAAAATATAAAGAGGTAAGCATTTCACATGAAAGAATCAGGCTTGAATTTAGGAAATATTTTGTTTTCTTTGTTGCTAGAGCCAAACCCACTGAGAAAAACTTAGTCCAAAAGGACTCAGTAGCAGTTAATGATTTTGATCAATTTTTAAAAATTTTCCAGTTGTCATTTGACTATATATAATGAGAGAGTAATACTGAAGACAGAGGACAACGCCAGTATGATAAATGAAAAGGAAGGTTCTCAAAGCCATTCAAAAAGAGAGGATAGGGCTGGTGAGATGGCCCTGCGGCATAAGCGCCTGCCTGGCAAGCGCGAGGTCCCGAGTTCGACTCCCGGAACCCACATATGAAGAAAGGGCTGGTGATGTCGCTCAGCGGCGCGGGTGCCTGCTGGTGCGCGAGGTCCTGAGGTCGACCTCCGGTACCCACCAAAAAAAAAAAAAAAAAAAAAAAAGCGAGGATAAGGAGGGGGAGAGGGGAGAGGAATTACTGTTTGAGCAGCAGTGACAGTGTCTTTTGTTGTTTGTCACTATCAACACTAAGAGAAGAGTTTGCAAATCATAAGATTTTTTTTTTTTTTTTGAGACAAAGTCTCCCTATGTAGTCCAGGCTGACCTTGAATTCCTGGCAAACCTCTTGCTTCAGCCTCCCTAGTGCTGGGATTACACGTAGGTAGCACCGCACCCAGCTCATAAGATTCTTATTTGTACATAATGCTGGCCTTCCAGTGAAGCATTCATCCACAGAACTGATTGATACTACATTTTCTACATCTACTGCCAAAGCACACCCATAATCATAGAACATGACCTATGTCACAAGCATGGTTCTGCTTCCAATTGCCATAGCATTTTAAATATCCCATGACGATAATTTTTGTTTTGTTTCAGCAAAATTCATTTTTCTTTTAAAATGCTATACAGAGGCAGAGATAGGAAATAAACAAGCAAGAGCTCCTTACAACACTGAACTTGGGTTAGGCATGACAGGAGGCCCTTGTGAGGTATATTGTGCTGCTCAGGTAAAGGGAAGAGGCAACCTCTGCCCACCATGAGGGAATGACTGGTAAGTGTTGTCTGTCAGGACTCTGGCAGCAGAACACTTGCCATTGCAGCTGAATAAATTAGAATAGACAGGCAAAATTACATAATTTAAAAGATTTAAACAGTTGGGAACTGATACATTTTTTGTTTCTGCCCTATATGGATACTCTGCAATGGAATTCAGAAGTTCCTTGAGTCTCTATGGTCCAGCATTTACATTGTTCTTAGAAGAGCTTATCTTCCTTGATAACGTGGCTAAAAGGTACTATGAATAGAAAGTTTGTTTTTTAATCGAGGAAGTGAATCAATGGCTACCTGGAATTGGGTGAGATTACCTTAACAGGAATTAAAGAGTATGGTTTTATCTTGCTTGAGTTACACCCTAATCATGAAATTGCCATCTAGGTCTTTACACACAAGGCCATAATTGCTACAAGGACTTCATTTCTCCACCCATTTTTTTCTGTCTGTCTCTCTCTCTCTGATTCTTAATACATCTCAATTAAAAATGCCATAGCATTATCATTCTTGGTCTACAGCCTCATATCTGAGAAGAGTTTGCTCCTTACAAACCCTAATGAAGGGCCAAGCCTAGCCTCTATATTTTGTCCATGATGTGGCCCCACTGACCAACTTGAATACACCTGTGTTAGACACATGACTCTACTTGGGCCAATTAGATTCTGTCTCTTTGCAGTTTGGAATCAGAACACTATTGGTACTAGAGACTGAAGTTACATAGAGTCAAGGGTTGCACAGTCATCTCCTGCAATCCATGGGCATGTCTGTTGAAGTGATTTTGGCATGGCACATGCTCTGCTGCAGCGACAGAAAAGAGTTGCATTGCCTCAGAGAGACAGAAAGAATGATTTTGATTTCTGTTTTCCAGGTCCTGGCTTGAATCCATCATAAGATTTACTTACTTCTCCTGCCTTGGCTCCACTGGACACTGATATGTCATAGTTTCTTTTTGGTATAAACAAATTTTTGAGTTGTGGGCAGCTAAAATTCATACTGGCTCATTGTGGTACTTGTTAACTGAGCCAAGTTTTCAAACAAGGTTATTTATCATTGATTACCATGCTCACTGTCATCTCCACTATTCCTTTTTCCCAAGGTTATTTACAAAATAAAACTATTTCTGAATGAGATGGATGATTTGAACTTTACTAGCAAATGTTTCAGAGAGATTTTGTTGATAACCAGTTGAAGTGAAGTTCTTTGGATGTAACTAAAAAAATAGATAACTTCAGGTTTCAAGAAAAAGATAAGAGGGCTCAGCTATAGATGAGGGGACAAAAGATGGACTTGGATAAATTCACTTTTTTATCTGGGTTTAGCCTGGACTTACCTTTTGAAAGGTGAAATTCTATAAAGTAGAATGTAATCAAGTTTAAGGATCAGTATGGCCTACATATGTGAACAGTCCATCTTATTTCTGCTTTATAGTTATGTGATTAATCCAGAGATGAATTTATAATGTCAATTAAATTTATAGATAGAAAAATAAAACAATATAATAATTAGAAATGGTTATTTCTGAATGGTTTTCAGCTGGGTTGTTCTGGAGTCTCTACGAAGAATCAGTTTTAGATAAACATATTTCTTACTTTCATTGAAAATGGAATCAGAAGATTGAAGGTGGTCCCCAATTCAGGTCTGGATAAGAGCTCCTCGATGCTCTGGCCTCATAAAGTTTTGACTTAAGAAAATTTCTTAGTGTTTATCAAGCATTAAAGAAATCCTTAAAAATTAATACTTATATACATGGGGTTAACAAAAGAAATATTGTTTGAGTAATTGTTATATACTACTGTAAAATATAAGCTCTTGGAAAGGATTTTAGCAACAAACAGAACTAAATGTCTTCATTTTTGGAAAAAAGAAAATTGGAAAACTAAGACACAGAATTCCAGTATTTGTTAATATTATTTCTTACGTATTCTTCATCCATGGAAAAAGTTCTAAGATAGTGCATGAGATTATCAGTGTTGATAAACTACTTCTTTACTGCTAGGACACAAGGGAGGCATCTTGTGTAAGGATTTCAAGACTGTGTCAACAGAGATAGAAATTTGAAAACCCATGTGAATTAGATCCGTATTGAACACAATTTTGAACGTGTTTCTTCAAGTTTTTTGTAAAACAGACTCAAGGTGCAATTTTATTTTTTGTTTTATTTAAATTATAATGAGTAACATACGGAAACCAAGAGAAAAGTCAAATGATGAAGAGAGCTTTGTAACATCAGAAGATGTTTGATATTCTGTCATTTTCTATTATGTCACTCATTACTTAGAGGCCACAAGCCTGATTTGCTTCTGTTCATAGCTAACATGAATAGGCCTTTTACCTGGATGCCCTACATCCAAAATCATCTTATGGCACTACTTTGAACACAAGTGTTGATCACAAAATACATTTCAATTGTTTTGCAATCAAATTTTCTTCTGATTAATAATTAAACAGAGGAACAGCTTGCAGTATATGCTTGGAAATAATTTTACTATATATAGTGGGAAATGACAAGCACATATGAAGATGTGACTGAAGCCTGGTAACATTTAAATATTCAGCTTTTCCTCTGTTACCTTGACTGGAGCAAAGTTGTTTCCCAAGGTAAAAACTAAGTGGTCTGCCAGCATATGGTCTAACCTCCATTTGAGTGCTAAAAGCTGGATACTGTTTTTGTGAAACAGATGTTGTTGAGTGCAGCAATGCACAACTGACTCTAGCTAACAGCTGGGAATCCTTCGTGACCCATATAGCGAGAAATAAACATGGTCCTATGCTTGGCAAAAGTGTAAGAAAGCAAATTTCCATTTGTTAAGAGCTTATCAAAATGAAGAATAAATGTTTTTAGCCATAAACTGATTTTATTCACCAGAGTAATCTTTCCAGCAGCTTATGTGATGGCCTCATAATATTACAGGCACCCTTTGCCAGATGAAGGCTGCAGTTGCACTGACATATAGTACAGATGGAAAATAAACATCTGCCTCAATCAGGAGAGAAGACCAAGGACAAGGTTGACGAATATTATCTGGCATGACTATCTTTGTGGGGAAGCATATAAATGCTACAGGACCAAAACCACTGGCATCGTCTGGTGTTGTCCTTATGTGGTTACTGACCATGAAGAGAGATGATTAGTATGCACTCTCCAAGGAGGAGTGCTGCAGATGCTCAGGATGCAATAATTCCAACTCTTCAGGATCTGCTTTGCTGTAGCCACACCATGCGAGTCTCAGAGCAATTCCATTTTATTTTTATTCATGGTTTGACTGCATTTGTTGTCCTCAAAGTTTCTTGTCTTATTATTGGAAGTGACAAGTGAGGGGAGGAGGGAAAAAGAAGAGGAGCTAATTTGGAAAAAGATAAAAAAAATCTTTTTTCATAGTCACAGGAAAATGTCAACAAAGGAAACTTCAAATAAAAATGATTTCCTTCACGTGGGGATTAAACTCCAGCATTATGATTGTGAAGTACCACATTTTAATTGCATGGTCCAGCCTCACCTTTGGCAGCTCCTGAGTAGAATAGTAAATGCTCTTCGAGAAAGACACACAAGCACGTCCACACATGGACACACACACATACACACAGATACATGCTGCCGTCCCAGTACTAAGTTGCTTTTGTCCTCACTGCAACCAAATGATTCATGTGGCACAAATAATATGACAGATGTAGCTTTAAAAATTCAGTTTTATTGCAAGTATCTTTTTGACTGAACCTCCTTTCATTTTCTGGTATCTCTTGTGACCAGATGGCAGTGAGTTCCCTTCTACTGACTCAAACCCTTTTCTGCACCTGGGCATAATTTTGGACAAAGAAGTAAAGAAAATGGAAAAAGTATCAGACTTAACATACAGCTTATATTACAAGAAAAAAGGACTTTTTCTTTTTTGTAGAAAAACAATTTCAGGACTACAGTTTTGTTAGAATTTTATTTGTAAAAGCGATGTGATAGAGAATTCTATCTATAGATTTTGGTTATTACTTTCACTTGAATGACAGAAAAAGAAATGAAAGAAATTTGCTTAGATTCTTAGATTTTGATAATCTATTTGGAGCAATTATAACTATAATTTCTGTTTTACTTCAGAGTTTAGAAGGAGATGAATTGTCAGACTTCAGAACCCTAACATCCATTTATTGTTAACTATGTGTCAAATAATGTACTTAACTCTTTATACACACTAATGTTTAATATTCATAAAATCCTATGAATTAGATACCATAATTATTATCTCCATTTTACAAAGGAGGGTTTTGAGACACAGAGAAGTAATTCATCTAAAATCACACAGCTACTAGTGGTGGAACTAGCATTTGAACTGAGAGGGCTGACTCTATGATCTAGATCATGATACTAAGTGTAGTCTACAAAATTAAAGCTAACTTGATAACAAATATCAACTTTTTTTTAGTTACCTCATTAATATGAACTGTATTTGGTGTGATACTCAAAAAGATACTTCATTTAATTATTTTTACTACTTTAAATTTTAGTTGTTCATAAAAGTAACTTATGGCCATTAAAAATAAAATAATAAATAAATTTACATAAAATTAAGTCTTCTCATCTCCTTTCAAATCAATTTTTCTAAAATAACAAATATTATCAAGTATGAACTTATCTTTTCATTTTTATCATTAGAAATTTTAATTGTGTGTTGTTATAGGACACAGCATGAAATGATGATATACATATATCTGATGTTGAATGATTAAATCAAGCTAATTAAATATACCCATTACCTTAAATACATAACATTTTTGTGGTGAGAACACTTAAAATTACTCTTTTGACAATTTTGAGATATTCAGTATATTATTATTGATAGTGCCATGATTCAATCTCAAAAAAACTTATTCCTTCCCATCTAAATGAAACTTGGTACGTTTATGTCCCCATTTCTCCCACATTCAACCTCTGTTAACCACCATTCTACTTTCTGCATCCATGAATTTGATTGTTTTAGATTTCATACAGTAAGGACTTTGTGTGGTATTTGTCATTTTATATCTGGCTTATTTCACGTAGCAAAGTGTCCTTCTAATTCATTGATGTCACAAATGACAGAATTTCCTTTTTTTTTTTCTAATTTTTTTCTTAAGTTTATTGGTACAATTTAGATATACATAATGATCATGTTCATCATAGGGAATTCGTACTTGTACATGATATATCTTGATTCCTTTTTTTCCCCAATCCCCTCCCCTCCCTTCAACATCTCTTCCCCTCCTTATTTACAAACCTTTTTTTCTTTTTTTTCTTCTTTTCTCATGTTTTTTTTTCTTCTTTTTCCCCTTCCTCCTCCCTAGCTCCCCTTTCTTTTGAACAATTTCTCCTATTTCACAATATGTATTATACACTTTGGTCCTTATTTACACTTTTGGTTTCTCACACCAGAGAATGCAATACTTACCCATGTGTGTCCAATTTACTTCACTAGGAGTATGGTCTCAAAGTGCATCTATTTACCTAGAAATGTCTCAAGTTTATCTGTTTTTATGTCTGAGTAGTAATCCAGTGCATAAAAAAAAACACACCTTTTTTATCCATTCCTTGGTTGAAGGGCATTTGGGTTGTTTCCAAGATTTAGCTATTACAAACTGTGCTTCTATGAACATGGGTGTGCATATATAACTGAGATGATGCTTTTTAATTCTTCCAGGAAGATACCCAGAAGGGGAATAGCTGGATCAAATGGGACCTTTAATCCTAGTTTTTTGAGAAATCTCCACAATGATTTTGACACTGGTTGCACCAGTCGACACTCCCACCAACAGTGGAGAAGGGTTCTTTTTCCCCACAGCCCCTCCAGCATTTGTTATTTGTTGATTTCTTGATGATAGCCATTCTTTCTGGGGTGAGATGGAATCTCAACATTGTTTTAATTTACATCCATTGAATGACCAGTGATGTTGGACAGTTTTTCATATATTTACTTGCTGTTTGTATTTCTTCCTCTGAAAAGTGCCTTCATCTCAGGTGCCCATTTTTGCATTGGGTCTTTAAATTGGGGGGCTGATTTTTTTCAATTTTTTATATGTTCTAGATATTATTCCTTTGTCTGAGGGACGACTGGCTAAAATTTTTTCCCACTCTGTGGGTTGTCTTTCCACTCTCTTGGTAATTTCTTTTGCTGTGCAAAAGTTTTTAATAGGATTAGATTCAACAGCCAACATCATACTAAGTGGTCAAAAACTGAAGCTTTCACTCTAAAATCAGGAACAAGACAAGGATGTCCATTAGCACCACTCCTATTTAATATAGTTCTGGAAACATTAGTCAGAGCAATTAGATAAGAAAAAGAAACAAATGGAATAAGTACAGGAAAGCAAGCATTTAAATTACCATTATTTGCAGATGACATAATACTCTACATAGAAGACTCCCAAAACACCAAAAGACTTGTAGATTTAGTAACCAAATTCAGTACTGTAGCTGATGCAAAGTCAACACTCAAAAATCAAAAGCATTCCTGTACACAAACAACAAACTCACTGAGAGAGAAATTAAGGAAACAACACCTTTCACAATAGCATAAAAAAATGAAATACTTAGGAATCAATCTAAAAAAGGAAGTAAAAGATCTCTGCATTAAAAACTACAGTACTCTGAAAAATTAGATCAAAGATTAGATATCAGAAAATGAAAAGATATCCCTTGTTCTTGGATAGGAAGAAACAATACAGTGAAAATGGCTATACTTCCAAAATTGTTATACGGATTTAATGCAATCCCCATCAAAATACTATTGACATACAGAACTAGAGAAAACATTCCTACAATTCACTTGGAACTAGAAGAGACCTAGAATAGTAAAAACAATGCTAGTCAACAAAGGCAAGGCAGTGGGCATTTCAATCCTGACTTAAAATTATACTACAAAGCTACTGTGATGAAAACAGGATGGTACTGACAAAGAAAAACAAAAAACAAAAAAGACATGAGGATCAGTGGCACAGAATAGAAGCTGCAAAAACAACTCCAAACACACTCAGCCACCTTATCTTTAACAAAGAGTCCAAGCACGTTTGCTGGAAGAAAGTCTTTTTAATAAATGTGTGAAAAACTGGCTTTACACATGCCAAAGACTAAAATTAGATCCATATCTCTCACCATGCACTAAACTAAAATCAAAATAGATCAAAGATCTAAATATTAAAACAGAAACACTAAACCTGCTGGAAGACAAAATAGGCAGAACCCTTGAAGACATAGGTATAAGCAAAGATTTCATGAACAAAACTCCAATTGCAAAGGAACTACTACAAAGGATTCTTTTTATTAAGGTTGAATAGTATTCCATTGTATACACTCAGGTATGTATTTCCTACTTTTTCTGTGTTTGTAATTTCTCTCTTTTCTTCTCTCTCCTGCTCTTTTCTTAAATCCCCAGATGGTAGCAATTTAAAAGCACAATATTTGTAGTGGATGTGTATGATTAATCTAAGCACACAAGCTTAAGTATTGCGTGGTTTCTTTTTTATGAGGAGCCAAAAATACAAATAAAGGGCAAAAGATAAATAATAGGAAATATGGGCCGGTGAGATGGCTCAGCGGCGTAAGCGCCTGCCTTGCAAGCGCAAGGGCCCGAGTTCGACTCCCGGAACCCACATACGAAAAAGGGGCCAGTGATATCGCTCAGTGGCACGGGTGCCTGTTGGCGCGTGAGGTCCTGAGGTCGTCGCCCTGGTACCCACAAAAAAAAAAATAATAATAGGAAATAGAGAGATGGATCTTTTATAAATGGGATGGGGAAGAAGAGATGGAGGGTAGGGGCAGAGAAGGCAGGGAAGGTGATGAAAAAGAGAATCAAGATGTGTTATGTATACATGTCAACTCCTAATGAGGAATGTAATCATTATGTATTGGAAACATGTACTAATAAAAATAAAGATTGAAAAAAAAACTGAGACCTTTTAGGAAATCACACACAAAAAACAAATAGTCCCTTAATGATTGTCACTGATTCATTCATTTTTTAATATATTAATTGGTGATTTTAACTCAAACAGTATACATTACACAGATTTAGCTTATACTTATGTTTCTGTATGTATCTAATGTGTATATTTCTCTTTTTTTTTTTTTTTTTATGTGGGTACCGGGAGTCGACCTCAGGACCTCGCGGTTGCCAGCAAGCGCTTGTGCCACTGAACGGTATCACCGGTCCTTTTTTTTCTTTATGTGGGTTCCGGGAGTCAAACTCAGGACCTCGCACTTGCCAGGCAGGCGCTTATGCCGCTGAGCTAGCTCACCGGCCCCAAATGTGTATATTTCTGATCAATATTTGTGTAAGAATTCCCCAGAAGTAGCAGTGAGAGTCAAGGAGTGTATATATTTTGTTTTAGATGAGATTTTAAAAGTTTTTAGAGTACAGAAAAATGTGATCTATAGGTACACCCTATAGTGATGTTTTTAGCATTTTTTGTAGTCTGCTTTATTGAGGTATAATTTACATACAGTAAGATGCACCTTTAAAACATGCAGTCATATAAGCTTTGATGAATGCATACATTTGGGCAACCACAAGAGTCAAGATATAGAATATTTCCAAAAACTGAAAAATTTCCTCTTATCACTCTGTGTTTAACCTACTCCCTTCCCTCAGATATCTGACTACAGTTTTGCTATTTCCAGAATGTTATAGAAATGGAATCAAGTGGTAGGTAGCCAATATATTTTGCATATTGTTTTTGAAATTCATCCATCTTGTTGCTTGTATCAGTGATTTATTTTTATTTGCTAAGTAATATGTAATAGTGTGGTTGTAGCACAGTTTATCCATCCATCAAAGGAAGGACATTTGAGTTACCACCAGATTCAGTGTTCATCAGTTAAACTGCTATATTTGCCTAAAGGTTTTTTGAGTATAGGTGTTCACTTCTCTTGGGAAACACAAAGGGAAGAAATTGTCTGATCATGATAAATAAATCTTAACTTCATTAGAAACTGTCAAATTGTATTTCAAAGTGCTTCTACCATTTTGCTTTCCCAACATCAATATGTGCAAGTTCTAATTGCTCCATACTATTGCCAGCACTTATCATCAGTTTGTTACTGATTTTTTCAAATTATAGTCATTCTAATAGTTATACTGCATACATCACTGGATTTTAATATGCATTTTCCTAATGACTCAAGGTGTTGAATATCTTTTCAAGTATATTTTTTCCATTATCTATTCCAAGGCAAAGTATCTGTTAAATCTCTTTTTTTTTAAGCTGGTAAGTTTGTTTTCTTATTTTTGTTGTTTGAGCATATTCAAATATCTGGACACAAGTTCTCCATCAGATAAAACAACTTGTAAATATACCCATGTAATCTATGCGGTCTTTTAATTCTTCTGAAGAATTGAGGTTGTTCATTTGATGTCAAATTTATCAACTTTCTTTTTTGGATTATACTTTTGGTGATTTAACTAAAAAATATTTACCAAAATTAAAGGATTTCTTCTTTTTTCTGAAATGTTTATAGTTTTAGATTTAGTAAGACGTGAATTTTAAAGTTAGGTTTGTGAAGTGTTTCCAGTCAGTTTTCATATATATTGTAAACTATCCTTTTTGTGCATCTATCTGGGTAAATAGGCTGTTGACACAGTAAATTACGTTGATTAATTTTGAAAAATGAACCAGCCCTGCATTCCTGAAATAAATTTCACTTGCATTGCGTATTATCCTTTTAATTTGGATTCAATTTAACAATATTTTACTAATAATTTTTGCATCAATATCTACAAGGAATACAGGTCCATAATTTGTTGTATTAAAGTCTTTACCCAGTTTTAGTATCAAGGAAGTCATGGCATCATAAAGTGAGTTGGGAAATATTCCCACCTTTTATGTGTTCTGAAAAAGTTTATGTAATATTGGCATACTTCTTCCTTGAATGGTTCTAGACTTCACTGGGTAAATTATCTGGGCCTGAAGGTTTTTTTGTATGTGTGTGCATTTTTGTTTGTTTGTTTGCTTGTTTATTTTCTAAATTTTAGATGGATTCAATTCCTTAATAAATGTAGGAGTATTCTAGTTGTCTTTTTTTTTTTTTAAATGGGCTTTGGTAGTTTGTGTCTTTGAAGAACTTTTTACATTTTACCTAAGTTATTGAACTAAAAAGCATAATTTTAAAATTGTTATAGTAGCCATGAGGTCTGTTGTGATGTCTCCACTTTCATTTTGCAAATTGGTAATTTGTGCTTTCTCTTTTTGCCTTGGGTGTTTTAGCTATGTTTTTCAGTTTTTATGGATCTTTTAAAAGAACCAATTTTTGATTGCATTAATTCTTTCCTACTTATCTCCTATTGACAATTTTATTTCATTCATTATCTTTATTATTCCCTAATTATGATTGTTTTGGGTTCAATTTGCTCTTTTCCCAATTACTCCAGGTAGTACCTCAGATCTTTGATTTATGAACCTTTTTGTTAATTCTCACTCAGCATTACCATATAGACACATGGGAGAGTCTATTGAAGACAATATGAGGTGATATGGCTGGCAGACAGGAACAATTACAGATTTTATAATAAACACATGTGTTCAAATTCCAAAGCTTTAGCTAAATCACCAAGTAATAATTTCTTAAATCTTAATATAATTTTTTAAAAATTGGTATAGATTATTCAGCATGAAATGGTACATCTAGAAGAAAGTCATCCAAGTATAATGAGCAAAGGCACAAGGCAAAACAAATTCATCATCTTATGACCAGATTACAATCTAACAGTAATTTATGCCTGAGTATTCCACATTCCACATAAGATAGGAAAAGGGAGTTACAGCCTGAAGTATTAAACCAGGGGTAAGGGAATAAGCTAAAAAGGAACAACATAGGTATGAAAGAGCTGGAAAGAACAGTAAAATTAGTTCAAATTCTGTGTTCTACTAATAGGAAAGTTAAGAGCAAGGGAGGTTAACTCAACCATCATAATCTAAATAACAAGGTCAGAGTTGAGCTCCCTTGAAACCTTTGTTATGACCAAATTCTCAGCCTTTTGAAGGCAGGAACCATGTTACATTGTTTCTTCTGGTTCCTATAGTGAAGAATATAAAGCTGTGTATAATTTTATAATTAATAAGAAGTGTTTAAAGTAGAAAAACAGGAAACCTGAAGGGGGATGGAAAGCCTATAAAACAAAGCATCTGAAAAAAGTCATTAGTCTCTACTACCATTTTTCTTTAAAGGAAGGAGAGCCCTACCTTTGTTCTCTGTTTTTCTCCTCCCCAGCCTTGATAGCCTTTCTTCTGCCTGAAGAACGTATTCCTCCTTGCTTCATTCTTTCATACTAAGCTTCTTCAAAGAGCACTCTGAGCTCATATATATGTACGCACAATTTTTGTGTTTTCTTTTTTACTACAGCACTCCACTTCAAATGGTAAACCCACTGAAATGCTAGTATTCCTTCACTGGATTTTCTGCTGTTTTGAACCTATTGGTTATCCAGGTATTGGTGGGCAGGGGAGGATTCTCTACATTCTGGTTCAATCTGCATTGCAGGCAGACATGTGCCTTACCCAGGTGCACCTGAGTCTCAGGTTGGGGCTTTCTCGGAATCTTCCTCCTCCTGCAGTTGCTGATTGCCCTAATGATTTGGGGCCAAGATATTGTCCTGCCTTACAACCCAAGAATGCAGTGTTTTTTCTCCGTTTCCTTTTCTTAGCTTTCATGAGTCTTCTCATGTATCCTAATAGTGATATGTATTCTTCCTTAAGTGACTGAAGGATTTTTTATGTGTTTGTAGGGATAAAATCATAGAAGGATCAAGGTGGGTGGGCTTTGAGTCTTTTCTATCATAATTTTTGTTCCCCTTCCTTGAATTCCATAAGGAAAGCCTTCTCCAATTGCTCTCCTTGTCCTCAATCTTTCTTGTGAGTACCTGATGTTGGCCACAGAGAAGAAACAGGTGTATTTGTCTTTTCCTTATTTTCTGTGGCTGCATTGGTTCTATACTGTCACAATAGCCCACATACAATATTTAGCATTTTATTAAAATTTTTTAGCTTATTTATTCTTGCCACCTTGTGTGGTAGCTGGTGTTTGTCCTAGGTAAGCAAATCTTATCCTGATTTTTTTTCTTGGAAACATCCATCTTTCCTTAGACTTTAGACTAATTTGGAATTTTATGACCTGAGCTCTTTAATATTTTCAAAGAAAAAAGTTACTGGACTTTGTGCGTGTGTGTGTGTCTGTGTGCGTTTGTGTGGAAATTGAATGCAGAGCCTTCACACAGAGCTACGTCCTCAGTCTTTTTTATTTTTTATTTTTAGGCAGGGTCTCTCTAATTCACTAAGCCATCAGGCTGGGCATGAACTTGGGATCTTCCCATCTCAGCCTTCTAGAGTGCTGGGATTACAGGCATGCACCACCACATCAAGTTGACTTTTTTATTTTGTATATCATTGTCTTTCTTAATCTGTTTTGTGCTGCTGTACCAGAATCTCAGAGACTAGACAAATTATTTAAAAGGTAAATTTATTTCTCACAATTCTGGAAGCTGTGAAGTCTAAGATTAAGATTCATTTGGTGAAGGCCTTCTTGCTGCATCATAACATGATGGAAGATATCACCTGGACGAATGTGAGAGGGTATGTGAGCTTTCAGTTGCAATGACAAAATACCTGGGAATAACAAAGGAAGAAAGGCTTATTTCAGCTGACAGATAATTCAGTCCATTGGAGGCTGGCTCTACTGCTTTTAGGGAGAAACATCATGGTAGAAGGGCATGGCAGAGGAAATCTGCTCACCTTATGGCAGCCAGGAAGCATAGAGAAGAAGAGAGGAAGGAGCTGAGATCAAGTTACAGTCCCCAAAGCCATGCCACCAAAATCTACTCCCTTCAAATAAGACCCACCTCCTAAGTTTCTATCACTTCCTTATAAAGCCATCAAAAAAATAAATAAAGACATCAAATTATGAACCCAATGGCTTAATCCACTGACAAAGTAAGATCCCGCATGATTCAATCACCTTCCAAAGCCCTATCTCCAAACATTGCTACACTGATGCATGGGGGACCAAGACCTCAACACACGAGCCTTTGGGAAAAATTCTATGTCCAAATCATAACAGAGGGGAAGCAGTGGAGGAAGTGAGAGGTGCAGAGAGGAGAGAGAGAGAGAGAGAGAGAGAATCATATTCACAACATCGAGCTCTTGTATAATTGGCCTTTACTTATTCATAACAGTGGGGTGAGCATTGCCTAATCACCTCTCAAAGGTTTCACCTCTTAACATTGCTGCACTGAGGATAATGTTTCCTACACACGCTCTTCGAGGAAATATGTTCAAACCATAGCATTACTTTTTTCTTCTTTCTTATCATTTTTTTTATTGAAATGATTTTTTTTCAGCTTTCTACACTCCAAGAGGAAGCCAGAGGCCTTGCTGTCATTTTAGACAGACGTTTTTTGATGAAGAATTCTAAGTTGACAAGATTTTGATCTTTCATGTTTCAAAAAAATTAACCCACTGTCTATGGGCTTGCAGTGTTTCAGGTATAAATTCTGCTGTCTTTTGTTCCTCTGTAAATATTCTATCTTTTTTTTCCTTTGAGTGCTTATAAAATGTTCACTTCATTATCATTATTTCTCTCCGGTTTGATTATATTTTTCAAGTAGTCTTCTTTCTTTTTTTTTTTTTTTTTGTGGGTACCTGGGGGTCGACTTCAGGACCTCGCGCGCCAGCAGGCGCCCGTGCCGCTGAGCGATATCACCGGCCCCTTTTTCGTATGTGGGTTCCGGGAGTCGAACTTGGGCCCTTGCGCTTGCCGGGCAGGCGCTTAAGCCGCTGAGCCATCTCACTGGCCCTTCTTTCTCTTTTTTTGCCTGAACTTTGTTAAATATTTGGATCTGTCAGTTTATAATTTTCACCGAATTTGTAAAGTTTTCTATAATTAATTCTTCACATTTTTCTTGTCCTCCTTCTCCTGGGATTCTAACTATACTAATCACTTGAAATTTTCCACAGGTCTGATGCTTATCATAGTTTTTGCTTTTTATTTTCTTCAGTACTATTTCACTCAGTCTCATTTTGAAAAATTTCTGTTGCTGCATCTTATATAATTTCTACTGCTGTGTCTCATAATTCACTACTTTTCTGCAGTGTCTACTTTTAATTCCAGTCAATAGATTTTTAATTTCATATTATTGCAGTTTTTACTCTAGAAATCTGTTGTATATTTCATCACTCTTCTCAATATTTTCATGATTTCTATTTTTTAAACATATGGAGTATATTTCTAATAGCGGATTTAATGCTATTTGATAGCATCTGATAATAGTATCTGATAATTCTTCCTATAATTTCTTTGAATATTTATATTGCTTAATTTATCTCCTGGTTTGGAGTTTCGTTTTACTGATTTGCATGAATTGTGTTTTGTTTTTCATTTTACTAGGCATTGTGAATTTTGCAATGTATATTTAAAAAATATTGTTGGCTCCTTAGTATAGGACAGAGTGAAGAATTAGGTTTTATAAGTACCATTTTTATTTATGCTTCAAAAGTTCAAAAACTTAATAAATTAATTCATTTAAATTAAATAAAATTTAATTTAATTCAATAAAAAGGACACATTCAGATCCCCACTTATTGAGGAAGTATCTTTCTAGATGCTATGTGATTCCTCCTAACAGGCAGAGGGCTTCCTACTATTGCTGACTGATTCCTAACCCTATGTCAATCACAAGGATCACTGTACTTACCTCCTTTCTTATAGTTCTTACAGTTCTTTCTACAGCTTCTGGTACGTCCTTCTCACTGTATATGTGCAGATCAGTCCGTAGTCAAACACTCAAGAAAAATTCTCTGCAGCTCTCTGGAGCCATGTCTATGCAGTTCCTTTCTCTAAGGAATTTTTTTCCTTACCCACAAACTCTAGCCACCAAGGCCTTCCTGAACTCAGTCTGTTCTACTCAGCAAGGCCTCTGGTTGGGTTTACCCTTACACTGAGTTATGGAAAGTTTCTATGGTAAGCTAACAAAGTCAACTGTAGATTTCAACTTGTTTGTTTTCCTCAGGGATCACTGCTTTGGATTGTCTGTTGGTGAATATCTGAAAATCGTGTTTTATGAAACATTTTGTCTGTTTGTGTAGTTGCTAAGGTGAGAGGACAAATTTCATCCCTGTAAGTCCTTCATGGCCTCAAGCCTATTCCACGTTATACTGCAGTTCAGAAACTTGGTTTAATCTGAACTTCTGCCCATTCTGGTTTCTGAGATGCTAGGGAGATGCTGGAGGGAATCACATAAATGTGAGCAATGGTGACATTATGTTTTTATGGTCTTCAATTTCGGCTGCCTTCTCAACACTCTTTCCCATTACAGCTATTTCAAAGGTTTGCCAACTGCTTCCCAATTTCAACTCTAGGATCTTTCTCTAAGCAAATTAACCTTTTGCAAAAATATGCTCTAGAGGAGATTGGGAGTATCTTAGCAGAAATTCCTCAAATCTCCCATCTTCCCATTTTATGCCTAAAAATACATCTTTTTACATGTCTTTACTCTGTACTCATTAAAAAATTCCTTTCCTTTCTTAGTGAACTTGATCACACATTTATTCTTTTTTATGTTGTATTTTTCTTTTTAGTATATTTTGATAATTATTTTAGTTTTATTTTTTCTGATATGATTGTTGCTAAAGATTAAAACTTTATGAAAGAGTAAGAACCATTGTAAACATGCACCATAAAAAATAAGTCACTTTTAAAATCAGCTATTGCTCTTTTTTCCACTTCAGTAAGCTGCTCTCCTGCTTTCCTGCTCTCACAATCTTCAAAGTGGCCAATAGAGGCTACTATGCAGACAACTGTTGTCCTTCAAATAACCAGTTCCTTGGTGCTAACCTCAGCCAAACTTTTCCTTCAAAATCCCCTGGTGACTTACTGTCTTTTGCAGAGTAAAAGACGAAATTTTAAAATGGCATACAACACCCTGCATAGGCTACTCCTTCATTATGGCTTGTATCTAGTTACTTCTAGCCAACATACATTTTTACTTTCTTCATTCCATTATAACCTCACTGGCCTTTTTATGTCCCTTGTAAAGGAAACATTAGGCACATAAAACCCTATTGTTTCATCAGTCTAGGACAATCATTACCATATGTCTACATAGATTTGTTCCTTAGTTCCTTTGGGTATCTCTACAAAAGCCACCTTTTCTTATTAATTTTCTTGTTGCTGAGACAAAATACCCCATACCAAAAGTTAGAGGGGGAAAGGTTAACTTAGCTCACAGCTTGTAGAGGTTTCAGTCCATAATCAGTTGGCTCCAATACAGAGTGGTGTGGCAAACAGGCATCACAGAGAAGTGGTTAATGGTGGCAGAAGACAGCAAAAGCAACAAGCAGGGGGTTTTCTGCCCTTTTTATCTTATATAGGCCACTTAGGGCAGGTAGCACTCATGCCCTTAATCCTAGCACCCTTGAGCCTAACATTGTACCATGAATCAATCACACACTCTAGATCCAGCCATCTCTGAAAAAGCCCCACCTATGACTGCATGAGGCTTTGGGGGGACATCTAGACACAAACCCTAACAGACCTTACCAGGCCTTCCATGACTATTCTATGTAAAATAACAGTACTCTTATTCTACCTTGGAACTCCCTGGAAATATGTCACATCAAAACTTTAACATCACCTAATATATGTTTATTTGTTTATTGACTGTTTCTCCTCACTATACTGTAAGCTACATGTGGGCAAAGATTTTCGTATTTTTGGTTTACTGCTGTATCACAGATACTATGAACACTAACTCCCATGAAGTGCTCAAAAATATTTGTTAAATAAATTCTTGTGTCCCTCATCAGGTTACAGTCCATGGTTTCCTAGAGTACAGACATTTGTGCAGTGAAGTTCTAAGCCTGTTTCCATGTTTAACTAAAAGTTTTACTGGAAAAATTCACCTCCACAAATCCAGGGATTTTTATGTTCAATCCCGGTCACGAGCCTATATTCATTATTTTCCTGAAGGGATTTTATTTTGGAATTTCCCTTGCCATGGCCCTTCATGAGGCAGCCATGATCCATCTCAGGAAGTCAGATCTGAGAGAGCAAGAGTTGATTACTTCCTTCCCTTGTGTAATTGATAATCTAGGATACAGCCAGCTTTGTGTACTAGGAAATGACAACTTTGATAGGATTATAAGAAGCTCCAGGGCCGGTGAGATAGCTCAGTGGCATAAGTGCCTGCCTGGCAAGCGCAAGATCCTCAGTTCGACTCCCGGTACCCACATACGAAAAAAGGGCTGGTGATATCGCTCAGCGGTAGGGGTGCCTGCTGGTGCACGAGGTCCTGAGTTCAACCCCCGGTACCCAAAAAAAAAAAAAAAAAAAAGAAACTCCAAATTTGTCTTAAAAAACATTTAAGTAACCCTTAGAATAAAGGTAGATTCTTTCAATTAAAAGAAAGCCACATGGGTGGTGGAATTACAGTTCAGTGGTAGAATGCTTTCTAGCATTTTCAAGGTCCCGGGTTCCATCCCCAGCACTGAGGAAAAAAGCAACAACAAAACAAACAAACAAACAAACAAAAACCCCTTATTATCCGTTACCTATGTATATATATATACATTTTAAATTTAACATAAGTGGGATTATAATTTATTTACTATTTTTCACTCAATCCTCTTTCTTTACTTACCAGTCTGTGTCAATCTATTATTAATATTTTCTCATATCACTACATATTTTAATTTATTCTCATTAACATTTGCATAGCTGCCATTTTATGTTTAAAGTTTTCTTTTGATTTAACTTTATGGTACTTTCAGTATTGCTGCAGGGAACATCCTTGTACATACAGATTTAAACTGTTATTCCCTGGAGAAAGTATTAAAAGTAGTATCTCTTCAACAAAATATGTGAAAATTTCAAGCTTACTTTTGTTGCCAAATTATCTCCAGAAAATTATTCCAATTTATACTCATCAGTATTGCAAACTATCTCATAGTTTCCCATGTTTTCACCATCACTGTGCATTTTTGTTTAATCTTTCTGATCTGAGAGGAAAGATGGTTCTTATTTTGCATTTCTTTCATTGATAGTAAAGTTAAGCCCATTTGTTATTTTCATTATTCTTTTGTATTTCTTCTATGAATTTTCATGATTTTCCTTTATCTGTTAAGAAAATTTCATTAATTTGGAAATATTTTATGTATATATAATCAAGCCAGTTATTCAAATTATCTAAGTTTATCTATTTGTTGATCATTTCATCTACAAAATTCTAGAATAGTTTTCAAAAGTGGTCCATAATCACTGCAGCTTTGTTTAATTTTCATATTTGTAGCAGCTTTGCTTATTGTATTATTGAATACTCTTGGGTAGAAGAAAGTTTAGACTTTCATTATGCTTTTGATAGTTTTCAATCCTTGGCTGTATAATTTCTATTTAAATCATTAAACCTCCTTGTTTCAAAATGTTATCAGTCTTACAGTTTGTCTTTAGAAGTTACAGTTTTTCTAAGGTTTTTGCTCAAATAAATCCTTTTCTTTGTATTTGCTATTTTTCATATATTCTTCTTTTTTCTATCACAGAGATTTCTCAAAAGCTTACTTTCTTCTTTTCTGGATTTCTCTGTTTTCTATCTTCAAACTCCTGTTCTTATCTAGCTCTTTGCTGCACTTCTATAGACCTGCTAAAGTTATTTTTAATTAAAAAATAACAAAGGGAAACATGCAAGTAAAGCAGCAAATAACCTTCACCCGAATTCTTTCCTTAAACTTGAACACGCTTCTGGTACTCATTTTCCTTGTTTTATTTTTTGTCTTCTCAGTCAAGTTATATAAAAGTTTAAACCCACAGATTCATCATATTTACTTTTTCTATCCTCCTTAAAATCTGGACTTCTCACTCACATCACTGTGGAATCTGCTCGAGGAAAATTTACAGTTGCCACAGTCAATGACTCCTGGTCAAGCCTTATATTATTTGATCATTTCTCCACTTAACATCGTTTAACTTTGTTGGAAAATACTTCTTTCCTTCAACTTTTATAAATACTCATCTTTTGGAGCCCTTTGCTATTCATGATTCTTTGGAATGCCCTTTACATACTCAAGTTTGTCTGCATTTGTGGCTGCATCCACCATGTGTGGCTCATCCTGAGTTCTGTATCTTGATATAAAATTCTCTCCTGAACTCCAGACACACAGAATGCTAGACAGTCTTTGTAGATATCCTTAAAAAAGCTGAGAGAACACATGTAAAACTGAATTCATTGTTTTGTCTCTACTATACATAGTACTTGAATGCTTTTGTTATACCTATTCGATTGTAGTTTGTTCCTTTCTACTGTATCAGAGATATTCAAATGGAAGGCTGTGGAATTTTAGGGTCCATAGTTTCTCAGACCCTTAAGGAGATCATCCCTCTAGATAGAAACTCAATTCTGGAATTTTTTGTCTTTCTGATGAATATGAAAGCAGAACAAGAAGATGAAAAACTAATGTCTTGGACCACCAATCCTTTGAGGGCAGAAACTGACTGTTAGTATAGATTGACACTTGGTTGAGTGGTAGGAGAAAAGAGACCAAAATTTGCCATCAATAATCCTAACTCTAGACCATTGGAAACTAAATAAATTCTTCTGCAAAATTGGAATTTTTATGCTAAATTTGAGTGACTATAAGACAAGCAGGTTAAAATAAATAAATATTCATAATTTCTAATCATTTATATAATTTTACTTTATCAAAGAAAAGATTTTATTGGCCATTTAACATGTAGATATGTCAACTTTGTTATTTGGCATGTAAAAATATGTCATGCTTTTTGACCTTAGTGTTTCTGCTTCCTCTTTGAACACTTTTGATTCTTTTATTGAATGCCCTAAAAAGTTCTGCCAGTTTTAAACCCAAGAGGCTGGCACCCCATCTGTTTAACTGGAAACCATCTAATCCAAACACACTTCATGTCTTAGGAGGTATTTCCAATGTTCTGTGGAACCAAAACTTCCACTCTGTGCTGCACATATATTTCTGGATTTGACAATGTGTTGAACACAGTGGAGTAAATGCCCAGATGCCCTTTCCACTACGGAGGCTGGCTAAAGTTTGGCCAAGTCCCAACAATAGAAATCTAGAAAGCAGCAAGTCCCTCACAATGAAAGAAGCTATCTGGAAATCCAAGTTGGTGCAGATTCACAGCATCCCTCTTATACTCTGTGAAGTTAAAGACATTTGATAGGTTCGGACCACATATAATCCAACATGAAGGGTGAGAATAACCCAGGTTTGCCCCAGAACTCTAGTATCTTCAATATGGGAATCATTATCAAAGATGATCCTGTAAATTAATGCAGAGCTGGATTGCCTTTTTAAAATAATTTTACTTGCATTGTATAGTCTCCTTGCTGTATAAAATTTTCTCAGACACTTCTACTTTAAGATTAAAGATACTTTTATATTCATGAATATTTACACAAGCTATCAAAACTTATATGCTTTTCATAGAGGTTATGATTATTATACTAAAATTTTTATTTTTTTTTGTAGATTAACTATGGTATCTGATATTGCTCCATTATTTTTTAGATTGACTATTATGTACCAAGTTATGCTCTGGCTGAAAACTACTTGTTTGATTCTTTTAAGAGCCTGCTACTACGTAATCACTGACTTGCAGCTCAGGGAAAACAGGATAGTGGATAATCATTACCGGTTTCACAAAAATACTACTTTATATTGTTATTATGGAAGCATACGTCTGTCTTATGTTTATTGTTTCTCATCATTACAGTAATCTCCCTTTTGCCAGAGAATAACTGGTTTGTATAAATGAAAAGGGTTTCCAAAAATAATTTCATATTATTCCCACCCTCTATTTTTCTTAATACATTTTCTAGCCTTCCTATTCTTCTATAGACTTCATGAAATTCTGTCACCTTTGGTATTTTAATGCTTGTTTCAGGCAATACCTCACTGAATGCTTTTCCTAAATATTGTCATCTTCAAAATTATTTTTTAATTGTTTTGATTTTTACTCTACATCGCATGTCTGCTTCTCTGTGATTTATTATTTATCTGTGGTCTTCAGTTTTTATACCATTGAATGATACACATCAGATTTCTTGGCAATGATGTAAATATGTTTTCATTTCCCAAGGCATTTATTTTAACAAATTATTGAGATCTGTGACTTTCCAGCTTTGACTGCTTTTGGTTTCTTTCACTCATGTATGATTTGAAGGTCACATTAGTTTAGATAACTTGCCTGACCACCAGAAATTTCCAGATTAGCAGAAATCAGCAGGACGTATAAACACTAATGTGCAGAGAGTTTCCACATTCTCCAGCACAGTGCTCTTGAGAATTTCTGAATGGAGGCATACAAGATGGAGTAAAATAAAATAATCTATGTAGATCTGCCACTAACTCCCCCATATACATACTGCACTGTCAGAAATTTTCTAAAGTATCACAAAGGTTCTACAATTTTTGACTGTGCCTACCATGAGTTATGCTGAGAACCCAAGCTGCTCTTATTTTTATCCTTTTACTTCTGTCCAACTGCTATTGCTCCCAAAGGCCCGTGTGTTAAAGACTTGCTCACCAGAATAACACTATTGGTAGGTGATGCAACCTTTAATGTCACTGGGACATGCCCCTTTAGGTCACTGGGACATGCCCTTGAAGGAGATGGTGGGATTTCATCTTCTTCTTTCTCCTCTCTTTTCATGTTCTAGCCATAAGGTGAATGGTTTTGCTCTATCATATGCTCCCGCCAAGATGTGCTGTCCTTCCCCCACCAGAAGCCTGAAAACAATGACCCTGCTTGATTGTAGACTAATACCTCCAAAACTATAGGCCAAAATAAACCTTTTTTCTTTATAACTTGATTTTATCTCAGGTATTTGCTACAGTAACAGGAAGCCGATTATCACAGCAAATTTCATGGCCCCATCAATCTTTTTTTTTTGTGTGTGGGTACCGGGGGGTCGACCTCAGGACCTCATGCACCAGCAGGCGCCCGTGCCGCTGAGCGATATCACCGGCCCCTTTTTCATATGTGGGTTCCGGGAGTCGAACTCGGGCCCTCGCACTTGCCGGGCAGGCGCTTAAGCCGCTGAGCCATCTCACCGGCCCGGCCCCATCAATCTTAAAAATATAGTTTTTAACCAACTCTGCTAGATTTTATCAATGATGAGAATTAACTTTATTAGATAGCAAATCACCTACATAGTAAAAGAATTAGGAAAAATTAAGCATAAGTACTAAGTCTATTTCTTTCCCCACCCAGCCTTTTCTGTAGCTCACACAGGCAAACACAGCCAATAAAAATCAAGGTATTTCCAAACATATTAGTCATTCATTTATTCATTAATCTGTCAGCAATGGAGTGCCTTTATATGTGAGGACTGTTTATGCATTGGGCACACAGTGATAGATATAAATGAGGGTGGATGAATTGTCTATGTACCCAAATATTTGCTTAAATTATAAAAACTATTACCATCATGATTTGTACTATTTCATCTTATGCATTCTTAGATAAGAAACTAAAATAAACAGTATGAAAATAGTAATCTTGCCTGGAAAGCAAATACAAATTGGGTAGTTTAATAAAACTTCTAAAATATAACTGTATATTAAAAATGAGTTAAAGAATGTAGCATAGCTTTTGATGCACAGAGAGTAGTCAATGAATATATTTTCCACTATATTATTGCTATTAATATAAACCCTACTTTTAAAAATCAAAACACTTTGAAACTGTATTTGGTTATTCATTAATTAAAGGAGTATTTTTTTCTTCTTGCTGAGATATTTTAAAGTCTTTATAACAGGGAAAGGAATCAAGACTTACTGAATTTAATGCCTACTTATTCTACTAAACTTATGTAAGTGTATAATTTCTGCAGGATTTAGAACCGCATAACATAGTTTGAAGCAGCTGACATCTTGACTATTTCAGAAGTTTGGAAGAGTTTTTAACTCACAAGAAAAGATGTAAGATGAATATTCTGGTTTTATGAGTCCCTGAACCCCACATCTCCATTAACTTGTCCCTTCTGTAGCTAATCTATTTTTGTCATAAAAGAAAATTGACTTTTTTATATACTTTCATGGAACCAAGAATAAGTTTTAGGGTGGGGATGACATTTTAAAATTATGTGTTATTGTAATTATTTTATGCAGATATGATTTACTCATTAGTCTATAAACTCAAGGCAGGAACCATTTCTGTTTCTTCATTTGTGTTGTTCTTTAGGTCCTGCATAATTCATGACAGCTGCTAGGTTTTCTATAAATACATACTGAATGCCTGAAATCCACAGGTCTTAGCTCTTGTACCATAAACAGTCAATTCTAAAACTAAGGATTTCTTCAAGTGCCTCTCAATTACTGGGGGATTTACTAGGAAAGATACAGATTTTCTTTTACCAATTTCCATTCTTTTCAATCATAAATCAGTATACCATTCAACAGCATTTCCTGAGCACCTATAATGTATCAGGCACTCCTTTGGGAATGGGGATAGTCAGTGAACAAAAGACAGGGGCCCACCTCTGTGGAATTTAGGATTTGGAGACTGCTGAGTTTTTGGAGATTGATGTTTTAAGGTACCCAGATACAGCAGTGCAGTACTTGTAAGGTCTAAATATCTTTCAGTTGACTTAGTTTAATAAGACATCTTACCCAAAATAAGTGTTTATACATCCCTTAATCATGTACACCCAGCATGACTACTCCTCTCTGAGGTTCCCGTAGCCAATTCCTCGTCCTCCCCCTAGTAAGACCAGGCCCCCATAGAGCAAGCTCCCAACTCTCACGTGCCATCTCAGGACTTGTGGTTTGGAAAACAACCCTATGGTCTAAGCACTTTTTCTGCAGACTTGTTCAGTAGTCTTGCAGACTTGGTTTCCATTTGTTTGCTCTGTGGTACCTTCACTCGGTACCTCAGGCTATTGGCAGGAATAAGCGTCACTTAAAAAGTAATTTAGGAAATAAGTATACTTCCCCTAGGGTTCAAATAAAAGGAAAAGTTGTGGTAAATAGCTAATGTAAGCAAAAGGTGCCTTGGGGGAACCCTAAGAGTCACTTCTTCCAAACCAGCAATAACTTCTGGTGCTATTGGTCCTGCGGCAGCAGCCGTCAACATTGTTTAAAAAAGCTCCCTTATGGTGTTCTCATTAATTAACTGCACTGTTTGTTGATTCTAGATTGATTCAGTTTGCTCTCCGGAGAGTGTTTGTGGAAAGTCACTAATGCCTTGATGTTGAATTGCGTCTTCAGGCCCTAAATTCGCAGGATGGTGGTTTACTGGGACATATAGAAGATGAAGTGAAAAAGAGAATTTGTTAGATAAAAATGATAATCAAAATATTTTAAATTCAGATGTAATATTTGAAGATTTTCCCCACAGAGCTAAAAGAAATTACCTGAAGCAAAGTTTGACTGACAGGCAGGCTTAACAAACACAACAAGACAAATGGCATGCAAAGCAGATAGGGAAGTATTTGTTGCTAATTGCTTGAGAAAGCATTTTAATTAAGTTGTTTGCCAATTAATGCCTCATTTTTAACGTTCCATAAATATTTAAACATGCTTCACAAACTTTTCTTCTTATGGAAACATTTGCAAATGTTACTGTGGAGTTTCTTTGGGAATCTCATAAGAGAAAAATTGTACAATTTAGAAGATTCTGCTTCCTATTTTCAAAAGAAAATTGTCTTTTTTCCCATCTTGGAAGCTATTATAGTTTAAAATGTCCTATATACATAAACATCTTTTCCATATTATCCTATGAAGAGTGAATAAATATAGGCCACATATTGTTCTGGTCCTTTCATGAAAATTGAAAATATTCTGGGGCAGAGAAAATTATAGTATGTTTAATTTAGTCTTCTAGTCAAATGCAAGAATATGATTTCAGATAATTTCTTAATTTTAATAAATAGCACCTGTTAGTATTTCATTCATTATCAATGTAAAACCTCTAACATACTACCTACCCAACTAAAATGAAAGGATACACACAAGCAAAACAGATAGTTTTTATTGTACCAAGTTTGGGCTTAGTTTGTAACACAGCTATCCCTGAACTCAGCCAAAAATATAAAACAGCCCCTCTATTTTCATGTTTACTCTAATTGGAACAATGTACTTATGCTTCCTTTAAATGGTTTTCATGAAACTAAAGAATGAGAATAGAATATGGTTAGATTTTGGCTAGAGCACTAAGAATATTCATTCTTTCATGGGCACATGGTATTTTCTTATCTACTGACCATGTAGTATATCACCAACATCAAAGACCTACTTACCTGGGATGGGAGCCATCAGCACAATTTGTTAACTAATGTATTAGGCAGTGGCAAAGGAAGGATCCCCTACACTGATACCAATCCAGTGAAAATCAGAGGGGAGGAAAAGGAATTTCAAGGGATTTTTTTCTAATAATGAAACATTTGATCCTTTGGGGGCTGTGAGAGTAAGGAGGGCTGAATGAGGGAAGGGTGTGGCAGACATTATAAGCACCCTGAGGAAATCAATATTTGTGCAGGCTCAGAGAAAGTTGTATGCCACCAGGGGGCTCATAAGTAGGGTCTCCAGGGTCTCCCCATTAATAGGTAACTGCCCTAGAGTGAAGCAAGCCAAATTGTACACATTTCAAATAGCAGAGATGAATGGTAACTATAAAGACTATGGTACTATAGGAACTTAGCTATGTAAATAAATGAGATATTTGGTTAAAGTAGTTATGTGACCATGGAAGTCTTTTCTGTTGTTGTTGCTGTCTAGATGAAAATAAAAAGAAAATTGTGAGCCCAGTTTCATAGAGGTTATCATTTGCAGTTATCAACTAAAATCTACCACCTGTGTTTTGGGGTTTGGTGTGGAGGTGATCATATACTGGGAGAAGTAGAGGAGTTACAGGGTCACTTTACCACAGTGTAAGACCTCCCAAAATATCTATTTTCTTTGATGGTAATGTGGCCGCTAATGCATTCTACACTCATCTGAAACCAGGTAAATGGTATCTCCTGTCTTTAGTCTGTTTAGTTTTTAAATTTTAAATATTTTAGTTATTTTAGACTTATGGTTGAACTAGAGTTTAAATAAAAATCAAATTTTCTTGACACTGGGGGGGAAAACAAGAAATAAATGGAAAAGCTTCATACGAGATTAATTTTGTGTCAACTGGCCTGGGCCATGGTATTTCCAGATATCTAGATAAACACTATTTCTAGGTATGTTGACAAGGTTGTTTTTGAAAGAGATTAGCATTTGAAACAGTGGACTCAATAAAATATAACTCACCTCTCGATGCAGCTGGGCATCATTACATCCACTGTGGAACTGGATAGAACAAAAAGGAGAAAAAAGATGAATTCTCTCTCTGCTTGACTGCTAGAGATGGAACTTATATCTTTTGCCCTCAGCACTCCTGGTTTTCGGATCTTCAGACCTAGATGGAATCCTACACCACTGGTTCTCAGGCCTTCGAACAACAACACTGTCTTTTTATGCAGGCAGATAGTGGGACTTCTCAGCTTTCATAATCACATTGTATCTATCTACCGTATTTGTCATCTGTCTGTCTATCTATCTATCAATCGATCTATCTATCTATCGATCTATCTATCTATCTAATCTGTCATCTGTCTGTCTATCTATCTCTATCTACTACTGGTTCTGTTTCTCTGGAGAACATTGACCAACCCAACTCATAATAAATAATGTCTTTTTACATTTAAATGGTGAATGAAGGAAAATTATTAAAATTATTTGAGTCACATTTCTTTTTTTGGCTATGAAGAAATCACTCAGACTGGACTTGCCCTCCTGCTGTAGATAACTAAAAACTGGACAAATACATGTGTAACTTTTCAGATACCGCACACTGTACAGGGCTGTGATCCCTCAGAATGGTTGCCCTAGCTTTCTGCCTGGAGAAAGTTTCCTAACCAGTCTGTAGGGCAGGGAACCCACAGGACACTGGCTGAGTTAGGGAGACAGAGGCCGGAGTTGGGAGGCTCAGGTGACTGAAATCTGTGTGGCAGAAAACCAGGGGTAGGAAGAGTGACAAAAAATTCCAGAGACTCCTGGAGTCTTGGAGTGGATACTGAATACTGATCTGGGCAAATATAAGGTGAACTCCACTTAGTTTGGCCAATGATGATGGGAACTATAAGGAGAATGTTTCCAGAGCTCTCACACGGCACAGAGAAGATGGAGTAGAAAAGAACTGTGGATGGAGAGTCAGGCCTTGAGAGGAGGTGCAGAGATCCAGAACAACCTACAACTCCCTAAAGCAATGGGCTCATAATCATGTACAGTCCAAATAATTTTATCTTCCTTTGTGGTAAGCTAACAGAATCTGAATATTTTGAAATTCCCATTGTGATTTCTCCCCTTAATTCTAATTATTTAGATTTGTTTTAGTTTCCAAATATATGGGTTTGAGGAATATATGTTCACTACTGATTTTCAGTTTCTTCATCTTTTGAGACTCCTTTTGATGTGTAGGACCTGGTCAATTTCTGTAATTATTCCAACTTTCCTTGAAAAAAAGTATTTTTCGGGGGAGTGTAGCAGTGTCTTTGGAATAACATTGGGTAAAACTTGTAATCTAAACTGTTGAAATATACACCTTTCTAAATATTGGCTCTGGCTACAAAATCTAACACTATGATTGTACATTTGCAGATTTTCCTTATTATTTTGGTAGGCTTTTTTTTTCTTCATATATAAGAAACAAGTGTACAATGCATACAAGCTATGGTTGTCATATTTTCTTCACAAATTCTTTTGTTGGAGATCAGAAAATGATACCCCAAAACATGGCACTTTGCCATGCCGAGTACTTTTTATTATTATTTATCAGCATGTAATATTTGTACATATTTATATGGTACAGTATTATAATGTAATAAATGTATGATGATCAAGTCAATGTAAGGAGCATTTCCATGCATTTAAATATTATCATGTCCGTGTATCAGGATCCATCAAACTCTTCTACCTGCTTAAAATGTATAATTAATTGTTAAAGAGTGTAGCTGTCCTACTGAGCCATACAGTATCACAACTACTGCCCACTGCATCAGTTTTCTGTCATGGCAACAAAACACCTGAGATAAACAACTAATAAGAAAAAAATATTTATTTTGGCTCACATAATCAGAAGTTTCAGTCCAGGGGTGGTTGGCCCTGTTCATTGGGCCTTGGAGCCACAGTGCATCACTGCAGGAATGTGTGTAGCAAAGGTCTGTTTACCTCATGGTGGCCAGGAAGTAAAGAGAGGGATAAGAAGGGATGAAGGTCTTAGTATGCCCTTCAAGGGCAGTGGCCTAACTTCCTTCACTTAGGCCCTACTTTTGAAGATTCTATCACTTCCTAAGAGTGTCATTGCGTGGTGACCAAACCTTTAATGCCTGGGTTTTTGGGGGACATTTCAGATTCAAACTGCAGAGCTCACAATGTATTTTGATACTCCTTATCCACTCTCTCACACTGTCTTTCTCCCCATCTCCATTTCAGCATCTAGTGACCTCTTTTGTACTCTCTACTTCTATATAGGCATTTTTAGTTTCCACAAATGATGAGAACATGTAGTACTTGTTTTTCTGTGCCTAACTTATTTCACTTGACATAATGACCTCCAATTTTATCCATGATGTGGCAAACTACAGGATCTCATCCTGTTTATGGATGAATAATATTCCCTCATATACACATATACCGCACTTTAAAAATCCAATCATCCATCAATGGACAAGGTGGTTGATTCCAAGGCTGTTGTGAGTAGTGCAGTAATAAACATGGGCATCTTTTTGGTATTGCTAGTTTCATTTCCTTTAGATATATACCCAGCAGTGGGATTGCTGGATTGATCATATGGTATACATATATATTTTTTTCAGGTTTTTCTGGGAACTTCCACAGGTTTCCTTAACTTACATCCATACTGACAATATATAAGAGTTCTTCTTTCGGCCTGGTGAATACTTTGAACTAAAGGACTTTGAAAGGCCTCAGAACTAGCCTAAGAGCTAAAGACTCTCTTATCTTCTTTTGCTATCTTGTTTCCAAAGAGAGTCATTGAAATCAGAATTCCTCTTTGCCAAGGTGGGTAATAGAAATTAGATTCCCTATTCCCCCAAATAAACTATTAAGCTTAAAAGTATCACTACCGGGCCGGTGAGATGGCTCAGCGGCATAAGCGCCTGCCTGGCAAGCGCGAGGGCCCGAGTTCGACTCCCAGAACCCACATACGAAAAAAGGGCCGGTGATATCGCTCAGCGGCACGGGCGCCTGCTGGTGCACGAGGTCCTGAGGTCGACCCCCGGTACCCACAAAAAAAAAAAAAAAATATCACTACCTTCTCCCCCTACCTTTCTGTGTAAGAGCTGCCAGAAAGAAATTCTGGTTCACCTTGTCTGATAGTAACTGATAAGACCCTTATTCTAAGAGTAGCAAGGAATGCTACACAGGGAGGATGAAAAAGTCTGAACACACATGCCTGTTGGGTTTCCCTCACAGTTGATTGGCATTGGATCATTTCTTTTTTCTGAGCACACTTCGACATGGCTGTCCACTCAACAAATCTAATCATAAAAATAGAAAGTTTTTCCTTGGCCTTTGGGTCATTGTTCTAAAGCCTACTGTGTCACGTAAGAAACTTTGATTAAATACATTTGTTATGTTTTCCTCTTGTCAACCTGTTGTTTGTTATACTGCTAGGAGTGCCATGCTTGACCCTCATGCTGGGTGAGTAAAGGTACCATACCATTCTGCCCCTACAGTTCTTTACCATATGTTAAACTCTATTAGTTCTTATAAACTCATAAGCTTCCTTTTGTGCAGTATTTGCCTTGTGTATCTTATTTGATACTTTCATATCCAAATAGTCCATGTATTGATTCACATTTTATGCATACTGTAACAATTTACAGCTAGATTTGGGTTTCTTTTTTTTATTTCTGAGTTGGTGCTTTTAATGGGTTTTACTCATATCTTTATTCCTTTCCTATTAACTGTAGTTTTTCTTTGCATTCTTTTATCTGTGTCTTTTATTCTTCTTTAAAATAATTATCCGATACCCATGGTCTGATATTGTTCCAGCTTAGTTTTGATCCACACAGTTTTGCACACATTTCTGTCCTACTCTCCAAATTAACTGACTTTCTGTTCCCCAAGTTTCCAGTGGTTTCCTTCCAGTGATGTGGTTCCTAAGGAACCACGGGGGTAATTCCCGTGTACAGATCCTTAACCAAATCTACAAAGTCCCCCAAATAGACAATAGAGTCACAGTGTCTTGGAATTAGCACGTGCACATCTTTGAGGGGCCATTATTCTTCCCACCACACCTACTTTTTTTTTGGTGTGTGTGTGTGTGTGGGTACTGGGGGTCGACCTCAGGACCTCATGCACCAGCAGGCGCCCATGCCACTGAGTGATATCACCGGCCCTTGGATTCCGGGAGTCGAACTCGGGCCTTCGCGCTTGCCAGGCAGGCGCTTACACCGCTGAGCCATCTCACCGGCCCCCCACCACACCTACTTTATAGAAGTCTTTTACAGTCCTCACTCAGACCCACACTTTCCTAAAGAAGAAGACACACTGTTTTTCTTTCTAAGAAGATTCCTCACATGTTTTCTAACTAATCTAGGACTATGTCTCCTATTATAAGCAATTACCACGTTTCCATATCTTTACACCATACTTTTGTGAAACCATCTCATGCTTCAAACCCTACCAGAATGACTTCAAACTTACTCTGTAAGACAAGAATATATGCATTGGAAAAGTGCAGTGGTAGCCCAGGCTTCCAAATGCACGCTGCCTTCTTGTCAGGAGAGTGATTCACTATCCTTCAAGAAGCAGTGCTGTTTGGGGATCAGATAAAGAGTCAGAAAACTACCCCTTTTCCTGTCACTATCTATATTTATTCTATAATAGAAACAGATTGCCAACTTCTATATAATAATCACACAAGAAGTATAAATTACATTTTCTTAATTTTGAAATATGACAAACTAGTAAACTAAAATAAAGGCATGTAACATGATTGTTTATATACTTTTTGTAATATAATTTGATTGTTGTAATCACAAACTGTGCTGTACTTTAGGTGCCAAGAACTTATTCTTCTTATAACTTTAAACTCTTTCACCAACATGTTCCTATTTCCTTCATCTCCTAGTTCCTGATCACCATTCTAGTTTCTCCATCTATAAGTTTGACTGTTTTAGATTCCACATATAAGTGAGATTATTCATTACTTGCCTTTCTGTGCCTGACTGATTCCACTAAGCATAGTGTCCTCCTGGTTCATCCATGTTTTCTCAAACGGCAGGATTTCACAAAAGACATTCCACTGTGTATATATCCTAGGAATCAGGTATTGTAACTGATGCATTTTCATCCTGAGGAAGTACATTCCCCACAAATAGATGGGAGCAGAGCAAGAAAACCCCAGGTAGTGGTATATAGTGGGAATCTGAATGTTTCATCTGCTGGGAGACTAAAAGCAGAAGGGTTGAGGATTTCTGCTTAATTCCAGGTAGTCTTGTAGTCTGTTGACAGTATGAGAGCTAACAGAAGCAAACACAAGTCTACCCCATCAATGCACCAGGGAAAATATGGTGAACTCTAAGAGTAGGTGACCTAGAGGCTGAACATATCTGCCTCTTATGTATAGGGCAGAGAATTGGATTTAACAAATCCTCATGAGAAAGATAATAAAGCCACTGCAAACCTTGCTAATCAATTCCTTATTGGTAAAGATGAGGTTTGTATAGCCATATTTAGTAAGATTAAAAAGGGAAAAATTAAATGCACACACACACAAATAAACCAAATGCAAGAGGCTCAACATAAATTCAAAACAAAGAGAACAGGAAGATTCAGAGGAACAGATTTCTGAAAGTGATTTACTATAGCTCTCAGAAAAAAGAAATCACAAAACTGAAAACTCAGCAGGATACAAAAATATAGATTTTATGAAATGAAAATAGGAACTCATACATAGAGAATAAAGATGAAAGAAAAGAGAATAAAAATGAAAATGATACAGAGGTGATAACAGTATATGGTGAATGTTTAAATTTTAAAATTATTATGGTAAAAGATACATTGCCACTAATTCCCTTCAAAATACTTCTGTTTCAGACACCCTTATCTTATCATCACTGCCACTTTCTGAAGCACTTCTGAAACTCTTCTGGTCTTTATGAGGTATTATCAAAAATATGATGAACGCTGCTACAAGTACCACCCAGTGGAAAGGCAGGCTCATAAAAACATCGTGATACCTCCTCATCCACAATATTCACCAGATCTGGCAGTCTGTGTCTCTTGACTCTTCCATAAAGTCAAAATGACCATGAAGATAAATACTTTGAATCGTTTCATAATATCAAGGTAGCCACCACAGTACAACTAAAGACACTTATGAAAGGCGACTTGCAGAGCTGCTGCAGAAAATTGCAAGAATGTTTGAAGTGAGGGAGAAGGGAGATTAATGGTAATGTGTCTTCCACTATAATTATTTTTTAATTTAAACATTCATTGTATTTTTCAATCACAACTCATATGAGCAAGCTAAGCGTAGATACAACTAAATTAAAAGCAAAGTACAATAAAAAGTATAGTTGACACATTAAAATCTAATCAGTAGTAAGCAGGCTAAGCTTGATTGTCTTTCAGAAAGAAGAATAAAATAACAAAGAAGCATAAAACAAATGAGAGACACAGTGAAGAAACAGAAATTGCAACACAATTTTAAACTGCATCAGGAAGACACCAGAATAATTGCAACCAAAGCAAAAATTCAAATGAATAATTTCAGAAAATTTTCATAAGCTCATTAAAGAACCACTAATACATGTTTTTAAAGTGCACAACAGGTTCTTTGCCTAAAATCAATCAGATATTAATTAATGATACCTTTTAGTAACTTTCTTAAAATTACAAGCATAAAGAAGAAATTCAGACTTGAGAGACAAGCCACCCATCTTCAAAGGAAGAAAAGCTTTTATTAATTTTGCAACTTAGAAACTGCCTAATTGATCAAAACAGCAAAAAGAAATGCCCTTGTGGTAAGAAGCATAACAAATTCAAAGCCAAAGCAACAGGAACTGAGACCGAATGACACAGGGGTATCAGAAACCTGATCAAGCTTTAGGTCTAACTACCAGTTCACAGGAAAAACAGGACCCAGAAACATGGTAAACATGATGGGGAGGCCATTAGGAAACTTCAGGCCATGAGAAACTCCACCAAGAAACTACCTGAGGGCCGGTGAGATGGCTCAGCGGCTTAAGCGCCTGCCCGGCAGGCGCAAGGTCCCGAGTTCGACTCCCGGAACCCACATACGAAAAAGGGGCCGGTGATATCGCTCAGCGGCACGGGTGCCTGTTGGCGCGCGAGGTCCTGAGGTCGACCCCCTGGTACCCACAAAAAAAAAAAAAAAAAAAAAAAAGAAACTACCTGAGTTTTTGGATGGATTGACGGGGTGGGATGGGGGTAGAGTGAGTGTTAAAGTTACAAGGTGTGATTTTATTTGCATTCTCCATCTTACTAACAAAGTGGTCAATAAAAGGATCTTACCCTGGGGTTTGGAAACTGCATTTTCTAAAGCCACAGAATAACTGAGGAGTCATCTGTCTCTGTGAAGCCTGGAGGGCAGCAGTGTTTCCTCCAGAAGGAATGCAGTTCTGCTGACACTTTGATTTTGGGTCAGTAAGACCTATATTGTACTGCTGACCTGCAGAACAGTAAGATAAAAAATTTGTGTTGTTTTAGGCCACTAAATTTGTGATAGATTGTTACAGCAGGTATAGAAACTACTCACAGGTCTGAGTTAATAAAGAGGCATAAGTCACTTGATGGAGCCTTCAGAGTTTGCTGCCCATTTTTGCTGCCCATTTGAGTTTTCTAGGAACATGCTGATTTGCATGACCATCTTAAAACTCTCCTCTGCCAGCAGCTAGACAGCTGCCCATAATTTCCTTCAGCTGGCTGTTGGCCTGAAGACACAGGAAGACTCAATTAAAGCAGTTTCCCTGCAAGTCACTTCCAGTATTTCATCAGCTTGGATACATACAGGCCTGTTAGAACTCAGTTCATGAGAATTTCCCCTGCTGAGTCAACATTAACCTCCAAATACTCAAGAATCAATTATAACAAATGCTTCCATGAATTTATGGTCTCTGAAATGCACAGCGTACATTTATACTTGTAGGAGCATGTTTGGAATCATTATTAATGGAAATATGCTTCCAAAGTAGGTTTAGTTAATCCTTTCAGTATCCATCAGTCATAAGTGCCACTGATTTTTTTTTTTTAAGACAAAGAAGAGGGTAGAACAACTTGCTTTGCTGGTAGTTTTAGATTCCCAGAAAGCTCTCACTAGCTCGAGGATGTTGAAAACCCTGACATAAGGCTTTATGAAAGACTTTAGTGCAGTTTGAAGTCTACGCAGTCTGCAACTCCAGTGGCTAGGGATGTGAAATTACAGTCCTTGATGCCAACCTAGGTTCAAGGGTCAACATTTTATATATCTTGGTTATATAATCAAAAGAGCAAATGCATTGGATCTTTGAGACATCATTGCACTAAATGTCTTTTTTAGCTTAAATGAAGAGCTAAACTGTTGTGAATTACTTTCTCAGCCTCTATTATCCCAAAGAATCCAAAGAATCAAACACTAGTAAAAAGAAAAGTGCCATAGAGCAGCTTCTAAATGTGTGTGTGGGGGGGATGAAACCTTACATCCTGTATTAAAAGGAAATGTGCAACGACTCATAGGAGCTTGGTTTCGTTAGAAATACCAGCCCTGGCAGTTGCCGTATGCTGTTAAACAATTTATCAGATTGAAAACAACAAACTCCTTAGTCAAGGGAGGAAAAAAGTACATCTGTTACTCTTTTCTATGAATAAGTTGACATGACTAAATTTTTCTAGAACTGCAGATAGCATGATTCAAGCCTATCATTTTCTGGGAAAAAGCAGTCAACTATTTATTAATCATTCATAGTAAGTGATGCTACATCAAAAAGTACCACCAAAACTTGGTACATAAAGAATTTTGCATTGAAGAGATTGGACTTCTAGATCTTACTTACACAAAACAATAAGTACTTTATTCATGAGACATCATGATATTTCATCTATTGAGATTTTTTAAGGGGAAAAATCAATGTACTGAATCATCTAAAAAAGAATAAATACAGAAATTAACTCCTGGCACATCCTTTGTTCCAGGTCGTTATACACTGTATTACAATTACCCCTATAGAATGGCTTCTGAAAGAATTTCTTGCATAATGGCATTTTAGTCATTACTGAAATGTCAACAAACAAGGCAGATTAATGTTTCCACTCCTGAGCTGTCTTGCACTCTGCTTATTAGAATTGTAGTCAGATCTTCATTAGAATGAATGACATCTGATTCCATAAGGCGGTCACAACGGAGGCACCTTCTTGCAATGGTGTTACCCTGCAGATGACAATGTAGGCCATAATGAATGACACTCTGCAATTCGTTACTTCCTGCCTCAAATTGTGGTTAATCTTTCATCCAAAATGTACACATGTGTAGCTTTAAGTGGCCTATCACAGCAAGTACCAGTAATGCTGCAAGCACATGGAGACTGACAGAAGGTAAATTGCTTGTCAGAAGGTCTGTATTTCAATTCACAGCATATTCCAAACACGTCGTGGTGAAAGCATGCCACAACAGCTGCTTTCATTGCTAACTATTTTTGATGTAAATGTCAATAAAGCTCCAGGCCCTTTCATATTTTTGGCCAAGAATGTCCATCTATCCCTATGCAGGCTGGCAGGTGGAGTTCCATTTATCTACTCTTAGGAACATGTCCTATAATAATGATTGTCTCTAGAGGCCGTTTAGAGTGATTGAGAGCAGTGATTGGGACAATCGGCTGCTGAATTTCATTGCTGGAGTGGGTTGACAGGTGACTGCTTTTATACCCTCTCATCTGGTAGAAAAGGAAATAAAACACACACTTCCATCCAGTCCACAGGCAATCACCTCCAGGTTGAAGATCTATACTTACAGTTCACTCCATTCATCGAAAAAAATTGAGAGTCATGGTTATTAAACAGCATTAAGTTCCCTGGTAGGTCTAGGGTTTTTAAAGAGACAGCAATGGCATTTATTTTCTATAGGATTACAGCTGGGAGAATTAAGAAAACAATTTTGAATGGGACTTGAATGCCTTTGAGGACCTTTCTCCTTCCTGGAAATGTCCCTTTTGGGATAGCAGCTGTTCGTGCTATATGTATTAAAAAATAAAAAATAAAACAAAAAAATAAAAACTTCTCTTTTAACTAATGCTCTGAGGATGAAGACTAAAGCGTGACCTTTAGTAGCTAAAAGGTAGCAGAGACATTAAAAATCAATTCAAGAATGCCACTTTTGGGCATATTTGAATTCAAATGTCACTATGTTACAGCAATGACTAAGATTTATTTTTCAGCAGAGTGAAACTTCATATTCTTTTATTAAAAACATTTATTGAGCATATGCTATAGGTAACATTTGATACACTAGGGTTAAGGATACCACCTAGAATTAGACAAATACCCACAAAGACACAGCCTTTTAGAACAATCTAGGATAAGGAAAGTTTTAGTATAATTTGTATTTATATTTTATAGCATTTGTTTGATTCTATTCTTGTGTTATACATAATATAGTATTACAAACAAAATTTATAATAGGAGTCTGTGTGCACTTTTTCCCTACTGATATGAGTATGAAACCTAAAAGTCTGGGTATAATATTCTCAAGAAAGATATGTGGACTTTGGAGTTAGGCTGATGAATTTTCAGTTCAGTCCCATTTATTAGCCTATTAGACTTGTGAGGATTAAATAACTTTATTTAAACTTTATCAGCCTTATTCTCTTCACATATTAACTAATAATAGTTAACAAGTGTTGAGCATTTACTGTGCATCGGATACTTCAGTTATACTATTTAATTCTTATAAAAGTCCTTAGAATTGAGTGCTATGATCATCCCATCTTACTGAGGACAAAATAACTTGGCTAGTAAGTGGAGCCATGAAGTGTATTTCTAGAAACTGTATTTTAAATTACTGCTCTAAATTACTATGATGGCTCAGATTAATTTTCAACTTGATTGGCTTGGACGCTGCCTAGATTAGGAAAGCACACTTCTGAATGAGTATGGATGGGTCACATAGGTGTGACCTTGAGGTCTGTATCTGGTTCCTGACCCCTTTCACTCTGGTACTATTCCCTGGCTGTGCTTCCCAGCCACCACAAAGTGAGCAGCTTTGTTCTCTCATGCCCTTCTACCATGAGGTTCCCACTTTGAAACCAGTTGACCAAGGAATGAATCTACTGAAAACCATGAACCAAATTATATCTTCCTTCAAATTGTGCTTTTCAGGTGTTGTGTCCAATGGGAAAGCTGACCAATAATACAATTACCTTTAGCTTAATAATAATATCTCAAATATTATGTAGTGGGAGTTTGGTGATTCCACTCCCAACCAGTGTCCTCAGAATGGAAAACATCATGAAATAATGTTACCCTGACCTGAGAGACAACCCCAATGACCCAAGGCAGTTCCATGAGCAGCTATGTGGTTGGACTCACTTCGCTGAAGAGGTCTGGTGTCCAGGGCTCTTTGACTTTTTACAAGATAAAAAGTGTCAAATTCATTTAATATATAATCACCAAATCTAGCTGTACATGATATGCAATGCATACAATTTTCAAAATAACAAGAAATATTTGAAAATTAATAGAGAAAGTTCTATCAAATAAATTTTAACCCCAAAGGGAGATCATATTAACACTGATTCAAGTTCAGTGGTTTTTAGACAGTGCATGGCCTTCTCTAACTAAAACTTCAAGGGTTTTTGTGGCCTTACTTTTATATTTTTACTACTTGTATGTGTATCAATCAAAAAATCGTGTAGTGCTTTTTAGTTTAAAAATTCTGCATAAATAAGCTGGGCATTGGAGCATGCTTCTCTAACCTACTCAGGCTGCTAAGGCAGGAGGAACATTTGAGTTCAAGAGGTTAAGGCCAGCCTGGGCAGCATAACAAGTAATTGTTCCCAAAAAATATTTTTGATGTAAATAATAGTATATTGTTTCATTCTTTTTTTCCTCTCTCTTCGTTTATTTAACACAGTTCTCAAAATATTTGAGTGAATTTGAGCCTCCTTTGTTAAGCAAAGGACCTGAAAATAATATTTAAAAAATGAACAGGCAGTCTTTGGTTCATCCATGACACAGGTGTACTGTTCTCTTCTCTTATCCTATACTTTGAAGCAGCCACTTTTTTTTTTAATGGTCTAAAAGCTAGAAGAACAAGAGTACATTTGTGGTGGAACCTATTGTCATTTGCTGATAACTAGTTGAAATACCATTAGCCCCTTTTAATAGCCTTAAGAAACAGCCTTAAGGCATACACAATGTACAACTATATTCTTATTCTCTGCTAATATAGATTACATAAAGACTGACAAATCCACATTTATATAAGCATTAAGCATTTGCTGTATTGAAAAATTTAGTTCCAGTACTAGCAGCATAGAATTACAGAGCGTATTTTTAACACTTAGTTGCAGGTATATTAAATATGTGGTATGTTTCATGGACTGGAGGAAAATGGATATTTTTGCCTTTGAATTTACTGATAAATCTGAATAGTTCTGCTAAGCATCAATGTTAGAAAAATAAAAACCAAACTGTTTATTGTTGTTTTTTATCATTTGGTAGCATTGTACACACAGGCTTGGATCTTTGGATTTCCCTAGATTCAGTAGAAAAACCTTTTAAACGAAGTTTTGTACAATAGAAACTTTTCAGCAGTCAAAATTTAGACTGGGGCCGGTGAGATAGCTCAGCGGCATAAGTGCCTGCCCGGCAAGCACAAGGTCCTGAGGTGGACTCCTGGTACCCACATAAAAAAAAAAAAATTTATACTGTAAAAAAATACACGCCAGGGCCGGTGAGATGGCTCAGAGGCTTAAGCGCCTGCCCGGCAAGCGCGAGGGCCCGAGTTCGACTCCCGGAACCCACATACGAAAAAGGGGCCGGTGATATCGCTCAGCGGCACGGGCGCCTTCTGGCGCGCGAGGTCGACCCCCCAGTACCCACAAAAAAAAAAAAAAAATACACGCCAAACATACTTTTCCGAAAACACTTAACTTTGAACAAAGCACCAAACTACACAAATATGGAATGAAAACAGCGTTTCAACTTCACCAAAAGTAATCATCATAAAAGGTGTAAAAGTCACCTAACTTCACTAGGCACTGTTCACTTTTTAAACAGACAACAAAAATATTGTCCACAAACCATATCCCAGCTGTATCGCAGGTTTCAGAAAGTCTTCATCTTCATGCTTTAGTAGTGACCAGGTGAGTAGGACTGAGATCTGGAGAGTGATCTATATCCTCCACAACTGTAGCAAGGAGAAGGTGACCACCTTCTGTAAATCTTATCCCTGTCTTTAGCAGCTCTCCATCCACCTCCTCCTCCACCACCTCCTGGCTATGATCTGCTGCAGTAGTCCCTATCATCATAGCTACTGTCACATCCTCTGTCATAGTAATCCGACCGGGTGACTTGCCATAGGTAGGTCTCCCCATGTAAATTTCTGGTGTTAGGGTATGTGGTCTTTTCCTTACGGAGAAATCAACTCTGATCCTACATCCATCAAGTTCCATTCCATTGGCAGGTTCTTTAGCTTCTTAGCATCATCTCCATTTTCAAAATACACAAAGGTAAATCCTCTTGAAGGCCTAGACTGCTGGTCATATACAATAGACACATCCGCAATTGGGCCATATTTAGAGAACGCTTTTCTTGAATCTCTTTCTGTGGTGTTCAAGCTCAACCCAAACACTCCAAGACAACAGTTTGGGTCAGGATTTGTCGATTCCCAACACGATGCCTTCGCAGAGACGTGGGAGGATGGCTGTGACCGTGGCATCTGTGATAACCGCGACTGTAAGAACTGCTTTGGGAACGTCTGTGAGAACGAGACCGAGCTCGTGACCTTGTATAATGCCTTTGAGAGCTTCTTCCAGATCTAAGCCTACGTACAGATCTGGACCTGGGATCTGGAAAGCCTGGAATCTTCCGAGGAGAGAGACCTTGCGGGGTATGCCTTGCAGATTTTCCCTATCCGTGAGCACTTCCACTTCTGGAAACAGAACGGAATTCCCGCTCTTCTCTGTCGCTCGTGACTCCGGGGTGACGTCGCCTTTCACCGGGCTTCAATCAAAGCTGCCAAGCTCTCCTGCCTTCTTTATAGATGCTTCGCTGCAGCCTAGCAGGATGCTCTGGTCGCTGAGTCTCTCAGAGCCATAGAGCCTCATTCTAATTCTCGATTTCTTTTGCTACTCGTAATCTTATTTTTTCATTCATCTTCCTATTTTTAATTGGCAAATAAAAGTTGCCCATATTTAGGGTGTACGATATGTTCTGATGTATACATTATAGGACTGCTAAATCAAGCTAATTAACATATGCTTACCATTTTCTTCTGGTGAGAACACTTGAATTTAGTCTGAGCAATTTTTAAGTATTTAATACATTGTTATTGACTATAGTCACCCAGTTGTAGATCTCATGTTTCAACTTATTCCTTCTAACCGAAATGTTGTATTGTGGGAACAAAAATCACAGTACTTTTCCTCATCCATCATAAGGTTCAAGGATAACACTCAAATAATAAAAGACAGGTTAATAAGAGGAAAACACGAACATTTATTTAATGAAAGTTTTGCACACTACAGGAGCCTTTGGGACAACAATGCAAAGATCCAGAAAAAGCTATTTTTATGTTTAAATTCCATGAAGAATGGACAATTATGTAGAAATATAATTGGACAAAAGTGGATGACCTAGTGGTAATAGAAGCAAAACCAGCAAGCCTATCTGTTCGGATTCTTGTTGGCTCTTCTCTGAAGGAGTCTTTCCTCCTGGGACAGGATACCTCTGGAATGAAGTTCTTCATGAGAGAAGGAAGAAGAAAGCAACCTTTCTAGATTTTATGGCTTGCTTTGAAGAAGAAGGGTTCTAGTTATTCTGGCCCACCTTAGGGAAGAATAATTCTGGTTTCTATGACCAAGTTCAGGGAGAGAAAAAGGGACTAGAAATAAGAGGGCCAGAGAAAGCCTTTCCTTGTTAGGCCTTCCAATTTTCTGTTCAAAGTATTCAACCTTCCAAAGCACTATACCTTAGGCTTCATGTTTTGAGGCCCAAATGTATCCTTTGATTAATGTCTCCCAATCCCTTTACAGTCTAGCCCCTGGCCACAACCATTCTACTCTCTGCTTCTATGAATTTTACTTTTTAAAATTCCACATGTTGGTGAGATCATTAGTGTTTTTCTTTCTGAGTCCTTCAAGTTCATCCATGTTTTCCCAAGTGACAAGATTTCCTTTTTTTTATGACTGAATAGTATTACATTTTTGTGCGTATACTACATTTTCTTCATCTGTTAACGGATGCTTAGGTTGCTTTTGTACCTTGACTCTTATAAATAATACTTCATTGAACATTGAATTACAGATATTTCTTCATCAAACTGATTTCGTATCCTTTGCATATAGTAGCAGAATGGCTGGAGCTGTGACAGTTCTCTGTTCAACTTTTTTGTTGTCCAGTGTTTATTTGGTGATTTAGTGGGTAAGACACATGGGTAGTTGGTTACATTGTTTATATATCAATCAGTCTTTTTACATTATATAGGAATATGTGCTGCTGATACACATAACACAAAATAAGATCTTTTATAACAGTTATACACAAGACATTCAATGTTGGGTTCATACATTGGATCCCAGGATGACTGACAAGGGGAAAAAGTTGTTCTAGGTATGCTTTATGAAGGAACCAGAGGTACATAACACGCAGTAAATGCACATCTGATTTGAAGATTGAGCATATGCAACATTGGTAACTTGGTGAAACATTGCAGCATTGGTGCTTCAGAAATGTTGGAACAATTTTGCACTAACTGTTTTAGGACTGACCAAGTTAAATACCATCTAGTATATAACTGTAGGGCTTTATGAACCATTCCTATTTCCAGCTTTAGGAAATTGATGTTTCTCCTAGGCCACCTTAGTATTCCTTCTTTAATCACAGATCAGATAATAAAGGATGATATGCACAACCTCCAACTAAAATCCCGCTACAGACAAAAATCACAGCTCTTTCTAGATCTCCCATAGTGTACCTGAACTCTTGTTCAAATGGGCCTCTTCCTCAGAAGTCAGTCATCTTTAAAACATATGAGATTTCATTTTGTCCCAAATGCAAAGAACAGTAAGGAAGACATTATACTTTATTCCACAGAGATTTTAATCATGGTGGAAATCGAATGTACCTGCATAAGATTCCTCATTATATACTTACATCCAAATCTGACACAGATAACCAATGGCCCAGGATGTGTAACTTTTAAGTTTAGTCACCTCATAAGCATTGTCAACCATCTGTTGGTGAACTCCTTTCCACTGTTCCTCACTTGCCAAAATCTGAGTGTGGATTCTTTACGGAGACACCAGTAGCACTCACTCCGCTCCATACAGGCACACTAGAATCTTAAAGCTCCCCAAGGACCCACCCATGACAGTTAAATGGATGAACTCCCACCTTTTCCCCATCAGGTAATGGAACTAGGCTGAATCCAGATTGAAACCATTTCTAGTAGCACAGTTGTTGGGAAAGCCACTTACCATCCAAACCATGTAAATCAAAATATCCATCCACTGGATTGCAAATAACAAGCACCTTGCAGTTTGGATTGTAATGTACAATATTAGGAATGATGAATTTAAGGAAGTATACATTATGTTCAACCAAATTAAGATGTCTTTCTCTCTTTTGGTGGCAGGCTTCAGCTGTGATAATAACCACTTTGGAGTCTGCAGTCACACTGTAGTCTTTTCCAGAGACAAAGTTGGTGCTCCAAGGAAAGGTTTGTCATGTTGAAGAACTCATTTCTCCCTTCAGTTTGTGTTCCATGACATCAACAAGAACAATTTCATCTGCTAAGTCCTTCGTTAAGATGCTGATGGCACAGACCATACCAATAAGATTAACTCCCTCCCACAAAACCATAATCTCATTCTTTGGGATCTAGTCTTCCTTTGCAAGATTATGAATCAGTTGGTCCTTGAAAGTCGTATTACAGGACTTGGAATCAAAAGGAATCAGTGCATATTAAGCCAGTGTGTCACAAAGGGATAAGTTTAATTTTTTGAGAAAGCTCCATACTGTTTTCCAGACTGATTGCACATTCTCATCAACAGTGTATTAAGTGTTCCCTTTTCTTCACATCCTTGCCAATACTTATGTTTTGTTGAAAGTAATAATCTTAACAGTCATGAGGTTATATCTCATTATGGTTTTAATGATTAGTGATGTTGTGCATTTTTTCATATAACTGCTGACCATTTGTTCGTTTTCTTTTGAGAAATGTCTATTCAGGTACTTGTCCATTTTTAAAATCCAGTTATTTTAAACTGCCGCTATTAAGTTGCTTAAATTCTTTGTAGGCTTTGGATATTAACCCTTTACCAGAGAGGTTATTTCACTTAGGATTATGGTTTCAAGGTTTGTCACATTGTAGCATTTGTAAATATTCTATTTACTTTTGTTGCAAGATAGTATTGCATTCTGTGGATGTATCACATTTTATATATCCATTCATATATCAGTTTGAATTGTTTTCACCTTCTGTCTATTATGAATACTGCTATTATTGGCATTCATGCACCATCTTTAGAGTAGACATTGTATTTTCTTTTCTCTTGAGTATATACTGCTTAGATGTGTGGTAACTCTGTGGTTAACCACTGGAGGAGTTGCCAAGCTGTTTTCCAGCTATTTTCCAGTACTATTTTATATCCCCACCAGCAGTGTATGAAGGTTACAATGTATACAAGGTCCTTATGAGATATATGATGCAAGTTTTTCTAATTATGTTGCTTATCTTTATACTTGCTTGATAGTGTGGTCTTCAAAGACAAAAAGTTTTGTTTCTTTTTTAATTTTGATTTCAAAATTATCTTTCTTGATTGCTGTTTACACTTTTAATACCATATCTACAAAAAACTGTCAATCCAAGATCACAAAAATGTATTCCCATGTTTTCTTCTGACAAAATTGTAGTTTTAGCTCTTACTTGTAAAAACTTGATCCATTATTAGTTAATTTCTGTATATGCTGTGAGACAGGAGTCTATTTTCATTATTTTACATGTGAATATACACGCATTCCTTCATCACTGGTTGAAAAGACTATTCTTTACTCATTTAATTGTCTTAACACTCCTGTCAAAAATTAACTTGTTAACAATGTCAAATATTTCTGGACTTTTCATTCTATTCCTTTGGTTTATATATCTTATCCTTATGTCTGTACATATTGTCTTGACTACAGGTTTGTAGTAAATTTTGAAATTAGAAAGTGTGAGTCCATCAGTTTTATTCTTTTTAAAAACTCTTACACCTATTCTGGGTTCCTTACATGTGCACGTACATTTTAGGTTCTTTTATTAATTTCTCCAAAGAAGGCAGTTGGGATTTTGGTGAAGATTATGTTAAATCTGTGGTTCAATGTGACTAATATTTGCATTGAACAATATTATAGTTTCTAATGTATGAGTATGGGAGTGTCTTTCATTTATTTGTCTTCTGTTTCTTTCCTCAATGCTCTATAGTTTTCAGAGTATAAGTTTTACATTACTAGTTAAATTTCTTAAGTATTCTTTGTTGTGTTATTACAAATGGGATTGCATTCTCAATTTCACCTTTATTGTCACTTCATAGAATTATATCTTTTATAACTTTTACTTGTAACTTTTAAAATGTTTTATTTCTAACTTTTAAAATATTGTTCTTGTGCCCCAAAAACTCACTAGATTTATTAGTTCTAATACATGTTAGTGTATTACTTAGGTTTTTTAAAATATATAAAATCACGTCAGTTTCAAATAACAATAGTTTTATTTATTTTCCAATTTGGATATCTTTTACTTCTATTTTCACTGTACTATCTAGAATGTTCAGCACAGTATTGAATGGGAGTCAAAAGAGAGGATATCTTTTCTTTGTTTCTGAACTAAAGGAGAAATCATTCCATCATCGAGTATGATGTTAGCTATAATTTTCATAGATGCTTTATGTTAAGTTGAGACCTTCCTTCTATTTCTATTCTGTATCTTGTTTCTACTTTGGAAGATGTTGAATTTTAAAAACCAAGTCTTTTTCTTTGCTTATGTGGCTTGTGTCCTTTAGTACATCACTTGATTTCATTAAAACAATATCTTATGGTGCTGGCCAAGAACTCCTGACTTTAAAGAGTTAGTAAAGAAACAAATAATCTGCATTTAATTATTCAAAAAGATTATATATTATTTTATATAAATTACATATAATCTATCTATTGTATAAAGTCAGTATTACCATTACTGAGACACAATATCTGACACCCACGATTTAAAGGAGGAAAGGTTGAATTTAGCTCAAGCTTTCAGTCCATACCTCAAAGGCAGACACTTCATGGTGAAAGGCAGCAGGGAAGTAAAGCCAGCAAAGAGTGAAAGGGGGAAGGGATTAGACAGAGACCCCAAGGCCAGCCCTCTATGACTCAAACAGACAAACCTAGAAGTAGGCTTCACCAATCCCTTGGGTGGACCCCAAAGGTAACCAAGTTGAAACTATGCCCCAACCTCTTTCTATATATGCATATCTTTTTCATTTATATGAAACAGATGATGACAAGATAATGGCATTGTTAACAGAAATTCAAACAGGAATAATTCTGTAAGTATGGAAAAAAGAAAATTCATGGGATCATAATTAGTGATACTGTATAAGTAAGTAGAGAAAAGAATTACACAAGATTCTCTGCCTGAGATCTCCTTCACAGCTTTCTGGCTTTATTAATTATTTACTTGGTTAGTGTTTGCTATAGGTTGAACATGGTTTTATCCTCTGTAAAACTCATGTCAAAATTTAATGCCTGTTATGAAATACTGAGGTGAGACTTTTAAGAGGTGATTAAGCCTCTGCCCTCATAAATGGGTTAATTCATTTAAACAATTTATAATTGAATGAGTTAATGAGTTAATGAGTAATCTTGAGAATGGATTAGTATGAAAGCCATTTGGTCTAGTCTATCATGCTCCCTGTATAAGTCACCTTTCCCATTGCTGAGACACAATACCTGACACATACAATTTAAAGTAGGAAAAGTTTAATTTGGTCCATGGTTTCAGAAAATTCAGTCCATGGTGGTTTGGCTCAAAGATGGAAACCTCCTGGTGGAAGGTGTGGTGGAGCAAAACCGCTTAGTTCATGGTGACCAGGAAGCAGAGCAGGGGGTTAGCACTAGACAGGAAGGGCCAGTTTGTACAGGTGATTATACACTTCATCAGCAAACATACAAATATTATTGATTATAATAATCGTTACAGAGGCCCCATTCTGATCACAAAGAGATGAAAGCAACAAATGCAGTCCTTGCCCTAGAAATCCAGAATGAATGAAAGAGGACATATAGAGAAAAGCAAATAATGTAAGTATGAATATAAATCATACTTTAAAATGAATAAAGTTTACTTTTAAAAATCATACTTTTAAATATATAGACAACAAAACAGAACAAAATGGGCAGGAATTGAAGACTTTTCTCAGCTTTTTTAAAATTTCCAATTCTCATCCACTGTTTAGCTCAAATTCCATGTTCTAATTTTGGGGAAATTCCGTTAGAGTAAAAGGAACTACTATGTTGGTTGTTTTCTATACTCCTAGCCCAAAGAAATGGAGTATAGAAGGAAATGGATTTTAGGAATTCACTACAAGAGTGTGGGATCAGTAAAGTCTCTTGCTTTATTCCTAAAGGTTGAGTATGTCTGTAGAGGAATAAGGTAGAATAGCCAGCTATTGAGAACTGCTTCTGTTTGTACTTTGTAGCTCAGTTCACCTTTCAAGGGAGTTGAGGCCTCCTATGAACTCTTCCACGGCATTATTCAAAATGTCCACTCCTCCTCTTAACTTTTGTTGCTTTTCTTATCTCCATAGAATGATGATATCTGGAGTTTCTAATTATCTTTCTTAGTGTAGTAATAAGTGAGAACTACATTTGAATGAGATCTTACAGTGAGTAAATTCACTCTGTGAATTTAACCTGCTCAGTCCTGTGAGATAATTAATCCTTCCAATTTAGTTGTGTATCATTTCATGTCACATGTTTATTTAAATGACCCTTTGGGTAAGGTGAAAACTTTGAATCTATAAAAAAATACAATGTTAGTATAAAAGTCAACCAAACCTTCCTTAGCTAATAATGTGTGGTGTTCATTAAAGTACAAGAGCTGGCTAATAACACAAATACTGGGTCTGTTATTGGTTGGCTTGAAAGACTAGAGTATATTCTGCTCCTCCAAGTTATAACACAACTGTCATTCAGAGGGCCCTTTTTTCCAGCACAGGACAGTGGGAAGGACTTCACACCATTTCGAGCCCTTCTGCTGTTTGTCATGCGCTTTTGAATTATTTTGATATATGACGTTTAATTTTCAAATATTTGGGAGTTCTGTATGTGTCTTATTACCATTGATCTTTGATCCTGAATGTTGAAGTCCCAAAAGATCAAAATCCCTAAATCAAATATCTCAATATCATAGGCATAAAATATTAAAATCCTAAATGTTGAAATTCTAAAAACTGTCGATTGCCCAAGGCAATCACTAAGGTTGTTCAGGTCTTCCATATCCATCACTGACTTTTTTATCCTACTTATTCTATCAATTACGGAGAGAAGGGTACTAAAATCTCCAATTATGATTAGTGACTTCGTATTTTTCCAGTTTGTTTTATATATTTTGAAGCTGTACAGTTAGTACAATGTAAACTCTAGATCATTTGCCTCCTGGTTGAATTATTCCCTGTTGTGACATTTTCCTCCTTATCTCTGGTAATTTCCTTTATTTCAAAGTCTACTTTACTGTATGTCATAACCATGGCAACTGTTATCGTCTAAGTTTGCATGGTATATTTCCATCTGCTTTTTTGTATTATGTGTTTCCATATTTAAATTGTGCTTCCTTTAAATAATATATAGGGTACTTTTTTTTTGGTGGGTACTGGGGGTCGAACTCAGGACCTCACGCTTGCCAGGCAGGTGCTTATGCCGCTGAGCCATCTCACCGGCCTTAGGGTACATTTTAAATGAGAGAATTTTTGGCATGCAAACTTATATCCTAATATTGTTAAAAAATAGTATATATTAGTATTTATTATAATAAATAACAGTGGCATTACTTTTTGGTTTTCATCTGTCTTTTAACTGGGCTACTTAATGCACTTTTACTAATTAATTTACGTGTATTATCAACACAGTGTAAGTCTCACTTTGGTGGACTTATAAATGTGTCCAAATTATGAATACTCGCCCAGAATGGAACTCATTCTTAAATTGGGGACTTACTGTATATTGGAGTTAAGTCTATTATTTAGTACTTATTTTTCTTATTTGTTCTTTATTCCTACTGTCTTTCCATTGAATAATTTTTTGGAATTCCTCATCATCTTTTGTAATGTCTTTTATGCTACATCTCTTTGTCCTGTTTAATGGCCGATTTACATCCTTAATTATCATAATCTACCTTCGAATAGCACTTTTTGGGTTGTTCTTATAAATTTTATAAAACACAAAAAATGTTAGTATGTTAATATACTTACTGTGTTCTAATACAATATTTATAATTATGTAATATTATTACATTATGTAATAAACACTATATATATAAACATGTAAGTATTCCATATTACAATAGCATATATAGTACATTTATAAATATATATTGTACAGTTGTGAAATAAACATATTATAGGTTACTTTTATTAGGGTAAGTACATATAAATAAAACAACAAACGTAAAAGTACTGCTTTAGTTAGTAGCCTTTTGGAGAATTTAAAAATATACATAGCAGACTTTATCTAGATTATTCTTTCTGGAGTTAGGGTCAAATTCTCTCAGCTTTAGTTTCTCTGAAATGTCTATTTTATCTTGAGTTTTGAAGGGTATTTTCATGGCTTTTGAATTCTAGGTTGACAATTTTTAAATTTCAACACTTTAAAAATGTTCCATTTTCTCTTGGTCTCCATTGCTTCCAATGAAAAGATAACTGTCATTCATGTTTGTTTGTTTTTTAACATAGCACATCATTTTTCTTTGGATGCTAATAAGATCTTCTCTTTGTCATTGTTTGAGAACTTTGATTTTGACCTATTAGTATGAGGTTTTCTTGTTTAGTCAACTATTTTCATTGAGTTTCCTAAATCAGTGAGTTGAATGTCTTTCACCAGCTTTGGAAAAGACTCATCACATATTATACCTTATATGTCTAGTTTTCTCATTCTGACATTTATTATAGTTTTATGTATATGAAGTTTCACATTTCCTCATATACATATACATTTCTTGATCTTTTCTAGTTTTTATTCTTAAATTCATGTTTTCACATTTTCTTGCTTCACTTTTTTACAACTTCAAAAAATCTTGTATAGCATATTTTGTATAAAAGAATATTAGAGACTGAAGTAAATATATTCACTCCAGAAAAAAAAAAACCCTTCCTTTAAGAGGCCACTTGTTGGATGAATATATTATAGGGGCAATTTGATCTGCAATTAAGCATAGTCTAAGGTTGGCTTCAATCTCAATTTAAAGAGATTTACTATTGGCTTCAAATATTTTGAGGACAGAGTAAGGATTTTACCTTCTGAACTCTAGAGGGATTCTGGAAATCTTGTGTTTTGCCTAAAAAGCTTTGGATGGACTTCTCTTAACTCTTCTTCCCTTCCTTTTTCTCCACAGTTTCTGTGGTTTCTGTTACCCATGGTCAACTGTGGTCTCAAAATATTTAATAAACTATTTCAGAAATAAATAATTCATAAGTTGTAAGTTGTACTGTTTATTCTATTTATATGTTATTGCTGATATAACATGCCTAATTTACAAATCAAACATTATCATAGACATGTTTGATAGGAAGAATGTAGCAAATGTAACATTTAATATTCCTGATTTCATCCAGGCATCCAGGTGTGGGGTGACTTGAAATATATCCCCTGTGGATAAAAAGACACTACATTTGAGATCTCAATAAAGTGGCATCAGAACTACTTGACTCGGGCACATATTTGTTCAACTACAAGTCTAACGTTTTGCTACCCCGCATGCAGATGTTGAAAATTCATCAAAAGTTCTGCTCTTTTCTCTTTATTTCCAACTCTACCACCAATGAGAACAGTAGTAGATATCTTTTCTCCTGTGAAGGTTACACTCTTCTCTGGAATTTAGTTCATTAAGCTCTGTGTTTTCAGTTCTTTGGTACATAAATAAAATCTATGATTTTTCTTATCTTCCAGCTTATTTTTAGATCATAATGTTGCTCATTTATGTTCTTGTTTTTAAGTTCCTTTTGAGAATCTGATGCCAACTTGATTTTCTTCTCTTTGTAAGTGTATTTTTTACTTTCCCTGGCAGACAAGAGTTTTTCTGGATGTTTACCTTTAAAATCCAATAATTTGACTTTGATATCTCAGAACTCATTACTTTAAGGTGATTATTCTAGTTGGTGTTTGTTTTATATTTTAAATATTAGTTTTATTCCATTGTTATTTCTTCTTCTTTAGGAATTCTAAAAGTATATCGTACAAATGTAGGGATTTTTATTATTTATGTCTTTTTTAATCTAATCACTATAGCCATTTTACCTAATTTTAAGCTTCATTTTCATCCTCTTGGTTGTTTTCCTTCCATTAGACAAAATTCTTTATTATACTTTTGGTTAAATATATTCTACCTTGGATGATTTCTAAGCTTTATATCTGAAATAATTTTCCCATTTTCTTTTTATCTTCCTAGTTTAGCAAACTCTTTCACATCTTCATTTTCACCTATTTCTTGCCTAAGCTTTTAAAAATAATCTTTTAATTAATACAAGTAGCCAAGCAAAATGAGTAAAAAAATTAACAGAGCAAAATGATTTAATGACAACAAAAAGACTCACAAAAGAAAAAGACAGCAGTTCCACTATGTGCTAATGACCTGAAGGAAAAAGTTGGTAAGAAACAGCACACAAATGGACCAAAATCTTTCTTCAACCTTAACAGTAAAAATGAAAATTTAAGAATTCTTTTTGAATTAGTAATTTTGATGTATGTATAGCTCTTTTCTTCTGAAGTTTAATTTAGGAAATTCCCAAAGAGGATAATGTATTTTTATACATTTTTCTGATAATTATCCAATGATTTTTGTATATAAAGACATGGGATACAGAAAAAGGCAGTAAGTGTGCTTAAACCCACTTACTACCTACAGTATTAAGCTCTTAATTAGGTCTTTTCTGCCATACTCTGCATAGCAGGGTTAATTTTGGTTCCTATAATCTAAAAGTACTTACTGTCTCAAAGTTCTAGAGGCTGTAAGTCCAAGATTAAGATGTTATTAGGACTCTATTCCTTCTAAAGGTGCTGGGTAAGATCTGCTCCACGAATCTCTCCTAGCTTGTGGTAGTACTTTGACTTGTGCTGTATTACTGTAATCTCCACATGGTATTCTTCCTTGTACTTGCCTTGTCCCACTTTCCCCTTTTTCAAAATAATACTAGTCCTATTGGATTGAGATCCACCTTAATAGCATCATATTAACTTAATAATCTGCAAAAACTTTATTTTCAAATAAAGTCACAAGTCATACCAGGAGTCAAGACTTAAATATCTCTTGGGGTAACACAATTCATCCCATATCACAATAAGCATTCAACAATGCCTGAGATTTTGGGGGTAGGATTTTGGTTCCCCACAAAAGGCAAGCACTTTTAATTCTGAAAAGGACCCCAGATAACATTGTCTGTGTTGCACCACTCCTAGGAGGCTACCAGGATCTCTTAACCTTGATTAATGTAGCTTTCCAAGCCTGACTACTGATGTTTGAAGTTTCCCCCTACATATGTGGAAACTGAAATTTAGGGTACTCTCATTTCCTAGCTGTGTTGAAGGGATGACTGTGGCTGGTTTTTATTTGCTCTTTTTATTGATCTACATGGTTTTGAAAGCTGCTTGGAGAAATTCAGTTTTGCGTATCTACTGTTATGGGAATGAGAAATATTTATAAAAATGCATAATAACATTAATATAAAAATTCCAAAATTCTTTTTAAAATTTATTTTAGTATGAAAATATTGACTAATTGTATCCTATTCAATAAGCTGAGTATTTGTTTTCATATTTTATAGGAGTTGTGCTAAAAAATTATAAAGCATTTGGTGATCAGAGTCCAGTCGCTATGGGTGACCCAAGTAGCCAACTAGACACAACTGATTGGCTTCTAGCTATTCTGATTCATTGAAAACCTAAATGTGTTTATTATTAGTTTCCCCTTTTATTCATATATACAGTGTATTCACAGAAATATGACATAGGATATAATATAACTGTGAATTTACCAATGTATAAGCTCACTAAAATTGATCATTTCTAGGCTATCCCTGAACAGAATATTGGACTACCTAAATTGCAGAGACATCAATGGGATTGTATTCATTTTCCTCATGGCTCTTTTTGATGCCTGGATGAGACTTTCTCTTGGACCAACAGACTCTGACACCTCTTCTGGAATCAATTTCAACTGATGATGAGCTACATCTGGCCTGTGAAATGAAAATAGCAAAACCTTTGATTGAATCCAAGTTAAGTGGATCTACATCATCTGCTCAGTCAACTATTGCCAAGATGAATGATGCTGTGTCAGTGTTCCATAATTTCAGAGGTGGATTTCCTTCTTTAAAAACAAAGTGTTTTCCTCTACAGAAGCAATGAAAGGAAAAAAAGCCTGCTGTGTGTGTAAAAATGCATTTTGGCTTCTCTATATATTTGGAAACAAAAACTCTAAAATAACCTTACTTCAGCCATTTTTATTTTTTTTGGATACATGCCATTCTATCCCTTATCAAGTTGCACAAGGGGGCGCTGTAGTTATGAAAGTTCTGGGGAAGTGAGTCATTTCCTCCTATCTTAGTATCTGAAGAGACCAAAGAAGTAGAAAAATCTGACGAGAAATGAGAGAACCACTAACTTCCAGAAACTACGAGTGTATTCTAGTTTTTTAAACTATTAGCTCAGATTAGAAAATATTCCAGAAGGAACACAAATGGTCACTTGAAACAGAAGGAGAAAGTTGAAGCCCTTGAGGTTTGTACTGCAGATTTGGTATGTCCAATTTCCCACACAGAAGAGCAATAAATTTAGAAAGGGAAATGAACTAAAAATGGATGTTTTCAAAATTCAAAAATCACATAGCTGTGGTGTTGATATTGTTATGGTGGAGGTTGCAGTTCAAACCACAGTGTCTAAAGCCCAGGCCTATCTGATCTACACATGGATAAATGGAGACTTTGATATAAGGGGCTGATAAAGCTTCACAGTAAAAGCATTGTGAGATAACTTAATTGACTGTGTTGTGGTGTCAGGATTACTGGTATAACCCCTATTCCCTAATCTTTGAACAACTGAAGTCATATCAGTATCAACAACTGGGATTTCATCTTATTAAGAAGCTTCTGAACATCAAAAGAAATCACCAACAGAGTGAAAAGACAACCCACAGAGTGGGAAAAAATTTTAGCCAACAGGCCCTCAGACAAAGGACTTCTATCTAGAACATATAAAGAATTAAATCCAAATCCAAAAATGTTGATTCTTTGAAGTATTTCTCATGCAGTTTGGGTTTTGTTCATGAACTCTCTGCCTACCCCTATGTCATCAAGATTTCTACTTACTTTCTCTTCTAGTAGATTTACTGTTTCTGTTTTAATATTTAGATCTTTGATCCATTTTGACTTTAGTTTAATGCATGGTGATAGACATGGGTCTAGTTTTAGTCTTCAGCATGTACACAGCCAGTTTTTCCAGCGTGATTTATTAAAGAACCTATATTTCTCCCAGTGAACATGTTTGGCCCTTTGTCAAAGATAAGGTGGCTGAGTGTGTTTGGACTTGTGTCTGCATCTTGTAATCTGTTCCACTGATCCTCAGGTCCTTGTGTGTGTGTGTGTGTTGCCAATACCATGTTGTTTTTATCACAGTAGCTTTGTAGTATAATTTCAAGTCATGGATTGTGATTCCTCCTGCCTTGCCTTTGTTGCCCAGGATTGCCTTTGCTATTCTAGGTCTCTTCTGTTTCCAAATGAATTTTAGGAATGTTTTCTCTAGTTCTGTGAGGTATGCTAATGGTATTTTGATCAAGATTACATTAAATCTGTATAACAGTTTTGGAAGCATGCCCATTTTCACAATGTTGGTTCCTCCTATCCATGAAAAAGGGATATCTTTCCATTTTCTGATATCCTCTTTGATCTCCTTTTTCAGAATACTGTAATTTTCAGTGTACAGATCTTTTACTACCTTTGTTAGATTGATTCCCTAAGTATTGTCTTTTTTTTTTTTTTTGATACTATGTGAAGGGTGTGGTTTCCTTAATTTTTCTCTCAGTGAGTTTGTTGTTTGTGTACAGGAATGCTATTGATTTTTGAATGTTGACTTTGCATCCAGCTACACTACTGAATTTAGTTATTACATCAACAAGTTTTTTGGTGGAGTTTTTGGGGTCTTCTATGTACAGTATCATGTCATCTGCAAATAACAATAATTTAACTTCTTCCTTTCTTATCCTTATTTTTCTTATTTCTCTCTCTTGTCTAATTGTGCTGGCTAGTGTTTCCAGAACTATATTGAATAGTAGTGGTGATAGTGGACATCTTTGTCTTGTCCCTGAATTTAGAGTGAAAGCTTTCAGTTTTTGCTAATTTAGTATGATGTTGGCTGTTGGTTTGTCATAGATATCTTTTATCATATTGAGGTAAAGACCATCTATTCTGATTTTCTGTAGGGTTTTTATCATGAATGAGTGCTGGACTTTGTCAAAAGCTTTTCCTGCATCTATTGAGATGATCACGTAATTTTTGTCTTTGATTCTGTTGATATGATGTATTACATTTATTAATTTGTGTATACTGAACCATCCCTGTGTTCCTGGGATGAACTGTTGGTCATGGTGTATAATCTTCTTGATTTGTTGCATTCTGTTTTGCTAGTATTTTATTGAGGATTCTTGCATCTATGTTCCTTAGGGAGATTGACCTGTAGTTCTCTATTTTGGTTGGGTCTTTCTCTGATTTTGGTATCAGGGTAGTACTTGCCTCCAGGATTGAGTAAAGGAGAATTGCTTCCCTTTCAATTTCATTAAAGAGTTTGAGGAGTATTGGCATTAAATCTTCCCTAAGTTTCTTGAAGAATTCAGCCATGGATCCATCAGGACCTGAGATTTTCTTTGTTGGTAAGTTTTTAATTATATTTTCAATTTCATTAACTGATATTGGGTTATTCAGAATTTTTATATCTTTTTGATTCAGCTTTGGTAATTCATACGTATCTAGGAATCTGTCCATTTCTTCTGTTTTTTCCATTGTATGTGAGTAAAGTTTTTTGAAGTAGGTATTGATGATCTTCTGAATTTCCACAGGATCTGTAGTGATTTCACCATTTTTATTCTCGTTTCACAAAATTGAGTTTTTTCTTTTCTTTTTGATAAGGTTGGCTAAGGGCTTATAAATTTTATTTATTCTTTCAAAGAACCAACTCTTCCATTTATTAATCCTTTGTATTGTTTTCTTTGTCTCAGTTGCATTAATTTCTGCTCTGATCTTTGTAATTTTCTCCCTTGTATGGACTTTGGGCTTGACTTGCTCTTCTTTTTCTAGAAGCTTGAAGTTCAACATTAGGTTGTTTATTTGGGCTCTTTCTCTTTTCCTCATGTGAGAATTCACTGCTATAAATTTCCCTTAGGACTGCTTTCATTGCATCCCACAGGTTCCAGTATGTTGTATATGCATTTTCATTTAATTGTAGATATTATTGAATTTCCTCTTTAATTTCATCTGTGACCCATTGGTTGTTCAGGAGGGTGTTATTTAATTTCTATGAGTTTATGAAGTTTTTACAGTTTCTTTTGCCATTAATTTCCAATTTTATTGCACTATGGTCAGATAATACACATGGGGTAATTTCAATTCCTTTGCATTTACTTAAGCATATTCTATGGGCTAGTGTATGGTCTATTTTAGAGAACGTCCCATGTTCAACTGAGAAGAATGTATATTATGATGTTGTTGGGTGGAACACTCTGTAAACATGTACTAGTCCATTTGTTCATAGGTTTGGTTCAGTTCTTTTGTTTTTTTTCCTTATGTGGGTACTGGGAGTCGACCTCAGGACCTTGTGCTTGACGGGCAAGTGCTTGTGCGGCTGAGTGATATTACCGGCCATTTTTTTCCTTTATGTGGGTTCCGGGAGTCAAACTCAGGACCTCACGTTTGCCGGGCAGGCACTTATGCCGCTGAGCTATCTCACCGGCCCTTGGTTCATTTCTGATATTTCTTTGCTGATTTTTTGTCCAGTTGATCTATCTCTTTGTGATAATGGGGTATTAAGGTCCCCCATTGCAGTTGTGTTATTGCTTATTTGATTTTTCATGTCTATTAATTACTGTCTTATATAGTTGTGTACTCTATATTTAGTGCATATATATTTATGATTGTTATTTCTTCCTCTTGAAGTTTTCACCTAACAAGTATGTAGTGACCTTCTTTATCCCTTCTGATCATTCTTGGTTTGAAGTTCACATTGTCTGCAAACAGAATATCTACTCCTGCTTTTCTCTGGGTTCCTGTTGCATGGGGTATTGTTTTTCATCCTTTGATTTTCGGTCTATAAATTTCTTTTTGAGTTAAATGTGTTTCTTTTTTTTTTTTTTTGTGGGTACCGAGAGTTGACCTCAGGACCTCATGTGCCAGCAGGCACCCATGCCATTGAGCAATTTCACCAGCCCTTTTTTCGTATGTGAGTTCCAGGAGTCAAACTCAGGACCTTGCACTTGCCAGGCAGGCGCTTATGCCTTATCTCACCGGCCCTTATATGTGTTTCTTGTATACAATATATTGTTGGATCTTGTTTCTTGATCCATTCTGCCAGTCTGTTTCTTTTGATTGGTGAATTGAGGCCATTTACGTTGATGGTTATACATGATATGTATTGGCTTATCCTTGTTGCATTATTTTTCTGTTGTTGGTTCCCTGCTTTCCCCCTCTGTTTAATTGCTTGCTTTGCTTGGTATTTTCTTTCTGTTGTTGTTCTTGGAATTGTGGTCATTTTTATCTCTATCTAGAATATCTTTCAGTACTCTTTGCAGGGTTGATGTGGTTGTCACGAATTTCTTTATTTGTTCTTTGTCATGGAAGTGTCTTATTTCTCCATTAATTTTGAAAGATAGCTTTGCAGGGTACATCAATCTGGGTTGGAAGTTTTTTCTTTGAGGAGTTGAAATACTTCACTCCAAGCTCTTCTTGACTTGAGGGTTTGTGTTGAGAAGTCTGCCGTGATTCTGGTGGGCTTTCCTTTATAGGTGATCTGTTTCTTTTCTCTAACAGCTTTTAATATTCTGTTCTTGTGCTGAATTTCTAGGATCTTGATTATTATATCTCTGGGTGTAGATTTATTTTGGTTATGACTATTTGGAATTCTATATACCTCCTTTATCTGTATGTCAGATTCTGTTCCCATGCTTGGAAAATTTTCTGCTATTACTTCTGCAAATAGTTTCTTTATGTTATTTGTGTTGACTCCTGCTTTTTAATTGACCCCAATCTGTCATATTATTTTTCTTTGCATCATCTTGCAGCTGATGAATTGTTATTTTCTCATCCTTTGTTATTTTTAAGAGATCTTTCCTTTCATGGTCACTAGCCATGATCCTGTCTTCAAAGTCTGAAAGTCTATCTTCAGTTTTGTTCAAGCAGTTTTGCCAGCTTTCAGTGGAAGTTTTAATTTCCTGGATATCTGTTTGAATCTATTTCATGCATTCTATTTCTTTTCTATATTGATCATTCACTGTTACCATCTTCTTCCTATCATCATCTATTTTTTATCTATCTTTACTCTAGATTTGCTGAGCAATTCCTTTATAAATGTTGACATTTCTTTTTTTACCTGAGGGATTATTTCTGATCTGATTTCTTCTATAGCCTCATGGATTTGTTTCTTTACTTTTGTTGCTATCATTTCAGAAATTTCAGGTGTGTGTCTTCCATTTTCCTCTGTCTTCTTTTCTCCTGGACTTGTTCTGGGTGGGCTGGGGGTCTGAGATTTCATTTTGCTTCTGTGTCTTGTCATTTTCTATTTTGAAAAATTTTTTATTTTGATTTCTGTGTTGGTCCTTGCAAGTTTTTGTACTAGGTAACTACATCACTAGTATCAAGGCCTCTCTAGGAAAAGTCTGTTCTTCAGGGATGTCTTCTGTGTATAGGAGGTTCTTGGTTTGTGTCTGTCTCAAGATCCTACCTTCCCAGTTAATTAAGAGTGGGAAGTTGGTATCAGTTTGTCTCAGTCCCCAGTCCTTTGATGTTGGGCTGGGGTGAGATTATTACCCCAGAGCTTCCCAGTCTTGCTATGGAAGGGAGAACAACTGATTACAAATGATATGACATCCTACCTAAAGTGTTATAATTAATTACAACTGATATGACATCCTAGCTAAAGTAGTATAATTAGCAATAACAATAGTATCAAGCACAGTTTAGAAACTGACAAACTGTAGTAATTATTAATTTTGTACCTTGAACCATAGGAGCAAAATCTACAGTTATATATAGAAATGACGTTAAATTAGGAGTTTGTATGCAAAGTGTTTCTCTTTAGTAGAGTAGTTTTACCCTGTGCTAGGAGAAATTTAAGAAGGATCATGTATAAAACAAAGATAACTGAAAAGATAGTAGAAGCAAGGCTGGAGGACAAAGGACGGTCACTCAAGCTTTGGGAAACTAGAGGATAGGGCAGAAAAGAAAGACTGAAGGTGTAAGCAAGGGATTATCTGAACTTGGTCTCTAGGTTTGGAGGATGGGATTAGTTTTCTGTGGCTGGATTTTTCCTCAGCTATTTAGGAAAGAGGAAAAGAAAGTTAAGAAAAAAGAAAAAAAAGTAAGAAAGAAAGATAAAAATAACTAATAAAAAAGAAAAAAAAAAAAAAGAAAAGAAAATGGGCAGCCCTACCTACCTGCTTCTATTCCGTGTGTCTTTGTCCCCAAGCACAACACTGGTTCACCTAACTTACCACCTGTTTGCTCATATTGTTAATGTTGCTTTAGACTTTTCCATCCCCTTAGTCCTGCCTTAGTCCTGCCTGTCCATGGTGTGCAGCCTAGTCAGGGTCCTATGGTGTGGCTGGCTTTTCCCCAGTCACCTGGTCCCATGATGTAGTGGGGAGGGGCCAGTCACCTGGATTCCTCCCTCCAGGCCGTTTGCTGGCTCCTGGATTCTTCCCCTGCTGGATGCCGAGTGGTAATCTAAATTTATGACAGAACTTAGTTTTTACAAGTCATATAGTTTAACAAAGTCAAGATGAAAATCTCTTTAAAAAACATAACCAAACCAAACAGATATATGGAAAAAAATTGCTAAATGTAGCAAAAGATAGATTAAAGGAGAAACAGAAGAGAAGCACAAACAGTAAAACCAGAAGTCAAAACATACACAAATAAAACCAAATGTGCCTATTGTTATAAAAACTGTAAACAAATGTAACTCCTTTTTAAAATACAAAGTTTATAAATTGACTAAAACATATATTAGTGTTAAAATAAAACAAATTCTAAATTTAAATTCAATTCTTCACACCTCAGTGTCTCCTATGTAAAATGAGAGTTAAGAAATAAATCATGAGTATTATACCTTTTTTAGAAGAGAATAATATAAAATGAGAGCTAAACTACTTAAATTGTTTATGATTTTATATTACAGATAATTAAACATACAAAGAATAGTGGCAGAAATATTTTTATTAGTGAAGTGCAGTAGCCTAGTATAGTGCTTTTTAACTCTGCTCCTTGGAGCACTAGTGGCTTTTACAATTTTTTACTCAGAGGCAAATATGCATTTGAAAGACTAAAAGATATTTAAAAAATGGCACATAGCCCAAGATGTTGTATATAAGCAATAAATGCAAACAACAGCTCAAAATAAGCAGAGTCAAACAAAAAAAATTTCTCTGACGTAAGTCTAAGAAAATTGTAGGAGTTATTTGACTGTTGAAAAGCAGTTTTTTCATTTATAAAATGGGGTTAATATTGCTAGCTTATTGTGAGAGTGTGAGTCTAGGAATATCCTCGAAAGCCTCCTGTGTTATAGGCGTGGTCCCCAGCCAAGTGGTCTTTGAAGGCAGTAGAAAAACATTTAACTGGTAGGGACTAGTGGGAGGTTTTATGTCAATGGGGTCATTCCCAAAGGCAGTGTGGGAGCCCAGCCTCTTCCACTTTTTCATTCCAGACCAGAAGGTGAATGAACAGCGGTCTCTGCTGCCTGCTACTTCGCCACAGACACAGGAGCAGCAGGACCAATGGATCACGGACTGACTCTCACACTATCAGCCACAATAGGTTTTTCTCTTTATAATTTGATTATCTCAGTAATTGTCATTCTAATAAATAGCTGACTTTCACAGTTATTTTGTGGATTTCCTGTACTGAATGTAAAGTGCATGGTACCACACAGGTACTGGCTTCCTATCTATGCTCCTATACTGCAAAGATTAAATGACTGCCTGTAAAGGAGGTCAAATTATGAGAAGTTTTGAATCATCCTCCCTCAACCTTTCATTTATGTGCATTATTCCTATATATACTCGAGAAATAATACTGTTCATTTTTCCTAAACTGACAGGAAAGGTTTTGGCAAAGTTAAATCACAAAAGCACATCAATGCCAAGCACAAATGGCTGTTAGATCATCCAGTTTGTGATACTTTGTATCATCTATTGGCAGAGAACATTGGGGATTGATTCTTTGCATATTGGTGCCCAATGCATACAAATTCTCTTTAAAGAGTGTTGTGCCAGTACAGTTCCTGGGTACTCTCTTTTTCAGAACAGTCAAATACAGAAAAAAAAAAATTCTCACTGCATCTGGTATAACTGGTGGGAATAAGTTCACATGTGAATGCAAATGCTGACTCTGAATATCCTTCTACCAAAAAATTAAAAATGTGTGCCATAACACCAAGGGTTGAGATGTGACAAGGACCCCTTAGCCTCTGTCAACAGTAACACCCATTTGTTTACACCCAACAATCTGTATTGTGCAAAGGTATAAAACAGGAGAGACAGACATAAAAGAGAAATTTTACTATTTTTTCTAGAACTTCTTTTTTTACCCCCAAAGAAAATCTCACTGCTTCAAAGAAAAAGATTCCAGCCTTAATATTCATTAATACAGACATTTTGCAGGGAATGGCAGAGTGCAACAAATCATCCTTCACACATTTATGTGCACATGTATATAACTTTCTTTTTGCAGTCCACATCAATAAACGCTAGCAGTATTTTGCTATTTATGCTTTGCTTAAAAAGAGTAAACACAATTTTACAGAACCCTTGTGTGCAAATCTATACATAAATAAAGGGTTATTTAATTTCCATTTGAAGCTCATCTGATTAACATAAATACATTAATAGTATTAAGATTCAAATATAAATAAAATAGGAAATTGAGAGCCCAAGAAAGATCCAGCAATGCAGAAAATGTACAACAGAGAGTTAAAATGATGCTAACAGGTGCATATTGGTGTTTTGATTTGGAAATTTCTTCATGTTATTTATCTGTGAAGCAAGGATCAAAAATATTTCATCATTTTTCAATAAGTTCCTGCTTTGCTCTCTAATTTGCTAATATGATACTCTTTAAATTGAGTATTTATCTATGTGACACTAAACATACAGATGAAAACCAAAACATTCAGTCAATCATTCAGCTATTTGTTAATATGCATTTGGCATCACTTAGAAAAGAGTAATTAAAAATCATAAACTAGAATTTCTATTTTTATTTATACATTTGATAATATTTAAGTATAATCATCATACAAGAAAATCTTCATCTTAGTAATTGTTTTTCTTTTATTTGATATTTTATCCATAAACAACAGCTTTTGTCCTGATGTATTTATTTTTTCTGATTGTTAAATTATTAGCTTTATTTCCCTCTGACTATTGAACACTAATCTAAATATTTCCCATTAGTGTTTCTCTCATTTCAGCTTTCCTAGATAGGAAACATGAACACATTTTTTATACATTGTATGACTCTTTCTTACCTATTTCACTCATTCTTCTATAAAGTCAGTCGAACAGATTTAAATTCCTAAAATAAATATAAATATAGATTAAAAGTATTAGAGAAAAAGGAGAGAGAAATGAGCCAGGTATTTGAGATTAGTGAGTCACTATAATAGGGCACCAAGTTTCCAAGGAGGAGAAGATAACAGTGAATCATTCAAGTCCATCAAGGGCAGTGGTACTCAGTCTGTTGTTTTTCTTTCCTAACACAACCAATAGCTTTGACACTCTGATGAGTAACAGTTCTTTGTTTTTTACAGAAGGATGAATACCCCACACCCCACTTCCTATCCCAACACAGGAAAATTCCTGGTTCAGAGAAGAATCATCCAGACACTCACTTCTTGATGGAATTCCTTCCATGCATTAGTACTGTCCAAGTATTTCTTTGCTTTCTGATTATTTAATTCAATACAGGTATAAAGTTGAAAGAAACTAATACCTGCTATGCATCAAATATTTCCTTTGTGCCAGACCAGCTGAGCATTTTCCAAGTATTGTCTCATTTAATTTCCACTATGTGCTTTTAAGGAATTAGCCCCATTTTATAGATGAAGAAACTAAGGTGTTGAAAATATCAAATGTTTTGGTCAGCTTTTCATTGCTATGACAAAATACCTAAGAAAATAAACTTAAGGAAGGAAAGATTTATTTTGGCTCGTGGTTTCAGAGGTTTTAGTCCATGGTTAGCTGGATCCATTTTTGTGGGCCTGGAGTGAAGGAAAAAATTATGGAGTAACAGTATGGCAGAGGAAAGATGCTCACCTCCTAGCAACCAGGAAGCAGAGAGAGAGAGAGAGTGAGAGAGAAAGAACCAGAGAAGAAGATACAAAAGAAAAGATACAATCTCAAAGGTTATGCTGTGGATTAATCCACTGATGATAAAGCCCTCATGGTCCAATTTAACCTCTGAAAGCCCCACCTTTGAACACAGGAGACTTTGAGGGAAGGTTTTAAGTCTAAACCTTAACATTGAATAATAGGCCCAAGATAATAAGCTAGGAGTTGTTAACATGGCAAAACTGGTGCACAACACTTAAGTGGCTGGATATGTTTAGGACTCTGCTATGTCTAAGAATCTTCTGGGCTTCCACTGCAGGGATTTTGACTCTATGGGGTAAGATAGGGCCTTTGAATCTGCATTTTACTGCATCTCTGGTGATTCTTGTGAGAGGTGCAAGTGGAGCCAATATTCAAAATGTATTGACTCCCAAGTACTTACTCTTTCTCACTCTGGAGAGATAGCTTTTCATCCAGAGGGATCCATGGTCCTATTGGATTTCCTAAGGCAGATAACAGAAAAACAACCACATAGCATCATGTCTGTTTTTCAACTCACTAAAGTTTCAAAGATTATTTTGACAAAATTAGTAGCTGCTCCTTGTGGAACACTCTTAAGTGCAATATTCTCAGGTCATTCTATTATGTCCTCAAACAACCTGTTAGGTATTATTAGTGTCTCTACTCATATTAGGAAACTAGTGAAGAACTGGAATTTGAAAAATAGTTTAGTTTGGAGGCTGTGCTTTAATATGAGTCAATGATACCATTTCTTGAAGCTATTTGGCTGAAAAAAAAGAGACAGTCAGGGCATCCTGGAACTGGTAAGATGTGCTTTGACATACACTTAGCAATAGAGTGAAAGCTACCAGAATGGGCCACTGGACATTTGGCCAGATGGTTGTTCAGAAGGTGCTTCAGAACTGAGTTCAAGAGGAAAAAGGGGGAAATAGTTCAGCAGCCTTTAGAATATTGGAAATACCAAAACTCTTCTCTCACTTATTTGCAAACTTTGTGAGAAGTTATGGGTCAGATACTATTTCACAATGTCTAACGCAAAGATTATTCTTTTATAAGGTGAAATAAACACTTAAGTCTTTACCAAGCTTGATTAAACCAAGAAAGAAAATTTTCCCTTAAGCAAAATTAATGTAGTGCACTTTATTAAGGTTTTAATTTTCATTAAAACCTTGAAGAGGAATATATTACATCATTATGTGAGTTACCAAACTATAATCTTACATCAACTTGGCTAAATTTTTGCTTCAGATTTCTACTTTCCTTTAGTTATATTCATGTCTTCATTCTGTTGGCATTCAATGTCTTAAGCACATACCTCACTCATCTTCCTACCTCCAAAGCTAAAAGGATGTTGGTACAAAAAAAGGAGCTCTAAGAATATGTATTAAACTGTATTAAGTGTCTGCAACATAACTTATACTGTGACAAAAACTATGCAAGATACTAAAATGTGTGTTCTCAGGTTTCAAGTTGCATAGTCTACCTTGATCTCAGCTATTTTCATTAGGCAAGGTTTCAGTATGCCAGATCATCAATTTACAAATGAAGATCGATATGAGAATTAATGATTTGATAAAGGACTAAATAATTGATTTTTTTTCTTTTTTTAAGATGAAAGCCTTTTTTATTTTTAAGACAAATCTTTATACAGATAGCCAAAATGTTATTCAGGTAAATGTGCTTGAAGGGGTGCATGGAAGCATTCTTTATGAGGATCTGTGGTGCTTCAATGCTCAAGTCAAATCTCTTCATTGTACAGTTGAGAATAGTGAGGCCAACAGAAACGAAGAAATTGACTTCTCAAGGGCACATGTTAGTGAAATACAGAATAGAAAATAGAAATATGCATATAGGAGTCTGCCTTTATCCATGGGAGATACAGTCCAAGACCACCAGTGGAAGCCTGGAACCACAGAAGATATCAAACACTATATATATATTGTTTTGTTCCTAACATACATGCCTATGATAAAGTTTAACTTATAGATTAGGCACAAGAGATCAATAATAATAAGTTACAATAATATGCTCTAAGAAAAATTATTTTAAGAATTATTTTTGGAGTTTTACGTTTAATATTTTCAGACCTCTATTGAGTGTAACTGAAACCATAGAAAGTAAACCCATAGATAGGGGAGGACTACGTATATATGACCTCCCAATTCTATCACAGCTCAGGCTGGTTAGGATAACCGGAAAGTCCAAAATAGGCTTTGGCTAAGGCTGGATACTACAGTATGAACAAAACATGCAAGCCAAGTCTGAGAAAGTGGGAGCCACATGGACCATTAGAATGAAGAGGTCAAGTGACAAAGGGAAAATAACCCAGGACAAGAGCCTCAGATGTGTCCTGAGACGGGCTGACCAGGGCTTAAGGCTTTTGCAGTTACTGAGGAACACCTGTGGGAGTCTTCCAGGTGGTAACCACAGAAAATTATCTTTTCATGAGAGGTCTATCTCTGATTCCGAGGGCAGCCTGCTGCTCAGAGTCACATGAAGTCCAACATCTAACACTTTTCAGATTATGTATTTCAGGGATTCAAATCTTAAAACATAAGTTTTTAATTTATAAATTAAAAAATGTACCCTCGACAGATGATCCTCCTTTTGGCCTTTATGAGATACTTATTTTGCAGTTTTTACTAAGAAGCACAAGCCTTTGATGTCTTTCTTTATAGCCTTTAACCTGAGACATGGCTTCTAACTTGCCTTCACTTTCTACCTTTTCCCTATAATATCCTTATTCTTGTATATCTCAAGAGGGTTACCATTTAACCTTACAAAATGCTACAAATCATTGCATCATTAGATAATTCTTAGAATAAAGTTGTTCTCCAAAAATTGCATTCATAAATAAGGAATCTTGTATATTAAAGAATATCGAGCACTTTCAGGTATTCTAGTTGCCATCTATTATGATCCTATCATAGAGATCTGCTGAAGGAACAGTTCCTGATAAACAACTATTTGTTTCATTATGATGATATTCAGATGCCCAAGACTGCACCAGAATTGCAGAAGGTTTTTCTTTCTGTAGGTGACTGAGTTGTCATTCTAAATGAAGGCCAAGGCCAGTGGCACAGCAATTTCAGAAGAGGAGCATCTGTTTACAACATACCTGGCTGGTAGATGTACTCTGGAATTTAATTCTACTGCTGCCAATCTCTTGACTTTTAAAACACAAACATTGATCTTGGAGAATGTAAAGGGTGGGACTTTGTGATTCAGCTTCATGACTTTTTCTCTCACTGATTAGGAAATCTTATGTACAGTATAAACATTGAAGATTATTAAAAACAACCAGAGGGCTGGCGAGAAGGCTCAGTGGCATAAGTGCCTGCCCGGCAAGCACGAGGTACTGAGTTCGACTCCCGGAACCTACATAAAGGAAAAAAGGGCCAGTGATATCACTCAGCAGCACAAGCACTTGCCCAGCAAGCACGAGGTCCTGAGGTAAACTCCTGGTACCCACATTAAGGAAAACAAAAAACAAAAAACAGAGCATTCAGAGGGACAGAGATACATGCTTTATACAATTCTATAAGGGTCTAGTCTATTTATATCCAAAGTCTGTCCAACACTGTTTTTTGTCCAACATCCATCCTTCTTCATCAGCTAATGTGATATAGTCTCCTTCTCATGACAAGTACCACCTTCTTCTTGCATGTATACAAGCATTTCAATTCTTTGACTGCAAGCAACTGGCTGGTATTTTTCTTAAATACTCAAACTAGCAGAGTATGGCATAAGGTATACCTATCCAAATTAGCCCATTGCAAATACAAACAGAGAAGTTCTAAATATTGCTTTTGATCATTTTCTCTGTAATTTGCTGTTCATACAAATGCTTTGCATATGTTGATTAAATATGCCCTTTCCACTGCCTGGGGAGACAGAGCCCCTCACAGCAGACCAGTGTAATCTGGTCCCAGGAGGCTGCAACACTCCAGAGGGGCACTGTCACGTGGACTACCTGCTTCAGCTTGTCTTAGCAACAATGATCGCCATATGTGAAGCTGTAGGAAAACAGATGCTGTTTTTCCATTTGTGAAATCAAGTTGTTGGAAAGTAGTCAGGTTTCCAATGTACGAAAGCTCATCTAATCAACCTACAGAGACAGTGTGAGCTTTCTCAGAAATATTTAACAACATTCCCTAGTATTGGTGACTAGAAACATATATGAAATCATAGTTTCAAAGTGATCATTCTTTTCCTGTACTCCTGTTGATAATATCTAAATGATGGCTGCAAACAGGGTCCTTGCTTTTCTCTAAGGGATGAAATGTGTAACCCAGTTTTCAGTTGCAAAAAGAATTTCAAGGTATAGTCTAAATTTAGGGCAAATTTATTCTAGCATCTTTTTTATTACATCAGTTCATAGGTAGTGAGGATTATTTTACCCCCATGACTAGGAACAGAAATAAGAGGCATGCACACAGGAAGACAATTTCCTCTTTATCAGTTCAGAAGTAAATCCAGAAGAGCCCAACCTCGGCGTTATGTGACCCATTCCACCTCACTCTTGCCCAATATTGCAAGGATTCGTCATACTTGCCTTTCGTGCAGCAAAATACTGTACTCTACCTGCTTGTAAAGCTCTTTTTCATTCACAAAATGTGGCTGATTCCTGAGACAGAGGCCAAAGCAAAAAATAGTTTGAATTCCAGTTAGCTAGATTATATAGGATACCATATCAAGAAGAAAAGAAATGCTTGAGCAATATAGTCACAAATCAGATAAACTAAGGATATTAACTTACCTGCAATTATCACTATTTTTAAATTTATAGAAAGACATGTTCACGAAACCTGAATATAAGCATTGCTAAGTTCTCAACTAAGGAATCTGATTTCTAATTCTGTGCCCATCATTATTTCTTAATTTTATTATAGCTTGACTTTCAATGTTTTTATGAAATAGAAGTAATAATGCATCAAAAGGTTGGCTTTTAGAGGGAAAAATCTATAGACTTTAAAAGTACTAACAATTTCTGTTCTTTCTGACTCATGTTAGTCCTGGACACCCTGTGTCCTGATACAAAATATTCAGCTTCTTGGAATGTTTACTATTCTGAGGTGACTAAGAAACCTAATGGAAGATGACTACATAGCAATTAAATGATTACAGACACAAAAATTGCCTGAATATTGTTTTCTTTGTTCAAAAAATAAAAACATTATGCATACTTGGAATAACGCAATTTTGTTACCATTTGTGCTGGGTTTTCAAATGTGGAAATTCAACAGGAAGGTGGTATTTCCCCAGGAAAGAAACAGAGTAAGCTGGACAAGCATAAAGATAGGAGAGTATAAGGCATTTACAGAGGTGAGAAAGTTTAAGTTCATTTGGCCACAGAAAATAGAAATTCAGTAAAGGAGAATAAGAGTGAAGAAAAAAACTGGTAAATGAAAGACAGATCATGAAGAGTCCTGAGAGATGGTCTTCTAAGGAGTTTGGAGGTGACTCTGAGCAATAAAAGACCGGGGTGGCTTTTTGAGGAGAAGAATCACAGTCAGAGATATGCTTCATACCAGTCAAAGTGGGACTCGTGTGCGCATCGTGCTTTGAGCCTACAAGGGGGAGCACATAGTAAAACTTCGGTTCATGGATGCTTCTGTTCACAAAAAATTCGGTTGGCAAATAGAAGCTTTCAGCAAAATTTTGTTTCCTTTGGAGAACTCTGCATTGGGTGACTAACATGACTGTGGCCATCTTTCCCAGAATTGTGGAATGAATTAAGTTTGTGGACCAAGGTATCATGTGCATACATATCACAGAGAAGAATAGACAATGATAAAGAACTTTGCAGTCCAAGAGGAAAGACCAGAAACACGAAACAGTTATAAATAAGTGCCATGATATGATTAAATGCTAAATTGTGTAGTAACAACAGCTTTCATAGAACTTTATAGTCTGCAAATCACTTTGACGGTATTAATCTCAGCCCTCCAATAAATACTGACTGAACCATCAACTCTTTGAGGTACATAGGAAATGTAAGGAATCTGAGAAAATCAAAATTCCATGGGCATTAATTATTGATCTGGAACTCAAAACCAGATCACAGGCTAACTTTTATTTTTTGTAGTTGAATGTACAGAAATTAAATTAAATTGACATTTCTTTGGGTTTCTCTATCTTTAGGTTTACTAAATACTATTTACAGATGGAAGAAAATAGGTAGATTATATGAGGCTATTAACCTCACATAAATATTTTTGTGAGCAAAGTATTTATGAAGTGGATATTTATGACCAGGGCTATCACCTGTAATGGATGTGACAAAAGTCTCTTTCATTAAAGATTTTGAACACAACAGAAATCATTTCTCCAGCCCTTTTAGTGATTCTTCAAGGCACCTATTAACTTTTGAATAGATTGGCTTTCTGCTTTAATCCACCAAAACTGACTTTGTCAACTGAAATTCAATGACTGATATGTAAAATAATTTCAGTAAATAGGTATAATGCAGCCCTGTAAAGTTTCTGTACCTAGTCAAAAATTAGCCTGAAAGTTCTGACGAGAATTTATATCAGAGTCCTGGCTTATAACCTGTTATAAATACTTCCCCGTGTCACACAACCTCAATGAGCATATTTTATATCTATAAAATTATAGTAACAATTTCTATCCCATCTATCTTTATCAAGCAAGTAAATGTTTGAAAGACTACTTTGGTCAAATGTAAAACATTGTATACAGTAGAAGTAGAAGGCATTACTTGTCCAGTCTACCTATGTTGTGATTTCATTCACGTCGATTAATGAAAAACGAATATTTTGGAGGTAATGTTAAGCAAAAAGTTTAATTTCTTCCTAATCTTACATTCTTTTTATCCTATTCTGTATTCTCAGAAACAATGGATCAATATCCTTCAAGCAAAGGGGAGAAATTCTTACATCTATAAAGGAGGCTAGGGAAACCCACAGAAAACTACTCAGCTATTCTACTGGATGGTAGAGAAACTAAGTAGCATGAATCCAATCTTGAAGAGCATGAGAGCCCAGGTACATTGTGCAGGACGTGCAGCAAGAGAACTATGACTCTCCACAGTGGTTTCTGCCTGTGTTTCTGAGGTGTTGGAAGACAGGCCCATGAACCGGAGATACACATATCACAGCCAAATTTATCACCATCCCAAATCATGTCATGAAAAGAAGAGACTGGCCTTACTCCACTAACCCTCGAAGGTCCTTCTCCTCTCCTCAGGATACAACCTCCGGCTCTGTACTTTTGACAGATTACAAGGATCACTATAGGAAGAAAAAGACTTGTTTTCTACTGCCTAGAAGAGGGACTGGCACACAAAGTGGTTCCATAAATATTTATTAAATGACTGAATCATCATATTCTAACCTCACTAAACATTATGAGGTATGTATAACCTCAGTTAGTAAAAGAGAAACCTGAAGTTCATAAAGGGTTAAATCATTTGCAGTTCAGTATGGAAAAGTTCAAAGTACAAATTAAGGGCTTCCTAATGCCAAGGTTTTGCACATTCCTCTGTAGTTATTTTCAATATAATCTTTGAGATATTTCCTTGGATAAATAGTTTGGACATTCAACAAATATGTAGTAGAGAGTAGATTTTAAATGGAGTTGAGAAAAAAAATCTACCCAATCTAATTTTATTCATTAAAATATAAAGTAAAGAAGTAACTTTTACAAACCATTGGCATTTTTTTGCTGACTTTCTTTAAGAGTTAGGATCAGATGTCAGCAGGAATGCCACAGTCTCTCTGACCAGTCAGAGCTGGTCTCACATTTCACTGCCCATGCTCTTGCCCTAAATCATATTTGTGCATCATAATTAGAAGTGAGTATTTTTAAGATAAAAACTGTACCTGGCAAATAAAGAAACATATTTGTTCTAAGTTTAATTAAGTAAGTCTGGGCAGCATCTTTGCAATATGGAGATTAACTGTCAAATTTATGTTAATATGATCTCAGAGAATGCAACTGCTATAAAAAGTTTCTCCCCTCATCCCTCATTTGAGCTCCTCATGTTGCCTTCCTGAAGTTTCTTTAAATTGCTAGTACAGTTTCTTACTAAAATATCACCAGGTCAATTCTGCTAGAGCAAGGCAGTTTACAAATTCAAAATATTAGTTTAAAGATATTAAGACAAATAAGATGAAATCATGTGTGTTACACAGAGAAAAAGCTGTCACGAGGGGTTTGCAGCATCTCATTGGAATCATTCAGTGCCAAGCTCTCCTTTATCTGATTAACACAGAAATATAAAGAACTTCTGAGCACTCTCCATATAATACAAAGACCCTTTCATTCTCTGAATATCCCCCCTCTTTTTTGCATGTGAAAAAGATGTGCCACCCAATTTTTTAATTTTGTGATTTAAGAAAAAAATGCTAACAGTTTGAATCATGAGTCATGTTGTGGGGAACAAGTTAATTAAAAATCTGATGTATACATACAGCTGATCCTACTCACCCTAATGAAGAACATTAATTCTAGAGCATGTGTGACTGTAGTCACATTGCTACAAATTACTAGACTCTTTCCTTTATCTGTTTCCAAGAAAGTCTCCCCCTGTTAGTTAGGAAAAAAGAAAAATATGATGCCTTAGTTCTAGGCAGCATAAATTACACACATCAATCAGAAGAAGCTTAAATTAAAATACACATTTGGCAAACAAATATGAATATGTTGATCTCATCTGTGAATCAAAATGATTTAGTGCCTGTATTGACCCCCCACTGTTCAACATGAAGGTCACCGTGAGCAGCTTCTTTCTCATTGAGAAATGTTTTCGTGTCTTTTAAGGATGCAGTTTTATATATACTCTAATGTTCAATCTAACTAGTGATTCCTATGTAGAGAGACTGATTTATATTATAAAGAAAATAGAGGCTCATTTTTATTTATGTAATCCAAAACAGATAGCTAAATTAAAATGGTGAAAAAAATACTGGTGGTTTATGGTTTCTGGACTGAGGATTCGCAAATGTGCTTATGATATTTTCTAATCTAGCAGAATACTATTTGTGAAATGGAATACTACACCTTTCCAATATTGAGTTTTCATAAATCAGTCCATTCTTATCACCTAGTATACGCATTCTTAGAGCACCCTTGAGGGTGCCCATTATGTGGTAAACCTTAAATAGAGATGATCTTGTGTCTCCAGTTGCTATTTCTCACACATATCTATAGGCAAAGCAGGAGACTGAGTAAAGCAGTGATCCCCTGGATTAAAGCATGTTTAATGTTATAAAATATATTTTGAATATTCATGTTGTATTTTCTTGCTAATATTTCATTTCCCTAACTCCAAACCAGTATAATGATCCCGTCTGTATACATACCTTTAACAGGTTGCAACTCAGTGCTGTACACTCTCACAAATAAATGGATAAAAGCAAATAATAAGACTAAGCTAAAACTGTACACAACAGACATACTTTAGTGTGGAAATAATGAGAAGAATCTCAGGAGTTTGCTCACTTATAACTTACCAGGTTTCTTTTCCCCGAATTCTAATTTCATGGGTCTGAAATGAAGCATGGATCTGCATTTCTCATGAGTTCTCCAGACATTTCTTATTATATGTTACTCAGAACAAACTTTGAGAAAGACTGATGAAAAGAAGGATGCATGAAAAGAAAATCAAAGTTATACAACTTTTTGGTTTTTGGATATTTGATAAATTATATTAAGAGATTAAATCCAGAGTTGGGATGAGCCATTTCTGCAGAAGTAATTAGACAGTAGAAAACTAGTTTCTAAAGGAGTATAGCATGGCAGTTGTTTAACATCGAGTTTTGTTTGGGGGGGTGGGACACTAATGAAAGTAAGGATTATCGGAAAAGAAAGACACGTAAGGCACATTTTGGCCACAACTACAAAATACCCCAGATTTTTAGCAAATTTCAATTTGAAATATTCAGTCCCATTATCTTCATATCATGGATAGTGATTTTTTCACTCAGGAAACAGTCATTATATTTCTTGGGTGCATGCTTAGACCAGTATGGTTCTTTATCACCTAGGACACTAATAAGTGAACAGAAAAAATACATTGAAATAGGATGAAAGAACAATCAACATGATTTACTAGTTTCATTGATTGGAGAAGCAACAGTTTTTTCTATTCCTTATAAAATGCAATTGAGAAACACAAAAGTTTTTGGAAAAGTAAAGTGATGTGACAAAAAAGATGATTGTGGAACATAGCATCTTAGAAAAAAAGACTGAGTCAGTTTTGTCAAGATCCATGTTAATTGTTAAGATGGCCACGACGAATGGATTGGTTGTTCTGCAGGCTGTTCATTTGCCTCAGATAGGCACCGTCAAGAGTAACTTGGGTATAATTTTGCTCTCTGCTAATTAGAGTTGGTCAAATGATCCTCTGATGAATTTCCTCCCCTACATAAAATTTGAGAGGATATACAACAACACAGTAATTATCAGGGGTGCCAATTATCCATGGGAGCATCTACACTGGATCCAGGCATGTAGAACATGGTCTCAACTTCTTAGGAATTTTCCTCCCCAGCTAATGCAACCCCATTAAAAGTCCTCTTTTAGTGGGCACACAACCAATAGTGCATATGCTGATAGCATTTTCACATACAAATCTGATAGTTAGCCATGCCATTACCCAATTTACACATGCAAATGCAGTAATTGTGTGTACTGGGTGCTCAGGGAAACCTGGCACACACCCAAAAGGAAGGCCTTTCAAAGCGTGGCCAACTCACCAAATTCCTCTTCCAGAGCAACTCAGGGTGTGGCTTACCTTTGCCTCTATTGTCCAAAATTCTGTGGCATTCTGGGAGAACAGATATGTGCTTTGTAGGCTTCCATGAATGACTAAAACTTTTTAGTCTCTATTTGATTTGGTTATGCTTTAGATTCTTTTTCTCCATTAATTGAAAAGAATTTTCCCCTTTGTAGTAATTCACCATTTGATTTCTCTGCTTAAAACAAAATAAAACAAAACAAAAAAACCTCTAATTAGAAAGTACGAATTCTCTCATTATAACTGATTCTCATCTAGAACTTGAAATTAGAATGATTATGGCTTGTTGTAATAAGAGACTTGCACTTTTAAAAGAATGGAGATTACTGTTTACAGTTATGTGCACATGAGTTTATCCCAAGATTCACTGATTATTCTAATTTACTGAGTTCTGCAGAAGCAGTCATTACTATTTCTTGTTTTTTTGTTTATGTATTTTAAATATTCTGGAACCACTGCACTACTCAGGCAGGACAATACAGGCAAAGTAATTTAAGAAATAAGAATACGATTGAGTATTTTGCCAGGATTCTTAGGAGACAGGAAATCTAAAGTCATGGAAAGATTCTTAAATTAATCAATAGTAGCAGAAAATGGTAATAGAGAAAAACTTACCCAAAGTAGAGAAAGAAGAGATATTTTAGAAGGAAATAAAATATAACTGGAAATTAAAACTCTATCCACTCGGTTAGTGGTATGTTTTTACCATGTTCTATATACAGTCTTGTGTGTCCTTTTATCTTCTTGCTTCTTCTCTGAGACGGTTGAAATGTTCATATTTCCTCCTATTTTATCTGATTTCCCTTTAACGAATTGAATTCCTCAGAATTCCATATTTTATCAACCTTCTACTTACCTCACCATTTTCTCATAAGCCTCATCTTCATTTCTGACCCATATATCTCTTTTTACAGATTAAACTTCTAAATTTCTCTTCTAGTTTCCAACACTATATTTTGAGAAATTTTATTGATACTGCCATCTGAGTGTTCCAGGTGGACAGCACTCCAAATTGGGATGTATTATCATCTTCTTTGATTGTTCATATCTTTCAGAATTTCCAGATGTCCCCATATTTCATGATAGATTCATCTCTGAGTCTTCTTTGTATCTTTAATCCATGCAGCCCAGTGGCCATTCAGTTCAGTAATCCTGAAATTCAAAAATGTTTCATCGTGCATGCATCCACTTGGTTCTCTTCTGCCTCAGTTTAAGCAAATATGATTTCTTTCCTGGACATTTACAGTGGTTTTGTACTTGTCCTCAGTCTTTCCTATGGACCACTCTATTCCCTCACTTGCTCATCAGGGTATCTTTCAAAAGTGCAGCCAGATTATACACTGCCTTCCCTGAGAATCTTTGATGGCTCTCTGCTATATCCATGCCACAGTCCAAATTCTACTGTTTTCTATTCCAGGCCCAGTTGCATCTGTTTGGTGCCACTGAAAAACCTTCAATGACATCGCTCATGCCATTGCTTTTGTTGATATCTTCTTCCCTCTTTACTAGTGTCAGTCTCCATTCTGTTGCTTTTTCTCCTCATCCTTTAAGGTCCACCTCAAATATTTTCTCAATTATCAATGTATCATAGGGCTTTTGCCAGCAACGCAATAAACACATTTCTTTTTTGTAATGATACTACTTCTTATCATATCTACTACCTATCATTTGATATAATAAATGTTAACAAATAGTTGTTTTCACACTGATATGATATTGTGATATAAGAAATACATACATATTTGGACTTTACCCTCAGTCTTGGTACAGAGCTCCTAAAACCTTGTAAATTCCTGAGTGATAAGAATGCCAAATTCATCTTTTGTTCTATTATTTGGTTCCTGACATAGAACTCCTAATCCCTTGGAATGTCCTGGGTGTTTCAAGCATATTTTGTTCTAACGAGACAACACTAGATGGGCTTCTGCATAGGTACTGACCAACAGAAAGACCAAGCCACATGAGAAATAGGGAATTCAGGAAGTTTCCAGGTTGTCAAACACGTGTATGGTGACATGCTCAGAGCGGGGTAAAAGCTCCATGCCATTTCTCACATACTTTGACTTTTGCATCATTTTCATGTGGCTACTTATGTGTATTATTTATTAAATTCTTTATAATAAACTGATGAAATAAGTACAGTGTATTCTTATGTTCATTTATCCATCCTAACAAGTTATAGAAACTAAGGAACGTTTTGTGAGAACTCTGATTTATAGCAAATCAGTCAGAGACATGGGTCACAATGTGGGCCTCATGACTGGCCTCTATTTTAGTTCATCTTGTGTTTCCATCATGGAATACCACAGACTGGTCATTTGCAAAGAACAGAAGTTTATTTCCCACAGTTATAAAGCCTAAGAAGTACAAGGGCAAGGATCCCACATCTGGCCAGGGCCTTCTTGCTGCATCACACCATGGCAGAAGGTATAAGGGCAAAGACAGGTCAAGAAGGAAAGACAAGAGGGGGTTGAATTTTCCTTTTATAAGTAATTCAGTCTTGTGAAAGCAGCCTCAATTATTCCATAAGGGCAGGGCTTTCATATCCTAATCACCTCTTACAAGGCCCTGCCTTCCAGCACTGCCAAATTGGGGCTCAACTTTCCAACACTTGAACTTCAGGGGACAGATTCCAATCATAGCAGTGTCTGAAGTAGGGACAGCCCTGTGGTACTGAGACCTTAGCCTATGGGATCTGACATTTTTTCAGTATTTTTTAGGTAGTATTAGAATTGAATTAAATTATGGCACAGATAGCTAGTGTTGAGGGATTACTTGGTATGGGAAAACCCCACAGATCTGGTCACAGAAATGTTCTGTGTTGACTGCTGAATATGTAGTAGAAATTAGTTAATTGGTTTTTCTTCTGCAACTGGATGGATTTTATACCTTTTAAATCAGGAACTGTATTTTATTGATCTGCTATCAATGCCTTCTAAAGAGCAGCAGGAACAGACACCCTTGTATTTGAAGTTGGGTTTTTGGCTTGCTGTGGGGATGAATACATACGATGGGAAAATGAGAAGCATATTCAAGTGTCAGAAAGGACTAATTACATATAGTATTTATATTGCAGTAGTACTTTTGAAGTACATTTAAGAAAACAAGTCTTTGACTTGGATGTGATGGTGACTAGAAGTGAAGGTAATTTTGACTATCTTTTAAAAATCTCAACTAAAAGGAGTACAAATATATAATGAATATAGAACTGTAGTTGCTGAAGAATCTGCAGTCACATACATTAGCCATGATAGGCAGATCATGTTGCAAGTCACCATAATTGTGGTCCTCATATAAAAGGTAGAGGTCTTTTCAGCAGTTAATGCAATGCCTTGTTCATAGTGATGGTTGTCAAATGGCTGTGAGTTTGATTTGGTGTGGCAGATTTCTAATAAAACAACAGCTAACGTTATGAAATACTGAAATTATGTTTTTCTTTCTGTTTAAATGTGTTTGCCAGTAATTGTTTACATATTACAAGACAACTTTGAAGTTTTAACATCTATCTACACATGAGGAATACTACCTGAAAGTTAGTTAAATAAATAGAACATAGCCACCTATTCAAGTTCTATGAAAGCACAGAGAATGATGATTTTATTAACTGAGCTCTAGCTGGTTGGGGCAACAACTAATAGTAGCAACAAACTGGCAGCCTCAACTCATCCTAATTCCGCTGGGTGTGCACTGTTATATACTCAACACTTGGATGTTAGTTTCTTTCTTGGAAGTGTAACTGGAGAGCTAAGCTGCTATATCAGATTCAAAATGTAGAGTTTCTCTTCAGAGATTTTCAACTGGCTCATTTTTATTTTAACAAATGTATAAGGGAAATAAGCTAGTAGAAAACAAATTATATTTAAAAAAAATATATCCACAATAGGACTAGACCTGGTAGTGTAGCTACTCAGGGCAGTGTTACTTTCCTATCTTGAGACTGAGATTTGATGCACTGTCAGGTCACTCTTGGGCAGATAGAAATAGTAAGTCCTATTAGAATTGAATAGATTTGATAGATGGCTATGGAGATCTGACCAAGTAGCCAAAGTTTCAGTGGTATATAGCAAATACAGGTACCACTTAATAAGCAGTAAGTGGTACCGCAGTTCCTAGAAGTGGACGCAAGGCCCCAATAACACAGAAGTGTGGCTCACAGGTAAAAACCAGTGGGAGGCCATCACCATTGGTTCAGAGGTAGAGTACAGGTTCCTGTCACTCAGTGAGTGTGTGCGGAGAAGGCTTAAACTGAACACACAAAAAGAAGACATAGTAGTGGACATCAAAGCTGCAAGCTTCACCATTGTTTACCTGGGGGTGGGAAAAGCTACGATTAGAAGGTTTAAGAAGAGCACTGGTCAGGATTGGGATACCCTGGCTTGGAGGCTGCTCACTACCCCTTCATGGGCATTTGAATATAGTTCTATGCATGTCATCATTGCCTTTGGGAACTACACAGAACTGCACTTACTGAGGGTGAGGTAGAGGCTTGGAAAATGGGGTGAAGACTGACATCTACTGAAAAAAGCCTCATATTCTATGAATGCCATTCCCACTCCTTTCCCGTCTACAGCACCATTAGTCTTCATAATATCAACAAAATGAGAAGACAGAATGATAACATTATCATTTAATATCTTCATAGCTTAAAAATTGAATCTTATGGCAAACAGCTCCTGTAAAACACATATATAAAGGGATAGAATTTGACTTTTGTATTTTCTGAATATTAATCAAGTGTCTTGCTGTTAAAATATAAAAGACTGATAGAGAAGATTAATTGGACAATGGAACCAGTTGGCCTTGAGCATCAAGACCTCAGGTTTGAAATCTACTTCTCCCTTCATTTTTGATGTTGGGTAAGTTATAGAGTATCTAAGTAGACAGTGACCAAGTCCCTAAGGTCAACAAAGCTGGTAGAAAAATAAAAGGTTAGATTTAAGCATTTCATATAGTTTTAAGATCTTGGGTACATTTTGACCTATCCATAAATTGAAAGGCTTTTCTGTTTAATTTGCAAAATCTATGAAATTAGATAGTTTACTTCTTAATGCCCTGGTTATCATTAGCAATAAACTGCAACATCGATCTCTTCCATTTATCATCTGGTCATGATGCAGATGGAAATTTTGGTGGTAGATGGATCTGAATTTGAAAATGGGGTCTACCTCTTTCTAATTATGCAATCTTGACAAGAAATTGGATCTCTCTACACTTCAACTTCTTTTCCTGTTAAAGGCAAGCACAGATACTTATTTCACAGAGTTGCTATAGAGATTAGAAATAGTACTGTACAATGCTAGGCACCCATAATAGATGCTCAGTAAATGTAACTTTTATCAGGGAAGGAAAACAGCATGGCATAGAAAACAATAAGATTGAGCCCTATGTTAAATCTTGACTTTGGCACTCAGTAGTGTAGAAAACTTAAGCTCACTGAAGCTCAGAAGTACTCATTTCTAAAACAGAAGGAATAATAGACAATTACTAGGCTTGTTGTTGTTGTTCAATATACCTGGCATAGTGTGCATCAGTAATCACCAAATATATTCTTGTTATGATCGATATTATATTAAGCTTCCCAAGAGGAGTCCGGACAGGAGATATTTACACTGACTTGTTTAAAAAATAAGTTTAGATTATTTTACTGTGTTTATTTCTGTATCTTGATTTCTTCATTTTATCCTTATTCTCATAGTTTTGAAATCAAATGAGATTTGAAAATGACTTTAAAAAATAATGTTGAATCCAAATTGCAGGCATCTGTTCAGTAAACAGGGCTAAGTTGATAAGATTCTGACTTATTTGCCTGAAAAATAGAAAAATCTAAAAAAAAAAAACTGGTTATGTTTTGGCTTCAGAAAGCGAGATGCTACAGTGGAGACAGGATTGAGAGAGCTTTTAAAAGCTAAATGAAATGAATAGTCTTGCAAAAGAAAAAAAAGGAAATTTTTCATGAGTCCCTAGAAACTAGCAAAAATGCATTGAAACTGTTGTTTTTAGCAATAACCATGATTACTTGGTTAAAATACCCTGTATGAGAAGTTTTCTATGCTTTTGGTGCCTCTACAAGGAAAATTAAAACAGAACACACAGCACTGGGGCCAGTTTGTTTCCAATGAAGTCAATTATTAATACAGTATTTAGTATTTAATGAACTAAGCCTATGTATGTGGAATGCTTCAAAGAGATCTCTGTACCAACTAAGAACAGGTGTTGATATAAGCTTTGCCCGTATGTTTACCAGCTGATTAGTACCCATTAAAATGATAATAATCTAATAAAAATTACTTTATGTCCAGTGAAAGGAGTTACTCCTCTGTGTGTTGGGAAATGGTTTTATTCCCACTGCCATGGCAGAGAGAGGATTGAAGTGACAAGAATCCACACCCAATTCACCCTGAATATTCTGAATTTCTGTAACACAGACTTTTCCCTTTGAGCTTTCCTTTTTCCAAAAGGCTGTTCTAGGCAGTCAGCACAATTTGTTTCTTTTCATGGCTTCAAGGAAAGTGCAAATACTGATTCACAGACAAACATCCTCTTTGGCAAGAGGAAAGAAAAGATATGTAGTAAAAAATGCTTTGTTTTCCCTGGAGGACTAGACGAAGCAGTGGATGTCCTTAGGAGACACCGCAGTTGTCCCAGGAAACACTGAATAGTTGCTAAGGAATCTCTGAGCCTTCCCTAAACTAGCAATCGTTTTAAAGGAAAACCCAATTTTGGGCTTCTGATAGATAAAATTGTGATGATTATGAAGTCATTTTATCTCCAGCTTAAAAATTCTTACCATTTCTCATTACACACTCTACTCATTCTACATCAGGTAAGTCTGGCAAACTTCACTTTTGTCCTTCCACCAAAAGTTGATGTCTGGAAATTTTAAGCATTTGTTACAAAGTAGGATAAAAGTTGAAAACTATAGGAGAATTGCTTTGTAACTAAGATCTTGTCCCTCTAAACTGATTTAAGATGCCCAGAAAAAATTTGGGCAAGAGGCTAGTATAGAAGGCAGCAGCTCACATGCTTGTAATATTTCCAAGGCCTATTTACTACACAGTGGAAAATATTATTATTCTTATTTACTTTTTCTCGAAACCATTGATGGAAATAGTAGAAACAATTTTGGAAGCAGAGTTTATGCTTTTCTTGATTGATTTTATTAATGACAGGCTGCCTATTGTGAAAAAGCCACAGTTCAAAACCAATGACAAAGCCTGTCCTTTTCCAAAATGTGTTCTTCAATTTGAGACTGTGCAATGTGTAATTACTTTGTACTTCTGATTAACATAAGGTCAGAATTATTTAAGGAATGTATAGTAAATATAAAGTTTCATATTTAAAACTAAAAGCCTACATCTGATGGGAGCAAAATAGAAGTCAAAAGAAGGCTTGAGCAGGTACTAGATAATGGCAACAAAGAGAAAGCCAAGCGAATTACTCTACTGGACCATCCTCTGATTTTCTGAGCTGCTACGGGGACACGCACACACACACATACCCAAGGGGTCAGAAGGTTACCTGAAACTTTAGACAATATGCAAGAGTCTCAAGGACTCACACTCTTTCCTACAAAGAATCCCCACTAATAGTACCCAATACTGTGTGTGCATAGACTTGCTCTGCACCACTGCGACCATGCAAGCAGAAAAGCACTGTTTTATACTTATGAAGGAAACTTGAAACTTAATGATTTTTCTTTGCTATGACTGGTGACTTCTAATATTCAGTAAAAACCTCTCGTTCTAAGTAGTACACTTGAAAATAGGAGTTTAGATTGGGAATAAAAAAGATACATGTAAATCCTAAGACTGAGAGTTGGCCACTTTCAGAAAAATACACAGTACTTCAGAAGCTGTGACTGATGACTCATATTCATATTTCTTCATGTTTAGCCCAGCACAAAGCAAGCTGGCACCAAATTAACATCTCTCAATGTTAACTAGAAACTCTACTTGGTCTCAGGATAGCAGCTTGAGCAGGAGCAGAGGCAAATGATTGGGATGGCAGAAACTGTCATATGAAATTACCATGCAACCTACAAGTCTAAACTTTTCTCTCTCATTTATGACATTTAACAAATTCATACAAATAAATCTCTAAGAAGTCTGTCTATTCTTATTTGTGGTCTATACAATACATCTGGGTAAAAATACATTATAATAGAATCTCCAGTGAGGAAGAAGACCCCAAATCTCATTTAATATAGAATTTGCTTTCCTTATCAGAAAAATTTGGAAACATTAGGATTTAATATGTATAGATTGACTTTAGAATACTTAGGATTCTAGCACCCAACTCCTCACTCTGCCCCCACCCCAATTGCTTTTCAATGGCTAAAATTAATGCTGACTATTATACCCTTCAGGACCCTGCTACCTTCCAGAATCTATTTGCTAACTGAGTGAACTTCCACACTATTGGCCCTCCAGATCCCTTGGCCTTGAGGATGTATGGATACCACTTCCAGTTCCTTGTATGTTGACATCCCTGCTTAGCTTTTAATTTTGTTCACTTCTGTTAATGCGAACACATGTTTCATGAGTAACATAAGGAAAGGAATAAGGAAGGCTTTTACTAAGTTCCCTTGATATGTTGGAATGATGATTTTGCTACTCTGAGGCATCAGAGAAGGGATAAGGAGCAGGAAACACCCCTTCAGATGGTGACAGCTGTCTTGATCCCAAAGAGAGCCAGTAGTTTTGTATTCTTCCTCACCTGATCAGGGAGCTCCAAGTAAAACATTGCAGGACCTAGTTGACTATCTCCTGGTGGCCCTATTTTTTATGCAAGGCCCACCTGTCCATGGGCTTTGGCATGGTGTCAGGGAAAGGGTTAAAGTGATGAGAGGCATCTGGAATGTGGGTGTTTGCTGAAATGACCTTGGCTGCATGCCTTCTGCAGGGTGACTCTCTGCTGAGAAGAGTCTGTATAAAGATAACTGTTAACACTGAAAGGACTAATTGCTCCCAAAGTCTAGCCATGCCTGGGACCAGTCGTTCCAGCCATATAGGGATATTGGCACCAAGTCACTATTGTCTGAACACAGTACTTAAGGAACTGAAAAACTGGGTGTGATGCAACATCCTCTCTCTTGCCTGCCAAAGGCTCCATCTCACACACATATCTACTTTTATAATATACTTACTTTCATCTTTTTCAAATCATTGTGTGGCCCTTCTCTGTTTCTGTGGATCCAAACCTCAAATTTCTGTGGCCACATACATGTGACCCCTTGCTGTCACACATGGTTGTTTCATAAAGGCATATACAATCATGAATCTGGAAAGCCAAGTAATTCTTGAAAAACTAGCACCCAACTCCTCACTCTGCTCCTGCCCCAACTGCTTTTCACTTTCTGCTACCTTTTAGAATCTATATTGCTAACTTAATGAACTTACACAATATTGATCCTCTAAATCTTGTGGCCTTAATGATGTTTGAATACTACTTTCTTGATACTGCTAATTAGCTTTTAATTGTGTTCACATCTTCCATACTGGTGTCCTTTTTAGTTTGAGGTAAGCTCACCCTACTCAATTCAGCCTCAGGCTCCAGCCACTCCTGTAGAAGGTGGTACAGATGTGACATAGATCTATTCTCCTCATTTAACCACAAGTCTTCAAGAAAGTTCTGGGGGCATATTGGATAATACCATAGGAATCTTTAATGCTGACTATTATACCTTCCCAAAATCTGGCTTTTTGAGATGATGAAAAATGGCCCATGTACTTTCCAATAACTCAGAGTAACTGTAAAACTGTACTTAAAAACAAACAAACAAACAAAAAACAACAAAACAAAACGTAACAAAAAAACCCCCAAGACTTTAAAGACAGCCTCTTCTTTGGTCCTAGAAGCGAAGTGGAGCTGTCACTAGGATTCACAATCCTGACTGTGAATCTTTTCTGTTAGAAAAATCAGGATGTTGTCACAATTTAGTGAAACATAGAACTCAGCTGTCCCCTGAACCTTACTCCTACAGACAGGGGTTTGTAGCACTACACATTCACCATAGAGAATTTAGCAGACCACAGGTCAACAATAAACATTGTGGAATTTTCCAGAGATTTAATCAAAAGTACGAAAAAGGGGGTTTACACCAGGCATTCCACAGTAAATCATTTAAAAATTCTCATGGGCATGTTTGTTGGGCAAAATTTAGCATCCCAGGCTGACCCATCAGAGATTCCTCTTCTATTTTTTTATAATGGGATACCCGGGTTTCTTCTTCTGGGTTCCCATTTTTTCCTATTTATTTTGCAGTTACCAATCCTGTTAGAAGGCAGAGGTCAATTATACACAATAACATCATTAAAATAATATCTATTTCACCAGAATAAAACACTTAAGAAGGAGAAAGGACCATTTCCATATTCTTATCATTTATGTCTTTTTCCAACATGGGATGCCCATATTATTCTCCATAGTTTACAGATGTCAGAACTCAAATCCACAAAGCTTTAAATTTTATTTGCATGAAGAGGTGAGATAAAAACCCAAATTATATGACTCCAAGTTATGCCAAGTACTCTTGCATACTTAATATCTAAGAGAAGGAAAAAGATTCTTGGCCTTTCATTGTAACCCTAATCACAAAGGAGATAATACATTTGACCAGAGGGAGTTTAGAAGTCTTGATTTTAGTATAGAGTGCTAAGTTAGGTAGAAATATTATAGGCAATCAGACAGGACTGCGCCCTCAAGGGAGTCAGTGCAAAAGATGAGAACATATTACAAATGTAGCTAGAGGTGCATCTGTCGAAGGCCAGGCCTCAAGACAAAGATAGAATGACTAGGCCCTACGTGTCTCCCTGAGGGATAGCAATAACTTAAAGATCATCCAAGTGGGTGAGCAGGACTTCCTGATCCATCCCTTCCTAAAAAGGTCTTTGTTCTTGCCACATTCATTTAGTATGTGACCTGCTTCCCCATTATATTAATATTACCTAAGCGACTATATTTGTAATCTTATTGGTCGATCATAGTTTTGAGCCACATTGTGCCCACCTCGTGATTTTGTACCCACATCGTGATTTTGTACCCAACTGGTGATTTTGCTTTATAAAACTTCTTTTGAGAAGTGGGCTTGCTGATGACCCACTTTTGGGTCCCCTTCTATTTCTCAGGAGCTGTATTTCTCAAAAAATTTTTCCTACTCTTAACCTCCTTTGTTCCTTAAAATTCATTCTTCAATTTTGGGAAACATGAACTAGGCATATCTAACATCTAGCAAGTTAGGAGTTATATTATTTCCCCTATATCAGTTTGAGCTTCAGACTTCCTGGAAAGGGTGTATTCAGAGAAAGGAAGAAACTGAAAGCCAAAGGAAACCAGGAAGTTTAAGTTAAGAAAGAAAACAAAAGTCTTTACTCAATGCATTTCTCTACAACTGTGCTGTTTTGTTCAACTCATTTTGTCAGCAGGGATTCTCTTTGTGAAACAGAGGAAAAAAAAATATTTTCCTAACAATAACATACACATGCCATGAAAGAGATGAAGCAGAAGATTAAGCATGAAACAGCTATTTTATTGCCCTAAGGTATAACTCATTTTCCTGACACATTATGTTTTTAATTAAAATTGCATGTGAGTTAATTAAAATGCTCTTTCATATGCTTTTATCCCTTTCTTTTTATATGGGCTCCTTGTTATTCTTTTAGCTTTTTGGTAAAACTCAGTTTCATTTTAACTCTTACTAGCATTATTAGGTTCAGATTTAGTAGTCTGCATATTAAAATAACTTTAAAAAATTATTATTTGAAAAAATCATCCTTAAGTGACGTGGGAAGAGAGGTGGCCAGGGGAAGAATTTTTCTGCTTCCTGGATCCTTTCCTAATTATTTAATCAAAAACTTATGAGGCTGGCATTCATAGAAAATGTGAAAAAACAGGTCCTGTGAGTTTTCTTGCAATAGACATGTTTATTCATCTGTGTTCCCTTGCTCTGGAAAGGATCACTGTTTATGGCAGCTTATGTAAACTCAGCTTTCTCTGACTACAGCTCATGGATAGCCTTTGGTAGATATTTATCCAGATCAATTTATAAAGTAACTGTCTAGTACCATAAGACACAAATTCTCTCTTGAATATATTGACATAGAGACAGAGACCTTGTTTATTTATGAAGTCTACACTGGATCAGTAAGGGCAAATAAGTTGGAACTGAAAGCCATATTGGCTTATTTGTAAAGAAAGATAGTGTGTTAAAAGGAAGACTACACAGGAAGAAGCAGAGAATGTAGCAGACACATGGCCTATAAAATAGGTAACAGAAAACCTTCAGTTTCAGGGTCTTGGCATCCTATTTTCCATGAATCTTTATGAGATAGCCAATTTTTTTTGTTTCTTTATAATAAATTTTTCTTTTAAAAAGTTTTGCATAATGAATTCTGGGTACTCATAAATAATAAGGTCTGAAGAAAATATCCATGATTCAAAAATCCATATATGAAACTATGAAAAAAAACTAAAAGAAAACATAGTAACAGCAGTTCAAGACACCAGAATAGGCAATAAATTTTGGATGAGACTCAAAAAGCAGAGGCATCCAATTAGATGCAACTAGAGACCATATTCATAAGTGAAATAAATCAGACCCATATGTGTAAATATCATATTGTCTCCCTAGTATAAGAAACTGAAAGAGTAAATAAGATCCAATAGATCCAACAATAGATATAATGAAAGAGAAAAAAACTGCTCAAAAGGAAAGAACAACTGGGATGGGGGAAAGAAGAAAAGAAGGAAGGGAAAATAAAACACACACACATATATATACATATATATGTGTGTATATATACACAAGATAGCTAAGATAACTATACTACTAATGCTTTTTGTTCAATGAAAAGAATGGTTTGAGCTTATATTGTTTGATCAACTTTGCATGCCTATAACTTATAATCTGAGCAATTACTTTGAAGATAATATGCAATATATTAACTATTGTTAATTGCCTATTGTATTGTTATGAAATTCTGTTATTGCTTTTATTGTTTTTTTCCTCTTTAAAAGAAAGAAAAAGAAAAAACGGAGGCAACAAGAGAAAAATAAATGATATCATATCAAACTAAGCAACTTCTTCACAGCAAAGGAAGCAGTTAATAAAGGTACAAATTTAAGAATGAGGGGGCCGGTGAGATAGCTCAGTGGCATAAGCACCTGCCTGGCAAACGCGAGGTCCTGAGTTCGACTCCCAGTACCCACATACGAAAAAAGGGCCAGTGATATCGCTCAGCGGCATGGGCGCCTGCTGGCGCGCAAGGTCCTGAGGTTGACCCCCGGTACCCACAAAAAAAAAAAAAAAAAGAATGAGGGAAAATATTTAGAAACTACTCATGCAATATGGGAACTGTTAGTTTAAAGCCTCCCACCAGTGGTCTAACTTCTACTCTATGTTTAAAGCCAGCTAACTTCCTCATTCCATTCCCCAGCCCTCTAACCCAGGCTTAAAAGCTACAGCATTGGCTCTGGAGGACAGGGCTGAAATCTCCACTTTAGACCCCATATGCTGCTGTACTTCTATTTGTCCTGTTAATAAATCTTTCTGCCTGGATGGGTAATCTCTGAGTCTTAAATCTAACATAACAGGAACAATAACCTATTATTAACAAGAAACTCAAAGCCCTCATCAGAAAACAAACAAACAAAAAAAAACCAAATAATGCAATTTTTGAATGAGCAAATAATCTGAACAGACATTTTTGAAAAGAAAATATACAAATCAGCAAATGGGTACATGTGAAAAAATGCTCAACATCACTAATAATTAGGGAAATGCAAACCAAAATCACAATGGGATATCATTTCATTCCAGTTAGAATAGTAATCATCACAAAGACAAAATAACCAGTGCTAGTGAGGATAGAGAAAGGGGGAGACTCTCATATAGTGTTGGTGGAAATCTAAATAAGTACAGCCATTATTGAAAACATTATGGAGTTTCCTCAAAAAATTGAAAATCGAACTAGTTAACTTAGTGTTAATTTAGTTAACATAAGATCCAGCTGTCCACAACAGGGTATATAAGGTGTGATCACAAACCATGGTGGATATTTAAATAATAATTTAAAACATTTATTACACTAAAAGACATAGTGTCGTTAAGTCACTTCAAAGTTTTTCTCCTCTCTTTGAATATCCTTATCCCATCATGCTAGCCACTTTCTGAAACAGCTACAAAAGTTTTCTTTCATGAGTATCTTTTCATAGTTGTCTTGATTTCCTGAACTGATTCAAAAGGTTTACTGCAATTCTTGTCAGAGAGTATAGTATGTCCTTATGCATCTTATTTATTGGATCTAGAATCTCACAAATTCTGGCTCTTCCTCAAGATCAACACAACCATAAAAGGTAAATGTTTTTAATTGATTTTTGGACATTGAGGCAGTCACAACAGTGTAACTAAAGACATTCACAAAAGAGGACTCCCAGATCTGCTTTAGAAAATAGAAAGAACAATGGGTTCGAAGCAAGAGGGAATATTGTAACAAGGAATAGCAGCCATGTGTCTTTCACTGTAATAGATCATTTTAAACGTAAATATTTACCTTGCTTTTTGATTGTTATACATCCAAGGGAATGTACCTTGTACATCCAAGGGAAATGAAATTAATATCAATGGGATACCTGCACTCTCATGTTTATTACGGAAATTCCACAAAAGCCAAGAAGGAATCAGTAGAGGTTGATTGGTGCATGAATAAAGAAAGCATTTTATCTATACATAATGGGATATTATTCACTCATAAAAAATGAAATCCTGTCATTTGAGGCAACATGGATAGAACTTCAATTGAAATTACCTTTCATATTTCTGGATTTCACTCCTGCAGACTCTTTTGCACCAGAATTATGTTTCTGTGTCATCTCCACCAGATCGATGAGCCCCATCTGTGAACATGGCACAGCATCATGCTGGACAGAGACAGCCAACAGATAATTGAGGACAATGAAAGTGCTTGGGTTTCTATAAACCTCAGGCTGTTATAGCAACACAAAACAGACTGATACAGCTATTGAGATATAAGATGATTGAACAGAAGTCCTCTGAATGTGACTGTGCCATGAAGAACAGGGCAACAAAGAAAAAACTATACTTTGAAAAAAGTGATTGAAGGATAACACTGAAAATTAGAAAATGGAAATGGAACCCCAGGTAGCATGGAGAGTCAAAAAGGCAGCTTAGAGAAAAGAACAAAGCAACTTGCAACTTCAATCCTGCCTCTCTGGTGGTGAGAGCCACACAGGTCTGGAAAAAGTAACCAGGAAAGTACCAGCCACCATCATCATAGCAGCAGACAAGCAGTCCTAACTGAGAAGAAGTCTACCATCCTCAGAGGCTTTAAATTTAGTCTAAAGAGCTACCTAGTTTAAGACTGACTGCTTTGTTCCAAAGAATGAGCTCACGTTTTGCTTCTCCCAACCTTCAGAACACAAGCTGCTACAACAGCCACTACTGGATATCATCCTGTTTTAGGGGCCAATGGTTGCTCCCCTTACATTGCCAAATGCCTTTGGCGTGTGTGAGCTCCACAGGGTGGAAAAGACATTACTCAGTGCACTGCAGCTTCAGGACCAGTGGGTCTCATAACCACAAGTGCAAGTGCAACCTACACTTCCCCACTGTGGTAATTAGGAAAAGTCCCATGCCAAGCTTGCCACCTTGGGACTACAGCTACTGGAAGAGAAACTTCTGGCTTCACCCATCCACATCTACTGGGACTTGAGGGAGATTTCAGCGACTTCCCACAGCTGTAGGAACACAACCGTCATCATCCAAAATCCAGCACCAACTATATATGCCCTGTGGGAACTAATTAAGTATTCCGCCCCAACCTATGGATTTGAGACTACAGTTGCTGGTACAAAAAGCCCAAGCATCACCCATTTGTCTCTCTGGTCCAGGGGAAGGTCCCATCTGTGTTCTTCAGAGCCAAGAAAATTGATACTAATGTAGGAAAAAAACATTGGTCTTACTACCACTTTCCCCACATAACTAGAGAAATTATTATCTGCATCCTATAGCTCCAGGACTTCAGATACCAAAGTCACAAGACCAGATACCACCCATTCCTGACTAGTGAGAACCAAAGGAGGTCGTCTCCATGTCTTATAACTCTAAAAGTGCAAACATCAGCACCACAAGCAGAAACATCACCTGCACACACTCCACATGCTCTACAGAAAGCCCTCTCCACAGTTCATGGTCTTGTAACCACAGCTTCTGGTATCAAAAGCTCTGGCATCCCCAGTGGACAGATCCAGGATAGTGATCATCTGTGCTACAATGCCCAGCATCACCTGATATTGCCTCAATGGGATCTGGGGAAGATCTTTTTCATTTCTTACAATTTTGAATTCATAGTTACTGGTGCATCAGTCTGCAGCATTACCTGTGTTCATACTGTGGGATGGTAGAACCATCCTCTGTGGAAAATGGGACATTCTCTAGATCTTATCTGATCTGCATGCTCAAGAACTGTATAGGACAAAGTTTCTACTGCATTCATCCTGAGGGACTTGAGGAAGAGCTCCACATTTTGTGGCTTAGACAATGGCTGCTGGCACCACAACCTTATTGTCACTTGTTCTTGTCTCAGTGGACCTGGAAACAATCCTCTCTATATTCACCTGAATCACAAAGACTGCATCAACTGCTGAGCCATGCCACCAGTGCTCAATTCTGGGGCCTAAGTACATGCCTCTTTGAAAGCCTACAACCACTGGAAACTTATAATACTACCTTCATGAATCACTGAATTCTAGACTGTGGAGGCATTTATAGACATTGCTTACGTCAATCACTGCGAAAGAAATCACAGAAGATACACTTTCTGCTAACCTCTAACCAAGGACAAAGCATCTACACAACAGACAAACTATATACCATCTAAATGAAAAAAATTCTCCAAAAGCTATTCCATAACATTGTAAGAGTTGACTATTACAGAAAACCCTCTCCACAGTTCATGGTTTTGTAACGACAGCTGCTGGTATCAAAAGCTCTGGCATCCCCAATGGACAGATCCAGAATAGTGATCATCTGTTGAATTCATAGTTACTGGTCCATCAGTCTGCAGCCTTACCTGTGTTCATACTGTGGGATGGTAGAACCATACTCTGGGGAAAATGGGACATTCTCTAGATCTTATCTGATGCACAGGCACCACTGTAGGAACACAAGAAAAATAATACAAAACATGAGACCTCCAAGGAACAAAATAATTCTCCAGAAATAGATTCCAACTTGAAGGAAATCTATGAAATGCCTGAGAAAAAATTACAAATAATGCTTAAGGAATCCCAGTGATATATAAGAGAATCCAGGTACACAATACAAAGACAATGAGAGAAATAATTTTGGATATGAATAACAAATTAATCAAAGAGTTAGAAATCATAAAAAAGAATGAATCAGATATCTTAAAGCTAAACACTTTTATCAATGAAATAAAAAATACAGCTGAGAGTTTTCACAACAGACTACAACAAGCAGAAGAAAGAATTTCTGAACATGAGAACCAGTCTTTTGCATTAACACAGTCAGACAAAAAAGTATGAAGAATTAAAAAGAATGAAGAAAAACTACTGACTTTGGACACAATCAAGAAAAAGAATATTCACTATGTAAGAGTTCCAGCAGGGATGGAAAGAGAAAGGCTTTGAAAACCTATTTAATAAAATAATAGCTAAAAATTTCCAAAATCTTCAAAGAGAAATGGAAATCCAGATACAGAAAGCTGAGAGGACTAGATTTAACCAAAAAAGACCATCATTATATTCAAAATGTCAAAAATACAGAAAAAGAATTCTAAAAATAGCAAGAAAAAACACATCAAGCCATCTATAAAGGAATTCCCTTTAACTTACAGCAGGTGCCTGAGAGAAACCATAGAGTCAAAAGTGAATGAGGTGATATACCACCAAGAATACCAGACCCAGCAAAATAATCCTTCAGAAGTGAAGGAAAAATAAATTTTTCCAGGTAAGTAGAAACTAAGAATTAATCACCACCAGGCCAGCTCTACCAGAAATGTGTATGGAAATCCTTAACTCAAAATGAAAGGATATTAGCCACTGTCATGAAAACATACAAATGTACAAAACTCATTAGAAGAACAGATGCAAGAGAGAGAAAGAGAATCAAACCTTAGTATGCAAGAAAATTACAAAGATAAATAGTAAAGGCGATTGAAAGGAACAAAGAACGTGCAAAATAAACACGTACAATACAATTAACCAAATGACAGGAGGAAGTTCATACCCAGCAATAATCTTAAATGTATGTGATTAAATTCACCCGCCAAAAATGTAAACTGGAGAAAATGGTTAAATTACTAAGATCCAACTATATGCTGCCTACAAGAAACTTACTTCACTAAGAGAAATAAACATAGTCCGAAAATGAAGGATAGGAAAAAAAATATCACACAACTGGAAATCAAAAGTGAGAAGGAGTAGATATACTCATATCATAAAAAGCAGACTTTATACCAAGAACTGTAAAAAGAGACAAAGTAGGTCATTACATATTGATGCAAGTATCAATATATCAAGAAGATATAACAAGTATAAATATATGAGGTGTGATCAAAGTATACAGTGAATATTTACAAATATTTATTACAGTCAAATAATCATCATTAATCCTCCTCAAAACATTTTCCCTTGTTTCAAACACATTTATTCAATCCTTGTTCCTAATTTCTGAAGTACTTCTGGAACTCCTCTTTTGTGAATGTCTGTATGAGGTGTGATCAAAAATACAGTGAATGTTCCTGCCCACTGTCATCCAGTGGAAAGGCAGGCTCATTATTACAGTATGTCCTCATTCACCTGGTCATTCAATCTGCCACCATACAACTTCTGCCTCTTCCCAAAGTCCAAATGACAATGAAAAGTAAAAGTTTTGCATCAATTCAGGACACCAAGGTAGCCATGGCAGTACAACTAAAGATATTCCTACACTGAAGGATTAACATTAAACAATTTTCTCAGTAGATGCTGTATTAGGCAGCTTTCCCATTGCTGAGACACAATACCCAACATCCATGACTTATAGGAAGCAAGATTTAATTTAGCTCATTGTTTCAGAAAATTCAGTTTTGGCCAGAGGTGCTTGAACCAGAAACATCATGAGAGAGGGTACCATGGAGCAAAGCTGCTTAGCTCATGGTGACTGGGAAGTGGAGCAGAACAGTTCCTGGAAAGGAAAGAACAAGGAACTAGATATAGCATTCAAGGTCATGCCGCTATGACCTACCCACACACACAAAGAAATGTGTTCCACCAATTCCCTGGGCAGATTCCAAGCCAATAAAAATCAACATAATCAAGTTTAACCATCACAGATGCAGAAAAAGCATTCAATAAAATTCAGCATTTCATTATGATTTAAAAAAAACCTCAACACATTAGCTATAGAAGGAACATATTTATAAATACTAAAGGCTACATATAAAAACCCCATGGCCAATATTATATTAAATGGGGAAAAGCTGAAAGTGTTTCCTTAAAGATCATGAACAAGACAAGGATGTCCACTTTCATCAGTCTCATTTAAGATAATACTATAAGTATTACTAAGAGCAATTAGGCAAGAGAAAGAAAGTATATCCAAATTGGAAAGGTAGGAATTAAGTTACGGTGTATCTGGGTGGGTTGTGGAGGCCTGATCTGGGTTACTATGTATAGTTCCTCACTCTTTCCTCCTAAGGCACTGTTCTTTTACTCTGCTCCCAAGTTCATTTTCCCATCACTGAGACACAATACCTGACACCTGCAACTAAAAGGATGTTTATTTTGGTTCATGTTTCAGTCCATAGCTGCCTGGCTCCAAGGAAGAATAGTGAGACAGAGGGGCATGCACAGGAGAGTTGTTCACAACATGGCAGTCAGAAAGCAGAGAATAAGAAGGAGCTAGGGAGGGAAATGAATCCTTCCAGGCCACATGCTCAGTAGCCCAGCTTTTCAGAACAGACCCCCAACTCCCACCTCCTAACAGAAAGTCATTTATAAGCCCTCTTAATCCAATCGCCTGCCAAAAGTCCAAACTATGGGTACATGAGGCTTTTGGGGGAACATCTAGATGTACACCATAAGGGTATGACACTGGGGACTATACCTGGTCCCTTTCTGTTTGATTCTTCCTCTGGTCTCTTCTTCTGGCTGCCATGAGCTGAGCAGATTTCCCCTGCCATGCCCTCAACCATGCCATTTCTGCCTTGAGCCAACAAACCAGAAAATTATTACCAGAGAAGTTGGGTTATTGCTATGACTATACTTGACTGTATGGTTTAAAGCATTTGGAGCTTCTTTTCAAGAGTTTGGAAAAGAAGATTAGAATACTGATAGAAATGTAAAAAGTAAATATATAAAGAACTCATACACTTCCATAGTAAAAAAACCCAAACAACCCAATTTTGAATATGGGCAAGTGACTAAAGTTGCATTTTTCCAAAGAAGATTTACAAATGGACAAAAAATATATTAAAAGGTGTCAAAATCACTAATCGTCAGGGAAATGTAAATCGAAACCACAGTAAGATGTCACATTACACCTGTTAGGATGGCCATTACCAAAAAGACAAGAGACAAATCTTGACAAGTATACAAAAACAAGGGAAGACTAGAACACTGTTGGTAGGAAAATAAATTGGCAAAGCCATCCAGAAAATCAGCATGGAGATGCCTCAAAAAATTAAAAATAGGAGCAATGACTCAGCAATCTCTCTGCTGAGTATACACCCAAAGGAAATTAAATTAGAACATTTTGGAGTTATCTGTGTTCTTTTTGTTGCATCATTCAAAATAGACAAGATATGTAAACAACCCAAGACTCCATTGATAGATGAATGTTTATGTACACATAAACTATAATATTATTACACCTCTAAAAAGGAGACACTCTTATTTGAAAAAACATGGATGAGCATGAAGGATATTACGCTAAGTGAAATAAGCCAAATATAGGATGACCAATACAACTTAAAAAGATGAATACATAGAAATAGAGTAGTAGTTCAGAGATTAGCCAGGGCAGGCAGGGAGAGGAAACAGAAGTAGGTCAAAGGTATGAATTTATAGTTATATAGGTGGATTTTCAGTTATATAGAATAAGTCAATACTTAATCTACAGCAGGACTGTAATTAATAATATAATATGTACTAAAATTTGCCAAGACAGTGGATTGTAATGCTCTTTCCACACATAAACACAAAAGCTAACTATGCAAGGTGCTAGATAATATGCTTGACTGTAGTAATTACTTCATTATGTACATATATCACAACATCATGTTATACATCTTTTGTAAAAAAGAAAATGTGACTTATAACCACAAGAAAAATCAGCTTGTTCGAGGAAAAATGTGTAAAAAAGAAAAATGGACTTTTGGGGATTCTTCCTGCATATTCAGCACAATCGCATATCTCAAAGCCTTCCCAGGTGAACATATCCTCCCGCTTCATGGTGCGCGGAGCGCCACATATCAGTGTTCTCTCATCTTCTTCTTCTGTACCCCACTGAACTCATTTGATCTTTCAATGCATTCTTCTGCTTTACTTAGGCTCTTTCACCTATATCTAACAAATTAGAATCTGTTATTTCAACATATTTTGTGAGGAAAGGCTAGACCTGCAAACACCTCCTTGTCCTTGTCACACCAAAGTATTGTCATCTTACCCTAAATTGTAGGAAGTTCGCCTGAGTAGGAGATGAGGTAACTAGGTGAAAATCATCACTTGAAAGGCAGAAAACTTGTGAACCATCTAGTGATATGGTGTAGGTGGAGGCTTACTTTGCGTTTTATACCAGGGACTGAATCAGGATGATTACTGTTACCATAAGATCAGGATTGGGCAGGCCATGATGGTGATGGGGTGCAGAAGCATTAGTCATATTTCCTTAATTTTCTGCCACCTTACATTGGATTTGTTTGTAGTGCTTGGATTGATGGAGGTGAATCTAACAAAAGTATAACAAGTAGCTTTAGCTGGGAGGTAAAGTGGGTAAGAGGTTTGAGTTAGAGCTTGGTAGGAAATTACCATTGCTGCTGAATTAAAAATAAAAAAATAAAAGAGCAGAAAATACTTTGGAGAGCAGTAGTTACTCTCAGTTTATTTTAAAATCTCCTGAATATTTGTACAGAGAGACTCAGCCACTGTAGGTCAACCTTTTGACTTATCTTTAAAATCATGAGTTTATTTGGAAATACTGATTGTTGTAACTAAACATTTACTAAAATGTTTAGTTTAACCTAAAATATGTTAATGTATTTCTTCCATGGAATCAGATAGCTACCTAATTTTGAAGAAAAATTACTAATGTTTCTTCATTTCTTTAAAAATGATTTAAACTCAGCAGGCATCTCACCTCAGAAATAGCAAGTTATTATTTAATTTAAAAAGTATTTTAGTGTGACATTTTAGGCATTCTGAGAAGTGCATAAAAGATAAGGTTACCTGACAGTGGGGCTGTTTCACAACATCATTACACTGTTAACTACTGAAGCCATTTCATTTGCATGAAGTCATTTGATTATGGCATTAGGAATCAAGTGATATTGTGTTTGGAGCCACTTGTGTGTGCTATTTATTTTAGCATAATACATATTTATTGGTATTTTATTCACAATATAAGTCACACGTTAATAGTGGTTTAACAGGCTTTAGAGACTTCCCTTCTCACATGTTCAATAACAAGCTCATGAGTAATTCTACAAGGCACACATATCCATGAAAAGCCCCTAATCATATACACAGAGGCATTTCTTCTACGGCTAAGCAGATACTTGTATAACACAGACCCTTTTGCAGGGCTGCCAAATTTAGTAAATTAAATTTCAATTCACATAAAGTTTTAGTATAAATATGTCTCATTAAATAGTTAGAACATACTCATTCTAAAATATTAATTTATCTGAATTTTAGACTACCTGGGATCATTTGTTCTATCTGGAAATAACTCTTAGAAAGAAGAATGTATTATCAAATTTAAAAATCGAGCAAAGATTTTCCAAGGTAGTACAAACCATAAGGAAATTTCACTCCAGAAATAAGATGCTTAAAGGTTCCTTAAGTTCTAAGAACAGTCCTTTGGGTTAGGTGATGCCAGAGAGAGATAGGGAATATATTTTTTCCTGTAAATCACATCTACAGAGTTACTTTGAATGGAGAAATCTATTGGGAGTAACATGATTTAGATCCTGGTTTAAAACTTCATTGGTCCCATGGGTGATTATATATATATACACACAACACACAATACACAATATATGTAACAAATATATTTATCAAATATATAAGTTTATTTATTTATTTATTTAACTAATATATATTTAACAAATGATCAGCTGGGTTAGCCCAGACCCAAAATACTGGGTTGTAGAAAAATAAATGAGTCCCTGATAGGAAACTTGCCATCAATACTGATGGAAGCTGGTCCTGACGGAGTCAAATTGCAAAAAGGTGACAGAGATAGTTTCTGGATTGTCTTGACACATTCCACTCTGTACCGCATGAATTCCCAGGACCTCCACTGGAAGCAGCATGGGGAGCACTTAGAAAAATTCATTGTTGAGGTTCCAGCTTAGTGTTCAGTGATACTACTAGTAGCCATGCTAATGGCAACTCAGAACGTAACTATAGATGGACTGACCGGAGTCTAGTCATGGTTTCTTAACCTTTCTCCCCATTCTCAATTGCCACAAGTGTTTATTGCCACCTTGTAGATTTCCTTGACAGTATTTGAAACAGGATTGTGGATGAAGATGACAATGAAATCACATGTGCATTACATTTGCATAGTGTTTTAAACTAATGATGTAGAGACTGTTGCTGAATCAGTCATTGCCAATGAATGAACAGCCCTCTGTGTCCAAAAACTGTCAGCAGCATCTACCTCTGTGTGTGATTTGTAGGTGACTGGTGTACCTCTTGCCAACAGAGTTCATAAACTAAATATGAATGAAAGGAAGATGCAATCCACTGATGGAAAAGCATTAGCAAAGCAGGAGAGTCTTTTGCTTTTTGGAGCAGGAATAACCAGGAGAATTTGTCATTGTTTCAGCTGACTCTGGTGTCTGGCCAAGCCAGAAGCACTGACTGCAAGCACATTTGGCTCCATCTTCTCCTCTGCCTCCCTCCGTGTCCCAGCAATCCTGCCACCACTGCACATAATGATGCCAGACTAAAGGACAGTAGTAGTTTTTCTTTTTCCACTTTCTTTGCTACTTTTAGACAAATTTGAATAATAACCTATTCCCCTCACTTATTATTCTTGATGAGTAGTAAATTATTCTAATAGCACTGACTGTTCTATTCATTTATTATTTGAGAATGATTAGAAGTGAACAGCTATTATGAAGCCTCACCAGTCCCAAAAATTAGACCTTAGAATTTTGTGTTTCCTTTAGGCTCTAAGTAATTATCTCTAATTCTTCCTCTAATTCTGTCACAGAAACCTCTTTCTTCTTTCATGTTCTGTTTTGACTCCAGAATCAGCATGCCCATTACTCAAAAGTTATCCAGAGAAGTTATGGATGAAGTTCTGAGATGCAATCTCCCAGACATACACATTTTAAAATTATCTTTTGGTTCAGTAAGGTCCCAGACTCACTCCTAACTGTATTATTTAAGTGTAGAGAAAACTGAGCAAGACTTGGCTTGTAGATGGCAACAGAGGAAATGGCAGAATAAATCACATTTCTATTTACAAAATAGTAAACCTAACCTAAGAGCAAAATAACATGCAGGGTGAGAAAAATAATAATGTTTAAAAACTAATATACCTTGTTACAAAAACCTTCTAATCTGGGCATTTGAGGACTTATCCTACCTCTTTGACCATATCTTCTCTTTCACTGCCCAAATATTCTTCTTTGGATTAGAAGTGGGCCAATTACTTGTTCCCAAATGTAATGCCAGCTTTCCTACAATCTATGTGGTTTGTTTTCCTTGACCTAAAATATCTTTTCATCTTCTTTACATTACCTTCTTCACCGGTGAAAATCCAGTTATTCTGTGAAGGTTTAGTTTATATCCGTCCCTTACTTGCCTCATCTCAATTTTTTTTTCTATGACACTGTGTCCCTCCCCTGAACGACTCCATTTACTATTGCCCACAGTGCTTTCTAAGGATAGATACAACTTGATGGGACTCACATAATTTAGGCGATTCCCTTTAGGAAAATGAATATTAAATAAAAATATGAAATTAGACACAAAAGATGGTATTTTGGGAGTAATATCACTGTAATGGAATGAGGAACTCCAAAATTCTACCATTTAGAAAAGCAAAACAAATAATGGCAAAATTGGCAGAATAAAATTTTCAGAACTTTGGAAAGTAGTCAAAAGTTTGCAGCAACCCAAAGATGTTTGGTTCATGAAAATGGCTGGTTCTTGACGGGAACAATGAGGTTTGTGACATTTTAACTTATGCTTGTCTCATCTTCAGCTCTCCAGCTTAGTGGTAGACCTGAAATTGACAGCCCAGGATACAAGTACTAGTGCTGGAGGGAGCTGAAGTGACCTCCTTTGCAAAAAATTGTTATTTACTTTGACTAGTCTTGTTCAAAGGTTTTTCTTTATGTTGTTTAATTCAGAATGTACCTAGTGTGAAAGATGCAAGGGGTAATGGGTAGGTAGGAGTAGAAGGTTGTAGAGGGTATATTGTTAAAAACATGTACAGGCAAAGTTTTAGTTGCTACTGCCAGAGGCCAAAGAAAAGTCTTGGGAAGAATAATAGGCCAATTACAAATGATTGTCTTTTGGAAGGCAGAGTTGGAGAATAAGATGATTTTGAAAGTAGGAGGTTTGAAATACTGTGAAATATTTCTGGGAATTTAGGAGGACACATATATCCAGTTGAAACAGACCACATACAGGGCTGTGTACATGCTCAGCAAAGACCCAAGAAAGCCCTAAGCCCCAACCTCTGAATAACCTTGAGTCTCTGTACCAGAAGAAAGTGAAAGCTAAGATAGGGTTGTAAACTGCCTATGGAAATGTCAAAGACATTCTCCAATACATATGTAATAGACTTGTGAAAGACTAAATTTTGTGGTTCTAAGCATTAACAAAATACATGTTTAACCATTTGCTAAGCACCGAAGAAATTGAACAAGACTTCAGTGGCCACACATGACAAGAAATATGACTTTAAAAATCAGTTCAGAAAAAATAATCACTAAACAATCACACACATGTAAAACAGCAACAAAAAACCTTATGGGGGAGAGAATCTGACTTTTAGTTATCACATTAAAATATTCAAGATGTCTGGTTTTTTTTAATATAATGGCAAAATGTCTGGGCTTTAACAAACATCATGAGGCATTAAAAAAATATTTAGGGCCGGTGATATAGCTCAGCGGCATAAGCGCCTGTCTGGCGAGTGCGAGGTCCTGAGTTCGACTCCCAGTACCCGCATAAAAAAAAAAAATTAACACAGAAGAAGACAGGCATGGACGAATCAAATATGAAAGGTATAGAAATCAAATAGCAAGATGGAAGACTTGAGGCCTTCCTTGTCATTTAGTGGCATTAAATGTAAATTGATAATCTTTGATTAAAGGAAAAGATAAGTACCATGGACTAACTATATGTCATAATTTAGAGCCACAATTTAGATGCAAAGATACAAATAGGTTGAAAGTAAAATGATGGAAATAGATGTTCAATGCAGACGGCAAACAAAAGAAGTTAGGGTGCCTATATAAAAAATACAAAAAAAAAAAAAAAACAAGAATAGCAAAATTTTATCCAGTTAGAAATTTTAACACAGATTTTTATTTTATTTTATTTTATTTTATTTTATTTTATTATCTTTTTGAGACAGGGTTTCACTATGCAGTTCAGGCTGGCCCTGAACTTACTTTGTAGCCTAAGCTAGCCTTGAACTTACAGCGATCTCCTGCCTCAGCCTCCCGAGTGCTGGGATTACAGGCGTGCACAACCATGCCCAGCTAACACAACATTTTAGAGAGGAAATTGAAGCACAAATTACAAATTACTGGATAATGAATGGCAATGAGAACACCACATATCAAAAACTAGGGATGTAGACAAAAAGACATTTAAGGGAAAATATATATTTTTTAATAAATTTGTTAAAAAATAAATTAGAGAAAAGATCTAACTATTCAGCTGAAGAAGCATAAAAATGAACTAAATGTAAAGAAAGCCAGAAGGAAGGAATTAATAAATATAAGGACATACATGAATAAAAATAAAAATCAACAAATGCTGTAGTTAGTCAACAAAATGAAAAATTGAATTCATGAAAAGACTGAGGAAACAGAAAAGCTTCTGGCAAAGTTGACCAAGAAGAAAAAATCATGAAGAAGAATATCTAAAATTATGGATTTAAAAAAAAATTACAAGATAATAGTAAATGTAATTTCTTCTAATGAATGTAAGTGCTTATGAAAATGATGATTCTCTAATAAATGACCTATTATATTGTAGATTGAGGACAGGAGTGATCAGGGACTCTCATTTTTTAAAAACTCCATATGCTTGCACAGATTTGAATTTTACTTCAAGCATGTCATTCTTTTAATAAAAATAAAGACAATGGAATAAAAAAACTACAAAATAAGTTTTAAGATAAAAAATATTAGAATAAACAAAAGGGCATTATCTGACAAAGGGTTAAGAAGTATAAAAACTGTAATTATATATCTACCTAATATCTAAGACCCAAAAGACATGAAGAAAAATTTATGGAATATTCAACAATAATATTTGGAAACATCAATCCTCATTTTCAATAATGCAGGAAACAGCTAGACAGAAGAAAGTGGGAAAAAAGACAACCGAACGGCGCTATAAACCATGTAAATCTAAAGACATCTACAGAATACTCAACAGCAGGATACACACTTTTTCCAATGCACATGGAATACACCTAAAATAGACCATGTGTCAGACTACAAAAGAAATCCTAATAAAATTAAAAATATCAAAATCATACAAATTGTTTTTTTGTGATGATGGAATAAAATTGGAAATAAAGAATTTTAGAAAAAAAGAATTGTAAAATACTTTGAAATGAACAAAACTGAAAACAGAACATACCAAAGCATGGGCTGCAGCTAAAGCTGTATTCAAAGGGAAATTTATTGCTGTAAAGAGATAAATTTAAAGCGAAAAATTTTTTCAAATCAATAACCTAAACTTCTCCCTTAAGAAATTTTAATTTATTTTGAGAGGAGAACTAACCCCAAACAATGAAGGAGGAAGGAAATAATAAGGATTATAGTACTAATGAAATACAGAAAATAATAAAGAATACCAATGAAACAAAAGTCGGTTCTTTAAAAGTATCGATTAAATTGGCAAGTCTTCGTTTAGACTGAAGAAGAATAAAAGAGACAATAAACTTCCTAAAATAAGAATAAAAGCAGGACAGCTTTGCTGAATTTATAGAAATACTGTATAAAAGATTACCAGAAAATGCTATGACCAATTTTAAACCTATAAATTAAATAATCTGGATGAAATAGAAACATTCCTAGCAAGACACAAGCTACCAAAACTGACTCAAGAAGAAATAGAAATTGTAGACATATAACTAAGGACTGTGTCAGAAATATAAAAAAACCTCAACTAACACTAGGACCATTAGCCTTTTTCTTTTCTTTTCTTTTTTTTTTCTTTTTTAAGATGGGGTTTCGCTATTCGGTTCAGGCTGTTCTTGAACTCATTTTGTAGCCTAGGCTGGCTTCGAACTCACAGAGATCCTCCTGCCTAAGCCTCTGGAGTACTGGTATTACAAGCATGCACCATCATGTCTGGAAGGACCACCAGTCTTTACTGGTACATTTTATCAAAATTTAAAGAGGAATTTACACAAATTGTCTTCTAAAATATAAAAGATAAGGAATACTTCCCAATTTACTCCATGAAGCCAGTAACACCATAATAACAAAACATCATTAGAAAAGCAAACGATACACTAATATACTTAATGGGTAAAGGGTTAAATTTTTCAACAAAAACCAGCAACCCAAACTAGCAGCATATTAAAAGGATTATATACCATGGCTAAATGAGATTTATCCCGGACATGTAATTTGACTCAAAATATAAAAGTCAATTAATGGAATACACCATATTAATATACTAAGAAAAATTTATATGATCATCTCTATTGATACAGCATTTAACAAAATCAAACACCTATCTATGAAAAAAATATCAACTTGAAATAAAAAGAAACTTCGTCAACCTGTTTCAGCACATTTGTAGTGAAAACACACATTTGATCTCATTCCTACTTGTGAAAAACAAAAATTTATTTCCCTAAAATTATGGGGAAGACAAAGATGTCTATTCTTGTTGCTTCTACTCAACATTTTACTGGTATGTTAAGACAAGGCAATTAGATAAGAAAACAAATTTTTTTTTTTTGTGAGTACTGGGAGTCGACCTCAGGACCTCACATGCCAGCAGGCGCCCGTGCCGCTGAGCGATATCACCGGCCCTTTTTTCGTATGTGGGTTCCGGGAGTCAAACTCGGGCCCTCGCGCTTGCCAGGCAGGCGCTTACATCGCTGAGCCATCTCACCAGCCCAAGAAAAGTTTTAAAAAGGAATCCAGTTTCAAAATCAAGAAGTAAAATAGAAGTAAATTCTAAAAATGATATATTTAGAACATGTATAGAAAACTCCAAAGCATGCACAAAACCACTATTAAAGCTAATAAATAAATCAGACAAGTGGAAGGATAAAAGATAAGTACATTATTCATTCAAGTTCTACCACTTCTGCATTATGAATAGTGGACAATAAAATATATTTTTTTATCTTTCCATTTCATAACACAGACTTTTCCTCTCTGATAAGCTAACATCTCTCTCTTTTTCAATTTTTCTTTTGCTGATCTTTGGCACTTCCTTCCTATTCAGTCTCAGTGTCCCAACGTGTCCATTTTGCATTATAAAAGAATATCAATGAGTTCTGGAGAAGTATACAAATTATATCTAACATACTTTAGAATTTTTATACATTGTAGCACAAAATTATAGTTTATTTTTCACAAATAAACAGGTATTAGCAGAAGAAAATAACCAGAACTTATTATTGGTGAATACAATGTTTCAAATTTTAAAAAGTATGCAAAAATAGTTGATATAAAACAAATAGACATACAAGTGTATTTCTTGCAAACAAGAATTGACTGGTTGAAATGACACCTGCCCAAGATAGTCACTACTGCTCAGGATAGTCAGTACATAGACAAATGCACTGCCCAAGTGATATTCAGTGGAAGTTGTTAAATGGTTAAGATAGAAAGATCAGGGACTCATAATAAGCAAAACAACCTCGAGAAAGAGTTGGAAAAACTACCCTATCCACTACTATAGCAGTAATCCACATAATGAGGCATTGATATTAGGAGATGTATGATAAACTCTAAGACTCTACCAAAAAATAAAAGAGGAAGAAATATTTACTAATTCATTCTGTGAAGTTAGTATTACCCTGATATCAAAACTAGACAAAATACCAATAGAAAAACAAACTATAGACAAAAATATCATATGAATATAGACAAAAAGATCCTCAACAAAATACTAGCAACTCAAGTCGAACAACAAATTATAAGGAATATACAATATGAGCTTGGTTCCTGCATACATATAATATATACTTTTATTATTTATGTGTTTAACAGTGGCCAAAAAATATTAAAGAAAAAACAAACTTGAAGGACTCATTCTTCCCCATTTCAAAACTTAACACAAAGCTGTAGTCAAAATGCATGGTACTGGCATCAAAATAGACAATACAGGTCAATGTAATAGAATACAGAGCAACAACAACAACAACAAAAATATAGCTATGGCAAATTCACATCAACAAGGGTGTCAAAGACCTAACATAAGAATGGGGAAAGAATAACCTTTACAACAAATAATGCTGAGAAAACTGTATATCCATATACAGAAAAATAAATTTGGGCCCCCTCACTCCAAACATATATAAAAGATAATTCCAAATATACCACAGACCTATTGCAGAGAGCAAAAATATAATACTCTTGAGAGGAAACATACATGTAGATCTTGGATTTCTTAGATTAGGTATGATTTTTTTTTTTTATGCAGGTACTAGGAGTAGAACTCAGGACCTCACACTTGCCAGGCAGGTGCTTATGCCACTGAGCTATATCATCAGCCCTGATTTCTTAAATATAATACCCAAACCTTAATCAGCAAAAGAAAAAATAAATTGGATTTCAGCACAATTAAAATGTGTACATCAAAGAATGCTGCCAAGAAGATGAAAAATAAACCAATTAAAATTATGCAAATAAAATTATTGCAAATTTTGTATCTAATAAGAGTCAAGAATCCAAAATTTTAAAGGACTATTAAAATTATTAAATAAAAAGAGAAACAATACAATTTAAAAGGACAGCTTCTGTCATGCCAGGTAGGGTGGCACACACCTGTAATGCCAGCACTCAGGAGGCTGAGGCAGGAGGATCACCATGAGTTCAAGGCCAGCCTGGGCTACACTGTGAGTTCAAGGCCAGCCTGAAGTACACAGTGAGACTTCGTTTCAAAAATCAAACCAAGCAACAATTATCATTCTGCTCAGACTATTGACTTTAAGCCAGGGCCAAGGTTCCACTTCCACTGGGATGTCTTTATCCTCTTGTGTTGCTTGTTGCCTGGAGGGGTGGGGTGGGGTGCTGTGGGCTGTCCTGCTCCTGCTGTTGCCATGGAGACAGCCAGTCCCACTTTGCTCTCCTCTCCTGTGGGGGGCAGAGCTGTTGCCAAACTCACTGGCTGCTGGGGGGGAGGGGTTGTGTTGTTCCACTCGCTGATCTACGCCATCTCTGCTGCTGTCATGCCACCACCGTGAGCTGCTCTGTCTGCTTCAATCTCCTCTCCCATGGTGGGTGTGCCACTGCTGTTTAGATCCCATGTGTCTGCATCCCTCTCACTGGTGGCAGGGCAGGAAGGGTTGTGGATCATCTCCACTGTGGTCCCTAATCTTGTTGTCATTAAGGGTTCCAGTTAGTGCGCACCACAAAAAAATAAAGCTGACAGCCCTTTGGGGAGGGAGCAGTGCTGGCAAAATTTGCTGCCAGGCTGCTGCATCCTCGGTGTAGGGGAAAACACAAGAGGCAAGGGACCTTGCATCCCAAATCTGTCCCAGTTTTGGTTTGAGTTAGCCACACTTTTGCAGTCCGTCCATTTCTTGGAGGCTTTGCAGGATAGCAAGTCTTGCTCAGCATGTTAGCGGTAGCGCCACCAGCAGCCCTGTAGGCTGGATTGCCATTTCATAAAGTCCTATGTCTATGTTTTGTTTGATCTACAAGTCTCTTATTTCAGATTGATTTGGGCATCAGGATGTATGTCCCTCCCTTTCCTTGTATTACCTGTGATTTTAGTTGATGTTCTCTGAGATGCTCCAATGTGGGTTTTGCTCTATTCAGCCATGTTGAATCTTCCAGCCAACTTATCTTTGACAAAGGGGCCAAATACATTAACTGGAAGAAAGATAGTCTCTTTAATAAATGCTGCTGGAAAAAATGCCTTTGCACATGTCAAAGATTAAAACTAGACCCTTATCTCTCACCATGCACTAAAGTCAAAAAGGATCAAAGATCTAAATATTAAAAAAGAAACACTAAATCTGGCGGAAGAGAGAATAGGTAGAATTCTTGAAGACATAGGTACAGGTAAAAGCTTTATGAACAAAACCTCGATCACACAGGAAATATTACGAAGAATCAAAAACTGAGATCTCATCTTGTTAAAAGCTTTTGCACAACAAAAGAATCCACCAACAGAGTGAAGAGACAACCCATAAAATGGGGAAAAATTTTGCCAGCTGTTCCTCAGGCAAAGAAATAATATATCGAATATATAAAGAACTCAAAAAAATCAAACCCTCCAAATTTAAAGACCCAATCCAAAATGGGCATCTGAAATGAATAGACACTTCTCAGATGAAGACGTATGAACAACAAATAACTATATAGAAATGTGTAACATCATTTGTCATTAAAGAGATGCAAATTAAAACACAGATTCCATCTCACTCCAGAAAGAATTGCTCTTATCAATAAATCAACCAATAACAAATGCTGGTGGGGCTGTGGGGAAAAAAAAAGGAACTTCTTCACTGTTGATGGAAATGTAGATTGATGCTACCACTGTGGAAATCAGTATGGAGATTCCTCAAAAAATTAAAGCTAGAGGTTGTATATTCCCCTTCTTGGTATCTTCCCAAAAGAATTAAAAGCATCATGCCACTGCAGTATAGGGACACACATGTTTATAGCCCCACAATTTATAATAGCTAAATCTTGGAAACATCCCAAATGCCCATCAATGGATGAATGGATAAAGATTTTTTTTTAACAATGGAATACTAATCTGCCATAAAGAAGTGTAAACCTGAGACATTTCTAGGTAAATAGGTGCACCTTGTAACCCTACTTTTAAGTGAAATAAATCGGACATACATGTTTAAACATCACATTGTTTCTCATGTGTGTGAAACCAAGAGGGTAAATAAGGACTGAAATCTGTAATAGATATTGGGAAATAGGTAGAAAATCTTCAAATGGGGAGGGGAAAAATGGATGGGGAAGGGGGAAGGAAGGAAGAAAGAAAGGAAGAAAGGAAGGAAGGAAGGGAGGGAGGAAGGGGGGAGGGAGGAGGAAGGGAGGGAGGAAGGAGGAAGGGAGGAAGAGAGGAAGGGAGAAAGGAAGGGAAAAGAAAAAGAAGAGTAGAAGGAAAAAATGGAAACAAAGCTTTTATAAATAAGGTGAGGAGGAAGGGTAGATGGGCGGTGAGGGGAGTGGGGAAAAAGAATCAAGGTATATTATGAACAGGTACAAATTCCCTATGATGACTGTGATCATTATGTATATTTAAAGTGTACCAGTAAAATTAATTTTTAAAAAAAGATAGGATTTGAAGAGATTTAATTTCTCTGATGACAACACACAAATAGCTAAGGAACAAAAGAAAATATACTACATATCATTCACCAATAAGGAAATTCAAGCAAAAAGCACAATATTTCTTCCACACCCACTAGGTTGGCTATAATTTTTAAAATGAAAAATAACAAGTGTTGTCAAGATCATAAAGAAATTGGAACTCTCAGATATTGCAGACAAAACTGTAAAATGTCGTAGCCACTGTGCACTACAGTTTGTCAGTTATTTTATGACCAATTCAACATCTAGATATATAATCAAGACAATTAAAAACATAGATTCACACAAAACATAAACACTAACATTCATATAATCATTACTCACAATAGTCAAAGTATGAAAATAACTAAATGTCCATCAACTAATGAATGAATAAGCAAGTGTGATACATCCATGCAATGGACTATTACTGAGGCATAAAAGGGAGTAAAGTATTGATACATGCCATAGCACAGATGAAACTTGAAAACATCATGCTATATGAAAAAAAATCACAAAAGGCCACATAATGTATAATTCTATTTGTATGAAATGTCCAAACTGTCAAATGTATGGTGACAGGAAATAGATTAGTGGCTTACAGAAGATCCAGGTACAGGGTTGCATCTTAGTGATAGGGGTTTCCTTTGTGGGATGATGGAAACATTCCAGAATTAGATAGTGATGATGATTGCGCAGAATTGCACATTCTTATACACCACTGATTTGTACATAGAAATGCATAAAATCGCCAAATCATGTAAATTTCATATGAAAAGTTAAATACATAATACATAATAGCGTTTCTGAGGCTTTACACTAAGATTAAGTGTAAAATAAATGCATAATAATGTAAAATACAGTATTTTTTAAAATAATAAGTTTTAAATAGCGTATTATTTATATTTTTAAAGCTGCAGGCACTGTAAAATTCACAACATCCACAAAAATAATGAGAGGCAACATCCATTTGTACTCTGCTTGCACAAATCCTGGCTCAGGCACTTACTACCTGTTTGAAGCTGACCAATGTTACTTTAACCTGCCTGAGTCTTATTTCCTCATCTTTAAAATAAATGATGTTATATCCATGGTATCACATTTTAATGTAGACTACTTTAAATAAATTATGATAAACACTTGCCTTGTTAATAGTGTGCACTCAGTAAATGGCAGCTATTTCTGTTTTTCATCTTTATGGTTAGTGTCTCTTATAGCAAATCTTCCAGATTGATTTATCAAAAAACAGATTGTGAATTCTACAAAAGTGAAATCTACCAAAGAATTCATCTTTGTCTTCCTTATACTTACTTCAGCACCCCTTTTATAGAATATATGTTTAGTAAATACTAAATAATTGAATTGTCATAGTTTACATAAAACTTTCATACACAATTATTAGATTCAGAAAAGAGTGCTGTCTTCTTTTTACAACATGAACTGCTGCACAGGAAACCCCTCTCATTCGGTCACTCCCTGGAGTGAATAACAATGTAATTGATATTACCTGTTCCTGGTTACCAATCCTGGTTTTCCCATTTATTAGCTGTATATCTTAGATAACTGACTTTACATTCTGTACCTCAATCTTTTTTATTTGTAAAGTGAATATAAAAAGACTTTGTACCCATTGGGGCTGCTGTAAAGATAAAAATAAGTTAATACACTTTTTCTAAATGTCTGTTCTTTTCTAGGAGCAAAGCTTGACAGTGAAAATGTTTTCAATAAATATTACTTATTCACCACCAACATATTCTAGCACTGTGCTGGAATTTGAGTTTTTAGAGTTTAATGAAATGCTATCAAACACCATTCTCTGGTGGGCCTTTAGTGACAGTCCTCATTTTATTTTCTCATTTTTCATACGTCTCATTGTTCATCTTCTAGTTACTATTTTCTCCTCTGACCTCTACATAGAACACATGAGGTTTCTAGCTGATTCTTATGTTTCAGTGCCATCTCATGAGGCTATGTACTCGCCTTTGAAGTTCTTCACTCTCGACACCTGAACAAACTTTAGATTTGGTAGGATAAGCTGGATGGGAAGCCATCCAAGAAATTTAATGAGAGGACTTAACAAAAAGCTAATAGAACACTTCAGACTAATGCTTACCATATGTAACTGCGTGTCTTTCTTCTAGAGATTGAAAATAGAAACACGATTAAGAGAAAAACTCAAGGGCTGGTGATATCGCTCAGCGGCATGGGGGCCTGCTGGCGTGCGAGGTCCTGAGGTCGACCCCGGTACACACACACAAAAAAAAAAAGAGAGAAAAACTCAAGTATCTGTGCATAAAATGTCTGCAATATGGGTTAATTTCAATAAACATTTTAATATTTCACTGATAGTTCAATGAATTTGTAGTTTTAAAGAAACACTGGGGCATTACCTTAATTTACAAAGTGAATATTTTCATATTCCACAGCACCAGGTGTCATTTTCAAATAGCATGAATCTATCCTTCCTTGAACTGTTTTTGTTTTCCCTTTAATTTGAGCACAACATTGATCCACATAAGCTCTAAAGTTCTTTCCATTCGATCTATTTTTGAGTTTAGGATCTCTATTAACTGTTAGTTCTTTTCAATTTTTCTATTTGTTTCTATTAAATTTCAGAGAAAGTGGCTTAGAACCAAACTTTTATTCTATTTCTCATTCTTGGAATTATTTTATGCATTCATTTATTTTCTTCATCTCTCTATGTGTGAAATTATGTGTACCAAAAAATGTAGTCTCAGCCAGTTCTGTGGAGAAGACAGTTGAAAAGGTGACCACCACCTGACAGGTACAGTGATTTCTGAGTTGGTGTTTTGGTTGCTAATTTGGCACAAGGTGGTCCAAGACATGAACACATAGGATGCGCCCATGTAGCTGTGCTCCCACATTCACTTATTGACTTATCATGAGTAAATTGGTTGCATTTATAAGCTCCGGCATCATTTATTAGGAAGACAAATGAGAGTAATTAAGCTTCAAGGCCATAGTGCTGAAACTTTTTGGAATTAGTGTGCTATTAAAATGATGGAGTGCCTTGCTTTGCCCAGGTGAGTGATGCTCATTCACCTCTAGCTCTGCTTCTTGGAATGACCTCTGCTAGTCCTTTTAACCATGCATGTTGCTTCAATGAACTAAATAAAACCCCTCAGGCAGTGCCAGGGATGGATGGTCAGTTTGCTAGATGCCATCTTTGGCTAGATCATTTAGTGTCAAGCTCAATAGGGAACAAGCATTTGCTTTTAGTTAATGTTTGTTAATCTATTCTCTTGAATAACTAGATGGATGCAGATCAGCAGTCACTTCAAGACTAGCAGCTACCATATTTTACAAAGTAGATCCAGATTAGTAGACTTTTGCCTTTACTTGAAAATAAAGTAAGCTGAGGATTCAAGCATTTAAAACAGCTAAAATGTAATTATTAAGATCGTGTTTAACTTTTTACAAGTGATATGAACCAAATAATCAAGCTTCTTAATATTCTTGAAAGAAAAGATCTTGGCCAGAGTCAACAAACATAAACAGATGCAAGGGGAATACATTTCACTTATATTTTGCTTTCTCAATTTACTTCTAAGCTTAGCAGCATTGAATATGAAAAATATTATATAACATAGAGTTACTGTGAATTTGTAAATTAGTGTCATTTTTAAAAATAACTATGTGATCTGCTATGCAAAGTCAAGGGACTTTGCTAAGCACAGTGATGTACATGATGCTGGCCACCGTTCTCATAACCTTCCCAGGCATTATTTCTCATTTCAGGTCTTTCTCCTTGTGAAAGCTTTATTTTGGTGTGAAAAAAAACACTTTCCTTCCAATGAAGTGACAAATATTTTCACAGTGCTTTTCTTTTCCCATAATATGAGTTATTTGAATATATGAAGAAAATGTCAAATGAGACATTACAACTTCTTTTTATAGTGGAATAAAAAGACACAGGACTTCAACAAAACAGAAGGCCCCACTAAAGAAGCATCATTATTCTTAGTTAAATAGAACATTCTAATTATAATCTTGGTGCATTTATTATTTTATGCTTAATTTATTATTCACATTTTTTCTGCTCCTTGCCTAAAATTTTCGTTCTCACATTAGGGTACAAAAAAGAGAAGGGGAAAGAAAAAAATTTAAATTTGGGTTCGGGAAGGAGTACCTTTAACAATTTCGACACCCACTTTAAGAGGTCTGCATTTTGTTCCTAGAAAATTTACTCAGTAACTTATGACTCTGTACTGCAATTTCACTGATTGGGATTATATCTTAATCCCTCATTTTTCCTCTTGTCTGATTTTATAAACAAATCTGCAAAATTCTGGTTTTGTGTTACTTTGTCTCCACTGTGAAGACAAAACTTGGCTCTTTGAAATTTAGATCCCAAAATATTTACCCTCATTTATTCTAATTATATAAAATAAACCAAAAAGAATGAAGAGTAGAAGGGAAAAATAGGAATGGGAAAAATCCATAGAAAGAGATATCAGAATAAAAGAAGAGGGCATAAGTGGCCTTCTGTCCTTTGCAAAGACAAGTTTGAGACCTAGGAAATTTCACTATATAAGAAAACCAACAAGGCACCACTTATAACTCCAGTTTGGCATCTCATTTTCTTGCCTCAGCTTTGGATTTTTAAGCACATTTGTTTTGTCACAGTTTTCATTTAACTCATCAAGATAAAAACTAAAATCACCTTTGTAATTTTTGTCATTACCTAGGAAAATTAGAGAGAGAGCTTCCTTATTAAGCAAGGAAAAAAAAAAAAAAAAGATTTGTGAAAAAAGAACCTAGGCAGGCAATAGACTTCTTGTGACTTAGGGAACACTTCCCATAGTCCCATTGTATCTGTGGACCTGCCTGATCTCGCCCATGAGTAGAAGATCTCCAGGTGCCTCCAAACATCTCCACCTCCAGCAGCAGCAGAACTTGAGACTTGCTGGAAATTTTTCCCTTTAAATTAAGCAATGGAGAATCCAATAATGGGAGTTATATGTATGGTTAAAAAAAATAATTTCCAAGCACTCAATATGTTCAAATTCCTACTTTTAATTCCATCTGTTATACTGATTATTCTTTTAAAATTTTTGATAAAATTCAACCCCTTAGTTTTGTAACACTTCCATTGTTCTTTCTTGTCCTCCAAATAAAACTACAAATGGATAGCATTGGGAAATTAAGTGGAAACAAAAAGTAGATATGACTAAGATGTGAACTGATGCCTTTTACTCCAAAGTCTGCGCATACGTTATTCTAACAGAAATAAGTTTTCCACATACATTTTGATTAATTAAAATTTGATCATTTTAGTGTTATATTGGTTCAAGAAATCTTTCTTAGGGGAAATGTGCTGTAAAACATTTATTTGCTTAATATTTATCTCCAGGATCAGATTATAGAGTCCAGGCCAGAACTGTTTTGCTCACCATTGTTCCCCAGTACTTAGCATTGTGTAGAATCTAGCATCCTAACTACATTTACAAATGAATGAACAGTAGTTTAGAGATTGGTGGTTAGTACACAGGCAGGGATTCCATCCTGAGTCCTGTCTCCATCAATACTCCCAACGTGATGCTCCCATAGTAGTTCATTAAGTTAGAATAAAAATTTCCTTTATGCTCTTTTGTCATCAGCACCCCTTGCCTAGAACTCTGACAATAAAAATTACCCTCTCTTATAATAAAAAACAAATAGTTTTGCAGAATTTAATGTATAAATGCCACTTTCAGAAAAAAAAATCATACATTCAATTACAAATGCAAGATAATAACTACTTAAAAAAGTTCTCACTCTAAGAACTAATTAAATCAGGATTGTTATGTTCCACTAATTATTTCCTTTCCATTCTACATATTCTACATCTTCTCCTCTGCTAGCCTATTTCTAATCAGTAAATAACTATGCTTGGACCTCATCATTTTATAAAGTCCATCATACAAGCTAACTGACTGAACTATTTTCATAGCTACACGTCCTGAAAGAGTAGCCTAAAATTAATGCCTTGAATTCTTTACCCTACTTACCTTTCCATGCATTACAATCTAACTTGTGGGCTCAATCATCAGTAAAGAAAAAATAAGGACACCCAAGATGTTGCATTATTTCTCTTTTCCTTATTTTGTCTCTTCATGGCATTGGTCTTTACTGAAAACACTTTCTTTAATGAAAAATCTTCTCAACCTGTTCTGTGCAGTGTTATTACTCTCTGGTTTTTCTTCTCGCCCTCTCGGGGCATGGTTTTCTCCTCCTTATTCATGGGCTCTTCTTCTCCCACCTGCCACTTACCTGTTGTGTCACTCAGTTCTGCAGGTTACCTTCTCTTCCTCCACATCTATACACACTCTCTGGCAAATCTCACTGTTACACAGATAGACAAAGTGATCATTTCCAAATCTACTTTTCTAGACCCAATCTCTTCTAGACAGATTGCTTCTGTCTTCTCCATGAATAACATCTTATAGTTATTCTTAACTTGACACGTTCAAAGCTAGAAATGTATAAATAAGCCTCAACTTCTCATTTTGTCTTATCTTCCACATACAACTCATCTCTATATTCTATTGATTCTACCTCTTTAATGTCATTCAAAACTTGCCTTATTCTTCTTCTCCCAGGGTAAAGTTTTATTTCATGCTCTCGATCATCTGTATTATTCTAAGTAGTGCCTTTAATTGGTCTCCCAGCTTCCCCTTTGCTAAAGGGTAAAGGCTATATAACTTCAGCATGGCTATGGTAGAGGTAGAAATATTTTTAAGGAAGAGTAATTTGTCCAGTAAACATATACATTAAGACAACCTGCACATTCCACAATAACTAAAATTATGAAGCAAGATTGAGATGAATAGTTTTATCTCTAGATCACAGATAACTACTCAAAGATCTAAGTTTAGTGCCTCATTTAACATGTCAGTTGGTTTCTCATTATAAACTATAAACTTTAATATATAATTCAATCCTTTATGAATTTGATCAGCAAAAATCTATTTCCTTTAACTTGAAAAATTGATAACTTTGGGTTGGTGATATAGCTCAGCAGCATAAGCACCTGCCTGGCAAGCGCGAGGGCCTGAGTTTGACTCCTGGTACCCACATATAAAAAAAAAAATTGGTAACTTTAAGCTTTCAAATGTGCAAAAACTAGAGCCAAGTTAGAATCTGGGTTGCAGGTGACCTGTGCCAACTATGGCAACCTCTATGGGCAGTTGCCCTTGTGCACCTATCTCATGGCTCTCTTCTGAATATCCTGTCTGCTGGTCTTGGACAATTGTGACTATAGAATTCATTACATTCATCACATTATTTTTAAGGGAAAATGAAAAATCATCTTTTGCAAAAATACCAACCCCAAGTCTGAAACTCTCAAGCATTGTTTTGTTAAAGTCCAGGGGAAGACTTGTTAATAGATTGAGCTTATTACCATGATTCTTGAAATCACCTGGAAACAGGCTCTGTAGTAATAAGTTCATGAATTTATTTTGTACAACCTGTTAGGCTGAGTGGAATGGATGATGTATTGTTTTTTCTAAGAGTACATACTGTACCTTGTAACTGCATAACTTCTAATCACTGTGCAAATGCAAGATCAACAAATTGCATCAGAGACAGATGATGTGGTCTCTGGCACACGCCTAAACTAGTCTGTGTACAGAACTACCCCAGCCTGGAGTTTAGGGAGAACATGTTAGGTTGCCAAAAAGTTTTCTTCCTTGAACTGCCAAGATTTCTCCCTTCTATTAGTCAAGTGCCTTCAGAAGTCATTTCACTTCCTATAGATTCTATTCCAAAATGTCAGTTAGATTCACCAGCCTCTAGCCACTCCCAGGCAGTTGACTAATAGGGAACATTCATAAAGAGAAAGCAACAAGAGAACACCATGTACTTCAGGATCAAAGAGAGTGGGGCTCAAATACCAGCTCAATCTCTTCCATGCTCCTTCGGGATCTTGAGTGAACTATACAACCATTCAAGGCTCACTATCCCCATCTGTAGAGTAGGAATAATGATTCTCACCTCAGGAGATGTTCTTTGGATAAAAGAGGTACGGATAAACATCATATAATCAGTCCTTTAGAGATACTCATATATTTAGTTTTTACAAAAACCTCAATGTATGTATTTTATTATCAAAATTTTCTAGATGAGGACACAGGAATTTAAGTAATTTGCATAAGATCATCCAGATAGTAAGTTGAGGAGTCAGGACTTAAATTTAGGCAGAATAACTCTAAACCCTGTGTTTTCAAATTACTGCATATACAAAGTGTCTAGCATAGTTTCAGGTACACAGGAGATGCTAAATAAATATGTTTTTAGGGCAACTGCAGTAGCCTTTCATGGATTTTCTTAAGTCAGGTATTACTCTCTTCCAGTTATTCTGCAAGTATTTTTCTCCAACCAATTTCCTAAAATCCAAATCTGATTAAAATAAATACAGAAAAAATTTCACTGTATTTTTTCATTACATAAAAGAAAAGGCCTGAACTCTTAAATGTGACATTCTAAGCCCTTCACAATATGGCTGGTATCTACCATTCTAGAATCATCTTCTGACATTGTGCATCCCAGATATATCATTATGTTCTTACTGCAGCAGATTATTATTTCTCAATTGTCTTGTATAATCTGTTACCTCTACCTACTTTTTTTGCTTCTCCTTTTGCACTGGGAAAGCTCCTATTCAGATTGTGGGTCAAACTCAAATTCTATTTCTCTGCAAGATCTTATTCCCTTGATCCTTTTCAGAGGCGGTCCATTTCTCTTTCCTCTGAACTCCATAGAAACGAAGTTCACAAGCACATGCAATCTGAACACTACACGTCCACTGCATTCTCGATGACCTAAGAATTAAGAAGTTTTTTTTTTTTCTTTTCTGCATTATTTCTTTAGCAAAGTACAAAGAAATACCCTTTCTGCCTTTGGGGAAAGTCGAGGCAGGAAAATAGAAGTTATTGTATTTCTTTAAGAAGTAAGAAGAGGGCCGGTGAGATGGCTCAGCGGCTTAAGCGCCTGCCCGGCAAGTGCGAGGGCCCAAGTTCGACTCCCGGAACCCACATACGAAAAAGGGGCCGGTGATATCGCTCAGTGGCACAGGTGCCTGCTGGTGCGCGAGGTCCTGAGGTTGACCCCCAGTACCCACCAAAAAAAAAAAAAAAAAAAAAAAAAAGAAGTAAGAAGAGTATTCTTCCACCCTTCCTACATGAAGAAGAGTAAACAATCTCTTTTATGTTTTCATCTATTTTTAATGAATGGAGGCTTCCTGAAAGGAAATTGAACTCTTTGTACGAGGAACTTACTAAATAAACTCTTTGTGTTTTGTTGATTGGTAAAGGAAAGCAGCCAAATTCCTAAGGAGCTGCCTGGGTGAGCAAGGGAATTAGCTGTTACATGATCCATAAGGGCCAAATACCTAAATTCATTCTGCCTAAGCATATTTTATTTGGCAAGACATTGGAGAGTAATATGAGCACATAAATCTGAAAGTTCCTGGCACTAAGAATGATAGGGGCTAAGTGATCAAGCGTAGTACACAGATGAGCAGCAGGGACTAGCAGCACTGGATATATAGAATTCTTCTCAATATGGCATTTTGAGTTTTTACTTATTTTTTATTTAATTTGAAAATTTAACATGTGACATGATTTCTACCATAAATAGTATGGTTGGGAACGAAAATGTCCCCCAAAGGCCAGTGGATCGGCTCTGGGGGAAGGGTCAAACTACAATGGCACTAACCTCATCAGTGTAGTTACCCATTGGTGAGTTCATGGAAGAATGGGCTCTTAAGAGGTGGGGCGCCTAACCGAAGGGAGTGGGTCAATAGGGCGTGACGCTGGGAAGTCTTGTCCTTCGTTTCTTCCCGTGGGTCAGTGTATCCACCTTTCCTCTCCTCTCCTCCTGTCCCATTCCCTCCCCTTCCCTCCTCTTTTTTTTCTCTCTCTCTTTTCTCAGCACTTCTTTTCTCCTCCCCTTCTTCTTCTTCCCCTCCCCCTCTCCCTCTTCTCCTTTATTATGTCTTGTATCTAGATGTCCTCTCAAAGCCTCAAGAGGTCATAGGTGGGGATTTTCAGAGGTGGCTGGATCTAGAGTATGTGGCACTGGGATTAAGTGTGTAATGCTGGGATCAAGGGGGTGTGATTACTAAATTAGCCCACTGATTTGTTTGGCATAGTCTAGGAGTGGATAATGGGAAGGCCTTCCCTGGGTATGAGTGCTACCCACCCTAAGGGCAGGTAGTCTGGACAGAATATAAGGGACAGAAGGAGAGCTGTTGGGGTTGCTTGTCATTTGCTGCTTGCTGCTTTTGCTGCTTCTGCCTTCTACACCATGAACTGTTTCTTTCTCCTCTGTGATGCCTCTCTGCCATGCCACCTTGCCTTGGAGCCAACTGATTATGGACTGAAACCTCTACAAACTGTGAGCTAAATAAACCTTTCCTCCTTTAATTTTGGGTATTAAGTATTTTGTCTCAGCAGCAAGAAAAGTAACTAAGACAATTTTCCTCTTCCTCCTCCTCCCTTCCTCCTCCTTCTCTCCTCCTCCTCTCCTCCTCCTCTGTGTCTCTGTCTCTCTCTGTCTCTGTCTCTCTGTTTCTCTCTCTCTGTCTCTGTCTCTCTCTATCTCTCTATCTCTGTCTCTCTCTGCCTATCTCTGTCTCTCTCTCTCTGTATCTTTCTCTCTCCTCTCTCCTCCCTCCTTCTTGGCTGCCATGAGGTGAGCAGCTCTCCTTCATCACACCCTTCAGCTATGATATTTCTGTCTCAGTATAGACCTAAGAGCAATGGAGCCAGCTGACCATGCACTGAAACCTCAAGCAATGAACCAAAATAAATCTTTTATACTTTAAGTTGTCTTTTCCCAGTATTTTATTACAGCCACAAAAAGCCGATTAACACAAGTATGAAACAATTTAAACCTTTTACTGCATTTGTTACAGTACGTAGAACAATGTCTTTATTTCTATAAAAATAATCTATTTCCCGAACATGTCTTTGTCACTCCATTTCATCTAACAGGCTAGTCTAAGATGTCATCGTCTCTCAGGTGGATCACTCCAATAATCTCCCAGTGATTCTCCCTGTTTTCATCATTTTAAAACAAAACTCCAATCATACCACTCCTTTTTTTGAAAAAAAATTAATGGCTTCTCTTTGGTCTTCAAATAAAGACAGAAATCCATAGCTCTGATTCCAATTTAGTCCCTGCCTTCCCCTTGAACTTATTTTATGCCTCTCCTTTAACTCCAGCCACCCTGGCCTTTCAGCTGCTCGCAGGCCCCTCCCTTCCACCCCTGCAAAAACTAAGCCCATGCTTGTTCTCTTGAACACAGCATTCCCACCTGGGAGAATATTCAATCCAACTCATCCTTCAGATCTCAGCTCAAATGTCAGGAATGTTTTCCAAAGATCCCCTCTTTCACTTAACACACACACACACACACACACACACACACACACAGCATTGTTAGATTGTAATTTAGCTTTGTATATCATAGTGCTCATTGCAGTTTTAAAATATAGATTAATTTAGGTGATTTTTCTCAGTAGTTTTCTTGTCAACAAGTGCTGTACTTTATGAAGGAAGGGCTTGCTTTTTCTGCTTTAATTAGCAATTTGTCCTTAATAACATTTAACTTAAGGCATTTAAGAAATCACATCAAGTTTTGCATAATTATAAAACTTAAAACTGGTATTTAGGGTAGAAAATGGGTTTCAAATGAGAGTGAAGAAAAAGACAATTTGGTGATGATATGTGGAAAAAATGAAACCAAATAAGAGAAAATGATGTTCATGATAAAATAGTTCTTCAATAGGTTCAGAATATATATGAAGCTAAGAAATGGATGCTGGTATTTACCAAGATAGGACTAGGAGATGGAAGACAAGGGCAGACACCCATGGTTTTAAGAAATGAAATTCAGGAGACAGGAAGTAGATTTCCAAGGCATGAAGGGGTTCTCAAAAATAAGACATAATTCCCATGTCATACAATCAAAAGTGCTTCAACATTTGGATGGGAGAACAGATGCAAGTGTAAAATAACTTGGCATATAATTTATAATAAAGCAATATTAATCATTTTGATATAAAATATGTCAAGTATGTGCATTGTATTTTAATGTAATATTTCAATATTTTTCCAGAAACAATCATTTATGAGATAGCTTTCACATACATATTCCCGATTTCCACCCTACTTTTTAAAATCAGGTCTTAAAATTTTCAATTAGAGAGTTTCTTCCTTCCATTTTCAGAAGTATGAGAAGCAGTTTTAAAGTACAGCAACCTCGGTCCATGGCCCACCCATATCCCTTCCAGCCTTCCCACTGTAGATGTGCTGGCCAACTGCCAACTGTCAGCTCTGACCCTCTTTGCCTGAGGGCATTCTTTGAGCTCAAGCTGCCCTGCCAGGGAAGGCTGAAGGAAGCAGAAATTAACTCCTCCTTCTTAATTCCAAGCAGCTCTCATCAAATTACTGATAGGAAGTGGTATAAAATAAGCCAACTTCCTTGTTTTATGATTAGAATACTTCTGAGGCTCTTGCTCTATACCATCTCCCTGAGTCATGTAGTGGAAATGAGACCCGGTTATTCATGGTGGATATTTGGTTGATAATTCACCCAGTTTGAATGCTTTTGCTGCTCCATCTCATATACCCACTCCTGTACTGCTGTTTCACCTCCAAAATAAACCACTTATGTTCACTTCTTTGCCTCCAGCTCTGTTCCTGGCAAAGTCAAACCTCAAGGAAATAATACGGAAACTCCTACACATTGACTCCTGCAGTTGGGGCTGTTTTGCGTGTCTTTGCTTTAAATTGCTCGTGGAAAGAGATTGTTTGTATCTCGTAACACTCACGTGTGGTGAGAGCAGACCCCAGGCTGAGGAGCAGGGCCCTAGCCCCAAGTGAGAGAGCAGACCTGAACTGAAGGAGCAACCCCCTGCCTCCCAGAGAGCAAACCAGGAGCGGGGCCTCCCACCACTTGAGAGAGCAGATCTGCCCCCACATAACAGAGTAGGCACAGAGCAGCACAACCCCAAACACATGACAGAGTAGGCCCATAATGGAGGAATGGCACCCTATCCCCAGGGCAACATGACATGGAGCAACAGAGATTATAGTCTGTAAAAGGGTTCCAAATAGACATTCAGAAGATTAAAAATTCTATGGAAAGTATGGGCAGTGGAAGTGACAGAGTTTCAGAACTAGAAAACAGGGCTGTTGTCAGTAGCCAATTGATGAAAGGTGTCTTAGATACAAAAAGACAATATCAGAAATGCATCTAACAGTTCTTAGATGATGCAAAGACTAATCTAAGATTAATTGGAATTAGTGAAACATCAAAAGGTAGCACCAATGGCACAAAAACCTGTTCACTAAAATAATGGCTGAAAATTTTCCAAATAAGGTAAAAAAAATTTAACATACAGATTAATGAGGCATATAGGACCCATATAGCCACAATCAGAAAAAGAAATTTCCTTGACACATCATAGTCAAAATTCCAGAAGTCCAATACAAAAACAGAATCTGAAATGTGCTTAGAGCAAAGGAGCACATCGCTTATAAAGGAAAACCCGTTAGAATTACAGCAGACTTCTCAACATAAACCTCAAAGGCCAGAGAGCTTAGAGTAAAGTGTTTCAAGCCCTAAAAGATAAGAACTCCCAACCCAGACTTATATACCCTGCAAAATTATTTTTCAAAATTGATGGAGAAATAGTGTATTTACCTGAAAAGAGCAGCTCAAGAAATTCGTGATCACCAAACCAGTGCTACAAAAAATTCTCAAGGATATCCTGGAAAGAAACAGTGAAGCCAAAAATGCCAAAACATCTAATAGAATGAATACGTCAGGTAGGGGTAGCAGTTAAGCAGAATGGGGGTGGTCAGCAACAGGAAAATACAGCAATGACAAGAATAAGTCAATGTCTTTCAGTTATATCTCTCAATGTGAATCGTCTCATTTCCCCAGTTGAAAGACATAGGTTGGCAAAAAGGAGCAAGAAACTAAAGTCAACAATATCCACTAAACAAAAACACATTTAATCCAAAAGGAAGACACAGATTAAAAAAGAAAGGATAGAAAAACAATATTTCATGCACTGGGAAATCAGAAAAAGAGCAGGAGTAGCTATCCTAATTTCAGACAAAGTGGATTTCAAGCCAAAACTGACCAGAAGAAGCAAAGAAGGTCACTATATGTCTGTTAAGGGCACAATTCAACAGGAAGAGATAAGAGATTCTCAAGCTGCATCAGTGATGGGTGGTTCTTTGTTTCTTCTGCTGCTCTTTAGCAGAACTCAGGTAAAAGTTGAGTAAGACTTGTATTTCACATGAAGTCATTTAGGTTGGTGCACTGACTCACAGGCTTATTGCAAGGAGGGTGAAAAGTGTTAGAATGGTGTTCAGCACAAATATGTTGTGCAAGTATTGGTACTCCTGTTATACAACAGTTTTGTGCAGGTTTCACCAGATGTGTTAAGAGATGCAAATATTCTCTTTCCACAAGTATGCATGTATTTATTCTTTCAAAGAACCAGCTCTTACTGAAAGTGTAAATAAGGACCAAAATATATAACAGGTATTGTGAAACAGGAAGAAAATGTTCAAATGGGAAGGGGAACAAGGAAGGGGGCAGGGGGAAAGGAAGGAAGGGGAAAGTAAAACAAATGAGAAAAGAAGGAAAAAATGGAAGCAAAGCTTTTGTAAATATGGAGAGGAAGAGGAGTTGAAGGGAGGATAGGGGAAAGGGAAAAAAAAGAATCAAGTTATATCATGTACAGGTACAAATTCCCTATGATGAATGCAATCATTATGCATACCTAAAATGTACCAATAAAAATCATTTTCTTTGGCAAAATATCCAACTCTTAGAGATACATTAATTCTTTTTATTTTTTTGTTCTTAGTTTCATTGATTTATAATTTGAAACCTGTGGTCTTTAAAATGTATACCAGCAACCCCTCTATAGGAAACATAATAAGTAATGTCATTGCCAAGAACTATTATATTTCCTTTGGTTTGTCATGGGTGACAATCTGATTTTTCCATTTTCTTTTCCCCAGTAAAACCAAGAAGAAAATTTTCTCTTCACTGTTCAAGTGTAGTGTTTATCACAGCATTCAGATGGAGAAAGAAAGCCAAGAGTTGCAGCACTATGCAAACAAGAAATCGTTAGATGGGACCATCCATTGTTGAGGGCCTTCTGTAGAGTACGTTAGAAGGAAAGGTACTTAAATTGCAATCATCACAAAAAACCTGCTCTTCCTACAGTTCATGAAGTCTCTTTACTTCAGAAATTTTGAGCAAAAGCAGGCAAAGATTCAGAACATTCTAAAGCTATTAATAAAGACCATCCTACATGGAAGGGACTATTCTATCATGAATAGTACAGAAAACATATGACACGGAGAGTGAAGGGGTAGAGAAACTCTCAGACATATTTCTCCAGCTGAAAGTTTATTCACTTTCTCCCACTGAAAGTTTTAATTCAGTGGGAAGTTGGTTGATATGAAAATCTTATTGAAAGGCATTTCTGTTTGATATATATATATATATCATATATATACATATATACACACAGAGGGAGAAACAGACAGACAGACACACATCATGTTATAGCTAATTGTAATAACTTATGAGTAGTTCTTACTTTAAAATGGTGATTTTATCCTCTTAACAAAGCCTTCTTTTGGTTTCAGATCCAGTGAAAACATAACCACTCAAGTACTGGTTTTAATAAACACTTAAGCTCTGAATAGTAAGAATAATAAACATGGTGGTTCATCAAATCGTTAAACCACGTAAGCAGTATTGTTTTTAGCTAACCTTACTTTTGGCTGGGGTCATTATAATGCTATCTGTAATGCCATTTCCACAGGGGACATTTAGTGTATTTTTCTTGAGGAAAAGAATTGTTTCACTGATATCTTTTTAGGTTTATCTACCAAACCGCTTGCCCCACAAAAATATATGATTTTATGAAGGATGATCCTGATGGAAAATTGAAATAGTCATAGATGTCTCCATTATATTTATATTCTTTTCTCACAAACAAACCTGGCAATAACTAGAATTTTTTTATCCCTTCACTACATAAGAAACTAAGGATTGAAACTTTACATTTTCCATTTCACCGCTGTGTCATCTTCCTGGGCTTTGATGTAATGTAATAGAATGATGGCTCCTATTTAATTAAACAGAAATCTGGATTAACTCCAGCTGTGGGTTATGCAATCAGTCCTTGCGTGAGCAAAAAGGGGTGTAAGGCCTGGCCCATAGATCATTCCTACATGGAAATCTGCTCTCACTCAAAGCCATTTGCAGGCTGCTGAAAATGATTTTTTCCTGTTTGAATTACTTAGAATGTGGAACTGCACCCTGTCCCCACCTTATGAAAAGAATCAGAAAGGCTAAAAGAGCTTGATTCATTCCTCTTCCAAAAGCACTTTTTAATCAAAAGAGACCTTGCCTGGCCTGTTGATACATTCCACTTTTCCTTGTTTGCTGCAAGAAGCACTATAGATGTGGTTTGCTGTTTAGTGCATTTTTGCACATGTATTTCTCCAGATGGGTATAATTTGATTCTCTGATACATACTGAACATATTTCTTAAAAACAGCTTTTATCAAGGCAGATTTTTGTTGCAATATGACTTCATCTTTCTTCCAAAAAGGAGTTATCCTGATCTTTCTGAATTGTGAATGGCTTTACTCACAAAACCTAATCGTTCAACATGAAGCTGTAAGAGCTGCGTGTGAACAGATGCAGGCCAGTGATAGTCAGTGCGAAGAATAAGGACAGATCTGTTTTGCTGAGGTTACAGGTAGACGGAGACTTGTCAAACTGGTAGTTTGCCAATAGGGAGGCCTAAATAAAGCCATTAGAGCTATTCAGAGAAAGGAGTGGGTAAATCTGCATACACAGAGCAGCTCAATTATTATGTACAGTTTAAAGAACATCCACTGAACCTACAGAGTCCTCATTGTTTCTACTGAGGACTGGGGAGAGAACACCTTCTTGCCAGGAAGAGGAAGTAGGCAGTAAGAAAAGGACCCAATGTTATCTTGGATTTGTACAGTTATTCTTGATGTCATCTTTAAAAAAAAATAAACTATCAGACTTTCTCTAGCATGTTCTTGTACGTATAATTCTGCAAGCCAAGTCCAAATTCCTGTTACACATGGAAGATTTTGCAATTCTGGGCATTTTATAACATTAAGAACACAGAATGCTGATAGGCTTGCTTTTCTGAATGTAGATTAATTGAAATCTATCGATTTCAGCTTCTCTGATTGCTGAAACTCACCTGAAAAAGCAAACTGAAATTTCAAAGTTCAGCATTTTGAGTAACAGAAATTCATCTCTGAGGTCAAACTCTCTAAGGACAAAAAATACGGCTTCCTGTCCCTTGGAATGGCAGTGAGAGGAAAGACAGGATAAGGCTTTATTCTAGACTACAGGCTGTCAGCACGAAGTGCACACTAAATCACAACAGGGAGATTTAAGGAAACAATGTGCCTGGGCCATGGGGATCTGAGTAGGTCCAAGATATCAGGAACTGTTAATGGGTCCCCATCTGATTGTAACATACAACTAAGCCAAGATCCACTATTATAGAGACTATTTTAAATATTTGACTTCAGATTTCTAGAATAAATTTTTGTTGTAACAGACATTAATTGCTACAGCTACATATTTTATACTAAAAACAAACCTTAATTTAGATAGGTAAAAACTAAATTCTAGCTCATAGTAAGAAAAGATAACCCTCTTCTTAGTTGGAGCGAACATCAGTACAAAATTTTGCTGCAGTGTTAATAGGTCTTGGGCCTTATGGAATCCACTATAAGACAAAGTGCAAAGGGCCACCATATGACACTTGCCATATCAGCTCATCTCCATGGACTACAATGCTCACAGTGCTGGCAGCCCAACCACCAAGGCAAAGAGAAGCTTGTTTATTCTCCCAAGAGCATCATTTAGGCTAGTACAATCTTAAAGACAGAGACATCTAAATGATCTCATTCTCAGGAGGCAAAGGACACAAACTCTTTGCATGAGCCGCCAAATAGGACCCCAATGGTTCATTTGCCTGACCTAGTAGTCTATGGGTCGTTTAATGGATTAAATCAGTCAAGGTACACTTTAAGGCCACAGTCATATACTGAAAAAATGCCAGCATATCAAACACTATGTTTTCATTTACTGCAAGTATTTCAGAGATACTTGCTTTGACCTAATTTTTACAATCAAAAGAAGTCTAGTTTGAAAATCATTAAGCCAGATTATTTTTATTTACATTTATTTTTTTTTTATTTTTTTTTTTGTGGGTACCGGGGGGTCGACCCCAGGACCTCACGCGCCAACAGGCACCCGTGCCTCTGAGCGATATCACCGGCCCCTTTTTCGTATGTGGGATCCGGGAGTCGAACTCGGGCCCTCGCGCTTGCAAGGCAGGCGCTTAAGCCGCTGAGCCGTCTCACCGGCCCTATTTACATTTATTTTTAACTGATACATAAAATTATCGTATCTTGGGGGTATCATGAGATGTTTTGCTACATGTATACATTTTATAATGTTTAAGGCATAAATCTATCCTTCACCAGTTATGGTGAAGCCAGGGAAATTAAAGATTAAAAACAGTTATGGGTGGGTATGTATTAAAGTCTTTATGGACTTGAACTCATTTGACTTTCACCAGAAAAACAATGAAATAAGTATTATTACTCAACTTTTAAAGTGCGACTTGTAGATATTAGGCAAATCATCTTCTAGCTCTTAATTGGCAGACCCAAGTTTGAAACCCATGTCTGTCTCACTCCCAAGCCATTGCTTCTAGTTATTCTATGATGCCAAATATGTCCTTGATCTATTCCGGCTTTTTAGAAGTGTGTCATTTCTGAGTTATCTTCCATTCACAGTACCACTTAATACTGTTTTAAATTTCACTTTTAGATCACTCATCCAACTCTAAACAGAATTTGCTAAGAAACTGATGCTGTATAAACACTTAACAAAAGCAGTTAGGTATTTCATATTTATTTATACAAATGTTTTCTGAATGTTTAAGTAAAGGATTAGGTGATAGAAATAAAAAAACAGACAAATGGTTCCCATACCTCAAGGAGCATTCTTTTGAAAGGAAATAATTATAGGAAACTGTATATGTAAAGAAACTTTATTTACAAAGAATGTCATAAAAGAGACAATTTTTGTAAAACACAGAAATTCTCATAGTGCATAAACCATCCCTTAGTGAATTTCATTGTTTTGTGTTTTCTTGTGTCAGGTGCCCTACAAGATTTTCTTGAATAAACCTTAACTCACACATAAAGATACTTGAATCATGGATTATATTATGCTCTTCAGTTTCCCATTTGACTCTTACATTTGGGGGTTTCTTTCTTGCTGAAGGGATTTCGCAGGGCAGATTCAGGATTTGTCAGTAACATTGGCATGAGCCTCTTTGATAGGAGTTGGAGGGAACCCAAATTCCTACCCATGGACTCACTGTTTTAAGACTTGGTAAAATACCAGTGTAATACATCAAATGGCACAAATAATATAGCTCATTGATGCCATTTGAACACATGCTTAAAGTTCCTTTTATTCAGAAGAATTCAGGCTACTCAAGGGAACTAAACAAAAACAAAATAGGGACAATTCTATCAGGTGTGAAAGAATTGGGTGAAGGTCTGAGTTGGGAGATAACTAAACAGTGGGATCATGATCATGGAGATAAATATCATGTTGGTCATAACATGAAAATTACATTGGGTGATAGATGTTCCGAAATAGGCTGTGAAAGGCTACGGGACACATAAGACACACTTCCTAACTTACTTTGAATTCCCCCAAAGCAGAGCCTGACATGAAGCCTTCAGTACAACTTGTTTATTTGAATTTGACCCTACGAATTTGTAGAGGTAGTGGGGACAATGATACAGGGAATGGCAAAAAGCCTTGCTTTGATTTGGATATGGTTTGAGTGTGCCCCCCAAAAAGGTTAATTTGCTGGAAGTGTGATTGCTAGTGCAGTGGGAGGGAAGGTAGTTGGACCTTTAAGAGGTGGGGCCTAGTGAAAAGTCCATTGGTCAATGGAGAGCTGTCATGGGAGCAAGTTTTTATCAGAGTGAGTCCAAACCCAGAATCAGTTTCTGGCTTCCTGTTCAGAGATATCATCTCTTCCTCTCCCATGTGCTCCAGTTGTTGTGATGCCATCAACTAGGGGTCTTCGCTGAAGCCCAGCTGATGCTAGTGCCATAGCATGGAATTTCTAGAACTGCAAACTAAATAAACTTCTTTTTTTTATGTATTTCACTATGGTTATGAAAAACAGACTAGTCCAATGCAATAAAGTATTGTTAGAGAATTGGTTACTGCTCAGGGAAACTGTCTTCAATACCTCCAACGTTGCCTCTGAGGAAGCGTAGAAAATGTGCCTTGAAATTTTTCCACCTACATCTCCATTGCTTTAGAATTGCCCCCATGTTATTAATTTCACTGGTACCTGGGATTTGGGGAGAGCTCTAAGGATATAAAGTAGAGAGACAAACCAGTTACATTTGTTATGGGATACTACACACAAAACTGTTACCCATGTGTTAAAAGGAGGTAGACTGAGGAAAGGAGGTTTTGGGCTCTCCAAGAGGAAGCTACGACCTACCCATCTGCCAGTTTCACAAAGGACTGGGCCAAGTTTGGTCATGTTCATTTTTAGTTCATGCTAATAAGTAGAAATATCATGATTTTAGTATAGTCCATGAAAAATAAATTAATATCCCCTCTGTGCTTTCTACTGTGGCTCTGAAAATTAAATAGAACATTCTATTTCAAAAATGTCACTCATTAAAAAGTAGACCAGTAAAGACTGTTCTTCCAATGGAAGAAAATTTCCTTTTAAATACCGTAGAGGCTGTTTCTTTCACACTCTTTTTTGTTTGACCTTGAAAATATCTATAAGACTATCTTTGTCCTGCCCAAAGCTACTCAACTCTCCAACAATTTCCACTTGTGGAAACTCTACAAAGTATAGATCACACCAAGATAGGCCTCCTCTAACCAATTTATGTGGAGGTTTGTGGTCACACTTCCTAGCTCTAACTTAGTATAGTCATTTTCAAATGGGATCTGAAAACTTGTGTTTGCCTCAGGGCAGAATGTGCTCACAGTGTTTGCTTATATGAGGTGTGATTGAAAACAATAGTGAATATTTAAATTTTTTAAAAAATTATTATATTAAAAGACACATTGTCATTAATCCCTCTCACTGTACTCCACCTCACTCCAAACACACTTATCCCGGAGCTCTTGCCACTTTCTGAAGCAGTTCTGGAAGGCATCTTTCATGAGTGTCTTTAGTTACGCTGTCATGCCTATCTCCATGCCCTGAATCAAATACTGGTCCTTTCAAAACATTTACTTTTCATGGTCATTTTGGGGAAGAGCCAGAAGTCACACAGCACCAGGTCCAGTGAACAGGTGGATAAGGACACACCACAATATTTTTATGAGCCTGTGTTTTCCTCGGGTGGTACTCAGCAGCGGCATTCACTGTATTCTTCATCACACCCCATAAAGACTTTCATGAAAGACTTCCCGAACTGTGTCAGAAAGTGGCAAGAATGATGGGATAAATGTATTCAAATTGAGGAGGAATATTTTGAGGGGGATTAATAGCAATGTGTCTTTCTTTTAAGCATTCACTGTAGATTTCAATCACACTTCATAAAGGACATTAAAAGCCAGTTTTACTACATAAAACATTGCTACTCTTGCCACTGTTTACAACAGTTCATTTTTAATAGGATTTACATAGTAGGATAATTACAGTAAAGGTTCAGGTAGAGATAAAGAGACTAAAGACACTGATATGGCTTCTGCAATCAGTTGGTTGATCTAATTTATACATATGGTATAAATTCCACTGAAAAAATTATGTATATAACATATGTGTAATATTATTTTTCTTCAGAGATGGTTTTAAGGAATGGAAATGAATTTTGAGGCATTTGGAAAGGATTAAGTGTCCTTGCACAAAAGCAGTGCAGCTAAAATTGTATCAATATTCCTGTTATAAACTGATAAATCCTGAGCTCAGAGCGGTCAAGTTTTACATGCCTGAGCTGACATGCCAATCTGCCAGCAATCATACGGTTTTCATATGGTGACACTCCACAGATGCCAGCAAAATGTGAGAAGTTTCTGGCTCATTTCCTCTCATTTTCTTGAGTGTGGTTGCCTGTACACATGCACACTCATATGCATAGGCACACATGTGCACACACACAGATCTTTGTCATACTGTAACAGCGCCACCTAATCCACTAAACTCCAGCAGGTCTATTAAAATTACCTCATGCCTTCCTCGCTAAGATTCATACTAATGCCTCAGTTAACATTTAACATTGAGGTTTCTATGTTCAAAATCTCAAACTAAGTTTTCATTTTCAAACTGAATACAAGTTTTCCTCTCAGTTGGTATAGACCCTTTTAAACAAGTATATAGGTATATGTTTTGACTAGGGTTCATTTTTCACTCTTGCCATTTAAAATATTTTTCTTGAAGTAGATTTTACTTTTAGTACATAGTTCATGCTGAAAATTAATATTTCTAGGTATGACTGAAAGTATGCAACTTCAAAAATTAAGCAATTTTATGCTTCTCATTTCAAAACTGATGTTTGCCACAGTGTTGGCAAAATCTATTGCTGTGGTTATTGTGTAATATCATTATGTAATTTCACATAATACAATTTTAAGTTCTTTACATGTTTACAAAAGTGATTAAATGTGAGTTTCTTCAATACATCTATTGTATCATTGAACCTATAACTTGTGTATTTCAAGAGTGCAATCTTAAATCAATTCATTTACATAGAAATTCTTCATTATGACTTTATCAACTGGTACTGAGAAAATTAATTGAAAATGAATCAAACTGACACATTCACATAGTTATGACAAATGCAACTATACACACACATGAACCACACTTCTAGCCAAACTTTATCTTCAACCCCCAGCTTTGAGCAAGAGAAGCATGTCTGTTTTAACTCTATTTTTCCTTTATCCAGACCTTAATGGCACATAAATATTTGTTATTTAATGCATACAGTATTTACAAATATAAATACAATATGGTCTACCTTTATCTCCTAGAGTCTTATATGGTGTAAGCTCTTTAGGCATACTGTATACAAAACGGATGGCAGATGGCAATTGGATAAAACTAATATACTGTCTGGCTCATAAATGAAGAAAAGTATCTAATGAGTACTATCTTCCATCCCCTCCCTAAGGATGTTGCCATTACAGAAGATATGATTTCAATAAATATAATGATTTTCATTATAAACACATCACTGCCAGTTTTTTTACAAAGCAATGTTGACATAAACATATCTCAAAAGCAAAGAGTGATACATTCAAATTTAAACTGATTTCATTCTGAAGCCTATAATCATGATGCTTTTTTAGGAACACTCATTGTTCAAATAAACAAAGGATCATATCAAAATATCTACAATCTTTTGAGAGGCCAAAAAAAAAAAGATTCTAATCCTTTTGAGTATATTGTTTTGATAAGTTTTGATAGAACATCAAGTTCCCTTCATCTTCCAAATGAACCCAGATTAAAATATAGTAATAAACCATTAAAAATAATATTAAATTACTACAAAAATTCTTATACCATAGAAAAGTTTAAATGTGTTCTAATTTCCTCATAAATTACTAAACAAGGGCATAAGAAGGATATGATACCATGGTTTGAATGTCCCTTAGAATTTATATGTTGGAAATTTAATTCTAGTACTATGATATCTGGAGATGCAATTTTGGGAGGTGATAGGGTCATAGAGGCTCTCATAAATAGTTTAATCCACTGATGGATTAATTGATTATCAAGGCAGTGGCTTATTACAGAAGTGAGCTGTGGCACCTTGTCTGACCAAGTGATGCCCTCCTCCAGGTTACGAAGCAGCATGAAGGCCCTCACCAGGTCCCAAGCAGAAGCTGCCACCATGGTCTTGGTCTTCCCAGCTTCCAGAACCATGAGCTAAAAATGTTCGTTCTTTATAAATTTCCTGGTCTTTGTATTTTGCTAGCAACAGAAAGGTGACAAAGATGTGTGGCTATATACCTATTATTTCTATACTAATTTTAACTTGTCCTTACCAAATGGTCAGTTTATAAGCAACATATTTTGAGGTTATTAACAGTGAGGGATGAGATGGAGATGAGGACATTAAAGAAACTGACATGAGTTTTGCAATAAGTCAGTTCAATCTACTTTAGCAAAAAAGTATTGGGAAACTATTAGATGGCAAGCAATAGTTAAGTATTGAAATATGAAGACGAATAAGACTCAAAGATGCTATTTGCTGTGGTTTGTGTCTAGATGTCCCCCAAAGCCCCATGCAATCATGGGGGCAGGCTTCTAGAGTTGGTGATTGACTCATGCTCCAATGCTGAGATTATGGGTGTGAGTGCTACACTTGCCCTGGGGCAGGCAGCCTACGTACAATATAAGGGAAAGAAGCTTGCTCCTCTCTTTTTGCCCCTTTTGCTCTTGTTGCTTTTGCTGTCTTCCACCACTATAAACTGTTGCCCCTCTGTCATGTGCCACTCTGCCTTGGAACCAGCCGATATCGGACTGAAACCTCTACAAACTGTGAACTAAATAAATCTTTCCTCCCTTAATTTTGGGCATTGGGTATTTTGTCTCAGCAACAAGAGAAAAGTAACTAAGACACTATTTGTCGGGAACTCACCTATCCCTACTCCCTTCTGAGACTGCTAATGAACAATGCCTGTACAAGTGCAAGGGAGGCTTGCAACAAAGGAGAACTTCATTCTGCACTCAAAACCCATTCCTAATCTCCTATAGTGAACAAAGCATTCCACACACATGGAATTTAATACATTCTAGATATAGTTTCCCTTCATCAACTCTCATTTGATAGGCTAGATTTTATATATTTGCTCATAAATAATTCAGACTATTGGAGAGTTTATATAAAGTCTAGACTGAGATTGAACTTTTAGCATACCGTTCCTTACAGAATATTGCAAATTCTACAAAAAATTATGAGATTATTTACAAATTGATTTTAAGCATATGAGAAATATTTTTTACTTACAGGCAACTGATAAACTCATTCCTAAATATTTGTATCATTTCACAAAAATGTCTTTTAAGGAAATCTGTTATATGAGAAATAATTAACCTGGATCTGAATGAATAGGTAATATAATTCTCTGAAAAAATTTTAAGTTTCTGCTTATTTGTGTAGCCCTTCCTTCCTTCCTTCCTTCCTTCTTTCCTTCTTTTCTTGGGAAGGGCTTTGATTTATCCAAATGAAAGAGGATTTATTGTCCTTGAAGATTAAGATCTTTCTTTCTTATCCATGTTAACTGGCCAATTCAACAAAACCATCTTAATATTCCTGAAGGTAGATCCTCCCACAGGAAGGTATTTGGGCAAAGGGAAGAAGCTACAGTGGGGTTTGACTGTAACCTCCCACACATAAAATTTACATCATTTGGGACAAGTTATTTAACTTTTGTGACCCTGGGTTTCTCTCATCCCTAAAATAGGGCGATCACAATGACTTATGAAATAAATTTGTTTTGAGAATGAAATGAGGTCAAACATCAATGCTTCTGGAAAACTGCCTGACATGCAGTCAGCACATCATCAACATGAGCAACTATTTTTAATTTTTACTCTGTCCTAAATTTACAGGTTTTATAGTCACATTTCTTCTGGCAACAATAGCAGTGTGTCATTCTAGAAATCCCAGGAAAGTAGAAGATTTTAATGAAAACAAATGAACTGTAATTTTAGTCAAACTTTATCATTATTAAAATGTTTGAAATTGTTCCATTTTAAAATGTAATCAATGAAATTATATTAAGTACATTGTACTGTATACCACAGAAAAATCACATTCTCTAGTTCAAACAGCAACAGATAATCATATTTTTAAAATTTATGAATATACTTTTAGAACATTTTCCTGGGCAGATATTTTTTCTTGTAAATTTATTTATTGTGTATACTTTGGGTTTTAAACAAATACATTTAATTAACAGTTTCTTGTTAAACAAATTTTCCAAAAGTATAATTTTTTTTGCAATGTACTATTCTATTTTGTAAAAATACAAAACTATTGCTTCAAAGTGCTCCTAAAAGTTTAAATTGTTTGCAGGTGTTCTTCTGATTCATATTTAATCTTAATAATTGCACTGTTTTACTTCCTAATTGATTAATTCACCTTAAAACTGTGTTAGCTTACTTTTGGTTGTTTCATTTAGTAAATTTCTGGCAAAATTACTTAGTCAAAGACCAAGACAAGTTTTATATTTTTAGATATATATTGCCTAACTACTCCTAAAAAATCTAACTATTGTCATACTTAATTTTATTATCAGACCTTACTAAACACAAAATGTTTTTGAAGTTGGCAACTTAAAAAATTAAAATAGTATAGAATTAATCGTTTGGATCTTCCTGATTGTTACAGTGATCACATTTTTAGTTCTCACTTGAGTATTATTTTTCTGTAAATGTTTGTTAATGTTATTTGTTCATTTTTCAATTAATAATTTGTAAAACCAAATCATATGCTAAGCTTTAAATGCTGCCATAGATATGAAATGTGTTAAAAGTATGATGAATGTTTAAATAAAAATTATCACAGTAAAGGACACATTGCTGTTAATCTCCTTCAGAATCCTCCCCCTCACTTTGAACACATGTATTGCATCGTTCTTGTCACTTTCTAAAGCAGTACTGCATGTTCTCTTTTTGGTGGTGTGCTGTTGTTGCTGCCTTGATATTATGTCCTGAATCAATTCAAAATGTTTAATTTCATGGTCCTATTGGCTTTGGGGAAGAGCCACCAGTAGCATATCTGGTGAATAAAATGGTTGAGGACACACCATAATGTTTTTAATTGACAGAAATTGCCAGCACAACTAAGGACATGAAAGAGGACTTCCAGAACTGAGACAGCCACAATAAAGATGGGATAGGTGCATGCAAAACGGGGTGGGGTATTTTCAGGGGCATTAATGACAATGTGTGTTTTACTGTAGTAAATTTAAAAAAAATTCACTGTATTTTTCGATCATACCTTGTACAATGAAAATATTTTCCTCATTTTTGTCTCTCCTTTTCTTATTAGTACATGTTCATAGTACATAATAGTTACATTCGTTGAAGGAGTTGGTACATGAATGGAACACATCATAATTCTTTTTGTGTCCCCTTCCCCCTCCTTTTCCTTTCAGTTATATTTTTCCCCATCCTTCCTTCCCCTGACCTCCATCTCTTTTTTCCCTATTATCTATCTTTTATTTTGCTCTTTATTTACATTTTGGTTTCTCATATAAAAAAATGAGGCAATATTCAAGTTTGTGTGTCTTGTTTATTTCACTTAACATTATGATTTCAAGGTGCATTAATTTTCCTACAAATGACTCAAGCTTATTCTTCTTTATGGCACAGTAGTACTCCATTGTATGTAAAGACAACATGTTCTTTATCCATTCATCTGTTGATGAACACATAGACTACTTCCAATACATAGCCTTCCAAGACTACAGGCTTCCAAGACTATAGGCTTCTAAGACTATAGGCTTCCAAGAGTTTAGTCTCTGTTGATGAATATATAGGCTACTTCCAATTTTTTATTTTTTATTTTATTTTACTTATTTATTTATTTTTTTGGTACTGGGAATCAAATTCAGGACCTTGCATTTGCCATGCAGGCATTTTGCCACTGAGCTATATCCCCAGCCCCCAATTTTGAGTTGTGCTGCTATATAGTATTGGTATGCATGCATCACTATAATATGATGACTTTAACTCTTTCAAGGAGATACCTAGGAGGAAAATAGCTGGGTCAAATGGAATTTCTTATTTTAAATTTGAGGAAACACCATTCTGATTATACTAGTTTATACTCCCACCAACAATGAATAAGTGCTCATTTTTCACCTGCAGCCTCACTAGCATTTCTTTTTTTTTCTTTTTTTTTTTTTTGTGGATACCTGGGGTCGACCTCAGGGCCTCGCGTGCCAGCAGGCACCTGTGCCGCTGAGCAATATCACCGGCCCTTTTTTCATATGTGGGTACTAGGAGTCGAACACAGGACCTTGCACTTGCTGGGCAGGTGCCCATGCTGCTGAGCCGTCTCAGTGGCCCCCACTAGTATTTCTTATTATCTGATTTCTTGATGACAACCATTCTTTCTAGAGAAAGATGAAAGCTCAGTGTTGTTTTAATTTGCATTTCTCTAATGGCCAGAGATGTTGAGCATTTTTTTCATGTATTTATTGATCATTTCTTCTTCTTCTGAGAAATGTCTATTCAATTCATTTGCCCATTTTGTGATTGGGTCTTTTATCTTGGAAAATCTGGGTTTTTAAAAATTTTTAATATGTTCTAGATTTTAATCCTCTATCCATGGAATAGCTGGCAAAAAAATTTTTTTTCCCATTCTGTAGGTTGTCTCATCTGTTGGTTTTTTCTTTTGCTGTGCAAAAATCTTTTTAATGTGATATAACCCTATTTGTTGATTCTCGCTGTTCTCTCTTACACAATTTGTGTTCTGTTCAGAAAGCCCCTTCCTATGCCTATGCCTATGTCTTTAAGAATTTTAGCTATTTTATTGTCCAACAGATTAAGTACTTCTGTTTTAACATTTAAATCTTTGATCCATTTTCATTTTAGTTTAGTATAGCCAGATTTCTCTTCACCATTTGTTAGTTTAAGAGGCTGTCTTTCCTCTAGGGTAAGTCTTTGGTCCCTTTATCAAAAATTAAGTAGCTGAGTGTGCTTAGAGTTGATTTTGCCTCTTCCATTCTGTTCCACTGATCCACACGTCTCTTTTTTGGCCAGTACCATACTGTTTTTATCACTGTAGCTTTGTAGTATAACATGAAGTCTTGAATTGTGATTCCTCCTGCCTTAATCTTGTTGCCCAGGATTTCTTTTGCTATTCTAGGTCTCTTCCGGTTCCATATGAATTTTAGTATTATTTTCCCCATTACTGTGAGAATTCTGTAGGTATTTTGACTGGGACTGCTTCAAATCTGTATAATTGTTTTGTAAGTATAGCCATTTTGACTCTACTTCTTCTGCCTACTCAGGAAAAGGGTATATGTTTTTGTTTTCTGACGTTATCTTTGATCTTTTTCAGAGTACTATTGTTTGTTTTGTTTGCTTGTTTGTTTGCTTGTTTGTTTTCTGTGGAGTTCTTTCACTTCCTTGGTTAGGTTAATTCCCAGGTATTTAGTTTTTCTTGATGCTATTGTGAAAGGCATTGTTTCCCTAGCTTCTTTTTTGGTGACTTTTTTATTGGTGTACAGAAATCCTATTGATTTTTATGTGTTGACTTTGTATTGTGCTACACTACTTAATTTGGTTATTAATTCTAACCATGCTTTGGTGGAATACTTTGAGTCTTCTATGTAGATGATCATGTCATTGTAAATAGTACTTGATTTCTTCCTTTCTTGCACATATGTCTTTTATTTTTTCTCTTGCCTAATTGCTGTGCCTGATTCTAAATGTCTTGAGAATTATATTGAACAGCAGTGGTGACAGCACACATTTTGGACTTGTTCCTGCTTTTAAAGGGAAAGTTTTCAAATTCTCTTCATTTAATATGATGTAGGCCATTGGTTTGTCATAAATGGCTTTCATCAGATTACGATAAGGCCCTGACAAATCCATTTTCTTTTGTTTTTTTTTTTTTTAATCATGAATGGTTGGATGGTGTCAGAGGCATTTTGTGCATCTATTGGGATAATCACATGATTTTTGTCTTTCCTTTTGTTTATTCAGTGTATTATATTTACTGATTTGCATATGTTGAAACATCCGATTTGCATATGTTGAAACATCCCTGCGTTCCTGGGATGAGTGCTACCTGGTCATAATGTATGATCTTTTTGATGATTTGCTGCATTCTGTTTTCCAGTTTCTTTCTTTTTTTTTTTTTTTTTTTTTTTTTTTTTTTCCTTTTGAGACAGAGTCTGTGTAGTTTATCTGGCCTTGAACTCACTTCATAGCCCAGGCTGGCCTCAAATTCACAGCAAATCTCTGGCCTCAGCCTTGTGACTGCTGGGATTACAGGCATGTGCTACCATGCCCAACTTTGCCAGTGCCTTGTTGGGGATTTTTGCATCAATGTTCATTTAGGACATTGGCCTGTAATTCTTTTTTTGGGGGGGGGTTGAGGGAGTGGGGTGGGTCCTTGTCTGGTTTTGAAATCAGGGTAAGTCTAGCTTTCAGGAACGACTGTGGGAATACTCCTTCTCATTCATTTCATTAGAGTTTGAGGAGTGTTGGCATTGGATTTTCCCTAAGGTTCTTGTAGAATTCAGGATAACCAATTACAAAATGGGTGACTGAAATGGACACTTCTCAGAAGAAATACAAATGGCCAATAAATACATGAAAAAATGTCAACATATCCTGGTCATTCTTAGTTGGTACTTTTTTAAAATTAATCCTTTAATCTCATTGCTAAATATTGGTTATTCAGGTTTTTCAATGTCTTCTTGGTTCAGCTTTGGTAGTTCTGATAAATCTAGGACAATGTCTATTTCCTTTGAATTCTCCATTTTACTAGAGTACAGATTCTCCAAGTAGTTACTACTAATCTAACTTTTGGCAGAGTCTGTCTTGATTTCACCTTTTACATTTCTACCTGCATTGATTTGGGTCCTTTCCTTTTCTGGTAAGATTGCCCAGAGTTGTGTCTATTTTGTTTGTTCTTTCAGAGAAACAGCCCTTGAACTAATTGATTCTTTGTATTTTTGGTATCCATTGCATTAATTTCTATTCTCATCTTTAAATTACTTTTCATGTACTAGATTTGGATTGTGCTTGTTTTTCTAGGACTTTGAGGTGCATCATGATTTGGGCTCACTCTGTTTTTATGATGTGGGCATTCATAACTATAAACTTCCAAAGTAGGGCAGCTTTTGCATCCCATGTACTGGTACATTGTACTGGTATTTGATTTTAGGAACTGTTGAATTTCTTTCTTGATTTTTCTGTGACTTCTTGATTATTCAAGATGATATTTTTTAATTTCCATGTGTTGGCATCATTTTTATGATTTTCTTGCCAAGGATTTCTAGTTTCAATGAACAATCATCTAATAATATGCAGGGGATAATTTTGATTCTTTTGCATTTAAATATGTCTTATGGGCTAGCATGTGGTCCATTATGGCGAAAGTCCCATACACTACTGACAGAAATTTTTATTTTGTTGTTACTGGGTGAAACATGCTGTAGATATCCATTAAGTCCATATACTCAAAGGTTTGATTCAACTCTGATATTTCTTTTTTGATTTTTTAATCTAGTTTATCTGTCTATTTTTGACAGTGGGGTATTGCAGACCCCACTGTAACACTGTTGGTGTTTATTTGATTTTTTATTTTCAGTAGTGTTTGTTTTATGAAGTGGGCAGGCTAGTGTATAGTGCATATATGTTAATAATTATTAGCTTTTCCTGTTCAATTGTGTCCTTAACCAAAATATCAAATTTCCCCATAAGGTCAACATTGAACCTAACCTTTGAATTTGACTCAATTCTCATCCAATTTGGTTTGTGATCAGAATGGTGGGCAGGATTAAATCTGTGAACTGAGGTATCATTGTATAGTGACTTTCTTTGCCTCTTCTAATCAGTTTTGGCTTGAAATCCACTTTGTCTGAAATTGGGATAGCTACTCCTGCTTTTTTTCTGAGTTTCCAGTGAATGAAATGTTGTTCCCCATCCTTTCATTTTTTAATCTGTCTCTTCGTTTTCAGATTAAACGTGTGTTTGTATACTGGATATTTTTGGGTTTTGTTTCTTGCTCCTTTTTGCCAACCTATGTCTTTTGGTTGGGAAATTGAGACCATTCACATTCACTTATTCCCATTGTTGCTCTACTTTCCTATTTCTGACCTCTCCCCTTTTCTGCTTAACTGCTTACCCTACCTAGTGTATTCATTCTATTAGATTTTTTTTAGCATTTTTGGCTCCACTGTCTCTTTCTAGGATATCCTTGAGAATTTTTTGTAGTGCTGGTTTGGTAATTATGAATTTCTTTAGGTGCTCTTTTCATGGAAATACTAATTTCTCCATCAATTTTGAAAGACAAGTTTTTGCAGGGTATATAAGTCTGGGTTGAGAGCTGTTATCATTTAGGGCTTGAAACATTTCACTCCAAGCTCTCCTGGCCTTTGAGATTTGTGTTGAGAAGTCTGCTATAATCCTAATGGGTTTTACTTTATAAGTAATTTGTTGCTATCTCTTTTTCTATCTGTTATGTTCCTTGAATTGTGCATGGTATATTAATATTTTGAGCAGTGGGGGGCTTAGAAAAAATGTTCTTGATAAATATTTGCCCATGCTTTTATCATTAACCTGTTGGAATCAGTGTATCTTAGATACACCTATTATATACTACACAGTAATTATATCTTTTGTTTTCACACAAAATATAAATACAGATAGCCACTGCAAATTTTTTTACTTATATATATTCGCTCACATCATTTCACTTCAATAATCTTATTTTATGAATTCTAAGTAATTGTGGTGTATATTCTATTTAGCTTGTTTTCTATCAGTTTTGCATGAATATCACACGTAAAAAATGTTTTTCTTTTTTAGTAATTAAGAAAAATAGACTGCTTTATATTGTATTGGTAACACTATTACTTTAAAATATTTGAACATGCATTGCTTTAATTTTTAGTATCAATAGTAAAAAACTATTGGCTATGCTATATATCACAGAAAATTAGGTTGTTGAAATTTTCTTTCATCTCTCCTCCTCATGCTTCTTGATAAGTTCAATATACGGAAACTTAATGTTCAGGTATCACTGCCAAATTATTCTTTACACTATATATCTTCTCTTCAAGATCCACTTATAGATCTTGATACAGTAAATATATTCTACTTTCTAACTATATTTATGACATTTTTGGACTAATTAATATTTAAATGTTTTCAGTGCTATCAACCATGTCTGTCCTGGTGTGACTTCCCCAAGTGTGATTCAAATATCGGTTGTGGCAGTGGATCTTAAAATAATATGAGTACTATTCTGAGTCTCTCTATGTCTGGTGGTGTCCATAGGTACCATTATGTATACATGATTATATGCAAAATATAGCACTCATATAACAAATATTTTACCTGAAATGCAGACATTTCTTTTTACATGTCATCTTCCAACTTTTGATACTGCAGAAGAGAATTTCCAAGTCAGGGTGATTTCCTTTTGATAGGCATCAGTATTTTTATTTTTTTATTTTTATAATTGTACATTCTTATTTCTCAAACTACAAGCAAAGTGCTCAGATATGTGAAATTTTGCTTAATATATAATCAGCTTTGTCAGATTTAAGGGCGGGGTTTTTTTTTTTTTCATCTTGAGGGTTTTCCTTCTAAGTAGTAGATATTTTGTTGTATTTTTATTATTTGTTTTCAGGACTGAACACCTCTTTGTCTTCATTTTCATTCCTTTTTCTTTCTGTGGTCTGGAAGACTCACTCAAAATTTTCTCATCAATAAAATACTAGAGGCTATCAACTCTGTTCTTCCTTACTTCAACTATTACGTTACTTCCACAATTTTTCCTTCAGTTTTAACAGCAGTTCTGTGTAGGCTTTTTTCAATGTAATCATCCAGCTATTTTTTAAATTTCTGCTTGTTTTTATAAAAATGATCTGCCTTTTCAAATGATCTCACCTGCCCTATCATTTCAAGTTTTATTTCTTGTTTTATTTTTTTATTTTAAAAAGAAGAAAAAACAAAACAAAACAAATCGAAAAAAGAACAAAATTTCAAAACAACATAATAGGAGGGTAACAATGGTTAATACTTTACATATTGTTATCTTTAACTTATTATTCAGGGTACCAGATATTAGCATTCAATTGTCCAAACATTACTGGCACAAACCTTACTCTTCAATGAACTAAGTAAAAATGGTAGTGTATCTATCTTAACCATCTTATATATAAATAGAATTTTTTTTCTTTTCCCTTCTTTCTTTTCCCTATTCCCCCATCCTAGTCTTTCTTTCCTTTTGAACAGTTTCTTTTTGATTCTCCATGTCTATTGTATATTTTGGATTTTATTTACTCTTTCAGTTTCTCATACTAGAAAGACAATATGATGCTTACACATGTGCATCCGGTTTATTTCACTTATGAGTATTTTCTCGAGTTGCATCCATTTATCTATAAAAGATTCCAGTTTATCCTTCTTTATGGCTGAATAGTACTCCATTGTATAAAAATACCACATCTTTTTTATCCATTCCTCAGTTGATGGGCATTTGGGTTGTTTCCAAGATCTGGCTATTACAAATTGTGCTGCTATAAACATGGGTGCACACATATTGCTGTGGTATGATGTTTTTAATTCTTCTGGGAAGATACCCAGAAGGGGAATAGCTGGGGGTCAAATGGGACCTCCAATCCTAGTTTTTTGAGGAATCTCCACATTGATTTCCACAGTGGCTGTACCAGTCAACACACCCACCAACAGTGGAGAAGGGTTCCTTTTTCACCACAGCCCCTCTAGCATTTGTTATTAGTTGATTTCTTGATAATAGCCATTCTTTCTGGGGTGAGATGGTGTCTCAGTGTTGTTTTAATTTGCATCTCTCGAATGACTAGTGATATTGCAGTCTTTTGTATATTTACTTGCCATTTGTATTTCTTCATCTGAGAAATGTATATTCATCTCAGATGCCCATTTTTGGATTGGGTCTTTAAATTTGGGAGGTCTGATTTTTTTGGGCTCTTTATATGCTCTCAATAGTAATCCTTTGTCTGAGGAACAGCTGGCAAACATTTTTTCCCACGTTGTGGGTTATCTCTTCACTCTGTTGGTGGTTTCTCTTGCTGTGCAAAAGCTTTTTGATAAGATGAGATCCCAGTTGTTGATTCTTTGTGATAGTTCCTGTGCGGTTGAAGTTTTATTCATAAAGTCTTTGCCTACACCAATGTCTTCAAGGGTTTTACCTATCCTACCTTCTAGCAGATTTAATGTTTCTGTTTTAATATTTAGATCTCTGATCCATTTTGAATTTAGTTTAGTGCATGGTGAAAGATATGGGTCTAGTTTTAATCTTCGGCATGTGTAGAGCCAGTTTTTCCAGCACCATTTATGAAAGAGGCTATCTTTCTTCCAGTGAATGTGTTTGGCACCTTTGTCAAAGATAAGGTGGCTTAGTATGTCTGGGGTTGTTTCAGCATCTTCTAATCTGTTCCATTGATGTTCAGGCCTGTTTTTTAGCCAGTACCACATAGTTTTTATCACAGTAGCTTCATAGTATAATTTCAAGTCAGGGATTGTGATGCCCCCTGCCTTGCCTTTGTTGCCCAGAATTGCCTTTGCTATTCTAGGTCTCTTCTGATTCCAAATGAATTTTAGGATTGTTTTCTCTAATTCTGTGAGATATGCTGTTGGAATTTTGATTGGAATTGCATTAAATCTGTATAACAATTTTGGAAGTATGGCTATTTTCACTATATTGGTTCTTCCTATCCAGGAGCAAGGGATATCTTTCCATTTTCTGATATCCTCTTCAATCTCCTTTTTCAGAGTACTGTAGTTTTCAGTGTAGAGGTCTTTTACATACTTTGTGAGGTTGATTCCTAGGTATTTTATTTTTTTGGATGTTATTGTGAGAGGTGTTGTTTCCCTAATTTATCTTTCAGTAAGTTTGTTATTTGTGTACAGAAAAGCTATTGATTTTTGAGTATTGACTTTGTATCCAGCTATACTACTGAATTTGCTTATTAAATCTAGCAGGTTTTTAGTGGACTTTCTGGGGTCTTCGGTGTAGAGTATCATATCATCTGCAAATAATGATAATTTCACTTCTTCCTTTCCAATCATTATTCATTTTATTTCTTTTTCTTGTCTAATTGCTCTGGCTAAAGTTTCCAGGACTATGTTGAATAAGAGTGGGGATAGTGGACATCCTTGTCTTCTTCCTGATTTTAGAGGGAAGGCTTTCAGTTTTTGGCCATTTAGTATAATATTGGTTGTTGGTTTGTCATAGATAGCTTTTATCAGATTGAGATAAAGACCATCTATTCCAATTTTCTGTAGGGTTTTTATCATGAATAGGTGCTGGACTTTGTCAAAAGATTTTTCTGCATCTATTGAGATGATCATGTGATTTTTTTCTTTGGTTCTGTTAATATGGTATATTACATTTATTGATTTACATATGTTGAACCATCCCTGTATCCTTGGGATGAATCCAACTTGGTCATGGTGTATAATCTTCTTGATGATTTGCTGGATTCTGTTTGCCAGTATCTTATTGAGGATTTTTGCATCTATGTTCATTAGGGAGATTGGCCTGTAGCTCTCTTTCTTAGTTGGGTCCTTCTCTGGTTTTGGTATCAGGGTAATGCTTGCTTCCAGGAATGAATTGGGGAGTGTTGCTTCCCTTTCAATTTCATTAAAGGGTTCAAGAAGTAGTGGTGTTAGGTCTTCTCTAAATTTCTTGTAGAATTCGGCAGTGAATCCATCAGGGCCTGGGCTTTTCTTTGTTGGGAGGTTTTTAATTACATCTTTGATTTTATTGGTCAATATTGGTTTATTTAGGATTTTTAAATCTTCTTGATTCAGCTTTGGTAATTCATATGTATCTAGGAATCTGTCCATTTCTTCTGCATTTTCCATTTTAGTAGAATATAAATTTTGAAAATAGGTAAAGATGATCTTCTGGATTTCTGCAGGGTCCATCATGTTATCACCCTTTTCATTTTCAATTGCATGGATTTGAGTTTTTTCTTTTTTTAATAAGGTTGGATAAGGGTTTGTCAATCTTATTTATTCCTTCAAAGAACCAAATCTTTGCTTCATTCATTCTTTGTATTATTTTTTAGTCTCCAATACGTTAATTTCTGCTCTGATCTTTATAATTTCCTCCCTTGTAGGAGCTTTTGGCTTAGCCTGCTCTTCTTTTTCTAGAAGTTTGAGGTTCACCATTAAGTTGTTTATTTGCGCTTGCTCTATTTTCCTGATATAGGTACTTAATGCTATAAATTTCCCTCTTAGGACTGCTTTCATTGTATCCCATAAGTTCCAATATGTTGTACTGTCATTATCATTCAGTTGTAGAAAGTGTCTAATTTCTTCTTTAATTTCATCTGTGACCCATTGGTTGTTCAGGAGGGTGCTGTTTAATTTCCATGTGTTTAGGGAGTTTTTGTGATTTCTTTTGCCACTGATTTCCAATTTCATTGCACTATGGTCTGATAATATGCATGGTATAATATCATTTCATTTGCATTTACTTAAGCATGTTTTATGAGCTAGTATGTGGTCTATTTTGGAGAACGTCCGGTGTGCAGCTGAGAAGAATGTGTATTCTGATGTTGTGGGGTGGAACACTCTGTAGACATCTACTAAGTCCATTTTTTCAAAAGTTTAGTTCAGTTCTATTATTTCATTATTGATTTCTGGTCTAGTTGATCTGTCTTTTTGTGACAGTGGATTATTGAGATCCCCCAATATAATTGTATTAGTGCTTATTTGATTTTTCACATCCCTTAATACTTGTTTTATATAGCTGGGTGCACTGGTATTTGATGCATATATGTTTATGATCATTATCTCTTCCTGTTGGATTGTTCCCTTTACAAGGATGTAATGACCGTCTTTATCTCTCTGAATCATTCTTGGCTTGAAATTCACTTTGTCTGCAAAAAGAATAGCTACCCCTGCTTTTTTCTGGGTTCCTATTGCATGGAGTATTGTTTTCCATCCTTTGACTTTCAGTCTATGAATTTCTTTCTGAATTGAATGTGTTTCTTGTATACAGCATATTGTTGGATCTTGCTTCTTGATCCATTTTGCCAGTCTATGCCTTTTGATTGGTGAGTTGAGATCATTAACATTGATGGTTAAAACTGATATGTATTGACTTATACTTGTCATGTTATTTTCCTGTGGTTGGTTCCCACTCTTTTTTTTTTTCCCTCTCCCTCTATTTAATTATCTGCCCTGCCTGGTGGATTCCTTCGGTTGGGGTTCCTGGAGTTGTAGTCCTTGTTATCTCTTTCTGGAATGTCCTTCAGAACATTTTGGAGTGCTGGTTTGGTGGCCATAAATTTTCTCAGATGTTCTTTGTCATGAAAGTATTTTATTTCTCCATCAATTTTGAAAGATGGCTTTGCGGGGTACATCAATCTGAGTTGAAAGTTATTTTCTTTTAGAGCTTGAAATATGTCATTCCAAGCTCTTCTTGTCTTGAGGGTTTGTGCTGAAAAGTCAGCTGTGATTCTGATGGGTTTTCCTTTATAGATGATTTGTCTTTTGTCCCTAACAGCTTTTAAGATTCTGCTCTTCTGTTGAATTTCTGGGATCTTGACTATGATATGTCTTGCTGAAGTTCTTTTTGATCCTGTCTAGTTGGAGTTCCATAAGCCTCATTTATATGAAGATCAAATTCTTTTTCTCTACCAGGGAAATTCTCTGTGATAATGTCTGTGAACAGGGTTCTAATGTCATTTATGCTATCTCCTGCTTTTTCATTTATTCCAATTATTCTTAAGTTATTTATCTTTGAGTCATCTAAGAGCTGCTGGGTTGATTTTTCATGGTCCCTTGCTATTTTTAAGATTCTTTATTTTCATGTTCACTAATTGCAAGCCTGTCTTCTATATCTGAGATCCTGTCCTCACATTGGCTTAATCTGTCACAAATACTTTCAATGGAATTTTTGTTCTCCTGGATATCTGCTTGAATCTGCCTTATGGATTCCATTTCTTTCCTATGCTGAGCATTCATGGTTTCTATAATTTTCTTAAACTCGTCTATTTTTTTGTCTGTATCAGCTATAGTGTCCTTAAGCATGGTCTTCATTGTGAACATTATCTCTGCTGTTATCTGTGAAATTATTTCTGTTTTAGTTTTTTCCAGAGCCTCATTCAGTTGCTTTGTTGTTACCACTTCAGATAGGCCAGGTGGGTGGCTTTTGGATTTTCCCACCTCATTGCCTCCTAGGTTTGCCTTTGGTGAATTGGATGTGTGTGGTTGCATCTTGTTTAAGTGTTGTCTCATTTTCTTTTCTTTCTTTAGTTTAATTCCTGGGGTGATGTTTGTAAATTACCTATGGTAGATTACTTTATTGCTAGTGTTCAAGATCCTTAGGAGATGACTACTTCTCTGCAGTATCTTCCAAGTGAAGCTTATTTTTGGGTTTTGAGCTTTCTGCCAGATCCTACCTCTTCAATTTGTTGGATATGAGAAGTTGCTACCGGTTTGGCCCATTCCTTGGTTCTTTGGTACTGTGCCACTGTATTTTCTGTGACCCTTAGTCAATCTCAATCATGGAATATCAGGAAGGAAAGCTGTTTAGAACAATTATTTCACTTTTGGCTATAATGGTACCTATAGCATCAAACACAGCCTAGAAAATGACAGACTGAACTAACCATTTATTTGCCACTTTTAACCATATAAAGTAGAGTTGCGGTTATATAACAAAATCTAAAACACACAAGAAAAATTATATGCAGTATGCAAGTCCTTAATATGTCAATTTTTCCCTCAGGAGTTTAAATTTAAAATGAGTTAAGGAGGAAATAGAGTATTGGGAGAAGAGGAAGGAATTAGATATAAGTTTGGAGGAACAAGAGGTATCCCACTAACATTGGGACACTGTTGCAGAGGACTGGTGGGAAAAAGAGAAGGAAGGGATAAAAGGAAGAACAAATCACAACCACAATCACAAAGAGGTTAGAGGCTCTGTTTACACTCATATAAAAACCAGATAGAATAATGAAGGAAAGAGCAAACAGACAAACAGAAACAAAAACAAAGACAAAAACAACAAAACAAACAAACAAAACAAAAATAAAACCACACACACACACACAAAAACCTTCACCAGAACAAAAAACAAGTGAGAGGGAAAGGAAAAAAAAAGATAAAAATCAGTTCCAGGTGTTGACTCTGCTGTAGGCAGGCACCGTGTGATGACAGAGTCCTGTTCCCTGCAGGTCTGTCCCAGCAAACCAGGAGCAGCCCTTTGGCGGGGCAGTGAGCAGAAGTGTGTACTCTCAGGTGGAGACCAGTCTCATTTGCTGGCTGCCGTCAGCGCACTTTCCGTGGGCCTGAGGGCTGTGGCACCACGCTGAGTCCCGAGCACTGTGTTTTCATGCCACTCTGAGTTTTGCTGCACCCCCCACAATGGCGCCTGGCCAATTGCTCTCTGGCGTGGGACAGCTGGGCCTCAGAGGCACTCACCACTGGCCAGCGCAGTCTTTTGCTGCTCCCCTGCACCGTGCTGTCTTGCCGATCCTCTGTGGGGTTCCCAGGGGCGCCGGCTGTCACCGTGTGTCCCCAGATTTGAGCATCTGTTGCGCTGCAGTTCCTGGGACAGGGAGAAGGCTCTGTGGTCTCCTCCTCCTTCTTTGTTGAAAGTACCCTTCACTCGCTCCCTGAGTCCCGAACTGTGCTTCAGAACTTTCCTCGGTCTAGGGGAGGCACCTCCCTCCCTCCTGTGCTCTCCCGGTCACTATATTCCCATGGTCCAACAGCAACTTTTAGAGAGTTTCTCGCTGTGTGCTTCTTACAAATCCGCCATCTTTTCTCCACCCCCCCTTTTATTTTTTTAAAGAATGCTTTCTTTTTTTTTTTTGTGAGTACCGGGGGTCAACCTCAGGACCTCGCGTGCCAGCAGGCACCCGTGCCGCTGAGTGATATCACTGGCCCCTTTTTTTTATGTGGGTTCCGGGAGTCGAACTCGGGCCCTCGCGCTTGCCAGGCAGGAGCTTACACTGCTGAGCCATCTCACTGGCCCCCAAGAATGCTTTCTTGAATTTATGGAGACCACAGGAAATGCACAGTGTATATACTACATGTTTCCTACGGTGTGTCTGTTTGAAAGCGTTCTTTGGTTCTTAATTACTATGTTTTTTTCTGCTTGCTTTGCTGAATCAGACAGGCTTCTTTCTGTCTGTGCATGTGTGCATACAGGTATAGCACGTTGTGTGGTTTGGAAGGATGAGTATGTGATAAGCTCTTTAGTTGGGTAGGTATTATATGTGAAAAGCAGGGGTGAATTTCTTTTAGATCTCCTTACTTGACCTTGAAATATTAGAATCCTCTCAGAGCTCAAGCTGGAAGATGGTCTGGGGTAAACTGCCATTATCAATTTAATGATCTAGCACTTCGAGATGAATGGGAAAGTGTGTAATGTGTGTAAATTGTGTGGGGAAGTTTTTACTTTGTTTTCGTATGTTTGGTATAGCAGCTGTGTCAGACACAAACGATCTTTCCATATCTGAGATATTTCTACTCAGGTGTAGGAGGTGTAGGCCCCTCTAACCATAGAGTTTTACTGTATCACTGCTTTCCACAGCGCTACTGACTGCCAGTCCTAAGAAAAAACTCACTGACTTTGCTGTAGTTATAGTTCAGTAGTTCAATAGTTCAGTAGATATAGTTCAGTATTCCCTTTTCAGAACTTTAGAACTCAAGTATTTTTAACTTAGAGCAAATTATTTCATCACTGTGGTAAAACATTGTAACTTCTTCACATAGATATTGCATAATAAAAATGTAATATATAGAATGATCTTAGAACCATGCATGACACATACTACATGTGCAAGGATTACCTGATCCAGCACTTCATAACAGTACTCCAAATGCCAACATTTCAACTGAAAGTTATTGGTCATACTAAGAAAAAAGAAGAACTGAAACTAAATTTATATATAAAAAAAAAAAGGATGCCAATACATGATAACAGAGATGCTAAAAATAGCTGACAAAGGTTTAAAGCTGCCATGATAAGTATTTCATGGAGCAATTAGGAACATGTTGATGACAAAAGAAAATAGAAAGAATCAACAAAGCACTAGAAAGTCTCAGCAAGCGAATAATAGATATAAAGTAAACTAAGTAGAAATTTCAGTACCTAAAACAGAATATTGCAGTAACTGAAAGAAAAAAATCTCATCAGATGAACACAACAGTGGAATGGAAGGAACAAAGAGAAACATTAGTGAAACTGGAAAACACAATAGAAATTGCCCAGTCTGAACAAAAGAAAGAAATAGACTGAAAAAAATTGTACAAGGGGGCTGGTGAGACAGTTCAGCAGCATAAGTGCCTGCCTGGCAAGCATGAGGTCCTGAGTTCAACTGCCAGTACCCACATGGTAAAAAAGGGCCTGTGAGATCACTCAGCGGCACGGGTGCCTGCTGGCACGCGAGGTCCTGAGTTTGACCCCTGGTACCCCCCAAAAAAAATGTACAGGGGCTAGTGGGGCTATAACAAAAGGTATGATGTTCTAGTCAGTGAAGTCATGAAAAAGAAGAGGAAGAGGAACAGCTACTCAAAGATATAAAGGATGAAATCTTCCCAAATTGACAAAAAAGTAAACCTATTGGTTAAAAAAGCTGAGAAAACCTCCAACAGGTAAAACCTAAGAAATCTATACTAACACACGTTCTAATCAAACACCTGAAAATTAAGAATAGAGGAAAATGTCTTGAAAGCAGCAAGACAGGAATAACACCTTACTTACAGGAAGAAAGCATTTCAAATGAAAGCAAATTTCTCAACCAAAACCAAAAGGACTAAAATGAATGGTATGTTTTTCAAGTGATGAAAAAATGTGTCAACACCTGATCTTATACACAGAGATAATAATTTCCAGGAATGGAGTGGAAATCAAGACATTGCCAAATGAAGAAAAATGAAGATAATTTGTTAACAATGGACTGACCCCTAAAAACGGGCTTAAAAAATTCTCAAAACAGAAAGTTCATGATCTTGGAAGATAGGAAAAAAGAAACAATATAGTAAGCAAAACTATGGTTATATACAGGAAACTTGCCTTTTCCTGTTAAGTCTTTTGAATTATGTTTGACAGTTAAAGTAAAAATGATAACATTATCTAATGTGATATTTAAAACAATTTTATTCTCAGTGGGGAAGGATAATGTTATATACGGGGAAGTAAATTTTGCACACTTATCTAGAACTGCTAAATGAAACATCAATAGACTGATGCTACACATATAATGTAATATCTATAGCAATGACTAAAAAGAGCTATGCAATATATACTTAAAAACATTAGATAAATAAAAGTGGAAATCAAAATATTTTAAGTAACCCAATAGAAAGTAAGAGGAAAAAATAGAAAAATGAAAAATAAAAAACAACAGAGTAATTGGCAGACTTAAGCCCTGGCATGTTAATATTTATATTCAACATAAGTGGTCTAAATATATTAAAAGAAATATACTGATAGTATAAATTTTAAAATGACCTAAATATAGGCATGAAAGAAACTCCCTTTGAAAAATTCAATAAAATGGATAGCCAGCAAGACTAATAAAAGACACAAATATGTCAATAATTAATATATAACTATGTACTAGGTCTACCAATACTAGGAAAAAAACAGGAACTATCGTTAAGAACTATTGTGAAGAACTGTCACTTAGCACAGATCACAAAAGGATAAGAAAAATTATGAACACATTTACACACAAACATGGCCCTATAACTGCTCAGGAAATTGAATTCATAATTGAAGATCTCTCATAAAGAAATCTCCAAACCCAGACAGGTTCATTGGTGAATTCTACCAAGCAGTTTTTTTTCTTTTTTCTTTTCTTTTTTTTTATATGTGGGCTCCAGGAGTTCAACTCAGGACCTCATAATTGCCAGGCAGGCGCTTATGCCGCTGAGCTATATCACCAGCCTTTACCAAACAGTTTAAGAAGAATTAGTACCAATTCTACACAGATTTTTCAGAAAATAGGAGAACACTTCCTAATGCATTTTACAAAGTCGTTCTCCTGACACAAAACCAAAAATAGTGAAAAATTTCACATACCAGCATCCACATGAATTCAGACACAAACACCCTTAAAAATATTAACAAATAGAATTAAATAATATACAAAAAAATTATACACTATGACAAAGAAGAGTTCATTTCAGGGATGCCTATCTGGTTCAATCAATATTTGAATAACAATCAATGTAACTTCATATATTAACAACCTAAATAAAAAATCTCATGATTTAATTCAGTGATAGACAAATTTGACTAAAACCAAACCTGGTTCATGGTTTTAACGTCTCAGAAAATATAAATGGGAGGTGTCTTTCTCTTGATTAAGAGAATCCATAAGATACATACATAAAACCGACATTTCATTTAATGGTGAAAGGCCATATGCTTTCTTCCTAAGAAGGCAAAGATGTTTTTTCTTAACTATTTTTTTCAACATAAGGCTAGAAATTCTAGCCAATGCATTACAGACAAAAAAAGAATAGGATTACAAATTGTGAAAAAAAATAAATAAAGCATACCTGTTTGCCAGTGATAGTAATCTACCTAAAAAATTCCAAGATGTCTACCAAAAAATCCATAGATAACTGAGCTCACAAGGCAAAAGATAAATATGTAAAAATCAATTGTATTTCTATGTACTAACAATGAACATACAAATGCTAAAATTAAAAGTATAATACCATTTATAATTGTTTGTAAAAGTAAGATAATTAGTTCAATTTACAAAAACATAGGACTTGAACACTAGAAGCTATACAACACAGGTAAAAGAAATTTTTTATAAAGATCTAAATAATGGAGAGACAGACAATATTCTTGAAGTTGAGGACTCAACATAGTAAAGATGGCAATTTCCCCCCATGTTGTCATCAAGTTTCAATGCAATAGACACAGAAAAGATTATCTTGAAATTTATATGAGAAGAAAAAGGAATTTGAAAAGCTGGAACAATTTTGAAAAAAAAATAAAGTGGGAGAAATCAGTCTACCTGATTTTAAGACATTATATAACTAAAGGAATTAAGAATATATTGTATCAGTAGAGGACAAGACACATATATTAACAGAAACAGAAATAGACCCACACAACTATGCTCAATTGGTTTTTGACAAAAGCAATTCATTAGAAGAAAGCTTTTATTAGTATATGTTCATAGTGCATAATACATTCCTTGTGAAGAACTTGTACATGTACATAATACATGTTACTTCTTTTTCATCCCTTTTCCATCCCCTCCATCCATCTCTGATCCCCTTCCTGTAATTTTTGTATATATTTGCAATACATAATGTTTATGTTTCTTGTGTGAGTTGGTCCATGTACACAACACACTTTCATGCTTTTTTTCATCCCCTTTCCCTGCCCTCTCTCCTCTTGCACTTTGTCTCTAAATCACATTTCCCTTTGAGAAAGAGGCTATCTTTTATTTTGCTCTTTATTTATGCTTTGAGTTTCTCATATAATAGAAACCATGTTTTTTAATAAAATGTGCTGAAGTAAAAATAAACAACAAAAACAACCTAGATCAAAGTCTCACTTCTTTCAAAAATTGATTCAAATAGATAATGAAATTTAACGTATAATTAAGGGTGTAAAATCTTTTAGAAAACAATTACAGAAAATCTTTGAAATTTAAAACTAGTTTAACAACAAAGCACAATCCATAAAAGTACATAGTAACAGATTAAGACTTCTTCAAAACTAAAAACCTTTGCTCTATAAAACATTGTGTAAGGAGATGAAATAAGCAACAGATGGGAGAAAATATTCACAAATCACTTATAGAAAAAGTATTAATATTTAGAATAAAGAACTCTTGAAATGCAACAGTAAAAAATAGGGAAAACATGAAAAGATATTTCATGAAAGAGGATATACATAGAAAACTAGCATATTAAAATTATTTAACATCACTTGCCATGAGGCCAATGCAAAATTAAAACCATAACAAGCCATTTCTATAAACCCATTAGAAGGGGAACCATCAGAAATAATGCCAACAACAAATGCTGGAGAGGATGAGGATGGTGAGAAAAATGGCTGAATGGAATATAAAGTGCCATAGCTAATTTAGAGAACACTTTAGTAGTTTCCATTTTTTTATTTTTTAAAAAGTGAGCATACAGCTACCATATGACACAGTAATTTATACCTTGAAATTTATTCTAGAAAATGAATATCATTGATTTCTATAATTTTGCTATATCAAGAATTTTACATAAATGGAATGACACAGTTTTTAACTGGAATTGGCTTTATACGTTTAACGTAATTCTCTGTAGGTTCATCCAGGTGGATATGTGTATTAGCAGTTCATTCCTTTCTGCTGCTGAGTAATCATCAGGTAAACTGCACTTTGATAGAGGCAAACTGCGCTTTGGTTAAAACATTTACCTGTTGAAGAAAGCTAGATTATTTTCAATTTTTGACCATTAGGAATCAAGTTCCTGTAAGCATTCATGTGGAGGTATTTCAGTGAACAAAATTACAGAAATCAGTGATAGATTAATGATGGCACAGGCAAGAAAAAAATGGGAGGGAAATGGACATGGCTACAGATGGGCACCATAAGGGATCCTATGGTAATGGAATTGTTCTGTATATTGACCGCCTCAGTGTCAATATTCTGGCTGTTATATTACACTAGTGTTGCAGCTGTTACTATTGAGGGGTGATATGTAAGAGGCACACAGGATCTCTGTGTTGTTTCTTAGAAATGCATGTTAATCTATGCCCTGTACTCTCAAAATAAAAAAACCAATTAGTCTCTTCCCTCCACAGATACTGTAAAATTTAAACAAATATTTTGTTCTACAATTTCAAATGGCCAAAAATCAAAAAATTTAGAGTGATACAAGTGAACATTTTTTTTTTATGTGGGTACTGGGAGTCAAACTCAGGACCTTGCACTTGCCAGCAGGCGCTTGTGCCACTGAATGATATCACTGGCCCTTTTTTTCCTTTATGTGGGTACCGGGAGTCAAACTCAAGACCTCACACTTGCCAGGCAGGCCCTTATGCCACTGAGCTATCTCACTGACCTGATACAAGTGAATATTAAACAATGTTATGTGGACATAATTTTAGCAAAGTACTGACAGTTTTTTAGTGTTTATTTGTCATTAGTACATATTACAGAATATAATGATTACATTTCTTGTGGAGAATTGGTACATGTACATAACAGATTTCAATTCTTTTTTCATCCCTTTATCATCCCTGCCCTCCATCTCTTAATCTCCTTACACATTCGGAAAACATCTCTCTCACTTTCTAATACTTCCTATTATCTATATTTTATTTTTCTCTTAATATTTTGGGTTTTTCATATAAGAGAAACCTAGCAATATTCATTTGTGTGTCTGATTAATTTTACTTAAAATTATGGTCTCAAAGAGCTTTCATTTTCCTACAAATGACTTACATTCATCCTTCTTAATGGCAAAGTAGCACTCCATTGGGTATAACCGCTACATTTTCTTGATCCATTCATCTGTTGATGGACATATAGGCCACTTCCAAGATTTAGCTCTTATGAATTGTGCTGCTGTAAACATGGATATGCATGTATCACTGCAATATGATGTATTTAACTTTTACAGGGAGTTACCTAGAATGGGAATAACTGGGTCAAATGGAATTTCTGGTTTTTGTTTACGGAGGATTCACTATACAGATTTTCGCACTGGTTGTACTGACAATTTTTAACCACCTCAATTCCAGGCAACTATTTGGGTAACGGTTTTACCTATTTTGGCAATTACAGAGCACCAAAAATGTACATTTGCTTTAACTTAGGGAAATTATTTTAGATCTATCAACTCTAAATATTTTTAGAGCCTTTCTTTCAGGCATAGGTTTAAGAATTATCTAAGTCATATTAGCAAATGTATATAAAGCCATTAGGGTATAACCATGTGTTGAATATATAATGGAGAATTCTTTAGGCAGATATCATTGTGTCTATGACTATGCGGATCACATGATTTTCATTTCATTTGATATAGAAAACTTTCACCATCACAATTCTCCATTCCTTTTAAAATAAAAGACATACTTTACAGTTCAATTTCTATTATTAAATTTATCAAGCAATGTGGTACATTAGTAGGAAAAGCAAAGAGAATTACAGCAGTGTCATTCCAAAACATTATCCTTTTAATTTAGGGGAAAAACAGCAAACTATACAGAGCAGTCACTATTTCAAATTTTAATTCTGTTTAGTCTAAAGAGGGACCATATAGGGATTTAGTCCTGATAAAGCATATAGAGAAACAAAAAGATGTGTGTTTTTTTTTTTTTTGTGGGTACCAGGGGTCAACCTCAGGACCTCGCGCCCCAGCAGGCGCCCTTGCCGCTGAGCAATATCACTGGCCCTTTTTTCGTATGTGAGCTCCGGGAGTCGAACTCAGGACCTCACGCTTGCCAGGCAGGCGCTTACGCCGCTGAGCCATCTCACTGGCCCCATAAAAAGATGTTTTAATTGCGTGAAAAGATATATAAAAGTGTCACCATAGCTGGAAATTGTCCAAAAAATATAAAGAATATATAAGAGATATAGACATAAAGCAGATAGTTGAAGACTGTGGTGCCACTGTCAGAAAAGGCAAGAAAAAACAAGCCAATAACTTCCTTCCTGCTGAACCCCTAACCTTCCGTAGGAAGAGCGGTGTTTATAAGAAACTCTTTGGGAACTTTACCTTTTACAAACTCTGAAAACTAGAAGGCAAATCAGATTTAAAAGAGCAAAAAGTGATAAACAGATCTTTTCTTAAATCTCATTTTATCTAATATTTTGAGATTTAATGAAGATTTAATGAAGATTTAATGTTTATAAAAATTTATAAACAGTGATGTTCACTAGCTGCATGTATTTCCATGAATAAGGTATGTATTGTTTTATGCAATTATTTCTGTTAAAAGTCTCTCCTTCTAAGAAAGCAAGGCTACCTGCATCATGCGTTTACAAAGTCTCCTAAATTTTAGAGAAAGTCATCGCCATTGACAAAGTGCTGTCTCAAACAAGACACTCTCAATCTCCACCTAAGTTAGACACAGTTTCAGTGAGCATTAAGTAGAGGCCACTCATACTTTCAAAACTGAGCATGTGTCACAAGCATGAATCTAATATAGTTCCGTTCCCAGATCCCCTTCTTCATTTTACTTTTTCATCCCTCAAAGCAGCATATCCAATTTCTATAGTATTTTTTCTCCTATTTTATATTCTTTTCCCTCCTAAACACAAATTTTTATAGCTTTTCTTTCTAAATTGTGCATTTCATTTATCATTACTTTTCTGTTCTTTGGCAGAATCCTGCAAATAAAAGGTAATGATGGTATTTATGGACAGCCAGGTTAAAATGGAACCAAGCCTAAAACATTTCTGCTCAACTTCCCATTAAAATACCCATGAAGATATCAAAAACACACACATACAAACACAAAAACAGGCAATCACCTCAGACGCTCAACATAAAAGGACATGTTAAAATCCAAGTGGTAATGAGAATCAATTGTAAAACTGACTAGGATGAATTTATCAGCACAGTTCTGGATTTTAGACCATCATATATTCTACTCCTGTATCAAAGCAGAACCGTTCTCTTTGAAGGAATTAGAAGATAACCGTTTTAAAATGCCTTCACATTCTTTAAGAAACAATAAACTGTTTGACTATCCAGCTAGATTAGAAAATCCTATACTGAACGGAATGATCCAACCTCAATTCAGAAGATTTGCACTAGAATGATGCCAGCCAGCCAACGTAAGTTCCACCAACTTGTAACTTTAAGGTTATATGTGAGAGGGAAAATACTCTAGTGCAACCAATAAAGGATTTTAGATCATTCTACCCCATCTGTTGGAAACTCCAGAAGTAAAGTGAGCTTTACCATTTCATTATGAATAGCAATCAGCTTTCTGCTTCTCAACAGCTGTGACCAGTGCCCCAGTGCTGTACTTGTGGTGGGTGACTTTCCAACTCCAGGTCCCACAAGCACACTTCTGTGGCACAGGTCCCCAAAGAGAGGGCACCTGGGTGAGGAACAGAGGGTGGCCATCCAGGACCATAGGGCTGGGCTGTCCCTCTGAGTTCTGTGGAGATACGACAGTATCAGTTCCTCAGCAACTGTATAGAGAGAAGGTGGATTATTTCACTTATGTCTGAGAGATAATTGCATTCCTGATAACTGCTGGAAAAGTAAAGTCACCTGACTTGGGGTATTTTGCTAATTTGATACAGAATGCCGTGGTTCCAAGTACAATAGACATCAGGAAAAAGGAGTGCATATTTTCAGCAACACTAAGACAATCTTCAGAAAGGCACATGTAGATTTGAAAATAGGAGTTGTCACTGGAAATGGGTGACATCATGGCTGATTATGGTTGGAAAGGCAATGATCTTGATCTGTTAAAACCTGGAAACCTTGTAGGCTATCCCACTGAAAATGGTGCTAATAGTACTGATGGGGTATTCAATGATTGGTGTTTGGTGCCAGACTGAAAGAAAATACAAAACATATATGTATAAAGGTTATAGTATGACATATGTCCATATTTTCAAATTTTTATTTTTATTAAACTGTATGTAATTATTGCCCTTAAAATCCTTCTGTATTGTAAAGCAGACAAATTTTATATCTTAGCGATCACTATCTTATAATGATCTAGAGCTAAATTCCAGAAAGATTCTTTTTGACATCTTAAAAACCATACTTCCTCAAAACAGAATACAAAATAGTATAAAATATTTTATGCTCCTATTGTTAAGGTCTCTAGTTTATTATTAACCTGAGCATTGCACCTATTGAGTTTGTGTTTCCAAAAAGGGTATGTTGAAGCCCTCAGCCCCCATACATAGAATGTTACCTTAATTGGAATGTTACCTTCAGAGAAGTAATTAAACTAAAATGAAATAATCAAGGTGAATGATAATCCAATTTGACTTCTGTTCTTATAAGAAAGGAACATTTGGATAAACACAGGATTGGCATGATCCATGTACAAACCAAGGAACGCTGAAGATTGATGGAAAACCACCAGAAGGTTGGGAAGGGGAAAGAAAGGGTTCCCACATCCCAGAGCTGTCAGAGAATGCATTACCTAACCTGTTGACACCTTGATTTCAAACGTCTAGCTCACAGCACAGTGAAACAATACATTACTGTGGTTTTTAGCCACATGCACATGAACATACATACATACACAAAATAGACAGAAAAGAAAGATGACCCATTTTGTGGAAATACCATAAAAGACAAAGGAATCATTTGCTCTAATGATTAAGAGGATTGCATTTCTAATTCTGATTTGCTTTTTAAAAAGGAAAAAATTTTAGAAGAAATTTGATTAATGTTCTCCAAAAATCACAGAAGCATATAGATCACATAGAAGAAAAGCAAGATCATGTATGAAAAAAGTGTTTGAAGAAAGATTCTTAAGGAATTAACTGGAGTATTAAAATAATAAATTATAAAAGATAATAGCAAAAAAGATTTAAGATACAAAAAAATCATAATATGCAGAATTCAGCTCATAAAATTTGAAACAAGTGAGTTGTCTTAGTTACTTTTCTCTCCTTGCTGAGACAAAATACCTGGCACCCAAAGTTAGGGCAGAAAAAGTTTATTCGGCTCACACTTTGTGGAGGTTTCAGTCCATACTCAGCTGGCTCCAAAGCAGAGTGGCACATGGCAGAAGGCAACAGTTCATGGCATGGAAAACAGCAAAAGCAATAAGAGCAAAAGGGGAGGAGTGAGAGAGCAAGCCTGTTTCCCTCCCTTATACTGCATGCAGGCTACCCACCCCAGGGTGTGTGTAGCACTCATACCCATAATCCCAGCATTGGACCATGAACCAATCACAAACTCTAGAAGCCCGCTCCCATGACTGCATGAGGCTTTGGGGGGACATCTAGACATAAACCATAACATGGGAAAAGTTGATTATATGTTGTGTATTGAGTGATGTTAAAGAATAATGTTCAGGGGATTCAAGATGGATGAATGGACATCCAGTGCTCACCTTCTCCTCCACAAGGAAGAACAGAAGTAAAAGGTCTCTGTCTACATTTTAAGGTGAATGACTATGACAGACATAGGAAATCATCAAGAGACTAAAACCTTGTATGATTCAGACCTAGGCAACATATAGGAAGAGAAAAAAATACTTGGCACCTGCCATCTTAGCTGCACAGCAGGGCGTGTGTCGTTCTCTCCTTTTCAGGGGTATCTTAGTTACTTTCTCATTGCTGGGACAAAATACCCGATACCTACAAGTTAAATGATGAAAGGTTTATTTTAGCTTATAGTTTATAGAGGTTTCAGTCCACAATCAGCTGACTCCAAGGCAGAGGGGCATGGCAGAGGAGAAACAGTCCATGGCATGGCAAGCAGGAAGCAGCATATGGGATTAAGGGAAGATGAGGAATGTATATGCTTCAGGCCACACCCACAGTGACCCACTTCTTCCCACTAGGCTTCACTTCTCAACATTACATCCAGCTGTAAACCCATCAGTGGACTAATCCAGTATCACAGACCCATGATCTAGTCAACTTCCAAAAGCCCTATGTATGTACATGTGAAGATCTGGGGGGAAATCTAGATATAAGCCATAGCAAAGGGTAAGGGTAAAAGAGAGAATCCCAGCAAACTTCCAGCATATATGCTAGCATTACTAACTATGGGATGCTTTCATAATCCTCATGTGCTTATAGTCTATTTGGATAAATAACCTAAAATCTACAGCAGCCTTGCTCTGGGAAAGGATCTCACATCATCTCCCAGTAACCATCCAGGATGCTGTAGGCAGGACCTGTCATAAGAAATGAGCTACTGTCTGAATTTGGACTGCTGTAAGGGTCAGAATCCACCTCATGTTCCCATCTCTGAAATTCCAAAGACCTTCCACTGCACTGGGTTAGGAGGTAGCTGCCTCACAAATTCCACCTGGCTCAGCACAGTGACTGTAATTTAAGCCCAGTAGGTACCCTGCACTGTAAGGGATGGATGTTATGAGGTGGAGGAGAATAGAGAGTGCTGTCCTTAAAACCAGATTGGGTTCTTGCCCTCTGAAATGAAGATTGTGTCCAGCTACATGTGGGCTCATACCAGTACCAGGACTGAAGAGAGATGCAAACACAACTCCTGCCACCTCTCCCCTCTGTGGTGTGATTGAGTAACTGCTACTGATGGAGCAAGAAAGGAATACCCTATTTCCAATTTTGCCCAGCCATAGAAGGATGAACTGGTAGACTTGAACAAATCTGTGGCTTTATCTATTGCTCTGACTAGAGCACATATAGCTAGGGGGCACCAAGAGCAACTTTGCCTAGTTTTGCCTACATATGGTACCTACTCACTCCCAGGCAAACACTACAAATAAAAGAGTTGGAGGTGGCCATCACCCTAACCCTGGGTGCATACGAGTAGAACCCAAATGTAACTTTGTCCATTTCTGGCTGAAGTACTGATCCTCAGCGGGTGCTGACACAGAAGTAGCTGCAAACACCACTGCACCTACAGTACTCCAACTACACAGATTCTGCCATCAGTTCCCCCCCGGTGTGAGCACATACTGCCGTCAAGACTGAGTGTAAGCATAACAGAAGTGGTGATATTGTTTTTACCACAGCCTCTTCCCCATTCAGCATTTGTGCCTGTTCCACTAAAAGCTTGGAGGGCAGGGACTTTAAGTTTCTCACCACTGCTGGTGCCACTAGTGCTAGAGGCCCTTCTATAGTCACAGAGCTAACATCAACAGTGCCTGAGGCAACCCCCATCATCCAACGGAAGCCACCACTCCCATGCAGGAATAGCCACAGGATGAGTTCCTGACTGACGCCTATTGCTATCTGAGCCATGCCGGGCTGAACTACTACAATGTCTACTTTTTCAAGACTCACAAAGACAGGGGTTTCTATGACTCCAACACAGTAAGTGTTGAGCCCAATGTTATCAACTTCATTGCTCAGATGGAAATGAAGCCAACATTGCACAACAAACTGCATACACATCTTCAGGAGATCTAAGACACATTTTCAGGAGAAAGCTGCTTACTAAGGTCACTGATAAAAGTGGTAAAGAGAACTGATGAGCCAGATGCAATTTCTCAATATAGGAGCACAAAAATAAGAAAAACAAAAGTAATGTAATGTTTCCAAAAGAAGATAATAACTTGCTAGCTACAAAGCTCAAAGAAATCAAAATGCTCACTAAAGAACTTTAAAGGGTAACTTCCGTTCTTCTCAGATTAATTTATAAGCTTAATATAATTTTGAGGTGCTTCTCTTTTACTAAAATTTGATAAAATAAAACTAAATGTCAATCGAATGGAAAAGCTGAGAAAGTATTTGTAGATAGTAAATTTGTCTTGTTCAAGATACATTACACAGGTACACTAAAAAAGCATAGTACTCATGAAATAATTGACAATGAAAATAGTAAAGATAGTCATATTTAAGGAGTAGACAGACATTTTTCATAAGACCAGTCAATATCTGAAATAAAAAGCCAATGCTAAATTTATTATTGCCTCAGAGAAATTCTATGCTGGTCAAGTACAGATTGTGATTGGAGCAGAATGCTGATCTTACACAGAGTTTTGGGAAACAAGGACTTCAGAGGCTGGTGGACTTCCAGAAGCCAGAAGCATCATCTGTTGAAGCTCAGGCCAGAGCATTGATTGGCTGTCATATAAATGTGTTTCTCTTACAAGAATTCTCCCTTGATTGGTTAACTTTCAGAATCAAGGTGCTGACTACTATCGGGCAAAACTGCTGGGAGCATTATGTTTTATAAGTCAATCTTTGAACTTCCAGAGCCATAAAACAATAGAGATGCGTATGGCTTATTTCTCCCTTGAAATGCCCCTGAGTGCTGGGGCACAGGCAAGAGCCTGTTCATTAAAGTGGGTGTTGATGAATTAAATAGCTTTAAAACTGGTTTTAGTGACTACTTATTGCCGAGGTTACAGAAAAAAATATCATTTTTCACATTTTATTTTGTTTCCCTTTTAACCAAAGCTGCAAGTGTTATCAGAGAGTATTCAGATGTCCACTGCAGGTGTTCATTCTTCTTTCAGACAAGGCTCTGTTTTTGGATATCTAAATTTTATATTCAGAGTTGATTTTCATGTTTTCATCCTGCTTTTTAGAGGCTCATCAGTTAGAACAGTGACTACCAAAAAGCAGTTAGGGGCCAGTGAGATGGCTCAGCGGCATAAGCGCCTGCCTGGCAAGCGCAAGATCCTGAGTTCGACTCCCGGTACCCACATACAAAAAAAGGGCCAGTGATATCGCTCAGCAGCACGGGCGCCTGCTGGTACTAAGTGAGGTACTAAGTTTGACCCCCGGTACCACACACAAAAAAAAAAGCAGTTAGGATTCTGGGCTACAGATACTGAATAACAGCAAAACAAATAAGTAAGAGATATATATTTTAAAAAGAGGAAAGATAAAGGCCAACAATATACTGTGTCTACATAAAATAGCCAGATTGTCTTTTCTTTGGCTCAGCTATAGATTGTTTTTCTCCCATATAGTGGTAATTCTGGTAGTAATGGTGTGGATTCCTCCTTTAGTTGGCCAAAGGAAAATCTATGGAGATTTTATTATCCATAGCTTTGGTTAAGGAATTTAAACTAGTCTGTTATATCATTGGGATTCAGGCTATACTATTTACTATGTCAGACAATATGAAGGAACAAAATTTTGATGACCAACTTGAATTAACTGCTATAGATGAAATTATTATCAGGTATTATTTCAAATAAAAGTTCTATCCCTTTGGACTCTTGAAAGAGAGTCCATTGAGAATGCTAGGAAAACACATTCTTGGAACAGCTTAATTCAGGCCTCAGCAAATTTTGACCCACACCCCAAATGGAGATTACAAGCTAAGAATGTGTTCGTGCAGTTCTAGGAAATGAACCAAGGGTATTTGGCCACTAAGCCAAATCCTCAGTCCCTGTTTTTTGAAACAGGGTCTTGCTAAGTGGCCCAGGCTGGATTTGAACTTGTGATCTTCCTGCCTCAGAGCCTCAGAGTATCAGGATTGTGTCATTATGCCCACCTAAGAATGTTTTTTACATTCTTAAAAAGTTGGAAGTACAGGAAGGAGAAAGAAACGAAGACATGACAGGGACTGTACACAAAGTTCACAAAGCCTCAATTCTTCCCTTTATAGAAAATGTTTGACAACTACTAGCCTTCCAGTCATGTTAGTGCAAAGGCACTTAAAGTGTGAATTTACACAAGTTATGTGTTTATAGTAAGGGGAACATAATAGATAAATTGTAAGTACCATAACTTTAAAGTAGTAAAAAATATGACTGAAACTATATATAATTATAATAAAGATTATGCAAAGGTAAGTACTTATGATACAGAAGAATTTCCTTCCCACAGTCATGGCAGAGACTTTTTACTCCAAGAGATCATGGGCTTGCTCCAAATTCTTAGATGTGCTGTCAACCTCAGGTCATCTACTTCTGGAGATACTCTCGAGAACTTCTTGCAATATTTTAAAAGTATTTCTGTACTATTTATAACTTACTTCAATAATGCATTCAAAGTGCAAGATCTAGACACAGCTACAAGGATAATGTTTGACTTTTAAAAAGAGTTTCATTAAGGTTTCATTCACATAAAACTTGCACACTTTAAGTGTACAGTTCAGTGGCTTTAGGCAGATTTTGAATTGTATAACTATCATCATAATCCAGTTTAGAGCAATTCTCATAGCCCACAACCCCATGATCCAGCATCACACACTCATGATCCACACCTCCCAAAAGCGCTACCTATAAGCATGTGAGGTTTGGGGAAGACATCTAGATATAAGCCATAACACTTGGTGAATTAAAAAGTATTTAATAAATGTTTACTAAAAAAACAAATGAGAGAGATTAATAAATGATGATTCCAGCTGTGTAGATTTATAAGCAGTATATTATGGAATAGAATTTTTATAAACCACATATTATAAATTCAGAACAATTGAAGAGATGCTAGTATTGAACTGCAATTTCACTGTTTCTTCCAAAATTATACTGATAAGAGCTGTAATGAAGTGACTTGGGGGAAAAGAAAACTTACTCCTTAATAAATATCTCCATGAAAGGAGGGCCTCTTTTTTGAACATTGCACAGCTTCCTTCTGACTTGCTTCACAGGATCAGGAAGGCTCTGAGAAAGATGGGTCTGGCCATTCATCTCCAAAGTGTGTCCCTGGTTTTACTCTAATAAGTAAAAGGATTCACGATGAGAACCCACTGCTCAAAACTGGCCCAGGAATCAGGCAATACAGTCAGAAAGAAGGTATGTAATATGGAATGATTTTTTAATCAAGGAGAACAAAAATAAGAAAAAAAATGGAAAGAGAAAATAAGGAAGAAAAATAAGTGCTTTTGACTTTTAAAGTTGGGAAAAACTGATGACATCAAAGAATGTTTATCTAAAATAAGAAAAAGGAAATACAGAGGAAAAGAGAAATTAAAGAAAATTAAATTCTAACAACTACTTTTTAGGAAAAATATTACCAATAGAATAGCTTTAATAATGTCACCAATAGCAAGAAAATATATTACTGCAGTACTATTAGGGAGGGCAGTAATCAGGGTAGAAGTTACTGAATTTCATCTGCCCAACTCTGGCGAACTCTGAAAGTTGATGGGAAAAGTTTAAGAAATGACCTGAACTCACAGAACTGTGAAATCTCTCTCTGAAATTTGTAGACTTGGAAGCTCCTAATTTTAGAGCAACTATAAAATATTTGTATTTGAGTGGGAGAACAGTAGTTCTGTATGTTTACAAAACAAGGGCTCATATTTTTATCAAAATGCTCTCATGGAATATGGAAGTTTTAAAAAATGGCTGCAAATTCTTTGGCCCTCCTCCCATCAAGAGTGGGATCTGCTTCTCTTTCCCTTGAAACTGGGCAGAGTTGTGACAGCTTCGACAAAAATATCGCAAAGTGTTGTTGGAAGCTAGGTTGTAAAAGACCATGCAGGGCCGGTGAGATGGCTCAGCGGCTTAAGCGCCTGCCCAGCAAGCACGAGGGCCCGAGTTCGACTCCCGGAACCCACATATGAAAAAGGGGCTGGTGATATCGCTCAGCGGCACGGGTGCCTGCTGGCATGCAATGTCCTGAGGTCGACCCCCCGGTACCCACAAAAAAAAAAAAAAAAAAGACCATGCAGCTCCCACCTGGTTCCTTCGGAGAGCTTGCTCCCCTCAGAACATTCCCTCTCGGAACCCAGCTGCCACACTGAGAGACACCCAAGCAACATGCACTAAGCCACATGTACTTACTCTGATCAACCATCGCAGCTGAATCCAGCCTGCAAGTCATCTGAGACCAGAAGCTGGGAGAGTGAACGAGCCTCCAGGTGATTTCCAGCTACAGCCATTTCTCATCTCATTTATAATATTTTCTGCACATCAAAAATAATATTTATGTTTTTCTAAATTGCCTATTGAATTTTATGCAAATAATTTTCCTAATTCATTATTTGTCTTTCAATTTTATTTAATGGTATAGTATGCCAGTCAGAACTCAGTTTAAAATTAATCAAATCCATCAATATTTATTTTAATGACTTCTTGATTTAATAATTTTAAAAATATAATAAAGGAGAAAAATAGAACAGTCCTCTAATTTAGAATATACGTTGCTTAAATACATTCTTTGTGAGGCTGATTATAATATGAAAAGTTGGAAGCACTCTTAAAAAACCATCAATGGAGAATAGTTACCTAATGATTTTTCATTCACTATACTGCCATTAAAATAATTACAGATTGTCTGCGGGACTGCGGTGCCAATGAGATGAGTAAGTCCAAGCTCTGTGCTTCCTCCATTGTCCCTGGGAGGGCCATGCCAGCGAGTGGAATGCAAATCCACACTCTGCCCTTCCTCCATTGTCTCCAGGACTACAGTGCCAGAGAGAAAAGTGTAAGTCTGTGCTCTGTGCTTCCTCCATTGCCCTGGGATGGCTTGCCAGTGAGAAGAATACAGCAGTGCCAGCAAGAGGAGAGTAAATTCACACTCCTTCCTTCTTCCATTGCCCTGGGATGGTGGTGCTGGCTTGAGGAGACATCCTGAGGAACAGACACCTCCTAGGAAAACCTTGACATCACTGATAAGGTTACCTAACATTAGAAATCTAAAAGTACCACACAGAAAACAAAATAAAATAAAAGATAGAATATCAAACATTAGAAATCTAAAAGCATCACACAGAAAACAAAATAAAATAGAAAATAGAAAATGACAAGAAGAAAAAGCAAAATGCAATCCCAAACACCCAGCCCACCCAGGGCAAGTCCAGAACACAAAGAGATAAGGAAATAAGAAGCCAACAAATGGAAATCTCTGAAATGATAGCAGCAGAAGTGAAAAAACAAATGGAAGAGGCCATAGAAAAAATAATCTCTAAGGTGCAAAAGGAAATGACTATCAAATTAAAAGACATTAAAGCACAGGTAAAAAAATAAAGGAGCTCAGGAAAGTGATGGAAAACATGAATGCCAAACATAGACAAGAGGTAAAGGGAATAATCCAAGAGGAAGAGATAACAATCATAAATATATATGCAACAAATACCAGTGCACCCAACTATATAAAACAAATATTAATGGACATGAAAAGTCAAATAAGCACTAACACAATTGTATTGGGGGATCTCAATACTCCACTGTCACAAAAAGACAGATCAACTAGACAAAAAATCAACAATAAAATATTACAACTGAACCAAACTTTGGAACAAATGGACTTAGTAGATGTCTAGAGTATTCCACCCCAGAACATCAGAATACACATACTTCTCAGCTGCACATGGGACATTCTCCAAAATAGACCACATACTAGCTCATAGAACCTGCTTAAGTAAATGCAAAGGAATTGAAATTATCCCATTATATTATCAGACCATAGTGCAATGAAATTGGAAATCAATGCCAAAAGAAACCACAAGAATTTGCTAAACACATGAAAATTAAATAGCACCCTACTGAACAACCAATGGGTCACAGATGAAATTAAAGAAGAAATTAGACAGTTTCTGCAACTGAATGATAATGACAGTACAACATACTGAAACTTACGGGATACAATGAAAGCAGTCCTAAGAGGGAAATTTATAGCATTAAATTCCTATATCAGGAAAACAGAGCAAGCAAAAATACACAACCTAACGGTGCACCTCAAACTTCTAGAAAAAGAAGAGCAGGCTAAGCCAAAAGCTCCTACAAGAGAGGAAATTATAAAGATCAGAGCAGAAATTAACGTATTGGAGACTAAAAAAACAATACAAAGAATCAACAAATCAAAGAGTTGGTTCTTTCAAAGATTAAATAAAATTGACAAACCCTCATCCAACCTTATTTAAAAAAGGAAAGAATGAATTAAGAATTAAGAATGAAAAAAGTGATATCACAATGGACCCTGCAGAAATCCAGAAGATCATTTATACCTACCTTGAAAACCTGTATTCTAATAAGATGGAAAATACAGAAGAAATAGACAGATTCCTAGATACATATGAATTACCAAAACTCAACCAAGAAGATATAAAAACCCTAAATAAACCATTAACAATCAATGAAATCGAAGATGTAATTAAGAACTTCCCAACAAAGAAAAGCCCAGGCCCTGATGGATTCACTGCCGAATTCTACAAGAAATTTAGAGAAGACCTAACACCACTACTTCTCAAACTCTTTAATGAAATTGAAAGGGAAGCAATACTCCCAAATTCATTCCTGGAAGCAAGCATTACCCTGATACCAAAACCAGAGAAGGACCCAACTAAGAAAGAAAACTACAGACCAATCTCCCTAATGAACATAGATGCAAAAATCCTCAATAAGATACTGGCAAACAGAATGCAGCAAATCATCAAGAAGATTATACACCATGACCAAGTTGGATTCATCCCAGGGATGCAGGGATGGTTCAACATACATAAATCAATAAATGTAATACACCATGTTAACAGAACCAAGGACAAAAATCATATGATCATCTCAATAGATGCAGAGAAAGCTTTTGACAAAGTCCAGCACCCATTCATGATAAAAACCCTACAGAAAATTGGAATAGATAGTCTTTATCTCAATCTGATAAAAGCTATCTATGACAAACCAACAGCCAATATCATACTAAATGGACAAAAACTGAAAGCCTTCTCTCTAAAATCAGGAACCAGACAAGGATGTCCACTATCCCCACTCTTATTCAACATAGTTCTGGAAACTTTAGCCAGAGCAATTAGACAAGAGAAAGAAATAAAAGGAATTAGGATTGGAAAGGAAGAAGTTAAATTATCCTTATTTGCAGATGACATGATACTCTACGTAGAAGACCCCAAAAACTCCACTAAAAAATTGCTGGATTTAATAAGCAAATTCAGTAGTGTAGCTGGATACAAAGTCAACACTCAAAAATCAAGAGCCTTCCTGTACACCAATAACAAACTCACTGAGAGAGAAATTAGGGAAACAACACCTTTCACAATCACATCTAAAAAAATGAAATACCTAGGAATCAATCTCACAAAGGAAGTAAAAGACCTCTACACTGAAAACTACAGTACTCTGAAAAAGGAGATTGAAGAGGATATCAGAAAATGGAAAGATATCCCTTGCTCCTGGATAGGAAGAACCAATATAGTGAAAAAGGCCATACTTCCAAAACTGTTATACAGATTTAATGCAATTCCAATCAAAATTCCAACAACATATCTCACAGATTTAGAGAAAACAATCCTAAAATTCATCTGGAACCAGAAGAGACCTAGAATAGCAAAGGCAATTCTGGGCAACAAAGGCAAGGCAGGGGGCATCACAATCCCTCATTTGAAATTATACTATAAAGCTACTGTGATAAAAACAGCGTGGTATTGGCAAAAAAACAGACCTGAAGATCAATGGAATAGAATAGAAGATGCAGAAACAACTCCAGACATACTAAGCCACCTTATCTTTGACAAAGGTGCCAAACACATTCACTGGAAGAAAGATAGCCTCTTTAATAAATGGTGCTGGAAAAATTGGCTCTACACATGCCGAAAATTAAAATTAGACCCATATCTTTCACCGTGCACTAAACTAAATTCAAAATGGATCAAAGAACTCAATATTAAAACAGAAACATTAAATCTCCTGGAAAATAGAATAGGTAAAACTCTTGAAGACATTGGTGTAGGCAAAGACTTTATGAATAAAACCCCCACTGCACAGGAAGTATCACAAAGAATCAACAACTGGGATCTCATCTTATTAAAAAACTTTTGCACAGCAAGAGAAACCATCAACAGAGTGAAGAGACAACCCACAATGTGGGAAAAACTGTTTGCCAGCTGTTCCTCAAACAAAGGATTACTATTGAGAACATACAAAGAACTCAAAAAAATCAGACCTCCCAAATTTAAAGACTCAATCCAAAAATGGGCATCTGAGATGAATAAACACTTCTCAGATGAAGAAATACAAATGGCAAATAAATATATGAAAAAATGTTCAACATCACTAGTCATCTGAGAGATGCAAATGAAAACAACACTGAGATTCCATCTCACCCAAGAAAGAATGGCTGTTATCAAGAAGTCAACTAATAACAAATGCTGGAGGGGCTGTAGGGAAAAAGGAACCCTTCTCCACTGTTGGGAGTGTTGACTGGTGCAACCACTGTGGAAATCCGTGTGGAGACTCCTTGAAAAACTGGGATTGGAGGTCCCATTTGACCCAGCTATTCCCCTTCTGGGCATCTTCCCAGAAGAATTAAAAACATCGTACCACAGTGATATATGTGCACCTATGTTTATAGCAACACAATTTGTAATAGTTAGATCGTGGAAACAACCCAAATGCCCATTAACCGAGGAATGGATAAAAAAGATGTGGTATTTCTATACAATGGAGTACTACTCAGCCATAAAGAAAGATAACCTGGAAACTTTTATAGGTAAATGGATGCAACTCGAGAAAATACAAGCGAAATAAACCGGATGCACATTTGTAAACATCGTATTGTCTCCCTAGTATGAAAATGCAATTTCACTGTGACTATTCCATTCCTTAGTCTTCTATTTTTACCTCGCTTTCACATGGCTTAATCTTATACTGAGTAATATTTTTCTCCAAAAGGTATTTGTACATTCTCTAATGCTTGAGTTTGTTAATACATGAGAATGTTTACTTGTTGTCTTTAAAAAAATAAATAAAGTTTAACAAACAAACAAACAAACAAACAAACATAGACAAGAGGGCCAGTGATACAGCTCAGTGGTGTGGGCGCCTGCCTGGCAAGCACGAGGTCCTGAGTTCGACTCCCAGTACCCGCATATAAAAAATAAATAAATAAACATAGACAAGAAATAGAATCAGTGAAACAGATCCAAACAGAACTGCAGGGAATTAGAAACTCCATTGAAGGTATACACAACAAATTGAATGAAGGTGAAGATAGAATATCAGATCTAGAAGACAGGAATGCAACTAGCAAGCAGGAAAAGAGAGATATCTTAAAAATCACAAGAGACCTTGAGAAATCAATCCAACAGCTACAGGATTAGAATCAGTGAGAAAGCAGGAAACAGCACAAAAACCATTAAAAACCTCTTCACAGAAATAATAGCAGAAAACTTCTGAAACATGGATAAAGAATTCAACAGACAAATAAATGAAGCATATAGAACTCCAAATAACTATGACCAAAATAAATCTACACCAAGGCATACAATAATCAAGATTCCAGAAATTCAGCCCAAGAACAAAATATTAAAAGCAGCTAGAGAAAAGAAACATCAGGAAAGCCCATCAGAATCACAGCAGACTTCTCAACACAAACCCTAAAATCAAGATGAGTTTGGAGTGAAGTATTTCAAGCTCTAAAGGAAAATAATCTTTAACCCAGATTGAGGTACCCTACAAAACTATCTTTCAAAATTGATGGAGAAATAAGATACTTCCATGACAAAGAACAACTGAAGAAGTTTATGACCACCAAATCAGCTCTACAGAATGCTCTGAAGGATATATTAGAAAGAGATAACAAAGACCACAAGCACAGGAGCACCAATAGAAAGAAGCCACTAGACAGGACAAGCAATTAAACAGAGCAGAAAGACAGGGACCAAAAAATAGGGAAACAACATGAAAAAGAAAAGCCAATGCACATCAATTATAATCATCAAAATAAATGGTCTCAACTCACTAATCAAAAGAAACAGACTGGCAAAATGTATCAAGAAGCAAGATGCAACAATATGCTGTATTCAAGAAACACATTTAACCCCAAAAGAAATTCACAGACTAAAAGTCAAAGGATGGAAAACAATTCTCCATGCCACAGGAACCCCAAAAAAAGCATGGGTAGCTATTCTATTTGCAGACAATGCAAACTTTAAGCCATAACTGATCAAAAGAGACACAGAGGATCACTACCTACTCATTAAGGGAAAATGCCAAGAAGAAGAGATAACAATCATAAATATTTATGCACCATACACAAGTTTACCCAACTACACAAAACAAACATTAACTGACATGAAAAATCAAGTAAGTACTAACACAGTTGTAGTGGGGGACCTTAATACCCTACTTGCACAAATGGATAGATCAACTAGACAAAAAAATCAACAAAGAAATATTAGAATTAAACCAAGCCTGTGAACAAATGGACTTGGTAGATGTCTACAGAGTGTTCAACCCCAAAACATCGAACTACACACACTTCTCAGCTGCACATGGGATGTATTCCAAAATAGATCATATATTAGCTGACCAAACATGTTTAAGTAAATGCAGAGGAATTGAAATCATCCCATGCGTACTCTCTGAACATAGCATCATGAAACTGGAAATCAATGACAAAGGAAGCCACAAAAACTACATTAACACATGGAAACTAAACAATGCCCTTCTGAACAACCAATGGGTCACAGAGGAAATTAAAGTGGAAATTAAATTTAAACAGTATATACAATTAAATGCTAATGCTGACACAACATACCAAAACTTATGGGATGCAATGAAAGCAGTCCTATGAGGGAAATTTATAGCGATGAACTCACACATCAGGAAAACAGAACAGGCTCAAATAATCAATCTAATGCTGAACCTCAAACTTCTAGAAAAAGAAGAACAAATCAAACCCAAAGCTCATATGAGGGAGGAAATTATAAAGATAAGAGCAGAAATTATGCAATAGAGACTAAGAAAACAATACAAAGAATCAATGAATCAATAAGTTGATTCTTTGAAAAAATAAATAAAATTGATAAGCCATTAGCCAATCTCATCAAAAAGAGGAAAGAAAAAAACACAAATTCAAGCAATTAGGAACGAAAAGGGGGAAATCACAACAGATCTCACAGAAATCAGGAGATCATCAATACCTACTATGAGAACCTAGATTCCAATAAGAGGGAAAACATGGAAGAAAGGGACAAATTCCTAGAGACAATTGAATTCCCAAAACTAAATCAAGAAGATGTAAAAACTCGAAGTAACCTGATATCAGCCAATGAAATTGAAAATGTAATTAAAAATTTACCAACAAAGAAAAGCCTAGCCCCTGATGGATGCACTGTTGAACGCTACAAGAAATTTAGAGAAGAACTAATGCCACTAATGCTGAAACTGTTTAAAGAAACTGAAAGGGAAGCAGCACTTCTAAAGTCATTCCTGGAAGCAAGTATTATCCTGATTCCAAAACCAGAGAAGAACCCAACCAAGAAAGAAAACTACAGGTCAATCTCCCTAATAAGCATTGATGCAAAAATCCTTAATAAGATACTGGCAAACAGAATGCAGCAAATCATCAAGAAGATTATACATCATGACCAAGGAGGATTCATCCCAGGGATGCAAGGATGGCTCAACATATACAAATCTAGAAGTGTGATACCCCATATTAATAGAACCAAAGACAAAAATCACATGATGGTCTCGATAGATGCAGAAAAAGCATTTGAGAAAGTTCAACACTGATTCATGATAAAAACCCTACAGAAAATTGGAGTAGGTGGTCTTTACCTCAATCTTATAAAAGCCATCTATGACAAACCAACAGCTAATATCATACTAAATTGAAAAAAACTGAAAGCTTTCACTCTAAAATCAGGAACAAGACAAGGATGTTCATTATCACCACTCCTATTCAATATAGTTCTGGAAACATTAGCCAGAGAAATTAGACAAGAGAAAAAAAAAAGAAATAAAGATAGGAAAGGAAGAAGTTAAATTATCATTATTTGCAGATGACAAGATACTCTACATAGAAATCCCCAAAACTCCACCAAAAAACTTGCAGATTTAATATTCAAATTCAGTAGTGTAATGGGATACAAAGTCAACACTCAAAAGTCATTAGCATTCCTATACACAAGCAACAAACTCACAGAGAAAGAAATTAGGGAAAGCACACCCTTCACGATAACATCCAAAAAAATGAAATACTTAGGAATAAATCTAATAAAAGATGTAAAAGATCTGTACATTGAAAATTATAGTACTCTTAAAAAAGGAGTTTGAAGAGGTTATCAGAAAATTGAAAGATATCCCTTGCTCTTGGATAGGAAGAACCAACATAGTGAAAATGGCCCTACTACCAAAACTGCTATACAGATTTAATGCAATCGCAATCAAAACACCATTAACATACTTCACAGATCTAGAGAAAACATTCCTAAAAATCATTTGGAACCAGAAGAGACTTAGACTACCAAAAGCAATTCTGGGCAACAAAGGCAAGTCAGGGGGCATCACAATCCCAGACTGGCAATTATACTACAAAGGTACTGTGATAAAATCAGCATGGTATTGGTAAAAACAAACAAACAAACAAACAAAAAAAAAACAGGCCTAAGGATCAGTGGAACAGAAGATGCAGACGTATCCCCAAACACACTCAGCTACCTTGTCTTTGACAAGGAGCCAAACATGTTCACTGGAAGAAAGATAGTCTCTTTAATAAATGGTGTTGGGAAAACTGGCTCTCCACATGCCTAAGATTAAAACTAGACCCATGTCTATCGCCATGCACTAAACTAAAGTCAAAATGGATCAAAGATCTAAATATTAAAACAGAAACAATAAATTTGCTGAAAGAGAAAATAGGCAAAAATCTTGAAGACATAGGTGTAGGCAGAGACTTCATGAACAAAACTCAGATTGCAGGAGAAATACTACAAAAAATCAATAAATGGGATTTCACCTTATTAAAAAGATTTTTTTTTTATTTTAAAGAGAAGAAAAAACAAAACAAATCAAAAGAAGAACAAATTTTCGAAACAACATAATAGGAGGGTAACAATGGTTAATACATTACGTATTACTATCTTTAAGTTAGTTATTCAGGATACCAGACATTAACATTCAATTGTCCAAACATTATTGGCACAAACCTTACTCTTCAATGAACTAAGTAAAATTGGTAGTGTATCTATCTTAACCATCTTATATATATATACAATTTTTTTCCCTTTCCCTTCTTTCTTTTCCCTATTCCAGTCTCTCTTTCCTTTTGACCAGTTTCTTTTTGATTCACCATGTCTATTGTACATTTTGGATCTTATTTACTCTTTCCGTTTCTCATACTAGAGAGACAATACGATGCTTACACATGTGCTTCTGGTTTATTTCACTTATGAGTATTTTCTCGAGTTGCATCCATTTACCTATAAAAGTCTCCAGTTTATCCTTCTTAATGGCTGAATAGTACTCCATTGTATAAAAATACCACATCTTTCTTATCCATTCCTCAGTTGATGGGCATTTGGGTTGTTTCCAAGATCTGGCTATTACAAATTGTGCTGCTATAAACATGGGTGCACATATATCGCTGTGGTACAATGTTTTTAATTCTTCTGGGAAGATGCCCAGAAGGGGAATAGCTGGGTCAAATGGGACCTCCAACCCTAGCTTTTTGAGGAATCTCCACACTGACTTCCACAGTGGCTGTACCAGTCGACACTCCCACCAACAGTGGAGAAGGGTTCCTTTTTCCCCACAGCCCCTCCAGCACTTGTTATTAGTTGATTTCTATTAAAAAGATTTTTGCACAACAAAAGAAATCACCAACAGACTGAAAAGGCAACTTACAGATGGGAAAATATTATAACCAACTGTCCCACAGACAAAGGACTTATATCTAGAACATATAAAGAATTGAAAAAAATCAAACTTCCCAAATTCAAAGACCCAATCCAAAAACGGGCAGCTGAGATGAATACACATTTCTCAGATGAAGAAATACAAATGGCAAATAAATATATGAAAAAATGTTCAACATTATTGGTCATTCGAGAGATGAAAATTAAAACAACACTGAGATTCCATCTCGCCCCAGAAAGAATGGCAATCATCATTAAATCAACCAATAATAAATGCTGGAGGGGCTGTGTGGAAAAAGGAACCCTTCTCCAGTGTTGGTGGGAGTGTAGACTGGTGCAACCACTGCAGAAATCAGTGTGGAGATTCCTTAAAAAACTAGGATTAGGGCCAGTGAGATGGCTCAGTGGCATAAGCACCTGCCTGGCAAGCGCAAGGTCCTGAGTTCAACTCCCGGTACCCACATAAAAAAAGAAAAAAGGGCCGGTGATATTGCTCAGCAGCACAAGTGCCTGCTGGCAAGCGCGAGGTCCTGAGTTCGATGCCCAGTAACCACATAAAACAAAACAAAACAAAACAACAACAACAACAAAAATCTAGGATTAGCATCCCATTCAAACCAGCTATTCCCCTTCTGGGTATCTTCCCAGAAGAATTAAAAACATCATACCATAGTGCTATATGTGCTCCCATGTTTATAGTAGCACAGTTGGCAATAGCTAAATCTTGGAGACAACCCAGATGCCCATCAACTGAGGAATGTATAAAAAGGATGTGGTTTTTTTTATATTATGGAGTACTACTCAGCCATAAAGAAGGATAAACTGGAGACTTTTATAGGTAAATGGATGCAACTCGAGACCATATGCATAAGTGAAATTAATCAGACCCATATGTGTATACATTGCATTATCTCACTAGTGTGAGAAACTGAACAAGTAAATAGGATCCAAAATGTACAATAGATATTGTGAAGTGGGAAGTCTGTTCTAAAGAAAAGACAAACTGTGATGGGGGAAGGGGAAAGGAAGAAAGGGAAAAAGAAAAAAATATATGTATACACAATATAGTTAAGATAGTTAAACAGCTAGCTTCTCTTAATTCCTTGAAAAGAATGTTTTGTGCTAATAATTTTTGGACAAGATATCATGCCTATATCTTGTACTCTCAATAACTACTATGAAGAAAACAATACACAATGTATCAACTATTGTAACTGTCCTACTAACCCGTTTTGAAACTCACTTTCATTGTTATGTTTATCTTTTTTCTCTTTAAAATTAAAAAATAGGGGCCAGTGAGATGGCTCAGCAGCGTAAGCGCCTGCCTGGCAAGCGCGAGGGCCCAAGTTTGACTCCAGGAACCCACATACGAAAAAAGGGCCGGTGATATCACTCAGCGGCACGGGCACCTGCTGGCTCGGAGGTCCTGAGGTCGACCCCCGGTACCCACAAAAAAAAAAAAAAAATTAAAAATTAAAAAATAAATAAATAAATAAAAGAATTACAGCGACACAGTCATGGTCAAAAAATAGCACAGGCAGTGTAGTATAATGGTTAAGTATGATCACTGCAGCCAGATGTTAGATAACTTACTTAACTGCTGTGATGCAACGGGGGAAATTACATGAAGGATTTAACACTTGATTTGATGAAAAACTCAATAGCATAAAGTATTTATACTTAAAATACTTCAAAAGATAAAAATGGAAAAGATAAAAGTAGTGGCAACCATTCATTATATTAAAATAGCAGTATAATTTTTCTTTGTTTTGAAAATTGAAATGTATGATTTCAAAGAAAACGTAAAATAAGTAAATATGCTTATGTGTTTTATTTCCAATGGAAGATGCACCTAAGACACTGAGGTTACCTTCAAAAGAGCAGATAGATTAATTCAGAGGGGAGAACAATGATTGTGGTGATGGAGGAGTGAGTTATGAGAAATGATTAAAGATGAAGATTATGTCTGGGGTTGCTAAGTAATGGCTGAGGGGGGACTAATAATTGACTGCAAAAATCTGACAGGAGAAATACTGAACAGGCAGTAAGAATTATTTAATCAGGTTTAGGGCAGGATAACTAGAAGAGTATAAAGAAGAAAAGAAAAATTTACCCTGAATGAAGAGAAAACTTTCTGACAGTAAAAATTATTATACAAGAAAAATCTTTCAAGAAAAGTGATGAAAGCCCATCCCTAAGGATATTTAAAATAAGGTTGGATAGAAATCAAGAAAATATATGACAGTGAACCACAGTGCTTTGATTTAGAGCTAGTTTCCATCTCTGATTTTATAGCAGCCTTGGAAAAAAATAGGTTACTTAGTCATTGTGGATAATTAAACTGTGGCTCGGGTGACCGAGTGTTCGAGCAGTTTTGAGGTGTCTTCCTTCCATGATAGGCACAAAACTAACCCAAACTGATATTTATGCCTATAACGTGACCTGTTCCATGTTCTACTATGCCGTGATGGCTACATATGTGATGGTGGTGAGGTTGTGTTGGGCTGTCAACGAACTCTTTGTTGCTACACCAAAATCTGAATGCTAAATAACCAGTGCTTGAATCAGAGAATACTGTAGCCCCTTACTTTGAAGATAATACTTTGCTCTATTATGCCACACACCAAACACTGTAGTAAGTGATTTGCCAGTGTAATCTCCTTGGATTCTCATAAAGACCTTGCAGGAAAGTTCTTGTTATCAGCACCTTTAAAATTAGACAACAGAAGCTCCAAGAGATTAGTACATGGCAAGTAAGAGCTGAAATGAGGATTCCAACCCAGGTTGGAGGTATTTCTGAAGCCTATTCTCTTTCCATCCACATCCTGCTGTTTTGATAGACAAGAGGGGGAAAACTCACAAACATTAGACAGCCCGATTTTAGAAAATTTGAACGTATCCCAGTTTTACAGCCCAGACCACAAATGGAGATCATTGGTCTTACTTTCTGTCCTTAGCCAAACTCATTCCCTTTTTCTTGGTTCCCCGCTCTCTCTTCCTTTTGATAAAAAAAGCACATGAAGAAATAAAACTATCTTTTTGATATTATAAACTGAGGATAGAAGAAAAGAATGTACATATGTAAATGTAGTCTTTTTGATCCTTTAGGTTATTTTATTCAATGACAACATAATGTATTATTGTTTAACTTCAATATTCTATCTTTTAAAAATCCTCTGAATCCAGTCTTTTTTTTTTTTTTTTACTGATGGTGCTGGTGGTGGTACTAGGTATTGAACCAAAGGCCTTCACACTGACACACTGAGTAACATCCTCAGTCCTTTTTATATTGTTTTTCAAGGTGGGAATCTCACTAAACCGCTCAGACAGCGCTAGAACTTGCAGTCTTTCTGTCTCAGCCACCAAAACACTGAGATTGCAAGCATCCACCACCACGCCTGGTGTCATAAAACAAGACTCACTGTACATGTAACACAGACTGCATTTTGCAATCTAATAATCTAAAATAATTTGAACAATTAAAATGGGAATAATAATGTGTATACAAGAGGATTCACTTTTGCACTTCCCTGTTTTTCATTATTGTTTGTAAGACAAAAATAAAATTTGTGGCATACAGTATATGCTATGAGTTTACCATGACATTATCTACTTTTGCTTTACCTTTTCTTTTACAAGGCCACATTCTTTCAGATGCATATTCCTCAATATAATATAATTAGTTAATGAGAAAGATTCTGAAATGAATGCATTAAATAAATTTTAGCAACTGAGGGCTAACCAAATAGGAATGTCTAACACCTAGCAAAGGATCGGGCAATCCTCACCACACTAGAAATGTCAACTACATATTATTCATACCTCTATGTATTTGTTTAAATTTCTGTGTAACCTCTTCTTTAGCATTGTATCTATCTTTTAAAAAAATCTCCGAAATTAAAAATTACTTAATTCTTCTTGGAGACACTGTCTTTACCATAACTACAAGCCATCCTCTTTTGGCTGCTCCTTTGTGAATTTCTATAGCAGATGGGATATCTTTATATCCTCTTAACAGTCACACTCTCTGTGGATGGACATATGATGACAGATAGATTAGATAGATAAATAGAGCAAATACAAAATGCTCATGCAACATTTTAAAGAAAAAGCTCTGCTGACAGACTGAGTTTCAAAATTATCTCAAGAAATTTTCTCTAAATAATTTGTTATTTGAGAATCAGAAAACATACAAGAGCTCAATGATATATGGTCACATAACTTGCGTAGATCAGGCAACAGTTCGTATCACATAGGACTAGAATGTAGTAATTATCTGAATTTAGGCAAAGATCTGATTACTAAATTTCAGGCTAGATGTATGTCTCAGAACATCCATGTTCCAGCATAAGCCACCTTTACCATCTGGACATGCTGCATCTCCCCATGCAATCTTTCTCTTCAGGAAGAGGGTGGACCTATTGTCTTTCAGTCCTCGTAGCAACTGGAGTCTGAGGGCAACATGATGAAAGAGAAATGACCCGTCCTGCCACCCCTCCTGGTGGCAGCTTTGGTGAACACATCTATTACAGAGCCTGTCATTCCAGAGAGCCGAAGGCCAAGACAAGAATGCACACAGCATCCCCTGTGTGACAGCAGCGTGCTTCCACCAACCCACACTGGACCCTGGTGTATGTCCTATAAGAACTGAGTGCTGCTAGGGTTGCCATGCCTGCCTCCCAGAAAGTCAACTCCAGGGGAGAAAGGCCAGGCAGAGCAGAGTGCCTCTAAAAATGGCTTTAATGGCTTTTACATCTACTTTTCCTGCATGGAGACTTACTTCTCAACTCTGCAAAGCCTGCACATAGTAGGTATTCAGCACTTGGTAGATATTTTCTCCGGAACAACTGTAGTTTTCTATTCCTAGAAGACCACACTTTACTGTGACACGAAATAAGTCTGCATCACCTGCATGATCTGTGAATAGCCAATCCCATACAAAAAGCTGGCCACAATTGTCACTCAAAATGTGAGCCCATTTTCATGGTTTCTCTTGCCTTGTGTACACAGATTAGTGATGAGATCCTTTTGGTTACATTTATAAATCTCTGCACCAGAACATGAGCATTCAAATTGTACCTATAAGAGTGAAGACTGTATGAGACTCCAGGACCCAACAATAAAATATTTCTCAACTGTCAAACAAATAATTTACCATGAGGATGATGACAACAAAGCAGGCACAGATTTGGATTTTAAATTAAGCAAATATACAAAATCAGAAGGTTATAGTTTCAAATAGGAAAATCAATGGGAAGTTGGAACTTTAAAGTGTCCTCACAGTCTTTTAATATAAGATACCAGGATTAGAGAACAGATATTAGGGGTAAAGGGCACAAGTTTGGGAAAGTCAACTTTTGCTTTCAATCTCTAGTTCCTGGAGCTCAGGAGAAAGAACAACAGTGGAACTCTGCCAAGGAGGGAGGAGAGAGATTGGGGGAGAGGTTTCTTTCATTAAGATCCATCATCTTTGACCCCAAATCATTGTCCTTACCTAAGAAAAGACAGTAGTATATTTTTCTCCCCCTGCAGGTAGATTTTACTCACTTCCTTCTAAGCAGTTAGAAGTTTTGAAAATTTTTTATTTGGGGGACAAAACGGAAACTTTTCTAAACTTGCCGACCCATTCAAATTCCATATGATTTACTTAGACACAATAATAGATCCGAATTTCATAGCCTTATGTCCAAGGCTTCAAGTCCACAGAAATTCATATGCAATAAACATGTGCAGAAAAGGAAACAGATATCAATTCTATGATGACAGTGGCCTGCTGTAAAAATACATAGCAATAACAACACTAGAGTTCATTTCCTCCCTCCCTGACTTCCTTCTTTTCTTCTTTCTTTCTTCCCTCCTGCCTTCCCTTTTGTTTTTTCAAACACTTATTTATTCTACAAACATTTATTGGACATCTAATATCCTTTACATAACTGCTGTCAGGCACACATTTGCATTTTGTTTTCATATCCAAAAATCTGACTAAAGTTGGGCAAACTTGAGCTGCAGACATGGGGTCCCATCTCTGCACTTGGGTGTCCTAGCACCTGCCAGCTCTGCGTCCCCGGAATTGAGGACATCGTGTTTTCAATTTTCCTCAATAAAGCAATGAATATGGCAATTTGCTGGCCTGCTTCAGCTAAACAGAAAGGACAATTTGAGAAAGATCATAGTTCAGGCCCAGTCAGACGGAAATGATTGAAAAGAGAAAGCTGGCCGCCGTGTTTCCCCAATGCAGTTCCCTGTCGCAGTTTGACTGACAAACTGACTTTTTTGAGGTGCTCATGCCCATTTCAGTCAGAGTTTATTGAAGGTGATTTTGATCTTCTCCATGAGGCCACAGCAGTGGCCATGCCATCTGTCACCTTGATTGCATTGAGGATTCTCTGGAGAGAGCGCCATGGCTCCTGATCACTTACAGATTGTGCTGCTCTCTCCTCCATAAGGACCACATGCGCAGAGCCAGATGGTGAACATACACGCTTATTATAAGTCTTTATCTCCGTGCAGGAAGGAGAGGAACCATTAGGTCTCCCTCAGGAGCTCTGCTCCTTTCTACCCTCATGCCGCTCCTCAGCAAATACAGTCTTCTTCAGCTGTCATCGGCCTACCTCAGAAAATTAAAAAAATAAACAATAATTCCATCAGCCTACACCGGAAAAACAAGACGGTGCAGCAAAGCATTCCCCTGGCCCTGCCTCTCTTTCTTTTTTCTAACCCCCGCCCCCACCCTGCCTGCCTGAATGTCAGCACTAGGTAAAAACAAGTTTTTTTGCAAATGCGTCATTTGTGTGTTGATTTTTTAAGAGATCAGAAGAGCCTCACTGCTTAGAAATAAAGCAATGTCATCACAGTTTTTGTTATTGGGGTTTGCTTCCATTGTATTAGCCTCATTTTTTTCCATTTAAGGATTTTTAGTTCATATCACGTATTTCTAAATTCTGTGTTGATTTTCTGAAATAATCTCAGGAGAAGGACAATCTGTGCATCAAAGCATAAGGGTCCAGGGAGAGATTTAGATACTGGTGACTGTGAGAAGAATGGAAAAGCCCTGGTACAGTGGAACTCTGAAAAAATCCTGTTAGTGAAATGTGTTGGGAAAGAGACATGAGGGGGAAGCTGGGGGTAGACTGTAGCTGCCCAGCTCAGAGCACCCACAGAGCAGAGAGAGGATGTTGGTAAAAAGGCGAGTCTTCTCCCAAACCACCACTGACATTCACATTAGGGTTATATATAGGAGCTTAAAAGAATCCAGACTTGAACTGTAACACTTGAAAAAAAATAAATACTGCCAAATAATACACATTAATTGTAGGGAAAACGATCCTCAACTTTTTAGCCTTTTAGGTGTAATTTATAGTTAGAAACACATATATTTTTTTAAACCCAAATGTGTGTGTGTATCATATAAACACTTCACATATGTTAAGGTATTGGATGTTTCTAGAACTCCAGCCTAATCAAAAGCAGACTTGCTGGGAAGCCCACCTCCTCTGCCTCCACAGCTCTGTCTCCAAAATTAACACTGCATCTCAGCCTAGATCCAGCAGAGGTGAACCTATGGCATGGTGCCGTAGCGGGCATTCAGAGCCCTCTCTGTCAGCACATGAGCTGAGGGTATGAGTTGTTTTCTTCTAAACTAAAACCTCAGTATTCAGATTTCATTGCAGTGTTGGCACTTTGTGATAAATAAGTGGGTTTGGGGTTTCAGTGGGCTCTTGGTATCTAAAAGTTTTGGAATCACTGGCCTAGAGGTCTCCCTGCTCTCTGTACTGCTCCCTCTTTCACACACTCACACACACACACACACACACACACACACACACACACACACACATTTTCTCTATGAGAAAGGCCCCACCAATGAGTAATTGTCCTCAGAAACTGGAGAAAGTTTTCCAGAGACCCATAACCTTGAAATCTCCACTACTTAGGTCATTTATTTAAAATAACTACCACATAATCCAATGGTTGCAGTTACCTAAATCCAATATCCTTACTCAGATACTAAATCTGAGTGATCTTGGAGACTGCTAAGACAGTCACACAGTCCCTGCAGGTTTAGGTTAAAATGGCCTAGGATTTCTGTACCCATGACATGCTCAACACACAATCTCTTACATACCATTCTGAGGGCTGATTTTTCCAGAATACCATCCTTTGTTGTGAGTGTAAGATATATCACAAAACAGTACTTGAGAGGAAAACAACACTGATAAATCCTGCTACAAACATATACATACACAGGGGAACAAACTCCTCTTCGCACATACCCCCTTCTCTCAAAAATCAATCAAGTTCAAGCTGCTTCTAAAACATAAGCCCAAATGTTATTTTACATGTTTTGTTTCAATATTAAGAAGCTTTGCAATGGGTATTTGAATAGAAGCCATAGAACGTTTTGAGCAAATTTAACTTTTAAAACACATACAAGAACCTTATTTAACTCATGAGCTTCCATGATGGTACTGTTTTGCTTACATTTTCTATGAAATGAAACAACTATTCTTAACAGAACGAAAGTCACTGTTCTATATTTTTAGAGGAAGAAATTCAATGTGGTTTGATCCCAACACAAATGTGTTTTCAAAGAACAGATTTATGATAAACTTCTACCCTTAAACTCACTCATCTTTTCCTTTTTCATTTTATTTTAAACTTCAGGGCATTGGGGCATGTGTGCTGGTGACACTGTGTAAAAGTGTGGGTATGAGTAGAAAATGTACATACAGTAGTTCTTCCTTATTTAGGTTTCTCTTTCTGCAGTTTCAGGGACCCACAGTCAACCAAGTTCTGAAAAATTAAATGGAAAATTCCAGAAATAAATGACTCATAATGTTTAAACTGTGCAGTGTTCTGTATGTTCTCATACTGCCCCACTTTGTCAACTCTAGGGTGTGAATCACCCCTTTGTCCAGTGTATCTATGCTGCATAAGCTACCTGCCCATTTGTTATTTAGTCACTGTCATTATTATCAGATTAATTGTTATGGCATCACAGAACTTGTGTCCAAGTTTTTTACTTAATAGTGACCCCAAAGTACAAACTTTTACTACAGTGTATTGTTATAATTGGTCTATTTTATTATTTTTATTATTAATTCTTACTGTGCCTAATTTATAAATTGAACTTTAATATAAGTATGCATGTAGATGAAAAAGCATAGTATGCTATATATATATGGGGATACTATCCATGAGTTCAGGGAATCTTGGAAAGTATCTCCCATGGATAAGAGGGGACTACTGAATTTAACAGACTTGAATGTTCACTGTCCTTGATTTATTTTGCAAATGATATTTAAAGACATAAACAAGGAGAAATAGACATGCCTACCTTAAACAACTCTGGGTCCCTGAATATTAGCCTGTAATGTATTTTACCTAAGCACACAGATTTTTTAAGTATCAGTATTCTCCCCACTGTATATCATTTTTCTCCCCAGCACAGATAGGAATCAGTTTGGGATTAACACTACCTAGTGAAACAGATGATCCTGACCTTTGTAACATCACATTGCTCTGTTCTGTTACAGCAAAATCACAGGGCTACACATTGAAAACCAAATCACCAAATATAGTTCATTCTTTCAAAAAAGATAGATGATAATCAGATATATGTGTGATTAAAATAAAAATGTAACTGTAAAATGGAAAAGATTACCAACTCCCAAGGAGAGGAAAGGGAAACTGTGTTTGATTACTTAGTGTTTATGAAATGAGCTAAGATACATGAAAGCTTCCTAACCTTCACATGAGGGAAAGATAATTCTGTAGATCCAAAATGCTGGGCAACTTTACTTCTGGTTCTGGCTTTGTCACCACTAGTGAACCAGGGTCTGAACCTCAGTGCAATAACCCATGCCTATGACTAAGGTATCAAAATACAGAGAAAGGACATGGAGTCGGTGTGAGTTGAATTACAGCCTTTTTAACTCAGGCTTGTACTGGAGCAGGTCACATACTTTTTCTGGATCTCAAATTCTCTGTTTTACAATGAACAAAACAATGCCCATCTCTTAAATGAGGATTAATTTTGATAAGTGGGAAAACAGCTCACATATATCTGACATGTACTAAGCCCTTAAAGTATGCCAAAAATGAAGTTAAGCCAGAACAAATGTCAGCATTTGTGTTAAAAGATAATGCTGCAAATGTACATACAATAGAAACATTAAGATTATTAGATTTCAGTGTAAGAACCATATTTTGTAAAGAAGCCACAGTGTTAAACTCAGACGCTATGCTAGAGAAGTAGGTATAGTGATGAAGAGCAGAGACTTCGAGTTTAGACCACCTGGTAGCCTTCTGCATGGTTCTGGAATTCTTTTTTTTTTTTTTTGTGGGTACCGGGGGGTCGACCTCAGGACCTCGCGCGCCAGCAGGCGCCCGTGCCGCTGAGCGATATCACCGGCCCCTTTTTCGTATGTGGGTTCCGGGAGTCGAACTCGGGCCCTCACGCTTGCAGGGCAGGCGCTTAAGCCGCTGAGCCATCTCACCGGCCCCATGGTTCTGGAATTCTTAATGTTTCTCTTTTATTTTGTGAAAAGTGGAGGCCATGATAAAGAACCTACCACATGGGTTGACTAGATATGGTCATATAGGTAACACTTCTGGCAAATTATAAGCACTATAAAAGTTAGCTTGTATCCACAGTGCTCCAAAGGCTGTTATGTCATCCTTTATTAACTTTTGGTTCTAGTGTAGCAATGAAATTGTGTTGAAGCTCAAAAACCCAGGAAACCTACCAGAATTCATTGTTCATTTTTATTGGATGTTTTTGGTTTTCACTTTACCCTATGTTGGAACTATTGTTTATTTTATTTTGTTGCTGTGGAACATACCTATTAATTGGTCAAGCTGTATCCTCAGCTCCCTCTTTCCCTGACATACACACCATTCCTCACATCCTCGTGTGGGATGAAAGTAGCCAGCTCTCTGCAAATCCACAAGTATTAAGTATTACTGAGAAAACAATTCAAAATACAACAGGAAAAGAAACAGCATGATATTGGACTCAAAGTTAAAGGCCTGTACATTTGCCGTAATCCTACCAGTTAAATTTGGGTAAAGCACTTCTCTGCTTGTTTCCTCATCTGTAAAATACATTTTGGAATCCCTACACATTCCGTGGTTTGCTTTAAGGATCAAATCAGTAAAAGGACTTTGAAAAATATAAAGCACTGTAAAGCTTAAATATTAAAACTTGGTATTATATACCAAACACCATCATCACCAAATATTAATGAGTATTAGAAACAAATTAGTGATGATTTTGTAATGAATGTATAACTGCTGGAAATAAATTAATTCTAGCTGGAAAGAAAGAGCATCAGATCCTGTTCGATGTTGAACCGCAAGGCCCATATGTAGATGTGTCTAAACTCTGCTCCCAGCGGCTCACAAGTTCTTGGATCAAATGATTCTGATTAATGGAGTGGACAAATAGGACGCACACTTTAACTTCGCTTCTTGATATCTTTGAAAATATTTTCAGTATTACAATGTTCATCTCCCAAATAGCACAAGACCCAAATAAAAGTAAATCCAACAAAATCTGCTTAATTCAGGCTGCTTTAAAATAAGAGTTCATACAATGGGACAGTTGGTCTCAATCCTGGTTTATTATGTCTGCAGTACAAAAGGTCTTTGCTGCACAGTTTCTGCAGCAAAAAAGGAGCTTATTAAAATAAATATAGATTAGAATTAAAGGTGCTAATAGGAACAGAAAAGCACTAATTGAAATAATAATTAACAATCTATTTTTCAGCATCTTTCTTATTGCACTATAATTTCAATTAGTAATGTTCAAATTTCAAGGTTTATATCATGGCAATGTAAAAATGGAAATAATTATGTATCCATAAAAAGTTCCAGGGATTCTTTAAAGGGTGGTTTTCCAACAAAAGGGCAGTTCTAAAAGTAAATTCAAATAACTTATAATGAACAAAGAAATTAAAATCAAATAGCACTAGGCAACATATAGGCACATAACATTTTCTTTCCCTCTGTCCTTATATAAGGCAAGTATTAGAAGCTGATAGATAATGATTACATGAGTATAATTCCTATTATAAATAATAGAATGTGTAAAAAGTGTATGTGCTCTGCACACATGTTCATGCATATGTGTGCACACATAAGTGTGCATGTGTGTACGCTCAAGCCAAATTCAACTAGCAGACGATGATCACACATCTTGTGAATGACATTAGGTATCCTGTTCAAAATCTCTGATTAATCTGATTAAGCTAGTGAGTGAATAATCCTTTAATCCTCTCAAGAATACAGTTTATGTCTGCTGAGTGTCAAATTTAAGACTGGTAAGCTGTAAATACTGAAATTTAAGTGAAAGGAAAGAGAAAAAGGCAGCCGCCTAAAGTCAAGCTACATTGTCTATTTCCAGATTCTGTGGGTGACCTTCTCTGCTGTAATGAGAATGAAAAACATTAGGAAAAATCATAAATCATCCTCCAGTGGTGGCTCTGTGGCAGTGAGCGTATCAGTCACTGAGGACCAATCTGCTAGCATGTGCTTCCCTTTTCCCAACCAGTTTAATTATAAATTAATGGATCCTGCCTTTTGCTCCTCATTTCATTTTAGACTAGAAATGTTAAAACTAGACATTATTTATTATATAGTTGGAAAACTATGACAGAAGCTTAAAAATGCTAAATATTTTTAAGAGCAAGAGCAAGAAAAGCAACACCCTTAGGTTATAATTTCAGAGTCTACCTTTTACAAATGTTAGAAATGTGATGACATCAGAACAACAGGGAGCTCTGGCCAGGCTAAATGAACTGAGGTGCCATGCTGCTCTACCGTTAAGCACCAAATTCAAATAATAATGAGATAAGGCAGGGTGGGAGAAGGGGAGGTGGGAAGGAGGGAGTGGTAGTGGTTAGTTTACTGCCCAGTGAAAATTTAAAAAGTATTTTAAACACTTTTAAACCAACTAGCTTGCCTACTTGGTGCACTTAACCAGCTATATTGAGCTGAAATGTAGATTTATAATCCCACTGAGTAAATTATAATCTGCAGTCTAATATATTCTGTGAATTCATTTACCTAAAATGTCTTTGGTATTGCTTGTTTAGAAAAATCATCCTCTTTCTCCCAAAACTTTTACTAACACATGTTAGAAGGACAAACTTGATAGAAACAATTTATTTGCCACTCCACTTTTCAATTTCTTGTTTACAGTGAGTCAGGAGCTGGACTAATTAAAGTACTGGCCAACCATTAAAAGCAGAAAGTCTGTATTACCCCTCAATTCCTTGGGATGTGAGGAAATGAAGCAAAGGAAAAATACCCCTCCCCTCCCTCCTTGAGCATAGCTCCAGGTCAGCACCACAGCCTACGAAGCAAGGTGGAGAAAAGATCAGACCACACTGCTCTTTGCCATTAGGACTTTCACCTGACAGGTCCAAAGCTGTCTCCAAAGTAGAGATGGGAAACCTTGACTCATTCTATCCACAGGGTAAGTTGTAGGTTTGCTGACTTTCATCACAGAAAAAGAATTTTCAGGGTGCATCAGTAAGAGGCATAGTTTTGTTAGGCAAAATCTTTAAAGTACACACTCAGAGTACAGACCCTCAAGGGGGGAGAGTTCATTTATGTTCTAGATATGTATACATATGGGGATTTAGGGGTGTCCCCAAAATGGGTTATCTAGGATGTACATTCTAGTATCTGTCGAGTTTGCCCAATTGTTGGGCTGTGTTAAAAAGTAAACCATTTACATGTGTTTGAAGCTAAAATATGCTGTCCTGTTACGTGTGCTTGCTTAGGATGAGGACTGGCGGGAGAGAGTGCTATGTACAGGTCAAAGTTACAGGCTCAGAGGTCAGTTTATAGGTTTATTGTCTTTAAGGTCCTTAGGAATTTTTCCTTGTTTTGTGTCCTGAAGCTGCAATTTTTTTTAAAAGCACAATTTTAAAATTACGATTTTCCTTGTCTTCCTTTTACCTATCTTTATTTCTTCTATCTACCTCAGGACTATGTTATGGCCTTTATTTTGATTTTTGCAGTGAAGCCTGCAGAAGTTTCATGCCCTATATCCAGACAACAGAGAGAAGCCCATGGGCAAAGACCTCCCTCAAGTCTCCATTTCTGCCTGGATGCAGGTGCTGCACTTCTAAATTTGCCCCAAACACACAAGATTAAAAGCTTCTGGCCCCATCCCAATTCCCCCAGCCTTGGTTCACTGGCTCCCCACACCCAGCCTCGGAGAGTAGAGCTTTCAGCAGTGCTAACTTGAGTATCTTCCTTTAATGTGCACACATTTGGTGTAATCTAGTATTTTAGGTCCTTCATTTTTAATCTGTTGGCAAATGTCTCACATCTCTGGCCCATGTATTCAGCTCTTTCTCCCTATCTACAAAGTGGTAATGGCTTCTCTAATTATTACTTGCTACATGATCTGTTATCCCTGTGGATTGGATTCATGTTATCTTTAACCTCATCCACCCTTGACAATGAACTTGTCCCCAACATCCTCTATCGGGAATTTGCTGGCATCTGATTTTGAGGAGTATGACCAACGCTCAAGCTCTGAGGATCCCAGACCTTGTTCCAGCTTTAGGATTGAGGCTGACTTTAAGCCAGATGGGAAGGGTAAGGATTTCCTGCAGAATTTTCTAAGGTTTTACAAACGTGATCAGGAAAACAGAATACTTTGCTGCTGCCTCCATGAATGAGCTGCCAGCCAGAGCGGACAGTGTGTGGAGATGAATTCCAGTGTTGGTAACAAACTATGAAATGACCTAATTTTGCCTTTGTTCAAGGAGTGAAGGCTCTCTGAAAACCCCAAGAATGTATAAGATCATTCCTAAAATTATCTTACAACCAACCTAATTATAAATAAATATCTAAAAGAATATGTATATAAATTTTGTAATTCTGCTTTTTCTGATTTCAGATACCCTCTAATTCACTTCTTTAGACTCAGTTCTCTCACCTCACACTATTCTTTATATTGCAGAATAGCAGCTAAATGCTTTTGTCTTTGTAGGCATGTAAATCAACATCTCTGTCTTCTGTATTCACTTATTCATTACCACAACAAATATTAGTGAACATTTTTAAAGGCATGGACATAATGTTATTCTTATTTACAGTGACACAGGGATCCTCTTGGTACATTTCACAGAAAGTTCATAAAGGCATCTATACAGCATGGATGTTATATAGTTTCCCTCAATATCCTGGGGATGAATTCCACAACCCCCTCAGATACAAAAATTGGTGGGTCCTCAAGTCCCCCATGTAAAATGACATAATATTCACAATATAACCCAGACATGTCCTTCTGTATACTTTAAATGCCTATTACTATGTAACTACTACTTAAAGATTGAATCCATGGATGTGGAAACTGTAGATATGGAGGGTTGATCATGTATCCCAAATCCATCCCAGTTGTGAAGTCACTCACTCTGGGTCTAGCTCACTCATTAGAATTCAGAGGCCTTTATCAAGGTGTAAGGACAATGTACAGGAGTCGCCTCCACTCTACTTTCCACTTACTATGCAGTACTGGTTTTAGGTTCACCTTTTCTTTATGAGAGACTTAAAATTTCTACTGGCTCTAAGAAAAGATCACATATGCCATTATATGCTGATATAATCTAGAGAGTCCTTGGTGAGAAAAGGGAAAGTTTTAAGTACTAAAAGGGGCAGAACTGAACGATTGACCTTTAGGAAATCTTAAAATATAGAAATCTCTTTCCAATAATTTCCGAAGTCAATTTGGGAAACCAAATTACAGAGTGTTGTAGCCATTTTTACATTGCATCCAGAATCTGAGTCTGTGTATTTAGTGTTGATCACTCTTATGGTACCTTAGAAATAGCTTACCATTTAGGTCAGTTCCCCTAGTCCGTCAGGTTTCAGCATCCTACTCTTTCTCTTTGACTCATACTGAAAATGTCTGCATGAGCAAGCTTTCCTGTGTTACACTGCTGTGTGGAGTAGATTCCTAAACAATGTATGAAAGCACCATCAGTTTTAGACATTTTATTGGTTTTTGAGTTTCCCCTGGAACCAGGCCCAGACCAAGAACAGGCTTCCTGGGACTACTAAAGAATGTATGCCTCTGCCTTCTATACTGAGATGCAGAAGTGACCACCGGCTGTCATGCATTCTGAGCGTGTGTACTTTATCCATATATTCTACTCTCTTGTCTATTGACTTTCTAAAATATGATACAAATAACATTACTGCCTCTAGTACTGTAGTAACCAACATGCGGTCAAATATTTCAAAGGAATTAGAAAACTGGACTTTATCACCTACTTTTGCTTCCAGATTATATGCTTCTATTTTGCATTTTGACATAACAGCATTAAAAATTTCAAGAAACTCATTGGATTGATTAAAATTGGAAAGCTAGAGAATGCCATTTTTTGGCAGGTAGATGATAATATAGAAACCTTCATGTTCCTGCTAATGTAAACATAGATTGGTAGGGACGTTCCAGAAACAATCCAGTAGTACTTAGTTAAAGTGAATATTCCCTGTGACACATTAATACTATTCATGGATATAATTCTCAAAAATAATTTCACTTACTAGGAAACATGCTATATGACATTTATCACAGTGTTTCTTGTGGTGGTGGGAAATGGGATGCAATCATGGTGCCCATCACTTGCATATAGGTTAAACATGGTAGATGCCTACTAAGTATTCTGCAGCAATTACAAAGAGTTAAATGACAACACAGCTACATGTCTAGGACTTAAGAACAATGGATCAGAATGATAAAAAAGAAAATATAATGAGCTATTTAGCATAATGATAATTGTGTAAATTAAAATACATGAACATGTGCTTTACAAGAACATAGAAAACAAGGAAATCATCAAGCACATTAAAATGGCTGCTTAGGGTAGGGGGAAGAATGGTAAGGCAGTGTGAAACTGAGAAACAAAAATCAAATGAGATAATGGATAAGATAGATGGGTAGATGGATAAAAGTGTAGATGATGATTGATAGATGACATATAAGTGATCCAAACTGTTGGTCAAGAGAGAAAGCTATACAGATCAATTATATGGTATCCTAAATTAAGAGGTATTATTAACAATTTTCTGTATTTTAAATCCAGAAATAAACTCTTCAAGAAAACTGATAAGTTTCTAGGGCAATAAGACATTATTGACATGACATACTCCAGATTGAGGTGAAAAACTGAACACCAAATTCTATTACTTGATTTTTACTATGCCTACAAGACTTGGATTTGTCATGTCACATTTGGCTCCTTAACATGTCTCTGTATTTACCAAACAGTGAGAGCCAAGAATGAGACTGGTCCACTGACTCGGCATCTTTGACACAGGAGGCATGAGCAGCTGCTAAATAGAAAACTAGAGTGAGGCAGCCACTCTAGCAAAGGGGGAAAAGCAGCCTGTAAAGACATCTTAAACTACCACCCAGTACCCATGAAGCACAGCAGAGCCAGGACAACTGCAACCTAGTAAATGCAATAACTGGGCAAGGAGAAACTGTGACTTGTGGTTATTGACCATTGGAAATGTGGCCAATTCAAACTGAGCTGTGAATATCTAATATGACAAAAAGAATGTTAAACGTGGTCATTAATAATTTTCATTTTGAATACATGTTCAGGTAACATTTTGGAAATATTTGATTAAATAAAATACATATATCATTATTTTCATCTGTTCATTTACTTGGTTTGACGTAGCTAGTAGAATATTTAAGATCAGATATTCTCACCTTGTATTTACTAGATGGTGTTTGTTGTAGTCAGGGTTTACAAGAGAAAAAAATTTGATACAGGATTATTTTATAATATTCATCAAAAGAGTTAAATGCAAAAGAGTGCAGGAGAGCTGTCCATGCACTAGAGACCCAAAGAATCCAGCTGAGGGCCTGGATCCCATGGCAATGTCCTGCACGAATCCAGCTGAAGACCCAGGGCCCATGGCAATGTCCTGCACAAGTCCAGCTGGAGGCCTAGAGCCCATGACAGCGTCTCATGCAAGTCTGTATCAAGGATCTGCACTGGGAAGGCCCAAAGGTCAGTGGTGGAAGCTAGAAAGTCTGTGCCAGTGGGATGAAGGATCAGGGCCAGCAGGCTGAGGGATCTGCACTGGAGCCAGGAAGCAATGCTCAAGGTAAGGACCACAGCTCCCCCGAAAAAAGAACTGCAGCCATTCTCAGCTACAGGGAGGTCCCAAACTCTGATGATGATAAGAGCTGAACTCATATCAGGAAAACCACTGTGACAAACTTCTCCAGGAGAATCAACAGTGCACCATCTTTCCCTCCAGTTCTCCTTTTGTGCTGTTGGCAACAACCCTCAGGTGGGCCTTCCATACCCAGCACCATGCTGATTTAGTTCAGCTGGGTGTTACAAGTTGAATATTAGTTAATCCACCAAAGTGCTGGTATGGAGGTTGATATGTTGATTTACAGTTTCTCTATAAGTTAGTAATGTGAAATTGAAGCCTGATTTTCCTACAGTATGGAAGATACTCTCTTCTAGATGTGGCTGTTCAACTGTTCAACAGAAAGTTCAAAATTATGTTTGGTCCTCCAGTATTCTTTGTTAGTGTTGACTCCCATAGGAAGCTTCTGGCCTTTTCCATGTCTTCAATTCCACCCTGCTAAATAGAGCATGACCAAACTACCACTGACCAAAAGGTCCACCTAGCTTGGGCACAGCTTCTAAATACCCCAATAGTGAACTGAATTGTGTTAAGCCTGCTTAGTTCTACTGTGATAGGACTTTTGGTAGAATCCAAAAGTCTCTTTAGGGCTCTACTTTCAGTCCTGTCACAGAATCTCACTATCTAAGATGGAAAAGAAATGGATGCAATTCATACCCAAATATGTCATTTTTCACTATGACAGGAAGTCAGAAATGCAAGAAAATTGAATACTCATCTTTTATTCCCAGGAGTCAAAATAATACACACACACATACACACACACACACTTTACTTTGTTTTGCTTTGTTTTTTGAGGTTAAGGAAAAAAACTTTATTTAGTAAAATAAAATCGCTTATATAATTTGAATAAATTATCACCAAAGAACTTCACTAACTCGGGGATAGGGCATATTTTCTAGTTTGATCATCATCACACAAATATATCACTTTTTTTTTTTTTTTTAACTTCATTTGAGCCTAATCCCCAGAGTCATACCCTAACTGTCAGGGGACTTGTTGCAAGTAACGGTCATCTGTGTTTCATAATTATCTTGAATCAACATAATTAGTTCCACATTCTGCAGTTTTCTTCCTAAAACATCTGTAAACATTTTTATACAATTCCAGCAAATAGCTTTTGCCAATAATTAATTTTTTAATTAAGAAAAGGTAAAATAATCCAGGATGGCTCTTTTAAATGTGCTTTTCTGAAACCTTTAAGAGTATAAGGAAAGATTGTTTAGGATGCCAAACAAGAGATTTTCTCTTTCAATTATTAACCACAGTTCCACAATTTAGAATGTCATTGGTCACACTTTTAACATGGTTAAATCAACATAAAGCCTGAAGGACATTTAATAATAATAAAAAAGAATGTTCTTTATCTAATGTAATCATTTCATTTTGTTCCCTTGGATTATTTGTATTCATTCCAAAAAGAATATATTGAACACAGGGCGTTTGATTTGGCAGTCTCAAATTTTAACAAGTGTCAGAATCATCTAGGTTCTACCTTTGTGACTCTGATTCAGGGAGTTAAAAGTAAATCCCAGAAGTGTGCACCCGTAACAACTGTCCAAGGTGATTCTGAAGCAAATGGGTCTCAGACCCCACTTTTGAGAAATACCGTCTCTTAACCTTGAGACAGAAGGGTGGCACATACCCTCTACACACACTTAAAAATAAGAGATTGTGATAAGTTTCAGATACTTTGCTAATAGATTCTTCACAGACTGACCTACTTGGTGACGAAATTTACAGACAGGAACTAAGAATAGGAAATGCATTCAGCTTCCTCTGGCCACTTACACCAAGGCCATCTGGAAGATGTGGCCAGCAAGACAGGGACTCTGATCACATAGTCTTTGTGTTATGCACTGCCTCATGCCTGGGTCCCTGTGTACAGGACATATTCAGACATGTTTTGTTTCACCCGCTGTGCTTTTCCCTTAGGATGAAGCTTGATAAATCTGAATGGTATGGTGACAAGCTGACAAGGAGTCTCTGGTGTTTTGAGGCTTGGAGATTGGCTGCCTACATGTAATAAACATCAGGGGTAACTGAACCAGGTCTTCTCTCATGGAAGTGAGAGCAAAGATCTGTGAAAGTGAAGGCTCAGCACTGTGACATTAAACTTGGGGTCAAAAGTTCTTGGACCACTTCCCAGTTCTAACAGGATATTAACCAGAGAGAGATAGAGATCAGAGTATATCAATACAGCAGTAAAACATCAAAGTTTATCAATATTAATAATGAGGTATCATCAAGAAGAGTTTGTCAATAAACTCTATCGATAAAACATGAACAATCAAAATTGGGAACCCTCTCCACTGCCAAGTTGAAAAATACCCTCAATCCTATCTCAAGAATAAAGATCAGTGGCTTTAGTCTTATCAGGACACTTTTCCACAATGACTTCGGCATTCTGTTTTAAATTACAGTATTTTTTTCTCAAATTAATATCCAGCAATAAGTAAGACAATTTTCCTGTCTATACTTGGAAAGTATGAGAACATTTAGCCACTTTTAAAGTCAAGTGGTGGCACTGTAAGAAAAAGGCACAAGAAAAAGGCACGAGGTAGTTAAAAATTTGAAGAATATGTCAATTGGTAAAATTAGATAAAAAGTTACGCTGTGTTCTGCCCTACATTTGGACTATCACAAGTGAGGCAAACTTTTCTAGGCAAACTGCTGAGGACTGCCAATTTAACAAGCTGTTCCGTGCTGCAAGGGACATATTTATGGACATACTTTCAACAAGACGTACCTAGTGCTACCAAGCTGTGCTGTACTAAAGAGCAGAAAGAATCAGAACGATGGATTAAAAAAAAAGTAATGGATTTCACACATGGGTCTTATTAAAATCAGATCAAGTATTCTGCAATTTACAGGCAGAAATATTTAAAATAATGACAGGGTTGTTGCATGATCTAAGAAGAAAACACCAGGGAAATGTAAAAGATGAGATTGACACAGCATGTTTATTTAGCTCAGGCTGTTGTACAACAAGGCTCTTGAAGGGAGAGAGGAAAAGCCAAGCTATACTGTGAATGTTCTCATTTTTAATTAGCTAGGTCAGTGTGACTCTAACACTATTTAAAACCTGGCCTTACCTCGTGATTGGTTTTCAATACAAAGATTACTATTCACAGAATCTTTCAAGAAAGATTGATTTTATTTTTCTCTCTCTCTCTGTCTGTCTCTGTCTCTCCCCCCCACCCCGTTATGGGAATTGAACCCAAGGTCTTGCATATTCTAGGCAAGCACTCTACCACTGAGCAACATTCCCAGCCTCTTAAATTTTGGAGGTCTACAAGTCACCAGAAGTCACTCTAGTACTATTCCCTGTTTATTTTGAGAACATGATATAAGTGTGCCCTATACTAGTGTTCCTATCCTTGGGAAAGTGTTCTGGGTACTGGTGAGTCACAATCATTTTCTATTTAAAACTGGCTACCTATTTCTATTTCTGGGAAAGTAGATATCAAGCCAACTTGGAGCTCATCTTCTTTGTTCTAAGTAAAAAAAAAATTTCAGGGGAAAAAGTATAAAAGATTTTTTTTTGTTGTTGTTGCTTTGACAAAAGCCTGGAGTATAGATTCTTTTGAGTGTGGAGTTACCCTTGCACATGCGTTTAATTTACATCCATCAAATTATTTGACCTTGAAATCTTTCAGAAGGAAGAAAAAGGAACATGAAAATTTTACTTTGATAATTACTATCACCTTAGCATTTTAAATGGTCACGGGCATATAGGCAAACATCTTCTGTAGAGGGCCAGATAATTATTATTTGAGGCTTATGGGCCATAGGATCTTGGCCACAGGTATTCAGCTCTGCTATAGGAAAGCAGCCACAGACAACATGTAAACCAGTGAGCATGACTTTGCTCCAATAAAGCTATATATATATATATATATATATATATATATATATATATATATATAACAGGTCCTTTCCTGCTGCAGGAAAGAGGAAAGGACCCTCAAGAGGAAAGCCATTAGAAGAAGGACAGAAGAGTCCAAAACTGGACAAACATCAGGATCCTGACTGTTGGAGAGAAGACTGGGCCCCAGCAACAGAGACTCACTTCCTGACAGTCACTGTGGACCCACTAGGCTCCATGGGCAGGACTGCAGGTGTAAGGTCCAACAGCTGCTCACACAGGGCTCTAATTATGTAAGCTCAGACCTTCTCAGGTATGGAAAACTGCAAGTAACTTGTCCCTTCCCCGACCTACATGCTGAGAAACTATGACTGACTCCGCAAGAGTAAGTGGGGCTCAGCTCCTCAGTTTATAGAGTTTGCAGCCAACGTGGATAGCATCAAGTGAAGCAGAGAAAGGGGTTCTTCTGCAGTCTGACCAGATGTTCCAGTATCTTCCATATACAGAGTCTGCCAAAAACATGGATTTTTCTTTTCCTGAAGTGTGTGTACATTTTTTGGCGCATTCTGTACATGTGATATATATAATCGCAAATAAGCTCTTCAGACTGAGCAAATTCCTACTTTTTCTGTATTTTCAAAGGACACCACAGGGAAGGAGGAGATTAGATGAGAAGGTGTCTTATTGTTATAGTAATACCTCAGTCCGAGAACACTTCTGTTTGCAAACAATGAGGGTTCGCAAACAAAAGTGTTCAGCAAAATTTTGCTTCTGTTCTCAAACTCTGCATCAGGTGACAAACATAACCACAGCCATCTTTCCCACACAAACACAAACACATCCCTCTTCCCCAAAATTATAAAACAAATTAAGTTCGTAGACCAAGGTACCGCCGTATTTGAAAATCTAAAAAGAAGAGAAAAAATACGACTTTTTCTATACCCTAACCTGGTAAGTGGGAAAGTTGACTTTAAAATTAAACTAATGCCACAAGCAGAGACAATGTCCCTCTTTATCCTTTGGACAAAGGTGTGCAGATGATGAAACCAATGGGTTCAAATCCTCTCTTAGGATTAGGATTGTGATGAAATCATTCCTTGGGTAGAGCAGTAGATAACTCAGTGGACAAAAAAAAAAAAAAAAAGCCTGGGCAACTTCGCAATTTAGCAAGACCCTCAAAATTTTAAAATAAATAAATAAAAGGCTGGAGATATAGCTCAGTGTGAAGGTCCTGGGTTCAATCCCCAGTACTAGAAAAGGGGTGGAGTGCTTAGAAGAACGTTGGTCTCTAGATATCCAGTACGTGTTTAGCTATGGAAACAGATTATTCCCACTAGATGCTTTGAGAAATGAGGAAACTCAGGCTTTTATTTCACATTAAAAATAATTTACGTTTTTGGTGATTCATATTTATATACCTTTTAGAGTACAGATTGAAAATTCACTCATTGTTTATTGTACCCATGCAACAGTATGTGAGTCAAGTAGAAAAAATGTGCACGACCTAGGTTGACCTTTTGGACATTGTAACTGAGATCCAAAATGTTTCAATACTTGGGTAAAAATTCCACAGGGGGAAGTTACCACACCAACTTGGTCTCCACCCCAGTCTGCTTATCCCAAATCCCATGTCCTCATCCACCCAGACTGCCCCAGTACATTTACCTTGCAGTCTCTCAACTATATCACTGCTCATCACAACCTAGAAATATGGTATAATCAAGTAAGCCAAACAATTGATACCATTGTCTCCTTGCACAGGTAATCTGCCTGGTGTCGTGAGCACCTACTGACTACCTATCCATCCAGAACGGCTGTTATCAAGTAGGCAACAAGACAAAAATATTTATAGAAGGAAACTGTAGAACGCAGAACACACATCAGGACATACATATTCTCATGGATAAGTGTCATTGGTGAGCTAGCATATGGACTCCAGAGCAGAGCAGCCTACTTGGAGTAGAATGTTTGTGCCATACTGTTGTGAAGATGTGGGCAAATTACCTTTTCTGTGCACTTCCTTCCATGTAAAGTAATGACAGTACCTACTTCAAGAAGATGTAAAAAGAATAAAGTGACTTAACATTTATAGTATTTGAAGCAGTGCCAAGTACCCTGTAAGTGGTAGACAAATGTTAAGACACACAGAATGGTCTCAGGAAAGAAGTCTTCAGCAGGAACCGGAGAAAGGAATACAATCTGGCTACTAAAGTGTGACCAAGAACTAGTTCTTTCAACTCTTAGGGTTCCTATTTTCTCCCCTATTAATGGAGAGAATATCTATCTAAATAGTTGTAGAGAGACTTTAATGAAGAAGTGATAGTGTTTTGTAAATGCTGGTCAAATTATAAACTGACTTGATAATTACCTTCTTTGCAAGAGGATGTGTATTACACAGTCTAATTTTAGAATATGAAACATCAATAATAGCCTCTTCCCTTAACAGAAATGTCATCATCTGCCCCATCTCTAGCTGTCAAATTCCTAGGTATGCAGATTCTTCAAGTAACTGGTACCATTTATTAGGTCCTCACTCTGTGGTAGACTCAATAAGTTGCTACAATACCTTATTTAAGCCTCGTGAATATGCTGTAGATTCTTTTAGATGAAGAATCTTAAATTCAGAGAAGTTAAATAATTTTTTCAACATCAGTAGCCAATAATTAGGTAGATTCAGGCAAGGTCTCTATGATGTTAAAAGCTATGTCCTTAACCAATCATTTTACATACTTATTGTACCAAAAAGATTCTCTCTTTTCTGAAACAATATGGTGAATTGTTCATATTGTCTTCATAGGAATATAAAACACCGGCTTCATAAAAATACAGTAGAGACTAGGTCTTGTGCATCTATGAACATACCCTTGGTACCAGCCAAGTAAGTAAGAAGCAAGGTGACAACGAGGGAAAAATAAATTTATCATTGGCCTGAGATTTCAGTACCCCAGCAAAGAATGAGGTTGAGTATCCATTCCTATCTCAGATTGCTGTGAGGTTCAGTCAAGACAGCAATGTTTAAATCACTCTGAAAACCACAAAGTACAATTATGGTTTACTTTGTTGTGTTGAAATCAGAATGGTTCATGGACAGCTTGCCTCTTAACCAGAAAAAGAGAGTCAGTGAGGATATGAGCACTGAGAGAAGAATAGCTAGACTACCTGCTGAATTCACCTGGGAAATGGGATTTTAAGGAATGCAGTGATTAGCAAATAAGTATATGAATAACAGAAATATGTGTAAAGGGAAGATGGAGAAGTGCAGAAAGAGAAGGTATCAATAATCCTGTGCATGAAACCCTAACTGGGCAACATACTGGCTACCAGGAACTCCCTGGTGGGGAGCCACGCTTTGTCCCAATCTGCATGCTCTATGTGCCCCGCCTGCTTACTGGGATTACCAAATGTGATGGTTATGCAGAAGGGCTTATGAGCCATAAAATGCTATATAGATGTGAAATGTTGTGACTTACAACATGATACCCCAAAGTATGGCCTTTTGCTATGCTGATACGTGGAGCTGAAGGAGACTGGCAACAAGAAAATCAAGAAGTCCTCTTTAACCTTCTCCTGCCCTCCTTTCTGCTTCCCTCCCAAGGCAGGTCATAGAAACTAGAACTCCCCTCCACCCCACAAAGCAAGCCATAAGACCTAGAAATGTCACTCTCTGACCTACTTCCCAGAAAGTAGGTCATAAAACTCTCAATCCAGAAGGATCCGTCCCCATACCCGGGGGAAGGGAAGAGGTAATGCTACACAGAAAGGCTGAGAAGAATCTGAATAAGCAGCATTGCTAAGTTTCCCCACCACTAGACAATACCTTTTTGTCCAATCACACTGGTAGTATGGCTGTCCTTTCATCAAACCTAAGCATCAAACAGTTTCCTCTGGGTATTTGAGTCATCATCTCTGAAGACTCTCTTGTTTTTTAAAACTTTAATAAATTTGATACGCTTTTTCTCGTCAATCTGTCTTTGGTTATAGGGTGTTGGCCATCGACTTTGACTCGGTGAGGTAAAGGAATGACATCTTTTTACTGCTACAGAGGTGTCAGAAGTGTTATCAGCAATGTCATCCTCAGTGTTTCTCTTGAGGGCTCAGCACCTCTCACCAGGCCTTCCAGAAAATAATGACCACTCCCCCACAGTTGGGATTCACTGTCACAGATTTATCGAGCTCCTCCCAAAGCAGGTTGAGGTTCTAGAAATGTCTCCAGGTGAGTTCTGTGAAGGACAGAATCTATACATAATTCTTAATAAAGTTCTTACCAGGCTTACCAAAGAGCCTTGGTAACAGCTTGTTTCCTTGACAGCAAAAAATCCACAGTTTTTAAAAAAAATTCTTTGTTGTCTATCAAGAATTCCATGGAAATAATAGATGCCTAAAAACACAAGGAAAAATCCATTTTCCCCCCACTTCAAAGGTTTTGCCTCCAAGGAGATTGACAAAAAAAAAAAAGAGGAGGCGGCTTCTCAAATGTGGGCTATGGATAACAAAGGCCCTCAGATGCAATGGGGATCAAGGCTATAACTCAAAACCGCTTTGCCTGCGGAGTCCAAGAAGCCTTAGGGCCAAAGTGCAGCTTGAGAGTAGGAAAACAAACAAACTCAGGCCCGCGCGCAGAGCTACCGGAGACCAGCCCTGGTTTCCGCGGGGTCTTAGGATCTGAGAGTAGGAAGCCTCACTGAGCAGCCCCCTACCTCGGCCCTTCCTGGCGAGGGGCCTTCTCCAGGCCTGGGGCAAGGGGTTTGCGGGCCCCGGGACCCGAGCCGTAAACCCTTGCGCTCCCCTGGCACACCGGGCTCATCGAATGTTAATGAGCCATTGTTACCAAGAGCTTGGCAAGTGTGGCTGCGGGTACGAGCCGCTCCACGGAGAACCGAACAAGAGAATTGGGGGAAGGGAAGGCACTGAGGGGGATTTTGGGAGGAGGAGTCGAAAATGCAGCTTGCAAATTCAAGAGGATTTTTTTTTGCATGAGAAAACATAGGAGGCTAGAGGATGAGTGGTAGGCACCCCTCCTCTCCTATCTGTTCCTCAAAAAGTCAGGATTAAAATCATCTACCCCTGGGACATCCTTTTTTTTTTTTTTTAATTAAAAATCTCTTTCTTCTGTGTCCTTATGTACAAGGGTAAAGACCAGCTTTCCACATCCAAGTTACCAGTGCGGAAGGGAGGGCGAGCAGTGGGGCGCTCAGCCGCAGCCTCTGTCCTCTGCCTGTTCCCGATTCCACAGCCCGAGGCGGTGGTTTGCATTTTTAGGACAACAGCCGGCTATCGGCAAGCAAGAGACCCCTCGTCAGGCTTTATTACTGCACACAAAATGACACGAGCCAGCCTGTGCTCCACAACTAGGCGTATGGTGTGCAGCGAAGCCAGTGCATCTCTCTGCAACCTCCAGCCTCTTCTTCAGCCCGCCCCCATTCACCCACCCTCTGGCTGTCCCTACCAGGGACACACTGCTTCCATTGGAAACCAGGCTTCAGCACCTTGCTTGTTTCGTTAATACATTTCCGGAACACCTACAAAATAACTGTATTTGCCAACCAGCGAAGTTCAGATCCACTCTTCCTTCTGTGACACTTCCTGGAGCTGAATTTCCATTGTAACATTTCCTTTACTTGGCATTTACTTGGCATTTGGAGAGTATAAATATCTGGGAATATAGACCTCACTCTCTACAAGGTCATTTAACACTTTTATACACTTCTATAATTTACACTTCTATAATTGCAGAGTCTTATGCCTCTGGCCTAAACCATTACTACTCTCTTAAAAAGAAATCCCACAAATAACAGCTGCAGAGATTACCATCAAGTGCTATCGGGGACTAACCAGTGTCACTCAATGCACCTTTCCAAACAAGGATGAATCTGTTTGCATCAACCAGAACAAGAGGAGTCACGGTGGTTTGTCCGGTGTGGGTACACTACATATTCTGATTCAATATTTCAGAATAAGGATATGTAAGTATACAAGATTACTGAACAAATGTATTTAAAGAAATATTTTCGTAGAACACATTTAAGTATAATCAGCCAGGTAGATTGAATTTGACCTTGAAGTTCCAATAAATTTTTCTGAAGCTTCTAGGACTCAAAATATGTGGAAGACAACATAACATGAACCCAACGTCTGTATTTTTAAGGAGAGCCACTGGATTGTGAGGTTAGAAATTAAAGGCAAACCACAGACCACTGCTGACAGTGGGGTAGGGGAAGGGAGAGAGATCATATCCCCTAGAAGCTCCTTTCACCTGTTACATTGCTTAGGATATAGTCAGCTGTTCTCACAAAGACCCCACACGCAGAGGCTTACATATGATCCACATTTGTAGTCCTGGGATGAGCAGGCCAAATGGACAGAAAAGATCTGCTCCACAAAAGATCTAAGTTCCTTCTATCTCATGGTTCTAGGCCCCATGGAAATGGGTACTAAACGTTAATGCAGAGTTTGGCAAATTTTTACTGTAAAGGACCATCAGATAAATATTTTAGTATTTGCAGTCCCCATACACAGCATTATTACATATCTTCCTTTTGTTTTGTAAATTTGTTGTTGTTGAAACTCTTTAAAATGTGAAAAACACATGGGCTGTATGAAATTGAGCCAATCCAATGGTTTTGGCCTATGGGCTGTAGTTTGCTGGTCTCTGCTTTTGAGCATCAGAATCACCTAGAAGGCTCTCTGAGCCCTCCAGGTTTCTGATTCAGTAGGTCTAGGGTGGAACCCAAGAATTTGCATTTCTATCAAGTTCTCATGTGATGTTGGTGCTGTTAGTTTGGGGACCATATTTCGAGGACCATAGGTCTATAGTATTGCTTTTGCCTTTGTGGTCACAACTGTATCTCCAGCACAAAATAAAAGGAAAAGAAGAGTCCATAACAAGGATCTTTAAGTATATGACCAAGAAATTGCATATATCCCATTGGCCTGATCTTAGATGGCTGTAATTGGTTACTAAGGAGTTTAGGAAATGTAGACTGTACGTGAATGTTCACAAGCCCTGACACAACTTGAGTTTTATTATTAAGAGCAAGGGAGTAGGGCCGGTGAGATGGCTCAGCGGCGTAAGCGCCTGCCTGGCAAATGCGAGGGCCTGAGTTCAACTCCCAGAACCCACATACGAAAAAAGGGCCGGTGATATCGCTCAGCGGCACGGGTGCCTGCTGGTGCGCGAGGTCCTGAGGTTGACCCCCGGTACCCACAAAAAAAAAAAAAAAGAGCAAGGGAGGAAAATGCAATTTGTTAAACAGCAGATTGTGCCACACAAGCAAAGAAAGGGACCAGCGGAAGGTCTTCCATGCTCAGTTTGATTGACCTCACTGTGACTACCCTGGAATTTATTGCAGTAATCTCTCTGCTACATTTACAGACAAAAAGTAAAGTCATGACATACTGGAGGGGCCTTAACAAATGGATACAGCTATCAGATACCAGCCGGAAGAATTTAAGCTCCCATTTCTTAAGTAAATATCTGTTCTATCTACCCCTTGTGATGCTATAAAATTCTGTAAGTCTCAACTTATTGTTTTGTAGTCCTGTCAACTTTTTAGTCATAATGAATTCCTAGAAAATTACCAATAATTTGAGATAAAACAATAATAAAAAGAAATATGTTTCAAATCACATACCAAATAAATATCATATAGATTAAATATAAATATAAAAATAAACCATAACTTCATGTTACAATTTTTTAAAGGCTTTACGATATTCATGTAATCTGGGGCAGGAAAATACTTGGTATACATAGTGGCAAAGAGACTGTCAGGAAGGTAAAGCATCTGATTTGACTAAAATGAAATAAAATATGCTATAACCCGAATGTTCACCAAGAAAACTAAATCAGCAGACAAAGGAGAAATATTTGCAACAAGTATAACAATAAAAAGCAATTAATAATCCACACAAGACATGAAAGATAATTCCCAAAAGAGAAGTATGCAAATGACCAAAGACCATAAGAAGACATATTTCAGTCCATCAATAAACAAATGTACTCAAATTAGAATGTACCATTTTCTTCCTATTAAACTGGCAGGTTATTTTTTTAAATTATGATACACAAATGAATCAAGGCAAGAGTCACAATGTCTGTCCTAATACAGATATAGTTGAAGTTTGGTTATTTTTATCAGAAATTTTAAAATGTGTGATGGCAAACGGATTATTAGGGCAGCCTCCATGACCCTGTATCCCAGTGTTCATACCTTTGTGTCACGGGCTCCTCTGAGGACTCTTGGATCTGTAGCTTGTGTTTAGTCAGTGGAATGAATATGGTGAAAGATACAGGACACATGCTAGCTCACGACTGCACTACATATACTGTAATATCCAGCTTGCTGGTGTAGGTTTCTCCTTCCCTTCCGGACTATAGAAGCAAGCTGCCATGGTTGAGCTGCCTATATTAGAAGCTCCATGTGGAAATTGACTTTAAGGCTATTTCTGGGAGCCAAAGGCACCCCAAGCCTTCAATCAAGCAAGCAAATGAGTCCTATAACAAGGAAACAGATTCTACCAACAATGTCAGTGAGTTTTGAACTGCATACTTCCTAGTACAGCTTCAGATGGGACAACAATCCCGAATGACAATTGACACATTTATTTCGGTCTTGCAGGGGAACCAGCTAAGTTGTTCTTCTGAGAGAACTGAGATAATAAAAGTGTATTGATTTTAGCTGTTAAGTTTGAGATAATTTACTATTTAGCAGGAGACACTAATTCATATGTACTACTCAAACACCCAAAATTCTGCTTCTAAGAATTTATCTTAGTATCCACATATCCTCAGAGGGTAGTAAGCTGCTATAGTAATAACAGTTATATTTCCTGAGCAATATACTATGTGGATGGTGAGCATTTGTTCATTCAGTTGTGGGTAAAAGTGTAGACTTTGCCCCTATGCATAGAAAGCAACTGTACTCCTAGTCCTACTAGTGTACCTCCATGTTACTCCTTGTGTAAGGCAGATGATAATTAGTCACATTATGAGCAAGGAACAAGGTGGTTATGGGTCACTGATCTCAAATCCATCACCTACTTTTACTATTACATAGGAACTCTTAAAACCTTGCAGTTTACATTCCAAGAAGCCACCCTCAGGCTTCCCAGAGAGCCTTTCTTTATTTGTTGTGGAGTCTACCACAAAAATAGAAGAGGCACGTACTGCACACTTTCCCCTTGAATGACTGAAAACAACAGTTGCTCTTACAGATGCATGGAAAGAGCAAAGATATTTCAGTAGGTCTGAGGACAAGCTAAAAATTACCACCTCCTCATAGAAATTACTCATTCTGCTAGGGAACAACTGAAGGTTAGCTTTTCTCCAAATGTAGCTCACTTTGTAAATCAAGGCTAATCTTGGTTTAATGGCCTTGGACAAGACATATAAAGCCTTGGACCTCTATAATCCCCTCTGTAGAAAGGATTTCTGTTACCTTCCCTAATTACAGGCCTTTCAGTGTGATCTCTTGAGGGTCCCATCAAGTTGAGGATATATGATCTTGAGAAGATTCCTTCATTCAGGTATTTTGATAGTTAAAACTTTCTAAATGGAAACCTGAGAGACATATCTATAACATTAAATGAATAAATGAATAAAGCTTTCAGAAGAGATTAATATAGAAACTTTGCACTTATCAAAAAAATTTCTACAGAGGATTTTTCTTTAATTGACTCTACACATTTCTAGCATAATGCCTTCACCAGACTCTACACATTTTTAGCATAATGCCATCACTGGACTGTACAGTAGAGTTCCATAGTTCTGTGTCGTAAAGGATGCTCCCTGCTTCTCCACTTAGGATAAAACAAGAGAACCACGACCATATGGTCTTTGATAGATTGATTGACCACAGAGAATCACTTGTTGGAAGGTCAATTTCATCACAGTAAGTCAGTCTAAAGATATTCCATCTGAGAAAATACAGTAATGGCATCTGTTCATTCTTCGACATAGACCAGCCCTCTACCCACAGTTTTTCAATATTTAAACAAACAGCCAAAACAAAGCTGTGTCTCAACATTAACCTCTTGAACGTAAAAGGCTGCACCTGTACAATTACTAATTAACATGTGTAGTAACCAAGCTGGTAGGTAAAGGGTGACATTCACACCTCTTAATTGGTGCAATTAGCAGTCCTTTTTTTGTCAACCATTAGCAGATCTTCATAAGTGTAAAATGCCACAGGTAAAAGGACATTGGTGGAGTAAAGGTGAGTAAAGGGGAGAAGATTGGAGTGAAAAACACTTTTTAAACAGATTAGCTTGATCTAGAGAATAGAAAAAAAATGTTTAGTGCCAGAAAATGGCTCAAACTATGGGATGAATAGGAGGAGCACCAGTGATTGCATCTCCCTTTACTCTTCACTGTTATAAATCTTGACATATTAAAAATCTATTCTTCCCTCATCATTAAAATATGAGGAGACCACACTTTCAGTCAATTTAATTATGAATATTAAAATTGAAATCAGTGTTTAAAAAATGAAAAGAGGGATGAATAGGGATTGTACTTTCTTTGAAATAGACCATAATATTTATTTGATAATATGCATTACAAATATGGGTTTTTAAAACAAAACACATTTATATAAGACTTTCCAAGAATACATAACACAAGATATATCTCTGTACTTCTTGTTCAATTCTCTCTTCTCTATTTCCAAAAGCAATCTCAGTCTTCCCTCTAGCTTGACAAGTGACTTCCTCATGTATCCAATGTTACAACCTCATCAACTAACAATGTACAAACTTCCCAGAAGGCACGACTATCTATTAGCATGGCTCCATTTTTCAGATTTTAGCTTCCATACTTGTTTTTCTGTATTTTCCAGATACATTTGTTTTCTTAAAGATATGACTTCATATTGATGATGCAAAAATATTGTTCTACCCCTATGAACTTGAGGGGTTACAACATTTATTCATAATTGAAAGAATCACAAAGTTACTATTCTAAGACAAAAATGAGATATGTTTGTGAGTGACCTGAGAGCAAGAATTGTCTCCTCCATCTATAAATTACCAAATTCTCACCCATATAGATACCCAATAAGTATTTCATATGCAATGTGAATGCTGATGTCAATGAGATTTTCCTTTTCCCACTTCCTAGCATTATATTACTTTGATTTTTACCCATTTCTTCTGGTAGAGCATTTGCAGTGCTATTTGAGTTCTCCTTTTTCCTGAGATTATTATTTTCCTTTGGGAACGTCTACCTTTATGTTAACATACTCTTCTTTTCAACAGTTTGTCTACTTTTATGGAATTTGTCCCCATTGCCTGGCCTTTGTATTCACTGAATATCAGCTTTATCATAATGACTTAATAGTTCTCCAGATCAGCTTGAATCTTTTGACCCTTTCTCACTTCTTCCTTATTTCCCAGCCACATTTCCTATATTATTTTCTCTTTTTAATATACCTTCTGTGTTTCCTAGTTATAACAAAACTTAGGGACTTAATACATTCTTTTATTTTGTTCATAGTTTTGTGGATCAGGGATTTTAGAAGGGCTTGGTTGTATGTGTCACCTTGAATAACATGGCCACAACTGGAGTAGGTGGGCTGGAGGATCCATTTCTAAGATGGCTTCCTCATACATGTGGCCTCTCACTTACCATACTGAGTGTCTTTTCTATGGCCTCTGAACCTGTCCCGTGCTTTTCACAGCACGGTAGTCATAGCATATTGTACTTCTTATAGAGTAACTGACTTCTCCAAAATGAGCTTTCCAAAGAACACATTTCAAGAGACCCATGCTAAAGTGCCAAGACTCCACACTTATTGCTCAAGCAAGTCCCTAAGGCCAACTCAGTTTTTGGGGAAAGGGAAGACTGTAATCCATTTGTCCATGGGGAATTGACCAAATAAAGAGGGAAGGAACTGATGGCCAGCATCTTGAAAGCAGACTGCCCTATCTCCCATTGTCAAATTGAATGGTTTACTTTTCATCTCAAACTTAAGCCTCTAATAGTAGCTTATCTGGTATATAAGTTATTCGTATACATACAAGCTTGCCCAAAGCTGTGTTCAAGGAGGATAAGAGGCCCCATCTTATTACCATGTGAAACTATTGAAAGATCATATGAGACCCTGGCATTCCAAAGGCATCTCCCTTAACTAGCCTCCCTATTCTCTGATATTGGTCACTAGCATCTCTCTGGTGGATACAAGCCTGGGCACCACTATTCATGTGAACTGTGAGAGAGGTATGACCAAACAAACATGAGTATCTCTTAACCCAGAATCGCAGATCATTGTATTAATTTTTTGTCATTTTTCTTGCAAGTAAATAGAGCAAGGATTGGGGAGAAGCTTGAAGTAGTCAAATGATTCCATATTTACCAGACTGGCTGATGTATCTCCTAGGCAGTCTGTACCCAAACTACTAAGAATTGTTTAAAAATTGTGGGAGTGGTCACTAAATGGTCATCAAGACTACTAAAGCAATTCATTTTGATGACACTATCATTATTTCACTGTCTCTAGTTTCTCCTTCAGGTAAAGACTGTTAGTTATCTTTTAATATATATTTCACTCCTGTCATAGATCTCCCAATTATTAGCCAGAATAATGTCACCCAGAATAATTATATTTTTCAGCCCCACTTGCTATCATGTAAATATATTGTATCCAAATGGAAGAGCATATAAATGCTGAAAAATCCTTTAAAAGGTGCAACTGTCTGCATTCTTTCTCTTTTGCACTGACAAATTATAGAACGATGTGTGGCACTGTAGTTGCCATCTTGGACCATAAGGTAGGAATGGCAAAGCAATAAGAGAGAAGGAGCCTGACTTCCAGAGGATGATGACACTGTGTAGCTCTCCTACCCCTTCCCAGTTCCGTGCTACTTATCAAATTTACTCATTCAGGAGATAAAATTCTTTTATAAACATTGTTACTTGGACTTTTGTCATTTTTAATGATATCTAATTCTGATACACCTCTCTCTCTGCTGCTGAGGTTGGAGAATTTCATCAGGTTAAAACTACCAACTTAGTTTAAACCACTCTTCCAACACACACAGTATGTAAGCTTGCCAAGGCTAATTAAATTTCACTAGGGCAGATCTTTATAAAAAGAATAAGTAACATATGTGTATATCACATCTGAATTTAAATACAGTATTTAACTGTCCTAGATTTTGCAATGTATTCATAGCCATAAGAGGGGATAAGAAACCACTTCATAATCCGTTGAATCCTTGCAATTTTTGTTTAAATGTGTTTTTAAAATGTGATTTTTTTTTTGTGCTACTAGTGGTGATGATTGGGAGTTCTGTATTGTAAAATATTCCTCATTGCTCTGGAAAATGAGCCAAGACTCAATCTGTGCCCTGGCAGGCCCTCCTGGGGGTGGAGGGTGGTGCTTTGGGAAGGATACTCAGTTACAAAAGCCAATGGATTCATTTTCTGAAATGGCTGCCAAACACCACTGCCTTAGTTCAGTGTTCACTATTTCTTGAAATTTATTCTCTCTTTTTCTTCCACCCAGCCTCATGTCCCACTCTGCATCCTCCCAATATCTGTCACAGTTAACTCTTTGATTGTGCCATTGCACTGGGTAGAAAATTCTGTGGATTCCTTGTTGCCTACAGCTTGGCATACAAAGGTCTTCACATTTTGTTCCAAGTACAGTCATCGCTCTGTATCCATGAGAGTTTGGTTCCACGACCTCCACAGATACCAAAATTCATGGGTGCTATTATGACTTATACCTAGATGTCCCCCGAAAGCCTCATGTATTCATAGGTGGAGATTTTCAGAGGTGCCTGGATCTAGGGTTTGTGATAGTGGGATCAAGGATGCAATGCTAGGATTAAGGGTGTGAGTACTACTGGCCCTCAGGGTGGGTAGCCTTGATAAAATATAAAGGAAATAAAGAGGGTCTCTGGTCACTTGTCACTTGCTGTCCTCTGCCTCCCATGAACTGTTTCTCCTCTGTGATGTCCCTCTGCACTATTACCCTGCCTTGGAGCCAGCTGATTATGAACTGAAACCTCTACAAAATGTGAGCCAAATAAACCTTTCCTCCTTTAACTTTGGGTGTCAGGTATTCTGTCTCAGCAATGAGGAAAGAAACTAAGGCAGATGCTCAACATCTTCCCATATATTTTAAATCATCTCTATATTACTTATAATACCTAATACAATGTAAATACTGTGCAAATAGTCTGTTTCATTTAGGGAATAATGACAAGGAAGAACAAAGTCTGTGCATGGTCCTTTCAGCCTTTCTTGTTCTGAATATTTTTGAGCCAGGGTTAGTTGAATCCATGGTTGGTTGAATGTGTTTGTGTGGAACCCACAGAAATGGAGCACCGGTTATATTTCCCCAGTCCTTTATTCCAATTATTCTCTATTTAAACATGATAAAATTTCAGCTTTTCCCAAACATACCAGGCCTTTTAGATCTCTGTTTGGAACAGGCTATTTTCTCTACCTAGAATGCCTTCTTGACCCTGAATTTTCTCTTCTGAATCCTCAGGATGCAACTCAGAGGTCACCAGTGTTTAAAAGCCTTGACCACCACTGCAGTGAGTTTAACCATTTCTTCCCTTATGTGTACTCTGCATTTAGTTCTAGCCTCTGAAAGAGCATTTACAAATGATATTATTATTGATCTGCCTTCAAGTCTGATTCCTCCTTATAAGTGAGATGCTAGAGTTCTCACTGCCATCCTGCTCAATGACCATAACAGAGTGACAGCTCAGTTTTGCAGAATGTATAGATAGATCCATTAGTGAGGCAGAATTATCCCAACAAAATGTACATTGTATCTAAACTGAGTTTTTAGAGTTGTATGAAAAATTTTAGGACTTAGACACTTCCAACTTCCTAGAAAAGGAATATATAGGGAGTATATAAGAACATGCATAGGTTTTCTTCATAGCCATATTTTTCTTTCCACATTGAAGAGAAATTTAAAATTTCTTAGAAACGAATGTTTCTGGAATTAGAATTATAGGAACATAGAACTGTAATACTAAAAGGAGACTTAAATATTATTGACTCTTTTGTCATGATTAATAAATGAGAAAACTAAAACCCAAAGAGATTAAAAGATTTGTCAAAGGACACCCTGCTAGTTAGTATCAGTCAGATCTGATATCTTGGTCTCTCGACTCCAGCATCCTTTAAATATTTGAGTTATAAGTCACTGGTTAGGGGCAGCCAACACCTGTGAAGCACCCCAGCATTCATTTCAAGTTAAATCAGAGCTAAACAACAGATACACCCAAGGGTTTCAGCTACAAATTAAACAAGAGAGAAAAGATAAGTTAGACTCTTTGATGAAAACTTTTACTAAATAATAGAATTTTAGTGTTTAAAATTCTGTATATATCCATTTCAAGCTTCTAGTTTTCACAAATGAAAATTAAAAAGAAGTAAAATGACATTCTCCATCTGATTTATAGAGCCAGAGACAAACTAGAATTTTGAACACAAGTGTAAAACTATTTCCATAGAACTCCTGTAGATGAATCTGGATAACACATGGGAGAGTAGCCTTCTTGTTTCAAGCAGTTGTAATCTATCATTGATCAACTAATTAAAAAGTAAGATAAACAAAATCATTTTTAAAAATGATACAAATATACTACCACCTTCCATCTTGTTTTAAGCACATTAATGTACAGTTATCCTCCTATTAATGTGTGCTAAGCAAGGTTGTGTCCCTAAATGTATGTATTAGTTTCCTGTTGCTCCTATAACAAATTACCACAAACACACAATGACACTTAACAATATAAAATTATAATAGTACTCTTCTGGAGGTCAGAAGTTTAAGATGGGACTCACTGGGCTAAGATAAATGTATTGGTAAGATTGTGTTCCTCCTGGACGATCGAAGGAAAAAAAATCTGTCTCCTTTCCTTTTCTAGCTTCAAGAGGCCACCCATGTTCCTTGGCTCACAGAATCCTCAAAGCAAGCAATTGCATCACTTTTCTGGACTCTACTACCCCCACCATTATTTCCTTCCCTGACTCTGACTCATTTGTCTTTCTTAAGGACCCATAAGATTACATTGGGTCCAACAGGATAATCCATGATATTCTCCCCACCTCAGGCTCCCTCACTTCATCACTGCTCCAAGGTTCCTTCTTTTCATGTGACGTGAAATATTCATGAGTTCTTAGGATGAAGATGTGGTCATTTTTAAATTGAGGATGAAGGAGGATATTATTCTGTCCACCATACATGACTCTGCTGATTGGAGGGTTTTTTTTTTTTTTTTCCCTTGGTGAGTCATATACAAACTGTATTGTTTACAATTTCAAGTTTGTGCCTTTAAAGAAATATAATAATTTACAGACATTTGGAAAGCAAACTGTGTAGATTTCTTTCATATGTTTTCCAGTTGTTTTAATGACTGTCCCTCAACCAATTTGAAATTAATTTTGATATGATTTGTTTATTTTGGGTTTTTTGAAGTATTGGTGTTAGGTTTCATAGGTACAGGTATTTTTACTTTTGCATACCTGTGTTACTGGTTTGTATAATATTTATTTAAATTGCACAATGACAACAAGAAGTATTCATCACTTAAGACTTTCAAAGGCAAACACAACTTTGTAGAAATTGCTTCATTTGTGGACAAAGGCATAAGCAGATTGCTGGAGGAAAGTAGCTTTTTGGCCAGTGCTTCTCAGCCTGCTGTGGGGAAAATGAAAAGATCTACTCACTTGGTAGATTGTGAAAGTGGTTTAGGGAACTTCCTTTTATATTTTGTTCAATTTTTATTTTTTATTAGCACATGTTTTAATACATAATGATCACATTCTTCCTGGAGAGTTGGTATATGCCCATAACACACATCAGTTCTTTTTTCATCCCCTTCTCCTCCCATCCCTCTCGCCTCCCTCATCTCTTAGTCTCCTTCCCTTTGAAAAAAATCTACTTACTTATTTCCTATTATTTATATTTTCTTTTTCCTATTTATTTATATTTTGGGTTTCTCATATAAGAAAAGCCATGCAATAATGAAGCTGTGTGTCTGATTCATTTCACTTAATATTATGGTCTCAAAGTGCATCTATTTTCTTAACAATTACTAAAATTTATCTTTCTATAAGGTAAAGCAGTACTGCATTGTGTTTGAATAACATATTTTCTTTATCCATTCTTCTGATGATGGATATATAGGTGAATTATAAGATTTAATGATTGTGTATTGTACTATAAACATGGATGTGCATGTTTCACTATAACATGATGTCTTTAGCTCTTTTGGAAAGATACCTAAAAAGGGAATATTTGAGTTAATGAAATTTCTAGTTTTAGTTTTCTGAGAAATCTCCATACTGATTTCTACAATGGTTGTACTAGTTTACATTCCCACAAACAATGTAGAAGTGCTCCTTTTTCCCTGCAGCCTCACTAGCATTTGTCATTATTTGATATCTTGATGATAGCTATTCTTCTAGAGTAAGACAGAGTATCAGTGTTGTTTTAATTTGCATTTCTCTAATGGCCAGAGATGTAGAACACTTTTTCATGCATTTATTGGCCATTCGTACTTCTGTAAAAAAAAAAAATCTATTCATTTCAGTTGCCCAGTTTCTGATTGGGTCTTTTTTTTGGGGTGGGGGAGTCTAGGTTTTTGGAGTTCTTTATATATTCTACATATTAGTCCTCTGCCTGAGGAATAGCTGGCAAATTATTTTTTCCATTTGTAGGTTGTCTTTTCACTTTGTTGGTTGTTTCTCTTGCTGTGCAGAAGCTTTTTAATTTGATATGATCCCATTTGTTGATTCATGATGTTCTTTCTCATGCAATTGAGGGCTGTTCAAAGAGTCTTTGGCTATGACGATGTCTCAAGAATTTTACCTATTTTATTTCCTAGCAGGTTAAGTGCTTCTATTTTAACATTTAGACCATTAGCCCATTTTGATTTCAGTTCCATACATGAGAGAGATATGGGTCTAGATCTATCTTCTGAATGTGAGCAGTTGGTTTCTCCAACATTATTTATTTTGATACAAGGATTGAACTCAGGGCCTTTGCACTGAGTTACATCCCCAGTTTTGTTATTTGGGGGGGGGGATGGGACCAGTAATCGAAATCAGGACCTCACACTTGCCAGGCAGGCACTGTGCCACTGAGCTATACCCTCGGCCCCTCCAACATTTATTAAGGACACTATATTTCCTACAGTGTATATTTTTGGCCTCTTTGTCAAAGACCAGACAGTTGAATGTGCCTGAGGGTTGTCTCTGCAAACTTTAATCTGTTACATTGATCCACTTGTCTCTTTTTTGTCAATAACACAGTTTTTTAAATTACTGCAGTATTGCAATATAACTCTTGAACCATGATTGTGATGCCTCCTGCTTTGCTCTTGTTATCCATAATTACTTTTGCTATTCTGGTTATCTTCTGATTTTATATGAATTTCCTAATTGTATTCTCTAGTTCTGTGAGAAATGCTGTTGGTATTTTGATATGGATTGTGCTAAATCTGTATATAAATTTTGGAAATATTTCCATTTTGTTTCTGCCTAACCAGGAACAGAGGATATCTTTTCATTTTCTGATGTCCTATTTGATCTCCTTCTTTAGGGTACTATAGTTTCATTGGAGAGGTCTTACCTGTCCTAGATTAGGCTAGTTCCTAAGTATTCAATTTTTCTTGAAGCTATGGTGATTTCTTCCTCAGTGAGTTCATTATTTGTGTAAAGAAATTTTATTGATTTTTTTGTTTGATTTTTATATGTTGCTACATTGCTGAATTTTGTTATTAATTCTAGGAGTCTTTTGGTGGAATTTTTCTGGTCTTGTATATAGAGGACCTTCTCATCTGAAAATAATGATAATTTGATTATTTCCTTTCCTATTCATATCCCTTTTATTTTTTCTCTTGCCTAATTGCTCTGGCTAATGTTTCAAGTATTATATTGAACAGGAGTGGTGATAGTGGATATCTTTTTCTTCTTCCTGATTTTAGAGGGAAAGTATCCAGTTTTTCCCAGTTAAAATGAAGTTGGCAGTGGGTTTGTTATGGATGGCTCTTATCACATTGAGATCAGGTCCTTCTATACCTGTTTTCTTCAGGATTTTTACCATTAATTGGTGTTGGGTTTTGTCAAAGGCTTTTTCTGCATCTATTGAGATGATCATAAGTTTTTTTTTCCTTGTTTTTGTTTATGTGATACATTACATTTATTGTTTTTTATATGTTGAACCATCCTTGCATCCCTGGGGTGAAGCCTACTTGATCATGATGTATAATCTTTTTGATGATTTATTGCATTCTGTTTGCCAGTATCTTGTGGAGGAAATTTATGTCTATGTTCATTAATGAGATTAGCCTGTAGTTCTCTTTTTTTATTGGATCCTTGTCTGGTTTTGTAATCAGGGCAATGCTAGCTTCCAGGAATGACTTTGGGAGTACTCCTTCCCTTTCATTTCATTAAAGAATTTGAAGAGAATTGGTGTTAGATCGTCCCCGAAATTTTTGATGAATTCAGTAGTGAATCCATCCAGACCTGGACTTTTCTTTTCTTTTCTTTTTTTTTTTTTTGTGGGTACCAGGGGGTCGACCTCAGGACCTCACGTGCCAACAGGCACCCGTGCCGCTGAGCGATATCACCGGCCCCTTTTTTGTATGTGGGATCCAGGAGTCGAACTCGGGCCCTCATGCTTGCAAGGCAGGCGCTTACGCCGCTGAGCCATCTCACCGGCCCTGGACTTTTCTTAATTGGTAGGTTTTTTTATTACTGGTATAATTGTTGTCCTTTATTGGTTATTAAGTGTTTTTAAATCTTCTTGGTTCAGTTTTGGTGATTCATATGTACCTAGGAAACTATCCATTTCTCCTTAATTCCCAACTTATTGGAGCACAGGTTTTTAAAGTAGTTGCTAATAATCTGGATTTCGGCAGTGTCCATTATGATTTCACTTTATTCATTTCTAATCACATTAATTTGAGACTTTTCTTTCTTTCTTTCAGAAAATTGGCTAAGGGTTTGTCTTTTTTGCTTATTCTTTCAATGAACCAGCTCTTAGATTCATTGATTCTTTGTATTATTTTTAAGTTTCAAGTTCATTAATTTCTGCTCTGATATTTGTAATTTCCTTCCTTGCACTAGCTTAGGATTTGGATTGTTCGTGTTGTTCTAGGACCTTGAGGTGCATCATTAGGTGATTTATTTGGGTGTGCTCTGTGTTTCTGATGTAAGCATACACTCCTATAAACTTCCCTGTTAGGACTGCTTTTGTTGCATCCCATAGATTCTGGTATGTTGTATTGGCATTATCATTTGATTCTAGGAGCAGACTAATTTCTTCCTTGATTTCTTCTATGACACACTAATTATTTAAGAGTGTACTATCTAATTTCTATATATTTGCATAATTGCTGTGGTCTCTTTTCTAATGATATCATTGCATTATGGTTTCATTGCATTATGATCTGAAAATATGTATGAGATAATTTTGATTCCTTTGTATTTACTTAAGCATATTTTTGGCTAGTATTTAGTCTATTTTGGAAAAAGTTCCATGGGCTGCTGAGAATGCATATTCTGTTGTTGTTGGGTAGAGCATTGTGTAGATTTCTACTGAGTATTTATTTGAAAGTTTGGTTTAACTCTGATATCTCTTTGCTCATTTTTTCTCTAGTTGATCTATTTGTAACAGTGAGGTATTGGGTTCCCCCACAATAATTGTGTTGATGTTCATGTGATCTTTTATGACTAGTAGTGATTGTTTTATGAAGTTGAATACAACATTATTTGGTGCATTTTTATTTATATTTTTTATCTCTTTCTGTTGAATTTTTCCCTTAGCCAATACATGGTGACCTTCTTTGCTGCTTCTGATCAGTTTTGGTTTGAAGTCTACTTTATCTGAAAATAGGATAGCTACTCCTCCTTTTTTGGGGGTTTCTGTTGCATGGAATATTGCTTTTCCTCTTTGATTTCTAGTCTATGAATTTCCTTTGGGTTTAAATGTGTTTCTTGTACAAAGCATATTATTTGATGTTGTTTCTTGATCCATTGTTCAAATCTGTGTCTTGATTGGGAAATTGAGACCATTCACATTGAGCATTATTACTGAAAAGTATTGACCTATTCCTGTATTATTTTTCTGTTGCTACATTCCTTATTTTTTCCCCTGCTACTTAACTGCTCACCCTGCCACCTCTTTTTGTTCTATTAGACCTTTTTGCTTTATGAGCTTCATTTTCTATTTCTTGGATATTGTAGATAATTTTTTCCAATGCTTGTTTGATGGTCTTGAATTTCTTAAGGTGTTCTTTGTCATGGAAATCCCTTATTTCTCCATCAATTTTAAATGAAAGTTTTGCAGGATATATAAGTCTGTGTTCAAAGTTGTTTTCTTTCTTGGCTTGAAACACTTCACTGCAAGCTCTTCTCATCTTTAAGGTTTGTGTTGAGAACTCTGCTATAATTCTAGTGGATTTACCCTTATAAGTGACTCATTGCTTTTCTCTAGCAGCTTTTAAGACTTGATCCTTGGCCTGGACTTCTAGGATTTTGGCTACTATGTGTCATAGAGTGGTTCTTTTCTGATCATGGCTATTCGGGATTTTGTATGCATCATTTAGCTATATGTTACTTTCCCATATTTGGAATGTTTTCTGCTATTATTTCTGTAAATACCTTTTTATATCATATGTACCATCTTCTGATTTTTCACCAATTCCATGATTAATCTTTGTTGCATCACCCAGCAGCTTTAGGATCCACTGTTTACATTTTCTTACCATTTTTTAAGGTATCTCTGAATAATTTGTCTCTTACAGAAGCCCTGTCTTCTGGTTCTGACACCTGGTCCTCACATTAGTTCCTTCTGCTGCTGATACTTTCAATAGACTTTTTAATCTGCTGAACTTGTTTGATACATTTTCATGGACTTTAATTGTTTACTAAAATGGTATTTCATGTTTTGTTTCATTTTGTTTAGCTCAGCTAGCTCTTTATTAATGTCTTCTGTGAACTCACTCATCATTTTGTTTATTATGTTCATTATCTGTTTTGTTATATCTTCAAGCTCACCAAGCAACCTATTGATCTGTTTTTAATCTCCTTTGTTATCCTTTCAAATAATTCTATTGTGGCTTTTTATTACCTCCCCCTTGATGTCCATGGATCAGATCTGGGGAAGTTGGGGAGTTTTGGAGGACATTTTGTTGCCTTGTCTTTTTTTTTTTTTTTTTTTGTGGGTACCAGGGGGACGACCTCAGGACCTCGCGCGCCAACAGGCACCCGTGCCACTGAGCGATATCACCGGCCCCTTTTTCGTATGTGGGTTCCGGGAGTCGAACTCGGGCCCTCGCGCTTGCAAGGCAGGCGCTTACGCCGCTGAGCCATCTCACCGGCCCTGTTGCCTTGTCTTGTCATGTTTTTATTGGGGATTTTTTTGTCTGTTTGTTTTGTGCTGAGACTTATGGTTTGAGTATACTGAAAGGATTTGTTGCTAGTATGCAGACCTCTTTAGTTAGTGATTATTTTCAATGATGTCTCTGGGCATGGCTAACCCCAAGATCCAATCACCTCCATTTATTTGGGTGGGGAGGCTGCAGTGTGTTAGGTCCAGCACACAGCTTTTTGAAAATGGACCCCTATATTGTTAATGACTCAAAGGCAGTCCACATATTGGCATCCAGAGGAAATCAATTAACAGCAACAACTGTGTTACCTTAGCAAAAGCAGTAAAAACAGCAATAGTAGTAGCATCAAAGACAAATTGGATATTGACATCCTAAGAAGTAGTATTGTACCACCATTCACCATAAAAAAGAGATCTATAATAGTATAAACACTAAAACTAACATTGACATACAGTAAATATCTACTAAGTACAAAAATTATACCTCTACTAATAATGGAACAGTATTCAATGATATCATAGAATTTACTGACTATTTAAATATCCATAATGGGCCGGTGAGATGGCTCAGTGGCTTAAGCGCCTGCCCGGCAAGCGTGAGGGCCCGAGTTCGACTCCTGGAACCCACATATGAAAAAGGGGCCGGTGATATCGCTCAGGGGCATGGGCGCCTGCTGGCACGCGAGGTCCTGAGGTCGACCCCCCGGTACCCACACACACAAAAAAAAATCCATAATGCTTAATGGTTATACTAGAAAAGATAAAGGGGGTGGGGGCCTGGAGAATGAAAAGAATTAGAATTTGAAAAACTAATTAATGGAAGATGAGGAGAAGAGAAGAGTGAGATAAAGGATCCTACTTAGGAGTAAGAGAAAAATAATAGTACTAGATAAAAGTAACAGAAAACAACAAGTGAGAAAAAGAAAAAAACAGCAAAATAAGGGACAAAATAAAAATCGAAAGAAAAAAGAAATTAAAAGAGGAAACACCCCAACTGCCACAAAAAAAAGATGATGAAAAATAAAGGAAAAATTCTGAGTCAAAAGTTCCTGTTTTTTTGAATGAGCAATTTCTGTCTGAAATCTAATTTTTGAAAACAGTAAGTCACAATTTTGCCCACCTAGCTTTATGACCTGTGGGTTTGTGATGGTGTATTCCCACTCTATTCCATAGCTCCTCTGTCCATACATCCCAGAATGTAGCAATTGTCTAAGCCAAGGTGTGACCTTGCTCACAAATGAGGAAAGCAATTAGAACACTAGTCTCTGCTGAATTTGGGCAGTGGGCTTGAGGTTCAATCAGATTGCTGGACTTGATGACAGGACTTTCAGATCTAGCTGCCTCTGAGAAACCACACTTGCCAGGCCTGGTTACTCAGAATGGAGGCCAGGAACTGTGTCTTTCCTGGCCTGAATTTAAACTTCTCAGGGAGTCTATATCTAGCCTGTACCCTCTCCATGGCTGTCTCCTGTGCCTGTCTCTCACCAGTCACTGTAGGAAGGTAACACTGTAAACTCTGAAGTGGAGTTATTCTCTGGGTCAGTGTTCACTCCTTTCCAGAATGAAGCCTGATTAAACACTCTCTGGCAATCTGACAGACACTAACCCTAACCCTGAATAATACTGTGGGATTGCACAGACCAACATGTAAAATGTGACAGTACATGCAATGTAAGAGCATTGTTAAATCTAAATATGAAGGACCTTCCCATAGATGGGTTCTAGAATTCTACTGTCTTTGATTCTATCGCCTACTGTCCCAGAATTGGTTTTGTTTTAATTTTTTATTAGTACATGTTTTTAGTACATAGTGATTACATTCATCTTGTGGAGTTGGTACAGGTACATGTCATAATCTAATTTTTGGATTTCCCCTTCCCTTCCTCTGTCTCCCTCCATCTCTAGATTCATCTCCCATTTACAAAAGATCTCCCTAACTCACATTATCCACTTTTCACTTTGATCTTTAAGTTATCCATACTTCAGATTTCTCAAAAAAGAAAAATAATGTGATGTTTAAGTTTGCATATCTGATTTATTTCACTTAACATTAAGATCTTGAGGCATTTCCATTTTCCTTCAAATGACTCATGTCTATCCTTCTTTATGGCAGAGTAGTATTGAACTGTATATAAATACCATGTATTCTTTATCCAATTATCTGTTGATGGACATATAGGCCTCTCCCAAGATTTGCCATTTTGAATCATGCTACTATAAATAGGGCCATGCATGTAATGTTTTTGCCTTTCAGGAAGATAATCTCTGTTTTTAGTTTTTTGAGAAATCTCCATACTGATTTCCATAGTTATTATACTACTTTACATTTCTAACAGTGTAGAAGCATTCCTCTTTTCCCACAGCCTCAACAACACTTGTTATTATTTGATTTATTAATGATAGCCATTGTTTCTTGTGTAAGGTGGAGTCTCAGTGTTCTATTAATTTGCATTTCTCTAGTGGCCAGAGATGTTGAACATTTTTCACATATTTACTGGCCATTTGTACTTTTTCTGAGAAGTGTGTATTCATTTCAGTTGCCCATTTTTTAATTGGATCTTTTATTCTGGGGGCACCTAATTTTTTTGAGTTCTTCATATATTTTAGATATTAGGCCTCTGTCTGAGTAGTACCTGGCAAAACTTTTTCCCATTCTGCCGCTTGTCTCTTCACTCAATTAGTTGTTTTCTTTGCTATGCAAAATCTTTTTAATTTGATATAATCCAATTTGTTGATTCCTGATGTTATTTCCCATGCAACTGTATTGCACTAGAATTGTGTTGTCTTTTTTTTTTTTTTTTTTTTTTGTGGGTACCGGGGGTCGACCTCAGGACCTCGTGCGCCAATAGGCGCCCCTGCCACTGAGCGATATCACCGGCCCTTTTTTCGTATGTGGGTTCCAGGAGTGGAGCTCGGGCCCTCGCGCTTGCCAGGCAGGCACTTACGCTGCTGAGCCATCTCACCGACCCCAACTGTGTTGTCTTTTATACTGAGCCAGTAACACTCTCTGTGTACTGGGTTATTGAAGTAAGAAAGAGTAAATGTCCAGAGGCAGATCAACTTCTAAGCACAGGGTTTACCTGATGACTGAAGTTAAAGGCTTCTCTCTGTCTGCCCAAAGTGGAAGCAAATTAAAATCTTCTCTATCAGTTTTCTGGGACTATCATAGCAACTTACCACAAACTGGGGTGAGTTCAACAACAGCAGCTTATTGTCTCACAATTGTGGAGGTTAGAAGTCCAAGGTGAAGATGTCAGCAAGGTTATGCTCCCTCTAATGTTATGGTCCTTCTAAGGAAAAGAAGTCTGTTGCAGGCCTCTCTCCTAGTTTCTGGTAGTTCCTGAATTATGGCCAGCATAACTCTATGTATGTCCCACATATGACCTTCTCCCTATGTATGTGTTTGTGCCCAAATTTCCCCTTTATATGAAGATACCAGTCATGTTGTTTTAAGGGTCCACCCTACTCCATTATGACCTCGTTTTAACTAACTGATTATGACTACAATGACAATTTCCAAATGAGTTCACATTCTGAGGTATTGGGAACTAGAATTTCAGCATATGAAATTTGGTGGACAATTCAATCCATAACACCCACTCTGGAGAAAGGCATCGTCATCATCATCCTCTGCCTCCTACTAATTCTCTAAATAACTTTTAAGTCTAACAATTAAGTCAAATAAAAATAGTTATAAAAATAAGTGAGTCCTAAATAAAATAACAAGCAAAGAAACTTAATAAAAACTAGTGAAGTTTGCTATTATCTATGACTAGGAGCACCATCACTAGAAAGAAAAAAAAATTATCATCTGTAACTATTGATCATGATATGTCAACTTGCAGGATTAAGAAATGCCTAGCAGATTAGTGAAGTACACTCCTGGTGTGTCTGTAGAGAAGACTGGCAGGTAGGCTAGCAAAATAAGGAGCAAAGAACCACCTCCTCCCAACTGTGGGTGGCACTATCCAATAGGCTTATAGCCTGGATGGAATGAAAAAGAGAAAAAAAGTTGGCACATTTTCAAAGAGCTCCAGTCTGTGTGAGCCAGTGTGTCCTCTGTTGCCATGCCCTTTGGACACTGGATTCCACTTTCTTCAGCCTTCCAATACAGACTCACATCAATACTCTTCAGTGAGCTTCCAGGCCTGCAACCTTGGACTGGGGCTACATCCTTGATCCCTCTTGTTTTATGATTTCCATCTTCATGAGCTGAGCAGCTACTGTATCCTTCTGCTCTCCAGCACGCAGATGGTCATTGTGGATTCTCCTGCCTCTGAATCTCTAAGTCTATCTAATAAATTCCCTTGCATAATTATACATGTATTTTCTATCAATTCTATTCCTTTAGAGAACCTTAACCAATACATCATTTGTAACAGTGAACATAGAGATATGAAAAATAGGGAAAAGACTAAAATGAAAAAGCAGAAATGAATGCATCAAGTACAAGGAGCATACGCAGTGACCTGTAGAGAAGCATATTCATTGAGTGAAAGGAATTTGTCAAAAGAGTGGTATCTGTGTTTACAGGTTCTATGTCAGATCTCAAACATCTGAGCACCTTTTATCTTTGGTGCTAGGGAAGATCCAAATAGTTTCCCTATGATGATGATAGTTTAGAGATGAATCTGGGTATGAAAAAACAAACTCCACTGATTCAGGACAATACAAAACAGTAAGTACATTACTCTTAGAGAGGATAGCTAAATAGTACAAGTATACACTTGTGCTTTTGTTCAATGATGCAGGTGTCAGGAAAAAATATTAGACAAAAATGTTGAATGCATTTACTCTATGTATGAAATAAATACTAAGCAAGAAGTAAACATGTCTTTAAAAGTTCTAGTGATCCCTACAATTCTTCTTACATACCAGGAAGCATTTTTCTTGCTTGAGAATCTACTAGGATTCTTCTTACATTTCCACAATGATTCAGTTATTTGGGATTATCCAATAAATGTACTCACAATTTACTTGCCCAAAGTTTTAAATTTCTTGTCTTTATAGTAATATCCCCTAGATATATAATATACAGTTCCATGTATTAGTAAATGGAACTCCCTGAACTTAGAATCAGTTGTGTTATGTAGGCAGATGGTTCCAGACATCAAATTGACCCTGTATTAAACATTGGCAAACATCCATAATCAATATTAGAATGAATTTTGCCCATTTCTTTTTCTGCTACATAATATCCTGCTACAGAATCTCCTGCACCCTGTAATTACAAAACTGAGTATTAAATAAAGGCATACAACGTTATCTTTGTTATTTTGCCTTCAATAAAAATGTCATCAACTCTAATGTAATTTCCAACCGACTAGCTTTAAATTAATAAGGAAATTCCAACTTATCAAATATTGTAATATTACTACTAAAAATCATGAATGTATGATAATGTTGTGTTATATTTTCATTCTCTTAAAACCATGAAAAGAACATGTATCCCTGTTTTTTTTTAATATCTGATATACGTTAGTTAGGATTTTTTGGTTGCAGGTGATAGAAACCAAACATGAAGTAAATAAATTGTTGCAAAGAAGTTTAATGGTTCATATATTTCAAAACTAAAATTGTATTTAGTATGGATGGACCTAGGAATTCAAATGATGTTACTAGCACTGTCTTATTGTCTCATAATTATGTCTTCTTTCTGCTCATGAGCTTCATCTTCTCCTGCTTTAGGTAAGTAGAGCTCTTCCTAATATCCTCCCACCAAAGAACCATAAGAAAATTAATATGTTCATTTGCTTAGAAAAAGAGATTTTCCATGGTTATATATTTATGATGCAAGACAAGATCAACAAACAAACAAAAAAAGCTACCAAACAACCCAACAGCTTCAATATTTCCAAATGCCTAGGCTGTAAAGTCAAAATATTCATTTTTGATTGAATTTTAATCTTCCTGAAGACATTCTGGTTTCACATGGGCAAAACTCAGGATGCACTTTTGAAAAACAAGCAACCAATCATGTAGAAAAATTGGCTTAACTAGAACTGGAATCCCACTCCAAAAATGTAAGCTCAACCACCTACCAAGAACTTTAAAATGGACAAAGATACTAAGTTACATTTTTAAGATGCTAGGAAATTATGACAATTTTCAGTATAATTCAGTCTCAAAGTGGCATTTTATAAATGTGATAATTTTAAAAATCCTAAGTGAAATGCTACATAATAAACTATTTTAGAGGGAAAAAAGAGTTGATTTACACCAAGGATAATACAATATTAAAATCCTGGATGTTAATGAGATTAGAATTTTTCCATGTTGGTCTGTTAAACTGAAAGTAAAATAAAATAGATGATATTTAGTCCATTGTCTTACACATAGCGTTTTCTATAGATGATATTTTAATCTCAAATAATAAAAGAGATAGAATTTCAGTTTCTATAATAACTTGAGAGCTGAATCATTACATTCAGCAAGAAAAAATATCCATTTCTACTCTGGTATTTAAATCAATAGACTACAGGACTTTGGTATTTAAAATGAACACCAAGAACATAGTCCAATCATAACTTTCATTTATAAAAGTAATACTGCAATGACACTGTTGCACTTGACAATTATGTGGAAATACCTATGATATAAAAATGGAATAAAAAAATATCTTTTTTGTGAATCCGTGACAAAAATCTCCTGCTTTGATTTTTTTCCATTTTATGTGAAATAAATAATAATGAAAAGTTTAATCTATTTGATTAAATTACAGTTGTCTGCAAGGCCTGTTTCAAACACAGCATCAACATTCATCTTTATTAAACATTCAGCAAATGTTGAAGAAAACAAAACCCAGCAATCACTTGGTTCTAGGAATTTAGTTTTTGAAATAAAGAAGTAGCTTCAGCTCTTAGTTCAAATAAATATTAGAGTTATGAAAGGTAACCATTAGGATGGGCATGTGTTACGGCTTGTGTCTAGATGTCCCCCCAAAGTCTCAATCACTCATAGGTGGGGCTTTTTCAGAGGTGGCTGGATCTAGAGTGTGCAACACAGGGATTGATTCATGGTGCAATGCTAGGATCAAGGACACTAGGATTAAGGGTGTAAGTGCTATCCGGCCTAAGTAGCCTGGATAAGATATAAGGGATAGAAAGAGCTGTGGTATTCCCTGTGCTTGTTTTGCTATCTCCTTCCCGCCATGAACTGTTTCTTCTCTGCGATGCCTATCTGCCATGCCACTCTGCCTTAGAGACAGCAAATAATGGACCAAAACCTCTGTAAACTGAGAACTAAATAAATCTTTCCTCCTTTAACTTTGTAGGTCGGGTGTTTTGCCTCAGCAATGAGAAAGTAACTAAGACAAGATGTTACCCCAAGATCCCTTTCCATATTCTTCTTAAATTTACACTAAGAGAGTTTGCTTCCCTGATCATATCACAATGAAGTATGGTCCATCTTGGACTTATGCTAAGGTTTATCAACTAGTACTAGAGATTTGTCCACATTCTTGGACAGACTAATGGGTAAGTAGTCTTACTATCTTGCATCTCCTGATGAGGTGAGGTCTCCTAATCCATTTCTCAGCATCTTACATGGTAGTATCATAGTTATTGTATTCGTATATCTATGTAATTCCTGTTTGTTAATCATGTTTTCTTTAACACCATCAATTCCATGAATTCACAGGCTAAATCTGACTATTCTTTGTATGTTTATTTTCTAAATGTAAAATAAATATTGATTGAACAAATGAGACACTTCTGAGTGGTACCTTCCCAATCCTGCTTAAAATCATGTGGCTTTTTACTGTAGACAAGTGAGAGATGTACAGTACATCAGTATTTCCCTGATTTGCATATTTTTTGAAAATACAAGTTATTAGGCCTTTCCCATGAAACGCTAATTCAGAAAGTTTGGGGTAGAACATTAGCATTTGTGCTTTCCCCAGGTGATATTTATAATTGACCATATTTAAGAGTTAATTTATTAAAGGTTTCTATGACTTTACAGCTATAATTCTGGAATGTTCTTCTCTGTGACCTAAGGACTTTTGGAATCCTCATAATCCCCATACTTTTAAAAAGAGATGCTGATATTATTGTACTTCGTTCTGTGCACTTGGAATTTCCTGATTTCAGATACGGAATTTTCCTACTTATGAGTAAACCTGACATGTTTGTCAGGGATTTGGGGAATGAAAAACTTCTCTCTTCTATAGAGGCTACCAGAAGAAAGCTTTTCTTTTCCTTGCCAGTGAGGTGTGAGGATAGAAGAACTGCTGTGATAATTTTGAAATCCCCAAAGGCACTTGCAGAGTGGCAAGGAGCTCTTTGTGGAGTCTGATGAAGTTAATACAAAGGGCAGAGAAACTGAAATCACACTAGTCCTTCATAATATCCATGCACTTCCAAGTTAAGTCTCTTTTTTTCTTTAATTAAGTTTATTGGTACATTATAGACATACAAAATGATCATATTCATCATAGGGAATTTGTACCTGTACATGATATATTTTGATTCCTTTTTTTTCTAATCCCTCTCCTCCCTTCTATTCCTCTTCCTCTCCTGATTTACAAAGTTGTGTTTCCATTTTATCCTTTTTTTATTGTTTTTTTCCTTTTCCCTTTCTTCCATTCCCTCTCCCCCACCCTGATTCCTCTTTCCTTCTGAACAATTTCTTCCCATTTCACAATAGCTATTGTACATTTTTGTCCTTATTTACTCTTTCAGTTTCTCACACCAGGGAGACAATGTGACGTTTACACATGTGAATCTGATTTATTTCATTTATGAGTATGGTCTTAAGTTACATCCATTTACCTAGAAATGTCTCAAGTTTATCCTTCTTTATGGAAGAGTAGTACTCCATTGTATAAAAAAACTACATCTTCTTTATCCATTCCTTGGTGGATGGGCATTTGGATTATTTCCAAGATTTAGCTATTACAAACTGTGCTGCTATAAACATGGGTGCACATCTTTCACTGTGGCATGATATTTTTAATTTTTCCAGGAAGATACCCAAAAGGGGAAAAGCTGGGTCAAATGGGACCTCTAATCCTAGTTTTTTGAGGAATCTTCACACGGATTTCCACAGTGGTTGCACCAGTCTGCACTTCCACCAACAGTTGAGAAGGGTTCCTTTCTCCTCACAGCCCCTCTAGCATTTGTTATTGGTTGATTTCTTGATGATAGCCATTCTTTCTGGAGTGATATGGAATCTCAGCATTATTTTAATTTGCATCCCTCTAATAGGCAGTGATGTTGAGCATTTTTTTCATGTATTTATTTGCTGCTTGTATTTCTTCATCTGAGAAGTGTGTATGCATATCAGATGCCCACTTTTGGACTGGGTGTTTAAATTTGGGTGGTCTGATTTTTTTCAATTGTTTATATGTTCTACATATAAGTCCTTTGTCTGAAGGACAACTGTCTCAAATTTTTTCCACTCTTTGAGTTGTCTTTTCACTCTGTTGGTGATTTCTTTTGTGTGCAAAAACTTTTTAATATGATGAGATCTCAGTTATTGATTCTTTGTATTATTTTCTGTGTGATCAGGATTTTGTTCATGAAATCTTTGTCTATACCTATGTCTTCAAGAGTTCTGCCTATTCTCTTTACCAGCAGATTTAGTGCTTTCTGTTTTAATATTTAGATCTTTGATTCATTTCAATTTTAGTTTAGTGTATGGTGATAGACATGGGTCTAGTTTTAGTCTTTGGCATATGGAAAGCTAGTTTTTCCAGAACCATTTATTAAAGAGGCTTTCTTCCAGTGAATGCGTTTGGCTCCACACTCAAGTGGCTGAGTGTTTGGAGTTGTTTCTGCATCTTCTAATCTTTCCCATTGATCCTCAGGTCTGGTTTTTTGTTCGTTTGTTTTTTGTTTTTGTTTTGTTTTGTTTTTGCCAGTATCATGCTGTTTTTCTCACAGTAGCTTTATAGTATAATTTCAAGTCAAGAATTGTAATGCCCCCTGCCTAGCATTTGTTGCTGAGAAGTGTTTTTGAAATTCTAAATCTCTTCTGTTTCCAAATGCATTTTAGAATTATTTTCCGTAATTCTGTCTTTATAGCCACTCTTGACTAGGATGTGACCTAATAAATCCCCTCTATACTGTTTACATCAGCTTGTGCTGAATCTGTTGACCCTGAAACTTAAAGAATCCTAATACATGTATGATGCAAAACTGTCTGAGGATGTAAACCTCAGTGTCCTTGAGGGAGAAAATGGAGGAGCTGAGAAGTCTTCAATGAAGCCAAAGGTGTCCACAGAAATAACATACCGTCCTGAAAAGTCATGTCTTTTGTGCAAGATTTAAAAAATAAGATTCCTTCATGAGGAACACAGTAGTCCATCTAGTAACCATATTTTTTAAACTAGAAATTCATAAATATAACCTAGCAAAATATTTTTGCTGATTTACCAATTCATTATATAAAATCTTAGAATACCATAAAACATTCAAATCACATTATGTCTTTTACTAATTGCCTCTATTGGAATGAAAATAAAATTACATGAAATCAAGATTATCCCAGAAAATTTAGGGCATATGGTAACCATATCTAGGGAACATCCACCTTGTTTTATTGGAATAAATTATTGTTAAAATGAACACACTGCTAGAAAGGCTGTTACCAGTCTGCAGGTCATAAAGATAAAAAGAGCTAAACCAACCTCTTAGTGCTGAATTGGCAAGTGAAAAGACGCATTCTGCACACAATAGGTATGCAGTGAATATATTTGACTGACAAGAACCCTGCTAGGATTAGCAGTGAGCTATTTAAACCCTGCTGGTTTTTTGTTGACTTTGCCAGCCTTGGCTGCAATATGAGGATTCTGTAACCATTAACAGGAGCCCCAAGCTACATCTCATCTTCCTCCACTTCAAACTTTCAAAAGCCTTATAGTCAGGTGCTGGGCCCTTACCAGTGGCTGATAGGTGCACAGGCTCAGAATGTAACAATTTTACACTGGATTGTTTATTGGGTATTAAATTTTCAGTGTCTCTGTGTCAACAAGCCTGTTACTATGGAATTTGTAAATATATTCATTAAACTGTAAAATGATAGTCTTGAATTGAAATTGACCTGCATTTAACCTATGCGTTTTAGGCATCTGGCATCTAAAAATCCTGCTGTACAACACAAATCAATGGAGACAAAACTAGTTAGCTGAAAAATAGCAATGAGAGGGGAACAAGTCTTTCAACTTCTGGATGAGACCAAAAGAAACAAAAATACAGAGCATCTTTGCAAACCAAAATTACAAAAGATTTTTTTTAAGTACTGAGAAATATATATTCCTGTCATTCATATATGTCATAAGTACATGCCATACACACTGAGTCACAAACATTCAAACTGACCTCAAGTGCTAATCAACAAAAAGTAGCAAGAGTTTACACTTCAAAAGACACAGGAGTCCAATTTAGGAGGAAAGCAAATATATTTGCAGAAATGGAGCAATGTGCTATGGGTTCCATAGAGTATCTGCAGAAAAATCAGTAACATGTACAATTCTTATATTTAATCTTCACTAATATATGATGACCATAGATGATCATATTCTTCAAATGACCAAATTTAACATTTCAGATCCCCACCTCCCTGTGAAAGAATTCAGAGACCTGTCTACCATAACCGTCTTTGGTCATTTCTCAGAATCTCCTCCCAACTCCCTGTGGAGCTTTTTCTTATAGGAGTAACTAATGTGTATTGCACATTTATTATATGCTAAGCACTGTGCTAGGTAATTTACATGTACTTTTTCATTTTTTCCTAACAAGGAAGGTGCTATTTTCAGTCATTTTACAAAAAAAAAGGCTCAAGTTCATAAGGTAATAAATGGCAGAGTCAAAATGATAGCTAAATTTTAACCCAGCCTGTCTGACTCTAAATTTCATATCACAGAATTAATAATTAATTATAAACTTTGGATTTCTTAAGAAAAATTTTAAATCCCCTCAATGGTTACAAGATCATATACCTCAACTATGAAAAATGGTTCTGAAATACAGTGAAAATTTTCTGATAAACCATGTAAGTTTAAAGGAAAAGGTAAAATGTAACAGACAATGTTTGCATCACTAGCTTTTAGAATTATCAATTTTAATTAGACAGAATCTGGCAGTTCAGATTCCAAGAGAACGCACTGAACTTGTATGTTGCCCATTTTAGTAATGATTCACTAGGCTTTATATCTGATTTATCAGAACTTATCGGAGCTGCATCCAGCATGTTTCTTTTTTCTTTGTCTACCAATTCCATTTGATGTTCTCATTTTGTTCTTTTCTTGAGGAAACACTAACGATTTTGGAAGACAGAGACTTTAATAGGACCCTCTGAATGAGTATTGTGGTATTATTTCAGATTCCTCCTGCACTGCTGTCTGTGGCGATCCCGTTTTTTTCTTTTCTCCTCTCTCATCTCTTCTTATTCCTTCCCTCCACTTTCTCCTATAAATTTCCCGTTCCATAATTCATTCTTCTGATGGCCCCAAAGACATTTTTCTATTTGTTCTTATGATTAGACCCATGGCCATGAAAGATCTAGGCTCCAAATTTTGATCCACTTGGAGATAAGAATATACGTGTGGGCGTTCGGTAATTTTAAGACATAATTTTTTTTTCACATTTCAGCACTCATGAGATCAGGTCCATGTCTAATACAATCAGTGGTGCCTTTAATTTTGTGAAATGCAATAATACAATGACTTCTGTGGAAGTGATAGGCTGTCCAGTGACTCAGGCATTCCTCGTCTTTTCCCTGAACACACCTCTTAAACACAAATATACAAACCCAATGTTTCTTAAAAATCCACAATTTTCCCTTTTTCTTTTCAGGCACTATACAAAACATACAAGATCTAAGCTCTGTGGTACAGAGGCTTTCTCCTTTTTCCTAATTCAATAATTTTTAGGAAATACACAAGAATTCTCTCTTAAAAGTCAGATTCCAAAATGTGCTGTTCATTTTTTCCAGGCATTTTTCAAATACGCTCGCCTCACTCTTTCTTCATCCTCTCCGTCTCCCTCTGCTATGTGACAGGGTGCTACATACCGCAAACTTAGGTTACTAGAGCAGGACTAGTGGGCTCTTACATCTGCATGTGCACTACATGTACTTATTTTATGATCACCTTTCCTCCATAGCCAAGGCTGTCAGTGGAAACATAACATTTTTGCAGCTTTCTACTGAGTGTCAGGTTTTGCACTTCGGAAATATTTGATAAGTGGAGATTAAGTGGCAGGAGCACATCTATGAGAAAAGCAGATTCACAGTATAACTTTAACTATCCTGTTAACTTTTTCATTTCCCTACAGAAGTTGTTTCTGTCCATATTTTTACTTCAGCTGGGCTGAGTGGGAGAAAGAACTCAAAGGGAGGTCGAAGCAGATGGTTGTCACAAACTGCATACGGCAATTGAGAATTAGTGTGCAAGCATATGCAACCTGGTACAGTATGAAGCGTTCCAGCATATGAGTGCCGAGATAAATCAAGCCTGGAGAAGATCGGGATGATAAAAAGATGAGCTCTTCTTTCTCTGTTACATATATATATTTAGGCTCTCTGAATTCATTAGGCTATGTTCTCTGTTTTCAGTAGGCAAGTTAGCACCTAAATTAAGCAGATTCCTGTAGATTCTGGTATCCTGCTTTTTTCTCTCGTCCAGTGTGCATTCTGAAAAGAAATATTTCTGAAGAAAGATATATATCTTTTTCATAGAAGGAGGACTAGAGATGAGGACATAAACTTGCCTGAAAAAATTTAACTATCATAATAATTATTAAGATATGACTTACATTCCCTCCCTGATTTGTTAACAACTCTGTACCAGTCACACCCAGTTCACACACAATTTATGTGCACCTTTTTTGACTACTTGTGACCCTGCTGGTGATCCATCTATTGAGAGCAATTCATTCACAAACTTAGGTGCAAGCATTTTTCTGGTAAGAATGAGCCTAAAGAGAGACATGCACCAATGGCAGTTAACGGCAAGCCATCCCACATTCACAGCCTGGGGTTTTGACAGTAGTCAGAAGGGGATGTATACATTTTCTTTTATTATTGTAAATAACTCATAATCATCCTCAGTAGTACTCTTAGGAATGCCAGGTAAAGAATGAAATGATGTTTTCCCCCCATTTTAAAAATGCAGAAACAGGGGAGCCCAATTGCTATCATCCCTCTTCTCAGAAGAGTAAAGGCCAATTCCGCAATCAGAGTTGGTTTCCAAGGGTCCTCCCGCAGCTCCACCCTGGCAGGCCTGGCTTTCCAAGGCTGCAGCCAAGGCCAGGACTTCTCCTCTCTGTTCCTACTGTCAGGCACACTTTTGCCTTCTCCCTAACTCACTCCCCAAGAAGTTTTAAAGAAGCCACAGTTGTTTCCAACAGGGCCCTTCCTATTTTTGCCTTTTTGTTTTGTTCACCTTCCTATCTATCCTTCTTTGTAAGATGCCAAAGAAAGCAAAAAGGGGGAAAGGGATAAGTATTGGCTTAAGAATAAATATTGAATTATATACTGGTAGACCAAAACACAAATCAACTCCGAACTACAGGAGTCCAACAACATGCACATAAATCATTTATAACGATAATCCAAGACGAGGTCCAAATCTCATTAAAGTATATGAATCCTTAATCTATTTTGGCAAAAAAGCACCAATACACATTTTTTCTTTTTATCATAAATTACAGTTCTGTGGCACTGTGCAAATATTACCAAGCTGTAAGACAGCTGTGCTCCATTAAAATGTGTAATGGTCGCTGATTTCTTACAGCACATGGTCATCAGGCTGAATCTACAGCCAGTAATTAGGAAGATGAAATGTTTAATTGTGCCTTAATTTTGATAAAATTTATCTGTCACACATCCCACAGCAGAGCATTATGCTCACAAATCAATGTCATCAAGCCGAGCAGGAACTCGAGCACCAGACTCTAGTCCCTGACAGATTCATTTGAATATGTAACTCCTCATGATAAGCAACAAGGCTAAGGAAGAAAGAGAAAACTTTCCCTATTGATGTGGTCCTGGTAAGGTAGATCCTGGTACTTCCTTACAGGAGAAGTAAAGTTCAAAGATAATTTCACTCTTAACAGTGTGACTATCTCTAGCTCTGGTCAAACAAAAACAACCATTTAGGATCTAATTATTTAATTTTAAAGTCTATTAATGTGGAGAGAAAAAAGCAGGTGGGAGGAGAAAAGTAAAAAGATAAAGAAGAGAATTTGGTAATGTCCTCTGTAGTCCTATATCCTAACATCCTTATTTAAAAATGGACCAGTCAGATGGGCAACTTTGAACTGGGTAATGGAATATTCATAGATTTATAGAACATTGGGATCTTAGAGACAAAACTCATCTTGTTTTATGCATCTGGAAACTGAAGACTGGAGGGATGGCCCAAGGACTTGAGCATCTTCAAAAATGTTCTCACTCTCTAGTTACAATTGGGATAACCTACATCTTACAGAAATTATATAATCCTTATAAGGAGTATTTACCAATCATAGTGTTGAATTAATTTTTTAACTGGCAAGAAATATTTTTAAGCACAGGGAAGTGTAAGTACAAATACCTGCCAATGCTGAAAATTAATTTATGTCATGTTTTCCCTACAAAATGAAGCAGTGATCATTCTTTCTCACCCACAATAACTATGGCTTGTTATCCAAAAGAACTTAACGAGCATATGTCGAAATGTACTTTACATTTTTATTTTGCATGGCTCCAGAAATAAAAATAATTGAGGATAGTCATAGCAAAGATGGTGAGGATGGGTAGACAGCAGGTGAGAAGAAGGAGAACAACTTGAAATTAAGATAAATTATCACAAAGGGCATGATATAGCCCTAAGTCCCTGAAAATGGTGTGTCCAAAAGGATGGTCAGTGTTCCCAGGACATCCAGTTAGAGTCAATGTGATTTTGAACATGTTCTAAATAGGCAAATATTTTGCTAATGGACATCAGTAAATTTTCTAAGGTAACCAATTGCTCTCAGCATGATTAATGGACCAGCTGAAGCCACAGAGAGTGCCAGCTTACTTTAAAGAAAAATAAGTCCTAAGATCAGAAATAGAAGAGTCTTCAAGAAGAGCCAAATGGCATTAAGTTATAGCCTGCTAACAAGACTCATTAAAACACTTCGCTAAACTTAGCCATGGAAATAAATCCGAGCTAAAGATATCATACTCCCCATCCCCTTTTGTACTATTTTCATGGGCAGATATTTTCAGGGATTGGATAAAAAGATGGTATTCTGGTAAGATAGTTGTTTTTATCTCATTGGCATACCACATAGGCTAAATAGAAGCTGAAATAAGTAGGAGGGTACAAATGGCATGAAGAGTAATACTAAATAAATGCCATTTGTGCATCTCTTTACAACAAACTGCTTTCATATCCATTGTCTTATTTGGAGTTTAGAGAAATTTTATTTGTTCCAAGATCATGTGATCACACAAGAAGGATTAAAACCAGGACTCTCCATCCTGGGGATTGGATCATTTGTGAGCCAATCTATTCACAATCAATTTGTGAGCCCTTGTCTATTCAGAGTTTTCCTCATCATGAAAACACCATTTCCCAGACTCCTTCAGAGTGAGGGCTCTCCATGTAATGTAGGTATGGTAGTCCCATTATCCACAGGGGATACATTCCAAGACCCCAATAAATGCCTGAAACTTTGGATAAGACCAAATCCTATGTATACCATGATTTTTTCCTGTTTGGTCTCACCATTTATCTTATCAACCTCAGCCTATGATTTTTTTCTTTTCATATTAAGTATATCTTTCACTTTTTCACTTAAAGGAAGCATTTTACATCTTTGGCATACTCAAATTGCCAGTACCATTGCCCTTGCAAACTGAGGACATTAATAAGATAAGAAATACTTGAATGCAAGCACTGTAATTCAACACAGTTCATTAGATAGCATAAACAGCATGGAAACACTGGAAAAAGGGAAAATTCATGTCCCAGGCAGGATGGAATGCAAAGACACAAGATTTCACTGCACTAATGGTATGTGATTTAAAACTTATGAGTGATTTATTTCTGGAATTTTCTATGTAATAGTTTTGGACCACAGCTGGCCATATTGAAACCATGGATAAGGGAGGACTACTATATGGCATTCAAACATTTATTTGAGACTTTCATTTAGATTGGAATTACATGAACAGAGAAAGACAGGGTGCAGACCATTCATTTGGGGTGCTCCTTATGGTGACAAAACAGCAGTATTTTGGAGCCAGCAGTCCTGGTGTCAACTTCCTGATTTACCAGCCAGCTAATTCAGCAGGTTTTTGTTCAAGACAGAAGCAGATTTCTGATTCTGCAGCCTCCTAACACTGGCAGGGGCAGCAGGCTGCCTTAGTGATACCACTAGGCTATGACTTGAGGGCATACTTCCCGTCTGCCTCAGTTAAGTAGAATGAATTCTACAGGCTCCAGGAAGAACCTCAATGAATATACTCAAATCATGTTCTTTGAACCACTTCTCACTATAAGGTGGAGAAAAATTATATATATATATATATATTTAAAAGACATAATTTCAGAATTTTGAAAGGCTTAATACTTTTGAAATGTTTTTATTACTTTATTATGATGTTGTAGAGATGCCAATAAATTAATTAGGCAGAAAGTCTAGATTCTAGCCCCAAGTATGAATATGTTGGGTTCCAGAGATGCATCTTATGCACAAAGAAACACATAGATTGAAAATAAAAGAATGGAAAATAGTACTCTATACAAGTAGAGCCTAAAACTATACAAACACATGGAGATTAAATAATATGCTTAATCTTTTTTGATATTTTTGAAAAATCAATGTCACAGAATAAAACAGGGAAGAAATTAAAAATTTCCAAAAATCAAATGACAATGTTAATACAACATACTAGAACATATGTCACAAAATGAAAGTCATTTTAAGTGAAAAGTTTACAGCTATCAATGCTTACATTAGAAAAAGAGAGTGATCCCAGATAAATAACCTAATGATTCATCATAAATTCCTAGAAAAACAAGAGCAATCCAGAAAAAAGGAGCAATCAAATGCAAAATATGTAGAAGGAAAGGAATTATAAAGATTGGAGTGGAAATCAATAAAATTGAGACCAAAAAAATGAAGGCTCAATTAAAGTGTTGGTTCTTGGAAAGGATGAATAAGATTGATAAACCCTTAGTCAAACTTACCGAAAGAAGAAATGAAATATCCCATATTAAGGCAATTTTAAATGAAAAAATATAAAACCACCATGGACACTGCTGAAATCCAGAGGATTATAACAAACTGTTTCAAACATTTATTCTCCAATAAATTGAAGAATCTAGAAAAAATGGATAAATTCCTAGAAACATATGAATTACCAAAATTGAACAAGAAGATATAAAAATCTTGAACAGATCAAAACAGACAATAAAAATAAGACAATAATAAAATCTCTACCAATTAAGATAAGCCCAGGACCTGATAGATTCACTGCTAAGTTTTATCAGAACTTCAGAGAACTAACGCCAAGCATCATTAAACTCCTTAAAATTGGGAGTGAAGGAAAGAATACTTCCAAACTCATTTATTGAGGCCATTCCAAAACCAGAAAAAGACAACAAAATGAGAAGCTAAAAGTAACTATTTTTAATGAAAATAGATGCAAAAATCCTCAACAAGATACTTCAGAACAGAATGCAGCAAATCATTAAAAAGATCATACATTATGATCAAGTTGATTTCATCCAGGTATGCAAAGATGGTTCAAAACATGTAAATCAGCAAATGTAATAACCACATAAACAGAAGGATAAAAATCAGAAGATCCTCTCAATAGATGGAGAAAAGCCTTTGGAAAAATTCCAACATTCATGGACAATTAAAAACCCTGATGAAAATTGGCATGGAAGGACCTTTCATCAAAATTATATAAGCCTTTTATGACAAACCCACAACATCATACTAAATGGGCAAAACTGAAAGTATCTCCTCTAAAATCAAGAACAAGACAAAAGCATTCACTCTCACCAGTCCTATTCAATATAGTACTCAAAAATTTAGCCAGAGAAATCAGGCAAGGGAAAAAACAAGAGGGATGCACACATGAAAGGAAGAAGACAAGTTATCTTTATTTGTAGATAATATGATTCTTTATGTAGAATATCCAAAAGAAAAAACACTACCAAAAGACTTTTAGTGTTATGAAACAAATCCAAAGTAGCAGCATACAAAAACTACACAAAAGTCAATAGCATTCCTGTACACCAATAATGAACCTGCTGAGAAAGGACACAGGAAAATAGTCCCATTTGTGATAGCTTCAAAGAAATTAAATAACTAATAATTAACCTAACCAAGGAAGTCTAAAACTTTTACAATAAAAACTATAGTACTCTGAAGAATTAACCTACCAAGAAAGAAATCCGTTCATATTAATTTTAAAAAATATTAAATATCTAGAAATTAACCAAGAAAGTGAAAGACCTCTATAATGAAAGATACAGTACTCTGCAGACAAGATTGAAGAAATTAGAAATGGAAAGATGTCCCCTGTTCTTAGATCGGCTGTGCCAATATTGTCAATATGGTTATAATACCAAACTATGATATGTAGATTTAATTCAATTCCAATCAAAACACCAACAACATTCTCCATGGAACTAAAAAAAAATTTCCTAAAATTTATATCTCACTAGCACAGACTAAGAGTAACCAAAGCAATCCTGAACAAGAAGAGCAAAGTGAGAAACACTAAAATCCCACGTTTCAGGTTATACTATAAAACTACAGTAATAAAATACAATGATTCCGGCAGAAAAATGGACATGTAGACAAATGGAATAGAACGGAAGACACAGAAACAGCCACGTCCACCTATCTAAAGCTATCTAAACCAAATCCTGGATAAAAGGTAGCCTCTCTAACAAACAGTCCTGGGAAAGCTGGTTATCTACATGCAAAAGGATGAATCTAGATCTGTATCTCTTATCCTGTGCTAAAATCAAATCAAACTGGATCAAAGACCTAGATATAGAAACAGAGCAAGTGAATCTGCTGGAAGATAAAACAGATTGAACTCTTGAAGACATAGGTATAGGCAAGGACTTTTTGCACACCAATTGCACAATACATAATACCACGAATCAGTAAAAGGAATTATATCAAATGTAAATGCTTCTGCACAGCAAACAACCAATGAAATGAAAAGACAACGTACAGAATGAGAAAAAAACTTGCCAATAACTCCTCAGATAGAGGACTAATATCTAGTCTATATAAAGAACTTAAAAAATATACCGCTCAAAACAGAAGACACTTCAAAAAATGATCAGTTGAAATGAATGAACACTTCTCAAAAGTTCAAATGACTGATAAGTTCATAAAAAAACATTCATTAATTTTGACCATTAGATTAATGCAAACGCAAACAATACTGAGATGCCACCTTACTCCAGTAAGAATGGCTATCATCAAGGACTTAATAAAGAGCAAATGATGAGGATATGAAGGAAAAGAAACCCTATATGGTTGATAGGAATGTAAACCAGTTCAACCACTTTTGAAGTCTGTGTGGAAATTCCTCAGAAAACTTAAAATACACATTCCATTTGATGCATTTATACCTTTCCTGGGTTTCTTTTCTAAAGAGTTAAAGTAATCATATACCAGTAATGCAGTTATCCATGTTTGTAGCAGCACAATGCACAATAGCTAATATATGGAAGCAGTCTGTATGTCCCAAAACAGATGAATGGATAAAGAAATATGTTATATATACACAATGGAGTATTATTCAGCCATGAAGAAAGATAAATTTGAGTCTTTTGTAGGAAAATGTATGGATCTTAAGACCTAATACAAATGAAATAAATAATACACAGGTTAAATATTGCATGGTTTCTCTTTTTGAGAAATCCAAAATATAAATAAAGAGCAAAATAAAGGGAAAATGGTAGGAAACTGAGAGGTTTTGGAGATGGGGAAGAGGCACAGACAAAGAGTGGAGGAAAGAGGTGGGGGGCAGGATTAAAAATGATCATGATGTGATATGTATATGTACCAATTCCCCAAAACAAATGTAATTATTTTGTATCACAACACATATTAATAAGAATATATATTACATATTATTTCAATAAAATAACTATAAGTAAGTAAAAGATAAAAAGATCACTGCCACCATCACAAAAAACATGAAAATTTTGTGATGATCATTGATTTTTACATGAAGGAAGTGATATTGAGCTTGCACCTTTAATCCTAGCACTCTGGGAGGCTGAGGCAGGAGGATAGTAAGTGAAAGCCCAGCCTTGGCAATTAAGTGAGAACCTGTCTCAAAAAAAGGAAGGAAGGAGTGCAGTGGTTTCTGAGCTAAATTCTGAAGACTAAGTGCCCTCAGTAAAAGGGAGAGTTAAAAGAGCTCTTAGGAGAACGGGAGCCAGGGAACAGGTATGAGTGGACAGTTCAGGGGGTCCGGTGTACTCAAACAATGGATTAGTTTAACCAGAATGTGACACTGAATAAATACACATCTTCTATTTTTAATAGTTCTGGAAATAAAAAAGCTAAAAAGCTAGCAGAAGAGGAAAAGTATCAGAACAAAAGAAAATAATATCAACCTCAGCTGCTGTTTTTTTGGAGAGTGAAGAATATACTGACCAAGCTAACTCCATCTCTGACGCTTTCACTTTTCAGTCTTCTACAATACCACCACCAAGAACAGATCAGGACATTTTGGAGGTAAAAATTTGATAAAAATTTGTGTTTTGTGTGAAAGCACAAGTCAGCATATATTAATTGAATTTGTTTAATTCTTTAAAACACAAACTGAGGAGCATTATAGAAATACATATATGTATTTTAATATATATACTAAAACTTTTCTATTAGACAAGCATCACCATTCATCACAAATTAAATTAATAGAGAAGGGTGTGGTAGCCTAGACAATGACCACACAAAGATATTTAGGTCCAAATTCATGGCACCTGTGAACATTAGGATCTGGAGATAGTAAAGATTACCCTGGGTTATCTGGGGGTGCTGTAAATGTAATAACAAAATTCCTTGCAAGAGAAGGCAAAGGGAGATTTGGCTACAGAAGAAGGCAATGCAGCAGCATAAGCAAGATGCTGTTTTAAAGGTAGAGGAAGGAAGCCATGAGCCAAAGAATGTAGGCAGCTGGAAGAGACAAGGAACAGATTCTACCCTGGAGAGGTCAGAAGGAACCAGCCCTGCTGATACCATGACTTTGAAGCACAGAGAATCTGATTTGAGACTTCTGATCTTCAGAACTATAAGACAGTAAATTTGTGTTGTTTTAAACCACAAAGTTTGTGAAAATTTGTTGTGATTGCAACAGGAAACTAATATAAAAAGCAAAAGAATAATTGTATAAAATTTCCAAACAAGACAACAGATATTCATGTATTATAGGAAAATCTTTGGATATAGGCCAGCATTCTTAATGTATTTGCCACAATTAATATTTTAACCATATTCTGCAATTTTTTTTATTAAAATTAATTAACAAAATGTTAAAGTTTGTGGAAAAGCATACCACTTTTTATTAAAATTAATTAACAAAATGTTAAAGTTTGTGGAAAAGCATACCACTTTTTATTAAAATTAATTAACAAAATGTTAAAGTTTGTGGAAAAGCATACCACATCTTGTATAAGCTCCAAAGAGAAGACAGAGAAGCAGGAATGGGAAAATTAAAGTTTAATACTATAATTTATTCAACAAGCTTGTCTCACTCACTAAATCTGTTGAGAAATTACAATAAAAGCTAGCAATGAGGTATCATTTAAATATTTATAATTGTTTGCCTTGTAAGAAGATTCCTTTTAAATCAATTTATTCATTAAACACTCATTGAGTCTTTAGAGATAAAGCAATGATATAAACACAGTATTGAGCTTCCTTAAGGAGTTTACAGTCTAGAAAATTAGATGTAAAAAAAAGCAATAAATCTCAACAAAGTCATGAATGTTACGTAGATATATATATATATATATGTATATATATATATATAATGCAAATGGAGATTAGAATAGTGGCATATTTATATATACTCAGATTTTCAAATGCTTAATTCCACCTTGTTTGTGTTTGTTTTTTGTTTTGAGACATGTTCTCGCTTTGCAGTTCCCACTGGCCTTGAACTCACAGCCTGGCCTGGAAATCACAGCGATCCTCCTGCCTCAGCCTCTCTACTGCAGGGATTACAGATGTGCACCACCACACCCTGCTCACAATGGAGAATTTTGATGCTAGAAAATTGAGCCATCCCAAATATCTTTTTTAAATAAAATAGTTGTGATGAAGCTACATTAGTGTCATCTCATCTTGGCTGATAAGCAAGGTATATTGGAAAATGGCACATATATGACAAAGAGGTATCTTGCTATTATTTATGTGTACTCTAAGAAAAAAGGACACAAATATATTGGAGAAAAATTTTTTTTAAATCTCCAGAGTTCTGACTATGTCTTGAGATTGGAAATTTGAGGCGTTCTTAACTGGCATTAAGAATAGTGGAAATGTGTGGTTTGTGGTTCACCTGACAGGAAGATCAGTGAATACTGGTGTTTTTGATACAGCCCGGACAGAGACACTGCCAGTTCGAACAAGCCCACCTGCCATCTTAGAGAAACGTAGGTCTCATTTTACTTAGGCCACAGAGGACGTGTCAGCAGACCACAAGTGGTCCCCCGAGGATATGTCAGTAGACCACAGAGGACATGCTCAGCAGGTTATGAGCGGTGCCCTGAGGACATGTTAACAGGTAACAGATGGCATACAGGACACAATCATCCTGCTCTTTCCCTGACCCACCCCCTCAAAGGCCTCCCAAAAAATACTGTAAAAAAGCCTCTAAGCCCTTAAGAGACACCTTCTCTGTTCTGCTCCTACAGAGGGCTCCCTCAGCTTTAGCAATAAACCTGCTTGGACTGTTGAGTTCACATTCCCCTCCCTCTTTTCCTCTCAGTTTTCCCTGCCAGCACAATCAAGGAAAGACAGTATTATCTTGTAGAAAAGTTCTAAAAGAGATATTCTATAAATATGACAAAGGCACAGAATTTACCAATCTACCCTGGGTAGTAAAAGAAACAGTCCTAGAGTGCAGATAAACATCTAACGTCCACCAGATTTTGCCAACATTGTTGCACGTATTTGGAAATAATATATCATATAATAAAAAGAAGAGTTTTGAGCATCCGGAACTGATCACATAGAGTTGGGGGAAACAGACTTGACAAACACATAAAGGTAGAAAAGATGAGTGAAAGAGTAACTTGAAGGAAAATTTTAAAAGATTCACTTTTTTTTTTTTTTTTTTGTGGGTACCGGGGGTCGACCTCAGGACTTCGAGCGCCAGCAGGCGCCCGTGCCGCTGAGCGATATCACTGGCCCCTTTTTCGTATGTGGGTTCCGGGAGTCGAACTCAGGCCCTCGCGCTTGCCAGGCAGGCGCTTACGCCGAAAAGATTCACTTTTAAAGGTGAATCCTTTAAAAAGGATTACCTCCTCCTCTGATGACAGTGCATTCTTGGTTGTATGTAGGTATTATGGTTTGTATATGAAATGTGTCATAAAGCCTTATTTATTGAATGCTGGTTCTCAATGCAGACATATTCAGAAGTATGGCTTTTGGGAATTGATTGGATCATGTGGACTCTGACCTCAGCAATGGATTAATCCACTAATGGGTTCATAATTTGATGGGATATTGGGAGACAATGAAAACTTGAGAGGTGGGACCTAGTTGAAGAGAGTAGGTCCTTGGGGCATGCTCTTGGGAACTACATCTTGTCCCCAGCTTTTTCTCTCTCTCCCTCTCTCTCTTTAATCTCTCTCTCTCCCTCTCTCTCTCTCTCTTTCTCTCTCCCTCTCTATTCTCCTCTCTCTCTCTCCTTCTCTCCCTCCCATCTACCATGAAGTGAGCCACTTTGCTCCATCACATCCTGCCTGTGATGATATTCTGCCTCACCATGGACCCAGAAGCAGTGGAACCAAGTAGCTGTGGACTGAAGCTTCTGAAATTGTGAGCCAAAATATATCTTTCCTTTTTAAAATCATTTTCTTGTGACTTTTGTCACAATGACAGAAAGCTGACTAACATAACAGGATAGTTGCATCATGTTGGTTAGAATTATGACACCATCACAGTATTTGGAAGTCAAGTATAGTGTAAGGAGATGTCTATGGGTATCCAGTTAATAAGGAGTGAACTTCTAATGGTTAATTTCATGTGTCAACTTGACTGGGTTAAGGAATACCCAGATATCTGGTAAAATGTTATTTCAGGGTATGGCTATGGCCGTGATTCTATAAGAGATTGGAAGATGAGTCAGTAGACTGAATAAAGCAGATCCATTTTTATCATCACCAGATCTATTGAGGATTCAAATAGAACAAAAAACCGAAAAGGCAATTCATCAGTCTTTCTCTTCTTGAGCTGGGATACACATCTTTTCCTGCCCTAGGACACTGGAGTTCCTGGTTCTCAAACTTTCGGGCTCCAAGGCTTATGCCAACGTATCTTCTCTCTCAGTCTCAATTTTCAGTCCTTTAGATTTGGACTGAATTACTGAGTGTCCTGGCTACCCAGTAAAAAGTGGTTTTGTTTCTCCACAGAACATGACTAATACAACATTCCTGCTTACATCTTATATTTTGCCTAATTAGATCCATTTTGGATTTATGGGCTATAGAAGTGTAAGATTATAAATTTGTGTTGTCTTAAGTCACCAAGTTTGTGGTAATCTGTTATAACAGTCATAGAAAACTAATACATTTGGAGTATCTTATTATTATTGATTTACCCTTTAATCCCGTTGTCAAGAATATACTATGTATGATTTCAATACTTTACCAAGTATGTGCACTTGCTTTTTATATAGTTTGTTTTGACCAATATACCATGTGGCATATGGTTTATTTTGGGGAACATTCTATATGCACTGAAAAAAATGTGCTGCATTTACAAAATGTCGTGTTCTATAAATGCCTATTAGATCAAGATAGAAGACAGTGTTGTTTAGATCTTATTTTCCTCCACTGATTTCTAACTAGTTGTTCTAACAATCACTGAGAGAGGTATTAAAATATCCTCTACATTTTAATTCTGTCCATTTTTGCTTCATTTATTTTGAGGCTAAGTTATTAGACACATACACATTTACAATTGTATGACTTCCTGATGAATGGTATCGTTTATCATTATGAAATATCTCTAGTAGTATTTTTAGTCTTAAAGTCTGTTTTATCAGATAATAAAAGGAGCTACTTCAGCCTTATGCTACCTGTGTGCATGGCACATCTTTTTCATTTACTTTATCATTTACTTTCAATCTATCTATTTAAAATGTGTCTAAGGCCAATTTTAATAGGTTCTTACTTTTAATCCACTCTGTCAAACTCACTCTCTTAATAGGGATATATAGACTTTTTTTTTTTTTTTATGGGTACCGGGGGGTCGACCTCAGGACCTCGCGCGCCAGCAGGCGCCCTTGCTGCTGAGTGATATCACCGGCCCTTTTTTCGTATGTGGGTTCCAGGAGTTGAACTCGGGCCCTCGCGTTTGCCGGGCAGACATTTAAGCTGCTGAGCCGTCTCACCTGCCCGAGGCTATTAACAGTCAATGTAATTGCTAATATGGTTGGACTTAATTCCATCATTTTACTACTAATGTTCTTTTTTGGTCTCTGCTTTATGTTCCTCTGTTCTCTTTTTTCTACCATCTTTTGGATAATTTTAATGCATTTTAGCATCTCATTTAAATTTACTCACGTTTAGGTTTTACTACATCTCCTGTATTTTCTTTCAGTGGTTACCATAGGGTTTATACTTTACATGTTTAATCTTTGATATTCTACTTAGAGTGAATGTATAACACTTCACATAAAATGCAAAAACTTTGGAACTACGTAGATCACTTCATCCCACCCATATCCCAAAGTCAAAAAAATCCTAGTTAGGTTTAGATCATAACTTCTGCCTTACCTTTTGTAAGACCTGGTTCAAGTTTCACATCAATTCTCTTAGCATTTCTACATCAGTTTGAGTCAACTCATGCATGCACTATTCAGGCACTAATCTGTGGCTTCTGTGGATGGCTCGAATCTCAACTCTGTTTAGCCAGTGTTTGCCTCACTGTGTTGGCTGAGCGTCACTAAGGGTTTAGGATGTGACTTTGTGTCTTCATATCCAATTTGGGAATCCCGTTCTTCAGCTTTCTTCTTTCCTATGTACTCTCCTGACTGGTTCTTCTGGCCAGAAGAATGAGCTAATCCTGGAGCTTTAGCAGCCTATCCTGTGTGATACTAGTCCAGACCTAGGGCACATCCTTGGCAAGATGCTGCTAAAGAAAAAAATTCGCTCCTTTGTGGTTGCTTCTGTAAGCTTGACGCCCATTCACAATCCTCCTGCTGTCGTTTACTTCTCAGATTCCGAAAGTTGGTTGGTGTTTTATTTTGTTCTGAGTTTTAGTTGTAATCAGCTAGGGGAGTGGGCTGGGGATGACTTAGGCCACCATAGTGGAGGCAGAACCAAGAATTATTTTAAAGTTTTAAAATAACACTTAATAGTATCAAGGAAAGTGTATTCCTTGCTTAAATCATTACAGAAAAAACAACAATAAATACATAATTGGCACAGCAAAGGATGAAAATTTTGAAATGTATTCAAAAGAGATAAATGCAATGACTGAACTTAGATCAACTGGAGAACTATAAAATCAATGGAAATACTGATCTAAAAATAAATGATTGGAAAAAGATACTCCATGAAAGATGAACAATAACATCAGGAGCAGCAATTTTAATGTACATAGGTAGGATTTATTTTAGCAGCTTTATTGAAATACAAATCATACTTCCCACGATTCACTCATTTAAAGTATACAAGCCAATGATTTTTTGTTTGTTTGCAGATATGCTCAACCATCATCACAGTCCATTTTTAGATGGATTTTACTACCTCAAAAGAAACCTCATACCCTGTAGCTATCAGTATCCCCTAAACCTCCAGCCTCCTAGTCCAGCCTTAAGCAACCATTATCTGTTTTCTTTTCCTCTAGATTTCCATGTTTGGTACATTCAATATGAATGAAACCATATAATATGTGAGCTTTTGTGACTGGCTTTTTTCACTAAGTACATTGTATTCGAGGCCCACCCGTATGGTCACATATAACAGTACTTATTCCTTTTTTTAGACCAAATAATATTTTCTTATATTTACCTACCACTTGTAGTTCTTTTAGACATATGATTGGACAGATATTTGGGTTGTTTTCATTATTTCAGGGAAAGAAAATTTGAAACCATGCTGACATACCACTTAACACATACTAGGATTCATTTCATTATTATAGCTAATGCTACTATAAACATTAGTGTATACATCTTTATGTAAATGCTTTTATTTTTCTTGTAGATATATTTCTATGGTTTGGATATGGCTTGAGTGTGCCCCCAAAATGTTCCTGTGCTGGAGGTTTGGTCTTCAGCAAAGTAATTAGGCCATGGAATCTCTGCTTCCATGTACAAATTAGTACTGATCTCATGGAGTGTCCTAGGTCATACAGGTGTGAGTTCCTACAAGATGGATTGTTATAAAAAAGTGAACCTAGCCTTTGCCTGGTTGCTTGCTTCCTATCTCACCATGTGACCTCTCTTTTGCACACACTTTTAGCACTGTGATGACATCTGCCATGAATCCTGCACCAGAGTCAAGCAGATGTCAGCACTATGCTCTTGAATTTCGATAGCTATGAGCTAAATAAACCTCTTTTGTAAAGTACTTTCCCTGAGGATTTTGTCATATCAGCAAAAAACAGGCTAAGACATATACCAACCTGGGGTTAGCCTTGCTAGGTAATGTGGTAGCTCTATGTTTAATTATTTGAAGAACTGTCAACTGCACTCCAAACTAGCTGCACCATCTTACATTCCCGCTAGCAGTGTATGAGGGGTCCGATATTCCACAGCCTTTCCAACACTTATTATCTGACTTTTTGATTATAGCCATCCTAGTATGTATGAAGTGGTATCTCATCATGGTATAAACTTTTCTTTCCCTGATAACTAATAATTCTAACTATTTTTTTCATATGCTTACTGACCATTTATATATCTTCTTTGTACCATGTCTATTCAGATCCACTGTCAATTTTTAAGTTAGGTTGTCTTTTTACTACTGAGTTGTAAGAGATCTTTGTATATTTTGGATTCAAATTCTTTATCACATGTATGATGTTCAAATTTTGTCTCCTGTTCTATGGGTTGTCATTTCACATTCTTGTGTCCTTTGAAGTGAAATTTTTAAAACTTTTTCATGAAGTCTATCTATCTATTTCTATCTCTATCTCTCTCTATCTCTATCTATCTCTATCTTCTTTTGTTATTCACACTCTTGATGTCCTACCTAAGAATCTTTTGATAAATATGAAGTCATGAAGACTTACCCCTATGTTTTCATCTAAGAATTTGATAATTTTAGTTCTTACATTTAGGTCTTTGTTTGCTTCAATTAATTATTATGTTGCAGAATCAATGTAACTAAAGTATGACATGAGTTGAAGAATCCATCAAAAGTATTTTAAATACTTTTTAAAAAAGACATTTTTTAAATAAAGACATATCAGTGTTGAGAAATTTTTAGTCACCTTCTATAGCAACTAAATGCATTTTAAAAGGTTAAAACTGCTCAGATAAATTTCCAGAAATTTAATCCTATAGAAAAAATTAGCATATAAATATTACTGTGTATGTTTTATAAGGGTCTAATATCCAAAAATATATAAGGAGCTCAAATAACTCAAGAGTAAAGATGAAATAGTCTGATTAAGAAATGGACAGATAATCTGAATAGGTATTTCTCAAAAGGAAAACACAAACAACCAACACTTATGTGAAAACAATCACTACTAATCAGGTAATTGAAAATTAAAATGACAATAAGATATCACTTACAGCTGGTGGAATAGCTATTATCAAAAAGATGAAAGTGTTACAGAAGATGTGGAGAAAAGAGAACCTTTGCACCTGTTGGTGGGAATGTAAATGCATAGCCATTATGGACAACAGTATGGAGGCTCCTGAAAAAACTAAAAATAGAATAAAATTAAAACTACCACATGACCCAGCATTCCCACTACTAGGTAAATATCCAAAAGCAATTAAATTAGTATTTGGAAAAAATACCTGCACTTCATATTCATTTCAGCAATATTCACAATAGCCATGATATGGATTCAACCCAAATATCCATTAATGAATGAATGCATAAAGAAAATGGGATATATTTATACAATGAAACAGTCCTCAGCCTTTTTTAAAAAAGAAAAATCTGTCATTTGTGACAACATGGATGAACGCAGAGTATATTATGTGAAGTAAAATAAACCAGGCACAGAAAGACAAATAACACAGATCTTACTTATTTGTGGAATCTAAAAAGCTAAACATCTAGAGCCAGAGAGTGGAACAGTGGTTACTAAGTGGTGAAGTAAAGGTGCTGGTTTGAGGAGGTGTTGATCCAAAGATTTAAAAAAAAATTAAGTTAGACAGGAAAAAATGTTTCAGATCTATTTACAGCATAGGACTATAGTAAAAGATGTATTATATTCTTGAGAATTGCTAAAACAGTAGGTTTTAAGTCTTCACACCATAAAACTTGATAAGTATGTAATACATTTGTTAATTATCTCAATTTATTCATTCAATAGTATGTTTATATATTTCAAAACTTGTACATCGTAGATATGTGCAAGTTTTCTTTATAAATTTTAAAAATAATTTTTAAAAATGAAAATATTACTCCATGCCATCAAGGGAATTAATTAGAGAATATGAAAAATATTTATATATAACAAGCAAAATTAACATAAATACCAAATTTTACTTAGGGAAAAATAACTTTCCCATATTAATTGTATAGAAAATATATATGAATATTCATTTCTGATTTAAATTACAAAAATAAAATTCTTTTTTTTTTTTTTTGGTGCGTACTGGGGGTCGACCTCAGGACCTCACGCACTAGCAGGCGCCTGTGCCGCTGAGCGATATCACCAGCCCTTTTTGCGTATGTGGGTTCCGGGAGTCGAACTCAGGACCTCACACTTGCCAGGCAGGCGCTTATGCCGCTGAGCCATCTCACCGGCCCAAAAATAAAATTCTAAAAGAGTTATTATAACATACTTTTTGAAATAATTTAAGAAATTAACACTAAAATTATTCAATATCTTTGAAAAATTTAACCCTCTCTTTAATAAAATCATATAGAAAGGAAACTGAGAAATTACAAAATTAGAAAGCTAGACATTAAAGCCGATCATATGTGGCAAAAACTGCCCACACAGCTAAATTCTTGCCTTTCAATCATTTTACTGGCCATACATAAGGAAGTGCATTCAAATTCAACTAATGATTTTAACAAACAGCAATAATCATTTTTTAAAATGACAAAACTGATTATAAAATAAATTAATTACAAAACAATTATTAACCATTTAATATTCAGAACCATTTAATAAATTGTGTGTACATGGAAGACAAGAGAAAAAGAAGACAACACTGATTCTGATATGCCCTGCATGAGGTGTGAGTCTCTCCCTCCGAGACTCGTAGTTCAGCAGCCATTACTCATGGGAATGCCTCGTACTCTTTCACAGTGCTTTATTGGGAATAAAAGAAAAGAAGAGGAAAGAACCTTTAGAAGCACCAATCTAGATCCGCTACCTCTTTCCATGCTACAGTTCTTACCTCTCCTAGGTGTGAGTTCATGTAAGTTTTGCTGCAATACAAATGGTGGCAGTTAGACTTTTACTCCAATACCTCCAAACCTCAAACCATGTTCAATATACTAATAAAGGACCCCATAGGTCTGTGCTCTTGAAACTTTAAAACTGTGCACCATCTCAAATCCATTTCCCTTGCTTCTGTTCAAGTGAACGGATATTTGCATCACTACTATATGATAGGCTTAGTGATCAAATTCTGAGAGACAAAATGATCAAACACTGCCTGTCCACAAAAAATTTATAATCTAACAGAAGCAAGAAACAGGAAAGTAGCTATCAAGCAAGTCTGAATACTATTCTAAAAGCAAAAGCTCACATCTAGAGATCTGGGAAGGATTTGGAAAGATAGTGGCATCTGCCATGGCCCTGACCCAATAAATAAGATCAGGGCGAAGATATGGAAAGGTAAGTTTTCCAAGAGACAGACCTCTGAGCAGAAACAGAGTCAAGGAAGTTTGAATCAGCTTTGAAAGTTAAAGCGATTATTCTTTTTATTGATCAAATTAAATCATGGAGATTATTACATATGAAAATCCCAAAGCAGCCTTTGAAGAAGGTTTAATTTAGTCATTTTGAAATAAGTTCTATCCTGGGCTCCAAACTGAATATACTTCTTAACTCTATCCTGAAATGGAGCCGTACAAATTCTGTCTGGGGTATATTAGAGAAAGAAATGAAGAACTATGTAGGTTAAAATTAACAAATGCTGATCTCCATTCTTCCATTGAAGTAACACTCACAACTTCAAATAATGTGTTCCCCAAGTACATCAGATCATGGTAACGAAGACCTAACAATTTTTCTGGCACAGAACGTAGAACATGAACACCTCTCAGAATCCAAAAATTCCAAACAGGGACTTGGAGCTGGGGTTAATGAGGACATCAGATGAAAAGAGATACGCAGACTTGGGCAGAAAATTTGTTGTCACATTTTCTACACTTCAATTGCTAATAAAACTTTGTAATGATGGCAGAAGTCTTTTCTGGAAACACTTAGGATATTGGTAATGACCCTTTCTGGGGAGATAAATCCAGTATGTAGCCTTGCTTAAGTAAGAGAAATTCTTATTACCTCATTTTTCTACTAGTAAGTGTGTCTTCGGAGGGTCCTTTAAATGTTATTGATATGGTGAGTGATAAAAGAAGACTGTTATTGCCTGAAAACACTGAATAACTTACCTTCATTAAAGCACATCCACTTCATCGGCCTGCATGAAAGGTAGAATCAAGTTCTAGGAGAGTCTCCTTAAATTACAAAAAAGAAAAATCGTCCCTGATTTTTTAAAATTCGGAATAATTAATCAAAGTTAGCTATCTTCTTTTGTGTAGTTATAATACCAGCTTCATAAACAAATTTAATGTAATACAGATCTACTCTATCCTTTTAGTTGACTTTGAAGGATAGTCTACCTTGATTTAGAACTTACTCATCATTTTCTTAAATTCTAGTGTATGTACGTAGTATTCTGGATATCAGGGTGTCAGTTGGGACTATATCAAACTTTTCTCTGATGTAGAATTTTCATTCCAGCTGTAACAGTTTTTTTTCTTCCTAAATTTTAAACTCCCACATTTTTCCATCTTCTGCTCACTGGAATTAACACAAAGCCTTGGATGTAGGTGTTTGCTAAATATTTACTAAGGAGAATTTCAACTCTCATCTCCCATGTTGTATTATAGTTAATAGGGTCCTGGTATTTCTCCTAAATTAGTGACTGAGAAAAGACATGTGTCAGAGAAGATCTATTCTTCTGGGAAACACAGCCAGACTCTATTTCTCAGCTCCCTTGCCGTTGTGAGCATATAACTAGGTTCCAGTCAATAGCATGTAAGTAGAGGTGACTCTACTGCAAAGGTGTCACTTCCAAGCTTGGTCATAAAATCCTCTCATAAGAGGTCCTCTATGCTGCTGGACATGGTCACCCACAGAGTTATCAGAAGCCAGCAGAGCCCTTCTCAGACAAAGTCACAAATGACTCTGTGGAATCATTTACTTACTCTGCGTTCCTTTACTTACCTGGAACTGCCTCAGGCTGTTTATAGAAATGAAAAATAAATTTCCAATATTTCTATACCATTAATTATTTTTGCTCTATTTATCACAGCAGCAAATGTATCCAAATTAATAAATACCTTAATACTTTGTGCATAGACAATTTAAGGATGCTGAGTGATAGAACTGAATTTTAGAAATAGAAGTCTTCCACCTTTTGGGTCATGCACAACCTCTAGACAACCGCGTTGGCTAGAAAGCACCAAAAATCAAGATATTACAGATTTTACCCTCAGTTAGATGTTTTATAGCCAAGTAAGTGATAGGAAAGTGAATGATCATTTATATCATTCATGTTTTTATCTCTTTTCAGGAATTCAAAGTCAGGAAAAAGCTTAACCTTCCTTAACAATTATAGGCTCACTGTTGAGATTAAAGTTTGTCTATACCAGGATAGATGTCAAAAGTTATCAACAAACCGGTTTCATTTCTCTTTTGTACCTTCCTTTCTTCATCTTCTACTACTCTACCTGAAAAGACTGGGAGGATATATTTTAAAGTCTCTTTCACTTCATATCCAAAATACAAATAAATACATTTTAATGGAAATAAAGATAAAAACGACATTAATACACATATACACTTGAAGCTCTATATTAGCTCACCAATCTTTTTCAATAGATGAAAACATTCTTTTCAGAGAAGAGAGTACACTGTATTTTTTCTGTATCATTTTGTGATTTCAGAGTAAGTGGATATGGTTTAACTAGAGTACTTGGACCAGAAAATAAATGACTCCTGCTCATCCTGTAGGTGCCAACTACATTCAAGCATGAGGGGTTGCTGGCCTGCAGTGCCAACATACAGCACCTTCGCAGGGAGGCCAAGGCCCCCACGCTCCAGCAAGACCAGACGGCGCTCCGATGAGGCGGGCTGCTTCTGGCAGGTGGTGACACAGGAGGTAGTAAGTGAAAGCAGCTCAGCATAAATAGTTCCAGTGAAATACAAGAATAATATTCTGGCATCCCCAACTCATTTCTCTCATTCATGCCTCACAATAAACACATATTCTGATGGGCAAATGCCTAAACTACCCCCAAAGAAATGAAGACTCATCTCCAACCTGTAATAGAAACTCTCACTGATCTGGAAACCTTTTTCTCTCAAGCAAAGTTTGAACAGATATGATTCTTTCCTCACTGACCTTGGAAATCTGTCCCAGGCTGTTGGCCAGTCTGGTCATCTTTTCTTGACCAGCTGCTGTCTTCCTATCAAGGGGGATTTGGAGCATTTCGTGGGTCAGAAGAAGGTAATGTGTTCTGGGTCATTTCTAATCCTTGGAAAGCTCAGGTGTACAAGACTGAATGAGCCAACAAAAGAGAAAGAGAGAGGAAGACACAGACAAAAAGACAGTATCTAACCAGGGAAAAAGTGAATTAAGATCCTAACACATTTGTAGACAGTAACAAATCAAAGGTGTACTATCTCTCTAAGAATTAAACTTATTTTAGGGCTAAAACTTCTAGATTTTATTTTTGGGAGATTGAGATGAAAATTTACAGAGGTCCCTGCCACTTCTAAAATACATCGTGTTGACACTTTGAAACTTGCTCCTGGGTAAAAAAGAGTTGTTATACCATGCTTTCTAATTTTAAATAGGTTTAAAAATTCTCACTTGAAAATTACAAAAATAAAAATATCTAATAAATACTAAGTTTAATAAGGATTTCTCATCCGGTAGCCATATTTAAAATTCCTTTTATGATGTTTCATTCTTCACGAATGTTCCTATTTTTAGAAGTAGAAATACAAATAGGCTATCTCTTTGGAAATGAAAAGAAAACAAACAACTTAAAAAAAAAAAGAAATGTAAAGCTTTTGTGAGTGACTAATCATAAGCTCTAGGAATCACTGGGAATGGAATTTTTTTATAATTTACATCTACACCAGACTACGATACTGGAATGTACATTAACACTGATACCAATTGCATGGACTGGAAAAATCTTGCTTCTTAAAGTTAGTCTAATCGCTGCAAAACTTACCAGGTTTGATGTGGTGAACAGACTCCAAAGCGGTAAGTAACAGAAACATCAGAGGTTTTAAACCTCTTCGCATTTAATAGGTCAGAATTTCAAGTCTGATTAATTTTTGCACTCCCCTGTTACCTGATTTCTGTGCTGCTTACACTAATTACTTTCAGGACCTTGCTAATTGGGATGACTAGCAACACAATTTGTCATGTGGTTAATGTTTCTTAATATTTTCAGTATTTTGCGTTCAATGTTTATAAAGTTACAGAAAATCAGATTAATGTGAACAATAATGGAAACACAAAGTTTCCACATTTTAGCATTCCAAGGTAATCACTGACCCTTCAGTCTTCAAAAAGCCATTTGAGACTATATTACCAAATTCTGTATGTAATTATAACTTGGCTGAAGAAGTTTTCCTCCACAGGGATTCCTGGTAAATTACTCTTTCTTGGCATTCTTTTTGCCCATGAAATGAGGGAAGCTGAAGTAATTCTTCTTTTAAATTGGGATGCCCCTTGAGGTGGCAAAATCTTAATAATGTGGGCACAGAGATCATAGAAAAAAAAAAAGATCAATGAGAGATGTTAGCCTGAGAAGTTTGGAAAGCATATTTCTGTAGAAGCCTACAACTGAAATCAGATCCTAAAAACTTCCAAAGTGATATGGCTATGTGTCCCACAAGTAGAGGAGGACACTGCCACTATCTGTCACTCTTTTTTTTTTTTTTTGTGGCTACCAGGGGTCGAACTCAGGACCTCGCACGCCAGCAGGCACCCGTGCCACTGAGTGATATCACCGGCCCTTTATTCGTATGTGGGTACCAGGAGTCGAACTCAGGACCTTGCGCTTGCCAGGCAGGTGCTTATGCTGCTGAGCTATCTCACCAGCCCCATCTGCCACTCTTAACTGAACATCCCACCATTCTAGAAACTGAGACCCAAAGTTTAAAACTCTGTGACATTTATGCTACCCACTTTTTGATAGTCCTCTTGGAAAAGCAGGTGATTGATAAATGTATGAACTACCCAGGAAAGGAATGAAATACTCATACAAATTAAACATTGATTTAGTAGGGCCATATGACTTCTCAGACTTCTATGCCTGATAATTTACATGCAAGATCCCATTTAATCCTAAAAGCATTGCAATGCAAGTGGTCTCATCCCTCTTTTATAATCAACAATCTGAGACACAGAATATTATCTAACTTGTCCAAAGACATGAGTGGCAGGGCCAGGGTTAAAATCTTTATAGAGTAGATTTTGTGGGTGCCTTCTCTATATGCTCTTAGCCTGATCACGGACTGAGCTCCTAATCTCCAACTACCAACACCAGCATTTCTTTGCTTGAAACCTTCCCCTATCTTTATTTCATGCTTGGGAATTCGCTCCTCTGTGGAGCAGCTTCAACCAATGGCTGACATGAATTGATATTGAAATACCCCAGCTCTCTTCTCCCTTCAGGGCATATCAACACAAAATGAAAACAAAGAGATAGGCTCTCAGAAGAGACTATTTAGCAAAGAATGAGAGGATTGTAACATAGGATATATGTGCCATTATCAGGGACTAAAGTCATATCAAGGTAGGCAAAAAAAGACCAAGAGTTTAAAGGTAGAATGAGAAAGGTTACCTAAATTGTTTATAAACAATTACCCTTGCCTTGAAGAATCAATGACAAAGTGGTTCTAAGGTTGAAAAGGCAATATTGGCTAGGAATCCTTGTAGATGGTTTTTTGTTTGTTTCTTTGTTTTTGTGCATGGTTGCAGCTTCCTTTATATAAGGTTATGTTTTTTTGCAGTGTCTTTTGTGATGATTCCTGTTATTATGCAAACATATATGAGCCCTCCCCCTCCCTTTTTAATGGCCTCTTGACTCCATTTTGTTAGGGTTTGACATAAGTGATTCCATTTTAACGCTGACAACTTTCAGAAAAAAATAACCTTGGCTCCAAGATTTCTCTAATAAGATCAAGCTCTAGTTTTCTTTAATGATAATTAAATCTTTAATGATAATTACTTAATAGCACATCCTTCACTGGCTGCCTCTCCCATCCAGACTCACCTCCCTACTTCCTTACCTGGGTTCCATGGGATTACCTTGCAAATACCTTCCTTGTGTAGGATCTGCTTCAGAGGTACCTAAACTTAGACAAAAGCTCTGATTCTAAATATTCTATCACATTTCCAAACTGGTAATATGATGATTTAGGAGAGAGAGAAATGCCCAGGATAAAACATAATGTTACATTAATCAATACACTTGGGTGTTTGATATATTTGTCAGTATCTTCCAAAGGACAGCAAGCTGCCCACTGCAGGCCCTTCATCTGTTACATGTTCTACATACCCACAACAAGGCATAACAACATTATTGGAAGTATTTGCCATTCATTTTATTTCCTAAGTTGATCAACTACACCTAGGTGGGAAAAAATAGAGCATCTGCGATGCTCCCATGTTATCAGAGATCTCATTGCATCCAGGAGTTAGAAGACTACCCTCCTTTCTCGGGGTGTAATGGTTAGGATTTCTTGTCAGGACCTTTGGAGTAGAAACTCAATAAATATTTGTCAGAGCTGAGTATAAAGTAGAAGCTGATATTAACCAAAGAGATGTGGTATGGTTTGGATGCCATCTGTTCCCCAAAGGTCTCTGTGTTAAAGACCTTGTCCTCAGGTGCTACTAGCAGTGGGAAAGTTTGAGGTCACCGAGGGCCAGGTGTTTCCTTTCTTGTTCTCCCTAGCCACCAGGTGAGCTTGTTTGCTCTGCCAGATGACCTCCACCTTTACCATCAGGCAGCCCCACCTGTGTCAATCTGATAATTGATTGGAACTTCCAAACTGTGAGCTAAAATAAACCTTTTCTCTTCATGAATGTATTATCTCAGGTATTTGTTATGTGAAGAAAGCTGACAATACAAGGTACGATTTGAGAGCAGGAGAAAGACATTAACACTCTTGTACCCTGGGGAGCAGAGACTAAGACCTCTGCCCAGATGAAGAGTTTTAATTCAGGCAAAATCTTTGGCAGAACTCCATGAGTTCAACTGGGCATCGACTGTGCTTTGAATTACGGTTGGCCTTGAAGACTCGGGTGTGGGCACTGCACAGGCTCTCGCTCTTGGAATTCATATTCCATCAGCAGTGGTAAATTATAAATCAGTGTTGACGATGCACCCTGAGACACAAGGCATTAAAGTGCTGTGTGATTGGCAGAGAGTGGGAAGCGTTCTGTGAGGGATTTTAGGGGTAATGGACGGGCTGGGAGACGTCACCAGAAAGTGACAGTTGAGCTGGGTTTTAAAAGACTAAAAAGGAATTTATCAGCAGAAAAAGATGGAACAGTGTAGGTGGCTTTGAGAAAAAAGGTTTGAAGCCAGCATTTTGGCTGTAGATAGGAAAAATTATCTCCCTTTAAAAGGCAGATGCTTAGAGAAATAAAGTTACAAAATTTTTAAAGGTATAACATTCCCACCTTGGAATATTGGGGGAAGAATAAAATAGCTAAATAGTGCATAATGTTTACGCTTTGCCAGGCATTGTTTTCTTTCTTTCTTTTTTTTTTTTTGTGGGTACCGGGGGTCAACCTCAGGACCTCGCGCGCCAGCAGGCGCCTGTGCCGCTGAGCGATATCACCAGCCCTTTTTTCGTATGTGGGTTCCGGGAGTCAAACTCAGGATCTCGTGCTTGCCGGGCAGGCGCTTATGCCGCTGAGCCATCTCACCGGCCCTGCCAGGCATTGTTGTATGTGTTTTACATGTAAGAACTAACTGACTTTTCTCACAATTCAAAATAAATATTACTATGATACTATTACAGATGGAGAAGTTTAGATACAGAGAGGTTAAGAAAATTGCTCAAGTCACCCAGCTATTAAGTAAGCCAAATTATCTCATATTAGAATATGTGTCCTTAATTAGCATAAATTTTTTTAAATAATGGTAAAGTAAGACCTACAGAAATACCTATGCAAACTTGAAATAGGTAATAACCAAAGTGAATAATGGTTTTGTAAAATTTCTCACTTATGTATGGTTTATACCCTGACATGACCTTGAAGTCATGTCAATCACCTAAAAATAGTTCTGTATATGGTTAATGCTTGGAATTCTGGTAGTTAAAGAAAGACTAGAGTCCTCCGTAGCTCTGCAACATACTAACTCAGGAAACTGGTTCCAAGTGCTTCACTTCTGGGGACATCCATTTCCTCATCTGTCAAATTAGAATGATAGCAGTCCTCACACCTAGTAGGAATGTTGTGTGGATTAAATGTGATAATGTATGTGTTGAGCCTAGCACAGTATCTTGCATTTAGTAAGTGCTCAATAAATATTACTTACTTATATTGGTAACAGAACTCAATTTTATAACTACATAGTTTATTTAAAGCCTCTCCTTCTGTGAACAGCAGTGACACCTAATTGTCTAAGCGGTACCATGACATTCTGTTCTTTGCATTGGTGAGTCAGCTAGTTTAGAGCTCATGTTTAGAGCTCACTAACAGTCCTTGGATCTGGTGTTTTTATGTCCCAGTGATCAGGACGAAAGAGACCAGAATCACTTTAGTAGACAGCACAGTGAGGAGTAAATCTCTTCTCAAGAGCTGTTGGTTGAAATAATTGTTTACACAGATTTCTTTCTTTTTCTTCCTAAACAAGGCATGTTCTTCAATAAAATATTGATAGTTAGAATAATATGATTGTTGGATAGTAAAGAATATGTCCCTGGAAGGTTCCCTCTAGATTTTTAAGCTTTTCCAAAGCAAAAGGAATATTTTTATTATTTGTGGTGGACCCTGATAATTTAGGTGACTCAGAATAGAGCTGGACATACCGGACTGATGAACCATGTGATTAGAGGCCTAGGACACTGAGCCATGTGCTATCAGCCCAACCCTCAGGGGAAGGAGGGGAGATGGATTTTTACTTCAACCATGGGGCCTAATAATAAAACCCCAATAAAATCTCTGGACACTGAAATTTAGGCAAATATCCTGGCTAGGAAAGCATATTGAAATGCTGTGTTAAGGACTGACCATTTGTGTCTCTTTAAAATTCATATATTGAAATTTAATCCCTAATGTGATAGTATTTGGAGGTGGGGAATTTGGGAAATAATTAGCTTATGAAGATGAGCCCTTATGAATGGTATCTTCTTATAAGAGAAAGCAATGTATTAGTCAAATTTCCAACTGCTGGAAAAAATACCTGTCACCCACATTTAAAGGAGAGGAGATTTAGTTTGTTTCATAGTTTTGGGGCATTCAGTCCATGGCTAGTTGAAGGAAGTAGTGAAGTAAAGGTGCTCCAGAAATGGCACGGAAGAAGGGCACAGTGGAGGAAAGCTGCTCAACTCATGGCAATCAGAAAGCAGAGGCAGAGAGAGAGGAGAAGCTGAGGAGGGAAATATACCCTCCAAAGGCATTCCCCCAGCAGTACACCTCTCCTACCAAGCCCCACGCACCCGATCTCGTCTCATCACAATGAGTCATGACCTCATTAAAGGATCAATGAGTACAGTGTCCCCATGAACAAATCACCTTCCAAAAGCCTCACCTATGAATATATGAGAATTTGGGGGACATCCTAGATCTAAACCATAATAGACAAGAAAGTGAAGATTTACCCTCCACAATGTGAAGGCACAGAAAGAAGACAACTGTCTATAAACTAGGAAGACCCCTCATCAAGAATTTGGTCCTGTTAATCTCTGGTCTTAGACTTCCAGTCTCTAGAACTATGAAAAAAAATGTTTGTTGTCTAGTTCACCAAGAGTACTGTATTCTGTTACAGCAGTCTGAGCTGGTTAAGACAGAAGGTGACACATCCTGAGATACACCAGATTCTTAAAACACTCCCAGGCTTGACCTTACAGATTCTTCCTTTGGTCTCAATCTGTATCCTTTATAATAAAAGCATAGTGCTAAATTCTTGAGTTCTGTGATTATTCTACTGAATGGCCAAGCCTAAGGGGGTGATGGAAATGCCCAAGCTCATAAGCAGTTACTCTGAATAATGGCCTGGTATATTGTGTGATATGTGTGTAGTCTCTGACCCTGGTTTCTGAGCTAAGGTTTCTAAACTCTTTGGCGATGGGATTGTAGGAGAATCTTTGTTCTAATAATATTTTTGTTTGTGAGGGTTTTTTGTTTGTTCATTTGTTTGTTTTTTGGTCTTTGACCCTACCTTCTGACGCAGTGATCCTAAGACCTTTGTAATTCTTGTAATTTCCTGGGTGCTAGAAGTGTCTGACTCAGCACTCCTAAGTCCCTTAAAATTTCCGTAATATACAGGAAATGTGTTTTGTTCTAAAGAGGTGACTCCTTGTGGGTTCCTCAGGATGGGGGCTGGTTGCCAACCGTGCCTACATAATGAAGTCACCATTAAAACCCAAAGCGACAGGGTTCAGAATTTCTACATTGCTGAACACATGGAGGTGCCAAGAGAGCGGCACACCCAGACAGGACATGGAGGCTCAATGCCCCATTCTATGTACCTCGTCCTATTCATCTGTTCCATCTGACTGTTAATATATACACTTTGTACCACGTAAAACAGTAAATGTAAGTGTTTCCCTGAGTTTTCTGAACCATCCTAGCCAATGAACTGATCTTGAGGAGGAAGTCATGGGAATCTGCAATTTGGAATGGATTAATAATACAGCTCATAAACTGGGACTTACAAGTAACATCCAAAGCTGGGGGACTGGGCTCTTATCCTTTGGGGTATGACACTACTCCAGGTAGGTAGTATTAAACTTGAGTTAAACTAAGAAAATATTGGTGTCTGTTAGAGAATTGGTTGTTAGTGGGGGGAAAAAATCACACACACACACACACACACTCATTCACTTTTAATGACCAGAAGTGACACGTTCTAGTTCTATACAATGTTGGATGATTTAAGAAAAAGTGCTTATTTTCCTGAAGACCTAGGAATGCTGGTGTCCAAAATGAGGGGAGTCTTGTAGCGGCTGTGCCCTTTACCTGTGAAGTCCGCCCTAACTCTGGGTAGTTGGTGTCAAAATTGCATTGCAGTGATCAAGTTAAGAAGTAAGTAGAAAATTTCTAGAAGACATTGTACTCCACTAGGAAAACTGTAGGACATGAAGTACCATTTTCTAGTACCCTAAAAGTGAAAGAATTGTGATGTTTTGAAATATGATCTTTCCTTATGAAAACTTTTTACTGTACCTGGGCTTAGCTGGTCACCCTTATTCACATTCATTAGCATAGTTCATAGTTCACAGAAGGCCTTGAGGACACTTCAGGTTTTGGATGAACTAAACCATCAAATAAATGTGACTTCGTCCAAAGAAGTGTACTGTACAACAAAACTCATCTACCTTTTCTCGCCTTGATTCCAAATTTTGTCAAGTTGTACAGGAAGTTTCTAGATATATATAGAACACCCATTTGTTTTCCTCAATGCTTTTAGCCAATCATTCATTTATTCGGCAAATGGATATTGGCAACCTGCTAAGTGGCCAGCGACTGGGCAACAGATAATTAAAAGAAAACCACACTTGGTCTCAGGAGTATTTGGAAGCTCTAATTACTAGCTCCATGACCATCAGCAAATCATTCGCCTTTTCTGTAAAATGAGGAGATTGGGCTGGAAGGCATTATTGGGATTATAAAGTCCTGCCCAACTCTAAATGCTGTTGATTCCTTGAGTCAGCCTGTATTTCCCGGGAGACCAGAGCATGAGGCCTCTCTTCTTCACCGCATATTTGCCAGTTCTCTTGTGAGTCTTCCCTTAGCTTATTCTCAGACCCCCTCCTAGTTCCATAAATCTGCATACGAAAAGACCAGACAGCTGTAGCTCTCGACAGCTTTGGTTTTCATCACTGCCTGTGTCATCCTGCCTGCTGAAGCTGCTTTTTAAAGGGTCCAAGCCTCCTTTAAACAATTCTAAATATTTTTGAAGATACAAACCAGAACATAACAAGCTTATAAATAGAGAAAACAGTAGAGTTTGCTACCGGTGTTTAAACTAACAAGAGGACTTCCCTGTGGGAGTGATTCTGGGATGCCAGTTAATTGTAAAGAGGACCAGAAAAACATAGGAGAAGCTAGGAGAATATAGGGAGGTAAGAGAAGCACTAGGGAAGAGGAACATCATGAAAGGGTACAGGATAGAGGAAAAGAAACCCACCCTCAGAGAGGACATTCTAGGTGCAGCATCCTGTGCCAAGTGCACTGTCTAAATACACATAAGTTTTTCCACAAAATCATAACCAATCCACAGCCATATGAGGAATGACACTGGATGTGTAAAAGCATCAATGCTTGAACTACAAGGATGACTTCTGATCTCACTAAGTCAAAGATAGAGAAACAGACATCTCCACACTCAGCCCCAGACCATTCCTGTGATAACTCTTTCCTTCTAGTCTTACTCCCATATGCAAATTAAATTATATCACTAATTCAGAGATGGTGAATTACACTGTGACCACACAGCTAAGCATCCAGCACCGTTTTTTTAAAATGCTGACAGACTAGAAACAGCATAACACAGCAACACAGTAATTTAGCGTGTGTTTATACTTCAAATTTTAAAATTCTTAATCCAGAATTGAACATTATCTTTGGCATGACCTTAATAAACAGTGCCAAGCACCCATCTAGGCAACTTTTACACAACTGCTTTGAATAAATGTCACTTCCCTTTTCAATGGTGAGATCAAAACACCACCAAACGTTCACATTTAAAATTTCTAACCACAATATATTGTGAAGTCTGACCCCTGGTTGATACTTAATCTTTGCTTTTTAGTCCTTTGGGATTCATCTCGTTACTCTAAAGGGCCTATTTCCTGAGAAAGCAGGGACTTGACTAAAGCAATTGTTCCCTTAGATATGAAAAGATGAGGTGCCTTATCAAAAGTGCAGCAGTTACAGCCTTTAAGAGTTAACAAATTCAGACTTCGTTCACAGGAAAACAAAAAAGTAGTCAATAACCTATACACTTCACTTGCATAACAATGGGTCTCCAAGTATTTAGGATTCTGGAAGATTACGGGCTGCACATTTTATTTCATCATTTCACTGATCAACATTCTATGGAATAGAAACCAGGGAGACAGTAGAAAGAGTGCAATCTTTTGAATCTAGAGAACTGGGTTTTAGTCTCCACTTAAAACCTGTATAGCCTTGGGCTTTTCTTATCTGTCATTTAAAAGAAGGAGAATGGAAGGAAGAAAAGAAAGGAAGAAGAAAAAAGTGAGAAAAGGAAAGAATATAGGAAAAAGGCAGATAGAAATAATACATATCAGTGTTGGAGGGAGAGACAAATAGCATGTATGAAAGCAGTTTATGCAATGCAAAATGTTATATAAGGTACTTTAGACACTGGGAAAGTCCTCTACATAGTGAAAATAATCCAAGAAACAAGGTGTGCTACCTATGAGACTTTACACAAGCATCATATCGAGATAAATAGTGCAGTCTACATCCAACACAACAACGGTCTGCTGGTGTTCCATGGCAGTGTAGATCTGGCTTTCTAGCCATTTAGCTCAGTTACACCAAGATGTGTTTTTTTTATTAGCACCTTTCAATAATTACAGACTCGTAGGCCTGACTTTCCACTTGATGCATTTTTCCTGCAGTCTGAACTCACGCCCAGGTTAGAATGCCAGCCAGCTGTAAGATAAGTACACTCCTGTCCCCAGCAGTCCCTGAACTGAAATAGTGTGCTGTGGGTGTGAGCAGACTGTCTCACTGCACATCAGAGCTGTTAGTTCTGGTTTGGTGTTCAGTAAAGAGAACAGAAATCAGGACATAGAGCCCCTCAATAAAGAGGAACTAATGGAGGTAATTAGAAGAGAACACCTGTCAGTGAGAAATTGCACCTCTACCCTGGCCACAGCGAGCCAGGGCTCCCAATTGTTATTCACAACAGTAGAGAGCCCTGGACTGTGAATGGAAGTGATGATGGACAGCAATAAAACCTCCAAATGAGTTTTCACATTGTCTAATAAAATTCTATGACTTTGTCAATCTGTGTTGACACAGACATACACAGTACTAGATGATAAAATGTTGTAATGGGAAGCTAATTGTTTCCTTGGGTTTACATGGCTGTCTTTTATTTTATGGCTCTAGAAGCAAATTCTGGCTTTCTTATAACTGATTGTGAGGATAGTTGTCAATTCTGAATTCCTAGCAGCCAAAGAACTATATTACTCAAAACCTTTCAAATGGTGCTATCCATGGACAGAAAAACGAAAGCCTCCAACACATGAATCTGAACTCAGCAGCAAATGGAGTCCGCCCTGCTCGATCATGGCTCACATTCACATTCACGGTTCAAAGCTTTAAGTAACTGAAAACAAAGGATACAATCACATAAGATCTCAATTTACGGTTGCTTTTTTTTTTTCGGTGGGTACCGGGGATCGACCTCAGGACCTCACACGCCAGCAAGGTGCCCGTGCCACTGAGAGATATCACCGGCCCTTTTTCTGTATGTGGGTTCCGGGAGTCAAACTCAGGACCTCACGCTTGCCAGGCAGGCGCTTATGCCGCTGAGCCATCTCACCAGCTCTATGGTTGCTTTCCATCTTTTCTGGAGAAGTCACCTTGAAAAAGATTAAGAAAGATTGTGTACAGTCTTAAATTACCTTCAGAAAATATAATTTCAAAAGTGTAACTTAATTTACAAATACCATGGGAAAGTACTGTTACCTAGGAAAGAAAAATGGGGAATGAGCATGAGAATTCACAAAAGAGGACTGGTTTGTTGTAGATGCACCTCATGTTTATCTGACTTTACATACCCAGCACAAAACAAAGAAGCTGAGTAGACAAATAATTGTGGAAAGGGAGGAAGAAGAGAAAGGAGAAGGAAAGTTACACAAGTTCTATGTAGTTTAAAAAATTGATCAGTTCATTACTCCTTTGCCTAGAAGAGGGTAAACATTTAATACACATTTAAAAAATATTTCTAGGAGAAACTAATAGAAAGAGCATATCAAACTTTAGTCTTTTTAAGGTAAAAGAAATCAATAACTGTCTTAAATATTTTCCATTGAAAATTCCATAAGTATAGGCATATACAGTACAACTGCCCCGTTTTTAAATACTAAAGGTGAGAGAAAACTTTACCTTTTGGAACCTAGTAACGTCTATGTATTAGTTTGTGTTACTGCAACGAAATATCTGAGACAGCTAACTTTATAAGGAGAAAAGTTTTATTTAGAGGAGGTTCAAGTCCAAGATTGAGCAGCTCCACTGATGTGACATCTGGTGTGAGCAGCATGGCACAGCAGGAGTGCCTGCAGGAGAAACAGTCATTTCTTGGACTGGAATAGAAAGAAAGGACAGGTGAGGTCCCAAACTCTCTTTCAGTGGTACATCCTCATTGATCTCTAAGGACTGCCTACTAAATCCTACTTCTCAAAAGTTTCATCACCTTCCAGTAGTACCACCCTGGAGACCAAATCTTTAACACATGGGCCTTTGGGGCAACATTCACATCAAACCAAAATAATCTGCCATGTATGTACATGTTTTACATGGAAAAGTTATTGATCGATCATTGCTCCATTTCTCTGAGCTAGTAATTAAACTTGCTTCTTGCCTGTCTCATAAAGTATTATTGAGTTAAAACTGGTAACATATTATACATTGTTGGAAATGGATTAACATAATAATGTTAGAAAAAAGTTGAAAAAATGAGAGAAAATCACAGTGAACATGAGAGCATCTGAGAGTCAGATTTCACAGGGACTCAAATCTTATTAGCATCAGTTTTAAGCATTCCAGCCAATGGAACCATAGTTCATTAATAAATATAAATCAAGTGTGGAAGCCAGAATTACTTCTAATCTCATATTCTCCTCTTTTGACAAAATATATTCAAAATCGAAGTATAAATTTATGGGTAGTTTTTTTTTTTTTAACTACACAGACCCCAAATTCTTGAATAAATTAAATATGTTGTAGGATGTGAGGATATTTTGTGTAGGATTTTCACAGAAGATTTTTTTAAAACTTGATGATTAAGATAATAAAAACATGATAAATTATCCTAAATAAAAATAAATATGATTACACTATACCAAGACATGAATGCATATGATATAATAATTTGCATTGTGATTGGAATTCACAAAAGTTAAAATCTGGGAAAATCACACACAGACTCTCATTAAGGAGGTTAAGCCATGAAACGTTCTTAGAAAGAACTGGCAGAGGTTCCCAGCCAAATCATAAAAGATAGTGAGTTGCCCACTGAATCATGACTTCAACCCTACAATCCTTCTGAGGACCACTTTTGTAGATTTCTTTCGAGTTTTTCTGGACAGCCTGATGAGCACTAACTTATGTAGAAAGGGTGAAATACAGTTGACCCTGCCCTCAGTATCTGTGGGTTCTGTAGCTGAAGATTCAACCAATGATGCATCAAAAATATTTAGAAAAAGATTGCATCTATACTGAACATGTAAGAGTTTTTTGTTATTGTTTCCTGACCAATATAGTATGACAGCTATTTACATAGCATTTACACTGTATTAGGCATTGTAAGTGATCTAGAGATAACTGAATGTACGCAGAAGGATGTTCATAGGTTATATGCAAATACTTCACCATCTTAAGGGACGTGAACATCCATGAGTTTTGATATCCACAGAGATCCATTTGCCTTCATATACCTGGACTTTTTGCACAGCTGTATCTTCTGCCTGGAGCTCCCTGCTCAAGCTCGTGAAATAAACTTTCTTCCTGACGTCTTCATCAATACATTTCCTAACCTGCCCAGGCTCAGCAATGGCTCCTCAACCTCAACACCCACAGTGCTTAGCATTCAGTACATTTACAGAACAGCTCTTTACTAAATTCCTACAACTTTTGGCAAGTTATTTTACTTAATTTTGTGATTTGTGAAATTAGGAGATGAAACACTCATCTTTATAGTGTGCTCACCTCTGTTTTCAACTTTGGGAATGCTGTGGTAAGCAAGACTAGAGTTTTACTCTCCTCCCCTATGTGCTAGCAGAAGGGAGAAGAAAACAGTTAATAAGCATTTGAATAAACACTAATTTTAAATACTACTGGGAAGTGCCATAATAGAAATAAAAATAAAGGGAGGCTGGCTAAGAATATAGCTCAGCAGCACAGTGCCTGCCTGGCAAGAGCAAGGTCACGAGTTCGAGTCCCGGTACCAAAAAATAAATAAATAAATAAATAAATAAATAAATAAATAAATAAATAAAGGGAGGCTGTAGGCAACGATTGGGAAGTGGGGGAAGCACATTAGCCACCATGGAAGAGAAAGGCCTCTCTGAACAAGATGAGAAGTGGCCAGTGGGATATATGAGTCTTGAGCTCAGTGGAGAGGCCAGTCTGGGGGGGGTGGTCTCACAAATTTGAGAATCATCAGAAGGGAAAAAGCCTAGAAATTAAATAAATTTGCCTAGAGAAATATTGACTGTAGAGGAAAACGAAAGAGCTAAGGAGTAAACAGCAGAGAACACCAATATGTAGATCTAGAAGAAAGATTCAGCAAAGAGCACAGAGAAAGTGGGCAGGGCAGGAGACGAAGAAGAAGAGCAGGCACGTTTCAAGGAGAGAGTGAGCATCTGCTGCTGAGTACATGAGAGAAAATCAAACACTGTCACTGGCAAGGGGTAGGTCATTGTTTTGCTGTTGCTGAGCAGTGCAATGTCTGACAGTTCGAGTTCTAAGTTGAAATCCTTAGTCATAAAATTAACATGATTTCAGCTCTCCTGATGATGGAATTTTCTCCATCAACTTTCAGTTCACCTGGTCCAGGCAAGGATGCAAAAACAATTAGGTTTTTACCAGGCTGCGGTTTTGCTTGATAAAAATTCAGAGTAATTTATTCTAAATTCCTCCAATCACCAAAATTTCATGAAATAAAGCAAAAGACTTGATTTACTTGAGTCTAAAATTTCAACATAATTCTTTAAACATTTTTATTCTCCAAATTATGATTGTTTATGCTTGCATGCAAAACCTTGACATTGAGGCAATGGGGTGGGGATTTTTAGCAATCTTTCATGTTATTTAAGTCACAAACATTGGAGTAGGTACATGTATTAATCCAGAACACGTCATGATTCATTCTTCTAATATTTTTCACTTATATTTTGCTTCTCTTCCTTTTTGAGTTTTGCTTCTTGGGAAGTTTAAAAGAATGGACTATGGTGAATTTAATGTGGCAGGTCCAATCAAGAGATATGCAGTGTCAAAGTTAAAGTTTTTATAAAATTCATTTAAAATAAGACAAAAGCAAGAAATGTATATATTAATAAAATCATTTATTTTAGTGAATAATTCAAAAATTAACTATTTCCCTAAATTCTGATATCTTATAGAAGACAGCATTTTTCTTTTTTTAAATTCATTTTAGGAAAATCTAAAATTAAAACCTATTTTACATTCTAAAAATAAGTGGTTTAACTCCTGAAAATTTATTCAATCACATTTTAAACTCCAACATACATATTTCTAGACTTGTAAACATATTTGCATTCTTTTAAATTTAAATAGAAATAGATTTGTTAAAATCCAGTTCTTTGAAATGTTCAGGAAAGTATCATCTGGCTTGATTTTTATAAATTACATGTAATGTTTTTAATAAAAATACTTTTTGGAATATATACTACTTTGGAAAAAGAATGATTTAAACTCTACTTCTTTTAGAGCACTTTTTCCAGTGTCCATTTAGTGAACAAAAGTAAGGAGTTATCTTTTCCATTATGAGGTGATGTTTACTCTTACTAAATTTGTTTTGTCATAATAAAGAAAACCAACTTGAACTTCAAACATTACAAGCTACAAAACATTTTCTGGAGAATTCATTTTGTATGTAGACTGCATCTGAAGTAGTCTGCTTTAATTTAAATGAAAAAGCCAAAGTGAACTCAAAAGTTATTTACTGTTGCTTCTTCCTTGACATTTCCTAACAAGACATAACAAACAGGTGAAAAAGGAAAGTCTGCACAGGCAGGCCTTCTCTGAGTAGACTCTACCAGGAGCCTCCTCATGCAGCGGCCCTAACACAGACACCTTAACCTGAATAACAACAGCACTTTCCTAACATGCACATAATTCTCTCTAGTTTACAAAGTGCTTTTCATATTGAGTTTGTTTCTTTTTAATGAGAGGGGAAAGTTATATGGAGGATTTTATTCCCTTAGAAGGCAGGAGACTTTTGGCAAGAATTTGAATCTTTCCTCTGTGGCCAATTAGTGACAATTCCACTTTTGCAAGACAGCCGTCTCCCTGTCCAATTTGACAAGGCAAAGCAAGAAGACTGGCACTGAATTCAGTGCCAACAGTAGTTCAGAATCTCACCGCTATCAAAATAGGAATTGGGATGTAAAATTTGAGGCCTTGCATAGTCTGCTGTGGCCTCCACAGAGGCTGAACTAATTGTAACCAGAGTCAGTTGCTGGGAAATGTGTAGGTTAGCCTCAATGAAATTGGTGTACCCTCCAGCAGGAGTACAGCAACAAGTTTACAATGAAAACAAAATTGCATAATTGATTTCATTGTGTATTTATTTCATCTTTATTTGTACTAGGAAAAAAATATTAGAAGCAACAGCCTTAATCTATAGGTGGTTGGTTAACTAAAGTGTGATACATTGTTAACTAGAATAATATGTACTCAGTAATTCAAATACAATGTTATGCCACAGGGTAATGGATAGGTTAGGCCAGGTAGTGAAGACTTCATAGGCTATGATAATGGGAGATTTGGACTTTTTCTTGGTACGAATTAGAAAGTCATTGGAGACTCTTGAGTGTAAGGATGACAAAATTTGACTTACATGCTCAAAGGAATATTCCGGCATTGTTAAGAGGAGATGATGGCAAGACTGTAGGAGAACGCAGTAGTGATACACTGGGGAGGGCTGGTGGTGGCTGAGAGCAGGTGCTATCAGCAGCAGACGTGGGAGAAAGTGTTGATAGTGTATAAATGGTAATGGTCAAGAAAGCAGGATTGTCTAATATGTTGGATATAGAGATTAGAGAAAGTAGAGTCAAGGAAAACTCCCAGGCCTGTGTATATTATGAGTAGAGCAGATTGGAAAAAATAAAAAACACCCCCACCCAATAACAAGGTTGTTGCTGAGTAATTTGATACAGATCTTTATTTTCATCTTTCAACTTTTATTTGGAATTATGCAAGGAGCATGTGTTACTTCAATAATTGAAAAGCTATTTTAAAAAATAAAACTAAACTAATGCCAATGAGAATAAAAAATAGTTTGCCTTAATACATGTTTTTTTGTTTTTTTTTGTTTTTTTGTTTGTTGTTGTTGTTGTTTTTTTGGTCAGCCACTTCTTTTTGCATGAAAACCAAACCTCACAGAATAGCAAGCAACAATTCTGGAATGTGAAGCAGTATCTGACCCCTGGCCTGTCCAGTTTTAGGATTCATAGCAAGTTGCATCTCTCTTTTGGGTCTATTCTAACTGAAGGAAAGAATTCACTAGGGCCTCCCACACGATGAACCTGAAGATTAACACCGCAGAGTCAGCACACCTGCCAACCAAACCACACAAGTAAACCTCCATCTGTGTAGTGAAATGACTAATTCTTATTCTCATTAACCCCCTTAGTTAGCATATTTGAATTTTCTTCCTTTGCAAAATTTTATTTTCTGTTGATATTTTCATAGGCCTTATGGCATGCATATTTCTGGGGGGAGTGAGCCAATTTCAAATACTTTTTTAAACATGCAAGATAAAATAATCATCTTAAATAAATGCAGGTATGGTTTTTCTCCACTCTCACCTTGACTACAGGTTTATCAGTTTTTACTCTTACTCACATAATGCTATTTACTCTAACTGCCTCTTCTCCCTTACTGTGCAGATAGCAGACACCATGAGGAGAACCATACAGCTGAGAAAAATATTCGTGTAAAGATCTGTGCACCACACTTAAACTATATGAAGAAAAGGTCTGAACAGATCTGAAATATAAGCAACACACTGGGTCCAGAGGGCTGTGGATGAACACGGACGGACACTTTCTCCGCAGACACACACCACCACAGGAGCAAAGCACCTCTGCACTTGACTCCCTTCAATCAGCATTGAAAGTTAATAAAACCCACTTTTAACCCTAAAATTATAAAAAAAAAAATACACTGCATAATAAACACAGTTGTTATCAGAGCAGAGGCAACCCTTCTAACATTACATGGAAAGATACCTGATGTCTTGTATAAAACCGGATCCCCCGCCATTTCCTCAGACATCTCTTCTCCAATCCAGCTGCACTTCTGCTTTTCGTCCTTAAACAGGTATCTGGCTTGAACCCAGTGGGTCAGGTAATTCCAAACTGCACCTTTCCCCGGGCTACTCACCATTTCTACCTCATCTCCTGGGCAAATATCCCAACCCTTGGAAGTTAGGCGCACAGTCTGTGCATGTACTAAGCATGTGGCTTTCTGCATATGTCTGCACATCATTTTTCAGGAAACTCTATTTCACACTACACCAGCTTGCTGAGTAGCTGTTGTTCACACCCACTGAGAAATAACTCCATGTGAGAATAATACCTTTACAACTTTGAAATGTCCTCAGACAGACTTCTCATCTTCAGGCCATCAACCTGCTGTGAACTTTCATCCTGACTTTTCACACTTACAGATAGCAGTCGTGCAACATACTGTCAAACAATATGAAGGTTTAGGGAGACGTAGAGGAGTGCAAAATTAAATTGGAGCCCGAACATCTTTTGAGATTGGTGTAATTTTTAATAATCAAGAAAACTATCACACATGCAAGTATATGCATATTGGTATCTAATTAAAACTTCTGCTCTGTGTCTCTGAAGCTCATCTGGATTTCAGAACCCTGTCCACCTTCCTTTTGCTGATGAATAGTAGACAAATTGAGTATCTGAGGCCCCTGTCTCCAAGATAATTCCTAGTTACATTTTTGGTGGTATTAGAGATTGAACCCAGGGCCTCCACACTGGGGTGCATCACCACATTCATTATTTTTTTATTTTGAGACTCGTTCCCACTAAGTTGCCCGAAATGGGCTCTAACGCATGATCCTCCTCATTCAGCCTCCCAGAGTGCTGGGATCATAATTATGTGCTGCTATCCTCAGTTTACATCTTCTTTAATGTAAGTATTTCTGCTCAAAAATCTTAGGCTTTATTTTAAGCCACAATTATTATGGTACTAAAGCAATTGAGAAGTTGGTGTGGGCATAATTTCAATGAACGGATTTTACTCTTTGAGAATGATCCAGAAATAATATAATCCATCCTGCTTGTTTGAAAACCCAGCAAAATGTAGCCGTTTGATAAATATCTCTATTATTTATCTATCTCTAGGAATAAATAAAGTAACCAACTCATTCATTCAACAGATAATTGTGAGCCCTCAAGACATGCCAGACCGTAGATAGGAAGATAAGTCTGATGAGGGTCTAGGCCTACAGGGAATTAACTCGAGCTTAATAGAAGAGCTGACATGCTAATTATATTCTCCGTCATTTAGCATGAATGTATCTCACCAAGGATTAAAATACACACACTAAACTTCTCTTGTTAATTTTTAGTTAACTAAGAAGTTCAATTAAGTGGAAATCAGCTCATACTTAGTGCTGCTTTTCTTCAGTTAGTGTCTACCTAGTTCAATATCTGGAACTCTGTTCAACCCGACGGATGTGACAGGGTGATTCTCATAGACTGCATTGTGCCTGGTGCTGCAGTACAAAAAAGGGGAAACCACTGGTCAGGAAGGAGGAGGACAAGTGAACCACATCCATCAATCAGTACAGAAAGCGGACTGCTACATATTATCTGAAATTCAAAGAAATGAAAGAAACACAAAGATACAGGGTGCAGAACTGACTGTAGTAGTGAGAGATGGGAGCAGGGCAAGGGAGGCTTGTGGAGGAGACTCCTCCCGACCACAGGTGCACACCGAGAGGGCCTGAGTGGCTAACACAGAGCACATTCCAGAAGTTCTTTCAAAATTCTCCGGTATGTGCTTGATTCCTTTTGTTCAGCCCTCTCCTAAAAAGTCACTGGAGAGAGTACCTAATAAATTAAAGTTCTGAGTAGCTTTATTCTACTTAATAGACATTGTCATGAAAACATACATTTAAGCCCTGAATTTACAAGTTTTTTATGCAAATCATAATTTGGAGCTGAAACTAAAAGAATTTTGTGTGTGTGCGTATTCATATAAACATAGTAATGTGTACATTTATATATATACAGAATGTATAATGTATATTTACTTACAAAACAAAAGTATATATATTTACATTAAGGATATGTACATATACATTATATATACACAAATAATATGAAGATCCTTGTAGAATACATCCCCTTTTAATTTAGAATTTGCACAGAAACTTCAAGAAATAACATATGGCAACATATGAGCCTTGGGAAATTTGTGGTCAACCAGTGAAGACAACATGCCTCACAGCACAATCACTACAAGAAACACTTGCTTTTAGCTAAGTTTTATTTCAGTTTTCTCCAAAAAGTGTGGCAGACTTTTTTCCCCCAGCCTAGCTTGGGAAAATGTCTTAGAGCACTTGATAATACACAAGTAGACACATGTCTTAGTAAAATGAAGCTGCAGTTATCATCACTTATGCATTTAAGAAACCACTGAAGATAAAGGGAATCAGATTTTCTATTAAAGAAGAAAACAGTTAAGTTTCATGACAATGAAAATGCTGGAGACATTGCATGAAGTAGACGTAATCTAGTTTATAATGTTTAAAATCCTTACAAAGATTGATCATATGAACTCTTTTGTCTGTGAAGGATTTTCAAAAGAATTCCAAACACCACAAAAAAAAGTAAGCCAGAAACCACGACACCATCCATGTAGCTGTTATATCTCGGTAGTGTGGCCAGCCTCCAGCACAGTCACCTCGTCAGGAAGTGGCAGGTGACTAAGACATGCCTACCAATCGGATGATAAACTCTTGACCAAGTTCAAAAGTAGTAAAACAATAAAATGTGAACACAAACTTTCCATTATATATAGCAGGAGACAGTATTTCAGAGAGCAAGTGACTCTATTACATTCTCCTCCAGTATTTAATTCTATTGACACCACAGACATGAAGAAAATAATTAAAAGAGAAATCTTAAAATGATGGATGTCCCCTATTTGTCCTTCTGTAATAGGAGAGAGCATCGGTTTTTCTCAAAAGAGACATAAATATTTCCAGCAAAAAGATTTCAGGATGCCAAGTGCAAGGAGAGAAAGAGAGTGGTGTCAACTGGTTCTCTTGGTGCCTGGAGTAAAGCTTTTTCCCAGAGCAGGAAGTAAGCATGACCACATTTTAAAATCTAGAGCTCTGGCCATGCCTTTTGATTCAAACAGATGTTTTCTGAGATTAATATATGTTTTCTGGTCTATGTCCTGTCTTCTCAGGTGGACATAGGCTCCCTGAAGGCAGACTAATCATCCTAAGAACTAAGCATCTATATCTCCAGCACCAAGAGCATCCTAGGGCTTGAAGGAATTTAGAACAAGAAAGGGGCCAAAGAGTTAATCCAAACTCTTCTCTAACAAGCAAAGGAAGTATTTCCAAACACTAATACACTAAATTCCTAATCGTAGTCACGCATGTCCTGCAGTCCAGTAGGATGCTCACAAGTAAGAAGATCCTGTCCTAAACTGCTTACTCCCCACATAGTGCCCAGCTAAGAAAAACTCTCAATAAATATCTAGCTAAGATTTTTGGATTATTTTGCAAAATTGTTTAAAACTAATTTTGTGGTCAATCTTGGTTAAAAGCTAATTATTACACATTTAGAGAAGAAGGCATTAATAATTTAGAAAATGAGGAAATCTTTCTCCATTTGTTATTCTTTTCTTCTTAGCTTTTCTTCTATTCTCTTTGATTATAAAACCTACTCTTATGCCATAAAGATATAAATTAATAGAATTACTGTGTTAAACATTACTGCTGGTAAATGATCCTTGCACATCCAGGGTTTTTCTTTTTGTCTGTGCTCATGAATGATTTCATTGGTTCTCAGAATTTCCTACAATTAATTAATTAATTAATTAGCCTATTAAGGACATAATTCCAACTAATACTTAGCATCCCTCCAGTGGATCACAACCAGGGTTCTAAACAGTTGCTGAATGGCAACCTGACTTTTGAAGACATCTAGTTTATATATCAGAAGTAAAATTAAAAAATAAATTGGCACTTTCAAATGATGCATCCAAATGAGAGAAGTAAAATTTTGCATTGGCTTTAGCCTTGGCTCGTCCCCTGCTCTCTCATCACTTAAAGACGACCTTACAATGAGACTACAGATTCAAATGACTGCATTAAGTAAGTGGCTGGGATCACTTAGAATCCTCAGGACCAATTATATGTATTATATTTTTTTACTCAAGGGAAAGCTCTGCTTTTTCCTTCATCTGTGTTTTATAACCTTAAAACCTGTTCTTGACAACTGTACCAGAACAATGCAATCAGGGGGTCACATATAGCTGTCAGTAGGATGGCACTGCCTCATAGTGGTGCATGAATATTCCAGGTCTTTACTGAACTGCTTGCTGCTTTTTCATTTATCTGAAACAAGGGATATGGAGATATGGACCTGAGTGTATAAACTATTCATGACATCATTGTAGAGCTGCTAAGAGATTAAACAGCTATCTACATGGATTAAGTATTTAATAACACATAATCTGGGAAGTTTTACAAACAGAACTCTCTCATTAGCTTGAGAAATGTCTTCTGCTGGAAAACTAGATTTAATTCTCCCAACTCAATGACCAACTTCTTCAACAACGTGGTCTTCTAGAACATACAGAATGATGTGAATATTCGAAAGGAACAATACAGATCAAAAGGATCAAACTTTTCTACTTTATGCATTAGTATTTTAAGCTTCTGGAATTCCAAATCTACAAATTCATGAGTCCATATGGATAGCTTATAAATGTACTTGTATAATATCTGTGAGGTCATATGCCAACATGAACACATTTTAAATTTAAAATGTGCCAGCTCTGTGTTTGGACTATTTCCTTATATTAACTCGCGAATTTCATGTTTCATTACCTAGTAATTAGTAATTCTTTCTTCATCTCATCTTACATTTCTCATCTTTGTTAGAAACTCAGTGATAATTTCTTGTTCAAAGGAGCAAAAGAGGCCTAATCTTTATGCAAGCTTTTCAAACAACTTTCACGAGACAGAAAAATAGCATTATAAAGCACCCCAAAGTACTGTCTCTCTAGATAAACACAATGCATTCATGATTTTCACAACCCAAGTAACCCAGAAATTAATAAATAGAGAAGTAAATAAATAAATAATTCCAAAGAAAAGAAATTTTGAAAAATGAGCTTACTATCGCTCACCACATTTATTCTAGTAGGAAACAAGATAGACATAAGTGTCATCATCCTCTCCTTGATAAAATTCAGCCTCTGGAAAGTTAATTACAAGACCCCATGGAATCTGACATGTAATGGGGTAATGAAAACACTTCGGTTCTAGAGAGTTACAATACAGTGCATAGTGCTCACAAACAGAATGAATAATTGAAATCCAGAGCTTTTATGCTCCAATGGAAAAAAAAACAATATTTCATGGCACATAAATTTATTCAGCTTATTTGCATTAAGGTTGAGTGATCAAAGTACTGTCCACAGGAAAAAGTGATGGTACCTTGATTTAAGTGTGATGAGCATTCATAAATATCCTTAGGAAGTAAGATGTACCTACATTTAATCAGTACTTATTAAAATTATTATTCCCTATAGTTATTCAACAGGATCTGTGGTATAAAAACATAATTACAAAAATCAGATTTGAGCTCATTTGACAACAGAAGGGTTTTATGGTGACCTATCTCCAAATGTTCCTATTTGTAATTAAATGCAGTGATCAGCAGTAAGGATTTTGAAGCTGTTTTAGTAGTTCCGCTATTCTGCTTAACATGTGGCACCCGTAATAATTAAAATGATACTAACACATGCACAATTTTATGGCCCTTATGGTGCAACCCATTATGCCAAATAAGGGCCTCTGTTTTCACAGCATACTGCACATGGTCTCATTACACCCACTTTTCTTTTCCTGTCTTCACACTAACAACTGTTAAAGTGAATCAACACACGAAACGTACTATAACAGCTTAGTGTTTATGATATGTGTGCTGTTAGTCAGTGAACAGGAAAATCTAAACATTTACTGTTTATGTAAAGAATAGCGTTAGTGTTAGTGAATTGCTCGGGTCTGCTTACTTTATTATCTAGATCACAAACGTAATGATGGGTTTCAATAGCATCTATATTTTCGCTTTGTTTTGTTCTTCAATGCAGATGTCTATAAAAACCAGAAGAACTTAGCATTTGCATATCTTGGAATATTTCTTCCGTACCATAAAATAATTTAGGGATTCCTTTTAAAAAAAGATAAATGAGTAGGAGTGGCATTCCCTTTAAAAAAGGAAAAAGAAGATGAAGAGGAAGAGTGAAAAATTTAAGCATATTTGGAGATGATTTCCCCCCACACCATTCCTAGGCTAGACCTGGTTTATCTAAGGTATTCAAAAGCTATAAGCCATTTTTATGTAGCACCATACTAAAATTTACAAGAAACTCGGAATTTGAGGTTAGTGCCATTTTATCATGAATAATTTTGTAATTAAGAAGCTCCTCGAAGACCTCCTACACTCATTTTACAGTCATCAGTTCTGAATGGTGTTCAGTCTTTTTGTTCTGGGACCCCGTCCAAAGTAGGTCCCATCGGTAGAACACCAATGGCTTAGGCAAAATCTCATGTCTGTGTTTTACATTACCGTTTGTCTGAACATTAGTCGAAACTTCAGATAAAGAATCAAAACCTTTCTTCATTTTTTTTCTTCTGGAGTCATCCTTGAGCTCATCCATCCGTTTAGGAATTTTGCCTTCTTGGCGCTAACCACGAGTTTGAGCTGAGCTGAGTAGGCCTTGAATGTTAATGGCTTAATAGCTCAATTGATTGCAAAGATACAAAAGAAAAATGCTCACAGATTGCAGCCTTCACATGGTTTGGCTCTGAGATCTCATAAACAGTGTGACGTCGACCAGTAGAGAACCATGTGGATACTGTACAAGGACCATGCGCTCGTTATAGAACTGTGAAAATTTGTGGGACCGCAAAATGAAAATTATCAGCCAGGAAAAAAAAAAAAAAAGGCAAGACAAGAAATGGTAGAGAGAAGCAACTTGAGAAAGACCTAACACATTCTTCTATACAAGCCTCTTAGTAGAAAGACTAGGAACGTTTACTATTATGTAAATATCACTGCAGGTTCAATAAACTGTAAAAACACCAGCCATCCAGAGCTCAGAGCATCACCCTCAGAAACAACTCAGGGAAGATCCTACCCTTGGTAGTGTGCATTCTCTGACTGCTTCTCACAAAAATAAAAACAAGAGCTCATTCTCTTCAACAATTAAGGAAGGAATAAAGCTTTCTGAATTTGAAGAAAGTTAGATTCCCCAATCCTTATTCTTTTATTAAAATAAGCATTTGTGATCAGCATCAGTATTTACACCCTATGATCAAAAACAAATAACCCACTTTGTTTGTTTCTTACTGCAAATGAATTAAATTAGAAGCCATTAGGAGGACTTGCTGTTTATATCCTTGTTTCAGCAGTGGTAGTATTTGAAGTTTCCTGCGGTAAGTTCATTACTCGTATTTTGTCCAGAATTAGTGAAGCGTGCTGAAAATTGCTAATGACAGATGTTTCTCCACTCTGTCACACTTCTTGTATCATTTGATTTGGAAAGCAACATACGGTGTTCTGCTCTATCAGTATGTCACAGACTGTCTGCAAACAGCTGGTCATAACTCAGTTCAGTGAAAACCATTACTTTCCAATGAAGGGCTGGACACCCTCCAAATTGCATTTTGGCATGGCCTCGGCTGCATAATGCACAAAGTTCCTCTGTTCCGAGGTTACCTAAGGAAGAGTCTCACTTTCCTGACTTGTTTTTATGTTTCAGAAAATCAGAGTGTTTTCTCAGCAACCTAAAGAAGATCAAGAGAATATGAAAAAATATATTTTAATGTTTATATCAACCACTTAGAATATCCATTAATGGTGCATTACAAAAGACAACATAAAGCCTACCCAAAATGTGCTTTTCTCCATTTCTCATTATATCTTTGGTTGAAGGGAACATGTTTTCAGGGTCAGGACCCAAAAGACAACATATTTAAATTCCTCCTATAAAATAGCCATGGCATATGAGCGTAACCAAGTGACTATTCCATGATATCTAGTTACTATGAGAAATACTAGAATCATTCCCCTCTCATTTGTGTGATGCTAAAATTCAAAGAAAGTAACCTTGCTGTTTGTATCTGAAACTCATTGAGCCAAACCCAAATACAAAATCATGTTAAGTATAAGGCCACACATACTATTTTTAGAGTGACATTTTAAAACATGTTATTAATTACATTAATAATGCCAAGTTATTTGAATGATCACCATCCATTGAATACCAAAATATCATTAACAATACCTTTCAGAAGGTATTGTATGTTCTCTCCATGGCAGTAAAATCTCTCACTGAAAACCTCTAGGTAGAGCAGAGAGAGAAATAAATACTAAATAGCATTAAAGCCACATGACACAGATCCAGAGTTTTTCCAATGCTTATGGAGGACTTAATAGAAGGATCTGAACTTATATGAGGGTCTGAGTGATAGAAGAATATGTCCATCTCAGCTTAGCACTCATTCAAATTTCCACCAACAAATATCAACTACTTATGTGCATAATAATTATTGGAGATACCTTTATGGTATTCTTTTCTGTACATGATGGTAGAGGATTATGAACAATGAACTCTAAACTATGCTCTTTTCTCTGGCAAACTACACTTCCTTCTAGGTAAAACTTATGCATCATTTTCAAAACCTCCTGATACCCCAATCAAAATTGGTCTTCTCCACACATTCTTAATAACTCTACTATAGTATTACAGATAAAGTGCAGTTAGAGCCAAGGAGAGAGCATGACCAATTCATTGTGTGAGTCAGGGTACACTTCAGAAGAGACATTTAACTGGGTCTTAAAGAGTGACTCACGTGTGCAAAGTAAGCCACATTTCGGAGCATTCCAATGAAAAGATATGCCTTCAACTAGTAAAAAATTTAAAAATGCAACATTATTGCAGAAATAAAAGTGAAATCAATGTATGAGAAAGTTCTAAGAAGTATAAACCATACACACTGTGAGGAAATTTTTTAGAACAAGATATTTTACCTGGATCTAATATTTTCTCTTCTCCTAGGTCACAGGTTTAGAAATAGATAGGTACCCTTTTCCAGATAAAACCTATAAATATTGTGTATGAAAGGAAACCAAAATATAGAGATGACCGAACAACTGCATGAAGATAATTTTATTTGAAAGTATATGTACTTTAAAAGCCATATCACTGGTTAACGCAACTTTGTACATTAATATTAATATTTTAAGTCAATACTTTAGGAAGAAGTATTTCCATGATTCTTAATGTAAGATAATTCTTAAGAATTTCCTTATATTGGTCTTTTCATTTAAAAAAAAAATCTGCCTTACTGTAGGATCATTCTTTTTTTTTTTTTTTTTTTTTTTTTTTGTGAGTACCAGGGGTTGAACTCAGGACTTCATGCGCCAGCAGGCAACCGTGCCGCTGAGCAATATCACTGGCCCTTTTTTCATATGTGGGTACTGGGAGTCGAGCTTGGGCCCTTGCGCTTGCCAGGCAGGCGCTTATGCCACTGAGCTATCTCACCGGCCCTCATTCTTTTTGGATAATAGGCTCTTTGCAGGTTTTTGGCTTAGTGACAATTTACCCAATTGAACTAGAGTAGGCCACAAAAGAGTGTTGCCATCTGCAAATGTCATAGCAGGAGAGATTAAAAAGGATATTCCTCTTTGCTAGTTGCAGAGGCCTCTACCATCAAGGAATGTAGCTAAGGAAACATGTTGATTTCCTTAGACAATCAAAGCTAATAAAAGAAAATTAAAGTGAGAGAGAAATGTTTTCATTACTCTAACCCTTTTCCCCATCCCTCTATGTCGTCTTTCTTATTTGAATATTTACCTGTATCTATGATAAACATCCATGAAATAGAATATAGAATCCCCTTTTGTAGATCAACTCTCTGTTGTCTCTGTTAAAAAAAAACTTTGTGCAGGGCTTTTGCTTTTCCTTCACAGAGAAACACTCACCTATCTCCTTTTTTCAAAAGTGGTACAGAAGCCTCTGTAGGTTGATTATGCCAGGTGGCAATAACATAAAATTAGAAATTTTGGATGAATATCACAAGCGATTTGTGCTAGTTGTTCTTGTTATGTTTGCTGTTATGTCAGTGATGGTCTTTGATTCTTTTTTAACTCTGCTGATGGTCTTTTTTCTCCTCCTTGTAAGCAGTGCTACTTCTAAATATGAGCTATGGCTCCTAGAGCAGATGGGTGAGAAGAGAAATAATTTCCACCCTATAACTTGTTAGAAGAGCTCAGTGCCTTGCCAGTTGGCCAGGAGTTTCAGTCCTCAAATACGAAACACACAGATTCTCAAAAGATTGGTCCTCTCTGTGGTTCTTACTTGAGTCTCTTCAAATCTCAATAGGGCCAAAATTTATTCATTGAATTTTCGACTAATGAAAATTGCAAGCTATGGCCAATATCCTATTGCTAGTCTCCTATTGTCCTTCTGGTCAAAACCCTAGCCAATTAAAAAAAGAAGAAAAAAAAAAGAAACCCTTTCTGTGAAATATATCCAAAGAAATCAAAGCCTCTTGTGGACATTTTCCTCAATGAACAGAATGTTTTTAACTATTTCAGAGAGAAAATGCCTTGCACCCCAGACAGCAAAATGAAGATGAGGAGGCTTAAAAATTAATTTAGTGTGTCATATATGTAAAATTCATAATGGGGCCGGTGAGATAGCTCAGTGGCATAAGCACCTGCCTGGCAAGCGCGAGGTCCTGAGTTCGACTCCCGGTACCCACATACGAAAAAAGGGCCGGTGATATTGCTCAGCAGCACGGGCACCTGCTGGCGTGCAAAGTCCTGAGGTCAAACCCCGGTACCCACACACACAAAAATAATTCATAATGGCATACTGACTATTCCCAGTGTATTGATTGGAACACAAACACGCAAATTTTCCCTGATGGGACAATTTAACAATTTGGTTTCATTTCATTCAGTTCCATTCAACAAATACTTATTGGATGTATATTAAGTGCCAAACTCTTTGCAAGGTATTAAGGGAAAATAAAAATGAGCACATTCCCAACTGTGGAAGTACCCTTAATGAGGCCAATGTAAATAAGCACATAAATATGTAATTCTAATGCAAAGCAGTATCATAAAAGTGCCTTACCTACATACATGTTTGTATGTATGCATCATCTCTAAAATGGTGCTAATACATTTTCTAATTTCAATTTAGATTACAAGATTGCCATCTTCCACAAATTTTAAAAAAAAAAACAAAACTAAGTTCTTGCAATTAGATTGCAAATAGCTTTTGATTATCTAGGCCCTGATTAATAGTGTGCCTATATAATTTATCATCCAAACAAGGACACTTTGAGAGTGAAAAGTGGTGCTATTAATAATTATGTCAACTCAGTGGGGATGAACTGGTACTGTCCCAAGGAAATGGTGACATAGGTTCACCTCACTGATTACCTAATTTTAGTATAGTAAAGAAAATATTGCTCCTTTTTTTTTTCTGCTTCTTCCTGCAACCTGCCTTTAGTTAAACATTTTATTTCTTATTAGATACTATTCCTTGAGAAACTAGTCAGGAATAAAATGATACTGTATCCTTCAGATCCATCAGTTTTCCCACAAAATAAAACAGGATGAGAGATCATTTAATGAATACTCACTGGGTCAACTACCATGCCCAGTGCTACTGGTAGAGACAAACAAGTAAATTCCTGTTCATGTTGTATTCCAACAAAATTTGAAAAGCTTACATATATGTAACTTTTAAAAAATATTTTCAAATTATTTTAAAATATTTTTATTTGTGAAAATACTTTTATGAATAAATGGTTTTCAAAAAATTGAAGTGCAAGCCAGGCATTACGGTGCATGCCTGGAATCCCATCACTCTGAGAGGCTAAGGCAGGAGGATCACAAGCTCGAGGCTAGTCTGGGCAACCTGGTGAGACCCTGTCTCAAAATAAAAATTAAGCAAAGGGCTGGGGATGTAGTTCAGTGTAAAGGTATTGGGTTAAAAAAATTCAAAGTGCATATGGTAAGATAAGGTGAGAAGGAAGTGAAGAAAGGATTCTTTTGCAAAAGACTTTAGTTCAATTTCCTGTTCATGAGTTGTGATAAATAATTCCAGATGTCCTTACCTACTTCCTGCCTCCTTTCCTCCTCTTTCTCCTTTTACTTTTCTTCTCCATCTTCTCCAAGTCCACCACAGAGGACTGTAGAGAAAGGAAGGAAATCTGGCAGTCAAGGTTACAAGGGTGTCACAAAGGAAGCAGTCCAATGTTTTGTGCTTCATCTTAAATCTAGATTAAATGGGCTATGTATATATACATGCCCAACTAGCTGAGTCAAACTGAAAAGCAACACAACAATCAGTGCCTCTAGAGACCCTTAAGGAAATTTTAAAAATTACATCCTAAAAAGGATGATATTTAAAGTAGGAAACTGCTTCATAAAAAAACAGAAAAGTAGAAAGGCAAAGCTCTGGAGACTGGGATAGGGCATATGGGAAACAGAGCACAGACAACAAACTCAGAGGCTCACGGGGGCTGGGCAGGGGATGTGAACAAGTGAATTGTCCAGAAACAAGACATTCAGAAATACATTATTGAATAGTGTGGACTGTGACAAATCAGCAACAGAGAAATGTTATACGAAGCTGTGGCTCTAGTGGAGCCAGTTTAGTTAACTTTCAAAAGGAACTAGAAAATCAAAGTATTGGGCCGGTGAGATAGCTCAGCGGCATAAGTGCCTGCCTGGCAAGCACGAGATCCTGAGTTCAACCCCCGGTACCTACCCCCCAAAAAAAAGAAAGAAAGAAAATTAAACTATTTCTGTAAAATTCCTTACCATTTAATGGTGGCAGTAAAGTCAAATGGGACAAAACCCAGTCCTCAGGGATGTAAGGCTGAGACTTCTGCAAGAAACCTTTTGGCTGTCACGTGACTGCAGAGAACCAGGGCTTTCCTCTCAAAGTCAGGAATGTTTGGTTCTGTCTTATATCTGATTCCTTCAAAAAGGAAGCCTTTCAAAAGGAGTGTTTGTGTACCTGCATGAGCATGATATACAAACTTTGAAATACATCAACTATATGAAATAAATGTTTATCATGTATTTTAAATGTATAGTATGACTTAAATGTATAGAATTGTCATACTAACAATTATAATTAAGTTGAACAGTACTTGAACAGTTTATCAGTTTTACCAATCATTCTCCACTCTACATTCTGATTCTGCAAGCATTTATGGAGTATCCTAAGTTCAAGGCTCTATTCTGAATGTTGGGAATACAAAACAACCAGCCTTCAAGGAATTTACATTCTAGTGGGTAAGAGAGGCAACAACAAAATATTAAAAGTTAATTAAATTGAAACATAATGTGTGTGTAGGATTAGGTTCACAAGTTTCAGTTCAAATGTGAAGATTGTCTAAAATTATGGATGATTTGCTTGGTGTTTTGAGAAATCTTCAAATGTCCAATGTGTAGAAGAAATCACAACATAATTAGTCACCAACCCTGCTTAGGAAGTGACATAAAATGTTGACATCACTATAAAGTAAATAAGAAGGTAAGCTATTGAATGGATAACACAGAAATAAGAATGCAAGAACTTACTATAATCACTATATTATTATCATCATTATACTATAATGATAATTTGTTTTATAAAGTTAATAAAATATTTTTTACATTTAAGCAATATAGAAAAGCATAAAGAAAAAATGTCCTTCTGAAAAAGCTACCAATAGCCTTAAATGAATTTTACTTCTTCACACATAAAGTGGAAGGATAGAGGAATGGAAAAATTAACTCTTAATAATTAGAACCAAGCTACATGTTTACAGTATTAATAACTGAGATCAAACTGAATGTGCATCTGCTTGGATTTAAAATCTTTTCTCTGCCACATTTTAGTGAGTAGGTTGATGACTTTATCACATTGTGCTGGTTAGGGGCGAGACTTTCTCCTTTGATAATAAAGATATTACTTACAAAATTTTGGTAGAGATTAAGGAATTGATCTACATACAGCATTCAGAACAGAGTATGGGACACTCTAAATGCTCAATAAATGTCAGCTACTATTACTTTCCCATTTATTAGTCTATTAATGATATTATTTGATTATAATTATTGCTTTTTTGTCTCCCTTTCTTTCTCATTCTGTGGCTTCATCATTTTGAGCTATTTATGTTCTTGTTAGGTGGCTCTAAAGTAAAAAAGATTCCTGGAAATTGTTTAAATTCCCTGACAGAATATATCCAATTACCATTTCTTCTCCTCCTCCCCTTCTCTTCCTCTTCCTTCTTTCTAGTCCGCTTTGCCCACCTGCCTTGCTCTGGTATAGCCTGGATGACTTTCTTTTCACATGTCTTCTGTTCATGGCATGCCATGTTTGTGTTCCATTCCCTTTCTTCACCCAAGTGTTTTAATGCTGAATATTCATTGTTCTGTGCACTACATAAGGACCCAAGGGAGGGGAGCCATAGGAAGAGGAGGACTACTGAGCCCAGACTCAGTGCTGTGCCAAGCAGAGTACTTGCTCTCTGTTCTCCCTGTTAGACATGGGGAAATAACCTACAGCGCTTTGGTTCACTCTCGTCAGTCAGAGGAAGAAGGCATACTATTTCTATAGTAATGCTCCTGTGCTCAGTTTATGCCCTCATTCAGCCTGAGGTCTTTGCCACCATCTGACTCTACTTCCATTTTTCACCCCATCGTTTTTCCAGGCCTTCTTGATAGACATTTCTTTCTGTCTCCCTCCAGTCACAAATAAGAGAAACAAACAAGCACTTCCCTTTTCCTCCCTGCAGATTTGGCTACTTGTGAAAAATCTTAGACTTTTGTCAACTCATCAGTCTGTCTGAGGATGGCTGGAGGGAGGGAGTGCTCAGGCACTGCATAATGCCGGGCTCTTCTTTCCCCTGGCTGGCCTCCCATTTTTTAAATTCAATAGCACTTGGTTATGATCTTTTCTTTGTTCAGTTACTGTCTTATTCTCTCTTAGTTTTGGTACAGTTCAGTTTGCAAGTGGTGGAAGGGGAGTCTGCGAACTGGCTTCATTTTTCCATCTTTACCTGGAACTTTCTGCTCACAGTATTTTCATTAAGATGCTAGCACTTGGCAGAATTAGTTCCCACTAAGAATTTATGTCTTATCCAGACTGTGCCTCATTTGACACACACCAGAAACTGAATGAGTAAATCAATGATACAGCTAACAAAATCTACGTTAACTCTTCATCCTTGTAACACTTGAATCTAATTCAAATATTCAAGTAGGTCTAGAATAAACATTACCCCAAGTAATCTTTGAGGTAAAATAATCAACATATATAACATAACCATAAAGTCAGAGATTCTCAAGGTGCAATTCTAAATTAAACATTGACTGGTCACTGCAACCTCCACTTGCTTTTCTTATAAATAGAGCTATCTTCTGTAAAGAATAGTCATGAGGGAAAAAGATCTGACCTACTTGTCAGTGAGTAGAAAGGAAACTCAGAAAGTATCCAAATGCTAACTACAGGGAATAGTTAACACGGAATGGAACATCCTATCAGTAATGTATACAGAACTATTAAGAATTATATTTACAGCATGATAATATGTTGTCAACTATATAAAGTTATGTTTATACATTTATTTATAGTATGAAAAATAAAATAAAATATTGCAATATTTAGATTATGGAGTATTTCTTTTTTCTACATTTTCTACATTTTGAAAATCATTCCTAAATTGTATTACTTATACAATCAGTAAATAGAATCTATAAAACATTATCAAAGAAAAAGTAATTTTGTCCAGTGCAATAATTTTAAATACAAAGTGAGACAGATATCATTAAAACACAACCACCCTCTCACACCCCAAGGCTGTATCTTATTTATTTTTCTTACAACGCACAGGTTTGGATTTGTTTCCTACTAACATAGGCATTACAACCCACCAAATATGGATAAGAAAAACCTTTTGTGTGGCAAAGTCAGTCCTATGAAATTTATGGTGACCTCAGTTAGAAGTAACAGATCTGCCGATCTAACTTCCACTCCATTTGTCAGCCAGAGCTGGAGCCAGGTAACTATCATTTGTTCTTTTAAGGATTGCTTTTACCCTAAGGGCCAAATTCATCTAAAAAAATAAAAGGAGATGAATTTTATGATTTTTTTGCCTTATTCCACCACCTAAAATTCAAACCCAGCAACACCAGTGTTCTGTCTTTTAGGGGTGATGCAGGTAGTCCCAAAATATGAAAATCTTAGACTCTGTCTGGTCATGAAAAAAGCTCCTGCTTGTCCAAAGAAAGGCATGAAATCGAGAGTTGACAGAGATTCTCATTCAGGAAAGAATTGTCACCATTTTTGCTGCACTCTGGCCAGAACAACATATGGCAGCCCAGCTGACGAATATAATCTTTTCCTCTTTTTTTCCCATTTCGCATGCACATTTCATTTGTGGAATATTAAAACTTCACACAAAGTGCCTGTTAACCCCTTGGCACCACAGCATCCCTTGTCTGGGCTGCACTATTTACCAGAATCTTCACATCCAGCTGTGAGAGAGTTAAGACCAACAGAGAAGGAGCTGATGGTCAGAGGCCATCTGACTCTTCTCTATCCCCATTAGGAAGGGTCAACTTGCAGAATTTTGGGGCAGAGTTTTCTTTATGTGAGAAAATTTATAGCTTCCTGGCTTCAAAATAAACCGCCTGTTACCCTGTATCCTAGAGCCTTTCCATTTCTGAAACCAGAGGTATTTTCCAAAGCAGCTGTCCTTACATTCTGCTGTCCATGGGGACCCAAAGTCCAGCTCACTTCCCCCCACAACCATCCTGAGGGCCCCTGTCCTGAAGGAAGAAAGCCTACACACATGACTTAAACAGAGAAAGCAGCTCTCTCACATTTTTCCATCTCTCTCCCCAGATATAAGCATTGGAACGGGTTTGTATAACTGTGCTGACAGATAAGAGGTCTCTTTAAATCTGATGGGACTAACTGCAGAACACCACTATGAAGCTAGGCAGCTGAGACGTACTTCCAAGCGGATGTTTCTAGATATGTGTCCCTGTATCATTCATTATCTACCTTCTTTCCATTCGCTCTTCTACATTTAGTTTATAATTTGGAAAAATTGTCCAACATAAAATAAAGCACTGAACATATATAGTTGAATAAATGTTAAACCTACAAAATATGCAGAAAATAATCGATGGTGTATACCCATGGATTTATCTTTGCCAATACTATTTTAACATATTTGTACCGAATTATTATCTCTCTTTTTATTTTATTTATTTTATTTTAAAGAGAAAAAATAAAAATAAAAATAAAACAAGAGTTTCAAAACAGGCTGGTAGGAGAGTAATAATAATTAATACATTGCATATTGTTATCTTCATAGCACTTACTCAGAGTACAAGATGGCATGAAATATTGTCCAAACAATATTAGCTCAAAACTTTCCTTTCAATGAACTAAGAGAAACTAGCTGTATAACTATCTTAACTATCTTGTGTGTACATATACATATATTTTTTTCCTTTCCCCTTCTTTCCTTTCCCCCTTCCCCCATCACAGTTTGTCTTTCCTTTTGAACAGTTTCTTCCCTATTCCCAATATCTATTGTACATTTTGGATCTTATTTACTCTTTCAGTTTCTCACACTAGTGAGACAATACGATGATTACACATGCGAGTCTAATTTATTTCACTTATAAATATGGTCTCGAGTTGCATCTATTTGCCTATAAAAGTCACCAGTTTCCCCTTCTTTATGGCTGAGTAGTACTACATTATATACAAAAAAAACCATATCTTTTTTATCCATTCCTCAGTAGATGGGCATTTGGGTTGTTTCCAAGATTTAACTATTACAAACTGTGCTGCTATAAACGTGGGTGCACATATATCACTGTGGTATGATGTATTTAATTCTTCTGGGAAAATTCCCTGAAGGGGAATAGCTGGATTGAATGGGACATGCAATCATAGTTTTTTTTTTTTTTTTTTTTTTTTTTTGTGGGTACCGGGGGGTCGACCTCAGGACCTCACGCACCAGTAGGCGCCCGTGCCGCTGAGCGATATCACCGGCCCCTTTTTCGTATGTGGGTTCCGGGAGTCGAACTCGGGCCCTCGCGCTTGCCGAGCAGGCACTTAAGCCGCTGAGCCATCTCACCGGCCCTGCAATCATAGTTTTTAGAGGAATCTCCACACTGATTTCCACAATGGTTGTACCAGTCTACACTGCCACCAACAGTGGAGAAGGGTTCCTTTTTCCCCACAGCCCTGCCAGCATTTGTTATTGGTTGATTTCTTCATGATAGCCATTCTTTCTGGAGTGAGATGGAATCTCAGCATTGTTTTAATTTGCATCCCTCTAATAGGCAGTGATGTTGAACATTTTTTCATATATTTATTTGCCATTTGTATTTCTTCATCTGAGAAGTGTGTATTCATCTCAGATGTCCATTTTTGGATTGGGTCTTTGAATTTGGGGGGCCTGATTTTTTTCAATTCTTTATATGTTCCAGATATAAGTCCTTTGAGGGAAAACTGGCTATAATTTTTTCCCACTCTGTGGGTTGTCTCTTCACTTTGTTGGTGATTTCTTTTGTTGTGCAAAAGATTTTTAATAAGGTGAGATCCCATTTATTGATTCTTTATAGTATTTCCCCATGCAGTCTGGGTTTTGTTCATGAAGTCTCTGCTTACACATATGTCTTCAAGATTTCTACTTATTTTCTCCTCCAGTTAATTTAGTGTTTCTGTTTTAATATTTAGATCTTTGATCCATTTTGATTTTAGATTAGTGTGTGGTGACATGAGTCTAGTTTCAGTCTTCAGCATGTGGAAAGCCAGTTTTCCAGCACCATTTATTAAAGAGACTATCTTTATTCCAGTGAACATCCTTGGCTCCTTTGCCAAAGATAAGGTGGCTGAGTGTGTTTGGAGTTGCATCTGCATCTTCTAATCTGTTCCACTGATCCTCAGGTCTGTCTTTTGCCAATACCATGCTGACTTCACCACAGTAGTTTTGTAGTATGATTTCAGGTCCGTGATTGCATTGCCCCCTGATTTGCCTTTGTTACCCAAAATTGTTTTGGCTATTCTAGGTCTCTTCTGGATCCAAATGAATTTTAGGAATGTTTTCTCTAGTTCTGTGAGATATGCTAATGGTATTTTGATTGGGATTACATTAAATCTGTATAACAATTTTGAGATTATGGCCATGTTTACAATGTTGGTTCTTCCTATCCATGAGCAAGGGATATCTTTCCATTTTCTGATATCCTCTTTGATCTCCTTTTTCAGAGCACTGTAATTTTCAATGTATAGATCTTTTACTTCCTTTGTTAGATTGATTCCTAAGTATTTTATTTTTTTTGGATGCTATTGTAAAGGGTGTGATTTCCCTAATTTCTCTCTTTGTGAGTTTGTTGCTTGTGTACAGGATTGCTATTGATTTTTGAGTGTTGACTTTGTATCCAGCTACACTACTAAATTTGGTTATTAAATCAGCAAGTCTTTTGGTGGAGTTTTTGGGGTCTTCTATGTACAGTATCATGTGATCTGCAAATAATGATAATTTAACTTCTTCCTTTCCTTCCTTATTCCTTGTATTTCTCTCTCTTGTCCAATTGCTCTAGCTAATGTTTCCAGAACTATATTGAATAGGAGTGGTGATAGTGGACATCCTTGTCTTGTTCCTGATTTTAGAGTGAAAGCTTTCAGCTTTTGACCATTTAGTATAATGTTAGGTGTTGGTTTGTAGTAGATGGCTTTTATCAGATTGAGGCAAAGACCATCTATTCCAATTTTCTGTATAAGTTTTATCATGAATGTTTGTTGGAATTTGTCAAATGTTTTTCTTCGTCTATTGAAATGATCATGTAATTTTTGTCTTTGGTTCTATTAATATGTGTAATTAATTAATGGTGTATTACATTTTATTTATGCAAATTAAAACATAAAATCAACAACAATTAATTATTTATTTATGCAAATTAAAACAATGCTGAGATTCCATCTCACTCCAGAAAGAATGGCTATCATGAAGAAATCAACCAATAACAAATGCTGGCAGGGCTGTGGGGAAAAAGGAACCCTTCTCCACTGTTGGTGGTAGTGTAGACTGGTACAACCATTGTGGAAATCAGTGTGGAGATTTCTCTAAAAACTATGATTGCATGTTCCATTCAATCCAGCTATTCCCCTTCAGGGAATTTTCCCAGAAGAATTAAAATGTAATACACCATCTATTAATTAATATGGTGTATTACATTTCTTAATTTGCATGTTGAGCCATCCCTGCATCCCTGGCATGAATCCTACTTGGTCATGGTATATAATCTTCTTGATGATTTGCTGCATGCTGTTCACCAGTATCTTACTGAGGATTTTTGCATCTATGTTAATTAGGCAGATTGGCCTGTAGTTTTCTTTTTTGGTTGGGTTTTTCTCTGGTTTTGGTCTCAGGATAATGCTTGTTTACAGGAATGAATTTGGGAGTATTCCTTCCCTTTCAATTTCCTTAAAGAGTTTTGGCATTAGTGGCATTCGTTCTTCTCTAAATTTCTTGTAGAATTCAGAAGTGAATCTGTCAGGGTCTGGGTTTTTCTTTGTTGGTAAATTTTTAATTACATTTTCAATTTCATTGGTTGATATCAGGTTATTTAGAATTTTTATATCTTCTTGATTTAGTTTTGGCAATTTGACTGTATCTAGGAATCTGTCCCTTTCTTCTGTATTTTCCATCTTATTAGAATACAAGTTTTCATAGTAGGTGTTGATGATTTTCTGGATTTCTGTAGTATCCATTGTGATTTCCCCCTTTTTGTTCCTGATTGCTTGAATTTGTGTTTTTTCTTTCCTCCTTTGGATGAGGTTGGCTAATGGTTTATCAATTTTATTTATTATTTCAAAGAACCACCTTTTGGATTCATTGATTCTTTGTATGGTTTTCTTAGTCTGTATTGCATTAATTTCTGCTCTTATCTTTATAATTTCTTCCCTTGTATGAGCTTTGGGTTTGATTTGTTCTTCTTCTAGAAGTTTGAGGTTCAAAATTAGGTTGTTTATTTGCACTCATTCTGTTTTCCTGATAGGACTGCTTTCATTGCATTCCATAAGTTCCAGTATGTTGTATCAGCTTTAGCGTTTAATTGTATGTATTGTTTAATTTCGTCTTTAATTTCCTCTGTGACCCATTGGTTGTTCAGAAGGGTATTGTTTAATTTCCATGTGTTAATGTAGTTTTTGTGGTTTTCCTTGTCATTGATTTCCAGTTTCATTGTGTTATGATCATATAGTATGCATGGGATGATTTCAATCCCTCAACATTTACTTAAACATGTTTTGTGGGCTAATATGTGGTCTATTTTGGAGAACGTCCCATGTGCAGTTGAGAAGAATGTGTATTCTGATGTTTTGGGGTGGAAAACTTTGTAGTCATCTACCAAGTCCATTTGTTCATAGGCTTGGTTTATTTCTGATATTTCTTTGTTGATTTTATGTCTAGTTGATCCATCTATTTGTGAAAGTGGAGTATTAAGGTCTCCCACTACAATTGTGTTAGTGCTTATTTGGTTTTTCATGTCTGTTAATATTTGTTTTATGTAGTTGGGTGAACTTGTGTTTGGTGCATGTATATTTATCATTGTTACCTCTTCTTGGAATTTTCCCTTAACAAGTATGTAGTGACCTTCTTTGTCTCTTTTGATTAGTTTTGGCTTAAAGTTTACATTGCCTGCAAGTAGAATAGCTACCCCTGCTTTTTTCTGAGTTCCTATGGCATGGAGAATTGTTTTCCATCCTTTGACTTTTAGTCTATGAATTTCTTTTTGGGTTAAATGTGTTTCTTGAATGAAGCATATTGTTGGATCTTGTTTCTTGATTCATTCTGCCAGTCTATTTCTTTTGAATGGTGAGTTTAGAACATTTACATTAATGATTATGACTGATATGCATTGGCTTATCTTTTTCATTTTATTTTCCTTTCGTTGGCTCCCTGTCTTCTCCTGTGTTTAATTGCTTGCTCTGTCTGGTGGCTTCTTTCTTTTGGTGTTCATATGTTTGTGGTCTTCATTATCTTTTTGTAATATATACTTCAGAGCATTCTGTAGAACCAGTTTGGTGGTCATAAATTTCTTCCATTGTTCTTTGTCATGGAAATATCTTATTTCTCCATCAATTTTGAAAGATAGTTTGGTGGGGTACCTCAATCTGGGTTGAAGATTGTTTTCTTTCAGGGCTTGAAATACCTCACTCCAAGCTCTCCTTGATTTGAGGGTTTGTGTTGAGAAGTCTGCTGTGATCCTGATGGGTTTTCCTTTATAGGTGATTTGTTTCCTTTCTCTAGCCTCTTTTAATATTCTGTTCTTGTACTGAAGTTCTGGGATCTTGATTATTTTGTGCCTTGGTGTAGATTTATTTTGGTCATGGCTATTTGGAGTTCCATATGCTTCATTTATTTGCATGTCAAATTCTTTATCCATGTTTCGGAAGTTTTCTGCCATTATTTCTGTGAAGGATTTTTTTTTTAATGTCTTTTGCATTATATCTGGCTTTCTCATTGACTCCAATCAATCTTATGGTGTTCTTCTTTGCTTTATCTTGTAGCTATTGGGTTGATTTTTCATGGTCTCTTGCTATTTTTAAGATATCTTTCTTTTCATGGTCGCTAGCCACAATCCTGTCTTCTAGATCTGATATTCTATCCTTGCCTTCATTCAATCTGTTGCATGTACTTTCAGTAGAGTTTTTAATCTCCTGAACTTCTGTTTGTATCTGTTTCATGGATTCTATTGCTTTCCTATGTTAGGCATTCCAGCTTTCCATTGTTTGCCTGAGTTCCTCTATTTCTTTTAATCTGTATCTGCTTTCATGTTGTTCATTTTGATCATCTTTTTTTTTTTTTTTTGCACCTTAGTGTTTATTTTTCTATAGGCTCTTCTATTTGTTTTTTAACTTCTCTTCCTGTCATTTCAAGGAGTTCCAGTGGTTTGCTTCTGATTTCTTCTATCTTATTGTGCTCTGGACTTGTCCTGTGTGGGCTGGGGGTCTGGGGTTGCCTTTTGCTTCTATGTCTTTTCATTTTCTGTTTTGTATTTTTGTATTATTTTGTTTTCTGTGTTGATGCCTATAGATTTCTTATGGTAAATAGCTTTATCCCTAGTATTGAAACTTCCCTAAGAAATAGCTGTTCCTCAGAGATGCCTTCTAGATGTAAGTGGTTCTTGGTCTTTGTGTCTATCCGAAGAACCTACCTTCCTAATGTGTTCAGGATGAGAAGTATTTGGCTCAGCACCCAGTCCTTTGATACTGGATTATGGTGATGGTAATGATCCCATGCAATCACAGTGTTGTCACAGGAGAGAAAAACTGATTATAACAGGTATGGTATCCTGGCTAAAGTAGTGCAGTTAGCAATAACAATAGTCTCAAATGCTGCCTGGCTACTGACAAACTGTGGAAACTATTAACCTGATACTTTTAACTATTTGGGCAAATTCTACAGTTATATAGCAGAATCCAGCATATATCAGGAATTTGTATGCAATGATTTTCCCTTTAGTGGAATGATTATACCCGGCTGTGGGGGTATTAAGAGGAATGGGGTCAAGATAGAGAGATGAATGAGGTCCAATATAGTAGAAGCAAGGCTGGAGGGCATAGGATGATCACCCAAGTTTTGGGAAACTGGTGGACAGAAGAGGAAAGAATGGAAGAGGAAGCAGATGAGTACTGAAGTGAACCTGGCAGGGAAGAGACAACATTTATTCACATGAAAGTATCATAAAATCAGGCAAGATAGTTGGTGAGAGTTAGAAGACAAGTAGATGAAAACAAAAAGGGCAGTAATAAATCTGTCATTAAAGAAAAAGAGAAAAAATGAGAGAGAGAAAAAAAGAGACTAAAAACAGAAAACAAAAATAACCCTGCCAGTGAGATGGCTCAGCAGCATAAGTGCCTGCCTGGCAAGTGCGAGGGCCCAAGTTCGACTCCTGGAACCCACATACGTAAAAAGGACTGGTGATATCGCTCAGCGGCACGGGCGCCTGCTGGTGCACGAGGTCCTGAGGTCGACCCTCGGTACCCACAAAAAATAAATAAATAAATAAAATAACTCTAAAAAAAAAAAAGACCAAATTCAACTAAATTTAAAAAAGACCTCAACCGGACAGAAAAAGGAAAACCAATCAAACAAACATTGAAAAATAAATGAAGTAAAATTCCTCTGGTGTTCACAGTTCTGTGGTAGGTCCAAGTCTGATCCCAGAAATGTGTTGTGTACGCCAGCCAATTTTGCAGTCGGATTTGTGCTGGGTATAGGGCTGATCTTGGCCTCTGGATGTGGGGGCTGGGGTTGGTATTCTGTTGCTAGAGGTCTCCCCACCTTCCCCTTTCTATTCTGCCTGTCTGTGTGCCAAAGCACGGCACTGGTTCATCTGACTTACCAACTGCTGGTGTGTCTGTTCATGCCTAGGTCTTGGTGGGTTACAGAGGGTACCCACCTGGGATGGTCTGGCTGCATGCGTGTGCCCCCGCAGCTACTGGTGCCTTAGTGGGTCACCGGGGTCCGCTGGCTGGGCAGTCTGGGCTGCATGTGTGTGCCCTGCCACTACTGATTTCATTGTCAGGTCCCTAATTATTAGTAGAATAGAGCAGCTCTTCTTGTGTTTATTAGACATTTGTTTTATCTTCTTTATAAATTGCCTGTGCCATTTCCTTTTGAATTTTTTGCTTTGTTCTTATTGATTTCAGAAGTCCTTGAAAAATGCAAGCATTTTAATTACCTTCTCTAAATCAGCCAGTAGCTTTCCACTTTACGTTTGATATGTTTGCCCTGTGTAAACTTTTATTATGATTATGATTATGATTATCAGTGTGGTCAAATTTATCTGTTTTATGGCTTATACATTTTTTTGGTGGTGGTTCTGAAGATTGAACATAGAACCTTTGCACTTTCACACTAATCTATATCCTCAGACTTTTTTTTTTTTTTTTTTTTTTTGAGACAGAGTCTTGCTAAGTTGCCCAGGCTGGACTCAAATTTGCAGTCCTCCTGCTTCTGCTTTCCAGAGTGCCAGGAGTAGAGACATGTACTATCACATCCAGCTTTTTTTGGTATCTTATTTAAGAAGCTGTTTTTCCTTATTGAAAGCCACGTGATAGTTAACTGTGGTGTCAACTTGAATTAAGAAACACCAAGCTAATCGGTTTGGCACAGTTCTGGCTGTGTTGGGATGATTATTGGGATGAAGATAGATGACCCACACTGAGTATAGGTGGTGCCTACCAATAGGTTTGTAGTCCGTATGGAATGAAAAGCAAAAGAAGAAGAAAGTCTCACTTCTGCTTCTTTGAAGGAGCACTTGTCCTTACCATCATCTTTGGATGTCAGTCTCTAGCCTTTCAACACAGAACCTTCAGCTTCATGATGGGAACTAGTAAGGGACTATGCAGTGAGCTGCTGAGGTCTTTCACTGGATCTTCCGGCTCTCCAATATGTGGATGGCCCTTTTGCATCTTGCTGATAGTTGCAGAGGCCTCTGATTATCTGGATGGTTGAGCACAGGAAACTGAATCCTCAGGAATCAATTCGCATTCCCTAGATTGCTGTCATTCTGGAGCATGATGCCTTAGTACTTTCTTGTCAAAGCATAGGCTTTCGCCTTTGCAATTTTGAGCTTGCAAAGAATGGAAGCCTTACTGGTTACTCACATTTCCTCAAAGCATTTTTCCTATTGTCCTTCCCAAAGTACTTGGCTTCTTTTTAATGTTAATATTTTCAGCAACCAATTTCTCTTCTGCTCCATATCTTTGTAGGCTCCAACTTTAGCAGAGCTTCCTTCCTGCCAAACTCAAAACTTTTAAAAATCATTCAAAAACTAGGCAGTTTTCTTTTAATTTTCAGTGTAGAGATGGCTAAAAGCCCCAAACAGTACCCAAGGCAAAAGAGTAGACCCTCCTATTATTTTCTTATACAGTTGATCTACTACAGCATATTTTGGAAATTTAAACTTGTTCCAAGACTGTTGATATAATAAGAAAAACTATAAGCATAATACAAGTTTCCAATTTGTTTCTGTGTTATATCATCAGTGAGAAACATGAGGTAAATGCAAAGAAATGCAGGCAGTGTAACCAAGCCAGCAGGAATACATAAAATGCATGCACCCATGTACCTCAGCTATTTCCCAGCTACCTCAGTTCATAGTATGTTATGAGCCACATTCACATATAGCTGGTGATGCAACCTGTTACAATCTGCTACTAAAATCTATTAATATATTTTTCTCCTTGAGTAAAATAGAAAAAAAAATTTCTTGTTTTTTGGGATGTCTAGTAAGCATGGTCAAAACTCAAAATTACAGATAGTAGTACATTGGAGACATCATGAGTTCTGTTTTGTTCTTCTAACAATTACCAATTAACTTCCTGGATCTGAACGAAGTACCTGCCCCTCTCATGAGATACATTCATTGAAGTCTCTGTTCCCATTTTGTTGTTGTTGTTGTTTGTCTTTAAAGCTATTTTCATCCTGGTCAACAGTGATCTTTCTTACTCCCATGTAATTTAGTGATCAGTCAAGAGTTGGGAAGAAATATGTCAACCTGAGATTTGATTTGGGAGCTCAAGTCTGTCAAAGTTGCCACAAAATTCACAGTCTCGCCAAGAGCAGTCTTGCCTTCCAAGGACAGACTTCTAGGTTTGTCAGCTTTTTCTCTAGGCTCTTCAAGAGTCTCCATTGTTTATTGGTATTTTTATAGTCAGCTAGAGATTTGGGCAGAGTTTTAGGGTTTAAACCTCAGTTTTACTAAAATAGCCCATTTTTATCTGTATTGTGTTACTAAGTAGAAACCTTCTGGGAATTTAACTTTCTTTCCTTCCTAGAGAATCTGTCTTTTCCCTCTAGCTACTTTTATAAACTTCTCTTTGTCTTTGAGGTTTTGGAGATTCAGTATGATTTTATTTATGTGGATGTCTTTGCTTGAAATATGTTGTATTTGTTGAATTGGTGAGTTCATGTTTATATATCAGGTCTGGAAAATGCTCAGCCATTGTCTTTTGTAATTTGGCCTTTCAGTTTTCATTTCTGAAACTCCTACTAAATGTATGTTGATCTTTCTACCCTACTCTCCACATTTGCTAAACTTCCTTTCACATTTGTACCTACCTGCATTTCCAAACCATATTTTGAATACCTGAATTAGTTCTTCACTTTCAGATGTCTTTTAGTTCAGTGAATTTTTCTTCATTTTTATTTAGTTATTCTAATAACTTATCAAGGGATTAGCTCATTATTTTAGCCTTCCTTATGATTTGAATAATGCTACTCTTGTCTCCCAAAGACTACAGCTTCCATGAGTGGGGATGAGGTGTAACTAGCATGTCTCTATTACATAGCACAGAGCTACTCTTTTTGCATATCTAAATCAACTGATTAGTCAACATTTGCTTTTTTTGTGTGTGGGTACCAGGGGTCGACCTCAGGACCTCACGCACCAGCAGGCACCCATACCGCTGAGCAATATCACCGGCCCTTTTTTTCGTATGTGGCTAGCAGGAGTCAAACTCAGGACCTCACACTTGCCAGGCAGGTGCTTATGCCACTGAGCCATCTCACCAGCCCCCCAACATTTGTATTTTTAATATAATGCTTTCATTTCTAAAAATTCTTTCCATTTTTTTATCTGTTTATTTCCTATAGTATTTTTCTTAAGTTTTTAATTCTTTCTTCTATATTTTAAAAATAAATCTATGGCCTCCATCATATTTTTCTTTTTTTTTTTTTTTTTTTTTTTTTTTTTTTTTTTTTGTGGGTACCGGGGGGACGACCTCAGGACCTCGCGCGCCAGAAGGCGCCCGTGCCACTGAGCGATATCACCGGCCCCTTTTTCGTATGTGGGTTCCGGGAGTCGAACTCGGGCCTTCGCGCTTGCAAGGCAGGCGCTTAAGCCGCTGAGCCGTCTCACCGGCCCTCCATCATATTTTTCAAACTGTGAATGCTCTAGTCTAATTTATGTGTGAGTGTGTACACATGTATTTTGGCTGCTTTCTGTTCAAAATGGGTTATTTTCTTATATGTTTTATAATTTGGAATTAGGAGCTTACCTACACTAAGCCTTTATCTATGGAAATTCTGTGTGATTTGAATTGAAGAAACTTTCCTCCAGAGTTTAATGTTTTGCTGAATTTTGGTACTTAATTTCATATGGATTTCTTCCTTATAAGTTCATAAATAATGCCAAAAACATAATTTTGAACCCAAATGCCTCATGAATTTCAGTCCTGGAGTTTTTAATTCTTATGGATACATTGTTATTATTTCAACCAAAACCTGGGCATGTCAAACCATCTCTGCTTTCCTTTTTTTTTCTAACTCTTTTTGTCTCTTTCCCATAGCAGAAGGATTTTATTTTCTAGTTTTCACTTTCACTAATGGTGTACTCTAAGTATTTTGCAGTTCCCCTAGCTCCAACTCCCCACCTTGTATTGCCTTAAGGTGTCATTTTATCCTACACAGTTGCTAAAATGAAGCCCCTAGATGACTATGATTTAAAAAACAAACACCTCCCCCAAACAGTCGCATTATCAGCTTACATGCTTACTACTTTAAATTTCATGCAAATTTCTGACACTGGAAAATTTCCATTTTTTTTGTTTACAGCTCATCCATGCATATAAATAAATGTTACTGTAGTAGTCTAGCTGTCATACATAAAATTTTTAGCAGGTGAATTTTCTGGGGAGTCTAATTTGTTGTATTATTAGAACTAGAATCCTCATCAACTCTTGAACTCACTCCAAGCTGGCTTTCATCTAATCATGCCACCAAAACTACTTTTTTTTAATTAATTAAGATTATTGGTACATTTTAGGTATACACAATCACATGCGTCATCAGGAATTTGTACCTGGTGTCACTAATGATATTTATGTTGCCATATCCAGTGCACAGTCTTTTTTCCCCTTACTCAGTTTTTTAGCATTACTTACCAAACTAAGTTACTCTTAATTTTAAATGTGCTCTAATCTTGACTCTTCCAACAAACTCTTCTGGTAGTGATTTCTATTAGCAGTTTCTGTCTGCCTTCTGCACCATCTTTTTCTCCTTTGCCCAGCTCAGTCTTAGGCACTTATCTCTTCACAGTATACATTTTCTCCCCAAGTGATCTCACCATCCCATGGCTTTAAACATGCGTATTTATGTCAATGATGCCCAAATACTAGCCTCTAGCACGTTCTCTCCTTTGAACTTCATATTCAATTGTCTAAAGTCCTTTTTAAGAAGGAAACTTAGATATTTCACAAGCATTTCAAACATGTTCATAATTGAAATATTGGTCCTCACAATTCCTCCCTTAGTCTTTTCTGTCTTAGCAAATGCTCCTTCAAAGAGACATGGAGAATCTTTCTTGATTTCTAATTCTCCCTTACGATCTCTCCATATCAAACATACCATAATTCTTAATTATATGCATTTCTCTTTTTCTCCAGTACCATCACTCTTGTCTAAACAGCTATCTCTTCTCTGGATTACTGTAATAGCTTCTGTCGTGTTTTCTGCCCCTTCTCCTTTCCCTTCTAACTCGTTCTCTATTCAACAACCACAGTACTCATTAAATTTTAAGGTAAATTATGTTATTACTCTGGCTAAAACTCTTTAATGTCTTCCCACTGCATTTTAGACAACATGTAAATGCCTTCCATTATACCTACCCTGTGTCATGTGCCCCCTGCCACCCTCTTAAGTGCTCCTCATGTCATTCTCTGCCTTTGTTTGCTCACTATGCTACAGCACACACCAACCTGCTTTGAACTCCCTGATTTACTAAATTCTTTTCCAAACATAAACATGATGTCCTTATGCCCAAAATGTTTTTATACCTTCTCTACTTGCAATTCTTTCCTTTTGATATTTTAGGTCTTCTACTGGTAATTTCAGTTGACAAAACAAAATATCTGACACCCACAAATTAAAGGAAGAGAGAGTGTTTTGGCTCACAGTCTCTGAGGTTTCAGCCAGCTCCAAGGCAGAAACATCATGGTGGAAGGTAGTGGGAGAGGAAAACTGCTCAACTCGTGCTATCTGGCAAACAAAGAGCTGAGGAAGAGACAGAGATGAAAGGCTCAGGGACCAGATACAGTCCCCCAGATCATGACCTATGACCCACCCAGATACATCCACAAGCATGTTTTACTAATCTCTGAAGTGTCTCCTAGACAAAAAAGTTGACAATCAAGATTAACCATAATAACTAATTTTCTATATTCATTAGCTTTCCCATTGTTGAGACAAAATATTTGATATACATAACTCTAAGCAAGAGAGGTTTATTTTGACTCATGATTTCATGGGTTTCCGTCTATGGTTGGTTGGTACCAACCAAAGACATCATGGTAGAAGGGTAGTGGAGGAAAGCTGCTTAAACTCTTGGAAGCCAGGAATTAAAATGGTTTGGAAAAGCCAGAGATGAAGCACCAGGGACCACATATGGTCCCCAAAGTCATGCCCCCGTGACCCATTCACTTCTTCCAATATCCCCACATCCTAGTATCCTTCTGAGCTATGAACTTATCAATGGTTAACCCATTTATGAGGTTAGTGCCCTCACAATCCAATCACCACTAAAGGAATCACTTAATCCAGTTGAGTTGACAATCAAACCGGCACAGGTCTCAATTAACATGTCACCTCTTCCAGAGTTGAAATGGTATCTCTATGGGAAGTCTTCTCTGTCACTGTACCCACATGATGGTTCTCTTTACTGTTATGCACTATTTTATACTATTCTTTTCCTTTCCAGGAATTTCCACAATACTTTTGTTTTTTCATTCATTTTTTTTCTTTCCTATTTAACTCTTACTTCCATAAAGACAAGGACATTATATTTTGTTCATTCAGCTACTATTGCAGCGCCTCACACTTAGTTGTCCTCAATAAATATCTGTGGAATTGTGGTAGGACCTGTCCAAACGTATCAGAGTGGGAACTTTTTACAGTGTAGCAATATCAGTCTCTAGGTATGCATGTGTAGTTCCAATGTAACTCTGTAACATAAATCATACCCAACCAGACTGTAGAATATTAATGTATACCCAACCAGATTGTAAGTGTTAGTGTATGCCCATATAAGGGAGACAAAGACACAAGAATTATATAAAAGGGTGCAACTATGCCATGTTTGGCACTCAGTCTTTGGATACAAATCCGCTGAGTCAGTGCTAGCACCAATAAAGCCACTTCCTGGGAAAAAGGCCTCAGTGTCCCATCCATCTACATGAAAATCTCCCAGCATTTTCTGGGAGCTCATGACCAGGATTCAGAGATGGTGTATTTACACCTCCTTGGTTGCTGGAGTCCAAACCTCGAAGTGTGTAGAGACGTGATCTCACCTGGCACCAGCAGACCATTTGATCCATAGGGGAGGTTGGCCCCTCCCAACATGCCTGGGTGAGGGCTCTAGAAGCTCATAGAACCCCAAGGCCCAGGAACCAGTTCAGAGAGTGCTGTCCACCTGATTTGGTAAGACTTGGGTTCTGTTTGGTAATCCTGCCTTTAAAGAGGTAGAAGGGGAGACTGATCACCTTCCAGGGTTGCCTGAGTGTCACTGAAACTGAAACCACAATTCTCAGGAACTGGGGATGGATTAGAGTACGAGGGTGGCCTGAGTAGTTCTGAAAGGAGTGAGAGTGCAGCCCCAAGGTGCTGGTGCTGGGCGGTGGGCTGGAGTCATTATGTGTTTGTGTGTGAACAAGATGGACAGTGGGAAGGTTCTGACCTGACCACAGGGCCAAGCAAGTGATGAGTCCCAATACATGGTTCTGTGGCAATCCTCATACAGATGAGGATGATTATAGGCCCCTGGGAGCTCTGTGAATGCTAAGAAGCATTTGAAATATCTCTGCAAGAAAGTAGCTGGAGATGGACGAAGTGAATGTGTGACCCTTCCAACTGAAACCCTTCCCCTTCCTTCCTACTTCTCCTGTGTGTGAAAGTTGTCTATTAGGAGGAGGAAATGGGTGGAAAGCAGAGTACACACACTCCCCTAGAGTGTATGTTAAAGAATTTTAAAAAGGCATATTCGGGTGACTATGGTGTAAAGCTGACTCCCAGACAGCTCTGGACCTTCTGTGAAAAAGATTGTCTATCCTTTGCAGTAGTATGGCCCGCTGAGGGCTCACTTGATAAGATAATTAGCTAAGTGTTCAGTGCTGTTGCAGGGGACCCGGGCCATCCTGACCAATATCCTTACATTGACTGTTGGCATGACATCTCAGTGTGCACCAGAGATGGAGCCTTGGGCTTTTGGAACAAATGGAATAGAAAATAAATGTGCTTCCCATTTAGGACAGGTTAGGGAATCAAGGGGCTCAGGGAACAAAATACCCCCTGACAGTCCCCTCAGACTGATATTAAGGACCTGGGGCAACAACCCATGGATGAAAAATGAAAAGAAAGCTAACACGATAAAGTAATGCTGCTTCATTTGGCCACAAACCCCCATTCTTGCTACATCCGTCTTCTGGTCAAAGTTTGGATTGGATGACAATCAAATCAAATTTTTGATTGAATTTGTTAATGATAAAAGACCAGGGTTCTCAGGAGGTGATAGATTACACCTTGTGTTGGTGACAGGGACTGGTTTTCCTCCTCCCCTTAAAATCGCAGGGGCTTAACAAGAAAAGAGAGGCTTCACCTCTGGTTCCCTCCTCCACATGGGATCCTCTGGAACCCCTATCCTTAGCCTATAACCCCCAACACCCCAGACCGATGGATGGCTCCACCTCGACTGGAGCTGGTGCCAGTCAAGGAGGGCCTGACTCCATGGCCACAGCTGCACAAGGGGAGAAAGGCCACCCTATTCCTTGGCTCAGGAGAAAATCAGAAAGGTGCAACTCCCCATGTCACAATAAAAACAGATAGTCAATCATAAAATGTTCATGCTGTGGTGTCAAAGCCAACCCAGAGTCAAAATTAGAGCCCATTATTACAAATCTTGGCTAATTGATAAATTTACTTTTGGCTTCCAATTTAAGTTGGTATTTTTTATTTAATTAATATGCTTAAAACATTTCTTAAGGATTGTAATTCCTAAACTGCAATAACAGGGTTAACTTGCACTTTGCTTTCTGTGGGTGTTAAAATAAGAGTACTAATTATATATATATATATATATATATATATATATATATAAGAGTATTAATTCAAGGTTACTTGAAAGTCTGTTGACAGCCAGTCAAATTTAAAAATGTAACAATCTGAGACCAAAGGAGAAAGAAGGAAAGAAAGTATAACCAAAATTATAGAAAAATAATTTAAAATCAAAAGCTGAACTACATATAAAAAGGGGGCAACTCAGACCATTTAACTTTTTTTCTGTCAGTTATCAAAATAGTAGGGAGCTGGAGAGTAAGAAAGCCTAGTGTCTCCCACTATGTGGGAGGGGAAAGGGAGGAGCATGGTCTCTGCTTTCCTTGATATGTGATCTATAGTTAAATTAAAAGTTTTTCTTTTTTTCTCAAAGGTAAATTTGAAAATAAAAGTACAAAACCTCAAGGCTCTCCCCACCTCCCAACTCTTTCTGGTTATAAGTTTGTAGTAAGAGGTTTTTCTCTCCCACCTCCTTACTGGTTTTAGTTTATTGCAAGAAATGTCTATACTAATTGGTCACCCCAAAAAGTTCTGACTAGTCAGTTCGTGATAAACCTACAACAGATTATTATAGCTATAGCTCAACTTGGACAATATTTCTAAGAGTGCGCTCTGATCTAAAAGTAATTGTTCATGTGTCTGTGTCCTTTTTTGTTTGTTGGTTTAAGGTACCTAAAGCAATTTTCTTTTTTCTTTTTTTTTCTTTTTTTTTGGCTGTTTTGCCCTCCCCCCCCCATAAAAACCAGTTATCTAGGGTTTTAGAAATAGCTAAGTCCACTTAAAAGGTTACAGAATGAGGGTTAAAAGACTTCAAAGTCACATAGGACTTACAAATAAAAGACTTAGAGTCTGAAAACATAAAGTTATATATGATTAAAAACTATATTTGCTTCTATATGTGAATCTTAAATTATATGTTCTACTTAGGTCACTTTATAGATAAATAGACACTCATGACATTAGCTCAAATTCTTGTGATTCACATAGCTTAACAAGTAGAGTAATTTAAATCAGGTGATAAGAATAAAGATATTTTAAAGATTGGTGATATGGTTCCACCCACATTGTTAGATAACCTAGATAAACAACATAATGTCCAAAATTAATTTCATAAATGCAATGCCTATTATTGTCTGTGTGTTTTTCCTTGGTCAAAGATAACATACAAAATAGTTTAAAATGTTAAATGTTATGATGAGTCATCTAAAGCATTATAATCATTGCACACCTATCCAAATCACTCTTTCCCATCAGTAAATTTTTCCACAGATTCCTGATGAACAAAACCAAATTTGCTAGTTCTTTGTGTCCATTAAACATCTTCAAAGTATTTCAATTCCGTAGTATTTTATTACCCGTAACACACAGGGAAGCTATGAGGAGCGGGTCCTGCACTGCCCTCAGTGTGTACCTCTCTCAACACAGGAAGATGCAGGTTCCCACACAAGATCTCTATATATCTCTGTCTGCCTCCAACAGTCTTGGTTCAGATATATTGTCCCAGTGTAATTATTGAATAGTGTCCCCTTTCATACTCAAAATTACCAGCTTGAGTGACAATTTGTATGGAAACCCACACCTACTATCTTAGAAACTACGTTCTAACATTGTGCCTTATGAGAAAAATTTTTTTCTGGGAGAGAAGCGACCAATAAATCTTAGGCCTTCAAGGAAATAGAGTTCATCTTTTTTTAGTGTATCTGTATAGATGAATTGTTTCTCATTTGAATTTAGGTAGAGTTTAAAACTACCTACGCTCCTACAGGGAAGGTAAAAGACACTTTGTAGCTTATCAAAGATTGTTCTTCATGATTCTTAGTACACAGAGCTGAAAAGCAAGGAAGAAGAAAAGCTTATATAAAGGTTAAGGTGTTTTCCAGAAGGAAAGAGATTTAACTTTGGCCCCTTTCCTTTTATTAGGTTCAGCACATTATACTCCTCTGATGGGTTAAAATGCTTCTCACTGAGGTTTCTAGGAAAGAAACTAAGGAAAGAAACTAAGGACCCCAAAGAGGATCATTCCATGATGATATCAGAGTCTGGACTGGGAAGCTAGAATCAAGCCAAGACCTAGAAGTTCATGAGTGCGTAGGGAGTTACCAAACAGTTCCATAACATTTGTGTTTCAGGAATGGTGGCAAAGCTTGGAAAAGTGCAAATTGAAACCTTTAACATGAAAACCTAAAGGGACAATGGGTGAAGACAGACTAAACGAAGCAGCACCAGCTTTCAGCAGCCTAAAAGCAAGAGCCACCTAGAACTTGGACCTACTGGTCGATGAACAAAAATTTCCAGTTTCCTCCTTGCCAAGTATTTAGAAGCACAAATCACTTCCTGCAGTTGAATAAATGCCTAGGGTTCTTGGATAATTCTGAGTGAAAGAAAATTGCAAGAGACAAAAAATGGATTTCCTTCTAATATGAGTGGAAGATATCATGATTAATTGGAAAAACTAAAGAGAGATGACTATATTGATCTTCAGAAAATAGATACAGCTCTAAATCATCTTTATTCATTTTCAAATGTTTAAAGAATAATCAGTTAGTTGGGAGTAAGGGAGATACCTTTCATACCTATCTGGAAAGAAAGGCCATTACTCTAACCAGCGTCCTTCTTACTCAGCACCCCTCCATTAAAGTCCCATGGACAGTCCAACTTAGCAGCAGCCATATGGAGAGAGAAAGATGGTTATAGAGACATTTGCAACTCTGACAAGAAACCTACTTCATGGAAGAAGTTAAGCAGGCAAGGGCTAATTAGGAAGTGTAACTCTGGCTCCTTAATTAAAATCTCTCTTTAGATTCAATCTACTCCATGGAATGACATTTCATAATATTGAGTTATAGTTATGAGTGCATTTGCCCAAATGTTCTCAGCCTTGATTAAGATAAGCATTGCCCATAGAGAAAAAACCTTTCCAAGTTAAGTCATCTATGAATGGAGCTTTGGCATATGTCTTTGTTTTTGTTTTTGTTGTTGTTGGTATTTTTAGCTCAGATCTCCTTTGAGTAAAACCTAGCAGAGGACACCCTGAGGACATGCTTTTCAGAAAAGCCACCAAGGGAAACCAGGTGTGCAATGCTATTGCTACGTATTTCAACAATAAAAATATGCATATATGCATACATTCTTATGTGTACATGTAGGTGTGTCCAAAAACATCTCTCTTTTAAAGATCTGCAGAAAGAAACTGAAGTCACCATACTATCTCGGCATTTGATAAGATGCATGGTAACACTGCCATTCCCATGACCTCTTTCTGAAGCTATGATGGCCAACCTGCCCTTGAAATTACTAAAGACACTGCTGAGGGTGGCAAAAAGAGCAAAGGAATAAAAGTAGTAACAAAGCTTTGGGCGAAAAAGATTTCCTTTTTTGTGGAATAAGTTGCTTCTGACATATCAATGCCCACATTAAGAGGTATCTGCATCTCTAGTCTACTTCACTTCCATTGTTTCTCATGAAATAGCACTTCCACTTGCCAGAGAAAACACAAATATGTGAAAACAGGGTCAACTCATATTTACCATTTGCTTAAGAGAAGCGGAACACTGCTGGGTAAATTCTCTGTTTCGATACTTAACCCAAGATTTATACTCAATATAATATAATGTCAAGTGTGGCAGAATCTTCTTTGGATTTAAAAGTCCAGTAAGTTCTAAGAGTAGGTCATCACTGCATTATTAAGATGGTCATTCTCTGCATTATGTTGGTACTAGTATTATCACTACCTAATGCCTTTAAAATAACTGAAATAACTAAGTAAGGCTGGGAAAATACAGTGTTGTTCCCAGGCAGTTATTTGACCTCCAAAATCCAGTTGACACTTCTATTTGGACAGATGACTTCCCAAGGAGAAATACATTTCCTGCGATGCTTTTTGGTCAATTAGAATGTGAGTGGAAATAATGCATGCAAAATTCATATCTCCTTCCTATATAGAGATTCCTTGCCCTGGATTTATTTTCTTTTTCTTTCTTATAAACTGGAACACAAAGGGCCTGAAATCTAGGAATGGAGAAGCAAACTGTTGGCCAAACCAGACAGCTTACTGTGAGACATTTCTACAGTCTTACAAGTGATGGTAAAGGCCCTCAATTTTATTTAATCTACTTTAATTTAGGTCCTCTTGGTTACAGGAGATTAAGCATCACCTTTACTACTAATACACACAGATTTCAAACAATAAAGAATTGTATTTCCTTAAACAAAGACCTAGTATAATCTCACAAATATACAAATAATTCTTATTATTCAGATGCCAAATTTATGATTTTATTTATTTGTTAAATTTATCTGTAACCCCCAAATCAACACCCATGCCATTTTCATGAGTAGGCACAGAACAGAGGCATGAAATTTGAGATGCTGAACATACAACTTCCCAGCTGAAGATGAGTAAGACAATACTCTACTTTTGTGCTTCAGCTCTCACACTTCAAGCACATATTCTTATCACTGTACATTTTGTGTAATTTTTCACATCTTTGTGTTTTTCTCATTGATAGTTCTGCAGTTTAAAACACTCCTGAGAAGAGTGTTGAAGTGCTATTCCTAAGTGCAAGAAGTTGTGATGTGCCTTAGAGAGGAAACATGAGTGTTAGATAAGCTGTGTTCAAGCAGGAGTTGCAATAATGTTGGCTGTGAATTCTATGGGAGTGAAACAACAGCATATACTAAATAAGGTGTCTTTAACCAAAAATACACCTAACACAAGGTTCTATACTCTCTCCAATTGTAGAGAAATATACATTGGGGAAAAAAAAGCAAAACACCAAAGACATCTAGCTCACTCCCTTCTTTACACAAGGGCCTAGGGCCACACTACCAGTTGGTAGCTAATACTAAGCAAAAACCCAGATATTGCAGCTCCAGACCAGATCTGCACAAGGCTTGCTAGGTGTGGTCATAGGAGTGGAAAGGACTCTTTTTTTTTTTTTTTTTTTTTTGGTATAATTAAAGGAAGCAGGTAAACTGAGCGCTGGAAGTAGAGACAGTTGGATGGAGAGACAGGACCACCATGTACATTGGCCTGTCATGCCTAGGCACTCTATTCCTTTTCCCATCTTGCTACAGCCGGTCAGGCCAGACACTGTGACTTTTCTGTCATCCTAATTCTAGGCTGTGTTCCTGACTTGGGTCTGACAGTCAACCTCTAGCTTTCTATTTGAAATCAACAGTTATGTGTTAGAATTATGTCTAACTCCCCACAGAAGCCTATGTGTTAGTGCTTTGTCCCTGAACTCGTCTGTTTTCTCAGCAGACAAATTTATTTCTCTGCATCTTGGATTGAGTTAGGCACCCTGCCCTGTTTTCTTCATTTTGATTCTAGCATTCTGAAGCAGTCTCATTTTAATGACTCTCTTCCACAACATTATCCTATACCCCTTTACCATTAAGCACTTATCTGATCTAAGTAGCATTTCTTCATTGCAGAATATTCTATTGGCTTTTATTTTCCACTTCGGAAGCATCATTATTTGATATATGGATTTTTCCCAAACGACTCTAGGATATACGAGGATACTAACCCCATTAAGAGAAAGAGAAGTACATTCCTGAAGATCAAACTGCAGACTCCAGCAATATCACCTATGATTATTGGGTGGCCTAGGAAGCCTTCAAAGATAAGTTCCTAGAGGACAAGAAGCTGCATGACAAGTAAGCCCACACAAGCAGCACGGTGTGGGGATTTAAAAAAATATCAGCTTACACTGCAACTTCATCATGCTGCAACAATGTCTGCACAATGCCAAAAACATCCAGATGGAAGTTGAGAACTCAGCCGCTACCACATGCTTCCTCTGCACCGATGTCTTGTGGAGATGCCAGCACAGATCTCTGGGGCCTGGACGAGTAGCTGGGCAAGAAGCCAGAGGGAAAATATCTCCAATATATGTTTAAATTAAATTAATTAACATTTATACAACTCTGTGCATTGTATAAGTAACATCTACCAAAATAGTGTCTCATTTAATCAGAGCAACTACCTTACATGTTAGGTATTGTTATTTGCCCAATCTTACAGATAAAAATGTTAATGTTCCAAAATAATCAATCACACCACTATAATATATGGAGCCAGAATTTGAACTGTGGACTTCTCGGGTAGTCAACAATAATGATTGAGGGCTTACCTGTGCCAAGAACTACTATACTATAATATAGTACTCTACGTTGTCCTCTACATAGATATACTGCGTTATTATACAAAGGGAAGGCAAAGGTAAGTGTTTCATACTGCAATATATACCTTGATTCACCTCAATTCTCATATATATGGCAATATGATTTTCATATATATAGTTTATGTTTCTACAAGGAACTAGAATGCAAAAAAGAAAAGCAATACAAGTGGAGGTATAAATTGGATCTATTTGAAATTCAGTGAATTTTGTTCTGTGAGGCCTAATACTACAAACACGAGCCCAGACAGGTTTTGCATACCTTCTTGGATTATCTGCACCTAACAAGGCATATGCTTCAGTGAAGACAGACAATAATAATCCAATATGTTTCTAAGATTCACAAGTTGACAACGTGAGGCAAATTGCCAATTTTGCATTCCTGAAAATTATTCTAAGTCATGGGCCTAGTTTAATGATATTATACTCCAAAATGATAGTTCTGGGTTTATTCTTGTTTCTGAAATCATCCTAATCAACACAATTTGGTTTGTACATTTTTTCACCCCTATAATTTTATTCATCTCTCATGTCTTCACCTCAACCATATGTTTAGAGTAGCTTGATTTAAGGGGCAAAAAGACATGCATAGAAACACAGGATTGAGCTTGGAATTGCCAAATTCTACAGAACAAAAAGAGAGGAATAAAAGTCCCCTTTAGAAAATAAATAAATGTAATATCAGATGAGAGACACCACGGACATGTGCAGTGAATTTCTGAAGTTTTGTGCCAACCAGGAGATAAAAGAGGAAGGGTATAAAAAGGGTGCAGCTCTTATTCATGTGTAAATGCAATGTCCTAAAACCTCACGTCTCAAAACCAAATCCCATATCCAGGAAAAACAGATTTTTCTAAAACGCTAGTCACTTTCTCCACAACTTTACTTTTGCTTAATCTAAAATGATTTTTTATATCAACAGACATTTATAGATCTCCATACCCAACCCCTACCTGGACTTCCAAATTCAACCTATTCAACAGGTTCAGAACAAACGAGACTGCAAGTTGTATCCAAGCAGTCAAACTTGGCATTATGTTCTCCCTAAATTAAAAACTATATAACCCAATAAGAATATCAAGTCTAATTCATACCCTATTCACATAGGCATTATATTGTTAAGTATCCAATATAACCTGAATTATACATGTTAGAATTTTGTAATTTTACATATTTTTGCACATGAAATGGGTACCCTATACCTTTCTCAGAATACCTATATTCTAATGGTTTCCCATTAAGCACTATCACTGTCTTTACATTGTAATCCCCTGGTGCCCAAAATAGGTGTGTTCAATCCCTTATATGAAATGACACATTATTCACATATAACCTATGTATATACTTTAAATCATAGCCAGTTTACTTATAATACCTTATAATACTTAGAATGTAGATGTTATATAAATAATTGTTAGACTGTATTGTTTAAGGAATAATAAGTACAAAGTCTGCATGCCTTCAGTACAGATGTATTTTTCTCCTGAACATTTTCAATCCACACTCAGTTGAATCTCCAGAGGCAGAGGGCTGACTACACTTCAGAAACATGGTATTTTGAACTGGGTTCAACAAACTATGGCCTGTGGTCCAAATACAGCCTACAACCTGTTTCCAGGTGGCCCATAAATAAAGCAGGGTTTTTGTAGTTTTAAGTAATGGTTTTTTAAACAACCAAAAACAAAGACTGTGAACTTCGTAGAAAAAAATTGGTGACCTTTTTTAAATGGTGAGTTGCAAATAAAATTATTTCATCTGTTTTTATCTAGGGAAGGGTTAACAGAACAATCACATACCTGAACTCAGGGATGGAGGCTATTATCTCTTGTGATTGAAAGCACCACATAGAGAACTCAGAAGGCACACTGAAGTGTGACATAAACGGCACTAGCATCAGATAGTGAAAATCCACAGGTATAGGAAGATGAAATGCGAACGCAAGCCCTGCACATTTCTCCCTCCCCTCTTAGCTTCTAGGGGTAGATTTTTGAAGTGCAGTTATGTTTCTATAAGCAGTTAAATATGCAAAAGTAAGAGAAAAGCATGTAACAATGAAAGACTACATAAACAAAAAACCAGCCCCGGCCTGGAATTTATCATGCTGCATGTTCACTGGTTGACTAAAGCTAGCATTGTAGAGCTGCACAAATAAAATGCTTAAACATCCAGGGAATTCGGTTTATTTTTCAACTGGGCAACTCCACAAGTGTGAGAATTGTAACTTAGGTGTTCTAGGACCACAGAGACTCTGGACTTGAGCTTTACAATCAAGGCTTTAGACCATTCTAGTAAATATTCACAAATTTAAAAAGAATGTTCCAATATTCAACACTGGCCCGGCTCCCTGCTCTCTTACAGCACATTACATATTTTCATGTGGCAGTTCTCTTCCTCCACCATGACGGGAGACAAACCAATCTCCAAACAGGAAGGCTGCTTCATGGGTCTGTGCTTTCTAGGATAAGACCAGTAAGTAAATTCCTTTAAATGCTGACAAGGACACAAGCCAGAAGTACAACGACCCTGTCGCACTTCAGTTTCAAAAGCACAGCATGGTGTATTTCTGTGGCATTGCTTCAAAATGTATTACCTCATCAATTCATTTCTGCAAAAGTCAAAATAGTGGAGGCAGTCTATTTTGCCAACATTTTGAATCAAAGCTGTTTTGACTTCTTCAGGCACCAGAAAGCAGTGTTACTTAATGAGCCGCATCCTCTCCCAGCCTTGGTGCAGCTTTCTGGTTCAGAACTGAACACAAGGAATCCATTCACTTGTTCATTCATTCAGTAAACACTAATCGAGGGTGGACTGGCTGTCAGATACTCCAGTCAGATGCTCTGGAGGTACAGAAGTGATCAAAGAAAATCCCTGGACTCAAAATCTGCAAGAGGCAGATGAGTAAGCAAACAAACCAAAGACTGGATGCTGGTGCTATGACAGGAAATGTTTGAAGTGCAAAGGGAACAGATGGAAGGTACACTGTGCCCAGACCCACGGAGACAGGGAGTCAGGCAATGCTTCCTGGTGGGATCAAAGCCCACAGTGCACCCCAAAAGATGAGAATGTGGGCAATATGACTTGATTTGTACCAGCACCTATGTGTCCAAGGCACAAATTGGCTGTGACATGCTGGATCGCCAGTGGGTATAAGAAGCTTCATGGGGACCCCATTAAAAATTATAGCTGTGGAAGAAGAGATTGGGCCATGCTCCCTTATTTAGTGTTAATCAATTTTATGGCTCTTGTGCATTTTCTCTTCCTAGAGAAACTATGTTTTTGGGCTAAGATATAAAAAGTGTAACATAACATAAAGATTTATAACAAGACTTTGTTGGGGGGAGCGGTGCTCCCTTTATAGAGTCTTTCACAGACTCCTTCCTGGCAGGCAGAGTGAGGGAGCTCCCTGACTGCTTCTCTCTGCAACAAAGAAGCAACACTGACAATCTAGTGATGGGTACAACCCTGGGAGTCAGGACCTCAAGGTGTCATAATGTCAGGGATGGAGAGCAATGAGGGTGTGGTACTGTACCCGCCATGTCAGGGAGGCCTCCTCAACTTCCCAGAGTCCACTGCTGCTGTCAGGTCAGGAGGTGCCGTGTACACCCAGGAGTGGAATCTTCAGGCTACAGTAAGGTGGAGAAAGGAGGACAGGGGAGGAGAGAAGTAAGGAGATCAACTACCACTGTCCTGTTTGAGAGGATAGAGCTCCCGGAGGAGCATTATTTTAGGATTTGGTATGTCACACCAGCACAGCATCATTTGCCTGCAGTCACCCCCTGCTAGGGGGGAATTAGGCTAATTATGTCTGCAGGCAGGTTTTCCCCTAGTTAAAGGGACATAGAAATTAGTAGAAAAATTGCTGTCAAAAGGAAACTGTGGGCCACAACAGAGTAGGGGCTGAGCGGTAAAGGCCTCAGAGCCTTCACAATCACATTTCAGAATGAAAACAAGAAATAGGACAGAGAGAACTTTCCATGGGACTTGGAGTGGGAAGGAATCTCAGTCAGCTTATCTAGGCCCAACCTCCTTACTGTGCAGATGAGGAAACTGAGGGCCTGAGACATGAAGAGGTTTAAAAGTAACCACCATACCCATTTAAGTGGCAGCTCCTTGCCCATCTCCCCTTTTCATACTTGTACCTTAGATTTGTAAGCAGTTATAGCCCCTCCTTTGCCATTTCATTCAAATGAATAGTCTTTATATTTTTCCTTATTTTTCCCCTTTTAGATCAAATCCTCTCTGTTCCTTTGCCCATTTTAGTCATTCTACTCTAGACTCACCTCAATTTGTGTTTCTCTCTGTGATAACCAGCATTCCTAAAATAAGCTATAAGATTTCAGAGTCACTAGTCAACAGTCCCTCTGGGATACAAATCAGACTCCTAGCTTTACAATTTCCCCCTTGCTGGGTGCAGTGCCCCTCATACATGAGGCAGAAAACACATTTCCTGAGTCATTGCTTTATTCAGGCTATTTGCAGCAGGAGGGCCATTTCTCCCCCAGGACAATAGGACTACACACATGCATCATGTAGAAACACCAAAGTTCAGGACTTCTTATCTCCTAAGTGATGGTCAGTGCATAACTGTTTCCTATAGCAGCTTCTCTAGTAGACCTGAAGCCACATTGAAGCATCAACTTATTTCTAATAAAAGAAAAATTTTAAGATGTCTAAATTTAAGCATAAGGACTAAAGGATGGAAGGGAAGACAAAATTAGTCAACATGTTACAGGCCAAAAGAACAAAAGATCATGTTGTGTTACTGAATGATGAGAACCTAATTCAAATCTCATCACAACCTCATAGGCACCACTGTGTGCTGTTTACAACCTCAGTCAGTTCAAAAGCAACAATTATTTCTCCTTTTGGGCAGCACTCCTATCCTAAACCTTTCTCCAACTCACATAATCCTTCCCCTCTTACCTGTAGCCAATGTTAGGGTCAAAGTGATCAACTTTTTTCTTTCTTTTCTTTCTTTCTTTCTTTTTTTTTTTTTTTTTTTTTTTTTAATGCTTTTAGCTTGGATCCAGTGCACATTTTGCCACTGTCACCTAGCCCTGATACTGGTGGTTTTGGGACCTTGCGAACTTGTCCTGATTTTAGTTAGTATCTGGAACAACTCAGGAAATCCTTTTATTTCAGAGATCTCTTGGTCTCAAGAGTTTTGGCCTAACATTTCTCATGCCAAAGACTGCTTCCCTGACCTAAAACTTGCTCAACTGCCAATGCAGACATTGGAAGTTTGAAAAACACCTTAACCTTGGCACTACTTCCATTAGCAATTTAGGGATCCCTGGACTAAACTTTTTTCTTTAGAATTAATTTCTAGCCAACAGATGCCCCACAAGGCTTCTGGGGCAAAACTATAGGAATCAAAGCTGATGAGGATGCTGCAGGGAGAGGTGAGCAAAAAACACATTTTCCCATAGGAAAAGGCCTGGAGAATGGGGAGAAGCTGTACGGATGAAAAAGAAAAAAGGTGACTTTTTTTCTAATCATGCCTGAGTATCCGTTTTTTGTAAAACAGTTGAGCTGTTAACTTCTATGCTAAGGCACGTATGCACTTTGGAAAGGTAATTTGAAAGCGAGTTGAGCCATGACAAATAGGGACAGCTGGCCTAATTGAATCATTTGATCTAAGACAGCTCAACTTGGTTATCCTCACTGCAGCCCACACTGATATTAGGGAGTGAATCATTAGCCATGAAATCATGTCGCTTTTCCCGACTGCAGCGTTCTTGACATGACAGCAATCACAGTCTGCCTTTGATTATGGCCCCAATAAGTTCTGTAGTTTGCCAGGAAGACAGAGCAGCTAGGAAACTTTTAGGCTCAACCTTAGAAAGTCTTGCTCCCCATGGTACACAGAGCACTTCAATAAAAGATAAGGTGTGTGTCGGTACAGAAAAGAGTACGCTCACTGGGCTGGTGTGTTTGAGCTTCTTCAACAGCCACACCTCTGCTGCAGTGTGACAGTAGCTCTACTTTGTAAGCATCAGTTTGTGGTCACTTGGGAGAGTGGGCTCTAAATGGGGTAATGATAAAATAACACTTGACCTACAGGAATCCCTAATGGGAGCCTTTGTGTATGTCAGACATTCCTGTCATCTTCAATTTTCTTTTTATGAAAGGAATGAAAGGGGCAAGTTCATCTCTTCACTGGATTTGTCAAAGGCAGTGAAGTATTTAAGAGAACACAAATGGAGGGGCTCGTCTGCTGAAATACGCCCTTGGGTCCATTTAGCACTAAAGTTTTAAAGAAACATGCTACATCCTTAAATTACTCCTTCATAAGTATGGCCTTTTGAAGATCTCCCTCTCAAAACAGCACATGAACAGCATTAGCCTCTATTCCTCTGCAAGCAGAGCTTGGGACAAATGACTATAAGCCCCACAAGTGAGACAGGGAAGGAGAGAAAGCTGAATCAATGTGGATTGGCTTCCGCTTCAAGCAATTCTGCTATACCCTACTGGAGCCTTTGAGGGGCCCAGGAAATCACCCAGAACTGTCATCTGAGAAAGAAAGGAAGAAGACCTTATTCACCTGCTCCTGGGCCCTGTTGGGCAGAGGTGGCCTCAGGAATCAACTCACTGAACTTACAGGTTACAGGTCAATGATGAGCCACTTCTCTCTGCTGTCTCACCCTGGGCCTCAGCAATGCCCAGGACAGTGCAGCCTGAGGCAAGGCACTGTCTGGTTGTTGCACCCCAGGGCTGGCCAAAGCCTGCCTAGATCTGGTCCCTCAACCTAATAGGTGGCCAAAAAGATTTTAAAGAAATACAGATAAGAGTTATTGGAAACAGAAAGTGTAGCTTGGATACAAATCACGGAAGGTAAAATGCTGATAAACTGAAACAAAGATTTGAATAAAGTCATAAGAATGACATTGCAAATAACTTTTATGCTGAAAATACCATCCAATTTAAGATGGCATATAGCCAAGACTGACAAACAAGAACTGATGTGTCTCACTTTTGCAGCCACCCAAACAGTAGGTGAATCTGAAAAGCAATGACAGAAATCCGTGAACATGAATGCTGAGTTGGAAACCCTGCCAACACTGTGTGTGTGTGTCTGTGTGTGTCTTTGTGGGTACTTACATTGTGTGACTACAAAAATCAGTCTGCATCACCAAATTTCAGAGCTGGAAAACAATTTCAAAGTCATCTAATCCAAACCTTCTATTACAAATGAGAAATCTAAAAATCAAGCAACTTCAGATTCCACTGCTTAGTAGTGGCAGACACTTGCAGACGAACCACGTGACCCCTTGCAGTGTGATGATGTGACAGGATCAGTGGTCAACAGTGTGATTAACAGCCCATCCCTCCACACATCAAAAAATATTTTCATAGTCATCACACAAGCAAAGATAACTGACAGAAAAGAATTGTAGACAGTGGAAAAATTTTAATGTACTGGATATTACATAATAGTGCTAAAACATGAAAAATTTAAAATAAATATAGCAAAGAAAGAGAAAAAATATGCATTTAATTTTTTGTAGTGGGGGGGGATTGAACCTAGGGCCTTGAACACTTTAGCCAAATGTTCTACCCAGGAGCTGTAACTCCCTGCCCATAAATTACTTTTAATATATCTAATATTTTGAACTTTAATATACTAGTTATGGTTTAATATAATGTTTTTTTAATAGATCACTGTCTAATAGCTAACTTGTGAATTTTAACAAAACCAAAATGTCTACAAAAGATATAATTTAAAAATTATTAAATGGGTTCATATATGTAACTTTTTGTTTCTTAATTTTTTATATTTTTAAAGTAGTTAACAATTTTAAAAGAATGAATTTTAATTTACAATATATATCCAAATTCAGTAAAATATTTCATGCAGTGCTAAAATTTGCCTTTACCAATCTAATATTATGTTCATCATTGAAACTGTTTTATTTTCTTAAATTATAAATACAAATGAAAATGCCAAGCAGTCACATAAAATGATAGAATTGAAGAAACTCAAATTCTCTGCCTTCATCTTGATAATCACTTTGCTATCATTTTCATATCAAATCTATTGTTTAAACTCAAGAATGTATCATATCTCAAAGATCAGCAGACAAACTATATCCATAGCACACATGCTGGCTTTCCACGAAACAGTGTGACTAAATACCTGAGAAAATCAATGTAAAAGAAGAAAGATTTATTTTGGCTCAAAGTTTCAGAAGTTTCAGTCCATGGTCACTTGGCTCCATTGTTTCTTGGCCTGTGGGGAAGCACAGCACATGGCGGAGAGGGCATGGCAGAGAAAAGCTGCTCACGTTATGGCAGCCAGGAGGCAGAGAGAGAGAGAGAGAGAGAGAGAGCACGTGCTGGCGGGCTTCCCCCGTCTTTCATTTTTGTTCCATTCAGGCGCCCCATCTACTCAGTGGTGCTGTTCACATTCAGGCAGGTCTTCCCCATCAGACTGCTCTCTCACATGCCCAGTCAACTCACAGACAACTCACAGGCATTCTCACAAACCCACCCAGAAGTGTGATTCACTCATTTCCTAGTTGTTTCTCAATCTAGTCAAGCTGATGATCAAGATTAACCATTGCAACGAGCTAGAATAATTGTGAACCAAAGGACTTTCCTCCTGAAAAGAACATGTTACAGAGCCCACAGGTGTCAGGGCTCTCTGTATAACTGGGCATTCTTTAATATCCATGTAGATTACCATATTTAGTAATAAGAACAATACTCTAGTTTAACTGTTATTTAAACTCAACAGTAACTCCAATTGTTTAAAACTGAGATTTTTTCCAAAGAGTATTTTGTCAGTGACGTAGTTTAGAATTGCTGACACATAATGATCATAAAAAGCAGACCAGCTTTTTGTCAGCTTTATAACTGTTTTTAATTCTGTACAGATATTTCATCCCTAATTGTGCCTATTAAGGGCCACAATGTATTTTAAGCACCATTCTTGAACACTGTCCAGAGGTGTGACAATAGGGTGATTCTGGTTTAAGAATTCAGGCCCCAACCTAGCATATGCCAAAAGTTTCTTGTCAGAATGGACCCCTTTTTCCTGTCATGCATTCTCTTTTCTCTGTGCTCATATTCTGAAAAAATGAGATTGCTTTGTTTTCTCTGTCACCTACTTCTAAGCCTTGGCTTCAGCCATTTTTTCTATCAATAAATTTCTTTCATAAAGTATTTTGATCTTTAAATATGTGAACAGTACAGTGACAGAACAAGAACTTAAGACTCTACATTCAAAACTTGACTTTTAAAAAATCACAAGCATACACTTATGTAGAAATCATATCTTCAGCTCTCTGTAGACCTGCTCATGTTAAAAAACTAATTTGTAGTAATCAGGTCAACTCAATCATGTCATTAAGTGATAGATGACATGAGGCAGGGTAAAACAATATTCTAAATAATTAAAGTGCCTTCATATATATAGAAAATCCAAAAAGCCAAGTTAGAAAAGCTACCTATGGCCAGAAAAATATTGGTTGTAGAACAAATTTTCTCATTCTTTGCTTAGACTATTTACTATTTTATATATTCTATAAAATCCATGTCCTTTACATACAATACCTAGAACCTAGAGTGGAGATACCACTGAAATACACACACCTCCTCGGACTTCACAACGCACGGTCTCTGTTACAATGAGACCCTCGGAGATGCATGGAGGTGAAAGCTGGAGGAGATCTAAAGAACGGGCTGGTATGTGAAATGAAGCTAGAGATGATCACAGAGGCTCTTGGGAGGAGGTGGAGGAATGGATTTTTCAGTGGGATCATCAGCCTGCGCACATGAGCAAACTAGAGCTAGAAACACCTCACCTCCCCGGGCCTATTTTATTCTCTCCTAAATAAGGAAGGAGCAGAGTTGCAATGACATGGACAAATTTTCACCAAATCCCCCAAAAGATGAGCCCCTTATAAGTGAGAACATACTCAAGAACCGAGGGCATACTTTTACTTTTCAGTTATAATTATTATAAATCTTGATCAAGACCTTCACAGAACTTCAAATTTTATATATTGTCAAATGACTTTACATCATATTCCTTTGTCCTTGGCCTTAAAACTCTTTTGATTTTTCTTTTCTGTCCTTGGGAGAGCCTGATGAGTTTAAGTGGTTTTAGCCTGTTGACGTCTTCTGTTTCTACTTCTGTTACTAATACTTTGCTGCTCCACAGTTCTTGTCCCTTTTTTATTTAAGCCATCCTTAACATTCCCCTTATGTTGCATTTGTACTGTGCTCGTGTACCATGCTGTCTCACCCAGTGCTATTACACACTGTGACAGACATGCACATGCACACACATTATCTCCACCCTTGACAGTGGAGCCCACACATTGCCCTTCCCCGTACATCTCATAACATCTAGCAGTGTCTTTCATGTGGTAGATGTCAAAAAACTTGAATATCATTAATGTGAGCTAGGGAGACTTATCATCACCTTTCAGGGCCCAGAATCCCCTGAATCGCAGCATTTTATTTTTGACTTATTCAAATGCACAAGGGCAGCATGCTATTCACCTCTAAAGAAGAGGAATAGTGTGTTGGTTGAGATAGTATAATCCTTCCAGTAATGGGCCAAAATTGTGCTGAATATCTACTAGTAAGACCAAAATAATTCAGCATATCTCTGCCAGGGGGAAACCAGGCTTAATGAAGGAACTCACCTAAATACCAACTTTAAAATGCAGTCACACACACACACACACACACACACACAAAAATCCCACTGAAAAGAAAACCTATTGTTGTTACTGTAATGAAGTTGGAAAAGTCCTACCCATACTGACTTCCTCTTTAATATTTGTCAGAAGATTCTAATGTTCAACTGCCATTTCTAGGCTCTCTGGCTTCCTCTCACCTTGTAACTGTCTCTCTGAAAAAACAAACTTTTGAATTAAGTAGAGCAACAAGGCCTCTACCCAAGCCCTTTTAAATGCTATGTCACTAACCAAAAATTAGGAATAATAGAAGCCTTGGCAATGTGATCAGCTGCTTTCTAATTTGTGATTTTCCTCCCATTTTTCACAATGCAAATATGCCTTTGATTTTTCAGGGTTAACTGAACAATTTGGAAGAGAATATGCCCACCTTTTCAAAGATGGCCAATATTTTCCCCAAATATTTTCATTCCTTATTCTTCCATGATTTGCACCTCATTTTCTCCTGCACAGACAGCACCTTGCATGCCGGTGGTACCTGGACAATAGCAGGTGTGTTTCCAAAGTAGCTTCATATCCAGAGCAATGATAAGAAACCAAGGAAAGCTGACCAGCAGGTTTTCTAGAGATATTTGAAGTAAAACCATACAAGTCTAGATTTTTATCATCATACAGTAAGAGGTACAAACATTTAAAAACCAAAATGCTAAATCTAGATATACTATGTGTAGTATTATTATACCTTCATCTCCTTTCTTCCAGGCTTAAAAAAAAAAGAAATGAAGGGAAGGAAGAAAGAAAAAAGAATGAAAGAAAGAAAGAGAGAGAAAGACAGAAAGACAGAAAGAAAGAAAGGAAGGAAGGAAAGAAGGGAGAAAGAAAGAAAGAAAGAAAGAAAGAAAGAAAGAAAGAAAGAAAGAAAGAAAGAAAGAAAGAGAATGAAATGAAAAACAAGGAAGCAAGGTAAGAAGGAAGAGAGATTACGTAAAGAAAACAAGAAGGAAATTAGTTAATTTCCAACAATTTCAATAAGACCAGTGGTTCAAGTTAAATCCCCCAGTCTTCACAGCACATTATAGATATCACTATCACTTTGTGATTAATAATGTAAGAATTTACCCTCACCAGCATGAAATACTTCATGCATTGTCAAAAGGTCACTTTTAAGTTAAATGCTACTTGGTTTATCTTAGTCACTTTCCCACCACTGGGACAAAATACCTGCAATTTAAGAAGAGGGCTTTTTTTCATCTTTTTTTAAAATGTTCATTAGTATATGTTTGCTGTGCATATTGATTATATTCACTGTGGTTGGTTGGTACATGCACATAATACAAATTCTTTTTACTTCCCCTCCCCTCCCTTCACCCAATCTCATCTCTGGTTTCCCTTTCCATTTGCAGGGGACCTATCCTCCTATTTTGAATTATCTTTTATTTTGCTCTTTAAATTATTTATACTTTGGTTTTCTCATACAAGAAAAACCACACAATACTTAAGATTATATGTTTGTTTAATTTCACATAAAATTGTGGTATCAAGGTGCATTCATTTTCATACAAACAGCTCAAATATATCTTTTTTATAGCAGAATAATACTCCATTGTGTATAAATACCACATTTTCTTTACCACTTATCTGTTAATGGACATATAAGCCACTTTTAAAATTTAGCTATTATTATCTGTGCTTCTATAAACATGGGTATGTATGTATTACTGTAATATGATGTCTTTAAGTCTTTCAGCAAGATATCTAGAAAAAGAATAGCTTGGTTGAATAGAATTTCTATTTTTAGTTTTTTGAGGACTTTCTATACTGCTTTCCATAGTGTTTATGCTAGTTTACATTCCCATGGAGAGGTTTATTTTTGGCTAATGGTTTCAGTGGGTTCAGTCCACAGTTGGCAGATACCAAGGAAAAATTGGCAGGGAAGAAGTGCATGATGAAGGAAAGCTGCTAAACCCATGGCAGCCAAGAAGCAGAGAGAACAGGGAAGAGCCAGAAACAAGAATATACCCCTCAGTTCACACCCCCAGCGACCTGTATCTTACAATCAGACTCCACCTCCTAATAGCACACGCAGTTATTTTGAACTCATCAATACATTAATCCACTGATGAGTATAGTGCCCACCTACACTATGATCCAATCACCTTCCAGAAGCACTACCTCTGAGCACATAGGACTTTGGGAGGAGGATATTATAGATTTAAATATACCGTAACACAACTCCTATCAAAACTCCTGCTGTTCAAGGTTGCATAAGCAAGTTTACCAAAAGTTCACTCGGACCATACACAGCAGACCTCATCTTACTCTATCCTCAGCCCAAGGATTCTATTATTGAAGTCCCTCTAGACCTGCTCTCCTGAGCTGCAGTTAACACAATAAAGGAAACCAGTAGTCCTTGCATCTGTTATTAAAATTGAGTTGAGATTGAAAAGCACAATCCACTGCCCTACATGGCTCCCCATCTAGCCTCGTACAAGTTAGGAGGTTTAGGATTCAAGGAAAGGAAAACCTTTGCTTCATCTGGGGAAAGGGACTAGCCACTTTCTTGAAGAGTCTGATTCCATTTTTGATCCTTGTTACTGACAGCTTTTAGCCTTCTCCTCCCTTTCCCCTTGTTCCCCATGTTTGGGCAAGCTGATAGCAAAGCCCTCCTTTGAAACATGCAGGACATTCGAATCTCAAAAGTCCCAAAAGGAACTTCACCAGCACTCAGGAATCTTCACCAGGCCTTTTCTCCACCACTGGAGACCCTAGGCCAGCCTCCTTTCCTGGCTTTCTCAAGCTGTATCAAACCTGCTTGAGTGGCCTTCTCGGTCTCTCCCCAGAAACCTCAGTTGTGTAACAGATCTTTTCACACCCTCTTGGGGTATGTGTGTGTGGTGTTATCTATTTTGTTATTCCAACTACATTTGGGTATGTTGTCCCTCATGCTTTAGCAAAGGAACCATAACAGCTATCTTCTCTCTGGAGTAAGAACTAGATAATATCCATTTCCATTTGATCTTGACCAATGTAAACACCAAGTCACAGTGGCAGGCCAATATGATCTGTATACTTTGATGCGCCTTGAAGTTAGGCAGACAGGCCCTCATGGTCATGGAAATGAACTCCCAGACCTCCTGTCACCCTGTACTGTCTGGTTACAGAGGCGTTTACCAGTATGAATCTCCACAACATAGTAATCTTCAACAGGGCAGGTGTCTGTTCATCTTATTCACTGTAACATCCCCCACTCCCGGCACAGGTGGTCACTCGACAACTAATCAGTGGATGACTGAAAGAATGAAATTTAGGTAGAGAAGTGATTTGCATAAAAGCAAAGGAAAAATTTTAAAATGTCACAGAAAAAAAGAGGTTTCTTCTCTAGCTTAACAAATGAGAAATACCAAATATAATCCTGACCCAGGGCATTCTAAAACATTTAAGCTGCTGGTGAGATATCTAATTATCAGGCCCTATGCTGCTGCAACCACCTGCATTGAGATACTGAACCAAATCACAATTTACTTCTCAAAAGCTAAACTTCATTAAATATTAGTTTAATTTAATGTTTTCCAGATTAATTTAAGATTAATTTATATCCAGGCATTTGCACAGCCCAAGCAGTATCTCTCCTTTCTGTCATTTCTATCATCTCACAGACAGCAGAAAAAGAAAAAAAATGTATGGTTAGGAAGCACCAGGATAGAGTAAGAAGGGAGAGATTTAATTAAACTATTACATATCTTTTCCTCAGATGTGAAAAAAAGGCCCATAAATTTGCCAGTAGATAGAGCTATATGCATATTAGGAAGGCTGATCAACAAAAACTTTACAGATATGAAATGTGGTACTTAAAAAATGACTTAAACTAAAATTCTGACATTGAATTTAATCTTACGTTTTCTTCTTAAGTTAATAATGTGTAATTATTCCAAAGAAATCTTTTATCCTTAATTTATTTTCAAAGACAATGAAAAAGATGATTGTTCATTAATATTCAATATGTTTGTGTGTGTGTGCGTGTGTGTGTGTATGGCTGCCTTTCCCAGAATCTTAGGATTTCAAAACTCAGAAGAACCCAAGAGGGCATCTAGCCCCATAGAATTCACATCCTTTTAACATGGCGTCCTTCACTCAAATGAGATCTCATGTGGAAATCAATGCTTAAGCAGGTAAAAGCACAGCAGCTTTGCTGTAACTGGGGGACAGGAATCTGAGCTCCCACATTGTCCGAAACTTCTCCCTGTACTTCTCCAGCAATCCCAGAACTTTGCAAACAACTTAAAATGCACTGACTTAATCCATCCTCTCTGTTTTAAAAATTGGGGCAGGCAGGGCTGAGAGACTAGTTAAGTTTCACTAATAAATAACAAAGCCAAGTGAGTTAGGTCCCTCCACTTCTGCCCTGACTCACTGCTCTTCCAACTGCTCTGCATCATAGCATTCAGAGCGACAGTGCAGCTGACCACTCAAGCCCGAGAGAGGCTCTGACCAGGGGAAGTGGCCATAGAACATGACCTGTTATCAGAAGGGCTGAGCCTCTGTGTAAGCAGACTGACTACTGATTGTTTTCCCATCACTAATATATTCAAATGGCTTTTAAAAACCAAACCTTGCAAAACTCTTATTAAAAAATATATCCCACCCCACAGGTTCCATATGTTAGAGACAATCACTTTACTCTTCACTAAACATATGTGCAATTCGAAGTTCTTCATATTAGATTAAGAGAAGAGGAATTTAAAATGTGTACTATGTTCCACCACTTCTTCCTCTTGTAGAACTAGTTTTAATTGTCAAGGTTTGCAGCAATTGTCTCTGCAATTATAATCACATCTTTCGTGCTCTGTTGACCTTCGTGCATTTTCAGGGAAATTGTTTTTGGATGGTTAGTTGTTGTTTATTTTTTGTCCCTCCTTTCTGGAAACATTCAGGATGCTCTCTGATCCCTTAGTGTTTTCAACTTTAATATGTTATATTTACTGAAAAAACTTTTTATTCATTTGTTTGTTTTTATCTTGCTCAGAATTCAATGTCAGTTCTAATCAACAGATACGTTTCTTCAACTCAGTGAAATTGTCATCAAGATTTTTATTACTATTATTAGTATACCATCTCTGGTAGCAACAGTAATTAGTGAGAGGGATACTGAGTTTCTTAGAATTTTTCTTTTAAATCTCATGGTTTTTTTCATATATATAGATATATATATGAAGTATATATATATCTATATATATATATATATATGTATACTTTCAATTCATGTATTGAAATTGTTATTTCATCAACCATTGTTTCTTTTCCCTAAATATCTGTTTATTATAATAAATTGTTCTCTATTTGTATTAAATCTCGGAATACTCAAATTTTAATACTGTTCTGTATGCTTTATTCCTTTTCCCCAAGTCATGATTTTTCTGTTTATTCAGCATGATTCTCTCCCCACCCCCCTCACCCCTCTCACACGTTATGTTTACAAAGATTTAAAAGACTGAAAAACTCAGAATAGGACAGTATGTGAGGAAGCAGAATCTCCCACAGAAGTTGGGTGGGTTTATATACCGTTACAACTATAATTTTAAAAAGGCCATACCTTTGAATCAGTAATTCCACTTTAAAAGATTATCCTGTGGAAATGGCACCATTGTCCTCTTTGACAAGAGCGGCTGTAATTACAGGCACAATCCTTGTCTGTGCTGAGACAGTGTAGACAGTGATCACGGAAGGTGACGCTGACTCCCTCAGCAAACGTGAGGGCCACGCCTGATGACGGGCACTTTCTCTTAGTTTCAGGCGACTGTGGACAGTGCCAGTGGGCACAGGTAGCTTCTCTTGGGAGTGCCCCACAAGCACCTGGATAAACAAGATTTTACTACAGGCTAGAATACTTCAGGATATTTCACTTTTAGGTGGAGTTCCCCTTTCTTTAATTTTTTCTAGTGTCTGGCTTGGCTGACTTGCTTACACTCTGCTCTGTTTTCTTCTCAAGCCCATTACCCTCTCATAGACCCTCCTCAGGAAGATCATTAGTGATCCACAAATGGCAATAACTTCCAGGCCGAGGAGAAGAAAAGCCCCCAAATTATTCCTCCAATATCCTTTCACTGCTGTGGTAACTGAAGGGACAGTGTGGTTCAGTAGTGCAGATACAAGGTGCAGGGCAGTCCCCTGAGCCTGGGGCCCAGTGACCATGTGGAGCAGAGCCTCCTGCCAGCCCACCTGGCACAGGTGGCAGGAGCCAGAAATCAATGTCTGCCCTATTAATTCACTGAAATCTTGGTTGCCAGAGCATAATCTAGTCTTTCCTTACTAACGAGTGGAATGGGTTAAAGAAACTGAGAAGAAGCAGTGAGAGAAATGAGAAGCTAGCAAGAAAAAGGGTATCCCGTGATCAAGAAAGTCAAAGAAGTAGGAGGTTATTTGTTGTTGATGTGAAAAAATAAATTCAGTAAGATTCAGATCCTCACCGATAATCATTCCATCAACCTTATATTCTTAAACACAGCTTTACTCTGTTTCAGCAATTTTCCTGGATCAAAAAACACCTCATCACAGAAGTATAAACCTGAAATGTGAAATCCAAAGGCATATTACAATCAGACCAAAATATTTACATGATGTAAAACATTAAATAAATAAACCATTAGAATAGTCCTATTGAATTGAGCAAATGGAATCCAATACAACAGCTGTTAATATTATCTTCCTCCATAAAGAGAAACCTTGATGACTCATTTAGAGCTTCATAAATTGTGGCCTTTTCCCTGCTTGGTATAAACAGAGTTTTTCCATCCAGGCTGTCTTTATTATGTATTACTAGATTCATATACACACTGTTAACAGGCACAGACCCTGCCTGCCCTTGTCTCCTAGATCTGGAAACTCCCCTAAGCCCCCTAAACACTATTCATCTCATCCAAGCACATCCATGAAACTCAGCCTGAAACATACAGGCATATAAATGGAAATTTAATTCCTCTTATTTGTTTATAGGCCCAAATCCCAGATAGCATAGCATGCTTTTTAAAAATAAATACATTTATTATGTACTATAGAAGTATCATACAGAACTTTATTCTTAAGAAATAAACATTATCAACAGCTGAATGCATTTTCATATTCCTCTGCAATTACATCCTTCTCCCTTTCTTTGCCTGAGATAATTATTTCTTTATATTGGCTTTATTTTCCTAACTCCAGTGTCATCACGACAATTCGGTTCTGGCCTTGTTCTCCAGCACCATGTTCAGGGCACTTCTTCTATACCCGGCTGTGTTTCCTGAGAAGTCCTACATGAAAAAGTCCTTGTTCTGTTCCCAGACCTGTGATATCTCCCCCAACCAGGCAAGTAACTTGTCAAGAGGAAGATTTATGCATTGTCCTTCTCTTTACATGATAGGTTGTTTTAGTCTGCTTTGCACGCTAAAACAAAAAACCACAGAGAGTAATTCATAAAGATCAGAGATTATTTCTTAAAGTTCTGGAAGTTGGGAATTCTAACATCAAAGGACTAATATCTTGCAAGGGACTTTTACTATGTCCTGCCATGGTGGAAAATGGAAGGGCTGCAGGAGGCCAAACTTGCTTTATAACAAACCCACTCCCTCAACAATGACATTAATCTGTTCATGAGACTTTGCCCACATGACCTACTCACTTCTTAAAGGCCTCACCTAGCAAAACTGTGGCATTGGAAATTAAGTTTTCAACACATGAAATTTGGAGGACACACTGAAACCACAGCACCAATAAAGGGTAAAGATCAATGATATTTCTGAGTATTTTGGTCTGAAATTGAGCAGAAAGAAAAGAGAAAAGAAAAACTTCAGGGAAGGTTCTACTTCAGTGAAAATACTAATAAGTCACAATTATCAACGGCTGTATCATTCAATTTAAAGCATGCATGTAGACGGACTGTGAGGATTTACATTTTCAGGGATTTAGAATTGAAAGACCAAATCCACTGCTACAAAACCATGAACAACATTTACTATTTATTATTTTCTGTAAGAGTAAATTTTTACCAGTTATAAATTTTCTGTAGAAATGAATAGGATTAAGACCAAAATAATAAACAGAAGTTGAGATGTTCAAGATCTCAAGCTGTAGCTTCTACATCCAGATCTTAAAAACATGAACTCTCTTCTTTCTAACCATATACAGCCAAGGCAGGAACAGGATTCTTTGAGAAGGCATCGAAATGAATATAATTGCGCATTTTTAGTTTCCCACACATACTTAAAAATGGGTTTGATGATCTAATTAGAATCTGTAAAACAAATAGTGTTTTTTATAATTGATATAACCACGATGAGGAAAAACTGGCATCCTCCAGTGAATTTGAACATATATATGCAGCTCAGTAACTCTATGTCTAGATATATACTATATCTTGATATATACCCTAAATTTATACCCATAACTTTTGTACAACTAAGAGATATGTACAAGAATGTTCATAACAGTATTGTTTGAGAGAGCAAAACCTTGCAACTAGTAAAATTCACAAACAGAAAACTGGGTAAATTTTGGAATATTATTAGGGATAGTAATCAAATAATACATAAAGTGTAATTTCATTTATATAAAAGTCAAACCCAGGCAAAACCAAATAATTTGTTGTCTAAGCCTATATACAATCATATAGCAGAAAACAAAAAATAAAAACAACAGAATGATTCACACAAAATTCATCAGAGTGGTTACTTAGAGAATGAGGAAAGAAAAAAAGTGATTTTGGAAGTGTGCAGTAAGAATTGGCAATTTCTATTTCTTAAATAGTATGGGCTACTAGCCTGTAACCATACATGTTACATGTTCTTTTTTATAAGTATGAAATACATTTCATAAAAAATATTAAAAATTTAATGTGCATAAGAAGTCCTGCTTAAAATATGCAGTCATGGGCCCAACTCTCACAGCATCTGTGAGTAGTTAATGAGGACAAGGTAGTATTTTGGGTCTAGCTTCTTTTAATGAAAACCCCAGGGGAAACTACAGGCAGTCCATGCAGATCCATGGACCACCCTACGAGAAATATTAGACAATTCCTCCCAAGTTACCTGGTTTTATATTAGAGGTCTACAAATTTTCTTTTTCAAAAGAAATTGTATATATAACCCCAATGTATAAAAGAAACAGAATTCCAGCTTGGGTTGGGAAAGGGGTCCCTGAGATGACTTCATTAGGCTGTCCTTTACCAGCAGGCTTGAAAGCAACTCTAGAAGCCTGGAACTTTATGATGAGGCACAAAACCCCCCAGTGTCAGTCCCATGCAATATCATACACACACACACACACACACACACACATGTGCAAAGTAACCTATGTAGGGATTGACTATAAGGCAAAAGCAAGCTGGGAAGTAAACCTTGAATGCATTTTAGCTAGAGTTTGTAAATGTGTATGCTAGTGTGACTTGATTATGCAAACATATTCTGCATATTTGAATATATACTATGTCTAACACATAGTAGGTATATGGTGCAATTTAAGTGAATCAGTACCTGATTCATTCAGAACCATGCATAAAATTTAGGCAAAGTGGGATTGAAAGTGAGCAACTTGCTACCCTGTGATTCTAAATTATGGGTGCAATTTATAATATAGTGGTAGCCACAATTTCTTCCACTAGAATGCTTCCAGGCAGCAAAAGTAATGGATTTGTTAAGTTACCCATGGCAAACCACAGCACCCTGAACACCTGCTGAAAGACAGAATTTTCAAGTTACAAATGTAGTTTGAACACGCTGTCTAGAGCAGATATACTCTGCATGAAGCATGTAGCCAAAGTGAGAAAGGACTGGAATGGAATATTCAAATAAGAAAAACTAGGTGGGTGGCTACATATTGGTGTAAATGGAACATCATGTAGAGAAATGTGTTCTTTCTCTTTGAATTTACATTTTGTATACACATCGTATAATTAATACTTACTGATAAGCAGAAATTCATGAAATGGCTTTGGGGACAATTTGGTAAATTGTTGGCACATACAGAGACCCTCCCTACCAAATACTGGCCAGAACTTACTGTATCTATAATGACAAGAAGAACACAAAAGTTGGTGTTCTGGGTGAAAACCCTTCTCCTCATAAACCCATTGGTTTCTGTTGATTTTCTTGGCCTTCATTCAAGAGAAGCTGGCATGGGCCGTTGCCTAGCAACAGCATGCAGTGCACTTTTCTACTACCCCACAGAAATGCTGTCTCTCTGGACCTCATGCCATTCAGCATCATGGTTTTGTAAATGATGACAATCTCTTAGGAACTTTCCTTCCCTCCCTTCAAATAAGTGCTTGAAGAAGAGTACTTCAATACCCAACTCTTTATCCAAAACTGTCCTTGGCTTAACAAAGACCAGCAAAAATAAGAATGCATATTTATTGTCAATCCCCAAATTCTTACCAATAGCACAGGAATTTATATAATCATACCACTTATTGAAAATTGCAACATATTTTTCTTGAATGCAATAGGGCTGCTTAATGCCATTTATACATTGAACAAATATTTAATTGATGCTTTCTATATGCTTATTAAGTATAAGCATTATTAAGTATAAATACTATGTTTATATAATGTATTCAGTATATGGTATCTTAAGATAGACATTGTCCTCATCCTAACAGAACTTATTTGCCTGTTCTTTAACCTCCACCCAGAGACTAGGAAAACACACTCCAAACTCTGGTGTATTCCAGCTGAAAAGGAGGTCCTGTTTTACTTAACAATAAATATTTTCAAGCATAATTCAGATGACTAAAGTCATATAGTTGGTCAAGGCCAGGGAAACCCAAGTTAGCACACCCAGAAAATTACGTCAGGGGTCCAGGAATTCTATCTATATGAGGTGTCATGCCCCACAGAAAGGGTGGCAGGATTTTTGAGACTCAGCATTATGTCACACCATTAGGAATCTTGAATCAGAAATGAGGAGTGAATGTTTGCAAAGAAGGTATCTCTGAAAGATCAAAACTAACTTACCAGCAGATAGGAGAGTTAAAATCCTATTTACTTTAAGATACAGGTTAAAGAATGCCTAGAGAATGCACCAATAGTTTTACTCAAACATCCTTAACCCATCCTGTGAAAGTGTGTTTTTAAATCCTTGACACTGGTCGATTTTCTCTGAAAACCTAGAAGAAGTCTACCTCCAAAAATACTTCTAAAAAAAGTATATCACTTAGGGAGAAAACTCTTCCAAATTGAGGAAGAGCAAAATAAAGCTATCAGCAGCCATTTGGGAGCCAAAAACAATGACAGCACAAAAGGCCCACAGTTATAAAATAAAAACACAAGTTACTAACACTCAGAGAAAGAGACAGGGGCCACTAGGATGGGAAGAAGACAATTAGGGCAAACACATAATGACTGTTCTATTTTATATCCATATATAGACAGATCTTGAGGAAGTAATATGGTCCCCAAATATGATGGTCAATTCTGATGTCAACTTGATTGGATTGAGGAAAACCTAGAAAATTAGGAAAGCACAGTCCAGAGTGTGTTAGTGAAGGTGTTTCTGGGTTGGCTGGCATATAAGAAAGTAAACTGATTAGGGAGACCCATCCTGCATGTGGGCGGCACCACCCAGTAGGACAGAAGCTTGGATAGAATAAAAGCAGAAGGAGGAAGTCTGCCAGCACATACTCTGTCACTCTTTTTCCTGGCTGCCATGAGCTGAGCAGTTTCTTCTACCACACCTTCCACCATGATGTTTCTGCCTATAGAACCAGCCAACCAAGGGCTGAAACCTCTGAAACTGTGAGCCAAAATAAATCTTTCCTCCTTAAATAGTTTTTCTTAGATATTGTGTCACAGCAACAGAAAGCTAACACACCAAGTTAATCTACAAATGAACTAGCCAAGTATTCGACTTTTTCACAATGTAAATCTAAACCCAAAAAGTCCACCTGCTCATGAAAGTCTGGAAGACATTTTTAGGACCTTCTGTATCAGACAAGAAGTGGATAACATTTTAAAGTTTCAGGAAAAAGACAGAGAATTTCACCAGAAGATTATGTAGTGGTTACTTTGGAAACATTTTAGTTTGACTTTGATCTTTTTAAATCCCAGCTAGATGCCTGCTCCCCCAAAATGCTTAATTAAAACATAAAAGAAGCAATACAAAATTGTCTGAAACATTTTCCCCTTCAAAAACAGTAACAAGGGAAAAATAATCTTATCCTTAGGCTTTACAAGATAAACAGTTTCTGGGGGGAAAAAAGCAAGCTATGGAAAGAGAGAAAAGCAAAGGAAAACAATTGTTTTCATGCTTTGTATGTATCGAGCTTTATTCCCCCTAATAACTCCCCCTGCTTAAACCACTTCAGGTTGAAAGTAAAACCAAGACACAACAAACATTTATATCTTTGCTATGATTTACTTCAAACTCAAGAATATCAAGTGACCCTAATGCCAGACTGGTCATCCACTTCAAATGGAACTTGCTAAATTCAGAAGGCCACCATTAGATTGAGTACTTGAAATTTTCACAAAATCCTATGTTAAAACTATCTGCTTATACAAAATCTTACAAACCTTATGTATACACCTGATCCTGACCACCCACATGAACCCAGGAAACCCAGGTATAAATGCAGTTATGATCAGAGTTGCCAAACAAGACAACATTGTTCCTCTCCCTGCCTCCCCCCCAACAGCCTCACACTAGTTACATTTCTTTGGATTACAAGCAAGAGAAACTAACTGGGGCTGGATTAAGCACTAACCAAAAAAGGGGAGGGGAGGAAATGGAATGTACCAGAAAGACATTAGGATATTTCACAGAACTGAAGGAAGAGTTAAGCAACAAAGTCACAGGAAACACAGTTCCCAGGCCCTCGGTTGTAGAAATTTGAGGAGCTTGTCTATCAAGAGCTGCCACAAATACAGCAACATTTCCCAAGCTTCAGTTGTCTCCACTCAGGTGGTATGGATCAGTTGCCTGTTACTTAAATTACTATCTACTATCACAAAAATTTCTCAGTCCTCAATCCTCATCTCCAATACACCGCACACTTACCATTTTCAAATTGCAAGAAGACAGATAAGCAGAGCTTTTCTTCTTTTTAAGGGCCCTGTGCAGTTTTTTCCTCATCCACTTAACCTATAGAGCAGTCATCTATATGCTGTAGTGTGTGACACCACGTACCTCATGAGGGGAGTTGCCCAAACAGCTCTTGTTCAGTGAAAGAAGCTTCCTTCAGGGGAGAGGGCAGCTGAGTCACACTCCTAAACCCTAAACCCGCATTAGCTCTGAAGATTTCTGTCTGGTTGTGCTTCCTCGTGTAGCTGTGTCTGCAGCACTCTTCAATCAGTGCGGAATTACATGGATTTTCGATCATATTTATAATGACTATTGAATTTTTTAAAAAATATTTTTTTCCCATTGATGTCCAGATAGAAAAGCAAGTCAGAGGCAATCTCACTCTTGGCAGCCTGGGAGGGTGTGGGAAGGAGAGAGGGTTAGAAAGGAGCTTAGGGGCGGGGTAATTTATGGGTGTCCTGACTTACATAGGCACGCTACCTTGGTTAGTAAAGTCAAAAATCAAAAACAGGGTCTTCCCCCATTTTTGTTTAGGACTTTGAAAGATTACTTGGTGAGCAGAAATTTAGGAAAGGCCTGGCTTAGCTTCCATGGCTGCCCTCAGTTCCAGTGCCCCCGCAGTGGCAGCCAAAAATTAGCAGATGGTGCTGTCTGGTAAAGTTTAGAGGAGGAGCAATAGGAAGTAGGCCAGGGACTGAAGGAGAATCATAGGCAAACCTCAGGAGAAGAGTGGGTGAGACAGTGGTCCTATGTGGGCAGGGGGAGCCCTAGACCCCAACCAACCATGTGAACAGACTGTGGGCTCAGGTGCTGGGACCAGGAGACATCATTGCTGAAGAGGCTGGCACAAAGCTGTGCACAAAAACACGCACACATACACACATGTGCTCACTTATACACACACAGCCCTTGTAATCTGATTCTGTCTTTATAGCCTGGTTCCCAATCCAATGACCACCCAAGGCTTATAGTACTCTATGCTCCGTACTGCAAGGGTGATAATCCGATCTGTGTCCTTATGCCTTTTCACTATACTTATGCCTAGTGGAGCCTTTAATCCTGTTATTTTCATGACAAACTCAATCCTACAAGGCCTAACCTTCTATGGAACGTGTATGTCTCCTCAAAATTCATGTTAAAGCTCTAATATAGTAGTATTAGAAGGCAGAGTCCCCAAACTCCATTATAGTAAAAGCCTCACCCCATATGAAGACACAGACAAGAGTGTTCCCTCCAGACAGTGGATCTGCTGGCACCCTGGCCTTTGACTTCCTAGCCTCCAGAACTATGTGAAAAAAGGGTTTGTTGTTTAAGTCATGCAGCCTGTGGTAATTTGTTATAGCAGGTTGACAAGACTACGACCTAACCTGATGCTCCATCTGTGAAGACTTCCCAGTCCCTCCAGCATTGAGGCACCTACTTCTATATCTCCCATTTTCTCTGCATCTTGTATATCCCTGTGGTAGAACTCATGAGGTTTTTATTTTTGTCCTTACTCCTCAGCAGACTGCAAACTTCATATTATTCATCTCTGTATCCCTAGCTTTGAGCACAGTGTCCAGGTAAGAGTTGGTGCCCATTAGCTGGTTGTTAAGTGAATTTACACAAATTCATACAACAAAAATAGAACTTTTCTTTTAGAAAGCCAGAAAGTGCTTTTGTTAAGATTTAATTTATGGCAGGCATGAAACTATGCATTTTCATATGCAAAAATCTCATTTCACTATCTCCCCAAACCCTATAGAGTGTGTTATCATTGTCATTGTACAAATGAGCAACCCAAGGCTCAAGAATGACAAAAAGACTCACACAATATCAAATAAAAGAAAGATAAAGGCCAAACTTAAAATTTATCTTTTCCAATTCCAGCTGGAGAACTCTTCACAATGCCACAGTTTCTAAATTTTTCTATAATGTACTCTACTCTTGCAGAGAGATTACTATACAGTAGATAGATACAGATATACAGATATAGATAAATAGATAGATCTCTCCACGCAAACCATGCAGAATTCCATATTTTTTCACTAACATCTCTTCATTTGTTATAGCTTAACAGTACCCAATTCATATTAGCCACTTACATTTTCTGTCCTAGTAGGTAGCAGATGGGATAACGAAGAGATTAGAAGCCATGGTGTCAACATCCACTCCCTTATTGCAGGCAGCTGCTGGTGTGATATATTATTGTTGGGTCTCCATGTGATTATGTTCAAAAGAAGAATAAATGTTGGACTCAACTGCAAGGCAGCAGCTACAAGGAATAAGGACAGGAAGGTGACTTTAGCAAAGCCAAGTGAAATGTTTTTAATGATGGTTACAATTTTAAATGAGATTTCTCAGGCACTATTGCATGTTTCTTTGAGCTATCACGGTGAGTTACCAGTTTGACAAAGCCTTTCCTTACAACTTTGAGGCATTAGGAGGTTGTCAGAAAACTCACACTTCTGTGAAGATCTGTTTTTGAAGTTGTACAGAATTAGCAATTAATGAGTTCTCATATTATTCTTTTATAGCTGGGTGCATCTGGATAACACTCAAGCGCAAGGCAACCCTAACTTCCAGAGACAATTCTAATTTCCAGAGACATTTTTGGTCTTACAAATGCCTAGTTTTTTTTTGCCTTCATATTTTGGAGATTTGGTAACGTCAATTAATAGGCTGTTCAGTAAAATCTTTAATTCTTATCCTATAGCTTTCTTTCTTATTGCAGATACACCAAATATCCTAAGCAGAACCATAACACTTTTGAACTATTTGTCTGTAATAAGAATTCCTAGGTAAATGCCATGTGTCAAGTCATGGGAAGAAAACAGATCACAAGTCTTTTTTTAAAACTGAAAGATAAGGGGCTGGTGAGATGGCTCAGTGGCGTAAGCGCCTGCCTTGCAAGCGCGAGGGCCCGAGTTCGACTCCCGGATCCCACATACGAAAAAGGGGCCGGTGATATCGCTCAGCGGCATGGGTGCCTGTTGGCGCGCGAGGTCCTGAGGTCGACCCCCCAGTACCCACAAAAAAAAAAACAAAAAAAACTGAAAGATAAAAACATAAAATTTGCACATACAAATAGGGTACCAGGTTATGTTTTGATACATGTATGCATTGCATAATATTTCAGGCATGTTAAGGATATTTATATCCTTAAACATATATCTTAGAAACATGATGAAAATTTTCAAAATCCTTTCTTCTATTTCCTTGAAATAGTATTGTTATTTATAGTCACCCTGCTATACAACAGCATACCAGAACTTCTTGCTTCTATCTAGATGTAATTCAGTACCCATCTATCAACATTTTCCCTATCTCTCCCATTCCCCTACATGCCCCAGCTTCTGGTAACCATCTTTCTACTCTCAACTTTTTTAGTTTCACATATGAGTGCGATCATGTATTCTGGTCTTGCTGTGCCAGACTTATTTTACTTAGCATAATGATCCAGTCTCATTCATGTTGTCACAAATGATAGGATTTCATTCTTTTTCATGACCAATTAGTACTTCAGTTGTGTATGTGCAACATATTTTCATTGTCCATTCATTATTTGATGCACACTCAGGTTGATTCCATTTTTAGTTATTATGAATAACATTAGAGTGAATGTAGAAGCACAGGTGTCTATTCACCACACTAATTTCATTTCCTTTGGATTTATACCCATCAATGAGGTTGCTAGATTATATGGTAATTCTATTTTTAATTTTGAGGAATTCCTGCACAATTTTCCATAAAAACTACTCATGTACATTCCCAACAGTGTTTAGGGTTCTCCTTTTCTCCACATCTTCAATACTTGCTATTTTAGCAATAGCCATTCTTACTGGGAAGAAGTAATAAATATCCTATTGTGGTTTCGATTTACATTTTCCTGGTAATTACAAATGTTGATTATTTTCATGTAACTGTTGACCATTAGTACATCTTCTTTTAAGATGTGTCTGTTTGAATCTGTTGCCCATTTTTAATCTGTTTATTTTTCTAGATTTTTTGGAGTTTCTTATATATCCAAAATTTCACTCTCTTGTCGTATGTGTAGGTTGCAAATATTTTCTCCCATTTTGTAGGTTGTCGTGTCTCTCTGTTGATTGTTTCTTTGCTGTGCAAAGGCTTTTTAGTTTGTTAGAATCTTGATGGTGTATTTTTGCTTTTGTTTCCTGTGCACTGGGTACCTTTTCCAAAAATCCTTGCTTATTCCAATTTCCTGAAATATTTCCCCTATATTTTCTCGTAGTAGTTTCACAGTTTCAGATTTTGTACTTAAGTCTTTAATCTAATCTGATTTTATTTTTGTTACTGGTAAAAGAGAGAGAACTAGGTTCATTTTTCTGCATGTATATATGAAATTTCCTCAAGCACCATTTATTGAAAAGACTCTCCTTTCGTCATTGTATGCTTTCAGCATGTTTGTTTAAAAAAAAACAAAAAACAAAAAGCAGTTGGCTGTAGATGCATGGGTTTAATTCTAGGAATTCTATTTCATTAGTCTATATGTCTGTTTTTATGCCAATACCATGCTGCTCTGATTACTACAGCATTGTAGTATGTTTCAAAGGCAGCTAGTAAAATGCCTCAAGCTTAATCTTTTTTGTTCAAGATGGCTTTAACTTTTCAGAATTTTATATTTCCAAATAAAAGTTTCTCTAGTTCTGTGAAAAATGTCATTGGTTTTTTGAAAGAGGCTGCACTGAATATGTACATCATTTGGGGTAGTGTGTGTATTTTAATAAAACTGACTCTTCCCATTCATGAACATGTATTGTCTTTCCATCATATTTAACCCTCTGCAATTTCTTTTGTCGATGTTTTGTTGTAGAGCTCTTTCAACCTTTTGGTTAAATTTAGTCCTAAGCATTTCTTACAGCTGTAAATGGGATTACTTTTCATTTCTATTTCATATAATTCATTACTGGCATACAGGAATGCTACAGATTTTTGTTTGTTTATTTCATATCCTGCAACTTTATTCTAATAGATTTGCAGTGGCGTTTGGAGAGATTTCTATACATAAGATCATGTCATCTACAAACTGTGACAACTTGATTTCTTTTCCAATTTGGATGCCATCTGTTTCTTTTTCTTGCCTGATTGCTCTAGCTAGGACTTCTAGAACTGTGTTGAACAAAAGTGGTAAAAGTTGCTGTCTTTGTCATATTCCATATCTTTTAACTTTCCCTCATTCAATATAATGTTAGCTCCTGGCTTATTATAAGTGGCCTTCGTTTTATTGAGGTACATTCCTTCTATACCTAATTTTATCAGCATTTTTATCATGAAGGATGTTGAATTTTATCAAATATTATCTACAGAGATTACTATATTTTTCCCTTATTCTGTTTATGGCATAACATTTATTGATTTGCATAAATTTAGCCATCCTTATATTCCCAGGATAAATACCATTTGATTATGGTGAATAATCTTTTTTAATGTACTATTGGATTTGGTTGGTTAATATTTTGTTGAGTATTTTTGCATCTATGTTCATGAAAGACATTGGTCTATAGTTTTCTTTCTTTTCTTTTTGTTGTATCTTTATCTCATTTTGGTATCAGGGTAATGACTGCTAGCCTAATTGAATGTGTTGTGAAGAATTCTTCTTCCAGCTTTTGGAATAACCTAATGAGATCAGTTTTATATCACCTTTAAATGGTTGTTAGAATTCAGCAGTGAAGCCATCTGATCTGGGCCTTTCTTTGAAGGGAGGTTTTTTTCTTTTTATTACTGATACAATGTCATTTTTTTGTTGAGCTCTTTGGGTTTTCCATGTCTTCATGACTCAACCTTAGTGAAGTATATGTGTTGAGGAATTTGTCCATTTCTTCCAGATTATCAAATTTGCTGGCATATAGTTGTTCATTATAATCTCTAATGATCTTTTGTATTCCTGTGTGTCAATTGAAATGTTTCCCTTTTCACATATGATTTTATTCATTAGTCTTCAATCTCTTTGTGATAGTGTAGCTAAGGATTTATCTATTTTTTTAATCTTTTCAAAGAATCAGTTCTTTGTTTCATTGACCTTTTGTAAACCATTTCATTATTTCTGCTCTAGTCTTTGTTGTTCCTTTCCTTCTATTAATTTTTTTTTGGTACCAGAAATTGAACTCAAGACCTCGCACTTGCCAGGCAGGTGCTGCGCTGCTGAGCTAAATCCCCAGACCCCTTCTATTAATTTTGTGTTTGCTTTCTTTTTGTTTTTTTACTGTGAGAAAAGATACTCAATGTGATTTCAGTTTTTAAAATTTTGTTGAGACTTGTTCTGTGGCCCAGAATATGACCTATCCTGGAGAACATTCCATGCATTGATGATAAAAATGTGTATTCACGAGCTGCATAAAATGTTCTGTAGATATCTGTTAGATCCATTTGGTCTAGGGTGCTATTCTTCTGTCCCTTTTTTAGTCTTCTGTTAGATCTTTCCATTGCTGAAAGTGGGATGTTAAAGCCCCCAAATATTATTGTATTGGAGTCTGTCTCTCTCTTTAGTCTATTAATATTTGTTTTATATATTCGTATGCTCCAATATTGGATGCATATATATATATAGAATCATTATTTTCTTTCATGGAGTAGATCCATTTATCATTATATAATGACATGCCTTGTCTCTTAATACTGCTTTTGATTTAAAATCTGTTTTATCTAGTGTAAGTAAGGCTACTCCTGCCTTCTTTTGTATTCCACATGCATGGAATATCTTATTCCATCCCTTTACTTTCAGTCTATGTGGGTTTTTACCGGTGAAATGAGTTTTTTGTAAGTAACATATAGTTGGGTCTTGTTTTTCTTTTCTTTTTTTGTAAATCCATTCAGTCATTTGATGTCTTTTAATTGGAGAACTTTTAATCCATTCAAGATAATTATTGATAGATAAGGTCTCACCACATTTTTTACACGTTATGGTCCTTTCTCTCTCCCTTACAGTATTGCTTTGCAGTTAACTAGTCTAGTAGGGTGTTTTGATCCCTTGGTTTTAATTTTTGTTTAATCTGTTATAAAGTTTTGTTTTGTGGTTACTATAAGGCCTACGAAAATATCTTTTGATTACAATAAGCTGTTTTGAAATAATAACAACATAATCATAAAGATAATAACTGACCCAAACAAAAAAGAGAAAGCATACTAATAAAGAAAATCGCCACTTGTATCACACTCCTCCCCACATTTTGAATTTTTATATCCTATTGTATGTCCTTCTATATTGCTTATCTCTTAATGTATTAAAGTAGTTACTGTTTTTTTTTACTGTTTTGGTTTTTAGTCTCCATGCTAGAGATATAAATGTTTTATTCACTGAATTTGTTTGTGTAGTTATTCTTACCAGTGAGTTTTATACCTTCCTTTCTTTTCTTTTTATTGACTTCTCTTTCATTCAGTTTGAGGAACCTGTTTTAGCATTTCTTATAGAATAGGTCTGGTAAAGATATATTCTCAGTTTTTATTTGTCTAGGAATGTTTTTTATCTCTCCTTCACTTCTAAAAGGATATTTGCTGGCAAGAGTATTCTCAGTTGAAGTATTTTTTTTCTTCAGTACTATGAAAATACTCCATTCAGGCCTGTAAGGTTCTTGCTGAGAAGTCCGCAGTCAGGCAGATTGGAGAACCCCTAGGTGTTGCCTCTGTCCTCTTGCCCTTGAGAATCTCTGTAGCTTCATTATATGATATCTTAAGGTAGACTTGGTTGAGTTAAATCTGACGTGTGACCTCTGACCTTTCTTTACCTGAATATTTGTATCTTTCTCTAAGTTTGGGTAGTTTTCTGCTGTTTCTTTGAATAAGCTTTCCACCCCTTTGGCATTCTCAAGTCCTCCTTGAGCTCAAATAACTCAAATATTTGCTCTTTTAATATTGTCCCAAAGTTTCCATAAACTTTACCTTTATGCTTTTCCTACCCCTCTAACTGCACTTTCAAATAGCCTGTCTTTGAGCTAATTCTTTCTTCTGTTTGACTTATCCTGCTATCGATGCCACCTGTCATGTTTTTTATTTTTGCTGAGTATATTTTTCAGCTCAAGAGCTTTTTTGTTGCTTTAATTTCTTTGTTAAGATTCTCTGTTAGAATATTAAACCCTTTTCTGTGTTTTCTTCAAGCTCATCAAGTCTCCTTAAAATAGCTATTTTAAATTGTCTGAACATCTTCTCATAATTGCCTGCTCAGTTTCTGGAACCTTATTTTGAGGATTAAATGAGACCATGATTTTCTGAATGCTCTTGATTCTTGTTGATATACAGCAGCATCTGGACACAGAAGGATTAAATATTTGTTCCAGTCTTCCTAATCTGGTTTTGTTTGTGCTTCTCTTCCCAGAAATTCTAAGGAGGTTGCTTCTTTTCTCTGACCTTATAGTTACTTCTATTACTATTTCAACACTTGATGGTGTCCAGATCCAAATTGTCAAGAATTCAATATTGGTGTTAACACTGTTCAAGTACTAGAGAGTAATCCAAGCCCAGGTGTGTTGGTGTATTGCTCAGAGAGAAATAGGAGAGTACCTTGAAAGAGTAATTGGCCTGTGGTCAGATACTGCAGGACTCTGCTTTGCTCTGGTCAGTCTGATCATGGATGAACAAGCCCCAGGCTTCTATTACACATAAAACCACCAAGCTCTATCTATTCTCAACCCACAGCCTGCCAAGACTAGCACTGTCCTGGAATAGAGCTAAAGCCCACACAAGCAGGGGCTACCTATTGTCGAGGTGGACTCATGGCCAAAGACCACTGAAACAGCCACAGGTAATACTAGCTGGGGTGGAAGTTCAATAGACTCAGGCTGCACGTCTTCCTCTGGCCCTGGAACTGCAGGCAGACCTGGGGAAGGAAGCTGTTAGGATCTGCCTTTTATTAGATTTCACCAGGCAACCACCAGGTTCCTGCGCAAACTCTACCTTGTCCTACCCCCGGAGAATGGAGTCTTGTACATGCTATGCTGCCTAAGAGCGGGGTAGTGTTTGTTGGTAAAGGCAGTTTCTTGGTCACCTTGGATGACACTAAAATGAGTCATGCTTAAGTCACAATTTCAAGAGTCTGTAGTCTCAGTGGTACACCAGGGCCCATGCTGCAGCTTACAGTGATGCACACTAAAATATGAGTCCAACCCAGTGTGGCACCATTCCCTGCCTAGTGCTATGGCAGATCCAGAGCCCCTTTTGTGAGCACTGGTCTGGTGATAGCTATCCTGCCCAAGGTTGGGGAATGGGTGTAAGAGTCTGTCCCTTGGCCACCAAGGCTACTGCTAAGCTATGTCACCTGATTCTTACAGCCATGGTGGAATGCAGTCTCAGAAAGAGAGTATATGTGCCCCAGGCCCATGCCAAGACTAGAACTAATATTGGCTATAATTCAAGTCTGTCTCACAAACACGCAGGCCTCCACTTGATACTGGGGCTGGTCTAGAAGTTCTGTCTGTGAGCTCTGACCTGCATAGAGGGCCTTCACCTTGTAAAGATGCTGGTTCTCACCATGGCAGGCCTGGCACTCTCTCTCTCTCTCTCTCTCCCAGTCTCTCTCTCTCTCTACATATATATATGAGTCCATATATATATATATATATATATATATATATATATATGTAGAGAGAGAGAGAGAGAGACTTGGGTGTCTGTAAGGGAAGATCAGGAGTGTCTTAGGCACCATCCTGCTTTGCTTTCCTAAGCCAACTGAATCACAACTTCTGAAAATGAACTTATTAGGGGTAAACAAATCCTCTGAAGTGAAACACAATAGTTAATATATATTTTTCAGAGGACCAGCTTGGCATATGACATGCAGTAGATGCTATAAAATATTTCTTAGATAAATAATGGTATTAATAAACCCTCTACTATTATATCTGGCACTGTATTCTTCAATTTGCTACCAAGTTCCCACATGAGATAGATTAAAGATTTACTTTTGATCGGAATAGTCTTGACGTTTGCCTATAAGTACAGAGTGAAATATAGCAAATACCCATATTCCACCCACTCATAATTAATGTTAATAGTTTGTCACATTGAGTGTTTTTAATAAAAGAAAAAATAACTAACATTTACTGAGGATTAACCATGTACAGGCAGTATTCCCAGTTCTTTATATACATTAATTTAACTAATCTTACAAAACCCTATGAGACAGGGCTGATATTATCTGTTCTGCAGAGAGAAATCTGGGGTATAGAATTTTAACCATGTGCCAAGTCACACAGATCTAAGAGGCTACTTTAGTTTGCTAAGACTGCAACAACAAAGTATCACAGACTGGATGATTTACAGAACTAAGGACCAACAGGTTTGGTTTCTTCTGAGGCCTTTCTTCCTGACATATAGGTGGTTGTCTCCCTTCATCTTCACACCATCTTCTCTCTGTGCATGTCTGTGTACTAATGTCTTATAAGGACACCAGTCATATTGTATTAGGGCCCATCCTAATGATCTCATTCTAACTTAATCTGAACATTACCCACAATATCCAAGATAATGGAAACAGTGTAAGTGTCCATTGACAGAGGACTAGAAAAAGGCAATGTGATTTTTATATACCATGTATCTATACCACAACTGCATATGCACACACACACATGCACACACACATAAAATTATTCAACTTTTAAAAGAAGGAAACCCTGCTATTTGCAGTAAAATGGCTAAACCTGGGAGACATGCTGACCAAAATAAAGCAGACACAGAAAAAAAAATACCACATGATCTCACTAAGATACAAAGTCTTGAATGTCAAATATATAGACCCCATAGTACTGGGGTGGGGATGTGGGAAAATTGGGAGATTCTGGTCATAAGATAAAACACTGCAGTTACATAGCACTAGAAATGTTGGTCACAAGTTACAAAGTTGCAATTATGTACAGTTAGAGATCTAATGTACAGCATGAAAAGCATAGTAATAATACTGCACTACATAGATGAAATTCGGAGCACTTGTCTTTCTTCCACTCTAGAAAAATCTTAATGATTACCTCTTCAAATATCATCTTTCTTTCATTCTTTTTATTTTATATCTCTAGATCCCCTAATTTTGAAAAAGTGTTAGCTTTTCATTCTTTGTATCCTCTGTGTCTTTTAATTTATGTAGTGATTTTCAGGTGATTTCCTCAATTCTATCATCACCTTACTTCACCAGTTCTCTTTTCCGGTATCTACATTATCATCATTTAACCTACACAACCAGGGTGAATTTTGTTGTTAGTAATGTTTCGATGACAATATTTTCCATTTATGGAATTATTCGTGTCTTTTCTTTATTTCATTCAGTTACAGTTCTTGTTTTATAAATTCTGTTATTTCTTTATCTTTTCTCTCTTTTATTTTTTGTACTATGGGGAATGGAACTCAGGGTTTAATGGATGCTAAGCAAGTGCTGTACCACCAAGTATATCACCAGCTCTCCCTTGTCTTTTAGGAAAATTTAAGTATATTTAAGTTACTTTTCATGTTGTCTTATCACCTTTAGTTCCTTAAATGTGACCACCTGTTCCATCTTTAGACTATCCCTCAGGGTGTTAGCTTCACTTGGGTGATATGAACTCATTGCATTGGTGGGGATTATCTTTTTCAGGTGTAAAATTTTAGTGTTGTGCTGTAGGGGACATTCTATGATTTTCTGTGCTAGAGCTCGTATATTCTGAAGTATATTTTATGTTCATATTTGGATCAGGTCGTGTGGGAATTGTGGCTCTCATCCTAACGGTAAAAGGGTCTTTGTGTGTCAGGGTTGACTCAATCCTATCAGAGTCCGAGTTGAGTAGAGAGCTTATGGCTATGTAGAGATCTGTGTTCAATTCTAATGTTGTATAGAGGGTTCCTAACCTGATTTATCAGCCCTACATTTTCATTTCAACCAAATATCCTCTTTGACTTTTTTCATGGGCCACACAGATCAACTACCTTTTAATGTTAATGACTCTCATTATTTCTGCCACCTGGAATCTTGTTTTGAGTTATGCTTGATGATGATGATGATGATGATGATGACGATATTGTCTAGAGTGGAAAGAGAAGTTCCCATTTCAATTCAGTTCACTACACTGCTGCTAAAATCATTTGGATTATATGCTCAGAGAAAACACAAACACAGAGGCATCATATCACAGTCATGCAAAGTAGAAAGTGAGAATAAAAGTAGAAACCTTCAATAACATCTATAAACAGTGAGTGTCTAAAGAATGTACTACATGAAATTTTGAAACTCTACAATCATATTTTCCAAACACTGAAGAAAAAAACTGGCTAAAACATTAGTTCAGGTACAAAGCTATAAACTTATTAAGAAACATAAACAAACATATAAATAAAAACAGCTGTCAATTACTGGAATTTCAGCAAGTTATTAAAGGTAATCTCGTAACTCTGTTTAACCGCAACATAAAATTTAAGAAAGAATATCAATTAGTGATATTAGAATAAGAAAGGACTTAGAAATGATATTTGTTTCAAAATTAGGATAAAATTTAATGTTTCCTAACTATAAATTCTTGAAGAGTTGTGTTGCTGTTTCTCTTGTTTTGACTGTTTTTAAAGAAATAGCATCATAGCATGTTTAGAACACTCTCTAAGAAAGTTTGCTCTTTCAGCAAGTATTTCAGTTCCTCTGAAGTGCTCTGCATTATACACATCTTGGAGGCTGACTGCAGAAGACAAAGATCTGGCGAAGCATACCTATTGAAGTATAAAATGTGCAATTAGAGAGTACTAATACAGATCATATGTGGGTAAAGCCGAATGTCAGATCTCCTGACAAATTTTGCAGTGAGAATTTCTAAGAAGAAAATTCAGTAGCTATTTCCTTGAAGGACTAAGACTTTGGATGAAATACTACATACAAAAAAAAAAAAAAAATACCCAAGACACGAAGTTATACCCTACAGCCGCCCCTTCTTATACTCCACATCTCACAAAGCTCATTTTAAAAGAATGAAACAAACATTTCTTTCCAAAACACTGTTCTTTCAAAAAGTCTCCATTTGTAGTATCCTGTGATGGGCTAACATTCATTTCAAAGAGCTTCCTCTTTCCCCATAACATTGTAGTAAAATATTTTCCCCAAGTTCAGCAAGAAAAGAAAAGTCCAAAATTTAATTCAAGTAATCATTGTTAAAGTAGCTCATAGATCATCTACTGTATGCCGTGGGTTCACCGAGGCTCTGAACTGAGAATGGTGGCACAGTAATGCAATGCGCTTCCCCAAAATGGTAATGAAGTGCAGCCAAAATAGAGATAATTATTTTAATTAATGGTAATGATTTTAACGGTTGAACATTTTAACTAATTAATTATGATTGATTGCTTGTTACTAATCAAGGAATATGATTCAAAGTTGTAATTGAAAAACCAGGACCTATAGTTTCCACCGAGAGCACATCACAACTCCGCTGAGATCAGAGGCATTATTCTTGCCTTAAAAATTGCATCCTGAATCATTCCAGGGCTTGTTCTTTCATATATTCCTTAAAATAAACCAGTAGGACACTGGTGTTAATTATTTAGGATTATCAGAAATACGAACAAAATGTGAAAAGAGAGTAAATTTGAAGAAATGTACGTTATTTTTATAGCTATAATTCATCATATCGTTCATCTAAATTTTATGCTTATTCACCTTCAAGTCTGTTTTCTTTCTTTAAATAAGGGATTTGAGTATAAGAAGCAACTCGATTAGACTACTTAGGTAGTGTGAAACTTCTTTTAACAAGCATATTCCCTGAGAATTTGTTTTCTACATAATTTATATGTTGCACTTTGGACATTGGATTGTTAAGCCTTTTAGAACACGATGAACTAAAAATATCGCACACAGAGAGCTCCCAAGGCTAGTGCAATAAGGTTCTTTTCCTTCTGCAGCCTGTTCTTCTAATGGGTTTATCTAAGAGGATAAGTCAATATCGCAACATAAACTGGGACTGAAGTACAGGTGGGATGAAAATAGGACATAGTCAGCATGACAAAGGAGAGCTCAGTGTAGCTCTGATGACAGACAAAGACAGAACAGTGGCATGAAATGGCTTCAGTGGTAAATGGAAGCCAAACTGTAAAGTCTCTTGTGGTCAAGGAGGAAATTAAAGAATTGTCAAGAAGGAAATGCTGGAGAGCCTTAGGAGAGATTAACATTTTAAGGAAGGGCACAGCACAGCATCTGTGAAACACTAATGGAATGGAGAAAGAAACCAGAAATGTGGCTGTTCTTATAGTCCTGGTGACCGAAAATGAACTTGTGCTAATACAGTGAGAAATCCTGGAATTGGATTGCCTAGGTTTGGTTAAAAATTGACTGTGTACATATATACAATTAGCAATGAAATATATGATGACTACAAAGCAGGTTCAAATATGAAGGGGAAGACTGAGTTTACAGTTTGGGCGTGATAAAATCAAGATACTGGGGACATTCTAGTGACTTCATGCTGTTTCCACCTACCCCAACCAACAGCTAGGCTGCTGTCCACGGTCATGGTCTTTGAGTCGTGTATCTGCCTTTCAGACAAGACTCCACCCAGAAACACAGCCTGGTTCTAACACCAAAGGGAACCTGTCTGGACGTGGGTCTATTCCATTTAGAGGTATGGGAACGTACAGAAGGGGGCCAGCATTGAACTTATTTTTCTACATTTCATGATCTAATCATTTATTTCAATCACTTAATTTACACTGACTTCTCTGGCATAATTTTAATGATTGTCTTTAATTCACTGTGAATGCTTTTTTATAATATGTTCATAAAGCTTATCTCCCTTTTCTCCTAATAACATTCATTGCCTAATTACCTGTAGTTGAGTCTGTCCCCCACTGCTCAACACATTCTCGTAAATTTAATTCCAGGTTACCAAACTCAATCTCATTTTTCCCTACCCTGCCCAGTTATAATAAATGCCAGCATTCTGAGGCCCAGAGAACTAGGGTGGAAATCTAGTTCTTCCTGTCTATTATCTGATTGAATCAAGGGCCTCTGAGTTCATGGAGCTCATAGCTAGAAGTCAAGTGATTCAGTGGGAAGATATGAAAATAATAGAATGTGGGAACCAGGAAATTGCCAAAAAATGCTTTGATACTGGAAGCATTTGCAAACATTTCTCCTTTTTGAAATCTTGTGCTGAAACTCTAGAGGCATAGAAAATATCTTTATTCCTCTCCAATATTATCAGGGTTAAAGTGCAAATTTGAATTTCCGCTAAATTTTTTTTTTTTCAAAATCAAGGGGGAGGAGGACAGAGCTGAAGGAATAATGATATTCAGATCATCAGCTCTTTTTTTTTTAAATCTTGTTAGACACTGTCCACTCAGGAATTTACCCTTTGACATTCTTAACCTCGGGTCATACTTCCTTCTGCTATTTGGCATTCTCCCAGACACCGTCTCTTTCCATCAGTCAGAGGAAACATTCAGCAAGCATAATTAGGAAGGTAAATCTGCTGTAGAAATTCTCATGTTTTCATTTACATTTAGCTAATGTTAAACAATGGATAGTCTGTTGGCTTTTCTTTTCTAGATATTTAAAAATAAATAATAAACCAATCATCTAGACACATCTAAGCTGCAGCTAAGTTGAACCACTGCAGCTGGTTTTTCAAAGCATACATTCATTATGTTTATGTCTGTGTCCTGGATGATAGTCCTTAGTTCTAAAAGAACTAAGACATGAATTTTTGTGTGGAAAGAAAGAAGGACGACAGGGAGAAGCAGAAAAAGACAACAGTAAAGGCCACTATGTATCACAAATTCTCATATAATTTAAACATTCAGCTGCAAAACAAAACTAGTTATATTGGGCTGCAGAATTGTCAGACTGTTTTGCCAGAATGATCAACGTTAGCAAGCAGCATCCTACTGTTCAGCTGTGGATTTAGGCTGGAGCCACAGAAGAGGATATGCTTAGGAATAGCATCTCTCAGAGTGTCAAGCATGCTTCCTGGGCTGGAGATCTAACCTTGGAGCTGGCAGGGTTTCACGCAAAGTTAAGAAAGGCAGGGACAAGTGAATGAATATTATTTCCTCTTTTAGTTAGAACCTGCCAAAACTAGGACCTGGCATTGAATACTCAGAGCTAAAATGCTCCATGCATAGCTCCTTTCATGTGCTGGATTAAAATTGCTATGGCTTAGCAAAGTAGGAAAACAAGCATTGGATGGCCGTTCCGTATGGGAAAAGTGAAAGCCTGAGATCTCCTTCTCATCCGTGGTACCAGCTTTTGAGGGTTCCTAATGAATTCTTCCTCTGAGATACTAATCATTGAGTTCCTTAAAGCTGTTATGGAAATGTCTTTGAGATCATCATAAAGACAGATAGTTCCCAGGCAGAACAAATGGCAGTCCATATAGATATAGATGATACAGATAATGATATACATATAGATATAGATAAAAATATAGATATGAAATAGGTATTTCTTTGTAATATTAAATCAGAGTAAACTGCTCAGCATTCATTTAGCAAAACGACTATGTAACTATCCTCAGACCCATTAACCATGTTGAGTTAAGCATCTCATAGTAAATAATCCTACCAAAATAAAGCCTTAATTTTCTCAGCCCCAAAGCAATTATAAAAATAATTCCTTTACCACTTTTGAATGTGCCAGGTGGAAGCTATTATGACAGCAAATGTGTACCTTATACCCAGCGATGATGTTATTGTTACATTGTGTGATAGGATTTTCTCTTTGAATCATCTCTGCAGCAGTGGTAATGAGTTCACATACCGCTATCACATGCTTTCTTTTCTTGTCATTGGTGACCAAAATCCTCATTTGTTAGATAGTTGTCCAGAATCAGTGTCATCATAGCAAAATAAATCAATGCTTGTAGATTATAACTATTAGTGCTAATTTTTTTACTACTACCAAAATTTGTATAACTTATAGAGATATGTTTTAATATACTGTATGAAAAAGTGCTACTCTGTAAAGCAAAGCACATTATTTACATTATATCATGTATGTATATCAAATTGTTTGCTATCATTGTAATGAATTCATGTTTGTGTGATAATCATATTGACATTATATAAAACCTAGTGACTGTCTCTAGAGGTGTACAGAGATCAAAAATTTCTGATTTTACTGGTTTATAGCAAATAGTGCAAAATCTAGAAAACAAAGCATAAGTAATACTTTGTTAAAATTTTATATCTTTGATAAAATTTTATCTTTCAGTAATTGAAACATAAAAATATCTTTCAATAAAGAAAGGTAAAATAAATCTCTTTCAGATAAGTAATGCTTTGTGATGTTCAATTAAATTACAAAAACTAGATAAAACAAAATAAAGCTAGAGCGAACTGCTCAGCATTCATTTAACAAAACAACTATGCAACTAGTTTCAGATAGCTTCAGTTAAGCTTTGTTGAGCAGCATTATGTGATAAATGAAAGCAAGCACTCTGCAGTCAAAAAACAGAGAAGTCTTTGCTCTGCCATTTATAAGTTCAATTTCTTTGAACATTAAACAGAAATAATAAAGGAATTTTCCTTATATACATCACATGGTGAGTTTTAAATGGTGCAGGAATATGACAGCAATTTCTAAAATTTAAAGTCCTATGCAAAGGCTAAATGTGCATATTTATTTAGTTGTTTTTCTCATTATCATAATGATAGATATTAAATGAGATCTTATGAAATTGATGAAATGCACTTCATCAAGGGCTGGTCAGGTCATCTGTGACAAGAGCTTGGAATTCTTTAAAGTTAAAGGATCAAAATAGAATATTAGAAATTAAAATTTCAGTAGGTGAGTTCATCAGTGGACTGGACACATCAAAAGACCATTTACTATGCTCAGAACAACAGAAAACATTCAAATTAAAGCACAGGCAGGGACAAAAGGGTAAATGGGAAAAGTATAATAAACACGTGAAATATGCTCAACAGTTCTAACATACATGTCGTGGAAGTCCCAAAACAAGAGAAGGGAGAGAAAGGGGCAGAAACAATATTTGAAGAAATAATTTCTGAGAATATTCTAAGGATGTGAGAAGCTAAGTAAAGTGTATCAGGATAAATACAAAAGAAATCACATATAGTCATGTCCTGGCCTAATGTTGAAAGCAAAAGATAAAGAAAAAAATCTAAAAGCAGTCAGATAGAATTCTTCAAGGGATCCTGTGAAGGAGCAACATTAAGTTACTTAATTGACTTTTTGTCAGAAATTATGCAAACCAAATGACAATGGAATGACACCTTTTTTTTTTTGAACCAGGAATTGAACTCAGGACCTCACACTTGCCAGCAGGCAACGTGCCAGCTGAGCTATATCCCTGGCCCAGGAATGACATCTTAAAAGTGCTGAAAGATAATTGCATCAAACTAGAATTTTACATCTTTTAAAAATGAAGATAAAATTTTATATCTTTCAGTAATTGAAACATAAAGATATCTTTCAATAAATGGAGGTAAAACAAATCTTTTTCAAAGACAAAAATATACAATTAATCACCAGCAGATAAGTGATGCAAAAATACATTTAAGAGTTCTTCTAGATAAAGGAAAACAATAACCTCAGAGGGAAATACAAAACTACAGGTAGAAAGTCAGAAAACTAGAAAGGATTTTGTTACGTAAATATACAATGCTTGGAATTTCTTGGACTTTCATCTGACAACTGTTAGAAAGATATTCCTGATAAACAGGGTAGTCAAACCAAAAGATGGGAAAAGTTCTTAAGGCATCATAAAACTACTGAATTGTGTCTGGAACTGCCTTCCACAGATTTCTTAAATTAAATAATAAATGTTCCTTTGCTCAAGAATTTTTTACCTTTAAAAAGCTTGTAATGTTTGCTTATAATATTATGGTATTACGATCTAAAGGAAAATTCTGCAAGAAAAAGAATACATTCTGAATAGGACAAACTCTGTTGCATTGCTTTTCTTCTTTTTTTTTTTTGTGGGTACCAGGGGTAAACACCAGGACCCCGCACGCCAGCAGGTGCCCGTGCTGCTGAGTGATATCACCGGCCCTTTTTTCATATGTGGGTTCTGGGAGTCGAACTCGGGCCCTCGCGCTTGCCAGGCAGGCGTTTACACCACTGAGCCATCTCACCAGCCCTGCATTGCTTTTCTTGAAGTCTCCAAAGGCTACCCTTTAGCTCCCACAATAATCAACTGTCAGGTAATGGGTCAGGATTGCTACATGAGCAAATATTAACATCACCGCTATTATTTGGATACTGAGATGTGGTTCAATGATAAGGTGAAAAACTGAGCCCAGTACTCTATTACTCAAGACCAAGGAGTAAGGCTGAAGACAAAGTTGCAGTTGAGAAAAATTATTCTCCTCCAATTTAGATTTACATGACTGCCATTGTTTAAAATTAAATACTGACCTCATTAAAAAAAATGGCAAGACTCTAAGACACAAACCATCAGAAGTAAAAGTCAGAAGTAACAAACAGAATTGGCTACCTAAGAAACTACAGTATTATAATTTATATCTGGATGTCCCCCCAAATCCTCATGTACTCAAAGGTGAGCCCTGTAGAATGTGACTGAATTATGGGGGTGCTACATCTAGTTTGATGTTGAGAGGTGGCCCCTGGTCAGAAGAGGTAGGTCACTGGGGGTATGAGCTGTGGATCTCCCTCCAGCTCCTCTTCTTTCCCTGCTTCCTGATTGACAAGACATGAGCAGTGTTCCTCCAGCTACATGCTGTTGTCTATATAAGGACTGAAATTTCTGAAACATGAGCCAAAATAAACCTCTCTTTAAGTTGTGGGTGTCGGGTATTTTGTCCCAGTGACAAGAAAAAGGACTAAGATGTGCAGATATGATGGAAAATAGAGCAGAAGAACACATGAATATTTTAATGTTTAAATAAATAAAATACACATTAAGAACAATAAGCACATAGCGAGAAATTATCCAAGCAAACAAGCAGATTTGAAAAACAACATTTTAGAGAAAACATACATCCTTTTTTAATTTAAAAGAAAAGCTTGGGCCAGTGATATAGCTCAGTGGCGTAAGCGCCTGCCTGGCAAGCGTGAGGTCCTGACTTCGACTCCTGGTACCTGCATATAAAAAAAAAGAAAAGCTTAATGAACAGGATAAAAACACAAATCAAGCACTGCTGCACATGAAACAAGAGAGATCTGATGATATTATTCATAAATTAGCACAGTGAGCCGATAAAGTACAAAATGTTAAGATAAGTGATATGAAAAATAAGATAACAATATGACAGGTCAGAAACACAAGAAGTAATAGAGGGATGTTGGGGAGGGCAGTATTTAAGAGATAATGACTGAAAGTTTTCCAAAAATTATAAAATATGAATTCACAGATCCAAGAAGCATACTATATCCCAAGCAAGATAAATAAAAATAAATCTACATGTAACACGTAATAACGAAAATGTAAAACATCAAAGAAAATCTTTAAAGGAACTCAAGACAAAATAGCTATCACCTATAAAGGAGAGACAATGAAAATGATGAAGACTTTACCAACTGAAACAATAGATACCGGAAACAATAGCACGGCATTTTAGAAAGTGTCTAGCAAAACAGCTGTCTTAGGGCCGGTGAGATGGCTCAGCGGTGTAAGCACCTGCCTGGCAAGCGCAAGGGCCCGAGTTCGACTCCCGGAACCCACATACGAAAAAAGGGGCCAGTGATATCGCTCAGCGGCACGGGCGCCTACTGGCGCGTGAGGTCCTGAGGTCAAACCCTGGTACCCACAAAAAAAAAAAAAAAAAAACAGCTGTCTTAATCTTAGGCTGATAAAACCCACAAAAACATAAACTGGATACTTAAAACAACCGATGTTTATTTCTCATAGTTTCATGGGCTGAGAAGTCTAAGATCACGGTGGTATCACGGATGGAATCTGCCAAGAGCCCTCTTGCTTGCAGATGGCTGCCTTCTTGCTGAATTCCCACACATGGCAGAAAGAGGAAGTTCTGGTTTCTCTAATACCCACTTATAAGTACACTAATGTCATTGTTATGAGGGTTCCATGCTCCTGATCTCCTCCAAGCCAATTACATAACAAAGGTCCCACTTAATATCATCATACTGGAGGTTACATCATCTACATATGAATTTTGGAACAATACAAATATTCAGTCTAAAACAATAGCCATCGACCTTAAATTTATACCTAAAAACTATTTAATTAAAGTTAAATAAATATACTTTGTGACAAAGAGAAGCCAATACTTTACCACCAAGAAAACTGCACCAAGAAAACTGAGTATTTTTTAAGAAAAGCACTTTTTGTAAGATGCAAGAAGAATGATTTTTAAAAATACAAACATGTATGAAAATCTAAACAAACATGTAAAAGAATATGAATGCTATCTGAGGCATAAGGCTAAAATAGAATAAAATGATAGATAATAATTATACTTAGGAACAAATGATCAAATTTCAAGTGTTGTAAAGCCTCCGTGGTCGCAGTGTGGTGTATGGACTGGTGACACCGGTATTCAGTGGTCGCAGTGTGGTGTATGGACTGGTAACACCGGTATTCCCTAGATCTTGGTATGAAATGCAAACTACCAAGCCACTTAACATATTTCCCAGGTCAATACTATACACAGTGAAGTTTAAGAACTGTTTAAGGTTCTTTAATTGTTTAAGTGTGGAGAGAACAGGGTGTCAAAATATCATGCAAATGTAGATTTAGTTTAGCTAAAATTAAATTTCAAAGCAATGACCCAACAAATAAGAAATGTATACTTTTTAAAAAAATATTGAAACCTGGATTTTTCCCTCAAAGATTCTGATTTAATTGGTCAGTGATATGGGACTAAAAACAGGTTTTTGAAGCCATCCTCAGATGTCTGTAATGCATACTAACATTGAGACCTTCTGCTCTCAATAACTGTGCTAACATAAATTTATTTTTGGTGCCTGGAACTTGTTGGGTGCTAAATATGAAATGATACTCTTTAACACATCCTGAAGAAAAGAATGTACACTCAGCTAGATAACAGAAAGTGTTCTAAAGAAGGAATAGCAACTGTGCATCATGGCAAATGCCTGTAATCCCAACACTGGGAGGCTGAGGCAGGAAGATCACCATGAGTTCAAGGCCAGCCTGAGCTATATAGTGAATTCGCTGCATTACAAAGTGAGACCCTGTCTCAAAACAACAGCGACAACAAAAAGGAAAAGCTTTAATGTTCCGAGAAATGTCTTACTAATGTCTTTTCTTTTCCACTATGAACAAATTGAATGGGAGGGAAGTGAGTAGTTTCAGCAGGTTAGCCTTATTGTAGTAAAATTGAAGAAAGCTTTATGTATTTAAAGATTTGGGATTTTAGAATTACAGAGCCTCTCATGGATTATACGATGTAACACCATGCGTTATGGATTAGGAAATTGAAACCCAGAAAAGTTAAGTGAGCTGCCCAAGAACACTGACCTAGCAAATGGGGTAGCTGTGCTTAGAACTCAGGTGTCCCATCTTGACAAGTGATTCGCTACATTCTCTCTGAAATATTTTTAAATATAGTCCCTGTGAAGAAGGAACTATTTGGACAAGCTGATATTACTTGGCTGCTCGTAATAAAATCTAGAGCATTAGTGTCCAGTAGAATTTTCTACAAAGATAGAAATAGAACGTCCACAAGGTACATGTATCTACTGAGCACTTGAAAAGTGGCTAATACAATGTAAGCATTGAATTTTTCATTTTATTTAATGTTAATATACTTAAATTTTAATAACTGCATGTGGCTGGCAATATCCACACAGCTCTAAAGGTTTGTTACTCATAGTAAGGTCTGAAAACCCAGCTTATCAGCATCCCCTGGGAACTATTAGAAATGCAGGATCTCGGTCCCCACCCCTACAGAATTAGAATCTACGTGTTAATAAGATTCCTATTATAATCATATGTACACTGAAGTTCGATACATTCTGTTTGGGAAAATGTGTCTCTTAAACAGGCTTTATTATTGGCATTTTGGTCTCCTAGCTTTAATATTTCCTCATTCTAAGGGAATAAATTAAATGATTCTGCTGAGATCTGAATCCACGGAGCACAGGATCTCAAACATACAATGTCCTTCTGTCCCAGTTTCCGTATATCCCACGTACAGATTTCTGTTTCGTAGTAATCTATGTCACAAGATTGTGCATGGAAAATGTTTTTAATCAACATGAAATTGTAAAGTATAATTCACAGTAAGAAATCATCATAATTTGAACTATAGAATGTTACCTCTATGGGAAGACTTATATAAATACTATTTCATAAATGAAAATAATTAAGACTTTGGAAGTCATTTTCCCTAATCTCATCCTTCCGGGAATCACTTCCAGTCTCACGCACCCTGCCCCCAACACCACAAGCTTTAGCGGGCATAAAAACAACAGCTTACTTTTTCCAGGTCTAAAATTGACTGTGCGGGCTGGTGAGATGGCTCAGCGGCCTAGGCGCCTGCCTGTCAAGTGCAAGGGCCCGAGTTCGACTCCCAGATCCCACATACGAAAAAAGGGCCTGTGATATCGCTCAGCGGCAGGGGCGCCTGCTGGCGCACGAGGTCCTGAGATCGACCCCCGGTACCCACAAAAAAATAAATAAATAAATAAATAAATAAAATTGACTGTGCAAGGCCATGTGTCTATGACCTTGTACATATTCTCTTTGAATGAATTCCCATTTCCTAATTTCAACTCATCTTTAACATGCTACATGCTAGCCAGCCATGGTGGTGTATGCCTGTAATCCCAGCATCCAGGGAGCTGAGGCAGAAGAATTGCAAGCTCATCCCCAGCCTTAGCAAATTCATGACTTATAAGACCCTGTCTCAAAGGTGGGGGGATGGGAAGGATGTTGTTCAGTGTGAAGGCCCTGGATTCAATATCTAGAACCAATAAATAAATAAATAAAAATTTTAAAAAGATGCTGCATGCTATAGTTTGGATCTGGAATCCCCCAGGCCCATCCCCCACCTCATCCCCAGCCTACGGTGCTACTGGGGGTGGTAAAGCCTTCAGGAGATGGGGCTTAGTAGAAAGCAGTTATGACCATGGGGACATGGACTTCAAGGGGATATTGGGACTCCAGCCCTTTCTCTCTCTCTCTCTCTCTCTCCCCCTCGCAGTCACCATGAGGCAATCAGCCCACCTTGGCCAATGCTGTCCTCATAGTATACTGTGCTACCACAGGCTGAAAGCAGAAGGGCCAAGGGACCATCAACTGAAACCTCTGAAGCGGTGACTCAAAATAAACCTTTTCTCCCTTTAAGCTGACTTATCTCATGTATTGGTCACAGTAACAGCAATCTGACGAATACAGTTCGTGTTCTGTCCCTGGCCTTAAGCAAAGTGAATGAATCACTGCCTCCTCTAAAGCCCCACAGTAACTTGTGACCACTTCCATAGCAGCACATATCACCCAGTGCTGTGACTTTTTCTGTACTTCTTTCTCCCCCTCACCATAAAGTCCTTGGAGAAAGAAAAACTCCATCAAATCTATCTTTATAGTCCCTGCACTCAATACCATACTGGCACATAGTTAGAGCTGAGAGAATATACAATGAGGAAACAACGAGATACTTCCCCAAGATCACATGGTCTTGGTCAGAGACAGAACTGAAACCTAGATTTTCCAATTCCCATCTAGATCAACACTTTTTCTCTACTTCCTATATTCTGTCTAGCACAGATAGCAGTCTAAGGATATATGGAACAGCGATGGTGAGAAAGAACGCAATCTTCTCAAAGGGACACACACTATAAGAGAAACAGAGTAAAGTCACTATAAAATTCATCCAGTTCATCAGAGGCTCTCTGAAAGATTGTGTAACACTTGTCCAACTTGCAAAACGGAGTAATAAAAGCGCAAAACTGCATTAGAAATACAACAAAAGCAAAGATTTTGTACTTAGAAGCCCCATTTGGACAAAATAGTCTTTATGAAAAGATGGCAGACAACTCCAAGTACTCTGACTCTGGCAGAAGTGGAAAAGTATGCATCTCCTCTCCTACTATGAGTTCTGAAAAAGCCTTCAAGGATTATAGTACTATTGGGGAATTCTCTGGGTCAGCTGCACAATAGTTCTTAAAAAGATCATAGAAAGAAAGACAGACAGGGAATGTATACAGGTAGTAGGGAGACTGTGGAGTGACTTAGATGAATAGTAGATTAAAGACTTTTAAAATTAAATTAATGGCAAAACTTATTGAAAATATTGAAGATTATATTTAGTAAAGGGTACCTATTGCCCCTCCACTTTTTTTTTCCTTTTAATCAGCCATGTAGAGTCCTCTTGTGTGTGTGTGTGTGTGTGTGTGTGCATGTGTGTGTGTCCTTTTATTCAGGCTGCTTCTGCAAAGAATAGGTAAAGAAAATGGGTAGCCAGGGAGTAAGATAATCACAAATGCTGAAATAGTTCTAAACTCTGTATTCATTTTCTATTGCTGCTGTAACTGATTACCACAAATTTAATTGCTTAGGACAACACAACTTTATGACCTCGTGGTCTGGTTGGTTAGAGGTCCACCATGGGTCTCACTGGGCTGAAATTGAAGAATCGGCAGCATTACGCTCCTTTCCTGCAGGCTACTGGGGAGAATCTATTTTGTGCTCATTCCAGTTATGAATGAACTCAGTCTCCTGTAGCTGGAGGATTAAGGGCCCTGTTTTCTTGCTGGCTGTCAGTTGAGACCCGTTCTCAGGTACGAAAGTCCCCTAGATTCCTCGCTTTGGAATTCCCTTCCTCCATCTTCAAACCCCAGCCCTTCTCATGCTTTGAATCTCTCCTGCCTATTATTCCATTTTATCTGTCTTCCTTCTGCCTCCTTCTCCTACTGTTAAGGTTTCTCACAATTACATTTGGCCTAGATGTTCCAGAAAAATATCCTTATTTTAAAGACCATACCCTTAACTCCATCTCAAAGTTTCTTTTAGCATGTAAACTAACTCAGCCATAGGCGTGCAGGATTAGGGCATGCATACCTCTGGGGGCCATTTTTATGCTGACCACAACTTCCTTCCCTAGAGGCCGTATGTACATCTGAGAGGGCACTGAGCTTTCCCTGCAGGAAAGAGACCAGTTGCAGAAAGAATTGGAAGTTGATTTAACAGTCCCTGTATATATGTCAGCAAACCATCTTGGACATTCACTCAGGTGTTTATTAACAAATGTTTATCAAACATCTACTAAGGACCAAAAGTCTTGTGGTATGTACTAAAATGAAAGATAGCCACGTCCTGGGCCCTGCCACTCAAAAACTCACAGTGAAGTGGCAGGCAGGAGAGTCAACTGTGGTAACCAATGTGGTGACAGTATGTGAGGGCAGGGAAAGGGGAGGGGGACTCAGAGGAGGCTTCCAGAAGCAAGTGCAGCCTAAATAACACAGGATGCTACACGCAAAGCTGTAAGCAGTGCACTGTGATAAAGTCCAGGACTGGTTTGGGCAATGATCTGGAAAGGAAGGCAGAAGTCTGGTCACCAACATCACGTATGATCATCATAGTAAAGAGTCTAGATAGTTGCCTCAAAGGCAAGGAGGAGCTTTAAAGAATTTTAATCAGGGACATAATCACATTTTCATCTTTAAAAAACTACTCATGAAGCAGAGAGGGAAGAGCTAAAACAGAAATCTTGAAAATAATTTCCAACTTGTTCACTCAGAAGTAAAAGAAGTCTATAAATCACGTATAAAATTAAGCCATAGGACCTGGTATTTGGAGCTAAAATGAGACTTCCCCTTGCCTCATTTATAATTTCTTTGTGTCAATTGTAGAGGGACAATTCAAAGGCACTTTTTTCTTCTCTCTCTCAAGTATGCTGTTGTGAGAATGGCCCAAGGAGACTAGAAATTGGCATGACAGATGTCAAACTACTCTACTAGCCAAGAACACAAGACCTCCTTCCCCCATAGCCTGTGCTCTCTTTATTCTACCACCTTCTCCCCAACAAGACCACTTGACTTCCGCCAGAGACAGACTCCTGAGAAATTGTATCACATTTTCAACCCAGCCAAAGAGACTTCTATTTAAAGGAATTCTATATTTTCATAACATGTTTTCTGAACATAAAAGCAATACATTTCTTAGTCAAAAAATTTGGAAAAATATTTTAAAAGTTCTGATGCAGTTTCTTTTATCTTTTTTCCATAAGAAGGAACACTTCTAAAAGTGTGACTAGAGTATATATTAATTTGTTAATTGTAACTTAACAAAGAAAAATATGATTATACTCTAATGCTTTTTATTTCAGTTATTAGACTAAATATATTCGGAGAATTATTTTGTCCTTAAATAGGAAAAACATTTTAATGAGTACTTAGAAGTCTATTGCGTGAAAGTACCATCGTTTACTGAACTATAATTTACTCATCTCCTAGTATTGCCTGTTTCATTTTTCTTTTGCTATAATTAATATAGTCAATGTATTATAAGCACCATTGATCTTCTAAGGACATATGGAATCCTGATGAAATTTTCTTTTTTACTTTTGCAAATATTCAGAATTTTTTAAAAAGTTTATTAAAACATACCTGTGGCCAACTGTTTGATATTCCCCTCTCAAGAGAGACAAAAGACAAGCGATGTGGAAATATTGCCATGATTGTTTCTGGTGAAAGGACAGCCAGGAAACAGGCAATGACAGAAATGCAGGAGAAGAATATTTTAGAAATTTGTACTTGCAGTTCAGACAGAAACACAAATGTTCATCAAGCACGTACCATGGAACAACCACCATGCTTAGCCCTGGGGATTTAGCTGTAGCAAGGGAGACACAGCCTCAGCCTCCTGGAGTCCACAGTTAACCGAGTAGAAGAACTTACAGCAGTGATGCTAGGGTCAATGCAAAAATTACAACTATAAATAATTTGGGGGCGGAGACAGTTGTTTTCTAAGCCTCATGGTCCACTATTAATTTTTTGTGTTTCACAAATATTAATCAAAAATACTCCTACATTTATTTTTCTATTAGGTGCTGGCCCCTTATGCATCAGAGAACATTCTGCCTTTGTTAGGACTGGAACATCTTGTCTTGAATTTTGAAAAATTGCTTCTTTCTCAGTGAGAAGGTAGAATAAGCATTGGAAGAAGATAGATGTCAGTCCTCCACTTGGCATCTTCCAGGCAACCATGATGATATTTCTCTTGTTTTTATTAGTACATGTTTGCTTCCCAAATTCATATTTGTTAGTATAAAACATATCATTGATTAACTGGACGTTCTGCTTATCTTTTTAAGACTTAAATGTGATCTTTTCCTTCCCAATTTGTACAAAACTAGGCACTTTTTTATCCAAAGCCACCACCTGAAAATAATATTTACAAATCAAAGGAGAAGGACAAATGGTGAGGGGGGAGGCTATAAACTTTTTCTGAAGAATGTGCTAAACTCTTCCACTGTTTAATAGATAAGAATGAATACTGCTGTTTAACTAGATCCAGACTCTGAAATATCTAATTAAAACTGATGTGCTTATTTAGTTTCCAATTCATCACAGGTGGGCCCACATTAATGTGAAAATGAGAGTAAATTACCAGCATTTGGCAATCTCACTGAATGTCATTCACATTATTAGCTCAGACTTCAAAATGCATTTTAAAATGTGGTTCATGGGAAGGGCACACAAATAAAAATCTTCACTGGTGGGCTTATGGAATTCTACTTTCAAGTATGGGTTCTCAATGACACAGTGCCCCTACACAAAACGCCTTATCTGTAATCCAACAGAAGGTGTGGGGTCGGGAAGGTGGTGGGCATAGCGTGCCTGTATTCCAAGGCATTAACATCTCCTGGGAGCAACTGTTTAGGTTGGCCCAACTCTCTCCTAGCTTGTCAACGGGAACTTCATTTAAAATTCAGTTCATTTAACTTTACAGGGGAGTCTTTTCTAGTAGTCTTCATGCAGGGCTCAAGAAAAATGGCAGCTTCAACTTCATCCCAGAAGACAGCCTTATTCCTATAGCAAATTAACCCCACAGCTTTATGCTTTCTCTCTTCGAATCTACAAATGAAAGTCCTCTTCTCTCTAATTTGTCTTTTTGAAAGGCTTTTTGCAACAGTGTGTGGAAATGTATCCTAGAAATGCATAGGTTAGAATCTGTATTTTAAGACAACATCCAACTATTTTAGTCCATGCATTATATACTGTGGCTCATGTGCACCTCAAAATCACTTTTTCTCTTCACTTTTTCTAAGCCTCCAAACTACAAGGAAGATAATTTCTTTCAGTTTTAAAACTCCCACTTTTACAGGCTAATTTATAACACAGGATATATTATTTCAAGGGCACAGAAAGGAGACCACAAAACTCCTATTGTACAGTAATCCTATACCCATATATTCATATTCCCTCCTCCCTCTAATGCCAAAATCTGAAGTACAAGTTTATTCTTTTAGCTTAAGTTTTCTCAGACTGAAGGATTCTTGGCAAAGAATATGAATGACCAACAAGCAGATCTTATCAGAAGTCTAGGAAATCAGATTTAAGCAACAACAAGGTACCTATATTTAATCTATCAACTTGATCAAGTTTGCAAAAACAGTAATACAATATGCTGTATTAATAGAAATGAACAGACCCCGTTTTGTACATTGTGGTATGATTGAGAATTGACGTCAATACTAATATTTAAAGATAAATGAAAAAGATTAGTTCTAGCATTGTTTTTGATAGGGTGGGAGAGTAAAGAGCTGAATACATCAAGATACATCTATACTATTGAATATTAAGCAACTTTATGAGAACGAATGAGTCATTCATTATTTAATACCCTGTAAAAATGACCATGTTGCATAGTTGAATGAGAAAAAGTTGTAGAAGGCTACCAAAAAAAGGCAGTGGAGTTCAATGGTTATAGCATGAATGGCTACTATGATTTGAGCAATTTTATAACAGGGATTTAAGGGATAGCCCTGCAGATGCCCAATGGGTAACTAAAAGCAAGACAAAGCTTGGCATCTCTGACTTCATTTTATATGTCTCCATTACTACCTTAAAATTTGGGAACAGATCCCTGCTCAGCTCTGTATATAGGCATGCTAACCACTCAGAGAGTATCCATATTATGAGGTTTATTAGCCCTAAATTTACTTAGTGTATCTCATCTGCCTTCAACACTGAGGACACCAAAATAAGAATAACTCATTTCAGATTTTGCAGGAACATCTAACTGTCAACTTTCATGATGTCTTTTCCAGACCCCCTGCAGTGATACCTAGAAGTCTTGAGTCATTGTCCTAAACCTGCAACCACCTCAGATTCCAGGAAAAGCAAAGCCTTGCAGACCACCCCCACGTGAAGCAGATCACCCCCAACCAGGAGCAATTACTCCATGACAGGAACTGAGGCTGCCCCCAACGTAATTGCCCCTTAGTGCAATGATGGCTCTCCAAGGACCTTCACAGAACCGCCCTGAGACATCAATCAACTAGGACATAACTTGACCAGGATTACCTATGTCACCAAGCAAACCATCCCCCAACTATGCAAACCTCTAACTTTTCCTTTGTTGCCCTTTTCTGTAAAGCCCCAAAGTTTCCATCAGCCCCTGGAAGAAAGATCTTGAACGTCTTTATCTGCGCTTCTCAGCTGGACCATGCTGATTAAAGCTCTTCCTGCCCTTGATCACTGCTCAGCTCCTTCATTGGCATCGTGGGATGGCTGGCCAAGCCTAGTTGGTTGAGACCCCCAGAGCTGGGGCTTTTGCCACAAAACTCCAGCAATAGGTTGACCATCAATAAGGTACTTAATCTCTCCAAGGCTGTTTCCTCACCTATAAAATGGGTATGAGAAAAAATGAAAATACTCTCCACCTCATAGGATATGAGTAACTGTTAACTAAAAAAAGGTGCTACAAGTACATGGAAAGTCACTAAGTAGGCATTCAATTAACGTTGATTCTCTCATTCCCATGCCTTTAACATAAATCAATTTTAAAGACTTCTTGACAGTCCTAGCAAGAAAAAAGTCTGGGAACCCTTGACAACCATAGTGTAACTCAACAGAATACAGCACAGTGTGGAAATTAGAAAAGATAGGGGCTTTGTATCCTGTTTGGCTACTTGATGATTTTGTAACTGTAAGTGTGTGATTGTATGGCACCTCATTCCCTTACCTCATGTGGATTTTTGTGGGGATTAAATCAGATGCATGCCTGTGCACATAGTTAATTTATGTGTACACAGCCATGTACGTGTGTGTGAGTTCATGTGTGTCTTGCTCCAAAAGTGAATTTCAAAATTTTATATGGCATTGCAGAGGTATCAAATAAGTGGGATGTGCTCTAGCTCTTGTACATAACACATATCCAAATATGTTTTAATTCATATCCTTTTTAATTTACATAAACTATTATCTTGGGGTATTTAGTATGAGTTGATTACTATGTTTCCTTCAATGGAAAAGGATAATTCTGATACTCAGGAAAATAAAAGGTAAAGGATTTTTATGTAAAGGCAATAGAAATGATCTTCACTGCTTTACAATCATTCATAAGATCTGTTTTACACACTCCTTAGTAAACAGAAAAGTCAAAACAAACTAAAACCCTCAAGTTCTTAACAACATTGTTGCTTCAGCTCCAGAAAAAGAGGAGCTGTACCCTGAAGTTCACAGTCACAGGCTAAGTGGGGTCACACTGGGCTGGACACCTGCTGTGGAGATGACACTGCAGGCTGCAGGCGAGGAGAGGCAGCACCAGGCATCACGGAGGCTGAGCGCACTCTAAGATCAGGGCCCCAAGCCCTTCTCCGGGCCACTGCTGGCTCTTGAGAGGGCGATGGGGGCCACATCACCTGTGAGGGACTCTCTCCAAATATCAAGCTTCCCTAAACACCACTCAGATCTGCTCGGGACACTTTCCGGAGTACATTTTCAAAGGGTGAGGGCCAGGAACAATAAATTCAATTCGAACTTGCAGTTAGAATTCAGAATCTGACAAACTTGAATTTGAACCATTTCCACAAGGTTAAAATTATTTTTTGTTACCAAAAATTAAACATACTTCGACCAGGAGGAAATGTTTTCACTTCTTATGGGCACAATAGGACTCTTTGACGAAGCCAGCACTACAGGAATTTGTGGTACTTTGGTGCTTCAGAAATTGAGTTTAGTTACTGAAAAAGAGGAGCATTCTGCTCCAAATATATGAACATATATAACATATTATATATAACATATATTTAACATATATATTTAACATATAAAATGTATGTTATACATTTAACATATTATATATATATTATATATATATATATATATATAGTCTCACTAAATTGATAATTACTTTTCTGCCATGTATTGAGAAATCTAGAGTAGGTACAATGAACTCAAACTCCTCTTGCCATTTTTCCCATCTACCCTTAACATAAGTATAGTATCTAATCGTCACAAGATAGCTGCTAGAATCCCAGATATCACACCTATATTCTGTTGGCAGAAAAATGTTATGGTTCATGTCTAGCTGTCCCCTCAAAGCCTCATGTGGTCATAGGTGGTGCTTTTTCAGAGGTGGTTGGATTTAGAGTGTGTGACACTGGAATTGATTCACGGTGCAATGAGAGGACCAAGGGCACTAGGATTAACGGTATGAGTGCTGCCTGCCCAAGTAGCCTGGCTAAGATATAAGGGATAAAAAAGAGTTGTGGTCATCCCTCACTTGCTTTTGCTGTCTTCTGCCTGCAATGAACTGTTTCTCCTCTGCGATGCCCCTCTGCCATGTGCCACTCTGCTTTGGAACCAGCCCTGAGACATCAATGTCATCAGCTATGAACTGAAACCCCTACAAACCGTGAGCTACAATAAACCTTTCCTCCTTTAACTGGGGGTGTTGGGTATTTTGTCTTAGCATTGAGAAAAGTAACTAAGACAAAAAGGAAAGCAGGGCAACCAGCTCATCCATTTTGCCTGAGATTGTCTGGGTTTTAAAACTGAAGGTTCCATATTTCTAGAAACCCTCAGAATCAAAGACTAACCAGGACAGTTGATCACCCCCCAAAAGGAGAGCAAAAGTCAAAAAAGAAATTCTAAGCTGGCCCTCTCCCACTGTCTTAAGGATTTTACCCAGCAGTCATGTCCAAACAACTGTGCATATCTCACTGACGAGAACTTAGTCATGTGATTTGCAAAGGTGTCTGAGAATGTACACAGTCACCCAAGCAGACTTTGTGTCCTGGTAGGAAGAAAGGAAAGAGATGTTGAGCAGGCAGACTCCTGCACTCAGAGAAACTGAAACTACACAGTCCCCAGAAACCTACATTGTTCCTTAATCTTAAAATCTCTACAATGAACTTCTGCCTGAGTATTCTTAGAGTTCAGTTTTAAGTATCTGGTACCCATGGAGAGGATAATGACTCAAGAATTCACCAAATCAGAGCACTACTCAGTTTGGAAGAGCTGGGATGGCTACTGAGGCTATCACTATAGGAAGGCTCCTGCAGATTTCCAACACAAGGTCCTCCCTAAAGTGGTCCAGGAGGGGGTCAGGCACTGGCCTCCAATGCCAGCCCCTCTGTCAGTGTGCCTCTCTGTCTGTATCTAAGCTCCAGCAAGCAGAAGAAAGAAGAAAGATGCACACCACTACCAGCACTGACAGGGCTCTGATTAGGGATTAAGTTTCTGCAATCCCATCTCCACCCAACCACAGAGTGTCGTTTTGAAGAATCATTTGTGGTAAATGAAGGGAGAGGAGCTATAAGGGCAAGAAATTGGTAGAAAATAATAGGAAAGAAGTGCTCTCGTTTGGTGAGGGTAATAACCTTTCTAAACTAGTGTCCTACTGCATTAGATTTTCCATGAAATTATTTAAAACAGCAGGGAATCAAACATCCCCACATTATTAACTTCTAGTGTGTGCTTACTGAAGAAAATCCAAAGGGTATTTATGCGTCTCGTGCAGAGGTTGAACCTTAATGTCCCAGACTGAGGCAGTGAAGCTATGGAATCCTGCCTGCATTGTCTTTTGTCGATAACAGAACCACAGCTGTGTTCCTTGCCTAGTGAACGTGCACAGTCGTTCTCCATTCCACTGCGATAAGCAGAATGTCACTCATCGCTTCCTAGCATTTTGGCAGCTCCTTGCTGGAAAGGGCAGGGCTTCGCTGCAGCCAGTCCTCGCTTCTCAGGGAATCTTGGTCAGCATAAACACAGAAAGTTGGTACACAAAGCAGTGTACTTTTCTGAGATCTTTTCCAAGGATAAAACAAAATGGCATGTGAAAGCTTCACTGCTGTAGTCTTGATCTTGTCATAACAAAATTACACCACACGCACACACAAGAACATCCAGCCACAGCTCATCACATCCCCTGGAAGTAAATCTGTCACAACCTGAGTCCTTGTAGAAGCGCTGTGGTCAAACATGTTGAATTATAGCTAGATTTCAGCATTAATTATAATAATTATATCATAACCATCATTTCATCATAAAAACTAGTTTCACTATGACATTTTGTTCTTTGTTTCAGGACTTGTGAAATTCTCAAACTGCAGTAGGAGTTTAAAGTAATGTCTGATCAAGGTTACAAAATGGAAGTTTTACAGATTTATAGCTTTTAAAAACAACATTCAAATAAATGATAATTAATATACAGGAAAGCATGCTAAAACTTATTGGATTCCATACTCCCTATAAGTTAGAAAGATTTACTTTTTTTACATTTTTGAAGAGCTGTGCATGTATAAATTATAGGTAGTTATGAATTCCAAAGCTATAAATACACTGGAGAACCCTGGTGGTATCATACTGAACAGCTGTTTGCAGAGAATATGCCTCTTCAGTGCCCGGAGGAAGGCACAGAATATTGAAATGGCTAAATGTTCAAATCATTCAAAAACTGAATACTTCTGAAAACAAAAGGGAATTATGAATGATGTCCCTGGGTTTGTGGCTTAGTCTAAGTAAGCTCTGTCAAAAGCCATTTCCATTCCTCTTTCTGCTTCTCTTTTTTCCTTCCCTTTCTTCACCTTTATTTTTAATGCAATTTAGACTGGTCAAGGTAAACCCATCAGTGAAGGAAACAGGGAGAGGCCACCATGGCCAGGCTTGGGTACTGGAACCCAAGCAAAGGGCCCGAAAAAGGCCCTTAACCTCCTGCCAGGCTGCCCTCACCTTTGCAGGGAGGTCCTCCTCACTCTGTTCAGATTCTTACTCCCCACTGTGTCCTGGGACTTTCCTACCTAACTGTCCACCTTTTTTGGGTGGGATGGGGTATCAGAACCTGAGCAGGGTGCGAAGGGTGCCAAATGTAGGGGGCAGGCCGCCTAGCAGGGGTGTCAGGGCTAAGCAAAAGTTAAGTAACCAGACAGAAGGGTAGGTAGACTAATGCAGCTGTCACATCCTTAATGAGGGGAGGAAGGCATTCACAGAGGAGGGGGGAGGGACAGTGGTGGTGATTACCTTAGAGTATCAGAGCTAAAGATGGTGAAAGGGTGTTAAGTATGAGGGCTGGCCCAACTCAAGGTGTCTGAGCTCAAGCAGAGGCAAAACACTGGATCTACAGCAAAGTGGCCTGGTACAGCCTGCCAGAGCCAGAAATGGGGAAGTGGTGCCAGCCTGGTGGTGGGTTTGTGAGACAGGGCCAAAGAAGGCAGTAGCTTAGCACGAAATTCTAGAGTCCAAGTGGCATGAAGTAAGGAGACTCGGGGAAGGATGACCGCCTTGTGGTATATGAGACTGAGCTGAGAAATATGGTATCCATATGGAAAGTAGGGGGAAGTGGTATCCATATAAGTAGATAATGTAGCAGCAGTGATAAGAATTTGGTCATTATACTGCAAAGAGAGGGTTTGATCAAATAAAGGCATAGTTTAAAGATAACAAAGCCAGGATTCTCATTATCAAAGAAAAGAATTTCAAATATGAAAAGGGAAAAAGAATGAACCCTGGAACGGTACACTGGAATTCTAAATATGAACTTTTGGTTTAAAGTATAGTTAGACAAACATAGAACCCCTATAGATGCAAGTGTTTGTGTGTGTGTGTGTGTGTGTGTGTGTGTGTGTGTGTGTACCTACAGGTATGACCTGACCCAGTCAGATGAGAAGTCCCGAGAGTAGTACCACACAACAGCCATAAGCACACCTAGTGCCCCAACGTGAGTTTCTAAACGTGAAATTTTCTGTCAAGAATGATTCCTTGCGGAAATAGTTGATTTGCTGGGAAAAGAGTATTACACAATGAGCTGAAATGTCTTTCAGTGTCAGAAAGTGCTCAAAATTGTTGGGGACATATTAAAAAATACAATGCCATCCTGGTGGTGTTCCTAACTACCAAATCTGCGATGATTTGAACATTAAAAAAAAATAATAATTGTAATTAAGTTTGCAAATCTTCCAATAGCCCAGGAATACATGAGTTCATTTCTATATAAATATATAGAAATAAATAAATCTATAAGTAAGTACAGAAACAAATGAATAAGAATTTGGTGAAGATAACAATATTTAATATGTTAATATTTAATATGTTAATAAGCACATATCACAATGTGAGAAGGGATGACTTCACAGGGGAGATGCCTGGAAACTATCACCTTAATCAAGGGATGAAAATGAGTGTCATCAACAATGGGATAAATAAAAGTCACGAGTCTCCTGGGAGAATGCAATGAGAAATTGTGTGGCGTCACTTTTGGGGTATTTCCACCAAAGACATATAGCCTGTATCTAATCATGAGGATGCATCAGACAAACTCAAATTGAAGAACATTTAACAAAATAAATGGAATGTAATCCTCAAAAGTAACATAAACTTAGAAGTCAAAAAAGGACAAAAGAACTCTCCTGGATCCCAGCACTTGGAAAGCTGAGGCAGGAGGATCACTGTGAGTTCAAGGCCAGCCTGGGCTACAAAGTGAGTTCAAGGCCAGCCCGAACTGCATAGTGAAACCCTGTCTCAAAAAAATACAGAAAAAAATAATAATAATAACTCCTGGGTTGGAAGAAACTCCAGAAGATGTGGTCACTGAATGCAAAGTACAATTCCTTTCCCTACAAAAGATGTTATTTTACCAAATCTCTGAAATGAATGGAGTCTGAGAATTAGTTAGACTATAGTAATATATCATTTTCTTGATTCTGATTTTCCTTACTTAGTCACATAGACTCCTACTTCATAGGAAATACACTAAAGTATTCAGGATGGTAGGCCATCCTGTCAGCAATTAACACTTAAAGAGCTCTGGTGAAACAAAAATGTTGTACTGTATCTTCAGGGTTTTTTAACTTTAAGATTGTTTCAGATGAATTTTATAGTAAAAAGTAGCCTCTGGCCTGAGGGTTTTTTTTGTTTTTTGTTTTTTGTTTTTGTCCTCATGAAGAAGAATGAATGATCTGTTAACAAAAATAAGTAGAATAAAAATAAAAAGAACTCTAAAAGTGGAAAGAACAAACATTGAGGCTGCATAGAGCCACTTTAAGAGTTTAAAGACTTCAGGCAAGATCGACTGAAGTTGGGCACAAAAGAAATTTCTATATGTGTCATAGAACTACAATTGGTAATATTCAAACAATTATAGAAAATGGGAAAGAGGCTACAGGATTGCAAAAGGGCATATTCCCCGTTACCAATAAAAAAGGGTCCTCCCCATTAAATGTGTTAGTCACAGTGGCCTCTCCTATTGAATTAGAAAAGGAACAATTTTTTAGAAAAGGCAGAAATATCCATTAGGTTTATCATCAATCCATTGAAACAAGGATCCCAAACTAATGTCACCTTCTTTTTTTCTTAGGGAATGAGACGCATACAATAGGAGATATCTTAAGATAATACTATATCCTTGCTTTTAACAGAATATGTTTCATAAATGCTTTAATACCACAGTTAAAAACATAGCCAGCGTAATGAAGCTTATTGAGTTAGGATGTAATCGTTGTCATGCCAAGTGTTTTTAATCCTCATAACTACCCTCAGAAGTAAATGTTATCCTCAGAGCCACTTTTCAGATGAAGAAAATTAAACTTAAAAAAGTTAAGTAACACAGCAAGAGGGATGTCATGTAACTGGAAGCGTAAGTATTCAAACTCAGAACTATCTCCAAATTGTACCTTCTTTTCTACTGTGATGAACACTACAGTTAAGTATAATCATAACTATTGGATAATTATCTCCAAAGAGCTCATTTTAATTATTCCACATCAACTTGGGATGAGGTATTAATTATGACCCAATTAACCTGGTGAACATTTGAAAACATTAGTTAAATTTTTAAATTATTGGTTATCTGTTCATACTTAGCAAAGTTAATGGAGTTAAGAATCTGAGTGGGCAACAATGAAGACATGCACACTGGTGGAGACAGCAAGACATGCTGGACAAAAAGAGGAGTAAGACACAGTCCCTGCCTTCTGGGAGCTTATAAACAGGAATTATAAGACCAAATACATGCGCCAAAGGAAGCAGGGAAAGAGTAGCAGAAGTTCCAAAGAAGAAGACCCGTTAAGAAGATGAGGAAAGAATCTCTGGAAAAAATGACTTTACAGGAGGGCAACCAGGATTGGTTGGGATCTTACATATGTGCAGGAAAGCAAAATTAAATCAACAAAAGAGCCGTAACAAAGCAAGAGGACAAATAGAAATCCAAGTTCATGGAAGAACAGAATGCATAGAGCAGCACTACATGAAGGTACAAAAGTAGAAAATAGATCATATTGTAAATTTCCATCAAGATGCAAATCTATTCCACCAAGATCTCCCTCATGCTATCCTTTATAGACACACTTCCCTGCAATGCCCTAAGACCATCGCTAACATGTGATTGTCTTTTTTTCACTGAGCATGGTGCCCTAGATATCTATCCAAATATTTATACATATCACTAATTCTTTCCTTTTTACTTTTTATTGTAGCTCATGGATGCATCATAGTTTCTCTAATGTAAGATATTTTACCTATTACAAACAAAGCTGCTATAAACATTTGTATACAAAAAAGGAAAATATAACAAAGAATTCTCCAATGTAATAAAACAGTTATAAAAAACACTATATTTTTTGAGTTAGATTTTAGTATTGTATCCATGTGAAATCGCCTGATTTTGAGCATTTTACTGCAATTTTGTCAGAGAGTGTTTTTGCTTTTTCAGGATATATGCATTTAGGGATGAAGAGGCACTTTACATCTTAGTTTCAAATAGTTCTGAGGGAGGAAAAAGAAAATGCAAATGAGGTAACATATAAACACTTCATAATTTTGGATAAAGGTTCATAACAGTTCTTAGAACTACTCAAAACTTTTCCATAACTTATAAACTTCATCTATTGTGTATCTAAACAATAAAACAATTTCTTTTTCTGCCTTGCACTTTTTTTCAGTGCTAGGGTTTGAACCCAAGGACCATAAACACTAGGCAAGTACTCTACCACTGAGCTATACCCCCAGTTCTCTTTCTTTTGAAGCACTACTATCAAGAAAAAGATCCAATCCAATAAAATACATACCTTTAGTATAGATTTACCCACTCCATCCTTGATAACATCCTCACAAGGGCCAGGTAGCAAAGAAATCAGAAGGATGGCCTTTGGATCCATGAGACCCGAGTTTGAATCCTATCTTTCCTACTTACAGGCTCTGTGACCTTAGGCAGTTAAGCAACCTCTCTAGCCTCTTGTCTTCCATCTATAAAATATAAATAAAAATTACATCTGCCTATAAAAGTTTCTGGTATTTTAAAAGTGTTTATATCTAAACTGCTTAGAAGAGTGTCTGGCATCTACTGAATATTTTTAAGGAGTTTGTTGTCATTGAGTGAGAGAATTAAAAGCGTATCCCTGGACAGATACAAACCACATGCTGTCTTTTCTAGGCATTTTTTGTTTGCCTCATACTACCCTTCAAATTTGTACTAAACCCCATCTTCTTTTAGAGTATTTTTATTTTCCTGCTCTTTGACAAAATGTTTCTTAATCTTTAGCAGTAATATATCAATATGGAGTGACAGTTTGACAATATGGTTCTCACTTTGCATAGTATAAATTCAAAGACAAATTGTGAACAAGTCAAGTGTAACTTGTAATTCACAGCTGTGAGGTCATACTAGTGAATTATAAGCTTTTCATTATGTCAGAACTGTGAATTACAAAGGCTGTTTTTCAATATTTCCTGTCAAATAATTTATTAGTTATCCCTCCACCACAGGTTTTGCAACATGATAGAACCAGAAAATACAGGGACTGAATGGTGGCATTTCCAGATATAACAATAAGAATTCAGACATGCAAGGACAACGTTATAAAGACAATGGTGATGATTTCAAACTGTACTCCTGCCAAGTTCAAAGTCGTCCCTGATGAGGAGTTAGTTTTCTCTAAATTGGAGCCACTGCCATTCAAACTCGGGGAGGGGGACGATTGTTTTACTACCTCCACAATGTCATCAATCATCACTTCTCAAAAGCTACTGTGTATAATCCTATCATGTTTAAAAAATTAAAAGATATTCCTGTTAATGCTAACATCACTATTATTGCTGTCATAAAATTCTAGCTTAACTCTTTGATTTGAGTAGCACTTTCACATATTATTTATTATTCACATTGACCCAATGAAGTATGTAATACACAGGTATTATACCCCCACTCATGTCTGAGGACAACGAAGTGTTGAAAGGCCCAGAGAAAGATAGGAGCTAATCCTAAATCATTCTACCATTAAAAGTCAAAATCAGAAGTCATATATTCTAATTTGAAATTCAGAGATTATTTCCCACAGTGCACTAAAACTCTTTTCCATTCCTCAATGCGCACAGGTAGCTCAACTTCCATAAGTCCTGGGGAGTCATAGCGTCTAGTCTCTCTTTTTAATGTCACATTTGAACAAAAAATCTAAAGCAGTGTTTAAGAGAATTCCAAAATCTATACTGGTAAATCTTGAAGAAAACTTACTCCATCTCAGTTGATAGCACACAATCATACCAAGCCCTATTTTCTCTTGTGCACTCAGAAGAGAACCCTGATTCTACACCATAAGAAATCAGGAACCACACACACACAACCAAATTCTCTCTGAAACTTGGGGATGTAGACAGACAAAAGGCACAAAATAATTTTTTTATAAATGATATTGAAATAGCGAAAGCTTATCATATTCACTCATTAAATCTTATCCCCATTCCTGAAGTTTTGATCTTGCTAGTTGGAAAGTTATACTGATGATAATATTGCTATGTATGCATTTAAACATGATAGGTAAGACTAAAAATTGGCCAGCATCTCTCTCCACATTTCATATAGTTCAAACTTTGTGTAATTCCCTAAAGGAATATCACTCATTCTAGCTTCTAGACAACTGCTTCCCAACATTTTCCACATCATGATGCACTAGGATGAACAGCAGAATTTGCTACGAGGTCAACGGCACCAGTATCTTTGCATTGGATAACATATTGGAGGCCATCAATGTGTCAAGGCTCACTGATTGGGGCACTTAGTGCTCTGTTTTTGAAAATGCTGCTTCTTCTATGTAGAGTATTCTTCTTCTCCCCTGCATCTCATTTCTTTGTCATTTCTGAAGAATGATCTTCCTTATCCTTCAGAAAAACATGTAGATAGCACAACTGGCAAGTCTCACAACTGATCTACCAAATGATATTCCCATGCAATTTCTAGGCTTATCCTCATCTTAGCTCCCTACACTGTAACATTTTTTTTGTTTTGCTTTGAGATAGGGTCTCACTAAGTCACTAAGTTGCCCAGGCTGGGCATTAACTTGCAATCCTTCCTCAGCCTCCCGAAGTGCTGGGATTATAGGCATACACTACCACACCTAGGCATGTAACTTTTTATTTAATTCTAGACTATAAAGCTCTACACGATAAAGATCTAGAGAAAAGCCTGCATCCTATGTCACTTACACGGTCCCTAGTAAATGACCGGCACTCAATAACTAATAAATGACTGAGTGAACGAATGGACTTCTCTTAGTCACATGGCTCTGTCATTGACAGGACTTGTACCATCACCGCTAAGAAAGAACTCACATCTGATGGTTCTAGCAGAGGATAATGTGACATAGATTCTAGATCCTTGCCCACAGAAATGAGCTGAATGTAGCTGGGCTATTGTGCACCATTTTTTTTCCCATAGTATCCTCTTCTTTGGTCATATTAAAATTTGTAATAATTGGTGTGTTGGTTTAATGTCTATCCCTCCCACTGAATTGTCATTTCAATTAAGGCAAAGATTTTAGATTTTCTCATACAACACACTCAGCTTGTGAAACAAAACCTGATTAACCTAACATACTGGAACTGAGTGAATGTATAAATAAATAAATAAGGAAACTAAGTCAGTCTGTCCTTAGCAACTGAGATTGCTTGCTATCACCTCTTTCAAAGGCAGTTCATAAACTCTAACCTGTGCCAGGAGAGGGGCTATGTATAGTCTAGGAAAGTTAATGGGTCTTTTTCTATTGTTTTGAATTTCTATAAAAATACCAAAGCTGAGAATAATAGATCAGTTTGGCAAGTATTAAAAATGCCAGATATGTCCACATAGCAATTGCAAAAAGTCAGCAAGACTGGTCCAGTGATCAATGCTCCTTTAGCTTAAAGCAAAAAACTAGGGTTTTTCAGCAGAAATGCATGGCATCATTGTGTTTCGAGCTTGCTGAAAAGTGTGTTGACATTCCTTCTCTCTTCCCTTTTGCTGAAGTGCACGGATGCTCCTTGAGTGCCATTCATAGAGATAATGGCATGAACGGTCATACTTTCTGTCCAAAAGAGGACAGATATATCTCATTCCCTAGCTGAGTAATTACTAAGATGTGGAATCAAGGACCCTAATGCCACTAAGAGATCCATGTGAACCCAGCTAAGAGAAGCCTTGTAAGTAAAATCAATGATTCCTGGAACAAAAGTGTATATGTGAACAAAGAGACTGGTCCTTGCTTCCTCCTAGAGAACTCTATTGTATCAGTTGGTGCTTACTAGAGAAACAGATTTAATGCAAGATATATGAATATATAAGAATTTACAAGATTGGCTTACAGTGGCCGCCCACAGAGTCAGGTGTGGAAGAGTGCAAAAGGTCCGTCTGCGCACTGGAGAGCCGAAGGATGCAATCAAAGGCCTGGAGCTCCGTGTAGTGTCCTCCTCAAGTCCAAATCAGGAGGCCAAAGGGTCTGTGCTGGAGGCTGAAGAGTCCAATGAAAGCCAGGAGATGTCCAAGGTGAAGGTGAAGACTGAAGCTCTTCTGAAGAAACAGAAGTGAGGCTTCCTTCTTCATTTCCCCTTTTCACCACTCAGGTGACAAGCCACCTAGGGTGGGGCTTCTGTCTTCAGTAGATCCCCTCAGCCACACCCAGAACTATGCTGATCCAATTTAGTTGGGCATTTCTTACTCAAGATGACACAATCAGTTAACTGTCACATCTATAAAAGGGGAACTGTGAGGACATGTATGTGTAGGGAGCAGTTTAAGACAACAGAGTAAAGAAAGAGGTAATGATGGGCAAACCTGCAATGCTGCTCTTCATTTTTTATTGTGTTAAGGATGAATGAAGTTCCCAAAGACCACATGCATGCCAAGGAAGGTAGATAGGTCTGTGTCATTTTCCTGGAATTCTGACAGATAGTAAAAGGCCAATCATGGTGGGAAGACTCTATTATCAAGTAGTGTAAGAATTATCCCAAAAGGGTGAATATCAGGAAGCTGTCTTACACCCATTCTAAGAGACCACAATCATGTCTCAAAGAATCTGCCATTTTGAACTACACATATCACAAACTAAGTGGGAATTGTTCGTTTTTTGCACTTCTTGTTTCTATTATAAACAAGTAGACTTTAATGGAAACTAAAATAGTTCTCCCAAGTTGTTTTTAGGGCAGTCCCATCACTCTCGTGTTTTAAACACCAATTTGTTATGAATTCACTTCCATGTTTTAATAAACAATTTGTTATTAATTAGATAAATTGTTAGCAAAAACGTTTTGGTTCCTTTCCTTTTGTGAAACCTCTCTCTCTCATCCATCCCTGATGAACCAGGAAGAAAAAGAGCAGTACAAGTTCCCATGGCATGAAAAGTCATAGCTGCTCCCCTTCCCTGAGCTCTGGTCATGCTGTGAGAAGGACAGAATCTTTGTACTAGATACCAGACTGAGTTCTAAATTGGACTGCACTGCACTTAATATCTGAAAATGACCAGAAGGTAGAGCAAATCTGCTTGACGTGTGAAGATGTTGACAAAGGCAAGAAAGGGAAGAGTCAAGAGAGGTATTTAAAACAATGACTGGAGGAAAATTAGGCCACTTCTTAAGTAGCCTGAGTTCAGCTCAACTAATAAACCAGTCATGTGTTACACCCTCATCCTGCTAGCCAAGACAGAATATTAAGATTTGTTTGCAAATGACTGGCATGCTTTATAAAATTTAAAATAAATCTTTAATTTGTGGTAGGAACGGACATATATTTATGCCCAGTTTGCAGTATAAGCCCTCACTTTATGTTCCCTCCTCTTCCTCCCCACATTCCATGTTACCACCACAACCCTTCACTTTTCCTACATGGAATCATGTGGTGGGTTCAGAGAAGGTGCAGGGAAAATTACCTGAAAATTGCCTCATAAGCAAAGGGTTCGTGCAATGATGAAGTGACCCAGAACATATTTACAGCCTTCTTTTTCATGTATTCCAATACTGCAGGTAATTTTAAGAGAGATTTATTTTCATGAATCAAAGCTGACTTGTTGCTTAGTTACTCAGACACTTTAAAATAATCTGTAACTTACCACAGTGGTATAAATACTAAGTCTTAGCTAGATACTCAGATCTCTCCGTGACCTCATCCTAAACTATCTTCCTAACATAATTTGCACTTTGGATGAGCATAACGACTTACTTTCTTTTCACTCATTCTATAATCCCGTTTGCAAATAGGTGAAGGCAAACCTTTCATTCCACAAATATTTACTGAGCACCAACTAAGTGCCAGGTAATAGGCTCAGTATAGAATGGTAAAAAAAACCAACACAATCTCTTCTTCATAAAACTTTATTTTCGATAAAGTTATACGTGATTAAACAATTACTGCCACTGTAATATAGGTTGTTCCTTTTTCAGAGGGCTATGAAGACAGGCAATGACAGATCTAATCCAGCTATATCATCAACTGACATCCTGGCTCCTCATCTTTTCTGTCAGTCAGTTGCTTCCAAGGGCATCCTTGGCACAACCACAAATCTTTGCAAGATCTGAGGATAAAGTACAGTACTGTCTTCCTTCAAGGGGTGTATCAGTCAGGGGCTCCACATACAGGAAGTGGTTCTCATCCAACAAGATCCAGCCAAAATCTCAAGTCATCTGTGGTTTCTCCTTGCAGTTTTCTCACTTTCATTGACTGTGCATTTATTTTATTCTTCAAAACATCCTTTCATTCACTTAGCAAATATTTAAACAGCATATCATGTGTCTCTGATCTCTTTGCTTCTAACTCCTGTAAGTCTATGGCATCTCACCCAGCAAGCCTCCTGATTTCCCCCAAACTACAGAGAGGTGCAGTTAAATGCTAAGGAGGTCACACAGCCTCTACTTTATTCCTGTATATTATTATATTTACCTGCATCCTACATTTTAAGAAAGAGAAGGTGGTGAAAGAAAACCAAGAGGGATAGAGAATACTAGACTCTATGGCATGGAGAAAAATTAAACACATAATACTTAATAATGTCCCCTACACATATTATGTCAACATAGGGAACGTAGAGACATTTAAGCTACCGTCACTGTCTTCAGTACACCTCTTGAGAGAGGGAAAAATAGTATTGTAATCTTGTTAGACGTGATTCATAAAGAATGGAAGACTAGCAATATAATTGAGCCATGTCTAAAATTCATAATATGATGTGTTTAAATATGTTATGGTATATGATCCAACTCGGTATTTTTAAATTGGACAGTATTGACTTTAAAGGGTTTTTCTCCAAGTTTTCAAAATAGTCAATGCTGAAATAGTACCCATCAAAATGTGTTCTATGATGGCTATAACAAGCTTGTCCTAGATACAAAAAAACTAATCATAGAGTCTGATTCTCCCATTTTTCTACAAATGCATCATAAACAAAGGGTTGTGAGTTTAATTAAATAAATATTAATATAGTCCTTAAAAAACATAAATATCTGTTACGAGATTTCACTCATTTGACAGCATATCTACAATAGCCAGAGTAAGAAAGAACTTAATTGTATCCAAAATACGAATTTTTAGTGACAATGGAACTTCTTTCTTTAAAATTCTTTTATTTATAATTGTTATAGTATTTGTACATATTTTGGGGGTACTGAATACATTTCAATATATGTATTCAATGTATAATGACCAGATCAGAATAATGGACATATCCATCACCTTGGGTGTTATCATTACTTTGTGTTACAAGCAGTCAATATTTTCTTTACTAGCTATTTTGAAATATGAAACTAATTGCTATCATTCATAATTATCTTATACTTTATAGAACATTGGAAGTTATTTCTTCTAGTCAACTGCACTCCTGCACCCATTGACCATCCTGTCTTCATCCCCCTTTTCCCTAAACCCTATCCAGACTCTAGTGACTACCACTCTGTTTTATCTTTGAGAACAACTTTTTAGCTTCTGTGTGAAAGTGAGAATATATATGTGTCTTTCTACGCCTGCGTTATTTCACTTAACACAATGTCCTTTGATTCCATCTATGTTTCTACATATGAGAGAATTTCATTCTTTTTTTTAATTGACTAAATGACATTACACTGTGTATATGGGCTACATTTTCTTTATTTAATCATCCACTGATGAGTACCTAGATTGATTTTGTGTCACTATCCCATTGTCACACTGAGATTTCTGGAAAGCCATCACTGCATATCAGCTTGCTGAGGGAATATCTTTTACCTGAGTACTTAAGTCTTCCACTGGAAAAGTTTAATAACCTTATATTAATGTGTTTAGTGATAAGATGATATTTCAAATAGTTAAACTACATTCATCCTTCTTCTAAACCCTGAGATTGACCATCCTTGAAGAAAATTGCAAAAGTGGAATTAAAGTCATAGAATCAATTCCATTTTTGTGTCAGCTAAAAAGATACTTAGAGTCTTATATCCAAATATTTTTCTTATCACTAAATCTGCTTATTATTGTAAAGTTAGGATTAAATAAAAGAGCCAATTTACATTTTTTTCCTGTAGACATTCCTCACATTTTGATAAATAGTGTAAATGGCCAGGTACAGCGGCACACAACTGTAACCCCAGCACCGTGGGAGACTGAGGCAGGATGATCAAGTCTGAGCCCAGCATAGGCCACTTAGTGATTTAGAAGACTGTATCTCAAAATAAAAAATAATGATAATAAAAATTTCAAAGGACTGGAGATGCAGCTCAATGTGAAGTTCCCAGGTTCAATTCCTAGCACTACAAAAAATGTAAAAGAAAACAAAAGAAGAGGAAAAAAGCAAAAAGAAAGCAAAGAAATGACTCAGTGAACTCTTGTGGAGAGACACGTATCTGCTATGTTAACCCACAGATCTACCCATGAAAGTCCAGTAATACACATGCCTTCAAAAGGCTTTTGAGAAGTTTAAACTAGAGAATGAAGTTATTCAATAAACGTGTATTATGTGCCTACTGTGTCTTTGCCGTAAAAAAGGTTGACTGTCTCTACCCTTATGGAGTTTATATTCTAGCAGAAGACACAACTTTATGAAACCAATTATTTCCTTACAGTTGTGATTAAATATTGTAAAGAATCATAGTTAATGGTGAAACATTGAAAGCTTTCTCCCTGAGACTGGAAATTAAACAAGGATGTCTGCTATGCACCACAAATCAAGATAATGTGAGAAATGCTAACCAACGCAACAAAACTGAGAGAGAAAGAAGAGAGAGAGAGAGACAGGGAGAGAGAACAATAAAAAGATTGGAGATTTAGGTAAAAAAATGCAAGTAATATAAACTGTATAGCAAAGTTCTGAAAGAATATGTGATAAACTATTACTAGAAACTTTTTTTGCAGAGCTAAGAACACACAGCCTTATGCATACTAGTCAAATACTCTGCTACCATGCTACATCTCCAGCCCAGTTACTTATTAAATTTTTTTTTTTTGCCTTTTTGATACAGGGTTTTGCTATGGAGTTCAGGCCGGCCTTAAACTCACTTTGTACTCCAGCCTGGCATCAAAGTCACAGCAATCCTCCTGCCTCAGCCTCCCAAGTGATGGAATCACAGGTGTGAGCCACCACGCCTGGCTACTTATTAATTTTAACTATTTGTCATAGATTCTTTTTTTTCATTGATTCCTTCTCTAGTGTTTTTTTTTTAATTGAGTTTATTTTAGATACATTTTAGGTATATTTTAGATATACATAATGATCATATTCATCATAGGGAATTTGTACCTGTACATGATATATTTCGGTTCCTCTTTTTTCCCCGTCTCCTCTCCTCCCTTCAAAACCTCTTCCTCTCCTTATTTATAAAGCTTTGTTTCCATTTTATCTTTTTTATTATCTTTTTTCTTTTTCCATTCTTTTCTTTCTCCCTTTCCATTCCTTAGTTCCTCTTTCCTTTTGAACAATTTCTTCCCATTTCACAATACCTGTAGTATATTTTGGTCCTTATTTTACTTTTTCAGTTTCTCACACCAGGGAGACAATGCAATATCTATATATGTGAGTTCAAATTATTTCACTTAAGAGTATACTCTCAAGTTGTATCCATTTACCTAGAAATGTCTCAAGTTTATAGTTCTCTATAGCTGAGTAGTACTCCATTGTATTAAAAAAAAAACTACATCTTTATCCATTCCTTGGTTGATGGGCATTTGGGTTGTTTCCAAGAGTTAGCCATTACAAACTGGGCTGCTATAAACATGGGTGCGTATATATAATGGTAGTATGACGTTTTTAATTCTTCTGGGAAGATACCCAGAAGGAGAATAACTGGGTCCAATGGGACCTCTAGTTTTAGTTTTTTGAGGATACTCCACATTGATTTCCACAGTGGTTGCACCATTCTACACTCTAACCAACAATGGAGAAGAGTTCCTTTTTCCCCCCAGCCCCTCCAGCATTTGTTATTGGTTGATTTCTTCATGATAGCCATTCTTCCTGGAATGAGATGGAATCTCAGCATTGTTTTAATTTGCATGTCTGGAATGACCAGTGACACTGAACATTTTTTCATATATTTAGTTGCTCTTTGTACCTCTTCATCTGAGAAGTGTGTATTCATCTCAGATGCCCATTTATGGATTGGGTCTTTGAATTTTGGAGGACAGATTTTTTTTTTCAATTCTTTATATGTTCTAGTTATAAGTCTATATTAGAAAGGGAAAACAAAGGCCAAAAGCACAAGAACACCAATAAGCCACAAGGCAGGGCAAACAATTAAACAGAAAAGATAGACAGGAAATCAACAGCAAGAAAATAATATGAGAAAGATAAGCCAATACCTATCAGTTATTACCATCAATTTAAATGGTCTCAATTCACCAATCAAAAGAAATAGACCAGCAGAATGAATCAAAAAGCAAGATCCAACAATATGCTGCATACAAGAAACACATTTAACTCAAAAAGAAATTAATAGGCTGAAAGTCAAAGGATGGAAAACAGTACTCCATGCGACAGGAACCCAGAAGGGAAGGGGGAGCAGGGGGATCTATTCTATTTGCAGACAATGTGAACTTCAAGCCAAGACTAACCAAAAGAGACAAAGAAGGTCACTACATACTTCTTAAGGGAACAATCCAAGAAGAAGAGATAACAATCATAAATATATATGCACCAAATACCAATGCACCCAACTACATAAAAGAAATATTAACGGACACGAAAAATCAAATAAGCACTAATACGACTGTAACGGGGCAAATGTAATACCCCACTGTCACAATTAGTTAGATCAACTAGACAGAAAATCAACAAAGAAATATCAGAACTAAATCAAACCTGTAAATGAACAGACTTAGTAGATGTCTACAGTGTTCCACCCCACAATATAAGAATACATGTTCTTCTCAGCTACACATGGGATATTCTCCAAAATAGACCACATACTAGCCCATAGAACATGCTTAAGTAAATGCAGAGGAGTTGAAATTATCCCATACATTTTATCTGACCATAGTGCAATGAAAATGGAAATCAATAGCAAAAGAAATCACAAAAACTACATAAACACCTGGAAATTAAACAACACCTTCCTGAACAACAAATGGGTCACAGAGGAAACTAAGGAAGAGATTAAACTGTATCTACAATTAAACAATAATGCTGATACAACATCCTGGAACCTATGGGATGCAATGAAAGCAGTCCTACAAAGGAAATTTATAGTGGTCATAGATTCTTTTGCTGTCTTTTGTTGCTGGCTATGAGGTCAATATAAGAAAAAAATTTTATTTCCATACAGAAGAAACAGGTAATTAGAAAATAATATTTTAAAGTGCTATATATAATGTCATCAATGATATCAAATATACAAGAGGAAATCTAATGGTTTACTCAAACTACACAAAAAATTTAAAATATATCATTCATAAAAATTGAAGATCTAAATGAATAGAAACATAGGTGCAGTTTTAGCTAAATAATATAAGGAAGCCAACTCACCTAAATTTAACTGTAGATTTTAATTTAATTCAGATTCCCATAAAAACCTACTTATGAGTTTTTTGTGGTAATTGATAAACATAATCAAAAATTCAAATGAAAGTATATCTACATCTGGAAAGATGGAAGAGTCATAATTTTCCTATTGCTTCAGTTCAGTATAACTAAAAACTCTAAACATTATGTAGAATCCAAACATAAGACTCTGAAGGGAGGAGAAACAAATGCAGAGTAGCTAGAGACAGTAGCAAGATCCTTAAGCTTTGTTTTTTGCTTCATATAGCCTAACTGAGTGCTATCGAAGCCAGAAGTTCAGAAATAACAACAGACACAGGGAATAAAAGAGTCCTAAGACTACTTCTAGCCTAAGGAGAAGAAAGGGATAGCCAAGCAAGATGGAGATCTTTTAGACAAAGTCACTCTCCTCCACCCAAACATCACAGGGGAAAAAAAAACCTGTGGCCCTAACCCTTCCACACTTGCCATGGTCAAGTGGATAGCCTAGACTGCCACAAATTCCAGGTTGTAAGAAGGCACTCTAATCTCACCTCTGGGGTAGTATCAGGAAAGGTCAAGTGGGAAAATAGAACATCCTTCCTTACGGACATTAAGGAGCTTTACCCCTACCAACATATATCACTAAATGTAGACACTAGAAGATAAATCAATAAACTAAATTCCCACCCCAAGAACTTAGTAAAAGAACCCAAACCAAGCAAAAGGAAGAAAATAAAGATAACAGCAGATATCAAGGAAATTAAAAAGCAAAACCCTTGAAAAACAAAAACTACCCCAATTAATTCAATAAGAAATTTTGGCAACTGTATAACTAGTAAGGAAGTTGAATTCTTAAATTGAGAACTCCCCCAAAACAAGTATGTACACTCAGATGGCTTCACTGGTGAGATCTACCAAACATTTAAATAATGAACACTAATTCTTCAAAATCTCTCCAAACAACAGAAGAGGTGTGAGCTTTTGTTTTTTCAATCAGGCTTCTTCAGAGAAACAGAACTAACAAAGACTCTGGGGGTGGGGGGGGAGCGGGGCATGTGTGTGTGCGCTGTAGGTGGAAAGTCTGAAATCTGCAAGGCACTTAAGCCAAGAAAGAGCTTAATGTTCCAGTCCTGAGTCCTCAGGCAGTCTGGAAGCACAATTTTCTCTTCTTCCTGGACCTTTAGTTTTTTCCTCTTAGGACCTGCAAGTGATTAAATGAAGCCCATCCACATTATGGAGAATAATCTGCTTTACTCATAGTCTACTGATTTAAAAGTTGCTCATGTGTTTAAAAATACCTTCACAGCAATATTTAGACTGGTGTTTGACAAAACAACCAGGTTCTATGGCCTCACCAAGATGACACATAAAATTACACAATTTCCAATTCACTTTAGGAAGCTCACATTACCCAGAGGTCCACCAGATGAAGATGATGCAAAAATACATATCTGGGTAGCCTCAAGATGGCGGATGAGTAAGAAGCAGGCAACGAAACTCTCTCTAAAAGTTACCATTGGAACACGAGAATATAGCGACCCGGAAAGCGCAGGAGGGGGGGGGGATGCCTCCCCGAAACCCAGAGAAGTTCTGAAGCGCAATCTGGGACCCCCGGCACCAGTGACGGGTGACTTCTAACAAAGAAGACGGAAAGAAGGAGCAGACCGCGCGCGCGCGCACCTTCTAATATCCCGGGAGTTGGAGCGCCGGCGGAGGCTCAATTCTACGGACACACGGTGGCAGCTGGCGCCCAGGGAGCCCCCACGGAGGATCCTGAGACAGCGGCGGGGCAGGGGAGCGGCAGAGAACGGCGCTGACCGGCGGTGAGTGTCTCTCAGCCACAGCTGCCCCGCGCCAGAGAGTGACCGGCCGGGCGCCATTGTGGGGGGTGTGGCGAAACTCAGAGCGGCTCGGAAACTGCTCTGGGAACTTGTGCTCCGGACAGGGCAGCACAGGGCCTCTCAATTGAGCCCACAAAAGTGTGCTGAGGTCAGCAGGTGAACGAGACTGGACTCTCAGCCACACCTGTCCCGCGCCAGAGAGCAACCGGCCGGGCGCCATTGTGGGGGGTGTGGCGAAACTCAGAGCGGCTCGGAAACTGCTCTGGGAACTTGTGCTCTGGACAGGGCAGCACAGGGCCTCTCAATTGAGCCCATGAAAGTGTGCTGAGGTCAGCAGGCGAACGAGACTGGACTCACAGCCACACCTGTCCCGCGCCAGAGAGCGACTGGCCCGGCGCCATTGTGGGGGGCGTGGCGAAAAACCAGAGCGGCGGGAACCAGTGCAGGGAATCCGAGCTCGGACAGCGCGCTGAGCCTCTCAGGCCCAGGGACCGTGAAAGGGCGCTGAGAGCGGAGGCGAGCTAGACTGGTCTCTACCTGAAAGTACGCGCCTCTGCTCACCGCCCGCCAGAGGGCGCTCCTGGCTTACTGGGACGGACCTGCACAGAACAGGTAGCTGCCTACAACAAAGTCAACACCTGGAACTGATTCTTTTTAATTTTTTTTTTTTTCTTATTTTTATTTTTTTTTTTATTATTATTATTTTTTTTTTCTCTTCTCACTGATTTGTTTTTTGTTCTGGCGAAGGGTTTTTTTTTGTTTTTGTTTTGTTTAGTTTTGTTTTTTGGTGGGGTTTTATTTTTGATCTGTATCTTTTATTGCTTTTATCTTCGTTATTGTTTCTGTATGTGTATTTGCTCTTTCCTTCATTATTCTCTCTGGTTTTTTATATGAGTGTAAACAGCGCCTCTAACTTCTATGTGATTGTGGTCATGATCTGTTCTTCCTTTTATCACTTCCTTCTCTTTTTACCACCTGTTCTCTGCACTAGTGTCCCAATTTTAGTGGGATCCCTCTTGGTCCTCTAACCTTATATCTAATTCCTTCCTCTTCTCCCAATACTCTATTTCCTCCTTAACTCATTTTAAATTTAAACTCCTTAGGGAAAAATTGACATACATAGGACTTGTATACTGCATATAATTTTTCTGGTGTGTTTTAGATTTTGTTATATAACTGCAACTCTATACAGCTAAAAGTGGTAAATAACTGGTTAGCTCAGTCTGTCATTTTCTAGGCTGTGTTTGATGCTTTAGTTAACATTATAGCCAAATGTGAAATAATTGTTCTAAACATCTTTCCTTCCTGATATTTCATGATTGAGATAGACTAAGGGACACAGAAAATACAGTGGCACAGTACCAAAGAATCAAGGACTGGGCCAAACAGGTAGCAACTTCGCATACCCAACGAGTTGAAGAGGTAGGATCTGGCAGAAAGCTCAAAACACAAAAGCAAGCTCCACTTGGAAGATACTGCAGAGAAGTAGTCATCTTCTAAAGATCTTAAACACTAGCAATAAAGTAACCTACTATAGGTAATTTGCAAACATCACCCCAGGAATTAAAGAAAGAAAACATGAGACGTCACTTAAACAAGATGCAACCCCACACATCCAATTCACCAAAGGCAAACCTAGGGAGCAACGAGGTGGGACAACCCGAAAGCCACCCACCTGGCCTATCTGAAGTGGTAACAACAAAGCAACTGAATGAGGTTCTGGAAAAAATTAAAACAGAAATAATCTCACAGATAACTGCAGAGATAATGTCTACAACGAAGACCATGCTTAAGGACACTATAGCTGATACAGACAAAAAAATAGATGAACTTAAGAAAACTATAGAAACCATGAATGCTCAGCATAGGAAAGAAATGGAATCCATAAGGCAGATTCAAACAGATATCCAAGAGATAAAAAATTCCATTGAAAGTTTTTGTAGCAGAATAAGCCAATGCGAGGACAGGATCTCAGATATAGAAGATAGGCTTGCAATTAGTGATCATGAAATGGAAAAATTCTTAAAAAATAGCAAGGGACCATGAAAAATCAATTCAGCAGCTGCTAGATGACTCAAAGATAAACAACTTAAGAATAATTGGAATAAATGAAAAAGCAGGAGATAACATCAACGACATTAAAACCTTGTTCAAAGACATAATCAGGGAGAACTTTCCCGGAAGAGAAAAGGAATTTGACACCTCTATAAGTGAAGCTTTCAGAACACCAACTAGACATGATCAAAAAAAAACTTCAGCCAGACATATTATAGTCAAGATCCCAGAAATTCAACAGAAGGGCAGAATCTTAAAAGCTGTTAGGGAGAAGAGACAAATCACCTATGAAGGAAAACCCATCAGAATCACAGCTGACTTTTCAGCACAAACCCTCAATTCAAGAAGAGCTTGGAATGATGTATTGCAAGCTCTAAAGGAAAATAATTTTCAGCCCAGATTGATGTACCCTGCAAAACTATCTTTCAAAATTGATGGAGAAATAAAATACTTTCATGACAAAGAACATCTGAGAAAATTTATGACCACCAAACCAGCACTCCAAAACGTTCTGAAGGACATTCTAGAAAGAGATAGGAACCCCAACAGAAGGAATCCACCAGGCAGGGCAAATAATTAAATAGCCGGAAAGCGGAAAAACAAAGAGTGGGAACCAACAACAGGAAAATATCATGACAAGTCAATACATATCAGTTTTAACCATCAATGTTAACGGTCTCAATTCACCAATCAAAAGGCACAGACTGGCGAAATGGATCAAGAAGCAAGATCCAACAATATGCTGTATACAAGAAACACATTTAATTCAGAAAGAAATTCATAGACTGAAAGTCAAAGGATGGAAAACAATACTCCATGCCACAGGAACCCAGAAAAAAGCAGGGGTAGCTATTCTTTTTGCAGACAAAGTGAACTTCAAGCCAAGAAGGATTCAGAGAGATAAAGACGGTCATTACATCCTTGTAAAGGGAACAATCCAAGAGGAAGAGATAACGATCATAAATATATATGCGTCAAATACCAATGCACCCAGCTATATAAAACAAGTACTAAAGGACATGAAAAATCAAATAAGCACTAATACAATTATATTGGGAGATCTCAATACTCCACTGTCACAAAAAGATAGATCAACTGGACAGAAAATCAATAATGAAATAGTAGAACTGAACCAAACTTTTGAACAAATGGACTTAGTAGATGTCTACAGAGTGTTCCATCCCACAACATCAGAATACACATTTTTCTCAGCTGCACATGGGACGTTCTCCAAAATAGACCACATACTAGCTCATAAAACCTGCTTAAGTAAATGCAAAGGAATTGAAATTATCCCATGCATATTATCAGACCATAGTGCAATGAAATTGGAAATCAATGGCAAAAGATCCCACAAAAACTCCCTAAACACATGGAAATTAAACAGCATCCTCCTGAACAACCAATGGGTCACAGATGAAATTAAAGAAGAAATTAGTCACTTTCTACAACTGAATGATAATGACAGTACAACATACCGGAACTTATGGGATACAATGAAAGCAGTCCTAAGAGGGAAATTTATAGCATTAAACACTTATATCAGGAAAATAGAGCAAGCGCAAATAAACAACTTAAGGGTGAACCTCGAGCTTCTAGAAAAAGAAGAGCAGGTTAAGCCAAAAGCCCGTACAAGGGAGGAAATTATAAAGATCAGAGCAGAAATTAACGTATTGGAGAATAAAAAAACAATACAAAGAATCAATGAAGCAAAAAGTTGGTTCTTTGAAAGAATAAATAAGATTGACAAACCCTTATCCAACCTTATTAAAAAAAGAAAAGAAAAGACTCAAATCCATGCAATTGAAAATGAAAAGGGTGATATCACGACGGACCCTGCAGAAATCCAGAAGATCATCTATACCTATTTTGAAAATTTATATTCTACTAAGATGGAAAATGCAGAAGAAATGGACAGATTCCTAGATTTGTATGAATTACCAAAGCTGAATCAAGAAGATTTAAAAATCCTAAATAAACCAATATCAGCCAGTGAAATTGAAGATGTAATTAAAAACCTCCCAACAAAGAAAAGCCCAGGCCCTGATGGATTCACTGCCGAATTCTACAAGAAATTTAGAGAAGACCTAACGCCCCTACTTCTCAAACTTTTCAATGAAATTGAAAGGGAAGCAATACTCCCAAATTCATTCCTGGAAGCAAGCATTACCCTGATACCAAAACCAGAGAAGGACCCAACTAAGAAAGAGAACTACAGGCCAATCTCCCTAATGAACATAGATGCAAACATCCTTAATAAGATACTGGCAAACAGAATCCAACAAATCATCAAGAAGATTATACACCATGACCAAGTTGGATTCATCCCAGGGATGCAGGGATGGTTCAACATACGTAAATCAATAAATGTAATACAGCATATTAACAGAACCAAAGACAAAAATCACATGATCATCTCAATAGATGCAGAAAAAGCTTTTGACAAAGTCCAGCACCTTTTCATGATAAAAACCCTACAGAAAATTGGAATAGAGGGTCTTTATCTCAATCTGGTAAAAGCTATCTATGACAAACCAACAGCCAATATCATACTAAATGGCCAAAAACTGAAAGCCTTCCCTCTAAAATCAGGAACAAGACAAGGATGTCCACTGTCCCCACTCTTATTCAACATAGTTCTGGAAACTTTAGCCAGAGCGATTAGACAAGAGAAAGAAATAAAAGGAATAATGATCGGAAAGGAAGAAGTTAAATTATCATTATTTGCAGATGACATGATACTCTACACAGAAGACCCCAAAAACTCCACTAAAAAACTGCTAGATTTGATAAGCAAATTCAGTAGTGTAGCTGGATACAAAGTCAATACTCAAAAGTCAATAGCCTTCCTGTACACAAATAACAAACTTACTGAAAGAGAAATTAGGGAAAAAATACCTTTCACAATAACATCCAAAAAAATGAAATACCTAGGAATCAACCTCACAAAGGATGTAAAAGACCTCTATACTGAAAACTACAGTACTCTGAAAAAGGAGATTGAAGAGGATATCAGAAAATGGAAAGATATCCCTTGCTCCTGGATAGGAAGAACCAATATAGTGAAAATGGCCATACTTCCAAAATTGTTATACAGATTTAATGCAATTCCAATCAAAATTCCAACAGCATATCTCACAGAATTAGAGAAAACAATCCTAAAATTCATTTGGAATCAGAAGAGACCTAGAATAGCAAAGGCAATTCTGGGCAACAAAGGCAAGGCAGGGGGCATCACAATCCCCGACTTGAAATTATACTATAAAGCTACTGTGATAAAAACAGTGTGGTACTGGCAAAAAAACAGACGTGAAGATCAATGGAACAGATTAGAAGATGCTGAAACAACCCCAGACATACTAAGCCACCTTATCTTTGACAAAGGTGCCAAACACATTCGCTGGAAGAAAGATAGCCTCTTTAATAAATGGTGCTGGAAAAACTGGCTCTACACATGCCGAAGATTAAAACTAGACCCATATCTTTCACCATGCACTAAACTAAATTCAAAATGGATCAGAGATCTAAATATTAAAACAGAAACATTAAATCTGCTGGAAGGTAGGATAGGTAAAACCCTTGGAGACATTGGTGTAGGCAAAGACTTTATGAATAAAAACTCAACCGCACGGGAACTATCCCAAAGAATCAATAACTGGGATCTCATCTTATTAAAAAGCTTTTGCACAGCAAGAGAAACTACCAACAGAGTGAAGAGACAACCCACAATGTGGGAAAAAATGTTTGCCAGCTGTTCCTCAGACAAAGGATTACTATCGAGAACATATAAAGAACTCAAAAAAATTAGACCTCCCAAATTTAAAGACCCACTCCAAAAATGGGCATCTGAGATGAATACACATTTCTCAGATGAAGAAATACTAATGGCAAATAAATATACAAAAAAATGTGCAACATCACTAGTCATTCGAGAGATGCAAATTAAAACAACACTGAGATACCATCTCACCCCAGAAAGAATGGCTACTATAAAGAAATCAACTAATAACAAATGCTGGAGGGGCTGTGGGGAAAAAGGAACCCTTCTCCACTGTTGGTGGGAGTGTCGACTGGTACAGCCACTGTGGAAGTCAGTGTGGAGATTCCTCAAAAAGCTAGGGTTGGAGGTCCCATTTGACCCAGCTATTCCCCTTCTGGGCATCTTCCCAGAAGAATTAAAAACATCATACCACAGCGATATATGTGCACCCATGTTTATAGCAGCACAATTTGTAATAGCCAGATCTTGGAAACAACCCAAATGCCCATCAACTGAGGAATGGATAAGAAAGATGTGGGATTTTTATACAATGGAGTACTATTCAGCCATTAAGAAGGATAAACTGGAGACTTTTATAGGTAAATGGATGCAACTCGAGAAAATACTCATAAGTGAAATAAACCAGAAGCACATGTGTAAGCATCGTATTGTCTCTCTAGTATGAGAAACTGAAAGAGTAAATAAGATCCAAAATGTACAATAGACATGGTGAATCAAAAAGAAACTGGTCAAAAGGAAAGAGAGACTGGAATAAGGAAAAGAAAGAAGGGAAAGGAAAAAAAATTGTATATATATATATAATTGATATTGGAGACAAGTATGCTTGTATATGTGTAGAAAAGACTTAACAAATATTAGCAAATAGAGTTCAGCAATATATTAAAAATATTATACACTATGACCAAGTAGGGGTCATCCAAGGAGGCAAGCTATTTCAATATTTAGGGAGCAACAAATGAAAGACACCATATACTGAGTTAAAAAATAAAATTCCTATGATTATATCAATTAACGATGTACAAGCATTTGCCAACAACCCATTCTTATTATTAATAACTTCTAGAAAACTAAAAAAATAGAGAATTTCCTTAAGTTAATAAGGAACACATACAAAACAATGATTATTAACAATATACTGAACGGTAAAAGATGGAACACATTTCTCCTAAGATTGAGAACAAGCAGAAGTGTCTTCTTTCATCACTTATTCAACAGTGTGCTAGAATTTTAGACACTACAACAAGGCAAGAAAAGGAAAGAATAGTTCCACATCTTAAAAAGGAAGGGATAAAGTTGTCCATATTTGCACTATATGTAAATGTCTAGGTAGAAAATCACAAGGAATCTACAAAAATTTGTTTAGAACGAATAATTAAGTTCAGCAGGTTCACAGGATACAAGGCCAATATGCAAAAAGTCAGCAGTATTTCTGCATACCTGCAATGAGTGCATAAAAACAAAAATTGAAAATATAATACCATTTACAATTCTTCAGAAACTGAAATTTTAAGGTATAAGTCTAACAAAACACATGTAATGTAAATAAATGTAGAGTCATGCTGTGATCATGATTAGAAAACTCAACATAAAGATGTCAACTCACGGTAAATTTATTTACAGGATCGATACAATTCCACCAAGATATTCTGTAACTAAAGACAAGATTATTCTGAAATGTATATAGAAAGACAAAGGATTTAACATAGTTAAAATAATTTGATAAAGAATGAAGTAGAAAGAACTACTTTATCAAGACATAAAACTACAGTGAACAAGACCATGTGGCACTGGCAGAAGGGTAGACACACAGATCAAAGGAACACACAAAGAATCCAGAAATAGCTCCACATAAATACCATCAGTTGATATTTTTGCAGAAATGGAAAGGCAATTCGATGGGGAAAATATAATGTTTTCAACAAAAGGTCTGGGTGCAACTGAATATCCCTAGGCAAAAAACAAACAAACAATAAAATGCTTAACTTAAACACACATTATATATAAACACAAAATGGATCGAAGATCTACATATAAGTTATAGTGCTATAAGCAAATTTTTAGGATAATATAGGAGACTTAAAACATGGTGATACAGCTAATGACAATGTATCATGTTCTTGAAAATTCCTAACAGAGTTTTTAAGTGTTCTCACTACAAAAAAATAAATCATTGTGTGAGACAATATATATTTTAATTAGCTTGATTTAGTCAATCCACAATGGACACATATTTTAAAGTATGATATACATGATAAACACATAATTTTTATTTTTCAATTTAAGTAATTAATTTCTTTAAAAAGAAAGCAGAAGAGTCTTTGGGACCTAGGGTTTGGTGAGTAGTTCTTAAATGAAGCCAAAAGTACAACCCACAAAAGAAAAAAGTTTCATACATTGGATTTTGTCAAAATTAAAAACTTTCTCTTGAGAAAGTTCCTGCTAAGAGGATAAAAGATAAGCTAGGAGAAAATATATCCAAATCAAATATCTCATTTTTGAAAAAGGGCTATATTCACATACATTTTTTAAAAATCCCTTTACACCCAATAGTAAAAAAAGAAGCAAGTAATCCAATCTCAGTGGACGCAAAAGACATAAAAAGACATTGCCCCAAGAAGATACATTCATGGAGGGTAAATAAGCACATGAAAAGATATTCAACCATCATTAGCCATTAGGGAAGTACAAATTAAGACCATAATGAGATATCACTTATACCTACTAAAATAGCTAAAATTTAAAATAGCGATCCTATTTCTGTCACCTTCTGTCTATCATTCCATTGGTGAGGGTGCAATTCAAGTCCTAGAGTTGTGGGGATGGCAAACACACAACACCCAACACCTGACAGATGAGATCAACAGCAGTTTATTAATTACCATGATGGTTTGGAGAGTAAATGTCCACTTAGAGCCATGTGTTAAAGGCCAAGTTCCCAGCCTATGGCACTATTGGGAGGTGGTAGAACTTTTAAGAGGTGAGGCCTCGTGGAAGGAAGTTTAATCACTGGGCCCATGCCCTTGCTGAAAGGGGATATTGATATCCCTATCCTTTCCTCTCTCCCTGCTTCACAGCCACCATGAGGTGAGCAGGCCTCCTCCCCTACATGCTTCTACTATTATGTTCTGCTCACCACATTCCCAAAACCAACAAGCCCAAAGGATCACAAACAGAAAGGTCTAAAACCCATAAGCCAAAATAAACCTTTCCTCCTTTTAAGATGTTTAACTCAGGTATTTGTTACAGTGATGGAAAACTGACGAAATCACAGTTCACAGTCTATTAAGAGAACACCAAACACCAGGCAGGGCCTCCAGGAGGTTTATTCAGAAATAGAGAAAACATGCGAGGGCTTTGGGAAATAGACTTTGCAGTATCCAGAGGATGAGTTGCTCTCTGGTGCCCACAGGACGATATCATTTGAATGATTCCATGAGATGGCAAAGACCTAAAACCTGCTACTCAGGAATAAGCAGAAACTGAGCTTGATGTCTCTTCATGATAGTGGGGTGTTGAGGTCCCCCACTGTGATTGTGTTGGTGTTTATACGATCTTTTATGTCCAGTAGTTGTTTTTTATGAAGGTGAATGCTCCAGTGTTCAGTGCATATATAGTCACAATTGTTATCTCTTCCTATTGAATTGCTTTGTTAACCAGTATATAGAAACCTTCTTTGCCTCTTCTGATAAGTTTTGTCTTGAAGTCTGCTTTGTCTGAAGCTATTCCTGCTGTACAATAGCTATTCCTGCTGGCTTTGGGGTCCCCTTGTATGAACATTATTTTCCAACCTTGATTTTTGGCCTATGAATTCTTGGGTTAAATGTGTATCT